>CM066155.1:7500-5007500 GCA_033617975.1 Populus alba x Populus glandulosa | reverse complement strand
AATAATTTATACTATACTTATTTCAAATACTATAAGTGGATCCTCTAACCATGACACTTATTTTATCCTTGTTTAATCTTCATATTAGTTGAGAATAATTAGGAGGCTTAACCTAATAGGTTAGCCAACCCTTTCTATATATATGAGTAGGGCAATATACAATAGTAAAGGTGGAGATTACCACATAAGAATATGACTACAATATTTCCTATATAATTACATGCTATAATACGCCCCCTCAAGCTGGGGTGGAGGATCAACCCGAAGCTTGAATCTAAAAGCAGTAAATGAAGCAGCAGGAAGTGGCTTAGTGAAGACATCGACAAGTTGATCCTAAGAGGAAATAAAACGAATCTGAATCTCCTTCTTCGCAACTCTATCTCGGACAAAATGATAATCAATCTCAATATGTTTTGTGCGAGCATGAAATATAGGGTTTGCGGACAAATACGTGGCACCAAGGTTGTCACACCAGATAATAGGGGCAGAAGGAGTTGGAATCTGAAGATCCGTTAACAAGTACTGAAGCCAGATAACTTCAACCGTGCCATCGGCTAAGGCTTTGTACTCAGCTTCCGTCGAAGAATGAGCAACAGTGCGTTGCTTACTCGATTTCCATGAAATTGGCGTCTGACCAAAGAACACAAGATAACCACCTGTAGACTTTCTATCCTCAATACTACCTGCCCAATCTGTATCTGTAAAACCGTGTAAAGCAAAGGAAGAGCTGCGAGTAATATGTAAACCATGTGATGTCGTACCACGGAGATAACGCAAGATGCGTTTCACAGCAGCCCAATGGGATTCTGTAGGAGCATGCATAAATTGACAGACCCGGTTAACAGCAAAGCAAATATCCGGGTGTGTGAAAGTGAGATATTGGAGAGCACCAACAAGTTGCCGAAAACGAGTAGCATCAGGAAACAATGGATCCGGCATAATGGTGGCTTTGGATGCCGAAATAGGAGTATCAACTGGTTTACAGGATAACATACCAGCTCGTGTGAGGATATCAAGTGTATATTTATGTTGACAAAGCATAAGTCCCAGACCAGTACACTGCACTTCAATACCCAAGAAATAATGAACATCACCCAAATCCCGAAGTTTAAATTCTGAGCTCAGTAGCTGAATGAGTCGTTGTAGCAGAGTTCCATTATTACCCGTAAGCATAATATCATCAACATAAACCAAAAGATAACAAATATCACTACCAACCAAGAAGATAAACAATGAGGTATCCACTTTAGAAGCACGGAAACCAATGGATAATAGAAAATCATTCAGACAAGTGTACCAAGCCTGCGGAGCCTGTTTTAACCCATATAGAGATTTATGCAATCGACATACATGACCTGGGAGTGCAGAATCAACAAAACCTGGAGGTTGTTTCATGTAAACCTCTTCATCAAGGACTCCATTTAGAAATGCATTATGAATGTCAAGCTGATGAATTTTCCAACCACTCGAAACTGCAATGGAGAACAATAAGCGGACTGTTGCCTGTTTGATAACAAGACTAAAAGTTTCTGAGTAATCAATACCTTCTTGCTGAGTGAAGCCCCTAGCAACCAGGCGCGCCTTATACCTCTCAATGCTACCATCAGATCTGCGTTTAATTTTGTAGACCCATCGGCTACCAACAACATTCATGGACGGATGAAATGGCACTAAAGTCCATGTTCTGTTTGCGCGTAAGGCCTGAATTTCCTCTCGCATAGCATTATGCCACGCCTCATATCTGTTAGCATCAGGAAAAATAAGTGGCTCATGCGAGGGAGGAGAAGTTACCCGACTGAAGGAAACAGTAGAGGTGGCTGTCGTGGTGGTGATCAGCGCTGTCTTGGGCTGTCTCGGACGAAGAACCATGGGGTGTTTAGGAGCAGCGGGACATGGAGTAGCAGCACCTGTACCTGGATTGTGCTGAAGAGGATAAGAGGAGAGATCAACACAAAGTTGTAGACCAGGAGGTGAAGCCGGGGAGGTGCGGGATTGTGCCGCAACTGAATCCTGCAAGTCAGAACCTGTTCCTGCACAATAATCATTGGAAAGACAAGCACGTGGTGATAGTATGGCTGTGTGGGGTGGTGAGGCAGGGTCGGCTAAATCAACGGGTAGGGGAGCAAGCTAGGGGGTTGTGGCAAGGGGCAAAGGTGGGTTGTGTGTTTTGCCGAGTTGGGAAGGAAGAGGCTGAAAACAGGAAGGGGATTGTAGTGATGGAAGATAGGTAGGTGGAGTGGGGGGAACCGGGGGTGTTGTTACCTGTTCAGACTTTTGAAAAGGAAAGACACATTCATGAAAACGAACATGACGGGAGACATAGACACGACCAGACTCTAAATCAAGACACCGATAACCAAGATGAGACGAGCTATAGCCTAAAAACACACAAGGAGAATACCGAAAATCTAATTTATGAGCATGATATGGACGTAAAAATGGAAAACAAAGACACCCAAAAGTGCGTAGAAAATTATAATCAGGAGTGCGATGAAACAGACACGCAAAAGGAGATTTATTTTGAAGAACAGGAGTAGGCATGCGATTAATAAGATAGACTGATGATTCCATAGCATAGTTCCAAAAACGCAATGGTGCATTACACTAGCCTAAGAGGGTTAGGCCAGTTTCGACAATATGTCTATGACGACGTTCAACTGTGTCATTTTGTTCATGAGTATGAGGACAAATTAATCGATGATGAATACCAATTGTTTGAAAAAATGTATTTAATTTACGATATTCACCACCCCAATCAGTTTGAACAGATTTAATTTTAAGAGAAAACTGACGCTCAACAAGTACCTGAAAACGTTGAAACGTGGAAAATACATCAGATTTCGCAACAAGCGGATAATACCATATATATTTAGTGTGCGCATCAACAAATATAACAAAATAACGAAAACCATCAGAAGAAAACATTGGAGCAGGGCCCCAAACATCACTAAAAATTAATTCAAGTGGGGTAGAAGTTTTGTGACCCGTCGGTCATAATGACAAACGGGATGACTTGCCTAATGGACATGCTTGACATTGAGTAAAAGATCGTTTAGACGTACAAATAATTTTATTATCAGAAACTAAAAAATTTAGAATGCGAGGAGTTGGATGACCTAAACGATGATGCCACAAGTCGGCAGTTGCGGAAATGCAAGGAGACCAAAAAGCTTGAGGAACTGACGTAGCCGAGGACTCGGAGAGAACATAAAGACCATCATGACTCCGACCGGAAAGAAGAACTTCCTTGGTGACGAGATCCTTCACATAAAACACAGAATCGTGAAATTCAAAATAAACATGATTATCACGACAGAATTTCTGAACAGATAACAACGGTTTGGTAATGTGAGGCACACGAAGAATATTAGTTAATGTAAACGAGCGTTTGGGGGAATATAAAGTAGTATGTCCAACATGGGATATGTCAAGGGCCTTACCATCACCAACATGCAAGAAATCATTACCAAGATAAGGAGCAGAATCAATTAGAGTTGCAAGATCAGGCGTCACATGTTGATTCGCACCGGTGTCAGGAAACCAAGTCATTGCAGCAGAATCATTCACAACAGCAAGGTGAGCAGAGGGCTGCTGTGTGCTGCTGCAAAACTAATAGCATTGAAGAGCTGAATGGCCAGGAGTGGAACATAATTGGCAGGGCACTGCCCCTGATTTGGCCAAAAATCTGCAGCATAGGTGCGCCTGTTCTGCCACTGATTTTGCCTCCAATCTGCAGCGGAGTGACCTCTGTTTGGGGCCTGAAATCGGTTGGTGTTTGAGCGCCAATTACCTCTAGAATGTCCCCTGTTTCGGCTGTGATTAGTCATGGCATAATAAGCAGAATTCGGAGGTGTTGGCAGCAATGGTGGTTGCTGCGGCAGAGAAGAAGAAGACAGCAGTGATGAAGAGGATGAACCGACAGCCATGGAGTGAAAGGAGTTTTTGTGCAGAAACTCGTGGGTAAGGAGATGGCTATGAAGATCAACATAGGATAGCGGTTCAGCCTTGGTTATGAGACTAGTTACCAAGTCTTTGAACTCACTGCGAAGTCCACGAAACACATAGAGATTGAAATCTTCAAGGGACATTGGGCGACCAGCAGCAGCCAATTCGTCAAATAACGATTTGGCTTGCTGCATATACATACTAACCGATGCATCACCTTGCCGAAGGTCTTGAAAGGAGCCATGTAGTTGCATGATCCGAGAATTAGATGGAGAGGCAAGTGCCTTCTTAAGCGTGCGCCAAACACAATGTGAAGTAGAACAATCGACTACAAGATGCAGCACATCCACGGAAAGAGAGGAGAGTAGAGCACTCAAAATAAGTTGATCTTGTTGCTTCCAACGAAGAAAAGAGGGGCTGATGGCAGAAGAAGAATCAGCCGAAGCATCAATCATATGAGATGGAGCACACGGCAAGGAGCCGTCAACAAACTGAAAAACACCTTGACCAAGGAGATATGGCTTCATCTGCATTCTCCAATAAAGATAATTTGTGCTCGTAAGTTTCAACGACACAACATGGTGGGTGTTTGATAAAGGAGCATTGTAGATTGTGTTCCCATAAGAGGCAGAGGAACGGCAGAGCCAGCAGCAGGAAGAGGGTTGGCCGGTGATGATGCATCACCGGTGGAGGGGGAGATTGGATCAACGGCAGCAGGAGGAGAGTCCATGGGGGAGAAAATTAGGGCCGGCTGCAAAGAGAGAAAATATTAGGAGGCTCTGATACCAAGTTGAGAATAATTAGGAGGCTTAACCTAATAGGTTAGCCAACCCTTTCTATATATATGAGTAGGGCAATATACAATAGTAAAGGTGGAGATTACCACATAAGAATATGACTACAATATTTCCTATATAATTACATGCTATAATAATATTAATCTTACATCTTAAAGTTCTCTTTACCTCATAATCATTATTATTTATCATTTATATAATTAACCTCCTTGTGGTTTGACCCTGGTCTAGCCGGGTTATTTATTACTTCGATACTCCTGCACTTGGGAGAAGACATCAATCTTTTGGTCATGTCACAGCCCGTTCCCCATTTTCTCCACCCAGCCGACAATATCTACCCTCACGCCAGCCGCCCACCCTTTGGGCTAACCAGCATTGTCCCCACCTCCAGCGTTCCCTTATCTACACCAGACAAGCCTCCCTCCTCACCGGATCCATTCTTTTTCCCCTAGAGACCACCACCGAAACACAAACCTCCAGAAGCCGCCACTTCTTCCCACTTCCAACAGACTAGCCCGCTCCCCTCTGCCTTTTTATTCCTCCATCTTTCCCCACAAGACAGCCCTAAGTAACGGTAATTGTCACCGCTGACGAGGAAGGGAAGAGGAGAAGATCACCACCGCCAGATCTGCCACCTAAAAAGGACAGGAACAACAAACCGAGAAGAAGAAAGAAGACATAAGTTACCATATCTAAAAAGAAAAAAAATCCAAGAACAATCTGGACAGAAATGGATTAAAATCAATTGCTTGCATTTTCTTTTCTTTGTTGTAGGTCATGGTGAAAACCACCGGCGACAGGAAGTGAAGAGGAGAAGAAGCTAACCCAGATCCACCTGTCCACAGGTTCTACCTGCGACAGGTTGTGAACCCATGCGCCGCCGCTGTTCCTGCATTCCCAGAAGTATTCCTCTATAAATTCCTAAATATTTGGGGGTTTATTTTGAAATTTTTGAATTGTATCATGTCAACATAATGTGTGTATGTGTTGTTTTTTTCTCCTTACAAATTTGGAGAATAAATCTGCTTGGTTTTTTGTCTTTAATTGCGAGTAATTGTGATACTTGCTCTTTTCAAAACAAAACAATATATAAATATTCTCCATGTATGTTGCATACGGCCACTACCCTAACATATTTTAACCATTCCTTCTTCTAAACAAATCAATATTCAAGATTTAAAAAAAAAAATTATTTCAGCATGGATTTCTTAAATAAAAAAAATTATTTTCCTACATTCTAGATTTTACAACATGTTTGTAAAACTCCAAAGGGTGTTGGCCAATATTTTAAAAAAATAAAAAAATCTTATTTTTGGGGGAATTCATCTATTATTCACCGTTAATGTTTGGATAAAGAAATCCCAAAGGGATGAATATCCAAAATATTATTGGGAATAACTTGTTATTATTCGCTATTAATATTTGGATAAAGAAACCTGAAGTGGTTAATATCCAAAATATTTTTCTAGAAATAATAAGTCATCACACATCCTTGAAAGAATCCTCGATTATAATTGAGGACATTTTATTTTTTTACTCCACAGTTTACAAGCCGTGAAAGTATGAAACACTAAGGCAAAAATAGGCTTTTAAAGCGCTCTTAATTTCGTTAGTTTTCTAAATTTTTATCCCTCTTCCTTACTATTTACGTGTCGCAAACACTTGAAATACCAAGGGAAAATGAGCTTTTAAGCACATTGAATCTCCTTAGATTTCTATCTTAACTATCGGTTCCTCTTGGCACTCTGTTGACATATCTGAAGGGACATCAAGACCCTCTTTAGAAGCCAAGTAGTAAACCTGTTGTATGTCTCACATAAAGGAACTAGAACCTATCCTTAGGGCATATGCTCCATAATATCTTTTGCATCAAAACAAGTATAACCCCAAGACATCTTTAATTCCAGGACTTGTGAACGAAATGGCCACCACTACTAAATTTTCCATCATGGAATATGAAAAAAATTATGAATTGTCACAATTGACTGAAGGAGACTGCCTTAGAAGTGATGCTAAGAAGCTATCGCCAATCAAGAACCCCAACTGCACTATGAATGAGGTGAACAAGTTAATAGCTTACTTCTAGAATGTGGATAAGGATGCATTTTTTCAGGAAATACGGACGCTTTGTAGAGATTGAAAAGGTAGAAGTTTTAAGCCCAGATGTGCGAGCTCTCAATTCTCAAGATTTTTTCCTTTAACACTTGTCTCTCAATCACACTGGCAATTACGATATGCCTTGTAAAGTGAAGAGTGGTATTTTTAAAGGGACTCAAAGATTGGTATCTTGCCTTAGCATGTTTTGATGCGCGGTTGTTTTTGGGGAAAAAAAAAGCATTTTAGGGACCGCCACCTATCATGATAATAATGAATAAAATTATAATACAAATCATGATTTAGTTTCAAATAATTGTTTCTATTGTTTAAGATCATTGCTTACCGTTCTTTGTAATTTGCTTTTTTTTATTAGAAAAAGCTTTTACAAGTATGTAACATTGGTTATGGTTGTTGTCTCTGTAAAAGAAAGGATTTTATGTGCTCAATAGGTGTTTAAAAATTTTAGATGACCTAGGTTCATTTGAGGATCAATCTTGTCACATAGTCCTTTTTATTTGAGAATTTTTCTTGACGAGACATCCTTTTGGCTTTGACTTTTTTTTATTTTTGTTTTTAGTATGTCTTTTTAGCATTTTCTTCACGTGCTTTTCTGATTTATGGTTGCTTTGAGATTTTAAATAATTTTTTTTATTCTTTTTTAACTCAAGGGTGGGGTGTGATCCTGGTAACATCTTAGGATTCTAAAGCAACAATAAGATATATGAAAAGATACTTTATTAAAAGTGGAATGAAGTTCTCAAAACAAGAAGAAAAAAAAGTGCAAAACAATGTCTTAAAGACCTTATTCAAATTTGTTGAAACCTATTTATTCATGAAAATAAATATGAAAGAGGTACGTAGTAATGAAGAAAACATGCCAAAAATGAGGCTAGCTACAGCTTCGTGTCTTCTTAATAAATGTGTTCTTCTAATTGTTGTTGTCCGTCCAGAATTGTTTCTGAAGATAGTCGACTACCTTCTTGTCCACTTGGAAGGCCTTGGTTAGAACATTAGGATTAATGGGTGGATCTGCTCCAAACACTGCGTTTGCAATTGTAATCACACCAGGGTTCTGGCTGCTTAAACTGGCTAATGCAACGGCATTGGTTTTTCCCACATTGAGCTGGAAATGAATGAGTCCGACTGGGAACACAAAAACATCTCCGGGATTTAAGACCTTGGTGATTAGGCGATTATCTCCGTTAGCCAAGTTAGATGTAACAAAACCAACATAGAGGGTACCCTCCACGACCACTAGGATCTCAGTGTGGCACGAGGGTGAGTGTGGGGTGGGTTCAGGCCACCATATGGTGCAAAATCAATGCGAGCCAAGGATATGCCAAGAGTGTTGAGTCCTGCAATTTGAGCAACATTGACAGCAGTGACATTTGAACCAACTGGACTGGAAGTGTCCCGAGGAACGTTGAGTCCAGAAAAGAAGAAATCCTTTTCAGTAACTTGCTGTGGGTCCTTGCAGAATTTTCCGTTCACAAACACTGCATGAGAAAGGCATTTGAAGCATGCCCATAAAAGGTCAGTCAATTAATAGAGAATGAAGATATTAAAATATATACAGGATGCATGCTATTTTCAGTGTAATATGATCATGTGACTCCTGACAAAAACTCTTGACGAAACACTTAAAAAGCACATACCACCATCGGTTTCTTTAATGGCAACACAGAAGTCCTGAAGAGGACTAGGATCAGAGGCAGAGGCAAATGCGGAAGCCAAAGCCAGGACGACAAAAACTATTAGAAACTTGAGTCCTTCCATCAGA
This sequence comes from Populus alba x Populus glandulosa, assembly GCA_033617975.1. Taxonomy (NCBI): domain Eukaryota; kingdom Viridiplantae; phylum Streptophyta; class Magnoliopsida; order Malpighiales; family Salicaceae; genus Populus; species Populus alba x Populus glandulosa. The sequence continues at coordinate 4,998,881 of CM066155.1, read as the reverse complement.
TTCTATACGGATTTTTCTTGTGGAGAGGGGTGAGTTATCTAGCGAGGATGCAAGGCCATTTGTAGATTGGAGTCATTGAATTAGTCCTAAATGAAGGCGACGAAGACTCAGTAGTTGCTCGTTCTGTGATGTCAGTGATGAAACCAAGGCCTCAAAACATTTGACATTTTCCGTCATATGCCAATATTCTCTTTATAATACTCTTTCCATTAACTTAACAGGACTGGGTGTTCATGTCTCTTGTCACAAGGTTTCGTCAAAGAAACTCCGGTGAAAATGTGAGAGTTGGTCGAGAACTAAAGATTGTTAGGTGACAAAATGTTCCCGGTCCTGGGTAGTTAATTCAATGGAAGTTTCTTATGATTGTCCTGTTGATATGGTTTTCTCGTTCCCTTTCTCTTATGTTATAATCTATTAAGACCGGCGATAACATAGAACACCAAGGCTCATATTAAAAAAACAATATATCAAGGATATAATTACTGAATTATATATAAGTACTACAATATAAAAAATCATAAATTTAGAATTTGATTGATGCTGATTATGGAAAATAATTACTGCAATATAAAAGACCATAAATATAGGAATTGTTGGTGTTGTTTATAAAAGATAATCTCTGTAATAATTATTGCAATATTTTCTTAAATAATACGTGTAGAGATTTTCTATATAAATGAACCTCCAACCATATACAAAAGAAGAGGGAACAATTTTAAGACCAAAAATGAGGGCAACCACAAAACCCTAAACCTAATTTTTTATCCCGGCCGAAACCAAGCCGCCGCTCTTATCTTTCTAATTTTTTTCCCTCTCTAAGCCAGCTACCAATGGGGCCCCCGGCTTTTGAGATTTTGTTCATGGAATTAGTGAAAGCTTGGCCGCTCTGTCTCCCCCACATCTTGACCCCAACAAAAGCCAGCCACGCACTACGCTTCCTCTTTTTCTCCTCATCTTCAAGCCCCCTCCCCTCACTAGAACCTCCCTTTCTCGGCTGCAGCCTGACTAGTACTTAAAAGTATATTTTTATCAAGGTTTTATATCATCATTTTGCACTTAAAGTATCAATAACTTCTTAACTAAAACATGTTTTATAATAACATATCTAATAATATAAGATACCACTAATTTATGGTAAATATTCATCTTAAATGCAGGCCTATCACATAAATCAAAGGATTGATTGATGAGTTTAAGTATTGGAATTGAAAGGACAAAGAAAGGGCCAAACTTAGGAAAGAGATGTTGGTTTTGTCCAAACTAGAACACTGTTCGGTAATTGGGTCATATCTAGAGCTATAGATCTCGGATTTAAGTCTTCTTTATATGGATGGAAAGGTAAGACATAGGCCTAAAACTTTCATGTGGAGTCCAAGTTTTAAAAGGGCCTTTTTCAAGTCCAAATTATAGCAATAACGGAGAAGTCCGCATCTGTCTTGCAACCCAGACACTGTTCAGTGATCACCCATATATCGATTTCTAGAAGTCCAAATGACCTCAATTGTTTTTTCCTAAAAAGCAGAGACAATTTCCTAGAACTTTCATGCGTAAAGTTGGTTCAAATTTGGAAGTTATCAATGACGTTTTGTTCAAACAAGAAGATAAGGATTGTCAACAAGTCAAGATGTGGCCATCCACTTAATAATTAGTCATCAAATCAATAGTTACAAATTTTGGCCCATAAAAGGAGGCATTTGCCATGCATTTAGGCATCTTAGTTGTTCAAATCAAGATCATGCTCTTTATCACTACCAGAAATTCACCAAATACCAACGGACTCACCAACGGAATTTTTTCGGTCGGTATTTTTCGATCAAAATCACCGACGGACAATTTTCGTCGGTAATTCGGTACCGAATTACCGACAAAAAATTCAGAATTAATGAAAAAAGGGCGGGTAGATGGCGCCATGGTTTTGGCAGGTGATTTTGCCGACGGAATTAAAACCTGGGGCCGTACGCGTGATGGGACCTGTTCACCGTCAATAATACCGACGGAATCACCGACCGATTTGAAATGCCAGATCCGTACCGGTGATGTGACCGGTGCACCATTAAAAATACCGACAGAATCACCGAGGGATTTGAATAGCAGGTTTGTACGGTGACGTGTCGATTGCCCGTCAGAATTATCGACGGTTTCGCCGACGTATTCACCGAAGGAATAAAACCGTCGGTAAGTCCGTCGGCAAAAGTGAATATATTGCCACTCTGTCGACACTCTCCTCCCCCATTTCTCCTTCTTCTTCCTAATCCTAACCCTCTCCATCTGTAAATAACCAGCCCCCCCTCGCTCCAAAACAAAAATCTTCCTCATCTCAGCACAACAAGTTATATTTCTTGAAGTTTTGTGGTCACAGCATCCGTGTTCTGATTTACCGATGGATTTTATCATTTTTTGTAAGTAATTCTATCTTTTAAAATTTTAACATTTAAATGTCAATTTTATTGTTTTTTTAGTATATGTATTTTTTTTTTAGTAGATGTACATGTTTTATTGTTATTTCTCAAACAAACTTGTAGTATATGAATGTATAATTTTATACTTGTTATGGTTTGTTTTAGATTTTGTAAGATTGTATTTGTTTGTAAATTGTTAAAACTTAATTTGTAGAATTACCGAATTACATGTTATGTTTTGAAATAATTAAGAGCTTGCTCGATAGAAGTCATGGATGATCGTTCATGGATGTATCTAGATTCACCCCAAGGATTGCGGAGGATGGATTATTGTAACGGGGTTCAGGGTTTTATTAATTTCTAAACATCTATTCCCAGAAATTTTACTAGAGGCGGTATTAGGTGTCCATGCAGGAAGTGTCAAAATAAAAAGTATCTGCATCCAGATGTTGTAATGATGCATCTTCTACACAAAGGGTTTATGGAGGATTAGGAGTGTTGGTATGCACATGGAGAGGTTTTTGTTAGTAATAGGAGAATGGGAGAAACGGTGGTTGGGTCAACTTCTAGTGCTAGCAACGTGCATGAAGCGGCAAATGACAACACTAATCCTTACAGAAACATGGTTATGGATGCAATGAGAATGAATCAAGATAATGTCAATCAATGTCCAATCGTAGAAGAAGAACCTAATGCAGAGGCAACTAGGTTTTTTGATTTGTTGAAAGATTCTGACGAACCATTATGGGATGGCTGCACAAACCACAGTAAATTATCGGCCGTGGCACAGGTGTTCACCATCAAGTCAGGTCACGGGTTGAGTGAGGCCGGGTATGACAAATTATTGATTGGGCAAGAAGCATTTTACCTGAAGGGAACAGGCTCAAAGAGAACTTCTATGTTGCAAAGTCCATGATGAAACCCCTCGGTTTAGGATACCAGAAAATTGACATGTACCCTAACTTCTGTATGATATACTACCTTGAAAATGCTGAGATGACTGAGTGCATGACATGCGGGTATTCCCGTTACAAACCCAGAACTGGCAGGGGGAAGACTCTAGTGGCATATAAAAAACTTAGATATTTCCCGATCACACCTAGACTGCAGAGGTTATTTATGTCACCAAGGACTGTTGAGCACATGACATGGCACCAAACACACGATGCCGTTAATGGTATGATGGTGCATCCTTCTGACGACGAAGCGTGGAAACGCTTTAACAGTGTTCATCCTGACTTTTCTGCTGAATCAAGGAATGTTCGACTTGGGTTGTGTACAGACGGGTTCAACCCATTTGGGTCATTTGCTGCTCCCTATTCTTGTTGGCCGGTCATTCTCATAGTTTATAACTTGCCACCGGGAATGTGTATGAGGCCGGAGTTCATGTTTCTATCTACTGTCATACCCGGTCCAAGCAGCCCGGGGCGGAATATAGATGTTTGTCTTCGACCGTTGATAGATAAGCTGGAGCAGTTGTGGTCCTCCGGATCTCTGACTTATGATATATTGAGGAAACAAAATTTCCTTATGAGGGCGGCTTTGATGTGGACTATCAGTGATTTTCCAACTTATGGAATGCTTTCTGGTTGGAGCACGCATGGGAAACTCGCATGTCCATACTGCATGGAAAACAACAAGGCATTCACGCTAGCAAACGGAGGTAAAGCTTCTTTTTTTTACTGTCACCATCGCTTCTTGCCACTTAATCACAGGTTCAAAAAGAACAGAAAAGATTTGTTTGTTGGTAGAGTTGAAAAAGATGTTGCATCCCCGCATCTTTTTGGTGAAGAATTGTATCATGTTGTATCAGAGTACGGTGACATTGTGTTTGGCCTTCAATCAGGTAAGCAAAAGTTTCCTGGTTTTGGTTTGACCCATGATTGGGTAAATTGAAGTATCTTTTGGGAGCTTCCGTATTGGAAGACTAATCTTCTCCGCCATAACCTTGACGTCATGCACATCGAAAAGAACGTGTTTGAGAATATTTTCAACACCGTCATGGATGTGAAGGGGAAGACAAAGGACAACATGAAGGCTAGATTGGATATAGCTTTATACTGTAACCGTAAAAATATGGAGTTGGTTTATGACGAGTCACGGTTTGCAAAACCAAGGGCAAGCTTCGTGTTAGAGAAAAACGCACAACTGCTAATCTACAAATGGCTTAGGAGTCTGCGTTTCCCAGATGGACATGCATCGAACATATCAAGGCTTGTTAACATAGAGGACTGTAGATTGTATGGAATGAAGAGTCTTGTTAATATTGACGGAGAGGAGTTGAATGTTGTTCTCAGCTCAAGCGGACAAGCAAATGTCGATGAAGAAGATGATATCCATATTGAAGATTGCGATGAAGATGATGACAATTCAATTGATGAGGAAGACAAAGAAAATTCACTAATTATGAAAATGAAGCCCTATGTAAAAACATTTGTCTCATGTAATTTAGATTATAGATGATGTATTTTGTAAAACAAAATATTTACTATTTAAGCAATGTGGTTATTGTTTTATGTGATGGACAGTTTATCAGTTAAGTTTTTGCAGGAAGGTAAACAGGCAATACAAAGACAACCTTTCCTGCATAATGCAAACTTACCAACGTCCATACCGACGGATAACAATCCGTCGGTATCTCACAGAGAGTTCGAAATTAATTACGCGAAATGGCACCAACACCGACGACATTACCAACGGATTCACCGACAACTACACCGACGGATTCTAGTCCGTCGGCATCTCACAGAGAGTTCGAAAACATGGCACAATCATCGACGGGAATACCGACGGATTCTAGTCCGTCGGCATATCACAGAGAGCTCGAAAATATTTAGAACAAAATGCCAAAATCACCGACGGATTCACCGACAGATTTTTCGACGCTAATACCGACGGAATAGTTCCGTCAGTAATTTGTCGGTCACACATATTACCGACAGAAATACCGACGGACCACGCGATTTCCAAAGTGTGTGAATTAATGTGCCTCTGAACTTGTCAGATTACCGACGGAATCACCGACGGACGTCGAAAAATATGGAGGGCTTTTAAAAATTCGGTGCGAAATTCAAAAATTACCGATGGATTTTTGACCTGTTACCGACGGAATGTTTGACCTTTTACCGACGGATATTAAGTCTGTCGGTGATTCCGTCGGTAAAACTGCCCTATAAGTTCAAGCCCCCGCCGCTTCGCCTCATTTTTTCTTCTTCTCCCCGCTCCGCTTCTCTTCTCTTCTCCTCCGTTCTGCACCTCAGATTTTTGATTTTTTTGCCCTGATTCCTTCAAGAATTTCACCTTCAATCTCTAGCAAGATTTAGTGTTGTGAATCTTCCTCAAATTAAAAGGTATGTGTTTTTTTCCAATTTATTTTATTTACTTTTAATTTATTTTTAGTTGTTTTTATTTTTGTTATTTTGTTGTTTTGGTGTTTTTTTTTGTAATGTAGATAAAGTTTTGAATTTGTCACATTATTAAGGTATGTATATTTCGTTCATTTTATTGATGTAGGTTTTTTTTTTTTTTGAATTTTTTGAATATTTTTTATTGTTTTGTTGTCATAATTATAATGATTAATTTGTTGAATTATAATTGTTAATGTTGAATTATAATGATTAATTTGTTGAAGTATAATTTGTTGAATTTATTGAATTTATTTTTTGTCATATTTTTTATTGTTTTGAATATAATTATTGATTAATTTGTTGAATTATAATTGTTAATGTTGAATTATAATAATTAATTTGTTGAATTATAATTTGTTGAATTTATTGAATTTATTTTTTGTCATATTTTTTATTGTTTTTAATATAATTATTGATTAATTTGTTGAATTATAATTGTTAATGTTGAATTATAATTTGTTGAATTTATTGAATTTATTTTTTGTCATATTTTTTATTGTTTTGAATATAATTATTGATTAATTTGTTGAATTATAATTGTTAATGTTGAATTTACCTTAGAATTAATAATTGGATATGTTGGAATAATTAGTATTTTTTTTTATATTATTGCATGATTTGTGTTTAATTGTTTCCATTGATTTTAATTGTTAGGCTATAATTCTTTTTTATTTTATTGAATATATTTTATTTTTGTATTGCCATAATTATTTAATCATTTGTTGAATTAATATTGTTAATGTTGAATTTATCTTAGATTTAATAATTGAATATGTTGGAAGAATTATTAATTTTACTCTAACTTGATGATTTGTGTTTAATTGTTTCTATTTATTTTGAATTTATAGTTTTGTTGTATTGACATAATTATTGAATAATTTGTGAATTGTAATTGTTAACATTGAATTTATCTTAGGATTAATAGTTGAATATGTTGGAATAATTAGTATAGATTGGTTCAATTGGTTGTGGCTATTGTTAATATTTGCAGGTTTGTGGATTTGGGTAGTATCCAGTATAGGGGAGGTGCTGCCGATTTGTTTTTAACTTTTGAATTTTATTATACAATTATTTATATAAAATTGTTTAGATGCGCAAAATGAAAACCAGAGCTGGTCGTTCACGTCTAGTCGAATCAAGTTCGTCTAGCAGCGATAATGATGTTTCCTTAGGTGCCTCTCAAGAAGAGGCACCTACACCACCTGCGCCGTCAACCGATGCTGCCTCTTCCAGCGATGTTTCACATAGCAGAAGCTGCGTGCCTTCGCAGTGGAATCAATTTACCCGCAAGTACGAGGCACAGTGGAAGGACGATCTTTCAATGTAAGTTTGTTAAGGTTTTTAGTTTTTTTTATATAAAAAAAAACAAATTTAAAACATAATTTATGAAGTAATCACTATTTCATTAATTTCATTTCTTTTCAGGTTCACAAACATTAAGGCCGCCCGAGTAATATCATCGGCGTTTAAAGCGTCGATGGAGATTCCATTGTTTCAATGGAGTCAAATATCCAGGCATCCTGAATGGATGCCTCAAATCAATGCATGGTTTCGTAGATTTGAGGTTCGTGTTAATATATAATTTTTAGCTTATTTCTAATAAATTCTAGTTATAATTGTAAATAAATTATTAACATTTTAAAAAATTATTTTTTTATACACAGCATCGATTCTGCTGGGACGATGAACATGACACTGTTGTGAGGAGGGTGTGGGAAAATCACGCGGCAATTAGGTAACATCGAAAACAATATTTTCGTGCGTGAATTAGGTTGCGTGATTTTTGGTATGACACCCAGAAAAAAGCAAAACAAACAGCGAGGGATAAGGGGTTCCAAGGCTGGAATGATGTTGCGGTTTGGAGGGATTTCAAACCAATATACATCCCGGAAGATATATGGCCGTACTATCTTCAGCACGTGACATCTAAGCGGTTCACTCGACGCTCACAGTCCGGTGCTGGCAACCGAAATCGGCCAATTCATGGCTCGGTGACAACGCACACCGGCGGCTCCGTTCCGTTTGCTGAACATGCGAAATGGATGGTAAGATTAATTTAAATGAAATATATAATTTGTTGTTAATACATTTTTTTCATTATAGGCTACGTCTCTTGGACGTGAGCCGAGCCCAATGGAGCTGTTTGTGGAGACGCACGTGCAGAGTCATGACCTCTAAAAGGGGACACAACAGTTCGTTGACAACCGTGCTCAACAATTTGTTGTATGTTTGTTCAACCATTTTATTTTGTAAGTTATTATTATGTTTTTTGAATTGAATATGATGATTTTTTTTTTAGGAGACCTACAATAATCGGTTGAGGGAGAGATACGGGGACGATCCTTCGACCCATCCGGAATTCCATCCGGATTTGTGGATGAAGGCTGGATCGTCAGGTGGACCCGATAAAAATCGGGTTTACGGACTCTCCAACACTACCGCCGCCAACTTGCAGTCGACCGGTACTGCTTCAACCGTTAGGAGCTCCCAATCTGTATCGAGCTCCCAATCTAAGGAGTTTGTAGCCTTGCAGCAAAGGTGCCACCACCTATCAAAGGCATACACACAACTCAAAGAAGAGCAAAGATTGGCGAATGAACAACACAGAGCAGAGTTTGAACAACAAAGAGCGGCCTATGAAGAGCTTCGTCAAATGGTCATGAACATGACACAAGTTGGAGCATGTGCGCCTAATCCTTTTTGGCCGCCTAACCCCCATCCTCCTCCTCCTCCTCCTCCTCCTCCACCTTTATATTAATATTTAATAAACATTATTTACATTTAAAATTTTGTTTAATGTTTTTTTGAAACACATTCATTTTGTAATGAATATTATTTAACTTTGAGTTTTTGTTGCTTAATATAAATTTTATTTGCATAATTGGTTTGTATTACCATTAATTTATATTATTTTTTCTAAATAATTAAAAAAAACAATTACACAGGGATTTACCGACAGAATAACTCCGTCGGCATTGGACAGTGGCTGCCACCATAACCCACCATCACCGACGAATATTCAGACGGACAAATTCGGTCGGTATTCCATCCCATCATCGACATATTCACCGACGGAAATAATTCGTCGGTATAAAGTTACCGACGAATTTACAGACGAAAATATTCGGTCGGTATCAAATATCACCGACACTTATACCGACGGATTTAGGCCATCGGTTTTTACATAACACCGATGGCATATTTTCCATCGGTATATTCCAAGCGGGAAACTTTTTTTTTTTAGCGCGCACGGTCCGTCGGTAACAGTTTTTTTTGTATTTCCGACCGATATAGCGATGGAATGTGTAATCACCGACAAAAGGTATTCCGACGGGGGTATTCCGTCGGTAATATAGTCGGTAAATAAGTTACCGACGAACGTTCTATCACACACCGACGGAATATTTCTTTCTTTCTTTAGTGTATTTCTTGTAGTGTATTTCTTTCTTTATATTTTTGTAATGTTTAAGTTTTATTTCATGTTATATTTTTATTAATCTCTTGTTTATGCTTTTCATTTCCTTTACTATCCTTAAGTTCTTATGTTGTTTATTTATATTTATCTTCTTCATTATGTTTAGCTAAGTTTATTATGTCAATATGAAAAGGTTTCACTAATGGTGTTAGAATAGGTATAATATAAACTCAACATGGACTTCAATGTTTATATCCAAGAAAGTTTGTTATTAACATGTCTTATCCTTTTATCTTACTAATTCTTAATACCTTGTTGTTAAATGGTTAATCTAGATTTGTATTGTATAACACTTGGTACAAAAAATGCTTGGCACTTTCATAGCCAGGTTGTATGGTATAACCTACACATGTGCTGCGAAATAAACTTGATTTGTCGTTAACATAAGCTAGCATCATGAATTCCTGACAATATTTAAAAGTATGGTGTTACTAAAATAAGATAATTAATATGATCATGTTAAAAATTTATAATGAACTATTAAGGATAAATCATTTGATTGAAACCTTCTTTGTTTGTGGTTTCCAGTTGATTAATAAAAATAATTTATACTATACTTATTTCAAATACTATAAGTGGATCCTCTAACCATGACACTTATTTTATCCTTGTTTAATCTTCATATTAATCTTACATCTTAAAGTTCTCTTTACCTCATAATCATTATTATTTATAATTTATATAATTAACCTCCTTGTGGTTCGACCCTGGTCTTGCCGGGTTATTTATTACTTCGATACTCCTGCACTTGGGAGAAGACATCAATCTTTTGGTCATGTCACAGCCCGTTCCCCATTTTCTCCACCCAGCCGACGAGATCTACCCTCACGCCAGCCGCCCACCCTTTGGGCTAACCAGCATTGTCCCCACCTCCAGCGTTCCCTTATCTACACCAGACAAGCCTCCCTCCTCACCGGATCCATTCTCTTCCCCCTAGAGACCAACCACCGAAACACAAACCTCCAGAAGCCGCCACTTCTTCCCACTTCAAACAGACCAGCCCGCCCCCCTCTGCCTTTTTATTCCTCCATCTTTCCCCACAAGACAGCCCTAAGTAACGGTAGTTGTCACCGTTGACGAGGAAGGGAAGAGGAGAAGATCACCACCGCCAGATCTGCCACCTGAAAAGGAAAGGAACAACAAACCAAGAAGAAGAAAGAAGACATAAGTTACCAGATCTAAAAAGAAAAAAAATCCAAGAACAATCTGGACAGAAATGGATTAAAATCAATTGCTTGCATTTTTTTTTTTTTTTTTGTAGGTCATGGTGAAAACCACCGCCGACAGGAAGTGAAGAGGAGAAGAAGCTAACCCAGATCCACTTGTCCACAGGTTCTACCTGCGACAGGGCGTGAAGGTCATGGTGAAAATTATGAATTGTCACAATTGACTGAAGGAGACTGCCTTAGAAGTGATGCTAAGAAGCTATCGCCAATCAAGAACCCCAACTGCACTATGAATGAGGTGAACAAGTTAATAGCTTACTTCCAGAATGTGGATAAGGATGCATTTTTTTAGGAAATACGGACGCTTTGTAGAGATTGAAAAGGTAGAAGTTTTAAGCCCAGATGTGCGAGCTCTCAATTCTCAAGATTTTTTCCTTTAACACTTGTCTCTCAATTACACTGGCAATTACGATATGCCTTGTAAAGTGAAGAGTGGTATTTTTAAAGGGACTCAAAGGTTGGTATCTTGCCTTAGCATGTTTTGATGAGCAGTTGTTTTTTGGGGAAAAAAAGCATTTTAGGGACTGCCACCTATCATGATAATAATGAAAAAAATCACAGATCTGTTAAAACAGCCACACTGAGCATGCATGAATCGAGTTGGCTTGTATATAAATTTCAAAGTGAAGAAGATAAGTGGTTTGTGCTGGGTAAAGGGTCATACTTAGTATATGGTAGGCCACTAATCTTGTGTTCAATGTCTGAGTACTTTAATTTTTCAACCTCTGAGATGACTCAAGTTCCGGTCTGGATCCAGTTCCCTAGTCTGCCATTAAAATGTTGGACACCTATATGCTTATAAAAGCTAGCAAGCGTGCTGGGAAAACCTTTACAATGTGACAGATTTACTGCCACCAAGGAGAGGATATCATACGGACAGGTTCTAGTTGAAGTTGACCTCCTAGCTGATCTTAGATCCTCCATCAACGTCTCCCTGCCTAATGGAAACTCACTTAATCAAAAGGTTATCTATGAGACTCTACCTAAGTTTTGCAAGCACTGTAAAGTGCTAGGCCACTCCACTGGAACATGTTCCAAAGGTAAGGAAGAGGCCAAAAACTTTGAGAAAGCCGGCCCTGCAGCTACCAAAAGCAATGACAAAGACAAGGGAAATGACTCCACTCACAACCTGGCTGCTGCAACGTGGTCCAATGGAGAAGAACAGATCACAAACGTTGATAAGGCTGCCTCTTCTAGTGCAGCTACTAAAGGCAAAGACAAAGACAACGGAAATGACTCCACTCATCTCCACCTAGCTGCTGCAACGTGCTCCAATGAAGAGGTCCCAACGTGCCCTTCTAGTTCAGCTCCCAATGACAAAGACAAAGACAAAGTAAATGTCTCCACTCATCTCCCTTTGGCTGCTGCAACGTGTTCCAACGGCAAGGCAAGTGCAGCTACTAAAAGCAATGTCAAAGACAAAGAAAATGATCTCAATTCTGTTGCTGCCCCTTCGGTGGAAGTCCCCCACATTGCTCCCCCTTCAGAAGAGTGGCATATTGTGGGTAAAAGGAGACACAACTCAGGGAACAAGAGACAGTCACCACCTCCTTTGCATGCTGAAGGTATCCTGCCAGCTCATCAAAATGTTGCAAACAACGCTCCAGGTAACCAGCAGGCCCAACAACATGTTTCCAAGGGGAAAGCTCCTGCTTGCTCAGTTGACATAGCTGGCACAAAGACTCTTCAGCGTCCACGTTCAGGTGTGCTCACCAGGAGCTTGTTTCAAAAGACTTCCAATATAGTTGCTAGCGGTGGTGGGGCTCCTCCCACCCTCCCCCACCCATGATTATCCATTGCTGGAATGTGAGAGGGCTAAACAGCCCTCTCAAGCAGCATGAAGAGTAAGAAGATTGACGTATGTGGTCTTCTAGAGACTAAGTTGTCTTTGCCTAAAGTTAAATGCATGCATAAGTTTCGGTTAAAGGCTTGAAAGTTTGTTTGCAACGCTGAATCTGCAGCCTATGCACGTATAATTGTGTTTTGGAATCCTGAAACAGTTAAAGTTGACATGCTTCACTTCTCTGCACAAGGGATTCACGTTATGGTTACAAGCTTGGTGCAACAATTCTATTTTACAGCTACTTTCATATATGGTTTTAATACCATTACTGCCAGGAGAGATCTGTGGGAGGATTTGAGAAGATGGGGTTCGGATGCTCCATGGTTGCTTCTTGGCGACTTCAACTCTATTCTCTCTCAAGAAGACAAGCATAATGGGGAGCCAGTTTCCACCTATGAAACCACTGACTTCAGGAATTGTTGTTCTGATCTTGGGATAGTTGACCTGAACTCTACGGGCTCCTATTTTACATGGAAAAATGGTAATATCTTGACAAAGATAGATAGAGTTATGGCAAACAACCAATGGTTCAATTTATAGCAAATCGCTCATGTACACTTTGGAAACCCGGGAGCCTTCTCAGACCACTCACCTTCTACTGTCCAGTTGGGTTTACGTGAACTTTGTGGTAAAAGAAACTTCAAATTCTTTAACATATGGGCTGCTCATCCACAGTTCTTGGAAACCATCTCCCAGCATTGGTCACTGGATATCTACGGGTCTCACATGTATATTCTATGCAATAAGCTCAAGCACTTAAAGGGAAGGCTGAAAACCTTGAACAATCTCCACTTTAGTCACATTTCAGAGAGAGTTGCAAGAGCAGGGAAAGAACTGGATGCTACTCAGCTTCTCCTTCAGAATGACAGGGACAATGGTAATCTTCTTGCGCTGGAAAACAGCAGAGGCTAAACCTTGTTAATATCAAATCAGCTGAGAAGATGTTCTTCGGTCAAAAGCTGAAATGCTCCTTCTTCAAAGACTATGACAAGGGAACAAGGTTCTTCCACTCTTTGATGAGTCAACGGCACAGAAGGCACCACATTTCAGCCATTGTTCGAAGTGATGGCATGCTAACTTCATCGGCTGAAGAGGTTGGTAGAGTGTTTGCCACCTACTATAAAGAACTCCTTGGGACTTCCAAGCATACTATTCCCCCGCGTGTTGATATAGTACAAAACAGCACCTGCATTAATTCTGACTCCAATGAATTCCTCCTTGCCCCAGTTTCGGCTGATGACATCAAACGGGTTCTCTTCAGTATGGATGATAATAAAGCATCGGGGCCAGATGGTTACACCTCTGCTTTCTTTAAAAAGGCTTGGAGCATAGTGGGTGAAGACTTTTGTTCAACTATAAAAGATTTCTTTGCTTCCAGTTAGATGCTCAAGCAGATTAATCACTCTACCATAGCCCTTGTTCCTAAGTCAGTTAATGCCAACTCAGCTGCAAATTACAGACCTATCTCTTGCTGTAACGTCACTTACAAAGTTATTTCCAAGCTTCTTGCAGAGAGGCTAGCTCATGTATTAAACGATATCATCAGCCCTTCCCAAAATGCTTTTCTTGGTGGGAGATTAATGGCTGACAATATTAATCTCATGCAAGAGCTGCTGAGGAGTTATGGAAGGAAACGTGTATCGCCCCGCTGCACCATCAAGATTGACTTCAGGAAAGCTTTTGATACAGTTCAATGGTCATTTCTTCGCGATCTCCTCCACCTTTTGGGGTTCCCTGCTAGGTTCGTTCATCTGGTTATGAAATGTGTGGAGACTGCCTCTTTCTCTGTTTGCGTCAATGGCAATCTATTTGGGTTCTTCCAAGGCAAGTGTGGTGTTCGGCAAGGAGATCCATTGTCTCCCTATCTCTTCATTATCTGCATGGAGTACTTCTCTAGACTTCTAAAAAGCACCACCTAGCATTCGGGTTTCAATTTCCATCCCAAATGTCAAGCTTTGGGAATCAGTCATCTTGGATTTGCTGATGATATTCTCCTGCTCTGCCGTTGTGACATGACCTCCGTTAACATCCTCCTCCAGCAGCGTATAATTTTTGGGGAGTCTTCTGGCCTTGTAATTAATGCATCCAAATCCTCTATCTTCTTTGCTGGTGTATCGGAGGATATGAAGCAGGCCATTCTTAGCCTCTCCCAGTTCACCGAAGGAAGCTTTCCCTTTAAGTACCTCGGTGTCCCTCTCAGCCCCCACAAGCTTCTTGCCAGCCAATTCTCCCCTCTCATTCACAGGTTAGAATCTGCTATTCAGAATTGGATGGGAAAGTATCTCTCTTATACAGGTCGACTGGAGTTACTTAAGTTTGTCCTGCATGGCATGGTGCAGTTTTGGATTAGTATCTTCCCTATCCCAGCTGTTGTTATCAGTAGGATTACTAGTTTGTGCAGGAATTTTCTATGAACTGGAGATATGCTTAAAATTAAATCGGCTCTTGTAGCTTGGAAGCAAGTGTGTTTGCCAAAAGATGAAGGGGGTCTGGGGGTTTATGACATCAAAGCTAGAAACGATAGTTTCTTCGCCAAACATCTCTGGAATATTCACTTGAAAGCTGATTCCCATTAGATTCAATGGGTAAGCCATTACTACATTTCACACGCCTCAATTTGGTCCTTGGATGCCATGAAAACCGACTCTCCTTTGTGGAAGTCAATCTTCTCCCTTCGTAACAAAATGATTATCCATTGTGGAGGGGTTACTCTCGTTCAGCAGTTGCTCTCATGCTAGCAATCTGGACAATGTCCTTTTACAGCCAATACATATGATTTTTTCAGGCATAAAGCTGATCCTGTTCATTGGGCCAATGTAGTCTGAGAGCAATGGTCTCTTCCAAGACATAACTTCTCTTTATGGCTTGCAATGTTGGGCAAGCTGCGAAAGAGATCGTCTTCACTTTCTATCCCCTGACCCTATATGCCCTCTTTGTCAGAGCGTTGATGAGTCTCATGCTCATCTCTTCTTCAATTGTGACTGGTCATCTTCACTTTGGAGAAAAGTCAGATTCTGGCTCAAGCTTCACAGCAATATGTCTTCCTTAAGTAGAGCCACCCAGGTTTTACAAAACAACAAAAAAGGGCTTCAGCCGAGAATGAGAAGAGTATCTCTTGTTGTGCTTGTGTATTTGATTTGGGAGGAAAGAAACAGGAGAATTTTTTACAGCACTTGCAATTCGGTTGACGCTCTTTTCCGAAAATTTCAGATTCTATTTTACACTATACTATATTTTCATGAAAAAAATCCTCTGGCTTACAATGTTGCATTCTGATTGGATTGGTTGGGATAATTTAACGTGCATGCATGGTTATCTTGTCCCTGCATGGTCTAGCCTCTGTTCCTCGTTCATGCAAGGGGTTCAAGAAGTTAGTGGCTTCGCATGATTGGCTGGTTCCTCCTTCTCACGGTTGAGCAGTGTCTGCTTGGATGATCTCCAGCCTGGGTGTTTTTCCTTTCTTAATTTGTATTGAGCGTTTCATAGGAGAGCTCTATTGGCCATTTCAATTTGTGTGCATGGGGTTATTGGGATATGGCAAAGCTCTCGAATGGAGAAGCAACTTGTTGTAACCCATTTTTGGGTCCCCACAAAAAAAAAATAGCCAAATAAGGTTAAAAAAATAACAGGAGGCAGAAGCGCTCAGAAAATGGTCGGAAGATTGGTCAAGGAGGTTAAAAAATACAAAGATTGGATTTTTGACAGTATATTCTTGAAGGATGAGAGCCCTGTTGAGAAGGAAAATTTGAATTTTGAGGAGAAAAGCCCAAATTTGGATGTTTATGGACTTAATTGGATTTTATTTGCATTTATAGAGGATTTGAGTGCAAGAAAAATTGATTTTTAAGTCAATTTGGGCTTTAATTAGAAGAAATTTAAGTTCTGGGGCCAAAATATATTTTTTTGGAATTTATTAGGTCAAATCAGGGGCTTAATTGCATAAATATTGAAGTTTAATGGCCAATTAGGGGCTCAATTGTGAAAATCCGAAACCAGGGACCAATTTGGAAAACACGGGTAAATAGAGGGGGCTGTTTTGAATTGATCCAGGGGCGTAATTGAAGAAATTGGAAGTTTATTGATCAATTGAGGGCTTAATTGCATAAATCAGAGGCCAAGGACCAAGGTGAAAAACGCGGCCAACTATGGGGGCGAGGACCGAAATTAGCAGGGACGCAATTGAAAGAAACAAAAGATAATTGAGGGCCGATTTGAAATTTGGCGCATTCTGGCGCCATTTTTAAATGAAACGGCGCGTTTCATACAAAAAAAAAAAAAAAAGATGGACCGAACGGTGCCGTTTTGAACGGCACTGTTCCCCTTTCTTCTTCCCCCCTGAACGTGCAGCAAGCATGGGAAGAAGGCTTGTTTAATCATCCGGTGCCCTTCTCTCCTAGCGTGCGCTGACAAAACCCGAATCCCATACACCTCGGACGACGAGAAGCCAGTAGGGTCACGTCTTGATCAACCACGCTCGCCGACCAGCCGACCGGCGCTGTTCTGCTCCCCACGTTGCCCTGCTCAACCCACGCTGTCCTGCTCCCCACGCTGCACTGCTCAGCCCATGCAGCCCCGCTCCCTTTGCCCCCCTATAAAAGAAGGGGGGAGACCTGAAGCAGGGGAGGAAGAAAGAAAGAAAAAACCCGAGACCAAGAGAGAGAGAGAAACTGAAGGAGAGAGAAACAGTTGAACTAAAGGAATAAACACTTAAAACTCAAAGAAACAAAACGAGGAGGAGGGGGAAGAGTACAGAAGCCGTGGGAGAGCTTAGAGAAAACATTATTAATAAAGTTTTGGCATAGACGTTAGAACGGTTAGGATTTTACCCGATAAGATAAAAGACCTTCTTACCGAGGAGGATTTTTCTTGAACCATAGACAGACCAACGACTAGAAGTACAATAACACCTTAGTTTTTATCAGATAATAAAACAATGCAGCTTACCTTAGGTAGGGCTTATTTGGGGTGCTAATACCTTCTCTTTACGCAACCAGTCCCCGTACCCAATCTCTGAGACCAGTTAGGGTTCCTAGTGACCAAAATACTAGGTGGCGACTCCCATTCCATTTTCTACCAATAAAAGACAATATTTTCTTGTATCCCCATAGATATAGATATATTTACCTTGTAGATTTAAGAAATGGAAAAACTATATTATTTTCGCCGCGACGCCGCACACGTGCGACAGAATGGCGACTCCACTGGGGACCTTGTAGATTAAGCTTTGTTTTTGTCTGATTTGTTTGTGTTTTCATGTGTTTATTGTTAATATGCCTTTCCTTTTATTTGAGTATTTGTTTTTTATTTTACGCATATTATTTATGCATTGTGTAAAATTGTCTCATGCATCACTTGCTTTTATTTTGAGAAGCACACACAAGCCTTAAGTTAAGTGGAGAATTAGCGATTTACCCTAAGACTATTGGTCAGGGTTTAAATGCGTGAAACACCCAACTCATATCTGAGTGCCTGCTTGGTAATGGTGGGCATACGTGTCTTAACTATTCCTTGCAACGCCCCCATACTGTCTTTACGAAGAACGTCACTAGGCAGATATGAGACCCTTCAAGACTAGATAGAAAACCTACCCACTCTCACTTAATAAATAGAGCTTGCCCTTAGGTTATGTATCTTATTTGCATCAAGATTAATAATGTTAAACTCATCGCGCATCACTTGTGCATCACATCTTCATCACGCATTTTTGTTTTTACATTATCATATGCATTCCAGATCATGAAACATAGGTCCCACATCCAGAGTCCACCACACCCGGTTCAGATCAAGGATGGAGAATGAAGAAAGAGCTCACTTAGAGTCACATTATCAGACCGAGTTGGAATCCGTGAAAAACGAAGTTGCTCGGCTGACGGACCTACTCGAGCAACTTCTAAGAGCTAAGAATGGGGAGGGAACGTCAGCACAACCACCTGAAGGAGCGCCAGCAGCTCAGATCCCACAAACATCTCAAAACCAGGGGGCAAACTCGGCCAATGAACAACATTTTGTACCTATCACCCCTATCCAACCAACTCATCCTCCAATCACTGTTGACTTAACAACGGAGGGAATCCCGGATAATAGGTCTCCCAATTTGATAGACCAAGATAAGCTATTTGCCTTGGAAGAAAGATTAAGGGCAGTTGAGGGTAATGATTGGTTTGACCCTATACGAGCAGCTGAAGTATGTCTGGTACCAAACATCGTGGTGCCAAAAGATTTCAGGATACCAGAGTTCATTAAGTACACTGGCTTGGAATGCTCGAACACTCACCTTCGATCCTACTGCAATAAAATGGCAGAAGTGATCCGCAATGATAAATTGCTAATCTATTTCTTTCAGGATAGCCTCACAGGGTCTGCTTTGAGCTGGTACATGAGGTTAGATAGTGTCAGGATCAGGAGCTGGAGAGACTTGGTGGAAGCTTTCCTTAAGCAGTACAAGTTTAACATGGAAATCGCTCCTGATCGAACAAGTCTAATGTCAATGGAGAAAAGGACCCAAGAGTTGGTAAGGGATTACGCACAAAGATGGAGGGATGAAGCAATGCATGTCCAACCCCTTTTCATAGAAACACAGATGGTATCTTTGTTTGCCAATACCTTTAAGGCACCATATTATGAGCATTTAATGGGTAGCTCAGCTCAGCATTTCTATGATGCTGTACGCATAGCGGAAAGAATAGAGCAAGGGATTAAAGCTGGACGCATAAATGAGCCATTGGGGACAAAGGGTTTTATTGGAAGAAAAATGGAAGGTCCCGTTAACAACTTTGAAGATGGGTCCAATGGAAAGATAACGGATTCATATAACCCACAAATACCTACCTCTCATGTGGCCCACATAAACTTTAACAAAACTTTTTCCCCTGATCGAGCAAGTAACCAATCAAACAACCAAAACAACCACCAAAGACCAAACACAAGATACATTTCAGAACAACTACCGCCATTACCCATGCCTTTGAAGGACATGTATGCCAAACTAATGAGCATTGGACAAATAGCTCTTATCCCCACATTACCACTACAACCACCATTCCCCATCTGGTACAAGCCCGAGTTGACTTGCGAGTACCATGCTGGTATCCACGGGCATGGTCTTGAAACGTGCTACGCTTTCAAGAAAAGGTTGTTGGAACTCATTAAGATAGGATGGGTGTCATTTGAAGACACACCCAATATCAATTCAAATCCATTGCCGAGTCATGCCGCAAGCAATAGTGGATAAAGGATTGGAAAACCTTGGTCAAGAATTGTCAATAACGGAAGAAGGTGGGATCAAAGGAGTTGGCAAGAAAACATAAGTGGGGAAGGTAGATGAAGCACTGCCACAACTGGTTGTCCACACACTAGAAGAAGTCTCTGCCAAGACCTTTGTGTGCAAGTTGGCTCAGAACGAGAAGTTTCAGAATTGGGTGACCCAAGAAGCTCCAGTAGTTTTTAAAATGTACACCAACTGTGTTTGCCTAAACATGCTTTTGTCATTGCTTTCTTTGCTTTTATTTTCTCTAATTGACAATCAAGGCTTATGATGTCAGCTAGATTTTGTGTTTGTCTTTGAGCCCACTTTTTTTATTTAAATAATTGATGAGATTATGCACTTTTTAAACAAAGTTGGGTGGTTACAAAGAAAGTATCATAAATCGATCAAAGATGAAATTTAAAAAAAAAAAAAAAACTACCCTTGAAATACAACCTTACCTCTGGATAACATAATGAATTAATAAATCACCTGTAATTTTCTTTCAAGATAAAAGTAGAGTTTATCAATTCTAACAATGTGCATTTTGAAATAGTTAGCGTTGGTGATCCCGTTTGAGTCAGAATGATTTTCTTCTTTATAAAAACCCGGACTAGGATCACACTCCATATTGGGGGCAATAAAAGATATTTCCTAAAAAGTTTTACAGGTTTTCAAAACGGGATGAGGGCAAGTAGATTTGAAAAAGGTAAAGCATTTGACAAAAGCATGACAAAGAGGCAATGACAAGTCATACATTTTGAGAAAAAAAGGCTACTTGTAAAAAGTCGAAGACTTCTTCCCCAAGATATGATAGGAGGCAACACGAGAGATGAATCCAGCATATGACTTCATGAGCAAGCTCATGTTAAGAGGGAGTTTCATGAACTAGAAGAAGAGGATGGGGCCTATGTTTCAAAACCAGGTATGAATGCATGCATGGCATCTAATCATAAATCATTGCATATATGTTTTTTTGGATCGTTACAGGAGGAGACCTTAGTGCATTCCAACAAGATTGTTGACGAAGAAAGAATCATTGAGTTGATTCTAGAACAACGAGAAGAGAAGATAATATTTTTCAAAACATGCCAGCAGGAAGAACGACATCGATAGCAATCGGTAAAAGGGAATCGCCAGATGGGATTCCAAGTTGTTTGAGATCGCTAGAAGGGATCTTGTATTTCAGCTTTGGTTAAAAGGAATCGCAAGATGGGATTCCAAGTTGTTTGAGATCGCCAAAAGGGATCTCGTATTTCGATATTCATCAATGGAGGTCGCTAGAAGGGACCTCATATTTCAGCTTTGAATAAAAGGAATCGCCAGATGGGATTCCAAGTTGTTTGAGATCGCCAGGAGGGATCTCGTATTTCGATATTCATCAATGGAGGTCGCCAGAAGGGACCCCATATTTCAGCTTTTGTTAAAAGGAATCGCCAGATGGGATTCCAAGTTGTTTGGTTCAAGGAGATCGCCAGAAGGGATCTCGTATTTCGATGGAGGTCGCCAGAAGGGACCTTATATTTTAGCTTTGGTTAAAAGGAATTGCCAGATGGGATTCCAAGTTGTTTGAGATCGCCAGAAGGGATCTCATATTTCGATATTCATCAATGGAGGTCGCCAGAAGGGACCTCATATTTCAGTTTGAATAAAAGCGGATCGCCAGATGGGATTCCAAGTTGTTTGAGATCGCCAGAAGGGATCTCGTATTTCGATATTGGTCAGAGGGGGTCGCCAGAAGGGACCTCATATTTCATATGGTTAAAAGGAATCGCCAGATGGGATTCCAAGTTGATTAAAGGAGATCGCCAGAAGGGATCTCGTATTTTGCTATTTGTCAAAGGAGGTCGGCAGATGGGACCTCATATTTCATGTTTGGTTAAAAGGAATCGCCAGATGGGATTCCAAGATTTTTGTTAGAGGAGATCACTAGAAGGGATATCGTATTTCGATATTTGTCAAAGGAGGTTGCTAGATGGGACCTCGTATTTCATTTTGATTAAAAGGGAATTGCCGGATGGGATTCCAAGTTGAGTAATCTGATGAGGATTGCTGTAAAGACAAAGTTGCAGATCAATCAAGCTCCAACCAGATCAGTTTCAGGAGTTCAGGCTGGATTATCTTTATAAAACTTACTACGCCCTTGCTCCGTAAGCATTATAAAGAGGGGGCATCTGTTGTAACCCATTTTTGGGTCCCCACAAAAAAAAATAGCCAAATAAGGTTAGAAAAATAACAGGAGGCAGAAGCGCTCAGAAAATGGTCGGAAGATTGGTCAAGGAGGTTAAAAAATACAAAGATTGGATTTTTGACAGTATATTCTTGAAGGATGAGAGCCCTGTTGAGAAGGAAAATTTGAATTTTGAGGAGAAAAGCCCAAATTTGGATGTTTATGGACTTAATTGGATTTTATTTGAATTTATAAAGGATTTGAGTGCAAGAAAATTTGATTTTTAAGTCAATTTGGGCTTTAATTAGAAGAAATTTAAGTTCTGGGGCCAAAATATATTTTTTTGGAATTTATTAGGTCAAATCAGGGGCTTAATTGCATAAATATTGAAGTTTAATGGCCAATTAGGGGCTCAATTGTGAAAATCCGAAACCAGGGACCAATTTGGAAAACAAGGGTAAATAGAGGGGGCTGTTTTGAATTGATCCAGGGGCATAATTGAAGAAATTGGAAGTTTATTGATCAATTGAGGGCTTAATTGCATAAATCAGAGGCCAAGGACCAAGGTGAAAAACGCGGCCAACTATAGGGGCGAGGACCGAAATTGGCAGGGACGCAATTGAAAGAAACAAAAGATAATTGAGGGCCGATTTGAAATTTGGCGCATTCTGGCGCCATTTTTAAATGAAACGGTGCGTTTTCCCCAAAACGACGCCGTTTCATACAAAAAAAAAACAAGAAGGACCGAACGGTGCCGTTTTGAACGGTGCCGTTTTGAACGGCACTGTTCCCCTTTCTTCTTCCCCCCGAACGTGCAGCAAGCATGGGAAGAAGGCTTGTTTAATCATCCGGTGCCCTTCTCTCCTCGCGTGCGTTGACAAAACCCGGAGCCCATACACCTCGGACGACGCGAAGCCAGGAGGGTCACGCCTTGATCAACCACGCTCGTCGACCGGCGTTGTTCTGCTCCCCACGTTGCCCTGCTCAACCCACGATGTCCTGCTCCCCACGCTGCCCTGCTCAGCCCATGCAGCCCCGCTCCCTTTGCCCCCCTATAAAAGAAGGGGGGAGACCTGAAGCAGGGGAGAAAGAAAGAAAGAAAAAACCCGAGACCAAGAGAGAGAGAAACTGAAGGAGAGAGAAACAGTTGAACTAAAGGAATAAACACTTAAAACTCAAAGAAACAAAACGAGGAGGAGGGGGAAGAGTATAGAAGCCGTGGGAGAGCTTAGAGAAAACAAAGACCGAGCACGACCTGAGAAGTCACCGGACCGTTGAGAACCGTCGTTTGGAGCCACCAACCTCCGCTGCAGCACCATCAACACGGACGTTCGACCCACAGCATCGCCTCCGCCGCGCCAGGTATTCTTCTCCCCCTGCATTTTTTGTTTGCCATTACATTAGTTTTCCTCCTGCATGCAGAATCGTTCTGCATGCAGGATGTAGGGGAAGGGAAAATAATTCCCTTCCCCGTTGGGTTCTTGCACTGGGCCGGGTTTCCGGCCCAGTTTTGTTATTATTTTTTTTTTGGCCAGACCGAGTCTGGCCTAGTCCAAAGAGAAATTTTTGTTGCGCCGAGACCGGCCCAACCTCCTTGCGGGCCGAGATCGGCCCAATCCTATTTTGGGCTGATGTTTGGCCCAATTCCAGCTGGGTTAGGTTCGGCCCATTTATTTGGGCCGGCCCAGCCCGAATTGTTTTTATTATATATTATGAATTATAGTATATTATAATATATATATGTGTATATATATATATATATATATATATATATTTACTTAAAAAAAAATATTTCGAAAAATCTTAAAAAATATTGTTGATTTCCCTGAATATTTTTGTCAAAATGGGTTAATGTTGGTTGGTATTTTTATACTGTAAAGATACAAAACCAATGTTAAAAATACCCGGTTTTCGTCAAAACATCAAAGATTTTTAGAATAAAAAATGTCTTTGCTTTCAAACAATTATAAAAAAAAATTCCTAAAAATATTGTTGGTTTTTTTTTCTGCATATTTTTATTAAAGTGGATTAATATTGGGTTGTATTTTTATACCGTAAGGGTACAAACTCAGTATTAAAATACCCAATTTTCGTTAAAGCATAAAAAAAATATAGTAATATTTTTCAAAAATTGTTTTGTTTTAAAATACGGCCTAGTCTCTCCAATATATATAGATATAAATAGTATAACATCATATTTTTTACACAACAAAGAAAATTTTCAAAACAATATATCTATTAGCATGCATTTTGGCTTTAATAACCAGTTTATTTAAGCCATGAGAACTAGGCCAATATTTCAAAAATTCTAAAAAATCTTTTTGTTTTCTTTTTAGTATTTGGGATTACGAATTTATACGTAAAACATATTCCTAAATATTGTTAATAAAGTTTTGGCATAGACGTTAGAACGGTTAGGATTTTACCCGATAAGATAAAAGACCTTCTTACCGATGAGGATTTTTCTTGAACCATAGACAGACCAACGACTAAAAGTACAATAACACCTTAGTTTTTATCAGATAATAAAACAATGCAGCTTACCTTAGGTAGGGCGTATTTGGGGTGCTAATACCTTCTCTTTACGCAACCAGTCCCCGTACCCAATCTCTGAGACCAGTTAGGGTTCCTAGTGACCAAAATACTAGGTGGCGACTCCCATTCCATTTTCTACCAATAAAAGACAGTATTTTTTTGTATCCCCATAGATATAGATATATTTACCTTGTAGATTTAAGAAATGAAAAAACTATATTATTTTCGCCGCGACGCCACACACATGCGACACAACTGTCGGGATGTCTCCGCATGGGGTTGAGCAGCTGTCCAACTTTATGCAATTGGTCTTCTCTTTTTGGGAGTATTTGAAAGGTTTCTCCTGCTTGCATGCCCGAAAAATTGCTTGTGTCTCCGCATGACTAGCATTTCTGAATGGTTGAGCTATGTGGATGGCTTCCTTGCCTTGTTGGATGGAAGTGTTGTTGGCTTCGGTTTTTTCCCTTATAATGTGTTTGGCTTGGCTATCCCGATGCTAGGCTTCACTGATTTTTGGTTTAAGCATAGCCTCTGGTTTAATTTATTTCCTTGTTGGGTTTTGATGGGCCCTTGGGGTTAGGTTTGGCTGTTGTGTATTGCTGTTGTGGGCTGGGGTTGTGAGTGAGCCTCCTCTCCAGCTGGATCTTCTTATGCATTGCACGGAATTTGTTTCCGGGTGGGTCGATTCTGGAATTTGATCCTCCTAGTGGATCACAACTCCTAGTTTGTTTCTGTATTTCTATTTGTTTACTGCCAGTTTGCTTTGATATTGTTCAAGGGAGCGTGTTCCCTTTGCTTTTCTTGATATGTTTTGTTCAAGGGAGTTTGTTCCCTTTTCCTGGAGATGTAAATCTCCTTGTACTGCTGGTTTCCAACTTGTTTCGCAAGCTTGTCTTGCTCTTTTTGATCTATACAATTCTTACATTTGATCAAAAAAAAATGAATAAAATTATAATACAAATCATGATTTAGTTTCAAATAATTGTTTCTATTGTTTAAGATCATTGCTTATCGTTCTTCGTAATTTGCTTTTTTTATTAGAAAAAGCTTTTACAAGTATGTAACATTGGTTATGGTTGTGGTCTCTGAAATAGAAAGGATTTTATGTCCTCAATAGGTGTTTAAAAATTTTAGATTACCTAGGATCACTTGAGGATCAATCTTGTCACATGGTCCTTTTTATTTGAGAATTTTTCTTGACGGGACATCCTTTTGGCTTTGACTTTTTCTTATTTTTGTTTTTAGTATGCCTTTTTAACATTTTCTTCACATGCTTTTTTGATTTATGGTTGCTTTGAGATTTTAAATAATTTTTTTTATTTCTTTTTAACTCAAGGGTGGGGTGTGATCTTAGTCAAAGTATGAGGAGTGATCATGGTAACATCTTAGGATTCTAAAGCAAGAATAAGATATATGAAAAGATACTTTATTAAAAGTGGAATGAAGTTCTCAAAACAAGAAAAAAAAAAGAGCAAAAAAATTGTCTCAAAGACCCTATTCAAATTTGCTGAAACCTATTTATTGAGGATAATAAATATGAAAGAGGTACGTAGTAATGAAGAAAACATGCCAAACATGAGGCTAGCTACAGCTTCATGTCTTCTTAATAAATGTGTTCTTCTAATTGTTGTTGTCCGTCCAGAATTGTTTCTGAAGATAGTCGACTAACTTGTTGTCCACTTGGAAGGCCTTGGCGAGAACATTAGGATTAATGGGTGGATCTGCTCCAAACACTGCGTTTGCAATTGTAATCACACCAGGGTTCTGGCTGCTTAAACTGGCTAATGCAACGGCATTGGTTTTTCCCACATTGAGCTGGAAATGAATGAGTCCGACTGGGAACACAAAAACATCTCCGGGATTTAAGACCTTGGTGATTAGGCGATTATCTCCGTTAGCCAAGTTAGATGTAACAAAACCAACATAGAGGGTACCCTCCACGACCACTAGGATCTCAGTGGCACGAGGGTGAGTGTGGGGTGGGTTCAGGCCACCATATGGTGCAAAATCAATGCGAGCCAAGGATATGCCAAGAGTGTTGAGTCCTGCAATTTGAGCAACATTGACAGCAGTGACATTTGAACCAACTGGACTGGAAGTGTCCCGAGGAACGTTGAGTCCAGAAAAGAAGAAATCCTTTTCAGTAACTTGCTGTGGGTCCTTGCAGAATTTTCCGTTCACGAACACTGCATGAGAAAGGCATTTGAAGCATGCCCATAAAAGGTCAGTCAATTAATAGAGAATGAAGATATTAAAATATATACAGGATGCATGCTATTTTCAGTGTAATATGATCATGTGACTCCTGACAAAAACTCTTGACGAAACACTTAAAAAGCACATACCACCATCGGTTTCTTTAATGGCAACACAGAAGTCCTGAAGAGGACTAGGATCAGAGGCAGAGGCAAATGCGGAAGCCAAAGCCAGGACGACAAAAACTATTAGAAACTTGAGTCCTTCCATCAGATTCTATACGGATTTTTCTTGTGGAGAGGGGTGAGTTATCTAGCGAGGATGCAAGGCCATTTATAGATTGGAGTCATTGAATTAGTCCTAAATGAAGGCGACGAAGACTCAGTAGTTGCTCGTTCTGTGATGTCAGTGATGAAACCAAGGCCTCAAAACATTTGACATTTTCCGTCATATGCCAATATTCTCTTTATAATACTCTTTCCATTAACTTAACAGGACTGGGTGTGCATGTCTCTTGTCACAAGGTTTCGTCAAAGAAACTCCGGTGAAAATGTGAGAGTTGGTCGAGAACTAAAGATTGTTAGGTGACAAAATGTTCCCGGTCCTGGGTAGTTAATTCAATGGAAGTTTCTTATGATTGTCCTGTTGATATGGTTTTCTCGTTCCCTTTCTTATGTTATAATCTATTAAGACCGGCGATAACATAGAACACCAAGGCTCATATTAAAAAAACAATATATCAAGGATATAATTACTGAATTATATATAAGTACTACAATATAAAAAATCATAAATTTAGAATTTGATTGATGCTGATTATGGAAAATAATTACTGCAATATAAAAGACCATAAATATAGGAATTGTTGGTGTTGTTTATAAAATATAATCTCTGTAATAATTATTGCAATATTTCCTTAAATAACACGTGTAGAGATTTTCTATATAAATGAACCTCCAACCATATACAAAAGAAGAGGGAGCAATTTTAAGACAAAAAAATAGGGCAACCACAAAACCCTAAACCTAATTTTTTATCCCGGCCGAAACCAAGCCGCCGCCCTCGTCTTTCTAATTTTTCCCCCTCTCTAAGCCAGACCCCATTGGGCCCCCCCGCTGTTGAGATTTTGTTCATGGAATTACTGAAAGCTTGGTCGCTCCGTCTCCCCCACTTCTTGACCCCCACAAAAGCCAGCCACTACGCTTCCTCTTTTTTTCCTCATCTTCAAGCCCCCTCCCCTCACTAGAACATCCCTTTCTCGGCTGCAGCCTGACTAGTACTTAAAAGTATATTTTTATCAAGGTTTTATATCATCATTTTGCACTTAAAGTATCAATAACTCCTTAACTAAAACATGTTTTATAATAACATATCTAATAATATAAGATACCACTAATTTATGGTAAATATTCATCTTAAATGCAGGCCTATCACATAAATCAAAGGATTGATTGATGAGTTTAAGTATTGAAATTGAAAGGACAGAGAAAGGGCCAAACTTAGGAAAGAGATGTTGGTTTTGTCCAAACTAGAACACTGTTCGGTAATTGGGTCATATCTAGAGCTATAGATCTTGGATTTAAGTCTTCTTTATATGGATGGAAAGGTAAGACATAGGCCTAAAACTTTTGTGTGGAGTCCAAGTTTTCAAAAGGCCTTTTTCAAGTCCAAATTATAGCAACAACGGAGAAGTTCGCATCTGTCTTGCAACCCAGACACTGTTCAGTGTTCACCCATATATCGTTTTCTAGAAGTCCAAATGACCTCAATTGTTTTTTCCTGAAAAGCAGAGACAATTCCCAAGAACTTTCATGCGTAAAGTTGGTGCAAATTCGGAAGTTATCAATGATGTTTTGTTCAGACAAGAAGATAAGGATTGTCAACAAGTCAAGATGTGGCCATCCACTTAATAATTAGTCATCAAATCAATAGTTACAAATTTTGGCCCATAAAAGGAGGCATTTGCCATGCATTTAGGCATCTTAGTTGTTCAAATCAAGATCATGCTCTTTATTTCTTTCTTTATATTTTTGTAATGTTTAAGTTTTATTTCATGTTATATTTTTATTAATATCTTGTTTATGCTTTTCATTTCCTTTACTATCCTTGTGTTCTTATGTTGTTTATTTATATTTATCTTCTTCATTATGTTTAGCTAAGTTTATTATGTCAATGTGAAAAGGTTTCACTAATGGTGTTAGAATAGGTGTAATATAAACTCAACATGGACTTCAATGTTTATATCCAAGAAAGTTTGTTATTAACATGTCTTATCATTTTATCTTACTAATTCTTAATACCTTGTTGTTAAATGGTTAATCTAGATTTGTATTGTATAACACTTGGTACAAAAAATGCTTGGCACTTTCATAGCCAACCGTATGGTATAACCTACACCTGTGTTGTGAAATAAACTTGATTTGTCGTTAACATAAGTTAGCATCACGAATTCCTGACAATATTTAAAAGTATGGTGTTACTAAAATAAGATAATTAATATGATCATGTTAAAAATTTATAATGAACTATTAAGGATAAATCATTTGATTGAAACCTTCTTTGTTTGTGGTTTCCAGTTGATTAATAAAAATAATTTATACTATACTTATTTCAAATACTATAAGTGGATCCTCTAACCATGACACTTATTTTATCCTTGTTTAATCTTCATATTAGTTGAGAATAATTAGGAGGCTTAACCTAATAGGTTAGCCAACCCTTTCTATATATATGAGTAGGGCAATATACAATAGTAAAGGTGGAGATTACCACATAAGAATATGACTACAATATTTCCTATATAATTACATGCTATAATACGCCCCCTCAAGCTGAGGGTGGAGGATCAACCCGAAGCTTGAATCTAAAAGCAGTAAATGAAGCAGCAGGAAGTGGCTTAGTGAAGACATCGGCAAGTTGATCCTAAGAGGAAATAAAACGAATCTGAATCTCCTTCTTCGCAACTCTATCTCGGACAAAATGATAATCAATCTCAATATGTTTTGTGCGAGCATGAAATATAGGGTT
Organism: Populus alba x Populus glandulosa; assembly: GCA_033617975.1. NCBI lineage: Eukaryota > Viridiplantae > Streptophyta > Magnoliopsida > Malpighiales > Salicaceae > Populus > Populus alba x Populus glandulosa. The sequence goes on along the minus strand of CM066155.1, from coordinate 4,969,360 downwards.
TGCGGACAAATACGTGGCACCAAGGTTGTCACACCAGATAATAGGGGCAGAAGGAGTTGGAATCTGAAGATCCGTTAACAAGTACTGAAGCCAGATAACTTCAACCGTGCCATCGGCTAAGGCTTTATACTCAGCTTCCGTCGAAGAACGAGCAACAGTGCGTTGCTTACTCGATTTCCACGAAATTAGCGTCTGACCAAAGAACACAAGATAACCACCTGTAGACTTTCTATCCTCAATACTACCTGCCCAATCTGCATCTGTAAAACCGTGTAAAGCAAAGGAAGAGCTGCGAGTAATATGTATACCATGTGATGCCGTACCACGGAAATAACGCAAGATGCGTTTCACGGCAGCCCAATGGGATTCTGTAGGAGCATGCATAAATTGACAGACCCGGTTAACAGTAAAGAAAATATCCGGGCGTGTGAAAGTGAGATATTGGAGAGCACCAACAAGTTGCCGAAAACAAGTAGCATCAAGAAACAATGGATCCGGCATAATGGTGGTTTTGGATGCCAAAATAGGACTATCAACTGGTTTACAGGATAACATACCAGCTCGTGTGAGGATATCAAGTGTATATTTATGTTGACAAAGCATAAGTCCCAGACTAGTACACTGCACTTCAATACCCAAGAAATAATGAACATCACCCAAATCCCGAAGTTTAAATTCTGAGCTTAGTAGCTGAATGAGTCGTTGTAGCAGAGTTCTATTATTACCCGTAAGCATAATATCATCAACATAAACCAAAAGATAACAAATATCACTACCAACCGAGAAGATAAACAATGAGGTATCCACTTTAGAAGCACGGAAACCAATGGATAATAGAAAATCATTCAGACGAGTGTACCAAGCCCACGAGATCTACCCTGATGCCATCCGCCCACCCTTTGGGCTAACCAGTATTGTCCCCACCTCCAACGTTCCCTTATCTACACTAGACAAGCCTCCTTCCTCACCGGATCCATTCTCTTCCCCCTAGAGACCAACCACCGAAACACAAACCTCCAGAAGCCGCCACTTCTTCCCACTTCCAACAGACCAGCCCGCTCCCCTCTGCCTTTTTATTCCTCCATCTTTCCCCACAAGGCAGCCCTCTGTAACGGCAGTTGTCACCGCTGACGAGGAAGGGAAGAGGAGAAGATCACCACCGCCAGATCTGCCACCTGAAAAGGAAAGGAACAAGAAACCGAGAAGAAGAAAGAAGACATAAGTTACCATATCTAAAAAGAAAAAAAATCCAAGAACAATCTGGACAGAAATGGATTAAAATCAATTGCTTGCATTTTCTTTTTTTTGTTGTAGGTCATGGTGAAAACCACCGCCGACAGGAAGTGAAGAGGAGAAGAAGCTAACCCAGATCCACCTGTCCACAGGTTCTACCTGCGACAGGGCGTGAACCCATGCGCCGCCACTGTTCCTGCATTCCCAGAAGTATTCCTCTATAAATTCCTAAATATTTGGGGGTTTATTTTGCAATTTCTGAATTGTATCATGTCAACATAATGTGTGTATGTGTTGTTTTTTTTTCTCCTTACAAATTTGGACAATATATCTACATTGTTTTTTGTCTTTAATTGCGAGTAACTATGATAATTGCTCTTTTCAAAACAAAAATATATATAAATATTCTCCATGTATGTTGCATACGGTCAATACCCTAACATATTTTAACCATTCCTTCTTCTAAACAAATAAATATTCAAGATTTAAAAAAATTGTATTTCAGCATGGATTTCTTAAATAAAAAAAAAACTATTTTCCTGCATTCTGAATTTTACAACATGTTTGTAAAACTCCAAAGGGTGTTGGCCAATATTTCAAAAAAATACAAAAATCTTATTTTTGGGGGAATTCATCTATTATTCACTGTTAATGTTTTTGATAAAGAAATCCCAAAGGGATGAATATCCAAAATATTATTGGGAATAACTTGTTATTATTCGCTATTAATATTTGGATAGAGAAACCTTAAGTGGTTAATATCCAAAATATTTTTCTAGAAATAATAAGTCATCACACATCCTTAAAAGAAGCCTCGATTATAATTGAGGACATTTTAATTTTTGTCTCCACAGTTTACAAGTCGTGAAAGTATGAAACACTAAGGCAAAAATAGGCTTTTAAAGCGCTCTGAATTTCCTTAGATTTCTAAATTTTTATCCCTCTTCCTTACTATTTACGTGTCGCAAACACTTGAAATACCAAGGGAAAATGAGCTTTTAAGCACATTGAATTTCCTTAGATTTCTATCTTAGCTATCGGTTCCTCTTGGCACTCTATAGACATATCTGAAGGTATAATCTATATTGACCAAGGGTTATTGCTTTTCTACTTTGAACCCAAGCCCATTCATCATTGCAAACCTATCCTGGGAAAACTAATTAGAGAACACCAATACCATAGCAAGGCAAACCAAACACCAAGCATCTTACCTTAGGTAGGGCGTACTAGGGGTGCTAATACCTTTCCTTTACACAACCAGTCCCTTGCCTTAGAATCTCTGAAAGAGTAGTTAGGTTTCCTAGTGAATATAATACTAGGTGGCGACACCCTTATTCATAAAAACAAAAAACCCAAAATCAATTCCCCGCTCCCGGGGATGGTCGTCGTGACACCGCGCTCCGCGCAAGGGTGCAACAGGACGGTAACTCCACCCGGGACCCTAGGACTGGGCTTGGTAATTGTTTTTTTTTTATTATGCTATGTGTTGTTGTTTTCCTATGAATGATACTTTGTTTAAAAGCTTTAGCATGCATCTTTACATTCTGTCATACATGGTATATTGGATATGAGTAAGATCTTGAGGCATCCTATCATGCATCACTTCATTATTATTATCTTTTTGAAGGCACACACATTAAACTTTAAGTTAAATGGGGACTAGCAGCTTACCTTATAACTTGCGTCAAGGTTTAAGTTTGTGTAAACCTCAATTCTTTGCTGAGTGTTCAGACTGATAGTGATTAGTACATGTGACATCCCACTATCTGCTAAGCCCCCATATTGTCTTTACAAGGGTGATCACTGGGACATCAAGACCCTCTTTAGAAGCCAAGTAGTAAACCTGCTATATGTCTCACATAAAGGAACTAGAACCTATCCTTAGGGTATATGCTTCATAATATCTTTTGTGTCGCACCCCAAAAAAATAAATTTCCAATTGCGCGTTCGACTGGCGGAATTTTTTTTATTTTGTTCTTTGGAGTCGCCACCTAGTATTTTGGTCACTAGGAACCCTGACTGCTCTCAGAGATCGGGTACGGAGACTGGTTGCGTACAGGGAAGGTATTAGCACCCCAAATACGCCCTACCTAAGGTAAGCTGCATTGTTTTATTGTCTGAAAAAAAAAAACTAAGGTGTTATTGTGTTTTCCTAGTTGTTGGTCTGTCTATGGTTCAAGAAAAATCCTCCTCGGTAAGGAGATCTTTATCTTATCGGGTAAAAATCCTAACCGTTCTAACGTCCATACCAAAATTTTATTAATAATATTTAGGAATATATTTTACGTATAAATTAGTAATCCCAAATACTAAAAGAAAACAAAATTTTTTTTATAATTTTTGAAATATTGGCCTAGTTCTCATGGCTTGAATAAACTGGTTATTAAAGCCAAAGTGCATGCTAATATATATATTGTTTTGAAAATTTTCTTTGTTGTGTGAAAATATGCTGTTATAATATTTATATATATATATTGGAGAGACCAGACCGTATTTTAAAACAAAAACAATTTTTGGAAAATATTATTTTTTATGCTTTGACGAAAATCGGGTATTTTAATTCTGAGCTTGTATCCTTACGGTATAAAAATACAACCCCAATATTAATCCTCTTTGCTAAAAATATGCAGAAAAATCAACAATATTTTTAGGGACTTTTTAGAATTTTTTTTGAAAGCAAAAACATTTTTTATTCTGAAAAATCTTTGATGTTTTGACGAAAATCGGGTATTTTTAACACTGGTTTTGTATCTTTACAGTATAAAAATACAAACCAACATTAAACCACTTTGACAAAAATATGCAGAAAAATCCCAATATTTTTTAAATTTTTCAAAATATATTTTTTTATATAAATATATATATTTTTTTATATATAACATATACACACACATATATATATATTATAATAATATATAATATATTATAGGGCTGGGCCGGCCCAAATAAATGGGCCAGGCTCAGCCCAAGAAAAAAGGGGCGGGCCGATCTCGGCCCGCAATGATATTGGGCCGGTCTTGGCGCGCAACTAAAGGGGGCCGGTCTCGGCCCAAAACTAAAGTGGTCTGGGCCAAGACCAACCCAGACTTGCAAGGCTGGACCAGCATCGGGCTGGCCCAGCATCTTACGACCCGGGGGGAAAATTATTTTTCTCCCCCCGCCTCCTGCATGCTACATGCAGGAGGCAAAACGACTACGATGCAAAGAAAAAAAATGCAGGGGGTGAGAAATGTGCACCTGGCGTGGAGGCAATCGCTGGTGGAGCTGTGGTGTCGCTGCGGTGTCGTGGCCTCGAGGACGGCGGCGCTGTGACTGTTCCCTCTCTCTCGTTGGTTCTCTCTCTTCGGTCTCCTCTCTCTCTCCTCACTTCGGTTTTTTTTTTTTTCTGTTTTCGGTTTCGGTTTTTTTTTCTTGCTTTCGGTCTGTTTCTCTTCTTTCCTCTCCTTCGTGCGTTATTTCTCTTCTCCCTCTATCCTCAGGTCTCTCTCTCTCTCTCGGCCTCTCTCTATTTATAAGCAAAAAAGGAAACGACGTGCCTTTTGTTAGTGCGCCTTCAATCACGCAACGGCTGGTCGGCCATTGATGCTTTCGGTGGTGGTGGTAGGGGCGAGGAGAGAGAGGCGGGAAGTTTTAAAAAAAACAAAAATGGTTTTCGTCCCTGTTTCTGTTTATTCGGGGGGAAGGGGGAAGATGAACAGTGTCGTTCAAAACGACACCGTTCTGATCTTCCCCTTTTATATATATATATATATATATATATATATATGAAACGGCGTCGTTTTGGATAAAACGCGCCGTTTCATTTAAATGGGTCAAACTTCAAATCAGTCCTCCAGACTCGGTCCCCACCCCTCTTGTTGGCCGCCTTTTTCACTTTGGTCCTTGGTCTCTGATTTATGCAATTTAGCCCTCAATTGATTAATAAACTTTCAATTTCTTCAATTAGGCCCCTTAACCGAAAAATTGCAGCCCCTCCATTTACGCGCCTCTTCCAATTTGGTCCCTGGTTTCGGATTTTCTTAATTAAATCCCTAATTGGCCCTTAAACTTCAATATTTATGCAATTAAGCCCCTGATTTGACCCAATAAATTCCTAAAAAACATATTTTGGCCCCAGAACTTAAATTTCTTCTAATTAAAGCCCAAATTGACTTAAAAAATAATTTTTCTTGCAATCAAATCCTTTATAAATTCAAATAAAAATCCAATTAAGTCCATAAAAATTCGATTAAGTCCATAAACATCCAATTAAGTCCTTAAACATCCAAATTTGGGCTTTTCTCCTCAAAATTCAAAATTTCCTTCTCAATAAGGCTTTCATCCTTCAAGAATATACTGTCAAAAATTCAATCCTTGTATTTTTAAATTCCTTGACCAATTTTCTGACTGTTTTCCGAGCGCTTTTACCTCCTGTTATTTTCCTAACCTCTTTTGGCTATTTATTTTATTTTTCAGGGGGACCCAAAAATGGGTTACAACAGATGCCCCCTCTTTATAATACTTACGGAGCATGGGTTTTGCGCAGTAAGTGTTATAAAGATAAACCCAAAATGGAACTCCCGAAACTGATCTGGTCGAAGCTTGATTGATCTGAAACTTTGTCCTTTATAACAATCCTCCTTAGCCCCAAAAACCATGATCGAAACTTAGTCATCTCGAGATCCTTATCCAGCGATCCTCTGAATTCTTATTTTAGTTTGATCAACATGGAAATCCATCCGAGATCCCATCTAGTGATCTCCTTTAACCTGGAATCCCATCTGGCGATTCCTTTACTCATAACCAATACAAAAAATGTGCGTGTGGTCTCATTATGATTGGTGACCTGCCCGAGTGGAAAAGAGAAAGAGTGGTCTCATTCTTTGGGTGACCTACCCAGGGGAAAGAAATGGCCTCATTATTATGGGTGACCTACCCAGGTAAAAAAAAAATGGAGAATGGTCTCATTCTTATGGGTGACCTACCCAGAAAATATGGTCTCATTGTGATGGGTGACCTACCCACAAAAAGGAAGAGTGGTCTCATTCTTTGGGTGACCTACCCAGGGGAAGGAATGGCCTCATTCTTATGGGTGACCTACCCAGATAAACAAAAAATGGAGAATGGTCTCATTCTTATGGGTGACCTACCCAGAAAAGTATGGTCTCATTGTGATGGGTGACCTACCCAAGGAAAAAAGAAGAGTGGTCTCATTCTTTGGGTGGCTCGGGGTTGTACCAGGCAGGGAAAGGTGGCTGCATAGGTGGTATGGGTAAGGGAGCTATCTGCCCAATACTCAACAGCTTTGTCGCACGTGTGCGGCGTCACGGCGAAAATCATACATGTGTTTTTCCATTTTCTTAATCTACAATGTAAATCTATCTATATCTATGGGGATACAAGAAAATATTGTCTTTTATTGGTAGAAAATGGAAAGGGAGTCGCCACCTAGTATTTTGGCCACTAGGAACCCTAACTGGTCTCAAAGATCGGGTATGGGGACTGGTTGAGTAAAGGGAAGGTATTAGCACCCCAAATACGCCCTACCTAAGGTAAGCTGCATTGTTTTATTGTCTGATAAAAACTAAGGTGTTATTGTACTTCTAGTCGTCGGTCTATCTATGGTTCAAGAAAAATCCTCCTCGGTAAGAAGGTCTTTATCTTATCGAGTAAAAACCTAACCGTTCTAACGTCTGTACCAAAACTTTATTAATAATATTTAGGAATACGTTTTACGTATAAATTCGTAATCCCAAATACTAAAAGAAAACAAAAAGATTTTTTAGAATTTTTGAAATATTGGCCTAGTTCTCATGGCTTGAATAAACTGGTTATTAAAGCCAAAATGCATGTTAATGCATATATTGTTTTGAAAATTTTCTTTGTTATGTGAAAATATGATGTTATAATATTTATATATATATATTGGAGAGACTAGGCCGTATTTTCAAACAAAAACAATTTTTGGAAAAACATTATATTTTTTATGCTTTGACGAAAATCGGGTATTTTAATACTGAGCTTGTATCCTTACGGTATAAAAATACAACCCAATATTAATCCGCTTTGATAAAAATATGCAGAAAAATCAACAACCTTTTTTAGGGAATTTTTAGAAATTTTTTGAAAGCAAAAAAACATTTTTTATTATGAAAATCTTTGATATTTTGACGAAAACCGGGTATTTTTAACACTGGTTTTGTATTTTTACGGTATAAAAATACAAACCAAAATTAAACCACTTTGATAAAAATATGCAGAAAATCAACAATATTTTTTTAAGATTTTTTTCAAAATATTTTTTATTATTATTATATTTTATATATATATATATACATACATACACATATATATTATAACATATTATAATATATATAATATAAAAAAACAATTCGGGCTGGGCCGGCCCAAATAAATGGGTCGGACTCAGCCCAACAAGGAAAGGTTGGGCCGAACTCGGCCCAACCGAAAATTCTTCTTCGGTCTGGGCTAGAAACGGCCCAGACGTGCAGGGGCTGGGCCAGCATCGGGCTGGCCCAGCAGTGGCAGCCTAGCGGGGGGAGAATTATTTTTCTCCCCCCCCCGCCTCCTGCATGTAGCATGCAGGAGGCGAACCTGCAATCAAAACAAAAGAAATGCAGGGGGAATGAAGTGTGTACCTGGCGTGGAGGCGGTCGCTGGTGGCGTGGCTCGTGGACGGCGGCTCCGGGCGGCGGCGCTGCGGCTGTTTGAACGGCGGAGAGAAAGAGATTTCGTTTTTTCGGTGGTTCTCCTTATTCCTTTTATTTCTCTTTATTCTCAGTTGTTTTGTTTTCTTTTTTCTGTTTTTACTTTGCTCCTTTTCTTCCCTCTCTCTCTCTCGTTAGTTCTCTCTCTCTCCTTCTCTCTCCTCTTTTTCGTTTTTTTTCTTTCCTCCCCCGGTCCTCTTCTGCACCTTCGGTTTTTTCTCTATTTATAGGAGAGAAAGGTTGCTGGGCCCTTCATTAGTGCGCATGGGGAGCGGGTTTTCGCGGGTGGCTGGTCGGCCACCATCTGCAAGGCAAAGCACCGCCACCTTGCTTTCGGCAGGGCGAGTGACCGGTGGTCGGCCATTGAGTTCGGTCGGTGGTCCCATGTTTCGGGTTGGTCGGTGGGTCCAACGAGAGAGAGGCGGGAAGATTTTGAAGAAAAAACCATTTTTTCTTCTCCCCTGCAACGAGTGCAGAGAGGAAGACAAAGGAGGAACAGTGCCGTTCAAAACGGCACCGTTCGGTCCCTCCTTTTTTTTTTCTTTTTTTTTTAAAACATGAAATGGCGTCGTTTTGAATAAAACGCGCCGTTTCATTTAAATAAAAGGTGCCAGAATACGTTTTCCAAATCAGTCCTTAATTGATCTTTATTCTTTTCAATTGCATCCTTTTTAATTTTTGTCTCCACCCCTTAAGTTTGCCGCGTTTTTCAATTTAATCCTTGGCCCCTGATTTGTGCAATTAAGCCCTCAATTGATCAATAAACTTTCAATTTCTTCAATTAGGCCCCTGATCCAAAGCAAAACAGCCCCCTCTATTTACCCGGTTTTTCCAAATTGGTCCCTGGTTTCGGTTTTTCCAAATTGGTCCCTGGTTTCGGTTTTTCACAATTAAACCCCTAATTGGCCCTTAAACCTCAAAATTTATGCAATTAAGCCCCTGATTTGACCCAATAAATTCCTAAAAAATATATTTTGGTCCCAGAACTTAAATTTCTTCTAATTAAAGCCCAAATTGACTTAAAAATCAATTTTTCTTGCAATCAAATCTTCTATAAATTCAAATAAAAATCCAATTAAATCCATAAACATCCAAATTTGGGCTTTTCTCCTCAAAATTCAAATTTTCCTTCTCAATCGGGCTTTTATCCTTCAAGAATATTCTGTCAAAAATTCAATCCTTGTATTTTTAAATTCCTTGACCAATTTTCTGACTGTTTTCTGAGCGTTTCTGCCTCCTGTTATTTTTTCTAACCTCTTTTGGCTATTTATTTTATTTTTCATGGGGACCCAAAAATAGGTTACAACAGATGCCCCCTCTTTATAATACTTACAGAGCATAGATTTTGCGCAGTAAGTGTTATAAAGATAAAACCCAAAACGACAATCCCGAAACTGATCTGGTCGGAGCTTAAATGATCCGAAACTTTGCCTTTTACAACAATCCTCCTTAGCCCAAAAACTATGATTAAAACTTAGTTATTTCGAGGTCCTTATCCAGCAATCCTCTGAATTCTTACTTTAGTTTGATCAACATGGAAATCCATCTGAGATCCCATCTGGTGATCTCCTTTAACCTGGAATCCCATCTGGCGATTCCTTTACCAATACAAAAAAATGTGTGTGGTTTCATTATGATGGGTGACCTACCCAAAAAAATAAATAATGGTCTCATTGTACAGGTGACCTACCCAGAATAAAAAAAGATGAAGAATGGTCTCATTGTATGGGTGACCTACCCAGAAAAATAATGGTCTCATTGTACGGGTGACCTACCCAAGAAAAATGATGGTCTCATTCTATGGGTGACCTACCCAAGGGAAAAAGGAAGAGTGGTCTCATTCTTTGGGTGACCTACCCAGGGGAAGGAATGGCCTCATTCTTATGGGTGACCTACCCAGGTAAACAAAAAGATGGAGAATGGTCTCATTGTATGGGTGACCTACCCAGGAAAAATGATGGTCTCATTGTATGGGTGACCTACCCCAAACAAATGATGGTCTCATTGTATGGGTGACGAACCCAAGAAAAATGATGGTCTCATTGTATGGGTGACCTACCCAAGAAAAAATGATGGTCTCATTGTATGGGTGACGAACCCCAGAAAAAAAAATGATGGTCTCATTGTATGGGTGACGAACCTAAGAAAAACAATGATGGTCTCATTGTATGGGTGACGAACCCAAGGGGAAGAGTTCTTATTAAACTCCATGCTTTTTCTAAGAAATGGTTTCAATATAAGGTCCCTTCTGGCGACCTTCCTTGATGAATGTCGAAGTACGAGATCCCTTCTGGCGATCTCAAATAACTTGGAATCCCATCTAGTGATTCCTTTTACCAAAGCTAAAACATGAAGTTCCTTCTGGCGACCTTCATCGAAATACAAGATCCCTTCTGGCGATCTCCTTTAGCCAAACAACTTGGAATCCCATCTGGCGATTCCTTTTTATACAAAAGCTGAAATTTAAGGTCCCTTCTGGCGACCTCCATCGAAATACGAGATCCCTTCTGGCGATCTCAACAACTTGGAATCGCATTTGGCGATTCCTTTTTACCGAATGCTATCGATGTCGTTCTTCCTGCTGGCATGGTTTGAAAACCATTATCTTCTCTTCTTGTTGTTCTAGAATCAACTCAATGATTCTTTCTTCATCCATAATCTTGTTGGAATTCGCTAAGATCTCCTCCTGTAACGATCCAAAAAACATACATGCAATGATTTATGATTAGATGCAATGCATGCATTCGTACCTGGTTTTGAAACATAGGCCCCATCCTCTTCTTCTAGTTCATGAGACTCCCTCTTAACATGAACTTTGCTTTTGAAGTCGTATGTTGGATTCATCTCTCGTGTTGCCTATCATATTCTTGGAGAAGAAGTCTTTGACTTTTTTCAAGTAGTCCTTTTCTCAAAATGTATGACTTGTATTTGCCTCTTTGTCATGCTTTTGTCAAATGTTTTAGCTTGGTTTTCAAATCTATAAGCTTCCATCTAATTTTAAACACGTAAAACATTTCGTCTTGCCCCCAGTGTAGGGGTGTGATCATAGTCTGGGTTTTTATATAGAGAAGAAATTCATTCAGCCAGTGATAAACCTTTTTTAGTGAGTGAATGAATAATGAATTTTCTTTTCATTCATTTCAAAATGCACATTGTTATGGTTGATAAACTCTATTCTTTAAAAGACAATTACAAATGATTATAAAGTGACCACTTAATCATTTATCCATGCAATTAGAGATAGGGTTGTACTTTAGGGTTAGCTTTTCTTAAATTTCATATTAAACCATTTTATGATACTTTATTTGTAACCACTCAAACATGTTCAAAAAATGCATAAACTCATCATTTATTTAAAGAAAAGGTAGGCTCAAAGACAAACACAAAATCTAGCTGACATCATGAGCCCTGATTGCCCACTAGAGAAAATAAAAGCAATGACAAAAGCAATGACAAAAACATGCTAAGGCAAATAAAGTTGTTTTACATTTTGAAAACTACGAGAAGTTCTTAGGTCAACCCGTTCTGAAACTTCTAGTGTGTGGAAAGTCAACCGGCGCAATGCTTCATCTTCCTTCCCCACTTGTGTTTCCTTGTCTTCTCCTTCGATCTCACCTTCTTCATTATTGACGATTCTTGACCAAGGTTTTCCAACCTTTTATCCCCTATTACTTTTGTCATGACCAGGCAATGGATTTGAATTGATATTGGGTGTGTCTTCAAATGACACCCATCCTATCTTAATGAGCTTCAACAACATGTTCTTGAAAGCGTAGCACGTTTCAAGACAATGCCCGGGAATACCAGCATGATACTCGCAAGTCAACTCGGGCTTATACCAGATGGGGAATGGTGGTTGTAGTGGTAATGTAGGGATAGGAGCTATTTGTCCAATGCTCAATAGTTTGGCATACATGTCCTTCAAAGGCATGGGTAATGGCGGTAGTTGTTCTGAAATGTATCTTGTGTTTGGTCTTTGGGGGTTGTTTTGGGTGTTTGACTGACAATTTGCTCGATTAGGGGAAAAAAGTTTGTTAAAGTTTATGTGGGCCACATGAGAGGTAGGTATTTGTGGGTTATATGAATCCGTTAACTTGTCATTGGGCCCACCTTCGAAGTTGTTAACGGGACCTTTCATTTTTCATCCAATAAAACCCTTTGTCTCCATTGGCTCGATTATGCGTCCAGCTTTAATCCCTTGCTCTATTCTTTCTGCAATGCGTACAGCATCATAGAAATGCTGAGCTGAGCTACCCATTAAATGCTCATAGTAGGGTGCCTTGAATGTATTGGCGAACAAAGTCACCATCTCCGTTTCTATCAAAGGGGGTTGCACATGTGTGGCCTCGTCCCTCCATCTTTGCGCATAAGCCCTTACTGACTCTTGGTTTCTCTTTTCCATCGACATAAGGCTTGTTCGATCTGGAGCAATTTCCAAATTGAACTTGTATTGCTTAAGGAAAGCCTCCACTAAATCCTTCCATTTCTTAATCCTGGCATTATCCAGCCTCATGTACCAACTTAGCGCCGACCCCGATAGACTGTCTTGGAAAAAGTAGATCAGTAACTTATCATCATGAATCACCTCAGCCATCTTATTGCAATAAGATCGAAGGTGAGTGTTTGGACATTCCAAACCGGTGTACTTGATGAATTCTGGTATCCTAAAATCTTTTGGCACCACGACGTTTGGTACCAAACATACTTCAGCTGCTCGTATAGGGTCAAACCAGTCATTTCCCTCGACAGCTCTTAACCTTTCTTCCAAAGCTGATATCTTGTCATCGTTCATAAATCCAGTGGACTTATTATCGGAAGGCCCATCTGCTGTTAAATCTACAGTGATGTGAGCTTGAGAGGGCTGAATGGGAATGGCAGGTGCAAAGTGCTGCTCTGTCACTGAATCTGCCCCCAAGTTCTGAGATACCCCCGGGGCATGAGCTGGCAGTACTCCTATAGGTGGTTGAATAGACGTTCCCTCCCCGTTCTTGGCTCTTAAAAGTTGCTCAAGCAGATTGGTCAGCCGAGAAACTTCATTTTTCACGGATTCCAACTCAGTCTGGTAGTGTGACTCTAAGTGAGCTCTTTCTTCGTTTTCCATTCCTGATCTGGACCTGGTTTGGTGGACTCTGGATGTGGGACCTATGTTTCGCGATCTGGCGTGCAAAATACGTGATGAAAATGTGATGCACAAGTGATGCGTGATGAGTATAACATTGCAAAAAAAAGATACATAACCTAAGGACAAGCTCTATTTATTAAGTGAGAGTGGGTAGTTTTTCTATCTAGTCTTGAAAGGTCTCATATCTGCCCAGTGACGTTCTTCGTAAAGATAGTATGGGGGCGTTGCAAGGAACAGTTAAGACACGTATGCCCACCATTACCAAGCAGGCACTCAGATATGGGTTGGGTGTTTCACGCATTTAAACCCTGACCAATAGTCTTAGGGCAAATCGCTAATTCCCCACTTAACTTAAACCTTGTGTGTGCTCTTCAGAATTAAAGCAGGTGATGCATGAGACAATTGTATATAATGCATGAATAAATGCGCGTAAAAATAAAAACAAATACGCGATTAAATAAAAGGAAAGGCATATAAAAAATAAGCACAGGAAAACACAAATAAATCAGACAAAAACAAAGCTTAGTCTACAAGGTCCCCAGTGGAGTCGCCATTCTGTCGCACGTGTGCGGCGTCGCGGCGAAAATCATACATGTGTTTTTCCATTTTCTTAATCTACAATGTAAATCTATCTATATCTATGGGGATACAAGAAAATATTGTCTTTTATTGGTAGAAAATGGAAAGGGAGTCGCCACCTAGTATTTTGGTCACTAGGAACCCTAACTGGTCTCAAAGATCGGGTACGGGGACTGGTTGCGTAAAGGGAAGGTATTAGCACCCCAAATACGCCCTACCTAAGGTAAGATGCATTGTTTTATTGTCTGATAAAAACTAAGGTGTTATTGTACTTCTAGTCGTCGGTCTATCTATGGTTCAAGAAAAATCCTCCTCGGTAAGAAGGTCTTTATCTTATCGAGTAAAAACCTAACCGTTCTAACGTCTGTACCAAAACTTTATTAATAATATTTAGGAATACGTTTTACATATAAATTCGTAATCCCAAATACTAAAAGAAAACAAAAAGATTTTTTAGAATTTTTGAAATATTGGCCTAGTTCTCATGGCTTGAATAAACTGGTTATTAAAGCCAAAATGCATGTTAATGCATATATTGTTTTGAAAATTTTCTTTGTTGTGTGAAAATATGATGTTATAATATTTATATATATATATTGGAGAGACTAGGCCGTATTTTCAAACAAAAACAATTTTTGGAAAAACATTATATTTTTTATGCTTTGACGAAAATCGGGTATTTTAATACTGAGCTTGTATCCTTACGGTATAAAAATACAACCCAATATTAATCCGCTTTGATAAAAATATGCAGAAAAATCAACAACCTTTTTTAGGGAATTTTTAGAAATTTTTTGAAAGCAAAAAAACATTTTTTATTCTGAAAATCTTTGATATTTTGACAAAAACCGGGTATTTTTAACACTGGTTTTGTATTTTTACGGTATAAAAATACAAACCAAAATTAAACCACTTTGATAAAAATATGCAGAAAATCAACAATAGTTTTTAAGATTTTTTTCAAAATATTTATTATTATTATTATATTTTATATATATATATACATACATACACATATATATTATAACATATTATAATATATATAATATAAAAAAAAAATTCGGGCTGGGCCGGCCCACATAAACGGGCCGGACTCAGCCCAACAAGGAAAGGTTGGGCCGAACTCGGCCCAACCGAAAATTCTTCTTCGGTCTGGGCCAGAACCGGCCCAGACGTGCAGGGGCTGGCCCAGCAGTGGCAGCCCTGCGGGGGGAGAATTATTTTTCTCCCCCCCCCCGCCTCCTGCATGTAGCATGCAGGAGGCGAACCTGCAATCAAAACAAAAGAAATGCAGGGGGAATGAAGTGTGCACCTGGCGTGGAGGCGGTCGCTGGTGGCGTGGCTCGTGGACGGCGGCTCCGGGCGGCGGTGCTGCGGCGTTTGAACGGCGGAGAGAAAGAGATTTCGTTTTTTCGGTGGTTCTCCTTATTCCTTTTATTTCTCTTTATTCTCGGTTGTTTTGTTTTCTTTTTTCTGTTTTCAGTTTGCTCCTTTTCTTCCCTCTCTCTCTCTCGTTAGTTCTCTCTCTCTCCTTCTCTCTCCTCTTTTTTGTTTTTTTTCTTTCCTCCCCCGGTCCTCTTCTGCACCTTCGGTTTTTTCTCTATTTATAGGAGAGAAAGGTTGCTGGGCCCTTCATTAGTGCGCATGGGGAGCGGGTTTTCGCGGGTGGCTGGTCGGCCACCATCTGCAAGGCAAAGCACCGCCACCTTGCTTTCGGCGGGGCGAGTGACCGGTGGTCGGCAATTGAGTTCGGTCGGTGGTCCCATGTTTCGGGTTGGTCGGTGGGTCCAAGGAGAGAGAGGCGGGAAGATTTTGAAGAAAAAACCATTTTTTCTTCTCCCCTGCAACGAGTGCAGAGAGGAAGACGAAGGAGGAACAGTGCCGTTCAAAACGGCACCGTTCGGTCCCTCCTTTTTTTTTTTTCTTTTTGTTTTAAAACATGAAACGGCGTCGTTTTGAATAAAACGCGCCGTTTCATTTAAATAAAAGGTGCCAGAATACGTTTTCCAAATCAGTCCTTAATTGATCTTTATTCTTTTCAATGGCATCCTTTTTAATTTTTGTCTCCACCCCTCAAGTTTGCCGCGTTTTTCAATTTAATCCTTGGCCCCTGACTTGTGCAATTAAGCCCTCAATTGATCAATAAACTTTCAATTCCTTCAATTAGGCCCCTGATCCAAAGCAAAACAGCCCCCTCTATTTACCCGGTTTTTCCAAATTGGTCCCTGGTTTCGGTTTTTCACAATTAAACCCCTAATTGGCCTTTAAACCTCAAAATTTATGCAATTAAGCCCCTGATTTGACCCAATAAATTCCTAAAAAATATATTTTGGTCCCAGAACTTAAATTTCTTCTAATTAAAGCCCAAATTGACTTAAAAATCAAATTTTCTTGCAATCAAATCTTCTATAAATTCAAATAAAAATCCAATTAAATCCATAAACATCCAAATTTGAGCTTTTCTCCTCAAAATTCAAATTTTCCTTCTCAATCGGGCTTTTATCCTTCAAGAATATTCTGTCAAAAATTCAATCCTTGTATTTTTAAATTCCTTGACCGATTTTCTGACTGTTTTCTGAGCGTTTCTGCCTCCTGTTATTTTTTCTAACCTCTTTTGGCTATTTATTTTATTTTTCACGGGGACCCAAAAATGGGTTACAACAAGCTTGGCATACAACTCTTTTAAGGTTATTGGTATAGGAGGTAGTTGTTCTTCTGATGGTTGCTTATCCCTTCTTTTGTAATTGTTGTGGTTATTTGCTGGGAATTTTACTTGATTGGGCTGGTTTGGAGTGGGGGGTTTGGAAAAGTTAATACTAGTGACTCGGGGGGTAGGTATTTGATAGTTTTTGCTTCTCCTTTCTAGGTTGTTCACCTCAATTTCTTTCTTCTTTCCAATGAAACCTCTCTTCTCTAGAGGTTCTGCAATTCTCCCGCTTTGGATCCCTTGTTCAATCCTCTCGGCGATCCGCACGACATCGTAGAAATGTTGTGCTGAACTACCCATAAGGTGTTCATAGTATGGAGCCCTGAAAGTATTGGCAAACAAAGTCACCATTTCTGTCTCTATCAGCGGAGGTTGCACATTGATAGCTTGGTCTCGCCACCTTTGAGCATAAGCCCTCACGGACTCTTGACTTCCTTTCTCCATGCTAATCAGACTGGTCCTATCAGGAGCAATCTCTAGATTAAACTTGTATTGCTTTAGGAAAGCGTCTGCCAAGTCCGTCCACTTCCTGATCCTAATATTGTCTAACCTCATATACCAACTGAGGGCCGATCCGGTCAGGCTATCCTGGAAGAAGTAAATTAACATTTTGTCGTCGTGGATAACCTCTGCCATTTTGTTATAGTAGGAGCGGAGATGGGTCTTTGGGCATTCCATCCCAGTATACTTAACAAACTCCGGCACTCTGAACTTCTTTGGAATGACAATATTAGGTACTAAACATACCTCAGCGGCCCTACTTGGGTCAAACAAATCATTTCCTTCAATTGCCCTTAGCCTCTCTTCTAGGGCAGTCCACTTATCATCTCCTTCATGATTAGAGAATTTAAAGTCATGTGGATCTTCGTTTGTTAAATCCATTGTAATAGGGATTTGGATGGGCCGAGCAGGACTCTGCTTAGTTGGTGTGTTTGCCCCTATGTTTATAGGTGCGACAGGAATTTGAGCTGCTGCTGGTGCTTCATTAGGTTGAGTAGATGTTCCCTCTCCATCTCTGGCTCTTAATAATTGCTCTAACATACTGGTTAAGTGTGCCACATCATTTCGAACTCCTTCAAGTTCTCTTTGGTACTGAGCTTCTGGTTGTGACCTTCCTTCGTTTTCCATTCTTGCTCTTTGTCGAGTGTAGTGGACTTTGGAAGGGGGACCTATGTTTCACGATCTGGAATGCATATGATAAATTAAAAAAACAAAACATACGTGATGAGAATGTGATGCATATGTAATGTGTATATATGCATATTTTGCGAGCTGATTCATGACTTTCGTAACCTTTAAGCAAGATTTCTGAGTTGACCCGATTACCATAAAGGAGGGTTTGCCAAGTTCTTATCATAGTGGCTTACCAAACCCATCAAGAAAGGAAATACGTCATGGACTTCTTATAAATAACAAAAATTGCTCATACAAAACAAATAATGGGAAAGAGAGTCCTATACATTCTACCTCTAAAAAGCATTTCCTCTATTAGCTAAATCCCCAATAAAACCGGCCATGGCCCCCATGTATTCTCGATGCTTTGAAGCATTATTTCCAACTTGGGTGGCTTGTTGTTGCAACCTTTCTGCATAACGGGCTACTTGCTCAACCTGTTTTTCCATGTGTCTTATTCTGGCATGGAATACGGTGTTATCTTCGATTATTGCTTCGTTGCTGGCTCCTAAGGCTTCGTTGCTTCTTTCCAATACTCGCACCATACCCTCTGATTGTGCCAACTTATCTCTTGTCCTCTGTAGCTCTTCCTTTTCGATATCCAGCTCTGCTATTTTGGAATTGATTTGAACTGCAAAGGTGTCCATGTAGTCTTGGCATTCTTGACGCTCTTGCTTAGCCTTACTCATCTCTTCTTCCATCTCGAAGTAGTGGCTTCTCAACTCCCTTAACTCTTCTTCTCGTACCTCGATCTCTGATTGTAAAGCCCTCATCCTTCCTTTTGAAGACTCAGCTCTCTTCTGGTAATCTCTCATGTCAGACTCGGCGGCCATTCTTGCATTTCTTTCTTCCTCTAGTTGCACCATGTATTGAGCTCTAACCTTCCTTTCTTCTTCTATGTCGAGGTTGGCTAGACGATTCTTCTCCTTTTCAGCTTCTATTTTCTTTAAAAGAAGTTTTCTTCCCTTCTTCAAAGAATCCATTGTCTCCTTATCAACATTCACGCCCTTTGTTGCCCTCTTAACCTTAGCCAATTCTTTTTCTGCTATCCCATTCTTCTTGACCAACTCATCATAATCAGCTATTCGATTCCTTAACTCAGCCTGGACCCCCGTTGTTATGTCTTCAGCTACCTCAGCCCTTTTCTGCCATTCCTTTAGAGACATTAGTTGCTTCTCTTGTTTTTCTAACCGCTGATTCAAGAAAACCCTCATCGTATTTTCCTCCTCTAGCTGGTTCTCTAACAATTGTTGTCGCCCCTTACTTTTGCTGAGTTCTATTACACACTGATCTAGCTACTTTCTTAGATCTTCCTCATCATCCTTTATTTTCCTTCTCTGTGTTTCTATCGCTGCCTCTGACTGTTCTTGTGTAGAGAGACCCTTTACCTCAGAAAAATCCTCATTCCTCCAAACTGTATAATTATGGCTGAATGAGGTTTCAAAACTGCTTCCTTCTTCTCTTTTCACCTTCACGGGTCTTTCCCAATCCTGTCAGATAAGCTCCATTTCTTTGATGAACGGTTGGTGCTTGAATAACCCAATGAAATCAGCTAAACCCAAGGTTCTTGGCGTATATTGCATTCCGCCTAACTGCCTTGTTACGAGGGCGGGCGCATAGCTGATGTAACCAGTCACACCAATTAAAGGAACCCATATCTTGTTTCCGCAGCTCATTGTGCAAATAGCGTTGTTCATCCACGGCGCTTTCCATTTGAAGTTGCTACTTGGCAATGCTGCATACTTATCCCTCCATGCCTTCTCATCCCAATTCTTCCAAGTCTCATCTATGGTAATCTTTAACGGTCGCAAGTCAAACCACCAAAAGTTGTTGAAGATGTCTCTTGGTGCTTCGATATGACTGATTATCCATAGGTACAACATAGGGACGCAGCACCTCATAGCTCCTTTTCCATGTGTTCGGCAGTGATTAAGAGATAACATGGTTTCCCCCAAGATGGCTGAGGAAGGATTGATCCGGTCATGCTCATATTCGATGAAGACACTCGCTGCTTCTAAACTGATGACCCCAGTTTCAGAAGGGAACAACACTAACCCAAAAATGGCGAAGGCCACCAACCTATATCGTTCGTCTCCCAACTTGCCTTCTTCAGCATTTTTCTTCGTTCGAGCTTCAATGACCTTCCATTTAAAACCCCCTTCAGCAACTCTACACTGGCTGATCTTTCCTAAGCCTAATAAACTGACTACTTCCGAAGCTGTGTCTTCAAATCTGCGTCGGTGGTAGATTCGGCAGCTGTCATTTGGAAAATCCAGGATTCTCTCATATTCTTCCAAGGTCGGCGTCATATCGATGTTTCCAAAGGTAAAGCACCGATAACTAGGATCCCAAAAATTCAAAAGGGCTTTGATCGCCGCTGCTTGTACAGGCAACTTCATTATTTGTGCAATCCTCCCATATCGCCTTTCAAACAGGGTCTCGTCAACATATTCCATGATAGGCAATAACTTTCCTAAATCGTTTACCATGTGATTTACCTTGGTAATGCATGGTAACCCACTAGCATCGATTCTTGGGCATTTTCCTTCGGCAATCTGAGCCAACTCCGACTCTTGTCCATATTCTTGGAAAGAGAGGTACTTAGTCATGATTTCAGCTCAAAACCTGAGTTGATGAATTTAACCATTAATCATGATGCAAATGAAAATAAGATTCATAACCTAAAGACAAGCTCTATTTATTAAGTGAGAGAGGGTAGTTTTTCTATAAGGTCTCGAAGGGTCTCATATCTGCCTAGTGACATTCTTCGTAAAGAAGTATGGGGGCGTTGCAAGGAACAGTTAAGACACGTATGCCCACCATTACCAAGCAGGCACTCAGATATGAGTTGGGTGTTTCACGCATTTAAACCCTGACCAATAGTCTTAGGGTAAATCGCTAATTCCCCACTTAACTTAAAGCTTGTGTGTGCTTTTCAAAATTAAGGCAAGTGATGCATGAAACAATTATATACAATGCATGAATAATATGCGTAAAATAAAAAATAAATACACAAATAAAAGGAAAGGCATATTAACAATAAACACAAAAAAAAACCAACAAATCAGACAAAAACAAAGCTTAGTCTACAAGGTCCCCAGTGGAGTCGCCATTCTGTCGCACCCAAAAAAAATAAATTTCCAATTGCGGGTTCGACTGGCGGAATTTTTTTTATTTTGTTCTTTGGAGTCGCCACCTAGTATTTTGGTCACTAGGAACCCTAACTGGTCTCAGAGATCGGGTACGGAGACTGGTTGCGTACAGGGAATGTATTAGCACCCCAAATACGCCCTACCTAAGGTAAGCTGCATTGTTTTATTGTCTGAAAAAAAAAAACTAAGGTGTTATTGTGTTTTCCTAGTTGTTGGTCTGTCTATGGTTCAAGAAAAATCCTCCTCGGTAAGGAGATCTTTATCTTATCGGGTAAAAATCCTAACCGTTCTAACGTCCATACCAAAATTTTATTAATAATATTTAGGAATACGTTTTACGTATAAATTCGTAATCCCAAATACTAAAAGAAAACAAAATTTTTTTATAATTTTTGAAATATTGGCCTAGTTCTCATGGTTTGAATAAACTGGTTATTAAAGCCAAAGTGCATGCTAATACATATATTGTTTTGAAAATTTTCTTTGTTGTGTGAAAATATGCTGTTATAATATTTATATATATATATATTGGAGAGACCAGGCCGTATTTTAAAACAAAAACAATTTTTGAAAAATATTATTTTTTATGCTTTGATGAAAATCGGGTATTTTAATTCTGAGCTTGTATCCTTACGGTATAAAAATACAACCCCAATATTAATCCTCTTTGCTAAAAATATGCAGAAAAATCAACAATATTTTTAGGGTCTTTTTAGAATTTTTTTTGAAAGCAAAAACATTTTTTATTCTGAAAAATCTTTGATGTTTTGACAAAAATCGGGTATTTTTAACACTGGTTTTGTATCTTTACAGTATAAAAATACAAACCAACATTAAACCACTTTGACAAAAATATGCAGAATAAATCCCAATATTTTTTAGATTTTTCAAAATATTTTTTTTTATATAAATATATATATATTTTTATATATAACATATCTACACACATATATATATTATAATAATATATAATATATTATAGGGCTGGGCCGGCCCAAATAAATGGGCCAGGCTCAGCCCAAGAAAAAGGGGCGGGCCGATCTCGGCCCGCAATGATATTGGGCCGGTCTAGGCCCGCAACTAAAGGGGGCCGGTCTCGGCCCAAAACTAAAGGGGGCCGGTCTTGGCCCACAACTAAAGTGGTCTGGGCCAAGACCGGCCCAGACTTGCAAGGCTGGGCCAGCATCGGGCTGGCCCAGCATCTTACGACCCGGGGGGGGAGAATTATTTTTCTCCCCCCGCCTCCTGCATGCTACATGCAGGAGGCAAAACGACTACGATTCGAAGAAAAAAAATGCAGGGGGGGAGAAATGTGCACCTGGCGTGGAGGCAATCGCTGGTGGAGCTGTGGTGTCGCTGCGGTGTCGTGGCCTCGAGCACGGCGGCGCTGTGACTGTTCCCTCTCTCTCGTTGGTTCTCTCTCTCTTCGGTCTCCTCTCTCTCTCCTCCCTTCGGTTTTTTTTTCTGTTTTCGGTTTCTTTTTTTTTTTCTTGCTTTCGGTCTGTTTCTCTTCTCTCCTCTCCTTCGTGCGTTATTTCTCTTCTCCCTCTATCCTCGGGTCTCTCTCTCTCTCTTGGCCTCTCTCTATTTATAAGCAAAAAAGGAAACGACGTGCCTTTTGTTAGTGCGCCTTCAATCACGCAACGGCTGGTCGGCCATTGATGCTTTCGGTGGTGGTGGTGGGGGCGAGGAGAGAGAGGCGGGAAGTTTTAAAAAAAACGAAAATGGTTTTCGTCCCTGTTTCTGTTTATTCGGGGGGAAGGGGGAAGATGAACAGTGTCGTTCAAAACGACAACGTTCTGATCTTCCCCTTTTATATATATATATATATATATATATATATATATATGAAACGGCGTCGTTTTGGATAAAACGCGCTGTTTCATTTAAATGGGTCAAACTTCAAATCAGTCCTCCGGACTCGGTCCCCGCCCCTCTTGTTGGCCGCCTTTTTCACTTTGGTCCTTGGTCTCTGATTTATGCAATTTAGCCCTCAATTGATTAATAAACTTTCAATTTCTTCAATTAGGCCCCTTAACCGAAAAATTGCAGCACCTCCATTTACGCGCCTCTTCCAATTTGGTCCCTGGTTTCGGATTTTCTTAATTAAATCCCTAATTGGCCCTTAAACTTCAATATTTATACAATTAAGCCCCTGATTTGACCCAATAAATTCCTAAAAAATATATTTTGGCCCCAGAACTTAAATTTCTTCTAATTAAAGCCCAAATTGACTTAAAAAATAATTTTTCTTGCAATCAAATCCTTTATAAATTCAAATAAAAATTCAATTAAGTCCATAAAAATCCGATTAAGTCCATAAACATCCAATTAAGTCCATAAACATCCAAATTTGGGCTTTTCTCCTCAAAATTCAAAATTTCCTTCTCAATAGGGCTTTCATCCTTCAAGAATATACTGTCAAAAATTCAATCCTTGTATTTTTAAATTCCTTGACCAATTTTCTGACTGTTTTCCGAGCGCTTTTGCCTCCTGTTATTTTCCTAACCTCTTTTGGCTATTTATTTTATTTTTCAGGGGGATCCAAAAATGGGTTACAACATTTTGCATCAAAACAAGTATAATCCCAAGACATCTTTAATTCTAGGACTTGTGAACGAAATGGCCACCACTACTAAATTTTCCATCATGGAATACGGAAAAAATTATGAATTGTCACAATTGACTGAAGCAGACTGCCTTAGAAGTGATGCTAAGAAGCTATCACCAATCAAGAACCTGAACTACACTATGAATGAGGTGAACAAGTTAATAGCTTACTTCTAGAAAGTGGATAAGGATCCATTTTTTTAGGAAATACGGACGCTTGGTAGAGATTACAAAGGTAGAAGTTTTAAGCCTAGATGTGCGAGCTCTCAATTCTCAAGATTTTTTCCTTTAACACTTGTCTCTCAATCACACTAGCAATTAAGACATGCCTTGTAAAGTGAAGAGTGGTATTTTAGAGGGAGTCAAAGGTTGGTATCTTGCCTTAGCATGTTTTGATGAGCGGTTGTTTTTGGGGGGGAAAAAGCATTTCAGGGACCGCCACCTATCATGATAACAATGAATAAAATTATAATACAAATCATGATTTAGTTTCAAATAATTGTTTCTATTGTTTAAGATCATTGCTTACCGTTCTTTGTAAGTTGCTTTTCTTATTAGAAAAAGCTTTTACAAGCTATGTAACATTGGTTATGGTTGTGGTCTCTGAAAAAGGAAGGATTTTATGTGCTTAGTAGGTGTTTAAAAATTTTAGATGACCTAGGATCACTTGAGGATCAATCTTGTCACATGGTCCTTTTTATTTGAGAATATTTCTTGACGAGACATCCTTTTGGCTTTGACTTTTTCTTATTTTTGTTTTTAGTATGTCTTTTTAGCATTTTCTTCACATGCTTTTCTGATTTATGGTTGCTT
This sequence comes from Populus alba x Populus glandulosa, assembly GCA_033617975.1. NCBI lineage: Eukaryota > Viridiplantae > Streptophyta > Magnoliopsida > Malpighiales > Salicaceae > Populus > Populus alba x Populus glandulosa. The sequence continues at coordinate 4,945,264 of CM066155.1, read as the reverse complement.
TGAGATTTTAAATAATTTTTTTTATTCCTTTTTAACTCAAGGGTGGGGTGTGATCTTAGTAAAAGTATGAGGTGTGATCCCGGTAACATCTTAGGATTCTAAAGCAACAAAAAGATATATGAAAAGATACTTTATTAAAAGTGGAATGAAGTTCTCAAAACAAGAAGAAAAAAACGAATCTGAATCTCCTTCTTCGCAACTCTATCTCGGACAAAATGATAATCAATCTCAATATGTTTTGTGCGAGCATGAAATATAGGGTTTGCGGACAAATACGTGGCACCAAGGTTGTCACACCAGATAATAGGGGCAGAAGGAGTTGGAATCTGAAGATCCGTTAACAAGTACTGAAGCCAGATAACTTCAACCGTGCCATCGGCTAAGGCTTTGTACGCAGCTTCCGTCGAAGAACGAGCAACAGTGCGTTGCTTACTCGATTTCCATGAAATTAGCGTCTGACCAAAGAACACAAGATAACCACCTGTAGACTTTCTATCCTCAATACTACCTGCCCAATCTGCATCTGTAAAACCGTGTAAAGCAAAGGAAGAGCTGCGAGTAATATGTAAACTATGTGATGCCGTACCACGGAGATAACGCAAGATGCGTTTCACGGCATCCCAATGGGATTCTATAGGAGCATGCATAAATTGACAGACCCGGTTAACAGCAAAGCAAATATCCGGGCGTGTGAAAGTGAGATATTAGAGAGCACCAACAAGTTGCCGAAAACGAGTAGCATCAGGAAACAATGGATCCGGCATAATGGTGGCTTTGGATGCCGAAATAGGACTATCAACTGGTTTACAGGATAACATACCAGCTCGTGTGAGGATATCAAGTGTATATTTATGTTGACAAAGCATAAGTCCCAGACGAGTACACTGCACTTCAATACCCAAGAAATAATGAACATCACCCAAATCCTGAAGTTTAAATTCTGAGCTCAGTAGCTGAATGAGTCGTTGTAGCAGAGTTCCATTATTACCCGTAAGCATAATATCATCAACATAAACCAAAAGATAACAAATATCACTACCAACCGAGAAGATAAACAATGAGGTATCCACTTTAGAAGCACGGAAACCAATGGATAATAGAAAATCATTCAGACGAGTGTACCAAGCCCACGAGATGTACCTTGACGCCATCCGCCCACCCTTTGGGCTAACCAGCATTGTCCCCACCTCCAGCATTCCCGTATCTACACCAAACAAGCCTCCCTCCTCACCGGATCCATTCTCTTCCCCCTACAGACCAACCACCGAAACACAAACCTCCAGAAGTCGCCACTTCTTCCCACTTCCAACAGACCAGCCCGCTCCCCTCTGCCTTTTTATTCCTCCATCTTTCCCCACAAGACAGCCCTCGGTAACGGCAGTTGTCACCGCTGACGAGGAAGGGAAGAGGAGAAGATCACCACCGCCAGATCTGCCACCTGAAAAGGAAAGGAACAACAAACCGAGAAGAAGAAAGAAGACATAAGTTACCAGATCTAAAAAGAAAAAAAATCCAAAAACAATCTGGACATAAATGGATTAAAATTAATTGCTTGCATTTTCTTTTTCTTGTTGTAGGTCACGGTGAAAACCACCGTCGATAGGAAGTGAAGAGGAGAAGAAGCTAACCCAGATCCACTTGTCCACAGGTTCTTCCTGCGACAGGGCGTGAACCCATGCGTCGCCACTGTTCCTGCATTCCCAGAAGTAATCCTCTATAAATTCCTAAATATTTGGGGGTTTATTTTGCAATTTCTGAATTGTATCATGTCAACATAATGTGTGTATGTGTTGTTTTTTTTTCTCCTTACAAATTTGGAGAATATATCTACATTGTTTTTTTGTCTTTAATTGCGAGTAACTATGATAATTGCTCTTTTCAAAACAAAAATATATAAAAATATTCTCCATGTATGTTGCATACGGTCAATACCCTAACATATTTTAACCATTCCATCTTCTAAACAAATAAATATTCAAGATTTAAAAAAATTTGTATTTCAGCATGGATTTCTTAAATAAAAAAAATTATTTTCCTACATTCTAGATTTTACAACATGTTTGTAAAACTCCAAAGGGTGTTGGCCAATATTTCAAAAAAATAAAAAAATCTTATTTTTGGGGGAATTCATCTATTATTCACCGTAATGTTTGGATAAAGAAATCCCAAAGGGATGAATATCCAAAATATTATTGGGAATAACTTGTTATTATTCGCTATTAATATTTGGATAAAGAAACCTTAAGTGGTTAATATCCAAAATATTTTTCTAGAAATAATAAGTCATCACACATCCTTGAAAGAAGCCTCGATTATAATTGAGGACATTTTATTTTTTTACTCCACAGTTTACAAGCCGTGAAAGTATGAAACACTAAGGCAAAAATAGGCTTTTAAAGCGCTCTGAATTTCCTTAGATTTCTAAATTTTTATCCCTCTTCCTTACTATTTACGTGTCGCAAACACTTGAAATACCAAGGGAAAATGAGCTTTTAAGCACATTGAATCTCCTTAGATTTCTATCTTAACTATCGGTTCCTCTTGGCACTCTGTTGACATATCTGAAGGGACATCAAGACCCTCTTTAGAAGCCAAGTAGTAAACCTGCTGTATGTCTCACATAAAGGAGCTAGAACCTATCCTTAGGGTATATGCTCCATAATATCTTTTGCATCAAAACAAGTATAACCCCAAGACATCTTTAATTCCAGGACTTGTGAACGAAATGGCCACCACTACTAAATTTTCCATCATGGAATACGAAAAAAATTATGAATTGTCACAATTGACTGAAGGAGACTGCCTTAGAAGTGATGCTAAGAAGCTATCGCCAATCAAGAACCCCAACTGCACTATGAATGAGGTGAACAAGTTAATAGCTTACTTCTAGAATGTGGATAAGGATGCATTTTTTCAGGAAATACGGACGCTTTGTAGAGATTGAAAAGGTAGAAGTTTTAAGCCTAGATGTGCGAGCTCTCAATTCTCAAGATTTTTTCCTTTAACACTTGTCTCTCAATCACACTGGCAATTACGTTATGCCTTGTAAAGTGAAGAGTGGTATTTTTAAAGGGACTCAAAGGTTGGTATCTTGCCTTAGCATGTTTTGATGAGCGGTTGTTTTTGGGGAACAAAAAAGCATTTCAGGGACCGCCACCTATCATGATAACAATGAATAAAATTATAATACAAATCATGATTTAGTTTCAAATAATTGTTTCTATTGTTTAAGATCATTGCTTACCGTTCTTTGTAAGTTGCTTTTTTTATTAGAAAAAGCTTTTACAAGCTATGTGACATTGGTTATGGTTGTGGTCTCTGAAAAAGAAAGGATTTTATGTGGTTAGTAGGTGTTTAAAAATTTTAGATGACCTAGGATCACTTGAGGATCAATCTTGTCACATGGTCCTTTTTATTTGAGAATATTTCTTGACGAGACATCCTTTTGGCTTTGACTTTTTCTTATTTTTGTTTTTAGTATGTCTTTTTAGCATTTTCTTCACATGCTTTTCTGATTTATGGTTGCTTTGAGATTTTAAATAATTTTTTTTATTCCTTTTTAACTCAAGGGTGGGGTGTGATCTTAGTAAAAGTATGAGGTGTGATCCCGGTAACATCTTAGGATTCTAAAGCAACAAAAAGATATATGAAAAGATACTTTATTAAAAGTGGAATGAAGTTCTCAAAACAAGAAGAAAAAAAAGTGCAAACCAATGTCTTAAAGACCTTATTCAAATTTGTTGAAACCTATTTATTCATGAAAATAAATATGAAAGAGGTACGTAGTAATGAAGAAAACATGCCAAACATGAGGCTAGCTACAGCTTCGTGGCTTCTTAATAAATGTGTTCTTCTAATTGTTGTTGTCCGTCCAGAATTGTTTCTGAAGATAGTCGACTAACTTGTTGTCCACTTGGAAGGCCTTGGCGAGAACATTAGGATTAATGGGTGGATCTGCTCCAAACACTGCGTTTGCAATTGTAATCACACCAGGGTTCTGGCTGCTTAAACTGGCTAATGCAACGGCATTGGTTTTTCCCACATTGAGCTGGAAATGAATGAGTCCGACTGGGAACACAAAAACATCTCCGGGATTTAAGACCTTGGTGATTAGGCGATTATCTCCGTTAGCCAAGTTAGATGTAACAAAACCAACATAGAGGGTACCCTCCACGACCACTAGGATCTCAGTGGCACGAGGGTGAGTGTGGGGTGGGTTCAGGCCACCATATGGTGCAAAATCAATGCGAGCCAAGGATATGCCAAGAGTGTTGAGTCCTGCAATTTGAGCAACATTGACAGCAGTGACATTTGAACCAACTGGACTGGAAGTGTCCCGAGGAACGTTGAGTCCAGAAAAGAAGAAATCTTTTTCAGTAACTTGCTGTGGGTCCTTGCAGAATTTTCCGTTCACGAACACTGCATGAGAAAGGCATTTGAAGCATGCCCATAAAAGGTCAGTCAATTAATAGAGAATGAAGATATTAAAATATATACAGGATGCATGCTATTTTCAGTGTAATATGATCATGTGACTCCTGACAAAAACTCTTGACGAAACACTTAAAAAGCACATACCACCATCGGTTTCTTTAATGGCAACACAGAAGTCCTGAAGAGGACTAGGATCAGAGGCAGAGGCAAATGCCGAAGCCGAAGCCAGGACGACAAAAACTATTAGAAACTTGAGTCCTTCCATCAGATTCTATACGGATTTTTCTTGTGGAGAGGGGTGAGTTATCTAGCGAGGATGCAAGGCCATTTATAGATTGGAGTCATTGAATTAGTCCTAAATGAAGGCGACGAAGACTCAGTAGTTGCTCGTTCTGTGATGTCAGTGATGAAACCAAGGCCTCAAAACATTTGACATTTTCCGTCATATGCCAATATTCTCTTTATAATACTCTTTCCATTAACTTAACAGGACTGGGTGTGCATGTCTCTTGTCACAAGGTTTCGTCAAAGAAACTCCGGTGAAAATGTGAGAGTTGGTCGAGAACTAAAGATTGTTAGGTGACAAAATGTTCCCGGTCCTGGGTAGTTAATTCAATGGAAGTTTCTTATGATTGTCCTGTTGATATGGTTTTCTCGTTCCCTTTCTTATGTTATAATCTATTAAGACCGGCGATAACATAGAACATCAAGGCTCATATTAAAAAAACAATATATCAAGGATATAATTACTGAATTATACATAAGTACTACAATATAAAAAATCATAAATTTAGAATTTGATTGATGCTGATTATGGAAAATAATTACTGCAATATAAAAGACCATAAATATAGGAATTGTTGGTGTTGTTTATAAAAGATAATCTCTGTAATAATTATTGCAATATTTCCTTAAATAACACGTGTAGAGATTTTCTATATAAATGAACCTCCAACCATATACAAAAGAAGAGGGAGCAATTTTAAGACAAAAAAATAGGGTAACCACAAAACCCTAAACCTAATTTTTTATCCCGGCCGAAACCAAGCCGCCGCCCTCATCTTTCTAATTTTTTCCCCTCTCTAAGCCAGCCCCCATTGGGGCCCCCGGCTTTTGAGATTTTGTTCATGGAATTAGTGAAAGCTTGGTCGCTCCGTCTCCCCCACTTCTTGACCCCCACAAAAGCCAGCCACTACGCTTCCTCTTTTTTTCCTCATCTTCAAGCCCCCTCCCCTCACTAGAACATCCCTTTCTCGGCTGCAGCCTGACTAGTACTTAAAAGTATATTTTTATCAAGGTTTTATATCATCATTTTGCACTTAAAGTATCAATAACTCCTTAACTAAAACATGTTTTATAATAACATATCTAATAATATAAGATACCACTAATTTATGGTAAATATTAATCTTAAATGCAGGCCTATCACATAAATCAAAGGATTGATTGATGAGTTTAAGTATTGAAATTGAAAGGACAGAGAAAGGGCCAAACTTAGGAAAGAGATGTTGGTTTTGTCCAAACTAGAACACTGTTCGGTAATTGGGTCATATCTAGAGCTATAGATCTCGGATTTAAGTCTTCTTTATATGGATGGAAAGGTAAGACATAGGCCTAAAACTTTCGTGTGGAGTCCAAGTTTTCAAAAGGCCTTTTTCAAGTCAAAATTATAGCAACAACGGAGAAGTCCGCATCTGTCTTGCAACCCAGACACTGTTCAGTGTTCACCTATATATCGATTTCTAGAAGTCCAAATGACCTCAATTGTTTTTTCCTGAAAAGCAGAGACAATTCCCAAGAACTTTCATGCGTAAAGTTGGTTCAAATTCGGAAGTTATCAATGACGTTTTGTTCAGACAAGAAGATAAGGATTGTCAACAAGTCAAGATGTGGCCATCCACTTAATAATTAGTCATCAAATCAATAGTTACAAATTTTAGCCCATAAAAGGAGGCATTTGCCATGCATTTAGGCATCTTAGTTGTTCAAATCAAGATCATGCTCTTTATTTCTTTCTTTATATTTTTGTAATGTTTAAGTTTTATTTCATGTTATATTTTTATTAATCTCTTGTTTATGCTTTTCATTTCCTTTACTATCCTTGTGTTCTTATGTTGTTTATTTATATTTATCTTCTTCATTATGTTTAGCTAAGTTTATTATGTCAATGTGAAAAGGTTTCACTAATGGTGTTAGAATAGGTGTAATATAAACTCAACATGGACTTCAATGTTTATATCCAAGAAAGTTTGTTATTAACATGTCTTATCATTTTATCTTACTAATTCTTAATACCTTGTTGTTAAATGGTTAATCTAGATTTGTATTGTGTAACACCTGGTACAAAAAATGCTTGGCACTTTCATAGCCAACCGTATGGTATAACCTACACCTGTGCTGTGAAATAAACTTGATTTGTCGTTAACATACGTTAGCATCATGAATTCCTGACAATATTTAAAAGTATGGTGTTACTAAAATTAGATAATTAATATGATCATGTTAAAAATTTATAATGAACTATTAAGGATAAATCATTTGATTGAAACCTTCTTTGTTTGTGGTTTCCAGTTGATTAATAAAAATAATTTATACTATACTTATTTCAAATACTACAAGTGGATCCTCTAACCATGACACTTATTTTATCCTTGTTTAATCTTCATTTTAATTTACATCTTAAAGTTCTCTTTACCTCATAATCATTATTATTTATAATTTATATAATTAACCTCCTTGTGGTTCGACCCTGGTCTTGCCGGGTTATTTATTACTTCGATACTCCTGCACTTGGGAGAAGACATCAATCTTTTGGTCATGTCACAGCCCGTTCCCCATTTTCTCCACCCAGCCGACGAGATCTACCCTCACACCAGCCGCCCACCCTTTGGGCTAACAAGATTGTCCCCACCTCTAGCGTTCCCTTATCTACACCAGACAAGCCTCCCTCCTCACCGGATCCATTCTCTTCCCCTAGAGACCAACCACCGAAACACAAACCTCCAGAAGCCGCCACTTCTTCCCACTTCCAACAGACCAGCCCGCTCCCCTTTGCCTTTTTATTCCTCCATCTTTCCCCACAAGACAACCCTAAGTAACGGTAGTTGTCACCGCTGACGAGGAAGGGAAGAGGAGAAGATCACCACCGCCAGATCTGCCACCTGAAAAGGAAAGGAACAACAAACCGAGAAGAAGAAAGAAGACATAAGTTACCATATCTAAAAAGAAAAAAAATCCAAGAACAATCTGGACAGAAATGGATTAAAATCAATTGCTTGCATTTTCTTTTTTTTGTTGTAGGTAATGGTGAAAACCACCGCCGACAGGAAGTGAAGAGGAGAAGAAGCTAACCCAGATCCACCTGTCCACAGGTTCTACCTGCGACAGGGCGTGAACCCATGCGCCGCCACTGTTCCTGCATTCCCAGAAGTATTCCTCTATAAATTCCTAAATATTTGGGGGTTTATTTTGCAATTTCTGAATTGTATCATGTCAACATAATGTGTGTATGTGTTGTTTTTTTTCTCCTTACAAATTTGGAGAATAAATCTGCTTGGTTTTTTGTCTTTAATTGCGAGTAATTGTGATACTTGCTCTTTTCAAAACAAAAACATATATAAATATTCTCCATGTATGTTGCATACGGCCACTACCCTAACATATTTTAACCATTCCTTCTTCTAAACAAATAAATATTCAAGATTTAAAAAAAAAAATTGTATTTCAGCATGGATTTCTTAAATAAAAAAAATTATTTTCCTACATTCTAGATTTTACATGTTTGTAAAACTCCAAAGGGTGTTGGCCAATATTTTAAAAAAATAAAAAAATCTTATTTTTGGGGGAATTCATCTATTATTCACTGTTAATGTTTGGATAAAGAAATCCCAAAGGGATGAATATCCAAAATATTATTGGGAATAACTTGTTATTATTCGCTATTAATATTTGGATAAAGAAACCTGAAGTGGTTAATATCCAAAATATTTTTCTAGAAATAATAAGTCATCACACATCCTTGAAAGAATCCTCGATTATAATTGAGGACATTTTATTTTTTTACTCCACAGTTTACAAGCCGTGAAAGTATGAAACACTAAGGCAAAAATAGGCTTTTAAAGCGCTCTTAATTTCGTTAGTTTTCTAAATTTTTATCCCTCTTCCTTACTATTTACGTGTCGCAAACACTTGAAATACCAAGGGAAAATGAGCTTTTAAGCACATTGAATCTCCTTAGATTTCTATCTTAACTATCGGTTCCTCTTGGCACTCTGTTGACATATCTGAAGGGACATCAAGACCCTCTTTAGAAGCCAAGTAGTAAACCTGCTGTATGTCTCACATAAAGGAACTAGAACCTATCCTTAGGGCATATGCTCCATAATATCTTTTGCATCAAAACAAGTATAACCCCAAGACATCTTTAATTCCAGGACTTGTGAACGAAATGGCCACCACTACTAAATTTTCCATCATGGAATACGAAAAAAATTATGAATTGTCACAATTGACTGAAGGAGACTGCCTTAGAAGTGATGCTAAGAAGCTATCGCCAATCAAGAACCCCAACTGCACTATGAATAAGGTGAACAAGTTAATAGCTTACTTCTAGAATGTGGATAAGGATGCATTTTTTCAGGAAATACGGACGCTTTGTAGAGATTGAAAAGGTAGAAGTTTTAAGCCCAGATGTGCGAGCTCTCAATTCTCAAGATTTTTTCCTTTAACACTTGTCTCTCAATCACACTGGCAATTACGATATGCCTTGTAAAGTGAAGAGTGGTATTTTTAAAGGGACTCAAAGATTGGTATCTTGCCTTAGCATGTTTTGATGAGCGGTTGTTTTTGGGGAAAAAAAAAAGCATTTTAGGGACCGCCACCTATCATGATAATAATGAATAAAATTATAATACAAATCATGATTTAGTTTCAAATAATTGTTTCTATTGTTTAAGATCATTGCTTACCGTTCTTTGTAATTTGCTTTTTTTTATTAGAAAAAGCTTTTACAAGTATGTAACATTGGTTATGGTTGTTGTCTCTGGAAAAGAAAGGATTTTATGTGCTCAATAGGTGTTTAAAAATTTTAGATGACCTAGGTTCATTTGAGGATCAATCTTGTCACATAGTCCTTTTTATTTGAGAATTTTTCTTGACGAGACATCCTTTTGGCTTTGACTTTTTTTTATTTTTGTTTTTAGTATGTCTTTTTAGCATTTTCTTCACATGCTTTTCTGATTTATGGTTGCTTTGAGATTTTAAATAATTTTTTTTATTCCTTTTTAACTCAAGGGTGGGTGGGGTGTGATCCTGGTAACATCTTAGGATTCTAAAGCAACAATAAGATATATGAAAAGATACTTTATTAAAAGTGGAATGAAGTTCTCAAAACAAGAAGAAAAAAAAGTGCAAAACAATGTCTCAAAGACCCTATTCAAATTTGCTGAAACCTATTTATTTAGGATAATAAATATGAAAGAGGTACGTAGTAATGAAGAAAACATGCCAAACATGAGGCTAGCTACAGCTTCATGTCTTCTTAATAAATGTGTTCTTCTAATTGTTGTTGTCCGTCCAGAATTGTTTCTGAAGATAGTCGACTAACTTGTTGTCCACTTGGAAGGCCTTGGCGAGAACATTAGGATTAATGGGTGGATCTGCTCCAAACACTGCGTTTGCAATTGTAATCACACCAGGGTTCTGGCTGCTTAAACTGGCTAATGCAACGGCATTGGTTTTTCCCACATTGAGCTGGAAATGAATGAGTCCGACTGGGAACACAAAAACATCTCCGGGATTTAAGACCTTGGTGATTAGGCGATTATCTCCGTTAGCCAAGTTAGATGTAACAAAACCAACATAGAGGGTACCCTCCACGACCACTAGGATCTCAGTGGCACGAGGGTGAGTGTGGGGTGGGTTCAGGCCACCATATGGTGCAAAATCAATGCGAGCCAAGGATATGCCAAGAGTGTTGAGTCCTGCAATTTGAGCAACATTGACAGCAGTGACATTTGAACCAACTGGACTGGAAGTGTCCCGAGGAACGTTGAGTCCAGAAAAGAAGAAATCCTTTTCAGTAACTTGCTGTGGGTCCTTGCAGAATTTTCCGTTCACGAACACTGCATGAGAAAGGCATTTGAAGCATGCCCATAAAAGGTCAGTCAATTAATAGAGAATGAAGATATTAAAATATATACAGGATGCATGCTATTTTCAGTGTAATATGATCATGTGACTCCTGACAAAAACTCTTGACGAAACACTTAAAAAGCACATACCACCATCGGTTTCTTTAATGGCAACACAGAAGTCCTGAAGAGGACTAGGATCAGAGGCAGAGGCAAATGCCGAAGCCGAAGCCAGGACGACAAAAACTATTAGAAACTTGAGTCCTTCCATCAGATTCTATACGGATTTTTCTTGTGGAGAGGGGTGAGTTATCTAGCGAGGATGCAAGGCCATTTATAGATTGGAGTCATTGAATTAGTCCTAAATGAAGGCGACGAAGACTCAGTAGTTGCTCGTTCTGTGATGTCAGTGATGAAACCAAGGCCTCAAAACATTTGACATTTTCCGTCATATGCCAATATTCTCTTTATAATACTCTTTCCATTAACTTAACAGGACTGGGTGTGCATGTCTCTTGTCACAAGGTTTCGTCAAAGAAACTCCGGTGAAAATGTGAGAGTTGGTCGAGAACTAAAGATTGTTAGGTGACAAAATGTTCCCGGTCCTGGGTAGTTAATTCAATGGAAGTTTCTTATGATTGTCCTGTTGATATGGTTTTCTCGTTCCCTTTCTTATGTTATAATCTATTAAGACCGGCGATAACATAGAACACCAAGGCTCATATTAAAAAAACAATATATCAAGGATATAATTACTGAATTATATATAAGTACTACAATATAAAAAATCATAAATTTAGAATTTGATTGATGCTGATTATGGAAAATAATTACTGCAATATAAAAGACCATAAATATAGGAATTGTTGGTGTTGTTTATAAAAGATAATCTCTGTAATAATTATTGCAATATTTTCTTAAATAATACGTGTAGAGATTTTCTATATAAATGAACCTCCAACCATATACAAAAGAAGAGGGAACAATTTTAAGACCAAAAATGAGGGCAACCACAAAACCGTAAACCTAATTTTTTATCCCGGTCGAAACCAAGCCGCCGCTCTTATCTTTCTAATTTTTTTCCCTCTCTAAGCCAGCTACCAATGGGGCCCCCGGCTTTTGAGATTTTGTTCATGGAATTAGTGAAAGCTTGGCCGCTCTGTCTCCCCCACATCTTGACCCCCACAAAAGCCAGCCACGCACTACGCTTCCTCTTTTTCTCCTCATCTTCAAGCCCCCTCCCCTCACTAGAACCTCCCTTTCTCGGCTGCAGCCTGACTAGTACTTAAAAGTATATTTTTATCAAGGTTTTATATCATCATTTTGCACTTAAAGTATCAATAACTTCTTAACTAAAACATGTTTTATAATAACATATCTAATAATATAAGATACCACTAATTTATGGTAAATATTCATCTTAAATGCAGGCCTATCACATAAATCAAAGGATTGATTGATGAGTTTAAGTATTGGAATTGAAAGGACAAAGAAAGGGCCAAACTTAGGAAAGAGATGTTGGTTTTGTCCAAACTAGAACACTGTTCGGTAATTGGGTCATATCTAGAGCTATAGATCTCGGATTTAAGTCTTCTTTATATGGATGGAAAGGTAAGACATAGGCCTAAAACTTTCATGTGGAGTCCAAGTTTTAAAAGGGCCTTTTTCAAGTCCAAATTATAGCAATAACGGAGAAGTCCGCATCTGTCTTGCAACCCAGACATTGTTCAGTGATCACCCATATATCGATTTCTAGAAGTCCAAATGACCTCAATTGTTTTTTCCTAAAATGCAGAGACAATTTCCTAGAACTTTCATGCGTAAAGTTGGTTCAAATTTGGAAGTTATCAATGACGTTTTGTTCAAACAAGAAGATAAGGATTGTCAACAAGTCAAGATGTGGCCATCCACTTAATAATTAGTCATCAAATCAATAGTTACAAATTTTGGCCCATAAAAGGAGGCATTTGCCATGCATTTAGGCATCTTAGTTGTTCAAATCAAGATCATGCTCTTTATCACTACCAGAAATTCACCAAATACCAACGGACTCACCAACGGAATTTTTTCGGTCGGTATTTTCGATCAAAATCACCGACGGACAATTTTCGTCGGTAATTCGGTACCGAATTACCAACAAAAAATTCAGAATTAATGAAAAAAGGGCGGGTAGATGGCGCCATGGTTTTGGCAGGTGATTTTGCCGACGGAATTAAAACCTGGGGCCGTACGCGTGATGGGACCTGTTCACCGTCAATAATACCGACGGAATCACCGACCGATTTGAAATGCCAGATCCGTACCGGTGATGTGACCGGTGCACCATTAAAAATACCGACAGAATCACCGAGGGATTTGAATAGCAGGTTTGTACGGTGACGTGTCGATTGCCCGTCAGAATTACCGACGGTTTCGCCGACGTATTCACCGAAGGAATAAAACCGTCGGTAAGTCCGTCGGCAAAAGTGAATATATTGCCACTCTGCCGACACTCTCCTCCCCCATTTCTCCTTCTTCTTCCTAATCCTAACCCTCTCCATCTGTAAATAACCAGCCCCCCCTCGCTCCAAAACAAAAATCTTCCTCATCTCAGCACAACAAGTTGTATTTCTTGAAGTTTTGTGGTCACATCATCCGTGTTCTGATTTACCGACGGATTTTATCATTTTTTGTAAGTAATTCTATCTTTTAAAATTTTAACATTTAAATGTCAATTTTATTGTTTTTTTAGTATATGTATTTTTTTTTAGTAGATGTACATGTTTTATTGTTATTTCTCAAACAAACTTGTAGTATATGAATGTATAATTTTATACTTGTTATGGTTTGTTTTAGATTTTGTAAGATTGTATTTGTTTGTAAATTGTTAAAACTTAATTTGTAGAATTACCGAATTACATGTTATGTTTTGAAATAATTAAGAGCTTGCTCGATAGAAGTCATGGATGATCGTTCATGGATGTATCTAGATTCACCCCAAGGATTGCGGAGGATGGATTATTGTAACGGGGTTCAGGGTTTTATTAATTTCTTAACATCTATTCCCAGAAATTTTACTGGAGGCGGTATTAGGTGTCCATGCAGGAAGTGTCAAAATAAAAAGTATCTGCATCCAGATGTTGTAATGATGCATCTTCTACACAAAGGGTTTATGGAGGATTAGGAGTGTTGGTATGCACATGGAGAGGTTTTTGTTAGTAATAGGAGAATGGGAGAAACGGTGGTTGGGTCAACTTCTAGTGCTAGCAACGTGCATGAAGCGACAAATGACAACACTAATCCTTACAGAAACATGGTTATGGATGCAATGAGAATGAATCAAGATAATGTCAATCAATGTCCAATAGTAGAAGAAGAACCTAATGCAGAGGCAACTAGGTTTTTTGATTTGTTGAAAGATTCTGACGAACCATTATGGGATGGCTGCACAAACCACAGTAAATTATCGGTCGTGGCACAGGTGTTCACCATCAAGTCAGGTCACGGGTTGAGTGAGGCCGGGTATGACAAATTATTGATTGGGCAAGAAGCATTTTACCTGAAGGGAACAGGCTCAAAGAGAACTTCTATGTTGCGAAGTCCATGATGAAACCCCTCGGTTTAGGATACCAGAAAATTGACATGTACCCTAACTTCTGTATGATATACTACCTTGAAAATGCTGAGATGACTGAGTGCATGACATGCGGGCATTCCCGTTACAAACCCAGAACTGGCAGGGGGAAGACTCTAGTGGCATATAAAAAACTTAGATATTTCCCGATCACACCTAGACTGCAGAGGTTATTTATGTCACCAAGGACTGCTGAGCACATGACATGGCACCAAACACACGATGCCGTTAATGGTATGATGGTGCATCCTTCTGACGGCGAAGCGTGGAAACGCTTTAACAGTGTTCATCCTGACTTTTCTGCTGAATCAAGGAATGTTCGACTTGGGTTGTGTACAGACGGGTTCAACCCATTTGGGTCATTTGTTGCTCCCTATTCTTGTTGGCCGGTCATTCTCATAGTTTATAACTTGCCACCGGGAATGTGTATGAGGTCGGAGTTCATGTTTCTATCTACTGTCATACCCGGTCCAAGCAGCCCGGGGCGGAATATAGATGTTTGTCTTCGACCGTTGATAGATAAGCTGGAGCAGTTGTGGTCCTCCGGATCTCTAACTTATGATATATCGAGGAAACAAAATTTCCTTATGAGGGCGGCTTTGATGTGGACTATCAGTGATTTTCCAGCTTATGGAATGCTTTCTGGTTGGAGCACGCATGGGAAACTCGCATGTCCATACTGCATGGAAAACAACAAGGCATTCACGCTAGCAAACGGAGGTAAAGCTTCTTTTTTTTACTGTCACCGTCGCTTCTTGCCACTTAATCACAGGTTCAAAAAGAACAGAAAAGATTTGTTTGTTGGTAGAGTTGAAAAAGATGTTGCATCCCCGCATCTTTCTGGTGAAGAATTGTATCATGTTGTATCAGAGTACGGTGACATTGTGTTTGGCCTTCAATCAGGTAAGCAAAAGTTTCCTGGTTTTGGTTTGACCCATGATTGGGTAAATCGAAGTATCTTTTGGGAGCTTCCGTATTGGAAGACTAATCTTCTCCGCCATAACCTTGACGTCATGCACATCGAAAAGAACGTGTTTGAGAATATTTTCAACACCGTCATGGATGTGAAGGGGAAGACAAAGGACAACATGAAGGCTAGATTGGATATAGCTTTATACTGTAACCGTAAAAATATGGAGTTGGTTTATGACGAGTCACGGTTTGCAAAACCAAGGGCAAGCTTCGCGTTAGAGAAAAACGCACAACTGCTAATCTACAAATGGCTTAGGAGTCTGCGTTTCCCGGATGGACATGCATCGAACATATCAAAGCTTGTTAACATAGAGGACTGTAGATTGTATGGAATGAAGAGTCTTGTTAATATTGACGGAGAGGAGTTGAATGTTGTTCTCAGCTCAAGCGGACAAGCAAATGTCGATGAAGAAGATGATATCCATATTGAAGATTGCGATGAAGATGATGACAATTCAATTGATGAGGAAGACAAAGAAAATTCCGACTAATTATGAAAATGAAGCCCTATGTAAAAACATTTGTCTCATGTAATTTAGATTATAGATGATGTATTTTGTAAAACAAAATATTTACTATTTAAGCAATGTGGTTATTGTTTTATGTGATGGACAGTTTATCAGTTAAGTTTTTGCAGGAAGGTAAACAGGCAATACAAAGACAACCTTTCCTGCATAATGCAAACTTACCAACGTCCATACCGACGGATAACAATCCGTCGGTATCTCACAGAGAGTTCGAAATTAATTACGCGAAATGGCACCAACACCGACGACATTACCAACGGATTCACCGACAACTACACCGACGGATTCTAGTCCGTCGGCATCTCACAGAGAGTTCGAAAACATGGCACAATCATCGACGGGAATACCAACGGATTCTAGTCCGTCGGCATATCACAGAGAGCTCGAAAATATTTAGAACAAAATGCCACAATCACCGACGGATTCACCGACAGATTTTTCGACGCTAATACCGACGGAATAGTTCCGTCGGTAATTTGTCGGTCACACATATTACCGACAGAAATACCGACGGACCACGCGATTTCCAAAGTGTGTGAATTAATGTGCCTCTGAACTTGTTAGATTACCGACAGAATCACCGACGGACGTCGAAAAATATGGAGGGCTTTTAAAAATTCGGTGCGAAATTCAAAAATTACCGATGGATTTTTGACCTGTTACCGACGGAATGTTTAACCTTTTACCGACGGATATTAAGTCTGTCGGTGATTCCGTCGGTAAAACTGCCCTATAAGTTCAAGCCCCCGCCGCTTCGCCTCATTTTTTCTTCTTCTCCCCGCGCCGCTTCTCTTCTCTTCTCCTCCGTTTTGCACCTCAGATTTTTGATTTTTTTGCCCTGATTCCTTCAAGAATTTCACCTTCAATCTCTAGCAAGATTTAGTGTTGTGAATCTTCCTCAAATTAAAAGGTATGTGTTTTTTTCCAATTTATTTTATTTACTTTTAATTTATTTTTAGTTGTTTTTATTTTTATTATTTTGTTGTTTTGGTGTTTTTTTTTGTAATGTAGATAAAGTTTTGAATTTGTCACATTATTAAGGTATGTATATTTCGTTCATTTTATTGATGTAGGTTTTTTTTTTTTGAATTTTTTGAATATTTTTTATTGTTTTGTTGTCATAATTATAATGATTAATTTGTTGAATTATAATTGTTAATGTTGAATTATAATGATTAATTTGTTGAAGTATAATTTGTTGAATTTATTGAATTTATTTTTTGTCATATTTTTTATTGTTTTGAATATAATTATTGATTAATTTGTTGAATTATAATTGTTAATGTTGAATTATAATAATTAATTTGTTGAATTATAATTTGTTGAATTTATTGAATTTATTTTTTGTCATATTTTTTATTGTTTTTAATATAATTATTGATTAATTTGTTGAATTATAATTGTTAATGTTGAATTATAATTTGTTGAATTTATTGAATTTATTTTTTGTCATATTTTTTATTGTTTTGAATATAATTATTGATTAATTTGTTGAATTATAATTGTTAATGTTGAATTTACCTTAGAATTAATAATTGGATATGTTGGAATAATTAGTATTTTTTTTATATTATTGCATGATTTGTGTTTAATTGTTTCCATTGATTTTAATTGTTAGGCTATAATTCTTTTTTATTTTATTGAATATATTTTATTTTTGTATTGCCATAATTATTTAATCATTTGTTGAATTAATATTGTTAATGTTGAATTTATCTTAGATTTAATAATTGAATATGTTGGAAGAATTATTAATTTTACTCTAACTTGATGATTTGTGTTTAATTGTTTCTATTTATTTTGAATTTATAGTTTTGTTGTATTGACATAATTATTGAATAATTTGTGAATTGTAATTGTTAACATTGAATTTATCTTAGGATTAATAGTTGAATATGTTGGAATAATTAGTATAGATTGGTTCAATTGGTTGTGGCTATTGTTAATATTTGCAGGTTTGTGGATTTGGGTAGTATCTAGTATAGGGGAGGTGCTGCCGATTTGTTTTTAACTTTTGAATTTTATTATACAATTATTTATATAAAATTGTTTAGATGCGCAAAATGAAAACCAGAGCTGGTCATTCACGTCTAGTCGAATCAAGTTCGTCTAGCAGCGATAATGATGTTTCCTTAGGTGCCTCTCAAGAAGAGGCACCTACACCACCTGCGCCGTCAACCGATGCTGCCTCTTCCAGCGATGTTTCACATAGCAGAAGCTGCGTGCCTTCGCAGTGGAATCAATTTACCCGCAAGTACGAGGCACAGTGGAAGGACGATCTTTCAATGTAAGTTTGTTAAGGTTTTAGTTTTTTTTATATAAAAAAAACAAATTTAAAACATAATTTATGAAGTAATCACTATTTCATTAATTTCATTTCTTTTCAGGTTCACAAACATTAAGGCCGCCCGAGTAATATCATCGGCGTTTAAAGCGTCGATGGAGATTCCATTGTTTCAATGGAGTCAGATATCCAGGCATCCTGAATGGATGCCTCAAATCAATGCATGGTTTCGTAGATTTGAGGTTCGTGTTAATATATAATTTTTAGCTTATTTCTAATAAATTCTAGTTATAATTGTAAATAAATTATTAACATTTTAAAAAATTATTTTTTTATACACAGCATCGATTCTGCTGGGACGATGAACATGACACTGTTGTGAGGAGGGTGTGGGAAAATCACGCGGCAATTAGGTAACATCGAAAACAATATTTTCGTGCGTGAATTAGGTTGCGTGATTTTTGGTATGACACCCAGAAAAAAGCAAAACAAACAGCGAGGGATAAGGGGTTCCAAGGCTGGAATGATGTTGCGGTTTGGAGGGATTTCAAACCAATATACATCCCGGAAGATATATGGCCGTACTATCTTCAGCACGTGACATCTAAGCGGTTCACTCGACGCTCACAGTCCGGTGCTGGCAACCGAAATCGGCCAATTCATGGCTCGGTGACAACGCACACCGGTGGCTCCGTTCCGTTTGCTGAACATGCGAAATGGATGGTAAGATTAATTTAAATGAAATATATAATTTGTTGTTAATACATTTTTTTCATTATAGGCTACGTCTCTTGGACGTTAGCCGAGCCCAATGGAGCTGTTTGTGGAGACGCACGTGCAGAGTCATGACCTCTAAAAGGGGACGCAACAGTTCGTTGACAACCGTGCTCAACAATTTGTTGTATGTTTGTTCAACCATTTTATTTTGTAAGTTATTATTATGTTTTTTGAATTGAATATGATGATTTTTTTTTTTAGGAGACCTACAATAATCGGTTGAGGGAGAGATACGGGGACGATCCTTCGACCCATCCGGAATTCGATCCGGATTTGTGGATGAAGGCTGGATCGTCAGGTGGACCCGATAAAAATCGGGTTTACGGACTCTCCAACACTACCGCCGCCAACTTGCGGTCGACCGGTACTGCTTCAACCGTTAGGAGCTCCCAATCTGTATCGAGCTCCCAATCTAAGGAGTTTGTAGCCTTGCAGCAAAGGTGCCACCACCTATCAGAGGCATACACATAACTCAAAGAAGAGCAAAGATTGGCGAATGAACAACACAGAGCAGAGTTTGAACAACAAAGAGCGGCCTATGAAGAGCTTCGTCAAATGGTCATGAACATGACACAAGTTGGAGCATGTGCGCCTAATCCTTTTTGGCCGCCTAACCCCCATCCTCCTCCTCCTCCTCCTCCTCCACCTTTATATTAATATTTAATAAACATTATTTACATTTAAAATTTTGTTTAATGTTTTTTTGAAACACATTCATTTTGTAATGAATATTATTTAACTTTGAGTTTTTGTTGCTTAATATAAATTTTATTTGCATAATTGGTTTGTATTACCATTAATTTATATTATTTTTTCTAAATAATTAAAAAAAACAATTACACAGGGATTTACCAACAGAATAACTCCGTCGGCATTGGACAGTGGCTGCCACCATAACCCACCATCACCGACGAATATTCAGACGGACAGATTCGGTCGGTATACCATCCCATCACCGACATATTCACCGACGGAAATAATCCGTCGGTATAAAGTTACCGACGAATTTACAGACAGAAATATTCGGTCTGTATCAAATATCACCGACACTTATACCGACGGATTTAGGCCATCGGTTTTTACATAACACCGATGGAATATTTTCCGTCGGTATATTCCAAGCGGGAAACTTTTTTTTTTTAGCGCGCACGGTCCGCCGGTAAAACCGTCGGTAACAGTTTTTTTTGTATTTCCGACCGATATAGCGATGGAATGTGTAATCACCGACAAAAGGTATTCCGACGGGGGTATTCCGTCGGTAATATAGTCGGTAAATAAGTTACCGACGAACGTTCTATCACACACCGACGGAATATTTCTTTCTTTCTTTAGTGTATTTCTTGTAGTGTATTTCTTTCTTTATATTTTTGTAATGTTTAAGTTTTATTTCATGTTATATTTTTATTAATCTCTTGTTTATGCTTTTCATTTCCTTTACTATCCTTAAGTTCTTATGTTGTTTATTTATATTTATCTTCTTCATTATGTTTAGCTAAGTTTATTATGTCAATATGAAAAGGTTTCACTAATGGTGTTAGAATAGGTATAATATAAACTCAACATGGACTTCAATGTTTATATCCAAGAAAGTTTGTTATTAACATGTCTTATCCTTTTATCTTACTAATTCTTGATACCTTGTTGTTAAATGGTTAATCTAGATTTGTATTGTATAACACTTGGTACAAAAAATGCTTGGCACTTTCATAGCCAACCGTATGGTATAACCTACACATGTGCTGCGAAATAAACTTGATTTGTCGTTAACATAAGCTAGCATCATGAATTCCTGACAATATTTAAAAGTATGGTGTTACTAAAATAAGATAATTAATATGATCATGTTAAAAATTTATAATGAACTATTAAGGATAAATCATTTGATTGAAACCTTCTTTGTTTGTGGTTTCCAGTTGATTAATAAAAATAATTTATACTATACTTATTTCAAATACTATAAGTGGATCCTCTAACCATGACACTTATTTTATCCTTGTTTAATCTTCATATTAATCTTACATCTTAAAGTTCTCTTTACCTCATAATCATTATTATTTATAATTTATATAATTAACCTCCTTGTGGTTCGACCCTGGTCTTGCCGGGTTATTTATTACTTCGATACTCCTGCACTTGGGAGAAGACATCAATCTTTTGGTCATGTCACAGCCCGTTCCCCATTTTCTCCACCCAGCCGACGAGATCTACCCTCACGCCAGCCGCCCACCCTTTGGGCTAACCAGCATTGTCCCCACCTCCAGCGTTCCCTTATCTACACCAGACAAGCCTCCCTCCTCACCGGATCCATTCTCTTCCCCCTAGAGACCAACCACCGAAACACAAACCTCCAGAAGCCGCCACTTCTTCCCACTTCCAACAGACCAGCCCGCCCCCCTCTGCCTTTTTATTCCTCCATCTTTCCCCACAAGACAGCCCTAAGTAACGGTAGTTGTCACCGTTGACGAGGAAGGGAAGAGGAGAAGATCACCACCGCCAGATCTGCCACCTGAAAAGGAAAGGAACAACAAACCAAGAAGAAGAAAGAAGACATAAGTTACCAGATCTAAAAAGAAAAAAAATCCAAGAACAATCTGGACAGAAATGGATTAAAATCAATTGCTTGCATTTTCTTTTCTTTTTTTTTGTAGGTCATGGTGAAAACCACCGCCGACAGGAAGTGAAGAGGAGAAGAAGCTAACCCAGATCCACTTGTCCACAGGTTCTACCTGCGACAGGGCGTGAAGGTCATGGTGAAAATTATGAATTGTCACAATTGACTGAAGGAGACTGCCTTAGAAGTGATGCTAAGAAGCTATCGCCAATCAAGAACCGGAACTGCACTATGAATGAGGTGAACAAGTTAATAGCTTACTTCCAGAATGTGGATAAGGATGCATTTTTTTAGGAAATACGGATGCTTTGTAGAGATTGAAAAGGTAGAAGTTTTAAGCCCAGATGTGCGAGCTCTCAATTCTCAAGATTTTTTCCTTTAACACTTGTCTCTCAATTACACTGGCAATTACGATATGCCTTGTAAAGTGAAGAGTGGTATTTTTAAAGGGACTCAAAGGTTGGTATCTTGCCTTAGCATGTTTTGATGAGCAGTTGTTTTTTGGGGAAAAAAAGCATTTTAGGGACTGCCACCTATCATGATAATAATGAAAAAAATCACAGATCTGTTAAAACAGCCACACTGAGCATGCATGAATCGAGTTGGCTTGTATATAAATTTCAAAGTGAAGAAGATAAGTGGTTTGTGCTGGGTAAAGGGTCATACTTAGTATATGGTAGGCCACTAATCTTGTGTTCAATGTCTGAGTACTTTAATTTTTCAACCTCTGAGATGACTCAAGTTCCGGTCTGGATCCAGTTCCCTAGTCTGCCATTAAAATGTTGGACACCTATATGCTTATAAAAGCTAGCAAGCGTGCTGGGAAAACCTTTACAATGTGACAGATTTACTGCCACCAAGGAGAGGATATCATACGGACAGGTTCTAGTTGAAGTTGACCTCCTAGCTGATCTTAGATCCTCCATCAACGTCTCCCAGCCTAATGGAAACTCACTTAATCAAAAGGTTATCTATGAGACTCTACCTAAGTTTTGCAAGCACTGTAAAGTGCTAGGCCACTCCACTGGAACATGTTCCAAAGGTAAGGAAGAGGCCAAAAACTTTGAGAAAGCCGGCCCTGCAGCTACCAAAAGCAATGACAAAGACAAGGGAAATGACTCCACTCACAACCTGGCTGCTGCAACGTGGTCCAATGGAGAAGAACAGATCACAAACGTTGATAAGGCTGCCTCTTCTAGTGCAGCTACCAAAGGCAAAGACAAAGACAACGGAAATGACTCCACTCATCTCCACCTAGCTGCTGCAACGTGCTCCAATGAAGAGGTCCCAACGTGCCCTTCTAGTTCAGCTCCCAATGACAAAGACAAAGACAAAGTAAATGTCTCCACTCATCTCCCTTTGGCTGCTGCAACGTGTTCCAACGGCAAGGCAAGTGCAGCTACTAAAAGCAATGTCAAAGACAAAGAAAATGATCTCAATTCTGTTGCTGCCCCTTCGGTGGAAGTCCCCCACATTACTCCCCCTTCAGAAAAGTGGCATATTGTGGGTAAAAGGAGACACAACTCAGGGAACAAGAGACAGTCACCACCTCCTTTGCATGCTGAAGGTATCCTGCCAGCTCATCAAAATGTTGCAAACAACGCTCCAGGTAACCAGCAGGCCCAACAACATGTTTCCAAGGGGAAAGCTCCTGCTTGCTCAGTTGACATAGCTGGCACAAAGACTCTTCAGCGTCCACGTTCAGGTGTGCTCACCAGGAGCTTGTTTCAAAAGACTTCCAATATAGTTGCTAGCGGTGGTGGGGCTCCTCCCACCCTCCCCCACCCATGATTATCCATTGCTGGAATGTGAGAGGGCTAAACAGCCCTCTCAAGCAGCATGAAGAGTAAGAAGATTGACGTATGTGGTCTTCTAGAGACTAAGTTGTCTTTGCCTAAAGTTAAATGCATGCATAAGTTTCGGTTAAAGGCTTGAAAGTTTGTTTGCAACGCTGAATCTGCAGCCTATGCACGTATAATTGTGTTTTGGAATCCTGAAACAGTTAAAGTTGACATGCTTCACTTCTCTGCACAAGGGATTCACGTTATGGTTACAAGCTTGGTGCAACAATTCTGTTTTACAGCTACTTTCATATATGGTTTTAATACCATTACTGCCAGGAGAGATCTGTGGGAGGATTTGAGAAGATGGGGTTCGGATGCTCCATGGTTGCTTCTTGGCGACTTCAACTCTATTCTCTCTCAAGAAGACAAGCACAATGGGGAGCCAGTTTCCACCTATGAAACCACTGACTTCAGGAATTGTTGTTCTGATCTTGGGATAGTTGACCTGAACTCTACGGGCTCCTATTTTACATGGAAAAATGGTAATATCTTGACAAAGATAGATAGAGTTATGGCAAACAACCAATGGTTCAATTTACAGCAAATCGCTCATGTACACTTTGGAAACCCGGGAGCCTTCTCAGACCACTCACCTTCTACTGTCCAGTTGGGTTTACGTGAACTTTGTGGTAAAAGAAACTTCAAATTCTTTAACATATGGGCTGCTCATCCACAGTTCTTGGAAACCATCTCCCAGCATTGGTCACTGGATATCTACGGGTCTCACATGTATATTCTATGCAATAAGCTCAAGCACTTAAAGGGAAGGCTGAAAACCTTGAACAATCTCCACTTTAGTCACATTTCAGAGAGAGTTGCAAGAGCAGGGAAAGAACTGGATGCTACTCAGCTTCTCCTTCAGAATGACAGGGACAATGGTAATCTTCTTGCGCTGGAAAACAGCAGAGGCTAAACCTTGTTAATATCAAATCAGCTGAGAAGATGTTCTTCGGTCAAAAGCTGAAATGCTCCTTCTTCAAAGACTATGACAAGGGAACAAGGTTCTTCCACTCTTTGATGAGTCAACGGCACAGAAGGCACCACATTTCAGCCATTGTTCGAAGTGATGGCATGCTAACTTCATCGGCTGAAGAGGTTGGTAGAGTGTTTGCCACCTACTATAAAGAACTCCTTGGGACTTCCAAGCATACTATTCCCCCGCGTGTTGATATAGTACAAAACGGCACCTGCATTAATTCTGACTCCCATGAATTCCTCCTTGCCCCAGTTTCGGCTGATGACATCAAACGGGTTCTCTTCAGTATGGATGATAATAAAGCATCGGGGCCAGATGGTTACACCTCTGCTTTCTTTAAAAAGGCTTGGAGCATAGTGGGTGAAGACTTTTGTTCAACTATAAAAGATTTCTTTGCTTCCAGTTAGATGCTCAAGCAGATTAATCACTCTACCATAGCCCTTGTTCCTAAGTCAGTTAATGCCAACTCTGTTGCAGATTACAGACCTATCTCTTGCTGTAACGTCACTTACAAAGTTATTTCCAAGCTTCTTGCAGAGAGGCTAGCTCATGTATTAAACGATATCATCAGCCCTTCCCAAAATGCTTTTCTTGGTGGGAGATTAATGGCTGACAATATTAATCTTATGCAAGAGCTGCTGAGGAGTTATGGAAGGAAACGTGTATCGCCCCGCTGCACCATCAAGATTGACTTCAGGAAAGCTTTTGATACAGTTCAATGGTCATTTCTTCGCGATCTCCTCCACCTTTTGGGGTTCCCTGCTAGGTTCGTTCATCTAGTTATGAAATGTGTGGAGACTGCCTCTTTCTCTGTTTGCGTCAATGGCAATCTATTTGGGTTCTTCCAAGGCAAGTGTGGTGTTCGGCAAGGAGATCCATTGTCTCCCTATCTCTTCATTATCTGCATGGAGTACTTCTCTAAACTTCTAAAAAGCACCACCTAGCATTCGGGTTTCAATTTCCATCCCAAATGTCAAGCTTTGGGAATCAGTCATCTTGGATTTGCTGATGATATTCTCCTGCTCTGCCGTTGTGACATGACCTCCGTTAACATCCTCCTCCAGCAGCGTATAATTTTTGGGGAGTCTTCTGGCCTTGTAATTAATGCATCCAAATCCTCTATCTTCTTTGCTGGTGTATCGGAGGATATGAAGCAGGCCATTCTTAGCCTCTCCCAGTTCACCGAAGGAAGCTTTCCTTTTAAGTACCTCGGTGTCCCACTCAGCCCCCACAAGCTTCTTGCCAGCCAATTCTCCCCTCTCATTCACAGGTTAGAATCTGCTATTCAGAATTGGATGGGAAAGTATCTCTCTTATACAGGTCGACTGGAGTTACTTAAGTTTGTCCTGCATGGCATGGTGCAGTTTTGGATTAGTATCTTCCCTATCCCAGCTGTTGTTATCAGTAGGATTACTAGTTTGTGCAGGAATTTTCTATGAACTGGAGATATGCTTAAAATTAAATCGGCTCTTGTAGCTTGGAAGCAAGTGTGTTTGCCAAAAGATGAAGGGGGTCTGGGGGTTCATGACATCAAAGCTAGAAACGATAGTTTCTTCGCCAAACATCTCTGGAATATTCACTTGAAAGCTGATTCCCATTGGATTCAATGGGTAAGCCATTACTACATTTCACACGCCTCAATTTGGTCCTTGGATGCCAAGAAAACCGACTCTCCTTTGTGGAAGTCAATCTTCTCCCTTCGTAACAAAATGATTATCCATTGTGGAGGGGTTACTCTCGTTCAGCAGTTGCTCTCATGCTAGCAATCTGGACAATGTCCTTTTACAGCCAATACATATGATTTTTTCAGGCATAAAGCTGATCCTGTTCATTGGGCCAATGTAGTCTGGGAGCAATGGTCTCTTCCAAGACATAACTTCTCTTTATGGCTTGCAATGTTGGGCAAGCTGCGAAAGAGATCATCTTCACTTTCTATCCCCTGACCCTATATGCCCTCTTTGTCAGAGCGTTGATGAGTCTCATGCTCATCTCTTCTTCAATTGTGACTGGTCATCTTCACTTTGGAGAAAAGTCAGATTCTGGCTCAAGCTTCACAGCAATATGTCTTCCTTAAGTAGAGCCACCCAGGTTTTACAAAACAACAAAAAAGGGCTTCAGCCGAGAATGAGAAGAGTATCTCTTGTTGTGCTTGTGTATTTGATTTGGGAGGAAAGAAACAGGAGAATTTTTTACAGCACTTGCAATTCGGTTGACGCTCTTTTCTGAAAATTTCAGATTCTATTTTACACTATACTATATTTTCATGAAAAAAATCCTCTAGCTTACAATGTTGCATTCTGATTGGATTGGTTGGGATAATTTAACGTGCATGCATGGTTATCTTGTCCCTGCATGGTCTAGCCTCTGTTCCTCGTTCATGCAAGGGGTTCAAGAAGTTAGTGGCTTCGCATGATTGGCTGGTTCCTCCTTCTCACGGTTGAGCAGTGTCTGCTTGGATGATCTCCAGCCTGGGTGTTTTTCCTTTCTTAATTTGTATTGAGCGTTTCATGGGAGAGCTCTATTGGCCATTTCAATTTGCGTGCATGGGGTTATTGGGATATGGCAAAGCTCTCGAATGGAGAAGCAACTTGTTGTAACCCATTTTTGGGTCCCCACAAAACAAAATAGCCAAATAAGGTTAAAAAAATAACAAGAGGCAGAAGCGCTCAGAAAATGGTGGGAAGATTGGTCAAGGAGGTTAAAAAATACAAAGATTGGATTTTTGACAGTATATTCTTGAAGGATGAGAGCCCTGTTGAGAAGGAAAATTTGAATTTTGAGGAGAAAAACCCAAATTTGGATGTTTATGGACTTAATTGGATTTTATTTGAATTTATAGAGGATTTGAGTGCAAGAAAAATTGATTTTTAAGTCAATTTGGGCTTTAATTAGAAGAAATTTAAGTTCTGGGGCCAAAATATATTTTTTTGGAATTTATTAGGTCAAATCAGGGGCTTAATTGCATAAATATTAAAGTTTAATGGCCAATTAGGGGCTCAATTGTGAAAATCCGAAACCAGGGACCAATTTGGAAAACACGGGTAAATAGAGGGGGCTGTTTTGAATTGATCCAGGGGCGTAATTGAAGAAATTGGAAGTTTATTGATCAATTGAGGGCTTAATTGCATAAATCAGAGGTCAAGGACCAAGGTGAAAAACGCGGCCAACTATGGGGGCGAGGACCGAAATTGGCAGGGACGCAATTGAAAGAAACAAAAGATAATTGAGGGCCGATTTGAAATTTGGCGCATTCTGGCGCCATTTTTAAATGAAACGGTGCGTTTTCCCCAAAACGACGTCGTTTCATACACAAAAAAAAAAAAAAAAAAAAAGATGGACCGAACGGTGCCGTTTTGAACGACACTGTTCCCCTTTCTTCTTCCCCCCTGAACGTGCAGCAAGCATGGGAAGAAGGCTTGTTTAATCATCCGGTGCCCTTCTCTCCTAGCGTGCGCTGACAAAACCCGGATCCCATACACCTCGAACGACGAGAAGCCAGGAGGGTCACGTCTTGATCAACCACGCTCGCCGACCAGCCGACCGGCGCTGTTCTGCTCCCCACGTTGCCCTGCTCAACCCACACTGTCCTGCTCCCCACGCTGCACTGCTCAGCCCATGCAGCCCCGCTCCCTTTGCCCCCCTATAAAAGAAGGGGGGAGACCTGAAGCAGGGGAGGAAGAAAGAAAGAAAAAACCCGAGACCAAGAGAGAGAGAGAAACTGAAGGAGAGAGAAACAGTTGAACTAAAGGAATAAACACTTAAAACTCAAAGAAACAAAACGAGGAGGAGGGGGAAGAGTACAGAAGCCGTGGGAGAGCTTAGAGAAAACAAAGACCGAAATCGACCCGAGAAGTCACCGGACCGTTGAGAACCGTTGTTTGGAGCCACTAACCTCCGCTGCAGCACCATCAACACGGACGTTCGACCAACAGCATCGCCTCCGCCGCGCCAGGTATTCTTCTCCCCCCTGCATTTTTCGTTTGCCATTACATTAGTTTTCCTCCTGCATGCAAAATCGTTCTGCATGTAGGATGTAGGGGATGTAGGGTTTCCGGATCAAGAATCGTTCGACCGAGTCTGGCCCAGTCCAAAGAGAAATTTTTGTTGCGCCGAGACCGGCCCAACCTCCTTGCGGGCCGAGATCGGCCCAATCCTGTTTTGGGCTGATGTTTGGCCCAATTCCAGCTGGGTTGGGTTCGGCCCATTTATTTGGGCCGGCCCAGCCCAAATTGTTTTTATTATATATTATGAATTATAGTATATTATAATATATATGTATATATATATATACTTAAAAAAAAACTATTTCGAAAAATCTTAAAAAATATTGTTGATTTCCCTGAATATTTTTGTCAAAATGGGTTAATGTTGGTTGGTATTTTTATACTGTAAAGATACAAATTCAATGTTAAAAATACCCGGTTTTCGTCAAAACATCAAAGATTTTTAGAATAAAAAATGTCTTTGCTTTCAAAAAATTATAAAAAACAATTCCTAAAAATATTGTTGGTTTTTTTTCTGCATATTTTTATTAAAGTGGATTAATATTGGGTTGTATTTTTATACCGTAAGGGTACAAACTCAGTATTAAAATAACCAATTTTCGTTAAAGCATAAAAAAAAAATATAATAATATTTTTCAAAAATTGTTTTGTTTTAAAATACAGCCTAGTCTCTCCAATATATATAGATATAAATAGTATAACATCATATTTTTTACACAACAAAGAAAATTTTCAAAACAATATATCTATTAGCATGCATTTTGGCTTTAATAACCAGTTTATTTAAGCCATGAGAACTAGGCCAATATTTCAAAAATTCTAAAAAATCTTTTTGTTTTCTTTTTAGTATTTGGGATTACAAATTTATACGTAAAACGTATTCCTAAATATTATTAATAAAGTTTTGGCATAGACGTTAGAACGGTTAGGATTTTACCCGATAAGATAAAAGACCTTCTTACCGAGGAGGATTTTTCTTGAACCATAGACAGACCAACGACTAGAAGTACAATAACACCTTAGTTTTTATCAGATAATAAAACAATGCAGCTTACCTTAGGTAGGGCGTATTTGGGGTGCTAATACCTTCTCTTTACGCAACCAGTCCCCGTACCCAATCTCTGAGACCAGTTAGGGTTCCTAGTGACCAAAATACTAGGTGGCGACTCCCATTCCATTTTCTACCAATAAAAGACAATATTTTCTTGTATCCCCATAGATATAGATATATTTACCTTGTAGATTTAAGAAATGGAAAAACTATATTATTTTCGCCGCGACGCCGCACACGTGCGACAGAATGGCGACTCCACTGGGGACCTTGTAGATTAAGCTTTGTTTTTGTCTGATTTGTTTGTGTTTTCATGTGTTTATTGTTAATATGCCTTTCCTTTTATTTGAGTATTTGTTTTTTATTTTACGCATATTATTTATGCATTGTGTAAAATTGTCTCATGCATCACTTGCTTTTATTTTGAGAAGCACACACAAGCCTTAAGTTAAGTGGAGAATTAGCGATTTACCCTAAGACTATTGGTCAGGGTTTAAATGCGTGAAACACCCAACTCATATCTGAGTGCCTGCTTGGTAATGGTGGGCATACGTGTCTTAACTATTCCTTGCAACGCCCCCATACTGTCTTTACGAAGAACGTCACTAGGCAGATATGAGACCCTTCAAGACTAGATAGAAAACCTACCCACTCTCACTTAATAAATAGAGCTTGCCCTTAGGTTATGTATCTTATTTGCATCAAGATTAATAATGTTAAACTCATCGCGCATCACTTGTGCATCACATCTTCATCACGCATTTTTGTTTTTACATTATCATATGCATTCCAGATCATGAAACATAGGTCCCACATCCAGAGTCCACCACACCCGGTTCAGATCAAGGATGGAGAATGAAGAAAGAGCTCACTTAGAGTCATATTATCAGACCGAGTTGGAATCCGTGAAAAACGAAGTTGCTCGGCTGACGGACCTACTCGAGCAACTTCTAAGAGCTAAGAATGGGGAGGGAACGTCAGCACAACCACCTGAAGGAGCGCCAGCAGCTCAGATCCCACAAACATCTCAAAACCAGGGGGCAAACTCGGCCAATGAACAACATTTTGTACCTATCACCCCTATCCAACCAACTCATCCTCCAATCACTGTTGACTTAACAATGGAGGGAATCCCGGATAATAGGTCTCCCAATTTGATAGACCAAGATAAGCTATTTGCCTTGGAAGAAAGATTAAGGGCAGTTGAGGGTAATGATTGGTTTGACCCTATACGAGCAGCTGAAGTATGTCTGGTACCAAACATCGTGGTGCCAAAAGATTTCAGGATACCAGAGTTCATTAAGTACACTGGCTTGGAATGCTCGAACACTCACCTTTGATCCTACTGCAATAAAATGGCAGAAGTAATCCGCAATGATAAATTGCTAATCTATTTCTTTCAGGATAGCCTCACAGGGTCTGCTTTGAGCTGGTACATGAGGTTAGATAGTGTCAGGATCAGGAGCTGGAGAGACTTGGTGGAAGCTTTCCTTAAGCAGTACAAGTTTAACATGGAAATCGCTCCTGATCGAACAAGTCTAATGTCAATGGAGAAAAGGACCCAAGAGTTGGTAAGGGATTACGCACAAAGATGGAGGGATGAAGCAATGCATGTCCAACCCCTTTTCATAGAAACAGAGATGGTATCTTTGTTTGCCAATACCTTTAAGGCACCATATTATGAGCATTTAATGGGTAGCTCAGCTCAGCATTTCTATGATGCTGTACGCATAGCGGAAAGAATAGAGCAAGGGATTAAAGCTGGACTCATAATTGAGCCATTGGGGACAAAGGGTTTTATTGGAAGAAAAATGGAAGGTCCCGTTAATAACTTTGAAGATGGGTCCAATGGAAAGATAACGGATTCATATAACCCACAAATACCTACCTCTCATGTGGCCCATATAAACTTTAACAAAACTTTTTCCCCTGATCGAGCAAGTAACCAATCAAACAACCAAAACAACCACCAAAGACCAAACACAAGATACATTTCAGAACAACTACCGCCATTACCCATGCCTTTGAAGGACATGTATGCCAAACTACTGAGCATTGGACAAATAGCTCTTATCCCCACATTACCACTACAACCACCATTCCCCATCTGGTACAAGCCCGAGTTGACTTGCGAGTACCATGCTGGTATCCACGGGCATGGTCTTGAAACGTGCTACGCTTTCAAGAAAAGGTTGTTGGAACTCATTAAGATAGGATGGGTGTCATTTGAAGACACACCCAATATCAATTCAAATCCATTGCCGAGTCATGCCGCAAGCAATAGTGGATAAAGGATTGGAAAACCTTGGTCAAGAATTGTCAATAACGGAAGAAGGTGGGATCAAAGGAGTTGGCAAGAAAACATAAGTGGGGAAGGTAGATGAAGCACTGCCACAACTGGTTGTCCACACACTAGAAGAAGTCTCCGCCAAGACCTTTGTGTGCAAGTTGGCTCAGAACGAGAAGTTTCAGAATTGGGTGACCCAAGAAGCTCCAGTAGTTTTTAAAATGTACACCAACTGTGTTTGCCTAAACATGCTTTTGTCATTGCTTTCTTTGCTTTTATTTTCTCTAATTGATAATCAAGGCTTATGATGTCAGCTAGATTTTGTGTTTGTCTTTGAGCCCACTTTTTTTATTTAAATAATTGATGAGATTATGCACTTTTTAAACAAAGTTGGGTGGTTACAAAGAAAGTATCATAAATCGATCAAAAATGAAATTTAAAAAAAAAAAAAAAAAACTACCCTTGAAATACAACCTTACCTCTGGATAACATAATGAATTAATAAATCACCTGTAATTTTCTTTCAAGATAAAAGTAGAGTTTATCAATTCTAACAATGTGCATTTTGAAATAGTTAGCGTTGGTGATCCCGTTTGAGTCAGAATGATTTTCTTCTTTATAAAAACCCGGACTAGGATCACACTCCATATTGGGGGCAATAAAAGATATTTCCTAAAAAGTTTTACAGGTTTTCAAAACGGGATGAGGGCAAGTAGATTTGAAAAAGGTAAAGCATTTGACAAAAGCATGACAAAGAGGCAATGACAAGTCATATATTTTGAGAAAAAAAGGCTACTTGTAAAAAGTCGAAGACTTCTTCCCCAAGATATGATAGGAGGCAACACGAGAGATGAATCCAGCATATGACTTCATGAGCAAGCTCATGTTAAGAGGGAGTTTCATGAACTAGAAGAAGAGGATGGGGCCTATGTTTCAAAACCAGGTATGAATGCATGCATGGCATCTAATCATAAATCATTGCATATATGTTTTTTTGGATCGTTACAGGAGGAGACCTTAGTGCATTCCAACAAGATTGTTGACGAAGAAAGAATCATTGAGTTGATTCTAGAACAACGAGAAGAGAAGATAATATTTTTCAAAACATGCCAGCAGGAAGAACGACATCGATAGCAATCGGTAAAAGGGAATCGCCAGATGGGATTCCAAGTTGTTTGAGATCGCCAGAAGGGATCTTGTATTTCAGCTTTGGTTAAAAGGAATCGCAAGATGGGATTCCAAGTTGTTTGAGATCGCCAAAAGGGATCTCATATTTCGATATTCATCAATGGAGGTCGCTAGAAGGGACCTCATATTTCAGCTTTGAATAAAAGGAATCGCCAGATGGGATTCCAAGTTGTTTGAGATCGCCAGGAGGGATCTCGTATTTCGATATTCATCAATGGAGGTCGCCAGAAGGGACCCCATATTTCAGCTTTTGTTAAAAGGAATCGCCAGATGGGATTCCAAGTTGTTTGGTTCAAGGAGATCGCCAGAAGGGATCTCGTATTTCGATGGAGGTCGCCAGAAGGGACCTTATATTTCAGCTTTGGTTAAAAGGAATTGCCAGATGGGATTCCAAGTTGTTTGAGATCGCCAGAAGGGATCTCGTATTTCGATATTCATCAATGGAGGTCGCCAGAAGGGACCTCATATTTCAGTTTGAATAAAAACGGATCGCCAGATGGGATTCCAAGTTGTTTGAGATCGCCAGAAGGGATCTTGTATTTCGATATTGGTCAGAGGGGGTCGCCAGATGGGACCTCATATTTCATATGGTTAAAAGGAATCGCCAGATGGGATTCCAAGTTGATTAAAGGAGATCGCCAGAAGGGATCTCGTATTTTGCTATTTGTCAAAGGAGGTCGGCAGATGGGACCTCATATTTCATGTTTGGTTAAAAGGAATCGCCAGATGGGATTCCAAGATTTTTGTTCGAGGAGATCACTAGAAGGGATATCGTATTTCGATATTTGTCAAAGGAGGTTGCTAGATGGGACCTCGTATTTCATTTTGATTAAAAGGGAATTGCCGGATGGGATTCCAAGTTGAGTAATCTGATGAGGATTGCTGTAAAGACAAAGTTGCAGATCAATCAAGCTCCAACCAGATCAGTTTCAGGAGTTCAGGCTGGATTATCTTTATAAAACTTACTACGCCCTTGCTCCGTAAGCATTATAAAGAGAGGGCATCTGTTGTAACCCATTTTTGGGTCCCCACAAAAAAAAATAGCCAAATAAGGTTAGAAAAATAACAGGAGGCAGAAGCGCTCAGAAAATGGTCGGAAGATTGGTCAAGGAGGTTAAAAAATACAAAGATTGGATTTTTGACAGTATATTCTTGAAGGATGAGAGCCCTGTTGAGAAGGAAAATTTGAATTTTGAGGAGAAAAGCCCAAATTTGGATGTTTATGGACTTAATTGGATTTTATTTGAATTTATAAAGGATTTGAGTGCAAGAAAATTTGATTTTTAAGTCAATTTGGGCTTTAATTAGAAGAAATTTAAGTTCTGGGGCCAAAATATATTTTTTTGGAATTTATTAGGTCAAATCAGGGGCTTAATTGCATAAATATTGAAGTTTAATGGCCAATTAGGGGCTCAATTGTGAAAATCCGAAACCAGGGACCAATTTGGAAAACACGGGTAAATAGAGGGGGCTGTTTTGAATTGATCCAGGGGCGTAATTGAAGAAATTGGAAGTTTATTGATCAATTGAGGGCTTAATTGCATAAATCAGAGGCCAAGGACCAAGGTGAAAAACGCGGCCAACTATGGGGGCGAGGACCGAAATTGGCAGGGACGCAATTGAAAGAAACAAAAGATAATTGAGGGCCGATTTGAAATTTGGCGCATTCTGGCGCCATTTTTAAATGAAACGGTGCGTTTTCCCCAAAACGACGCCGTTTCATACAAAAAAAAAACAAGAAGGACCGAACGGTGCCGTTTTGAACGGCACTGTTCCCCTTTCTTCTTCCCCCCGAACGTGCAGCAAGCATGGGAAGAAGGCTTGTTTAATCATCCGGTGCCCTTCTCTCCTCGCGTGCGTTGACAAAACCCGGAGCCCATACACCTCGGACGACGCGAAGCCAGGAGGGTCACGCCTTGATCAACCACGCTCGCCGACCGGCGTTGTTCTGCTCCCCACGTTGCCCTGCTCAACCCACGATGTCCTGCTCCCCACGCTGCCCAGCTCAGCCCATGCAGCCCCGCTCCCTTTGCCCCCCTATAAAAGAAGGGGGGAGACCTGAAGCAGGGGAGAAAGAAAGAAAGAAAAAACCCAAGACCAAGAGAGAGAGAAACTGAAGGAGAGAGAAACAGTTGAACTAAAGGAATAAACACTTAAAACTCAAAGAAACAAAACGAGGAGGAGGGGGAAGAGTATAGAAGCCGTGGGAGAGCTTAGAGAAAACAAAGACCGAGCACGACCTGAGAAGTCACCGGACCGTTGAGAACCGTCGTTTGGAGCCACCAACCTCCGCTGCAGCACCATCAACACGGACGTTCGACCCACAGCATCGCCTCCACCGCGCCAGGTATTCTTCTCCCCCTGCATTTTTCGTTTGCCATTACATTAGTTTTCCTCCTGCATGCAGAATCGTTCTGCATGCAGGATGTAGGGGAAGGGAAAATAATTCCCTTCCCCGTTGGGTTCTTGCACTGGGCCGGGTTTCCAGCCCAGTTTTGTTATTATTTTTTTTTTTTGCCAGACCGAGTCTGGCCTAGTCCAAAGAGAAATTTTTGTTGCGCCGAGACCGGCCCAACCTCCTTGCGGGCCGAGATCGGCCCAATCCTATTTTGGGCTGATGTTTGGCCCAATTCCAGCTGGGTTAGGTTCGGCCCATTTATTTGGGCCGGCCCAGCCCGAATTGTTTTTATTATATATTATGAATTATAGTATATTATAATATATATATGTGTGTATATATATATATATATTTACTTAAAAAAAAATATTTCGAAAAATCTTAAAAAATATTGTTGATTTCCCTGAATATTTTTGTCAAAATGGGTTAATGTTGGTTGGTATTTTTATACTGTAAAGATACAAAACCAATGTTAAAAATACCCGGTTTTCGTCAAAACATCAAAGATTTTTAGAATAAAAAATGTCTTTGCTTTCAAACAATTATAAAAAAAAATTCCTAAAAATACTGTTGGTTTTTTTTTCTGCATATTTTTATTAAAGTGGATTAATATTGGGTTGTATTTTTATACCGTAAGGGTACAAACTCAGTATTAAAATACCCAATTTTCGTCAAAGCATAAAAAAAATATAGTAATATTTTTCAAAAATTGTTTTGTTTTAAAATACGGCCTAGTCTCTCCAATATATATAGATATAAATAGTATAACATCATATTTTTTACACAACAAAGAAAATTTTCAAAACAATATATCTATTAGCATGCATTTTGGCTTTAATAACCAGTTTATTTAAGCCATGAGAACTAGGCCAATATTTCAAAAATTCTAAAAAATCTTTTTGTTTTCTTTTTAGTATTTGGGATTACGAATTTATACGTAAAACATATTCCTAAATATTGTTAATAAAGTTTTGGCATAGACGTTAGAACAGTTAGGATTTTACCCGATAAGATAAAAGACCTTCTTACCGAGGAGGATTTTTCTTGAACCATAGACAGACCAACGACTAGAAGTACAATAACACCTTAGTTTTTATCAGATAATAAAACAATGCAGCTTACCTTAGGTAGGGCGTATTTGAGGTGCTAATACCTTCTCTTTACGCAACCAGTCCCCGTACCCAATCTCTGAAAAAGCTTTTACAAGTATGTGACATTGGTTATGGTTGTGGTCTCTGAAAAAGAAAGGATTTTATGTGCTCAATAGGTGTTTAAAAATTTTAGATGACCTAGGATCACTTGAGGATCAATCTTGTCACATGGTCCTTTTTATTTGAGAATTTTTCTTGACGAGACATCCTTTTGGCTTTGACTTTTTTTTATTTTTGTTTTTAGTATGTCTTTTTAGTATTTTATTCACATGCTTTTCTGATTTATGGTTGCTTTGAGATTTTAAATAATTGTTTTTATTCCTTTTTAACTCAAGGGTGGGGTGTGATCTTAGTAAAAGTATGAGGTGTGATCCTGGTAACATTTTAGGATTCTAAAGCAACAATAAAATATATGAAAAGATACTTTATTAAAAGTGGAATGAAGTTCTCAAAACAAGAAGAAAAAAAAGTGCAAAACAAT
Source organism: Populus alba x Populus glandulosa (assembly GCA_033617975.1). Lineage (NCBI taxonomy): Eukaryota > Viridiplantae > Streptophyta > Magnoliopsida > Malpighiales > Salicaceae > Populus > Populus alba x Populus glandulosa. The sequence continues at coordinate 4,908,535 of CM066155.1, read as the reverse complement.
GTCTTAAAGACCTTATTCAAATTTGTTGAAACCTATTTATTCATGAAAATAAATATGAAAGAGGTACGTAGTAATGAAGAAAACATGCCAAACATGAGGCTAGCTACAGCTTCGTGTCTTCTTAATAAATGTGTTCTTCTAATTGTTGTTGTCCGTCCAGAATTGTTTCTGAAGATAGTCGACTACCTTCTTGTCCACCTGGAAGGCCTTGGTTAGAACATTAGGATTAATGGGTGGATCTGCTCCAAACACTGCGTTTGCAATTGTAATCACACCAGGGTTCTGGCTGCTTAAACTGGCTAATGCAACGGCATTGGTTTTTCCCACATTGAGCTGGAAATGAATGAGTCCGACTGGGAACACAAAAACATCTCCGGGATTTAAGACCTTGGTGATTAGGCGATTATCTCCGTTAGCCAAGTTAGATGTAACAAAACCAACATAGAGGGTACCCTCCACGACCACTAGGATCTCAGTGGCACGAGGGTGAGTGTGGGGTGGGTTCAGGCCACCATATGGTGCAAAATCAATGCGAGCCAAGGATATGCCAAGAGTGTTGAGTCCTGCAATTTGAGCAACATTGACAGCAGTGACATTTGAACCAACTGGACTGGAAGTGTCCCGAGGAACGTTGAGTCCAGAAAAGAAGAAATCCTTTTCAGTAACTTGCTGTGGGTCCTTGCAGAATTTTCCGTTCACGAACACTGCATGAGAAAGGCATTTGAAGCATGCCCATAAAAGGTCAGTCAATTAATAGAGAATGAAGATATTAAAATATATACAGGATGCATGCTATTTTCAGTGTAATATGATCATGTGACTCCTGACAAAAACTCTTGACGAAACACTTAAAAAGCACATACCACCATCGGTTTCTTTAATGGCAACACAGAAGTCCTGAAGAGGACTAGGATCAGAGGCAGAGGCAAATGCCGAAGCCGAAGCCAGGACGACAAAAACTATTAGAAACTTGAGTCCTTCCATCAGATTCTATACGGATTTTTCTTGTGGAGAGGGGTGAGTTATCTAGCGAGGATGCAAGGCCATTTATAGATTGGAGTCATTGAATTAGTCCTAAATGAAGGCGACGAAGACTCAGTAGTTGCTCGTTCTGTGATGTCAGTGATGAAACCAAGGCCTCAAAACATTTGACATTTTCCGTCATATGCCAATATTCTCTTTATAATACTCTTTCCATTAACTTAACAGGACTGGGTGTGCATGTCTCTTGTCACAAGGTTTCGTCAAAGAAACTCCGGTGAAAATGTGAGAGTTGGTCGAGAACTAAAGATTGTTAGGTGACAAAATGTTCCCGGTCCTGGGTAGTTAATTCAATGGAAGTTTCTTATGATTGTCCTGTTGATATGGTTTTCTCGTTCCCTTTCTTATGTTATAATCTATTAAGACCGGCGATAACATAGAACACCAAGGCTCATATTAAAAAAACAATATATCAAGGATATAATTACTGAATTATATATAAGTACTATAATATAAAAAATCATAAATTTAGGATTTGATTGATGTTGATTATGGAAAATAATTACTGCAATATAGAAGAGCATAGATATAGGAATTGGTGGTGTTGTTTATGATTGTCCTGTTGACATGGTTTTCTCGTTCCCTTTCTTATGTTATAATCTATTAAGACCAGTAACCAATATATTTCCAAAGAAAATCTAATGGTTAATTCAACCATCATCTAACAAATTGGATCGTCTCACTTGAATTTGCACAGGCTCTACTGAACTAGTAGTGTCATTCTTATTAGGTGTGTTGCATGGTTGACAAATGAAAGCGCTCCAACACTTTACTTACTCATCGAACCATTTGTTTTTTTGTTTTAGTTCTATGACCCAGATTGCGAACACCTTTTAAAGTCATTTGAAGCCATATATTCTAGACACTTTCCCCAGTTACCCTACATCACAAGACTCGGTCTATACTTTTTCTAACCCCGATTTCATCAGAGTTGATGTTTATTTTTCTTTTGATATTTGTAGGCATCATACCACAAATCATGCAACCTAGTACAAAGAATTTGTTAAATATACATAAGATTAGAAAATTTAAGATTGCAATTTTAAATATAAAACTTGTTAATTTCTTGATACTTACTTAATTGCACCAACACTACAAGATTTCATAGTTTTATCGACGGACCGAATCACAGAAGACGTCGGTGATTGTGGCATTTCTAGTAAATATTTTTCAACTCTCGGTAAATGTCGACGAATGTTGTCTGTCTGTGAAAGCGTCGATGATTGTGGCATTTTTAGTGAATATTTTTCAACTTTTTGTAAAATGTTGACTGCTACATTCCGTCTGTAAATCCGTCGGTAGGTTTTTTTTTAATTTTTTTAAATTATTTAGAATAAATAATATAAATTATATAAATTAATAGTAAAAAAACAATTAAGCAAACAAAATTTTATTACATATCGATAATAATAATAAATAAAGTTAAATAATATTAATTACAAATTGAATGTGTCTAAAAAAAATTAAATTATAATAATGGTGGAGCTGGAGGAGGCGGTTGGTTGATCCCAGGACCATACAGCCAAAAAGGTGGCGCACATGTATCACCACTCTGTCATGTTCATGACCATTTGTTGAAGTTGTTCATAATTCACCGAGAGTTGCTCATACTTCTCGGTGAGATGAGTTGTGTGTTGCTGCAAGGTCACAAACTCCTTAGATTGGGTGCTCGATATTGATTGGGAGCTCACAACGGTTGAGACACTACGCCCCCTGCAAGTTCTCGATCGTAGTGTTGGAGAACCCGTACACCAGATTTTTATCAGGTCCACTAGACGATCCTACATCCATCCATAAATCCGGATCGAAATCCAGATTGGTCGAAGGATCGTCCCGATATCTCTTCCTCAACCGGCTATTATAGGTCTCTTGAAAATAAAAAAAGAAACCATCATATTCAATTCAAGAAAAATAATAACTTATGAAATAAAATGGTTGAACAAACAGACCACAAAGTGTCAACGCGTGGTTGTCAACAAACTGTTGCATCCCCTTTTGGTGATCTTCATTTCGTACGTACATCTCTACAAACAGCTCCATTGGACACGGTTCACGTCCAAGAGATGTAGCTCGTAAGGAAAAAAAAATTATTGACAACATCACAATCACAAGTTAAGAGCCGACTCAATCTACCCTTCCAATAATCCAATTTCACATTTATTTTTCATAATTGGCATTAAGTATACTACATTATAATTATAAGTTTAATTTCAATAATAAGTTGAAGTTATAAATTAATATTGATTTTTATATGATATACAATATAATATTATTATGATAATAATTGTACATGTAACCTAATTATTATGATAATAATTGTGTATATAATTGAATAAAATCAATTAGTTTGTGGCAATCGAATTTAAATTGTTGTATATTTGAAGGTTTAAGAATTTTGGATATTTTACCGTATAGGAGAAGTGTTGCCAAATTGTTTTAAAATATGAATAGTTTATGGTATCTTAATCCTTTTATTTGTGTAGAAACCTAGGGAAAAGTCAAAGTGTGTCGTAAGAATAGGATCGCTGCTAGTTCTTCTAACAGTGTTTCTGACAATCATGAGTCCTTAGATGCTGATTAAAAACAGGTACCTGAGATACAAGCAGCCACGCTCGACACGGGCTCATCAATTGTGATACCGCCACATCGAGTGTCCCTTCATAGCAGGATCTATTTACCCTAAAGTACCAGCCTCGGTGGAAAAATGACATTTCAATGTAAGTTTGTTTTCTCTTAACAACGACATGTTAATAATTTTTGAAAAAATAATTTTAATTAACAAATGTAATTTTAGGTTTACAAATATTGAGGCTACTATAACTATAACATCGGCAATGAAATCATCAATGAAAATTTCATTATTTCAAAGAAGTCAAGTTTCCAAACACTTTGAATGAAAACCTATAACTGATGCATGGTTCAAAAGGTATAAGGTTAGTATTAACTGAAATATTTTATTATTATGTTAATTTAGTTAGTTTATTAATATTAATGAAAATTGTCTTTTATAAATTTTAACTACAAGGAAAATTTTGAATGGAATAGAGTTGGCAACACTATTGCGACGAAGGTTAGGGAGAATTGCAATACAATTAGGTAAGATTGGAATCAAGATTTAAAAAAATTCTTTTATTCAATTTTATTTTTCATTTACTAACAGACAATTCATTTGTACCATTAAGTTGTGTAATTTTTTGTACGAGACGCAAAAAAAAACCAAAAAATATGCGGAAAAAAAAGCTTATAGGTTGGAAGGACGTGGTGGTTTGGAAGAATTTCAAACCGCCATACATCACGGAGGTCATGTGAGTAGAATATATCCCACATGTCACGTTCGAACGTTTCATGCAACAACCACACTCCAGTGCAAAGAATCGAAACCGGCTTGAATTAGTCATTAAATGAGCCTTCAACACATAGTTTTAAAACCCGACCCGGTCATCGACCCGGCCAAGTAATCGGGTCACGGGTCAGATGGGTTGACCCGGGTTAATCCGGGTCAACCCAAAAAAAACAGCTTTTGTGTTCTTATGCCTAGTAACAAGAATAATTGGCGGTTCCGAATTTGCAATAGCCACTGGCTATCCTTCCTGCCCTGTGAGACAGTTTTCTCAACCAGCGATTATTATAGAATTTCTACGCGCCATTATCCCAGTTGCTGCAAGATCTGACAATATATTAACTTATCATCAAGAAGCTGGGAAGAAAGAAGAAGGAAGAATGACCCCCTTTTATATATATATATATATATATATATATATATATATATATATATATCACCTTCTTTACTCCTCACGTAATAATGTTCTTGAAATTGAAATAAACCTCCTCCAGCCCCTTTCGCTTCCTTTCTTTTCTCTGTGTGTAATCTCTGATGATGGAGGCCACTCTTCTTGTTATTACGCATCAAGAACACAAAAGTCCAAACATCCTCAGCTTCTCTCCTTCTTGAGTCTCTTCACTATTGATCTTCTTGAGTCTTGACTATTGATCGCAGAGAAACAACAGCGATCAATAGTCCAGACATCCTCAGCTTCTCTCCTTCTCAGCTTGGTTTTAAAGAGTTGAGTTAATTAGGTTTACAAATTGCAATTGTCCCCAATATTGCTTCGTTCTTCTTATGTTCTAGTCTTAACGACGCCGTTTAATGACTGTCAATATAAAAAAAAATTGACCGGGTCTCACCCGGGTTTGACCGGGTCGACTGGGTTTGACCGGGCCAATTCCCAAGGTGGTTTTTGTCTCCACCCGGACCTGTCCCAGGCCCGAGTCGGCCGGGTCCCAGGTCGACCCGCCGGGCCGGGCCGAGTTTTAAAACTATGCTTCAACATATTTATGTGGTAGATGAGCGATATGTGGTAGAGTGCTTGTTATTACAAAACTAATTTACCTTAGTTTTTGTATAGGGATTTGAATGAGGTTTTATTCTCTCATGAGAAACAAAGAAAGAGTTTTAATTACTTAGGCCATGTTTATTTCATGAAAAATGTTTTTTTGAAAATCATTTTTTAAATTTCATGTGTTTATTTAATTTTAGAAAAATTGATCAACAGAAAACACTTTTTAATTAGAAAAATTTAACTTAATTTTCAGAAAAGTGTTTTTCTTTTATTTTGAGTGGCGAACGCTTTACAGAAATTGTGAAAAAATAAAAAAATATATATCTTGTTATTTGTTAATTATATCAAATTTGATTCTCGATTTTTTAATTGCTATATATTTTATTTTAAATTTTTTTAATATTGTTTCTTAGAATTTAATTTAATTTGATCTTTATATCAATTTTCTTTTTATTATTATTTGATTATCTTATTCTTTTCTTAATTAAATTTTTTATTTATCAAATTCTTTTTATTGTTATTTGTTTTCCTCTTATTCTTTTTTTAATTAAAACTTTTTATTTATAGTTTTTATTTTTTTAATTACTATTTATTTTATTTAAAATAATATATACATTTTTTTATATATCAACTTTTCTATCTGAAGACTACAACGAGCTATTTTGGTTTGTTTTGCAGCAACAGCAAATGAAACTTTTCAGTCATATAACCTCTTCTGACTACATACAAAAAAAATAATAATAATAATAATTCAGAAATTGAACATTTCAAAAGGAGAGCCAATAGCCTTTCTTCCCAGTCCATCCTATAAGATTATGTATTTTTCAAGTACAAATTCCTTAGCTTCGAACCGAACAGCCATCTATGAAGATGAAAAAACAAGCGCTCTTCAACCACTTGACCTAACGAGAAAATACAAGATGACAAGGGTGATGAGCATTCCGAAATATTTGATCCATCTATCGAAACGGTTACGCCTCTCGATCAGCCTCAGTACAGCATTGGAGAGCCCCACTGTGTTAAGCACATCCAAAGCCTTGCGTTGTGCCCTCTGTACCAGGCATCAGTTAAAATCAAGAAAGATGGTTTCAAGATTATTTATTTTTTTCAACTCACAACATATAAAATTATTTAAAACATCTACTAAAACCTATATTCCCACCGATAACATCTTGTAAACTGACAGCAATTTCTCTCTGCTCTTTTTAAGAGACAGAGAGGTTAAGGGCATGAAAACATTAACATCCATAAACTGTGATCCAGTTATATAGGTAATTAGAAAGTGCACAGTTGAAGGCAACCACCATTTCCATCTAGGTTTTCTATAGCTGAAGAATTTCCTAACTCTACAAGGCTTTAAAATAATCACTAGTGAGTTCAACCCCTGCCAGCACTACACAGGAGCCATTTATGCCCCTTGATAACAAGACAAATATAGAGCTTATCATTATTTGTTTTTTTATCAATAATTCTAAAAACATAAAACTGGGGTGGTTAGTTTGCTTGTTAATGGATTAGAAAACATAAATGTGGATGGGATTATTGCAATAATACGATACCTCAAATAATTGCAAAATATGCCTTTTAGTGAAGAATGGTAGCGCATATTCTATGGGCAGATGATAAGCAATTGAGTATGCAAGGAATTGATCACACTATCAAAAATACCTTTAAGCGTTCCCTTTGTTCTGAATATTTGGAAAGAATGGCTGCTCCAGTTGATATTGAATCTGCCAGCATTCTTTTTGAATTATGAACTGACTGCATTGCTTGTGCTTCTTCATCGAATATTCTCAAAACATGAGCTGAATCACCATTCTGGAATATAAAATAGACACCACATAGTAAGTAAAGTTGCCGAGCTCTCTGACCAGTTGGATACATTAAACAATAAGCAGAAAACATACAGCTCTTCCAAGCAACTCTGCTCTCTCCTGAGCTTCCTTCATCCGTCTTTGATTCCTTGCAAAATACCTATCCAAACTCTCTTTCAATGAACCAGCCTCTTCAGCTACTAGCTCCACCTTTCTGTGCAATAAAGCATCAAATTTATCAAATCAATATCCCAACCATCACCTTTCTGTGCAATAAAGCATCAAATTTTTCAAGCTGAGGTTTACTAAGAAAACTCTTGAACTTGAAATAGGGAGCATACAACAACATATCAGAATACGACATTTCAAAAGGCCACAGTGTGCTTGAAACAATATCACAAAATATTTTGACATCTGAAATAGCTGTAATCATTTAAATATTAATGAGAGAAATCCACTAGTCGATCCCAGGAAAGAGCCTAATTCAACTACTCAAGTGAGAAGCTTTAATAGAGGTGATTCCCTAGATGGAAACTTGTTCCAAACGTCACAAGTTAAGATTACGAGGCATGAGTTCAAAAGACAAAAAGTACTATCATCCCAACTATGCGGATGGTTTAATCAAAAGGTTCTTTGATAGTACAAAAATCACATATATAATAAATAAGATAAATCTTCTGGCTCTGCTCTTTAACAACAACTATGTAGAAAGCCATAATCCCAAACACTCTTCATGGATAGAATATTATCTGATGTTTATCAAAAAACAATGAGAATGTTTATCAAAGTGAGTGATCATAAATAATTGTAGTTAAAAAATGATGAATTACAGATAAACCATACATGATCAAAATAGTCTTCTAGCGTTTTCTTGGTAGAGAACTTATCCCCCATGTCTATCATGAAATAGATAGGTGGTTGAAATAAATTTAAGCAGGCGGATGTCTTGACACTAACGTACAACAAAATAGAAGATCTTGAATCCCCATTAACTTTGGCTTCCTATATTCTACCTTCGAATACCAATTTTGAATCTAAAATTCAAGGGGCTTTAAGCATCCTTGCAATCAGAAGATCAATTACAGTCTGCAAATTTAACACTCTTTTTCAGAAGATCACTCACATTTAGCAAGAAATGAATAGATCATAATAATAACATAAAAAAAAAAAAAACAAATTGATCCTTCAATTAAAAGAACATCAAAAATCAAGAAAACAGAGTAATTGACAAAGAAAAAAATACAATCGAAACCAATGCGCCTTTGTTTACACATTCACATCACGCAAAACAGAAACCCTAACTTCTATATATATAAAGAGAGAGAAGAAAGAATAGGATACCTTCTCCAGAGATCGCGTTGAGGTTTGGCTTGAACAGAGCGCCAGAGACGATCCATATCGGCACAAAGAGAAAGAACCTGAGAGATATCCTTCTTGACAACGAAAGATAGCTCAGGTGAATCTAATCCTCCACTAGAAGTCGAGTTCTCCAGTCGCTCCAGTCTCTCGATCCCATCCTGTGCTCTCATTAGCAACTTCTTCGCACTCTGGTATATTTCCGATAGTGTCCCTCCTCCTTCCATCGCCGTTCTTCGATTTCGTTATCCTACTGAGGGAGGATTTTTGTCTCTGATGAAAGAAAGATAGTTGCGATTTTTATTTTTATTTAATATTTTATTTATAAATTACGAAATGAATTCTTAGAAATTGAAAGAGCCCATGAGAAAAGAAAAGGAGAAGAAGAGGAGATTCGATTTTTCATTGAAATGAATTCAAGAACGAAATGGATTGGTGTCGGAAAGAGAGAAGGGACGCGTCATTGATCCAATAAAAATGTGCCACGTCACGTCATATAGTTAATTACATTAAAAAAAATTACTCACAATTCACTTAGGATTACAACAATGTGTTTTTTTCTTTTTTATCAATTTAATTCTTTAATATTATGTTTATTAGGATTTAAGTTAACAATTTATTTCAATTTTTATTTTATGTGGTTATTATTATATTATAAAATTATCTTGCTGTTAAGTTTACGATGAATTTCACAGAAAATAATGTTATTTTTAAAAGATTGAAAATCTGATTTTCTTTTCGTGATTGATTTTTTTTTTTAATTTGAGTTTTTCATGATGTTTTTTTTTTGGAAATTGAGGTTTATAGTTTTTTATTTACTTTTTTTGTGCTTATATTGATCACTCAAACCCTTCTCGCTATTCTTTTTTTGTGTTTTGTTTGATAAAAAAAAATTTTAATTTTATTATTTAAAAATAATTAAAAAGTAAAGGACCAAAATTACATAAGTGAATTATTTAAAGGCCTTTTTTTAAAAACAAGGAATGTTACAGTCTCTTTTCCATATTTTTGCCTTTGGGTTTTGTCAAAAAATCATTTTTATTCCTTTCAGTTTTGCAATTACAAGGTTATGTCCAGAATTTCATTTTTCTTTCATTTGAATCTCTAAATTTAAAAAACCAGATTATCGGATTACAGCGAAGAAGAGAGAAATTTGACAAAAACCCACTTTTTGAGGACAAATCTTATTATCTTTTATATCAATAAATTTCATTTTCTTATGGAAGTTCAATTTAGATGTTTTGGGTTAAATGTTTGTTTTTTTGCAGGTTAAATGGTAATTTAATATTTCACAAGCTATATTATATGACATATATTTATATTTTATAAAATAGCTTATATTTTATAAAATAAATTATATATAAATATAGGATATAATAAAAAATAAATTATCATTATATTTTTTAGATTTTATTTTTTTATTGTAAGTAATTAAATATTTTATATATATTAGATAAACTTTAAAAAAAAATTAATTCATTAATAAATTATTTTCCAGTTTATTTTTCATAACACTAAATACTTTTTTAGAATTCGAAATTCACAAATGAAAACAAATGGTGCCAAGATGTATTTTTAAGTGTTGGGGGATGAAAACATTGGTTTAAATGGGTTTTTCACTCGTAGGGGTGGCTGCGGGGTATTTCACATGTGGTGATCCCAACCACGTTGCATGAGTTCCATGAAAGCATCAATTTGTCGACACCAATGTCGAGGTTGCTTATGATAGGAGGACAGAAACCGTAGACTAAAATGCTGCAATCCGGGATCTATAGTAAATTGTGAGATTGCATTAGATTTCCAAGAGTTGAAGCGTTGTTTTCTTTTTTTACAACTAAGACTCAAAATTCACTCATCGGAAGGTTGCACTCCGATTCCCAGTTGCTGGAAAGGCCTGACGTCTTCTGCCTTGGCGATATTCTCCTGTCTCGTCATCCTTTTGCATTTGAGCTCCCGGTGAACTTTTTATCGTGCCCACAGAGTCACGCACGCCCCTCTGATTTTTGGCACTCCCTACTTTCAACCTACCTGCCGGATCTTCACCAGATCTTAGTGCAGTAGTATAATCAAATGGCTTCAGCTTCAAACCACCACTTGGTTCTCCAGATTTCTTAACTTCTGCTGTTTTTTTATTTTGATTACTGGATGGGAAGCAGTTTTGGAAACTCCTAGACAAATCAGCTAGAGAAACAGGTTCCTCTCCATCTGTTTCCAAAGCGGATCCTGAAGATTTGTCATCCCCATTGACATTTGTAGTTTTGGAATCGTCTCTATCTGGTTCTGCAATATGAGTGTTTTGTTCCATGTCTGAATCATTGTCCAGCAGTATTATATCTTGCAAACTAGAACCAGTAGCTGGGACATCCGAAGATTCTTCAGGATGTGAAATTTCAGAAACTCCAATGGGCTCTTCTACTACTAGTTTTGGAGGTTCATTGATGCCCATAAATGAATGGAATGGAAGGTTTACTGAGGATCTTATCTTTTCTAACTTGATCTTTTCCTGGACCTAAATATTTGAAAAACAAAAAAGTCAACCAGAAGTCAAAATAGATACAAGGATTTTTAAGCAAGCATAAAAAGGCAGTAAAGATGCATCAAGACAACTTCCTCAGTTGAGCATGTTGACATTCAAGTTTTGTTCCATGGTATGAATAAGTTGCACAGTGGAACTGCCAGTAAGGATGAAAGTTCCCATTCCAAATAATGACAGTCAACTGGCAAAAAAAAAAAAAAACAAAAAGGGCAAAAACATTGCCATTCCTTCACTCTCCGTTTAGTGTGTGAGAGAGAGACTGATTTTAATACTACCTTTCAAAATTAATATGCTCGGAAATTCAAGCACAAAGCAGACCACCCAAGTGAAAGATCCATTACTATGTTCTAGATTATCTGCTGTCTACATTGTTGAAAAGGAAGCAAAGTCAAGGTAGAACGTTCACCTTTTTATCAGTATCAAGTTTCCTCTTTGCAACTGCACCCCCAAGAAGTGCTCCAAAAGCACCAGTTGGCTTCTTGAGAACCTGAACAGTTGCTCCAGCAACCTGTACAGAAACAAGTGAACATGTAAGTCTAAGGATATCTAACAAGGATAAGTTTCGATCAACTTATCAAATATTTACAACCTTAGCTGTTGGAGATTTATCTGAAATATAACTACTGGATCCAGTATTCACTTCACCATTTGCACCATGATGCTTGGCAGAGCTTCCTTGTCCACCTCTGCCAAGTTCAACAATACTGCTTCCCTGCTTCAGAAGCCCCTTTTCCAGCTGCGCAGAAGTTTCATGGCAGGCAGCCACACCGCTGTTCATTCCATTGCCACCAGGAATGCTTTGCACTTCAGATCCATCATTAGCTTCTGTCTCTTCTTGTGAGGCCTTAATAAAATATATATTTCAGTTATAAGAAGCACAAAAGGAAGAGAAGAAAAAGAAGAAGAAAAGCAGCAGCAGCAGCATGCAAAGCAAAGTAAGAATCCAAAGTTTATCATCATTAAGTCTTCAGCCCTGCAGGTAACATGATTACAAATTTATTTTGAAAGACCTTCTGAATTTTGAGCAGTTACTATACAAACCCAGCCATGCAGGAAGACAAATCAGCTTGCCCTGAACTCACTCTACTTGCCCAGCTTTCCAAATTAGAGTGCAACTTTGTGGTTGCCAAGGCTCTGTTAACCTTGGGTGAACAGGTTGCTTCACTTTAAGCAAATAAAACCACTGCTTAGCCTAGAATATCAAGTCTTGCATTTTTCTTTCTTTTTTTTTTTGAGAATCAAGAATATCAATATTTTTTATTTCAGAACTGAAGTCAAGATAACATGACACGAAATAGGTTGAATTCTCAGCCCTTTATCATGCTAGGTAGGGGGGCTGGCCCTCAATTAAATAGTTAGTTGATCTACGAGTAACACATGAATTTGAAATCTAGGCATCCTTCTAAGTTAAGATTCATAATAGTCCCCATACAGGACTCAGACACCTCTATAATATATGTGGAGATCATCAAATTTGTGCAAGCAAAGTCTTACTATTTCCATGTGTCTCTCCTTTAAATGTTGAACAGCAGCTTTAAATGCAGCAGAGGTTTGCATGGAGTGCCTAATGATGCTAACAACAGAACTAAGATGCCGTTCAATAAATGAGTGCTTTGATTTCAGCAGTTGACGTAATTTGCTAATTGTAACAGGCATCTCTTTGGCTTTCACCATTTCCAAACAAAAGAGGATTTAAGAGTCAGCCTTTACCATAAGATATTCACAAACAAACTAAGTTGAAGTTATGACAAATTTGTGAAGATTCTTACCAATTTCGAGAAGAGTTTTGTTAGGCAATATATAACCTGTGCTCTCATCTTCTGCACGGGCAATGGCATCTCTCCACTCATAAAGCCCCTGGAATTCATACAAAGAAATGGAGCACAACAAATACCCTGGGTTAAAACAGGAGACTATAATAACTCGGCAACAAAGTTATATCTATACAGTATAGTCCACTCAGTTTGACAAATTAAAGAAGTAAATGACAATAAGCAACTACTTACTGCAACAATGGCAAGCTGCTGAGCATTGAAACCAGCATTAGGCAACCTAAATCAAAAAATAATTACACCCAGAAAAAAGCATAGAAATTAGTGCTGGTTGATTTTGTTCCAAGATACAGTAATTACTGAGAAAAAGAAAGGCACAGAAACAGCCCAAATTTTCAGAAAGAAAGACATTCCAAAAAAAAAAAAACAGCATTGCTGTGTGAAATATCACACAGCTCATGTGATGGTACATAGAATCATAACTAAATCGTCAGTAACATACCCATACATGTTGAGATACGAGTTTTCAGTGAAAAGCTCCTTCTCATACAGCTGCATGCATACATCATAACTGCGTTTGTAGACCTGTTATCAATTACAACTCACTCAATATTGTAATGTTGTAGTTAAAGAATTACCATATCCTATTTTTAAGATCATAATCGACTGCAGTAATCAGATGAAGGAAAGCATTCCCAGTTCCCACAAAAGATTACATGGAAGAAATCAAAACTGTAGCACTAAAAGACTCATAACATAAAACAGAGATGTTAAATACAATGTTCAATTTTACAGAAATTCAAGAAATCTGGTATTTTTCATGTGTCTTCACTTACCCAGAGACATGCAAATCAAAGAAAATATGAAAAATATTGCCAAGCAAGAATAATGCCAGCCAAAATAAACAACTCGGCCCCCATATAAAAAAAGAGTAAAGGACAGATGACAAGTCAAATTTCATCCCCTGTTCTCCGTCGTCTCATTCTCTCATATAGTTGAACAATCTAGAAAATGCCTATTGTTTATCAAAACCATACCTCTAACAAAGGAGGATCAGCATTTTCATTGTCAATAGGCTTTGAGAGTAACAGAGCTCTCATCAAATCATATATATGCAGCAGATAGTGGGTATCTTCTCTGGCATATCTGTCACCAAAAAAGAGTTGCCAATTAGATAATTGAAGAAAGTTAGCATCAACAGCTTTCACCTAAACCAAAATTAATAATGCAAATGACAATGAAGGAAAGACTTCACAGAGTATCATGCAAAGTCCTAACCCATCTTGTTTCCAAACAAATTGTATATGATGAATTACAAACTTGCACAATTGGAAAATTATTACGAAAGAAACTTTACTACTAGATGGAACTTTTTGCACAAAATACCAACAATGTGTTATTAAACACCTGAAACATCTCGCTTTGTAAAGTGAAATTTCCTTCCATGCCCATCTCACTTGTGGACCATGCAACTAACACTGGCCTTTTTCTTCCATTTTTCACTAATGAACAGAATTTAACAGATGTTTTTCTGTGCCTCTATTTCTTTTTTATAGATTTCTTGTTTTTATTTCCTCCACGATTTCCCCATTCAATTTTTTTATTCTCTTATTGACATATTAACATTTACAATTATCTAAATTGAATTTCTTAAATGATATTTATAAAAGAAATCAAATATAGAAACATCATTCTTCAAGAAACCAGATATCTGTGTATCAGAAGAACAGCCTCATGCTCAGAAGATGAAACTTTTGGCAGGTATAACAGAAAATTAGACAGAAATTGATCAATTTTGATTGAAATATACACTTGACATGAGTGAATAAAATAGCATGAGCAAGAAAATCTTTGTACGTGAGAAGCTGTCACACTCCACTAAAAGAGCACTATGAGGAGTTGTTGCATGAAACAAACTACTACTCAACAGCCATTTTTTTCATGCTTCTGCAACCTACTACCCCACATTAGAGATCAGAGCATAAGCTGGAGTCTTGAGCAAATATTTCAAAATCAGTTTTACAAATGACAGGTAAACTCAGATTTATTTAGATGGACAGTCAAGGATATTTTTGGTGTTTACAAGAGTCAAACTAGGTTCAACTAGTTGGCAAGGATAATTTTTCCAGCTATGCAAGTCGAAGATATTTGCCATGCGACATTACTACAAGAATGTGTAATATGAAATGGTTTCCAATCTCTGGGGAAAAATGATACCATAAGATGTCCACGATATCTGACAATATATAGTCAGTGTAGTCTAAAATGAAGTTCATCACAGTAATATTTCTTTCTTTCTTTTATTTTTTTTATTTTTTTGTCATCCAAAGAATTTCTGAAACTTCTTAGTAAATTACTGACAACAACTATTCCTTATATCAAATGGCTTACATTCAGGCAAATTCAACATAAAATGTGCAAGGGACAAGTTTGGAAAACAAAAGACAATTTCTAAATTATGTATTCACCTTATCATCTCATCAGGAAGCGGGCGTAGTCTCCATTCTGCATTCTGGTATCTGCAATGAACAAACAGGTCATCTTTACTTAAAATTTTGTACTAAAATACACGCACAAGAAAACAAGCACATGTTGCACTCTTGTAAAACACAAATGTGCGAAGTTATATGAATCAAGCCATAAGCAGTGGCAGATCAACTGATTACATGAGAAGACCTACTCTTTATTGGCAGTAACCCCACAAAAGTGATGTAAGAGGTGCTCCAAACTATTTCTTTCCAACTTCAGCACTCTTGAGGCCTGAGGATTGAAACAAATGTTAAGCATAAGAAGCACCAAATGCTAATGGATGCTATAGAAGAAGGAAAAAAAGAAAGAAATTTTTTTGGACAAAAAAAAACACAAAAGTGGTTATTTTATCCACTGATATGTGCAAGAAAAAGGGTCTTAACAAATTTGTTTAAAAAAGGCACAGGAACTTAACAATTGATTTCCATAGCCAGACCCTCCCACCTTGCTTGAATCAAAGACACAAAAATCGACATTAAGAAACTACTTGATAGATAACCAAGAAAATGACCAACCTAATTTTGACAGAAGAGGTTGTACATGAGAAAAATCAAATTGCACAAGATCACATGGCATACTGCCAAATTGGCACAAGAACCATCAACTAACTATGAAGCCAGATTTTCTGAATAAAACATTGCAAAAATGAGTTTGCAGAGTCATGGTATACAATGTTGACATAAAGAACCATTGAGTAACAAGAAAAATAAAATCAAGTGATTATGAGAAGTGATAAAGTCAAAGTACAAGACCTGTCCAGTATCAAAAAGATTGCAGATATATATGCCAAAGTCCCGTTGAAGCCACACAACATCTCGATCTGCTCCATGCATGACCTAATTAAATTAAATGCTATCACAAATATGAAGAAACCTGACACAATGAAGCAAGAAAACAGAACTTCAATACCAGACCTTTCTCTTGGCAGGATCCTTGAAAACTTCCCTAAGATATGGGCCAACATGTATTCGAAGTTTTAAAGTATCTACAATAAAATCCTCGGTTCTGGTAGAAATTTGCATTAAGCATGTCAATCCTTGAAAAGATCGATATTGATTGTGCTCCAAATCAACCTGAACATTCCATCAAGCATGTTGAGAATGATTTATGATAAGAAAAAAATAATCACATGATGAAAGCTGCAATACAATATAAAAAGATTGTGCATTTGAAAACTCTAGAAAGAAACCAAATGGCATTCATAAGACATCTATGTTTGGTTATTCAATGGTTATATCTTGTAACAACAATTGATATAGTTTTTACCGCAAATTCATTTACACCACGCAATTTAGCTGCCAACTCCTTCAAATCCTTGACTTCTTCCACAAGCTTAAATGTAGTACTCTCTATTGGAAGAGGTGGTGCAGGCTCAACATCTCCAGTACTTTTATCCATGAAATCAAGAACAGATAGCCTTTCCTGTACACATGAAAGAGCAATAATTAGAAGCTAACTAGAGTATTCTCTCTTCCAGAAAGCAAAAGGAATAAAGAAAGCAAAAAGGCTACTAAAGTTCAATGAGAACAATAAATCAATAGCTACATCCAAATCTTATTGTATTGGTAAAGAAATACTAGACAGCAAGCATGTATAAACAGGAAAAACCAACAGCCTTTCAAACACATAGTGGTACACCAAAAGATAGTTAATGATGTAACATGAACACATATTCTGTCAGATTATATAGAACCCATCACCAATTGAAACATAATCATGCATAGAACTAACATAATCAGAAGGTCGCATAATCATGTAAATGGATTGGGAAAACAAACACTTCATTCATGAATAGAGCTGTCAGCATCTGCCTCTTAGCTATGAATTCTAGTTGCAATGAAAACCTATGGGTGATATTCAGTACTCCTTAACAAATCCCTCAATCAAGGTTGTTTAGGCTGGGAAGATAATAGAAGAACCCTGCTATTGTCAAAAGAAAGGTTTCACGATCATGGAAATCACCTTTCAAGGATTAAAACTTTCTGGCACGGAATATTTCGAAAATAAGGATATTTCCAATCCAGGGAAAACTGTAAACAATGCACCCAACAGATCTCAAGGAGGGCAGTTGGACACCTATAAACAAAAGTAACAAATGAATCCTGTGGAAATAACTAAATTAACTTCATTGGAATGTCTCTAGCTTAGCAATCATTTTGGCAGTAATACTAAACCAATTGTTATAAAAATTTAAAAAAAAAAAAACACTGAATATTTTAGGTATTCAGATCCATGTAAGATAAAAATTACAACAAGAGATGCTTATAACAGTAAAGATTAATTAAACTTCTTTTAATACAGGCCAGATACCAAGACTAGCTATATTTTTATATAGCAATCAGAATATTTACAGATACTAACTAATCAGAGGTCATTCCAGGTGCTTGAGAAATGAAATTAACATCCCAAAATATCTGTAAAAGAAGAAATCATGAATCGAAAATTCTAAATGAGGGTGTGCATTCATCACTTCTTCAACCATGTATATAGATGCAAACCACATTGCACCATTTTTACAAAAATGATTATCATTAGATTACTTGAAGATAACGAAATTTGTTACAAGTCAAAATTCTCAAAGAACAAGAAGAGACATCCAAAATATTCAATTTTTATTCATCCAAGTTTCACTTGTCAAAAAACTATCACGACCCTTTATATAGAAAAAACTAGAAAACAATATTGATACTGAATAGAAAAATAAAAAATAGAATTGCTCATTTCAAATAGAAAAACCATAAAAGCCTAATAATAATTGATAGGAAAATAAAAATAGAAAAAAATAAAATTAACTAAAAAAATATTTATTTTTCCAAAAAAGCTCCTCGTGGGTCAATGTGAACCACCCATTGAACACTTTTGTGCGGGCCGCCCCATCATAGTTCTAACTGTGTGGGCCTCGTTATTGTGGGTCTCTTAACACAATAACTTTGTGTGAGCCAACCCATCATGAGTCCCACCAGCAAGATTTCCAATAACAGCAAACTGACACAAATGGAAAAAACACACTAGTTTTTGGACGTCTCTTTCCCAAGGGCAAAACAACATCATCGAGTCCTCCTACACAAGCACTTCTTGTTTTGCAGCCTCTTTTAACTATGATTATTCAAATCATCGATCTATGATACACATCCCAAAACCAATGAGGCAAAGAATAAGGGGGTTTCTTAGGCTAAGAACACCATAATATTCATTTTTCATCCATCCAAGTCTCATTTGCCAAAAGGCAATTACAAGAAAACAAAACTAGAAAACCCTATTAGCATTGAATTGAAAAACAAAAAGAAAACTAGAAAAGCCTAATAATAATGAATAGAAAAACAAAATTAGAAAAAAAAAAATTAATAAGGAAAAATATTCATTTTTCCAAAACAGCTTCTGCATGGTATTCTTTCTTTTAAGACTTTATCCCTTCATCTTTTTCTTATAACTAGTATCCAATTGACTACTCACCGACAGAGTAAACCTGTGGTACTTATATTGCAATTGATAACATGTTAGTCAATAATACTTGAGAAAAACCTAAAAAAACACAACTCTGCACGCATGCTTTCCAAAAATCTAAGATTACAAATATAACAATAACCACAAACAAACAGATTAACCATATGTGAATCAAACCGAATAACACAATTTAGAATCCTCAAATGTGTAAATCACTAACCAGTGGATGAATAACCCTCAGCCCATCTTCGCTTCTCTCCAACCAAACATGATCAAAAACCCTATTCGAATTATTAACCAATATATTATGTTCCTCTTGCGGCCTCCTTATCGTCGGTATATGAAACGGAACCTTGGCCTTATTTCCCAAAATCCACTTCTTGTTATCCGCCACTTTCACTCCTGAGTCACCACCAGCACGACTCACTGAGTCATCACTCACCGTTTTCTTCA
This sequence comes from Populus alba x Populus glandulosa, assembly GCA_033617975.1. Lineage (NCBI taxonomy): Eukaryota > Viridiplantae > Streptophyta > Magnoliopsida > Malpighiales > Salicaceae > Populus > Populus alba x Populus glandulosa. The sequence goes on along the minus strand of CM066155.1, from coordinate 4,889,250 downwards.
TTGACTTCTTATTCTTCTTCCCTAGCACCAATTGAAAACCATCCTCCCTATCTACACCCACGACCCGACCCGTTTCCTCTCGGACTCTCCTAAATTCATCAATTGAAGCATCGAAACGCTCGAAAATCTCGTCGTTTACATTCACCAGCCAATCATACGCCTCGTCGATGTCGACATCAGTAGGGAACTGTAACTTGTCTTTGAAAATATGATTTGAAGAGGAAGACCCGATTGATTCGAGTAGCGATTGCGACTTCTCTGCGATTTCTTGAATCGGGATCTTGAATTCGTCGAAATTGTAGTAGAAATGGAAGTCTTTGTTCGATGGAATCGCGCGAGAAGAGGCGGAGAGGTTTGAAACTGAGCTAGATAATTGGGTAGCTGTTAGGGTTTGTAAAGTTTGAGATTCTTTGGGGGATTCTTCTTCTTCCGTTTCGTCCATATCCGCGTCGTTTTGGGTCATCGTTTTTGTGTTGAGAGAAAAGGCGGGAGGAGGGTTTTGTTAGGGTTTGGGTTTTAAACACGTGACATTCTTGAAGAGAATGAGAGGTCTGTTTCAGTGTTATAGTTAAGTGGGAAAGAAGGAGATGGAGGTTGTTAGGTTTTGGTCACGTGATATGAGTTGATTTGCACGTGGAGAATGATAAACCCAGGGGGTGGGGGATGTGCATGATGTGGATTTCGTTAGAGTTGTTATTATTGGAAAATTACAAACAGTCAAGATTTATTCTTCACAAAAACAACTCTAAATTAATTTTAAAATCTAATTAATTTCTTCTCCAAGAACAAAAAAATCAGAGAATGATATGATTGATAATTAAGAAGAATTATAGCAATAAATTGCTTTCCAAAACAATATCTATGCAAGTAATTGGTGGCTAAACAACTAAACCAAAATTAAAAATAAAAAAGAGTTAATGATATTAGAATGCGTTTGTCTACGTGACAGCGTTTATATTTTTAAAAAACATATTGATATAACCATTTGGTTTCAGCTTATCAAAAAAATCAAAAGCATGAATCTCACTATTTACATATGGCAGGACCGTGATTATTAAAAAGCAGTAAAATACCGCTTTTTACAACTTCAACATGTGGTTGAACTTTTTTAAAGATGAGTTATGTAGAAATTTACCAAAAATCATCATGTGCTCTTCTCGTTTGTGCTCTTCTTGTTTGGTAAATTGTTTTGTTACCAACCTTGACAACAACAAACGAGTGCCCTCTTTAAACTCAACATAACCTTGAAATATTTTTGCCTTCACTACTTTTAGTGTTGATTAAAGAATTTAACTGGCAAATTAGTTGTCATGTAATCTCGATAAAAGAATACATGGTAAGGAAAAAAATATTAATATTATGCATAATGGGCCATATCAACATAAAAATAAGAAACTATATCCAAAAAGATATATATATATATATATATATATATATAGATATATATCTTGATATAGAAAAATAAATTGTTTTTTTTGTGAATGAATTATGTGATGGAATTGTTGCAAATTTAATGACACAATTATAAAATATTGTTCTAATATATTTAGGTCTATTTGTAAAAATTTATTGGTTGTAAGGTTATTTTTATTTAATTGTTCATTAATATTATAAATAAAGTCCTTTTGGGTACTTATACCATAACATAAAATTGAACCACAATTTTTAACGAAACACATTAAATAACTTTTTGTTCAACCACAATTTTAACTAAACATATATTTTTCAAAACCAATCTCAACTAAAAACATTTTTTATAAAATTACTTTTTTCAAACCACAATAACCACCACAATACCAAACGCACTCTAAAATGACCAACATGACCTTTATCAGTTGTTAGCCATAAAAAAATAGAAATGAATAATTGGCTTTTAGGTCCATTTAGAATTGTAGTAACGATTGTGATTTAAAGTGTTTTTCATTTAAAAATACATCAAAATGATGTTTTTTTATTTTTCAAAAATTATTTTTATACCAGCGTATCAAAACGATATAAAAACATTAAAAAATTTTAATTTTAAATAAAAAAATTCAAAATTGTTCAAAATACAGGTTGTTGGACCACGATTTTTAACATGTTTTTCATCAACAAAAACAAGAAAAACTATGGCGTATAAATAATAATAATAATAAAAAGCTTGCCCTGACAAACTATGAAGGCAACAGAGTGTGTGTAAAAGAGACAAAAGTAAAGACCAATGTAATCATCATACATAAGAGCGAAAAAATCAAAAAATTGATTAAATCGAGAAAACTGAAAAAAAAAATAACTAAAAAAACCAAACCGTGAAAAAAAAACCAATTAGAATTTTTTTAAAACTGACCGCTTCGATTTCGGTTTTATAAGCCTAAAACCGAAAAAACCAAGTCAAACCAGTTTTTGTTCTAAAATAACCGAACCGCAACCGGTTCCGATTCGGTTTTGATTTTTTTAAAATAAAAAACACTAGTTTAATTATTTTTTTAATAAAAACTAAACCAAATAAAAAATAATCACCTCGATTCATAATTGTTGTTACTTTCAGTTTCCTAATTATTATCCATCTATGGTATTTTTAAAATATATTTTTTAATCTCAATACCAAGAGAAATTAGTGATGCAAATTAGAGGGTATTTCTTCTTTCTTTTCTTTTTTTTATCTTTTTAGTAATTAAATTTTAAATGAGATTCAAATTAATACCCTAAAAGAATTACAAATAAAAAAAAATTAATTTAACCTTGAAACTAAACTCAATTTCAAATATTCCAAACAGATGGAAATTATTTTTATTATTCTCACACTTCAATTTGAGTCTAGGAAAAAAAAATCTTCATCAATTCAAAGATCTTACTAAGAGTTCGAGAGTATTAGAAGGACTATGCTAAAAAGGATTCTTATTTTTGTCATGAGTGTTTATAAATGTAGTAATACTTATTTTTTAAAGTTTTATTTACTCGAAAATCTATTAAAATAATATTTTTTATTTTTAAAAAATTATTTTTAATATAGTACATCAAAACCATCTAAAAATATATATAAAAAATTAATTTAAAGTAAAAAAAAATTATTTATTATGTTTTGTAGGTATTATTATCATGTGAAAAAAGGGTTGAAATGAATTTTTAGGGTTCAAAAAATCAAATCCCGACCAGAGTTTTAAAACCTGGACCGGCCCGGCGGGTCGACCCGGGACCCGGGCCTGGGACCAGTCCGGGTGAAGGCAAAAACCCGCTCGGGAATTGGCCCGGGAAAACCCGGTCAACCCGGGCCCGGGTCAAACCCGGGTGAGACTGTCATTAAACGACGTCGTTTTCAGCTTTCTAAATGACAAAACGCTGAATGGCTGAAGACTAAAGAAAGACTGAAAAAGAACGAAGCAAAATCATTAAATCAGTAACCTAATTCCTCTTTGAAACTCAGCTGAGGGGCAGGGGACGTCGACGTCTGACCATTGATCGAGAAAAAGGTTTGAATCTCCTTCTTTCACTCTTTGTTTTCTTTATTCTTGGCCGTTTTCTCATTTCTGGCATCAATTTCAATTTCAGAACTCTCAACTGATCTGCTGCCATTGATTCATTGTTCGTTGATTCATTCGCAGCCCAGTCACCTTATCTGTCTTCCTCTCAGGCCTTCCACTCTGTGTTGAACAATTGGTAGTCGAAGCAAAAGTAAGAGCTCTAAATATATGACAAAAAGAGAGAAATAGCTGGACATGACATGTGTCTGCGTGACTCCTATTAAGGCAGCCTCCACTCTGCCACATCCCCAAAAACCACCAACGTTAATTTTAAAGCAGGAAACGAGAAAAAAGGAGGAGAAAAAAAAGCGTTCACAACTCCCATGTGAGTTTTTTTATATATATATATAGTTTTTTTGGGTTGACCCAGGTTAACCAGGTCAACCCATCTGACCCGTGACCCGATCATCTGACCGGGTCAATGACCGGGTCGGGTTTCAAAATTATGATCCCGACTAAAGGTTATCTTTAGTGACCAAAACCTTTACTAGTACATTACGAGTTGTCTACTCCTACAAAAAAAACACATCATTTATTTAATTTTTCAAAAATATATGTTCTCTATCCCATTAGATAAAAAAACAAGAAAGCTAGGTGTATGGACCTAGCCTTGCAAGTTCACGTGTGTAGGCTTTTATTTATTAGGTTAGTCGCACAATCCATGTATCTTACCTCTTTTTATTAAACTTTTTTTTTTATTTCTTTCTTAAGATTTAAATAAAAAAATTTCATAAATAAAGTAATTAAAATTTAGATGAAAATATTACTTTATTGAATACCATTAAGTTTTGCCTTTATTTTTCAAATAAGCTTTTAGTATTTTGTTTATAATATTAGCAATTATTTTGTTATTTATTATACATGAAACTAATATGCAAAATGTTTTCAAATTTACAATAATAAATATTCAATAAAACTAAAATTTATATTTTGTTATAAGTTTTTAACAAAACCTTTTAAATTAATTATTTTTTTCTTCAATTGCATACTATACAGACTTGATTTGCGAAAGAAACTAGAGTTTTTATTAAAACGTGTCTTTTAAATTAAGATAAGTTTTTTTTAATTTGAAAAGCAATTATTATAATTAAAAAAATTTAAAAATAAATAAATTATGTAATAAAAAAAATGTAGTTTAGATTAAAGAGATATATTTTTATTTATATTTTAGTTCCTTTACTTTTAATTAAAAAATATACCACTTGGTAAAAAAAAGTTGCATGAATAAAAAAAATAATTCGTTTAGCAAAAAAACTATTTTTTTTAAGAATTTAAATAGTATTCTTCTAAAAACCATAAAGGTATACTTCAAGCCCTTTGGTTTTAATTCCAAAAAAAGACTCTATTGTTCTTGACAGACCTAATGTCAGAAAGAGAGAGGATTGAGCCTATTTTGCAGCATCTAACAGCTGAGTGCTGACTATGAGCCCGGTTGACAATTTTTTTTGTAAAAAAAATAAAAAATTTGTAGATGTTTCTCTAAATTCCAGGGGAAAAGTGTTTGGTGAATTTTATTTTTAAAAAAAATTGAAAGCCATTTGTTTTCTTCATGCAGCAAGAGTATTGAAAATACCTTGCAATCCTTGCCCATAACCCAAATTGGAAATGGGCTGGAATGGAATTCTTCCTGCACCTTCTATCCTCCTTATTGCAATGCGAAGATGTACAGTACTACTGAGCAAATAAGGGGCGTGGCACCAAGTGTCTGCATGGCCAACCCAACGTGTCAACCAAAGAAACGAACAGGTCTCGGTCTCTCCACAAAAGGGTTGCTTCTAATAACCTCTCTCAGAGTGCAGATTCACAAAGCCAACTTGAAGATGAAGCATCAATCCTCTATTGCTAATGATGTTATCCACAGATGTGCCCAGTAAATCTCTGTCTATACATGTGTCTTCATATATAGTTTTTATATGTCCAAATGTCCATGTACATAGATTGCATCATTCTCTTGGTTTGGAACTTGCTGTTAATGAGCTGATGGGCTCAAGAACTTCCAATGTTTGTATATGCCATCATTAGTTGATACCACCTTAATGTGTTCTATAAAGTTTTTTTCTGACTGTAAAAAAAATGATTTCACTCTTCGGTTTACTTATTTTATTACTGAGAAACATATTGTTTGGTTAAATTTTGTCCAGAAAATTGGGTGTTTCTGTGGAGAAATTGGTGGAAGAGTTTGAAGCGGGATGGAAGCAGGAAATAGGTGATTATTCAAGGAAATTAGTGGAATTTTGTTGCTCAAAGGCACTTACTGTAGAGTGTCCACATATACAAGAAAAAATCATTGATGGATCATTCAGCCGGTTGACGTTTGATATGATGCTGGCCTGGGAGATGCCCGCTTCCCAGGATGAAGAATCTCATATGGTACAGATATTTGCCCTCTGTCCAAGTATATTTACTGCTAATTCCAACTGATTAGAAGGATTCGTTTTTGGTTTGCAAGGAGGCTCATAGAGTCAATCTGCGCAACATGTTTCACTTTTCCTGTGTGGCTAATTAAGAGCATATCTTCTGTTTTGCATATATTTCTCTGTTGTGATTTTTTCCCTACGTATATATGTTCTTGTGTCGTGTGTGTGTGTGTGTGTATCAGTTTCAGGCAAATGCAAACTCGATTGTTGGTCACATGAATGTATGGTTTCAAGAACCATGGTATTCCTCTAGGCAACCAATTATGCAGTGGTGTAAATTCTTTTACATTCTAATCCTAGTTAAATATGGGAACTTATTGCGTACGAGTATCAGAACATTAGTAGAACCATTAATATGTGATTGCCTTGTAAGTTTTAGGATATTAGTAAAAATTTAGGGTCATAGAGATTGGTTATATGCACTACAAATTTTCAAATTCTGTTGTCCTACAGATTCTTTGTAACCGTTAAATATGTCTGGCCAATTTCAAATGGATTGGAATCGTTGGGAAGGATTCTACATTTCAATATCGTTATAAAATCTGCTGTCTCCTTCATTTCCATTTCAGTTTTTATGTTAATGTTCTATTCGGATCACAGGAGCAAGTGGGGAAGGGAAGAGAAGACAGGAAGCTACCAGCAAATGTTCCTGAAGAACAAGATGACATTCCTCTTTTCTATACCGACCTTATGCCGCTTCTTGTAAGAAATTCTTTTTGGCTAATTTAATATTGCAGAACAGACATCAATTTGTCCCCCCACCCCCCACCCCTTTTTTTTGTCCGCCTTAAGTAATAGAATATGTTTTACATTAGCCATCTAACATTTAGTTTACATGGCATGTATAACTGGTTATCTAGTTGTTTCAGCTGGCTTGAATTTTATCTTCCTTCTTTCGCTGCTCTTTTCTTGGATTATGTTTTGATTGTGTTCTGTGACTAGGTTAATGAGGAGCCAAGCATTGGAGAAGATGCATTTGTTTGGCTTGGATCATTGATTCCGTTAGTTGTGGATGTTGTTAATGGAAGATTTGCATTTGAAACTCTAACAGCACCTACAGGCCACCGGCTCTTTTTTCCTGGTTACAAGAAGTTCTTGCAAGAAATTGACAAGTAATGCATCTGAACTGTACTTTTAAGGAGTCAGTATGCTAATCTATTGATGGAGATTGAGTAAATTAAAAAATATAATGAAGGGATGAAATTAGTTGTAAAAAGCTTGTGTTTTCCTATTGGATAACAGGATGGCATAGAAAACAACTTGGCATGTAATGATTTCACATAGATCTCAACCTGTAACTAATACCTGAACACAGTTAGCCAGTTTTTACCTGGTTGAGGTGCAACATAGCAAACAAATGTAGTGCTGGCCATGCACCATTCTGGCATTAAGCTGAAGGTCTCAGTTTATTTAACAGCTCAAATTTTGGACACGTTTAGTTATTAGAAATCAGGTACCTTGAATGGACAACAACCGTAAAATAGTTCACCGCTTCAATATGGTAACGGCTCCGCTTAAGAACAATGTGCCCCAGCCCCATGTTTTATGTTGCAGGATAATAGTAATGGCCCCAAATAGTACTAGATATAAATATATGTTTGTGGGATACAATTGCATTTGAAATGCAATTTTTTCTGATTTATTGCCTGTGGGTTTCTTCGTCATAAGATGCATAAAGCATTTGCAAAAGCATGCAAAGCCCAAGGGAGTGGAGCTTGCCGATGATGAGTTTATACTGCATGTCGAAGGCACTGCAAGCTCACAGAGAGTAGTGCGGCATGTTGGAGGAACAAGTTGGCCTGGTATACCTTGCTCTCTTTTCATTTTGTGTTTATGATCCGAAGGAATAATAAATAGGCCCTCTAATGATTTTTAGAGGTTTCTTCTTCTATGGTGATTTGACTTCGAAGTTTATTTTTCTAGGTAGGCTTACTCTGACCAATTATGCTCTCTACTTTGAGGCTATGGGAGTGATAACGTATGATGATGCACTTAAGATTGACCTTTCAAAAAACATATCACACACTGTGAAGCCAGCCGCCACAGGTCCATGGGGTGCTCCACTTTTTGACAAGGCCATAATTTACGAGTCTCCTGAATTGTAAGACTTACTATGCCTTTGTAAGACTGTCACTAGTTTTAGTGGCCAAATCACAAACAAGGTCCTAGCTAATGGGCATGAAATTCCTATTGTTAGTTTATTAATGCTGCTGCTTGGCGTTGTGCTATTTTTTTTTTCTTCTTTTTTTGAAAATTGGCAACCTTAAATTTAGATCCCATGTGATATGCATATTAATGATATTGATGCTTGAATGTATAGTAGACAGTTTCAGGGTGCATGCCTAACTAACAATTTTAGTATTGCCTGCCTTCATGCATGCCAAAACCTCAAGCTAGAGCATCGTGACAATTATGCTAATCTTGTTGATACAACTTGTTGTCTGTGTTATTATGAATGATTTTTCCTCTGAAATTCTCTAGTTCGGAAGGAATTGTGCTAGAGTTTCCAGAGATGACAAGTTCCACAAGACGTGATCATTGGCTTGCACTCGTCAAAGAGGTTATGCTAATGCACCAGTTCTTGTCGAGTTATAATGTGGAATGTCCAATACAAGCATGGGAGATGCATGCAAGAACAATATCTGGAATCATAAGGCTGCATGCAGCTAGAGAATTGCTTAGAATATCGCCCCCTTCTCCAACAAAATTCTTAATATTTGCCTTGTTTGATGAGTTACCCAAGGGAGATTATGTACTAGAACAACTTGCCGAGAGCCTGAAGAAAGTTAATAGTGGGCATCCATGCAGCGCTTGCTCGATTCTAAGAACTATGAACATGTCTCAGTCAGTGCTCCCAGGTGTAGAAGTTGAAGCAGTGGGAAAGGAATGTACTAGTGCAAGTGGTCAAGACGACATTCCCTCCTCATTGGAGAGTGCTATTAATCAAGTAAGAGAGGAAGCAAAGGAAGTTGAAATTGCCAAAGCTACTACTGAGGTGTTGAAAGAAGATGGGATTGGCGAAAGTGCGACCGTTCTGATGGTAAGTTTCCAAATCATCCGAACTATCTCCAACACAAACCATGATATGATAATCTTTCTTTCGCTTCAGTAAAACAAATAAGAAACAACAGATTTTTGATTCATCGCATCTCAAAAGTAAACAAAGAAACAATATGTCCACTCATCATGAGGTAGCCTGCCATGATTGCTTCAGTGGCTAACAAGGTGGGTGTTGCAGCTGACAAAGGAGAAATTTTCCAGCTTAAAATTTTTTTAGTTGATATCTGTTTAAACTTTCAAGGGATATGCAAGGTAGCATATTTGTGATTTGTAAAATAATTGCCATGCATCCAAAATAAAGATCTCATAGGTTCATACTCTGTATCGTAGGAGTTGCTAAAGCCACTGGAAAATGTGGTGCCGTGGTTTCAAGATGTCATTTCATGGAGAAGACCAGCCACCACCCTGACCATGATTGTTGCATCTTTAGTTATCATCTACAAGTAAGTTGTTTTTTCACACTAATCCTCTAAACCATGCGTGAAGAAATCTTTGAGTTATGCATGACTGATGAAGAATACATCTGTATTCGGTAATATAGGGAGTGGGTTGGAAAGGCTATAGCTGCTGGCTTGTTGTGGTTGGTGTTAAAGATGATTCTGGCAAGGCGTGGAAGATCTCAAGACAAATGCAACGAGGTAGTAGTGTGCAGTGGTTCAAACCAGAAAACTACAATGGAGAGCATAGTAGCAGCTCAATTTGGTTTGAAAAATGTTCATGAGATGATGCAGCTGGCAAATATATCGATATTGAAAATCCAGTCACTTATACACGCAAAAGCCCGCAAGGTATTTCTTGCACCAATCCATGATTCCGCTTTTTTAAAGCAATCTTTACTTGAAAACTTTTTGAGCAAAAGAAACATGTCTTCTCTTCCATCATATAAACTGCACAGAACTATATGAATAAAAATGAGTGCCATTTTAACAGATTCCTGAAGTTATAGCCTGGTTTCGCTTCACACAGAATGCTCGTAACTCTTCCCCAAGTAACTAATGGCTCAGAAATAGTAATCATGAAAAGTAGTTTCCAGTGTTCTAAGTTTCATGCTCTGTTCACTTCTCAAGGAATATGAGATTTTCTCACCTTTTGCTATTCTGAGATGGTAACTAATTGGAAATGTTTGTTTCTAAATTCCTTACGCATTACTGGACTGATTTGCATGTCATGCTAATGTTTCTTGCAAGATCTGTTCTATCGAGCTCCATTACCTTAATTCGCATTCTTGACTCAATGTCTTTTGCATCAATAAAAAGTTCTCGTCGTTGTTTGCAGCAAGCTGATATGGTGATGGCGGCAATGACTGTATTGGCAATAATCTTAGCAGTGGTTCCCTTAAAATACATGCTCATAGCCATCACATTACACAGCATCATCATGACAACAAAGCTAGGGAGGCACTTTGGAAATGCACAAGGGAGCAGAAGGCTAAAAGAATGGTGGGATTCAATCCCAATTGTCCCCATTCATGTGGTAGAAGACGCTTCTCAATGCCCGTCATAGCTTGTTAGCAGCCTTGGCTTGCTATAAAAGCTGCAGTAATAACTGCTAGAAATGCACCATGGATTAGTGTCTGCTGCTCAAGTTGGCAAACCTCCTGTGGCATGATTGAACATTTCCTCTCTTTTTTTCCCTTTTATCCTTTGGTTGAAGAATGTATTGCAGCAGTTGACAAACAGAAGATAACATCATCTAATAAGGGTTTGATCTTATAGAACATAGAAGAAAAGTAACATGGCAATGCACATCATAAATGTTGCACATGTATTTCGGTTTTTGATATGTTTTTCAATTTCTTTTGGCCATTTTCAATAAAAAGAAGCTTGATGGAAGTGTTGATGTCCTTGCTCCCAGAAATCATCCATAAGAGTGTTGCATTATGCCATCGATCATGTTCATGAAAACTTTTGGGGTTACAAAAATATTCCACCCCATCGCTAACCTCCAACGCTCGCCTGAAAGACAGTTTCCATTTTTCTCAAGAACATGGCTTGCATTGTTACATATCCTTGAACCCCTAATGATCTGTACATTTAAAAGTTGGGACCTTCTATTTTCTTCTGAGAAAGTCGATGGGTCATGTTTTAGGCCAGTTTGGTTTACCCTCAAAAGAGGTTAATTTGGGGCACAATTTGTGGGAATTTTTAATTTTTTATGGTTAAATTCTACTGAACAACTTGCCAAAACCACTGGAATGAGAATGTCTTCTCAACCACGAGAACTCATTACTGAGCCACACTTGAAGAACGACTAATGAAAAACCACTCCCAATTTCTGAATCGCCGGAACTAAATCTACACTGCTGATACATCTTCAATCCGATTGACCTCGGTAGAACACTGAATCATCAAGTAATAGCGTCCGCGACTAAACTTTAAGCCTCTGTTTAATTGACACAGAATTTGCCGGTTTGCACCCATACATTTCCCTTATGGCATAAAGGTAAGAAATGGTTCATGGGGAAATCGCAGAGATGCGTTAAAGTAAAAGGAGAAGTAAAAGTTACCGAAGCCATATATAGCTGAGAGAGTGGTCAAATTATAACCTTCATCTTGTCAAGCAACTGGTACCATGGTCCAGTAACCGCGAGTCCCTTGGTGATGGTTAAGTTTTGAAAGTTCATCAGCCACATGACCAGGGAAATGGGAGAACACGAGTCAAACTCCAGACAACTCAAGAATAGTTTCAGAAGAGTTAAGTCATAATTTCTAGGGATCAATCCTGCAAGCCAGCCTCTACTTTACTAAAACCGACGCAACTAATATATACAGTCTTCCGTTGTAATAGTTCTGCAATCTGCATATTTTCAACTTCAATCTCCTTGCATACCAATCACTGATGCAATTCTGCAATCACTGGAACTCCAATTGAAGTCAAAACACACTATGGTACTTGATTGTCGTCAATTTCCCCTTGCCTTCTCAAGATCAGGAAGATCTGCAAGTAATGTCCAAAGCAGTTAGGTATCACAACCATATCAGATGAAATGGCAAAACTTTTAAAGGTAAAGTCGCACAGGCACAAAAGCAGTTTATTTGATTCGCATAATCATAACTTGACATTTCCTTGAAATGATATGGACCGTATAATAATGAAATAATTATAGCAAATTTCATGTCTTCATTGTTTTGGAATCAAAAGGCTAAAATTTCCATGTGGACTGAAAGCCACAAAGCATTCTTTTCATGACAATCAATGATAATGCATATATAGATGATAAAAGTGAGTGTACACCACTGTTGCAGAACCCTATCTATGCATGTGAAGCACACACATAGGCTACTAAGTATTAACTTTGATGACAGTTCATAAAAGCAATCAAGGTCTAACTTACAAAGCATTCCATCATCATCACTGCTCTCATCATCCTCTCCATGCTGCAAAAGAACAGGTGTTGAATAATCAAATTGCAGATATGAAGCACTGATAAAAGCATTCTTTATATTAACAAATAACCACACAGAAGAATAAAAAATAATAATTACCGCAGCATTATTGTCATCAGAGGCATCAGCTGCATGGGACAAAGGAAATTTGATCAAATTCTATCAGAAACTTAAGCTGTAATTTCTTGCATACAGAACAATATATTCTCGAGTAATTTAATAGAAATCATAAAGCAACATAGCATGCAAACAAAGACAATGCATATTCATATTTATGTAAATGGTATTATATATCACCAGAGCTATAGTACTTTCAGGAAAGCTTTCTATAATAACTAACCACCATGCAAATTATGCAATGAATAAAGAGTAATACGGAAAAATTCATGCATCCCACATTACAAAGGATTGTGTTGGGATGCAATAATGGTTGAAAGATAGAGCCTTTATTTCCATAGAAGAACATGAACATTTACAAAACTCAAAAGCATCACCATCATGGTATTGCTCGTAAATTTCTTGTTCAGTCATTCCAGGCCACGCAGACTCATAGCATATGAAAAATCAAGACTTAAGAACACTTTGAATAGTGTAAGCTAACTGATTTTTCTATAAATATAAGAATTACGCATTCTGCATTCATTGTGAAAGATAATGAATGCCAACCATACACTAGCAATATCGACATACATGGTTGATGCAACTCACCGGGTGGAAGCAGTCAAAACAACTATTTAAGAGTCTTTTAGCATACAATTCTTCTTCAAGCTAAGAAGATAATATCTGAATTTCCTATATGCCTAAGTTTAGGATAGCTGAAATAACAAAAGTTTCCACACTACTAGAACCTCATTTATGTGCACTCCCATTTTAAAATGATGTTTGAACAATATCTTGCTTTATCAATAAAAAAAAAAAGCCTGAAACAGGACTCGAGAGAAAAACACTCACTGCTATTCAAGGGAAAACAGGACCACATATAAATTACACAAGAGGTGATAATTTAACAGCGCAACACAGTAAGCAGGAAATTCCAGCTTGTGTTAGAAATCTTGATACTAAACAACCCAATTTAAATGCATTAAACCATCACGTGACAGGACTTTGGGCCAGGATTCAAATATCATAAAGTTCAATTAATAATATGTACCCTAACTCAGGGCAGAATCATGATGTGTTTCAAAAATTGGACCAGGAGCAGAACTTTGAGGCCTCATATCATAATACAAAGAACAGGTTGGAAGAACTTACAAGCTGACTCGTTGTCATCTTCATCACACCACTTGTTCCAATCCACCTTAATGTAAGGAGCAGGTTTCTCTTCAGATTTTAACAGCCTTTTCCACCAACCTTTCTCTTCTTTCTGGATTGAGCATATAATGTTCCTCAACCCAGCCTTAGTTTTACAACCCTGCATAGCATCATAGTATTGAAGCATAAGACTTAAAATGTTTCAAAAGTTTGCGACAAAAAACAACAGAAAATTACTAAGAATTTCGCATTAAAACATTGATATTACAAATACTACATATTGGAATGTCATCTAGACAAAATGCTCAGTTATGTGGCACCAAGTTTCTTTAACTTGAGAGGGTCAGTCAAACAAAGAAAAAGTAGGAGGAGAAAATTCTAAACATTGGATATTATATGGTACGTCAAAACCTTTGAGTAACAGATCATAATTGCATGAAAAAAGCTTGATCAGAGATAAAAAAAAAAAAAAAAAAAAAAATTAAGATACAAGAGTTTTCTAATAATTGATGCTTATGAACACTCAGCAATAATTCTACAAAATATTCCTTCTGATGTCCTTAAAGATGTGATGTACATAATAGACTAAAGAATATCTCAGCAGGTAGAAGATGGAACCTGTCCTGAGTAGAAATGCTTCATCAGGGTGAACTGGAAGCCTGGATTCATGTGAACTCGTTCATCACAATACAACTAGAAGACTGGCTGGCTCCATGCTAACTCGTCCATAGTTGATCATTATCTTGTAAGATAACCACCAACAGACAGATAGAGGGGTGGGGTCATCTTTTTTTTTAGAAAGGCATTACTTGGCATTGACTTAGGAGCAGCAATTTTTTCATAATTTAAGTTCTCTTTTTGGTTCCTATTTGAGGGGGAGGAGGGGCACAGAAAAAATAAAGGCAAAGGCATTGCGTAGGCCATAGCTCTAGAGCTAGTGGCAACAAAAACAGATGCCAGAGACAATGATGGCTGACGTGCTGGAACAAAACACTAATCAACACAGAAATTGTGGAAGGTAGAGGTGATAAAGCAGAAGCGATAACGACAAATAGAAAGGAGAAAAGCACTTTGTACAATCTAAGGGGAGCGGTAGTGATGGTTACATAGATCAATGTTGGATATCCTGACAACTATTCAGACTTACTTAATCCATTAATTTTTCTCATCCAAAAGGATTAGAGCATGAAGCACAACATACATGAGTTATTTTCTCCAAACTAAGCCTCATTTTTCACGCAAAAATGCATAACATGAAGATGCATTAACAAGTGTGGTCAAAAGGTAAGCAGCAATTCCCCGCTTGGCTTCAAATCTACCAAAATAAAGTCTTTTTTTCCTTCTTGAAACCAGTAAAACCAACATGCAGAAATTGTTCAGAAACCATAAAGCTAAACTGACAATAGCCCCTCAAACAAAAGGACCGAAGAACCCATGATTAAGATCCTTCTAATGAAACAAAATGGCTGCAACCCGTGAACTATATAACCGTGCACTTTCCAATAAAATGACAATAACCCACAAAATATTTCACAAATCTATACCAAAAGAGTGAAAATGCAGAGAGGAAATAAATAACAAAGCACTAACCTCGGGAACAATGTTTCCAAAGAGTTCCAAACTGAAATCAAACGATTCACCATGAACCCCAACAGCAGAGAAGCTAAATAACCCTTCACCTTCACATTTCACTGATATGTCTCTAGCATCAGGTAGTGCAATTGTCAAGTAAACCTTGTCTGATCTTTGAGCCCATAGAACCTCTGGGTGCCGACTGCACATACAAAACACCAAAGGAAAAAAAAAATTCAGAGTGTTCAAAACAAAATGCTGAGATAAAGAGAAAAGGAGGACAAGAGAAGTGACCTGACCTCATTGATCCCATGAAGGGTCACTCAGTTATGGCAGAAACGCGGGGTTGTATGAGGGAAATGGGGAGATGGCAGTTGCGAACACTAAAACCTTATGAAGAAGAATACTACTGTCTTTGCTTGCTTATGTTGATTAAGGGCTGTTTGGGATTGTAAAAGTGGTGTGGTTTTAAAGTGTTTTTTATTTATAAATTATTAAAATAAAATTTATTTATTTATTAAAATTTATTTTTAATATTAATATCTCAAAATAATTAAATAAAAATATTAAAATTTTTAAAAACTCATTTTCCATTGCATTTCTAAACAACCCTTTAGTTTGAAGCATATTTATTAAACCTGACTCGGAGGTTGATCTGATCAGATGGTCGGCTTCTGGGTTTCATGGGTTAATCCGGAAAAATTAAAAAATATATATAATATTTCATATGAAAAATTTATATTTATTATATTATAAATAATAAAGTTTAAAATAATATTTAAAAAAAATTATCTCATATTAAAAAGATATTATACTAAGCTTTTAAGTTAAACTATTTAAACTAAAAAGTTTTTTATCCTACATTAAAAAAATATAATTTTTTTCATGAAAAAAAAAATATATATATATATTTAAATCTCATATTGAAAAAATATTATGTTATCCTTTTAAGTTCAAGTATTTAAACCAAAAGGTTTTTTATCCTACATTAAAAAACACATGATTTTGTTTTTGAAAATATATAGTATATATATTAATAGGTTTTAAAATTTATATTAAAAAAATATAATTTTTTTCATGAAAACATAAAATATCTATAAAAAAATTTTAAATTTTACATTGAAAAGATACTAAATCTCTTGGTCTAGAAAATAATTAATTTTAATAATTGTTAATAAATTAGTCCCTCTGTTTACTTTTCGTTGGTGAGACGTTGAGCTGGCCTGGCCTGGCCCTATTGTGTCCGGTAATTCTTGTTCCTGACTTGACGATCAAGGGATTAATTAATAATTTTTATGACTGAAGGGGCTAAAATATTTGTTTTATAAGAGCACAGGGACTGGGTCATAAATATTTGTTTTGTTGATTGATGGTGTTAAACCCCACGCAAAGAATTTGAAAGTAATTAGATGCCTTTTGTCTTTGGATAACGTGTTTGAAAATTAACATCAATTGATATTTTTTTAATTTTAATTTATAATATTAATTTTTTTAAAAAAAAAAGATTTTGTAGTTACTTTTTTTTGTTTTTATTATCGGTTATCTCAATTTTATTATTTATATCATAACTTAATATAAGTTGATTTATTTTTTATTATTCAAGTTATATATTTGTCATGTTATTTTTTTGTTTTATTTTTTATTTGAATTTTCCCTTTCCTATTTAAATAGCCAAAAATTAAAGTATATTATTTTTTAAAAAAAAATTCTTTTTCAAGTTATCATGATCACTTTTCTTTAAATTTTGATTTATTTATTATTGTTTCTAATTTTTTTCATATAATTAATAAAATCAATTTATTTAATATAGTGGGACAGTTGTTGATTTTTTCCTTTCTTTAAAAAGCATTTGCAATGCATCAACAATATGTTATTTTAACAAAATAATAATAATATAAACTCATAATATAGAAGGTATTTAGAAATGTGGTTGGAGTTATTTTTTAAAGTGTTTTTCACCAAGTAATATATTAAAATTATTTTTTTATTTTTTAAAAATTATTTTTTGATATCAATACATCAAAATTATTTAAAAATATTAAAAATATTAATTTAAAACAAAAAAAATAAAAAATATATTTTTAAAATAAAAAAATAAAGTAATAGTATTAGCTCACATTTAGTATCATGATAGAATCTACATTTAGAGAGAGAGAGAGAGAGAGAGAGAGATTGAACATTTTTGAAGGGACAAGGAAAATGAACTTGAAATTGAAACGTTACAAACACCATACATCGGCTTGGACAAGATATTAATGGATGTAAGTGCCCACCTAGAGTCTAGATTAATGAAAGGGATAGATGCAAACCATGTTCTTCAAAATACATGTGCTAAAGATATTAAATAATAAAAAATAAATATTGATTAATTTAATTGATGATTTAAAAAAAAAAAAAAAAGCTTTATAGAAGGGCATTCAGACATAAATAGACAGAAGGAAGGAAAAGTCTTAAATAAATAAAATATGAGTTTTTCAAGAAGACACAGTAAAAATCCCAATAATTACGATAAACTAATAAACAAGAAAGGTTGAAAATCAGGGTATAACAAGTAGGCACATCATTTTTTAAAATAAAAAAAACCTAATAAAAAACAAGTATAATTAATCCATTCATAAAAAAAAAAAAACAAACAAACCTATAAATAAAAACAAGTGTCAACAAAATAGCTATCTCAAAACTACCAATAAAATAATCCAATAATAAAAGTTTGAAATCAAAAAATTAGTTTCCTCTATAATCTCAGATTCGAGCAATATAATTACTAATATTGATGGTCACTATAAACTTATTTAATTATTAGTTTTAGGATTCGTGGGGATTAATCGAAATATGTATAAACTGACCCGAACATCCCACATAAATAATAATAATAAAAGAAATAGCTACCGACAAGAATTAGAAGTGCACAAAAAACAAAATAAAAATCAAAGGCAAAAGGGAATAAAGTTACTTGGTCAAGGCATGACCAAATTCGAATAAGACTAATCTCATAAAGCAAAGAAATTCGATAGAAGGCATCATATCACAACCTCTGAAAACCAAGCCTGAAGCCGACAAAAAATGAAAAAAATGTACACAAGACGAGAAAGCAGACTAGTTATTTATTTATTTTTATATTTTAAAAGTATTATTAAAAAAATAAAAATTTTATTATTTTTTTAATTTTAAATTAATTATTTTTTAATTTTAGAATGTTTTGATGTAATAATTTTTAAAAAATAAAAAATATTATTTAAAAATATTTCTAAACAAAAATATATTTAAAAAAACAGTTATTATTATATTCATAAATACCTCAATTAAACGTTAAATTAAAAAAAAAAAAACCTACACATCCCTCCTCTGTGAAGGGACAAAAATTGGCTTTGTCAATTAAATGGGCACTTGTCCCAACTCTCTGAATATGAACCAAACGCTACCTATTAATTTATTTGCCTTATGGTTTTTCAATTAAATCATTTATTTACAAAATGATGAAATCATGTAATATAACTTTGTAATTTATATTTAAAGTGAGTATGCATGGAGAATGTAGAATATTATATGTATATATATGATCTTTTTGCCTTTTCCTATCATAATAATTTGTTTTCATTTCAACCAATATCAATGATGAACAAGCATGTGTTTTGATAAATGAAAGCAACATATAAAATAAACCATTTAATAGACGATCCGGTGATAAAAGCTTAGGAGTAAAGAGGTTTGCTTCCATGTGGTCTGAAGATCAAGACATGTAGTTGCTAATATGATGACCACAGAAAGCTTACATGATCGTTAACTTCAGAGCACGTAGGATTAATCGAGGTATGTGCAAGTTAACCCGAACATTTATGTTAATTAAAAAAAAAACATAAAAATGTGTTTCGATCTAATAAGAAAATAATTTAGATTGTTAATATTTTAGTATATAATATTTAAAATTTAAATCAATGATCATCAAGGATATCTGATTTGTGTTCTTGTTAAATACAACAACAAAAATTAAAGAAAAAAAATTAAATCTATTAGCATGATGTTTCGATAAAATCATCGTTCAAAATCTTAATATATGAAGTTATGCTATCCTAGGCATTACGAAGCAATGCTAAATAATATAGCGAGAAACAATTTAATGGAGTTATGTGTATACAACTCTATATTTTCAATGACTTTGACTTTTATGACAAGTGAAGTTGATTATGAGATAAATTGCAGATAATTTATTTTGGTAATTTAAGAATTTATTATTAACAAGCTAATTACCTTACACATTTAAAAATCTTGAATTCTATGATGGTCTCTTCTTTTTAGCTTTTTTTTTTTGTTTTTTTAAATCTGTTCTTACATTTTTTTCTCCTTTTGATTTGGTTTTTTATTTCTTTTTGTAAATTCATCCTTAGACTTCTTGGCCTATTTTATTTGATTCTTTTTTGGCCTAAACGAATGAGATAAAATTTTCAGTTTAATTAGAAATTAACTAGTATACTAAAAATGTTGAGGTTTTGTACACCTACTTCACTATTTATATGAACATTTACGGATGTTTTTTTTTGAAAAAAATATTTATTTTTTATTTTTTGTTCTTTTGATTGAATGCTTTTTATCTATTTTTTTATTTTAATTTTATCATTTAATATTTCATTAGTTTTAAATTGATTTTCATAATTTATTTTAGTTTGTTTTATATAAGGTTATCAAAGTCTCAAATAAATATCCTAATATTTTGTTGGTGTTTAATTATGTAAGTGTCTAATTTGTTATTACATTATTAAATAAAAAATAATTTTCAAAACTAGTAGAATTTATGATCTTGGTTGCGGGTTTGACAAGTTAAGTCATTAATCTCAAGTCAACCTAATATGTTCTCATCTCTATATTTTAAAAAAAAAGATTATAACATCTTGAATTTTTTTAAAGTCAAACCATACTTTTACCTGTCGTATGGATTATCATTGGACATGCCAAGTTGATTGTGTCATTCAAGGGCAACTCTCACGCAAATTAATTTTAAATTCGAGCTAAAAAAAAGTCAGATAAAGAGGTTTCAAGATTCATCAACTGGACCATGTTTAATAATAATGTCAAAAAGTTCTTTTATTTTTAAATTCTATCTTCTATTTTTTTTTTCAATTGAATCCTTTTTGTTTTTTGTCTTTGATTTCATCTTTTAATATTTGGTTTATTTTAAATTGGTTCTCATAATTTATTTCGGTTTTCTTTCTATGAGGTTGTTGCAGTCTTAAACAATGTCTTGATATTTGGTTGATACTCAATTTTACGAGTTTTGCTATCATGTCATTAAGTAAAAATAGTTTAAAAAACAAAATTGTTAAACTCAATGGAATTCATAATTCGGGTTGTGGTTTGGTAGTTTAATCATGGAACATTGGTTAATCTAATATGTCATTGCTTCGATAATAATAAAAAAAATATCTTGAATTTTTTTTAAAAAATTAAACCAATTTTTTATTAATTATCTAGATTCACTTTAAACTCATCAAATCAAGTCAATATTGTTGCATCTAGATAACTCCCAAGCTGATTGATTTTAAATCTAAGTTAATCAAGGAATCGGAATGAAAGAATTAAGATTGATTTATTAAATCAAGTTTATTAACAATATAAAATATTTTTTTTATAAATTGAATAACTTTTTTATGTTCAATTTATTTTATTTGACCGACGGCTTAGCAAAATCAAACACCTGCTCAACTAGTAAGCATCTGACTAGTTTTATTATTATTATTATTATTATTTATTTGTGAACTCCTATGATAAACTTCTCTTTTCCTAACAAACTTGCCCAATGCGATGAATAAAACTTCTCTGAAGTTTTTTTTTCTAAACTATTCATATTTATTTCCTATAAGTTTGGGATACTACCTTAATAAAATAAAAGAAAAGAAAAAACAGAAAGAAAGAAATAAAGCATGCATCTGTATATTCTTCTATCATAAAAGTTAATTATAACACATTCATACAAATATATCAAAATCAATTAATTAATTATGCAATTTAAGAAATTATTAAACAGTTTTTATTTATTATAAAAATGCAATATTTCGTTATAAGAAAACTTCTTCTTATCTACTTTGTTTTTTATTTCTGAAAAAAGAAAAATAAATTGATCAAAGAATTAAGTTATAAATAAATATGGAGAAACAAAGCTTAAACTAATTAGATTTATCAAACTATAGGACTAAAGTTGAATTTTAAAAAAACTAATAGAGCTCAGTTTTTTACTGACACATTTTGCTATAAATTGGTAAAGTAAAATGATTATTTTTCCATTCTTAAAAATGTTCATTAAACTATTTTTCAGGATAATATATTTTTTCACAAGAATCTATATGTTATTATCAAATTGATATAAAACATATCAATCATTTTAATGTTTTTTTTTTTTCACATAATAGATGCTAAATCATTCTTGAAAGTAAAATTTGTTTAACAAATGTCTATAATTATTTTTGTAGTCTTACTTTTTTAAAGTATATTAAAATAACTAAATTATCTTTAAATGCAAAGTTTCTTTAACTATTGTCCATAGACTCTTTTTTGTATTTTCATTATGGGTTTTTGATTATAAGCAAGTTGATTTAGAGGTAATTGGCTAATTTAATATTTTTAAAATATTATTAATTTTTTTTAAAGTTTCTAGCATCTTAATTGTTTTCATGCCCTTTCATCTTAATTTTTTAAAGTCTTTTTAATTTATTTTTCTTTCAAATTTAATATTTATTTTTTTAATACTATTTTTTTATTTGAAATAATTTATAAAATTAATTTTTTTTCAACTTCATCCTGCTTCAAATTGTTTTTCATAAGTCATATTTAGTTATTATTTTTTTTATTGCTATTTATTTTATTTGAGATAGTTTTTAAATTTAATTTTTTTTTTATGATTTCATCCTTTTTTAGTTTTTTCTTATCATATTTGATCCTCATTATTATTATTGTCATTTTTTTTAAACTTTGACAAATCTTTTAAATTGATTTTTTTCTTATGATTTCATCATTGAATATTAAATTGGTTAGAAATTGAGCATTTTCATTTAGCATGCATCTAAGATTTCATAGATTGTAAGTTTAGGAGATTAACTCAGGTCTAGGAAATTGAGTTTCCTCCCTTTTTATCAAGCTCATGTTTTTTTAGTTTCATCCTTCAACATTTATTGAATTGGAGATTGAGCTTCGTTATTATTTTTTATTTTCTATAAGATTATTTCGTAATTTGAAAATCACACGGGTTCTCTCAAATCTTTTTATTTGTTGTTCTTTTTTAAATTGAGCTTTTTTAAAAATATTTTTTTAAATTAAATTAAATTAATTGTTTAAATATAAACAAGATATATTCATTCCATAATATTTTGTTTGGTTTGCTTTCCAAATCGTTACTCTAACAACATGTATAGCCTCTTTTGGTGTCGTCATGCAATCTTTCATTGTGTTGCTAGAATCGTCTTAGTGAGTTTTTTATGGTGGTAGAGTAATATTCACGGTGGAGTACAATGAGTCTTCAACAAGCTTTTTTTTATTTTCCTTTCGAATATGATATTAACAACTTATTTTTTATAGTTAATTATTTTTAATTTTTTTTTATTATCTACACTTTTTTATAATTATATTATTAAATTAATTAAGGTTAATGAACTCTATCCAGTTAATAACTCGGGTCGTATACTTTACTTATTTAAAACTATTAGCGTTGCATTGCCATATTTTTTAAAGTTAGGAAGAAATTGACTTGACCGTGGCTTAGCATGAAACACGTGTATTGGGGTTTTTGACACAACTGTTATTAATGCTTTTAGGTTCCTTTTAAAAATGCATTTGGCTTGAAAAAAATATTTATTAACACAACTTCTCCTTGTGCTTTTATGAGTTTTAAAAAAATGTTTTTGAATTGAAAAAAAATATTAAATTGATGTTTTTTTGAATATTTTTTTAATGATTTTGATGTTAAAAATAAAAAAAAAATCTAAAAAATATATTTTGATGTATTTTTAAACAAATTGTTTTTTTTTTAAAATATCATACCGTGCATTACAATACCAAATACCTTTTAAATTGATGATTAGTTTTTTAGTATTTTCTAATGATTTTAATATGCAGAAGTCAAAAAATTTAAAACAAATATTTAAAAATATATATTATTTTGATGAATTTTCAAATAAAAAACTATTTTAAAAAACACTTTATACCACAATCCCAGATACTCCATAGTTAACTTTATACCAGATTATTTTTGCCTGCGCTATCCCACGAATTGGCTAACTTTTTTTCTAACATAAAAAAAATATACAAGCGATGATAATCTTAGTAAACTAGGGTTAACTTGAATAACCTAAGATTTGAGATAACCTTAGAGGAAGGAAAGGAAAAAAAATAAAAAAGCTCAAGGTCCAATAAAGCTAATTTCAAAGGATAAAATAAAAAAAATATATGAAAGAAAAAACCTGAGTCAACTTAGGTTCACTTTACTAACCCACCACCCATAACATGAAATTAGGATAAGAAAATTAGTTTTTTATATATATAAAAGACCTAGAAAAAAAAAATTGAAAAAAATCCAAGTCATACCGGGTTAACTTAACGAGCTTGTGACCCGAGATAACCCTATAGAAAAAAAAAATACTAAGACCCAATAACCCAACATCAAATGATAAAATTAAAAATAATAATAAAAAAAAAATCCAAAGCAACCCTTGTTTACTTGACTCACCTGCGACCCTGGATAACCTTAGAAGAAAGAAAGAGAAAAAAATAGAAAGTTTAAAGTCCAATAGTCTAATGTCAAATGATAAAATAAAAATAAAATTAAAAAATCAAAGTTAAATCGGGTTAATCTTTGAAACCAACAACTTTGGTCATTAGACTAAAATGACCCTACAGAAGACAAAAAATCTTGAATAAAAATTCTTAACCATAATTTTTTTTTTGAAAAAAACAAATAGTAATAAAAACAATGAGGACCTAATTTGGTATAAAAACTAATGAAAGAAAATAATGAGGGACTTAATCAAAAATAAAAAATAAAAGAAAAGAAAAGGATAAAAAAAGAAGAGCAGTTAAAAGAATAAAGATCAAAATTGAATAAGAAAAAAAATAGAATAAAGCATTGAGGGAAAAAATTGAAATTTTTTTTAAGAAAATAATAAAAAAATAATTAAAAGAATGAAGATCAAAATTAGATAAATAAAATAAAATAAAATATTGAGGGAGTAATTGAAAAAAGAAAATAAATTAAGAAAAGTAAAAAAAAACAATTAAAAGAATGGGGATTCAATTGGAAAAAAAAATGAAATGATATAAAAACAAAACAAAATCAAATGGAAATAGATGAAATTAAAAAAAAATCTAAAAAAGATTCCAAAATAAAAAAAGACTAATAAAAAATTAAAAATTATAATTGAAAGACAGAATAAATAAGAGGACAATCTTGATTTTTAAATGACCTAATATGAATTTCAATGTGTAGAGAGAGAGAAAAAAAAGAGAAATGAAAAAAAAATCCAACTTTGTGATTTAATCAAACTTGGTGGCTCTATAAGCTTTTCTTCCACTAAACGCTTCGAAAAACATGACAATTGAGAAATTTTGGTCTGCATTGTCTAAAGTGAGTGAAGTCTACTTGCGAAAATATACCTTTTCTAGCAGTAAGGTAAAAACTTTATATAGAAAATAACAAAATAATAATTATATCGAATCCACTTGAATTATCTCACCGTCGACGTTGAAACACTGAGCAGTTTTTGAGTTTTTTTTTTTTTTTCTATAATAATTATAATTTGAGAGGAAAACGGACCTGAAATTACCAAACACATACAGACAGCTAAATGGACCCTCTGCCTTCATCACCTCTGTAATTCATGGATGCTTGAAAAGCTTCCCTTTTTTCTTTTGCTCAAAAGTACCAATCTCTCTCTCTATCCACCGAATGCAAATAATGAAAGACCACACTTTCTCTTCTCTAATTCGTCTCAACATCGGTCTCTCTCTCTGTCGCTAATTTATTTACGAATTTGTCTATATAGTAAAATGTCTGCGGATAATCATTTTTAGATCCTAAAATAAATCAAACTGTGAAGACCCAGATGAAATTTCACCGTTTTTTCCACTCTATTTAAAAGAGTTATAACTTCTTCTTCTTCAGTTAATTGTGCTTGATTATGAATAGTTTATTGTGAAAATGTAATGGGTTTAATTAATTTACAGGAGGGAAGAAATTTTGCACCACAATTGATACATTAACGCAGGGTGAGCCAGATTCTATGCTTGCTGCTATGTTCAGAGGAAGATTCATGGTGTCTGAGGATCCTGATAAGGTAGTAACATTAGAATTATGCTTATTTGTTGTTCCATAGTGCGTACACAATTACGAGGAGTAAATGCCAAGGACTGCCCAGTTAACAATTTTTATTTATTTTTGTCAAGTTTCTTGGAATGACTGGTTAGTATTTTAGAAACTTTGAGGGATAACCGCCTGGTTTGATGAAGATGGAAGTGTTGCCTGGCCAATTATTATTATTATTATTATTTGTTTAGAGAATGACACTTTGTTTCTTAGAGGGAAGTGAACTTATATTTTATTTAGTTGAGAGGAAAAGGAAGGGAAAGGGGCAAATGGGACCGGAGGTTTACTTCATTGAGTTTCATATCAGAAGGTGTTGCGAGTAATGAATCGTTCTGAATTTTGATTCTGCAGGGATACGTTTTCATTGATAGGGACGGGAAACACTTCCGGCATATTTTGAATTGGTTGAGGGATGGTGTGGTTCCCACACTAACTGATGCTGGATATTCAGAACTTATGCGTGAGGCAGAATACTATCAGCTTCTTGTATGTGATTATATCCCTTTTCTGTTGGTTCTGTTCTGGCTATTACCTCTTCTTCCATTCCCTTTTTTGGTCCTTCGTGTCCTGCCTATTCGTAGAAGGACAGTACATGAAGTGCAAGCCTCTTGTTGAGTGGCACTTCACTTCTGATAAGCTGGCCCAGGCTTAAGATGCATAGGAATAGCAACAGGTTTAATAGTCTATATTATGTTGGATTTTCTTGCATATGTGTGTGGTGAATTTTCTTACTTTATCAATCTTAATTAACTTGATTTCTTCCTTCATGCGTGCACATGGCCTGGGGGAATTGGTAAAAAGCAGTTTTTGAGAGGTTCCTGCATACCAGTCACAGCAGGAAATCTCCTGAGCTTATGCAGGTTTTTCCAAAGGGAGCCCCCAATTTTATAGAACTTTACACCACTTCCCTGTACACACTTTTTTTTCTTAAAATATCTGCCTAAATTCTTTGGAAGAACCAGAAGACATTGTGTGTCTTCGATTTTATCTCTTCACATGAGCAAGTAATTTGTTCTTGTTTGTATGTAGTGCTAGGTTGCAATTTTTGACATGTTGGAAATTATGGCCCTGAGCTTGCATACAGGCATTTCAAAAGGAGAGCACACTTTTCAGACACTTCATGCCATTTCCATATAAACCTTTGTTTGAAAGATCTGCCTAATTTGTTCAAGGAACCATATGCCATCATGCGTCCTTGATTTTATATGTTTCTGGATCCAAGTAATAAATGGAGTTTTTCACAAACATATGCATCACATGTTTATGCTGTCCCAGTGCATGAGATTTTGTTAGCAAAAGGTGTTTCCAATTTACCTTATTCTTGTTGTCAAATTTATATTTTCTATTTTCTCTGCTAATCTGTTTTTACTTTGCATCATTCTGCAATGAGTTTTGGCGCTCATCCTTGAATACTGTGAGGTTCATATGCATGCATTTAGATTCACGTATCTAGCAATGCTCGGGATAAGAAATGTCAAGCATATCCCTAGTGTTTCTGACTTTCCATTCTCTATGACCTTATATGTCAGGGGCTCTTGGAGGGAATCAATTCTGTTCTGAATAAGAGGAAGGAAGGTAATGAGATGGATGCTGAATTGACACGGGCAGATATCATCAAATGTATACAGTATAAGAAAGTGAAATTTCGAGGAATTAATTTTTCTGGCCTTGATCTCTCTAAACTGGCAAGTCTTTTGGGTTTAGAAGCTGTCTAATTTGGAAGGATTTCTCTTGCTTTCTTAAGTTTATTCATGGCAGATTTGTCTCTCTGAACTAAGCCAATAGATTCATTTGTTTTGTTGGGGTTTGTTCTTAGAGAAACTATAACTTATGTCAATAGACAACTGTGATTAGGTGCTGTTTTCTTCATCTAAAACTGTTATAGGAACAACCTGCGAAGGCAAAAAAATACAGAATGCTAGCTTGTTTGGATTTAAATGGCTTTAATGACAATTATTCTGTCCTCTAATGTATGGTTTATTGAGATGCAGGACCTCTCATATGTTGACTTTAGCTATGCATCTCTTCAAAATGTGCTCTTCTCACGTGCAAACCTACTTTGTGCAAAATTCCGGGTAGGTGTAATTTCATATTCCTGTAATGCACTCTGTCCTGAACATCTCCTTATTGTCTTTGCATTGTACTTCCCAGAGACTTGCACTGTGGTCACTGCAATGAATTCTCTCGACCTTACAATGAGTGTCTTGAATTCTTTTGCTTCTTGTTTAAGCCCAAGCAGTCACTGCTATCACACATTACGTGCTTAATTTCATTTTCTAAGCTAACCTCCTTGAGAGGAAGGACATGTTCTAGCAAGTGTGATGTAATAACTGGGGAAAGATTATGATTTGACTTTATCATGGTGGGTATACTATTTGAAACAGGCAAAAAAGGGAATCAAAATTGGGACAGGCAGTGTGGTTCTGTATTGATGATCATGTTTATATATTCTGATGAACAAATCGTAGAATGCTTAAACAGTTGCATATTTTAAGAATCTTATTGCAATGGGTATGGCATATTGAAGTTAGTTTTGGCATTGCTCTTGGCTATCTAAGAAATATCACATATTTGTTCTCCGTGTTTAGCTCCTTTACCACTTTTATCTATTTAATGGATCATGTTAAAACCTTTAAATTGATACTGCAGGATGTGGATGCCGAGGGTTCCATATTCCACAATGCAACTTTGCGGGAGTAAGACACTGAAATCAAAATAGGATAACATTTGTTAAACATCTAGTATTATAGAATCTTTCTTGATGGCTGTTTCATGCCTAGGGAAGGTGTGAATTTACTGGTGCAAATCTCCGAGGAGCATTTTTAGCAGGTGCCAACCTTCAGAGTGCAACCCTACAAGGTAATATTTGTAGTTATTCTGGTGATATAGACTATAGAAGTGCATGCTTTAATCAGTTCCTCTACTCAAGGCTACTAGGACTGTTGCATATTGTACTTTTGCATATTTACAGGCTTGTGGCCTCATAATCCTCGACATATATTTTATTTCTCTAATTCATTCACAAATTTATGTGAATGTTCTAGCATTTTATATAACCCCACTATATTTTCTTGAACATTAAATTTGTTATGTACACAAAAAGTTTTTATCTTCTAGTGGAAACCTTGACCTAACCATTTAAGGCTTGATTAATGTTCATGGCAATCTCTGTAGGAAACTACTTCTAACTTTGATTTTATGTTCTGTTCCAGATGCTTGTTTGGTTGATTGCAATTTCTGCGGAGCAAATCTGCGTTCTGCACACTTACAGGTTCAGCATCTGTTAATCTTTTAAGTGACTGAATTTCATTTTGTGCCTGTTTTTTTTTTCCTCTGATTAATTGACCATACTAATTAGCTGGTGATTCTGGTTTGATTCCTTCAATGTTCATTGACTGTGAGAATGGGGCTTGGTTCTGGTTTACACTTGTGTTTTGGTTGCTTGAATTAGGAAATTTTTAGTTTAACCTGCATTTCTAAAGGGTTCATTGCATAAATATTGGACATGCAGAATTCAAATGTTAATCATTGTGTACTGCCACTAATCTAATTTCTAAACACAACATACTATTCTTTGAAATCAATTGTCCATGTGTAAAACACTTGCTAGAAGCATTAACTTTCTTATTTATCAATCAAAAACCCTTATTGTTTTTAAGAGGCAAAAATGGTAATGTGCTTCATATGAGTAGGGTCTCATCTTCCTTCTGATTTTTACCAAAGTTTGGTTATAGTTTATAGAACAAATATAATTGAAATAGTTTATGGATTTAAGCATAATGTAAACAAGAGCCTATATTTGTTTCTAGACCAGGTTGATTTCATATACTAACCGGTTCAGTTACCTAATTTCAGACTGCTGATCTCACTAATGCCAACTTTGAAGGAGCTAATCTAGAAGGAGCCAATCTGAAGGTAAAAACATTTTCAGTGTGGAAACCATGAATATAAATATAAAATGATAATAAGACTCACTTTTGAGGCAGAATCAAATGTGTGGAAAGAAAAAGGGGCCTAAACCAGTTTATTAGTGGATTTAGCAAGTATAAAACGACTGCAAGAAGGGATGCCCCTGCAAAATCAAGCTTCTTTCCTAACCCTTGTAGCTGTTAAGTGTAACTTGCTGAAAATGACATTTTTCAGGGTGCAAAATTGAATAATGCCAATCTAAAGGGTGCAAATCTTCAACGGGCTTATCTACGACATGTCAATCTTCAAAATGCAGTAAGTAACAACTGATTTGACTATGTAGAATACTCTTATTTTCACTTGGCCTCTCAATCAGTATGGGCTTTACTTGGAGATGGCGTGGCAATTATTCTCAAAGTCTGAGGTGCCTAAAGTTGATATGCCTCTCTGGTGGCCATGAGTTTATATTATAGGTTTTTAATCTGCGAAAGGGATCCTTTGCATCATATGATAAACACCTCTTTTTCTTTAAATTTATTGCTTTTCAATTCTTGAAAAGGAAAAATGAAAGGCCTGTTGATGTTGATGTTGATGTCATTGCTGATAATGGTAAACATTTAAACCTGTGTAATATTCATGGAGAATGCTGAAATTTGTATTGGATGTTGGATGGCATCAATATTTTCACAAGATCAGTAATATTTCTTCAGAAAGATTGACCTGACAGAATAATGATTTAATCATTCTTGTGCCACAGCATCATGAATAGAAGCAACAGTTTCCACCACTGAAATAGTTATATATGCAGGCATCTGCATAATGAAATTATATATACTGAAAATAACTTGCATTGAATCAAAGAGAGATTTTGATGGTGCATTTGAAGTGCAAAGAAGTCAAAGATTAAGAACAAGGTATTGTTGCTTAAAATCCGATCCCTGTCCGGTGCAGGGATCAATAATTTTGATTAATTAGGTTTTCTGGCCATGCAGATGATGTATGAGTTCCATTATCCACCAAATGCATAATTAATTAGAATGTTTGTCGTTGGAGTGTAGCTTGACCACAATAATATTAAGAGCTATGGTGTTTATGCAGAATATCTCAATTTTCTGCTTGCTAGTTTTTGTTTTGCTTTTAATTTTACTGATGTTTATGCAGAATACTCAACATGCTGGCAACTTTTCTGCAAGTAGTTTTTGTTTTCCATTTCATTTTTTTAAATATAGGTTTAATGAATGGTCCTCAAATTCCTCAAGTTGCATAGTTCTACTTGAAAATGGTTTTTGTGGAAGGGATTTGCTACAAGTTGCCTATATAAATGAAGTGTGACTTGTCAAGCTGAGAGTTCTTTACTTATGTCAGAAGATTTAATACGATCCCAAGTTTGGGTGCTATGTGCATAAACTGGTTTAGATGTCCAGTTTTGGCTCCCATTTCAGGGATTTGTTTGCAACCAAACATCTAATTTCTTGTTTCTATCACAGCATTTGGAAGATGCAAAGCTTGATGGTGCCAATTTGCTTGGAGCAATTCGATAAAAGTGGCGGGAGACCGTGTCCAGAATACATGTATACATTCTCATTTGTGAGTAACCTGTTTCGTTTCCATCCCATTTTCTACAGATTGGATGTCTGTGATAAGTAATTTATGTGCAATTTGTGGATAGTTTGACAAACTGACTTTGAAAGACAACATAAAGCATGGCTTAGATACGAGGTTTCTCTCTTGGTTATTATCTTCCGGCAACCTCTGCTGCCTTCATGGCCGTTGTTAATAGAAGTGCACTCCCAGTTAAAAATCAAAGATGTGACCGCCTTGGTTGGATAATCAACAACATGTAAGAGCGAATTAGAGGAAAGAATTTCTCATATGGATAAGATCTTGTGTTGGTTGAAATTGAAACTTGTTTTGCAGTGGAAATCTATCCTAAGTTTGTCCTTATTATCCACAGTTTCTTTGACCAGACATCCCAAAATATATTGAAGATGATAAAATGGTTGGTTTCATTTAATTGGTCGTTAAAATGGCGAGTTGATTAGAATCCATCCAGTCTGTGGTCAGAAAGACGACATTAATAGCATTTTCAATTGTCTTAGTACTGGTTCGTGAGAATAAAAAATTTATTGATAAATTATGACGTGCATAAAAGCGTTGTGGTTATGTTTGGTTAACTTAAGTTTATTTTATTTTTTTTTTATTTTTTATAATATTATATTTTTATTGATTTTATTTTTTAATATTAAATTTATTTAAATTTTTTTTAAAAAAATTATCCATGCGAGTCAGTTACAATTAACCCAAGTAAAATTAACTCAAATGATTTAAAGTTCATCATTTTAAGTTATAAATATTAGGATTACTGAAAATTTAAGGATCACTGAAAACTTAAATGATCGTTAACTTTAAAGTTTGTGAGATTAATTAAAGTATTCGCAAGCTGATTTAAATATTTATATTAATTTTTTAAAAAAATTAATTCAAGTAAATCAAATAAGTTAGCATTAAATTGAAATATCATGGGATGGTTAATTTTTATTTTAGAAGATATATATATTATCTTATTAGTATCAAATAGCTTAGTATTAAATTAAAAAATATATATTATCTTGTTAGTACCAAATAGCTTAGTATTAAAATATCATGAGATGGTTATATTTTTTTTTAAGAAGATTTGTAATCAATATTTGAATATATATTTTGTAAGACCTTAAAAATCTTTTGTTCTGACTCATGGTATAGTACGGGCAATCACCTAGATTTTTGTAGTGCTGGACCAGTTCCATGTAATAGTTTTGTGTCATAATATGTCAGATCGTGTTTGGCAGTGTGGTAGCGGTTATTTTTTAAATAGTTTTTTGTATTGAAATATATGTCAATGATATTTTTTCATTTTTTAAAAATTATTTTTAACATCAGCACATCAAAACGATCCAAAAAATATAAATCAAAATTAATTTTAAAAAAAAATTTAAATTTAAATAAAACACAAATGCAAACGCAGCACTAAACATTGCTTTAATGGAAAGCACGAGGTTGGTGGATGAATTTATTTGCTTTGAACTCATAAGAAACCCATCAAGGCAGCAGCAGACAGCCACCTTCGGTAGTGTTTGGAAACGATATGCGTTTTGAAAAAATTTTAAAAAAATTTTTTTAAAAAAATTTTAATATAATTTGTACTTTTTAAATTATTTTTATATATTAATATTAAAAATAATTTTTAAAAAATAAAAACATATCATTAATATATATTTTCACACAAAAAATTATTTAAAAATTAATCACTGACATCCTATCAAGCATGCTCGAAGGACTACTGCTTTTAGTTGTGAATGAAACCTAACAGTCAGGCAGTAATCCAGGGCCACATATATTTTTTTTTATATGGTGTTAGTGATTTTTCTTTCAAGTATTTTTTATTTAAAAATTAATTAAAATAATTTTTATTTGTTTTTAATATTAACATATCTGAAAATATAAAAAAATTTTATAACACAAAAACTAACATTTCCAAGTAATGTGGTTGTTGTTCAAATTGCTTAGAAATATATTAATAGAAGTATTTTGTTATTTTTTAAAAAATATTTTTAATATTAATATATTTAAAATATATTAAAATAAAAAAAATTAATAATTAATTTTTAATAAAAAAAATTAAATTGTTTTAGAAATATGGCCTGATCTTACGTAGTCTGGCCATCCTCTTCTTATCCAAACACGTGTAGCCAGTCCATTGGAAGCTTGAAAAATGGATAGACGAGAAAATC
Source organism: Populus alba x Populus glandulosa (assembly GCA_033617975.1). Taxonomy (NCBI): domain Eukaryota; kingdom Viridiplantae; phylum Streptophyta; class Magnoliopsida; order Malpighiales; family Salicaceae; genus Populus; species Populus alba x Populus glandulosa. The sequence continues at coordinate 4,856,043 of CM066155.1, read as the reverse complement.
ACGAGGACTTTTTTGGACAAGCACTACCACGTGTCAGTCGTTGTAGTGGTCATAGACCTTTATGTTTGTAGTCTCACCGGAATTTCCGTACACAATCTAGACATTGGCATGGCAGCAACCGCATCCTCTAGGAATAGCCACTTTGCTTTGGGCACTGTGCCCTCTTAGGAGTTTCCTGCTTTAGGCACCATTTAGATTTCTAGCTAAACTTTATTTTTTAAATGGATTTAATTTGTTAATATTAAAAATAAATTTAAAAAATGATAAAAATCTTAATATATTTTTAATAAACATTACTCCTCATCTTTTCCGTAAAAATGATATGGAGGGCGACGATGGCCCCAAAATCAAGAAGGTAGTACACAGTAAGAGTAATAATAAAGACCGGTCGGTGGGAGACTTGCTCGGGATCCAGGGCACTTCCGGTATATATTATTAGAATGGCCGGTGAGAGTGATCAGATACAGTGAATGCATCATAAGAGTTACAGTGCCGGCATGTAAAATATATATCTGATCTCTTGAAATCCCATCAACGAGGACTCGAGAGATTTTTTCCTTATCTTGAACGTGGCAGCCAGAGGCAGTTTCCATGGCGGTGAACCTGACAGCAGGATACCATTTCTAAGGTGTCGGCAAGCCACTATTCACCGTCGACGTGTCACTGTGTGCACGAAATGGATGGAGAAACTGGTATTTTCAACGGCGGTAAATTAAAGCATTCATTTAAATTCATGCCCAGAAGACGGAAGGAAACGGGATATAGATACGATAGAGATGGGCCCCCTTTGCCTGGTAAATGGGGTCCCACAACATGGTAGATATTTCCTCATCATCCATATCCGATCATTTTTGTCAGCACTACTCCTCGATTCAACGTCATGGCTCCACCTCCACGGTTTTTTTTTTTTTCAAGTCTTTTGTTTCTAAATATCTGAAACTAATATTTTTTTAATTTTATTATATTAAAATAATATGAAAATATAAAACAAATTAATTTTAAAAAATAAAAAAATTTCAATTTATTTTAAATATTTTTAAAATACAAAAATAATCAGGCTATCACACTTGTAATCATCCATGTTACTTTCATGACAGTCGAGTTCTTCCTTTTGCTGAGTCTAAAAAAACCAATTAAAATCCATGGCAGGCCTTTATGTATAGGCAGAGGGTAATCCTATAGTTAGAAAAAAATATCTTTATACTATTTTGGATATTTTACATGCTTTGTTATTAAAATATGTTTGGGTATTAAAATAGTTTTTATTTTTGTCCAATAACATAGAAAAAACTATATGGTTATTTAAATAATTTATGTTTATTTACACCCCGCTTATATATAGTTATATTTTAAATTTTAGTTTTTTAAAAACTAAAAAAACATATTTTTTATTCATAGAAGCTGTTTTTTATTTATTCTGCATGTATAAATTTATCTCATTATAATTTTAATAAAACGCTAATTTTTTAAATCATAATTAAAAATCTTTTTCTTAAAGTTTTTTTAAAACTAAATATTACCGTAATCTCAGACACCCATTTAACCAATCCACCACTTTTCTATTAAAGATTCTAAATTTTTTGTTTCTCTTTCTTGGACAAGATATTAACATTACTTAAATCCCATCTATCCATATCTTCCCACAGGAGAAAATGACCATGGCGGAGACCACAAGTGCCTCCTGCAACCGTTCTTTAAAATATTTGGCATAATAACATGGATATATGTTTAATTAACATTTTAATTAAAATGAATTTGCTTCCTTCCCTTGTATGGTGCCCCAAACAGGGACCTAACAACTTTCAACGTCACCTGGAGCCTTTCAGATTAGATCAAAGGCCTTTCTAAAGGAAATGATACGTTGGAGTTTATTACATTTGTCATCAACACTGTGTGTACGCGTACATGGACATTTTTGTGATTTCCAATTACACCATTAGTTTTATCTTCTTTTTCTGTCTGCTTCCATTTCCTTCGCTCCACCTCTGAGCCTATAAATATGGCGCTTCCTTCCTTCATCACTTCATATCAAAAACCATTTCAAAGAGAGAAAAAAGAAGAAAGAAAAACACAATGGCAGGAATCATGCATAAGATTGAGGACACTCTGAACATTGGAGGCAAGAAAGATGAGCGCAAGGGTGAGACACAAGGTGGGTACAACCAACAAGATCACAGGGGCGGCGCACAGGGTGAGCGCAAGGAAGGGTTTGTTGGCCAGATGAAGGACAAGATGCCGGGGGGAGGCGGTGGCGTGCACGAGACACAAGGTGGGTACAACCAACAAGAGCACGGGGGCGGCGCACAGGGTGAGCGCAAGGAAGGGTTTGTTGGCCAGATGAAGGACAAGATCCCGGGCATGACGCAAGGTGGGTACAACCAACAAGAGCACAGGGGCGGTGGCGGTGTTGGTGGCATGACGCAAGGTGGGTACAACCAACAAGAGCAAAGGGGCGGTGGTGGTTTAGGTGGCATGACGGGCGGCGCACAAGGTGAGCGCAAGGAAGGGTTTGTTGACAAGATCAAGGGGAAGATCCCGGGGGCTGGCGGTGGCAGTGGCGTCCGTGGTGAAGGGGGAGAGAAAAAGAAGAAGGACAGGAAGAAGAAAGATGATGGCCATAGCAGCAGTGACAGCGACTAAAAATCTTGCTCTGCTTCCATGCATTAGGTATATACACACATTTGATCCCTACTAGCATGGTTTTTTGTCCTATTTTTTTCGTTAATTCTTTTCCCGTCATTTTTTCTTGTTGTCTTTATTGACTCTAGATCATAAATTAATTATATTTACGTATGACTTGTTGCATGCTCTTTTTCTTACATCATGTCAAAGTCAAAGCTCAAAAATGGTGAATCGTTTGTTACACGTCCTGTTCTTCCATTATTTTGATTTCTAACGTATCCTTCTGTCTTTGCAGGTGTGGAGGAGGTCGAGGTCGAGGTCCTGTCTACCAGTGTTGCAGTTTATTATCACTAGAAAAAGAAAAGAAAAAAGCTGTACTGTTCAATATTTTGTATCTTTGCTTTAAGTGGTGTTGCTAGGCCCGGGAAGAATGTAAACCGAAAATGATATATTATAATAAAATAATAATTATTATTAACATTATGTTTTATGTGGGTGATTTTAATTTGTTTCTGAAATAAATTGATAAACATATGTGAAGTATACCTGCTGTGGTACAGAAGCTCCCACCATATAGGAGCTGTACACGTACATGCAAGATATGTTCTTCCTTAAAATTGTTCTGCCAGCGACAATGGAAATTAAACACATGGAAGGGCTGTAAGAAATTAATGGATTATATTAAAGAAAATTCACCCATCATAACAAAGTTTTGTCTGAAGAGTTTTGAGATTTTATTTACTGGAGGTGAAACACACACACCCTTCTCAACAAAAATAAAAAATAATAAAATATTGGACACGTTTACTCCATTATTGTGCTCTATCTATGTTGAATCAATTTATTTATTAACGCTTGGAATATTAATATCTAAAGATAAATAAATTATCTGTTTGGAAGGGTGGTTTAATAAATCTATCTGTTGAAAGTTGTGGTTATTTTATTTTGAAATATATTAAAATAATATATTTTAAAATTTTTAAATTTTTTTTATATTAATAATTAAAAAATATATAATGTATAAACATTAAAAAAATAAAAAAAATTAAAATTTTTAAAAATATTTTTATTACATAAAATTAAATCGCAGTGAAAAAGAGATAATATGCATATACAATTGAAAAGTCTTTTTATCTTTTTTAATTATTATTTATTTATAATTGTCAACGAGTATTTATTTGTATATTTACATGTTGATAAAGATCCTCCACTCAATTATATTATGCTTTCAAGGTTAAATGGAATAATATTATTATAACAATCTCAAGTGGCATTAGTGTGTTATGGACATAGTTTTGGCATCCCAAAAAACAAAATCGGTTATACAAAATATCTTCTAGGGACTAATTGCTCTTAGGGGTATGATAAATGATTATAAAATTGCAATAATTTACAGTGAACTTTTTTTTTTTTTATCAAAAAACATAATAAAATAAAATAAAATATGCTTTTGAAAAGTTAATCTTTTACGGTCTACTTTTCTATATGATCCGGGGGAAACTCTTTAATCAAATTCTAAAAAAAGAATTGAATGAATTAAATCTGTATACCGTAATTAAATTTGTCTCAAGCAAATAAAACATTAAAAAATCCGTTAGACAATATAGAAGCCGCAAGGAGATCTCACTCATACTGTGGACCGGACTCATCGTGGTAAAAAAAGACAATAAAATTAATTTATAAATTCAGAGCCCAGCTATTTGTGGACCGAACCTATTAGTTTTGGGCTGCTGCATAAACTTCGATCTGACCATTGAAAAGGTTAAAAAGCTTGCAGGTTTAGTTGGCACATGTTTAAACAATGTTTCAACATTAGTAATTGTGGACCAGACCTATTAGCAATTGAAACATTCTTTTATTTTTTAATCATGTTTAAAATTATTTTGAGATATTACATAATTTTATTAATATATATAATTTTTAATATTCTATTATATTTAAATATCAATTTTCTAATTCACGATATATTTTTTACTTGATGTCAGAAAAAAAAAACATTAATATTAACTACACATTAATTTTTTTGTGTTAGAAAAAAAAATATTAAACTTTTTTATTTTTAATTAGAGTTAAAAAAATACATTTGAAAAGCTTATACATTTAGTGGATTACCAAAAACATTATCCAATCCGCAGTCGAAGGGTACGAGAAATAATAATTGTACCATGTTTTTTGATATCCATGATAAAATGTATGGAAAGTAATCAATAAAAATCTATATGGTGATTTTATTTATCTTTAAGAATTATCATCCTAGTTGGTTTTTAGGATCACATGAATTAAAAGCTATATTCATATAGTTGGTACTGAAATTTCATATATATAAAATGCCTTGTAAGGTTCAAATAAAAGGAAGGTTTTATTTTTTTATTTAAAGCATAGCTACTGCAATTTCTAGCCTTTTTTTTCCCATTTACTACACCTTGTTGATTGGTTGTGGGTATGAAGGCATGGCTAATTTAATTTCTTTCTTTTTCTTCCTAATAAAAGCAAAAAAAAATAATACCATCCTGATTATATTGTTTTTAAATTTTCTTGTCGGTTTTCTTTACCTTTTATTTTTTTATTCTTGTTTTAATTTTTATTTGTTTGGCTAGTTTATGAATTTTATTATAAATAAAATATTCATGATGTGTCTCGTATTTAAACATTAATGTTTTTTCATATACGAGAATAGATTAAAAAGGGAGTTAAAAATGAAAAGAAAACCTAACAAGTGTAATTTTAACACTACAAATTCCCTAATATGAAAAAAGATAAAATGTGTAGGTCTCTCTAAAGCAAAAACTTCATAACTTTTAAAGGATTGACATGATTTTTGTAGTGTGATTCTCATCCCCTACCTTTAGCCTTTTTAAACATGGACTTAAGCAATAAAATAAAATATATAAATATGTTGATTCATCAATACAATATTATCATATATAAATATTTGATGCGAACTTCTTGATCACGTGATCAAGCAATCCCCAACGGTTATTCTTCCCCAAAAAAGCTGATAATCAGGTTTGAGAAGTGTGACACAATGAAAATCTATCTTAAAACACCAATACTATAGAAATTGAAACGAATGACGCCACAATATTAGCCTTGATAAGTTAGATTTATCTTTGTTCAAGTAAAGATAACGTGTTTCATCACACAAAACACAAGTTTATTTCATAAATTCATGTGTTTTGCTTTTCAACATACAAAAAACTTATATAATGTTTCAAATAACCCTAATGGAACCCATGTGTGGGCTGATTTGAGTCCACTTACAAAATTAACTCAAATAAATAATAATAAACTAAAGATTAAGAAGAAAATAATAAAAATTCAAAGTTAATATCCTAGATATGCTAGAATTAGATTTGCCACCCATAAAAAGTTTCAAATAAACTAGGAAATCTGATTTGAATGTGGAATTAATTCTGAAGTTTTCTTACCTTGTTGTGCTTAGTTTTCTTGTTTTACATAGACAATTAATGAAGAAAATCTCTCTCTTTTATACTTGTCAATTTAGTTTCCTTTCTAGATTAGGAGAATCATTAATTAATCATTTCTAGTTTATGAAATCAGATCTGGCAGCCCCCCTAGCATCCTTTGTTGATAAATACTCTCCTAAATAATAGGTAAAATAATGAACGAAATTTTCTTGAATTTTAGGAGAATATTTTGCTAATTTAAGTTCTTGTAGAATTAGAAAATCAATCCCAAACAAATCTGATCTGATATGATCATAACATCTTAATTAACTCAAGCCAACTTTGAACCCCACATGGCCCAAATCTATATTCATTAATTGTGACCAAACCAGCCCCAAAATATACTCCATATAAACTTTCTTTGCTGCCCAAAAACATATCATGCATAGCCTGTCATGATCTGTTCGAATTACCCATCAAAAGAATTGGGTTGAACTCATCATCCATAAGAACCTCAATCTAAGTGAATGCTGAACCATAAACTAAACCGTATCAACAACTAGTCTCAAACACATAACTGAATACTTGCTTTAAAGAATCACTACCAGAAAATCGATAAATACATATGGAAATAACGAGAGAATATTTTTGTCGGTAAATTTCCGAGGGATTTTACCGATGAAAATATTCCCTCGGTATATACTGAGGGAATTACAGTGGGAAAAAATATTAAAACAAAGCAAAAAAAAAAATTTACATGTCATTTTTAAATTCATTGGTAAACTATGAACATTGTTCATCATGTGAATTACAGAGGGAATAACTAATGAAATTTTATGTCGGTATTTTCCAAAGGGCTTCAAAACTATTCACTTTCTAATTGCACTGTTAATTGTTGTTCTTTACAGACAAAATCACTGACGGATTGAAAATTTGTCTGTGTTATTTGGCAGTTTTCTGAAAAAATTCGATGAATTTAAAATTTTCATTTAATTATTACAGATGAAATCACTGACAGATTGAAAAATCATCGGTAATTGTTGGCGGTTTCTAAAAACGTTTTACAAAATTAAAAATTTAAATTAAATATTACCGATGGAATTACCAACAGAATAATTAAAAATATTAATATTCAATTATCTGTTAATAAATCCGTCGCTAACGCATCCTAATAAAAAGCCTGAATCCCCTTATTTCACAAGAGACAACCCATTTCTCATTCTCATTCTTCTTCTTCTTCTTCTTCACTATATGTAAAAAACAACAATATCTATTTCTTTCTCTTCTTTTGTCTCCTCATCTGCTTCTTTTTTTCTTCATGCTCGGGTAAGTCTTCTTCTTTTATCCTTTTAGTTTTTTTTTTAATTAATATGCTTTACAAAATTTCCTCTCTCTCCTTAGCTTCACTTGCAACTACATTAAGGTAAAATTTTTCTTTTTTCTTCTTTTTCATGATTTGTTTCACTATATTTGTTTTTTATTTTATTTTTAATTGTTTTTGTTCTTAATAATTGTATAAATGTTGTTGTGAGATTTTTTTTTTCATATGAGATCATTTTTTAGTTGATTTATTTATAGGATTTTTAAATTTTTAGCAATTGCAACTTCATTTTTTTTTCATATGAATTTTTTTAGTTGAATTTATTTTTTCTTTTTATTTATTTGTTGCAAATTTGTTTGGGTTGAATTTCTTATTATTTTTTCCAAGCATTTTGAGTATATATTATAGAGTGTTGATTTAATTATTTTATAATTTTATAAAATGATTTTTTAAAAAAATGTTATTACTGACGCATCTGTTCCGTCAGTAATAATATTTTTTTTATTACCAACGGATAAAAAATTACCGATGAAAGATTCATTGACGGAGCATTTTCATTGGTGATTTTGTTGATAAATTAATTACTGATGGAATATGTGTCTTACGTCGATGAAAATTTTTTATCGATAAATCTGTTAAATCTTGTAGTAAATTTAAGGCTGAACTTGTATCAACATTAGACTTTGTTGAAAAAAGAAAAGAAAAGGAAAGTGATGCTTTGACCAGGCAAATCACCTAGTTGGTTTCAGTATAGGCCTTTGCAATGCTAAACTACCATGTGAAGCTATTGGAATCTTCTTCCTCTTAATCAGTTTCTGCTTAATTTTTTGGTTATCGTTTCTCAAGATCTTTATGTTATTGTAATGCTCTTGTAGGGTGAGAGCTCCTGCTTAGTGCTTTCAATAAATGAAAAAGCAATAGACAAAATCTAGCTCATTACTCCCTGCATATTTAATAATTAATTAACCATCATCAACATGAATTCGACTCGATCTTGCTCGTAGTAGAACAGATCAAAAAATGGGACCTTTCTTTTTCATTCGGCTTCTTCCCACATTTACAGTAAAGACTAGGAAAATATGACGAGTTCTTGCGATGACCAAGTTTCTTGATATGCTCGGTATTGTCAAATATTAGCATCTTTGCTTTCATACTCTGTCCATCTCAGAAAAAAAATACAGAAACCATATTGGAGACAGAGATCTTCTCTAATTTTCCATTACTGAAAGACAAACGCCAACTAGACACGATGACTCGAGTTCTTCTAGCCCAAGAGGAGTCGACAATTGCGATTCCTACAGGTTCTTACAGCAACAACAAATTAAAATAGTTAAGACAAAGATGTTCTGGTGCAATGCCGTCTTTTTGAGTAAAAATCCATTCCTAATGTTCAAAATAATTGTATATACAAATTCCATTCGGTTTTCCAACAAAAAGACGAAAGAATTAGAACAGTTGCCTCCCTCTCTATTAAATCCTTGTCCAGTCCTGTTCTATGTTTTTTTTATATTATTATTAATTTGGATGTATATATTAACTTGCGTGTATCTCGACTAATCCTATGAATTTTAAAGTTAACGATCATGTAAATTTTCAGTGGTTTTTAAAGAACTTGAACTCTTTACCATTGAAAAACAAACTCAAAACCTGACTAGCTAAGCTAGTTGATGAAGTTTTTACGTTTTAATTAATATAATTAATAGCAGATTGCACTGGAGTAAAGAATTTCTGATTAACCGTCGGTCCAAAGTTAGTGTGATAATCCTTTGAAAGGGTCATTTAATTTTTTTATATCTTTGCATAAGAATTAGATGATGCACTTGTAAAGGTAACCGCTGGAAGAAGAATTAGTCGATGCCTCTACCTTTCTTGCTTGATCATATCTACCCTTCTACATAAAAGTGGCTCTAATTTTTTAGCTGTTTTAACCCTCCCGTCTCCATTACAGATGCCCATTATCTTGACCAAACTACCTGATAAAAGATTAAATAATTTACATATATGATAATGAGATGAAAAAAATAAGTAATATAATTTAAAAATCAATTAAAACCAAATATAAATAAAAAAGAAAAGAAAAAAAATCAGATTATCTTTTATAATGATAATTTTCTTTGAACTAAATAAACTAACTTATCAAGTGTAAGGCTCACTGTGTGATTTGTTCTTCAATTTACAGAATAAAGGATTGCCATGATCATGAAGCATGCATTTATTGACATGTTTTGGTAAAATACTATATAAATGTCATGTGATTCATTACAGGCCGGATCAATATTTTTTTTAATGTAAGAAAATGTATATTTGAGCTTTGCCAACTTCTTTTTCTAAAAAAATAATTAATCATGGATTTAAAATATGATGCATATTGAATAATATATATTTTAAATATTGATACAGTGATATTTTGAATGTTATTTTTTAAAAAATATTAAAACAATAACATATTAGATCAACTTGAGTTAACTTGTCAAATTTGTAATCCCGGTTATAAAACTGTGACAATTCTATAAATAAAAAATCTAAATAAATTATAAAGATCAATTCATAATCGATTGAATATTGAAAGATAAAATTAATAATAAAACATATTAAATTAAAGAAAAAGACAACAAAACAATTGTTGTTTTTTTTTTTAAAGAAAGAATAAAATATGTATTGGTCTTAGTTAATTTTGATTAATGTTCAATTTTAATAACCTTTAATGCAATATAAATCATAACTATAAGAATTTTATAATTTTTTTTAATATATTTTTATCTCAAAAACTTTATCTTTATTCTACATTTATTTATTAAATGTAAATAATTATTAAATATAAAATATTTTTATTAATGAATTAAATAGATATTGCATTAATAATATCAGTGTTAGCGGCAACTAACCAATTAATTGCAGGACATACAAACTAACAATGTGCATTTTCAATCTTCTACTTGGCCTTGTTAAACCATGTAAACACCCTGTGCCAATCTAAATCAAAAGAATAGTGTGTTGTAGGTTAATGGGGTCAAAAAGGCTTTTTATAAGTTAAACCATCTTTAGGTTTAAGAAGGTGTATTTCGTACTTGGATCTGTTTGTTTTATAAAAAATAATTTTTTATAAATTATTTTATATTTATTTATCATTAAAAAAATTATTCAATAAAAAAAAATTATTTTATTTTTTTAAAAAGATATTTTGAATGGAAAGTTTGGAACGATATTTTTATATATATATCCATTCATATTTTGTGTCATAAGTAGAAACCAAATATAAAAAGAGATTAAACACCTTACTTAAAAGATCGGTCCAGGTGTAAAGTTAAAAAAAAAAACTTGACATATATTAATTTTATTATCATATAGTTGGTGTGCTGATATCAAAAATAATATTTAAAAAATAAAAAAAATATTTTGATGTATTTTCAAGTAAAAATCATTTTTAAAAAGCAATCACAACCAAACATTTTATGTATATTTTTTGCTATGTATAAAACTCAACTATAATTTTTATCAAACATGTATAGAAATTCAATTAACCACACCTAACCACACTATTTTAAAATTTATTTTTTAAAAATCACAACCACAAAAACTACCTTAAAAACAAACACAGTTCAGTTCATCATTGAAAGTCGCTTGCATAGAATAATTCCAAATAATTTCCTGTGTTTCTTTAATTTCATACAACTATGCCTAGGATTTATACAGTCAAGACAGGGAATGGAACAAGTCTTCATTGTTTTTAACACCATCAATTGGCACTCTCCCATTAGAGCCATCGGCAAAAGTGAATATATGGCCACTTTGCCGACACTCTCTGTTGTAACCAATTTTTGGGTCCCCATAAAAAATAAAATAAATAGCCAAAAAAGTTTAGAAAAAATAACAGGAGGCAAAAGCGCTCAGGAAACAGTCAGAAAATTGGTCAATGAATTTAAAAATACAAGGATTGAATTTTTGACAGTATATTCTTGAAGGATGAAAGCCCTATTGAGAAGGAAAATTTGAATTTTGAGGAGAAAAGCCCAAATTTGGATGTTTATGGACTTAATTGGATTTTTATTTGAATTTATAGAAGATTTGATTGCAAGAAAAATTGATTTTTAAGTCAATTTGGGATTTAATTAGAAGAAATTTAAGTTCTGGGGCCAAAATATATTTTTTAGGTATTTATTAGGTCAAATCAGGGGCTTAATTGCATAAATATTGAAGTTTAATGGCCAATTAGGGATTTAATTGTGAAAATCCGAAACCAGAGACCAATTTGGAGAAGGCGCAAAGATAGAGGGGGCTGTTTGGAATTGTTTCAGGGGCTTAATTGAAGAAATTGGAAGTTTATTGATCAATTAAGGGTTTAATTGTGAAAATCAGAGGCCAAGGACCAAAGTGAAAAACGCGGCCAACTATAGGGGTAGGGACCGAATTTGGCAGGGACGCAATTGAATTTTATTCTTGATTGAAGGACTCGATTGAAGGACTTAATAGAACAAATGATAAATTAAGGACTGATTCAAAAAAAAGGTTCTGGCGCCTTTATTTTAAAATGAAACGGCGCGTTTTATCCAAAATGATGCCGTTTCATGCATAAAAAAAAAAAGAGACCGAACGGTGCCGTTTTGAACGACACTGTTCACTTTCTTCTTCCCCCGAACATTACAGTGGGGAAGAAGGAAAAGTTTGCATTTTTTTATTTCTCTACAGGTCCCTCTTGCCACCGACCGAGGCCCCGCGCCGGTGGGCCACCGATAGAAGACAATGGCCGACCTCTCGCCGCGTTGCCAAAGCCGAGAGAGGCCCGCCTGGATAGCCGCTCCCCGACAGCCGCTCCTCGACCCGCTCCTGGGCTCCACGTTGAAGCCACGCCCACTGGTTCTATAAATAGTGCCCAACCCAGCACACCGACGAGGACGAAAAAAAAAAGAAAAGAAGAGGAACCCGAAGAAAACTAAGAAAAAACCGAAGAGAGAGAAACACCCACCCGAAGAGAGAGAGCCAACGAAAACTAAAAAAAACAAGAGAAGAGTGAAAGTTTGAAACCGGGAGGAAATTTAGAAAACAAAAATCAAGAAAACAAACCGAGAGGACTCCGCCGGATTTGCTTTGGAAATCGCCGTGAGGAGCCGCCGCGAGTTAGGATGCTGCACCGCCTCCACAACAGCACCGCCAGCAAGCCATCGTCTCCGCCGCGCCAGGTACGCTTCCCCCCTACACATTTTCTTTTCAAAAGCTGTAAGAGTTATTTTGCCTCCTGCATGCAGAATCGTTCTGCATGCAGGAGGCGGGGGGGGGGAGATAATTCCCCCCCGTGCTGTGTTTTTTCTTCTTCTCTGGGCTAGACGGATTCTGGCCCAGAAATATGTGGTTGGGCTAGAGGGATTCTGGGCCGGTCCGGCCCAAACCAAGGTAGGATGGTTGTTGGGCCGGGGGTCGGCCCAACGATTTTTTGGGGCTGAGTCCGGCCCAGTTAGTTGGGCCGGCCCAGCCCCCTTAATATATAAATATATTATAATTATATTATATTATTATTATTATATTATGTGTGTGTATATATATATATATATATATATGTTTTGGGAAAAATCTGAAAAAATCTAAAAAAATGTTGTTGTTTTCTTTTCATATAAATATATATTTGTTTTATACATTTGGTTAGTATTTTTATACTGTGGAGATACAATTTCAGTATTTAAAATACCTAGTTTTTCGTCAAGACATCCAAGATTTTCAAAGATAAATTATTTTCTTTGCTTTCAAAAAATTTCTAAAATTCCTTAAAAATATTGTTGATTTTTTTCGTATATTTTTTTTAAAAAATGACTTAATATTGGTTTGTATTTTTATGCTGTGGAGATACAATTTCAGTTTAAAATACCCGATTTCGCCAAAAAAAAAAACAATGTTTTTTTTTTTTTTTAAAATGTTTTCTTGCGTGTTGCATACGGCCAATACTCTAACATGTTTTGAATGTTCTTTTTATAAAAAAATATATATTGGAAGCTTTGAAAGTGTGTTTTTGCATAGATTTCTTAAACACAAAATATTTTCTTGTATTTTTGGATTTTACAACATGTTTGTAAAACTCCAAAGGGTATTGGTTAATATTCCAAAAAACTATAAAAATCTTATTTTTGGGGAGGAAATTTATTTATTATTCACCGCTAATGTTTGGATAAAGAAATCCTTAGAAGGATGAATATCCAAAATATTATTGGGAGTAATAAATCCGCACACATTCTTGAAAGAAGCCTTGATTATAATCGAGGACATTTCAAAATTTTAATTTTTTTTTATTCCACGATTTATGAGTCGCAAACTTTTGAAATACTAAGGGAAAAATGAGCTTTCAAAGCACATGGAATCTCCTTAGATTTCTATCCAAAATCAATTGACGAGCCTAGAAAATACCAACACCATAGCAATTATAGAGCAAACCAAACACCGAGCAGCTTACCTTAGGTAGGGCGTACTAGGGGTGCTAATACCTTCCCTTTACGCAACCAGTCCCTTGCCTTAGAATCTCTGAAAGACCAGTTAGGGTTCCTAGTGACCAAAATACTAGTTGGCAACTCCAAAGAACCAAATCAGCAAAACAGAACAAAATGAAAGTTGCCAGTCGAATGTCGCAAAACAAAATTTTTTGTTATATTTGTTTGTTGGGGTGGTGCGACACTCTCCTCCCCCATTTCTCCTTCTTCTTCATAATCCTAACCCTCCCCATCTGCAAATAACCAGCCCCCCTCGCCCCAAAACAAAAATCTTCCTCATCTCAGCATAACAAGTTGTATTTCTTGAAGTTTTGTGGTCACAGCATCCGTATTCTGATTTACCGACGGATTTTATCATTTTTTGTAAGTAATTCTATCTTTTAAAATTTTAACATTTAAATGTCAATTTTATTGTTTTTTTAGTATATGTATTTTTTTTAGTAGATGTACATGTTTTATTGTTATTTCTCAAACAAACTTGTAGTATATGAATGTATAATTTTATACTTGTTATGGTTTGTTTTAGATTTTATAAGATTGTATTTGTTTGGAAATTGTTAAAACTTAATTTGTAGAATTACCGAATTACATGTTATGTTTTGAAATAATTAAGAGCTTGCTTAATGGGTCCTTTTTATAGAGGTTCGATAGAAGTCATGGATGATCGTTCATAGATGTATCTAGATTCACCCCAAGGATTGCGGAGGATGGATTATTGTAACGGGGTTTAGGGTTTTATTAATTTCGCAACATCTATTCCCAGAAATTTTACTGGAGGCGGTATTAGGTGTCCATGCAGGAAGTGTCAAAATAAAAAGTATCTGCATCCAGATGTTGTAATGATGCATCTTCTACACAAAGGGTTTGTGGAGGATTACGAGTGTTGGTATGCACATGGAGAGGTATTTGTTAGTAATAGGAGAATGGGAGAAACGGTGGTTGGGTCAACTTCTAGTGCTAGCAACGTGCATGAAGCGGCAAATGACAACACTAATCCTTACAGAAACATGGTTATGGATGCAATGAGAATGAATCAAGATAATGTCAATCAATGTCCAATCGTAGAAGAAGAACCTAATGTAGAGGCAGCTTGGTTTTTTGATTTGTTGAAAGATTCTGACGAACAATTCTGGGATGGCTGCACAAACCACAGTAAATTATCGGTCGTGGCACAGGTGTTCACCATCAAGTCAGATAACGGGTTGAGTGAGGTCGGGTATGACAAAATTATTGATTGGGCAAGAAGCATTTTACCTGAAGGGAACAGGCTCAAAGGGAACAGGTCAATGATGAAACCCCTCGGTTTAGGATACCAAAAAATTGACATGTGACCTAATATCTGTATATTATACTACCTTGAAAATGCTGAGATGACTGAGTACATGACATGCGGGCATTCCCGTTACAAACCCAGAACTGGCAGGGGGAAGACTCTAGTGGCATATAAAAAACTTAGATATTTCCCGATCACACCTAGATTACAGAGGTTATTTATGTCACCAAGGACTGCTGAGCACATGACATGGCACCAAACACACGATGCCGTTGATGGTGCATCCTTCTGACGGCGAAGCGTGGAAAAGCCTTAACAGTGTTCATCCTGACTTTTCTGCTGAATCAAGGAATGTTCGACTTGGGTTGTGTACAGACGGGTTCAACCTATTTGGGTCATTTGCTGCTCCCTATTCTTGTTGGCCGGTTATTCTCACAGTTTATAACTTGCCACCGGGAATGTGTATGAGGTCGGAGTTCATGTTTCTATCTACTGTCATACCCGGTCCAAGTAGCCCGGGGCGGAATATAGATGTTTGTCTTCGACCGTTGATAGATGAGCTGGCGCAGTTGTGGTCCTCCGGATCTCTGACTTATGATATATCGAGGAAACAAAATTTCCTTATAAGGGCGGCTTTGATGTGGACTATCAGTGATTTTCCAGCTTATGGAATGCTTTCTGGTTGGAGCACGCATGGGAAACTCGCATGTCCATACTGCATGGAAAACAACAAGGCATTCACGCTAGCAAACGGAGGTAAAGCTTCTTTTTTTGACTGTCACCGTCCCTTCTTGCCACTTAATCACAGGTTCAGAAAGAACATAAAAGATTTCTTTGTTGGTAGAGTTGAAAAAGATGTTGCATCCCCGCGTCTTTCTGGTGAAGAATTGCATCATGTTGTATCAGAGTACGGTGACATTGTGTTTGGCCTTCAATCAGGTAAGCAAAAGTTTCCTGGTTTTGGTTTGACCCATAATTGGGTAAAGCGAAGTATCTTTTGGGAGCTTCCGTATTGGAAGACTAATCTTCTCCGCCATAACCTTGACGTCATGCACATCGAAAAGAACGTGTTTGAGAATATTTTCAACACCGTCATGAATGTGAAAGGGAAGACAAAGGACAACATGAAGGCTAGATTGGATATAGCTTTATACTGTAACCGTAAAAATATGGAGTTGGTTTATGACGAGTCACAGGTTGCAAAACCAAGGGCAAGCTTCGTGTTAGAGAAAAACACACAACTGCTAGTCTACAAATGGCTTAAGAGTCTGTGTTTCCCGGATGAACATGCATCGAACATATCAAGGCTTGTTAACATAGAGGACTGCAGATTGTATGGAATGAAGAGTCATGACTGCCACGTGTTTATGCAAACACTCATCCCATTAGCTTTTCGTGATTTATTGCCAAAGGGAATATGGGATGCACTAACGGAGATGAGTCATTTCTTTAGAGATATATGCTCCAGCAAGATGAATGTTGAGCACATTGAGATGCTTCAAACGAATATCATCGAGACACTATGCAAACTTGAGATGATATTCCCTCTATTTTTTGACTCAATGGAGCATCTCCCTATACATCTACTGTTCGAGGCAAAAGCTGGAGGACCGGTCCAGTATAGATGGATGTACCCATTCGAACGGTGATATATTACAGTTGCAATGGAATTCATATCTTAAAGTATTTTCTATGTTTTTCTTATTTGAAAATACTTGAATTGTATTTCAATGCAGGTACTTGTTTAATCTAAAAAAAAAGGGTTAAGAACAAGGCGCATGTTGAGGCTTCGATATCTGAGGCCTATATTGTTGAAGAGATATCAACATTTATCTCGTACTATTTCGAACCTCATATGAGAATAAGAATCAATCGCGTTCCACGGCATGACGATGGCGGTGAAGTACCTTCCAGTGGGAACTTGTCAATATTCTCCAATACTGGACGACCCACACCTAAAAATGCCATAAGAGGAAGATATTTGTCGGAAATAAAATTCAAACAAGCACACAACTATGTTCTATTTAACTGTGATGAGCTGAGACCATTTATTCAGTAAGTCTATATATGTGTAATACTAATTAAACTTTGTCAGTAATATACTGTTAATTATATATTGTAATATCATACACTCATTATCACTTGCAGGCAACATCGACAATATTTGCTCTCCAATAACTCGCAGCTGACCGAATCCCAAATCTTTCAATTATAAGATGAACAATTTGCCACATGGTTCAGAACACATGTAAGCACTATCACAAACTCATTCTAACGTATGCATGTCATTACGAGATTCTCGTTCATTTACCATGTATTGATGTACATTTAATTACATATATTTACAAGGTTTATCAAATGGGAAGGAGTGCGCCAAAGTCATTGTCTTCACTAAGCCTCGACCCTGAAAGAAACGTTACGTGCTACAACGTGGTATTTTGTCAATGGATATGTTTTCCATACTGAAGAATACGGGCAAGGAAGAAAGACATACAACTGCGGTGTTTGTGTTAAGGGATCCACAAGTAGCCAGTTAGAAGTTGACTATTATGGAAGATTAGAAGAGGTCGTCGAACTGCAATATCATAGTGAGCAGAATACAGTGTTTTTATTCAAATGCTATTGGTATGACACGACGGACAAAGGAATTAGAGTTGATCCGCACCATGGTCTGGTCGAAATCAACTCAAAAGCTAAACTCCGCAACATAAACGATGTCTTTGTTTTCGCAAAGCAATGTCAACAAGTTTATTACACAAACACCCCTTCATTTAGAAAGGATCGATCAAGAGTTGATTGGTTGTCCGTTTTAAAAACGAAACCACGGGGTCGTGTCGAGGTTGTTCAGGATGAGAACGAAGACACAAGTGTGCGAGATGAAGTCTTTCAAGTTCGTGAGTTGGTTGAACCATATCAAGTTGCTCCTTCGATTGAATTGGAAGAAAATTCAAATTTTCGAGTTCTCGATTATAGTCTTGTTGATATTGACGGAGAGGAGTTGAATGTTGTTCTCAGCTCAAGCGGACAAGCAAATGTCGATGAAGAAGATGATATCCATATTGAAGATTGCGATGAAGATGATGACAATTCAATTGATGAGGAAGAAGAAGAAAATTCCGACTAATTATGAAAATGAAGCCCTATGTAAAAACATTTGTCTAATGTAATTTAGATTATAGATGATGTATTTTGTAAAACAAAATATTTATTGTTTAAGCAATGTGGTTATTGTTTTGTGTGATGGACAGTTTATCAGTTAAGTTTTTGTAGGAAGGTAAACAGGCAATACAAAGACAACCTTTCCTGTATAATGCAAACTTACCGACGTCCATACCGACGGATAACCATCCGTCGGTATCTCACAGAGAGTTCGAAATTAATTATGCGAAATGCCACCAACACTGACGACATTACCGACGGATTCACCGACAACTATACCGACGGATTCTAGTCCGTCGGTATATCACAGAGAGTTCGAAAACAATTACAACAAAATGCCACCTTCACCGACGGATATACCGACGTAATTAAATCCGTCGGCATCTCACAGAGAGTTCGAAAATATGGCACAATCATCAACGGGAATACCGACGGATTATAGTCCGTCGGCATATCACAGTGAGCTCGAAAATATTTATAACAAAATGCCACAATCACCGACGGATTCACCGACAGATTTTTCGACGCTAATACCGACGGAATATTTCCGTCGGTAATTTGTCGGTCACACATATTACCGACGGACCGCGCGATTTCCAACGTGTGTGAATTAATGCGCCTCTGAACTTGTCAGATTACCAACGGAATCACCGACGGACGTCGAAAAATATGGAGGACTTTTAAAAATTCGGTGCGAAATTCAAAAATTACCGATGGATTTTTGACCTGTTACCGACGGAATTGTTGACCTTTTACCGACGGATATTAATTCCGTCGGTGATTCCGTCGGTAAAACTGCCTTATAAGTTCCAGCCCCCGCCGCTTCGCCTCATTTTTTCTTCTTCTCCACGCACCGCTTCTCTTCTCTTCTCCCCGCGCCGCTGCACCTCAGATTTTTGAATCCTTCAAGAATTTCACCTTCAATCTCTAGCAAGATTTAGTGTTGTGAATCTTCCTCAAATTAAAAGGTATGTGTTTTTTTCCAATTTATTTTATTTCTTTTAATTTATTTTTAGTTGTTTTTATTTTTGTTATTTTGTTGTTTTGGTGTTTTTTTTGGTAATGTAGATAAAGTTTTGAATTTGTCACATTATTAAGGTATGTATATTTCATTCCTTTTATTGATGTAGGTTTTTTTTTTTAATATTTTTTATTGTTTTGTTGTCATAATTATAATGATTAATTTGTTGAATTATAATTGTTAATGTTGAATTATAATGATTAATTTGTTGAAGCATAAATTGTTGAATTTATTGAATTTATTTTTTGTCATATTTTTTATTGTTTTGAATATAATTATTGATTAATTTGTTGAATTATAATTGTTAATGTTGAATTATAATGATTAATTTGTTGAATTATAATTTGTTGAATTTATGGAATTTATTTTTTGTCATATTTTTTTATTGTTTTGAATATAATTATTGATTAATTTGTTGAATTATAATTTGTTGACTTTATTGAATTTATTTTTTGTCATATTTTTTATTGTTTTGAATATAATTATTGATTAATTTGTTGAATTATAATTGTTAATGTTGAATTATAATGATTAATTTGTTGAATTTATTTTTTGTCATATTTTTTATTGTTTTGAATATAATTATTGATTAATTTGTGAATTGTAATTGTTAACGTTGAATTTATCTTAGGATTAATAGTTGAATATGTTGGAATAATTAGTATAGATTGGTTCAATTGGTTGTGGCTATTGTTAATATTTGCAGGTTTGTGGATTTGGGTAGTATCTAGTATAGGGGAGGTGCTGCCGATTTTTTTTTAACTTTTGAATTTTATTATACAATTATTTATATAAAATTGTTTAGATGCGCAAAATGAAATCCAGAGCTGGTCGTTCACGTCTAGTCGAATCAAGTTCGTCTAGCAGCGATGATGATGTTTCCTTAGGTGCCTCTCAAGAAGAGGCACCTACACCACCTGCGCCGTCAACCGATGCTGCCTCTTCCAGCGATGTTTCACATCGCAGAAGCGGCGTGCCTTCGCAGCGGAATCAATTTACCCGCAAGTACGAGGCACAGTGGAAGGACGATCTTTCAATGTAAGTTTGTTAAGGTTTTAGTTTTATATATATATATATATATATAAACAAATTTAAAACATAATTTATGAAGTAATCACTATTTCATTAATTTCATTTCTTTTCAGGTTCACAAACATTGAGGCCGCCCAAGTAATATCATCGGTGTTTAAAGCGTCGATGGAGATTCCATTGTTTCAATGGAGTCAGATATCCAGGAATCCTGAATGGATGCCTCAAATCAATGCATGGTTTCGTAGATTTGAGGTTCGTGTTAATATATAATTTTCAGCTTATTTCTAATAAATTCTAGTTATAATTGTAAATAAATTATTAACATTTTAAAAAATTATTTTTTTATACACAGCATCGATTCTGCTGGGACGATGAACATGACACTGTTGTGAGGAGGGTATGGGAAAATCACGCGGCAATTAGGTAAAATCATGCTGGGACTTTTTTTTTTTTACATAATTATTTATGTTTCGAAATGTAATTTTTTCGTGCGTGAATTAGGTTGCGTGATTTTTGGTATGACACCCAGAAAAAAGCAAAAAAAACAGCGAGGGATAAGGGGTTCCAAGGCTGGAATGATGTTGTGGTTTGGAGGGATTTCAAACCAATATACATCCCGGAAGATATATGACCGCACTATCTTCAGCATGTGACGTCTGAGCGGTTCACTCGACGCTCACAGTCCGGTGCTGGCAACCGAAATCGGCCAATTCATGGCTCGGTGACAACGCACACCAGCGGCTTCGTTCCGTTTGCTGCACATGCGAAACGGATGGTAAGATTAATTTAAATGAAATATATCGTTCAATTAATTTGTTGTTGATACATTTTTTCCATTATAGGCTACGTCTCTTGGACGTGAGCCGAGCCCTATGGAGCTGTTTGTGGAGACGCACGTGCGGAGTCATGACCGCCAAAAGGGGACGCAACAGTTCGTTGACAAATATGCTCAACATTTTGTGGTATGTTTGTTCAACCATTTTATTTTGTAAGTTATTATTATGTTTATTGAATTGAATATGATGATTTTTTTTTTCAGGAGACCTATAATAATCGGTTGAGGGAGAGATACGGGGACGATCTAGATTTGTGGATGGAGGCTGGATCGTTAGGTGGACCCGATAAAAATCGGGTTTACGGGCTCTCCAACACTACCGCCGCCAACTTGCGGTCGATCGGTACTGCTTCAACCGCTGGGAGCTCCCAATCTAAGGAGTTTGTGGCCTTGCAACAAAGGTGCGACCACCTATCAGAGACATACACACAACTCAAAAAAGAGCAAAAATTGGCGAACAAACAACACAGAGCAGAGTCTGAACAACAAAGAGCGGCCTATGAAGAACTTCGTCAAATGGTCATGAACATGACACAAGGTGGAACATGTGCGCCTAGTCCTTTTTGGCCGCCTAACCCCATCCTCCTCCTCCACCTTTATATTAATTTTTAATAAACATTATTTACATTTAAAATTTTGTTTAATGTTTTTTTGAGACACATTCATTTTGTAATGAATATTATTTCACTTTGAGTTTTTGTTGCTTAATATAAATTTTATTTGCATAATTGGTTTGTATTACCATTAATTTATATTATTTTTTCTAAATAATTAAAAAACAATTACACAGGAATTTACCGACGGAATAACTCCGTCGGCATTGGACAATGTCTGCCACCATCACCGACATATTCACCAACGGAAATAATCCGTCGGTATAAATTTACCGATGAATTTACGGACGGAAATATTCGGTCGGTATAAAATATCACCGACACTTTTGCCGATGGAGTTAGGCCGTCGGTATTTACATAACACCGACGGAATATTTTCCGTCGGTATATTCCAAGCGGGAAACTTTTTTTTTTGGCGCGAACGGTCCGTCGGTAAATTTTTTTTTTTATTTCCGACCAATATAGCGACGGAATGTGGAATCACCGACAAAAAGTATTCTGACGGGCGTATTCCATCGGTAATATAGTCGATAAATAATTTACCAATGAACATTCTATCACACACCGATGTAATATTTCCGCCAGTAAAACTATGAAATCTTGTATTGCTCACTGTGAGGACTCGTTTCTTTTGCATAGCGTGGTGGTTCCTGGCGGCTGGCGCAGCAATCAAAGATGCTACATCAAGTATGGATGCAGTTCCTATTGACTGGTTCACAACCAGGAAAAAACAGGTGTTCATAGATAGTGGAATCAAGGTCATGTTTGTTGGGTCGCCAATTCTTGCTCAGCTGGTTACGGATGGCTCAATGGATGAGATCAGAGAAGTACTTGAGCATAGTGACCCGTCATGGAATCCAGCTGATGCGGTTGATTTTCATGGGAAAACATTACTTCATATAGCCATCTCTCAAAGCCGAGCCGACATTGTACAGTTACTTCTTGAATTTGAGCCGGATGTGGAGTTTCAAAGCCGATCAGGGTATAGTCCATTTGAGGCGGCTGCAAGATCTGGTGAGGCTTTGATTGTTGAGCTTTTATTAGCTCGTCGAGCCAGCTCAGAAAGATCACAGTCCTCAACTTGGGGTCGAATCCACCATGCAGCTGGAGGGGGGCATTTGGAGGTGGCGGTAAAGATAGAGATGGGCCCCTTTTCCTGGTCCCACAACATTGTAGATATTTCTTCATCATCCATATCTGATCTCCTCAATTCAACATCATGGTTCCGCGGTTGTTTTTTTTTTTTTAAGTGACTTTTGTTTCGAAATATCTGGAGTTAATATTTTTTTAATTTTATTATATTAAAATAATATAAGAACATGAAAAAAAATTAATTTTAAAAATTTTAAAAATTTTAATTTTTTAAAATAAAAAAATAATGAGGCTATCAAACTTGTGATCATCCATGTTACTTTCATGGCAGTGGAGTTCTTCCTTTTGCTCAATTTAAAAAAAATAATAATAATTAAAATCCATGGCACGCCTTTAGTTGTTGGCAGAGGGTAATCCTATGGTTAGAAAAAAAATATCTTTATACTAGTTTGGATATTTTACATGTTTTTTTGTTAAAATATGTTTGGGTATTACAATAGTTTTTGTTTTTGTCCAATAACATAGAAAATTCTGTATGATTATTTAAATAATTCTAGATTATATATAATTATTTTTTAAATTTTAATTTTGTAAAAATTAAAATAATATTTTTTTTATTTATAAAGATCTTTCTTTTATTCATAAAAAACTGTTTTTATTTATTGTACATGAAAGAAAAAATTTATGTTATTATAATTTTAATAAAACACTTACTTTTTAAATTATAACTAAAAATATTTTTAAAAAACTAAATGATATCTTATGATAATACGTTTGGCAATATGTTTGAAAAGCATTTTTAAAAAAATTTAAATTATTTTTATTTTAAATTTATATATTTGTGATATTTTTAAATTATTTTAATATATTGATTTCAAAAATAATTTTTAAAAAATAAAAAAATATTATTAATATACTTTTTTAAATACAATTTTTTTAAAAAATACAATCTCTTATCCCACACCCCATCCACTACTTGGACAAGAGATCAACATTACTTAAATCCCATCAATCCATATCTTCCCACAGGAGAAAATGACCATGGCGGAGACCACAAGTGCCTCCTGCAACCTTTCTTCTTTAAAATATTTGGTTAATTAACATTTTAATTAAAATGAATTTGCTTCCTTCCCTCGTATGGTGCCCTAAAGAGGGACCTAACAACTTTCAACATCACCTTGAGCCTTTGAGATTAGATCAAAGGCCTTTCTAAAGGAAATGATACGTTGGAGTTTATTACATTTGTCATCAACACTGTGTGTACGCGTACATGGACATTTTTGTGATTTCCAATGATACCATTAGTTTTATCTTCTTTTTTCTGTCGGCTTCCATTTCCTTCGCTCCACTTCTGAGCGGCTGAGCCTATAAATATGGCACTTGTTTCCTTCATCACTTCATATCGAAAACCATTTCAAAGAGAGAAAAAAGAAGAAAGAAATACACAATATATATGGCAGGAATCATGCACAAGGTTGACGACACTCTGAACATTGGAGGCAAGAAAGATGAGCGCAAGGGTGAGACACAAGGTGGGTACAACCAACAAGATCACAGGGGAGGCGCACAAGGTGAGCGCAAGGAAGGGTTTGTTGGCCAGATGAAGGACAAGATCCCGGGCGGTGGCGGTGGCGTGCACCAGGGCGAGACACAAGGTGGGTACAACCAACAAGATCACAGGGGCGGCGCACAAGGTGAGCGCAAGGAAGGGTTTGTTGGCCAGATGAAGGACAAGATCCCGGGCGGTGGCGGTGGCGTGCACCAGGGCGAGACACAAGGTGGGTACAACCAACAAGATCACAGGGGCGGCGCACAAGGTGAGCGCAAGGAAGGGTTTGTTGGCCAGATGAAGGACAAGATCCCGGGCGGTGGCGGTGGCGAGCACCAGGGTGGCGGTGGCGGTGGGTACAACCAACAAGATCACAGGGGCGGCGCACAAGGTGAGCGTGGGTTTGGCGACCAGATCAAGGACAAGCTGCCGGGCGGTGGCGGTGGGGTGCGCAAGGGCGAGACGCAAGGTGGGTACAATCAACAAGAGCACAGGGGCGACGCACAAGGTGAGCGCAAGGAAGGGTTTGTTGACAAGATCAAGGGCAAGATCCCGGGGGCTGGCGGTGGCAGTGGCATCGACTAAGTATCTTGCACTGCTTCCATGCATTAGGTATATACACACATATTTGCTCTCTACTAGCATGGTTTTGTGTCATTTTTTTTCCGTCAATTCTTTTCCCATTGTTTTTTCTGTCTTTGTTGCCTCTAGATCATAAACTAATCACATGTACGTAGGACTTGTTGCATGCTCTGCTTCTTACATTATGTCAAAGTCAAAGCTCAAAAATGGTGAATCGTTTGTTACACGTCCTGTTCTTCCATAATTTTGATTTCTAACGTATCCTTCTGTCTTTGCAGGTGTGGAGGAGGTCGATGTCCTCTCTACCAGTGTTGCATGTTATTATCACTAGAAAAAAAAAAGAAAAAAGCTGTACTGTTCAATATTTTGTATCTTTGCTTTAAGTGGTGTTGCTAGGCAGGGAAGAATGTAAACCGAAAAATATTATAATAAGATAATAATTATTATTAACATTATGTTTTATGTGGGTGATTTTAATTTGTTCCTGAAAGAAATTGTTAAACATATGAAGTATTCCTTCCATGTCACAGAAGCTCTCACCATATAGGAGCTACACACATGACACATGTACTCCAAGATATGTTCTTCCTTAAAATTGTTCTGCCAGCGACAATGGAATGAAACCCCCCATGGAAGGGCTGTAAGAAATTTATGGATTATATTAAAGAAAATTCACCCATCATAACAAAGTTTGTCTGAACTGTTTTGAGATTTTATTTACCAGAGGCGAAACACACGCACCCCGTTCTCTCAAAAAAAAAAAAAAGGTGACACGGCATCTCTATTCTTGTGCTCCATGTCGAGTCAATTTATTAACGCATGAAGGTTTTTTATTTTAAAGTGTTTTATTTGAAAAAAATTATTAATATTTTTTAATTTTAATGATTAAAAAAAAGATATAAAAATATTAAAAATATATATTAATTTAAATTAAAAAATAAAAAAATTTAAATTTTTTTAAAATATAAAAACAAACGAAGTTAAAAAAAATAATAATATGCATATACAATTAGAAAGTCCAAGGCGCTAGCCATATAAATATTTATTTATAATTCTCAACGAATATTTATTTGTATATTTCCATGTTGATAATGATCCTCCACTCAATTATATTATCCTTTCAAGGTTAAATGGAATAATACTATTATAGCAAATCTCAAGTGGCATTATGGACATAGTTTTGGCATCCCAAAAACATAATCGATTAATACAAAATATCTTCTAGGGACTAAATGTTCTAGGGTATGATAAACGATTATAAAATTTGCAATAATTTACAGTACAGGGACTAAAGTGAACTTTTTTTAATCTAAAAACATAATAAAATAAAATAAAATGTGCTTTTGAAAAGTTAAAATAAACAGGATCTTTTCCGGTCTACTTTTCTATATGATCCCTGGATTTAGAAAAGGGCAAAACTCTTTTGATCAAATTCTAAAAAAAGAATTGAATGAATTAAATCTTTTACCGTAATTAAATTTGTCTCAAGCAAATAAAACATTAAAAAAAATCCTTTGGACACAATATAGAAGCCGCAAGGAGATCTCACTCATACTGTGGACCGGACTACTCGTGGTAAAAAAATACAATAAAATTAATTTATAAATTCAGAACCCAGCTATTTGTGGACCAGACCTTTTAGTTCTGGGCTGCTGCTTAAACTTCGATCTGACCATTGAAAAGGTTAAAGCTTACAGGTTTAGTTGGCACATGTTTAAACATTGTTTCAACATTATCAATTGTGGACCGGGCCTATTAGCAATCGAAATATTTTTTTATTATTAAAAATTAATTTGAAATATTATATGTTTTTATTAATATATATAATTTTTATTATATTTAAACATCAACTTTCTAATTCACTTGATGTCAGAAAAAGCGTTAATCATTAATTCTTTTGAGTTATAAAAAATCACAACAAAAAGAGTTGAATAAACATGGTAACATTTTTTTTTTGTATTTATTAAGATAAATGGTTCTCAATGTATTTATTTAGATGCATGCATAGATTTTTTTTATTTTTAATTAGAATTAAAAAAAATACATTTGAAAAGCTTATATATTTAGTTTTATAAAAAATTATCCAACCCGTGGTGAAGGTATGAAACATAATAATCATGGTTGTTAAAATCGTGTTTTGACTCGTAAAATCGTACGATTTTACGAGTTAAAACATGTATTACGGGTTGAATCGCTTGAAAAAATCGAAAATAGGTAAAATCGGGTTGAAATTGGGTGAAATCGCAAAAATCAGATGAAATCGCATAAAATCACGATTTCAAGACCGATTTTGCGATTTCAACAAAATAAGGCGCTGAAATATAATTCCTCCCTCATGTACAGCTGTCAGATACCTATTAGATTTTTCTTGCAGAGTCACGGAATCACGTGACACTCATAATTAACAGAGAGAACGCATCACTCTCGGACTTCTCATTGATTTATTGGGAAAACGTGATGGTGTTGTCTTGATAATTAAAAAGTATGCTTTATCCAAACTAAAATTAAAATGATTTATTGGAAAGGTTATCGAACTTCTTTAAAAATGGAAAACCTAAGGATTAGAAGATACTTGTTCTATTTGATTTACGATTTACTCGGCTCGAAAAACTAAAATGAACAATATTGGTGAAAAATCGAATTATGTGATGAAAATATTTCAGCTCAGTTTTTCATTTTTCATTTTTTTTTCAAATAAATTTTCTATTTAAAATTTACTATTTGTTATTATATTTTAAATAAAATTAGTAGTGATACTAATAATAATCTTGATACTAATGATAATACATCAGCAGATTGTTTGTTTTAAATTTATTGATTATTAGTTAATGAAAAGTTATTTTAAATTATGTATGACTTTTATTTGAATAATGTATTTTAAGATGCTTGAACTATGTATGAATTTTTATTTGAAGGCTTGAAATATGTATAAATTTTTATTTGAAACATGTTTTTTAAGGTGCTTGAGCTATGTATGAATTTTTATTTGAAGCATGAATTTGTTTTTTAATGTATTTTAAAATTCCTTACGATTTTACGATCCATTTTTACGATCCGAGATTGTGAATGACTTTCCGTGTCGTGTTAAAATCGCGATTTTAACAACCTTGATAATAATTATACCATGTTTTTTGATATCCATGATAAAATGTATGGAAAATAATCAATAAAATCTATATGGTGATTTTATTTATCTTTAAGAATTGTCATCCTAGTTGGTTTTTAGGATCACATGAATTAAAAGCTATATTCATATATTAATTTTTATTCTTGTTTTAATTTTTATTTGTTTGGCTAGTTTATGAATTTTATTATAAATAAAATATTCATGATGTGTCTCGTATTTTAAAATTAATGTTTTGTCATATATGAGAATAGATTAAAAAGGGAGTTAAAAATGAAAAGAAAACTTAACAAATGTAATTTTAACACTACAAATTCCGTAATATTAAAAAAAGATAAAATGTGTAGGTCTCTACAGCAATAATCTCATAACTTTCAAAGGATTGGCGTGGTCTTTTTAGTGTGATTCTCATCCCCTTGCCGTTAGTCTTTTTAAACATGAACTTAGACAATAAAAAAAATATATAAATTATATTGATTTATCAATACAATATGATCATAAAGAAGTATTTGATGCGAACCTCTTAATTTCATGGTCAAATATCCCCAATAAAGATAATATTTCCCCAAGAAACCTCTTAATTTCATGGTCAAATATCCCCAATAAAGATAATATTTCCCCAAGAAAGCTGAGAATCAGGTTTGAGAAGTGTAACACCATGAAAACCTGTTCCAAGACACTAATACTATTGAAATTGAAACGAATGACGCCACAAGGTCAGCCTTGATAAGTCATATTTGATCTTTGTCCCAGTAAAGATAACGTGTTTCATCACGCAAAACACAAGTTTATTTTATAAATTCATTGTGTCCTGCTTTTCAACATATAGAAAACTTATATAATGTTTCAAATAACTCTAATGGACCCCATATGTGGGCTGATTTGAGTCCCTTACAAAATAGACTGAAATAAGTAATAATAAACCAAAGACAAAGAAGAAAATAATAAAAATCCGAAGTAATATCCTAGATATGCTAGAATCAGATTTGTCACTCATAAAAAGTTCCAAATAGACTAGAAAATTTGATGTGAATGTGGAATTGATTATGAAGTCTTCTTATCTTGTTGTGTTTAGTTTTATTGTTTTACTTGGACAATTACTAAAGAAAATCTCTCACTTTTATACCTGCCAATTTCGTTTCCTTTCTAAATTAGGAGAATCATTAATTAATTCTTTCTAGTTTAGAAAATCAGATCTAGCACCCCCTCCTAGCATTCTTTGTTGATAAATATTCTCCTAAATAATATATAAAATTATGAATGAAATTTTCTTGAATTTTAGGATAATATTTTGCTGATTGAAGTTCTTGTAGAAATTGGAAAATCAATCCCAAACAAATATGATCCCAACAACTTAATTAACCCAAGTCAACTTTGAACCACATGTGGCCTAAATTAGGGGTGTTCACGGTCCGGTTCGATTCGGTTTTAATCCAAAAATTCAACCGAACTAGAAAATAGTATTTCTTATTAATATAACCTGAACCGAACCGAGAATCGGTTCAAACCGAACCAGTTTTGTTCGGTTCGGGTCGGTTTTTTAGCATAAAAACCAGACTCGTCTTCATCACTGAGCTAAATCAAAGGAAAAATCTGACATCAAATATCAATCTAAGCTATTAATCACAGCAACCACTTAGAAATTCAAGAAAAGTAACTAGAAAAAGCAACCAACAATCAAAGTTTTCCACATAGGGGCTAAGAAGGGAAAGGGATAGGCTGGGAAGGGGAAGGGGAAGGGAGGTCTCGAGAGAGCTAATTGACCATCAATTTTCTTGGGTCTTTGGTTTTTCGCCAGCTGTGAATGTCGTATTGGCTTTAGCAAAGCCTTTTCTTTTGGGGTATGTAGAGAATCTCAAAGCTTGTCTCCGCCCAGCACAAGGATGGAACTAGTATAAGTTATATTGTATGGATTTCTTGAATAATGGTTCCCTCGCATTTGGATTGTGAAACTGGAAGGGGAAGGGGGAAATGGAAGGGAAGGCTTGAGGGGGGTGACAGCTGGAAAGGAGAAAAGTGATTTAGGGTTCTGGGAAGGGGAAGGAGAAGGGGAAGGGGAAGGCTAGAGAGGGAGAGGGGGGGTTGGCGGCTAGAAAGGAAAAAAGTGATTTAGGGTTTTGGGAAGGGGAAGGGGAAGGGGAAGGCTGGAGGGGGAGAGGGGGGGTTGGCGGCTAGAAAGGGAGAAAGTGATTTAGGGTTAGGAATTATTCTTTTTATACTTTTTTTTTAAACCGGTTCGGTTTGGTCCGGTTCAATCGATTTAAACTTTTTTAAACCGGACCGGACCGGGTGGTTTTTTTTATTTTTTAATCGGTTTATTCAGTTTTTTCTATCGGTTCGGTTTTTTCGGTTAATTTTTTCTCGTTTTTTTCGGTTTAATCGGTTGGTCGGTTTTTTTGAACACCCCTAGCCTAAATCCATATTCATTAATAGGGACCAAACCACACCCAAAATACACTTCAAATAAACTTTCTTTACTGCTCAAAAACATCTTATGCATAGCCTATCGGATTTCCTACCATAAAAATTGAGTCAAACCCATCATCCATAAGAACCTCAATCTGACCGAATACATCTCTAGGTAAAGATCCATCATGAAAAACCCATGACTGAACCATTTACTAAACCATATCAACAATCAATCTCGAATACATAACTGAATGCTTACTATAAAGAATTCAAGGCTGAACCTAAACTATATCAACATTAGACTTTGTTGAAAAAAGAAAAGGAAAGTGATGCTTTGACTAGGCAAATCATTTAGTTGATTCAGTATAGGCTTTGCAATGCTAAACTACAATGTGAAGCTATTGGAATCTTCTTCCTCTCAATCAGTTTCTGCTTTGTTGGTTATCGTTTCTCAAGATCTTTATGTTATTGTAATGCTTTTGTAGTAGGGTGAGAGCTCCTGCTTATTTCTTTCAATAAATGAAAAAGCAATAGACAAAATCTAGCTCATTACTCCCTGCATATATAAATGCTTTCATGAATTTTTTTCAATTTAATTTTTATGAGGTTATCCCAGTCTCATGACCTGAACTATGAGTTTAATGAGTTAACTCTATTGACTCCATTTTTTCTCCTTTTCTAATTGACTTTTTTTCCCCTCAAATTCATCGTTCAATATTGTTGAGTTGATTGAGAATTAAGCTTCGTGATTTATTTTACTTTGCTTTCTATAAGATTATCATCATCTCATTAATCAGGTTACAAGTTTAGCAGGTTAACCTGGATTAACTCGAGTTGTTTTTTATGTCCTTTTTTAATATAATCTTTCCATACTAGATTGATTAGGGGTTGAAATTTATAATTTTTTTCAATTTTTTTTATTAGGTTATCTTAGTCTTGTGACCCAAGTTGCAGATTAACCCAAGTTGACTTGTGTTGTTTTTTTTAGTATTTTTTTTTAATTATAATTTTTTCAATGACATCATTCAATATTGGGTTTATTGAAAATTAGGCTTCATAATTTATTTTGATTTCCTTTTTATAGGGTTATTAGGGTCTTATGATCAGGCATGTGGATTAACAGGTTAATCTGAGTTGACCATAATCGATCCAATTTGTTGTCATCTCAATATTTATAAGAAATATCATATTGAATATTTAGTTTGATTCAAATTATATTCTTATCAATTGTCTGGGTTGCCTTTGGACCCGCCAAGTCTACTAAGTAATATCAGGTCATTCCCCACATGTTTTAAAAAATGTATTCTAGTAGAAAAAACATTAGCAATGCATAGATATTTTTTTAGGCTAAAAAAATTGATCTCAACGACAACATAACACGGGTCAATAATCTAGTATTATTAAACCTTGTAGAGGCTAACGGGTCACCATAATGACTTGCCAACCTGACCTCTAGGTTAAGATGGGTTTTAAAGTAAATTAGGTGGGATTTGACCTAGTGTCGCTTAGCTAACCCAGTCAATGCACCCATAACTCGGTCGACTTGTCCAAAACTCGATTTAATTTTTTTTATAAAAAAATCAAATCGACAGCATTCTGGTCTGAATTAGGTTAGACAATAATAAAAATAGATATTTACATGAAAGACAACAAATAAAATTTTTGAAAAAAAATATATTTGTTCAATCCAAACTTCATTTCCTTATTTATTCATCCCCTTGTTATTTTAATGAAAGCATGTTATTTTAACTATAAGCATTGCTTTTTAAATAAAAATCTATAATGATTTTGAAAAAAAAGTTTTAAAATAAAAATGCTAAAATAATATTTCAACATTTTGCATGTGATTCAAGAAAAAATTAATAGATTTTATAAAATCATGTAAAAAATCTATTAAAAAGATTAAAGAAAAAAAATGTTATTTTCATTAAATATTCAAAAGCCTTTTTTTTTGGCATATTAAACACGTAATAATTGAAAAAAAATATATTAACATTCCAATAAAAACCCATAATATTATTTGAAAACCATGGAAAAATTAAATGATAATTTAAATATCATGTTAAGCTCGACATGTATGTATGGGTTTACAAAGCATGTCCACATGCTTAATTTTCTTCTTTTCTACCTTTGTATAGACGGTAAACAATGCGTCGTTTTCTTGTTCAAATTTTTGCCCTAACAGCAGCAAAATTACATTTAAGATATAACTGCATCCCCTCCACACCATATGCTTACCACAGCGCAATCATTAGAACATGTCTTAGAGCTTGAATTATACAATATATAATTACCATAAAAGACCGACGACGAGTAGATGACCAATAATATACGTAATCAACTTGGTTGGCCAAGTATATTAAATGGCCTTCCTTCCTTCTACCACACGCAGAGGTGAAAAGCACCATTATTGTTTTGTTAAGGCCACAGGCATCTTCAAAGAGCTCATGTGCTCACCCCAGTTTATATATTTTCCATGAACAGTAGCTTATCTGCAAAGATACCATCTTGTAATGATTTATTTTGGAGTAAGCATCATTGAAAGTGACTTGCAGAGAATAATTCCGAATAATTTCCTGTGTTTCTTTAATTTCATACAACTATGCCTAGGATTTATACAGTCAAGACAGGGAATGGAACAAGTCTTCATTGTTTTTAACACCACCAATTGGCACTCTCTCATGAGAGCCGGCTCTCCTCTGTCCTCCTCTTCCCTTAAAAATACTCCAATCCAACCTCCTCCTCCTCCAATTCCTCTCTTCGTGGGTTTTATCTTTCTCTAGTACCCATCAAGAATCACAGTGAAAGAACTTGTAGAGTAAAACAGAGACTTCAAGAGAATCCATTCGGAGCATATCGAGATCACCTGTACAGTAATAGCCAGGTAGGTCACTTGGCTCTCTGGAAGAGAAATGAACAGGCTTATTGGTTTGGAGCCATGGAATCTTGTATCTATCAGAATTGAACCTGGACAGAAATGCTATGGTGAACTCACTCTCCGCAATGTTATGTTCACTATGCCGGTGGCCTTCAGGATCCAGGCCTTGAACAAGACTCGGTACACGATCAAGCCACAGTCAGGAATCATGTCTCCTCTGGCAACACTAACTATAGAGATCACATATCATCTCTCTCCAGGTTCTCTTCTTCCAGAGACATTTCCTCACTGTGAGGACTCGTTTCTTTTGCATAGCGTGGTGGTTCCTGGCGCAGCAATCAAAGATGCTACATCAAGTATGGATGCAGTTCCTATTGACTGGTTCACAACCAGGAAAAAACAGGTGTTCATAGATAGTGGAATCAAGGTCATGTTCGTTGGGTCGCCAATTCTTGCTCAGCTGGTTATGGATGGCTCAATGGATGAGATCAGAGAAGTACTTGAGCATAGTGACCCGTCATGGAATCCAGCTGATGCAGTTGATTTTCATGGGAAAACATTACTTCATATAGCCATCTCTCAAAGCCGAGCCGACATTGTACAGTTACTTCTTGAATTTGAGCCGGATGTGGAGTTTCAAAGCCGATCAGGGTATAGTCCACTTGAGGCAGCCGCAAGATCCGGTGAGGCTTTGATTGTTGAGCTTTTATTAGCTCGTCGAGCCAGCACAGAAAGATCACAGTCCTCAACTCGGGGTCCAATCCACCATGCAGCTGGAGGGTGCCATTTGGAGGTGCTAAGGCTTCTTTTACTTAAAGGAGCCAATGTCAACGCTCTCACTAAGGATGGAAATACCGCCTTGCATCTTGCTGTCGAGGAGCGTAGACGCGGTTGCGCACGCCTTTTGTTAGCTAGTGGAGCAAAAGCTGATGTTCGCAACAATGGAGATGGAGATACACCCCTGCACATAGCTGCAGGATTGGGAGATGGGAACATGGTCAAGCTGCTGTTACATAAAGGTGCCAATAAAGACATCCGCAATAAGAACGGCAAGATTGCCTATGATATTGCTGCAGAATATGGCCACGCTCGCCTTTTCGATGCCTTGAAATTGGGTGACAGTTTATGCATAGCTGCACGCAAGGGAGAGGTGAGGACCATCGACAGGTTGATCGAAAACGGGGCAGCAATCAATGGCCGTGACCAACACGGATGGACTGCGTTGCATAGAGCTGCATTCAAAGGAAAAACCGATGCTCTGCGGGTTTTGATTGGAAAGGGAATTGATGTCGATGCAAAGGATGAAGATGGTTACACTGCATTGCATTGTGCAGTGGAGTCTGGTCAAGCAGATGCGATTGAGTTGTTGGTTAAGAAAGGGGCGGACGTTGAAGCAAGGACTAATAAGGGTGTTACTGCTTTACAGATTGCTGAGTCTTTGCACTATGTGGGCATCACCAGAGTGCTCATTCATGGCGGAGCAGCTAAAGACGGCGTCACACGATTGGTGGTTCCGGCTTTACACTCTCCTTTCAGGAATGGCATGGCAGGGAAAGAGGTGGAGACCAAACCAATGAAGAAGAGACCATTAAGGGCAAGAACATTGCGTGGTAGCTTTGATCGGGCAATGCCATTAGCCGTGGTTTAGGTATAGCATGGATTGGGATATGAGTTTTTTGCTTCCTGATCACATTTTAGAGCATAAATTGCATTCGTTTTCATCTTGCGGGTTTAAAGATTTGTGGAAGAAGTTGTAGACTGATTCACATGCATTGATGCTAGCACAAGCTTTATTAAGGAAATTAAGGTGATGTTCACTTTCTCTGCTCTATGTTGAATTTTTTTTTTGTTAAAAAATCATCTCAACTCAATAATTTAAGTTATTAGATGAGTAATTAAGATATGATTTATATTATTCTTTAATACATCTCTTCAAGTGAAAGTTTTTTGGGCTTGAAACTTGCACAAGATTAAATTACCTTGTGTTTAATTTTTATCAAATAAATAAAAACAATAAAATTCGAACTTGGTACCATTTGGTTATTAAAACTCTGATAACATGTTAAATAATCATCTTAACCCAATAACTTAAGTTATTAAGTAAAACCTCAAGATATGATTTATATTATTTTTTAGTGTTGTCACCGAAGGGCAGGACTTTAATAAGAACATTGTATCAAGAACCTGTGGCTCTGTCCAAGCGATTTGTATCCCTTTGTTTGATTTGTCTTTCTCCTGCAATCTGCCAGTCCTAACCATTATTTTCTCCTCGCCTAGTTTTCTTTATAGCTGATTGAAAATGGGTTTTGCTACAAGGAAACAGCCTCTGCTTCAATTTGCCTCAAATGATCTGAAAGTTCTTCGTCTACCGGAAAATGGGGTAACAGTAGAACCATCTTCTGACCCGTAGAGGATCGACCGACGGTCAAGAAACCTCGAACAAAATCTTTTGTATTGAAAGAAATCTTAATAATATTTGTTCAAGTGTCGGAATTGGAAAGCCTTCAAAGCTTAGAATGTGGGGATTCGGGAAAAATGAGAATTTATATAAATTCTGAAAAATTACAGACGTGTGATATAAAGATGAAGGAATATAATAAGAGTCAGAAGCTATAATTTTAAGACGAGCTTCTTTCACTAGTTGAATGTTCTGGTAATACAGTTGGGTAAATTATACCGAACACCATAAAATTCTCAATGCGTGAGGGTGGAATGGACTTTTGAGAGATTGAGGGATTCAACATTGATATGCTTCCCAAGCAGGCTTTTAGAGAGTTACTAGATTGACTTTTGAGAGATTGAGGGATTCAACATTGATATGATTCAAAAATGGATTTAATCGGTAATTTAAATAATATAATAACAATAATAAATAAATTGATAGACAATAATTAAAAAATAAATAAATAAAAGTTTGCTCTAAACCTACCCAGATTATAAAAAAGTTCAACAATTAAAACTAAAAATAATTAAAAAAAACTCAATTAAATCGAGTTAATTATGAGAAAGTTTATAATTATTAGACAATAATTAATTTTGCTCCATGAAATTTCCTTTGAAGAAAAAAACAATAAGGTGAAAATATTCTTATATTTTTTCTGGTCATTGATTTTATTTCTAATGATACTAGTCTTAGTTTTCGGGTTTCACCACTGGGTTGGATAATTTTCTCTCTTACACAAAAAAATGATATTTAAGTGTTGTAAACATTTAAAAAATACAAAATAAACAGTAACTTGTGTTATAAACTTAATTGAATTGAATGAGTTGGTTTAATTTTAATTAGATAATAAAAAATAGACAACGATTATAAATAGATGAAATTAAAAAATAAATTATGATAATCTAGGAAAACATATTTTATCAAAAGAAGACAAACTATGTAGCTCAATTTGTATCCCATTAAATGCGTGGAAAAAAATGAGGTAAAAAAAGAATTAGAAAAATCAATCATGTTCACCCGAGTTAATATGACAAACTTGTAACCTTGACATTTAGGGTCGAGTCAACCTAAGATATTTTGTCAAACTCACAATCCAAATAATGATATTAGAATAACCAATAAAAAAAATATCAAGCTCATTTTAAGAAAAAAAAATTATCAACATATGTTAACTTTTAAAACCTGTAACCCATGTCATTAGATTTCGAAGCACCCTATCCGAAAAAATTATGAAGCTCAATTTCCGATCAATTAAATATTGAAATATAAATTTTAAAAAAAATCAATTATACAAAAATATTCAAAAGAAATAGCAATTAAAAAAATAATGATCAAAATTGAAATACAAAATAAATATTATATTTGATTGAAGGACCCAAAAAATCAAAAGAATTAAGGTTAAAATTAGCATAAAAATTAAATAAAAGGTGAAATTAAAAATAAAAATAACTTTAACAAAAATAAAATGAAATGAAAGAGTAACAAATTTGGATTTTTTTGGTAAAAATAATAAATCAATGTGCATGGCCAGCAGTTTGCAAAGAGCGGATAAAAAAAATGAAAAAAACAATCCAATTGGGCTTGAATAGAACAAAGCTTCAGGAGTCGTCTAATAAAGGCTTTATAAGCCCATAGATGTTTGTAACCCTACAGGCTTGAATCAAAATCATCTTGGTCCACAAATGAACCCAATATAAAAGTTCTACTCGCCATGTTTTTTTTTTTCATACTTCTTTTTTCTTTAAAAAAACAATCATTTTATAAAAAAAAAATATATATTAAATAAAACAATTAGGTTGAATATGGTCCAAGTAATCATCGACCGGATGTCACGATAATGGAATTTACAAGTTAGTTAAGGGAAAAACAGGAATTTTGAGAGATTATTATTTTTGTTGAATCAAATATAAGTATTAAAAGGCAAAAAAAACAAAAAACAGATTTGTACAGTCTGTGAAAACCCTAGAGCAGTGAAGTGTGTCACCATAAATAATAAAAGAGTCACATGCTTTGAAGGACACATCTGGACAACCCTCCATGTCCAAAGATCCATTGCTGCTTTGCTTCGTAAATCATAGCCGAAGGAGATCACCATGGACACTGATGGAATCATGACTTCGGACCGGTCCATGGAGAAGAACCCACAAGTGCATGCAACACGAAACAAAACTCAAAAGCATGCAGCGGTGTCTGCTGTGATTTTGCTAGGTGATGGAGCCATGAGGCCATATATGGTGTGGTGTTACTTACAATGCCATCTAAAAAAAACCCTAGAAAATGCAGAAAGATAACTGGCAAATCCCAGGGGTTAGGAGGAGCCGATGCCTCTACTAAACGGCTAATTCGTCACTAAATTGAATAATAAACACGAAACACATGAGAGGCTTAAACTATATAATATATGTATGACGCTAGCTAGGGTTAACTTTAGGCGCTTTAGTTAGTGGTTGAGAATGTCTTGAAAAGGAGGAGACAGAAAAGGGGGAGTAGTAAAATGTAGCCATCAATGGTTGGTGGTGAAAGGAACATTACCAAAGCTCACCAACCACGCAAAATCTCCGACTAAGTTAGGGTTCGTGGTGGTTTTTTTGTAGTCTTCGCCTACCGAAGCTGTTTGTTCTTCAAGTCTTGTTTCTTAGAGCTCCATTTCCTGCCAAGTTGGGTGCGCAGACACCTAACGTTGATTGTGATTAGAAGATTAAGATTTGTCAAATAACAACTGAAGATGGCCCACGAAACACCAAAACCGGGTTGAATTTGGATTATATTACATCTTATATAATATTTATTTAATTTTATTAAAATAAAATAATACTTTCAGTTTAACCATATATACTTTATTTATATTTAGATTAAAATTAAAAATTCATAATAAATAAATTATTAGGAATTCTAGTTTCTTTTTATGTTTGATATTAATTTATTTTAACATTGTTAATATAATTATAGTATTATAACTTAATTATTTTTTATTCTTATTATGGTCCAATTAAAGCGGTCCACTGTGACATTTGGAGACCTACTCATCTAGTTTCCAATGGAGAGAAAGTATTTCATAAGCCGATTGGTAACCATTTCAAGGTTTTTGGTTGCTTGGCCTTTTTGTTAGAAACAGAAATGCAGAGAGTTTGGTTTTCAACAGTTTTGCAGTAATGAGTTTGATAAATATTCAAAGAACATAATAGCCTTTTAAAGGCTTTACAAGGTAACTGAAATGAAACTGAACCACGATTTTACAGCACCTACAATCGTGGGAATTAACTATCCTGAACGTGCAACATTACTACCTTAAGAACAGGAACCGTTATGCAGAAGAAACAATAAACAAAGGAAAAACTGAAATAAGAGGAAATCCTAACAACTGGAAGTAAAACGTCAATTTTAACATCCTCCCTTAGACTAAATACCATCAACATTTAGTCTACTTCTGGATAAGAACAAACACCCAACATATGTCGCAGCTTTAAGAAAACATCAAGTTTCAGAGGCTTTGTAAAAATGTCTGCAATTTGCTCATGAGTTGAACACTGAACCAACTCCACAATTCCTTCCCTTGTAAGATCACGGAGAAAGTGAAAGCGAATATCAATGTGCTTACTTCGACCATGCAGAACTGGATTTTTTGAGAGCTTAATGGCTGATACATTGTCACAATATACCACTGTAGACTTGCGTTGATCATGACACAGTTCTTTTAGAATTCTCCTTAACCAGACAGCTTGGCAGGCACTATATGCTGCAGAAATAAACTCTGCCTCAGTGGTGGAAAGGGTAACCACTGGCTGTTTTTTCGAAGACCAGGACACAGCACCGGAGCTCATTAGAAATACATACCCTGAAGTGCTCTTTCTGTCATTTTGATCCCCTGCGTAATCACTATCAGTGTATCCCAACAGCTCCTGATTTCCTTCTTTCTTGTAGAACACCCCAAGGCTACTGGTTCCCTTTACATATCGCAGGACTCTCTTTGCTGCCTGTAAGTGCATTTCAGTGGGATGCTCCATGTATCTACTTATCAGACTCACAACAAATGTTATATCAGGACGTGTGGCCGTCAGATACATAAGGCTGCCAACAATTTGTTTGTAGAGTGTACTGTCAATTCTTACTCCATCTTCATCCTTGCTGAGTTTATGCCCAGGAACGACTGGATTATTCACTGGATTGCATTGATCCATTTTGAACCTGTCAAGCACCTCCTGTGCGTATTTTCGTTGCCCAATGAATACACCATCTGGTTGTTGCAACACCTCAATGCCAAGAAAATACTTCATCTTTCCAAGATCAGTCATCTCAAATTCATTCATCATGGACTGCTTAAAATCTTTGAACATTGCTGCATTATTTCCAGTAAATATAAGGTCATCAACGTAAAGACAAACAAATAATATTGTACCTCCATCCGTTGTTTTGATGAACAAAGTGTGTTCATAGGGGCATTTTTTGAAACCTGCACTTAAGAAATAAGTCTCTATACGGCTATACCAAGCTCTAGGAGCTTGTTTAAGGCCATACAAGGCTTTCTTGAGTTTGTACACCTTGTATTCATGGCCTGTTTTCTCATAGCCAGGAGGTTGGGTGACAAATACTTCTTCATTCAGTTCCCCATTTAGAAAAGCAGACTTGACGTCTAGTTGATAGATCATCCAACCTTTCTGAGCAGCAAGCGAAATCACAATTCGAATGGTGTCTAGCCTAGCAACCGGTGCAAATACCTCAGCATAATCTACTCCATACTGTTGGCTGTAACCTTTTGCAACGAGTCGTGCCTTGTACTTATCTACCTCCCCTTTCTCATTGAGTTTCGTCTTGTACACCCACTTTACACCGATAACTCTGCTCCCAATTGGTAACTCTGTTAGTTGCCAAGTATTATTTCTTTCTATGGCTTCAATTTCTGAGTTAATGGCCTGCCTCCATTTCACGTTCTTTACTGCATCTTCAAATGAAATTGGATCACTGTCAACAGACAATGCTAAATAAGCAATGTTAGAGACCTCTTCCTCAGAGAGACCTTGTCCACTTTCATAGTCTTGCATCCATGCTGGTGGTCTTCTTTGTCTGACAGCATGAGGTGAGTTCTCATTAGTTTCCTCCTGTGATGAGTCATTTTGAGCAGCAGCAGCACCGTGATCAACATGATCCATTTCTTCATTGTGAACTGCAATACCATGATCAGTTGCTTCACTGTCCTCACTTTCTTTATTGATGTTGCTATCGACAGATTCCTCTTCATTAGCACCATTACCTGTGATCTCTTCTTCATCTTGTTCCCACACAAGATCAGTTACAATTTCTGTTCTAGAACAGACCTCCCAATCCCAACATTGATCTTCTTGAAACACAACATCTCTGCTTACAATTATTTTATGAGTAATAGGGTCAAATAATCTGTAAGCTTTTGACTCATCACTTACCCCAAAGAAAATGCATTTTCGGCTCTTGTTGTCAAGTTTCACTCTTCTGCTATCAGGTATATGAACATGAGATATACATCCAAAAACTCTGAAATGACTTACTGATGGTTTGTTGCTGCTCCAGGCCTCTTCTGGGGTCTTATTCTTCACAGCAAATGTAGGACTTCTATTGAGAATGTGCACACTCCAGTTAACGGCTTCAGGCCAAAATGTATTTGGAACCTGCTTCCCAGAAAGCATGCAACGTACCATATTCATAATTGTTTGATTCTTCCTTTCGGCCACGCCGTTCTGCTGGGGTGTGTATGCAGCTGTTAGCTGTCTTCGAATCCCATTCACACCACAAAAATTAGTGAAGTCTTGTGATGTGAATTCTCCTCCACGATCGGTACGTAGTGCTTTTATGCATGCATCTGTTTCTTTTTCAACCTTAGCTTTATAGTGTTTAAAAACAGCAAAGGCTTCACTCTTTTCAACCAGAAAATACACCCAAGTTTTCCGACTGAAATCATCTATGAAAGTGAGAAGATACCTTTTTTTGCTGTTTGAAATTGGATTGATTGGCCCGCAGATATCAGCATGTACCAGCTGAAGAATACCTGATGCCCTCCATGTGCTGACCTTTGGAAATGAATCTCTTCTTTGTTTGCCCACTAAGCAATCTTCACAGGCTTTAGATGGGATGTTAAACTGCTGTGGCATGCCTTCTACCATCCTTTTCTGTTGAAGAACTTTGAGACCTGTCCAGCCTAGATGCCCATATCGACAGTGCCAAAGATGAGATTGGTCTGTGATAAGGGAGACAAGACACCTTTGTTCCTTTGACTCAT
This sequence comes from Populus alba x Populus glandulosa, assembly GCA_033617975.1. NCBI lineage: Eukaryota > Viridiplantae > Streptophyta > Magnoliopsida > Malpighiales > Salicaceae > Populus > Populus alba x Populus glandulosa. The sequence goes on along the minus strand of CM066155.1, from coordinate 4,813,965 downwards.
ATTTAGCAATGAGAATAAACATTCTGTTGTGTGACATGGTAGTTTCGATGATTAAGCCCCTACTTGGATGAAAAATCTTACAGGTGCCATGTTGCATGAGAACTGCAAGCCCTTTCTCTTGTAGCTGCCCAATGCTCAGTAAATTGTTCGTCAGGTCTGGCACATAAAACACCTCAGTAATCACATGTATAATCCCATCTATCTCCATTCGAATACTGCCTTTTCCTTGTACTTGTAAGCTTGCATCATTTCCCAGCTTAACTGAATCTTTGAATTCTTCATTGAAAACATCAAACAAATCCTTTTTACCACACATATGATTGCTACACCCTGAATCCAGAAACCATATGCATTCACTTCTAACTTGTTTATCATCCACGTATGCCATGAGTAACATTTCTTCACTGGTCTCAGCAAAATGTGCCTGCTTCTCCTTCTTAGTACATTCCCATTGAAAATGGCCAAGTCCATGACAATTGTAACATTCAATCATGGATTTGTCAAAAAAAGACCGGCCTCGTCCTCTGCCTCTTCCTCTTCCACGACTCCAATTTCTTCCTCCTGGTTGAACTCCTCCTGGTTGGACTGCATTTGTAACTTGTAGTGCCTGTTCATCCAACGTATGTCTGCTCATTCGTTGCTCATGAACGAGCAAACTGCTTTGAAGCTCGTCAATGGACAAAACATCAATATCATTTGATTCCTCAATTGAGCACACAACATAATCAAATTTTTGAGTCATGGATCTTAAGATCTTCTCAATAACTACCACATCATTCATCTGTTCTCCATGAATTCTCATCTTGTTAATGATGGTGAGAGTTCGTGCAAAATAATCATTCACTGATTCTCCCATTTTCATGTGAAGTCCCTCAAACTCTTTGCGAAGAGCTTGCAGCTGGGCACGTTTGACTCTGGCTGTGCCTTGATACTTCTGTTTCAAGGAGTCCCAAATGTCTTTCGATGTGTCTTTCTTCAAGATTGTCTCCAGTATCGATCGATCAATGGCTTGAAATAAGTAGTTCTTCACCTTCAGATCCTTTAGCCTATGATCTTCGATTGTCTTTCTTTGTTCTTCTGTAGGATCCATCCCTTCTGCTGCTGCAGGAATCCCAGTCGCCACCAAACTCCAGTATTCCTTGGATCGCAGGAAGTTCTCCATAAGCATGCTCCAATGATCATAATGCCCATCAAACTTAGGAATGGCTGGCTGCACAAAACTGCTTTCACTTGCCATGAATTTCTCTCGTTGACTTATGTTTCGTAAAAAAATTTTATCAAGCCCCGTGTGGATGCTCTGATACCATATGTTAGAAACAGAAATGCAGAGAGTTTGGTTTTCAACAGTTTTGCAGTAATGAGTTTGATAAATATTCAAAGAACATAATAGCCTTTTAAAGGCTTTACAAGGTAACTGAAATGAAACTGAACCACGATTTTACAGCACCTACAATCGTGGGAATTAACTATCCTGAACGTGCAACATTACTACCTTAAGAACAGGAACCGTTATGCAGAAGAAACAATAAACAAAGGAAAAACTGAAATAAGAGGAAATCCTAACAACTGGAAGTAAAACGTCAATTTTAACACTTTTCACATGTAACACACTAGAAACGGAAAAAGCTTGATGATAAAGGAGTAAGATGCGTCTTTCATGGCATAATTGATTCTTCATTACTTACAAGCTTTATGATCCAAATCCCTCAAAAGATAATCATCACTAGAGATGTTGTTTTTTTACAAGAAAATAAAGTGGAATTGGGATACTAACAAGTTGGGATAACATAACAAAAACTTGTCTGTAAATTTTAATAAAAAATAATAATAAGATAAAAATCATCATTAAATCATAAATTTTTTAAAATTCAAACATCAATATACATGTCAAGATCAAAAAAATCACTTTAAAAAAAAACCATTATAAATAATGAATACATCAGTAGAAATGAATTATTTGACGAAAAAATAGCTGTTTATTTTTTTTTACTTGTAGAATAGAAACAAAATTACACAAGGCCATGAAAAAGTAACTATGACTAGAGTTAACAAGTATTTATAAGGGCAAAATGTAGTTTGTGTTAAATGGATATACAAGATAAAGATAAATGAGAAAGGTGTTGTTGATAAATACAAGGATCCTCTTATTAAAAATATTAAGAAGTAATCCTCACTTATTAGTGTTTTGTAAACATTAATTGATGATAATTAATTTGGGTTTTCATAGGATTTTAAAAAAGAATTTGATATACAACTTGAAATTTAAGTGAAATCCAAGTGAAGAAAAAACAAATATATATATTAAAAATTGGGGATTAAGTTTTGATTTTTATAAGATTTTATATTCATGAAAAAAAAGAGGAGAAATTGTGTCGTATGGACAGTAAATTTTGGATGAATTGATTAGTTGTTTAAATTATTTGTGTTATATTATATATGATGATAGATTCATTTTTTTATATAAATAAATAAATAAATTTTGTGTTGACATGTTAAACAATAAAGGAAAAGTGTTATATATAGTAAAAATCTTTGAAAGACAAGAATAATTGTTACTGACAATTTAAAATAAATACTGGTAATTTAATACATGTTAAAAGTGAAAATTCTATCCATTAATTTTCTTATCCCATATAATATAAATTATCAGTTTTGATTAATTATAAGATTTGAAATATGAATTAAAAAAATATGATAGGATTCAACAAGCTTTAAATCCGACCCGAAATTCGGAGGAGCAAGCATGAAGAGAGTCGGTGTCGGTTATACAGAGCGTGTCACGCCCAAGTGAAGGCGCGTGCGATTAGATCTTGTTTAGATCGTTGTCTGAGAGGCGCCAGTTGTAGACCGACACTACACTACGTGCTGCAAAAAGAATCTGAATCTGGGCATTTAACGGTCCTCATTCAACACCGACGCTATTTCGCAGAAAAGTCAACCGACAGCTCACTAATTTTAGGTTAAAAGCAGTCCTTACTTCTTAACTACATTTCATTTTGAGTCCTCTAATTGTTGTTCCTTAAGAGAAATCCTCCCCTTAATTCTTCCTTCTCTCTCCCTGAATCATGAAACAAAGTTATTAAAATTAGAATATATAATGACTTACAAACACTATTACCAACAGGGCAGATCTTGCCTCAAGATCTTTGGAAGACAAGACCAATAATGTGATATACACTATATAGTTTTCGATATAATTCGTTCGTTCACTTCGTGTTAGCTCTTGGTTTTTAAAATTATTTTTTGTTTAAATAAAATATTAAATTAATATTTTCATTTTTTTTGTTTAACTTTTTAATAGTGCTGTTTGGAAATGTGATTGGAATTGCTTTCCATTTAAAAATGCATCAAAATAATATATTTTTTTATTTTTAAAAAATTATTTTTGACATCAACATATTAAATTATTTGAAAACAGTAAAAAATATTAATTTAAAGTAAAAAAATTTTAAAAAATTAATTTTTTTCAAAAACACTTTTAAAACTAAAAACTAAACAGGAACTATGATTTAAAACTGACCTGATTATTATTAAATATGAAAATTGATTCGGTTTAAGAAAGCGTTTGGCACTGCATTTGAAAAGTATTTTTGAAAAAAATTAAATTTTTTTTTATTTTAAAGTAATATATTTTTTATGTTTTTAAATTATTTTAATGTGATGATCTCAAAAATAATTTTTAAAAAATAAAAAAATATTATAAATATATTTTTTTAATTAAAAAGCATTTTAAAAACCAATATAAACATGGGAGGTGAAGTCCAAAATGTCTGCAATTATCCATAGCCACCGGAACACTGTTCATATAAACAGTGCTATATGAGTTGGTGAAGTTAGGTTAAATGTAATTAATTGAAAGACATTAAAAAAATAATAATAAAAGAGAGGCTAGATGCCGATGGACACAAGGCCCACATGTTTAGAAAAGCTTAGACTGCTTGGTTTTTTCTTACTAAAGAGTTGTCTACTCTTTGATTTTTAAGAGTGTATTTCCCAGTGCGGTAGCGGTTGCTTTTTAAATAGTTTTTAGTGTTGAAATACATGTCAATGATATTTTTTCATTTTTTAAAAATTATTTTTAACATCAGCACATCAAAACGATCCAAAAAGTACAAACCGCACTCAATTTTAGCAAAAAAAAAAAATTGAAATTTGACGAAACACAATTTCGACCGCAGAGTCAAACAAGCTCTAAAAAGCATGCAGCAAGTTGTATACTTTCTTTTCTTTTACCTAAAAAATTTAATTTTTAGCTTTTGTTTTTTAAAAACACATCTAAAATACAATATAAATTTCCAAAAGCACTTAACAACATGAAATACTCCCAACTCTCTCTAGAAAACAAAATCAACATAATAAAAAAATAAACGAATTTTAAACTACTCTTTTTAGATATATTTAGAGTAAAATATCACCTTCATTAAACTATACTCAAAAAGATAAATTTATCAACATAAATATCATTTTTTTTCATGTTTGAAATGTCACCAATAAATAATTTTTTTCTTTATTTTATCATTTTCCAATAACTTTTTCTTTCATGTCTTAAATTTAAAAAGGGAAAAATAAATAAAATAAATTTTAGGATTAAAATTAAAATTCTAAGCACTCTAAAATTATCCATATATTTTACGTTGTAATTCTTTTTTCTTTAATTTTTTTTCTATTATAATTTAAAATTTTATATCGTAAAATTAGGTTATAGAAATATTGAATAAAAAAGGTATAGGGTTGAAAATTATAAAGAAAAAGATGGAAAAAAAGAAGTAAGTGGAGCTTCACTGTTGTCCTTTCTTTTACTATATAGTTAATTCTATTATTTTGCAAGTTAGAAACATTATGCCACAACAAAAAATTGTTGTCCTCGCACCATCGCTTTCGGGGGAAAAAACTTATAATCTTGTTGATTTTCATCCTCGAAAAATAATTTTTTGTGTGGTTTGGTGAGTTGGAAGGGTCTTTCGTACAAATGTAAATCTTTATTTGACCGTGCACGAATCTACAGAAGATGGCATGTACTTTACCCAGAATATTTATTATTTATGGAATAAAGTTTGCAGTATTTAAGGATTTTCTCGCATTCCTCCGAGCCTCATGAAAAAGGGCCTACAAATTATTATTTATTTTTTTCTCAAAACAACCTATCAAAATCTTGATTCTTGATGGATTTGTAATCCATAGAATAAACTATAATGTAGATTCAAATTCCACGTTACATATGAATCTCTTAAATCAAATAATGTTTTATTAACCACTAGCAGATTTGTTTTTTCAACCACCTACCTATAGTAATGACTTAGATTATTTCTGGATGGATCATATTTTTTAAATAAAAAAAAATATTTAGGTGTTGTTAATATTTTTTCTAAAAAAAATAAAATTGTAAGGAATTAATCTAATGTGACTTGGTCGCCTTGACATGTTCAAAGACAACCTGGATAATTAGTGAAAACATAGTTTGATTCGAAATAAATATTCAAGATGATATTTTTTTTATAAATATTGAGACAACAATGTATTTAATTGATTCGGGTCAATTCAAGTTACCCTCTGAATCTTCATATTGAATTATAAGATCATCATAACTTATAAAAAGTAAATCAAAATAAATTATGAAACTTAATTTCCAATAAATTCAGTGTTGAATTTAAAAAATATAAATTAAAAAAATCAAGTTAATCGAGTTAACTTACTAAACTTGTGACACAAATCATAAGACTAAAATAATCATATAGAAAGCAAACCACAATAAATTATAAAACTTAATCTTTAATAAATAAAAAATTAAACGATGAAATAATAAGAAAAAATATAGATTTTAATAAATAAATAAATAAAAATAAAAAAATATATATATTTGTGAGATGATGAACAATAAAAGCAGAATAAAGGCAAAATCCTTAATGAAACCTACAACATAAAGAAAAAATCCATATAAGATTTGGTATTGGGGAAAAACTCATGAAAAATAATAATAATAATAAAAAGGGTACAAAACATGACATCAAATAAAAAAACAATTAAAGTACATGCTTAAAATTTCATGTGACAATTCTGTTAAAAAAAATAGATATATAGGAGTTCTACTTTCTCGTAACTACAAAATTAGTTATATGATTTATATTTTGTCGTGGATTAAATTATTTTTTAAAAATATAATATTATTTTTTATATTTTTTTATATAAAAAATCTCAATCTTGAATTGAAAAGTTTATACATTTATTTAATTAAATAAATCAAAACTACTTATGCAATCTAAAAAAATATAAAGCCAAATTTTTAATAACCGAAATTAATCAGTTAAATTTGTGATTCAGGTCATTAGCTCAATTGGATTCAACATATTTTTTTGTATAATTTTTTAAACCTAAAATAGGCACCTATAAAATTGAGAACTAACCAAATTGAGGTATTTATTTAAGATTTTGATAAATAATAAAAATATTAAACCAAAACAAATTACGTTGTCCAATCAATAATCAACAAATTATTAAACAATGAAATTGAAAGAAAAAAAGCAAGCAAGAAATATCAATAAAATGTCCAATTTTGATGGATCAAATTGAAGAAAAAAACCAATAAATAAAAGGAAAAAAGACTCAAGCGCTTGGACATGGTTGGCCCAAGCACGCGGGTGTAGAGCAGCCCACGCACCTAGGTCTTTTTTCCTTATAGGGCAAACGACCTATTGTCTACTCTTTAATAAATAAAAAAACATAGTAGGCCATGCATCGCTTACAATGCCTATATTCTGATAACCTCTTACCGCTTAAAGGTCGGGGCTATGATATTTCAAACCATAAAAAAAATATTCTTAACCATATTTTGACCCGAAAATACTAAAAACAACCTTAAAAACCTTGAAAAACATGTACATGGCCTAAAACATCCTAAAAATTGGCATAATACCCACAATCAACTCGAAACCAGAATTATTTCCTAACTCAAATATACCATCTCAGGTAAGGTTAAGGGAAAATAACACCTAGGATAACTCTCCCTGTTAAAAGGAACTTATTAATACTAAAATCATCTTTTTTTCATGGATTAAATTGGTGTCAACTAAGATTTTCTCTCTCATCTCTTAAACTAGGAACAAAAAATAAAAAAATAAAGTTTGGGGCCAAAACTAAAGTACATAAGTTTTGAGAGACCAAAAGTTTATGATTTAAAAAGTTTACGAACCAAAGTGAACATTTCACCCCAAGTTTAAAACAACAACCCTGTTTTACCCTTTTTTTCCAGTTTGGTCCCCTTTATTTGAATCTTACTCTTCACCAATAAATGTGCTTTAATTGGTCATCAATTTGGGCCTATAAAAGTGTAATTGAAAAATATGAATGAAAAAGGAGAGAGAACAAATTCTTGTAGCAATCATAGTAATTTATCTTTGTGTGAGTAGTGGCGTAGAAACGATATTTTTCTCATGTCTTTTAATGTTTTGTATAATAATATATAACCCAATATAAAAATTAATAACAACTAAAGCATGTTGGGAAAACACTATAACTTTCTTCACAAAACATTATGGATTACAATAGTGTTTCTCCACATTGGCTTTTTTTTTTTTATCTTGTTTGTGTTCCTTGAACACATGGTTTCCTTTTTTTTCTTTTTCCTTTTGTTTATTTTTTTTGTTATGGTTTTTTTTAAAAAATTATTTTTATCAATTTTATTTTTTAATATTGGGATGATTGATAAACTCAAGGGGCCCATTCAACACCAAGAATATCTGGAGGCCAGTTGAGAGAAATATTTTTTAATATTGGAATGATTGATAATATAACTTTGTAATTTATTTCCTTTTATTTTGTATTTCAATGAAGTCGGCGTAGTTTGCAGATTTGTTAAGGTAACCTGAGTTGTCTTGGTTTATATGTTTGATGGGGTGTCTAATTATTTTTTTATTATTATTGAACTTGATTTTTTTTTATAATCTATTTTTAAATATTAGGATGGTTGATAATTTAACTTTATAATTTATTTCCTTTTATTTTGTCTTTCAATGAGGTCGGCCGTCAACATGGTTTACAGATTTATGAAAGTTATAGTTTATATGTTTGGTAGGGTGTCTAATTTTTCTTTTAGTTAAACTTGAGTTTTTTATACTCTATGTTTTTCCTCATATAATTTTTTTAAAAATAGTTTTAGTGAAAAATTATGCTATTAAATTTTATAAAACAACAAAATTAAAGGATGTGTGGAAAATATTGTTCACATATAACAATCGCATTGTGGATTACAATAGTAATCCACGGTGTTTTGTTTTTTTTTCTCCTTTTATTTTTGAATTTTGTTATGAACATCTATTTTTATCATTTAATTAAATAAAAATGATTTATAAAAAAAGCTATTAAACCTAATATAATCCATAACCTGGGTCATGAGGGGTTAAGATCGATGTAATTTGTCATTGTCTCGATATTTTTAAAAAAAATTATCATCTTGAAATTATCATTTTTTTGAAGTACAATGATTGTCTTGTAGAACCAATCAACCACTTAGTTCTGAATTTAAATAATATCTCAGTTTTCAACTATAATAATTAATTGATATCATGTTTTAAAACTATTATATTTAATTAGATGTCATGACAAAATTCAAAAGTATGTTATTTCAACCAAAAAAAAATTGCTGCTATATTAATTTGTTAGTTTTTAAAAATTATATTTTAATTGCCTAATTTATCCCTATGCTATGGTCCATTTTCTTGCCTACAATCCAATTTTCTTGAATTGGGCTACAGTGTTTCATGACAAAGGCACAATCCACTGGCATTGTGAACCATTTTCTATTCTCCATTAACAAAAGAAGGAAGTAATGATCACCACTAAAGTGGCGTCTTGTTCCTTAGGATCATGCGGCTAATAGTCAATTAATCATCCTTAAAAAAATGTTTTAAATTTGTATTCGGATGGCCAACCCTAACCTCTACATGCTCTCCTGTAATTTCCTTGAGATGGCCATTATACTAATCTCTCAGAGTATGACTTTTTTCCTTCCAGTGACAGAAACACGTGTTATTTATTTATTTCTTTCCTGAATGATGGTGCTATTTCAAGGCTAGCTTTTATTTATTTATTAGAAAGTTGTTTTTTTTTCTATAATTTTAAAATTTAGTTTAGTCTGGTTCGATACATCGATCTAGGACCGGAACTAGGTTGGATTAAAGAAAAAAAAAATTAAAAACTTGATGTAATCCAGCAAGTTGACTTGGTGACCCGGTTAACCCGGCAAAACCCAGTAAAAAACCCGATTGCAACCCGTTGATTTTTATTTTTTTACTAAAACAACGCTGTTTTGATTTAAAAAAAAATTAACTCGAGCAACTCAGTCAAAACCCGGAACCCGGGCTTTGGATCAGGTCAGGTCTAAAACTATGTATTTTTGTGTTTCAAAAATATTTTTTATTTTTTTCTTCAAATTAATATTTTTTGGTGTTTTATATCAGTTTAATGTATTGATATCAAAATAATTTTTAAAAATAAAATAAAAATTTATTTTAATATATTTTTAAACAAAAAATAATTTGAAAAACAATTATTACTGAACAACCAAACACCCTAAATTCCCTTATGATAAATTGTTTTTTTGTTTTCTCATCACCTCTTTAATTCAAATGATAACGTAGGAGAGTTATCTATTTATTAATTAAATTAAACTTCCAAAATATTCTTTCATTTGAGATTTGATTTGGAAAATGCTACAAAAATGATACTAAAACATCAAAAATCAAGTTAGTGAGTTGCCATCATCAACATGTATAGCTTGTATATTTATTATTTAGTATTAAAAGTGTATTAAAAAAAAATTAAAACAATTTTTTATATAATTTATATACAATATATTAAAATCATTATAAAAAAATTTAATATTCTTGTGATTCAAGACTTTCAAAAATATAAATATAAATATGGTCCCACACCCACCTACTCCCTCACCAATCCCCCCATGCCTTTGGCTTTAGATTCAGAATTTCTTTTGGGTGGTTGCTAATCAAGAGATATTTTTTGTACTTTAAGAAATAAAATTAATTATTAACCTCATTCTAAATGAGTGTCCCCACCACCTTTCCTCCACCAACCTCCGCCACCAACACCCTTTTACTTCTTCCCAATTTTCCCCTTCGCCACCAACTCCCTTTTACTTCTTCCCATTTTTCACCTTTCAAAACTTTTACTTTCCAATTTCATCTAAATTTCTAATTATTTACAAGTAATGTGCATTTGTTCAATGGGGCGCGTGAAACACATGCAATAAGGCAGTGCTTGAGGGCATAAGAAGCGTGAAAAGACCCCCCTTCTAAGTTATGCTCCACCACCAATCAGCGTCCTGTCACTCCCTGTGGACCATCACCACGTGTACTGCTTTTGAGCTCTCATTTTCATTTGATTATTTTCTTTAAATATGGTTCTTTTTTATTTTTGACAATAACTTCAAATATCATGATATTATAAATTTTGGATTTTTTTTTAAATAGTATATTTGTAATAAAGTTTTGACAAACCAGAACCCGTCAAAAAAATTCTTTTAAGAAATAGATTTGGAAGAAACCGCAAAATATCATATTTAAAAAGCATGATATATTAATTTCAAGAGAAATGAGAGAAATTTTTTTATATATAATTATGCCATTTATTTTTATTTGAAAAGTATTGAAATATTATACTATGCATATGAGCTCCAATTTCAAATGATTATTTTCTTTAAATAAGGTTTTTTCCTGTTTATCATAATTGATGTTACAAATTTTGGATTTTTTAATAATTAGCATGTTTTTAAAAAAGAAATAGCAAACTAGCACTGGTTTTTTTTTTTTTTGAAAAATACAAACCACAATTCCACATTAATTTTAGGAAAGAGTATTGAAAAGAAAATGAAAGAAAAAAAAACGAGACTTTGTAGCCATACCAAGACTTTGATTATAACATTGTCGGAACCATTAAAAAAAACTTGATGAGATAAATCCATAAACATCAACAAAGGCTACCAATGGTGGGCAGCGTAAGCCACACGCAATGCTCAACGACAATGAATTCATTTCATCGAGCTATTTTAAATGGTACCAAAAATATCATCATCAAAACTTTAGTGTGACTTCATGGTCTTATTATTATTATTTTTCTTCTCTTTTTCTCTCTTCTTGTTGTTCTATGATTGAGGCAATTATAACACCTAAGAAAAAGATGAATTAGGTGTATCGCTAATATTAACAAATAATGCAAATTCATTTAAATAAATACAATAACCAATAATATAATTAAAGTGCTTAAAAAAGAGATAAGAGAGAGAATTTGCAAATTTATTTTTAACATGGTTCTACAAGTCTACATCCACACCTCAAGTACCAAATCATACTTGAGTATTGTATTCTTTAACCTGTTCAAGATTTAGAATACAATGATCACTTGATGAATCCACACAAAGATTTTTATATCACTTGAAGATATTTTTTCTTCAAGATATTTCTCTTAGTGAAAATACCCCACCAAAACAAGAGTTTTTCCATAATTATCAAATGTGAATTTGGTTATAACAATATACTCTCTTAAATAGAATGAATATTACAATTGAAACTTCTAATATCTTAATATATTACCAAATAACACTTATAATATTAGAAAATGTTTAAGTATAGTGAGAATAAGAATGAGAATTTATACTCTTGTGCTATATTATGAAGGTTTAATTGTATAAATTTGAGTTTAATCAAGGATTGATATTTTTGTACTTAAAATAATTTGTATATGATGTATATTCAAACCCCCCCCTCTAATTTTGCAATTAGGTAAGCTATATATATATATTCTTAGCAAAAAATAATTGTTTATAGTTGTTACAATCCCAATAACAACTCAAATAATTGATCGATTTAAATTGATCAAGCTAATCAATCGACTAGTTTTTGTACAACTCATATTTAAAGGGTTAGATGTAGAAATTAAGGGGAAAAGATAAAATAAAATAAAAAAAATTATCAATGCCAAACTAAAGGTTAATTGGTCACATGGGCCGCCCAGGATGGAGAGGATCGTAAAAATGATTTGAATGCCACCAAAAAAACCACTGTTTGGCAACCAAATGCTATCTAATATGCCACCTCAACAACATGAGAACAACACATGCGATGACACTTCAATGCACGTGTAAGCAACTTTTTTTTTCAATAATATTTTTATTTATTTAACAACCATCTTATCTCCAAGTCAACTTGATTATTAAAAAAACATAATGAAAACAAAAAAAAATGCCCATGAGAGATGATTAAAGAAAATTTTCCTATAAGGATATTTAAGTAGTTTTACTATGAGAAAATGAAATGACGAATAAGCCTATGTACATCAATTTTAAAATTTTTACTTTAAAGGGTTTCTCAGTCATTTTACCATGAAAAAAATATGAAAATATCATTTTATCCCTAATTAACTTGGCAATGACCATAGACCCTAATGAAAAGACTATTTTACCCCTAATAGTCAGTTCAAAAATTTTAAGATGGAAGGGAAAATTCATCGCTGCATTCTTCCAATGAATAGTTATCCGTGTTTGAGTGCACAATAACTTTATTAGAAAATTTAGTTTTATGTTAATAATGAACAATAAACAATGTAACCAAATTAATTGTATGATTATAATTCACTTTATTTTACTAAATTTTTTTCAACCATACAAAATTACCATTATACAAAAGAATTGAGGTTTTTTTAGGTGGCATCATTCCTCATATGAACAGTGAAGCTGCCCCTCGCTTTTTTTTTTTCAACTTTTTTTTTAAAGAATAATCCTCATACTTTTTTTTTATATAATTTAATCCTTTTGTGACCTAATCCCATGAAATAAAATTTTAGATTGTAGTAGACCAATAAAATTAAAAGAAAGAGGATCACAATATACGCAAAACATGGATACAATTTGTGGCAAATCTCAAAGTTTTTAGAATTATTATTTTGATCTAAAAGTTTATTTTGTTTATTTTTCGGTCATTAATTAGACTTGAAAGAGAGAATAAAAACTCACTATAAAATGCTGAAAAAGAGAGAAAGTTGTTAGTTAGCCACATTCTATTATTTCTACCCACAAAAAATGAGGTTTTTTTGTGTCAATAGATTCCTCTCTCTCTCTCTCTCTCACTCACTCAAGTAGTTTAATAAAGGTGTTTTTTCCCTCTAAACATGGCGGGAAAAGTATATTAGGTTTTATCTATTTTATTTCAATTCAATTGATTTTTTGGATGATTTTAGGGTGTTTTGGATTGTTAACTATTTATTTGAAGTTTAAAAGGTGTTTTAGAAGAGTTTTCAAGTAAAAATGAGCTAAAAATTAGGGTTTGAGGATCTAAAAATATAGACCATGAATTTTTAATCCGGAGGTAATTAGAAAAGTGACCTGATTAGTTTGATTTGTATCAAATTTTCTTCCTCTTATAATTTATATGAATGATTTGAAGTTATTTTCAAAAAAACAAAAATAATTTGTTATTAGGAATAACATTTAGTAATTAAGAGAAAAGAATTGAAAACATTTAAAATAAAAGGAATTGTTAGTGTAAATCATTCATGTGTGCACTTATCTATTTTTTCTATTATGAAGATTAAATTCTCACTTTAATAGCTAATTAATATCAACAACCTTTTTTTATTTATCAATTTATATATATTTTTAATTTATTTTATAAAGCATAAATAATATTTTTTTCTTTTTTAAATTAATTTTTTATTATACATGAAAACATATTCATAACATAATTATTTTTCACATTAAAAATTGACTTGAAATCACTAGCAGCATAAAAATCATGTTTGCATTTCTAAATTAAAAAAAAAACCATGATATTTTAAAATGCACCTATAACATTAACGCAATCTTACATCATGCTTAAAGTTAAAAGAAAGGAAAAAACACCCGGTTTTAGCAAATTCAGTCATGGACCCACAAGATCCCCCAAACTACACCCACGTGTCTAGCCATCCAAGCTCCAAAAATAGCGCGTAACATTTACCAAAGGTAAAAGAAAAATAATAAAAGTATATTTATTTTGTGTTTTATGATTTTTTTTTTAAATTTTTTTATTTTTTATTTTAAGTTTTTATTTTAATATTTTTATTTTATTTTTACTTTGAAAAACAATCATTATTATAGTAATTTTTGTATTTAATTTTTTAATATATTTTGATATATTAATATTAAAAATAAAATTTAAAAATAAAAATATTATTTTATTTTAAAAAATAATTATTATTACGAGCTCTAAATCTACCTTGAGAAAATTAAAGTAAAAGACAAAAAAGAAAAAGTCCAAAAAACACATATGAGAGAGATCTGAGCGCACATCCATGCCCAGCACAGATAGCATTCTATAAATAACCCAAGAGCGCTCAAACACTATCTCTCGTGCCGAGTTGTACTCTCTCTCTCTCTGTCTATATATATTTTCTAACAAAGGAAGAGAGGAACCAGTCTCCCTACCCTTGCTGTTGTATCTCCGCAAGGTATGCTGATGTCTGCTCTTCCTTTTATTTCTCTTCTTCCTTCATTTCTCATGCAATCACCAACTACCCATTTTGGTTTCGCTCTTCTTGGGTTTCTTTATCTCATTACGTTGTTCTCTTTTTCATTAAAAAGATCTGGCCAGTGTACTCTGCTTCTACTGATTTTGCTCTGTACTATCATGTTTGTTGCAGTGTCTGATTTCATCGTTTTTTTTTTCGTTCTGTTGATCTGATTCTAACTGAGTCTTTTACTTGTTGCACTGGATCTGATGAGTAGTAGTTAGTTAGTGGTGTTTAAGACGTAAAGTTAAAATGAATGTATGTTCTGCTTATTGTCTACAGAGTAAATGATAAAAAAAACAGACAAGAAGGTTATACAGTTCCAAACTTTGAGGAAACCTGACACACAATTACAGTTAATTGCATTTGGGTTTCTTTGTTGTTGTGTTCTCTTCATATGCTGTGTTAAGTGTTAGATCTGTTGTCTTGCAAGAAATAGCTGAAATAAGTTCAAATCAAAACTGCTCATTTATGTAATGGATCTGATTAGTTTTTGCTCCTTTATTGTGATTTCAGAGCTTAATCTTTATAGATCCGTTTAAGATTTATTGTTTGGATCAAGAAAAACTGAATCTTGATTTTTGTGTGGCATAAGAAACAGAAAAATGGCATCACACATTGTTGGATATCCTCGTATGGGCCCCAAGAGAGAGCTCAAGTTTGCATTGGAATCTTTCTGGGATGGCAAGAGCAGTGCCGAGGATTTGCAGAAGGTTGCAGCTGATCTCAGGGAATCCATCTGGAAGCAGATGACTGATGCTGGGATCAAATACATCCCTAGCAACACCTTCTCTTACTACGACCAGATGCTCGACACCACTGCTATGCTCGGCGCTGTTCCACCTAGATATGGCTGGAATGGTGGTGAGATTGGATTCGATGTTTATTTCTCCATGGCCAGAGGAAATGCTTCTGTTCCTGCTATGGAAATGACCAAGTGGTTCGACACCAACTAGTAAGTGATATCTTATCATCACGTACTTTGGTATTGCAAGTAGTTCTGCCCTTCGATATGATGGTTGCGTTTTTAAATATTGTCCCTGGAAAAAGGAAAAAGAAGGAAAATTTACTGAACCATTTGCTTCTGTTTTGATTCAGCCATTTCATTGTCCCTGAATTGGGTCCTGATGTCAACTTCTCTTATGCTTCTCACAAGGCAGTGACTGAATACAAGGAGGCTAAGGCAGTAAGTGCTCTGGTTCTACCTTTTATTTGTCAAGATTTTTCTATACAGTACTAGCTCGTATATTAATAAATTTGATAAATAGCTCGTAAATTAATGAATTTGATATCTAATAATCATGAAACGTCAATTGTGGAGTGAAGGCATGGCTGCATGCACATAGTTCTTGCTCCGCTATTAATTTTAGTGGATGTTCGGGAGTGTGGAAGTGGTTGTTTTTCATAATGTTTTTGCTTAGAAATGCATCAAAATAATGTATTTTTTAAAATCATTTTTGATATTAACACATCAAAACGATCCAAATACATAAAAAAAATTAATTTTAAGAAAACAAAATCATTTTTTTAGGAAATGCGGTTTCAATCGTGTTCCTAGATGGTCACTTAGAATCTTAGCTCAAAACATCTTTGAAATGTTGATAGATTCAATTCAATATCTTTTCGGTAGGTTTTTTTTAAGGTCAAGGAACTGTTAGAATAGTCTGAAACTGATATGGAAGTTGGAGATTCCATACTCATCATGATATTATGCGTGCTTCTTAGTATGAATTTTTTTAGTGCGCCTGCCAAATTCTTTATAAACTGATTGATTTTTTTGTCTGTCACCCAGCTTGGAGTAGACACAATACCGGTCCTTATTGGCCCAGTCTCCTACTTGTTGCTATCCAAACCTGCAAAGGGTGTTGAGAAAACCTTTTCTCTTCTCTCCCTTCTTGGAAAAATCCTTCCAATCTACAAGTAATTGTTCTATATGTATACTCTGATTTTTTTTATTTATTGGTCCTCTATATGTTTATAGGTGTAATTGTTCTATTATTATTTGCAGGGAGGTTATTTCAGAGCTTAAAGAAGCCGGTGCATCCTGGATTCAGTTTGATGAGCCTACGCTTGTAATGGATCTTGAATCTCACAAATTGGAAGCATTTACTGAGGCCTATTCTGAACTGGAGTCAACTGTATCTGGCTTGAACGTTCTCATCGAAACCTACTTCGCTGATATTCCTGCCAAGCAATACAAGACCCTCACCTCTTTGAAGGGTGTTACTGCACTCGGCTTTGATTTGGTTCGTGGAACCAAGACCCTTGACTTGATCAAGGGAGAGTTCCCCAAGGGAAAATATCTCTTTGCTGGAGTGGTTGATGGAAGGAACATTTGGGCCAATGATCTTGCTGCTTCTCTCAGCACCCTTGAAGCTCTTGAGGGCATTGTAGGCAAAGGTACCTATTCTTTTCTTCTGTTTTTTGCATGCATTTTTGGCACAATGATAAATATTTTTATGACACGGACTCATTCATGATTTATCTACACAGACAAGCTTGTAGTCTCCACCTCTTGCTCTCTTCTCCACACTGCTGTTGATCTTGTCAACGAGACCAAGCTTGACAAGGAAATCAAATCATGGCTTGCATTTGCTGCCCAGAAAGTTGTCGAAGTAAATGCATTGGCCAAGGCTTTGGCCGGTGAAAAGGATGAGGTCTCTTCCTTTTATCCATACTTGAACAACTATGAAGCATTTGTTGCTAGATTGACCAATTTCTTTTCTTATTTTATACTTTCAAAAATCTTATTAAACCGCCAATCTCATTTTACAGGAATTCTTCTCAGCTAATGTTGCTGCTCATACCTCAAGGAAATCCTCCCCACGTGTCAACAATGAGGCAGTTCAAAAGGCGGTAAGTACTTTGTTGGATTCTTTTCGTGTGGATGCTTTCAAGCATGGTTACTCTGCTAAAATCCTTGTATATTTATTTTAACATGCTTTTCTGGTCTTTTCAGGCTGCTGCATTGAAGGGTTCTGATCACCGTCGTGTTACAAATGTTAGTGCCAGACTTGATGCTCAGCAGAAAAAGCTTAACCTTCCAATCCTCCCAACCACCACAATTGGTTCCTTCCCACAAACCATGGAACTAAGGAAAGTCCGACGTGAATACAAGGCCAAAAAGTGAGTCACAGGATAATTTTCATATCTTTCCTACTTGTGTGGTATTATGGCAAAAACAAATTTATTGATTGTCTTCATGAATTTTCTTTTAGGGTCTCTGAAGTTGATTATGTTGAAGCCATCAAGAAGGAAATTAGCAAAGTTGTCAAACTTCAAGAGGAGTTTGATATTGATGTTTTGGTTCATGGAGAGCCTGAGGTGACTTTCTCCCCATCAAATTAGTGTTTTACGCTCACGCACTCATACAATATAAAAATCTAGGGAACATTATTTGTTTACATAAAACTCTTTTTTTTTAGAGTTTACTTGTATATTAATTTACTAATCCGGTACATCCAACTTGTGTGGTCATTGATTATTGTAGAGAAATGATATGGTCGAATACTTCGGAGAGCAATTGTCAGGTTTTGTGTTCTCTGCCAATGGTTGGGTGCAATCTTATGGTTCTCGCTGTGTGAAGCCACCAATCATCTATGGTGATGTGAGTCGCCCTAAGTCGATGACTGTCTTCTGGTCCGCTTTAGCTCAGAGCATGACTTCCCGCCCAATGAAAGGAATGCTTACAGGCCCTGTAACCATACTCAACTGGTCCTTTGTCCGAAATGACCAACCCAGGTATTGAAAATAAAAGGAGCAAGATAGGGAAAATGCCATTTTATATTTCGTAGTTTCAATGAGTGATTCGTTTTCCTTTTTTCAGATTTGAGACCTGCTACCAGATTGCTTTGGCCATTAAGGATGAAGTGGAGGATCTTGAGAAGAATGGTATCACTGTTATCCAAATCGATGAGGCTGCTTTGAGAGAGGGTTTGCCTCTTAGAAAATCCGAACAAGCTTTTTACTTGGATTGGGCAGTCCACTCCTTCAGGATCACCAATTGTGGCGTACAGGACACCACCCAGGTTTGTTTTCCACTTCACTTGGAATTTCACAACTCAAATTCAAGTTGGTGTCTTTTTTCCTAGTGGACTCACTCTTTTATTTACTGCAGATCCACACTCACATGTGCTACTCCAACTTCAATGACATTATCCACTCAATCATCGACATGGATGCTGATGTGATCACCATCGAGAACTCTCGCTCCGATGAAAAGCTTCTCTCAGTCTTCCGTGAGGGAGTGAAGTATGGTGCTGGAATTGGTCCTGGTGTCTACGATATCCACTCTCCCAGAATACCATCAACCGAGGAGATTGCTGATAGAATCAACAAGATGCTCGCAGTGCTTGAGACAAACATCTTGTGGGTTAACCCTGACTGTGGACTCAAAACTCGCAAGTACACTGAGGTGAAGCCAGCTCTCAAGAACATGGTTGATGCTGCCAAGCTCCTCCGCACCCAACTTGCCAGTGCCAAGTGAACCAATCTGGAGATGTTGGAGTACCATCTTCCCTTATCAATTGGTTTTATCCAAAACAAAGGAAAATATTAATTGAATATCTATACTTCATGATGAATTAGGCATAATATGCTGGTTGTAGTCTATGATTTCTTCTCCTTTTTTTTTTGTTTTGTTTTTGTTTTTTGTTTTTTTTTGTTTTTGTTTTTTGTTTTTGTTTTTTTTTTTTTGTTCTCTTTTCGTATTGTATTTTGGTTCTCTACGTTCAATTCTTTAAAAGGCTGAAAATCACTCAATGTACTTTACGATGAAAGTTAATGGAATGCCATTACCAATTTGTGCAATGAGGTGATCTTTCAAAATATAATGTATCAGATTGATGCTTTTGCTTTCACCAAGAAAATTTGAATTGAAATCCTTATTTAAAGAAAACAAATTTAATAAACTAGACGTTAAGCTATATTTAAAGATATAACTTAGGTCATGTTTGTTTCCTAGATAATCGTTTCTGAAAAATTATTTTTAAAATTTTTCTTTGTTTGTTTGTCATTAAGAAAGTTGATCAATGGAAAATACTTTCCGTCAATTTTAGTTAAAGAAAAATTTGACTTGGTTTTCAGGAAAGTGTTTCCCTTTTAGCTGTGTTTGTTTTCCGGAAAGTGATTTCTCGGAAATCACTTTCCAAACTTTCTTGTGTTTGTTTGCCAGTAGAAAAGTTGGTAAATAGAAAACATTTTTTGGAAGTTGTGAAAAATTTAGAAATGTTATTATTTGCTGATTATATCAAATTTGATCGTCAAACTTTTGATTGCTATATATATATATATATTTTTTTTTTTTGAATATTTATTTTTCAATTTCATCTCTTAAAATTTTATTTTTATATTAACTTTGGTCCTTATTTTTATAATTGCTATTTGTTTTTTTCTTATCATATTTTTATTGAATTTTTTTATCTATCAAATTTGATCCTCATTCTTTTGATTGTTACTTATTTTATTTGAAATAATTTATGAAATGTTGATTATTATTATTTTAATTTCTTCATCTTTCATTTTTTTTTAATTTTTTAGATTTGATCCTATTATTTTGATTATTATTTATTTTATTTTAGATAATTTATAAAATTATATTTTTTTTCAATTTCATTCTCATTCAACTTTTTAATTTGTAAGATTTGTTTCTCATTATTTTAATAAATTTGAGAAAAATATAATATTAATAAGTTATTTTCCTGCTCATTTTCCATGACATAACCAAACACTAGAAAAT
Organism: Populus alba x Populus glandulosa; assembly: GCA_033617975.1. Taxonomy (NCBI): domain Eukaryota; kingdom Viridiplantae; phylum Streptophyta; class Magnoliopsida; order Malpighiales; family Salicaceae; genus Populus; species Populus alba x Populus glandulosa. Next base: position 4,793,678 of record CM066155.1, on the reverse strand, counting down.
ATTTTCCAACTCATTTTTTATTATACTACCAAACATCGAAAAATACTTTCTTGGAATTCACTTTCCCTAAAATTCACTTTCTAAAATAAAACTACTTTTCAGCAAACAAACGGAGCTTAAATCCTGCAAGGGAAGTAACACATAGACTCTAAAAAATCATTTATTATAATTATAACAAGCTTTTAAAGGCTTGGGAAAATATTATTCTCAATGTCATTGTCATCGTTTTATAATTTACAGGGAATTGTTAGAGTGATTTTTATTTTTATTTTCCTATTAAAGTTCTTTTTTTCCTCAATTCAGTCTTTTTATGATGGCCAATTAGCTCTAATTTGTTGAACAAGAGCAGGATTACAAGATAAAAAATCAAAGTGGAAAAGAAGGGAAAACTTAGAAGCACTTTCAAAGTTTACGCGAAAACTTTATTTTGATCCTTATACTTTTTAATTTCTTTTTTGTCCCTTTGGTTTTCAAAATTTTAAGTTGGACTTCGAACTATATTTTTTATATTTTTCGATATCTAGTGTGTGAGAGAAGAGAGAAATTTGTTAAATTCTAGTGATTCAGAAAGAAAATCTCAGTTGACATTGATTTGACAATGAAAAAGATTGATCTTGGTGTAGTTTCATTCAAGGTAGTTTTTTTCCTTTTCATTGCTTGAAATGGTTTCAAAAATTCATTTATTATAATTATAATTATTATAAATTATAAAAGGAATGAGGAAATATTGTTCTCTCGCCATTGTTTGCCCTTCACAATTCACATAATGATTTTTTTAAAAATTGGTCATGAAAGTATTTTTTCTCTCCTTAATTTAGTAATTTTGTGGTCAAATTGATTGTCAATTTGCTCTAATTTGTTGAAAAAAAGCATGATTGAAATATGTACAACTGAAATAGAAAAGGCAGGAAAAATTGGTGACACCTTCAAAGTGCATGTAAAAAGTTCATTTTGATCCTTATACTTTTTATTTTCTTTTATTGTGGCCCTTTTGGTTTTTAAAATTTCAATTTGGTCCATAAATTTATTTTTATTATTTTTTAGTTCCTTATTTGAAGGAGAGAGAAAGCCACTGATTTTCATAGTAGAAAGAGAGAGTCTCGGTTAACACTGATTTAAGTTATAAAAAAAATTAATATTAATGTCAATGAGTTTCATTTGATGATGAAAGTCTCACCTATGTGTTCTTTGTCATTTCCATCGCCTAAAATGGTACATTCATAAAACTTTTTGATTTTAGGTTTTTGGATTATTTTAGGCCATAAATAGGTTTGTCAAAGTGTACAAGTTGTTTTCTAAGTGTTTTGGGTAAAAAAAAAGTTGAAAATTAAGTTTTTTAAGGGAAAAAACCCTTGACCTGAATTTCCATCAACTTTTTGGTCGCATGAAATTGGCCCAACAAGTGATGAGCGGCCTACCACATGCTTTTATTTTTTTCCAAAGAAATAAGGGTTCATACCTTGAAAATTAATACATAAGAAATAACTTAACCCAAGCGTATTGGGTCACCTATAACTGGCTTGAGTGCCTAAGTCTTATTTTTTGGGTTTATTAGTTTTTCTCTTTCTTTCAATTTCATCCTTTTGTGTGGGGTTTTTATTGGTTGATTTTTTTTTTGTTTTTACAATTTTTATGATTTTTTTTAACAAAATATATTTTAATTTTTACTTAGTTTTTACAATTTGTAATATGTTTAAATTTGTTTTCCTAATCTTAGGAGGCATTTTTTCTGTGCAATTCCATTTAATTTTTTCTCTCTTTAATTTTATTAAATAAAATATTGGTTTTAAAAAATAATGTTATTAAATATAATTGAGTTAATGACTCATGTTTTGAAATCAAATATCTACATTCACATTCATCTTTTAATTTTTCAATTTATTTTTTGGTAAAATATCATTTGGTTTTTACTTGACTCTCACATATAATGTTAACATTTTATTCTAATATATTCATAATATTTTTTCTTTTGATTTCATTTAATCGATATCATATGCATGTTTATTTTTATTATTATTTGATTAAATAAAAAATTAATTCTAATTTAAAAAAATCATTAAATATAATTGTGTAAATAACCGTGTTGTGAAATTAAATATCTTGATTTGCATTTATCTCTTAATATTTTATAGTTTAGTCATTAATTATCATTAACGACTTGATTTTTTTTTAAATTTTTAACACAAATAATTCTTAATTTATTTAATTAAATATATGTATAAGATTTTATTTTTTACGGTTAGGATTTTATTATGTTAAAAAATGTTTAAAATACCTTTATTTTTTTGTTTTGCACAAATCAAAATAGCCAGTACACTTTCTAAACTCAGCAAGTTGGTGCTAGTTTCACATCAAAGTGTTGCACTTGACCTCGCCGATTAGGAACGTGTTTGAAATAATATTTTTTAAAAAATTAATTTTTTTATATTGTTATCGTTCTAAAGTGTTGATATTAAAAATAATTTTTTTAAAATAAAAAATATTATTTTAATATATTTTCAAATGAGTAACACTTTAAAAAACAATCAATATCTCACTCCCAAACACTTTCTATAGAAAACATGAATCGACTTTTGAAATTTAATGTTTCTTCTAGGATATAGGATAGTGGTTGAGATTGTAGTAGTAAAAGCTTTTTAAAGTATTTATTATTTAAAAATATAATAAAATAATAATTTTTTAATTTATTTTTAATATTAATATATTAAAATGATAAAAAAAACAAACACAATTTAAAAACTAAAAATAACATGGATCCTTATGCAGGTTTGTTAGAGAAGTAAGGTGGTCCACTCGCCACACTTTGAATTAGGAGAGATACAGACGATATATTTTTTTTAAGATATGCCTAAACTAAAATCACCACTTGTTGAATTAAAACTAGAAATTAAGATAATTAATTAACATGTAAAATCCCTTTTTTCAACTATTTTCTAGGGAATATAACGTCTTAGAAGTTAGAACACGTGGGATTTCAAAAAAATTGAGATTTCTTAGTTTATTAAGTATAAGAATGCTCATATCTTTGGTTTTTTATTTGATGGTAAAGATATTTTTAAACTAATTTGTTAGTTAATTAATATTAAATCCCTTCTCAGATAAAGATATTAAAATAATTTTTTTTTTAAATCAGGCTATTAAAATTATAAAAAAATAATTTAATAATTTTTAAATCAAATATATTTTTAAAATACATTAAACATAATCTGAAACATAAAAAAAAGAAAAAGATTCAGTTGTATCTTACTCGGATGATTCATAATCCGACCACCCGACCAATATGTCCAAGGAAAACTACAAGACAACACTAAATCCAAGTCACTTACTATATATATATATATATATATATATATAACACCCAACTCTCAATGTCTCAGGCAATAGGAAAAGAGCACCAGTAGTCTTCCGATGTCCTGTACTACTTAACTAAAGAATCAAAGAGACAATGTACAAATCAAAGCTTCAAGAACTTTGCCAACAGAGAGCTTGGGAGTTGCCCACCTACGAATCATCAAGACAAGGACAAGCTCACAACCCTCGCTTCTTGGCTACTGTCACCGTCAATAACATTTCCTTTCACTCTCCATCTCCCTCTAATACCTCCAAGAAAGCTCAAAACGACGCTGCTAAGCTCGCTTACGAGCACTTCTCCATCTCTCGCCCCTCCCCCTCCCCCTCCCCCTCCCCTTCCGTCTCTGGTGATTATCAGTAACTCTTTTTATTTACAGTTTTGTTGAATTCGTTTTGCAACGGTTCATTTCTTCCTTTCTGGTCGCTTTATTTTCAATGTGTTAGAGAGATTAAGGACTTTTTAGGGTTATTCTTCTAAGGCTTAGAGAGATGAAGGACCTTTGTAAATTATAGTATTTGGTTAAAAATGAATGCTTCCATGATAATGTTTCTAGTTTCTTCTGTAAATTATAGCATTCAATTATTGTTGTTCGTATATTTTTTTTAGATTAATTAATTAATTCCCATGGTAATAGGATGGATTGATTGGTTGATGCCCGTGACCTTGAATCTTACGATTAATCATTGATGTGATGTGATTATTATCATTAGTTCTGCTTATTTACACCGCATGAGTTCAAGAAACTACCCTTATGCTACAAGGGCTACCCTACTTATCGAAGTTGCTGCAGGTTCTTTGAGTGAAAGGGCTGGGGCGATTACTTGTCTCTCTCCTGGAGGTACATCGCAATTCAACACACAAGATGCAAATCGAACTTCCCAGATAAATGAAGCTTTGGCAGTTGCCAAAAATGACGAGAGTTTCGGAGGTGAGAGCAAATTTATACTTGCCCTTTTTGGATTTAATATGGCTTTAACACAATCATGCTCCGTTTCTGGAGTCAGTTGGATGTGCTTGATAATTACAGGTGCATTTATTATTGCACTCTAAATTGAAAGATGGAGGCATTGAAGTAAAACAAACATATGTATATGTGTGTGTGTGTGTGTGTGTATCAAATGTATTGGCATGTCGAATTCTCCACACTTTAGAACCAAATTGCATTCCAAGTTTTGCAAGCATTGTAATGTTTTAACACACATGAGATTTCTTAGTTTATCAAATTCAAAAATGATAGACCACTTGCTTCTCTCTCTCTCCCTCTCTCTCTTCATTCAAGAAACTACTGTTGTGCTACAAGGGCTACCTTGATTACTGAAGTTGCTGCAGGTTCTTTGAGTGTAAGCACTAGGGTGAATAGTCATCTCTCTCCCAAAGGGTCATTGCAACTAAACACACAAAATGCAAATCAAACTCCTCAGGTGAATGAAGCCACAACGGTTGCCAGAAATGACGAGAGTTCCGGAGGTGAGAGAATTTATTCTTGCCCTTTTTAATCCTGGAGTGGAGTCAGTTGGATGTGCGTTATAGTCATCATTATAGGTGCATTCTAAATAGGCAACCAATCATTATGGAAATGATAGCCTTTTCTCTCTAAATTGTGTAGGTGTGAAAACAGTTTATGTATGATATCTGTAATAAAGCAATTAGTTTTGTCTGGTTTGATGTTTCCTCTTGGCATTGAAAGATAACTTAAATAATAAACCTCCTTTAAAGTAAAAATAAATAAATATTGTTCACATTGCAGCTTAATTTTCATTAGCACTCCCCTCTTATGGTTTTCCCTGTGTTGCTGCCATGCAATTTTTCTGGTGGAATCGTTTTAAAGTAAATTCTATGAACATGTGTGAGTGTTTGACACCTTCGAGCTGATTTGCAGATAGCCTGGTTGGCTCCATGGGGCTTGCAATCCACACATAGCCCAACTCAATGGTGTCAGATACTCGCATGTGTCTGTGATGCTTGTCTCTTTTTAAACAAAACTTAATGGAAATCTGTTTATTATTATAACCATATATGGAAGGCGCATAATAAATTGTAATCTGTAATACGGTCCAATATTAGGGTTTGATAGCCTGTTTGGAATGGAGCTTAGTGTTTCACAGCTTTTGTGGCCATAATGATTGTAATGACGCCGCCATTGAAAACAAGTTAATTGAGCAGCGATAACACGTTTTGAACACATTTCCTCTTCACTGACAATAACCATCTCTAAAGCCACTTTACTCCATTCACTAAATATAAATCAAAATCAGTTGCTTCATACCATTCACTAAATATAAATCAAAATCAATTGCTTCATACCTCAACAATAAGGTTCTAAATCCTGATTTGGAAATTTGAGGTAAAATTCTCAACAATGTTATTTTTACACAATTTCTACAAAAATATCGATCAAATCCCTTCGTTTATGTTGTATTCATTTTTTCATTACTGCTTTAAAGTTTTTCATTTGCTTGATCTATGTATATCTTCAGTTATTTGTGTGTGTTGTTATGTATGTTAAGTTTTGGAATCAATGTTCTTGGTTATCTTTTAGATTTGATGGGTCTGTGTATATCTTCAATTGCTTGTGTGTGGGCATATATGCATGTTTTAATTTTTGTAACCAATTTTCTTGGTTATCTTTTAGGTTCGATAGATTTGGGTATATCTTCAATTGCTTGTGTGTGTGGGTTAATTTCTGGAATCAATTTTCTTGGTTATCTTTTAGATTTTTGATATTTTTGAGGCAAGCATACATTTATTAGGAAAAAGTATAGCAGTCAAAGTATCATTTTGTCCATTTTTAGTGAGATTTTTGAAAACCTAGTTTCGACTCGCAAAATTTAAACATTAGACCTGCATTGTTTATGACCGCTATGTGTTGCTTGGGACGGGACATTGCAACTGTGATTGCAATGTGAAATTGCTGAATTAATGGATAACACTTGACAATCATGAAGAAAGAGTCAAGAAAACAATCAAGGGAAATTGGACAATTTTTATTTTTTTTTTGTAAATTTGCAACAGCTTGTATCTTTTGTATATGTGGAGCCTCATGAGATTCAAAAGTATTAAGTGGATCCACATAGATTATAAAATATCAAAGCTGTTGCAGTGTTCCTAAAGGAAAAAGGTTAGTTATTTTGTTTTTTCCTTGGATTGGAAAGCTTTCAATAGTTATTCCTCATCAAATAGCCATGGATCTAGTTGTCTTCTTCTGATGGATGTACTTAGGCAGCATTTTTTTGTTTGATGTCTAGCTTCATGGGCTCTCTAAGTTATACAACTCCACAGCTGGTCTGCTCTACTTTTGACTGAGCTTTTACTTTTACTTTGGATTTGTATTTTAGGTTTGAGTATTTATGATTTCAAAAACTGCTCCTTTACTTCTCTTGACAATCGAGTCTTAGAATGGTTTAACTTTTTCTATAGCTCTAACTTAACTCTCTCCTCTCTCTCTCTCTCTCTCTACTTTTTTTTTTTTAAAAAACAAATCCACAAAAAAAATTTAAAAATTTTTTCCTAGAAATGATGTGAGCTGAAATGAGAAAATTTAAAGAAAGTATACACAAACCATGCCCGCATGACTTAGCTGCCATGTATCACAGAGTTTAAAAAATTGTTGATTGATGAAGATACTTTAGATCACAACTCTTGCTTTCCCGCAACACTTGTGGTGAATGGACTCTTTCCCGCAACACTTGTGGTGAATGGACTCTCCCTCTTGCACCAAATCTCAAAAGTATTAACATGGAGGAAAACATAAAAAATTCTGGTTTGATTGTTTTATCAGTCTTTTCTTTTTTCTTTTTATTATTGTTATTGAATACTCTGCTCCCAATAGTGCCTCACTTGGCCATTGAAGCTTTGCTGCATGTAATTAAATTGTTGTTTGGCCGGGCATGGGATAATGTAATTCGTACAGTGGCTTATAGGTTTTTATGGTGTAGTAAAAGGGAAAGGAGGGGATTTTGTATTTGATGCCCTGTTGGTTGCCAAGTTATTACAGGAAAAGATTAGCTGAATTCTGATTGAAGAAGGCAGTAGCATCACCTGACCATGGAAACTCAGTGTTGAATCACCTTATTTGGTGTCTTAAATAATGCACCTGTTTATCTTGGGTTTTCATGACAAGTCATTATGGGACATATTAATCTGAATTTTCTCCTGGCTTATAGATATGCAGCGTTTGTTTAAGAGCCAGCTGCAAACCTATGCACAAAAGAGAAATTTTGCTCTACCCGTGTATTCTTGTGAGCGGGTGGGTCCTCCTCATTCTAGTCGCTTTAAGTGCATGGTCACAGTAAATGGACAAACCTTTGATGGTCTAGAATATTTTCCCTCATTGAGCAAAGCTGAACATGCAGCTGCAAAAGCTGCATTGATGTCATTGTTGCCAAATGGAGTTGAAGAGGTTAGTTTCCTACTTATGGTCTTTTTTATCAATTCATTGTGAGATGCAGAAATTTGCTGGTTGTGCATGCAGTTTTTGTGTTTTTTAGAGATGTGATTACTCTTCTTTATGTAATTTATTTTTTCTTTTTAGGATGAGTCTGGCTATAAAAATCTTTTACAAGAACTGGCTCAGAGAGAAGGTTGTGGTTTGCCAACTTATAGGACAAACAAATCTGGTGAAGCTCATGTACCCACTTTCGTTTCAACAGTGGAGATCGAAGGAGAGATTTTTACAGGACAAGGAGCAAAAACTAAAAAGCAAGCAGAGATGAGCGCAGCAAAGACTGCTTACACAGCTCTAAAACAGCGTATGTCCATGCATACTTGTTTATTATATGTTTTAATTTATGTATTATTTAGTCTTGCATGCTTTAGGCATCCAATTAATTAGTACAGGAATCCACTCTCTATAACCTGGATTTTTTTTGTCAACAATTATTTCAATGCTATGAGGTTTATAACTTTATGGTAACAATCATTTGATTTTCATGATAAATTAAGTGGCAAGATTCATATGCTGTACTCAAATTCTCAGCCTAGTACTTGAGTAGAGGATTACTTCTCTGTGAAACCTTTTGTGATTCCTCTCTTAGGACTTAGAATTGAGATTGCAAACCAGTCCTTGATGAGAGAATTCTTCTTTGATATCATAATAACAATATGGTTGGGGGAGTAGAAGAAGGAAAACAAAAGCCCCTCTCTCCCATTTGGTTGGATCTTGGAAGGAAAGGTATGGCAGGAGATAAAAGAGGCTTCTATTGGACCCAACAATTTCAATCCCTCAAAATGGATTTCGAGGCCCAAGAAGAAGGAAGAGGAAATTGTTTATTATCCAGCTTTGACCAGAACACGAATTCATGTAACATGTGGTTATTTTGTCCATAACATTTAGTTTAATACCTCTTACATCTTCTGTTCCTCTTTTCATCATCCAAAGAACTTAGAGGGTAGGAAGGTTCTATCCGGCCTCTCCTTCCTCTTGATTTTGTTAACCTCAACCAACCATGACAAATGGCATGCTTTCCTACACGAAACCATAAATGGTGCAATTTATGCTTCAATATGACATTTTCTTTTGTGACTGTCTCGTAAAACTACAGTATGGTTTGGGCCAGGGACATGAATATTTATTAACCACAGGGACATAAGAAAAGTTGAAGTCAAAGATTCAGTAAGAGACAGTCTAACGAGCTTTTGGTCTTCACAGCAAACATCCTTGAGTAACTTAGCTGCATGAAGACATTCTAATGATACCTTCTAAATTGACGAGCTTCATAGTTCTTATAAGCTTTTTACAAATCAGAGAAAATAGAGATTCTGCATAAAAAATTATTAAATTTAACATCTACAAAGTAAAGAATATACTATTGTAGTGCTTGATCAGGATGCTTGGTTTTTGGTCAGGCAACTCAAGTCCAAGCCCTGCATTTCTCTCCCCTGCTTGCCAATTTCAAGAAGCTCCTCAGAGCTCTTCACTTCTCGCCCCTGCTTGCAAAGTCCAGGAAGCTCCTCAGAACTCTACACTTCTCGCCCCTGCTTGCCAAGTCCAGGAAGCTGTTCAAAGCACTACGTGTCACTCTCCAGCTCATCAAGGACATGAAGCTCTGCAGTTCTCAACTCCTAGCCTTCTTGCAGATCTCACTGCATATCTTCAACAAAACATCCAACCTAAATTGCCTGTGCCCAGTGAACAAGATGAGGAGGATAGAGGTGAATTTTTCTAAAATTCCAAGCATTTTGCTCTTCTATTAGTAGTTATTAGAAGATGGTTTCATATTATACTAAATAATCCTCTCTGCATGTTCATTATTGTCTCCAAAACCATGAACTAATGCTTTCTGCCAACATATTGTGGAAAACTAAATCTGAAAGCCTCTAGATTTGAAACTAGATTTTTCTGACATTTGATATGGAGGAACACCATTGAAAGACGTGTTTGTAAAAGTTGTGCATTTTTCATTTGCACAAGAACTTGCTTTAACTATGACCTTTAGATTTCTAAAGATTGAATGGTGCTTAAAGGAGGTTATGGGGTATGTATGAGTTGGGGGTGGTGTGTGCTATATGTTTATACATATTTGTTGTAGATGTGTGCATGCATATAACGATATATGACACAGTGCACAGATATTCAAGTGTTTTCACTATTTTGGAGTACAAGTCACTAATTCGGGATAGAGAATAACTCAAGCTTCCCTCTTCATGCTACCTCTTCATGGTACTTCAGATTATTTGACATGAATAAAATATACCTCCAAATAGAGCATTAAATGTGAAACTAGATTAACAAACAAAAAGTTATAAACTAATAGTGTTTTATAACTAATGTCCCATGGGTGGTCATAATTCCTTCTCCACTGAAGAAGGGGGTGGTCACTTGGATAACTCGATGGACAACTTTTTAAAAATAGAAAACTACTTTTAGTTCCAGAACTTTCTAACTTTGTTATGCAGGGTTTTCATTTTCGCACTGGTTCCTATGTTCTAGTGGGTTAATATTTTCATGCTTTTTGTCTGATTTTTGGTTCCAGAGAAATCGTTTAGTGGTCTCAATAGATGAACACTATTTTTGTATTTCCTCTCAAGGTGAATGAAAATATTATATGAAAAGTAAAAGGGAAAAAATATTATAAAAATGAAGATGTAAAGAAACAGAACCCATTTCTCTACATAAAGGCACCTTTAGGCTTGTGATATTAGGATTCCCATCTATATGTGTAGACACTGAACACAAGTTTGCATGCGCTTGCCATTTTAGTTCCTTCGACATGAAGTATTATTTGCTTCTTTCGTAGGCAAATTACACATGCTCTCATGATATCTTAATGGCATCCATGTCTCAGCATGTACCTTTTGAATTGTTGGCAGCGTGTTCTGAAGTTAGAAGTCGTCATCCCTTCATTGCATCTTCAGGGCAAGATAGTGTTTCAGCCGTGACAAGCATTACATCTTCATCTGGCGTCGCCATCTCTTCTTTGCCTAAGCATGACCTGTCTTCATCTTCTTTGCCTTCTGATTCCTCCACTAGTTCAGCTGCAAACACAAGCATTGAGCATCTTGTTGGAAGGAGCACGACATGCCAAAGTAGGATTATTGTTCATCCACGTGGGGCCACAGTGACATATCCTTCAGGCACCACTGTATTGCCCATCAGCGATGGCAATTGGGTTGCGGTGAAGATACCACCTCAACCGAGTCAGTAAATGTTTGACTATTTAAGGAGTGGTGCCTATGGTTTATTCTGTAGGTCTCTAAATGTGAATGGTGGATACCTTTTATTTTGAATCGTGGCATAACACCCCCAGTAATCAGGATAATGGCAGGCAGACTTAACTCTTTAGTAACTTGATACTAAATGACTTCCCAGTTTATGATTGGTGTTTTATTTGTCATTCCATCCATCATTATAATCCTAAAACATTAAATGTGATGGCAAGATTTACATTGCTTATTTTGAAAATCTTTACCATATGTCAGATGTTGAATCATTATGAGTTTACAAGCACTAAACAATTTAAGGCAATTAGGATTTACAAGGTGCATTGTTGCCGTCTGCGGGATATGTTTTATTTGTGGTAAAATGGAGGCATTTTGTGGGATTTTTTAACTATGCAGCTACCATTTTATATGGTCATAGATGCCTTGCCTGATTTATTTCATAAAATGAAGATTATTTAAATGCTTGAAGCTAGCGAAGCCCTAATTGAGCATTTGAAAGGGTTCAAATTAGGATCAAGTTAACTAGTCAAGAAAGTAACGAATTTCAGCTTCCTCTTTTGGTATTCAAAGCTCAAGGTGGTAGCTGTCGTCCTCATGGCATGTTATGTACTGTACGGACCCTGTTTTCTGTGGTTGAATTTCCCCTGCTGCTTCATCCCAAAACACTGGTTTCACCAAATGCTTAGACACGCCATAGGAATTAATAGAGATATCAACAGATGGAAATACTACCATACCAGTAACAGCTTGTAATTGACAAGAACAGAGCAGAAGTTGTGTGAGGAAATGGCCATATTGAACACTCTTTAAAAATAATAGAAGGGAAAGGATGTCTGTCATCTTACAATAAAATTGCTAGCGTTTTACATCATTTCACCCATGGTAATTTAGAACTTGGCAGAATAAAATCTGGCAACCAAGTCAGGCTACAGGGGAAAAAAATAAACTACAAAATTTGGCCTTTACCAGGAAGAGCATCCATTTTCTCCAACTCACATGAGGACTCCTTCAGTATTATTAAGGGCTTTCTTTGAAATCTTGAATTTGTTTGCAAAGGCCTTGTTAGTTTTGACAACGTACTCCCTGATGAAGAACTCAATGCCATGACGGAGAGTTTCTAGCTCAGGGGAGACAGCAACACGTGTTAATGAGTTCCATATAACCTCATCAGGATACTCAAACAAGGCCTCAAACAGCATACGAAAATGCATGATCCTTTTTGGGGTTAGCTGTGTGACATCACTTAATTCTACACTCTTCAAAACTGCAAGAGAGAGGGTGAAAGAGCCAACCATCTCTGCTATGAATTTTGCTAGGTGCATTGATCTTAATAGCTGCATTGACTCCAGCTCTTTGAAGTGGTCCCAAATGCAAAACTGTGAAATTATATCAGGTAAAACGAGATTATCTTTACATAATCAAAACTGGAAAGCTTATGCATACAAACTATGGATCTTGCACTAAATTTACATTCCCTGTTTTTTAGCATATCCCATATCACACTCAGAGAGAGAGAGAGAGTAGAATAGGTTCCTTGTTACTTCATCATGAAAAGGACAAGGGTTACCTGTAAAGTAAATTTGTGGTTTTTGTCATGCTCACACAACTTGGAAGCCAGGGTAGTGTAATACTTGTTAAATATCTTTTCTTGTAAACAGCATTCAACAATAACTCGCATAATCTCTCTGTCCTGTACATGAAAACAAAATACATCATATAAATGAAACGAGGGAGGAAAGGAAATGAAGAGCATTTTGGTGGGGGGGCCAAGAGATACCAACCTGCTTTCCAACCAAGTCCAACCTCAGAAGCTTTTCAAAAGCATCGATGTAGTCCTCACCACTCATTATTATACAAAAGATTGCTTTTCTGGCATCTGTGTTCATCCTCTGTGAGGAAGCTAGCTGTAGCATCTTTTGGGCTTCCAGAACATCTTTGTCAATCGTATTGGCAACCTCTTGAACATTATCTGTTTTGGCAGCCATACCCCCTGACAGCCACCACTGGCCCTTGTTGTCAGGATCAAGCAGCTTGCTCCATTTTAGCCCTCTAATAAGAATTTCTTCAACTCTTAACTGAGACATCAAGAAAACCATTAAAAAGGGGGGAAAGAAGGAATACACCATGTGAATAAGAACAAAGAATCTCATCATCTTAATTTACCTGTGCAGTTCAATATCACAACTAACAAGACTACTCTAAAAATTGCTGTAAGTGCAACCAAGAAAAAGGATATCTTAATGTTTAACAGAACTTTTTTTTAACAACAAGCCCGATCTTGTTTTATATGAAAATTAATGCTTTTCTTTGTTTTCCTTTTGCTTCTTTCCTCTCACTGTTAGTATGAAATTATAAAATAACCTCCTGATTGACTTAACTGGCTGTCTTGTTAAGAAATATAGATTTGAAATCAGAGACATGAATGAAGAACTTGAAATGAGAAAAATAATGTCCAACTAGTAAGACCTTCTGTAGCCACTTTTTTATCCGCGCATGAGGTGCAGTTTCCTCCTTGGGCCTTTTCTTGTTGTTTTTGATATCAAATATGGTTTCAAGCATAAACTCCATCTGCAAAAGTTACCATGTATGATAATTCTAAACTGACCACAAAAATTGCAGAATCAAAAGAGATCTTCTTGAAAAGCTTACTCTTTTTCCATTTATATTTGCCTGGCCTTCAAAAGAGGAGGCCTTCAGCTCATTCACTCTGTTCTGTACACTCTGGATGAAGTTCTTCATTGCAGTGGGATCATCACTCCTTATTTTCATCCCACAGCCTACACGGCCAGTAATGGCATGTTAAATATGATTAATTGGGCAACATATCCTACTAAATTAGTACACAGAAGTGGTGACGTCATACTATTTTTTAACACCACGGAGAATCAATCAGTGCAGTGCAAAAACTGCAGCCAGATTGCATAGGGAAAATGATAACTGATGTAAGCAAGGAAAAGAATATGATGCTGGAATATTAAAGTGATTGACATGCAGTTCCTTATCAAAAAGTAGAAGCTTCATGGAGTGAGAACTTAAATCATAATCAAAACTGAATTATAAATAGTTGACAAATGTGAAAATCACATTGTAAACATCAAGGGTTGAAAGACTGTACAATTTAAAACTGTCAAGATAGTGGAGACATCAATCTCTCTCAAACGCTTGCTCAGCATGATTAGGAGGTCATATATCAGATCACTGCAAAACATCAACAGAATTAATGCTATTAGCTTATATATTATTTTCATCAAATAAATTAAAAATTGATGAAACAGACAACAACATATGAGGGCAGAAGGAGTAACACAAGCATTACGCAACTATTTTGTACGCAAGGATGGTTCTAGCCATGTATTCAAATGCAGATAATGTCACAGTTGCCAAAACACAAAGATCATTATTGGAAACAGCAACAACTAAGGCTCCTATACCATCAAGTTGATAACCTCATTATTACATTTAACATATTTTCCTACAAAGAATACTGCCATTACAGCAAAAGAGAATGAATTGCCAATTAAAATGTCTCTCTGTTGAGAGAAACTAATGTGGTTTTTTTAATTGTACAAGCTTGTAATTCCAATGAACATAGACCTAACTTGTTACGATAGGCACATCATGCCCTTCAAACTAATTCATATATGCTTATGTGTATATTCCAAAAAGAGGTTCTCATCAATAGATTCAGCAACTGGAGCCATGTGACATGTCTTTATAATAATGCATAGAAACTTTACCCATGTTAGCTTTTACTACAATTTTTCATTTTTTAATCTTTTTATGAAAAACTCCAACAACTACAGGAGAAAATGAGGCATTTACTTATTATAGAGATGGTGTGATTGATTTTTTATTTATTTACTGCATTGAGTCCTAAGATGAAGTGAATTAAAAATAGAATTTAGATTTATATTTATAAGCAAATTATATGCATATAAATAAATAAAGTTAGTTAACTTGCCTTGAGCAAACTCCAAATATGCATAAATAGGAGAGTAGAAGAGTGAGATTACGCAAGGAAATATTGTCTTCTTTGAGGCACTCATCCTGCATACCAAACAGAAAGGGTCATTGCTCAAAGAAAGATTTAATTTCTGAAATAAAAGTGATGAAAAATGAAATTTACTGGGGAAAAGACAGATATGGACCTATAAATATATGTTTGCTAAACCTAAATGTTAATATATATAAAACCCAGAATCAACTTTGAATGGTGGGGAGCCCATGGCACCCCCCAAACTTTGAATGATTTATTATTAATCTTCAAGCAGTTAAAAATCAATACAACAATTCAACGTTAATGATGTACTTTCAAAGGGTGTATGCACCTCGAAAGCTTTAGCTAGCGACGCCATGAACTTTGCACTGAAGTCCATCCCAACAGAGCAAGCCAAGCCAGCAACAAAAGATGCAAAAACAGCAGCATACCTTCACAAAAGCGCAGGCATCCAAATCAATCCTAAGTTCAATAGTGAGAAGGATTCCAGGAAAAATAGAAGAGAAATTGTCACAGACATATATATACAAACATGCACCATATTGATCAAATGTACATATAAAATCTAACTACCAGAAGAAGAAAAAAGTCATCCCAGAAAGGTATAGAATTTGAGCATAGCTATCAAAACAATTTTGTCATCAGGATGTCATTCATAGATTAGTCCAGGCCAAAACAAGGAAAACAAAGGAAAGAAGCTCATCATTGACAGCATGCCAGTGCATAAAACTGATGCACTTGCACGTATCCTATTATTTCCAAATGCAGTTCTTGAGATACTTTAAAATAATCCACAATATAGTTGATTCGGAAAATACATTTCCCACAGAAATTTCAATCATCTTTTGACCTAAAGAACTTGCAAGCTTTCTGCAGGTACACAAACACCCATTCTGAAGCATAGGTGGATCTATATAACAAAAAGTATAGTTCCAAATTCGTTTCAAAGAAAAGAATTGTTTTCCCATAGAGCAAAACTTTCATGTATTTCTTTCTTTATCATTTTTTTTCCAATCAATATGGCATGTAAGAGCCAAAAATAGCTTAAGAAAACACATTTAACCCAAGCGAACACAAAAAAAAAAGCTTATCAACATTGATACCCAGATGAGCGTATGAATTAATATTGCACAAGCAAGCAAAAAAAAAAGAAGGAAAAACAGAGCAAATAAGAAATCATTAGTCAACAATTTACTTGACCTTACTATAGTAAAGTTTTATAGCTTCTACAATCTATAGTCACAACTGCTTACAGAAAGTTCACCCAAAAAATGAAAAAAAGAAAAAAGTAGAAAGGAGGAAGTAGATCCAGGCAGCCAACTCCAACTAGTTTGGAATTTATGCTTAGATGAAACAAGTTCTGTTAAAAAATAAGCTCAATAAAAAGAGACAAGGAGATATAAATGTGAAGAAAAATAAATTCACTCACTGTTCATTGCCACGAGGACCACATGAACATGCTGCCAACACCTCATTAATGATAATCTGAGTACTGACACTGCGAACAGTGGACTGCACACGAATTAAATAAAAGTGTTCAAGTTGTTATTCATAAGCCATGCTCACTAATATCTTACACACGAAACTGGTGTTAAAACATTCTGGATTTGATAAATAGTTTCCAAATGGCCAAACTAATAAAAAAAATTAGGAAAATGCTTCAGATTAACCAGCAAGCAATGTTTTGTCTGCACAGGTTTGCTGGCCCATATATTGTTAGGTCAATATGCAGCAATTATTGTTTCATAGGCTTTCAAACATATTATGTACAAGGTCTTTTCCTTTCGTTTTTGATCAGCATTACCATGAAAAAATTGCTTATAAAGCAATAAATCATAAGGAAAATTATAACATACACGGAAGATGGTAGCCATTTCGCCTGTAATTGATTCCACATTGGATTCAGATAGCCTATTCAGTAGACCTGGAACAGGTTTAGAATTAGAAAGTGTTGCATTTATAGGTTTAGCCAAAACTTTACATGAAAGCTTGATTTTGTACCTCGGACCCGTCTACGGATTTGAATATGTTCTTCTGACTCATTTCCTGCAAGAGATCTCAAGTGTGGAGCAACATATTTTATACCACTGGCCACTGCAGGCGCCTTCTTAGAAGTTTCCTGCAGCACGGCCTCTGCATCATGGGTCTCTGCTGGGTCAGATACACCAATTGTCATGTCTCCTGCAATGTCTTGCTTTCGCTTGGACTTCTTTTTGTTTCTATTATGTGAAGGTGTCTCACTGGCACCTTCTTCAAGCCCCACTTCTGCACCTAAGCTTTCCTGCAGCTCAGAGATTGCTCCCATCACATCCTCACTCCCATCTTCTAAAGATTCCTTCGAAGACTTTTTCTTCTTATGTTTCTTATCAGAAGTTGTATCCTCGACTCCCTCAATGGGAAACTGGTTAGCATCTGGGACTTCCCCTTTATCAAAAGAATCAAGCACAGATGGTATTCCCTCGAGTAACATGTCCATTTCATCATCCATCCTCTTCAATTTTCCATCCTTTAATTTGAGTTTCTTAGCAAGTCTCCTTTCCATTTCCAAATCTTCTTCAGCACAAGCATCTTTCGTATCCATTTCAAGATACTCTTCAAACTTCGTTTTCAAATTCCTCTTCATGCCCTTTTTTTCTTTCACTGTATTTGGAGCATTAGAACCACTATGTCCCAACAAACCCAATTTCCTTTCCATTTTTGTTGGCACATTCTTTTCCTCTGGACTCTGATTTCTCCTCGAGTTAGTAGCATCTTCTTGCATATCTTCTTTCTCTTTCAAGTTCTTTGATTTGTTAACATATTTTGCCTTTGAATTTCCAAATTTTCTCTTACTGTCTTCAGCTCTCCTCTGTTTTTTAAATTGCTGTAAACATCATATAAGAATCACAGTTGCTACAAATTTATAATGCCATAAATTACAAAAAAATGTAACCAGAAAAAAATTACAAGGGCAACTGCTTAAACTATAATACCTGATGTTGAACCCAAGATTCATGTTTTTTCTGCGTTGTCATTTTTCTATCTTCTTTTCGCCTTTCTCGGCGTGTCTTCTCATCAGGCCCTGCCCCTGCAACAAAATGAAACCCAAATTATCCACTTTGTAAATCATAAATCATACAAAACAAAGAAGAAGAAAAATCAACCGATACAACAAAACAAGTTTAATCAGGACTTACTCATGGTTCCAAATTAAATGTCCACCAAATAATCTGCAAAAAGAAAGAAAAAAAATCAATTAAAAAAAATCCTCTCTATAATTATTATTACTAAAGGTCATCGCCTGCATTTATGTACTTGAGTCTTGATCTCGTAATTTAGTAGTATAGAAAGAGATTCATTGTCCTTATTTGTTTGATCATTGAATTTCCTTTTCCCCAGATCAATGAAGAAGGGAGAAGTCAGTTGATTCTTTTGAAGAACCGGAAGCGAAGCACTATGCCGAGGGGAGGGAAAAGAAATGGCTCCGAAGAAAGAAATTGGTTCTCAATGCTTCTCCACACCCAACGAGAAGAAACAGAGTTAAAATTACTAGTACAAAAATCAATCACTCAGGAGATTTCATCACTAACTTAACTATAACAGACCTAAAAAACAAGAAGATTATTTTCGCAATCTATGCTTGGTTGCAAAATAATAATAATAATAATAATAATAATAATAAATCATTCTGAAAAAATAACAGGACGAACACTTCAACTCAGCTGTATTGAGTAGTAATTACTTCTAATTTTGAAGAAATTTAAGAAGCACACAACTCAGCTGTATTGAGTAGTAAGTACTTCTAATTTTTAAGAAATTTAAGTAGCACAAGAACAGCAAAGGAGCAAAAGACTAGGCCTTTGCTTTCTCTTGTTTTTTTTCTGTGTATCCAAACATAACAATAACAGCCTCTTTTACACACAAAAATAAAACCTAAAAACAATTTAGCATCAAAACCCACTTCAAAAAAATGTTAAAAACACTAACCCACGAATCATAATCACATATCAAGCATACTCTAAGGCCACTGTTAGAAAATATAATAACACATACTGTAAAACATAAGAACTTTAATGAAGCTTTGATGGAAAAAAGATTACCCGTAGATTTAGTGGCTATGAATGATAAGATTAAGGTGATAACTAATACTGGGATTTAACAAAAATTGTGCGACTCCATTGATATTCTCTTCTCCAAGGTTTTGCCGCAACTTCTCTCCAGGTTTTAAAGACGGGTGGAGTTGGTTTGTTTTACATTTTCTCCTCTCCTATTTAAATAAGGATCTTGGGCCATTAAAACCTGGTCCGTATTTAAATGGGCTAATCCCAAATCTGGATAGTCACTAATAAATTTATAATTTAAGATGCTAAAGGCTTAAGGCTTTAACCAAATCAAGACATGAATTAAGAATTTATAAACCCATGAGCCCGAAATTTAGGATAGGGATACCAGTATTTTTTTCAAGAAATTCTAAAGATAAATGAAATCATTTTCCCAATAATTTATTTTTTTTATTAAAAATATATAAAAAATAATTTTCCCAATAATATATATATTGTGTGACTACATGAAAAATCATTTTCCCAATAGTCATTTTCTCATTCTTTTAATTGTTATTTATTTTGTTTTGAATGCTTTTCTTAATTAATTTTTTTTTAATTTCATCTCTCAACATATATTTTATTTTTATATCAAATTCGGTTCTCATTCTTTTTATTTTTATTTATTTATTTATTTCAATTTAATTCCTCAATATTTTGTTGATCAGGAATTTGGCTTCATAATTTTTTCGTGTTTGCCATCTATAGGGTAATCATGACCTCGAGACTAGAGTCACGGGTTTGAAAGGCTAACTCGGGTTGACTTAAATCTTTTTTTAAAGTTATTTTTTACAATTGATTTTTTAAAAAAAATTATCCTTTAATCTTGGATTTATTGGGGTCTAGGATTCATTAACTCTTTTTTTTTATTAGGTTATTTTGATCTAATGTGTTGGATTGCAGGTTTTGCGACTTAACCTAAATTGACATGAGCCAATTTTTTTATTTATTTTATCTATTGTCATTGTTTTTTTTATCATGATATTAAATTAACACTAAGTTTATTAAATATAGTCAAGTCAATGACCTAAAACTAAAATTGTTCTTTTTTTAAAAAAAATGCTACCATAACTTAGCATTTTTCATGTTATAAAAAGTTTGGTTTGGTCTTCGATGCACCAATCTAGTGTGATATGTTTTTTTACAAGTGTGAAATGAGTTCTTTTACTTGTACTTCTAGTTGTTTTTTAAAAGTAATTTTAGTTTAAAAACACATCAAATTAATACTTAATTTAATGTTTTCTGATAATTTTGATGTGTTAATATAAAAAAATCTTTAAAATGTTATTTTGATATATTTTAAACAAAAAACTATTTTAAAAAATATCTTACACCATAATTCCAAACAAACACTTATATTATAAAAAATATATAAAGTAGGGGTAACAGTAAACACAACCCAAAATTGTCATCTGTTAATTATGCATGTTGTAATCATCTCCTTGCTTTGTGTACACTCTCTTTCAAGAGTGTTTTCGATATGGACTAATTCCCTTTATACATATTTATCACACAATCTTGGATTTACTTTAAAGTTTAACATGTAACTTAGGTAATAAAAAACAACCTAGCTTGGGTTAACCCGCAAAACCTATAATCCATGTAATAAGAACATGATAACCCAACATATCATTGTTTTGGGTTTCAACAAAAATAGGGGAGAAATGACTCGATAAAGATTATGTTATGCTTTGATTTTGTTACATATTATCTTAATCGAGGTAATGGAGGGGTAGACACTATGTATAATATGAACTCTATGAAAGTACTTGAGTAATCAAGAGATAATTCATCACCCTAAGTGAATTAAAAAACATATTCCATTTATTTTAAAATAATATTGACCGAGAAATCCTTGATAAATGTGAAATGAGATTTGAAAAGAGTTTCAAATTTTATTCAAACAATCAATGCCTATTATGTAGAGAATAAATATGATATAACATGGCAGACATACTTCATGCTTTAATGTTAAATCAAAATATTATTGATGAAATGATATTAATTACATTGAGAAACCGGTCACTAAAAGGTTAAGTCAAATCACTAATAACTTTTTTAATATTTATGGGATTGTGACACATTAACAATGCACCTGATTTTCAAATATAAATTAATCAATTGTTGAATTGATAATAAATTAAATTGTATAGTTTATTTAATTCTATTTAATCAGAATTGGAATTTAATCTTAGCAACATATTATGAATCTAATGAGTCACACACATTAAGAACCATTAGTTAGAAATAAAATTAGGATGATTTAATTAAATATGACTTAATTAAAATATATTTTAGAATTAAGAATTGGAATATAATTAATACAGGGATTATTGATTAGTACTTAAAAGTGCATGTTTATCAATGGTTTATATCATCATTTTGCACTTAAAGTATCAATAACTCCTTAACTAAATCATGTTTTATAATAACAAGTCTAATACTATAAAATACCCTAATATATGGTAAATGTTCATCTTAAATGCAGGCATATCACATAAATCAAAGGATTGATTGATGAATTCAACTACTGAAATTTTGAAGATAAAGAAGGGTGAAGCTTAGAAAGGAGAAGTCCGAATTTGTCTTGCAGCCCAACACTGTTCAGTGTCCAGCCCATATCTCGAGTTCTAGATATCCAAATGATCTGAAATTTTTACAGAGATTTGATAAGACATAGGCCTACAACTTTTATTTGGATATCAAGATCTAAGAAGGCCGTTTTCAAGTCCAAATTATAGCAACAACGGAGAAGTCCGAATCTGTCCTGCAGCCCAAACACTATTCAGTGTTCAGCCCATATCTTGAGTTCTAGAAGTCCAAATGACCTCATCTTTTTTTTGCTGGAAAGATAAGAGAATTTTGCAGAACTTTCATTTGGATATCTGGACCCAGTTCTGATGCTAGAATTTGTGTTTTATTAAGACAAGAAGATAAGGATTTTCACAAAGTCAAAAGGTGGCCACCCACTCAACAATTAGTCATCAAATCAATAATTCCGAATTTTGGCCTATAAAAGGAGGCATTTGCCATGTATTTAGGAGCTTGGTTGTTCAGATCAAGTTCATGCTCTTTATTTCTCTCTTTATATTTTTTGTAATTCTTAAGCTTTGCTTTTATTAATTTCTTGTTTATGCTTTTCATTTCCTTTCCTTTCCTTAGTTAACTTGTATTTTATTTATGTTCTTGTTTTATTTATTTATGTTTTTCTTCTTCATTATGTTTAGCTAAGTTTATTATGTCAACGTGAAAAGGTTACACTAATGGTGTAAGAACAAGTATGGTATAAACTCAATATGGACCTTAATGTTTAATATTAACATGTCTTATCTTTTTATCTTACTAATTCTTAATACCTTGCTTGTTAAATGGTTAATCTAAATTTATGTTGTATAATACTTGGTACAACAAATGCTTGGCACTCTCATAACCCAACCGTATGGTATTACCTACACCTGGGGCTATGAAAGGTACTTGATTTGTTGTTAACATCAGTTAACATCATGAATTCCTGACAATATTTAAAAGTTTGGTGTTATGTACATAAGATAATTAATATGATCATGTTAATAATTTATAATGAGCTATTAATGACAAATCATCCGACTGGAACCTCCTTCGTGTGTGGTTTCCAAATTGAGTAATAAGAGTTTATACTATACGTGTTTGAAATACCATTGGTGGATCCTCTAACCTTGACATTTGTCTTTATTATTGTTTAATCCTTACATTAATCTTCCATCTCAAAGTTCTCATTAATTTCTTCCTGCTTTTCTTATTTTTGTTATTATTATTGTTGTTATTGTTATTATTGTTGTTATTATTATTATTGTTGTTGTTGTTATTATTGTCTCTTCCTCCTCCTCGTCTTTTTATTGTTATTATTATTATTATTATTATTATTATTATTACTAATATTATTATTATTATTATTATTATTATTATTATTATTATTATTTACATTCTTGTTATATTTTATGTACGTTAAGTATGCTCTGTGTTTGATCAAGGATCCTGATATTGTTGATCTTGCCTTGTTCATTCGCATCAGAAATCTATTTATATTATATAATATATCTCTTCGATCTTTTCATAAACTCAGTATATAGGCTGGAAACCTGTGACCCGATCTTTTAGATCATTCTCAGGTATAACAACGCCACGTATTGAGTATTATTATTATTATTTTTATTATTATTATTATTATTACTAGTACTACTATTTTTATTATTATTATTATTATTATTATTATTATTATTGTTGTTGTTGTTGTTGTTGTTGTTGTTGTTGTTGTTGTTGTTGTTATTACTATTGTTGTTGTTGTCTTGTTATTTATAATTTATACAATTAACCTCTCTGTGGTTCGACCCCGATCTTGCCGGGTTATTTATTACTTCGACACTCCTACACTTGGGAGAAGACATCAATCTTTTGGTCGTGTCAAGTTTTTGGCGCCGTTGCCGGGGAGGTAAATTCTTGTACAAATTTTAGTATTTTTTTTTTCTTTTCACTTTTCTTGTATCCAACTTTGTTTCTTTTGTGTTGTTTCTTTTTCTTTTGTTTTCTTCTTCCTTTTATTCTTTTTCTACACGTGCATGAGTGTTTGGTCACGTACACTAACTGGTAGACTCTCTAGGGTATCTTCATCATTTTCAGAAAATATGGCTGAAGAAGATAACCAATTACTTCATAATGAGAATAATGAGAATAACCGTGTTAGGACACTTAGAGACCACATGAATCCCATAAGAACAAGTGCACCCTCATGCATAGTTTTCCCTCCTGATGCATCTCATTTTAATTTTAAGCCAGGCATTATTCAACTTTTACCTTCTTTTCATGGCTTAGATCTAGAAAATCCATACTTGCATTTGAGAGAATTTGAAGAAGTTTGTAACACCTATAATGACTTAAATTGTAGCATGAATACCATTAGATTAAAGCTTTTTCCTTTTTCATTAAAAGATAAAGCTAAAACATGGCTACAAAATCTTAGGTCAGGATCCATTTGTGCTTGGGGTGAAATGCAACAACAGTTTTTAAAGAAGTTTTTTCCATCTCATAGAACCAACTCTTTCAAAAGACAAATCACCACTTTCACTCAAAAACCAAGTGAAACATTTTACCAATGTTGGGATAGGTATCGAGACTTCCTTAATACTTGCCCTCATCATGGTTTTGAAACATGGAGATTGGTTTCACAATTTTATGAAGGATTAACACCTAAAGATAGGCAAATGGTTGAATTGATGTGCAATGGAACTTTTGAAGATAAAGACCCTAATGAAGCAATGGAGTACCTAGACTTGCTAGCTGAAAATGCGTAAAATTGGGACATTAAGGGCACTTATGAGGCACCAAGTAAAACCCAACCTCATACATCTAGTGGAGGTATGTATAACCTTAGGGAAGATCATGACCTCCAAGCCAAGTTTACATCTTTAGCTAGAAAAGTTGAGGCACTAGAATTGAAAACGAGTGGTCAATTAAAATCTGTTCAAGACATTGTGTGTCAAATCTGTGAAACTAATGAACATGCAACCAATAACTGTCCAACTTTGCCTTCTTTCAAGGAATGTCTCCATGAACAAGCTCATGCCTTAAACAGTTTCCAAAGGCCCAATCATAACCCATACTCGCAAACATACAATCTTGGTTGGCGAAATCACCCAAATTTTAGTTGGAAGAGTGATAACAATAATACACAAACTTCACAGCCACCATTTCAAGCACACCATAATTTCCAAAATTCTCATGGATATGCACCTCCTTATGCTCCACCTCCTAGAAGAAATCTTGAGGAAACATTGCATGCATTCATTGAAAAGCAAGAGACAATCAACAGTCAACTTACTCAAAGCATGATAAATTTTAAAGATGCTCTAGCAAAATTCACATCTGCTCTCAGTTTTCAAGAGAAAGGTAAGTTTCCATCTCAACCACAGCAAAATCCAAAGGGGCAATACAATGCAAATGCAAGTAGTTCCGAAAGCCAACACATGGATCAAGTCAAATCAGTCATCACTCTTCGCAGTGGTAAGGTTATTGAAAAACCCACTCTTGAACCTTGTGAGAAAGATGATGAGTCAATCTCTGAGGGTAAGGAAGGGGTTGAATTTGAACATTGTGAAGAAAAGGCTGATTCTCCGCCAGCACTTCCATTTCCTCATGCCATGACCAAACAAAGGAAAGTCAATCACAATTCTGAAATCCTTGAAATTTTTAAACAGGTAAGGATCAATATACCTTTGTTGGATGCTACTAAACAGGTACCTTCATATGCTAAATTTTTGAAAGATCTATGCACTGTGAAGAGAAAACTGAATGTGAAAAAGAAAGCCTTTTTAGCCGAACAAGTAAGTGTTATTCTTCAGAATAATAATGCTTTGAAATATAAAGACCCTGGTTATCCTACCATTTCTTGCTTTATTGGAGAGCATAAAATTGAAAGAGCTTTACTTGATCTTGGAGCTAGTATGAATTTACTTCCATATTCGGTTTTTCAAAGTCTCAATCTAGGTGAGATAAAACCAACTTCTGTAACTCTTTTACTTGCTGATAGATCTGTAAAAGTGCCTAGAGGAATAGTTGAGGATGTGTTAGTACAAGTTGATAAATTCATTTACCCTGTAGATTTTATTGTCTTGGATACACAACCTGTTGAAGCATGTAATTCAATTCTTGTTATTTTAGGACGTCCATTTCTTGCAACTTCTAATGCATTGATTAATTGTAGGAATGGACTGATGAAACTATCATTTGGAAACATGACATTGGAGATGAATATTTTCAACATTTGCAAGCAACCTGGAGATGATAATGATTTACAGGAAGTGGACTTTATTGAAAAATTAGTTCATGATCAATTTCAAACCACTTCTAGTGAAACTGAGATTGATGAACCTGACGAGTTGCAAATAGTTTATTTTCAGGAAGAAGCAAAGGCATGTAATTGGAGACCACAAATTAAAGAATTGCCATCACGATCAATTGAGTCTATACCTTCAAGTGTTCAACCACCAAAACTTGATTTGAAGCTGTTACCAGTCAATCTCAAATACTCATTTTTGGGAGAAAATGAAACTTTTCCGGTAATAATCTCTTCCAAACTTAATGCACATCAAGAAGGTAAGTTATTACAAACTCTGAAAATGCACAAAAATGCATTAGGATGGACCATAGCTGACATAAAAGGAATTAGTCCTTTGATTTGCACACACAGGATTTATTTGGAGGAAAATGCTAAACCATCTAGAGAAATGCAACGAAAACTTAATCCTAATATGAAAGAAGTAGTGAAAAATGAAGTCATTAAGCTTCTAGATAATGGAATCATTTATTCTATTTCTGACAGCAAATGGGTAAGTCCTACCCAAGTTGTACCCAAAAAGTCTGGAGTCACTGTGATAACAAATGAGAAAAATGAGTTAATTCCAACTCGGACTATTACTGGTTGGTATATGTGCATTGACTACAGGAAACTTAATTCAATGACTAGAAAAGATCATTTTCCTTTACCTTTCATGGATCAAATCCTCGAAAGAGTTGCAGGTCATGAATTTTATTGTTTCCTAGATGGCTATTCAGGTTACAATCAAATTGAAATTGCATTGGAAGATCAAGAGAATACTACTTTCACATGTCCATTTGGTACTTTTGCATATCGAAGAATGCCTTTTGGGTTATGTAATGCACCAGCTACGTTTCAAAGATGCATGCTTAGCATATTCAGTGATATGGTTGAACGTTTTCTTGAGATTTTTATGGATGATTTTTCTGTTTTTGGTGATTCATTTGATGATTGTTTAACTAACTTGGAAAAGGTTTTGAACAGGTGTGAAGAGAAGAATCTTGTACTGAATTGGGAAAAATGTCACTTTATGGTAACAAACGGCATTGTACTTGGTCACATTGTTTCATCGACAGGAATTGAGGTTGACAAATCTAAAATCGAGTTAATTGTCAACTTACCAACACCAAAATCTGTTAAAGATGTTAGATCATTCTTAGGACATGCTGGTTTTTACAGAAGGTTCATCAAAGATTTTAGTGTAATATCTAAACCATTTTGTAACCTTTTATCAAAGGAAACTGTTTTTGAATGGACTGAACAATGTGAAAAAGCCTTTGTTAAACTTAAAAGCTTGCTTACTTCTGCTCCTGTCATTCAACCTCCTGATTGGTCATTACCTTTTGAAATAATGTGTGACGCTAGTGATTATGCCGTGGGTGCTGTCTTGGGACAAAGAAAAGATAAGAAACCTTATGTGATTTCCTATGCAAGTAAAACTTTAAATAGTGCTCAAATGAATTACACTACCACTGAAAAAGAATTACTTGCAGTAGTATTTGCATGTGATAAATTCAGGTCTTATCTTGTTGGCTCACCTGTTGTTGTTTTTAGTGATCATGCAGCATTTAAATATCTTCTCTCTAAGAAAGATTCTAAGGCTAGATTGGTACGGTGGATTTTGTTACTTCAAGAATTTGATATCACAATCAAAGACAAGAAAGGCACCGAAAATATTGTCGCAGATCATTTGTCAAGATTGACAACCGATTCGAGATCTGACATCACACCAATCGATGACTACTTTCCTGATGAATCTTTATTTTATGTCTCTATGATGCCTTGGTTTGCTAATATTGTTAATTTTCTTGTTTCAGGACAATTGCCAGCTCATTGGAGTACCCAAGACAAAAGAAAGTTCTTGAACGAAGTAAAGAACTTTTATTGGGATGACCCTTATTTATTCAAATATTGTCCTGATCAAATATTTCGAAGATGCATTCCTGACAATGAGGTAAGTAGTGTCATTAAATTTTGTCATTCTGAGGCATGTGGGGGTCATTTCTCATCAAGAAAGACAACTGCAAAAATCTTACAAAGTGGATTTTACTGGCCCACCATGTTCAAAGACTCATATGCGTTCTGCAAGACTTGTGAAAATTATCAAAAGTTGGGATCTATTTCAAAACGTCACATGATGCCTTTAAATCCTATTCTTGTCATTGAGATCTTTGATTGTTGGGGTATAGATTTTATGGGTCCATTTCCTCCATCATTTGGTTTCTTGTATATATTGGTCGCAGTAGATTATGTTTCAAAATGGATAGAGGCAATTCCAAGTAGAACCAATGATCATAAAATAGTGATAAAATTTTTGAAAGAAAACATTTTAAGTCGATTCGGAATCCCTCGAGCCATGATAAGTGATGGTGGAACACATTTCTACAACAAGCCATTTGAATCTTTAATGAAGAAATACGAAATCACACACAAAGTTGCCACCCCTTATCACCCTCAGACGAATGGACAGGTAGAACTTGCTAATAGGGAGATCAAACAGATCTTGGAGAAAACAGTAAACCCTAATCGGAAAGACTGGTCTTTAAGACTTAATGATGCACTTTGGGCTTATCGAACTGCATATAAAACATCATTAGGTATGTCACCTTATAGACTAGTCTATGGAAAACCTTGTCACTTGCCTGTGGAAATTGAACATAAAGCTTATTGGGCTATTAAAGCTTTCAATTCAAACATTGATGATGCTAGTCAGCTGCAAAAATTGCAAATAAATGAGCTTGAGGAAATAAGAAATGATGTATATGACAATTCAAGAATTCATAAAGCAAGAATCAAAGAGTTTCATGATAAGAAAATACTGAGAAAAACATTCAATGTTGGTCAAAAAGTCTTGCTTTATAATTCTCGACTCCATTTATTTCCTGGAAAACTAAGATCAAGATGGAGTGGTCCTTTTATTGTGAAACATGTGTATCCATATGGGGCCTGTGATATCGAAAATCCAAAAAATGGTAATGTTTTCAAGGTAAATGGCCATCGTTTGAAAGTTTATTTTGACAATTTTTCAGTTGAAAATGACTATATTGAATTAGGTGATCCTGTATATAAAGATTGATTCTTTTTCTCTCATTGTTTTTGTGTGACTTTTGTTTTGCTAGTCTCTCACCCCGGTCAAATGGCGGATAACGGTACTCCGTGACTTTTAAGTCGGTTCTTTCAGTTTCCCATGATAACTGATATCTGTGTATATATTTGTGCAATTCTTTGCTCTTTCTCCTTTCTTTGAATCTCTCCCCCAATTCTCAGTTGAAAATGGACACCACTCTTGAAAAATTGAAAAAGTATTTTCCCGCTCTGCCTCAGAATGCGATTACAAAAATTTACCGTGCTAGATGTGCAAGATTGAGGTTGTTAATGAACCATGGAATTCCTGAAGATATTCGTTGGCTGATTGAAGCAAAGGCCCGATTATCAGGTGAGTCCTCTAATTCTTTCATTTCATACATGCTTGGAACAGGTAAAAGCACTTTTGCGAAGAAACGTCGTGCAAAACGACTGAAAGTCTGTCACCGATGTGCTAGATGGACTTGTAATGCGACACGTCGTTCTTTAGGAATGGTATCTGTAAACCGTGAAGATAAAATACAATTCATTAAGGATGGCCTGAGTAAGGGGTCTTTAGATAATTTTCTATTGACTCTTGAGACGCACCCTAGTGGAGATGTGCATCGTGCAATTTATGATTTATAGCCCCAATTCCATAAAGAACATGCTCGACTTAGTCTTGGGAATCTGACTAAAAAAGACCCTGTTTGCCAGTTTTTAAGAAAACTGGATGGGAAGCCTATCCCCGACCCATAGAGGGCGTTTAAGCCGTTCTTGGACGTAAAACCAAGGGAAGATGTGAGCCATAATCACAACTACCTGTACATACATATGCTTTTTCAAAATAAATAATAAATAAAGAGAGAGAGAGAGTGTGTGTGTGTGTGTGAGAGAGAGAGAGAGAGAGACTACAGCTGGCCTACATATAGGTGGTATGATTACATTTTCAATTTCTCATCTATAAATTCTTCTCTTCCTTCCCTTCATTTCTACTCAACCCATACATTCATCAAATACAGACGTGTGTAGAAATGGCAGGTTCCTCAAGTAATCACATAAACAAAATTTGTGTTTTTGGTGGATCCAATCCCGGGAAAGAAAAAGAGTTTTTAGAATCAGCAAATCATCTTGGTCAGGTACTAGCTGAGCGAAAGATTCATTTAGTGTATGGAGGAGGCAGCCTTGGGTTAATGGGGGGATTGTCAATAGCTGCATCTTTAGGAGGTAGTCAAGTTTTGGGGGTTGTCCCCAAAGTTTTAGCACAAGGGGACATCATTGGAAAAACAATTGGAGAGGAATTACAAGTCCCCACAATGTCTAATCGACTGAATACCATGTTTAACCATGCTGATACCTTCATTGCCTTACCAGGTGGTCTGGGCACATTGGAAGAGCTCTTTCATATTTCCTCTTGGGCCCAACTGCACATTCACCATAAACCCATAGGTTTGTTAAATGTTAATGGTTTTTATGATAAGTTGTTTTCTTTTCTTGATCATGCTGTGGAACAGGAATTTCTAACATCATCAGCACGACAAATCATAATCTCTGCTGCTACTGTTGAACAATTGATTGACCAACTACAATCTTTCATCCCTGTAATTAATCCCTCCATGAGTCGCATAAATTGGTCAACTAAGGAAAGTCGTAAAAAGTTTAGATTGGATTTGAGCCTTAGTTTGTAAAAACTTTATGTCTTTTGGATTTATTATTGTGTTTTGTTGTTTCTTATATTTGTGTAAGTGTGTTTCAGGTTTGTCAGTGTTCGTTATTTTAGGTGATGTCTTCTATACTCTATCTTTCTACCTTAAGACATTGAGGACAATGTCTCATTTTGGTTGGGGGGAAAGGGTAATAGTTTAAAAAAAAATTGTGTTTTCTATTTCATAAACTATTTGCAAAACTGTTGTTACTAGGATGGCAGAGTAAAAGGAGTTATTTTGTTAAAGTGACTCTTGAGACGCATCTTAGTAAACATTCTTAACAAGGTCTATCATAATACTTCTTGAAATATCTAAGTCTACAAACTCTCATATTGTTAACACTTGATTCTGCTCATATGCTCATTTAACAAGTATTATTGAATCTTCATTTTCACACACACACTTTAACATATGATTGTGGGTTGTACAATTGGATTATTACATTATTTATGTTCTTTTGTTAAAGGTAACAACTAAGGGAAAGGGATAGTACATAATTTGCATAAAAAAAACAAAACAAAAAAAAAACAAAACTTTTTTTAATAATAATGATGAATAAAAACGTAGATAAGTTTAGTTTCGTAGCCTCCCTAACCTAAGCAATTAAGCCCGAAGGGGTGTTTTAACACTTAATACCCTAAAGTCAACTGACTTGGGAGCTATTGGCCCAAAGCTTGTTACATGGGTTAAGGAGAAAAGCTTAAGGGAATCAAACATTGCACTATCTATGTATCAGTATCTACAACCCGAGTTGCTAAGCTCGTAGAGGTGTCTCAACACCTAATGCCCTAAGACCAACTGGTCTGGGAGTCATTAGCCTAAAGCTCGTTACATGGGTTAAAGATGCATTGTGTTTTAAGTTGTATGTGTAAATAAAAAAAAAAGAGAAAAAAAAAATCCCAACCCAAGGAAGTTAACCTTAAACATTAGAACATAATATTGTTTTCTTCCAACAATAGCCCCATCATCTATGTTTTCATACATTGAGCACATAAAAAGAAGGTTTATTAATATCTTATTTAAGAAATATGAAGCAGAAATGAGAGTTTGTTTATCTGGATAGATTAATTAGTACTTAAAAGTGCATGTTTATCAATGGTTTATATCATCATTTTGCACTTAAAGTATCAATAACTCCTTAACTAAAGCATGTTTTATAATAACAAGTCTAATACTATAAAATACCCTAATATATGGTAAATGTTCATCTTAAATGCAGGCATATCACATAAATCAAAGGATTGATTGATGAATTCAACCACTGAAATTTTGAAGATAAAGAAGGGTGAAGCTTAGAAAGGAGAAGTCCGAATTTGTCTTGCAGCCCAACACTGTTCAGTGTCCAGCCCATATCTCGAGTTCTAGATATCCAAATGATCTGAAATTTTTACAGAGATTTGATAAGACATAGGCCTACAACTTTCATTTGGATATCAAGATCTAAGAAGGCCGTTTTCAAGTCCAAATTATAGCAACAATGGAGAAGTCCGAATCTGTCCTGCAGCCCAAATATTATTCAGTGTTTAGCCCATATCTTGAGTTCTAGAAGTACAAATGACCTCATCTTTTTTTTGCTGGAAAGATAAGAGAATTTCGTAGAACTTTCATTTGGATATCTGGACCCAGTTCTGATGCTAGAATTTTTATTTTATTAAAACAAGAAGATAAGGATTTTCACCAAGTCAAAAGGTGGCCACCCACTCAACAATTAGTCATCAAATCAATAATTCTGAATTTTAGCCTATAAAAGGAGGCATTTGCCATGTATTTAGGGGCTTGGTTGTTCAGATCAAGTTCATGCTCTTTATTTCTCTCTTTATATTTTTTGTAATTCTTAAGCTTTGCTTTTATTAATTTCTTGTTTATTCTTTTCATTTCCTTTCCTTTCCTTAGTTAACTTGTATTTTATTTATGTTCTTGTTTTATTTATTTATGTTTTTCTTCTTCATTATGTTTAGCTAAGTTTATTATGTCAACGTGAAAAGGTTACACTAATGGTGTAAGAACAAGTATGGTATAAACTCAATATGGACCTTAATGTTTAATATTAACATGTCTTATCTTTTTATCTTACTAATTCTTAATACCTTGCTTGTTAAATGGTTAATCTAAATTTGTGTTGTATAATACTTGGTACAACAAATGCTTGGCACTCTCATAACCCAACCGTATGGTATTACCTACACCTAGGGCTATGAAAGGTACTTGATTTGTTGTTAACATCAGTTAACATCATGAATTCCTGACAATATTTAAAAGTTTGGTGTTATGTACATAAGATAATTAATATGATCATGTTAATAATTTATAATGAGCTATTAATGACAAATCATCCGACTGGAACCTCCTTCGTGTGTGGTTTCCAAATTGAGTAATAAGAGTTTATACTATACTTGTTTGAAATACCATTGGTGGATCCTCTAACCTTGACATTTGTTTTTATTATTGTTTAATCCTTACATTAATCTTCCATCTCAAAGTTCTCATTAATTTCTTCCTGCTTTTCTTATTTTTGTTATTATTATTGTTGTTATTGTTATTATTGTTGTTGTTATTATTGTTGTTGTTGTTGTTGTTATTGTCTCTTCCTCCTCCTCGTCTTTTTATTGTTATTATTATTATTATTATTATTATTATTATTATTATTATTATTTACATTCTTGTTATATTTTATGTACGTTAAGTATGCTCTGTGTTTGATCAAGGATCATGATATTGTTGATCTTACCTTGTTCATTCGCATCAGAAATCTGTTTATATTATATAATATATCTCTTTGATCTTTTCATAAACTCAGTATATAGGCTGGAAACCTGTGACCCGATCTTTTAGATCATTCTCAGGTATAACAACGCCACGTATTGAGTATTATTATTATTATTATTATTATTATTATTATTATTACTAGTACTACTATTTTTATTTTTATTATTGTTGTTGTTGTTGTTGTTGTTATTTTTGTTATTATTATTGTTGTTGTTGTCTTGTTATTTATAATTTATACAATTAACCTCTCTGTGGTTCGACCCCGATCTTGCCGGGTTATTTATTACTTCGACACTCCTACACTTGGGAGAAGACATCAATCTTTTGGTCGTGTCAATTATATTTCTAAACCTAGAAATATCAAGTAAGAAATTAATTGAGTTAATTTCTACAATTATCTTGAATTAATATATAAATATTATTTTAAAAAATAATATTTTATCAATTTATATAATTTTTAAAATATCCCTATAAATTCAAGAAACCCTATAAACCAAAGTGAGCAATTGAGTTGTAAATGACCATGAGATTTTTATTTATTTATTATTATTATTATTTTTTTTTTTTGCCTCTACTAGCCATTCCCAAACGAAACCCTGCTATCTAAACCCTCACGGATTTATTGATGTTTGATTTTTCAGAGGCGTGTGGATTTGTAAGAGCAGTTAAAAAATCAAAACATGATGATCAATAAAAAGAGGTTTTAAGAAGAATTTATATGAGTCTGATTATTCTGACTTATGTGTGGAAGATTTGAGTTTGAAATAGAGAATAAAATGGGTGGAAGGGAGATAAAAGAAGAAGGAAGGGGGGGGGGGTTTATATGTTTGTGTTGTATTATATACGAGGGTGCATTTATTTTTTAAAAATTTTAAATTTATCAAGGATATAAAGTGTTATTTAAAAAAAAATAGAGGTAAAGTGAAAACATTACTATATTATAAGAGTATCAGAGTAATTTTCCTTTTAAAATATTATACTTCCTTAAAAAAAATGATGTTCGTCTTGAATAAGTATATGTGAAAATTTACTTTAAAACCTTTTTACCAAATAAAATATTTCTAACATTCCGAAGAAAATAAATTGGGCCCATGAGTGTTGTTTTAAAACAAAGACAACCAGGCATATGGGCCTTGGCATTTTCTTTTGGACCAGTGCGCATGCATTTTGTTTTGTTAAATAAGCCTAAGTTTTTTTTTTTTTTTTTAATTTGAGAATAAGTTTGTCTTTAAATATTTTTTTAAAATAATATTTAAGTAATTTTTAATTATTTTATATTTTTCAATAATATTAGATCTTTTAAATAATGATATTAACAATTATTTTATGATAAATTATATGTTAACCTAACATGCAAAAATTTATAAAAATTGATCATTAGTATTTAATAAGAATAAAATATTTATTTTTTAATGTATTTAGCTCATGTTTATTATTCACATATTTATTCATATAACTATGTAAAAATGATGGATTGATGATTTTTTTTTAATTAAAACTTTTTTTTACAATCTTAATAAGTTTTTATTTAAAAAACAATACTTCTAATAAAAAGATATATTTCTATCAAAATAAAAATATGTATATATATTAATAAGGAAAGAGAGTTTTTAATTTTTAAATATATTTTCCCTCTTTAATTCAAGTTGTCATAAGTTTTATAATTACTACTTTTTTTTATAATGCTGCTAATAAAAAAATTATTATTGTCAAAACAAAATAAGAATTATATGAATAGGATAAGATAATCTTGACTAAAAAAATAGATTTTTCCTCCTAATCTTAATCTTGACTAAGAATGAAATAAAAAAATATTTTAAAAATATCTGTTAACGCGGCAGACACAATTAGTAAAAATAAAACTAAGGGTTTTATTTTAATTCTGTAGCCATTGTGTTGTGACTACGTGGCCATATATTTTTCTGAATCCACTTCGCCAGGTTCCTTCGATTGAAAGTAAGAGATGGAGCGTCGTTCCTGTTATTTTTAAAGTATATTTTATTTAAAAAAATATTAAAATAATATTTTTTATTTTTAAAATTTTTATTAATATTAATATATTAAAATAATCTAAGAATATCAAAAAAAATAATTTAAAATAAATAAATTAATTAAAATTTTTTAAAATATATTTTTAAAGTAAAAAAAAGCAGGTTAAAGAATTGCGACCACACGTCAAGCAGTTCCGATCTTTCTTTTGAATAATCCTGGCTGCGTTCAATTTGCCGACAGAGGTGGGAGGCAGCCTGGTAGCCCTGTCTTTTCCTTTCCTTTCTTTTTTTCCTTTTCCTTTTGTTTTTAATTTTTATTTATAAACCCCACATCGTTTGCCTTACCCTCAAAGTCAAAATGACCACTGAGATGGTGATTGTAGAGTCGTAATTTGTTGGCTGTAACAGTAGATATAGTGGTAGCTGGTAGGTGGTATTAAAAATATATTATTTTAAAATAAGGGTTGCAAATGATATAAGAAAATAGAAAAATTATAAACAAGATCATACATTAACAACTAGCAATGAACTCCCAATATGGTAATTCCTAACTCATTAAATATGATTGGAAAAAATTAAATAAAAAGATAAGAAAATCGATCCAATTGAATTTAAGTTAATATGACAAACTTGTAACCTGAATAATATGGATCAAGCCAACTCATGTTAACTTGTCAAACTTGAAAGTCAGCTCATGAGATCAGAATAACTTGATAAAAAAAAATTAATAACTCGCGTTAACTTTTCAAATCCATGGTTTGAGTCATTAGATTGAAAGCACTCTATCTAGAAAAACCATAAAGCTCAATTTCAAACCAATCAAATATTGAAGGGTGAAATTGAAAAATTAATCTCAATTATACAAAAGGATCCAAAATAATAATAAAAAAAAGCAATTGAAAGAATAAGAATTGAAATTGAAATAAAAAATAAATTTTATTTTTTTTATTGAATAGTGAAATTAAAAAGAAAAATTAATTTAACAAAAAAACCCAAACAAAAAAATCAAAAAAATAAAGATCAAAATTGAAATAAAAAAAATTGTTATTAAAAGGTAAAATTAAAAAGAAAAACTAATTTAACAAAAAAAAAAGAAATAAAAAAGGTCTAAATTAAAAAAAAAAATAGCATATCACAGATTATAATTAAATGATAAAATTAAATTCAAATCAAAATTTTATAAAAGAATAAAAACTGAATTTGACATTTTAAAAAAATCAAAGAAACTTTGCATGGCCAAAGGGATTCTCAAGAGGAAGAAAGAGAAAGGAGATAGGAGAAAACGAAAAAGCCTCCAACATCGCACCATCACTCTAAAGCCACCACGCGTAATCCTAACATGAAGAGGTCCCCGTAAAACTTTCAATGACATGACAAAAGTTAATGTTTAGCTACTAGGTAGGAAGTGCCATTTGTTTTTTAATAATATTTTATATTTATTAAAATATTAAATTTCCCTTTAACTAGTTTAATAATAACAAAAAAAACTAATGTGAAAAATACTAAAACACCCCATATCTTAATTTATAAATTTTTATTTTAAATGATACGTTAGTTGTTTTCCTATGTTTTTAAAATATAAAAAGACTTTAATTCCTGGTCAATTTAATAATCACTAATGAATCTTATAAAAATATTTTAATGTCCCAATAATCAATATAATATATATATTTTTGTGAAAATAACAAAACTATAATTATAATATTCCAATAAATAATGCCTATAGATTATGCATGAGCGATGTTTTTTCAAGCAATGTTAGTTTTGGTTAATGTAAATAAGATATTATATATATATTTTGTATTTGCCAAGTCTCCAATGAAAATTACACTAGAGATGATGATGAAGTAGAGTTTGATTTATAAAATTTGTATTCTTCCTTTAACAAAGAAAAAGTAATTTATCTTGAAAGTGGAAAAAAAGGAGAAAAATACAATGTATATACCTGCAAATTAATAATCTTTTTATTACAACCATGAGGTGTATAGTTTAATTCGTCAGATTCTAGATTTACTTTATAAAAGTCACTAGCTCGAATCTCATAAACCTCAGGGGCTAATTTTTTAAAAATAATTTTTAAAATAATCTTAAATAAAATAAATAGCAATAAAAGAATAGAGACTAAATCTGACATATTAAAAAACTAAAGGAGGGTAAAATTGAAAATAAATTTCAATTCTATAAATAATTTAAATAAAAAAATATAAATTGAAAGAAAATTGATCAAATTCAAAGGAAAAACAAATTAAAAGGTTGCTGTAAAATTTTAAAAGTTTAAGTGTTAAAATCAAGGGGAAAAAAAAACAGGAAACAAGAAAAGAAACGATGCCAACTTGAGAGAAACTAATCACACTTGCCATCTAGGGAGGTAGGCCCATCATGACAGATCATAAAACACTAAAGATACTTGTTTTTTACCGTTGTAATTCGATACATGCATCATTCAAACATAGCGGTCGATTTACTTATTGACGCATTTAACACACATAACAATAATTGTTTTCTGTATATTTATAAAAATACCAATTTGCTTCTAAAACTACATAATAATTATAAAAAATAAATAAGCCCCTTAAGAAGAAAATTTTGATTTTAAATGCAATAGAGTTATTTTATTGTGATATGAAAAGTGAAATATAAAAAAAGGCTCCTAGTTTGAAGTTAAATAATTTTTTTTAATTTTTAAAAATAATTATGTAATTATATTGTGAAAAAAAGAAGAAGAAAAGACCTAGATACAAACTAAATTCTATAATAACTATTCAACCATGTAAAAATCGAATTACCACTGGTTAAATTTTTTTAGAAAGATAAAATAGTAATTTTATTATTTTAATTCACAATTATTTTTATCGTATTTTTTCCAGTGTTTGTTAATAACCCAGAAACGACAAAAAAAGATGAATCAAAGAGCAGCTTCCTTTTCTTCCACTGCACATATCCATCCATCCAAATCCAACTTCCAAGAGAAGTCATGGGTTGGATGACGCCACGTGTCAGAATAATACAACTCACCGCACCTAGTATCGACTATCAACCATAAAAACCGGCGAACATGAAAAATAAATCTTAAACAGCACAATAAAGACCTTATCCATTGATTTTCACATTTTTCGCCAAATAATTTTAACCGTTAGATTGAAGTCCCATCAATCATCCATACAAAAATCCAACGGTCCAAAAGAACCCACCACCATTTTCAATTTTCAACACTTCCGAATTCAAAAAGCATAGAGAGAGAGAGAGACTCTTATCTATAAGAGAGAAAGCACAAGCCTTTCTTTATTGTTTTGCTAGAGCCTGAAACCAATATATTTCTCCATTTCTCTCTAAATTCTTCGTCTTTAGAAACAAAGTTTGTGTCTTTGTTTTTCGCAAGTTGTTGCAAGAAATTATGGCAGATGTTTTGAGCCAAACAAGTCTATTTTTTTCTTCTAATGTTGGTAATTATCAAAACCAACAGCAAAATAGTATTTCTGTGTTTGCAAAAAGTTGCAAGCTTAAAGGGTTCCCTTTGAAGGCCAAACCACAGGCTTTGAGATCACAAATTACAAGATCTTCTTCTTGCAGTGATTTTTATGGCAAGAGGGTTGCTGTTCTAGGAAATCAAAGCAAACCCAGAAGAGGGTATCTTCCTCAAGCTTCGGTTGTGGCTCAGGTTGGTCAAATTTGTATGATTTTGATTTATAGACTCTATTTTGAATTTCTTGTTTAATGAGATTTTTTTTTATCTCTTTGTTTAATTTTGTTGCGGGTTGAAGCCTTGATTTTTGCTCCTGTTTGATATTATAATAAATAAAAGAATTATGGGATTTTATATATTGTGGAAAATCGAAGTTTTATTTTATTCTATTTTTTGTCATTTTATTATCACCAGGATGGATAAGTATTTATCGGGTTTTCCTTTTGTGGAATTGACAGACTGGCCTTAGACTTAAATATGCTCAAAAATGGTGGGAGAAAGGTCTGCAACCCAACGTGAGAGAGGTGACTTCTGCACAAGATCTTGTGGATTCCCTAATGAATGCCGGGGACAAACTTGTTGTCGTTGATTTCTTCTCCCCTGGATGTGGTGGCTGTAAAGCTCTCCATCCCAAGGTATGATATACATAACCATTTGGATATAGATGTGGTGCATGTGAATGTGAAAAGGTTAGTTATTTTTCTGAGAGATTGCTGATGGATATCATCTATTTTGGCAGTTATGTCAATTGGCAGAGATGAACTCAGATGTACAGTTTCTTCAAGTGAATTATGAGGAGCACAAATCCATGTGTTATAGCCTCAATGTCCATGTTTTACCTTTCTTCCGGTTATATCGAGGGGCTCATGGCCGGTTATGCAGCTTTAGCTGCACTAATGCCACGGTTAGTTTCACTATTCATTAACTTTTGTTGATTAGCTGCAATAGTTGAAGTGAGTTTTATAATTGTTTCTATTATGAACAAGCCAATCTGTTAAAAGTTTCTCCGTTTTCTGTTTTCTTTATGGTAAGAGCTTCAACACATGAAAGAAGGAAAAACATAGCCTGATTGATTCTTGAAATAGAACATTTTTCTGCTTACGTTTTCGAGATCCAAGAATCGTCAACTCACTCGACTTCACATGTAAATCTTGAGTTAGAATTCATCTGGTTCTTTTTCCTCCTAGGAAGATGTTGCTTCACAAACCCATTTTTCACTGGACCAGATTAACGGATTCCTTTTAATTTACTTCAACATAGCATTAACCATACAGTATATTATGCATGCTTAATTTGTCAGTCTCGTTGATTGTTTCTATAATGATGATCTCTGTTTTGGTGCTGTTTCAGATCAAGAAATTCAAAGATGCATTAGCCAAGCACACACCAGACCGATGCAGCCTTGGGCCAACAAAAGGGCTGGAGGAAAAGGAGCTTGCTGCACTGGCTGCTAACAAAGACCTCTCCTTCACCTATACACCCAAAAAAGTTCAACCTGCACCAGTCCCTGCGGCGGAGGAAGAGATAGTACCAGCAACAGCCCCATCCTATTCAGACGGAGGCCTACCTCCTCTTCCTCATCCTCTTCCAACAACAAGCTTGAAGTCCGCTCAAGACTCAGGGGAGAAAACCCTAGTCATGTCTGGGAGATGATGTGGTGGGGTCAGCCATCAGTGTCCTCCTCCCTACTCCTTGTACAGTCTGTGCACTACTTTCATTTTGTATCAGTATTAGAAATGAACAAAACCAGTACAAGCTCAGGGTTTGGATTTATTTTTTTGGATCCTAGCCTCTGCTATTATGAGCCTTAAGAGAGATCTTTGTGATTGTAATTTGTAAATTGTTTTAAGTTGTTGATATTAAAAATAAAAAATATTATTTTAATATATTTTCAAATAAATGTTACTCTAAAAAATAATCTAACCATTAATGACACAAAAATATTCATATCAAATCAGTATAGATGACATAAAATTTTGACTTTTTAAGGGGAGGGATAAGTGTGTTAGCTTCTAATTAGTTCTATTTAAAAAAAAAAGATCAAAGAATTGAGAATAATATTAGAAAATTCCAAAAAATATCCAAGAAAAGTCATTTAAATTTTTAGCCAGATTTTTATTAATTTATCCTTATAAGTTAAAATATTCTTGGTTTTTCTTTTATTTTTTGCTGAAATTTTTGTTTTGTTTTAAAATTTCATGTAAAATGTTAGGAAAGAAATAAATTTTAAGAATGTTATAAAGTTTTAATTATCAAAACAATTTGAAAACATAAAAATAATTAAAAAATACATAAAAAAATTAATTTTTTAAGGTACTTTTAAAATAAAAAGGAAAAAACTGTGCGAACTGCGAGGTGATGTCAGCGAGGGCATATCCAGATAAAAGGTTCCAAGCAGGAGCGTAAAGTGGGGATCGCTGGAGCACATGAGAAGATGCAAGGAACTTGACTAATATAAAAGTAACATAAAATGGATAAGATTGCGTGTGTATGAGGATGGATCCACGTGGCCCAACTCATCTTACACACGAAGTATGCTCTTTGTGGGGCCAGGCTATCCTCTCTTTTTATCTTGACACAACTTGCAAGCAATTTTTCGAAAAATCTAATGCCTCAAACTCCCTCTCCTCCCTCGTATCCCCATTAATTAACAAAAATTAAAGAGTTCAAGAAAATTAGTGTTTATCTATACCCATTGCAACTTGAATTACAATAATAATTAAATTTTTTTATTATGATTTTTTTAAATTTTATTTTTATTTACTTTATTTTTTAATATTAAGATGATTAAAAATTAAATTTTATAATTTATTTATTTATTTTTTACCTTTATATAGAGTTAGTATGATTTACGAGTTTGTCAGGGTAATCCATGTTACCTTAGTTTATAGGTTTGGTGGAGTGTTTTTTTTTTTTTCTCTATTTACATTGATTGACCTAGTTTGCAGGTCTAACAAGTCTAACTATTTTTTTTTCTTTATAAAAAGTTATTTTCATCTATTTTATTTTTAAATATTAAGTTAATTGAGAATTCAGTTTCATAACTAAGATCAATACAATATATTATTATCTCAATATTATTTTTTAAAAATTGTCATCTTGAAGTTCTCTTTTTAAAGTTAAATTTATGTTTTTACCAGTTATCTAAGTTATTTTTGGATTTATAAAATCTATCCATTTAAATCGGATTAGCTCTAATGCGATTTTAAAAATCATGTTTTTTTAAAAAAAATTAAACTATATTTTTATTAATTATCTAAATTATCTTATTTCAATAAAAATCTATCGAGAAAGTGTAGCTCACACGCAGCGAATAACATGCGAGTGTACAAGTGTGTCCTCTATTATTGCACATACTAATCTTTGTGGGGATAAACTTGTATAAATGATTGACACGATTTTAGGGATTGAAGAATTCGTAAACTCATATCTTCTTCTCTGCCGATGTGCCCTAACTTACCGAGCACACCAAAGTGCATGGTGGGGGCATCTCCATATTTGGAACACAAATATAGTGATCTATAATCGAAGCTCCTCTTATTTCTTGCCATGTGTCCTGATTCCCAGCACATGAGGGAGCATCGAACTATGCTTTCGTGGGAGGCCTGTCTTAAAATGATTTGCACAGATGTAGGTGTTGAGGCATCACGAAGCTCCTTCCTTCTCCATCCAGGTGTCCCGCACGGTATATCCCGTCAAAGATTAGGTGTCCCTAGACATGGACATTTGCGACGCCGTGGGGCCAAATTATTTCTTTCTTGAAAATAATGTTCAGGTGCTTTAAGGAAGGTAGGAAGAAAGAAAATTCACTATTTAGGTTATAAATCTGTCTAAGTTAAATAAATTAGTTTTATTTTAGTTAGATAAAAAAGTAGGTAAAGATAGCAAGTGAATCAAAATAAAAATAAAAAATAAAAGAAATCATGATAATTTGGAAATAAAACCTTTTATCAAAAAAAAAAAAAGATAAAGAAGCTCAATTCTTAGTTAATTAAATATAAAAGGAGAAAATTGAATAAAAAAAATGAAAAAACTAATGATAATCTTTTGAGTATTCATAGGATATATTTTCAATATATAAACCTTCAAATGACTGCTTCATACTAGAAAACTTTTGATAATCTACTATTGTTTAGTATGCATGATGCTATATTTACTGATTCTTTTTTTTAATACATCATTTTGATACGATCTTCTAGGGTTTAAGTTTATAATCTTGATGGGTCGAGTCTAGTTGATTGAAAAATAATTTTTGAATTTTCTGACCAATCTTTTATGATTTGTAC
Organism: Populus alba x Populus glandulosa; assembly: GCA_033617975.1. Taxonomy (NCBI): domain Eukaryota; kingdom Viridiplantae; phylum Streptophyta; class Magnoliopsida; order Malpighiales; family Salicaceae; genus Populus; species Populus alba x Populus glandulosa. Next base: position 4,750,466 of record CM066155.1, on the reverse strand, counting down.
TTGATAAATTTTAGATGATAATGAATTTGAAATACTGACTTAAGATAATTTTTAATTATTAAGATACATGATTTGAATGTTTGAATTTTAAGGGTTATTTTTAATGAGAAAAGTTTGATTTTAAGGTGATTTTTTAAGAGCCTTTGAGTCTAATTTGTAGCCACGACTTTATAATATATTCTATATATAATTGATTTATTCTTGTAATTTTTAGGTATGTTAGTTTTAGTTTTGATATTTAGAGTAAAATGTTTTAAATATTTGGATCAAATAATGAAATAGTGAAGTGTAGGTAACAATTGAAATACACATGATCATTAGCAAGATTTGATTAAAAAAATAAATGATGTCTCTTAAATACATGAGTAGGGGAGTCTAGTCTAAGATGTTGAGGGTCTAATTGAATAAGTTAAAAGTATTTTAACTTGAGAATTGATAAGTAAAATCTTGATATGAATGATAACATGATGAAAAGAATAATAAAACAAAATAGAAATTAAAATAACTAATAATATAGTAAAATCCATTAACAAATTCACAACAAATACTTGAAAAGAGGAAACTCCCCTCTTCTCTGCCGATGTGCCCTAACTGTGGGGCACCTCTATATTTCTTGCCATGTGTCCTGATTCCCGACACATGAGTGAGCATTGAACAACGCTTGTGTGGAAGGCTTGTCTTCGAATGATTCGCACAAATTTAGGTGTTGAGCATCACGAAGCTCCTGATTGGATTGCCAATGGAGTTTTGATAGTTTTCAAAGTTGAAAAATATAATCAATACTCTTTTCTTAAAGGACTACATAATTTGATCCAATTTTGCACACTTTGCATTGTTGAACCAGTTTTGCAATGTGCAAATCACAACTGTTCTTGGGTTTTAACTTTTGTAAACCAATTTTGCAATGGTTGATGTCTGACAAGAACATAAATTAAAACAATTGCACACTGTTTATGACATTTGATCAAGAAGATGTTTGTTTTTCGGTAAAAATGATATTTTTAAAAATTTTAATTATTGTTATTTAAAATTAATTTTTAAGTTTTTTAGATTATTTTAATGTGCTGATATTAAAAATAAAAATAAATTATTTTATTATATTTTAAATTAAAAAATACTTAAAAAAACAAGATGTAAATAGAAAAACTGTTTAGTGTGAGGAGAAAATATTTGAAATTGCTAGTTTTAACGTGGCATTTTTGTGTGACACGTCTATCAAAAACTAATAATAAAATGGATGAAGAAATTGAATAAAACATAAAATAAAAGAGCCACGTTAACAACCAAAAAAATACATTAACCCTTTTTTCGCTAGTTTATTTGTGGAGTTCGTCTTTTTGTTTTTGAATTTAACTCATTATTTATTGGCTATGGTTTAGAATCATGAATATTGAATAATTTAGTGCCCATTAAGTACTGTTTTCTGATTATTATTTTTAATTATTTTTCATTAACCATACCAAGTTTTATCCTTTATATAGAATACATTTGTTTTAATATTGATTCCATCGAGATGATAATTTTTTAATATTGTTCTTCTTAATTTTTGTTTTAATAATATTTGTTTTAATATTGCTCATCTTAATAAAAAAATCATGATGATAATTTTTTTTAGTATTGAGATGATAACATATTGATTCGATCGAGATCAACCTTTTAAACTTTTAATTCGAGTTATCGACCTATTTGGATTCAATAAATTTTTTTTGTAAAGTATTTTAATTTAATTATATAAAAATCAGCAACTACAATAAAACAACAAAATAGAATACAATTGTTTTATTATGAGGGGTTGTAAAAAAGTAAAAATTATTTGAGAACAAAGTTAAAATTAAATAGAGTTTAATAGAATAATACATAAAATAAAACTCCATTTTATTTTGTGTGTGTGTATATTTTTTTTTAAAATTACATTTAAAATAAAAAGAAGGTTAGCCATATGAGCCTCGACGGCCTAATATATATCTTAGACCTTTTAAAAAATTCTAAGTACATGTGTTTGTCAGCCCAAGCTCGCAGGCCTTGGCCATTAATTTTTTATATATAAAAAAAATAGGAGACTCGTCATGTACTACCAAGAACCTGACCACCATAAAGGTGGCTAGTAAATTAAGGTTGTGTAATTTGTTTTATCTCAGAATCTAATTTAAATTTATTTTTATCTAAAAATATTTTTTTAACCACAAGAAACTAATTTTCTAACTCAAAAAACCTCCAAATTAGTTTAAAAACACAAAATGAAACCAGAAAAAAAAAAAACCTTTTTTAACCTCAATCTATTTTTTCAACTGATATGAAAGCTTAAAAATACCTTAATGACACTCATCTAATAATAAGAAATACCTGAATATCAAATTTGGTTATTTTTGTAAACTGAATCGAAATAACTAACCTTTTTCTATCTCCTTTGTCATTTTTCTCTCTTCTTTGTCATTTTTCGAGAATTCTTCTTTTCCTCTCTTAAATCTAAAGACTAAAATGTAAATAAATTAAATTTTTGTATTAAATTGTATAATTTTCAAACTCAAGGGATAGAATATAGAAATTGTATAAAATCTTAAGAATAAAAAGCTTTAACATCAATTTTTTTTAAAATGAGCTTCTATTTTACTAAGCTTTTAATTGTGGTTCCCTCATTTTTAGTTTTTCACAAACAGCAAAATTAAAGTTGTTTTTTTTTAATATTAACAAACAAGCTAATGTCAAAATGTTTTTTTTTTTAACTCAAATAATATAAGTAAGAAAAATATAAAATAAATCATTAATTCAAATCACTAATCAACATAATATTGAATGATGAAATTGAAAAAAAGAAGCTTGATGGTCAAAGTAAAAAGAGAGAATAAAGGATATAAAATAAAAAAAAAAATCTTTTAAATAAAGAACTACAATTCAATCTTACTTTCAATTAGGTCCCCTTGTTTTTAATTTTTCATAAACAACTAAACCAAAATCGTTTTTGCAAAATCAAGAACCAACTCAATGATAATTTTTTTTTAGGTTGCAAAAACGAAAAAGAAAAGACAACTAAATATCAAGCCCAATCAATGATTAATATAATATTAAATAATAAAATTAAAAAAAATAGTGAATGAAGTAAAAAAACCATTCAAAGAAAAAAAAGAGAGAGGAAACATTATGTGAATCCTCTAACAAGCCAAATCATGTAATTTAAAAAACAATAAAAATTAAAAATAAAATCTTGAGATACTCTTTTTTTGCCCTGAAATTCACTTATATGGGCCGAAATCAATAGAGAAACTTGAACTTAATTACCTTCTTCTCTAAATGGTCAAAGTAAATAAGAGTAGAAAACCTCCAAAACTCCAAATATCGGAAGTTGGGCCGAAATCATTTTTAGCTTCATGTTAGACCATTAATCAACTTAAGCAGGTTACATCTCGGTATGGTGGAAGGCCCATCTTAAGCCCACAACGAGGCCTCACATCCAATACTGGTCGAAAATCAGAAAATGAGAACGCAACGCGTGCTTTTGCTTTCAATCTCGCACCTTTCTTTTGGCCTAAATTGTAAAATAATCTCTGAATTTTAGTGGAAAAAAAAAATACCCACTTGATTTCTCATGAGTAATTGACGAAAAAGCCCACAACACACCTTCAAATTCCTCTCTTTCTCTTCGACTACAGTGAAAGAAAAACTAGCTCGTCATCTTCAATCTTCTTCGCTCAAATTAGAAAGGAAACACCCAAAGACACCCCAATCCTTTTCTTTTATATTAATTAATTTGTATATATATGTCTTGAAACATGACCAAACAATTAATAATGGTGTAGAGAATATATTCTGAAACGTGACTAAAATATTATTATTTCCAGACACAATCGTGCTCAATCAAAATCAGCGTTTAGCAAACTTTCTACCTTCCTACCTTTTTCCTCTGTCGTGCCAATCCCTATTAGGCATTTTTGTTTGTTTGTTTTTTTTTTCCTCTTATCCAAACTCTATTAGGCGTGGTTCCTTTGAGCATCCTTATGTCGTCTGATGAGGCCAAACGCGACTTGTCTCCTTGCGGAGAATCAGAAGGGCTTGTTTTTTAGAGGAAGGAGGTAAAGTAACAAGACTATCCTCATAAAATCATCTTAGGGATCTGTGGACATAGGTTTAAATCACGAAGCAAATCTCTTGAGAGCTTCGAACCGAACAAATATAATTGTTAAATGCTAATAAAAGAGTTCATGTAGTCTTTTCTTGTGTCGATGCATGGCAGTGCTAACTTGTGTTCATCAGGAGGGCAAGAACCTGTGAATGGCATGTATCTGACAATATTAATATGATAATCATGATTTCCATGTATTAAGAGGGAGATTAAGAAGATAACAACTGGAGGTTAGTTTCCATGTTGATGATATACTATTACATTACCATATGATTTTTCATATCAGTGAAGCAGTGATCTTGAAGGCGATCCTTGCAAGTTCACAGGATAATCACCATAAGCCTCGCATGAGGAGCAGAAAGAAAAATGTAGCCAAGAACAACCTGCCAACGGATTCATCTCTTCTTGATTATGCGTATATTGATGGAAGCAAAAGCGAGTCGTCGGCAAGTCATCCTTGGCTGCATCAATCTTTATGATCCTCCATGGAAGGCTGTTACAGTGAGACTACAGCAACTGAAGCAAGAAACAGGGACACTTTGCTTAATTTGCAGACGTAGAAGGAGAGCTGGGGAGGATGGGAAGATAGAGGAGAAAGATGGGACGAGATTTGAAGGAAGCTTATGAGCCTTAAATACAAATGAAGGGGCCATGAGCTGCAATATTTGTGATAAAATTTGTGCCTATTTATCTGCTACCGAGGCAATTGGGACAGCTCTTGCGAGAGGATACGGAGCTTGTTTGGCAGTGTGGTTGTGGTTGCTTTTCAAATAGCTTTTCGTGTCAAAATGCATGACAATGATATTTTTTAATTTTTTAAAAATTATTTTTGACATCAGCACATCAAAATGATTTGAAAACACTAAAAATATATTAATTTGAAGTTAATAAAAAAATAAAAAAATTTCAAATTTTTTCAAAAGCGTTTTTGAAACGCAGAAACAAACAGGCCCATGGTCTTGGCCCAGCCGAATAAAGTAACAGAGGTCCTTTCTTTCATTCCCTCGTCGCCATTGAATTAGCAGACTAATCATGAATTAATCTTATTAGCAAGCAACTGGTCATTGATTAAAGAATGCATGATTCACGAGGGGTTCTTTAATTTGTGGAAAAGACTTGTTATTCCAGTATGAGAGATTTCAGATTCAAGTCATGTCCTTTGATTGGTATCTTGGAGAGATGATGACATCTTTATACTTTATTACTAAAAAATAAAAAAATTCATAGGAAAGTAACTCTAAAACAAGGTCAAGATTATTATTCATTTTAACAGTGTAGTGATGAACTCTTCTTCCCTTGGTGATTAAACCTTTGGAATAATAAGATGTATTTTTATTATAACATAATTGTCTTTTATAAATTATATAAAGTTAAATTTGTTATTTAAGGGTACCCAGGAGGTGAATTACATTTATTAAATATAATTTTAAAAAAGCATTTTACACGTGTGGACGACCTCTATACTATTTGGGCGGTGAATGCGAGAATGTCAGGCTACTAAACACCACCTTCCGAAATGGTATTTGAAAGGTCTCAGCTATCTTGATGTAATAAAATAACGTATTCTCATTACATATATTAGATTTGACACCAACAACCGTTTTTTTTTCTCTCTTTCTCCCCACCTCGAATTCCATATCACCCCTTTAAAAGCACAAGTCCAACCCTTACAATATATTTACCCTTCAGATTTGATCGCTGTCATTTTAATTATTATTTTTTTTATATTTTGAATAAACTATGAAATTAAAAATGTTTTTCAATTTCATCCCCCTATCTTTTTTTTATCTATAAATAATCTATCAAATTACAAATGTTTTTCAATCTCTCCCTGTATGATTTTTTAATTTTTTAAATTTAGTCTATATTCTTTTAATTGCTATTTCTTTTATTTTGGATAATTTTTAAGATTGATTTTTTTATATAATTTCATCGTAGGTTTTTTTTCTATTAAATTTTATCATAATTCTTTTTGTTGCTATATTTTTGAATTTTGCAAAGGTTTTTTAGTTAATATTTTTTCATGATTTCATCCTTTAAAATCAAATTAATTAGGAATTAATCTTTTTAGTTAAACATAGGTTTAAGATTTCTCAGATTGCGAGTTTTAGATATTATACCGGGTTTATGATGTTCACCAATACTTGTTGTTGACTAGGCTTAACAACTTTGTATTTTTAAACCATGTTTTACACTATGATATAATAACAAAAATAAACGCTCATAAGATTAAGCATCAATTATATAGCTGAGTGTTTGTTTGAGATTGTATAATTTTATAGAAAATAAATTAAAATAAATTATGAAGATCATTTAAAATTAATAAAATATTAAAGGATAAAATTAAAAATAAAAAACCTAAAAAGAATCAAGAAAAAAAAAGAAAAATAAGATTAAAAAAAAATGGCAGAACAATGAAGAAGCTGGTGTTTTTACCCTAGGGTTTTTTTTAAGTACAGGAGAGAATATTACGAGACAACAATTTAAGAAGTAATATTCTCGCCATATTTATGTGAAGACCATTTAATAAATTGCTTTCATGGATGGGACCATGCCACAATGATTGAGAGAGCTTGCGTGTGTGTATTTTTTTTAAAAAAAAAAAAGAAAAAGAAAACTGAAAACAAGTGTACGAGAGCAGAGACTGAATTGAATTATTTAGAAAACTTACAAGCTTGATGTGTGTGTAATTATATATGTTAAAAAAAAAAAAAAAACTAGGGAAGGCTGCTGCCTTCTCATCTCTATCAAAAGCAAGAGCGGCGGCGGTGTGGCTCTGCAAAACCGTTCATTATAGGGAAGTGAGCAAGGCCTGTGTAGCACTCAATGCCACAAAAGCCATAGCCAATGCCTTCTTTGACGGTGTGATATCAAGCCGTCGATCTATTATATCTAAAAATAATATAATTAAATTTTAATAAATTTAATATTAAATAATAAAACTAAAAAAATAAAAAATTAACTTGAATTAACTTGGATAAACTCGTTAAATCTATAATATAAATTATAAGACTAAAATAATTTTATAAAAAATTATTGTAATAAATAGTATTTTAATATTTTTACAAGACACGTAAAAATAATATTTTTTTAAATGATAAAATAATATTTTGTTTATCATGCATAAACATTAAAAAAATTAAAATAATATTTTTTATTATCTTTATCTCTTTATTTAGCATATCCACAGGAGATGCTCTTATATTAAGGTTTCCTTGGTTTGCAAAAAAAAAAGCATTGGCTCCCTTTTATTTCCAGATTCTCTCTCTTTCCTATGTCACAAATAAGATGCACGGAGGTTTTGCATTGATGAATTAAAGCAGATAAACTCAAGTTGATTTAACCGCCAGAAAATATAAGACTAAATAAAAAAATGGTTATGATAATTTGAGAAAAAAACATATTTCAAAAAGAAAAAAAATAAGATACAACTCAATTATTAACCGATTAAAACGGAACGACAAAATAAAATAAACAAAGGACAAGAGAAACCTGGCCCTAGTAAACCCAAGTTAGAATGATAAACCTGTAATTCAGATAATAAATACCAAGTTAATCCAAGTTAATATGTCAAATCCATAACTCAAATTATGAGACAAAAAGCCCATTTTTTTTTAAAAAAATGTTGAATAAAGAAATTGTTTTTCAAAAAAAGATGTCTACCGATACTAACTTCTTAAACCTATGACCTGGATCATTAGACTGAAAGCACATTATATTGAAACACAATGAAACCCAATTCTCAACCAGTTAAACATTAAAAGGATGAGATTAAGATAAAATTCAATCACACAAAATGACCAAAAAAATAATTTTTTTTAAAAAAATAGGGATCAAAATTGAAATATAAATAAATTAGAGGAAAACTAATATTTTTTGATGTTGGGATTGAAAACAAAAATGAGGACCAAACTGAAAAAATAACATATTAGAAATTGAAATTGAAGGATGAAATTGAGGAGATCAGTTTAGAACATATGCTTTCCAGGAATTATAGGCCAGCGAAGACGAATCAGATGCTTCCTTGGAAGCCTCTAATTGGTCAATGTTGGTGCACACACGACACAAAGACCGCGACAATCCTTCACGCGTTGACGCGTCAACCACTTCTTTGTATAATATTTATTATATAGCAAAGTATAAATTTGCCCCTCTCAACAATAACAAAAAAAACCAAGATGAAATAAAAAAAAAACCTTGAACAAAAGGTTTTTTTTTTTTTTTTTTTGGCTAAAAAGGCATAACAATAATGTCATTGTACATTAAAAATAAAAAACCCAAAACTGCCTCCATACCCAGCACAAACTTTTTTGGTTCCAAGGGTAATTTCATACTTTTATTGTTTGAAAAATGAAAAAAATCCTTTTACTGTCAGTCGGGCCAAATTTATTTGTCATGAGAGGTGAAACCGTAATTTTACAATTAGTCTATAGCTAGAGTAAATAGCACCCTTCCGTTTTATTTAAAAACAAAATTTGCTAAAATATCTTCCAAGTGTTTTTTCATTCTTTCATTTTTTTCTGGATCGAATTGATCCAAGAGCATTTTTATATTTAAATAAATATTAAATATTATTTTAAAAAAATTATCTAGCATATGCAATGCTAACAAATAGGTGGCGCATGTGGGACCTTTCAGTGACAAAATAACAAGTTTTCATAGCTACATTTGAATTATCTCAATAGCTTCTCTGTGATGAGGTGACTCGTGAGGCCAGCAACTCTCTGATTTGATGTTGAATATTTTTTTTTTCCATTTATTTTTCTCTTCTTTTCAATTTTAACGTCAACTCCTTTTAAATTTCAAATCAACAATTCAATTTGTTTTTTCTTAAGATTTAGATCTTGTTCTATATATTATTATTTGTTTTATTTGAAATAATTTATAAAATTAGAGTTTAATTTCTTCAATGTTTTCATCTTTAATATTTGATTTTTATTTTTTTATTACTATTTATTTTATTTAAGATAATTTTTTTAGAATTTTATTTATAATTTTACCCACCTTTATTTGTTTTCATCTTTGAAGTATATTCTTTCCAAGACCAATAACATACAATGCCTCAATTAACCACCCGAAACAAATTTCAAATATCCAAGATCCTACATGGAATTATAAAAAAAATATAAAAGTAGTATGGAAAAACTTCTGACTTACCATCCAACTATTGGGGTAGTAGTTTTTATATCGTTTGTATCAATAAAAAAATATTATTTTTAAATATTAATTATTTGCAAGCTCCTCGTGTGATCTTCACTAAAGAATGGAAATGGAAACTTTCCTTTCTAGTAAAGAATGAGAGAACAATACGTGAGTAAAAAGTGATTGGGACTACTTTTAAGAGATTTGAGATTTTATATTTTGATGTGTACATCATCAAAGAATTAAAGAAAATCTTCCCTTCAATTCTCTCCTTCAATAGGGATTACATGTACTTAGCGATTTCGTTAATTATTTGATAGTACAATTACTATGAAAAATATTTTAGTATATGTATAAATAGTAATTCCTTACTGCATGCAAAACACTAATTACATTATCCGAAAGTGGGTCTCACTTTTAGCATAGGATATAAATAGTAAAGGAGATATGCATTGCCAACTCAAAATTTGGAAGGTGAGGACCAGCGCAAGCAAGCAGACAAGCAGAAAAAAGAAAGAAAGATTTTGAAAGGGAAACATGCATGCAGTGTCAAGTCAGGCACGGGACAGGTGCTAGACATCTGGCTGTATATGTTTTGGACAAGAACCAGAGGATCACAACCATGCAAATTAATTTCAATGCTCAAACTATTTGATTTATGATGTAATAATATGTTATTGTCAATCTAAATCATGTCAGTTCTTACGGATTCGAATCGTCTGGATTTCGTAAACTAAATCTATCATGCTTGCACATTATTGGATTATTTTTTAAAAAAATTAGCATAGTAAATGTAATTTTTTTTTCAGTGAAATAAAATATTTTGACTATGTCATGCTCAGAAAGCATAATATTTAGTAAATATTGCTATTAAAAAGTGCAACATGGTCAAAGATCGCGCTTTAAAAGCGCGATATCAATTAACATTTAAACTCTTTGTATCGAAAAAAACAACACATAAATGCTCTTTCTCTTTTAAAAAACTACTAATATCTGTTAAAAAATAATATAAATTATATTTTGTGACCTCACCTAAAAACTTAAGTTTTTGAGTTGAATTGGTTCTTTGATATGGTATCAAAGCCTTGATAACCAAGCGATCAAGAGTTCAAATCTTATCAACCTATTTATTTAATAAAAATAAGCACAAGGTAGTGTGAATCTATACAAGTTTCAAGCTCAAAGGGCTTTCACTTGAGTGGATGTGTTACATAATAATATAAATATTATCTTATGATCTTACTTAGAAGCTTAAGCTTTTGGGTTGAATTGATTTTTTGACAATACCCTCAATCTCTCTCTAAAATAACCCATTAAACACTTAGATTGTGCTCTTAAAAAAAAAAAAAACAAACTCATCGTAGTCTCTAAGTATCTTTGAATATTTTATGTTAAAAATCCACTGTTATCTTTGTTGTCGTCGATGCCCCGACCCTTTTTCTAGTCCTACAAGCAAGGTAAACATACTATATTGCCATGAGTTTGTATTTGGTTTAGTTAAAATGAAATAATTGTTTAGGTTGAATTTAAGGTTTATGATGAATTTAGGATTTTTTTGAAAAAATATTTTAAGAATATTATAAATTATGGTTGATTTGGTATAGTTGAACATGAAAATAAGTTAAATTAATTATATGTTGCGTTTAATTTATTCTAAGTTGTCAAATTAAGGATTTTGTGTGTATTGTTGGAATTAGCTAATAATATAATTAACTATTGATGATTTAATGTAAGTAGGCATGTATATGGTATTTGCATGACAAATTACATGTTTCATTGAATTGTTGATAAGTTCACAAATTTGATATTTTCTTTGAATTATATTAATTTATTAAGAATTTGGGTTTGATTTAATGCAATTGAGCATGAAAATATCAATTAAATTTCATTTGTTGAATTCTATTTAATTATTGGTGAATTTGCTTTAATGTTAAATTTTAGGAATTTGATTGTATTTAATATGAAATTTGCAAATTAGTGTAAGGATAATGCAATTTAGTTACAATTACATCCAAATGATCAAAATCCAATTTTTTTTAAACAGAATGTCTAATAATATATTTATGTTATGTTATTACGGCGACACTACTATTCATGATGTGAACAATAATATCACATATAATGGTGAAAACAGTTTGTTGTTAAATGGTAATTTAGGCATGTCATATGCAGAAATAAAAGAAACCATTTATTATAAACATGAGTGAGATTATAATAATATTTATTAGTGTTAGATTGACTTTATGCTATGAGAGGGTCGAGATGATGCATCTTATCTTTGTAATATTGATGAAGAAAGCAAAGTTCACATTATTGCATTTCGGTGGTTAAATGTTTGTCGCACTGGACTTAATACCTTTGGAGAGAGGTTAACTCTTAATGATGTTGTAGCAGAGGATAATGCCACTCAGACAGGTGCAGGAAATTGATCTAGTCATGCTATTGATGAGCCCAAATCATCCAGTAAACAACATAGAAATAGATAAATTGATAAATATATGTGTTATGTTTATCTATTTTGGGATTATTTGAATATTGTATTATTGAATTGCTTTTTATTCATTTCGCGTGTATATATGTTTTTTTTTGTGCTTTCTTGGGTACTTGTGATTATGAAATATGAGAATTTGTTGAGTTTAGTTAGAATTTGTTGATTGGAGTTATTGTGGTTTTTTGCAAGTTTTTTTAAACGGGATAAAATTTTAGGTATAGTTTCTATATAAGGGAAACTCTATGCAAATTTTATTAAAATTATGAAAATTTTTAACTCTCTAAAATCATAAAGTACATTCAATTTTAGATTAACAAAAACTATGATTTCATAAACTTTTTCAGACTTAAAACACAAAAAATTTCCAAAATCAGACAACAGCCAAAACAATTCAATTGTTTTTTGAAATGTCTAAGTGTTTCTCAAAATGATCTACTAATTGATATTGTGTTTCAGGACTGTAGAATTTGATCAAATGTCATATTTTAAAAGTGCAACAAAATTATAAATGATGTTGTAGTTCAGAAACGCGATATTTAGTCAAGTATGGTGGTTCTAAGTTGTGACATCCTCAAACTATGCAATTTCTTTAAAATGGGTTTATAGAGGTTTGTAGGTGTTTTTTATGTGCTTTCACTTAAGCAAATGGGTAAAAATGTTTTTTTAACTCTTGAGGTAGGTTGCCCGACTTTCTAGCCATTTATAGTTGTCAAAATCTTTTTTTAAGGCTAAAAAAAAGGCCCAGGTTCGTTAGGCCTTCTAGACCCGCGCTCCCAATTTTTTTTTTCTTTCCTCCTTTTATTGGTTTTGTTTTTCATTTTCATCCTTCAATATTGAGTTTTTTTATTTATTTATTTTTTTAATTTTATACTTCAGTAATTGATTAATTTTGAATTGAGCCGTGTAATGTTTTTTGTTTGCTTTTTGTAGGTTTATCATTATTTTAGAAAATCATCCCAGCAAATTATTAAACCTTGTTGAATTCATCACCTGGATCGTGGGTTTGGTGAGTGAACTTGGGTTGATTGAGAATTGAGGTTCATGATTTATTTTAGTTTGCTTTCGATGAGGTCATCTTGGTCTCAATAAAAATACTAACATTGGATTGATGTTCAATTTTTCAAGCTTCTATTTTTCATGTTATACAATTAAATTAAAAATAGTTAAAAAAAATGTTATCATACTCAATGGAGTCCATGTCCGAGTCACATGTTTGACAAGTTAGTTTGGGTTGACTGAGAATTGAGCTTCATAATTTATTTCAGTTTGCTTTTATATGAAGGGGTTATTGTGGTTTTAAACAAATATCTCGACATTAAGTTGGTGCTTGATTTTGCAATTGACTATTTTTGTTATCATATAATTAAATAAAAATAATAATTTAAAAATATTATTAAGTCCAATGGATTCCATAATCTAGGTCATCGGTTTAGTAGGTTAAGTTGAGAAATCCAAGTCGATCTAATAAATTGCCATCTCAATATTAATTTTTTTTGAAAATCAAATAATATTTTTGCTAGTCATTCAAGTTGTTTTTAGACTTATCAAGTAAACTAAATCATATTAAGACATCTCTTATATAATTTAATTTAAAACTCGAAACAGATTAAAGTGTCAGATTAAGAGATTTGAAGGTTGAACTTTAAGATACCAAAAATTTCCCTGTGTCCTTAACACTGACTTTTATGTTCATTCTTTTTTTGGTATAGAGCGAGATAATTATTTAGTATAATACTGTGTATCATTGAATAATTTTGAAAACCTTAACAAAAAAAAATCTCCAACCATTAGAATTATAGTCTTCGCACCAATTTTGACACACTAGCTGAAAAACATAATTGGAGTTTGATGATCCAAATTAAAACAGAAGTTTTGGTTATTCTTTGTTGAGCCAAAAGGCTATTATTTTCAGGACTATAGCTGCATGTGTGGCTCTGGAATACATTTATTTATTTATTGCTAGACGTGAAATAATACATCTCATAATTCATTTTATCTTCATGCAAGTGGATCATATTGCTTCTTCGTTCTGATGGGATAAAACCACCACTCATAATTGGAACAAAAAGGAAGAGACCGCAGTGAGGGTCTTGGCTTGATGGTGGGTAGAGCTTGGTGGTAGGAGAAGCTTGTCTCTTTCCGCTGTTTCTGAGTTCGAGTTCTCATGTGCACGCCTGTCAGTTTCGTGGTGCTTTACATGCCCACTGGGTTTGCAGGGTGTTCAGTGGACCGTGGGATTAGTCGTGGTACGTGCAAGCTGGCCCGGATACTCATGTAAATAAAAAAAAAAAAAAAGGAAAAGGAAGAGACCTCTTATGTCCTTCTCATGGAAAAGGCCTTGTGATTCACTCGTGGGACCAAATCCTTCAAGCGGTACCGTGAAATCTTTATCTTATAAATTATTGGTATCAAAAGGGGAATCATATAAACAGGAAAAAAAAAAAAAGAAGCAAACTTTGTTGTTTTTTTTTCTTTTATAAAAAGTAGACAATGGTATTAAAACACCTATTTGAAAGCCATCAAAACTGAGAATAAAATATTAATCTAAAATGTAGAGAATAAATTCTTTTAATTAATCTAAAAATTTCAACAAAAATAAAGATAATAATTGTTTTTTAATTTTTTTAATTTAAAAATATATCAAAAATATTTAAGTTTAAGAACGGACAAGTCTTACATTGCAAGTATAATATTTATTACAAATATTTAAGTTACTCTTCCTTTGAGAGAACGCAAGACGATGAGTTCCTAATTTAAGTATTCAAGGGGTTAATTAAGTAATTGTTGGGAAAAGTAAAGAATAAGGAATGTAAATTTATTCCAAAATTAATTAATATATTTATATTTTCACCATAAGATTGCATGTGAATGTCATTTCCCGTACCTCTGGTACACAAAGATATATGATGCATTTCCTTGGATTAATTTCTCTTGCAAATCAACGGTAGCATTCATGAATTCGGTCATAAATACTTGAACCCGTTCTTGTAACTTGCACTTTCAGTACTTCCTTGATTTACATCGCCCGAAGAAGAAGAAAAAAATAGCTCGGGCTCACAAATGAGAGTTTCTTACCGTTTATTTTATTTATTTAATGAGTTATAAATAAATATTAGTAAAATAATATGAATTTAACTCATATGCGTGTGCTTGACTCAACTTAGGTTCGGATCTTGAGTTTGGATTTATTTTTCTAAATTTTAATCTATAAAATAATTATTTTTATTAGAATATTTAGCTCATGTCTCATGTTCTAGTCCCTGGTTTCGAGCTTGTATTCTAGGTTCTAGATTTTAGGTTTCGAGTTTAGTTTTATTTTTTATAAATTGATTTTGAATTTAAATTGATTTTTTTTATTTAAAAAAATATTTTTTATCAATCCATTAAAATGTTCAGTCTATAAACCAAGTCTGATAGATTTCTTCAATAACTTGAATAATTTATGGATATTTTTTCAGCTTAAAAACATTACAATTAAAGTTAAAAACTATTATGATTAATTATGGTTTTATGGTCAGTAATCAAAACTAATAATTGAGGGAAATAATTTTGGTAATTATCAAATTTAATTTATTATCAGTTTGGGTTTGGGTTCTAAAATTAACTATAAAAAGAGGGTTGAAAGAAAATTTTTCTACACAATTTTATTTTTTTTTTCCAGATTTTACATTCTCTTTTTTCCCTCTATTTTCCAACTTATTCCCTTCCTTTTAAGATTTGTTTTTCCTTTAAATTTAGAGCTTAAATTCTGTCAATGTAGAGATATACTGAGTTAATTTCCTTTGGTTCGTGTACTTTGAGTTAATTAAATCATTTCATAGCTCAGTTTAAATGGATTTCACAACCTCTAACGCTAGGCCGAGCAGCCACCGAGATATCAATGAGAAAGAAAGCATATGTGAGGGACATGCCTAGTTCTTGAAACTGAACCCAACAAGTCTTTCCACTCCCATCTAATTGTCTTTAAAAATTATCAAGTTTGATGACACTTGTCATGTGCTCATTATAGTTTAACTTGCTGGATTTTAAGTTTTTTTTTTTTTTAAAGATCCCCACTTTAAATTTTATAAGTTTCAGAGTCACTAAAAGCCTACATAGCTGTTAACTTAAGAATCTATAAAATTAGTCGAGATGCTTGCAAGTTAGCCCGGACATTTATTTTTTTAAAAAAAAATATCGCAATTTTCCTTCTAAAAAACCCACGACAAGTTTCAATTAAAAAAATGTTTAAATAATCTTTAAAGTATGAGAAAAATAAATAGATTTAAAACTTTGTCTAATAAAATTAACAAATAAAAAATAATAGTGTGAAACAAGATCGACTATAAAAATATCTAAGAACATTGAATCTATATAGCCTAGCCTAAAAAGATAAAGCAATAATTCCAGCAAACAAAATAGCTTATGCCACCCAAGAATCCAAACATAGTATGAACAACAGAATGGAACGCAAGTAATCATACTGGTGGCCTGTGATGGTGAATCAAGAGCAGAAACCGGCAACCCTTAGTAACTAGCTGCAACACCTCTGTGGCGTGTGATGGTAAATCAAGAGCGGAAACCGGCAACCCTCAGTAGCAAGCTGTAACACTTCTGTGGCGTGTGATGGTGAATCGAGCAGAAAATGGCAACATTCAGTAGCAAGCTGCAACACCTCTGTGGCAAGAATTACAGACAAAAATAATAGAAAACAACAGTTAGTATCTCAAGATAGAATAGTAGAACAATAAGATTAAGGTGCTAATATAAGAAATCATCATCAAACGAGTCGAATAAGAGCAGTCAAAGATTTTTCCAAAGAAATTAAAAGGACAAAAGAAATTTATAGAGGGAACAACTAGCTCTCTTTAGATGATAAAAAACTCAAATCCATCCAAAATAAAATAACTAGTAGAATCAAGCAACCCCGATAAATATGATTTTGTAACAAATTATTGAAGCTTACGAAACTCTAGTTAACACGTTTTCAAGCTATTCGTGCATCTATTTTACAATTGCTGACTATTTTGTCTTGTTAATATTTTCCTGAAAAAATAAAAAATTTCAAAAATATGTTTTCAGCGAACTTGCATTATTTTCAAAACTTTCATGTTTCTTAGAAAAATAAAAATTTTAAAAATTAAATTTCAATGCATTTCAATTATTAACAAGTCCATTTCATAATTCTCAATTAATTTCCTAATCAAGTTGATGTTGATGTTATTGTTTTTTTAAATGAAATAAAAATAGAGAGTAAAATGGATAAATAGACTAAAATGCAAGATAAGAGAAATTAATGATAAAAAAATACACAATTGGAATATTTCTAGAGTAAGGGACTAAAATAGGAATATAACTAGCTGTGGGGTTATAAATAAGACCTTATCTCTTCTAAAAGGGGACATGTTGACTAAACCCTAGTTATCATTACTAAGAAGAGTGAGTTGAAAAAAAAGGAGGGACTATTATTTGATAACAAAAAAAAACTAGCCTTTATTTTATTCTCTCTTTATATTTTTTTTTGAAAAAGACCTAAAAAACCATAGTCATGATTGTGCTAGAAAAAAAAAAGAATAGGTGGGCCTTAGAAAAAAAAATCATAGAAAACCATCTCTCTCATTTACTAAAAAATTTAAAAACAATTATGACGTCAAACAACTTAACTAACTAGCTCCATCTTTCTTAAGCGAGTAGATTGAATCTTCACCTTCCCAACAACTTTTTTTTTTTTCTACTAACATCAGCAAATCAACAATGGTCACAATAGTTTTCTCACTAGCAAAAGCTCTTCATAGCCTCCTCTCCACAATCCGTAATAACCATAAACCACCACCAACCTCTCCTCGCCATCAATCGGTTTCTAATCACCACAACACGTATAATCTCCATCCATAAAAAATGACAAATATCCCACAACCTTCAATCACCAAAAAATAGCCTTCCATTTTCCTTCCTCAGTGTTATAAAAAAAGAAAATCATACCCACAGCTACCACAATTTATCATTGTAACCGTCATTAGCCTCTTTAATCGTGCATCGCTATCACAAAAGCCATCCTCCAATCAAACATTGCCAATAATAATATCACAAATGATGACAATAATAACTAAGTGCCAACTACCAACAATGATGGTGCGTGGCCTTTTCATGCTGGAAATGGCGATGGTATGTGAACCTTATATGCTGTCACAGTGTCACTGTTCCAAAATGTTTCTAGTAATGTTATAGTGGCTCTTAGATCACTTTAACCACCTCGAAAGGTCAATTTCAAACCTCATACTTTATATTTTTTTAGGTTAGTGTTTGATTTGAAAAATATTATGAGATGATTAGATCTAAATAGTTATTGAAAATGTTATGCATATTATGATGAAATGATTGTGATTTAAGTATGATTGCATATTGTTGAGATATATTATGAAAAACTGAGGTGTTGAGTTTGTGGTGTGGTTTAGATGTAGTTTTCTACAATTGATTTTGATATACAAAATAGTTTTTTTACCATCTATATGAGTCCAATGCTCACTTTAATATTCGAGCCATTACTTTAATGGATTGTTATTCATTTTTAAGGTTTAGGGTAATTGAATTCACAGCAAGCCATTACTTTAAATATTAAGAAGAATAACATAATCTTGAGATTTCAACAATTAAAGATTCCCAATTTAAAATATACATGAACACTAGAGTCAGGAATAATATTTTAAGTAATACTTATCAATATGAGAATTAGAAATATTATTTTTAGTTTAATATTCATTAATATCAGAGTTATGAATATTAGATCTTTTTGGTGCAACACTCTTCAATGCCAAATTTGAAGTATTATTTTTTTGTATTCAATTTTACCAAGAGTCATGAATATTAGATCTTTTTTTTTTTTTTTTTTTGCAATACCCATCAATACTAGAATTAGGAGTATTAGTTTTAGTTTAATATTCACTTACACCAAAGTCGAGGATATTAAGCCTTTTCAATATAATATTCATCAATGCCAAAATTAAAGATATTATTTTTATTTTAATATTCATGACACCTTACAATTATGGATGTATCTCTTAGAAAAAGAAGTCAAACCCTATTATGTATACTCAGATTAAGGGTTTTCCAATAAGAAAAATATATTTTATGCTAAATGATCTAAAAAAGCATAAAAAAGAAAAAAGGAAAAGCAGTGGAAAAGTTTGCCAATGATGGTCAAGTCAATAAAACAATCAACGACGAGCAAGCCACTGAATTTATTAAATTGATGAAACATGATGACTATAACATGGTTGACTAGCTAAAGAAAACCATAACTTAGATATTCCTATTCTATTTCATTTTGAGTTCATAACCATATTGAAAAACGCTTCAGAAAGTTTAAAATGAAACATATGTTCCTAAAGATGTCATAATGATTGATTTCATTAAGCTTATAGTAGGAAGAATCTAGACCACTAACTACCTATATTTCTTTAAAATAAGTTAAGTTCAATTTAGAAGGAATATGTATGTCATGGTTAAGTGCAAAGATTATATCATAGTCAAGGTATTGATCTATAATGGTTTTGGATTTTATTGAGCTTCCAATGAACATGGCATGATCTCTTATTAATAAGGTTGATAAGCTAATGAGCTTTACTAGGATAACCTTACAAAAAGACTTGCTTAGACTAATGAGAAAAACTTCAAGTTAAATGCACTTGTCGCCCTTCATTAATAAAAATTGAATTACATATTGATTTTAAAAAATAAATCGATATTTGTTTAAATATAGCATTTGGCATCTAATTCCAATATATATATAAAGTTTAGGTTGGCGATCATGATCTAAACATGTCATTTGAATAATAATAAAAAAAAGAAGCAATCTACCTCTTGGTGGCCATAACAAAAACAAAAGAAAGTGAGAAACCCTAAAGTTTTTCCAAACTCGTCATTAAGTTGTACATCATATATTTTCTTTGACATTATGAATAACAATGCATAGTAGATTAAAAAGTCATGAACTTATGAAAAAAAAAAAATTCTTTGCTAACTTGAATAAACAACACTAGATGAGGTCAATACTTACCAATCCGAGTGGTTCATGTTTGAAATAAGAAAATGCCTTATTTGATTTTCATTGCAAAATACATATATCTCTTGCTAGACCTAAAAAATTGTTTGCAATAAAACCTTGACTAAAATCACCTTTATAATAGGGGGAAATGAAAGTTATAAAAGATTAATGAAGCTCTGAGTAAAATTTCAAAGCACCACCATTTCACATGTGACATGTCTTGAAAAGCCCACCTTGGTATCACAAAGCAAATTGATAGGGGGCACATCAAAGTGAAAGAAAAAAAATGCAAACAAAAATTGTGGAATAACCATAATAAAAGTATGTCAATGAAAGCTAAGCATCAATGAGCGTTCAATATGAGTTCATGATACATGATGGACAATATATTTAAATCATTACAAGATCATTTGAAAATGATCCTAAGTTTTTTGAACCATTTAAACACTTGGCTTGTTGATAACTTATGAACATCCACCAAAAATAAATAATTCACAAATAATCTTAGAAAATAATTTAGACACTAAATGACATGTATAAAATAAATTTAGAAGAAAATACTTATTAAGGAGTGAGACTCCTAAATCAAGGCATGATGATAACTCAATAAATATCCAGCAAAAATAAATAAATCACAAATAAGCTCAGAATAAAATTTAGACAATAAATAACATGAATAAAATATATTTAGAAAAAAAACACATAGCTAAGATAACTCTTTTTTTTAAAGGATATAATAAAGGTGATTTTTATTTTTTTTAGATATAACCAACCCCTTACTTAAATATCTAAAACTAATATATATATATATATATATATATATATATATATATATATATATATTAAGATTCTTAGTTTTCTTGAATAACCTTAGAAAACTAGGTGGTGACTCTATATTGAAGAGTGAGACTCCTAAATCAATGCATGATGATAACTCACAAAATATCCACAAAAAATAAATGACTTATAAATATGCTTAGAAAATAATTTAAACAATAAATAATGTAAGATCCCACATCGGTAGGTGAGGAGTGTGTTGCTGGCCTTATTAGTAGTGCTAGTGCTAACATGTTGAACGCGTTTTGGGGCTGAAAATTTACCTAAAAATTTCCAATGTATTGTGAAAAAGGATATGGAAAATTGAGGTTGTTACAGTTGGTATCAGAGATGACTTCATTGGCTGTCCGGTTGTGCCGACGGGGTCGTCGGTCTCCCTAAGCGGGGTGGATTGTAAGATCCCACATCGGCGGGTGAGGGGTGTATTGCTGGCCTTATTAGTAGTGCTGGTGCTAACATGTTGAACGCGTTTTGGGACGTTAAACTCAGTAGTGGGCTCGCGTCACCAGGAATAAAACCATGAGGGCGGTAAGGCCCAAAGCAGACAATAATCAGCATGTTGGACCGGGCTATTACAAATAACATGTATAGAATAAATTTATATGCTTAGAAAACTAGGTGGTGACTTTATATTAAAGAGTGAGACTCCTAAACTTATAAATATGCTTAGAAAATAATTTAGACAATAAATGACATGTATAAAATATATTTAGAAAAAAATATATAATTGAGATAACTTTTTTTTTTTAAAAGGATACAATAAAAGTGGTTTTTATTTTTATTTTAGATATAATTAACCCTGAATCTCTAAAACTAATATATATTTTAAGGATTTTAATTTTCTTAAAAAACCTTAAAATATTGTATGTGGCACTTGGCTCTTATATCTATGTTTAATAGAAATGCTAATGATAAATTAGAAAAAGATAGCAAGGTAGCAGCCGACCGTATTAACTGTAATTCAAAAAACCAAAATCATTCACCTTTGCAACATCTACAAGCAATTTTAATTTTATGAAAAAAATTATTTTGTGTGACTTGAAATCTTGAAAAATATAATAAATAATATTTATGCATAATCAACTCTTAATATTTAGGCATAATCCATGTTTTTTTTAATAATGATAAAAAGAGTAATTTCAAGGTTTTTGTTGCTTTGAAGATTTTAATTAAATACAAGAAACGCATTAAATAAGGTTATTTTTATCTTTATAAAAATTTTATTAGTGGGGATAACATGTCATGAAGTGAGGAATAACGCCACTCTAAGGGATAATGTAGTACATTAATAAGATTTTATAATAAATATGGAGTGAGATTTATAATTATAACATCTTCCATGGCTTTTTTATGTGGTAAAATGAAGAAAAAAATAGATCTATTTATCACTATTGAAAACCTTATCAATAATTACCAGAAAACCCTTATTTTAATTAAATATTATATATTGGAAAATGAGTAATGCTAGGGATACTAATATTTTTTTAGTTAAACTTTATTATTAAATAATGTCATAGCTTAATCCGGTTGGGTTTTTGTATTGTTTCTTTGAATATAGTTTCTGATATTTTTTTATTTTAGTTCTTTACAGCATTAAAGATTATCAATTTATAATTACTAAAACTAGGGTTTTATATATATATATAGCGCATTGAAGATCATTTAATTTAATTGCTGATTAATTTTAATTTTAATTTTCTTCTTTTGAGGGAATCACAGAGACTAAAACCATTGGAGAAGGTATGAAAATTCTTGTGATTATTATAAGAAAAAAGAAGGAAGTAAATAGCTTTTATGAGCTGTGAATTTTGCAGACGATGTCTCATTGATACTCTTTATTAGTTCTCATGAAAGAAGGGACATCGTGTAATCTAAAAAGTGAACATAACCTTCAATATCTACCTTATAATTTAACAAAGTCTTAATCCCCAATTGATTCAATAAATGTTTTTAATGATTTTGAGTGAATGTAGGTCTGAATAATTCAGCTATGGGATTCCTGCAAATCACAAAATTTACCTCATTAAATCCCAAAACTTCAGCCCTTTTCTCGACAAAAAAAACAGGAACAATCAGCAGAGAGGGGAGCTCCAGATTCCACGTTCATACACAGAGCCTCCCCCATTTTCCTTCCACCCTCCGCCTCTATCCTCGCCGTCAAAACAAAAACCCAAGACCTTCAACCACCACAGGAGACCAACCTCTGATACCACAGGGGAGAGCATTCATCAACACAGGGAGCTCTTATTCACCATTGCAGCCTCTCAAAAAACCTGCAGCGAGAGACACTGCCAATACCAAAACCCCCCATCCCGGAAACATGCACCACCGGTAATTCAGAGGACGAACACCAGCACAATCAACACTGAGATTTTTCTAGAGGAGCCTCCTCCTATGGCAGCCTAACCCTCTCCCTCCCCAACCTGCAACAGTAGCCATCTTCCCCACACAAACCCAACGAGCCAGGCCACATAAAAAACTCCATAATCGAACTCGATTTTCAGCCACGCACCCTGACAAGACCCACGGGAGCTTCTCTTCCACGATATTTTCCGAGACACCTGCCGCGACATCCACTGAGGTGCAACACGTCTTAACCATAGAACACGCATTTAATTGCATCTATATATTGATGATGATGTTGTGCTTATATATTTTTTGTTTATCAATGAGCAAATTCTTATTATTCCATAACTATTGACTTATTTAGTATTGTTCTGTTGTTGCTATTGCACTGTGCCGTGTTGTTCACTGCTATGTTATGACGTAAAAACAATATTTTGTATTGGTTGTGTTAATTTTTTTTCATGGTACTAAGGAATATCCGGTGATATTCTATTATATACTTTTCAAAGCTTACTTTAAAAAAATAGATAAATATAAAGAGAAAAGAAAAATTTTAGATGGAAATATTTTAATTATTTTTATAGGTTATAATACATTTTTTTTCTCTTTCTTATATCTATTTTTAAAATGAATTTCAATAAATAATTAATATGACATTACTAGTTACTTAATATACGCTATGACATTCTATTTTGTGTTATACTTGTAAATGTTTAATTTAAAGCCATTAAATAATGATTAATTAAATTCTATTGTTGTGCTTTTAAGATATAAAATGACTAATAAAGATTGTAATATACCAAAAATATTTTATTTATATTATATGATTAATAACTTTTTTTTATTTTTTTAGATTAATGTGGGTGTCCGGGTTAGATTGTGTGTACTTCGACTAATTTCACGAGTCCTGAAGTTAATGACCATGTAAGTTTCTAGTGGCCCCGAGGTTTGTAAGACTCAAGCTAATGATATTTGGAAAATAAACTCAGGGTCTAACTAGTTAAGCTACACCCCTCAAGATTACATGATCAATAAATTTTAAATTTATATGATGTGTTTCCATATTTTACAAGAGTTATTTTAATTTCAAAAATTTATATATATATATATATATATCATTTAAGCAAATCAATGATTTTGAAAATAATAATTTTAAAATAGAGTTTCCTAAAACACAGTATATTTGGCACATGAATTCTTTTTTTTAAAAAATAATAATTAAGAAAGTTGTTATTTTAGCCTTTAAAAAATATATCTTACAATAAGCAAGTGTGCTTTTAACGGGATAAATAGCCTATTTTCCCATTGTACCCATGCTTTTTTATGATCTTGCCATGTGGGTGGGTGTATATTATGGATTTTATCATTTAATTTATGGTTTCATTAAAGACTGCCCACCCATCCAAGTTCATTAGTTTGAGGGATTAAGGTTGACCAATCATTTACAAAACCACCTGAAGATGACACGTGGAATTTTAGAAAAGGGGTTAGAAAGAGGTAAAAAAGATATCAGAAAAAAAGAAAGAGTGAGAAGTGTGTTATCTTAAATTATCCGACCATAACCCACAAAGATCAATTTAATTTCTTCCTTTATTTTTTTTGCCTTTTTCTGATTCATTTTCTAAAATTTAACGTGTACCTTTTTATTGATTTAGTGAACGACTGATTAATGTATGATAGTTAGGGGTATTTGAAAGGGTAAATAATAGTTATTTTTAAAAATATTTTTTGTGTTAATATATTAAAATAATTTAAAAATAAAAAATAATTAATTTTAAATAAAAAAATTTAAGATTTTTAAAAATACTTTTTGTAATGCAATTCCAAACAGCCCTTTAAACTAGTTTTATGATGAAAGTACATAGTACTTGACTTATAAGTTAAAGCATGGTTTTTAGACCTAGCTCGGTGGCCGGTTCATTCTAAAATCCCGATTCCGGGTTTTGATCAGGTCACTGGGTTGTCCGGGTCATTTTAAAAAAATAAATTAAAACGACGTCGTTTTAGTAAAAATAATAATAAAAGTCAACAGATTGTAATCGAGTTATTGGATCAACTTGTCCAGTCAGCCGGGTCACATCATGTTTTTCCTTCTCCTGTTTTTTCTTCGACCTAGCCTGGTTCTAGCACCATGTCCATTGAACCCAAGTCGACCTATTAGCTCGAACCGAGTTTTAAAACCATGAGTTAAAAAATAAATTCTATAAAACAATTTATACAAAAGAAAAATCATTAAAAAATAGTATAACAACAACAACAACAATAAATAATGTATTATTTACCCATTTTGATTAAAACCAAGGGAGTAGCCTGTTTGTTTTTGAAAGTAAATATTTTTTTTTAAAGTCAAACATGTGTTATTTTAAAAATAAAATAGGTATTAACTATAAACTGTTTTTAAATCAATAACAAATATCATTTAAAAGTACACCAATTTTAAACATACATTATATACAAAAGCTGAACCTTGATAATTAATTTGATCATTAAATTACTTAAAGTAATAAAAAAAAATCGAATTGATGCATCCATTTTCCCTTGTATGTTCATATTTTCTCTTACACATCATTTTGCTATATTTCAAAAGCCTAAAAAAACTAATTTTTAAATTTTAAACCTTTGAAGAAAATAAAAAGTCCACAAAACATAAAAAATTCAAAAACCTGGAAAAAATAAAAACATAATTGTAAAATCTAAAAAGAAAATTTTTTTACAACTATGTAAATAATCCAAGAAACCACGTCTCAAGGTTTAACAAAGCAAATGGATGTCTATTAATAATTGAGAGCAAATAAATTGAATTGCCTAAATATAACAAATATAGAATTAAATTCATAAAATTATTTACAAAAAATCATGAATTCACCGTTCGGATATATTAACACAATTAGGGATGATTATTTTCAGTTGATTTGATTTTTATTAAAAAAATAATCAAATCTATTTTTTTTAAAAAAATTAAAACCGAACCAAAATCGGTTCAAACCGACCGGTTTCGGTTTGGTTTGGTTTTTTAGAATAAAAACCGATTTGGCTCGGTTTTTTTTGTTTTACCTCAACTTTTTATGGTTCGACTCGGTTTTTTTTCTAGTTTTGATTTGGTCCGGTTCAGTTTTTTTAGTTTTAGATTTATAAAATCAAAACCGAACCGAACCGGTTGGTTTTTTCAAAATTTTAATTGGTTTTTTTCATGATTCAATTTTTTAGGTTATTTGTTTTCCAGTTTTCTCGATTTAATCTATTTTTTTGATTTTTTTCTCACTCTAAACACAACATCTAAAAATATATATTTTTTTTCAAAATATTTACTAAGCACTTATTATATATTTTTTAATTACCTTACAATAAAACAGACTAAATATTAAATCCCATTTAATATCAAAAGATTTAACCTTGTACTTAAAACATTTAAATCCCATTTGAAAAAAAAAAAAAAAAAAAAAGAAGGAAAAAAGCATCAGACCGCGGCCAATCTGATGGCAAGCGATACCTAGGAAGCTGTGTATGTGTCTCTGGGATAGTACAAGAATCTGATTCATTATTGCAAGGGTATAAAATTATAATCATTACATTACCTGTTTGGAAATCCAACCTTGTAAGATACAGCGTGGCATTTCATTACATCGTGTTTTTAAATATTTTTATTTTTTTTAATTTTAAATTATCTTTTTCTATATTTTAAATCATTTTAAAGTGAAGGATTACATAAATTTAAATACCTGATGCCCATACTAATTATACAATTAATCGATACAATAATAATTATTTATAAAGTATTTAATTAATTAAGGGAAAAAAAATTAAGCATAGGAACATTGTTATGCCCATCCCTTTCAAAGCTCTACCTTTTGCTTTCTCTTTTGTCTCATTTCTCCACAAGGTGAATATTTTATGACTACACCCTCATTAGTCTCCAATTAGTCTCCAATTATCAAAGCCTCAACCTCTTAAGCTTAGGGTTTCGTTTCTTCTCTTCATTTTTATCTCTCCCTGTGCAAATTGCAATCAAGTTCGTTTCTTTTTGGCATTTTGAGGTACTTTGTTTCTTGACCCATTTTTTTATTTTATATGTAAATGGCCTTATTTTGTTTTGCTTTTCGGAAATTTTCTTCATTTTGGTTGGAAATATGAAAAGGGTTGGCGGGTTTATTTTTTATCTGGGGTGTTGTGGTGTCGTTTTGGCACAGTTTTTTTAATTGGGTGTTTTAATTGATGTTGATTTCGCGTGTTTCTTCTCTTTGTTTCTTAATGGAAATTTGAGTTTAGAAAGATTTACCTTTTTGGGTGTCAATTTTAGTTTTGGTTATAATTAAATGTTTGGAAGATTTGATTTATTTGGGGGCTGTTGTGGTGTCATCTTCTCTGTTATTATTACTTTTTTCTGCAAATAGAAGGTAATAATTCAGGCACTGTTTGCATTGTTGTGCTAATGATGTAAATTAGTGTTATTTTGCATATAGAACTGAAAACATAATTTTGTATTCGAACATAATTTTACTTGTTTGTTTATTGCCCTCTTTCATGTTGAAAGGACCTTTTAGTTATCACTGGAATGATGGTCTAGGTGTCCAGTATTTACTATGATTTTGCATAATGGCCCTTACAAGTGATTATACAGCAGCATTTGTTGTCATTTGTCCTTTTGAAGTCTTTCTTTGTTCATGTCATTGACTAGTGTTCTATCAGAGGTCAGTCTCTGACTGAAGTAATAAGCATTTTGTGGTGTCCTTTAGACTTGTATTCAAATGTTGATTAATTTTAGATCCTTAATATGAATATTGTTTCTTTATCATTGTGGAATATGTGATGATTGTTTTGTTCTTGAACGTATCATCTTAGTTCAGTTGTTAAACTTGGTGCAATTGGATAAATGCAGTGGAGAAGGGCAGACTTCAGGTGGAACTTGGCATCAGAAATTATCATATTTGTTCAGCAACTTGTCTAAGCATGCTGAGGTTTTGAATAAGTTGATTCAGAATGGAAATCTGATATGCCTCCTATGACGATTCCAAAGTACTGGGTGGCAGCTACCTTCAATGATTTCTGTCATCATCATACATGGTGATCCTTGGTTGCAATATTCAGAACTAGTGTTGCCATTATTCCCAACTTAGTAACTTTGCCCATGTGTACCTTCATTTGACCATAGCTGTATTTAACTTAATTACAAAACAACTTTGTTGTGCTAATAGAAATAGCTAACACGGGTGCACTTTGTTGTGTGGCCGCTGGGCCACATGGAGCAAAATCACCTGCCACTGGTAGGGACTCTTCCAATAATCATGGTGAACCACATTGGCGAATAAACTCTAGTTTCTCACCTCCTCCATTGAGGATGTGGGATTGTAGGTTACGGTCAGATGGTTTATCACATGGGTCTCGTGCAGTTCATGATTCATCATTTTCCTCAAATAGTAGGGGAAGCAGAAGCTGGGTGGGAAGTGAACAGTATACAAATCACCATCATTCTGTATCTGATGGTGCACTCTCTTATTCAGATAGCACACCTGACAATGTTCAGGAGCCCCGATGGACATCACCAGTGCAAAAATTTAATCTTAGTGACCTTGCAGTCTCTACTGCTGGAGGTAATCTTAATAAATTTTTTCTCCAATATTAGATTCATGGTATTCTGATCTGGTCTACTAGTATACCCATCATGACAAGGCCAAGTCCTGTTTAGAGGTTTTGTTTTTTGATGGAGCAGTGCAAAAATGAGGTTTTTGTCTAGTTCCTTTTCATATATTTTTGTGTGTGTTCAAGCTGTTTATCACCTTTATTTTTTATTTTTTTATCATTTAAGGGATGGTTAAAACCATTATTGAAAGGTTTTCTAACACTAGTCAGTTAAGCATAGAAAATTGTAATTTTAATTATCATACTTGGTGAATCAAGTCTTAAATTAACTGAATATCCTAATTATATAAAATCAGTGTTGATTAGGTCATTTCTCATCTACGATGCCATTTAGTTCCTGAATGCTGAAAATCCGCTGGATGTTCTGTTAGTTTTCTGGAAACTTTATCAGAGGCTGTGTGTCCTGCCCAATTCTGTTCGCAGATTACCTTCTTTTTTCTGCAGGGATTCATTCTCTTGTTTGTCTTAAGATTCACATTCTAAATCTAATGCTCATATTCCACACCATTTTTTTTATTATGCAGCTCATGTTAATGGTAAATCATAAAGCTGAGGACAGAAAATTAGAAGAAAAAAAAAAGTAGTGTAGAAGAAAAAAAAAAGTGGTGTAGAAGTTTCTTAAACTATTACCTACTCTGCAGGCCTTGCTTTTCTCATCTTCTTTTTAGACAAAAACTTTATATAAACTACAGGGTTTCTGAATTTAATCACATTTATCAAATCATGTTTAACTTTTTATCTTATGTTATCCATCTTTAAATTCCTAATGGCATCCAGGGTTTGAAAAATGTCAATTTGATACTCTCGATTTGGAGAGGCAATGCCGAGAAAGGGCATCCTCAGCTTCTCAGCAGGGATTAACTGTATTTCATATGATTTCTTCATGGTCAACTGGTCGTGTTTAAGGTGATTTGGTAGCATGGTGGTCTGTAAATTTATACTTGTAATAACTGAGGGAAGCGGTGATGTCTACAAATGTAAACAAGATTTATCCAGAATGAGATATTGGGTTGGAAAAGACACCGAGTAATATGTTAGCATCTTGGGCATGTTACTGAAAATACCATGAGATTCTACATCAAATGGACCTTAGACTAGAAACCAGCAAGGTATTGCAATTACCATAATGAGAAATTGACAACATATATAAATTGACCAGTTTTGCAGTTCTCATTCTCTTTGCAGCTTCTTTTCAAGCTAGCCATTGGTTAATAATTATTGAAATATGCTATCGAGCTTGATATGACCTCTCTTGTACTCTTTATTGGTACCCATTTTCTTCTTATTATTAGTATTTTTACATGTTATTTCCTAACCATGATTTACAGTCAAGTAAGTTATTCACTTTTACTTAACCAAAGAAAGAAAGGTAAAAAGAGGAACTCATTATTTGGAGGCAAGTTATTTAGCCCATGTACCGGCAGTTGCATGGAGTTTGGATAGGTTTTAGATTCCTCCATCATATCATTTTCATAATCGATACTTTGCTCTGTGGTGCAGGTAATTTCTTTTATATAGAATGGAAGTTGGACCTTCCTATCCCCCTTCTTTATGCTTAATATGGCAACCAAAGTTGGTCAATAGCTATATCTAATGCCTCATATATATAAAATAACCTTTGTGAAAGCCAAAATGATTGACTGGAAACTAAGAATATTATTTATTATTTGAAAACAAAAACTTATTGATGCAAAATCCATGATTATATTGCAGTTAAAATTAGATGGTTGAAAATAATTAAGTGAAATTTGTGCATTAATTTATATTGATGGTGGATTTCGATCACAAGAGAATTTTCATCCAAGGCTTCTTTTGTGTGTATGATCAGGAATCCTTATCTTTTGTGCATGTCTGCAAACTCATGTTTAGGAAAATGTCTAGCTTTTTGGTAGTTGATTTTAATAAAATCCAGCAGTGTTATGTTGCTTGAGTTTCTGGTTTTGTGCCAGATATCTGGACGACTTTATTATTTACTTACAGGTTTGTATTTTAACATATTTTCAATTTCCAGGATCAAGATCCCAGACCACTTGGTTTCCATGCTCCACTGAGGTGACTTATTTCTACACTCCTTTGGTTTGTTAGAACCGGCTGAAAAGTTTCTATTGCATGACATTTTCCTTCTCTGGTGTTTCATGTTTCAGAGAAGATTTGCCATCAGAACAAGTGTGACATCCCCTGGTTTTGGTTCCCCGTCCTCACTTTCTGAGTCCAGCCATTGGGAATCAACTAGCAAGCGACCATTTGCTTTCTCCAGTCGCAACTTTTCAAATCAACGCTCTTACATGTCAAAAGCTGTTTATCCTTTAGTATTTCGCAACCCTGTGTCAGATTGTGAAAACTTTGGTGATGTGGATAACAGTAGTCTTGGGAGGTTAACACCAGGTGAGGATCGGATATCGCCATCTCATTGGCCTGATAACAGTTCAAGTGTTGATTACAAGTTCCATAAAACCCTCACTGAACTTCAGAAGTTGGAGACGTCACCAGACCCCAGTGCAAGCTCTAGAAGAGAGGGTTTTAGATGGAGCAGTGCCAGCAGTTATGATCTGGGGATTGATGGAGAAAGGTTTGACATTGCAGAGCACATGGATATGGAGAGTCTGAGGTCCCCTAGTCGTCCTGTAGTGGAACAAAAATGTGGAGTTTGTGGAAAACTTTTGTGGCAAAAGTCTCCCTGGAGCTCTCATCGAATCATGAGAGGTAGTGACATGCCAATTGCTGGGGTATTACCCTGCAGCCATGTATTCCATGCTGAATGTCTGGAACAAGTCACTCCAAAGACCCAGATTCATGACCCTCCTTGCCCCCTGTGCTTGAAAACCGTAGGATCAATTGAAGAGTCCCAACCAGTTTCAGAGCCCTTGCAGATGGCTCTAAGATCTGTACGGAGAAGCAGAGGGGTGGTGATATCTGAGGCCCAGGGTAGTCACAGTAATACGGAAGCCTCTTATCATATCAAGGACAGATTGAGGAGAAACTGGCCATGTACAGTGTCACCACGGAACGACAACGGGTCTTCAATAACCTGTCGTCTTAGAAGGCATTTTACATTCAAGGCTGGAAAAGAACTTTTCAACGCTAAGGTGTTCCAGAAGACTGGTTCCTCTTCTAGCCAGAAACCAGCTTGACACCGAATGTTTGTCGAGTAGCCTCGTGTATGTAATTACTCGCAAGTAGATTTCAAGATTTAGATGTTTGATGAATCTTTCATGATACCTTTTTAAATCTGCTTGGGTTCATTTTTCAAGACAGTGGTAAGAACCCTTGCATGTTGTTAATTTATATATATAAGCTGTGGTAGATCTCTCTGACTCATGACTATTTGTGACTATCCATGTGAGTTCTCTCATTCATTATTTTCAACTCTTCGAGTTATTAATTAGCAAATATTGCATCCATTTTTAGCTTAGGCCCCCTAGTGCTGGAAGTCCAAGTGACATGGATTTCAGTGGTCAATCCAAATGAGAGCTGAGAACAGAGTCCGCTTGCATGGTTATGTTGGTCCAGAACAGTAATGAATCGCGGGCATCAGACTAAGTAGCTTGTTGGTTGCTGCTGTCAGGAGTGTGCAGGCAAGGGGTGATAAATATCTAAATTGCTCACTATTTGTCAAGGTTACTAATCAATTTAAGACAGATTTCCACCAAGCTGGTGGTGGCCTGAATACATGGTGGTGGTGCACCTCCATTTCTTTTTTTTATCCTCTCCCTTTTGTGTGAAGTCCAAATCTATTTCAGTGCATGCCACTATCTGGAGGTTTGCATGATTTACCCACATGCCTGCCTCCTCTAAAGTATAGTAGCTTGCTGGCTTCAACTCTTGAGTGGCTAATGCCACAAAAGTCTACAAGAAAACTCCAGTGGGCTCTCCATGATTCGGAGGAGTGGGTACTTTCTAGCTTCATGTGGCTTTGAGTTGTTCGTGGAAAACCATATTTGTAAACCACGATGAGAAGACCTGTATTTTGGATAAAACATGGGGCAAATTATATGCCCTAGCTATGAAGGTGTCTCGAAATTAGGTCCCTAGGCTTACCTTTACTTCTTATTCTACAGCTTGAGCCAGTGGCCATGTGATCCCATGTGCAATTAGGTATTGTTCTTCAGATCTGTTATCTTCCTCTGGACTTTTTTATTTATTTATCCATTTCCTGTTGCCAATAGACACTTCCTTGGACTGTCTGCTGCATTTTTTCCATTAGAATAGTCACTGATGACAAGAACACTTGGGATTTGCCACCACAATTCTACTCCTAACAACCATTTTCCCTAGCATAACATCTTGGTTCGGATAATGAGAGAATAATTCAACTGCAGTGTTCTTCCATATCAATTAAGCAGTCGATCAATAGAAACGCGGGAACATGAATTAGGTAAAAGAAGCAGATAAAAAAATATTCCCCCTAACTTCCATTCTAACTGATGCTTTTGGACAGTTCCCTTTGAAAATGCAATGATGATGTATCCATGTGCTGTAGTTTGTTTGTTGCTCTGATGTTTTGGTATTTTTCTTATGTAGCTTGTTGTGTTTCTAGCGTTTGGTTTGGTCCTTTTCAAAAACACTATATCCACAAGGGAATGAAAAGAAAGAAGACAAGGGGGAAGGACTAAGTTGTTTGTTGAGCATTTTTCATCGAAGAAAGTTGGATGTCAAACATATCTACCAGCTACTCATTATTATATGCATGGGGATGTTGAGGGCATCAATAGATTCCAAGAGATTACATATTTCGGTGGATTCTTTACATGAAGCTTGAATATTAATCAGTTAATGTTTTTGGTAACTGGGTGAAGAAATCTGCATCCAGCAATATGCGCAGAGCTTGAAGGAACAAATCAGAAGTGAAGAATACTTTGGTAGAGAAAATCTTCTGTTATGATTTGATGCATCTCCATAACAATATCCAAGATTTTTGAAAATGATTAGCACAGCTTAATAATTTCGTTGCTAACTATAGGCTAAGCTGTAAAGATCAGAAGTGCTTTATTCTTTAAATAGAATTGCAGCAAGAAAGCATTAAGGCTCATCAGCTGGACACAGCTAAGAAAAGCATGAAAGCATGATGGGACAC
Organism: Populus alba x Populus glandulosa; assembly: GCA_033617975.1. Lineage (NCBI taxonomy): Eukaryota > Viridiplantae > Streptophyta > Magnoliopsida > Malpighiales > Salicaceae > Populus > Populus alba x Populus glandulosa. The sequence continues at coordinate 4,716,799 of CM066155.1, read as the reverse complement.
ATTCATCAATGGTGCAGAAACAGTATAATTCATCTTTTCAACCATGGACGGTCTCCCACGTGCACAGAAATATGATTAGACATTTGTCAAACCTCTTTTTATCAACGCAGGCAGGCAGCAGCCTGTATTTTGTTCTTTGCCTTCGGGTGCTAGCGCTGGAAAACATGTTTCCAAAGAGAAATTTCTTTTCTTAGCAGCGTTAAAATTGTTTCCTTAATTACCAGATGATGTTCATGGTAAGGTTTTGCCTGCAACAAGTAGAGCACCAAAATCATTGACAGATTATTATTTCCAACAGGAGATCTTTGTTCTCAGCTAACTCTTGAACAGCAGAAATGTTCTCTTGGTATGTTGACAGCGTGTGAAAGGTCAGAAGCTCAACTTTCTGCCCTCCAAAGACGTCAAGGAGTGGTAGACCAGAAAACAAAAAGAAATACACACACTAAAGAATAGCAGACCAGGAACTCAGAAAGTAACATTTATGCATCTACTCTTTTCCACTCAAAATTAGAGATTCAAAGAACTTGGTCGGTGCGATCTTTTTATCTTTCTAGTTAGCTTTGACAGACATGCAATCATTTATTCAAACAATTTCCTTACGAAATCCGAAACTTTTCTACTTCAGTAAGGATTCCCAATAGACGTCAAGCAGATCAGAATAAGATAGTTAACCATGCAAAAACAGGTATTGAGAAGATTAGGTTAAATTTGTTAAATTTGGATGTATAGCAAGGACAGAAGGCAGGCCAAAAAGAGCATGTATACAGGCTGTTATGCTGCAAGGTATGATGGAATTTAACTTTCAACAATACATTTAACATGTTAAATGATGTCAAGCAGTAGAGATTAGTCTCTATAATGGTGCAGACACAATCACCTATCTTTTAGTAGTGTTGGTTGGTTGTTGTAGTGGTTATGTTTTAAAGTGTTTTTTTATTTAAAAATATATTAAAAATATTATTTTAAAAAAATTTATTTTTGATAATAACACATCAAAATAATATAAAATTATAAAAAATTAATTTAAAATAAAAAAATACCCTTAAAATTCTAAAATATGAGTTTTGAAAAAATATAATAAAAATAATAAGAAATTTTACACTTTTCTTGTGTAACTAACCTTTAGACATGTATATGATGTGAAGTTTAAGAAAATAAGGTGTTGGAGTTTTTTTTTTTTTTTTATCAACATAAAGGTAAGTGTTTGAATAAATCAAAAGAATATCTATGCTGTATATTGTTTCTCTCGAATTGTAATTCAATTGATCAGAGTATCGTCCTGTCAAGGTGGAAGTTGCGGGTTCAAGCCCTGTCAGTCCCGACAAATCTAATAAACAATAATCCAATTAAAAAAATACATCAATTAATCTTTCATTTTCTGTGGGTACAAATAGCAGAATTTTGTTCCCAAAGGGATCTTTATTATTATTATTATTATATTTTTTTTTTCTTTATTTTCGTTTTTCATCAAAGCAAATACAAATCGAGAGTCCGTGGAAAAATGTGAACAAATGAAATGGAGAGGGATCCGATCCGGATGGATGCTAAGGTTGAGAATCAATCTGAAGAACCAAATGGAGAAGCTTTGAGTGATGGAATTCATAGAAAAAGGTCGCGGTGAAATTAAGGGCATTCGAACAAGATCTTTTAATTCTCGAATTAGTTTGTGCTTTACGAAGATGGATAGTAATGATTATTTTTAAAAATATTTTTTTATTTAAAAATATATTAAAATAATTTATTTTTTTATTTAAAAAAATTATTTTTAATAGCAGCACATTAAAACGATAAAAAAACATATAAAAAATATAATTTTTAAGTAAAACTTTTTAATTTTTTTTTATAAACACTTTTTAGAATCCAATTCTAAGCCATGCTTTTGAATTAGATGAATTTAATATTTTTTTATGGATATTAACTCCAAGGTTCGAAAGTAGGGAGTAAAGCAAATAAAACAAACCTTTTTAACAACTAGGTCAACCCCTTAAAGTTTATACATTTTAATACCAATATAGTTTTAAAAATTTGAAATCAAAATTAATTTACCAATAGCTTTAAGAAACTCAAATGTTTTGAAATATATTTCATATAACAGTCAATTATAATATTTTCTCAGGAAAGATATCCCTAAGCTAATCTATATACCAAATGAGGCTACATTCTTTTTCAAATGATTTTATAGACAACCTCCTGTATTATTGATATGGTGCATTCAAAATAATTTAATAAATTTTTCTAAGCCTGAACCTAGAAAGACAGAGGAAGGGAAAGAGCAAACCTTCTTTGCCATTCGGAGATTGAAATTAATTGTACTTACCTTCTTCTTTTTTAATTCTACATGTCAAGATTATAAAGTTGGTAGTATACCACTACCTTTTGGCAAACCTCTCCTCCTTAGGATAGCATATAGTTTTCTCCACAAACATCTATAAATACAGGTTCATTCCCCAGCTTCTTCCCTGCCTTTTCCTATTCATCGACTTGTGTTTTCCAAGCTGATTTCTTTGAGTTCAAATTTATTTGGCCATTGTAAGCACAAAGTTATCAATGATTTCCTTTTCCCACTTGCAAAAATAATCCTTATCTAAAAACTGTGTTTCTTTTGCTGCTACTTTGCAGGAAATGGATTTTCTTGGAGTTTGTCTCGTAGTCTTCCTAACCATGTCGAAAACAGTTCATGGCTATGGAGGTGGATGGTCTAATGCTCATGCTACCTTCTATGGAGGTGGTGATGCTTCTGGCACAATGGGTAAGAACCAAAATCCAACGTGATACCTGCTAGTCTACGTATCTCTTTGCTATATGGTAGTTCATAGCTAAATCAATTCATGTGTATGCTACAATATATAGGAGGAGCTTGTGGTTATGGAAACCTCTACAGCCAAGGTTATGGGACAAACACGGCAGCATTAAGCACAGCTTTATTCAAGAATGGACTAACCTGTGGAGCTTGCTTCGAACTCAAATGTGTAAATGATGCCAGGTGGTGTCTCTCAGGATCTATCATAGTCACAGCAACAAATTTTTGCCCTCCAAACAGTGCAGGAGGGTGGTGCAATCCTCCTTCCCAACACTTCGATCTTTCTCAGCCTGTTTTTCAACATCTAGCTCGTTACAAAGCAGGGATTGTCCCTGTTCTATACAGAAGGTGAGCTTACTCATCATCATATAAATAGACTCAACTTTGCTCTAAAATCTCCACAATATACTGAACCAAACAATCTTTATTTTGTTTACAGAGTTGCTTGTAGCAAAACTGGAGGAATCAGGTTCACTATAAATGGCCATTCATACTTCAACCTCGTCCTTATAACCAATGTTGGTGGTGCCGGTGATGTTGTGTCGGTCTCCATCAAAGGATCTGGAACTGGTTGGCAGCCAATGTCCCGCAATTGGGGCCAAAATTGGCAGAGCAATTCTTACCTGAATGGTCAAGCACTCTCTTTCAAGGTCACAACAAGTGATGGACGATCCATCATCTCCAGCAATGTGGCTCCTCCAAACTGGGCTTTTGGCCAAACCTTCCATGGGGGGCAGTTCTAAATTCCAAATCCCATGCCCAAACTAACTGAAACCACTTCAAAGTTTAGCCTTCAAGGGAAGAAGATAATGATTAGTACTGAAAATTTCTCTTCTGATTAGTTTATATAGGACCTACATACGTCAAATGTGTTAAAAGTGTTTGTGACATAGTTGACTATGGTGTTACAGCTATGGGCCCTTTTAGAAATGGCCATGTATGCATTTCTTGCCTTCCTCGCACAACCTGCAAAGGGTTAGTGAATTTGCTTGTAAAAAAGGTCTAAGCAAAACCTAGATCAGTTGGAGACCATTCCCACATCTTGTGGGAGACGTGATAGCAGGAAGCGCAGAGATTGTATAATGTTTTTTTTAGCTTGCTTGTGATATAAAATCACTCATTATATGAGGGTCCATCAGTCCTCAGAAAAAAGCTCGTACAGATTATCTATTAACTTCGACCAGCGAGCAACCACGATTCCTGCACTCGCCGGCTTAATTGTATTGCACTACTGGTTCGCAAAAGTAAAACAAAAGCAATGTCCCTCAACCATTAATGTTGAAAAGGTTTGCAGAAGCAAAGGCGAAGCAGGTTCTTTTAGTTATGGCATTGCATGTAACAGATGAGAAAAACATTCAAGCACTGCCCATTTCATACCCAGATGAATTCCCAAGGATTATTATACTTAATTTCTAGTTTTTTTGGTGTTAGAGGATAGATATTACATAGGCGATCGACTTTCAGAGAATTTTCATCGTGAAAGTAAAGTTTGTAGACATGTAGGATGGATTAAACAAAGTAGGAGCTAATTGGAGGAAAAACAAATGTAATTCAAACATAAATCCTCCAATTCCTTCTAGTTTAAAACGCCTAAAAATACAGGATGTCTTTCTAAATGAAGAGATGGATGAATTCATTCCATAAGTACTGCATAAATGCAACCAACTGTGGTAAGCAACTCTTCACAATTCTTCAAAACCATATATTCTCTCCCACCCTAACAACCAAGGTGTGGAATATATAGCAATGAAAATTTATTGATCATCAATCATGCATGATTACATACCACATGCCTGCAAAGTTATAGTGTTGATTTAAGGACATGTTAGCTAGTCTTGATAATATGATGGTCAACTGCTATATTGATAAATATGTCGACATGATCAATATACAATTTATCATGTCAACATATCTATTAATCGTGACAATCAATCTATTGACCCATTTATGCCATGTCAACAAACCTGTGAAAGTTGGTTACAAACATATTCCACATCAACATTATAAATCCATAGACCTACAGATGTAAGCAGGAAAAAAAAATCAAGCATCACCCGTTTCAAATCCGGACTAATTCCAAAGGATAATCATTATCTTCTAGTTATTTAATGTTGGACAATAACATATAAGCAACTGACTTTCAAAGGATTTTCCAGAAGCTAGACCTCTCCTGATCCAAAATATATGCTTCATTCCTAATCCATCAAATTTAGCACTCACCACCAATCATAATAAGTAAAAACCTTGGATTGTATAACAATGAGTGGAAATTTTAGCACTTTACAAAAAAATGTTATGCATCATCTTTCATCTCTCTATCAAGGCAAAGTACCATTAACACAAACAAAAAGCTTATAGCTACATTGTTCAACAATGTAAAGGATAACATACATGAGACTTAAGCATAACTCAATAGTTAGATAACCTAGATTGAAACCTGAGACACTAACATTGTGAATGGGAGGTTAGAAGTTATACAGGATGAATGACTTAAAAGAGAGAAGGATAAGCAGAAAAATGAAAGCAATTCCCTCATCTATATTCCACTTCCTTCTACTTTGAAAAAAATTTCTTTATGATAAAAGAGTTCGATGATTTCATTCCCTAAGCATTGCATGCAATTAACATATGTAAGCAATGATTCACATTCCATAAAGCCACATATCCCCCCACCACCATAACAAACATGGTGTGTAGGATAGTGAAGAAAAGTTAGTCATAAAAATCTAACTCATCGAGACAATAGATGTATTATCAAAATCTTTATAATTCAATATAATACATGCAAGACCTAAATGCATCAATTGTAACAAATGCAGATAATTCTCTTATTATCACCTGCCTATGTTCAAATATACCCCCTCCATAATCACCATCTGAAATGATTGAACTTTTTATCTGTGTTGTCTTTTTATAATTTAGTCTATGAGCAAGTTAGTGGACCAAACCTACATAGCAATTTGTTATTATAGTTGATATATCAAAACAATAAATGTATAATGCACGTGCACATATATCCCACTGGCAAGTATAGGAACTAAAAATGCATACATAATCTAAAAGTCCCTATCACAACTAATTCTACCAACTCTCATCCTTATTGTTGCCTTTCTAATACATTGCGCTAAGAACTCGACCTATCAAAGTCAGCCGTTCAATCAATTCAACCACAGCAATCTTTTGACAAATACAATCAATATTCTAGGATTCAACATGAACAAATACATCATTATTTAAAAAAAAAATAAGTAGCTACGAGAAAGAGTTTATTATGTTGGAGTCACTGCTCATCTGAGACCAGAATACATCTGAAAGGAATATACACTTATTAAGAATTATAATTCAAACACATGAAACTGGCCGTAAAAATGTCTGAAAATTTACATTATTTGATCACACTTAAACCCACAATGTCCTTTAACAAACGAAAAACAAGTCAGTCACTAAAACTACCTGCAGATGATGGGCAGCAGAAACCTACAACCTGTTGGCCAAAAGCAAACATTATAATTACGAGATTCCAAAATTAGATTGAACTCCATGCTTGTACAGAAGAATTTACAATGAATTTTAAATAAATTCATAATATAGCTAGAGAAGGGATAGAAAACAAGCGCTCTTGTTTTAAAATAAATTTTTCCATATTTTACTTGTAAGAAAAAAAAATCAAGCATAGATAACTAAGAAAAAACATAATGAAAAAAAAATTGATGGTTGTGAGATAGCCCGCGAAGCCATCACTGCCCAATCGAAGAACAAAGATCGGGCTCTGACCGCAGGCAGTCTTCATCGCAGGAATCGGACACCTCAAAATCGACCGAAAACCGAATCTCTCACACTCTTTCCTCAGTGGCGGAGCCGCCAGCAGCCATGGCAACATAGAGGGTGGCTCTATTAAGAGATAGAGAGAGGGTTTTGGCTGAACTGAGAGTCCAGATCTTCTGCTCAGATAAGATCACGTAGTGAAGTTTTAGTGATAGGGTTTAGTTTGCTTTTATAGTGGTAAGGTAGATAACCTAGCTTGTTCTCCTTTTTCGTGATTTCTTAAATGCCTCTGAGGTGGGTGAGTATTTACTCAAGTGTAATGTATGTTTCCGTCTTAATGGTAAGGGTATTTATGGGAAGTAGAATTGTTTGCAGAGTAACTAATCAGAACCTTGCCTGACATGCTATGCGTTCAGCCAGTACCATATGTATTGGAACGACGCGTCTCCTTTTCATCCGATCAGCATTAGGGGTGTTAAAAAAAACTGAGTTATTGTAATATTTGTATTATCTTAACTAATCTGTTAAATTTAATTAATGTGGATATTATAAATAATAATGGGTTAAAAAATTAAATAAATTGATACGAGTTGAGATTTTTAAAAATCACCCAACCCGATTTCATCCGTATAACCATTTTAGTTAATGAATAACCCATTCAGTATAAATATATTTTTTGTCCTTCTCTTTTTTTATTTTTTTTTATCTCAAGTCTCGATATTTTTTTTTTAATGCTTAGTGCTAACTACATGTGTGAAAAACTATAGATAGACACATTGCAACATCAATTATAATTAAAAACAAATAATTATATGCTTTTAAAAGTATATCTTTTTGGAATAATTAATGAATACAAGAATTTATATACTCTATCAGTAAATATTTTAATATTTATAAAAAAATAGTTTAATTTGAGATATTTAATCTGTTTGAATTTTAAAAAAAAATAAATACAAATCTATAATTTATAAAATATTAAAAAAATTAAGTTGAATATAATTATGTATAATAACTTGAGCCATGAACACCCCTAATCAGTATAAATTATAGTTATTAAACCCGGCCAAGAGGTTAACTCGACCAAGAAGCCGGATCTCAGGTTTTATAGGTCAACTTGGACCAACCTGGATCAACTAGGAAAAATTTTAAAAAATATATTTAAAATTTTAATATTTCATATGAAAAAATTAAGAAAAAATCCATGTGAATATAAACTATACACGTTGTAAATAATAAAGTTTTTCGATCCAACGACCTAAGTCACGAGTTAGCTATGTTAACTAGTATTATTTTTTTGTCATTTTTTTAATTAATTTTTTGTCATCTTTATCATTCAATATTGAGTTGATTATATTAGGTTTCATAATTATTTTTTGATTTACTTTTTAGAAGGTTATCATGGTCTCATGACCAGGCTAATAAAGTTGACTCAAGTTTTTTTTGTTCTTGTTTTAATTGTTGTTTTTTTCAGTCTCATCTCTTAACATTGGGTTAATTGGGAATTGAACTTCATATTTTATTTCGATTTGCTTTCTAATGGGTTATCCATGTCTCATGACCCATGTTTGACAGGTTAATTCGAATTGACTTAGCTTTTTTTTTTTAGTTGAATTTTATTTTAATTTCATCCTTCAACATTGAATTGATTGAGAATTAGGTTTAATAGTTTTTTTCTTTTCTTGTTGTGAGGTTATTAGGTTTAATCCGAGTTGATCTGAATCGATTTAATATGTTTTTATTTCAATATTTAAAAAAAATGTCATCTTGATTTTTTTAAATTAAACTATATATTTTTTTGTCCTTATTTTTTTTTTAATTTATCAAGTTAATTAGATCATATTATATCAATATTTATATAGTTAATTTTTCCCCCCTCTAAAAAACACATTAACATAGCAACGTAGCATAGACAATGTTCTAGTATAAGCTATAATCTAAATATTAAAGTTACAAACTTCAACTTTTGATTCTGTAAAAAGTTTTGCTCGATTTTATAACAAAATAAAAAAATATATATTTATAGCAAAAAATATTTGTAATTTTTTTAGTAAAAAAGGAACATAGATCTATTTATAAAAATCATATCAAACACAATCTTAATTTATGATTTTTGAATTATAATTTTTTATTTTGAGTTATAATTTAAAAATTATGTTTCATAAACAACTCATTAAAAAAGTATTTTATTCATTCTGAAATATTCATCCATGATAAGTTTTTAAACTACTTGATGGGCGATGTTACATGGGCCACTTTTAGGTACGCCCTCTCACCAATGATTGATAAAACTGATATAGGATGGATAATTGAGTATAAATAAAATGATTCATGTAACAAACATTTTACTAGGCTTGCATTATTGCGACCGGTGATAAAAAAAAGTATAGGGCATCTATAGCATAGGGTATTATTCTAGTAGACAAAATATCGAACTAGAGCAATGTAAATGCAATAATATTACAAATAAAATTAAAATTCATCGTCATTTTATTGTAGATCATGTACAATGCAATGATAAAAAAAAAAAAAACACGTAATTAGAGGTAAAATCATATTTATTTTATAGTGTAATTACCCTCGTGCCATTAAAAAAACAAAACATAATTAATGTCTAAGGGGTGTTTTTGAATTTTTAATTTTTTTGTACAATGTAATTATTGCATAACTCCTACGATCAATTGTTTTTTCCTAAGATCAAGGGGCATTTTGGGTTTTTTATCTTTGGTTTTCTTGGAATTATTTTATGGGATCAAGGATGTTTTGGCCTTTGTATAATTCAAAAAAAATAAATATAGTTGGTGTGTGTAGAGCACGCGACAACAAGTGGAAGGCACTTGTGCCCTTTAGGCGGCGTGTGTGGTGCCTTTTAGTGACCATTGGTAGCCTTTTGCGATGGCATCCAAAGCATCGTGCCACCTCTACATGGTGGGGCTATGTGTGTTGCGACGCGTGTTGGTCTTCATGGCACGAAGAAGCTCATGCGATAATTTTTCTCCTCCTCTCTTTTTTGTCTCTCCTCCACCTCAAAAGGTGTGTTGGCCTTGTAAAGTTGCAAAGTGATCTTCAATCATTTAATTGTATCGAATTTGATTTTTTTTTCAATTTTATCCCTTGACATTTGATTTTTTATGTTTTTTTTAATGAAATTTGATTCGTATTCTTTTTATTCCTATTTATTTTGATTTTAATCAATTTTTTGATTGGATTTTATTTTCAATTTAATCTCTAATAATTTGATTTAATTTTTTTTGTTGAATTTGATTCTCATTCTTATGATTACAATTCTTTTTATTTTGAGTTCTCTTCTTGATTAATTGTTTTTTTTTTTTTTGCAATTTCATCGCTTATTGTTTAATTTCATTGAATTTTCATATCATATCTGGTGTTTATTTTTTTTTATCATGCTTTTAAAATCCAGCACAGGAGTTGACCCTCATTATGTCCCATATTAAGGGTTAGGAATAGTCTTTTTCAAAGACATTATTGTTACTAATTGTGTAATTCTCATTTATAGGTCACATTAAGTAAAGATTAAAATTGTAGTACATGGAAGGGATTATGTCGAATTGACTTTTATTGGTTCTCTTACTTAATTATAGTGTATGATGTGATCAATGTGTGTAAGGTTTTAACGTTACTCTATACGTATTATGTTGATATATTAATTAAACCATGAAGAAAGATTAATACCATGTGAGCCAAGTAGGAGAATATAAGATATGACCCCTATGAATGAGATAATTAATAACAATGCTAAAATCTTATTGGTCAATTTAGAGAAGTGTTTTTCTATTTAATAACCGCACAGGTGATGGATGTGTGATATAAAAAGTTTATTAAGATTTTTTTTTAATCTCATAACTGTATATTTTATTCCATAAAAAATTAAGAAAAATAATTAAGGATTAGAAGAGAAACATAATTTTCTAAGGACTGTAATCTCTCAAATGACTTGATACGAATCAAGGTACACTTTCTTTAAATATTTATTTGAATATAAAAATTATAAAATTATAAGATCATGACATTATAATTTTTAATTGCTTACAATCTCATCCAACTTTATATAACAACTTCTTCCCTTCACCTCTCAGCCTCTTCATCTCTGAAATGCCAATGCATAGAACGAGTTGACGAAAATTCAAACCACTCAAAAGAAATTTCAAACAGGAAGAAGTTATGAAACAAAATATAAAACGACTTGAAGGCCCAGTGATAGAAAGGAGTTGAATTGATGTCCGGAGAGAGGCTGCCGGTGCTGCATTTGGCAAAACATGATGAAATGGATGATAGCTTTCGAGGAGGAGGGAGACCTTTCTGACTCAGAACATCCCTGAAAAGTAGAAGACTTCGACAAATGAAAAGGGAATTTGCTAATAAAACATGTCTTGAGCATAAATTAGAGAGAAGCATTTTAGAAAACTAGTATTTAGAGTAATAGATCTCTGTTTCGATGCTCCTATTCTGCTGATATAATTTTGGCTGGACATTTGATGGATTTCTTGAATTATTCTCCCAGCTGATCTTCTGCCATGCTGTTGAACATATGCACTGCTTTTTTCTTCTTCTTTTTTTCTGGAAAGAGTTGTTCTTGCTGGGCTGGAGAGCTGCAAGTGCCTTCACAAGTCTGTTCTTCAACTTGAGGCCTGCATATTTGGGTTTTGCACTGTTATTTGATCCATACTTGCGGCTCATCTTGTCCAGTCCTGGTGTTTTGCAGCAACTCTTGAGTCTTGACAAGCTCAAATTGAGACCAAGCATTTGAAATTAAATTTAAAATGTTGGGATTTATCTGTCATTAGTCAATTCTCAATAGATTAACGCGGTGTTAAGCTTTCTCGTGAGAAAACGAATGAACACCAACCAATGGACCACACACTTGGAAGAAAAGCAAACAACAGCAAAACTCAACATAAGAAAATAACAAGCTGCTATTATTTTAATTACCATGATTCATTACACAAATCATTGAGCAATAAGAATAATAAATCAAGAAGTTGACAGGTTTAGCGATAAAAAAGAGAGAGCACCATTGCTTTTCTCTCATCTTTCTCTCTACCAACCAGCTAGCTTCATTATTTTCCAACGAACATCAAATCACTAAGATAAAAATCAACACCCACTTCCTCTATCCACAAGGTGCACAGAAGCAATCTTACTTTTATCTGTCCACTCTTGTTTCTGTAGTTAATTTGTTGATAAGTTGCCAGGCTTGAGAATGAGTTGAAGGATGGTAGTGTGTACACACACAAACCAAGCTGCAGTGCTACCTCAAAGATTATAGAATCAGATGACAACTAACCGGAAGATTAATATATAACCAGCTGCCATCTCCTTGTGACAATGCTTGTTAGCGTGTAAGAAACTTCCATATTTCTTCATCCATAAGGTACAGAACATTCTTATATCTCACCCTTTTCTAAAACGAGAAAGGCCGTCTTTTTTTCATCCTACTCTTCCGCTCTCATTTTCAATCTTTGATAATGTTCAATGGAGTTCTAGATTTGATTTGTTGTCTTAATTCTATAGAGATTTGACAGCTTACTTCGTAGTTCTTTTCATGCATGCCTTTGACAGGATTTTGGAGTAGGATTTTTTCAGTCTCGAGGAACAATTATCTATTCTTTTTCATGACATGAAAGAATAGCGAGTTGTTTCACTCTCTGTTTATTCTGAAAAATACTTGTACACTGTGAAGAGGTTATATGCAATATAAATCATTTTTATCACAATCTTAAATAATAGAGGCAGATTCAATTTTTGGTAGTGCCCAATGGTTCAATCTGTGGTTCATCATATTTTCATCCCCCTTCCTCGGATCCATCAAGAGTTCTTCTTTGTTGCTTGATTCTTCTCCTTATTTCTTTTGATTCATTGTTTAGTTTATTTGGCTGTTGTGTAGATAAAGGGAGATGGAAGATGAAATGGTGGATCAGTATTGGTGTCACATGTGTTCTCAGATGGTGAACCCGGTAACGGAAGCTGAGATTAAATGCCCTTTCTGTGAGAGTGGTTTTCTGGAAGAGATGGGCAGCGTGAGAGAAGTCAATAACAATATCTTTGATTTAGGATCAGAGCATGCATTCTCTCTTTGGGATACATTCTTGCTGGACCTTATGGGTGGCTTAGGCACTTCTGGTTCAAGTAGAATATCTCAAGAACATATTAGCAGTACCAGTTCCCAAGATGAAGATGATGAGCTAGACTTTGAGTCCTTGCTTCGAAGAAGAGGTAGACTAAGCACATCTTCAGTCCAACGCTTACTTCAAGATCTTCATTTGAGGTCAGAGAATCCTGAAAATGACAGGGAGAGAAGCGGCGGCAGTGGTAGTAGCAGCAGTGTGATCTTGGTCAATCCTTTCAATGAAGAGGCAATAATTCTTCACAGTCCTGATAATATGAACCAACCAGAAAACCCGAGTCAAAACGTGTCAATTTCTTTGCAGGACTATCTTATAGGACCTGATGTGGATTTATTGCTACATCATTTGGCAGAGAGTGGTCCTAACCGATACGGGACTCCTCCAGCAGAGAAAGAAGCAGTTAAAGCAATGCCAACAGTTTCCATTACGCAGAATTTGCAGTGTTCAGTATGCTTGGAAGAGTTCGACATTGGATGTGAAGCGAAGGAGATGCCATGTAAACACAAATTTCATGGAGAGTGTATTGTTCCATGGCTGGAACTTCATAGTTCCTGCCCAGTTTGCAGGTTCCTAATGCCCTCTGATGATTCCACGACTAGAGTAAGCCAGTCGAGAAGTGACGAAGAGAGAACGGAAAGCAATGATGCTAGGATCATTAATAATGGGAGAAGGTATTGGGTCCCTATCCCATGGCCTTTTGATGGTTTGTTTCCTTTACCAGGATCTCAAAATGGTGGCAGTTCTTCATCAGCACCCTCATCAACCACCATGCGCGGAAGTGCTTCCTACTCCGATGAAACTTGAACACTTGTGTTCCTAACGTACCTGTGCTTCTTTCATATGTTTCCATGCCTTTCTTCAGTGTATTGCCATCTTATCTTAGCAAAATGGTTTCCTGCAAACCGTTTCATGTATAGAAACAACTTTATGGTTTGAGAAATTGATTGCTTCTGTTGCTGTCTTCCAATTTGTTAATGCTATACTTTATGGAACCCTTTCTCCTTGCGGTGGGATTGGTTCCCAAACTAAACAACTCAACATTGCATTGGCCTCTGGGATCAAACCTTTCTACTACTAAATGGGTTTATAAAATATTTAAAGATGCAGAAAGACTAATGGAACGTGGAAAAAACAGATCCCATAGCAGAGCAAAAAATAAATTGCCAAAATTGTGAAGATGCACTCTTCCAATATTCAATTACTTATCATTCATCGATCCAACACCAGTTAAACTAGAGATAAACTAACAAAAAATGAAATGCCTCAAAATCTGTAGAATCTTTCAATTGAAGCCGTGCACGATATGATCACTGCTGCACTTGCATGATCTTGATCACAGAAGCAGGGCCAATCTTGTGCAAAGCCACAACCGAGTCTCCTGGCTTGCAAAGTCCCTTTATCTTTGCATAATGAAAGGCCTGCTCAATTGTCTCTTCAGTTGACTCACTATTATAAACTTTTCCAGACACTGAGCTCAAAACAGGTATAAGACCCCTGTAAATAAGGCTATGTCTTGCTGGAGCTTCATCACTGCATGACCATGTAAAGAAATCAGTTCGAATCTCTGGAACAATCATTGACAAAATTGGCATGCTTGGTCGGTACTGAGACACCAACTTTGCTGTGGTTCCACCCTTGGTCAGGACTAAAATAAATGCTGCTTTGATGATGTTTGCTGTCCTGACTGCTGAAGAAGCCATACTTTCTAATGGGGTCATAGGCATAGGAGCAGTAACCATGATTGCCTTGAAAAGACGTCCATAATCTATGAAGTTCTCTGCCTCCATGCATATTCTGGACATGGTTTGAACAGCAAGCTCAGGGTAGGCTCCAGCAGCAGTTTCTCCACTGAGCATCACACAATCAGTACCATCAAGAACCGCATTGGCAACATCTGTAGCTTCAGCTCTAGTCGGCCTTGGAGACTTGATCATGGATTCCAACATCTGAGTAGCAGTCACTACAGGCTTTCCTTTTATGTTGGCCTTGTGTATCATCACTTTTTGAGCTAGGAATATTTTCTCAATTGGAATTTCCATTCCCAGGTCACCTCGTGCCACCATAAATGCATCAGAATTTGCAAGAATGTCATCAAAATTAGCAACCCCTTCTTGGTTTTCTACCTGCCAAAATACAGAACCAAAATGTCAATTTGATGATATTTTTGCTTCAAAACAGTAAAACCGTTATAGCTCGACATTAGCTATTCATAGCGTGGAGTCAATTTGTAGGCATTTCTGAGTTACCATAGTAATCTGTATCAATCTTAAGAAGTCACTTTTTAGTTCTAAAAGAGAGAGTTAGAACCTTTGACATGAGAAGGATGTTCTT
The DNA here is from genome assembly GCA_033617975.1 of Populus alba x Populus glandulosa. Taxonomy (NCBI): domain Eukaryota; kingdom Viridiplantae; phylum Streptophyta; class Magnoliopsida; order Malpighiales; family Salicaceae; genus Populus; species Populus alba x Populus glandulosa. Next base: position 4,701,760 of record CM066155.1, on the reverse strand, counting down.
CCCATCATCACCTAGCAGCTTTCTGACCTCGGTGAGGTCTGAACCTTTGCGAACAAAGGAAAGTGCGATGATGTCAATCTTATTGGGGACACCCCACTTCAGGATATCCTCCTTATCCTTCTCTGTTAAGGTAGGGAGATCAACGACAACTCCAGGAAGATTGACATTCTTCTTCTCACCCAAAACAGCAGAATTCTCACAGCGACAACGGATCAACCCTGCTTCCTTGTCACAAGCCAACACTGTCAGTGAAATTGTGCCATCAGAACACAAAATAACACTCCCTGGCTGGACATCTTCAGCCAGCTTTTTGTAGCTCATGCAGATCATATTCTCATCACCCTTTAAGCTATAATCAGTAGAAATAAGTATCTCTTGACCCTGCTTGAGTTGTACAGGCTTCCCATTCTTCAAGAATCCAGTTCGAATTTCCGGTCCCTGAGCATATCACAATTTAAGAACATTAAAAGTTAGCCAAGTTCCTTGTGTTGCAGCTAGAATTCCGAAACAAATGGCAAAATTCAGCATGATCTTTAAGCCATGTTTGAAACCCTCATCATTGAGAATAAATAAGGTAGCACATAAGGAAGAAGAAAATTTTTGCAAACCAAATCCAATACCATGCAAGACCAAAGTTGATTCCCTAGGCAGCCTATCCCCCATATGCAATTACACAGTACATGACCAACAATTTTATTTTATTCTTCGAGAAGTAGAGAACTTATTCTGTGGAACTTGACATTAATTCCCTTGTCTCTTTGCATAATTCATTGATTGTACTAAAGCAACAGCAAATGGAAGTTTATACTTAGAATTATGCCTATACACGGGACAGGCCGGGTTGGCCTAAAGAGAACATCATTAATATTTTTCACAGATAGAAGCACATCAAATTGATGATGGCCACAGAAAGAAGAAGAGTGTTTGCACCCTATATTGCTTTTCTTAATATTTAATAATCAAATCCCAAACCATTAAAAACATAATATTATGTATCTTTCTTGGAATTCTTCTGGAAAAACAATATGAATTGAACGAAGAATTTCCTACTTGATCTAGAGCAAATTAATAAAATTCGTTCGTCGAACTGCATGCTTGGGGGATCCAGAATTGCCATTAGTTAATTTCTAATTAAACTAAGTTTAATAACATCGAATCAGTGATATCATGGCAAAGGAACAAAGTCACAGAGAATTCAAAGGAAAAGAAAAAAGAAAAAAGAAAACAGAAAATCTATAAACAGACGCTAATGCATTAAAGAGGAAAATATACCTTGGTGTCCAACATGACAGCACAAAGAATGCCAGTATTGTTCATGGCAGTACTAAGATTATCAAGGGTTTCCTGATGATAGGCATGAGTTCCATGCGAGAAGTTGAAGCGAGCAACGTTCATGCCAGCCCTCAAAAGCCTCTCAGTCATCTCAACAGACCTTGACTGTGGCCCTAACGTGCATATTATCTTAGTCTTTCTATTCCTTGTGTGCTCCCCTACCATCAAGTTTTGACCACCCAAGATATTCTCCATTCTCGTTAAAACCTTGAAGAAAGCAACAACAGAGAGATTTTTACTACAAAAGTAGGGGGAGCCTAAAAGGGTTTTTCAAGGGTTTTTGTGCACGACACAGATTGTTAATGACAAGGGCTAAGGTATATATAGGGTTATGGGGTTGTCGTCTTCCTGATGGGATAGTTTACGGGTTTTACTTGCTGGTTACTGCCATTATTTATGGTACCAATAGTTGTACAATTTAAAGCCCTTTGTGAATCGGAGATAAAAACAAGAAAAAAAGAATATCATGTTTATTTAATTAATTAGTATACCTTATGACTCGAGTTAAAAAAGGAAAAAACTGGCAAGATCTTGTTTGGTTTTCTTAGGAAAATATTTTCTTGAGGGACAAACAAAAATATATATATATTAAATAGGAATTATGGGTTTCCCAAGAACATTAAATATGATGAGCTGTTTTATTTTAGTTGTCAATACAATTAATGTGGAGTAAAGTTCTATTCTATATATATATATATCAACCATAATTGGAATTTTTTAAATTGTTTTTAGAGTTGCTTGGTAGCCGCTATGACCTCCATCATAAACAAGAGAGAAAGGAATGAGGAAAAGTTGGGAAACCATTATATTTCTTTCCAAGTTGTTTGGATGGCAAGAAAGAGGAAATTAAAAAAAAAAAAGCACAAAGAATATAATCAAACCCTATTTAGAGCTAATTTATTTTTACATTTGAAAATTAAAAAAATATATATTATTTTTTTATTTCAAATTATTTTTTTATATATATTTTCATATCATTTTGATATATTAATATTAAAAATAAAAAATTATTTTAATATATTTTTAAATAAAATATACTTTAAAAAATAATAATAACTAAATGCTTGAACAGTCAAACAGCCAATTAAAACCCATTAATTTCAGGAATAACAATGATTAGTGGCATCATGTGCTGCACCAAGAAGCATATGGTACAATCCCCTCTAAAGGCATCGCCATGTATCTACCGTCCATTATTATACCCTATCTGTTAGTGGCTTGTATTAACTTGGACCGCTGATTTCCAGAACCATAATATAAAGACAAGTGTTAAATTATAATCCTCTTCCTTGAAAAAAATATTTTATTATCGGTGTGGCTGATTTTAACAAAGAAAGACCAACTTTCGTGCTGCAAGTCATAGCTATTGCGAATCAAACTTGAGAAAATATTGGTATTTCCCTCTCTGTTAGTGGTTTTTTTTTTTACATTAAAAAGGATGTTTAGCTAGCACGAGCATGTTTTAAAAAAGAAGAGAAATATGTGACTTTAATTATACACCATATTAGATTTTGTTGTTATTTTGATTAGATAATGATAAAATTTATAATTATAACAAGTGGATCGAATTTAAAAAAAATGATAATAAAAAACTATATTGTTGTGAATAAAAACAAATGATATAACTCAATTCTCAATCCATTGAACATGAAAAAACAAAATTGAGTAAAAAAAAGTTGAAAAGAACTGGCTCGAGTCTATTTGAGTTAATATTACAAACTTGTAATTCGGGGAATAAAAAAAAACATAAGAAATCACAAGGATAAAAGGAAAAAAAATATGTCAACCCGAGGTTAACTTTTCAAATTTATGACTTGAGGTATTAGATTGGAAACACCTTATTTGAAAAAACTATAAAACTTAATTCCCAATCAATTAAAAGTTGAAGGATTGATTTGGAAAAGACTATTAGCTACTTGAAAGGATCAAAAAAATAAAACAAAAAAAAATTAAAAGAATGAGGATTAAAATTGACACAAAAAAATAAAAATAAATTCTTAATTTAAGGGTAAAACTGAAAAGAAAATCGATTCAACAAAAATCCCAAAATTAAAAGAATGAGGATCAAATTTGAAAAAAGTATTATATAGCAAATTTGAATGGAATGATGAAATTAAAAAAAAAAACTTCTATAAAAATATCAAGAATAAAGACCGAAGTTGAAATACCGCCAATAAAAAAGGCTAAGCAATGCAGTTCAAGGGATGAGAAAGAAAAAGAAAAAATGTCCACCGGAGATAAACTGGACTACCATCATAAACACATGCCATTCCATCAGAAAGAAGATGTAGCAGCACTTCTAACAACATGATGGAAAAACATTTTTAGACATGAGAAGGCATCTCATGGAGAGTGCGTCACGCATACCCCCACTTTTATATATATATTTGGTCAAATATTGGATTACTCCTAAACTAACTTGATAATAACAAACAAAAACAAAAAAACCTTGTGGAAAAACAAAAAAATCCCCGAATTCTAATTTTTTTTTTTGTTTTTAATGGTATTTTGATTGTTTAACTGTGCTTTTTAATTTTTTTTTTTAATATTTGATTAGATATCAAATTTCTCCTGAACTAGCATTATAATAATGAAAAAACCTTTGTGAAATAGAAAAATGCCCTTGATACCGGTTTTAATTTTTTTTCGCTTCTAAGTATATTTTGATCGTTTCACTGTATAATTAAAATAAATAAAAAATTTATATATTTCCGATCAATTTAATAATGACAAATAAAACATGTAAAAAGATTTTAATGCTAATGTTAATTCTTTTGGGTGAAGAGGCAAAATCACTACTATACTATTCCAATTAACTGTGCAAATAGATTTGGGTTAACACTGTTTTTCAAAGAGGATTAAGCTTCTGTTAATTTCTTGTGGTTCAAGGGGATCTCTCTATAGAAAACCTAGGAAGGGGAAGCTTTCCTGTTTATACCCCCGGATGCCCGGGGCTTGGAAGTGTCCACAGTATCTTCTTCCACTACAGTGGCTTCTTCTTCCACTGCAAATTCAGGAGAGAGCAATCTCTGAATGCGTGCAAATTAAGCATGGCTAAAGATGTTCAGAAGCATTTCCCCTATTTGGGGCACTTGAAGCTAGCACCCTGCATGTCAATGCATACATTTAAACCACAACTAGCAAGGGATTGGTGCAGATGCAAATATGAAGAATTACAAGTTCACAACTTGCCAGTTTCTAATGTCTCTCTATATAGCCTGAAGAAAAATATTACACAAACAAAATTGACGAACTTTATTACATCCCTATGAAAATTCAAAGCTACTCTATAAAGATGAACAACATCTAGTTCTGGAATTGATAGATAAATGGGATCCCAACCCAAAACTTCGGTAAAATCTCAAACTAGTTTCTCTGCCGTGGGGAAAATAATCTAAACTGGGAGATTTAGTAAAGGCCTATAGAAGACATGCACAAAGAACATCATGTAGAAGCTTTGATGCATTGTTTTGGTCCAATACTCGAGGAGATAACTGCATCTCATCATAAATAAACTCGGATAGCTTCGGATGGCCACTTTTTGATGCACTATCTGGAGCATTTTCCAATTGATGCACCCAGTTTACAGCTCATCATGGCCACCTTGCAGTTGTTCATTGTACATTGATTCAAGTTTACACTCGAGTTCCTGTCAGATCAATTTTCACATTTCAATAGGAAGAAAAGGAGCAGAGAAAACTGGCTGCTCATTAAATAAAATATACCTCAAGCTTTCCTTCTAGGCAACGGATAGGGGTCGACATCAGAGCTACATATCTGCCATGATGAAGAAAGAGTAAGACAGCTGAATTTTATGTGACGATTATATGCATGCAAGCAGATAAGATAGGGAGGAGGGAGGGAGGGTGCAAGACATACTCGCAGCGGCTTGGTTCTTTCACGTCGGTCTGTTCTGTTTTCAGTCCACATCTAAGCTTGACCTGTTAAAATGAAAGGACTTGTTAGCAAAAATCTTACTCGTAAAAAGACTAGAAAAAATCTATGCCTTAATTAGATACCATTTTGTCATTCGCTGTCACGCAATTGATTGTTTAGACATACCCAAAGAACACACTTTATGACAGGAAAAAAACATCAACAAAAAATATGTTGATTTACTGTCTTCTACACATCACAATGCATTCTAAAGTGGTCAGTATATCAAAAGGGATCCAGACAGCTCAAATGATCAATAAACTGGAAGAAAAAAAAGTATTTTAGACATATTTAAGATCCAATGTAGCTCCATTTGCCTTAGACAAGAGTTTTAACAAATAATAAGATCTCTCATACCTTCAAACTTCTATCAGGTCCATTCCAGCATCCATCACCATTTGAAAACAACATGGTGCCATATGAGTTTTCAAATTTCTCCCATTGCCTGCATAGAGAACAGAAAAGAAAACATGAATCTTCAGCGTATAGACATTAACATGAACAAAGAAGCCAACAAAACTACCCTATCTCACAAGGACTATATTTTTGTTTCTCATCGCTTTTTGAGGGATGTCTTGTTCTTGAATTTTGTATTATTCAGTACCTTCTTTCTAATACCACTTTTTTTTAATCTAAAAATGACACTAACAAGAGTGTATACAGAAACTAGTTCTAGATCCAAAACATAAGTACATACAACACTTTTGACCTCCCCCACCACATCTGCCAGTGTAGGTGTTTTAGGAAGAATTGCTTGAGTATAGTAACCATATGGGATCATTGACTTACTCTACAGCATCGTGCTATCATCACATATTGAGACACATCCTGCATTTTAATGTCTTGCATGAAGACCGGATTGATTTGTGAAATGTAGGTGATGAGAAATGAAGAAAGAGAACAATGGGAACTAGTTGTTCCTTTATTCTGAAAAGTAAGTATATCACTTTGCTTTCAAGTTGAATTCAATAGTTTGTTCCTTCTCCTGTTCATTGTTACAATTCAACTTCTATTAAATTGATTAGGTTATAGCCATACTGCTATGTTTTAAGGCTTGCCTCCATTAGATAGCTGAGACCCATATTCCTTCAACTGAAATAAAGTTATCCTTGTATTGAAAGAGCATTGTAATTTCACCTTCCGACAATTTATCAAAGTTCTGTTCATAAATTTATGCCCTCTTTGTTGATGATTGTGTCGATGGGAAAGAGTCAAACATGTTCCTGGTCACCAGCCTTCCATCCCCTAGTATCATTATGTTTAACTAAACTTGCTTAGTCCCTAATCAAACAAGCGCTGAATCATGACTCTGATGAGATATCGATAATTTAAAATCTCTACATAAATGCTAATGTTGATATTTCCTCTTCAAAGGTTTGATCTCATTGGCAAGACAACAAAGTTAGCTCCTACTTCCCCAATGGCCTCTTTTTAAAAAGCTGCCATCATCAGCTTAAATTTAAGTACTGACTGCTCAGAGGGCGGAAAACACGTATAGCAACAGAGAACTAATACTGTCTGACTAGACAAAGGATAAAAACAGCATGAAGACATACCCTAGTTGAGTTATGTGATAGCCCTCCTCCTGGGATGCATCTTTAAATGGGCAGACTTTATACACGTACCTGGGACGGGAAAGAAACCAACACCAAAAGCAAAGCCAGTAACGAAGGTAAATTCCCACACATCTTAATTGATATGAGAGCAGGGCAACCATCAACACAGAGAGAAGAGGGGTTTTGAATATTACTTGTCCTGTTTGGTTTCAAAACATTGATCGTAGTAGAAATAGAACTCCTTCTCCATGCCTAGAATTCAAAATTAGATTTGAAGTGAAGAAAATTATCAACCATACGCTGGTAAAAGTATCCTTTAGCTGTTAAATACAAATTCATTGATATACTGACTTACCAAAGTCGTGTTTTAACTTCTCCGTCAAACTTGCTATTCTTTCCTGTATATCAGACAACCTTGTAGTGGAGTCCTCATAATCCTTCCGGACACGATTTGCATCTATTAAGCAAGACACACACACACACACACACACACACACACACACTCTCATGCAATTATTAATAACTTAAAAGGTATGCTATATGGAAACCAACACTTGCCTAGTTTATCTAGTGGAGCAGGAAACAAATTAATCGCCTGAAACAGGTTTTGAGCAGCATCCTGTATCTTTTCCAACCAAGATGGGTCATTCAAAATAGTTACTCCTAAAGACATTAGAAAAAGACTCTTACTATGAGAACTTACGGTATGAAAAAAAAAAAGGAGAAAAAAATTTAGCAGAGAGAAGAAAAACAACTGCTTCAAAAGAACAATTGCTAATCTGGTAAATCTTTTTGCACTTATGCCAAACATATATGTGGCACCGGAGTTATTAAGATCATTTCCTTCAGATGATTCCCTTACCATCATTATTGTCATGGTCCTTGTCATCAGTGGCCTCTGGAATCTCATTGTTGCCTTCATGGTTATCTTTATTAGGACTAACTTCCTCAACTTGGTGTTCAGTTTTTTCTCCTGTCCAACGCGAAGCAACAAGGCGACCCAGCTCTTCTCTTAACAACCCCTCTGTGCTTTCAGATCCATCAGTTGGCAATCCCTCAGTATTTTCATATTCATCTTTCTGTTGATGAGAGCAACGAATACTATTCAGGTACATGGTGAAACTCAACAATATAAATACAGAAATACTAATTTAAATGGAGAACTTCCAATTTTTTCAATGCTATTAAATAGAATTTTCATGTGTTGTTATTACAACTATATGAAACTAAAAAGGAAAAATCAACTCATTGCAGTCCCAGGTAAAGGACATCCGGAATAAGTAATCAACTTGCTTCTCTAGTGTTCCCTCCACTGCTCAATTTGATGTTGATTCTTGCAAAAGTGTATCACATATAAAGAAGCAAACTTCATGAGAGACAGGTTAAGGGTACAGCAGTTCAATAGGAAACAGCAAATTGTCCAGGTAATTTCTTTAGCAATTTGAAGTTCACCATCATCAATATCAAATTGCTAATGTAGTACAAGGGTGCTCTTGGCTGTCACAAGAGTTGTATACATAGCTATCTACTATTGGGCTCAACGTGACTGACGTAAATACTATTTATTGCTAATGTACATTGATCATTTAATACTTAAGTGTACAATTGTCAATTTTCTTTTCTCTAACAGTCAAAAGTGATACAAGCAGCTTGGCTTGACAGCTTAAATGATCTTTGAGCCGAACTTGGCTTAGGCTTTTCATTTATTCATATGCCCAAGCAGAGCTCAAGCCTCAATAATATTTTACAGCTTGATCTTGTATATAAATTTTCTGTCTGTACACAAATTCAAGCCCTTGAATACCATGAGCAAGTACAGCATGGCTGAGCTCATTTGTGGCTAAGCACAGCAACACACACACAGAGATAGAGGGAGAGATATATTAAAAGGCAGACCTCCATGCTCACTAACCTGATCTACTGAAGGTTCATCGGACAGCCCATTGTTCTCACTATCTAAAGTTGTAGAGCTAGAGCTTTCCTTATGCTCATCATCAGATTTATCGTCAGTAGCCATTTTCATCATCTCTTCCTTTTCTTTCACCAGGCGTTCTTTTTCCTCTGCCTTCTCAATCTGCTCCTTACGTGCTATATAACAGCTCAAATAATAAATGATGGAAGGTAGACGTGAATAATCAGTTACTTGGCTGAAAGGTCACACAACTGCTATATTTAAACAAATTTATAAATTTAAGCATCAACAAGATAGCAAGAAGAAACAGAATTTCTCAATTCTTTAACAGAGCAGAAGCAGAGTCTTAAACAAGTCAGAGTGGAGTGTTTCAATCAAAATACTGCAAGATTATTGAATTATAGATATCTAACAAGGGACTTGCTTTGTTTAAAGAACTGGTTCATTTAAGGTTGCTCTATGAGTTCTTATTGAGACTATGCAATTCAACCTTCAGCATGTTTTCTTTTTTTCTGCAAACTCAGTGTAAATTAGAGCAAATATCAAGCAGGCATGCATAACTATACAATACATATAGATTTATATGTGTAGCCTTTTCATTTTGCTTGGCATATGCGCATCTATGTGTTCACCGAATCTGATTAAAAATTCCATAAGGCCATTAGTAGTGGAATTAAAGCTGGAAAATCAAAGAGTAAGGGAAGGGAGGAGAACTTGACAATTAAAAGTGACAGTATGTTAAACAAAATGTTGAAATTGAAGAGAAATTAACCTTACTAGAAAATGATGAATTACCTTTAAGATTTTTAACAAGCCCTTTAAGACTCTTTTCATTGTTTTTCAGTTTTGATAGTTCTTCTTTATCTTTCACTATTGCTTGTTTTGCTTGCTCAACTTCCTTTTTCCTTATGGTGACACCTTCTTTATAAATGTCAATTTTTTTCTTTAGCTTGTCTCTGGTCACTTTGCCAGCCTCCCAGCATGTATTTGGACACTTCACTTCCCCGTCATACTCATCACTTCCATCACAGCAATCTGCTCATTTTATTTTATAATACAGAATGGTCAATAAAAGAAATTTCAACAATTAAAAGGTTTATATTCAGTGTACACAAACACCTAGAGAATTCTGAAAGTCAATCTACAAAGAAAGGGATATAAAGATTCCCAAACTGAACTAAATTTTCAAAAGTACTGTTGATGGTAAGCATCCTCCAAATTAACACAGAAGAAGGAAAAACAAACTAAAGTGCATTCTAATCTTTCCTGAATATCAGCAAGGGAAACACCACTAAAAGCCCTTGAAGCAGTACACCACAAGGGCACTTCCCGATCAATGAATTAACTAAAAAGGACCTTTAAACATGCAAACATTAAGAAAAAAACACCGCCATAAAAAACAGACGAAACAATTTTACTCTTTTATTAATAAAAATGGTAGTGTTAATGAAGACACGAAAACAGGAAAGAAAAGGGAGGCACGAGCTTCTGGTATGTTGAGAAATTCTCAGACCCTGGTTGACATCCAGACCATGTTTTCAAGCCCAGAGGGGGGTGGAGAAGTGGCAGAATTTATAAAGGAATCAATTTCTCACCAGAAAAAAAGAGATTATCAACATGATTTATTAATAATTACAGATGCTAAATATTACAAAGAGATTTTTGTAATCATGTGGCATGAACACATTTCTAAAGTTAGATGCCAGTCATCAAACAGCAAAAAAGCAACATGCCATCTAAGGCTTCCACTGAAGAATTCCAACTAGCATAGGCTGTACAAATCCATCTTCATCTGTTGGTACTGTCTAGGATCTTTTAAGTATTCACCATTAAGTCCTAGTCAATCAATATTTTATTCATTATCTCAAGCCAGTAGAGACGTTTTCTTGCTATTCAACTTATACCAAATCAGTCAGTATCACATGTTATTTTGTCTTTACAGAAGGACACTCCAGGAGCATCCAAGTCTTTACATGAAATATGAATGTACACAGACGAGCTTGCATGAGACTTGATAGCTTTAACTTAAACAGCATAACTATATGTGCTTACAAACTGGAAAAAAGAAAAAAAGAAAAAAAATTCACAAACATAACCCATCTTACCGCAGATTCCATCATTCACTTTTGAAGAATGTAATGAAACAGGAAGGTGTCCCACATTCACACAGTAGAACTTTCCATGTGGGCATGCCGATGTTCCTGCAACGAACACAGCAATTGAAAAACAATTTTCAGCTAGGAAATATAATTCCTACAAAAGATATCACACACAATTTGCATACCATAAAATCTTTCAAAAATATAAGAAACAAACAAAACCATTACCGTTACAAAAGCTATATGGTAATGAATTCTACAAAATTTTGCAGTCACCAGAGAGCCTTAAGTAAATAATAATCCATCATTTTGCAAACTAAAAAAAATTAAATAATACCCCAAATTCAATTATCTACCTTAAATTTAAGAACTTTCTATAATTATAAAGCAAGCCCATTTCCAGTATCACATTACCATCATAAACACAATACCCATCATTTCAATTACAAAAAAAAACCTAAATGCAAGTGTATACATGTAAGACTCAAGAACATTCCAACTAGTTTCTGCAATTATGCACCAAACCCATCTTTAGTGTCACATTACTCAAAATAAATAAAAAATCCCAATAATAAACCCATTTAAAAAAAAAATCGAACAAAAACTAAAACTAAAACAATAAAGAGAAAGGAGAGAATATACCTGGCTCGTCAGTCCCATCAGGACAATCACAGAAATCATCATTAAGTTGAGCTCTAGTGAACTTCTTGGATCCATTCCTACACTTTATAGTCTCTGTTTTGAAGTAATTCTCATCTGGGTCCAAATTACACCATCATTTCATGAACTCAAAAATCATAACAAATTAAAGAAAACGCAATTTTATAAACGAAAAGAAGAGGTACAAGCATAGGTACCTTGAGGGGCAACTCCAAGGAGGGAAATGAAAGATGATTTGGTTGAAGAAATCAGAGAGAAATTGGTAATTAAAAGAGAGAATAATAAGAAAAGGATGTTAACTTTCATAATTTTGGTAATGCGTATATAGTTTATGTGCTGTTTATTTATTTTGCTGTAACTCAGGTTTTGTATCTTCTTTTCCTTTTCTTGTTTAGCTCTCGACAGATCCATTAAACCTCATTTTTATCACTAATAAATTATCTAATTCTCAATTTCATCTCAAATATATTAGTTTTGTCAAATTTATCCTTTCATGTTTTTGTTTAAAGTATCACAATTTTCAGATTTTCTTCAAAATGGTGTTGTTTTATTGTGTAAAGTACTTGATTGAGAAATATAATTATACTTTAGAGATCTTGGATACAATTAAGAATAGTTGGATAGTTTAGAGATTTACTAGATGAGTGGATAGTGAGACCCGTAAAAAAGTAAAGTTAAGGCTACACAAACATTTTAAAATAAGCAAAAAAAAGTTGAGACTCGGGACATCAATATGACCCGATTCAATAAACCTGTATAATTTTAATAATATAAATAAATAAAAAGCAAAAATAACACAAAAAAAATTAAAAAAACCTAACACAAATCCATCTAGGTTATTATACAAAATTTTTGACCTCGCCACAACAACGAGATAACTTTATCGAAAGCAAATTTAAAACTCAATTATCAAACAATTCAATATGGAAAGGCAAAATTAAAAGAAGAAGAAGAAGAAGAAGAAGAAGAACATAGTTAAATCGAGTTAATTTGTTAACTCCGAGACCATGAACATAATACTGAGATAACTTCATAGAAAGAAAAGTAAAAACAATACAAAGACCAATTCACAAGAAATCAAGAAAAGTAAAAACAATACAAAGACCAATTCACAAGAAATCAAACGTTGAAGGATGAGATTTGAAAAAAAAATTAATAAAGAATCTAAAAAGAGACCGAGATCAATCCATGTTAATATTTGAAACTCGTAACCACCCTAGTTACGAGCTCAGGACTAACCTCATTGAAAGCAAACTCTAAAAAATAATGAAGTAAATTCTCAATCACAAAACATTAAGAGATGAAATTTGAAAAAAAAAAGCAATAAAAAAGGAACTAAAATAAAACAAAGAGTAATTAAAAAACAAATAAAATTTGACACACAAATAAATTGAAATCAAATGTTGAGGGATGACAATGAATACCCACATACTAGATTTCTTGATATTCATACCCTACTCGTTACCCATCTAGTAAGAAATTAAGATATTTATAAACTATTCATTAGGTTTTGGGTATTCATATGGGTATCAATCACCTTATTATTATTATTATTCAATAAAAAAATAATTAATATGTGTATTTGAAGTGTGTGTGTATTAAATTAAAAATTTTAAATATTACACACCTTATCATATTGCATTAAAAATATAAACATTCAACAAATATATCTATATGATAAAAATGTACATTTCATGTTAAGTTTGGTCGTGTTTTGGGTTGGTTGTGATAATATCCATATCCTATTTATTACTTATTGGGTAAGGTAACCATAAAAAGAACTAACATGTTCAGGTTGGATTAGTATCTATCAGGTTCAAATTAAATTGTCATTCATAATGTTGTAAGATGAAATTATTTATCCTTATGGATGTCTATTATCTATCTATTATTTATTATTAGATAAAAAAAATGAACTAAAATATAAATTTGAAGTGTGTGTATCAAATTATTAATCTATAAAATTAAAATATCTCACACTGTATTAAAAAAAAATCTAAATTTTCTACAAATGTATTTGTATAATATAAATATACAATTTAGGTTTGGTTCAGGCGGATTTCGAGTATGTTTTGATAATATTTATACCACATTCATTACTTATTGGATAAGATAATCATACAAATATTATCAGCTTGTTCAGGGTGGGACGATATCTGTCAGGTTCATATTAAATTGCAATCCTTAATGTTGAGAAATGAAATTAAAAACAAAAATTAAGTTAGGAAAATGATTAACATAAAATAACTAACAATCAAAATAATAAATACCAAATTTAAATAAATAAAATAAATAAAATCAAACGATGAGAGGTGAAATTGAAACAAAAAATAACATATGAAAGATTAAAAAAAAGTAACTAAATAGAAATAAAAAAAATAAAGACCAAATTTGAAATAAAAATTAAATGAAGTCAAATGATGAAGTGTGAAATTAAAAAAAAAACAACTAACCTATAAAAGATTACAAAACAAAACATATAAAAATCAAAAGAATAAGAACTAATTTATCTACATAAAACAAATGAAATGAAAATGTTGTATTTTGCCGTACTTTGCCAAAGAGAGGAGAGAGAGAAGAAAAGAGAGAAAAAAAAATCTATTAGAACAAAACCATTCATCCATCGCTATCACACATACAATCACTATAAAGATCTTAATACATCACTCTATACACTGTTGTGAAAAATAGTGTTTGATCACTAGAGTAGCCCGAATGCGTCACCCAAATAGCATAGACTCTTCTCTACCAACAACTCTCTCTCTCTCTCTATATATATATATATTCAAAAGATCCAATTGCCCTTATCTCTAATTGATAATTATAGAAAAGCCAATTTAAAATAATAAAGATACTCCTAGACCCAAGTTGAAGAAAAATTTTTACAAAAATAGGTAAGTAATTATACATTACCAAAAAAAAAAAAAACACCATTTCCCCCTAAGTTATTTTTTGTTTGTTTTAAAAGTTATATTAGTAATTTTACTATGCAATAAAAATATAAATATAAAAAGACTGATTTACACAGCACGCAATTATAGTGCACCGAATCTTGCTCCACAGGAAAAAAAAAAAGAAGTTTAAGTTTTTTTGTTTTTAATTTCAGAATTATCTTTTCCTTTCCGCATCTTCTTTATATTTAAATAATCACGAGTAATTTTGGTACATGCATTGAATGTGTAATATTCATTGCATAAAAAATTGTTTGTTATTTAAGAAAAAGGTACAAAACTAATAGATAATTAAATTGATTTTATTAGAAAATTAATAATATTACATTGCAATTGTATTATCAAAAAGTTATTTAAAGTGCAAAAGCTATTATATTATTATTTATTGCGAGGTTTTTGCTTATTGTTACTTAATTTAGACAATAAATAGTTAGTTCCTCATGTTCTAATGTTGGTCGCATAATAATATAGGAACAACAACTAAAAAACAATTGATTTTAAGGGTTCGTGAATGAAGAAAATAGGGGAAGAAAAGTTGTCTTAAGACATCAACAAGTATAAAAGGTGCAACATGCACAATTGAGTCATTAATAAAAAGATAAGTGATAAAGAACTGTGAAAGGGAAAATCAAGGGGTGTGTGCGTGTGTGAAATTGAAGTGCTAGCGAGGATAACAAATAACTATGAATAATAATAAAATGGAACTAATGAAGTCATATAAAAACTTTACAAAGAATGGACTTTCTTTGGCTAATGAGTTTCTGGCCTAAAGTTGTATATGTGAAACAAGTTCCTAGAGGAATACAGACACTCCGATAGTAGAGTTATTATTTGAGTTTTG
Organism: Populus alba x Populus glandulosa; assembly: GCA_033617975.1. NCBI lineage: Eukaryota > Viridiplantae > Streptophyta > Magnoliopsida > Malpighiales > Salicaceae > Populus > Populus alba x Populus glandulosa. The sequence continues at coordinate 4,686,473 of CM066155.1, read as the reverse complement.
GATGCTCAACTGATAAACATACAAATCAAAAAGATAAAACAAAAAATATTTTTTTTAATAGAAAAGAGATTTATGTTCTTGGTATGTTTTCTATGCGAAGAGATTAGCTCAGTGTCTCTTAGTTATTATATGAAAATTAACCACCTGAGTAGCTTTTCGAGCATAAACTAAAAAAGATGATGCTCCATTTGGTTCCTTTTTTTTTTTTATTAAATTCAAAATGGTGTCGTTTTTATCTTGAATTAGGGATTTTAGCTAAAGTTCAATTTAGTCCTTCAACTTTTAATTTATTTTAATTGCACCCATAATTGACTCTAAATTGTTGATTTAATGCAATTTAGTCCCAGGAAAAATTCAATTTTAACCCTGAATTTCGACGCCTTTTTTTTTTGTCCCTGATCTCGGATTTCTTTAATTTAGCTTCTAATCAACCATTAAACTTTTAATTTTTTCAATTTCACCCCGGTTCCAATCAATTGAGCCCCTATAATTCAGCGCCTTTTGCAGATTGGTCCTTGTCTTTGAAATATTTCAATTTGACCCTTAATTGACCCCAAAACTTTAATTTTATTGCTATTTTGCCCATGAATTCAATTAATTAACTTGGTAAAAATTAAATTTGGTGTCCTAAAATTTCAATTTTCTCAATTAAGCCTAACTTGGGTTTCCAAACTTAAGTTTTCACCAATTAAACCTCTAATAAAATTAATTTGACCCATTTAAAGTATAATTAAGTCCTTGCACCTAATTAAATCCTTTAATTGAATCCAAACTAATTCCTAAACATAATTAAATTTTTAATTTGACCCATGATTAAATCAAATTGGCCTATTACAAATTTAATTATGTATTCAGACTTAATTTTTATACAGATTCGTTAAATAATCAATTAATTTAACCTTAAATTTGCATTGTTTCTTTAGTCTTTTGGTATAATGGGATATAATTAGGTTTTGAATTTCCTTCAAAATTACAGCTTGATTTTTATTTATTTTTAAAATCTTCATCTACTTGTTTTCTTCACATCGCCAACTTTTATTTTATTTTTTATTTTCATTTTAAAAAGAAAAATAAGTAATTTTAGGGAATAACCCCCAATGATTGCTATTGATAAACTAAAAGTGTTTTTAGAAGAAGAAAAAAAATGGGTGCTAAAATAATTGTTATTACGGAAAATTATACAAAAAACTAAAACAACATGCCTTTTTGTTTTTTGTTTTTACAATTACTTTCATGGTTCATTCAATATAGACATTGACATAATGCACTACTCATATTTTTTCTCGCTTGATTGCATCTTAATATAGCCAAATTAATGATCAATTTCTTATCATTTGTAATTAAAAGTAAAAATTACAAGATAAAGGACTAAAGTATAAAAAACAGAGAAATCAAATGGCCAATGACAACATTTTATAAAAAAGTTCTTTTTAGTCCACCACTTTCCTTTTCATTCCTTTTAGTCCATTTAGTTTTTAAAATTTATTTTTTTGATCCAAAACTTTATTTTGGTTTTTTTTAATCTTTAAGGTTGAGAAGTAAAAGAAAATCATTGAAAAATATCGAGTTGAGGTAATGTTTGATCGTCCACACCCCAAGCACTAAAAAGACCAAATTTGTTATCAACATGTTCTTCTTGAAGATGGAGTTCATTGGTGATGGTTTTTTTTTTAATTTTATATAAAACTCAATAAAATAAAATAATTATAATAATAGCTGGGACTCTTTTTCAGAGTTCTATATTTTTAAATTTTTTTTAATCAGAATTAGTTATAAGTAGTTTAGAAACGTATCAATTTTCAAACAATCGCTTAAAAATCAGGACATACTTATACAGAGATGTTTTTGAACTATTTTTACATGCTTCTGCTGCGTAAAAAAACAACTAAAAAGTTTCGTATTTTTCAATCCAAACTCGCCTAAATTTCTCAATCGTAATATACTTTTACAAAAACATGTGGACCATGTACCAAACACACCCTTAATCACTCTTTATATTGAAGCTTTCACCATCCATGGTCGCCTCCACAATATGTGAACGATCCACTGCTCTTTCTACACAGCAACAACGCCACCTTTTTCAATCTCAAAGGCCCAAGGCAATGCTGGACCTAATTGCGACATTTGAAAAAAGAGAAAAAAGAAAAAGGTTAGACCGAAACCATTATATTGTGTTAATAGAAATTTTAGATATCAAATTAAACATGTCTAGCTAGCTAGCTAGGTAGATAGCCACTGTGGCTTCCATCTTTTTCTCCCTGGATATTCTTGCCTAGTAGGGCAACACGATATGCACTTGAAACGCTGGATTTGTGCACACCTCTTTTTAAATAGAAAGGAATGGACGCAGAGGCGGATCTTAAGATCAGAGATAAGCAACTGGACCACAAAAACCTAGAGTGCACCGATCCTAGCTAGTGTATATCATGTCAACAACTTGGGCACAGCCCATAGATGAAAATGGCTGAGAATATATGCATACATGCATGATATTGACTCCTCCTCGACACGCATGATGGATGGAAAGTAAAAGAAGGAAAATTCTGAGAAATATAGCTTAACTGGTCAGATTTTAGATTTGCTTTTAAATCTCACAAATCTCATGACCATTGAAATCTTACATGGTCGTTAACTTCAGAACTCATAGAATTAATTGAAGTACACGCAAGCTGGTTCGGACATCCACATTAATATGAAAAACAAAATAAAGAGGAGGGGGGAGAAAAGGGGTCTAGTACTTATCATGGGAACTCTACTAGGAATGCTAACATGAAATGGATGGTCTGGGAAGAGAGACTTTTCTCTAAAGGAAGCCCTTTCATTGTCCTATATAGGTATGCATGACATGTATAACTACCATGGGATCTCTGAATGATTTGATGCATGATATTAGTTCTTCATGGCACACAATTATTGAAGCAAGTCCATGCATGGCTAGGGAGGCAACATATGCGTATAGCTGAGAGTTGATTTGTCAATGGAATGGAAGCTAGCTGGTGTATTGTTGCTGGAAAGAGTTGTAGAATCTGCTTTCTGCTAAAAAGCATGGTGCACGCGTCTGCATATGCATGAAAATGAGTTGTGCAACATGCATGCATGCATGCTCTATATAACAGATTTTATACCAGAGGCAACATGGTAAAGTTAACATCTGGTGATAAAATTAACAGAAACTAAGCTGCGCGGGTAAAGTTTGTGGCACAAGAGAGAAATCATTATTCGTTGTAATAGTGGGTAATGGACAAGTTTACCCTTCTAACCCAATAATACAATGCTTTTTATATGGGATAATTAGGTCTTTTCATGGGGTTTATAAATCATTATTGATTGAAATTACTTAAATGCCTTTAAAGGCAAAAAGTTTGTTAACTTGAATCTAGGGGCTCATCGGAGTTTTTAATTTTTTAAGCATATTATAATAACTATATAGCCTCTAAATTTTATAAAATTATAACCTTCTCTTCATAGGCTTATTAGTACTTTCCTCTTGGGTGTTTTTTTTTTTTAATTATCATGTTGTATTAAGGGCAAATTAATATTTTATTAATATAAAAAATTAAGAAAAAAGTGGTTGGCCGTGTAAGCTGCAGGCGTATTCAAGCAGCATGTAGTTTATGATTGTTAAAAATGGTCTTCTAAGTTGTTTTCCGAGTTGTCTTGGCGGTGGCTACCTGTAACAACAACACGTGTATTGTAATGTTAACTGGCTCAATGCCAATTAAATTCCCTCCCTTTTTTTCTATTTCTCCACCTTGAATGGCGTGCTGCCCTTGAAAAATAAAATCACAACAACCTTTCAATTTATTTTTTCCTGAGATTTAGTCCCTCTAATTTTAAATGCACTTCTTTTATTTCAATTAGGTTTTTCAAATTAAAAATTGTTTTCAAATTCATCTCCCTTTATTTTTTTCAACTCTCAAATTTGGTCCCATTCTTTTTATTCTTATTTTTTTAAAATGGTTTTTTAAATTGATTTTTTTGTTGCAATTTCATCTTCCATCATTTTTCTCTCTCACGTTAGACTTTATTCTTTTGGTTGTTGTTGTTGTTGTTGTTTTTTTTTTTTTGCTTTGACAAATATTTTAAATTTCATCATTCAATATTAGTTTTTTTAGGAATTAGGCTTCTTTTGAACCTAATATATAGTTTCACGCATTATAAATTTAGACCCGTCTAGGTTTGCTTGATTTTTCATATTATTAAATTAGAGTTTCTAAGATTTCATGGGCTTTGGATTTGAGGGATTAACACATGTTTATAAGATTTGTCGAGGTTTTCTTGGTTTTTTATATTATTAAATTAGTTTTTTTTTCATATTTCTTGATTAGAAAATGACTCAATAACTCATCTCTAATATGTTTTTTACTTTTTCTGGAAACATTTACGTCACCTTAACTTTTTTTATACATACGGCTGAAATTTTGCCAACTTGCAGTATGGCACCGACCATTTCTAGGTTTACTCATATCTTTTTTTTTTTTCAAGTTTTGTTTTTTAGATTTAATATTTGTTATTTTATTTTTGACCTTCAATATTTAATTCATTACGGTTGACCTGATTTGTTCTGGTATAGGTTCCATGAGGTTATTATGTTTTTATACTTCAAATCACAGGTTTCGCAAGTTAATCATGGTTGATCAACGTTAATTCAAAGTGTTGTTGTTTAAATGTTTTTGTTTTTTTTTTAAAAAAACAATATACCGTCTAATATGTCAATATTTCAATATTTTAAATGGTTTTTTTGTCTAGTATACATCAAAATTTTGACTTCATAACGTCTTTATCTTCTTTTAAAGATCGGAAAAAAAATGATTCGAGGTAAAAAAAATAAAATAGTTATTCAGTATTTCAAAGAGACGAGTTGTCAAACTTGACTGCTTGGCCCTGTATATATCAAGGGAACAGAACCAACCCTTCGAGAATGAGTAATTGAGTTTATGACATAAACAGAAGAAAGAAATGATTCTGATCAAATGCCCTCTGTGTTTTCTCAAGTGGTGTTACGAATTGATTATTATGCTGATCCATATTCACATGCAAGACAGAAGAGAAAATATATGCCCTCTCTGTGGCTCGTTCAAAGGCTGCTGTGGTCGCATAACAAGATCCTTCATATGAAATGAAATTAGCCATGCAAATTACTGATCATTTCCTCAAATTCACAACTTGTTCTTGAAAAAGTAAAGGAAAAGAGTGCTAATAAGCTACAGACTGTAGTTGATTAATGTGATTATATTCCTCGTCAGCTTAATAATCACGTTAGATATATACTTGGGGGGGGGGGGGTATAATTTTCAACTTATCTTAAATTCTTTATATCCCTTCACCATGACTCGTATTGATTTCCCTTCTGATGGTAGATCAACAGCAATGCATGGTGATAGGGTTGAGTTGCTGTGAGTCAAATCGGTAATGATACTATTTTACTAAAAAAAAAAAAAACCGTTTCTTACAATGATATTATTTTAGTAAAAAAAATAAAAATAAAAACTAGATCGTTGCGCACGTTGCACTTCATGTTGGATTAAACCTTTTTAATTTTTAAAAAATCCAAACATTATTACCATGTTTTCTAATAAAATAATTAATCATGAACTCAAAATATAATGCATATTGGATTGTATTTTTTAAAAATATTAATATAGTAATATATTAATTTTTTTTTTCAAATATTGAGACACTAACATATTAGAACGACCTGGATTAACCAGTCAAATCGACGATCTAGATCATGAGACTGTGATAACCTTATAAAAAATATATCATAATAAATTATGAAGATCAATTCCTAATCAACTTAATATTGAAGGACAAATTAAAAAAATTACCCGAGCCAATCTGGGTTAATTACCTGCTTAACATGCAACCATATTCATGAGATTAGAATAACTGAATAGAAAACAAATTAAGAAAAAAAATTATGAAATCCAATTTTCAATCAACTTAATCTTGAATGATGAAACTAAAAAAAAAATCAATTAAAAAAAATAACAAAAAACAACCCGAGTTAACTTACAATCTAGATTATAAGACTGAGACAACTTGTAATATTTGAAACTTGTAATTGAAAAATGGTGGGTTAAAGTTCTAATTAAGAGGAGGAGGTCGTAAATTAGGGACGTCAGGGAGGAGCTCAAGGCCTCAACAAAATCTATCTGAGCATTGTGTATCTGGAATAAAAAGTTGAAAATCGCAATTGCTTAGGAATTGACAGCACTGGCATTTCAATCAAAACTAAATTTTACTACTTTTTAGCATTTCGTACAGACCCTGTTCATTGTTGAAACATGGGATAAAAACAAGTTTGTCAAGAAATTCTGAAAACAAAGTCACATTCACTTGAAAAGGCTATGCTTTGATGCGAAAACAGCATATCCATTTGCACTTGTGACAATCGTATCTATTTGTTATTCGACATCTCTTAGCTGTTACATGCAGCAAATATATTTTCGTGAGAGGACAGGGAGGCCTAGGCTGCCGGAGCAGGTGACCTCTCCGTGCAGGGAGGCCTAGGCTCCATCACATGCCATTGATTTCAATCTTAATGGTAAGAACCATGCTAATCACATATATATCTGAGATCAAACAGGACTATCTTATCAAGAAGCGAAATCAATCAATGCACATGTCCGCATGTACGAAGAAGGATTTTATTTGACAGCTTAAGCTTTTGAGTTGAATTGGTTCTTTGACACTCCTCGGGTGATAGGGACAACCTTACAGAACATGGCCTGGAACTAGTTGCTCCTGTCTGTCTATTGCTAAAAAGGATGGTGTGCAGGCAGGACATATCTCAAATAAACCTAAGCAAATCTCTAAACATGGCAATATTCTGAGCTTACAAGGACACAACAATAATGATGAACGCAGAGAGGCATCAAACTAAAGATTTAGCTAAAGTGGGAAAAGATGGGTGGGAACCCATTTTTTGTGGCTTTGGGTAGAAGGGAATAACTAAATTCTTGACTTGAGAATATGACTCATTGGCTTTAGCTTGAGTTAAGATTCTAACATTCCCATCTTGGAATCTTTAGCAGCTTTATCCTTCCTCACCCTGCTTTTTCCACAAGGAATACATTCCGTGGTCATTTCTCACTTTCTTGTTTCATCCAATACAATAGCATCTGTGGTCAACAAAATACAACCAATCAACATCTTGCATGTGTAAGTCGCTCATGATTGACCAGTCCTTAAATGTGATTCTCTATTCTCTGATGCGTTTTTTTTTTATTTTTCGGCTCCTCCTTGTCCTCAAAAGTAAAGTTCTATGGTGATATAGAATCCATAAAAAGGCATTGCAAGTACAAGGAAGAACAAGAAATCCTAGTCCTCTCTTGCAAAGTGGTGGGGAACATCATTCTCAGGGAGAGGAAGGTGAAAGCAGTAGATAACAGAGTAAACGTTAGGCATTCTCTTGCACTGTACAAAAACCAGACCGCCATCTCTGGTTTCTTGAGGAGGATTGCAGCATAGCATTAGTAATACTAACAGCTAACAAGGGCATTTGCGAAACATCATCACATGTCCCATTATGGGAAAGCTAGGTCTCCCCTGAGACAAGAAATGATTTATTCTGTTTACAGCTAGGCATCGACACTTTAGAATGTTACCTCTTGCAGCAAGAACGCACCTCGTCAATGATTAAGCACAGTGCATACTTAGCATTATAATGTAAAGAAACCTAAGATGCTCTTAACTCTTATGAGCTTTTTGATGAACAAGATTCTCTACACAGTACAATACAACTACTGGATTTACTGTTTTTCGAATAACCAACACAATTAAACAGGGTTATGTGCATGGATTTGTATATTTTCAGTTTATTAGCTATCAGGGATTAAGATAAAAATAAGCAGCTTTTACTTGTCATGTTACATGTTAGTTGTTCTTGTTGTGGGAAATATCAGCAATGAATGTGCAGCTAATTCACACACAGTTGGTGACACTAATTTCACTTAGTACAGGCAACTTAATTTTGCAGCTTGCATTTGTACACGACCATGCCTCTTGTGCATTATATTCCTATCCACATGCCAGCACACTATTTAGGAATTCTACTTTAGTACTTTACATCAAGGTTTTTCAACAGATTCTCTCCAAACTGCATAAAATATCCCCACAAATCAGAATCAAGTGATCTTCCTAAATAGGCCAATTGGAACTAATGTGAAGATTTTGTTCAAGGAATACAAATTTTATTTACGTTACTATTAAGTCACCTCTTATAATTTCCATCAATTGGCAATCGTTGTTTCATGCATCTCTCGTATGCTCATTAAATGGGTATCTGCATATCAGAAATGTCCACATTCATTAGTAAATTTTATTTCCGTATCGAGTGGTAAGTTGGTGGATCTGTTCTCCATGACTTAATATACGAATTTATTCTGCATTAGCAGTTGATCATATAGATAACATTTTTAAAGAGGTATGGTATAATTCCTGATGATCATCTCAAGAACAGATCCTTCATTGCAATGCAATGAAACAGCATAAGCATAAAGAACATGCAGTTGACACATGCAGAGCTTTCACAAATGGAAATCCAGAAACAAATCAGATTATTTTACACGAGTTTAAAATAGCAGTTGACCATGTATGTGGTATGTAGATATCTGTTTTCTTCAAGCAGCTAAGATAAGACCAAGTCGAGCTTTATATGCCTAGCACATTTTCAAGCTTGATGCATGCCAAAGTATCTATTTTTTTTTTCTTTTTCTTTCTTTCTTTTCGATGGAAATCGAAAGATTTCATTAAGATAAAACAGCTACCAAGAGAGTGGCTTAAATGGAAGGAAGAGAATAAAATGATACAAAAACTACAACCAAGCTACAAGTTCACCAGTTCTTTCTAAGCTTTGCTTTGCTAGGCTGTCCGCTACCCCATTTCCTTCCCTTAAAATGTGAATGGAGCTAATTGACTTGAAACACTTTGCTACCCCAGTTTCTTCCCTTCCAGTATCTGCTCTTTTTGTACATGCAGACACATGGTAGAAGGTAAATTTAATGTTTGTTTGTTCAAGATTGTCCAGAAGTAAGAGGGAATGTGAGACAGTGTGAGTTAATTTGTGTGATATTCCATATATCGTGTGTGCAAAAGTATACAAGGAGTGTCATGCATGAACTCATCTGTTTGTAAAACGATCGAATGACAAATCTGTATAAATGTATGGATACTTAAGAACACTTTATGAAAACTCAAACAGAAAACGTATGTAAGATAATTAAACAAAAACAATACTAACAATAAAAGAGAGCAATTCAAGAGTGTGTAGAGATTCATACAAGAGAATCTGGAAAATGAAGGCAGAGTCAAGGGCAAGCGGTTATCTACAGGGAAAGAAGGGCCATGTCCTTCACCAAATGCAAGTAAGGAAGAAAGTACAATCCTTCTTTTTTTTGCTTTCTATTCGGTCCCAGGTGCTTAGGATTCGTCGGTGCGGGGCCGGCTGTCCTGCGCAAATTGAAGAATGTAAAGGAGCTGGGGCCCTCTTCTATTTTATACTGTGGGCTGAATAAGTACCAAACTTACTGAAGGAGACAATAGAGAATGTATTCCTTATTCCATTCCTTGCCTTCAATCAATGTCCAAGGACAAGCATCTTTCCACCATTTATTTTCCTTTTTCTTGTTTGTATCTAATTCCAAAGTTTCCAGGTGCTCCAGTCAAAAGAATCTTCCTCTACATTCTTCACATAAACCGCAATAAAACAAGGTTTTGTGTCTCCATCTACTCACTTCAGCATGGATAACATCCAATTAGACATCGTTTATAATATGATTAGCCCCGTAACATACATTGACAACTGAAAAAACGACCTGGGAGCAAGGTGAGGGACAAGGATATCAGAAATCTGAGAATCTTCAATGAGAATGAACGGGCAAAGAAGGTCTCAAGACAACATAGATTTGGATTCCCCTAATCCAAGTCAGAAAAAATTCTTCTCATACCCGGGAATAAGATTCTTGCTTTTCACAGACAGACGAATTCGAATGCACACAACGAAAAAACCTCTGGTGGGATCAATTCTGGTATCTAATGCAAGTCGTTAACATGTTTTGGAGAGTTAACTGTGCAGAGGAATTCAAATAGATAGCACTGTCTTAGAATAGAAAGTGGAGTTCTAGGAGAGGTCCCACTGTCTTAAATATTGGATTGGACCGGGTGTACTGTTGGCTCTGTCCAAGATTCTATGCCTCGCTAGCCCACACCCTCCACCCCAATTTGCTTTATAAAAGCATGCTTCAGCGGACCTTTGGTTTGTGAGCACTAGCTGAAGGAGATAGGAGATAAGCCAGAGCTCTTGAAAAACAAAAATATCCGGGTGTGAGCATTAGCTGAAGGAGATAACCAAGAGTAGTTGCAGAAAATCATACTTGGAAGGATCTGATGTGGGATTTTACCTGAAGAACATCGCGTAATCAAGTTCAACATTTTAGGGGATAGAAGATCAGGCTGAGAGAGCGAGAAGATATCAGGTAAATACACTACTGATCTTGTCCACAATAGTTACCCTGCCAGTGCTGCTATAGCAAGCTAAACTTGAATTGGATTTATAGGAGATATAGAAATGTACCATCATCACCAGCATCAAGGAAAGAGCATCCACTCTTCTTCAAGAATGGCAATCCCTCCAGAAAGACATCTGTTCCTGCAAGGAGGGAATGGCCCTGGAGATTCTGGACTTGTCCTCTCAACTGATGCAAAGCCTAGACTAAAGTGGACACAAGATCTTCACGAGCGGTTCATAGAAGCAGTCAATCAGCTTGGTGGAGCAGACAGTGAGTATTCAAAAAGGTTAAAAAACTCAGCAACAAATAGACTTGTGAAATTCAGCATTCTCAAACGTTCTTCTTTTATATTTTCAGAGGCCACTCCGAAAACAGTCATGAAACTTATGGGAATTCCTGGACTTACCCTGTACCACCTAAAGAGTCATCTCCAGGTAAACCATTACATTATCTGAGCATTGTGGAAATATATCAGACACCAACCAATTTATAGCTGCTTTTAAATGTTTTTTAAGTAGCATCAAGGCCCTCTAAGATTTAACCATCTAGCCAAGCTTGGGGACATCAAAAGAATACCAGCCTTTCTATTGTTAAGAGTTGGAGCATGACAATCTGGTGGTTCCACTGTTTATTATTTTTCCTTATTTGCATAATTTTGTGATAGAAAAACTCCATAGATCGATGCTTCATTTCTGTTGACCGATAAAGAAGCTAGAAAATCTTGTGCTTTGGAGTTTGAATAGTAACAAGTAGAAACCCAAAGAAGCCTGAGCATGAAAGAGCAAAAACTCTGCAAATAGTAGTAAAAATTAGCCTTCATTATACAGAGCTCGAAAAATAATACCACGCATGTAACAATTGTTTTTCCTTAAGAATTGAAATTGCCAAATCTCTTTTCTCTCTCCCTCTCTCTCTAATTTAGCTAGAGAATGCTAGAGTATTTGAGCTTTGAATTTGTTTGGATTCACACAATAATATGGTGCTAACTCCACTCTCGCACTATCAGAAGTACAGACTCAGCAAGAACCTTCATGGACAAGCTAATATTGGGAGCAGCAAAATTGGTATGAAGACAGTGCAATAAATTACTCTCCGAATATTTTCAACTATTCATCAGAGATTAAAGAATTGCACATTTTCTTATGCAAAATATAAATTTGTAACTTGACACAGGTACCGTTGCTGTGGTGGGAGATAGAATGCCTGAAGCAAATGCAACTCACATTAACATCAACAATCTAAGCATCGGATCCCAACCAAACAAGTACGAAGAGTTCATTTGCTATATGTTTATTTGTGTTTTTTCTTATATAGAAAAGCATGTTTAAAATTATTTTACACTAAGACAGAATTCTTAAATCCAGAAGCTTACATTTCAGTGAAGCACTACAGATGCAAATTGAAGTGCAAAGAAGGCTGCATGAACAGCTTGAGGTACAGTACAACTTTCTGAATAATTACATTCAGCTTTTTTTGTTGTTGGAGGGAAGCTCTCCTAAACACACACACACACACACACACACACACACACACATATCATAATATAAGCCTCTTGTGCTTGCAAAACTCCATTAACCATGATCCATGAATTACAAGAAAAGAGAGAGAGAGAGAGAGAGAGAGAGAGGAGAGGCAAATGATCATCTTTATAAAATTGGGAATCATATTTCTCGAAAACATAGCTAATACTAAGTGTGGAGAATCCAGAATGAGAGCATTCTCATTTAACACGAGAAAAGTCCCTGCTTGTCGATAGATATTAATTTCTGGAGGGCCATTAGATTCATAATTCAGATTTACAATATTTCAAGTACACCACACTCAACCTCAAAGATATATCAACACACTGGTTTTATTTTATTTCCTTATTTCAAGTCGACTAACTTGGTATTTCAGATACAGAACTTAAATAGTATCTATCAAATTGCTATCATTAATTTATCTTGGCACAGTGGCCTCTTGTTTCTGTCATCATGTATCTGTAAAGATAGTAAAATGGTATAAGCTACATTCTGATAATTTGTTCTGAACTGAAACAGGTGCAGAGACATTTACAGCTCCGTATAGAAGCTCAAGGAAAATACCTACAGGCAGTGCTAGAGAAAGCCCAGGAAACCCTTGGAAGGCAAAATTTAGGTACAGTGGGGCTTGAAGCTGCCAAAGTTCAACTCTCTGAACTGGTGTCCAAAGTGTCTACTCAATGCCTGAATTCCACATTTTCAGAGATAAATGATCTGCAGGGTCTGTGCCCACAACAAGCACCACCGACCCAGCCCAATGATTGCTCAATGGACAGCTGCCTGACCTCCTGTGAAGGTTCACAAAAGGAGCAAGAAATACACAACACTGGGATGGGGTTGAGGCCCTGTAATAGCAATGCTCTCTTAGAACCAAAAGAGATTACTGAAGAACATGCGTTGCAGCAAACTGAACTCAAGTGGGGTGAATATCTAAGACATAACAAAATGTTTCTAACCTCAATAGGACATGAGACAGAAAGGAGAACATTTTCTGCAGAAAGAAGCTGCAGTGATTTATCCATTGGTGTTGGGCTCCAAGGAGAAAAGGGGAATATAAGCAGTAGCTTTGCTGAGGGAAGATTTAAGGGAATGAGTGAGGATGATGGTTTTCAAGACCAGACTAACAAAAGGGCAGATTCAGTTAAATTTGAGAACGAGAAAATGTCACCAGGGTATAGATTGTCTTACTTCACAACCAAACTGGATCTGAATTCCCATGACGAAATTGATGCAGCTTCAAGCTGCAAACAACTCGACTTGAATGGTTTCAGCTGGAACTGAGATGGTTCACTGAGAGCTAAAGGCCAACCGGACAGGTTCAGGGGATGATCCATCACGAGAGGATGAAAGTCAACATGATAACATGCTGTTTTCTCCTTCAGGTCATGTGGCTAGAAAACAATCGCTTTAACCTCAACTGAATAAGTTGCACCAGCAGATATAGCTTGCACTATAATGTAAATCAATCCAGTAGGTGTACTCTTTCTATCTTATATGGCATTAAGAGTTCGTGGACATGAAGCTCAAAATGAAAACACTCGACTTAGCTGTTCAAGTGCTTATTTCCTGTCAAATGATTGAACTTGAACTGTGTGAGGAAATCCTAGAGCTCTTAGTTCCACATTCATGGCTCATAGAAAGTAAACACAGAACTCCAAGGCCTTAATCCAATATACAGCTTGAGAATTCCATCTAGCGAATTGTTAGTTGAGGCTGGGAAAACTTGCAGCCATCAACTCTCAAAGGTATTGCACAAAGAGAATTGCTGTAATATGTCAACCATAAGAACAATAATCCATGCATGTTTCTCAAGGAATAGGAGCAAGAGAACAAAAAAAGAAAAAAAAAATCTTGTCTTGAAGGGTATTATTACTTTCACACATCCCATAGACTCCATCTGTTTCGTTGCAGGACAAATATAAAACAAGTGAAAAATAATGTGTTCAAGAAGAGCGACACAACGTCAAGCGAGAGCATGATTCCTAATTCGTTTTTAACACTGAAAGAAATAATCAAGAAACTGTCTTCGGATTCATAACAGTACTGTATAGAAGAAAAAGAACAAGTGTCCCTTTTGGAAATAATGTGTTCTTCGATCAACTTTTTTTTTTTTGAGAATTCGGTTTTTCCTTCTTTTCTCATTCTCCCGCTGATTCGATTTTTTTAATTAGCTACTGTGTTTCAATTCGAGAAATTGGATTTTTGAATTAGATTTCTCCTGTTATACATTTTGGACTCGTATTCGAACCTTGCAGATTTCCTGCGCACTAGTTTGCTTCTCTTTATGCCATACATGTACACAAACATACTAGATAGATGCCGCTGTATAACGTTGCAAGAAAAAAAAATTAAAATGCAGGTGATTTAACTGATGAGTTTAATAAATTTAATTAATTTAATAATATTGTTTTTTTAAAAAATACAATGTTGGGTAAATAAACGGGAAGAAAAATTAACAAGGAAAAATAGGTCAAAAGACATGAACCTAACCCATTTTGGTTACGACACCAAATATGGGACTTGGATGTGACATCAGGGTAATTTTATTGAAAATAAATTGAATAAAATTATTAAATTTAATTATCAAAGAATATGACGTTAAAGGGTGGAATTTGAAAAATATAATTAAAAAGCAACAAAAAAATCTGAATCAAATCAAGTTAACTCACTAACTCTATGATCATGGGTATAAGATTAGAGTAACCCAATAGAAAAGAAACAAAAAAATTACAAAGAATGATTCTCAATCAATCAAATATTTATGGATAGAATTAAAATAAAAAATTAATTAAAAAAAAAACTAAATGTTGAAGGATCTTATCTGGTAATGAAGAAAAAAATCAAATGAGAATGTGATAATTCATTATAAAAACTTTTTATGATACTTGTAAAACCAAACGAAAAATACCATTTTTTTAATTGAATAATGGGAAAATAAAATAAAAATAGAAGTGAATAGTTGGGATGAGATTTTTAATTACTAAATATTTACTTTTGATATTAAAAGAAAAAGGAGATAAAGCTTTTAGGTCATAAAGCACCGATTAAATTTTTACGGTGTTAATAAAAAATTAAAAATTTACCTGGTGATGAAATGGGTTAATTTCAAAGTAAAATTTGTAATGTTGAATAATTAGGAAAAAAAATCAATTTTATGGATTTAAAATAACGTGTATAATAACTTTCTAAAGCAAACTAAGACGGGATATCTACTCCTAAACTACATCATTATAGTGGCATTATTGTAAATAATGGGATATTCATTGTAAACCCCCCATGTAAATGCATTACTGAAAATAGTAAGACCTTGATGAGTAATGGAAACCTAAAAAAAAAAAAAGGAATGGATAAATAATAATAATAATAATAAATAAATCAATAAATGTGATGTATAACGGATTAAATGAGCTCTATAAATAAATAGAAAAGTGTTTTCAAGGTTAAAAATAAGGATTATGAATTTTTTAAAATTAAAATTTATAACGATAACGAAACCAATAACAATTTTTGATGGATAAAAGAATAAGAAAAATATGGAAAGAGTCCCAAGAAATTTATATGGTAGTAAGGAATTAATGATATGAAAGAATGGTACAAAATGAGAGAAAAGAGTGATCGTGTAAGCTTTGGTTAAAAGTTGGTAACTCTGCCGTGAAATGTTAATAAATTTATAAGCAAAATAAATAATGAAAAGGCAAATAAAAATATTTTGAGAATAAGAAAAATGATCCCAAGAATTCAGAGGAATGATTGACATGATGTATACAAGGATGTGATAAGAAAATTTAGATTTTTGATGAAAAATTACAAATCAACTAGTTTTACGTTATCACGCATAACTTTCAATTCAACCGGTGAATCAAACTGACATTTGCATGGAGTTACATAACATATTTTTAATAATTTGAACAATTTTTAAAATGCTATTGATCTGTATGTGTATTGTGATGAAATGTTTAAAGTGTTGAAATCCTAACTATTGTGTTGCGATCATGAGGTATGAGGCTATTGGAAAAATTATTTTTTAAAGGTAGAATAAGTTTAGAATCAAAACCTTCTGATGAGGTTGAGATAATGGGTTGCAACAGGTTTATCCAATGCATAAATGTTTGGTCTTGGTGTGAATGTTATGTGTGTTTATGTAAATGTTGATTTGTTATATTGTGTGTTAATATATATTTTGTTGTATATTAATAGTTTTATTATTTACAAACTCACCTAAGATAAATGAATCGCAATTAGGTGTTGCCCTAGAGTGTTGATTGGCGAGTAATGAAATTACTTAATACATTACATCATTATATTAAAAAAATCTTCAAAATATTTCTCCTCAAAATATTTTAGTGTCTTAATGATTTTATTATTCATAAACTCACATGGGACACTACAACATTTAATATTTTTACCAACATAATTTTTCCGCCAGCATAAGACATGTATTCTGTCGGTAATTAATTTACCAACGAAATCACCGACGAAAATGATCTATCGGTGAATCTTTCATTGGTAATTGTTTTTCCATCGGTAAATCCGTTGACAATAAAAAAAATTTATTACAGACGGATTTACTAACGGAATAGACACGTAAAAAAAAATTATCCGTTTCATTCCGTCGATATATCCCTCGAAAATACTATCAGTAATTCTGTTGGTAATTATTTAAAAATATTTTATAAAATTATAAGATAATTAAATTAACATAAATCAACACTTTATAATATATACTCAAAATGCTTAGAAAAAAGAATGATAAAATCAACCCAAACAAATTTGCAACAAATAAATAAAATGAAAAAAATGAATTCAATTAAAAAAATTCATAAGAAAAAATGAAGTTGTAATTGCTAAAAATTTAAAAATCCTATAAATAAATCAACTAAAAATTTGATCTCATATGAAAAAAAATCTCACAACAATATTTATACAATTATTAAGAACAAAAACAATTAAAAATAAAACTAAAAACAAATATAGTAAAAACAAATCATGAAAAAAGAAGAAAAAAGAAAAATCTTACCTTAATGTATTTGCAAGTGAAGTTAAGGAGAGAGAGAAAAAAATTGTAAAGCATATTAATTAAAAAAAACTAAAAGGATAAAAGAAGAAAGAAGAAAAAGACATACTTGAGCATGGAGGATGAGAAAAGGAGATGAGGAGAGAAGAGAAGAGAAGAGAAAGAAATAGATATTGATGTTTTTTACATATAGTGAAAAAGAAGAAGAAGAAGAATAAGAAATGAGTCTGTTTCTTGTGAAATAAGGGGATTCGGGCTTTTTATTGGAGTGCGTTATTGACGTTTTATCGACGGAATTCTGTCTGTAATATTTAATTTAAATTTTCAATTTCATAAAAAGTTATCGGAAACCGCCAACAATCACCAACGATTTTTCAATCCATCGGTGATTCCGTCTGTAATATTTAAATGAAAATTTTAAATTAATTGAATTTTTCATAAAACCACCAAATAACACCGATGAATTTTCAATCCGTCAATGATTTTGTCCGTAAAGAATAACAATTAACAGTGTAATTGGAAAGTGAACAGTTATGGAGCTCTCTGAAAATTACCGACGGAAAATGACATCGGTGATTCCCTTTGTAATTGATATGATAAACAATGTTCACAATTTACCGACGGAAGAAATTCCATTGGTAAAAATGACACGTCATAATTTTTTTTTTGCTTTGTTTTAAATTTTTTTTCCTACTGTAATTCCCTCGGTATATACCGAGAGAATATTTCTGTCGGTAAAATCCCTCGAAAATTTACGGACAAAAATATTTTATCAGTATTTCCGTTTGTATTTATCGATTTTCTGGTAGTGAGATAAATGAACCATCATGTGACGTTTTCATATAATGTTCATCGGTTAGTGATGAAATTGCTTAATATATTAGATCATTGTATTTAAAATATCTTCAAAATATTTTCCTTGCAATGTTGTTGTGTATCAGTGGTTTTATTATTAACAAACCCAACTAGGATACATGAACCGTTATTGAAGGTTGTCCTAGAGTGTTGATTGGTTTGTGATAAAATTACTTAATGCATTACATCATTATATTTAAAATGTCTTTAAAATATTTCTCTTGCAATTTTTGTACATTACTGTTTTACTATTCAGTAACTTATCTAGGATAAATGAACGGTCACTTGACATTATCATAGAATATTAATTGATAAATAATGAAATGACTTAATATATTATATTATAAGCTCGTTGATATATTATGAGTGGTGTTCTTTACACACATTTTAATTAATATAAACTTGAACAAGTTTATGCCAACCAATTGCTCACTATTCCTTTAAAACCATCGCTTTTATTTTAAAAATGAGGATTGTGTCTTGTTTCCAGGCTTCGCGTCCAAAATTAGTGCTTTAGATATTAATAGTATTTTACCTTTAATAACAAATTTGCATGTATTAGTTTGGGCAAGCTCTTTATATGTAAATACTATATAAAATAGCTTATTTTAGATACGATATATAGAATAATTATTATCTTTTTTATTATATAATCAGTTTTTTTATATATAACCTCTAAAGACACAATAAGATTTTCAATTATTATAAAATTGGTTAGAGATTTTTTTTTTCTTCTAATTTATTCCTTTTTTTTTCTGATAATTCACTGATATGTCTCATGCCACGTTGATAAAAGAATTTTTTTTTTACTAATGATAAATCGCTTCATGATTTCATTCACCAAGTGTAGAAGAAGAGATAGATGCCCTTTCAGATTCTACTAGTGATAAATTTTGAAATTATTAGAATACATTCTCCCGTTACATTTTCATTTCAATTATGAGATATCGTGCTCAAAACTAGCTTATTAATCATGAGATTGAGCCATATCATACATTTTTGAACACCAAATGAACATTGTTTTGTCCAGGTTCTGTAGTTAACCAATAACCAGGATCAGCGAAGTGATAGGCAGAGAGCACCAACTTCCTTGAACTTTCGATGCTAGGCATGCGTCAGCGTTTATACAGAGTCTTACGATTTTACGAAGACTTGTGTTGAATAGTCGTCCGAACTTTGTCGACGCGCTCCTGTTTATGAGGAAGCACCCGTTCTCTTTTGAATTTATAGGGTTATTTTGCAAAGTTTCTTATAGAGAATTGTCTCGCGTGCCTAGGTATTTTCTTCCTACCCACCAATGAAACGAGTAACTTTTGGTTGAAGATCATTTGAGTTTTTCCTAAGAGTATAACACGAGTTACTTCAGAACTTGTTAGCACCGTGGATCACTCGACTTGTAGTCAAATTGTTCGCCTGGGGCTGGATGCTCTGGAGCAATGGAAGAGGGCGCAGACGTGGCAAA
Source organism: Populus alba x Populus glandulosa (assembly GCA_033617975.1). Lineage (NCBI taxonomy): Eukaryota > Viridiplantae > Streptophyta > Magnoliopsida > Malpighiales > Salicaceae > Populus > Populus alba x Populus glandulosa. The sequence continues at coordinate 4,667,111 of CM066155.1, read as the reverse complement.
TGGATGGTTGCCATCTCAACACGCGTCAAAGCAAATCCCAGAACAGATGTGGCGTGGTCTAAGCCTGAGGATCGAGGGTTATATCAAATGCAAGTGAAGCTAAGATGAGAACAAAAAATTCATAAAGCATATTAATTAAAAAAATAAAAACTAAGAGGATAAAAGAAGAAAGAAGAAAAAAACATACCCGAGCATGGAAAAAAAAAGAAGGAGATGAGGAGAGAAGAGAAGAGAAAGAAATAGATATTGTTTTTTACATATAGGGAAAAAGAAGAAGTTGTAGTAGTAGTAGAAGAAGAAATGAGTATGTTTCTTGTGAAATAAGGGGGTTCAGGTTTTTTATTAGGGTGCGTTAGCGACGGTTTTATCGAATAATATTTAATTTAAATTTTCAATTTCATAAAAAGTTATCAGAAACCGCCAATAATCATGGACGATTTTTCAATCCATTGGTGATTCTGTCTGTAATATTTAAATGAAAATTTTAAATTAATTAAATTTTTCAGAAAACCGCCAAATAACATCGATGAATTTTCAATCCATCGGTGATTTTGTCCGTAAAGAACAACAATTAACAGTGCAATTGAAAAGTGAACAATTATGGAGCTCTCTGGAAAATACCGACGGAAAATGTCATCGGTGATTCCCTTTGTAATTGATATGATAAATAGTGTTCATAATTTACCAACAAATTTACTAATAGAATTACCGACAGAAGAAATTCCATTAGTAAAAATGACACGTCATCATTTTTTTTTGCTTTGTTTTAATTTTTTTTTCCTACTGTAATTCCCTCGGTATATTTCCGTCGGTAAAATCCCTCGAAAATTCACCGATAGAAATATTTCATTGATATTTCCGTTTGTATTTATTAATTTTCTAGTAATGGGATAAACAAACCATCATGTGACGTTTACATATAATGTTTATCGGTTGGTAATGAAATTGCTTAATATATTAGATTATTGTATTTAAAATGTCTTCATAATATTTTCCTTGCAATGTTGTTGTGTATAAGTGGTTTTATTATTCACAAACCCAACTAGGATACATGAACTGTTATTGAAGGTTGTCCTAGAGTGTTGATTGGTTTGTGATAAAATTGCTTAATGCGTTACATTATTATATTTAAAATGTTTTTAAAATATTTCTCTTGCAATTTTTGTACATTAGTGGTTTTACTATTTAGTAACTCACCTAGAATAAATGAATTGTCATTGGATATTATCGTAGAATGTTAATTGATAAATAATGAAATGACTTAATATATTATATTATAAGCTCGTTGATTATGAGTGGTGTTTTTTAGACCATTTTAATTAATATAAACTTGAACAAGTTTATGCCAACCAATTGCTCACTATTCCTTTAAAACCATCGCTCTTATTTTAAAAATGAGAATTCTGTATTGTTTCCAAACTCCGTGTCCAAAATTAGTGATTTAGATCTTAATAGTATTTTACCTCTAATAACAAATTTGCATGTATTAGTTCAGGCAAGTTGTCTACATGTAAATACTGATATATAAAATAATTATTATCTTTTTTATTATATAATCAGTTTTTTATATAAAACCTCTAAAGACACAATAAGATTTTCAATTATTATAAAATTTGTTAGAGATTTTTTTTTTCTTCTAATTTATTCCTTTTTTTATCTGATAATTCACTGATATGTCTCATGCCACGTTGATAAAAGAAATTTTTTTTACTAATGATAAATCGTTTCATGATTTCATTCACCAAGTGTAGAAGAAGAGATAGATGCCCTTTCAGATTCTACTAGTGATAAATTTGGAAATTATTAGAATATATTCTCCCGTTACATTTTCATTTCTATTACAAGATATCGTGCTCAAAACTAGCTTATTAATCATGAGACTGAGCCATATCATACGTTTTTAAGACAACATTACTCTCTGAACAACTACTAGTAAGTTTAACGACTCACTGACATTTGATCGGAAAGTGAAGGCGGGATTCCGATTTCCGAGGTCCCCTCCAACATTTGTATTACCTTTTTCATAGAAGGTCTGGACATTGCATGAGGATGAATGCACCATAAACCCACTAAGGTCATTCTCTCGAATCTCTTGAAATCACTTACTACTTCAGGGTCATGTCCTACCACCGTCTCTAGCTTCCCGGCGGCCATGCAACTTATAACCCAGTCGGAGAGAACAAGATCATCCTCTTCACTCTCTTCCTCGACCCGGCTCGGTTCTATATGCCTTCTGCAACATAGAATTTCAAGTAACATCACACCAAAGCTGTAAACATCTACTTTGGATGTCACTTGTTCATGCCTTAACCATTCTGGTGCCAGATACCCCACTGTGCCTCTGAAATTTGTGTCTGTTCTAGTTTGATCTCTATTCAGAAGCTTGGAGAGGCCAAAATCTGCAAGCTTAGCAGTGTAATTGCTATCAATCAGTACATTCTCAGGCTTGATGTCACAATGGATAATCCGTGTCTCGCATTCCTCATGCAAGTAGAGCAATCCTCTGGCTATTTCAAGCACCATTTTTGCCCTCAGAACCCAGTTAGGTCTTTCTGATCCCTTCCCGAATAGAAGATTGGCGAGCGAGCCATTTGCCATTAACTCATAGACCAGAAGCTGTTGATCGTTCTCAACACAAAAGCCCAACAGTCTTACCAAATTCTTGTGGTATGTCCGGCCTATTATTTTGAGCTCTGTCATGAATTCCTTCTCGCCTTTTTCAATCGATTTCTCCAGCACTTTTACAGCAATATCAATCTGTATGTCCTTCATGCTTAGAATCCCACTGTAAACTTTAGCAGAAGATCCTCTACCCAGGGTCTTGCTGAATCCATTTGTTGCCTTCTGTAGTTCCAAGTACTTGAACTCCTGGAAGTTTATGCCAATGGAATTAGCATTTGAATAGCGTTTCCTTTTGATAAATCTTCGAGGAGCAGGATGGTAATAGATGGCAGAAACTCCAAAACAGAAAGCAAGCGTGGCAGTAACTATAAGGCTAATCTTTAGAAAACCCCGAGTGTCAAAATCATTGTTCTTTTTACGTTCTTGAATGTCAGGATTGCTTTTCATCGGCACCTTCACCAGCGCTTGCCGTCCTTTAGTAGAAAAACTCTTTCTCGCATTTAGTAAAGGCATCCTTTTCTTGATACATCTAGAATCCACCAAGGATGCAGACAAGCTGTAACAATCATCCATAAGAGCTTTTTTGCAACCCTCCAGATCGACATTCCTCACTCGAGCCAAGTCTGCGAAGCCCTCAAATGGGAAGTCTGCATCATCAATCACCTTAATTGTGAAATTTCTCATTGAAGGGTCGGCACAATAGTTCACAACGGTCTCTGGGCGACACCCTTTGGACAGGTGATTAGGGTCCAATGGAATGTAACCTGGTATGCAATTACATGTTGCTGTCCCATTATTCAGAGAAGAACACATGCCATAGACACCACATATAGCATTCACCACGCAAGGCTCGTCGATCGCCCTCCACACTCTTGTCCATCCACTGTTATTTGATTTATGGTAAGCGAATTGTTGGAAATCACCACGATCATTAATTGTTGCTCGGTGATAGTAGTCCCCAACGGGGGTTGAGACATTTCTTGTTAAAGCGTAGATATTATCACCAGCACCGTTGGCAAGGTACATGGAAGCAGTATCATTATTGAACACCAAATGAACATTGTTTTGTCCAGTTTCTTCAGTTAACCAATAACCAGGATCAGCGAAGTGATAGGCAGAGAGCACAAGCTTTCCATCATCTTGCATTTGCAACATGAAATTCCCAGTGGAGTAATCAACAGTTCCATTCGCATTGGAATAGAGCTTTTGGTTACCATTAAGAACTTGACCTGGTAAGATTGTGTCTTTTGGTGAATCAAAACTCTGCCAGATGACACTTGAACTGTCATCTTTCAAGACAAAGTTGCCATCATCTTGCATGAAGCCAAATTCTGCTCTTGCTCCCCCGTATATTTGTACAACACTACCATTGAGATGTGTGAGCGTAAGCTGGCCTCCAGACGTGAGTATGACTGTGGATCCGGCAACTGCCGGAGAGTCACGATTAGCTGACCAGACTAGTGTTCCTTCAGGGATCTTGTTAAACCAAATTCCAACAAGGTAAAGATTGTTGGGCAGAGAGTAGAACCCGAACGCAAATTCATCAGAAAGTGATCGCCATGAATTACCAGATCCAGCCGTGATGTTAGAACCCGAGCTTATGTTGGGAGGTATCTGAGCATGCAATTCATGGAAGTACAGGAACTGCAGTAGAACAAAAGGAAGTATTTTCTGGATAGTCATTGCCAAGTTGTGAGGAAATGAGGGGAAAACAATCTTTAAGATACAGAGCTAGCAACTTAACCGCGGTTTCACGTGATTGATAGCAATGAACATAGTTGAATAGTTATGCCCATGCCATTCTTTGAAATTTACAAAGAGACAACTAAAATATTTCATTTTTATTCATCTTTTATCTTTCCGTGTCAAAAAATATTATGATCTCTTATAAAAAAAAAAGTTAAAAAACCTTAATAGAAAAAAATAAATTAAAAAAAAATCTATTTTCCTGGAAAAAAAAAACTCATACATTTGTCTCATCAAGTTAAAAGAAACTTATCCTCGAGTTCAATTTTCATTTTAAAATTTCCATTCATCTTTTTTATACGGGATCATTCTATTATAGATTCATAACATCCTTGTATGGCTCACTCCATCATGAATTCTTAATATATACAATATTTTTATGTGAAGTTACCATGTCGTTGTTTTTTAACACAATATCTTTGTGTAAATAGACTTATCATGAATCCCACTACTAGAATTTCAAAAAATAAAAATTAACATAGCTGAAAACAACACACTAATTCTTAGACTTTCTTAGCGAGAGATAATCTTCTTATTTTCTTATACACAAGCACGTTCTATTATGTAATCTTTTTTATCTATGGTTGTTCAACAAAGAAAAATAATCACCAAAGATTGTTAGGTTGTAATACTAGTTGACACATATGGAAGCACGACATATGGAAGCACGAGATAAGAGATTTGTTATAAATCAAAATTATTTTTAATGATAAAAAACGCTATAAGTATAAGGATCAATTAAGATATTTAATTTTTACTCATCTATCTTTTCACTTTCAAAAATGTATTGCAATCTTTTATATAGAAAAAAAAATAGAAAAATTTAATAATTCTAAATAAGGAAAAAAACTAACAAAAATATTCTCTTCAATTAGAAAAGGATAGGAAAAAAATGTAAATAAAGAATATTTATTTTCCTAAAAAAACCTCTTTCATTATAAATCCGTTTCTTGCTTAGTTTTTACCGACTTCGCATTTAATGTAGCTTGTGGAATTTAAGGGAAAGTTGTGGAATTTTAGTTTTCTCGACCTTGAGGTTCATGGACCACAGTTTTATGTGAGTGGAAGCAATGAACATTTATGGAGGTTGAATGTAGCTTGTGGAATTTAAGGGAAAGTTGTGGAATTTTAGTTTTCTCGACCTTGAGGTTCATGGACCACAGTTTTATGTGAGTGGAAGCAATGAACATTTATGGAGGTTGAATGTAGCTTGTGGAATTTAAGGGAAAGTTGTGGAATTTTAGTTTTCTCGACCTTGAGGTTCATGGACCACAGTTTTATGTGAGTGGAAGCAATGAACATTTATGGAGGTTGAATGTAGCTTGTGGAATTTAAGGGAAAGTTGTGGAATTTTAGTTTTCTCGACCTTGAGGTTCATGGACCACAGTTTTATGTGAGTGGAAGCAATGAACATTTATGGAGGTTGAATGTAGCTTGTGGAATTTAAGGGAAAGCTGTGGAATGTGCTAGTCCATGAACTCAAAACTGGACTAATGGTGATTCATCATTACGAAGGAATTTAATGTATAGCCGTGTCGGCATTCTATCAAAAGTTTATTGGAATTTTCCTTTCATGAATTTAGTTAGTCAAGGATCACACGAAGACTTTTCCTTTATTCCATGTTCTTTCTGCGATTTCTATTGAGCCCTACAAGAACACCAAACGCACCCTAGATTCCACCAAACGCACAGGTTTCATAATTGACTTCTGGGATTTTTTTTTGGCAGGATTCGGCAGCAAGTTGAAGAGTAGGAACTTAGAACTTTAGTTACATAATCGCCTGTTTTACATAAACCCAGTGCAAGAATAGAAAATTATTACGTGGACTTGTTCTATAATGTTAACGTGCTGACCAAAGTTTACGATTCCACCAAACGCACCCTAAATTAAGGTTTCATAATTGAGTCTGGGATTTTTTTTTGGCAGGATTAGACAGCAAGCAAGTTCCTAGGACCCTTTTTTGGCATGGCCGTAGCTGTGTAATCACCTGTTTGAGGAAAATTATTACGTGGACTTGTTCTATCATGTTGACGTGCTAACCAAAGTTATTGGACTGGAATTTTTGTTTCAACTGTTGAGGCAGTGAAGGCTCACAAGAAGGCTATTCTTTTTTTTTCTTTTTTTTTTATGAATAGGATCATAAATAAATTTTAATAAAGAAAGATGAGGATTGCAGCAGAAATAACGCAGAGCATGACCAAGACAGAACCTCCAGCAAGGAGATGGAAGTAGCAGAACCCAAGTTTAAACTAGCTAACCTTGCAAAAATACAGCACAAGATCCATCCATCAAAGAAAGAAATTAAGAGGGCATAATCGATCCCAACAAACTACCTCCTCATATATAGAGATAACAAAGCCATCACCATACAAAGCTCAAAAGAAAAACTGCGAAATAACACAGCAGCAGCTGCTGAGCTAAAGGAAGGAAACCCAAGAAGGCTAGTTGCCTCAACCTAGATGGCTTCCGAATAATGGAATCACTGAGCTAAGGGCTCCAAACTATTATGATCTTAAACAAGCTTCCAAAACCAATAAAAAACAAAGCATGGTGTGGATTGCGCCACCTTATAATTTCAATACAGTACCGAAATCATGAAACAGACATAACTATTATGATCTTCTTTAAAAAATCAGTGCATCGATCAAAGGGGGAACATCAACTTCACTAGTTCCTTCCAGCATCTGCGTAACCTTGTTCATTGATGGTCGAAGAGTTGGGTTGGGACATATGCACCATAAACCCACCAAGACCATTCTTTCAAACCTGCAAAAATCTTCCAGTACTTCAGAATCATGGCTGACAATGGCTTGTAAGTTACCAGCTCTCACATTGCATAGAACCCAATCAATTAGAATCATCTCGCTGCCCTCTGTTGACTCATTAACTTGATGCAACTCTATGTGCTTTCTGCAAAAAATAATCTCCAGCAACACGACCCCAAAGCTGTAAACATCAACTTTGGTAGTCACAGGAGCATTTTTTAGCCATTCAGGTGCCATGTATCCCATTGTTCCTCTAACTTTGGTGCTCGTTCGAGTCTGGTCTTTATTCAGGAGCTTCGCTAGGCCAAAATCAGCTATCTTGGCTGTGTAATTTTTGTCAAGAAGAACATTTTGCGGCTTTATGTCACAATGAATGATCTGCGTCTCACACTCTTCATGCAAGTACAACAAACCTCTTGCAATTCCATACACAGTTTCAGCCCTTTGATCCCAACTAGGCCTCCTCTCCTCTCCAAACAGAAAATCCGACAAAGTACCATTCTTCATTAGCTCATAAACTAAAAGCCGGTGATTTTTCTCATTACAAAAACCCACCAGCCTTACAAGATTCTTGTGGTGAGTTAGTCCAATTACTTGGACTTCTGTTAAGAATTCCTTCTCACCTTGTTCAATGACCTTCTCAAGCTTCTTGACAGCAATCTCAACCTCTTCAGCCTCCAAGGTTAACACCCCACTATAGACAGTTCCGAAAGCACCTCTCCCAAGTTTGTTCCTTAAACCATTCGTTGCTTGAAGCAATTCCTGGAATGAAAATGCCTTCAAATTGATCTCTACAGGCTTTGGCACTGGGAGCTGCTTTTGACTAATGTAAGGCTGAGCAAGAGGGTGATGATAAATGGAAATGGTGGCAAAGAGTAACGTCATTATTGAACATAATAATAAGCCTGCTAGAAGAGCAATCCAAGAAGGAGAATCATCATCTTTGTCTTGAATTTGATTGTTGTTGTTTGCCTTGGGAATTTTTATAAACGCCACTCTATTATTAGTAGAAGGGTTGCTCCTTCTAGCATTAAGCAAAGGCGTTCTCTTCTTGTAGCACACAGACTCGACCCAGACACCAGCCACAGCAAAACAGTCATCCATTATCGCCTTCCTGCATTCTTCTTCATCGACTTCTGTGACTATGGCCATATCTGCAAAATCACGGCCGTTTGGAAAATCTGCCTTATCTATCTTTTCAAGGGAGAAATTTGAAGACGAAGAATTCGGAGCACAGAAATCTATCACCGTATCAGGATAGCATCCTTTTGAGGGAATGCTTGGATCCCGTGGTGAGTAGCCAGGCAAACAAGTACAGTTTATTGTGTTATCAATCGAAGTGCAGAAGCCATAAACTCCACAGATGTTATACGGTAAGCAAGGTTCTGCTTTAATACTATCTGGCTCCCACACAACTTTCCACCCGCCTCCATTTTCTTTGTGGTAAACAAACTGTTGAAGATTTCCATAGTCATTGATCGTTGCTCGGTGATAGTAATCTCCAATCGGGGTGGGAACTTGACTTGTCATATTATACCTAATTGAAGTGTGATTCACAACATACATAAAAGCTGTACTCTGGTTGAAAATCAGGCTCACATTTTTGTTTCCTTGTGTCGAAGTGTACCAGTAACCAGGATCAGCGAACTTGTATGCAGACATAACAACATTACCATCCAATAATTGAACCTCTAACATGTACTGCCCAGTCGAGTAGTCAACTGTTCCATTTGCATTGGAGTAGAGTTTTTGGCCCATTACTAGGACTTGGCCTAATAAAATGGTGTTTGTTGGAGAATCAAAGCTTCCCCATATAACTTTGGAAGAATTGGTTTTTACAACAAAATTGCCATCATTTTGCATCAGAGCAGAACTAGCACCGAAAGTTCCATTGTATATTAAGTATCCAGTTCCATTTGAGTGTGTAAGAACAAGCTGGCCATCGAGTGTGAAATTGATGGTTGATCCAGTTCGAGCTGGATCATCACGGTTCGCTGACCAAACTAGTGTTCCTTCTGGGATTTTGTCAAACCAGATTCCAACAAGGAACAGGCCATTAAGAAGACGATAGAACCCAAAAGCAAATTCACCAGAGGGTGATAGCCACGAAGAATTAGTCCCAGCAGTGATGCTGGCACCCAAGTTTATTGTGTTAGTGGTTATCTGGGGTTGCGCTGAAGAACCAAGAAAGGAAAGAACAAATGGAAGACACCATAAAACAATAGAAACCATTGTTACTGAGAAAACAGAATCAGTAGGCCAGAAAACCATAGAGAAACAACATTTTAACTCAATTTATAGCAGAGATATTACATCCTGGTACTGCATGATGACTCGGGATAATTCACCTCATAGACAAGTCAAATCATGAAGAGTCAGCAAGCTCGTACACCAGAGATAAGCGGTCAATGAGTCAGCCAAAAGGTTACCATAACCCATGTCTTTCACATGGCCCGTCAAACTCAACCGCTTGGAAAAATCATTCCAACTTTTGACGTTTGCAGCAATAGTTGCTGGTCCTTGGAAGCTGGAGGCATTCAACACCGTGCAAGGCGGGCAGAAGAAAACCATCTAATGGAAACTAAAAATCTTACAACTTCCAGAGTTCCTGAAGACTAAAAGTAGTACTTTACTAGCCAGCCAGCGCGCTGCTGTGGGGAAAAGTCTAGTGCATCATCGAGTGCTGACCCAGTAAAAACCTCATTTAATTTTTCTAAAAGAAAAAATTATTTAAAACAAAGTTGATTTAATTTTTTTTAATTTTAAAAGTATAGGAACTGATAGAGATGAAAAATATAAAATATCTTTAGGTGAATTATGTTTGCAAAATAATAATATCCACAAAACTACTTTTTCTTATTTACCTCAACAAAATAATATTATAAAATGTAAAAATCGAACACTAAAAAAATAATGAATATTATATTGATAAATTTAAAAACACCGAAGAACTTGCAGGGGTGATTTTTATTGTCAATTATATGCTTAACAACCCCATAAAAAGCTAGAGAAAACACTGTATAAATTGTAAAAAGCTAGATGATCTTCCTATAAATACCTCAAACTATAAGGGTGCCTTGCAAAGATGGTAGTACCTTATCCTATAAGGGTCAAGATGAGACCTAAAACTATGAGTTTTGTTTTTATTAAATATGCTTAAAATAATAGTGCATATCAATTTTTTATACACAAGTCAAGTATTGAGAATGTTCATTATAGCACTATTATGGAATCAAGAAATGTGTTTTCATTTAAAAAAGTACAAGAAAATTATTTACTTATTAAGGCTAGTTTAAGTAGTCATCGTTAATAGAAAGATGATGAAGTTGAGCTTATAAAGAGTAAAAGAATAAAAATAATCAAAATATTTGGTCATAATTTTCTAACATACTTCTTAAAAAATGAACCTCAAACTTACTCTAGGGAAATGTCTTGTCTGAAACTTTTTATTAAAAAAACACAGTTAATAATGAAATAAAATTTATTATGAATAATTATACATGAGAAATAGTGAATATTCCACATAGAAGTAAGCCATTAAATTATAAATGGATCATCAAAATAAATATAAAAACTGATGGAACTATTAACAAATACAAAATAAGATTTATGGTTTAAGAATTCAAGCAACAAGAAAGTGTGGAGTATTTTAACTTATATTTCTCTATGTCAAGAATAACTTTTATACGAAGGTTTATAGTCATGACCTCTTTTAACAGGCTTGAGATACATCATATAGATGTAAGATCAACTTTCTTAAATGGTGACCTTAATAAAAAAAAGATTTGCATGGAATAACTTGAGAGGTTTGTTATTAATGAATAATAACTAAAAGTTTGTGAGTTAGTTAAATCATTATGTGGTTTGAAAAAAACATATAAAGAATGACATAAAAAATTCAAGAAGGTCATGCTATCAAATAAGTTTAAAATCAATGAAGTTGATAAATGTTTTTATGTGAAAAACATTTATAAATGTTATATTATTATATGTTTCTATGCTAATGATATGCTTATTTGGACAATAATGATTGCATGATCAAGTGTACTAAGAAAAATATGAACTCGTAAGATTGTCATGAAAGACTTAGGTGTTGTAAATGTCACATTGGGAACAAAAATTACCAAGATGCTTAATCAATTGGTATTGTACCAATTTCACTTTGTTGAGACAGTTCTAAATAAATTTTGTATAGGTAACAATAGTAATATGAAAACACCATTGGACATAAGTGTATATATATCTAAAAATAAAAGGTGAGGAAATAAATCAGTTGAAATATTCTTGAATAATTAAGAGCTTGATGTACATTATAAACTACACAGTGCCTGTTATTGCATACTTGTTTAGCAAACTATGTAAATTTACTGGTAATCTGAGCATGGATCGTTAGAAAGCAATAAATAAGGTACTCAAATATTTAAGGTACACCTTGATTAAGGATTACACTATATTGATTACTCAATGATACTAGAAGGATATAATGATGCAAATTAGATATTCAATACTAAAGATTAAAATCCACTAATGGATATGTCTTCACACATAGTGAAACAACTATATCATGAAAATATTTAAAGTAAACATGTATCATAAGATCATAAGATCAAAGTTTATTACTTATAATAAAGTTAGAGAGGAAGGTGAGTGGCTTTAGAATTTCTTAGAGGATATTTCATATTGGCTAAAACTAGCGCCAATAATTCTTGTCTATTGTGATCATTAGGCTATAATTTGAAGGGTATAAACTAGTTTATATAATAGTAAATTTAAACATATACGTTATAGATATAATACCGTCAAATATTTATTCTCAAACAGAATTATTTTCTTTGACTACGTAAAGTTAAAGAAAAACATTATGGACCCACCAACCAGATGTTTGTTAAGATAGTTTATATATAATTCATCAAGGATAATGGACTTAAAACCTTTAAAAATAAAAGAGTGTAATGATAATAACTATACCTAGTTGACTAGAGATCTTAAGATCTAAGTTTAAATAGAAAACTAAGTCATATAATATTTTCATTATCATTCGAAAATTATGATTTCATGTTTATTCATATAATGAAAGAAGATGTTAGTTGCAACTTTATAATGGGTGAGTTGTGCTCTTAATGATTTACATATCTTAGTATATCAAGTGAAGTATATCGTATATACATTTATTAAAAAATTATCTATATAAGTGAGAAATATGATCGTTTTTTAAAGTTTAGAAAAAATTGAATTCTCTAAAACATTCATGAATTTAGAAGATGTTCATGGCCAAAATAAACATAGCAGTGAGAATCAAATGAAATCTCTAGGTAGACAGCTCTGTGAATACTATTGTATTGGTTTACATAAAAAGCTGAATAGTTTAAGACATCACATTCACTATTTAACCGAGTAAATCCGATAGTATTTAAATAAGAAAAATTCAAAGCTAAAAGCTACTTATCTTGATGTAATGAATCACCAAATTAGTATCTTATGAATCTTTGAGTCTTTTATATTGGTCAAGTAATTTTTATTTATGTGGGGAATTATTGAAAATTTTATTTTAAAACATGGTTAATAGGCACATTTGAAATCAAATTATAAGTGGAGACCACTTACTTTTCAATTTAATTTTTTTTAGAATTTATTATCTAAAACAAACTCTGTAACATGAAAAGTAACATAATTAAAATAAAGAATGAGTGAATGAGAAATTTATATAAAAAAACCCTTAATTGACATGCTTTTGTGAAATCTAAAAACTATATCTCATAAGAAAGAGAAACAAGATTTTCTTGTTATTTTCATGATAAGAAGTTAAAAAGTTAAAATTAACTTAAAAAACACTTAAGTTTTTAAAAAGAAAATGACCTAAGCAAAGCAGGTGTTCGGCTCAAGCCACACACTTGCATGACTCAGTTTGGGCTTCGTGCATGATCCAAGCATGGGTTTGGATTTAATATAAAAAAAATATTATAAGCTAAGTATAATTTTAATATAAGCATACTAGAATTGTGTTTGAATCTATTATGCTAAGTTTCAATATTTACCTAGTATGTATATTATAATTTTAGTTTTGATTGCAAGTTTGCTTAAGAATATAGAATTGCATCCTTATAAACTATATAGTTTTGGGTTACACTTCTATCATCAAAACTTTTTGGTATCTGTTTTTCTTCTTCTAATAACTATATCATGTAAAATTTTTGAATTTATTTTTTACATAAAAGATGTTTTTTTCCTCAAATAAATATTAATTTAATTATTAGGCTACGTACATGTTAGAAAGAGAAAATGATAAAAATTAATAAGTGAGGCTCATGATTTAATAAAAATATTGTCTTGTAAAATATTTTCTTCTCTTGAAAAATTTAAGTTATTTTTTACTTTAAATTTATTTTTTCACCATAAAATATTTTCATTCTCCAATTTTGTTCTTAAAGTTAGTGAAAGATGAGAATAATACTTGATGGAAAACAAACACTGTTAAATTAAATTTACTGTTGCAATTAAGTGTAAGGCTAAATTTAATTATACGGCTACACCAAAAACCACTCACATCCGTAATCTGTGTGAGCAGCCCAAATCACAACAAAGCCCAGCCCATAATTTAAGAACGAAACTCGGACTCACTCGCTCCTCTCTAAAAAGGAAAAAGAAAAAAAACCCTAAAAATAAAGAGCGGCACACACAGATAATCCGTACATTTATCACTTGTGAGATTGAATGATAATAAAAGCAAACACGCCAGTAGTAGTTATTGACTTGACAGTGATCAAATTGTTGGACAATGGGAGCAAGCCGCAAGTTACAAGGCGAGATCGATCGTGTTCTAAAGAAAGTTCAAGAAGGCGTCGACGTTTTTGACAGTATCTGGAACAAGGTCACTATCTCACTCTCCCTTCTCTATTGCTATCTCTCTTAAATATTTTTTGTTTGATTTTTCATATTTTTTAGGTGCCAAGAAGTAACGAATTTAGAGTCTAAAAATCAATTTGAGAAGTATTGTTCATAACACGTTCTTAACTTAATAAGCAACAACGTTAGTCGTTTCTTCATGCATACAATATCTTCATTGTGTGAAGCTGCAAGCTGTAGACGTCTGTGTTACTGAATATATTCAATACGCCCCTCTCAAGATGAGAGTCATGAACATGTCAGGGAGAATAAATGTTATGAACACTCATCTTTGATAATAAGGGATGAAAATGAGATGAACCAAGAGCTTTGGTAAAAATATCAGCCAACTGGTGTTGAGAAGAAACGTGAAAAGTGCGAAGAACACCGGATTGAATTTTCTCACGAACCACATGACAATCAATGTCAATGTGTTTCGTACGCTCATGGAAAACAGGATTGGCAGCAATGTGAAGAGCAGCTTTACTATCACAATAAAGGAGAGTAGGTTGTAGTGTAATGTGTAAGTTAGTGAGAAGGTTGCGAAGCCACACAATTTCACAGCAGGTAGATGGCATGGCTCTGTACTCAGCCTCAGCAGAAGAACGAGAGACTGTAGTTTGTTTCTTGGATTTCCACGAAATCAAAGAATTATCTAGAAAGACACAATAACCTATGACTGAGCGGCGAGAGTCCAAGCAACCAGCCCAGTCTGAATCACAGAATGCTTTTAGTTGGAGGCTAGAAAGGACTGGGAAGAACATGCCCTGAGCTGGAGAGGCCTTAATATATCGTAGAACTTGAGAGGCTGCATCAAGATGAGGAGCTCGTGGCTTGTCCATAAACTGACTTAAAACCTGAACAGCATAAGAAATATCGGGTCTACTGAGAGTGAGATAAAGTAATCTTCCAATAAGACGTCTGTAGGAAGTAGGATCAGCTAAGAGTTGGCCAGAGTCTCTAGAAAATTTCACATTAGGATCCATAGGAACTTTGGCCGGTTTGGAAGCCAACAAACCAGTAGTCTCAAGTATGTCCAAGGCATACTTGCGCTGACAAACAGAAATCCCAAGCTCACTGCGAGCTATTTCCAACCCAAGAAAATACTTCAACGGACCAAGGTCTTTAAGCTTAAATCTGTCGTTAAGCATATGAATGAATATGGAAACAGCAGCTGAATTATCACTTGCAACAACGATATCATCAACGTAAACTAATAGAGCAATAAAGGAATCTGTCAAAGATCGAGTGAACAAAGTGTAATCAACCTTGGACTGCAAGAAACCAAATTTAAGCAAGGCAGAAGAAAATTTGGCAAACCATTGCCGTGAAGATTGCTTTAAACCATAGAGTGATTTATGTAGCCTGCAGACCTTGGACCCCCCCGCTTTAGCAAAACCAGGTGGCAATGTCATGTATACTTGTTTAGCTAAATCACCATGAAGAGAAGCATTATTCACGTCCAATTGATGAAGATGCCAGTGTTTGACAGCAGCAACTACTAAAAGGGTTCTGACAGTGGTGAGCTTAGCCACAGGAGAGAAAGTATCATAATAATCTAACCCTTCACACTGATTATACCCTTTTGCAACAAGCCGAGCTTTATACCTCTTCAAAGTGCCATCAGATTTTAGCTTGACTTTATAAACCCATTTGCATCCAATAGTGTGTTTAGATGCAGGAAGATCAATAATAGTCCATGTGTTATTCAACTCAAGAGCTTTGATTTCAGTATCCATAGCATCACACCATTCCTTACTACGGATAGCTTGAGTATAGGAAGTAGGCTCAGTAAGAGCAGAGACAGAAAGGCTAAAACATTTCTAAGCAGGAGAAAGATGAGAATATGAAAGGACGGATGAAAGAGTATAAGAATACCTGAAGCTGAAGAGGAAGGTGCAGGTGCTGAAGAGGAAGGTGCAGGTGCTGAAGAGGAGGTGGCAATATGACAATGATAGGCATGCAAATATCCAGGTTTGTGTTTTATCCTAGAAGACCTCCTGCATGGCTGAGAAATGGGCTCAGAAGGGGATGGTAGAAGTGGTGCTAAGTCAGAATATAGAGGAGGGGAAGGTAAGGTAGAATTGGAGGGTGAGGGAGTAACAGATTGAAAAATAGAAGAATTGGAAGGCATTAGAGCATTGTAAGGAGCTACTGATTCATGCAGAAAGGTAAAGGAAGAACAAAATCAGTAAAAGAAATAGGATGTGTGAGTGCAAAAGGAAAGATAGTTTCATGGAATATGACATTGCGGGAGACAAAAACAGTATGTTTATGTAAATCATAGAGTTTGTATCCTTTGATGTGAGAAGGATATCCAAGAAATATACATGGTTTAGCTCTAGGATCGAATTTATGTCTATGTCTAAGTAAAGTAGAGGCATAGCAGAGGCATCCAAACACTTTCAAATGGGAATAGGATGGAAGAGAATGGAACAAAGTTTCATAAAGTGATTTGTTGTGTAAGACTGGAGTGGGAATGCGGTTGATTAAATGTACTGCAGTAAGCACACAATCTCCCCAAAATGGTAAGGATAAATGAGATTGAAACCGAAAGGATCGAGCAACGTTCAAAATATGTTGGTGTTTGCGTTCAACAGTGGAGTTTTGCTGAGGGGTTTCAACACAGCTTAGTTGATGGATTACACCCTTCGATGCATAGAATTGACTCATGTGAAATTCAACACCATTATCTGATCGGAGGGACTTTATTGTGGCATTGAATTGTGTCTCAACCATAGTAAAAAAAAGATTGAATATGAGTGCTGGTTTGAGACTTATTGTCTAAAAAGTGAATCCATGTGAATCTACTATAATCATCGACAATAGTTAGAAAATAGGAAGAACCAGTAATAGACTTGGTAGAAAAGGAGCCCCAAAGATCACAGTGAATGAGATCAAACGGTTTTGCAGAATGCGTAAGGCTGTGAGGAAAGGATAAACGGTGTTGTTTAGCCAATGGGCAAATGCTGCAATTTGTATTAGATTCATGTAACACTTGAGGGATTACATGAGAGAGTAATTTCAAGGGAAAATCTAAAGGGTGGCCTAATTTGTAATGCCATAGACTATTGTTTACAGAATGAACAAAGAAACTAGCAGGGGCTAGATCAATGATTGGAGGTTGAAACACGGGTGGAACAGGATTGAAACACAGAGAAGTTTTAGATAAAGCAGAAACTAGAATTTGCAGCAAATGATATAAACCTCAAGCTTTTTTACCCACACCAATCGTTCTCCAGCTTGTAATGGTCTGAACAAAACAGAATTTGGGTAAGAAAATGACACAGCATTGTAAGGTTTGAATCAGCTTGCTGACCGATATCAAATTGAAAGAAAAAGAAGGAATACAAAGCACGTCTGTTAAGATAAAGGAGGCTGAAATCTTAATGGTACCAATGTTAGTGACTGAAGCATGTTCTCCATTAGGCAATCTTACTATTTTAGAAACAACAAAAGTGATATGTGTGAAAAATGATGTGGAACAGATCATATGATCTGTAGCTCCAGTATCAACTATCCAAGGAGCTTTGATAGAATTTGTGAGAGGAGTTGATTGAGTGATCGACAAGGCAGATGCAAAAACAGAATGTTTTGGATCTAGAGTAGATAGTTGAGAGATAGTAGAAGGAGTACCTGCACGTTTCATAGTGAGTGAAGTATCACCTTGAGTAAGAATTTCTGATTCTGGATTGACAGATGAGGAAACTTGATTGACAGAAGAGTCAAGTTTTGAGATGGATGGTTTGAGCATCTCCATGAGTTGCTGACATTGTGCATAGGTAATAGGCAGCTGAGAGGCAGTGGTTTCAGAAACCTGATGGACACTGAGAGGTACATTCTTTCCTTTGGTAAACTTGTAACCAGGTGGAAATCCATGAAGTCTGTAGCACTTTTCGACAATATGGCCAGAAACACCACAGTGAGAATATATAGATCGATCTTTGCGGGGATAAGAAGGTCGATTTCCAGCAAAGCGAGGTGGAGGTATTGTCCTAGTAAGTAAAGCAGTGGTGTTTGGATTGAAAGAAGTGCTAGAAGATGAAATCATTCGTTGCCTCTCCTCTTGAACAATAAGTGAAAAACTCTGTTGATAGATGGCAGTGGATCAATCAGCAAAATTTGGCCTCGAATATGTGAAAAATTCTCGTTCAATCCCATAAGGAATTGATAAACATGCTGCTGATGATGATATGATAGAATAGTCTTCAATGCTCCACATGTGCATGTAGGGATTGGTTGATGATTGCCCAATTCATCCCATAAACCTTTCATAGCAGTAAAATATGCACTTACAAAATTATTGTCCTGTGACATAGACGAGATAGATTTTTGAAGCTGAAAAATGCGTGGTCCATTATGCTGAGAGAACCTTTCCTGAAGATCGTTCCAAATGTCAGATGCATCATCAATGTAGATAATGCTGTTGGCAATCTCTGTTGAAACAGAATTCAACAGCCATGAGAGAACCATGTTGTTGCAGCGAGTCCATGCCAACCCTTGAGTGTTCGATAGATTGGATGGTTTAGGCAGAGTACCATTGACAAAATGGAGTTTGTTCTTGGCTAATAAAGCCATCATCATTACCCTCTTCCATGAGTTGTAATTTTCACCATTGAGCTGCTTTGAAACGATCATGGTTCCAGGGCTGTCACCATGATGCAGAAAGAAAGGATTGGAAGGATTCATTTCTAAGGTAGTTCCAGCCATTGCCAGAAAGTAAAGAGAAAGAATGCAGAAAAGAGAATGAAGAAGATAAAGAAACTTGAGAGTGCGGAAAAAAAATCAGAAAGAATGCTCTGATACCATATTGAATATTGAAGTGTGAACTGAATTCTTCTTATTCATTTAATGAAGTGTTACAGTATTTATAGCATTACCTAAGTGTTCAACAAAATCAGTTATAAATAACAAACTTTGTAACTGAATGTAACCGCCTGCCATGCTTGCTATAACAGCTTCTATTCAACACGTTCTTAACTTAATAATGCAACAACGTTAGTCGTTTCTTCATGCATACAATATCTTCATTGTGTGAAGCTGCAAGCTGTAGACGTCTGTGTTACTGAATATATTCAATAGTTTCATTGATTGTGTGGATTATTTTTGTTTCAGTTATTATTATTTTTTTTAATAATAAGTTAAAATTAAAAAAATCCCTAATTCTGTATTTCGTTTTTTGGTATTGTTATTTGATTTTTATTTTGTGTTTGTTATCGAAAAAATGATAAGCTTCTCTGTATATTTTTGTTTTTGTTATTTTGTTTTCTTGGTTTAAAAAATGATTTATTGATGCGATGGGGTGATGATATATAACTTTTACTCTTTGCTTAATTGAGTTTTCTTGCACCTTTTGTTTTCTTTTATTTTGTAGTATTTTGTTTGTTTGTTTTTCCCTCTCTAATTTGGTTGTTTATGAATGGGTTATTGCTGTTTGTAGGTTTATGATACGGACAACGTGAATCAAAAAGAAAAGTTTGAGGCAGACTTGAAGAAGGAAATCAAGAAACTGCAGAGATACAGGGACCAGATCAAAACATGGATTCAATCCAGTGAAATAAAGGATAAGAAGGTCACCCCTCTTCATTTTTATTTTCTGGTTATTGTGCTTGAATCATTTCAGCCTTGCAGATTTGAGTTCCTATTATGAATTATAGTTGCTAAAACGAGAAAAGTTACCCAGCCTTTTAGTTTGCTCTTAATCAATTATTTAACCCAAGTTTAGATATCAAGTGGGGTGAATATCTAAGACATAACAAAATGTTTCTAACCTCAATAGGACACGAGACAGAAAGGAGAACATTTTCTGCAGAAAGAAGCTGCAGTGATTTATCCATTGGTGTTGGTCTCCAAGGAGAAAAGGGGAATATAAGCAGTAGCTTTGCTGAGGGAAGATTTAAGGGAATGAGTGAGGATGATGGTTTTCAAGACCAGACTAACAAAAGGGCAGATTCAGTTAAATTTGAGAACGAAAAAATGTCACCAGGGTATAGATTGTCTTACTTCACAACCAAACTGGATCTGAATTCCCATGACGAAATTGATGCAGCTTCAAGCTGCGAACAACTCGACTTGAATGGTTTCAGCTGGAACTGAGATGGTTCACTGAGAGCTAAAGGCCAACCGGACAGGTTCAGGGGATGATCCATCACGAGAGGATGAAAGTCAACATGATAACATGCTGTTCTCTCCTTCAGGTCATGTGGCTAGAAAACAATCGCTTTAACCTCAACTGAATAAGTTGCACCAGCAGATATAGCTTGCACTATAATGTAAATCAATCCAGTAGGTGTACTCTTTCTATCTTATATGGCATTAAGAGTTCGTGGACATGAAGCTCAAAATGAAAACACTCGACTTAGCTGTTCAAGTGCTTATTTCCTGTCAAATGATTGAACTTGAACTGTGTGAGGAAATCCTAGAGCTCTTAGTTCCACATTCATGGCTCATAGAAAGTAAACACAGAACTCCAAGGCCTTAATCCAATAGACAGCTTGAGAATTCCATCTAGCGAATTGTTAGTTGAGGCTGGGAAAACTAGCAGCCATCAACTCAAAAGTATTGCACAAAGAGAATTGCTGTAATATGTCAACCATAAGAACAATAATCCATGCATGTGTCTCAAGGAATAGGAGCAAGAGAACAAAAAAAAGAAAAAGAAAAATCTTGTCTTGAAGGGTATTATTACTTTCACACATCCCATAGACTCCATCTGTTTCATTCACCAAGTGTAGAAGAAGAGATAGATGCCCTTTCAGATTCTACTAGTGATAAATTTGGAAATTATTAGAATATATTCTCCCGTTACATTTTCATTTCTATTATAAGAAATCGTGCTCAAAACTAGCTTATTAATCATGAGATTGAGCCAAATCATACATTTTTAAGACAACATTACTCTCTGAACAACTACTAGTAAGTTTAACGACTCACTGTCATTTGATCGGAAAGTGAAGGCGGGATTCCGATTTCCGAGGTCCCCTCTAACATTTGTATTACCTTTTTCATAGAAGGTCTGGACATTGCATGAGGATGAATGCACCATAAACCCACTAAGGTCATTCTCTCGAATCTCTTGAAATCACTTAATACTTCAGGGTCATGTCCTACCACCGTCTCTAGCTTCCCGGCGGCCATGCAACTTATAACCCAGTCCGAGAGAACAAGATCATCCTCTTCACTCTCTTCCTCAACCCGGCTCGGTTCTATATGCCTTCTGCAACATAGAATTTCGAGTAACATCACACCAAAGCTGTATACATCTACTTTGGATGTCACTTGTTCATTCCTTATCCATTCTGGCGCCAGATACCCCACTGTGCCTCTTAAATTTGTGTCTGTTCTAGTTTGATCTTTATTCAGAAGCTTGGAAAGGCCAAAATCTGCAAGCTTAGCAGTGTAATTGCTATCAATCAGTACATTCTCAGGCTTGATGTCACAATGGATAATCCGTGTCTCGCATTCCTCATGCAAGTAGAGCAATCCTCTGGCTATTTCAAGCACCATTTTTGCCCTCAGAACCCAGTTAGGTCTTTCTGATCCCTTCCCGAATAGAAGATTGGCGAGCGAGCCATTTGCCATTAACTCATAGACCAGAAGCTGTTGATCGTTCTCAACACAAAAGCCCAACAGTCTTACCAAATTCTTGTGGTATGTCCGGCCTATTATTTTGAGCTCTGTCATGAATTCCTTCTCGCCTTTTTCAATCGATTTCTCCAGCACTTTTACAGCAATATCAATCTGTATGTCCTTCATGCTTAGAATCCCACTGTAAACTTTAGCAGAAGATCCTCTACCCAGGGTCTTGCTGAATCCATTTGTTGCCTTCTGTAGTTCCAAGTACTTGAACTCCTGGAAGTTTATGCCAATGGAATTAGCATTTGAATAGCGTTTCCTTTTGATAAATCTTCGAGGAGCAGGATGGTAATAGATGGCAGAAACTCCAAAACAGAAAGCAAGCGTGGCAGTAACTATAAGGCTAATCTTTAGAAAACCCCGAGTGTCAAAATCATTGTTCTTTTTACGTTCTTGAATGTCAGGATTGCTTTTCATCGGCACCTTCACCAGCGCTTGCCGTCCTTTAGTAGAAAAACTCTTTCTCGCATTTAGTAAAGGCATCCTTTTCTTGATACATCTAGAATCCACCAAGGATGCAGACAAGCTGTAACAATCATCCATAAGAGCTTTTTTGCAACCCTCCAGATCGACATTCCTCACTCGAGCCAAGTCTGCGAAGCCCTCAAATGGGAAGTCTGCATCATCAATCACCTTAATTGTGAAATTTCTCATTGAAGGGTCGGCACAATAGTTCACAACGGTCTCTGGGCGACACCCTTTGGACAGGTGATTAGGGTCCAATGGAATGTAACCTGGTATGCAATTACATGTTACTGTCTCATTATTCGGAGAAGAACACATGCCATAGACACCACATATAGCATTCACCACGCAAGGCTCGTCGATCGCCCTCCACACTCTTGTCCATCCACTGCTATTTGATTTATGGTAAGCGAATTGTTGGAAATCACCGTGATCATTGATTGTTGCTCGGTGATAGAAGTCCCCAACGGGGGTTGAGACATTTCTTGTTAAAGGGTAGATATTATCACCAGTACTGTTGACAAGGTACATGGAAAAAGTATAATTATTGAACACCAAACTATTGTTTTGTACAGTTGCAGTGTACCAATAACCAGGATCAGAGAAGTGATAGGCAGAGAGCACAAGGTTTCCATCATATTGCATTTCCAACATGAAATTCCCAGTGGAGTAATCAACAGTTCCATTCGCATTGGAATAGAGCTTTTGGTTACCACTAAGAACTTGACCTGGTAAGATTGTGTCTGTTGGTGAATTAAAACTCTGCCAGAGGACAATTGAACTGTCATCTTTCAAGACAAAGTTGCCATCATCTTGCATGAAGCCTAAACCTGCTCTTCTCCCCCTGTATATTGATTGAATACTACCATTGAGATGTGTGAGCGTAAGCTGGCCGTCAAACGTGAGTCTGACTGTGGATCCGGCAACTGCCGGAGAGTCACGATTAGCTGACCAGACTAGTGTTCTTTCAGGGATCTTGTTAAACCAAATTCCAACAAGGTAAAGATTGTTGGGCAGAGGGTAGAACCCGAACGCAAATTCATCAGAAAGTGATCGCCAAGAATTACCAGATCCAGCCGTGATGCCAGAACCCAAGCTTATGTTGGGAGGTATCTGAGCATGCAATTCATGGAAGTACAGGAACTGCAGTAGAAGAAAAGGAAGTAGTTTCTGGATAGTCATTGCCAAGTTGTTAGGAATTGAGGGGAAAACAATCTTAGTACAAAGAGCTAGCAACTGAACCGCGGTTTTATGTGATTGATAGCAATGAACATCGTTGAATAGTTATGCTCATGCCATTCTTTGAAATTTACATAGAGACAACTAAAATATTTCATTTTTATTCACCTTTTATCTTTCCTTATCAAATATTTATTATAATCTTTTATATAATATTTTTTTTAAAAAGACTTTAATAGAAAAAAATAAATTAAAAAAATATCTATTTTTCTGAAGAAAAAAAAAACTCATAGACCTATTCAAGTTAAAAGAAATTTATCCTCGAGTTCAATCTTCATTTTAAAATTTTCCTTCATCAAAAACTTTTTTTTTTATGGGTGGATTATCCCATTGTAAATCTATAATATCTATGTACGGCTCACTTGGATCGTTAATATATACAATACTTTTATGTGAAGTTACAACATCATTGTTCTCATGTATTTGTGTGAATCAGCTCATCATGAATCCCACCATTAGGATTTCAAAAAAAAAAATTAACATAAATAAAAACAACACGCTAGTTCTTAGATATTTTTTTAACGAAAGAGAATTTTCTCATATTTTCTTGCACAAGCACGTCCTATTATGTAATCCCTTCTAGCTATATGGTTGTTCAGCTAAAAAAAATAATCACAAAAGATTGTTAGGCTTTAATACTAGTTGACACATACGAAAGCACGAGGTATTTGTTATAAATCAAAATTATTTTTAATAACAAAAAACACCATAAGTACTAGGATCAACCAAAATATTTAATTTTTACTTATTTATCTTTTCACTTCAAAAAATCTATTGCAATCTTTTATATAGAAAAATAATAAAAAAAATTAATAATTCTAAATAAGAAGAAAAAACTAACAAAAGTATTCTCTTCAATTAGAAAAGGATAGAAAAGAATGAAAATAAAGAATATTTATTTTCCTAAAAAAAACTCTTTCATCATAATTAATCCATTTCTTGCTTAGTTTCTACCGACTTCGCATTTAATGTAGCGTTTGGAATTTAAGGGAAAGTTGTGGAATTTTAGTTTCTTGACCTTGAGGTTCATGAACCACAGTTTTATGTGATTGAAAGCAATGAAAATATATGGAGGTTGAATGTACATTGTGGAATTTAAGGGAAAGCTGTGGAATCTTAGTTTTGTTGACCTGCTGGTCCATGAACTGAAAACTGGACTGATGGTGATTCATCATTACGAAGGAAATTAATGTATAGCCGTGTCGTTATTCTATCAAAAGTTTATTGGAATTTTCCTTTCATGAATTTAGTTAGCCAAGGATCACAAGAAGACTTTTCCTTTATTGAATGTTCTTACAGTGTTTTCAATTGAGCCCTACAAGAACACCAAACGCACCCTAAATTAAGGGTTCATAATTGACTTCTGGGATTTTTTTTTGGCAGGATTAGGCGGCAAGTTGAAGAGTAGGAACTTTAGTTGCGAAATCGCCAGTGCAAGTAATAAAATTGTTAACGAAATTTTGTTATGACTAACTTGTTAGAAGAAGAAATTCTCTCCTAGAACCCTACTTTGGCATGACCGTAGCTGTGTAATCACCTGTTTGAGGAAAATTATTACGTGGACTTGTTCTATCATGTTGACGTGCTAACCAAAGTTTACGCAATGGATCATGGATCAAATCACAAGAGATTATTGGACTGGAATTTTTGTTTCAACAATTTATTCTTTTTTCTTTATTCTTTTTTTTTATATATGAATAGGATCATAAATAAATTTTAATGAAGAAAGATGAGGATTACAGCAGAAATAACGCAGAGCATGACCAAGACAGAACCTCCAGCAAGGAGATGGAAGTAGCAGAACCCAAGTCTAAACTACAGCACAAGATCCATCCATCAAAGAAACAAATTAAGAGGCATAATCGATCCCAACATTAACTACCTCCTCATATATTATTGGCAGATATATCTATATGATCCGATATGATCCTTCTTCCCTTTTCTGTCATGATTCTTATTCCTTTTATGAGTTGATTCCAGCATTATTCTTAGGAGAAATATCAGGGATGGAGCTAGAAATATTCTTGTAATCAATGCACTTTGTGTATATATATGTGATGGAATGTAATACAGAAAACATAATATACAATACAAGCTTTCTCTGTTATTCTTTCCGAGTCTTCTTTTCTTCATATATAGAGATAACAAAGCCATCACCATACAAAGCTCAAAAGAGAAACTGTGAAATAACACAAGAAGGCTAGTTGCCTCAACCAGATAGTGGAAGAAAACTAGATGTCTTCCAAATAATGGAATCACTGAGCTAAGGGCTCCAAACTATATATTATGATCTTAAACAAGCTTCCAAAACCAATAAAAAACAAAGCATGGTGTGGATTGCGCCACCTTATAATTTCAATACAATACCGAAATCATGAAACAGACATAACGATAATCTTGTTTAAAAAATCTGTGCATCGGTCAAAGGGGGGACATCAACTTCACTAGTTCCTTCCAGCATCTGTGTAACCTTGCTCATTGATGGTCGAAGATTTGGGTTAGGACATATGCACCATAAACCCACCAAGACCATTCTTTCAAACCTGCAAAAATCTTCCAGGACTTCAGAATCATGGCTGACAGTGGCGTGTAAGTTACCAGCTCTCACATTGCATAGAACCCAATCAATTAGAATCATCTCGTTACCCTCTGTTGATTCATTAACTTGATGCAACTCTATGTGCTTTCTGCAAAAAATAATCTCCAGCAACACGACCCCAAAGCTGTAAACATCAACTTTGGTAGTCACAGGAGCATTTTTTAGCCATTCAGGTGCCATGTATCCCATTGTTCCTCTAACTTTGGTGCTCGTTCGAGTCTGGTCTTTATTCAGGAGCTTCGCTAGGCCAAAATCAGCTATCTTGGCTGTGTAATTTTTGTCAAGAAGAACATTTTGCGGCTTTATGTCACAATGAATGATCTGCGTCTCACACTCTTCATGCAAGTACAACAAACCTCTTGCAATTCCATACACAGTTTCAGCCCTTTGATCCCAACTAGGCCTCCTCTCCTCTCCAAACAGAAAATCCGACAAAGTACCATTCTTCATTAGCTCATAAACTAAAAGCCGGTGATTTTTCTCATTACAAAAACCCACCAGCCTTACAAGATTCTTGTGGTGAGTTAGTCCAATTACTTGGACTTCTGTTAAGAATTCCTTCTCACCTTGTTCAATGACCTTCTCAAGCTTCTTGACAGCAATCTCAACCTCTTCATCCTCCAAGGTTAACACCCCACTATAGACAGTTCCGAAAGCACCTCTCCCAAGCTTGTTCCTTAAACCATTCGTTGCTTGAAGCAATTCCTGGAATGAAAATGCCTTCAAATTGATCTCTACAGGCTTTGGCACTGGGAGCTGCTTTTGACTAATGTAAGGCTGAGCAAGAGGGTGATGATAAATGGAAATGGTGGCAAAGAGTAGCGTCATTATTGAACATAATAATAAGCCTGCTAGAAGAGCAATCCAAGAAGGAGAATCATCATCTTTGTCTTGAATTTGATTGTTGTTGTTTGCCTTGGGAATTTTTATAAACGCCACTATATTATTAGTAGAAGGGATGCTCCTTCTAGCATTAAGCAAAGGCGTTCTCTTCTTGTAACACACAGACTCGACCAAGACGCCAGCCACAGCAAAACAGTCATCCATTATCACCTTCCTGCATTCTTCTACATCGGCTGGTGTGACTCTGGCCATATCTGCAAATTCACCGTTTGGAAAATCAGCATTATCTATCTCTTCAAGAGTGAAATTTGAAGACGAAGAATTTGGAGCACAGAAATCTATCACCGTATCAGGATAGCATCCTTTTGAGGGAATGCTTGGATCCCGTGGTGAGTAGCCAGGCAAACAATCACAGTTGATTGTTGTGTTATCAATCGAAGTGCAGAAGCCATAAACTCCACAGATATTAAACGGTATGCAAGGTTCAGCTTTAATACTCTCTGGCTCCCACACAACGGTCCACCCGCTTCCATTTTCTTTGTGGTAAACAAACTGTTGAAGATTTCCATGGTCATTGATCGTTGCTCGGTGATAGTAATCTCCAATCGGTGTGGGAACTTGACTTGTCATAGGATACCTAATTGAAGTGTGATTCACAACATACATAAAAGCTGTACTCTGGTTGAAAATCAGGCTCACATTTTGGTTTCCTGCTGTCAAAGTGAACCAGTAACCAGGATCAGCGAACTTGTATGCAGACATAACAACATTACCATCCATTTGAAGCTCTAACATGTACTGCCCAGTCGAGTAGTCAACTGTTCCATTTGCATTGGAGTAGAGTTTTTGGCCCATTACTAGGACTTGGCCTAATAAAATGGTGTTTGTTGGAGAATCAAAGCTTCCCCATATAACTTTGGAAGAATTGGTTTTTACAACAAAATTGCCATCATTTTGCATCAGAGCAGAACTAGCAGCACCGAAAGTTCCATTGTATATTAAGTATCCAGTTCCATTTGAGTGTGTAAGAACAAGCTGGCCATCGAGTGTGAAATTGATGGTTGATCCAGTTCGAGCTGGATCATCACGGTTCGCTGACCAAACTAGTGTTCTTTCTGGGATTTTGTCAAACCAGATTCCAACAAGGAACAGGCCATTCAGAAGAGGATAGAACCCAAAAGCAAAATCACCAGAGGGTGATCGCCACGAAGAATTAGTCCCAGCAGTGATGCTGGCACCCAAGTTTATTGTGTTAGTGTTTATCTGGGATTGCGCTAAAGAACCAAGAAAGGAAAGAACAAATGGAAGACACCATAAAACAATAGAAACCATTGTTACTGAGAAAACAGAATCAGTAGGCCAGAGAACCATAGAGAAACAACATTTTAACTCAATTCTATAGCAGAGATATTACATCCTGGTACTACATGATGACTCGGGATAATTCACCTCATAGACAAGTCAAATCATGAAGAGTCAGCAAGCTCGTACACCAGAGATAAGCGGTCAATGAGTCAGCCAAAAGGTTACCATAACCCATGTCTTTCACATCGCGTGTAGGAAAAATCATTCCAACTTTTGACGTTTGCAGCAATAGTTGCCGGTCCTTAGAAGATGGAGGCAGTCAACACCGTGCAAGGCGGGCAGAAGAAAACCATGTAATGGAAACTAAAAATCTTACAACTTCCAGAGTTCCTGAAGACTAAAAAAGATAGTACTTTACTTGTCAGCCAGTGCGCTGCTGTGGGGAAAAGTCTAGCGCATCATCGAGTGCTGACCGAGTGAATCTTTCAACAATTTTATTTTTATATAAACAATTAAATAATTTATAAAAAAATCATTCTTCTTCCGATTACAAAATCTTATTTTAACAATCTTTATCATTAAAAAAACTCGTTAAAAAAAAAATCAATTCTTCTTATTTTGTTCATGGTTCAACTAAAATCAAACCATATATCGTAAAAAAAAATGATAATTTTGGTGGCTCTGTTAAAAACAAAACATAAAAAAAATCAAGCATAATCAAAACAAACCAATAAAATATATCTAATTAATTAGAAAAAAAAAATCACTATAACAAGAATTCAAAAAAATTGATAGAACTAGCAGATTTAAGCAAAAAAAAAAAAGCAAAAATGATTATAAAAATACCTCATC
This sequence comes from Populus alba x Populus glandulosa, assembly GCA_033617975.1. Lineage (NCBI taxonomy): Eukaryota > Viridiplantae > Streptophyta > Magnoliopsida > Malpighiales > Salicaceae > Populus > Populus alba x Populus glandulosa. The sequence continues at coordinate 4,638,157 of CM066155.1, read as the reverse complement.
AAATTATTAACAAACATCTCAAAATAAAACAAAATTAGATTTTAAATTGAAGTTACCTTGTTTTGTTTGATGAAAGATAAATTAATTGGTGACTCTACTTTAATTTTTTTATAAAAAAATTTTGCTCATAATTTGTGTTTTTATTTCTGTTTTAAATCAACTACAAGATTTATATTATGATAAATTTATGGTTTTATTTTTTATTTCACAAAGTAATATCTTTATATTTTTTTTCTTTCTCACCTATATCAAGAGTAAATTTAAAAGTAAATCACACTTAATTTAAGGCTAACCTCTTTAAGATAAAAAAATATAACAGGCACATAAAAAAAAAATGGTCATCTTGTACGAAGCAGGCAGATTCCACTACTAAAGAGGATAGGGGACTTGAAACTATGAGGGACAAGGAAAGCGGGTGATCTCATAGTTGATTTCAACGTGGATTTTATATATATATATATATATATATATATAATATAATGTAATGCAATGCAACATCCGCATCTATCTTGAATTCTAAAATAAAAAGTGGTCCTGCATTTGAACTTGAGCCGAGAAAACTGCTTCTCAACTCCTTCATATTCTTCGAAGCAGTTTAATTACCCAGTAATAAAAAAAAATTATAATGTCTAGCGGGGGCCCGGGCCCCTACTTGCCCCCCTTGCTTCCGCCCCCTGCTTGCAGGGGTGATTTTTATTGTCAATTATATGCTTAAGAACCCCATAAAAAGCTAGAGAAAACATTATATGAATTGTAGAAAACTAGATGACCTTCCTATAAATACCTCAAACTATAAGGGTACCTTGCAAAGTTGGTAGTACTTTATCTTATAAGGGTCAAGATGAGACCTAAAACTATGAGTTTTGTTTTTATTGAATATGCTTAAAATAATAATGCATATCAATTTTTTATACACAAGTCAAGTATTGAGAATATTCATTATAACACTATTATGAAATCAAGAAATGTGTTTTCATTTAAAAAAGTACAAGAAAATTATTTACTTAATAAGGCTAGTTTAAGTAGTCATCATTAATCAAAAGATGATGAAATTGAGTTTATAAGGAGTAAAAGAACAAAAATAATCAAAATATTTGGTCATAATTTTCTAACATACTTCTTAGAAAATGAACTTCAAACTTACTCTAGGGAAATGTCTTGTCTGGAACTTTTTATTAAAAAAAGACGGTTAATAATGAAATAAAATTTATTATGAATAATTATACATGAGAAATAGTAAATATTCCACCTAGATGTAAACCATTAAATTATAAATGGATCATCAAAATGAATATGAAAACTGATGGAACTATTAACAAATACAAAATAAGATTTATGGTTTAAGAATTCAAGCAACAAGAAAGTGTGGAGTATTTTAACTTATATTTCTCTATATCAAGAATAACTTTTATACGAAGGTTTATAGTCATGACCTCTTTTAACAGGCTTAAGATACATTAAATAGATGCAAGATCAACTTTCTTAAATGGTGACCTTAATAAAGAAGATTTACATGGAATAACTTGAGAGGTTTGTTATTAATGAATAATAACTAAAAGTTTGTGAGTTAGTTAAATCATTATATGGTTTGAAAAATACACATAAAGAATGACATAAAAAATTCAAGAAGGTCATGCTATCAAATAAGTTTAAAATCAATGAAGTTGATAAATGTCTTTATATGAAAAACATATATAAATGTTATATTATTATATGTTTCTATGCTAATGATATGCTTATTTGGACAATAATAATTGCATGATCAAGTGTATTAAGAAAAATATGAACTCGTAAGATTGTCATGAAAGACTTTAGGTGTTGTAAATGTCATATTAGGAACAAAAATTCCCAAGATGCTTAATGAATTGGTATTGTACCAATTTCATTTTATTGAGATAGTTCTAAATAAATTTTGTATAGGTAACAATAGTAATATGAAAACACCATTGGACATGAGTGTATATATGTCTAAAAATAAAAGGTGAGGAAATAAATCAGTTGAAATATTCTTGAATAATTAAAAGCTTGATGTACATTATAAACTACACAGTGCCTGCTATTGCATACTTGTTTAGCAAACTATGTAAATTTACTAGTAATCTGAGTATGGATCGTTAGAAAGCAATAAATAGGTTACTCAAATATTTAAGGTACACCTTGATTAAGGATTACACTATATTGATTACTCAACGATACTAGAAGGATATAATGATGCAAATTAGATATTCAATACTAAAAATTAAAATCCATTAATGGATATGTCTTCACACATAGTGAAACAACTATATCATGAAAATATTTGAAGTAAACATGTATCATAAGATCATTTATGAGATCAAAGTTTATTACTTATAATAAAGTTGGAGAGGAAGGCGAGTGGCTTTATAATTTCTTAGAGGATATTTCATATTGACTAAAACTAGCGCCAATAATTCTTGTTTATTGTGATCATTGGGCTATAATTTGAAGGGTATAAAGTAGTTTATATAATACTAAATTTAAACATATACGTTACAGATATAATATCGTCAAATATTTATTCTCAAACAGAATTATTTTCTTTGACTATGTAAAGTTAAAGAAAAACATTATGGACCCACCAACCACATGTTTGTTAAGATAGTTTATATATAATTCATCAAGGATAATAGACTTAAATCCTTTAAAAATAAAAGAGTAATGATAATAACTATACCAAGTTGACTAGAGATCTTAAGATCTAAGTTTAAATAGAAAACTACATCATATAATATTTTCATTATCATTCGAAAATTATGATTTCATGTTTATTCATATAATGAAAGAAGATGTTAGTTGCAACTTCATAAAGGGTGAGTTGTACTCTTAATGATTTACATATATATCTTAGTATATCAAGTGGAGTATTGTATATACATTTATTAAAAAATCATCTATATAAGTGAGAAATATGATCGTTTTTTAGAGTTTAGAAAAAATTGAATTCTCTAAAGCATTCATGAATTTAGAAGATGTTCATGGCCAAAATAAACATAGAAGTGAGAATCAAATGAAATCTCTAGGTAGACAACTCTGTGAATACTATTATATTAGTTTACATAAAAAGCTGAATAGTTTAAGACATCACATTCACTATTTAACCGAGTAAATCCGATAGTATTTAAATAAGAAAAGTTCAAAGCTAAAAGCTATTTATCTTGATGTAATGAATCACCAAATTAGTATCTTATGAATCTTTGAGTCTTTTATATTGGTCAACTAATTTTCATTTATATGGGGAATTATTGAAAAATTTATTTTAAAACATGGTTAATAGGCACATTTGAAATCAAATTATAAGTGGAGACCACTTACTTTTGAGTTTAATTTTTTTTAGAATTTATTATCTAAATTAAACTCTTTAACATGAAAAATTAACATAATTAAAATAAAGAATGAGTGAATGAGAAATTTATATAAAAAAACCCTTAATTGACATGCTTTTGTGAAATCTAAAAACTATATCTCATAAGAAAGAGAAACAAGATTTTCTTGTTATTTCCATGATAAGAAGTTAAAAAGTTAAAATTAACTTAAAAAACACTAAGTTTTTAAAAAGAAAATGACCTAAGCAAAGCAGGTGTTGGACTTAAGCCACACACTTGCATGACTCAATTTGGGTTTCGTGCATGATTCAAGCATGAGTTTGGATTTAATATAAAAATAATATTATAAGCTAAGTATAATTTTAATATAAGCATACTAGAATTGTGTTTGAATCTATTATGCTAAGTTAAGAATATAGAATTGCATCCTTATAAACTATATATTTTTGGATTACACTTCTATCATCAAAACTTTTTGGTATATGTTCTTCTTCTTCTAATAACTATATCATGTAAAATTTTTGAATTTATTTTTTACATAAAAGATGTTTTTTTCCTCAAATAAATATTAATTTAATTATTAGGCTATGTACAAAAGAAATATAAGTGTTAGAAAGAGAAAATGATAAAAATTAATAAGTGAGGCTCATGATTTAATAAAAATATTGTCTTGTAAAATATTTTCTTCTCTTGAAAAATTTAAGTTATTTTTTACTTTAAATTTATTTTTTCAACATAAAATATTTTCATTCACCAATTTTTTTCTTAAAGTTAGTGAAAGATGAGAAAAATACTTGATGGAAAACACCGTTAAATTAAATTTACTGTTGCAATTTAAGTGTAAGGCTTAATTTAATTATAGGGCTACACCAAAAACCACTCACACCCGTAATCTGTGTGAGCAGCCCAAATCACAACAAAGCCCAGCCCATAATTAAAGAACGAAATTCGGACTCACTCGCTCCTCTCTAAAATCCATCTCCTTCCTCGTTCTCAATTTTCCCCATCATCTCCTCCATTTTTCAATCAGCACAGCAGGCGAAAAGAATAAAATAAAAGGAAAAAGAAAAAAAACCCTAAAAATAAAGAGCGGCACACACAGAAAATCCGTCCATTTATCACTTGTGAGATTGAATGATAATAAAAGCAAACACATCAGTAGTAGTTATTGACTTGACAGTGATCAAATTGTTGGACAATGGGAGCAAGCCGCAAGTTACAAGGCGAGATCGATCGTGTTCTAAAGAAAGTTCAAGAAGGCGTCGACGTTTTTGACAGTATCTGGAACAAGGTGACTATCTGACTCTCCCTTCTCTATCGCTATCTCTCTTAAATATTTTTTGTTTGATTTTTCATATTTTTTAGCTGCCAAGAAGTAACGAATTTAGAGTCTAAAAATCAATTTGAGAAGTATTGTTTCAGTGTGCTTTCTTTTTCTTTTTTAGAAGTGTTTGGTTGCTGAGAAAACGAAGGAAAGCGAGTTTTGGCGGAATTTCATTTTGTTTTCTCTTTTGTTAAACGTATAATGAATTGTTATTTTGTGCTGATGGATTTTTAACGGTTAGTTTGTTAATGCTGTGATTTCATTGATTGTGTGGGTTATTTTTGTTTCAGTTATTATTATTTTTTTAATAATAAGTTCAAATAAAAAAATCCCTAATTCTGTATTTCTTTTTTTGGTATTGTTATTTGATTTTTATTCTGTGTTTGTTATCGAAAAAATGGTAAGCTTCTCTGTATATTTTTGTTTTTGTTATTTTGTTTTCTTGGTTTAAAAAATGATTTATTGATGCGATGTAGTGATGATATATAACTTTTACTCTTTGCTTAATTGAGTTTTCTTGCACCTTTTGTTTTATTTTATTTTGTAGTATTTTGTTTGTTTGTTTTTCCCTCTCTAATTTGGTTGTTTATGAATGGGTTATTGCTGTTTGTAGGTTTATGATACGGACAACGTGAATCAAAAAGAAAAGTTTGAGGCAGACTTGAAGAAGGAAATCAAGAAACTGCAGAGATACAGGGACCAGATCAAAACATGGATTCAATCCAGTGAAATAAAGGATAAGAAGGTCACCCCTCTTCATTTTTATTTTCTGGTTATTGTGCTTGAATCATTTCAGCCTTGCAGATTTGAGTTCCTATTATGAATTATAGTTGCTAAAACGAGTAGTTTGCTCTTAATCAATTATTTAACCCAAGTTTAGATATCAAAAAGTACTGTTAGTTTGGGTTATTTTGAGTCATCAAGTTGGTTATAGATGAAGGGACACTTTTTATTTATTTGATTGGTTTACATTTTTGAATAAATCAATTCAATGCAAATAAGCCTGGATGGCTACATGTATCTACCTTGTCTATTTAGTTACATTTTGTGCTAAACTTTCTGCTAGCTGTTATGAGATTATGTTCTTTATTACTTTAGTCATATGCCATTTTTGGTTTATCGCACCCCACCCCTCTCTAGGCTTTAATCATTTTACAACTGGTCTGTCCAAATTATCTTAAACCATCTTCATGTTCATTCAGCTTTTCCTGAACAGATGTAACCTTCACCTTCCAACACATGTGTTCGCTTCTTATCTGGTTATTTTTTGTGTTATCATGCACCACTCTTATCTAAAGCTTTGAGGATATTTGATAGTGCAGTCATTTTCCATGATAAAATGGTTATTCATTTCTGTGATGCGTCGTGGCATTTTCTTCCTTACTATGTATATTTGACACTGTTGTTGAAGCTGAGGTTGATCTTGCTTTCTTTTGAATCATGTTGTAGGTTAGCGCATCGTATGAGCAGGCTCTGGTGGATGCTCGTAAGACTATCGAGAAAGAAATGGAAAGATTTAAGATCTGCGAAAAGGAAACTAAGACAAAAGCATTTTCCAAAGAAGGATTGGGCCAGCAACCCAAAACTGTAAGCATTGCATACTAACACTGCCTTGTTTTATGCCAGACCTTGAATCGAATCGGTCAAATGGGTAGTAAATTTGAGGCTGAGTAAACCATCAGATTGGTACCTTGGGAGCAATTGATGTGGTTACATGGAACCACATTACTCTGTGAGGCAATCCCTTCTTAGGGTGATGTAATGTGCCATGACTGCTAGTACTTTCTCAATCTGATGAAGCCTGTTAAAGGGTTTCTAACTCACCTCTATTATCTAGCTTACATACTTGGTGCTTTTTATTGTTTGTTTTGTGCTTAAATATGTTTTTCTTTCGCACTTCAGTGTTTACATGTGCAGACGTGCAGAAGTAGCTCAATTTAAAAGTTTTTGAGCTATTAGTGGACATCATTGACAGCATAGAATTGAGGTCTTCATTAAATGGATCTTCTTTTTCATTTTTTGCTCTTTGTGGTTTTTTTGGAGGAATGCTAATTAGTTGTCTTTTGGATTTGAGGCCTTGTTGTTGTTGTTGCTGCTGCTGCTGCTGTTAGTGTTCATCATTGGACTTGATTCCATCTCCCTGTAATTAGAAGTTTTATTTCCAATCTTAAAATTGTCTTTTGGGTTTTGTATGTGTTCCATATCTTTAATCTTTATAAGTTCACAAAAACTATTATTAAAAAGTAAAATAGTTCTTTTTTCCAAGATGTCATAGCTTTTGCAATCAGAATCGCTTAGTATGCTTATCTTTTTTATTATTAGGATCCAAAGGAGAAGGCTAAATCAGAGACAAGGGATTGGTTGAATAATGTGGTATGTAAGTAAGCTGTTTGATTTGCTTTCTTCTTATCTTTATTTCTGAAAGTGTATATAAAATAAAACAGTTCTGACTTTTCAAATTTCATTTCTTTGTGCTGGTATTATAAAATCTTTCATTATGACTTGTAATTGACCTGCCCCTCTCTGGTCCTAGTGCATGTGGCATGTGCAGCCAGTTGATTTTGCTTGCTAATTAATGTCCAAAGCTTTATACTTATCCTAGAAAAAAATCAATGATATAGAAGAACTATTGAAGTTATAAATGGTTTATGGCTTGGAGATCTGTGATCTGCTGACAGAATTTAAAATAGTAAAGCCGTTTCCCTTCGAGATAATTCCTTGTTCAATACCAAAACATTTTTTTCCTTTTGTTTTGCCAACTATGTTTATAAGCTTTTAATTGTCTTAAACTCGTCCAAAATGAATGCCTGTTAGTCACATGAGAACCTCGTCATTCATACCGAATCTGAAACTTTGTATCTTGAGAACAAGAACTGGACCAATTTTCAAGCGATTAAAATTACTCCATTATATGTCAATTTGGTCTGGAAAATGTGTTTTGAAATGAATAAAACTTATTTTTAGTTTGACATCATCGAGTCTTAAATTGAAGTCCTTTTCTGTTTTATGAATTCTTATTTCATTAGTGGTGTTTTAACTTGTTCTTCCTTGAGTAGGTTGGGGAACTGGAATCTCAGATTGATAGCTTTGAGGCTGAGATTGAGGGGCTTACTGTTAAGAAAGGAAAGACAAGGCCACCCAGACTGGTAGGACAGAAAAGGAAAAAGTAGTTTTTAGAATTTATATATTCTTCCTGTTATAATTTTTTGTTTTCTTCCTTTTGTTTGACAGACACATTTAGAGGCATCCATTACACGACACAAGCTTCATATAAAGAAGTTAGAGTTGATCCTGAGGCTACTAGACAACGATGAGTTGAGTCCTGAGCAGGTTAATGATGTTAAAGACTTCCTGGATGACTATGTAGAACGTAATCAGGTTTGTGTTTTTTAACCTTTTCTAACAGCACGCAAATTTTTTATCATGCTTATTGTAAGAGGCTTCATGCATTCTCTTGTGGATTTTCGCATGTTAAACTGTATATTTTCACTTCACTTCAACATTCTTGATGGGACATCATATTAATATTCTTTCATTTTATGTCACTTCAATTCTCTTTTTATATGTTATCTTTTTTGTAGGAAGATTTTGATGATTTTAGTGATGTTGATGAGCTTTACAACTCATTACCATTAGACAAGGTTGAATCTCTTGAAGACCTGGTTACAATTGGTCCTCCTGGTCTTGTGAAGGTAAACTCTAATGGGTGGCAGCCTGTGCGTCTAACTACTTTGCCATTTTAGAGATGGGAATGCAGTCATCTTTTGTATGTGTGGTTGTGCTTGTTTTCTCTTTCTCTTCTAACATTCAATGGAAGAATAATCTCAGATTTTTTCAAATTGTTTTGTTAACACATTTTTTTTTCCATTATTTTTTTGGTGTTGGTTGGTGGGTGGGTGGGGGTGTTTCTTTTACTCGGTTTTGTAATAAATTTCTTTTTTCCTCTGCAGGGTGCCCCTGTTCACAGCTTAAAGACTTCCTTGGTGACATCTGCTCCTCAAATGCCTGTATGTCTATACTATATCTACGATTGTTATCCTATTATATCTTTAGCTTTGAATTTATGAAGGATCTCAAGAGACATTAGTGGTTTTGATTAAGCCTTCCTTTTACCTATTTATTATTAGAGAGGTTGTGTTCTTCTTCTTGTGTTGATGTAGCAAGCTGCAAGGCCTGAATCAGATGTACCTTGGTGATTCAGTGACATGCATGGGCCAGTGGATATTTGTGTGGCTTTAAGTAGTTGCCAAGGGAGTTTTCATTATATTTTGCTTTAAGATTTAGGTGGACCTGTGATACTAGGGCTTCTGACAATGACACATTCGATTCCTTCTTTATTTTGAAGTGAAGCAAGAAATGTGAAAGTTATATGTAATGTACATTGCTTTTGCTTTTGGCTCTTCTAACCCTTTTATTTGATATAATATAGTTGGAGGTTTATATTTCTTGGGTTTAATAATGTTTTATATTAGTTTGTTTGGTCTAGGCTGCTATTAACTGTGTTAAACTCTGGAATAATGGCAAATAGTTGCCTTTTTCTTTCAGAATAACTTACATTTTTTTTCTTGGGTCTATATATACCATAAATTCTCACTAGCTAATTGTTATTACGTTCTCCACTTTTTATAGTTGATTTTAAGCCATACCAGGTTTGAATAGCTTATTCAGTGTCTAGAGAAGTGCTTTGGAATCACAACTTTTTCTCATGTTGTGCATCACTGGTATTTTATTTTCATTTATATCTTATAAAACCAGGACTTTACCACTTCTACTATTTGCACTTATTAATTCCCTAATTCCATTTCAATTTTGTGCTTTGTCCTAACATTGTTGCTATGTCTATGGAATGATAATTCTTTTTCAGGCCACTGCTGCTTCTGCTCATCATGAGGGTGCTGTTGTTCAAGATCATGCCGATGATACTACTTCACAGGATAGTAATTCCGATATTGTTGCAAGAACTCCTCCTGCCAAAAGTAGCATGGTTGGTTCTTCTGCTGCATCAACACCAACTGGGAACCATGCACCTATTTCTGTGACTGTTCATGCTCAAACATTGCCTGGTTTGTCAGCAGCCTCACCAACTCTTCCTGGTTCAACTTCTGTTCGAGGTGTCTTGGAAAATGCAGCTCCTTCTAATCCTTCTTCTCCCGCAACACTTGGCAATTCTATGAAGGAGGAAGAAATTGCAGGCTTCCCTGGCCGTAGATCATCACCTTCTCTTGCTGATGCTGGATTAGCAAGGGGCATTGGTAGAGGTAGCCTCTCTAGCCAGCCCTCATCTAGTATCCCCCTCAGTCCTGGTGTTATTCCTAGCAACGGGGCTCATGGTTCAGTACCTTTAGCTTCTGACATTGCAAAGAGAAATATTTTGGGAACTGATGATAGAATTGGGAGTGCTGGAATGGTGCAGCCTCTGGCTTCCCCGCTTAGTAACCGAATGATCTTGCCTCAGGCTGGTGATGGAACCAATGCAGTTGATACTAGTAGTGCTGGTGAAGCTGCTACTATGGGTGGCAGAGTTTTCTCTCCTTTGGTCACTGGCATGCAATGGAGACCTGGGAGTTCCTTTCAAAATCAGAATGAACCGGTATGCCACTTGTTTTAACACTGTCTGTTGTCCTGGTGTTTATAATAGCATAGGGGTGCGAGTGTGAGTTTGTGTGCAAATTTATTTAAGAGGATATTGTGCAAGGTGTCTATTTTGTTTTACTGTATAATCCCTCATTTGTCAAGGACAAGTCCAACTGCAAACTACCCCACCCAGCTGTCGCCCTTTCACCCTAATCAAACCTTATTGGCATTAATGTCAATGGCTTTTATCTGTGACATCACCATCCTTCTAGTGGAATGAAGGCTCATGGTGTAACTAAGCTGTGTTTATTGGGTGGGCCAATTTATGGGACATTTGGAAACATAATTGAAAATATTTAAACTTAGGTTTTTTGGCGTACATGGATTAGCTTATTAGATCCATTTACTAGCTTAGTGACTGCAATTAAGCTATTAGCATAAATGCCAATTGCTTTTATCTGGTCTTGATCCTAGCTGCCTCCTTGGTGCAATGGGTGGTCACCACCATCCTACTGCAATGGATGCTCAAGGTGTTAATTAAACTGTGTTTCATTGATGGACCAAGAAATAGGATATTGGAAATGCTGTTGAAAATATTGAAATCTCAATTTGCAGAGCCTGTATGCTTAACATATTTGATGCAATTTTTAGTTTAGTAAGTGACTGAAATGTTCTTTGTACATCCATCCTTTTTGGAAGCTGATAATGTTGACTTTTTTACAATCATTGGATTATATATCTGTCTAAGTTCTAATTCATTTGAAAATGAACATCTCTGTTAATAACCACCAGCATTAATAGTATATTATAACTTTTATTGTTGAATGGGTGTTTTTTATTTTTTTCATGCAAGCCGGAACTAATTTGATGTGTGGCTACTCAACTAAAATAATGTGCATGATAAGATTGCCAACCAATGGAAAATGCTATAAGATTCAGATTCACCCGAAATTCTTCCTCCAATGTCTATGTGGTCCTTTCTAGTGAGGGTGTTAATAACGGACCAGGATATGATTGGTGGATGTATAAGATGCTTAATCATCTGAAGAAAATAAATGAACAAAACAAAACAAATCTTTCCTATGCAGCTTAGTTTTTATGGTGTCCTCACTGTCCTGCATTTTGCAAATACTTTATTTTGCTAAATAGCCTAGAGACGGGAGTTTTTTTTAAGAAGAGGGTGGAAAGATTGAAAGAGGGCGGGAAGAGACTTAATACCATGCATAACTGCTGGTGGTAAAGCTAAAGAACTGAAAATAAGAGCAAAACTAGAGGGGAAGAGTGAGGAAAGCTGGATGAGTAAACTTCACTGAGAAATATTTTGATAGCTCACTGGCTTTTTTTAATATCAACTTCATTTGGTTTTTTGTAATGGACAAATGACATTAATATTTCATGCCAAATGTTTAGAATTTAGCTTCATGACATGAATTGTCCATGTCAGAAAGTGTTGATTAATTTTTCCTTCAGTACAATTAAATTATGGGGTTTTGTTATTAAGAAATTCTGTCTAAAAGTTATGCCATGCTGTTTTAAACGGTATTGCTGCTGCAGGGCCAATTTCGTGCAAGAACTGAAATAGCTCCTGATCAGAGAGAGAAATTTTTGCAGCGTCTTCAGCAAGTCCAGCAGCAAGGTCACAGTAACATTCTTGGCATGCCGCCTCTTACTGGTGGGAATCATAAGCAGTATTCTGCCCAACAAAACCCCCTTTTGCAGCAGGTGCCTTTTCTTCTTTAAGATTTTTCATTCCCAGTCATTTCCTTTGTTTGAACAAGTCAGCTTAGAAAAATAAGTCGAGTGAAAGATTTTGTAGGGTGCTGTTTCATGATTTCAATTTAACTTTAGCCTAGTTGTGAATTGTAATTACATCGTGCTATGTTGTGGAGTTGCACATATATTTCATTCAATATAAATCTCTTGTAGATTTGTGAGAAGAAATTTATTAGCAATCAGATGTAACTAATACAAACCTTTTTTTTTTTTATAGCAGCTGATGCCATTTCCATTCATTTTTTGTTTGATCACTTGACCTTTCCATTGAGCTTCATAGGAGAAATATCAGTATTTCTTTTAGTATCACTCTTTTCTATATTTACCTGGTTAGTTGATAACAAGGTTTATGTGAGTACCATTGCACTTTATAGGAGAAGTATCCATATTTCTTTTAGTATCGCTCTTTTCTATATTTACCTGGTTAGTTGATAACAAGGTTTATGTGAGTACCATTGCACTTTATAGGAGAAGTATCCATATTTCTTTTAGTATCGCTCTTTTCTATATTTACCTGGTTAGTTGATAACAAGGTTTTATGTGAGTATTTTGGCTTTGCATTTAGATTCTTTAAATTCAATATAACTATAGGTGTAGAAGAAGCTATACACATGCTTGAAATAATGTTTTGATCATGTTCTTAATTGCCAATGTTGATGAATTATATTCTGTTCACAGAAGCTTTTGCTTTTGTTTACATTCTGTTGATAATCCTATTCCTTCTGCATTTCCAGCATCCATGCATAAAAGCTTAGTTTGACACCTGTTGCTTTTTTGGCATGCCATCTGATTACATTTGCAGTTTAATTCTCAAAGTTCATCTGTCTCTCAAGCTAGTTTAGGACTTGGAGTTCAGGCATCAGGCTTCAATACTGTTACATCTGCTGCCTTACAGCAGCCAAATTCCATCCATCAGCAGTCTAGTCAGCAAGTTGTGATGTCAAGTGGTGCGAAAGATGCTGGTACTCTTCACTCTTCAATTAACGTGTCATGATTGGAATTTGGAAACACTATCATAAGCGGGCTTAAATTAATTCCATGAGCAAATGATGCAGAACTTGGCCATTCAACAGTTGAGGAGCAGCAGCTAAAGCAGAATTTACCAGAGGATTCAACCACCGAATCTGCTCTTACATCTGGGCTTGGAAAAAGTCTTGTGAATGAGGATGAACTCACATCTCCATATGCAATGGATACTTCTGTATGTTGAATATTTCCTAATCTTGCCTGCTGTGTAGATTTTTTTGTTTTAAGTATTCCACATAAATCAAACCCATCCTGCTCTACTAGGGCTAGATTTTAAAGTTCCCTGACTGGAAAAATTAAAATTAATTTCTTACCCAGATATAGTTTCAAGTTTGGGGCTGTCACAGCACCACCTACTCACAGGACCTTTCCTGATATTTTTTATTAGTATTCTTATGGGCTTTGTTATTTGAATTTGATATCCATCACAGCGGTGGCTTAACTGTTACCAGCACAATGAAATAATGTTTCAGTCTGCTGAATTTTGAGAGCCCCTCTATTTTTTGATAGTGTATCCTCAGCATGTCCTCTCCCAAATTTGTTTTATAGTGGGGACGGGAATGGGAGGGATTCTCTGTGAGGTAATGATTGGATGACCCCTCCAATAACAAATAGACTTGGTTGCAACTTGCAAGCTGTTATCATAATTTCATAACTAGTACACCTTTTAATTTTTTAATGTGTAATTCACTGTAACATGCAAATAATTTGTCATGAGTTCATTTTATCTTGCAAACTGATTCGCTCTCTCATGCACATATGTGCATGTGCACACACAAGAAGCATATTCATACCTTTAAATTTTGGTGGTTGTGTTTATCCCATCCAAGGCTTACTTTTTTAATATCTTTTGCCAGTAAAGAGATTCATATGTTGAGATGAGTTATCCCATATACAGCTTTTATGAATTAACATGTAGATTCTACGTTTACCATGGATCTACTCAGTAAAGTCAGTGTGCTGGGCCAGGTTTATTTTCATGAAGCCATTGCATTTTTTGTTTTGAAATTCTATGCCACCAATTGCCTTGTAAGCACTTTATTGTGGTTGACAATTTGGTAGTGCGTGCAACCTGATGGTCTAGTTAGGGTGACTGAAGTTGTTTTATAATGTCTTTGCTGCAGTCTGGGGCATCTAGTTCCTTGACAGAGCCTTTACAAGTGCCAAGAGATATTGATCTCTTGCCAGGGCAACTCCTACAATCCAGTCAACCATCTAGTGGCCTAGGTGTTATTGGCCGGAGAAGTGTTTCGGACCTTGGTGCCATTGGCGATAATCTCACTGGATCTGCAGTAAATTCTGGGGCAATGCACAATCAGTTATACAATTTACAGATGCTTGAGGCTGCATATCACAAGCTTCCTCAACCTAAAGACTCAGAACGAGCTAGGAGCTATATTCCAGTATGGATGTGCAATTATCTTCCTTTTATAGCGCCTTGTAAACTATGGGCAAATATTGTTTATGGTAATCTCTCTTGTTTGTCTGGACAGAGGCACCCGGCAGCCACCCCACCTAGCTATCCTCAAGTTCAGTTACCAATGGCAAGTAACCCTGCATTCTGGGAACGTCTAAGCATGCATAGTTATGGAACTGATACCTTGTTCTTTGCGTTTTACTATCAACAGGTGATGTGGCATGCTATGTTGTTTCATTTCTATGCAGTTTTTGTTTCTGTCATATAATGACTGCGAGTTTCTTCTCAAGCCAATTATCATGTGCAGAATACCTATCAGCAGTATCTGGCTGCAAAAGAGCTAAAGAAGCAATCTTGGAGATACCACAGAAAATACAACACCTGGTTTCAACGGCATGAGGAGCCAAAAGTTACCACTGATGAATATGAACAGGGGACATATGTGTATTTTGATTTCCATGTTGGCAATGAGGACAAACAAGGATGGTATGCTGATTTTGATTTAACTCTCGACCTGGTTTGCATTGCTGCTGAGCTGTGTTATGGAAAACTCTATACAAACAGAAAGTTGTACATAAAAATCTTCTTAACTGATTTGACAAGTGATGGTATTGTACAAGTAATTTACTGCATATAAGTTACTTATAAAATCATTGCATTGAATGTTCTTTTTGTTTGTAAGATTTTTCGGTATATTTTTTTCTTTGTATGTGGTCTTCACTCTTGTATTGCATGTGTGGTCAAATTATATTTGCTTGTGTATAAGGATGAGATCAAATTATTTCATTATATAAGACTCAAGGATGAGAGAAAATTGTTTAATGATATAAGAGGATGAATGGTCCATCATGTTAGATTTTCAAAGGTGGTTTCACTTCATTAGGCTGGTGGGTAACATGGGTGAAATGTTGTGGAAACGTGCTTCTACCTTGGCATGTCAGTTAAAGTTATTCTATATTATTTTCCTTTACATATTAGAATGATTTCAACATTCAGAAGCTTGCACACATGAACAGACATGGTTGCATGTGTGAATTTATTGCATGTTTTTGTCTAAATCCTCAAATTAGGGCAATGTAGCCAAGAATTTGTTATCAGTTTGATTTTCAATCTATTTCAAATCAATCCCTCATATCTATATATACATTGCAGCTCATCTTCAATAAAAATTGAGTTCATTTCAATATAATTTGACTGCGCTTGTGGTTCTTATGATCTCTGTTTTTGTTTGTTCAGGTGTCAAAGAATCAAGACAGAGTTCACTTTTGAGTATAACTATCTTGAAGATGAACTCATTGTCTAGAAGATGTGCTTTACTAGAAACATCGCGTGTTTAACTCCTGGTATGTGCTTGTGCCAACGTTTCTTGTTGATTTCATAGTCTTTTAGTTATGAACACTGTTGCATATAATGTGATTTAGTCTTTCAATAGTTGTTCAAGACTATTGGACGAGTGTTGTTTATACGAGTCTGTGCATGAGCATGCAGAAAGACTTAAATCCTCTAGAATAACTGTTCCCCGTCAGCTATAATTCCTATGGACTTTCATCCATATAAAACCCACTTGAAACTGAATCCTTCAGAGTGCCACCTGGGTTGGCCGTTTCTCATCCTGGGACTGAATTCACTGATCTGTAGCTTTTTTCCATGCCTGATCAAATGCAAGTTTGATTATTAACATATTAGAGCTGGATATTGTAATATAGCAAATGTGTTCTGTCACCTCAGAGATAACATTACGTAGTTGCTTGTTTTGATTTCCAACCTAGTAAATATCAAAGAACTTCAGGCATGCTGTATTACAATTCGTGCATGACTTTTTGGTTGAAATATGTTATTCGTCTAAAATCTTGCAGTGGTACCCGTTTCATGCTTTTATATTTAAATACCCTGTTAGGGGCCTTGTCTGCTCCGGAGTTTCAGAAAAATTTTATTTTATTTTTTGCTTAAAATTAATTTTTTTTTTAATGTTTTTGGATCGTTTTGACGTGGTGATGTAAAAAATAATTTTTTAAAAATAAAAAATATATATATTATTTTAAAACATTTTTAACCAAAAAAAAATAAAATTTGAAAAGTAACCGCAATCATATTTCTAAACACTTGTTAGTTTCTAAGCATTCCTGCAAATTGCTACTACTGTTAGCATTTATCATCATTGAAGTTGAATATATGTTTTGGCCTCTCTCCTTGCAGATGATTGCTTGTGAATTGGTAGCGTTACAATTGAATTTGGCGGCAGTGAGAATCACGAATTCGGATTTTAATTCATTTTCTTTGGTACACTGGTTGTTAGGTTCCATGTTTTTTCATTTTTTGGGAATTTGTAATTGGTAAGTGTGAGACAGACGATTTTTTCTTCTGAAGCATATTAATCCAAACATTTTTTTAACCCTTTGGTGCATAGAAAATCCTGAAACACCACTTCTTTTTTTCACCATGGCGCAAGACTCGGGTACACTATGGACTGTTTAGTGTAGCTGAGTTAGCCTCTTTTATATATATATATATATACACATGTGCGCGCGCCCGCGCGCGCACACTCTAATTAAAATGATATTTAAATTATTATTTATTTTTTCATTTCTTTTAAACAATATTAGAGGTTTTAATAGTAATATTAACAATTTATTTTTTATTCATTATAAACCTGATATGGAAAAAAAAATTGTTTATAATATTCAATGAAATGAAATTTTTTTTGTTATTTTTTAACATGTTTTGTATGATTTTATGAAATTAATTAGTTTTTTTTTCTTCAATCAAATACAAAATATTGAAGCATTATATTAATGTTTTTTTTAATTAAAAATTGCTTTTTAGATCATATAATTTATTTAAAAACTCGATTCTTATTGAAAAAACAAGTTTTTGTTAAATAAATAAGTTATTGAAAAAACAAGTTTTTGTTAAATAAATGGAGTTTAGATTGAAGTGATCCATTTTTTCTATTTATTTTAAATGATTTGAGACTTTGAGGAACCTTTATTTTTATTTATGTTGCTTCCTATAAAAAAAAGGATATCAGAAGCTTTCCTTTCTTTCTCTACCCGTCAATTGTCAATGAGGTTGGTACTGCTGGAGGGACCGACGTTGGTTTTTACGACGATGTATTTGACTTTGGTTTTATTTAGCATTGCGGAACTGTTTTTAAAAAAAATTTAATTTTTTTTTAAATTAATATTTTTTTTATGTTTTTATATTATTTTGATGTGTTGGTATTAAAAATAAAATTTTTTATATAATTTTAATATATTTTAAAATAAAAAAATATTTTAAAAAATAACTATTATGATATTTTCTAACACAATTTTTATTTATTGGTTTGGAAGGTGAGCGTTATTGGATTTGCCTGGGTAAAAGGTGGTGGCCGGTGTTTGGCAATGAAGTGTTTTTTTTTTTTTTATATATATATATATATATATATATAGTATTTATTTTTTAGTGTAGGGTTTTTATTTTCTCCTTCTCTACGGCTTGTGTGTGTATATTGTTAGCATATGTCAAAACTAGAAAAATAATATTTAAATATTTTATATTATTTCCTTTCCTTAACTATACAGGATATCCTTTAAATATTCTTATTAAAGCCATAATGTTTCCAACTTCGTCTAAATCATCACTTATTATTCTTTCCTCATTTCTTCTATGATCTTTCATTATAACTTGATTCTCAATTTTTCTTACTTTTCATCTCACCCCTAATATTTTGTTTTTGAAGATATGTTTAAAAAACAGGGATTAAATAGATTATGAAAACTGTCCTCTCAATACAATACTTATAATATAAAAAAATTAAAAATTTCACTTTCCTTTGACTTTATATAGTATGGTTGAAAATAAAAGAAAACAATTAAGGATTTCTGCTTGAAAGGAAAAATGGCATTGGAAGAAAATTGCCAATGGACTTATGGGATTTAGTTGAAATATAAATAGCATTTAAAAAAAAAAATCACCATCGAATTGATGAGCTTTAGTTTGAAATAAAATGTCACCTGAAAGGAATTTTCCGCATTAAATGTATAAGAACCATTTCTTTTTCTAAAATGATGTTTAAAATTACTTCAGATATTGGGTTGAAGATGGCATTTGTTAGGTGAGAAATTGTAAGGTTTATGATATTGATGACACAACCATAGGATTCAAGCTACTTTGGGTGAGAAAATTTTGGTGGAATGTTCAACCTGTAGGGCTTCTAAGATGATGCCATGTTCATAATAAATTTATATTGTAGAATTTTGGTTGTGTGGATTGTGAAATTTTGACAAGTTTATTTAATGGAATTAGGGTGAGAAGAGGAAAAAGGACTTATTGATGGAATTATGGTAAAAAGAAAAAAGGAACTTAGTTGTTTTTTTTATTATTATTATTTTTAGGTTTTATGGGCTCTTTAGTCATTATTTAAAATATAGTGAAAGTCTTGTAAATGGATAGACATTTTTTATTGATTTTCTTGCGCCAGCTCATGAGAATATAAAGTGTTACCTGTCTTCGAAGTTCAGGATGTAAAGTATAAATTTTAAAAATCAATCGTAAAATAAGAAAAAAAATCCAACTAGAAGTAATTTTCCTTATATTAAATAAAAGAAAATATATCTGTTGTCATGAATTGATTTTTTTCTTAAAAATGTATTTTCTTTTATTTGTCTTTTCTTCTCATTCTTTTAAATGTTTATAGGACCTAGTGTATCCTATAAGTGTTATTTTCATGTGGGATAAATAAACACCTTAAAAACAGTGTTTCACGCCTCTAAGTTAACTCTATATTTGTTTCTATCTTAAACTATTCATTACAAGATTTCACAGTTTTACTGACAGAAATATTCCGTCGATGTGTGATTCATAGTTCGTCGATAATTTTATTATCGACAACATCACCGACGGAGACCAACTGTCGGCTTTCTTTTCGTCGGTAATACCTAATTCCGTCGCTAACGCAGTCAGTATAAAATAAAAACAATTGCTGATGGTATTATAGACGGAAATTGCGCGCAAAAAAAAAAGTTCCTGCTTGAAATATACTGATGGAATAAATTCATCAGTGAGTGAATGCAATACCGACAAACTATGTAGGTCGGTAAACTCGTCAGTGATTGTGAAATTTGCACCAAGCTATTGTGAAATGCCGATGGAGTGATTATGTCGGTCAACTCATCGGCGATTGTGAAATGTGCTCCAAGCTACTGTGAAATGCCGACGTGGTCCGTCGATAAAACCCTCGGTGAGTATTTTATATATATTTTTTATTTGCATAATTTTAAATATATTTTTTAAAAAATTATTTAAAATTCATAATATAAAATTATATAAATTAATAAAAAAAAACCAATTATGCAAATAAAATTTTTATTAAACATCAAAAAATAAAGTTAAATAATACTCATTACAAACTGAACGTGTTTAAAAAAAATATTAAATTAACTATTACAAATAAATAATATTCATTACAAATTAACATAATGGTGGAGCTGAAAAAGGAGGAGGAGGCTAGTTGTTATACGGTAAAAAAAGAGGAGGCGCACATGGATCACCACTATGTGATGCCATATTTATGACTATTTGGCGAAGCTGTTCATGATTCGCTTTGAGTTCTGTATACTCCGCCGATAGGTGGTCGTATTTTTCGGTAAGCTGAGCCATGTGTTGCATCAAGAACACGAACTCCTTAGATTGGGTGCTCGATAATGATTAGGAGCTCCCAACAGTTGAGACATTACAGGCCGCCTACAAGTTCTCGGTTATAGTGATGGAGATCCTATAAACCTGATTTTTATCGGGTCCACCGGACAATCCAACCTCTATCCATAAATCCGGATCGAATTCCGGATGGGTCGAATGATCGTCCCCATACCTCTCCATCAACCGGCTATTATAGGTCTCTTAAAAATAAAAAAAATAATCATCATATTCAATTCAATAAAAATAATAAATTAAAAAAAATAGTTGAACAAACATACCATAAAGTATTGAGCATGATTGTCAACGAACTGTTGAGCCTTTTTTTGGTGGTCTTGATTCCGCACATGCGTCTCAACAAGCAGCTCCAACGGCCTCAAATTTTATTAGGAAAAAATTCCTTGTCCTTTTTTCTTTTAATAGGATTAAAATTTACAAATTTTAAATTTAAATGCCCAAATTAGGAACGCCCAAGCTTTAGTCTAATTCCTTGTCCTTTTTTCTTTTCGCAAACCCAAATCTTACAATCTTTGCATTTCACGTGGTTTTCAAAATTTGATTCCATTGGAATAGCTAGATCAACTTCAAAATATATTCCCTGATTTAACTCCTCAATTCAAATTTTATTTATTAAAATGCCTAGACTAGAGACGTGGGATAAACACGTCAATATATAACTTACACATGTATGAAGTTCTTGTGTGATTTCTTATGTGCAATAACAGTTAATATTATTGAATTTTCAAGCTCAAGAACAGTCTCAAATATATTTTTAAATGTTGTGAGCATAGACATGTGAATGCATGACTTTACTGGCAGTACCAATGTCGACTAGCTGCGACTCACTAGCTATCCTTATCTTCTCCCTCTTGTGGAGTTTTGCCACTTGAGGTGCTTGCAGCCAAAAACCAAATCTCTATCGCATGCGCAGTGCATCTTCCTTTGAAAGAGACACCATGATCATATCATCATCGTCGACAAAATAATTATTTATGGGCATTGTAGTAGTTTTCACAACTCCAACAAGTTACAGAATAATTATGAAAAGGGAAAATATTTTTTGAAAAAAACAAAACCCTTAAAAAATGCATAAAATGACGACCATAGATGTAACTCTAGCATGCTTTTTTTCATATATTATTTGCATTGTTTGGAAAGCTATGCAAATTATGTTTTCAAACTATTAATATTGTGTTATGTTGTAGTTTAGTATATTATATTTTACGTTATTTTTTTTAAATGAGTAACTCGTGTAAGATTCTTGCTTTATATTTATGCTTCTTACTTATTTTATTTTAAAGATAAAATATATTTTACGTCATTGTCATTATGCAAAGTATCACGGAGTTTTCAAGTTTGAGGACTGTTTTCAGCGACTCACAAGCCTTGTCGTCTTCTAATTCTTGTTGAGTTTTGCCACTTGAGAGCTGCAGCCAAAAACGACATCTCGCAAAGCAGAGCATCCAACCCATCGTCCTCTCAAACAGATATTATTATCATTCCATAAGCGCATGCCTTTCAGTCGGCAAAGTGAATAGAATTAATCAAGACATATATTTTTAATGTCATCCTTAATTTGATTTTTTTTTCCATTAAACTGTGTTTTGAAATATTGTTTTTTACTTGAAAAAATATTAAAATAATATTTTTTATTTTTTAATTATTTTTAATATTAGTATATTAAAATCATCTAAAAACAAAAAAAAATATTAATTTACAATAAATAAAAATTTAAAATTTTTCAAAAATATTTTTGAAACATAAAAATAAATAAAAACTAATATTAATATTAATGATCACCGACCGTAATATATAATAAAATCATGTTTCTCGTTCGAAGTATAAAGATATAATTTGATGGCTGAGATCGAACCCTACATATACAGTGGTAAATTTGATCAACTTGTTCGATAGACTTTAATGCTCCAATATTCCTGGATTTCATCAACTTGTTCGATAGATTTTGATGCGTGCACGAAGGAGGAACCAACGAAGATTGGTGAGTTCATTCAAGTTTAAATTGTAATTTTAGCCGTAATCCCAAGTGGTAGATACATAGTTTTATGATCCGGTCCGGTTCAAGGTTTAAGTTTTGGATTTTAACTGGGTTATCAGGTCTTGATCGGGTCATTGAATTGTCCGAGTCAAAAAAATTTTTAAATCAAAACGATGTTATTTTAATAAAAAAATAAAAATTAACGGGTTTGCAGTTGGGTCTTGCCGAATCAACTGGATTATCAAGTCACACTAAGTTTTTATTTTTTTATTTTTTTTAATCCGGTCCAATTCTAACCCCGAATTAATTGGGTATCAAAATAATCTGTTAAGTCGGATTAGATTTCAAAAATTTAATTTAATTTTTTTATAAATATTTTTAAAATACAAAAATAAATAGAATATAATACTAATAATCACCGACCGTAATATATAATTAAATCATGTTTCTCGAGCCTTGTTCGAAGTATAAAGATCTAGTTTGATGGCCGACATACCCTACATATACAGTGGTGAGTTTGATCAACTTGTTCGATAGACTTTGATGCGTATACGAAGGAGGAACCAACCAAGATTGTAATTTTAGCCGTATACTCTTTCTGTTCATGAATAAATTCTTTTTTAAAAAAAATATCAGAATTTCTTTTTCCTAGCTTTGCTAAAAGGGAATAATCACTTTGCAAATCCAAAAGGCAAGAAGCCTCGTGTCCTCTTCTCAAGTATCTTATAACTATAACCAAGTCCGATGGGTAGTAACAGTTGTTTTATTGTGGATTATAATATTAAAATAACTGTTTTTGCCTTTTAATCTAATAAAGTGTAACCTTGTTTAGAAGGGTATTAGATTCTTTTTATTTTTTTATGAAAAGTCAAAATACTAAAATATCTTGAAATCAAAAAATTATAAGCCTATGATCCAAGGGTATTATAGTTTTTTTTTAAGTGTACAGTTGGATTAATAAAATCTTTTTTTAAGTCAACAATACCAAAACTTTCTTATTAATGTATTTTCAAGTTGTTTTTTTGGGTTTTTTTTTGTCAAGAGCATTGTTATATTTAATCATAATAAAATAATAATTAAATTCAAAAAGCTATTGGTGTATGGAAGACACCCTCGCACTTTAAACGACATGTAAAGCATCTCCCAACTGATAAAACTACTTATTCGCTGTGTATTTAGATGAGTCGTCACCTTCTCTCTCACTTAATGCGGTGCGTGTCATCCACCGTGTATTTTTTTATTTGATTTTTAACCTTATTTTTTTTAATTATTTTAAATCTTTTTGTGTAGTTAATTGTTTTCCTTAGTTATGTTCTTTCTCGTTATTGATCTGATCTAATTTTTTTATCCTTTTTTATTTGATTTGATGCTTTTTTTGGTTTTTTCCCAAGTTATTGTGATATTTTGAAAAAATTATTTTCTAATTAATATCATTATTTTTTTATCATTTAATTAAAATAAAATAAATTTATTAATTTTAGTTGATATTATAACTCAAATTATTAATTTATTTTATTTTTTAAAATCACATTTGCATTAATATTGTTTTGTATGAAAAAAAAAAAAAAAACATTTGTATCAATTAAATGTTGTGTTTTACGAGAAAAACATGTACCAGCACGGACCCATTATACTGTCGGCTACCGACCGATTGAAAAGCCTGGGAAGTGGGGAAACGTCACTTTTATTGTACTGTTTAATAATTATAACACCAGGAAAGAAAAATAAAATATTTGTTTTTGTGTTTACTTTTTAAAAAATTAATTGTAATTTTATTTTTTTATTTTAAATTAATATTTTATTATTATTTTCGTATCATTTTAATGTACTGATTTTAAAAATAATTTTTTAAAAAATATATTATTTTAATATATTTTCAAATAAAAATACTTTAAAAAATAACTATAATGACGTTCTCAAATGAGCAAAATTCTAGTTTTTATTTTTAAGGTATAATTTTATAAATATCTCCGTTAAAGGTTTTAATATTAAATGAATTAATAAGATTTTGCTTTTTAATATCTAAATTTTTGAGATTTAATGTAATTAAATAATTTTTTTTAAATTTTTTTTTAAAGTATTATGATAATATTTGGTATTGTAGTAGCGGTTATTTTTTAAAATATTTTTTATTTAAAATTATATTAAAATAATATATTTTTTTATTTTAAAATACAGATACAAAAATAATCTAAAAATATATAAAAAAATTTATTAAAAAAAAAACATAATATCTCCGCGTCAACAAACATATCTGATAAGCTTTTAGAAAAAGTGTACATGATGGAATAGCATCGATTGTAAAGAAATAAATAATGTAGTGATAATTATAGGCATGGAGAGAACCTTGCAAAAGTAACTCGAGTTGTCATACTTTCTAATAATTAAGTGGGAGCCACGTCATTACCATGTTATACACCGTCACCTTCGGAAAAGAAGCTTGCTGATGCTTGAGATTGTTGGAAGGATAGGTTTTTTTTTTTTTTAATATATATTAAAATAATATTTTAATAAATTTTTTAAAATTTAGTTTTGATATAAGTATTTTAAAAGAATCTAAAATAAATAAAAAATAATTTAAACATAAAAATGGTATTGTGGAGTTTCTCGTGAAACTGATTTTTTTATAGATATAATTTAAAGGAATTTAATAAATATCATCGTATATTAGCATTAAGATTTGAATATAAAAAACTAATGAATAAAGCAAACTTTCTTTTAAAAAAAAGCATATTCTAATTTTGATAAAAACTTAAATGACATTCACAAAATCAAAAAAGTAATCTTAAATGCATCTTTCAGTTCATTGCTTCCTAAATCAGTAAGGGAGAAAGAAGATCGAAAGAAAAAGCATCTTTCATAACTTTTACAAAGTATTTATTATATCCCCCCAAAAGGATGATCTAGCATTGAAGATTCCATATTTGTATGGAGTTGAGTTTGCATCAAAGATTTTAACTTTTACTTTTTTTGTTTGAATTATTTTAATATACTAATATTAAAGATAATTTTTTTAAAAAATATATTTTTATATATATTTTTAAACAAAAACATTTTGAAAAACAACTTTAATTACACTTTCAAACATGTCTAGAGATTTATAATTACAATTGACATAGAATTTCAAAATAGAACAACTTTACCTCATATTGTATGGTTTAAGTCCCATCAAATCATTTTTTTTTATGTGTATATCCAGGCCAGCTTGCGTGCATTTCGATTTATTCCACGAGTTCTTAAATTAACGACCATATAAGTCTTCAATAGCCATGAGGTTTATGAGAATCAAACTGGTAATCTATAAAGAGCAAATATAAAGCCTAACCGGTTGAGCTACACCCCCAGAATTATTATTATTATTATTGAATCAAAACAAATGTGAATTCAAAGCATCTAAATCTAATTAATCTTGTAAGGATTTAATTTTCAGTTCAATGTTTTTAGGAATTCTATGATCAAACACACAAATTTTGAAACATAAATTTTTTAAATCCTTACCTCTTAATCATTTATTTAGACATTGCTTAATTAGTACTAATACCTTAATCATACATTCATCTCTCTTATTTTAACAGTAGGACCTAGCTAGCAATATTTTAAAACCTTCACAAAAAATAAAAAACAGCAAAACCCTTCTCAATGATTTCTCAAAAATACTAGCCGTTAGGAGCCGTTCCTTGATATAATACCCCCATTAGAGAAATCTAGGTTTATACACCCATTCCGGTGGTGCTTTGTCATTTCCTTATTGGCTCTATTTATCTATCTAGTATCTGAGTTTTCTGCTTTCACCTTTTCTCATTGTCAAAAAAACTATCTCTGTGTTTTCTCTTTACTATTTTGTTTTTTATTCAACGCGTCTCTTTTGATACACACGGTTTTGAGATCTTTCATGTGTTTTTCAAATCCACAGATTTTCATCTTTCTACCCTTTTAACTTCCGGTTCTATTTTTTCTTGCTTTTTTGGTTTCCATTCAAAATCCATCTTCCAAAATCGATCAATCCATTCTCTTTAGCATATAATTTTTGTTAATCATAACCGAGTATCAGTCCTTTTGGATCTCCGCTTGCTCTGTTTTTGCTGCTCTGTTTCTTGAGTTTCTTAAAAGAGTTGCGGATTCTTGGTTGTTGATTCTCTCTATTCACGCACCAGAAGGAAATAAAAAAGTGGATTTCTTTTACACTTTTGTCTTTGATTCATATTTATGTTCTTTTTTTCTTTGTTTTGAAATATTCATTAGATTTTTGCGTGTTTCTATCCTTCTCTCCTATCAATCACGAACTGCAAATCGTGGCCCTTAAATCGCTTTTTTTTTCGCTGTTTTAGTGTACCCATCTGTCAAAACCGTTGCTTTCCCTCTCTTTCTCACAAAAAAAAGGAAAGAAACTCAGTTTTTAGTTACAACAATTAACATAACCCTTCGACTTTACTTTGTTGTCTTGTCTTCCCTTTTCCTTGAAATTTTTTTCTTCGAAACCAGAACTAAAAATGGGTACTTATTGGTTTCTTAGATTGGTTTTGATTTTAGGCCTTTTAGGGACTTGTGTTCATGGTCTTGGTGTTAATTGGGGAACTATGGCTATACATAAATTGTCACCAGAAACAGTTGTTCAAATGTTGAAGGATAATGGGATCCTAAAAGTGAAGCTTTTTGATGCAGACCAAAATACAATGACGGCGCTTGCTGGTTCTGGCATTGAAGTTATGGTTGCTATTCCTAATGATCAGCTTGCTGTAATGGGTGATTATAATCGTGCTAAAGATTGGGTCAAGAGGAATGTCACTCGTTATAACTTCAATGGAGGAGTTACCATCAAGTAAGCTTGAGCTCTCTCTCTCTCTCTCTAAACTAATTTTTTTCTATTAATGTGATTAACTAGGAGTTTATGGTTTTTGATGTTGTTGGTAACATTTTTTGCTTTTTCTTGCAATTGCCAAAAAAAAGAAAGTAATTAGGCCTTCTAGTGCATAATCAATGCAGTTGAGAAGGTGTGTTCTCTAGGATTTGACTTTGAATTGATTTCTTAAGTTTAAATTTGAGTTACTTAAAACAAATTTAACAAAGTGGGATTGTATGAGTTGTGATTAGAGTTGCCCTGCAGATTGTGACAGAAGATGCAGCAATATTGTCTGTGTTTTGGAAGTCTTGATAATTCTATTGCTTTTGGATGAAGATGCAGCAATTTCAGATACTTTATTACATTTGCTATACAGATTCAGCTCCTCTTATCCCCATCCAATGTCATACTTAGGAATATAGAAGCTTCCACAGTAGGACTTGTTAAAATGGCTGATTTGTTTGTTGAATCTTCCATAAGATAGTTGTGATTTGTTAATTGGAGAAGCTAACAATTTGGTAGGCATTAATGCGATGCGCGCAAGTTTTGCTTGCCAAATTGTTAGGCGAGTCATTAAAATGTAAATCATTTTCTACTCTGAGTAATCTGTTTTATAGAATATGATAGCACATGCTGAGAGTTTCTAGGAAAATAAAATGGGAGTTTGGGCTTTGGAATCTCACTGAGCACTCCAGCTTTTATCCATGTGAAATTTTGATTTCCTTTTCGTATGCATTCAAAAACTTTTTGGAGAATCATATTCTCAGTGCTGTACTTCTTTGAGAGAACTTGTATATACTGAAAAGGAGAAATGGAATGCAACTTTGGCCACTCCGAAAGTCAATTGGTATGGGATATAAGTAGAACAAGAGAATAATGTTTTACTAGACTTGTCTGTGCGGTTTCTCCATATCCAGTGCTTGATGACATGTGGCAATTAATTGAAAGGGGTGTGTAGTTCCATAACATAACACATCATTTTCCACTTAAATTTGCTGTAATTCTTATTTAAAATTCAACCTGCACATTTTCCATCTTTTCAGATACTCTTGGTGTTTTCGGAAATGATATGAAATACAAGATTTTATATTAGCTCTGAAGTTGGCAGGTGCAGAAGTCAGAAAAAGAGACATGGCCAAATGCTCATTGGTTTAGAAACTATGTTTACTTGTGAGATGGAACGGTGGTTAGTTACTAGTAAAAGATATTTATATTCCAAAAGTTTATTGGTGTGTTATGTAGAATAGAATGAAAAAAAGGATTTATTCTTGTGATCAATTTTGAGAAACAGAAAATAAAATCGATTTTCCCTTTAGGTGGCTCCTTTTCTGAATGGTTTTTGTGCTTTGGCATCCATAATTTCCTATAAAAATGCATCTGGAGGTGTGTGCATTAGAGCTTTAAAACATTTCTATCTTCTTAAACTACAAGAGATGGTGTGTGTGTGTGGATATTGTGTTTGAATTCTATATCTCCGCATTAAATTGATTCTGTTGAATGAAGGAATTTATGCAAATCAGCAACTAACTATTTCATTTCCAAGCATATAAATTGGAAGCTTTACTTTCATTATTTGACTGTGAATGCATTTTATGTTGTTGAGAATAAAAATTCACAATTAACTTCTGCATTCCTAAATATTTTTATCGTCTCTGAACAGGTATGTAGCAGTTGGTAACGAGCCTTTCCTCACATCCTATAATGGTTCATTCTTAAACACCACCTTCCCAGCACTTCGGAACATACAGAATGCCCTTAATGATGCTGGGGTAGGAGACTCCATAAAGGCCACTGTACCCTTAAATGCTGATGTCTACGGCTCGCCAGATGACCAAGCTTATCCATCTTCTGGAAGATTCCGCACTGATATCAATGACATTATGACCCAGATTGTTCAGTTTTTGAGTCAGAACGGAGCGCCTTTCACTGTGAACATCTATCCTTTCCTAAGTCTTTATGGGAATGATGATTTCCCATTCGATTATGCTTTCTTTGACGGGGCTCCTCAACCTGTTGTAGACAGAGGCACTGGGATTCAGTACACCAACGTTTTTGATGCCAACTTTGACACCCTGGTTTCGGCCTTGAAAGCAGCCGGGCATGGGGATATGCCCATTGTAGTAGGCGAGGTCGGCTGGCCCACAGATGGGGACAAGAATGCCAACTTAGGTTATGCTATTAGATTTTACAATGGACTTATACCACGACTTGCAGGCAATAGAGGCACTCCACTCCGGCCTGGCTACATTGAAGTTTACTTGTTTGGTCTTCTTGACGAGGATGCCAAGAGCATCGCTCCTGGAAATTTTGAGCGCCATTGGGGGATCTTTCGTTACGACGGGCAGCCAAAATTTCCTCTAGATCTTACTGGTCAGAATCAAAACAAGTTTCTTGCGGGCGCGCCGAATGTGCAATATCTTCCGGCTAAATGGTGTATGTTTAATCCAAATGCTAAGGATCTTAGCAAGCTTGCGGAGAACATAGATTATGCTTGCTCACGTTCAGACTGCACTGCACTTGGATATGGCTCTTCTTGCAACAGCTTGGACTCCAATGGGAATGCTTCATATGCTTTCAACATGTACTACCAGGTACAAAACCAGGATGAATTGGCCTGTAATTTTGAAGGCCTGGCCACGATTACCAGTCAGAATATTTCCCAAGGGAATTGCAATTTCATCATTCAGATAGTAGCTTCGTCCTCCTCCTCTCTCACCCTGTCATTGATGGCATTTGTAACAGTATTATTAACATTCCTGTTTCTATAGATTGATTTTTGTAACATCTACACTACTATTATATTGTTGTAAGCTTCTCCTGCTTTTTGGCATCGGTTTCTCAACCAATTCATTTAATAGAATTTCACAGAACCTTGTTCATCTCCTAACTTGTCGGTTTGACAATCAACTGTTCAGAATTCATTTAATAAATATGGTTTCGCGAAGGCTCCTGCCATAGCTTTCAAGCATTATTTGAGAGAACTGAGAACGTGGCTGACTAGGAAATCTGAGAGATAATCCAAGATAATGTGTTGAACAAGGCGTTGGAAATTCTTAACCTTCCCTTTGCCCCCAGATATATCATCTCCGTAACAGTTAATAGTTGCTAGATTTCTTCTTGTTGTAGAGATTCCTTGAGCTAGCTTCCGAGTTTAACATCCAAAAGAGTTGCTCGTGAATCAACAAGCACTCTTGCTAATTTGAATGATTCTATCCATCATCATGCGACTTGCAAGTCAGCATGGTACAGCTGATCTTTGAATTATATTTTTTAAAATCTGTTTTTAAAATCCGAACCTGTTTGACACTATAGTCTAACTATATTTTTTAAAATCTTTGAATTTTTGAAGTCTCATGAAGCCGATGAAGTGGAATACTAATAAATTAAATATTAAAAGATAAATTAAAAAAAATTAATTACAAGAAAAGATCTAGAAAAATAATTAAGGTAAAAAAAAACTAATTAGAGGACAAATAAAAAATTTTAATTGGACAGTTAAATTGAATTAAAAAATAACTTTAACAAAAAAAAACTTCTATAAATAAATAAGAATGAAATAAAAATTAAAATACTGAAGATAATTTTTTTTAAAAAAAAAGACAATGGTATACTTTATCTCTCAAGAGAGAAAAAAAAACAAATGATCACCGATAATAATCTAACCACCATATACCTACACGCGTCATGTAATGTGGAAAGGGATATGGTTTGGCCATTAAATAACGTTACCCATGCTATTTAAATGGTGTAAACGTCATTCACTCGCTAGCACATTTAGAACACGCCTCAGCAACTTCTTTAATTAAAAAAATCTAAAAGTAAACATTAAAAATACCAAAACACTTCTACGACCTTATTAATTACATAAAATATCCATATAAAAGGTTAAAAATACCCCTAAACAAAGATTTTTTTTTTTTTGTTTTTTCTAAAAAACTCTTGTATAGCATCTTACTAATTTTTTGATTCTAGAGGTAAAACATATTTTTATTGTTAAGAAACTTATGAAAAGTTATAAAAACCCTTAATCAACTGTTCTAAATTCTTTTAATTTTAGAGTATCATATAAAAAAAAAAATAGAAAAGACGGATACACTCTCAAATAATTCACCACCGAGTTAGTGAAAGAAACAAAAATAACTCAGCGTTAAAGCTTGATTTTTTTTCAGTTAAAAAATAATTTAATATACACACACACGAGGCTGCAGAGGGTTGGAAGTTACCGCAGTAGCTGTCTCCATGCCCGTTTTCAGATATAAGAATCATTGGTGCGCAGACCAATGGACCTCCATCGGCCAAATCTTATCTTCATCGTTCCCGATTTATTGCATTTTTTTAATATTGAAAGATCGCCTGCACGGACCTCCATTAACATTCTAGCTTGACTCCTCCTGCATGCACGGACCTCCACTATACTCTCATTCTAGCTTGACTCCTCCTGCATGCACGGAGACCTCCATTATAGTTCTAGGAGCAGCTTGATATATACCATAGACTTCCAGTAACACATTTGACTTTATGCTAGCAAGCAGCTCGCATCTCTCAGGTTGTGTACCCTTCAAGAACAGCCACCACCACAACAAACCCACACTGTTGTGTCTTCTCTGATCCCACGAATACTTTCTTCCTCTTTATTCTTATACCTTGCTGCATTTTCTTCCTCCCCTGTGAAGACTTTCGCCATCCACAGGCTGCAGCATCGACAGCTAGCTTATAAATAATATTAGACTAATGAAACACTTTAATTCAAACTCAAATTCCATTTAGTGGGAGCTAAAAAGTTATCGTTGACAATCATTCAGATGAAGATATGGTTTAAAATGTTGAATGGTGGGAATCTTTAATAAAATTGCGTTCACTTTTTTATCTCTTTCTCTTGCCATCACCTTTCTCTCTCTTTTTCGTGTTTGGTTACCGAAAGTTGTTAGATGTGTGCCTGTTATCCTTCTTAATAACATGTGTTCAAGAATGAAATCAAAACCCTAGTTTTAAATATAGGATGGGTTGGATTTCTTCTATCAAATACAGAAAGAAAATCAGAAGAAAACACAATTAAACTTCGTTAAATTCTGAGGGAAAAAGCTAAGTTGAAATGTCATCATTGCCAGCTTAACTAGCAGAGAAATAAATGCACAAAGAGTGCGGATGTGATCAATATTTCCTTGACTTGTTTAACTTGATGGTGGACAAGCTAATTTGAGTTGCTAGGACGTCATTATCAAATAGCCAGTCGCAATTACATGAATAGACAAAAAGGTTGATGAAGGGATTTTCTAGGTGGAAAATCTTCTTGGCTAAGAGTATTTTTATCAACTGTCCGGGAGTATTGTTGAATTTTTTTTTATTATTTTTAATGTGGAGGTATTCGGGTCAGTTTTCACGCAATTCGACTAATCTCACAAACTCTAAATTTAATAAACATGTAAGTTTCTAGTGACTATAAAATTTATAAAATTCAAGCTCGTGACTTTTAGAAAATAAATACTAAGGTCTAATTAGTTGAGATACACTTTTTAATGTTTAATATTTTCTTATTATTTTACCTTGGTAATAATATTATTTTAATATATTTTTAAATAAAAAACAAATTTAGCCATTCTATCAAAAGCCATTTAACCTTAATCAAAGACATGCTATTGGCATTGGGATTAAAAAAAAAAGTAATATAAGAATTGTACTGCTATAGATGTGAACTTGATCCACTAACTGAATAGCTAGCACATTCTCTTGATCATTCATCATGTCAACTCACTTGGATTCTCTTGCTGGATGATACATGTTGTTCATCTATACGAGGAAGTATAGCTAAGGATTATCTCGTCGGAAGTGTTCATCAGGACATGGAGCCATTTCAAAGAAAATGGAAGAACTACATAGCTGTGGCCTCCTAAGTTGAGGACGGAGATGGACATGGATGCCTTGTTTTGGGAGCAGGATTGTGATAAGGTCCCTTTACTTGGTGCGTGGCATACTGCTACACAGCCATCAAACTAAAAGCAACCAAAACATGGAAGATCACATGTTTGCGTCAACTTTTTCTTTTTTCTTTTTTTCTTTCGAAGAATTAAAGAGCTAGGGGGGATGAGATCATTGAATCTTTCCTGGGATGGGAAAAATGAAAGATCTGATTTCCTGTATCCATCTCTGTCCTCCATTGTAATCAATAAATGTAGATCAAACGTGATGTTTTATTCTTGGAGGATAAGAAAGACCTCACCCCCTTTTTTTCCTTGGTTTAATGGCATTTCTTCTCCAGCTAGCTCGCATTGAGATCTGTAAAATCAATTTGTCAATTTTATTTTTAAATTCTCATGTTTTGACACACACACACACACACACATATATATATATATATATATATATATATATATGTTGTTTTTCTATTTGATTTGACCATTATCATTTACTAAAATTTTTTTTAAGTATTTTAAATTGAGATTTTCCACTTATATTCAAATTATATTCATTGATTATAATTTTTTTTAATTTTTATTTTCTATAAAAAAAAATAGTTCACAATTTCAAAAAGATTTGTTAAAATGAATTTAATTTTAATTAAGTCAATTAAAAATAACTAAATATGAAATTATTTTTAAAAAGTTTAATTGGTCAATAATTAATATTAATGCTCAAATTAAATGAATGGACAATATTCACTCAAAATAGAGAAATGCATTTGGTTATAAAAACAGAGACAAAAGACATAATAATAAATATATCTTTGAAATAATTTTGAAGTGAATTTTTATACATTCAAAATAGAAGGTATAGAGAGGATATATATTAAGAGACAATATTTTTTAATCCTAAAATATCTTTATAAACAAATTTTAATTTCAAAATTGTTCAACTAATTAAGACATGCAAGGATAAAAATAATTATTATTATAGTCTTAAAACCCAACTCGGGAGTCGATCTAGGATGAGGTTTGGGTCACAAGTCGGGAGGGTAAGCTTGGATTGACTAGAGTCAACAGAAGCGTAAAAG
Organism: Populus alba x Populus glandulosa; assembly: GCA_033617975.1. NCBI lineage: Eukaryota > Viridiplantae > Streptophyta > Magnoliopsida > Malpighiales > Salicaceae > Populus > Populus alba x Populus glandulosa. Next base: position 4,604,199 of record CM066155.1, on the reverse strand, counting down.
TGGTTATTATAATAGTTTTAAAACTTGATTTAAAGGTCAACCTTTAACAAGGTTTAGGTTACAATTTGGGTTGACTATTAACTAGAGTCAATATAAAGAGAAAAAATGGTTATGATCATAATTTAATAACCTAATTTGGTGGTCGACCTGGGAGAAGTCTAGGTCACTGGTCGAGAGGGTCAACCCGAGTTCATTGGATTAATGTAAAGATAAAAATAATTATTATCGTAATTTTAAAACCCAACTCGGGGGGTCGATTAGAAGTAAAGCCTTAATCACAGGTCGGGAGGGTTAGTTTGGGTTGATCCGTATCAATATATAAATAAAAATAATAATTATTATAGTTTTAAAATCCGACTCAAGATTCGATCCGAGACAAGGCTTAGGTCATAGGTTATGAGAGTCGAAGAGTCATCAATCTGAGTTTACTCAATATAAACTAAGTAAAAACAATAATATCTAATTATTTTTTAAAATATATAAGTTTGATAATAATATATAATAAGGATAAAATAGAATTTTTTTTTCTTGTCCATTATAATTAAACTTGATACATAAACAATCACTATGTGATATGCATTATTATCCAATATAATTATATCTTTGTCTTCTTTTTTATTTTGTCTTCTTTATCCCAATTATTTTTGTTTTTTATGTCATAGAGAAAGTCAAACACTACCTAATAGTATATGAGTAAGAAAATACCATTAAACTTTTTTATATATAAAAAAGTCTCTTCTTTTACTTACTTTACAATTAGGATAAAAAAAAAGAAGGACACAGGCAATTGAAAACAAAATATGTCTCCATTTTAGTCCCTAGATAACTAGATGTTTCAAAAGGATAATGGAAATTAACAGGCTTGAATGAAGACTCAAAAGTTCAAGTCCACCATGCTCATGGCAATTTTTCTTGGACCTGGCTTTGTGAAAGTAAATGAAAACAGTACTATCGCAAATTGGTAATAGTATTAAACATCATATTCAGGGAGGGAGATTCTAAAGGAAAATATATATTTCTTGAGCAAACAATATGATTGACATTTTTCTTTCTTTGGATCGGGCAATATTCTTATTTTACAATGGAAAAAAGAGAAGTATTTGTTGTTAATGTTGAAGGAAAAAAAAAATCCATCTGTTTGTTAATGTTGCATGTTTATGAAGTATTTTTTGTTTTATTTTTAGCTCTTTTACAAGTTACTTATTTTATAACTAAAGATTATATATGCAAGGTTGCATATATTATATAAAAACAATTGTATCATTTTTATACGAAAACCAAGTTTAAATATATAATATTTAAATAAAAAATAAATTGAAAAGTTGAGAAATAAATGTGAAAGTAAATATCTAAAATCAAAACACAAAGTACAAACTTGATTGTATTTAATAACATTATTTTTTGAAACCAATGTTTTATTTAATAAAACAATAACAAAATAAAACATTGATATAAAACGGATTCCATAAAACTAAAGATAAAAAAATATTAAGTAACGCTGCATAGAAAGAATCCCTTCTAAGATCAAATTTGTTTTTTGAAAATGTATTTGTAAATCAAGTAAAAATTAAATGATATTTTAATAAAAATATCATAAAAACTAGAAAAAAAAACTAGCTAATAAAAAACTAAAATTAAATAATAAAATTAAAAAGACAAAAAATAATAGACTATATATGCAAGCATAGCTTAGATGGCCCAACACGCCTAGACTTGTGGGCCTTTCAGCCTAGTAATATTTTTCTTTTTTAACTGGGTTAATATTTTTCTTTTTTAATGGATGAATGACCTATAATCCTCTTTTTAATTTTTTTTTATAAAAATAAACAGTTAATGTGTCACCGACCAAATACATATAGAAATCATCTTGTACACTTTAAAAAAAATACTATCAAATAACCTGAAATCAATCTAAAATATATATATATATATATATATATATATATATATATATATGAGAAGGACAAAGAACAGTTAAATGAGACTTTTCTCGGAATTCATTAACACCAAAATTAATCTTTTATTTTTATTTTTATTAACTTAATAAATATCAACCAATATTTTTTTCTATCTATAACTAGAATTCAAAGACTCTTTCTCCCCTCTCTCAAACAATGAACTAAAAAATAAAATAAAAATAAAATTCTAGATTAAAATTAAAATTTTTAAAACTAAAAGGGCAAACAAAAATTAAAAAGTATAAGAAACAAAATAAAATTTCATATAAACTTTGAAGGTGTCGCAGAGTTTTGCCGGAAGTCCACTCCACAATTAAATGTGTGTGCGTATGAATAATGGCTTCGAGGAAATTTGAAATTTAATTGTTATATGGAATAGTAATGACAATAAATATTCCCAAAGTTCCTCGTCTCTATCCAATGGGATAAGGCCACCTCTCCGTTTCAAAAAAAAAAAATACAAATAAAATTCTTAATACAATTTTATTGGCACTTGTTCAATTTCCTTGGCCAAGGACCAAGTACATTACTTATTCTTGCACGATATGTCATCTTTGACTATAACATTTCCCTAGCCTGCATGTTTTAATGCCCCCCCTAACACCCTCCCTCTCTCTCCAATCTTTTTTTTTTTTTTTTCTAAATTCACAATAATTTCTCTAGTTGTTATAAGGGTCCTGATCATGGATCAAAAACCTATCATTTGGGAAAAACATATCAATATACAAGAGGTAAAAAAAAATAAAAATCAACCTAATTCTCAGAATATATGGCCTCTCCCTAGCTAATTAAGATCAGAGAAAGGGAGAGAAATTGAAGAGTGTAGCTATTTATTTTAACGGGTTAGATTTTGAATCTGCTTTTTAAAAATTATCCATTCAAGTTATATATATTTTAAAATTATTTGAAAATTATATGATTATTAATTTTAAAATTCGTGAAATTAGTTAAAATAAATGTAAAGCCTGGAGAATCAAAGATTGTCGCAAAGGATCAAATGGGTTCGCTGAAGCAGAAAAGGGACAGGAATCTCTTTCAAACTGTTTCCCATTTCCATTAGAACAAAAACTAATTGATTCAAATGGATAATGAAAGGTCACGTGCATGCTCAAATCAATCATCTTATCTCCTTTGAGATAGCGCCAAGCTTCATGTGATACAACAAATTATATAATGCCAGATTCTTTTCTAAACCTTGTATAGAGTACCATGGACACTTGGATCATGCACTCTTGGCCATTACGATTTTTTTCTGGTAAAGAATTGCCTTCTCTCTTCCAGGGCTAGAAGTATCATGAGGGGTTAATTTGAAACTATTACCAAGTGGTCTGCTTTAGTCAGTAGCCCTCTTATTCTGGAGAGAAATTCAAGATCATCGAGTTGCAATCAGAAAGAAGAGAGGATTTTTCCCCGAGTAAAAAGAAAGGCAAGAGAGTTTTAAAAAGTGTAAAGAAAAAAGGAAAAACCAAGTTTTGAAACAGAAAAAAAGGCTGTAGAAAGCACCCTGCAGAGCCAGATTGCAAGGGAATCCCATACCACTTGTGTAGATAAATAATCCTTCAACAAAAAAGGAATTCACTGCATCACGAGCTAATAATTTGATTCAGCATCTATGCAACTATACTTTTCTAGTATACATTGGAAAATGGAATATCGGAGTTACTGCTACTACTGGTAACTAGGTGTTGAAGCCAGCCATTCTCATCTCCATTACCTTCTTGTGAGAATTCGAGTGTAAATAGCTCACAAAAGTAGGACTCTTTGCTGGCCTATACTCTGGCAGTAGCCTGCCTGACTTGTATCTCACTCCACATGCATTACAGAGTGTTTTTGGACCCAGTGGTCCTGCCCTCCATTGTGGTGTCCTTTGTGCTAGGCAATGGGTGCACCTCCTTGGTTGCTGCTGTCCATTGTTGCTTTCCAAAACGCCTAAACTGTCCTTGCTACCATCACTCCCTGCTACAGCCACTACCTTTCCTCGGTCGTCGCCGTGCACTTCCACTCCTGGTTCTTCTTGCACTTCATTATCCGTGCCTGTGTTGTTGCTGTCCTCTTTTATGGGCACAATGAGTTCACTGTCGGCTAGCCAGTATGTTTGCTGAAGCAAAGGAGGGTCTGAGCTGGTCAAATTATTGAAGGCTTGGTTGGTATAACACCAGCTAGTTAACGGGTTTCTGGTCTTGTCACCAGGAAGCCTTCTCCTCTTGCTTCTTGACTTTCCTGGGATTACAAGTTTCTTCGAGGAAGATGGGTGTTCTTGGTCTTGGGGTCTCCGTTGCCAGTTTTTTGCGGGGTTTTCTTCTGTATTTGGCTTTTGAGCTTCAACTGTGGGTGCTGGGAGGCAGTTTCCTGAGCTGGACAAGCAGTCCTCTACAAATACTGACAGCCATTCCGAGCTAAAATCAACTTCCTACATTTGTTTTTCAATTCACCAAAGTAAGAATATTGGCCATTAAGAGCTGGGTTTATGTAATATAATTAAGCAAATATTACTTTGAAAACAGCAGTATAACACAGAAACAGATAAAACACAGCAAAGACCGTTACTTTCCAGGTTTCTTGAGCACATAAAGTAGTTAAAAGATTATCGAGACAAAATCTAGAGCAAGAAGCAGATACCAGAAGCATAACAAGAAAGACAAGCAGCAGAAGAAAGAACTGAACACAAAACGTACGCAGAAAGAAACAAAATACCCCAAAAAAGAAAAATATTGCAGCACTAAAATACCCTATGGTAAACCATCAAGAACTGAGACTAGTAACTCAACAAGTACAAAAACTGTGCATAAAAACATGAAAGAAACAAATAGAAAAAAACCAACCGTGTTTTGAGCAGAGAAAGGGTCATCAAGAAGACTAGTAGTAGCTGTCAAGGCAGCAGCACCGAGTTTAGAGCAAGGAGGAGGCGAAGCAAGGACCTCCTCTTGCTGGTGATACTCAGTGGAAACTGTCACATTCCGGCAAAAATCCATGGCCAAGAAAGGGGAATGTTTGAAACTAACAATAACCCTCCAAGAGAAATGAGAGGGAGAGGGAGCAAGGGAAAGTATGAGAAAGTGAGAAATTAAAGAGAGCAAAGGAAGGAAAGAAAGAGTGGAGTACTGCTGTGTTGCTAAGCTGTCTCAGTGAAAGTAACCCTTTATGGCCTGAGTTTTCTGTCGGCAGATAAAGCTAAATATACAATCAAAGCTACTAATCCATCGACAAAACCTAAGTCCACTTCTCCCCCTCTCCCTTCGACCTTAAAAGTCTATGGAAATGCGATGCTTGCAGGAAAGCCTGGAACCCACAGGCTCATTTTATGTACAGTGAAACTTCGTTTTTCTTTTCCTTTATTTATAATACTATTTGTGTTCGTTCTGAAAAACAAGAGTGGTATTTTCAAAATGGTTGCTATTAGTTTATTCACAAATTAATTGTTTACCTTAGATTAATTTAAGATTGTTAATTAGTTTTCATTTTCCAATTTAGTTCTTATATTCCAAAACAAAGACCAGTTTGAATCTTAAAGACAGTGAAGGACTGCAGCTTGGGAGAGGTTATCCTGAAGAAATGCAGGCCTGCCCTGCTAAAATCCTGAATCTCTCTCTCTCTCTCTCTCTCTGTGTGGAAAGACAAGCAGAGTAAAGACTGGCAAACACACCAAAAATAAAATAAAAAATAAAAAGACAGACAAGGACTACTGGCAATGGCATTTAGCACCGCTAGATTCTCTAAATAAATAAAAGGTCAATTTTCTTAAACCAGACTGACCAGGTGAATCTAAAGTTCCTCTGCCAGTTGTCAAGAATTGGACTATTTTACAAAAATACATGGCGCGTGGCTTTTTCATACCAGCAATATACACAGTTTGCTCCAATAAAATTATGCTTTATATATATATAGTGCGATGAATTACCCTTAAAAACATAGTTTTAATATATCCATTCCAAGAATTTTATGGACTTTTTCTTCTTTTTTTAGTGCAAGTGAAAACACTTGATTGCCCTTTTCACTAGATTTTTTTAGCTTTGCTTTAAGAGCATTTTTGTATTTATATATATATTTTTTGTTATATTTACAGTGAGCTAGAGGGTTTTTTTTTTTTTACTTTAACACGGTTTTTTTTTTTACTTTAACACAAATCTAATATTATTAAAATCAAAAGTTATCATGTACGTTGGATACACATGGTGGTCCGACACGTGTTGATAGTAAAGTTATGGTTGGCCTCCAATTTACTATTTTCTTCACCTCTTACTTTTCTCTCTTTTATTCTTGCCAAACTTTAGTTTTATCCTTTGAGTCTATTCTATCTTCCACTTTGGTTCTTATTCTCTTGATTGATAGTTGTTTTGTTTTGTTTTATTTTAAATCATTTTTTTTTAATTGCATCGCTCGTATTTTATTCAATTTATTTTTTGATAATTTCGTCCTCTTTGTTTTGATTTCTTTTTATTTTATCATCAATCTTTTTTATTAATTTTTTTTCAATTTGAACCTTTAAATTTATTTTATCTCCCATTTTGGTCCTTATTCTCTTAATTGTTGATTGTTTTATTTTGAATCATTTTTTATTTTTAATTGAAACCCTCATATTTGATTCAATTTTTTTTTATTCGGTCTTTATTTTTTTGAGTTTTTTATTTTATCCTTAATCCTTATTTATTTATTTTTTAAAATTATATCCCTTAATATTTTATTCAATTTAATTTGTGTTAAATTTAAACTTATTCATTTGATTTCTATTTGTTTTTTTTTTTTCATTTTTGTCCCTTGATATTTTTATAGTGGAGATTTGGTTTCATTATGTTTTTTATGTATACATTCTATGGGTAAATCTTGGTCTTATGGATTGAGTGACATGTTTTAAAAATTATCATGGGTTGCCTCCAACCTTTTTTCACATATTTTTCTTTAATTTTTCTTTTGTTTATTTCATCATCTATCATTATATTGTTTAGAAATTTAACTTCCTTAATGTTTTTTGTTTTTATTATATAAGGTTATCAATGTTTCATATCTAAGGTTACATATTTTATATGTCAATCCGTATTTACTTGATTTTTTTTTTGGTTTTCAGCTCCTTTTTTTACATTAAAGTTTTTTTTTTTCATCTTCGCTCAAAAGAGAATTGACCCGTTGAATATACCTCGTTCTGAATGAGCCAAGCATCGAGGACCAATAGCACACCTAGCCTGTTTTGATTTTATTTTGTTTTCCTCTTTTTCCCCTTACAATTACATCCTTTCATGTTTATCTTGCTTAGAATTTAGGTACGTTGTTTCTTCTTCTTCTTTTTTATTGTCCTTACATCATCTTCATTGGCTTCTTCTTCTTTTTTTACTATTATTTCTTTTTTTAAATTATTTTATTATGACCCGCGGTGTTGATAACCCCCCCCCTCCCTCTTTATGATGCACTTGCATCGAATGAATATAATTTTCTTATGGTAAAAAGAGATTTTAACTAACCCGCGGCCGAGCTCGGGTTTCACAGCTAGGAGAGTGCGGGAATGGAAGGCATTGTTGAGAGTTATTAATATTTTACAATAACACATTAAAATTATCAAGAAATATTTAAAAAATACATCAATTTAATATTTTTTCCAAATCAAAAATATTTTGAAAAGCACCTAAAAGCAAAGTTGTGTCAAACACCGCCTAGATTTGGCCAACACACAATGCCATATTTTAATTTTCTTTTATAACAAAATCTTAAATTTCTTTATCTTAAAAGCTTGTTAGATATTATAGTAGCGGTTTCTTTTCAAAGTATTTTTTACTTATAAATGTATTAAAATAATATTTTTTAAAAAAATTTATTTTTGATATCAGCATATCAAAATAATTTTAAAATATTTAATTTAAAGTAAAAAAAAATTATTTTTTTTATAAAAACACTTTCCAACCAGGAATAAAAAAAAACGCTTTCAATTATTTGTGCAGTCATGAGTATTTGTTCGTCCATATGCCAGGCTGTCATACATAAATAATTGAAATTAAACAACAAACGTAAATCATATAATTGCTCTGAAAAACTACATATACAAATATGCGGTCTACTACACACAAAGACATATGGTGTGGGGCAGTTGTTAGATGAGTATTTATTTCTTCTAGTTTTCAAATTGGTTTGAATTTGATGCTCTAATTCACAAAAGGAGCCACCAACACTTGTTTGGTCTATATAAAAAAAAAAAATCAAGACAATACTTGTTGCATCAATCTCAACATTACAAAAAATTTGACCCCACATGGTTGGAAAAATGGATTTTCCGGCCAAACTAGCCATCACTCACCAATCACCCTAATCACCTATATTTCACTCATAAATGTATATTATATTTTTTCCTTTAATTAATTTGATATAAGCTATATTTAATTAGTGTTAATTTAATTTTATTGAATGTTAGGGTAATATAAGATGCAATATTATTTTATATTTATTAAATACTAGAATATATTTTTTTTGTAGATGATAACTAATTGATTTTTAATGTATGTATATAGATTAGTTACTTGGTACAAAAAGCTTGAAAAACAACAACAACTATCCATAAAAATATTGATGAGATGGGATATATTATGACCAACACCACATTTAATTTATGTTGTGGTGGACTTCAAGAGATTAAGGATGTTAAGTGTCTTGAAGCAGCATTAACATAAAATGAGATTGTTTATTGTAAGAGTGTTGAGAATGCTAGCATGTCCACAAGTGACTCAGGTCCATTAATAAGTTAGGATAATATTGATCCTCCTCAAACCTACATGGATATTACAAACTCGACCTCGAGTTGAACAACATGAGGAGATTATTAGATATAATTACATATTATTATATATTATGATAATTGTGGATAGATGTATACTTAGTTTAATTTTTAATAAAATATTATTTTATCTTATATTTCAATGTATATTTGTTATTTGTGATTTAATATATTATATATTGTTTATGTGAATTGTGTTTTAATAGTGAAGAACTGATTATTTATGATTTTGTAATTTTTGTTTTCTTGCAAGGAGTTGATTGCAAAATAAATTATCCATAATCGTAGATAGCCTAGATATCATTTATGATTTTCTTAAATGTATTTAGATTTATAATAATTTTTTAACTTGTGTTATTTTACAAATTATTTTTTAAAATATAATAACCTACCAAAACACTCCGTTTAGTCTTAGCTTATCAGCAGTGATTAACAGTGAAATTCAGTTAACCAACGTACAGACCAGCTTGACAAGCTGGCATGTGAACTCTATGAAAATAAGATCCGCTCTTTCTAGTTTCTACTGCACTTCTTTTCCTTGCTTTCGTCTTGCCCTCACCTTTGTTTTGTTTAGTGTTCGGTAATATTTTAAAATTTATTTTTTAATATTGTCTAAAAATAAAAAATTAGACGTTAAAAAAAATAAAGTTTTGAGGCTTTTGAATATGTTATAACATAAAACTATTTGAACATCAAATATTACTAAATACAGTTGTGCAAATATAATAACTAAGATAGTGTTTAAAATTAGTAGTTATTTTTCAAAGTGTTTTTTGTTTTAAATGTATTTAAATAATATATATTTTTATTTTTTAAAATTTATTTTTAATATCAGCACATCAAAATAATCCAAAAACATTAAAAAAAAATTAAAGCAAAAACAATTCAAAAACATTTTTTATAATAATGTGTTTTAGGATAACATATATGCTTTCCCTTACAGAACACAATGAATTTTAATAGTGCATTTTTTGTCATCCTTGCGTCTATTATGTATTGTTTATGAGCTGGTGGCATCTTATATTTCAATTGAACGTTTCGATCATTCTAAAATTTATTAGATGTAGATTTAATAAGAAAACATTTGAATTTATAGCATAAAGACACAATAAAAAAATAAAAAAAAAAGCGAGCAAATTGAAAATAAAAATACAGCATGGCTTTTCTTGAATTCACATGAAAAAAAATGCACTTTATCCACATATTCTCCATTGATTTCTCCTTTGGTCCCTTCGATTTTAGCATTTGATGTTTTGGTTTAAAACTTATTTTTTTCATGATTATGATTTAATTTCTAAGTTTAAAAGAGGGGAAAGAAAGTCAAAAAATGTGGGTTACCCACATTTTAACAATAAAAAAATCAATTTTGATATAAATAAGTTTTATTTTATTAGAGGAGTTCAATTTAAGTGTTTTTGATATCTTTCATATGCCAAAAAATAAATCAAGGCTCAGGGATTTTTTTATTCGGGATGGTTTTTATGTTTTGACCGATTAGAGGTTGATTTGAGGTTGGATTTAAGTTTATTGAGGTTATTAAAATATTTCTTAGGTGTTTTCAAGTTGAAAAAAAAAACAAAAAGCTAAACACATGATTTTTAGAACGAATGAGGTGAAACCTAACTTTTCATTCAATTGGAGTGGTCAAAGATCATATTAGTGAACAACATGTAATCTACTTTAATTTTTAATGGGCTGACAATGAATTGTCTACCCATTTTAAACAGGAAAAAAGAGATGGTCAGGTATCCGGTCGGTCGTGACCTTGAATTCCAACACGTGTTTAACCTTCTTTGTTATAGGCTAAACGCATTGGGCCACTCACACACAAGTGTTTGTCCTTCTTTTTAAAGCATTTATGACTTTTTATTTTTATTTTTTCCTTCTATTTTGATTAAAATTAATTAAAATATATCAAGGAAATTATCTTATAAACACTGTTCAAATTTAGTTAGTTTTTGAATATGATCATAACATTCTTTTTATAATATTAGCTATCATTTTTTTTTTGTATAACCCTTCATGCTTTTAAAAAAAATCATTAACTTTTCTATGTATGTTTTATATCATATAATAAAATAAAATAAAAATTAATTCGACCCAACATAATTTATAACTCAGATTGCAGGTTTGATGAGTTGAGTAGGGTTAACTTGATCTTTTTTTTTTTTTTCCTTTGATGCTTTTCCTTTGAACCTACCCAATCAACATGATCTTGTTCATACAATTCTCACATGATTTAATTTAAAACCCTTCATTTAAGAAAAAAAATTGGTTTCATATATATTTTTATTCCTAAATGGTAATTTATTGGATTTTAAACTTTAGACTCTCTTTTTTCATTTTTTTATAACTAATTTTAATATCTTCTTATAAAAATTGTGCTGATATACATGTTTAAAAATCAGTAATTTTAACACTTGAAGCAAAGAATTGTTTGTACGGCTTTCCTGTTAATTTGCAATCCAACGAAGCGTGCAAAACGGTTGCCTAACACATGAAGTAAGAAATATTGCACTTTATTTCTTTTGTTCATAATTTGATACGGTTAAATCTTGAAGTAAATATGCTTCCTTTTTAGCTTTAAAGATTTAGATTTAATTTATTCAATAATATATATAAAAGTATGAATTATGAGTTGATGTTAGAGAATAATATATATAAATTATATTTTAGGATATTACCTTAAAGCTTAAGTTTTTGGATTGAAATTATTCTTTGACATGATATTAGAGCCTGGATGACTAAACGATCACGAGTTCAAATCTCATTATCCTCATTTATTTAATAAAAATTAAACATAACATAATGTGAGCATGTTTAAATTTCAAATCTAAAAAGCTTTCACTTAAAGAAATGTGTTAGAGAATAATATAAATTATATTTTGAACTTCACCTAACAGTTTAAATTTTTTATAATTGAAACATTCAAATCAATTAAAATACCTTAGGTTTTTTATCAACTTAATATCTAAAATAGAAATCTTAGTAATTTTTATTATGAATAATTTTTCTAAAGAAATTTAATACTTTTTGCGCTTCTATTTTTTCCTTTTTTTCATTTAAGTAATTATTAGCGGTTGTATTTTCTTTTTTATAATTAGTCATAATTGTAATATTTTTTACTCCTTTACTTCAAGAAATCTGATACCTTTTCCGTTTTTTTATTTTTTTTTCTTTTTTAATATTATTGCGTTTTTATTCTTTTTTATTACGAATTTAAAACCTTTTTTTCATACTACCTTGATAGATAGTTGGGAGACATTTTTTTGGGGGTTTGCTCATAATATTTTGCCCGTGAACTCTATAGAAATCCAATTTTAGCCGTAGCTCTTGCTTCTGTCGGAGCTTGACAGAAGATTCAGAAGCTCAAAACCATGAGCTCTCTCAGACGGGATCTGCGTTCACAATTCAATGAACTTCTTGGGATCGTAAAAGAGCAAAAGACTTTTCCTGAACACATTTTTCCCTGCCCTATGAAGAAAGCAAAGGCCGTACCGGTGGAGACTTTGGGTTCTCTTTCCTTGTTTCGACGGTGACCGGGCACAGGGCAGCATTGCTGTGGACAGGCTCAGCCCAGCTACCTGCACACTGTAGGACACGGCAAGCAATCATTGTAAGAGCTAAGAGGTCATAAGTGTATGAATTATTGTACTTGCCGACAATAATGAGGTGGAGAATTAATGTATGTAGCTCAGGCCTCGAGTTATGATTCTGTCCATGCATATGCTAAAAAGTCCACAAGCATGCACCGTCTTCCCAACTCCATCACCAATACTGGAAAAGTTAAAAGTGCAAGAATATTTACAGCTTTAGATTCCTTTTGCACATATGCCTGACTTGACTAATTGGGGTTCAAGATGCAACTAAAACACACAGTAGAGATGTAAATCACCAGATGATCATGGATACTTCGATTATAATTCAGAGAACAAAATCTAGGAATAGCACAAAAACCACTGGTTGTCTGTGTGGTTAACAAATGCCATACGAACAAGGAAAAAGAAGGTTGCCTTGCAGCACCACAGATAGCACACAAGATTTTTCTCAAATGAGTGAAGGTTGCTGGAAATGGCACCATTAAATTCAGAAAGCATAAAATGGATGTGTGTGTGTAGCGATCAGTAAAAAATTGGCAACCAGCTGCATTTACATAGATCCATCTAAATCAACTTGCAGCATCATACAGGTAGGTTACACTTGTTAAATTTAAGCCATGAGAGAGGATTCGCCTCATCCTCACACGACCAAGAAAGTGGAGTAGCATGAAAACAAGAAAACAAACATCTTCAAAATTAGAGCTTCATTCAAATCTAAGCATCTAGCTCTGGAAAATTTGCCAAATAATCATCGTATAAAGGAGAACTGGAAGAAAACCATCCAAGACCATCAACGTTTGATCAAACTTATAGGCATTATACCAGTATAAGTTCAAGCATTTGGATTTGAAATGACAAACAAGAGCCTATCACAATACTAAAGGTTCTGTGCATGTTAGATAAGTGTCTCGTTTACATGAGTTTATCCAGTACATAAGAGGCAAAAGAAGGAAAATCTAAGCAATTCACATTTGCATCAGAATACATCTATAAGATTTGGGCACCAAGAGCTAGAAAAATCATATGTACTGAGCATGAGAATGTACAACTTCAACGTGGAATATATGTCACGGCTCTGATGATGGCCTCGCTAGATATTGTTGCCACTCTTCAGGCATTCCCTTTCTCATCCTCAGCACCCTTATTGCTGCACTTGTTAGGGGTATGGCAAGTATGTCATAATCCTTAGGGGCCTGCAAGATAAAGGGTAGAAATTCTTCATAAAATATTTAATTCTTCTGTTCAGCTGATGAAACTTCATGTTTGGGTCTGTTTTACATTGATGATCATTGCCAAAAGTCATCTGGTTTTCGTTCAAAACGAGAAAAAGGTAACACTGCTTACTACTTGTAGCCACAACATGCAATATCACAGTTTTCCATGGACCGATACTTGAGTTACAACCATTTATTCTTGTAATACTATCAGAACTAAATAATACCTTGGGGACCTTACTCAGCTTCATGTTTGCTTCCTCTGGAGTTTTTTGACCCTTCTTTGAGTTGCATTTGGCACAAGCAGCAACCTGTTACAAGAGGCCGAAACTGTGAAGAACTTCAAAATGCCAAAAGTAAAACTACATCAAGTTTTCAGTCTTCCTTTTCTTCTCTTGATTCCTTCCATGTCCTCCATACATTGTATGGCCATCTAGCTTATATGTGTTTCCATTATAATTAACCAGAAAGGGAAAAGAAAAACACAAGTTTGAAAGTTATTTAACTGTTCCAACATACCATCAACACTAGCAGTACATAAGATACTGGATCATGTATACAGACAGATTTGACAATTAGTTGGAAGATCAATACCAGCCATGAATGCTTACAAAGTAATCCCAATAAGTTTGAAAGAATAAATCAGAAGGAAAGGGAAAGTAAGGACAATCAAAGTTACCAAACAGATATTAGATTGTATTCTCTTGTCGGCACGTTGTGGTGTCAAGAAACTCTTTCCTTTCTTTGATTTCTGTTTCTCCTTTCAAATAATCTTTGTTTGCATATTTAAAAAAAAAAAAAGACTTTCCTAGACTTGCAACTAGTATCTTACCAGATTTTCCCATTTCCATTCACCTCCTCGTGCAGTAGGCAGAACATGGTCAATGGTCAAGTTCTCGCGAGAAGAACAATACCTATTCACAAGTGGAGTATTAAATTAAACACTAAGAAACACGTAATTATGATCATGCAACAAGAAATTTTTAGTATATTTCTTCCTGTACATAATAACTTCATTCAGGGTGGAAGGAAACAACAAGAAACTGTGGAAACAAAACAAAAACATCTGATAGCCATGAAACACATGCAAATCAATCAAAATACCAAGTACTTTTATTTTTTCCTCTTTTTCATTTTAAGTGAAGAAGAAGTAATGATGACTTTTGTGTCCACCTAACAGCACAGATAGAATCTTCATCAAGAGGAACTTATCAATCAATATCCACATTAAAAAAAAAATTCCAAAAGGATCTGATAGCCATGAAAAGGGAAAGAAAGATAAAGAAGCTCCATTTTTAGAACTCAGGTTGTAAAACCAATGGATTTTGCAAATTGGGGCGAGTGATAATACTAACAAATTAGAAGTCCTCGGGTATTTTTTGATGTTGAATAACCTGGTTAAAGAAAATGACATTCTGGTCTCCAAGGGACCCATAGCTCCACAATTATAATGCCATAGTGATTCATGATTCTATACACAAGTATACAACAATCACTACATAAACAGCCATTTATATGATTCTTCTTTGCATGGAAAATCTCATCCTAAAGTTTGAAAAGTATAGACTGCATAAAATTCAGCATTGAAAAAGTAATTCTTCATGAAACTTGCACTCATTTTAATGTCAATATGGCATATTTATCTTTCTCGCCAATTGCATGCCAGTACCCAGAACCATTTAGTATAGGAGCTCACTGGCTGGGATTATTCTGCAACTTCTAAAGTTTGCTGGGTTTTCTAAATGCATCATAAACACACAAGCATGGACCACATTGAGGGAACAAAGCAAACCAATTTATTAGCATGTGTGTATAATGCAATCACTAGCTTGTGTGTGTGTGATAGTAATGCACAAAGCTTTGAAATTAAGGGGAGTTTCGTAGGTTCACTGACTTTTAAAGATGACTTTATCTTCAAACTTAGCCACAAAAAGGGTATCTAGAGAGAGATTCATTAGGTTAAGATATATCTTCATGAAAGAAAGAACCATCTTTCTAACTTAAAAATGAACAGGACTTTCAGTTAAACTTTTAAGAAACTTGAGAAGCATCTGCGTTACTGTCAACTCCCAACAACAAGATTTTGGGTTTCTTCTTTCATATGCAAACACGTTTTCCCTACTATTGATACAGTGATTGTTTCCTTCCTACTACATGAGCGAAGAACCTAAGATGACTACGTTTCAAATAATTGAAAAAAACATATCCCAACGTGCTTACAGAGATCAAATCATCATCTAACTAAGCAGTAACATATGCAAATGCCATCTCACACAACACTTCAGTGTTTGTGTCATTGAAGCAATAGATTAAACTTGAACTAATATGTCGCAGGCTACTTACTGACAAATAAAGTTGTCCCTATAAAGTATATTCTTGCGACTAAGGTTGCTTTTGATTCTTCTTCTCTTAACGACCTGTAATAGATGTGGAACCTGAAAGCAGAAGTTTACAGTAAGTTTGAGTGGAACAGGAAGCAAGTGAAGAAGTAAGAACATTTTAGCAAGAAAAAGGTCGGACTTTGAGATGAAATGAAAAAAATAATAATGATGAGAGAACAAAAATATATCCAGGAACTGCAAAGGGATGGATGGGAAAAGAAAAATTAGATCACATGCGGCCCTCGAATTCTTACCCTTAATACAGCTGGTATGTAAAAGGATCCGCTTGGGGAATTTACAGCCTGATCATAATATTCTAGTACATCAGCCTGGAAACAGAATGGTAAAGAAATCAAAGACCAAATGTAAAGCATAACTTGTCTGCAGTTGTGAGAGCATGTGTGCAGTTTTTAAGCTAAGAAAATACAATATGGTGTCAATATGTTTACAGAATAGCAGGAATGAGGGAATAAGTGGTATTGTTTCAGAAACCAGTGCTACATGATCATTCTTTGATAAGCTAAAAAACTAATTCGCATTGTCATGTTTACTAGGTTTCCTTGTGGTTGATACAAAATTTGTGTGAGAAACTAACTGCGTAAGCTGCAACCATGAACTACAAACTGTATATGACTGCTGTTCACAAATCTAAGTGTATTAGGGAGCCACATTGGTCCGACCTTCTCCATGAATTCCAAACATATAGCACGCTTCCAGCACACAACATTGACTGGCCTGGTGCAGGACAAGAACAATCAGATCCATGTACAAACATCTATCCAAATATTTCTAAATTGGTAGAGCAATAAAAAAAGGAAAAAGAATAGAAAGTGGCGATTGAATCAAGCATTTCACATCAACAAATCAAAGTGACGATCATCACCACTGATGTTGAAATGAAGTGCAGAAAGGAAGTGGGATACAGAAGTTAAATGGAAACTCACAATCAACAAAGAGAAATAAGGTCAATTGGACTCTAAGACATCAGCAGAAGGTTATTAACCATGTGCCAGAGAGGTTTTAAGAGACGTGTATCGGACACAACATTAACCCAAAGCTATTCTTTCTGCAAACACCAATCTTCCATTATTTGAAACCATCACTCTTAGAGGAACATGAACTACACTTCTGACTACAAGTCCACAAGCATTGCTACCCATTCTCAGTCTATCTTTGGCATATGTTCCAGTACAGTAGAATACTAAGCAGTATGCACCAAACTTCACACTCGCTTTTTCATCATAAAATCAGCTAGTGTAACTTGTCAAATGACATTCGCTTAAAACAATAACCTTTTTATCCATGAATTGTTATTCTATGTTTTGCGTTCAATTCATGATCAAACAGTAGGGGAAAAAGAAAAAAGAATTCTTAGATAACTGTCTAAAATGATTTAAACCACCACTTCAAGAAACCTGCTCACTGGTTCAAAATAGCAAGCATCTCACGCATCATGCAGTGAAGCAGTCCATTTGTACACTAAAAACCAAACACGCAGCATGACATTAAATAAAGAATCCAATCAATATTATCAAAGAAAGCAAAAAAAAAACAAATATCAATATTTATATAAAGAACCTAGTCAAACAAACAATAAATAAATCGATACTAACAAGTAAAAGAAGTAAAAGAATTATGTGGATTGAGAGACATGAGGTACCTGTAAGAGATATCCAAGACAAGGCCTCTAAAGCAAGCTAATTCATCCCTCTCATAATCTTCTTCACTATCATCATTAACCTCACTAACACTTTGACTTGCCTCTGTGTAAAAATGCTTGGGTTTCTTGCTCAAAGAAGAAGCAGCATATAACCTTGTACCACTAGTACCGAGAAACCTGATTTTTCTCTTCTGACTCTGAAATGATCTCAACCCACCAACAAAATCATTCCCAAGAAGTTTCCAGCTAGCCCCATCATTGTTAAACGGAAACTTCAAGCGACCATGTGCTGTAAATTGAGCCATCAACTACTGTAAATTGAAACAAAGAGATTGGCAGAGAGGAAGAATACTGCTTTCTTGTTTGTGCTTTATAGATGTTAACGTGAGAAATGAGAAGTTGCTACAAGTCTTGATTGTGTAGGCATTTTGAAGGTTTTGGTTTCTTGGAAGTAAAAGAAAAGAAAAAATCTTCTCGAAAAAAAAAAATGTCTGCTTACGAGAAAAAACCGTTGCCACATGTTAATACACATGTGCCTTTCGTTCTCTTCTCTATTCCCCGAATATCTTCTTTGAATGTGGTTGAATTTACAAATCTGCCATTCTTTTGCTTCTTGATTTTGTTTTGTTCAGTGCATGAGAATTTCACTTCAAATTTTGGACTATTATTTGTCGACGAGAAAATGATTTCTTGATTTGTATGTGATGGCACTAAAAAACTATAATTCTTCAACATATATATATATATATATATATATATATATATATATATTGCCCTGTTTGCGGGACTCTACCCACGCGGCCAAGCTGCATGGCCCCAGACACTCTACTCTCTCTGTTTTTTTTTTTTTTCCTTCCTTGCTAAACCAAGCATCATAGCACACTAACCAAACAAATTAGCACTCCCTTCTTCATTTTATTCCTCTTCTTTACATTTACTGAATTAAGATCCAATAGTCTCATTGAACGACCTGCCTTTTAAAGTCCACATGCCAGCAAAGGACGCAGCCAAGGGAAGTCTCAGCTCTGTACTGGCAACTCTCTCTTTTCGACTTTGCTATGTTTTCAAACCGACAAAATAATGGAACAAAAATAGTAATCACCAGCTAAAAAGTTGACGAAAATGTTACGACTTGAGAGCGCGCTTTCGAACACACCAATATCGATTCGAACTCCTTTTACTTGTAAGAGTACGTCTTGGATCTGTCGATTTCATCAAAGAATCATACGACTTATCAAACCACAAACATCTATGATATATTCTGAACAAATAGCCATTGCACAGGTTGTCCAGTTGATCAACATCTTATCAGAGATAGATCTCTCATTGGTCATTACTGTACAATTTAAGTTTCGAATGCACACTAGCTAGGTAGATATAGCTAAATGAGCATGAACAATAAGAAAGGTTAGAAACACGGTTCGAGTCAAAATTGGAACTAAGTTTTTAGCATTAAATTATCCAAGTGTAATCCGCATTGGCTAAAAAACAAAAAACATGTTATTCAGTCCCCTTCCCTTGCAACTCCTACGCACCTCACTAATTACACATTACAAAAGCACTTTCCCCCAGGACACACCCACTTTCGGTGGGTAAGAGACCAAACACATTAGAATACAGCGACAGACCCGGAGCCATGAAGGCTGTGTCACAGCTTCACTTATGCACACTTGGACCCACATCATCCATGACTATCCACAATAACACCAAAGCCCCATTTCAAATATGTATCTGCAAACCAATAGAAAAGACATACAGATTAAGCATGATAAGAGTTAAATGGTAGGATATAAAGCAGGGCACAGAGATTGAGATGCATACCATTGCTGGACTTTCCTGAACTCTGTAAGGACAGGGTATATATTTTCAAAGGCTGTGTATGTCTCATCTCTCACCTAAAATGCCAAACAAACAGAAGTATCAGCAACCAAACTCCATCAGTATGCAGATCACAGATGATGAACAAGAGATCTTTGGATTTACCTTGGCTCCAGTGATCACAATTTTTCCAGAGACAAAAATAAGGAGCACGATCTTTGGTTGTTTCATGCGATATATTAGACCCGGAAAGAGTTCAGGTTCATACTGCATAAATAGATCACAACTAAGGCTTATACTGCATAAATACAACACAAGTCCTACAGAAAGCACATCCTTTAGACTTCATACTTGCACAAGTACAGCACAGGAGTTTTAAAATTCATACTAATTGAATACAATACAGGCGTAAGAGTAAGGCTCTGTTTGGCAGCAACAGCTGCTGAATGTGATAATAGTAAAACACAGTTTCTGCTGTATACTTTCGACTCCCTTAAGCATTAAGACCAATAAATGTAAAGCTATTTAAAGCAGCCCTCTTCCCGCTAGGCCAAATGGAGCCTATGTGCAACAGATTTTGGCTTTTACTTACACTTGAGAAAGCACCATGGGAGTATGCAAGCCCTTCAAGTCTAATGGGGAACTTGACATCACAGGAGCCAACAATATTCTGAATCTTGAAGTCCTGGCAGTTGCAATGAGGAAATTTAAGCAAGAGAGGAACTTCAAAAGACAACAGCTCAAAACTAACCAGAAGAAACTTATTTGTGTGTGCATGAGAGAGAGAGAGAGAGAGAGAGAGAGTAATGACACCTTAAATTTGGCAGCAAAGCCAAGCTTTTGGATAATTCGAGCATACTGGGAAGAAAATAGATTAAATTTTGAATGAGAATCTCGTCAAAATAAAAGCATTTCAAGAAAAAACATGCAAGTCCTGTTATACTTGTCACACATATCTCCATTCTTCACTTCAGTCTATGGTTTCACTCTTCTATGAGAAACAACAGAATGCATTTATTTGTAGGAGAATACTACAGAATAATGTTTCCCACATGATGAATATGAAAAATGTCCACCAAAAATCTTCCTACCGATGGGTATTTGTGTGTCACGAGAAATTTATAAATGAATATCTAGTTGTGATATATTGTTTGGAAGAAAGAGAAAACTAGATTTAGTTTTAGGAGGAAATTGTTAGAGACCATCCTGAAATAAAAATATTGAAAAATAAGAATTAAAAGTTTCTGTTTGGAAGGAAGTGGTACAAATTAACATTGGAGTCAACTTTCCTTCTTTGCGAAAAGATTTTACAGAAAACATACTATTTTTCCTCAATGAAGAGGGCAATACCTTTCTCGCAGCCAGTTTAGATTGCTGTTCGCTCTTGGCACCTGTGCACACCTGATACAGCAGGAAAACAAACTGTTTCAGACAAAGGACTACAGGAGATCACCAAAATATACAGAAGTAGAATTAGCACCACACAATGATTTTGGCTATGATACTGATAACCCACAATCTTCAATAAAAGCAAAACTCAGAAACCTTCCAGAGTTAAAATAGAATAATACAATATTCAGCACCTCAACTCAACTGAACATCATTCACAAACTGGATAAGTTGTTGGAATGCACCCTTTTCATCATTCAGTTTCAATATTTTTATAAGCCATTGTAATGCTAGATCAGTATTTAATTATTTATCACTTCAATCAGCAGCAGTTTTTTGAACCACCTAAATCCCTCCTCACTCCCAAAACTTCATTCCAATCACCTTTCCACATCAATGCAGCTAGGGTACATGCTTTGTAAGGCCAGGCCAGGCCATCCCAAATAAACATCCCTTAATTTATCATCAATACACTTAAATGTATCCTTAAATATTATATAGTTCTTTCCTGCAATTCTACGCATGACTTTTTCCAATCACACAACACTCAAGTCACAATGTTCCATTTCAAGCAACATTCATTGAAACCATTGGTAATATAACAAATCCATGTAGCATACATTGAAAGCAACAGCCAATATACAGCCATCAGTAAGCATTACTTTCAGAAGCAGATAACTCACCATCTTGCCAGAGGCAAAAATCAATGCTGTAGTTTTTGGTTCCCTAATCCGCATGATGACAGCAGCAAAACGCTTGATGAACATGGATAAAAAGGTGAGGGACCACATAGACCAAAAGCAACAGAGTTTGTATCTGGAAGCTATCACAGGCATACCTTGGGATTATATTCTGCATTACGGGCTTGCAGGGCAATTTGCTTAAGTTCCAGCTTGCAATCCAAGTTAACTGTTGAAACAATGTTCCTAAAAGTACAGGGTTGAAAATAACCATAAAATGTCAAAATTTAACATAGATTACTCAATATTGATGAATCATTTTTGGAGGAAAAGAAAGAACATGGTGAGCCGAAAACAAAATAAAGCATGGGAATAGACAGTGGAATGTCAAATCTAAATATTTTCAAACAAAGCCACTTCTTGACATTTATCTTCGTATTGGGAGAAACAAAGTCAAAACTGAATTCAAATGTGAGAAACACAACAATTTTATACAATCTCTCCAATAAATAACTCAATACCTCTATTTGAGCTCCATACCTCCTGATACCAGGTTAAAATTTAAGTTATAACACAACCAAGACCACATACTTGTTATAGATGATTTTAGCTTTGAGGTAATGTATCAAATTAACAAAGGGACCTCTCTCCAACTAACTAATGAGGCATAGTACAAGAAGACATGGTTGTTAAACATTTTAGCTGCCACATGTAAGCCAGAAAAGGTGCAAAAGATCCTCAGCTTCCTGGAGACTTGGCTCTAGCTTAACAGAAGTAAAAATAGTTCAAATAGCTACAAAGCAGCTGCGGAAAATTAATTGACAAATACAGAAAACTATGTTTTCAATTTTATATATTTATTTTCTCTCATTGTAACAGGCAGATTATAACAAGTCAATAACAAACCATATAACTTTATCCTCTAGAGGTAAGCCACAGAATCAGGAACTGTGGCATAGCAAAGAAGGCTCTATGATTGTAGTAGGCGAGTAATGCAATTTCAAGCTTGATTTAAGTCACTTTGTATGCGAGTTTCTAATAAAATCTGTTATAATTTAATTTCTTTCTTATGCCTCCAGGATGAGACAAACATAAACTTGTTCGACTCTACCTGTCAAACTCCTTTTGCATTGTCAAAAGCTAGAACTTCCCATTGCAAGCAAAGATCATCACATGCAAATCTGTTTTATAAAGCTTCAACTTTTAATCGAGAACAACTTCATTCCATGTAGAAAACAACAATTTTCCATATGATTACTCATCATAAATATAAACAAGAAATAACAAGCATGCTGCTTAAGTTTATTATTCAAGAAAGGTTCATTTACAACTGCACATTGGCAAAGAAATCCCACTTCTTCTCTTCCGCTTCTCATTCAAAATATTTAACAAACATCAAACGAAGGCTCTTTTCCTTTGACAATTACATACGTCAAAAAACCCAGCTCCGCCACTGAAGCCTTCCCCAATGTTAAGCCCTAAGCACTGATCAACTTACATTAAAAAAAGACACTTCACAGCCTTCAAAGAGCTATTACAAACAACATAATCGCACTCACTACTTTCTTCTCCTTCCAATTTATAAACATCACCACAACCACACAAGCCCTATTTTAGGAAAATCAAACAAACACAACTGCAATCAACCCAAAAAACGCAAAGCTTCCACAAATTCTTCACATCACCTAGATCAAAACACACATGTAGGCATACCCAAAATAAAAATATAAAGCAAATAGCTTTGATTTATGGAAAGAAAAGGGCAAAGGGACTTACTGGAGGGTGGGAATAATGCCAGAAGGATGCTTGGAGAGATCCACTGGCTGGCTACCTTCCATGGCTCCTTGCTCTGCCATTTCTTCCTTTCGTGTTCCACAGTACCCCAATAATCCCTCAACAAAAACACAATATCAATTTATTTATTTTTTGGTTCCTCTTTTCACACCTAAAAACTGGGTTTTTTTTTATCGAGGTTTGTCCTTTGACGACTAAACAATAAACTTTTATATCTGGGTTTTTGTTTCAACAGCTAAAAACTGAATCTTCTTATCTGGGTTTTCGATTTCACAGCCAAAAAAGATGAATCCAACCTCATTAATTAATAAAAAACACAGATCTAACAAAAAAGATTCAATTTTGAACTGTTTAATCCCAACCCAGTAACCAAAACCCTCTGAATCAAGCGAAAAATAAGGTAAATCTAGGGTTTGTTCAAAGATTGAAGACCCAAAAGTTAAGAGCTTTAAAAGGGGAAAAAAAATAGAAAGAAAATAAAGAGAGAGGGAAGAATTTAAAAAAAGGTTCTTTTATAGGTTTTGATCTAAAAGAGAGAAAGATATAAATGAGAGAGATTTGAGGGCTGCGTTGTTTTGGGTTTGGATTTTGGTCTGGTATGGTCTTATCCTCTAATTATGAGAGAGAGAGGGGGAAGGCAGGTGATGGAGCTGGTGGATGGTGAGGGGGGATTTTGTACCCTAGCTAGGGTTATTTATAGCGGTGACTGGTTAATGGGAACTTGATCCGGTAATGGGTTTGAGGTTACCGGGTAGTGCCGGTTGGAAGGGTAAGGTTGGGATATTGGGGAAGTTTTGTGAGTTTACTTTTTTAGCCTCCATACGGGTTTCTTTGCGTCGTCAGTTATGCAGGGTGTCGTTGGAAGTTTGGAGGGTTGATGGTTCTAGACACGTGGACGGTGAGATTGTGGTGGCGTGATAGATTTGTCGAGCAGAAGGGTGTGGGTCCCAGATGATGAAGATGATGGTATGAAGCCTCTGGAAGCACCACACCCTATAGTGGAAGAAGACCTCCACACGGTTTCATCCGATTTTTTTATAGTCTTTTAATAACGATCTTGGTTTAAGAATAAAGTTTTTGCTCTCTTTCAAATAAATTAAAAATGATAGCAATAATCATTAACTAAGTAAGTGATATAGGTTTAGTCGATTTATAAATAAAATTATATTTTATATTATTATTTAGCATTTGAAAAAATATATTTTCTTACAAATACATAAGTTTTGAGCATGGATTACATGCTAGTAAAATTGGTTTAAAAATACCATACTAATAAAGACAAAAAAATAAATCAAGTGACTCTTCAAGAGAAAATTCTGTTCTCAGGCTAGTTGGACTAGTTGTTTTCGGTTTAAAGGAATGGATAATAGAAATACTCATTATTTGTAATTTATATATTACGCGTTGTTTATTTCGGTAGGCAATATATTTTTTTTTTTTTAAATAAGATAGATGGTATATAGTTCATCCTATGGTAGTTAAATAAAAATCTCAGTCACGTGGTTTTTTAAATTAGAATGGCTTAGATGTATGGTCCCTTATGAAATAGGTTAGGCGGGCTGGTTAAATTTGCAACACCTAACTCCTTTTTCTTTTCTTTTTTTAATTTATGTTTTTTTTAAATAAACTTAATTATATTTATATTAATACCCTTTTTCTTTTTTATTTTATTTAGAGAGCCTCTTTTAAATTATAATGATCTTTTGGTTATCCATTTAATTTTCTAAGAGGTTTTTCTGATTCATTTTTTTTTATCTTTTATATAGATAAACTATATTTTTAAAAATAAAAAAATATTCATTTTCAAATGATATTTCTAATATTTATAGCCTTGCATATTATTATTTTTTCTTTTTATTTTATTCAATAAATTTAATATATTTATCTATTTTTATTATCGTTTGATTGAATAAAAAAATGTTTTAATAAACAAAAATTAGCAAACATGATCCGGTAAATATTCGATCTAGCAAGATTAAATATATTGATCTACATTTTTTCCTTGGTTTTTCAAATTTTATTCTTAGGTGTCATTGATGATTTTTTATTTATTTATTAACGCACATAATTCTCGGTTTATTTGATTATATGTGTGCATAAACTTATTGATTTGCATTTAAATTTTTTGAGCTATAAAAATACATCTAAACAACCTTCATATACAATTTTCTTAATGAAAAATAGAAATATTTGACCCGCGGCACCCCTACACTTAAAAGGAGCTACATTCATCGCTCTCACATAAGACACTTCAAATAAGAATTTAGTCATTCTCGATCTCCATCTGAGTCTCACTCACACACACCTTATAGAAAAAAACCTAGGTGTATGATGAAATCTAAGACTTTACAAGTTCTTGAACATAACTCTTATCAAGTAGGAAAATCTTTATTTTGTCAAAGAATATTGTTCATTCGACTCTCCAAAGCATGTGTCTATGCAAAAGCCAACCTAGACAACTATGAGGAATTCACTAACCTTTGAGATCACTTATAAAACACGAGAAGCATCCCAAAGCATGTCACACAAGACAATGGTTCTATGTCCAAAGTTCTTCCAATAATGTTTTATGGATTTGCACATGCATGATATGATGGTTTAAAACTGTGACTCTATTTTCTTTTTTAATGATCTCAACTTTAAACTTATTTATTGATTCAATATAAATATTATAGCTAAAAAGAGCATTATTGAGCTTTTAATCATCACATAGTAAGAAGTTATGAACATTATAATCTATCTTCAAAGGTTTAATAAGGAAATTCTCAACATCGAAAGACTTCTTGAACTCATAGAAATCTTCTTAGTATCAAAATGGCAATGAAAAATTATATCATGATGGAAGAAGCAAGCGTAACCAGACAAGATCACTCATGTTTTCACTGAACAAATTCTCTCCAATGTCACTAGTATTTAATCAGAGCATCTAAAAGGAACACCAAAGGATATATTCATGATCACCTTACATTCTCATGGCTCTTAATTATTCTTATGACCACTAAGATGCTAATTACTATCATAAAAAAAGAACTTGTGCCAAAAAACATAGTTCAAATTTTTATTTGGCCTTATATATTTATCATTTAAGAAGCTTGAAGTTCAATTTTTTATATATAAAAAAATATAAGTATTTGTTAAAAAGGTTTGCTTTCTAATAAAGTAAATATATTATTTTAGAAAAGTATATAAAACTGATTATGAGATAAAGGATTAATGGTGAAACAAACTAGATTTTTCTTAAAACGAGTAAATTCGAGAGGAATTGTTATTTTTCTTAAAATTATTTTTAATGAAGATTGTGAACTTTTTTTTTGAATGTCTCATGGTGTATTTATAGTTCATGAGTCTTGTTCTTTAATGAAGATGAATGTCTGAATTGTAAATTTATCTTGATAGCATTTAATTAGATATAAATATCATTTATATCTATATTAAAGTTTGATAGAAATATGATGGGTTTCTAGAGGACTTTTATACACCCAAAATGTGTGAGGAAATTAGGGTTCAAGACGTCAATTGTAGCCAAATCCATGGAGGTTGAGCTCTTCCTCTAGACTAGACCTAAGGGAGGAGGGTCATATCCTTAGACGTGATCCAGGTAGGATGGTCATTCCTTTAGGCATGTCCTAGTAAAGATGGTGGACGTGCTAAGGAAGGATGATCATTCCATTAGGTATGCCAAGGATGGATGTTGTCATTCCCTTAGGTGTGCCCAAGAGAGGATGATGGGCGTGCCAATGGAGGATGGTCATTCCTTTAGGCATTCTCAAAGAAGGATGTGCATTTCCTTGGCTTGGCGCACTGCCAAGCCTAGTCGCGTTTGGGTCTAATTAGTGCCAGAATTTGTGTTTTCGGTGTTGGCACACTCCCAAGCCTGGTCGCGTCTGGGTTTAGCTAGGGTAAGACCCAGCGCTCCGAGGGCCTGGCACACTGCCAAGCCTAGCATGCCTTCACTAGGCGTGCTTGTTTTCTTGAAAATTTATACCCGTAAATTTTTCTTGATCCAGTGTTCTTTTGGTAAAAATATACTAATAAAAACTTGATTAATTATTTTAATTGAGATACCTGTTATTGTTTTCTGAATTATGGATTACCATCAAATGCATATATGTTTGTTTCATGTATATTAAGTACTTCAAAAATATTGGGCTGGGTTTTCTTCCTTTTTCTTCCATCCCTTGAAACTATTTTCCTTGAAAACCCAAACATGCTTGATAATTCAATATAAAAAACCAGAAATATATGTATTAACTTGCATGAGACGCAGCTTATGTTAGATAGAATATTATTAGATGATTATTATCTTTTCTCTGTATAGCCAACCTCTTATTCGATCAGTTATTTAGGTTTCCTAATTTCCTTCATTTCTCTCTCTCGAAAGCTCTCCGTTGGATGTCCCCTGCAACACATCTCTTTTTTGTGGGGTTGCAGCTTCATTAATTCCAACAAATGGAGCAGCTGTTGTCATCCAGGTTCATGACAGCAGTATCCGGATAAGTGGAACTCTGCCCTGAAATGTTCAACATGGTTGTGCCAAAAAAAGAAATTTCTGCCTTCTGAATGTTGCAAAAAAGCGATGTCATTGTCATGTATGCAGTGCAGAGTATAGAACGTATATAAATAACCTTCGATAAAGATTTTATGTTCACGCATAAAGGCAACATCCCTGTTTCGCAGTAAGGATGGCTACAAATACTGGTCTAAAAATTACCAACCTCAAATCCTGAAGAAACATTCAAGCATAGTTAACTGTAGTTAAACTTGCCATCCTGGGGAAGCAACATTCAAACATATAATACATATCTCTGTTAGTTCAACCAAGTAGATCAAGCATGCATTAGTAGCTCACAACCTGGACGAGGAGACGGAACTGATTCACAAAATAGAGCTCATTCAGTGAGTCTCGCTTGATTTTGCTAAGCAAATACATTCAATGATGGTCAAATGCAAATCTGAACCTCATCTTCTGTTTTGAATTCTGTACAGGACATGTATTGCCAGAGGAAGTGGTTCATTCAAGGTAAATTAACAAATACGTGAGAAGCCTTGAAAAATGTAAACGTAAAACTTTATCATTCATTATAAAACCGCTTATGAAAACACTAAGCATTTTCATACTTGTCTGCATTTGTGCCTAGCATGCAATTCAAGCTAGTTGACACAACTTTGAACAGAAACTTTTTAAAACGTAGAGAATTATTCTTTCAAAAACTAGTAGGATGAATTTTTCAAATCCTATACATAACCACCATTGGCCCGAATTACCTGCCCATTAATCCACTCACTAGCATCAGTAGCCATAAACCCAACAACCTCTGCAATGTCCTTGGTCTCACCGAGCCGACCTAGCGGGGATGACTCTATGTTCTTCTTTATCTGCTCCTCAGTTTTTCCAGCAAAATACATCTCTGTTGCAACAGGCCCTGGTGCAACACAATTTGCAGTAATTCTAGTTCCCTTCAGTTCCTTAGCTAATATCCTTATAATTGTCTCCACTGCAGCCTTTGATGCTGCATATGCCCCAAATCCAGGCATCAATCCACCAACCATAGATGATGATAACACTATTATCCGACCACCACCACCATGTTTCAGCCGATTTGCTGCTTCCTTGCAGCATAAAAATGCACCTCTAGTGTTGACACTGACAAACACAACGTTTTTAAAGTTTAGTCATAAATCATGCTGCTTTGAAATGAGATACAAACAGGAACTTGTATGCATTATAGCATTAATCTGAGTTGGAATTGCAAATTCTTTGCCTTAAAAAACAACTCTTTATAGGTCCCCACGTTCAACTTCACTATAAAATTTCAAGTACCCTCTCCTGAGCCAAGTAATTTAGATAACATTAGGTTATCAATTTCTTACTAAAATGTCCAAGTAAAGCTAAACAGACCTTTAATGATCTGGTTTCAAGCACCCTACCCATATTGGACTGGGAAAACAATAAGGGAAAGAAGAGCACCCTTTGCATATGCCCAGAATATACCATCAATGTTTTTGTCTTCCCAGCTTCAAGCTGACAATTCAAGCATTATGTATTTGTTGATCTTAAATTATCATGTGCAATATTTGGTTTGTTTTCTAATTGATGAAACATTGATATTTTTCTGCTAATTTTACTACTATAACTAGGTGTTCTCATTGAATCATTGCTCGAAAGAATTATTCTCAAAGGCCAAACTTTATCCAGAATCTGAGTCAGTCATCGAGTAATAATTTATTTCAGTAATTTTCCGACAGCATATCAAAACATGCATTTTTGTTTTACCTTCAAGCCATCATACAGGAAATTCACTATTTACTAAAAACAAAAGCAAAAAAAAAGAGCTATAAGTAAAAAAACATCTCTTTGTTGGTTTATAAAAATACCTGAAAATATGATCAAAATCCTCCAAGGAAGTGTTGGGAATGGAAGGATATTTAGGATCCAATACACCAGCACAGTTAACCAAGATATGAAGTTGAGAGCCAAAGACTCTTTCAGCCTCATCAAAGAGAAACTTGACCTGGGCTGGATCGGAAACATTAGCTTGGGCTACTATGGCTCGTGGGGTATTGTCAACACAGGAAGAATTGATGTCATTAGCAACAAGATCAGCCTGTTCCTTGTTGGAAGTGTAATTGATAACAAGTTTTGCACCAAGTGAAGCCAAGTGGATGGCTATGGCTTTGCCAATGCCACGGGATGAGCCTGTGACTATGGCTACACGATCCTGGAGAGGGAGAGACAGTAGAGGTGATGGGGCGGCCATGATGTCGTGTTGCTGAAGAAGGAGAAGATGGGTTTCAACTATACACTATAAAGTACCAAAGCAAGATTCTATTTAAAATAATTTTTAAATAGACTTTTGGATTGAACACGGCAGGTCAGACTGTTTGGAGTCTTTGGACTATTACGGTGCTGTCTGTAAACGTTAAGAGATATTGTTTAAAAAAAAACAATTATTTGAAAATTATTAAAATAATTTATTTATTTTATAAATTTATTTTTTTATATCAATATATTAAAATAATCTAAATTTATATAAAAAATAAAATTAAAATAATAAAAAAAATTAAAAATAATTCTTAATCACAAAATAATCACACTCTATATTCTATATTGTTTTCTGCTCATAGTTATCGGATCCAATTTAGAGGTTGACCCGGTCAAGGAGCTAGGTTTCGGGTTACACGAGTTGACCCGAGTCAATCCGGATAACCATAATCAACCCGAAAAAATTTAAAAATATATTTAAAATTTTAATATTTCATATGAAACAATTCATGTGAATATAGATTATACATATTATAAATAATGAAGTTTAAAATATTATTTCATAATGTTTTATATCCTACATTAAAAAAATATTATGTTAGCATGTTATTCTTTTAAGTTAAAGTATTTAACCCAAAAAGATTTTTTATGCCACATTAAAAAAACATAACTTTTTTCTTGTAAATATTGAGTAGATATACTAAAGGGCATAGTTTTAAAACCCGGCCCGGCCCGGCGGGTCGACCCGGGACCCGGCCAGACCCGACTGAGACCCGGCCAGTTTTTTTTATTATTTTTCCTGTCATTAAACCACTTCGTTTAATGACATCTAAAATCCTAAAAGGCTAAAACGCTCGGCTGAAAAACAGTAGAGAAAGATGAGCTGGTGGTGGTCTGGTGCTATCGGCGCTGCCAAGAAAAAAACCGGAGATGATGAAGCATCAAGAGGTTACCCAAGCGTGGCCCTGATTCTAGGTGTTACCGGGATTGTTGGCAAAGATTCTCCCACTCTCAGACACGCCTGGTGGCCTATGGAAAGTCTACGGCGTCGCCCGACGTTCCCGCCCCAACTGGAACGAGGATCATCCGGTGGAGTACATCCAGTGCGACGTCTCCAATACTGTCGAAACCCAATCCAAGCTTTCTAAACTCACCGATGTCACCCACGTCTTTTATGTTACCTGGGCCAGCAAATCCACGGAGGAGGAGAACTGTGAGATTAAAGGCTGTTATACCTAATGCTGCCAATCTCCGCCATGTCTGCCTCCAAACCGGAGGGAAGCAATATGTGGGTCCCTTTGCCTTATTAGGCAAGATTGAAGCTCATGATCCACCTTTCACGGAAGATCTGCCTTATTAGGCTGTAGTTTGTTGTTGTGGGGGGCTCTAAAGGGTCTTGGAGGCTTTTTATTCGTATTCGGCAGCCCTTTTGGTGCTTATCTCCTGGTTAGATTCTCCTTTCCTGTGGGTCTTTATTTGATTGATTACCTTAATAACGTGATGAATTATCCCTGGGCTTTGGCCAGCAGCTACTTCTGATTCATACACTCATCATCAAAGTAAATATTTCATTATTTCTATTTTGCTTCAGCTTATCTACTTGGTATTTTCCTCCCCAATTTTGTACGACTTCTATAACTATGATCGGAACGAGTCCACGCACGTTATTCTCTTAAATGAATTCTTGCAGGTTTGTCCTAACCTATGACTTTTTGATGTTGTTTATGACCCCCTTTCATTTCCCTTGTTCTTCTTTTTTTATGCATTTATGCTGGGAAACCTTCTTGATTTCGGGCTTGTGATGTTTTGGCAGAGCGTTGCCCTTTTTGGTGCATTGCTTTTCTTCATGGGGATGAAGAACTTGATTCCAAGGAGACAGCTCAAGAAGAAGACTCCCAAGGCGAAAGTGGGCTAGGCATATCAAAAAAGCAAACTTTAAAGATTGGATTATTTGTTGTAGTTGTTGAAATTTTACAGGGTGTCTAGCGGCTGCACATATCATATATTGATGGATGTTTCCCCAGCTATTTGTATGATACCCAAATCTGTAGTTTGTTGTTGTGGGGGGCTTTACATTTAGAGTCCCAGATTAAGATTTCCCAATTTTTATTACACATTGGAAGATGTTATGTTCGAGGAAGTGGCAAAGAAAGAAGGGGTGACTTGGTCTGTTCACCGGCCTGGTGCTATATTTGGGTTTTCACCTCATAGCTTGATGAATATCATTGTGACTATTTCTGTTTACGGTGCAATATGCAAGCACGAGGGAGTTCCGCTGATCTTTCGTGGATCGAAAGAGGCATGGAATGGTTACTCTGTAGCTTCTGATGCAGATCTGATCGCAGAGCATGAAATTTGGGCGTGTGGATCCTAATGCACAAAATGAAGCTTTTAATATCCAAAACAGGGATCTGTTCAAATGGAAGCATTTGTGGACGGTTTTAGCAGAAGAGTTTGGGATTGAAAAGTATGGATTTGAGGAGCGGGAGAGTAGTGTGACCTTTGCGGAGAAGATGAAAAGACAAGGGATCAGTGTGGGAGGAAATTGTGAGGGAGAACCAGCTACTGCCTAACAAGCTGGAGCAAGTTGGGGGACAGTTTTTTTTTTTTTATATAGTTTTTTTGGGTTGACCCGGGTTAACCTGGGTCAACCCATCTGACCCGTGACCTATCACTTGACCGGGTCGGGTTTAAAAACTATGCTAAAGGGCTTCAAATCACACATTTAAAAAATAAAATATTCTTCTAATATTTATATAGTGAACTTTGAAAAGGATTAATAACTAAAAACTATATATATAAAAAATAGGTCCCTATCTAGGAGAAAAAACACTTTAAAAAAAAGCAAAAGTTGAGTTTTGTCGAGTCGCCTAGGTTACAGGTCAACCGGGTTTTGCCGGATTTTTGCTTAACCCGGTCTTTTACCTTATTCAGACCGGTTCAGTCACCAAATCCCGAGCCAATCAAGATTTAATAACTATGGTTCTACCAGTAGAAAATATGTAGTCATTGCAACTACACTAACCTTTGAAGCTACACTCTAAAGGCCAACCAATTAATACACCTATACTGGAAGGATTAAGGACTAGGAGGGTTTTCAGGACAATGTTAAAGATTACTTTTTAAAGTGTTCTTTATTTAGAATTATATTAAAATAATATATTTTTTTATTTTTTAAAATTTATTTTTGATATTAGTACATTAAAACAATAAAAAAACACCCAAATTTTTTTTAAAAAAAAATTCAAAATTTTTGAAAAGTATGGTTGAACCGCGTTCCCAAACACCTTCTAGATTACAATAGACAAATAATTGTTTTGTGTTTAATGTACATTGGACTGGACAATTTGTTTTATTTTATATTTGATAAACATTGGACAGAACATGGCCAATTCGAGGTCTAGATTGTTATGAGTTTAAGAAAAAATATAGGAAGAATTGATCTGATGACTCGGTTAAAAACCTAGGTCAACCTATTACCAAGTCAACCCTAGATAAAACATGAGTAAAAAGTTCATTATTTTTTTTAATTTTTTTTGTTAAAATAAGGTTGTTTTGATTATTTTTTATTTGGATCAACTCGGGTTGATCCTTCCGATCCATAACTTGGGCCTTGTCTCGATTCCCAAGTCAAGTTCTAAACCTATAATTATATCAACGTTTATCTATGTATTGACTTGGCTCAACCCAGGTTTACCCTCCCAACCCATTACCAAGGCCTTGTCTCGGGTCGATCCCTGAGTTTAATTTTAAAACTATGATAATAATTACTTTTATACTTGAGTTGAACCGGGACAATGCTCAACCAGACCTATGACTCAGCCCTTGACTCGAGTCAATATCCAAGTTGGGTTTTAAACTTTCGATAATAACCATTTTTATTATTACGTTGACCTGGGTCAATGATCAATTCGACCAGTGACTCAGGCCTTGATTTGAGTCGACCTTTTAGTTGAGTTTTAAAATAATGATAATAACTATTTTTATCTTTAAATAGAGCTTGGTCAATGATCAACCCTACCCCTAACTCGGTCCTTGCCTTGAGTTGAGAATAACTATTTTTATCTTTACATTGATTCGGGTTAATGGTCAACCCAATACTTGCACTAGTTTGACCAAGTCAATGGTCGACTTGATCCGTGACCCTAGCTTTTTTTCGAGTTGACTCTCTAGTCAAGTTAAAAACTATAATGATAATCACTTTTATTGTTATCTTGACACAAATCAACTTTTATGTAGAAAATTTGACAAACTTGTACTATCTTTCTTAGTTAAAGAAACATTTTTCTTCTAGAACAATTTTAAACATAATAAAAATTAATTTTTATAGTATCTAAAAATACATCAAATAACTTTATAAAAAAATTATTTTATTTCATTCATCTTTATCAAGATTCTAAACACTATCTTAAAGTTATAAATTGACACTTCTTTGTTTCTTCTTTTTTATTGGAGCATGATATTACCACGTCTCATCATGAAATTATGAATATACTAAATTACTATTTTTTTTAATTGTAATTAAAGCTACTTGTAGGCATGATGGTCTATTTTGATTGTTTTTATGTTTTTATTTTTATTTTGAATTTGGTGCAATATTGGTATTTATCTATTCTCTGATCTAAATATTTTTCATTTTCATTTAACTTCTAATTTCAATAATTTAAATTAGATGGTTATACTTTGCTCTCTACTTATAACCATATTTTTAGTTTTTTATTATTTTAAATGTATCAAATCAAAATTTATATTTTATTGTCATCCATATATTGAGTAAATCAATACAATTATTTACTTCTTATAACTTGTAGGAGACAAAATAGAAATAGTGTTAAAATATTACCGGTGAAATATATTTATTCTCAATATAAATTCATTTTAAAACTCAAATTTAGAATCTATTTGAAAACTCAAATATGTCTGCCAATTACAATTAATATTTTTAAAGATATTGATGGATTAAATTGAGGGGAAAAAAGTGTATATTAAAATAAAAAGTTAAATATCAATACTAATCAATAACTGAAACCGTGATTAACATAAAAATGTTATGTCTTAATTATAAAAAGATTTTATTAAAAGATAATAACGATATAAATAATATATATCCAAACAATTATGTTATAATAAATTTTTGAGTAATTTAAGAGATCTTAAAAATTATTGTCTTTATTTCTTTTGTTTCATATATTTGCAAAAAAGGATGCAATATGCATGTTAAATGTGTTAAAGAAATAATTAAAGTAAACATTCTTGATTATTTTTTTATCAATAAAAGAAAGAAATTAAGTAATTGAACAACTTAAAAGAATCAAGAAATTATTTTAATATCTAAAGATGATCAAGAATTTGTATAATTTAGTTTATTATATTTATTTTTCTGTCTAATTTATGGTTTTATAGACTCTACATGAGTTAAGTTATTAATAATATTCTATTCTATTTTAATTTTTTATTAAAAATAAAATAAGAGAAACTTATATTGATCAATAATATTGAATTGTTACATATGGGTATATCTATAGAGTTAATACAATAAAAAGACTATTATAACAAATCAAACCAAATTATAATCATAAATATTTTTTTTTAATATCCTCCTATGGTAATCTTTAAATAATCATGTTTGATTTCATGGTTGGTTCTAACTGCTTCATAATTTCATCTACATTATATTCTCTAATAAAATAAAAGTGCACAACATAAACTGTTTTAATTTTTAAAAAAAATATTATTAGTAGGTATGAACAATTATTGATATTAAAAAGTTGAATATTTAATTATAATTACTTTTATAAAAGCACATTATTAATTGCCTTAGATATTCTCTAGCAAAAAGTTATAAGAAATGAATATGAAAAAAAAATTATTTTAACAACTTAGACTGTAATTTTTCAACTTTTTTGGATATATATTTTTATGTGAATTTTTTAACTATTATTCATGTTATTTGGATTGTGAATCATGTATTTATCTATAATAGTTAATTTTATTATGTCATGTGTGTGAAAATTATAAAATAAGATGAATTTTTAAGTCATTTATGTATATATAAAAAACAATTTTATTCTTACAAACTTAAATTTAAAAGAATTAAAACCCCAACAACCATGGGCTCCAGGCAATGCGTTAAGCCCATTTTATGCTTCTAATAGACTTAGGCAACTCGTTTGGGCCTAACACTCTTTCGGTAATTTTACAGGATCTCCATGTGAGTCTTTTAATATTTTATATTGATCCAATACATATTATTTTGAGTAAAATACAACTCATAATATCACAGGGGTGAAATGACTTTTTAATCCCTCCTCTCCATTAAAAACTAAGACTCATAGGCTATTAATACTCCATAAATCCTTTAATTTCCAGATTCACAATATCTTCATTCTCAATATTTCTAATAAATATATTTTTAGAGTCTATCTCTCTAAAATATCATTGCACTTTCTCTCTCTAAATAGATAATTACTTAAATATATGAGTCATTATATCTATGAAAAGGGATATTTTGTAGGTACTAGCAATCAACAACCTTGCCCTACCAAACATCAGGTATAAGCTATCATCCACCTTCACTAGAAAAAAATAAATCAAATTAACCGATTATCCAATACATAAACATTGTTCATAAGCTATTTGGATTTTTTAGGACTTCATCATTGGCATCGTCTGTGGGAAATGAACAAAAAATCAGTTCATTCATATTCCTCAAAAGCCTTTTTCATTGATGATGAAATCCCAACGCAACGATAGCTATGTTAGTGGCTATATCTACATCTACGCCAATGACATGCTAACGGTTATGCTTGAAATTACACCCACGACTACACGCTATGTGGTTACGCCATCGACTACACCCACAACGATGCCCATGACTATGTCTATGGCTACGCCAATAAAAAATTTTCATGATGGCTTGTATGTGTCAAAAATTATCATCGGGACTTGGGGCTATAATAATACAAAAAAAAAAAAAGTTCCACTTGTTAGGCAAGCACAACTCTTCAAGGGATAGTTTTGGTCTTCCTAGTGCAATAGCATCACTCTTCAAATGATGGACTTGGTCTCTCTAGTGCAATAACATCACTATTCAATGGATAGGTATAAGTCTTCCTAATGTAATAGCACTAAACTCAAAGGGATGAATTTAATATCCTTAGTGCAATAACACCACTCTCCAAAGGATAGGTATGAGGTTTTCCTAGTGCAATAGCATCACTCTCTAATATATGAACTTGGTGTCTCTAATGCAGTAACACCATCTTTAATGGGTTCCTCTCGGACACCTAAATGAGTTCCTTAAATGGGTTCCTCCCCTAGAAATTTTCTAAGTACGATCTCTACACTCAATGGGTTCCTTTAATGGGTTCTTTTCATAGGTTTCTCCTAACTATTTAGAAATTTTCTAAGTATGGGCTCCATCATTCATGGGTTCCCTTCAATCACATAGAAGTTTTTCTAAGTACAGGCTCCTTTTCTACGAGTTTCTTCAACTATTAGAAAAAAAATTTAGGTATGGATTCCTTTATTGTTTCACCTTACCCTCCTGGAGAATTTTCTAAGTATGGGTTTCTCTATGGTTCCCCCCTACATACTTAGAATTTTTTTTTCAACCAGGGTACATGCCCCTACATGTGTGCTTTCCGATATATTACCCTGATTTTTCACCCCTCGTCTCATACGAAGAAAATTCAACAAACTCATCATGGTAATCAGGTATTTTTACAAGTCATTGCGTATCAATATCAGATAACACATAGGTGAAATGTCTCTTCAACCTTTTCTCTTCATAAAAAAATAAGACTCATAAGCTATAAATACCTTATGAGTCCTTCAAATCCAGGTTCATAATCTCTTCATTCTCAACATTTCTAGCATATATATATTCAGAGTCTTTCTCTTTAAAATATCATTGTATTTTCTTTCTCTTAAAAGATACTTAAACATTTAAGAGTCTTAACATCTATAAAAAAATGATCTTTTGCAGGTACTGGCCACCAACTACCTTGGTTTACCAGGCACTAGGACCAGCCACCTTGGTAAGGCATAATGAATCAGATTGCTAGAACCAAAAGATTAATTGATTATCCAACACATAAACCTTGCTCATGAGCTACTTGAATTTTTTGGAACCTCATCATACTCATAATCATATATGTAGTTTTTTCAATTTTTCTAAGTAATTACCAACTACTTTTGTTGGTTTGATTGAATCATTGTACATAATGTTGATGATATGGTCCCGCGCTCAAAGTTAATACTTGGTTAGAATTGAACCAAAAAATAATGAACACGTTCATTTCTAATATATATATATATATATATATATATATAAATAAACAATATTTCTTAAAACTTTTGTATAAGTGGAAAACAAAATTCAATATTCTTAAAAAATATATAAAAAATTAATCTCCAAAATAAATTCTTATTTGTAATTAAGAATATAATAATAAATAATAAATTTTACATGAAGAAATGTAATTCTAAAATCATTTCAGTGGAAAATAAAAATTAGTAAAAGTTTAAAACCAATTAGATTAAAAACTATAAAATTCTACTAGGTCAACTTGATGCACTCCAAACGTGACCAGACTAACCTGGTCGAAACACAATTTGACTTTAAAAAATTACAAGATGATTTCATTTTAATTTTAAAAAACTATTAAGATGAAGATGTTTTGGATCAATCCAAGTTAACCATCAAACTTGCAATTCAAGTTATGAATAACCTGGTTTGATTTTAATAACTTTAAAAAAAAACTATTTAATTATACAATATTAAAAATATACATGAGCAATAAAGCAACCAAATTAAATTTAAAAAGAATATATCATGAAGGGCTTTATAAAAAGAGAACTTGCTAATAGTGTGTGTGTGTTATAGTCTTATTCGAAAACAAAGTAGAAATGGAAGGGTATTTAATAAAATAATATCCCAAAATATTTTAAAATAATTTATTTTAATGAATTTTAATTAAATTTATGGAAGTGTTTAGGTGTAAGTGGGTCATCACACCTTGATCATTTAAAAGCAGGCCAGGCTTTTGCAGTTGGCCTTTCTTCTTCTTTTTCTTCTTAAAATGGGTGGTTGACATATCATTCATCCATTATTTTTATTAAAAAAAAATATGATGTGTTATATGTAGTGGTAAATGACGTGTCATTCACTAGTTATACTCCAATCATCTCAGGAGGCCAAAAAGTTGTCAAAAAATCAAAGTCCAACTCCTTAGACCCAAAAAAGACTCGTTTTCAACCTTTTTTTCACTTAAAAACATGTAAGAAAAGCTTCATATATCTCAATAAATTCATATCTAACCTCAAAACACCCTTTAAAAACCAAAAATTCACCCCAATTTCAAAAAATAATCTCGAGCTCCAATCTCTTTTCCAACAAAATAAGGGGTAAAAAAATACCTCAATTAAACTTCTTTCATCAAATAGGACTCATTGACACCAAGAATGATTTTTTTTATCACTAGCATGTGCCTAACCATCCACTTTCTTTCTCATCCCCTATTTCTCAGTGACTTTCCCTCTTCTTTTTCAAACTCAAGGACTAAAACATGAATAAAATTAAGTTTTTGACCAAAATGTAAAATCCTTAACAAACAAGAATCATAATTGAAAAACAAAAAATCTTTGGGGACTGGAATTTTTAAAAACATGCCTCATGAATAGTTAAAAAAAAGAGAAAAAAGCTTAATTTTTTGTTTTAGTGTCAAAGTTAATAACCAGAGTTTGAATTTTTTTTGTAATAAAATTGAATTCTATTAGGATATTGTTATATAAAGCGAAACAAAACAAATCATTAAGTTATCTTCCTTATAAAATGGCGCATAAGCATTTATCCAAGCTCCGATTAATGTTGTTTTTATTCCGTTGAATTCATTACGGCATCCTCTTTCTTATAAGGTGGCGTGTGTTGAAAGAGGGGATCTAATGTGGTTCCAACAATCCACTTTTTCTTTTTCTTTCTTTTCTCTCTCCTTACCTCAATTTCCATGACTAGCTTATGTTATTCTTCTTAAATGTTTTTCTATTTTTCAATTCTTGTCCCTTTACTCTTAATTTTTTTTTAAATAAAGGACTTGAACAATATCTTATAAAATCAACTATCAACCACAATTATTTGATACAATGATGAGCACATAAAAAACAAATTAAAATAAATTATCAATCAAAAACATTAATCAACACAGTATTGAAAGATAAAATTGAAAAAAAATTTAATAAGTTAAGAAAAATAGATAACCAAACTTGAAAGCACTTCTAAAAAGATATAAAAAAAAAATACAACAAAAGGGTTGCTCATCTTCTTTTTTAGTTCTTTGGTTTTAAATCGAAATATTTTTCCAATATCACACCATGTAAAAAACAAATTAAAATAAGTTATCAACCCTAAATTTCAATAAACACATAATTTAAGGACTAATTTGGAAGTAAAAGAAATTAAATAATTAAAAAAAAAGATTAAAATGCAAAAAAAAAAAAAAACATACCAACTGCTATTGTAATTCATAGTGCTAGAGGTGTGGGTAAATAGTATTTGTCCCTCGCCATTTAGTTAGTTTCTTAATCTTAATTGGAATAATGGAGAACCTTTAAGCTTCTAATATTATTAGTGTACGTCTATTAATAAAATGAAGAAAAACTTACAAATGGTAGAAGAGGTAAAAAAAAAAGGAGGGGAAAGGAAAATAAAATAAACACACATGCTCAATTAAACAATAAATCCACCGTTAACTCTAATAACCTGGCCATTGATCCACTCCCCAGCATCACTAGCTATGAATCCTACAACCTTACTTACATCCTCGGGCTCTCCAAGTCGGTTCAAAGGACAAGCATCCGCAATTCTCTTTAATGTTTCCTCAGTTTTACCTGCGAAAAACAATTCTGTCGCCACAGGACCTGGAGCAACACAATTAGCAGTTATTCCTGTCCCCTTCAGCTCCTTGGCCACTATCCTTGTCATTGTCTCCACGGCTGCCTTGGAAGCAGTATAGGCTGCATAACCTGGTGTCGGTGCTCCAACAAGAGATGTTGATATCATGATGATTCTTCCACCACCCCCATGGGCCAACCGATTAGTTGCCTCTCGACAACACAGGAATGCCCCTTTAGTATTGACATTAAAGGTCATATCCCAATCCTCCACTGTTGTGTTAGCCAAGACGGGATACTTTGGATCGAGCACCCCAGCACAATGTGCAAGTATATGAATCTTTGAGCCAAATTCTTCTTCAGTTCTGCTGAATAGTTGCTTGACTTGATCCGGGTCTGAAACGTCAGCTTTGATGGCGATTGCTTGAGGATGTGAAGACGGTGCTGAGGCGTTGAGCTCGGAAGCTAGGAGATCAGCTTGTTTGGAGTTTGAAGCATAGTTGATGGCAACTCTTGCACCGAGGGAGTGAAGGTGGATGGAAATGGCTCGGCCAATGCCACCTGAAGCACCGGTTACTATTGCAACCCGGCCATCAAGGGGAAGGGAAGAGGACACCACCTCCTTGGTATTGTCACCGGCCATGATGAAGATTTGGTGTGTTCAGAACTCAAGAGAAAAGGAAAGAGGTTTGTACTTCGGACTTCGGAGCTTAAATGCAAATGGATTGTTGCTTGATACTCGGGCTTAAGTATATGTGTTTCAAATAAAATAATAGTTATCTCAGCAAAGATGCATCTTTCCATAACTAAAGGTATCAGAACGCCAGAACTGTCCTTTAGAGCCTATTTCAATACGTGGCTGAAGCGGGGGCAGCTTGGTCTCTGCACCTGATAAGATATTAATGCCAGTCAGCAGCAACCATGTTAGAACAAACTCTTGGTAGCATGTTCTACAGAAAGTCAACATGGTTAAATATCAAACAAAAATGCATAACCAGTTAGATCAATCATGCATCATCAGATACATCAGCCTTACCTAACATTTATTATAAAGTGCAAAACAAGGAAAGAGGCTATAAAACTAGAATATAATTTACATATTCAACGACGCCTTTTATCAATGAGTAAAAGGACGCAGCATGGATGGAGGTGTAAGAAGTTTTATGGTATTAAATATTGCTAATACAAAATGAATTCAACAGGTACCACCTAAATTAGGACAATTTTCCTGCTTACCAAAGCAAGAGGGCACTGTAGAAGTGCTTGAAATGCTTGTTTTTTCTCTTCTTTTCCTGACCAAGGTACTCTGATTTA
Organism: Populus alba x Populus glandulosa; assembly: GCA_033617975.1. NCBI lineage: Eukaryota > Viridiplantae > Streptophyta > Magnoliopsida > Malpighiales > Salicaceae > Populus > Populus alba x Populus glandulosa. The sequence goes on along the minus strand of CM066155.1, from coordinate 4,561,985 downwards.
TTAACAAACAAAATGGTTTGATCTCTGTTCTTGTCTTGAAATCTTTGGAAAGAAAAAAAAAGCCTAAGCAACTTAGATATATAATAAGTATAGAAAGAACAAACCTATCCCGAAAAAAAGAAAAAAACACAATTGATATAACAGAAGGCATAGAACATAAAAACCGGCTGATGGCATTTTCTCATATAAAATATATTATCACAAAAGCAGATAGGTTTGTGAAGCGGGGGGGCCTTGGTCTCTGCACCTGATAAGAAATTAATGCCAGTCAGCAGCAGCCATGTTAGAACAAACTCTTGGTAGCATGCTCTATAGAAAGTCAACATAGTTGTATGGCAAACAAAAATGTGTAACCAGTTAAATCAATCATGCATCATCAGATACATCAGCCTTACCTAACATTTATTATAATGTGCAAAGCAAGGAAAGAAGCTATAAAACTAGAATATAATTTACATATTCAACGACGCCTTTTATCAATGAGTAACAGGACGAAGCAGGGATGGATGTGTAAGAAGTTTTATGGTATTAAATATTGCTAATACAAAATGAATTCAACAGGTATCAACTGAATTAGGACAATTTTCCTGCTTACCAAAGCAAGAGGGCACTGTAGAAGTGCTTGAAATGCTTGTTTTTTCTCTTCTTTTCCTGACCAAGGTACTCCGATTTATTAACAAACAAAATGGTTTGATCTCTGTTCTTGCCTTGAAATCTTTGGAAAGAAAAAAAAGCCTAAGCAAGTTAGATATATAATAAGTATAGAAAGAACAAACCTATCTCGAAAAAAAGGAAAAAACACAATCGATATAACAGAAGGTACAGAACATAAAAACCGGCTGATGGCATTTTCTCATATAAATATATTATCACAAAAGCAGATGTGAACAAATTTGGTGATTGTATGCTATTATGATATAGCTGGAAAAATAATTGACACTGGATTACCATGGTTTTTTTTTTTCCTTTTAAATCTCATTCTTCATTATTGACAACTCATTGTTTGAGAAAGAGAAAGAATGATAGGTTCTTGCTATAAGGTGACTCGTTGCAGATATGAGCACGAGACGAGGGATTTACAATGAAAAGTTTGCTTCTTAAAACCATTTATCTCAGAGTGTTCCACGTACATACAACAAATTATGCAAGGAGATGGGAGATAAAAGAAGAATGGCATTCTCCAGGAAAGGAAAATTCAGAAACCTTATGATATGAACTCCAATTAGAAACGGTGAAGAATTATCCGAGTCCTTCAGGAAGGACTCACTATCAGCAATGCCACCAGGTTCTTCATATCAATGTTAAATCTCAACGGCACTAATATCCAGAGCTGAGAAATATGGATAATCAGAGATGTAGAACTCGGGAGAAAATGGGTTTTCTCCCATTGAATTATCACAATTCACAAGTATACAAATTTTTCTGCGAGTAAACAAGACAGAAACTGCAGTTAAAAGAAAAAAAAGTAGCCCATAAAAGGAACCTGTTAATTTTTCACCTTGCAAAAGAAAAATGATGGAATTACGGGGATAAAAATAATTTTTCCTTAGGAAAGCACACCCTGTTGCATCTGGAGCATGTGGGAATAAACAGCTCCAAGCCAAAAGAAAAGTACTCATATTTTGAAGTTGACATGCACACTACTACACGTTTTAAGTATCAAAGCAGATCAATTCATAGAAATCGTAGTTAAATATTCAAATAAGACCACACACAGAAAAACATGAAGAAAATACTTATATCAGCCCAAACAGATCAAAATTAACCATACTTGATTCATATAAATCGTACCTAAATATTCAAATTTGGCCATTTATGTTATTTTGGGATCCAAATTGGCATGCCAGTAATGAATTGTAACATGGATTATTTGACTGTTCGTTTCACAAATATTGACTCTATAGACTAGCATAGCTATTGAAGGATTTCTTTTTAGTTTCTACTCTCCCTATCCAATAACAAACATAGAGAATTCACCTCTTCTGGTTGCCATCATGAGGATAGTAACTTAACATTTCAGTCAGATTCAAAGATTAGATATTATTTTGCAGGAAAGATTGGAAAGAAGCAACAACTTGATCACAAGGCTCTAATTCACTGCTTCTGGTTATCGTCATGAGGACAGAAGTGTAGAATTTCAATCAGAATAAAAAAAAAATAGCTATTACTTTGCACGAAAGATTGATAATAAGCAATAACTTGATGAAAACGCAGCAAAACTACCAGCTTCCAATTCCCAGGTCATGACCATCTTGGGCATTGCTACTATGGACCAAAGTCACCGAGTGAATCTTTCATTTCGTATTAGTAAAAACTAAAAAGAAATCCATCAACAGCAATGTTTGTGAAAACAGGATTTAAACTTCTACATCATGCTGCTGCATAGAAAAACATAATAGAGAGTTGATAAAAAACAGGTTTGCCAAGTTTTTCCATCATGTTGAAATTCTACCTGTGTATTTGCATATATAGAACCTTATACTTAAAACAGGTGAAGATATAATTAAGTGGAAGTGAAATATGAAAAATCTTTGAGAGAAAAATTACTAAACTCAAATATCTAATTCTCTGTAAGTATGTCTCTAGAGAAAAAAAATTGCACCTGTCCAATTCAATTAAATGCTCATGTCAGAAAATATACTTACAAGAAATTGAAACTGTCATTTGTTTAGGAGCAATTATTTATATCATTGACAAAACTTCCAAATGAAACAAAATGTAATGTCACAAGACATTCGTTTTTATTCCATTCTTATTTTTCTTAAATAGAATGATGAAGTCAAATGAAAGCTCCACGATAAAATTGAAAATATGCTCTACATAAAACAAAATAGAAGACCTCTATATTTGGAAGCTATATTGTTTTCATAAATCTCCATTTTCATCTTTAAGTGAAGTTTCCAAAAAATAATTTTTAAGAATATTGATTGGTAGGTGGGTAAATGAAGGATGAACCCCATACCTCACACCCCACTTCAAGAACATGACAGGTGATGGATGTTACCAGCTGTTGTGAATTCCCATTAGTTCATGCTGCTCGCCAATAATCTTCACAGTGTTCTCAATTACCAATAATCTTTACATGAACAAATACCACCTTCAAAATGATGAAAGCGGTATGCATCTCGGACTATAATTGCTCGATTTGAAATCTTTGATACAAATTTAATCCATGAGTGGCAATCTTTACATACTCGAAGGTTCTTCATTACATGTATTGGACCTGTGTCAGACAAACTAAGGAGTCCAAACGTAATAGCCAGTTTCTCACTGTGAATGTAAACAGTTGGATCCTTCTGCTCCTGCTCTACATCATTCAAAAGGCTATATCGATCTTGGACATAACCAATTTCAGCTGCTTTTTTATTTAGTTCAGCCAAGAACTCATATATTTTATCTGCTAGTGGATGGAGTCGATCACCAACATAGAATGCGTGAACCGAATTCTTAACCTCTATCCAGCTACGACCGGGCTCCTTCTTCACACCCCTGTTTCTCATCATTTGCCTGGTCTGATCCCTGCAATCCCATTTCCCAGACACGGCATACATATTTGACAAAAGAACGTAAGTCGCTGAATCTTCAGGTTCCAATTCCAGAAGATGGTGAGCAGCAAACTCTCCAACTTCCACATTCTTATGAACTGTACAAGCACTCAAAAGTGTTCTCCAAATCGTTGCATCTGGTTCAATTGGCATCTCCTCGATAAACTTTCTTGCACGACTCAAAAACCCTGCTCGGCTGATCAGATCCACAACACACGCATAGTGCGCAGGCTTAGGCACTAAGCCGTGCTCTTTGCTCATAGACTCAAAGTAGCCAAGACCCTTAGTAACCAACCCCACATGGCTACAGGCTGATAAAACTCCAACAAAAGTGACGTGGTTTGGCATCTCACCAACCTGTTTCATCTTCTCAAAAAGATTCACTGCTTCATTACCATATCCATGTTGAGAATAGCCCGTGATCATGGCATTCCAAGAAACATCATTTTTCTCCGGCATCTCACAAAACTCCTTCCTGGCATCTTCAATGCTACCACACTTTGCATAAAATGTGATTAAAGCATTGGAAACTTCAATATCTGAATCAAACCCTCTTTTTATAATCATCGCATGGATCTGCTTCCCTTGTTTTATGTTTGCAATATTAGCAGCAGCACTCACAGCAGAGCCAAATGTGAAAAAACTAGCTTCTAGTTTAGCTCTATTCATTTGAGCAAAGACCTTCAGTGCGTCCTCACAGTATCCACTCTGTGCAAAACCTGAGATCAATCCATTCCATGATATACTATCTTTGGCATCTATTTTCTCAAATTCCAGGTAGGCTTCTTTGATCCTACCACATCTGGCATAAAGACTAACAAGTGCATTACCAATTGAAAGGTCTTCTGAATAACCAGAAACGTATGATTGAGCATGAATTTGTCGTCCTTGATTTAGAGCTTGAATACCTGCACATGCACTGATTGCACTAGAGAAACCTATGTTATCAGATTGGATCCCTCGGTTAAGCATTTCTTTGAAATGTTTAAGAGCTTCAGCAAACAAATTGTGCTGTGCATACCCTGAGATCAGAGCTGTCCATGACACAACATCATCCTCGGTGAGTGTTCTAAGAATTACATGGGCAGTATCTAGTTTTCCATGCTTAGCATACATATCTATGAGCACGCTACAAACATACACATTAAACTGAAAGCCAGTCTTTATGACTTGAGTATGAATCTGCTCTCCGAGATCAAGAGCACCCACTGAGGTGCAAGTTCTCAAAATACTAGGGTAGGTGAATTGATTAGGTATCAGGCCTTCAATCTGCATTTGTCTAAATATTCGAAATGACTCACTTAAATTATCTAACTTCCCAAAAGCCACAAGCATCACATTCCACAAAACCACATTTTCTGTCTGTGCTGTGAGAAACATTTCATGGGCTGTTTTTATATCAGAGCAGTTCACATAAAGATCAAGCAGAGCACCTTCAACAATCATGTCTGAAGATATTCCTGCTTTTATCACATATGAATGAAGCTGTTCTCCCTTACAAAGGGCCCCATTTGACGCACAGGCACTCAAGAGACTTGCAACAGTAATACAGTCTGGTTTCAAGTAATCCCGTTTCATTTTCGTGAACAATTCCAAAGCACCATCACTAAATCCCTGCTGAGCTAGGCCAGAGATCAGCGAGTTAAATGAAACTTCATCCTTAGACTGCATTTTTCTGAAAACTTTTTCAGCAGATACAAAGTTTGGCATTCGGGAATACAATGTGACAAGAGCATTGCAGACATAAGTTTCCAAAGAGGATCCATACTTGAAAACTAGGGCATGAAGTTGCTCCCCAACATCAAATAACTTTATTTTTGTGCAGCCACTTAGAACACTCGAAAACACATAGGGAGTGGGAAAAATTCCCGCTGTATGCATTTCACAAAAGAGGTGAATGGCCTCTTCTTCATATCCATTCTGTGAATAACCAGAGATCATAGCCACCCAAGAAACACTATCCTTCGTGCATAAATTATCAAATACCTTTCTGGCAGATATTATAAGCCCATTTTTGGCATACAAACCAATCAAAGGATTAGAAATAATTGGACTACAAAGAAGACCATGACAAATAATCCTGGCATGAATCTGCTCTGCATAGCGAATACCAACTCTATGACCAGAACAAGCCCTTAAAACACTGGCAAAAGAAATTTCAGTTGGACTTACATTTTCCTCAATCATGCACGAAAATAGATCCAGCACTCTGTTACTCATTTTCTTTTCCATAAAACCAGAAATTATCTTATCCCAACTACGCACACTTCTATTAGGCATATCCTCGAAAACCTTGACTACACCATCCAAATCACCTAACGCAAAATAAACATCAACAAGCTTGTTACACAAAACACTTTCATTGCCAAATCCCAACTTCAAGATCTTCCCATGAACTTTCTTGCATTCTACCAAAGACCCAGAATTCAAACATAGGTCTAAAATCCATATATATGTTTGACAATTCGCGCAAATCCCACGGTGTTCCATCAACTGCAGAAACTCAATCCCTTTCAAATTCTCTTCGTTTACTTGGTTGGGAAATTCATCGAATGCATAGCAAGCTAGAGTTGGTCTACTTAAATCCCGGCTAAAACACTGCCAAAAAAATATAAAAATCCAATTAAAAAAAGAGAGGGAGAGAACTTTTACATGTGAAGCCTATATCTTTAACACTAAATCGTCGCTATTTACTTAAATTTCGATGAAATGAGAAGTTATACACGTGATTTTTTAACATATCTCGCGCGTAAAGTTGGCAATAGTAATAACAATGATAAAAGGTGGGTGTTACCTTGCGGGGGTTATGGGAGGGTTTTAGAGAGGGAGTGGGGTTGAATTTGCGCGGGAAGTGAGAAAGGAAGGATTTTGAGAGTGAGCCACGAAGGGAAATCTGATTAAGAATCATGGGTTCTCGTTGGATTTGAGTGAGCACAATCAATCCAATGGAAGACTAGCTTTCATGTCTTTCTGAAATGGTAGATTGAGAGAGGCAAGACGTGTGGTGATTATGGGCAAGTGGACAAGAGGAGAGAAGGATGGATTTTTTGTACACTTTTTTTTTTTTAATTATGAATGAGAGTACTTACTTGATTCAAGTTTGAGAGCGTATTTGATAGTGTGGTAGCGGTTGCTTTTTAAATACCTTTTCGTGTTGAAATACATGCTAATGATATTTTTTTATTTTTTAAAAATCATTTTTGACATCAGCACATCAAAACGATCCAAAAAGTACAAACAGAACTCAATTTTAATAAAAAAAAAAAAATTTTGAAATTTGACGAAACGCAGTTTCGACCGCACTAACAAACGGTTTCTGAAAATAGCTATAATTAAAATGAAAAAATGATCAGCAATTGGAAAAAAATCTCTAATTTCAATTTCTTTACAACTTCTTTAACTTTTTTTTAATTTATAATTTTACCTAATCTTTTAAATAAGAAAAAAATAGTAAATTTCTCACAATATATTCCCAATTTTAATTCTTAAAAAAATAAATTTTTTTCAATTATATATACATTTAAACACAATATAAAACCTTAAATAAGGCATAATAAATTTTCTAAATCATCCTAAATCAAATTAAGGGTATGTTTGAGAGTATGCTTGCAGTTGTTTTTCAAGATAATGTTTATGCTGAAATGCATCAAAATAATATTTTTATTTTATTTTTAAAAAATTATTTTTTAAATCAGCATATCAAAACGATTTAAAATATATAAAAAAAAATTAAACTTTTTAAAAACATGGATTGGCCGCGTTTCTAAACGGCCTCAAATAACTTCTTAATATTTTATTTTTTTTATTAAAAGTTGAAAATATTTTAAAATAAATTAAAAAAAAAAAACCTTAAAAACATAATATAATCACAAAAAATTAATTAAATATTAAATCAAACTCTTAGTTATTTTTATAAGAAATTTTTTATTATTGTTTCGATAAGCTTTCACTTTTTTGAATAAAAAGTTTCGTAAAGAAATTATTATTTATTCTAGAAAATTCTACTAATAATAAAAATATTTTAAAAGATATATAAACTTATATTAAAAATCCTTTGTACTTTAAATAAAATAGTTTGAAATAAAATAAAAACATGAATATTAATAAGTTTATTTGAAAAAAAACTCATTTAAATAAAAAAAAATGTATAAATATTATGATACTAATAACAATAGTAGCAGGACAAATCATTAAAAAAAATACTAAAATGTAAAAATAAATTTTGAACTTTCGATTGATTTATCAAGTTTTTTTAGTAGTTTTTAATTATATATATTTACTAAATATTATTAATGAAAAGAGCACTTAAAATTATATTATTTATTATGTGTACCTGATATTTTATAATCAATCTAAATTTGTTTTTATTTGAAATTTCATTTTTAAGGTTAATTAAGCATAAAATTCAATACTGTCAGTCCATAATCTTGGCGTTTTTCAGAGTATTTAGAAACTCCAAAAACAAATATTTACAGGTTTTCTTAATAAATATTATAATTAAATTAGGATCCTTTATATGTTTAATTATAAATATATGTTTAACTATAAATATAAATGAACATAATTGTTACTTGGCTTCCCAACGGTCAAAACTCGTATCTCGATTTTTAATATTGCAAAAAAACCCAAAATTCCTCCAACTAAAATAAATATATCATACACGACACCGTTTCCTCCCTCTTTAAATCAAAAACACAAATCAGGAATCTGCAAAACCCTAGAATTTCTAAAAACTTAAATCCCTAATCTCAATAAATGGCAATTGCACGAACTGGAGTCTACGTTGACGATTACCTTGAGTGTAGGTTCCTCTGCAGTCCCTGGGTTTCGCATCAAGTTTCATTTTTTTCTTGAAATTCAATCTCGTCAATGTTTAATGAATTTCGTATCTTCTTTTTTTTAATTCCAACAGATGCAAATACATTGCCAGCTGAGCTTCAACGGCTTCTTAATACTGTTAGAGAGCTTGATGACCGATCCCAATGTAAGCAAACCCCCATCCACATATACGTATACATGCATGTATTTTTGTACACATACATTTCACTTGTGTGTGTATGTATAATTTTTTAAATTTTCTGCAAGTATATAAATGTCACTATCTAGAAGGTTGTAAAAGTTTTGAATTTTTTTTCAGGTTTATTGCTTAATTGTTGTACATTCACATGTATTCATGCATATAAACTGTGAAGTTCTTACTTTTAGGTTTGCTTCTGGTGAAAATAAAATGCGGTATAGTTGTGAAATTTTAATCTTTTTTCTGTAGGGTTATTTCTTAATTATTGCACATTTTCATGCATGTAGGTAGGTATTTGTGTAAACAAGCTGTGAAATTTGTTTTTATGGTTTAATTACTTGGAAACAACAGAATTTCAATTGTTATATGAATATAAACATGTGCACGCTTTACATGCTTGTGCATGTGTGTATGTTACATTTTCTTGTATGACAGGAAGTTTTGATCCAGCCTTCATTTAGCCAACATGTGTGTGTGTGTGTGTGAATGCGTATGGTTAATTTTTTTATTTTTTGGTATTTTATGGGTGGAAGCAATGATAAACCAAACAAGGCAACAGACAAACTATTGTCTGGGATTGGCATCTCAAAGCTTAAGAAAAGGAAATGGTAGTATTTATAATTGCTACAACACTAATAACAATGAAGAGGATGAGGCAGTTGAGAAAATGAGGAAGGATATCGAGGCAAATCAGGATAGTGCATTGAGTTTGTGTATAGAGAAGGTTTTGTTGGCACGGCAAGCTTATGACCTTGTAAGTTTCTTTTATTCCAAGGCCTTTCTAATAAATTGTTTCTTGCAACATCTCAAATTGATGTTATATGGGGCATGCTGATTTATTAGGAGTTTGTTGGGGTATTATGTAGTCGCTACAATGAAAAAGGGTATTTGATTTTTATTTAGTAAAACACAGGGGGCATTTTCGTGTTCAAGGTTGTGTTGTAGTTCTTAGGGATTATTTTGTTTTGAATTGCTTTGTGTCAGAAGACATGGAGAAAGATTTTTTTAATTCCTATAAAGTAGTTCTTTGACTGGATGATGAAATTCTGCCATAGTCTTCTCTGATTATGGCTATGGAGAATAGTATGTAATGTCTTCCACTCCAAAGAAGACTTCTTTCAGGGCATTGTGAGGTAAATATCTACTTTGTGATTATTGCTTTCAGCATTGTCAAGTCCTTGGTACTTGGTAAAGCCCCTAGCTAAACACAGTCTTGCCCTCTTCTCATTTTCCAATGATGGAAAGCTTTAGTGAATAAGTTACTATGCTAAAGCATCGTATGTATCTTATTTTCCAAGATTCAAATGCTTGACTGGGTAGTGCAACACATTCAGGATGAGATTGTTTTCGCCAATAGGGACAACCAAGACGTATAAGGCTTAAAAAAAAAAGTCTGTCTGAAGTTCATACATTGTTCACAGATAGCATCTTAACTCTGGCTTAACTGAAACTGGAAAAGGAAGCGGAGAGCATTGAGTGCTAGTAGATGGAATGCAATTTGTATGTAACTAATATAGTTACTCTTCCTAAATTACTATACAGAAGTTCATAAAATTCTATTAATAGAGAGAAGAGTATAGGCACAGCATGACATAAATGGTATTCCAATGCTGTCAACCTGAGCTCTGAGCACAGACAATATTGGAGCTTTCTCAGCATTGAACTACATTTTAGCATCTTTGGCATTTCTTCACCAGGATGATATGATCATGGTGAAGGAATTTTTGTAGTGTTTTTTTATGGTGAAACCAGAGTTTGGTGCACTTCTAATGGCCAATTCTCATATCATGTATTCAACCAGGAATTTCTAGTGTGTTAAGGATCAAAAACAACACCACTTTGCTTTTATTAGGTTAAATGGAAAATATATCATGTTAAAGAACTGATCTATGATGCACTCAAAATTTCAAGTTAGATGGCCAAGTGAAATTATATCCACTCATCTTTTCTCTTGTTTCCTTCATTTGTTGAGGGGTGATTGTGGACAAGGATGACTCCCAGATCCTAAATTGTCGCTATTATTGGGATATCTGAGCTGACAACTTCTGTTCCTCAGCTTCCCAAGTTGTCAAGCAACTTGTAATTAGGGTTTTTTTTGGTAATTTAGCTTGATGAGAGAGAGCAGTTCGTTACAGGCTAAAGAAGTTCATAACTGTTTTAACACCAGTGAACTGCTTGACCAGGAAACAGACAGCTGGCTGGCCTCTATGTTAAGTAAATTTTTCCTAGCATAGCAAATATGGAAGCGACCATCTAGTGATGGTATTGTCTGTCTTTTTCTTTTTTGTATTCTCTTTTTCTTAGGTGGGGGTTGAGTAAAATATCCATCTTATGTGAAGGTTGATTTGACACACTAAAACTAATGCTTGAAGAAAGTGTAAAATTGGAAATAATTGAAATTTTTGTTAGGATTTAGGATTTTGGGCTTGCTAGACTTCCTCTCGGCCCTTCCCTGATTTTTTGAGGTAATGTTCTAGTTTTGCTTGACACGTACTGCTGAATGAGAGACTGTTTGATGAGACTATCTTCTATTGCAATTTCCTGTAATCATTTGTTCATAATTTTATGGCAAGATTCAATAACCATCTTAACTGAACTTTAGAATCAGTAGCCAATATTGCTCCTACATATATTATTGTTCTTCTTTCTAGACTGCTCATTTGCACCATTGGAGGTTTCTCTTCACCTGAGGACATTTACTGAGCAAGTAGAGATTTCCTCACTTATTAGGGATTTCATCAATGCAAGCAAAGCCATCTAGCAGTTGCGCCTTTCACGGCATGGAATATCCTGCTGAACTAACTCGGGTTTTTTCTAGATGCTCATTGTAGCTAGCTTGTGAGACCCCAATAATCTAGCTTTAAGTTTGGGCTGAGTTGAGGATAATTACATATGATCCTTCTCATTCTAAGTGTTACTTGAGGCATATGATAGGTTCATTCTCTCTCCCCCTGTCATTCTGTTAGGAGAGGATATGATAGATTCTTTCTAATTAACGCACTCAATGTCTTGTACTTTGATCCGTATGCAGATAGACAGCCATGTAAAACGACTTGATGAGGATCTGAACAACTTTGCAGAAGATTTGAAGCAAGGTACAATAATGGATTGTCACTACTTTATTGTTGTCTCTTGCTACTCTAAACCTAGCACAGGATCTATTTAGTGGCTTAATTCTTTTCCTTTTTGTCATGTATTCAGAGGGAAAACTATCACCAGATGAACCAGCAATCCTTCCTCCACTGCCTATAATAGTCCCTAAAATTGAGAAACGCAGGAATTTTTACGGAACGCCTCAATCTCAATCGAAAAGGATTGATTTTAGGGATCGGGATTGGGACAGAGAGCGTGATAGGGATTTTGAGCTCATGCCTCCTCCAGGAAGCCATAGAAAGGATTTCCCTGTTCCTGTTGAAGTTGAGCAACCCATTGATCCCAATGAACCTACCTACTGTGTCTGCCATCAGGTTTGACTCTTTGTTTAATGCTATTTCAGTTTCAAATTCAACTCTTTCTTCTGCAGAGTTGCTTTACGGTTTCTTTAGATACACAATAAAAATTCTTGTACATCACTAAGCTTCTGTAATGTTTGTGGTCATTTAGGTATCCTTTGGAGATATGATTGCTTGTGATAATGAGAATGTAAGTACTTTCACCTTTGCTCTGTGTATGTTGGTGCGTGTCTTCTTGATTGAAGTTCATTGTTATGGCTCCTTGTCTAGAGTTTCATATCTTGCACTCAACATGAGTTTAAGTCCTAACAAGTTAAAGTTTAAGTCAACATTTTGATAAGATTTCAAGACAATATTTATGGAGTTCACATGATAAATTGATATGGCAAAAATAATGAGAATTTAGAATCCAGAAATCATAGTATCTTTAATCTTTCATCATTTTTACTGCAGCAGAACGATTTTAATGGTTATAACTGTTTCATGTGTGTGAGAATACTTTTTTCTAAATACTCACCCACTTGTTTGTCTGTTTACAGTGCCAAGGAGGTGAATGGTTCCATTATTCATGTGTTGGGTTGACACCGGAGACAAGATTCAAGGGAAAGTGGTACTGTCCAACCTGCAGGAATCTACCTCAATTTCAATGGTAGAATGTATTCATAATTACAGTTTCTTTATTGTACCATCAATTTTTGTTTGCTACAAAACATTACAACTGCAATGTGGTCAAATAGAGCCAGGTTTTGTTCCAAAATTGGATTCTCTGAAGTTCTTATGTTATCCTCCCCTCCCCCTCCCCCTCCCCTCGCCGTCGCCCTCTTGCTTCCCACCATGCCCTCCCTTCTTTCCAGGAACAGCAAGGGAAACAGATGTTTACATATCCCCATCGATACCGCAGTAAAATTCATTATGCATATATTACGATGAATTCTTGCATCCAAAACCGAAGTTATTTCAACAAGGGAAAAGTCAAAGCAGCAGTCCCTTAATGGTTAGGGTGTCCTCCAATTTCAACACCCTATAAATCCTTTGATTGGGGGTATTGGTCCTGGTCGCAGCTAATCCAAGAATAGTTTAACCATAAAACCAGAATTAAAAAACAAATGCCCGAAATCCCCTGTGCTTTAGCAGAAGGCAAGAGCAATGGCAGCTTCTGGTGGGAAATTGAAATTTTTTCGTGGGGGGGATTTGGAAAGGCAAATGGAGGTATGAAAATTTGAAGATAAAGTTTATATTTTTATTCTTCCTGTCTTGCATCACAGCTTACAGCTTTACCAGTGCTGAGTAATGGGGCATGGATTCTTTCGTATCCGTCGTTTTCTTCTTTTTTTGAAGTTTAATATGGGTGTCCGGGCCAGCTTGCGCGCACCTCGACTAATTCTACGGGCTCTGAAGTTAACGACCATGTAAGCTTCCAATAGTCATCATATGAGCAACCCAGGGCTCGAACCTGAGACCACAAAGAAAACAAATTTCTTGATTTCAAGTTCTTATGACTGGACCACTGTTATCCATCTGCTCTTGCTCTACCTCCCTGTTATCTGTCTCTAGCATCCGAAGAAACCTGGACCACCGGTCACTTTCTCCGGCACAATCTGTCGTGGAAACTAATCACTGTGTATGGACGGATATCTGACCAAAAATCTTAGTAGGGATATAAAAATATTAAAAAACAATAAAATATTTTTAAAACACAATATACATTTTAAAGAACTATTAATACGTAAGGCCAGAACACAAGACACGTGCGTGGTTTGGCCAGGCTAAAGGGAAGGCCCAACTGAGAGGGGCATTGTGGCAATTTCACTAGGTTTGACTCTCCTTTTTGTACTCTTCTGGACAGCAAGATTCAATTTGAGACGAATGAAATAGCGGGAAACATTTAAGATTTTGGGTGCCCAAAAGTAAGCGCGAGCTTGAAAATTGGAATTCTGAGCTGAATGACGAAGGTACCCTCGTCAAGACATGCAGTGCGCTGTCCCACTTTCACTTCCCAAATCTTTTTACTAGGGGGGTGAAGTGAAGGTAAGGGCACGCAATCCAACATGACTGTCATTTCACAATCAACATGATCTTTTTGTAATTTTTTTTCCTACTACGGTGAGGTTTGTTTACATGATTGTAAGTGTTTTTTTTTTGTTTTTTTAGATTATTTTAATTAAAAAAATTTTAAAATAAAAAAAATATTTTAATATATTTTTAAACGAAAATCTTCTTAATCATTTTTATGCTTTTAAAATATTTTATTTTTATTTTTAAATTAATTTTTTTTTAATATTTTTAAATTATTTTGCTATACTAGTATCAAAAATAAAATAAAATAAATATTTTAATATGTTTTTAAGTAAAATAATATTTTAAAAATTAATAATTATTATACTTAGATGTATTTAAAAGTGTGATAGTGATTACTTTTTAAAATATTTTTATTTAAAAATAATATTTTTTTTATTTTAAGAGAATGATTTGGATAATTATAAATATTTACCTAAATTATATAATTTTAATATTTATTGGTTAATTTTTTAAAAACAAAAATAATTATTATCAAACTCGTACTACTCAAAAGGTAATACGATTTAAAAATCTCTCTCTAATGCTAGATCATCCAGCCACTTCTTACGACATTCGAACCTACTTAAAATTTATAGTACATATCCATGGTTTTAATTGTCAGAACATTTTCTTTAAAAAACAGAATTAATTTCACTCAATCTTTCATGGTTAATGCTAGGGGTGATCATTTTCGGTTCGGTTCAGTTTTTATCTAAAAAAGTAACCAAAATAAAATTTTGAAAAACTAGAAAATTTGAACCGAAACCGGTTCAAACCGACCGGTTTCGGTCCGGTCCGGTTCGGTTTTTTTAACAAAAAAACCGGAAAAACCTATAGTAGCCTATCTCTTTCGCGTTCCATGCAAAAAATCTTGAGGAAGTGTTCTGGGTTATTATTGCTATCAAGAATTAGAAAAAGGAAACAAGGGCCAATGAAATAAAAATTACAAATATTGTGTTTTATTTTCAATTAGTACTAGAGGTTTTTTTGGTAGCGGAGCTTGGATTTAGAGCCTAGGTTAGGTTAATTAGGAGAGAAAACGCAGTAGTCTTTTCTATCTTTCACAGCTGAAAAAACACAGCAGCGTTTTCGTCAACAAAAGCTCTTCGCGACAACATGTTTCATGACCCTTTCTTGCAGCTCAGACGAACCAGCAGTATAGCATAAAATAGCAGCAGCGAACCTCTCCAGCAGTAGCGGACAATGAATTGAAATTGAGATTGAGATTTTTTATCAGCCTAGAGTGTGAGAGATTGAGATTTAGATCTGGCCAAAGTCTAGATCTGGCTTGTGAGAGCTTTTTGGGAGGGGGGCGGCTACTGGATGCAGAAGGAGGTAAATGCTAGGGTTAAAAATTTAGAAAGGGTTTTTATAGTTTTTTTTTTTAACTGAACCGGTTCGGTTCGGTTTGGTTTTCTCGGTTTCAGGTTTATCAAACCGAAACCGAACCGAACCGAATAATTTTTTAAAAATTCCAATCGGTTTAATTGGTTTTTTTTCTCGATTCAGTTTTTTCGGTTATTTTTTTTTCGGTTTTCTCGGTTTAATCGGTTTTTCGGTTTTTTTGTTCACCCCTAGTTAATGCCTCGTATAAAAAACATAAAGTTTTGAAATTCTTGAACTTCAAACTTCACAAATATCTAGGAATCAAAAGTAAATTAAATGGTTATTTACGACGGATTGAACAATTGGCGTTTGCTTCTACAAAACTTGTTTTTTATTTATTTATTAATACATGTATTTGGATCAGCTTGCATACACTTTAACTAATTATATTTTTGAAGTTAACGATCATATAAATCTTCAGTGACTCTGAGATTTGTCAGACTCGAACTGGTGATCTCTAGAGAGCAAACCTAGAGCCTCATGACCAATTAAACTACACCTTTCAGGGTTAAGAACTTTTTTGTTTTTGTTTGGAAGTGTAGTGGTGGTTATTTTTTAAAGTATTTTCACTTGAAAATAAATTAAAATAATATATTTTTTATTTTAAAAAATTTATTTTTTACATCAGCATATTAAAACAATTTAAAAACCTAAAAAATTAATTTTATTGAGTGAGCAATTGGTGTTTGATTGGTTTGACATTGCAATTCAACCATATTTTTAAAAAAATTTAAATTTTTTTAGCTTTAAATTTTTTTTGTACTTTTTTATTGTTGTGATATGCTTATATAAAAAATAAATTTTAAATAATAAAAAATATATATTATTTTAATATTTTTCCAAACTTAAAAAATAATATATACCGCATTCTTAAATAAACTATAATAAAAATCTCGACATTGGATCCACACATGTCCATGTCTAAAATGTCAAATTTAGTTCAATATATATGATTAAAAGTTAAGTATAAGGGATGAGAAGGAGAGGTGAGTATATGTTAATAAAACTTACAAGCAATAATAAATTTATGCAATTAAAAAATAATATAAGAAAGATAGCGAATACAAACAACACATAATTATGCTAAACAAGTCACCACATAAAATTTTAATTCAAAACTTTATTGTTTAATACTTTTAATTAAAAGTATTTCTTTTTAAATAGTCTATTAAAATATAAATTAAATAACTCTATTTATTATCATCCTAGGCCTAATTGAATAACAAAAAAAAAATCCTAAATTAAATAAGAAGAATAAAAGTACCATGAAAAAATATTTTTCTAAACTAAATAGGAATAAAAATGACTAAGAAAACATATAACTTCTCTTAAAAATCTTTTTGCATCAGTCTTCTAGGGTTGGAAGAAACTTATCCTTAACTTAAAATTGTTCTTATCTCAATCTCATGAAAGTCCAATTAAGTTTGTCCAATCTATTTTCTTTCTCCCTTTCACTTTAAATTTTGCATAAGAAACATTAATTGACAAATCATTTCTCTAGCTTCTATAGTAATGATTTACAAACCTTAAATTTATTTTATCAATATATATTGTAATCATATAGCCCTTGAACAATTCTACCTTTTTTCATAACACTAAGCTTATAATTAAAATATCAACATAGGCTAGATCAATAAAAAAACTTTTGTTAAACACCTTTCATATTCTATTTTCACTTAATCTCTATCTTATCAATAAGGATACTATTTATGACTTCGTCAATGTTATTATTGTCATTTTATGCTATAATTATGAACATAATCAACATCAAGATAAATATCACAAAATTAGTGGAAAACACCAATTCACATCTATCTATTTATAAATTAGATTGCCAAAATCTTCATGATACTCATCTTGATTAAAAGACTACATTCTCCACTCTCGTCTCCAAATTGAGTTCTTAAAATTGATTATGGATTCGTGATCACTCTCCTCATCAACCTTTAGTTTTTTTCTTCTCCATCTTTGCCAATTAACAACATAATTATTCAACATACCTCTACAATGTTATTATTCTCCATTCGATAGGTTAATTATATAATTTGTTTATACATGTCTTTTATCACTGGTCTTTAAATTTATCTTTCCCGAGAGAGGACCTCTCTATCCTTTTTCACATGAGCATGTTTTATTATACTATCATCTCTTTTAGTCATAGTTATTCAATAAATTGTAACTAATTACCAAGAATCGTTTAGCTCCAATACCAATTGACGTCAATAGAAATACTATAAGAAAGATAACAAGCACGAACAACACAAAAATATGTCAAATAGGATCATCTTACAAAACCTTAATTTAATATTTTATTGCTAAATGTTTTATATTCAAAGTCTTTTGAAATACAAAATAAAATACTCTATTTGTAATAGTCGCAATAAGAAAAAAAATCCTAAAAAATATAAATAATAAAAAACCATAAAAGAAAAATATTTTTCTAAACTAAGGCTTTGTTTGGTAGCATGGGCAACTAAATAGAAATAAAAACAATTAAGGGAACAAATTACTTCCTTTAAAAATTCTTCGACATTAAATGGTCCATGTATATGCAATGAAATAAAAGAATTTAATATCACGATGAAATAAAAAGATATGAATAGAGAAAACAATAAAAAAAAAGTGTCCATGGTTGTTTTTTTTTATTCACTTTATAATTTTTTCAAAATGATAAATCTTGAAACTAAATGGCAAATGCTATGGATAAGGTAAGCCTGACATTGATTATTTTTTTTTTTAAAAAAAATCTAATTGTTACAAATTTAAGCCTAACTTGATGTTACGTAAATTTAACAATTGTTAACATATCAGTCAAGTTAACCATATAATTTTATTAATCACAGTTCACACAGCTGAAAATAGAAGAAATTTATAAATTTTACCATTTATTTTATTTAATTTTTTTTAAAAAAACTATCTGTTAGCCAAACTTTAAGCAGACCATTTAGTATGTGTTTGTATTTGAGGTGGAGGTCGTGGTTTAGGTGTGAGACCCATTAAAAAACAAGATAAAATAGCTTTTTGTGGTTGAGGTTTGTGCATAAATGGATTGTACCCAACCACAACCTCAAATACAAAAGCAAAAACAAACACACTCTTACTCTTTCTCGTATTGCTACTATTAATTTTTTTTTTAAATGTTTGTTTGATATTGATATTTTGTTTTTTATAATATTTTTTATTTTAAAAAATATTAAATTTATGCTCTTCTAGGTATTTTATATTAATTTTAATATATTAAAATTAAAATTAAAAAATATCTTTAATAAAAAATACTTTTAAAAAGCTTTAAGCTTTAAATTTACGTTAACAAATATATTTAGAGGATATTTGACATTGAGATTAAAATTGCTTTTAGTCTAAATTATTTTTTTTTATTTTGAATTATTTTAATACTAAAAATAAATTTTAAAAAATAACCTCCGCACGCCCTCCTAATAAACGGTAAAACTTTCAGTCCCAAAAGTGTAAAATGGTCCAAGATGACAAAGCGAAACTGGATGGAGCCCACTCCAAGAAGGATAGCGGCGGAATTTCAGAGATGGATTTGAATTTTAACGTACCCCTTTCCTTTCACAACGAAGACAAAAACACAGAAGGAAACCTCATCGGACAGCTAGATTTACTTAGAAAATATTTATAAAAAACGAAACCCACCAACAAAAACTCACAACCATTAACCAATCTCTCATTTCGTTTTCAAAAGATTTCATCTTTTTATTTTTAAAAAATCTGTTTCTTGATTTGTGTAAGTGAGGAGAGCAGTATATAGAAGAAGCAGCAGCAGCACCAAGAAACACAGAGAGAAAGCTTAAAGAGGTAAGTTTTGTGCACTTTGTGGGGTTTTCTCTTATGCTTTCAAAATGTTCGTTTGCTAGTTTAAGTTCTTCTTTTCAATTCTACTCTCTGAAAGATTTTGGATTTCTTAATATAAATTTGTGGTATTTTTTGTAGATAAATGGGAACCCTTTTTCGCTCTCTCTCTCTTTTTCCCTGTTTGTCATTTATATCTAAAGTCTTGGTTTTTCCTGTTTGGTCTCTGAGAAAGTGCGGGAAAGAATGAAATTTACTTGTTCAGTCTTGGGCCGACCTTTCTTTGCTTGAGTACTTGAGAGGACATGAAACTTTCAATTGACTTGGATTTATATTTTTTCTTTGTTTGGATGTTAGTGAGTACATAATGAATCTGACAATTAAAAGTTAACAGCTCTCATGGGGAACCCTTAAAGATGCAAGCATTTAGGCATAGAATTGGAAGTAAAGAAGAGGCCTTGTAACTACTGAAATCATTTCCAGCATAGCAACTGAGTTGTAGAGAATATATTTTGATAATCTCGATTCCAATTGATTGTTTGGTATCAGGTATACAATGGGAAGAAATATCAGTCCAATACTGCGGCAAGAATTGGCAAATCTTGACAAAGATGCTGATAGTCGTAAATCAGCAATGAAAGCACTGAAATCGTATGTGAAAAGCTTGGATTCCAAGGCAATCCCACAATTTCTTGCTCAAGTTTCTGAAACCAAAGAAACTGGGTCTTTATCTGGCGAATACACAATTTCACTCTATGAAGTTCTTGCTCGTGTCCATGGAGTTAATATTGTTCCTCAGATTGATAGTATCATGGCTACTATCATTAAGACTTTAGCTTCAAGTGCAGGGTATTTTCCTCTTCAACAAGCATGCTCCAAGGTGGTACCAGCAATTGCAAGGTATGGCATTGAACCGACGACACCAGAGGATAAGAAAAGGCATATAATCCACTCACTCTGTAAGCCTCTTTCAGAAGCTCTCTTAGGTTCTCAAGAATGCCTGACTTCAGGGGCTGCCCTTTGCCTGAAGGCTCTAGTGGACTCAGATAATTGGCGATTTGCTTCGGATGAGATGGTGAATCGGGTTTGTCAGAATGTGGCTGTCGCTTTGGAGGAGAAGTGCACTCAAACTAATTCGCACATGGCCTTGGTGATGGCTTTGGCTAAGCATAATGCTTTGATAGTTGAAGCATATGTAAGACTTTTAATACAATCAGGGTTGCGTATCTTGAAAGCTGGGGTCTTGGAGGGTAATTCTCAGAAACGATTATCAGCTATCCAAATGATCAATTTCTTGATGAAGTGTCTGGATCCTAGGAGCATATTCTCAGAGCTTGAGTTGATAATCGAGGAGATGGATAAGTGCCAGTCCGATCAGATGGCATTTGTGAGTGGAGCCGCGTTTGAAGCTTTGCAAACTGCAAAGAAAATAGCTACAGAGAAAGGGACAAAATTTGAGAAGAGTTCTGGTTCAGTTAGTGGATCAAACTTTGGCAGGAGAGACCACAGAGGGAGGAGAAATTTGTCCAGTGCCTATGGTGATCAATCTCCAGCATCTGTATCACCAGAATCACAGACTCTTGATTTCTTTATGGAATATGAATCTTTCACTGAGTCACCTATTTCAACAACTAATGTTTCTTCTAATGAGTGTGACCGTGGCAGTGTGAACCGAAAACTCTGGAGTTTTGAGAATGGAGGGGTGGATATATCTCTAAAAGATGGTTTATTTTCAGAGTTGTCTCAGGGAAGTCCCGTCCACGATGCATTCTCTGATCAGTCTGGGCTGTATGAAAACGGAGGAAGTTACATGGGTGAATTTGCAGGGTTCCTGCCTAGAAGTCCTAGAAACAAACTATCGAGAAGCACCACTCCCAGCCCTCAGGTATTGTGCTAGTACTTGTTTCATTAGTCACGTCTACGGACTTGTTTCATTAGTCACTTCTACGATTAGTTAGAAAAAGACTGACCTCCAGTGAGCTCTGATGGTGATTTTGGACACCTTTTCTTAATGTGCAGCTTAGGAGGTTTATTTTTCTTGTTATTCTTAACCACAAATTTAGGCATTGAATAGTGACAACGGAGTTTAACCTCCGGGTTCAGAAATAGACTTGCTACAGTGGTGATTTTCCATTTAAAACATATCTGATAAGGATCTTAAACTGCCACCAATGTTTTCAAAATACAGGTCAGACACCATGGGAACCAGTTTGAAGGATTATCCCACTTTTCCCATTTGGAATTAGCTTTAATTAGTGGTTTCATTGTTGTAAAATGACTGTGTTTCCTCCCTTGCTGTCAAGCGCACATTAAGTCATAGCTGATATAAGTTGCCTAAATTAATACAGTGATCACAGGCCCAAGGGAGGCTAGATTTATTGCTGAGATTCTTGTTCCACACATGATCAAATTTACATTTGGTTGTAGGCCTGTGCTCCTTTTTTTGTTGCAGTTGCATGAGATATATCAACATTTGCCAATCGCTACAAATTTACTTGATGTTTGTGATATTGGATTTTGATTGCTAATATAGATTGCATTTGACACCATTTTGTTTGTGTTTCAGCGGTCACGATCTCATATAAATGTTGACAACGTTAGCATCTTCACAACTCCCAGGAAGCTCGTACGTGCTCTCCAGGATCCTAATGATTTGGATTCAGACTTCTCAGAGAAACAAAATGGAAGGTTTGAAAGTCCATGCCCGAGCAAATTTGATTACAGCCCCTCTCTGAGATTAAAACGAAATGGCTTTCAGCATGATGTGGGTTTAGAGGTCGATGAGAATGGAAAGTCGTATACCGGCGTTGAGGAGTTCCAAGGTGCGTCTGAATCAGTGGCATCAACAGATGACATTCCAGTCAAAACTGATGTGCAGGCATCTCCAGAGGTGATTCGTGGAAATAAACCTTATTCTAATAAATTTTGCACTGAAAAAGATGCGAGGAAGACTTCATCTATTTTAGCTGTTGGGTTCTGGATTGCTTTGCTAGCAATTTTTGCCTCGTTAATGGGCATTTATCTGCAAGATGATGACCATCATATGGTTCCAACTTAGTTCTGACATTTGTATCAAAATCTTCCAATTACCTTGTATTAGGTCATTGTGAAAATCCTATGTTTCTCTGTAGTGTAAGGTAGTCAATTGTTCAAAGTTCAAACTATGAGTTGGATGATTATGTGCTTAATATTAGGAAACAATTTCTGTTGTTGCAACCTTTTTTTTTTTTTTTTATCATTAAACATGTTCATTACAGAACAGAATATTGTTCCCTAAACTTCACCTGCAAAATCAGTTTTGCTTATTTTTCAGAAGAGGAAGGGGAGAAACTATAAAAGCAGAGACAAGAATTGTCCTCTGGACAGTGAAGTGATACGTGATGCAAGCAAATGTGCCTTCTCTCCACAAACATGAATGGTTTGCAGCATGTGTTTCGTTTCTTTTCAAATTTTATGATAACAATTTCTGTATGTTTGTTACGAAAAACCATTTTTGATATCTACAGCTCCTAGGAAGATGTAGATATTGATATAGTTAAAAACAAAATTAACCGAATTGCAAGGTGCTGAGAATTTGGTAAACTACTGAGCTTGAATTATTGAAAACGAGAATCGATGACAAAAGCAACCGGTTGATGACTGAAGTCGGGTCGTGAGCTGGTGTAAATCCTGCTCATCTGCTCAGTTAAATTCTTATAATTATCGTTTTCTTCACCCTCCATTTCCTCACACTCTAGTAGACTGTCTTTTCATTTATCATCATTCTTCTGATTTCTCGCCTCCCAGCCAGTAAAAAATCCTTCTGAGCCCCAAATTGCCCCGCCGTTGGCCAGAACCAAATCCACTTTTTCTAAGGTCAGGAGGAACAATGCCGAAACTTGATAAGAACATAGGCCTCTACAGAAGTCTTATCCCTCTAATCCATGTGCATAGGTTGCTTCTGGTGTGCTTACTGTAAGATGGCTAATAAATAATACAACCCCTCATTTGGATCGATGAAGATTTCGAGTTTGAGACAATAAGCTCTGAGCTTAAGTGCTTACATTTCTCCATGGAGACTCAAAATGCATCTTACTTCAACCACATCTTTTGCATCAGTGCGTACATTTCAACCTGCATCAACGCAGAAAAAAAAAACTTCATGAATTCACAGGAAAACTTTACAAGACAGCTTTAAGAGAACTTTGTTGGAAATTGAGAAACTTATAACAGTTTCGGGAACATGTCAGCCTATTCTTCCTTTCAGCTTTTAGCATCACTGCAACCTGATCCTTTACAAACGATTTTAGTTCATTTCTTTTATCACTGAAAATTTATCTGTCATGTTATATTTTTATTTACTGAGTAGACTGTTTTCTGAACCAAATTTTCTGCACAGGCTCCGCCAATGTGCATTCCAGCTGAAATATTTCTCAAACTCAAAGCAATTGGTGCTCGTGCTCCAGCAGTTGTAGTTCATCTGGTCATTCAGGGCATTGTCCGTGGGTTTAAGGACACTAAGACTCCTGTCCAATGTCTAGGCAGGTGTTTGGCTGGAATTATTATGAAGTACCAACAGGTGTTTGGTAATATGATTTTGACAAGAACAAACTAAACCAGCTACCAAAAGAAAACGAGAAAGGGAAAGAAAAACGAACAAACTAATGTATTGTTGATTTTGAATTTGATATCAAAATCTTTAATTACAAAATATCCCTTCCAATCTTCACCAGTTTTCACGACGACAGGGGTCGGCATTGCAGCGGGGCCAGAGCAGATAGGATAGTTCTTACCATACTTCTCAGCAAATGAGCCAGGGCTTCCAATGTAATTATCTTCGAAACCGGTCTGTATCACCCTGAAGAAAAGCTCTTTTCCCTGAAATGAACCGCCAACCATTTTTGTGACTCGTTGGATTTCTCAGTTGCAGATGATCTTATGACATAAATAGACAACAAGCACGTGCAGTTTACTTGAAATATTCTGTTCACCAGTATTTGTACAAGAAAAACCTAACTATCTATGTACTGGAGTCGATGCCTAAAAAGTACAGTTTTCAAACAAGAAAAACTTCATTCACAAATCTCCTGTAATATCAATTGTATTTGTGAAATTCTACGAGCTAATATGACAAAATTTCTTTTCTTGTTCTCATTTATAAAACATTTAAGGAAATGGACGATTCTGAAAGTGATGAGCCATAGTGACAGGCTAAAAACTTTCTCAGCATTGATTTCATATACTATATGCTAGAGCCATTTGATCTTGGGCTGGAAGTAGAAATGACACGCACATACCTGATCGATCGCTTCATGTTTTGTAGGAGAGGTGTAATAGAATGCTTTCAACCTCTCTACTGGTGGAGCAGCATAAACTCTACCAAGCCTATTCTTCAAAATTGTGAAGGGCTCATCTTGCACCTTCCATGACCCAGGTTTCTCTTCAGGCTCGAAATCAAAATCAAACATTCTCGGAGACTCTACTTTCATTACTTCAGACGCAGATAAAACTTCGAAAGGTGAAGATAAAAGGAGGCCGTGTTCAGTAAGAACATTTTCTGAGTCCTTGGATCCCTGCCTTTGCTCGCCTTATGAATTTGAGATGACGAACTATAGCCCTAGTTAGAGTCACATCCTTTCGACAATTATTCTTTACTATCACTGCTGTTGCCATGTTCAGTGGATAAAGTGAGACTACAGATGTTATGTCAAGAGGTCCACTGCTGCAGCTCAATTCAACCTTCAACAAGCCGGAAAAACAAGCATGAGAGTTTCAGTCCTTGAGCAGGCGTTGATCATCCTCCTCCCAAAGAAAAGCAGGCTGCAGCTTTAATTCTACAACCCCCCACCCTACTTCTCCCTTCTTCCTCTTGCCACTGAACCAAGGAGGATTTTGATCAATGTTAAAAGAAGTTCAGTTACTGTGAAAATAAATGGATCCAGGCTCATGATTCCAAGACAAAATGCTAGGATATAAAATTTGAAGGGAATTCGAGTCTTAAACTGAACAACCCTACATAGTTTTAAAACAGCATTTTCTCGTTCTTGCAATTGATTAGTCAACCATTTTTACCTTTCCAAAATGAAAAATTAATGATATCTTAAAGAACTAAGATATAAGCTGAACAAAAAGAGGTAACCAAGAAAATACCTGAATAGCATCAATGGAGTCTGAGCCAACATCCTTTACAGTCCATTCAGAAGAAGAAACGAGTGACCCTTTGGAACCGCCTTCAGAGGAATCACTGATGACCAAACCAGCGCCTCCTTCAGCTTGACTAGAATCCTTTTCTTTACCAAGAAGTGTATAAAGAACGAACCTCCTGAAAACCATCATCCTTCCAATAAACTTTTGGCCTGGAAGACGTGACATGAGCATTAGGTATCTGGTCCCTCACAGAGCTGCCATTTCTAACAGTTAGATAAACAGTTGGAACACTGTTGGATTCCTAGAATTTGATGCCTTAGCTACCTGACGTACAAGACGTATAATATTTTGCCCTTCGAACGAAGGAGGATATTTTGTTATACCCCGGTACATTAGGAGCAGCAGCCTTTCCCATCCATCAAGCTAAATTGGATTTGGAAGGTAGAATTTGGATTATAAAATCTGCAGATTGTATTGGGAAGTCAGATTACAGATTGACTCTGAACTCTGAAGCACAGGGTGCTTAGAAGCGCAATTCAAATCATGTTTGTTTAAAAATTAAAATTTATTTTATATATTTTTATATCATTTTAATATACTCTTGTAAAATTAATTTTTAAAAATAAAAAAAATATTTTAATATATTTTCAAATAAAAAACACTTCAACCACTACATAAAACCCTAGTTATTATTGGCAACAGAAGGGCATACAAGAAAGGATGTGCTCCAGTTTTCACCGAGCAGAAACACACCTTTAACAAACTCATAACACATCCCCAATACATTGCACAACTCAGATGCGGGCACCGGAAGAAATTAAATTCATTCGCCAAAGATGCTCATAGCACAAAAAACCAAACACATTTTTCAATAGAAACTACAGAACTAATTGAAACCAACCATCACATCACTTGGATTAGAAATGGCATATACATATCTTTTCTTTGACTCTAAACAAAATCGTTTTAAAGTGATACAGTCAAGACAAAAGCGAAGTTGCCATGTCCAAAACTAATCTTCATCCATCCCTCCTCCAGGTGCAGCATCTCTCCTTGGACCACCAGCTGGTTTTGCCATTATAATCTGCATAGCAGAATGGGAAAAATAAAACAAAGCAAGCTAAAGTCGCAATTCAAATTCGTGTTCAGTTCCATATATATGACTATAAATCAATTCCACTGTTATCTCATACAAGAACAATAGACCAAAACTCTCAGCTGAATATAACCTAATATTTTAGTTTTATAAATTGCCCCCCTGAAAAGATTGGATTATAAAAATCTAAGGTGCAAGCAAACCAAGCTGCTCAAGAACCTAAAAGTTTAGCAGATATCAATTTCAAATCACAAGGAAAGGTGACAGATGCAATAATTAAATACCTGGTCCACGCGCAAAACAGTACAGGCAGCATCTGCAGCATATTTGAGAGCAAAAAACCTGTCCAAAATTGGGGGAGGAAAAGATTGAGTTTGTATTTTATATAGACATAATTTTAGCTTGGCAAATGATAGTTCCTGATCTATATCAGTTAAGAATTAATTACTAGAATTCACAATATCTGATCTGAATCTTGAAATATACATTCTTGTAGAGAACCTAAATGGAAGGAAACCCTAAGATTGAGAATGGTACAATAAAAAAATAGTGACCAATATCATATGGCAGAATAAGATTCTTTTATCCTTATTTTTTATGATCAGAGGCTCATCTACCCTGCTGATAGATGAAACATGCAAAAAAATTTGGTTTCACAGACCCAAATTCTATGTATGCCTTGTTTAACTACACAACTAACCCTTTCAAATTGAAGTTTCTATTGAACAACAAGGCATATAAGAAAATGATTGCTAACAATCACAGCAGACTAAAGCACAATATTATATACATAAACACACAGAGAAAGTTAGCATAAAAAAGGTCATGGAAAGAGTTCCATTAAGCCCTAAACTGCAACAAGTGGAAGAAACAGCATGACATGCCAATATTTCACAGAGAAGTGTGGATGCTACAAGATAGTCATAGACATACTTTGTGACATAGAGGTCCCAGATATTAGTGGTTGATACATCCTTGAAAACACCTTCCTCCAAGTCGATGCCCACTTTGGTATTTCCAGAAGCATGTTCAGCATAGAGAGAAGATATGATCTCCATTGCATTGAGTCCAGCATTCTCAGCCAGTGTTTTAGGTATCATCTCAAAACTTTCAGCAAACTTTGCAATAGCATACTGATCCAATCTGCAAGAGCAATGGAAGTAGCATATCAACAGATCATTCATGTAATGCCCTTGTGACTGAAGTCTGAATGATGGAAAGTATTTCTATGCCTTCAAAACTTGTCAAAGTTAAAAAACAATCACGGTTATAAAAAAAATGACAAACCCAAAGAATTAATACAAAGGGAGATGAACAGAAATAAACAGCTTACCCTGTTTCTTTAAATGAGAATTCTCTAAGTCTTTTGGCCAACTCAATCTCAGTAGCTGCCCCTCCAGGTACTATTCGACTGTCCCTACACATTGCCTGAAAAGAGGCAGAAAATAAAAAAGATGTACAAAGAAATGTTTAGAATTGACTTCCTGCAACCAAATTCTCCACCGGAATAAATGTTTAGCAACAATAACCTTGTAAGTATTGACTCCGTCATCAACAGCTCTTTCAAGGTCATCAAGTATGCTATCTGTACTTCCTCGTAACACCACAGTGCACACAGAGTTGCCACCTTCTTCATTTCTCACAATAGTGACCTGTTTCATATAATTCATACAGAGCACAAACATCATTTCGAGAAAATAAAGGAAAAGAGGCGAGCCAGAGGAAAGGAGAAAATCTACAGCCAAAATGATGGGATTAAGGTGTCTATGAACATACCCTAGCACCACCAATTTCCTCAACCGAAATAGAATCTACACATCCCAAGTCATCTGGGTTGGGTGGACTAAGCTTCAGCTGTTGCAAGAACACAAAAGAATCTCAGAGTGCAACCAAAAGAACTTTCAAGCAGCATGAACAAATATTTCTAACAAGAAAAACAAAATATCTCTAACAAGGAAAAAAAAAAACTTTATACAGAAGTGAACGTACGATAGCAACAGCGCCAGTGGTGCGGCAAAATCTTCTCAGTTCAAACTTTGAGCTAATCTTCAGAACCATGAGTCTAGAAGCAAGAATGTCGGAAATAAGAATTAACAACAGAGGTTATGGATGCAAAGAAGAAACTACTTAAGCAACCTGTTAATAACGTTACTATAAGCAAACACAAGTACAGCATAAAATGACCTCAATTTGTCCAAATACTCTCCCACAACCCAATACAAATGGATATATAAAAAGGAAGAATAAAACAAAACCACAAGGCAGAAAACTTGTGTACTTGTAACGTTCACAGAAATGTAATGCCATCTCTCCAACAGCTGCCCCGCTAACAATTACTTTGGCACCAGTTTCTGCCACTGCCTTAATGAGCTCCTCAACTTTAGCTTCTTCAGTTTTAGCATAATTCTCTAGCTGCGAGGCAAAAATTAGGTAGTTGTTAATACACCAAGGCCACCACAAACTTCATTAACTCTTTTTGTACGAAATATAAAGTCTCATAAAAAAGCAGATATATTCCACAACATTGCAAAGGACATGTAGAGAGCAACAAAAAATGCTATTCCCTCCAGACATACCTGTTCAGCAGAGTGAATTAGGACAGTTCCCTTGGTTTCAGTTGCAGAGGTATCAACACCACCAGCAAACACAGCAACCTATGAGTGCACGGAAAAAAATATATTTGAAATTGTTAAATTGCAAGGTTCAGAAGTTCATTTAAAAAAATTAAAATAAAAGAAAACATTAACAAATTCAGAGCAGCTTTGGATTAAATGTTACAGACCCAAAGCATAAAGAGACAGATAAATGCTCACCTTTGCCTTCTCCACTCTCTTTATGGTTCCCACAGTATCGCCTTTCAAAACCATACCACGGACTATTGAAGAATTGATCAAACCTCCTCCCACAAGCTTTGCAACCCGGACATTGTCCACATTGAAGTTTACTGGGTTCTTGGGACATACTTGGATGCACGCCTACAATGCAAGAAAAAAAATCATAATGAAACAACTGATAGAACAGCTAAGTGATAATTAAAGAGTTTCAGTAAATGTACTTACATCGGCAATGAGGTTACATAGAATATCTTCTTGTCCGAATTGCTTGCTAGCAACAGCAGCCTTCATCCGAAAAATAACTTGCTCCTTATTCCTCACATCCATGTTTTCAGAACCTGGCTCCACCAGTTCGCTTAAGATTTCAATTGCCTAAGAGAGCATTTGAAAACAGAGAAAAAAAACATATCAAGTGAGGAAGGTACATGCACACTACACTACGCTCTCTTCAACATAATAAAACAAGTCATTTTTGCAAATTTATCAGAGCACCAAACAAACCTTGTTGATTGCTTTATTGTAACCGCTGATGATCTCACTGGGGTGCAGGCCCATCCTAATAAGCTCGTCCGCATTTTGAAGCATCTCTCCAGCAAAAGAGATGGTCAAGTTAGCTCCATCCCCAATTTCCTCTTGTTGGGCCTTGCCAGCTAAGACCAAAATCTTGGCAGCTGGATGCTGAACCTCGAGTTCATTTACAATAGTGGCAGCATCATTGGTGACAAAGAGTTTGTCCAAGTGATTAATAACCATCTTATTCATACCTGATCACAGCCAAAAAACAAAGAAATAGCTTCAAAATAATTAATCCATGTAAGGAAGGAAAAATATATTGGAGAAAATCCAGAAAAGAAGATCCCCATACATGTGACTAAAATCATTTAGATTTGGTAACTGAATTCCTAATGTATGAACCTAAATCCAAGCCTTTCCTGCCTTCAATTTCAAATTACAAATGCAAACATTGGTTTCTTTCTCACTTAACAGCTTTTAGATTCACTTGTCATTCATTGATAATTCAAAAACAAAACACAGAAACGTAGCAAAAACCATACTTATCCAGTAGTGGCACAGCACAAAAACTTGGAATGTGAGACAATCAAAAGCAAAAACCCTAAAGACACAGCAAAAACCCAGAAAAGTAGAGGATCCAGAAATTGATGGGAAGTACCGTTGGGGCCGAGAGAAGTGCGAGTGATAGCAGACAACTGCTTACAAGCATCGATGTTTTTTAGAACGGCTTCATCGAGACCTGATAAATGCTTGTGTCCTTCTTTTAACATTGATTGCATTCCATATGGTTGCATTGAGAATCCCATCTCTCACTCTCTCTCTCTGATTTTTCTCTTCTTTTCTTTTACAGAGAAACTAAAAACCCTAGCCCTAGAACAGAAAGAAAGAAACTTGAAAAGAGTTTCTCAAAGGTTTTACGTCGTTTACTGTGTTCTGTTGTGTGTGCAAATGGATGCAAGGGTTCCAGAGAATACGCCCTAGAAACCTTGATTTTAAAAGTTTCGCAAAGCCTTTACGTCGTCGTTTCGAGTTTTGTAGGGTTGGCAAAGTGCCGTTATATGTTAAATTTGTTGAAATAGTGTTTTTTAAGAGTTTATTTTTTAATTTAAAAATATTATTTTTAAATTATTTTAATATAATTTTTTTCAAAAATAACTGATATTTCACTCACAACATTCAGTAAACTTGAAAAATAAAACTATAACATATTTTTCCTGACATAAAAAAAAATATTAATTTTATTGAATAGAAATGGAACCAAACAACCTTGTTTCCCTGCTAATATATTTCAGAAATTAACATCAAACACAAAAATATTAATTTTATTAAATATCAAACACAAAAATTTATCATATGGTAAGTATTTCTCGAACAATTTTAAAAGCATATGTCCACACAGATATGGTATCTTCAGATAAATAAACTAATTAAGAAAGGAATTTGACATTAGATTATTAATTATGACAAAAATAGATTATTGGTTCAATGTATTGTGGTTGTTGGGGTGAGAAAAAAAACCCAAAACCTGATTAAACCGAGAAAACCGGAAACAAAAACTAAAAAAACTGAACAGTAAAAAAAAACCGATTAAACTAATTAAAATTTTGAAAAAACAGACCGGTTTGGTTTCGGTTTATAAGCCTAAAACCAAAAAAACTAAATTGAACCAAACCCAAACCCAAACAAAAACAAAAAAAATTGAGCCAAATCGGAAAAAAAAAACAAGCCAACTGGTTTGAACCGAGTTTTGTCCAAAAAACCGAACCTCATCAAACCGAAACTGGTCGGTTTGAACCGGTTTTAGTTTTTTTAAAAAAAAATCAGTTTGATTATTTTTTGAATAAAAACCAAACCGAATAAAATATATCACTCTAGTAATTTTCTCTATGACATATAAAAAATTTATTCGTGCATTGAAATTATTTGAATGGAATGATGATACTATTTAATTTCTTGTCATTAGTCTATACATAACACTTTAAGTGTGTTAATTAAAACATTTTTTATGGGGGAGTATTAATTATATCTAATAACAATATCATTATAATATTTTATTGATGTATAGTTGAGCCTTTATAAATTAACATGCAAATTTATTAATTAATTAAGATGGTATTTAATTTAAGATTGAATAAAAATGTTATTTAATCAAGATTATTGATTAACCAAGATTATAAAGTGTTCTCGTAAAAGAAGTTCAAAGTCCTTAAAACTTACTTCCCCTACTTACATATTTTCACTAGCATAGAAATATGCATGTATATATTTGTTTATTTTTTAATTAAAAGGTATGTGAAATTTAAGAACACTACACATTTTTATTTCTTTTCCCTTTCACGAACAATTTTAGTGGCCTTTTTAAGTGTTTTCCTTTTCTCCTATTTCATTCATGATTCACGATAAGCCATGCCAAGAGAACAATTTCTTGGATTTTTTTTAATTGACATGATTTAAATAAATTATAGATAAATAAAAAATTAATCTAGAAAACATTTTGTTTTGCTACTCAAAGAATCTTAATTTTTCTAGACTTAATTCATTATTTATTCAAAGAATGATAACGGTGAAAATTAATTCTTATTAACTCTTCAACTTCTACCTTTACGAACTTAATTCATAGGACCAATATAAAATGGGAAACACGTATATTTTGGATGACTACTTGCATATATATAACTATCTTGAAACTGTCATCACATACAATTGAAATAGAATGACACTAATGTTTACCAATCTAACACTTCCAAGCTATTTTAATATTAATATCATTATAATTCCAACTAAGCCCATGACAAATATTATCTTTCATTTCTACATATAACATGCATAAATTATCATTTAACAACAAACTACTGTCATCATTTTATGTGATATTAGTGAACAATAGTTCCACTATAATGACATAATATAAATATGTTATAAGATATTTTGTAAAAAAAAAAATTAGATTATTGTTAATTGGATGTAATTGTAACTAAATTACATTACCCTAACACTAATTGACAAAAATCATATTAAATCCCCAAAATTTAACGTTAAAAAAACTCAGCAAAATTAAACATAATTCATTATACGAAATCTAATTGATATTTTCATACTTAATTGTATTAAATCAAACCCAAAATTATAGCAAATTAGTACAATTCATAAAAAAATATCAAATTCATCAACTTATCAACAATTCAACGGAACGTATAGTTCATCATAATTTAACTACATTCATGTCCTCTTACATTAAATCATTAAGCACAATAAATTACATTATTAGTTAATTCTAACAATACACACAAAATTCATAATCCGACAACTTAACAATAGTTAAACACAACATATAATTAATTGAAAAAATTCATTCAACTTATTTTCATGTTCAACTATATTAAATCAACCATAATTGATGATATTCTTAACTAACTTAACATTAATTAGATAAACCCTGAATTCACCATAAAATCTAAATTCAACCTAAATAATTATTTAATTTCAACTAAACCAAATACAAATTTATAGCAATTTAATATATTTACCTTTCTTCAGGACTAGAAAAAAGGCTAGGGAGGTGGCAAAAACAAAAGGAACGGTCAATTTTGAACCCAGAACACGTCCAATGATACTCAGAGGCTAGCATAGGTTAGATTTTTTTGTTGTTTTAAGGGCAAAATAAAAGTATTTGGTGGATTTTTTTATAGAGATTGTGAGAGCATCGTTTGATTTTCAAAGGGAGGGCATCTGGTATATGTTTTTTTTGATCTAGAAGAGAGCTAAAACTTTAATTAATATCATACTTTAGAAGCGCGATATCTTAAGTTGTTGCGCTTCTGAATAATGATATTTACTAAATGTCGCGCTTTAAAAGCGTGACAATATTAAATTATGCTATTTTGTCAAATATTTTTCAAATAGTATTATTATGCTAAATCTTCATGTTTATTGTGCTAATTTTTTCTTAAACCATAATCTAAGCACTTTTCCCAATGGAAACTCTTTAAATAGCTGACTACCTATTCTGGGTTGGGCCTGGATACCCACCATCTAGGTTCTTATTGGGCCAGATTTAGGCTTCACTAAAAGGCTCAAATGGAGTAAGGTAAGGCCATGTCAACTCTACCCATTAACCGGACCCAATTACTATTGGATAATTACTAGCAAAGTTGAGGGGTAATTTCGTAGTATACCACAAAAAACGAGACCCCAAAACCCTACCTCATAACCCCTAGACCATAAAGCTCAAAACCTCACTTTGCCCACTCTGTAAGAAAAACCCTCCACCTCTTTTCTTCTTCACCTAAAGAACAGCAAGCAATGAGGCCACCAAGAGGCGGCGGATTTAGGGGCGGTAGAGACGGCGGGTTTAGGGGAGGTAGAGACGGCGGGTTTAGGGGAGGTAGAGACGGCGGGTTTAGGGGAGGTAGAGACGGAGGGTTTAGGGGAGGAAGAGACGGCGGTTTCAGGGGTGGACGTGGTGGCGGGTTTCGTGATGAAGGCCCTCCTTCTGAAGTAATAGGTGTGCTCTTTTTTATTCTATTTTCCCTCTTTAGCTAGCTTGTTTTCTTTCCTGTATATGCTTTCTAGTTTGTTTCAGCTAAGAAGGTGCATAAACGTGTTTTAAAGTTTTGAACTTTGAAAGCTAATGATTGAGATTTAGCTGCAACTGTGAAGAATGGTAGCTGACGGGTGAACTGAAAATTAAAACTTTTTATAGCACTTGATCAAGGAGGGATTGGTATTTGTTGATTTATTGACGGGTTTTGTTTTTTTGTAGAGGTTTCATCGTTTCTTCATGCATGTGAAGGAGATGCAGTGACAAAACTAACCAATGAGAAAATTCCATACTTCAATGCTCCGATCTTTTTGCAGAATAAGACCCAGATAGGGAAAGTTGATGAAATCTTCGGTCCCATTAATGAATCTGTGAGCTTTCTTGCTTTTCTTCATGTTACTTATATATTGTAGTAGCTTTCCATTTTAAAGTTTTAAATTTTTTTATGCTACGATTGCAGTATTTTTCTATCAAAATGATGGAAGGAATTGTGGCAACTTCGTATGCTCCAGGGGATAAGTTCTATATTGACCCGAGTAAACTCTTGCCTCTTGCAAGATTTCTTACACAACCAAAGTATGCTTCTTGTCCTTCTCTATGATACTGAAATAAAGCTCCATGTTTTCCTTTGTTGAACATTCTACTACTATACCATTCTGTATTGCTTGCATTCTGTGGGAATTTGGATGTTTCTCGTCAAAACTCTGCCATTACATCATATGTGATACGTTATCTTTGCATCGTAGGAGATGGCTTAAGTTATTTTAGACTGTGCATATTAGATTCAGTGACTAATGAGTCAATTAGTTGGAAGTTGCTTAATTCCAATCTTGGTAATGTTGTCATTGGCTTGTTACGTGTCTTTTCTCTATGTATTGTTGCTTGTAACATTTTTTAGAAATATACATGACAAGCACTGGCACCACATATTGTTATATATATCAGTTTTGAATTCTATACATGTCCTGAGAAATAGCTGCAAGAGGTTTGCAGATGTTATTCTTCATTTGTGATAGTTTGTAAACATGCTATGCCCAAGTATCAGAACATTTTTTGAATTACTCTGGACAAACAACTGAATCCATTTATGATTTTTTGCTAACATATAGATGGTTGTTACTCAAACTTAACGTGAGTGGGTTTATTCCAAGTATCTGAGCTGTGGAAGAAATTATGGGGTATTAGTTAGATACCACGTAATATTCTGCAATGATCAACTGAGTGTTGTGTGTAACTTAAGGATTCCAACCCTTTGTGTTGTTTTGTTTAACATAGAGATTCAATTGCTGAAATCAAATCCTCTTACCGGCCTTTACTCTACTGTATTCTTTCTCACTATATTTGCATATCATGTCTGGTATCTGACCATGCTCTCGGTGTTTATAATCTTGTCTAATTCAATCAAATTACAATGTGTCATGTTTTTTTGCAGGGGACAAGCACAAGGTGGCAGAGGTGGTGGTCGTGGGGGAAGAGGCAGAGGCGGTTTTGGTGGTGGCAGAGGTGATTTCCGTGGGAGAGGCAGAGGCAGAGGTCCACCAAGAGGTGGTGGCCGTGGACGTGGTGGTGGCTTTAGGGGAAGAGGGAGGGGATAAAACAACTTTCTGTAATAATTCCAGCGTGCATGCCCTTTTAAGTTTTAATTTCAAGATGCAATGGGCAAACAACAATCAACATTTGGATTCTGACTTGAAGAGATTTGGTTTTCTGCAGTAGTTGTTGTTGCAATGTAATTTTATTTTAAATTCCATGAATTGCTGATATCTTTCAGAATCTGGTCAGAGCTTTCATTCAGAAAATGGGAGGATCACTGTGCCTGTAGAGATTAGTGCTTTCAGGGGTTCTACCCTCTGTAATTCACTGAAGGAGGCGCGATCTTCTACATATTCGTGAATCATATCACTTTGTTCACACTGCTATCTTGATTTTTGTTTCCCTTTGAATAATTCCGTCTGTGCTAGCTTCCTTGAGAAAAAAAGAAAAAGAAAGAAAAAAGATAGCATTAATTAGCTATTAGATCCTACTGCTCCATTACCCGCGTTGTGAGGATCAAGGAAGCCACTGTGTCTCTTTTGATTAGACCTTAATCTATGGTCATGGATTTTAAGCAACTTCTCCAAAATTAGTGCCACCTTTTTAGGTATTATAGTGAATGTCAACGCATTTTGATGAAAGGGTACTCAACCGATTCCTGAGTTTCAAGAATTGGATCTGAGA
Source organism: Populus alba x Populus glandulosa (assembly GCA_033617975.1). NCBI lineage: Eukaryota > Viridiplantae > Streptophyta > Magnoliopsida > Malpighiales > Salicaceae > Populus > Populus alba x Populus glandulosa. Next base: position 4,525,388 of record CM066155.1, on the reverse strand, counting down.
TCTTGAATAGAAGAACACTGCCGAGTTTTATCTTTTCACTGCAGGGTCAACTCCATAAAGTTGTATTCAAAATCATATATAATATGTTTTGAGCATATTTTGTGTCAATTGTTTTTTTTAAAAATTCAAAATGTCGAACTAAATCAAATAATCTTAATGAAAAGTATAATTCATTGCAAAACTAATTTAAACTAGGCAAGAAGCTTAACAAAGCTAAAAAGTAAAATAAAATAAAAAATGTTTACTCTTAAGTCTTAACACAACCTAATATTCTTTATAAAGAACGGACAAAAACTCAGATAGGACACGAAGTAATAAATTAGAAAAACAAGTATAATGCTAGCTAGAAACAACTCAATAATTGTTTTTCACATGTTTATAGGATTTCTCACAAAATTAATTTGAGAATTGAAAAAGATGAATAAAAACTTATAATGTGATTGTTTGAAAGATTATAGTCAATGTTGAGAAGTTTTTTGAAAATACTAAACATTATGTAGCATTTAAGTAAATAAATCCAAATTATAAACCTAGTCCCATATTTTTTTTAATCAAATCTAAGTAATGTAACTAGTCAAATCCAATGAATTTGTTTGATGCTAGGGTTTCTTGAAGCTTTTCTAGTGCGAACAAGCTAAAAAGCTACCATCTTGGAATTCTCCATGGGTTTTTGAAAGTTGAAACATATCTTAAGACTGAAATTATGATTAGGAGTCTAATCAAACCCTTAATGTAATTTAGAACTTGCAATGTTTAGGGATAAAGGCCTCAAAGCTGAGGCTTTGGAAGTTGGGTGTAAGTTCAAATCATTCCACCCTAAAAAGCTTACAATAAAACTAAGGAATTCCTCCTCTCTAGTCTCTGTTCTCTGTAGGAGAATTTGCAGTGCATTGAGAAACGCCTTAAGGGTAGAAACTCAGGCGAGGAGGAAACTAGGGCAATACATATAACAAAACCTTGTTTAAACTTCACAGGTATAAGTGGCCTCGTTGAAGCTTCATCTTTATTCAGAGCAGCAGGCATCTCAGGCTTCCCAACCTCTAAGAACGGTAGCGCGTGCAACACGGTTAACAGCTAGAGTGAAGGCTCCCATACGGAGATCACAATCATGGGTTTTGCACATTTCTTTCACATCCTTGAAACCGTTGGTCATGTAATTCTTTAGTTCACTGTTCACTTTCTTTTCATCCCACATGAATCCTTGGATGTTCTGCAATGCTCAGACAACAAAAAACATTATTACATGTGCTACTGACAAGGAGTCCTGATTCAGTGTTACATGTAAAAAGTAGGGAAGGTTGTCAGAATATAGGGAAAAAATCCAAGAATTTGGACTTGCTATTTTCTCCTCTTGATCATTCAAGTATTTATTCAAACTCGAATGTATCATTATAGAAAATGCGAATAAAAGGAATAGAAGGCCATGGTGACAAGCTGCAAGGAGATGTAGCTATCAAAGAAAAGTGACATTCTATACCTGCACCCACTCGAAGTAACTAACAGTAACGCCTCCTGAGTTAGCATAAATGTCTGGAAGAATAACAACTCCTTTCTTTGACAAAATCTGTGGAAAGACCAAAAAAAAAAAAAAAAAAAAAATCATTTCACAAATTTTGTGTGGCCGTCTATAACTCTAAACCTCAAGCAGGCACTAACCTCATCAGCCTCAGGGTCAGTTGGATGGTTGGCAGCTTCAATAATGAACTTGGCTTTAATATCATTTGCATTCTCCCTTTTATCAGACAAAAAGAACAACGTTTAGTTGAAAATTCAGACTTTCAAGACCAATATAAAGGAGAAGGAATATCTTCTCAGTAATCCAAGAAACAAAATTTTATTTGCATTTAAAATCTATTTCAGAGGAAAATTCCTCGTCAGTGAATGTTTTGATAAGAAAAGAGCTTCTGTTATGACGAATAGACCTGTTGATGACACCTCCAAGGGCTGCTGGAATGAGAATATCACAGTCCTCAACTAGTATTGACTTGGGATCTATGGGATCCCCACCATGGAATCCTTTCACACCCTTATGTTCCTTGGCATGTTTGAGCAGGCTTGGAACATCAATCCCTTTGCTGTTCTTTATAGCTCCAGTAATGTCACTTATGGCAACAATCTTCCCACCCTGCTCACTGATTAGTTGGGCAGCCCAGGCACCCACATTTCCGAAACCCTGAAACCAACACCTCCGTTTAGATCAGGCGACGTGCTAGGGCAAGCAACCCAATGTCTTTGAGTCAATGATCAACTAAGCTGAAATAATGTTCAAAGTGCACCTGTATGACAAATCGTTGACCTGATATGGTCTTCCCATGCTCATTAAGCAGGGCTTCTGTTGCGAAGAGAACTCCTTGTCCAGTGGCAGCATCTCTGCCTAGAGATCCACCAAGATCCTAATTTCAAAACAAAGAAGAAGAGAACCAAAAGGACTGTCAATTTACTGCAAGAAACAAATTTCATCAGCAAGACTAAAATGCTGCAATTTTGAAAAGATGCCCATTTAGATGGACTAGGAGAAACTCAACGGATAAAAAAAAAATTCAATACTAAAGCCCTGTATCTCCCATCATAAACAAGAACAGAGCAGAAAGAACTATTTAATGGATTAGATTAAATGTCAACACTCATAAGCAAAGCAGAAAGAACTCCAAAATTTTCTGTCAAACAGCTGGATGGTGTGTTTAAAAAAATTAGTGAGCGTGGAAGGCTACAGGAAATGACAACTACACTACAATTAAGAGTTTAATGTACTTACAATTGGTTTTCCAGTAACAACAGCAGGTGAGTAGCCATGGAATTTGGAGTACTCATCAAGTATCCACGCCATAGTCTGTTGAACCAAATAACAAGCATATCTTAGTATAGTCATCAATGTAGTAAAGATAAACACAGAAACTTTTTTCAGTTCATCTGTTTCGTGCTACAAAGTAATATATCCTTGGCAACAAGACATGCTTTCAGTGCCCAACCTGTGGACCAGTTCCCATATCAGGAGCCGGAACGTCTGTGTGGATTCCTATTAGATCATGTATCTTCTGCGTGAACACCCGGGTCAGTCGTTCTAGTTCAGAGACACTTAACTCCCCTGGATCACATCCTATTCCACCTTTAGCCCCACCATAGGGAATATTTGCCACAGCCGTCTTCCATGTCATAAGTTGTGCTAATGCGTTGACCTCATCTGGATCAACCTAAAATCATCCATAACATTATCAGAAATCAAACTCAATATATACTTGTTTAGCCATGCTCTCTGCAAGATTTGACCACGAGATCTTGCTATAGAGAAAGAGAACTCGCTTTTGGCATTAAATCAAAATAATGCCACAGCTAAAGTTAGGTTATAATGTAAGGTACCTCCGGGTGATATCTGATTCCTCCCTTCATAGGACCTCTGGCATTGTCATGCTGAACCCTGAACCCAACAAAAGATGCCAAAGTGCCATCATCTTTGGGTATGGTACATTCAACCTGCATTTTTTCCCCTCATCAAAGTCCATTAGAACAGCAGGGACACACATGTATTAGCCAGTTGTATAGGGTATTAAAAAATTATATAGATTCAAACAACTTCTGTAATCACCTTGATTTCTCTGAACGGAATAAGCAAACTTTTCTCAAGCTTGGAGTCCAAACCCAACAGCCTAGCTGCCATCTTGAAGTTCCTGTTGGTTGCCACTAATGCATTCATGACTGCTCCTGAAACTGTCTGAAGAGCTAATCACAGAAGTTAGGCCCTTGTTTGTGGATAAAGACGAGGAAAATAGATCAATTTATAGCTTCCCACAAAGCAATCAGTCAAAGTCTACATAAAACAGTGATTTTAATATATTATGGAAGATAATACAAGAGATCGACTCATCCACCTCAACAAGATTTAGGACTCCATTAATGTAATGAGAAAACTAATTCATCAGCAATGCCATCAATTTACACCACGTTGTCTATTAAGAATCTGAAAATAAAATATAGCACTTCTGAGAGGAGACTAATCGGGTTCATTTTTCGAGTCCATTGAGGTCTTGAAAGGGCAAAATTAACAAATGATCATCGTTAAAACTTCATTGGTCAAAGAAGACAAACTCTTTAACAAGTTTCATATATAATCATAATGGTTTATTATATTCAAAGACCTAAGAAGAAATATGCTATGAGTTAAATATCATGGTCAAAAGAGTTAAGAAGTATCAGATACAATGAATACATGTAGTTTACAAGGCATTCAAAATCATGAAGCAATTAATCTTGCCAAGATCCCAACTCTTGAGGCTTGGATACCTTCCTTGCTCAACATTATCAACTAATCTCTATGAGCCTACAGATTAACGTAAATCAACCAAGAAAATCTCTCTCTAATGTGCAAAAAACATATAGAAAATTATGCAGTAAAGCGGCCACCTTTTTTCTAGTTTTGAAATCCAACGGTATTCTTAGACAAGCTATGGGGACCGAAATTAGTGATCCGGTGATAATTTTGGATCAGTATCTTACTCACCGGAACTAAATCCACCGTTCTCCGACTAACTCAAAGACAAGTCCACGCCTGGATCAAAGAACCATGACACTAAAATTAAAATCGGAAAATGTGGTGGGTGGCAACTCTGGAACGTGACTTTGTTTGACTACAACTTTCGTGACAATGGTTGGAAAAAATATAAAAAAAATCTGATGTGCATCCAAAGTGCCATCCCCATCAGCGTTTACTACGGGTATGAAACATGTGTAGGAAAATCACTTGAATAATCTTTTGAAATTAAATAAATTATTTCAAATTTAAAATTTCTCTCTAATAATAATAATAATAATCCCGGAAGGGGAAAAGTCCTTTAATTTCAACTTGACATCCTAACTACAAGAATTTCTACCAATTTGGAAAAAACTAAAAATTATTAAGGTAAACTAAAAAAAAAAAAAGTTGCAAATCTTTCCACGGAATGCGATTAAAGCTGTATTTTTTAAAGAATTATATTTTTTCCATTTAAAATTATTTTTTTAAATATTTTTATATATATTTTTGATATACTAATATAAAAAATAATTTTTTAAAACATAAAAAAATCTTATTTTTATGTATTTTTAAACTAAATACATTTTTAACCACAACTATTATCATATTTTCAAACACCTCATTCCACTAAATTATAATTTAGTTCTTAAAAAAAGCTTAATCTTTTTTTTAGAATACATAAACGTTATGTAATTTGCCAATAATTATGAGCACCTTAAAATGTTTATGTACTTTAACAAGATCTATACTTCTGTAATTAACATAAATGTCAAATTGTGTGCTGCTGACATTATTTTGTTTGAAAATAGAGAGGCTGATGTTGCACTTTTATCACATCAATGTACATACTTATCATTTTGGATTTCAATTTACGAGGATGGCTGCCATAAAAATATCATATAATATATGTTTCAAGATAATATATATATATATATATATATATATATATATATATATAAACATAATTGATTGAAAATATAAAACATAAAGCATAAAATCGAATATAATTTTTTTCTGAAAGAATTTCTATATTTTCAAAATAAAAAATACATAAAAAACATATAATTTTAATCCTCACTATCCCGTTTCTTTTAACAGAGAGAAAAAAAATCAACTTATAAATGGTAACAGATCAGCTCTTATCTACCCGTAATAAAAATTGAAGAAACTAATAAAAGAAAATAAAAAATGGGAAAAGTTACAAGATACCAAGATCAAATGGCTATTGATGGGGGAAAAAAAGCATTGCTTTCTGGGTGGCTTAGATGGTGACACATAAGCAAGTATTTAGAAACATGCAAATCACAAATCCCAATCTAGACCGTTGAATTGTTGGAAATCTGTCCATTTTTTTAAACAAGTTGACCATCATCATCATCATCATCATCATCATCACCTAGCCAAGGGCAATCTTGAACCAGTAAAAAACTCATGGCTCTAAAGACGATGCTTAACTTTCCTGTTAGCAACAACCAAATTAAACACAGAGAAGGGAATGGGTTGCTTACATGGAGTTGTCAAGAGAGAGCAGACAGGCCAAAACTCCAGGATGATGAACTGAAGGCAAGAACAGCCATTATATATATATAAGCTGAGAAAGAAGGAAAGTTGCCTCCTTTTTTGTTTTTTCCGTGCTTTGTATCAGCATAAAGGGATGGATTCGTAGGTGGGTTTTTGGTGAAGGATCAGAATTGAATGGGAATTAATTATGAAGATCATGATCGGATTATGAAGATCACAATCGGATTTGGTAAAGTGGATTTCATTTCCTAATTTTCTGTGTTTGATAGCAGACAACGTGACTGTCTTGATCAAAAGCTAATCAATGTTGCCGATGTTCATGGCAGAGCAGAATAACTTGTTCATAAAAAAAAATTAAAAAAAAAGTGTTTTTCTTTTCTGATATTAGTATAATTTAATGAAAAAAAAACTTGATTTTTAAGAACAAGGGTACGAACAATTGAAGAGTCCAGAAATTTAACTTAAAATGTTATTTTCGTTTTTTCATGTAATTACATAAATCCAACGCAAATGAAAAACTAAACTCTTGAAAATAATATTTTTCCCTCTACGATAAAACATTCTCGAGTTAATTTTTCATATCAAAATTAAACCGATTGTATTTAATTTAAAATAAATTAATGATATCTGAATTAGCATATGTAAACAAGAAAAGTGAGAATAACACTAAACATGCATTAAACCCTGAACTCAACATCATTATGCATTGATAATATATATATTTTTTTATTTTTTAAAATTATTTTTGATATATATATATATATATCGTGAGGTCACGGGGGCATGTTGTCATGAAACAGTGAAGGCCAGAAGAGCAAAAAGAAGGACAATAAAAGTGGAAAAAAAGTGCAGGGAAAGAGGACGTAAGAGCCTCCTCTCTAACCTCCTCCGTCCTCACCTGACAGCAAAGAAGCCAAAAGGATCTGAAATAAAACCAAAATCTTCCCCTTTTGGCTTCGTTTTTGACGCGCAGCTCCTGAAATGGCCAGTTCACGAAAAACTAAACCAAATGCTAACCTAAGTCCCTGTGCATGGGTGCGAAGAGGCAGGTTTTCTCTTGTACTACCAAGAAAAAAAAACAAAACAAAATCCATATGATACATATATATATATAAAGATCTTTACCTCAAGATAGTGAAGACGACGACTCGATCTCTTCCAAAATTGATCAACGATGATCCAAGTTGAGCACCAAATCTATGAATAAATAGTGTAAGAAAAAGGAAGAACAGAATGAGAATCAAATTCCTTAAGAATCCAAGAAAGAAGACTTTATTATCTCCCCATGTACTTGCCAAACCAAAATCTAAATATTTCTGTTATGATATATATGTATCTTCAACATGCTGCATGCTAGCTAGCTTTTCAGGTAAGAATATGATACCCCTACTATGCTCACAAGACAGCCTCAGAGCCACTCTCCGTCCATTAACGGTGTCGCAGGTTCTATACTCTTGGTGATTGATCATCATAAGAGAATGTTTCAATATAGATAGAAAAGTAGGAGAAAGAGAGAATCATCATACGTGGAAAACAAAATCTTCAAGGCTGGCAAACGTTGCTGCATGTACGTGAATCCTACGCGAAACGATTTTCTTGAAGATGTATCAGGTGCTATTTAGGTATGGGGTTTTATAGAGACTGGTCTGGGCAATGTGCCTTTAGTGATTGTGATCATGGTGGTGTGTGAAACAGAAAGACGAATGTCCATTACTGGTTATTTAAATCTTTAATTGCTTTTCATGTACCGTCGTTTCTCAGCCAAAAAAGACTACATAAAGAAAGAGAAGAACATGCATGCGCCTTCAAACACGACAAATTAACGATCAAAGTCTGGTGAAATTGCTGTATCGTCTTTTCAATTATTGGTGCACGTCGATATATATTCTTCTTAGCCATGGAATTCCTGTGATAATTCAATTCAAGGAGTCTAATACTCCTGGAATTGTTAAAGCTTCTAATTTAAAGCCTGAAAACAACTACTCTCGAGCACGAAAACAACTACTCTAGCTAGTTCATATCATTCATGACTAATCCTAGCTAGCGAGCTCGTAACATTCACGACGGCGCAACTCTCCCTCCGGCCGGCCACTTTACAGAGAGAATACAAACGATTCGATCACATCTTCTATATAATATTATTCCATTCCAAGAGTGGGCACAGTAGATTGTTAGTGAAGACTTTCCTAGGCAATTTCCAAGATGGAGTGGTCTATAGCCACACAATTAAGAGAGATCTGATTTTTTTTTTCATTATTATTTCTTTCTTCTCCATCTTGATCAATTGTTAGACGATTACCTTGAATATTAAGTGGATTTGTTCCTTTATATATCCTCATGTTAACATTTATAAGAAAACTAAATTTTATTGTGAGCCAGGAAAGAAATGCTTTGTATAAAATATATGAAGGCCACAGGTTAAAGTGAAAATTTTATATAATTTAGTTTAGAAATGTTAGCTGGCAAGATTTGTGTATTAGCTGGAGAGATATGTGTAGATTACGGGATTGTAGGGAAATCTATTTGTTTCCTTGTAACAGATTATTATCATACCAAGAATAGGAGTCTAGGCAGACTAGGTCACCTTACCTACTTGTATATATATTCTTCTGTAAAGACGAACAAAAGCAATGCAGTGAAGTATTTTACAGAATAAAAAGCTTTGTTTGTATGTCTGCTATAATCAACATGGTATCAGAGCAGGTTTGAAAAAACAAGTTTTTTTCTCTGTTTCTTCCCTACATTCTCCTTCGAACCCTTTTTATAGGGAACTTCCACTTGCAAACGAAATCACAATGGCAGAACAAGAACAAAATCCTATTGTTCAAGCCACTTCACACAACCCTCTGCCAAACCCAATTATCATTCAGCAGGATACCTCTGGTTTTCCTGTCAGCATTATTCTCAATGAAACAAATTATACCTTATGGTCACAGTTGATGGAGATGCGAATTGGAGCCCGTAACAAAGTTGGGTATCTAACTGGAGCAACGGCGAAACCAGCACCCAATGATCCGAATTATGCTATATGGATTACTGAAAATCATAAAGTTAAGAGCTGGCTCATTGAATCCATGAGCCCCCACCTGATGCAGAGATTCATTCGTCTTATTACAGCAAGAGAAATATGGGAGGCAGTGTCAAAAACCTTCTACGATGGATCTGATGAGACACGATTGTTTGAACTGAATCAACAATCTTTTTCAAGCACTCAGAATGGTAGGCCTTTGTCCCTATATTATAATGAACTTGTAGCAATATTCCAGGAAATTGATCATCGCAGCACATCCCAAGAAGAATCTGTTGAAGGGATTGTACAACTCCATGCAGCAATGATGAGATTACGAGTTCATATTTTTTTAAGCGGTCTTGATTCTGAGTTTGATCAGATCCGTGGTGAAATTCTTCGAAAGGAACCAAAAATGGACCTGGAAGCAGTCTACGCATGTGTTAGAAGAGAATCACAACAACGACAGGTCATGGGAGTTCCTCGGCTGATCTCTGAAAATACAGCCATGATAGTGAATAGAAACCAACGAGGGACAAGTTATAATTCTGCCAAAGGGAAAAATAGTCAGGGTTCAGGAAAGCAAAATCATTATGTTTGCACTCACTGTGGTGAATCTGGTCATTCAAAGCAGCGTTGCTATGAACTTATTGGATATCCCGAATGGTTGGATTTTTCCAAGAAACCACGGAAGAACATATTAGGTGGGAAAGCTGCATTGGCCATATCAGGTGAAAGCCTTCCAATTCAAGAGGGGACTTCGATGCCTACTGCAAATGTAACTCAGCCAGGTAGTATTGGTAAGGCTAATGTTCTTTCTGCTATTACTATGGATAATACTTGGATTATTGATACTGGTGCATCCGACCATATGATTAGAGACTGTAATAAACTACAAAATCTTCATCCATCATCCCAACAGGTCATCTCTACTGCCAATGGTGGTATCTCCCCTATTACAGGGAAGGGCTCCATTGCTTTAACTCCTACCATAACTCTTGATACAGTATTGGTTGTTCCTAGTCTTGAATGTAATTTGTTATCTGTCAGCCAAATCACTTCAGCACTAAATTGCACCGTTACTTTTTGGCCCTTTTTTTGTGTTTTTCAGGATATTCTGACACGGAAGACTCTTGGTTGTGGTGTTAAACGGGGCAATCTCTACTACTTGGAATTGACAAACATTTGCAAATGGCAGAACAACAAGGCATGTTCTGTGACGACGAGGGATAGGAGATTGTCTGAAGTGTGGCTTTGGCATAAAAGGCTAGGACATCTTTCCTTTAGTTATCTTAAGAAGTTGAAACCCAGTTTATTTATAGAATTGAATATTTTGGATTTTCAGTGTGACATTTGTGAATTGGCAAAGAGCCATCGTAAACCTCATTTCCCCTCTTTGAATAAAAGCTCGGAGCCCTTTATGGTTATTCACTCTGATATTTGGGGACCTGCAACAATCTCGTCTTTGTCTAAAGCTCGTTACTTTATTATCTTTATTGATGAATGCACTCGTATGACATGGATATCCTTACTTCATAAGAAAAGTGATGCAAGTGTTGCTTTTCGGGAATTTTACAGCATGGTGAACAATCAATTTCAGAAACAGATTAAAGTATGGCAATCTGATAATGCCATGGAATTTCTTGAGAGCTCACTTGGTGATTTTCTTCGCCAAAATGGTATCCGACACCATACTTCTTGCACCTACGCGCCCCAACAAAATGGCCTTGCAGAGAGGAAAAATAGGCAGATCATGGAGGTGGTACGTGCATCTCTTTTTGGAATGCATATGCCTCGCTTCTATTGGGGAGAGGCTGTTAAGTCTGCTGTCTACATCATCAATAGAGTGCCTTCCCGAGTGATTAACTTTCAGACCCCAAACCAGAAACTACAAAGCTTCTTTGACACACCCCATCACCCGAACTTAGAACCCAGAACCTTTGGTTGCACCGTGTATGTTCACATACCCAAAGTCTTACGTAACAAACTTGACCCTTGTGCCCAACGTTGTGTATTCATCGGTTACTCTGATTTTCAGAAAGGATACAGATGTTATTGTCCTCAAACACGAAAGCTACATGTCTCTCTTAATGTTTCCTTTCGAGAAACAACTCCTTATTATTTAGCAGTCGGCTCAGGCTCTCCTCTTCAGGGGGAGAATGTGTATTCAGAGGATGAGCTTTGCAGAACTATGTCTAATAACAGTGAGGGTGATGGTGTTTTTATGGAACTGGAGTCATTTGAAAAAAGGATGAATAGCAACAAGCACAATGCTATACCGCTCACTGATACTCAAACTATCCCAAATGAGAGGATCTTATCATTGGATAATGACCTTTGTAGGAATTATGCTGGTGACATAGAAGTTGTAAACCATAATGGGGACAACACTGAGATGATTGAATTGGGTGCTGTTGACATAGAAGATGTGAACCTTGATGAGGAAGACACTGCGATGATTGACCTGCCCGCACCATCAACCACAGAGTCCTCTACACGGAATATCCTAGACAATTCCACCACTGAAAATACATCTCGACCGACTCCCAGGTATTCACAAAGATCTAATAAAGGTGTTTCCAAGAAACAATATGAACCGGACATTAAAACCAATGTTAAATATCCTATCAATAACTATGTCTCTTCTCATAAACTTTCGGAATCTTATGCACTAACCATTAATCAATTATCCAAAGTATCTATTCCTAGTAATGTGCAGGATGCATTGGCAGATCCAAGATGGAAAAAGGCTATGAATGAAGAGATGGAAGCCTTGCAGAAGAACTCCACTTGGGAACTTGTTGTGTTACCAGAAGGAAAGAAGGCGATTGGGTGTAGATGGGTATACACTGTTAAACTTAAAGCAGATGGAAGCATTGATAGATATAAGGCGAGACTCGTGGCCAAGGGGTATGCCCAAAAATATGGTATTGATTATCAGGAGACCTTTGCACCAGTAGCCAAGCTTAACACCATCCGTATACTCATATCCATTGCTGCAAATCGAGATTGGCCCTTACAACAATTCGACGTAAAAAATGCTTTCTTGAATGGTGATCTAGAAGAAGAAGTGTACATGGAACTTCCACCTGGAATAAATCAAAGTTCCAAACACGAAGACAAAGTGTGCAAACTAAAGAGATCTTTGTATGGTTTGAAGCAATCTCCTCGAGCTTGGTTTGGGAGGTTTTCTTTGGCAATGAAAGCAACCGGTTATCAACAGAGCAATGCAGATCATACATTATTTGTTAAACATAAAGATGGTAGGGTAATGGCATTGATTGTGTATGTAGATGACATGATTTTGACAGGTGATGATCCTGAAGAAATGAAGACACTGCGAGAGTACTTGTCTGCAGAATTTGAAATGAAAGATTTGGGACAGTTGAAGTATTTTCTTGGCATTGAAGTAGCAAGGTCCAAACAAGGAATTTCCCTTTCACAGCATAAATACGTATTGGATCTTCTAAGTGAGACTGGGATGCTAGCTTGCAAACCTGTTGAAACACCAATACAGGTGAACCATCGACTTGGGATCTTTCCAAATCAAGTCCCTACAGATATGGGTCGATATCAAAGACTTGTGGGTAAGTTAATTTACCTAACCCATACTAGACCTGATATAACATATGCTGTAGGTGTTGTGAGCCAATTTATGCATGCACCAAGTGAGGAGCATATGGATGTCGTCTATAGAATCTTGAGATATCTTAAAGGTGCGCCTGACAAAGGTTTATTATACTCAAAAAATGGTATCTCAAATATAGAAGGCTATACTGATGCAGATTGGGCAGGAGATCAAACAACAAGGAGGTCTACATCTGGGTATCTAACCTTTGTGGAAGGGAATCTGATTACTTGGAGAAGTAAAAAACAGAAAGTTGTAGCACGATCTAGTGCAGAAGCAGAATTTCAAGGAATGGCTCAGGGAATATGTGAGTTGTTATGGATCCAGAGTATTCTGAAGGATTTAGAGATCAAGTATACGGATCCTATCAACCTGTACTGTGATAATAAAGCAGCAATTCAGATTGCACACAATCCTGTTCAGCATGATCGAACTAAACATGTTGAAGTAGATCGTCATTTTATCAAAGAGAAGCTAGATCAAAAAATTATATGTTTTCCATTTGTTAAATCTGCAAGTCAACTAGCTGATATCCTCACCAAGGCAATATCAAACAAAGATTTTTATAGTATGATTGGCAAGTTGGGCATGATAGATATCTATGCACCAACTTGAGGGGGAGTGTTAGCTGGCAAGATTTGTGTATTAGCTGGAGAGATATGTGTAGATTACGGGATTGTAGGGAAATCTATTTGTTTCCTTGTAACAGATTATTATCATACCAAGAATAGGAGTCTAGGCAGACTAGGTCACCTTACCTACTTGTATATATATTCTTCTGTAAAGACGAACAAAAGCAATGCAGTGAAGTATTTTACAGAATAAAAAGCTTTGTTTGTATGTCTGCTATAATCAACAAGAAAGCTCCTAGTGGACTTCTATGGAAGCTTAGATGAGAAAGGGGGATCTCTCATTTTGATTCTGCAATATGACGAAGCTTTGTTCTTCTTTTGTTTTGATACCTCAATGGAACCAAAGGCCATTAATAGCTTTCGTACGAGTCATGGCCTCATTATTCTTCGTGACGTATTTGCCTTCCATTCATTGTTTGTCTCTTCACAAAATATTGTTCACTTGAATAATATATTTTTTATTTAAATATTTGATTTTTTTATTTTATTATTTAATATTGGATTTGCTTATCCTTATCCCATAACTCGAGTCATAGGTTTGAAGGGTTAACTTAGATTTCTTTGTTCTTTTTTAGTTGATCTTCCCCTCAAATTCTATTCTTCAAGATTTTGTTGATTTAGAATTAGGTTTGTTTTTTACGAGGTTATCTCGTTCTCATTTCTAAGGTCATGGGTTTGGAGGGTTGACTCGAGTTTTTTTTTTTTATGTTTTTTTAATTTTTTTTAATTTAATCCTTTAACATTGGGTTGATTGAAAATTATGATTCATAATTTACTTTGATTTTTTTTATTAGGTTATCGCAGTCACATGAGCTAGGATGCGGGTTTGGTAGGTTAACCCGGGTTGACTCGAGTTGTCTCTTTTCTGGTCTTTTTTTTAATTGATTCTTTTTTCAATTTCATTCCTCAACATTGAATTATTGAGAATTGAGTTTTATAAAAACAACTCTTCCCCTAGCCTGAGCCCATGTCATCGGGCTCTTCCCAAGGGTTGAGCTCTTCCTCAAGGCTAAGCCCATGAGTGTTTTTGCATAGGCATGTTGTCTAAGATTGTGGGTTTGGGCCTTCAGGGTTTTTAGACCTATTAAATTTGAGTTAATTAATAACCCCTAAAGTCTTTGTGATATTTATACATAAAGATTGTATAAAAATATTTGGTACGACAAGTTTGTTGAATTTTCTTCATATGAGAGGAGGGATAGAAATCCCAGGTAATATATACTAGAGAGCCTGTGTGTAGGGGCATACACCATGGTTGAAAAATAATTTTGAAGCTTGTAGAGTGCAACCGTGGATAAACCCATACTGAGAAGATTTTTTTAATAGGTGGAGAAACCCATGAAGGAGTAGTTTGTATTTAGAAAAATTCTAAAAGACGAAGGGGATAGACCCATATTGATGCCTATACTCAGAAAAATTTCTAAGGAGCGGAGGAAAACCTAAAAAGAGAGCCAACCTATACTTAGAAAAATTTTTAAAAGGTTGAGGGGAACCCTTGACGATGCCCATATTTATAAAAAAAATTTAAATGATAGAGGGGAAGAACATATGGAGAGTTGTCCAATCGCACTAAAAAGACTTCAGATTCATCTCTTTTAAGGAGAGTTGTGTAATCGTACTAGAAAGACTTCAGATTCATCTCTTCTAAGGAGAGTTGTGTAATCGCACTGGGGAGATTTCATATCCATCTTTTCTAGGGATAATTGTGCAATCACACCAAAGAGGCTTCATATCCATCCCTTTCAATGAGAGTTGTGCAACCGCACTAGGAGACCGAGTCAATCTCATCCTTGGAAGGTTATAGGTGAAGTGTGAGAGGCTTATGGCCTAGCAAAAATATACTTACATAGGGTAATGTTACCTTTTATGTATCATCGAAGCCCCCAAGTCATGGTGACACCTTTTGGCTTATATAAACTACCATAAAAAAATTTGTGGGCATAGTTATGGAGATAGCCATAGATGTAGTCGTATGCATAATCATGGTTGTAGTCATAGGCGTCATCGTGGGTATAACCATGTATGGTGCTTGCATAGCCACATGGGCGTAACTGTGGGGTGTAGCCTAGGCATAATAATTGGCTTAGCCATTGGCATATTATTGGTGTAGCCGCAGACATAGCTACTTGCATAACTACCAGTGCATTGTGATTTCATCAACCATGAAAAGAGCTTTTGAGAAACAAGAATGAATTGAATTTTTGTTCAGTTCCCCACAGAAAACACCAATGATGATGTCCTGAAAAATTCAAGTAACTTAAGAGCAAGTTTTATGTGTTGGATAATCGGTTAATCTCTTTATTCTAATAATCTAATTCATTCTTCCTTGCCAAGGTGGCTGGTAAACCAAAATGACTATTGATTAATATCTACAAAAGGCCCTATTTGATAGATTTGAGAACTCTCATATGCTTAAGTAAGTATTTTTTTAGAGAGCGAAGGCAATGATATTTTAGAGTGATATGCTTTAAAAATATATATGTAGTATAACTTGGAGATTATAAACCTGAAGCTTGAAGGATTCATGGGGTATATATATATAACCTATGAGTCTTGTTATTTTATGGAATGGAGGGGTTAATGTGTATTTTTCCCTTAACATATGTATTAATGCAATGAAATATGGTAGGTTCTTTGAGAGATACATTTTTATACTCCTAGAGGTGTAGGGAAAGTAGGATCCAAAATGTAGATAAACTCATAATAGCTAGACTCTTACCCTAGGTTGAGCCTGTGACATTGGGCTCTTTCCTTAAGTTAAGCTCACGATGACCAAGTGATGTGAACCTTGTGATCACGTGGTCACACAACCCACATGCAAAGACACCAATTCCCGGAAAGCCAGGTAAATCAGGTTTGATAGGAGTGTGACACAAAGATAACTTGTACCTAGGCACCAACACTATTGGAAACGGAGACCCCCACTCAACGAATATTGATTCGCGAACGAGAAGTAGAAGGATGACGCCACGAAGATAGTTGTTCTTTGATAAGTCGTTTTCAGTTCTTTAGAGAACCATGGAAGGGAGATTATCTCACCAACACACACACAAAGTGCGACAAACAAGAAGTTTTATTAATATGAATTGTCTAACTTACATGTCTGGTTATGCCTTTATTTATACTGACTCTAGACTTAAATAAACCCTAATGGACCCCTTATGTGGACTTATATGATGCCCACTTACAATTAAACCCAAATAACATAAATAAACCCTAAACTAGGAAGAAAATAACAATAAAATAAATAAATCCGAATTTAATTTTCTAAATATGATAGGATCAGATTTGTTGCTTTTTAGAAGTACCATATAAGCTAGGAGAATCAAATCTGAAGGTGGAATTAATTCTGAAATCTTCTTTCCTTTTTGTAGCTAGGATGAATAAGGAATCCTTGTAAGAAAAGGATTCTGAAACATTTATGAATCCTTGCCACACTTGGAAACTATGTTGCAGCCCATTAAAGATCTTTGTAGAGTTAGGAGATTCCCAAAATAAGCTGCCACATCCATTTAGGAAAAGAATCCTAGCCAAATAGGAAGTCCACAAATCAAAAGGAAGTAAATAACAAAACTTGAACAGCCTCTGTTGACCCGTGTTTGGATGCCTTGCCGAACTCTGATTGACATGATATTTTAACCCAAGGTAGGACAACATGTCAGGAGACTCCATGTAAAATTTCAACATGATCCAATGGTAGGATTGAGAATTAGGACTATTGCTGTAAAACTGGATAGTTGCACATTTTATGTCAAAATCCGAATTTGACCTTGCCTGGATCGTATCATTCCCTCTCTTTTCAAGATGATTCGTCTCGAATCACCAACAAGTTGAATGGACAATTCCTTAGCCTCATTTTGAAGCCTTTGGAGTTCTTTTCTTGCTAAATATCGTCGCCAGCAACTTTGGATGGAAGTAACAACCGTTCTCTTTCGTATTTCATAATTGCAACATTTTTTCTCCTCTCCTTCTAAAGCTTGCTGCACATTGACTGCTGCCGTTAACACATCAAGTTCTTGCTTCATCTCTCCAAGAATACGAGATAGACTCTTTGGAACACTAATGTCTTTATTTTTGTCCCTTTGATACCACCTCTCCTTTTGAATACTCCTTTTCTTTTTCCATAACACCTCATCAAAATACATGAAATCCCTTCAGTTTGTAGGCTGCCGAAAACCTTCTCGATAGCCTATGGTCTCATCCTTAAAACCACCATCACCATTATCATCAACGTCCTCCTCAAAATCCTCATAATCATCCCACTTTAGCCTTTCAGCCCCACTGCCATGGTATGATTTCAATTCAGCCCCAACCTTTCTCACATCTTGGGTACATGTTCTAGCCACATTACCATGTTTTGCCACCTTCTCAAGTCTGTTACACACGTTCCCCATCGTGAAATTCATTCTTTCCATCATCTTCGTCATGGCTTGCATTTGGAATTTAAGTTCTACATCGGGAGGGCACAGTGTGTTGTTTTGTTCTGACATAGTACCTGAAAAAATTGGTTAGTGGAAAAAAAATCCTCACATCGCTCGTGTTTCGCTCAAACACTCTTAATATCCTTACACACTCACACCTCTCGTCTCACCTTTTTGTGGTTCTTGCAGAATTGAAACCAACACCAAATAGAACCAATCTTGGCAACGTAATCCAAATATATCTATATATATGACTCAAGAAGTAATAAAAACTAGAAAACAAGCAAAACGAAACTGCGATGATAGTCTCGCGAGTCTATCCAAAATATGAACGAAACTGAAGACTCGAATAAAAACAACAGAAACAAAATATGAAAAAGGATGAAACAACACCCAGATATGTTGGATATTATGAAAATAAACTGAAAGAAATGAAAACAACAGAGAGAAACTGAATTTCAAAAGTTTACGCAAAATAAACTCGTTTACGACTAGTTAAGTCTGAATCTGGAACCTAAAGTCAATGATGCCCAATTGAGATAAAATTTCAGATATAGTGCTCTACCAACCCAAATAGATAGAATATGAAATTTGAGCAATTTATGATAAGGTTTGATAGACTGACGCAAAAACGTTATGAATCAGACCTGAATTTAAAACCCAAAGCAAACGATATCCAATTGACCCCAAAATCAATATGTGGTGCGATTAGGGTCCCAGTAATAACAAAATCAAATTTGAGCTCATTCCGAGTTGATTTGGTCCCAGTAATAACATTGGGCTCTTTCCTTAAGTTAAACTCACGATGACCAAGGCTCTTCCACTATAATGAACCTATGAGAGATGAACAATTTTTTAAGTCTGAGCCCATGAGTTTTACTTGGACATGTTGCTTGAGACCGTGAGTTTTGAGCTTTCAGGATTTTTAGGCTTATTAAATTTAGGTTTATCATATAATTAAATCAATAACAAGCCAATTGCATCACCTATGTTTGATTAGTATCTAAAATTTAAAGTTATTATTTACAATGCAAGTTACTCATTGTGATTTATCTTGTGACTTTTGGGTTATTCCTTATTTAGAGTATGTGACACCCGAATTGTAAAGTAATATATATGGTTATAAAGGATGTTCCTAACTTGTGAGTTATAGTTCGCATTGTCATGAATTATTGATCAACTCCCCAAGCTTGTAATGTATATGGAGTGATTGACCTCCGTGTGTTGAAACAATAGTTTCCCCCCCCCCCCCCAAATCTTTGAAACTTGAAAGGCTAATCACACCTTCCAAATAGTAAGTAATCAATCCTCGATATTTTATGTAATTTATGATTGTTGATGATGGGCTTGAAAGACCAATGAGGTAGTATTTGGTATGCTGACAAAGAAGTACTAGACATGATAATTGTTCTTGTGAAGTTGTTTAGGGTATCTTTGAATAATATAAAAATAAGTTTTTCTCCTATCCAAGGTTGTTTTAATGAAAAAATTAATTTTTTAATTAAAGAGGAAAGGACAATCAAGTTCAATTCTCTATTCAAGGGTTAATTCAGGTTGATTTGGCCAATATAATTTTTGAAACTCGACTAGGGGGATCTTATCCGATCTAATTACGCTCTCTCTGTGTTTTTATTTATTTATTTATTTTAAGATAGAAACCCTTATGTTTAATCTTTGTTTCCAGTTTGAATGATACAGTCGAGAATTATTGGCAAATGGGAAGCAACTCTTCATGTTAATGCAAGAGTCGGCTATCATTATAAAGTTGCTGCTGCTCCTTGTAAAAGCTAGCTGGGCCTAGAAAACCATTGTTGTTTATCTTAATTTTTGTTTGTAACACTGAAGTTAAGCAGCTGGAGATGGAGATGAAGGGTCAAAAAGATGGATTCCACTACATCAACTCTTGGAAAACCATTGCCCTGAAAGTGTGCTTTGAGATAAAGGAAAATTGATAGAAAGTGATGCATGCCCACCGAGCCCTTTCCGCCCCCTCCATTATCCACCCGCAAAAGCTTCTTGTTTACATGCACAGAATTCTACGGCTCCATCGTTTTATGTTTTCCATGTAGGTTCCAATAAGACTCAGATTCGAAAAAAATAAATAAAGATTGATGGTATTTTGAGTTTTATATTCGTTTTTGAGGAAATCCAACACTCTTGCTTCCTGCAGAAGGAAACTTCCAGCAAATATATCTGTCTTCTCTCTTTCTTTCTCGGCCTAGTTTCAATAAAAAAAGAAAATTATTTTTACGTTAGAATCCTCATTTTGAGGTAGGTGGCTTGAAGAAAATGAGACTGCTATTATAATATTATAATGTTTTAGAGGGTGTTTTGAAGTGTTGTATTGGTTGTTTTTTAAAGTGTTTTTCATTTTAAAACATATTAAAAAAAATATTTTTTTATTTTTTAAAAATTATTTTTGATATTAGCATATCAAAATGATCTGAAAATTTAAAAAATATATTAACTTAAAACAAATAATAATAATAATAATAAATATTTTTTAAAATATTTTCCAACTCCAATACCAAACACTAGTAACAGGAACTACACTAGAAATTAACCAAGTTGATCAATCGAATAAAGTGAATAATACTATGTAAAAGATAGGTTGATTCTTTTTCTTTTTGAATTTTTCCAATTAAAATGACTACTAAATTCAAAGATAAAAATGGTGAGATTTACGGGATATGAATATATAAAAATGTGATAATGATTATATTTTAAAGTAATTTTTATTTAAATATATTTTTAACACCGGCATATTAAAATAATTAAAAAATATTAAAAAATTAATTTATAATAAAAAAATTAAAAATACTTTTAAAATATAAAAACAATTATATAAAATAATTAAAAAAAAAAGAAAGTACAAAGGGACCACGGTGTTGAAAACGAAGAGGCATGAAGGGTGTGGTAATGGGAGAGGCCACTAGCGAGGGAGAAATTAATGTTGATGGAAATCCGTCTCAGAATCTATGACATACCACCACTTCCATAAGCACAGCTCATGCCTCCTGTAAATAATGTCGACAGATTCCTTCGTGTCTGGGAATCACATCACATGCTGACGCCTAACATTTTGCCCTAATTCAATTATATTCATCTTATTAACAAATGTAAACGCCTCTAGAAGTTTTCATTAATTTTAACTCTAAAATATTATAATTTTTTATCTAATCTTGGATTAGCTCATATTTTATAGGATAAATAAATTGCCTTTCATTTAAATTCCAACTTATTAATTTTGAATTTTTTATTGATCATTTCTTAGTTATTTACAGATATTTAGAGTTGTTTACAGACAATTTAAACTTATTATTGTAATTGTTTTTGAATTTTTACGGAATAAGACTAAATATTTTTGTAATTTTGATTAAGATTTATCTAATTTTAGATAAAAATTAGTTAGATGACCCGCGCGATGCCGCGGGTCAATTTTTTTTGTATAAAAAATATCAAAAAAGCTAAGATTTAAAAATATTAAGTCTTTCTGCAAAATTATACCCAAGAGTCTTGGGTTTGGCTACAACGTCTGACTTAAGAGTATTATTTATAATATTAATAATAATATTAAACTTGCATGATCCAAGTTTAAGTGGGTTTGGCTGTAATAGCAAACCCAATAGTCTTAGATGTGGATTTGGTTGTAAGGTCGTATCATAAAAGTGTGATAATTAAATAGATTAAGTAAAAAGAAAAAAAAATAGAAAAAAAAATCAATATGAAGAAAATAACTAATGAAGAAAAATAAAAAAAATCTGAATTAACTGGGTTAACCCTTCAAACCATGTTAACTCGTTAAACATTGGATTCGTGTCATGAAAGTTTGATAACTAAATAGAAAAAAAAATTGACGGGTTAACCTAGAATTAACTGGGCTAACTTGTTAAACCCGGGATCCGTGTCATGAAAGTTTGATAACTAAATAGAAAAAAATTTAAGATTAACAAACTAAAATAAACGAAAACAATTAATTAAAAAGAAAAACAAACAAACAAACAAAAGACATCGGTTTTCACTATGGGATGCACTCTGCAGTTTACAATCAATGGCATAAAAAAGGCAACAAAGAAAAAAAAAAACTAATTGGGTTAAAAGAAAAAAAAAACCTATAGGAAGAAAAAAACTAATAACGAAAAACAAAAAAAAATCTAAATTAACTGAGCAACCCGTCAAACCTAAGATCCGTGCCATGAAAGTTTAATAACTAAATAGAAAGAATTTTAATATCAACAAAATAAATTAAAAAAATTTAGTTAAAAAGGGAAAAACAAAGAAGAAAAAACCTATACGGAGAAAAAAACTAATGAAAAAAAAAATCTGCTTTAACTGGGCTAACCTGCCAAACATGAGATCCATGTCATGAAAGTCTTATAACTAAATAGAAAAAAAAATTAACATAAACAAACCAAATTTTTTTAAAAAACTAAAAAGTAAAAAAAAAAAAAAACAAAACGTATCAGCCTTTTCACTGTGGACTGCATTGTGCAATCCAGAGTCAAAGACACAAAAACGGCAAAAAAACAAAAAGATAAAAAAATAAAGGCATCAGTCGATAACTAAATAGAAAAAAAAAATATTAATGAACTAAATTAAACAAAAAAATATTAATTAAAAAGAAAAAGAAAAAAAAAGCTATAAGAAGAAAAAATTAATGAAGAAAAAGAAAAAAAAATTAAATTAACTAGTTTAACCCTTCAAACCAAGTTAACTCATCAAACATAGGATTCACATCATGAAAGTTTGATAACTAAATAGAACAAAAAAAATTGACAGGTTAACCCAGAATTAACTCGGCTAACCTATGAAACCAGGTTACCCGTCAAACTCGGGATATGTGTCATGAAAGTCTAATAACTAAATAGAAAGAAATTTAACATTAACAAACCAAACTAAATAAATAAAATTAATTAAAAATAAAAAAAAAAATTTCAGGTTACCTTGTCAAACCAGGTTAACTCGTTAAACCCAGGATTCGTGTTATGAAAGTCTGATAATTAAATAATTTTTTTATTATTATTAACAAAAGAAAAAAAACAAAAAAAAATGGATGAGTTAACCCATAATTAACTGGGTTAACCAGTAAAACCAGGTTAGCCCGTAAAACCTGAGATATGTGTCATGAAAGTTTGATAATTAAATAGAAAGAAATTTAATATTAACAAACTAAACTAAACAAAAAAAATTAATTAAAAAGAAAAAAAAAGCAAAAAAAAAATATGGATTAACTCGTCAAATCAGGTTAACCCATTAAACCCTGGATCCGTGTCATGAAAATATGATAACTAAATCAAAAAAAAATTTAACATTAAAAAAAAAATGAACGGGTTAACCTAGAATTAACTGGGTTAACCCGTGAAACCTGAGATATGTGTCATGAAAGTCTGATAACTAAATAGAAAGAAATTTAACATTAACAAACTAAAGTAAACGAATAAAATTAATTACAAAGAAAAAAAGCAAAAAAAATCCGAGTTAACTTGTGAAACCAAGTTAACCTGTTAAACCCGGGATCAATATCATGATAGTTTGATAACTAAATAAAAAAAATTAACATTAACAAACTAAATTAAAAAAAATTATTAAAAAAAAACAAAAAAAAAGAAAAAAAAACTGAAAGGCATAGAAAACAAAAAAAAAATTAAAAAAAAACAACTAAAAAAAAAGCATAAAAAAATAAAATACAACTCGACCTTTCACTGTAGATTATTATAGTAAAAAACCGAACAATTTTAGTATATTTATAATGAGTAAAAAAATCGAAAATAATCACTTCTATAATTCTGATGTTTGTTTTAAACTCGAAACTATAGCTTTCTATCCGTCACATAGATTCCATTGCACTAAAGAAGCACGACATTAACTTTTGTTTTTGGATCATTATCAAAAATAAAAACATTTGCTTTTTGCTGCAATGGTCGCTATTAGAGCAGCTAGAGCTTTGATTGTTTTGATTAAAGAACTTTCTATGTCATTTTGTATGATAAAGACATTGACTATAATATGAGACCTCCTGATCCATCGTCTATTTCCAATTAAAGATAAGAATGTCATATTATTTTTTATTTAAAAATTATTAAAATAATATTATTTTTAATTTTTAAAAATTATTTTTAAAATTAACACATCAAAATAAATTAAAAATATCAAAAAAATATTAATTTAAAAAAATTTAATTTTTTTTTAAATATTTTTAAAATGCAAAAATAAACATATCTAAATAAAGAAATTATCGTCTACTTGGATCGTTATTTCACTGTCTCTATTTTTTATTTTTTATTTTATTTTTTAATTTTAGTTTCCATAATTCTTTTATATAAAATCTTGAACAAAATTCTTGGAGTTCGGCCCAACTCCAATACTCTATAAGTTGCCATCTAAAATAAAAAAGCTCAATTCTCGGGACAAGAAGAGAAGCCCAAGAACTCAAATAAAAAAGGTAATTATTATACATGTATAAAAGAAAACGGTGTTTTCATGCGAAAATGACATTATTTTAAATTTTGTGATTTTGTAGTGTTCATAAAATTGTAATTTTTATTTTTTTATTTTTATTTGATATTTTTATCATTTTATACTTGGTCTATTTATCATCATTTTTCTCTCTCTTGTCTTTATTTTTTTTAAAATGTTTTTTGGTTTTTCATTTTTTTTCCTTACACATTTTTAGAAAAAATACTATTTTTTATTTATTTTTTACACTTTAAATATTTATCACTCTACACTTTTTGTTCTTATCTTTATTCTTTTGTAATTGTTTTTGTGAAAAATTATTATATAAGGCTAATAAAATAATGTTTCAATATAACAATTACAATATTATTTTATTTTTCTGTTACATTAAAAATTAGCTTAAAATCTTACATATTTCTATTAACACATATAATATTCATTATATAAAAATATCGATTTTTTTATTTACGGTTATACTTTTTACTCAATGTCAAAAAATACATTAATAACACTTACATATTAATTTTTTTGTGTTAAAAAAAATATTTGACCTGCATCGAGGCAAATTAAATAAACATGTTAATATTTTATTTTTTTATTATTTATTAGCATAAATAATTCTCAATATATTTAATTAAATGCATGCATAAACCTTTGGATTTATAATTAGAATTTAAAAAAAAAAACACATTTTAGAAGCCTATATATTTTGTTTTTGCCAAAAAAAAAAAAAAAATCTCCTGCCCACAATAAAACACGGTCAAATACCTAGTCATTACCTAGTCATTACTGAAAATAATACAGAAAGACTTATTTTTATGGAGATGAAGGTGAAAATGGGAAAAAAAAATACAATCAATAAACTAAATTAGTAGTATTGTGCTGTAAAACTCTAAAACATCGGCCCTCCATTAAAGATAATAATTCATCCACTTTTACTCCCAACCATCACAAATATATGCTCATCATTTTCGACTTTGAGAAAAAAAAAATGGAAAGAAAACTTCTTCATTCATGATCCAGGCTTGCTTTGGACATTTCAAGCCTAAACTATTGACAGTTGAACACTTCGTATTATCAAAATCATTACCACCAGAAAATGGCTACCACAAATGTCATTATGTGCCAGCAGATGACTATGTGCGCACACGTAGCGGTAGGTGATCGGTGGAGCTGCCATTGACTTCGTAAAGATTTAGGAGCTTCTTTTCAACCAAAACGCGATTTCAACAATCCTTGCATTTGATAAAGCAAAGGCATTGAGAAGGAGAAGGGGGTGCAAAAACGGAAAGTCGACTCAACCTCTCTTCGTTTAATTACTGCAAGACGGACGCAGAGGGTTTCTTGTTTTGGTGTTTCTCGAAAGATTGATATGTGTCCTTTAAGGTTTATCTTGGTGTTCTTCTCAGCCGTTTTAGCTGGATATTTTGCATGGAGGACAGTACGATCATCGCCCGAGATTGATGATTTTGTTTCCGATGATTCAACTGCTGAAAAGACTTATTTGAGAGAGAAACAAGAATTCAATTTCAAAAGGGTATGTTTCCATCAAGAATGATTTCTTTAACTTTATGTTCAATCAAGAATTCTTTTCTTCTCCTTCTCTTGGTACCAGTCTTGATAATTGTTCGTTATTGGGTTTTCTTTTCAGATTATTCAAAATGGATTCTGGGTATTTGTCGATATGGCTAGTGGGAGGTACTTGTGGAGGAACTTCAAGGAGATGAAGAAAGATGAGACATTGAAAAGCTTATAGGATTTGACCATGGCCGTTTCCGATTTATTTGTTCTTTTAGTAAATAATAATCTCTGTATCATAGGGGCGAAAATAATTGTAATCTCTCTTTCGCTTGCTGTTGAGGATGGGAGGGCATGGATTGCGAGGTCTATCATCTGTGTTTTGTTCCTGCTAAGGCATGGATTAATGAAATTAGATTTATCATTATTTTCGCACCACACTTGAATTACCATAAATTGGCAGTGCTTGTACTCAAACATGAAGGCAGATAATCAAAGTCCAGTAGTTAAATCTGAAACTTTCAAATTGAAGACCTTAATATTTCTTGATTCAATTTCTGTGTCTGAGCAGATGAAAGTTCAGGAAATGAGAGCAGGACAGGCTATTGACAGCATGGAGAATGAGAGCAGGCTAAATTTCTTACATATATACATATATAATACAAGGTCCAATCTGCCTCCGGATCAAAAAAGAAGAAGAAGAAGAATCTCATGTAATAATTGGCACAGATGTTGTGCTGTGCATTAGAACACAAGTAAAAAGGATTATCGGAGGAGCAAATATCATCGATGCAATGCTGACGGAGAACCAGCTGCGAACGCTTCAATTTAGGTCTGCTTGCAGCTTAATAGACATGTACAGAAGAGTAACAAGAGCACCTTGCGGGAGTGGAGCAAACCTAGCAAGATTTGAACCAATCCACATGGCTACCACTACCAGAGCAACAATGCTGCTGCTCCTCTTTCCACATGCCCAGCTAGCAAATTGGAGACACAGAACAAGCGAGATCCCACCTCTCCCACCCAAAATCCATGCAATCAAATAACCAATCTTGTATCCAGCATCCAGTTGTCTGTCGAACAACGCCATGAGACCGCTGAAGGTGAGAGATAATAGAGATCCAAAAGTATGCAGTAAGAAGAGAGAGATAAATGCAGATCTTAGCACTTCGCTAAAAGGGCCTCTTTCCTGATCTAGGGTTCCTTCTTCGGCTTCCTCTTCTGTCTCACTGTAGAAGGAAGGATCCTCACTCACGTTATAATGCTCCCAATACCTCTCGCTTCTTGTTTTCCGCTTCATCTCAGCCCACCTGTATATCCTTACCCAGTTTTCAACTTCAGGTGTATAGTATTGTTTTTTGCTATATGACCTGCCAGTTTCTTCTTGAAACCTACGTACTCGATCATACTGAGTCCTTGTCACTTCATTAGAGAGTATCTAATTAAGAAATGGTTTGTGAGAAGGTAAATATACAGTCTGGAAAATGGAAATTAAAATAATACAATACCCATGAAACTGAAGGAAAAGAATGCAACCACTACATTACACTCGGTCAAGACCTTAAATCTCATCAATCGACACTCTTACTATTTCCAAGTGGATTTAGGGAAAATCAGTTATTAAAAGTCAGCTTTTCAATATTCTAATTTTTCCATTCAACAAACTAACTGGACGTTGCCAAGAACTTAAAACAAGACTAGTACACCGCTTGAATTTTTCCAGTCCAACAAGGGTTGTCATTCTACCCCACTGCACCCATGCTTGTTTTTCTCCACATAGGAATATAGACTATTTTAAGTTGTTATCTTTCTAATAAAATCAGTAATTAGCAGAACAAACACCAAGAAGTTTATCAAGGATTTCTCACTTCGTATGCATGCCGAATGCTCTTGAACAGCTCACTAGCTTGTGAATGCTTGCTGACATCAGGATGATACTGCAGCCATAATACAAGAACAAGTGTCAAGGAGAAAACCATTAGCAAACATCTTGGGGATAGTTCTTGAAAAAGTATGGTAATCTTTTATGACCTTTCAAACAAAATGAATCTAGAAGAAGTAATTATTCATGGTAAATGACAGTCAATCAGTCACAAGGCTAAAAGAAGGTATAAATAACATGAATCATATGAGAGCGAGAGAGTTAAAATGTAACTTGCATGAATTTAACAAGTGATGTTAAGATCAAGGACATCGGGCCCTAAAATATTGCAGCTGATGCGTGCGTGCTTGTGTGTGGATATCAGGCCACTGCTAGGAAGTTGGAATGAGCACTGTAGTAAATCGTGGAGAAACAAAAGTGCACAATTCCTTTTATAATGTCTTCTGGCATAACCAACCAACAGTGACCATGGAAACCCTGAAAAACTAAATTATTAACCAACTGTGTACATCTCCTTCAAACCAACACGATTGTTTGAAGCAACAAGAAATAAACCAAGACATTCTATCCTGTAGCAGCTGCCCTTTTTAAGCACATTCTAGTATGAATCATCTTCCAACAATCCCATCCATCTGTTTCTAACACAGCATTTCAACTCCTACTACATAACTGCAAACCAACGCAGAGGAGGAAGCCCTTTTTAAGCACAGTCCATATAGAGTCACACGGATGACAATAAACAACCCTCCTTTGATAAGCTCGCCGATGAAATATTCAAGTTTAATTATACCTCCTTTCTGCGATGCAATATGGAAAAATCTCCATCATACTGTTTCAGCAAGTAAAAGTTTTAGGAACTCGAAACCTAGCCAAACACAACTCTGTAGATTACCTTAGCTAGCATTAAACCCACAACTTAATTTTAAACAAGATCCAGTTTTTTTTGTTTTTTTTTAACCTATAATTAATTAACCTTAAAACACTACTACATAAACTCATTTGTCCCAAATTTATATACAAGAACAGGTTCTTGAAATCAAACACAAACCTAAAACCTACAAAATTGCAAACAGTGATTAGTATTCGAATTAAGAATAGCAACGATTTACAGACTTAATAAACAAAAACAATTACTGCATAATTAGAATTACCTTTCGAGCAAGAAAGCGATAGGCTTTTTTAATATCGGCTGAAGTGGCGGTCCGCTCGAGTCCCAGCACCGCGTAATGGTCTTGCTCGCCGCCGTTGATTGCTGCCCATGATGATGCAACTACCACTGTTGGGCCCCATTTGTTGTTTTTGCGATGACGGGATTTATTGTCAAGGTTAGGATGGTGGGTCCAGCTACCGATCAGGGAATTGTGGCCACCGGTGATGATGGAGCTGGAGGAGTAGAATGAAGCAGAGGCGTCGATTGTGGTGGGGATAAGTCCCACCAGGAGGAGGCGCGCTTGCATTATCGTTCATGCATCTCTCTCTCTCTCTGTATCGTGTGGTGGTGGTGAATCAACCTGTGGACATCGAGTGTTTGACAAATGATGCAGAGAGGAAATCAGCGACTCTTTTTTGTTGTTGAATTATAAGAGTACTCCCTGAAGTTTGGAGGATTCATCAATTTTATCCCCTAGAAGCCCTAAACTAATTTGCTCTCAACTAGTTTATAAGGATTACTTTTCTTCAAAACCCCTCCTTGTTTCAATTCTACACCTATTTAATTTAATTTAGAAATTCAGATTTCAAGCAAATTGTATTTTGACCGTACATCTTCTCAGAAGCTATGCCACTTCTTTGGCTGTCCTGATTGTGTCTTCTTCAATAGTTGAACATATAAGCAAAATGGAGGGTGGATTTTATTATATTCCATTTATCAAATGAACAATAATTATTCTGTGGAAGGAAATCTGCCACATAAAAGGCTGTGTTAGGACAAATGATGGATGTCCATCCAAAACAGAGGGTCTTTTCTGTCGATCTGACAAAGCAGATGAAGATGAACAACACAGTTTGAAGAGATACTTAGCAACTAAGCACCCAATCCATTAAATTATTTTTTTTCTTAAACTCTTGAAACAACGATTTTAATTACTATTACAAGAGAAGCCAATTTCACTGTTGCATTTATTATATCACCTCTCAAGTTTGCACTATAAATTGCCACCATGCATAACCTGTTTATATTTTTACTGCAGAAACGGTGTTTTTAAAAAAATTTGAAGTCAGTTCAACTTCAAATTTTCCAACTCTTTCCATGGTTGATAATTCAAAAAAAAACCAGGACATGAGAGAGTTACAAATCTCTTGACAGGTGCTCCATCAGCTTCTTTCGATCTTCAACAACTTACCCAGTAAGCGAAGACCACCACCTATACCAACAAGTGCATATAGACAAGCCCAGTTATTAAGAAACGAGAATGGCATGCAAGAGAGTTGGTAGGGGTGTCATCGCTGTCACAGTCCATCAAAAACTCCCCTCTCACCATTCTAAGACTAGGGATGACACCAAGTGTTATCTTCAAAAGTCTAAGAATAGAGTGACATGCAGTCGCAACTGTAAGGACAGCCACCTCCACCTTCGTAGTCTTCCTCGAGTACAAAAAAGGCTCCGAAGATACGTGATATCCGTGGTTATATGAAAACACCCTTTAAACTTGCAATAGCTGAACCTCACCTCTCTGTGAACTTCATCCACCGCAGAGATGAACCTGAATAACTTTGATAGGCTCACAGACCTAAGAAAACACATGTAAAATCATCGACCGTAGCCTGGAGCTTGTCATGCCATGTGTGAAATTCTTATGGCAATGATCCGGAGATCCGTTCATGCACGGTATCACAACTTGGAAACCAACTCCATTTTTAATTTCAAAAACCTCTGCGCAAATATTTAAGCATGGTATCCTGTTTCAGATGAATTACAATTTGGTTCTTGAGGTCTGTACTGTGTGAAGCTAGCAAAATAAGACTATCTTTTTGCTGCCTTAAGTGTTTACATAGGCTTTAAATTTGTAGTTTGAAAGATCTTAGGCATTGCGTTGGTAGCTCTAAAATACACCACATAGGGTTCATAATACAGATGGTGGTGTGTGTGTAATATGATCATAAATGACATTTTAATAGATTTATGGCTTCCCAGAGAGCCATGAAAAGAGAAATATCATCTTTACGAATCTTATTTGAAAACTTATTTAGAGGTGTTCTAACTTCTAAACTCTCTTCAAATACGGATAACATCAATCTATAATTAATTATAACTATATTACTGCCTAGATTATCTAAAAGAAATGTTCCCATCAGCTTTTCATCAAAATTTAAATCTTTTACTTTATATTTATTTTATTTTTCTACTTTTCTGGCTCCAGGTCAGCGCCACTAAATTCATTAGGACCCACCATTCACGGAGAAGCAAAGAAGGCAGTATCCATGGCTGTTGCCTCACGTAGAAGGCAGGGCTGTCCAGATTCATCACAGGGGACCGCCTTGCTGTCCCCTTAATTTCTTGCTCGAAAATCTTGCCATTTTCTTCTTGATTTTACCTCCTAAACACGTTCTCATTATGTTGACAGACAGTTTTTGTATTGTAAGAATACGATAATTTTGTAAAAAATACTTATCAAATCACTCCTTAATATTCACAATAATTGAATTTGCAGACATCATTCCTTCGTTAACATGATGTTTCTCTTTTTATTACAAAAATGAGTATAAATACATTGATTAATTACTGAGAAATTCAACAACTCCTTTCTTTTGTAGGTTTAATCCTCCGTTTAGAATTGCGCTTCAACAGAAATAGATTAAAATTTTTTATTATTATTTTAAATTAGTTTTATTTATTTTTAAAAAATAAAAAAATATTATTTTAATATATTTTTAAATAAAAACTACTTTAAAAAATAATAACCATCACACTCAAATGAGAAAAATTCTACAAATAAGACTAATTATAGCATGATTTAGACTTGAGATTTTGACCATGTCATTTATTTATCACAACCAATTCCCTAAAAACCGATGAAATGGCTCAGTGTTAAAATTCATGAAATGGTCCAAATTCATGAAGTGTTAAAAGTTATATTGTTAATTAAAAAATCATTTATGATACATTTATAAAAAAAAAATTAAATTTATAACATTAACTAAATATAAAAATAAAATTAATTTTTCACACTATTAAAAAATACTTGTATATAAAAGAAAAAAAATATTATTCATTTTTTATTTGAAAAAAAACTTTTATTTAAAAACATTTAAAATGTGTTTTTTCAAATAATATAAATTTAAAAAACTGTAAAACTAGTTTTCAAGTTTTTTTTTAATAAAAAAATATTGTATTTGAAGATAATGTTTTTTATTTAGTTCGCTAAAAAAAACTGAAGTATTGCTCTCTTTATAGACCACCCACTAACATTCTCTTTTAAAAAAAAAAAAAAAACTTTAAATTTTATTATGAAAAAAAGGAAAGAAAACAAAGCTAATTTACTATTATTACCGTTATTATTTTGGGTTATTTTAAGTTTGTTTTCTTGTCCATAACAGAAGATGAGAACAACAGGCAAAGGGAAAACACGCTTTAATTCAAGCCTCAATGAGACCGTCTCTCCCGGCCATCCTCTACTTGAGTCAATAAAACACTCTCTCTCTACCTCAAAGAGGACCAGAATAGTGAGACACAATACAAAGGACGTTCAAAGGGCCTCTCTCTTTCTCACTCTCAGGTATTTCTTTACACCTTCTCTTTAAAAGAAACTTGTTTCATGTGATGTGAAATGGTGATTTTCTTCATGGGTTTTCCAAGAAACTTAGTTGTAATGTACATTATTTCTTCATTATTATGATATCTCAAATATGATTTGTTGTTCTACTCAATAAAACAAAAAAACTAATCTTTATGTAGAAGTTCTTGTCCAAATATTAGTAGGATTCACACATGATCCTCCTTGTCAATGGGTTTTGCTAAGCTGTGGAAGATATTTGGGAAAAAAATTCTTCCTTTTCCATTTGAAATTTTGTCTCTTTTCTCATATGTACTCTGGATTGTTTTAGTTTCTTTTCAGGGGAGTTATAGCATGCATGCAAAAATCAGAATTTGAGGGGAAAATAAAAGGATCACACCAAGAAGAGACTAGGAAATAGATTGTACAAAGAAAATCGATTCAAGAGAAATTTCAGCAGTTTTATAAATTTTAATTAGCAGTTGAAGCATCCCTTCATGGGTTTTCATCGAAGCATGTCATTGAATATGTGGTTTCTAAATGTAATTTTGCTCTTTCTCAAAGAAAATTTCTCGGTTTAATGGTCTTTGATTTCCTTGTCTAACTGTAGAAAGTAACGGAAGAATAAGAATTCCAATGTCTTCTTTGGGGAATTCCAACAATATATTTTGGCAAGAATGTCCTATTGGGAAGTTGGAAAGGCAAAAACTAATTAACCAGAAGGGGTGTGTTGTATGGATTACAGGTCTCAGTGGATCAGGTTTGTTGTGAAACTGAGTTCTCTTTACTTTTGTTGCATCAGTCATCATCACCAGGCGGATATTGAGAACCAGAATTAGCATGTTCTGCTTTTATCGCGTGCAGCTCTGTTCACAATGATGTTATTACCTTCTAAATAATATCTTTTGCAAAGTACCATCAGCTTTTAGAATCTAAACTGTTGTAAGCATCATAGAAGCTGTGTCTACATGGCACGAGTAGTTTAACTAGTTTCAAACCAAAACTGGATGCTGGACTGTTATCATAGGTATTTAATGAATTTCCATACCCTCTTATACTGCTTCGTCAATTTTTCAGGGAAAAGCACACTGGCATTCTCGCTAAATAGACAATTGTATTCTAGGGGGAAGCTGTCCTATGTGCTTGATGGGGATAACCTTAGGCATGGACTGAACAACGATCTTGGTTTCAGTGCTGAAGATCGAACTGAAAATATAAGGAGGGTTGGTAAGTATGATTACACACAAAAGCTTATAATTGGAGTTTGAGTTAACGACCATGGGAGTTAATTTTTTATCATAGATGTTTTGTCTTCTTCAAGATAACAAACAAACATGTACAATGGGATTGGACATGCTATGTATAATCTCGCATCCAACAGAAGTTGGACGAGGCTTTCTGATGGCTCTGAACTACAATTTGTTGAAAGTGTCAGACAAACGAGTCATCTTATTCCAGTTCTGGAGTAATTTGGAAGATGTTAATTACTAGTAGTAAATTAGTCAAACACCAGCATTTGATATGACCTTGTTTGGCATTCTTGTTCTTTGGTCTCCCATTAAAGCAGTTCTGATTGCCATATGCTCTGTGGGTTCTTTTGGGAAGTCTTTGAGGAAGCTCTTACTAGCTCCAACTCTTTGTTTTGTTAGTTATTGTGTCCCAACTTCCAGTAATGGGAGAACTGTAAGAGATAAGCTAGATTTAAAACATGCTAAAAAACCGAAAGCAATTTCTCAACTTTTGCAGGTTTGCAGCTCACTATTTGAATGTCATAATTCCTTGTAAGCTGAAGTATGAGGTCATGGTCAAGTTTCAGCTCCAAGACTCATTCATAAACAAACTATTAGTGTCTATTGCATATTTGAGCTATTGTTAAACATTGTATCAGTAACAAAAAGAAAGATATCATACTTAAGGTTGTGATAATTAGAAGGTTGTGATATGCTGTGCTTGTTTACATGATTTTTTGTTTTGTTCATCTCTAAGTTATTTTGCATCTATTTCATCTAGGGGAGGTGGCAAAGCTCTTTGCAGATGCTGGTGTGATATGCATTGCTAGTCTGATATCACCATACAGAAAAGACCGGGATGCTTGCCGAGCAATGTTGCCAGATTCAAATTTTATTGAGGCAAGTTTCCTGATGAAGGCTGTTACGTGTGAGCTTGTTTTTTCCTAGAGATGGAATGCTGATTACTTGTATCTGTACAGGTTTTCATGAACACTCCTCTATCATTGTGTGAATCAAGAGATCCTAAAGGCCTTTACAAGCTTGCGCGTGCTGGAAAGATCAAAGGTGTGCTTTTGAAAATTTCTTAGCTGTATCTTTAATACGTTGAGCAGTTTCCCTGACAGTCAATTCATCTGCACCCAATTAGTAAGGGGAAAACACACAAGATGTGTAATAATAGATTATATAATGACCTAGAAAATGCACCAAATGATACCACTTAAAAACAAAGAAGAACCAAATAATATTTTGGATATGCTTTGGCACATAACTCTGATAATGGTATGAATTATGACACCTTTTTCACTTCTTTAGAAGTTTCTGAAGCTCTGCATTACAACTGCAGAGGACTTTTGGCTATGTGAAGGGCTCACTTCGAGTGTCCCATCCACACAAAGCAATAATAAATCAACACATGTAAATAAGAAAAAAAAAGAGAAAAGAAAAGCAGCTACCAAATCTCAAGAGTCTCGATACTTTTTTCGTAATCAAGTCTTTAGAACAAGAAACCATAAATTGATTGCTTACATAAATTGTGAGAATTTCTTAGCATCCCCCGCTCTTATGCATTTCCTTCCATTATTAATACATTTTGTTCCAGATGGCTGAATGGACTAGCCAAACCTTGTCCTCAGCCACTCCCCTGTCATCCAAAAGTGACCATGTTTAAATTGCAGGTTTTACCGGCATAGATGATCCATACGAACCACCTTTGCAATGCGAGGTATGATTTTAGACAATTGAGCTTTCTGATGTGCTCATAAATATCTCTGATGTTTTTCCTTGTCCAATCTCCAAAGCCTGCATAACTGAGTTATTATTTTCCAATCCTATCCGTGCAGATAGAATTACAGCAGATAGATGGAGTCTGCCCCACACCAACTGCTTTGGGTGGGCAAGTAGTGTCTTACTTGGAAGAGAAAGGATACCTGGAAGATCAGTGATTGACTCCACCAATTCTGCTCTGTCCGTGTCGTAACGAGTCACTCTCAGTTCGAGGATCTCATCTAAATAATAGCTTGAACCAGTCTTTATCTGCATCAACACCTCCTGGCTACCCATATGGCTTTTGGCAGTTTCTAATTGCATAGTTTCGAATTGTGTTTGAAAGCATGGACTCATGTCAGGCAAATTTATTTTGGTTTTCAAGATTGATAGGGTTTAGAGAACCTGGCAGGATGTTGTTGAATCTGTGCCCACAGTTTCTTCAGGTTCATACCCAACCGTTCCCATAGACAAATTCTCTTTCAGGTTCCATGTCCTCCCAAGTAAACGTCAACTTATCTTCTTAACTTGCATACAAATACAATTTATACCAAAGGGTTTTTACATGCACGTCTTTATTTAAGGTTTCTGACTTCCTTTCAGCTTGACTTGGATCCTCATTTATCCAATTTATGTTGGACTGAAATCATCAAAGTTGATGTGTATGATCCTGCTAGGAACAACTAGTAAAGCAAGATTCATTTTATCAGGTTGCATTATTTAGAATGAATCAAAGTACTTGATAGTTAGTTTATGGATATAAGCAGCCTATGCATGAACAAGGATATTTGAGCTTGCCTATAATATTTGGTGCTTTCTTTAAACTTGGTTTAGTTTGATATTGTGGGAATGGTTTTATTTTCTTGGAAATATATCAAAATAATTTAAAAATATAAAAAAATATAATTAAAAACAATTTTTTTTTTTTTCAAAAACACAATCACATCTGCTGCCAAAACCCACAAAAAAAATTACTGAACCTCATTTTTTTCAAAATTATGAGTAAGTGATTTTAAAAGGACTTCTTGTAGGCTAAAATTGTTAAAAGATTTGTGGGTCAAAGCCTAGGCAAGAACTGCCAAGCCCATTCTTATTTGAAATTGAAACAGCTCTAATACGACATCGTTCCTACCCCAAATGAAATCAATAAGACCAAAACACTTGAATATAAGGCCACCCAACAAAACATCCAAAGACGGACAGCCACCACTCCAGGGCAGGCAAAGACCAAGACAAAACACAGGGAAACAAATTGAACAAGAGAAGAGACAGAGAGATGGTTCTGAACAGCGGTTTGATGGTGACAATAGCGAACGTATCAGCGAATCTGTGTCAATACATAGCGTGCAACCCAGAACGCTTAAGCAGCGATCAAGTTTTACATCTCCTCTTCTGTCTCCCTCTTCATCACTTTGGGCGTCTCGCTCTCTCTTTCTGGACCTATCTTTGCTACAACCCCACCCCGGCCAATCTGCCTGACTCAGACTCCGATGCTGATTCAAATAACGATTCCCACTCGGATTGATGGATTTTCTTTCTTCTTTTTATTTTTTACAATACCCATTTCTTTTCATGCTGGGTTTTGCATTTCATGTCCCCATTAATGAAATAAAAAATAAATTATGTGTAATTTAGTCTTGATTGTCAATGCCTGATTATGAATTTTATTGCTTTCAATCTTGATTTATGCTTGTTTGTTTTGTTTGTCTTTATTTATTTATTTTATCTGCCACTTCGAGATAATTTCTTTTGTACCCTTTTCTTCTAATAAATGAAAGAAATTAAGGAACAATACTTGAAGATGAAAACAAGCTCCTACATTGCATAATTCTCATACTTGAAAACAATAGCAGGTTGCAGATGTCAAAGATTGAGCTCACAAATCCAATTCTTTTTATAAACTTAAAATGAAAACTGCTAATTGGATGGGAAACATATTTATCCATGGATAACTTTAAAGTGAAGTTGTATCTTCTTCAATAGCTGGACATGAAAAAAAGGAAAAAAGATTGAAAAAAGAGCAGACTTAAGATTTGGTAATATAAAAAATTGGAGTATTAATATTTGTTTTTTAAAATAATTTTTATTTGTAAATGTATTACGATAATATTTATTATTTATTTTTTAAAATATTATTTTTAATATCATTACATCAAAATTATCTAAAAAATCATATAAAAAAAATTTTAAATAAAAAAATCAAATTATTTAAAACCTGTGTTTTCACTCAATAACAAAAATAAATAAAATACCAGTAAAATAGATTAGTTTATGTAAATATTCAAACTTATTTGTTTTTGTGTTTCAAAAGCATTTTTTAAAAAAAATAATTTTTTTTTATATTTTTATTAATTTCAAATTAATATGTTTTTAATGTTTTCAAATCATTTTGATGTGCTGATATCAAAAATAATTTTTAAAAAATAAAAAAATATTATTGGCATATATTTTGATACGAAAATTTATTTAAAAAGCAACAACAACCACACTAAATTTTATACTTACTGAATTTTGAAAAAAAAAACATTGCAAGATCTACATGACGTGGTCATTCCTTGACTTCTAAAGAAGCAGAACTTGTTTATTTTTGTGTTTTAAAAATATATTTTTAAAAATTTAATTTTTATTTTTTTTACTTTAAATTAATTACTTTTTTATGTTTTTATATCGTTTTAATGTGTTGATATTAAAAATAATTTTTTTAAAAAAAAAAATTTATACATTTCAAAATAAAAAACATTTTGAAAAATAATATTTACCACATTCTCAAACATCATATTTAAAAATTATGATTTTAAAGTTCGAATTTGAGTATCAAATTCTTCCCTTGTTCAAACCTTGTGGTCATTTTTTTATTAAATGTTTGTGGATTTTTTAAATATGTCATAAACAGTGATGTAATGAAAATTACTTAAAAAGACATGTGGCACCATAATTGAATCAAAATAAAAACAACTCTGTTTTTTTTTGTTGGTGTATGGTAGAGTACAGATACAAGCTGGGCATGCATGGATATAGCAAAATTCAAATCAATATAATTGTTTTATGCAATATTCAACAAGATTTCATTAGTAAAAAATATCAATTCTCATAAATATAACTCGTGACTCATTTTTTCTGATAAAAAATACTTATAAAAAGATTTAAATTAAAAAAATCAAAACTTTAAAAAAAAAATAAGAATAAGGCTAAACTAAGCGCTTGTCCTATGAATAAAGGGTTACACGCGAGATTTTATTTTTTTTATAAGGTAATGGGGTGGATTATATCTTATCTATCCAAATTCTGATTGAAAAAAATAAATGACATGTTATTTATAGCAGACGACATATTATCTAGAATATCCAAATTTTAATCAATATGGTGACTGATTTTTTTTTCTAAAAATCTATTTTCAACTCAAAACAACTAGAAAACACCCTAAAAACCTTGTTAAACCGTTCCATAACCTCTAAAAGTGCAAAAAGCCATTCCAAAAACCAAAATTAACTCAAAACCAAAAATCTTTCCGAGCTCATATATGTTTTTGGGCACCTTCATGGTACAAAAAAAAAAACACTTGATTTGAACCTCTCACTATGAAACCATTTGGAACAAAAATCTATTGTTTTGGGTGGTTAGAATAGCCGCAACATCAATTTTCTTTTTTTAAATTGGAATTTGGTGATTAATTCTCTCGCTTTCGTCTAGAAAAGGACTGAAAAATAATAAAAATAAAGTTTGATGCTGAAATTATTTTTTCTAAAATTAGAGAGACCAGACCAGTCATCTAATAGCTAAAAAAAATACAGACTAAAATATATTTTTCAAACAAATTTGAAAGATACCACCTATTTTACTCATATTTTTTACTTTTGTCCTCTTACTTTCAACTTAATCCTCTCTTCAAATAAAAAAAAACATGCAATTAGGTGCTAATATGAGTTGAGCTTAATTGTATAAATAAAAAGTTTAAGGATCAAATTGATTTGTTTTAAAAAATCATTGCCTCAAAATATATATATATATATATATATATATATATTACTTTCTAACTAACTAAATTAAAATAGAATTTGTGTTTATTTATAATTCACGAGAATCAATATAAACTATGTGAAAATGTTTATCATTTGAGGTATTATCGATCATTGTTATTTATCCTGAAACTAAAATGTTCTATCCCTTCAGTGATTGTTTAACTTTCATTAAACCCGTAATGATCGGAGCAATTGAACATTTAAATTTAATAGTGATTTACAAGACAAAACATCTCTATTTTCTTTGATTGATCGTGTAGAATGTTGAAAAATCTCTTCTTCTGTTTTGTCGTTATATAATAAGTTTTAGACAATATAATTGTTTTTTTTTCATTGCATTTCACTATATTATGCATGCTTTACTTATGGAATAATTTTCAATAATAATATATTTTCCTTCCCCAATATGAAAATAATATTTTTTTTAAATCAGAAAAATAATTTATAACTTTAATTTTAACGTAAGATTTTTAAAAGTATTTATTTGAGAAATTAGATGCTGCTTTTGCTAATTAATTTGTTTACATGTGTAAATTAAAAAAATTTATAGAAATGAATTATAATCTACTCTGACTAATTGATCTTGTTCAATATTCATCTGATGGAATATAGAGAAATTTTCCTTGTAGAATTCAACAAGTGATGAATATTATATAAGGAGTATAATTATTTTAAAAAAATGGAAAAAAAAAAGGATCATTTGAAACGGGAAGGGGTCTGGGTGCTGATGGGCTTAGACACAAACCCGTAAGCAAAATGTGGATGATTTGTTCATATGAGAGTTTATTTGTTTTCGAGGTAGTTTTTGTGGTTATGATTTTTTAAAAATAAGTTTTTAAAAAATATTGTTCGCTGTGATTAGTTAGATTTAGATATATATTTGGTAAAAATTATGGTTGAAGTTTATATGTAACAAAAAACGTGTATAAAATGCTTGATACCAGTTGTATTTCAGAGTGTCATTATGGTTGCTTTTCAAAGTGTTTTTTACTTGAAAATACATTAAAATAATATTTTTTTATTTTTTAAAAATTATTTTTGATATCAACACATCAAAATAATCTTAAAACATAAAAAAATTAATTTGAAGTAAAGAAAAAAATAAAAAAAATTAAGTTTTTTTAAAAGCGCTTTTGAAATACAAAAAAAAAAATAGAGTTATGAATTTTTTTGAAATTCAATTAGAAAAATTAGAAAAACATGTAAAAACTATTGCATAAAAACTGTGTTTAAAACATCCCAAAAACTATACTTTTAGGCACTGCCGAAGTATACACCTAGGACACATTTGACATTGTACATACGGACAACAACGTTTGGGATGTTTTAAGAAAAAAATGGTCAAAATACCAAACATGCTTCGTTTTCCAAATGAACACATTATCACCTAACAATGTCACTCATAGTTTCCATATTTTATTTTTACAGTATTAAAATGCTTTACTTCAATATATCCACACACACACTTCCTAATTAACCAAATTCTAGAATTTCTGTTGATTTTAATTTATTAGAATGAATATATCTCTTCAAAATTCTTTTAGAATCTAAACTGTTGTTCGCACCATAGAAGCTGTGTCTACATGGCACGAGTAGTTTAATGAATTTCCATACCCTCTTATACTGCTTCGTCAATTTTTCAGGGAAAAGCACACTGGCATTCTCGCTAAATAGACAATTGTATTCTAGGGGGAAGCTGTCCTATGTGCTTGATGGGGGATAACCTTAGGCATGGACTGAACAACGATCTTGGTTTCAGTGCTGAAGATCTAACTGAAATTTTTTAAAAAAAACGCGGGTATATTTTCAAATGCTCACTTGTGTCTATTTGTTATTTGTTGTTATTTAAAAATATAATTTAAAATAAATAAATATTTTTTTTTATCAAAAACACAATTACTTCCGCCAAAACCCAAAAAAATAAAATTCTGAACCTCATTTTTTTAAAATTATGAATAAGAGATTTAAAAAATATTGGCCTGACGGGTCGACCTGGGACCCGGTCAATCTAAGACTGGAACTGGACCGGGTTGAAGAAAAAACAGGGTGGAAAACCCGGTGTGACCATGCTAACCCCGTGGGTTGACCCGGCAAGACTTTATCAAGACCTGGTTGCAAACCCGTTGATTTTTTGTTTTTTTTACTAAAACGACGTCGTTTTGATTTTTTTAAAGAATTGACCCGGTCAACACGGTGATCCGGTCAAAACCCGATGATCTAGTTAAAACCTGGAACCCGGGCTTTGGACCGGGCCAGGTCTTAAAACTATGGTTAAAAGATATGCAGGTCAAAGCCCGGGAAAGAGCTACCAAGCCCATTCTTATTTGAAATTGAAACAGTTCTAATACGACGTCGTTCTTGCCCCAAATGAAATCAATAAGACCAAAAACACTTGAATACAAGGCAACCCAACAAAACATCCAAAGACGGACAGCCACCACTCCAGGGCAGGCAAAGACCAAAGACAAATCACAGGGAAATAAATTGAACAAGAGAAGAGACAGAGAGATGGTTCTGAACAGCAGTTTGATGGTGACAATAGCGAACGTTTCAGCAAATCTGTGTCAATACATAGCGTGCAACCCAGAACGCTTAAGCAGCGATCAAGTCTTACATCTCCTCTTCTGTCTCCCTCTTCATCACTTTGGGCGTCTCGCTCTCTCTTTCTGGACCTATCTTTACCACCACCCCACCCCGGCCTATCTGCCCTACTCAGACTCCGATGCTGATTCCGATAACGATTCCCACTCGGATTGATGAATTTTCTTTCTTCTTTTTATTTCTTA
Source organism: Populus alba x Populus glandulosa (assembly GCA_033617975.1). Taxonomy (NCBI): domain Eukaryota; kingdom Viridiplantae; phylum Streptophyta; class Magnoliopsida; order Malpighiales; family Salicaceae; genus Populus; species Populus alba x Populus glandulosa. The sequence continues at coordinate 4,483,306 of CM066155.1, read as the reverse complement.
CAACACCCGTTTCTTTTCATGCTGGGTTTTGCATTTCACGGCCACATAAATGAAATAAAAAAATAAATTATGTGTGATTTAGTCTTGATTGTCAATGCATGATTATGGATTTTATTGCTTTCAATCTTGATTTATGCTTGTTTGTTTATTTTATCTGCCACTTTGAAATAATTTATTTATACATGGATACCTTTAAAGTGAAGTTGCATCTTCTTCAATAGCTGGACATGAAAAAAAAAAAATAGCAAAAAGAGTAGACATAAGATTTGGTACTATATAAAAAATTGGAACATGAATAGTAACGTGTTAGCATGAATAGTACTATGTTTTTTTTTAAGTTTTTTTTTCTTAAAAATATTTTAAAATAACAATTTTTATTATTGTAAAAAAATTATATTTGATATTATTACATTAAAATAATCTAAAAATATTCAAAAAAAATTTGAAAAAAAAAATCAAAATTTTTAAATATTATTTTTTCAACATAATAATAAACACGTACTAAAATAAATAAAATATCTTTTTTTTTCATTTAATTTTACTTTGCCAAAGTTCTAAAAAAAAATATAGTTTCACCCATAATTGAAGCAATTGAACATCCTCAAAATATCTTCATTAATTTTAGATATCTGGTAATCTTGGAAAATATCAACTTGTATGCTTTAAAGAATACTTACCACATTGAATCTTATAATTATAGTTTATGTTATACTTTAAGGTACCATTTGGTTTTTTGCTTAAGACATAAGAGATAAGATTTTATTTTTTGTTCTTTTGTTTTTTTGTTCTTACCCATGTACTTTGATATCCTTTTAAAGGGTGAGATTAGTCTTGTTCGGGGTTCGAAATTCATGGTTGCCCTTTCCGACAAGTGTGCTTTTTAAAAATCAAATTTATGTTTTTATCTTTATAGAGATATAAAAATACCTTAATATTTAGACCAATACTTCATTAATAAACATAAGAGATAAGATGAAAACATTACAAATAAGAAGAGAAATAATTATATTTAATAGTAATGTGCAATATAAAATATTTTTATTGAAAAAGTGAAGTCAGATAACGTAGAATGTTTTTTTTTTCCCTTCTGTTTTGTCTTTATATAATAAGTTTTAGACAACATTTTTTTTTTCATTTCAATGCATTATGCATGCTTTACTTATTGTATAATTTGCAATAATAATATATTTTCCTTCCCCAATATGAAAATAATAATTTTTTAAATTATAAAAAATAATTTGTAACTTAATTTAATTTTGATGTAAAATATATAAAAAATATTTATTTAAGTAAATTAAATTCTGCTTTGGCTAATTAATTTGCTTACATTTGTAAATGATAATTTGCTTAAAAATATTGTCTTCATTGATGAGCCTCACCGATTTTTTAGAATGTTCGGTGACAATCACATGAAATTATATTTTTTTTAAAAATAAAAAATTATAAGAAAGTTTTCCTCGACCTAATACACACATTTTAACAATTAAGTAACAAAGAAAATTGAATTTGAAAGTTTAAATTCATTTATCTCCAAAACAGAGTTGTATAACTTCTCTTTTTCTTGTTTTTGGAAGTTGATATCTTTTTTATTTTTATAGGTTTGAAGTTCCTTTTTAAAGATTTCTTAAATTTAATAACTTTAAAATACAAGAACACAATGCTTTAATATAACATGAAAGTGAGACCCATTCTTCTATAATATAATATATAAATATTAAGAAATCACACCGCTAAACCTCATGTTAAAAATCGAAGGAAGATTAAGGGAATATGATGTAAATCTTGTTCCAAAATATTTTTAATTTTTTTTTGTTTAAAATAATTTTTTTATATATTTTCATATTATTTTGATATGCTGATGTTAAAAATAAATTTTTTTTAAAAAAAAACTTTATTTTGATACATTATTAAACGAAAAGTATTTTGAACTGCTACCTTTTATCCAATTCTAAATAGAACTTAAATACTCTAGTTAATCTTTCCCTTTTTTATTTGATTTTGATGCCAATAGTTTTGCACAGTCATTAAATTGCTCAATTATTTTTAAAATAATCTTTATTTTTTAATTGTAGTTGCATATTCCGGATTTGAATCTCTTGCCACGATAACGTGAATAGTTTATATAATAATATTTAACCTCTTGATTTCTGGAAACAAAATTTATAAAGAAAAGAAGTACTCCTATAACTTATACCCTTCTCTTTCTTTTTTTTCTTTTCGTAAAAGAAAAGGAGTTTTACATGAATTATAAACTTCCTAATCGTCACCAATCTAATTAATAGTTTGTAAGAAAAGCTACCTTCATAGCAGGCTCCTCTTTACTAATAAAATGATGGTCTAATAATTAAAATATTATTATATTACTACAAAGATGATAACACAAATTTAATTTTTAAAAAATATATTTATTGAGAGATAACCACAAACTCCGAATGAAACTAATTTCACTTTTAAAAACAATACACAATACGAGGATACATAAACAAAGATAAAAACACTACTGCATTTCAATCATTCTAATTAATAATCTTACATATAGTGTTCACACAAATATGAGGACTTAGCAAGTATCTATGAGTACTATACATAGAAAGCTAACTAAAAAATATTAAAAGAAGATATTTTTGTTAGTTGTCCAGAGATTATATAATATTTTTGAAGATTGAGTCAAAATAATACCACCATAGTTCCTTTAATGATTTTTCATCTTTCAATCATATCCATAATATTTCAGTTTAATTTATATATATATAAAAAATCAAGTTCCTCTTATGACTAAAGCAACTAAACTAGCTCTTCAAAATATCTTCATTTTAGATATTATATCATCCTAAACAATATCAACTTGTACTCTCTCGAGAATGCTAGCTTACCATTTAATAAATTATTTATTTTATAAAAATTTATAATTTAATAAATTTTAGAAATTTATTTAATAGAAAATTAAAATTTACTCCAATTAATTATTTTTTTTATTGATATGAATTAGAAAGTATAATAATAATAATAATAATAATTTTACTTTGGTTAATTTATTTTTCTTCAATGTTCTGATGAAATATATAGAATTTTTACAATACAATTATTTATAAAAAAAATATTATAAAAAAATATTTTAAAAAATCAGAAAGGAATAGAAGAAAAAAAAAGGTGTAAAAGGGCATGAAACAAAGCCTAGGCATTGATTGGTTTTGCAGCAACTCATGAGAAAATGTTGACGATGTGTTGTCCGAATAGAGGACGACTTATATCATATTATTTTCTCCGGTGAGCCTCATTGATTTTTTCGTAAACTAGTCAGATTCTTGGTATATTTGTAGGCAACCACACAAAATCATAATTTTCCTTCGTCTTTTTTTTTCCCTTTCTGTACAAAATAAAAAATTGGCAAACACTCCCATTACCTCATAAATACAAACCTAACATAAAATTATATTTTTAACTAACAAATCATCACAAAACTTCAAATATATATATATATATATATATATATATATATCTTCTAAATGCCTTGATGAAATTGTATAATTTTGATATTTATAAATTCCATATAACTAGAGCTTTAATTCACTAGTGGTATTGACCGGTTTTGTGGCTAAATGAAAAAAATTATATATCTATTCTCTATATCTTTTTAATGTTTTTGTTAATTTTATTAAAAAAAATTAATATATTTAGGTTTCCAAATCCAATAGTGGATTGTAGCTATTGTAAATTTGGCCGCTTAGGTGTGAACGTAGGGGTAGAAATTCGTAACTTTGTTTTTGCGTTTTAAAAGTGTGTTTTTTTTAAAAAATTATTATTTTTTTATTTTAAATTATTATTTTTTTGTTTTTTAGATCATTTTGATGTGCTGGTATTAAAAATAATTTTTAAAAAATAAAAAAAATATTATTTTGATGTATTTTTAAATGAAAATATTTTAAAAAATAATTATAATGAAAATGAAACAGAAATAAACGTAATTTTATCTTGTTATTTTTATATTATTTTATCTTAGTCCCTTCGGTTCCAGGAAAGAAACAAAATTCCATCTAAAATGAAGATACGGTATAAAATGTAATCATAAGCTTCAATGTGATGAGTATTTTCTAAAACTTCTTCTTCGATAGCCAAGGCAAAATAGCTCGTGTAACTCTAGTTGTGCCTTCCACATTCACTTTGATCAATTTCTCCATTAACCCCTCACCAACCTTCAAAAAGATGGGAAACACTAATATCCAATTCTTCTATTATGTTTATAGATCTGGTATGGTTTAAGATTTTTGATTGAGTTATTAAGTTATTTTAAAATAAAAATTAAAACAACATCATTTTAATATTAATATATTAAAATAATAAAAAATATTAATTTGAACAAATTAATTTTATTTAGAAAAATAAGGTTAGCTTGAATGCAAATTATGTGTAGATTTTATTTATTTTTGTGTTTTAAAAATATTTTAAAAATAATTTATTTATTTTTATTTTTTTAATATTTTTAAATTATTTTAATATATTAATGTTAAAAATAATTTTTAAAAATGAAAAAAAAATTATTTTAATATATTTTTAAATAAAAAATATTTTGAAACCGAAATCCAAGCAGCCATATTATATCAGTAAAATAGAGTTTTTTTCTTCCTATTATTACCATTTCGCCACTCCTCTGTCTCTCTTACTCTCAGCCATCATCAATATCGACTTCCGTCGCTTTCCATGTCTTCTGTTGCTCAGTCTTCCACTCAGGTAAAGTGAAACAATTTTCCTTTTTTGATTGTAAAAATCAATCCTTTTTAATTAATTGCTTGATGGGTTTATTTGTTTTTGGGATTTTATACGGGTTAGTGTAAGCTTTGAAAGCTATACAGAGTAGAGAGCTGATTTGTAACTGTTTTTTACTAATGGGTTTTTAATTGATAAGTTGTTTTGTTGTTATTTTGATCAGGCCGTGTCACCTGGGGATGTTAACTCTGATGCCAATGTGTTCCAGTTGATCCAAACTCACCAGGTAGCCTCTCTGTTATACCCGCATTGTGTTTGTTTGTGGGTAATGTGTAAATTCCTGGATGTCAATGCTAATATCAGTATTATTATATTGATCATGTGTGAATAGATAGTTTTCAAAGCTACTGATTGGTTTTGTGCTTGTGTGATTATAGGAAAAGGCAGCTCGGCTTCCTCCGGTTGAGGAAATTAGAACCGTGCTTGACCAGAGCACGCACGGCATGCTTTCAACTTTTTCTCAGGTTTTTGTTCGTGTACTGGTTAACGATTTGAACTTATTAATTAAATGGGAAGTACTGAAAGTAAATTCTTCATGAATGTTGAAGTTGGCCCAACTGAAGGGTTCTGTTCGTGATGTTAGGGTAGGATTGTTCGTGGTTGTTATCAGCAGAGTTATGACTTTATATTTAACATTTCTCGTGGAAGGATGGGAGGTTAGAGAGTCCATAGTGGGATCCGTTCAATTTTGTGTTTGATTTGTTTGTTACATGTATCTTAAACCTGCTTGTATTGGAATTGATGTTGGTGACTCAATTTGATATTATCAATCCAACATTAGGACAGAAAAGGAAGATTGTGGTAGGGTGGTAGTTGGTGTAAACCTTGTCACAACTTTATCATGGCACGATTCATGATGATGATGATGCTCTAATCCTCTGAGCTACAGGCACCTTGTCTCCACTGGATCTATTCCTGGGAATACCCTAAATAAAACCTTTCCTCTCCCTAGCCATTTCGTTTCAGGTTAAGAAGATGTGAAAGTGCCTCTTTCTCTATAAGAACAGTGTGTTTCGAGGCATGAAGTGGGAGAGAGGGGATTTCATAATTGGGGTTTTGAATAAGACTGCCTTTTCATTTTCTCTCTCTCGTCATAATAGGATTAGAAAAATAACAAGTGCATTCGGAGAAAAGGTGGAGGTGAATACCAATAATAAGTTGAGAAAGTGTGTTTAATTTAGTTTGCCCTTGTACATATAGACATGCAGATGCATCAGTTTTAAAAAATAATTTGATTCAAGTAGTTTGATCGAATTAGGGGAAAAGTGGACCAAAAAAAAGGTTGAATCAAGTAGTAAAAACAAACAATTTAGTATCATGATAGATCATAAAATGTTTGGCCCTAAACATATATATAAAAAAATGAATGCAGCTATCTGGAACTCTCTGAGACTAGATTTGGTTAAGTTGAATTCAATAAGGTAAATATGCGTATTACTGAGCAAACATCTTGAAGTGTGCGTATTGCTCATCAAACTTTTCTTGCCTTGTGGATTTAGGAGAACAACTAAGTAAAATATCTGCCCTTACTCGTTTTATTATTTTCCTTCAATTTCTTATCCTAGAGAATAATCAGAAGACGTTTCAAAGACTTCTATTTTTGAACTTTAACTAGTTGCTATTATAAAAGGATAGCTAATTATATGCTGTTGCTTAAACTTGTGAATTAAAAATGAATCTTGTAATATGGCTCTTCCCTTGCACTCTATGTTCATAAATCACAGCATAAATGTTAAGCAACTACTTGCCAAAAATTCTCTGAATTTAGGGTTCATCATGAACTGGGGGGAAGGTTCATTAACTGTATCAAGGTCAGGTTACAGGCTTTTTCAGGTCTATAGGTCCAATGTTTTGGCCTTTCTGAAATATTAGAAAAGACAGCTGCTGCTATAAACCATAAGGTGAATCCAAGGTAAATTCTTATCAAATACTGAGTTCAATAGGCACTGAATTTTGAAATCAGTGGCATGGAAAAGACAGCAGCTGGTTTACACTTGAGTGTAGATTCATTTCTTAGACTACTTTCTCATACATTCACTGAAACTTGCTGAAATTTCTTTTGATATGACAGAAGCATGAGGGCTATCCATCAGGGTCAATGGTTGATTTTGCATGCGATGCTGATGGATCTCCAATTGTAGCAGTCAGCAGCTGGGCAGTTCATGCTAAGGTATGTTTTGTTTACCTTCTATCTTTTTTCACATATCCTTTAGTTGTGAAAACAGTTTATGTGATCATAAAATAAAAGAAATCCAATTGTGAAATTTAGATTTTAGAGATTTACCATTGTCAAAATGCAGGCTTGATTCTCTTAGATTGTGACTTATACATTAATCATGTTTTACGCTTAAACTTTGTGAAGCCTATTGGTAACTGTTTGCTCAAAATTGAATTTCACTGAATGCTTTTGAGAATAAAAGTCTGGTCAATAAGATTGATTGATCTCATAATGTTTGGTTCGAAATAATTGTTGTATCAGCCTTCCACATGTGCATCTCTATGTGTTCTATGGAGCAACTAGACTAAGCTGAATTCTCCTTGCCTAATTTTGTTATTTAACCTATTTGGGGTTCTTTAGGAGGTCCTGGTGTCCTTGTATGTTTGAAAAATTGCTGCTTTCTGCAGGACCTAATAGCCAATCCCAAATGCTCATTGCTTGTTGCTAAAGATCCCGAAGATAGGACTGATTTAGTAATCACCCTGCATGGTGATTCCATTCCTGTAAGTTTTTTTCCCTTTTTTCCTTATGATAATTTCCAAAATGTTTCTGCTTATTAATTATTATACTTTAGCAGATATTGTACCTTCACTGAATCATAATTTTTTTGCACTGATACGAGTCTTGAACTTTTTTCTGATCAATTGTTTAGGTTTCTGAGAAAGATGTAACTGCTGTTCGAACAACATATCTGGCAAAGCATCCTGATGCATTCAGGGTAACTTGTTTCCTCCATTTTCTAGCATGCTTCATGTTTTCCTCGAATGTATTTTTGTTGCTTTTTGTCAAGGCGAGGACTTAATTATCTCTTCCATTTTCAAGGTTGACTTTGGTGATTTCCAATTTATGCGCATTGAACCAAAAGTTGTGCAATACGTGTCAGGAGCTGCAACTACTTTGCTTGGATCTGGCGGTCTGTGTGCCATCCGGCTGATTTTCATTTTTTCTAAAGCACATCATTGTCTATAACTTTTTTCAAGTCATTGGGAGTGGTATTTAGATAATCAAGTTGTGGTCTAGAGCTCGCCAATGGTTTAGCTGCTTTCCTGTTTGTCTAGGCTCACCAATGGCTTCAGTGCCTCTTTCAAATTTGTCTGTGCTGTTGTTGTTTTTTCCACTGTTATTCTACTTCAATTTATTTCATTTGTTACTTACAAATGTTAATAATGACAGAATTCAGCAAAGAAGAGTACCAGACTGCTAAAGTTGATCCAATTGCTCAATTTTCTAAACCTGTTGCGGTATACTGCTTAAAAATTAAATGCTCTATCTGTATGACATATGCCCTGTTTATTATTTCAGTTTCTTTCTCTTCTAAATGAAATCAAATGGCTTTGTCAGTCTCACATGAACAGAGATCATGCTGAAGATACAAGACTCATAGTGCAACACTCAACTTCAATTCCGGTAATTCAATACAACAAATAGCATCTTATATGTCTGTGTCATGGAAGAAGAGGGACACAACATTATTTATAAGCCAGACTGACAATAAATTTAGTTGGAGGTCTACAAAACTAGTTTTATGGCTTCAAAATGAGCTGGCCACGTGGAGTAATTAAATAATATATGTGTTTGCGAGGAAGAGTGAGTTTGATAAGCTTGGTGACACTCTTTTCTTTGCCTGTATATTATATGCATGATATTTAGTTTCCCTTATTTTTCTTTTTTTGGACCAAAATCAAAGAGGAAAAAGTAAAAACTTTCCTTTCTATTGCTTCTGGGATAACCTTTTTAGGCATGTATATGGCATATAAACTCAAGGAGAAAATTATGATTATCTCTCTCTCTCTTGAGGAAAAAAATTTATCTTATCTAGTCTCCGTTTCTGTCGCCTCTTTTGTTTCCCCTTCCCTTTAAAATTGAGCAAACATACCAAACAGGATATCTAGGCTGATTTCATATCTTTTTATCAGGTGGACTCTGCTTATATGCTGGATGTGGACAGTCTTGGATTCAATGTTAAGGTATTGCTCGTGTGTGACCATGTACAGGCCTCTTCTTGTATTTAAAAATTGCACTTTCTTTCAGAGGTCTACTTTTATTAGAACTGTTTTGTTGCAGTGCTAGTTTATTATTTAGATTTTACGTTGAACTCAAAACTTTTCATCTGAATCGTTTTTTTTTTTAATCCACTCTCGAAATGATATGATCTCTCTTGCAGGCTGTTTATCAAGGAAATACATACAAGCTTCGAATTCCTTTCCCTAGACGTGCTGAAGAAAGAAAGTAAGAGTTCTAAACCATGTCCTTGCCTTCTTTTTCAAATCATACCAAGGTATGTGTGAGTGGCTCATGTTGATATTGACCAAGCTAATTTGAGGATTTGATTGCATATTTCTGGTCATTTGTTCCTGTGCATGGTTAAAGTATGATCCTAAACCGTGTTATTAGACCTACCCCTGGCTACCGGAAAACTAATGTTTTGCATCGTAAATTTTTTACTGGCTTTGATGCTCTATCACCTGGGAATCTGAAGGGAACGTGTGCCATTTTCATACTGTAAATCACAGATGTATTGATAGTTCCTTTGCTTCCTATCTGACTGCATTATTTGATTTTGACTTCTGGTATACTGTAGGGATGTAAAGACTCTGGTGGTAGAGATGCTTCAAGCTGCGAAGTCTTAAATTAAATGACTCCTTGCTGAACAGAAAGAGGTTTGTTTATTCAAAAATTCTGCCATGAAAGAAAATGTCACTCTTAAGCATGAAAACCTTGTCTTGTTCTCAATGTGATCAAATTACGAGTCTTGTAAACATATTATGTGCTTGTATTGCCTATTCTAAAAACAACGATTTTTTGAGGAGATGAATAAGAGCTTTTGTTTTTTAGCACACGATCATGAATTTATGAAATCTCATTTTCCATTTCATTACAAAAAACCTAAAAGATGTGATCTCATTGTTCACCACCTTACATAACACTAATGTTGTGATTTTATTTTGGTACTTTTAAGTTATTTTCTTATTTCAGTTATCAATTTTTTTTTTCAATTTGATCCTTTTACATTGCATTAATTGAGGATAGGGCTTGGTAATTTATTTCATATTGCTTTCTATGAAGTTATAACTGCCTAAAACAAGTCTCGACACTAGGTTGGTTTTCATTTTTTGTAAAAACATCGGTTTTATTGTTTGTAAAAAATAAAAAACGAGGGGATCAAAACTAATGGTGAGGCAAAAATGCAATCTTTTTTTTACACTATAGGTTTAGTGCCTTTTTGAAGAATTTTGCCTTCAGATTTTTTTTTAAAAAAAATTTGGTCCTTAAAGTTTGGAAATCATAAGTTTTGGTTTAATATTATAGTTTGTTCACTTTTCATTTCCTGAGTTTAAGAGAGAAGTCGTCGTTGGAAAATGATGGAGAAGAGAGAAAGTGGTTGACTAGCTAAATTTTATGGAATAACAAAATTGATGTTAATGTATTTCTCTTGATGAGAGGAGTGTTATTGAAGTGTGTGTGTGTGTGTATATATATATATATTTATTTTATCTTTGATATTGTCTGAAAAAATAGATTAGATTGAGAGATTGTTTTTCAGTTTAGTTGTGTTTTTAAACCAATTAATGGGTGTTTGGAGTTGAGAAATTATTTTATGAGGTTTTAAGCGTACGGTGCATCGTGTAATTGTTTTCTTCATAAAACAAAGAGCATGTTGTTCACCTTTACACAAAAAAAAAAAAACAAGAAGAAGAAGAAGAAGAAAAAGAAGAAGATGAAGATGAAGGATGATCGCGCAAGTAGGGATGACAATGGGTAACATGCAAATTGGATTTTTTGATATCCATATCCTATCTATCAAGTAAATTTTTTGGATAATTATAAATTATTCATGGAGTTTATGGAGTTTCGAGTATTAAATGGTTATCCATCATCTACTATTATTTATTAATCAATAAAAAATTATATATATTAAATGACAAATATTATTTACATGTTTCAAGTCAATATTAAATCATGTATATATTATATTATATTAAAAAAAATCTAAATATTTAACAAAATATATTTATATGATATAAATATATATTTTGGATTAGATTCAAGCATGGTCTGTATCGGGTTTGACAATATTCATACCCTATCTATTATTCATCATGTAAAAAATTACTCATTCATTCAGATCATGTTGGTATCCATAGATTCATATTAAATTGGCATTTCTACACGCATACATTTTTTTTATTAGACCAAACATGCTAGCCCAAGCATTCAATTTCTTTTGATTTTTTTTCTAATATTTGTTTTTTGGTTGAAATACACTATTAAAATTGTTTGACATTGACATTTGAATTATTGTTAAAATTTTTATGGTTTTTAAATAATATTATAGATTTTTATAAGAATGTTATTTTTTTTTTCAAATATTGTGTACCTAATATGCAAAAAAATAAAAAAAACATTCCCCATGAATATTTAATTAAAATAAAATTTATGTTTAGATTTTTTGATAAATTTATAACGTGATTTGATCACATTTCTTTCTCTTTAATGGCATGCAAAATGTTGAGTTATATTTTAATATGTTTTTTTAACTTGTTTTTTGAAACGATTATAGGTTTTTGTTTAAAAAAAACATTGCTCATAATTAAAAAAAATAGTTATGTTAAAAAAGAGATGAATTAACAAGAAAATTGAATTGAGATTGAAAAAAATACATTTCTCTTACATAATATTTTTTGTAGCAAATATCTTTTTATAATTGTTCAATTAAATAAAAAATGAATTTAAAAAGAAAAGATATTATACTTTATTAGGGCCATAACCTTGATCATCGATTGAGTGGGTAAACCTAGTTTGACTTGGATATATCCAAGATGATGTCGTGTGTGTGTAGTTTTGGCTGGCTCAACTAAATCGCAAGGTTGAATAGGCCACACTTAGTCAACTTTCATCTAGTTAACTTCAAAACCTTGCTTGGTATAGCGGTCAAGTCGATGGATCACCATGTTGATCTAATATGCTTGGTTGGATTTGATAACATTAGTGATGAGTAAACGTGTAGACTTAGATAGATCCAAAATGTTACCACCATAATATTATTTAAAATTAAAATGATGTCTTTAATTTTTTTAGTCAAATTAGGTTTTGATTGTGTTAATCAAGTCACGTTTCGAATCTTTAAATCAATTAGGTCATATGAGTTCAACTCATACATGATTTAATTTGAAACATGAGCCATGTTTAATAATACCATGTATAATTTTGACTCGAATGTATTAATAAAATAAGAATAATGCATCATCCATGCATTTGTCATGGAGAAGTTTTCAACAGTGTTATTAAATTCGATTTAACCTGACGGGTCAACCTGGAGCCTAGGCCCTCGACCCAACCTTGCAACCTAGATCATGTTATCGAGATAACAAAAAAAAAAGCCAAAATAGGAAAAACAATGAAGATAATTTTTTTTAAAGTGACTTTTGAAAAAACTCGATCAACTTAGGTTAACCCGTCAAATTCACAACCTTAGTCATTAGATTGAAATAATTTGATCGAAAAAAAAAGAAAAGAAAGTCACAAAGCTTATTTATTTTTTTTTAGAAAAAAAACCCAGCGATTAATGAAAAAATCAAAAAAGAAAATAAGTCCTAAGAAACAACAACAACAATAATAATAATAATGTCAATCCGTGTTAACTTTTCAAACTTGTGATCCAAGTCATTAGACCGGAAGCATCTCATCTGGAAAAACTATGAAGCTCATTTCCCAACTAATCAAATATTGAACGATAAAATTTTTAAAAAAATAATAATCAATTATTCAAATGGATAAAAAATTATAGCAATTAAAAGAATGAGAGTCAATATTTATATATAAAAAAATAAATTAGAGAATAACTAACATTTTTTTATTGAAGGGTGAGATTGAAAAGAAAAATCAATTTAACAAAATGACAAAAAAATCAAAAGAATGAGGATTAAATTGAAAACAAATAATATATCACAAATTTGGATTTAATGATGAAATTGAAAACAAATTGAAATTTTACAAAGTGACTAAGAATAAAAATTATTAATAAAAAAAAATAAGAACTGAAATTGAAATCTTAACAAATAAAAGGATAACTTTGAAATTCTAAACAGCTAACATAAATTCTAAGAGGAGATAGAAAGAGCGGGAAAAAAAAAGAGAAAGAAAATGTTGCCGACAAAATGTCTCACACCCTCCACAATTCACTGTCCCAAAAGGAAAAAGATGTTGCGACGCTCCTAACGTCGTTGTGGAAGACGGTGTTTGACTGGCATATGATGCCTTACACATCATTGGTAGATGGAGGGAACATCCCAAATGCTAGTGCGAGCAAAACTAAATTGTCCCGCCTATTTACCCTAGTTCCTTGATTTGTTATATTTTTAATTTCAATTCCTTATAACTTATTTGTTTTAAATTAACTGAAATTTATTTTGTTTTGTAAAATCAAGCATCAACCGAGCACTGAAAAACTCCCTCAATATTACAAGATCTCGTATCAAGACGATACAAAAAAACTATCAAGTCAAATCCTAAATTAAGGTAATTTGAATAAATCAAGTTGAGAAAAAAAAAATTCAAGGATAGAAAAAGGGTTGAACCTTCCCATGCCCATGGAATCCAAGCATTCCCAGTGCTGTATCATTCACTCTGGTTGTTACGTTGTATCATCGTGTACAGTGCATCAACCACGGGATTACAATATGCTATGAATTGCATAGTGTGGAAATCATCATTCCTGCTGGGGTAAGGTGTTCTTTTGTTGTTTGTCTCTGTAGGATTCTGCAGTTCGTCAGAAAGTGGAGCATCATGGAATGATGTGGACAGATACAATGTTTCTGCAAACTAAAAACAATCAGCTGGCCTTTGGCTTGTTCCTCCTGTGTGCTCTTGACTCTCGCTTATTTCGAAGAGGTACCGTAACATTGCGACGGGTTAAGAGTAAGAACCGTTTGAAGTTGAACTTCTGATGTCAAAATAATGTTTGATGAAAAGATCTTGCGAAAGTTTATAAAGTGAGAATGCGATCCATCAGTTCCTGTTTTTTTTTGTTTTTTTAATTCCTTTTGTAACACGTTGTATAAAGAACTAAGTTTATACAATCTTCCATCGATCATCATCGTGCTGGTGCAAAAAATAAGTTTCGGAAAGGAGGTTGATTTTGTCCTATCTCCTATGCTTGGCTTCCATGTCACATAGCATCATCCTGGTTGATTCCATAATCCAAACAAAATAATGGACACAAGACAAGATTGCTTTTCTAGAATGGATTGTCTTGGACGTTTTATCTGAATCTGGTTGCCCTTGTGAAACTTTTGGGCTATGGCCTATTTGTGTGATGAAATTCACTTCTTTTTTAAAAAAAAATAAAAAAATGAAAAGGATTTGTTTTCGTCTTAGAACATGAGAGGCTCTATCTTAACAAAATTGAGAAAATAACAGAACCCATTAGATGAAAGTAGCTGTATCTTCCTAGCCTTAGCTACCCAAAGAGCAAAGCTCTGACACGCAGAACTAACTAGATAGTATCTAGTTTCTGTCGAATGCTTGGCATTGAAGACCATGGCAATTCACTGCTACATTTTCTCCTTCAATAAATTTCAATGGAAGAGGAGAAATATTATCATTTCGCCACTCTTAAGTCGTCGTCGTCGTCAACCTCCCTCGCTTCCCATGACTTCTGCTTCCAGGTCTTCCTTTCAGGTAAAATGAAACATTTTTTCATTATTTTTAATGATAAAATCTTTCCATTTTACCAATTCACTGATGGGTTCATTTTGATACTTCTTGTTGTTTAATGAATGATTTCCTTACTGCTTAAGCCATGCAGAAAACTAGAAAGTTAACTTCTAACAGTCTTTTGTTAACTGGTTCTTACTTTTTAGGTATTAAGATGTTTTGTTAATTTTATCAGGACACATCCACTGGGGATGCTAATAATGACGCCAATGTGTTCCAGTTCATCCATAATACCAGGTAGAGCAAAGTTTGTTAATGATAATCTCACTGTCAGTAGTTTCATTTGTGTAATTATAGCAAAAAAGGTAGCTCAGCTTCCTCTGGTTGAGGGTGCTTAATCAGAGCACGCATGGCATGCTTTCGACTTTTTCTTAGGATTGTTGTTCTTGCACTGGTTAAAGATTTCAAATTGTTAATTAGAAAATTGATGAAAGTAATTATTCATGATCCTTGGAGTTCGCAAAAACAGAGGATGTTGTTTGTGATGTTAACGTAGGATTGTTTGTAGTTATAATCATCAGAGTCTGTCTGGAGCTCTGGCTTTATTTTTAAATATTTCTAATGAGCGGAAGACAGGTTTAGGGTTCCTAAGTTTTAATCTTTTCAATTTTTTATTTCACTTCTTATTAGATGTGAAGGAATAAAAATAACTTCAAATTGAATCTGGGTATCTTCATAACTACTGCAATAGACTTTGAAGCTCATAAACTCCCCCAAAACAAGTCTGAAGACAGTGATAAGAGATCCTCTTATGCTCAAGTTACTAAACATGGTAAGAGAAAATAACATACAATAAAAAGAGTGAGAACATTTGAGAATGTTTATTGTTGTTGTTGTGCATGTGGTTTTATGTTATTGTGTAGATTTGTTTGTATTGTTACTTGGTTACCTTATGTATTTATACATCTAAAATCACATGAAATTGTCTTGTGGAAAGTGAAGTTGCAAATATACTATGTAGGGATGATAATAAAGAATAATTATCTTTACTATACAAGTGACCTATAAAAAAACAATATGTTTTTATAAGTGTCGCTCTGTCAATTTATGAGATAAGGCTTTCAAGTAAATGTTATATAGACAATTCATGTATATACACTAATAACTAGTAAAACATAGAATCAGATGAGAGTTGCGTACATAGAATACTGGTAAGTGGTTATGACTACATGGGCATACTTAAACATTCTTTAGCATGCTAGTGTATTTTTTTATTTTTCTTTTTTTCCTCTCTTTTTCTTTCTCCTCTTTTATTCCTTGCTAGGTTTGATTAGGCTATTTTTTCTCTATCTTTTCCCTTCGCTTCTTCTCTCCTTGGTTTGATTAGGCCTTCATTGAGCTCAATTAGGCTAAATTGGGAATTGAAATGAAGAATTGTTCAAGAGTTAGGGACTAGAGTGAGAAAATAAAGCAAAATTGCTTGGTGTGCCGACAAGTGGACAAGGTTGCAACCATGTGGCAGCATATGCGATGGCGTGCAACCTTAGATGATGACCTTCATTGGTGTCGAGACATGACAAAACTTATCCTATGATAAAGGAAAATTGTGTTGAGTTGATATTTGGGGTATAACTTGTTACATCTTTATGGTAACATGAATCCTAATTATTGTTAGAACACATTTTTTACCTCCAATTTCTCTATTTAATTTATACATATGATGATCATAAAAAAAAAAAAAAAAACAAGTTAAAGGAGTGAAATAAAAAGAAATGATAACAAGGGACTAGTGTGATTAAAAATAATAATAATGAAAGATTGTGTGAAAAAAGGAAAATAAATGGGAGGATCAGACAAAATTGAAAAACTAATGAAAAAGATTCTACACATTAGGAAGAGGAAATTAATTAATTAGAAATCCATGGTCAAGAAGAAAATAATATAATTGCTTCATTATTTTTCCAGTTTAGATTTTTTTTTTTTTTTGCTAGGTATCCCACGTACTATAAATAGAGGAGACACGAAAAGAAACAAACAAACAAAGAGATTGAAGGGGAGAAGCTCTTGCGAAGAAAATCTAAGAAAGTTCAACTTTGTCATAAAAAGACTCATCTCTGCCATAAAAAAAAGTGTAAGCCTTGCGATAAAAAAAATCTCAAGCCATTTAATTAGGAAGCTCAAGTCGAGTATGCAATCAAGATATGTTTGGATCTAATTTCATTTCCTGATAAGTTAAACTAAACTCTGCAATTGAGAGTATTTATTTGATTATTTGATATGAGAGTATTTGCCTCTCGATGATAATATATTTTTTTTTATTTGATTTTGAGGGTAATCTTCTGATGAGATTATATGTTATTTAATTTTTAAAATAATCACCTTCTAATGAGACTATTTACTTGATTTTAAGGGTAGTCACATTCTAATAAAACTATTTATTTGACTTCAAGATTGGTTACCTAATAACATATACCTATTTAAATTATTATTTTTATTGTCAAGATCAATCACTTAATACCATAGATCCATTTAGATTTTTAATCAAGGTTGGTAATGTGATAACATGGCCTCATTTAGATTTCATTTATTATTTACTTTTCAGTCAACAATTTTGGTTTGGCAAAAAAAAAAAAAAACACATTAATGATACCTCTCTCATTTAATGAAATCCATCAACACCAAAATCAGATTTTTTGTTTCCATAATGTGACATACCAATAACTCTTTTTTTTACCATTTTCTAATTATTATTTTTTTCTCAAACTTAGGGATTGAAATATTAACAAAATAAAGATTTGGACCAAAACTTAAAACTTTAAAGGCAAAGAGACCATAAAAGAAGTTAATGAAGAATATATGAACTGAAACATATTTTTTCATGTGAATTTGAGATTGACCATGTAGTTTTTTTATGGTTATCAATTTAGTCCCTTTTTTTAATTATATCCAAATGCTACAAATTCATACTATGTCTAATTAAAATTTTCTATAATCAAGCTTTGACTTAAATTCTCAAGAATATAATAGAAAAAATGTTTGGTGAAAATAATAATAAAAAGGTTCATTATTGAAATAATTGTAAAACAGTTCACATCAACATGTCATTGGAAATTCACAACAGTCATATATATATATATGAAACAATTAACATTAAAATGACAAGTAGCTGCACAAAATGAGTTGCATAATATATTTGGCGCTATGATTGTGAATTCAGAGCACTGTACGAGAGCAGCAGCATGACAAGTGATGGGAAGTGTCAATGTTTGTTGATCTAACAGCTGAAAAGGCAAGTTTTTGGTTTTGGATTAGCAAATCGGTGCTATGCAGGATATGTCAAATATTAATTGTCAAGTATGTAAAAAAATAGTTGAAAGTTAAATGTTTTTAGATTATTTTACTATTAAAAATCATTTTTTTAATATAATTTTTAATAAAAAAATATTTAAAAAACAACCACCAAGAGGCACAAAAGCCGGAAGCACTTTAATGATTTAAATCCAACATGCCATGAAATGAACAGAGAAACTTAAGAGATTATCTTTCTCATTAAATCATCGATTTCATCATCAATTAATTCTTATTTTTAACCGATAAAATGGCTTTCATAATGGAAAACTACATATTTTTAAGAAAATACTTTGTAAGAACAAAGAAATTTCCCAAAAACCATCCGCAGAAGACGCCGCAAAGTGAGCCAGCCATCGTATTTGACAAGTCATATCGAGTTTCGACCATAACACGATGCACGCTTGATATCATCCATGCCTTTACGAGAGGTTCTTGCCTTTTTGGCATTGCAATTAGGGAACGAATCTCATTGCATTTCTTTTTCCCAGGACAGGGAAAACTGGATCTCGACATCGTTCTTGAGATTAGAGAAATAGGGGAGAGACAGTTTCGATAAAAGACAGGGATGGCTGTACTTTGGTTAGAATGGTGGTAAGACAGCAGAAAATTTACTCTGTACATTACAGCATCAAACATACAATCCCTGCAGAGACTGCTTACTCTCTCTATCTTCCTCGCAACAGATTCCAGCCACCAACTATCATCTTCTCCCAAAAAAAATCCCAAAAAAATCAATAGAAAAACAATAAGCCTCTCTGCTGCTAAAATGTCACGGATGTTATTCTGAATCACTTTCCATGCTGCCCATGGCCTTCAATCCTCTTGGTCTCTGTGTCATATCAAAACAAAAGAAAAGGTTATCGATTCTGCAGGCGAGATCGAAATCATTCAGATCTCAAGAGAAAGGGAGGGAAATAAAAGGAGGACACTTAAATACCTTCTTAGAAGTAGAACTCTTCTTCTCTCTGACTTCATACCTCTCCTGGCACATATCAGTCAACCATGCCCCAGGGCTTACCAACTGCCACACACCAAGATTCCGAAAACCGAAAAAAAATTAAAAACACATTAAAGAGATAAAACCCTGAAAGGCTCAGACAAACCCAGTCACAGAGACCAAACCCAGAAATCCTTTTTATACAATAATTAATTGAATCACAGAGAAAGAGGAAAGCCAAAAGGGAGAAGAGAGTGTTTATCGTCGAGAGACTTACAAGTAAACTTCTTTGTATAATTTTGGCTCTCTTTTTAGGCCTTTGAGGAAGCTTACACCCTTTCATAGCCATAAAATCTTCCTCTTTCTCTTTGCTTGACAAAGTAATGAATAGTTTTGGCCAAACATGTGCTTTATCATCTCCATTGTTATCATCCAATGAAACCTTGCCATTCTCATCCAGAATCCCTGAGCCTCTTGTAGTATAGCACCGGTCCTCCTTCTCCGGTGAAGATGATTTCCTGTTCTCAGTCACACTGGACCTAAGTATCGCTGCTTCAGAATTCCTGCATCCAACCATGTCCACAGAATCAAGATTTCAGATTTTATCATTCAGTTTTTAAGTCACAGTTTAGTCTTTGCCTAAGAATTGGGATCTAAAAGAAACAAAAACATAAATCTCATTATATGGGAAAAAAAAACTATTTTTAATTTCTTCTATTTGATCATCAACCAAAAGAAGGATGACAAGAAAGAACCCAATATATTTCTTTCGTAAAACAGAATTCTCCTATCAATCAAAATTAGGATACCAAAACAAGATGAGTCACATTAATTCAAATCCGAATTTTATTTTAAACTTTCTCAGCCACCAAACACGGAACAAGAAGCAATCTTCCAACCTCATTTCTCAGTTGGGGACTTCTTAATTCTCTGTTTGGTTGCTGAGAAAATACAAGAAAAACTCCACCAAAAAAAGCGTCAAACACCAGGCCAGAAAGTTGAAGAAATGTCCTGTTACAGAGACAAATCAATCTAACCTTGTGAGGCGATTAGATTGAGGAAGATAAGTGTCTTTCTCTGTAGTAGCAGAAGAGACAACAAATCTGTCAATCCTAGAAGAGGTTTTCCTGCGAAAAACACCATCAGATCTCTGAGAAATGATTTGAGGGTCTCTAACTCTAACACATCTAAGCCTCTTTTTATTTCCCCACTGCAAGAAAAACTCTGGTTCTAAACCTTTACAAGTAGCTCTCTGGTTTCTCTCTTCTTTCTCCATGTCTGTTACCAGAAAACAAGAAACAAACACCAACCCAGAAGTTAGAACAGATACAATTCAAACCTTTGAGCAAAACAAAAACATCCCGGAAGTGAAAATCTGAGAAATTATAAACCTTTTGAGGTGGGAAGTGAGAGAATTAAAACGGCCCAGAAGAGAAAATTTAAGAACTTGTTGAATTGGTTAATTAGAAGCCAAAAGAAAGGTGATTTTTTAGAGTACTCGTCTGGGGTTTTCTTAATTAACAAAAGATGAAGTTGTGTGGTTAGAACCTACATATCGAACTCTTGACTCATAGATTTTCTGGAAAGAAAATGTGTTGCTATCGATTCAACATCTACAGGTGTAAAACAGAAATCAAAAGCAAATCCTTCTCAAATCCATTCAGCAAATCGACTTGCTAAGAGAGAGAAGGATAGAAGATGGGAGAAAAAGAAGAAGAAGAAGACAAGTATCCTACCAAGAGGTAATAGCATGAGAAATGAAACTCCTTCAAAAGCAAACACTATATGATATTACTTGCTCTCTGTATAGAGAGAAGCAAAAATTTCTTTAAAACAAAACAAGAGTATCTCTCTGTAAGAAGAAAATTAAATCTGTCTCTTCGTGTTTGTGGCTCTGCAAGTCTCTTTCTGTTTGCTCTGTTTCTCTCAACGAAAGCCTCTCTTCCTTGTGGGGTTTCTTCTTTCGCCCTTTGTGTGCATTTATCTCCCTTTCTGCCTGCCCGTGACAGAAATAACTGAAGATTGCTTTTCGACCGTAGGATTGAACGGTTATGATGATGGGATCAGCAGAGTCGTGGGTTCCGTCTCAAAGGCCCAAGGAAAGACGAACGTCCTTTCAAATCTAGCGTGCGCTCGGCTTGATTGGTATTGTTGGGCTGTGTGGGCTTTGAACTTGGTTTGTGAAGATTATTGAGAATGAGATTAGCTGCCCTAATGAGCTTAAAGTCCACCAATTATTAAAAAATTAAAAGTTGAATTTGAAGGAAAGCCTGATGGGACCTTGCACAACTTCCATTGAAAAAAGATTAAAACTACGAAATTCAATAAGTAAATCAAAATATAATTTGAATCCATTTATCAAAAATAAATGAAACGAAGATGCATAATGAATATCTAAAAGAAAAAATGAGATGGGAAATGTAAAGCATGTTTGTAAGCAACAATTGCTTGCATTTTATTAAGAGGTGGTATTGCAATCACTGCGATACCCTATTTGCAATGACAATTTCAACTCATGTTTTTTTTTTGTTATTATTGCATAGTGTAATATTGCTAAAATTAAATTTTAATAGGTATAACTCAAGTAGTTAAGTTCTAGATTTATTCTCTAGAGGTCACCAGTTCGAGTTCCACAAATCTCAATCACTGGAAACTTACATAATCGTTAATTTTAGAACTCATTGAATTAATTGAGGTGCACGCAAGCTCACCCTGACACTCATCTTAATCTAAAAAAAATATTACTAAAACTAAAAGATCACATGAATTTCCATAAACTATAATTTGTAGAAAGCATCTTTTGTTCATACACTAACACCAACAATATCTCCTAATATAATCCACCTATCACACATTCTTCTTGATTGGCTCCATATGTTTGTGTAGCTCCTTGAATAATAACATGTCAGAATCTTCAATTTTTCTAGATGCCTTTTAATTTATAGTTTCACACAAAAATGGCAACAAACACTACTCACAATAGCCAACCATACACGATCTTAATTTTCATTATCATGTACTAATAGACCTTGCATTAATTTGCTCGTTCCTGTGCAAATTACACCTTCATTTGCATCTCCTGTTAATCTTTCTTCTATTTGTTTTTATATCCCTGGGCAAAAGAGGTTCGTCCATCAATAAAAAAAAGCTACTAGCTAGCTTCATAGAAGAGTAGTCTCAAATTGGCAATTTAGGGTTTAGGGATTGTGTTCTTAAATAGGAGAGAAGAAATAAATTAGATTTTTATTGATTGGTTTTTCTTTTATGAATAGCAAATTTTGAGAGTTTATGTTATATTATATATGAAGGTAGATTTGTCTTTTTATTTAAATTTAAAAATTGAGTTGATCCAAAATGTTTTTTTCTTGGGGGAATTTGGCAGGAACTCTATAAATAGAGTTGAGTTAACAAAGGTAAAAGACTTATCTTTATGTATTTACACTTCTTTCTTGTTTGTTATGGGGAGGGGAAGAAAATTCCTAAATACTAAATTTTAGGGTTTATGAAGAAATTTGGAGAAATGGTTGTTTGATAAAAGTTTTGTTAAAAATTGGCATGGAGTGAGAGAATAAGGATAGTTTCTAGGAAAAATTGAACCAAAAAACATGGTTCCTTGTTTGTAAAGTGGTCAGCCTAAGGTTAAAATTAGAGGGAATTGGATTTGATTAATTTGGTGTATATAGAATGTTAATTGAGGAAATACAAGTTTAATAAATTGTAAAGAGTCTAGTTTGAATCATGAGATATTTAATAAATGGCTGACCATGTATGAATCATGAGATATTCATACATAAACATTTTATACTTAAATTTAGGTATTTTTAAGTATAAAATGCTTATGCATAAATAGAAATAGCTAGTATGAATATAAATCCATGAGTTGGAGTGCTAATAAGAATATCTCTCTTTGAAATCATGAGAGGTATCGAGAGCTGGACCTTTCACAACAAGAGCTTGTTTTATAAAAGGAAAAGAAGACCAAGTAGATGCTTATCATTTATCTTTTTAATTCATGATGTATTTGTTATGATTTTCCATAAAATACATATATGTGTAAAAAGGATCGTAAACCAAAAAAAAAAATGATTATGAAAGCCAAGTGTTTGGACATGGACTTAATTGATTAATTGTTTGGTTATTAAAATCCGTTGTTTAGATGAGGACTTAATTAAGTAATTGGTTACTAAATTCAATTGTTTGGAACAAGACTTGATCAATTAAAGTCAATCATTTGAATAATAACTTAATTGATTGAATAATATAGTTATTGTTTGGACGAGGACGTTATTAACTGAAATTTAAGTTGTTTGTTAAGACTATAATGAATGTGAGAAGTTAGATTGTTATAATAATCAAAATCATATAATGAGACTTCAATATTGGAATTGTGGATATTTTATTTTAGAAAAGATAACTTAACAAAGAACTTATAATATGAAAATATGTGATTATCTATCTTTTTTAGGGATATGTAAATATATACTTAACATTTTTTGATTTGTTAGGTGTGTTGAAAATTCACCTAGACTATTAGAGTATTACTGATTTTATCGCTAGTTATTAGATAATTTTGTTTTATGTAAATATTATATGTATAAAAATAACATAAATATCATTTTTAATGTATATAGTTCTTGATGTAAAAACCCATATAAATATTTTGGGTGTACTTCTAGTAACTGTAATTTATTATATGCCATGTATATAAACAATTAGAAAACCATGGAATAGTTATGATTTATGAATGGTTCAAAACTATATTTTATAATCGCTTAATAGATAACCACAAAAAGAGAGAGAAAAAAAAATCAAATCAACTGATGGTATGCCCAAAGCTACTTGTTATGTAATGAATAATTGTGTTTTCAAAATCATCTAAGTGATGGTCCAGTGGTAAAAGCTTGGGACCAAGAGGTTTGTTCCCTCTGTGGTCTCAGGTTCGAGCTCTAGATTGCTCATATGATGGTCACTGGAGGCTTACATGGTCGTTAACTTCAGGGCTTGTGGGATTAGTCGAGGTGCGCGCAAGCTAGCTCGGACACCCACGTTAAACTACAAAAAAAATAATTGTGTTTTCAAATGCCGCTGGCTTAGATCATCTCTTTGTCAAACTAAGTTATTTTTAGTTATAGGTTATTTTGTGTTTTAAAAATATTTTAAAATAAATGTTTATTTTATTTTTTTAAATTAATATTTTTTGGTGTTTTTGAATCATCTTAATGTGCTGATATCAAAAATAATTTTTAAAAAATAAAAATATATATTATTTTGATATATTTTTTAATAAAAAACACTTTGAAAAACAACTGCAGCCACACTTTTAAACAGGCTAAGAGGATGTTTAGGAGTGTGGTTATGATTGTTTTGAAAAGTATTTTTTTACTAAAAAATATATCAAAATAATATTTTTTAAAATTTTTTAAAAATTATTTTTTATATCAGCGTATCAAAACAATCCAAAACCACTAAAAATATTAATTTAAAAAATAAAATTTATTAAAATACTAATTAGATCATGTTTCCAAATAATCTCTTAAAATATAGTTACACTCAAAATACAGCAAGTCGTGTATATTTATAAGGTAGCCAATATGTCGAGGAGTCACGATGATTTATTTTCTATTTTTAGCACATTTTCATCGCCATCTTGCCATTTAAATTTTGAGCATTGTTTGCTATCCATATTTCTAGCCATCCATATCTGCATTTTACATTTGTTTTAAGGAACTGACATTGGCATGTGCATAGAAAGTTATCTCTAACCATTTAGCAAAGAAATCAAATATTACCAAGATGAATCAATGCTTTTTACTAGCTTTTGGATTTATCTGACCAATCATTTATATTTATCCCCTATAGAGCTAATGACTAGGATGAAATCATGTTGTGTAAAGGTTTTGAACGTACATTTATATTGTTTGTTTGAAACTATCACATCTACATCTTCTAACATAATCAATACAATCTCTCTCTGCATGGTGGTTTACTAATAATCATTTCCTAACCATCTACTAAATAGTTGAGCGATAATAACTTAAAACTAAGAAATTTACTTTCCATGTGGTTTCAGGTTCGAGTCCTGTTATTGATAATATAATGGTCACTGGAGGCTTACATAATTATTAACTTCAAGGGCCGTGGGATTAGTCAAAGTACGCGCAAGTTGATCCAAACAGCCACGTTAATAAATAAAAAATAACTTCCTTGAATTTATCGTGCCATCATGTGTCCGCTAGCATGGGTGGCACAAATTATTTCATGAATCTCCATCATCATTTTACATGTTTCTTCATTGTCAAAACATTTCATCAAGTCGATCAAACCTTCTTTTATATAAGATCTCACCATCCAAACAAAAATCCATAATCAATCTTCTAAGAGCTTTCTTGTTCGTTTCTAAGCATCGGGTGGATACTCTTGACTCTTCAACATCTTGTTTAATGTCATGAAACCAGAGTTTGTCCTAAATATTCTTCTCTTCTACTAAGCAAAAGGAATCCACATGGGAGTTTCTGATTCGATGCACACAATTTGTATTCTCACGCCATAGTTTATTTTGGTCATTGATGTTAATTAATTATTATCTCAATTCAAGTGGTTGAATTTGATCTCATTAAACAATCCAGCTAACTTGGTGAAATATTTTTAATATGACTTAACTTTTTATATTTCATTTATTATTCTCTAATCACTTGGAAAATTGTCAATAATAGTCGTCAAATACGTCCAATTTATGGATTTTCATTTCTAGAGTGACTTTAAATCCATGTACACATGTTTTATACCCTACTATATTGTTAGTGCAACTATAGCCACTATTGGGTACTAACTACTACCATTTGGGGAGATAAACATCACTTAGACGCCACTTCCGAACAATTCATCATTCATTTTTTTAGGTTCAACATTATTATCTTCAATCATATTAATTTATTAAATTTAAAATAAAAAAAAAAACCTCACGTAAAAAGGGCATAATATTTTCAGCTAAATTCTCATTCTTTTTGTTCCCTTTCTCTTCTATTTTTTAGATTCCCCTGATCTTATAACAGCACATATAATTTTAATAAAATGAATGTTTGCCAAATTTTTGTTTTGTTTATTCTTATTTGTGTGTGTAAATATTAATATAAAAGTAACACCGAGAAGTAGTTTAACTAGTCAGGTATTGAGTTTATTCTCTAATGATCACGGGTTAGAATCTCCTCAAGGCAACTAGAAGATTCCATGGTTGTTAATTTTAAAATCTATAAAATTAATTAAAATATACACAAACTAGTCTGAATACTCATATTAATAAAATATTAATATAAAGACACTTCATCAAAAAAATAAAAATAAAAAGGAGAGGATCCGGGGCAACTTTTTTTTTTCCCCTTTCTTCACTCTATCCTACTCAAAACCGAAGAGTTTGGAAGATGAATAACCCAGAAGCTAGGGCACATTTATCGAGTAATTGATGGGGACCCATTCCTTTGATGATCTCCTACAATTTGATGTTGTGATTTTTTCTGGGTGGTGCTACCCATGAATCACCATGTGAAATTTAGATGAAAAGAGCATGGTTGTTGTGAACATATTGCAACATTATGATTATAATTTGGTCGATAATTCAAATTGTAGGTCATACCTAGTTCAAATTAAGAAGCAATGATTAATTTTTTGTACCCTAAAAACACAGTAATTAATGATGCGGTGGGTGATATGTTTTTGTTATAGCTGTAGTGGATTTTAAAATTTTCAATTGTCCTTATAGGGCTTTTTTTTATTGTTAAAAAAATTGTATTTCTCTAGCTTGGTCTAATTTTCCCGTTTACATCAGGGCTTTGTTTATGATTAAAAAATAATTGGAAATAGCTATTTCCAGCGATGGTCTCATGCGAGTTTGTTGAAATTGCTATCTCCATTTTATAATCATATAATCTTAGGAGTTAATATCTATTTATTATGTAAAATTATGTAAAAATAAAAATAAAAAAAATCAGATTAAAATCATGATTATGGGACAAAATTTTAAAAATTCTTATCTTACAAACAAAAGTGATAAACAATACTCCAAAATCTGATCAATTATATATTATGGCTAAATAACATAGCTTTTTAAACAAGTATACAACATTATATTTTAATTATAGAAAATCTCATAATCTATATAAAATATGATCTAACAAGGAGCCAGACTTTAAAATTTTTTTTAAAAAAAATTACTTTGAATTGCTTGATTCATTTATTTTAGTTCATATCAAGCCTACAATTCCTTATTCACCCACTTATTAAAATCCATGGTGTGTAACAAACAAAATCTAAAAACTTATGAAAGTATAATAATTTCCAAAAAAAAGCATAATAATATTTAAAAGTAATGTATTATTCATCAAGGCAAAATATATCAGATAAGCTAAAATACTATAGACGGTCATGCATTTAAAGGGAGTATTAAAGCTAGTGTTATCCAACAAGAAAGCATAGTTGTGAAGACATAAATGTTTTCAATGTTTTTTTTTTTTGACATGTAGTTTTACCAATGACACGACCAAAAGATTGATGTCTTCTCCCAAGTGTAGGAGTGTCGAAGTAATAAATAACCCGGCAAGATCGGGGTCGAACCACAGAGAGGTTAATTGTATAAATTATAAATAACAAGACAACAACAACAATAATAATAATAGTAATAATAGTAATAGTAGTACTAGTAATAATAATAATAATAATAATAATAATAATAATAGTACTAATACTAATAATAATAATAATAATAATAATAATACTCAATACGTGGCGTTGTTATACCTGAGAATGATCTAAAAGATCGGGTCACAGATTTCCAGCCTATATACTGAGTTTATGAAAAGATCAAAGAGATATATTATATAATATAAACAGATTTCTGATGCGAATGAACAAGGCAAGATCAACAATATCAGGATCCTTGATCAAACACAGAGCATACTTAACGTACATAAAATATAACAAGAATAATAATAATACTAATAATACTAATAATAATAATAATATTAGTAATAATAATAATAATAATAATAATAATAACAATAAAAAGACGAGGAGGAGGAAGAGACAATAATAACAACAACAATAATAACAATAACAACAATAATAATAACAAAAATAAGAAAAGCAGGAAGAAATTAATGAGAACTTTGAGATGGAAGATTAATGTAAGGATTAAACAATAATAAAGACAAATGTCAAGGTTAGAGGATCCACCAATGGTATTTCAAACAAGTATAGTATAAACTCTTATTACTCAATTTGGAAACCACACACGAAGGAGGTTCCAGTCGGATGATTTGTCATTAATAGCTCATTATAAATTATTAACATGATCATATTAATTATCTTATGTACATAACACCAAACTTTTAAATATTGTCAGGAATTCATGATGTTAACTGATGTTAACAACAAATCAAGTACCTTTCATAGCCTCAGGTGTAGGTAATACCATACGGTTGGGTTATGAGAGTGCCAAGCATTTGTTGTACCAAGTATTATACAACACAAATTTAGATTAACCATTTAACAAGCAAGGTATTGAGAATTAGTAAGATAAAAAGATAAGACATGTTAATATTAAACATTAAGGTCCATTTTGAGTTTACACCATACTTGTTCTTACACCATTAGTGTAACCTTTTCACCTTGACATAATAAACTTAGCTAAACATAATGAAGAAGAAAAACATAAATAAATAAAACAAAAACATAAAATAAAATACAAGTTAACTAAGGAAAGGAAAGGAAATGAAAAGCATAAACAAGAAATTAATAAAAGCAAAGCTTAAGAATTACAAAAAAAATATAAAGAGAGAAATAAAGAGCATGAACTTGATCTGAACAACCAAGCCCCTAAATACATAGCAAATGCCTCCTTTTATAGGCCAAAATTCGGAATTATTGATTTGATGACTAATTATTGAGTGGGTGGCCACCTTTTGACTTGGTGAAAATCCTTATCTTCTTGTCTTAATAAAACAAAAATTCTAACATCAGAACTGGGTCCAGATGTCCAAATGAAAGTTCTGCGAAATTCTCTTAGCTTTTCAGCAAAAAAAGATGAGGTCATTTGGACTTCTAGAACTCAAGATATGGGCTGAACACTGAATAGTGTTTGGGCTGCAGGACAGATTCGGACTTCTCCGTTGTTGCTATAATTTGGACTTGAAAACGGCCTTCTTAGATCTTGATGTCCAAATGAAAGTTGTAGGCCTATGTCTTATCAAATCTCTGTAAAAATTTCAGATCATTTGGATATCTAGAACTCGAGATATGGCTGAACACTGAACAGTGTTGGGCTGCATAACAAATTCGGACTTCTCCTTTCTAAGCTTCACCCTTCTTTATCTTCAAAATTTCAGTACTTGAATTCATCAATCAATCCTTTGATTTTTGTGATATGCCTGCATTTAAGATGAACATTTACCATATATTAGGGTATTTTATAGTATTAGACTTGTTATTATAAAACATGCTTTAGTTAAGGAGTTATTGATACTTTAAGTCCAAAATGATGATATAAACCCTTGATAAACATGCACTTTTAAGTACTAATCAACCAACCACTTCCACTTTTTTTCTAGGATCTTACATGGTAAGATTTTATCATGCAAGAATAAGCAAATTACATCTTTATAAATGGAATTGCTTATTGTTTATATGAACCATGTATGAAAAAAAAAATACTTGTAATTTTACGATTTAAGTTTATATTGTATTTTTCATGTCGTATCAAAAACATATTTTTAATAACATTGGTCTAATGTATTTTAGCTTGCCTCATTTATTTATTATATTCGATTATTTAGAAAAAATATCATTAAGTAGTGTCATTAAATATATTATGATGGATTAACATATTAACTCATGTTGAGCAATGTTATTAAATATATTTGTTAACATATTAACTCTTGTATTGATATCTAAAATTAAATTTAATGTCAAACTAAATGAGAGTTGACTAGTTAAACTTGATTCACCTAATAGGTCAATCAACGACTCAGTTAACCTGGTCAAAACTTAAATAAAATTATTTTAGTATTTTTAAATTTATTTTTAAAACAATATTATTTTAATTTTTTTAAAAGAAAATCACGAATTAGCCAACATTGTTTTAAATGAACTCATTCAACCAGTAAACCATGCTGAGTTTTATAATTATATCATTCATTTACGGAATACATACCAAACAAATTAAAAAAGAGAATTTGAAAAGAAAAAAACGAAGATTCTTTTCTCTCTCTTTGTTTTTTTTTATTTTTTAAAAAAACTCAGGAATCTACATCCAACTTAATAATCAATATTCGTAAACTTCATGGAGTGACCACCACCCATGGAGAAAGTAGCTGACAAACTTGGAGAAATTAAATAATGACAGATCATTCAGTGACATTGACAATGAGGTCTTGTTTGATGCTTGGCCCTTCGACTGTTCCTTTAAAACCAGGTATCGTAGAGGGTGTGGTCACCATGTGAGCTCGGAAATGCCATGAAATATTGTGAGGTTTTCGAGGTTATTTGGTAGTATAATTACGGTAATATAATTATGATTATTTTTTAAATAATTTTTTTATGTAAAAATATATATTAATAATGTTTTTTTATTTTTAAAATACTATAAATATATTAATTTAAAATTAATAAAAATAATAAAACCAGGTATAGTATAGGGTGTGGTCACCATGTGAGCTCGGAAATACCATGAAATATTGTGAGGTTTTCATCATTCTAACCTCCTCGCCTTCGAAGAGAAGGCGAGAGGATCTGAGGTCCAAACGCAGCCGTCTCCTTCAAGTTCATTTCTCCCAACTGTTTACTCGGCTCTTGAATTGAAATTATTATCTCAATTAAAAAAAAAAAATGCTCCATCTGAAAGGACATGACTACACACAGTTCATCCCCAACTGCCCTACATTTCCACCAAATAATTCAAAAAATCTAACAACCTGGAATCCTATACAGCTATGAGATTATATATCTATTAAGCTTTGTTTGGCTTGGCAGGTTTAGTTTGGACTCGGGTCTTAACCTGGTAGGGTGTTTTTAAGACAAAAAAGTTAATTAAAAGATGATTTATTTTTGACTTGGATGATATAACGAGTTAATTTATGACCCAGTTGATCGGAAAAAACTCAGTTTCACTTCCTATAAAACAAATTTTTTAAAAAACATTGTTTTAACTTCTTTAAAAGAAAATTGATTGACCCTAAGGTTAACTTCTCCTATTTATAATCTTGATCTCGAGTCTTAGACCTAATTGATATTAATTGTAAGGCCCCATTTGTTTACCATAAAGTAATTTTCATGGGAATTAAATTCCTATAAAATGAATTGATTTTTGATGTTTAATAGCATCATGAAAAATCAGTTGAAAAAAAAAAGTGTTTGACTGTGTCATGTAAAATGAACCAAAAAATAAATTTTTAATTTTTTTAATTTTCTTTGAATTTATTAAAAGAATAGAGATTGAATAAACCAAATGGTAATAAAAAGAATGAAGATTGAATATGAAAAATTAAAAGATGATGAAATTGAAGAAAAAATTTAATTTTATAAATTATTTCAAATAAAATAAATAGCAATCAAAAGAATGGAGATCAAATCTGTTAGATAAAAAAATTTATTTAAAAAATAAATAAATAAAAATAAGAATCAAAATTGATATAAAAATCAAATTAAATCAGATTTTAAATTATTAAATTAAAAAAATCAAAACAAAATATATAATAATCAAAATATTGATGATCAAATTTGATATAATTAATAAATAATAAAATATTTTTTAAATTTTTCATAATTTTTTAAAAGTGTTTTTTTTCTAAAATAAAAATATATATGTTTTCTGAAATAAATTTCCTTAAATTAAAAAGTGTTTTTAATTGATAAATTCCTTAAATAGTAAACAATAAAAAAAAAACCAAGGAATCACTAACCATCAAACAAAACAAACGGTATCTAAGTGTCATAGTTGTAACTCAAAATTTTAAATTCAAAAACTCGATTCCAATTATTTATTTATTTTGAAAAAAGGGCCCGCGGTTAAAGAGTAAATAGTGGGCGCCCTCAAAACATGGCCACCACAAACAGTTGGCACCAGCTGGATGGCACCACAAAGGCAATCGAAGCCACCCTGTCCAACAAACGGGCAGCTAGGGCAGCCCTAACCTTACGCCATAAAGAATAACTTTTAGAACTTGTTTGGCAGTGTATGGTTGTGGTTGCTTTTTAAATAGTTTTTTGTGTCAAAATATATGTCAATGATATTTTTTGATTTTTTAAAAATTATTTTTGACATCAGCATATCAAAATGATTTGAAAATAATAAAAACATATTAATTTAAAATTAATAAAAAAATAAAAAAATTTTAAATTTTTTCAAAAGCGCTTTTAAAACACAAAAACAAACAGGCCCTTGGCCGCGAAAGGTAACTATGTGCAAACTGTCTTTCAGGGCCGCCTGCCCGTAACACCCCCTTTTGTCTCCTCCCCAACAACTATATAAAGTATTCACCGTCTCTAAGCGAGTCATCCCACGCCCACCACCCATCGCCTGAAATCTTGCATTTTCTCTTCTACCTCCACGCCTCTGTTTTTTCCAGCAAGAAAGTTTTTCACAATGGAGGCATTGAAGATGAGAGTGTTTTTGGCTATCGTGGCTGTGCTCATGGTTGTTTCAGCCGTCCAAAATGTAGCAGCAGCGGATGCCCCGGCACCTAGCCCTACCTCCGATGCCACCACTTTTGTGCCGGCTGTTCTTGTTTCTCTCGTTGCTCTTGCATTTGGGCAGCTGCTTTTCTAAATGTGAGATTGATACATCTTTGTTTTCTTTTCTTCGCCTTTTGATTTATTTGTTTGAAGCCCCTTTGCCCCAAATGGTATAGGGATTTGTTAGGGTGTTACATGCTTGGATGGGAATCGAGGGGCAAAAGGGCTTGAGGGTGTTTTTCTTGGACTTTTTCGTAATTTTTCTTCTTCTTCATGGCTATTTTGGTCAAACATATTCATATTGGTGTAACCAATTATTACTTTGTATTATAATTAATGTGATTTGTTTGTTTGTGACTTAATTTTTTTTGTTCTTGTACTCCATTGTTATATATATGCTTATAAATGCATGTAGATTTCTCTTTTTTGGAGTCCGAATTCCAGATTATTTTCTCAAGATTAAGAAATTCAAGAAGTTATTTCTTGTGGGCAATCAAGAGAATGGATCTTTTCTTCCTTGGGTCGTGATGCAAATAGTTGGCTCTACACTTCAAAATTTGTGCGAAATTATTATTATTATTTTTTCCTTCTTATTAAATAGTGATGAAGGTATGAAACATGTACAGCTACCAAGTAAAAAACCAAGTAAATTTAATAAAATATGTAATAATAACGCTCCGTACTTATGTTAAGCCTCTCAGTATTTGTTCCATAATGCTTTTTCTACCATTAGAAAATGGAGGGTCAGAGCCACCCATACAAAAATATTTTAAAAAGTATTTAAATTGTTTTGATGTAATATATAAACAATTATTATTTTAAAATAAAAAAATTCTATTATAACCCTAAATTTTCACTTAAAAATATATAAAACTTCAATTTTTTTATCTTTAAAAAATTATTTTTAACATACACATTTCATAATAATATAAATTTTTTTTAAATAATTCATTTTTAAGTTTTAAAAATTCAAAACTTTTATAAATGCAACCAACTTAAATTGCAAATAAAAAAGAAACACTTTAATGTCTTTTAACTTTTAAGCAAGATCGCCGGAGCAATCTTCTGTTTTATTTATTGTTTGTAAAGCCAGCCAGCCAGCTAGCTAGTGCATATGAATCTTTCGTGATCTCCATTATTTGATTCTTTCATGTGATGTTCATATTGGTTAATCTATTTTAACATCTCATGTATTTAAATAATTGTTTTTCTTATATATATATATATATATATATATGAATTATTAGGCAGGGAAATGACGTTGGTATTCCCTCCCTTTATAATGCCCCACTCCTACAATGATAAAACTATCCTATAAATTAGAGAGGAGTCATTGGCACTGGTTATGCCAACGCAGAATTTAACGTTCAATCATCAATTTTTTTAAAAAAAATTCTATGGCATTTTAAGTTGTTTAAAGGTTTTTTGTTTTTATATTTTAAAAGTTTTTTTTAGTTTTTTTTAAATATTAATATTAAAAATAATTTTTTAAAAAAAAACGATGTTGTTTCTCTTGAAACAAATCTTGAGAGAGATGGCTTTTGACAAAGTTGACTGGGGGTCTTGGGACCGATTCTAGTGGACCTTGGTTTTCCTTAAGCACGATGTAAAGCTTATTTAAAAGGGTGTTTAGAAGTATGGTTGTTATTGCTTTTCAAAGTGTTTTTTACTTAGAAAAATATGTTAATAATATTTTTTTATTTTTTAAAAATTATTTTTGAGATCAGCACATCAAAATGATTTGAAAACATCAAAAACATATTACTTCCAAGCAAAAAAAAAATCAAATTTTGTGAAAAGCGATTTTCAAACGCAATCCCAAACAGCCCATACCATGCTAAAAACGCTGGTTCAGACCTCTTTTATTATTTACATGAATAGTGAAGGAGATGATTTTTTTAAAAAAAAAATTATTATTTAATATTTATTAATTTTAAATGAGGTTATCACCGTATCAAATAAATACCTTAATATTTTGTTAATGCTAAATTTAACAAGATTTGTTTCTATCATATCATTAATAATATACTAAAAAAGTTGGGGTTCTCCCTTTTCATTGTGAACCGTTAAAGAAATAATTTTTTTTCTAAAAAAAAATAGTTTTTGGTTTTTTTCATTAATAGCATACCAAAAATCTTAATTTTGGGAATTGGAATGCAAATTTCCAGGTTTGGCAGTAGCTAATGCATTTTTTGGCAAATTTAGGTTTCGAGTCTTTGTGTTTTTAGGAAGAACATTATTTTAATCCCAAGATTTGGATTAATTTGGATTCATTTCTTTGCACTAGCCACTTTGTGAGACTCGTTTAATCAATAATTTAGGATTAGTTTACATCAATATATTTTTTTAGTTTTAATTCTAGGGTTTTGTTTTTGCATCGAACTCAATTTTGGTCAAATCGTGATTATTAATTGATAATCGTTGATGTTTGATGCTTGATTGTTGTTCTTTGAATGATGTACAACATGCACATGCCTTTGATTTCGCTGTATATATCTGGTCAAATTTGAAAGTCATGTGACTAGGTTTGCCT
The DNA here is from genome assembly GCA_033617975.1 of Populus alba x Populus glandulosa. NCBI lineage: Eukaryota > Viridiplantae > Streptophyta > Magnoliopsida > Malpighiales > Salicaceae > Populus > Populus alba x Populus glandulosa. The sequence continues at coordinate 4,448,128 of CM066155.1, read as the reverse complement.
CGAATGTTCTTCGTGTTCTTGAGTTTTCTGTGTTTGATTCATTTTAATAAAAAAAATAAAATTAGGTTTATATGTTTTTTACAAGTCTAATTCATTTTAAGTTTTGATTTTGGCTTCGAGTAGTTTTTCAGGTCAAACCAGTGTTTTTTGTTTGGTTTATGATCAAACTAAAAATTTTAAGTCAACCCGATCAGGTTAAATTTGAGTCATTTGGGTAAGGCTTTGTTTGGTTTTTAATTTTTTTGATAAAGGATGTTTTGGCATAAGGGTGTGTTTGGTAAAAATATTCTTGGGTCTGTTTTAATAGTTTTATTTGAAGTAAAAATGAGATTATGCCAGACAAAGTCTTAAAAAATAAGGAAAATAAAAACAATTATGTCTTAAATAATAAATATAAATAAATTCCCTTGCATATGGACAAAAACCCTAAAAAAATATTAGAGCATGTCTTAAAAATTAGGGAAAAAAATTCAAAAAATAATTTTACCTACAAAAAGTATTGCATGGATTTTACATCTAATTTGTAAAAATTCAAAGGATTTTGGTCTATATTTCAAAAATATTAAAAAATATTTTTGGCAAGAAAATATATTGTTCACTTCTAATGTAAGGATAAAAACCCAACAAAAAAATTAATATCCAAAATATTATTAAGGATAATAATTTATATTATTTACTTTTAATATAAGAATAAAAAAACTTCTATAAAGTTATTTATATATATATGCTACTAACTTAATTTTTAGTTCTTGACAATGTCAATTGATCATCACTACTAAAAGATTTTTTAAAAACATTTGAATAAGGTTATTTGGTCATGAGAATAATTGGAGTTGATAAATATAAAGTTTATCAAAGTAATAAATGAGATGGTTGGTTTAAGAACTAAAGTGGCTAATTTTTAAGATGGTTTAATTTTTTTCCATACGAGGATAAATGGAGAGGATGAGTATTAAGATGAAGATTTTAACTTTTCAAGGCAAAAATAATTTCAAAGCTTATTTAAAGTGAAAAAAAAGTTAATTTTTTACTACTATAATTACTATAAAATAAAAGAAATAAAACTTGTTGTTATTGAGTTTACTAAATTTGCTTCTATTTTTTATATATAGTTTGTTGACATGTTTCTTTGAAAAAATTACAATTTTATTTATAAAATCATCTATTATGTCATATTTTTAAATGAGATTAAACTTTTTACAGCCATATAAAAAAGAGATTATTATTTGTTTATTTTATAAAAATATGTTATTAATAGAAAAAATATGTTTTCATCCAAAAACATTTTATATAAAAATGAGAATTTTACCTTCAAAAATATTTTTTTTTACTCCTTGATTGAATTAATGAAAATTTTTAAAATATTTATTTTAATTATGACTTTATTAAAAATAACATTTTTAATAAGAAAATATTTTAAATAAAATAAGAAATATAAATAAAACGGGTTTGTTTGTTTTTGTGTTTCAAAAATATTTTTTAAAAAACTATATTGTTTTTTATTTTAAATTAATATTTTTTAGTGTTTTCATATTAATTTATATACTAATATAAAAATTTATTATTTTAATATATTTTCAAACAAAAAAAATTTCAACTAATCTTTTAATACATGCATTATCTTATTCAGTATTTAAATATTTCAGACTGAATATTTATTTTAATCGTAATGAAGAATTGTGCAGGACTAAAATCTGGATGACTAGCTTAAAAGGGCATGTTTGTAATTCTAATATTCCAGAAGAAACCCTAAATCCCATCCTTAAAAGCCTAGCCCGAACTCCGTCCCTGTTACTGCACTCTCTCTTCCATTTCAATTACAGATTCATGTCTTCAATTTGCACTGCCTCTTTGAGTAGCCATATGAACTGACAAACAATTTCATAGCTGGCTTAGTTAGGAGGCAGAAATCAAATCAGATCGAAAGATGTTTTGTCTTCGGTCGTTTCAATCCAAGGCCCTTTTGAGGGGACAATTTTGCTATTTTCATTACCAGTTGTCCTCCAAGCAGCCTTTGACATTCCTTAATTTATTTCATCTTTAAATTTTTATCGTAATAATGCCTTCGAATAACCAGAAGGTCTCTTAACAAGACAATACCGTCTGGTTCAGACAGAGGCGTACAACAATCTGGATCTCTTCTTTTGAGAGGGTACGGAACTTCTGTTTCTGTGTTCCTTTTATAGTTTGGATTCGAATATTTATTGATTTTTTTGTTCTTTTTCTAGTTTTGAGATTGAGAGGGTTAATTGAATCCAAGAGGGATGAAATTAGTAGCCTCACAAAATCAAAGGGTATTCAGAATACGAGATGCCCCATTTGGTCTCGCCTTAGGCTGATAATCAAAGGAGCATAACATGTCTTCTCTGTTCCTTACTTTTAGGTTAATTCAGGCATGTATAGGTACATCCTTTTGTGTTGGAATGTTGGATCTAAATTCACTATCCTGCACAGTAAATCCATGAATGCTGGATTTAGTTCAGTGCATATTGTTGATTTTGAGCATGTTTATTGGGTGGGCCGATGATGATATCAGTCACCAAACCATCTTTCGGGACTGAATGACTCGAATGAGTCTTGCTGACAGACATTTTCTGCAATTCTGAGGCCTCGATACCCATTTCTTACATCTAACTGTGTTCTTGTCATCCCGTTCTATTGTTTTGCTTAAAATTTCTTTCTACGAAAACGCAGACTGGGCGAGGGATTTCCCCTTCCATCAATGGCTGTGGATGGATATAATTTACATTTGATGTGAAAGCGCAACCTTTTACCTTCTCACCTTGCCACAGATATCCACAAATGGCGTGAAAAACTTTAAAACTTTAAATGGCGTGAAAAACTTTTTAAGTGATGGAAAGGACAAACAACACCTAGCTGAACTTTCCTTATCGAATAAAATCTATGGATACAAAATTCATCATTTGCATAAATGGAATTGGTGTGAATTGATTTTTTTTTGTTTAACAATTGAAATCCAGTTATCTGATCGAATAAAAAAACAATATTTTGTTTACCACAATTTGAGTTTTTGAAATATTAAGGAACCAAAAAATTATAGTTTAGAAAATAAAAGGATAAAAGTGAACTTTTGTATAATGTTTTAAAATGTCACCCTTTTTCTCTTTGTTGTACACTTTGGTCCTCTTGTTTCAATTTTATTTTTCGTTGCCAATACTTGATAAAATTAATAATGAATTTGGATGTGAAAGGATGTAATTAAAGAAAAATGAAGTTTGAGGATCAAATTAAAAAAAAATTATCATCATAAATTTCTACAATGTAAACACCACACGTTTTAGTTTCTTTCTAATAAAATACCCTTTCAATCTTGAGCCATTTTATGTAAGCTTGAGCCATTTTATGTTCATCCAGCGTGCATCTTTCATGTCAAAATAAACAGTGTCGTTTTTGTTGTTAGCAAAGTTTCAACCATATGGTACCAAAATGCTTACTCGAGATTATCCAAAATACATGCTACTTATGACTTATCTATTTTTATTCCATATATAATACTAAGATTATTAACTTGTCATATTGTTTTATACGCAAAGAAAAACGCAAAATGAGACCGGTCCCTTATAGAATTTGTGTATATAAAAAAAATATTAAAACATTAATAAGGCCTAGAGAATTTTTAAAAAATCTTTAATGTTTAAGATATGAAATAAATAGAAAAGATAGAGGAGATTAAAAAAAAATTAAGTGTTATTATGGTTTCTTTTTAAAATGTATTAAAATAATATTTTTTATATTTTAGATACATCAAAACAATCCAAAACATACAAAAAATTTAATTTTTAATAAAAAAAATTTAATTTTTTTTAAAACATTGGTTGATCATTGTTTTCAAATACTTTTTTAATGTTTTGAGAATTAAAAATATATATACACAACTAGAAGAAGGTGAAAAAAATTAAAGAATATTTATGTCAATTTGTTATCTCCGTACCAAACTTGATAGAAAAGGATTGATAAGGGAAAAAAAGTACATAAAAACGTAAAGAAAGCTAAAAACATGAAATAAATAGTATACATTTAATCATTAATAAATGAAAACTTTTCAATTCCATAAAATAAGTTAAAAGTCAATGAAAAGTTAATGCACAAAACAGTGAAGCCAACAAACAAGCATTATCACATTAAAGTTTTTGCATTAATTTCAACGAACCAATCTTTTCTATAGCACTATATAAAAGAATATTGAAAATGTTGAATAAAACTCGTACCAAATCATAACCGTAGATGTAAAAGAAAGTGCTATTAATATATAAAAAAAATATTCAGAAAAAAAAAAACTGATCAAATTAGAAACCTCACCAGCAGCCGCGTTTACAAATTCATATGATTTATTTTATTTATTTTTGTTTTTTAAAAATATTTTTTAAAAAAATTAATTTTTTTATTTTAAATTAATATTTTTATTATTTTCAGATCATTTTGATGCGCTGATATCAAAAGTAATTTTTAAAAAATAAAAAATATTATTTTAGTGTAGTTCCGAATAAAAAAATAACTTTGAAAAACAACCGCAATTACATACTCTCTAAATTGTTTTTCTACATGTCATATCAATTTTTTTTTCAACCTTAAAAAAATATAAAGATGTTAAGAAGGAAAAAAAAAACTAATGCATACCTTTTGAAATATTTAAATGATGATATATGTTTTAAAAAATATTAAGGTAGTTGGATATTAAATCAATCATGGTTAACTTGTGAAATTCGTAATCTAGAATATGAAATTATTATAAAATCATGGAACATATATTAAAACAAATTAGAAAATCTTATTATAACGAAATAAATATTGAAGAGCGAACGCTAAAAAAATTATAAATTTAAAAAATTTAAAAATATAACTTGAATATACTAATATAGGTGAATGGCGCAACACCGTGACCGGGGCTAAATATTTTCAAATATAATAAGAAAAACATTTAAGCGATGCTAGGGTTTTTTAAAAAACAAAAAAAAAATATAACACAAGTCATTGAGTTGATTATTACTTTAAGATACATTGAATATTTAATATGAAAAGTTAAAAAAAAATATAAAAAATTTAAGATCTAACTCAAGTGTTTGAGTGGATTATTACTTTAATCTAACACAAATCATAGATTTTAATTTAAGATGCATATTGAATTTTTTTTTTATAAGATGTAAAAGTTAAAAAATCAATAAAGTCATATCTTATATTACATCAACCCACATCAAAGTTTTTCAAGTTGTCTAAAGTTTATGATAATATAAGAGTTGAATTATACATCATTTGAACCATCATTACATTTAAATTAAACCTTCTTTCCATGATAAATTTACAAAATAAAGGAATGAAATAGTATTTCATTCAAAAATCAAGAGTAATTAAGAATTTAAATCCCATATACATGGAGAAAATAAAATATTATATATATATATTAAAAAATTTTATTAATTTCTTATTTTAGTTTTAGGATATAAATTTTCTAAATTCTCTATCAATCAATAAAAAAAATTTAAACATTAATATCTAATTGAAAACAAAAACCGATAAACAATTAATTATATAAATAATCAAAATTATATCAACCCCGACATCCCTCCATTTCCTTTCCTTTAATTGTCATTTTCCCTTTGTTTTAGCTTTAGTTTCTAGTTTAAGTGTTTTCTATTAATTCATTTTTAGGACATTTTAAATCTTAGATCTAACATCTCATTGTGGGTTTAAGCTTTTCCTGTTTAAAGATCTTGTGTTTGAAGATGATATATCAAAGTTGAAGCATAATATGATGTCTAGGTGGAGAAAAAATTAACAAATTTTATATCTTTTAAACTACCAAACTAACCAAGATTCTTGCAAAAAAGTTGACCTTACTCAAAAAATGTGGATTCACCTTAAAAAAAAAAAAGACACAAAGGAAAAAAAAAACTCATGACCCTTTAAAAATAATAATAATATCTTCATTTAATATATATATATATATATATATATATATATATATATATATAAATCAATCCAAATAATAACAAATAATATACTACTAGTTATATTCTAATCATATAAAATTTCTCATGTTATTGCATCACAATCTTATTAATTTTAAAACCGTGTTTGAAAATGTAAATGTTGTTATTTTTTAAAGTATTTTTTACTTGATAATATATCAAAATAATATTTTTTTAAAAATTATTTTTGACATTAATATATCAAAATGGTCTAAATATATCAAAAAAATATTAATTTGAAATAAATAAAAAAATAAAAATTTTTAAAATTTTTCAAAATACTTTAAAAATACAAAAACAAAAGTAAAACTGAGCATCTTGCACCAATCTTGTCTGCTAAAGCATTCACTTTCTCAAGTGGGTCACGGCTCCATAGATCTCGTTAGCTTGGATTGCTGCGTTGTTCAATCAGTCATTTTCATTTCTTTTTTCACAAATATCTTAAAGAGCTTGCAGGAGAAATCTGATTGGATGGCAATGAGGTGCACCTCTCAACCTTAATCCGTGACGACCATTTGGCCTGCAGGTGTAATATATTCAAAGATTAAAATCACCCACAGCAGTCTCCATAAGAGGAAGAAACTATTCAATTTCAGAACAAACAAAGACAATTAGCCATCGAGGATAAGAGCTTTCTGACAAGTCACAACAGAGGCCAACTAGCAAATAAAAAATGATTCTATCAGTTGACTGCATCCACACTCATCTTTTTCTGCACATAAATGGAATTGCTCTGGTTGCTTGTTCAAGGCATTCCCATCATTAATTAAGTATTGCTCGAGCAAATCTCCATTGTATAGTTTAATTAGTCAGATTTCAGGTTTATTATTTAAAGATTATTAATTTGAGTGCTTCAAACTTATTTTAGAGTTTTGAAAAATTAATCAAAATGCATGTAAACTGACTTAGATATCATAGTTAAAAAATAAAAAAAGAGAGTATTGCTTGAGTAGCAGCAGAAAACTAACTATTTGGGTCAATCCCAATACAAACTTTCAGCTAGTGCTGTAATCACACGTACAAGATACCAGCATTTAACTAGTGGCTCATCCACAGGGATCTCAGATATATACAGGATTCACTGGAATCTATTATCTACACAAAGATCACATATTTTTAATGTATAAAATATGGAGACCACCCTATGTAAAAACATCCTGTAAACTTGCTTAGTAACCACAATTGACGCAGGGGAGCAACTAGGATTTCAGCCTCAGATACCACCATGGTAACCACCGTAGGTAATGTGAGCTCTAGCAATAGGTGCTCCTCTTGCTACTGAAATTGCTCCATTCAATTTTGTTGCATGGTGAACCACTTCCTCAATCCTCTGTGACCACAGTTGTGAGTGCATACTATAGATTAAGAATCCCCAAAATGAAGAAAAATCATAGTATATAAAAGACATGAGAAATAAAATGGGGTAATTAGGGGTGTTTTCATACATGTGACTCCTCATAAATGTATATACTCTGTTTTTGCTCTGTGATTATTCCATTGATAACCAATCACATTTTCCCCTTGATTATAGTGCTTTAAATTCAAATCCCTTTTAAAAAAACTATGCCAGCACGAAGAGAGAGGGAGAAAAAATGTCGTATCTACTAGCGAGGATGAGCGTAAATCAAAATGTGTTTGAAATACAAATGATTGATCATGCTACATTTGATTACTTATTTTCAAGTTCTGTGATCCAAAACATTTAGTACTTCATGGAAAACAAGATTAAGAAATCAACCGTATGATCCATGCACGATTGGCATATGCTCAAAGATATATGCTTGATTGAGAAATAAAACAGAGTGTCAAATTTAAAAAGAAAGAAAATCCAAACCTTGTCATCTGTGTAAATCTGGAAGCTCGGCTTTTGGTTCTGTTGTTGCTGCTTGTTTCTTTGGTGACTCCCAAAGATGAAAATACAGATGGTAGCAGCAGCAACACCAAAAGAGCAAACAGCACCAATCCCAGTTAAGCTCAACTTCCATAAATTCAAGCCACCACCATTCTCCTCCCACCTCACCTCCCCTTTTGAACCACTTTCTTTTCCAGTGCTCTTGAGCCTTGGAGAAGTAATCTTGGTGGCATCCGATTCCCGATCACCTTTATAGCCCTGATGATCACTTTGGTCTTCAAAGTTAAAAGTAGCGCCAGCATCAATTTGAGGAGGCACAAAGCCACCCTTACTGCTAGAGGACTTTGGAGAGTCCAATTTCATGTCGACAAATTCGTTTTCCTTCATTTTCTTGAAGAAAACTTGAGAAACTGAGTCTTGATCAGCATCTTTGACTTCTGGCATGATCACAGAAGGAACCGCAGCACCTAGGTCAATAGGTACCACGGAGATCACTTCTTTTTTTGAGATCACATGACCTTCTGGGACATCCTTGCCAGCTGCTGTTGTTGGCTCCAACTGAATTGGAACCGGGAAAAGTTGATTAGGAACAAGCCTAGAATCTTTCGGTGGTGAGGATGGGCACACGAAGTAGTTCATGTTGACCAAGCTCTTGGGACGACGAGGACTACTACGTTTGCTTGCCCCTAAAGTCTTTTTTTCACCATCTTCATGGTAATCAATGAACCCGTCATGGGGTAGTAGCTCCCACTCTTCAAGATCCATCACATAGAGAGGGAGAGAAGTTTCTCTTGGAAGTAGAAATAGATAAAAAAAGAAGAAGAAGGGCTATCTCTAATATATAAGTATATGTCAAGCGTCTTTTAACTTATTTACTATAATGGCTAATCTGTTTTTAGGGGGGAGGGGGGGTTGAGTTACTTGATCAAGCTATCTACGAAGGTAAGCAAGAAGTGTGGAATCTTCATGATGTGTTAGAAAAGCCAAGGCCACCGTTCCATGTTGTCCTCTTGCTCTGAGTTGGAGTGTCAGCTTGCTCTTTTGGATAGCTATTTGATGTTTCGAAGGCTAATCCTTCCCACGGGCGGCGAGAAGGCACGGTGGTGGCCCATCGGACCCACCTTGGAGAATAGAATTGCCTTGTTTGATAGGCTTCCTTGATATTTCTTTTCAATTCTATATTGGATTGTTAAATAATTTAATCTACCAAGTTTGGAGAAAAAATGTGCCAACAGTACGTGTTAAAAATATGTTCGTAAGTTCCTCTGAAGAACATTCCTAGAGAGGGAGAGGGAGAAGGAGAAGAAAGTCTTTGCGAGAGATTCCTTCGATGGTCTCACTCTCATGGCCATGGAGAGGTAGGGAAGGAAGGAAAGAGAAGGGTGTCGGTTGCTTGGAGAAGTTTGCTTGGAATGAAAGTGATAGGATAGGTCTTGATTGAAGAGCAGCAAAGATGAAAGTGAAAGCCTCCATACAACTGTCCATAGGCTGGAGCTCTCTTTAATCTTTATTGGCCTTTTGTGTCTTTTTATTTAGTTGTAAAAATTAATAATTTGTAAATTTGATAGTCGTTGAGTCGACATATTTGCCTTCTTCACATGATATTCTGCTGAATCACAAAGGTGGTTGATTTATATAAACATCTATAACATTGCTTTCACAATATATAATTATTTGATATTACGATAATATTTGTTTTTAAATATATTTTTCTATTTTTTAATATTAGAACAGCCAAAGTAGGCTACCCAAATCTTATTCCTTCCTCCCTTTTTAATCCCATCTCTAGATCCTTATACCTTTCATGACGTTGTGGAGAAAATTGAAGAAAAAAATGGGGGAGAAAATTGCTAAAGATTTTGAGCATTGGATGCTCTTGTATATCCATATATTTTGTGTACGTATTAACTAACAATCTCATTCTAATTATGAAAATTAAACTTTGGCCATCTCTCTTTCAATTTCAATAATGGTATAAGATATCCTCATAAACTAGATTAAGTGGAGTCATCTTATTTATCTTTTGAGTGGAGTTAATTGCATTTCAATACAATACACAGCCCTTGCCCTTAAAGTATAGATTTGATAAAATTCAGAGATTGAAATCCGAAAAAGAAACTTAAGGGGCTTCAATTGAAAAGATCTAAAAGTTGAGGGGTGCCTGTGTTGATTTGGCTAAGAACAAGAGGGAGTCGTGTCGGGTTGAATAAACTAAAGGAGGGGGTTGGGGATTCCTTGCCATAAATGCAGTGATTTCTTCGCCGGTAACGGCGAGCACAATCAAAGGGAAAGATGGCCCATGCCCAGCGTCAGGGTTTCGTCAAAGGGAAAAGCTATTGACCGGAAGGTGGCATGATGACGTCCCCACCACTGAAATCATGGGGGGCAGGTGCACGAGGAGTGGGGACTTTAATAAAGCGATAAGCCTAACAGAGTACAGTGCATCTTTAACGGCGTAGTTATTTTCACGTCCCCGCAACCCAAAAAAAAAAACCCTGCATAAAGACTACATTGCTGATGTCACGACTGGAATACCGGATTCATTACTGGAATATAGATAAGGTGTCTTCCCAGTTTGTTACCTGTGCAAATATATATATAAGTTTGGATTTATGTTTTTATAAGAAAGTTTTATAATGAGTTCATAAGAAGAAGTAATAGATAAAGCTTCTTAAAAAATCAAAATGCAATGAAAATAAAGCTTTAGAATGTAAATGATTGGTAGTCATAGATTGGTAACTTCACCGACCAACTAGAATTTAAAATTACAAAGTATAAAAAATCTATCACTATTAATATAAATATTTTAATTGGCATATCATAGGGTTAATCAAACAAAACAAAAGTATTTCTTAAAGACTCAATTAATGTAATCAATCAAATGACAATTTATCAATTCAAAATTACATAATGGCTCATCTCATAAATTAGTTTTAATAAATGATTATGTTTTATCATAAGTAATATATATTTTATCAAGAAGCATGATTCATTTTATATTAACAATTTAAATATTTATATTATTTCTCTTGAATATGGAATATTATCCACTTAATTAACTTAAAAGCAGAAAAAATACAAAAGTAGATATCAATGGAATCTTACTGATGCCCAACAAGTAGAGTATCAAGAATGTCTGAATACAAAAAAAGACATTAAAAAACTACCCAAAGCATAAAATTTAAGAGATTACAACTCTAAGTTTTAAGATCAAGATATATTTATAAAAGCATAACGAGTTTACCCAATCAATTCTAAATATATCTTAAATTAACTGATCCTAAAAGAACTTATCAACATTTTCTATTTGATCAACTGATTAACCAAAATCTACCAACCGGTTTACTGAAATTCTTTAGATCAATTGATTGATTGAAAATGACCTATCAATCGACTAAATTCAAACAATCTAATCGATCAATCGAGTTACACAAACCAATCAACCAATTAATCAGAATTTCAGATTCTTAATCCGCTAATCCCCCCCAAAATGGCACATCTCTAAAAATTCTATTAACAACCACAAATAATAATAACAATTAACCTCCAACATTTAATCTATAACACTTCAATTAATCCATCAACTAAAATCAAAAACATAAATTTCAAAACCCTAAAACCTCAACAATTTCAAAATCAAATTAATTACAACAAGTATTCACAACCAAAGTCTAAATCTTAAATTAGAGGTTTATTTCTTCTAATTAATTTTTCTTTTCTCATCTCTACTTCTTTCTGTCCCTCTCTTTCGATTTTTTCTTTTCTTTTTCTTTTTTATTTTGTTTTTCTTTTTTATTTATACTTATCAGGTTTTTATACAATTACCCCAATGTCCCTCATTCATCTATACTTTTAATAACTACTCCAATCATTTATACTTAATAATTACTCCAATAGCATCGTTGCCTTTTCCTATTAAAATGTTTCTTTTTATGTCAAAACACTACAGCTGAGGTAAAAAGAAAAACTTTAATGGACAATGTACTTGAAAATATTTTCCATCCTGCGGATTGGGATCGATCTCCCGATCAAATCTTAAACCTATTTATAGTCTCCTGTTCTTCAAGTGTCTGAACGTAAACTTCGAACCTGCTGTCTGTTTCGGCCATTAGTGCGCGCGCGGGGCATGAGAGAGAGAGAGAGAGAGAGAGAGAGAGAGAGCTTAATATGCTTACATCCAACTTAAGTTTGAAGATGTACCTCCAAATGATAAATAATATACAAGATGGGAAAGCTGTTCTCAAATTTACATGATTTTTTGCTCCCTCCCAAAACTAGAACAGCCAACAATGGTTTCAGCTATCATCATCACAAGTATCACTAATAGTAAAATTTTAATGGGTGAGAGAGACCGCCTGTCCCAGAACAATAATTCTGCTTGTAATACATTATGTTAACAGTAGTAAGCTCTTTTCTACCTTTGATTTGTGCCAAGAGATACCAGGATATGCCTCAGGACTGTGACCTAGTTGATGAAGAAGATTCACCCAAAGAAACAGAAGCCAGCGAAGAAGCCCAAACCCGGCAATTTTTTGCACGTTCATGGAAATTCCTGGTCTTGCATAATCTCAGCTTAGTCCAGATCCTCCTCACATCAATCATATGAAGGATACGCCCAAAAAATTGGCTAGTCTCTCCAAATATTTCCAAGTTGAAATGTGGTATATAAGAGACATAGATAGCCTTGAGATGCGACAAAGCTTTTGGAGATGCATATAGCAGCACCCTCAAACAGAGAAACAATGTAGCAAGTGCTAAGTAGGGTTCCCTTTTTATTATCTCTTCCGACGATGGTCCATTCCATGGCTGCAAGATGGATTTTTCATGACCCTCTGTACTAGAAGAGTCATCTTTGGTAAGAAGTTGAACTGGTTCAAGTCCTGAATCACAGACAGTCAGGTTACAAACAGGATGCATAAATTTTATTGATGACTCGACTATTGTATGTTGCTGGAATCATGTGTAATCATAGGGCACTAATAAACCCTTGGACAACTTTTAATGTGCTGCAAGGTTGATATTGACTACAATTTAATAAAGCACTTTGTGTGTGTGAATCTTACAACATAGTCAGGTCCAAGAGATCAATGCTTATAAAATGGTGGAAGCAGAGATGGGAAGTGAGCTCAGTAAGAATGTACACAGCTTTTTGGCACGGAAAAACAAATCTACCTGTTGTTTTCTTATAAAACTGAGCAAGAGATTGAAGGTTCTTTGGCCCTCTATACAGCACTTTTGATCTCTGGTTGACTATTAATATTGAAGGCAGGCTGTGGATTCCGTATCTTGAAAATATACTGCAAAAAAGATATGGCATTGTTATCACTAGACAAAATACAGGATAACTTAGCCAAAGATTGATGGTGTTTGACAGAAATCTCCAACAAAAAATCAATAAAACATTCAATGAGTATCAAAAGATGACAATTAAAAAGAATCGAATTGAAACTAGGCTTTGAAGAATAAGTCTCATGCCTCTATAGCCACATCATCCACAATGATGAGGAAATATTATAAGCAGGCCAGGATAGTGGTGTTTCACCTTGGTAGAGCTGAAGATTGTTCAACAGCCAAATGTTCGATTTGAGGGAACATGGAACTAAGAATTTCAAATTTTGGAAGCATGCTGCATGAGAAAGGACACCATGAAGCATAAAAGAGTACAGAAGTATAAGCATTCCTCTGTTTTGAAGTTAAGGCTCTGTCCAGGAAATCCCCATCCACCTATTAACAAAAGTATATAGTTCAGCACTACAAACTAATACAAAGCTTGAATTATTTGGACCAATCAAATAAAGACAAAATAATGATTATCCTAGTAAAATCTGAGAAATGAAGGCATAAAATATACTGTACGTAAGGCAGAAAACTGGACTTCTATTACAAGTTACATGAACAAGATGGTGAGTAGGAAGACATTATGAAATGACATTTATAAACTCTTTTGAATTACATATAAATAAAAAATGAGCAACCAGACCTTGGGGACGGTTAATTTTTTTTTTTTAAGAAATATTACTTGTAAATGACCAAAGAGCTAAGCATACAAGTACCACAATCCCACAAGTAAACAACTAACCAACTTTTTCATTTTTTAAAATTCCCATGAATTGGCACAAACAAATAGTTCAGAATTTATATAAACCAATTTATGCATTTGGAATTGAAACTATCTACTGTGCACAAATTACATTGTAACTTGTTTAAGTGGATTAAAAAAAATAAAAATCTGTGTATGCTCTCATGATTTGTGAATATGGAAGTTTTACCTTGCTTTTAAGTTGTCCACTAAAGAAAGTTCATAACTCAATCTCTTTTTAATCCACATATATTCACTTCAAATTCAATTTATTCGTGAATATGTTTCAAACAAACCATTAAAGAGGTATTCATGAATGTGTTTCAAACACTCTGTTAAAGAGGTGAAACATATGATCCATTCATTTGGTCCCCCCTCAGAAGGAAGTCTCTGGTGGATCATGTCCAGTGATAATTGACAGTACGCTGTGAGCTTGTGCCTGTTCTGCTCCATAACCAATATAAACTCCACTGAGAAGCTAGGAGCTATGACAATCTTATGACTCATCAACTGGATTAAGCACCATAGAACTATAAATAATTTGAATGCCTCCCTTAGTAGAGCTCTCTACTTCAAATGAAATTAGATTTCTGATGTGTCCCAAGGATTTATGACTTTCACTTCCATTCATTTTGTCCAAAAGTTAAGTTATCACAATATCCTTTTTATCCCTCAGATACAAATTTAGACTTCTGACAAGTCATAAGAATATATGACCCTGTTATTCTCTTCCTTTTTTCATCAGTCATTCATCCTCTTGCCATGCCTTAACTTGTTCTCTATTTTATCCCTCCAATATCACCCATCATTCTCTATTTTCTCTTTCTCTCCCTCACAAACCTTTTTTCTTTTTTGTGGGAGTCTTCCAAAGCAATTTCCAGAGAATGATAGCAAAAGTGAGCTTCCAACAGGGAAGTTGTGTTTCATATCCGATTTTCAGATACAAGCTACGGTTGTTTCCTAATATTTAGAAGTACATGGAAATCCCGTACAAGAAATTCCTCACTCGAGTGCCCCAAACCGAATGGGTTTGAAAGTTCAACTCGGCTATAAAGGAGTGATTACAGAAAGCCCAAGGCCCCCCCGACATCACCATAATTATTCAACAATCTACTCGAGTATGTTTCAATAGTTTAGGAGCCAGTGCTAGTCACATACAGCCACCTCCACACTGTAAAACAATTTATTCATGATCTTCAAGATTTCTTCAGGCAAAAAACAACAAAAACAGTGGAAAGCAAATCTCATGTGCAAAGATTGCATGCCAGTGCAACAACTGTACAAGCTTAAGCAAATGAGAAATTGTTGTCAGACTGAGTTTTATCCCACTACCTCTATCTAGCAAAAGAAAGGTTAGGTTGCATGTATACACAACAACTGTGCAAGGTTAGCTGAAGTGTAATTGTTGTCACACTGAGTTTTTATCCCACTACCTCTATCTAGCCAAACTGAGGCATTAGGTCTTTTGTCAACAGTTTCCAAGTGACTACATGATCTTAGGTAAAGTACAAAAACAAAACAAACATGGAAATATCCAAAGAAAAAAGAAGAATAATTCATCTATTTTCTCAAGTGACCAGTTGTCAGTTTATCTTCTGTTCTTCCTTCTACTTCAATAGGACTAACAATTACAGATGCGCCTGTTTGGAATCCAGGACACCATAGCATAGCAGTAACCACATTCAAGTTCACGATTTAGAATAATGGACTAAAGCCTGTCAACCATCAATTACAAGTAATTCATAAGAGAGAAAAACTCAGATATATCATATGCCCTCTTGTCCAGTTGAGAGAAATTTGGTTAATATGTAAAATTTGTTTCAATGTTATAATTTCTCATTAATCCATTGTTGTTAGGATGATGCTCACACAAAATGCAGTGTGCGGTCATCCTCCTAAACAAATGCTACCCCATAGAAGAGTGACACGTATGCACTCATCCCCACCCCCTCTCAACGCACATGGATAGAGAGAGAGAGAGTGGAAATGGATAAAATAATATTATGGCTTTCCCACACACACAGAAAATGGACAAACATCAAATGTACCAGCAGATTATTGGGAATTATCAATTTTGCACCCAAACTATTTTTTCTATTGATTTTACCACTATGCTATTTGATTTCTCAATAAACATCAAGTACAAGTTCCTTATATAATGATTTTTCTCACAAATAGAAAGTACAATTTGGAAGGAAATACCGATGGAAAGCCTTAAAATGGATGGAAATCCTTAATCAAAAATTTCTAAAAGTTTGAGGGTAAAATTGATACCAAAAATTGTTTGGTGGTAACATTGAGACTACCTATATTTTTGAGGTCTGCCCCCCAAATAAAATCACCATACCAAGCAAACCATAATGAGAACAATTTTAATTTCGTTCAAAATGATATGTTTTTTCCTGCAGGTTTTGAAATGGTTAGGGTCTTCCTAGACCTATGGAACAAGTTCTGATAGATCAAAAGATGACAAAGGCACGAGTCAGTGATGGTGGAACTAGCTTCAAGAAGAAAGCAGGCCCTCCCCCTCGTAAGTTGATTCTATTAGCTTACCGTTTCAAATAAAGACAAGAAGCAATATAAAAACTTATCAGGAAGCACTATCTTTGCATGAAATAGAATCTGAAGGCAAAATGTTCAAAGAGAATTATAAACTAAAAGGCACCTAGATTGGTGATATCATATGATTACACACTTGTAAATTGGAAGTTAGATGTCCTCTTTTCCCCAAAACATTAGAACGGCACATAACAAGTGGATTCATAATGATTATGTCTTTCTAGTCTCTCCAGGAGGCACTCTTACATTGTCTGTCCTATGTTCCTACATAAATGCCTCTATCTAATCCAGCTTTCCCATTCACAATAACCCTCTGCAACCTCCAGTTCATCAAGATTCCAAAATAATTGTGAGGTGATGAAAATAAAACAATTAACACAACATCCTAGCTATCGAAATTTGTCATGTGTCTATGGGAGTTCATTTTCCTCCTGTTTCTTCTTCAGATTTACACATTTCTAGTCCCAGGAATTATCTGGAACGTCAAAGCTCACTACATAGAGTCT
This sequence comes from Populus alba x Populus glandulosa, assembly GCA_033617975.1. Classification (NCBI taxonomy): domain Eukaryota; kingdom Viridiplantae; phylum Streptophyta; class Magnoliopsida; order Malpighiales; family Salicaceae; genus Populus; species Populus alba x Populus glandulosa. The sequence goes on along the minus strand of CM066155.1, from coordinate 4,431,145 downwards.
TTAATTTTTGCACAGGAAGCAGCTTGGGATAAGATTTTAACTACTGACAATCTATAAAAGAAGGGAAAGACGTTGTCCAGGATTACCCCCTCAAAACGAAAAATACAATTGCTCCACAACACTATCATTTTTTTTTTAAAAAAAAAGCGTAGACTCGTCCCTCATGCAATTGATAATTGATAGTTCCCTTGGTCCATGAAAAACAATTAAACTAAAAATAACTCAAACTAAAAGGTACTCCCAAATTTTAAAAAATAAATAAGTAAATAAATGAAGGACTTAAATTCAAACCTCCTAGAAACGAAATGGAAATAAAAGATAAACATTCAAGGTCCAAATTCTACTTCATTGTTTTTTCAGTGTGAAAAATTCTAATACTGCTAAAAAAAAACCGAAAACCGAAAGAAAAGAAAAGAAAAGAAAGTCAACCCATTAACATTTACTATTCCAATTCACAAAATCTAAACGTGACATTCACCAAGAACTGCTCAACAAGCCAAATAACAATCAAATACAAAAAGCAGAAAAACACATAAAGCAATTTGATCAAATATAACAACATCATCAACAACAACAAACACCATGAAAACAAATCAAATCAAAACATGAACAACCCATTAATCCACAAAAAAAAACTACCCCAGATGAAAAAATATCATGAAATCAACAACTAACCACCAATAAAAAAAGAGAAAGTATAAATTAATAAAAGTAGAAGCATATAGAAAAGAGAAAAACGCACCTGAAGAGGAGGATTTGGAGAGATCGAAACAGGACATTGAGATTGAATATCATAAAGAAACAAAGTTGATTCATCAGGACAAATAGACAAGGCTGATGCCGAAGAAGCCCCACCAATAGAGAGCAAGAAGAGAAGAGAAAGCAGAGCCATTGAAGAAAGAGGTGGAAAATGAAAACAAGAGGTCAAATCTCAGAATTGAAAACCCAGAAAAAATAAAGAGAGAAAGGAAAGCAATTGGTGGATAAAGCGATGATCTTGATTTAGAAGGCGGTTTGGTTTCTTAATTATTAGGATTAGATTTATTAATCATAATCATAATCATAATCATAATCATAATTACTAAGGTAGGATAGTGAGTTAATAGGTTTTTTTTTTTTTGCCTCAACAATGATAATAATATAATAGAAAGAACAACTAATAATAAACAGACAACAGTGGTAATAATCAAAACTGATTAGGGCTTTTATCTTAGAAATCCAGAAAGTTCTGTGTCTTGTAGGAGAGGGGAGGGTTATAAGGGTTTTGGGGTGGTGTCAAAAATGGCGTTCTAAGGGTGATACCATGCCTTTTTTATATATATCCATAGCCATCATCATGCTCATGTTTCTGTGGGAGGGTTGTTCAACTCCCTTTTTTCTTTTTCTTTTTCTTTTTCTTTCGGTGCTTTCAAGGATTTTTTTAAGAAAGAATATTTGCTTTTTCTAAAGGAAATGCTTTTTTTGTTTTTGTTTTTTTATCTTTTTTTCAAAAAATATTTGTGGGAGCACTGTCTGATTGCTGTGGTTGACTATTTTTTTTTCCATGTTTTCCCTGTTTTTAATTTCTTGAATTTTCTTTTGGAGTAACCATTTTAAAAATATGTAAAATGTGAAGCTGTCAGTAGCTTTGTAAGAGAGTATAGTTATTTTTTAAAGTATTTTTTATTTAAAATTTATTAAAATAATATTTTTTTTATTTTTTTAAAAATATTTTTAATATTAATGTATACAAAAATCTAAAAACACTTGAAAAAATATTAATTTTTTAAAAAAATTAAAAATATAAAAACAAACAAAGCAATAATTAAAGTTTTCATGACTAGAATATTAAACCAATTGAAGAGTATCACAATATTTAATGGGAAAAAAAAAGATCTCTAAAGAATAAACGGTGGCAGGCATTGTAATTAACATTAAGGTTATATTTGTTTATCGGAAAGTGGTTTTTTGAAAATTATTTTTTAAATTTTTCTGTGTTTATTTGCCATTAGAAAAGTTGATCAACGAAAACACTTTTCAGTCAAAGAAAAATTTAGTTTGATTTCTAGAAAAGTATTTTCCTGCAAAATTTGGATAGAAAACATTTTTCGAAAGTTGTGAAAAATTTAGAAATATCATATTATTTGTTGATTATATCAAATTTGATCTTCAAACTTTTGATTGCTATATATATTTTGTTTTAAATATTTATTTTTTCAATTTCATCTCTTAAAAATTAATTTTTATATTAACTTTGGTCCTCATTTTTATAATTATTATTTGCTTTTTTCTTATCATTTTTTTATTAAAAATTTTTATCTATCAAATTTAGTCCCATTCTCTTGATTGATACTTATTTTATTTGAAATAATTTATGAAATGTTAATTATTATTATTTTAATTTCTTTATTTTTTATTATTTTTTTTAAATTTGATCTCTATTATTTTAATTATTATTTATTTTATTTGAGATAATTTATGAAATTATATATATATTTTTCAATTTCATTCTCATTCAACTTTTTAATTTATAAGATTTGTTTCTTATTATTTTAATAAACTTGAGAAAAATAAAACATTAATAAGTTATTTTCCAACTCATTTTCCATGACATAGTCAACTACTAGAAAGTGTTTTCCAACTTATTTTTTATTACATTACCAAGAATAAAAAAATAATTCACTTTTTGGAATTTATTTTCTTAAAATTTATTTTTCAAAAAAAAATAAGCTTTTCAATAAATAAACAGAAGAATATTCTAAATTGCGAAGAGGAAATATTGATCCCCCATGCACCGTAGACACACACGTGTAGCCATGGGCACTATGAATTAACTGTGCCATGATTTTTTTTTTCCCGTCCATTTCCTCCTTTTTTTTTCCTTCTTTTTAAAATTTTTTTTGCTCCTTCACGTACGGACATGATTGAAGGCTGATGCTAAGATTATTAAGGGATAATAAATTGAAAGAAAAAGCTGAAAAACACGAAGGAGAAGGATGGTGTTTTCCAAGATTTTGGTGAAATGTTCAATTTAGTCCTCATATATTTTGAATTATAAAAATTGACTCCCTGTAATTTTTGAGATTTCAAAAAAAAAAATTTTGATCCAAAACTTTAATATCTTTATTTTTAGTTCCTAATTTAAAAAATAATTTTAAAAAATTATTATTAACATTACTTTTAACCACCAAAATAATCGATTTTAATATTATACATTGCTTTATATATATATTTTCTTATCTAAAATAACTCAAAATACTTATTGAAAACAAGATTTACAAGGATGAAAAGCTCCATTTATAAACTCTACAATAACATCTTCATTTGATTTTTTTTTTAAATTAATAATGTTATTATTGTATGATAAAAAAAATATATTACAATCATAAATTAATTTATCAATTAGAAAATCATAGATTCATAAAATTATTATGAATTATTAAGGCCGTGTTTGATTGCAGGAAAGTGAATTTCTGGAATTCACTTTCTTGCTTTTTCTATGTTTGGCGACAACAAGGGAAAATAGTCAAAGAAAAATGAATTCCAGTTAACCTAAAAATAATAACGTTGCTAAAGGAAAGTGTTTTCCTTCTGTTAAAGAGAGGAAAACACTTTCCTTTTTTCTACACACCCTCAGCTGTTCAACGAGAATACAGCTGGGCCAATGAATTATTATTCACTTGCTACAGTAGCAAGTGAATTATAATTCACTGCTACTGTAGCAGTGAATTAAAATGCAAAGGGGAGATTACCTGTGGTCTGTTGCTCCTGAAGATGAAGACGAAGCCAGTTCTCTCGGGTGGTTCTTCTTTTTATTGTCACTGTTCGTCCTCCATTTTTTGTGGTTCTTGGCTTGTTTCCCCTGCCCTTCTTCCTCTGTTTTGCTGGTTCAGGTGTTGTGGCGAAGATGATGATTGGCAAGCTTTATGTTTCTGCTTTTCCTCTACTCTTTTGGTTCTGTTTCGTTCGCTTCTCTGTTATTCTGGGTTTTTTCTCTAATTTTTGGCTCTCTTTAATTCCTCTCCTATCTGTTTATCACCTGTTGTTCTTCCTCCTCTTGTGTCTTCTGCCTCTGTTTTGTTCTAGTCTTCGGTCACTCGTTCCTGGTTTTTGGTTGCTGACCTCTTCCTTGGGTTTTTCTTCTGTTTATGATGGGTTTTTTTTTCCTGGTGTGCTTGTGTCCCCCCCTTTTATAGAGAAGCTTCCCCTCAACCAGTCCTCCATTTGCAGGACTGTTATGGAATCCACGAACGAGATCGCGGCAAGAGATATGGTCCATGACCGAATTTGTTGCAGCAGATTTCCCTGTTGAACATGCTTCATCCGCGCAAGCGTAGGAGACGATGAACAATGCTTCCCAAACGGCGCCGTTGTGTCCTTGGGTGACACGACCAAAAGATTGATGTCTTCTCCCAAGTGTAGGAGTGTCGAAGTAATAAATAACCTGACAAGATCGGGGTCGAACCACAGAGAGGTTAATTGTATAAATTATAAATAACAAGACAACAACAACAATAATAATAACAAAAATAACAATAACAATAACAATAATAATAATAATAATAATAGTAGTAGTAGTAGTAGTAGTAGTAGTAATAATAATAATAATACTAATAATAATAATACTAATAAAAATACTCAATACGTGGCGTTGTTATACCTGAGAATGATCTAAAAGATCGGGTCACAGGTTTCCAGCCTATATACTGAGTTTATGAAAAGATCAAAGAGATATATTATATAATATAAACAGATTTCTGATGCGAATGAACAAGGCAAGATCAACAATATCAGGACCCTTGATCAAACACAGAGCATACTTAACGTACATAAAATATAACAAGAATGTAAATAATAATACTAATACTAATAATAATAATACTAATAATAATAATAATATTAGTAATAATAATAATAATAACAATAAAAAGACGAGGATGAAGAAATTAATGAGAACTTTGAGATGGAAGATTAATGTAAGGATTAAACAATGATAAAGACAAATGTTAAGGTTAGAGGATCCACCAATGGTATTTCAAACAAGTATAATATAAACTCTTATTACTCAATTTGGAAACCACACACGAAGGAGGTTCCAGTCGGATGATTTGTCATTAATAGCTCATTATAAATTATTAACATGATCATATTAATTATCTTATTTACATAACACCAAACTTTTAAATATTGTCAGGAATTCATGATGTTAACTGATGTTAACAACAAATCAAGTACCTTTCATAGCTCCAGGTGTAGGTAATACCATACAGTTGGGTTATGAGAGTGCCAATCATTTGTTGTACCAAGTATTATACAACACAAATTTAGATTAACCATTTAACAAGCAAGGTATTAAGAATTAGTAAGATAAAAAGATAAGACATGTTAATATTAAACATTAAGGTCCATATTGAGTTTACACCATACTTGTTCTTACACCATTAGTGTAACCTTTTCACCTTGACATAATAAACTTAGCTAAACATAATGAAGAAGAAAAACATAAATAAATAAAACAAGAACATAAATAAAATACAAGTTAACTAAAGAAAGGAAAGGAAATGAAAAGCACAAACAAGAAATTAATGAAAGCAAAACTTAAGAATTACAAAGAATATAAAGAGAGAAATAAAGAGCATGAACTTGATCTGAACAACCAAGCCCCAAATTACATGGCAAATGCCTCCTTTTATAGGCCAAAATTCGGAATTATTGATTTGATGACTAATTGTTGAGTGGGTAGCCATCTTTTGACTAGGTGAAAATCCTTATCTTCTTGTCTTAATAAAACAAAAATGATAGCATCAGAACGGGGTCTAGATGTCCAAATGAAAGTTCTAGGAAACTCTCTTAGCTTTCCAGGAAAAAAAAGATGAGGTCATTTGGACTTCTAGAACTCAAGATATGGGCTGAACACTGAACAATGTTGGGCTGCAGGACAGATTCGGACTTCTCCGTTGTTGCTATAATTTGGACTTGAAAATAGCCTTCTTAGATCTTGATGTCCAAATGAAAATTGTAGGCCTATGTCTTATCAAATCTCTGTAAAAATTTCAAATCATTTGGATATCTAGAACTCGAGATATGGGCTGAACACTGAACAATGTTGGGCTGCAGGACAGATTCAGACTTCTCCTTTCTAAGCTTCACCCTTCTTTATCTTCAAAATTTTAGTAGTTGAATTCATCAATCAATCCTTTGATTTATGTGATATGCCTGCATTTAAGATGAACATTTACCATATATTAGGGTATTTTATAGTATTAGACTTGTTATTATAAAACATGCTTTAGTTAAGGAGTTATTGATACTTTAAGTGCAAAATGATGATATAAACCCTTGATAAACATGCACTTTTAAGTACTAATCATTGGGCATGACTGTTTTTCAATTTAGTCCCTAAACAGTGTAAACTTAACAATTGAGACCCTAATCAGAAATAATTGATTTCTAATTGTGCCCTTGGATTAAATTCAATTGAATCCTTGAGTTATAGTGCCATTTACACAACAGTCCTGGGTTTTTGATTAAATCAAAGTTTAATTAAGTCCTCAAACTCATTAATTCTTCAATTAAACTCTTGATTTCATTAATTAAAATAATCTAAATTTTAATTAGATCAATTCTCAAATTAAACCCTTGATTTAATTAATTAAACTAGTCAAGAGTTTAATTAAATCTTTAAACTTCCAATCATATTGCCCTTAACCCAAATTTTAATTCATCCTTCATTTATTTTATTTTTATTTTTTATCATCTTTTTTTTTAAATAATAAAAATAAAAAAAGTCAAAAATTGGGTTATGACAATTGTAAGTGATTAAATATTTTATATATATTAGATAAACTTGAAAAAAAATTTAATTCATTAATAATTATTTTCCAGTTTATTTTTCATAACACAACCAAACACTGGAAAGTATTTTCCAGTTTATTTTTCATAACACTATCAAATATCGGAAAATATTTTTCTGAAATTCACTTTTCAGGAATTTATTTTTTCTGAAATTCACTTAAAAAAAAATCACTTTCCTGCAAACAAAGCCTAAGCAAAAACAAAAAGGAAAAGGAAAAGGTAAAGGAAAAGGCAGAGGCCCATGAAGCCCAGGGTCGAGGCCTTAATACAAACAGAAAGTGGACATTTAGCCCGTCAGCGTGACATATGATAAAATAAATAAATAAAAATGAAGGGCTCGTATGGTGTAGAGTGTAGATGAGTCGCTTTAAAAAGTCGGATTGTATTGTATTGTATTGTGTAGTCTCGTCTTCCTCCTTTTCTCTTATCTGGACCTCCAAATTTGTGAGAAGCATAAATATAAATAGAGAAATAAGGCCGTACTAATTAGGGTTTGTTCTTGGCTTTGAATAATTAGAATTTAAATTTAAAAAATGGAGATCTCAGAGAAGAAGGAACCAGAAAACAACAATAACATTTCACAAACAGCGACACTTGATTCATCTTCAACAACTGATATCATCGATAAAGAATCCGAAGAACGCCAAGCACGCGAACTCAAAGCTGGTTTGCATCCTCTCAAGGTTCCCAATCCCTCTCTCTCTCTTTCACCCTCTCTTATGCGTGTTTGCTATTTTTCTTAGATTGTTGCGATTTGGTAGTTTTTCTACGATGGGTTTTTGTGATTCGTCTTTTCTTTTTTGGTATAATTTGTGGTTAGTATTTTGGCTTTTCAATTTGATTGTTTACAATTTTTTGCAAAGTCCGGCTGAGTTAGGTTTTTTTCTAAGTCTACATTTTCATTTCATTTGTTTATTTTAACCAATCCCAAATCTCCACGTGTGCTTTCCAGCTACAGTTGCATTTCTTAGCTCAAAAATTGAGCTTGGAAGCTCATACATGCTAGCTTAATTATGTAGATAATTGATTAAAATTCAAAACTTGATTATAATGAATCGTGATTCTTAGAAACAAGGTGGGGGAGGAGCAAGTGTAGTTTATAAAAAACCATATGGTCCCCAAGTGATTGAAGCAGAAAGATACTACTCTTTATCACCCCTAGCTGTAGTTTTCCTGCTTCTCAAAACTCAGCTCCTGGTGCTGTTTCAAAGAAGCATTTTGTTTTCCTTTCAAAACCATTTTCACGTGGCTCTGCAAGGAAAATTGCTGAGGGAAAAACCTGCTGTCTGCTGCATATCTTCTTACCCACGTGACTTGTGCTTGTGCTAGTGGAAGCATTTTAACTTCTCTCCTTGCACAGCAAATAGATCTATGCTTACCAGTATGTTACGAAGGTGTAAGGCCTACATAAACCTTGCAGTCAAACTAGGGTTTTATGTTTTATTGATTGTTTGATTGTACAATATGAGAGCATAGTTACCTTTGCTGATAATTTTAATATTACCATATGTATCTCTTCTCTTGATATAATTCACAATGAGTCTGTTTAAGTACTTGCTTATTTTGCTCTGACTTGTTTATGTTCAGAACAAGTTCATGTTTTGGTACACTCGTCGAACGCCAGGAGTTCGAACACAGACATCATATGAGGACAATATAAAGAAAATCGTTGAGTTCAGTACTGTAAGTTCTATTGTAATTTTAGATTGTTTGGTAATATATGAGTTGAGATATACCCTCATGTAAATAGATGTTCTTTTTCTTGATTCATTTGCTGACTGGACTTTTGGCATTATGGGCATGCAGGTTGAAGGTTTTTGGGTCTGCTATTGCCACCTGGCTCGACCTTCTTTACTGCCAAGCCCAACTGATCTGCATCTTTTCAAGGAAGGAATCCGTCCTCTATGGGAGGTAATGTTGCAAACCTGAAGTTGCAATAGCTGTTATTTAGTTTTTGCTTTAATTTAATCACATCATAGTTGTTGAGAACTTTCTAATGTTATGCTGAATTTGAACGAAAAAAACTCTTGACATTTGTTATTTTTTAGGACTCTGCTAACTGCAATGGTGGCAAGTGGATCATAAGATTCAAGAAGGTTGTCTCTGGTCGCTTTTGGGAGGATCTGGTAAGAGGAAGCTGGAATTAACTTTTCTTTGCTGCCATCATGCAAAAACTCGATTATCTTGTTAAGTTTGATGTTTGAAATTTTTGATGAACGTAGTTGGATTTTCATCACCAAATCCTGGAAGTTTTGTTTGACTATGCACGCACATGCATACAGCATGTTGTATGGATACCATTTGTTATTTTTGGCACATGCCATTTTATATTTATCTGTTTTGAATCATTTTTATCCAAAAAATGGATGTTATGGATCTTGAACTCATGAATTTCCTGGTTGGTTTCATGTTATATTTATCTGTTTTGAATCATTTTTATCCAAAAAATGGATGTTATGGGACTTGAACTCGTGAATTTCCTGGTTCGTTACCAAACCAACCACCACATGATAATGACTGGTAACATCTCGAGGTCTTATTAGTTTCATAGCTGGATTGGGTTATTTGCTTGTATCCTTGCAGCAAACCTTGGTTTTCATAAGCTATGAAAAGGAAACCTTAAGGGTTTGGATTCTGTGATTTTGAATCTGTAACTGCTTTTATATAGCTACTTTTTCTTTTTTTGTTTTAAATCGTCAATGCAGTTGAGGTCATGGACGATAGAATGTACTGGCTGCTTTTGTAGGTGTGGCTGTCAGCAGTGAAGCTGAAATCCTAGATTTTAGCTGCAAAGTTTGGTCCCCCCCACCTATATTGGAAAGAAGTGTTTTGTAGTTCAATGGTAGCCTTTCCTTTAAGTTGGCATTTCTGTATCTGGTATTGAATTCTACTTGCAAATGCTCTTACAGGTTCTTGCCCTGGTTGGTGATCAACTTGATTACAGTGATGACATATGCGGTGCAGTGCTAAGCATCCGTTACAATGAGGATATACTTAGTGTGTGGAATCGCAATGCATCAGATCGTCAAGTTAGTCAATATTAGTTGCTATTGTTCTAATTGTTGTGTTCCACTCTTTCCTCTTGCTAATTGTAGTGTTCTACTCTTTCCTCTATCTTGTAATATATTGAACTTTAATTTTCATCTATATCCTTTCCTTTTGCATTCAATTAAGAACGTTCCTCTTGTGTCCTAAAGAAAAAAAGTGAACACGTATTTTCTTCTGCAGGGCGTGATGGCTCTAAGAGATTCTATCAAAAGGCACTTGAAGCTTCCCCACAGCTATGTAATGGATTACAAGCCCCATGATGCTTCTCTGCGTGACAACTCATCATACAGAAACACATGGTTGAGAGGGTAGAAGTATTCTGAACTACATGTTCGACGAGAAACAGTGCAGAGGTCCCAGGCCCCTTGCTTCACATCAGAATTCCTTCTCTGATCAAGTTGTTCATTCTTATTACAGCTTAGCAACATGTGTGGTCATCGCCTTCATATCATGTAGTTGAAGTGTAGACTGTATCAAGCTAAACTAAATGATGGTTTTAATGAATTAGTAGCTTTGCTTCTGGATACTATGGTCGGTTGCAAGTACTTTTATTCTGAATGCAAGTTTTTTTTTTTTTTATCAATAAAATGTTTCGTTACATCTGGGTGTAGTCCATTTTTATCAGTTTTGAATGCTAGGCCTGCTTAAAATTTGTTTCTGAAAAGGCGGAAAGGGAAATTGAACATCCGGCTTTTTATCTTATGGTTTTTACTTCAAATGTCAATGCCACAATGGTGGTGGCGCCAGCACTGAATCGCAGGTGGACTCTATAAATCTATTTGGCAATCTATATTCTGCAACTGCATTAATAGGGTGGTGAATTGTCTCACCCTCGGATGGTAGGTACTGAAGGACTGGTGCCAAATCAGTTTGGCAAGTGGTGAGTCTTGGGACTGGGGTTGGAAGAACAAAGCTTTGGACATTTTTGTTTTTTAAGGTGAAAAATAAAAATTATTTTTAAAATTTTTCTATGTGTGGTTGTTATTAGAAAAGTTAGTTAAAAAAAATTTAGCTTGATTTTTAGAAAAAGTGTTTTCCTGAAAAATTTGAGTCGAAAATACTTTCTGGAAGTTGTGAAAAATTTAGAAATATCATATAATTTACTGATTATATCAAATTTGGTTTTTAAATTTTTAATTGCTATATATATTTTGTTTTGAATATTTATTTTTTAATTTTATCTCTTAAAATTTAATTTTTATATTAACTTTGATTCTTATTTTTATAATTGTTATTTGCTTTTTTCTTATTATTTTTTTATTGAAATTTTTTATTTATCAAATTTGGTCCTCATTCTTTTGATTGTTACTTATTTTATTTGAAGTAATTTATGAAATGTTAATTATTATTATTTTAATTTCTTCATCTTTTTTTTTAAGGTTTGATCTCTATTATTTTGATTATTATTTATTTTATTTAAGATAATTTATGAAATTATATTTTTTTTTCAATTTCATTCTCATTCAACTTTTTAATTTGTAAGATTTGTTTATCATTACTAATAAACTTGAAAAAAATAAATTATTAATAAATTATTTTCCATCTTATTTTTTATGAAATAACTAAATATTGGAAAGTGTTTTTCAATTTATTTTTTATTACACTACCAAACATTAAAAAATAATTTACTTTTAAAAAAATTATTACTTTTTAGCAAATAAATAGGGTAAAAAACCTATTATTCCCAATGGAGGAGATGGAGTGTGAGGCGAGCTGCTGTACTATTTCAGTAGTCTGCGAGAGCTTCTATCACATGCATGAGATAGCAAAATTAACCTTCCTGGCCACTGCGGATTATCAAAGCCTGGGGACACAACCGTCTCCTGATGAAACATTATGCTTTCCGATAGATTGCTTGAGCATTATGTCTGCAATTATCGACTTCTCTAAAGGAGGAAATGAGAAGGCAGACAGTGACGAGAATTCGAAATGTTTATTTCAGAACAGTAATCAGATAAATTTCATGAGATTTTTACAGCAGGAATGAGCGACAAGACATCATATATTTGTTCTTTTTCTTAAAGATGAGGGATTCATTGCATATCCCAGAGAAATTAATGCAGGAGCATACCCATCAGAGACCACGACACCATATACCACATGCAAAAGAAACAGAGAAAAAGTAAAGCTTTCCAAGCCATGGCGATAGATTGACAATTTGAATATTCCGAGTTCACATGGATTTTGTTATTGGGAGATTACAGCTTCGCACAAGTGTGTTGGACGAGACCCTGCAAAACTTAAAAGGACGTTCTTCTTCTTCTCCTTGCTTCAGTTTTTACCAGAAGGGCATCTTGATGAAGTAACCCATCAAACCAAGTATCAACTCTAAACAGATGATTTGAGCCCAATGATGCCTGTCCAAATAATGTAACAAATGTCAGGCTTCTGTGTATAAGCAAAAAGATTTTAATTGAAAAATAAATCACATGCAACACTCCCTCCATTCCATCTCATGCCCCGGAATATTACTCGCTAAAGGTTAATGTTAGAAAGCACAGAAAAGTTTACAAGAAAAGGTAGTATTACCACATCCAACCCTTGCACCTGCATTCCCAGTTGTCTTGCTAAGTTCATGTCCACCTGCCCATTATTTTGAGATTTTATAAGAAATTGTTTCAATACAGGTAAACAGGCATCTATATGACAATTGTTTCATTCCAAGATAAGAAAATGATCAAAAGAAATGTTGGAGATGTAGACATCCAAGTGAACAAACAACTAATCAGGAAAATGACTCCGGTTTACAGCATCGCATCTCAACCTATTCAAAAGTTTCGTTGTTCGCTAGTCTCCAAGTAGTCCCCATTCAACAAAGAGGTAGCAATAGATTTCTTGTAGTGCAGCCTCCAAAAATTTAGTAGCTCTACTTCTAAGCAAATTCAATTCAGTTGATGTTAAACACCAAAAACATAGTACACCATAAATCTCCAGCCATTTAGACAATGTCCCGGAAATGATGAGTTCCTCCATCCTCTTATCACATGTAGAGCCAGATAACAAAAATTCTCTTCTATTTGACTAGATAAACGCCTGTTCCAGGCATGCATCTGAACTTGTGGCTTAACTGTGAATTACACAATTTCTTGCCGAAACTATGGACACTAGAGTATGCCCAAAAATGTCTCCTAGAGCCCTAGTTAAGCAGGAACATTACAAGACAGATCTTTTATATATCACTCTTTTGGACTTTCTTCTACTTTATAAATTCCCTATAAAACTAATTCACGTCACACAATCACAGATATTAGTTCATTCTGCTTCGTGCAAAGTTTCTGATGGGGAAAGATCAAGCCAAGATGATCATTCTAAAACAGAATTTGAGATAAACTTAGCAGCTCGTGGATCATGATGCATACGTTTCCTACGTAGAAAGCCTGTTGAGGGCACTGACAGTTGATAAATATGTACATGTTTAACTGAACTTCATAGAATTTCATAGAATACCCATTCAGTGCTCACTCTAGGTCATCCCCAAAACACATGCACTTGAATTTGAAGAGTTTAAGAAAGCAACAAGCAACATCAGGAAATCAATAGGCTCCCTTACCTAATCCAATAAACTCAGGCAAAGAATGACGCACAAAATAACATATAGAAGTGAAAGCAAGTTTGAATCAGGAGACATAAGCTAGTCTATAGCAGCTTAAAAACTAAAGGGCGCTCAAGTTGCTTACTAACATTAAGCATATATATACAAGCATAACCGGATAAGAATTTTACAAGGCACAAATATATTGAAACCAAATCTAGAAGCCTTTACCTTTTCCAAGATCATCAGGATCAGCATGCACAACAACAGCCCTCCCCAATATCGAATGCATCCCACTCAGTGGTATCTAGAAGCAAAACCAAGAGAGAGACGTTCAATAATTGAAGCAAAAATTCACTGAGTCAAACTGTTTTTGAGACCAAAGAATTGAAGAAACCAAGGGCATCTGTGCAACCTGGCACAAAACCATTAGACTGAGAACTTCATGGAATTTGATAATTCCAAAAATTTTCAAGATCAAATAACTTGAGCCAATACCAAACCAAACATCAAATTATCGAAAAACTTTCAAGTTCATCTAGAGGAATGAGGTAATCAAGAGCATGAAAGTTGAAAGAATTCTAAACCAAAAGAGACTACCATCTAACCCCTTACGATAGTTATTTGTTAATACCTGCAAGTCTTTGATTGAAACCTCTGCAACACCTGCAGCATGAAAAAATGAAGCTAAAATCTGTCCCTGGCTCTCCAATTTGCCAAATTCATATAGAAATTAAGAAACGGTTCATACCATCAGAGCCTGCAGTGATGTTCCCCAAATCTCCAGCATGACGTTCGTTGTCACTTGGAGCTCCATGGTCCTTCTTTAATGGATTGAAATGAGGTCCTAGCATTTAAGTAAGATCATTAGAGGATTTTACTACCATGGACTAAAACTGCAGCAATCCAAAGCATAAGGTACATAAAAGATAAGAAATTTCTGAGCCTAAAATCAAAATGGAGTTGCAAGACTTTAAATTAAAACTCAAATTTCAAAATAAGTGCCACCAATAACAACAAGAACATAATCTTGCAGTCAATAGAAGATAACCCACTTAAAAGATAATCATCATGATCCAAAAATCAGCACCTACTGCTCTAATTTTAAAATCCCAGTTCAAATTCAACAAGATAGTTACAAATAGTCGTGCATATATACAGCAGCCAGCCAAAAAAAAACAACCCACCTATAGAATTTAAGAAACGGTAAACGTCAACCAATGACAAGCGGCAACACAAACATTTATACAGAAGGAGACAGTACCAGTGGAATTGCAGCCATTGGTGGTGTCACCAAGAGCATGAATATGAAAGCCATGAAGGCCCGGAGATAAGCCAGTAATCCTCCCTGTCACATGTGCCCCTGTACACACACATACATATATCATGTTTCATGCAGATATAATCAAGAAAAGAACCATGCTTTCTTTTCTAAACAAAATACAGATAGAAAGTGTAAGAGAGACCGCTTGGTTCTTGAATGAAATGAAGAGAGCCTCTAACATTGGAGTCTCCGGTGATGAGAGCCACCGCTTTCACAGAGCCTGTTGCCATTTTATCTTTGCTGCCACTGTTCCTTATGCTTCTCAGGTTTTAAAATGTAAGACATTTATATAGATTATTATAAATATAAATATCAAGGAAAAAAATACAAATAATCTCTGGAACTCTAGATTAACTAATCACATTTTATATTTATTTCCTAAAAATTTTTAGTTTGAGTTACACAAATATTAAAATTATTAAAAATTTATATAATAATTAATTTTAAAATTTATAAAATTAATTAAGATATATAAAAACTAAACCAAATACATATATTAATTTTTTAAAAAATATATACTCACACGTAAAACAGTGTTAAAAAATAAAAAAAATGTAACATGATAGTCCTGAAATTGTTAATATTGATGGCTAATGAAAACTTACTTCATTGTTAACAGATTAGTTGAGATACCATAACTTAACCTGAACACTTCACATTCATTACAAAATCTGCGCATAAATTTCATTTTAAAAGTAGGATCTTACGGTTTTTATGTATTTTAATATATATTTGTTTATAATTTTCTAGTAAGTATATTATATAACATGGATAACGTATTATTAAAAATTCCTCCTTCTCTTTGTTGGATTAGCCACTTCTAAAAAACAGAAAGCGCCCTTAGTTTTCTGAATACCAGAAAGAGTATAATATTACTTAGTTTTTAGCCGTCTAGGTTTACTAATGTTCCACCTCAATCTCTATTCTCTTTAAATTTCCTAATTTTATCCCTGGATGTCACCACATATAGCTGTTTATATAGTTACTATTTATGTTTAATAAAATAAATTTAAAAAATAGTAGAATCGATTAACTGATTTTTTTCATTTAAAATACTATGTTATATCAGTTCTGCAGCAGCAAAACTAAATACTATGTTATATCAATTTTGCAGGCAGCAAAACATATTATAAATAAGATTTTGTTTGGTATCGTAGTCAATAGTATTTTTAATTTTTTAAATTTTAAATTAAATTTTATATATATTTTTGAATCATTTTAATATACTAATATTATAAATAAAATTTTAAAAATATTATCTTAATATATTTATATATTTTTAAGTAAAAAATACATGTAAGACACACTTTCACCAATAATTGAACCGATCCACTTACTTGGCAAATAGCACACTATTTATATATATAATAGAAAAATGTAAGTGGATTAGTTCAATTATTGATTGAAGTGTGTCTTAAATGTGACATGTTAGAATAAAGTAAAAGAAATGAAAACGTGTGTGTAATCTATTTAAGAGAGAAAGAGTTTTTAAAGTTGAAACCTCGTCATAACAAAAAATTCAAAGTCTTAATTGCTTAGTTGTTCCTCTGGAGATAACAAGCCCACAAATTGCTTTAATCATATGGATTCTTTTTTCAATTAATACAGTAAATTAAAAATATTGATATAACACTATATAACTAGAAAAAATTAATGAAATAATATGGCTTGTACATGTTAATATGTTATAATTAAAAAACACAATATTTATAACTTATCACTATTTAAAATAACAACATTTAATAAAAAAAATATAAAATGGACAAAAAAAAAGATATGTGAGAGGAGAAAGAAAGAAAAAAAGAAACTTTTAGTGATATATTGAATCTCTGATTACAATATTATTAATACCAATAAAAAAAAAATTAATAAGATAAATCCAACAATACTAAGAAAAATCACTAATGATAATCCGAATAGGTCACACTTGCCTTTCAAAAATAAAAGGTGACTCACTTGTTTTTGATAATAAGGGTGTGTTTGGTATTGCGATAGCTTTTGTGGTTGTGATTTAAAAAAAGTTGTTTTAAAAAAAGTACTTTTAGTTGAGGTTGGTTTGAAAAAATAGGTGTTTGGTTAAAACTGTGGTTGAAATTGAGGTTGAAAAAAAAGTAGTTTAATGTGTTTGGTTAATAAAAATGCTTTTCAAATTGAGGTTATAAAATAATTAAAAATATATATATATATATTTATATTAATGATTTTTAATTTAAATATTGTAAATTTAACTACTGTTATTACATCATGAAATAAATAATATTGATATCAAATATTTTTTATTATTCCATTACACTATGTGCAATGTCATCACATGCGAAATCTATCCAACAAGGACTATATTTTTCATGGTTTCTTAAGCGCGCAACAACAAAAACTAACGATCTCCTTTTAATTTTTTAAATAGAACACAATTAAAATAAAAATAAAAACTGAATTTTTTTTAACCAGGCCGGACCCGGCAATAACATAATTGGTGCGATAAAATTTCATAAATGGTACGTTATTATAATTTTAATAAAAACAAAAAAAAATTAAAACTCATTTTCATGGTTTTTCGAAAAAAAAAAGATAAAACTGTTCACGTGAACAGTGCGTAGTGGAGGATGGCTCCACTGTTCAATGAACAGTGGAGCCATGCTCCGATGTTATTATTAAATGCTGCTTCTCAGAACCTGCTTTCCAACTTTAAATATTAGTGGGGCCTACCAGCGAAACTCAGTTTTTTTTATTTAACCAAACACCTGGTAGTGTGGTTGCGGGTGAACCTCACCCGCAACCACACTACCAAATACCCACTAAGTGTGACTCACCTGGATTATCGTTGTTAACCTTTCTTGGTTTAGTTAGGTTTGTCTTATTAATATCTTTTTGATGGTATAAATGGTGTTTTAATTAGATCATTGACTTGTTTTAAAAAAAAAAAATTTATTTTTATTTTTCCTGCTTATTTAATAACAACAAATTATAAATGTCATATTTTCTAACAATTTGATTATTTATTTTATTTATGTTATTTCCCCAATATTTTTTTTTAAATATGCTAATAGCCAAGAATATAGTGTCCGAATTAGTGCATTAATAAAGTTTTACAATCTTAAACGTACTCCATTACATTTATCCTTCAATTTTCTTCATAAACTTTTGTGTTATTCTCCTGGATATTTGCACAAATTCACCTTGTGTGAAATCAAGCACAATAAAGATTTAAATCGGATTGTTTGAATTATTGAGAAGTTGCGTACACAGCCAGATGAACTGAAATTTGGAGCTTTTTTAAAAATCTGCCACCTTTCAAATGATAAAAATATGCATGTGTTGTATTTTTTTGCATTAAAGTTTTATACATATAAAAAAACAGTTTTAATTTTGAATTAAAAAATTTATTTATTCTTTTGTGAAATTGAAAAAAAATAATCAAGAGAAAAAAAAAACTTATCTAGACTGGGATTCTTAATTGCAAGTGTTTCTTGATAAGTAGGATTTAATTGTTTTTTTTTTTTAAATTTATTCTAAAAACATTGGTTAAATACAAAACCTATTTAAAAAACAGTTAATCTTTTCTACAATTAAAAAACATGTTTAAGTTTTTTAGAAACTCTATTAAAATTTATTTATTCTTTTGTGAAATTAAAAAAAAATAATCAAGAGAAAAAAAACTTATCTAGACTGGGATTCTTAATTGCAAGTGTTTCTTGATAAGTAGTATTTGATTGTTTTTTTTTTTTAATTTATTTTAAAAACATTGGTTAAATACAAAATCTATTTAAAAAACAGTTAATCTTTTCTACAATTAAAAAGCATGTTTAACTTTTTTAGAAACTCTATTTAAATTAGTTTTTTTTTTTAAAAAAAAATAAATAAAGTATTTTAATATAAAACGTTGTTGGTAAGAATGTTTTATTAAAAAAACTATTTTTTAAAATAACTTAAAAAATTGTAAGAAATTAATTATGCAATCCCATCATATATTTTGAGCATGACGTGAGTGAGCCACAGTAATCGACAGGCAACAGCCGAGCTAGCAAAAGAAGCCAGCGCCATACAGTTGGCGCCATATAACTGGCAGTTAAGAATCTTCTTTAATTAATAAATCAACAAACTTTTTATTCAGCAACACGAGAAAAGAAAAGAAAAGAGAAATCTCTTCATTTCTCCTTTCTTTCATCTGCATTATAATCATTGTTTAGAGACAGAAGAAGAGGAAGGAAGAAATTATGAGGGAGATAATAAGCATGCATATTGGACAGGCAGGAATTCAGGTCGGGAATTCTTGTTGGGAACTTTATTGTCTTGAACATGGAATACAGCCAGATGGAACGATGCCTAGGTAATTTAATGTTGTTTATGTTTTTCTGCGAAATTAATGTTTGTTTGCGGTCCATTAATTATTTTAATTCACGGGATCATTTTGTCTTTCAATATTTGTTTCTTCTTCTTGTCATCAATTTTTACGCAGTGTGAGTAATTTGTGTTATGATTTTAAATCAAGGTAATCATCTT
Organism: Populus alba x Populus glandulosa; assembly: GCA_033617975.1. Classification (NCBI taxonomy): domain Eukaryota; kingdom Viridiplantae; phylum Streptophyta; class Magnoliopsida; order Malpighiales; family Salicaceae; genus Populus; species Populus alba x Populus glandulosa. Next base: position 4,411,907 of record CM066155.1, on the reverse strand, counting down.
TAATTTCATCGAGTTTAATGGATGGGAGTTTTTTTCTTCTTGTGTTTTGGTGATTTTGCATTCGGAATAAAAGACTAATTTTGTTTTAATGTATATTTCTGCATGATTGAATTAGACAAAAAAAGAAAAAGAAAAGATAGTTGCTGTTTCCATGAGGTAAACAATGTATAGGCTGTGGAATTCAAAAATCTTGATTAATTGAGGAGTTGAGATACATGCTTTCCAAAAAGGAGTTGGAAGTATATGAAATCAGAAGTTAATAGGCCAATAAAAGAAGCAGAATCTCATTTTCAAAAATGTCATGGTAGATAATTAAACCGTGGATGGTAAATCTCTAGGTTAGAGAACCATACCATTCTGGTTGTGCAAAGTTTTTTTGTGATGATATTCCATTCATAATTTTGGTAGAGAGCAACTGGATCTTACTTTTCCATATTTACTACTTCTGGAGGGTGCTCTATTTTTGAAATTGATTAGACTGTTCTATATCCTGTTGCAGTGACACCTCAGTCGGAGTGGAACATGATTCTTTCAATACCTTCTTCAGCGAAACTGGTTCAGGCAAGCATGTGCCAAGAGCTATATTTGTTGATCTTGAACCCTCTGTCATTGATGAAGTCAGAACCGGGACTTACAGACAGCTTTTTCACCCCGAGCAACTTATTTCTGGCAAGGAAGATGCTGCTAATAACTTTGCCAGGGGACATTATACAGGTATATGAAAAAAGCATTAGCAATGCACAGTTAAATGTTTATTTCATTTTCATTGTTGACATTGACAAAATTGCCGTGTTGGTGTTTTAACACTGCAGTGGGAAGGGAAATTGTTGAACTATGCCTTGACCGCGTGAGGAAATTGGCAGACAATTGCACTGGCTTGCAGGGCTTTTTGGTATTTAATGCTGTTGGTGGTGGCACTGGTTCTGGTTTGGGCTCACTACTTTTGGAACGCTTGTCTGTGGATTATGGAAAGAAGTCGAAACTTGGCTTCACCATTTATCCTTCTCCTCAGGTATTTCCTTCAAATAATTATTAGAAATCACTGGAGAGGTAAATTGTAGCAATCCTTTTCTGCTAATTGTAAAATTCAAAACAATTCCAGGAATCATTCTTCTGCTGGATGTTTATGGACAAGCTTGTGGTTGTAATCATAGATAAATTAGTTTTCTTCTTTGCACAAGAAGCTTAAGAAAATTTCTCTGAAAGAATCGATGAATTACCAATGTCCAAAGTCTGAGCACAGAAATCTATAGTTCTGGTCAATTGTTCTGATAGGCTCCCTCATCAACAACACAATATTCTGGGTGTCAATGCTTATGCTAAAAGCTTTTCTCTGTAGTTCCTTCTGCTGAAGCCTGTAACAGAACAAACAAAAAGTTATTTCTGCTATAGCTTTAGGCTAAATGCTCTTTCTGTGCTTGACCTATTGTTAAAAAACTCTCTTATAGTAGATTTTCCTGATAATGCAGGTTTCTACTGCCGTCGTGGAACCTTACAATAGTGTGCTCTCCACGCACTCTCTCCTTGAACACACAGATGTTGCTGTGCTTTTGGACAATGAAGCTATATATGACATCTGCAGGAGATCTTTAGACATTGAAAGACCAACATACAACAATTTGAACCGTTTGATATCCCAAATTATCTCATCTTTAACCACTTCCCTGAGGTTTGATGGGGCCATTAATGTGGACATCACAGAGTTTCAAACTAATCTTGTTCCATATCCCCGAATCCATTTCATGCTTTCATCTTATGCCCCAGTGATCTCAGCTGCAAAGGCTTACCATGAGCAGCTTTCAGTTCCTGAGATCACAAGTTCTGTGTTTGAGCCCTCAAGTATGATGGCCAAATGTGATCCAAGGCATGGAAAATACATGGCTTGCTGTCTCATGTATCGTGGAGATGTTGTACCAAAGGATGTTAACTCTGCTGTTGCCACCATTAAGACAAAGAGGACAGTTCAATTTGTAGACTGGTGAGTTCATATCCATTTGTTTTACTTATGAGATTTAATTCTGATCAATTCTCTCTAGGATATCGTTTTCATCTTATGTAATGGAGTCTGAATTGTTTTGTTCACATTTTAGCATTTCAGATGCAAACACACCATCTTGAAATGGCGTTCAAAAGATTTGGGCACAAGTCAAGAAACTGATGAAATGTCATAACAGATTTTTGAGATCCTACATGCACTCTTGCATTATGTCATTTAGAAATTTTTTCTTTCAAAAGCAGTGGAATGATATATTTAAACTATATTTCAGGACTGTATTAACAGTCAAGAAAGCAGCAGTTTGATTGCTATAGGTTAGGTAATCAAGGGTTGGTGTTTGTACACGTTAATTGAACATGTTTCTATCATATTTTTATTTTGTTAAATTAATAGTTTCAATTAAAAGTTTGCTGACACACACAAGAGAATTCCTCTTCATCTAACTTGACAAATTAAGACCATTACCTTAACAGATATAAGACTGATCAAGATGACACAAACCTTACTTTCAAGTGCTGGTGGGTTGCTGTTTTTCTAGGATCTATTTGGGTAACCTGTAACTTTGATATTGTGACACAAGGATCATTGTTCCCTATAACTGAAATATAGGTTCACCGAAATTAGTCCAGCAAACACATTTGATTTTCAGTGAAGGATTTGAACCAAGTTAAAAATTTTCTTTGATTTTTTTTTCTTGGGATCTGATTGTTTAATGTATGGATACTTCAGGTGCCCAACTGGTTTCAAGTGCGGTATCAACTACCAACCACCAACAGTGGTACCTGGAGGTGATCTTGCTAAGGTGCAGCGTGCAGTTTGCATGATAAGCAACAACACAGCAGTAGCTGAGGTCTTCTCCAGAATTGATTACAAGTTTGATCTCATGTATTCCAAGCGAGCATTTGTCCACTGGTATGTGGGCGAAGGCATGGAGGAAGGTGAATTCTCAGAAGCTCGTGAAGATCTTGCTGCTCTTGAGAAAGACTATGAGGAAGTCGGAGCAGAAGGTGGTGATGAGGAAGGTGAGGAGGAAGATTACTAAGATAATATTTTACGAGGAAAAAGCAGCTGTATGTCTAATCTCGTCTCATTCATGTGTGTTTGTCTAGACGTGTACAATCATCATTATTATCCATGTCAGTGATCTGTGAATTGTCTCTCCATTCTGTGTTGCTTCTGTTCTTGTTGAATGCTTTTGGAGGTACGATCTTAAAAACTGTATCATTTTCATTCTCTGAAATGAAACATGTGCTATCAACAAATCCTCCTAATATGCATTTATACGTTAAAGTTCATCTCCCAGGAGGACATCTTGGTATGCATAGACAACATGATTTAGATAAAAGCTTTTATGAGGATATTTATTCGTGTATCTACAAATTTTGGATTAGATAAAAAGTAAAATAAAATTACACACAGCATCATGGCATTACCACCAGAAACGGGCATCATATCTTAGAGGCGTCAATTGATATCGCCTGTAAGAACTAAGAAATGCTATAAGAAAGTCAACAAGGAGAAGATGATGATGATGATGATGAAAATGCACATCTCTTGAATCTGTATGTCTCTTGTGCATGTAAGAGAGGATGATGGAGTGATACAATGAATCCCAGTTTCTGAAGTACTTGATTGTTGGAGGAAGTGCTCCATTTTTTAACTTCTCGATACATTTAAATCCTTCCTTTTTCATTGACCTCTCCAGGCCTTGCTTGGCTTGCCCTGAGTTGAATCCAATCCATTAAACCAAATACCTGAATCGGCTGATCTTTTCTGAACTGAGAGTTTTTGATAAAAAAAAACAAGTGTCAAAGGCAAACAGCATGATACAAGGATTTTTTTTTTTTTTTTTTATGATTTTGGGATATGTTGTACAAGTAAAAAGGAGGTCAAAATTCTTATGGATTGGAAAATATATGAATCTTATTTGATTGCAACAAGGGACTCATTTATTTTGAAAAAATATATTTCTCAAGGAAATTTTTTTAGATTTAGCACAGTTTAATTGGTTGCGCTTCTAAAAATAGTGTAATTAAGATGTTAGCGCAATTCAATCAATTAATTATGTTACCATAATCAATTTAAAAATAACTTTAATGAGTGTAACTCAAATGATAGATAGGCTGTAGGTTTGCTTTCTAGATATTACTAGTTCAAGTCTCATAAACTTCAGAGCCACTGAAAGCTTACATGATCGTTAATTTTAGGACTCGTGAAATTAGTCGAAGTACGCGCAAACTGATCTGAAAACTTATATTAATAATAAAAAAAAATTTAAAGTTTGTGCTACCCTTAAAAATAAAAATAAAAATAATAAAAAAAGAAATGTCATTTGAAATTTGAACGTTGCAATCTTATTTAATTGCAACAAGTGATTGAACAAAACTAAGAGGGAAGGATGGTGTTCAGTAGTGTAAAACATTGTGAACACTGCACACGTTCATAATACACTACGGGGCATCAAAAAGACCACCATCAGCTCATGCAGGAGGCCTCACATGCTGGTGTGAGAAACGCACATGGCATCCAATTTTTTTTGCTCTTTTCTTTTTTATTCTCTTCCAGACCTTTTATGCCAATTCAATATAGTCACAGATGTAATTTTTATTTATTTAGTCCCTAATTTTTTTTATACATCTTCAATTTAATCTCGATTTTCATCTAACATATGGGTAATTAAGGCCCAATTGAGACCTAGCCTGTAAAAAATTAAGGAATAAATAAAAAAGACATGTTGACCAAACATGTTATCTAATTGATATCATATCTACTATTCGAGTTGTGAATTTAATAAGTTAACATCAGCGTTGATACAATATAACATATTTTTAAACTTCATCTCTAATTTATTTATAACTCTTTGATGTAGTTCCAGATTTAATTCAATCCTAGAACAATTAAGATCCAATTAGAAAGAGAATAAGGGAAGGAAAAAGAAAGAGATATATTGTCCAATCAGGTTAACTTGTTAATATCGTGTCCATTACTCGGGTTATAAATTTCATGTATTAATCTGGATTTGTACAATTATAATAAAAATGATTAGTCTATTTTTGATCTGTTAGGTTGAACAAGTCACACCATCTTTTATCTTCATTTATTAACGTAAATGTTTGTCAATTAATTTGATTTGATATATTATTTTAGTTTTTAATAATCATTTCAAATGTTTTATTCTCATGGAAAAAAAAAGGGTTCCAGGTCTAGATATTAACAAAACACTAGTTGATGCTTTTATTATGAACCACCTTATAAAATACAATTCACTTTAATAATGCTTTGTTTTTTATTTTTTAAAATAAAAAACTTTGGTTTTTTTTTTTAAATGAGTGATTTTTTTATTCACTTTAATAAAATACTATGGTTTTTTTTTCAATTTCAATTTTATCTTTTAATAACATTTTGTATTTTTAGATTGAGTTATTTTATTTGATTTTTTTTTATAGGGTTATTTTAATCTCTTAATCAAAGTCGCTGGTTTGGCAGGTTTACCTAATTGATTCGAGTTATTTATTTATTTATTTCCTCCTTCAATATTTTATTAATTGGAAATTAGACTTTACATTTTTTTTTTCGTTTGCTTTCTATAAGGTTATCTCAGTTTTTTGACATGAGTCACGAGTCTAACAGGTTAACCCGAGTTTACTCAGGTTATTTTTTTTAAAATTAATTTTTCTTTTCAATTTCAACTTTTAACATTTGGTTGATTGAAAATTATATTTCATAATTTGTTTTTTATGATGTTATCCCAACCTCATGACCCGAGTCCAAATTTGTTGGTTAACATGAGTTGACTTGGATAGTTTTTCAGTTTGATTTTTATGAAGTTATCTTGATCTTATGACCTGAGTTACAAGTTTGATAACTCAAGTTGACTCAGCTTGGTTTTTTATGTCTACGTTTTAATTGATTTTTTTTATTTCATCCTTTAAAATTGAATTGATTGATAATTGAGTTTTATAATTTGTTTTGATTTTTTTATATGGGGTTATTTTATTTTCATGACTCAAGTTGCGGGAGGTTAATCTAGGTTGACCCAAGTTTGTTTTTAGATCATTTTTTTAATTGATTTTTTTTTAATTTCATCCTTCAATATTAAATTGGTTGGGAATTAGGCTTCATAATTTATTTTGATTTATTTTTTACGCTGTTATCATGGTCTCATGACTATAATTATGGATTTGATAGGTTGATCCAGGTAGATCTAATATGTTTTCATCTCAATATTTTTTTCATTGAATTTTTTTAATCAAACTATTTTTTTTCAATCATTTCCTTTGTCTTTGAATTCATCAATCTAATCAATTCATACCAGATCAACCTCTATAGATTCCTTCTACTAACAAAATATTAACAATTCCTATATATTTTTTTATATTTAAAAAACTTTCATTTGAACCCCAGCGCAACGTTGAACAATGATCTAATGTTTTTGTTAGAAAAAGTGGTAGGTATTTTTCTATAACAGATATCTTAAATCCTAGGCTGAAGGCTCCTGGCAAGCTGGAGTAACCTTTTATCAGAATCCACTGCCTAATGTCTAATTAAGATGTTTTTTAACATAGTTTGAACTCCAAAAAAACTGGAGTGCAGACACTGCTTGTGGAGCATGCCTTAGAGGGGAAAAACCTTTGTAATTCACAAATACTTCAGCAAGGTCAACAAATGAACATACAAAAGACATGGATGTTATGTTGAATTAGGCTAGTTAAGCAGATCGGAATTTAACTTCCCTGAAATAGGTTACTCGCAGGAAATCCTGTCGTCGCATTTTTATATGCCCTGATCTTTTGTAGCGAGCATGAGGTGCTTAGCATTGCATTATACAATATCCCTTTGTTTCGCAGAATACCAATATCTATGAGGAATAGCTATCAAGATCAAAGATCATTGGGATGCTTCAAAGTGACTAGCAAGTTCATAAATAGAATGGAGGAAGGTGGTTCAGATCTATGTGAAAAATTGACATGCCTGGAGCGAAATGATCAAAAATTTGCTGACAAGTAAGAAATTACTAATGCCATAATCAAAGATTTCAATATACAGATTAAAATGGAGGATAGCCTGAGTAATCCAAGGATTACACATTAGAAGACACTGCAACTTATCTGGATAGTTGTTGGGTGCAGGGCCCCAGAGCTCCCTGTCTGAGATGGTAGAGGTTGAGATATGCTTTTCAATGACTACAAACGTTGGTGACATCTATATCTACTCCAACGAAAAGGAGAGGTTACCATGGACAACAAAAGGTATATTTTAATCGCCATGATTGCTTCGACTTGTCATTCATCGATGATTTTCTGACGTTCCAAAAACAGCAGGATCACTTCTCCGTGTATTCTGCTGTTAACGTTCTGAAAAACAGCATAACAAATATTTTTTTTTTAAGAAAGAAAACAAGATTTCAACTTCATCTCTAGCTGGTATTTTGTCTTTGAAACTTAACAAGCAAGGCTAAAGTGAAAGCAGAACTAGGGGAAGAAAAGAAAGAAAAGGGGATTCTATGTTCATTAAAACCACCAAATTCTGCAATGATTATAGTGGTGGAAGATCCCATAACGCTTCAATAGGATCATAGACGGCTTCCATGTACTCTTGAACCCCATTAATTGCGTATAGAGATGCTGATATCTGTCTCTCCACCTTCATCCTATCAAATTCTGAGAATTCCGAGTCACTTGCCTCGGGTAGTACCACACTTTTTGTAAAATCCAGTACTTCCTGTGCATATGAAAACCGATCGAATAAAGGTCCAAAACCCCGTGAAAGATCAGACCGAGAAGAACCCAACTGGAATTCCTCAATGCAATTGCTCAAATCCGGTTTATATGCATCATCAAACAAGTGATCCGTTTCATGAATTGAACTGGAGTAATTATCACTCATGCCAGAACTGCTGCTGCTGCTGCTGCTAGTGGTGATAGTACTAGTGGTAGTATTGGTACTAGTTGGTGGAGTAGAGGCTTCCGCAGTTTCTTCTTCACTATGTTGTTGTTTGTCTCTCCTTTTGTTGTTGAGGAGACTTCGAATCCGGGAAGCAAGAGGAGAATCCAAGGACACATGAGTGATGAAGTTGGTTCGGGTGTTGGATCCACGAAGCAGGCAAGCAGCTTCATCGTAAGCTCGTGCAGCTTCTTCAGCTGTCTCAAAGGTTCCTAGCCACATCCTTATCTTTTGTGTTGTGTCTTTGATCTCAGCCACCCATCTACCAGAAGTTCTTTGCCTAACACCAACAAACTTGTTACTGCTGCTGTTTGGCCTACCTCTCCCCTTGAATTTGCTTGCTTTGCTAACTGGAATGCTTGTATTTTTATGCTGCTTTTGTTGCTGGAAATGAATTTCCATTCCAAATTTGTCTAGGCAACAAGACAGGACTAAGAGGTTGGATTGGAAAGAGATGTTGGTTTGATTTAAAGAAGAGATGACAAAAAGAAAGAGCTGTTGTACTGACTTCAAAGGAGGCGTGGAGAGCCTTGTTTACATGTCCCCGTTTGGTTTTCAATGGAGATATATATACGGTTCAAACTTGAAAGGATGCCTTGAGGTTTTTTTAATGTTCGAGCTGGAGCTTATATCAAGGTCTTAGTTAGTGCCTGGAGAGCCTTCAGGCTTGTATCTTTATGACTAGGTCAAAATGCGACGAGAGGGTCATGAGGGCCAGAATGGTGCCACTTGGAGGCACCAAAATGATCTTCCAGATGACCCCAAAAACTAAGGTCTCAACCATGGCTTAAGGGAACAGAAATTGAGGGCATGGAGTCAGTCATGCGCTAAGCAGACAAGGAATGTCTTATCGTGCACGCCGCTTTGGTTCTAACCTACTCTCCCTTGCATCACCAGACAAAAACACAATCCTTTGCATTATAAAATTCAGAGATTCTTAGTTATCTTTTTTATTCACATTTATCATTTACATACTCCACTTGTTATAGCTTGGTTATGACCAGATCAGAATTTGGTATTGACTATCCAAGGATGATATGTATATCTTCATGTTCTTAACAAAGTTTAATTAAAAACTGCTGTCTCCTTCATAGGTAACAGTGTTAGTGCCCAAGAACGCATGCAGAGATCAGCACTTGTGTGCTAAAATGTCTACAGATCAGTGCTTTGGATAATTTGACACCTTTGCTCTTGGGAAGTTGGGGCTGCTTAATTACTCGGCAAAATCCAGTGAATGAAGCCAAGAATCCAGCTGATCATCCTTGTCCACCACTGCACCGTCACAGAATTAGAGCTAGCCCCGACCAGGAAACCGTCAAAAGGGTTTTAATATTAATATCAGTATCATAGTACTCTTCTGTTACAATTTTCTGGGATGACTGATAGGTTAAGCTATAGGAATTTCAGTGTGTGCATAATTTTGTCATCGTCCACGAAGACTCTGGATCGAACAGCCATGAAAGATAACGAAAAAACAGTCATGCTACAATTAGTAGCAGAAAATAAAATAAAATTTAATCTGCAGGTTGTTGAATAATAATTAAAACCTTCTTGTTTCATGCATTAATCAATTAGATTTTTTTTTATTTTTTTAAAAAAGAAGAAGCTGAGAGCTGAGACAATATTGTCGCTTTCAATGGTTTTCATTTTCCATATAAAGAAATGCAGGGCTGTCTGAACTGAAAGATGCCTCTTCATTTGGTGTTTTTCAGGCCTGGGGAGACCATCACTATAATTCTTGATATTGACCTCCAAATTAATGAGATTTGTTCAAGAGGAAACGAATACTGAAATGCAAGTTGGTGTCTATAATAAATCAAAGAGAGTCTCTCTCTGTTTTCCTTTCACTCACAAGAATCTCTTCTTTCTTGATTCATGGTACATTAGGTTTAGAAATCAGCAGCAGACAGCAGACAGCAGAAGCATTTGAAACTATCAGGCTGATGGAGTCTCTTCATCTAATAGGAGATAAACTTAGCTAACCTTGTTCTTTGTTCAGGCATGACGATAATAAGTTACAGCGATCTCTTACAAATCCTCACTTTTCAAGAAACGTCAGCCTTCCAAGAATTTAAATGTATTTTAACGTTAGCAACAGCCCCATTGATCATACCGGCTACCCCAGCAACAGTTTATTCTTCTCCTACAACAAACAAAAACCAACAGCACTGTGACGACAAATTCTCACTTTTCCAAACAATGATCCCTCGAATATAGTCTCAAATTTAAATGTAATTTTCACGTACTTGTTAATTTCCATTAATTTCTCGCAAAGAAAAGCCAAAATAAAGCTCCAATAAGTAAACTAATAGAAGATTCTTGCTTGATCGTCCCCTGCCCTTACTGGAGAAAAAAAATGTTTATTTTGGTACTAAAGTTGTATGCATTAGGGTTTATTTTGGAACCTAATTGGGGAGGAATTAATCGGCACATGGAAATAGATGGAATCTATTAATCATTTGAGACAAAAATGATAAATTAAAAGGTTTCTGATTCAATTGATGTTGGAGCCATAAATCTGAGATTTCTCTAATAATTTCCCAACAACAGTTTATTCTCCTCTGCACAAAAAACAAAAACCAGGAGCACTTCCGGCCGAATCCTCACTTTTCCGGAAAATCCATGGTTGACAATACTGAAAGTAGAATTTGTTCGAGGAAGGGCCAAACTGAGAACATCTAGTCAACTCTTTTCAAATATGCCGAACTGAAACTGGAGGTGGAAAAACCACAAAAACAGGCGGGGAAACTACCACTGTTGACATTGCGCCACCACAAAACAAGATGTTCAGCCAGCTTGCATCATCGAGTGAGGGCGTAGCACAACATTCACCCATACACGTCCTAAGAAGTTTCGAAAAGAAGAACAATCACCAGCTTGCTTCAAATCCCTCATGAGAGCGTTTCAAGGTCACTAAACTTTTGAATGGGATGGGAACGAGCAAGCAAGTTCTGCATAATACTAACCCTGAGGGAAATCTGGCCTTGAATTTGCTTTCCAGTCCTGAATTCAGGTCTTTTTAGGATCATTAAAAAGTCATTAAAGATTTATATAATTAAAATTAATCTAGATGTACATAAAATAACCCAAACATTCACATTACTAATAATAAAAAAATCTGCATAATACCTGTTGGCGACATGAGGCAGGTATGTAGGCAAGCACCACATGTATTAAAATTGAAATTACAAAATCCTGCAAGATTGCGAAGCTTCCTTGTTCTATCAAGATTTTTTTAATGAAAAAACCAGCGAAAACAAGGCGGCTTCTCATGCGAAGGGGGGGAGCTAGAAAAACCATGGCAAGGTAGCGAGGTCAGCTTGGTATCAGAAGAGAGGAAAAACTGCAGATTTTTTAGCCTTTATTGAAAAGGTATATTCAGATACATTCTATAGCAAACAATCTTCATGACCCTGTATTGATCCACTTCATATCCAGAAATAAAGGTATAGCACCAAAACTGTTACAAGAATTGCCCCCCTGACAAGCCTCAAGCCCACACGCACTTCGAAGTCACAGACCTGTAAGTTTATATTACTCTCTTAATGCCACCTATACAAAACCAATACTAGCAATCATCGTATACACGTTAAAAACCTCTTTTTTTCTCCCACAAATGGAGAACCCCTCAGCAGAAATCCCCGCTTCCAGGAAGGATGGAAGATCTAGCACGCACCGCGCCTGCTGAACTTATGCAGCAGCTTCCACATAAAACAATTACGTTACACACCAATTCTGGAGGAACTTGGACGGGACACACAGCTGCTTCAAAGAGAAAACAATGACATGGCCATAGGTGCAAGACTAATGAATGACAGATGCAGCTAGGAAATAATAATGAATCCCAACACTCCAAACGAACTAAGAAGAGAGAATAGATTGCAAGGCAAGTTGCTGCTGTGGTTCCAAGGACGACCAAGTTGAAGCTAGGGTAGCAGGTGGTAGCATCTGCTGCAGTTGTCTCAACAGATTAATCATTCGACTAGCAGTTTGCTCTGTTGCCAACTCTTTTCCTGCACATATGACCTACAGCAACAATGTTGCCATGAGAAAACTAAAACAGGAAACTAAACAATGGAAACATTCAATTTCCAGAGGCAAGAGATAAAGGAAAGTAGAACAGAGAAAGACTATACCTCAGCAAAAACACGGACTATTTTGGGAAGGTATTGATTGTTTGACCCGAAAAGTTCTCTATCGGACCTGTAAGAAATGGCTTTTTTGAATATATCCGTGCACTTATATATAACCAATCCAAGTATGAGGTAGAACAATAAATTAGCTAAAACATGCTTTACAAACATTTTCCATGTCCCAAGGTTTACCTTTCTACCATTGAGCAAAGCTGATCATGCACAACCTTGGCTTCAATTAAATCGCTTTTTATTGGCAAGCAGCTCAACCAAGCTGGAACTATCTGCAAAACAAAGACCATGTGAGAGACCACAGGGGAGAGAGATCATAGGGACAAACCAGGAAAATGAAAAGTCAAACCGGTGAAATAATCAAAATAGTCCGAAAGGCAATTAATATTAACACATAGAAAATGAATCGACACACATGAGCATTCATCATTCAACATTGGAAAGGTAAATTTGCTTCCAAGAATAAAAATCCAATTTGCAATTCAAACCTAAATACTTCTAAGCCTTTAGAATGTCATACATCTGGAAGATTAAATCTGGCAATCCAAGATAACATGCAGGACACTAGAATCGTCTATGAAATTGTTTGCTAGCTTTTTTAGGAGTAGGATAGAGATGGAGGACAAACTCTAAGCAGAAAGCATTGTAGGCCACCATGGGCTTGTGGAAGAGAGGATAAATTACAAATCAAGTACGTTCTTATGAGATGAAAAAACTACTTAAGCCATAAAGACGGAAAAGATACAAAAGATAGATGATCAAAATCAGACCAAATATGCTATATAAACCAGAAATTAACGAGATTAGAAGCCGGAACTCTACAGCAAGCTAACTGATTACTGTGAGCAGACTGCATGTTGAGCAATTATGTATTTATATTTAGTATGCTCAAAAAGAGAAAGCATGTTGAGCACAAGCACACACAAATGTGTACCTATATATATATATATAAGACTGATTGAATACCATGCAACTATAACACCATCTCCTTACACCCTTGATTTCAGCCATTCGACTAGAATCTTGTTCTTGTCTTTTAGTCAATTTTGTCTTTATTCAAGTTTCACAATAGTCCTTTACAACTTTAGTCCTAGGCTCTATAACCAAATTTAAAACAGTCCCTAATCTAACATATAATTTTCAAATATTTAACTTTGTAAAAGAAAAGGTAATAAATTCATTTTTTGTTCAAGAAAAGAACCTTGTTTGTTTAGCATGCAAGAAATTGTTTGTTGAGTTTTAAGTTCATTTTCATTTTTAAAGGCATTTACCAGGAACCTATTTCCTTAAAAATCTCATTCTGCCTCCTAAGGTATTTTCATCATTTTCATTTACTATCATTTCATCATATTTTTCATTTATCATCTCACTTGTTTGATATGAAAGTTAACCAAAAATAATATCATCACATTATGTTCTTAATGTCCTATTTCTAGTTTAAATAAACAACAACGCAATCGCACATTTTTAAAATTAAAGGATCAAAATGTACTTATTACTCGCATAATTTCCTACGGTTGCAATGGGAAAAACATGATAAAATATGGTAAAATTTCTTATCTATTTAAGAGCTTGTTTGCATAATTATAAGACCAAAATGTACTTGTACTTTTGTGTGCAAGGACTTTGTTTGAAGACTATGCGAGAGAGTATTATTTCCTGCATATATAAAGAAATAAGTACCCGTGCTGCATCTATGCTATCCCGATGAAACTCGCATATTTTTCCAAGAGCTGAAACAGCATTGTCATATGCCATTGTATTGTCTGAATGATGTGCATTAGGATCACTTATTACAGCATTCAACCGGGAAAGAGCCTCTGCAAATAAATGCAACAAAAGATAACCCTTGAAAAAAGATGAAAGCAACAATTCCAAGAAGAGACAATTATGCAAGTGACTAATAAACTACCTCCAACAAGTGGTTTAAACACAGATCCACCAAGCTCTGCGCAAATACCAATCCCATAAACAGCTGCCTGAAAAACATGGTATTCATTGTTTTAATAAAACCCACATTCACTAGAGAAGCAAAATAATAGAGGTGCTTCTCAGGACAAACCTGACGAACATCTGGGTTTTCATCATTGCAGGCTTCTAGTAAGAAAGGGACATAAGTATCATAATATCTGTACCACCAACATGAAGAATAAGTACACAGGAAGTGCTTAATCAAAGTATCAGGAGGGGTGATACTTACTTAAGAGCAGCTTCCTTAAAATGCTCCACAACATCATCAAATATACAAATGGCAATTCTCCTCTCTTCTGCTGTTTTATCCTTGCCCTGCATAATCAAAACATCCAATTAACAAGGCCATGGAGAAGTATTTTTCAGAGGTGATCATGATTTTTCATGCATGCCTTGTGTATTGTCAAACATAATTAAATAAAGTATATTTACTGTGTTAGGTGCCGATTACCAACATCATTCGCTAAAAGGATGCAGTAAAAATTCCATTAACATTAAGGTGTATGCTAAATCTATATATGAGATGCTTATAATATTTTTATGTCCATAATTATATTGAACTGCAGACAGGTTTATCCAATTGGCCAAACCACTTGATAGGAGTTGCCAGACAGCTCCAAAGCTGTGCATGTCTAGTAATCCAATATTAACCTTTTCAAGGACTTGAGAAAGAAAGGTTAATGCAAGCAAAGGAATAAATCACCACAAAAAAAATTTCTTGCATGCAAGGATGACTATTGAGTCATCAAACCATACACAGCATCCTTTTCCTCCTCCCACAAGGGAAATACAACAGACCATTGAGAAGGGAAAAATCCAAAACAGACATACTTGAAACTGGGAAAAATAAGACGAGCACATGCAGGAAAATTTTCAAGCAGTGGAAAGCTACCAGAACAGAGGCCCTAAAGAAACACAGTTATAGAAGCAGCAAAAGCTAAATTTAAAGGACAGCATGAGAATTGAGCCTAAAATTGAAGGAACAAAACACAAAAGAATAATATTTGTAAATATTAAAGAACTTACCCACATAGGTGTTATGTAAGGCGAAAGCTCATCAAAGAAAGGCAAGAAAGAGGCCTTGAAGGTTTTGATCAATGTGCCCATGCAATCACCAACCTTCAACAAGAAAAGAAATAAAAGTAAACAATAATCATTTTATTTAAATATATACAAAAAAATAACCCATTAAATAATAAGCCAAAGATCCATGCACAAAAATTTCAATATTATACTCGATCAAAAAGTTCTTCTTCTAGCTCATTTTCTTCTTCAAGCAGCTCTCCTTCTTCAGCATCAAAGTCCTCTGCTTTGATCCTCTCCGCTCGTTCCTTTTTTCTAACCGAGCTGGCTGTGATGACCTGCTTTATCTCCTCCACAATGGACCTTACTTGGCTTTCATCTAAAAGAGGTCCTGATACCTAAGGGGGAGAGATCCTAAATTAGCAAAATTCAAACTTCCAAAATAATGCCTACTGAAACATAGATATAATAACCATTTTCACTTTTCATTCAACAATTATTCTCCACCAGATCATAATCAAATATAATACCAAAGGTTATCGTGACTGGATGACAATTGCTTAGATTGAAGAAACTATTTGACACTTTCTCCTGCTCAAAAGGAAATCTCATTTCTGAAAAATTAATTTTCATAGATCTGAAAAGGCGAGAAATTAAAAAGCACAACCATTGACATACAAGAAATATGAGAAATGAGATCAGAACATTGGGAATTGAGCCAGAAAATAGCACAAGATAAAAAAATATGCAGCAGAAATAATCTATCTTAACTGGATGTATGGAGAACATGTATTGCCAAAAAGTAAATGCATGGGTTGGTCCAAAGTGTCTAAAACACTTTTAACTGTAAATATTACTTAAGCCACCCATTAAAAGAAATCAAAATCAAGCCATAAGCTCTCTTTGGCAGTAAGATCCCACATCTCAGCAAATTGTCTACTGAGAGACTGAAACCTAGTGAAAAGGGTATTAGAAAATAACCCCAATGAAAAATGGAACTGTAATTGTTGGTTAACAGGTCTATATATTGACACCCAACCTTATAAATCAATCTCATATACCTGTATGCATTCAGTCAACGAATCCAACATGCTCACACAAATTTCTACCTCGGGCTCCTGCATGACACAAAAATACTATTTTAGTTACGCCCATCATAAATCCAAAGAAGTATAGTGAAAGACCATTGTAAAACATGCATACACATCAAAGGTGTTGAGGCACAAACAAATATACAACCTTGTGTAACGCCTCCACCAAAGCTGGAACTATATAGTCTGACAATTGCTTTACATAAGACTCATTATGCCCTTGAGATTGATCCTTCTCTACAGCTAATTTAGCGGAACCTAACAGCTCCGGCATAGCTATGAACAAGATAAAACAAAAAAACATAGTTTTGAAAAAGCTCCCAAATATGTTTACAATCTATATGTTATGGATTATTACGAAGGTAGAAAAGCCTGCCAATCACCTGACACAGCTGCCTTCCTCACTTCTTCATGGAAGTAAAATTTAAGAAGTGGAACCAATGTAGTTGCAACCTGCATTATTCATGCATGGTTAGCTAGTAGCAAATTGACAAAAGCATAAAATGAGATACCGCCAAAAGTCTGAAACAATACTAACCTGATCAATCCATGGGAAAAATCCTTCCTTCAACTCATCCGCATAGCAGCAAAGCATGTTACAAGCTGTAGCCTTTTCCTCCAGGACACTTGTTCTGATTCCTATTCTTTTATCCCCAAGAGTGATTGTTTCAATGCTGCAATAGGAAAACAACCTCAGTAAGAAACTTCAATCACGCTTGTGAATCAAAGCAAATTTTCTAAATTCTTATGCCCTTTTTTTTTCCTGAGTACTAGAAAGCAGTGTGGACCATCACAAAACCACAAACTATTCTAGGCAATATACATAATAACTTTATTATTAAAAGTGGTTTCTCCTATATAACTTAGCTTAGTGAAGACTCTCAAAGAAAAACATGGAGTTAAAAAGGAGGTTTGACAAGGAAAAAAATCGAAGTAGACAATGCAAATATGATATATATTTTCTTTTCAAGGGTTTCTCTTAAATAACTATGATAAATATGTTAACTACTGGAGTGGACCTAGGTGTGGGGAAAATAGATGGAGTTGCCAAGAATATGTTCACATGTGGGAAACTATCATGTTTGGCTGTGAAGTACAGCAATGGAGCAGGTATATGATTAGAAGTAATGGAGCCTCTGTTTTTCAACTACCAAGGACAAATATGACAAACAATAACAATATTCTCTTTCCATTGAGTCCACTTCCTTAAGGAATTAAAGGTGATGTTTGAAAGAGTAAGATAAAAAACTTGGCTCCCTGTCAGAGTGTCCTACTTGATTAAACGGATCTAAGAAAAAACACCTACAACGGTGACATGTAGCCATGTTTACATTTACTTCTTTCATATTCCACTTTATCTAATGGACAAATTAATGAGTGCTTTTACTTTTAGTAAACCATTCAAATCTTTTAAATTTTGACAATAGACTAAGACATGAAAAAAGGGAAGCCAGCCACTCATTGTGGGACTTCGGAAGCTTTTTTTTTTTTTTTTTGAGGCATGGTAAAAGAGGAAATTGCTTAAAAACCTCAATTCTGTTATTTAAGATCATCAGAAACAAAAGGCAAACCTGCCATCGTCAACATCATCAATATCAGCATCTGAATCTGCAGATGTAATGGTAACATCAGGCTTAAGCTGGGCAGACTGAAGCAAAGGAGGCATGACAACACTCATGTAAGGAAGAAAATCCTGTCCAAGGCACTTGCAAAGTCTGGCCCAGGCCTGCAAAATATATAATCAGTTGCCCCTTGATTTACAATAATCAGATAGCAACATATATCACATAATCATACATTCAGCATTGTCTGAGGATCTGAGCAAGTTCCTAATAGTTAAAACATACTTGTAACATGTAGCTTGTTGTAAGGTCATCTGCCTCCATTTGAGATCCTTGCAGAGACATCAGTACATCCATAACCTTTCAGAAACAACAAACACTCAGACCATTGTTGTTCTATGAAACTTGAAAAATTGTCATGGCAATGACAATCTGAAGTATCAGCAGAAAAAAATAGATATAAATCCATAAGCACTAATCTAGAAGCAAGGAAGAACACGTAAGCACATAAGCACATCCAGTGATATTCAGTAAAGAAGAAGA
Source organism: Populus alba x Populus glandulosa (assembly GCA_033617975.1). NCBI lineage: Eukaryota > Viridiplantae > Streptophyta > Magnoliopsida > Malpighiales > Salicaceae > Populus > Populus alba x Populus glandulosa. The sequence goes on along the minus strand of CM066155.1, from coordinate 4,393,633 downwards.
CTGGCTTCACAAAGGTAATGAAAAAAGTGAGGAACAAATCAGGCTTAATCAGATGAAAACTAATATAAGTATTCCTAACTCTACATTTCAATCAAGAAAATGCTAAATAACATTGGCCACCACAGTAAAAAGTTATGTGTAGAACACATCATCTGTTATAGTTTACCTGCTTAGCATCGTCTCTAAATTTATCCTTTCCCACAGCCATCCCAACCAGACTAATGCACTCCATAGATTTTGCACGGAGCATGCGATTAGACTTGTCATTTGCATTGATCAGTATAGCTTTTAAGTAAGGCATTACAGCATCATAGTATTTCTGGAAGTGCTCCTGTTAGAATATATATCATGTCAAACCAAAACAAGCTCTATTTTTTAGCAATGGACTAATGAACCATGTACATCCACAGAACAGGAGAATAAAAAGTAAATCAATCCCTCAGACACAACCCAAACAAACTGTTATAACCATGTCAACTTAGAAGCATATAAAAATAGAGCTGAGGTTATTGGATACATCAAATACCTGTTCTTATAAACCCTCCTCACCCCACACACACCAAAATTAAAAAAGAGGTACCTGTGATGAATCAGCGACAGATGCTAAAGCTGTCAGGGCTCCTTCTTTAACCATCTGCTTCCCATTCTGGATGGCATACCAAACAACATGGCACATACAAAATTAGCACAAAAATATTATTGAAAAAAAAAGGGCAAATCCATTCTGCTGAAGGAGAAAATAAATCCAACAAGAAAATGCAAAAGGACTTTGTATTTCTATCTTAAATATCAAACATGACAAAATAACAGCTTAAAATTAATAAGCTCTCAGCATCAAAGTACCAATCATGATATAGCAAGTCTCAGATTAAAAATAGACTTAAAGGCAATTTTAACTGAATGAGTCAACCAAGTATCATGAGCAAGCCCGAGAAAGTGCTTTCAAAATTTGGACAATGTCAAACAAACCATCTCAACCCAAAACCTTAAGTTGTTGGGTGAGGCTTTGTCTAACACCCCCTCAGTTGAAAGCTCTTTAGACTTGAAATTTATATAGGCCTACACTACTTTGTACTGAAATTATAATTTTAATTAGGAATAGTAAGGGTGATGAAATTCAAATTTGTGACATCAACAAGGCTCTCATACCATGTTAAAAAACTATCTCAACCCAAAAGCTTAAGTTGTTGGATGAGGCACCAAAACAGTTTTATATTACTCTGTAACAGACAACATTCCATATATCCAATTTGTCCTTTGTCATTAGATGATAAGACATACAATTGTACAAGTTCAGGTGTTAAGTTAAAGAGGGAAATAGCCATATATACCTGAAGGAGTACGAGCAGTTTGCTAACAACCCCATCCAAGTATGGTGTCAGGATATCTGGCATGCAATTCTCACTGAAATTAAGCACTGCAGAAGCAGCATGGGCCTGCACAAAAAAATGACAATAATACACACTTCTGAGAATCTGAGTGCACAATTACAGTATCGAAATTTAAAAAATAATGCTATGCATGTGCCATTAGACATTGATCAATGTCCTTGTTACATATAAATGCATCGATCACCAGGTCCATATTCGTTACAAAATAGCAACTCAAACTGAAGATAGGAAACTAAATGCATGATGTTGGGATGGGGATAACACTACTTAATATAAAATTTTACAGAGAGTAGTAAATTGGCAACAATTATCAAGGTCACGAAGTGTAACAGGTGCTCGGACCTGGACTCGAGGATTTTGAACGTCATCCATGGCTCCAGCCAAAGCAGGCAGCACTAGCTGGTGATACTTCATTTGCAAATCTGGGCCCAAGTCTGTTGACAATTGTCCAATTGCATTTATAGCAGCCCATCTCACACGGGGGTGGGGATGTTGAAATGAATTCAAAACCATAGAGACTACCTGGTCCAGGTTCTTTATCATCACCTGCATCAACAATGACTATTTTGTAAGAACACGTTTGAAAGTTGAAAGGGAAAAACGAACAGGGTCATTTGGAAAACCTATAAATTTCTCAATCATATTCAAAATATCAAGGTTACACAGAAAGAAAGCAGCTAAAATAAAAGAAATTGTGCCTATCTAAGCAAGGTCCGGGGCCATGCATTCTAATTGTGGCTTAACCTTTAGCAGTCTGTAAATGAATTTGTACTAACGAAAAATTTAAAGAAATAGAAATACCGTTCATTGACGATTCACATTACCACAATGTATAGCATTTATACCTTTGAGCAACCCTCAGCAATTTGTGCTAGAGCAATAAGCGCAGCATGAGGCTTCTGCCACTCCGGAGCAGTAAGAAATGCTGGGAAAACCTCTGAAGCAACAGGAACGACTGTATTGCCACCAATGGCAATAGCCAACCTATCCAAACACTCCTGCCCAAACCCATAATTACTGGTCTCTCCCGAATCTTCATCTTCAGTCTCCGCACCATGCCATTGTGGATCATCATCAATATCCAACAACATCCCCATCAAAACCATAAACAACCTATGCACAAATTGCGGCAACTTCCTCATCATTCCCGGAGCTCGATCTCTTGCTTCCGCCAAAGTAATCACAAATTCAATAGCTAAATGCCTGGTCCCCTCCTCTAAGCTCCCCGCCTCTGCAATTTGCAACATGGACCCTACAACCTCCACTATTTGCTTTCTCAAAAACCGTGGTTCCCCTCCCGCCAATTCAATCAACAATTCGAGCGCTTCCTGTGCTGTTGCCTCTTGATTTCCATTCAACGCCTCGGTCAAAGTCCTCATCATCAACGGCAACAAATCTTGAAACTTCTCACGATCAGAATTGTTTGTTAAACACTGAATAAAATTGATTGTCGCGTTCAAAGCCGCGATTCTAACTTCACCGCTCGTTGAATTATTTAAACAATTTAAAAACACTCCGTGAAGTGTAGCTAAGTGTGGAATTAGGGCTTCGCCGATGTATTGAGCCAATCGAGCGAAGATTAAAAGCGCTGATTCTTGGAGATTGTGATTGTTTTGAGCGGTAACACACTGGAACATGAACGGCAACAACTCCTGCCAGCCTCCATCGGGAAGAACCGAGGCAGCGAGTTCGGAGATTGTGTCGTTTATCTTTCTGGTGATGGATTTTGTGGTTTCGTGTTGGAGAGAGGAGAGGAGAGAGTTTTTTATTGTGGACCGAGTTGACTCAGTAAGTTGAGGGTAGAGGAAGGAGTCTTCGGTGGTAGAGGTGAGGTGTTTCCGGAGGAGGACGGCGGACATAGCGCGGATATCGAGGAGGGAAGAGGAGGAGAGGAGTTGAGTCAAGCGGAGCAGGAGAGAATCGGGGTGAGTTTGTTTGCAGAGGTTGAAGAGGAACTCCGCTGTGGATCGTTGGTCGTTGGATGAGGACATAAGGTGAGTTATTAGGGTTTCGAAGTGAGTGGGATCAGGTCCGAGAAGGAGACTGAGTTGGTGCAACTGAGTTGGATCGGTCGCCATTGAGAGCGAGTTTAGGGCTTTTTCTTTGCGGGTGTGTGGTGGTGGCTCCAAAACGAAGTGGAGGGAAGATTGGAGAGTAAAAGAAGGGGATTTTTTAAACTAGTGTGCAAGGGTTTTGAGACTTCTGTTCCTCAGGTTACTTGCTGTGCGGCTGTTTGTTTTTATGTATGAAAAATATTTTAAAAATATTTTGTTTTAAAATAATATTTATTTAATATTTTTAAATTATTTTGATATTCGAAAATAATGTTTAAAAAATTAAAAAATATTATTTCAATAAATTTTTAAATTAAAAATATTTTAAAAAATAATTATAATTACATTTGTAAATATAAATACACTTGATTTTCATGACGACAGAATGCTGATAATTAATAGCAATTTCCATTCTATATTTTTATTTTCATAAAATAAAAACTCAAACAAAAAAACAATTACTATTTTTCAGATTTTTAATTAAAAAAAATAAAATAAAAATATAAATCATCAAAATTTTTTAAAATAAAAAAAATTAATTTTAGCATTTTTTTAATCTAGCACTCTAGCTTCCATGAATCCTGTAGGATATGATTTGAGAATATGATGGAAATTATGTTTTTAAAAAAATTATTAAAAATTAATTATTTTTGTATTTTAAATTTTTTAATGTATTAATTTTAAAAATAATTTTTAAAAATTAAAAAAACCATCATTTTAATATATTTTAACATTAAAAATACTTTTAAAAATAATTATAACTATAACCACACGTTCACGTACCACCAGTAATAAAGCTCACTAAGGGCCTGTTTGTTTCTGCGTTTTAAAAGCGCTTTTAAAAAAATTTGAAAATTTTTTATTTTTTTATTAACTTCAAATTAATATGTTTTTAGTGTTTTCAAATCATTTTGATGTGCTGATGTCAAAAATAATTTTTAAAAAATCAAAAAATATTATTGACATGCATTTTGGTACGAAAAGTTATTTGAAAAGCAACCACAACCACACTACCAAACAAGCTGACACTAAAATCTTAATGACTTCTTCTCCTTCTGTTTTCTTTTTATTATTATTATTGGAAAATGGTAGAAAACAACTTATTTTAGTATAATAAGACAAATAATGTAAAGATTTATGTTTATAACTTCGTTTTACGAGACGAAATAAAATGCAGAAAATATCTAATTTATGATCGCCATGCACTTTTTCATGTATGTTATGCTTAACATGTGTTCAAATATTTTTTTACGTATCTTTTTAAATATTTCTTAAGATAGATATATATAGTTTCAAGTAAAATTATATACATCAATTTATGTATTGTTTTTTATCTAAAAGCTGTAATACTGGACAAAAAAGTTTTTATTTCATTATATTATGAATAATTATATTTCTTAATAGTAATAATTTTTTTCATAAAAATATATAATAATTTAAAGCACAAACTCTAGTACATATAAAAAAATAGTTTGTTAGAGAAAAAAAAAAGAACTATAAAATATTTTATTGTATGTATTAGAATAATGAATTTAAAAAGTGATAAATTTAAAAGTGGTGTACTTTTTATCGTATAAAAAAGAATACATTTAATGTAATGCTACTATGCTACAGTAGACACATTTCCTGTTTGGGAGTGCTTTTCAAAAGTATTTTTAAAAAAAAATAAAAATTTTTTATTTTTTTTACTTTAAATTAATATATTTTTTATGTTTTCAAATCATTTTGATGTACTGATTTCAAAAATAATTTTTAAAAAATAAAAAAATATTATTGGCATGCTTTTCTGAGTGAAAAGCAACAGCAACCACACTCCCAAACACCCTCTTAATTGAAGTTTGTTTTTATATTTGGAATTAAATTTCATTGCATTTTAAAGATATATTTTAATTGAAAAAAAATCAAACTGATTTTTTTATATGTTTTTTAATAATTTTAACATGTTAATGTCAAAAAATATAAAATATTTGAAAAAAATATCATTTTAAAATACACATAGTTGTTAAATGTTAGCCATGAAAAGGATTTTACTTTTCTATTTTTTTTATGTGTTTTTGTATTTGAGTAACTTTTCAACCTTTCTATATTAATATACATGTAGATATTTAAAAGATTTGAACAACAATTGATTAATTAATTCAATGCAAGTGAAGTTTATATTTTATTTCACTTTATAATAGCATAATGTTGAATTGCTACTGGTTTATTATACCACCATGATGAAACCTATTAAAACATCCTTATGCATTAGATAAATTTTCAATTATATTTTTTTTATAATATCCAAAAAATAAAACTTACAGCGGTTTGGAAATTCAAACCTGACACTGATACCAATCTTAATCTATCTATATTTATCTCGGCATATATTTTTTTATATATTTTATAAGTTTTTGATAGTCACACACACAAACTTTTAATGTGTAGGATTTTGTTACATTTACACAACTTTTTTATATATAAATTAGACATTATTTTATACACCAATAAAAATTATCCATTATCAATATTTCCATCATTGGCATGCAAGTTACAATAAACATGATATGACACAATAATCAATGAAGCTATCATAACTAGCTAATAGTAGCACATTAATTTCTCTACTAATAACATCTATTTTTTCATAAATAAACGTCAAGGACTAGGTGTAGAGATAACAATGAACACCCTTGTATATTAGGTTTTGTACTATTCATACCTGAACCTCAAAGCTAAAATTACTATTCAAACCTAACTTGAACCTTTTTGTTCATTTCAAGAAATTATTTCCCTTCCCTTCTTCTTGTTGGTCTTTGTCAAGGCATATTTTAGCACAATTTAGAAAAGATGCATATATTTCATTTATGTTCTTCAAAAAGAGTGAGGAAATGAAGTTATAGTTAGGAGAGGATATATATATATAAAGTCAAAACTAGACAAAGCTTCGCTTAACCATTGAAAGCCAAATTTGACAACATACAAATCTATCTTGGTAGTACGAAGTTAATTATAAAGTCATCCATACAAAACCATGCAATTATAGGTCATAATAGTCAGCCATATCATTCTAGGCTAGCTTTAGGTTATAGACTCTTTATCTTCATACAATTAATTTTGTATATTTTTTTACACACATGTCCCATATCTCTTTTACACTTACTAAGACATTAGATGATCACTTGTTTCATCTCCTCGCTTCAAAAGAAAAAAAGAAAAAGGACCCTGTGAAGTTGATGTAATAATTGGGGGGGAAAGGGAGGGTAGAAGTTCGGACATCATCGCACAAGCATCTCTCGACGACAAACATGCCACTTTACAGAGACTGTCATGTAAGATGGGTCCTTTCATGATTATCTGACCGAGAAAGAGAGCACAAAGGAGCCTGAGGCTTTGGTCAGGTTAGGGGTGCGCCACTTTGGACCATTAGATCATCTGTCAGACGATCATGATGGTGATTGATGCCTTTAGCATCTAACTTCTGTAACCCACTCGACAGAGTCTTGCAGCTTTGTTCGAATACAAGATGCTTGCTGCTTCAGTAGGCCTCAGTCATGGTTTCTGTTCCGCATCCGATAAAAACCTATCTGACAAGGAGTGTTTTTATGTTACAGTCGTAAATTTTAACGGGGGATTTTTTGAAATGGTAATTTCATCCTCAATTTCTTACACTCAAACAGTTCCTGCCATATAAATAAATAAAATAATTGGATGTTTTTCAAAATTGTGATCAACGTAGACCTTATTTGATGTCGAGCCGTATTTTTAAAGATTTTCAATTTTTTTTTATTTTTAAGTATGTTTTGGATTGTTTTAATATATTAATATTAAAAATAAATTTTTAAAAAATAAAAAAATTATTTTAACATATTTTCAAGTAGAAAAAATTCTAAAACTATTTTATTCAATAAAAAAAACTGTTTTGATACTGTTAGACATTCTATATTTACCTGGTTTTTAGCAACGCCAATGAATATTGCAAATTTATTGGCAACATGAGTGTGTGTATTTAGGACAGCAACAATAGAAGCATTATTATATGAAATTTTGAAAAAGTATTTTTTTTAAAATTAATTTTTTGTATATATTTAGATTGTTTTAATGTGTTCATGTCAAAAAAATAAATTTTAAAAAATTTATAAAATATTATTTTATTATATTTATAAGCAAAATAACACTTTAAAAAAATAATATATACTACCCTATATTCTCAAACACCACTGCATATGCAAGTCAAGACAAACGGACAAGGCAAGACAAGTTTCTTCTCACCAAGACAATACAATATAAGGCAAGATGGTCTCAAACTTATTCAAGAAAAATAAGATTTACCAGGCAAGATAAATGGCAAAACATCTTGTCACGATGTAGATAAATATAATATATTTAAAAAGTTAAATATCTTGGAAGTTATTTGTTTTTATCCGTGTAGTAATTATTTGTCTATCACAATAAATATAATGTATTATAATATTTATTGTTATCCAAATCAATCAAGCAAATTATATCTCAACTTTTTATTTCTTTACTTGTGTTTCCTTGGGAGGAGGATGATAGTTTTTAGTCGTAGCCTGTTGGCCGTTTCAGTTCAAGGTTTAGGTTTTAAATGTTGACTTGAGTTAATTATTTTAAAAAAATTAAAATAATATTGTTTTAATAAAAAAAATTAATAAATTATAATTGAATTTTTAATCAGGTCTTATCACATTAGTCGAGTTGTCAGGTTATACTGGGTTTTTTTTCCCTGTTTTTTTGTTCAAGATTTAGTTTTTGGATTTTGGTCGAGTCACTTGGATTAATTATTTTTTTAAAAAAATTAAAATAACGTTGTTTTATTAAAAAAAATCAATAGATTGCAATTGAATTTTTAATCGGATCTTACTAGATCAATCGGGTTGCTGGATCACACCAATTTTTTTTTTTTTTTCTTCAGTCCTATCCGGTTACAATTCTGAACAATTTAATTTATTTTGTAGTTTTACATTAACCACTGTTTTATTCAATTTAACACCAAAAATTCCACTAATCTTCGTTATTCGTCTCTAAAAGAGCCGAATCTCTCAACGATCACTCACTATTATTTTATTGTTTGTTAGAAAATGATGTGGTGACAGATTTCGAGACAAACAGATATTTTATATCATTTTAATATTTCTTCTTGTTTTTTATTGCCATATTCTCCTGACAAATCATGCAGGCAAAAAAAGGCACTTAAAAAAGCACAAATACAAACAAAAGCTTTTCTTAAAAAAACTACTTTTATTTTTCTCGAGGAACAAACAGAAGCTCTTTTATTTGTTTAGTAAAAGCTTTGAAATAACGTGATTACTGTTATGATGATGTCTCAACACTTATATGTACTTTAGTGGTAAGCGTTATGTTTTATACAATTAATTAATTTTTGGGTTTTCATAATCTGATATATTTTTTTTTAGCCCCGGTGCTTGGCGCATGCTAGTTACTGCAGGGTAAGTCAAGATATTCCATGTTTAATACCTTTTAAAAGTAATCTTTTATTAACACTTAAATAAATATTTTTTTAAGAGAAAAAAAACTATTATATTTTAAAGAGAAATTTTAAAAATAAATATACACTAGAATATAAAAATTAAGAACTTAGAGCTTGAAAGATTCATAGTATATTTGTAATATATAAGTCTTATCTTTTTATGAAAATAGAAAACTAAAGTATAATTTTACCCATAAGTCTTAATAAAGAAAAATATCATTGATATATGCATCAAAATTAATAGAAATATGTTGGGTCCTTATAAAACTTTTACATATTATTCCTTACATAACATTAATTTCAAAGAAAATATGGGAGGTCCTCATGTAACTTTTATATATTATTTCTTACATAATATTAATGCTAATGAAAATATAATGAGTTCTTAAAAGATTTTTATATACTCAAAAGATATGAAAAAAAATATAATCTAAAATGTAGTTGAGCTCATGAGAGTTGAGTCATTCTCCTAAATTGAAACCAAAAGGGATGCGTTTTTTAACCAAATTGAGCCCTTGACATTAGATATTTCTCTAAGGTTGAACCTGTGAGGGTTGAGATTTTTTTTTAAGTCAAGTCCATAAAAACTTGGTCTGGACATGTTATTCAAAACCACGAGTTTTTGAGCATTCAAGAGGTGTTTTAGAGCTGTTAAATTTGAGCTTATCATATATATTCCATTGCTGCAAAGTTAAAACATATACACACACACATATATACATTGATGCATGGGAACTTGTCTTTAGATCTGTGTATAATCTAAGCATCAATAATTTTACCAAATATTCAACAATTGTTTTAGTACAATAATCTTATTTGTTTTTCATTTTTCAATTTAAAAAATCTAACTCAATTTTAATATAAAGGCATGTCTAATTTTTAATAGGTTCATACATGACTATGAATTGAATCTTGGCATGCACGTGCCTTTATTCTAAAGTTTTGAAATAAACTCCAATCCATTACTCTAGTTTAGCTTTTAAGCTTGTGTTAATGGGATGAAACATATTTATTAGTGGTATAAAAGAAAACTTACTTTAAAAAAATGAATTTAAAATCTTGCTTTAATCAACGGTCTCAAATATAAAAACTAGAATGAGATGAACATTGTGTTCAAATTTTTAAAATATCTTATTATATTCTTTAAGTAAAAAGGAGAGATTGTTATCTGTATTAACATTTAGGTACACTACACTCTTTTTGGTTTTTTCTTTCTATTTTGTTATTTTTTTCTTTATTTTATTTTTAGATTTTTTATGGTTGTTTAGGTTACCTTTTGATTAGCCAAGTTGATTCTCCCTAGTCAAACCAACTTTCACATGGTTATTTTTAAATCTAAATTAGATAAAAAGTTGGTTCAAGATGTTTTAAAGTTAATTCGTTGGACTAGGTTTAATAGCAATGTAAAATAGTTCTCTACAGGCTAAATATTTAACAAGAATGGGATATTGATGTCAATTTTCTCCACATTATTCGAGTGGAGTGAAATAAGAAAAGGGGATGTGTTTAAAGCAATACAGTGCTCCATTTATGAAAATGTGGCTTGTGAAGAACAATCTCGTTTGAACTAAAGAACTATAAACCTATTTTTTTAAAAGTTCTTTAGTTCAAATGAGTTTGTTATTCAAAAGCTCCAATTCTATACATGAAGTACTATATTGTTGTAGACACATCATCTCTTCTCGTTCCCTCCTAAATAATATGAGAAAAATTGCTATTAGTATCTCGTTCTTTTTAAAGATGAGTTAAAACAAGATTGCTCTTCAGAAGCCTCCTATTTTTTAAAAAGTGTTCTTTAGAAGCCCTGCTCTAGTTTTGTACATAGAACACTATATTGCTCTAAATACATCACTCTTCTCAATCCCCCCTAAATAATGTAGAAAAAATTGTCATTATATCCCATTCTTTTTAAAATTCAGCTCAAACAAAATTGTTCCTTAGAAGCCCTTTATTATTCTAAAAGTTTTTTTTTTATTATTTAAATGAGATTATTCTTCAGAATCCCTGTTTTCATACTTAGAGCACTATATTACTTTAGGCACATTACCTCTTTTTATTCCTCTTGAATTAATATATATGCATATATATATATATATATTGGTGATTTTGAATAGTGAAACATGTTAATAAATTATTTTAATTATTCTATATCAAATTGAAGTCGTAGCTTATGCGGTTAAAGTATGCAAGGTAACCCAAGGTCACGTGTTTGAATCTTGCAACATGTATATTTTTTTTAAAAAAACAAACATAGACAACTCGTCTTCTATGTTTTTTTTTTTTTGAAAAAAAAAATGCTAGGCTAGGTAAGTGGGCCTCCCTTAGGCTCACGCGCTTGACTTTTTTGGACAAACCCAACCCAATGCAACTAGCCTTTTTTTAGGCCCTTTCGTTTTGTTTGGGTTTTTTATAGCTTTTTTAAAATTTATTCAACCAATGGAGTCTATAGCCTGGGTCTCGAGTTTGTCAAGTTAAATAAATATTAATCAAAGAGCCAGGTCAAGATTTTTTAAGTTTGAATTGTTGTACCGAGTGTAATAACAATGCTAAAAAATTTATGACAATTTAGATATTAATTTTTTACGTTCCAAAAAATTTAGGTCTAACCCGCAACGAAAGTGTGAGAGATAAAATAGTATATACTAAAATATTTAAGGATTTCAATAAGTGTTTAATTATTCATCAAACAGTGAAGCACTTGATTTTTTCTTGAAAGAAAATTAAAACATATATTTTTTTTCAATTAAATTCATCACTAGCCTAATTTGATGAAATTAAGCGTGAAATTATGGTAAAAATACAAAACTATAAGACAAAGAACGAAAATTTGAGAGATAAACTAGTATATACTAAAATATTTAAGGTTTTTCATAAGTGTTTAATTGTTCATAAAACAATGAAGCACTTGATTTTTTCTTAAAAGAAAATATTTTTTTTTCTTTCAATTAAATTCATCAATAGCTTAATTTGATGAAATTAAGCTTGGAATTATGGTAAAAATATAAAACTATAAGAGAGAGAACTAAAATGTAAGAAAAGTGAAAATATATGGCTAACCCCAGCAGCAATAAAAATATTTTTTGGTAGAACCTGCAGCAAAGCGTATGTAGTAATCTAATATTTCTAAAGTAAATGAAAATATGGAAGGGGTACTTTTTATTTTTTAATTTTTTTGAAAGGAGAGTTTAATTTGGTTAACAAATGTATTTTTCAATGTGGACTTAGGAGTAGAAAAACACTTTATGCTTCCGGCCTCTCGTGCACGCGACGCGTCGTGCACAAACACCGAGAACCTTTGTTAATATTTATTTTCTTCCTTTGCAAGAAAAAACTTTCCAGTTTCCAGTTTCTATAAAAAGAAGTAGTTTTTTATTTTGATTACTTCTGTGAAAAGCATACAATTAATAAAGGAGAAAGGGTTTGTTTTTCTAGTCAACCCAGTCCACGTATCAGAGGTACCCTTAAAAGCAGGCCTAAGCCCAATCCACATAACAAATGGAGCTCAAAAGCAGGCCTCAACGCATTCTTTTCTAGGCACTAAAAGCAACTCTACACCAATATTGGTGGGTCTAAAATTTAAATTTGGGTCAAGTTCAGGAATTTGTAGCTGGTGCTTCTCCGTGGTGTGTATATTTGTTTTTATATTTTAAAAGTATTTTTTTAAAAAGTATTTTTTTTTATTTTAAATTAATTTTTAAGTATATTTAAATTGTTTTAATATGTTTATGTTAAAAATAATTATTTTAATATATTTTTAAATAAAAAATTCTTGTTAAAAAAAATAACTCGTTCCAGACCCCTTTAAAACACGGGACACTAGGGATGTCAAAATCATCTTGCGTAATACCATACGCATGCACATGAGAAAAGATGGGCCCTAGAGTCATTAGCACTGCCACAAAAAAACAGGTAAGGTTAAGGATTAAAATAACTTAATGCCAAAGCAATGTTAGATAAGAAGCAAGCTGTGGCCAAGCACTGTTTTCATGTCGCATTGTCTTCTGTGTTGTGTTCTGTTGAGTCATACTCATCACAGTCCACAGAATGTGGGTTGTTGAGCAGATTGAAGAGGACCGTGAACCTCGCATTTAGAATTGTGGGAATCAAATTTTTGTTTTTTAAATAATTTTTTGTTTTAAAATATATACTAATAATATATTTTTTTAAAAATTATTTTTAACATCAATACATAAAAATAATTTAAAAACACTAAAAATACATTAATTTAAAATTAATAAAAAATAAAAAAATTAAATTTTTTCAAAAGCGTTTTTGAAACGCAGAAACAAATATGAACAAATAACCTCAATTAATTTTATAATATGATAAAAACAATAAAAATAAAAAATAAAAAAAATAATAAGCCGAGTTAAACTAGGTTAACATACTAAATCCATGATTTAATGCATGAGATTAAGATAAACTTATAAAAAAATGAAAACATAAAAAATCAATTATAAAAAATTTGTCAAGCTAGTGGCTCGAAAAGTTAATAAAATCATAATAAATAAAATTATCTAAAATACCGTTGAATGTAATTAAAAAAATGACTCAATTAAAAAAATGATATAAAATATTAAGGGATGTGATTAAGAAGATAGTTTAATTAGAGAATCATCAATTAAAAAAAATTAAAAATAAAATAAATAAGGATTAAATCTAAAAAGAAAAGATATAAAATAAAATGAGGGTTAAATTGAAAGAAAATCCTTATTTTATGGATTATTTAAAATAAAAAAAATAAAAAAAATAACATGAACTAAATTTAAAAGAAAAAAAATTAAAAATTTACTTTGAAAATTTGTAGGAGAAAAAAAAAAAGGAATAAGACAAGAAATAAATAACCACCAAAGCAAAACTTGATATTTTTTTGGTACATACGCAACCTATTAATGCAGGCGACACCTAAATGAATAAAACGCTATCATGGAAGCCGGATCTTGGCCATTGGCCACCAAACAATGCCATACATGTTGGATGGAGATCACAAAGCATTCACGTGTGTTTGCATGAGTGTCATGCATGTCCACATAAATGTCACTTGTAATTAATTTTTTTAAATTAATTGATATTTTATGCATGTTTAAATACTAAATAAATAGTCTCTGATTAGACTTGATAATCACATAAAAACAAAATAAAAAAAAATATTAAAACCCCTTGACCTAAGGCAAAAACAAATTTTACTGAAGGGTATTTAAATTATTTTACTATGTGTTTAAAATAAAAAAATAAAAAATACCTCTCCTTTCCAATGAACAACCTTTTGTCTTTAAAAGCATACAAATAAATACAAATTTTTTTTTTCATATCCTTGCTCCCAAGGCCAATTATATTATGTTTTTACCGGAAAAATCATCATTTTACTATTTTAATTTATAGAGTAAAAATAAAAATGCTACAGTAATTCTACTACACTTGTAGTTTCTTTTAAGTGGCCGTTTGGATATGCTGCAGCGGTCACGGTTGAAATAAAAATATATAATATAGTGTTTGGTTAACACCAACCATGTTTTTTTATTGATGTGAGTCCCAGTCCAAAACTAAGGTTGGACTTCGGTTTTTGAAAAGCAATTACCAATTGCTTTTCATGCGTTTTGCTCTCTTTTTCATTACCGACAATTTCCTCTTGCTTTCCCAGTGGTCCCAACTCCTGTCCTTGGTTTTTATGTTTCAACTCTCACAGCCTATCCATTTCCAAACCTCAACAGCTTAGGAAAGAGAAAAGCTCCTAATCTGTTTTTTTTTTTTGTAAGGTTTATTCTACCCCTATAACTTATAATTTTTTATCGCCTTGTTATTAATATAGAGTTTAATTTTTATTTTATTATTGTCTGTTTTTTAAAAAATTATTTAATTTATCTTTTTTAAATAGCAATTATTCTTATATATTTTTTTAGTTTTATAATATACCAAAGAAGTTATTGTAATTTATCTTTATTTTTTTTCTTTTATATTTGATTAAAAATTAACCTCTAAGATAAAAAAAAACAAAAAAAAACATATGAATTAAAAAATAAGTCAGGTCAAATATTTTCATGCTTATTGTATTTTGTTTTTATGAAAGATATTAATTTTTTTTATTTTAATATTTAATTACCATTAACAATTTTTTCTCAACTTATCACTTCTTAGATTTTTATATTTATTTTATTAAATTTAAATAAAATCTTTACATTTTTCAATTAAAAAAATTCACAATACAATAAAATGCATTTACAAAATTGGCGCTTATTAAAAAAATTCAATTTTTTTGAAAAGTGCTTTTTGAACCACAGTTTTACCAAACACAAAATTGCTTTTTTTTTTCTACTATAATTTCAACCACAGTTTTTTAACCAAATATAAGAAATTGTTTTTTTTAAAACTACAACTTCACCCACAGTTTTAACCAAATACCAACTTTTTTTGAAATCAACCTCACAAAAAATACTTTTTATTAAACTATTTTTTTCAAACCGCAACTACAAAAGTTACCACAATACCAAACACGCTCTAAGAAGACATGCTCGTGATCTTTTCAAGGATTGTACACACAAAAATTCTTTTTAAAAACACATTAATATTAATAATTAACGATAACAATTAACAAAAAAGAAGAAGAATGGGAAATCACTTTGTGTACACTGTTCACGCAAAAACATTTGCTTGTTCCCTCATGGCCTTTTTTTTACCCTTTTTGCTCCGTGGAACTTTTCATTTTCTGTACTTTGATCATTAAGCTTTATTTCTTTATTTTTTTATCCATCGCTGGTCTTATGTTTTGGGATTTGTTTTGCTTTACATGCTGAATGTGCAATTTAAAAACATTATTTTTGTATAATAATAAAGCTTGCTTTTTTAAATACAATTATAGGGTTCAATTAAAAAAATATTTAAAGAATAGGGGTTAGAATCTACTAAAAAAGAGCTTGTTTTTTCTATTTTACTGTTCAAGAGGCACATCTTTCCACTTTGGTCCCTACTATTTTTTAAAGTTTACATTTCAATCATAAAACCTTTTTCTGTTTCATTCATTTCAGTTTCTAATAATTGACAGAAGATAGATAAAACTATCAGAAATGGAAACGAGAGAGAAAAACTTTTGATAGGTTATATTTCATTAAAAAAAAGACAAATCTCCGTGTTTATGAGTTGTTTAGATGCTAAGAGTTCAATGGAGGTGTTTTAAGTCTCTAATCATGTTAAAAAAAAATGGATTAGAGTTCGAAAAGTTTGATTTGATTTTTAGTTTTAGGCTAATCAAATGTGTTTTGGCATTGAAAATAGGGTTAAGAAAGTTTTTTAGATGAAAATGTTGAAAATTAGGTTTTGAAGGTGAAAAACTCGGATCCTGATCTCATCAAAGGTAATAAAAAATCATCGCAACTGATGTCGGATCATCTGATTCTTTAAAGGAATGGAAAATCAGGTGCCTAGCTCTTCCCTGTTAGGCTAGATGCATATGACCTTTTTTTTTTTTTTAAAGGATACTGCACTTGGGTTTGGTTTGATGCTCTTGGCCTTCATCTATATATATATATAAAATCCTATTTAAATAGATAAATACAATGATATTTTTAAAAATCATTCAATTATGCAATGGCTTTTTTAAATAAGATTGGAACTTTTTATAGTATGATTATATAAGAGACTTTATAACAATATTTTCAAAACAATTGCTCATGAATATTGGATTACAATAAAATATAATTTTGGTTATTGTTTATTGATTTATTATATTATTTTCCTGAGTTAATTATTCTTTTATTTTTTTATACAGTTAGTTGAAAAATTATTTTTTATTTCATGCTTTTAATACAAAAAAGACTTTTTTTTGTCAAGATAGAAAAAGAAACAAATGAATAACAATGAGGAAGTCTTCGCTAAAAAAATACATTTTTTCTCTTGAATTTAAATCATTTGATTTTTAATGAATATTTATTTTTATTGCTTTAAGTTTTTATTTAAATATCTATATTGTTAATAAAAAAAGTTATGGTTTCATCGAGATAACATAAATAAATAAATTATAAAATTTATTTTTTTATAGAAAAAATACAATCTTACTCAAGAATTTAAATAATTGAATTTATTATGAGATGTTGGAGCGGGCGAAGACTAAGATGGAATAGGCCCAACAAGATGCCTAATGTCACTATTGTAATATGATCCTCTAGAAACAAAAGGATATTTAAATAATTGAATTATTATGAGTATTCGATTTAATAACTATATAATTAAATAAAAATAAGTTTTTATAATGATTTCATAAAATCACCCGGGCAGAAAAAACAAGTGAATGCTAAATGAAATGTACCATACTTGAGCAATTGTAAAAAGATTGTACTTATTAAAAAAACATTTTAACCCAATAACTTAAGTTGTTAAATGAGGTTCCAAAATATAATTTATACTATTCTTTAACACACCCGTTCAAGCGAAACTTGCATATGTCTACATTATATTGTGCTTAATTTTTTATTAAATAAATAAGGATGATGAGATTTGAATTCATAATCGCTTGGTCATCAAGACTCTGATATTATATCAAAAAATCATCTAACCAATAACCATTTTTTCTTTCCTTTCTTTATTTTTCTCTCCTACTCTGATAAATACACTATGATCCTCACTCTGATAAATAAAATTTGAACCCTAAAAAGTGAGTAGACCTCACTTTTAATTTAGTATCAAATATGCCCATTAACCATGCTTTAAACAAGTTTTCCAATACCCAATTCCTTAATTAGAGCATTGTAGTAGATCTCAAGTCAATCCTCAATGTTTTTCAATTGAACCTCAAGCCTAATCCTAATTTGTATCATGGACGCTTAGACACATTAGATCTTATCCAAGTTGAACCTCGAGTGATTCGACCTAATTATTGAACTCCTCATACTTGTTCTTAGCATTAACATTGCATGACTCAAACCATGTCTTGACTCAATGTATAGTATTGGTCCAAATCACAAGCCTCCAAACCAAGCATTCCAAACCACATCCCATCCTAAAAGCAATGCATTTAAATCAAGCCTTGGTTCGACCTTCTGGCACAGAGGTCCTTGAAAGACCCATAAGTGCCCTGAAATTGGTTAGATCCTCCTAGGCACCCCATTGCCGGTTATGGACTAAACCCTCAGTGCCTTGAACCTAGCCTCAATCGCACCCTGAGCGTCCTGAACTAGAGGTAGTCTCACACAGAATCACACATGTTTTATACTAGGTCTTGGTATGAACCCTAACATCTCTAACCACATCTCAACCCGAATTATTATTTCACAACCCGAATTATTATTTCAGATGCCAGGTCTCGGCTAAAACCCTTAGTATAATTAATCCATTTCCATTTTCCTCACTCTTATACCTCACTTGACTTTCAAAATATATAAATGATAGTATAAAAAACAGTTTCGGAAACTTAGAAATTTTGTTTAGCCCCACCAACTCAAAATTCATAAAGTCATGTACTTCAAAACTCACTTATCAAGTTTTGATCCGAACAAACATAGTCCGTATAAAAAGACACCATCCACCCCTTAGAGCATTTGTGTCTCCATCCAACTTTTTCACTTGATATATTTACCTTCACAGCTCCTTATATATCCGATTGAATAAACAACAACATCCACCATCCCCATCTGAACCCTCAGTTCTTGACATAAAACAAGGACACTGTACTAACTAATTTATCATACAAAGGGAGTCAGAGAATGAGGAATCTGTCCTCAAGGAACTCATCAAGGAGCAGGAGTACACCCACACCATGTTGTGGCAAAGTGGGTATAAAGAGGGGGCCGTGGACACCTGAAGAAGATGAGATCTTGGCAAACTACATCAAGAAGGATGGTGAAGGGCGGTGGCGTACGCTGCCAAAGCGGGCGGGGCTTCTTAGGTGTGGTAAGAGCTGCCGCCTCCGATGGATGAACTATCTCAGGCCTTCTGTTAAGAGAGGACGTATTGCCCCGGATGAAGAAGATCTCATTCTTAGGCTTCATAGGTTGCTTGGTAACAGGTATATATTTATAATTGGATTTTATGGACTCAATTAGGAATGATGATAATTCTTTTCTTCCACATCATGATCAGCTGGGGAATGTTTATGGAGTAATTAGGTTTTGATGTCATTTATTTTAATTTGTTAATTTGATCGCTTTTTAGGTTTTCACTGTGCTCTACCTCTCTCCCCCCCCCCCCCCAAAATACCAGCATATACGAGCTTCGAGTTTCAATTAACAAATATTTCAAATTGTTTTCCGTAGAAAAAAGAATTCAGATTGTATCAGAATCCTCTTCACATATGTAACTCTGAGGTCTTTCCCTCGTAATTATATTAAAGTTTTCATGGTCTCTCCGTGTATCCATGTATAATGGATGTATGAATGTTCTCTCGCACTTCTTTGCCATAGCTTTTCATCTTGATTTTGGATTCTTGAATCTATCAGATTATCGAAAGCTCTAAAACAAAGCTTTATCATAGTGCATCAACTTGTTTGTCAACATTTTACTATGTTGCACCCTCTTATTCTCTCTCTCACAATAGAGACTGCTAGAAGTACTTTTTGTTCCGAATTTCAAATTAACTTAGATTATTATTATTTTTTATAATAATCGAGATAACTTAGATTAATTATAACAACTTGGAATTTGAGAATATGAATATTCTTCCTGTTTTTTATTTTTATTTTTTGGATCATCGTGATCTCGTACATTCACTTTTCAGGTGGTCTTTGATAGCTGGGAGGATACCAGGACGCACCGATAATGAGATCAAGAATTACTGGAACACCCATCTCAGCAAGAAGCTCATTAGTCAAGGAATCGATCCAAGGACGCACAAACCTTTATACCCTAACCCCAATTCTTCAGAAATTGCCAAAATTGCTCCCATCCAAAACTCCAACCCTAATTCTTTTCCACTAGAAGCGAATGGCGGGGTCTCTCGAGCTACAGCCACTAGAGAAAATGAGAACTTTACAATGACTAACTTGGATCAGTTTCCAAATCAGGTCATTGATGATGGTACCAAAAACTGGCCTAATTGTGATGGTTTTAATAAGGGGTTACAAAGTCATCATGAACAAAACAAA
This sequence comes from Populus alba x Populus glandulosa, assembly GCA_033617975.1. NCBI lineage: Eukaryota > Viridiplantae > Streptophyta > Magnoliopsida > Malpighiales > Salicaceae > Populus > Populus alba x Populus glandulosa. The sequence goes on along the minus strand of CM066155.1, from coordinate 4,373,631 downwards.
GAGGAAGATTGCGTTGGAAATGAAAATGAGGACGCGTTCTCTTTGTTTCTGGATTCTCTGATCAATGAAAATGTATTCGTGTATCAACAACAACAACAACAACAGTTTCAGCAGCCTAAGATTATTGGACCATCTGGTGAAGCTATGATTTCTTCTTCACATGCTATTCATCATGGCAGCATTTCGGAAGCTGAAGACGTCGCATATTCCATGGCAGCTTTCGGTGAGAAAGATGGTGCGTTAAATAGTTATGATCTAGCTTGATCCTGAACCACAAGAGAGTACTGTATAAAGAAAGTCATATTGGTTTGTTACGACTATAAATATGTGCTAATGTGTGTTATATATGTTGTTCTTGTGAGTGCTGTACTTACAATATGGAATGGTTGTACGTTTAAGTTGATGTATATGCATCACTATACTGTGAAATTATTGATTTGATTTTTTTTTGTTCCTTTGGATCCTATCTCATAGACAACCTAAGGACCTTGTTGTTTTAAGATTAAACTGTTCTATCTCTAGAAACACCCTCTTAATTAATCCCTTTAATTTTATATTTTTTTTTATGTAAGCTTAGACTTGATCCTGACTTGATACAAACATATTGTTAATTAACTTTAAGATAGTACCTAGCTATATATAAACGAAGAGGAGATGATTGCTTGCACTTGATACGATGAATATGATATGTAGTGGAAGTAGATCTCTCTTCATAGAAATGCATGTGGTTATAGTTAACACTTTCTAAATCACGTAAGAAAACTTTGATTTAACTTATAAAATCTCTCTAGCTTGTTAACTGTTTGTCCAAATTTTAAACTTTAATTTTATTTTTTGTCTTGGCGTATCAGAAAAAACAATTTTCAGAAACACGAAATAAATAAAGATATTAGTACTGATATATTATAATTAGACTTGTTTTTATTTTTTTTTAGTTTTTCAGCTATTATCTAAATAATTATTTTATTAATAAATATTATTATAAAAAAGAAACAAAAAGAAAGAACAATCCCCCTATTAACATTTTTAGTGAATTTATTAATGCTTTGTTTCCTACTGGTATGCATATGAAGAAATACTCCATGCATGCATATGGGCCATGATGTGTGCAGAGCTTAAATATTGTTATTGTTACATGTATGAAAGAAATACCTCCACAAAATCTAGGTCCTTGAAGTTTGTGCATAGTACGTGTGCACATAATATAAGGAGGTCAAGTCAAGCCCAGACGATCATAAATTAAACAGTAAATATGCTATATGAGCTCATGTAATTATGTTATTGAACTTCAGTTGTGGGATCTTGATGATCCATAATTATAATTATGATCTTAATTATATGAGCTTATGATGATCTTATATGAGCTCACACAGTAATGTTGCTGTGCTTGATCCAGGATGTTTTATGCAGTGGTGCATATAATGTGTGTAGTTACCTTGTTAAAACTTGAAACTAATACTAAAATTTAGAATATAATTACTATACAGTATTTCGTTAAAGATAGATCAAAATGGAAAATACTTGGTACGAGTATTTAATGTTAAATCTATTAATAAATAATGACTCGAAATAAATATTAAAAACAATTAACTACACATTTATTTCTATAAACCTATCTATTAATCAACAAATCAAAAATATATTCATAGTTAATTACACATTTCTCTAAACAACTTATAGTTATTTCATACGGTCAAATCCATGATTTTTTTTTACAAATCAAAACCTCAAAAGACAAGAAAACACCATCATTCTAGGAAAACACCCATTTTTTTTTTATTATTAATTCTTGTTAAAAAACTATTACAGCAGCACTTTGTATAGAAAGAGAAAACTAGAAAACCCTATTAATATTGAATAAGAAAACAAAAGTAAAAACTCTATTTTCTTCAAATAAAAACAAGAAAATCCTCATAATATAAAATAGAAAAATAAATATAGAAATAAGTAATTTAGGAAATATAATTACCATACAGCATTCAATTATCTTTTCAGCACCTCCCAATAGAAAAAGAGAACTCCACTTTTATAAACCTCTTGCAATTCAAAAATAAGATCTCTCAATCTGACCTTTCATGGGCAAAGATACAGTGTATATATCTTTTTGATGCATAGAAGCAAAAAGCAGAAAGAAACAAAATATGGTTAGGAGTAGAATGTTTCTGTGGAGTTTAACACACCATGAGAGGCAGATAAATACTATATATGCATGTGAGGTTTATACACGTAGTAGGTGGGGGTAAGGGTGCGCCATAGCTATATTTTGAGGTTGATATATAAGCTAGCAAGCCAGTATATCTGTCTATCTTCCTCCTCTGTAATTACTTTCGAAAAACTGATTAGTTGAACGCAACAGGAACCAACCAGTAAAGATTTCTGCTTAACTAGGTCTCTAGAAAAGAAGATCACTCCCTATATAGGTTTATGATGCACAACGACAAGAGTGAAAAAGTAAAAAGAAAGACAAGATACAACATAGAAAACATGTCTATGATGCTTCCACGCCAAACACCAAGCTGGGCCATCCCTTGAGAATGGATGGATTGTATAAAATGTTGAGAGAGAAACGATGGAACACGCTACAAACTCTAGCTACATGACAGCCTGCTAATCTTCTATAGCTAGAAATCAGTACACTGACGATCAATCGACATTTGAGAAAGAAGATAACTCAATTATCATTGTCAAAGCATAAAAATGAAGAACGATATGTCAAGCACAAGTCAGTAGAGCAATCATATGTATAATTCTGTGCGCAGTACTCACCTAGAAGCGTGGAATCTCTCACATGATCCAGCTAGAAGTACAACATAACAACGGCTCTCAATAACATTTCTCCATCCCACTTAGCAAGCGAGGAGCACAATTATGTGGAAGGAGAATGAAAATTTGAAAACATTCGATAGGAATTACCCAAGAAATCTGAAGCACAGCCAAATATGAATCTAGGGAAAGAGAAGGTAATTTTGTAGTCGTGTGAGAGAGATTTTTTGCATCACAATCATGTGTTTTTGGTTTTTCAGTGACCAAACGTTCTAACTGCGAAACATATGGACCTACCCTTCTTTTGGACTTTGCATCATTGTATGTTTCAACCGACCCTCTTTTTGACGCGCTAATTCCCATTATATTAATGAAAAAAAAGAAGAAAAGCTAGCTTTTGAGATATTTTTGTTGTAACTCAATTCAAGATTCCCCAAGATTCTTTTGTATAAAAAATATTTTTCCTTTTTGAAAATTTTCAAAATAAGAATCCCAAATGGACAAGAACTTGAAGATGACAAAAATAGACTGAAAAAAGATTTAATTGCACAGATTGAAAGTTAGGGGGCTAAATTGGACCAAATGACAAAGGTTGGAAACTCAATTGCAACAATGAATAGCCTAATTGAAAAAAAACAATGAGGACTTGGGATCAAATTGAAGAAAGCTATCGAAGATTAGGGCAGACTTGCAAAATAATTAAGTTTAAGGACTTAATTAAATTTTTGAAGGGGCTAATTGATTTAATCAAGGGGTTAATTGATAGAAAAATTGAGTTTGAAAGTCAATTTGGTTAAATTTAAAAGAATTAATTAAGTTTAAGGACTTAATTAAATTTTTAATGGGTTTAATTGATTTAATTAAGGATTTAATTGAAGAAAAATTAAGTTTGGAAGCTTAATTCAGGTCAAATTACAAGAATTAGAAGTTTTGAGGACTAATTTTGAATTTTAGTAAGTTAATTGGTCAATTTGGGGGCTTAATCGTGAAGAAAATAAAGTTTGAAAGTTAATTAAAGGCTTAATTAAATAAATTCCAAACTAGAACCAAGATGCAAATGACATGCATTTAGGGTCTAAAATTGATTTAGTTAAGGATTAAGTTAAAATGAATTGAATGTTTAATGGTTGATGGGACCAAACGAATTAAAACATTTGAGAAAAACTTTCACTGCAAGGATCATCCATTTTTATCAAAATTTTATACCCCATTTATCTTGAAGAACTTTTCAATATTTTGTCCCTTGTTAACCTCCCTTGCATTGACGAATTAAAGCTAATTAAGGATCAATCTTCTTGTCATAACTTATTTTTGGGTTATTCCTCAAATTCATGTTTTTTCTTTTAAAAAAATCAAAAAACTATTCAAACTAAAAACAAATTCCAAAAAATAATAACAGTGAGAAGAGGATATCGAAGCGCCTAGAAAATGGTTGAGAAGGCTAAAAAAAATTCAAAGATTAAAATTTGACAGTATATTTTTTACAGATGAAGAGCCCTGTTGATAAAAAAAATTCAATTTGAAGAAGAAAGGTCCAAAAACAAGTATTTATAGACTTAATTAAATTTTATTGGAGGTTTAATTGAATTTATGAAGGGTTTGATTGCAAGAAAAATTGATTTTTAAGTTAATTTAGACTTTAATTGGAAGAAATTAAAGTTCTAAGGTTAAATAAAATTTTTTTAGAGTTGATTTGGTCAAATCAGGGGCTTAGTTGCAGAATTATTGAAGTTTGATGACCAATTAGGGACTTAATTGAATAAATAAGAAACCAAGGAACAAAAGGGAAAAGGCGCTGAAATCTAGGGCTTGAATTGAAGTTCATCAGGGATGAAATTGAACAAATTTGAAAGTATGAAGCCAATCAGGGGTGTAATTAGAGATCAATCTCAAATTGAAGGACTAAAGCGTAATTAGCAGAAAGTTACTATTTATCTTTTTCTTCAGAGAGCCTGCCCGAGGGGCCTATTTCCCAAGGCATTTGACGCCTCGTTTCTTCCCCAAATTAGATGAAACTTGCACGAAAACGATCCCCTGACACCTAACAACACTCTAGTATAAACCTTTCTAGCTGATTGAGGCTGTAGAGGTGGTGGCACCACCCTAAAGTGGCTAACCTGACTAGCCATTTTTCTTGCACAAAACTGACAGTTCATCATTGCTACTTTGAGTCAATGGTTTGGATGCTTTCGGGTCGAAATAAGGGCTGAGATTTTACACCAGAAGAGACAAAGTATCTCTTTTCCACTGCCTATAAATAGATTTGATCTTTATACTCCATGGACGAAGAAATTTGGGTCCAAAGACGGCTAAAAAACTAGCCTATCTAACCCGGTTTTTGCTGCCAACAGAATCTCCCTCCCTCCCTCACTCTCTACCGCGGCGTTCAGCCGCCAACATCATCATCATTGGCTTGAACACCTCTATCTCCATCACAAGCAACCGCCTGAACACCTCATATAGTGAGCACACCGCCGAGCCTCTCTCCTCTGCAACTTTTCTTCTTCCTTCACCAGCAACTGACACCGGCCACCATTCCCTCCACCAAAGCCTACTAAGCCATCGGCAGAACCTCCTCGTCGCAACCAATCTTCCATCGCAGGTCAGCCTCCTTTCCCTTCCCTTTCTTCTTCTTCTTCTTCTTCTTCGTCGGTGGTCTTCACTGTTCAATTTTTTTTTATAAAAAAAATTTAAAATTCCAAAAAATATTTTCTAAAAAAATTAATGATTTTCTCATTTATTTTTCTATCTATTTTGTGTAATGTTAGTTTGTATTTTTATACTGTAAAGATATAAATTTGGTATTAAAATACCTGGTTTTCGTCAAAACATTGCAAAATATTATAAAACAAAAAACATATTTTGTTTTCATGCATACAACCAAGTCTCTCAAAGATAAGAAAAAAAAATCATCACATCGTATTTTCATACAACAAAAAAAATCATATTGTTTTTTACACATAAAACAAAAAAATTTCAAAAAAGATTTTAGCATGCACTTTGGCTTTGATAACAAGTTTGTTAGAGCCATGAGAACTAGGTCAATATTTTAAAAATTCTAAAAAAATATTTTTGTATTCTTTTAGTATTCGGGATTATGAATTTATACATAAAACGTATTCCTGATATTAAAAATATAGTTTTTTTTTTTTTTTTATAGATGTTAGAATGGTTAGGATTTTACTTGATAAGATAAGGATCTCTTTATTGAGAAGGACTTTTCTTGAACCATAGACGGAACAACAACTAAATAACACCTTAGCTTTTTATCAAACAATCAAACTATGCAGCTGTTAGGTAAGACGTATTTGGGGTGCTAATACATTTCTTTTACGCAACCAGTTCCCATACCCAATTTCTGAAATCAATTAGGGTTTCTAGTGACCAAAATATTAGGTGGTGACTCCCATTCCATTTTTCACTGATAAAAAACAAGATTTTCTTGTCTCTCCATATTTGCTAGATAGATATATTTAGATTGATGTGGAACATTCACCATGACGCCACACACGTTCTAATTAAGGATCAATTTTCTAATAAATGAATGTAAAGTTTTAAATCTCTAAACTGAGTGTGGTTTATTCCTAGTGGTAGATCTTTATTAGAATTTTATACTCCATTTATCTTGAAGAACTCGCCAATATTTTATCCGTAGTTAAGGTCCCCTGCCTTGACTGATTCAAGCTAATTAAGGATCAATCTTCTAATAAATGAATGTAGAGTTCCATACCTCTAAATCAAGTATGGTTTATTCCTAATGGCAGATCTACATATCTTCTACACATTTCGGGTCCTTTGATAGCATATTTACATCATAATCTTCATGATTAATTCATTAAAGTACTTTACCCATTCAACTTTGATTGAAAATAAGGGTTATCCATAAAAAAACCAATTTTAAGGTTGTTTTTTTCTTGACAATGTTCACTACACAAAAGACAAAAGGAAACTGTATACCATAGCTTTCAAAGAAGGTTATATAAGAGAGAGAGATAGAAGGAGGAAAAAAAAATCTTTCTTAATAACCTATCTTTGGAAAACCACAATAGAAATTATAGGTGATTTTATAACTTATTGGTTTTGCTTTAGCCTATAAACGAATTACCTTATTATAAAAGAAGGGGGGGATCAAAAGGAAAAATTTTCAAAAAAGAATAATTATACTTTTGATATTAATACTTTTTAATTATAATAAAAATAATAGTATTTATAAGAATAATTATATTTAGAAACCTAAGATCTAAAAATCTTAGGTCGTGATGTTGGCCCAAGAGAAATTGGTCCAGAAGCATTACCTCTTAAACTTGGGTCCTGACGCAGGGCCCAAGAGAAATGGTTCTGGGTGCCTGACCCAAGGGAATTGGTCCTAATGTACGATCCATTAGCCTTGGATACCTAGGCCGAACCTAAGAAAATTGAGTTCTAACGTATTATCCTTCAGCTTGGGTCCTGACGCAATACCTAATAAAAGAATAATAATAATAATAATAATAATAATAATAATAATAAAGGAATAATAATAATAATAATATTTGTAATATCAATAACATTAATTATAATAAAAATAAGAATATTTTTAATTTCAATAACATTAATTATAATAAAAATAATAGTTATAATACAAATAATAATATTTTCAATAACATTAATTATAATAATAATAATAATATTTTTAATTACAATAAAATTAATTATAATAAAAATAACAATATTTATAATACTCCTAGAGGGCTTTGCAGACCCAGGCGAGGGTTAGCAAACCTAGGTAGACCAGGCATGCAGGTTTGCAATAAACACGCGGGTTTGCAGTCCCCGAGCACGCGGGTCCTCAAATCCGCTAGCCTGGTTCTGCTACCAGGCACGTGGGTCTGACCCTAGCACCCAGGGATTAGCAACCCAACGCCATGTGTCTGCATTATGGGGCTTGCAACCCTACGAAAATCCAAACTGACCATTTTCTCCATAACCAAAAAGACAACCCCACCCATGTCTGCAGTTTTTGCAACTCTTTGTGGCAAGGGTAGCTATTTCATTACACAGCTCCAATTCATAATGATTTTAGCAAAAAACAAACCCAAACAGTGCAATTAAAAGTGAAATCACTCATGGTCTACAATACCAATTCACAATGCTTTTAGCAAAGAGTAAACCCAAACAGTGTAATTTACAGTGAAATCAGTCACAATCTACAGTAATTCACTGACGTGATTCCTGGAGTCTGCAGCCTTATCATGCCCTACCAAACATTGCAATCCACAATGAAATCACTCGTAGTCCACATTAATTCACTCAATAGTAAAACATTGATCCCTTTTAGTTATAATTAATTTTACATGTTGTCTCTTTTTGTGCCTTTAGTTTGAAGTAATTTGGCCTTCATATCAAACTTAGTTTTTTGGTTCTTAGAATTGTTCTTCATGTTCTTGAGATGTTAGATCGAGAATCCATTGATTGATCTTCATGAAATCTGTTTTGATTATGGGTCCTATTTTTTAGGTTTTGGGATAGGATAGGAAGCCCAATTCATGTGACTGCACTGATCCTTTTTAAGGCCTAATGCAATGTTTGTTTAGAAAAAAAAATTGCCAAAGAAAAAAAAAGGTTTTTGGGTCTTTATGTGTTGTTTAGCTAACATGTCTTTATGATGATTCCTAAGCCTATATTTTTCATGTTAGAGTGTGTTAGACAAACACACCTTTAAAATATTTTTTAAGTTAGTGATTTTTAGCTATAAACGTGTTTAACAAGTACACCCTAACATGTTTTTCCAATCTTATTTTTTTGTTTTTTTTCTTGTGTCTTTCCAAACACTTCATAGTTTGATTTTAATTAATTTTTAGATTTTTAGAAGGCTGTTTTATAATTAATTTTAGGCCTTTTATACCAATTTTACCCTTTTATGTTCAGTATTTAAGATTGTAAATTTATATATAAACCATTTTTCCGGTATTAATAAGCTAGTTTTTTTTAATAAAATAAATAAATAAATAAAAATTAGTCTTTTAAAAAATTTATTTTAAATTGCATATGACCGAGTTGCAAAAAAAAACATATTTGCATTTTTAATTAAAAAATACAGAAAAAAGTATGAGAGAAAAAGATAAATTTTTTTGCATGATTTAGCATTTCTTGAAAATATCTAAATAATAATAATAATTATTATTATTATATTTTGCATGCATCATGAACTTAATAAAAAGTTTATTAAGTCCATGGGAAACTTGGCCTAAATTTTAAAAATATCAAAAAACTAATTTTGCTTATTTTTAATTTCCGAACTTATAAGATGTTGGTAAACCCTTTATCTCTCTTTTTAAATAATTTTTATATTTGAGAGTTACAAACTTATACGTAAGATGTATCTCCGGTATTAAAAGAAATAAAAATAAAAATATAATAAATTATTATTTGATTTAAGAATGGTTAGACTTGACCTATAAAGCTATGATTCACCTTATTAAGGTAGATTTGCTTTAACTAATAGACAAACCAATGGATAGTAAAACACAACAAGGCTTTAGAAATAATCAAGCAAATAAATGTTGTATTTTACTTTAGGTAATATATATTAAGAGTGATATTGCATTTTCTATATACAACCAGTCCCCTTACCCCAACTTTGAAGACCGTTTAAGGTTTCTAATGATCAAAATACTAGATAACGACTTCAAACCTTTTAAATCATAAAAGGACAAGAATTTCTTGTTCTTCCTACAAACCCAAAGTCCCGATCTGGGAGAAAGATCATTGCGACAACACACACGTATGACAATATACAACCCTTACACGATGATGACCCAACATAACAATTTCAACATAACATATTTAATTTCAAACTAATTAACTACATAATGAATTTATGATTTTTTTGCTACTAAATGTAAAATTAATTAAATCATTGCCTACTGAATGTAAAATTTTAAAACTAAAATCAGCATGTCATTTAATTAATGTCAAAGCATGCTATCTTAAAGCAATCAAATGTAGCCTAATGAAAGTATAATTAAAATATTAAAATTAGTAATTAAAATGAAAGAAAATAAGAAAGATATTAAGAGGCTAAAACTGCAAGTAGAAAAGTGTCGGAGATCGAAGAGAAGGAGAATGACATATAAAATAAAAAGAAGATGTCACTATTTGTATGTGGTTTCAGAAAATGCACAGAGAGTAGAGAGGCAGAGACTAGAGATCGAAGAGAGAATAGAGAGACAAAAACTAACCATGGAGGGTGGCAACTAGGTGGGCGAGAACGAGAGACAAAGAGGGCAGTGAGATGCTCTTCAACTGATTTTGGCTTTGCTATTACTAATTTTAGGTTATAATTTTTTTCTTCTGTTTACATTTTTTTTTAAATCAGTTTAGTAGTGGTTGAATCAATCTAGTTTAGTTCAATTGAATTTTTTTTGGACTTTTAAAACCGATACTACAACAAAACTAACTTGGAATGTTATGGGAGGTTTTTTTTTTATATATATATTTTTTGTTGTTTGGTTTTGTCCTTGCTCACTTAATTCTAACAACCCTACAAGAGAAAGGGTTTGTATTTTTAACCCAATCAATGTATGAGAGGGAATTATTATGAGAATGTGGTTGCAGTTATTTTTTAAAGTGTTTTTTTATACTGAAATGCATCAAAACGATTAAAAAAAAAAATTTAACAAAAAAAAAATTAAAATTTTAAAAAACACAGTTGTCAATGTGTTTCTAAACTATGTCTAAAAGCAGTTCTAAACCCAATACACATAACAAATGGAGCTCAAAAGCAGGCCTTATTGCATTCTTTAATTTATAGGCGCAAGAACGCAACTCAATGATAATATTGTTGGGTCTAAAACTCAAATTTAGGTTAAGTTTGGGAAAGAGTAGCAAAGTGCACCAATTTTATTGAGCTTTTAAAATGTCAATTTCATCTTTCGGAATACCATACGCATGCGTATGAGAAAAGATGGTCCCTAGGGTGATTAGTAGGGCCACAGAAAATAGGTAAGCTTAAGATTAGCATTTCTTATTATCCACTAGAAATGTAAAATTATTTCTTGCTTAATGCCAAAGCAAAGCTATACAAGAAGCAAGTACTAACCAAGCATTCTTTCATTTGTCTTCTGTGTTCTGCTGAGTCGTAATTTTGGCTGATTGACGAACAATTTCGACCGTGAATCTGGCATTTAGAATTTTATAAGACATGTTAAGGATCTTTCTTTCTTAGGATTGCACGAACATGAAAAAATCATTTCAATGACCGTTAATATTAATAATTAACATTACCAACTAATAATTAAAAATTAACAGAAAAATTAAAAAAGAAATGGGAGATCACTGTGCGTGCACTGTAAACACACAAATATTTGCATGTTTCCTCACTATATGTTAGATAATAAATTGGTCAAAAAAGTAGTTTGAGTCAAAGATAAGAAAGATGAGATAATAAGTTAAACTTAATAATTCTGATAGGTGTTTCCATATCAGAAAAAGTCTAGGGTAAATGAAAATGAGAACATACTTGGTTATGGGCTGAACCAAATGGATTATAAAGTTAATTTACTAATAATAAAAGAAAATACAAAAAAGATGCGATCTAGACTTTTAAAAGAAAGTGCAAGTGAGGTTGGGTAGTTTCAATAATGAAGAGAATGCGTAGCTAACAAACGATTATCTATAACATTCTCTGTATAAATCAAGGATCGACGAACATAAGAAAAAGAACTCAATAAAAATCAACAACAATAGTTGTTATACAATTGAACTAAGTTTTCAGGATTTTTAAAACCTGTTTATCTGTAAGCTTGTAATCTCGTAGGTGATAATTTGTAGATAGATAGCTTGTAGGCTGATTGTTTGTAAGCAATAATCAGTAGGCTTGCAGTTTTCATTATAAAAAAAATACATACATACATATATTGTAGTATGAAAAAAAAGAAATCAATGTATTCAAAAAGTAAACTTTCTTCATAAATAATTATATGGTTTTCTAGAATTTTTGAACAACTATATATATAAAAATTAAAGTAAATACAATAGCGAACATTTATCATTCAAACTGACAATGACCACATCGATCATATCAATAACATTTGATTCTAGATTTATCAATATTCATTGCTTAAGACTTGTTGAAGTTCCCTCTCCCTTTTCCTTTTAATCATAAACTTCATCTCTTCTTCCTCTTCATTTTCTTTAGTGTCTGCCTTTTCAATGTCAACTTCCTTGATATGATGTAACTTGTAATGCATATTTTTCTATTGATGTTTCTAGTTGTTGAAGATTTTGTTCATGAATAAGTAATGATTTGTCTATATAGTTTATTAATTTTAAAAAAGTTAATATTGTTAAACTCTTTAATTGAACAAACATCATAGTTAAACTTTGATTTCATTAATTACAAAACCTTTTTCACCACTCTAACATCTTTTATTTTATCTTTATGAAATCTTATTTTACTAGCTATAGTTAGTGTTTTGGAGAAATACTCATCTACTGACTCTCTTGGCTTCATCTAAAGATTTTCATACTCTCTCTGGAAAGTTTGAAGGGTATTGTGGTTTCGTTTTGGTTATTTCTTGATATTTGTTCTTCATGGAGTCTTGCAGATATATATATGTGGAGAATAGTTTGAAGTACAATTCTCACCGAGCGACTGATAGAATCATTTGCAGACGACTTAAATAGATGACGGGGTATTGTAAGTTGTAGAGTGGTCTTGCTGCCACGATCCACTGAGATTCAGCCCCATGTAGCTCCGATTCGTCCCCCCTTGTTGTAACCCATTTTTGGGTCCCCATGAAAAATAAAATAAATAGCCAAAAGAGATTAGAAAAATAACAGGAGGCAGAAGCGCTCAGAAAACAGTCAGAAAATTGGTTAAGGAATTCAAAAATACAAGGATTGAATTTTTGACAGCATATTCTTGAAGGATGAAAGCCCTATTGAGAAGGAAAATTTGAATTTTGAGGAGAAAAGCCCAAATTTGGATTTTTATGGACTTAATTGGATTTTTATGGACTTAATTGGATTTTTATTTTAATTTATAAAAGATTTGATTGCAAGAAAAATTGATTTTTAAGTCAATTTGGGCTTTAATTTGGAGAAATTTAAGTTCTGGGGCCAAAATATATTTTTTAGGAATTTATTGGGTCAAATCAGGGGCTCAATTGCATAAATATTGAAGTTTAAGGGCCAATTAGAGACTTAATTGTGAAAATCCGAAACCAGGGACCAATTTGGAGAAGGCGCAAAGATAGGGGGGCTGTTTGGAATTGTTTCAGGGCCTTAATTGAAGAAATTGGAAGTTTAATTGATCAATTAGGGGCTAAATTGCATAAATCAGAGGCCAAGGACCAAAGTGAAAAAGGCGGCCAACAAGAGGGGCGGGGACCGAATTTGAGGGACTGATTTGAAGTTTAGCCATTTAAATGAAACGGCGCGTTTTACCCAAAACGACGCCGTTTCATTAAAAAAAAAAAAAACCAGAACGGTGTCGTTTTGAACGACACTGTTCATCTTCTTCCTTTCCCCCCGGTTTAGCAGCAATAGAAGGCAAAAAAAATTCGAAAAAACTTCCCGCTTCTCCTCGCCCCCACCAAACCACCGAAAGAGCCGACCAGCCGTTGCGTGATCTACGCCCAAGGTCCCTTTAGCAAAAGGCACCGTTTTTTCCCTATAAATAGGAAGGAAAACCGAAGAGAGAGGGGCCGAAAAAAAAAACCGAGAGACCCGAAGAGAGAGAGGAGACCGAAGAGAGAGAGCGAACCGAACAGCCGCAGCGCCGCCGCCAGGAGCCTCCGTGCACGAGCCACACCACCGCCAGCGACCGACTCCTCCACGCCAGGTACGTTCCCCCCCCCCCCATTTTTGTGTTTTCTGCAGGCTTGCCTCCTGCATGCAGGAGGCGGGGGGAAGAAAATTAATTCTTCCCCCGCTGGGCTTGGGGCTGCTGGGCCAGCCCGATGCTGGCCCAGCCTTGCAAGTCTGGGCCGCTCTTGGCCCAGACCGTAAGATTTTTTCGGGCCGAGCTCGGCCCACTTTTGTTTCTCGGGCCGAGATCGGCCCAATTTCATTCGGGCCGAGAGCGGCCCGTCTCTTTTTGGGGCTGAGCCTGGCCCATTCATTTGGGCCGCCCCAGCCTTATAATATATTATATATTATTATAAATTATAATATATATGTGTGTATATGTTATATATATATAAAAAAAATCTGAAAAATCAAAAAAAAAAAGGGTTGTTATTTTCCTTTCACATATATTTTTTTTAGGGGGTTTGTATTTTTTTTTTATACTATGGAGGTATAAAATCAGTATTTAAAATATCTGATTTTCGTCGAGACACCCGAAATTTTCAAAGATAATTTTTTTTTTCTTTCAAAAAATTTCTAAAATTCCTTAAAAATATTGTTGATTTTTTTCGTACATCTTTTTTAAAATGACTTAATATTAGTTTGTATTTTTTATGCTGTGGAGATACAAATTCAGTATTAAAATACCCGATTTCGTCAAAAAAAAAATATTGTTTTAAAAAAAAAAAAATTTCTTGCGTGTTGCATACGGCCAATACTCTAACATGTTTTGGAATGTTCTTTTTATATAAAAAAAATATATTGGAAGCTTCGAAAGTGTGTTTTCGCATAGATTTCTTAAACACAAATTATTTTCTTGCATTTCTGGATTTTACAACGTGTTTGTAAAATTCCAAAGGGTATTGGCCAATATTCCAAAAACTATAAAAATCTTATTTTTGGGGAGAAAATTTATTTATTATTCACCGCTAATGTTTGGATAAAGAAATCCTTAAAAGGATGAATATCCAAAATATTATTGGGAGTAATAAATCCGCACACATTCTTGAAAGAAGCCTTGATTATAATCGAGGACATTTCAAAATTTAATTTTTTTTTTTATATTTCTACGATTTATGAGTCGCAAACTTTTGAAATACTAGGGGAAAAATGAGCTTTCAAAGCACATGGAATCTCCTTAGATTTCTATCCAAAATCAATTGACGAGCCTAGAAAATACCAACACCATAGCAATTATAAAGCAAACCAAACACCAAGCAGCTTACCTTAGGTAGGGCGTACTAGGGGTGCTAATACCTTCCCTTTACGCAACCAGTCCCTTGCCTTAGAATCTCTGAAAGACCAGTTAGGGTTCCTAGTGACCAAAATACTAGGTGGCGACTCCCAAAAGAACCAAATCAACAAAACAAAACGAAAGTCGCCAATCGAATGTCGCAAAACAAATTTTAAAATAAACCAAATTTTTGTTTTTTTAGGGGTGCGACACCCCTCTCGAGCCCCTCTAGGGGCATGGCGTCGTAGAGCCTGGGATGCGATTAGGCATTGTTCCTAGGATCTTAGGGCTCAGACGTGTGGGGGTGGGAGCAAGAGGAGGGCGGTGTGAAAGGAACCAAAGTCCTGGAGAAGGCAAGGGGTGGCGAGGCTCTTGGAGTTCGGGCCTGAAAGCAGCTCAGACCAGGGCATGCCACAACTTGGCTTTGAAGATGTTCCCTGCCAAAAACATGGCACGACGCCGACGAAACAGTGCTGGTTTAGACACAGGGGGCATTGTTGGAATTGGCAGTGCCAATGAAATCGGTAAAGTCGACATAATCAACAGCAGATGCTGACTATGAGTTTGGACGGACTGGATAGTCCAAGGCTTGACAAAAAAGACTGTTGGTTTAGACATTGGGGCAGTGGTAGCAATGCCAACACATGCTAGCCGCCAAGTCCATGTACCATAGACCTGGTCCCTTTCCAAATCCATGTGTATCCTAGACTTGGCCGTTGCCAAGTCTATGTTCCCCTGGATTTGGTCGCCTGCCAAGTGCAATTGTCTTGTGGGCTTGGACGTTACCAAGTCGACTTGCCCACCTACCAAGTCCGGGTGTCCCTTGGACTTGACTCGCTGCCAAGTCCTGGTCCCATGGAGGTGGCCGCCTGCCAAGGCCACATGTTCCTTAGCTGCTAAGTGCATGCGTCCCTTGGACTTGCTTGCCTATAAAGTTCAGGTGCTTTGGGCTAGGCTACTTGCCAAGTCCAGTTACCTTGGACTTGACCGCTTCCATGTCCAAGAGTAGTGGTTCTGACACGGGTGTTGGACCGTCGCTACCTTGGACTTGGCCCACTAAAAAAAAACATAGATGTAATTCGAAGGTTAAAATCAATTATTATCAATATTATTTTTATAATAATTAAAATTATTAATATAATCATTAATAAATTTGAAAGAAATATTATTGATGATTTCATTTGAAGGGTAAAATAAATAATAATAATAATAATAATAATAATAATAATAATAATAATAATAATAATCATTATCATTATCATTATCATTAGTAAATTAAAAAAACTATTATTACTATCAAATAAAAACCATAATTATTTTTTTAAAAGATTAAAAAATATAAGAACTTGGGTAGGCAAGTAAAATATTATTATTAATATTATTAATTTTTTTTAAAAAAAACATTATCACTATAATAATTAATAAATTTGAATGGGTCCTGTCATAGGACCCATTAGCCCTAGATCTAGAAGCAGGACAAATTAGACATTGGTCCGGACTGTAGACCCAAAAGAATTGGGTCCTGTCACATGACCCAATTCTTTTTGGTTTGGCGTGGGGACCCAAGGCTAATGGATCTTGCGTCAGGACCCAATTCTCTTGGGCCTGGCGTAGGGATCCAAGGTTTTTGGATCTTAGGTTTTTAAATATAATTATTTGTGCTATAATAATTATTATTTTTATTATAATTAAAAGTATTCATATAAAAAATATTATTATTTGTTTTATAATTAATATTATTAATAAAATAAGTAATAAATTTGAAAAAAATTATTATCAATATTGAAAAACAACCATAGATTTGATTTGAAGGGTAAAATGAAAAATTATTATTATTATTAACATCATCATTAATAAATTTGAAAAAATATTATTGCTATTGAAGAAAAACCATACATTTAATTTAAAGGGATTAAAAACTATGAGAACTTGGGTCAAATGAGTTTAATATTATAAATTTTTATTATATTCATTAATATTATTAAATTTGAAAGAAATATTATTACTATAAAAAAACATAGAATTAATTTGAAAGGTAAAATGATTTATTATTATTATTATTAACTTGGGTTAGGCACCTCCTTCCAGACTCAAGAAACTTGGGGCTGGAAAGGGGCGTCCCACCCAAGTTGCTTGGGTGTGGCATGAGCACAGACCCAAATCGCTTAGGTCTTACAGCCCCGTCTGACTCAAGACTATATGTCCTATGTAAGGACCCAATTCTCATAGGTCTTATGTCAAGATTCAATTCTCACGGGTCTTGCGTTAAGACCTAAATCCCTTAGGTCAGTCGTCCAGACCCAAGTCCTTTGGGTCTTGCAGCCTCGCCTGACCCATGACTATGTGTTCTGTGTAAGGACCCAATTCTCATAGGTCCTGCATTAGGACCCAAATCCCTTAAGTCAGTCGTCCAGCCCCAAATGCCTTAGGTCTTGCAGCCCCGCCTGAACCAATACTATAGGTCTTGTGTCAGTACCTAAGACTAATGGGTCTTACGCCATGACCCAAGGGCAATGGATCCTGCATAAGGATCCAATTTTCTTAGGTCCTGCATCTGGACCCAATTCGCTTGGGTGCGGTGTCCGGACCCGATTCACTTGTGTTAGTCGTCTAATAGGTCCTAATACTTGACCCAAGAGAATTGGGTCTTGATGCCGAATCCATTAGCTTTGGGACTTGAAGCCGGACTCAAACGAATTGAGTCCCTCGTCAAAACTTAATTCTCTTTGGTCAATCCAGGAACCAATTCTTTTGGGTTTAACATCATGATCTAAGACAAATGGGTCTTGCGTTAGAATTCAATTTTTTTGGGTGTTAAATTTTTATAAATTTTTTTTATAAAAAATAAAAAATAAACCCGCGATCTTGACAAGGCCACCTAACTAGTATATTCTAAAAGGCTAAAACATAAGCATTCCAAATCAGTCTCGGCCGAACCTTTGTGTGCCCCGTCACAGGTCTCGAATAAACCCTCGGGCACCTCGGAACTGGTCATGGATTGAACCCTGGGCATCCCATCACCGATCACGGACTGGACCTCATTCTTCCCAAGCCTAGGCCTAGCTTGCACCTCAAGCGACCTAAACTAAGTCCTCGATGGAATCCTACTATTCTAGAATTTGTCTTGTATAGAATCCTAAGCGCTTTATTCCAGGTCCTAGGCCACACCCTAGGTATCCCTAACCACATCTCGAGTCAAATTTCGGACACTTCAAACTAAGTCCAGATTCGAACCGTCGGTATAAACCACTACCATTTCTTAACTCTTAAACCTGACTTGAATTCGAGAATATATAATGACAGTATAAAAAGTAGTACTGGTGACTTTTAAAAGCTCATTTTTTTTTAAATCACCACCTACCCATTCAATTCAGGAAGTCATGTGCTTCAAAATTCCCTTCTCAAGTTTTGATCCGAACAAACAAAGCACGCAAAGTTCGTATAAAAAAAACACCACCCACCCCTTAGAGCATCTGTCTCCATCCAACTTTTTCACGAAATATCTTCTTCCTTCACAGTTCCCATATATCCGTTTGAAAAAACAACAACATCCACCATCCCCGGCCCATCAAACCCTCCGTTTTTGACAGATCACAAGGACACTGTACTAACTAATTTATCACACAAAGAGAGTCAGAGAATGAGTAATCTGTACTCAAGGAACTCAACAAGGAGCAGGAGTACACCCACACCATGTTGTAGCAAGGTAGGTATAAAGAGAGGACCGTGGACACCTGAAGAAGATGAGCTCTTGGCTAACTACATCAAGAACGATGGTGAAGGGCGGTGGCGTACACTGCCAAAGCGGGCAGGGCTTCTTAGGTGTGGTAAGAGCTGCCGCCTCCGATGGATGAACTATCTCAGGCCTTCTGTTAAGAGAGGACGTATTGCCCCGGATGAAGAAGATCTCATTCTTAGGCTTCATAGGTTGCTTGGTAACAGGTATATATTTATAAATGAATTTTATCGAATTAATTAGAATTGGTGATAATTCTTTCTTCTTCTTTTTTCTTCCTATTATGATTAGCTGGGGAAAGTTTATGGAGTAATTAGGTTTCGATGTCATTTATTTTAAATTTGTTTGATCGCTTTTTAGGTTTTCACTGTGCTCTACCCCCCCCCCCCCCCCCCACCTAAAATACCAGGATATATGAGCTTCGAGTTTCAAATAACAAATATTTCAAATTGTTTTCATGGTCTCTCCATATATCCATGTATGGATGTATGCATGTATACTCATGCACTTATTTGCCATAGCTTTTCATCTTGATTTTGGATTCTTCAATCTATCAGATTATCTGAAGTTCATAAACAAAGCTTCTATCGTAGTGCATCAACTTGTTTGTCAACATTTGACTGTGTTGCACCCCCTTCTTTTTCTCTCAATAGAGAGTAGATGTACTTTTGGGTCTGAATTTCAAATTAACTTAGATTAATTATAATAACTTGGAATCTGAGAATATGAATCTTCATTTTTTTTGTTTTTCCCGTGATCTTGTACACTCACTTTTCAGATGGTCTTTGATAGCTGGGAGGATACCAGGACGCACCGATAATGAGATCAAGAATTACTGGAACACCCATCTCAGCAAGAAGCTCATTAGTCAAGGAATCGATCCAAGGACCCACAAGCCTTTATACCCTAACCCTAATTCATCAGAGATTGTCAATATTGCTCCCACCCAAAACTCCAACCCTAATTCTTTTCCACTAGAAGAGAATGCCAGGGTCGATCGAGCTACAGCCACTAGAGTAATTGAGAGCTTAAAAATAACTAACTCGGATCAGTTTCCAACTCTGGTCTTTGATGATGGTGCAAAAACCTGGCCTAATTGTGATGGTTTTAATAAGGGGTTACAAAGTCATCATGAAAAAAACAAAGAGGAAGATTACATTGGAAATGAAAATGAGGACACGTTCTCTTTGTTTCTGGATTCTCTGATCAATGAAAATGTATTTGCGTATCAACAACAACAGCAGTGTAATATATTGGACCATCTGGTCAACCTGTGATTTCTTCTTCACAGGCTTTCCATCATGGCAGTATATGGGAAGCTGAAGTCACATCTTCAATGGCAGCTTTCGGTGAGAAAGATGGTGCGTTAAATAGTACTTATGATCTAGCTTGATCCTGCAGCAGAAGATTGCTATAAAAAGAAAATCAGACTGGTTTGTTACGACTATAAATATGTGCTAATTTGAGTTATATATATATGTTGTTCTTGTGAGTGTTGTACTTACATGGAATGGTTGTATGGTTGTACGTTTAAGTTGATGTATATGTATCCCTATACTGCAAAAACTATTGATTGGGTTTTTTTTGTTCCTTGAGATCCTATCTCATAGACAACCTAAGGACCTTGTTGTTTTAAGATTAAAGTGTTCTATCTCTAGCAAACACCCTCTTAATTAATCCCTTTAATTTTATATTTTTTTAATGTAAGCTTAGACTGGATCCAAACATTGATAATTAACTTTAGCAATTAAAACTAATTAAGATAGTACCTAGCTATATACACACGAAGAGGAGATGATCATGTGCTTGCACTTGACATGATGAATATGATATGTAGTAGAAGTAGATCTCTACTACTGTTATGCATGTGAAGAAATACTCCATGCATGAATAAGGGCCATGATGTGTGCAGAGCTTAAATATTGTTATTGTTACGTATATGAAAGAAATACTTCCACAAAATCGAGGTCCTTGAAGTTTGTACTTAGTACGTGTAGACATAATATAAGGAGGTCAAGTCAAGCCCAGTCGACAATCATAAATTAAAGACTAAAAATGTTATATGAGCTCATGTAATTATGTTATTGAACTTCAGTTGTGGGATCTTAATTGTATGAGCTTGATTATGATGATCTTATATGAGCTCACACTGTATGTTGCTGTGCTTGATCAAGGATGTTTGATGCGGTGGAGCATATAATGTGTTTAATTACCTTGTTAAAACTTGAAACTAATACTAAAATCTAGAATATAATTATTACATTAATACAATATTTCGTTAAGTTAGATCTAAGGTTTTAAAAAAAGCAAATTAACGTTGAGGGTACGTATTTAATGTTATACAACATTTAATTATCTTTTCAACACCTTTAATTTTCTCAATAGAAAAAGAATACGTTATAAACCTTAATTACAAATAAAAAATAGGATTTCTCAATCTGAGCTTCATGGACAAGGATACGGTATATATAGCTTTCTGTACTTTGAGAGAAGCAAAAAGCAGAAAGATACAAAATATGGGTAGGAGCTGAATGTTGTCCTGTTTAACACACTATGAAAGGCAGGTAAAAGTTATGCATGTGAGCGAGGTTGATACATGTAGGTAGGTGGGGGTATGCATGGTAGCACCACATTTGACTCATGGATGCACCCTCTCTGTCGAGGTTGCTGCACGTTTTGCTAGTGTATTTAATTTAATCCATAACTCTACAAGTAATCCGATTAATTAAGGCCACTAACCAGCTACTATATACCGTCCTCTTTCAACCTTTCTCCTCTCGAATCACATGCGACAGTGGGTCAGTTGATTGCAACAGGAACCAATCAATCAAGATTTCCAGTTAATTAGGTTTCTAATATAGAAAATCACTCAATACATAGGTTTATGTTGCACAATGACATGAACAAGAAGGTAAAAGAGAATGACAAGATACAACATAGAAAACATGTCTGTGATGCTTCCACGCCCAAGACCAATGAACAGTACCCCCTTGAAGATGGATATATCAAATGGTGAGAGAGAAGTGATGGAACATACTATAAACTCTATATGATAGCTTGTTGATCTTAGAAATCAGCACAAACGCTGATACTATATGATCAATTGACATTTGAGAAAGAAGATAACTCAATTTCTATTGTCAAAGCATAAAAATGGAGAACAGTATATCAAGCACAAGTCAATAGAGCAATCATATAAATAATTCAGTGCAGGGTGCTCACCTAGAAGCATGGAATCTCTCACCAGCTGCTCCAGCTAGCAGTACAGCAACATGTATAAGGGCTCTCGATTACACAACATTTCTCCATCCCACTTAGCAAGCTAGGAGCACAAATTTGCAGAACGAGAATGAAAATTTGAAAATTTTCTATAGGAATTACCCAAAAAATCCGAAGCACAACCAAATATGAATATAGGGAAACAGAAGGTAATTTTGCAGCCGTGTGAGAGAGAGATTTTGTGATCGCATTCATGTATTTTTGGTTTTTTAATGACCAAACGTTCTAATTGAGAAACATAGCTAATTTGATGGACCTACCCTTCTTTTGGACATGACTTTGTATGTTTCAACCGAGTCTCTTTCGACGCTGCTCGTTCCAAGTAAAGAAAAAAAAGATAGGCTTTAAAGATATTTTAATGACATAATGAAAATTTTTATGCTGTACTTATATAAACTTATCTCTAATTTAATTTTTTTTATTTGAGTGTCTATAATTTTTTTTATTTTTTAATTAGGTTTCTTTATTCTTACTTAAGAGTATGTATTCAGTGGTGTTTTCAGAAATTTTCTTTAACAAGGTCAATAACATCTTCTTTAATTCTAATTAAAAATTATGTTAATTAAGTCCAGAAGTCACTAGATATCACTTACAAGTAGATAAACTCAAAAATATCATTGCTTGAATAAAACTAGGACATACAATCTTCATTTAGTAAACATTACAAGTGAATCTTGAATACTAAATGATGGATAAACATTACAAAGATATTATTCATGGACTCTTTTTAGAATTTGAATTGGGTTTAATTAATGAGCCCAACATAAACCCATTGGTTATTTATTGGCATATTGACTTAATAGGCTATTGCTTATACATTATGATCACGAGTCACTAGTTCTAAACATATTAATTCACCAAGTATTATCAAAATATAATACCGAAGAGTGACAAAGATGATCCAGACCTTAAAATTATTAGGCTTAATCATCTTTTTAAGGTTTAACTCATTGTAGTAGATTTATTCTCATCCATGTAGATAGACCACTAGTACTTGGCATAATAGATTATTAGAAATAAAAAACAAGTATCAATGTTGCTTACTTGTAGTAGGATGTTTTAGGGTGATAATATATCAAGTCCTTTATCTTAAAATTCTAAAGACTAGTGAGGGTTTCCTAATAACTGTAATAGTAGGTGATAATTTATTTTAATAAACCTTTTCCTTTCTATATAAAAAAGTCTTTCTCTTTCCTAGGAAAGAAACTAAATTTTACTTTTTTTAGCTTTTATCATTAATATGCTTGTTATGTCTACTATTTAATTTGCTTTAATTTACATATTAATTTCTTAGTCTATCTTTCATACTTATTCTATTATTTTTATATCTTTCATACTATGACTACTCGATTGGTAATTCATCAATCTATTTTATTAGAAAGGATGAAAAAAGGTTTGAAATCAAGAAAAATAAGGAATCTAATAATGTGGTTTTGATGTTATGTCAAATGATTAATTGGATAAGGATTCTTCAATGTGGAATATGGATCAAAATCATTTTATACCTTAATATCCTATTTAGACATCTCAAACATTATCGAGTTTTATATAATCATCTGAAGTGGCATGATATAAATATAAAGGGTAAGTATCATGATAGGATCCTAAGCTATTTAGTTAAGAATTGCAAGAAGTTGAGCATCAAGTTTATAAGATATAATAAGTTGGGCTATGTTGTATTTGTAATGAATGATGGTATATAAAATATCATTACCGAGCCATTTTTAGCATAATAAATGATTGATGAATAGGATAGAAGAGACACCTGATGAATGTTGATATATAAGGTACAAATATTTACTATAAAAAAATGATATGAAATAAAATGAATGTTTTATTAATGATAATATCTATATTATCAATATACTAAATAATATGGATATTTCACTATTAGAAAATAAACTTGTGAATTTAAAGTCACATTTGCAACTCCTTTCACTTATTTAAAATATTTTGTATTTTTGTTTAATATCTTTCTTTGACTTTCACTTGCATCATTGCTTGCATCAATGCTCTTGTCCAGAGATATATTCCTCAATCAAGTTAACAACGATCTTTAAATACTAAAGGAAAATAATATAATACTACAACAGAAATAAACTTATAATTATTTGGACATTAGAATATTAGTTTTCATGTGACTATAAAAACCATAAAAACATGACATAATTAAGCTGATATCTTGACCCCCTAACTACTTGATCAGGAGAATTAGTGTAATCTCAATGATTAGCCTTGTTAACTTTTTTGATTTCATCATTTTTCTTGATAGAGTAGCTGTTCATAACACAATATATATCAATTATTGCTAAATGTTTTTTTTTTCCTTCAAAGGTAGGAAATTATATATATATATATATATATATATATATATATATATATATATATATATATATATAAATTAAAATGAGCATTAAGTCCTTTGATCATCTTTCTTGAAAACCAGGAAGGGCAAGAATTAGAAATTGAGTTCAATTTGTTGTTACAAAATACTCCAAAACTGTTAACACGAAAAAATATATTTGAAGTATAAACAGAGACATTGAAAATTACGAATAAAGTAAAGAGTATCTCTATAATGATGCTACAAAATGGTAAGCCATAAAAAGAATGAATTGATGATTTAATGTGTGCACAATTTATCAAATGCAAGAAATCATTTATTGGATCTGTATATATTTACCTGCTAACAACAGCATCAATAATGACTTGAACGGGGTTTTGGGCAGTAAGAAGGTTGATTATCTCCATAGCATGCTTCACAATCCTGACTGCCATCAACTTCTTGGTATAACTTGTTGAGCAGATTCACCTTCACATACATATATGTGTCAATATTTTAGAACTTGCACGCAAATGTTCAAAGGTCCATTTGTTGAACAGCTTCACATCAAAGATCGGAAGCTCCTTTTTGTATGCATCACAATCCTGATGAGGAGCAGGTGCCATTCCCAGCCACCGGCAGCCATGATGATGGGTGGCTAGAGTTTAGAGAAGAAAATAGGGAAAAGGTAGATTGGTGAGAACAAGAGCCATGATACTACAGGGCCTAGCTATATTTATAGAAAAAGATGGAAACAACTAGTGTGCTGGCAAGTGAATCAGCATATGATTATATTACCAGGCTCTGAGGTTGCAAGAAAGCAATTTCTGGATAAAAACAATAACTCATTGAATTGCAGTGAAGTTGGCAAACCCAAATAAAGATGAAGGTATCTAATTAGGTGATCTAAAGGGATTACAAAGAGAATTGCTGCATTCCTCTCTTGTTTACAGCATAGATCATGGTAGTAATTACTAGCACTGCATGCATATTTTCTTTTAAAGCATAGATTTTGTTAAGTATGTCTATCCCATCCCCTCCCCTCATTGCCTTTCATGAAGTTAAAGATTTTATGTACTGTTTTACGAGAAGTAATATATTAATTTTGAACACTCAACTACACAAAAGTGAAGGAAATGAATGATCTAGCCTCTTAATTTGATCTGGTGAAATCTTAACTTAAGATTCTTAAATACCTGTTCGTCTGCTATCATAATTAACAATAGGGTTCAGAATTACCTTAATTGATTGCCATCATGTTGAATGATAATGCTCGATTAGATGCACTCTGGAACTTTTGAGTCAATTTCGTTGTATGGACTAGACGTGATCATTAGCCAGGCCGGCCCGTCGAAAATCCTCCTCGACATCCTCCTCGACAGCCCGACTCAATTATACTACGGCCAGGCCATGGCTGAAGTGTCATCTAAGCTTCTTGCCCTAGCCCATATGGCAGCTTTTTTTACTTGACAAATCAATATACATGAATGCTAGTGACTTCTTGATAATGTTAGAAGCGATGGAGAGCTGGGTGACCCGCCACGTCAATATTTTTTTAATTAATGTAAGCATCCGGATTAGCTTGTAAGTGACTCCACAGACCTTAAAATTAACGACCATGTAAACTTTTAGTAACCTTAAAGTTTGTGGGACTTGAACTGGTGATATTGAAAGAACAAATCTAGTGTCTGATCAGTTGAACTATATCCATCATAATTCAAATAATTCAATATTAGTTGGGAGGTAGGTTGCTTAAGTTAATTTTTAATTAAAAAAACAAAAAAGAAACATGTGTAGACATTCTAAACACGGATTTTTGGCATCCTTAAAAATTTTAATTGAAAATTATGTTTATATTTAATAAAATAAATTATAAAAAAAATTATTAACATTAATTAAAAACTAAAATAGGAAGATAGTCTTTCTTATAAAGAGCAAAATATAGATGTACTGTGATGTGTTCTTATAAAAATTTTACTTACTTATGTAGAAAAAAATAATTTATTTTTGTAAGAAAAGAATTGATTTAAATTTTATAGAAAATTTATTATTTTTTAGTCTAAATTCTCCTTATCTTATCAATGTAACTTTAAACATATATTTCTTTTTAGCAATGTAGATTATTGCATAAAAAACTAAAAGCAATTAATATAAATATTTAAAAAAATATTTAATGATTTTAAATAATAAATAAATAAATATATTAATTGAAACTCTTTTTTCTTATTCATTTTTTCATTTAAAAAATTTATTTTTTATTTGAAATATTATTTTTTAAAATAAAAACTTATCATAATCTTATAAGAAAGTTTTGATATAAAAAACAAATAAGTTTTTAAATTAATCATTTTGATGCAATGAATTTAAAGATATAAGAATAATAATTTTTTAAAAAATATTATATAAAAAAATTGGCAATAAAAAAATAATGAAATTGATATTTCATTTGCATTGAATATTCAAGAGTAAATATTTTAGATAATTATACATATTATGTTAAAATATAAATATTTAAAAAGTGATTTTTAATATTACTATAAAAACTATAATATTATTTGAAAACAATGGCATATTAGATTAAAATTATTAAAAGAGAATATTGTTACAAAATTAAAAAAAAAAATATGAAGGGCCATTATAAAATGAATGGACACACATGCTTGGGCTGGAATAATGGGCTCATGTACTTGGACTATAATTCAAGAAATCCGAGTGCATCTGGGCTTGAAAATCTAGACCAATATGCATGTTCTTTTTCACCTTAATGGACGGATCATATTTTGTCTGCTCTAATTTTTTTCTAAACTGAACTGATGACGTATCACCTATTTTAGAAGACGATGTGATGTCCATCTGCAACTCTTTTCAATTGTCAAAAGTAGCTCTAGAAAATCCAGGTTTAAGTTTTTGGATAAAAAAATTTACTTTTAAATTATTTTCTTAATAATATTAAACAAACTTTTTATGGACCTAAAAATTTAATTTCAATAACAAAACATATTTTAATTGATAAAAAATAAAGTTTATGATAAAAAAAATTAAATATCAACTTAATATTGACTTGATATTGAGTTATGATTTTGACACCATAACTATATTATAAAAAATAAATTGAAACAAATTATTAAAGTTAATAATGCATTTTTAACAAACCTTTTAGATTTTTTTTTAATTTTATTTTCAATATGTTTTATTTTATAAGTGGTTTAAAACGAATTTTCTATTACAATTGTATTTAATTATAGTTTTTATTTAAATTTAATTAATAAATAAGTTAAATTCATATGTTTGGAAAAATTATAATTTATTTTATTTTATTTTTTAAAATATTTGTAAAAAAAATGAATAGATGCAGAAAGGTGTTTTTAATATCATTTTTTTTCTAAGTATAATAAACAAGAAGTACTAATTTCTATTTTTTTTATATTATTTTTTAAAAAATTAAATCCCATTTTTAATTTTATCGTAAAAAAAAATAAACTACTAGAAGCAAAACTAATCGAATTCAAGACAGGAGGAGGAGGAGGCTTGGATAAGTTTTTAATATTTACAATATTTAATTTTTATTACAGAGAAGAGACAAAGAGAGGGTCACCTTTGAATCCAGTGGCTTGCTTTCACAAGATCGTACTTGCCAAATCCAAAAATCGTACTTTGTATCCTCCTAGCTTGCTTTCACAATCACAGGAGAGTTGTGTGTGTGTGTGTGTTCAACAAAACACAAGATACCATACCATAGCAGAATATTAACTGTTGTGCTAAGCTAATAGGACTTTGGTTTCTTTAGATTGATTCGATCTCCACTTCTAATCTAAAATTCATTTCTTTTCCATTTCCGTCTCCCGAATACACTATAAAAAGTAACAACTTTCCTCCCAAATCTCATGTTTTGACGTCATCACTCCTGGAGCTTGTAAGTTTTTGAACAACACTTGAATTCGATTCCTTTTGCTTGTTTGATTTGTTTTGATTTGATTTTGGTGTAGGGATTTGAATAGACAATTAGGGTATTTGGATTTCGAGAAGAGTTGGGCATGAATGAAGATGGTCTTTATATCCAAGATAAAACGGATTGCACTCTTTGTATTGATGCTATCTATGGTGTCTTTGGTGGTTCATCTTTCTATTACAAGGCTTTCAGGCGCTTATTCTATGCAATCTACTTTAATGCCCTTTAATGGATTTGATTTCACTGCTTCTATCTTTGCCCCACAGGTTTCGATTCTGCTTTCTTCTGTATTCTTTTTTCAGTGTCTTTTGCATTTTTTGTTTTTTTTTGTTTAATCTGGGTTTTCTTTCCTTTTCTTGATGTGGCAGAGTGATAGATTTGTTAGAAATATGAAGTTGTGGGGGCCTGTGATGTCATTGAAATCATTGCAGCCTTATGCCAATCCAAGAAGCAACTATCCTGGTAATGGGTTTTGCTGAAATTGTCTATTCTTGTGTTTACACTTCTATTTCTTTTATCTTCAATGATGTGGTTTTTTGAACTGGTATTTCTCAAAGATGAGTTTCTTTTGGTTAGTGGTTAGCTGCTGTGGAATTTGGAAATGTGACATGGATCTGATCAATATGCTTTATAGGAGTGTATTTAAATGAACGGTGGATTAGTACGTTGCTGAGTTTTTTATTTTTTTTGGGAGGTTTATGTAATTTATAGCTTGGTTGAGGTAATTTCTTGTTGGTTCTGGTACCCATTTGACATGCTTCTGAAGGAGTATTCAATGAATACATGTTTTAGGGAATTGAGCAATCATTCCATTTGGTCACGTTTCCCCTTGTCATTTCCAATTAGGCGATCTTGTATTTTGCTGATAGTTCTTGTGAGTCAGAGCTGTTCTTTTTATGGGTTTGGAATTCCTTATTTAGTCTGACAAATAGGTTAACAATATGTCACTCCATTATTCTTATAACACTAATGCATGGTAGATGTGTTGAATTGGAAAATAACAGTACATATCTAGTTAGATATTTTTATAATCTGATGGAACTTAAATGTGATATGCAATGTGCATCACTATGTTTAATTATATTATTTACATACTCTTACAGAAGTATCTATTTAAAAGCCTGTGAAAAATTTGGGTGGCATATATGTTTCAGAGTAGATTGTGGAAAATGTTGGTGACATTTTTTATTTTTGGATGAAGGGAAACCCTTACCTAGGTTAAACCTTGTGGTGCATGCAAATTGCTCCATTCTCTTGTACTGGGTAAAACTTGGACTTGCGTTCATGGGCATGGATAGATAACCTTCAAGGAAGAGTTTGTACCTAATAAGATTCGAATCATGACCTACCCTTATCTTGGCACCTCTAACCAATCAGTCAACTCTTTGTTATTTGTGGAATTATGTAAACATTTCTTCTTTACAAGACCTGTGTATATATGCCATATGAAATGTGCAGAAAAGAGCATTCTAATTATTTTGATTTCTAATAAATTGCTTTTACGAAAGCTGCAATCTTGCTTCCCATTTACTTTCATTTAAACAACGAGCCTATTTCCTTGGTTCTCTTGCCGTCTTGCTTGTTATATCATGATCTTTATGAGCCTTATTTGAGAATTTCTCTCCGTGTTGATTTTTATTTGCATATATTTTATTTTATTTTTTACAGTTCCAGATGAAGGAAACAATCGTTACATTTATGCAAAACTTTTTGGTGGATTTGAGAAGATAAGATCCTCGGTATGATTCATTTGATATTTTAGACTTGTTTTAATTATGATTTATAGTGGGAGTTCATAACATTTCTGTTAATTTTCTAGATCTGTGATCTTGTCACCATATCCAGGCTTCTAAATGCTACTCTTGTCATTCCAGAGATTCAAGAAAGTCTTCCATCAAAAGGCATTAGGTAATTTATTTTAGCTAGTTTAATGGTTTGTTTCACCATTATTCCATGTGCTTGTAAAGCTTACCATTTTTCTTTTTTATTTCTGAATTTCAAACAGTTACAAATTCAAGAGTTTTTCATATCTCTTTGATGAAGATCAGTTCATAGCATCGCTTAGCAATGATGTAAACATTGTGAAGAGCCTGCCTGAGAATTTGAAAGCAGCCAGGCAAAGGAATGAGGTCCGTACATATAAGCCCAAAATATCTGCTTCTCCAAATTTCTACGTCAAAGAAATTTTGCCTGTGTTAAAGAAATCCAAGGTTATTGGACTAGTTCTTCATGATGGAGGATGCCTGCAGGTAGGTGAATCTATTCAAAAATGTAGGTCGTAAATGATTTTTGTTGTTGTGCAATGCTCTCACCTCAAAGAGCTCCACTTTTCTACTCAGAATTATCCAAATAATTGATTGTTGTCTCATCTATTTTTTTCTTCTGGGATATGACCTGTGCTTGGAGAAACTTTAGTATTTGGATGATAATTGTTAATTATTTTCTTGTATTCTCCATGCATAGATAGGTTATGCTCATTTCGATGATAGGAGTATGCTGTTCCATCTAGCACCCATTCTTGTAGGTTGTGATGCTCTTATTGATGACCACGGTCAGATCAGTGTCATGGTTCCTTTCTACTTCCCACAAGCTATGACCTTCAATGGTAGGAAATGGATTTCCCTGCATCAACATTGAGGACTTTGGATTCATTTACCATTTGTTTTTAGAATGCCCTATATTCATTTCTACCCAACTTAACAGATACCTCCTTGTTAACTTGATGGGAATGTTGTTACTGTTTGGTGCTATTTTACCCTTTCTGCCTGTTTGTTCTTGTTCTTTGCGGCCACCATTTTTGATATTCACAAATTTTGGCATTTGCAATTATGCAATGGGGCTCCTCACTTTGGGGCATTGAATTTGGGTATTCATGGCACTGTTGACATCTATCAATTATTCTTGATAATGCTGTAATCTCTGTTAATAACATTCTTCTCAGTCAATTCTTCCACCAAGCATGTCCGAATTTCAGAGGCTTAGATGTCGGGTTGCATTCCATGCTCTAAAATTTCGCCGAGAAATTCAGATGGTTGGTCAGTTGATGGTTCAGAGGTATAGTTGATTAGTTTCTCACCTTTCCTTTCCAATAAAATTATAATGCAAACTACAAGATCTGTGGTTTAGCACTTTCTGTAAGAACACAGCCCACGTTGCATAATATATTGCATGTGAATTCACAACTTATGAAGCATTTGCTTGCAGTTCTTGACTTTAACCTCATTTCCACAGGTTACGGGCATCTGGTCAACCTTTCCTTGCATTTCATCCTGGCTTGGTGAGAAACATCTTGGCATATCATGGTTGTGCAGAACTATTCCAGGCTAGTTGTTCAAGCCTTTTCTCCTCTATATGATTTTCATAATTGAAGTTTCATTTTTATGTTTCAGTTTCATTTCTTTTAATTTTTATTACTAATTTTGCTATTTAGTTGGTCAGAAATTTCAGTGGCTGGAATTTCAATTTTCTGATACTTTATCTATATGAACTTCTACCTCAAACAAAGATGAAGATAGACTATGCCAATATTTCATTGAGTTCTCTAATTTTGCTAACTCCATTTTCTAACTTGGCACTTCTTCTAGGATGTTCACACTGAGCTTATACAGTATCGAAGGGCACAGATGATTAAGCAAGGGATTCTTAATGATGAGCTAGGTGTAGATTCACACATCCATAGAGACAATGGGTCATGCCCCCTCATGCCAGAAGAGGTATGCTCAGGGTTAAGGTTTAACTTTCAAGTCCAAACTGTTCAATGCATGCTTACTTTTTATCTAGACTGGAATTTGGTTATTTGCACATCGTCAGCACTCCCCAGAATTTGAATTATATTTACCAAATCATTTGTAGATTTCATAGTAATTCAAGTCCTTAAAGTTTCTTGCCTCTTAGCAGGGATTTTGTTTTTCAGATTGAGGAAATTATCAATAGAAAGGGAAAAAAATGTACAAGTTGGAGACATCCTCCAAATAGAGAATGAGAAAAAATAACAAAAATTCAATATAAAAGATAGTCTAATCCCCCTAAATTAACTTTGAAACTCAAACACCCTAGAAGTCCCATACATTGCATTGCAAAGAAGCTAGAAGTTTTATTGTATTGCATACCAATTTTCTGGAGGTTGACTTATCCTAACAACATCTACTCTTTCTCTCCATCCAAACATTCCAAATAAGACACTACATCACCCCAAGGTCATATGCTCCTTCCTCCAAAAACCCACAAATTGACGGGAATCCTGTTGCAAGCTCAGAACCGGCTAAGTTTCTCTTTCCACCATCATTGGGCAACCCAAAGTTGACACTTCTAGCATGGTAGCATATAACACAGATCATAGGAGGAAGGCTTTTGTGAGAGGTGCTCTAACTTGCAACAAATTATTAGTTTTCATCTTATCAAACGGTACTATATAGATGAATGACTCAACTTTGCAGGGTCCTTTTAGTTTTCCAAATACCCTTTGGTAAAACAAATATTTGAATACTTGTGACTTCAAAAAGGCGGGAAAGGAATGATTTATGAGGAAAAAAAGGCTTGATTGGAATACTCTACTTTACAAATCTATTTTACAATCCAACATCTAAGAGAAAGATCACAAATCAATGACACAACAACAACAACAACAATGACTAAACCTCAGCCCTAATCAATGGTAGGGACCAGTGAAAAGGATAGATAATAAGTTCATTTTTATAATTTAAAAGGCCAAAAAGTTCTATCATATTTTTTAAAGAGCAGTAAGTTCAATTTTCTAGTTTATCTTGCAATAAAAGTTTGTATTTGATTGTACTCCTTATACTCTTCTCATATACTTCAAAAATTATAATTCAAGTGGGTCTCATATACTCCCTATTATTTATAGCACTGTCGACCAAGATATGACCATTTCTACTGCAACCTCTTTATTCAGGGTTTTAGGCCAGCTATCTTCAATCTGGAACTGATGCTTTCTGTTGCATAAATAAGGATCAATGTCCGCAGAAAAGCATGTATTCCCTTTGTGGTTCGTATTCTTCATAATGGTCATTTGCAACTGAAATTTCTTGTTCTGTCTAAATATTTTCAGGTTGGTCTTCTCCTTCAAGCGATGGGCTATCCTAACAGAACAGTGATATATGTGGCTGGTTCTGAAACTTTCGGTGGTCAACGTGTTTTGATCCCTCTGCGTGCCATGTTCTCCAACACTGTGGATCGCACTCGGGTGTGCACTAAGCAAGAACTGTCTGATTTGGTTGGTCCTGAAACACCTCTTCCTCTGAATCCTTTTCAGCCACCTCCTACCAAAAGTGAGGAACAACTTAAAGAAGAGTGGAATATGGCAGGCCCTCGGCCTCGTCCCCTTCCTCCACCTCCAGACAGACCCATCTATCAACATGAAAAAGAAGGGTGGTATGGTTGGATCACTGAGTCTGACACAGAACCAGACCCTTCACCTGTAGATCTGAGGATGCAAGCACACAGGTTACTCTGGGATGCTCTCGATTATATTGTCTCAGTGGAAGCAGATGCATTCTTTCCTGGTTTTCATAATGATGGTAGTGGATGGCCAGACTTCTCAAGCTTGGTCATGGGACAGCGGCTATACGAGAGTGCTTCTTCTATAACATATCGGCCAGACAGGTATGATGCGCAAAAACTCTTATTATGAACTTCAAATGGGTTAGTTTTTAAAAGCTATTGAATGATTCCAAGGAAATTTATTCAATAGAATATGTTCTAATGCACGAAATGGAAGCATAATGTGGATGAATCTCCTCAGCTACCTGATTATGATTGAAAGAGAAGGAAAGATTTGCTAAGAATGCAATAGATGCACTCAGATTTTTTAGAAAGGATATCAACCTGCATTTTCATTCTCACACAAGAATATGTATGTATAGATTTGAGTTAAGTAAAATCAATATTTTTCCTTCTGCTCTTTTAGAGAGTAATCATCTCAGATGGCTACACTTCCCAAATAATAATAATCATGTTATATTGAGATTGCCACAAGAGAGGTATTGTAGCATGCCAGGGAAAAAAAAAAGACTTGTAAAGTTTTACGATTTTCTTTATTGCATGTTTTTGCACTGTGTGGTGTTAAGCAAACAAATCAGCTTCGATCCATCACAATTTTCATTTAATTAAATATCTTTTGCTGGTTTATCTGCTTATTTTCTATTTTTTACACCATGTACTTAAGTTTTTCTGTTTTTGGCAATCTTGATATATCTTTTTGATGTCCACTTGTATTTAATAAAATAGAAAAAATCATTCTGATGCTTTGTTGGTTCTTCAAACAGGAGAGTTCTTGCAGAACTTTTCAACCTTACCCGTGACAACATGTACTACCATCTCAACTATTCTTGGAAACTTTCAGTGAGGGAACATCTCAACAAAAGCTTGAGTGAAGATGGCCTTATCAGGCAATCCCTTTTGTCAAAGCCAACCACATTCCTGTCTCACCCGCTTCCTGAATGCTCTTGTAGAATTCCTTCTGCAGAGGTTCCAAAACAGGTAAAAGGTAATGATGGACGATTCCTATATGGAGGAGAGGACGAGTGCCCAACATGGATGAAGCATAGTCAGGAAGATACTCAGTTTGAGTCAGCAGTGGCAGAAGATGGTAGTAATGGTAATAACGAGTTAGAATATGAAAATGATGGTGTTGAACAGCAAGAATCTGATGACAATGCAGTTAAAAGTAGTCTTACTCAACTACCCGTGGATCAGGATAATGAGTGGGATCCCAATGACTAGAAGCGGACTTGCTGATGCTATGACTTGTTTTTATAATTGAAGCTGGTAGTTAACTTTTCGGCAATATCGTCTGGGATGTAAAGCTTTGGGGATGAGGTGACAAGTCCAAGATCGTTTTTCATAGTTTCAACTTAGGGTGTTTTGAAGGAAATATTAGGATTTATTCTTTCCTGGTAGATTCACGGATACCTTCACATATAGAAAAGAAAAATATTTGTATACCTTCATACGACACTATTTTTAACGTGACGGTAGCGAGCCTGACTGATGCCTTCCAGATGAGCTTGTTGCAGAAACAGGATTGCCCCTGTTGGAGATGTTTCAGCACAGATGAGCTTAAACGTGGGAATGTTGTATTGGACAGCTTGCAATGCTTGAAGATCTTTTTGGTATCTGAAACATTAATTTCTGGAACTGAATGTCATGTCAGAGTGTAAAGTTGATTCCAACAAAATTCAATGATAAATGATTCTTTTTTTCCTCAACTTTTATAATTCCATCAATCGGAGGTAAACAGAAAACATATGCGGATGTTATCATGTCATCATCGTACAATGTTACAAGTTCAATGGCCTGCCTGCTCAGATAATTCTGTTCTACAGAGTGCAAACCTACACGAGATGGTTGGCACATTTAACCAGTGCAGTTTCACGAATGAGGGATGATGATCAGGTCGCACGGCTAATCTGCACATCGGTTTGCAAACCAGCAAGGAAAAAGGCAGTTTTACCTAGCCTTAGCTGTTCGCAGGCGGGCCTTCTTCCTCTTATGCTCTCTGGAGGATAGCTCATAGCTCCAGCACAACAACTCCATATTTAACTTGAGAAATGTTTTACAATCGGAAACCATACAGGGTGAGAAAATTGCTTTGCAGGAATAGATCATAAAAATAACTTAAAATATAAATCGAAAAATTGCCGGAATGGTTACGAAAGGCGAATCTCACAACTCATGATACAGTTATACAATAGACAAGACCAAGATGAGGCTAAGCACCCTTGTTGTTATTCCATGGCTTAATCACAGTCACAACGATGATGACAACAGTGATAAGAAGGATTATAATGGCAATGCACATCCTTTTCCGGGAGTTCCTTTGTAACTTCTTTGCCTTTTGGAGAGCACATGATCCATTCCTTTCCACCCAAGGCACAACAAGCATCCATCAGAGATGAATTCAGTACCTGCGATTTGTTTTCTGGACTTGTGCTCCTTTTTTTCACTAATAAAAATTACAAAAAATCTGCATGCCAAATGAATAAAGAAAATAGAATCCTTCATGCTCATCCTCCACAAATATTTCTAGCTGATAATTCATTGATCTTGCTGGGTGCACATGCACATATGCCATTGTCGCTAAAAAACGACTCCCTTCTTGTTCCAGAACCTCAATTCATTGCTGGGTGCACATGCGCATGTGCCACTGTCAAATATAATTTTCTGTCTCTTGTTCTATCTTTTATTTTTTAGTCCTAACTGTCTCTATCTTTTTTGTTCTCAGATGCCAACCAAAACGCTATCTAAATCATCTAATTCACAATGGTGTGATTAGGAAATGTTTCTAGGGTGGTAGGAGGTGATTTGAAGTATAGTAACAGTTATTTTTTAAATTTTTTTTTCTCTAAAATACATCAAAATATATATTTTTTTAAAATAATTTTTAACACCAATACATTAAAAAAATCTAAAAAAACAGTGTCTTACAGTGTGCCTAATAGACCTGAGTTTTCCTTACTATTAGGGCTTGCTTGTTATTAATATTATGTATTTTTTTGATCCAGGGACATCATTGTTATTGTTCTCCTCAAAGCCCACTAAAACAAACTTCAAATTATGAACCCTAACCTTTTTCAAAAGTTCCATTATTGCTATTAGAGACTCTCCTCCCCAGAACAAGATCCATAAATTCAGTTGAGAGCTTGACAACATCAAACACCTAAACGTTTTTACAACCATTAGTCTAATCATCGATTCATATATTGTTGACACTAGCAGAAGGCATCGCAGACTCGTTTGAAGGATCAAGAGTTAGGCTTAGAGGGAGGTAAATATTAGGGTTTGATTGGATAAATAAGATTCTATGGAGAAATAAAAACTAGTTATCAGAACTTGAAACACCAACAATATTAAACAATGAATGTAAAGACGATGAACCTGTAAAAAACTAAGCTCGAAACAATAAAACAAAGCGTGTTCAAACACAGGATTTATCTTGACTTGACCACATCTAAATCCGTTCTCCAAGAACAACAACTTGAGATTTCTTAATTCGTTGCACATGTGAGGAAAAAAGCCTTTTACAACCACCTTTTTTTTAAAAAAAAAAAGGCTCATGAGCAACGCACTTGTTATAGTGTCAGGTTTACTCTAATCAAACTCTATTAAGGATGAAAGTAACCCAAATGATTATACTAATTTCATGAGCAAATCAATTAAAATTTAGTCAAATAGCACAATATATTAGAATTCAACCAATTACGCTCTCTTAAAAATATATTTTTTTAATGAATATTCAACTTTTTGTCTCACTTTTCTCTTCTATTCTTCATGTAATTTTTTAAAATACATATATAATTGATGGATATTTATATGAGATTAAATTAAACAACCTGTATATATAGATGGAAGTAACTACATAAAATCTTATTAAAATAGACAAAAATAGATGGATGTCCCATGTTCACGAGGTATATCTAAATTCATCCATATATTTTGTAAAGTAAAATGATCACATGAGAAAATTAATGTGGTTTTAGCAACCAAAATATAAAAGTAAAACTTTAAATGAAACGAATTTTGAAGGGTGTAATTTAACTGATCAAGTTCTAGATTTGTTTTTTAGAGGTCATCAATTCGAGCCTCATAAACCTTATGACTACTGAAGACTTACATGGTCGATAACTTTAAGACTTATGAGATTAGTTTAGATGCGCGCTAGCTAGTTCAAACACTCTTATTAATTTAGAAAACTTTAAATAAAACAGAGGGCAACAAAAATTAAATAGTAACTCATAAGTATTCAGAGAAGTTAGGCAAATGCAATGTTTAACAACAATGAGTCAATTGCAACAGTGGCAGTAAATCAACATCACCAGTGCCAAGCCAATCTCAGGTAAAAAGCCATGTCCAACGAAAATAAGGAGATGTTTAGGGGTGCTGGGGAAGCTAAAGTAGAACTATCAGCTGTGATTTCTTGACATTTTCTCTGCAAAAGTACAGATATCGATATGATGTCAATAATCCCTTGTACAGCTCGTGGTAAATGTATTGAAAGATTAAGATTTGATGTTGTTAGTGTCAGTGAAGAACATAGGACAAAGTATAAAAATAGTGTGATATTTTTCATAAATAGTGTATTTGTTGGGGTTGAATTCAATCCTAATTTGAAGTTATGTCTAAAATTTCATAGATTAGAAAGTGTTTTTTTATAAAATAACTGTTTTTGTTTTTTGTTGAATCGAGTTTTAATTTAAAATTTAGATGATAATACATGTATTTGGAGAAAATAATATTGTGATTTAAAGTTTGATTTTAATTTTAAAATAATTGATTAGAAAGTATTTTTCATAAAATAATATGATTGAATTCAGCTGAATTTAAAGTTGACTTGAGAATTATCTTGTTAGAAAAGAATTATTTTATAATTAGGATTTGGGGTTATTTTAAAGGAAATTGATTAGGATGTGTTAAATAATATGTTTGTTGGGGTTAAATTGAATCTAAATTTAAAATTTGGTTGGTAATTTAAGAGTTAGGAAATAATTATTTTTTAATGTTATCTTTCCTTGTAATTCATTGTCTTGTTCCTCTTATAAAAGAATTAATTTATAAAAACATATTAGTCATAAATAAAATTAATTGATTTGTCATTTTATTTATTGATACATATTTGTAGGTACATGAATTTTAGAAAGTCTCTAGAAGATGTTGCTAATTTTTATTTTTTAAAAATAAAAATGTTATTACCTTTGTTTAATCCTTTTATTTTAGTTTTATTTCTTTTAACTTTTTTCTAGTAAGTTTGTTTGAATTTGTTTTTTAAACAATATTAAAAATATTACTGATGGAATTACCGATAGATTAAGTCCGTCATAAAATTCCATAGAGTTGAAAATAATCACATGAAATGCCACTAACAATATGTTAGTCGGATTCCATCCAATGGTAATATAAAAAAAATAACTGATAGAATTATAAACGGTTTTATTTGTTGGTGATATGACATACTTATCAATGAAATTACTGATAAAATGAAGCAGATAATTTTTTTTTGTTTGGCATACTTTTTTATTTGTAAGTTCATTATTATTTATATTACTGACAGACTGACTGACAAAATAGAAATCACTAATAAGAATTTTTTTGACAAATAATAACCGTCCATGATGCCGTCAGTAAATATTTTCTCTTCAGAATTAATGTCTAAATAACAACAAAACAATCAGTCCATAATATAAAAAATTATAGTGGTGATATGAATTGAGAGCATCATGATTATCATCCAACATGTTTAGCTATTTTACAATGAAGTGCAAAAATTAAACTAAGGTAATGCCATAGGTCTAAACTCAAATCTTTTCAATTAAAGAAATAATCTTTAAGATATTGTTTCCTTGACTTGAGAATCATATAATCATACTTGGAACAATGAAATAGATGTCATCACTTAAAACACACAAGGTGAAGCCTTTCACACTCAATTCATCAAATTCTCCTATGCATGTACGCACATTGCATGCTCAGTCTTGTTAACTGTTCTTGTTAACTAACCTTTGTTTAGCCTCATCAAGCTCAGAGTCCATGTGATGGTTCTTAAAATTTAAGAGTATCTTTATAAAACCAAATATTCCAAGATAGAGTTTGTGTTTTTTCCCAATGTTTCGACACAAAATTCATGTTTATAAGGGTATGTTTATTTTGTGGAAGACATTTTATGAATGTCAACACTTTCCACAAAAAAATTCAGATATAAAAATACATTTTTTGTATAGTGTTTATATAAAGCATGTACAAGAGATCTTAGCAATTACAAAGAGCTGAGATACTCTATTTAATAGACTCTTTCGTGGCTTGATCAAGGGCTGATTTGGAGGAGCTCTCATAAAGGGCTGATTTGGAGGAGCGGTGATCATGGAGATTGGGATATGCTGATCTGCAGGAGCTGTAATATGGTTAACTTAAACAAGCTTTACTGAAAGTTTGAAACCACAATCTTGTTTTGAACTGGCTTCAGAAGAAGAAACCCTCGATTCATTCTGAGCTAAAATGTTTAAGATCAAAGGGGGGTTTTGTTATGGCTACAATAAAATGGGAAAATCAAACAATGCTGTTGCCAAAGGGCAAAAATGTTTCGCAAATAGGGAATACAGAGGGGAGGGGGGGGGGGATTTCAAGAAGTCGGGGAAGAAATCTCTGATTCACGGATCTTCTCCAAAAAGATCTCCCCGAGTGTCTTGGCAGCTAATGGAAGAACACCAATTTTGTACTCGATTTCAATTTGAATCCTGTTCCATGTTTCTGGATCGTATTGAAGAGTGCGCTGAAAGATCTTCCCACAATCCTCCAGTTCCGGATGCTGAAGGTGAATCACGTTCATACATCCTATCTCGTCAGCCACTTCTTTCCGTCTGCATGTGACAATGACTGCACCACCACTATTCCTAGGCAATCCCCCTGACGAGATGGTTTCTTCAGCCAAAAACTTGGCATGCCAGGGCCACACATCATCAAATACGATCAAATAGTTTTCATTTGATGATAGATGCTTAAGAGTGTCCAAGAGCTCGATCACGGTAAGATCATCGTCTATTATTGATTCATTAAGATCATAATCTAGCCCTTCCAAAACCAACTTTAAAATCTTAGCCCCAATGTCTTGCTCATTCTTTTGAATACCTGATAGGCGAACCCAAATTTTCCTGGAGAACTTTCTGCTCAAAACACTGTCGAAAACCTTTCTTGCAAGCGTGGTTTTCCTTGCATCGCGCACCCCACATATCCCAATTAACTTGAATCCATCTTCTTGAACTTCGTCCTCAATTTTCTGCAAGCATTGGTCAAACCCAATTTCAGACTTGTTGCAGAGGCCAGATTTAACGGTATGCTCAAAAATATTCCAACATCCCTGTTCCATCAATGGGGGCGGAAGGTGAATCTTCTCAGCTTCAAATCTTGTAGCCACTTTCTGCAGCCTGGTTGTCACAATGACAGTACCATTACAACCTCTTGGAAGCACCCCTACTGAACTAATGTCTGCGGCCAAGACGTTGGCATGCCTGGGCCACACATCATCAAACACAATCAAATACCTTTCGTATGATAATAGACACTGAAGGGTCTGCGAAAGCTCCATCATAGTAATATCATCTGCCTTTAATTCATCAATATCATAATCTAACTCCTTCAACATCAACTTAAAAATCTTAATCCCCATGTCTTTCTCACCCCCCTGAATACCAGATAAGCAAATCCAGATCTTCCTTGAAAACTGGCTGCTCACTTTCTCACTATTGAAAACCTTACTAGCAAGTGTGGATTTTCCTGTGCCACCCATTCCCCATATGCCTATGATCTTGCATTCAACACCATTCTCATTAGATATATTTTGAAAAAGCATGCTCTCAATCTCTTTAATCTTGTCATCGAACCCAAGAATTTCAGTCCCATTGCCTTCCCTAAATTTCAATGGTGAATTTCTAAGAGGACTAGATTGTCCCTCAACATCCACAACCATTTCCTCAAACTTTTTTTTGATGTCATCCAACCTTTTCTTTCTCTTACCCACAAAACGATGATCCATAGAAGGGATGAAAAGTATCCTGTTTTTCTTGTGTGCTTTCCTTTGGTGTGCAAAGCTCTGGCACTCAACAAGTACATCATTGAGGTCATAAAGCACATCACAGATGCTTGATGCCTGGGATGAACATATTTTGATATTTTTACTCTCCATCACTTTTTTAATTCTTCGAAAATGAGAAGCAAGAGTTAAATGAAAAAATAATTCAGTCTCTGCTTCTTTCAGAGAATTTAAAGACTTCCTCCAGAGGAACTCTGCCATGTCTGCTGCCATTTCTTACAAGTCTTCACTCTGCAGAAACCCACCCTTTTCAACGTGTCATTCTTTTGTCGGTGAAAATGAAGTAAGGCCTAGAGTCAGCTATTCAATTGAACCCTCAAATCTTTTATTTGCATGCAGCTTCATTCCAGTTGATAACATACTGTTAATTCTGTCAACGATTTTTAAACATGTCAAACACAAATACAATGATATGACAATGAAAAAATATGGCATGACAAAACACAGGTGCCTAGGTAAATCCCCTATGGACTGAAAAACACTTCAAAATTTTTGTAGTTTTTTTTTTTTTTGGAAAACCAAAATTAGTATGAGATTACCAAAAATCTAATTATATATATATATATATATGTATATGCAGACACCACTCTCATGGGGCTCCCCTTGAATGAAATAAGCCATTGTGGCCATAATCCAGTCACCTGGATGTTGCGCATAACAGCCTCTTCATATGTTGCTCATGAACCATCCACTCATCTAAATGGTGCACAAAACAATTTTGTTGATAATTGCGCTCCCGAGAGAAGAGAGACAAAAGGAAAAGGAAAGAAAATGGTCTGGTTACTTCTTTTTTGATTGGGATTTGAACTTGTTCTCCAAAGCGTTCACATTAGTGTGTTGAAAAATAAAAACGGAAATTCCATTTAAAGACAAGAAGTAGAGTTAAGGTCATAGGAATTTCCCGTTGTGAGATCCCTTCACAAGCGAGTTCATAAAGCTAGAACCCTGTAAGTTGTAAGCAGCTGGGTTGCTGTAAAGAAGGAAGTCCAGGATGAACAGTGATTTGATATTTACTCAACAATGTATGCCAGCATCAACCGACTAATCCTCAGATTTCCTCTCCAATCCATCTCATTCGCTTTGCTAATCAAACAACTGAATTCTACTCTAACTAATGCAAATCAATCATGCTTTAACAGTTTCTTAAGCCCACAAAACCGACAGAGAGGAAAGGAACTACTAAATCACAACTGCTATAGTTAGTATATATCTAAATGCAGCAATGTTGTCGATAAAATTAAGTAAATTTAGCAGATAATACCTTTTATGGGTTTTGCACAAGACAAAAGACAAGGTGCTGTAGTGGTTCCATCCAAATGCTTTCAACTTCACGGTCTGGAAAACAGATAAAAAAAAAAACAATTTTCTTAACGTCAAATTTTCCCGTTTGCCAAACAGAGAACTTGGGCTGCAATTGACTGGAGGAGGGAGTGAGAAATGTTACTAACCAGACTCGGATTCTCTACTCTTTTACTTATGTAACTTCGTCTTCGTCTTCGTCTTCGTCTTCTCTTTATCCCTTCGTTTTTCTTTTTTATTGTTTCCACTTTCCACTCTAGATTTTTTATCTTTTCGACTGTCAGTCTATTTCGAATTCTTTTTTCTATTAACAGGTTTTAA
This sequence comes from Populus alba x Populus glandulosa, assembly GCA_033617975.1. Lineage (NCBI taxonomy): Eukaryota > Viridiplantae > Streptophyta > Magnoliopsida > Malpighiales > Salicaceae > Populus > Populus alba x Populus glandulosa. The sequence continues at coordinate 4,330,300 of CM066155.1, read as the reverse complement.
TATTTAAAATCATTTTGAATTTTATGAATAGAATTTAATATCTAAAATTAATATAAAAATAAATAAAAAACCAACTTTTTTTATTTACTATCCTAAAAAAATATTAAAACTAATTTCTCTAAAATATTTATTTATCCATTTTTTTTTAATTTTTTAAGAGCACATGTGAATTTAATTAATTAATTTAAATATTATAATTAAATTCGAGAAATAATTTTAAACAGCATATTGAAACTCATTTTAATAATATTCAAATAAAAAAAATCATAAAATAATAAAACTAAAATTCAATTAAGTTAGATTTGAATAAATAAAATCTTTAAAGTAAAATAAAAACAAAAGTTCAAGATAATAATGGTAGTGCTCTCCATAATATAAAGCAAGATTCTGTGTCCCTCTTCTCATCAATTCCTTACTCAACTTGTTTTGACAGTTTAATGCATAAATTATTACATTTACTGTGTTGATTTAGTTTTTATCTTTTAAACTATATATATATATTAGAAAAAAAAACTAATCAGTTTTTAAGTTAACTTGACTTTGTATTTAATGCTTCCCATGATTGACAGGGACGGAATTAAGGGAAGGTAAGTAGGATCCAGTCCTTACAAAACATTTTAAATTTTTTTATTATTTGTATTTAAATATAAAATAGTGTAATATTTTTTTATTTTAAATAAATAAGTTTTTTAATAATATATCTTGTTATATTAATTTTAACATTCTCTATCAAATACTACCAGCTTTGCCACAAGTGATTGAGCTTTTAAAAAACATTTTTTGAATTTTGTTTTGGACTTTTTTATTTTGTAAAATTCATATTAGCTATTTTTTATATTTTTTTATTTATCAAATGAATCTACTGTTAAAATCAAATTTTGTATACATTCATAACTATATATAAAAAACACAAGCTCTTGGAATATTTTATTCGACAAATATATATGGTCTTGCTTTAAAAAAATAAAAACTATACATGTTAAAATTAAAAGGGCTTTTACTCTATACAAGAAAATAATTTAGTTTTTATATAAAAATATAAAATATATGTCAATTCTAATATAAAAACTCAACATCATCTCTAATTAAGAAAGATACTAAAATATTAATATAATTTCTAAATAATAGGCTAATGTTATTTTTTTATTATATGCATATTCATGTGTCATACCAAATTTTAAATAATATAAAATAAATTTTGTGAACTACTCCTAAGGTATATATAATATATTGTTTTAGGGGAAAATCTATATAGTATGTTATTGACACTTCATTTTACTATAAAAATAGGTAAAATAAAATCCAATATTTAAAATACAAAAAAATTACATCCGAATTTAATCAATTATTAAATAAGATCCTTACTTTTTATATATATAGACTTTTTGGTTATTGTCTTAAATTACACTCATTTAAATTAAAGGATTTATATAAAAAAATCCTATATTTTTCATTTCTAATCACTTAGACATTAGTTACTTATATATATATATATATATATATATATATATATATAGAGAGAGAGAGAGAGAGAGAGAGAGAGAGAGAGAGAACTCTTGGTTATGCTATTTTCTAGGACTGAGTATTTTCGGGCCGGTTCGGTTTTGGATCAAAATAAATAATCAAACAAAAATTATATTTTTTAAGTTTTTTAAACGAACTGAACCAAAAACTAATTAAAACTGATGAATTTTGATTTTAATTTGGTTTGTTTTTTTTTTTTTACTTTCCAAATCAATTTAAATCAAAATTATTTTGCAACGCTGAATAAAACCCAATTCCTAATTATTGTCCTTACAAGATCAACATCAAGAAATTTTCTGCATTTCATTTTAGAGAGGATCTAAGCTAACTAAGCTAAACATAGAGCAATAAATGCAACCTATATAGTATCTTAGCCTATTTTATAGAGCAATAAATGCAACCATAATAATTCGCAAATAATATGAGTCGTGCCACAATACTTAACTTTAATCATAAATCGTGCTACAACATTTTATTTTTTACTACTTCAAATAATAAGATTACCTCTTATGAAAGTAAAGTATCTAGATACAGACCAATAATTAGAGGAAGACCCTGTCCAATCAATATCTTTATACCTTTCAATATTCAGATGACCATGTTTATGAAATATAAGACCTAAACCAAAAGTTGTTATAAAATAACTCAATATTCATTTGATTGCTTCATTATGTTCTTCATTAAGAGAGTGTGCAAATTGACTTACAAGGCCAACAACATAGACAATGTCAGGTCGGGTGCAAGATAAATGAATAAGCTTCCCAACTAATCTCAAGTATTGGTCTTTAATGGTTGGTATTTAATCAAGATAAACTTGTAAGTGATGATTCTCAGCAATAGATGTAGTGGATGGCTTACAATCCAATATACATGTTTGAATCAACAAATCAAGTACATATTTTTATTAAGAAAGAAATATACCTTCCTTAAAATGAGATTTCAATGCCTAGTAAATACTTGAGACTTCCCAAGTCTTTCATCTTAAACTCAAATGCTATATGATCTTGTAGTATTTGGGTCTCCTTAGTATAATTTTCTATAACAACCATATCATCATTTTGATGAAGAAGGTGTGATCCGAGTTACTAGGATGATATCCAAATCGCTTCATAGCATTAGTAAATCTTTCAAATCAAGCTCAAGATGATTGTTTTAATTTATACAATTACTTTATGCAGTTGACATATATTACCATGACCATCATCAAATCATTTGTATGTCCATCGCCCATAGGCCACTTTGAATGCCCCTGCTGTATTCCAAGAGAGAACGGATAAACTTATTAAGCAGCATAGCAAATACGCTGTCGTCTATATCAATGAATTTCAGTCTTTTCAAAGACTAGAAATGAACATGAATTTCATGTTAAGAAGATTCTCCAAATGTTCCGAGAAAACGGAATTATTATTTCTAAAAAGAAAATAGAGATAGCCAAAAGGAATGTTTCCTTCCATGGTGGAGAAATAGGAAACGGGACTACAAGGCTACAGCCCTATATAGCCCAAAAAATCTTAGAGTTTCCTGACAAGCTTGAAACTGTAGAACAAATTCAGCAGTTTTGTGGTCTCGCAAATTATGCAAGGCCATACTTCAAAAAACTAGCCTCATACCTCAAACACATTTATCAGAAAACTGGTAAAAATGGTCAAAAGAAATTCGATGACCAAGATGTGAAAGCAGATGCAGACTATTAAGTCCGTGGTAAAAACTTTACCAGCACTATTTGTTTTCATGCAATAAAATAGATGGATCCGAGGACGGATGGGGGCAGCTTTGTTTGCTAAGCCAAATAAATAGGATCCGTTTGTTTGTTTATATAATTTAAAAGTGTTTTTGAAAAAAAATTAAATTTTTTATTTTTTATTAATTTTAAATTAATATATTTTTAGTGTTTTTAAATTATTTTAATATATTAATATTAAAAATAATTTTTAAAATATAAAAAAAAATAATATATATTTTAACACAAAAATTACTTAAAAAACAATTATAACTACTCTATGAAACAAACTAGGCCAAAACTTCGAGAGAAGCTATGCTAATGGCGAGCACAAAGAGAAACACTCTCTAACAGCTCTTTCATTTGAAATGTCTGCCATAAATGCAGCCCTCGGAAGATTCTAGATATTCCTATTAGGAAAAGAGGAAGTCACGATCAGAACAGACTGCGAAGCAATAGCAGTGTACTTAGTATTCTGATTGTTGTTGTGATTATAATTTTAAAAAAGTTGTTTTATAAAAAGTATTTTTTAGTTGAGGTTGATTTGAAAAAATATATATTTGATTAAAATTTTGGTTGAAATTAAGGTTGAACAAAAAATAGTTTAATGTATTTGGTTAAAAAATGCTTTTTAAATTGAAGTTATAAAATAATTAAAAAATATATATATTAATACTAATGATTTTTAATTTAAATATTGTAGATTTAACCACTGTTATTATATCATGAAATAAATAATATTGATATCAAATATTTTTTATTATTTCATTAAACTATGTTTAATGTCATTACATACGAAATGTATCCAACAATAACTATATTTTCCATGGTTTCTTAAGCGCGCAACAACAAAAACTGAATTTTTTGTTACGTCATCAAGCAATCTCCTTTTAATTTTTTAATAAAACACAATTAAAATAAAAATAAAAACTGAATTTCTTTTTAACTTGGTTGGACCCGGCAAGAACATAATTGGAATTGCGATCAAATTCCACAAATGCTACGTTATCATGCGATATCTTTCTAATTTATGTAGTGTTATTAAATAATATTAAATACTATTTTTTCAAGTAAAACATAATTTTTTTTAAAAAATTACAATTTTATTATGTACAAAATTCATTCGATAAGAACTACAGAAAAAATGATTTTTTAAGTGTGCAATAAAATTAGATAAAATATTATCAAGAATAAAATTGAGATTACAGTATTAGTAAATTTAATTCATCTTAAACTAATTTTAAAAAAATTAATAATATTCATGTTCGTGAACAATGTAAGTAAAATCAATTAATTGCACTGATTTTTTTTAAAAAATAAATAAACTTTTGGCAATGTTTTTTTTTTTTAATGTAATAGTGCGAGTAAAATTCACTCGCACTGTTGCAATGGCTCCACTGTTTTGCTTTCTCCCATACGAGAGAAGCAGCATTTTGCTGCTTCTCCGAAACCAGCGGTTCAGCTGGGGTTTTGGTGGGTCCCACCATTAAACATCAATTTTTTCTTGTTAACCAAACATCATTTGGTGTGGCTGCAGGTGAACCTCACCTGCAACCACACTCCCAAACAGCCACTAAAATTCTATGATAATATGATCGCAAATCTTGATCCTAGAAGACGAAGATGGCTAAAGTTTATCCGGCAGTGTATTGCGGGTTTTTTTTTTAAAATAATTTTTCATGTTAAAATATATTTTAATGATAATTTTTTATTTTGATATTAAAATAAATTAAAAATACTAAAAATATATTAATTTAAAAGTAAAAAAAAATAAAAAAATTTAAATTTTTTTAAAATGTATTAAAGTTCACCTTTAATATCCAGACACGTGGATATAAGGTACAAATATATCCAAGGAAAAGAGAATGGCATGGCAGATGCTTTATCTCGCTATATAAAGAAGCCACTCTCACCTCTCATTACTCACACTCTTCTAAGCCAAACCCTCTCACTATGAAGACTGCTTCATCTCTCCCGAGACAAATCACTCAGAAGCTCTGAGTGTAGACAATATATCGAGCATTGTTCGATAAAATATATCTTGCTATATAAAGAAGCCACTCTCACCTCTCAGTTCTCACAAACTCTCTCATTACACTCTTCTAAGCCAAACTCTCTCACTATGAAGACTGCTTCATCTCTCCCGAGACAAATCACTCAGAAGCTCTGAGTGTAGACAATATATCGAGCATTGTTCGATAAAATATATCCTAATGGATAATTCTATCTCTATTCTTCGCAATAAGAGAAACAAAGACATGCAATCCCAACAGGGACTGTTCACTGTCAAAAGACAAGTGCCAAAACGGCAACTTCTAACTACAGTACGAGGACGAGGACGAGGTGTTAACCCTTGCTTCGGTACAAGATCATCTACAGATGAGAAACAATACACGTTCCAAGCCACAGAGAAAATCTCACTTGGCGATGTCGAATTCTTCGATAATCGAAGAACAGATATGCAATCCCAACAGGGACTGTTCACTATCAAAAGAAAAGTGCCAAAACGGCAACCTCTAACTACAGTTAGAGGACGAGGAAGAGGTATTGCACCTTACTTCGGTCAAAGATCCTCAACAGATGAGGAACAATACACGTATGAGGGTTCTCCTCCTACAGAAGCCGGCAGTTCATCAGCAACATGCCAAAATTGCAAGACTTACAGAAGTCAGATTGCACAACTTATTGATCAAATCAATAAGAAAGATGAGCAGATACAATCTCTCTACGAGGAGATAATGACGCTCGAAGCATAAGTGAATACACTCAAAACATCCCCACAGGTGTTACAGCAGCAGCAGCAGCAGCAGCAGAAACCTCTCCTAAGTCAAGGAAGAAGCAGTCCGATCAAAACAGATCGAATTCTCGCTTTTAAAGATTGAGCAGCAGACGACCGATCTGACAAAAGCTTGAAGAACAAAGACAAAAGCTTGAAGAACAAAAGCTAGAAGAACAAGGCCCCACAACACAGTAGGGTCAAAAATGTAGTTTACTATCTAGGGACAGCTGTAAATAAGGCTGTCCCACCACTTTGTTTTCTTTTTCTTGTCTTAATTATTATGTTTCTTAGCAGCTAAGAGAAGCAAGCGGAAAGTTAAAGATCGTCGATGGGGCCCATTGAGCACCCGAATCTTTACTTTACAACTTTGCTTGACTCTTATGGGTTTATGTCTATCGAATGCCTTTTACTTTATTGTTTTTTGTCATAATTTTGTATTTCTCTTTGTCAATGCAGGTCGAGCTTTCTACTCTGATATCTTTCTTATCATTACTCTCAAAGACCGGGAGGAAAAGTAAGAATAAACAATAACTCTCTTTTTTATATCAAATAATAAGAAGGAATTACAACACTATCAACGTCTAACAATTAACTAACTGATCCACGACCCTGCAAGTCTGCAACTCTTTAAAATAGTGCAGTCGTCACTTGTTTCTATAACATAATCACTATTTATTACAGTCATTATCTATTTATGCAACATGATCACCACAGAGTTTGTTTTATAATTTTTTATATTAAAATATATGTTAATAATTTTTTTTATTTTTTAAAAATTATTTTTAACATCCTCACATCAAAATAATTTTAAAATATTAAAAATATATTAATTTAAAATTAATAAAAAATTTAAAATTTTTAAAAAATATTTTTAAAAAATAAAAATAAACAATGAATACACTTGCCTGCATCTACGCTCGCTTACTATCTACGCGGTTCCACCGCCTTGGAACTAGTATAGAGGTATATCTCTCTCGTTCCTTGAAGCAGAGCTCTCGAATACATCAATGAAGTACTCCCCTAGAGAGAAATATTGTAAGAAGATCTTAGCAATAAAAGATTGAAAGTTTCAATACCTCTTCGTGTTTAGTTTTCTTTTATAGCTTTAGAGCACGTTTGTTATTGTATTTTGTTTTTTTTAATTAATTTTTTAATTTTAAATTAATATGTTTTTGATGTTGTTTTTTAAAAAAAATAAAAAAAATATTATTAATATATTATTTTAAATAAAAAATACTTTACAAAATAATTATAACTACATTCTCAAATTTTCAAGAAAAAATGGGATTCTAAGATTATTTTAGAAACATATTATGAAGTCTATCTATCATTAGAATAATGGTAATGCTCTCCATGATATAAAGCAAGATTCTGTGTCCCTCTTCTCTTCAATTCCTTACTCAACTTGTTTTGACAGTTTAATGCATCATATATATATATATATATATATGAACAAAGTATTCATATTGTAAGTTAACTTAACTTTGTATTTAATGATTTCCATGATTAACCGGGACAGAATTAGAGGAGACAAGTAGGATCTTGTAAAATATTTTAAATTTTATTATTATTTAGTATTTAAATATGAATTAGTATAATATTTTTTATTTTAAATAAATGAGTCTTTTTAATAATATATCTTTCTAAATTAAGAAAGATAATATATAATTTCTAAATAATAGGCTTATCTTATTTTTCCATTATATGCCTATTCATGTGTCATACAAAATCTTAAATAATATAATATAAATTTTGTGAACAACTCCTAACCTATATATAATATATTGTTTGGGAGGAAAACCTATATAGTATCTTATGACACTTTATTTTTATTATAAAAATAGGTAAACTAAAATTTAATATTTAAAATACAAAAAAATTACATCTGAATTTAAACAATTATTAAATAAAATCCTTACATTTTTTATATAGGCTTTTTGGTTATTGTCTTAAATTATCTAACTCTTTTTATATGAAATGATTTATTAAAAAGAAATGCCTATATTTTTCATTTCTAATCACTTAGACATTAGTTATATATATATATATATATATATATATATATATAGAGAGAGAGAGAGAGAGAGAGAATTCTTGGTCATATGAGCATTTTCGAGTCAGTTCGGTTTTGGATCAAAATAAATAACCAAATTAAAATTATTTTTTTCAAGTTTTTTAACTGAACCGAACCGAATCAAACCAAACCGAAAACCAATTCAAACATATGAATTTTGATTCAGTTTAGTTTGATTTTTTTACTTTTCAAACCAAAATTATTTTGCAACACTGGATAAAATCCGATTTCCAATTATTGTTCTCACAAGACCAACATCAAGGAATTTTCCGCATTTTATTTTAGAGAGGATCTAAGCTAACTAAGCTAAACTTAGAGCAATAAATGCAACCTATATAGTATCTTAGCTTATTTTATAGAGCAATAAATACAACCATAATAATTCACAAATAATATGAGTCATACCACAAACTCAATTTTAGTCATAAATCATGCAGCAACATTCTGTTCTTACTACTCCAAGTAACAAGATTACCTCCTATAAAAGTAAAGTATCTAGATGTAGACCAATGATTAGAGGAAGACCCTGCCTAATCAACATCCGTATACCTTTCAATATTCAGATGACCATGTTTGTGAAATATAAGACCTCAACCAAAAGTTGTTATGAGATAACTCAATATTCATTTGATTGCTTATTTATGTTCTTCATTAATATAGTGTGTAAATTGACTTACAAGGCCAACAACATAAGTGATGTCAGGCCAGGTGTGAGATAAATGAACAAGCTTCCCAACTAATCTCAGGCATTGGTCTTTAATGGTTGGTATTTGATCATCATAAACTTGTAAGTGATGATTTTCAACATAGATGTAGTGAATAACTTATAATCCAACATATATGTTTCAATCAACAAATCAAGTATATATTTTTGTTGAGAAAGAAATATATCTTCCTTAGAACGAGTAACTTCAATGCCTAGCAAATACTTAAGACTTATATTGAGGACAATATTAATGATAAGTGGCGGCAATATTAAGAGCAATAACAATAATAGTAGCAGATTGAGGATAAGTGGCAACAATATTAAGAGTAGTAGCATTATATTGAGGACAAGTGGCAGCCTTTTCTTTTGTGATAGTAGATTCTATCTTATCTAGTAAGATAATGCAAAATGATTGTTCATGTTCTATAGAATATGCATCAGAAAGAGGGGAAACATGCTCATTAGACTGAAAATATAAATCAGATTCCATAAATGTAACATTTTTGGTAACAAACTTCCAGCCAATAGATGGATGGTAATAATAATTGCTTTTCTGATGAGACGTAAAACCAAGAAAGACACAATAAATAGCACAAGGATCTGCTACATTGTGTCTTATGAATATAAACATATTCTACACACTTAAAGATCCGTAGGGTGAGAGTTAGGACTGCAAGAATAGAGACATAATGAGCTAAGGTTTCCATGGAAGTCTTGAAATCTAAGACTTGAGAAGGGATTCGGTTCAAGAGGTACATAACATATGTAACAACTCCAAAACAAAACAATTATAGAGTCGAGACACCAAGGAGAAGAGCTGGGGTAGTTTCTAAAATATGTCTATTTTGGCATTCTGCAATACCATTTTGTTCTGGTGTTTGTGAACATGTAGTTTTATGTAAGATCTCATGTTCCTGAAAGAAAATAAATAGGGCAGTGTTGACAAATTCACCACCATTATTAGAATGAAAAATCTTAATGAAGGATTTTAAATTGAGTGTGAATCATTTGATAAAACACATGAAATATGTGACCAACATCACTTTTATTTTTCAGTATATATAGACAAGTCATACATGTATAATCATTAACAAACATAACAAACCATTGAATTCCATTATGATTTTTGACAAGGGAAGGACCCCAAATATCAAAATAAATAATAGTAAATGAAGTATCATTTTTATAGAAACTTAAAGGATATAAGACACTTGATAAATCTTAGCCAAGATATAGACTTTATATTTGAACTTAGATACATGAACATCTTGAAACAAATATGGAAGCAAAAAACATAAATAACCAAAAAAGACATGTCTAAGTTAACGATGCCACAACCAAATATCTTGAATTGTATCATGTTTTACACCAGACACATGATGAACCCAACTTGATCCCATATTCTCGACATAGCAAAGGCCTTCCTTGTTAGTACCACGCTCAATGATAACCCTCGTCTGGATATCCTATAGCAAGTAGAATTTAGGAAACATCATAACAACACAGTTTAGTTGCTTGGTCAGCTGACTAATGAATAATAGATTATTTGATAAAGAGAGAACAAATAAAGTATGATGCAAAGAGATAGAGGATGTAAGATCAAAAGAACCAGCCTCGATCACATTAATTTGATCATCAATGGCAGTGACTGCACACTCACGATAAGGTGGGTTCTTAGTATGAAACAACTTGTCATTTGTCAATCGATGGAACCAGAATCAAATTATCCAACCAGTGTCATGAGTGTAAGATGGAAGAAAAGCCTTGTATGGTTGAGTAGAATCAACTGAAGAGTTTATCGATGGAGAACAGAGAGAGAGAGAGAGGGGTAACAAATTTAAGCCATGGTCAATGCTGGGAAGGGCCATAGATGAGCTAGTAGCTGCGAAGGCAACCACACCATGTAGAGAGTTTGATTTCAAACTAGAGGAGGATATGTAAGTTGTACATGCAGTCTTAATTTGCTTGCAACGATCCAAATACCATTCATGGAAGCCATTTTTTTTTTTTAAAAAAAAACAGGTCTTCTGTATGTCAGCTCTTTTTGTAATACGAACAAATCAAGCCATCTTTATTTGTTGATCAAGAAGAAGATGCCTTGGATATCATGGCAACAATAAAGTCCAGAAGTGAGCCAAGTGGAGAATAACCACCAAGCATTATGGTTTCACGTTAAGCCTCGCGATGAATATAAATTACAAATGCATCGTCAATTCCTAGTAGAGGTCTAGTCCATAAAAAAATCAATCCAAACTTTATCAAAAACATCATCTAACTCGTAAGAAAATCATAAATATGATCTTTTATAATCTCTTCTTGACAAAGCTCCTGATTTTTCAATCCATCATCGTCTCAACTTTTTTCTTCTAAATTAACATAATCACCCATGCACATGACTTAATATTATAAGCATAACTGATTTAGTTAACTTTTATGGAAAAATTTAATATGAGGATATTTTAAAAATCCAATCATTTTATACGGATACAATTGACTCAATTTAAGAAAATATTAAAATGATAGACTGAGTCATTATCCCTAAAATTTATTTTACCTTTATCCTTTTTTTTTTGTTTAAATAAACATAATACATCTTAAATGAAAGTTATAGTATATATTAATTTTTTTTGTTTTTAACCAATAAACATCAGCAATAAGTATATTAAAATTTTTTGCATAGGAATGTTATAGATAAACTCTTCCCTTTTTAATATTAATTCATAAGTTATATGTTATTAAGGATATCTTACGTTTCAAAATATACAATTACATAAAAAAAATTGCAATTAACAAGTAGATGCTCCATAATTTTATATTGTGGAGTCCTGATCTCCTGGACTCTACATATTGGAATGCAATCTACAAAATAAAAGGAAATTAATTTCAATTCTATATTAGGTATAGTTTTGAAACCCGACCCAGTCCGGATGGTTAACCTGGGACCCACTTGATCCAGGGTTGGAACCGGGCAGGGTTGAAGAGAAAACAGGAGAAGGAAAAATCTGGTGTGACCCGGTCAAAAACCAGGTGGCAACCCGTTGACCTTTTTTTTATTATTAAAACGATGTCGTTTTGATTTTTTTAAAAAAATAATTGGTCCGGGAAACCTGGTCAAAACCAGGCTGAGTATAAAAACTATGATATTAGGAGAATTGATAGAAAAAAAGAAAAAGAAAAAGAAAAAGAAAAGTGTATTATATGTTATTTATATCACTTTTTGTTATAAAATAATTTTAAAATGCTTCTTTTTTTTAGAAAGGTTCGAAGGTTGATAGAGGGAAAACCACACTTTTATGAAACAAATTAGTCAATTATAAATTAATCCCTTTAATTTTAAAAAATTAAAGAAATTAATTCCCTTTATTTAAAAATAATAATTATTTAGTCTTTTTATTCATTTTATGTTCTTTTCCAATTCATTTTATTTTTTATTTTAAAAGATACAGAAAGAAAAACTAAATAGCTATTGTGAAGATATTAATGAGAAAGAAGTCTTTTTTAGAATAAAATAATATTAAATTAAACATGCTCATAATTTAGTCAAGGGGTTAAATAATTTGTTTTTTTTTAAAGATATTTTTTTAAAAATAAAGCAATATTAAATTAAATGTAATCAATATTAGTTAAGGGGCTAAATAATTAGTTTTTAAAACAAAAAAAATAATTAATTCATTATTTGAAATGAAAGAGATTAATTTATGATTTACACAACGAACAATTAGACACCTAAAACTTTAGTGGAAAAAGGAAAAACAAAACCCCAATTTAATTTATACGGCTCAAAATAAGAGAATATATATATATAAGATGGATCCAACCTTCACCGCGTGGGACCCACTTGTTGTGGGTTACGCGTGACCGACTTGTTTTTCTTAGCTTAGTGGGTTATAGACAACTCAGCTCAAAAAAATCATATGTTTACCATTTTTAGTTTTTGTTTTGCCTTCAAATATTATTTTTAAATTTTTTAGTTCTTTTTAAAAATTTTAATATTTTTTTATATACTATATTAAAAATAAATTTTAAAAAATAAAAATAAATTATTTTAATATATTTTTTAAAAAATCAACACAACTATATAAAAAAAAAAAATCCTGAAAAAGAAATAAAAAAAGGGGAGAAATCACAGTTCCCAAGTCGAAACTCTATAAGTAGGTAGAGAGATCGAGAGACCTTAATCGTATTCTAGACAGAAGCAAGCCAGCCAAAATCTTTAACCGTCTCTCTTCATCATCCATCAGGTTGTCTTACAAGTAGTAACTTCAAGAAAAAGAAACCAAGGTACAAATTCTTTCATGTTTCTGATCGTTTTGATTTGATCTGATAAATAATATTCATTTCATATCAGTTGGGGGATCTTCTAGCTCATACTTTTGTACCCTTTTTGTTTTCTTGATAACTTAATCAACATATTCTCTTATATTTTTAGGGGGTTTTACTAGATTTCATCTGGCTCTCATCTGTTTCTCGATTTGTTGGGTTCACAACGTTCTCTTCTTGCCATCTTGTTTTTGTGATATTCATTTCGTGGTTTTGGAGAGGGAGTAATCTTTATGGGGTCAATATCTGTCTTAGGTGATTGAGTAGCTGTCGGTATGTTCTCTTGTTTTGATGATGGGTTTTTTGTTCATTTGTAGAGTAATGTATTTCTTTAGCTAATCATGCTTGAAATCCTTCCAGATGGGAGAATAATATGTTGATTTTTTATCTATACAATGATATTTGGAATCTTTCGGTGGTGTCTGTTTGTGTTTTTGTCTTTTGTAAAAGACACTTGTACAAACCATCCAAGGCATTGTTTTAGATCATAAATAAAATAAAATCCTTTTCTGTATAAAAAATCTGTTCATTTTGAAGCTGTTAAATGAAAGTAAATTGAGGCGTTAATAATATTGGGAATCGTTCGTGGGGTAGCAGAATGATGTAAGGATTTTGCTATGAAAATAGAAAAAACAGAAATGCAATTATGAAAATGCTGAAGCATTAAGAAAACATTATTTATTGCTATAACGATATGTTGTATAAGTTTCTCGGTCTTTATACCGCTGGGAGCTTGCAAGAATTTGAAAGGGACGAGCATGTATAACAATTTTTTTTGATGGGGATGTTAAAATCTATGTATCTACTCTTAGATCTTGTGCTCAACGGGCTTCTGCGCAATCATGTGTCGCCCAGGCATTTATCGATGTTCTACTTTGATGATCACTCCATGTGGTTTGGACTTTGGATAATTCATATCGAGATTTTCTTATAGGTTATTTGTTACAATTAGTACTTTGATTCCTAAATGGTCTGCTACTTTCTTCAGGAAATTTGACCTTCAGCAAGAAAAGGTTTGCATTTCAATTTCAATTTTTCAGAAAGAATTCTGAGATGGAAGATACGTCTGAATCTGTTGCTTCTGCTGCTGAAGTACACGAAAAGGTTGTAAAGGAGGAAATCCATCTGAAAGTCAAGAGTAAGGATAAAGAACCAAATGACGAGAAGGGAGAGAAGGCCGTGGTGGAAGTTGAATCGAAGACTAAATCGGTAGAAAAGGAGAAGCATAAAGAGAAAGTTGAGGAGAAATCAGAGAAAAAGGAGAAACATAAGAAGAAGAAGGATGAAGATGAGGAGAAGGAGAAGAAAACGAAAGACAAGGACAAGAAGAAGAAAGGAAAGGAGGGTGAGGATAGTGTATGTGAAGAGTCAGAGGTGGACAAGAAGAAGAAAGAAAAGGAAGAGAGAAAGAATAATAAAGACAAGGAAAAAGAGGACAACAAGAAGAAGAAAGACGATGAGGTTTCAGGGGATAACCAGGAGGATAAGAAAGTGGAGAAAGAAGAGAAAGGGAAAGACAAAGAAGAGAAGAAGAAGAAAAAGAAAGATCATGAGGTTTCAGGGGATGAACAGGAGGATAAGAAAGAGGGAAAAAAGAAAGATAAAAAAGAGAAGAAGAAAGGCAAGGATAAAGATTCGAAGGATACAAAAAAGGTGGTTGAGGAGTGCAAAGACAGAGGTTTGAGTGCTGAGGCAGAGGAGGAGGAGGAGAAAGGAAAAAAAGAGAAAAAAGGAAAAGAAAAGAAGGTCAAAGATAAAGAGAAGAAGGTTGATGAAGAATCTGAGGAAGAAACAGAAAAAGACAAGGGAGTTAAAGGGGGGGAACTGAAGGCAAAGAAGAAAGATAAGGAGAAAAAAGAGCAGGGCAAAGATGAAATTGAGGAGGAAGAAGATGATGAAGATGAAGGGAAAGAAGAAAACAAGAAGAAAAAGAAGAAAGGCAAGGATAAAGATTCGAAGGATACAAAAAAAGTGGTTGAGGAGTGCAAAGACAGAGGTTTGAATGCTGAGGCAGAGGAGGAGGAGGAGAAAGAAAAAAAAGAGAAGAAAGGAAAAGAAAAGAAGGTCAAAGATAAAGAGAAGAAGGTCGATGAAGAATCGGAGGAAGAAACAGAAAAAGACAAGGGAGTTAAAGGTGGGGAACTGAAGGCAAAGAAGAAAGATAAGAAGAAAGATAAGGAGAAAAAAGAGAAGGGCAAAGATGAAATTGAGGAAGATGAAGAGAAGAAGAAGAAGAAAGAGAAAAAGGACAAGGAAGAGAAAATGCCGAAGGAACGTAAGGATGAAGCTACTCAGTCAAAGTGCGAGGCTGGGGTTACCACCAGGGAGATTGGAATAAATGATGAGTCACCAGTGGAAGAAGAGAAGAAGCAGAAAGATAAGTTAAAAGAAGGTAAGGAGAAAAAGAAAGAGGAGAAGAGTAATAAGAAAAGAAAATCTAGTGAGAAGGGCAAGAGCAAGGGCATTGACAAGCTGAAACAGAAGTTAGAGAAGATCAATGAAAGAATAGAAGCTGCTCTTGAGGAAAAAGAGGACATTTTGAGGCAGATCAAAGAAGCTGAGAGTGGGAGCAGCTCTGTCCCTGAGAAGGAAAAAGATGCCCCAAAGCCTGATGTGGAATAATCCCATTTGGTGGATCCTTTACACTTGATTATAATATAAATGCAGTTTTGTGCGAGGATGATCCCTTTTCTCATTGTAATCATATGTATTTGTCAATACATCTATGGATTAACGAATAACTTCTTCGATGAATAATAACTTCTTTGATGAATAAAACTTCTACACAGTTTTGCTTTTGTTCCATTGCCTCCAATTTCTCTGATGTCACTCTTCATTTAAAGGTGCATTCATGTTGCATTTCCTCGTTCAGTAGAATCCATCCCTGTATGTCCACTCTATTGTTGTTTCACATTATACAGCATATTTGGATCCTCCATTGAAGCTATTGATAGTTTATCCTAGGCGTTTAGCACTTCCTCTTCGTTACATGTTTGGAATAGTTTTATTTTAACAGGGCATGCCAGTGTCCATCTGTCCTGCCAATTAGACATGATGCCTAAACTTGTTATGGATTGTGCTTGCTGTTTGTTTTGGGAAGTTACTGTACATGATGTCTTCTAGAGTTGTAGTGTCGTCATCATCACAATTTTTGTAGAATTTAGTCCCATGTTCTCTTGCTGTTGGGCAGAGCTGGTGACAGAGATGAGGCATTGAACAAAATCTCAGCAGTATGGCGTTTTTGGTTGCTTTTGATCTTTATCACTGGTTGTTTAGGCATTCAATGTCGCATTCAGGTTCTGGAGCGTTATATGTCAGGCGGATGAATTTGTGCAAGATGTTGCAGATAGATATGCTTTGTCCTTGTAGCTAGAGGTTATTATCTGTTCTAAAGAATTTTCATTTGCACTCTTGGTAGGCCTTTTAACAGTAATTTTTTGACTTCAAAAAGAACAAAAAACGAGACACCAGTGAGGTTGTTTGGCCTAGAATTTGAATTCAAGATGTGTTGCCACAGACTGCGGGTCCGAACCTTCGCCACCACACTAAACTAATTCGGGCAGTATCCACTAATTTTTGGCACATTTTCTTCTACATTCAAGATGGTCTTGGTAGGATTAGTGCCGAGGACAAACCCGAATGGGAAGAAGGGATCATAATATTTATCTCCAATATTCACAGGGGAATTAAGAAAACACAATCAAGTTTGAATGCATGCCAACGATTGTAATCTAAAATATGACTCTCCACTTTCTTGTTTGTTTGGTGGACATATTCGACCATGTTCCATACTAAAGTATTACAGTATAGAATTCGTTCAGATAAAACTTCCCTTCTAAATGAATTTATTAAATTAAGTTGTGCAGAACTTAAACATATACATAATGATCTCATGGAGTACAATCAACTCGTAGAACTTGGCTGTCAGCAATATATTTACTTGTATGGTAGCTCCAAGCCCGATACTGTGAGGAAATATGGTTGCCTTGTAAAAATCGTTCTCTCCATGAACAGCACCAATTACATGAATCATAGGAATTCCTAATCGGGTCGATACAACACCCGTTTGAAATTCATTCACCATGTCAATCCAAGTCTCTGCAGATGCCTTTCTAGACGGAACAATCCAAGGCATTCCAGTTGAGACCAGAGTTGAAAATATAAAATTCTGATACAGGAAAGAATAAAACTTCTGTACACAGCAGTTTATTGTAACTAGAAATGGTTTAACAGCAAAATAATTGCATTTGATTTAGCTTATCAGAGCACTGAAAGAAACATATCAAACAATTCTATTAGTAGGACGAGGTATATGTTAGTACTCATAATCATTACTGTCAAACTATAATCATATTTTTGTGTCATTTGGTTTACATTTTGTCAAGAAACAAATACTCAAACGGAGCATTTCTAGAAAGAAACATGAAAATGATAGAGAAAACTCAAGACTTACAGAGAAACAACAGTACATGTTCTGTTCTGAGAAAGAGAGAAGTTTGAAAGGGTAAGGGATGGAGGTGACATTTACAAAATTTTCGTTCTAGCTATTCTCTGTTACTATTTTTTGCTTCATTTCTTTCATCAATGCTTGCAAGTAGTAGTAAATGATCAAACTCCAGCAATGTGGACTGCGAAGTCAGTATTGGTACTTATTCTTATAAACTATTATATTGTAAGGCTCAATTCGGTCAGTGTAGTTAGTTAATAATTTTTTCAAGAAATTAGTGTCGTCGTCATCACAACTTTTGCAGAATTTAGTTCCATGTTCTCTTGCTTCCGGGCAGAGCTAGTGACTGGCATTGAACAATATCTCACGAGTGGTTATTTAGGCATTCGATGTCAAGTTCAGGTTTTAGACCGTTTAGTGACAAGCGAATGATATGCACAGCATCAGTGAATAAGTAGTAGAAGCAGTTAATTGATTCATGTCAAATCCTGATAAAGAACATTGAAATGCTATTAAGATGATCTTGAGATATATCAAGAGTATCTCAGATGCTGTATTATTTTATGTAGGATTATAATTTAATTTCAGAGGTTATATTAATTCAGATTTTACAAGTGATTTTAAGAAAAGAAAATCAACTTCAAACTATGTTTTTAAAATTATAGAAGAAGCTGTAAGCTAGGTCTCTATACTATAAATTATTGTAGTTTTATCTATAATAAAAGCTGAATACAAGGCAACAAACTAAATAAGAAAAGATTTTCTTGTATTATAATTGTTAGAGTACTTTGCATATCGCAATGAATATAACATTTCATTCAAGAATAAAACACACAAGTATTTAATATAATTGTATTCCTGAAGCAGTAAAAGATTGAAGTGTGATTTTTTAAAAAATTCACACCAAAAAAAATCTAACAAATATTTTAACCAAACTAGTCAATAATTACAAGTTCATATGGTATATATCCTTTTATAGCTTAACAAAAATATAAGTAGTATGAAAATGAAAAGTATAAAAAGAATAAAAAAAATTATAAATAATGTAGTGTTAAAGATATAATTAAAAATCAAAATCTTTAAATAGAAGAATGTAGAGCAGCTACATTGTTAACACGTAGCTGCAATTGTTGACTTAAATGAAAGGCACTAAATGCTTCTATCATAAATGCATTTCGTGCGTAATTTAAAAAAATAGAGGAAGGCTTGGATGCTCAGGCCTATAAATAGATTGCATCCCAAGCTTTTCATGCAACACATAGGAGAAAATACGAGAGAGAAAAAGAAGTAAAGTGAAGAAAAGAAATCCCACCATATTACGAGGAATTTGTGAGAAAGTGAATGAGGTATTTATTTTTATTAGTAGAAAGATTTTCAATTGTTTTCTTACTAATAGAAAATAGTTGTAATTCTTATATATTTAGTAAAATTCATTTATATTTGCTTGTGGATATAGTTAAATTTGAATTAATTACATAAATTATTGTGTGTCTAATTTTACATCTTACCATGTTTTCTTGAGTTATGTATTGTTATTTTATATACCAGGATCCTAACATCAATAATAGTTGTTCTTTTAATATTTGTTGTATGAAAATAATATTGTATTTGTGCCTTATCGATGATTTAACATATGAGATTTTTAGAAAAAATAGTTGAGAAAATAATATTTAATAAAAAAAATTGTTATCAAATAATTTAACAATTTTATAGATCATATAGTAAGCTTATCGTAGAATCCAAATAATTACCGGTATATAATAAAATCAATTTCTTTTCGATAGAAGCATAAATTTGAAATAAAAGATTTGAAATTCAAAGAAATCACAATCCAAATACGATTGGCATGACCACAATTTCAGCCTATATTTTTGAAGCATGACTAGTCAATATTCTCATACATTTCCAATTACTAACCTACAAAAAAATGATCAAAGCATAGTATATACACTCTTCAAATTATCTTCTTATATTGGCCATGAGAATTTGCATAGCATGGCAGGTCGATTGCCACAATCACTCTACCGTGGACGCTGCTTTCTTTTATTTTTAAGACGGCCAAATTGATTTAATTTGCAATTAAATTTGGTAGGTCACAATTGTTTTGAGTATCTTCATAAAACAATATTGAATTATTTTTTTACCTTTTAGAGTCTTTTGTTATTGGATTTTTTTTTTATGTATAATATAGCCAAGTTCTTCTTGTAATCATGGGTTTCCATTAGCTACACCCCTTTATCATTATATATTCTTTTTACTGCCGGCATTTCTATCTAATAATCCGCTTTATATATATATATATAATTAATTAATTAATTTAACCGCAAAATTTAAGTTTAAATGAGACCTTAGATACAATTTATATTATTATTTAATACATCTTTTTCAAGTAAAAGCTATCTAAACTTGAAATTTGTACAAATTTACACTACCTTGTGCTTAACTTTTTTATATCAAATAAATAAAAATGATGATATCGAATTCATGACTGTTTGATCATCAAAACTCTGATAACATGTTAAATAATTAAATATTTTGGATGAGCTTCATGTTTAGAAATTAAATAAGCCTATAATGATAATCATAGTTTTGAAACCCGACCCGGTCATTGACCCGATCGACCCTTCGGGTCACGGGTCAGCTGGGTTGACCCGGTTAACCCGGGTCAACTCAAAAAAACCTAAAAAAAATAAAAAGGTGGCTGTCTCAACCTTAGGGGGGATGAAAAAGGTGGCTGGACCAGGGATCAGTTTTGCTTTTTAGCCAGTGTAGATTTTCTTCTTGAAGCAATCTCAGCTGCCCAGCTCTTTCCTATCTCAGTTTGAAATTTCCCTACAGATAGAAGAGATGCATGAAAATCATTAACAAAAATTTATCACAGTAAAACTAAATAATCAAAAAGCTCTAGTTACACACAGTTTCGGATGAAGTAGCAGATTCTACCTGCTGTCGAAAGGAAAAACTCATCCAACACCTTACCGTGTTCTGCAAAAACATATTAATTTTGAATGAGAAAAGCCATGGAAGCGGAACATATCAATTCGTCAGATAACCTACCCATTTCATATTCCAAAGCTTGCAAAATCATCTCAACCTGCACAAAACACATGGGACCTTTAATTATTAACAAATTATTGAACATAGGAAGGGATATACATATATAAATGTGATTCAAGTGCTATAAGAAAACCATCTACGTGATTAGAGAATTTTACTTATCATTGACAGCTAGGGAGAAGATTTAAGGAAACAACTAGCTTTGATTTGAACAATAAATAACAACAAACCTCGTTACAGTGCCATCCCCATTTCTTAAAGGTTAAGAAAACCTCATCTGCTCATCTGCTCTTCTGCGCAACAGATTCTTGAAATTAATTAGGTCTTCTTCTCTCTGCTCTTGTTGTTTTGGCCTTTTAATTGTAAAGGCCAAAACGACGTCGTTTCAGGCAGGAGAATATATAAAAAAAAATCTCGGGTCTCAGCCGGGTTTGACCGGGTCGGCCGGGTCACGGGTCGACCCTCCGGGTCGGCCGGGTCTGGCCGGGCCAATTCCCCGCCTGTTTTTTCCTTAGACCCGGCCCGGCCACATGCCCGGGTCGGCCGGGTCCTGGGTCGACCCGCCGAGCCGGGCCGGGTTTTAAAACTATGATGATAATAATAATAATCCACATTGAAACTCATAATCGCAAACAATCTTCCATGTAATCCTTGTTGTTTTTATATCCACCTTGCACTTCGTTGCATAATTTCAACGCATGTCGTATATAGAAATAAAAACATATTTATTCGAAATCAAATTGATTGTTTCCTCACACTTTTATGAAATCAGAAATCATGAAACGGTAAACCCTATGCTTAGAAATATGCTCTAAGAGTTATTTTTTGTGCTCTTCTTATTATACTTTTTCTCACACTTTGTTTCTTTTTAAAAAAATATTTTAGTTTATTAGAGAGCTTGTTCTTTGTGACATGGAAATTAAATGTGAGTAAAAAAATTTAAAAACCGAAAAAATAAAAAATAAAATAACTGAAAAAATTGATTAGACTATTTTAAAAAGTATTTGGTTATGTTCGATTTCAGTTTCATAAACTTGAAATTGAAAAACTTCAACTGAATCGATTTAATTAAAAATAAAAAAAAAATAAAAAGTACTATAAATAAAAAAATATAAAATAACCGAACAAAAAAAAATCAAACCGAAACTAAGCCCATCATAAAACCCATTAGAATGTCCAAAAAAAGCCTAGAAAACAATATAGCTTTTGATTTTTAATATAAAATAACCGAACTGAAATTGATAAGTTGAGTTTTGGTTTTTAATATAAAATAATAGAACTAAACCGAAATCAGTTGGTTAGAACCGGTTTCGATTTTATTTTTTGTATTTTAAAAAATTTCAGTTTGATTATTTTTATAGGTAAAAACCGAACCAAACAAAAAATAATAATCTTTAATGAAAATAACAAACAATTAGCCAATAACCCACGCTATGTGTTGGTCGAATTTCAAGTTAGTGTTTTTAACATAAGAAAAGAATGCCTTGGTATTGTAAACCTATTTTTTTGCATAAAAAAAATTCTCAGTTAAGAATTGTAAAGTTTTTGCATATATTATATAAATACTAAGTGAAATACGGTGAAAATTATATCAATACTAAACAAAGATCAAAACAAAAAGTTAAAAAATAGATGCACATAATGATATCTTTCATCATAATGTAGGGTGCTCCTTATATTTATCTTAAATTTAATTATTTAAAAATAAAAATAAAGTTTCAATACAAATATAATAATAATTTAAATATTATTGAGAAAAAGTAATTGTTAGTATACTTTTTCATTAATGTATTTTTTATTAATGTATTGTTAGAAGATTCTATTCAATGAGTAGGACCATTAATGAAACAACATGTTTTAATAAAAATGAAAAAAAAAACAAATAAAACTAATTCTTATTTATTAAAAATTAAACAGATGTTTGTTAAGGAAATTGTAAGATGGTTGTTTAACAAAACATGTATTTTGATTAAAAATACTTTATTCTTGAGAAATGATAGAAGATTATATTCAATAAATTGAGACCACTATATATTTTCTTAAAAATGATAAATAATATACATTGTTTTTACAGCATGTCCTCTTTATATTTCTTGATTTAAAAATACATAAATTCACTTTTAAAATGTTTTGAAGACAAATTTATTTTTATATTTTTATCTCAATCTTTTCAACTAAATACTTTTATGTTCCAACTGTTTCCATTTCTTTTATCACATAATAATAATAATTAAATATTATTTAAAAGATCCATGATTTAAAATTGTGTGTGTGTGTATATATATATATAGATTCTCGTGAAGAAAAAATCTTTTTCCAGAGATTCCATTTGAGATAGATGAAGACAATAATTCTTGTTTTGTTGGGGTGTTTTAAGCGATTGAACTTGGTATAAATGTTCAATCGACAATATCAGCAAATAATAAATGGAAGGGCCTGCAGGTGACAAACCATGTT
The DNA here is from genome assembly GCA_033617975.1 of Populus alba x Populus glandulosa. Classification (NCBI taxonomy): domain Eukaryota; kingdom Viridiplantae; phylum Streptophyta; class Magnoliopsida; order Malpighiales; family Salicaceae; genus Populus; species Populus alba x Populus glandulosa. Next base: position 4,307,216 of record CM066155.1, on the reverse strand, counting down.
CTTAAAATACCGAAATTATATACAGTATATGTGATATTTAAAAGATTTAGAATAGTTTGGAAACGCGGAGTATTTTAAAAAACATTAATTTTTTTTATTAAAAATTATATATATTTATTAATTAGATTGTTCTAATACGCTGATTTTAAATTTTTAAAAAAAATCAAAAAAAATTTATTTTAATATATATTAACATATAAAACATTTAAAAAAATAGCTACAATTATATTTCATAATTTCTAAACATCCGATCATGTTGCCACTGCTGTACCAGCAGCTAGCAGATTTCTTAATGTTTTAGCAGCTTCCAATTATTCAATGAATGGTAACTGGGTTCTCTCTCTTTGGCATCTCGCATGCTTTGATATTACTTAATGATTTAGTTTCAAAAAATAAAATGGAAATTTGATTAATTTTAAAACATGAATTCCTTGAGGAAGCTTAGAAAAATTACGTTAGTTTTTTTTAAAATAAAACCGGAAGGAACAAGTCACGGGGAGTCGGAGAAGAAACAACGCCCGGTGGTCCCCATTAAAAAATAGGAATGAATAAAAAGAGGAATAAATTTCATGAGAAATATTCTAGATATGAAAATGGGAAATTGCATAAAAAGGAACCTCAAATGGGCCGTTCTTGTGGCCGGAGCCCATGATCTGTGGCCCGTATACCTGGGCCACACATTCTGAGCATGCGGTACTGGGCATACAGCTTATTAATTAAGCACTACTTTGACCTAAATTAATTATCTAACTTTGGATTACATATGCCAGGAAGAGGATTAGGATTAGGATTAGCAGCCTGGCATTATCACCTACTAAAAATCATCCAATCAACTTACATGATTCGATCAGACAATGAAGGGAGCCTCCTAAAGAAGTTCAATGCCGGCGATGGCATTCTATCACGGAATATCGGATGCCGGAAAAAATAGAATCCCGACGCCATAGCCACCATCTTGGAGGGTACCATATAGAGGATCATCGCCACCACAAAACACAGCCCCACAAAGATCCCCGTGGCACGCGGGTCCCTCCAGGTCACCAGTGCTTGCAACCGTTCCCCTTGCGTGGCAAAATCCCCCAACACCGTCTGCACACGTGCCCCAAGCATGCGCAGCTTATCGTACCTTGTGCGCACCATCTCCGGCGGCCTAGAACTGGGCAGGGGATCAAACTCCTCATCAAGTTCATCACGATCAGCAGTATCAGCCAGTGAGAGCTTGGGATCAAAGTGGGGCAATGGCGCCCTTGACCGAAACCTATAATTCCAAGCGCCAATCACAAACACGTAAAATGCTAATGTGGGGACAATTAAATGAGGGAACCACACAAGCATGATTAGCAATGCATGCACAAGTATTGTGGACGTTGGATTCTTCCATACACGTGTATCATCGATCCATCGTACGATATCAATCACGCTAGCAATCACGTTGATAATCCTAATCCAATTGGCTCGTATCTTCCTCATACTAAATGCATGTGTGTCCACATCAAGCATGTAAGACACCACCTCTCGTCGCAGCGCTGGCTCGGATCTTGACAAGTGTGTGGCTATTATCTTCACTGCTGTGTTCCTCAGCAATTCTTGCTGGACCACCCCCAGTGGCTTCAGATGATGCATCAACGGCAAGAGGGGCTGTGTGTACACGTGTAAGAAATCCAGTGTTGGAGTTGCACGAACAAATTTTACAGCCACTTCCATCTCTCCCATTTTCTTAACTCCATTATTAGTCAACAAAATCAAGGGAAATCTATTTCTATACACTTTACCCGTCTCCAAGGTAGACAGACGTACCCTGACTTTCCCCATACGAAAATCAGGACGCGTGGCAGTTTTATCACCATCGATCTCGTACACTCCCGAGCTATCGAAGACCCCAATAGTCAACACGGTGCATGGGTCGTAAACCTTCCACGTGTACTGCTCGTTCCATTTAGGATCCAAGCTATCACACACAGTTCTGGTCCGGACCCATTTGGGACCGTACTTTGCCACACAATAAGCATCAGTACAGCCCTTACCGTCTACCGTTTTCATCGGTGATAAATTCTTGCACCCGATGATACCCAGCTCAAAAGTCCCCACTGGTTGCTTCCACAGTTGCCTTGCCGTTGGCCGGTAATCGCTGGTCATGTGCGCTGCTTCATCCATAACGTGGTACCCACCATCGAAACATAACCTCAACTGGACCCTACCTCTGTAGCCCGCTTTTTCACTCCTTGGATCTTCCAAGCTGAACCACCTAGACGCCACTTTCCTGTCGTCTACCCGTCTCTCGATAGCTGAAAGTGGGATCCTCACCATCCCGATTGAAACCGGCCCTTTTGGTTGCCGGCTTTCTAATGTGAAAATCAATTGATCACTACATGGCTCCGCTGCAACAAATAATAGGTCCTCGTTCCATGACGGAGTGCCGTTACGGGAGACTGAAGTCTTTGTTTTTTGCACTTGGAAACCTAGTTGGGCTTTGACTTGAACTGCGGTTTCTCTTAACGGCATCAACGGAAAAATGTCCTGGGCTTCTAATACAGTAGCTCTGAGGTACCATAACTTTGGAGACAAGTAGACTTTAGCTCTAGAGTTGATGTTACCGGCTGTGTCGGTCTTCCAAGCATCAGGGAATGAATCATCAGCTTGTGTGCCTACCCACGTTGCAAGCATCAAATCGCTTCTGTAGGCTCCACCTCCTTCCAGCCTGTACCATTGTGGGGCCAGTGGGCTGTCCGGTGGGTCCCGCAATGGGATCTCCGTCACATCGAAGCAAATTCCGCCTAGGAAATTCGCCGCCGCTGCCATCTCGGATGATTTGGGGTCATGTGGGTCCCACACTGAGATCTCGACTATGGAGGAGGAGTCGGGTGCATCGCGGCCAAATGCAAAAGTCTGATCCCACTCGAAGCATGATGTTTTCCTGGCGGGTTTTGATTGTACGCGGCTGTTTGAAACCTCAATCCTTACAACCGGGTTCCCACTGGTTGGTAGGTACCGAGCCTTCACTACCCGAACAAACAAGTAATGCATCTTTTCAACCAGATCAAACGCTGACCGCTCAATTGAAATACTTTCCTGTGGTTCCAGTGTGAAATTCGAGGTTGGAGCCACTGGCCTTATGATGGGTTGTGGAGCGTTGATTCCTGATACTTTGATTTCGGGAAACGGTCCTGGTGGTGCCGGGCCCCACTTACTGAATGCTGGCTCAAAGACGATACCATCACCGTCTTCTTGAGCAGGCTCATTTACTGCTGCTGAGGAAGGTGACGGGTCCTCTTTGTTTTGACAAACAGGTCCTTGTGGAGGTGGTGATGGTGCCACATCAGATTCTGGTGGTTTATCAACTTGAATAGGTGCTGGTGCATTATCTGAAGGTGGTGGTGGTGGTGGTGGTGCCGCTGCTTCAGCTTGAGCTGGTGGTTCCTCATTGGACTTTGCCTCTTCAGCAGGTTGCTCTTTGTTTGACTCTGTCGTTGCCCCTGTTTCTACATCAGATTTCTGAGCTTCAGCTGGTTTTATTGCTTCAGATTCTGCTGGCGCCGCTGCTTCAGCAGTTGGCTGTGGTGGTGAAGACTCCTGGTTCGTGTCCGCTTTCGCTTCCTCTTCCTGTGCTGCTGCTGGTTGTGGTGGTGGTGGTGTAACTTCATCCTGGTAATAGATCCTTAATCCGATCTCACCTTGTGTCCAACTAAACAAGTATTTTTTCTCCAAGGGATAATATATCAAAGCCTCCTCGCCTTTTCTAACAAACTGGCTCGAACTTAATCTAATTCTACCAAGATGGTTGATTCTTCTAGTTGGACCATAATTCTTGTCATGGTAAACATCGAGCTCAAGCATGTCCCCAAAAACATTAGATGGCTTACCAACATTGAACTCAAGCGTTTCATTCCATGTTGGGTTCAAGTCACGAATTGCTGATTTCGTCCTCTTTCTTTGCCCATAGAAATCGATCACGACGTATGGACTCGAGCTTCCATGGCCATCTTTTGGTAAGAGGTTCCGGGCATCAACAACTTCAACTATTAGTTTCTGCTTCGTGGCCATTACTTGCGGGGCTGATTTGAAGCAGGAAATCACTAGCTAGCTGGTGATTAATGGTGGGTTTTTCTTTTCTCGATCGGGTGCAATGTTACATTATTGGGGGTGGTGGTGTAGAAATAGGTGGTAAGTTACCGTTTCAAAGTGTGAAAAGAGGAGTGTTTTGGGTTTATAGAGAGGTGATATATAGTGAGAACGAGTGAAGAAATCAAAGAGAGATGATCTCAAGGATAGTGGGTTCTTGGTTGTGAATGAGGGAACGCAGAAAAAGGAGAGGGAAAAGGAAGAAGGTGGAGATAAGAAAAACTATAAAGGTGCTTAACTTCATGTGCAAGGACATCTTTAGACCAAGACGGTCTCTTCAAAACCAGTTTTAGTAGCTTTGCTTTACTTGTTTACGGTGATCCTTTTCCTTTCACATTCAAGATTCCTTCCTTTACCTTTCGCTTTTCAAAGCCGATCGCCTCCTTCACCGGATTTAAGTTTATTTATATGAAGACTTTATATCAATTTGTGACAAGCTTTTGTCAAAGATAAACTTTCTTTTGTCTCACCGACCTTGAAAATCTTGTCACCTTACAACTCTTATCATAATTGGGTAATCTGATAAAAGACGACGCGTTAGCTAGTCACTGAATTCTCTCTTTCCCACATCTCGATGAAGGATTTTGGTGATGATGGATAATATGATGCTCGCTCTTATTCATGACTATATTGCAGATATGCCATGTAAATGCAAATGTAACTTGCTCACTGAGCGTGTATTTGGAGCAGCGGTGCAATTAATATTTCAAGAAATTTTATTTTTTTTATTATTTTGTTTTGAATTATTTTAAGAAGTTGATATTAAAAATATTTTTTAAAAAAATATTTTTAAAAAAGTAACTTCCAATTAATCCTATTCACCTCCCATACCGAGCAGAGAAAAGTAATTTTAGAAACATAGAGATACAAATGTCATTGTATAGGCGTCAGAAGAATGATAGCTGCTTAATCATTGGTAGTGTCGTTAATAAAAAAATTTGGGTCAAGAGATTTTTAACTTTGGTAAAAACAAAATTGTATGTTCTTATAGAAATAGACTTATTGAAGGAAAAAGACATGCTTATAAAATATATTCAAATACATTTCTAAATATAAAAACAAACAATACCAAATTATGAGAGTATTAAAGGGGTTACTACCATTTCGTTAGCTAGATCATGCAAAGGACATATATATGTTTTCATTGAAGCTTTTGAGGAAGTATGGAATGATCCATAAAAAGGATTTTTGTTCCCCTTTTCTTCTTTATCAGACCCTAAAAAGGTTTTGATTTTGGCAACAGGCAATTGGAGAAAATTAAAGAGGATGGGAGTGGAAGACAAGATGTAAGAATAAAAAGGTGTACATTATTATTTATGCATTATCTAATCAAAAAATTATTAGTGGAGGTGATATTAGATTTTTATGTAAAAGGTGTAAGAATAAAAAATTTATTGATCTAGATATTGTAATGATACATCTTCTATAAAAAAAGTTCTTAAAAAAATACTCATGTTGGTATGTACATGGAAAATCATATATTCCTTATGATAACATGATAGAAAGGAAGGGTTGGGTCAACTTCTAATGCTAGCAACGTATATGGAGTTGTAGATGACAATAACAATCTTTTTATGAATATGGTTATAGATGTGATGAGAATGAATCAAGGTTATATCAGTTAATGTCCAATTGTAAATGAAAGACCTAATGCAGTCACGACCAGGTTTTTTTTCTTATCTTTTGAAAGATTTTGATGAACCATTATAGGATGGTTGCACAAATCAAAGTAAATTATCGGCTGTTGCAAAGGTGTTCACCATCAAGGCCCTGTTTGTTTGCTGGAAAGTAGTTTCTTTTTGGAAAATGAATTCCGGAAAAGTGAATTTCGAGAAAGTATTTTCTGATATTTGGTAGTGTAATGGAAAATCAGTTGGAAAACACTTTTCAGTGTTTGGTTATGTCATGGAAAATGAGTTGGAAAATAACTTATTAATATTTTATTTTTCTCAAGTTTATTAAAATAATGAAGAACAAATCTTACAAATTAAAAAGTTGAATGAGAATGAAATTGAAAAAAAATATATAATTTCATAAATTATCTCAAATAAAATAAATAATAATCAAAATAATAAAGATCAAATCTAAAAAATTAAAAAAAAATAAAAGATGAAGAAATTAAAATAATAATAATCAACATTTCATAAATTATTTCAAATAAAATAAGTAACAATCAAAAGAATGAGGACCAAATTTGATAGATAAAAAATTTCAATAAAAAAATGATAAGGAAAAAGCAAATAGCAATTATAAAAATAAGGACCAAAGTTAATATAAAAATTAAATTTTAAGAGATGAAATTGAAAAATAAATATTCAAAACAAAAAATATATATATAGCAATCAAAAGTTCGAGGATCAAATTTGATATAATCAGCAAATAATGACATTTCTAAATTTTTCACAACTTTCGAAAAGTGTTTTCCGCCCAAATTTTCCAGGAAAACACTTTCCTGAAAATCAAGCTAAATTTTTCTTTGACTGGAAAGTGTTTTTCGTTGACCAACTATCCTAATAGCGAACAAACACAAGAAAGTTTGGAAAATGATTTCCCGAAAACCATTTTCCGGAAAACAAACACAGCTTAAGGCCATGTTTGTTTCCAGGAATTCACTTTCCTGGAAACCATTTTCCTCACTTTTCCATGTTTGGCAAATACATGGAAAGTTAGTCAAAGAAAATTAAATTCTGGTCAAAGGAAAATGTTAACTTTAATATCAGGAAAGTGTTTTCCTCTTTTTATTCTTGGAAAACACTTTCCTTTCCTTTTTCACTTGAAACAAATCTCTTTGAAGCTCTTACAACTGATCTCTTCAAAAAATTAATTTGCGTGGCTGGTGGCTGTAAATGTCCTTTTCTCATATCTTATTATTGGAACAAAGATCATCTTCAAGTAATTATTTTTCTCAAATATTTCTATATTATCTGTCTTTTTTTTTCCTGTTCTTTATTTGAATTTTTAATTGTGATTGTGAAATCTTGTGAGCTTGTTAATTCTCGGGAAAAAATCAGAACAATTCCATGCTCTGTTTTGTATATGATCGATCTTGCTTGTTTTTAATATGCGTGTTTGATAATCTTAGATCTTGATAATCACTTTTCATCCCATCGCCACATTTCTACTCCACACTTTTTCAATCTTTCTGTCCATAGAATTCAAGGCCATTTAGGACATCATTTTTTCAGTTGAATCTGTTTGAGAAGAGAGAGTGTGGCTTTATATTCATGCTCAACTTCATCGCCAATATCTTTACGAACCTTGGAGCGGAGTGGTAACGATCCTGGCCTGGAGTTTAGGAGAGAGCTTTCTCTCAACCGGCCTCCTGGAGTTTAGGTGTTGAATGGGACCCTTGAGTTTGTAAAGCTGAATCCTCATCCCGATCCCGCTTAATAGAGAATCAAACAGCTTGCTCAACACACATGTTTCGAATAACGTCTTTTTCGGGAGGTGAAAGACACAAACAAAGCAAGTAATTAATCATGTCCTATTCCCCGCTCTCGATCTCTCCATCTCCAGGATATAAAGACCCCAGCCTGTAGTACCATGCCTTGCCCGTGTTTCTCCTTTCTTCTTCTCTAGTGACTTTCAAAGCTTCTTTCTTGTCAGAAACTGGGTCGTGTTTTGGCTGGGTAGGGGGGAAATGATAAAGATGGTGGTAAAAACTGGGTGGCGAGGATGGGTTTTTTGGCTACTGCTCCTAAGTAAATAGGGTCAATTGGCTGTGTTAGTATCTCAAGAGAGGAAAATGAGGGGGCGGCGGGGATGAGTTTTTATTCGATAAGAAATTACACATGGTTTTTGATAAAAGGCGTGACTAAAAAATGGCAAAATGCAAGAGAGTGTTGGAAATTCTTGTTGTCAGTGATACTTCAAGCAAATCAAGCTTTGATGATTATTTTTTTTTATATCATTGAAATTATCTCAGCTAAAACTCTCTCATAAACGATGAATCTTAATGGTGTAGCCGAGACAACCTATTTTTCTTTCTTTTCTGTTTATTTTTCTTTTCCTCTCGATGTTTAGCCCAAATCGAAGTGCAACTTTCATGATTTTTCTCTTTGTTCTGCTCTCTCATTCTTTATTCTTGAATAATTTGGTCATTCTGTGGGTTCAATGCCTCAAGATCACAAATGATGGATGAGAAATGATCTTTCCTATATTAATGCTTGTGCTTCTGTGATGCTTTAACAAGTGTTTCTTGTTTCCGTGTCTTTTGAAGGGATTTCTCTCTATTGTACTCCACATGGTGGATTTTAATTTAAAAAGTTAAACAAATGATTCAAGAACTGTGGTTGTGAATTATTGTCATGCTCTCTGACTTCATGTGCTTATATTTGAGCAGCAGTTCATATGTACGAATGCATGCTTTGATGATTGTTAGATTTTGATTCAAAACTTGTTATCTGGTAATTGTTTCTGCTTTTATTTTCAATGACATCTGAACTATATAATTGAACTGAACATGACATCTAGAATTACAAGTATTTCTAGCTATCCAAATATATTGATTGTGTCAATTTGATCATAATTTCTTATATTGATTGTGTAAGTATTTGATATGCTTTTTGAATGTTTATTTCTCCATACTTTTTAGGTTTCATTATCAAAAACTTCACTTTCTTATCATGGATAGTAAGATTAATCATGCAACATGTATGGGAGTAGCTGTAACTATCATAGCTACAGGAGTAGCTATTATTGAACAAGAAAGAAGTAGAATTTATATACCAAGAGAACCACGTATAAATGCAATTGCTCAACGAGAATTCTATATTGATAGCATTTTGAATCGAGGTGATAGACATTGCATTGAACAAATTCGTATGAAACCAATTATGTTATATAATTTGTGTGATGTTCTCACAAGTTGTAACTTATTACGATCAACTCAAAATGTGTCTATTAGGGAGCAAGTAATTGTGTTCTTACAAATTATAGGTCGAAACCAAAGATTTCGTTTTATTAGTGGTATATACTATAGGTCTGTTGAAACTATCCATCGTTACTTTAGAATTGTATTAAAAGCAGTTCTTAAGTTATACAAACACCTTATCAAAGACCTAGTGGATACAGTTCCCGCGGAGATAATGAATAATCATAGATTCTATCCTTATTTTAAGGTATGAGCACAATATCAATATTTTTATACATTAATTAATTACATCTAGAAGAAAAGGTTATAAATTATTTTTTTCATGTTTATATAGGATTGTGTGGGAGCAATTGATGGTATCCATGTTCCTGCAAATGTTCCTGTTGACATTCAAGGAAAGTTTCGAGGTCGAAAAGAGGGAACAACACAAAATGTTTTAGCAGCTATAACTTTTGATTTGAAGTTTATATATGTTTTAGCTGGATGGGAAGGAAGTGCACATGATTATCGGGTTTTATGTGATGCACTATCAAGACCTAGTGGACTAAAAATTCTAGAAGGTATAAATTAAATATTTACAATATGTAATAAACATGTTAATTGTCTAATTAGATAAATATAATAATAGCTTTTATTTTTTATTTGTAGGGAAATATTATCTTGGTGATGTTGGTTATGGTATTCGAAAAGGAATCATTACTCCTTTTCGTGGAGTTCGATACCATTTAAATGAGTTTACAGAACATTCACCGGAAATGAAAAGGAGTTATTTAATCTTCGACACTCTTCATTACGAACTGTTATTGAGCGAGGGTTTGGTATTTTGAAGAGTCGGTTTAGATCAATTGATGGAAAACCTTTTTGGTCTTATGAAACACAAGTGAATGTTGTGCTTGCATGCTGTATTATTTATAATCACATAATGAGAGTTGATCCTTATGACTTTTTTATGGAAGAAATATGTTCGGAAAGTGAACCAATTAGAAGAACAATCAACTTAAACCAATGGAAGGAGAGGGAAGAGAATAGGGAGTGGATAACAAAAAGAGAAATGATTGCATCAACCATGTGGAATGATTATAACACTCAAAGAAACTAGTAATTGAGTGTTAATTATATGTGTTTGTTTTTATTATGTCTTTCTGGAGTTTGTATTGTCTTTATTATATATTTGGATTGTTTGTTGACTTTATTATGTATTTCATGTGTTCTTCTTTAAATAGTAGTTTTATTTTTTTTATATAAAATTAGTTCAATCTCAATATTATATAATTTTATTTTGTATAAATTTGTGAATTTTTTTGTAGAAATGAATACTGCGAAGAATGAAAAATGCAAAAGTAAGCACTTCACATGGTCTAAGCCTATGTCTCACATGCTACTTGAGATATTAGTCGAGGAGGCACTTAAAGGAAACAAGCCTTCTTCCACCTTCAAAATGGAATCTTTTGCAAAGGTAGCTACAGAAATTAGTCAAAAGTTCAACGTGCAATGCGAGCCGAAGCATGTGGACAATCATCTCAAAACTGTGAAAAAAGAATGGGGAATAATAACCCAACTTAAAAATAAAAATGGTTTTGGTTGGGATGATTGTTTGAAGATGATTATGGTTTCGAAAGATGTTTATGATAAAGAAGTAAAGTATGATAAATAATGTATTCTATGTAATTTTTACATTTACTTTTGTTTCCAAAACTTTATACAAGGAACTAAAAATTGTATATTCTAATTTTTATGAACAGACACATCCGAATCATAACAAGTATCTCAACAAAAAACTTGATATGTATGAAGCAATGACAATTGTTGTTGGGAAAGACATGGCAACCAGAAATTATGCCAAATCATATGCTGATATCAACCTGGAAGAGAACATTGAAGTGCAATCTATTTCAATTGAAAATGGAGGAGAATATGAAGAAACTTCAAAAGGTAAAGAGACATCTTCATCTAATACCCAAAAGAGGCAATATAAGAAGAGATATCGAACAGATGAAGATGATAGTGTTGAAAAATTGTCTAAAAAGATTGGAGATGTAGCGTTTGCAATTCAAAACCTAAGCAAAAATCAACTTGATGTTAATGAGCTATATACAGAAGTGATGAAAGTTGAAGGTTTTGAGGAGATCGCTCTTGGTTATGCTTTTGATCACTTGGTCCAAAATGAAATGTTGGCAAAAGCATTTTTGGCAAAAAAAATGCTAATTTGAGAAAAATTTGGGTTCATAATTTTGTGAACCAACACTGCTACAGGCCCAATTGCTAGATGATTTCACTATGATAAGAAAGTTTATGTTTGTTTTTTGACAAGTATGTTTACTTATTTAATTCAATCTAGTATGTTTATGTTTGTGAATTTGAACTAATATATATGAGTATTACATCAAAACTTAATATTTATGCATGCTTTTGTTTTATGTAAGATATTTATTTTTATTTCTAAATGCTTATTTGATATATATTAAGGGGATATTAAAGGGATAATTGCCTATACCTGTAAAAAAAAAAACAAATCTTTATCCAAACAACCCATCAAAATATTTTTGTTTTTATTTATCTTTTTAAAAAATCTTCATACCAAAAAAACCCAAATATCTAACTCTTACTTTAATACCATAAACTAATTTGGCTTTCTTCATATGAAAAAAAAACATATTTTAAATTGAAAAAAATAATATTAATAGGTTTTATTTATGAAAAATGTCACAAGGTTACTCTATAATATTATATGACATATATAGTTATATTTATAAAATAAGCTATATATGAATATATAGGATATAATAAAAAAAATTCATCATTACACTTTTTTAGATTTTATTCTTTTATTATAAGTGATTAAATATTTATATTTAATATTTTTCATATATTAGATAAATTTGAAAAAAACAATTCATTAATAAATTATTTTCCAATTCATTTTCCATAACATAACCAAACACTGGAAAGTGTTTTCCAGTTCATTTTTCATTACACTACCAAACATCGAAAAATACTTTCCGGGAATTCCCTTTTCTAGAATTCACTTTCTCCGGAATTCACTTTCCAAAAAAAAAACTACTTTCCATCAAACAAACGGGGCCTAAAAGGAAAAACACTTTCCTGGAAACCAAGCAAAATTTTCCTTTGACTAAAAAGTGTTTTCTGTTGACTGGAAAGTGTTTTTTGTTAACCAACTTTCCTAATGGCAAACAAATACAGGAAAGTTTGGAAAGTGGTTTCCCGGAAACTACTTTCCGGGAAACAAACATGGCCCAAGTCAAATCATGAGTTCAGTGAGACTGATTATGATAGAATTATTGAACAGGCCAGAAGTATTTTACCTAAAGGTAATAAGCTGAAAGAGAACTTCTATGTTATTAAGTCCATGATAAAGCCTCTCAATTTGGTATACCAAAAACATTGACATGTGTCCAAACTTCTGCATATTATATTACCCAAAAAAATATAGAGTCGATCAAGTGCATAAAATATGGGCATTCTTGTTATAAACCTAGAACTGGTAAGGGAAGGAATCTTGTCTCACACAAAAAAATTAGATACTTCTCAATCACACCTAGACTATAAAGGTTATTCATGTCACCAAAAACTATTGAGCACATGACATGACACCAATTACATGACACGGTAGATGGAATGATGGTGCACCCTTCTGATGGTGAAGCCTAAAAACATTTTAACAGTGTGCATCCTTATTTTTCAGTGGAATCAAGAAAGATGCATTTTAAGTTATGTACAAACATATTCAATCCATTCAAGTCATTTGTTGCTCGTTATTCTTGTTGGTTAGTGATACTCATAGTTTACAACTTGTCATCGAGGATATGTATGAGGCTGAAGTTCATATTTTTATCTATGGTCATACCTGATCCTAATAGTCCAGGTCAGAATATAGATGTTTATCTTCAATCGTTGATTTATGAGTGAAAGTAGTTTTGGTCATCCGAGGCTTTGACTTATGATGTATCAAGAAAACAAATTTTTCTGATGAAAACAGTTTTAAAGTGGACTATCAATGATTTTTCTGCTTATGGAATGGTTTCTAAATGAATCACACATGAAAAACTAGCATATACATATTATATATAAAATAACAAGGAATTCACGTTAACAAACAGAGTAAAACATCTTTTTTTTTTCAGTAATGGTTTTTGCCAACAGATCATAAGTACAAAAAGAACAAGAAGGACTACTTTATTGGCAGAGTTAAAAGGGATTTTGCAGCACCGCTTTTTTCGGGTGGGGAATTGGATGACATGATGTTGGAGTATGGTGACATTGTGTTTGGTTTTTAATCTTGTAAGTATAAGTTTTTTTAATTTTGGTTTAACCCATAATTGGGTTAAGTGTAGTATTTTCTAATGCTTCCTTATTGGATATCAATCTCCTCCACCATAACTTTGATGTTATGCACATAAAAAAAAAAAAACGTGTTTGAGAACATTTTCAACATGGTTATAAACGGAAGGAGGAACACAAAGGACAACATCAAGGCTGGAATGGATATAGTTTTGATTTGTCACTGTAAGAATATGAAGTTGGTTTATATTGAGTTATGGGTCGTAAAGCCCAAAGCCAACTTCGCCTTAATCAAGCATGCACAATTACGTGTCCACCTATGGCTTAAAAATTTGCGTTTTTCTAATGGACATGCCTCGAACATATCAAGGTTGGTGAATTTGGAGAATTATAGATTGTATGGAATGAAAAGTCATGATTGCCACATCTTTATACAAACACTCATTCCACTAGCTTACCTGGATTTATTGTCAAAGGAAATATGGATGCACTCACGAAGATCAACCATTTCTTTTGAGATATATGCTCTAACAAGTTGCAAATACAACACATGGAGAGCCTTAAAACAAAAATCATCCAGATAATTTACAAAATTGAAATGATATTCCCTCCATCATTTTTCAACTTGATGAAACACTTACCCATACATTTAATGTTTGAGGTAAAAGTTGGAGGCCAAGTTCAATATAGATGATTGTATCCATTCAAAAGGTTGATAATTACACATGTATACATGCATCATAATAATAATAAAAAATTGTCTTCTTTGAATAATTCAAAACATTCATTTAATTCCTTGCAAATACTTGTTCAACATTAAGAGAAAAGTAAAAATAAAAAAACTAGGCACATGTTAAGGCTTCAATATGCAAGGCTTATATTGTTGAAAAAATCTCAACATTTATCTTGTACTATTCCGAGCCTTAATTAAGAACAAAAATCAACCAAGTTCAAGGGTATGACAATGGTGGGAAAGTGTCTTTGAGTGGGAACTTGTCAATATTCTCTCATCTTGGATGATCCGTACCAAAAAATATTGTGAGGGGAAGATATTTGTCTAAAATAGAATTCAGACAAGCATATAATTATATATTATTTATCTGCAATGAATTATGACCTTTTATTTACTAAGTATACTACTTAAAATGTCATTATATTCAAACAATTTATCTCTTATAATATCATAAATAATTACATTGTTAAATTCCTCGTAAGCAACAACATCAATATTTACGGTCTAGATACTCACAACTAACTGAATCCCAAATCTTTCGATTACAAGATAAACAATTTTCCACATGATTCAACATGCATATAAGTATTGTTTAATTATTCTTATCTTTTGGGATACTTAAGTTAATTACACATTTCTTATTAACTATTCATAGTTGTACTTTATGTATCAGGTTTATCAATTGAGAAGGAATACTAGTGTTACTTTGTCTTTACTAAGTTTAGGTCCTGAAATAAAGGTGAAGTGCTACAATAAAAATTTCATAAATGGATATGTGTTTCATATTGAAGAATATGGACATGGTAGAAAAACATATAACAATGGAGTTTGTGTTAAAGGATCAACTTATAATGAGTTTGAAGTTGATTATTATATAAAGTTAGAAGAGGTAATTGAATTGCACTATCATAACGAACATAATATAGTTTTATTCAAATGTTATTGGTATGACACCACTGACAGAGGAATCAGAATATATCTTCATTATGGTTTGGTCGAAATTAATTCAAAGGCTAAACTCCTGAACGTTGATGATGTCTTTGTTTTTTTTTAAGCAATGCTAACAAGTTTATTACAAATACAATCATTTCTTTAAAAAGGATTGTTCAAGAGTTGATTGATTATCCGTAGTGAAAATCCAACCCAGAGGATGTGTCGAGGTTGTTCAGGATGGGAATGATGAATTAACTATGGGAGATGTTTCTTTCACTATAGCAGAGAACTCGTGGACAACCCATAGTGTTTTCACCATTGGATGCTCACAATCGGTTCTGAAAACTCAAACACCAAAGTTCACGTCCTTGTTAGATCGAGTACAAAAATGTATGACCCATCTTAATGAAAAATATAAAGGACTCAATGTTCATTATCAAGAACTTTGTTGAGAGATTATAGAGATAAGATCATAAATGGGTGATACATGTCACCTTCTAATTGGCTCCATGGTCTCAGCAACAACCAGCCTCTTCCTCCTCTTCCAGCACCACCTATGTTTAGTTTTATTGTATTTGAACGTAAAAATATTTAAATTTATAATAAATATTGGATTTTTATAATAAGATAATTTATTTTTACATATTTGATTTTTATATTATTTTAATTATTTTTCTACTTTTGTTCAATATATATATATATATATATATATATATTGAACAAAAGTAGAAAAATAATTAAATTGGTTCATTAATAATATCATCTTTAATTATATATATATATATATATATATAATTAAAGATGATATTATTAATGAACCAAGTTTGTTCGTATATTCCAGGGAGATGAAAAATAATTACAACAAATGTCATTGCTATTGTTAACGCACCGATAGAATAAGTATGTCGGTATATTCCAGAGAGTTGGAAAAAATTTACAGCAAATGTCATTGATATTGTTAACGCATTGATGAAATAAGTTTTTTAGTATATTCTAGATAGTTGGAAATGCATTACTACAAATGTTGCTACTGCTACTATTAACTAACTGACGGAATTATCGATAGTATTATATTGGTGATGTCATAACCCATTTTTGGGTTATTCCTAAATTAATCTTCCAACAAAAAAAACAGCAAGCACTACACGGTGTCATTAACGACACCGTGTGTTTTCTTCTTCCCCTGCGCATGTAGAGGTGAGGAAGAAGAAGATTTAAAATTTTCTTTCGTCGCTCTCTCTTCCCGGTCCACTTGCACAAATCCTGACAAGCCACATCCCATACCCTACCACCATTAATGCAACCCATGCCTCCTTACCCTATCACTACGATGAAGAGAAAAAAAAGGGGGGGCATCATGCCTTGCAGTAGCTGGGGTGGCTGCACAGAAGCCGCCCCACACCACCCTACCTTGCACCATGAAGAGACGGGGCAGGGTGACCCTCTCTCCCTCTGCCCATAAATAGAAAGGAAAAGAAGAGAAGTAAAGGGATGGAGAGAAATAAGAGAGGAGAAGAACGAAAATTAGGGGAGGATTTTAAAGAACGAACTGAGGATCTGAGAGAACCATAGGCGGGTTTGAAGAGAAGATTGAAGCAAACTGGGGGAATTTTGGTAGATAGAAAAACAGAGAGAATAAGGCAGGACAAAAAACAAAGAGGTTTTTTAAGGAGAGAATGATTTTGAGAGGAGATGACAGAGGAGTAACAAAGACAAAAAGGAGATTGTTTTTAGGGGCGAAAGATGAAGAAACAGAGTGGGACTTAAAAGGTGAAAGAAGAAAGGACAAGAGACATAGAGAGAAAAAAAGAAACAAAAAGGAAAGAAAGGAAAACAAGAGAATAGAAACAGGGAGCAAAAGAAACATAGAAAAATAGAAAAAATAAAGGAGCAGAACCGCCGCCCAATGGGCTAGAACCAACTGCACCACCACCTTCGCAAACCATCACCAGTCTTCCTCTTCGCCCACCGTCAACAACCACACAATCATCATCAGAAATTGAAGAAGATAAAGAGAAACAAAAACAGAAAGAAGAAGAAAAGGCAGAAATAGAGGAGAAAGGAGAAGTCGTCGCCTAGAACCACCATCTGCAGCTAGGGGTGAGCAATAAACCCAAAAAATTGATTAAATCGAGAAAACTAAAAAAACTAAATTGAGAAAAAAAAAATTAATTAACCGATTAGAAAACCCAAAAGAATTTCTGATTGGATTTTGGTTTTAAACGCCTAAAACCGATTGAGCCGGAATAAACCGAATCAGTTCAACCATAACTCTAAAAAAAAACTATAAAAAGATAGTATAAATAGGCACTAACCTAACCCTAAAGCAACATTCGTTGTCACCCCCTTTTCTCTCTGCCTCCCTGCATTATCTTCTTCATCACTCACATTCTCTTCTCTCTATAGCATGTCTAAAGCCTTTTAGCCATTATGAAAAGATCAATTTCAAAGGATCCATTTCACTTGCACGTCTGGCATCTTTATTGACTAAAATCACCAGAACTAAGCCCAATGAGTCACCAATCATCTTACTAGTGACACCTACTTACTTGTTCGACACCAGATCTTGATCCTGCTCTTCCAATTCGGCTTTTTCTTGCTCCCATAAAGGTTTCATGTTTTGAGGCTAACCCCTTTTCTGAGTTGCAAGTTGCAACAAATTCATGAACTTCACCTCTTACTTCAATCAAGCTAAACTACATCCAGGATCTGTCCATCTGCTTCTCTTTCAAAGAGAGCCTTTACTCTAGTTTTTATTTTCCTTGATATTTTATGAGTTTTTGCTTTTTTCATTATGTTGTAATCTGCAACTTTGGTTTTGCTTGTATTGTAAATGGAATTCAATCATGTCTTATGTAATCTGGAACAAGTTCTTGAACAGCAGAAACATGATTTGTTTCTGGGTTTCACCGGTTTTTGAACAACAAAAACCAAACCGAATGGAACCGAAATCAATCAATTTGAACCAGTTTTGGTACGATTTTGGTTTTAAATTTTAAAAACTAATAATTTCAATTTGGTTAATTTTTTCATGTAGAAACCAAAATGATCACCCCTATCTGCAACCATATTCGGCCACCACCAGAACAATAGTGAGCCACCACAACAGCCACCATAGGTCTGCTTTCCCCCGCCCCTCTCTTCCTCATTCTTCTCCATCACTACATTGTCTCCATTGTTCACGTTGCATGTGAACAATAGAGAATGCTCCATTGTTCATTGGACTGAGTTCGGCCTAGTCTAAAAAAAAAATTATTTTCTTGTGTATTTTTCTATCAATTTTGTGTCATAGTGGTTGGTATTTTTATACCATAAAAATACAAATCCGGTATTAAAATACTCAGTTTTCTCTGAAATGTTGAGAAAAGAAAATTAAAAAAATATTTTGTTTTCACCCATACAGTCAAGTCTAAAAAAAATCATATTGTATTTTCATACAATAAAAGTGTTTTAGCATACATTTTGGCTATAATAATCAGTTTATTAAAGACGTGAGAACTAGGCCAATATTTCAAAAAACTTCAAAAAATTATTTTGTTTTCTTTTAATATTAAGGATTATGCGCTTATACGTAACACGTATTTTTTATATTAAAAGGATAGTTTTTTTTACGTAAGAATAATTAGGTTTAACCCGATAAGATAAGGACCTCCTTACCGAGAATGATTTTTCTTAAACCATAGACAGACCAACAAAAAGAAATACAATGAAACCTTAACATACATCAAACAATAAAACAATGCACCTTTGCCTTAGGTATGGCGTATTTGGGGTTCTAATACCTTCCCTCTACGCAACCAGTCCCCGTACTCAATCTCCAAGACCAGTTAGGGTTCCTAGTGACCAAAATACTAAGTGGAAACTCTCGTTCCTACTTTCCACAGATAAAAGAAAAGAATCATTGTCTCCCTATATTTGCCAGATAGATGCACATACCTAAGGGTCAAAGAGTCATCGTGATGCCGCACACATGTGATAAAATAACGACTTTGATGGGGACCTTGTGGACTAAACTTTGTTTTTGTCTGATCTTTATGTTTTATTGTTTGGTTTGCGTGTTTATTGTTAATATGCATTTCCTTTATTTATTTTTACATACTTTAATTTCTATACATATTTGTTCATGCATTGTATAGAATTGCCTCATGCATCACACTTTAATTTTTAAGAAATACACACAAGTTTATAAGTTAGGTAGGGGATTAGCGATCTGCTCTATGACTATTGGTCAAGGTTCAGATGCGTGAAACACCCAACTCATAACTGAGTGCATGCTTGGTAATGGTGGGCATACGTGCCTTTACAAAGACCATTGCTGGGCAGATATGAGACCATTTTGAGAAGCCTACCCATCATATAATGGCCTGAAATCTTTTCTTAGTATGAGCTCCCTAAATATAGTCATGTATACCCAATATGTTTGTACATACATTTGCATATATCAATTCATTGTAAATAACATACATACATGAAAAGTTGAAATATAGGTCCCCAAAGAGCCTACAACACCCGATTCTGAGCAAGAAACATCGAATATGAAGAGCGTGCTCACCATGATGCTTATTTTCAAGAAGAGTTGGAGTCTCTAAAGACAAGTACGGCTCGCCTTACTAGCTTACTCGAGCAAACACTAAGAAATACCTCTAGAGAAGGTCCTTCCAACTGACCCGTCACCTTTAATCAGACTTCGACAACAGCTCAGCCTAAAGAAAAAGTGAGTGAACATGGTCAAGAGCCTCAATATAATCCAGCATTTATGAAGTCAGCGACACCTGCACCAGCCCTAACAATCATGGATGTATTTACTAACGAGTCCTATAAGGCCAAGTCATCTGATATCATTAATCAAGATAAGATGGAGGCGATGGAGGCGATGGAAGCCAGAATCAGAGTCATTAAAGGGGTAGACTTATATGATCCAGTACAAGCAGCAAAGATGTGTTTGGTCCCAAATGTGGTTGTCCCGAAGAAGTTTCATGTTCCTGACTTCTCAAATATAGTGGAACACAATGCCCCATGACTCATATCAAGTTCTACTATAATAAAATGGCAAGAATAGTACATGATAAAAAACTACTGATGTATTTTTTTCAAGATCCCTTAAGTTGGGAACATTGAGCTGATACATGAGATTGGATAAGAAAAGATCTGGTGGATGCTTTTATCAAGCAATACAAGTACAACTTGGATATTACTCCCGATAGAACTAGCTTGTCTAATCTAGAGAAAATGAACAAAAAAAGCATAAGGGAATATGCTCAAAGATGGCGGGAATAAGCTGGTCAGGTACATCCCCCATTTTTGGACAAAGAGATGGTCATTTTATTTGACAACACACTCAAGGCGTTGTATTACAAGCATGTGATTGGTAGTTCAACTCAACAATTATAATGATGTGGTAGTGTGTGAACGTATAGAGCTAGGTGTCAAGAGTGATAGAATTTCTACACCCACCGAGAAAAGAGGCTTCGAAAGGAAAGAGGTTGATCATGTTGGAGATGGCTATAAGGGTACAAAAAACCCATCCTGAAACTACCACACTCCATCCCAAATTGAAAACATCAAGAAACCTGAGCTCCAAAACTTTCAAGCCAAAAGCCAAATTGAAAATTACCAAAGGGTCTAAGAATAACTACCTCCATTACGGCTACCCTTGAATGAGATGTATCAAAAGTTGTTGAGCGTTAGGCATATAGTTCCCAAACCTCTAGCACCTCTACAGCCATCTTACCCCATCCCGTACAAACCAGAGCTCACTTATGAATACCATATTGGTGTTGCTGGACATGACATCCATACTTGCAACACCTTCAAGAGAAAACATCTACAATTAATCAATGCAGGGTGGATATCGATTGAAGACACTCCTAATGTAAACATGAACCCTCTACCTAATCATACTTGAAGCGGTAGATTAGAAATGCATTAACAATGGAATGTCCAAGAAATCTGAAAGCCCTAATGGTCTAGGTAGGGTGCGAAAAAGGAGATTTTTGTCCCCACCATCACAAGAGCTGTTGTAGGGAGGCTAGCCTAAAAGGAGATTTACCAAAATGGAAGGATGAAGCCAGCCCTATTATTGCCTTTTGTTTAATCATTTTGGTTTCAACTTGTTTCATTCTTATCATTAATTTGGCTCATAATACCATAAAAATTTCTCTATCAAATGAGTCTTTCTTGTTAATAAGATCATGTATTTTACTGGGTTCATGATATGCCTTTATTTTTTCTTGTTATTTCATGCAAATAACATACCGAGCACAACCTTTACTCACGAAACCATTGCAGCAAGAATCATTTGGTGTGTTTCCCTTTTCTTCCAAAACTATGCATGATCTCATATGTTCACAAGGATTTTTAGGAATTCAAGGTTTAGTACAAAAACAAAAATCATATTGGTGTTTGTCAAAAACAAACGAGTTCTGGAAATTCAAGTGATTCCTTAGAAAGGTAACCATACACTTAGAAAACCTAACAAAAAAAAAGGTGACTCCAAAGCTAACTTTTAATTGAATGAATAATGAGAAATCATTTTGCATACTCGCATGAAAGCAAGGCTTACCAATCATAAGAGCATGTGTTTGAGATGAAGAAAGGTCATCTCTGATAATTCTTTCATGAAGCTAAAAATATATCATTTACAGTCCCTTTTTTAGCCTAATACCATTTTTTAAAAAATAACCTTAGCTAGGATCACACTCCACACTGGGGGGCAAGTGCGAGAGATATAAAAAAAATCCTCAATATTAAAAAGTGCCTCAAAACAACACTAGGGGCATAAAAGAAAATTCTCGATGATCAAAGGCGCCCAAACAAAGCTAAGGGGCATAGAGAAAAATCCAAATGATTCAAAAGATTTGAGCTTTCCACAAAAATAATTAATATTATGATGCTCAACCAAGTGAAGATCGAAGAAAACAAAGAAAAAAAGCCCAAGCTTAACACTAGAGGGGCATGATAGACCACTTTGGAAAGATTCAAATGACAAAAGGTAAGGAAATAAGAACTAGCGATTCTTAGTCTTAAAATCCTTTAAACACCTTTTGAGACTACAAATATTATTTTCTTCATAACCAATAACCAAAGCCTATATTATTTGCCTAATCAAGCCCTTTCTAATCAAAGGCAAGCAATCTAGATCAGTAGGTAATGTTTTCCTATGTGAAACAAACTCTATTATTCATATAAATAAAATTAATGCTTTAAAAATCGATTCTCTGTAACCCTCAAATTGAAATTTAAACCTCTTTGACCAACAAAATGTCACTTTATATTTTAACCAAAAGCATAACAAAAGTTTTCATCACTTTTGAAAACCTATCCATAGGAATCACTTGAATTTCTTCAGAATGAGTTTGCTTTAAACCAATGTCGAAATGATTTCTATGTTTGGAATAGCTTTGAAATTCTAAAAATTCTACATGAAAACAACTCCTTGTAAATAACCCATAAATTTTTTCACATAGCCTCATCCCCAAAGAAAACCCAAATTAAACACTTGGGGGTATGATCAAGCTGGGGGCAATCAAAAACACATGATAGGACTGACTCCATGATTCCCTTTCTAAGAAAAATGTTGGGAAGAGCTGGCAACCCTTGAGATAAAGGATGAAGGACAAAGAAGAATAATGATATCAAACTCTTCCCAGTAGTTAAGATCATAAGATGTGACTCGAGTAAGCAAGAGCGAAAAGGCCATCAAAGTTTGTTTCCAACACTCCAACTTTTGAGAAAATGAAGATTCCATAAGGAAAAGAGGGGCCTATATTTCAACATTGGCATATTGATCATAATGCATTACTTTCAACATTGGTAGATTAGTGTTTCACCATCATCTCTCAGGTAATGTGTTTTCGAACCCTAGCTTCTTTTAAGTGCATCTTTGAGCCACCATCTCTTGGGTAGTGCGTTTTCTAACCCTACCTTCTTTTAAGTGCGCCTTTGAGCCACCATCTCTCGGGTAGTGTGTTTTCTAACCCTATCTCCTTTTAAGTGCGCATTTGAGCTCTTACTTCTTGGGTAGAGCGTTTTCTTACCCTACCTCTTTTCAAATGAACCTTTAAGCCTTATCTTTTGGGTAGTGCACCTTTAAGCTCTCACTTCCTTTCGAGTGCGCCTTCAAGCCCTCACTTCCTTTTGAGTGCGCTTTCAAGCCCTTACTTCTTTTTGAGTGGGCCTTCGAGCCCTTATCTTTCAGGTAGTGCATTTTCTAATCCTATCTTTTTTTAGTGTACCTTTGAGCCCTCGTATCCATTTGAGCCCTATCTTGTCATCTCTTCAAGACTTTTCCTTTTTCCCTTGTGTAGGTCACCCATTAAAATGAGACCATCATTTTTTCTAGGTAGGTCACCAATTACAATGAGACCATCATTTTTTCTTGGTAGGTCACCCATTATAATGAGACCATTCTCCATGTTTTTTTATCTGGGTAGGTCACCTATTACAATATGATCATTCTTCCACCTAGGTAAGTCACCCATTACAATGAGACTACTCTTTCCTTTTTTTCATTTAGGTAGGTCACCCATTACAATGAGACCATTCTCCATGTTTTTTTTTTTACCTAGGTAGGTCACTCATTACAATGAGACCATTCTTCCACCTAGGTAGGTCATCTATTACAATGAAACCACTTTTCTTTCTTTTTTTCCATTTGGGCTGGTCACCCATTACAATGAGATCATTTTCAAAACCTTTATATTTTTTCCACTTGATAGGTCACTCATTACAATGAGACCACACATATTTTCTTTGGTTCTGGTTAAAGAAGATTGCTAGATGGGATCTCAAGTTATCCCAACTACACACCAATTTAACTTTGGTTAAAGGAAGTCACCAGATGGGATTTCAAGTTGGCCGAGCTACATGGAATTTTGGTTCTGGTTTAAGGAGATCGCCAGATAGGATCTTAAGTTAGCCCAACCACACACAAACTTTGGTTTTGGTTAAAAGGAATCACTAAATGGGATTTTACTTTAACCCAATCAAAGACAGGATTTAAAGGATCACTAAGATCAGGATCTCAAGATAACTAAGTTGTTGATGTGAAGACAAGAGTTTTAGATCAACTAAGCTTTGAAAAGATCAGTTTCAAAATGAATGTTTTGTTTTATCTTTACAAAACTTATTATGCGACGTCTTTGCTGTGTAAGTATTGTAAAAAGAGGAGCAACTGTCATAACTCAATTTTGAGTTATTCCCAAATTAATTTCCTTCTCTTTAAAAAAAAAAAAAAAAGAGCAAGCATTCCATGGTGCAGTTTTGAATAGCACTGTTTTGAATTATGAGATACAGCTATATTTATATAAAGGTTATAATATGATAGAACATCATCTACTATTTTTAATTCTCCACTATTAAAATTATAAACTAATTATAAGATTTGATGGAAATTTTTCTCTAATTAAGGATTAAGTTAATTATTATGCCACCTAGAGTTAACAAACTAAAAGTGATTGTTCTTAAAATTGAGGAAGTAAAACATACTTATTCCCATTATTCACTTGAGTTTCTCGCGAGGGTCATGTCACACTTTATATATATATATATATATATATATATATATATATATATATATATCTGACTAAAACACTCTAAAATTAGTTATTCTTAATTATAATAGCCCAAAATTACAAAAATAATCACCTTTAACTCATTTAAATCTTATAATTAGTTAAAACATACTTATTCCCATTATTCACTTGAGTTTCTCGCGAGGGTCATGTCACACTTTATATATATATATATATATATATATAATTCAGATTTTTGTGCCAAACAGAAAAGCTCAATGCTTCTCCACTCTACCATTTCATTTTGAACACTTATTTTTATAGAACCATTTTATAGCATTTTGAAATAACTATACTTTTTAATTTTAAGAGATTGGTGTTAATATAGTTTATTAACTTCCTTGATTTTTAAATTTATCTTCACTTAAGGTAATTTATTAATGTTTTTAAAAAATACATCATGTCAATATGAAAGTGTGCCCATAAAATTATTTGTGAAGACATTTAATTTTAGCTGACAAAAAAATTAATTTAAAGATACTTTCATCAACAAATAAGAATTAATAAAAAAGAAAAAAAAGCTGTACATTTTATCGAAATAGCTAGCCTATCAATGCTTTACTAAATGTTTCAAACATCCTGTTCGACTCTTTGAATTCTATCGAAAATAAAGAACACTGCACTGCTACTTTAGAGAATCATTATATATTGATTTCATCTCAGAGTTCTTGTTGTTTCTTCTTTACACAATGGAGATAGATAATGTCTTAGCAAGTTAGGAGATAAAAAAGAAATAAAAAAGAAATAGGTTCCATAGTAGTTATATTGTTTTTTTTTTTTTACAAGTAATTATAATGTTAGTAATAATTAATTAAAAATTTGTACTTTATCTTATATAGTTGAAATGAAGAATACGCTTAGAAGTGCAAATTATTTTTCGAAGGAAATATTGTCGCATAATTCATTAAAATTGCTGTATGTATATATATAGTAGAATTTAAAATACAAACATGATGTGATAGTTCCTCTACTTTTCTCTGTTTCCTTTGTTCGTAATGCATTGGCACACTAACAAGAAATATTTTCATTGTAATCATCTAATTAATTATACAGTAACAAAAAAAAAAGTTCTCTCGATTTATAACATAATATAATCCCCTCCCTAGCATTTTAGCAGATCAAATCAGTCATATCTTGCCCCATAATTAAAGAGCATAGCACTGTATTCACTAATCAAGATATCACCTCAAGATCACCACTTTTAATAAATTATATGTTCATGACAAAATCGGTTCTGTATGATGTGATTAGTAGCAGAAAAACAATAAAAATGCTAAATCATCATATGTGTAGAAAAGGAGTCTACATATGCCCTAAAACAAGATTTTGTCGTCGTAACTATATGATAGTGAAACGTAAATTATTTAGCAGATGATGTAAACAAACTGAGCATTAAAGATAATGAAACAAGCAATAATTGCATTTTCGTCCAAAAAAAAAATTGCAGATAAATCTGTTGAAAATGAATTAAATTAATTGTCACATAATATTTTACAGCAAAAATATAGATATGGCCCCTTGTTTTAGCCATAATATATCGCTCTCTTGCACTAAATCCTCTTATTAACCATAATTCATGAGATCTGATCACATTCATCAAAAAAAGAAAAAAGAAAAATTATATATGGCCACATGTAATAAACGTATCTTTGAGTGTTTTCATGTGCAAGGACACACTGATCATATATATATAGCCTGTGCATGTATATAAACCCAGATGATGTAGGGATATGCTTCCAGGGACACGCTAAGGGGTTTATGTTTATGAGATCCATGCATAACTTGGTGAAACAGACCAAGAATCAAAGATTTTTAGCAGGGGTACAGGTGTTGAAGAGTAAAACACCAAGAAGCAAATTAAACTTGACACAAAGTTCCAAACAGTAAATTAAGGAGAGAGGTGTGTGTGTGTGTGTTCATATGTACTTGACATTATATATATGTTTTTAATAAATTAAAGCAGCATTCGTACATGGCTTGTATTGTTTGTCTGCGAATCTTTTTGTCACCTGGAGAATTCTCTCTAGGTTGGAGAGGAAAGAGCTGGAGAGAAGAAACAAGTAGTACGTGCTTTATAAAATTAAAATAATGGAATCGATCTACCATTTTCTGGGTATTTCTGATCAAATTCATGGTCTCGTAGTAACAGGTCAAATATTGGAAAGCTGAAGTGAAGGAAATATCAAAGGATCGATCTCAGTAGCCATACGAACATTGAAGTACATGGTGATGAGATCGAAATCAAAGAATGATTGACAAGTCAGACCAGAAAATGCAATAAATAATCTACTTCAAATTCCACGAGTAGATCAGAACTATGTTGTTTCAGGATCAGATGAGATTGGATCAGGAGCACATACCTTATAATTAGGGTCTTGTAATCAGCCAAAGGAAAGGTTCGGTGTAAGGAATGAAGCCTGGTCCGAGATCAGTTCATGATGTTTACCAAATATAATAACCTAACAATTAACAGGAAGTAGGGATATGATTAAAAATTTAAAAGCTAGCTACCACTCATGAGATGGATCTTGAATCAAACTCTATCACTAGCGCTCACTCTATATTGAAGCTAAAATCTGAGCAAAAGGCCTAGCTCGTAGCTGCTGTGTATACAGTACTGATCAATACATAGCGAAACCTAGCAGTACTAACATGAACTAAATGAACGGGAGAGACAAGGATCTTGGATCAAACTTCATTCCAAACACCCCTTTTCCTTCTTTCAAGGATCCCCTATATCTGAGTCATGATTCAACAATCAAAACACAACAAGGCTGCAAGGTACTCGGGTTCTTAATGTTGTCACTCTCTTCATACTTACAAGCTAGCACACAAGACCACACACTAAGGAAGTAGATGGAGGTAAGAGAAAAGATAACGAGGACATAAATGTGGAAAAGCACATGATAGACAGGTCATTTGAAGAATAAAATAATGGAAAGGCTGGTAGGTTTTGGAGGGATGATGTTGTCTTCTTGTAGGGAGCTTTTCATTAGAAAAGAAAGAGAGTGACTTTGGAGGCTTTTACAGGCTACCTCTGTGGAAAAAAAGAGCTTTGTCACTGAAATAACGAGGACCCGGAGAGAAGCATGAGGGAGAGGACATGGACCTCCACAATCCCCTTGTTTATTTTATTTATTGATATATTATAGTTAATTTTTGGTGGTCTTCCAAGAAAAGCCATACTTAACAACAAGGTAGATATCTCCATCATGAACCAAAAAGGATCACCACCGCCCATACCAAAGCATGATATCTGCACTTACTCTTTGCTTTATCATAAAGATATGTATGTAGCAAAAAAAAAAAAGGAAATCTATGAAGATACGATCGAAACATAAACATTTTCGATTACGAGAGAGATCAAATTAATGGGAGTATTAAACACACATATCATGGCAAAAAGCATTGCTAGTCAGGAATATACACGCGCACACACGTAATCGATTGTACCATGATTGATTTCTTTCAATTTATTTAAGTTAATTTGTGCTGTAACTACCACACTGGTGTTTCTTGTCCCACCACTAAAAAATGAATAAAGAATAGTAAAAGCCATCTCGGTTAAAATCTTGACTTATCTTAGATTTTTCGATCAAACACCGATCAAGATGTATTGGTTATTCCGGCACCACTTTGTTCTGCATTGAAGTAGGGTCGATTTCAAAATGTTCTAGGCTTATAACCCAGCAAACCCATCTCTGTTTGTCCTAAGAGTATTCTAGTGTTAAAACAAAGGTCAAAAGGTGAAGATTGAAGGCTAAAATTTGAGTTTGTTTATCTAATGCTTTCAATTTTGAATTATATAGCAAGAAAAATAGATTTTTAAGTGTAGTTTTATGGGTTTTTTCCTCAAAAATAAATAATAGATAATGGCTTTAGTTATGATGATTATATTATGACTAATATATATTTTACGAAAGGGAGCTGCTAAATTAATTTAGCAAAATAAAAATGAAGAAATTAATCATTTTAAAAGGTGAGATAATGGAAATAACTAGCTAACAAGGCTAATTATGAATTTAGCAACACCCTTTACGAATTGATTATACAAAAAACATAAACATTGACATGTTAACCAGTACTGTCATGGTCATATCCTATGTAGAATAATTTGGGTTTCCAAACGTTGCCAGAGAGCTACAAGTTTGATCATATATGTTCGTGCACGCAATCTTTTATAAACATATCTTCACGCAAATTTTATCAAATGTAATTTGATCAAGCAAGTTTAAAGAGATTTGGTTTGATAAGATGATTGAGGATCATTCAAGATCCAGCGGTGAGGCCACACTCAAATCAAGAGGGTCGAGTCTAAATTAGAGAGAGATAAAAAAGGTAAAATGTTATTTTTTAAAGTTCAAACTCGTAATCGTTTAGTTATCAAGGCACTAATCAATTACAAGGTCAATAACGAAGAAGTTAAAAAAGGAACTGAATGAGCTTGTTCAACATATTTGGAAGGAAGCTGACTTCAACGAGGCTACAATACATATAGGATAACCTATAATCAACATAATTCAAGTTCTGGAAATGCTCAATTCTTCCATAAAATAGGCTTAGGGTTAGCATCATGATGGCTACCTTGTTTGAACAATTAATCCTAACCTTACAAGGATATTTTAATAGAATATTTGGGGAGTTTCTATATTCTATAAGGATAATAAGGGGCATGAGCAATTACAAATATTTTCATACTTATTTAGGAGGTTAAAGTCGTTTTTTGATTGATTTTTTTGAATACATAGTTTTACACTAACAAACATAATTTTTTATCCAACGACTGGAACGAGTTGAAATTTTACCATAATTTTTAAGAGATATTTTTTTATATGTGCTTAAAATTTCAAGTGAATAGGCTATCAATAAGGTCTTTAAATAAGATGCAGAAGCTACTATACAGAATTGGTATTAGTTCCCTTGTTGATTTTAAAAAAAAATTCTATTATATTTAGAACACCCTTATTATTTTTTTAGAATTATTAGGACATTTTTTATCAATTATAAATAGATTTATTTAGGTTTTATTTAGGTTTATTTTATAGACTTTGATTTCATAATAATATTGCTTGTGTATGAGAGGTATATTCTTGCATTCTTGAGCTCTCTAAATAGCTTATTAATTTGACTTATTGAATAACAATTGTCTTCGTGACATCTTTTTTTTTTTCTGTTTATGAATTGGTATTTGTTGGGTGAGGGTTCATTTTAATAGTGTTGATTCAGATAATTTATATGTCACATTTCTATCAAACACGATTTTTTAGCTTTATAGAATTTATCTTTTTTTAAGTATAAATTACATGACCACGTGATCAAATCACTATTCTTTTTTAATAAGATTTGAGGATGTTAGTAATATATCATTTTGGTTAGATGACACTTATCAAATCTTTCATAAATTAGTAATGGCCTACACCTACAAATACCCCTATCAATTACCTCATTTGGTAACTTTTCAATATTAATGTTCTTGATAGTTTCTCACTCTAATCTTATCATTTGCATCACTACATCATTTGTTTTTCCTAATATTGTTTCACTCCCTACACATCCTTCGGAGATTCCTTTTTTTTTTTAAGGCAACTACATATAATCATAATTCTTGTTTACAATACTTCTCACACCCCTATATGCCACATCATCCTCACTCATTAAAATTGTGTGTCTTCCTTTGAACTCTCTCTCTTTCTCTCTAGCATATATTAGTTTATTAGCCTGCTTTACATATAGGTCGAATAAAAAAAGATTTACATATGAAAAAACAATATCCAGGTCATAATAAACTATATGGTATTGTTATTAAATCTGATCTAATATGTCAATATTGTAAAAATCAATCAAATATTGAATAATGAAATTGAAAACAAAAAAAAAAGTAAAAAGAATTCAATCAAAAGAAAAAAAAACTAGAAGATGAAATTTAAAAAATAAAAGAAAAGGGAAAAAAAAGGGTTCAACCTAATGGTTCAACCTTGAAACCTTTTTACCTAACTCTTTGCCTAATACTTACATGACCGGTAAAAAGTGTGGTTTGGTTTTAATTTTTTTTTCAAAATATCATTTTTTTTAATATTGAGATGATGACATATTGGATCGATCTGGGCTTTATAACTTAACATGTCAAACTCATAATCTTGATATTTGACTCCACTTGGTTTAACAACTCTATATATATATATATATGTTTTTTTAACTATTGAAAAAAAAAAGTAGCTAAAAAGGATCCAGTAAAAAAACAAAAAATTATGAAATATATACAAATAATTTTATGAGAGTAAGTTATTATATGATTCTCGAGATTGAAAAAAAAAAAACATTATCTCTAAAGTTTGTTTTTTAAGTGCAAAGAGTGTTTAAGTTTTCTCACTATAATTTTTGCACTACTTTATAAAATAGCCTAAGTATGTTTAATGACGATTATGATCCTTTTAATTCATATTGGAAAAGACCTTAGAATGATCATACATGTTATTGAATATGTTAGATAGAAGAATCTTAAGAGAAATTATATATATATATATATATATATAGAGAGAGAGAGAGAGAGAGAGAGAGATAAGAGAAAGATTTGCATATTAGTTATAATATCTTTTCTAAGAGCTTGATTGATTAAAATATTTCATATTATGCTATTGCAATTAACTTTGATTGATTTGCTCTGTGGATGAGCATAAATGTTATTTGGGTATTATTATTTCTTATTGAAATATATATTAATGTTGAGGTGGGAGTAGGTAGCTTTTCTTCACAACTTATACGAATAAATTAATGTGTACCTTTAGAGATATAATAGCCTCGTTGGTAAATGGGTTAGCTCCCATGACATCATAAAAAAAAAAATTGGAATCTTAGGAAAGTTTGGTGGCAAAATAATTTATTATGAATTCGTCAGTTCATTGAATGATAGCCTATTTAAGGCCCGAATAAGGAATGCATAAGAGTTGGCACCAAGATAACCTTGCTATGAAGACTAAGAAATATGAAAGAAAAAAAAATCCCCTTAATTTGTAGTTTAGCCATCAAATTATTAATTAACACCCATGAATTTCATTTCATTTAATTATAATTTTTGTTTTTTTTTTTTTTGCTAATACTTGGTATTAGTTGTCTTTGGTTAGAGATTTTTGACATTTTATTTCTCATTATTTGATCTGAGATTTTAATTTTAGTGGGTGATACTCCATCTTAACCATCATGTCAACCTCTTATATTACAAAGACAAATTATATTATATGAAAGTATAAACATTATACAATGGATCCCAAATATTGATTAGATAAAAAAAAAAAAATTCTAACCATACTATTTATGAAAAAGTATGGTAGATTAAACATATTTTTTTAACATTATCAAATTAATAAATACATATATAAACAAATTAATCCTAGATTATCTTTAATGGAAAGGCTAATTAAGATCATTTCTCTTATCCAATCAAATATACGCTATTCAAACCCTAAAAGGTGTAGCTCAACTGATTAAGTTCTAAGTTTGCATTCTAAAAATCATCAGTTCGAGTTTCACAAACCTCAAAGTCAATAGAGACTTACATGATAAAAATATATGCTATTCATGTCAAGACTAGAAATTTATTAAAGTCCTACTTCTTAATGCTTGTCGTACAGTTTCATTTATGAATACATATATCTGATCAGCACAAGAGATAGTAAGATTTCTTCAATACTAGCTTTAGTTGGAAATAAAATTTATTTCTTGACCTGTTTTTATAAGGGTCTATTCAGTTGGTTATCATCTAAATTTGGCTAATCCTCTCTATTAAGATCATTGATGAGAAGTTCTAATTTTTTTAAGATGATGTTTGAAACATTTGTTTTAATAGACTGCATGAAACAATCTTTATCTTGCGTTTTAAAAAATCCAAATATATCATAGCTCATTTAATTGTATATTTGATAGTTAGAATTATTTGCACCATTGATCAAAATGAGAAGCGATAATGTTCTTACCAATACATGATCACAGGTTCTTTCCAAGTTCCTTAGTAAAAAGGAGAGGGACCCAGTTCATTGGTATGATATAAGATTGCTTCTGCAATTCTTTTTGGCTTGCTGCTCTGAATGGCTATATGGTGTTTGATAAAATGCTAATGCAGAAATTTAAGCTTGCAGAGTTCATTGGTTGAAGACTCATTTGAGCATATATTAATTTGATACTACATGCCAAGATATCATTGGTAAAATCTAAATATATTAATACACAAGCAATCCATGTCTTTTAACCAAGAAACATACTTAGAAATGTATATGCCTTACTATTGTATATTTATATTGATACATAAAATCTAAAATATAAATTAAATCCCCCAAAATTTCTTAATTGAGACATTTGTACATAGATATTTTCTCCCTCCAAAGAAACTCCTCTAAATTCTTCGTCGCATCATCCCCTCAAAGTGCCCTTTTTTTGTATTTTGCTTTCTATCAAATACTCGGCCTTCTCTTACCCAGAAGGGTCCACTACATTTCCAATCTATCATTTCTTTCTTCTATTACTATGGCATCTGTATTCTTCCAGCATGCAAAAGCAAAAGAGTGCAAGATCTCGATATTGCTCGCATGATTTTTTGACTGCTCCTGTCTTCTCTTTTGGGCCAACGGACATGAACATCCATGGCTGCTATCTGTGCTTGGCAAGTAGCCCTTCTCGATGGGTCCTGCACAGTTTCTCTCCTGTTGGAGACATGCATGATTGTTTTAGGTCCACCAGCAGTTTGCTTGGCGCACATCTGTCAGAGGCTTGAGGATTCCAACCTTTAACATTCTTCATTAGCCATAAGAGCTTTTGATAAAATCTTTTCGTTTTTGTCCGTGTTCCTGTGGTTTGGACTCTTCTCAATGTTCTTGGGGTTTATCATTACACGTTCTTCTTTTCCTCTTCTTCTTCCTCTTCTGTTTTTTTTTTTTTTTGGGTGTTTCATAATCAATGATTATTGGAATTAAAAGATAAAATTATCTATTTCACAGGATTTCTTTGTTATTATAAAATTGAATGGGGTAGAACAATCTTTTAATCTTTTTATTTGCGTAATGTAATGTCTAAATTATGTTTAAAAGTTAAATTTGCTTAACTACTTGGAAGGGGATTTTTTGGTTTTTTATCTTTCTTAGGATAGTTTAATTACTAATGTACCCTTAGAAGCAAAAAATTTATAGCTTAGGTCAAGGGGTTTTTTGTTCTTTTAGTTATGGTTTTTACATTAATATCATGTAAGGTCTAGGACACTTAGCGCTTCTAATAAATTATAAACAAAAAAAAATATTATTGGTGTATGGGAGGTGTTTGTACTCTTTATATGACACGTAAAACACCTCTCGGTGTCCAAAAAGAAGCAATCATCGTCTCTATCGATGGTGCACTTGGAGGTGGATCCATAGGGGCAGCGCGTATAAGATGTTTTGCAGTTGTTGGGTTTTTTTCCTCCCCGTCTTTTCTTTTTTTTTCTCTTAGAAAACATGTCAATCCAATCAAAATTAAGAGTTATCCTCCATTTTCTTCTTATTTCAATTGTGGTTCTCATTCTTCTAATTTCTCTTTATTTGTATTGAATCCCTTTTTTTATTAATTGTTTTTCAATTTTATCTCTTATTATTTAATTTTATTTAATTTAATTTTCATGTTAGATTTTGCCTTTATTATTTTAATTATTTTTGTCTTGGTTTTTTATTTTTAATTGATTTTTTTTTAATTTCATCCTTCAATGTTTTTTTTTTTTGAATTGGATTTTGTTAGTTTTTTCAGTACAATGATCTCGGTCTTATGAACTAGGTTATTGGTATGGAATTTTAACCCGGATTGATTTATATCTTTTTTTCCCTGATTTTATTTTTTTATTTCATTAGTTAGCATTGGATTTATTGAAAATTAAGCATTTTTTTTCTTTCTATGACGATAACCCAGCCTCGCGGTTCGGGTAACACATTTGTCATACTAGCTCTAATTGGTTCACAACTTTTAAATCATTTTATTTTTATTATTTTTATGTCAAGTTTGTCCCTCATTCTTTTAATTATTTTTTATTTTTTAAAATTGATTTTTTTTTATTTTCAGCCTTCAGCATTAGATTATTGAGGATTGGGCTTCGTTACTTTCTGTATTCAGTCATCCTCGTCTCATGACGTTGATCACGAGTATAAGATGTTAGCCAGGGTTGACATCAACCTTCTTTTTTAATCTTTTTTTACACTTATTTTCCTTCTTGATCTTAGTCTTCGACTTTGAATTTATTAAATATTAAGTTTGTTTATTTTCTTTCTATATGTTTTCTATGAGAATGTCCCAGTCTTACGATCCCTATCATAAATTTGCTATGCTAACTTGGATTAAATTGAGGTTTTTTTTCCATTTTTCATTTTCTTATCATCTTCTTCCTTTAGCATTATGGTCTATAAATCAATTCATGGAATTTTTGTTTGCTTTAAAACACGCTAGCAACACTTTAATATTATTATTTTTTTGTTATGAAAGAAATCAACTCGGCTTGTGGCGATACACATGCCACCTATGTAGTAAACAATCAAGGGATGCATGTGGCAGTAGTTCACCAACTATATTATGCAGTGCCTATAAAATATTTGATTTGCCTCAGCTTTTTATCGAGTATTACCATCATATAGGAAAATTAATAGGATACATATCTTCTAATAATTAATTTCTTCACCGTAACCCAACTAAGTTGTGGTTGAAGATTCAAATAAATATCCACCTTTAATGAAGATACAGGGATAGAGGATTTCATGGATTGGCTTAATAATTATGATAGAATGATGGGAGTATGCGATATTGTTAAGAGAAAAGATGAGGCAATTGGTGGAGATTAGATCGAGAGGAATTGTTTTTTTCACACTAAAAACAAATCCAAGATATTTTGCTAACAAAAGATGTCTGTTCAAAGTTGCTTCATATGATGTAATTATTGAAGAACAGACTTGTTTCACTGCTAGTTGAGCAGCCAAAGAAGACCATTATTAAAGTTAATTTGCAATCTAAAGAAGAAAATAATCCAAGGTGAACCTGAGATTTCTACATTTACACAAAATATGGATTTCACTAGATAATTGATAAACAATCCATGAAGATAAATAATAAGTTTAGTGACAAGGACAAATCCCTGCAAGAGAGATTTTGATTGATCTTGGGGAGACCCTACCCCGCTAACCCCATCTCTGCTAGGTTAGGCAAGGTTATGGTTGGCAAAGTGAAGCCTACCCAAAACTCTAACATGTTTTTGTACATCCTAGTCCATAATGATTTTTAACTTGTTTGCGGTTTGGTTCTTAGATTTTTTGAATTGTTTTAACATGTTAATATCAAAAATAGATTTTTTAAAAACTTATATTTTATATATATTTCCAAACAAAAAACATTTAAAAAAGTAACCTCTATAAAAACAAAACCAAGTTAATTAGCTCCATTTCAAGAAACTGGGAGTCTTTCAGACACTACATAAAAGGAAGTTGAAGAAGAAGAAAAACCTCCTTCCTAAAACAAGACCCATCAATCATACAGCCTATAAAAACTCGTATGGTTCATGATCGTCCAAGTCACCTCATCCCATCAAATCCTCTTCAAAAATGGAGTAAGAGAAAAGTTATGGCGTCCAAAAATAAAAAATAAAAAAGGAAATCATTCATCTTGGCACTCCTCTATAATTGAAGGAATAAAGACATATAGCACCAAGGGGAAAAAAGGTCACAGGACAAGAGGTTCAATAGGGTTATAAAAAATAGCATTTGATTGATCGTTCTAGTACTACTAATTATTCACCATCCATGCCAGGGTAAATCTTGCTTTTAATCAAGAATATTCCATGCACGCACTCGAGGTCTTGGCATAACGGAAAAAGGGATTTGTTTCTTTTCTTTACATCCGAGTTTGATTTTTTTTGTGCATGTTTATCATCCTCGTGATACCTTACCTATCCATTGAACTTGTAGGGTGTTCAATGGGTTCAGGAATTAATCGTACTGCATGTAAACTGACCTGGACATCCCGAATTATCAAAAACAAAATAGAATATTCCATGCATGCACCATAGGTAATTCCTATATCATTGCTCATGCATGTATCATAGGTAATTACTATATCATTGAATGTGTTACATTACGTAGCAGATTGAAATTTTTAATAATATAGGGGGGATTCAGATATTGCTAATGTCTTGTTTTCGTATCCAGTAAGAATTGACTCAATGTG
Organism: Populus alba x Populus glandulosa; assembly: GCA_033617975.1. Classification (NCBI taxonomy): domain Eukaryota; kingdom Viridiplantae; phylum Streptophyta; class Magnoliopsida; order Malpighiales; family Salicaceae; genus Populus; species Populus alba x Populus glandulosa. Next base: position 4,270,471 of record CM066155.1, on the reverse strand, counting down.
ATTTAATTGACTTGACGGGTCCAAAATAAACCCTACTGAACTGTAAAAATATAGTTTGATTCAAAGAGATTTAAAACGATATTTTTTGTATATATTAAGACAGCAACACATTAAATCAACATAAATCGACTTAGGTTAATATATTCAATTTGCGACCTGAATATTGAGATCCTAATAACTTATAAAAAGTGAATCAAAATAAATTATGAAACAGTTCTCAATTAACCCAGTGTTAAAGGATGAAATTGAAAAAAATCAATTAAAAAATAAAAGATCAAATAATATAATTTTAATCAACTCGAGTTAACTTGTCAAACCTACAACCCTAGTCATTAGACCAAGATAACCCCATAGAAATAAATGGTAAATTCAATATTGAAAAATAAAATTGAAAAAAAATAATTAAAAAATACTTAAAAAACTAGAGTCAACTCATATTAACTTGACAAACTTACAAATTAGATTATGGGGTGAGGATAATGTTATAGAAATTAAATTAAAATAAATTATAAAGTTAAAATTTTTTAATAAACTCGATATTAAATGATAAAGTTAAATAAAAATGTTTTGTAAAATTAAATAATATTTTGTAAATCAAAATAAATGATGAATTTCCATCCCATATAAATTTAGTATTAAATAATAAAATTAATTTTTTAAAAAAAAATACAGCACTGTCAATAATGTTTTGTAAAGAGATGAACAGTAAATTCACCTTCTAATTAATAATTTATTTGGTGCTGAATGATTTTACCGTGCCGTTGACCCTTTATTAGCTGCTGCGGATTCCCTGATTTTCAAAGTCAAAGAATTGGAGCTCACGCCTACGGTTTTGAGTATATGCCACTCTATCATCAAGAAATCATAAATACCGTGATATGAAATCATCGTATCCCCACAACCTCTGGTTGAGAAAAAGAACACGGTATTTTCGACCAAAGGTACTTTTGATAAGCTTTTTTTCCACGCATGAAGCAATAATTTTTATCACGGTACAAACAACTTAGAAGATCTTATTTTCTTAAAAATTCATAAATACCATATTCTTAAAGGTTAGCAGGTCCATGATAGGACTTTTACCATGCACACGAATTAGATTTTAGGACAAAATCTAATTTATTATGAAGATAAATACAGTGTGTTTAAGCATTGATAATCCTATAACCAAACAAAAGAGTGATACAGTTGCTCACAGCTTGATATGATGATTATTTTGCTGATGAACATCAGCCCTTTGTTCACATCTTATTATAATGAACAATTGATTTTGTTATTCAAAATTATCTCTTGTTGAAAAAGAATGAGGGGACATCTGAGAATTTATTCATCTAGGTCCTTAAGATAGAAGGGATGAAAACTACTCTAAAAACTAGAACAGAATGTACAATGTAACCTCTGTACAGTGAAATCATAGCAGTGCATGGAACTGAAAACAAGAGCAACGAAGCGCCGCTGTTGCCAAGTACTGAAGTTAAATCATACAGCCAATCTTAAGATGGGTTCTTGACAATCTTAACACTACTGTAGAAGCGCTTCAGATCCTTCATAGCCTTTTCCTCGATCTGAATCGAACGGATCGATGAGGGAGTGTCAACCTCAGGTTTGAACCAGCGGTTCATTCCTGGAGAATCTGATGGAGAGCCCTGACCTGTGGAAACTGAGAATCCATGTGTTCTCATCTTTGGACTATGGGATATACTTTGATGTCGCTTTCCCTGTCATGAGATAAGCAAAAAAAGAATAAGATCACTAAGGTATAATAAAAATGCAGACTTGAACTTCAGAAAAGAAATTGAAACAAAAATAGAAAGAAGGCTTGGTAATTCAATCTAGACATTCTTCCAACATAAAGTATGGATTGTGTTTTCCAGAAATGAAATGACTTTGTCCACATAATATATTGGCGACCTAAAGACATAATCTTGTCTGTCATTCACAATATATTAGCCTGCATCATTAAGAAAATGATGATGTATCTTGTTGCATTCTTGTAACGCGGAGCAATTATATGCTCATATAACAAATTATCATGTACAGAAAAGGACAGCAATTCAATTACAAAAAATGGAAAGACACAGCAAGGTATGAAATTGTATACCTGCTGCATTTGGATGTCTCTAAGTGATGGTCGAGAAAGAAGTGGAGGAGTCCCGGAAGCCCACGAGGGTGTATTTATTTCTGCATCAGATGCCTGTGATGCCGGTACTGACACCAAAGGAATTGGTTTGGAAGGCATAAGTGAGCTCAACAAAACTTTTCCATCACTTCTACTATCAAAATGATCTTCCACCTGATCTTTGTTCCTAGTTGGTATATTCAATTTGGTTTTGTTCTGTTCATCCTGTATTTGACGAAGTGAAGCAGATTCCTTTGAAACCTTAGCCCCACCCCATGCAGGACCCTCACTTCTGGGTGTTGGTGGAGGGGGAGCAGCATCTTTGGGGACCTCATCCAGGGCACCACTCAAGAACATGGAAAGCCCACCCTTGCGGTTCTTTTTCTTGGATACTGCTGGAGATGAAATCTTATTTTTTGGCAAGTCCGAACCTGATTTCTTCTGAACAAAGAATCCGATCTCTTTAGAAGTTTGGTTCACCACACTTCCACTAAACACGGTCTCTTCCTCCTATTAAACATTAATTGAACAATTCAGTAAATGTAACTAGTTATTCAAGAAAATCCGAGGTTAACTTTACGACCTCTTTTGCTCCAATGCAAGACCCAAAGAGCCTTGGAATATATTATGGGGGCTAGCTAGCCTTCCCACAATTCCTAAACTCCCCACTCCACCCCTTCCAAGGTCCTGAAAGCTCCTAGAAGAAATCCCAAGTCTTGACCACTGAGGAGTCCAGTCAGAGACTTGGTTAACACAAGGACAGTGAACTAAATTAAGAAAAAACTAATTAATGAGAACCTCCTCCTCCTAGAATATGCGATCAGCCTAGGGAGTTAAATAGATATTACAACAGTTATCCTAACAGTATTTCTAAACCACCACGCAGATTAAGATTGGGATATTGTCAAGGCAGTTGCCACCAATCATGCGAATTATAGGTGGAATCAAAACCAGCACCTGCTACTCGGTTAAAGCTTGACACTATACAATACTGAGATGCAAATTCAGCAAATGCACTGGATTCACAGAGAAAATAATGAGATCTTTTAGCCTAATTTAAACAAATCTAAAAAAGGACATGGATGATTTAAACTTGTGCTGGGCCAAAAACTGAATCCCCCCAAGTGACTCTCTGACAGAAGATACACCATGCAACTAGTGGTGCCTGCCCTTGTTGGTTTTGGACTGAGATTTCCAACTAGTTCCGAAATTGTCAAATTGGTAGCTAACTAGGATATGGAGCACATTCTGCATCCATCTATATGCTTGCTGGATCAGGCAGGTTAGCAGGCCAGCATGTTGGGCAGATAGGAATGAGTATTCCTGAATTAGAAATAAATCTTGGTCTGTTGAATGGCTAAAAATAAAGGGACATTGTTTAATATTAATCAACCAGTTATCCTGAAATACTTGAAACTTTGAACCCCTTAATTGACACAGTATGTTGGTTATTTCATAACTACTAAGTGACCCTACTTCCCTCCTCTTGATTGAGTGGGTCAGGGACAGTAGAGTTGGTGGGGCAGATAGGTGGGTTGATGAACACTCCCGGTTAAAACAGCTTTAGTAACCATACTTAAATCTAAAAATTTAATAAGTAACGCATCAGCAATGGTGCATTAAAAATTTTCATGATAGTAGAAGGAGTTCACATAGAAAAACTAGAAACCTAACCTTATTTGTGGGAACTTGCGAGACCTCAACATCCATGAAATTCTTTACAGAACTGGATTCTGCATCAGTGCTAGTAAAAGCAGATGGCATTTCCCTTTGTTCTGCCTGTTGTTTGCTCTTTCTTCTTTGTTTTCTTGATACCTCCGATTTTTTGCTCCCCTTCTCATCTGGTGATGCTGAAGATGATGCTTTTACCAGTGCTGTTTCAACTGGAGCACCAAGTTCAGCAAGTGAACTTTCAAGAATTGATCTTGTCTGAAGTTTTGCAATTTGTTGATCATCAAGAATATGACCCTTAGATTGCTTTGTCTCAAGCATCTCAATCTGCTGCAACTTCTTTCGTAAAGCCCGAACTTGTTTGGAAATAGGATCATCTTTGGGTTGTAGGAAGGAATTTAATTGTTGATCTATTACACTCCTTGGGGTGGATTTGTCACTATAATTGTCACGAGTCCTTGAAACCTCGCTTTCACTATCTTCCTCAATATTGATAATGACAGGACGAGTAGCTGTTGGAGTTGGAAGACTACGATAGCTCCAAGGTTCAGATGACCTTTGGTCTAACAGATTTTCAAGATTAGCAAGAATTTCAGGTGAGGCACTACCAAAAGCATGTGATGAGACTGTTAAAATATAATCAAGGTTGTGAATGGCAATATCCTGCAGAAAACAGATACAGGGAATTTAGTCAAACATCAAAGATCCATTCGTGATTGTCAACAAGAAAATAGCAATAAATACTTGCATAAAGATGGAGATCCTATTCAGAGCAGATAAATAGATAAATGTGTGCTATACAATACATAATACATACAGAAAGGGAATCTAAACAGGATCTTTAAGTTCAGAATTGATCTAACCACGCTATATTTACTGTCAGAATGAGATTAACCAAACAAGAAGCATGACAAGTGGGATGAAAGAATAACCAATAATGCATTAGGAAAAACTATTTAGTAGGCATTTTTACCAATATAAGAATCCCTAGAAAGCCAGCTAAACAAGACCTTGCTTCATTCAACCATGTACCACCTAATACATGAGGCCTCAGGGGGTGACTAGTCAGTCAAAAGAGTTCCAAGGAGAAAACATAGTCTTTGGTTCAAACCTAGTTTCAAAAAAGGCAAAGAAAAGCTCTAGGATGACCCTAGAGAAATAGCCAAGCAACCTTCAATAGAATAAAGCACTGCTGTGCAGTAGATCAGATTTATTTCACAAAAAAATGAACATTTTACACATGCGAGAGGGGGAGAGGGCTCATCATGTTTTTTGCCTGTCATAGCGATTGATAAGCAACAAATGCTGAGCCTTGAGTCACTTGACATATTAAAGCATGTAGAACTAAAAGTCTGGAATCACATTTAATCTAGGTACAGGTTGAAGCTCATTGTGCAAGGTTCGGGAATCATTGCAAAGACCATGGCTGTAAAACATACCTCACAATGCTTCCTCAGATCTTCTGCTCCAAGTGAATCGGCAATTTCAAGCATTTGTATAACATTTCGTGGCTCAACCAGACTTTCTGCAGCTGCTTTTTCACAAAGAGCTTTTAAGCTTGGTATGGACTTTTGGCCAGAATCATCCTTCTCTACAACGGATGACATGTGATTAGACTCTGCATCATTAAACATGCTATCTTCTTCAAGCTCCTCTATTTCATCCCTAACTTGCACCATCTGTGTTTGAGGACTCTTGTCATCACTGGATGGATAGATAGGGTGATAGAGGGAGCCAACAATCAATAAATGTGTTTCCCCAACTGAAACTGATGTGGCCTTTTTCACACCATGTAATCGAGTGACAGCTGGTGGCTCATCCTTTCCCTTTTTTCCATCCCACATGTAAACATCGCCTGTAGCTGTAACTACAGCAGCCCAATACTTTCCTGTGGAAATGCTAACGATATTGTTTCCACACAATGAATACAGCTGTAAAACATAGGGAGAGAATAAGAGATGATATTTCATTTCTGAGTTCTGAAATAAGTTAAAAATCAACAGACACCAAGTCTTTTAAAAGTAAAACCTGTTGGCATCGAAGATCAGGATCTGCAGATGCCCAATAAAATAATGTGCCATCATCTGTTAGAGCCAAGCTATGCACCATCCCAGCAGCAATAGCAGCCACATGAAGACGTTCCAAGCGATGAGATTTCCAAGGGGTATTCTCACTTTTCTTTAAATTTCTAGCCATCACAACACGTCTTGGTGTAACCAGTCGGTGGCCCCAAGTATAAACCTGCCATACAAGAATATTTACAATTAAACAATGATTGGTTATTTGTGAATCCTAAGTGACAATAATAAAAATGATGAGCTGTTGCCTCCAGTTAAGAATTGCAAACCAAAATGCACATAAGAAATGATCCAATTCAACTCAAAGCTACCTCTCCACCAGCCCCCAATACAATAGTGTGGTATTTTGCCACTGAAACTCCTGTCAAAACTTTGCCTTTCAAGTAGTCGACAGCTCTTGGAGTGTAATTGGATGCTGAGTTAGAGGTTCCATACCCAAGTTGACCCTCTCTATTGCAACCCCAAGTGAAAACTTCACCAGAATCAGACACTACAGCAGTGTGTTTGTTTGCTGCAGCAACAGCAACAATCCTTGACCTGAGGGAACTTACCCTACGAGGAGTGGGTTGAGTGTCCACAGTGTACCCAAGCTGACCCTCTGGAGAAAATAAGATCATAGAGATAAATACTTCAGAGTGAAAAAACAGCAAAATGCCATAAGAAAAATACCATTTTGCCTCATTCACTAATTTGAATACTTAAAACAAAAACCCTATCAACTAAGGTTTGATAATTTAAAATATTCCCCATCCATTCCATTACACAAAGGGTAAGTATCTGATTTAGAATTAAATGGTTCCACAGAGTTGGGAGTTGAAATCAGACATCAGTTGCCTAGAAAACTCTAAGAGAAAGTCAAATAATTATTACCTCTATTGGAACCCCACGTAAAAACTTCCCCACCCTCCGTGGCAAGAACAGTGTGGTGCTTAGCAGCTGCAATTGCCTTCACCCGGCGGGATCCTAAACCAGAAGTCACCTGACGGGGAGTGATAACTGCAGCTTGGCCACTGAAAACAATAAAATAAAATGCACCTGATTGTTGATTCACATAAGTTTCACAGAAATCACAGTAAGCAGAAAGAACAAGACAAGAAAAGATGGATGTCATTTTCACAAGTTCAAGCATTATTATTATTATTATGCCTGTGGATATCAAAGTCAAATTCTTAACACTATACCTGTGGATATCAAATTCAGGATGCCCAAGGCGGCCCCCTCTTCCAAATCCCCACGTGTAGACTTCTCCACCAGCAGTAACTGCTGCACTATGAAACTTAGCAGCAGAGACTATTTTAACAAAAGAGCCATGAAGTGCATCAACTTTACAAGGTAGCTTTTGTATGTGAGTATTTCCAGTTCCAAGTTGATAATTGGCACCACTTCCCCAACTAAAAACCTCGGTAGCCACTGAAGAAAAATGAAAGTTCAAGGTTATCCACAAACAAAGTGACATAGAATTTGCAGGAACAGTAAGACCCTCATCAACCATGCTTGAAATAGATGCAGTTTACCTGAATTATAACCATCTCTGATGACCTGCAATACAGGGCCAGACAGGAGATCGACTGGTGTACGGGACTTACAGTCCTCCAATGTAATGGAAGCACCAGACTGAAGGAGGATACTTGCAACTGCAAGATGACCAAAATGCAAAGCCCTGTGAAGGCTACTCCATCCTGATTCTCCATCCTGAATATAGATAATGTTAAGAGTTGTACAAGGCTACGCATTGACCCATTGATATCACATGCCTCTCCACAAACAAATTATGTTTACTATTGTGGTTCCATGAAGAGGGTTGCTTTAGACCAACAAAAGGCAATAAGTTCCTTTACAAAATATCAATAATGACTTCCACATTGAACTTAATAAGAATGCACACCACCTAGTTTCCCTCTTTAGTCTCTATTATTCATCATCATCTTTCACCTTTCATCAATTCTTACTCACTACTAGTTAAATCTGCCTTGCTGCTCAATATAAACTCAATTGTCTTGCATCCTAATCTCCATTTCATGTCTGATTTGAATAAAATGATCTGAAGAACACCACATCAAGTAAAGCTCAACGAAGTACACCACATCAAGTAAAGCTCAACACTCATTTGCAACAACTCTGCCCATTTACATGCCTTATTATCATCAAGGGTCCAATACTAAAGGACTTCCAAATAACTGCAGAGCTTTCAAATGACCAATATATTATGAGGAAACACAAGCACACACATCAAAAATTTAGAACAAAAATAAGAAAAAGGGAAGACGGTGGGAAGTTACAATCTATCACCATAAAAAAATGCTTATGATTTGAAATTAATCAAATAAACAGAGGGACAAAAGAGGTATCACACCGTAGCATCAGGGTCAGCGCCAGCTACAAGAAGCCTCTTAACAATGGGAATGTGGTTTCTCCAAGTTGCAATATGAAGAGGAGTCAGGCCAAACACATTTCTTGCATTGATATTTCCTCCATTCTTCTTATGTAGTGCCAATGCCAAATCCACATCAGCCAAAGATCCTTCTCGCACGACATGCCACAGATCCTTCTGTGAACCACCAGATGAAAATTTCTGAGCAGCTGTTTGCAAATTATTTTTTTGTCCTTGTGGTGAAACCAGGACATCCATTGTCAAATGACCTAAACAACTCTTCTTAACTCACAGAAATTTATTGCTTGTAGCTCAGGGCTTCCAAATGCAGCTTAACAGTAAATCTGTTTTGCCCAATTAATGTCAAGAGCCAGATCCGAAAACCTTATAACAAGTTATCACCTGACTAACAAAGCACCTGGCCCATGGAATAGAATCTTTCTAGTCCATGCTAACTGATTTTCCAGTTTAAGAATCAAGAGCATCAAAAAGAGATTTCCATCTAAATACAAACTTGAATTAACAAACTGCTAAACCACTAAAATCATCACCATCAGTAGCATGAACACAAAGCAGTTCCAGCAGCCATTCACAAACGCCCATCAACACTCATCAAGCTCAATAGGACACTGCATTACCGAATTTCCCTGTCAGTAAAATATGCATCCTATGGTAAATAATTAACTACTGAAGTGAATTGGACAGGATAGGACACAAAGATTTGTACATTAAGCAAAAGATAATGAAAGAGAATCTGAAAAAGTGAGGGGACAATTTTTTCACTTTTATTGGAAGAAAAAGACGAGGGTGGACCCTCTGGGCACAATCCATAGTTAGAAAAGGAAGACAAAACTGCTAAATGAGGCAATTCTTTATAAGATTTTAATGCCAAGTGTCATAATGAAGATCCATCGCTGGAAAAAAGTTTACAAACAAGGAAAAGAAAAACCTCCACTTTTATCATCTAATAAAAGCTATGAGCATGAACACTAACGAGATTGCTCAAGTAATATCAAAAAAGAAATACAAAAATCAAATATTAATCCCAAAAAAAGGCACCGAAATGATTTATCACATTTTACAAATCCAAAATATCGAAAAAACCGATTAACTAAACTCATTCTGAAACTGAATCTTATGGAATAAGACCGCACATTGTGCAAGAATGACACAATTCTAAGACAAGATTCTTCTCTCACCAACAACCAGGCTGAAAATGTACAGTAACAGGAAAAATAAACGATTCCAAGGCCAAATCACTACTATTATTTAGAGTCCAATCAACAAAAAACAAAAAAAAAAAATCCTTGATAACACATCATAGATGTTAACAATCCAAACCACTACATCAAACACTTAGATCCATTCAAACATGCAGTATTAATCATTACCAATCATAAAAATCAAATCCCACCTGGCAAAGTTTCAATCTTTAACATAAAACAAGTCAAAAACCAATGACCCATTATGATTTCCCATCTCCAAAAATAAAAATAAAAAACGAGAAATCGAAAACTCAAAACAAAGAAAAGCTGACAAGAATTGGAAAGAAATGAACAGAACCCATTAAAAACTATAAGTTAAATCATCATCACCTTAGACTTGCAGCTTCATAAGAAGAAGAAGAAAAAAACGCTTGGCGAATATGAAAGAGAAAATCCAAAACGAAGTAAAGATTATATATGAGGTGTTTGGTTTCTGTAAAGAACAAGAGAATCGAACCACAGAATATACCCAACAAGGCCATGCCCGGCATTTAACAGAAAGAAGAACCGGGCATTTAAAGGGAAGGGCATCGTGGGAATTTAACTAGGTCTAGTGACGAAAATGTCCTTGTACTTTTCAGAGATTGACGTCGTTGGATCTTGGTTCTCGGTTTCGGTAGTTGTTGTCTTTGAACACGTTAGTTTAAAGTACGTGTATGGGTGTTTTTCTGATGGCCACGTGGCAAATGTTTAGGCAGCCAAGAAGTCAGGAAGGATTTTCTAACAACAGATAGAGGGTTGGGGTTGTCGCTTCAAGTAAGAAATTTTCTATTTCCAGTTTTTTTTTTCAGTTTTTTTAATAAAGAATTCGAATATTTTTTATTGAAAATAAAGATAATTTTTTCATAAAAAATAAAAAATACTTCATGATTATAACTATTTTTCATAAGAAAATCAAAACCATAGTTTATGAAAGTCATCTTAAATTTTTTATTTGTTATAATTTAATTATAGAATATTAATTTATTTTATTGAAATTAAGAATAATCATAAAAAATTATATTCTCAATTGAAAAATATCTCTATAATAGACTTATTATAAAAAATAAATTTATAATACTAACTAAAAATAAAAACATAAAAAATAATAATTTTAATATTTTATATTATAAAAAACTACAAAACAAATTGTATTACTTATTAGGTAAAACAATATATATTTTAATTAATTATCCATTAGGTTTTGGATATTCATATTTGTAGACATTATCTATTATTATTTATTATTTAATAAAAATAAAATAATTAGTTAGGTTTGGGATATTTTTTTATTTGAGTTTGACAATATTCATAACTTATTTATTATTCAAGAAGCAATGTAATTATCCAAAAAATACTTATTTGGACTAGTGTTCATCAAGTTCAAACAAATTTCTCAAATGACCATTAATATTCCAAAATAATGAGTTGAGCTCCTTTTGATTTTTGCCGAACCGTTGAAAGAAAATGATTTATGTAATATTTTAATTTTTTATTTTTAAAAAAATTATTGCTGCATAACTTTTTTATTATTTTTTAACTCAATAAAAATTACTCTAATATGATCCAACTGACTTAATAGGTCTAAAAATAACCTAGATAACTAATAAAAAATATAATTTTACTTTTTAAAAAACTTCAAGATAATATTGATTTTAATATTAAATTAGCGACATATTAAATTGATCTAGGTTTAGCGCCTTAACCCACTAAACTCACAATCCAGATCATAAACTTTATTGGATTTGATTGTTTTTTTCAAAACAAAAAACTATTCTTTACATAATGATAATAATAAAAAAAAAAATAGATACTCGTAAAATTAAATATCAACTAAATATTAAAACATTTGTTTGAGACTACAATAATTTCATCTAAAGCAAACCAAAAAAATTACAAAAACCAATTTCAATCCAACCAATATTAAAGAATAAAATTAATAATAAAAAAAAGCCAATAAAGATTCTATTGAAAGAAAAAAATAACAAGAAGATGGAGTTTTTAAAAAGGAAAATATTTGGCATTGTTATTACATCAGACTTAACATGATCAATCTTGAAACCTCATAACTTGACTCTTCTCTTAACCTGGGTTTAAAATCAACCCATATGAGAGTTGATTCTACATAACTTAGTTAACTTAACATGTCCAAAAGCAATCCAGATAACCAGTAAAATCATAGTTTGGCTTTAAAAAAAAATTAAGATACTATTTTTTTTTAATATTGAGACAACGATATATTAGATCAACCTGAGTTTTGTGACTTAACTCGCAAACTTCATGACCTAGATCATAGACTATCAATTCAAAATCAATAAAATATTTTATTTAATATTTGTAAAAATATTAAATAAAATATTGTTTTATTTAATAACATGATAATAAAAAATTTAAAACTATTTTTTATTTAATAACATGATAATAAAAATAAATACTTGTAAAAATTGAGTATCAACCAAATGCCATAATTTTATTTGAGATCTCGTAAAAAGAAAACCATAACAAATTATGACTATCAATTCAAAATCAATAAAATAATGAAAAGAAAAAAAAGTTCATAAAAAAGATTGAGATAGTGAAATAACATAATGTTTTTCAATTCTGTAGTAAAGACTAGTTTGTATATCCGTGGTACGCTGTGGGACCAAAAACTCTTTAAATGTAAAAACATTGTAAAGGTCTTAGAAACGATTTTAGTATTATCATTAAACTTGAAAATACAATCGATTTGAAAAAAAATTCATCAATAATTTTTTTTTATTAATGTATATTTTGTTTTTCTTAGCTAGCGCAATGTTTTTAATTGTATTTATTATTTTAGAATTTTTAAATCAAATTAACATATAATATCAAAATAGTATGTTCATATTTTGTGTAATTGAAAGCTGAAAAATCATAAAAGTGAGAACATCATGTTTAAAATAAATTTAAAAACTCTACTAATAAAAAAAACAATTTAAATCGAATAATTTATAATTAGTATTATTGTTTTCAATCAGATACATCATAATTAAAAATAAATTATAAAAATAAAAATAAAAATGCACACTTGTATTTAAAAAATAAAAATAAAATAAAAGGCAAGTGAATCTAAAAACAATTCTTGGAGTGTAAAAAAAAATAGAAAAAAAAGGATAAAAAGACATTAAAGAAGTGATCTTAGCAACCAATTCACTCGTATATGGGCCAGGTGTGCTTGGGCTTGAAGGCTAGATCTATATACCTTATCCTTTTTTAGTTATTTTTATTTTATTTTATCCAAGTTTTATTTTTTAAAAAAAAGTGACATCATCCGATACAATTAACCTGGAAGGGTGTAACTCAACTGGTTAGACTATAAATTTGCTTTGTAAAAATTACAATAGCATAAATTAACTCGGACATCCAAATTAATAATAATAATAAAAAAATTCCATGTGCCTCCCAACTCTCAAAGACGCAACCACGAGGTTGTCCCATGCGCTCGGCAACTCACCCACGGCAAAGAATTGTTCCTAACCGACTTAAATAATTTACTAAGCAAAATAATGACTTCCAGTATTTTGAAAGTGTTAGGATAATATGAATAATGAATTACCATAATGTTTTCTAATTCGTTTAGTAGAGAGAGTAATGGGTTTGAACAGCATAGTCAAATGGCAGCTACCTCTTTTTTCCCCTCGCAGCTTCCAGACAAGAAAGTTAAAACTTGCAAGTAATCTCCACTCAAAGCTTGAAATTACAGGGAAGACCACATGATCCATGCACAAAAAGTGCCGAACATGCTTGGCATTGACGTGAAAACCACAAATTCAACTCTCCCAACGTGCTTCCACCTTCCTTTAATCAATCCATGCTACCTTTCAACACCTGCAACTAACAGCCATGACTCTGTTTTGGCTTCTCGTGTAAACCAGCTTATTACAAAAACAGCTCTGGGATCCCCAACCACCAATGTCCTTGAGGATTAAGATTTTTTTTGCTTGAGTTTTGGGCATACATGACCACATTCTTTCAATATATATATATGTAAGGTCGTGACAGTCAGCTGAGTTGTCGCTGACCACAGATTATGAACAAGTTAGCATTTATTTGGATGGACAGAACTTGACAGGAGATAACACTGAAAGTGACGGCCCTGCGTATTTATTTGATACATCTATTATCTTTTTTCTCACCATAGCCAATAGCTCTAGTAAAATACTTTTAACTCTTACAAAACAACGATTACACGCCAAATCGCCAGTCAAGTTTCTCCTAAAACATAGATAAACATCGGTTTCAAGGCAGCACCGGGATGGTTCAAATAAGTAGGTCTGGTAAAAGAAGATGGAGAAAAGGAAACCATAAATTGGCAACAGGAAGTGGCCGCCTCTTGGTTAAGTTTCATTGACTTGGAAACAATGTTGCAAACTACAAAATTACAAGGAAGCCATAGGCTATAATAATACCCTAGGAACCAAAGAATATTGAAAAATATGCAAGTATTGAAATGAATCGACACACATGAATCAAACCATAGAAGAATGCATAACGGGAACACTGCACAAATTACTCTCTTCACCAAGCCAGCAACTAAAAATTCAATAAATCCTGTTCTCCAAATTTGATGATTGGAGCACCATAGCAGTTAAATGCATGCAGCAAAACGTTTGATGAAGCAACTTTCAGCTGATTCTGAATTTCTGTCTCATACAGCGATTGGAGATTCCTGCAATTCACAAAACAAGGAAAATTATCGCTTCAAAAACAGAAAACCAAGCCAAGGCGTAATTAATCAACTTTTTTACATGGCATGAGCGCCAACATTTCTTGCACTAGTAAACAAGAGGTGAATCCATACAAAGATCCCTTGAAATATGACATTTGGATGGAGAAACATTATGCTTTTGAATTAACATCCTCTACTATGGGAAAGTATCCATTTTCTTAATTTTCGGTTTTAGCCTATCAGCTACTCTACTATCTCTCAATACTTCAATTTGACGATTAATTTATCCTCAACAGTGCCAAGACCACTACTAATAATAAAGCCAAAGGACAATTCTGTCACCCTAAGCACATAAATGGCTTCATGGCCTTTTGACATCAGGATGAACCCATCATAAGTTCTAATTTACAGTGATACTGAACTATAAAGAAAATACATCTTATGATCATTATATATGAATAAATATATAAATAAATGATTTTCAATGTCCATCTGATAATATTAGCTCCAAGAGTAGAACCTACCTTAGCAGTCAAATTCGAAACAGCCAAATTGAACTTTGCTCTTGTTTTTGTACCAGCATCCTGCCCAGCCTTCGCCACCTTACTAAAGGCACCATTTAGCCATGCTGTCCCAGCACTCACATACCTGTACCAAGTCAAAACAGAACTCAAATGTTACTGTTTTTTTGGTGTTGATTCACTTTTCCAAGTGCATAATTAAAACCAAAATCAAATGCCAACGTATAATATTGTTGTGAAAATTAAAGCACATCAAATAGAGAAGCCAAAACTTGTTTAGATGATGATGATTAGGCTGAGGTTGATGATATAAGGAGTATATCAAAGATGACATTATATTCAATGTCAGTCCATTGTCTCTTCTAAACAGAGGTTGGTGAAGAAAAACAAGTAAGGGTCGACACTGGATCAATTTTCAGGGTCATCTGATCCAAACTGCAAGAAAATTCTGTGTATTTTCTTAAAAAGGTTAGGTTCTACCCAGAGATGAATCTCATTAAGGATACATTAGAATTAAAAAAGAGTAATTGATTGGATCCAAATGTGTGCAATAAATATGCAAAATACATCCTAAAATAAAATTCCTAGAGATATAGATGATGTGTTCTGTTGAAATAGGAAAACAAAAGCAAATTCATTTAGGCCAAAAAGAGCTCACTCACTTGCTCAGTCATGAAAAAAATATCTGTAGTAGTTGCCAGTTTACTACCCCTACGTGTTCTACATCAGCGGAAAGATTAGGGAATCATGCATTGTGTGAAAAAAGAAAATCATGATGCATTCTATAAGTCATGCCACCAGAGATGAAATTACTATTCCTAAACTTTTCTCCACATCTTCCACAATATTCAGCTTTAGATACAGAAAAAACAGAATTGTCGAAGTACATTTCTTCTAATATCCATTATTTGAAACAACCATAAACAAGGGGCAGGGATTCATCCCACAAGGGTGGAAAAAAACAGAAATAATTACATCAACCAATCCCATTCATACAAAATGCTAGTATCAAAACGAGGAACTAGAGAATATAATCTCAAGGAAGAGATTCTACCTGCTTGATTTTACAGCTGATCCTGTGTCATTTATCTTCCTTTCAGCTGCAAATATCGCTGCCATTGTTTTATCCGATACATGAAGCCTTTGGTCAACAGACTTCACTTTCTCGTTAACTACCGAAATTCCAACAGTCAATTTCTCTGTTAGCCCAACTCTTCGATCAAATGAAATTACCTTCTCAGATGCGTTGGCACTCAAGCGATGTTTCTCATCGAATGCCTTGGCCTTATTCATTGCATCTTGGCCAATAGCTGAACCTTTTGCTAGCATACTTGTGACAACTTCTTGTGCTCTACTGACATAGACTCTTCCGCTACCTGAAGGGCTAGTTTTCCCCTGCTAAGAGAGACAGGACGGACTTAAAACAATAAAGTTGAAAGCTAAGATTTGAAGCCCTAAACCACTATACAAGAACTAAGGGTACCTTAAATACTCAAAGTCACTATGTTTTAAAACTAATAAACAGACCCATGTTGAGACAAATATGCAGACAAACCACCTATCACCCTAAAGCACAAGTAAAATGGCTCCTGGTGAATGAAGACAAATAAGGTAAGAATATTGAGGATAAAGATTCATCTCGCTCAACCATAAAAGATAAGCAAGTAGCAACTAGGTGTTTTCAGTATTTAATCAATTTCATTAGCAAATATAAGACAATAATCACAAATATAATTTCTCTATAGCAGCAAAGTTTTTCTAGTTATGAAAAGTTTCTCACATCCACCATAAAATAGATGGATACATCTAAGAATACTCCAAGTAAGATTAGCACTGGTGATTTTGACTACCTCAACATTTGATGGGAAGTCTTCAGAAGGAACTACATGTATTGCGATGTCCATATTCCTTACTTCCTGCATAAATTGCACTCGAGAACATAAATATTTTGCAAAATCATTTGAAAGAGATTTGAATAACTTGATAGTGGAAAAACCTGTAGCTCATGATTTGGTACATAATTTTCCACAGGAGTTATAGCCACTATCTGGTCAACTATAGTTGCTCCCTGCATCACAAACACACAAATTATACTCTACAGATTAATTATGCATAATGATTACTCAAATGATCATATCAAATAGAGAGGGTTAGCCAATTGCAAGCTTAAGACCCAAAAATATTCCTTTCCAAAATACATTATGCTACATATACAAATTTTTTTATGGAACTTGGCATTTCAAAAGGGGTCATTTACATTCCATCAAATGAATCACAGGCCAATTTAGTAAGAGAACAACAATTTATTGTAGCAACAGTCAACTTCTTCTACTCCACAATACAATCAGCATGAACAGATAGCCTGTCTCGTCCTCTTTTTCCTGTGCTACTTAGCTTCCACCCTTTCCTTTCCAGAGATATATTCTTCTTTTATTACAATGGAGAAGATGAAATAAGACTGACTAGCACTTTCTACTTTTCAAAACAAAAGCCTCTTAAGGAAAAATCAAAATGAACATCAACAGAAGTTCAGATCAGCTTATCTAGATATTTCTAATAATTAATACATCATTAAAAAAAATGCACATTCTACCTCCAATGGATACATCAGAGGGGACCATTTACAGGGGGGAGTTAAAGAAAGGCATTCAATTGCTTAAAGTTTAGAGGGAATGAAAAAAAAAAAACAAAACAATTCTTCAAATTACAGAAATTAAAGTGCATCTCATAACTCATCTGATTATCAACTGGAAAATACAAGGTAAAATTTAAAAATAACAACAACAACAAGAAGAAAACAAGTGAACCCACCGATAACAACAAGGCAATTTCAAGTGCTTTAGGATCTTTGAAGGTAACAAATGCAGTCTTTGATTGCCCATTGCCACTGCATCCAAAAACCACATGTTCAATTAAGCAAATATAACAGGCAAATAACTCAGCTTCACTTGTTTTCGTATCTTAACTAGTAAACCCAGAAATAAATTCAGCATAATAATGTCACTTTCCTTCATTTTTTCTTGACAGAAAGTCTCAAAAACTTGAAAAATAAAATAAAATAAACCACTCAAGAAACACTCTAATACTATACTAAAATAACATAAAAATCCAAAAACCCAAGATCCAGTTCTCCACAACTTTCCAGTTTCGTTCATTTTCTCAGCAAGCAAACACACACAAAAAAAAAAGTAGTACCGTTGGATGTGAATGTTTTCGATTTCGCCAGAGAAGGAGAAGAACTCGTGAACTTCTCTCTCACTTGCAAGATCTGATACATTCTTCACTTCTACTGTTCTTGTCTACATACAAAGAGCAATTTCATCAAGATAAATAAAATAGAAAGAAAAACACTGAAATAGGATTCTGTTCTTTTTCTTACTGAATCAAGAAACTTTAACTTAAAACTAACCAACCTGCATTGCTGTAGCAAGCTTGTTTCTCTTCGGTTTTTAGCAGCTCGAGAGAGAGACAAGGAGAGAGGGAGTTTTAACTATAAAGAAGTCAGACACCTGACAGGAAAGAACAACAAGTGCACACAGAGAGAGAGAGAAAGAGAGAGAGAGAGTTGTAGCAGTTTCATTGTTTATTTGCCCTTAATGTTTCTTATATTTACATCTCCATGACATTGCCCATTTTGCCCTTTTATATTTATTTTTTTATCTGCAATTTTATGATTTTTTTTTGAGTTACAGTTTAATGGATGCTTTGAGTACCTTTCAGCGGTAGTTGGGTGTTATGATAAATGTGTTTATTGGTAGAACATGGCTTGTGTGACATGGTAATGAGAGTTTATTATGGGAATTTTTATGGTAACTTTAAAATCATTATTTTTATTTATTAATCTCTTTTACTTTCTTTTTTTTTATCCCATATGGTGCATTTCACTTTTGAAATTTCAACATGATATAAAGAATATGATTTTTCATTGTTAATTATTTTCAAATTTAGAATTAAAAATTACAAGAAAGAATTAAAATCTAATAGGTTATTTGGTTTATTTGATCTTAAAAGATATTTTTCATCGATTTATATATTAATTAAGATTTTTTTATATTCTATATTAGTATGATATATTAAGATAAATAATAAATTATTATCTCATTCTAGAATTTGTTTGATAGTGTGGTTGTGATTGTTTTTTAAAGTGCTTTTCGTGCTGAAATGCATCAAAATGATGTTTTTTAATTTTTAAAAAATTATTTTTGAAATCAACACATCAAAACGATTCAAAACATATAAAAAAATTAAATTTGTTAAAAACACGGATGGACTCGTGTTTCTAAACGCAATCCTAGATTGAAGGAAATTATTGTCTCAAATATAATCTCTTTTATTATAAATACAAAAAATAATAGCACCTTTTACTTTTTTTTATTTTTTTTATCATGATATCAAAATTAGACCAACTCATGCTAATTTTTCTTATCCCTTTCGTTTGGAAATTTGACCCGTAGTAGATGGCGACATGGGTGGTTCTTTTAGCTCCACAGCCAATGGATATGCCATAACCGTGGACAAGTCCAAATAATCGCCTAAGCTAATGTTCGAAGAGTGATAATAATTACAATTTAAAGTTAAAGTATTTGTTTTTTAAAATATATTAAAATAAAATATTTTAATTTTTAAAAATAATATCAACAAATTAAAATAATAAAAAATACAAAAAATTTTAATTTTAAATAAAAAACAATTTAAAATTTTTAAAAAACACGATTTCAATCATGCTTTCAAATTCTACCTTACTCATTTTCAAGTTAAGGGCAATTTTATCTCTGCATCTCTAAATTGCTTCATTATTCTAATCCTTAATAAAAGTTATATTGTTTCTTGAGCATTTTACTTCTTGCAGAAACTTGATTTCGTACTTCTCTTTCTAAAAATATTAATAAATCATGTATATTTTAGTAATGTTTGGAAACTCAGTGGAAATCATGTTTTTTTAAAAAATGATTTTTTTATTTAAATTTTTTATATTTTTAAATCATTTTGATGTGTTGGTATAAAAAATTATTTATAAAAAATTAAAAATAAATTGTTTTAATAAATTTTAAAATAAAAAATATTTTAAAAAGTAATTGTTACTACACTCTCAAATATCCTTTTAGTGTGTATTCAATAATGCGATGCAAAGTGTGTTTTTTTAATATTTTTGAGATTTTTCTTATACATCTATTTATCATAATCATAAAAAAAACTATATAAAAAATATTATTTTATTTTTTCAAGTAAAAAATATTTTAAAAAATATATTCAATGAAAAAAAAATACTTCTTTAGTTGAATTTAAATTTATATTGCCACTTAAAAAAAGTGAAAAACAAATTCTAGGACGTATTGTCTCCTCAATTAACTCTTGAAAAGAATTTTTAATGTTTTCTTGAAACTTAAAAGGGTTAGATATTAGAAGGTGTGATTAATATTAAAGAGTATTTCAAATTTACAAATCATTTTACCTTTTTGTTTTTTTTTTTTAAAAAGGAAAACTTTCCTCGACAAGCTACGATTTTCACCGCTAGAATATAAATAAAAAATTCCAAATCAATGAACTCACTGCGTCACATCTAGAAGGCGGAGGGAGGGTACAATTGTAAAACAAGAAAAAGTGAAAGCCAGAGGATGAGGTCATTTTAGATTCCTGAGGTGGTGATTGGTCAATACGTAATGAGACATAACACGTCAGCATTGGACTTTGAGTGATGGATGGGATATTAGTTGGCCTTTCCTTTGGAAAAATTGAGCCAGCCTGTCCTTTCTGCTCTTTCCTTCATTTATTAAAATAATTAAAAAAAAAACAAACAAACATACGTATTATTCCGTTTCTCCACACTTCACGTAATGAGCATTCCAAGCATGCTATTTCGAAAAGCAAAATTAATAAAATAATTTTTTGAATATTATTAATATAATTTTTATATGTGCACCTCAATAGAAAAAACATTTGTAAAGGTCAATTCTATTTTAATATATTTTTTATTAATAAAACTATTTATTAATTGTAATTAATTAATATAACAACAATTAAATTTTTTTTTCATAAAAATATATTTGACTTTTCTTTTTCTAGTCCTTTTCTTTGTTAGTTTTTCATTTGACTCTTCCTTGAAGATGCCTTCAAAGAAATTCATGAAATTATCACGCATCTAGAACTGGTGTTATATCAATTTGTTTAGGTAATAATAGTTTGCAGGGTGGATTAAAAAACTTTTGAACATAAAAAAAAAAATATCCAAGCTATTGAAATTTGTTTTCAATTGTTATTAAATAGAAAGTTGAATTGAAAACTCTCTACTTGTGTCCTTCTCAAGTCCAAGTTGTCGACGTAGCTTGTTTAAAAATTAAAAAATAAATCAAATAATAGAAAAATAACATTAAAAAAAGCATGAAATATGAGTTTAAAAACAATTTAAATAATCGATAAATAAAAAGTTTGACTTGAGAAAATGAAGCTAACATCTTTTTAAAAAAAATATTGAGACGACAATGTATTGAGCTAATTCCAGTTAACTTGTGTTAACTCGCTAGACTTGCAATTGAATTGTCGATTTCAATGGGTTTAATAAAAAAAATTCTATTTTAATTATATGATTAAAAAAATAAAGACCAATCAATGATAAAATTAAAAAAAAAATCATCAAAAACCCTTAATGTTGAAGGTTTTAAGATTAAAAAAAAAAATTAAGTTAGGCCAAGCACGCAGGCCTTAGTGGTTCAACATATCAAAACTTTTTTAAAAAACCCAAACACATGGGCTTGAGTTAGGCAATCTAGATAACCAATAAAAAAATATATTTTATTTTAAAAAAAATGACATACTTTTTAGAAAAAAAAAACATTTAGATGATGACATATTATATCGATTCTAGTCACCTTAGGTTAGACCTGAGTTGTGGACTCTAATGAGTCAATAACTTTATATATATATATAGTTATATGATGAAAACATAAATACCAATTCAAAATCAACTCAATAAAGGATAATATTAACAAAAAAAACAATTAAAAATTAATCAAAAACCTAATGTTAAAAGTTTTTTTTTAAAAAAGGGTAAGGTCAAGTGCGTAACACTAAGTGTTCTAGTGTGTCAGGCGAGACAACGTGTTGCCTACTATGCCCAACTTGAAATATTTATTTCTTTTATATTATAAGGGGATGCATGATATGTCGTCCATCCATTATTAAATTAAAAATAGACAACATATCACCTATTATATCCAACTCAGAATTCAACCACTACCGTGATGGTTGAAAAATCATAAGATGAGGATTTTTGGGTTGAAAAACCATTTTCTACCTTTTTCAATGCAAAAACACCTAATAAAACACAATAAAAATCTTCATAAATCACCCAAGAGCTCAGAATATCTCCATAATCATCAAAAAAACCAAAATCAACCAAACCTATAAAATCAAAACATAACTCAATCTCTATTTTTAGACATGTTTATTAGGAAACCTATCACCATCGAACTCAATCTTCATTTTCTCATTGAATGGAGCATGTTGATACCAAATTTGACCATATTTGTTCTCAGTATAACAACAACCAACTATATATTTTTTTGTTTTTCAATAACTTTCTCTCTCCCTCTTGTAACTCGGAAACTGGAAATTGACTTTGGACTAAAATAAAAATTATCATGAATTTGAGGTGAGCTATATATTTTATTCGTGTTTTAATTTAAAGCTAATTTAATATAATTAGACCATAAAAGGATGTGATTGCAAGAAAAAATATTTAAGAATAAAAAGACTTGCCAAGAGGATCACTGTTCATATGAACAAGGACCAATCTTTTAACGTTTTTAGTTTTTGTTAACTAATTTATCACTCGTACTTTCCTGTGAGTTGAACCAAATATTTATAATCGTTAAAAAATAATATCTAAACCATTGGAAATTTTTCTGCATTGTTATAAACTCAGCACAACAATTCAAACTTGAAAACTTCTAACCTGACTCTTTTATTAATATTGAGTCAACCAGCAAAATCTACAACCCAGGTTATAGACTATATTGGATCGAATTAATTTTATAAAAAAACAAAAAATTTGCTTACCATAAAATTGACAGTGAATGATAAAATTCAATAAAAAAACATAACAAGTCATGGAATTGCAAAAAAAACTAGATAAAAAAAACTTAATTAAATATCTCAAACTTGAAAAATCTAGATCCAACTTTTTGATTAATATTTAGTTAACTTGTCAAACTTGCAATTTATATTATAGACTTTATTAAGTCGAATTAATATTTTTATTTTATTAAATAATAAAAAATATAAAATTTAATTTATCATCAATCCAATACTAAATAATAAAATTAAAAAAAATTAAAAAAATTAAAAATAAGAGGAGCAAAAGGACCTCCTAGACTGTGCCTATCTAAAAGAGCCAGATATATAGGCTTGAGGAGGCCCGCATGCCTGGTGTATGTATATTTGCGTGTGTGTATAGAATTTTTATTTTTTTGGTATAAGGGGGCGAACAACTTCTCCCTCTCCTTTTTAATTTAAAAAAGACCATTTTAAGGAATACACGCTAACTACTTGAGTTACAACAAGAAGCTTGTAAGCAAATGACTATATATATATATATATATGGCGCTTCCAAGTCTTGAACTGTGAGCTCACATTACTTCCATTTGTTAACCATGTTATGACTAACACAAAACATATAACCAAATGATGAAAAAAAAAAATACATTAACTTGGTTCACTGTTCATATCAGCAGTGAAACCAACTCCATTTGATTTAAGTGTTTTGATAATTGATTTCATTTTCATTATAAGAATTATATGTTAATTAATTAACAAAAAATAGGGGATGTTGAATTTATGATTTATCTCATCATAAGGTATAGTTAATTGAAACAAAGCTTTAGTTTTTTTTCTTTTCAATTTCATCTTTAATTCTGGGTTTATTAAGGATTAGGTTTCATAATGTATTTTAAATTGTTTTTTATGAGGTTATCTCGATCTAATGACCCGAATTATTGATTTAATGAATTATCTCGGACTCTTGGGTTTTTTTTCATTTTTTAATTGATTTTTTTAATTTCATCTTTTAATATTGGATTGATAGAGAATTATATTTCATAATTTGTTTCTATTCGCTTTTTATGATATTATCCTAATTTCATGACTCGAGTCACGAGTTTGGTGGTTGGTCTGGGTTAACTTGGGTTATTTTTTAATTGATTTTTTTTAATTTGAACATTGATTTGATTATGAAATGAGTTTCATAATTTATTTTGATTTGCTTTTTATAAGTTTATTATGTCTCATGAATTAGATTGCAAATTTAGTGAGTTAACCTAGTATGACCAAGGTCAATTTTATATGTTGTTCTCTCAATATTATTTTTTAAAATATCTTGAATTGTTTTTAGTTAAAATGCATTTTTACTGATTGTCCAAATTGTTTTTTTGACCTGTCAAGTGCATCGAGTCATATTAAGTCAACTCACATATGGTAATTTTTTTTCTATTAGAAAACATGTTAGCAATATCTAATTTTTTATATTAAAAATATTTAATTCAATTCACAGTATAGCACAAGGTAACAATGTAGGTTCCCTCTAAAAAAAAAGATCCATGAATTTAGCACATTAATTAAATAAATTAATCATGATAGATAAATAAAAACTGTTGATTAACAAAATTTAAATAGCATGGGATTGTCACTGTAACAATTCACAATGAAAACATCATTTTACCATTTGAGAAATCAATAAATGAACTCGCTATTTAAAGGAAAATGATTTTATTTTTCATATGGACACATTACTCATTACCAAACTCAATGAGGTCAGATCAATCTTTTACACTGTTTGGGAACAATACAATAACTAAAATATCCTTAAAAGAAAAAAATGAATTGATATATAATGGCTTTATAGACATTTTCCTTTTTAATGCACAATGCTATTACTTAAATGCTATTAAAATAAAAAAAAATTAAAACTTTCTATTAGGGGTTTTTGGTTTTTTCCACTTGTTTTTTTTTAGACTTACATTGCATAAGAGCAATTTTTTTTATATAAATATAAAATATTAATATGTACAATATAATTATTAAAATGCCCTTGAGATGAAAAAAAATCTAAAGCTTTCTTATAGGGTTTATTCTTGGTCTTTTTCTCTTGATGTTGTTGGTGTTATAATTACATTATATAATGGGCAAATTGATTTTTTTTTATATAAATATAAATATAAATATTAATCAAAAGAAAAAGTTATTAGCGTGTACATGCATGCGTTGATACAACCAATGCCTTTGAGGCTGTGCATGTGGCATCTTACAGAGGTGAAACACTGCTTTTCACGGCGGTAATAAAACATACCAACATTTTCTTTCCAATGATGCAATACGTTTGTGTGGAGGTGCGACAATTATGCTCTAGTGAGTTTTTCTCTTCTTCTCTCTCTCTTCTTCTTATCAAAGTATGAAAGTATCTTATTCTTTTGATTGTTATTTGTTTTTTAACCTTCTTTTAATTATTTCTTTCTTCAATTTTGTCCCTCATCAATAAGTTTAATTTGATTTTTATATCAATTTTTTTCTTTATTTTTTTGATGTTTTTAACCCTTTTACTAATTGAATTTTGTTTTTAATTTCATCGCTCAACATTTGATTTTTTAGATTATTTTTTTTTAATTTCATCCAACAACATTTATTTTTTTAGAATTGATCTTACTTTTTTTTGTCTCACTTTCTTTTCCATGGGGTTATTCAAATCCTGTGCCCATGGTTGTGGGGCTAGTGAGCTAACTTGTGTTGATCCAAATCTGTTTTTAGGTTGTTTTTTTTTCTTAAATATTTTCTTTTCTCAACTTTGCCATTTGCCATTGATTTGTATGATAGTTGAGATTCATAGTTTTATTGAATTCATTTTTGCTAATGATTTTTTTTTTATCTTTTATTGGCATGAATAATTATTTGATTAAATAAAAAATTTATTCTAATAAATAAAGTTATTAAACACAACTGAGTGCAAGGCTCGTGTTGCAAGATTAAAAATCTTAATTTTAATTATTTCTTAATTAATTATTAATTTATTTAATTAGATGCATGTATGCATTTTGATTTATGAATGAGAATTCTTTTTGTATCTAACATGTTGAAGCAGTCTATATATTTATTTTTTATTAAAAAAAATACCCGACCCTCAAGAAAGCACGAGTGAAATGGCCACTGCGACGCTAAAATGAAATGAGCTTGCCAGCTTGGTCTGAATATAACATAATTCATTAAAATAGAATAGAATACATGGAATTTTAATAGTTTTATATAGAAGAATCACAATTTTATTTAGGCAATGGGGTGTTTTCTTTCTTTTTTAACAATAATGATAATTTTATTAATATCTGGACACAGTGAAAACCCAGTTAAAAAAAATACGATAATAAGTAAGAAGATCAAGACCAAAGGTAAGGATTTTCAAGACAAACCTAACTTAATCCTAATCAGCAGGCAAGTAAAGAGATGAAAGCCTCTCATGGGCTTGATTAGAGCAAGTTCAGGAGTTCCGAAAATCAATTCTTGCGTTCAGGAGTTGAGAGATGAATAGACACTACGAATTGAAAAGTATTTTAAATTTTTTTTTAATGAAAAATATTTTAAAAAATAATAATAATTATATTTCCAAACATCTTTAAAATCATCTCTAGACAACTTGCGTGAAGAAGATCAATTCTTGTCCGAAAATCATCTGACACCAATGTTTGCTGTCTGGAAAAAGAATTCGAGTAAACAAGTGAGGCATTGAGTTTTCTTCAATCTACTTCTTTTAGATCTTAGAATATCTCTTAAGCAAAGTGGATGCTTTTTATAATTAAAGTAAGCCTAATCAGTACACAGAGGTTGCATGTAATGATTGCCAACAAGCAACTGCATGCAAAAGGATGGCTTAATTTCTCACATTGATGGACTACCTCCGGAATGTTTTCCTTTTTCTATTTGCCATAATGAGACAACATTGCTTTTTCAGCAAGGGTCCAAATATTTAATCCTTGTCTCAATGCGGTCAAATAAAAATGAGTTAAAATTTATTTGTTAATATTTTTAAATCATTTTAATATATTATTATCAATAATAATTTTTTAAAAAATTTATTTTGATAAATTTTTAAATAAAAAACTACTTCAAAAAAATAACCACAATGACAGTTCTAAACCCTATTAATTTAGATATTATTTAAATCTTGATCTATCCATAGTCAAGTAGGTTTTTTTTATTTAAGGCACAACCAAATAAACAACTCATAAATAGATCCTGGATCAGCAACCACACGATATATTTTGGACTCTCTAGTAATCGACGAACACTATATTCATTGAATTTCCATAATTTAACAACTCCTTCCCCGTAAAATAAAAAAAGATAAGAAGGCTTTTTTTTTTCTTTTCAAAATTAATGGTCTTCCATCCAACTTTGGAAAAAATACACACTTACTAGCCCTTTTTTTAGTGCTTGCATAAAATATGGATGTATAAATAAGTTGGTCATATATTTAGAAACACAAAAAGATTCATCTTTCACACTCACCTCCGTCAAAGAGACTTTCAAACCACCTATAAAAGGCCAAAACTTAAGATGCCACTGGCATATATATGTCACTTCTCCAAAAGTTCAATGACATAAATAATTGTTATCCAATGCTTCAAAACTAAACTAAACTTCATAATTTTCCATAAAATTCAATTTTTCATCATTTAAAAGTTTCAAAAAATAAAATAAAATAAAATAATCCTATTTATCTATCCATCTATTTATTAGGGGTGGACCTACAATATAAGTTGTTATTGCCGTGACACTCCCAAACTTTAAAAATAAAATAAAATAAAGACACATATATTATTTGGTTTAATTTTTAAACTTTTACGGCCCAAATCTCTTTTAATTAGCCCATCCAAAAACACAAACTCTTTTAACTTGAGAAAAATTAATAGCCAATCGATAGCCTAACCTACTATAAAACATTCTTAAATAAATAAATACACATAATTAGCTCAATCCTCTACTATAAAATATAAAAACAAAAAAGAAAAAGATATTCTTTGATTATCTTAACAAATCATATTTCTCAATACTCTATTTCTCTCTCGTTACAGTAACTTGAAGGGCTGTAAGGGGTTGTGATTTGTAATTCCTTAATTGCTTTGATTTGTTCTCTTGTACTAAGTAAAGAAATCCATAGTCTCCATTTTCTTAACAAATACTTAACCATGCAAGAATTTAAGGTAATTCTAATTTTTGGTGTTTGGAATCTTACATTTACCTTTTTTTTTTTTTGCATTTGGGGTTTTGATGGATTTTTATGAATTATATTAAATTGAATTCTTTAGAGATTTAATTATCGGAATGTTTAATGATACCAATTAGATAGAAAATTATCATATATTTAATGTATTAGTTTCACTTTGATTTTGATTAAACTACAAGATTAATTCTTGAACTAATAGTGATTATATTTTAGGTTTATTTTGTCTTGAATTAAGTTTTAAAAATAGAGATGCGATAACAAAGAACTATAAAATCTTTTTTTAAGAAACCATATGCCAATCTCTCTGAAAACAATGTATTTGTTATAGTTATTATTTTAAACATGACAACTCATTCCTCGTGAATTTGAGAAACTCAATGAATGTCGTTCAAAATGTCAAATAATTTAGCATGAAAAAATGAATGTTACTTCTTTGAAATGTGATCCATGAACACATCTAATGATATGAGATATTTCTGTTAACCAAAGAACATAAAGTCATTGTACTTATCTCAAAACTGATGCATTCCAATCTATGCATTCAGAGTATCCTTTTTTAAAAGATGAGAATCACCATCATTGATTTCAAGCTTCTTGATTTAAAGGATTTTCGAGTTAACTAGAATACTCAAATGTAATGAATGCTATATTTGTTTGTCTTTCTACTTTTTTGGTAAGCCAACATGAAAGTCAAGACCAAAAGATTGTGTCTAAAGGCTTTGTTAATTGGAGGAAGGTAAATGATGGGATTTTTTGTGCTTTGTTGGGAAGGAAAATTCAATATATAGAATTATAGTGAAATGTTGTGAATATTTAATGAATCAGTCACTGTTTATTCAGTACTTGATAAATAAGTGAGCATCATAAAAAATTGAGAATACTCTCCTATACCTCATAGATACAATCAATATTGTTTGATAGTTAGCTTTTTAAGCATGTGCCTTTAGAGACCACAAAGAAAGTCATGGTTAAAAAAATCAAGGTAATTTATTGAATTCTTAAAGCTTCTAGGAAGTCATAATGCTAAACTTGACAGGTTTGTTTTAGAAAATGCTCCCTATAAAAATAATAAATTTATTTCTCATAGAATTTTAAAGGAGATTTTAAGTATCTTTGCTAGCAATGTAGGAATAGTGATTCATGATAAGATTGAGGGTTTAAAGTCTTGTATTATTGTTGATAAAGCTAGAAATAAAGAAAAAAAGAACCAAATGGCAATTACCTTACATTTCATTGACAAAAATGGTTTAATTCAGGAACATTTTTTTCCATGTTGTGCATATGAAAGATATCATGACATCGACTCTAAAACAAAAAGTGTGCAATATTCTATCTCGTCATGACATTCTTATAAGACATAATCGAGGTTAATGATATGATGGTGCAATAAATACTCGAGGAGAGAGGAATGAACTCCAAGCTTTGTTTCTTAAAGATTTCTTTTTTGTTTATTATGTACATTGTCTAGCTTATAGGTTACAATTAACTTTTATTTTTGCTTATAGAGAAGTGAAACTTGTACATTAATTGTTTACAAATTTGATTTATACTATTAATATTGTTGTTAGTTCATGTAAAAGAAATGAAATAAAGACACTAAAAAAGCAAATCAAGGTGGTATCTTACATTGACTCAATGATACTTGATGGGGATTCTCATTTTCAATAAATTTATAGCTTGTTAAGGATGTTTAATATATCTTGTAAAGTTATCAATATTATCATTACATATTGAACAAATTATTCTCAACAAGATAATGCAGAAACAACTTATTTGACATTAACATCTTTTGCATTTTATTTCATATTGCATTTGATGAAACAAATTATAAGAATTACTAATGTTTTATGCCAAGCTTTGGAGTAGCAAGATCAAGACTTTGTTAATGCCATGAGTTTAGTTTCAACTACAAAGTCTTTGACTCAAAAGTTATGATATTTCTTCAATATTTGATTTTATGAATCAAAACCTTTATTTTAGAGTGTCAAAGCACTTTGTGCATAAAATTATATTGATATTCTTGATTTGAAAGCTTAATATTCAAGAGCACATGATATGTCCTGTCATCAAATGGAAGTTCTCACAAAACTTTTAATATCCCTTTAACATTTGATTTGATGAAAATTGAGTTTTTTATTTTTTTACTTTGTTTTCTTTTGAGTTATTCTATTCTTATTTAATTTTTATTTTATTATCAAATAAAATCATTGAAATCTTTTAATAATATTAAGATGATATCTTTTCATAATATTGACAAGTATTTTGTTTTTTTGCAGTTAATCATTATTATTTATTTTTTTTGTTTATTTTATTTTTTGTTGTTATCTTTCTTTAACCATATTAAAAAATTAACTAAATTTATTGAATATAATCAAATTAATAACTTGAATTTTAGATTTTTCTTAACACTATCTAAATATAAAATTTCGCCCACAACATAACACAAAGACTGGTCCAAGTAACATGTATGATCATGCTAGTGTAGATGGACAAAGTAAAAAAAAAGAAAAAGAAAAAAGAAATATATGAAATGCAGCAGAAAGAACCCACATATACACAGTTCACTTTTGTTGGTACAAAGACAGAAAGGTGTGGCGATTAGGAATGGGGACAGGCAAGTTGCTGAAAAGAGACCATTTCACGCTCAGTCCACTAGGAAATCCATGACCACCGAGCTACAAAACAAAACACACTTGTGTCCAAAGAAGGCTACTCCCTTCCACCTCAGTCTCAACTCAAATGCACAGAGAACCTTCTTCTTTATTTTTTATTTTATGTCTCCCAGTCCACTTTACTTCTACGGTTTTTGTCTGAGGATTTTTAGATATTATGGTACCGATTATGATTTAATTTTTTTTTAAAATATTTTAAGATGATATTTTTTTATTTTTTAAAAATTATTTTTAATATCAGCACATCAAAACATTTTAAAAACATTAAAAATATATTTAATTTTAAACTAAAAATAAAATTTTTTAAAAATACAAATTTAACCACATTTCCAAACATATCGAAACAACCTAAGCCTGTACAATCCCTCCTGCCTTCAGTTTTGCCCGAATAACAATCAAAAGCACTTTTTATCCCTTTTTTTTCTTTTTACATAAATGGACTGTTTGAGGTTTGGTTTTAATTAACTACTCGTGAAACCTAGTTATAACTTATAATAATTGCTTTTGTTAGACCATTTAACCTTCTGATTAAAATATTTTAAAAATAATACAGACTTTGGAAAAAAAAATACAAATTACCTTAGAAAAAAAATCATTCACTGTCTATCTAGCTAGTTCTTCACTACAAGTATGAGAAGGATAGAAGTCAATCCGTTCAGATTGAAATAAAATTGTAACTGATGAAGGGTTAGAGAGATTACTCTAATCTTTTCTTGGGTTCTTATCCTTTTTACTAAATTTCCTTTCCTATCTCTTTTCTTGCATCTATCTTTTCCCTGATCTCTCGTGATAAATAGAGTGTAAATAATGATTATTTTATCTCTTTTTTTTTGTTATGAAAAAGAAAGTAAAATGCTTACATCTACTCAACTCAGTTATAAAAAAGAGAATAACTTTGATTGAAGAAACGTTACCAATGGAAGAAAAAAAACCCAATGTTTACGGCATTGTCAAAAGCATGGTAGAAGATGACAAATTCGAACAACAGTCACCATAAAAAGATAGATCCCTTCCTTGTCCTCCAAGCCTTTGTTGCATTTGAACTAGTCAAACGGGGGTCTCTGTGTTTCACCTGGAAACCAGACTTCTGACGCTTCCGCTATGGGTACCAAAATCTTGACCTCTTCTAGCCATGACTTTGAGAATGAATGCAAAGAGATTCATGATTCTTGGGGAAGGTTAAACCACTTGGTTCGATCATTGGCTGGCAGGTCCAAGCTTGAAAGGCAACAGATTAGAGAGACTTACAAGGCCATGTATGGAGAAGATATGGCCATTCTTCTCCAAAAGATGCAATTCCAAAACGGATCAAAAGTATGTGCAGCTTTATACAGGTGGATGATGGACACACATGAACGTGATGCTATTGTTGCAAGTGAAGCTTTTGGACAAGGTGATGTTAACTACAAGGCTCTTGTTGAGATTTTTGTCGGGCGAAAATCAAGTCATATTGCTCTCATCAAACAGGCTTATTATGCAAGATTCAGAAGGCATTTGGACCAAGAAATTACCAATCTTGAGCCACCCCATCCTTACCAAAAGGTAATCTTGTTCAATCTTAAAGATTATATCAAATGATAAACAAGCCCCAGATTCAAGAATAGGAATAGCATTTTCTGTACGTGCTTGATATCTGTTACTTGAATATGTCGCTATGGTTTTGAAGATTCTTGTAGCGTTGGCTACATCACACAAGGCACACCAGGAAGATGTTAGCCAACATATTGCAAAATGTGATGCTAGGAGGCTGTATGAATCCGGGGAAGGGAGTTCACAGGGAGCCGTAGAAGAGGCTGTTGTGCTTGAGATTCTGAGTAAAAGGAGCATTCCACAGACGAAATTGACCCTGTCTAGCTATAAACACATTTATGGACATGAGTACACAAAGGTAAAGGGTGAAATTTTTCTTAGACTTCATACCATCTTTTGCCAAGCAATTAATTTTCTGCGTTTAACAGTCATATTTTGAGTTTATGGGTTCTTTTATTTGGACAATATTTTGCAGTCGCTCAAAAATGCAATATACAAGGAATTTGAAGATGCTCTTAAAGTAGTCATGAAATGCATGTGCAATCCACCTACTTATTACGCAAAGGTAAATTCATTATTCTCTGTAATGTTTTTAATACATCAGCATTACATAAAATGGTGCAATATTTTCCTCTACTTTCTCATTTTCTGGACAAGATTTCAATATTACTTGCCAATTGCCATTCTATAGTTCCCCTGCATAAAAACTCACGGTGTTTCAGGTACTGTACACGAGCATTAAAGGGACAACAGCAGACAATGGTGCCTTGGCTCGTGTGATGATAACCAGAGCTGAGGTAGACTTGTATGAGATACGAAGCATTTTCAAGAGAAAGTATGGGATGGAACTGAAAGATGCAATATGTGAGAGAATCCCAACCGGGGATTACAGAGATTTTCTTGCTGCTATAGCCTCGACCACTACTATTATTACAAGCCACAATTCTGTTTCTCTCTAGTGGATGGAGCTACACGCAACAAGATTCTAAGTTTTAGCTTTTATTGATGTGCAATTACCACTAGGAACTTGTTGTACATTTGATTACTTTATAACGTGAGGAACTGAGGATCCAAAACAGTGTCGTATGTCTTCTTCTTCTTTCTCTCTAGGTAAGTAGTGTAACTTCTATTTTGTATATTAATTTGCCTACTAAATATACCATCATTTTTAGAGAGGTAAAGGGCAACATTAAGCTTCCAAAGGTATTTCCATGGTGGTTCAGAGAAAGAAACTGCATCTCATGGACTGAAATTGGTCTCTTCACCTTTCAAGCAATGTTGGTTCTTTAATTTAATGGAAGAAGGCACGTGGAAAAGTGATTATAATCTCCACTTACCTTGATTTTTCATCGCTTGATTTACTTTATGCTGTCCAGTCTAAAACCATGGCTGTTATCCTGATTTTGTTGCCATCTCTTTTATAAAAGTGAAGGACCTCCTAGTGGCCACAGACTTAGCTTACTAGATTTCGGTTTTTAGCTTTTAACTTATTTCATGTAAGAATGATTTTAATTCAATAGTTTAAATTGATATGTGAGATCCTATAATATAATTTATATTTTTCTTTAACATTCTCTCTTAAGTGAAAATCCTTTAAACTTGAAACTTGTACGAACCCACGTCACCCTGTACTTAATTTTTATCCAATAAATGAGGATAATGAGATTCAAACTCGTGATCATTTAATCATTATAACTCTTATATCATATCAAAGAACCATCTCAATCTAATAATTTAAATTATTATGTTGATTCTATAATATAATTTATATTATTCTCTCGTAAGCTTTAGTACCTCAACATGATACTGACTCCTGTGTTTATGAAAGTAGCTGAAGGCTTAAAGGAGATACAACCAAATGGAGTCTGCTGTCATGGACATGAGTTAATGAACTTCAGCAATAACATATTGATCATATAAGATTAGTTGAGATTGAGCTAAAATTTGTTTGCTTAAAATATTTCATAAAAGATTAAAGTAAAAGAAAGGAATCTATTGACAATGACTCGGAGTGCAATGGGCTGATGGTGAGTAGCGTGTCACATGCCATTTTCTCAAGGCTGTTGTAATGCACTTTTTCCTCAAGAAATAGATTTCTCAAGGTAATTATTACCCCAGAAGAATAATTCTAGGTGTTCGATCCATATCCTCAAGTTACGATATGCAACTTTTCTTCTTCTGCTTAAATGTCTATGCAACTTATGCATTTCTATTGTAATTCTTGGCTTTGTCCATATCATACAAAACAGAGAACAACATAATTTCATGATCATAATAGAGAACATAACATTATCTCCAGACTAGCTAAATATAAAAGAAGTAAGAAGAAAAAAAATGCAGGTAAACTGGTCCGGGGAATTAATCGAGGTGTATGTTGGCTGACCCGGACAACTACGACTACCAAAAAATAAAGAAGAAAAAGAAGCCACCACTTGATTTTATGGTAACTAAAAATTTTAACTGGTCCTGTTGAAATCAATATTCTTTATTCTTTTTTATTTTCCTTTGTCATAACCTATTTTTAGGTAATTCCTCTCAAAATTTACCCTTTTTCCTTTTAAAGTAGAAAATAGAAAATAAAGTAATAATATCAAGAAGACTGATGATTTGATAAAAAATAGGCTGAGAGGGATTTCAAACGTATAGAACAATCAAGCTGCAATTTTGGAATAAATTGGGAGCCTAATCGTACCCCATTATACCCAAAACTAGAGAGAAAATGCAGATTTAAGGTCAAATTAAATGATTATTAGACAAATCTGTATAAAAATTAAACCTGGGGACATAATTAGATTTTTAATAGGCCAATTTAATTTATTCATGAGCCAAATTTAAAATTTAATTATGTTTAAAAATGAATTTAGGTCAAATTAAAAGATTTAATAAAGTGAAAGGACTTAATTATACTTTAAATAGGTCAAAATAATTTTATTAGGGACTTAATTGGTGAAAAATTAAGTTTGAGTGCCAATTTAGCCTTAATTGAGGAGATTGAAATTTTAGAGGATTGAACATTAAATTTTTACACAGTCGATTGGTTGAAATCAGAGGTATAATTACAAGAAAATCAAAGTTTAGGGTCAATTAGGGGTTAAATTTAAAAAATTCACAGCCAAAGATGTTTTTTGAAAAAGATGTAAAACTCTAAGGACTTAATTGATTGAAATCAAAGGTGAAATTGAAGAGAATTGAAAGTTTAATGGTCAATTTGCATAAATCCAAGATCAAGTACTAAAATGAAAAAGGAGCTGAAATTCAGGGTTTGATGTTGAAGTTTGATAGAGGTAAAATTGCTTAAAATTAAAAGTTCCATGCCAATTAAGGATGAAATTAAAAGAAATTAGAAGCTGAAAGACTAAATTGAACATGACCAAATCCATAAATTAAAACAATAAAGCCAAAATGACGTCGCCCCCCCATCACCCCCCCAAAGCCCTCACAAGTCACAACTCTCAAATCTCAATCTCTCACACTCTCGACCTGATAAAAAATGAATTCTCTATCACTTTACAAAACTTCATGGCCAGATCTAGACTTCTAATCGTCTAATAAAACTTCAACAAGGCTCCAATCTTCATCTTCAAATTTAACAACCCAGGAACTAGTTTAGTGTGTGCTTCAAATCTTCATCTTCAAGGCTTCAATGTTTGTTTCCTCTCATCGCGATTTTGTGTCTTTTTTTTTTTTTAAGGTTGAAGCAGCTCCTGTTGTAATTCCTGCCTAGGCTAAGAAGAAAGATTAAAGCTTTGTACATCATGGGTTACTGTGCTATATTGTTTACATAGAGCTCTTTACTTTAAAAGTTTATTTTTTGTTTAACTTTTATTTTGGTTGTTTAGTTTCTTTCATAACCATTTTGTAATGCGTGGAGACGAGTTTGTGGTTACTAAAGATCGATTTAGAATAATGAAATGGTTCTTTACTGTATTTTATTTGCTTGCAGTTGTTATATGTTTGAGATTTGTTGTTTGTTGAGTGATTGAGCTTTTGAAATTGTGGGGTTTGTAGGGAAGAACAAGAGGGAAGCTGGAGAAGCTATAGAGAACATTGTTAAAAAAATCCGGTCGGTTTGAATATAGGTTGTTCCGGTTTTTATGTTAAAAAAACCGAACTGAAACTAGTCGGTTTGAAACAATTCTGGTTTAAATTTTTAGTTTTTTAAAATTTTATTTTGATAACTTTTTTAGATAAAAACTGAACAAAATAAAAAATAATCACCCATACTTCTAAGTCTTCCATGGGAGGAGAGGAGGTCATCGACTAGTGGGTTGAATGGGTTGTGGTGTGGATTGCTGGTTCTAATATGGGAAAAACAAGGATGGTGATAAGGGATTGTCTACTATTTGATGGTGGTTTTTCTTTTTCTTTTTTATTACTTTTTTTCCAATTTTTCTTCACCTTCTCTTTACTAGTCACTACAAAAAATTCTTTTATTCCTATCTTATATTTCCTCCATTATATATATATATATCTTTTTATTTTTTCTTATCCCTTCCTATTCTAAAACATTCTAATAACTTCTCATCTTATTTTTTTTATCTTTATGTTGCTAGGGGAAGGGGTTAAAAATGTTCAAATTAGTCCTTCACCCCTTCCTTGATTATTAATATGCTCACTAAACTTTATGTTTCTTCAATTCTTGTTTCTTTTCAATTTTCTCAATACTTTAGTTTTTGAAAATTTGATAATATAAAAATGATAAACAAAAAGTTTGAAAATTATAAAATAAATGAAAATTGATCAAATTACATCAAAAATATATTTTTTAGAATTTTTTGTGTATGTGAAGTTTTTCTAAAAGTATGATCAAAACAAAGGGTCAAAATTGATTTATGACAAACATAATAACATGATTTCATGATCATATTTTTCAATATCCATAAATGTTTTGTTTGTACAATGAAAATAATTGGTAGTACTTTAAAAACATCAAATACCTCGGAAGTTTAATTTTATTTGAATTTCAAATTTCCTGTTCTTTTCATTGATTTTGTAAACTTCTAATTCTTTGTTATGAATCTATTGCTTTGATTTCTGCTAGTTCAATGTCTTCTTCAAATTAAGAAATAAATTTGCTGTTGATCAAAGGAAAGAAAGTAAAAAAAATTGATTTGGTTTTTGAAAGTTGCCACCTACTTGTGAATCCACGCATAAAGATTAAGAAAGTTGAGCACATGAAAGGAGGAATAATGTGTCATCCACGCACAAGGAAATCTTCTACAGCTGATCAAAGAAAACAGGAGAAAGACACAAACCAACATAAATCAAAAAGCATCCATCAAGGAAATATTCCCTTTCAAGAGGTAACCCAGAAGAAACCTCTTAAACCATATCTTATAGCATTAAGCATATAAAAGAGGAACAGGGAAAGATGGCATCCTTATCAGATCGAAAACACACGCTGTATTTCCTTTCAAAATTCCTTAGAAACGAAAGCAGTAAGCATTGAATAGAAATCATGGCTAGATCTAACGTCAAGCCCTCTTACGAAGATTTTGAACCCTATTGCAAGTGGCGAATAGAAGAAGGACAGGACACTCTTGAGGTTCATCTCCATGGTAACAAGTTTTAATTTTCTTATGTAATTCCACGTTTCTTATAGTAAGGTTTCCTTATGGAACATTTCTTGTCAAATGCTACAAGTTCAGAAGGTTGAGATGGCTAAGATTTGTCTATTTATATAAGAACATGCAAAATTAAGTATATATAGGACATGCTAATTAATTATACCCCATGCTTAAATTTTTCTAGGTTTCGGAAAGGAACAGTTGAGGGTTCAAGTCAGCAGTATTGGAGGCATGATAATTACTGGGGAACGTCGTGTGGACGAAAGTAGATGGACTCGTTTTCGCAAAGAAATCAAGCTCCCTAAGGCATGCAACCCTAATGAAGTTCGAGCAAAGTTGTCTACTGGCATTCTTTACATTGTCATGCCTAAGAAAATAACATTACCTTCCTCTCAAGATCAAGTTAATCAAGAAAATGGACAATCAAGACCCAAGATCAATCAAGATACCGTTGCCAAGGACACGGCAACCGAAAATTTGGATGGTTCTGCAGAAAATAATAAGTTGACCACTGAGAATGCTACAATGCTCACCGCTAGGCCATTAACGAGCTTCATAATGCAGCTGAAAGATTCGTTTTTTAGGCTTCAAATGAGAAAAAAGATAGGTATGAATGTAGCAGTAGCAGTTGCTCTGATGATTGCTCTTGTTGTATTTGTAATATACAAACATCGTCATGTTGAAAACTAAATCTTGCTGTACATTATAAAAGGTCTGAATATCCTGTTGACTTAAGAACTATGAAAAGTAAACTGTTGTTGTACTTTGAAATAATAAAGGGTTTCAATTAACATCCTGCATTTTATGGAGCTTTCTCCATTCCATTATTTAAGTTCTTTTTGTTAAAAATAAATGGAAGTAAATTTTTTCTCCAGAAGCATAACTGAGTTGATTGAATTTCCTGGTGCAAAAAGGCAACCTTGGGGAAGAAAGATAAGACAATGTAGTTAATACAAAGAACAGATTAAGAAGAAGCCATGCTCAACGCTTAAAAGCGAAAAACACAGAGCTGAAAAAAAAAAACAAAGAAGAAAACAACCTTTGGCAACCCTAAAACAGAGATCTTACAGAGCCTTTGAGCTCAATAATGAAACTGGTACTAGAGAGACACTGAACGCTAAGAACAGGAGCTAAAGGGACCGACAGCAGATGACTATGAAACCGAAGATTGCAGAGAACCAGGAAGCAAATTAATCAAGCTGCAGGCTGCATCCTTTAAGCTAGAAATGTCATCAAAGCAGAAGGCAAAAGAGAGCACAGCAAAGGAGAATTAAAAACCAATCAAAACATGCTATGATTTATGAACACCCTGCTTGGCTCATGCATCAGCCAAACTGCGTTATTCAATGGTAAGTCCAAACTCCAAACTATAGAGGTTAAGGACACTAATTCAGCAAGACTTAATCAAATAACCGACAAAATATGCCTTCAGTTCTTGTAATTTTAAGAAAGAACTTATAAAGACACAGTTTTTGATTCTGTTATTCGACAAAATTTATATGGCATGCTATTGCCCAGTTTACTGATCTTTTCAAGAAAGTATATGTAATATTGTTTTTCATACAAAGGGTGTGAAGACAAGGGTGGATACAAATTCCATATTACTGCTGACACAGTGGTTTTCGTTGCTATAAATTTTAAAAAAATCTTATGAGTTATATAATTAGTTATCAATAATTTATGTTGTTCATACTACTATATGCTAATCTGTGCAGAAAGAACAACCATTTGTTGGCTCATAAATATCATCACTTACAGACCTCCAGTAATCTAGTAAGCTTTTTTTCTTTTTAAAAAAATACTTATAGTAAGAGTTTCAATGGCTCATGAATATCAAATATGAATGTATGGACAGCATGTTAGGTCGTCCGAACCCTTTTCTTTTAAAGTTAAAGGTTAAAAAATAATTTATATTAAATTGCAAAAATCATACTGTACATAATATATATAAATATAGTTTTCTTCTCAATCATGAATCGCACCTATTCTTTTCCTTGCAATTAGTCTTCCGTAAAATTACTTGGTTACGTCACCTATGAATTAACCTACTGCATGAATAACGTGTGCTTGCAACTGGAAATATGCAGAAGAAGCTTTGGTAGACCTTTTTTTTTTTTTTTTGGAGTAGTTTAAGGAATTTGGCATATACAATATACATAATTAAGTTGTTTTTAATGCCAAAACGGTTGATACTCTTCATCGTCTATGTTGTTAGATGTTGAAGGTATTTATTTCGGGACAAGCACATGCAGGTATGCACAAGGAATGAAGCTTTGATCCTGATGTTTATAATATATTGTAATTGGATTTGTTTTTAATCTTTTATTTTTAGTTTTTTTTTTTCGGTTATCTAAATAACTATTTCATTAATAAATCAATCGTAATTATATAAAAAAAAACCTCAACTATGAATTACCCTTTGATCTCAGTGGAATTCTTGATGTATGTCCTCGGAATTCTTGTTGCTAATGTAGTGAGGAAATTAAATTTAATCTCCTGACCTCCTGAATTAATTTCACTTAACCATCAGAAATTTGTAGACGGTGTGTTAAAACGAATCTTAAGAAAGAGCAGAAGGAAGTGAAGATAGGAAAGGTGAA
Organism: Populus alba x Populus glandulosa; assembly: GCA_033617975.1. Classification (NCBI taxonomy): domain Eukaryota; kingdom Viridiplantae; phylum Streptophyta; class Magnoliopsida; order Malpighiales; family Salicaceae; genus Populus; species Populus alba x Populus glandulosa. The sequence goes on along the minus strand of CM066155.1, from coordinate 4,230,150 downwards.
ATACAGGGGAAGGTATAACTAAAGATAATTCAAGCAAGATGACTTCCTTGGAAACAGAAAAATGAATCGATTCTTTTCCAAAATGAAACCCACAAGGAACCTCTAATTTGCCTCTCATGTAAGTGTGTCAAAAACAACGTCTATATAACAGCTTAATTCATTTAGTTAATTAACAATTCTCATCATCTTCGACCTCCTTTCTCCAAGAACAACCTTGGAGAAAACCAAAGAAGCCTCTAAATGGAAACCAAGAAGGAAGAAACCTCCAAGGTGTATTATGATGATTTTGAGCCCTTTTGCCAGTGGAAAAAGGATGAACATGAGATACTTGAGATCCATCTACAAGGTACTCAATTCATTTGGTATTTACTCCAATATATCATGAAAAAAACAAGTAATTAGTTAAATAGTTTCACAATTTACTTTTTCTTCCGTATATAGGATTCAAAAAACAACACCTGAGGGTCCAAGTAGAGGAACCTGATGTTGTGAAAATTACTGGAGAGCGACCTACAGATGGTACTTTCCGGAGCCGCTTTCGTAAGGAAATCAAGATCCCAAAGAATTTTAAAACAGATGAAATTCGGGCAAAGTTATCTGGTGATATTCTTCAAATAATACTGCCTAAGCAAACAACTGCATTTCCTGCAAAACCAGGCAGCACTGAAAGTACTACAAGAAGTGAAAGCATGCCATCAAATTACTTGCTACACATAGAGAGTTCAAGTTCGACACTAGGGATGAATACCAAGTTAGCTCTACAAGTTGCAGGAGTGCTTGCTGTGGTAGTGGCTTTTGGTGCTTATGCTTACAAGTGCTGTCATTGTGGTCATGTTGAAGGCTAATTGTGTCATAATATATACTTGTAGCCCAGATTCTTCTATCTTCTGAATCTGAAATATTGAAAGCTAATTGTTCCATTATATATCCTTTTAGGAACCATTATATTGTTATATCATATATTCGGTCCCGTGCCGTGTTTCCTTCACCAGAAACTAACTTTTAAGAATGCGCGGGCGCATATATTTATAAAAAATAAAAGTAGAAGATAATGATATTATTTGATAATTTGATATATTTTTTATATTTACATTCAATTTATGTAGAGATTATTCAAGAATTATATAAATTATATATTGAAATTTTAATTATTTATCAATTTTAATTTTTAGATTGAAAGAATTTATATAATTATATGATATAATAAAATAAAATAAAATAAAATAAATTATAAGAAATGCTTAATGATCAATCTCGATTAGATAATAAAGGTTTCGTCCGTAGGAAATCACTATGAACCTTATCAAACACATTATCTAAACCTGCAACAAAGTCATTGCTCTCCTTCTGATAAATTTTGATATTTGTATTTGCTTGTAACCTTTACCAAACAGTTTAATTTTGATATTTTTATTTGTTTATAATCTTTAGCAACCAATCTAATTTTATATATTTGTATATTTTCATTTATGTCAGTTTTTGTTTTGTTTTTAAGAACTCATTTACATCCAATAAATTTTATCATTTCAAATGAATCAACTAATCTATACTTGGTTGGTATACATGAATCTATTTTAGATTTTTTTGCTTCAAGTCATTTTTAAAATCAATATCAAATATTGATTTCATGTAATTAGCAGGCTTATTAAATATAAACAACTCGTCAATTTCAATTTTTCATAAGAAGTCCATATCTTAATAGTGCACAACGTATCCTGCTATATCTACAAAATTTTTATGTTTATTAAACTTGTAGACTAAACATCCAATACTATAGCCTCAAGCTTAGATTCTGTTTGGATGTCAATTTATGACTCTTGAATTTTTTTAGAAATATAACATATTTTGAAACAAATATTTTTCTTTTGATGGGATGATATAAACAATATCCAATAATTTCTTTTTTTGTATATCCCATAAATTTATATTTATCCAATAGTAGCGTTGGCATTGCCACTAGTTGCATTGCATCAATAAAAAAACAATTGTTTTTTATTTCAATGATAGATTTTGTCAAATCTAAAAATCTAGCTAGAATTGACTGGGACAACAACCAAAGTCCTTTTTTAAAAACAATCATGAGAAAAATATATTCACATGGATTTAACTCGTAATTAACTCCAATAACAATTAAAACATGCAATCAGCAACTTTAATTGTCTAGCGATGATTCTTATACCACTGTTGAGTTTCCTGAAACATATATATGCAAATGAAACAATAAATTTAAAATTTTTGTGGAGTCCCAAGGATCCTGTTAGATAGATTTAGAGTTATTTGTAATTTATAAAAAAATTACCTAAAATTAGATGTACTTTTTTACTTTAAATAATTACTTCAAAGCTAAGTTATTGCAAATCACAAGTCATCCAAGTATTCGGTCTACGCATCTAGGTTTTAATGGTTTTGTTTTTTGAAGGAGCTAGCTTGGGTTGACTCGAATAACTTTTTATATTCTTTTTTATTTTATTGTTTTTTTTAATTTCATTAATCAACATCGTTCAGTTGTTTGAAAATTAAGTTTAATATTTTTTTTTTATTTTAGCAAGAGGTTTTTTATGGATGTTATCATGTTTGCTTTTTTATTTTTTTACTTGTTCATTTTTTGGTATTTTTTTATATATCATATAATTAGATGAAGTCATCTTATTAGATGCAATCGGTATATGATCTAAAATTTTAATTTTTTTTGCCACCTATCTTATATATAATTAACTATCCCCCGAGCTAATCCATCATGTCTTGTAACATGATATTTTTTAAATGTGCCAGAATATCCATCATTGGTCCAGAACCTCGTCTTTTCAACAACTTCGGCATTTAGTTTCTATCTTGAATATATTTTTTCCCACGTAGGTTCTATTCAAACATGATCTTGTCGGAGTGTGAATGGCAAAGAACAAGTGTCTGAAAAATCTTATTTAAACTTGGCATTTTTCAGCTTATTCTACATCTATGTTGAAGTGTTCTGTCGCCAGAATTTCTTGAGTAAATAAAAAGGCTGGTGCTAAATTAACAAAGCGGGTACTTTAAGATGGAATGTAATAAACATTAATGAAGAAGGTATATTAAATTATTAATCATTTTAAGAAAATCAAGTATTCACTAATGATGTTCTTGACAGTCTACACAAGAGAGATCTATACGTTATAAAAGATTTTGTTGGAGAGTGGAAGACTTGTAAAAATTGCATGTCAGCCATGGTATATATTTTAATTTCCTTGTTCGAAAGGAAATTCAATTTTGCCCTAGCATGTGAATTATGCTTGATTTATTTTTTTCAATCTTTTAAGAAAGAAAATTCGATTTTTTGGACAGATTTAGTTACAGCAAACTTTCTGCTGACAGACTTTCGGATGACTCCTCAGCAGCTCAGCATGATGGACATGCACAGAGGCCCACCGATTACACTTTGCAAAAACAAGAACATTTAAAGCCCACTCTAACTTAACTATATAGTAAGCATTCAAATTCTAGTATTTTTTGGCATCTGAACTCTTTGAGTTAATTAAAATACTCGACCGACTGATTAATTCTCTTGATCACTACTTTTCACTTTTCTCCATGGATTCCACATAGGTCTATATATTCATGTATGAGGAGTCGAGCCTTATATCTATTATCGATTGCTTGTTACTTGCTTCTTTAGGGCTTCTTTCTGCCATTGATCATCCGATACCATCTTCTTTGCTACCAAGAAAAGATTAGTCCATCAAAGCATCTATTGGAGATTCAAAGCCAGCGATCATGTATTCATCAAGAAACATGCAAGAAAGATTAGGTTCTCTTGTCAACAAGTTCTTCGAGAAGGATTTCAAAGGCTCCCTTGCAGTGATTGGGAGTGCGAAGACGCGAAGAGGGTATGTAGCTATGTATGTGGGAGAAGAAGGTAAACGATACGAAGTTCCAGTGAAATACCTATCCAATCCAGTATTCCAAGAACTGCTTAGGCGATCGCAGCATCAAGATCTTGACAACAAGATTGAAGGGGCACTTCGGATTCCTCACTCAACTGCTTTCTTTGATCAATTCTTAAGGATTATCAAGGAGTACTTCTAGATCAATGGAAGATGGGCACGCATGCCATTGTCAAGAACACATCTTTGAAGAGAGTTTTAAGGCAAAATAAAGATTAGGCAGTCAATTTCTAGTGCATCTTTAGGTTATCATTTATGTTCAGTTGGAGGGATTTCGGCCATCTTACTGGATTCTTTAGAATAAAGATCCTTATAATCGTAATTCTAGATCAAAGTGTGTACAGATGAACAATCTATTAGAAATTAAATAAAATCAACTCTTTTTTTTTTTTAAATAGATAAATCTGCTCCTTTGTTGTGCTTCATATATATTTTCTGCTTGCCGGCATTAGCCACAACTCAATCGCCAGGACTGTTATGCGATTGTGTTGCAATCTTTTTAGGTACGTACGTCAAGCGCATACGATTTGCTCAACAATGGACTAAATATTTAATTAAACAACTGATTATTCATGAAAAAGTCCTAATTGTTGCAATAGCCTGCATGTCTGTTTGATGAGTTCAGCATACGAATAATCAAATATTTATATTTGATATTTTGTTTGTTATTATATATAGGAGTACATGAATAAACTCTATAAAGTGAACACTCAATTATAAATCAGCAAATTTCCAATAACTATAAACACTCGAACAAGCAATAAAACGCAGCTTATTAATTAATTAAGGCTTAACTGTGCTGCATTAAAATGATAAAGTGCCAGACTGATGAAACGCTTAATCATTTTTGGGCAAGAACAGGGAAAATATATCATGCATATTAGTGGTATATCATGCTTACCACGATCATTCCTGCGACCACAGCCACTGCTGCCACAATAATCTGATAGCCTGATGCAGCAAGTCCATAAGCAGCATTAGGTATTGGAGTGGGTGCTGGAGCTTCACCTTCCACGTTAATGTTTGCCAAACCCACAAATGTACCATTTCTTTCCTGTGCTGCCTCGAGTTATTATGTCATTTCCACTGGTCAGAGCTTCTCCGGAAGCTACACAGTTCTTAAAGCCGTACGTTGCCATCCACCTTTTAGAGATTGTGTGGTGGCTGGTACTTGAACACTGCAAACAAGTGCAAACAAGGATAATTGTGACAAGGGCAAAGGCAATAAACTGACTAGAAGCCATTGGAGATACGCTACTTCAATTGTTAAGAGACAACGCTTGATTTCTAATGTCAGCTCCAATGTGGGTTTGGTAAGGGAAACATAGGATCCTATTTATAGTTGACTTTCTTTAGGAAATGCATAGAAAATCTCGAAATAACACCACCGGCAGCGGTCGGCACTACAAACAGCTTTGGTTTATACGTACTAGGCACCAAAAGGTTAAAATAATTTGATGGATGGTGTGGAAAAACTGGCCAGAAAATGGTGATCCTTTTGGTTGTTTCTTTGGGTGATAACATCTATTACAAGTTAAATATGCGCGCTTTTAAGCTTTGTTTGAGTTCATATTAAGATGTGTTTTGTGTATGTCTTACTCATGTTTTCGTAGATGGTTTTGATGGGATTAAAGCCAAGATAATATCACTTGTATGAGCTGTCCTGTGGGGGAGGAGTATCTGCCTCCAAGCATGTATCTCTTTCTTGGTATTCTCTTTTTCTTCTTCTTCTTCTTCTTCTTCTTCTTTCAAGGTAATGAGTACTAATTAATTCTAGGAGTATTTTTGCACACTGAAACTAGATCCATTTACCATTTAATTGAAAACGACTATAAATATTGAAACTAGAGGATTCATGAAAGTTTTATTTACCATAATCTGACCAAGTTTTTGAAATCCTAATTATCAAGAAGAGGTATGTTTCCTTAACCAATATATTAAACAATTTGAGGGAGAAAATGGAGCACGATTATATATGCCAATCCCCATCTTTTGATTAAATTAATATAGTTAAAAACCTCAGAAAATCCAATTCTAATATTAGGAAATATGTTTTTCTCTTGCCGGCCAGGAAATCAAGGCAAGCCGGAAATAATAAGAAAACGCGCATCTTCAACGGAGGCCTGTCCAGTTGATAACACCAAATGTCAAAAAATACATATATTGACAAAATCCCGTGGAATAATTAAATATATCATCAGGTCGAGACTACAATTCATTTTTGAATAAATATATCATCAGTTCGAGACTACAATTCAATTTTTTTTTTTTTATCTAAATCTTGTTTTTAACGGCCTTACTCTATAAATGATGTGATAAACTAACTCTATTTAATTGAAAATCTTAAATATGTTTTTCCTCTTGCTTTTGTTTTTTTTTTTAATTGCCTTGATCATGGAAAATTTTGTAACAAATTAAAGAATTAAAGAATTGCTGAATTGCTAAATAACTAAACGAGCGCATGGTTTTATGTACAAAACAAATAATGTTCATCCTCATACATTTTCACTGTAGAATATTGGAGCAGTGATTTTGTTTTGCCATTTTGATCCTCAAATTTTTTTTCTCACGATGTGGTTATTTTATGGTTAAATTGAAGGGAAATTGCTTCCAATCTATTAGGAAAAAAAATAAAGGACCAAACTAAAAAAACAAAGAGAAACTTGGTGGTCGTTTTGAAATTATCTCAAGACATTAACTTTGATCCTCTTACTTTACAACTAATTCATTTTTAATTCCTATGATTTTTTAAAAACTCTTTTTTATCCAAAACTTCATTTCTTTTTTTTTCCCCCTGATTTGAGGTTGAAGAAAGAGAAAGTCATCAAATTCTTATAGTACAGAGAGAAAATATTTATTGATACCAATTCTGACCATCAAAATAATTGATATTGGTATCAATAAGTTTCATTCGATGAGTGTGGTTCTACTAGGGTGTAATTTCACCTTGAAATTTCTTGAGATAGTATATTTGAATTTTTAGATTTTAGGTTGATTTGTTTTGTTTTCGGATTTTTTTGGGTTTTCTTTAAAGTTGAAACAAGTTTATTTAGGTCTTTATAATTTTTTCCATGTTTTTCCGGGTCAACAAATGATTTTAAATGAGTTTTTAGGTGTAAAATACCTCTAACCTGATTTTATAGCAACCTCTAGTTGCTAGAATTTGGGTAGAACAGAGGACACATTGCCTCTTATATTTCTTTTCAAGAAAAAAAATTAGGTTATGCAACTTCACCCCTAACAAAAAAAAAAAAAATTTAATCAAAGCACAAGTGTGCAGGCCTAAGTTAACAAACTTGTGTACTTGGACTTTTCTTGTTAAGGCCTAGGCACATGAATATTTTTTTGGGCATTTGGTTTTTTTTTTTTTGATTTTTTTTAAAATAATACATATTTTTTGATTTCATCAATAATTTTAAATTTATTTTAAATTAGTTTTCATGATTTTTTTTAAAATTATTACAATCTTAGATAAGTATTTTGTTATTTTATTGATACTTAATTTTACAAATATTTATTTTATTTTATTCATTTAAAGCGTCCAAACTATTCTTAAACTTGTTAAGCTAACTTCGTCTTATTAATCTAACCCACGCATTTTATTTTTCTTACCGAAGAATATGTTAGTAGTGCCTGCCTTTGTTTTTGCACTCAAAAAATTGATTTGAGCTGTAAAATAGCATGGCCACCAATCTATTTGAATTTATTTATTCTAGATTGAGTTAATTACTAAATATGCTTTACTATTTATTCTAACAATAATTTTTTTAATCTTTTCTCTTACGATAAAGGAAATTAAGTGAATTGAAATTTATTTATTCTGGATTGATTTAATTACTAAATATGCTCTATTATTTATCCTAATAATCATTTATTTTTTAATCTTTTCTCTTATGATAAAAGGAAATTCAGTGAGTTGAAATTAACTTGCAAACCCCAACTAGAGTTTGCCAGACAAGTTAGGAGACTAATTACAAGCTAATTATTAACAATATGATGATCACTCTAAACTAATAATTTATACTTTTCAAGCCTTATTGCAATTCAAATATATAATTATACTACTAAGTCTGTAATCAAGCAAATTGCAACTTTAATAATACATACCATTGAAAAGGGAACTCAAATTCATTGATGAAAAATAAAAATAAAAATAAAAATTGTGTAGTAATAGGAATATATTGGAAATGTAAAATTAAGTCAAATTATGCTATTGAATGGAAAGTACTTGGATTTTTTTTTCCATCCCTGATACTGATTTAAGATCTTGTTTGTTAACTCTCAGATTATGATATAATCTGTGCAGTTCATTTTCTTCATTTTACACCTGGCTTCAGAAGTTCAGAACAAAATCTTTTGAACACATGGAATGTTGGGTGGCAAACAAGTAATTATGTTATTCATTGTCATGTATGCAAAATGCAATTGATTGAAGCATGATTGGTACAGTACTGGGAAATGAAATTAAAACTCAGAAATGATTTTCCCATAAGAGATCTGTTTGGATACAGTGGTAGGAAGTCAATATTACATGAATTTTACCTCGGGAATGAATATATCAACACCTTTATTGCCAATGCAACGAAAAATCACAAGAAAAGGGGAGCACGCATTTCTGATACATAAGCAAGCATCTTCTACTCGAGAGCATGCCTCAAATACTATTGTCTTGTGAACACTTTTCTGATTTCAATTACGTTCAACAGCTCTCGAATCCTGACCCTCACGAAGTACGAATAAACATGATGAGAAAGATTCTTTCCTTTAGTTTATGTTCTTCCAAATGCACATTATCCTTAATCAAGAAAGAGCTCATTTTTGCACTTGAGGTCTTGGCCTAGTGGTGAAAGGGGCTTGTTTCCTTTCTCTGCATCAGGGTTCAAACCTCACTGTGCATGTCTGTCACCCCCGCGGTACCTTACATGCTCATTGGGTTTGCAGAATGTTCAGTGGGCCGTGGGATTAGTCGTGATGCGTACAAGCTCACCCGGACACCCACATAAATCAAAAAAAAAAAAAAGAGCTCATTTCTGAAATACCTTAAGCCGCTCATCATGATCAGGCATCTCTTTCATGCTTGTTCATGTATGTCATCCCCATTTTATGGAATGGCTTTGAAAAAAAATTCACCGAACAAGCATCAAACGGCAAGAATTAGGCTTCCGAGAGATGTTAAAAAAACTTTATGTAAAGATCTCAGTTTGGCCTGTTAAAACACTTGTGAGCTGTTAGCAGTTTCCTTGGCATCAATACATGCAAGCCAACAGACATTCTCACTAGACTCTAGATCCACCTGGCTCTCCGATCATTCACACCAAACTATTGCCAGGAAGTTTAAAGGCATTTCTCTTGTTCATCAGTTTTCTCAACCTCTCAGCATCCTCATACCGTCCAGCACCAGCAAAGATGTTATACATAAGCACATAGTCACCTCCGTATCCTCTCTCCATCTCCATTATCTTCCTTGTAACCCTCTCACCCATCTCAACATTACCATGAAAGCTACATGCACCCAACAGGGTCCTCCAAATCACAACATTAACAATCTCACTAGGAATCTCTAAAGCCATCTTCTCTGCTTCTTCTAGCCTCCCTGTCCTCCCCAACATGTCTACTACACACCCATAATGCTTAATATCAGGCAAAACTCCATGCTCATTCACCATCTTGTAAAAACACCTTAGCCCCTCGTCAACCAATCCGCCATGGCTACAAGCATTCAAAACACTCAAGAATGTCACTCTATTTGGCTTCAAACCTGCTTTCTCCATCCTTTCAAAATATTCCACCGCTTCCTTCCACATCCCATGCATTGCAAACCCGGAAATGATGGATGTCCAAGACACCAAATTCTTCCTCTCAACCGAAATATCCTCAAAAAACTTAAGGGCGCTCGCTATGCAACCACATTTCGAATAGCAATCTATAATCGAATTAGCAACACGTATATCAAAAGCATTAAATCCTCTTTTCTCTGCATAACCATGGATCAAGCTGCAAGATTTTAACTCCCCCATATTAGAAATGGCCGGTAAAATTGCAAGAATAGTTATTTCAGTAGGCTTTATACCCTCACACGCAACCATTCTTCGAAACAAAGATAAACCCTCACTATACTTGTTGTTTCTGATGTACCCATCAATTATTCCAGTCCATGAAACAACATTCTTTTCAGGCATCTCATCAAAGAGAGAACTAGCAAATTCAAGTTTACCCCATTTAACCAGCCCAGTAATCATCACATTCCAAGTAACCACATTTCTCTTGGGCATTTCATCAAACAAAATCATAGCATCACCTAAAACCCCACTAGATAGGTACATATTCAAAAGAGCAGTTTGTACATAAACATGATATTGAAAACCCACTTTGAATATACGACTATGAAACTGAGTTCCAAGAATTGGACAAGAACAGTTAGTGCTAGTATTTACGAGGAAAAAGTAGGTAAAGCTATCAAATGAAGGGGGAGGCAATGAAGAAGAGTGAAAGTAAACTTCTTGCAGCTGTTTGTAGAGCAGGAAAGCTAGGCGGGGCTGATCACCAAAAGAATAGAGTCTAAGCAGGGTGTTGAAGAGCAGAATTGAATGGTTTAATAAGCCAGTGGATAGTAGAAATGAGTGGACTTGTAGGGTTGGTTGGTGGGTTTTTGTTGGGTTCTGGAGTAACAGAGAGAGCAAGTGGTTTAGTTTTTGTTGTTCTTGTTTGATTGTTGTAAATAACCTTTGTGAGGTTAGGAAAAAAAGGGATGCTTTTGCTGTTCTTGCTATTGTTTTGTTTGTGAAGTAAACAAAGCATGGCCTTGTCAACCTAAGCATACTTGCAAGGTGTCTTGGCTTTCCACAACTTGCATGCATACATGTAGTCATCTCTCATTAGTGCTGCGGCATTTTTGTTTTCTTTGGTTTAGCCGTTTAGGGATCGAAAACTTCAAGTAAGAATGCGGGCTCAAGATGAAATTTTTATGGGAAATATCATTTTAAAAAGTAGGTAAACCATTTTTTTTTTGTTAGCATTAATTTTATCGATTGCGTTAAATTAGTGTAAATCTTAGTGTATTAGTGTCTCTTGATTTGATCGCTCAATGTATGATTTCGGTTCCATTTACAACTTGGGAGACAAACTAGCTCAAAGGATTGTAGCGGCACTTTACTAGGTCTATCCACTGCCACGCTCAACATTCTTGCTCTTAGCAGAACAAACTTGTTCATGAGCCCAATTTCTTAGCAATCACGCGGCTGCGAGAATTATTGATGCATTTTCAGTTTTTAGTCTGCTTCTCTCAAGCAGAGAGATGAGAATAACTATTTTCTGCTTATCTAACCATTTCAAAAAGACTGCACAATTTCGAATGCCCCATTTGATGAAGTACAGGACAGGAGAGATTGACAACTACTGTTTGGTTCAATTTCTCTTTCACAAACATCTCTTTCAATTTACCATTTCCACATCCCTCAATGCTCCAGAAAGTTACAGACAATGAAAGCTCCGTATCAGAAAGTAGTGAATTTAAACTTTTCTGCATGCCGGAAACAAGAGGTCATCCTTTTCTGTTCGCTGGTATATAAGATTAGTGTTAGTCAGTCAGCATTGCATGTCATAACCTCCTCCCCCTCCCTCTACTCTTTTCCAATTTGAGCTGCTTAATATTGATAGCAGCAACTGAAAATGCTCATCCATGGCAGCTTGCTCTGCACATCCTCCCCATGCGCAGAAATATTGACATTTTCAACTTCCTACAGCCAGAGGATGCGGATACCTGCATTAAGGCAAGAATCATAACAGATACGATATTCCCAAATTTGTTGGTTGAGGTCTATGTCACGGAATATAACGTAGAATGAGTAATTAAACCACGAACCATGAGTGGCATAGTATAAACAGCTCCTATTCATGACAAATCTGTCTAATTTGGCTTTGTAGCTGAAGGATTCCGACCAAATTGTATGATCATCGGTTTGTCTTTGAATACATATCCATTCACTAGATTCTGCAACAACAAACAAATTAAAAAATATCAGTATATCATTACCGCTTTAGCAGAATATATATAATAAAAGAATGCAAAGGTGTGTGATCTAGTTGTCATAAACATCTACATGACACTCCCAATTGGGAAAGTCAGATCAAGTTGTTCAATGCCCCTGGTTTTATGAATGCACTCAGCAGGCAGCACTTGAAAGGCATCTATTAAAAAATAAATAAACTTGCACAACAAGGGTTCAAAAATCACACAGAAGTTTTAGATAAACTCATAAGATACATACCAGAGCTTGATGGGCAAGTTCAACTGATGAAAACGTTACAAAAGCTTGACCCCTCATTCTTCCCTCCTGAAATTTAAATGTGAAGTTCATAATTCAAAGTTGATCAGTCAGGAGATTATGAGTTTACAACCACCTATGCAATATGTCATGGCCAAAAACATGATTTTTTTCTCCCAGCGACAAAGCTTCATTCATGTTCTCATGATTTTATACAAGGATTTTCCTTGATTCAGATAATCTTCACAGAACAGTGTAAAATAAATTTCCATGTACTATGGTAATAAGGTGATGTGTAGTTTTTAGATAGTCGATATTAGACACCAATCAATCAAAAAAAAAAAACACACGCACAAGGAATCAACAGCAGAACACCATTCTCAAATTTCTTCTCTATCTTTGGCAGCACTTCAAATAAATATGCAAGCACCAAGTCCTTAGGTACAAAGAAGCATCTGAGCAATATCAATCTAGATAATGGTAAAATCTAAAGCAGCAACCCAAAAACAAAGCTCAGGATAAAAACTTTTCAATTTCCTCAAACCCACTCCATAATCTGGGTCTCGCTCTTCTAGATCTTACTCCTAAGCCATTGATTACATGATATGCTCTCTAGAGCATGCTTCACATTCTCAAGTTAAGAAAGAAAAGATTTACCAGAACCAATGGTCTGCTTTCTCATAAATATTTCAATCCACAATCCCTCTTAAAAACATATTAAGGGAAAGCACCTCCCAATCCACAAATCAACAAGCATACCCTTGCAAATGACCATAAACATTCTCAACTCATGTTGTCATTAGATGACGCACACAGTGTCTAGCCATTAAGCCCTTTCTCAGACACCAGTGCCCATAAATTTCTTAACTCGGATTTAAATCATCTCTCCCTGGACTCCTTCCTATGCTAGCAGTTTTAATGGACAGGGTTTCCTTGCACTTCCATGAAATTTATACTGCTTTCTCATCTTCCATTCAACAGTCCTCTCATTCAACATTAATGATGGAGCAAATAAATGAAACTGTGTATTTCATACACCAACATAATAAAAGGTGGATCAAAGTCTCTCTAATGACCACATGGAATTGGGATCACATGGACTAAAACCTGGCATGAGCAATCATTTCTTCTTTGTAGGTTAAACTTAAACAACCATACTGAGCTTTATGCAGAAATTAAGACTATTAAAGAACCTCACCTGCATCAACTTGACACTGAGGCCACTTTTAGCTGCATCAATGCTTCCAAATAGTGATCCTACATCAAATTACGAACAGCATATATTAAGCAGGTACTGTCTTTGTAGTAACAAAGGGCAAATGTGAGACAAAATGCACACAAAGACATAAGCTGCAAAAATTCCAGCACCTAGTATCAAAAACTAAAACCATCTCCTACAATATGAATATTTGGTACTAAACACATTGAATTATACAGAGAGATTTTAGAAAAAAGACCCAAAATTCTGGGAAGTAGCAAGCATCAAGGTTTGCCTGCTCACCAAATATGTAGAAGAAATCATCAGCAACCACCTCTTTGTCAAGATTCTTTATGTACAGAACAGATGTAGGATTCCCAACTGTGTAGTTCTGCAAAATTTAAGACAGCTTATGCAACTGGGTATATCCTTTGCAATCCATAAAAGTTACATTCAGCCAAACACACAAACAAATATTTCAAACTGAACATAGATTAGACTCAACAATTAGGAAAACTATATTTATTCCTTGCAGAAATCACTTAAAATTTACAGACCGGGCACCTTAAACTTTGGAAGTGATAAAATTTCCTCTGGAGCGAGTCTTTTACTCTCTATTTCTTCTGCAGTTGCATAGTGTTTCTGATCTGAACCCTCTATGCCTGGGTCCTCAGATTCTGTCATAATGCTATCATCCTTGTATTCATTATGAGTTACTTTTGGTGCGATCTTAATCTGCAATGAAACAATAGAATAACATGAATATCTCTCAGAGTAATCAGATAAGCCAACAACAATTTCTATTAAGCAAAAAATGACCTGCAGCACAGTATTCTTTTTCTTTATAATTGGAATTTCTTTTGGGACCAAGGAGGCAGGTTTCAAGCCAACAGACTCATGAACCACGTCTTTATCAACTGCAGGTCCTACAATTGCTTTCCGTTTAATGTGTTTTCTTCTTTGTTTAACAGCTCCTGAGGCTCCAAAAGGGGCTTTACCATCAACCTCCTACAAACATTTAGTCCCAAAGCATTACTATTGAAATTATTAATGGTAATTAGAAAAACAGTAGGAAAAATAATCCTGAACTGCTCTACCAAGAACACAAAAAGAATTTGAAGCAACAAAAAATACAACATTCCTTGATAAAAGAAGTAAGAACATATAACATCATGTACCTTCTGATATTAAATAATGGCAAATGAGGAGCAAGCATAGTTCGGTTCTAATTTTAGATTAGAAGCCCGCTTGGTTTTGTACATGTATGACATTAGTGAACACACACATTATGTATAAATCAAGACTCGGAAATAGCAGCAATATACCTCATCTGAAGACTCCATTTCTGACTCGCTACTAGATTGCTCTGCCAGCGAAGAATTTTCAGTTAAACAAGGAGGAGGGGGTGGTGGTGGAGGAGAGGGTGGTGGCAGTGGTAGAGGTGGAGTGGGCAGGGCCATTCGAAATGGAGCTGGAATATTCATTTTGTTCATCAAATGCAACACCTGTGATAGAAAACTAAGTTGTTAACAACATTACTCCACTATGCTTGCAGATGACTAGAATAAAAAACACAATAAAATGTAAATACTAGAGACAAAGAAGATGATTTTGTAAATTTGTCCATAAATTTGAAGATTTTGGGGGCAACCTGTGTATAGAAGCGAGGAACAGCAATAAGAGCATTTACAATGTTGGTCAGAATGTTTCCATCTGGCGGAGGGTAAGCATACCTGTACAAACAAAACATGATCAAATCTAGGCAATTCTAGCAGCATACCATGATAACAAAGGATAACGAGGATGTTTTGTTGCTCTATAGTTAATTGTTTGATGCTATAATCAGTTTCCAATATGTACAGTCTTACTTAATTAGAGACCAACCAGTGCTATCAAGGGCCAGTTCCTATGACCTGGCGCCGCATTGAACTGAAATTTAACATTAAGCATGTGGACAATGGACACCAAAAAAGGAAGAAGCGTGCCTCAAATAATGTGCCATCAATGTCTACCATCACAAGAAAATCCATGGAATTCACAGAGAGGGCACTGCTTTCCAACGTTGACACAAAAATATTAATCAAATAAGAAACTTTAGGAAGAACAGAAAGGTAGACATACTCCAAGTGAGGAGGAAATGGATAGTCAACACCAAGCCTTGGTGCAATTGATTCACTAGCAGGTAAGGACCCAAAATTTGAACCTTCAATGACATCTCTAGTCACAGAAGCATCCTTCATCAAAGATGTTGGAAGTACAGAATCCTTTCCTTGTTGAGCCTCACTTTGTTTAAATTTACTATCCTCATTTAGCTTACTAGCTCTCTCCACCGATAAGACCCTGCCAAGAAACCTCAGCCTATCCAGAAAAACAAAGAGACAACAATTCATTGGCTTATTTCACAAAATTGGACTACCATCAACTAGGTGTTGACAGAAAATTTTACCCATTTAACTGACGATGCGCTTGATAAGCCAGTCCTTCACTCTTGAAATCTACAAACGCACAATTTCTCAATCTGCATAACCATCATTATCAAAGAACATATCACCTCCAATGAAAAGCACAGTCGATAGTACCACAACAAAGAACAATGGAGTCTATCAAACAAAAGAGACAGATAAATCAAAAGCAAAAAACATAAGTACTTGTAAAGAAAAAAAATCATAAACATGAGCAAAACATAGAATACTAAACCAACCACTTCCAATGCAGTCAAGGCATAAACTACATTAAATAAAGATTACAAATTTTACATTGAGATAACCTTCCAGAATTGCAAGGGCGGACAGAGAAAGCACCATAATGAGAGAAAAGTCTTGAAAGTGTGTCAAAAGGGATATCTTCAGGGAGGTGTTTAATCAAAAGGGTAACAATCACTTGTGATTCTACTGACTCTGCTTTCACTTCTGTGCCTTGAAACCCAAAATTCTGCATCTGGGTATTCGTAAAATTCTGTGCAGAAGGAAAAGCAGCCATTGAAAGCCACAAGAAGGATATTTAGGCAAGAATTTTCGTATCCTGAATTGAAGGAAAGGATACCCTTTTTAGCAGGGATGCAAAGAGCTGTATATCTCAGTGGGCTGGGCTTTTCTTTTCGATAGAGTATGTAAGTTTGGATCCAAAATATATGGGTTTTGGCTGGTAGTTTAAACATTATAAATTACATGATAATAATAATAATAATATAAGCCTGGATCAAATCAGCCTCCGTGCTCTTGTGGATTCAAATTCTTTGAGCAAATTCTACCCAAATAATAATGTAATTGCTAACCTCTCTCTAATAAATATATTCATCTGTATTGGATAGAGTTTTTAACTTTAGCCTTAAATGATAAACATTAAAAAATAATTATCCATTACTTATATCAAACATATATAAAATATTGATAGCAACATATATTAATTAATTATGTGAACTAAATAAATTAGCTAACATTGATTTAGCTCATACTTATTTAATTTATTTTAATATTTTTTTTAAATTATTATCAATTTTCTATGAAAAATCAAATTCCTTTATATTTACTAAAAAAATTTAACTTAACAATAAAATTGACAAAATATAAAACACACCCATTAAATAAACCATTATTTATTTAATTGCAAAACATCTAAGTCACAAAATTGAAATTAATTTCATTAAATTACAAACAAATATAATTTTTTAAAATCTCAAACAAATTTTAACATGTATAATTCATATATTCATACAACAAATTCCCATAAAAAAATATATAAAACAAGTAAAAACACAAACAAATTACATATACTATATTAAAATACCAAAAGAATTAATATTTTAAAAATGAGTTAAAACAAAAAATGAATAATTTTGCTTACTTCCAGCTAAATGAATAGGCTAGCTAGCAGGAGAAACTTTTTAGCTTCCTTCTTTTTCAGGATCACACAAATTGAGTGAGTAGCTAATGATCTTTCGCTGTTTTTTAAAGAAAAAATGAAAGAAAAAGAAGAAGAAGAAATGAAGCATAGGAAGGGGGTCGATTAGTAGGTTATAACTTAAAAACTATTGATAGATATTGACGACGAGTTTATCACATTGGTAAAATTATCTATAAAAATGATATGTTATTTTTTTCACATTTTTTTTATTGTAATTTTCTCAGTATACACTGACATGAAATTTTTGTTGGTTTATACCGAGGGACATAAAGAGGAAATTATTTATTGGTAAAGTTCATCGTAATTTATGAAAAAATTGTTTATGTCTGTATTTTTTTATGTATGTGTCAATATTCTAGTTATGATTTTCTTGGGTTGGCATGAGAATAACCAATTTCTGGGATCAACCATTGATAAGAAGATTTAGTGAAGTTATAAATACCATCGTTAGAAGAACCCCAAACAAGCATATCATGAGAATTTCCAAATCTGGATAACGGAATAGCTCTTACCATGTACCATGCAGTTATGCTATGATCGTATAAAATGCAATTTAGAAAATATAGGCCATGGAAGTGGCCTAGGCTTTGTTCATAGAAAGCAATCTAATTTAGGAACTCGAGATTTATGGGTTTTATGGTAGTGTAGCTATTTTAAAACCCATGATTCATGCAAGCCCAACTTTCCAAGCTTCGCCTGTGGGGATAAGAATATGATCTATCATTTTTTATTTAGTTTGGTTTTTATTAAAAAAAAATAAATTGAATTTTTTTTAAAAAAAATTGAAACCGGTTTGAGCTAGCTGATTTCGATTTGGTTTGGTTTTTTAGAAAAAAAACCGGTTCAAACCAGTTTGGCTCAGTTTTTTTTTGTTTTGACTCGGTTTTTTCCAGTTTTGACTCAGTTTTTTTCAGGTTTTTTTTTGTTTGGATTCGGTTTGATTTTTTCAGTTTTAAATTTATAAAACCGAATCGATCGATTTTTTAAAAATTTTAATCAGTTTTTTTTATAGTTCGGTTTTTATCGTTATTATTTTTATCTTTAATTTTTTTTTTCTCACCTCTAATATCACCTGGAACTTGGAGGATCAAGGAGGAGTAAGTAGTAATTAGTGAGTTGCATGTTGGTCCCCTTCTTCCCA
Organism: Populus alba x Populus glandulosa; assembly: GCA_033617975.1. NCBI lineage: Eukaryota > Viridiplantae > Streptophyta > Magnoliopsida > Malpighiales > Salicaceae > Populus > Populus alba x Populus glandulosa. Next base: position 4,211,727 of record CM066155.1, on the reverse strand, counting down.
AAATGAAAAATCATTAGTCCACCTAGAAATTGAATATTATTTTTATTTGTTTTTCCCTAGACATTGAATATTATTGATGGTGTAAGATTAGACCAACGGTCAAGCTGAAAAGGTAAAATTAGGCCATCAATCTTTATCACAAAAGTAGATGCGGTGATAAAAATCCAGGCCTTTCTTTCTAGCACATTTACCAAGTTGTTTTCAACTCATATATAGCTCTTTTGCCTTCAACAAATCACAATCCAATGATCAATTATCTTAGGTAACCCGACAGGTTTTTCAATCACCAGTAAGTGGATCGAACCTAGTTTTTGGATATAACAACAAATCAATACACCATTGAATCCGAGGTTGTAAGATAAATGATATCATCTTTGAAATCCTCTGGGATTAGGTTATATCTGCTCATTAGTTGCCCATGCAACTTGCAATCATTAATTAGTTGATGGAGAGGAAAAACTTGTTAAGCTTTGAAAGACATTAAAGCATGAGCAGTAATAAGTCTATTCCCACCGAAATTGCCGTTCATTTTTCACGCAGATGGCTCCCACATTCCATGAATGCTTGAGTAATTGTGGAATTAAAATTAGTGGATGCGACATATTAATGTATCAAACAATCCATCACTTTGCATTTCTTACTTTCAGGTAATTCCCGATTGTATCCTGTGCCTTTATAAGAAAAAAGATTATATATTTAAGCAGTTATAATCACAGATCTTGCCCTAATTTCAAGAGTGTAATCCATGACATGAGCTGAGAAATCAAACTTATAAAAGTAGATTAATTAGTTGTTGAAAAGAGATAAATTATTTATGGTTTTGTCGTTTTCATATGCTTATAAAAAGCACTAGATTTTCCTTTCAAAGATAAGCTATTTATGTCAAGATCAATGTATTCACGAAGAATTTTACTCTTTATATCTTATCATTTCAAGAAAGAAACACTCCCTTTATCTGATTAGAGCATCCCCGAAGACCACAATTGCAAGCAATGTGTATAAATACAAGATTGTGACGAGACGAAACTATATGTCGCGTATATATCCAAACAAGTATTTGTTGAAAGAATGAGAGATATTTAGGTGGATTAAAAAAAAAAGAGCAGTAATAATTACACCCTTGGAAATTTCGGAGTCCATACCGAACCAAAAATAAAATAAGGGATTTCATTAATTTTTAATGAAATGGATTTTCACTTTGATTTCACAGTATAATCAAAATAAAGAGTCAAATCATCTACTAAATGATATAATAATAAAAGTTTGCATTCAAAAATTTTTTATTTTTTTTGTAATCTTAGATATAATAGCCACTATAAATTTACATATCATAAATTTTAAAGCTCATAAAATTAATCGAAATATATAGAAACTGGTTTGAATATTGATATAATAAATAAATAGAAACAAACGGTCGAGTTATGGAATTTGGACACACCAATACAAGTAAGTCACTCTGAACGAGGATGATGTGTTCCCACCTGGAAATTAACTCCATTGGAGGTGGAGGAAATCAGATGACATCGACTTGCCTGATGGAGTCGGGGCCATACTCTTGAAAACTTATCCATCATTGATTGATTCTATTTCATGTGACTTGAGTTGATTAATTTGAAGGTTGAAGAGGGCTAGTTATCCTTTTTTATTTTTATTTAATTATTATTAGAGTCCAAATCTGATTATAGTTTAGGGAGTAATATTTGCATGAACAGATTGATTTTGAATCTGGCTGATAGTATTATTTGATTAGGAGGTTTTCCTTATATATTTTTAAAAAACATGGAGGGAATTTTTTTTTTTATTTCCAAACTCTTAAATGGTTTTTATAATTTTATAATATCTCAAAAAAGTTATTGTATTTTATCATTTGTATAATTTATTTTGTTTTTCATTAGTTCCTTCCCTTTGAAAAGCAGCGTGGGATTTGCTAGGAAAACTTCATGTCAAGGTAACCTTTGGCTGAGGCATCACGGGAGACTTTTCCTTCTTGTTTTTCAAGAGACGTTCAAAAACCCAAAAGCAGTATAGGTGAAGGGTCAGGTCACTTTCATATTAAATTTTGAGATTTTTTAATTCTACCCTTTAATTTAACGTGTGTGTATGTATATATATAAGGCATATTTTGCCCCCAAAATCATCCATTACCTATGTGGCTCTTCTTCGTAATTTTATTTTCAAGCCTATCCGGCCCCTATTTTAATATATTGCCCCCCGATCATAAATTTCTAATTCAAGCCCTAATCACAAGCTTATACACACACACACAAATATACATGGATCTCACACGGAAAAATAAAAACACTAAATGAAAAATATATATTTTTTAATTTACCAACAAAAATATCAATAGAGAATTTTCATCAAGGATTTTAGATAGAAACAACAACAAAAAAAAGAAAAATATTGGCATTATTGATGTGTTAAGTTACTCAAAGAATTGTCAATAAAAACTTCATCACCAATGAAAGTTTCATCATTGATTTTAAGAGAAATTAAGACCTAATAGTTATATGCTCTCTTCCAATTTCATCCTCTTCTTTCAGTTCCAATTACAACAGCCCTCTCCCTCCCTTAAAAGATCTAACAAGTACCCCCTCACATATCTTATCACCACAACTAGACAACACCACACAATACATCTCTTCAAAAGCCTAAGATTCCCTCTTAAGCCTACAATTCCCTCTTATGAACAAACAAACAAAAAAAATGATAAATCTAATGCAAATGCCAACAAAATATTTTCTATCAATGTTTATTTTGTTAGCATTTTTTAATTTTAATCAATTTTTCATATATAAAAAATGGACAATAACATCTAATTTGTAGGCAAAAATATTTTATCAATAATTATGTTAATATTAGAAATTACAGATGGAATAAAAACACTATAGAGTAAGTTTCTAACAACAATATTCTATTAGTAAATTCTAATGACATAAAAATTTCCCTAAATTGTCTAATTTTCTAGTATTGAATAGGATCCACATTTTATCTTACATTACACCTAACTCATGAAAAATATTTTCTTTTAAGATTTCTCGGTGTTCTTTCATTCAAATAAATATGTGTTTGAATAGAAGGTAGTTTGTATTTTTTTTAAAGAAAAAATGTGTTTTTTGTTTTGTTTTTAGATATGTAATTTGTACTTTAAAAAAAACAAAACACCTCCAAACCAAATATACTCTAAAACTTGTACGAACTTGCTCATCATGAATACATAGGCTCAAGCATATGGTTATCGCATGGCATTTCTACATTTTTTTAGTCGGCTCACCAATGGACTAGCTAAGCTGATCCCATTGCAATTTCTCCACAATCAGGTAAAGTAACTTGCCAATTAAAAACTATGACTCCAAGATGTAATTATAAAACTGTTACCATAACAACAATTGGAATGAAGAGATAACTCAAGTTCGTTATAATGAACAGTGCTATTAAATAATAATATTTAGAAGCGCTTGATAGGGCAGTAATTATTGTTTTTAAATGTAATTTTTGCTTGAAAAAATATTAGAATAATTTTATATATAAAAAAAATTAAAACACTTTAAAATAAAAAACAAACACGTAGTAAGAGGTGGGGCAATTTACGTTGCCATTTAACATTCATGTACAAGTTTGAAGATACAGTTACCTTAGGTTTCTGGTCAAACGGGACAAGATCGTGAAAGGATGGCTTGGGAAGTGATGACAACGCTAAATCCAAAATCTGATTGCCATTCCAACTTCCAATGACTTGAAAAGCTGATGTGGAAATGATTAATGATGTCTTTTTCTATCAGTTTCATATCATTTTTTCAATGACTTGGATGGGGCAGATGATATTAATCTATTTGTTTTTTAATAAATATAAATGGTTGAATTATCTTGTATATATTTTAATAAATTTTATAAATTTTAAATTTAATGATTATATAAATTTTAGCTTTGAAGTTATCAAGATTTGAAATAATAATATTTAAATAACAAATCTAAAACTTGACTAATTAAATAATATTATTTTATTAATCTATTTTTATTTGCGTAGAGGTTATGCATAATCAACTTATATCCTTTTTCAGCGCATGGATTTTCATATTTCATCCCTCTTTCCAATTAATAATATTTCCATTTCAAAGATAAAAGAAGTTAAGAGTAAATGTCACTATAAATTACTATCATATGTAGCTCTATATATGAGACCTTATTATACATACATATATAGGATTGGGAAATGGTCATCAAAGTCTTCTAATAGACATTGGTATTTTTTATTTCCAAGCACCATAAACTTGGGACTAGGAAACATCAAAACTTGATCTGATAAAGAACATGACACAATTATATAATTTAATTTTATACGTTTTCTTTTCTTTTTCATTAATTTTCCTTCCTGTTCCTGTTCCCCTTCTTTTGTTATCCTGGTAAAATCAGTGAGATGGCAAGATTCTAGAACAAATTAAAATAAGATAGTAGGAATTAAATAATTCTAGTGCTTTCACTGATAGGGTGACATGTGAAATCCACCTAAACTATATACTTTAACCTTTCATGCAACAACTCCCTGTACACATTTTCAAGCAGCTGATAACAGATTAGGTTTAAATGTTGCCCAGAAAGTCAATGTTACGTGAAATTTCCCATCATTCCCTGAGATGGCTCCTTCTGAATAATAATTGATTCATGTCAGATGATATGGCTCTATGTATTTATTTACACCATGCATGTGGTTCGGAGAAGACGCTTGCATCAAGAGAGACTCCATCGATCCAGAACATGCCTGCCATCAAAATTCTCCCTACTCTCTAGCTACATTCTCCATTCGCATTATTGTTCTCTCTCCAGTCGAAAGTGCTGTGTTGATTTTGAAACTTGCAAGCGTGAACTTGGATGAAGTTATCACAAATGATGATGAAGACTAGCGTAGCTAGTTGTGATATTTATATTGATTAGGAGCTCGGGATCCAAGAGACTTGTTATAGGCTAGCTAGGTATGGTCTCTTCACTTAAAAAATTAACGTCTAATTCTTAGGACGAAACTTATTACGAGACAATCCACTCGAGGTGAGGAAATCTGGAAATATATTTCTTCTAAAAGAGCCAATCACTTAACAAACATGAGCTATTTCGAGATAGATTTTTTATTTGGATTAATCTGTTGTCCTTAATCTTCTTGGGATGTGCTTCTGCACCTGTTTTTGGTTCTGCCATGTCCTGGCTTCATTTATTGCTTAAAAAGAGAGAGAGAGAGAGGAAAAAAAAACACGAGCCAATATGTTTTGGCTGTCAAACTTCTTAATTAATGATACCACGAGCAATTTACATTTGATAGGAAAGTCAAGGGTTTGAGATGCTTTGCTATTACTATCTTACCCTCTAGTTGATGTCTTTTCATGACAACCCACCACGAAATTATTAATTTAAGACGGAGCCATACCTCTTGGGAGGACTTAATTAGTCGTGTATTCTTGATATTAATTAAGAATTTGGTTATATTTTTTTTTTATTTGGAAAAAAACTAATTCATCGATCGTCTCGACTTTTAATTTGAGTGGACAAGTTATTTCTAACTAAACATATTTATAATTAAGGAAAATAATGTAAATTTAAGCTGTAAAATAAGATCATACCGAGCAAAATCTAATTATGATCTAAAATTAACTACATCTCTCTGAATCCTAATTGTTCATTAATTTGTTCTTACAATTTAGTCGAAGAGATACGCGGTTATCGATAGAGATCGTTGAAAAGCAACATTTTCAGGGTCGGTGGGTCTAATGTTACCACCCGGCAATTTCCATAAAGTCTCGCAACTAATAATTTTCCCATCCTATTTATTCTTCTTGGAGACGGTGGCCGACTAGATGGAGAGAGAGAGAGAGAGAGAGAGATCAAGTCTTATGGTTTTCGTCATCTTAGTTAGAACAAACATGTCTAACGTTTGTGAGTGTGCGTTGCAAGAAATCAAAATTATGTTCCACCGTAGTCCTAGCTAGCTGCGGGTTAAATATAGCCAGGTCTTATGATCCTGCCATGTAATTCATTGCAATTAAATCTCCATGCATGTGAAACATCAACGGACAATACAAGAACAAAAGCATATGCATACATATGCAGTACAAACCAAGTAGAAATACCGATTAATTAAATCGGTCCATCTTCCGGTGATATTCAGGTGGTAAATTCAAGACTAACAATGAAATAATGACAGTCATGAGACGAGCTAAGCTAGCTGATTACGTTCAAATTAAGCTAGAAAAAGGAATGTTCATTTTCTCAGGCGACAGCGAGGGTTTCTTCCTTTTTCCTGGTGTGCGAAAACGCGTAGTAGAATCTTGATTGGTTGGTCCCTAGTCTCCAGCCTCCATGTTTTCATGCAACAAACAAGGATCTAATATATATATATATATATTCTGCTCTCTGTGTTTAGCTTGTGTTGCTTACATACTAATTACTTGAAATTAAATACCTGCTATTTAGCTAGATTAATCCCTTTCACTACTAGCTACAAAAAGATTTGGACCAAGAAACCCAGTTAAATTCCCTGCGAGTCTGTGACCTATAACAAAAGCTTTGCTTTGAATAGAAAGGAAGCGGGATGGGTTACACTCGGATCAATTTAATTTTATTTTTTTTTCAGATGATCCTGCCAAGTTCTAGCTTAAGCTGATCTCTTCTCTTTCAATTACCGATTCAAGTCTTTCTCTCTTGCCTCTCTCTCTTACATGCTCATATGTTTCTGTTTTCTGTTATCTCCTTTCTGAAAAAAACTTCACTAAAAAGAGAATAAAATTCAAGTGACCTAGCTAGCTGCACCCACTTTATGCACCTTGACTGGAAAAATGTTTCTATCAAAAGGATTGTTATTTGAAAAACATGAGGACTGCAGATAACAAAGATCCTGGTTAAGTGTAACATATTATCTTTCACAAATCAAGCACAATCAAGGTTATATGTAATGCTTTTTTTTTTCTAATATTATTAATTGTTTTATTAAAAAAAAAATCCAACCTTCAATACAGTGTCTTTGCGTGCTCTCACGTGTGAACCAGACACAAGTAATAATTTATGTTAGACCAAATTTAATAAGAAAACTTGATCGTGCATGATACGACTACTTTCAAGTATTTCCAAGTCACTATATATCTCACTTTTTAAAATATATATATGACGATGATCACTTGAAACTACACAATGATCTTAATTGTGAAAAAAATCAAGAGCGCCTTAGCATGAATCAATTGCTAGTTATATTGGTGGCGAGTGTAAAAACAAATTAATTTAATTCAAGAGTTTAAATTTTTAAATGAGATTCAAATATAATTTATATTATTAACTAATATACCTTTTAAGTAAAAACTTTTTAATTTTAAAATTTACACAGATTTGTATTATTTATATTTAATTTTAATTAAATAAATAGAAATAATAAAATTCATGACTACTTAATTATCAATATTTTTATACTATATAAAAAAATCATTTCAATTTAAAAATTTTAAATTATTGGGTGAAATTTCAAAATATAATTTATATTATTATTTAATATAACTAGCGAGTTATTGCTTGTAATGCTAGCTAAGAATGTTCATTTTGGCTTGAGAGGAATTACAACTTGCTTAAGAAACCAAGCTAGTAAGGTTGATAATGTCATCACAATGTTTTTAATTCAAAAAATCTCACAGAGTGGCACCTAAAGCGTAGATTCAGGGAATGATTCACGTGATTCTTGAACCTTTTATTCTCAATATATATGAGGTTACATGGATCCACTTGTCAATCTCAAATTAATTTAAATTTTATATATGTGCTGCGATTTCTGATGATCCATAGAGCAGAAATGACTCTTTAATTTCTTGTTAGTTCTCCCTGCATATAACTTGTTGCCTCTTCTTATCGCAAGTGACATGTATCTAGGCCGATTTAGAGAAATCAAACATCATCCTAGCCACCTAGCGTCAAGTTCTCAAACCAAAAGAATTTAAAAAACACAAGTAAAACGCCATCCTATTTCAAGTTCAAATCCCCTTAACCAAGCATAGAAAATAAACGCATCCGTCACGCATTTCTCATTAAAGAAACCAATTGATAAGCATTATGTTAACATTTATTTGAGGCTTTAATTAGCTTGTTAAATTCATTATCGTAATATCTAGCCGATGCCGTGCTGAGGAAATGCATGGAATATTTAGTAGAGTAGAATAAAGTGTTTCCAAAGATGTTTTTTCCTTGTAAAAATATATAAAAATAATTTAAAAAAAACATTTTTTACATAATATATCAAAACAATTAAAAAAAAACAAAGTCAAGCCAAACACATTTTTAAAATACAATTTCAAACAAAAGAAAAACTGTTTGGATTGTTGCAATTGAGCACGGAATCATGGATTAGAGTAAAGTGCATTTGGAGGGTATACACTTCTTTCATTAATTTGCATCTAAAGAGAAAATGCACATTAAAAAAAAAAAAAAAGACCGAAGATATTCAGATACAGAATAGAAGATAGCACGAGAATAAAATTGAACAAAGTATAAACAGAAAAAATAAAGAAAACCCGAAAGAATATTAATGCACTAATATAACGAACATGTACATGAAGCTTTTATATATATTCATGGCATCATCCCTTTGGTGTCTACCAATCAAATAAAAATGAAATCCGTAAAAGGATGGACACCATGAACTAATCTATACAAAGTATTTATATCAATCCAAAGAAAACTTTTCAAACTCTAATCAAGATACGTAGCTAGTGGAGAGAAAACTGTTGCAAATTTATGTATCCTGAGGTTTTTCTTCTCTTTTTTTCTGGTTACATATATATGTCCTAAGAATCTATAGAACAAATTAATAAACAACGCGAACAAATATGTTCTCTATAATCTTCAGTAATCCCACATGTAATCTGCTATGGGACCAGCTAATGGACCCTCAAGACTTTCGTAAAACTCATTGTGGCTTCCTGTTTCTTGCTTCGATACGACAGAGGATATCTCAGTTGTGGCGTTCACGTCTGTGCTAAGTCCAGTGTCCTGTGAAAGGCTGACCATAGATTGGTTAGATGAGAACTGCTCAACCTTGCACTGTTTCTCCAATTGATTAGATGCTTCTCCATAATTATTTCCCGCAGCTAATGCTCTCAGAAAGGTTTGGTCATTGTTGCCAAAGGTAGAGTTTTGAAAGTTTGGAAATGAATTGGCACTTTTTCCTTGCTGCAAGTAAACAGGCATATTGGGATTGGTTTGAAAGGTGTAAAGAGGGTTTGAAGCTGGAGTTTGAAGGTGAAAACTTGAGTTTGGTGTTTGGTAGTTGGTATTTGGAGGTTGAACAAAGCCTTGATTGTTGTTGAGCATGCTAGTATTGGAGAAGTAATTTCCATCCGAGGATCTTGAAGTCATCATTGCCTTGAACTCATTGTCATCGGCATCGCTGAAGCTGCTGGTGTAATTAGGGGGGTCCATGAGAGGTGGGAGTGAGGAGTGATCCAAAATTTCATCTCCAAAAGAGTTCATTCTTAGGAGATCATGAATTGAAGTTTTCTTCATGCCTGTGCTCTTATGGAAAATCCTACAAACAACCCATTCATCCTGTACAACAGCATAGCAAAAAAAAAAAAAAAGACATGCTTAATTAGTCCAGATTCTTCATTCACACGAAAGCAAAAGCAAAAGCAAAATATAGAGAGAGAAAAAAAAGAAATGAAAAAGCTTTCTTTAATCAAAATCAAGAAAACGAAAACGAAAAGGAAACAAAAAAGGTGGAATTATTTTGTGCATGTGAATCGTACCCTTGCTGCTTTGGGGAGGCTGTAGTAGGAGAATTTGCCTTCAAGCCTGTATTCATGCATAACCCAGCTGGTTTTCTCTCCTTTAGGAGCTCTCCCTCTGTAGAAAACAAGAGTCTTCTTCATTCCAACAAGGCAATTCTTCTCCTTGTGAATTTCCTTATCTTTTCCGGTAGCCTTCCAGTACCCAGATTCAGTCGCCCGGTTAGTTCTCATACCGGTCGGATATTTCCTATCTCTTTGGCAGAAGAAATACCATTCACTCTCTCCCATCTTTGCCTTCTCTGTTCAAAACAAGTATTTTCAATAAGAATTCCCAAGAAATTCAGCAAGAAAATAAAAAATAATCCAAGAAAAGAAAAGAAAAGGTTTTTCTTAATATTGACCCCAAAGAAATAAAGAAAGATCAAAACTTACTTGGCAGATCCCATGGTTCACACTTGTTGAGATCAACTTCACCAATAGCAATTGCACAGAAACCACTTTTCATCACCTTCTCTGTAAGGTAATGACTTATGATCTCTTCATCTGTTGGATGGAACCGGAAACCCGCTGGCAAATGAATCTGATCATCTCCTTTGATAACCACGACAGCTTCTTCCATATCAATAGCTCAACACTGACTAAAAACTTACTTCTTCAAGAGAAACTATATGGATAAATAAACACACAAGACACAAAAAACAGACCAGAAAAAGAAAGATCAGCTAGCAGGCAAGAGAGGGCCGGGGGAGCTAGGATTTCTAGTGTTCTTTTTCTTGAAAAGAAATCTGAAGAGAAAGAGAGCAGTTAAGAAAGTAGAGCAAAGGTCTTGAAGAGGGCTTAAATAAAGGAGCTTGTGGAGCAAAATATTGCCGTCTAACAAGATCCGTAGGCAGCAAGTAAGCCTTGTTTGAAGTCCTGAGGAAACCACCGCTGGGTTTTTTTTTTTTTGTTTTTTTTATATAATATGTATTTGTGCCGTGCTGTTTTCTTAGCTGGCTACTATATCTACCTGTTTGAAAATTAATGTGAAAAAGGAAAATGGTAAAAGGAGCTTTTATTCTATATATTATATTCTGGTGGGGGGACCCATGTAGCCTAGCAATTAGCAATAAATAAATAAATAAAACTCAAAAATCCAAGCCCTTTTTATCTTCCTAAAAGTTAAACTACCTAACCATTTGAGAATAATTTCAAGATCCTAATCAATCAGCGTTTTAGCTTCTTGATTTTTCCTTGTCGATTTTCAATTAATTTTTTTTTCTTTGCTTAATGGATTAGCTTTGCTAGCGAGCTGCTGTTGTTGGGTTGGCTTGGCTTGGCTTGGCTTGGCTTGGCGCTGAAGCATGAAGGATCATTCCCCGCAAATATGCAAAGCATAAGTGGAGGGAATCTAGGGAACTATATAGAACTTAAAAGTCAAAAGATGAAGAAATTAGAAATTTCAAGCTTTCTGAACATTAGATGGGACTTAGCTGGCCTGCTAATTATATTACTTGCATATTTTATTTCAATCTTGTAATGTACATTTAAGTTATTGTAAAAAAAAAATAACTATTTTATTAACTATTTTATTCTCCAACACACCTCCTCAAATAAATAAAAAATTAAACTTAAAATTTACATAGATCCACATTACCTTATATTTAATTTTTATCAGATAAATAAATATGATGAGATTCAAACTAGTAACCACTTAATCATAAGACTCTGATATTATGTCAAAGAACCAATTTAACCCAAAAACTTAAATTTGTAAATAAAATCTCAAGATATAATTTATATTATTCTTTAACAATTATTTGACGTAAGAGAATTCTATAAATCTAGGATTGCATTTACATATTCTTCATTCGTGTTGTTGTTAATTATAAATAGTGTTTTTTAACGCAAAAACAAGCATAATTTTAGACCCTGTGTAATTTTGTAGTTGGAAAATATTTTTGAAAAAGTTTGAATTTTTTATGCTTCAATTTAATATATTTTATATTTTTAGATTTTTTTAATGTACTATTATTAAAAATATTTTTTAAAAATATTTTTATTTTAATGTATTTCCATGCAAAAATCAATTTCAAAACCAACCACTACTTACTCTTCAGCAAATTGTACATTTTCAATGCAAGATTTAGAAATTTAAACAGATTGCAAATTTCCAGTGGGTAGAAATTGAAACAAAATTACCAATTGCAACTTTTCGTATACGGGAATCTTTCAACGTTCTTCATTAAGCAATTTATTAGACCCTTATTCGATCCCTTAGTCTTTGTAGACATTCTGGGCAATATTTCACACATATATATGCAATCCGAGAAGAAATTGAGAGCTATTAATTTTAAATGATTTTTCAGAAACTTCCGATACAATACATGTGACTATTCCATACACATACAGACAAAAAAAAATCTCCGAGGTAGGAAATCAAAACAGCTTTTTGATGCTTTAATTGAAAAGGAATGAAGCCAAATATCTCAGAAACGTTAACTAGAACAGTAATAGCCTGCAATTTGGACCCTCTCCACTGTATATTAATTAATCAGCTAGTCAGTTGAAGAAACATTGAATATTAGAAGGACAGAAAAAAAAAAAAAAAAAAAAAGACCAAAGCCATGTCTTCTCTTATCAGCCTTAAATTAAATATGAAAAGACACATTTATCCATCAACCATCCCTCAATTTTCAGACGGAATCAGAAAATAAAATTAAAAAGAGCTAATATTTCAATTGTTTTATTATTTAAGCTAAAGGTATAAATATTGTTAAGAGAGGGGTTGGAAAAATACTGCCGCCCCGTCTCCGCCCCTTATCTCCAAACAAAAAAAAATCCCAATTGAATATCTAACATTAATTAGACTCGGAATTAAAACTTAGAAGATCCTAAAAGAAGGATTAATTGGCATGATCGATGGGTGATGCCCAATAGACAATAAACTTAATTGGAGATATTTTTTGTTTGAGGATGCAATTGAGAATTAGATTATAATTGAGTGACTTAATTAAGTCATCCATCTCTGCATCAAGTCCTTGACAAATATTTTATTAGAATATATAGCCTCATCAGTTTCGACTGATTCTTTGAAGCTGTTGGTTTAGCAGCAGAAAAATATTTTTGATCATTATAATAAAATTAAAAAAACACTTATCACATATTAGTCTTGAATACGAGCGAATTATTACCTAGAAGCATGTAAAATATTCATAAATGCAACAATCTATGACTTTGATATATATTTCAACACTCACCATCAAATATCAAGGAGGAGAATATTGAATAGGATCCACATGGCTCCTAACACCGAGTCAAGCGATAATTAAATAATTAATTACTAATTTGATCACTAATAATACTAGTTGCAAAATCCCCATGGAATTGACTAGTGAAAGTTGCTACGAAGCTCTCATAAAAAAAAAAGTCATTTCCATGAATTTAATTTGCAATATACTATTAATATAAAAATAACAGCTAAAAACATATATATTACTTTAGCACGTTATTACTCGAATCCCACTAGCTTTTTTTATATATATAATAATAAAATCCCACTAGCTAAAACAAGATTTGATGGGAAATCCTACTTATTGATTGACTAGCAATTCCTAAAGCTAGTGGCTTAGTCATGAGCGAGCCACAAGATACTATACAATATAAACATATGTTTCCAAATCAAAGGCAAAATTAAAAATTAAAAATAAAATAAAATACCGGCGCCGACTCAGAGAAAACCAAGCTCTATACAACATACGGTTCTAACATCAACTCTTCTTTTTTTCTCTTTTTTTAACTACTTAGCATTTGCGTAGAAATTGTACACAACCTCTATTTAACTACTTAGCAAAATTAATTAATGGTCATATAGTTACGTGCTAGTATTATCATATTCAAATCGAGGTTTATTTATATATTAAATAAATTATTGATGATTAGGTGTGGGGGCCAACTAAATCCTTGTTCCACGTGTTGACATTCGAAAGTTGATCATGCTGAGTTGGAATTACTTTCTAGCTTACATCATTGGCGATGCGTTCACACTTATTACTTGACCAAATCTTCCCGTTTGTGTATATGTATCGTCGGCGATGACTAAAGCACTGTTTATTTTTGTATTTTAAAAATAATTTTAATGTGTTGATTTTTTTTGAATTAAAAATAATTTTTTTGAATTAATATTTTTAATATTTTTAAATTATTTTAATGTATTGATTTCAAAAATAATTTTTAAAATATAAAAAAATATGATTTTAATATATTTATAAATAAAAAATATTTTAAAAAATAACTATAACTACATTTTAAAAAACCTTTATGTCGTGTGACTTGAAACAAGATCAAAAACGTGGAAGAAAGTTAGAAATTAGCTATATCTTCAGAATAGAAGTAAACATTAGTGAGCTGATATAAGAATTAATACAGATTATTTAAAAGCACAATGTTTAGAGCAAAAGAAACTAAATAATTTAAAGGCACGTTATCGTAAAAATCATAAATTATTACTAATAATTTAATATTGTTTTATGATGTAATAACTTCACTATCAAATATATATTAAAAAATTAAGAATATGACAATTATAAATAACAACTATAATTTCTCAAGTTCGATTCTCTAAAACTTGAACAAATTGAAGATAGATTAAATTATTAAAATATAAGTCTTTTTGTTTATAGTCTTTTCTTCTTATTATTATTGTTATTTCTGAAGAACATATATTAAAGGAATTTTTTTAGAAGTTAAAATTATAAAGTAATTAAATTAAATTAAATAACCTATTTAATAATTCCATATTAATCATTATAGAAAATGGAGTGGAGATAATAAATTGTGAAAAGGGAATAGCACCACCCTTAATTATTCATGGTATGAGTGTGTTTGGTATTGTGATAGTTTTTTGTGGTTGTGATTTAAAAAAAATTATTTTATAAAAAGTACTTTTGATTGAGATTGGTTTGATATTTATACATATTTGGTTAGAACTGTGGTTGAAATTGAGGTTGAATAAAAAATAATTTAATGTGTTTGGTTAAACATGCTTTTCAAATTAAGGTTATAAAAAAATTAAAAAAAGATATATATTAATATTGATGGTTTTTAATTTAAATATTATAAATTTAACTACCATTATTACATCATTAAATAAATAATATTTTATATTAAATCTTTTTTATTATTCCATTAACTTTTCTATAATTTCATCACATATGAAATTCACCTGATAATGAATATAGGTTCCATTGTTTTTTGAGCATGCAACAAAATCAGGTAAAATATCATCAGAAAAAAAAAATTGAAATTGCGATCAAGTTCCATAAATGCTACGTCATCACGCAATGTTCTTCTAATTTATGTAGTGTTATTAAATAATATTAAATACTAGTTTTTCGAGTAAAATACAATTTTCAAAAAATAAAAAAAAAATTACTGGGTGGGACGCGGTCCAATGAATAGTGGAGACATTGTTCACGCGAACAGTGCTAAGCAGTGAGAATCATGGCACTATTCACGTAAACAGTGTGCCGAGATAAATTAATTCATCTTAGCACTGTTCATTTTTGAAGTGAACAGTGTCCGGGTAAATTATTCACCTGTCAGACACGAGAAAAAGCAGGTGAATTGTTCACTTGGCAGACATGAGAAGAAGCAGCTCTCAGCTGCTTGTTGGAACCGGCCATTTCAACCCAAAATACATGGGCCCCCCATAAATAGTCTAGTGTTTTTTTTTGGTTACTAAACATGATATTTTTGCAATTTGATTTAAAAGCTAAAGTTATCGTGTAAACAAACAACTTCTTTTAATATTGTGTTCAAATGCATAAAATTTATGATAGGTGTTTCGTATATTATTGTAATTATATATAATTGTGTATACCTAATTCTAAGAAAAATAACTTTATATACCTTTTATATTGTATTTATTCTCAGAACACCCTTCTTATTGCATATATTGACTATTGGTTTCATGAATAAACTAGAATATTGCGTGGACATAAAATGAGTGCCTTGTTGCCTTAAAATTAACTTATCTAATTATGGATATGGGAGACAATTTAGTAATTAATTAATTAAAAATTAAATAGGAGAAAGCATGAAATAAAATCATAAAAGAATAGCGTGTGGACCCTACATGGGGCCTTGAAATTCTCTCTATGCATAGCTTAAAACTGTTGACTTCTATGGCTAAAACCAAACTGCAAAGCAAAGGAGGCACAAATTGGGCGACGATTCGTGACGGCATATTACGAGTGTATTTGGTATTTTTTAGCTTTTGTTTTGTATAGTATTTTTTATTTAAAAATATATTAAGATAATATATTTTTATTTTTTAAAATTAATTTTTAATATCAACATATTAAAATAATTTAAAAATATAAAATAATTAATTTGAAAGTAAAAAAATAAAAGACAAATTAATTAAAAAAAACATTTTTAAAACGGGCTATATAATTTTGAATTTGTCTCTGTCGTGGCACAATTTGCTTTGTCCACACATATTGTGATGAAAGGTACGAAAGTATGACCCCAGCAAGCTGATTAGCCCACACGTGGATATAATCATCCTTAATCTGTTGGCTTTAATATTTTATTATTAATCCAAGAAAATATTTTTTATATATATGTATGAAGAACATGCCGTGACCTTTGAAATACAATAATTGTTTTCCTCCTCACTTTATTATTTTGATCTAAATTTGAGGGAAGATATAGAAAATATTTTTTTATATAAATTTGTATGGTAAATAGTGTGTTTGAAATTTGACAAAGATTTACGCATGTTTGGAATTGTAACAGTGATAGTAATTTAAAATATTTTTCGTTTAGAAATATATTAAAATAAAATTTTTTATATAAAAAAAATTATTTTTGATATCAGTACATCAAAGCAATCTGAAGACATAATTTTTTTTATTTTTTTAAAATAAAAAAAATTATGTGTTTAGATCGTTTTGATGCGCTGATATTAAAAATAAATTTTAAAAAATATTTTTTTTTTATTTTGATGCATTTGTGGTAGTGGTATTGGTTCAACATATTTTTCGCTTAGAAGTGCATTAAATAAAAAAATTTATTTTTAAAAGTTTATTTTTGATATCAATATATCAAAACGATCTAAAAAGATAAAAGTAAAAATTATTTTAAACAAAATAAAAATTTTAAAATTTTTAAAAACGTTATTTACACCACGTTCCCAAACATACTTTTATTCTCAACATCTAAAAACTGCCACAGAAAATCTTGATTATTAAAACAAAAATAACTGGATTTATTTATGGATTTGCACGTTAATTTGTCGGGGTGAAATTAGCAAAAGGGGTGTTTCTTCTCTCTTTTTTTTTAATTTTTTTTTTCTATTTGAATTATTAATTTGCTAGATCACATATAGCCAGAGGTTTTCAACTTCCCTTTCGATCAATGCAGGTAAAACTTGATTTTAAATATTTTAATTATATGTTTTTCTATTATGCTGACTAAGAGTGCTTGGCAGCTAGAAAGTCAAGGGAAAAGAGATATGGAAAGAGAGAAAATGAGGATGCATCCATATTATGATAAAGGGAACAAAAAATGAGAGGAAAAGTAATGGAGAACTTTTTTTTCCGGGATCCCACCATTTTCATAATGTCTTCAAATTGTAGAGGAAATGAGGAGAAGGTTCCAAGGACATGGATAATATTTCTTTTTTCTCTAGATTTTTGACTTGTTTCTAAGCAAGAAAATTGTTTTTTTAAAACAATAATTTTCATGGAAAGTGTATTTCTAAAACATAATTTTTTTTGTTGGATAGTATTATGAAAAATGAATTAGAAAATATTTTTTAGTGTTTAGCCATATCATGAAAAATAAATTAAAAAATAATTTATTATTATTTTAAGTTTTTTAAAAGAATAAAGATTAAATCTAACAAATAAAAAATTGAAAGATGATGAAATTGAAAAAAAAATTCATAAATTATTTTAAATAAAATAAATAGTAATTAAAATAATAAAGACCAAATCTTATAGATAAAAAATTTTAATTAAGAAAAAGATGAGAGAAAAAAAAAGAATCAAATATGATATAAAAATCAAATTATAAAAGATGTAATTGAAAAACAATATTCAAAACAAAATATATAGCAATTGAGCCAAGTTTTATATAATGAATAAATAACAAGATTTTTTTAAAAAATTTATAACTTCTAGAAAGTATTTTTTATTTAAAATAAAAAAAATTACTTTTTTAAAAAATTAAGCTAAAATTTTCTTATTTTATGAGTAATCATTTGGATTCAATTATAAATAAATGCCGGTCATATTTATTTTATTAAAAAAATATATAATTTGTGTGTTTTTGATAGAGCTGCCGACTCAGCTCGTTGATTTAGTTACATCACTTCAAGTGTTTTTTTTTTATTTTTTGGTCTTTCTCGATAGAGATATATAAACTATGAGATGATGAATGAAGGTCCTCATCTTGACGTTGATGCTTCCTCTACACTTTCCTTTCTATTACTATTTCATTTCCCTTTGGGACAAAATCTAACCTAACTTTACGTTTTATCCACAAAAAAATACTATATAATATATTGGTGGTCCAAATGCTAGCTAGCTACATGTTATATTCACCTTAGTCTCAGCCATAGAAAACGGTAGCCATGATGTCAGCTACCCTTCTTCACAACTCATAATTCTCATCTATGCCCAAAAAAAAAAAACAAAATCCATATGCAACCGTAACTTTCTCGAATGGTAAGTTTTGTATATATATATATATATACATCGATCTTACTTATATAGATGTGGACCTTCGATAACTGTTGAAACCAGCCACAACCAACCAGCTTCTTTAAAAAAAAATAAAAAAAAATGATTAATATTTAACAAAACCATTTATTTGCAGAGACCATTAGTGAACTTACATATACTTATTCTAATTAGCCATTACTATTTTTTTTTTGCGCAGGTTAAATTATTTTTTATAATATAAAAAATATTAAGGTTTCTGTAATATGGTTTTAGTAGGAAAAAAGGATCTAAAACTATATTGGGATTAACTTGATATAACTTAGTTAACTTAATAAATTCAAAAACAACTCAGAAAACAGATAAAAATATAATTTAACTCAAACAATTTAAGCCGATATCGTTTTGTAAAGTATTGACATAATAATATATTAAATCGATTCATATCAATACAAGTTAACTTACTAAATCTATTACTTAGGTTATGAAATCTTAATAACCCTATAAAAAGCAAATAATTTTTTTTTTCAAACCAATTCTTAATCAATATAATATTGAAGAATGAAATTAAAAATAAAATCAATTAAAAAAATAAGTTGATTCAACCCAGGTTAATCTTCTAATTATGGGTTATGAGACTGGAATAATACTATATAAAAAAAAAAAACAAAATATGAAGCTCAACTCACAATTAACTTAATGTTGAAGAATGAAATTAAATAAAAAACACATAAAAAACTACCCAAGTCAACCAAACAAACTAGTGGCCCGAGTCATGAAACCAGGATAACCTCCTATAACTCAAATTGAAACAAATTATTAAGCATAATTCTCGATGAATCCACTACTGAAAGATGAGATTGAAAAAAAATGAACTAGAAATAGAAGAGAAAAAAACCCAAGTCAACTTAACCCTTTATCTAAGTTTTAAGACTGTGATAATCCTATAAAAAATAAATAAAAAATAATTAGAAAAATCAATTATCTATCAACTCAATGTTAAAGGATTAAATTGAAAATAAAATCAAATAAAAAAGGATAAAAACAATGACCCGAGTCAATCCAGGTTAATCTGTTAAGTTCAAGTAAGGAGACCGAGATAATTCCATAGAAAATCAATCGATAAAAATTTAAAAATTCAATTCTCAATCAATCTAACTTTTTAAGATGAAAAATATTTTTAAAAATTAATTAAAAAAAACCCCGAGTCAAATAATTTAACATACAAAACTCGCCATCTAAATTATATAATTATAATAACTTCATAATAAATAAATAAAAATAAACCCGAGTTAACAGTAAAGAAATTAGAAAACAAATTTCAATTATAGTATTTCTATACCATCCTTCTAGTATATAGTATATGTATAATAATACATATTACTGTAAAGGCCGCAGCAACACTATAATAATGCTATTGTGTCGTGGGCTGAGACAGTTGGCTACTATCGAGACAAGCGGGAATAAACAACCCAGATGGACCTCAGTGGACTTTTCTAGGCCACTCAAACCTTGAGAAAATATTATATTTTATAATCTAATTAATTATAATTGGTAGCTAATCTTAATTCTTAAGTGAGGTTTAGATTAATTGAAAAGTCAATATACTTGACTTTTTCTTTTTGGTTTGGCAGACTTCAGTGGACTTTTCTAGGCCACTTCTACACATGTTATAAGAACATTGTACAAATTTTCAAGTAGTTTTTATTTTTATTAATTATTAATATAGATGTCCGAGCTATTTTGTACGTACTTCAATTATTTTTATGAGCCCTGAAATTAACAACCATGTAAGCCTCCAGTGGTCATTATATTAGCAACTATAGGGCTCAGATTTGAGACCACATGAAAGCAAATCTCTTGTTCTCAAGTTTTTACCACTAAACCACCTACTAAATAATTATTTTCAAGTAGTTTTGTGTATATCCATTGTTATTATATAATACCATAACTATCAAATTAATGAAAGCATAAACTAATTGTGATTGCATTGATATATATATTTTTCAATCGCTTATTAAAAAATTATCAATAATTAAATTTATGAGATTCCCTAACTAGATTAACTTATTTGATGTATAAGATACTCATCCAATAGTTGAATTTTTTTTTTATAAGTGAATTCTATAATATTACTATGAGATTAACTTTAGTGTGTGTGTATGTATATGTGTCTGGTCTATACCATGAAATATATTGTTTTAAAAAATTACATTGATATAATGATAAATTATCTTATAAAAATAAATTTAAAACAACTTAGCCTATTTGAGAGTGTGGTTGTTGTTGATTTTCAAAGTGCTTTTCATGTCGAAATACATCAAAATATTTTTTTTATTTTTAAAAAATTATTTTTGAAATCAGTACAGCAAAATAATTTAAAATAATTAATTTTTAATAATAAAAATTAAAAAATTAAATTTTTTTAAAATACGAGTTGATCAATATTTTCAAATACAGCTTTTAATAGGTGGTGTAGGTTGTCAATGAATACAAAAGTTCATCTCATAATAAAAAACATTTAATTATGTACAGTAAATATGTACACACGATAAAAGTATGCTATTATTTTGATTGGACACATTCCAAGAACATGAGGGTTAATTAATAAAATGAGCAATTAATACAATCAAAAGGATAAGTTTAAGACTTTTGTCTTTTTGTTTTTTTGTGAAGGAGAAACATTTTTATTCATAAAAAACACACATATAATAAAATAAATCGGGCTATCCTTTTTATAAGATGAAACCAACAAGAACAGTATTTTGAACTCTAAATTATAAGGATAATAATATTTTGTATTATAAATCTATTGTAAAAATTATAGCGTGTAATTAGCACTACTAATTAATATAGAGGTGAATATCTGAATGGGTAAATTTTATCAACTAGATGAGAAAAAGAAATGTTATTACGAGGATCTATGTTATGTCGTTTGGCTAATTCTCGGCCAGAATTTTTTTTTTTTTATTAATTTAAAATAATTAGAGTTTCAGAGATTAAACTTTAAAGTTCAAAGAAATGCTGCCGGAACTTGAGCTTCACAGAAGACAAGTCATTTTTCATCTACAACCTCAACTTCATCCAGTGAAGGATCATGATGATCCGATCATCGATATTTAATTTCAGACAATGAAATTCGATTTAATCTCAAGTGTTGATCGAGGAACAAGTTCTTGTGAACTCTCGTGTGTAAGATCTTTAATGCTACTTCTCACTCTACTGTCAGGAAAGTCATTAGATGCCCAGATACCAAGGTGGTCAGAATTAGCAACTCTAATTGCGACCCATAATCCCCAGGCTAAGATCAATTTGTTTTATGTATTCAACTATGTTCTTCGAAGTTGTGACGCTAAAAGTTATCGTGTATTGGTTTTGCCCGCATCTCTGCCGGTCTATTTCTCCCCAGCACCTCCACAACTCTACACAGCATATGAATGTTTATCCTAGAATTACTGAGTAATTGTGATATGTGAAATGAAAGGCACAGATCCTTCATCTATGAAATTTAGAGGACCTGATTGTCTTTATATGCCACCTTGATCTTACAGAGAGATGAATGTGCAAAACACGTCGAGGGACTACAAAAGAGTATACAACACCAAGAACATGTAAAGTATTATAGGTAGAAGGTTCATCAGTACAGATTCTGCAATGTATGTTTCAAACTGATTTAAGGATAATGAAGGCTAAACATAGGTCGAAGAGTTTGACACACAAGTTTCTCACACCAAGGAGAATGCAGCACAAAACGTTCTCAAAAGGAACAAAAGACAAAAATGGCAACACCATCACGCATATTTCCTGCATTTATAATGATCAACAGCAAGAACATCAGAACAAGTATAAAGGCATTTAGGATTTCTTATATTAATCCTGGACTTCTTTTTCATCAAATGAAATTCTTGGATTTGTGCTTTTTTATGATGTTTTGCTTGACAAAAAGCAAAGAGATGGTAAAACTTGGATAGGAATTTTAGAACCTTGTGTTTTGTTCGTTTAGAAACTTACAGTACCGAGTTGGGATGATCTTCCATTGTTGGTTATCTCCTTTGTTCCATTTCCAGAGAACAATAGAGATGCCATCATGGACACCACCAGATTTCTTATCACCGTGAAAAGCATCTACATTAAGATGCGTATTGTTAACCATCCTTACAGCTCTGAAACCATCACCCATGTCCTTGCTTTCAGTCCATAGGATAGACTCATCAAGAACATCTGGATTGTACGGAATCAGCTGCACCTGCAGAAATATTTTTTTTTTTGGGACAAGAAACATTTCTTAAGGTATACCATTTCTGGCTCAGGAGGAAAAAAGAAAAGGAATGGGCTATCATGAGGACTTCCACTCAACTATCAAAGTGCTCAATCATTATCACTCAACTTAATGTCACAGAAAGCAGGGACATGCCATACTTCGCTATAGGGTATGGCTACACAGCATTACACCCTAAATAAATATTTTTAGGTCAAATTATAATTTATTTCAGCAACAATCTTACATGAAAACTCTAAAAGGAGAAGGTTTGTTTGTCAAAATACAAGAGAAAAAATCAAGTTCAAGCTGGTTTGAAAAATTGCAATGGTACACCTGTATGCATGCCTGCAAGTTGACTGCTTGCATGCAACAATCAAGTGATACACGATAAGAGTTGCCTATTGGAAGCCGTAAATGATATCTGGGTGGGTTAAGGAGAGGAGCAACAAAGCCATTGGCACTAGTTTGCAACCAGTTCTAGATTTGTGGCCTACTAATTGGTATCAATTCTGGGTGGAATAGAGCCTGTTTCAGCAGTGAAATGTGAGGAAGCATGCAGGTTTTTTTCTCAAGAAAAAGAAAAGGGCATCTCGGTAATGAACGGGGAGGGGGGGGGGGATTTGAAGGTTTGCGGCATAAAAAAAACGAAAAAAATAAAAAAAGAAACAAACAAACAATCATGCTCCACATGTTTTGAATTTTCTGCAGGACAAATATATGAAGATATTCTACTCTGCTGTTCAATCCAATCTTTACCACGTCTTCTTTTTGTGATACATATCACCAAAACAGGCATCCGGACCTTAAAGAGGATATAACAATGTATATGATATCACAACTGAAATTGACTGAAACTGTCGCTTGGAATACCATATCCAGTTACTGTCTTATAGGCAATGCCAAGACTTTTATAAGCAAAGAAATTATCAACCTCTTGGTTTATAAAGAAGACAGTTAACAGTTTTGGATAATTGTAATAAATCATTACAAGTAACTCTTTTTATGAAAAATATTTTAGTCCCTAATTACCTTGATCAACTTGAAAAGCCACTTTTACAATGTTGTATCAAGCATGTAAGAGAACACTCTTCTTTTTTAGAATTATACACCATACTAAAAAGGCTTGGTGTCCTTGTTACTATTTATCTAGACATAAAATATTATAAATTGTAGCAGTGTATTGGCAGAGTTGCCTTTGCCAAAGAGAGTTGCAAAGACTACAAAGAAAGTTGTTTTTTCATTGGAATGCATTTGACATTAAAAGGATGGTTGAGAAAAAAATAATCAGTTTCAATTTTGATGGGGGCTACAAACATCTAGCGCTGGGGCTACCAAGCCCTGGGCACTAGGGCCAGACTTGCATGTCTGGCTATAGACCTAGGCACGCGGGTCTACACACCTCAGCACACAGACCAAAGCGCTTAGGGGTTTGCAGAACTGCGTATTAGGGATACACCCGTGTGCCTGAGGTTTGCTGACCGGCACATAGGGTTTGCAAAGTCCCCCAAGGGTTGCAAGGCCACGTAGGCTGCAGACCCATGCGCCTTTGGATTATAATATTATTTTTTTTTATTATAGTTAATATTAATAATATAATAATTAATAAATTTTTTTAAAAAATTATTAATATTGAAAAACAACCACAAAATTGATTTGAAGGGTAAAATTATAAATTCTTCTTCTTCTTCTTCTTATTATTAATAATAATAAATTTGAAAAAAAATTATTACTATAAAAAAAAACCGTAGATTTGATTTAAAGGATAAAATAAAAAATTATTATTGTTATTGTTAGTGTTATTGTTATTATTATCATCATCATCATTAATAAATTAAAAAAAAATATTATTGATATTAAAGAAAAACTATAAATTTGATTTGAAGGGATTAAAAACTATTAGAACTTAAGTTAGATGAGTTTAATAATAATAATATTATTAAAATTATTATGTTCATTAATATTATTAAATTTAAAATAAATATTATTACTATAAAAAAACATAGAATTGATTTTAAGGATAAAATTAATTATCATTATTGTTATTGTTATTGACTTGGGTTTGGCGTCAAGACCAAAAACACGTGGGTCAGGTTTCCAAACCCAAGATTAATGCGTTTGGCATCTAGGCCTCAAGCTAATGAATTTGGCATGCAGACCCAGGGTTGTAAGGTCATGTGAGGACCCAAGACTCTTGAGTCCGAGGTCAGAACCCAAGGTTAATGAGTCTACTGTTTGGACCCAGGGCTCTTAGGTCCAACGTTCGGACCCACATCTAATGGCTCTGACATTCGGACCCACGACTAATGGCTCCAACGTCTGAACCCATGGTTAATGGCTTCGATGTCCGGACCCACGACTAATGGCTTTGACGTCAAAACCCAATTCTCTAGGGTCTGACGTCAGGACCCAAAATTCTTGGGCCTGTCATTCGGACTCACAGCTAATAGGTTTGCGTAGGACCCAATTTTCTTAGATCAAGCTTCAGGACCAAGATTCTTGGGTCTATCATCCGAACTCACGGCTAATAGGTTCGCATAGGATGTAATTCTCTTGGGTCCGGCTTCAGAACCCATGGTTCTGGGGTTTTAGGTTTCTAAATATAATTATTTGTATTATAAATATTATTATCATTATCATTATTATTATTAAAAATACTATTATTTGTATTATAAATATTATTATTTTTATTATAGTTAAAATGATTAATATAATAATTATTAAATTTGAAAAAAAATATTATTAATATTGAAAAACAAAAATACATTTCATTTGAAGGGTAAAATTAAAAATCATCATCATCATCATCATCAATAAATTAAAAAAAACTATTATTACTATCTAAGAAAAATCATAATTTTTTTTAAGATTAGAAAATATAAAAATTTAGACAAATAAATTAAATATTATCATTAATATGATAAATATTATTATTAGATCGGACATTGCAATCAGACTTAATGCTTTTGGATCCAACGTTGTAATAAGACCCAACACTTTTGAGTCTTAGATTTGTTTTATATTTTTTATAAAAATAAAAAAGTATATTTGTGGTGTAGGACGGCCACCTAACTAGCGTATAACTATTTTGACTCAATATGAAGGGAATATATTTGTATATATGCTCAATTAGAATACATAAATGGAAAACTTGAACTTATAAAGTTCAAGTTTTTAACCATCACTCTTGAATTTTAGATTTTTTTTATATGTTTTATGAAAATAAAAAATATGTTCATGGTGTAGGGTGAGCCACCTAAGTCGTGTATAGCTATTTTAACTCTATATGAAGGGAATCTATTTATATATATGCTCAATTGGAATATATCAAAGGAAAACTTGAACTTGTAAAGTTCAAGTTTTCCACAATCGAAGGTAAAGTCCAAGAGACATGAAAAATGAAAAGTTGCGTGCAAAACATAGAAGAATAAACTTTCAACAAGTTCATGATCTCAGAGAATTTCTTACAGGGTGTGCCTCTCCAATGGAATGCTTCATGGCCTGACCAGTGACCTTATTAACCAAAGCGAAGGCAGGACATCCCTCTGAATCCTTCACTCTTGTGCTGTACTTTTCATCTTTATACCAGTTCTACAACAACAACCAGCTAGATCAAGCACACAGCTACAAAGATGCAAAACTCCAGGAAAAAAAAACACTGCAGCAATAATATTAAGGGTGTTTGAGATTGTGGTTTCATACAATATTTTCTGTAATCTCAAACAAGCAACAAATCAATTAATCAGAAAGTGATAGGTCAACATATAGATCATATGATTGAAAACATTAAGAAAATAACCAAGGACTTGGACGAGAACTGTGATCTTTTTTGCTTATGGAATCTGAATTACAAAACAATGATCAGATCGAATAAATGTTCATGACAGTTGCAACCTAACCAACCAAAACAAAAACCCACATAAAAAGACAACCCAGATTAAAATGATGTAAACTTTAAGAAAAAGAAAAGAGAGAGAAAAACCCCTTAGAAAATTTGAAAAAAAAAAGGGTGCACAAGAAAGTTAAAAAGAATTGAAAAGTCAAATTGAGTTTGAGATCATATATAATTGAAAGGAGCTATGAGTTTTCCATACTTGGAACTCATCAGAAGGATTTGATGGAGCAAGAATCACTTTCCCACCCCTAATTGTGAGGTGAAACTCAGGCTGAGCTTTGCTGTAAACCTTAAAGCTAGGTTTATTATAAAGGTCAAACCCAGAAGCAGAGCCAGACTGATGAGTGTGCTGGTGATTGAAAGATGGCATGTGAGGCCTAAAAGAATGATGGGCTTCAGTTTGTTCATGAAGAACATGAGTCACTTGTGTTGGTGGAGGTGGATAATCAAGAGAAGGGTAGTCAACTCCTTGATGATGAGATGTGTGAAAGACCTGAGTTTCTTGAATTGAGGTTGGTGGTGGAGGAGGTGAATAGTTAGTCTCATTAAAATATGGTCTTGGTGGTTGTGGAGGTTCTTGATAATAGTGTGAGTAGGGTCGTGGTGGTGGTGCAAATTCATTCTCCCTGTAGAATAGGGGTGGTGGTGTTTGGTCGAAGGATGGTGGTGGTGGGGGGTAATGTTCTCTTCTCTCTTCATCATCATCATCATTTCTTCGGTGGTGATGAGTTTGAGGGTGGTAGCCGTGAGGGAATTCCATGGTTGTTTCCGGTGATTTTGATCAATGTGGGGAAGGGAAGGGTTGATGAGGAGAAATAGAGTTATGTTTTAAAATAAATAATACAGTTCGATCTCCAACTAATTAGACTAGCTGTTGTTGAAACTTGATTAGTTTATTCAATGAGCTCATACGAAACCTGCACCAAATGGCAGCTTCTCTTCTTCCATCAAATCTCACGACAACTCTTCTTTGAAAATTGATACAAAATCAAAGAGCACACAAGAATTTCCAAAGATGAACTTCCCCGTCAAGCTGTTTCAAAGAGCACACAAGAATCTCACCAAATGGCGGCTCTTTTCTCTCAGTGGGATTCCTTGGTTTATGGAAAATTTCAAAAAAAAACTTGGTTGATATTGTTCTTTTCAGTGTCATGGTCTCTTTGGCTTCTTCATAATGATGTGATATTCAAGCAAACAACCCCAAATTATGATACTTTGTTTATCCTTATTATTATTCGTCTCTGCTTTTGGATAAAGGCTATAGAGCCTGATTTCTCTTATTCCGTTTCAGAATTAATAAGGTCAGCAGAAGGGCTGGTTCGATGGACTAATTCTTCAAATCATAGGGCGGTTGTTATGTGGTCTCCCCCTATGACTAATTGCTTCAAATGGAATGTGGATGGTTCCTCTCTTGGGAAGCCGGGCCCCTTAGGTATAGGCGGAGTCTTGCGAAATCATCATGGGATTCTTCTTGGTATATTCTCCTCGCCAGTTGGGATTTTAGACTCTAATGTAGCTGAACTAAAAGCGGTTGTCAAAGCTATTGAATTATCAGCTTCTAACTGTCATCTGCATCATAAGCACATTATTGTTGAATCTGACTCGACCAATGTCATTAGCTGGATGAATAACCCTCATAATAAACCTTGGCTGCATCATAATCTTTTCTCCTCTATTCAGAGAGTAGCTTCATGTTTTGGTTCACTCACATTCACTCATTCTCTTCGTGAGAGTAATCATATGGCAGATCACATGGCAAAACAGGGAGTGTTTAGAAACTCTGAATGGGTCGCTTGGCTCTAATCTGCTTGATATTTGGGCCTTTCTTTTTTCTTTAAATTCTGGTTGCGGATGCAAAGGAAACTGGATTGTTTCCCAGATTACTCTATTTCTACAAAGGAGAAGAATCTTCAAGCTATTCAGAAGCAATTCCAGCTGGTCAGATCTTTGTTTTTTTTGAAACTTCTTGGTCTCAGTTTCTGATGTTGCAAGTCTAGGGGCTTCTGTTGATGGGCTTCCTTTTGCCTCCTACGGTTTTCTCTATGTTAGTGTCTTGGTTCTCTTATTTTTAAGTTGTCAAAGGTTGTTCTGTGAAGAGTTCATGGTTGGTATTTTGTTTCGGATAAGAAGAAGCAAGATGGAAAGATTTTGTTTTTCTTCTACTCTGGATGTTGGTAGAAGTCTGTTTGACTGCTCTTCCTGGTATGGCTCCAAATCTGCATCTTTTAGCTGCTTTTTTTTATTTCTTGGTTTCAAATTTGTATATTGTAGCGGCTTTTTGTTATTCTCGATTTCTTGGTATGTTGTTCATTTTATTGCATAGTTTTTGTTGAGGTGTCCTGTAATCAGAATCTCTATGTTCCCGTCATCTATTGGCGTCTTCTAATGCAATATTTTACTTCTAAAAAAAAAAACTTCCTCGTCAATTATTTCCTGAATATTATTGTGATTTTCATCCATAGAGATTTTTTAAGAGCAAAATGCTTGAATGAATTTTGTAAATACAAGGAGTATTTTAAAGAATATGGGGGCTTAAATGGGTAGTCTTGCCTTGAAATATCTTGATTTTATTTCTTTCTTGTCTCCTGTTATTTGAAAACCTGTAATTTGATATGATAAATGATGATATATAATACACAAAGAGGTCAAATTTTTATTTGAAAATATTTCTTGTTCTTCTTTTATGAGACTAAAACGTTTTAGTATAAACAGGTCAATTTTTCTTTTTTTCATAAAGAGTTTTAAAAGGTATGTGATACAGCTAAAACATGGAATTATAAAGAAAGGATATAAAATGCTGAAGAGTGTGTTTAAATTAAGGATATAAAACAAAAATTATGATATAATAAGGATATATTCAGAAAAATTCATTGTAATTTACCGATATTTTATCAATACATATATTTGTATTTATTAATTTTCTGGTAATGTTAATTAAAATTTTTAATTACCATATAAATATATAATAATTTTTATTTTTAATTTTAACATGTTAATTCTACCAATTTTAATCAGCCTGCTAAAATAATAATTTATTAATAAAATTAAGCGTTAAAAAACTATAAACTGCCAGATTATAAATGTTGATCGAAGTGTTCTTAAATTCTTAGAGTATCTCAATTATTTGCGATGATTTATTGATTTGAGGCTACTAAGGACGTTCAATTATAACTCTCTATATGTCATATCATATAAAAGTGATACCAGTGGGTATATGTTGAAAATGTATTAAATAAATAAATAATATATTTTTTAACTAAATTGAATAATAAACATATGAACGCACGTGCCAAACCCACTAATTAGGGAGTAAAACGGCGAAGCATGAAAATGTTAGTAAAAAAAAAAAAAAGATAAGACTATTCAAGCAAAAACAAAAGAGCCAACCAAATAATTCTAAAGAGGTCCATGTTTAGCAAGAGCATCAACCAATACATAGGTCGCAATTTATATCATTAGAGTTAAATAATTTGATAAAAAATAAAAAGAATTATAAATTTTTTTATTTTAAAAAACTTGTGATCCAAGTCATTAGACCCAAAGCATACAATCTAAAAAAATCATGAAATTTAATTCTCAATCAATTAAATATTAAAAGATGAAATTGAAAAAAAATATTATACAAAAAGATTTTTTAAAAAATAGCAATTAAAAAAATAAGGATCAAAATTAAAATATAAAATAAATTTTATATTTAATTAAAGGGTGAAATAAAAAAAATCAATGTAGTAAAAGGAATTTGTTTTTTAAAAAAGAATGATAATCAAAATTGACATAAGAAAACAATGTTGTAATTAAAGGCTGAAATTGAAAAGAATAATAACTTTTACAAAAGGATCAAGAAAAAAAATAGAAATCAAAACAATAAAAACCGAATTATAAATAATAATACCATTAATCTGAATTGAATGATAAAATTAAAAATTATTAAAACTTTTGCAAAAGGATTAAAGATAAAAATTAGAAACTCAAAGAATGAGTATCATATTAGACAATATAATATTTGGTAATTTGTAATAGAAAGATGAAATTAAAAACAAATAATTTTTTTTATAAAAGAGTTAAGATAAAAAATTAAAAATTAAAAAAATAAATATTAAAATTGAAATGTCCACAATTATAAAGATCAAGCTGTAATTTTTAAAGAAAAAAAAAGAGAAACAAAAAAAAAAACCTATTGGTGCAAAACCCAGCTACCAAATGAAACATGTGCCTCACCAATAGAAAAGGGAGATGATAACTATTCTAATGACAAAGCACCAATAGAAAAGGGAGATGATAACTATTCTAATGACAAAGCAAAATGACATTTTTTTTTATGACGATAAATATTGTAAACTCTGCCAAAATGGTACAAACGTCTTTCATGCACCCTTAAATGTGCTACACATGCATCCACCTTTATGGTATTTTTATTTAACTAAATACAGAATCGTCCTTAAGCTCCCATTGATCTCAAGCTTTTTTTTTTTAAAAGGATATTTTTGTTGTTTTATTATTCATTGAATGGTTTATTATTTTATATTTATGTAAATACTAAAGTGCCCCTTAACTTTAATTATAATAGGAAAAAACTCATTGTAAAAATATAAAAATACCTCTAGATATAATGTTTATTTATTTATTTTATTTTTGCTTCCAAGGTTCTTTTCACTGTAAAATAAAGATGAAAATAAAATATTTATTTATTTCTAATCAAATTTTGAAATAACAAATGAACAATGCGAAAGGATTTCAACGCCCTTGAAAGTCAATGTAAACTTTTTTAGGTGAAGGAATACAACCGTTGTTCCACTGAAGTCTAACTTAAAAACTAACATAATATATCAAGATGATATAAATTATTCCAGCCTAACTTGAAAAAATATATAAATATTCTGCTGACTTTTTCATCGCTGTCAGTAAAGTTTAAGATAAAAAGTCAGTTCTTCTAAAATTAATGCTAACATGATATATCGAGTTAATTTAATTTTACATATCCTTAAATTAATTTAAAAGATAAGATTTAACAATATAATATATTATGTTAGCAGTAATTCTAAGGAAGCGCTCCAATCCAACAATCCTCGTTACAAATGAATGACACTAGATACTTGGTAAAGCTATGCTGTAGATAAAATTATTATTTCTTTATCATAAAAAAAAACACGTGTGGCTAATGTTTTTTTGAATAAAAAAATAATAATCATGTGAAAGTTTACTTGGTAAATTTGATAGGTTTAAAAGTAATTTAGATGATTAATAAAAATATAATTTAATTCGAATAAATTTAAAATAATATTATTTTTTTATAAAAAATATTAAAAAAATAATATATTCAATGGATTTGAACAACTCAAATTAACAATATAATATATCATGTTAGCAGGAATTCTATGAAGTGCTCCAATCCAACAATCCTCGTTACAAATGAACGACGCTATATAGTTGGTAAAGGTATGCTGTAGATAAAACTATTTTTTTTTATCATAAAAAAACACAACATGTGGCTAACGTTTTTTTTTAATAAAAACAAATATCATGTGGAAATCTACATGGTTAACTTGAGAGATTTAAAGATAATTTAAATAACTAATAAAAACATAGCTTGACTAAAATAAACTTAAAAAAATATTATTTTAAAAAAAATATTGAGATGACAACATGTTAGATTGACTTGAATAAATCTAAGTTAACTTTTTAAATTTACAATTCAAGTCATGAAATCATGATAATCTTATATAAATAAATTAAAATAAATTATAATGCCTAATTCTCAATCAACCCAATGTTTAAGGCTGAAAATATTTTTTTAATAAAAAATACAAAAAACAACTTGAGTTAACTCAGTTAACCCACCAGACCTATAACCCGGATCATAAGATAGTGATAAACTCATAGAAAGTGAATCAGAAAAATTATGAAGCTTAATTTCTAAGAAACTAATTGTTGAATAATGAAATTAAAAAATTTTCAATCTAAAACAATAAAACAATATTCGGGTTAACTTGTATAAATTATGATTTGATTATGAGATCGAGATAACCTCGTAAAAAACAAACCAAAATAAATAATAAAGTCTAATTGCTAATCAACCTTGTATTGAAGATGTCAAAGGATGAAACTGAAAAAAAAATCATCAATTAAAAAAGAAATATTCAAGTCAACTATGTTAATCCACGAAACTTGTGATATCGGTTATAAAACTAAAATAACCACATAGAAAATAATTGACAACAAATATTTTAAAAATAAATTTTAAAATAGTAGATAATGTTTTGTGCCACCTCTCTTTTAGTTGCAGTTAATTAATATTTATATGAGGTGAGGTTTTGGAAAGGCAAAGAAAAATACCAAGCACAACTTTAATAGATCAAATCCAATATATACTCTGTCCTATCACATGCATGAAGCTATGAATCACCGCCAAACAAATCTTTATGCACTCTTAACACATGAGACCCTTTCTCTAGTTCAATGCATTTGGATACACACACACCCACACATTTGACTTTTGTATGTTAAATGCTTGTTATTTTCTATTTGAATGCTGTAAACAATACTTGCTGGATATTCTTTCTTACGATCAGAACACGAGCATTTTGGAATCTACAACGTGCCACTATATATATATATATATATATATATATATATCATACCAAGGAGATAATAACAACCATATGCCAAGAATTTTTTAAATTTAGGTTAGTCCACTCCAAGGAGGAAAATATGAAAACTATCCTTTGTTTTTTGGTGAACATGAAAAAAAGAAAATTGCTGGACGGCTCCGGTTAATAAAACCTTTGTTTCTTTGTACCCTCTTGATTTTAGCAGAAAACGGAGTCAAACAATGATTGGATTGAATATTTGGAGGTGAAATGTTTTATAAGATATTAAAAAAAAATCAGATAAAAAAATAATTTAAACAATAATTGAATTCTTCGTTAAACTAAAAAATATTAAGAGATTTTGTTGATGCAAAACGTTTATTCAAGTTATTATGAAAAATACTGAATATATATGGAAAGTGTAACGTATATATATCCTTATTAAATTTCCTATTAATTGTTCCCCTTAGGTATCTTTGCTTGTATTTGATATTCTTTTATTATGCAAAACTCATCAATTATGTAACTATATAATATCAAAATTTTGAAGTAGTTGACATATATATATATATATATATATATATATATATATTGTAATAATGTTGTTATTACAATATATAAGCAAATAGTAACATGTAGTTAGGAAGCAACGGGTTTGATTCACCAGCTATCAAAACACTTAAAAATAAGAATAAAAATAAAGAAAGCGATGTAATGTTAAGGATCAAGAAATTCGGCGTGGAAGATTAAATTTATTCGAAGACAAAAAAAAAAAAAAAAAGAAGTAGTAATCACATATATTTCAAAGCAGAAACCAATCCATTTGATCTGCCAATGCAATCATTGTACAATCTTCTCTACAAAAATCATGTATGATTCCAAAATGACAACTCCCCCTTCCTGTCTTTTTCCTTGTCAAACTCATCCATGACAATCAACACAGGCATCTTTTTTTTTTTTTTTTTTTATACCATATCAAGTAGTTGTTTGTCACTTTGTAAGACAAAAAAATCAGACCCCCACACGCATCTAATGGTAATAATCCTTAATGCTATTTGTTTTCTCACATAAATGTTTTTTTTTTTTAATTTTTAAATTCCCTCTCTCTCTCGAGGGCCCTTCATTTTAACCTAGAAATTGAAGATGCGGGCTCAAAAGCAATTGCTGGTCCAAGAATGTCTGGCTTAGGAAATTGTATTGACCCATATCAGTTTGAGTATTATTGTTGGTGTTAGTGAAACTGCAAGAGTTCATGAACTTTTTTGATGGATGAAGCAAGTCCTCGTCAACGTGTGGAAGCTGGCGTTTGAGTTTATTCCCTTGCATGTTTGGCATTGAAGTGTTCAACTGAGGTAACGTTTGAAGGAAGGAACCGCTGCTCGTGCTGTTACTGTTGCTTGCAGAGTTGCTGTTACTGAAGAAAGGTTGGTCCAACTGTGTTGCAGTACTATTCAATGTCGGGTTTGACTCAAACCCTGTTGGATTGAATGCGGTATCGAACATGGAATAGTCCATGGCGTCGAACAAGTTGGAGAAAGAACAAGATTTCTGGGACATGAGAGGATACTTGTTGCTTATGGGTAAAAGGGTTTCTTGGACAAATTGTTGTTGTTCTTCTTCTTCTTGGTCATGTTCACTGGACATTAATGACCTTGGAGATGAAGTTAAAGCTTGGGATTTCTTGTAAATCCGGCAAAGAACCCAATCATCTAACTGCAAAACCAAAAACAACTAGTCATTAAGACAACTCAAGCTAGGTGGGACATGAGGTAAAATTGACTTGTCCAAAAACTATGACGTCCTTGAAAAAATATCTTAAATCATAACAGAGACAATTCCTTGCAGAGACACTAATAAGAGTACAACTTGCAATATAATTGTTAATTACGCTTACCCTCATGGATGAATCTTTTGGCTTCATGGATTTGTTGTTGTTGTTGCAGGTGGTGTTATCTGCGAGGCGATACTCATGCATGATCCAATTAGTCTTGACACCCTTCGGAGGCCTTCCCTTGTAGAAAACAAGAGCCTTTTTAACTCCAATGTTCTCTTGCCCTCCAACTACACCTCCTGGTGCCATTGTTGATGTCATTATGATTTTGTCTGTTCCAGTTGCCTTCCAATATCCAGATGCAGCTGCTCTGTTAGGCCTTGCTCCATTGGGGTACTTGCGATCTCTAGGACTGAAAAAGTACCACTCTTTCTCCCCCAAGGAAGATTTAGCTGATACAAAATTAACAAACACCGAAGAACACAAGTCCCTGATTAGTAACATGTAATCTGAAAGAGCACAGGCCACTTGTTTCTTAGACTTCAATTGGTTTTAGACATTTTGACATATAATATTTTGAAGTAAATGACATAAGAAAGCATATATATAATATAGAAAACAAATTAAGCATGGTGTTGTTCTGGGGTATAGGATAAAAAAGAAACCTGGCAAGTCCCACGGATCAAACTTATAGATGTCGACATCTGCTATGATAGACACAGGAAACGGTGTGGATGCCAACTTCTTCTTAAGGTAATGGAGAATGAGCTCCTCATCTGTCGGGTGGAACCTAAACCCTGGGGGCAAGCTTGATTGTGGGTTCTTCATGCTAATCTAAGATTAGAATGAATAAGACTAGTCTACGTTGAAGATATATTTTGATATCGATATCAATATATATCAAAGAAGAAGAAGAAACGATTGAACAAGCTGGGAAAGAAGCCTAGAGGTCTTCTAACTCTTAAGCTAGGTTTCGATGAGCAAACAAGCTAAGAGAGAGACAGAGAGAGAGAAGGAGATTGAAATTTTTCGAAGGAGAGGGTGGGGTGCCAATTTATGGAGGTGGAGATTTGTCCTCATGTGGAAAATGGGATCAGAACAATCTTTATTTTTTTATTTTTTTAAAAGAAGAAAGTAGCATAGTTTAGATTGGACCCCTAAGCCAGCTGTGGGGGATTGATATAATTGGTCTCTTCCACTTTTTTGTCTTCAACATTTCATGTAAAGATGGCGGCTTGTTCAAAGGATGAGAGCTTCATGCTTTCATCTCATGACATCATCTCTTAACTCTTTCGGACAAGCACTTGACACGCGTCCTCCGAACCCCTTCGTCTCCTTTCCCAAATCCTTTTCAAGCCCCTTAATTGTGCTTGATGGTCTCCATCATCCTCTGGCGTAAGTTTATGCATCTCTTGACTTTTTGATCCAAATTTTCGACGGATGGATAGACATCTCCTGTTTAAAAGCTCAAAACTCGGTCCATGGGGGGGGGCCTCTCCCACAGTGGAACGCAGACACAAAGGACAAAATGTACAGGAAGGAAAAAGGTTCAAAAGCATGGAGGTTTACTGGATAATAGAGGCTTTAACACTCAGAGATGATAGATATTTTTCTGGCGATGTGACGGGGTGGTGGTGTGGATAAAGAAGAGAGGAGGTTCTTTATTGTGTAGTAAAAAGTTATTCTGTGACCTAACTGTATGGGCAGCCGACATTAACGTTATCTAAACAAATATATTTGATTCAATGTTGCTTAAATATGAAAATAAACTGACGAAATCAGCTAATAATTTATTGATTGGTGATTCTGTTAACGTTTACAATGAGACAAGCAACTCCAATATTTCAATCTTTCTTGCCAAGGACAATATTCAAAATAAATAATAATATAAAAAAATAAACTATAAACAAAGCCAAAAAGCTCCAAGAAAAAATGCACCGTGCTGCGTAAAGTTTACGAAAGAAAAATTGATATTAATTGTTGGACGTGAAAGAGCACACGCTTGTTCTTTCTTATCCACATATAATTTCCTGTTAGTCAAGTACCACCACTTAAAAATTAACAAAAAATAAAAAATAATAAAAGAACTCATCGTACAATTCATTGGTGGATTCCAATAGTATTTTTTAGTTTTTTTAATGTTGTATTGATTAAAATTCAAAATTGAGAATTCATTTTTACTTGTTTATTATATGGTTATGGAGGTCTAGAAAATCAACTCGCCATCGGGTTGGCGTGTTCTACTTCATGATAAAAGATTAGATTTGATTCTTTTTAGGAAACTAAAAGTAAAGGGATCAAAATTAAAAAAAAAAAAAATTATCCTTTTAATTTTTTTTATGAAAAACAATGTCAATTCTAACTCCTTTTCTATTATTTTTTTTGTTCTTCCGTCATAATTTTTTTTAATTAAATCTTTTAATTGATTAGCATTTAAAATTAATAATTTATTTTTTTATGTGATTATATCAATCAATAAAACTTGTCTCGCCAAATGTTTTCGTGCTCTATTCGACAAAAAAAATAAAAATAAATTCAATTTCATTAGTTTGTGGTTTAGACTTGAGACACGATCCCTCTTCCTGTAATCTTCAAAGCTGCACCGCTGGGATGAAGCCTGTAATAAATAAGCAAAGATGATGATGAAAATCCTCAGCCCTCCCTTTCATCAACAGTCCCTCAGCTAGACCAACTTAGCAGATGAGCATTCAAGTTCGATTTAATTATAGAGTAAACAATGAATTATTGGCACGTCAGTACTCCAACATGTTGATTTTATTTCAATTAATTTGAACTACCACTTGAAATCTTTCCTCCTGTTATGTTTTCAAAGCACAAGTAATTTGACAAACCAGCTTACTGTGTTCCTGTTAGTCAAGGATCTTCCATAAATTAACATTTGACAATCAGCAAATCAGAGGGTCAATTCTCCAACAGGTTTCAATCACACGTGTGGTGTAAAGGATTTCTAGCACGGATTACGGGCCTTTTGCAGGTGGGGTTTTGATTTTTTTAGTCATGGTAACATACACCAAACGCAGAATCTCCCCTCACCCCTTATTTTTTTCAAAGTCTTACCAAGAACGAAGCAGCTTTGGTCATGGAAGACTCATGACTCCTTGATTCCAAACATTAATGGGGCTAATTACGTGTTCTAAGTATAATAATAACAAGCACCAACACCGCAAATAATCGTTTTCGTGTTCTAAATCATCCGAGTAGTCAATGCTTCTAAATTCGTTATCACGACGGGAGATGGTCTCCTTGATGCAGCTCATAATGCTGAATTTGGATAATTTAAAGGATATGCCTCGTAGACTTGGAAAACAATAGCATTATCCAATAACAGAGGGTTGAGTTTAAACTGTATGTTCTTTGTTTCATAGCAGGAAAAGATATCGGATAATATTATTTAACTTGTCTTCAGTAAGGTGAAACTTCCTGGCAACCATTTGCAACGGAAAAAGTGAGAATAAAAGAAGAAAAAACTGCTGTTCCAAAGGATGGGAAGATGGGGGGGTTTCCATGATATAATGGGGCCAAAAGGGTATTGAGCAAAAATGAGGTGCCAGAATTGGACAAAAGCTGAAGAATGAGACAAATGGGCGGATGAATTTGATTGGTTTTTGAGAGCATATGCTAAAGAATGAGGACATCTGATAACCAAAAATAGTGTGTGATTATCCACAATTCCTGATACTAGATATTTATCCTTAAAATATGCTTTTGTGTCGATGATAGAGTTCACGTTATTTTGTTTGTTACTAATGCAGCGAAGCTAAAAACAATAAATAAATAAATAAACATAGAACTTGAAAATTTGATGATAAAAAAATATGAATTTTAAATTCATAATTTTATTCTCTCTAAAAAAATAATATTAATAAAAATTGTCTCCTTTCTAAGGTTTACATAA
Organism: Populus alba x Populus glandulosa; assembly: GCA_033617975.1. Taxonomy (NCBI): domain Eukaryota; kingdom Viridiplantae; phylum Streptophyta; class Magnoliopsida; order Malpighiales; family Salicaceae; genus Populus; species Populus alba x Populus glandulosa. Next base: position 4,172,843 of record CM066155.1, on the reverse strand, counting down.
CCTTAATTGGCCCACAAAACCTATCCCAACTAGAAAACAAAATAAAAATCTAAAAATGCAAATAAAATAATCATGAATTCCAAAACAACACATAAAACAAAACAACAAAACTGACCCTAAACAGGCCAGAGTTAGAATTTTAATATCTCAACATACAACAATCCACGTAGGGGAAGGGATTGTTATAGAAAAACAACTTTAGAAATTTCTATAACAAAATTATATTTAATCCAGCAATCAAATAAAAAATTATGAATTTTTTACACAATTATTCTGGTTTGAAGCAACCAATCTTCTTTTGTGCGATAAAAAATTATAATTTTTTAGAAGCGACTAAACCTTTTCTTATGCTTAAACACATCTCATCGATCCATAAATATATCCGATATGTTATCCATGCAATCTATCTACAATAAATTCTTACCTAACCGCTAAAAATCAACCCTTAATCAATCCCAGCTATATCATTTACCATGAGGAATAAGATTTATGCTTCGAATAACGTCATGTGTGATGTAAAGCAAAAGTATCAGGGGTTTTCACTCCTCCAATGCTCTGCTCTCCTTTCCCATATAATAGGTAACTTTATTTTTTAGGACAAGTCATAAACTAGGTAACTTGTTCAGCTAAAATTCACATCCCCACGTGCCAAAAATGGAATATAAAAACTATTTTTTCTCGCCGTCCCTTGACAAGTAGCCCATGATTTTTGTCTCAGTCGCGGTTTTTGAGCTTTATAGATGGACAGAAGAACAAAGAATACCTAGGTAAAGGTAAAGCCAATACCAGATGAGAATTTAAAGGTATTCCTCCTGGATGGTCATTAGGACACCCCACGCTCTTCTGAGTGCCTTGACTTTCAATTAACCTCAAAGGTAGAAACAGAAACGAAAACTCCCCTGGTTCGCCACTCCCATCAAAAGCCAAAATCATCCTTATCTGATCATTATATTGATAAGAAAAGTATTTCATAGGCATTTGATTCCACATCTTTTCATCCAAACATGCATGGTGCGCTGCAGCTCGAAAACATTTGCACTAGAATGACATGTGATTGGTTGTTATCTCCTTGACTGTGAACGCAAGATCGTGATGCACAGATGTATGTTGGACTAGTCAATAGGCATGACACGCATGCAGTATGAACATGCAATAGCTAGCTGATTTCCAACCATGAAAAGGTCATAGTTGATTATGACCCCTTGTCCTTATCCACGTGTAGCTCACCTAACCTAGCAGCTGGTTGCTACCCCATGTCAAATGTTGAAGGACCGGGTTTCTCATTTGAGCCACAACATAATGAGTTAGGCCAAACATGGAACTCACAAGAATCCACAGGTTATGGATTATTCTCCATAACCTTATCGCAAAAATGCTTTAGAGAAAGAAATGGAGAGCATGTTTTCAATACCTATTGGTCCTTGCGCAGAAAACAAAGACGAGAAGCCAGATTTTAACTTCCTGTTACTACTCTTTGTCCTCTGTTCAGCGTCTGGTGTTCCTTGAGCTACACTGTTAACAAACAGAGAAGCACGTAGAATGATTAGCTTTAGAAGTGTAGAGCCACACGCATAAAAGCTCTAAACTAAAGTACACAGATATGAGAAATTGATGGCTTTAGTTGAAATTTGTTCATTTACCCAGAGGAAGAAAAATGCTACTCTACAACAACTTCATTGTTGCAATTCAAGGGGAAGAAAAAAAAAAGAACACATTGTTCACGCAATGATTAATAGCTTCTTAATCATGAAGGCCTCTATGAAAAACCATGCATATAGTTGGTAAATAGTTCAAGTCTATTATCTTTCCCAACATGCACAGATCGTAAGATTTGAAAAGGAAAGAAAAATTCCAGCGCAACTGACAAGGAAGCAACATAAACTGGCCAACAACCTCAACTAAAATGGAAGATTCAACACAAGCAACTATCCAGAATCCGAGCTCTCCTGCGATTCTTAGCAACTAATTTCTGACCTTTTCTTTTGATAAATCGAGGTCAATTTTATCGACAAAGTGAACGATTAAAAAAGAATACAAGTTCCTTCAACAAGCTTTAGTTGATTTAGACGGAAGCTAAAGATAACGACAAACAAAGAACACATAATTCTTTATGAGCAAAAGGGACTATAGACGTGTACCTCAAATTCACAGGTTTTATTCCCTCTAAAATAATAATACTAAAGTCTAACTTCTTAGGAGGGTTACAAGCCTTAAATAGATCAAAAACATTACCTCAACTAGAAAAACAAAAACAAAAATCCAAAATTACAAAGGATGGAAGTAGGAAATCCAAAAGAAGCAGGAAATCTAGAAATAATAAGGAAAATCACAAACACTACCAAAAACCAAGAGTCCAACAGTCAGATAAAAAATTATGGATCTTTGAAGTCATCATTCTAGTCTAATGTGAAATCATTGTATTTTATGTATGGATTAAAAACCCATTAAGAAGTAGAAAACCTAGAAATAACAAGGAAAATCATTGTATTTTATTTATGGATTAAAAAGCCAGACTACATTACTAGTTAACCAACTACCAACTATAGCAACCCAAATCATATTCTAAAATGATCGAAAGGAATTTGCACAAAGACAGAGCCAATACAAAAGATTGCCTTTCTCATGTCAGAGAGCATACCGGTGGTTTGGCATCCAACAGACTACTCTCTTAAAACCAGTTGGTATTTGGTAACATGCTCTCACGATAATATTGATGGTGATAACCCTTGGTCAAAAGAAGAGCACTGATAACTGACTGGCATAATAATGCCACTTCCCACTCAAATGAAAATGAAGTTGATTGAAGCCCCCAGCCCCCATTATTGAGCCTTGAAAATGACATACAATAGTTTCAGCCAATAGATATCACTCCTGAGTCAGGAATCAACCACACATCTTTAAACTGCTATCGGACCTGCTTAATCTGGCACCCTACAATACCTTAAATCTATATACGTGGCTAACATCTAATTTGCCATGGAATGGAAAATCGAAAAAAGAAACGAGCAATTTAAAAGTAATTGTATTGGATCAATTTTATCTTTCCCAATATATAAAGATCAAATATCAATTTAAAAGTAAAGAAGTTCAAACGAGGCATGCATAAAAGAGGACCATAAAGGAAAACAACTCAAAATATACTCATCTGTTTCAGCTGCTTAGCACACATTGTTGAAAGCAAATTTTGTGAAGGCATCTAGTATAGCATAAATAGAGAACAAAGAATTCACGTAACCTACCTCAACTAGCTTGGGATTGGCATTTAGTTGAGTGAGTTAAAAAGTTGTACATGAGCTCATAGAGCTTTCGATGCTGTAAGTTGATAACTGCTGATTGAGATTTAATATATTAAACAAGAACCAACCGCTCCAAAAAGAAAATCCATTCCCTCTCAGGCTATCACAACTCTTTTAGAGTCGGCTTGTAGGAGAAAGTCTTTCCCATTATCAGTTTTCTTAGAGATTGTTCTGGTTTGATTTACTGTCTGACTGCTACACAATTTGATCACCTCTTGAATCAGTTATTTGCTTATTAGACAACAAGTACCAGACCATCTCAACTATCTTCAGTTGTAGCAATAGCCATTCTTTGTTTGTTCCTAACCGCAATATTTGCAGGCTGCATCCAACTTTCCATATAAAAACTAATATACCAACAAAACAAATGAGCTACGATCAGGAGTTGAAACATTCGCATTTCATCTCAAAATCTAAACTCAATGTCATATTCATGCCATAGACAGAATTTTAGACATGATGTGCATACATCAGTTGGCATCCCATCTCTCTCTCACCTTCTTGAAGAGTGCACACATTTCTTCCCTTGTAATGAGATACAAAAGAATTCACAGCAGGTTTGTAAATTGTAGGGAGGAAGTACCATGAATCCACAAGAAATAATCCAAAACCCCTCCAGCCTCATCGGCTTTTCGTGCATGGATTATTCAATGAAGTGAGAAAGTTAGAAGCCATCATTGTAATAAGAGAGAGCTTCCCTAAGAAGCACCCTGAGTTAAGCTGGTACACAACATCTTTATCGCAAAAGATCAAGAGCTAGCATCTAGCACATTCTTATACCGGAAAAGAGTGAAAAACAGGCCGAAAAAACTCAATGTCCCCATATCAAATTTAAGTCATTTCTATGAGTAAGACATGTTTTCATACCTACAGCAAAGCAAAGCACTAAAGTGGATTTGTTCCAGTGACTGGATCTGCAATGCGGGTTTTTTACAATCTAGAACCGAAGAACCCATTAATGTTAATCTTGTAGTTCTAGCAATGACTCGAGAATTTCAAAAGCCTAAGCATCAGAAGAAGCAATAAAAGATCACAGAATGGAGCACAAACTGTTTGTGAAAATGACTTGGTGAAGCAAACAAAGTGTTATTTACATGTAAAAAGAATTCAACGAGAAGCAAATTGATAGTTCACCATTTGCTGGAGTGATGGAAGTTGCTTCTTCTTCGCTATCAATCAATGAAATTTCAAGTGTCTGGGTGAAATTGCCAGGAAGGGAGACGGTATCAGATGAACGGCATTTCAAGTATATCACCTTTACTAGGCCGGATCTTGCACTTGATTATTCACGTGCACTACAGCTACTGCTTCAATTTTTTTCGTGTCTTGATTATTCACTTGATTGCGGGCTTGCTCTCTTACCCATCTATTGTCTCGCCCGGTATAGATGCTTGTTGTAATTCTGGGCTTTGCCTACTTTTACTTATTAAAAACCCTTTTTTGTTTTTGGTTTCGTAGTCGCACATTGGAAATTATGGTTCATGAGAAGAGATAAAATCACACCCAATCTCGGGAAAAAAAAATTAATATATTTTATTTAAAATACGTATTCATAATTTCCAGTCTCTTTCTCTTGTCACACATGTGCATCTCGTGGCTAACATCCGCACAAATAGGAATTATTGAGAATAATATAGGTGGAAAGAAAAATATTTTTTTGTTTTTTATTAGTAAAAAAGAATAAATGAGAGTAATTACCTAATATTTTAATCATTAAAAATCTTAATTGGTTTCAAAGTTTAGATAAAGAAACTAATTGCGTAAAGAAAATATATTAACCCTCCTAGTACAGCTTACCTAAGATAACTTGTATTATTTATTTGTTTGATGTAAATTAAAGTAATATTATATTTTTTAACCATTGATCTATTTAAGGTTTAAGAAACTTTCTCTTTAATAAAAAAGTTCTTATCTTATCAAATTAAAACCTAACTATTCTAATGCAAAAATATAAAAAATAAAATGAATTATTTTTTTACTTAATATCATGAATACATATTACGTATAAGTTCATAATCTCATATATTAAAAGAAACAAAATAATTTTTTTGGTGTCTTTGAAATGTAGACCAAATTATAACGGATAATCATAAACTAGTTATGATACTCTTTGACTGATACTTGTATTTTTTTTCTTCAAAGTATGATAAAAATAAAACTTTTTTATAAAAAACTAAAATACACATGGAAGTTTTAGAATTTGGCCATACACAAGAAAAATAGAAAATATTTTTTTTATTATTTTTTAGACTTTGTTTAGCAAAAGAAACTCATTTCTCCTTGTAATAAAACTACCAAAATAGGCTTAAAGGGTTTTTTGACAAATACACTCTTAAACCAAAAACAAATAAAAAACCTTGTAACAAAAACATTACAAACCAAAAAGGGTCTTAAACCTTTGATCCAATTTTAGCTCAACTAGGTTGACTTAAAATTTTTGGTTGGACTATAAATTGAATAAAAAATCTTAATTTGACTCAAAAACAATCAAAAAACAAAACCAAAGTAAAAAAAAAAAAACAGATCACAAAAAAAACATAAAAACTAAAATATTCTTGAACAAAAAAGATTAAACATCCAAAAATAAAGATTACTAAGAACACTATAACTCAAACCCAACAAAGTGAAACCCAAATTAGACAAGATATAATTAAAACAAAGACACATACATGTTGGAAATCATGCAAAGATCAATAATTTAGTTTCTATTCACTTTAATTATCACTTAAATATCAATATAAAACAAAAACAAAACTCAAGCAGGCTACATGAGCCTCCTTTTGGATTAGAAAATATACCTAGAACGACTACTCTCTCTTTTGTTTTTCTTTGGAAAGGCTTTCCTCTCACCAACTTACTACCATTTCAAAGCTTAGAAAATCTTTATATTAAGCTATTAAACCTTTACACTTGTTTTTTTTTCTTTTTAATATTTTCCTACATTTTTTTCTCCCTTGTTTTTTTTATCTTCTTCAAGGGGGTATTTATAGAGTTTTGTTAGGGTTTTGAGAGGTCTTAAATCCATTTATGACCTCTTGATCTTGAGGCAAATGTTGTAAATCTTTGATACGAACCTATTTAGGAGCCTTTGTGTATGAACACACAAAATGAAGGTCGATTCTTACATTATTATGTTTCAGTCACGACTGACTGGGTTGCCTATTTTTATGGCATTGTTGGAGCAATTTTGATATCATCGTCACCTAAGACCACCTGAAGTTGGTAGAAGGGATTCACACATTTCGTTTGGATCAAACTTCGCACAATTTGAAGGTTTGTAGTTCTATATTCATTCATTTGAAGTTGTCAACTCGATCATCCAAAACTGTCAAAATAGAGGTTAGTCTATCAAATGACATGTCACACACATTCTCTTCATGAAGCCTGAATGACGTGTCGTTTAGAATTTTTAACTTGGGATTGAAAATTTTTGATTGATTCCTTGTTCTTTCAATTTTTTTAATTGCACCTATAATTGTCTTCAAACTTTTAATTTCATGCAATTTCACCTCTGATAAACTTAATTATCAGCCCTTAAGTTGACCGCCTTTTATATTTTGATCATTGGTTTTGAATTTGTGTATATTGACCCTTAATTAACAAACACATTTTTAATTTCTTCAATTTGGCCTCTAATTTGGTCAATTTCAGACCCTGCATTCACTTGTTTTTTTTTTTTTCCAGTTTGGTCCTTGGATTTGGATTTCTTCATTGAAGTCCTAATTGCCCATCAAACTTCAATATTCATGCAATTAAGTCTCTGATTTGATAAAATTAACTTGTAAAAATTACAATTCAACCTCCAAACTTTAATTTATTCCAATAAAAGACTAAACTAACTTCACAAATCAATTTTTCTTGCAATTAAACCTTGAAAAATTTCAATTGAATCCTTAAACATCCAATTTTGAATATCTTTCTTTATATTGAATTTTCTTTCCAACAGGGCCTTTATCTGTCCAAAATACAATGTTAAATTTTACATTCTTGTATATTTTAATCTTTCTCAACCACTATTTGGCAATTTCATCAGTGTTCTGGTATATTTATCTTACTGATTTATTTTCTTTTCATATTTTTTTTTTGTAATTTTTCTTTTTTTTTTCTTTTAATTTATTTGTTTTTTATTTAGATAGGGACTGTCTAAAAATGGGTAACAACATCTCTTATGATTTAAAGGAAATTTTTCCTTTAAATTAATTTTTTTTAGTTAATATTGGTGTTGAGTAGTAAGCTTTCATTTAATAAAGATAATAACATTAAGAATGAGTGATTTTAATTATTATTTTTTTGGTGACATGCTTATTAATTAAACATTTAGGGAAGTTTGTTTCCACGCATCCAAATTTTTATCAATATTTCAAATTAAATTTTACGAAATTTAAATGAGAAGACATGGGGCTCCTTTTCCATGCAATCATTTTACCACACAATACATGAAAAGTAATTTTAATTAGAATAATTTAATATTATCATTACATAAAAGTAATGAAATTTAAATTTATGATCAATTATCATCAAATCTTTAATATTATATTAAAAAAATTATTTTAATTTAAAAAATTATATATTAAAAAATACACTCAGAATAATTCTTTATCACGTAATAAGAACTATTATTTAAATCTCTATTAATTTAAAGGGCTGCTTTGGAATTGTTACGATCACTAGGTAATCTAAAATGAATATAAAATAATTATTATTATTATAAAAGTGAAAAAAATAATATAAAAATTAAAATATTTTTTTAAATAAAAGTTATTTGAACTTGAAACTTCAACTTATCTATCACTATATTATATTTAATTAATTATTTTTAATTAAGAAAAATACAATGAGAATGGTGATATATAACCGTTTAAAAAATAATTTTATAACATTATCTAACAAAATTGAAGTAGAGATGTAGTAAAATATATAATTTTTCATTACCGGAGATGTATCCTTTAATAAGAATAAAATAGGGCATAGAAAATTTAAGAAATTTGGGAAGGGAGGGGTGTTAGGCTTTCATTTGATTGTTTCTGATTCAAAATATGCTGATTTAGATGAAGATTTTCTTCTAAGTATTTCTTAAGCCGATCATATGGTAAAAAGAGTAAATTTCATATATAATGGATTATTGTTACATAAATTATGTATTTGATGTTTTTTTTTAATTCTATTATATAGATGGAAAGATACAAGCCAGATTAGATATATTTATCGAACTTTTCCACTTTTTTTTTTCCTTTCGAAACAAATCACAGAGCAGTCATCTTCAATAACGAAGGTTTTATAAGGAAGAAAATCTGACATCTTGTAAGACATAAATAACATTAAAATTGTTGCCTTCCATTCAATTTTTCTTACCAGACAAGATTTGCTTACCTTGTTTTTCACCAATAATGTCCTATATAAACCCCCATTGTCTGCCTACGAATTCAATATTGCAAATACAGACTTGGAGATATACCCAGGTCAGTTGGCGATATATCAAGAAATGATGAAAGAAAGCTATTTCTTTATAGTTTTTTGGTATATCCTCAAATTGATTTGAGTTTTTTTTCCATATGATAATAAATATATTATACTATTTTTTTTTTTCATAATTTGTATCGAGAAAGCCGTCGGAGTTGGAGATGAACTCGTCTCAGTCAATGATGAATCAAAGAATGATGAGAGTAATTCTTTTCATCTATTATTTTCTGATATATCACTGATTTGATTAGAACTCAGTTCCACGCGATGTACATCGTATTTACTAATTAAGAAGAATTGATTATGAATTTGGGTTGATTTATGATTTTTAATAAAATAGCGTGGTTTTCCTTTTTTTTTTTTTTTTTTTTTGTAAATCACAGATTCCATTAGAATTCATTACTGCATGCATGAAGATATTTATACTATTCTGTCTCAATTATGCTGCCATTAAAACTTGAATGGGTAAAATTGATTGTATCCATCACATTTGTTTTTCATTTGACCCGACACTCCTTCCTTCTTCTTCTTCTTCTTTTTTCACAATAATCTCAAATTTTTCATTCATTTTCGACTACATTTGACGATTTTATTTTGATTTTTCTTTTTATTTTGTTTCCTTTTTTCTTTTATCCAATTTATCTAGTATTTCTTTAGCTTAACACATTTTCTTGTTTTCCTGTGATTTTAGGCCCTTATACGGGTCTTGGTACCATAATGGAAGCTTTTGCATATGGATGATGTCTGAATTTATTCCATTGGCTTGGTATTTAGAATATAATTGACAATCTAATATGTCCTTTCATGGTGAGATGACCATAAATCATGTTTAATACCTGCAAAAGTTTTTCTTTTTTTATATTTGAGGACTCTAAGATAATTAAATGAGTATTATTTAAGAAAAAAAATCATAATTTAAAATAAAATTCTAAAAATAAATATGTCATTTGAAATGAAGAAAAACTGAACTTGGTTTTAAAGGATAGCTTCTTCTCTATTATAGCCCCTAGACACTATTTATTAAAGAAAAAAGATTAAAGTATTAGTAAAATATCTGTGACTTATTATAAAAAAATATCTTTGACTCGTCAAAATAAAATATCTCTGATTTATAGTCAAAATTGAGAGTCTAAGATTTTTTTAGAGTTAAAATAAATCTAGGTATTATGCTCGGCTAAACCTAAAGATAATGAGCTTGACAACTCGCCGGACTCATATATGAATGAACTGAGTGCTTGTTGAGTCTAGAGATAATGGATTATTACTCTCCATTTGGTCATTGTTTTAAAGGGTAGATCAAAACAAAACCAATAAGTATTTTTCCATAACATGTTTTACTAATAATTTATTATTTTTTAGTAACCCTAATGGGTGTAGCTCAATTGGTCAGGCCTTGTGTTTACTCCTTGAAGGTTACCAGTTCGAGTTCCAGAAACCTTAGGGCCACTGAAGGTTTATATGATCATTAATTTTAAGGTCCATGGAATTAATCGAGATATAAGCAATCTGACCCAGACATCCATGTTATTAAAAAAAATTTTAATTTTTAGATGGTTTTGTAAGAAAAAAGTAATAATCGGAAGATCAAGATACCACAACAACCTATGGATTGTCAAAGAAGATAGATTTAATTGTCCATCACATATATAATAGTTCTTTATATTAAAACTTAGAGATGGATTCTAGATCTCTAGCTTCTCTATAAGTTTTTATTGTATTTTTGCCTTTCTAATGCTATGTAAGCCCTTTCATTCTAGATATACAAAGAATCTTATTATTTTTTAGTTGGCTTCACATAGAGATAGAAAGCCTTCCTTAATCTTAGTTTAATGAAATCTTTTATCTTTGACATAATAATAATAATTAAAAAATCATATTGTATTTTGGTTGGATTTAATTGTAGATGTAAGAACCTTCCTCAATTTCATTTTAATAAAATATTTATGTTTGGCAATGACAATAACAATAATAATTAATTTTTATACAAAATATATGTGATGATTATTTTTTTATGGGAGGCCAATTAAATAAATTCATGGGACCCAAACTTTGCCATTTATTAATTAAGAAAAAAATATAAATTGAATGTAATGAAAATAAAAATAAACCAAAATCCCAATTAAAAAGTAATATTATCTCCATTACAACTTCTTTTATAATTCAATTGATTATAAATTAAATCCTCTTATTTAAATAAATATATTTTATTATCAAGGAATTTATAATTTATAATGCAAAATAACAAATATAAAATTATTTTGAATTGGATTTTATTCATATAAGAAAAGTAGAAACCTAAATATAAATTATTAAATTAGAACATTTCTCAAATAACAATCTTAATAAAGTATATGTAGCAAATGGTTATCCCTGTAGCAAATAAAGAAAACCTAAGGTGACGTTGTCCTTTTTTTGGGGATTTGGATAATTTTAAATAAAAATCATTTGTAATGATGGCTATTGAGATAATATAAAAGGTTTTTATGGGATGTTTGATTTAGGAAAGTACTTTAAATGTAAAATCTTTTAAGGTAAAATAGTTTAAAAGAATTATATTCTTTTGTATGTCATACTAATGATATGAAAAATGTAATAGTGCTGGGATGTTAGTGGAATAAAGGTGATAAGTTACCTTACTAGTAATAATGATGATAATATCAAAAAAATAGTTGTGATAACAATGGTTGTGAATAAGTTTTTTATTATTTTACTATGGGTATTCGGGTTAGCTTACGCCCACCTCGACTAATTCCATGAGCTTTAAAGTTAACGACCATGTAAATCTCTAGTAACTATCATATTAACAATTACAGGGTTTGAACTTGAAACTATAGGACGAGTAAATCTTTTAGTTTTAAATTCTTATGATTGGACCACCTACTAAATGGTTGTTATGAATAAGTTTTAATAGATAAGTAATAATGATAAAGTGGTGGCGGCGTGATGGTGATTATAATAATAGAGAAGATGATAATAATAAAAACTATGAAAAAAAGTGGTGGTGATGAGATTATAGCATTAAGTTATCCTATTGGTGATGATGATGATAAGATGTTGATAATAAATGATGGTGGTGGTCATTTATGTAATAATAAAGAATATAATAATAGGGACACCTATTAAATAAAGGAGATATTAATAATGAAACTATGGTGATAAGGTGTGATCCATGGCGATAATAAGGGAGGGGCCCAAATTATAAAATTCTTGTTAAAGTGGAAAAAAAAAAGTTTTATTCACGTTTCTTGAGTTTAATAGAAACTATAAATGGATGAACTCGTATAAGATTTTTGATAAATTTATATATGGTTATCTCTTTCGAAAAAGGAAGAAAACATTGAGTTTCTTGGTATTTAGTTATTTTTATATTAGGATAAATTAGATAAGAATTATTTTTATGATAATTTTAGAAGTAAAGTAAAAGGTTATTAGACTTATTTTCTAATTACAAAATATGTTGTAGTATGGGTCCGCCAATGCGACAACTATAATATAATTGAGTTGTTTTGTAAAAATTTACCACAACAAGGTATGATTATTTTTCACATTAAAGTTTTATTAAACATTACATCAAACTTATTGTTTTTATCCATTTTGTGTCACCATAAATTAAAAAGAAAAAACATAATTAAATTTTAATTTGATCTATGATCAAATTAAATTGATCTGTTAAAAATTTAATTATATTTATAGGCTTAATTTTTATTCAGATTCGTCCAATAATAATTTAATTTTAACCTTAAATTTATATTGTCCTTTTAATCTTGGGTAAAATAGGATACAATTAGGCTCCTGATTCTATCCAAAATTGTAGCTTTATTTTTTCTACATGTGAAATTCTTCTAGCTTGCTCTTGTTGAATAAATTTGCAAACATTGGCTTAAATCAAACTTATTTAATTTATTTTAATAGTACTCTTAGTTCATTATCAATTATCTACATATATTCATATTCTATACATTTATTGAAAATTTCAACTCAACAATAAAATTGATAAAATATAAAATGGACCCATTAAATACGCCATTATTTATTTCATTCAAAACACCAAGTTACAAATTCAAAATGAATTTCATCAATTTATAAACAAATATGATATTACAAAATCTCAAACGAACCCTAATATATACAAATCATAAAACAAATTTCTATAGGAAAAAGCTATAAAACAAGTAAACACAATCTTAAGAGTTATAACTTAATATTAATATCGTTAATACTGCCATCTATATAAATAACACATCATTATATTTTTAAAATTTTTAATTTTTTCAATATATACTAAAAATATTTTAGCTAGTGTTTATTGATAAATATTCTATTATATCAAAGAAATATTCTATTAGTAAAATTTACTGACTGACCTAAATATTTTATCGGTGTTTGTTAATTTTCTTTCTTTCTGACAGTGACCCACTCATAATTTTGTTGCACAACATATAGTTAAGTTTGTACTTTGTAGTTCTTTTATCTTTCGTTATCTGTTGGACTTGTTTTCCCATCTCCATCTGCAATGCATATGTTTTGTTTTTGGTAGCACACCATATGCGCATGTTGAAACATGTAATGTGAAAGGAGGAAATCAATAGAGAACAAAGCAACATTTTTACCTCAACTTCCGTGTTGACTCTAAGCATTTTTTTTATTATTATTGTTGTTGTTGTTTTTTTTTCATGCTAAACTTTTCTATTATAAGAGTGAGAATAACAAGGCATAATGCAAAACATAAGATGTTCTCCAATCACACCACAGACATGTATGTATCTGCAATCATAGAGATAAATTCTGCAGCATTTTACAGATACTATGCTGTTAGGGTGCGAAATGACGATGTGCTTTCCAATATTTTTGGTGCCTATATTGTTGCTGAGGTTCTTGGAAGCTTGATGCTGCAGGTTCACTGACTGCATAAATTACCCATTGCACAAGAACCTAGGGCTCCCAAAACGAAAAGCCTCGCTCTCTCACAACTTTTCTCGTTTCAGCTTGCCGGATAAAATTTCTTTCATGACTTCTCTTAGGAATGCCTCTGGTTTGCTCGCGTGACTGACTGCAATCCAATTGATTGCTTCTTGATTCTGTGGTCTGACATTGATTGCTTCTTGATCCTGTGGTCTGACCCTCTGCTATTTGCTTATTAGACAACCAGGTCTGAAGCATTTCATCTATCTTTGGTTCGGGTAATAACTGCTTTTCCTTCATTTCTGTGTAATATTTGTGGGCTGCATCCAACTCACCATTCAAGAAGAGACCATGAATAAGCACAATATATGAGCTACGATCAGGACTGATTCCATTCTCACTCATTTCATCCCACAACTTAAAGACATTCTCAAGCTGACGCCACCGGCAAAATTTCCTAATTAACATTATGTAGGTATCATTAATCGGTTGACATCCCATCTTTCTCATCTTCTCCAAGAGAGCAAATACTTCTTCCCCTGTCCTTAAAATGCGAAAGAAAGCATGGTAAGTGCGTATGGTTGGAGATATGCAGCGCTTTAACATGTCATCAAATACCCCTTTAGCCTCTTCTACTTTCCTTGCCCTACATAAAGGTTTAATTAGTGAATTATATGTGACAATGTTAGGAGCAACACCCTTCTCCTCCATTGCTTTCATGAGGTTGAAAGCTTCATTCACAAGCCTACCCTTCGCAAGAGCATGGATGACCGCATTATAAACTTTCCTATCTGGTTCAATCCCAATTTTCTTCATCTGTTTGTAGAGCCTGAGCACTCTATAAAGACTACCAGCCTTTGAATAGCAAGACAGCATACTAGCATACGACACAACATCAAATCGAATACCCCTCTTGCTCATCTCCCTCCACACTCGCTCTGATTCACGAGGACTACCAATCAAATTACACCAACCATTCAGCACAATGTTATAACTCTTAGTGTTAAGCGGAAATACAGCTTTATTGCAATACATCAACTGCTCAGCATCTTGCACATTCTTATACCGACAAAGAGCTGACAAAAGACTCTGAAACTCCTCAATACTCATATCAAATTTAAATCTTTTGTAGGCATAAAATGTGTTTATAGCCCGACCAACATCGTGCACCGCACAGTATTTCCTAATCATGATCAACAAAGTCTGTGGAGTCACCAGTGATACACCGGTCTTAACTCCTCTCATCTCATCAATCAGCACCCACGCTGTATCAAACTTTCGCATTTTACCAAGAATAGAAATCATGGAATGATATTCACGTACAGAATGAGCATAACCTGGCTGCCTAGCTGCCCACAAGAAGAAAGTAAACGCCGCCTCCCAATCATTTCGTACCCTAGAAAGCACCTCCAAGATCAATTCTTGTGAGACCTTAACCCCACATTGCTCAATCTTTCTCTTCATTTCCACACGATTGTCACTCGATTCTTGTAATATATTCACAATGGTCTTCGCATCCTGAAAAAGACCATCATCGCTTAAATTCAACCCTCTAACATCGTCGTCGTCGTCGTCATTTTCCATATCACTGCCGTTATCGTCATTATCACTAGAACATTCTTCTGGCTCTTTGAGATGCTTTGTGGTGATTGGGGTTTCAAGACTTGAAATGGAGAAAGAAGAGAAAGCAGTTGAAAATTTCGAACTCAATGGCCTCTCAACGGTTAGATTTGCAAAGTGGGTTGGTTCAAAATGTGAAAAAATCAAATGGGTTCGAGCTAGAATTACAAATCTCGACAGGTTACATCTTATGGTTCTGATTCCTTGCATTCTACAGGTGGACAGAACTTGTTCAAACGGAACACAAACTGTTTGTGAAAATGACTGAATGAAGTAAACGGAGAGCTCTAGCTATAGAGAGATCAATGAATAGAAAGTGGCACCTGTATTTAAATGTAAGCTCTGAGTTTCAAGATTTTGACGGATATTTGCTTTGCTTGCTGCGACAGAGAGTGGCTAAATGAATGTTGGAGCCGCCATTTATGTATGCGCTTTACTGGGTTAAGGGGCTAAGCTGGTACTAGGTACCGGTAGAAAGGAAATTACTGTACATCAAACCTGGGAGGCAGTCGTAAAGCAGGTCTCCCAAGTGGCTATGCGTGATTGGGTTCAGGGAGACTAACAAAATGGGGAAACCGCGTGGTAAATTACAGTTTGGTCCATGTAGTTTAGTTTTAATTCTTCTTGGTCTCTATATTTTATTTTCTTACTATCACTTATGATGATGTCTTGTAAGAATTAGAAATTCACGAGTTTCTGATTTTGCATTTCCACCACAAAATTTGATTTAATTACATTTTAACAATGTTTTTTTTTTTTGGACACTTTTGTTCTTACCCCACAACATATTAATTTAGTAGAAAATTATTTGTATTCTTAGACAAATATGTCTTTGAGAAGATGAAAAACTCCTTTTTCAATTCACACTGCACGCATTTGGTATGGTTGATATGAGGTTAAAATATATATGGAGGTATATTATTATATAAGTAATTGTTATAAGAGTAATTTATATGGATGTAAAAGTTAGTTCTTGATGGTTTTTGGTGTGTTAATAAACTAAGAAAATATTTTTTTAGTTTAAAGAGGGAGAGAGAAATAAATTATTATTATTTTTGCTTCAAGATTACAAGAACAAATAATTCAGGTAACATCTCACTTGTTTATATTTTAAAAAAATATTGTTAGCCTCTTAATAAATAAATAAAAAAAAATTCAATCCGGACATACTAAGCCTAGGCTTAAAGGTTCATACACCTGAGATTTTTTAGGTTTATTGTTTGTTTAGAAATATAGTTGTAGTTATTTTTTAAAATGTATTTCACTCAAAAATATATTAAAATAATATTTTTTATTTTTTAAAAATTATTTTTGATATCAGCGTATCAAGATGATCTAAAAACACAAAAAATATATTAATTTAAAGCAAAAAAAACTTAAAAAAATTAAAATTTTTTAAAATACAAAAATAAATATAAGTTTAGTAATGTTGGGTTATCCAGATCAACCTCCATGCACATGGGTCTTTTATCCAGAATGGGGCTTTGTGAGCTTTGGAGTAATCCACTCTAATATTGGGAAGCTGCTCCCTGTTTCTTCCATCAAAAAAGCGCTTTTCGTTTCATAAGAAACTCGTCTCCAATGTCTGCAGTACCATACAACATTATACAAAATTACAAATAGGTCAAGACTTGAGCCTCAGTAAATCGGAAATAATCATATAAAAATCTAATTCGTTACTAAGAGCTAGAACGTAAAGGAAGATGGTTTGCCTTACACCATCGCGCAATTCTCAGAGGAAAAAAAAACCAGGACGAAAAATGACGGGTAGGCAATCAAAATGAACTAATCTAATTGAATCATTCGCTTAATGTTTAATAAAACACTATGTAAGGTGATTATAAATGATGACAAATGGAGCTTTTCTTCTCATTATTCCCAATCTATAGTAAAAAAAATCCAATTTCCATTCCCACTCTGTACGGACTCCTGAAGCAATACGGATCCTGCTAAATTCTCTGCTTAAGAGAATGTTGCTTCTCAGGAATCGCCGCTGAATCATGCACTTTGGTGACCAAGCTGATAGTGCAATTTGGAGTTATGCTGGTGATGACACAGCCTCTATGGCACTGCCCAGTGGCCATGCAGCTTCCACAAGAGAAGTACGGTACTGAACCTTCTTCACCAACGTCATATCTTGCCATGGATCCAAAGCTACAGGCAAAGAGTGACCAGAGAATAAGAGAAGATCATCTTAGCATAAGCTCTCAGGTGCAAAAGTTAGTGGGAACTTTGACAGCTCGCTCAAGCGCGAAGGACTTACCAAATCCATCTACAAGTAATGTATACTGGTAGACAAGATCCATGCATATGTATGGCAGATCATTATCGTCCACACTTGAGTATATGGATTTCGCATTCTCTAGTTTAGTTTCACAAGCACGCTTCGCTGCACTCTCAAAATCAGAAGGTTGAACTTTGGCAGCTGGTACAGTTGAATCAACAAACCCAGCCTATGAATGTAAATAATCTAGTTAGCACGCTAAATTTGCAAAGGAGACGTTGTAACTTATAATGAATTTCACAAGAAACCTAAGGATGATTAGCACCTGAGCAGCTCTGTCAAAGAAAAATGATGCAACAAACATGTTCTTCTGTCCATCCCCGCCTCCACCATTCCATATTCCACCAAATGTACATTTCATGTGTGTACAAGTTGTTTCGTTAACTTTGAGAGCATTAAGAGCTAATCTCCTGCACTCTTCCATGTTTGAACCAGATGGAGAAGCCGATGCTTTATGGTCTTTCCCCCCATACTTGTATACCCCTGTTTCGAAGACCAGCAAATGAAAGGATATTTATTAGTCCATTTGCTCATCTGAACACCATATATGCAAGATGAAGTTGTTATTTAAACTATAACCACAGCTAATTATAATATTTTTAAGAGATATGTTGAATGAAACTCAATTGCAAAAGCAAAAGTTCACAATCTAAAACAAGCAATTTAGAGGGAAAACAGTTGTTAGTGTTTTGAAAATTTAAATCATAAAAGACACCACACATTATTACAATTATCATTCCACTTTTCCACTGATTACAATAGAGAAAGGAATAATTGAGAGAAAATTTCATGATAAAGAGTATGTCCATTGCATGTGCCCCGCATCTAATGGTATCATGTCTCGTTCATCAAGTTGCATGTTGGCCAAATTCTTAATTATATACTTTGTTAAACGGTTGGCATTGAACATAGAAAACTAACATTCTAACTAATGTCTTCTAATCATACACATTTTATTCATCTTCTGAAAAGCAAATTGTGCAGCAACAAATGATTTACATGAAATTTAATTCCTCTAATCACAAAACAAGATGAATCAACATGATAAAATGAAAAGCAAAACTCATCACGCCTCTTACAAATTAAGTGATTCATTACCATCATAACCAGCCAGGATACACGGATTGGTAGAGTCCTCTGAAGCATCCAACATTTCTGCTCGAGCTGCTAGTAAACCATAGTGCAAATAGCTGCACGTGAAAGATGCCATAGTCAAATTATGAACTTGCAGTCATAAAATTACTCAACCTTGTCTCCACAGTACAGTTAATAACTGTACCAAAATTCTTTTTGTACATAAGAAAATTCTAAGACAGCCTGATAAAACGCAAAAGCTATAGCTACCGATGAACCCAACCTGTGAACATAGAGGTAATATTTGGTTCCCATCAAAAACATTTCCTTCACATATGTATCCTCTCCATCAGATAACCTTGGTGCCTTTGCAGCATCCGTCTCAGAGATAGCATATGCCATTTGAACAGATCCACCACCAAGATCTACTACTCCAACTGTGTTTGAATGTTTCTTGCCTAAATTTCCTAAGAGGTAGTTTATTGTCACCTGCAAAACGCAGGCCAGATAAAGTAAGAAAAGACTGAACAATAATATTATGGACAGAATACAGGAAAAATTTCCTCATCTTTGATTCAAGATGTTACGTGTTATGACCTTCTAAATGCAATAAATTAATACATCGGCACCTTGTTTCAAGGAATTCTCCTTGTCTATCTCAAAAACTGTGGTCAGTGATGATATACAATCATAATATCAGCACGTGAAGCTTACTAGAGGAGAAACACAAACACACCATAGGGCTATGACAAAGTCAATGTAGAGGTACTATGATGTAAAAACTGCTCATACAACTGATATCCAGTGCTTTTTAGCACATGAAAAGGGGTAGCGTAAATAGAAAAAAAAAAAAAAAAGCAGGAGAAACTAGTGCAAGGGAACACCAAATATAATCAGTTAAGTGTTAGTAGCTTGCACTTTAGTGATTCACTTATGTTAGTAAGAAAACCATGCATGAAGACTCATATTTTCATCTGAATTCAAGAGAAGCCTTTCCAAATGGAACTAGCCTTCTCCAAAGCAGGAACAGCACTTCTAGCCAATTTGATGTGCCCAATAAAAATTTGGCAGGACTATTCTTTGTTATGTCCAATGTATGAAACTACTGATTAGCTAGTTCTAAGGTAGCAATTCTCACACCGTTTTATTGAATTCAACTTAATATGGGGACACCACACAGTTTTTCATACTTGTATTAAAATAGCATGCTGTTAAACCCTACTCATCATTCTCTAGTCATTACAATCACCAGCATTTTGTTATGGAAAAAAAGTTTGAAAACTAGCATCTAACTAACTTCACAAGTAAAAACAAGATGTGTATAAAAAAGTCAATGAAACTAACCCACTGATAAGAACCTTCTTGAGAGCCGTCCAAAACAGTGACCCCATTTGCCTCAGATTTAAGGGTGCTTGTATCTCTCAGGAGATCCCTGACCTTCAAACATGGAGTTCAAAAGGCTATAAGTATGCAATATCATTTGCAAATCATGAGAATATAGACTATGAAACAACGACTTACCGCTTGCAAAATTCTATCAGATGCATCCATTCCCAGTGCCCTCAAACCAGCAGTAGCCTGCAGAAACATTTAAAAGCCAATTACAGTAATTAAGCAACCCCAACTAATCTAAAGTTGAGTAGTATACATGGCATTGCATCAATTTATCATAAATTTATTTATTATGAGTTTCAACCAAATAAAAATGCAAACAAGAACCATCTGAATTTACCCACCCCCACTCTGACAGGTGTTTTTGGTCGGAGCTCTTTAGGCACAGAACTTTCAGCTTTATGAAGCAGGGAAACAAGGGAGTTGGCTGCTTCTTGTGGGTTGTTTGCATAAGCACTCAAACCTGGTTTAAGCTATACAACAAAAACAACATCAGAAACACATATTGTATAACAAAACGGTATGAAACAGACAGCTCAAAACCCCTCTATTAGCATTTTAAAACCACTAATTTTGACTAATCCAAAACTCACCAAGCAACTTCAACCTTTAAAATAAAAGAAAAGGTGTAAAGGAATATAGAAGAACATTGCGAAGTAAAATGGCATCACACCTAATACATTCCTGGCATCAGATCTGATACTTTTTCTGCCACTCTTCTCACTCTTAAACCTCAAAATTGGATCGCATTCCACTTCCACCAGCAAAATACAAACTCACCTCCACTAAAAACAACAACAAACTCTTTTACTATCAGTAAAAACCAAAGCTACTGTTTTCATTTCCATTTTGATGTCTCTTCCAACTGGAAACTAACTCTGAAACTCTAACAACTTGTTTGAAACCAATTCAATGCTAGAAATTGACTTCAACTATTTAAGTAGATAGAAATGATTTAATTTTCTAATTGATTTTTTTTTTAATAGGTTTTCCAACTTGAGTTAATGAAAATACATCATTTACCCAACTTGCCCTCATTCCTAAAAAAGCTTATTCCAGGCATATGCGCACACGGGCGTGTGTGTGTGTGTGGGGGGGGGGGGGGGTTAGTGGGATTAATTAATTTTTAATGGTTCAATTCCGAAGCGAATCACACCCGGTGTGATTTGCATACCTATAAAAATCTCTAATTTTAATTGGTCGTAGAATTCATTTGTGTTGCTTAAAGCTTTACAAACACTAGCATTAGGTAAATGGTGTTGAAATGATTTCATTTCTACTCAAAACTTCAGTTTCCAAACAGCCTGTAAATCAATATTAACTAATTCTCTCATTTCCAATCTAAATCCAATTTCCTCTCCCACCATCATATAATTTCCACAGATTCAATTTCTCTGCACTAATCAACCAATTGCACATATAAAATAACAACAATACCTCACTCAAATTCAAACTTGTTAAAAAAATAACAATAACAATTCACATTGTATTAATCAATTAATTATGAATGATAAATAAGTAGGCATTAGTGTTAAATACCTGCAAGAAAAGCTCGAGTTCTTTACCGATAGGAACAAGATCCAAATTCTGATCAAAACAGTAAACATGAACTCTACTCCCTGAGCTGCCGGCATCAAAAATAACCGCATAACTCCTCGAATCCGTCGACATCTTTCGAATCCCTCCTCCATACTCGTAGTCTTCACGACTTGGCATCACGAACAGCACAAAAGCAATCAACAGCACTGGGATCGAAATCACAAGCAACACTCCCTTGTACTTCTTGATCTTATCGCTTAATGACTCGTGTCGCAAACCAGGTCGTTTCATTGTAGACGACTTACTATCGGAGTTGGTAGGGGACGTGGCTGTGGGGCCGGCTTCGAGGAAGAGTTCGGCGGAGGAGGGAGTGCGGTAACGGATCTGGCCGTTAGTGGAGGTGGAGGTGGAGGTGGCCACTGGGGGTGGTGGCGGCGGCGGCTTTAATGTCAAGGAATGCGCTGGTTCCTGTGATGGATCCAGCTCTCCTGATTAGTTATTGATATTTTTAAGAGGGAGAGAGAGGAAATGAAAAAAAACGTAAATGTTTTTGGAAAATGGCAAGTCGGAGAGAAATGGGGAGTTGAAGATGGCACTGTTGAAGTGTTGGTTTTTTTTTTTTTTTTTCAGTTTTTCTCTGAAGCGTAAAATACAAGGAAGAGATGTAATTCACAGAGATTTGGAAAAGGGGAGGACATGAAATTTTATAGTTTTTTTTTTTTCTTTGACAAACGCAGACCATGGATTTCTTTTCTTTTGAATAGTAATTGTACTTCAATTTTGAATTAGTGTTAATTAAAGAGGTGATGTGAAATTAGTGTAAAGTGTAATTTTTTTTTTTTTTAAGATTTGTGTAGAGTTTAAATAAAGTGGTTTCATACGATTAATTTCTTTGAATCAAATGAATGTACATCAATCAATAAATAAAACTTATTTAATTTAAAAGCTTAAACGGTGAGTGTTATATATATATATATATATATATATATATATATATATATATATATATAAATATCTGAATTTGATTCATTTAATCTAATAAAAATTTTAATTTATTTATTAGAGAATTGACATGTGATGTATAAATAGAAAAAATATAGAATAATGCTTCAAATAACATGATGTAAAGATATTTTTGAAGATACCATACATGTCGTTTAAAGAATGAATAAGTCTTTCATACATTTATCTTTTTGTGTTTTTAGAAAAATAAAAAATTATTTATGAATTGACTTTGTAATAAAAAAAATAATATAAAAAGCTAAAAATACCCCTTGAACTAGACCTAAATTTTTTTTATTAGTTTAAGGGTATTTTTAATGTTTTATCGTGTATTTTAATTATTTATTAATTTTTATTTTTATACAAATATCAAATTATCACTTGACTTAAACTTAAAGGGTACGAAGTTTAAATTTTTATGTTTACTATGCAATTAAAATGAACAAATATTTATTTATTCCTGCTTTATTTGACAATGACAAAACCATGTGAAAAACTTCAATGTTCTTAAAAGCATATGTTCAGTGTTTAGGATAGAGAATTAAAAACACCCCTACACTATTTCAGTCAACAATTTATTTTGAATATGCATCTAAACTGATTTCCCAAGGTAGTTTCTTTTAATATTGTTATGTGAAAACGTAAACAATGAATTCACCTCCTAAAAGTGAAATATGTTTAGTTTTATATTTAAAAAAAAATTAATAATAAGTTCTATGAAAACATTTTAAAAATCAATAAATTCATTTTTATAATTTATTTTGTATTTAATTAATTATGCCATCTATATTAAGAAATAACAATTAATTAATTTTTCTTTTCATTTTCATTTTTTTAAAATGTCTATTATTTCTCACCTATAAAATATGTTTTAATGGAGATGTTATTTTTGTAAATCGTCATTATATTTTAAAATGAAATTATTATAATAAAAGCTAAAATATAATTCTATTTACTAGTAATTTTAATTATAAAAAAACATAATGAGATGCTCTAAACCTTTTCAAAACCTTTTCTACGAATCAGAACAGCTCAAAAGAATTAAAAATCATAAGAAAAAAAACATAAACAATGTTTTAGGTATAGTTTTGAAACCCGACCCGACCTGGAAATGAAACCAGGCCGGGTTGAAGAAAAACAGGAAAAGAAAAAACCTGATGTAATCCGGTTAATCCAACGGATTGACTTGACAAGACTCGGCTACAAACTCGTTGACTTTTATTTTTTTTGTTTTTTTTACTAAAACGATGTCGTTTTGATTTTTTTTTTTTTAAAATTTGATGAGGCCAAAACACGATAACCCGGTTAAAACCCAGAACCTGGCCCTTGAACTGGACCGGCCACAAAGACTGGGTCTTAAAATTAAAAAAGTAAATAAAAAAAAAAACATAAACAATGTTGCAATCCAACTTAAAATAATCTTCCCTACCAATATCAAATTCCAAGATTGGCAATGCAAGAAGAAATGGCCAAAAAAGGCTTTTGCTCCTTTAACTGAAGATAGTCCCAACATGACTGATCAAATGAAATGGTAAGAGTTCTTATAGTAATCGACACCTCTCGACATATCAAGCAATTCAAAACAACAGTGAGCTGAGCTCATGAGCTATGTCATTTTAGGTTTTCTTCTGTTTTGGTGCTGCCGGAGAGAAGACGGAGCGGAACACCCAGGCAGCCATTATCGCTCCTACGAAGGGGCAGATCCAGTAAACATACAACTGCTCCCATGTGTTGTGTCTTTTGTTTACAAATGCCCACCCAAAGGCCTGTGGAGGAGACCAGTAAGTGATAAATTAATACGATACACAGACCCGTCGTGCAGGTATTACGCCTCCATGGTTATGCAAGCAGGAAGATGATAAACATAAGAGAAAAATAAACCACTCGTTAAAAAGAAAGAAAGAAAGAAAGAAAGATGAATGCTAGAAACAAGATTCTAAAAGCCCTCTGTTCCCATCCGGCAAAGAAATTTGCTGATTCTAACCTCGTGAAATAACAAAAACAAGATGCTGGCAATATATACCAAAGATAAGTACCGACTTCTATATTTTCTATCCATTCTGATATGTACTTCACACCCCTCCTCACATGGCGAGCTTCAGCTCTCCCCTGTTTCCACCTGTCTCCATTGGTAGCAGTAAGAGTTTAATACGGGTAATATCATCCACAATATTGTTGATTTCTGCTTTAACTATTGACACTCACTGCATCTCCGCCTGCTATCACATCTCATGCCTCCACAATACTTCCTATCAGAAATCAAAAGCTGTTTTTCTATCAGAAAGGAAGGGTGGCCCTGTAACCTTCCCTGTCTCATATCCACTACCCTCAATTACGCATGTTTACATGCCATAACATAGAAAGAGAAGAATCAGCGTGCTCAGACTCTAGGGTTTGCTTTCTAAAAATTACCAATTCGACTCTAGGTTTGCTTTTTAAAAATCACTAAGATTAATCGAGATAGCTAATCTATACATTCAAATTAAAAAGATGAAAAACTTATCTCGAAATGAGCCAGGTACTTGGTTTCCTAAGTAAGGCAATGTCAGAAAGAGGCCTTCGGAGTACAATTCATGAAATAAAAACATCATTAATTTCTATTGTTACATGGAGATTTACAATTTGAGTCATGCAAGAAATGCTTAAGAACTTGTGCTTTAAAATCTGAACTACGAGCACGAAAAGATAGGCTGTGACATAATTTGCAAGATTCATGAGCACTACACATATCTTCTAGAAGAAAAGGTGACCTAAATTAAAAGGCAAAGAAAGATGAGGTACTCACATATGCAGGATTCATGGAAGGACCAGTATAAGTAGAACCTGCGCTGACCAATGTTACAGTCGCAGTGGCAAGAAACCATGCCTGCACCAGTGAGCTACGAGGGCCCTTGAGGATTATTACTAGAACAGCAAAAGTCATTAAAAAAGTCAAAACCCCCTCAGCAAGGCCTCCAGTTTGCAAGTCCACCTGCAAAGTAGGCCCCCCAAGCATGTGCTTGTACTGCACTGGCATCACCTCCAAGATAGCCAGTGCACCTCCTACAGACCCTGCTGCCTGTCAAGGAGACATTCAATTGTTAATATTTTGACAATTACCATTCAATCCTGTTTCGTAATAGATTTGGCATGATTAATTTGGTCATTTCCTGTCAATTTTCTTTGGAAAGTATAATTCGTGGTTGTTTCTTTCAAAACTACGTTTCTTCCTTTTTGGAAGACGGATCATTGTGGATCAACGTTCTTCCTTCAGAAAATTCAAGATACACAGGCAACATTTACGTACCAAACATTGTGCTTGTTATCAAGAAAGGTGATTAGAGAAGTACTTGAAAGGTCCAAGAAAACTTAGGAAAGAAACATAAAAACAAATAAAGGGGGAGAAAAGGAGGGACCCTAGGAAAGTGAGATCCACTCAAATTCCATTATCTTGCTTTACAAAGAAAAGAAAAGAAAAGGTTAAAGGACTTGAATAAAAATATATAAATCTTTAAAGGTGACCCTAATCAAAATCAGAAGCAACCAAACACGAAGAAATCAAATACCAGCAAAAAGAAGAAGAAGAAATGATCAACAAAAGAAAGAAATGAATGCAATGATCAAGTATAATTCAGGTCAATTCAACCATGTTTGAAATGCTAATGATCCGTATACCTGAGCAGGAAATCTGAGGGCCATGGAGAGGAGACTATCTCCACCAACCCCGGCAGCATAAAAAGAAGCAGTACCAGTTGGATTAAAAGTGGCACCACCTAAGAATTCACCAAGAAAGTTAAACAAGAAAACAAAGGTGAAGATAAGAGAAGTATTAGCAAGCACAGGAGCCCAGACAAGGGTTTGAAGGCCAAGAGCAGTAACTATCAGGTTTGTAAACAAACCAAACATGGAAGACACAAACACCCACCTTAAAGTGAACACTGCATCCCCAATAGCTGCCTTCACTGCCCCCATGACTGATCACAACAGCTTTTTGTTTCTGTTCTGATTCTTTTGATGAAATCTAAGAAAAGTACAGTTGCTGTCAGGTTCAGGTGGAGGTTGTCTTTTCTGTCTGGTCTGTGTCTATAACGATAGGAAAATTCAACAAATTTGCAAGTGGTGATTTACCTACCTAAGGAGAGGTGGTACTTGGTAGAGTGTTTTGTCGATAAATATAGCCGGGATTCCAAGTGTTTTACTGTTCACCAATATCTTTCCCAGATCTGTGGTGGCTGTATATATGGCGCGTGTGGGTGGCATCTACTTTATTTGATTGCTTCTATCTAATTTCTTCTTTTTCTTTGGAATGGATTTTTTTAATTCTATCTAAATTAGAGTAATGCTTCCTGTAGTTTACGAAATTGTAGATCATATCCCAAGAGAGGATTTGTCTATCAGGACAAAAAAAAGGCATGCATATTTGTTTTTTTCCAATAAGATAAGCTGTACATACGCTTTCTGCGAGCATATTGCTTGGAAACATGTAATGGTAAGAACCCATTTGCCTATGTGTTTTGGACTGTCTGTGTGGTTCAAAATAAAAGGCAATATTGTGGATGCTTTCCACTTGGACCGCAGTTTAAAATACAAAGAAACACATAATTAAACAGGTCATAAGACCACTTATATAAAGGAAATTTGAAGCATGCATATGTGACATAATAATAATAATAATAATCCCAATCCATCACATTTATAATAATAAAATAATAATAATAACAATAATAATAATATAGTAGCAATAAATTGTTCTCTCCGTAGTCTTTTAGGTAATGAATCCACTGTTTCCTTATTTCATTTGATTTGTTTTATCAGAGAATTAATAAGATGTGAGATAAGCTTGCATCTTACTCTGAAGTTGTGATTGTTTTTTAAAATATATTTTATATTAAAATATATTAAAATAATATTTTTTATTTTTTAAAAAATTATTTTTAAGATCAATACATTAAAACATAGAAAAAAATAATTTTTAATAATAATAATTTTTTTTAAAAAAACCTGGTTTGTACTATGTTTCCAAACGGTACTGATATGCAATGATTAAAGGGTTAAGGGAATGAATAAAAGATGGTTGCTGATGCTCATCAATTTTAGATGCTGTTATTATTTACTTTGCACGGTTTGTGTAACACCATTAGCTTTTTAATGCAATTTCAATATCTCTATTAATCAATATATGTATAAAATATAGTGATTTTTGTTTTATAAATTCTCCATTATATAGAGTCCTTGATCAACACAAAACACAAATTAAACATTATGCGTGCGTATCAAATATTCAAGAAATTTTCCAGTTTAAAACAAAGTATTTATTTGATGCAATAAAATTTCGGCAAAGTTTTTTTTTTGTATAGAGTTGTACCCAAAATGAAGAAAAGTTTTTCTTTTAAAACAAAGTTTTTACGTTGCAGAATAGTGAAGACATGATGTAGAAGGAGAAAGGAAAGACAATGTCTCCACTAGTCTTCAACATGAATAGTAGAATTTTCATTGTTTATATTGCAGAACAGTGGAGACATGGTGCAGAAAAAGAAGAAGAAGGAAAAGGAGAAGAGCTGGTTTAATCCTTTCTCTATGTTTCTCTAAGGCGTGCCATTATTTACTGTGTTGTAACACAGTTGCAACAAAACAGGAAGCTGCTTCGGTTGACCCTGTGTTCCAAATGCAGTAAAAGGCCGGTTCCATAAATAGTAAAACCTGTTTTTTTCTTTACTAAATATGCAAGAGCTGCATTTTATTTGAAACGCTGCCGCAGCATAGTAAACAAACAGTGTCAAAGGCATTCAGATCAAAGAAACTGTTTTCATTGTCTTTTTTCACTTCATAAAGGATCTTCTTTGTATATGGACACAATGCTTATCACAACGTTGTTTTCACAGCCGGCCATTTCCTTGTCATAAATGTGTTAAGATACTGTTTTTCATTGCTGTATAACTATATTTTAATTAACTTTAAATTAATTATTTATAATATTTTTTAATTAAATATATTCTTTTTTAAAAAATAAAAAATATTATTTTAAAACATTTATAACCTAAAAACAAAACCACTCTTAAAGTGGCCATAACTTAACAAGAAATGGAGATGGAAAAACAATAACCGACATCAAATGAATTGATTAGACCAGATAGTGCTCTTGAATGTTATGGAGAGTCTCCTACGAGAAATTGCCGGCGATATACTGTCAAGAGTGCCTGTGACATCTTTAGTTAACGTAAAGTTTGTTTGCCGATCATGGCGCAAATTATTACAAGACAGTCTTCTTGTCTTTATGCTTTTTCTTCGCACCACAAAAAAGGATCCATGTCTACTCTTACACAGCGTCCATCCTATCAAACAATGTGTTGCAGATTTTCCCTCGGATGATTCTACTCCTAACCAACTCTATGTTGCAGATCTCTCATCTGATGGAGACAGAATTGAGGTTGTCAAGAAAATCCGCGTACCGATCGACCTTGCCTGAGTTCTATGTGACAGCTTCATGTAATGGCCTGCTATGCTTACATGATTCATTACACAACAGCAAACTCTTTATATACAATCCTTTCACAATGGATGTTTTGGCGCTCCCAGATTCTGCACAGTATCCGAATCAGTAGGTGATGGTTGGATTTGTTTTTTCCTCCATGGAGAATGATTACAAAGTTGTAAAGATTGTATATTATAGCCATAGACGAAGCTGTATCCGTCCCTCTGGAGGTAATGATCTCCCACAATCAAGCGTTGAAATTTTGACCCTTCGCAGCCTCACCTGGAGAAGTTTAGGGGAGATTCCTTACCAAATCTTTGGCAAGCGGCCATCACGGTTTTGGTCAATGGGAGACTAAATTTGGCAACTTGGTCCATAAACCGGCGCAGTTCAGCTCGTTTGATTGTCTCGTTTGACCTATCAGAAGAGAAGTTTTACGAAGTTCCAAGGCCTAACTGTGGCAGCTTGGACAAATTTAATCATAATCTGGTGGTTCTAGGAGGTTGTCTTTCTGCATCTGTCTATAGAAAAGACGGATATCTTGAGATCTGGGTTATGAAGGAATATAACGTGAAGGAACCTTGGATCAATCTATACAACATAGATATTATGGATCAACCCTTCGAGAACTCAGGGCTACACTTAAAACGTTCATATGCTCGAGTTATTTGCCTTTTGAAGAACGGTGAGATCTTATTGGAGATGACAATCACAAGAGCGTTGCTCAGTTTTGATCCAAAATCTAAAACCTTTAAGCATCTTGCATTTCATGGATTACCAAGATGGTATGAAACCATTGTCCACGTGGGGAGTCTCCACTGGATTGACACACGTGTGGTTGCTACTTGATGCACGTGGAGCAATAAGCAGAGGTGTATGTCCATCTGCCCCTCCCTTTTTTTTTATCAGCTTGATACCTTCTGGGTTCTGGCTCTGTTCAAGAATTGCTTTTTCTTTTTTCTTTTTTTACAGTAAAATTGCCTAAGTTTGAATTCCACTTTTCACAACACTACTTACCATGTTTGGCATGTAATAGCGAAACCTTTGACTTTCAGCAAAATAAATCAGAATTTTCTTGATTCCTACGTATAATTGTAATTAATCATCATCTTTCCAAAGAGATATCAAAATGAGATTGTATTGATTATTGAGAGTGGTTTCCTGCATGAATCGTGAGAAAGAAACTGGTTTCTACGGAATTGAGATGAGAACACAAGAGATCATGTTTGTAAATCTTAATTGATAATTTCAAATCAATGATTAGATTTTATCTTGAATTCAAATAAGTTCCTCATTATACAATATCCATTATATATGTGATGAATCCAAATCGTAATTATGTTAGAGATTTAATATATCTGAACATGCTTCTAATATAAATAATATTTAGATTTGATTCGGAAAAATAAATAAAATGAAAATATATCTATTGATATTGATGATAATACTTATATAATGAATTATTTTTTTTAATCTAAAATCTAACACATTTAAATTTTAATAGTGTATTTTTATAAACAAAAGTTTATACAAAATGTATATAAGCTTAGGGATCAAAAGTCTATATTTATATAATAAGAGTCTCATTAAACTTCTAATTAATATATAACTATGTTGGCATGAAATTAGAAAATATTAATATGAGAGTTAATTTATTTGATCAAATATTAAAGTTTTTAAAAAACTGAATCTCACGTTAATAGGAATTCAGTAAAATATAAACTCTAACAGTTTTCCACTTGGTTTATAAGTTTAACCTGATATCTTAACTTAATCTCATCATTTATTTTTATTATAAAACAAATACATGAATCATGATAATAAATCCTCTAATAATAAGAATTACATTCCATGTATTACAATGCATATGATTTCTCAAGTATTATTCTATATGTGACAACCTTATTTAACAAATAAATCACATGTTTATTTTTTTGTCATGTTCAAATGATTTTTCACAAATAAATTAAGGTACACATAAACATCACAATAAATAAATAATATAGCTCGTACAACTTTAACAAATACTATTTTCACTATATAATTCTTGAACTTAAATGATGACATGCCCTTATTCAAAGGATCTACAATTATCAATTTAATACTAACATGTTTAATGAACACTTGTTTTTCCTTGACATGTTTTTTTTTTACTAAATACTTGATGTTGATATGTTTACTTCAACTACCATATTTATTGTTCTTAGCTGTAAATACAACAACTGAATTGTTGCAATTTATTCTTAATAGCCTAGAAATAGAATCCATGATTCTAAGTCTAAATATGAAACTTTTTAACTATATATCTTGTGCAGTAGTCTCAAAATAGAAAATAAGCTCAGATTTTATAGTGGCATTAACAATCAAAGTCTACTTAGCACTTCTTTAAAATACAACTCCACTAGCCATTATAAAAATATGTATTGATGTTAATTTGAGTGAATCACACAACCAACAAAGCTTGAATCTAAGTAGCCGATTGCTTTCGGATTGTCCATTCATCTATATATAAACATATGGTTTTTGATCCCTTGAAATTATCTCAATAATTTCTTTGCGGCTCTTCAATAATCTATACTTAGATTACTCTAATATCATCTCATCATTCGAAGAACAAATATAATGTTATATTTTTTTCAAACATGAGCATACATCAAGCTTCCTACAACAAAAGCATATAGAATGTTATTTATTTATTTTTTTAAGATTATTTCTGAGCATTTGAACCTATCACCCTTTAGAAGAATATGAGAGGATTCAAATGTTTACATATATCATGGTAAAATAAGAATTTTCTCCTGTCCAAAGAGAGGAGAAGTTACTCCTTCCTAATACCAATATGTTACGAATTTTTGGTTAAATAATCAATGATATCCGTGCATGACAACATAACTATCTACATCTATTATGTACTCTTGTTGTCTTTGAGCAGCAAAGCCTTTTTTTTTTTTATTTTTTTTTCCATCATGATAATGGGTTGAGAAAATTGATTATTAGTGACAATTGTTTTAGATTGCGATATTATTTTCGGAAAAAAAAAGCCCTATCAAGTACATATTTTACAATAAAACTGAAAAACTTAATTATTACAAACTCTATAAAACATACATAATTATCCAACACTTAATTTTTAATTGGATTTTGTTTATAAATAACAACTTTTTTTAAAAAAAAAAACTTATATAATAAATATTTTATTCAATAAAAGGAGGTTAACTTCCTCTATTAATTTTTTAAGTTTTCATAGTGGAGTTTTGTTTTCGTGATTTGATATGAATAATATACAATTAAGATTATTAAAAAATACTTGAGTTTTGATCACATTTATTTTAATTTTAGTTGATAGATAAATTGATTTAAGAATATTTTTTATTTGATGAAAACTGCAACTTCATTAACAATAAAGTCCAAATACAAGCACTAATTTATATTGCAAATTACAATTATAATTAAAAAAAAAACTAAAAGAAAGAGGTGTTATTTTATATTTCCTCACAAAATAATATTTTTATATTTTTTTTTCTTTTGGCTTTCTTTTTTTATAATTTATGTTTTTTTAATTCAATTATATCATTCTACATTAGGTTTATTGAAAATTCAACTTTATAATTTTTATAATTTGGTTTTTATGAAATTATTCTAATTTCATGATTCAGACTGCAAGTTTAACGAGTTAACTCGATTGAATCAATTTTTTTTTCTAATTAATTTTTTTAATTTTATCCTTAAATATTTGATTGATTAAAAATTAGGCTTTATGATTTATTTAAGTTTACTTTTTATGAGATTATCTCTATCTCATAACTCAAGTTACAGGTTTAGTGGGTTAACTCAAATTGACTCGATTTTTTTTGTGTGTCCTATTTTAATCAGTTTTTTCAATTTTAATTTCATTTTTGAACATTAGTTTTATTGGGGGTTGAGTTTCATAAATATTTTTAATTTAACTTTTACGTTGTTATCTTAGTCTCATAACATGGACCATGAATTTGATGAATGAATTTGGTTAGCTCAACTTCCTTTTTCTCTTTTTCTAATTATTTTTTTTTTCAATTTCATTCTTTAATATTGAGTTGATTGAGGATTAAGTTTATGATTTGTTTAGGCTTGCATTCTATTAGCTTATCGTTTTCAATTTCATCTTTTAACATTGAGTTAATTGAATTTACTTTCTATAGGGTTATCATAGTCTCATAACTCGACATGTAAATTGATAAATTAACTCGGGTTGACCCAAATTGATACAATATGTTGTTGTCTCAATATTTATATAAAAAAATATCATATTGAATATTTATTTTGAGTCAAATTATAATTTTATTGGTTGTTCGGGTTGTTTTTGGATTTATCAAGTCAACCAAGTTATATCGGAACAATTCTCACATGGTTGAAAATATTTTTTCTGCTAGAAAAAACATTAGCAACACCTAAATATTTTTATGTTATTGTTTTTAATTCGACCAACAACGTACCAATAGTTTAGTATATTCTATAAGGGCTAGTTAATTCATTATAACAATTAATAGTATCCTTTTTGTTTTTTCATTTTTGTCCATTTTTTTTTACTGCAGTCTTCTATGCCCAATTTCAAGACCAGTTAGTCAAAATGTTAAGAAAACAAGAAAATTCAGCAATAGAGAATAGAAGTGTAAAATAAGGAGAAATTGATCTCAAATTCACTAGAAAAAGTTCTCTTTGATTATTTTTATTTTGCATTTCTTTTAGTTTTTGAATTCTAATTTTCGTTAAAAAAAATTTGATGAATGATCACTTTTAAGTGTCGAAACTCATATTTTTTTGATGCCAACAAGTTTTATTTGATAAGAAAAGTTTAATAATACTTTTTTATTTTTTAAATCCAAGCATACCTAAAAAAGCAAATCAAACTCGGTTTAGATTTCATTTTACCTTATTGATATTTTTTGAGTGATTTTAGAGTGTTTAATGGATGGTAAGTGGTTTTAAAGATTTTTATAATGTTTTAAGGTGTTTTTAAGTGAAAATGGCATGAAAAATAGATTTTGAGTCAAGACCCTCACCAATTGTTTTTAACAACAACAGTGGCTTGCCTTTGGGAAGTAACAAAAGATTATCTGTTTTTTTTTTTTTTAAAGCAAGGATAGATGATATGTAATCACCCTTTAAAAAAAGAAAAATAGTAAAGATGTCCTAAATGCATGGCATGTTACCCTAGGCTCGAGAGCCCGAGTTTTTTTAAGATGCTTAGATGTGCTGTGTCACCCGAGTCTACGTGCTTGCCTAATTTTTTTTCATTTGATTTTTTTTTAATTTCATTCTTTAACATTTGATTGCTTTTGAATTGAAATTCATAATTTGTTTTGTTTTGCTTTTTATTGGTTTATTAACATCCTAAAATTTGATTGATGCTAAATTTATAAGCATTTATTTTTTGATATATAATTAAATAAAAATTAGTTTTACAAAAAAAATATTAAACTCACTTGAGTCTATCATCCAGATTGCAAGTTTGGTGGGTTCACTAAAGGTAATTGAGGATTAGACTTTATATTTTTTTTTTAGTTTTTTATGAGGTTATTATAATCTTAAATAAACATTTTCATATTGAATTCATCTTTAATTTTGTTAAGGTCTATTTTTGTTATTATATAATTAAATAAAAAATATTTTTTTAAAAAACAAAGTTCTTAAATTTAATAGAGTTTATGATTTAGATCACAGGTTTAACTATTTAATTTGAATCTCTAGCTATATAAAAAATCAGATCAAGATCAAGATATTTCAATGTTAACTTTAATAATAAAGTCAAAGAGTTTTTCATTATATAAACATTTTTTTCATTCAAAACATTTTTAGTCCGACCTTTAATGCGGACCAGTTACTTAGAACCTGTTTAATACTTAGAATCTGTTTAGCAACAAGGAAGAAAGGGATTTTAATTATATAATATTTTCGAATCCCTCCCCACCATCACTTTCAAATTTTAATATCCGGTATATGGTGACCCACAAATTTAAATGTCCAGTACATAACGAGAGAGTATATAGCCGTTGGGGAGAGGCTAGTTTAACGGCTAGTTTATTTTGATCTCCTATTGGGGGATTTCTGCTTCCTTTTAAGCACCCTCTTTTGACTCAAATCTGCAACAAAGCTGAGCTTGCGTTTCCATATCAAAATCCTAAGATCCAACAATAATCCAACAATAACCCTCCTTCCATTTTGAATCTCTCGTTTCCTCTTCTAATTCAACAATAACCCTCCTTCCATTTTGAATCTCTCGTTTCCTCTTCTAATCCAACAATAACCCTTCTTCCATTTTGAATCTCTCACTGAAGATTCAATTGTTGCTGTTTTTATCCATTTGAGAAAGGTAAGTTATTTTTTTTTATCCATTAAGTGGTTGATTAGATTGTTGTTTCTTTCTGAAATTAAAACTATTAGGGATCGTTTTGGTACGTAGATTTGATCTCAGATTCGACAAAGCTAACAATCATACAATGCCAATGCCTTTGTTTTATGTTTTTAATGTTTGTATTGTTCAATCAACTAGGTCATCTTTCTCTTTGAAATTGTAATCACTTCTTTGAAATTGTAGTAACTTCCTTACAATCTGATTCAAAATCTTTATGTCATGTGGGTTTTTTTCCAGGTTTGTGAATTTTAAAACTTGTTAAGATGAATGACCTAATGACCAAATCCTTCATGAGCTATGTGGACCTAAAGAAAGAGGCCATGAAAGATCTTGAAGCTGGTCCTGACCCTGTTGTAGAAATGGCAAATGCATCAAACACCATGGAAAGCAACCTTGGTATGTTTCTTGAAGAAGCTGAGAATGTCAAGAAAGAAATGGGATCGATCCGTGAGATTCTTGACCAGCTGCAAGAAGCTAATGAAGAAAGCAAGACCTTACATAAACCCGAGGCCTTAAAATCACTACGAAACAAAATCAACACAGGTATTGTTACTGTCCAGAAAAAGGCCAGAAGTATTAAATCCCAGCTTGAAGAAATGGACCGAGCAAATGCTGCTAATAGGCGCCTCTCAGGGTATAAGGAAGGAACTCCGATTTATAGAACAAGGATTGCCGTTACTAATGGCTTGCGCAAGAAATTGAAGGAGCTGATGATGGATTTTCAAGGTCTAAGGCAAAAAATGATGACGGAGTACAAAGATACTGTTGGTAGGAGGTATTTCACTGTTACTGGAGAGTACCCTGATGAGGAAGTCATTGATAAGATCATCTCTGATGGTAGTGGGGGTGAAGAGTTCTTGAAACGTGCAATTCAGGAGCATGGGAAAGGGAAGGTTTTGGAGACTGTGGTGGAAATTCAGGATAGACATGATGCTGCCAAAGAGATTGAGAAGAGCTTGTTGGAGCTGCACCAGGTGTTTTTGGACATGGCAGTGATGGTGGAGGCGCAGGGGGAGCAGATGGATGATATTGAGCACCATGTGTTGAATGCTAGCCACTATGTGAAGGATGGTACTAAAGAGCTCAAGGGTGCTAAAGGTTACCAGAAGAGCAGCAGGAAGTGGATGTGCATTGGGATCATTCTTCTTTTGATAATCATTCTAGTGATTGTTATACCTATTGCTACTAGCTTTAGTCACTCTTGAATTGGAGTCTCATGGAGGATTTAATGACCTGTTATTCCTTCTGGTTGCTTGCTTTACTTAGGAGGGTGTGTGAATGCATCAAGTCCTTATTTTGGGACTGGTTCAGTGGAGGGTTTGGTTGTCTCTGGTCATTGTTTTTCTCTTCTGAAGTATGATAGTATTTAATGTTGTGATGTAAACTGCAAAGTTCTGATATAAATTTGAAAAACAATTGTTTTTATTCTTCATGCTTTCGTTGTTCCAATCCTGAAAACTTTAGTTATATTCAGACAGTTCAGTTAGAATAGGTATCATCTGCATTGACTTTTAGGGAACGAAATGCTTGGATTTGAAAGACTTGAAAACTTAGAAGCATGAAACAACAACCATATCACAGCTAATATGGTTGGTGCTGGGGTTTGACAAAGAAAAACTTAAGCTTGATCACGTTTTTGGATCCGTCATCCTTGGTCACCTATTGTGTTTATATGTTTTCGGAGCAACACATGATCCAATGCGGATGCATCTGGGTCGTGGTACAAACAAATGGAAAAAACAAGACGCAGCAGAAAGAGAAGGAACAAAAGAAGGAAATCAAGATTTCCTTCTCTGGGAGAATCAGAGAAAGTGTAGACATAATTTTGGCTATACATTTCTCAAAGAATAAAAGGCATGAATATTTTTTGTTATAAATAAGGAGAATCTATCAATATATGGTCTAACCAATATGTCCTTTTAAGATGAATTCTATCTTAATTTCCTTATAGGCAGTGCTCCTCCAAAGAGTTTCTCCACCTCACCTGCTTCCATTCTCAGATCATTTAATAGATCCATCTCTTCTTTACTTAATTCTCTTAAGAAATTTTCCTCGTCTTTTTGGATTTCTTTAAATCCTTCTGTCAATCTCTGGAACAAGCTCAACTCAGTCTTCCCTACCTTCTCTACCTTCTCTTCTATTTCTTCAACCTCCTTTATAATAGTCTTCTCCCCTTCCTCTACAGTCTTCTCCAGTCTCTCTACGAGGGGAGGCTCAGGCCCACAAGTATTATCTGTTCTGATGAATTTGCTAAAGTCTCTTCCTACGCTTTTTGCTGCCTTCTCAAGTTCAGGCACAATGCTTTCTGGTAGAACTGCACTTCTTGTGTACACAACTGCACCACCATATCCATCCCATGCATCATTTCTGCCTCGGTAGTACAC
Organism: Populus alba x Populus glandulosa; assembly: GCA_033617975.1. Classification (NCBI taxonomy): domain Eukaryota; kingdom Viridiplantae; phylum Streptophyta; class Magnoliopsida; order Malpighiales; family Salicaceae; genus Populus; species Populus alba x Populus glandulosa. The sequence continues at coordinate 4,135,048 of CM066155.1, read as the reverse complement.
AAATACATAATCATCTTGTTTATTTTCTATCTTCGATGATAAAACATACCTGGAGAAATAATTATGATAAACAGTAATTATTAATTAATCTAGTTTCTGATGCTTAATGATGGAGTAAGCATTATGTTTCTTCAGGATGTACCTCCAATGGTTTAGCTTGAATCCATAATGAGATCAACAAAAACGACATAAGAAAGTAGAACGGGAAGAAGCAATTACCAGTCATCTTGATAGTGAAGATACTCATTGTCGTGATTGTAGAGTATTCCAGGATGCACTGGATCTTGCACAAACTTCTGCACAGCTGATCGAGTGAAAAAGCCAGTATCTGGAGTTTTTATCCTCCATGACAAGTTTCCAACAAGCTTGTTGGATTCTGTATGGAATTCATGCAATTGGCAGTCAAAAACATCAAAAGTAGGATTTAGGCCACTAGTGATGAACCACTTCCCACTGAAATCTGCCATGTTAAAGTTCCCGACAAGAACAGCAGGATCAGGGACAGGGAATTCCCCAACATCAGACTTCCGAGGTACACATTTCTTTCGTGAAACAGCACACTCATTGAATTCATCGACAACACTGTTTTCAAATAGGTCACCACATTTGATCTGCAACATATAAAAAAGGGAGGGTTGCTCAATGAATACTATAGTTTACCTCACCGGGTACAAGGTAGAACCAGGTTTTTAAACGACCAATTACTTCAAAAGCTTAAGCTGACAGAGAGGTTTGTTTGTTCTAAAATCAATGTCACCCCTTGCCTGTGCTGCATTGTATACAGGGCCTGCAGTCCAGGTGCACTGTTTCCTTTAAGAGCTTATGCTGTTAGTGAGGATTCTGCTTATACATATTCTTTCTGCAGTTGTATCTGTGAGCATGTTAAGAGAATGAACAGAACTTGCCTGGCATTCAGTCTCATCAGGCCGGTTATTGCATGTCTGGAGGCAAGCAACATTAGCTGCACAAGATGGGTTTGCAATACACTTTGCCAATTCTAGCCTGACAATAACAAGCTGGTCAGTAGAAGTCAATGATGAAGGATCCAAATGAAATTGTAGGTTAAATGGAAGGAAATCTCTATGCTACCAAGACTTTCAGCAACTAATTCCCACCAATACCACACCATCTCCATATCAAAGCTCACTCTTTTTCCAGCATAAAATGCTAACCTAAACCCATTCTTATACTAGTGTATCTTCTAAATTGCATAACACTAGGCCATCATAAACCACATACAGACAGATTACTGAAATATATCCTACATAAAATGTTTAATCAGGTTTTAAGGATATTTTTACAATGAAATGTTAGAAAGAATTAACTTCTATTAGATTTATGCTATGCACTGTTCTCTAACACTTCATGGTGTCTGATATTTGACCTACTCTGCAATCCAAACTACTCAAAAGTAGTTTTTTTTTACCACTAGTTCTGTTTCTTAAGTTAGAAGCTCTGATTTGACCAACAAAATAACAGTAAGGGAAATCCCAAGCACGTAGGAAAATAGCTTGAGGTAAACATTCTAAATTAGTAGAGTTAGCTACATTGATATATTGGCCAGCAGTGCAGTGGACCCATTGGTTACCATTGAATTTAACTCAGCAAGAAATTACATGATATGATCCTAATTACCAATTCCAAAAAATCTTTTAACCGATTTGGATTACCTGCACTCCTTCAATAAGCAGGTACAAGTTTTTAGAGCATCAACGGCATCAGCTGATGGAATGACCAGTAATGCACATAGTAGTATGCCAGCCAGTTTCAAGCACTCCAAGTTGTTTCTTTCTTTCAGGGCATTTGTCACACTCAATACCACAAAATTAAGTCTTTCTATTGCCTTAAAGACAAACCCCAGGCAAAAATAAAACAAAACATAGGTCAGAAATGAAATGGTTTATAATTAACTTTCTCCACATTGAAAACAAAATATGCTAACATCATTCAGGAGTTTACCTTGGGCATACTTCTACTACTAGAGCTACACAAAGAAGAAAACTTCTCTGTCCAGTCTGAGAGCTGATTTGAACATCTTGTCACCCCCCCATAGTGATGTCTATGAGACCTTATCGACTGAATGTATCTCAACTTTCTGCTATTTGGCCAAAATTTAAACAAAACTGCCCCATGGAAATGAAGCCTCTGTCGCCTATGAAACCTGCCATCACTTGCAAGTCCTGACTTGGCAACGGAAGAACTGCTGATAATATATTGTTCTTGGGACAAACAAAATGGGTTTGCCGCCAATGCCATCCTTCAGTCTTTGTAATTTCAATTTCAATCTGAGAATGATCAAGTTGTATTATTCATGCACTATTATTCTTTCTACATTTTTAGACCAACCAGCCTACTAGGAGTCACAATAACGAAAGTCATTAATTTGTCCCTTCAATTCGAATTCAATATATTATCAAAGAACCATTCAACTCAATAACTTAAATCTATTAGATGAAGGCCAAGGATAAGTCTTTTATGTTTTAACACATATCACCCAACATAAGTGACCCTAAAGAGAAAATCTTGATTTTCCTATAAAGCATGTAAATTATGACAAAACCCATTATAGTATTGGCAAAAACATGCATGAATAATTCATCAATAAATCCAAGATTGGTGTGCTATGGCCTCGGTCAAGGCCTCTAGGATTAGACTAAGCATTAGCTTACATATGTACTGGCCACCTCCTCAAATTAAACTTAGAAAAACACAGAAAGCAAAACTCTCCACAGCTGTAACTTTTCAATTACTAAAGAAAACATTGATTGCTAAACGAAGAATAGAAAAGAAGCATTTACAAAATTAGCAATAAATATTTACTTGAATTGACAGAAGAATACAAGCATGAATATCAAATATCAACCTAAGTTAGTAGATAGAAAATGAGCATTACAAGGGGCTCTTAAGGCTACAAAACTTAAAACACAGAGGGAGAGAGAGATAGCTGGCTGACCTTGAGCAAGAGGTGGAGCTTTTCATGGCAGCTAAGAGAGTGGGTGCAGATGGACAAAACAGCTAAAAAAGAGCGCGGGGGGTCATGGAAGGCAGCGAACTTGGATAAGACATTGTGTGGACTCTAGGCTTGTAACGTATTCTTTTTCTTTTTCTTCTTCTTTTTATTTATTTATTTTTATTTTCAGTTGAGTTATTACTTGTGCTAAACATTTAGTAAATTAATTAATAAAAAAATGAAATAAAACATCCAACACATCAAAAACATTACACGCATTTGTGAAATATATATATAATAAATAAAAGCATAGGACTTTATTAGTAAAAATAAAGAGAATATTGAAGAAGATACGATGCAGTTATGTTAGCAATTTCAATGAAAGAAAAATAAAACATTTATCCACAAATTTATGAAGTGTTAAAAGTGAAAATAGATTCATTTTTCCGTCCTTCTGTAATTTAAGCTTGTTTTAGAGTAGGTTATGTGTTAGTTTTTAAAATATTTTTTATTTAAAAATATATTAAAATAATTTTTTTTATATTAATATATGATCAAAACAATAAAAAAAACTATTGCAATGCATGGTTAGACTCTAATGCCAAACAGTACCTTCATGAAAGCTTATCTTTGGTCGATTATAAACAAATTTAATAAACAGAAGATAAAATATTTATCCGATTATATTTGTTAAATTTATTTATTAAAATAATTTTTTATTCAAATTAAATTCAAACAATAATAAAAATAGAGATACAAATTAAATTGATCAAATAAAATAGAAGATAAAAAAAACACTGTGCAATTCTGCACATATTAGAAATTTTATCTGAAAGTAATTTTTTTTATTTTCAAAAATAAAATTAATCTATACAAAAGATAAAAAAAATTATAAATGAATCATAAAAACTCTTCAAAATCTAAATGCATAACCAAAAAGTAATTGTCATTTAAAAGATGTTATCTAAATAAAATGAAAGAGAGAAATAATATTAATCTAAATATAAATAAAAACAATTAGAGAAAAAAAGAATTAATTTTAAAAAATAATTAGAAAAAAAATATTTTAAAAAAGAAAAAAAAAAGCAAACGTCAGGCATTGCTAGGCCTTACAAGCCAGGCCAGCCCGCCTAACCGAACTTGTCAAGGCCCACGTGAGGGCTTGCTCTAGCAAGCCCGTGCGACTGAGCCCTTACTTTTTTGTTGTTGCAATTAGTTGAAAAACAATAAGATGACATGTTGTCTAATTTGCCTGGATTTCGGCCACCATAGTAGCAAAAAAATCAGGGTTTTGATTTTTTATTACCCTAAAATCAGTTTTCAATCCATTTTTTTTTTGTTATCAAACCATGATAAGCCTATCCATTGCCTAAAACAAAAAAAAAAAAAAATCAAAAAATCATCCTAAAAAACCAAAATCAACCTAAAATAAAAAATCAAACCGGTCTCAGGTCTCATATCTGTTTTTTCATGAACTTTAAAGGTAAAAAAAAAAAACATCTAATATGAACTCCGTTCATCAAATGGTATCATTTGACACAAACATTGATCATTTTGGTTGCCTAATTCGGTGTCAACAATATTTTTCCATCTTTATTGCTGAAATTGGGCGATCTCTCTCTCTCTCTCTCTCTCTCCTCTCTCAACGATGGACTAAAAATAAAATTTTGTACCAAATTTGAATTTGAAAAAAAATGAGGCACCAAAATCATATAATTTGTGTTATTTTGAAAGTTAGAGGACCAAAATGTATCCTTTTCGAAACTTTTAGCACGACACCTATATTTGACTCCTTTTTCTTTTTAGTCCCTATTCTTCCAATTCCACCATTCACTAAGAAATCAAAAGCAATTGGATTTAAATTAGGATTGAATCACCTAAAATAATACTTTAAGGACCAAAATGAATTGTCAAAAAGTAAACATGGTCGTCCATAGTGATTTGTTTGTGCGTGAACAATGTTGGCGTCTATAGTGAATATCCCATGCATTTTAATATTCAGTATAGTGTTTTTGAGATATAATATGATCAATAAATACTGCAACATATTAAAAATTATAATTGTCAGACATGGCTAAGTTATTAGTTGTCAAATCAACTTGCAAATCACCAAATCAATCCAAGTTTATAATTTTTTGTCTAAAATGATATTCTTTCAAGTTTTTTTTTCTATAAAAAATTCTTTGATGTTGAACTAGCTGAGTTTAGACTTGGTTAACCAAGTCATGGGTTAACCCAAGTTTGGATAAGTCAATATCGAAACCAATTCAACTTGAAACCTAAACTGGATTAAGGTGTGAATCGATGATTTTTTATATGAACCTGGTGGGAAAGGATTAGTTATAATTTTTAAACCTGGTTCGGTTGTTGACCCGAGATAATGGCTGAGTTATGGGTCAGTTGAGTTGACCGAGGTAAAAAAAAAAAGAACGTTTTTGGCCCTGGTTTTCTGATAAAGAAAACCAATGACTCCAGATGACCCATAACTCATAGTGTATTGGCATGCCACCAACCACTAAAAACAAAAGTAAAAAAGAAAGATCATGCCATCAACCACCTAAAATGCACATGACCAATAACTCATCTATACATCACACTCGTAGTTCATCTATCTATCTTCATGCTAGTTACAAACATGCAATTAGCTTTTGGCCTTGGTTTTACAAGTTCTCTCAATGGAATGAGGCTTACTAGGCCAAGCCACAATATTAATATTCCTATTTTCCCCACACTAATGTGACTACACTACTGTGACTGGTTTCCTATAATCACATAAACAACCTTCAAGTATTAAAAATGCCCCTTTTTCTTCTCTTTCTAACCACTGGCTTTGCGAGTGTCTCTTTTACATACCCATAAAAAAATCTCACATTTGCTTCTTGGTTGGTCGTCGGAACTATCAAAATATAATTCCGACTTAACTATTACAAATAAAATAAATTTGAAGTATGATTGTGAAAACCAGGTCGAACCCAAGGGAAATTTCGTTTAATCTTCCTATAATATATTGAAATGAGAAAGAACATGGGTTTTGAATGAAAAATTCAATAAACAATAATTTTGAAAATAATAAATTGATAAGTCATTAAATTAGTTTAAGGGTCCACACATCCATTTCTATAAATATGTTGATCATTGAAGTAAAATAAATATTCTTTCACGTTAAGCATATAAATTTGAAATCCCCTATAGCTAAGGAAAATCAATGAGATTATGAGTAAATTAATTAGGAAAAGCTATCTAATCAATTTCTTACCATCAAGCGAATGTAATATTAAAAGCAATTTTTATTCAATCGGTAGTAGTCTTAGGAATAAAATTTGTGCATTTATTCTAAGCAAACATTCAAAAACTTGACAATTTAACTTAGTTTATTCTTCCCTAATAAATCAAGATGAGTTTTGAAACAATCAAATTAATTCTTTTGCTTCTTACTATAGTTCGTAACAACAACTACGATTGAGAAACTAGAAAGCATACATGCCATCTCAAAACAATTCAATAAGCTTGAATAACAATCAATAACATAATTTTGAATAAGAAAAAAAAAATACTTGAATATGAAAGAATTACAAAGATAACATTACTTCTCACAACTTACTAATGGAGATGGTGTGTATCCCTCTTGAACCGAATTTAGGAGTTTAGTTCATAGTTGTTAGAAAATTGACAAAGATAAAAAAGAAATGAATGTTTTTCCAACCTGAATTTAGGAGTTTAGTTCATTGTAAATTTTTATAGTTTTTTTTTGTTCTTAATTTTTTTTGTCAACTTAATTATTATTTTTAAAATTTAATCATTTTATATTTAGTTGATTTATAATTGGATTTTATGATTTGTTTCATGATTTTTTTTTCGTAGATAAAAACGACTGTCATTGTAAAAAAAAAAAGGCTAGCTTGTGAGAGTCAAAGAGAGTTGCTGGTGCAACAACCAAAAGTCACAAAATAGATAAATATTAGGTGGCTATCATTGTCGACAAATGAGTAAGAGGAGTTGTCATTGAAGCCTATAAATATGCACAAAGAGAGAGAGCAAAATGAGAGAGAAAAGAAGAGAGGATGTGAGAGACCAAGAGAGAAAGTGAAGAGCTGCAATGGCAGCAGCCTTGCTGCCATTGCAGCAGTTGCATGTGCACTAAGGAGAGCTGGGACTTGAGTTTGAGTAGATGTAATCCTCATCCTCTATGTATTTGTATTGTATTATTTTTTTTATCTCCAATAATATAGACATCTCACGTGGATGTAGGCATTTTGCCGAACCACGTTAAATATTATGTCAGTGTGTTTAGTCTTCAATTAGCAACTATCAGTTCATCACTGGTCGGATTTCCCAACACTCTATAATGGGTGAAGTTCTTGCTCAAGTTTTTCTTTGTCATCAATAAAGGAACATACGTATTACAAAAATGCCGTAGCCTCGTGTTCGGATTTTAGCTCTTCGTACGATGATGGCTGCAGCAACTGCATCGAGGCAATATCGGAATCGAGGGATTTTCAGTTGCGACAATTAGATGTCAAAGACGATGACAAGGAGGAAAAAATAGTTTGTGGGGTGGCAGTTCTTATATCTGTTGTGGCTGCAAATTTGAATAATCAATCTCTGATCGATGATTTCTATAGTTGTTTGCCTGCTTTAGATGAATTCGGTAAGAGCCAAAACTAGTTCTTTCAAATATCATTTCTCAATTAACTTCCCATTTCACTTCCTGATCATGCTTATTGTTTTGTTTATGAACAGATGAAGGGTACATGAAAATCAAATGTAAGTACAACTATTCTGTTTTGTTCATTTATTGGAATTTTATTTGGTCCAGTGGATTATCATATAAAGTATAAACACTCACAAAGATCTTTTAGCTTATCAGATTCTGTGGTGAAAGTGGTGTTTGCGGTCTTTATAGCAATCATCGTGTTGTTGCTGGTCATTCTTTAGATAAAATATGTGAGCAAGGGCAAGAAGAAGCGTCCTAAACCTGTTCCTCGATCTGAAGAGATCACCGCCTGGTATGGCCTCTATAGATTCTCCAAGGCTGAGATTGAGAATGCCATTAACCACAGCAAGGTGAGGAAGAGCCTAGGGAGAGGAAGTGCTGGGAAAGTTTATAAAGGTGTTTTACCTAGTGGACAAGTAGTAGCCATCAAGCACATACATAATAGCAGCTCATGTGATTCTCTCCAGCGCGAAGTTGAAGGCCTTTCTAGGGTTAGGCATCCAAATCTTGTTTGTCTCTTCGGTTGCTGCTTTGAGGGAGGCGAACGGTATCTTGTCTATGAATATTGTGCAGCTGGGAACTTGTCTCAAAATCTCCGAAGTAACTCTCCATTAATCTCTAAACAATTTCAGTATTGTTTTGTTTAACATCTTGAATCGATTGCTTTTCTCTTTCGTGCCAAGCTGTAGCTATAAAGTAAAATAGTACTTCCAGATGATGTCTGTTGTCTCTAGGGTGTCACTCATATGCCTCAATCCATTTTATTCAGGGAAAGATACTGTATTGACGTGGAAAGAAGAGTTAAGATCCTAAGAGACTGTGCTCTTGGACTGAGATACCTTCACCATTTTATAGATGGTTGCATCGTCCACAGGGACATTAAGGTAGTAAATGCTAATTTATTCTCAAGTTTTCTCATCGTGTAAGACTGAAATTGCACTGAAAGTTTCACCATTTCGGCATTTGAGAATAGTCCAATTGATCATTAATATTATTGGAGAACTAACATGAAAATCAGGTTTGGTGTTGTAAAAAAATGTTTTAAAGACTTTTAATCCATGGTGTCGTTTTCTCTTATATTCACCGAAGATTTTAAACTCATATCCATGTAAAAGAACAAGACAGATTTCATATTTGGTTGACACAATATGGTGCCTCACTAGAGCTTATATTGATATGTCTTAATGTAGTTGTGCATTTTCTATGCAAATGCATCTTGTAATTTGATATCTAATGGTTCGTTTATGCATGCTTCGGAGCTTACGAACATCCTTCTGACTGAGAATTTGGAACCAAAACTCTCAGATTTTGGGTTGGCAAAGATGCTTGGCATGGAAGAGAGCAAAGTTTTCACAGATGTTAGAGGAACTATTGGCTATATGGATCCAGAATATATGAGCAACATAAAAAAAGCTGCGAAGAGAGGTCATTACCCATCATTAAACTTCAGCCTTATTTCTTTACACAGGTATCACTTCCATGGATTTGGACATTGATGAGCTGATTTCGCTGTTTGCTTTCTCTGGGATCAGTAAGAAATTCAGAAAATGTTATCAATCTTAGCATAGTGGTCTGTGAAATAACCTATATATGATGCCTCAAGGAATTGATCGCCTAGCCATTTCAGCTTGTGTGTTTTTCCAAGCCTTCTCTATCTCTTCGAAGACATCATCAATCGTTGGGCGACCTATGCTTGATTTTGAATCACATAGTACAGCAATTTGCAAAATGGCTTCAAAATCATCGCTGTTGACCTCTCTGTTGAGGCCATATATTCTTTCTTAATTCTACATTTTCTTCTCTCTCCTCTTTTCTATCTTCAAAAAAGCTTATTAATACTTGCATTAATATCTTTTGTTACATAAAAAAATATGTTGTATTGACTTGATTACGAGGGTCTCCCAACAACACTTCCATGGACTTTATGTAGGTATTTGTTAGGAAGAAATTATCATCCTGGAAAAGATTTATTAAAGAAAAAGTTATAACAGTTTCGAAGATTGTAAAATATACAAATGAAGATTGTAAAATATACAGTAAATGATTTACAAGAATTTCTAGAAAATAAGAATACTTCTATTGATTTTTATACCCTCATCATAGCATAATTAGTTTAAAATTATATTTGAGATTACCAAATTAAAAAAAAAGAAATGAAGTGAAAATAATAATAATATATAACTAACCCTGAACACACGACAATCTCCATTTTAGTATAAAAGTTCATGTGGTTGTCAAAAGAGCCACGTTATGAAAAAATAAACAGACTTTTGTCATTGCATGGACAAACAGGAACCATTAATGGCATAGAACGTGTAAAATGGTAAAAGCTCTAGTGGGCCGAAAAATATATGTCACGGTTTTTTTTTTTATCTAATTTTTTATTATTAAAATATATAGGTTAAATATATTTTAGTATTTAATTTCTTAAATTATTTTTAATTGATTTACACTTAATTAATTATCTCAATTTAATTTCTAACTAATAATTTTTAATGTGTATGACCTATTAGATTCTAAATATATTGACTCAAATATAAATTATAATTCTAAGATATAATAATGAAATATTGATATATATATATATATATATATATATAAATCTAAACATCTAATTTTCTTAATTGTTGGATATATTTTATAGTGAGAAATTTATATTGTTAAGGATTTTTTTTAAAACTAAAAACTTTGTTTAAGAATAACACTTGTAAAATTAAATTGATTTCTAATCAACTGATAATATTTTGTATATTATCAACTCAAGTATATATATATATATCGCAAAAATATTTTTATCCCCTTTTATAATTGAAACTTTGGAAAAGTACCATACACATACGATGCCAACTTGAATTTGAAGAATAGATCTTTTGAAACGGATGGTGGAGAAGAAATTGAGGGAGATAAGAAAATCATTTAAATGAATCATATCCTCCCGATTGTCATGTGGTTGTCAAAAGAACAATTGCGTGGACAAACTAAACAGACGTTTTCCGGTGCGTGGACAAACAGGAACCATTAATGGCATAGAACACAGTAAACAGGAACCATTAAACAGACGTTTTCCGGTGCGTGGACAAACCAGTAAAATGGTAAAAGTTCTAGTGGGCGGAATAATATATCCAATAATTTCTCTTTTTTTCTTAGATTTAAATTTATATAATTATATTTCTTTTTTTTTCTTTCCATACTTCTAAGAGTATAATTAAATTTATACGTGACAAAGAGTAGTTGTAAAAACATAAATTTTCTACCAATCAAATTTTGACACGTGTTATTTTATTATTTTAAAAAAATAAAATTAAAATATATGACATGAAAAATAAATGAGCCTTTATATATTTTATGATCAATGAAAGGTTAACACCTGAGACGAGATTTTTAAGATATCTTGTCATAAATACAAGATCTCGTCAATTAATATCAACCAATAAAATTATGTCTTTCATTGATATCTTAAAAGTTATCAATCCTCTTTCATTTACGTTTGAAGTCTATAAAAAAAAAAATTCTGTTGGATCAAACATAAATGTTTTATAATAATTATTCAACAATACTTTGAAGACAAATTAAAGGTACTTTTTAAAGTATCAAATCACCAAATCACGTTTCACTATACACGTTTAAATTCACGTTCTTGCAAAGTACAAATCTTAGCTTGATTTTTTAAATAAATCAAGTCATCATATATCAAATTCAAGGGAAGAATTAGAGAATTGTTCTATTCTTTTGAAAGAATACATTATATAGAGATTATACCCGATTATATATTTAATAAAATTTTATATTTATATTTGTATGCTTGTTTAATTTTAGGTGAACAAAATTATATCTATAGAAGAAACTAGAGTTAAGGCAATTGACAATGGAATTGTAAGATTAGATTCAGAGTTCATCTTTCATTGGTTTTTGACTTGCAATCGGTGCAACTTCTAAAATCTTTGGTTTCCGCATGTGAAAAATATTGCAAAGGATTTGTTAGAGATGTCCAAATCCATTATCAATCAACTGACAATGATTCCAAATGCTGGTGATATCTACAGGTATGTCCTTTCCATGAGCTGTGAGACCAACTAGTTTTTAAATCAACAAAAATTATTAAAAATTATAGTGGCAGAACGTGTATTGCTCAGAAAGGCACATAATTCAAATTTAATTTATATTTAAGTTTTGAGGTTAGGCTTATGAAAAGGTAATTCTCAAAATATTTTAATTATAGTGTGGGTATGTGGCTTTCGTTTGCCTATAATTGGATTAAAAAACTTCATTTATGAGTGCATAAACAATATCCAGAGAGCTTCATTAACACAAGATACAAAAAATAAAATATGTAGTCTTTCCAAATGTTAAGTGTTTGCTTAATTTATTCATTCTCCAACGATAATCCCAGAGGATTACCAGAGGAGAGCACAAGCTTAGTAATATAATATTAAGTAGAAATGATGACATCACGAGGATTATTCTCTAGGTAAAAGTATTGTTTGGGTTTTTGGTTGGAGAAAAAAAGAGTAGGTGTTTTATGATTTCTTTCCTCATTTTCAACTCTCTTCTCTCTATCTCCTTCACTCTCTCCTCATTTTTTGCTCTTCAATAATGGCCAAAGTTTTGTGATAAAAGAGAGAGTGAAAGAGATAAAGGCTAGGTTTTCCTTCTTCTCTTTTTTCTTTTCTCTCTCTATCTCTTTCTATGGTGGCTAGGATTTCTCTGTTTTTTTTTTTTTACACAACGCCACCCACATTATTCACTCTTTTATTTCCATTTAAATTTTTTATTTTTATATCCTTTTCAAAAATAGATTAGAAACTTAATGTGTATATTAAAAAATAAAACTAGCTCCTGTAACATATCAAAGAATTATCTAGATAGATTGAACTATTAATTAATCTTAAAAAAATATCAGCAAAAGATACAATCTTATATATATAAAAAACACTGTCTCACTCTATCCTTACTCTTTTACTACCATATGTTTCTGAAGATTTTTTATTCCATTTCTTTAAGTGCCAACTTAGAAAACGTACTCGTAATGCCCTCTGGAAAAGGCTGAAAACATAATACAAAATTAAATAAAAAATAAAAAAACTGTATTGGAAAGGTATCAAGAATTATGAAATTTAATATAAATGTCTGCCTTAAGTAGACTTTGTTATTTAAATTTAGCAATTTAAATTTTGCTTTCAATATCAATTACGAACTAAAACATAATCTTCTTGCTGAGATCAAACCACGGACAATTACAATATTATTTTTATAGTTTTATTAGAGATAAATTCATTCATTCTCCAATAGCACCTGTTTCTTTGACAAGATCTGCTGCCTTTCCTTGAATCAACTTCCACAAATCATCTACATGTCGTTCTTCAGTCAAGGTTGATCCGATCGCACAGCGTATGATAAACAAGCCACCAACCACCGCGTGAGTCATGAATGCACGGCCACTTCCATTCACTGCAGCTAGAAGCTTACGGTTCAATTCCAAGCCCTGGCATTCATCGTTGTGCTTGAGCCTAAAACAAACCAAAGAAAACCTCCTTCGCACCACCACCTCAAACCTACTGTCTTTAGCCACCAGTGACTCAAACCGCTTAGCCAAGTTGACATCGCTACGTATATGGCACATAAGGTTTGCTAATCCATGCCTCCGAATCACAATCCAAAGCTTCAGAGCTCTGAATCGCCTACTCAATGCAATTTGCCAATCTTTGTAGTCCACTACGTCATTTGATTCACTGGCATTGTTCCTCAAGAATTCTGCATCACTGGACAGTGACTCGATTAACAAACGAGGCTGCTTAACCCACAAGCAGCAACAATCCATGTTAGTGAGTAACCATTTGTGTGGATTCATGCTCAACGAGTCTGCAAGTTCTACTCCATCCAGGTAATGCCTGAATTCAGGGCATATGCATGCACTACCGGCGTAAGCTGCATCAATGTGGAACCATAGATTATATTTCCTGGCAATTTTCCCCAGATCCATAACAGGATCAACAGCTCCACTTGCTGTAGTGCCTACAGTAGCGCATAAAAATAACGGCACAAATCCAGCTTTGATATCGTTTTCAATTGCATCTTCCAATGCTTGAGGTGATAACGAAAATTCCGATGAAAATGAGGTAGAGAGGCATCGAAAATTAGAGGATGGAATTCCAACTAATTTGACGCCCTTAAGTAGAGTTGAATGGGTTTGATCAGAGGCATAAACTACCAGCTTCGTAATGTTTTCAGCTCCAATCATTCTCAAGGTGTCGTCTCTTGCTGCAACGAGGGTGCAAACTATAGCCTCACAAGTGCTACCGTGCAAGACACCACCTCCGTTTCCAGAGAACAAAAACGTAGATGGGAGCTTGAGCATCTTTCCCATCCAATCCATTACAATGGATTCCAGTTCGGTAGCAGCAGGAGATGCAATCCAGTTGAAGCCAACAACATTAAGGCCTGTGCAGAGCATCTCACCAACAAACCCTGCAGAGCTTGCATTTGCTTGGAAGTAAGCAAAGAAGTTAGGGCTTTGCCAATGAGTGAGGCCTGGGATAATGCTATCAGTTACATCCTTGAGAACATCTTCTAAGGATTCCTGGCAATATGGGGCAGTGTCTGGCAATTGTGTCAATAAGTACCCTGGTTTCACTTGGCTTTGAACCGGGTTCTTTTCAATATTCTTGTAATAATCAGCAATGAAATCGATCACCATTTTGGAATCATTGGTGAAACCATTTGGGTCTAAAGGGGAGAAAGTGTTTGTGGATAGAGAACCCATTTATTTCGGATAGATGAATGGATCACTTCAATTTTCTTCTCTTCAAGTGTTTGCGGATTTATCATGAGTAAAAGGGTGGTCTTTATAGGAGATGCTCAGTGTACGGCCTGTTCCATAACTGAAAAATTATTATATATATATATATATATATATATATATATATTGGTGGGTCAAAATATGTCACTCCATCTATTAAATAAGACAAAAAAATAATTTTGCTTTCAATTTCTCTCGAACTCCCCTTTTTTTACTAAAAACTTTGAGTAAACATACACATTGCATGTCAACTTAAGTTTGAAAATCAAACCTTTGCTTACGAGGAAGAAATTGAGGGCGATGAAAAAAATCCATGTCACATGCTCCCATTCTATCGGTGATGTGGTTGTCACATGAACCATGACAGACTTTTGCCATTACAATGGCAAACATGGACCACTAGTGGCAGAGAATCAGCCATTATAAAAGAAATGTACAAGGTCGTCATTGTAAGGCGCATGCCCAGTTTTAATTAAATCTTTATATAACATAATTAGTTTAAAATTAGATTTGAGATTACCAAACTAAAAACACAAATAAATGAACTGAAAAAAATAATATATAACTAACCTTGACACTATACCATGAAACATTTTTATTGACGGATTCATTTCGTTGTTGTAAGACACACAATTTATCGGTAACATTTTTACCAATGACGTCACCAACGGAACCCGTCTGTCAGAATATTAATCGTTGGTAATTCCCAGTTCCGTCGCTACTTCTATCAGAAAAAAAAACAAACAAACAAACACTAATTGTCTTATAGACAGGGGAAGTGCGTAAAAAAAATAATTTCGCGAGAACTTTACCGACGGAATTATTCTGTCTGTATTTTCAACGGTAATCACCAACAAAATGGTCGTTAGTGATTGTAACATGAACAATAAATATTTCAGAACTCTCTATACAATACCGACGGATATATTCCGTCATAACAGCAACGGTAAACACCAACAGAATATATCCATCAATGATTGTGGCATGGGAGGTAATTTTTTTGGCAACTCTCAGTAAAATACCGTTGGCCTGGTTCTGTCTGTTAGGCCGCCGGTATTGATTTAAAATACTTGTCATTGCATGGACAAACAGGAACCACTAATGGCATAGGACGAGCGTAAAGTGGTTAAAGCTCTAGTGGGCCGAAATTATGTGTCGTGGTTTTTTTTAAAAAAAAATTCTAATTTTCATTTATTAAAACATATAGGTTAAATACATTTTAGTATTTAATTTCTTAAATTATTTTCAATCAAGTCACACCTGATTAATTATCTCAATTTAATTTCTAACTAATAGTTCTTAATGTGTGTGACCCATTAAGTTTCAAATATGTTGGCTCAAATAGAAATTATAATTTTAAATAAATAGAATTAAATAAATCAAATAATTTAATTTATCTGAAGATCAAGTATGCTATCTAGCAATGTGTCATGATCCCTTAAATATTAAGAAAGTAATAAGTGGTTTGACTAAACCTTTGAGTGGCTAGTTTTTCAGTGTAATTATTATCTCTTCATTAATAATGTTTCAATTTAGATATTTTAGCATGAAGTGTATTTATCATGTCAAATTGTATTTGTTCACAACATTATAGTCGGTGATAAATCAAATACTATTTGAGAACATGTGGAATATTTTTTCAAATTCACCCAGGGTGATGAATCCTCTCTTAATCACTCAAATGCTTTCATCAATTATGTTTCAATTTAGATATTTTTAACATGGGGTGTGTTTGTTATGTCCAATCATATTTGTTCACAACATTATAGTCATTGATTATTTAAATAAAATTTAAAACACTTTTCAAATCTCATTCCGCCTTATGCAAGCTGATAAATCAAATACTATTTAAGAACATATGGAACGTTTTTTTTTTTAATTCACTCGGGGTGATGAATCCTCTATTAATCACTCAAATACCTTCATATAGTTTATATTATATCCAATGTCAATGTCTACCCATTTGTTACATTTACCAAGATAACGTGTAACAAGATGAAAACATAACACTCCTTATATAAAAATAACTTAGTGATCTTAAGTCTAAGGATAAACCGTCACGTGAGTCTTGCTATAGATATGAGTGATATCTCCATATGAAAATCTATTACGAGTCAGTTCAATGTATATATATTATAACAAGCACTTACATATTAGTTTTAAACATCCTATATACTTTAGCTTATGAGAACAAATACTTCTTTTCATTAAAAAAAAGAACATAATATGTACATGTCTCAACGGTTCTCTAATAAATGTCCAATATTTAAGAGAACATTAACCAGGAACATTTTAGGAACAATGTTTTGATGCAATATGAATCTCATAATTATAATAGCTTTATAATTTCTTTTGCAAGTCATTTTTATCTCATGAATTTTATCTTTACTTCATATTCATAAATCAAATATTATATTTATTGATCAAATATTATATGACTATTAAAGATAAATTAAGTTTTTATTAATAATAAATATGTATTTACATGAATATAATAATGTCATGTGTAACCATATATTTCCATAAATGATGTCATGTGTAACCATATATTTTCATGTGTAACCATATTCATTTTTATTTACATGAATATAATAAATTAAGATTGCTTTAATTTTGGTTATTTGTTTGTTTGTTTGAGTATGATGACGAGTTTTGTGCATAAATGATGTATTTGAGTTGGTAATGTGATGGAAATTTTTGTTTGCTGGAAACGGTAAAAAATTGTTGAGAAAATTTTGCACCCTACAATCTTGAATTTGATGTTTATGGTAGCTTGTGATTTGGCTGGAAATGGCAAAGGCAGAGGGAAATTTGGCTTGATGTGATATTTCCTAATACTATATACTTTTTTGTTATGGTTTGTGTATATATTTGGATTAAGATATTTGATTAATGGAAATTTGGTCGGTAGATCACTTGAGATTTGATTCTTAACAATGTTCAAGATGATCTTTGACGATTTTTCTTGAAATTTGGCCTCGTTTTTTTTTTTGGTTTTTGGGGCATGAAAATAACAAAGAACTCTTCAATTTATTTTTTGTTTTTTGTTTTTCATACAAGCATGGAGCACATGTGCTTCCAAAAAAGTTTATATATAGATTTTTTGAGGTGAGTTTCGAAAGATATAAAACTGCTCTGTCCTGACCTGACCAGACCACATGTTTGAAAACATGTGTTCCCACAGTTCATAGAAACTCCGACCTCGAAAAATCCAACGAAGATGATAGCTTTAAAAACAGAGGCCGCAAGCCGATCGATCCCTCTTGCTACCATATATTTCGTTGGGACCCAGCTATTCAGAAAACAAAATTGAAAGCTATCTGAGCTTTACCATAATGAGCATTCGTTACTTTCTCCCACAATTTCAAACTCCTAAACACAGCTCACAATTTTGCAACCACCGAGACACATTTCCTTTTTCTTTTTCTTTTTCTTTTTTCCTTAACATTTTACGTATACCTAAATAGTATAGGAAAATCGCTTTTTCCCACACCCAAATGCACTGTAGATTACAATAATAATTCACAATGCATTTTTTTTCACTTTTTTTTTGTTTATTTATTTTTTCAAAATTACTTTTTTTTCCAACTTTCCTCCTTTTTCTTTTTTCTTTTCATTTATTTTTTATTTATTTTTCAAAATTATCTTTGTTGATTTTACTTTTTAAATATCGAGCTGGTTAAAAATTTCGCTTTATAATTTTTTTTCCTTTAAAATAATGTCGATTACTACGGTGTTTTCTCACATAATTTTTCTATTTTATTTTTTTATTTTTCAAAATTATATTTGTTGATTTTTTTTTATATTGAGTTGATTGAGAATTTAGTTTTGTAATTTTTTTTCTTTAAAACATTGTTGATTGCTATAATATTTCTCCGCATAGTTTTTTATGATTTTCTCCGAAATTATCTTTTCTTATTTTATTTTTTAATATTGAGCTGGTTAAAAATTACAGTTATAATATGTGAGGAAAGCACTGTAACTTTCTTCACAAATTACTGTGAATTGCTATAGCGTTTTTTCCCACATGATTTTTTTCTGTTTCGTTATGTTTTTCCCGAAAATTGTCTTCGTTAATTTTATTTTTTAAATATTAAGCTAGTTAATAATTGTAATTACAAGTAAATATAAGTTTTTCCTCACAAAACACTATGGATTGATACAGTTTTTCCTCACATGGTTTTTTTCGAGTTTCTTTTGTGTTTTATTTTTTTGTAATATTTTTTTCCAAAATTATCTTCATCGATTTTATTTTTTTAAATATTAAATTGGTTAGAATTTAACTGTGTAATAAAGCTTAATCATGTGGGGAAAACAATGTAGCTTTCCTTACAAAACATTGTGGATTGTTATAGTATCTCTCAATATAGTTTTTTTTTTCTTATGATTTTTTTAAACTTATCTTTGTCAATTTTATTTTTTTAATATCAAGCTGGTTGAGAATTATAATTACAAGTCATTACAAATAAGACTAAATCATGTGGGGAAGCATTGTAGCTTTCATCACAAAACACTGTGAATTGCTATAGTGTTTCCGACATGAGTTTTTTCCCTTTTTTTGGGTGTTTCTTTTGTTAATTTTTTTTAAAAAAATTTCTCTTTCGATTTGATTTTTTTAATATTGAGCTGATTAAGAATCTAGCTTTGTAATTTTTTTTCTTTAAAACACTATGATTTATTGCAGTGTTTTCCCATATGATTTTTTTTATGATTTTTCCAAAATTATTTTTGTCAATTTTTTTTTTGAATATTGAGTTGGTTAAGAATTATAATTACAATAAAGTTAAATCATATAAGGAAAGCGTTGTAGTTTTTCTCACAAAACACTATGGATTGCTACAGTATTTTTCTAAATGGTTTTTTATTTTATTTTATTAGGGAAAACACTGTAGTTTTCCTCACAAAACATTGTCAATTGCTATAACATTTTTCCTCATGGGTTTTTTTTCCTTCCAAAATTATCTTTGTTAGTTTTTTTTTTAATATTAAGTTGGTAGAGAATTTAGCTTTGTAACTTTTTTTGCTTTTTATTAGCAGAAAAGGTAAATCATGTGGCGAAAACAATGTATCTTTCCTCATAAAACACTGTGGATTGCTACAAATCATTTTGTTCAGTCTCTAAGTTTTTTATCTCCAACACAACTTTTTTTTTTCCTTCAAGAAATATTGACTTCATTGTACCTTTAATTTCTATTGCTTATTTAGTGCTGGTTCATAATTATAGCACTATCAATTATATTTGTTTTATAAGTCTGCGGCAGCACGCGTGCATGCTATCTCGTTTATTATATTTTATGTATTAAAGTTGAGGTTTTTCTCAATCAACTTAGAATTAATACATATATATATATATATATATATATATATATATATATATATAAGAAAACAACCAATTCTAGCGCACCAAGCATGATTTTGAGATACTTTCTTGGCCATCATGTACACAGTTTTATATATCAGTTTTATAACAATTGGTATCAGAGCACCTCTGATCTTTAAAAGGTTTGTTAGTAAAAACACGAGAGAATAGAAATGATAAAACAAAGCTTTCTGCTTTGAAGGTTGGTGAGTGAAAACACAAGAGATTGAGTGAGTTTTTTTAAAAATGGATTCTACTAATTTTCCAGCAAAAACACCAGTGTTTACCGGGCAGAATTATGGTGTGTGAGCTGTGAAAATGGAAACCTATCTCAAAGCTTTTGATTTGTGGGAGATAGTGGAGAGTGACAAGCAACCTACTCCACTAGGAAACAATCCTACAATTGAACAAATGAAATTTTTCAATGAACAAAAAGGCAAAGCAATTCAAAGCTCTTTCCTGTCTTCATAATGCTGCAAGTGAAGACATCTTCACAAGGATTATGGTGTGTAAATCAGCCAAAGAAACATGGAATAAATTAAAAGGAGAATTTCATGGTGATGAGAAGTCAAGGAAGATATAGGTTTTAAATCTTAGAAGACAGTTTGAAGGTTCGAAGATGAAAGAAATTGAAACCATCAAATAATTCTCTTCTCAAACTTTAAAACTTGTGAATCAAGACTTTTGGGAGAATATTTTTCAGATTCAAGAATGGTAGAGAAAGTTCTGGTAAGTCTACCCACTACCAAAAATTCGCTTAATAGCAACGGATTTATCTACAGAATATTTCTGTCGGTAATTTGAGGTCAAAATTACCGACAAAACTTTTTCCATTCGTAATGCAGTCGGTAACTACCGATGGAAACTATCCGTCTGTAGTTACCGACAGAATTATGGATGGAAAGTTCAGAATTAAAAAAAAAAAGGCGGATCGCTGACGTGGAGATTTTGGCGGGGTGGTTTTTCCCGACAGATTCAAAATGGCAGGCCCATACAGTGACGTGACCAGTTCATCATTAAAACTACCGATGAAATCACTGACAAATTTGAAATGGTGGATCCGCACGGTGACGTGTTGATTTTTCCGTCAGAATAGTCGACAGACTCACCAACAGAATAATCCGTCGATGAAACCGTCGGAAAAAGTTAATATAATTCCCTACCTGCCGACCCTCTCCTCCCCTATTTCTCCTTCTTTTTCCTAATCCCAACTCTCCCCATCTGCAAACAACCAACCCCCAAACAAAAATCTCCCTCATCTCAGCACAACAAGTTATATTTCTTGAAGTTTTGTGGTCACAACATCCGGTTCTGATTTGCCAACGGATTTTATCAATTTTTGTAAGTAATTCTATCTTTTAAAATTTTAACATTTAAATGTCAATTTTTTTTTTAGTATATGTATTTTGTTAGTAGATGTACATGTTTTATTGTTATTTCTCAAACAAACTTGTAGTATATGAATGTATAATTTTATACCTGTTATGGTTTGTTTTAGATTTTGTAAGATTGTATTTGTTTGTAAATTGTTAAAACTTTATGGAATTATCGAATTACATGTGCTATTTTGAAATAATTAATAGCTTGATTAATGGGTCCGTTTTAAGTTTTATCAATGATATTACGGTGTGGTAATTTTTGTAAATTTATATATATTAATTTGTATGGCGTTGATAAATGATAATGAATATTTAATATTTATGAGAAGTTGTGATTGGTTTGTTGGATAATCTCGAGGTAAACTAATATTTTTGCAAGTTTGTTTACCTAACTTAGTTAATTAATACATGATGTCATCATAATTTTATAGAGGTTTGATATAAGTCATGGATGATCGTTCATGGATGTATCGAGATTCACCCCAAGGATTGCGGAGGATGGATTATTGTAACGGGGTTCAGGGTTTTATTAATTTCACAACATCTATTCCCAGAAATTTTACTAGAGGTGGTATTAGGTGTCCATGTAAGAAGTGTCAAAATAAAAAGTATCTGCATCTAGATGTTGTAATGATGCATCTTCTACACAAGGGTTTTATGGAGAATTACCAATGTTGGTATGCACATGGAGAAGTATTTGTTAGTAAGAGGAGAATGGAAGAAACGGTGGTTGGGTCAACTTCTAGTGTTAGCAACATGCATGAAGCGGCAAATGACAACACTAATCCTTACAGAAATATGGTTATGGATGCAATGAGAATGAATCAAGGTAATGTCAGTCAATGTCCAATCGTAGAAGAAGAACCTAATGCAGATGCAGCTAGGTTTTTTGATTTGTTGAAAGATTCTGACGAACCATTATGGGATGGCTGCATAAACCACAGTAAATTTTGGTCGTGGCACAGGTGTTCACCATTAAGTCAGATCACGGGTTGAGTGAGGCCGGGTATGACAAAATTATTGAATAAGCGAGAAGCATTTTACTTGAAGGAAACAGGCTAAAAGAGAACTTCTATGCTGCGAAGTCCATGATGAAACCCCTCAGTTTAGGATACTAGAAAATTGACAAGCATCTTGTTGGTTTCTCTAACAGGGACTGGGGTGGAAGTGATGAAGGAATGATGAGCACCTCATGTTATTGTTTTGCTATGGGAAAGAGTGTGTTCTGTTGGAATTCAAAGAAGCAGTCAATGGTGGCACACTCCATGACAAAGCTGAATACATAACTGCATATGTGACAACAAAACAATTAATTTGGCTAAATAAGATGCTAAACGATCTAGATTGCAATCAACAAAATTCCACAAAATTGTTCTGTGACAATATGTCAGCTATAGCCATCTCGAAAAATTATATCTTTCATGACAGAACCAAACACATGAAGATCAAATTTCATGTTATCAGACAGTTTTAGCAAGAAAGGGAACTAAAGGTACGTTACTGCACCATTGAAAAATAGCTAGCAGACTTGTTTACCATGCCTTTAGCCAAAAACAGGTTTGAAGATCGGAGGGGAAGAATTGGAATGTGTAGCTTTAAACCAAGGAGGAGTGTTGAAGTCATGGTACCAACATAATTATAGTTATGTTATTTTCATAACATGGATCTAGTAACAAGGACTTACATGGTCAACTATTGTTTAAAAGTAAAAGATTATCAACTGTACTTTTTTAGATATCATACAAATTTTCCTCCAAAATTAGCTTATCCTCCTTTTGGTTTACAACTCCAAGAAATCAGGCATTCAGTTTAAGCAGAAAGAATCAGGAAAATGTAATTTCCTAATGGAAAAATCAACTGTTAGTTTCTTAAAATCTCATAATAAGAAAGCTTGGCATAGAATTTGACGTTGGACGGTCAACATCTCTGAATCATCAAACCCTAGCAAGCAAGTTAATCAACTACTGACTGATAGACCATTAAAGCAATTGATGCATCACACTGCACAAGCTACTGCTATTGGTCATAGCTGAAAGATGGAAGCTTTTTGTAATGTTGTTTTCACATTTTTATTAATCAACCAAGCTGTACATTTAGGGTTAATAGAAACTAATCAACACCTAGATACAAGGAAGGATAAAAGGAAGACTCCTAGTCTTAAGGAAGATTGAATCTGTTGCTGAATACAAGGAAGTTTAAAGATGAATGATTGATCTTTATTATGATAATGTTGATTTTCATTTTGATATCCCCCCTCAAGATAGGCCACAGGTAGAGAGGCCAATCTTGCCACGTAAATGCTGAAATTGAAAACGAGGGAGAGGCTTAGTAAGAAGGTCAACAATTGATCTACTGAGAAAACATGAGCCACGTGAAGAACACCTGTTTGAACTTTGTCATATAGAAAGATATAGTCAATGACCACATGCTTCATTCTGGAATGAAAGACCGGATTTGAACTTAACTGTGTGGCGCCAATGTTATCGCAGTAGATTACTAAAGTGTTGAGCAGAGTAATGCAAAGATTAGAGAGTAAGGAACGAATCCAGCACAGTTCAGCTACAATAGCAGCAACTGATCTATATTATGCTTCAGTAGAAGATCGAGCTACAATTTTTTTGTTTCTTAGAGCTCCATGAAATGAGATTGTTGCCAAGATAAACAAGGTTGGCACTTGTAGAAGGTATATCAGTTTAGTGCCAATTTTGCAGAATGAACAGAGAAGTGTCAGAATAAGAGTTTCTAAAACCAGAATCCATGAGAAATTTACGCAACTCCTGATACCATGTCCTAGGAGCTTGTTTGAGGCCGAGATAGCTTTATGAAGTTTACACACATGAGTTGGATTATCAAAGTCAATGAAGCTAGGTGGTTGAGCCATGTATATTGTTTCTGCTAAGGTACCTTGAAGGAAGGTGTTGTTGATATCCAATTAGTGAAGAGACCAACCATATGCGATAGCAATGCTAAGCACCAGGTGATTAGTAATTGGCTTAATTACTGGACTGAAGGTGTCCAGATAATCCACACCCGGTCTCTGATGAAAGCCTTTGGCTACAAGGCGAGCTTTAAACTTGTCAACAAAGCCATCAGGATTTCGTTTGTTACAAAATATCCACTTACAGCCTACAAGGTTGGTCACATTAGTGGGATAGACAAGTTGTCATATTCCATTGTGAACAAGGGCATTGTACTCGTCTAACATAGCACTTCTCCAGTTGGAATCTTTAAGAGCCAGGGCAATAGTTGATGATTCTGGGTTAGGTGAAGAAATTAGCTATGTGTGAAGGTTTAGTTTTTTATTAGGTTTGATGATATGGTTTTTGACACGGGTAGTCATGGAATGGTGGGAAGGCGGGTTGTGAGATAGGGGAGTGAGTTTGAGAGGTGTTTGTGCGGTGGTATTTATTGTAATGAGAGGAACCTCATGGTGTGGAAGGCTGGAAGAAGAGATAGTAGTTGTTGAGTTGATTTGGGTGGTCATGATATTTTTTGAACAAGAAGGTCGAAGGTTTGTGACAGAAGAAAGAAACTAATGAAGGAGAGAATTGGGCAGCTCTGATACCATGAAAGATGGAAGCTTTCTGTAATATTGTTTTCACATTTTTATTAGTCAACCAAGCTGTACATTTAGGGTTAATAGAAACTAATCAACACCTAGATACAAGGAAGGATAAGAGGAAGACTCCTAGTCTTAAGGAAGATTGAATCTGTTGCAGAATACAAGGAAGTTTAAAGATGAATGATTGATCTTCATTCTGATAATAGCTACCCCAGGTCAAATCTCAAGAAATGCATGTCGTGAGACCAGCCTTCTTGAAACACAAACAGCTAAGGGAAAGTTAACTCAGCTTCATAATTACCCCAACAACCTATCATCAGCATTCTACTCATACAAACTACTGAACAATACATTCATCAGCACAGTAAACCAAAGTGCATCCAGAAGATTGTCACCAAGACCAAAAAATGCACACAGGCAGATGATACATATATGTCAAATGTAATAGAGTAGAAACAGAGGCGAAACGCTATGAAGAAACAGAGCAAGCATATCAATAAACATTTTTACTAACGTCAGGATTTAATAAGAAATCTAATAATTCTCCAAATAATATTCTAACTAAAGAAAGAAAGAAAGAAAGATGTCAATCTTTTATTCTGACACTCAAACTAGACCAGTTAGTCAATAGATATTTCTTCTTATGAAATATGATATCACCATCAGAAGTCAGCAAACGCCACGTTAAGATGTCAGAAGTGCATGAGCTCCCATTAGCAATCCCTGCTTCAAATTGTTAGGTATTGTCATTTATTGGCAATACCCCACCACCATTGAAGTGGCCACCACCACTAAGCAAGTGGCAGCAGCCTTTGTTGAAGAAGATGACAGCCACCCACTCCCATGTGCAGCTGCTGGAAAGAAGAATTGATGCCACCATTTACCTATAAAAGGGCACTACGAAAGAGAGCAAAATAAGTGAGAGAACATGAGAATGAAGTGAAGAGAAAGAGGAGAGAAAGAGCTGCTGCCATGGGCAGCAGCCCTGCAGCCATTGCAGCTGCGTGAATAGTAAGTTGAGTTGAGTGGATGTGCCTCCTCCTCCATGTAGTTATTGTATCCCTTCTCTATCTACAATAAAATGACTCTCTCCCGTGGATGTAGGCGGTTTTGCCGAACCACGTAAAATATTGTGTCTCAGTGTGCTTACCCCTCCGTTGAGCAATTATCAGTACATCACCGGTCGCCGGAATTTCCCAACACAAATGACATGAGCTAACATTCCTTTCTTTCAAACCAAGGTCATTATGGATTGATTAAATTCATGGGTGGGTGTCAATTTCTTTTCTGTCACTAAAAAATCAAAGCATGTCAGTCAAGCTTTGTCTTATAATGCATCACCTAAGTTTGCAAGAAAAATATGCAATGCAACATCTGTTGCTTTCCAACAATACTAAAATTAGCAAAATCGACATAATAAAATACAAAAACAAAGCAAAAGTAGAGGCAAGCAGATTTACTAAAGAAAAAAAAAAGGAAAACAAAAGGAGTAGTGACAAATAAAGAAGAAATAAAGAAGGAAACAGAAATGGGAAAAGAAAAAAGAGGAAGAAGAAGAAGAGAAAAGGGAAAGGTAGGTTGTAACAAAATCTAGCAAACAATCCTACTCTTGCAGTTATGAAAAGAGAACTGCACTCAGATGTAAAGTCAGATAACTTACATAGAGTGTTCGAACAGCAGCAGCAACAAGGTTTAGTAATTAAGGTTGCCAATGTGGACAGACCAGATTTCATTGAGTATTTATAGGAATCTCGACTGAACTGAGCATGTTTTCCTCTAATGGACAAGGTTACGTTCTCGGAAGCAATTGCACTTCAAATACTTGTCCTAAACGCATTAAATTTGTTTCCAGTAATTGTGTGGAGAGACCTCGTGTCTTGACCTGGTTGGTGAGTCATCCATTATTAATTTTCACAGCTTTTGTGGGGGATAGTAATGTGAAATAAAAATGTATTGAAATATATTTTTTATATTAACAAATTAAAAAAATCAAAAAATATCTTAAAAATTTAATTTAATATTTTTTAATAAAAAGTAATTTAAAGGCATTTTAAAAAAACATGTTTAAAATGAGGGATAAAGTCATTTTTCATGTACAACAAAAAATATTAATTTAATATTTATTTATTTTTTACATAAAATAAATTCTATATCGATCCTTACATAGCCTACTTCCATGGAGCCAGTAATTAAAGAAAACTGAGCAAGAAATTCTATTTTAACTCTGTTGGAGATTGTGATTTTGAAACCATTGATATGAAATGACAATAATAGATGTAGATGATTGAAATGCCAACCCTAGAATTGGTTGCTCTTGTGTGTGAGAGAGAGACAAGTTTGACGAAAAATCTCACTAGATTTAGGTTTTTTTGTAGGCTGATGGATAGACAGGGAGATTGAGACCGTTGGACATGGGTTTCACAACATCCTTAAAAACAAGTTTTATGTTAAGCTTAAAAAACTCTTAATTTAACGTTTAAGTACTTAGCAGTGATGTGAGAGTAATGAAGCTCTTAAATACCGTTTTATGTTTGTTTGCTGAGAAAATATATGGGACAAAAAAGTAATCAAAGGTTAAAGAAGATTATAACGAGTTAGGAAATTAAAACCCTTTATTTGATGGCTCTTTTAGGATAAAAATAGATTAGAAACTTAATGTATAAAAAACACTGTCTCACTCTAGCTGTGCTCTTTTTAAGTGCCACTTAGAAAACGTACTCATTTCAGCATAATACAAGAATTATGAAATTTAAAATAGATGTCTGCATGCCTTAAGCAGACTTTGTTATTTAAATTTAGCAATTTAAATTTTGCTTTCAATATCAATTACGAACTAAAACATAATCTTCTTGCTGAGATCAAACCACGGACAATTACCATATTATTTTTATAGTTTTATTAGAGATAGCATGTTCTGCATCATTCATTCATTCTCCAATAGCACCTGTTTCTTTGACAAGATCTGCTGCCTTTTCTTGAATCAACTTCCACAAATCATCTACATGTCGTTCTTCAGTCAAGGTTGATCCGATCGCACAGCGTATGATAAACAGGCCACCAACCACCGCGTGTGTCATGAATGCACGACCACTTTCATTCACTGCAGCTAGAAGCTTACGGTTCAATTCCAAGCCTTGGCATTCATCGTCGTGCTTGAGCCTAAAACAAACCAAAGAAAACCTCCTTCGCACCACCACCTCAAACCTACTGTCTTTACCCACCAGTGACTCAAACCGCTTAGCCAAGTTGACATCGCTACGTATATGGCACATAAGGTTTGCTAATCCATGCCTCCGAATCACAATCCAAAGCTTCAGAGCTCTGAATCGCCTACTCAATGCAATTTGCCAATCTTTGTAGTCCACTACGTCATTTGATTCACTGGCATTGTTCCTCAAGAATTCTGCATCACTGGACAGTGACTCGATTAACAAACGAGGCTGCTTAACCCACAAGCAGCAACAATCCATGTTAGTGAGTAACCATTTGTGTGGATTCATGCTCAACGAGTCTGCAAGTTCTACTCCATCCAGGTAATGCCTGAATTCAGGGCATATGCATGCACTACCGGCGTAAGCTGCATCAATGTGGAACCATAGATTATATTTCCTGGCAATTTTCCCCAGATCCATAACAGGATCAACAGCTCCACTTGCTGTAGTGCCTACAGTAGCGCATAAAAATAACGGCACAAATCCAGCTTTGATATCGTTTTCAATTGCATCTTCCAATGCTTGAGGTGATAACGAAAATTCCGATGAAAATGAGGTAGAGAGGCATCGAAAATTAGAGGATGGAATTCCAACTAATTTGACGCCCTTAAGTAGAGTTGAATGGGTTTGATCAGAGGCATAAACTACCAGCTTCGTAATGTTTTCAGCTCCAATCATTCTCAAGGTGTCGTCTCTTGCTGCAACGAGGGTGCAAACTATAGCCTCACAAGTGCTACCGTGCAAGACACCACCTCCGTTTCCAGAGAACAAAAACGTAGATGGGAGCTTGAGCATCTTTCCCATCCAATCCATTACAATGGATTCCAGTTCGGTAGCAGCAGGAGATGCAATCCAGTTGAAGCCAACAACATTAAGGCCTGTGCAGAGCATCTCACCAACAAACCCTGCAGTGCTTGCATTTGCTTGGAAGTAAGCAAAGAAGTTAGGGCTTTGCCAATGAGTGAGGCCTGGGATAATGCTATCAGTTACATCCTTGAGAACATCTTCTAAGGATTCCTGGCAATATGGGGCAGTGTCTGGCAATTGGTTGAATAAGTACCCTGGTTTCACTTGGCTTTGAACCGGGTTCTTTTCAATGTTCTTGTAATAATCAGCAATGAAATCGATCACCATTTTGGAATCATTGGTGAAACGATTTGGGTCTAAAGGGGAGAAAGTGTTTGTGGATAGAGAACCCATTTATTTCGGATAGACGAATGGATCACTTCAATTTTCTTCTCTTCAAGTGTTTGAGGATTTATCATGAGTAGAAGGGTGGTCTTTAAAACTGAAAAATTATTATTATTATTATTATTATATATATGAATATAATAATATCAAGTATAACCAATTGGTTACAAGATATATTAAAATAAGAGGTCGTAGATAAGATAGATTTTGGCAATGGTTGTACTTAAAATAAGAATGTGATTTTATTGGAAATGTTGAGTGTGTTTTCTAGATTTGTGGAGCTGTGTTGGCTGGATTTGTAGTAGTGTGTTTGGTCAAATTAATTTTGTATGTTATATTGCTTTAATTTTGGTTATTTGTTTGTTTGTTTGAATATAATGGTTAGTTTTGTGCATAAATGATGTATTTGAGTTGGTAATGTGACTGGAAATTTTTGCGATTACAATGAACCATGTCAGACTTTTGCGATTACAATGGCAAACTTGGACCACTAGTGGCATAGAATCAGCCATTATAAAAGAAATGTACAAGGTCGCCATTGTAAGGCGCATGCCCAGTTTTTTTATTTTTTATTTTTTAATTAAATCTTTATTTAACATAATTAATTTAAAATTAGATTTGAGATTACCAAACTAAAAAACAAAGAAATGAACTGAAAAAAATAATATATAACTAACCCTGACACTACACCATGAAACGACTTTATTGACGGATTCATTCCGTCGGTGTAAGACACACAATTTATCAGTAACATTTTTATCGTCGACGTCACCGACGGAATCCGTCTGTCAGAATATTGATCGTCGGTAATTTCCAGTTTCGTCTCTACTTCTGTCAGAAAAAAAAAAAACACCGAATGTCTTATAGACAGGGGAAGAGCGTCAAAAATATATTTTCCGCGAGAACTTTACCGACGGAATTATTCCGTCTGTATTTTCAACGGTAATCACTGACAGAATGGTCGTCGGTGATTGTGAGATGAACAATAAATATTTCAGAACTCTCTATAAAATACAGATGTATATATTCCGTCGGTAACAACAATGGTAAACACCGAAGGAATATATCCATCGGTGATTGTGGCATGAGAGGTAATTTTTTTCCAATTCTTGGTAAATTATCGACGACCTAGTTCCGTCTATAAGGTCGTCGGTATTGATTTAAAATACTTCATTGCATGGACAAACAGGAACCACTAATGGCATAGGACGAGCGTAAAGTGGTAAAAGCTCTAGTGGGCCGAAAAATATATGTCGTGGTTTTTTTTATAAAAAAATTCTAATTTTCATTTATTAAAACATATAGGCTAAATACATTTTAGTATTTAATTTCTTAAATTATTTTCAATCAAGTCACACTTGATTAATTATCTCAATTTAATTTCTAACTAATAGTTCTTAATATGTGTGACCCATTAAGTTCCAAATATATTGGCTCAAATATAAATTATAATTTTAAATAAATAGAATTATATAAATCAAATAATTTAATTTATTTGAAGATCAAGTGCACCATCTAACAACGTGTCATGATCCCTTAAATATTAAGAAAGTAATAAGTGGTTTGACTGAACCTTTGAGTGGCCAGCTTTTCAGTGTAATTATTATCTCTTCATTAATAATGTTTCAATTTAGATATTTTAGCATGGAGTGTATTTATCATGTCAAATCATATTTGTTCGCAACATTATAGTTGGTGATGAATCAAATACTATTTGAGAACATGTGGAATATTTTTTCTAATTAATTCACGGTGATGAATCCTCTCTTAATCACTCAAATGCTTTTATCAATTATGTTTCAATTTAGATATGTTTAACATGGGGTGTGTTTGTTATGTCAAATCATATTTGTTCACAACATTATAGTCATTGATTATTTAAATAAAATTTAAAACTCTTTTCAAATCTCATTCCACCTTGTGCAAGGTGATAAATCAAATACTATTTGAGAACATATGAAACTTTTTTTTTAATTCACTCAGGGTGATGAATCCTCTATTAATCACTCAAATACCTTCATATAGTTTATGTTATATCCAATGTCAATGTCTACCCATTTGTTACATTTACCAAGATAACGTGTAACAAGATGAAAACATAACACTCCCTATATAAAAATAACTTAGTGATTGCAAGTCTAAGAATAAATCGTCACGTGAGTCTTTATATAGATATGAGTGATATCTCCATATGAAAATCTCTTGCGAGTCAGTTCAATGTATATATATTATAACAAGCACTTATATATTAGTTTTAAATATTCTTTATACCTTAGCTTATGAGAAAAAAATACTTCTTTTCATTAAAAAAAAAAAACATAATATGTACATGTCTCAACGGTTCTCTAATAAATGTCTAATATTTAAGAGAACATCAACCAGAAACATTTTAGAAACAATGTTTTGATGCAATAGGAATCTCATAATTATAATAACTTTATAATTTTTTTTGCAAAGTATTTTTATCTCATGAAATTTATCTTTACTTCATATTCATAAATCAAATATTATATTTATTAATAAAATATTATATGAATATTAAAGATAAATTAAATCTTTTTTAATAATAAATATATATTTACATGAATATAATAAGGTCACGTGTAACCAACATATTGGTTACGGGACATATTAAACTAACAGGTTGTAGATAAGATAGAGTTTGGTAATGGTTGTACTGAAAATCAGGATGTGATTTTATTGGAAATGTTGAGTTTGTTTGTTAGATTTGTGGCATTGTGTTTGCTGGATTTGTAGTAGTGTGTTTAGTCAAATTTTGTATGTTAGATTGCTTTAATTTTGGTTATTTGTTTGTTTGTTTGAGTATGATGGTGAGTTTTGTGCATAAATGATGTATTTGATTTGGTCATGTGACTGGAAATTTTTGTTTGCTGGAAACTGTAAAGAATTGTTGAGAAAATTTTGTACCCTACGATCTTGAATTTGATGTTTATGGTAGCTTGTGATTTGGCTGGAAATGGCAAGGGCAGAGGGAAATTTGGCTTGATGTGATATTTCTTAATACTATATACTTTTTTGTTATGGTTTGTGTATATATTTGGATTAAGATATTTGATTAATGGAAATTTGGTCGGTAGATCACTTGAGATTTGATGCTTGACAATGTTCAAGATGATCTTTGACGATTTTTCTTGAAATTTGGGCTTGTTTTTTTTTTTTTTGTGGTTTTTGGGGCATGAAAATAGCAAAGAACTCTTCAATTTATTTTTTGTTTTTTGTTTTTCATACAAGCATGGAGAACATGTGCTTCCAAAAAAGTTTATATATAGATTTTCTTAGGTGAGTTTCGAAAGATATAAAACTGCTCTGTCCTGACCTGACCAGACCACATGTTTGAAAACATGTTTTCCCACAGTTCATAGATATAAAACTGCTCTGTCCTGACCAGACCACATGTTTGAAAACCACAGTTCATAGAAACTCTGACCTCGAAAAATCCAACGAAGATGATGGCGTTAAAAACAGAGGCCGCAAGCCGATCGATCCCTCTTGCTACCACATATTTCGTTGGGACCCAGCTATTCAGAAAACAAAATTGAAAGTTATCTGAGCTTTACCATAATGAGCATTCGTTACTTTCTCCCACAATTTTGCAACCACAATTTCAAACTTCTAAACACAGCTCACAATTTTGCAACCACCGACACATTTCATTTCTTTTTATTTTTCTTTTTTCCTTAACATTATATGTATAACTAAAGAGTACGGGGAAATCACTTTTTCCCACACTCAAATACATACAATATTAATCCATAATGCATTTTTCTTTTTGTCTTTTTCACTTTTTCTTTTTTTTTTTGTTTATTTTTTTTTCAAAACTACTTTCCTTTTTTTTTCCTACTTTTCTCTTTTTGTTTATTCTCCGAAATTATTTTTTCTTATTTTATTTTTTAATATTGAACTGGTTAAAAATTATAGTTACAATATGTGAGAAAAACATTGTAACTTTTTTTACAAAATACTGTGAATTGCTATAATATTTTTTTCCATATGGTTTTTTTTTGTTTTTCCCGAAAATTGTATTTGTTAATTTTATTTTTTAAATATTAAGCTAGTTAATAATTATAATTACATGTAAATATAAGTTTTTCCTCATAAAACACTATGGATTGATACAGTTTTTCCTCACATGGTTTTTTTCCAGTTTCTTTTGTGTTTTCTTTTTTTGTAATATTTTTTTTATAAAATTATTTTCATTGATTTTTTTTAATATTAAGTTAGTTAGAATTTAACTTTGTAATAAAGCTTAATCAGGTGGGGAAAACAATGAAGCTTTCCTCACAAAATATTATGGATTGCTACAGTGTTTCTCCACATGTTTTTTTTCTTATGATTTTTTCAAACTTATCTTTGTCAATTTTATTTTTTTAATATCAAGCTGGTTGAGAATTATAATTACAAGTAATTACAAATAAGGCTAAATCATGTGGGGAAGCACTGTAGCTTTCATCACAAAACATTGTGAATTACTATAGTGTTTCCAACATGATTTCCCCCCTTTTTTTGGTGTTTTTTTTGTTATTTTTTTAAAATTATCTCTATCGATTTTTTTTAATATTGAGCTGATTAAAAATCTAGCTTTGTAATTTTTTTCTTTAAAATACTGTGAATTGTTACAGTGTTTTTCCATATGATTTTTTTATGATTTTTTTCAAAATTATTTTTGTTGACTTTTTTTTTTAATATTGAGTTGGTTAAGAATTATAATTACAATAAAGCTAAATTATATAGGGAAAGCGTTGTAGTTTTTCTAACAAAACACTGCGGATTCCTACAATATTTTTCTAAATAGTTTTTTATTTTATTTTATTGGGAAAAAACACTGTAGTTTTTCTCACAAAACATTTTCAATTACTACAACATTTTTCCTCATGGGTTTTTCTCTTTCCAAAATTATTTTTGTTGGTTTTTTTTATATATTAAATTGGTAGAGAATTTAACTTTGTAACTTTTTTTGCTTTTTATTAGCAGAAAAGCTAAATCATGTGGCGAAAGCACTGTATCTTTTCTCATAAAATACTGTGGATTGCTACAAATCATTTTGTTCATTCTCTAAGTTTTTTTTATCACCAACACAACTTTTCTTTTCCATCATGAAATATTGTCTCCATCATACCTTTAGTTTCTATTACTTATTTAGCACTGGTTCATAATTATAGCACTATCAAGTACATTTATTTTATAAGCCTGTGGCAGTGCGTGAGCATGCTATCTCGTTTATTATATTTTATGTATTAAAGTTGAGGTTTTTCTCAATCGACTTTGAATTAATACGTTCATATATATATATATATATATATATATATATATATATATATATATATATAAAGGCCTTTTCTTTAGCATTTTTTCTTGAATTCAAGCCTAAAACGATACATTAAAAGTGCATTTATATTTGGTTAATGTTTTCAAAATAAATGAGATAAAAATGTATTTGGTTAAAGAGATGAAAATATAAAATAAGTTTAAAATAGTTTTGAAATGAATCTTTATTTCTTAAAATAAAATAATTCTAGTTTATATATATATATATATATATATATATATATATATATATTTCGAGAGTACTTTGTGTGTATTTAAAACACAAAGCAAGCCTAATCGTCTGCACATAAAAATTCACACACACACACACATATATATGTTTTAAATAGAACACAGTTCGGCACTACATGCCTTAATTTTAAATAAATAATAAGTAGAAGAGTAATATAAAAAGTTGATAATAGCACAACAAAGACCTTGAAACTTAAGTTAGTTGAGACAGTGAAAAAATAGATTATAAGTGAAGAAAAGTTTTATGGTACATATGTATGAACAATAAAAGATTGTTCAAAACTCAAACTCAACAATTAAATTTAATATACACATGTTGTAGCCCTGTGATTTTGTTGATCACAAGCCATAAGAGATTCGCTAATAAATCTACAAGATATGCAGGTGAAATTGTTTGATGAAAGATAATTGGGCCATCAGAGTTTGAACTATTGCGAAGCCGAACAAAAACTCATGACAGATCAGGTTCATAAACACAACACTTGCAGTCCATGCCCATATATAAGAAAACAACCAATTCAAGCGCATGCGAGCAAACTGGATAGATTCAAGGTTTGGATCGATCCATAATAAAGAATAGAGCAAGGAGAAAAAGGAAAGAAGAAGATATATCATCAATCTCACATATAAAAAGAAAATATTGCAAGCAAGAGAAGATTATACCGGTTATAAGATCAAAACCTAGGGTTAACACTAGAGATGAGAAAAATTAGCAGCTTATCCAGAGATTGTGAAGGATTGAAATGGCAAACTAATTGAAAATTCTGGGTCATCAAGCCAAGAATCATGGAGGAGAAAAACTACTGTATATAAAGCACACCATAAATTAAACCTGTGATACTGCTAACGGTTGTTTAAATACTCTACAGAGGATAAATTTTGAGATACTTTCTTGGCCATGATGTACACAGCATGATGCCCTGAATTTCAAACATAACGAAAGCCGAGGATTCATGTCTCGTAACGAAGCAACAGAATATCATGAACAAAAGTAACAGTATCCCATGAAGCAGAATTGGGAATGATCTCATTGATCCTCCCTCCCTAGAAGAAGACAAGTGGGGTTTCATATTTTAAGAGAGATTTGTGGAAGAGCTCGCACCAGGCAACCCTGCTGTGGCTGTAAAGAGTTTGCATTTCCTTCAATATGTTGAAGTCATGGTACCAAAGCTGGAACAGTATTACTTAGCAGTGATCTACTGCATTGCTGTCTATCTGCTAATGACAGCATTATCTAGATTAGTATGTTTCTTTCAATTCGTTTTTTTAGTTTATCTAGGATTAGCCTATTATACAACTCCTTAGATAAAGGAGATGATAACGGGTACGTTTCTTTTGTTTTCCATAATTCTGTAATGTTTGCTTCCTTCTATAAATAAAACATTGGGGATGGCAGTAACCAATCGAGACATTTTATGCTCCTTGTTCTTTCTACTATAAAGACTTTGTTCTTTGTTCTTTTTTCTTAGTTTACCAACAATAGTATGTTCTTTATATATTAGTTTTACAACAATTGGTATCAGAGCACCTCTAATCTTTGAAGGGTTTGTGAGTAAAAACACAAGAGATTAGAAAGGATAAAACAAAGCTTTCTGCTTTGAAGGTTGGTGAGTGAAAACACGGGAGATAAAGTGAGTTTTTTAAATGGTTTCTGCTAATTTTCTAGCAAAAACACTAGTGTTCACAAGGCAAAATTATGATGTGTGAGCTGTGAAAATGAAAACCTATCTCAAAGCTTTTGATTTGTGGGAGATAGTGGAGAGTGACAAGTAATCTACTCCACTAGGAAACAATCCTACAATTGCATGGATGAAATTTTTCAATGCAGAAAAGGCAAAGTGATTCAAAGCTCTTTCATGTCTTCATAATGCTGTAAGTGAAGACATCTTCACAAGGATTATGGCGTGTAAATTTACCAAAGAAACATGGGATAAATTAAAAGGAGAATTTCATGGTGATGAGAAGTCAAGGAGAAGATGCAGGTTTTAAATCTTAGAAGATAGTTTGAAGGTTTGAAGATGAAAGAAACTGAAACCATCAAAGACTTCTCTTCTCAAAATTTAAAACTTGTGAATCAAGTGAGACTTTTGGGAGAAGATTTTCCAGATTCAAGAATAGTAGAGAAAGTTCTGGTAAGTCTACTAGAGAAAGTTCTGGAGCAAAGATAAGCTTATAGACAAGAAGGAACAAGTGAAGGAGCTCTTGTTGTAGTTTATAAGGAGAAGAATCGGGCTAATAATTTTACAGAAACAATCAAGAAGGAAAAAGAGAAAAAGGGAGAGGCTGGCAATCCAATAACTAGCAACAGAACAACAACAACAACATCTTCACTAGAGGAAAGAGAAGAAAGAACATTTTCCTGCTTGAAAATTCTGTTAGAAAACAAATCATCTTAAAGATTGGTGTTGGCTCAAGAATGCACAATGCCAAAACTACAAGCAATTTGGTCACATCCAAAGATTCTGCAAAAACATAGCAGAAATAGTAAAACAAGCTCAAGTAGCCGATTGTTTAGAAGCCAAGGAAGATCTTTTATTCATGGCTACAATACAGGAGATGTGTAACACAGCAAAGGCAAACAACTTATCATGGCTCATTGATAGTGGCTGCACTAATCACATGACAACAGATTTGAGCTTATTCAGAGATTTGGATAAAAGCTATCTATCTAGAGTCAGAATTGGCAATGAAGACTATGTGAAGGTTGAAGGAAAAGGAGCAATTAAAGTAAAACATTGTCAGGTACAAAAACTCTAAAAAATGTTCTTTATGTAC
This sequence comes from Populus alba x Populus glandulosa, assembly GCA_033617975.1. Classification (NCBI taxonomy): domain Eukaryota; kingdom Viridiplantae; phylum Streptophyta; class Magnoliopsida; order Malpighiales; family Salicaceae; genus Populus; species Populus alba x Populus glandulosa. The sequence goes on along the minus strand of CM066155.1, from coordinate 4,097,533 downwards.
CTCAGATCAATCATAATCTAGTTAGTGTGGAAAATTCATTAAATCTGGATACTCAATATTCTTTAATGATTGAGTATATAACATTAAAGATAAAAATGGAGTGCTACTACTTTCTGCAAAAATGATAAACATAAGTTTTATTATTGATTGAAGAGAAGTATGCTTGAGTGCTAACACTTATGAGGACAATAAATCTGTTCTTTGGCACAAACATTTAGGGCACTTCAATTATGCAACTTTAAAGAGAATCGATGACTTGTAAATGACTTACAGTTTACCAGATATACATGAATAAAAGGGTATTTGTGAAGCCTGTTAATTAGGAAAACAAACTAGAGCTATTTTTCGTGACAATGCATTTAGAGCACTGTCAAAACTCCAGCTGGTACACACAAATATGTGTGAGCCGATGCATAATGAATCATTGAATGGTTCAAAGTATTTTCTTCTATTTGTTGATATTTATAGTTGGTTCTGTTGGGTTTACATTCTGAAATCAAAATTTGATGCTTTTGTTGAGGTTGTTAAATTTAAAGCAGCAGTTGAACTAAAAATAGGAAACAAATTGAAGATATTGAGGTCTGACAATGGAGGAGAGTATATCTCTCGACAATTTGAGGCATACTTGGCGAAAGAGGGGATCAAACATTAGCTGATAGTTCCATACACACCACAACAAAATGGTGTCTGTGAGAGGTGAAACAAAACTTTGTTGGAGATGGCAAGATGTTTACTTTATGAGAAGAAACTTCCATTGAAATTTTGGGCAGAAGTGGTGAACACAACATCATATCTTCTAAACCGAATGGCTTCAAGAGTTTTGGCAGACAAAACTCCCTATGAACTCTAGTGTCACACCTTCACGGCGGAGAACGGAGTCGCGACGACCCTCGATCGATTTCGAGTTTTTTTGTTTTTTGTGAGTAAAGGAATCGCCACCTAGTATTATGGTCACTAGGAACCCTAACTAGTCTTTCAAAGATTTTAAGGTAAGGGACTGGTTGCGTAAAGGGAAGATATCAACACCCCTAGGATGCCTTACCTAAGGTAAGTTGCTTGGTGTTTGGTTTGCCTTATAATTGCTATGGTGTTGGTGTTCTCTTAAATAGGTTTCCTAGGATAGGTTTGCTATGATGAATGGATTTGGGTTCAAAGTCTAAAAGCAAGAACTCTTGGCCAATATGGATCATACCTTTAGATATGTCTACAAAGTGCTAAGGAGAACCAATGCAAAATTGAAATCTATGTTTGATTTAAACTGAATTTAATATGATAGAAATCCAAGGAGATTCCATGTGCTTTAAAAGCTTATTTTTCCCTTAGTATTTTAAGAGTTTGCGACTTGTAAATCGCAAGGAGGAGGGACAAAAATTTAAAAATCTATGGAAATTCATGGCGCTTTAAAAGCCTATTTTTGCCTTAGTGTTTCATACTCTCACGGCTCATAAATCGTGGAGTCAACAATTGAAATGTCCTCAATTATAATCAAAGCTTCTTTCAAGGATGTGTGATGACTTATTATTCTTAGAAAATTATTTTGGATAGTTACCATTTAGGGTTTCTTTATCCAATTATTAATAGTAAATAATAATAAGTTATTCCCAATAATATTTTGGATATTCATCCCTTTGAGATTTCTTTATCCAAACATTAATGGTGAATAATAGATGAATTCCTCCAAAATAAGATTTATGTATTTTTTGGAATATTGGCCAATACCCTTTGGAGTTTTACAAACATGTTGTAAATCTAGTGTTGCTACCCAATTTTTGACCCATGTTTTTGATATATTTTCAAAAAATTCAAAAATAGAGAAAAAGAAAGAAAATCCAAAAAAAATGTTTTTTAATATATTTTCATCATTTTAGCATTTTCAACGTCGTCTAAAAAAAAGAATTTAATTTTTTTAAAAGATTTTCAAACGCGTTCGACTTTTCACGCGTCATTTTTAAAATCATTGATTTTCCTCATTGAGTCGACGTTGATATTGCTCGTTTTCAAAAAATACAAAAAATAAGAAAAATCAAAATTTACAAAAAAAGAAAGAAGTTGAGGGACCAAGTTGAAAAACCTAGTAAAAGTTTTCCTATAAATACCATGCTAAACTGATTTTTGAAGAGGGGGGCTAATTTTGGAAACACCAGAAAATACAACAAAAAACCCTAAACCACAAAAAACCCTAAAATCCATCTCTAACCAAAGGCAGCCGCCGGAGCCCCCCACCCTTTGGATTTTTTATTTTTCTCTTCTTCCTTCCCCCAGCCACAGCTCCCCCACACACGGCCAAACAACCCCCGAACCCCCCTTTGCTTGATTTTGATCTTCTTCTCCATCAACCGGCGTAGCCCCCTTTCCCCGGCTGAGATTTTTTTCTTTCTTCCTCTGGCAGCCAAGCCCCGCCTCTCCTCTCTCCTTTTTCTTCTCCCAAAACCAGAAGCCAAGACAGCTCCCTCATCCTCCTCTCGGCCGTTCCTCCTTCTTCACCATCAGCGGCCCGCAGCCATCACAGACCAGCCACTGCAGCTCTCCTTTTCCTTCCTTCTCCCACAGCCCAGTCTTCTCCCCGCAAACCAGCAGCGTCGACTCATCCAACCTTCACATAAATCGGCGGAGCTCCTCTCATCTCAACAGATCTTCTTCCCTTTCAGTCTCCTCAACGGTAACGACCACAGACAAGCAGCAGCAAGGCCAGCCACCGTTGTTCCTTTCCCAAGCAACGTCGTTCCCCCTTTGCAACCGCTGGATCCACCACCAGAAATAGAGGAGAAGAAGACACCCACAACCGCCGGCCATCTGAAACAGAAGAAGAGGAAACAAAAACAATCTGCAGAGAGGGGCAGATCCAAGACGGCGGAGAAAGAAAGAAAAAAAAACAGATTTGAAAAACTAAGAAAAAATTAAAATCAACTGCTGTTTGTGTGTGTTTCTCCGTTCTGCAGATATCGGTGGTTGTCACCGCCGGCGAGGAAGAGAAGAGGGGAGGAAGCCATTTCTGGCCCCCCTGTTCCTGGTTTGTTTTCACGGCGGCGCGTGGACCCACGCGCCGCCAGCAGCGGTGGTGTGTGAGATCCACGCGCCGCCACTGTCCCTGCTGTTCCAGAGGTCTTCACAGCACTATTCCAGCGACTCAGAGGTTTCCAGCACTGTCCCGGATTGTTTTGTGTCATTTTTGTAAATTTTAGATTTGTTTAATGTAATTTTTGTTTAATGTAATTTTTTGTTTAGTGTTGAGTTTCTTTTGAATTTTTGTATGTTGTAAATGTGGATGTAAAAGAAAAAGAAAAGAACAGAAAAGAAACAAAAATAGTGAAAGTGTATGTGTGTGTTTGTATTTTGTTTTATTTGTTTGTATATATTTTTTAATGATAAAATTGCAAATATATTAAAGAAGAATTTAATATTTTGATCGGATCACGGTTAAGAATTATTAACTTATACGTAAGTGATATTTCTAATTTCCGATGAAAAGACAATTATTAAAACTTCTTTAACACGTCAAAGCCACGAAGCAGCTTACCTCAGGTAGGGTGCGTTAGGGGTGCTAATACCTTCCCTAACCACAAGCAGTCCCTTACCCGTGAATCTCTGACAAGACCAGTATATCCGGTTTCCTAGTAGCCTTCAATAAATTACTAGGTGGCGACTCCAACGAACCATTCAAGCAACGCAACATACGAGAAAAATCGCCAGCCGATGCCGCGCGCGGATTTTTCGACGTGCGACATCCAGAATGCAAGAAAATAATTTTTTGTTATGTTTAAGAAATCCATGCGAAAAAAAAATTGTGTCGAAATTTTATAAAAAAACGTTTAAAACATGTTAGGGTATTGGCCGTATGCATGAAATTTTTTTTTTGATATATATGTATATTTTTTCACATTGTGTCGAAAATCGGGTATTCTAAATACGAGATTGATATTTTTTTATACAACATAAAAAAATTTCAGACTTTATAATAAATATGCCAGAAAATAAATCTCTCTCTTTCTTTTATTTTTTTCGAAGGGGCTTATATATAGTCTAATATATTTCTATTTAAGAAAGATTCAATGCATTAATTCTAGGATGCAAATCCACGCTGATTTGCAGTAAAAAAATGCAAAAAGGAAACTGAAATATTATGATTCCTATTCTGATTTCAGCAATTAGTTTCCATTGATCAAAGGGTGGTACAACTTCTTTCTTTCCTTCCATAGCTATGACCATGAAGCACTAGCTGCTCCCTTTGAAATGAGGCAATAAAAACATGGTCTGGAACTCTCCATTCAAGCGAGAGAAACATGGAAACCAAATAGGAAATTGCAGATAAAAAGGAAAGAAAAAAGCGGGCTAGATGTGTATATAAAAATGTGGTTTCTTCAATTTCTTCCTCCGGCAAAATTCCTTCTAATTTTATCTTTAATCAACTTCCTTATTTTAACACCTTTTCCATTTGGTCCTAAAAAGGGCTTCAAATTGGCCTGCAATTGGCCTTCAAACTTTAAGAATCTTGCAATTGTGTCCCTGCAAACTCGAGCAAAACAAATCCTTCTCGCGGCAGAAATCCCTACTTTCACATTAGATATTCAAACGAGAATATATTGAGCTTTTAATATCAAAATTAAGCGATTCAAAAGCCTAAATTTTTCTACGCGTCCAAGACTACAACTTTGATGAAGGATTCAAAGTGAGATAAAATCATTTGAGAACAGAATCAAGCAGTGATCTGGTTGATGAAAAAGGGTCTTCTGATCTAATTCAGAAAATGACAATGTCGAGCATCCCGATATGAATGAGAGTATGACCTAAGAACAAATCAACAAAATTTGTGATGGAAATAGAGTTTTTTTAGTGCAAAACTCGGGTTAGGATCCTTCTGGTGGCAGAATTCTCTACTTTCACGTTAGATATTCAAACAAGAATATTATGAGCTTTTGTAATCGAAATCAAGCGATTCATTAGTCCCAAAATTCATCTACACTTGTAGAGCTACAACTTTCATGAAGGATAAAAAATAAGATAAATTCGTTTTGAATAACAGAGTTGCAACCAAACTTGGCTGGAAACCTTCTCGCGACAGGATTCTAAGTTTTCACACTAGATTTCAAACAGGAATATCTTGAGCTTTTGATATCAAAATCAAGTAATACAAAATCATAAATTCATCTACATGTCCCAGACTACAACTTTGATGAAGGATTCAAAGTGAGATAAAATCTTTTTAGATAATAGAATATGGCAGGAATTTGGTTGGTCAAAAAGGTTCTTGATTTGACAATGCCGAGCATCCAAATCTGATTAAGAGTTTGTCCTAAGAAAAGTGATCCCTTGGACCCAATAAAGGTATAAGTCAATTTTTCAACATGTCATTAGTGACAGAATATAGCTAGGATGGTCATATATCATACGAAACCAAGTCAGAATCAGAGCCTAAGTTGGAACAAAAAATTATGGCAGCAGCAGAATCAATTTTTTTAAAATGCAAAAGTCTGAGGGATTTATATGAAGACTCCTTATCAGCCTAAGAAACCTGACGCTTTTGGCAACAAAGGGAGAGGACAAAAGGAGTAGAAAACAACTCAAACAGGGTTCGAAAAAATATTTATTTCGCCTCCGTTTTTGTCAATTTTCCAGCAAACATGAGCTACACTCTTGCACTTAGATATTAGTAATAATGACCATAATGCTATCATCAGACAGGCTCTCACCAAGACAAGCTGAACATCTTAATGTTTTAAGTGTGATGACTAAGGCGGACATTAGACATCTATAAATTACTATGAAATACATAAATAGAACTAAAAGACCTATAAATCTTCATGGAACTTTTTTACTTCCCCCAAAATCTATATGTCACAGTCCCATCACTTCCTTTTACTGGGGTAAGGAAACCCATGCTTTGCTTATAAGATAGGACGAAGCAAACGAACATGATCAGGCTGTTGCTTATATGCTTAAGAAATACAAAATGTTCTTAACCGGCATTTGGACCAATGGAATAGGGGAAAATTTTATGAAAAGAATAAATGATAAACAAAGAGTTGTCATGAGAATTTGATTGTCACCTCAAATCACTTAATTCCAATTTAAGATCACTTATTTCCATGCCTGAAAGCCTAATTGCAGCCATTGTACTGGGCAGTTCCTCACGAGCTGTATCTGCTAGCTTCGAAAGAGATGTTGCTGCTTTCCCCATTGCCTGTCAAGCAGGGAGGAAAAAATAGAAGAAAAGGAACCAATATTGGCAACAGAACACTAGAATCGTTAAATTGCATAAGATAATTTGTATAATATTAAAATCTTCACAAATAGGAACTTAAAATTACAAGAGTAACAGACAGTTCAAATATCCAGAACAACTAAAACTCTAAGGATACGATAAAATGAAAATGCACAAAGCAAATAAAAGAACTGGTAAGAGGAATTAATTAGCATGGAGAGCAATATACTGTTGAAACCCTTTTGCTGAAGATTAATAATTTGTAAATTAACTAATGCTGGATTTGACTTCCTAAAGCTTGCACATTGGAAGCGGCTTGCAAGTAGTTGATTACCAACATAATTATAGTTATGTTATTTTCATAACATGGATCTAGTAACAAGGACTTACATGGTCAGACTACTGTTTAAAAGTAAAAGATTATCAACTATAATTTTTTAGAGATCATACAACTTTTCCTCCATAATTATCAACTCCAAGAAATCAGGCATTCAGTTTAAACAGAAAGAATCAGGAAAGTGTAATTTCCTGATGGGAAAATTAACTGTCAGTTTCTTAAAATCTCATAAGAAGAAAGCTTGGCATAGAATTTGATGTTGGACAGTAAACATATCTGAATCATCAAACCCTGGCAAGCAAGCTAATCAACTGACTGATAGACCATTAGAGCCTGTTTGTTTCTACGTTCCAAAAGCGTTTTTGAAAAATTTTAAATATTTTTTATTTTTTATTAACTTCAAATTAATATGTTTTTAGTGTTTTCAAATCATTTTGATGTGCTGATGTCAAAAATAATTTTTAAAAAATTAAAAAAACATCATTAACATGTATTTTGACATGAAAAATTATTTGAAAAATAACCACAACCACACTGTCAAACAAGCTCTAAAGCAACCGATGCATCACACTGCACAAGCTATGCTGATGCATCACACTGCACAAAATAATACTGATGCATTATTTGAAATGCATGTTTCTTAAAACACAAACAGCTAAGGGAAAGTTAACTAAATTAGTATCAATCAGCTTAGTAATAATAACCTTTCTTAAAACATAAACAGCTAAGGGGAAATTTAACTAATTTAGCACGCAATCAGCTTCATAATTACCCAAACAACATATCATCAGCATTCTACTCATACAAACATACTGAACAATACATTCATCAGCACAGCAAACCAAAGTGCATCCAGAAGATCGTCACCAAGACCAAAAAATATACACAAACAGATGATACATATATGTCAAATGTAATAGAGCAGAAACAGAGGCGAAACACTACGAAGAAACAGAGCAAGCATATCAATAATGCATCACCTAAGTTTGCAAGAAAAATATGCAATGCAACATCTGTTGCTTTCCAACAATACTTAAATTAGCAAAATGGACATAATAAAATACAAAAACAAAGCAAAAGTAGAGGCAAGCAGATTTACTAAAGAAAAAAAAAAGAAAACAAAAGGAGTAGTGACAAATAAAGAAGGAAACAGAAATGGGAAAAGAAAAAAGAAGAAGAAGAAGAAGAAGAGGAATGGGAAAGGTAGGTTGGAACAAAATCTAGCAAACAATCCTACTCTTGCAGTTATGAAAAGAGAACTGCACTCAGATGTAAAGTCAGATAACTTACATAGAGTGTTCGAACAGCAGCAGCAACAAGGTTTAGTAATTAAGGGTGCCAATGTGGACAGACCAGATTTCATTGAGTATTTATAGGAATCTCGACTGAGCTGAGCATGTTTTTCCTCTAATGGACTTCAAATACTTGTCCTAAACGCATTAAATTTGTTTCCAGTAATTGTGTGGAGAGACCTCGTGTCTTGACTTGGTTGGTCAGTCATCCATTATTAATTTTCACAGATTTTGTGGGGGATATTAATGTGAAATAAAAATGTATTGAAATATATTTTCTATATTAACACATTAAAAACATCAAAAAAATATCTAAAAAAATTAATTTAATATTTTTTTTAATAAAAAATAATTTAAAAGGCATTTTAAGAAACATGTTTAAAATGAGGGATAAAGTAATTTTTCATTTACAACAAAAAATATTAATTTAATTTTTTTTTTTTACATAAAATAAATTCTATATTGATCCTTACATAGCCTACTTCCACGGAGCCAGTAAATAAAGAAAACTGAGCGAGAAATTCTATTTTAATTCTGTTGGAGATTGCGATGTTGAAACCATTGATATAAAATGACAATAATAGATGTAGATGATTGAAATGCCAACCCTAGAATTGGTTGCTCTTCTGTGTGAGAGAGAAACAAGTTTGACGAAAAATCTCACTAGATTTAGGTTTTTTTGTAGGCTGATGGATAGACAGGGAGATTGAGACCATTGGACGTGGGTTTCACAACATCCTTAAAAACAAGTTTTATGTTAAGCTTAAAAAACTCTTTAACGTTTTCAAGTACTTAGCAGTGATGTAAGAGTAACGAAGCTCTTAAATACCGTGTTTTGTTTCTTTGCTGAGAAAATATAAGGGACAAAAAAAGTAATCAAAGGTTAAAGAAGATTATAACGAGTTAATTAGGAAATTAAAACCCTTTATTTGATGGCTCTTTTAGGATAAAAATAGATTAGAAACTTAATGTATAAAAAACACTGTGTCACTCTAGCCTTGCTCTTTTTAAGTGCCACTTAGAAAACGTACTCATTTCAGCATAATACAAGAATTATGAAATTTAAAATAGATGTCTGCATGCCTTGAGCAGACTTTGTTATTTAAACTCAGCAATTTAAATTCTGCTTTCAATAACAATTACGAACTAAAACATAATCTTCTTGCTGAGATCAAACCACGGACAATTACAATATTATTTTTATAGTTTTATTAGAGATAAATTCATTCATTCTCCATTAGCACCTGTTTCTTTGACAAGATCTGCTGCCTTTCCTTGAATCAACTTCCACAAATCATCTACATGTCGTTCTTCAGTCGAGGTTGATCCGATCGCACAGCGTATGATAAACAAGCCACCAACCACCGCGTGAGTCATGAATGCACGACCACTTTCATTCACTGCAGCTAGAAGCTTACGGTTCAATTCCAAGCCTTGGCATTCATCGTTGTGCTTGAGCCTAAAACAAACCAAAGAAAACCTCCTTCGCACCACCACCTCAAACCTACTGTCTTTAGCCACCAGTGACTCAAACCGCTTAGTCAAGTTCACATCGCTACGAATATGGTACATAAGGTTTGCTAATCCATGCCTCCGAATCACAATCCAAAGCTTCAGAGCTCTGAATCGCCTACTCAATGCAATTTGCCAATCTTTGTAGTCCACTACGTCATTTGATTCACTGGCATTATTCCTCAAGTATTCTGGATCACTGGACAGTGACTCGATTAACAAACGAGGCTGCTTAATCCACAAGCAGCAACAATCCATGTTAGTGAGTAACCATTTATGTGGATTCATGCTCAACGAGTCTGCAAGTTCTACTCCATCCAAGTAGTGCCTGAATTCAGGGCATATGCATGCACTACCTGCGTAAGCTGCATCAATGTGGAACCATAGATTATATTTCCTGGCAATTTTTCCCAGATCCATAACAGGATCAACAGCTCCACATGCTGTAGTGCCTACAGTAGCGCATAAAAATAACAGCACAAATCCAGCTTTGATATCATTTTCAATTGCATCTTCCAATGCTTGAGGTGATAACGAAAATTCCGATGAAAATGATGTAGAGAGGCATCGAAAATTAGAGGATGGAATTCCAACTAATTTGACGCCCTTAAGTAGAGTTGAATGAGTTTGATCAGAGGCATAAACTACCAGCTTCGTAATGTTTTCAGCTCCAATCATTCTCAACGTCTCGTCTCTTGCTGCAACAAGGGTGCAAACTATAGCCTCACAAGTGCTACCGTGCAAGACACCACCTCCGTTTCCTGAGAACAAAAAAGTAGATGGGAGCTTGAGCATCTTTCCCATCCAATCCATTACAATGGATTCCAGTTCGGTAGCAGCAGGAGATGCAATCCAGTTGAAGCCAACAACATTAAGGCCTGTGCAGAGCATCTCACCAACAAACCCTGCAGTGCTTGCATTTGCTTGGAAGTAAGCAAAGAAGTTAGGGCTTTGCCAATGAGTGAGGCCTGGGATAATGCTATCAGTTACATCCTTGAGAACATCTTCTAAGGATTCCTGGCAATATGGGGCAGTGTCTGGCAATTGGTTGAATAAGTACCCTGGTTTCACTTGGCTTTGAACCGGGTTCTTTTCAATGTTCTTGTAATAATCAGCAATGAAATCGATCACCATTTTGGAATCATTGGTGAAACCATTTGGGTCTAAAGGAGAGAAAGTGTTTGTGGACAGAGAACCCATTTATTTCGGATAGATGGATGAATCACTTCAATTTTCTTCTCTTCAAGTGTTTGCGGATTTATCATGAGTAAAAGGGTGGTCTTTAAAACTGAAAAATTATTATTATTATTATTATTATTATTATTATTATTATATATATATGAATATAATAATATCAAGTGTAACCAATTGGTTACAAGATATATTAAACTAAGAGGTCGTAGATAAGATAGATTTTGGCAATGGTTGTACTTAAAATCAGAATGTGATTTTATTGGAAATGTTGAGTGTGTTTGCTAGATTTGTGGAGCTGTGTTGGCTGGATTTGTAGTAGTGTGTTTGGTCAAATTAATTTTGTATGTTATATTGCTTTAATTTTGGTTATTTGTTTGTTTGTTTGAATATGATGGTTAGTTTTGTGCATAAATGATGTATTTGAGTTGGTAATGTGACTGGAAATTTTTGTTTGCTGGAAACGGTAAAGAATTGTTGAGAAAATTTTTACCCTACGATCTTGAATTTGATGTTAATGGTAGCTGGAAATGGCAAGGGCCTTGATGTGATTTGGCTGGAAATGGCAAGGGCAGAGGGAAATTTGGCTTGATGTGATTTGGCCGGAAATGGCAAGGGAATTTGGCTGAAAATGGCAAGGGAAGAGGGAAATTTGACTTGATGTGATATTTCCTAATACTATATACTTTTTTGTTATGGTTTATGTATATATTTGGATTAAGATATTTGATTAATGGAAATTTGGTTGGCAGACTTGAGTTTGATTTTTTTTTTTTTTTTTTTGTCATACAAGCATGGAGAATATGTGCTTCCAAAAAAGTTTATACATTTTTTGAGGTCAGTTTCGAAAGATATAAAACTGCTCTGTCCTGACCTGACCTGACCAGATCACATGTTTGAAAACATGTGTTCCCACAGTTCATAGAAACTCTGACCTCGAAAATCCAACGAAGATGATAGCTTTAAAAACAGAGGCCGCAAGCCGATCTATCCCTCTTGCTATCATATATTTCGTTGGGACCCAGCTATTGAGAAAACATGATAAGAGATTCGCTAATAAATCTACAAGATATGCAGGTGAAATTGTTTGATGAAAGATAATTGGGCCATCAGAGTTTGAACTATTGCGAAGCCGAAGAAAAACTCATGATCAGATCAGGTTCATAAACACAACACTTGCAGTCCATGCCCATATATAAGAAAACAACCAATTCAAGCGCATGCTAGCAAACTGGATAGATTCAAGGTTTGGATCCATAATAAAGAATAGAGCAAGGAGAAAAAGGAAAGAAGAAGATATACCGGTTATAAGATCAAAACCTAGGGTTAACACTAGAGATGAGAAAAATTAGCAGCTTATCCAGAGATTGTGAAGGATTGAAATGTCAAAACTAACGAAAAACTTTGGGTCATCATAAATTAAACCTGTGTATATAAAGCACACCATAAATTAAACCTGTGAAACTGCTAACGGTTGTCGTGATCAGACATTTTTTAGGGTGTTTTTCTAGAGAGAATGAGAGGAAGGTGGCTAGTAAAAGCACTTATCGTTATCTCATATTATTATTTTTATTATTTTTTAACAGAACCGATAAAAGGATGCCCTCAAAGAACCATGTATAGATCAAACTAAACATGTTCCTCCTCCATAACATTACATGGCAACCAAGGAGGAACTATATTTAAATACTCTACGGAGTATAAATTTTGAGATACTTTCTTGGCCATGATGTACACAGCATGATTCCCTGAATGTCGAACATAACAAAAGCCGAGGATTCATGTCTCGTAAAGAAGCAACAGAATATCATGAACAAAAGTAACAGTATCCCATGAAGAAGAATTGGGAAGGATCTCATTGATCCTACCTCCCTAGAAGAAGACAAGTGGGGTTTTCATATTTTAAGAGAGATTTGTGGAAGAGCTCGCACCAGGCAACGCTGTTGTGGCTGTAAAGAGTTTGCATTTCCTTCAATCTTTTTTCCTTCTTTAGGCAGACAACTTGGTTATCTATTATATGTACACGTGTTTGTCCAAACCAGAAGAAGTCACACCTCCTATATGTCCACCCTATCAATTGCACTCGCATCTTCATTCTCTGAATTGAATTCTCCTCGTGATATCATATTCATGATGGTCTTAGTGGCTTGACCAACAGCACGGGAAGTCTTCTTTGCAGCACCAGCAACAACTGGCTGCAGGGAGATGATTGGCAGGCTAGCCCTCTCTTGAATCATAGCTGGATATCAAATAATAGACACGAAAACATCACTTCTGTAAATAACAAAAAAGAAACAATATGACTTGCTGTGGAAAAGATAGACAGCACAAGAACTTACACATAGTATGTTGGTGAGCAAGTGCACCAATCTGTCGAATTCCAGCTTCTGCTGCTTGAACTGCTTGAGCTGATTTATTGACCCCATCAGTTATCTCTTGGCTGTATGTCAATTGAGATAAACCATATTATTGTACTTGAACAGTATCCGAGAAAATGAAATCGAATACTTACAGGCCACTAAACTCTATAGCTCATCTTGTTAAGGTCGTGGTTTTTCTCTAGATATTAGTAATACTGACCATAATGCTATCATCAGACAGGCTCTCACCAAGACAAGCTGAACATCTTAATGTTTTAAGTGTGATGACTAAGGCGGACATTAGACATCTATAAATTACTATGAAATACATAAATAGACAACTAAAAGACCTATAAATCCTCATGGAACTTTTTTACTTCCCCCAGCATCTATATGTCACAGTCCCATCACTTCCTTTTACTGGGGTAAGGAAACCCATGTTGTTTATAAGATAGGACGAAGCAAACGGACATGATCAGGCTCTTGCTTATATGCTCAAGAAATACAAAATGTTCTTAACCGGCATTTGGACCAATGGAAAAGGGAAAAATTTTATGAAAAGAATTAATGATAAACAAAGAGTTGTCATGAGAATTTGATTGTCACCTCAAATCACTTAATTCCAATGTAAGATCACTTATTTCCATGCCTGAAAGCCTAATTGCAGCCATTGTACTGGGCAGTTCCTCACGAGCTGTATCTGCTAGCTTCGAAAGAGATGTTGCTGCTTTCCCCATTGCCTGTCAAGCAGGGAGGAGAAAATAGAAGAAAAGGAACCAATATTGGCAACAGAACACTAGAATCGTTAAATTGCATAAGATAATTTGTATAATATTAAAATCTTCACAAATAGGAAATTGCAATTACAAGAGTAACAGACAGTTCAAATAACCCTAAGGATACGATAAAACGAAAATGCACAAAGCAAATAATTAGCATGGAAACCCTATTTAACTAATGCTGGATTTGACTTCCTAAAGCTTGCACATTGGAAGCGGCTTGCTATGGAAACCCTTTTGCTGACCATCAATAATTATAGTTATGTTATTTTCATAACAAGGACTTACATGGTCAGACTACTGTTTAAAAGTAAAAGATTATCAACTATAATTTTTTAGATATCAACTGTCAGTTTCTTAAAATCTCATAATAAGAAAGCTTGGCATAGAATTTGATGTTGGACGGTCAACATATCTGAATCATCAAACTCTAGCAAGCAAGCTAATCAACTGACTGATAGACCATTAAAGCAACTGATGCATCACACTGCACAAGCTACTGCTATTGGTCATAGCTACCCCAGGTCATATCTCAAGAAATGCATGTCGTGAGTCCTGCCTTCTTAAAACACAAACAGCTAAGGGAAAGTTAACTAATTTAGTATCAATCAGCTTAGTAATAATAACCTTTCTTAAAACATAAACAGCTAAGGGAAAATTTAACTAATTTAGCACGCAATCAGCTTCATAATTACCCAAACAACCTATCATCAGCAATTCTACTCATACAAACATACTGAAAAATACATTCATCAGCACAGGAAACCAAAGTGCATCCAGAAGATCGTCACCAAGACCAAAAAATGCACACAAGCAGATGATACATATATGTCAAATGTAATAGAGCAGAAACAGAGGCGAAACACTATGAAGAAACAGAGCAAGCATATCAATAAACATTTTTACTAACGTCAAGATTTAATAAGAAATCTAATAATTCTCCAAATAATATTCTAACTAAAGAAAGAAAAAAAAATGTCAATCTTTTATTCTGACACTCAAACTAGACCAGTTAGTCAATAGATATTTCTTCTTATGAAATATGATATCACCATCAGAAGTCAGCAAACCCCACGTTAAGATGTTAGAAGTGCATGAGCTCCCATTAGCAATCCCTGCTTCAAATGACATGAGCTAACATTCCTTTCTTTCAAACCAAGGTCATTATGGATTGATTAAATTCATGGGTGTCAATTTCTTTTCTCTGTCACTAAAAAATCAAAGCATGTCAGTCAAGCTTTGTCTCATAATGCATCACCTAAGTTTGCAAGAAAAATATGCAATGCAACAACTGTTGCTTTCCAACAATACTAAAATTAGCAAAATGCATATAATAAAATACAAAAACAAAGCAAAAGTAGAGGCAAGCAGATTTACTAAAGATAAAAAAGAAAACAAAAGGAGAGGTGACAAATAAAGAAGAAATAAAGAAGGAAACAGAAATGGGAAAAAAAAAAAAAAAGAGGAAGAGAAATGGTAAAGGTAAAATAGCTGGTAGCTACACCATTTTTCAAGTTTGAAAAAATCTGTTAATGTAGGAGTTAAACTGTCTTCAGCAGGTGAACCATTTCAAGAAAGATATGATGAACTAGTTCGTATCCTCCAGAAAACAAGCATCAAAGATGCCTAAATTGGCAGTAATTCTTGAAAGTCTAATTCATGAATGACTCCTACAAACTATAAAAATGTAAGGATATTCACGTTTCACAGTTTTCTTCTTCTTCTTCTTTTCATAGCATGTGTTAACAGTGATATTATATTTAATAAAAGAAACAGCTTGCAAAAACAACAGGTTGGAACAAAATCTAGCAAACAATCCTACGCTTGCAGTTATGAAAAGAGAACTGCAATCAGATGTAAAGTCAGATAACTTACATAGAGTGTTGGAACAGCAGCAACAACAAGGCTTGTAAATGCTATAGAAGTCTGCAAGACATCACAGTAAGCCACATTTATCAGTAATCAAAAAATTGAGTTCAGTCATTGCCAACAACTGCATTACCATCAAAGGGTAAAGACAAAAGTCGTGAACATTTCAACTCAAGGAAATTATAGTTTCACAACACTGTTCAGCTGAAATATTTACCAACACACCTATCACAAATGCAGCATATTTTGATTGGAGGATTCAACTGAATCGGCACTATCAAAGTTGGAAAAAAACAATCAACATACCTAACAAATATATTGATTTGCTTCATCTGCACCAAAATAATACAAACTGGTGGTCCTATGCAAGCAATTCAGAGCTTCTAGATTTATCAGAGAAAACACATAAACCATAGCATGTTATAAATGAATACCAATACAGTAAAAACAGTTTACAATTCCCAAATTCTAAACAATCTAACAACACCTTCATAAGCCCCAAATTAGCACAGCTAAAAACCAGCTATCTTTCTAACACAAACCACCCAAAAAAAAAAAAGACCCATCAAAGACTTCATAGCCATTAAGCTCAAAAGGGGGGGGAAACCCAACTTTGCAGACAAAAGAATTTAATAGCCAAAAATCCGTTAAACATCCTAAACACAAAAACCAAGTTATTTTGTAAGAAAAAGGGACCAACAAATAATACCAAATTAAGCTAATAAAACTGAAAACAGAGAGAGAGAGAGAGTACCGTGCAAGCAATAAAAGATAAGAGAAAGAAAGCTCGATCACTCAAACTAAGCTTAGTCCATGAATGAATATAATTGGGAGCAACTGGATTCCCAACTTGGACATTCAAGTTCCTCTCCAATTCATCTGCACCAAGAACTTCAACATTTGAATTCAATGACACTTGTTCATTAGTGGAAGTGGATTGTTTTCTAGTGGGATTTGAAGAAGAGCATATTGGAATTAAACGAGAGGGTCTTGATGAGTTGGGGTGTGGAAATATTACGGAGAGAAAATGTTTGGGGTGTGGAATTGAATTTCTGGGAAATGAAATTGAATTCCTTGTTAGTGAACTTAATGAATTGAATATAAGAAAGGAATCAGCGGTTAGGAGATTGGGTTTCATTTGTAGCAACTTTTTGAGAGAACCGTTGGTTTTGAGCTCTTCTTTAACATTAACACTACTCCATTGGTTATTTCTTCCTTGTTTTTATTATTAGGGCTTTGTCCAGAAAGAAGAGAAGAGACTACCTCCTCCTTTTCTATTGTTTCCAACATATATATGTAAAACTGGATAAGTTTTTTTTTTGGAAAAGTTAAAACTGGATAAGTTGTTAACCCATTTCCTCGTCCGAGTCAAATTTTTATTAATATGTGAAAAATATTCAGGTGATAACAAAATTCGAGCAAACTCGCCTAAATTTTAATAACACACGAATTTGGGATATGAAATCTAGATAATATATATAAAAAAAAAAAAGTGAAAAGAAATTGCAAATCTTAAGATTTAATAACTAAGTGTTAAAAAATAAAATAAAAATAAAAATAAAATTTTAAAAACTATAATGTTGAAGAAGAGAACTTGATTTAACATAGGTTGACTTGATTAACTCAATATTCATGATACAAAATTGAGATAAAAAAAAAATTTAAAAGAATAACTTAGCAAAAAGAACCAAAGTTAAGAAAAAAAACATAAAAGAACCGAGCTAATTCAAGCTAACTTTACTAACCCTCTCTCGGGATAACCTAACAAAAAAAAGAGAGAGAAACAATGACAAAGCATAAGAGCCAATAATTAAATGTCAAACGGTGAAATTAAAAAAAATCAATATCATAAAAAAAATATTAAGGGATAAAAAAATTAAGTCAACCTGAGTTAGCTCAACTAACAAATCACCCGCGACATGAGAATGAGATAAAAAAAATTAGACTTTCAAATGAAAAACTTAGCAAAAAAAAAATTAAAGTAAAATAAAAAAAGACATTGAAAAAGAAAACTCAAACTAACATAAGTTAACTTAACTAACATGTACTCGGGATAACACAACAGAAAGAAAAAGCAAAAGAATCACATGACATTTGACTACATGCTAGTGTGATCCGTTCTGTCTTATTGACATCACAGTAGTTGTAGCACTGCCCCAAAGTAGCCAACTCAACCAGCCTTTTTCCTGCCACATATTTGATAGCTCATGATGGCTACTTTGAGCCAACAGTTAGGATCCTTCTAGGTTGAACCAAGAGCTAAGATTTGGCACCAATGGAGACCAAACATTCCTCTTCCACCCTTTATAAATAGATATGGATTTTATGGCTTGAGGGATGAGGAAATCGAGTCCAAAATTGACAACAACAAAAAAAAACTAGCTTCCCCCCAATAGTTTATCTATCATTATTGTCGATACACGACGTCGGGCGATGGCTCCGCTCTTTTTGTTTATTTAACAAAAAGATTTTTTTTTTTAGGGAAATAAAGATTTCATTGGAGTCGCCATCTAGTAATTTGAGGGAACTAGAAATCCCAAATTAGACATTGGTCCTAGAGATTCGGGTACTGGGTTAGTTATGATTAAGGGAAGGTAGACACCACCCTTAAAACATCTTTTCAAAAGAAAGGTTACCCTTACTTGTGTGTTTTTTATTTTTTTAAAATGATATTATATTTTGAGCTTATTTGTAATTTTATTATTTTTTTAATGGTTAACGTCGGTCCCTAAAAATAGGAGACACGTTAAAAATGACATCAGTCCCTAAAAATAGGAAACTTGTCTAAAATATTGACGTTTAACCCTAAAAAGGAGATTTACGTCTGAGTTACCAAAAAATTATGGACATAATCCATATTTGGTATTTAAACTTTTGACATCGGTCCTTTTCTACAAAAGAGACATGTCTACAAACCACGTTCGTAAGAGATGCGTTAAAAAATGACATCAGTTCCTAAAAATAGGAAACTTGTCTAAAATATTGACGTTTAACCCTAAAAAGGAGAAGTACGTCTGAGTTACAAAAAAAATTACGGACATAATCCATATTTAGTATTTATACTTTTGACATCGGTCCTTTTCTAAAAAAGAGACGTGTCGACGAACAGTATTTGTTTATAAAATAAAAATTATTTTTATATCGTTGAGAAATGGGTATAACCATATTTGAGATTTAAGCTTTGGACCCATGAACGATAACATGATAGGATGGGTGTTGGACCTGCATCGTTTTTTTTTATATTTATTTTTGTTTTATTTATTTATTTTATATTTTATTTTATTTTTATTTAATATCAAATTCTATTGATAACCAATCAATACATAAAAAAAAAATTAAAAATTAAAAATGCAAATAAATGTTATTATGACAACAAGAACAGCATCCTAGACGAAAATGTGAGAATTCAAAGACAAAGATCCCCTAATGTCCATAAACTAGAAGGACGCAAACATGGAATAGAATTTATCAGACGTGGAAACCTAACTTGCTGCAACAAAGTTTGACTCCAGCGTTTGGAAGGTCTTGATCATACAAAAAGGGCTCCTTATTATAAATTTCGTGCCATTGTTTATTCAATTCTCGACTTCTTACGGCTACGAGCTGATCCTCTTCGATTATCAGTTCAGCAAACGACTGGAAATCATTGATCTTTTATTTTTATTTTTTTTATATTATAACACAAGGACCATGGTGTCATTTAACAAATTTATGGTTAATTACGGCATTACATGTTTTGCAATCCAGTCAAATAATCTAACTGCTATAAGTAACAATTATACAAGAAGCAACGGATCAGGAAGACATGATTTTTATCAAATCACAAATAATGATCACTTACTTACAGAGATGCATTGAAGACGGCAGAAATTAAATTTGCAGACCCCCTTTTTAGTCCATTACAAGTTCAATACATCCATGACAAGACACACAGGCACATGCACACACACACACACACACATCTATATCTCACGTCCTGCATGAACAGTATGAAAGGAATGGAGGCTCACCTGGCTGAAGGGGTCGGGGTTGCTGTGATGATGTGGCTGGAGAAGAGTTGGTGGCGCTCCAAGGAGTGGCTGCTGTTCACGTTACAGGAGCTGCCGTAGTCGGTGCTGGAGTTGCTAACGGTTGGAGCTATTCAAGTCGCCGCTATGACGAGAGAGTCACCACCTCTGCTGTTGTTTCAAAGGATTAAAGCCCCTAGAAGAGGTGGTTGCTTCCTCTGCTGCTACTGTTGAAGTTGCGGTAGCAGAGAAGAACTAGGATGAAACAGGTCTGCAGAAGAGAGAGAGGGAGTCACGGTGGCTGCTTGGTGGTTGTGCCGACTTCCTATGGTGGAGCTTGTATTTTTAGTGGTGTGTAGGCTGGGTGTGTTGGTATTCTCGCCGGAGAAGGCAGCTGTGGAAGAGGCGGAGAGATAGAAAGAAAAAAATAAATGTGCAGAAACCGGAAGAAAAAAACTGGTTTTTTGGCTGACTTTGGACCCGATTTTCCCTTTTTTTCAGGCCATGAAATCCACCTCTATTTATAGGCGGTGGAAGAGGGCAATCTTGTCTACATTGAGGAAAAATTTAAGCCCTTGATTCAGTTGGGAAGGATCCCAACAATTGGCTCAAAGTAGGTATCATGAGTTGAAAATCTGCAGACAAAAGCTGATTGAGTAGGCCTCTTTAGGCTGCCACCAGTGCTAATATATTGTCATTTAGCCCAACTTGATCACATGGGGTTGTAAAAAAAACGCATAGGATCCGTTTCATATAAGATTTGTTAAATTCGGTGGACATTAGGTAGATCAAATGCAGCTGCAAAGTAGTCAACCAGACTAGCTTTTTCAGAGAAAAAAAACAAAATCTGCAGGCAAAAGCTGATTGAGTAGGCCTCTTTAGGCTGTCACCAGTGCTAATATATTGTCATTTGGCAAAACCTGATCACATTGGGTTGTAGAAAAAATGCATAGGATCCGTTTCATATAAGATTTGTTAAATTCGGTGGACATTAGGTAGATTAAATGCAGCTGCAAAGTAGTCAACCAGACCAGCTTTTTCAGAAAAAAATAAAGAAGATAATGAACAGTGTTTTTTGGTCAAAGTTCATTTCAGTCCTCTCTCTTTCAATTGAGCCCTAATTGACCCTAAACCTTTTTATTTAATGCAATTAACCCCCTCATTAACTTGGTAAAAATTAAATGTGGTCCTTTAAAATTCGGATTTTCTCAATTAAGCCCAAATTAAACTCCCAAACTTAATTCTTCACCAATTAAGGCCCAAATAAGATTAATTTGACCCATTTAAAGTATAATTAAGTCCTTGCACTTAATTAAATTCTTCAATTGGACCCAAATTAATTCTTAAACATAATTAAAATTTAATTCGGCCCATGATTAAATCAAATTGGCCCATTAAAAAAATTAATTATGTCATTGAACTTAATTTTTTATGCAAATTCATCCAATAATCATTTAATTTGACCTTGAATTTGCATTTTTTTCTTCATTTTTGGGCACAATAAGGTACAATTAGGCCTTGAACTTCCTCCAAAATTGCAGCTTGATTCCCCGATTTCTTTTCTCCACATTGTCAGCCTTTATTTTATTTTTTTATTTTTTATTTTTGAAATAGAAATTGATTTTTTTTATTTTTATAAATAATAATAGAAATAAAATAACATTCAAGAAAATCTTGGTAAGTCCAAAAATTGGGTTACAACAATTATCATTTTTTTCCTCTTTTCCATTACCGTCGTGACTTCAGCTTCCTCAACCATCACCACCACACCAACACCATGATCGTGAAATTGTTATGAATTCCCTACCCTTATATTACATGTCCATCTTCCTTATGCCAAAATATGTTGCTCATGTGATAACATCCATTCAGAGAACATTAGACAAGGATGAACATAGGCTGTTTTTATTTAGATTTGTGGAGAAAGGGAAGAGGGAAAAGGTAGAGAGTCTACATAAAGGGGTAGGCTCTCGTGTGGAACAAGTCATTGACGATCAATCATGGTTCTGTAAAAAACAAGGGTGATTTTTTGGGAAAATATTTTTAGCCTACTTTATCTGACTCGATTGCACAATAAAGGTCTATAAATGGTTGATGATAGTGGCAACATGATGACCAGAACTTGATGATAAGTTCTTTCCAACATGGAGAGAATGATGTAGCTGATTTTGTTGAGATTGGAGGATCTGCCCTAAACAAACTATGTAAATAGCTTAATAGATGCTTTCTAGCGTAACAAGTCTAGGCCTAAGAGAAAGATTGGTCACGCCATATTAGGATAGTGGCTTGAAATGGTGATAACATAATATTCGATTGTTGGATCATGCTCAAACTTTTACAAGAGATTCTACAGGCTATTTTCTAGCAGGAAGAAATTGCATCGCTCATCGGACTGTTGGATCTCAGATTATTATGCCCTAAAGTTGTTATCTGGGCTAATTTTATTTTTTTTTTCCTAGATATTTTTGGAATTATTATTTATTTTTAGATTATATGTTAATTTCCTTTATGTGTTAGGATTCTGATTTTTTTCCCCTAGTAGTCTAGGTTGATTTTTCTAGCTTATAAAAGGCATTGTAAACCTTTTTAGGAGGAAGAATTGGTCACATTATTATTTTAGAAATAAAATAAGGTTTTAAGGTTCTTTGTGTTTTAACCCTAATGAAGTTTTTCTTTTATCTTTCTATGCTTGTTATAGTCTTGTTATGTTTTCACATGCATTGTTGTAACCCATTTTTGAGTCCCCACATAAAAAATAATAAAATACAAAAAAATTCAAAAAATATATTATCAAAAAATATAACAGTGAAAAAATACCAGAGCGCCCTAAAAATGCTCAAAAATTGATTGAGGATGTTCAAAAATCAAAAATTAATTTTTGACAGCATATCATTGACTGATGAGAGCCCCGATGATAAAGAAAATTCAATTTGTGGAAGAAAAATGCAAAATCAGAAGTTTATGGACTCAATTAAATTTTATTAAAGGTTTAATTGCATTTATGAAGGTTTTAATTGCAAAAACAATTGATTTTGGAGTTATTTTGGGCTTTAATTGGAAGAAATTAATTTTCTAGGGTCACATTATAATTTTTGGAAGTTAATTTGGTCAAATCAGGGGCTTAATTGCATAAAGAATGAAGTTTAATGGCCAATTACGGACTTAATTAAAGAAATCCGAGACCAAGGACTAAATTGTAAAACACGCGCAAATGTAGGGCTGCAATTTGAATCTGATGCTTTTGGTGCCTTTTCCTTTTAAATGAAACGGCGTGTTTTGACCAAAACGGCGCCGTTTCATTCACTGTTGCAAAAAAAAAAAATAGAAGCCCAAAACGGTGCCGTTTTGACAGCACTGTAGCTCTTCTTCTTCCCCTGGACACGCGAGGCAGGGGAAGAAGAAGATTTTTTCTTCCCCTTTTCGCCTAATTTCTTTCCTTCTATTGCTCAAAAAGACGCCGAAACAAGGACACCACTTGCCGACCACTTTCCACGTGTTGGACGGGCGGCAGCACACCGGCCACCACCATGACGTCCCCCCCTTGTTTTTCGCCTATAAAAACAAGGGAGGAAGAGGAGAAAAAAGGGGGGAGAAGAGAGACGAACCGAGATAGAAGAGAAGAGAAGAGAGAGGGCAGAGAAGAAGAAGAAGAAGAAGAAGCAGGGAAGAAAACGAAGAAAAACAGAAGAGAGAGAGAGAGAACCACTGCCGGCCTCCGCCGCCATCGCCACCGTGCCTACGCCGCCAGCAGCACCGCCACGACGTCACCGCAGGTAATCTCTCGCTGCCCTGTCGCCTTCTCCATTTGCTGCCTCCCCCGTTTACATGCAGAACGTGAATTAATTCACGTTCTGCAGCTGAAGAGGGCTGGTTACTGC
This sequence comes from Populus alba x Populus glandulosa, assembly GCA_033617975.1. NCBI lineage: Eukaryota > Viridiplantae > Streptophyta > Magnoliopsida > Malpighiales > Salicaceae > Populus > Populus alba x Populus glandulosa. The sequence continues at coordinate 4,074,109 of CM066155.1, read as the reverse complement.
CCATTTGGTAATGGGCCGGTTGGCCCAGCCCACTTATATGGGCCGGGTCCGGCCCATTTCAACCTTTTTTAATTTTTTTTTCTCCAGAATTTTTACAATTTTTTCAGCACATTTTTTTATTATTATTATCAATTTTACTTAATATCAGTCTGTTTTTTATATCACAATAACATAACTCTGGTATTAAATACCCGGTTTTCATCCCCCGGCACTGTTCACACAACATAAAAAATCAAAAATATTTGTTTCAGCATTTTATAATTTTTCCACATCGTTTTTATGTCATTTTGATTAAAATCGGGTAGTATTTTTTATGTCGTAAAATACAAATCCGGTATTAAAATATCCGGTTTTCGGCAAAAACTTTCAAAAATACAAAAAAACAACAATTAAAAAAAAATATTTTTGTGCATACGGCCAAGTGTCTCAAAGCTAAAACAAATCATATTGTATTTTTCATACACTAAAAACACAATGTTTTAGCATGCATTTTGGCTTTAATAACCAGTTTATTAAAGTCAAGAGAATATTGGCCAAAATTTCAAAAACAGCAACAAATTTATTTTGTTTTGTCTCTTAGTATCCGGGGTATGACATTACACGTAATGCATATTCTGGATATTTAATTCTTTTTCGGACAATAGAACCCGGGGTATGACATTACATGTAATGCGTATTCCGAACAATAATAAACCACAACACGATTTTATATTTTATCAGACATTAAAACAATGCAGCCTACCTTAGGTAAGGCGTAGTTGGGGTGCTAATACCTTCCCTTTACGCAACCAGTCTCTGTACCCGATCTCTAACGACTAGTTAAGGTTCCTAGTAACCAGAATACTAGGTGGCGACTCCCAGTCCATATTTTCACTTGTAGAGACAAGAATTCCTTGTCTCTCCCTATTTCCAAGTAATAAATATTCCGATTTTTCCTTGAGGGTGGACGATCGCCGCGCCGCCGCACACGTGCGACATGCATCACTAAGATACTGTTTGGGAATACGATGCAAACTGCTTTCCACGTAAATTCAAAAAATAATTACTTAAATTTAATTTTTATATATATTTTTAGATCGTTTTGATATGCTGATATCAAAAATAATTTTTTAAAAATAAAAAAAATATTATTTTAATGTATTTTTAGACAAAAATCACTTTGAAAAACAACCACTATACCATACTCTTAAAAACTCTCTTAGTCATTAATATAGTATGTTTTTTTGGCATATGGACATATAACTATAGTACATCTCCATTTGACTGCTGAGAATCTCTAATTTTTACAAGCATAGCTATATCAACCGGTACACATGAGGCATAGAGGAATTTGGATCTTCAACATACTAAATATGGCCATCGAAGTGGCTTTTGCATTGAAGTACCTTCATCACCAGCGTGAAACTCCAATAGCTCATTGTTGTAACCCATTTTTGGGTCCCCACAAAAAAATAAAATAAATAGCCAAAGAAGATTAGAAAAATAACAGGAGGCAGAAGCGCTCAGAAAATGGTCGGAAAATTGGTCAAGAAGGTTAAAAAATACAAAGATTGGATTTTTGACAGTATATTCTTGAAGGATGAGAGCCCTGTTGAGAAGGAAAATTTGAATTTTGAGGAGAAAAGCCCAAAATTGGATGTTTATGGACTTAATTGGATTTTATTTGAATTTATAGAGGATTTGAGTGCAAGAAAATTTGATTTTTAAGTCAATTTGGGCTTTAATTAAAAGAAATTTAAGTTCTGGGGCCAAAATATTTTTTTTAGGAATTTATTAGGTCAAATCAAGGGCTTAATTGCATAAATATTGAAGTTTTATGGCCAATTAGGGGCTTAATTGTGAAAATCCGAAACCAGGGACCAATTTGGAAAAGGCGCGAAGATAGAGGGGGCTGTTTTGAATTGATGCAGGGGCCTAATTGAAGAAATTGGAAGTTTATTGATCAATTAAGGGCTAAATTGCATAAATCAGAGGCCAAGGACCAAAGTGAAAAACGCGGCCAACTATGGGGGCGGGGACCGAAATTGGCAGGGATGCAATTGAAATGAATAAAAGATGATTGAGGGCTGATTTGAAGTTTGGCGCGTTCTGGCACCCTGTTTTAATGAAACGGCGTGTTTTGTCCAAAACGACGCCGTTTCATGTTAAAAAAAAAAAGAGAGAAGAGACCGGAACGGTGTCGTTTTGAACGACATTGTTCCTCTTTCTTCTTCCTTCCCCCCGAACCTGCAACAGAAGGAAGGAAAAGTTGTTTTTTTTTAAATCTTCTCGCCCCTCTCTCCTGCATCTCCACCGAAGAGCCCGAAGCCCCGCATCGTGGGACCATTGACCGAAGTCATTGGCCGACCACCGGCCGAAAGTAAAGGAACGGCGCCTTGCTGTCGCGGGTGGTGGCCGACAAGCCGCCGCGAAACCCGCTCCCAAGCGCACTAACCCTTTCTCTCCTATAAATAGAGAAAAAAACTGAAGAAGAAGGGAGGAGGACCGAAGGGAGAGAGAACCGAAGGGAGGAGAGAGAGAGCGAACAAGAGAGGGAAAAGAGGAAGGAATAAACCGAAAACAAAAGAAAAGAAAACGGAAAACAAAGAGAAAGGAAGGAAAAGAGAGAACTACCGAAAACGAAAAAAAAAGAGGGGAAAAGGAAGAAATCTTTTTTTTCCCGTCGGTTGAGCAGCAGCACCGCCGCTTGAACCCGCCGTCCGTAAGCTACGACCGCCACCGACCTCCACCGCAGCACCACCCGCGACCGCCTCTTCCACGCCAGGTAACTTCTTCTCCCCCCTATTTGTTGGCATTTTATTTGTTTTCCCTGCATGCAGAACGAACGTTCTGCATGCAAGAGGAGGGGGGAAATAATTTCCCCCCTGATGATGCGTAGCTGGGCCAGGCGGATCCTGGCCCAACATTTTTTTTGTTGGGCCAGACTAAGTCTGGCCCGGCCTTGTGTTTGATGGGCCAGACCAGGTCTGGCCCATCCCAGCTTTCTGGGCCAAGCCCGGCCCAGATATGAGTTTATTGGGCCGAGGTCGGCCCAATCCATTCTGGGCCGAAATCGACCCCATTCCTGCTGGGCTGAGTCTGCCCCATTCAGTTGGGTCGGCCCAGCCCACATAATATATTATATTATATATTATATTATATTATATATGTATGTATATTTTAAAAAATATTCTAAAAAATCTTGAAAAATATTATTGATTTTTCTGTATTTTTTTGTCAAAATGACTTAACGTTGGTTTGTATTTTTATACCGTAAAGATACAAAACCAGTGCTAAAAATACCCGGTTTTCGTCAAAACATCAAAGATTTTCAGAATAAAAAATGTTTTTGCTTTCAAAAAAAATTCTAAAAAGTCCCTAAAAATGTCGTTGATTTTTTCTGCATATTTTTATTAAATTGGATTAATATTGGGTTGTATTTTTATACCGTAAGGATACAAACCCAGTATTAAAATACCCGATTTTCGTCAAAGCATAAAAAAAATAATATTTTTCAAAAAATTGTTTTTGTTTTAAAATACGGCCTAGTCTCTCCAATATATACATATAAATATTATAACATCGTATTTTCACACAACAAAGGAAATTTTCAAAATAATATATATATTAGCATGCATTTTGGCTTTAATAACCAGTTTATTCAAGCCATGAGAACTAGCCAAATATTTCAAAAATTCAAAAGAAAATCTTTTTGTTTTCTTTTAGTATTTGGGATTACGAATTTATACGTAAAACGTATTTCTAAATATTATTAATAAAGTTTTGGTATAGACGTTAGAACGGTTAGGATTTTACCCGATAAGATAAAGACCTTCTTACCGAGGAGGATTTTTCTTGAACCATAGACAGACCAACAACTAGAAGTCGAATAACACCTTAGTTTTTTATCAGACAATAAAACAATGCAGCTTACCTTAGGTAGGGCGTATTTGGGGTGCTAATACCTTCCCTTTACGCAACCAGTCCCCGTACCTGATCTTTGAGACCAGTTAGGGTTCCTAGTGACCAAAATACTAGGTGGCGACTCCCATTCCATTTTCCACCAACAAAAGACAAGAATTTCTTGTCCTCCCAATATCTGCCACATAGAAATAGATTTACATTTTTTTATTAAAATGGAAACACAAGAGTAATTTCGCCGCGACGCCGCACACGTGCGACACTCATTGTGACCTTAAGCCGAGCAATATTCTTCGGGACAAATAAATGGTTGAACATGAAGGAGACTTTGGTCTAGCTAGATCTCCTTAAGAGTGTTTGGATGAGAGGTAGTTTATGTTTTTTTTTTTTTTTAGTAAAAAGCATGTTTTTATAGCTTTTGAAGGTGTGGTTAGATGTGGTTTGTGCTTAAAATATAGTGTACCTTTGAAAAAAAACCACCACACTTCCAAGCCAAACACCCTCTTTATCAGGCAGCCAACAATTATATATCTTGTTTAATAGTATGGATATAATTGTTTTTCAAATAACTTTTCATAGTAAAATATATATTAATAATTTTTAAAAAAAAAAATTATTTTTGATATCAGCATATCAAAATGATTTAAAAACACTAAAAACATATTAATTTAAAGTTAATAAAAAAATAAAAATAAAATAAAAAATATTTTTAAAATAAATAAACAAACAGGACATAATTCCATAACAACTCTTGGAATACGAGGGCCGGCCTATTGATTACATCGCTCCTAGTACATCTACTAGAGTTCTAGCTTCTAAAGCATTCTTCTTTGCAAGTATACAAGCTTTTTCTATGCGTTTGCTACACTTCATAGCTTGTCATACGCAACTTTTTCTGTCTTTTAACACTAATTCATTGTATATGATGTTGCAATATGCTTTGGGAAGAGAATTGTCAGCAGATGTTGATGTGTTCGGTGGTGGTATACTTTTTTTCTGGAGATGTTTACAGGAAAGGGGCCCGAAAGTGAAATGGTCAAGGATACTGTAGCACGAACCTATACAATTTTGTAAAATCAGCTTTGCCTGCAAGAGTGATAGAAATAGTGGGACCACAGCTGCTCCGGGAAAGATTAGGGTTACTTGTTCTGCCGAATTGCCTCCAGAACAAATGAAAATGGATGATTTTGAAGGTGAGCTGCGTTCTACCAGAGACAAACTTCTATGAACTTCTTAGGACGAGGAATGCACGGAGAGAGATTCTTAGGACGAGGAATGCACGGAGAGAGATGAAGTTTTTAGGATAATTGAAAGAGTAATGTTATGAAAATAAATCATAAAAATAATTTCGTACAACCTCACTTTATTTATGAGTAATGTTTTTAGCCCTACAATTGCGTTTTGAATCATTAGGGGGGTCGTGTAATTGGGTTATGTTTTTTTATTATTTTTGTTTTTTAGTAAAATTTGTGAGCTTTTCTAAGCATTCAAGTTCAAGTCTTCAAAAAAAATCATTGCAACTTTAATCTAGATGCTTAATCCAAATAAATTTTCTTTTTTGTAATTATTCCTAATATTATCAATCCATTTATAATTTTTTTTATAAAAATATAATTTCCAAATTTCATCTTTTTAAATTGCTTATGAATATTTAGACCTGTTTATTTGCTGGAAAATAGTTTTCTTTTAAAAAATGAATTTCAAGAAAGTGAATTATTTTTCAATGTTTGGTAGTGTAATGAAAAATAAGTTGGAAAATATTTTCTAGTGTTTAATTATATCATGGAAAATGAGCTGGAAAATAACTTATTAATGTTTTAATTTTTTCAAATTTATTAAAATAATAAGGAACAAATCTTACAAATTAAAAAGTTGAATGAGAATGAAATTGAAAAAAAATATATAATTTCATAAATTATCTCAAATAAAATAAATAATAGTGAAAATAATAGAGATAAAATCTAACAGATAAAAATATTGAAAGATAAAGAAATTAAAAATATAATAATTATCATTTCATAAATTATTTTAAATAAAATAAGTAACAATTAAAAGAATGAGGACCAAATTTGATAGATAAAAAATTTCAATTAAAAAATAATAAGAAAAAAGCAAATAACAATTATAAAAATAAGAACTAAAGTTAATATAATATTTAAAACTAAAAATATATATAGCAATCAAAAGTATGAGGATCAAATTTGATATAATTAGTAAATAATATGATATTTCTAATTTTTTTATAATTTTTAAAAAATATTTTTCGTCTAAACTAAAAAAAAAAAACTTTCTTTTCGGAAACCATTTTCTTTACAGTAACTATACTCTCAAAATGACAGGAATCGATTGGTGAACTTTCTTCTCGGTGAAATTAAAGGGACTTAGTTTGTGTGTGATTAATAGATTTGGTGACATAGTTTGATGCATTTGAGCTTGTGATAACATATATTTTTCTATAGTTAGATGAGTTTTTCATAACTAAATAAGTATTTATTTTAAATAGATTATGTGAGTGATCTAATATATATATTTATAAATAAATAGAACGATTTAAGAAAAGGTCTATAGCATCAAATTAGAATAGTGGAAAAAAAAACCATAATTTTTAATCTAAAATATTAAATTATATACAAATTTTTACAAGAATTTTGTAATATAATTCCCCCCTCGTTGAAATCAAAGGGGCAAAAGGTTCCATTACTGATATTTTCTGGTTTGTGTGTGATTAATAGAATTAGCTAGTGACACGTGCAGTTAGCGGATTTTGTGATTTTATTGCCGCATTCATTGTTATTATTATTAGAATCAACAACTTCACGTGAGCAAGATTTGGCATTTAGCACTCCCATTCACGTCCACCTTGATGGGTCCATGAGAAATTCTGCCGATGTTGAGAGGGAACACGGATTAGCCACCTCTGCATTACATGTCAGTCTTTGACCTTGGTGTCTCTCTCTGTTATCGAAGTTTCAGTTTGTTTTCTTCGCCTAAAAATTGACTAATTTGCAACCAGTCAGGGGAGGCGCCGGCTGGTGCGGTGGTGCCCTTTTGTCATTTACACAAAGCACCAAGGCGTGAGCCATGGGAAGTCAAAACAAATCGGCATTTTTCACTCCACAAGGCATGCGATCAAGGCCTGGCTAGTTGCATAAGCAGGAGAGAAAAGGAGGCTCCTGTTTTTCCACCATGGAAGGAGCTAGATCTCTTTCTTTCCGGTTTCCATGGTCATGGCAAGCCTCACGTGCTCGCCTTCTCCATGTTTTGAAGCGTTGGGCCCACCACATTCATTGGAAAGAAAACAACACCTTCGAGGGGCAGCAAGGTCATGAGCCCCCAGGCCTCCTCCTTCTCACTTGTGCATGCTGGTGCAGGGCTCTATACTAGATGTTCATGGGGGTTGCTTCCTTGATGGTTTTTCGAACAATCTTTTAAATATTTTTGACTTAATATAAACAAATATCATGTTTTATTTGAAGTATGGAATGTCAAAGAAAGGGAGTCGGTCTAAAAATACAAGAGTTTAGGGGCTGAACTAAGAAATAAATAGCTGAGCCTTTTAATGCATGCGTTTTTTTGGAAAAATAAACATATGTACAGCTAATTGGGCTTCATTTAGCTTCGCGGTGCAAATATATTTCACACAAAACACGAAAAAGTATCGTTTTTTTATATATTTTTTCTCGTGAAACGTAGTTTGTACCGCAAAAGCATTACGTAGCCAAACGAGCCCTCGCTTTCGATGCAAATAAACGACATGACTGCAACTTTTAAGCTTCCATTTATCTTCGTGTCCAAAATCGTTGCATGCCTCCTGCATCGATTTGAATGCCCAAGTCAAAGGGGACACGTTCTTAAGCAAACGGGGTAAAAGCAAAACCCATATTTAACTTTTCAAGCTCGGCCAATTCTCCAGAGTCAGACTCTCTTTCTGTAACAGTCACCGACCCCAAATCGAGGTGGAAATAAAAAAAAAAACCATTAAAATTGTAGGTCCCTATTTCTGGTCTCCGCGTTAATCTAGCTTTAGGAAATCCTTCCTTGCAGATAAGCTCAACGAGGATTTAGAGGTAAGAAAAGGTAGCTCGATGCTATAGTCTGAATGGGTTGACTAAACAAAAAGGAACCTAGCAACACAAAAAGACCTGCCCAAGCTCTTTTCATTCACTTAAAGCTCTTAAGACTATACACTTCTACCTTTTACGCTAGAAAGAGCTGAATTGTATCTTTCTTTGCAGAGTCTCTCTGCAATTCTGAGCTCGAATTTGTATCTTTTATCTTGAATTGTTTATTCTGAGAATACCCATATCCTTCCTTTTAACCTTTTTGTTCTTCCCTTCTCAAGCTCCTATCTTTTTCTCTACCCTTTATAGCACCTTTTTGTTTCGGTTTCTTCTCTGGCTTCTTGCGTTGTACTGCCATAATCGACCAAAATGGATGTAAGCTCTCTTGACATTTCTCGGCTTCTTATTTTCAACCCCTCTCAGATTTCGCTTCTTAATTTCTGTTGTTTTCTTTTATCCCTCTTTTTAATTTCAAGAAACTCTTTTCATTTGCCTTCAAAATTGTTTCTTTTCTTGTTTTTGGTGTTTTGTTTTGGTCAGGAATGGAGAAGAAGTGGACAAATACCAGCATTCGGAAACTGGGACCAGGCAAATGACCTTCCAATCACACTGTATTTTGAGTCTGCAAGACAGGCAGGATTGATTCGACACAGTACTAATTCCTCTGGAGAATGCGGTCATCGTTACATGCGTAGTGATCTACATGCTTCTGATTTCAACAAGCCTTCTCGTTATCATGTTCCTCCCAGAAAGGTTCGTCCTTTATTTTGCTTTTTTCTTTTTTTTAAAAAAAAAAAAACAATCCTCTCTCTTCCCCATATACACACGAACACTGCTTTTATTTTTTTCAGTGAATCTTTCAATGATCGAACTAGAAATAGAGTACTGGTCACGTTCCATATTCTTAAAGAATTTATCTGGAAGAACATAAAAATCGGTACACCTTGATTTATATGGTTATATTCTCCATATATTCTTACATGGCTTTAACAAAAAAAAATGATAGTAATGATGATGGTGTTGAATTTGTAGACAAGAATGAGAGAACAGCGAGGCCCGCATTCAAGAGAGCAGAGAAAGCAGGGCAAAGTCTGTGACGTGACTGAACCGGCAAGGAAACAACAACCCACAATGCCACATTGTCATAAAATGGACGCTGTAATTTGTCCTAAAGTTCCTCTGAAGCCTCCTAAAGCTGTTGATGAAGATCTCTACAAAATCCCACCGGAGCTCCTCCGCTCCGCCAAGCGGGTAAGTTTTCTTGTTTAATTTCCTCCTTGTATATTTTGAACAAAATAAAGATGCAGCACTACATATAATCACTGGGGATTGTTACGTGGAAATAACCTTTTCCTCCTCGGTTTCAAAAATGAAAGCATTGGTGTTGGTGCAAATTTTGTTTTTTCAATGCCTCAATGATTATTAAAGGGTATATTTATTTTAAAAAAAAATGAATAGTAAAATTACTTATTTGAGCAGCGCTTGAGATGCTCCTCTTTAGTTAAATGTACCCTTTGTTTTTTGAAGCGTCGTTGCAATTTTTTTTGGCACGTGATAGAGGATAATGGGTGGTTTGGTTTTAGTGGCGTTTCTTTTTTTTTTTTTTTAATTTTTTATTCAATCAAAATTTATATTATTTTTTTTTTTAAATTTGACTCACATTATTTTAATTTATTTTTTATTTTATTAAAGTTATCTCTCTTTTTAATTTAACCTTCCAATTGAATATTTTTTTTATTTCAACTTTCACCTTTATTCTTTTAATTACAATGTTTTATTTTAGATTTTTTTATGTATTTTTTCTACTTTTATCATTTGAAATTTAATTTGTTGAGAATTGAGTTTTGTGATTTTTTTTAATTTGTAATGCTTTTGATCCAATAACTCAGGTCATAGTTTTAAAGAGTTAATGTGGTTCAATGACCATTGTTTTACTCATTTTCTTTTACGGTTTTATCATTATATATATTTTTAAAAAAATAATTTTGTGATTATTTTTAATTTTTTTTATTAATTTATTTTAGTTTCATAATTTAGATCATAAGTTTTGCATATCTTTATTGAATAGAGATTTTCTTATTAATATAATACTTTTTTGTTTTATATAGATGAATTTTAATTTTAAAAATAAAAAAATATATTTTTTGGCATTGCATAATATTTTTTTTTATTTTATTCAATTAGTTTCATGTGTGTTTTTATTTCTATAATTTTTTATTGATTAAAAAAACAAATTCAGTAAACATAATCGGTTTAATGTCTTATTTTACGGGATTAAATGTTTTGATTTACATCTTTGTTTTTAATTTTTCTTTTAGTTATTGTTAATTATGTTTTTCATTTATTTATATAGATGGTTATCGATTTATTTAATTAAATGTTTGTATAAATTTTTTTATTTATATTTTGAATTATTTATGTAAAAAAAAAACATATTGAAATAGTCTCTATACCTATTTTTTTAATTTCTTTTTTACAATCCACAGCGGAGTACGGGTTAAATATCTAGTGCGCACGCACGCACATGCACAATATACATCAATGATCAAACTAGCGTATGGTTTGTCAGATATGGTTAAAGAATACTTGTTAGTCTCCAAATAATTAAAAACAATAGAACTACATTAGTAACATTAGCATAAGCAGTACGTGAATTCTAATTAGACCAAGTCATAGCGAATAGCCTAAAACCATCCATGTCTATTTTTTTCTAGCATCCGGTTTTGAATAAAACTTCTTCTCAGTCCCTGGATTTCTTATTGATGTAGAAATATTGGCAATTCTTTGTGGAAATGTGCTAAAGAACAAGCCAGTCATTGCCCAGAAAGGTCATCATTTTGACAAATAAGTCTCCAAATGCCCACTAAAATTAAAACAAGTTTCTTTGTTGTTGAATAAATTTGCTAGACAGTACCGTATGAGGCCATATGGCTGCAAGAAGCTTGCCTCAAATTAAGTAATTGTACGTCTTCATTTATTATATTTTTTCCTGGCAAGAAAACATCAATAATAAGTGATTTAATTAATTATTATATTCCTCTTTTTTCCTTCGTGCAGAAGAAATGCCCCGGATTGTTTTCATGCCTTGTGCCTGCCTGTGCTTCATAGATTGAGACTACAAGGCGTTTCTGTCACCATAGTGCTTATGTGGAAGTGAAAAAAAGAGAGGAAAATAGTGTTCACAGCTCCAAGCTCGTTTTGTGCCACCAGAATGCTTAGCTTATAGTTAAAATTTAATAGTAACATAAGCTATGATCAATGAAAATGGGATTCTGCTATGCCATTTGATAATTTGGCTCCAGGTTTTAATTTCTGAAAGTTAGGCCTCACTGACGATGGAATGAATGATGAGGTATACATTTTTCCTTATCTCTGCTTTTTTCGGCAATGATGCATTTCTATTTAAAGGAAAGAGAATTGCGCTGTAATAATTTATTGAGTTTACATTATTAAAGAAAGATAAGTGGATGCTGGCGCTGGGCTTACAGGCACTCATTATCCCAACTGATGATTAACTTGATGGATATACTAGGAGTAAGAAAAAAACTAAAACAGATTAAATTGAAATAATTGAAAAAAAAATAAAAAAAATCAAATCGTGAAAAAAACCAATCAAATCGATTAAAATTTTAAAAAAACCGACTAATTAGGTTTGGTTTCAGTTTTATAAGTTTCAAATCGAAAAAACTAGAAAAAAAACCGAGTCAAACCGAGTTAAAACGGAGTCAAACTAAAAAAATCAAGTGAAATCCAAAAAATATCAATTTTAATTTTTTTTAAAATAATTTAATTTAATTATTATTTTTATAAAAATTAAACCAAACTAAAAATAATCATCAACCATTTATATATTCTTAAAAATAAAATTCAAATCTCATACCTATTCCTGAGGCGGCTAACGTTGAAACTAGAGATCATGCATTGTCTACACTGGTAGGCGAGAGGTGGCTAACGTTGAAACTAGAGATGATGCATCGTCTACACTGGTAGACGAGATGGGTGGTATTTAAAAAATAAATAATGGCATTTGAAAATAAATAAATAAATAAATAGGCAACAAGTTAGAAGAAAATGGATAAGGTGCATAGGCTGTTTTTTAAGGCCTGCTTGTCCAGTTTTTTGGGGCTATGAACAAGCCCAATATAGGCTGCCTTCTGGGCTTTTTTTATTTTTATTTTTATTTTATTTTCCTTGAATCTTATTTTAAAAAAATAGAAAAGATTATTTTTGAATTTTTGTTTGAGTGAGATTATGATATCTTTTTAATGATATTAGCAGGTGTTGATATTTGTTATGCTTTTCATGATTACTATATTTTATTTTTTGCTTAAAGTTTAAAAAGAATTAATTATAATTGAATAAATATTATTGTATTTCAGATGTTATTCTATTATATATCACTAAAAACATCCAATATATATATTTTTTCTATTTTTAGTGAAGCTTTCATTTATGCTTCTAATAAGTTGCGTTCTTACAAGCAATTATTTTGGTGAAGTAAAATGGGAAAACAAAAAACAAAAAGATAGAAAGAGGAGGCATGAAAAACATTTTTTAGAAAAAAAAAACTTGACTTGGTTTTTAGGAATGTATTTTATTTTTAATTTTAGTGAAAAATAATTTTTAAAAGCTGTGAAAAATTCAAAACTATTTTATTATTTATTGATTATATTAAATTTGATCCTTAATTTTTTTATTATTATATATTTTGTTTTGAAACTTTTGTTTTTCAATTTTTTCCTTTAAAACTTAATTTGATTTAATTTTTATATAAACTTTGGTTCTCATTCTTTTTATTATTTTTTTCTTATTATTTTCTTAATTGAAAATTTTTATCTCTCATATTTGGCTTCAATTCTTTTTATTTCTATTTATTTTTATTTGAAATAATTTATGAAATGGTAATTTTTTTTTAATTTCATCTTCTTTTAATTTTTTTTATTTGTCTAATTTAGTCTTTATTATTTTATTTAAAATAATTTATGAAATTATATTATTTTATTAATTTCATCCTCCAACTTTTTTATTTATAAGATTTGGTCTTCATTCTTTTAATAAACTTGAAAAAAATTAAAACATTAATAAGTTATTTTCTAACTAATTTTCCATAACTTAGATAAATACTAGAAAGGTTTTTCTAATTTATTTTCGTGGCACTATCAAATATCAAAAAATTATTTACCTTTCAGAAATCTATTTTTTAAGAAAATCATTTTAAAAAAATTACTTTCCCGCAAATAAATGAGGTCTAGATATAAACTTTTTACATAAAATTATGTTAATAATAAAAAGAAGGAACTATGCTAACAATATAAGAAGGAACTATGCTAACAATATTTTTTTTTGTATATTTCTTATAAAAAAATAATTTTAAAAAAAGAAAATTTGAAGAGCTCCCTACATGATGCATTCAGTATCTTAATATTCATCTTGTCTCAATTTATTGACTCAATTGTTTTTAGCATAAAAAATTGTTCGTACATTCATTGATACATATATTTCTTAAATTATTTTATTAAACACACCAATTATCTTTTTCTATTTTTCCTGATGATGTAAAGCATGTTGCCATTGACTTGTGAAAGCTTGTCACAGAGGAGAAGTCTTTTAAAAATGAGGAGAAAAAGTGTTCTTCGCAAAAGCTTCGCGATGGGGCCATTTCAACACTCCAGACGACGTAGACTTGTACACCGGGAAATTGATTGTTTAGTTGAATTTTGAGGCGTCCGAGCAGACAGCATGGCCGTAAAATATACATGCAAGAGCTTCCAAGAGAAGAGAAGTGCCGCCCAAGAAAGTTACAGGGGAGGGGGGGTCTTTATCTCCTGAACTTTTCCAAACAGTAGTGGAAAAGGAGCTAAAAAAAGGTAAATTAATTACATTGATTCCATCGCACCAAACTTGCTTTTATTCTGTGAAGCTACATCAGTCACCTGTTGTAATTCTATCTTGTTGAAATTAAGAGGTGATCAGGTCAACCTTTTGGTTTAAAAGTTACAGATGGAAATGGACAGTGTAACTTTTAGAAACGTGAAGAGCGTGTGTGTGTGTGTGTTATTACACAAGTAGTCATCGTTTCTAGCTTGTTGAGATGGATTTTGCCTGCAATGCATGAAAATAATTTATGGATTCTGGCTATCAGGTGACAGAAGCTGAATTCCATTTCCTCTGACAGATGAGAGGAAAATGGATCAGAAAAAATAGATATTGCTAATGATTTGGCCCTTTCTTTATGAAGAAAACCATACATTAAGCATGGAATAATTGTCAAAATTTGATAAAATTGCATGATTTGTAAGGTAATCCTAGTCCAACTCAAAAGAGCTGTTCTTTAATATCTTCATACTGGTTAGTTTTTTTAAAAAAAATTGTTTGAAAATAATTTAAAATAATATTTTTTATTTTTAAATTATTATTATTTTTTATTTTTAAAATATTATTTTTACAGTACACGAAAATAATCTAAAAATATTAATTTAAACAAAAAAATAATTTTACTTTTAAAAAAATATTTTTAAACATAAAAACAAATATATATCTAACCCTATCCGCAAATTCACAGTTAATACTTGCCTGCTACTGTCCAAACACATCCAAATAACTCGAGAAAGACACAGCCTTTGGCATCTAACAATCTTGTCTGAAATCACAACAAAATATAGATTCCGGCACAAATAAAACCATCAACAGGTTGACCACACGTCGCGAGCTGGGACGGTACAATAATGCAGGTTTAGATGTCCATTAGCAAATTGGTCATTTTCTCAGTGAGATAATATTGCACTATATTCCATCTAGTTTTACCCCACGAATGTTGAAAGCCAATCAAATCCCAGTATTCGATTCTACAGATTATGTTGATTGTGTAAATGTTGCCATCCATAGCCCAATGAAATCCATAACTCTGATGACAAAGAAATCGACTATTTAATGAATTATGAAGCAAGAAAGAAGCATGGAATTGCTCAATTCCACCTGGCTAGTTGAAGTTCAAATTTAAGCATACAAATTGCTGGTGATAAATTAGAGATTGCAATTGTTTAGTTTAGATTGAATGCAATTTATGTAATAAGGTAAAATAATATAAACTTGTAATAAAGTTTGAAACAAAACTAAGTACGCATGTTAAGCATATAATTGAATTGTATTACATTTATACTAAAATTAGTGTATATGTAAAGCACTTATATCTTATAATCATACGAAGATAAAATATGTTGGAAAGGGCTACAGACATTGATTGGAAACTGTTGGAAAAGGTCTGTCAATGGGCAGCTTATTACTGTCACGAGCTAGTGCTTGGGGATGACCTGGGCAGCAATGATTTATGTACTTTACACTTTGATATTATGCCTCCAGAAATAGACAATAAATAAATTTGTTTTTGGGATGAAAAGAGCTGTAGTTTTATCACAATTCTTATTTCTAATCATAGCATGTCCTAATACGTCATGGCGCCTATATCACATGTAAATTAAATTTTCTTATTATTCATCTCATCTCTAATTATTTTAGTGTTTATTATATTCATTTTAAAAATATCATTACAAACATACTTATTTTCTACAAATAATTTTTTTTAGAATTCACAAGCCTCTTTTTTTTAAGGTCTTCACCACTCATATCATCTCTTTTAAAATAATTTATTGTTGTTGTTTAACCTCATCCTTAAAATATGGTCTTCAACTCTCAACTCCTTACGTTTATACTTGAAATAATTTTTAAAATCTTTCTAAAATGGTAGTAACAATCACAAAACAAAGAAACTAAATAATTTAACAAATAAAAGTTTTATTACTAGGATTGTTGATATACACTTTAATTGTATAGTTAAAAAATGGTATATATTTAACATGCATCATTTTAATATAATTTTATTTTAAATATAAACAAATTGCATGAAAAATCCTAATGCTTGAGTAACTAATTTTTTTTTTAGTATATACATTTAGTTTTATGCAAACTAGTTTAATAATTTAGGAGGCAACTTCAAACTTAAATTAAAGTTTAATCATTAATCTAGTTTGTTAAGAATTTTTATTGGATAATAAATTTTCAATAAGATTTTAACTTTGAAAGTAAATGTACTCCATTTTTTAATTTGATTTTAAATTACCCGTCAGAGACATGTTCTTAAAACAAATTTCTAACAAATACTCATGACTGCAATTATTAGTCAAAGTCGGCTTGACAATTTAGTGTTGCTGGTGACAGCTACTAATGGTTTTTTGAATATTTGCCACCTCCACCTCTCTCTCTCTCTCTCTCTCTCAGAATGTCTGGAAGCAAGACATGAGTGGTAGAAAAAGGGCAGTAAAGTCCTCACATCTACCTAATGTCAGGGATACTGCACGAAGATTATTCCTTGCAGAGATTCTTTTTACAGTATGCGAAAAGATGCTTACCCAGTGCAATTCTCTTAAAAAATTGTCCGGTATATTTGTAAAACCCGGTCTGGCTTGTGGATTGATTAGGATCTAATTGATTCAAGATTAAAACTAAGCTAGATTTAAAAAAAAATAAGAAAAATTAAAACCCTTGATGACATGTAGATTAACTTGATAATTTGGTTAACCTAACAAGATTTAATTAAAATTATGATAGACTCGATGACCTGGTGACCCGATCAAAGCACAATAACCCAAGCAAAACATGTGATTCAAGGTTTGAGCTGGGTTGACCACCGGCTCGGCAGGTTTTAAAACTCTGCATCAGGGGAGGTAAACTAGTAAATAGCAGAAAAGTGGAATAACCAGCCAAACATGAAGATGCTGGATATCCCCACCACCTTTTACTCTCTATCCCCGCTCTTGAATCCAAAATTTGTCCTAATTTTAATACTTAATCCGCCGCTTAAAACCAAAATCATCCAGCAGAAGAAATGTTTTGTTAGGTTATATGGTATTGCTGCCGACACTCTGAAAGGTGGTGGTGAAGGAACAATTTAGACCCCACAACTGCAATCACTAACTAGCCCGTCTCCGCGAATCACTAATTTCCAATCAGTTGGCATCAAAGGTACCAACTTGGTTTCAAATGAAGACGGGAAAACAAATTGAAGAATTTACCAGTATTACTATTGTATATCCATTCATCATGTTTGAGGTCAAACTCCATATGATCTTTGCTCATGCGTTCCCCTTAGATGGGCCAAAACTTTCCGGTGACAGAATATAGGAAAAATGTACTTTTTACAGTAAATGAGCTAACTATTGGTCTGTACAATATCTTCGGACCAAGCGATTTGTTTCGTCATAGAGTATGTGTGATCGAAGCAGCTCTATTCAGTATCTTGAGAATGCCATTAGCTTTCCTCCTGGCTCTCGAAGTCCCATGCTCAGCAAGTATCGAAAGTGTAGCATTGGCCCTCTCCTCTTCCATGATGGCCGGCCATTTAGTGCGGTCATTTAGACAGATTGTGTGTAAAATCGCAGCACAATTCTCCTTGTTGCGCTCAGAACTACTCTCCCTTAAAATGTCAATTAAGCAAGGCACCGCACCAAGGAGTCCCATTTCCCGAACAGCCTCCTGTTGGCTAGTAAGTATTGCAAGAGTGGTCAACAGCTCATCAACAAGGATGCAATCCATTATCTTTTTCAGGATTACCCTGACTGCCCCTTCTTGGACAGCCCTGACTCTATTCTCGAGGACAAGACAAAGGTTGAATATTGCCAACGCAGCATCCTTCATTGCCGGTGGATGCCCTTCTTCTAGAAGGCCAATTAGAGGTTTGAGAGCACCAGATTTTCCAATAACGAGCTTGTTCGAATCTAGGGATGATAAGGAGAAGAGAGCGGCGGCAGCATTGCTTCTTGTTTCAGTGGTTCCAGATCCTACAGATTCAACAAGCAGAGGGATGACAAGTGGATTTTCTGCAATTAGCTGCTTGTTATTTTCATGAATGGAGAGGTTGAAAATTGTTGTGATCAAATCTTCTTGCAGATCAGGGTGAGTGTTAGCTCTGCCTGGTGATAGTGGATTGAGCAATTGAGGAATGGCATCGGTTGAGTCACTGAAAAGGGCCCGAAACGATGGCGTCCTCTTAGTTAGAAGCCTAAGCTCTTTCGCTGCTTCTTTTTGATCAGAAAGGGAAGAGGACATCTTTTCAAGCAGTGACTTCAAATAGACTCTGTCAGCATCATCATCAACTACGGGCTTTGGTAGCTCAACTCCACGCTCCTTGCTCCACTTTGAAATCATTTCTTGCACCAAATGATTAGGGGTCAGGAAAGTATGAGAAATGACTTGCTGCGTCTGGGGACATGTTCTGTGCCCTTCATTTATCAATCCTTGGATGAATGGTCGATCGTAAGTCTAGAAATCATCAAACATTTTAGTAAATGAGTAACTCGGTAGCCATCAAATCATAGAACAATTATGAAACCAGCTCCTATACCACAGAAATTCAAGTAAAATGAACATTCCTCTTTCTACTTCTGCAAGGTCACTATCACAAATACAAATCAGTATTAATGCTCGAGAGCAGGGTTCAATTCCTAGTCCTAGTCTTTGAGGCCTCTATCGAAAATGAATTGGCCATCAGACTTAAGTTGTCTCTCATATGGAAAACGATGGCAAACGGTTTAACCAAAATTATCAAGGCTGTATAAAGAATCAAAACTGGAGTTTCCTTTAGCTCTTATCTCAAAATCATGGATGCGGACAATGATCAATAACCAACCAGATTTTCGCCCATAAATTTCCTTCTTTTCCCTACATTAGACTCTGCAATTGCTAATTCCAATAAATTTGTTAACTGAAATCAGATATATAAAAAACCAAAGAAGAAAAGAAAACAAGAACCAACCCCATTGTTTGAAAAAATTCAGTACTTGCAGAAATTCCATCAAAATAAAATCATGCAAATCCAAAGCCTCGGCAATTTTGAAGCAGAACCCAAAAAAGAATCCGTATGTGCAGAATACTTGAAAAATCTATTACACTCAAATTCCAATATCAAATTTGACATTAAACCCTTAAAATAAATCCCCAGAGATAAAGAATTTCTTGCATGCACATTCGAATAGCATCCAAACCAATAACAATTCAACTTCATACAACTCTCAAAATCCAAAAGAAATATAGGAAAAGAAATCCCAAATGCATAAACAAAGTAAAGAAGACAAATTTTCTTGGTCTAACCTGTCCAGTAGCCAGGACAACAGGGTCATTCATTATCTTCTTTGAAATGGGACATATAAATTCTTCAGGGATAACTGTATTATCCACCACCTTCGAAGATTTCTTGAATTTCAATTCTTTCAAGACACTCAAAATCCTCGTGGCCTCATCAGTAACCTCCTCTCTATAATCCTCCTCGACAAGAATTGTCTCTACTAGTTTCTCCAATTCTTTCTTTAACTCTGTTTCCTTCGTCATTGTACGTGGCATAGTTTCAAGAACTCCAGCTTCAGCCATAAGAAAAAATGAACAAGAACGAAAGGAAGGAACTGATCAGATAGGATTTACGAGTTGAAAGAACTGAGAAAAGAAAGAATTATGCTTTGGGCGATTCATCAGTTTATTTCCCTCTTTCTTGCTCTCGTTTCTCACTTTCTTTCTCTCTTGCAGTTTCTTGTGCTGTGATTTTTCTCTCTTTAACCCCACTGTTCTTTCTTTCTATACACGGTGAAAAGGCAAAGAGTTATGAGAGGGATATATATAGGCCCACCATTATTCTGAGAGGGATATATATAGGCCCACCATTATTCTGTACAACCAATTATTTCTTGCCAAGCAAGCAGTTTTTCCAAAGCTTTGAATGACATGGAAGCTTGCTTTGTACCCTCAAATTTTCAGAGTACTTAACAAGTCGCAAGATTCTGATGGTACAATCTAAGACATCTTATAATTACCCTATAGTTCTTTTTTAAAAAATTATATATATTTTACTCCCGATATTTAAAATAAAAAAAATACTAGTCAAAATAGTTCTTACCAATTGAATGAAATTCAAACTTTATTATTTGTTTTTAAAATAATTATATAGTAGTTTTTTTACATTATATATATATATATATATATATTGCAAGAGAAAAAAATACTAAAGAAATATTACATTATATTCTTAAGAATATTATCTTCCATTCAAAGAAAATGATTACCACTAAATTTTATAATAAAGAGATAAGTATTTGTTAGGATCACACAATTTAATGAAGAGAATGGTCCTATCACATAAAAAGCGTAATAATCACGTATAGATAAAAATATTTTACAAGATTCAGTCATGTTCACAAGGAAATTTTATTATTATTAAAATTGATTTAGTTTGGAAAACTATCAATTCTATTAAAAAAAATATTATGACCATAAATATATTTTATTATTCACCACCATAGTGTATTTTTTTTTTCTTTTCATAAAAAACCCAATGATCTTGATAATGGAGATATTTTGATTATTTTTCATGGTCAATTGATCAGAAATTGTTGTTTTATTTTTAAAACATAATAGAATATCTTAATTATCTTTAAAATCAAAATTATTAAAATTAGCATTTAATGGCATTTTATTTTTTTTATTTTTTTTTAAAACAATAGAATAACTTAATTACCTTTTAAAAAATAAAAACTTGCATCTCGATTTTTTTTGTCTTTTCAACCTAGTATTTGTTTTTATTATCATGTTGAATAAGGTAATTTGATCTTTTAATAAATTTAAAATATTAATAAAATAGAAAAGTAGCTGCACATGACACTCATATTTGCGGCTTTCTAGTAGCATATGGTGCCTCTCAATGGTAAAATTCTTCCTTATATTTATTTTTGATTTTGATTTTGATTTTGATTTTGATTTTTTGTTTTTAATCCTTTTGTATATATATTTTTTTTATCAATTTTATCTTTCGACATTTGATTTATCTTTATTTATAAGGATTTTAAGCTCATTCTAACTTCTTGACAACTTACAATAACATTGATTCATTTTTATTTATTTATTTATTTTTGATATGGTTCACCCGGATATAGTAGCTTTCAATTATGGAAATACCATCATCATAATGGAATTAGAATAGAGCCTTTGTTGGTAGGATTACCTAATATATATATATGCTAACTAGTGGAATATGACATTTGCGATTGCGACACAAAATATTGTATCTAATTCTTCTAGAGAAATTGACCTGCAATAATACATAATTATTATATCATAAAAATGAAAATGACAAAAGAGAGAGAGGATTTTCATATACAGAAAAGGAAAAGGAAATTGACCTGCAATACATAATTGTAAATTATAGTTTCTCAAGTTTTGGGTTTCAGCCCCCTTTTTTATTATTATTAAAAAAGGAGATATTTTATAGCAATTTCAAGAAGCCAATTTAAATATAAAACGTCAATATCTTATGTTGTAACCCATTTTTGGGTCCCCACATAAAACATAATAAAATAAAAAAAATCAAAAACATATATTATCAAAAAAATATAACAGTGAAAAAATGCCAGAGCGCCCTAAAAATGTTCAAAAATTGATTGAGGATGTTCAAAAATATAAAAATTAATTTTTGACAGTATATCATTGACTGATGAGAGCCCCGATGATAAAGAAAATTCAATTTGAGGAAGAAAAATGCAAAATTAGAAGTTTATGGACTCAATTAAATTTTTATTGAATGTTTAATTGAATTTATAGAGGTTTTAATTGCAAAACAAATTGATTTTGGAGTTAATTTGGGCTTTAATTAGAAGAAATTAATTTTCTGGGGTCAAATTATAATTTTTGGAAGTTAAATTGGTCAAATCAGAGGCTTAATTGCATAAATATTGAAGTTTAATGGCCAATTAGGGACTTAATTGAAGAAATCCGAGACCAAGGACTAAATTGTAAAACGCGCGCAAATGGAGGGCCGAAATTTGAATCTGACGCGTTTTGGCGCCAAATCCATTTAAATGAAACGACGCCGTTTCATGCACTGTTTAAAAAAAAAAAAAAAAAAAAAAAAAAAAAAAAACCCAAAACGGTGCCGTTTTGAACGGCACCATCATCTTCTTCCCCTGGACACGCAGTGAAGCAGGGGAAGAAGAATTTTTTTTTTTTTTTTTCTTCTCTTTTCGCCTACTTTCTTTCCCGGCTTTGGCGCAATAAGACGCCCACAATTCACCCACTTGCCTGGCTTTTTATCTGTTGAAAGGTAGTGGAGGGGGAGGCCAACAGTGGCCGCCCCAGCACGTTGCCCTCCCCTGTTTTCCTATAAATACAGGGGAGGGCCGAGAGAAAAAAAGACAGAAAAAAAGACCCGAGAGAGGGGGAAGAGAAGAGAAGGGAGAGCAAAGAGAGGGGAAAAAAGAGAGAAGGAAGAATACAGAAGAAGAAGAAGAAGAAGAAGGAGCAGCAGAGGAGAAAACAGAAAAATACAGAGGAGAGAGAGAGAGAAGGAAAACCGCCGGCCACCGCGAACCGCCAGCACCGCCACCACCACCCCTGCCGCATCAGCTGCCGCCAGCATCAACACCGTTCCAGGTAACTTTCTCCACTGTCATTTTTTTTGCTTCGGCTTCGGCTTCATCTGCATGCAGAACGTTTACGTTCTGCAGCAGATGAAGATTAATTAGCAAGTTACTGTGCTGTGCACAGTAACTTGCTAATTAATTCACGGGTTACTGTGTACACAGTAACCCGGTTACTATGCACGCTAATTAATTCTCTGGTTACTGTGCACACAGTAACCCGGTTACTATGTACACAGTAACCAGCCCATGCATTTGGGCCATGTTCGGCCCAGCCCATGTAAATGGGCCAGGTTTGGCCCAACCCATGCAATTGGGCCTGATACGGCCCATTAAAAAAATATTTATGATGTTCCCATTTTTTATTTATGTTATTTTTATTAATATCGGGTAGTATTTTTATGTCGTAAAAATACAAATCGGGTATTACAATATCCGGTTTTTTGTCACAAACTTCCAAAAATACAAAAAAATTTAAAAAAACATTTTTATGCATACGGCCAAATGTCTCAAATCTAAAAAATCATATCGTATTTTTCATGTCAAAAAAACAATATTTAGCATGCATTTTGGCTTTAATAACCAGTTTATTAAAGTCAAGAGAATATTGGCCAAAATTTCAAAAAACAACAAAAATTTTATTTTGTTTGTCTCTTAGTATCCGGGGTATGACATTACACGTAATGCATATTCTGGATATTTAATTCTTTTTTGTTTTGGACAATAGAACCTGGGGTATGACATTACATGTAATGCGTATTCCGAACAACAAAAAACCACAACACAACCTTAGATTTTATCAGACATTAAAGCAATGCAGCCTACCTTAGGTAGGGCGTAGTTGGGGTGCTAATACCTTCCCTTTACGCAACCAGTCTCCGTACCCGATCTCTAAAGACCAGTTAAGGTTCCTAGTAACCAGAATACTAGGTGGCGACTCCCAGTCCATATTTTCACTTGTAGAGACAAGAATTCCTTGTCTCTCCCCATTTTTCCAGGAATAAAATATTCCATTTTTTCCTTGAGGGTGGACGTTCGCCGCGCCGCCGCACACGTGCGACAGAATGGCGACTCCACTGGGGACCTTGTGGACTAAGCTTTGTTGTTTGTCTGATTATTGTGTTTTTTGTTGTGGTTTGCGTGTTTATTTTTAAATATGCATTTCCTTTATTTATTTCTTACGCACTTTAATTTGTACATATTTGTTCATGCATTATAGATTGTGTCATGCATCATTCATATGAGAGTTTGTACTGAAAAACTTTAAGTTAAGTGGGGGACTAGCAGCTTACCTTACGACTTTTAGTCAAGGTTTAAGTTTGTGTAAACCCCAACTCTTCGCTGAGTGCTTAGACTGGTAATAGTTGGTACATGTGCCATCTCATTGCCTACAAGCCCCTATATTGCCTCCACGAGGGCGATCACTGGGACAACAAGAGACCCTTTTGAGACCAGATAACAAACTTACCCATGTTCACATAATGAATAGAACCTGTCCTTAGGTTGTATGTGCTATCGTTATTTGCATACGGGCAAACCCTTCTTGAAGCATCTTGAACTCAAGACTTGTGGGTGACACATTGGTCGTCTCTCCGAAAATTTTCATTGTAGAGTTTGGGCAAAAATCACGATTCTTGTTCCATCATACAAGAGTTACGACCATATTATCACCCCTCGAAGGGCGAGTTCATCATGTTAGTACATGTTCATACATTTAACATACATACATGGCAGATTAAAATATAGGTCCCCAAAAAGTCTACAACACCCGACTTCGAGCAAGAAACATGGAAGATGAAGAGCGTGCTCAACGTGAGGCCTATTTGCACGACGAGTTGGAATCTTTGAAAATAAGTGTGGCTCACCTCACTAGCTTACTCAAGCAAACACTAAGAAATACCTCTGATGAAGGTCCTTCTAATCAACCGATCACCTTTGCTCCGGCTCCTACTACAGTTCAGCCTGAGGAAAGAATGAGCGAACATGGTCAAGAACCTCAGCAAAATCCAACATTTGTGCAATCAACGACACCTGCACCATCCCCAACAGTCGTGAAGGCATCTGCTAATGAGTCCCACAAGGCCAAGTCATCTGATAGCATTGATCAAGCTAAGATAGAGGCGCTGGAAGCCAGACTTAAAGCCATTGAAGGGATAGACTTATATGACCCGGTCCAGGCAGCAGAGATGTGTTTGGTCCCAAATGTGGTTGTCCCAAAGAAATTTCGTGTTCCTGAATTCATCAAATACAGTGGAACACAATGTCCCATGACTCATCTCAGGTCCTACTGCAATAAAATGGCTGAGGTAGTACATGATGAAAAACTACTAATGCACTTTTTCCAAGACAGTTTAAGTGGGGCAACTTTGAGTTGGTACATGAGATTGGATAACACAAAAATTCGCAACTAGAAAAATCTTGTGGATGCTTTCGTCAAGCAATACAAGTACAACATGGACATTGCGCCCGACAGAACCAGTTTGTCCAATATAGAGAAAAAGGATAAAGAAAGCATAAGGGAATATGCTCAAAGATGGCGAGAATTAGCTGCTCAAGTACATCCCCCACTTCTGGACAAAGAGATGGTCTCTTTATTTGCCAACACACTCAAAGCACCATATTACGAACATATGATGGGTAGTTCAGCCCAACAATTCACTGATGCTGTGATAGTGTGTGAACGCATAGAGCAAGGTGTCAAGAGTGGTAGAATTGCTGCACCAACCGAGAAAAGAGGCGTCGAAAGAAAGGAGGTTCACCATGTTGAAGATGGCTACATGGGCAAAACAAATACATCCCAAAATTACCATACTCCATCCCAAATTGCCAACATCAAAAAACCTGAACCCCAAAACTTTCAAGCCAAAAGCCAAATTGGAAATTTCCAAAGGGTTCATGAACAACTACCTCCACTACCGTTACCCCTGAATGAGATGTATCAAAAGCTATTGAGCATCGGGCAAATAGCTCCAGAACCTCTAACACCTCTGCAGCCACCTTATCCTAATTGGTACAAGCCAGAACTCAGTTGTGAATACCATGCTGGTATTACTGGGCATAGCATCTATACCTGCAACGCCTTCAAGAGAAAGCTTCTGCAATTAATCAAGGCTGGGTGGATAGAATTGGCAGATGCCCCCAATGTGAATACAAACCCGCTGCCTAATCATGCTTGAAGCATATTAGGATGGAATGTTTGGGGAATTGGAAAGCATCAATGGTCCAACATGATAGCTTGAATTTTGTAGAACTCAAATTTTGACCGTGGTGTTGTTTCGCATTGTCTTTGAGTCCCCTGCACAGAACTTTGGAAAGGAGGCTAGCCTAAGAGCAAATTCGCCAAAATAGAGGAATGAAGTCCGCCTTGTTATTGCCTTTTGTTAATGCTTTTGAATAAGACTTTCTCTGTTAATGAGTTTCTCTTGTGAAATAAGATCATGTGTTTTCTTGTGTTCACATCACACTCTTCTTTGTTGTTATTACATGTAAATAATATTTTGAGCGCAACTTTGCTCACAACACTACAAACATGAAAAATCCTTTGGTATTCCTTTTTTCTTCCAAACCCATACATTAATCTCATATGTTTTCAGGTATATTTTTTTGGGACCTCCAAAGTGAGTACAAAAACAAAAATCATGTTGATATTTGTCCAAAACAAATGCATCTTGGAAATTCAAGTGATTCCTTAAATAGGTACACATATACCTAGAAAACTTGAAAGAAAAAAAAAAACAACAAAGACAAACAACACTATGAGGTAACTCAAAAGCTGAGTTTTATTTGACTGAATAAATCACTTTGCATACGCACATGAAAGCAAGACCTATCGATCCTCAATGCATGAGTTTGAGATGAGGAAAGGCCATCTTTGATAATTCTTTCACAAGGCTAAAAAAATATCCGTTGCAGTCCCATTTTGAGCCTAGTAATGTTTTTTGGAAATAACCTTGACTAGGATCACACCCCACACTGGGGGGCAAAATAATAGAGTTTTTACCCATCCAGAAAAAGCAGCGAAGATGGGTGCTGGATTTGATCATGTAATGTTTAATCTTTCATTATCATCTAAATGAAGTAGTGATTGGTTAAGAAAAGACAAGAAGAAGATCTAAAAGATTTGAGCTTCTCATACAAACAACTGATATGATTGTGCTCAACCAAACAAAAACAAAGAAAAAAGAAAGCCCAAACCCGACACTGGGGGGCATGAAGACTATTTTGGAAAAAAACAAATCCAAAAGACAAAAGGTCAGGAAACAAGCACAAGTGATCCTTAGTCTTGAAATCCCTTAAACACATTTTGAGCCTGTAACATGTCCATTTTCTTCATAACCAATAGCCAAAGCCTACATTACATACCTGATAAAGCCCTTTCTGATCAAAGGCAAGCAATCTGGATCGATATGCAATGCTTTCTCGTGCGGGTCAAATCATTATTCATGCAAATAAAATAAATGCTTTGAATCAATTCGGTTCTCAATAACCCTCAAATTGACATTTAAACCTTTTGTGACCAACCAGATGTCACCTTCATCTTTAAACAAAAGCAAAAAGCTTTCATCACTTCAAGAAACCTGTCCATAGGAATCGCTTGAATTTTTTAAAACAAGTTTATTTTGAACCAATATCAAAATCATTTTTATGATTGGAATAACTTGGAAGTTCCAAAAATTTTGCATGAAAACATTTCATTGTACAAAACACCCAAACTTACTTTCACATATCCTCACCCCAAACTAAACCCAAGTTGAACACTTGGGGGGCATGATCAAGCTGGGGGGCAATCAAAAACACATGGTAGGGTTGGCTCCATGATTCCTTTTCTAAGGAAAATGTCGGGCAAAATTGGTAACTCTTGAGATAAAGGGTGAAGGACAAAGATGTATGATGACATCAAACACTTCCCAGAGGTCAAGATCACAATATGTAACCCGAGTAAGCAGAAGTGGAAAAGCCATCGAAGTTTACTACCAACACTACAACTTTTGAGAGAAAACAAAGACACCAGGAAGAAATGGGGGCCTATATTTCTCAGGTAAGTATACATGCATATCAATCATAATGCATTTGCTTTTCAACATTGACAATCATTGTTTCAACATCAACTTTTGGGTAGTGCGTTTTCTAACCCTACCTCCGTTTGAGTGCGCCTTTGAGCCCTCACCTCCATTTTGAGTGCGCCTTTAAGCCCTCATCCCTTGGGTAGTGCGTTTTCTAACCCTACCTCCTTTTGAGTGCGCCTTTGAGCCCTCACCTCCATTTTGAGCGCGCCTTTGAGCCCTCATCCCTTTGGTAGTGCGTTTTCTAACCCTACCTCCTTTTGAGTGCGCCTTTGAGCCCTCACCTCCATTTTGAGCGCGCCTTTGAGCCCTCATCCCTTAGGTAGTGCGTTTTCTAACCCTACCTCCTTTTGAGTGCGCCTTTGAGCCCTCACCTCCATTTTGAGTGCGCCTTTGAGCCCTTATCCTTTGGTAGTTCGTTTTCTAACCCTACCTCTTTTCGAGTGCGCCTTTGAGCCCTCGTCATCCACTTCTCCATGTTTTTTTACTTGAGTAGGTCACCCATTACAATGAGACCATTCCTCCATCTGGGTAGGTCACCCATTACAACACGACCACTCTTCTTTTTTTCATCTAGGTGGGTCACCCATTACAATGAGACCGGTTTTTTTCATATTTTCTTTTGTTTTGGTTAACTGAGGTTGCCAGATGGGATCTCATGAAGCTTTGGTTAAAGGGAATCTCCATATAGGATTTCAGGTTGACCGAGCTACACACACAGGATTTTGGTTCTGGTTAGAGGGGATTGCCGAAAGAAATCTCAGTCTATCCCAACCACACACAGGATTTTGGTTCTGGTTAGAGGGGATTGCCGAAAGGAATTTCAGTCTATCCTAACCACGCAGGTTTTGGTTTCAGTTAAAGGGGATTGGCGAAAAGAATCTCAGTTTAGCCCAACCACCCACAGGACTTTGGGTCCGGTTGAAGTTTTAGGTCAATCAAATTTTGAGACGACCAGTTTCGGAAGACCAATTTTATTTTATCTTTACAACACTTACTATGCACAAATCTTTGCTCCGTAAGCATTGTAAAGAGGGGGGCAACTGTTGTAACCCATTTTTGGGTCCCCACATAAAACATAATAAAATAAAAAAAATCAAAAACATATATTATCAAAAAAATATAACAGTGAAAAAATGCCAGAGCGCCCTAAAAATGTTCAAAAATTGATTGAGGATGTTCAAAAATATAAAAATTAATTTTTGACAGTATATCATTGACTGATGAGAGCCCCGATGATAAAGAAAATTCAATTTGAGGAAGAAAAATGCAAAATTAGAAGTTTATGGACTCAATTAAATTTTTATTGAAGGTTTAATTGAATTTATAGAGGTTTTAATTGCAAAACAAATTGATTTTGGAGTTAATTTGGGCTTTAATTAGAAGAAATTAATTTTCTGGGGTCAAATTATAATTTTTGGAAGTTAAATTGGTCAAATCAGAGGCTTAATTGCATAAATATTGAAGTTTAATGGCCAATTAGGGACTTAATTGAAGAAATCCGAGACCAAGGACTAAATTGTAAAACGCGTGCAAATGGAGGGCCGAAATTTGAATCTGACGCGTTTTGGCGCCAAATCCATTTAAATGAAACGACGCCGTTTCATGCACTGTTTAAAAAAAAAAAAAAAAAAAAAAAAAAAAACCCAAAACGGTGCCGTTTTGAACGGCACCATCATCTTCTTCCCCTGGACACGCAGTGAAGCAGGGGAAGAAGAATTTTTTTTTTTTTTTTTTCTTCTCTTTTCGCCTACTTTCTTTCCCGGCTTTGGCGCAATAAGACGCCCACAATTCACCCACTTGCCTGGCTTTTTATCTGTTGAAAGGTAGTGGAGGGGGAGGCCAACAGTGGCCGCCCCAGCACGTTGCCCTCCCCTGTTTTCCTATAAATACAGGGGAGGGCCGAGAGAAAAAAAGACAGAAAAAAAGACCCGAGAGAGGGGGAAGAGAAGAGAAGGGAGAGCAAAGAGAGGGGAAAAGAGAGAGAAGGAAGAATACAGAAGAAGAAGAAGAAGAAGAAGGAGCAGCAGAGGAGAAAACAGAAAAATACAGAGGAGAGAGAGAGAGAAGGAAAACCGCCGGCCACCGCGAACCGCCAGCACCGCCACCACCACCCCTGCCGCATCAGCTGCTGCCAGCATCAACACCGTTCCAGGTAACTTTCTCCACTGTCATTTTTTTTGCTTCGGCTTCGGCTTGCTGTGCACAGTAACTTGCTAATTAATTCACGGGTTACTGTGTACACAGTAACCCGGTTACTATGCACGCTAATTAATTCTCTGGTTACTGTGCACACAGTAACCCGGTTACTATGTACACAGTAACCAGCCCATGCATTTGGGCCATGTTCGGCCCAGCCCATGTAAATGGGCCAGGTTTGGCCCAACCCATGCAATTGGGCCTGATACGGCCCATTAAAAAAAATATTTATGATGTTCCCATTTTTTATTTATGTTATTTTTATTAATATCGGGTAGTATTTTTATGTCGTAAAAATACAAATCGGGTATTACAATATCCGGTTTTTTGTCACAAACTTCCAAAAATACAAAAAAATTTAAAAAAACATTTTTATGCATACGGCCAAATGTCTCAAATCTAAAAAATCATATCGTATTTTTCATGTCAAAAAAACAATATTTAGCATGCATTTTGGCTTTAATAACCAGTTTATTAAAGTCAAGAGAATATTGGCCAAAATTTCAAAAAACAACAAAAATTTTATTTTGTTTGTCTCTTAGTATCCGGGGTATGACATTACACGTAATGCATATTCTGGATATTTAATTCTTTTTTGTTTTGGACAATAGAACCTGGGGTATGACATTACATGTAATGCGTATTCCGAACAACAAAAAACCACAACACAACCTTAGATTTTATCAGACATTAAAGCAATGCAGCCTACCTTAGGTAGGGCGTAGTTGGGGTGCTAATACCTTCCCTTTACGCAACCAGTCTCCGTACCCGATCTCTAAAGACCAGTTAAGGTTCCTAGTAACCAGAATACTAGGTGGCGACTCCCAGTCCATATTTTCACTTGTAGAGACAAGAATTCCTTGTCTCTCCCCATTTTTCCAGGAATAAAATATTCCATTTTTTCCTTGAGGGTGGACGTTCGCCGCGCCGCCGCACACGTGCGACATCTTAAATAAGTATTTTCTTACCACATGCGCGGAAACCTTTTTTTGACTACCATAAATGGCTGGAAAATTGTTACCGCGGACGATATATTACCTACTATAACTTTTAATGTTGAATTGATGATGCATCATCTCCTCAATAAAATAAAATAAAAATGCTACGTGCAAGGTATGATCCAAGTTAATATATGCATAGTTATTGCATACACTTAAGCCTAGCCTCTTAGGCCTACAAAACCATTTTTTAGAAATTTAAATAAATTTTTATTTAAATTAATAATTATAGTGCTATTTAAAAAAATATATCCAGTTATGCCATACTTTTCAAATGAGATTAAAGCTTTTAATGTTATATTTGTAATAATTGTTTTTAATAATTATATATGAACCTAATATATATTAAAGTGTAAAAAAGGAAATTGCACATGAATATTGAATGAGAATAGAATTATTTTTATTGTTGTTTTTATATGATTTTCATGGATTAATTATTCTTTATATTTTTTATATCACATGATTTTTTTTGAAGATATTGTTTTTTATTTATTTTTGTTTGGAACTTGCTTTCTAGATCCTAGTAAGTTTTTGTGCAAATAAACATTCTAATAATAAAAAAATGAATTTTAATAAAAACAATATAAATTAATAATGATATGGGAGTTTTGCCACCATAATAAATTTCTTCACCTCTTAATTTAAAATTTTGATATTTTTATGAATATTTATTTTAAATAACTTGATTTTTTATTTAAAAAAATGATGTTAATAAAAGAAATTTCATCAAACCAAAAAATGCTTAAATAAAAAAAGAGATTTCAATTTAAGAAACACATTTTCGCCTCCAAAATTTCAAAACTTCAAAGACATGTGAATATTTATTCTAATTACTTTATAATTAAATAAAAATTAGTTTTAAAATCTAAATAGTCTTTAAAGTAACTGTTATTGGCATTTAAGTGGGATTACTTTTTAAAGCACAACTAATTTTATATATTTATGTTCTAAAACATTGTTGTTAAAATCATGAGTTAATTCTTAAAATTTTACGATTTTCAAGTTAACATGTATCTAACGTACTAAATCGGACTAAAAACTCGAAACCAATAAAATCAGACTTAACTCGTGCAAAATTAGTAAAATCGGTAAAATCGGTAAGCTCAGTCCGATTTTACAAGTTTACTAAATTTATAATATGAACCAAGTTAAGTCCAAATTTGATCATAAAATATCTGTTGACTAGTTTTGTGATATTGAACATATCTTTCAAACTATATATTGGATAAAGCTGAAATTTTACAAGGAAAAATTAGATACATGAAAATATATTGTGGTAAATTTTCAGGTCAAATGGAGTTAAGGAATACTTCAGAGGGTTAAAGTTAGTAAACTAAAATTGTCAAATATATCAAACAAGACATTCGTATACTGATATGACCAAAAGATTGATGTCTTCCCCCAAGTGTAGGACTGTTGAAGTAATAAATAACCCAGCAAGACCGGGATTGAATCACAGGGAGGTTAATTGTATAAATTATAGACGACGACAACAACAACAACAAGAGTAGTAGTAGTAGTAGTAGTAGTAGTAATAAAGAAGAAGAAGAAGTTGATGAGAACTTTGGGATGAAAGATTAATGTAAGGATTAAACAATGATAAAAACAAATGTCAAGGTTAGAGGATCCATTAATGGTGTTTCAAACAAGTATAGTATAAATTTTTATTACTCAACTGGAAACCACACATAAAGGAGGTTCCAATCGGATGATTTGTCATCAATAACTCATTATAAATTGTTAACATGATTATATTAATTATCTTATTTAAATAACACCAAACTTTTAAATATTGTCAGAAATTCATGATGCTAACTTATGTTAACAATAAATCAAGTTCCTTTCATAGCACAAGTGTAAGTTATACCATACGGTTGGGCTATGAGAGTGCCAAGTATTTGTTGTAGCAAATGTTATATAACACAAATCTAGATTAACCAATTAACAAGCAAGGTATTAAGAATTAGTAAGATAAAAAGATAAGACATGTTAATAACAAACTTTCTTGGATATAAACATTGAAGTCCATGTTGAGTTTATATTATACATATTATAACACCATTAGTGAAACCTTTTTATCTTGACATAATAAACTTAGCTAAATATAATGAAGAAGAGAAACATAAATAAATAAAATAAGAACATAAGTATAGTAAAGGAAATGAAAAGCATAAACAATAGATTAAGGAAAATATAACATGAAATAAAACTTAAACATTACAAAAATATAAAGAAAGAAATAGAGTATATGATCTTGATCTGAATAACCAAGATGCCTAAATACATGGCAAATGCATCCTTTTATAGGCCAAAATTTAGAACTATTGATTTGATGACTAATTATTGAGTGGGTGGCTAACTCTTGACTTGGTGAAAATCCTTATCTTTTTGTATGAACAAAATGTAATTGCTAACATCAGAATTGGAACCAACTATACCATGGAAGTTCTAGGAAATTGTCTTATCTTTCCAGGAAAAAAAAATTAAGGGTATTTTGAACTTCTAGAACTCGAGATACGAGCTGAACACTGAACAGTGTCTGGGCTGCAGAACAGATTCAGACTTCTCCGTTGTTGCTATAATTTGAACTTGAAAACAACCTTTTTAAATCTTGAACTCCAATGAAAGTTGTAGGCCTATGTCTTATCTTTCCATCCATATAAAGCAGACCTAAATTCGAGATCTATAGCTCCAGATATGATCCAATTACCGAACAGTGTTCTAGTTTGGAATGCACCAATATCTCTTTTCTAAGTTTTGCCTTCTCTTTGTCCTTTCAATTTCAGTATTTAAACTTATCAATCAATCCTTTTATTTAAGTGATAGGCCTGCATTTAAGATGAATATTTACCATAAATTAAAGGGATCTTATATTATTAGATATGTTATTATAAAACATGCTTTAGTTAAGGAGTTATTGATACTTCAAGTACAAAATGATGATGAAAACCTTAATAAAAAAATATTTTTAAGTACTAATCATATACTATTTGAGACATATCAGGAGCTACTAGTGAAATTTTGCTTCGATTAAAGTTGGGATAGAAACTAGAGATCTAATTTTTTTATTTTTTTTTTGATGACCCTGGGTGTCCGGGTCAGCTTACGCGCACCACAACTAATCCCAGGGCCTACTGAACATCCTGCAAGCCCAGTAGACAGGCAAGGCACCACGGGGGTGACAGGCTGGTACTCTTGAGGATCGAACCCAGTACCTTCGCAAAGACAAGCTTTGCAGTTGACCAATTGGGCTAGACCCTCAAGTGTAGACATCTAAAATTTTACACCCATATATCGTAGGCTCAATAATTCATCCAAACAAAAGAGAATGATATTTTTAAAATTAGGACTCAAGTTTACCAAGAATATGCAAAAATTAGAGATTCAGGTTATATGAAAGAATTTTAAAATGAAGACTTTTTTTTATTATTATTCTATTCTATTTTATTTATTTGATTTTAAATAATTGTTTTTAATTTAAGTTTTTTCAAGCACATTAGATATTGTTTAGAGGTTTATTTCATTATTGAATTTATGTTAGTTAATTATTAATATTTAGACTCATTAGCTTGCAACCCAAAAGGGGTCTATTACCAAGTTTTTGTGTGCTTCCTATTTTTAAATGATCCCCTGTATTGAAAAATTTTATTCTGAGGTTTGTTTTCAAAATATATACAAAAATAGGGGTCAAAATTAGGTTGCATCACCTATTAAAAGTTTAATTAAATCCTTAAAATTAATTCTTTTAATTTTTGTCAAGTTGACTTTCAAAATTAATTTTGCTTCAATTAAGTTCTTTTTTAGCCTATCTTATCAACAATATTTCAATCTGACTATCCCTCTGGTGTTTTGACATGTTGCAGCTCAAAATCTCATCTATATCTGTCCTAAAATATTTTTAGATTTTAAAATTACAGTTTTTTTTTGGATTTTTAAATATTTTACAATTTTTTTTTACATTAGAGAATTTTGGGGGATCTAACATCGTATTATGACACATAGTACTCCAAAAGAACATAAATTTGATAGTTAAACTTGTGATCTACATTAAATATTGTAGGTTTTCAATTCAACTTATACGTGAGGTGATAGGTGAGTTTTTTTTTTTTAAGAAAATAAATATTTTTCTTAATTAATTTAACTTAAATTTTTATTTTCTTATTAATAGTATTGTGTTTTTTCTAGTTTGATTTTCTTATTTGTAAATAATATTTTTTCTATTTTAATATTTCTAGTTAGTATTCCTAGGGGTTTATATATTGTAATATGATTTTTGGCAAGCACAACATGAACGAATAAAATGAAGTATTTTAGGACTTTTTATAAGTTTTATTTTTGATCTTTGATGGTTTTGAATTGTAACACTCTGTTATCATTTGCATTTGTCTT
Organism: Populus alba x Populus glandulosa; assembly: GCA_033617975.1. Lineage (NCBI taxonomy): Eukaryota > Viridiplantae > Streptophyta > Magnoliopsida > Malpighiales > Salicaceae > Populus > Populus alba x Populus glandulosa. The sequence goes on along the minus strand of CM066155.1, from coordinate 4,039,049 downwards.
TTTCAATTGGTTTCATAACCCAATAATTTTTGATGGTTTTTGTTAGAAATCGTAAAGGATGTATATCAAAACTTAAAAATTTTTAATGGTTAATTATTATGTGATATTAAATAAACATAATAAGAAGTGGTCGCAAAACATGATATGACGTGGTTGTAAAAAAAAACGAGAAGGTTCCTCTAAAAAATATCTAGAAACAAATATGTTGTTTAAACTTTCATTAATTTTTATTATTGAAAATTCTTACATGGGATCCATAAGGAGGCGCCACATATAAGCTATTGTTTAATAAGAATCAAACCCACACAATAGGACAAACAATCCATATCATAATAGGGCAAAAATCCCTTTATCTTATTAACATGCTAATTTTTTTTAAGAATCTTTATACACGATTTTTTTTTTCTTATATAGCATTAAGTTAATAAGTCTCAATTCTAAAAATTTAACATTACAATAATTTCAATGCAAGTATATTAAAAAACATAAAATTAACAAAAGATCACACTCTTATTTCAAGTTAGATCATAAAAAAATTCATCTGATATATAATTAAGTTAAGTTAGCGGGTGCAAAAAACAACTTAGATAAAAAACATGGCTTGATTTGTATCCTTCATTTATGTCAATTATTTCAATCAATAGTTAATTAATTTGATATTGTAGGGTAAAATTTTTTTATAATGTGGTTTGATCTTTGATTAGGCAGCGGTAAGAACTTGAAGATTGTGACATATTATAATTAATGGACCTAGTTGACCGAGAGAAAGTGAAAACATGGCAGAAAACTTGTAGGAACTGGGAAAACGACCAGTTCCATTCCCAAATGCAAAACTGTGTTTCATCTCACATCTAGCAATGACCAGTTCCATTCCAAATACATTTTATGATAACTTTTAAAACTTAAATCTTGATTAATAATACATAGATCACTTTCATCTACCAACTAGACCAAATCCCTAAGATAAGACTATGAATTTCAATCACACATGTGAATTTATTTATTTATTCTTTTATTAGGCTGAAGAGTCCATGTATTTAGCAACAAAATTCGAGATTTTTTTTTTATAGTGCTATAAAGGTTTAAAATCATCTTTCATCCCTATCCATTTTTAGTTTCTAATTGGATAATACTTGGCTTGATTTGTATCCTTGGTATAGAATTACGTACTATGGCTTGACCTTTTCAATTACTCGTTAATTTGATGTACAGTAAACAACTTTTATAACGAGGTTTGATCTTTGATTAGGCTGCCGTGGGAACGTGAAAAATTCTGATAAATTAATGGTAAAATGACCAGTTCCATTCCAACGCACAAACTGTGTTGTTGTAAGCATAGAAATATATAATAGTGTGTAGTTGCTGCAGAATGGTTCTTCGTGAGGGATAAAAAATAAGAAAAAGGGAATAAATATAATCATTGCAGACTTGGCCAATCTTCAATGGCTTCCCTTTTGGAGAAAGCAAAGCAGAGACTATTTCAATGATCACCATCTATAAATAATCTTGTTTCCCATGCAATATTTCTCACCCCTCAACTCTAATACACTTTGAAGAAATAAGCTAGAGATAGTCTGATTACAATGAAAGGAGTCCATTTTCTTGCAACTTTTGTCTTTCTGGCTTTCGCTGCCTCATTTGCCTTTGCCTCCGACCCTAGTCCTCTACAGGACTTTTGTGTGGCCATCAATGATACTAAGGATGGTGGTATGCTATGTTCCTATCTGAAGTTCATGTTTTTTCTTAACAAGCTTTTGTGATGAATTATCTGCATGCGACATTGCTTTCTTTTGATTTGTACGAAGAACTTGATGCTGAAATAAATTCATTCATGCAGTGTTCGTGAATGGGAAATTCTGCAAGGACCCGAAGCTTGCCACAGCAAATGATTTCTTCTTTCCAGGGCTCAACATCGCCAGAAACACCTCCAATCCAGTTGGCTCGGTGGTCACTCCTGCTAATGTTGCTCAAATTCCAGGGCTCAATACTCTTGGAATATCGCTGGCTCGCATTGATTTTGCACCATACGGTGGCCTGAACCCACCACACACTCACCCTCGTGCCACGGAGATCCTAACTGTCCTGGAGGGAACTCTCTATGTTGGCTTTGTCACATCGAACCCTGAAAATCGTCTCATCACCAAAGTCCTAAACCCAGGAGATGTTTTCGTGTTCCCAGTTGGACTCATTCACTTCCAATTCAATGTGGGGAAAACCAAAGCTTCGGCCATTGCTGCCTTGAGCAGCCAAAACCCTGGTGTAATCACAATCGCAAATGCAGTCTTCGGATCCACTCCACCTATTAGATCTGATGTTCTCGCCAAGGCCTTCCAAGTGGACAAGAATATAGTGGACTATCTTCAGAAGCAGTTCTGGTACGACAACAACTAGAAGAAAATCCTACAGCTGGTAATACAAGCTGACTGGAGGCAATGTTGCAGCATACCATATATATTGATTGTGTTTGTTATCTTTTCCATTTGTTGTCACTTAATAAAGAGCTGGATTGCCTGTTTTAAGCCCCATACTTGGCACTACTAGTTGTTAATTCAAAGCTTCTATTTTCTTCCTTTTTAGTAGGGGAGAGCAAAAAAACTGAAAAAGCAAGAAAACAAAAAAAATAATTACTGAAAAAACTAAACCATGAAGAAAAACCTATTCAATTGATTAGAATTTTTTTAAAAAATAATCGGGTTCGGTTTCAGTTTTATAAGCGTAAAAACAAAAAAACCGAACCGAACTGAACGGAAACTAAAAAACCAAGCCAAACCGGTTTGAACCGGTTTTTGTTCTCGAAAACCGAACCGAAAATGATCATTCCTACTTTTTAGCTTTTTTTGGTTAGGACACACAAAATTTATTGTTAATTCAAAATTTGATTCAAATTTATAAGTGCATCCCAAGTGTACATGTCGCACCCGACATCACGGTGACTTTAAAAATAATCTTGATTATGAAAAAATAACAAATATCTGACATCTTGTTTGTTTAGGAAAAATGTCTTGTTTAAGAAGTCGCCACCTAATATTATGGTTACTGGGAACCCTAACTAATTAACAGAGATTCTATGGTACGAGGTTGGTTACATAAAAAGGAAGATATTATCACCCCTTAAACGTTTTACCCGAGGCCGACTGCATTGTTGGTTTTGTCTTAAATTGCTAAATGTTTTTTTTAATTCTCCTATGGTAATTTTCTTATAATATTTCTGACTCTGGCGCTAGTAAATATTCAACTACGGACACTTCCAACTCTGGCGTTAGTAAATATTACGTAGTATAAAAACAAAGTAAATTTAAATTAGTTTTTTTATTCCTGACTTTGGCAATAGTGAATATTCCCCTATGAATATTTTCAACTCTGACGCTGCTAAATATAAAGCAATCCAAAAAAGTACGGTATTCCTGACTCTAGCGCCAGTAAATAAAATCGTAAAATTCTGTATTAAAAAAAACAAAAAATATTTCTTTATTTTTTATTTATGTTGCCCGGTCTCAAAACTAAAAAAAAAAAGGTCGGGTCAATGGTCCAAAGCAGTGACACTGCTGGCCACTGTTGCATGCATGAGTGAGTGACTCACGCATGCATGCATCAGTAACAGGGTAATTAATTTAACAAAACAGGGAAAGCTGAAGAACTTACCTGGCGAGGCTGAGGGAGACGTTGCTCACGATTGGTGATTCAGCTTGTTGTTCACAATGGAGAAGAAACCTCTCACGACTGAGGAGCCGGTGAACGTTGGCCTCAGGAGCACGATGGGGGAAAGAGGGTTACTTGTTGGCCGGACACTCTCCTCTGTTTCTTCTTATCTTCACTGGTTCTCCTCGCTTATTTTCTTAATCCTTGTGTTTGTTCTCGTTTTCTCCTTCGTGTCCCTTCTATTCTTCGTTTTTGTTCCTTTTTGTTTGCGTCTGTTTGCCCTCTATCTTCCCCTCGTGTTGTGCGTCCCCGGTGTCCTCTTATGTTGTTGGTCCTTGGCCAACCGGGGCTAATATGAGACAGCCGCTTTAATGGTGGACTGCTAGATGTTCACCGTATGTGTCGCACCCTAAAAAACGAAAATTTGTTTTGCGGCATTTGACTGGCGACTTTCGTTTTGTTTTACTGATTTGGTTCTTTGGAGTCGCCACCTAGTATTTTGGTCACTAGGAACCCTAACTGGTCTTTCAGAGATTCTAAGGCAAGGGACTGGTTGCGTAAAGGGAAGGTATTAGCACCCCTAGTACGCCCTACCTAAGGTAAGCTGCTTGGTGTTTGGTTTGCTCTATAATCTATGGTGTTGGTGTTTTCTAGTCCCGTCAATTTATTTTGGATAGAAATCTAAGGAGATTCCATGTGCTTTGAAAGCTCATTTTTCCCTTAGTATTTCAAGAGTTTGCGACTCGTAAATCGCAAAGAAAAAAAAATAGAAATCTAAAAAAAAAAATTCACAACTCTTAAAAAACTCATCTCGCCTTAGTATTTCATACTTTCACGACTCGTAAACCGTGGAGTAAAAAAATTAAAATTTTGAAATGTCCTCGATTATAATCAAGGCTTCTTTCAAGAGTGTGTGCGGATTTATTACTCCCAATAGTATTTTGGATATTCGTCCTTTTAAGAATTTCTTTATCCAAACATTAGCGGTGAATAATAAAGGGATCTCCTCCCCCAAAATAAGATTTTTAAAGTTTTTGGAATATTGGCCAATACCCTTTGGAGTTTTACAAACATGTTGTAAAATCCAGAAATGCAAGAAAATAATGTGTTTAAGAAATCTATGCGAAAACACACTTTCAAAGCTTCCCATATTTTTTATATAAAAAGAACATTCAAAACATGTTAGAGTATTGGCCGTATGCAACACGCAAGAAAACATTTTTTTTGTAAACAATTTTTTTTTTGACGAAAACGGGTATTTTAAACACTGAATTTGTATCTCCACAGTATAAAAATACAAACCAATATAAAAACATAAAAAAATGTGCAGGAAAAATCAACAATATTTTTAAGGAAATTTTTTAGAATTTTTTGAAAGCAAACATACATCTTTTATCTTTGAAAATCTTGGATGTCTTGACGAAAACCGGGTATTTTAAACACTGAATTTGTATCTCCATAGTATAAAAATACAAACCAATGTATATAAAAAATATATATATATGAAAAGAAAACAACAATATTTTTTAGACTTTTTGGATTTTTTATTTTTATTTTTTTTAAAAAAATATATATATATATACATGCATAATATAATATAATATAATTTAATAAATATATTAATATATTAAGTGGGTTGGGCTGGCCCAACTAACTGGGCCGGACCCAGCCCCAAAAGTCGTTGGGCCGATCTCGGCCCAATAAACTAATCAACCTCGGTCTGGGCCGGACCCAGCCCAGACCGCCGGATTGGGCCAGAATCCCTTTTGAGTAACATTGTGAAAATCATAAGATACCGCATTAAAAGGCTTTTGGGTTTAACCCAGGAGACTTACATGAAAAGGATGTTAAAGTGCCATCACATGCAAGATAACAAACCAATGGACACCCTTGTGGATAAAAGCTTGAGTCTGAGCCGTTATATGTCCCAAGACTCTAGAAGAAGAAGACAAAATGTCTAGAGTACCTTATGCCAATGTCATTGGTAGTTTGATGTATGCAATGATGTGTACATGTCCCCATATATGTTATATTGTTGGATTGATTAGCCAATATTAATCAAACCCTAGTAAGAAACACTAGATGACAGTCCAAAGGATTCTACTATATCTAAAAGGAACTTCGAATTACATGTTATATTACCAAAGAAAGAAAACTTATGATCAATTGGTTACTCTGATGCTAATTGGGGAGGAGATGTCGACCAATCCAAATCAACTTCAAGATATGCTTTCTTGCCTAATGATAGTGCAATATTATGGAGGAGCAAGAAACAATCGTGCATAACTTTATCTACTATGGAGGCTGAGTATGTAGCTTGTTCTGGTATAACACAAGATGCTATTTGATTAAAATGTTTCCTGTATCATTTGAAAATTGTCAAATTAGCATCAAACCCAACAATAATTTACTATGATAACACTATTGCAGTAGTTGTGGCTAAAGATCCAAAATATCATGGAATTACCAAACTACATCAAGATGAGATATCACTACATTAGAGAAGCAATTATTGATCATGACGTGATCCTAAAATACATTTTTACAAATTCTATAGTTGTAGATCCACTCACAAAACCAATAGCAAGGGATGTATTTTTTAGACATGTAAAATCTATTGGCCTATGAAGAATGTAATTAGTAATATAACTAGTTTTAAAGATCATACGAAGGCTTACAGTGATTTAGTAATGAATAAATGCCATTAAAACAACATCTTATTCATTATTTGTTTTATGGAATATATCGAGTATCTTATAATATAATTTGTTAAAATATGTCGATAGACTTAGATTGACTCACTCACATGAACAATCACCTCTAACACTTATAAGGTGAGTAGAGATAAGACTAATTGAGTTTTAATGCTCAATAAGTGACTTTGGCACATTGGAAGTAATTTTAACTCCAAGTAATTATTGAAATGTCATCTTGGTTAGCACCAAGAAGAGGTTCTTAAATAAAAGAATCGACATGAATGAATTTTCACAATTCATGTGTCTCTTATGATTGAAGCCGAGTATGAAATTAATCATTTGCCACTAATGACAATGAGCAAATGAAAATTTCTGATTTGAAGTTCATGTTTTTAGCAAAAAGACTAAGACTTGTATAATGTATTTCCTCTAATAAAGAGAGAAATGACATACACTCTTTGTCTTTAGAAAAGAAAAAAGTAAGCTCCATTATAACATATATTTCATACTACATGTGCTAACGACCATTACAAGAATAAAGAATGGATCCCTGCTTCTTTATTATGTGAGTCTTGAAGATCATATCTAAGATCTCAAAATCTTACCCTTTGTGACTTTTCAGTATATAAAGAGGCAATGTATAAATATTCGTTACTTTAGGAGTATATCCTATGGTCATGGAATGATTCAACTTAAATGAATACTCTTAGGAAGCCAAGTTAATTCAGATTTGATTGATATGAGTGCAAAAGAAAAGGTAATTTTAGTTCTACACCTGTTACTTGTATTCATCAACCGAGATCATATTACTTGAATGAATTTGATATGATTTAGAATACTTATAATTTTAAGAAAGGATTATGAAATTCTCGAGTAATTGATTTATATTGAGTCATGTGAAACTAAAAATGCTTGGGGTATATTACTACACTTTAAGGAATAATTAATTATGAGGTTGATGTGTCCTTTATAGCCTGTATTAGGTTTATATATTAGAGCTCTATTCACTGTATGGAGATAAGTGTGTTTGGTATTGCGGTAGCTGTTGTGGTTGTGGTTTGAAAAAAGTTATTTTATAAAAAATACTTTTAGTTGAGGTTGGTTTGAAAAAATTGGTGTTTGGTTAAAACTGTGGTTGAAATTGAGGTTGAATAAAATGTAATTTAATCTGTTTGATTAAGAATGCCTTTGAAATTAAAGTTATAAAATAATTTTAAAATAAATATATATATATTAATATTGATGGTTTTTAATTTAAATGTTGTAGATTTAACTATTGCTATTATTTCATGAAATAAATAATACTTTATATGAAATATTTTTTATCATTCCATTAAACCATCTACAATTCCATTACGTACAAAATTCATCCGACAAGAACTATAATTTTTATAATTTTTTGAGCGTGCAATAAAATTAGATAAAATATTATCAGGAATAAAATTGATTTGATATTACAGTGTGAGTGAATTTAATTCATTCTACACTAGTTTTTCAGGAAAAAAATATATTGTTTACATGACAATGCGAGTAAATTTAATTCACTCTAAACTAGTTTTTTTAAAAAAAAAAAGTGTACAAAAAATAAACATATTGATAAAAAAAATAAAAAAAAAACTACTCACGCGAACAGTGCAAGTGAATTGCACTGTGCACATAAACTCTAAATTTTAAAAAGCAGTTAGGAGCTGCTTCGCAAAATTCACGTTCAAAACTTGAATTGTCATAGGGCCCATCAAAATTAAATTGTGTTTTTAATGTAACCAAACATGATGTTTGCTGTGATTGCTTCAAACGCAGAAGCAACCACGCAAACAAACCAACTCTATAGTCCAAGAGGGAAATTGAGTTGTGAAAGAGAGGAACCAGGCAGTTAAGAGAGTGAAGAAAGAGGGATTCTGGTGGCACAAGGTGGATTGAAAGGGCAAGGAATAAACCCAGCATATTCAGTGATGGAAGTAAGAGCTGGTGCAGGCGATTTGATGGGCTTTCAGAGAAAGAAACAAAAGGAGTAGATAAGAGAACGCATGACTGAGTAAATTAATTGAATTATTCAAAATATTCATAAAAATCAAGTTAAAATTAATTTTTAATTTTTTAAAATAATTTTAGTTACAAAATTGAAAACATCAATTTGGTTTTATAAACAACAACCAAACTGAATTAAACTAAATAAATTGGAAAAAACACATTATAAATTAAAAAGCTAATTAAAAATTAAGGATCTATTGAATCAATGTTTACCAAGATAGTATAACCGAATCAAACAGATAAAATATACTCTTACTATTTTTATTCTAGACTAGAAATATTTTAATATAAAATCAATTTAAGTATAGTTGTATCAAGGATATGGTCAAAGCTCTTGAAATTCAGTTGAATATTTAATTTTAATATCCTCAAATATGAGTTTTATCGGTAGAGACTAAATCCCTCATCAATGGATCATAAAAAAATTACTTTTTATGATAACTTTTAAAATTTAAATCGTGATTAATACTACATAGATCGCTTTCATCTACCAACTAGACCAATATTCCCTAAGAGAAGAATATGAATTTCAATAACACGTGTGAATTTATTTATTTGTTCTTTTATTAGGCTGAAGAGTCCATGTATTTAGCAACAAAATTCCAGATATTTTTTTTTATAGCGCTATAGAGGTTTAGAATCATCTTTCATCCCTATCCATTTATAGTCTCTAATTAGATAATAGTATTTCGATTTATTAATCGGACAATATTATGTCTATTATTTGCTTTAACTGAACCGTATACTTGGTTTGATTTGTATTCTTCGTATAGAATTACTATGGCTTGACCTTTTCAATAACTCGTTAATTTGATGTACAGTAAACAACTATTATAACGAGGTTTGATCTGTGATTAGGCTGCCGTGGGAACGTGAAAAATTCTGATAAATTAATGGTAAAATGACCAGTTCCTTTCCAAATGCACAAACTGTGTTGTTGTAAGCATAGAAATATATAATAGTGTGTAGTTGCTGCAGAACGGTTCTTCATGAGGGATAACAAATAAGGAAAAGGGAATAAATATAATCATTGCAGACTTGGCCAATCTTCAATGGCTTCCCTTTTGGAGAAAGCAAAGCAGAGACTATTTCAATGATCACCATCTATAAATAATCTTGTTTCCCATGCAATATTTCTCACCCCTCAACTCTAATACACTTTGAAGAATTAAGCTAGAGATAGTCTGATTACAATGAAAGGAGTCCATTTTCTTGCAACTTTTTTCTTTCTGGCTTTCGCTGCCTCATTAGCCTTTGCCTCCGACCCTAGTCCTCTACAGGACTTTTGTGTGGCCATCAATGATACTAAGGATGGTGGTATGCTATGTTCCTATCTGAAGTTCATGTTTTTTCTTAACAAGCTTTTCTGATGAATTATCTGCATGCGACATTGCTTTCTTTTGATTTGTACGAAGAACTTGATGCTGAAATAAATTCATTCATGCAGTGTTCGTGAATGGGAAATTCTGCAAGGACCCGAAGCTTGCCACAGCAAATGATTTCTTCTTTCCAGGGCTCAACATCGCCAGAAACACCTCCAATCCAGTTGGCTCGGTGGTCACTCCTGCTAATGTTGCTCAAATTCCAGGGCTCAATACTCTTGGAATATCGCTGGCTCGCATTGATTTTGCACCATACGGTGGCCTGAACCCACCACACACTCACCCTCGTGCCACGGAGATCCTAACTGTCCTGGAGGGAACTCTCTATGTTGGCTTTGTCACATCGAACCCTGAAAATCGTCTCATCACCAAAGTCCTAAACCCAGGAGATGTTTTCGTGTTCCCAGTTGGACTCATTCACTTCCAATTCAATGTGGGGAAAACCAAAGCTTCGGCCATTGCTGCCTTGAGCAGCCAAAACCCTGGTGTAATCACAATCGCAAATGCAGTCTTCGGATCCACTCCACCTATTAGATCTGATGTTCTCGCCAAGGCCTTCCAAGTGGACAAGAATATAGTGGACTATCTTCAGAAGCAGTTCTGGTACGACAACAACTAGAAGAAAATCCTACAGCTGGTAATACAAGCTGACTGGAGGCAATGTTGCAGCATACCTTATTGATGGTGTTTGTTATCTTTTCCATTTGTTGTCACTTAATAAAGAGCTGGATTGCCTGTTTTAAGCTCCATATTTAGCACTACTATTTGTTAATTAAAAGCTTCTATTTTCTTCCTTTCTATCCTTTTCCGGTTAGGAAGCACACAAAATTTACTGTTAATTCGAAAATGGATTCAAATTTATAGGTGCACTCCAAGTCAACGTGACAAAGTATTTTCAGTGATATCCTTGGGCACGGCAACCTGTGTTTATTTTAAGACACAAGGATGAAAGCTAGAAAAGAATAGTATGTAAGATGTGATGTACATGATTAAGACATTGAGCTCTTAAATATTTTAACAAATATTAATATTAAAAATTTATTGGTCAATTTTAAAAGTAGTGTTTTCTTTAATGATTGCACACTTAATTGATATATGATATAATATAAAGTTTTTATTAAAGAAACTAGTTCTCTCTTTGTTTATGTTTATAATTAGAATTGCTTACATGTTGTATCTAAACATTAAGTTTAGGAACTCATGTTTTTCCATTAAAAAATTAGTGTTTTCCACTTTTTATGTTATTTCTTAAATGATTTCTAAACAACAAGTCCAAGCAATTGAAAACACATGCGTGTTAACCTTATCCATAATGGCAATATCAAGACATTTGATGATCTTGCTCATCATGTCGAGTTTAAAGAAGATCAACTTCATGCTGAGAAGCCTATAAACAAGGCTTTTGGTGTGAAAATCATAAGAGATCACATTAAAAGGCTTTTGGCGTGAAAATCAAAAAGATGTTAAAGCGCTATCGCATGCAAGATAGCAAACCAATGGACACCCTTGTGGATAAAAGCTTGAGTATGAGCCGTTATATGTCCCAAGACTCTAGAAGAAGAAGACAAAATGTCCAAAGTACCTTATGTCAATGCCATTGGTAGTTTGATGTATGCAATGATGTGCACAAGTCCCCATATATGTTATGTTGTAACCCATTTCTGGGTCCCCACATAAAAAATAATAAAATACAAAAAAATTCCAAAAAAATATATTATCAAAAATATAACAGTGAAAAAAAAAATACCAGAGCGCTCTAAAAATATTCAAAAATTGATTGAGGATGTTCAAAAAAAAAAATTAAATTAAAATTAAAATTTTGACAGTATATCATTGACTGATGCGAGCCCCGATGATAAAGAAAATTCAATTTGAGGAAGAAAAAATGCAAAATTAGAAGTTTATGGACTTAATTAAATTTTATTGAAGGTTTAATTGAATTTATAGAGGTTTTAATTGCAAAAACAATTGATTTTGGAGTTATTTTGGGCTTTAATTGGAAGAAATTAATTTTATGGGGTCAAATTATAATTTTTGGAAGTTAATTTGGTCAAATCAGGGGCTTAATTGCATAAATATTGAAGTTTAATGGCCAATTAGGGACTAAATTGAAGAAATCCGAGACCAAGGACGAAATTGTAAAACGCGCGCAAATTGAGGGCCTTCTTTGAAATCTGACGCGTTTTGGCGCCTTTTTTCTTTTAAATGAAACGGCGCCGTTTCATTCACTGTTGAAAAAAAAAAAAAAAAAAAAAAACAGAAGCCCAAAACGGCGCCGTTTTGACGGCACTGTAGGTCTTCTTCTTCCCCTGGACGCGCGAGGCAGGGGAAGAAGAAGATTTTTCTTCTCCCTTTTCGCCTAATTTGGGCCTGGGCGCCCATTTGGGCCTGGGCTGGGCCGTTCAGCCCAGCCCCTGTAAACGGGCTTGGTTGGCCCAGCCCATACATTTGGGCTGGGTCCGGCCCATATTTTTATTTATTTATTTATTTATTATTATTATTATTATTTATTATTATTATTTATTATTATTATTATTATTATTTTGTTTGTTATAATGTTTATATATATATATATATTTTTTTTTTTAAAAAAAGCACATTTTCTTCTATCATTTTGCTTAATATCGTCTGTATCATTTTCTTCTATCATTTTCTGCTTAATACTGTTCATACGGTACTATTCATCCGGCCCATAAAAAAAAAAATCAAAAAATACTTGTTTCATTTATAATTTTTCCGCGTAGTTTTTATGTCATTTTTATGTAATATCGGACAATATTTTTATGTCGTAAAATACAAATCCGGTACTGAAATACCCGGTTTTCGACTTTCAAGAATATAAAAACAAATTAAAAAAAAAATGTTTTTGTGCATACGGCCAAATGTCTCAAAAAAAAAAAATCATTTTGTATTTTTCATACAAAAAAAAAATCAATGTTTTAGCATGCATTTTGGCTTTAATAACCAGTTTATTAAAGTCAAGAGAATATTGGCCAAATTTTCAAAAAAACAAAAAAAATTTTATTTTGTTTATCTTTTAATATCCGGGGTATGACATTATACGTAATACATATTCCGGATATTTAATTTAAATTTTTTATATATATTTTTTTTTTTAGAACTTGGGATATGACATTACATGTAATGCGTATTCCGAACAATAAAATTAAAAACCACAAACACGACCTTAGATGTTATCAGACATTAAAACAATGCAGCCTACCTTAGGTAGGGCGTAGTTGGGGTGCTAATACCTTCCCTTTACGCAACCAGTCTCCGTACCTGATCTCTAAAGACCAGTTAAGGTTCCTAGTAACCAGAATACTAGGTGGCGACTCCCAGTCCATTTTTTTACTTATAGAGACAAGAATTCCTTGTCTCTGACTATTTTCCAGGAATAAATATTCCGATTTTTTTTTTCATTGAGGGTGGACGATCGCCGCGCCGCCGCACACGTGCGACATGTTATATTGTTGGATTGGTTAGCCAATATCAATCAAACCCTAGTAAGAAACACTGGATGATAGTTTAAAGGATTCTACGATATCTGAAAGGAACTTCGAATTACATGTTATATTACCAAGGAAAGAAAACTTATGATTGATTGGTTACTCTGATGCTAATTGGGGAGGAGATGTCGACCAATCCAAATCAACTTCAAGATATGCTTTCTTGCCTAATGATAGTGCAATATTATGGAGGAGCAAGAAACAATCGTGCATAGCCTTATCTACTATCGAGGCTAAGTATGTAGCTTGTTCCGGTATAACACAGGATGCTATTTGATTAAAAAGTTTCATGTATCATTTGAAAATTATCAAATTAGCATCAGACCCAACAATAATTTACTTTGATAACACCCTTGCAGTAGTTGTGGCTAAAGATCCAAAATACCATGGAATTACCAAACTACATCAAGATGAGATATCACTACATTAGAGAAGCAATTATTGAACATGACGTGATCCTAAAATACATTTCTACAAATTCTATAGTTGCAGATCCACTCACAAAACCAATAGCAAGGGATGTATTTTTTAGACATGTAAAATCTGTTGGCCTATGTAAAATGTAATTAGTCATATAACTAATTTTAAAGATCATACGAAGGCTTACAGTGATTTAGTAATGAATAAATGCCATTAAAATAACATTTTATTCATTATTTGTTTTATGGAATATATCGAGTATTGTATATTATAATTTGTTAAAATATGTCGATAGACTTAGATTGACTCACTCACATGAGCAATCACCTTTAACATTTGTAAGGTGAGTAGAGATAAGACTAATTGAGTTTTAATGCTCAATAAGTGACTTTGGGGCACTGGAAGTAATTTTAACTCCAAGTAATTATTAAAATGTTATTTTGGTTAGCACCAAGAAGAGGTTCTTAAATAAAAGAATCGACATGAATGAATTTTCACAATTCATGTGTCTCTTATGATTGAAGCCGAGTATGAAATTATTCATTTGCCACTAATGACAATGAGCAAATGGAAATTTTGGATTTGAAGTTCATGTTTTTAGCAACAAGACTAAGACTTGTATGATGTATTTCCTCTAATAAAGAGAGCAATGACATACACTCTTTGTCTTTAGAAAAGAAAAGAGTAAGCTCTATTATAACATATATTTCATACTACATGTGCTAATGACCATTACATGAATAAAGAATGGATCCCTGCTTCTTTATTATGTGAGTCCTTAAGATCATATCTAAGATCTCAAAATCTTACCCTTTGTGACTTTTCAGTATATAAAGAGGCGATGTATAAATGATCGCTACTTTAGGAGTATATCCTATGGTCATGGAATGATTCGACTTAAATGAATACTTTTAGGAAGGCAAGTTAATTCAGATTTGATTGATATGAGTGCAAAAGAAAAGGTAATTTTAGTTCTACACCAGTTACTTGTATTCACCAACCGAGATCATATTACTTGAATGAATTTGATATGATTTAGAATACTTGTAATTGTAAGAATGGATTGAGTATGAAATTCTAGAGTAATTGATTTATATTGAATCATGTGTAACTAAAAATACTTCGGGTATATTACTACACTTTAAGGAATAATTAATTATGAGGTTGATGTGTCCTTTATAACCTATATTAGGTTCATATATTAGAGCTCCATTCACTGTATGCTTCCGGTCGCTCGGTTTATTCATCAATTATAAAATTCTTGTGTAAGTTTGAAATATAATGTATTAGAAAGATTCAGTCCTTCATGGTCGAGTGAGAGATGTTAGTTATTGGGTTAGGCCTGGTGGCCCATGAGGGATGAGCCTTATCTAAGTATTTAGAGGAGTTACCAAAGGAAGTAACCGCTTCATTTACTTATATATATAGGGACATAACCCATATGAAAATAAGAGTTTAGGTTGAAAGAGTATAGTTTTATCTTTCTCTTTTCCTATCTTGAACTCTCTGCATTAACTTGATAATATTTATACAGATGTTCGTACTATGAAATATCACTTTTGTTGTTGTAATTGTAGTGGCATTGAAGTAATTGTAGTGGCATTGCAGTAATTGATCCATGGGTAAGAAAACAAATTTTCATGTCACAAGTAAGTTTCCTTTCAATTCTACACTTGTCACACGACCACTCTTGATTTCATATTAAAGCAAGCAAAATATGCATGTATAATTTTTTTAAAAAAACTTTATATACTTAGGATGTATGCATAATATTATTGGAAGGTGCAGAGGTCTACTAAATATAGTTTACAAGTTTGAGAGGTAAATAAAAAAAAAATTTAAGTCCTCTAATAATAAGAAGTATTTGTATAAGGACGAAGACTTTGAAATAACTAGCATGTTAAATAATTATTATTTATATGTTCTTATAATAAAATCAAAGCTAACAACATGTTAGAATATTCATGTTTGAATATTATATTTATGATTTGGAATTTATATTATAAATAGTTTGTTAATCGCCAAGGTGGTCAAACCCTTAGAACAAATATTATTGCGTTGCTAACGTGTTTTCTAGTATCAAGAAAAAATTTAACCGTAAAATCAAAATCTGATAAATACTTAATAAAACGGATTGAGGATTATGTATGTAAATAAATTTTAAAAAGATATTCTAACAGTAACTAAAAACTAAGTCATGAAGTCGAGAAACAAGCACAAATAAGGATATCTCATCCTATTCTACTGGGAGCCTTTTGATTTTTTCACTTAATTATAATAAACTAATTTTTTATATATATATAGAAAGAGCAATAATCTAAATTCCATTGAAACAAAATAATGTGCTAGTAAAAGTCTCTAATTCTCTTGGGACATAATAGTATATATAAAAAATATCTTTTCTTTGTGTGTTGCTAACGGTCAAGTCACTCAAAAATATAAAAATCATGTTTTTTATGTTGTGTTTTTGCATTTTTTACAAAATATATTTTTGCATGGATTTTGAATTTAATAACAATTTTATTGAATCCATGAAAACTTGGCCCATATTTCAATAATTATTGAAATTTTAATTCATGGAATTGATGGTCAATATTCTCGTATAAATGCTAGACCTACAAGTAGGCTGGTATTTAAATATCAAAGTTGATTGGTATTTAAATATCAGGAGTTGACTAGAAAATTTATAGAATTATTTTAGATATTCATTAATTTAAATTGGGATTTTTTTTCATCTCAATATACAAATTGTAAAAAACTATTTCATAAGAGCTCATTTGATCACATGAGCCCATAATAAATTTGAAATACCAGATTTATTTGTAATAGTAAATCTTTATCCTCAGCTATAGACAGATCACCAATTAAGAACCTTTCAAAATCTTTAAACCATATCTAAACCACATCATACAGTTTATCTCAAGTAAGGTGTGTTAGTGGTGCTAATACCTTCCGTAGCCACTCCCTTGAAGTTTTTTATAAGACTAGTATACTCGGGTGTCCTAGCGACCATAAACCAAACAAATAGGCGGTGAAAACTAGATTTTGATAAGACTAGCATTCTTTGTAATTATGTGATCTTCAAGCAGAAGACCCCAGACTACGACACACTATTGTTTCTTATTATTACTAGGCTTTGCTTGTGGATGAAGGCTATAGATTCCGATTTCCTCTATTCGGCTTCAGATCTATTAAGATTAGCGGAGGAACTACTTAGATGGATTAATCTTAAAAAACCTAGTACAATTGTCATGTGGTCTCCCCCTATGGCTAATAGCTTCAAATGGAATGTGAATTGATCTTCCCTAGGAAAGCCTGACTCTTTAGGTATAGGTTGTGATTTGCGAAATATTATGGAATTCTTTTTGGTATCTTCTCATTGTCGGTTGGAATTTTAGATTCCAATGAAGCCAAGTTGTGAGCTGTTGTCAAAGCAATTAAAATCCCATCCTCTAACTCTGTCTTGCATCACAAGCATTTTATTTTCGAATATGTATCTGCTAATGTCACTAATTAGATGAATAATCCTAATAACAGACCTTGGCTGCACCATAATTTCATTTCTAGCTATCTAAATCATTTAAGTTAAGAGCACCAGGGCACTCATTGTAAGAGAAACGTGAACTAAACTTAGTGTAAAGAGAAACAATGCTCGGTTTTATTCGGGTCTTGTATTGATTGAGTAAAGTTTGAATCTTTATGTGGGTATTGGTTAAGTGTGTTGGGGCAGTGGAGATATATAGTCAAAGAGGGAAATTGGGTTGTGAAAGAGAGGAACCAGGCAGTTAAGAGAGTGAAGAAAGAGGGATTCTGGTGGCTTAAGGTGGATTGAAAGGGCAAGGAATAAAGCTAGCATATTCAGTGATGAAAGTAAGAGCTGGTGCAGGCGATTTGATGGGCTTTCAGAGAAAGAAACAAAAAGAGTAGATAAGAGAACGCATGACTGAGTAAATTAATTGAATTATTCAAAATATTCATAAAAAAATCAAGTTAAAATTAATTTTTAATTTTTTTAAATAGTTTTAGTTTCAAAATTGAAAACATCAATTTGGTTTTATAAACCACAACCAAACCGAATTAAACTAAATAGATTGGAAAAAACACATTATAAATTAAAAAGCTAATTAAAAATTAAGGATCTATTGAATCAATGTTTATCAAGATAGTATAACCGAATCAAACAGATAAAATATACTCTTACTATTTTTATTCTAGACTTGAAATATTTTAATATAAAATCAATTTAAGTATAGTTGTATCAAGGATATGGTCAAGGCTCTTGAAATTCAGTTTAATATTTAATTTTAATATCCTCAAAATGAGTTTTATAGGTAGAGCCTAAATCCCTCATCCCTATCCATTTATAGTCTCTAATTGGATGATAGTATTTCGATTTAATAATCGGAGAATATTATGTCTATTATTTGCTTTAACTCATGAACCGTATACTTGGTTTGATTTGTATCCTTCGTATAGAATTACTATGGCTTGACCTTTTCAATTACTCGTTAATTTGATGTACAGTAAACAACTTTTAAAACGAGGTTTGATCTGTGATTAGGCTGCCGTGGGAACGTGAAAAATTCTGATAAATTAATGGTAAAATGACCAGTTCCATTCCAAACGCACAAACTGTGCTGTTGTAAGCATAGAAATATATAATAGTGTGTCGTTGCTGCAGAATGGTTCTTCCTGAGGGATAAAAAATAAGAAAAAGGGAATAAATATAATCATTGCAGACTTGGCCAATCTTCAATGGCTTCCCTTTTTGGAGAAAGCAAAGCAGAGACTATTTCAATGATCACCATCTATAAATAATCTTCTTTCCCATGCAATATTTCTCACCCCTCAACTCTAATAAACTTTGAAGAATTAAGCTAGAGATAGTCTGATTACAATGAAAGGAGTCCATTTTCTTGCAACTTTTGTCTTTCTGGCTTTCGCTGCCTCATTTGCCTTTGCCTCCGACCCTAGTCCTCTACAGGACTTTTGTGTGGCCATCAATGATACTAAGGATGGTGGTATGCTATGTTCCTATCTGAAGTTCATGTTTTTTCTTAACAAGTTTTTCTGATGAATTATCTGCATGCGACATTGCTTTCTTTTGATTTGTACGAAGAACTTGATGCTGAAATAAATTCATTCATGCAGTGTTCGTGAATGGGAAATTCTGCAAGGACCCGAAGCTTGCCACAGCAAATGATTTCTTCTTTCCAGGGCTCAACATCGCCAGAAACACCTCCAATCCAGTTGGCTCGGTGGTCACTCCTGCTAATGTTGCTCAAATTCCAGGGCTCAATACTCTTGGAATATCGCTGGCTCGCATTGATTTTGCACCATACGGTGGCCTGAACCCACCACACACTCACCCTCGTGCCACGGAGATCCTAACTGTCTTGGAGGGAACTCTCTATGTTGGCTTTGTCACATCGAACCCTGAAAATCGTCTCATCACCAAAGTCCTAAACCCAGGAGATGTTTTCGTGTTCCCAGTTGGACTCATTCACTTCCAATTCAATGTGGGGAAAACCAAAGCTTCGGCCATTGCTGCCTTGAGCAGCCAAAACCCTGGTGTAATCACAATCGCAAATGCAGTCTTCGGATCCACTCCACCTATTAGATCTGATGTTCTCGCCAAGGCCTTCCAAGTGGACAAGAATATAGTAGACTATCTTCAGAAGCAGTTCTGGTACGACAACAACTAGAAGAAAATCCTACAGCTGGTAATACAAGCTGACTGGAGGCAATGTTGCAGCATACCATATGATGGTGTTTGTTATCTTTTCCATTTGTTGTCACTTAATAAAGCGCTGGATTGCCTGTTTTAAGCTCCATATTTAGCACTACTATTTGTTAATTAAAAGCTTCTATTTTCTTCCTTTCTATCCTTTTCCGGTTAGGAAGCACACAAAATTTTCAGGCTCATAAGTGGGCTCGCATCACCAGGAACAAAACCGTGAGGATGATAAGGCCCAAAACAGACAATATATGGCAAGTTGGGTCAGGCTGTTACAAAAAATCATGAAATTATAACATCATAGAGATTGCAATAACCTGTTTTAGGGTTACATCTCAAATTCATTTTTTTTCTTTCAAAAATAAAAAAATAAAATAAAGAGTGACATTTTAAAAAAAAAAAAAAAACTAGTGGAGAGGATTTCACATCATGCCGTGGAATGCAATTGATTCTCGTTTTCAAATGAGGTTTGAAATAGTACAAGATAAATATTGAGATATCCTCAACAATATAGGTCTCGGATATCGAAGCCTCAACATGTGCCTTGTTCTTAACCTTTTTTTTAAGATTGAACAAGTACTTACATTGAAATAATAATATATTTTCAATTAAGAAAACAAAGAAAATACTTTTATATATGAATTACATTGCAACTGTAATATCTAACCGTTCGAATGGATACATCAATCTATATTGGACCAGTCCTCCAACTTTTTCCTCTAACGGTAAATGTATGGGGAGATGCTGTATTGAGTCAAAAAATAATGGAGGGAATATCATCTCAAGTTTGCTTTGTGTCTCGACGATATTTATTTCAAGCCTCTCAATGTGATCAATATTCAACTTACTAGAGCATATGTCTCTAAAGCAATTACTGATCTCCGTGAGTGCATCTCATATCCCGTTTGGAAACAAATCACAATAAGTTAATGGAATGAGTGTTTGCATAAACATGTGGCAGTTATGACTCTTCATTTCATACAATCTGTATTCCTCCATATTAACCAACCTTGATCGAGGCATGTCCATTGAAAAAACACAGACTCTTAAGCCATTTGTAGACTAGTAGTTGTGTATTTTTCTCTAACACGAAGTTTACTCTTGGTTTTGCGACCCGTGACCCATCACAAACCAACTCTATATTTTTACGGTTATAGAACAAAGCTATATCCAATATAGCCTTGATGTTGTTCTTTATCTTTCCTTTAACATCCATGACGGTGTTAAAAATGTTCACAAATATGTTCTTTTCTATGTGCATAATGTCAAGGTTATGAAGGAGGATATTGGTATTCCAATAAGGAAGCTCCCAAAAGATACTTCGATTTACTCAATTGTGAGTCAAACCAAAACTAGAAAACTTCTGCTTAATTGATTGGAGACCAAACACAATGTCACTATGCTCTGATTCAATATCATGCAATTCTTCACCAAAACTGTGTCAACTCATCAATCAATAGTCAAAGACAAACATCTATATTTTGACCTGGGCTGCTTGGACTGGGTATGACAATAGATAAAAACATAAACTTCGGCATCATACACATCTCTGGTGACAAGTTATAAACCGTGAGTATGACCAGCCAACAAGAATAAGAAGCAACAAATGACCCAAATGGGTTGAATCCGTTTGTACACTACTTAAGACGCATGTTTCTTGATTCAACTAAAAAGTGAGGATGCACATTGTTAAAGTGTTATTACGCTTCGCTGTCAGAATGATGCATTATCACTTCATCAACCGCATCATATGATTGGTGTCATGTCATGTGCTCAGCAGTTCTTGGTGACATGAATAACTTCTATAATCTATGTGTGATTAGAAAGTATCTAAGTTTTTTTATATGAGGACAATGAGCTGCTGTTAGCAGCTCGGAAGAGAGACTAAAGAACGCTGCTGTGTTTGGCTGCTGCTAATAGCTAGTCGGAGGAGAGAGAGCTGGGTAAGGCCATCTATGAATCACTAGTCATTCTGGAATACGTTGAAGAGACATGGAAGCAAACTCCTTTGTTGCCTGAAGATCCTTACCAAAAAGCCAATGCTCGTTTTTTGGCCAAATTTAGTGATGACAAGGTAATTTTGTGGCTTCCAGAACAGTCATTGTTTTTTATACGGACCAATTCCTCACTAGTTTTTAACTTTTTATTCGGTTCACTCGTGGTTGCAGGTCTTCCAATCAATTAGGTGGGGTGTGGTCTTGAAGGAGGGGAAAGAGCAAGAACAAGGGGGCGGCGGCTTGTTTGCACTTTTGTTAGAGATTGGGAAAAATTTAGGGCTTTTTGTGTACTTTTTTTTAAATAATATAGTATTTTTTAATGTAGGGTAAAAAAGTTTTAAAATATATTTTTTAAATTTTATTATTTATAACATGTATAGCTTATATTTACATGAATTTTATTTTTATTTTTTCATACAAAATATTAAAATTTTAAATATTTTTTTAATTCTTCCGGGTTGACCCAAAAACCAGGAATCCGACCCTTTAACCGGGTCAATTCCTGGACTGAGTTTAATAACTATGCCTAATGATAGCAAATTAAAAAGGATAAATATTTATCTAAACTTTAAATTTAGTCTTAAAAACTAATTATTTTAAGTTTATAAAATTAAATTTTATTTTATGAAAACAAACCAATCAACAAAATATTTTCTCACACCTAAAGATACTTGTGCATAGACAGGCAAAACAACTCGTGATGCCTAAACCTGAATGAATGAAATGTTAAATGATCTAATTAAAAAAAAAAAAAAAAAAAAAATTAAAGAATAATTTTTTTAAAAAAAAAAGAAGAAAAAAAACATTGTGAAACGACATGTTACGTACAATCTATACTGTTTTCTCTTTTTAGTTACACTAACTTAAAGAGCAGGATTAGTTTGTTTTTTTAATTTAATTTAATTAGTGACTTCAAAAAAATTGTAATAAAAATCAAACAATTACATCAAGGAAAAATCACTACGAGTATCCAAACAATATTTTTTTTAAGATAAATTGCCAAAGATATTAATATTTATTAGTAGTTTAATTGGTCAACTAATGATATATTTTTAAATAATCAATGACCCTCGTTTTGTCTCCGTGGCTTCAAAAACAACCATATATAACAAGATCAAATGCCATGGAGACCTTAAGCCCACTCCAATAATGGACAGTGGAGAAATTGGTGGCTTCGCCATGTTCAAAGAACATTTTAAAAAAAACTTCTACAAAATCACATCTAGGAATAATCAACGACGATTAACCTTATATACATTAAAAATCATCTGAAAATTCCATTGAATTAACTACCCCAGGACCATAAACATTTTGTCACCTAACAATCTTTATTTCTCGACCTCCTCTGATATTCTCACCAGATATCTTCAACAAAGCCTTGTGACACGAGGCATTGCACCCAGTCCTGGTAGCTTAAAGGAAAAGTATCATGCTGGAAACAGTCTTACCAAGAAAATATTGGCATATGATACATATTGTCAAGTTTTTTGAATCTATGGAGGAATTAATGAGTGATTTCTACTATCTTGTCAATCGGTTTCATCACTGCCTACCAAAAAAAAAAAAAAAGTTTCATCACTGCCATCAAAGAACGAGCAACTACGTACTAAAGACTCGAGCAAGTCTTCGTCAGCTTCATTTAGAGATAACGTCGACCAATTCAATGACTCCAATCTATAAATAACCTAGCATCCATGCAAGATATCTCACCCATCTCCTAAAGAAAAATCAGCGAGGAATCTAATGGAAGGGCTAAAGTTTCTACTAGTTTTTGTCCTCTTGGCTCTGGCTTCATCATTTGCCTCTGCCTTCGATCCCAGCCCTCTTCAGGACTTCTGTGTAGCAGTGGATGAAACCGATGGTGGTATGAGCTCTTGAAGTTTTTCGTTAAGAGTTACACGATAGTATTACACTGAAAATATCATGCATCCTGTAGTATATATTTTATTATTCCTTTACTTTCCGATATGTTCAGTATTCTCTATTAATTGATGACTTTTTAAGTGTGTCGAATGTCTTTCTCATGCAGTGTTTGTGAATGGCAAATTCTGCAAGGACCCAAAGGATGTTACTGAGAAGGATTTCTTCTCTTCTGGACTCAACATTCCAGGGGACACTTCCGGTCGTGTTGGTTCAAATGTCACTGCTGTCAATGTTGAAAAAATTCCAGGGCTCAACACTCTTGGCATTTCCTTAGCTCGCATTGATTTCGCTCCATATGGCCTGAACCCTCCCCACACTCACCCTCGCGCCACTGAGATCATAGTAGTTGTGGAGGGTACCCTCTATGTTGGCTTTGTTACGTCAAACTTAGCTAACGGAGATAATCGCCTGATCACCAAAGCCTTGAAACCTGGAGATGTTTTTGTGTTTCCGATTGGACTCATTCATTTCCAATTCAATATGGGAAAAACCAAAGCGCTTGCTTTCGCCGGCTTAAGCAGCCAGAACCCTGGTGTCATTACAGTTGCGAATGCGGTGTTTGGATCGGATCCACCCATTAATCCTGATGTCCTCGCCAAGGCCTTCCGACTGGACAAGAAGGTAGTCGACTATCTCCAGAAATCATTCTAGTCGGACAACACGTATAATAAGAAGACATGTAGCAGTAGCCCTGCAATTTCGAATTATATTTGACTTGTCTCATCGTTATTTCCTCTGTCGTATTTTTTTTCATAAATAAATAGGTTGCTGAACCTGTATCTTATGCTTATTCGATAATAATATACAAAGCATTATAATATAGCACCTGGTAATAATATAGAATTCATAATAATATAACACCAAGGAACTGCTGTTAGCGCTCTTTCTAACTGGTCCTTTTTTTTGTTGAACATGTTTTCTCCCTTTTTTTTCTTTTTTTTTTGTTTCCTCTAAACATGAACGAGCAATAACTATCACTTAGTGTGATATTTGATAGGGAATTATTTCAGCAATAATTGCAGAGTTTGACTCTAAGATCTAAGAGTGTGAAGAATTGCTATAAGAAGATGGAGATTGACATGGTTAAAGCTAATATTGTTAAGGATAAAGAGACTATAATAACAAGATTTTTTTTAATAGTTCGAATAGAAAAATACCTAATATAATTGAATTACACTATTATATTGCGATAGAGAATATGGCTTACATTGCTATCAGGATACGCTAAAAAGGTAATTTAGGCTCTCTTTTTTTATCCTAGAGGTCAAATTATATGAGAGAAGATGCTGCTATATTAACGATGAATATAATGGAAAGTAAATTCAAACCACTTAAAGCTATAAATAAAGGTTTGATTATTATTGTCATAAAACCAAAACTCAAACTAATTGTAATATTTCATGTGTTTGGGTAATGGATATCTAGTTTCATAATATCCAAACAATAAAGGCTTTTTATTTTTTATAGGCTCATCGCGATATCAGGTGCAATATTTGTATTGCATGCATCATAATAAGACATTTATCCTATGCAATGGTGGTAAAACTTTTTTTTATTGCCATCAAAATTTCTTTTCAAATCATTATTTATTTAGAAATAACAAAAAAGAACTTCTAAAAAGATAAAATTAAAAGAGATATTGTACCGCGGGTATTGTAATATTTACATGATGAAATTTCCAAGTATGAAGGCATTGTTTTTTGTTTTCATTCAAGTAAACAAAAGTTTTTTAGTTTTGATGTGACCTACAATTACATTATATGAAGTATTGTTTAGAGTTTTTTTATTAAAAAACAAATGTCAGGTCATAACTTGAATGGCATGCACATTAGGAAAAATATATTTACAATATTTTTAATACAATCATAGATGTAAAATGAAAAACAAATGACAAAATAAAAACTAACTTGAATTTACCTTGTATTGTGACCATAAAAATATAAAGTTGATTAATGATAAGTTTCATGTTGCAAAGCTGGGGGCTATAAAGAATAAAACATCATGATTATCATGTATTTATATATTTATGCAAAGGTGTACCATTTCCTCCTCCTAGATCTTCCACTTCAGCATTTTTTTTTTCTCTCCCTACACCTCCACTGGTTTAGGATATTTTAAATGCATGGAGGGTAGTAATTGGAACTTAATTATGTTATAGCTATCTAATTAGGATTTCTCGTAGTGATTTATGCTAATGCCAATCATATTTTGAGTTAATTATTAATTATGTGATTTGTTAGAACCTTGCTTGATTACAACTTGAGATTTAAATTACTAGGTTTTATGAATTTTGGATAAAGGTCGATAGTTTTATACATACCCTGTCGGCATTTTAAACACACCGATGGTTTTTCGATGGTAAATGGGGTGCTAAAAGCTGATTTTAGACGTGAATATTCTATTGAAGATTTCGTAGGTGTTTCAAGCGCCGACGGAATATGCAAGGGGAAAATACCAATACAGGAAGAAGAGACACCCACCAGTGGAAAACAAGCGCAAGCTTGTATTGTTCAAAAGCTTTGTCGTCAGTTCTTTTTAACTAAAGATTTGCCTTCACTTTTTTTTTTCTTTTAAGAAAATATTAGTCTTAACTCACTCCCTGGAAACAATTTCAAAATCATTTCCAAGATTCTGAATCTTTTTCATGCCAAAGGTCATGGCAATCATTGTCATGGATTCAAATCTTCTCAGAGGTTTCGCAAAACCCTATCTCGAAAAGCTCTGTAAGTGAAAAAAGAAACAAGACGTTCAAAGGTACCCTGATATGATTCAGATATGAACTTGATACGTTCATACCTTTCCAGTCCTTCAAAAAGAATTCTTGCAAAATAAGATCAATTGAATACTTCTGGAACAATGAGCGAGAAGGATTATAACGGTATAGCTTGACCAAAACACTAGGTATTTTATTTATTATTGAATGAGTACCTTGAGGTGTCTAGGATGATACAAACACTAAACCGAGTACAAGCTTCACTAATTTCAGAAACAAAGGTTTTTCGCAAAGAAATTTAAAACACAACCAAACAATTGAAAATAATCTCTGGGTTTTCGAATATATGACATAAATTATCCAGGGACAAAACAACAACGCTATCCATCTCATCATGCAGAAGCCTCACGATGCCATTATACAGCCTGGCCAACTAGCAACTTGCGGATCTGCAATAAGAAGCCAATATATCATTAGGGTAATCAATTATGTGGGCCATTCGATTTGGTCTTTCCAAGGTAGCACTAAGACTTTCAGCAATTTGCAGACAAAGAAGATGATACAACGGGGAAAATAGTTATAAAACTCCCCACTGAATTGTGTTTGCATCCCCTAGCATGTGTGCAAATAAGAATGAGGGAGTTTTAGTTAAGGAATCTCCAAAAATTAAACAGGTACTCGCATAACACTAATAAAGAAAGTTCAGAATAATAATTAAAAAAAAAAGGGGGGGGGGGGGGGACATTATAAGAAGCTAGACAAACTAGTGGGATCACTTTGACCCATAAATTACAATAAATATTACCACTTAAAAGGAATTTCCACCTCTTTGTTAGAACTCATACTAGAGGATTAGATAAGGATCCACTAGTTTGTCTAGTATGAGTTCTAATTAAGACGAAGAAGTTCCAAGTCACATGGCAGATGCCAATGCTGCAAGTTTCATTTTAATGACCATTTCTGAGTTCTTTCTGCTGTAAAATATAACCTCCTTGGATTTCAGATCCAAAACAGCCAACCACTAATCAGATCTTCCTTATCTCCTTGCACAACTATTGATTGATGGACAAAACAGAAGAAAGAAAAGCCCTCATCTAGACACATCTTTGGTATAAGATAACACAAGCTGACAGAACAATATCCCATATGTTTCAACAATAACTAAATCAATACAAGTTGGGCCGGGAGTTTGGACTAAAATGGCTATTTGAAGTCTAGTTCTAAACTTCAATGTGCAAAAACAAAAACAAGGAGAAATTCTCAATTAGAATGAGGTAGCTCCAATCAGATAACTAGCATGATTATTCTTTCTCTAAGGATTAGTGAATGTTGCAATGATGTAGAAGATGCAAGACCACCAACAAGATCACCATAAAACAAAGACACTCAATCTTGAGGAAATCAAAACAAGAGACTTGCTCAATCATGAAGAAAACTCAGGTTTTTTTATTCAATAATAATACCTTACAGTTGAATATCTGCATAGGGTGTTTATTTATAGGCACCCAAATAAAATAAGAAATCCAAATGAAAGTAGCAAGCATGAGGAAACTACAAGCTTCAAAAATCAAACCCTATATTTCTTCTAAAATAAGTAGTCTCAAAAAATCTATAATGTAGGCCCACATCATGTAGGTTACTTCACAACCTTTTTTTCAACTAAGTGGGTACCACAATCATGATTGTTCCTTTTCTAGGAAAAAGTTCAATTCTCTCTTGGTCATTCTCTTGATATGATTATCCCAGAAAGGAATTGGAGTATAGAGGCCAAGAACAAAAACAGTAACATCAATAACAAAAGTTTATGAGCATACCTCAGGAAGTTTTTTACGGAATGCAACATCCAAACGCGCATCAAGGGAATTTTCAAACACAATCTTCCCATCTCGAGACGCCAACACCACACCTCCAGAGCTTAACAATAAAAAAAATACCAAAATCAACTTGTTTCACCATCTCTTTTATTAAAATAATAACGAGCACCTATTTTAAGATAAGCCATTTTGAAACCTTATATTAAATAGCTATTATGCAATTTGGAATCCTCAAACATCTGATACAAAGACCATATCAATTATCATACTAAATAATTTTAGAAATCAATAGCAGTTATACTTTTACCATGGCAGCCACAATTAAGAACAAAGACAACACACTTGTTAATTTCCCAGAAGTCCCACATAAACAACTACTGATGAATGAACATGTAAATGCACTAAGGATATTTTATTGGATTTTTCATGAATAATTTACCAGGAAAGACCATGAGCATTATGATGGCTAGGAGCAGGTGGGAGATAGATATCATGGTCCACAATGATTTCTGGGGGGAAAACATTTGCTTTCTCAGCATATTCCTCCTTTGCTGAATGCAGGACAGACTCCACCAAATTATGGTCATCTTTCCGGCAACGTAGCAAGACAGCAGGCTCCTTCAATCTGAGCAAACTCTGCAGACAATTGAAGAAAAAAAAATCCAGATTATGAGAAAAATACCTTAATCAAATATACAACACCACATTCCTATTACATAATAAATCAAAATGACCATTTCTGAGCATTCCTAATAAAAACAATTTTTCATTTCAACATCTAAATTTTTACGAACAACCAATCATCCTCTAATATTTATCAGTAAGGTAAAAACTTTCATCACATAAGTCCCTAAAACCTCAAGCCATCATCGGGGTGTTTGTAGATTAAAATTCACTTCACTTTATCATTAAAATCAATTTTCTCAGCAGGAAAGATTATGTGCATGTATCTAACCACTAACATGCTGACATTATGCCATGTATCAAAAGTTTACATTGATACAAAGGCAAACAAGAGAACAAAACCCAATACCTGAAGCTTCATAAACTATACATGGCACAACAATTCCACAATTTTCATCAATTTTACGGAAACTGATGAGTATGAAAATACACACACACACACACACGCATATATATATATATCTAATAAAGGGACCAGTAAATAGGCAAGCTGGTTATTTAATAATGACCTGAACAATGAGGTCTTTGAGAAGATTCTTGTAGTGATGGTGATTTTGGCTGACATTCAAAAGCTCCTTTCCTGCTCCATCTTTCATGGAATTAACCATATCATCTTGAGCTTGAAGCACTTTGATCCGAGAGGCATTAAGCTGCATTGAATACTCACTACACAAAACAACCAACACAACAAAATGTCACTTCATATGACTTCTGATGAGAAAAGAATAAAATAATCCATTCTCTACCAAACAAATTGATGGAAATTATTTTGAGTCCAATCCTGATCTCCATTCAATAAAACCAAACTAGTAATATATCCTACACAGTTTCAAACCGAACCAAACTTTTATAATATCGATTAATAAAAAGAAATGATTAAAAAACAAGGTAAAATATCAACACTAACAAAGTTTATGATCAGCATCACTTCACTTCACTGTGCACAAGATAATAACTACAAGCAACCAAATTTAACAGCATAAATTGCAATATCAAGATCTAGAACAAACCCATCGCTTAAAACTTAATTATAAACTAAATCAACACAACACCACCAATCAATGAACAGCATAATTAAGAAACACAAATCACAAAATGTTAATCCGAAAACAATAAAAGGATGGAGAGAATTACATCTTTTTGCGAACTTGAACTTGCTTCTCTTTACGCTCATACTCTTGCCTGATCTTCTTCTTCTCTGCCTCAACCAGTTGCAGCTTCTCTATATTGAATTCCTTCAAAAACACAATTTTATCAATCAGATCAAAACTAAGCGAATAAAAAAAAACCCAATAAGCGATTCAGCAAAAAAGAAACAATGAAGAAGAAGAAAGAAGTACTTCTTCAGCAGAAACTAGGATCTCGTTGGCCTTTTCTTCCGCTTCTTGGCGGATGAATCTGACCATCTGCTGGATCTGCTTGGAGACATCTGCGTCGTTCATTTTGGATGATTGTGGAATCAATCACAGAAGGGAAGATCCAGATGGGAAGGGAAGTTTGGAGAGATTGGGACCTTTTAATTTTAATTTTATGATTTCAGTAATTCTGTGTGTATATTTAATACAGGACATAGAAGAGGCTGGTTTTTTTGACATTTTCCCAAGGCTTTTTTTTTATTATTCCTCTTTCAATTTATTTATTTTTCACTTTTTTATTTATCCTTTCATATATATATATATATATGTTAGACAGATGGCCATGCTTCGCTACGGGACTGCACGTATTTTCTGCAATGTGAAAAAAATGCCATTCAAACGCTGCGCTGTCAATGCATTTTTTTAGAAAAAACAAAAACAAAACAAAATTCTTGATTTTATATTATAAAAAAAAAAAAATGAATGTCAATACCAGCAAATCCATATGAGACCGTCAAAATTTGCCAGTGAGATTATGCTAATGAGATTATCCAATAAAAATTTAAAAACATTACTAAATTTAATGTTTATTTGGTATTATAATAGTAGTTATTTAAAAAAAAAATTATTTGAAAATACATTTGAGTTTCTGCAAATATCGTGAGTAATATATCATTAACATAGAGTAGAGAAGCATTAGTAAGCCATATTCAAAATGAAAATCAAACAGAGATGGATAAACTAAGCTACAAATAAAGTCATATTTAAGATAAAACATGCTAAAACAATCAAATCATGCACATGGAGCTTGCTTGGATCCATAGAGAGTCCTATGAGGTTTTCATACATATGTTGGATCATCTGAATTAGTCACCCATGGTGGTTCTTCCATATATGTCTTCAGAGATATTGTTACTATGCAGGAATGCATTTTTTATATCAGCTGAAGAATATATATATATTCTTTTGTAGTGATGATCATTCGTATGGTTTCTAGTTTGATAATTGGAGAAAAGGTTTCAGTATAATCAATCTCATCAATATAATTATATTCTTTTGCAACAACACGAGCTTTTACTCTGTTTAAAGATCCATCATATTTCAGTTTTGTCTTGAACACCTATTAATTTGGAACTGATTATATGTACATATGGGATACGGGAAATAAGAGTCCAGGTATGATTTAACTGTAAAACAGTTCCATTGCAGCTTTCCATCCGGGATGAGCTAGAGTTGACTGGACATTTTGTGGCTCAAGAGGTACATTGTGAGTGGATATGGAGGTCAGGGCATTTTTGGATTTGGTTTACAATTCCAAATTGGGATCATGTAGCCATAGGATGAGAACCTTGACCTTGAGAAGGTTGTCCAACTCTTGATACAGGTTCTGTTTGAGAAGCTTGAGGTTCTGCTTATGCAACTTTTGAAAGTTTAGCTGATTGAGACTGAGTAACCATAGAGTGATAATCTTGTCCTTTTGAATGTTATCCAACTTCTGCAGCTAATTCAGGTTCTGTCTAAGAGTTTCCAGTTGCTACAGCAGACTCAAAATGTTCTTCAAGATGGTCTCCTAAATTTCTAGCTGCTGCAGCAGAGTGTTCCCTTAAATTTCCAGTTGTTGCAATAGATTCAAAGTGTCCTTGCGGCAAGTTTCCAGAAAACTCAAAGTTTTCTTGTGACTGTGCTTCTTCTTCTTGTCAGTGTGCTTCTTCTTCATGTCAGTGTGCTTCTTCTTCAACTGACTGCTCTCCCTCAACTTGTGGAACTAAAGGTAGGGCTTCAGGTTGTAGATTGTGGTGCGACTCCTGTGACAGTGTTGCATCAGAAGCTTGTAGAGCTAGTGTAGGAAATCACTGTAGGGACTGACGCTATCACAGTGTTGCCTGCAACAGAATTGAAATCACTGTAGGGAATCCAAGTGTTTAAAATAAGCAATGTGTGTGATGAAGGTTGAGTAGCTGTTGATATGGGAGATGTCTTGTATGGAAAAATGGTCATTCCTGGTTCTCGTATAATCCTATAATGCATTTCAACCATACATACTTGTCTATGAGTATATAGACAAGAAACTTCATGAATAATACTTGGTGCGTGGAAATGAGATGCAAGCTTTGAGTTGACATGCACCTATGTTAAAGTGGAAAAGTTTTTAAAATTTTGTTGAATTCCCGCTAATATACTGTTCAAATAAAAAATATTCATTTCTAAAATTTGATTTACACGGTAAGGGAATAATCCACGGATATTTGAAAAAATCATTTATCAAGCATTATATCTAAATTTTTCAAATAATAAAATAGAAACAGGTTCCCAAATCTTGTCATGCACACTCTTGCTTGAATTTGATGAACATGAAAAAGGTAATCTATTGACTATTATCAAAAAAAATCACTGGAAAAGAAAGTGGTGTGAGAAAACTCTCAGGTGGCTAAATTTCAACCACCAATAACTATAATCTTGATATATGTTGATACAACTTTAAGAAAAGAACTTAATATAAATATTTTTTATCTCTAATAATGTCCAAAACAGTAGGTCATGGAACAACAATTTTTTTATTTAATTTAATTTTGAGTTTTAATCCAATTAAAATATATTTTGTGATTAAAAACGGGTTTTAAAGGTCCTTATGATATTATTTTTTTCATATTTTCAAATTAAACAAAGGTTGAAATTTTTTATTTTGAGATCCAAAAACTTGGACTCTAATCTCCTAACATTGAAACAAATATAGGGACTGGAGTAGACAGACAAGACAAGTTGGATGGCACATGTGATACACACACTAACATGTGAAAGCTGGTAGCAGCACTTTACGATGCATGAAGTGTGTGGCAGCTTGTTTTACTTCTTTTGTTTCCTTCTCCTACCACTTTTCTCTTTCCTCTCCTCTTGATTTGGGCTACTCTGCCAAAAATAAAAGGTCTTGCCATTATGTTTTTGTTTTAAATTCGATCTTTATTTTTTTAATTGTTATTTTATGCTTTTGAATCATTTTTTAATTCATGTTGCTTTTCAATTTCATCCCTCAACATTTACTTTCATTTAGTTTTTATATTAAATTTATTCTTCATTCTTTTTAGTTCTTTTCATTTTGTTTTTTGGATCCTTTTTTTAATTGAGTTTTTTTTTTCAATTCCATCCCTTATGCTTGATTATAAAATTAGCTTTATGGTTTTTTCAGCTTTATTGTTTATAAAGTAATTCTAGCCTCATGACTCGAGTCTTGGGATTCATGTTGTTCTACAAAAAAATAAAAGGTGTCCTGCCATGTTTTTTTTACTTTTGATCATCATTCTTTTGATTTCTCTGTTTTTTTTTTTGTTTTTTTCAATTAATTTTTTATTCAATTTCATCCTTTGGAATTTGGTTTCATTTAGTTTTTATATCAAACTTCATCCTCATTCTTTTGATATCTTTTAATTTTGTTTTGGATCCTTTTCTTAATTGAATTTTTTTTTTCAATTTCATCCCTTAGCATTTGGTTTTATTTATATAAAAAAAATGGCCCTCATTCTTTTTATTACTATTTATTTTGTTTTGGATCCTTTTTTATTGATTTTTTTTAATTTAATCCCTTAGCATTTGGTTGATTGAAAATTTAGCTTTATGATTTTATTGGGTTTGCCTTTTATAAGATAATCATGTCCTCATTGACAAGAAAATACAAGAGAATTTCTAAAATGTTTTTAGTGTCTTTCATTAAGAGAGTTACAATATAATATACATACATACATATATGTGTGTGTGTGTGTGTGTGTGTGTACACACACATAAACACACATCAAGAATAATAAAATCTCTTAATTCTATGGTCTAATAAACATAATCAGATCCCTTAATTCTAAGCCTATTATAGGAAGGATTACAGTAAGAATATATAGAACAATAATGAAAATTTTAGAGAGATAATTAAGGGATATAAAACTATAAAAGAAACTAAATAAGAAAAGAAGAACATATTGACATCCCACCTTAAATTGATGCGGGTAAGTCTAGCAGCATCAATTTGCTACTGAGAAACTTGTGTTGTTGGCGTGTCAAAACTTTGGTAAAGACATCAGCTATTTAAAGATCAGTAGTAAGATGAGGAAGAGTGATAACACCTCGAGTAAAGGCCTCCCTAATGTAATGACAATCCACCTCTATGTGTTTTGTGCATTCATGATATATCGGATTCACAGTTATTTGAATGGCACTAGTATTATCACCATGAAGTGGAGTAGGATTAGTTGGAGGAAATCGAAGTTCAAAAATAAGACCACGTAATCACACAATTTTAGAACAAGTTGCAGACATGGCTCTATACTTAGCCTCTATAGAAGATTTAGAGACACAATCCTGCTTCTTACACTTTTAAGAAATCAAGGCATCTCCAAGAAAAATACTCCAGCCTATGGTAGACTTCCTAATATCTGGGCAGCCAACCCAATCTACATCATTATATACAGTCAATTAAGAGTAGATTGTGTAGGAAAAAAACAACCCACGAGTAGGTGACCCAATTAAGTATTTATTAATATGACAAACTGCAACAAGATGAAGATGTCGAGGTGATTACATAAATTTGCTAACTATATGGACAACATAGGAGATATCGGGCTTTGAAATTGTTAGTTAGATAAGGCTACCAACAAGTTGCCTATATAAAAAAGGATTAGGCAAAAGCTCGCCTTCATCTCTTCGGTATTTAACATTCAACTCCATTGGCGTATCAACAACAGTAGCATCCTTTAAACTAGCTAGCTCAATGAGATCTTGGATATATTTATGTTGATTTAATAACAAACCATGATCACTAAAGTCAACTTCCAGCCCTAAAAAATATGTGAGATGCCCAAGATATTTTATTCAAAATGTACTATACAACATATGTTGAAGCTTAGTGATCAACTCAGTATCATTACTAGTAATGATAATATCATCAACATAGACTAAGAGAAAGACCATACCAGTGGTGGTCTTGTAAAAGAAGAGTGATGAATCATATTGATTTTGTGTGAAGGAGAAGGTGAGAAAATTGTTGTGAGACTTCTTAAACCAGGTTATAGGTGTCTGTTTTAACCCATACAAAGAGCCTCTTAACTTGCAAACTTCATCAGAAACCGTTGTGGACATACTAGATGGAAGTTTCATGTAAATTTCTTCCTTAAGATCCCCATGAAAGAAGGTATTTTTTACATCCATCTAATGTAAAGCCAAGCTTTAGAGGCTGCAATAGCAATAATTGCTCTCATCGTGGTCATCTTAGCAACTGGTGTGAATGTTTTCTCGTAGTCGAAACCATATTCTTGTTTATTACCAAGAGCAACCAATCAAGCTTTGTATCTATTTAAAGAGCCGTCAAACTTGAGTTTCACAGTATAGACCTACCTACTACCAATAGGCTTAACATGTGGAGGACAAGAAATAATGTCCCAAGTATGATTTGCCTCAAGTGCTTGAAGTTCTACCTTCATTGCTTGTTGCCAACACTTATGTTCTATAGCCTGTTTATAATAAGTGGGAATGGAAATAGAAGACAAAGTAGCAGGTATAGCCACATGAATTGAAAAACCATACCTTTCAAGAGGTTTGTGAGGTCTAGAGCTTTTATGAAAAGGTGGATCATAGGAAAAGGGTAGAATAGGATTAAATGCCGCAGAAAGATGTGAAGGAACCTTAGCGAGACCTATAGAAGGATCAGATGCGGGAGGAGTGTATCTATGATAAACATAACCAGGTGTAAACCTTTGTACTGGTGTTGGTGACTCAGGAAAATGTGGTAAAATAGATAGAGAAGGAAATTCTCAAGTCTGTTATGTGCGAAAAAAGGGCTAATGTTTTTTTAAAAAATGACATTCCTAGAGACACGAGTTCGACGTGCATGTGGATCATAGCAAAGAAATCTTTTTTGGGGTCCAGCAGATCCTAAGAAAGTACACTTGACAGATTCAGCAGTAAGTTTATTTCTCTTATGTGCAGGAAGGTGAACAAAACAAACACATCCCAAAATATAAAGATTGGAATAATTCAATGCATGTCCAAACAAATGAAAGTAAGGAGAATCATTGTTCAAGTTGGGAGATGGTAATCTATTAATCCAATAAACAACAATAGACAAAGTTGCACACCAAAATTGAGAAGGAACACAGGAGTTAATTAGAAGAGTTCGAACAACATCAAGAAGATGACGATTCTTTCTTTCAGACATACCGTTTTGTTGTGGGGTGAAAGGAAAAGAACGTTGTGATATGATCCCATGAATTTGAAGAAAAAATTGAAATTCATTTGACATATATCCACCACCTGAATCAGATTGCAGAATTTTGATTTTGGCAGAAAATTGTGTTTCAACTAAAGCAAATGGGGCTTTAAACATAGAGAAGACCTCACTTTTAAACCGGAAAAAATATACCCAAGTAAAGCGAGTGAAATCATCTATAAATGTAACAAAGTATCTATAATGTTCATGAGAAATTATAGGTGCAATACCCCATACATGAGTATGTACGAGTTCAAAAGGTTTGGTGGTGTGGGTTTTATGTAATGGAAAAGGAAGCGTTTTGCTTTTACCAAGTTTGCAAGATGCGCAATCAACAATATCATTAATAGAAAATGTCGAATTTTTATTTCCAAGTAAACCAGATTTAAGCAAGACTCGAAGTACATGAGAATTAGGGTGTCCTAAACGTCTATACCACACCTGATTATCACATTAGACAGCGTTATAGGCAACATAATTTGACACGGGAGAAGGAGATAGAAGCAAAGGAAATAGACGTCCCACTTGAGGTCCCTTCACGATCATCTTTCCGGACACTTGATCCTGCATAAGACAACTAAATTTTGAAAAATGATCATAATTGTTGTCAACTAATTGGCTAACAAACATAAGATTAATTGACAGCTTAGGAGACATAAAAACAGTATTTAAAATGGCTGAAATATCACCAACAACTGTGATAGGTAAGGGATTACCATCGATGATACAAATCTGAATATCTCCTTTATATTTTTAACATTATTTAAAGGTAAGGCAGTGTTGGTCATGTGATTGGAAGTAATAGAATCAAAATAACAAGGCTTAGGAATATAATTTCTATTATCTGAAAGCCCTAAACCATAAAGGGCAGAAACTATCATTTGTTGGACCATTTCAGGAGTAATAGAAGATTGACCAGGACTAAAAGCATTTGAGGGACCAACCGAGACATTATAGGCAGTTTTAGATTTCTTTAGAGGCCAGATAAAACAATCTTTGATGAAATGCTCTGTTTTCTTACAATAGTTGCAAAATTGTTTAGTACAATTAGTGGCAATATGCCCAAATCCTTTGCAACTATAACACTGGACATTAGACATATCTCTGCCTCCTTTAGATCTCCCTTGAGCAGCGTAGGCAACAGGAATTGGAGTAGAATTTTGAGCTTTCTGCTCTAAGACAGCCTATGTAATGATCCGTTTTTCTTCCTTAAGAAGCTCTCCTACACAAATATCCAGTAAAGGAACTGGTTCTCTATTCATTATG
The DNA here is from genome assembly GCA_033617975.1 of Populus alba x Populus glandulosa. NCBI lineage: Eukaryota > Viridiplantae > Streptophyta > Magnoliopsida > Malpighiales > Salicaceae > Populus > Populus alba x Populus glandulosa. The sequence goes on along the minus strand of CM066155.1, from coordinate 4,001,639 downwards.
TTGGACCTGATTGCTTCAAAATCCCCCCCTTAACTTCATTAAAAACTGATCACGCTTGCTAGTCTAATGCACATTTTGGATAGCAATGAGTCCTTTAGGAGGTACACTTGCATACACAATATCTGTGTACTTAGCCTAAAGATTTGTAAAGGAAGAATAAAACTCTTGTATTGACATACTGTCTTGACTGAGTTGACCCAACTTGAGTTCTAATTGGAACATTTGTACTGTATTGCTTTGGTTGTAAACTTTCTTCAGGTAATCCCACATTTCTTTAGAGGATTTTTAAGGTTTGAGATTGAGAAACATGAAGGGTTCTATACTTCCATGTATCCAAGATATAATTTGAGCATCCTTCACCTCTTATTTCATATATTTCTCCTTCTCCTTCTCCTTCTCCCTGTTAGGTGTAGGATCTGTCCCAGCAATATAACCTCATAATTCATTTCCCTTGACAAAAATCTGAAATTGGAATGCCCAGGCAAAATAGTTCTTGCCATTAAATTAAACAAGAAAATGTTTAGATCATTCAAGTGACATGATTTAACCAGAAACAAGAACTAAGAAATCAGATTCAAGAAAAATAGAATAGAAGAACTAGACAAGGAACCAAACACAAGATGAATTGATTTCAGAGTTTTGGCTCTAATACCATAACAAGAAAATACAAGAGAATTTCTGAAATGTTTTCAGCTTTTTTCACTAAAAGAGTTACAATATACACACACGCACACATACACGCGCGCGCGCACACACATCAAGAATGATCAAATCCCTTAATTCTAGGGTCTAAGGGGCATCTGTTGTAACCCATTTTTGGATCCCCATGAAAAATAAAATAAATAGCCAAAAGAGATTAAAAAAAATAACAGGAGGCAGAAGCGCTCAGAAAACAGTCAGAAAATTGGTCAAGAAATTTTAAAAATACAAGGATTGAATTTTTGACAAATATTCTTAAAGGATGGAATCTCCTTAGATTTCTATCCAAAATCAATTGACGAGCCTAGAAAATACCAACACCATAGCAATTATAGAGCAAACCAAACGCCAAGCAGCTTACCTTAGGTAGGGCGTACTAGGGGTGCTAATACCTTCCCTTTACGCAATCGGTCCCTTGCCTTAGAATCTCTGAAAGACCAGTTAGGGTTCCTAGTGACCAAAATACTAGGTGGCGACTCCCAAAGAACCAAATCAATAAAATAGAATAAAACGAAAGTCGCCACTCGAATGTCGCAAAAACCAACTTTTTTGATATGATTATTTTTTTGGGTGCGACAGGATGGCGACTCCGCTGGGGATCCTTGGACTAAGCTTGATTTGTTTGTTTGTTTATGTTATGTGTTATTGGTTTTTGTTTTCTTATGATGCTTTGTTTAAAAGCTTTAGCATATATCTTTACATTCTATCATACATGGCATAGTCATGCATCACTTTATTATTATTATTATGTTTTGGAGGGCACACACATGTAACTCTAAGTTTAAGTGGGGGACTAGCAGCTTGCCTTATGACTTGAGTCAAGGTTTAAGTTTGTGTAAACCCCAACTCTTTGCTGAGTGTTTAGACTGATTGTGATTGGTACACATACCATCCCACTATCTGCTAGACCTCCATATCGCCTTTACGAAGGTTGATCACTGGAACAACAAGAGACCCTCTTTTAGAGACCCAATAGTAAACATACCCTATGTCTCACGTAGAGAAATTAGAACCTATCCTTAGGGTGTATGTTCCACCATATCTTTTGAATCAAAACAAGTCTAAACCCCAATGCATTTTTAATTGCAGGATTTGTGAACGAAATGGCCATCATCACTAAATCATCCCCAATAAAACATGCATTTTTCAATCATGTATCCATCACAATCATACATTTTTTCTCATACATCTATGCATGCATCTGCAGATTAAGAAACATAAGTCCCCCTTCTAGAATCCACAACACTCGACAAAGATCAAGAATGGAAAACGAAGAAAGAGCTCACTTAGAGTTGCACTACCATACCGAGTTGGAATCCGTGAAAAATGAAGTTTCTCGACTGACCAATCTACTTGAGCAATTTTTAAGAGCCAAAAACGGGGAGGGAACGTCTACCCAACCACCTATAGGAGCACCATCAGTTCATGTCCCGGGGGTATCTCAGAACTTGGGGGCAGATTTAGTGACGGGGCAGCACTTTGCGCCTACCATTCCCATTCAGCCCCCTCAAGCTCACATCACTGTGGAAGGGCCTTCCGATAATAGGTCCACCGGATTTATGAACGATGACAAGATATCAGCCTTGGAAGAAAGGTTAAGAGCAGTCAAGGGAAATGACTGGTTTGACCCCATGCGAGCGTCTGAAATATGCTTGGTACCAAACATCACGGTACCAAAAGATTTCAGGATACCGGAGTTTATAAAGTACACTGGGTTGGAATGCCCAAACACTCACCTTCGATCTTATTGCAATAAGATGGCTGAGGTGATTCATGACGATAAGTTACTGATCTACTTTTTCCAAGACAGTCTATCGGGGTCGGCGCTAAGTTGGTACATGAGGCTGGAAAATGCCAGGATTAAGAAATGGAAGGATTTAGTGGAGGCTTTCCTTAAGAATACAAGTTCAATTTGGAAATTGCTCCAGATCGAACGAGCCTTATGTCAATGGAAAAGAGAAGCCAAGAATCAGTAAGGGCTTATGCGCAAAGGTGGAGGGACGAGGCCATGCATGTGCAACCCCCTTTGATAGAAACGGAGATGGTGACTTTGTTCGCCAACACATTCAAGGCACCCTACTATGAGCATTTAATGGGTAGCTCATCTCAACATTTCTATGATGTTGTACGCATAGCGGAAAGAATAGAGCAAGGGATTAAAGCTGGACGCATAATTGAGCCATCGGAGACAAAGGGTTTTTTCGGAAGAAAATTGAAAGGTCCCGTTAACAACTTCGAAGGTGGGTCCAATGACAAGATAACGGATTCATATAACCCACAAATACCTACCTCCCATGTGGCCCACATAAACTTTAACAAACCTTTTTCCCTTAATCGAGCAAATGGCCAGTCAAACACCCAAAACAACCACCAAAGACCAAACACAAGATACATTTCAGAACAACTACCGCCATTACCCATGCCTCTGAAGGACATATATGTCAAACTACTGAGCATTGGACAAATAGCTCCTATCCCTACATTACCACTACAGCCACCATTCCCCATCTGGTATAAGCCCGAGTTGACTTGCGAGTACCATGCTGGTATTCCCGGGCATTGTCTTGAAACGTGCTATGGTTTCAAGAACAAGTTGTTGAAGCTCATCAAGATAGGATGGGTGTCATTTGAAGACACACCCAATATCAGTTCAAATCCATTGCTTGGTCATGAAAAAAGTGATAGGGGATAAAGGGTTGGAAAACCTTGGTCAAGAATCGTCAATAATGAAGAAGGCGAGATCGAAGGAGAAGACAAGGAAACGTAAGTGGGGAAGGAAGATGAAGCATTGCCTCGGTTGACTTTCCACACACTAGAAGAAGTTTCAGAACGGGTTGACCCAAGAACTTCTCGTAGTTTTCAAAATGTAAAACAACTTTATTTGCCTTAGCATGTTTTTGTCATTGCTTTTGTCATTGCTTTTATTTTCTCTAGTGGGCAATCAGAGCTCATGATGTCAGCCAGATTTTGTGTTTGTTTTTGAACTTACCTTTTTCTTTAAATAAATGATGAGTTTATGCATTTTTTTTTAACAAGTTTGAGTGGTTACAAATAAAGTATCATAAAATGGTTTAATATGAAATTTAAGAAAAGCTAACCCTAAAATACAACCCTATCATTGATAGCATAATAAATTGCATGGATAAATGATTAAGTGGTCACTTTATAATAATTTGTAATTGTCTTTTAAAAAAAAATTTATCAACCATGACAATGTGCATTTTGAAATAAAAAAAATCATATCTCTTCACTCACTAAAAAAGTTTATCACTGGCTGAATGAATTACTTCTCTAAAAGCCCAGACTAATATCGCACCCCTACACTGGGGGCAAGACGAAATGTTTTATGAAAAGTTTAACGTGTTTAAAATTGGATGCAAGCTTATAGATTTGAAAACCAAGCTAAAGCATTTGACAAAAGCATGACAAAGAGGCAAATACAAGTCATACATTTTGAGAAAAGGACTACTTGAAGAAAGTCATAGACTTCTTCTCCAAGAATATGATAGGCAACACGAGAGATAAATCCAGCATACGACTTCAAAAGCAAGTTCATGTTAAGAGGGAGTCTCATGAACTAGAAGAAGAGGCTGGGACCTATGTTTCAAAACCAGGTATAAATGCATGCATTGCATCTAATCATAAATCATTGCATATATGTTTTTTTGGATTGTTACAGGAGGAGATCTTAGCGCATTCCAACAAGATTATGGATGAAGAAAGAATCATTGAGTTGATTCTAGAACAACAAGAAGAGAAGATAATGGTTTTCAAACCCTGCCAGCAGGAAGAACGACATCGATAGCATTCGGTAAAAAGGAATCGTCAAATGGGATTCCAAGTTGTTGAGATCGACAGAAGGGATCTCGTATTTCGATGGAGGTCGCCAGAAGGGACCTCAAATTTCAGCTTTTGTGTAAAAGGAATCGCCAGATGTGATTCCAAGTTGTTGAGATCGCCAGAAGGGATCTCGTATTTCAATGGAGGTCGCCAGAAGGGACCTCATATTTCAGCTTTGAATAAAAGGAATCACCAGATGGGATTCCAAGTTGTTTGAGATCGCCAGAAGGGGTCTCGTTTTCGATATTCATCAATGGAGGTCGCCAGAAGGTACCTCAAATTTCAGCTTTGGTATAAAAGGAATCGCCAGATGGGATTCCAAGTTGTTTGGCTAAAGGAGATCGCCAGAAGGGATCTCATATTTCGATGAAGGTCGCCAGAAGGGACCTAATATTTCAGCTTTGAATAAAAGGAATCGCCAGATGGGATTCCAAGTTATTTGAGATCGCCAGAAGGGATCTCGTACTTCGACATTCATCAAGGAAGGTCGCTAGAAGGGACCTCATATTGAAACCATTTCTTATAAAAGCATGAAGTTTACTAAGAATTCTTCCCCCTGGGTAGGTCACCCATACAATGAGACCATTATTCCCCCTAGGTAGGTCACCCATACAATGAGACCATTATTTTTCTCGGGTAGGTCACCCATACAATGAGACCATTTTTTCTGGGGTAGGTCACCCATACAATGAGACCATCATTTTTCTGGGTAGGTCACCCATACAATGAGACCATCATTTTTCTTGGGTAGGTCACCCATACAATGAGACCATCATTTTTTTGGGTAGGTCACCCATACAATGAGACCATTATTTTTCTTGGGTAGGTCACCCATACAATGAGACCATCATTCTTCTGGGTAGGTCACCCATAATAATGAGGCCATTCTTCCCCCTGGGTAGGTCACCCAAAGAATGAGACCACTCTTTCTTTTTTCCATTCGGGCAGGTCACCCATCATAATGAGACCACACACACATTTTTTGTATCGATTATGGGTAAAGGAATCGCCAGATGGGATTCCAGGTTAAAGGAGATCACCAGATGGGATCTCGGATGGATTTCCATGTTGATCAAACTAAAGTAAGAATTCAGAGGATTGCTGGATAAGGACCTCGAAATGACTAAGTTTTTATCATAGTTTTTGGGCTAAGGAGGATTGTTGTAAAAGACAAAGTTTCAGATCAATTAAGCTTCGACCAGATCAATTTCGGGATTGCCGTTTTGGGTTTATCTTTATAACACTTACTGCGCAAAATCCATGCTTCGTAAGTATTATAAAGAGGGGGCATCTGTTGTAACCCATTTTTGGGTCCCCATGAAAAATAAAATAAATAGCCAAAAGAGATTAAAAAAAATAACAGGAGGCAGAAGCACTCAGAAAACAGTCAGAAAATTGGTCAAGGAATTTTAAAAATACAAGGATTGAATTTTTGACAAATATTCTTAAAGGATGAAAGCCCTATTGAGAAGGAAAATTTGAATTTTGAGGAGAAAAGCCCAAATTTAGATGTTTATGGATTTAATTGGATTTTTATTTGAATTTATAGAAGATTTGATTGCAAGAAAAATTGATTTTTAAGTCAATTTGGGCTTTAATTTGAAGAAATTTAAGTTCTGGGGCCAAAATATATTTTTTAGGAATTTATTGGGTCAAATCAGGGGCTTAATTGCATAAATATTGAAGTTTAAGGGCCAATTAGGGATTTAATTAAGAAAATCCGAAACCAGGGACCAAATTGGAAGAGGCGTGTAAATGGAGGGGCTGCAATTATTCGGTTCAGGGGCCTAATTGAAGAAATTGAAAGTTTATTAAATCAATTGAGGGCTCAATTGCATAAATCAGATACCAATGACCAAAGTGAAAAAGGCGGCCAACAAGAGGTTTTTTTTAAACCAGGTCATGGTTTTGAAAGATGAGACCGAGTTGACTTCAGTCTTCTTTTAGGTTTTTTTTTAAATTATTTTTTTATAATTTTATATTTTAACATTATATTGGTTGAAGATTGAGTGTTGTGATTGTTTTCACTTTTCTTTCTATGAGGTTATTTCTAGTTGCATGCTTGGCGTGTTAAACTAATATAACTTATGTCTTTTTTTTCATTACTTTTTTTCAATTGATTTTTTTTTCATTCTGCTCTTCAACATTAGCTTAGTTTGAGAATTGAACTCCGTGGTTTTATTCAATTTGACTTTTTAGAATATTATCTCAATCTCACAACTAGGTCATGAATTTGGTAAGTTGACTCGAGTGCAGTCAGGTCGTGTTTTTTTGTTCCTTTTAAAAAAAAAATTATTTTATCCTTTAACATTTAATTTATTTAGAATTAAGCTTTGGTTTTTTTTTTTCATTTTGTTTTCTAAGAGGTTATCACATTATTATTTTTTTTCTTTGTTATCAAACAAGATCACAAAGATCTTTAAGAATACTAATAGGATATTTTTATATATATAATATTGGCAATTATTTATTTTTTTCATTTAATGATTGTCAAAAAAAAAATTATTTTGCTTAGTTTATTTACTATAGTTGCCTTTTTATCTTATTATTTAGTTAATTGAGTTTATTGAACCCAATCAAATCAACAATCAAGTATTATATTTTTTTTATTTCTTTAAAAACACTAATGTTGCCAAGAATTATTTTTTAATGTTAGGAACTAGAGGCACAACTCTAATTCTTATACTAAATTTTGTAAATCAGGCATCATATTGACTAAGAAAAAAGACTTGATATTATGAAATTATTTAAGATTATTTATTGCTTTCTAAAAATAATTTAATCTTGTTTTATCATTGTTCTTTTATCTATATACCATATAAAATCTTAAATAACATAAAATATTTTTAGAAAACATCTCTAACGAAAAAAAAAAACTTTAAAACTAGTTATTAAAGATCAAAATAACTATTTTAAGAAATAAAATCAGTTAACTAAAATACAAATCGCTATAATTACATCAAATGCGTAGAATTATTAAACTGAAATATAAGATGCCATGTCTCCACAATCAAAGACTGAAATATAAGATAAATGAAATTTAGAATTGAAATATAAAATATTAAAACTTCAAAAGCTAAATAACACCAACTAAAACTTTAGAGACAAAACTAAAGTTTTCCGCACCTTTTGAACTTTTAACTATATTGTTTTTTATTTATCTTTTATTTAATTTTATTTTCAACTATAATTTAAAATTTTATCGTGTAAAATCAATCTTTAATTTAATATCAAGATGTTCTCGAACACTTCACATATGTGAGAATATAAGGGAAAAAAAAACTCAATATATAAAACTCTGCTAATATGACTTGGAAGAATTAAATTGTAAAAAGATGAAGTTCAATGAATTAAAAAAAAAAAAAAAAAAAAGGACAGCGTTCATGTGCACAATGCAGTTAAAAACCAAGGAAAAAAAAATTAAAACAAAAAAGAAACCTCTATTCACATGAATATGGGGAAAAAAAGAACTTGAAAAAGTGCACCAACGGAGGAAAAAAAAACCAAAATAATTGCACTAACTGAGAAAAAAAAAAACAAAATTGCATAATTCAATGAACAATAAAATCACCCCACAACCGAGAAAAAAAAATGAAAAAATTTTGCATGAACCTGAAAAAAAGAAAATAAACCTAAAAGAAAGATGAATTGTACATATAAACAGTGCAAAGATAAAAAAAAAATAACATCAACCAAGAAAAAAACAAAAAAGAAATGAGTAGTGTAGCAAACAGTAGTCACCTCAACATTTTAGTGTTGTTACTATATCGGATTTATTCATTTCAAAAACATTGTATTAATGTTGTGGATGCATTTCAAAATATTATGATATTTTTTATTTAAAAATATAAGCATGTTTATGTTGCAAATAAAATTTCAAGTCAATTTTTAATGTGAAAAAAAATATATGTTATGGATATACTTTAATGTATCATGTTTTTTTTAATTAAAAAACAAAAAGAAATAGTTTATTATTTATAAGATAAACTAATAAATATATAAACTTATAAATAAATAAAATGTTAATAATAATTAAATATGAAAGTGAAAAGCTAATGTTTATAATAGAAATAAAAAAAAAATTTAAAATTTTATCCTTAGCCACTAAATTTTTTCAATTTCATAGCATCATGTTTTAAGATCCAGTTTATTTTTATCTGAAAACACTTTCAAACCATCTTCAAACCATCCACACCCTAAAATCACTCTCTAAAATAAAAACCAACCAAACTAAAATAAACTCTTATCTACTTTTCCGATTATGTTCAGAGACATTGAATCTAATTTCATTAAACTCTTAAAAAAAATATCATGTTCAGAGAAAAAAACTATTTCCATTAAACTTTTTTTAAAAAAAAAACCACCCTCATCAACAAACACAAAAGTAATCCACTTTTATTACTTGGAGGTCACGAGGTCACCAACCAATAACTTCAGCATTTCCGGCCAGTTTCTCTCTTAAACCCAAAAACTAATAAAATACACAAAATAAACTTTTAAACCTAAATAAAAAAAACTTGAAAATTGACCGCATATAATGCTAACTTTAAGTTTTCTTTCTTTCTACACTAATTTAAAACTTCATCTCATAAACTTAAATCATTGAAGTACTTTAAAAAAATCAGAAACAGAAGCAACTCCACTATTCACAGCGGCGAGAGACACCCCTAATCTTTTAGTGTTTTAGTTAATTAATAACCGTCATTAAGCCTTTTCCTCGTATATAAACGGCCGGATTGAATAGGGACATTGTATCCTATCAAAGCACATCAAACGGTTTGCACAAACCTGGCTAATGTAACGGTTACCCCCACCCCCTCTCGTCAAAATGCATACTCCAAATGCCTCTGTTTTTCCTTTCACATCATAAAAATTATATAATAATTAGCTAAATAATCAGAATGGGATCACAAGCACGAATTTTATCATTTCATTTCTAGCCCAAAGTTGTTGAAAAGGGAGAGAGCGAGCAAGAGAGAGGAACTGAATTCATCCACGGATACGGGAACACATCACAATTTCATCTGAACAATTGACCAATTTTTTCCTAAATATTCTCTACTACCTTTTTCTTTGCTTTTATCTACAATCCCGTCAGACGAATCTTATGGGAAATCAAAATCATTTTCAGCAACCTTAAAGTGGTGGGGTTGCTGGCCTGAGCAATGAATACTCCACATTTTGAAATATGCCCTATCCAGGTTTCTAACCTGCATTTGCAAAAACAAGAGATTGAAACCTTTGTCCCTCGTACATGCAAAACACATTGTAATTGCTAAAAAGAAAGCTTATGTTTAAGATTACCCAGCGTCTGGTGTCAAACAGAGGGCAAGTCATTCGGGCTGCCTTCAGTCTGTCTGTTAGAGACTGAAGCTTTGGCCGGTTTAATGCAAGAGACACGGCCCTCTCTTCATATTCTTTCATACTGCAGACAAGGGCAAAACAGCAAGAAGTTAAAACTCACAAGCAACATGTATATGGTATAAGAACATGCAAAGCCAATTCAAGATACTGCGTACGCTACCTGCTTACAATCATCTCGTCCCCAAGTCCAGTGGCAAGACAGAGTGATCCAGCAACTCTAGTAGCCATTTTCTCAAGGGGCATGGTCACCATTGGCAAACCTGCCCACAGAATATCTGTCCCTGTGGTATGGGCATTGCATAATGGCCTAAAATAAAAACCCAACTATCAATATCCAAGAAGCCCCCAGGCAACAAATTGACAACATTCAGTAGTGAATGAATGAAAGTGAGATGAAGAACAATTACGTGTCAAGAAATAAATCTGCCAAAGCACTTCGTCTGATATGCTCTTGTTTCATGGCAACATCTGTGAAAATAATTTGGTCTGGCTGCACCCCTTGGGCAACAGCATCTGAACAAAGTCCAGCAATTGTTAACATAATGCCACAAGCTAAAGCCTATGTGAGCTTGTGTTCCTTATGAGAGGTAAGAAAGATTTTCACTTACATGCACGGAGTCTCATTTCCCCTGCAGCAGGGAACCTAAGGAGCCAAAGTGCACTGTTGGGTACACGTTTAAGAATGTTGCACCTACAACATTCATTAAATATAAACATGAATTGTAAGAAGCCATATGCTACAATCTTTCACATTCATAAAAATGAATCTAATGGAAGGGATGTCCTTTTAATGTTGGATTACCAAGTATTAAAGATTTCAGGATCCATTTTGTACAGCTGATTGAAGCATGCAAATATAAATTTATCTTCAGGGAGGCCATAATCAGATCGCTTGTGCTGGCATGTTGGATCCAACACATCCAAATTTTTCTGAAAGCAATAGTAGTGGTTTTAAGTATACATTTTCGATAACGAAGCAAGCATAATAAATAGTCTGGGACCAACCTGTTTATAATCATTCACAAAGTAGCAATGTGGCAGGTGAACCAGCTTTTCAGAATAAATATGTGAGAAACGGGTAGGTGAAACAAACTGAAAGGAAAGAGCAGGTGCATCAGAATCCAGACAACAAAGACAAAACAAGAACCCAGCAAATAGGAACGCAAGTGTAGATTGCCGTTCCCTTCCAACCTCATCAGTGACCAAATAATCAATGTATGTTGCTCCTGTGGTCCCAGGGAATCCCATGTATGAAACCTGTATGGGTGCAGGCTGCATTGCGAATATTTCATTTCTTGCCCCCTGGATGAATATACACAGAGAGCAAGTTAAAAGATGGAATTCAGTTAATGATTTGCAAATTTAGAATGGGTAAAGCCATTAGTAACCGTACATGCAAGCTACAGGTACAAAGTCATTTACCAAAACCAAGCATGTTCATACATGAATCCACTGTGAATACATCTATAATGAATAAAAGCATATGATATTATGCCATACAGCCTATAAAAATAACAGACTTTAAATCTAATGATGATTACCATTCTACAAAACCTCAGAAAGGTGGAGGTGTAGAACCAGCGACAGAGCACAAATCAAGATTGCCAATTCTTTAAGATAAAACTCAATTTATTAGATGTAAAGTCATAACACTAATAGAATGCCTAGGTAAGGTGCATATAAATATAGGCAGCAAACCAAAAAAATTGGGAAAATCTATTTGATGGTTCTATTCATTAAGGAACTAAAATCCTATTTTAACACTAATCAATTAATGCTAATATTCTGAAAAAATACTAAAAATCTAGAATAAACATCCAACACAAAAAAATTCTAAATAATCAAAGATTAATTCCGATTGTTGTCTTTCTCCATTGACCCATCTGGTGGTGATTTGTTTTAGGAAAAATTTGAACTAAGCATACCTTGGTATACCCATTAAGGTTGATAAGGATTTGTATCTTGTCCTCATTAATTAGTTTAGCAATCATATCAGATGTCATGGCAGATACATCTATAAAATGCTCAGCTTCAAACTGGGTCCGCTGCCTCCACTCGGTACCATCATTTGGACTCAAGGCATAGCAGAACACCTGCACATCTTGTTAGCCTTAACATGCATATGTAGTGGGAAAAAACAGGGGTGGGAGGCCAGAGAGTAGCAAATCAAAATTTACATACCTCAACATTTTCTCTGTTGTGCATGCCAAATACAGATCCCATAAGGTGTGACAAAGGATGGTTCCCAAAGTCACTGCTCACATATCCAATCCTAAGTCTCCCGCTTCCACGCTCATGCTTAACAGGAAGAGGGGCAGGATGCTTGAAGGGAGGAAGGGCAAAACGAGATGCAATTATGGAGCAATGAGCCGCATATTTTCGACTGTAATATGGAGGGATAAAATTATGAACAAAAGCTTAGATCATAGATATCAAGTACAGCTCAGTCCAAGACAATAATAACACCTGATTTCAAGTGCAAGCACTGGATCAATAGGATATGCAATAGCATGAAAAGGCTGCACACTAGGAAGAACTGCCATCTGAAATTAAAAAGGCAATTAGAAAAGTCCGTTACTCCTGTGACAATACCCAGGTGATATACAAAATGAAGCTTACAAATAACACACATCATAATTTCTTACCGAAATCTGTCTTCTAATAATCCCTTCAACTTCATTGAACATTTTATCACGATCCTCCCAGCAGCAGACACACTAGAAAATGAAAATTGAGCAATAAGAAAGCATCAGTACACACAATGAAAGTTTCACACAGTAAACAGAATGCTTCAATATCCAACTGATTAGCAGAAATAAGCTGAAATGGAAAAAATTAAGAGCAAGAGAGAGAGAGAGAGAAGATGCAGCATATTTGATGGTCAACTCATCAGAATTGACACCAGAGATTGAGAGAGAATGTACTTCATAATAGATAAATCACATCATTTATGCATATGGAATACAAGCAGCATTTATCAGGACAAGTTAATGATAAAAGGAAAGGAGCAGCTCAGTTTGACAAGTCAAACAGTGTCGCTTATACACTATAAACCTAACACAACAAATATATGCAAATCCAGGTTAAACCCACTACAAGAACAGCACAGTGTGAGCATCACTTAAACAATACCTGCAAAGTATGTAGTAGGTTGCATGTTGCTTCTGGAAAGTCTGTTCGCAGAAGCAGTGCCTGCCTATAGCTCTTTATAGCAGCCTCCACATGTCCACTGCATGCAATGAAAACAAATTCATAAGCAGACAGCTAGTTGTCATAGCCAACATGAGTATTTTCAATACTTTAACATGTGATGCATTCCAATCCAATAGTTGATTTATAGACAAATAAGTTTTCTCCCCTCAAGTGGAATGAAGAAACATTTGGGGGGGCATCTCAACAGAACCCATAATTGCAGCAAACCAAATATACCATAACTTAGAGCTTCCTGAATCAGAAGCTAAATACACCACTTTTTGAGATCGTGTGAATAGCTAGCAGATCAAACAGGATGACATTCCCATTGCAGATATCAAAGGTAGGGCAACTAACCAAGCCTCACTCAACCAAATGACACCTTTTCTCTCCACCCATCAAGCATCACTAATAAGAGCTATTCTAATTAATTGGTTCTCAAACTAGAAACTAGAAAGTACCTGTCTTTATAAGCTGAAGCCAAATTTGCATGGGCTTCTGCCATGTTTGGCCGGATAGTGATAGCATTAATGTAGTCTTGAATTGCCTCACTTACTCTACCAATCTCCTTGTAAGTGTTGCCCCTATTTACAAGTCCATCAGCTGCCAAAGGTTCAATTCGAAGAACCTCATTATAGCATGATATAGCATCTGAGTAATTTCCCTGCCAAGTTAAAAAAGGAATGTAGTAGGAACATCCAAGTAACAATGAAATTCCACTATCATCAAGACAGAGTACTAAGAGAGAAGCACAACTATAGTGCAGATGTTCTTTCTGTTCAATTGCAAATGGAACGTTGATCATAGAAATGCTCATTGAAAGCAGTCCAGCTGCCATTACCTGTTGTTTATAGATTACAGCAAGATTACTGAAAGGAGCAGACAGCCCTGTTGTGACAGCCAGAGTGGCCTTATAACATGAAGCAGCAGCAGCAGACATGTTCCTGCATGAACAAAGAACTCTCATATAAACCCCAGCTACTTCATATCCTATATCTATTTGACATCATAAAATCATTTATTAAAATATCAAAGATTCAATTTCATATACCATTCCATATATATATTCCCAAGATTGGTAAGTGCTTGCGGGTGGTTTGGTTGTAGTGAAAGGCATTGCTAAAGCCAACAAGAAATAAAAGTTAGAAATTACAAAACAAGCAAACTGCTGTGGTAAAAAAACCAAAATGTCAACCTACATTATAGCATTGGATTGCTTCATCCACTCTACCAACATCTTTCAACGCATTTCCCTTCCAGTTGGAAAATAAATCCGAAATTCTGATTAGTAAATATCAAATAAAATGAACATGATGATTTAAATTCAAAATACACAGAAAATGCAAGGCTGTTAACATAAAGTGAAACCAACCAAGTTATTGTAAGCCTCTAAAAATCTCTGATCACAAGCAATGGCTTGCTTATAATGAAGAATTGCCAAATCCAGTTGGCCACGCTCATAATATGTACTAGCCAAATTTCCTGCAGTATATTACAAACCAAGCAGTCACATAATTTTGAGGGGAAAAAAGTTCTGCAACCATTAAAACAGAAAAACACGAGAGTGGATGAGAAGTATCCCGTCACTCCCAACACTAAATTTGCCAATGTAGGGGGAAATTAAGCAAACAGCCAATAGATCAATAATAGTTTCTTCTGACAGACATGCAAAATTTTCAATATAGTCATCAAATAAAAAATAAATAAACCAACAGAAAAACCAGGAACGAGGATGAAAGAAGCAACAAACAGACTTGCTAGGGTTGGGAAGGGGAAGGTCTGGATCTAAGCACAATATTTGCTATAAACAGGTTCTTCTAGCAACCATTATTTACATTGTCATAGAAGAATAGTAGTAATGATTATTTAATAATAAGAAGAAAAGAAACTCAGTAAAAGATAGCTTTCAGAAAGACAATACAGATGTACACTCCAAAAAGGACATGCCAATAATACAAGTTAAGCCATACAAAGATTCACTAGGAGCATTTAGTGTTGAGAATAATTTCAAAAGTCCAGAACTACTAAGGCTGCAAGGCAAAGCAAACTCACCAAAAGCCATTGCATATTTTGGTCGTGCCTGAACTGCTTGCTGATAGCACACTATAGCCTCTTGTGGCATTCTCAAGGCCTGGAAAGGGCAAATAAAACACCTTAGTTTCCTCCATATGCCAATGTCAGCCCAAGCAGAGGCAATTTCTCAACTTTAAGGGCACAAGACATGACAGCTTACCTTATAAACATTTCCAAGATTTAGGTAGGCATCAGGAAATTTAGGTTTAAGTTTTACAGCTTCCTGCAATTTTTGGAGTACAAAATGTAATCAGCAAGCATTTAAACACTTAAGGAAGAAACAGGACCATGAAAATTTACAAACAGAGACTATTCAGCAACTTCGACATAATATATGGTGACGAAATAAATGCAAATTGGTACTGAGAGGCATTCACATCTCACAGCAGGCAGTCAAAATCAAACTCCAAACAGAAAGAATTGGTTGTAAGTAATTGCTAAAAGCAATCAAAAGAAAAACTTTTGGCAATGTTCAGACATGATGACTATACACAGTATTTGATTCAATATTCCCACAATAAAGAAAAGTTGAGACAGTGGCAGCAGTTGACGCAGATCGTCAAAGCAAAGGGGACCACAATTGAAACTCGACCTGGAAAAAAAGGCAGAAAAATTGAAGCTATCAGTTGTACCTTATAATATTGAAGAGCTCTGTTAAGATCACCAGACTCCATAAAGAGACCAGCAAGATTTGACCATGCAATAGCAAAAGTTGGTTGTATCCGTAGAGCCTCAAGGTAGCAACTGTATGCCTGCACAAAATGTTAGATTCTGACAATTTCGTGTCTTCACAGTTCACATGGAAGTTACAACTAGATCAACCATCATCTGAGCCCTGTCCTGTTGGTAACAACTTGATATCTGTATCGAACTGTGAATTAAGACACAGTTCCACACAGGAATTATAATGATCAGTAAATTTGCCGGAAAGGAGAGAGATGCACAATACACAAACATATACATGAAACAATGACTTCCTCCTATGAGTGACGAGGAGAAGTTGAGCCAGGTGAATCCAATAGAGCTTTTGCTCATTCACTCAAACTGGAGTACCAAGTTGACAATGAACCGATCAGGATGCAAACTGATCCACTGGTATCCTAATCCTAGCTATGGGCATGGCAACCAATGAGGGTATCAACAATCTAAAGTAATCCAAATACAATAGCCCAAAAAATATTATGTCTGGGCTGATCACTAAGAGCAATAAGGACTAAGAAACTAAATAGCAGTGCAGTATTCATTCATTGACACTTACTTCTTGCACCAATCCTTGTGCCTTCATTAAATTCCCAAGATTGCTATGAGCATCAACCTACAAGACGATTGATGAAAATAAGCAAGTAATGAATTCTTACAAAAATCCTAATACCATCTGTGCATGGTTGCTAGCATAGAGCAATAAAGAATGCACAAGTAATAAATTTTCTTTTCCTCTGGCCCGTCTAATTGAAAGTGAACCAGATCATCATACTACCACATTAGAAACAAATATATACCAGATGAGGATTCAATGCCAAGGCCTGACGACAACACTGTGATGCCTCATTAAGTCTTCCCTTTCGCATGTATGCACTAGCCAAATTTGACCAAGCATCAGCAAAGTTGGGTCGAAGCTGCAACCAAGTATGTAAAAACATTAATTATTATCATAAGAAAGAAGCCAGCATCCATAGGTGGTACAGTTATAGAAGAAAAGAAGGAAGGATATGATCCAATTAGACATTCAAGATCATGTGTCAATCTAATGAAGAAAAGTCCCTTTATAGGGTATTTCTGCAATTTCACAGAATAGGGGATTTGCTGGAATGTAAGTTTAATTATGTTCCTAAGCTTTTAGCAATAGATAGCAATTAGTGGTCTTCTCCTTAATGGTTATGGAGTTCTCTTTACTTTTTCCTAGTACTAGTTGGTTTCTGCTTAGATTAGAACTTTTCTAAAGTCTATGAATATAAACACTGTAATAGCTTCAGAGCACGGTTAATTTTTTAGAACAAAATTTTGATTTATCGAGATGTTGACATCTTTGATTGACTCAAGCCAACCTAAGCAATCCTGCCAAACTCGCAACTTGAATCCAGCCACCACCGCGGTGGCTGAAAAATCAGGAGAGTGGGGTTTGCCATAAAAATCCATTTTTCGCCCAAAAACACCCTAGAAACCTCAATAAATCAATCTCTTAACTCAAAACACCCTAAATCAATTCAAAAACACAAAATCAAACTGAAAAAAATTCTCTCCCAACCACAAGCTACTTTTTCAGGCAATATGAAAGCCAAAAACCACCACCATCAAACTCATCTCATCAAATGAAATCCTTTGACACCAAGCTTGGCCATTTCATTCGTCAAAATCAACTACTCTCCTGCCATTTCCAAGTGAGTTTCTCTCTCCTCTCTTTAACCCAGGGACTAAAAATTAAACAAAATGAACTTTGGGACCAAATGAAAATTGTCACTAATTTGAGATTGGCTATGCCTTTTCTCTATCTTTTAATTTGGTACCATAATTTCAATTCTAATTTCATCTAATTAAGCTATAGAAGGATTCAATTAAAAGAAAAAAAGTTTGAAAATGAAAAAATAACAGTGAAGCACACTGAGGAAACCATGCTGGTTTAGTGTGTACACACACACACATATATACACACACTCCATGTATATAAACACATGTATGATGCATGCATGTCCGTATTGATGTTTTTGTTTGCAAGACTTGGTCATTTGATTCAGCCATGACCAGTAACTATAGTTCTCAAGCCTTCTGCTGCCTGAGAAATTGGTTCTCAATTATGTCCCTATTCCATCCATTGATCTTCTAATTCCTCCTAGTCCTCTAATTTCAGTTGCAATCATTGTCACAATATAACCTCTTTAAGGATTTCTTGTTATTAGAAACCACAGAAGATGTCAAGTGACTAACTAGCAAAAATCATGAGATTTTATAAAGATGGATTTAAGAAACAAAATAAGATCACAATTCACAACCAGGATCATAGTCAGGTTGGATCAGGTTAAGATTCCTATCTCAACCCAGACCAACACAGCACGCTACAATCTTGTAGGGATGGGGTCAAACCCAATTAACAGGATCCTCATTGCCTCAAATAAAAAAATGGGGAGTGAACAAAGGTTAAGATCCCATACTAATTCTACCCTAATATTCAATATTAAGCAAGAAACATTCATATAAACTTAATACTATTAGATGCCATTGCGAAGTAAGCATTCACAGAGTCTAGATCAGATAACAAACTCTGTTTGCAATGATAAATCTTCTAAAAAACTTATTTGATGTCTATGAAGAATAGATAGTTAGGGGAAAATAAGTTTAATAACTGCACGCTAACCTCAATGGAAACCAAATAGTATCGAATTGCAAGATCAATATCACCCTTCTCCTGTATTATTATTAAACAAAACATCGCCTTCATCAGTAACTGATCCCTATCCCATGAATGACCAAAACATCCATACACACAAACCCAAGTGATATTAATTACCTTCCAAGCATTTGCCATGTTTCCATAGCACTCCGCAAAACGTGGCTCAAGTCGAAGAGCTTCCTCATTTTTTGCAATGCACATATCATAATCTTGCAACTGTAAGCAAGAAAAAGACAAAATAAAATTATGGTTCTAGCCAAAACACAACAAAAATATCAACCCTGACATAGAAAAGAAAAAAGAAACAACCTGATAATAAATAGCACCCAAAAGAAGAAGATTATCAGTCCGCTGCGGACTTCTCTCATAAACAACACTGCTATGCTCTAATGCTTGTTTGAAATTCCCAGATTTGTACAGCTGATGCGCCAGCCCCAAGTGTGCGTCTTCATCCACAACTGGTTTCAAAAATGTTAACAAAACTTTCAAAATTATACTCAAATTCTCCGAAATTAGAAAAACGATCTAAAAATTCAAATTTTAACTGAACAAAAAAACAAAACAAAAGGTAAAAAATTGATTAAAGACAAAGAAAGAGAATTCTTGGTTCAGTTCTCCACCTTAACGACAGAAAAAAGGATTGATCAAGTTATATTGAGTCTGACCCATAGTGATCATTTATCAAAGAATGACTCTGGTTGTCAAATGACTAGTTATTTGGTTTTCTGATAGTAGCTTTAACTATAACTTTAGTTTATTTATTAGTCTGAGCAAGATACGACTTATTTGAAATTAATTGAATGAACAATTCATAAAAAAAAAAATTGCAGTATTCCATTTTCTAGTTCCTTACCGTGTCAACTTCCAACTAAGATACTCGTTAATCAATTAATTAAAAAATAACTAACCTTCATGATGAGAATCACGGCCTTTAAAAGGCAACAAGCTCAAAGCCGCCGAAACCGAAGCGGGCGGCTCGATCTTCACCTGGAAGCCACCGACGGCGTCATCGCGAGCCGAACCAAACACAACCGGCCGAGCTCCGTTCTGCAACGAAATCATCTCGATCTCTCTCTCGCGCAATAACAAATCAAATTACAATCATCAAAATGAAACAGAAAAATATCCAGCTCAGATCAGATCAGATCAGACGGCTGATAAATATCCAGAAGATGAAGAACTCGATTTACAAAATAAAAAACCCTAAGCTAAAAATTTAAAATTAAGGAGTATAATATAATTGAACTTTGGGTTTTAGTTTTATTTTTTTCGAGTTTCTTTTGCTGCTTCGATTTTTCGCTTCTTTTCGAGGTTTCTGGAGTGCGAGATTCAAATAATGCGCGTGGAGGGTGGTGAGGAGAGATCAGAGCCGTTGAGCAGTGCGGTGATGATGCTAATAGATTAGAGTAATGTGAAAGGGATTCAGTTTGTTCTGACACGTATCTATGTAACTTCTTTTAGTTTATAGCTGGCTTTTGTCTTTATTCCCTTGAAAGGATTCAAAGTTTCCCCAACTACTTTTTTTTATTAGTGATGCAAGGTTACTTTTTTTATTTAATTTACAGATGTAAGGTAGTGTTTTAATAGTTGTTATTTTTTATTAGTATTTTTATTTTAAAATATATTAAAATAATATTTTTTATTTTTAAAATTTTATTTTAAATATAAACGCACTAAAATTATTTAAAAATATTTAAAAAATTCATTTAAAATAAAAAATTAATTTTTTAAATCACGTTACCTCCAAAAATAAACATTGCCGACATTATTTTGAAACACCACCCAAGCAATATTTCACCAAAATTTAAATTTTATTTTTATTTAAAAATAATTTTTTATATTTTTTAATATTTTAATATATATTAACAATATATTAAAACGCGTAGGTTAAATGCTGTAGCTAAAGCTTTTTTTCACTGTAGCATTTTTTTTTGTTACATTTTTTTTTTATAGCAGTTTTTTTAACTGTAGTTTTTTTTTTTTTTTGCTTTTGTTTCTTTTTTTTTGTTACATGTTTTTTTTTTCTTTTTTTTTACCTAAAATTGACTTCTTTCTTTGTTTTTTTCTCTTTTTTTATTTTTTTTTCAAAATTATCTTTACTAATTTTTTTTAAATATTAAGCTGGTTAAAAATTTAACTATGTAGTTTTTTTCTTTAAAACATTGTGGATTGCTATAATATTCTCATAAATTGTTTTTTTTTCTTTTTATGATTTTTTTTTTTTCAAAATGTTCTTTGTAGATTTTTTTTTTATATATATTAAGTTGGTTGAGAATTTAGCTTTGTAGTGTTTTTTTTAAATAATATGGATTGCTAAAGTGTTTCCCCTACATAGTTTTTGTTTTACTACAGTGTTTCCCCATATATTTTTTAAAAAAATTATATTTATCGAATTTATTTTTTTAATATTGAGCTTAATGATAATCTAGCTTTAGCTTTCCCCACATGTTTTTTTATTGTTTTTTTATTTGTTTTTCTTTTTTTTCAAAATTGTCAATTTTTACTTTTTTTTTCAGAATTATTTTTGTTGATTTTTTTTTTCTATTGAACTGGTTGAAATTTTAGTTTTTTTGTTTATTTCTTTAAAACACTGTAGCTTTCCTCACGTATTTTTTTTTTCCCGTTTTTGTTTCTTTTTTTTTTCATTTATTTTACCCAAAATTGACTTTTTTAAAATAAAAAAATCTTTGTCGTTTTTTTTATATTGATCTGGTTGAAAACTTAGCTTTGTAGTTTTTTTCTAAAAAAAGAAAAAACATTATGGATTACTACAATATTAGTTTTTTTTTCTTTTAAATTTTTTTTATGAATTTTTTTTATTTGATTTAATTTGTTAATGTTAATTTTTTTTATTTAGTTATCAGATTTTCATGATACGGATCTCGGGTTTGATGGGTTGACCTGATTTGACGAGTTATTTTTTTCATTTAGTTTAGTTTGTTAAAGTTAATTTTCTTTCTATTTAATTATCAAATTTTCATACTTTCATGATACGTATCCTGGGCTTGACAGGTTAACGTGGTTTGATGGGTTAACCCAGTTAATTCTGGGTAAACCCGTCATTTTTTTTCTATTTAGTTATCAAACTTTCATTACACGAATCTCAGGTTTTATGAGATAACCTGGTTTAAAGGGTTAACCCAATTAATTCAATTTTTTTCTTTTTCTTCGTTATTTTTTCCCTTCATGTTGATTTTTTTTCTTTGTTTTTTTTTTAATTAGTCTATTTAATTATCACATTTTTATGACACGACCTTATAGCCACTTTTTTCTTTGTGTTTTTTTTTCTTTTAATGAATTTTTTTTGTTTAATTTAGTTTTTTAATGTGAAAACAAATTTTAATTTAGTTATCATACTTTCATTACACGAATCTCAGTTTTTTTATATATATTAAGCTGGTTGGAAACTTAGCTTTGTAGCTTTTTTCAAAAAGAAAAAAAAACACTATGGATTACTACAGTGTTTCCCTTGCATGATTTTTGTTTGGCTACAGTCTTTCCCCCACATGTTAATTTTTTAAATTATCTTTGTTAAATTTATTTTTTTAATATTGAGTTGGTTGAGAATTTAGCTTTAGCTTTAGCTTTCCCCATGTTTTTTCATTATAATTATTATTATATTGTATTATATTATATGACTGTTTTTTACTTTTCTTTTTTCTTTTTAAGTTTTTTTAATGATTTTTTTTGTTTGATTTATTTTGTTAATTTAAAATTTTTTTTATTTAGTTATCATATT
Source organism: Populus alba x Populus glandulosa (assembly GCA_033617975.1). Classification (NCBI taxonomy): domain Eukaryota; kingdom Viridiplantae; phylum Streptophyta; class Magnoliopsida; order Malpighiales; family Salicaceae; genus Populus; species Populus alba x Populus glandulosa. The sequence continues at coordinate 3,979,347 of CM066155.1, read as the reverse complement.
TTCATGATATGAATTTCCGGTGTTGCAATCAGGCTCATTTAAACTTGAGTCATGCAAGTTTAATTTTATTATTAATATTATAAATATTACTTTTAGGTCAGGAGTTGCAGCCAAACCCAAGATTCTTGAGTATGGCCTTGCAAAAAAACCCAAGATTCTTAAATTTTTGTTTTTTTATAATATTTTTATACAAGAAAAAATGACCCGCGGCATTGCGCGGGTACCAAGGCTAGTATATATATATATCTTGTCTTTTATCACAATTAAATGTTAATTAAGTAAAACATTAAAAAGGTGTGGTTGATTTCTTATAGAAAGATGCAAAGTGGAATCTTTCCTGCATTATATTATGCACTTGTAGATGATTTTTTTTTTGGTCAACAAACTTTGTTTTCCAGCGATTTCAACCTTTTGATGTCAAATTGAATTCCAATTGCTTTTGATTTGTTTAGGGATGGCAAGATTGCAAGACAAGGGATGAAAAAAAAAAAGTTGAGAAACTATGTGGTATTTTTAAAATAGACATAAAAAATTCATGTTAGTCCTTCTATTTTCTAATTCATATATTAATTGCCCCTTTAGCTTTCAAAAAATCATTTGTGGTCAAGAACTTTATTTTAAAAAAAAATTTCAGCTCTTGGTTTAAAAAAAAAAAAGAGAAAGCCATTAAATTTTGATTGGAAAAGGAAAAAATCATCGTTGACACCTATTTTAATCACAAAAATGATTAATCTTAGTATTAATGGATTTAATTTGATGAGGAGTATTTTACTTTCATATTCTTTGTATTTTCCCTTGCATGAAGGAGTAAATCTTGACTCAAGAATGTTTTTTAAATTTGAATTGATTTTGAGTTTTTGGGACTGAGTTTTGGGTTATTTAAGACAACAAATAGATATATGAAGGTCTGTTGGGTGTTTTCTAAGTATTTTTAGGTTAAAATGATTTTTTAAATATGAAATGCACCTACTCTCATTTTCTAATGATCCTTCAATTATTGAATTCTAAATTCTAAATGATATGTCATTTGCATTATTATTTTTTTAAAAAATTAAGGAATAGATATCACATCCTTTTTTTAATATATAAAAAAAGATTAAGAGGCCTCGCAAAAAGGCCAATATATTAAGTCTAAGCAAGTTAAAATAATTAGCATGATAAGTATAAACTAAACAAAAATAAATTTTAGAAGTTTAGTTATAGATTATATGCATTAAAACATAAAAATTGCATATAAATAACAATTTTACAATAACTTTAACAAAAGATATTTAACAAACTTCTAAAATTTATCTAAAACTTATAAAGCTATAAACTAAACAAGATGTTTTAGATAAAAATATTTAGTAAGAAAAATATCTATATGTGGAAAGAGCAAATTAAAAGGATTTTATATCATAACTTAAGAAGATAATATCTTCTTTTTCACAAGATAAATTAAACAAAATCTTATTAGATTTTTAAGATTATATTCTATAAGTATGAGACTAGATGTGTGAGGAAGTTTGGTTTATTATAGAAAAACATCCTAAATAAATTAAATGTTGAAGGAAGTGTAGTATTTATATAAGTCGAAGCTATAAATAGGTATGTCATGGCCAACTATAAACCATATAAAGACTATAGAATGTATATTATACATATATTTAATATAGTACAAGAAATTGAAAAACAATCCTAACATTATGCATACTAATATATTAGATTAAACAAAACTAAAAAAAAAACTTACTTGTTGAAACATTTTAAAATTGATCAAGTTTTGTTATTGTTAATAATGAATTTTTTATTTTTAAAATTTTAATGCTCCTTATTTTGTATAAAGGATATTCGCAATATGTTTCTGAAGATTCCAACAATATTATTTTAATTAGTTGCATTTCTAAATAAGGTTTACAAATATAAAAGAATATAACTCAAGTATCTCTCAACAAAATCTAACCTAAACTTTAAATTTAAAAAGAAAATAAAGCTCAAAACAAAAAAGAAAACACTCAAAACTGAAAGTGAGGAAGAATATATAAAACACTCTAAATTTTTTATTATTTAGTGTAAAGAATATTTACAATAAATTTTTCAAGATTCAACAATATCATCGTACATTGCACTTCAAAACAAGATTTACGAACATGAAAATTAAATTCAAACAAAATTTTAACCTCTTAAAAGTGAATGAACACCATTTTTAATTTGATCTAACCATTAACCGTGTTTAAACAATTTCCCAGCAGTTGTTGGCATGGCAAGACCCACTTCTGGCAAAATGCAAGGGATGGCAGGATAGATATCTCTATCAAGACTTGGCTTCTGGCGATATAGGCGGAGGATTCTGCCCACTTAACACATTTTAACTTGCTTTGAAGTTAGATAATCAAAATGGAGATGATCAATATTATTGTGCTAGGAATATACAAGGCAGTTTGTGCTTCTCTTAGTGACTTGCACTAGGATGATTTAACTACTAAAAAAACCTTTCTGGTAAAGAAAACTCTAGTGTTATTTATTACACATGTACAATAAGTTCGTCGCTCGAATTGCTATGATGACTCGGCGAGGAGGAGGAGGAGGAGGAGGAGGAGGAATCTAAGTGTCCTTCGAGCTTATTAGACTCAATAAGCATCAAAACAACCTCTCGCATTGTTGGTCTGTCGACAGGAGACGTGCTTGTGCAGAGCAAAGCAATTTTCATGACAGTAATCATGTGAGGGATTGTGTTCTGATCTTGCACATTGACTCGATCATCAAGCATTCCAGGTGATAAGGAATGGACTTGAATGTAATTTCTTACCCATGATACAAGATCGCCGCCTTGATCTAGCGGTTGCACGGGTGTTCTGCCGGTCAGCAACTCCAGTAAGACTACTCCGTAGCTGTATATGTCGCACTTTTCGGTGACTTTCAGAGTGTATGCATATTCTGTCATTGAGATCAAAATATTCGTCAGCAACATGAAGGGTTATACAGAAGTAAAAGGCAAACACTAGTAACTTCATGGCCAGTGAGAAACTTTTAACCTAGCAGACTTGCTGTTTAAAACCTTTTTCTGCTATTCTTGATCTATGGAAAAGCTCTACTGGACATCGGAGGAAAGATTAAATAATAATGAACTTTTGACAGTCAATGTTTCAGACAGATATTGCAGTCAATCTCAAAGATTAAGCATATCAAAACGATTCAAAAACAATAAAAAAAAATTAATGTAAAGGAAAAAAAACAAATTTTAACTAAAAGCATGTTGAAACTCACTCCGTTGGTTACTGAATTTCTGAAACTCATAAGTTAAATCTTAGAAATATCAGTTAGAAGTTCTAGCTTTTAATATGTTGATAAATAAGGCAACCATGCATTATTCATTTGCTCTAGCTCCCGGTGCAATAGCAATTTTCTAAGAAAGGGTATCAGTAGGAATGGAGAAATGGCTTCACAGCACTTTGATAGTACAGTTAAAAAACTGACAGTTAGATTTAAGACAGGAAATGCAGAAGCATCATGAATAAAAGAACTTAGGATCGCTTACCAGGAAATGCAGAAGCATCATGAATAAAAGAACTTGGGAGAGCTTACCAGGGGCAATATAGCCATAAGAACCAGCAACTGCAGACATTGATTTTGAATGTGGCATGTCAATCACCTTAGCTAGTCCAAAGTCCCCAACACGAGCGTCAAACTTTTCATCAAGCAGAATGTTATTAGACTTTATGTCACGATGAAATATTCGAGGCTTGCAGTCATGGTGCAAATAAGCAAGACCGTGAGCAGCTCCGAGGGCAATCTTGAATCTTGTCCGCCAATCAAGACTGGAGGGTGATCCATGGAGCAATTCTCCCAAGCTACCCTTCGCTAAGTATTCATAAAGAAGCAGGTTGGAACCCTGGTGGTAGCAGAAACCATAGAGCTTCACAATATTCCGATGCTTGATATTTCCCAAAGTCTGAATTTCTGCACGGAAACTATTGTCAATATTGCTTCCCTCCCTGTTAGATGCTAGCCTTTTAACTGCAATGACACGACCACTTGGCAAGTCTGCTCTATATACGGTTCCACAGGCTCCCCTTCCTATAACGAAGCTGTCATCAAAATTCTCAGTGGCCACAACTAAGTCCTGGAAGGTGAATTCATCCTTGGGGGAAAAGTAAATGTCTGAAATGGGAGAAGAGGATGATCTATCTTGCAAAGGATCGACCATGTCGACAGGACGTCTCATGAAGTGTACAATGACTAAAATTAAAATGAGAGAAATCCCACCAATGACTGCTGAAATGATAGCTATGATTTTCCCTATACGAAGACTTCTCCCTTCAGCATCTGAGGGATTAGATGACAAAGATGGAGATCCATTACAATTGCCAAAAGGTCCACCACAAAGCCCCTTGTTCCCCAAAAAGCTGCTGATGCCTGTCTTTTGAAAGAGTGACAGGGAAGGTAAGGGCCCTGTTAGGTCATTGTTGGAAAAGTTGCATCCAAGCAAGCTAGATAGTTTCTCAAAGGAGCCTGGGATTTCACCACTCAAATGATTGTTGTTGAGCAGCAGAAATTCCAGCAACTCAAGATCCCCAAGCTCTGCGGGGATTGGACCAGAGAGATTGTTGTAACTAAGATTCAGTGCAATCTGCAAGCTCAAAATGCCACCTAATGTAGCTGGTATCTCACCGGAAAATAAGTTGCCTCCCATTTGCAAGTAAGTTAAGCGCGACAAATTTCCTACTTCCACAGGTATATTCCCAGAAAGTTGATTCTCTGAAAGCATGAGAATCTCAAGTTGGGAAAGGGCTCCTATCTCACTTGGTATAGAACCCACAAAACTATTCCTGGTGAGATCAAGCCGTTGAAGCATCTTGCAGCTAAAAATCTCTGCTGGTATCACTCCGGTGAGAAAATTCGATGAGACATTAAAAATCACCAGCTGAGAGAGTTTGCCTATCTGTCTTGGCAATTCACCAGTAAAATAGTTACCTGAGAGATGCAGCCTTTGCAAAACATGACATTGACCTATCTCTGGAGGAATTGGCCCGGTGAACTTGTTCTCATCCAATTCAATACCTGAGAGGTTCACCATCTTACACAAATTCGACGGGAAACTCCCCACAAGGCCATTTGCAGCAAGATGAAGTTGCACCAGTGACGTGCAATTTGTGACCTCAGTTGGGATATAACCTGTGAGATTGTTTGACCCCAGGTTCAGTAAAATCAGGTTTTCATTTCTGCAAAGATGCCGCGGGATTTCTCCTGTTAAGTTGTTATTTGACAAGTCAACCACCCAAAGTTTGCTGTAGACTCCAAGTGCTTGAGGAATGATGCCACTCAATGAGTTGTTGAAGAGCTGCAACATAACCAGTTGCTTCATATGCTGGAACCCCATGGGAATAGTACCAGAGAGATCATTGATGGAGAGGTCAAGCTTTGTCAGGTTTTCCAAAGTTGTGAGCTCATCTGGTATGACACCTTTAAGCTTGTTATCAAAAAGATAAAGCAATTGCAGCCCAGATATCTTTGTCAGCTCAATTGGTATCTCTCCAGTCAACACATTCGAGGAGAAGTCAATCTCCACTGCAAAAGACAGATTCCCAATTTCTTTTGGAATTGCTCCATTCAAGTTATTTCTGTAGAGGTATAACCTCCTGAGAAATAAAAGATTACCAAGTTCCCGAGGCATAGGCCCCTCAAGTTTGTTATCGTAGAGAGCGAGGGTCCCCAAATTGGTGCAATTGGCCAGCTCCTCTGGAATAGATCCAGAAAGCTGATTAGTCCAAAGGATCAAATCTGTCAAATTCTGAAGCATTCCAATTTCTTTTGGTATTTCTTCACTTAACTGATTTTGTGCAAGACCAAGATACTCCAAACTCTCACATCCACCTATCTCTGAGGGTAAGCTTCCCGATATCAAATTCTGCCCTGCCCTGAAAGTCCTCAAGTTCTTAAGGTTGCCGAGAGAAGCAGGCAATGGACCAGTGATGTTATTACTATATGCAATCAATAGTGACAGAGAGGAAAGGTTTCCTATCTGATCAGGAATGGGCCCTGATATTCTGTTGTTGGCTATATTCAAATCTGTCAAACAGGAAAGCTTAGCTAATTCTACAGGGAGATGGCCTACAAAAAGGTTATTGTTCAGAGAAAGAACCTCCAAACTAGAACAGTTTCCAATCTCGCTAGGTATATTTGTGGACAAGAAATTAAAAGAAACATTAAGAAGTGTCAGATGAACCAATCCACCTATACTAGGTGATAAAGAACCGGAAAGATTCATTGAACTCAAATCAAGACTCCAAACTACTTGATTGTAATCATTGGTGCAATTCACACCTTTCCATCCACAAGGAGTGGAATCATTAGGATTCCAGTTGCTAAGATTGTGATTGGCGTCACCAATTCTACTCTTTATATCCAAGAGGTATTGTCCCTCAGCATTTAGCCCCATGGACTGGTGAAACGAAAGGAAAATAACAAATACAGTGAGCATGCTATATGATATTCTCTCCATGCCTGCCAACTAGAAATGAGCTGCATTCACATGAAGAACAAAGTATTACTGAAAACAAGACCAAAACATACGCTACCCGGATACAAACAAAGACAAACAAAAGCAATATTGACTCTAGCTACATACCTCTAAGAAGAAGGAACCAAACCCAGAAAACCAAACTCAGGCTTCTGGGAACTGAAAGAAGAGGGCTTTTTGTACTTTACAGAGAATTTCCTACGAGGAAGATCTCTAGTTTTGAGTGTAAAGAGTCATGGCTACATTGAATAAATGGTTCAAGTTTTCTTGTTTTTAAGTCTTTGAAGTGCGCAATCCAATGCGACAAATGTCAGCTTCTTTTTATCATCATAAAGAATCAACAGAAAGCTTAGAGTTTATGCAGTCTTCTGTGTAATGATCAACACAATATTTCCTACTTGGTTTCAGAGATAGCCCATTCATAATTATATATATTTTTTATTGCAAATAATTTGCCTGTATGCATCGATCCATGCATGTATGCATGTGTGAGAGAGAAATGGCCGACAAAGCATGAGAATTATTTATTCCTCTTACTCCACCTCTACATTATTTTAGTGCTAAAACGAGAGTGTATTGCCTTTCCTTCTTTCTTTCTTGCTTTCAAGCTTTAACTTTGCTGTATTTGTTCTCATCTCCATGTGTCTGCTGCTTCGCACCTCATATAACATCCTTTCTAAACGCTTTTGAGGTAAAATATATGGACTCGTGATTTGCTTAAGATTGGCTCGGTGATTCATTAGATTTGGACGTTCTCTTGGCTCTCTGCCTACCTCAGTTATTCTTGATATCCAACCTTGCCCTCTGGTTATTCTTGATAAATTTGTTTTGTGTTTTGGAAAATGTCTTTTAAAAATTTAAATTTTTTTTATTTTTTTTGTTTTAAATTAATTGTTTTTATGTTTTTATATTATTTTGATATGATTATATCAAAATTAATTTTTTAAAATAAAAAATATATTATTTTAATATATTTTAAAATAAAAAAACATTATAAATAACAATCACTATTATATTTTCAAACTCCGCAAGGTTTTGTCCTCAAATTCTTTACTTAATAGATATCAACGCACATTTTCACCTTCTTAGATCATGTCTTTTCTTCGATGACCACTCTATAAGTGGTCTTTGTTGACCTACCATTACCATTCACCATAGCAATGATTTTGAGAGCATATAGTCTTCATTTAGATAGGGTTTTGGAATGGGATAAAAAATATATTTTTTTAAAAATAAAAATTTAATTTTTTTATTTAAAATTATATAAAATAAAAAATATTATTTTAATATATTTTTAAACATTTTAAACTATAATCATTACTATCTCATCAAACACGGCGTTAATCTATGTATCTCCATGGGCATGTATGATATACACAAAGCCATTGCTTGCTTGTGATGTACAAATTAGTATTCCATCCACAGCTATGATCCACTTAAACAATCTCATAATTTTATATTCACATAGGAATTAGCTTTTTTATTTTTCATTTTTTATCATCTAAGATGAGTCATTGCTGATGTAGACTCAAACGTCAAGAGCCATGCCACCTGTTTCAATCCTAATATTCCATGGTATATGAACATTTCCTCCAAGTTTGGTCATCACATGTCTGTTGAGGTATTATAAATCTTTTATACTTAGGGTACTGCAAAGCTTCTCGTTGCGAAGGTTTTGAGTTCGATTCTTAAAAATACTAGCATGTTTTGCAGGATGTTTAGTAAATCTTCACATCCATGGTCATAAAAAAATAATATTATAATTCTTTTTTTAGGTCAATATAATAATTATTGCAAGCATTATTATAATACTGTAGTTCAAAGCATGGGTCCCAGCAAGGTGGCTGAAATAGTTGAGAGGCACATTATCTGACTCTCCTTTTATATTAGAGATTGAGATAAGTCTAAGATAAGAATAATTTCTTTTTTTAATGGGTGGAATGGTGGAAGCGTACAAACAGTGAAGGGATATAAGAAATGGTGTTTTCATGTGAAAATGATATAATTTTAAATTTTACTAATATATATATTTTGTAGTGGTGTTGCTGTCACCTTAAAGGAAAATGGTATTTTCTTGTAGAAATTGTATAATTATAAATTTTGTTCATTTTTTTACTGTAGTGGTTTTTATTTATTTATTTTAGAAAACAGGTTTTTCTAATATTTTTTCTTTTTTTATACTTAATATTTTCATTATTTTACACTTATCTATTTATCACTGTTTTTTTTCCTTATCTTTACTTTTTTGCAACATTTTTTTTTCTTTATTTTTTATTGAATATTTATCACTTTACACTTAACCTATTTATATCATTCCTTTTGTTATAATATTTTTTTTTGTAATTTATTTTTAATTTTTTAATTTACACTTTTTTTTGAAAAAATATTATACAAATATTACGGAAATAGTGTTTCACTATAGCAATGGCAACGTTCTTCCATTCTTTTGCTACGTTAAAAATTAGCTTGGAATGTTACATGTTTTTATTAACGCATATGTTTTTTACTATATTTTATTATAGATAAATATCGATTTTTTAATTTAATGTTATAATTTTTACTTGATATAAAAAAAAATACGCTAATAATACCTACACATTAATTATTTAGCATTAGAAAAAAAACTATTCAACCTATAACAAGTTGAATTGATACATTAACACTTTGTTTTTTATATTTATCAACACAAATAATTATCAATATATTTAATTAAATAAATACATAGATTTTTTAGTTTATAATTAAATAAAAAAATACATTTGAAAAGTTTGCAGGGTCAAAGCATACATGAAGGATATATCAGAGCCTTCCTTTTATAATGTGGGTTTGGCTATGCAAGAGCAAGGATTGAATTTTTATCATCTAATCGGCTCTGATACCAAGTGGTTTAGCTGGATCTAAAAGTAATTAGGTAGCTTATAAATGCAATGGAAATATAAAAACACATCAGATTTATTTATATCTATAATTTACAAAATAAGCAAACATAAATTCTAGAAATACAGATAATTAAAGGCAAACTTACATAATCTTACCAAATATTCTTCTACAAAATAATCTAGACTATTAATTTTGTTAAAGAACAAATATGTGCAGCATAAGACTTTAAAGAGGTCATTTAGGCGATGTCTAAATATCTAATAACAGTTATTTTTTAAAATAATATTTTTATTTTTATTTTTAACATTAACAATCTAAAATAATTAGAGCAGCTCCCCAACTCTATCCTCTACTGGAGTCTACAGAAGAACACATAGAGGAGGTATTGACGGGCTCTAAGTCTCTTGAAATTCGAACTTGAACTCTTTCGAAATCCATGGAATTTAATTCAGGTTCAATCCGAATCTGAGCTGCAAAATTATGTCGATGTTGAAAAGTTGACAGGAATCTTGCAGAGGATATTGACGAAGGACTTTAATAAAGAAGAACCTTTCAGGTCCCGAAACAGCTTTTAGCAGCCGGATCTTGCTGCTACGAGCGCTGATAGAAAGAGAAATCAATTCCATAGCAGTTCTAAACCAGAGTGAATTGATCCTGTTAAAGAAGCCATCTTTTGCACTACATGGGCCATCTCATTAGGTGAAGTACATGGTGCAAGCTGAGATATATATATATATATATATATATATATATATATATATATATATATATATATATATATATATATGGATTGTTCTTGAGAAACACAGGACTGAGGATTTTTAGAAGGCCACCATCCTTCAACTGTCTGGGGATTTTTAGAAGGCCACCATCCTTCAGCTGTCTGGAGGCTGTAATGTGCATTGAATTTCTTCCACCATTTGACTTTGATTTTTCTACAGAGCTGATGTTGTCATGGTTGAGAAATAAAGGGATCCCAGGATAAAATCCAAGTAATGTTATGAGCATACGAAGCATTTTTGTAAGAAAATGTTTGAGGATACGAAGCATTTTTATAATCTTTCAATACTAAGCATTTTTGTAATTTTAAGGATAACCGTGTACAAACACATTTGATTAAACCTATAACTTTTAATTATCAAACAATGGATAAGATAACTCAAATCATTTTCATAATCAATGAAAAATACAATAGAAAGCAAATAAAAATTAATAATAAAATCCAATCTCCAATTAAATAAATATTGAAAGATGAAACTTAAAAACCATGAATTTAAAAAATAAAAAAAACCAAGAAAACTCTTGAGAATCTCTTAAATCTGAGTTAATCTTTCAAAATCACAACCCATGAAATACTAGACTTGAGCTCAATCTAGAGGCTCAACCTCCAATCAATTTAATATTGAATGATGAAATTAAAAAAAAAATTATTTTTTTTAAATTCAAAGTAAAAAATTAGCAATCAAAACAATAATAACCAAATCTGATAGAGAAAAGAATCGAAGGATGATGAAATCATTAAAAAATTAATTTTAAAAATGATCTTAAATAAAATAAGTAGCAATACTAAATCTGATAAATAAAAAAAAAAGAAGGTGAAAAATGAAAAAATAAATAAATTTTATAAATTATTTCAAATAAAAAATAATAATGATCAAAAGAATATTAATCAAAACAGAAATATAAACAAATTGAATGGTTGGTTTAAAAAATTAGAGGGTTAGGCAATAAAATAAAGGAGGAGAGAGAAAATATATATAAAAAATTATCCGGCCAAACCAAAGGTTTTTTGGCACACGCGTTGCCTAGTAATAAAAGCGTCTATAAGATAAATTGAATGCCGCCTTAAAAATCATTATTTTGTTGTCAAAGGACAGAATATATGCCACCTAAAAAGCATTGGGAGCTCTTACAAGCTAGTGTGTGCATTACTCGCGCCAACAACTTTTATTTTTTAAGTAATATTTAATATTTATTAAAATACTAAAATGCTATTACTCTATTTGATTATTACCAAAAAAAAAAACCAAGTTGAATATATAAAAAAACCCTTGAACTCCAGCTTAAGACGTTTATTTTTATTTTAAAAGTAATCTAAGTCATTTCATCATTCCAAACAAAATAAAAAGGTGAAAAAGACCCTTAACACAAGTTTTTTTCTTTTAAGTGTAATTATGTCATTTTATTGTTAAAAAAAAATCCACAATGGATTATGTGGGAAATATCATATTATTATTATCCCTGATATCAGGTTAGTGATATTGTTTGAGAAAGGAAAATTTCTTTCTTTTTTTATGTTGGAGTAATTTACCAAAATGATATTTAACTAGTTGTTCTTTCTCATCTAATCTTTATTTAAGCGTCTATTTCTACCATAACAAAAGCTAAGGGGTTAATTATACTTAAACATGGAAGAGTTTTGACATGTTTTTTTTTTTAACCTTTCGGACTACAAGTGCGTGTTCATGAGACCATGCAGGTGGACTTTTTTCCCAATCGTCTATATAGAGGTTCACATATTTGTCTAAAATCTTTCAAAAAATCAGCTACATTAGCAGAAAGAAATGTCAACACTGGTCATTTTCATTTAAAATACAAAAAGGGTGGGAAACTCCCTGGATGTGTTTATGGAGAATATACAAATTGATTTCAATCTCTCGTAATTTTGGTCAGGGAACACATTAGCAGCTACAATTTGATACTATATGCATAGACATTGCAAGACTGAAAAACAAAGCATCAGAAGTAGAAGGGGGGATTGTAGGACTCATTCAGGCACCTTTTTGAGGCAATGTTTCAAATGCTGAAACAGTGTTCTCGAACTTGATCCGATGCAGAGGGGCACCGCTTTGCTTGATAGCGCAAGCTATCTTGTCCTCAAGGGGGCAACGGGCCTTTAGCATTGAGAAAACATGATTGTTCAACCTTCTTGCTTTCTTCATTGCTTCTAATAGGGTTTCCCATCCCTTGCAAAAGAAGAGGGCAGCCAGATTAATCAATCGGAACATGGAAAAAGTTAATAGGCTAGAAGCGGCTGAATCACTCCCCTGTTTTCATTGTACTTTAAATACAATCAAAGTCAGAAATTGATTTTACTAGTTACAATTCTTTCTTCAGAAAGAAGAAAGAAGGAAGCACTGTATTTCTATGGTTATGGACTATAAATCATCATATTTTATATACTATATTTTAGATTTTCCTGATTGAGAGATTAGTTTTGATTCAGAATATTAGTCCACTCGGTGCAATTGAGAATTATGACTTGTTCAATATGCATGTTACTGTGACTAAGATTGTCCAAGTGCTAGTAATCAGGCAAATCATGTACAGGTCTGCACAATTGGATGGATAATAAATTAACAGTTTGATGGTCAGACTAGCTGGGCAAATCCCATCACTAAAACATGAATTGCAACCTAGATTCTGAGCGACATAAATGCTAGCAAGCCGAGTTGATATGTGGAATCAAGGCTCAACAAAATTGCAAACAAAAAGCAGAGAGAAGGAATTGACGTCCTTCAGAAACATCAAAGTCTGATAAAAGCACTGTAATGACCTAGAGTACAGCTAAAATGTGGAACATAATGATGTGCAGCCATTTATTTAACTCCTACATAATGAGTAAAATCCTACTTGATGACAAGTATGAGCAGAAAGAAAAGAAAAGGGAAAATTAAAATAAAATAAATGAACGATTTTTACACACAAAATCAGTTATAGCACAACTTGCAATTCCATCAAACCAGGAATCCAAGTTGAAGTCCTGGCAGCGGAAAATAATATTTTAAATATAAAACAATAATTTTCTATACACAGGCATACCACTCATGAGTGCAGAAAAAATCGAGTATGAACGCAAATTTCAATACCTGGGCAACATGGGGATTCTTATGTGCTTGGGTGAGTAATCCAGCCTCTACTTCTGCAACATTGAGGACTTGATATGAAAAATCAAAGAGTTCAAAATGCATCTGCTGCCCAAGCAAGTAGATGATGGTACAACCACCCCAAGCAACTGAGTCACCCAACACTTCAAAATTCGATGATACTTGAACAGAATCCTCCAGGTGTCCCTACAACTCAAGTATCGAAACAGATTAGTAGAGAGAAGATATCCTCAATTACTTAATTAAACTAACACACTTCAGTGGCTAAATTAGAGGTAAAACTAAAGGTTCATCATCCTTCTAATCAAGTAGTCATGGTATTTAATTGCGAGACATCATGCATTTTGATCACAATATACTATTAAATTTCTTAATCAAACAATTGGTCCACCTGCTCAACTAACAGTTTTAGATCACAAAGGTAGTTGGCTCCAGATATCAAAGTTGCAATTATACAGCAAGGAGAACGTTCAAGTCAATGGTTCTTGCTTAATCTGACAGGGTCCGTGAAGTACTAAGATGTGTGTAGTACTTGGCCTTGACCTGGATTGCAGCCCCCTACAACACCAGCATGGCTGCTCATCAGGAGGTACCACATGGCAGGGAGCTAGTACCTTATTAGCTTGGTTGTCAAATCAAGATTCAAATGATGAATTGGAAAGGTTATTTTCTGAAAAAAATTATAACTCCTAATATACAACACAAATTTAAAAATAGCCTAAAATGAACGTCCTATTAAACATGAGTTATTTTCTCAATAATAATGAAAAATAGCATGACTAGACATTCTGATTCGCTAATAGCATGCCATACAATTGTCATAATACACGCTCCGAGGATGGCTATCATCTGTTTTTAATTTTAGTGATCAAATAAAATAGTTCATGTGAAAGTTTTGGCCCAAAAACACACAGTAATGAGAAGCAAGTCCACAGCACATTTAACAGAGATAGCTGTCTAGAAAAGTTATTATCAAGTAGTAGGTGGATTCTCTTAGTCTGGTGTATGGTGTATGAACTAATACCTTGACAAACTGTAGATGATTATTGTTCAGATGCATTGGCTAAGTTTGATGCTATCATAAAAATATTTTGTAGAAGGTCATTCCTTACAATTTGAAGGCCACTATATATACGGTAAAAATCCTTTGAAGTTGTAATGTCAATGAACCCTGTCTTGGGAGCTGCACTCCATTTACAGCAATATTTATCCAATGCAGCACTGGTAAAAGCAAGGGCATATTCCAGCACACTTCCAGTATTCATGTTAGCTTTGTAAAGAAGATCTGCAATAACATGAAAAGACCAGAACTGTTAATTTAAAAATTAAGGAAATGAAGGGAACACGTCTTGAATATAACAACAGGCATCAAACTAGAGTAATTAACTACTATTATTGCACAAAAAGTACTATTATAGTACTATCAAAGAACTGGTATGTTTTTTTGCCTCTAAAAAGTTGGTCAAACAAACAGCAATAAACCATCTGAAGTGAAATAAATAATGCACCTGCAGCTTCTGCCTGTTTTGACATGGTATAAAAAGATGTTGGATTTGGACAACCAGGGTTGGACATGACTGCAGCAGTGGCTGATTTGAAAAGATTGACAACAGGACTATCCCCACCATCCTGTGAAAGCAATATTTGACCATCTGCATCAGGAAACAAGCCCAGCCAAGGGGCTGTTTGCATGAAATGCATGGTATCAACTTCCCTCTGTCAAACATGAAAAACAACTATAAGAGGCAGTAAGAAAAAAATGGTTTCCAATCATAACAGAAGTCGTGAGCTATGTTACAGTTTTGCATACTAAACAATATATTGTGGCATGTTCATTAGCCTGTCAGGCAAGCATTTTGCCTTACTAAATTAATGTACATGAAAAACTTAGTTCTGGTTTTATATTTTTTCATCTTATATTTCATTAACAGTCATTTAAAAAACCAAAGATTACATTCCTTAGGTAATTACAAATAAAATTGAGATAGATTCCAGGCTTCTGTAATGCATTATTACAAGAAAATGTTTTATACAAAATAATAATGTGTAATAATTAGTTTCCTCTATTAATAAGATTGGTCTAGGATCTAATCATACACAATGTTGATACTACATCGGTTAAACAATAGCATTTGGCTTCATGATATAATATTTGGATCTGCTTGCACATCATTCACAGCAACAAAACAAGAGCGTCAATAAATATTAATACCCACTAGGATGTCATTCCCAACAATAGAACAAGAGTTACAAGTATAACCAATCATGAAGATAGATGGTGAAATGAGATTTGTACATCTGGTCCGATGACTTTTAGGAAGAGCATATCAAGTCCACATCCAGGTCTCTAATCTAAGACGAACATGCCAAATTCCTCGCCACCAACTAAACATGGCAATGGCTAACCCCTGATTGGTAGAAATACAAAATTCATCAAAATTTGATTGCTGTTTTTGTCTACCTAGCATTTGTCCCAGTATGATGTAAACATGTAAACTAGAAGCTCATAATGAGGAAAAACAGTTGCATGGACTTCGTCCAGAAACTTCCCTATAGGCTATGCCAATAAAACAAGACAAGTGGATAAAAAAAATCAATGGTCCCACATTATGATGTGTGATTTTGTCCATATGTCTTGCCTTTATTAGCCATGTCTATGATGAGTTGGTAGATTAAGTCTACACCGGTAATTCTCCATAGTCTACACAGTGTGATACTCCCCTAACCCATTAGTTCCCCAAGAATCTTAAAGTACTCGTATAATTTTGCATTCTTGTTTCAAGGGATAGAATGGCAACCCTGTCAAAATATGAGTCCACTAAACTCTAATGCTACCCTCTAGAGCAAGCATAAGTAGTCTAGACATGTTCTCATATTATCATGAAATGAAGAAACTAGGATACTGACCAATACAACATCAAGAAGCCCCATCCAATATAACACACTGCCAATCTCCTTTATTCCTCGAAGAACCTCTGCTTTGAGCTCTGATTTTGTCCCCCAGTTAAGATTTTCTTTGACAACCCTCATACAGCCTGGATTGGAAATTAAAAATGTAAAATGGAGAAATGAGCACAAATGTTCGAATCCACCCACCCTAAAGCATACTCAATTAGCAAGAGATGCATGCATAAAATTCAGCATCATAAAGCATTCATGATATCAGTAGATTCCCAGAAAAAAAAAAAAGTGATGCAAGCAGGCACTTGTTCAGTAAATACCATGTGCAATGCAAATATTCAATCCACGGATGAAAAAAAGACAAATAAACACACTTGAGATAAGCCCTCATAGCTACAGCACTTAGAAATCACTTAAACATATTTTATGCACCTCACATTCGAGGAAGCTCTCACCATATGTATCACACCTAGGCACTCACTTGGCTCTTCTCTCACTAACAATAAAATAGTGCATAAGATCCTCAAGGTTGGTGGTTGTTGGAATTGCGATTTGGTAAAGTTTGCAACAGATTCTTCCTTGAGTTCTCCAAATGAACATTAACCCTTAAAGTACACTGTACACCCATAAACTTCAACTCACTGTCCCTAATAAAATGTATGTCTATATATTGTAACTGTGCATGCATGTACACGTGCATATATTGCATTGTACTCAAGTTCTTTCAACCTATTTAACACCTCCAGCAGTGTATGAAAGAAGAAGAATATATTACACATGCATAATCATGACACCACCATTTACCTGTGACTCCTCCATCAAAAGGGAGCAGTCCAATAGATTTTGGCAACGCTTCTTGCAATCCAGTAATCATCGGTTCAAGTGTACTTACCTGAAACACATAATTCATGAAACATTAGACTCAATCTCAATGAAACAAAAACGATAGTGTTTGTCTACACAGCTTCAAATGAAATCATACAAATAGTAACAAGATCCATTTTTTCATGAAATTTAGTTTTAATAAATGAAAATAAACTCTTCTCAAAAGCATCACATACCTTATTTGATATATGATCTAGCAGGGCCCGGATAAGCCAAGGCAATGATCTGGATCCTAGAAGTCTAACAGTAGAAAACATGTGGGGAATTCCAAAGAACCCACTGTGCAAACGCGCAAAGCTTTGATGCGCAGAATTGAACTCCTGCCATGATAATAGTCAATGAGAATGCAAGTCATAAAATATCAAGAGAAACAAAAATAGCATCATATTGGTAAAATCCAATCAAATGATGGTGTATAACTCTAGTTCGTTACCTGAGTACCACAATAGAAGTTAGGCTTTGCACTGGGAACTGACGGCTTTTGCATAGGAACAAGAGGAACTCTTGATGATCGGACAAAACGCTGAGTAGTGTTGCAGAGGATGAAGTTTGGCAGGAAATCGTTTTGCATCTCTGACCAAATCTAACACACACCAATAAACTGATTTGAGTAAAAGTAGCTCCTTGGGAAAGCAAAGGGTAAAATAAATTACACTCTTAGGAAATTTCCTTTACTAAATATTATTTGTTTTCTTTCATTTTTCTTTTAACAATAAGAAAAAGAATGCATCGTGCTTCAATTTTTTAGGCACAAGACCAGGGAATCCCCAAGGTTCCACAATACAAAACACACGAGAAGTGTGCTTTAGACAATGCATACACAAAGACAAAACATAAAGGTCCTCGGGCCAAAATGCTAATGAATTGGCTTGAGATGTATTTTTCCTTTAATAAATATCACAATCATGGTTATAAAACCTAAAATGGCCCGGCAAGTTGACCCGGGACTCAGCCAACCCAAGACCTAGACTGGTCCAAGTTAACTAAAAAGCCCCCTAAGAAATTCACTCGGTCAAACCCAGGCTACCCACCAAGTCAACCCGAAGAAACCTAGGTGAGACCGCTATATTTTTAAGCAGCACCATTTTAAATCAAGGATAAAAACCCCTAATTCCCAAATCCAACAGCCACCACGCAAAGCACCAAATCCCCTTTTCCCTTCAGTTCCCAATCTGCATCTTCTTCACTTCCTTTTCCCCTCATAATTGAGGGCTTATAAATAACACAAGAGTAGGATAGATTGTAATTACCAATGCAGTGAAGCATCTTACACCTATTGTCCCAGAACTTTGGAAGATAGTGCCCAGCTGTTGTTGATTTGGATGTTGACTTACAAGAACAATTACAATATGCTTGCTTGTGCACAAAGCTTGAATTTATGTTCCCCATGGATCTTCAAATGTTTTAATTCTTAGGTTGATGCGAAGATAATTATAGCAGGCAAGTGGCTACTAAATAATGGGCAAAAAAAGATGTTTGACTGCTCAACAAATTGACACGCTAAAGAAAAACTGGAGGAATTTTTTGGAAAGGATCCAATGAAATCAAAGGACCCATCATGCATAGTGAACTCAAACCACTTCAATCATTTGGAAAGGATCTTGGATGAGGACAGGGTCATCAACAAAATCGTTGTTGGAGGCCAAAGAAATCAGAACAAATTGTGGGTTCAATGTTTCTAAAACCTTGTCCTCCCCTTGTTGGCAATCCTTTTGTATTTTTCAGCACATGACCCGCCGCCCAGGTCAGGTTTAATAATTATGATCATAATGTTGCTACATTTTTTATTTTAATGATAAGAAAAAATATGCACCATGCTTTGTTTTAGATACAAGTCTAGGGAATTTCCAAGCTCAATCATCCCATAATACAACATACATGAGAAGTCTCCCTTGGACAACCCATACACAAGGACAAGATATAGAGGTCCTAAAGCCAAAAATGCTATTGAATTGGCTCGAGATTCTTCCAGCTTCAATTCAAAAACAAGGATAAGAACAATAAGCACATCAGATATGATAATTTCTACATTAATTCTTCCACTGAATCAGAGACAGAAGAGAGGTTACATATTACACACCAAAATTAATGATGCAAAATGCCACCAAATCTATATAAACAGAATATCATTTCTTTTCTCTCTGTCCATTGAATGTAAATGCTTAGGAAATGAAAGACTGCAATCAGCTTATCCACATTGCTAAAATATTAATTTTTGAAGATAGATACATAATAGAGATTAGAGTGCAACATTTCCCAGAATACCATGATTGTGCGCCATGATTGAAAAATGATTATGCATAAATATTACAAAGGGATGTGCCAATAAAATAAAAGTCAGAAAGAGTTTGTCAAACCTGAGTAGCAAGTCGACTAGAAAATGACACAAGAGATAAGTTTTCTTGCATCTCATTCAACATGAGACTGAATGAGTCTATTGAAAGATCTTTTGAAAGCAGGCCATGGGCATGCTTTAAGATTTCCACAAGTTTTTCTAATTCCTGCAACCAAATCATGGCATTTGTTTTTCCATCAGAATAATAAACGATTTATTTGTTCTATGTGCCGTGAAAAAAGAAATTTCATGGAGTTATTATTTGAGAATTCATTCTAAAAGCTCAATCTGGTAGGTCAAGACAACTATACAAAAACATATGTGAGAACTGAACAGCTACATCCATATCTAACTTTCTGCTTGTTAATATGTGAGAACTGAACAGCTAGCACCATTCAATGTGCAAGACTTTGTCCATAATACAAAAACAGTATATGAGCTTAGCAAAATAAAACAGTGCATCTTTTAAGGTTACAACAAGAAAGGGGAAACATGAGGAACCATGTTAAAGCATCCTGAAGTCAGGCTGATTGCTAGGACACTTCTATACTCTACATCCTACTAACTTTACTTTTAATTGATATGATAACATGATAGGTGTGTTACCACTAATAATAAGAACCACAAGAACAATCTACTTACCACCACAGCACATAGATCCTGAGACTCAAAACGATCAAAAAGAAACTCAAGATTGTCTCTAAAAACCTTGTTCATCCTTTCAGAAAGCAACCTTCTTAAATCAACGGTCCTCCCAAGTAACTGTACACAATAACATCCAAAAGAAGAGAGGGAGCATCAGAGGAACAGGTCTAAACCATTGTTCTACTTCAGACCAAAAGAACATAAAAAAAGAGGTGACTATAAACATGTGAAATAACAGCAAAGATATATGGTCCAATCCTATGCTGAGAAATAACAATTGTGAAATAATCCCCTAATTTGGGGTATTCAGTCTTGGTTAGGGAGCAAGTTGGAAAATATCAAAGAACTATCTCAACTCAAGCTCTTTAGGCTTGAAACTTGCACAGACCCGCACTACCTTGTGCTCAAATAGAATGAGACTAATGAGATTCGAACTTGTGATCACTTCGTCAACAAGACTCTGATATCATGTCAAATAATCATCTCAACCCAATAACTTATGCTATTAAGTGAAGCCCCAAGATATGATTTATATTATTCTTAAACACGCAATTAACAAAATATGATTTATATTTCAAATTTCAGATTGTTATTAGCAATTGCCAAGGAGAACGAAGGTAATGATACTTCATAAGACAAATGTGGACCAAACACATCAGTGAACATAAATGCAGTGAATCATTGACAATATATGGAAAACTATACTTTTACCTTTACTCTAGTCATCTTAAATAGTGCAGTGAACCTCATAGGCTGTACAGAATATTTTTCTCTATTGTCTGAGGCAAAGAGGAATGATGGATCAAGTAGTTCACTGCAGAATTTAGCAAACCAACAAGATAGATGATTTAGTTCATTGTATTTCCAGTAGTACACGTTACTATAGAAAGACGGGAAAGCATGTACCTTGCTGCCCAACTCTTGTAATAAGTGAAAATAATTTCACAGAGTTTTGAAACAAATAAATCAAAACAATGGTCCACCTATAAAAACTTACTACACTGAGTTAGAGCGAAAATCCTGAAATAAAAAACCTGAGATGTGGGCAGGGAATCAACAGGCCACCACCAGTTCATCAAATGACAACTAGGAAATGCATGTGTTCCCAACAAGAGATGCAAAAGAATTAGTCCTGGAAAATGCTTAAATATAATATACCTCAGCCTCAATTTCATCATAGAGGAATCGCTGCCTTAAGGCAGCCAGAGCTTGCTGAGCTGAATCATTGTAGATGTCTAATGGCATCAGAACACTTTCAAGAAGACCTGCATTCTGGGACTCGAGCACATGATCTACCAGCATCCAGGGAAGAGAACATTCAATAGGAAACTGCATATGGATAACAAACAAGTTCCCACAAATCAAGAAAGTGATATAATGAATAAAAATGTGAATGAAAGGAAAAATAATTGAAATTTCACTATTATATATTTAAACTAAGCTCTCACTTTTATTCCCCCAGTAAAAATTAGTTGCACACGCTGCTTTCTATATCATAATGTTTTCTTAATAAATGTCTAAATCCATGTATAGACACCAGAAGTCATTACAGGTGCTTCCATAAAAGGAAAAAAGGACCAATTCATGACCAGATGCAAACCAAAGTAATACAATTTAGTTTAATCTGAAGTGGGATGAAACTGAATAACTTTCCCAGCCAACAAGATTCAAACCCCAAGAAAAATTGATCAAAAAGAGTTGAACAATGGAGCAAAAGAATAAAGTTTCCAATTGAGAGTTCAGAAACACAAATAAGCCCCTTATACCAAGTCCATCACTTCCTCAGTATTCTATCCTGATGATGATTCCCTCAATTCAGTCTAAACAAAAGCAAGAAATATTTTCCAAGTTAATAGAATAATTCAGCCATAATAAAACTCTGAACAAAGTAATTCTCAACAACATCAATTTAGTAAGGTAGACTTGTTCTCCCCATGTGTTAAAGAGTTTCATAAACTATAGCAGGTCCACAAGAAACCCTGTTTTCTTACCTGAATCACACGAGATGACTCCAAATAAAATTCTCTAAACCATAAGAAACCAAGATCTGTCAAAGTTGCAACAGTCGCTGCAAACATTTACAGAATTGTTAAACTTCAGTATATAGTACTTGAAATTTAGTGCAGCAAAAGGACAGTATACTTCATTTTCCACCTATCTCAAACCAATAAAACACTAACAGGAGCACAATTAGTTATATTATCCTCAAAGAAACAAAGGCATCATGAACATGGATATGCTGCCATATGCCAAGTTAGCATTTTCAATACTGTGAAAAGCAGAGAGTCTCCAATGAAGAAGCTCTCTCTCTCTTTTATTTTTATGGTGTCCACAGGGCTTACCAGATAAGGGCCTCTATAAGGGGACAATTATGTGCCATGCTCCTATTAGGATGGTCTATGGACAAAAAACCAAGATATCAAATGGATGATATTAAGATTTGGGTTGTCTTCTTGATCTTGAAGACTGCAAAAGAAATCCTTTTTCTAGAATTCTAAGGATACATCATACTTTGTAAAGAATCTTCTGATTCATATACTTACTATGAGTTTATTTGTCCAGAAAATGTTGTAGCCATTCACAGTTTTTCATAAGGATTTGCATACTAGAATTCATAAGAGGTTTGCAACTAGACTTGGCGTCAAAATATCAGGGAAGAAAGTCTTTATAGACCTTATACACGGGGCTGTTATAAACCTCAGACCATTATACCTTATATATGGAACTGTTATAAAACCCCAGACCATTATGACTCATTATCATTTTCACTTATTGTTGGCTCATTTAAATAGGCTGATCTCTTATTCTGGTAAAGAAGAGATTTTTGATAAAAAGAAAGGAGATTTTGATAAGAAACTAACCTGAATAGTCCAATATATGCAGGAAGAAGCCAAGCTTGTAAAAGAAGGTCTCCAACTGCTTTAAATCATTTACAGGAATCTCAGACCCACTGTTGCCAAAGAGTCCACCAGGCTTCCGAAGATTACCACCAGACACCACTTCATATATCAAGAACTGCAAGCAATGGACCTGAACAAAGAAAACCAATGATATTAGTTAAGTATGAGCATATGTATGCAAATAATGACAATATTTTAATCCAAACTCTTCATTCAAAACATAAACACATGATTGGCAAGGAAGGAAACCAGAAGGCATGCATGGTGTGATTGCATAAGACACATATAATTTACAATAAATTTTATGTCAAAAATGAAAAATGGCTTGTTTGATGGAAACATGCAAATTTTTCATAGATATAGCGATAGATTTACACCAAGAAATTACTATCTATAACATCAGTCCAGTGGACCTGAAGGCAGGAAATGTTTTTGTCCACAGGAAGATGGTACCCCGAAAATAGACAAAGAATTGGGTGACATGACCAAAATAAAAATTTGGAAGGAGATTTCACCCCCTTAAACACTGAAGTCTTCTGATTATATCCTCCTCTACCACCTCAACCAAACTTTTGAAATTTCCAGTCCTATTCCACATTCTATCTTAATCCAACTCCCTATTGTTGGTCCCCTTCTCACAATATCCACAGCTCCTACTGAATTGGTGTCACTTAGACCTACGAATGTATTAGTATAAAAAAAATTGATTGAATTCAAGTATCATGCGTGAAGAAAGGAAACCAGATAAAAAAAAAAAAAAAACAGAGAGAGATGATAAAGGATTCAATTCCACAGCAGATCACAAAATCACATTAACATTTTATTCAGTAGTTTAATTATGATCTATCTACAAACACACTCTGAAAACTGGTGGTTGGACTTAATAACCCATACATTCTAATATGCTTTTCTTCATTGGTTGCAAAAGCCTATTGCAGATGAAGATAGTAATTGGAGATTGATTATCAGTTCCAAGTACAGGGTGTCCAAGGAAAGAGGTTTGCATGGAAAAAGTGTTCAGGTATTTATCAGAAAATTTTACAAGACTTTTTCTCTTTTTTATTAGGGAAGGGAGAATTGTATCCTGTTTCTACAAGACTCAATTCATTTGTCTGTCCTCCTTTGAGCTGATAAAGAACACTGTACATTGCTTAACAAGCAAGGAGTGTTCTTGAAACTGGGATTGTCTTGACTTCTCAACCTCAAGAATACCTTTGTATATGATGTCAAGGGGATCAGCATGATGTGATGCAAGAAGTGAATGGCCTATCTTTGAAAAAAAAGCCTTCATCAAACATCTGAGCAAGACAACTTTATAATTAATCTACTTGGTCATAGACTAAATCTTTTAGAAGTGATGGTATGCCTAATCTTTGCTCAATCACTCTATCTTCCAAAGCTTCACAGTGTGACTGAGAACCAAACCATATTAGTTTTATTCCAGAGCCCGCTTATCCAACATTTTTATATGCTAAGAACTATAACTGCTATATCTTGACAGGAAATGTAAAGCATGAATAAGTGGTGAAATGAGTAAAACCTGTGTGGCTGTGGGTGCCACTGGCCTTGGATAAAAGAAGTTCCCTTTGCTTTCATCACCTCCATGTGACTGTAAATAAGATTCAGGCTTGTTTGTATTTGCCATCCAGTCTGCTGAAAGAGTCCTCATGTCAGAAACAATCCTGAAAGTTACCAATTGAATAAAGTAAATATGCAGCTGAAACATTCAAGTGGAAACCATTTAGATGCAGACTGTCTTTTTTAGCAAGTTAAAACATCTCAACAGTTTGTCTGGACATATTAATTAGCAAGAAAAGTACGGAATTTTGTTGGATGTGGCTCCTGACTCTCTTATGCCAGTAATGTCACATATTTAAAGCATTCCCAATGACATTTTCCCATTTCCAATCAAGCATTGGTATCAAAGTGACGTGGCAGAATTGTTACTAACAGAATTCATGGGCTTTAGGAGAGTTACAGATTGCAAGGGTGAAGACAAGCTATGTCAGAAATGATATGATGCCCGTGGAGAGTGATTGGTTCAAGAATTGATCTATTTTCCAGAAAACTATAATGGGACAGATTTGCTTTCCTAGCGACTTTATAGTGCACTGAGTCAGAGGCTTTTAGAGAAGTGTTTTTAGCCTGTGTTCAGCGGAATGGAGGGATTCTTGTTTATTTATCTCAAAAATGTCATCCTCCATCACTAGTAATTTTCCACTCTTTTATCTCTTGAAAACATCTTTTATCATTGAGAAACAAAATACTAGACTAATGGCACAGACTAGAAAGGCCCTCAATTTTTTACGGATCAGAAAAATACTACTGCTGTCCTTAAGGTAGCAAGTGCAGGACTTAAACCTGATTTCTACACCTAATCCCCTAATTTCTAGGGAAGAAATGCCACTAACCTAACTGCCTATTAGCAGCAAACAAATAATTTGGACAGTAGAAATTTGCCCTAAATTCAAATGACATAATACTGATTAAAAATGCCCACCTCGACAGGTCCTTCTTCTTTCTAAAGGTAGTCTTCAACATGGTGGCTAATGTGTTTTGGACAAAATCTTGGACTTCAGCGTGTATTGTTTCCCATAAGGCATCAGCTACCAATGTGTCACACCGATGCATCAGTGATCCAACACTCTTAATGTAACTAACGAGCTCAACAAGTGCTTTCCTCTCCTCAGCACTGTAATTATATCGTACCACCTGCAAGATAATTCAGTATTACAATATGTCCAGTCAAGCAAACAATAAAAGGTACATAGTCAAGGCAATAGTTCTTGAAATATTTAGACAATGTGTCTGACACAAGGCAATATATTAAATCTATTTATCACAAGTATGGCCCCAAATAAATCCTTCTAAGTTAGTTCTAAGTTGTTGGATTCCTCAAGTGAGCATTGCTGACTGCGCTTCAGCCTTCAGCATATGAAATAGACCAAGAACACAATACCAAAATCACAAATATAGACTATGATACCTTTTCATAGTCAAAAAATGATTCTGAGGTTCCATTAGATTCTGAAGGAATTGCATCTTTGCATGGGCGAGAAAATTTCCAAGCACATTGTTCCCAAATTCGTGCAGTCCATCTGCTTAAGAGCTGGAAACCTTCAACAACCATATCATACATGTTTCCCTTGACTTCTTTGCACCAGTCAACATCTGCACCATCTATTGACTTCAATAACAATAGCTGTGTACACAATTTGAAAAGATAGGAAACACATATTAAAAAGCTAATGATAAAGCTAATCACATTACAAATAGGGAGTGGAAAATTTGTGGTGAAAATGAATAAGCACCTGATTCAAGGATGAAGCAAAACGAATTGTGAAATCATCATGCTCGGCACGAATAGTTCCTATGTGATTAACAATGAGATAATGCCTCTGATAAGTACAATACGTTAAGGCTTCAAAGATTACACATACAAGTTCCACAGAGTGTAACACAGGATAGTAATTATTCTAACTGCAAAATGGATCTAACAAAGCATTAATGGTCTATTGTGCATGACATGAGGACCCGTAACTGATGAAGACCTCATTGTCCCCACCATCACAAAGAAGAGAATTTACATACCTGTTTTGTCAAAGATAATAATCTAACGAAGCAAGGCATGATAAAAAAAAAAAAAAAGGAAAGAAAGAGAAAAAAATAAAATTGTTGAGGATATTCTTGTGCCTCCCGAGGTGGGAGCTCATGAGGTGCTGGAAGGGTGAGGAGACGAGTTTGTGCAGCAAATCTCTGAAAGTAAATGGACAGCTCTTTCAAGATTGCAGCAGGAGAAAGATGAAGATCAGGGAAGGCCGGAATGATTGGATCATTCTGCCACAAATCACAAACAAATTAGAATATATCAATTAAATGACTAGATTTCAGACAAGTAGGAAGAAAAAAAGAATATATTTTGCACAATTTCAGGCAAAAATGACATATTAGATTACCAGAGCACAAAGAGATACGAACAGAATACCTTAAAAATATTTATCAGCCTGTTGATTTTTACCCTCTTATACAGTGACTCACTGTCTTTTTCTGATGAAGTTGCCAAGACAACAAGAACTGGTAAAACACGTAGAAGAATGTGCCTCTCCGGAAACAAAAGCGCAAAATCCAATTCCAATGACTCAATGGCAAAAACTATCAGAACTTGAAGAATATCTTCTACACTATTGTAAGTCAAGGACCTCGAAGTAATACCAATTATGATTTCGAAACAAGAAGAGCAAGACAAATGATATTCTAAACAGAACAATGGCATCATCGAAAAACTTATGCAAACAGGGTAAACTCATGTGTTAAAAAAAATCAAGCATTTCTTCCTGTGCTGCCACACTGAAAGGCAATCAATAATTAGTATAGATACGTGTTCACCCGAAACATTTCGACGTGCAAGTTCAATAAGATTGCCCACCTTGTGCTTAAGAATATCTGCAGCAGTTGATTTACAAAGTAGTTAATATTGATCAGTTCATCAAATTAACAGTGAAATAAGAGCAGATATCATGTCAGCACTTTGCCGCAAAAAAAGAGGGCACAAACAGAGAAGGTAAAACATCATTTAAGACAGATAAGGTCACATGAGAAAAGTTCTCACACCTGTAAATCATCTAACTCCTCCCTTATTGAATCAATATCTTGCCACTGAACACTAACTTGGGTAAATGTCCTGTCAAAATCAGACACGAATAAAGGAAAGAACCAGTGTTAGACTGCATAGCAAAACAGCCAGCTGATAATTCTAAGATTGAGTGAAAAAGAGATCAAAAAACTTAAATATGTCCAAAACACTGTAAGAATTTGCAGCCAACAAGTGTAATCAGACTGGAAAAATGCATCGTTTGGAAAGCTGGATTTAGTAGCTTGGCCAGCCATGCTTGTTTAACAGATATGTATAGAAGAGAACAATTCAGATGAATTAATAGCAGGAAGTAACTAATCACCATTCAACATTTACAGAACTTGTAAAAAAGTATGATTAAAGGCACAAATTTTGAACATACAAAGTTCGCATCACACAAGATCGAATTTGATTAGAAACATTTTTCACCGCCACTGAGCTTTACCAATCCATGGAATAAATTTGCAAAATTAACAAAGTTTTGCATTCCAAGAAGTTTAACTAGACATATTTGCAGAGGGTTAGGAGAGTACCACAAGATGCTCAAGCTAGAACACTTAGGACTGAGTAGTGTAAATAAATGCTTTAAAATTGAAGTTAAACAGAGGCCCACTTTTTCGTAGTCTCGTATACTTGTTTTCAGTTTCTACTCTGTTTGATGGAGAACTCCCTTGAAATTTTTCATACTCTCATGTATGTGTTATGGAAATTATTCAAAGTTTCTGGAGATGAGAAATTTTAGCGACCTATTTCTATGTGTGATCTGTAGTGGTTATGGATCAGGCTTTTGTTCTCCATGCAAATAAGACTGCAGCAAATCCTAAAATCACTAAACTATCATGCTAAAGATATTCTGTCTTGAGAAGTTCAAATGAAGACCATCAACACATGTAGAGAAATTAAAACAAATGACTGCCAGCCAATTCCCATCCAAATGGCTTCAAAAGTTGGAAGAAGAAAAAAAGATGATAAAGAAGTTGGATGATCCATGTCAAACATCATAAAGGACATGTAACCAAGGTATGGCAGCATAAATGACCCAAATTATTTAATTTGCATACCTCTTGTACCATGAGAAGTCATTGGGTATGCTTGCCTTAGCATTTTTAAGATGATCAAGTTGAACTAAAACATCAAGCAACTTCAACATGGTCCTGGGATAATAATAATAATAATAATAATAATAATAAAAAAAAAAAAAAAAAAACAAGTTAATAAAAGAAGAATTGGTTCATTTGTTCACCATGAAATTTTAAGATATCTTAAGACAAGGAGAATGTTCAAAGGGTGGTGTTGAGGAGCTGACTTGACTCACATCCAGCACTTCAAAATGAGGTAATAGCAATACAACGAAAAAAGATGATTGGTGTTATGGGAAAAGGAAAAGCAATCAAATACCATAGATGAGTAATTGTGGGGCCATTAATGCGCCGCTCAGGCCTAGAAAACCGCTGCATATCAGCTGCTAGCTACATCAGCAAATAACATTGCAACATTGCGAAAATACAGCGTGAGTTCAAAACCACATGGGGTATAATACTGTAAACAATAAGGAAAAGAAGGGAAAAGAAGGTAAGAAATCACATACTTTTGATGAAGCAGATGCTTGCCATTGCTGGATTTCACGCAGACGACTCATCTCCAAGTCCAAAACTTGATATGTTTCCAGATACAAGTCAGCCTGACTTTGCTTCATGGATTCAGGAAGCTGCCACATTGCATACATGTCAGAAGTATTTTAATAGGCAAAGCAGGGAACTGGAAACTTAAGTTATTCAGTTACATGTCTTTCAAGGAAAAAGAATTCAATTTGTGTTATCATAAACAGAAAACTGGCTATCTATGACTGGGTTTTTTTGGACATAATATGTAGCTGTTCAAGCTCATCCATACCCGTCATTTAATGATATTCAAATACTCTTTCATGAAAGAAAAGATCAAGAGCGCATGTTCTACTAATAGGCACTAGGAAATTGTTCATTTCTATTCATCCAACATGCCCACTAATTGCTGAAGACTTGCTTCATGGACAGTTATGTTAATCTGATAAAGCACTTTGCATACTTGTGAATCTCCAAACTGTAAAACTTTTCCTTGCTCCTCCATATATTAATTGAATGTTTCAAATTCCTCACTAAGAACATTGCTACAACACAAGACTCCAAAAACCCCACATGTAAACAGGTCAAACAAAACATGAACCAGTATAATCCAGAACACATGATATAGTATTAGGCTACAATGATATTGCAATTGAAAGACCCCTTTGAGTCATAAATCATCAAAAGCAAAATCTGCTAGATTCCAACGAGGTCAAGCATCTGAAGGCATGAGAAGCTTGACAAGCTATGCTTGTTCTAGGACCTACAAAGAGGCCCATCAGGTTGATGCATTTAAATTGAAAACTTTGATTTCAATGTATTTACACAGTTTTAATATAAAAACTGTGGTCTTTTATCCTATAGATACAGCTATGCTGTGAATACCATAAGTTGCCAGATTAGCTATTGCAGAACCACAATGTTATGTCAAAGAGTGTAAAATCCACCACTAATGTTTTTAAATGGCAACTTTTTTACCTTAGAGTTTTGTACTGTCTGCAATCACTAGCGATACATATTAGTCAGGGAGTAGTTAGTTTTCTCGCTCTTCATCAGGAAGTGAGATGCAGCAGCTTCTTATTTTGTTTATAAAGCCAAAAGTTATATGTCTATTATATGTGCCAAAGGCACAACCTTGCACATAAGCATACAAAAGAAAGAAAAAAGAAACTATCATAAAGAGAATAGATCTTGACAAGAAAAATATCAATCCATGTGCATAAGCAATCCTTGGCCATGTTTATTAGAAGGGAAGCCAAAATAGACCTGAGGAAGTGCTTTGACACAGCTACGATATGTATAAAGCACTGATGCCATCTCCTTCCCCTCTTGGATAAGTCCATTCTGCACATGTTGCAGCAATTAAAGTCAAAAACCGCCAATTATACTGATAAAGTAATAAAAAAAAAATGCAATGACACCAAATAGAAAAACTAACACAAATAGTATGATTATGTAGTTTTTGTGCTTACAAAAAAACAAGTCAAGGCAAAAGGGAGAAAACAAAAGCCACATACCAGCTGATTGAGAGCTTTTGTGTCTTCTGATAGAGATAAGCGGTAAGCAGAAACATCAGTATACTCTACAGAAGAAAAAAGAATGATTGTGTATGAGAGACCGTTGTAGCATAGACAAACACAAACAATGCTGGTGGCCATGCATGCAACATAAAAGCCACACTCCATGTTTAGTATAAACAAAAAAATCCGACAAAACATACAGACATGAGAAGAAGATGTGAAAACTATGATAATGACAACACAAAAACATGCCATTTATGCAGCACAGACTATCACTCACAACTGTAATCATGTAGTGACAAAACAAAATGATACAATTAGTAAAATGCAGCAAGCTAGAAGAGAGTCCTTATATCAACAAGTAGATTGTTATATCCATGGTCTCACATAAATCCAAACCCAATTTCTAACTCTAAAATTTTTTAATTTAACCAAACATGCCAAAATAAAACGCTTTCCAATTCCACCTGAATCCCTATTCATCCTTCCCTAGTTAGTAACACTAACAAAAGAGCTCCTTTTTCTATTTAAGCAATCACCATTTCAATTCTTACATTCAACACGTCCCTATAATTTAACCTTCCATAACAAACATATATTTATTGTTTTTTACCACATAATTAGCATTAATAATTAAAAGAAAATTTTAAAAAATACCAATAGGACTGTTGGTTGCTCCTCTTTCAGATGAAACCAAAACTCCAGCTCCTTGCACCTCTGCTTGCTCATCCTTCCACACACGCACACACACAAAATAAATAAATAAAAAGTAAAGAGAATTGGCTTGATTTAACGGAATGCAAGATAAATTAGGGAGGGTACCTCAAGAGAAAAGGTAGAGAGAGCTGCTATGGCTTCTTCTACTGGAACTGCCATTTCTCTCTTCTTTCTAGTAATTACTAATTGTTTGAAAGAAAAAAACTAGATAGAGATCATCAGCATTAGCATTTTATGTTTTTTTGCTGAAAAAAAACCATGAGAGAGAGAGATCTTCTGAAGGTGAGTTGGATCGGATATCAAATTTGTCAGTTGTCTAAAACAGAGTCGATACATGACTCGTGCACTCACCACTACCTTCTTCTTAAATACTACACTCTGCTTTCCTGAACTGGACAAGGCTGGTGGGTTTATTTACGTTACTGCCATTTAATTCGACGCACAGTAGTGAGTGGCTCCTTTCGAGTTAATTACAGATTAGTCCTTAATGTAATATTTTGCTCTGTTTATCCATGGAACTAGAACAGAGATTCGGTTCTAGCTCTAACATTATAGCTGAGCCTGCGCTTTGTAAGAAATCATTTTTAGATGCTGCAACTGTATTTTAAATAAAGAAGAAAACTCAATGAAGTTATAATTCGGAAGAGTCAAATAAACTTGTTTTATTTTAATTAGATAAAAAATAAATAATAATAATAATCAAATTAAAATAATAAAAAAATGATGATAGCTTGGAAAATATTTTTTTCATGAGTGAAAAAATAATATAGTAATTTTCAACTAATTAAATATAAAATAATAAAATTGAGTTTAAAAAAGATTTTAAAAAATCAGTTACAGTCAACCAATTAAATATAAGAGTATTTTTGGTTTTTTAAGGCATTGCACACACCACCCTAAATATACGGACGCCTCCAGCTCGTTAATAACCTTTTCCATTACAATAATACTTGATTTATATATATATATATATATATATAAACTAAATTGCCCTCCATAAAAATAGTATTAACAAGAAATTACAGGGAAAATACCAAAAGGCTCCTAGTGCATGTTTTATTTTTTTTTATTTAAAGGACAAAGTTGTCATTTTAATGTATTTTTAAAACTAAAAAAGATAGAAATATTATTGCATGTCATTTTCAATATATTTTATTTGTACGAGAATTAAGTAATTCTAATCTTTTAAAAAATTATTAAAACGAGAAATACTCAGTTAATTTTTTTTAATGATTAATAGGTTATTTGAAAAGATTAAAATAGTTATATAAGATCATTGATATTTTTAAAAAGAATAAATAATAATTATACATCACCGTAAATAATAAAATGTGTAAATTTTACCTTCCCCATCAGTGTTTTTTTTTTTTTTTTAATGTTTGACTTCAAAGCTAGCTGCTCCATCAACAAAACCCAAGCCTAGGTTCGTTGGGTGGTAGGTATCATTAGGGGGGTTATTTGGAATGATGACGAGGTCGTCCTAATATTTCTATATTTTTTTTTATAGCTCCTTTATACTTTTAAGACGAAAAAATAATTCCTTTATTGGTTTTTCATTTGCTTCTGGGCAAATCATGGATTTCATAACGTCTTAATTAATCAAATTCGGTTCCCACTAGCAATAATTGAGTGCACGTCGTCTAATACTTCACTCCAAGTCCAGGCCAAAACGGGGCACAGAAGGCATCTTCATTTTCAAATTTGCTCCTCGTTCAGCTATTTAAAAAAAAAATTAAATATTTCTAGTTCTAAGTTAATTTTGTTTTAACTTATTTTGATAAATTTATATTAAAATTAAATTTTAAAAAAATATTATTTTAATAAATTTCTAAATAAAATTACATTAAAAACAAACTTGAGGGAGAACGAAAATAAAATCGTTCTAGTGTTGTTTGCCTTTAAAGCAAAATAATAATTCATCCTCTGCGGCCAAAATCAACGCAGAAAATGTTACTGCTCCAAAAAATGATGATGCAAAGGCACATCATGAGTGCTAGCTGTCGTAATTTGGCAAGGAGACTATGAGTAAACGGTTCCAGCTAAGGTGATGCCTCTACTGGAGCGTTTCGGGACGGGTTAAAAGAAACTATATTATATTTTTTTGAATTATAAATTTTAATAAATATTTAAAAAATAAATATGAGTTTTTATTTTATTTATTTGTGAAAAAACAACATTTTATTGTAGGGACGAAAATCATATACTAATTTATTAAAAATTAATTTTTTTAGTATCATTTATATACTTAGATTAAATTAAATTTGAGGCCAATATATTGGAACTTATTTCGCTCAAGTTCCTTTTTTCATATTATTTATTAATGAGTTTATTTTAAATGATTTCGTCATTAAATCTATCTTCTTTATATATATATATAGTGAGCATATTAAAATATATCAGAAAAACTATTTTAATGTACTTTCATGGGGTTTTTTTCATGATATTTTATTTAACAGTTAATATATGACTTTTTTTAATTAAAATATGAAATTACAATCTTAATGTCTTAATGTAATTACTTTTTATTAATTTGTTTGGTAAGCGTTCAATTTATCACAACTTTTAATTCTTTTTATTTTTAGATCACCATGAAGAATCATATTCCGAACATAAGATGTCCATGACTTGAAGTTGCAAGGACGAGACAATCATTTATTGTTCTTTCCTGTCTCCCAAAATCAAACTAAAAACAAATCAGTATTGTCCTTTACATCAAAAGCTAAATAATTTAATTCAGGAAAAAAATTCCTTCGACACTACAACCTGATTAAAAATATAATTATAATTATTTTTTTAAATATTTTTTACTTAAAAATATATTAAAATAATTTTTTTATTTTTTAAAAAATATTTTTGATATTAATATATCAAAATTATCTAAAAACATAAAAAAAAATTAATTTGAAATAAAAAAAATTTTAATTTTTTTTAAAATATTTTTAAAACGTAAAATATATACACACTCACATGCACGTTGGTAAGCTTCTCACTCGATCATCGGAGAGTTGATTAGAATTTTATTGGAAGTGTCCTAAAAATAATATTTTTGTCAAAAAATAAAAACACTATTCATAAGAGTTCGTATCAGGTGACAGGAATCTTTGAAAAAAAGAAAATGGATGCACAATTGATGCGCAAAATGTATAGAAAAATTTCAATTATTAACGATATTAAAAATATAAAATAATATTTATGTATTTTTATTTATTACGAGGAGAATAATATTTTCAGTTTAATTTATATATTTTTTATTTATATTTAGATTAAAACTAAACACTTATAATATAAAAAGATGATTTAAAATACTAACCTTCTTTTATGTTTGATTTTAATTATTTTGATAACAAACACAATATAATATAATTCAAGATTCACCAGTTTAAAATCCCACGAGATTTGATTTACTGCAAATTAATTAACACAAACATGACAAGAAGAACTGAAAGAAACTGGATTGAAGCTATGCGATTAAGAAGGTGGACTCATGAGATGATCACTCAGGTCCTGGAATCCATGGCCATGATGGTGCTGAGATTCATAGGTTTCATGTATCGGGTGGAGCCAGTCATGATCTGTTGCACTACAATTTTGTTTGCCTTTTCTGATGGATGGAATGGATCCCAGAATGCATAGAGGTCCCGGTTAGGGCACAAGTTTGACAACATTGTGCACAGTCCTACGCCATTGTAGGGTCCTTGTCCACAGCAAGCTATCTTTGCTGTAGTAAATCCTGCCCAAACAAAAAAAGGATTTTTTTTTTTTAAATTATAACTCACAATGAGCATATAGTGCTGTATCCTCAGTAGTAATGAAGTGAGCTGTCTACTTGGGATCTATTGCGTACCATATGCTTGAGGATTACTGACAAAATCTGCGTGCATTTGGTGGGTATTTGCAGCAATAAACACATCGCTGCCGATTTGTCTGTTGACATCGGTTATCATGCTCTCAAGTTGAGGGTTATACAAGGCAGCCGCTCTCTGTAGCTCCGCTGAGCAGCCACCATTTGTGCTCCTCATGGCCAACTCTGCCGGAACACAGCCCAGCGGTCCAGTACCAGTCACAAGAACTCGACGTGCTCCGAGATTATACAGCCTCTGCAGTAATGATCGAAATGGGGATATATATATATAGTTTCATGTTATTTTTAAATTAGAGTTTCCTCAAGAACTCACAATCTTCTTGATAGTATTCTTGTTGATGATGTTTATCCACAGTACTTATATATAATAAGCCCCCTAAAATAGTAGGTTTTGTCTTAAAAAGACATTTTTTGAATAGAAAGATTCAACCTTTACGTATAAGCAACCGAAGTTCTTGTTTTTTAATTATTATGAGATGGTGGCATCATCATAGTCTCCAGGCAAGGAGCTTAATACTCACACATGACTAATATGTTTATAAACAAAATCAATAATGATGTGTGTCTATACCCATATATTATAGACCCTTCAATAGATATTATCCCACTAAAATTATACAATAAATTTTATCTTGAAAAAATAATTATTAAAAAGAGAGGATGAACTTTGTGCTTATAAGCTGTCAAGATTCTTGTCTCCTAGCTAGACAGATAGAAACATCGTTTTAATTTATTTTTTAATTTACTATTACAAGAAACTTTAAATGAGAAAAGAGGAATTACCATCAATAGTTTCTTGTACTCTGAAATGAGATACTTGACATAACCTGGCAAATCATATTGGCGAGACCTTGCAGAGTAAGGAACCAAGTAATAGTTGTTGACAAAATCATTCCCACCAACGGTGAGCAGGATAAGTGCTTGATTGACGAGTCCCTTGGCCTTCCCGGCTCCGATAAGCGCACCAACTCGTTGCTGATATTGTTGGAGATACTCCAGTTGTCTATGCATTCTTATTATATTTATCTGATATTGTTGCATTTAAGGCCACATATTAGATCAGCTGTTCGGATATATGTAGCTTCCTTGTTACTGGAAGCAATCATTGAGAAATTAGACAGGATCAAGGTTGCTTACAAACTGAGTTCCAGTGTCATTAAGGATTCCGATTCCAGCAGAAGCAAAGTTGGCACCAACAAGTAGTTTTTGTCCTCTAAGATCCGGACTCAGGTAAGGCAACGGGGATTCTGAACCAATTTGCTCACCTGACAAATGCATTTAATGATTCTTAGTGAGACTAATTAAGATATCCAGAGAACATGTTAGTGTGCGTGTGATTATCTGTGATTTTGGACATTTGTATAGACATATATATGAGCTAGGTAACAAGGAAATGTAAATCATGCCACATAATATCGATATGTATATTAATGGAATTTAACTGATAAGGTCAGGAATGTTCAGGCCATTAGAGAATCGGCCGGTTGCTCGATGTGTCGGATAATCGATCCCATAAGGGTATGAATCGGCTCTTGCAGTTGTTGCCAGGTAGTTGTTGTTGCCACTATCGACTAGTGAATCACCGAAGACGAGGAATGCCCTTGCGTCAGCTTGGTGAACAATGGCTCCCAGTACCAATGCTAGACCTGAGATCACCCAATAAGAACTGCAAGCTGATGAGTTACTGGCCATTGAAACCCAGAAGAGAAAACTTGTGTTAATTGACAAAGACCTTTGGATGTGGATGAAGATACAGGATGGACATGCATCTATATATACATGCACCTTCTGGCTCTACCACCCTGGACGTAATTACAACCAGCGGAATCCGAAAGCAAATTGGTATTGGTAGTTGTGGATTCTAACAAGTTGTACCTGCCATGGATTAATACCTCGCCACAAAATACTGTTAGAGGTTTATATATTCAAATCCACTGGTTTATGCCTTAATATCCAGTAATGCTTGTGTTAATCTGCAGATTAAGCTGCCTTTCAAAGAAGAAAAAAGAAAGAAAAAACAACCTTTACATTTCACTGTAAATTAATGAACTATCCACGATAAATATCTGATTGTGGCATTGGATCTTGGGATTTCTTTCATTTAAAACCTTAGTATAGTAAATTACTTATCAAGACTCATTGATAGCTAACAAAAATAACTAGGTCTAGGTTAAAAAAAAAATGCTTACAGGGTACTATTATTTCAGATTTCTTTGCAAGTTAAAGCAAACCTTCAATTAACTATGACTTTAATACCATTCCATTACATATCACTAAGATCGTAATTCATACAATCATGAGATACATTGCCATGGCAACTAAACTTACAATAGTTCTCTTTAAACATCATCGATCAATGCAAAACAAACAGAAGTTACAGTTTCTGGTTTCCTTAATTTGGTGAGAAAGTGACTATGGTGTTGAGTTTTGAGGTCCTGTTTGAGCTGGGCCAGTACAAATAAAAGCTGCATATTCTGTGTGACATAAAGCTGGAACTCACCCAAGAGGCGACATCTAGGTTTCCCTTTTCATTACACATTAGAGGCATGATCACGAAAAGGGGAAGCATAAGGATCCTTTAGTTATGATACCATGTGACATGCATGAATTGGTGGCAGTTAAAACAAGTTGCCCTAAATTAAGACTTGCTTCCACCGCCCTATCCTTGCCTCATTGTACAAAATAACTCCGTGCAATAATCTACAAGTTAACACTGTGATCTTCCATGGAGTTAATGTTACCAAGAATTTCAAACGCTTTTCAGTAGTTAAATGCTTCAGTCACTGGGAAGTTTAACCTAATTCTTTGGCATTGCCTACTAAAACTTCAAAAGTCGAACCCCATCAATGTCAAGAATATTGATTGATATTCTTGGATTCCTCCCCTCCACACTTTAGAAACCAATAGGGTTCCCCATTTACGAGTTTGAGCAATGTACCTCCACTCCACACTTTAAGTCAATCATTTCAAATTGTATGCCAGGAATTCCACCTTTTCACTGACCTAAAACGTGAATCGTGGCCCTCTCAGAAACCAAAAAAGTGCGTAATAATGCATGCGCTACTGTATTTAAGATCTAGCTGCAAATCTCCAATGTAATAATGGCTTGATAATGTTCTGGTCAATCTCTGATTACATTTCTAAAACCTATGTGACTTAGCAGTAAAAAACAGTTCAGCTAACCGTTGAGCCACAGAGTCAGGGGCTAAATTCAATGTGATCTAAATTTTTCAGGCTCTTAATATCTAAACAGTACTGCTTTAGAATGAAAGTCGCACGCTGTCTTCAACTTCCACTTCAATAAAAAAAACAAAACAAAAAAATTGCCTTTTTCTCTCTAGCTCTCAAGTTTAATACCTGAAATTTATGAGAATGGACTAGCTGATGCGGCAGAGAAGCCTCAAGCACCGCCCCACCTAATCAACCTCTTTAAAACAATAATAATAAAAAAAAAAAAAACACTTTCCTCTTTCCATAATAAAAAAAATTGCCTTTTTTTCCTTTGGTATTTTACATTTTGATCTTTTGACATTGTAATAATGTTGGTTTGGGATTAGCGGGCTATTTTGTTTGTTAACTTATATAAATGTCGAAGTGTCGAGGAAATATTTAGTTTCTCAATTGATGATTGGTTTTAAAAACTAAAATTTTATTTTTTTAATTTAGAGCAATTAAAGATTTAGGGACTGAATTTTAAACATTGACAAATATTAAACCCTTTTAATTCTCTTTCATTAGAGGCTAGGTTGCTTGGGCATAGAAAATATTGAGGTTTTTTTTTTTTGGTTATCTAACGTTGTGAGCATCAATTGGATCTTGCAGTGCACCTGCTAGCAAGTGACAAAAGCCACAACACTCAGGCAACGCGCGCACGCTAATTTCTCTAGTGGCCAAAATTAGTATTTATGATTGCATTTGAAGCTTTGCAACATCTTCTTCCATTTGCGGTGCGCGCATGTAGCTATAATTGTGACAATGTGTTGCCAACGACACTTTCTATATTCTTTCTTTCTTTTCTCTCTACTATCATCGAAAAATCATGTTGATCTATCCACAATTCAAAGTTTTCCTCTTGTTTTGTTGCCATTTTAAATTTAATCCTCATTGTTTGATTGCTATCTTTTATTTTAGATCCTTACGTAAAGTAAAATATTTGTGTTAGTTATCCTCTTAAATTTTATATTTTAAATTTGATCTTTATTCTTTTAATTGTTATTTTTTATCTTGAGATTTTTTGTAAAATTAATTTTTTTTTTTAATTTTACCATTCAATATTAAATTAGTTGAGAATTAAGTTTTAATACTTTTTCTTAAAAAAGAGGTTTTGGTCTTAAAATCTAGGTTACAGGTATGAAAAGTTATCCCATATTAATATTGGTCTATTTTTTAGAGTTGATTTTTTATTTATTTTATTGTTTAATATTAAAACGAGAGATTGCAACTTTTTTTACACATGTACTTGTGGTTTTTAACACTAAAATATGTTACGAGGCCTTAGTTTTGCACTAAAATTAGGCTAAAATTGAATGCAAGTGTGAGTTACGTGCAAAATATCTGGACCTATCAAAAACAGTTTGGAGTGCATTCCGCTTTCATTTCTGATCATAGTACTAATTCTAGATATTTGTTATAATTTTCAGGGGATATCTAGAGTAGTTTATGTTTTAATCTGTTTTTTATTAAAATTTATTTTTTAAAAATTAAATTTTTAGTGTTTTAAATTTTTTTGATGTATTAATATTAAAAATAAATTTTAAAAAATAAAAAAATATATATCATTTTAATATTTTTTAAAATAAAAAATATTTTAAAAAATAATCATTACAAACAAACATTTTGCTTTCATTCGCGATAAAAAAAAAAAGACAGACAAAGACAAAGACAACGTTATATATATGCACTAATTGACCCATGATCTTTTTCATGAAGGAACTTTTGTCAAAGACCTCCACTCTTTCGCGCATGCTTGGAAAATGAAAAAAAGCTTTATTTTTCATGATAGGCTAGTTTTCTCGATCCAGAAAGAAATTAAAATTGGCTTCTCTTTTTCATTTTGTTTTCTATTGATTTTTCCTTCTTCTTTTTTTAATTTTCCATTACAGTTTTCTTTTTCAGAACTTTTTGGTTTATTTTAATTCTTGTGGGCTGGATTTCTTTTTTGATTGTTTGGAACATTTTTATGAACGGATCATTTTCAACTACAAAACAATTCCTAGGACTATGTGGCCCAAATGTACATAGCTATAGTTATGGTTTGATTATATTCAATAAATAAATGGTTGGTTTGGTTATGAATATGATTTCCATTCTTAGACTATATTGTCCCTTTATTTTTTTTCCTTCTTCTTCTTCTTTTCCCTCTATCTGGGAAGAATCTATATTTTTATTTTAAAAATAAAATGTTTTACTTAAAAAAAAAGTAAGATGCTTTTTTTTTTGTCGTCATTTCAATTTTTTTTATTATTAATTTTTGCTTTAGGTCCTTTACATAAATTTTGGTCCTAAAATCCAGATCACATGTATGAAAAGTTAATTTAGGTTGACATTGGTCTTTTTTAAGGTTGATTATTTTTCAATTTTATCCTTCGATGTTGGATTTTTTTAAAATTAAACTTCATGACTTGCTTTTATTTTTCTTCTACGGAGTTATTCCGATTTCATAACCTAGGCCACGAGTTTGGCGGGCTATCCCAATTTAACTTGGGTTATTTTTTTAATTTAATTTTTTTTTGGTTTCATTCTTTAACATTTTGTTGTATTTAGATTTGAACTTCATATTATTATTATTATTGTTTTCTATTGTGTTATCTCATTCGTATAATCTGAGTAGCAAGGTTTGGTGGCCTTACCCAAGCTTGCAGGTGTTTTTTGTAATTAATCCCCCCCATTTCACCCATCTATATTGAGTTTATTAGAAATTGAACTTTATAATTTTGTTTTAATTTTTATTTTCTATTAAGTTATCCCAACCTCATGACTCGGGTTGGCTCGTATCGTTTTTCTTTTCTTTCAATTTTATACTTTCATGTTGAGCTGGTTATGGATTGGCTTAAAGTCAAAGCAATATTTTATTCAATAATTTTTGGATCACTTGTTTTTCAAAAGTATCTAAGAATAAGTAGGTCTAAGTAAAAGAAAGAAAATTAACAAGGTAACAAAAATAAAGAGAAGGTGATTTAAATTATATATATATATATATATATATATATATATATATAAAAGAGGGATTATTATTAATTGAAGAAATTTAGCCAATGCTAACTAACAAGATGAAGTACAAGACTAGAAGGTAAAGAAGATTATAGATACCAATGCTGAAAACTTGACCCTTTCCTGGCATGGTTAGTCCATAATCTAATACCTTCTGATTTTCTATTCAAATCAACCCCTTTATATGTAATCAACTGTGTTAAAACATTTATTTTAATAAAAATACTCTTATTTCAATAATTATAATATGCATTAAGAGAACTTTATTAGTAAATATTAAATAGATTATATTATAATAAATATGTCAAGATTAAAAGGACCTCTACAATATATATATATATATTGTCACAACTTGAGGGGGAGTATTGACATGATGAGTGTTGTAACCCATTTTTGGGTCCCCCTGAAAAATAAAATAAATAGCCAAAAGAGGTTAGAAAAATAACCGGAGGTAGAAGCGCCCGGAAAACAGTCAGAAAATTGGTCAAGGAATTTAAAAATACAAGGATTGAATTTTTGACAGTATATTCTTGAAGGATGAAAGCCCTATTGAGAAGAAAAATTTGAATTTTAGGGAGAAAAGCCCAAATTTGGATTTTTATGGGCTTAATTGGATTTTTATGGACTTAATTGGATTTTTATTTGAATTTATAGAAGATTTGATTCCAAGAAAAATTGATTTTTAAGTCAATTTGGGCTTTAATTTGGAGAAATTTAAGTTCTGGGGCCAAAATATATTTTTTAGGAATTTATTGGGTCAAATCAGGGGCTCAATTGCATAAATATTGAAGTTTAAGGGCCAATTAGGGATTTAATTAAGAAAATCCGAAACCAGGGACCAAATTGGAAGAGGCGCGTAAATGGAGGGGCTGCTAATTTTTCGGTTCAGGGGCCTAATTGAAGAAATTGAAAGTTTATTAATCAATTGA
This sequence comes from Populus alba x Populus glandulosa, assembly GCA_033617975.1. Lineage (NCBI taxonomy): Eukaryota > Viridiplantae > Streptophyta > Magnoliopsida > Malpighiales > Salicaceae > Populus > Populus alba x Populus glandulosa. Next base: position 3,936,943 of record CM066155.1, on the reverse strand, counting down.
GGGCTAAATTGCATAAATCAGATGCCAAGGACCAAAATGAAAAAGGCGGCCAACAAGAAGGGCGGGGACCGAATTTGGAGGACTGATTTGAAGTTTGGCCATTTAAATGAAACGGCGCGTTTTATTCAAAACGACGCCGTTTCATATACAAAAAAAAAAAAAAAAAAGGGAAAGCAGAACGGTGTCGTTTTGAACGACATTGTTCATCATCTCCTTCCCCCCCGTTTGTAGCAGAACAGAAGACAGAAATTTAAAAAAAAAAACTCCCGCGTCTCTCTCTCTCTCCTCGCCCCCACCACCACCACCGAAAGAACCGACCAGCCATGCGTGATTGAAGGCGCACTAACCACGGTCCCCTACCCGTGCTGCCCCTATAAATAAAGAAGAGAAACCGAAGAGAGGGGGTGAAGAAAAAACCGAAAGACCCGAAGAGAGAAAGAGAGAGAGAGCGACCCGAAGAGAGAGAGAAGAACAGAAACAAACCAAGAAGAAGGAAACCGAAACAAAACCAAAACCGAACCGAGAATAGGCAGCCACTGAGAACGAAAAAAAAAACGAAGGAGAAGGGAGGAAGAAGAATTTTTCGCCACTGAAACAGCAGCAACGCCGCCCGAAACCGCCATCCACGAGCCGCGCCACCGTAGCCCCGTCAGCCAACCACCGTCTCCAGCCTCTCCAGGTACGTTCCCTCCCCTGCATTTTTTTTTCTTCTCTCGTCTTCTGCTAATTCTCATCCCCTGCATGTAGATTTGTGCTGCATGCAGGAGACGGGGGGAAAATTAATCCCCCCCGTTATATTTTATATTCTGGGCCAGACCGGTTCTGGCCCAGAAGCATGTATATGGGCCAGAAGGGTTCTGGCCCAACCCAGCGGTCTGGGCCGGGTCCGGCCCAGACCAAGTTGTGTTTCTGGGCCGACCTCGGCCCACTAACCTTTCCTGGGCCGAGGTCGGCCCAGTTACCTTTCATGGGCCGAGGTCGGCCCAGTCACTGTGGGGCTGAGCCCGGCCCAGTCAGTTGGGCCGGCCCAGCCCCTTAATAATTAATATATAATTATATTATATTATTATATTATATATATATGTGTATATGTTATATATATATATATATATATATAAAATATTTGTAAAAAATCTAAAAAAAAATCTAAAAAAAATATTGTTATTTTCCTTTCATGTATATATATTTTTAAGGGGGGTTTGTATTTTTTTTTTATATACTGTGGAGGTATAAATTCAGTATTTAAAATATCTGATTTTCGTCGTAGCACCCGAAATTTTCCAAAGATAATTTTTTTTTTTCGCTTTCAAAAATTTCTAAAATTCCTAAAAAATATTGTGGATTTTTCCGCATATTTTTTTTATGACTTAATATTAGTTTGTATTTTTATTTTGTGGAGATACAAATTCAGTATTAAAAATACCTGATTTCGTCAAAAAAAATATTGTTTTAAAAAAAAAATATTTTTCTTGCGTGTTGCATACGGCCAATACTCTAACATGTTTTCAAAGTTCTTTTTATAAAAAAAAATATATTGGAAGCTTCGAAAGTGTGTTTTCGCATAGATTTCTTAAACACAAAATTATTTTCCTGCATTTTTGGATTTTACAACATGTTTGTAAAACTCCAAAGGGTATTGGCCAATATTCCAAAAACTATAAAAATCTTATTTTTGGAGAGGGAATTTATTTATTATTCACCACTAATGTTTGGATAAAGAAATCCTTAAAAGGGATGAATATCCAAAATATTATTGGGAATAATAAATCCGCGCACATTCTTGAAAGAAGCCTTGATTATAATCGAGGACATTTCAAAATTAATTTATTTTTTTTCTTTTCACGATTTATGTGTCACAAACTTTTGAAATACTAAGGGAAAAATGAGCTTTGAAAGCACATGGAATCTCCTTAGATTTCTATCCAAAATCAATTGACGAGCCTAAAAAAAAAATATCAACACCATAGCAATTATAAGGCAAACCAAACACCAAGCAGCTTATCTTAGGTAGGGCGTACTAGGGGTGCTAATACCTTCCCTTTACGCAACCAGTCCCTTACCTTAGAATCTCTGAAAGACCAGTTAGGGTTTCTAGTGACCAAAATACTAGGTGGCGACTCCAAAGAACCAAATCAGCAAAACAGAACAAAACGAAAGTCGCCAGTCGAATGTCGCAAAAACAAACTTTTTTTTTTTTTTTTTTTGGGGTGCGACAGGATGGCGACTCCACTGGGGACCTTTGGACTAAGCTTGATTTGTTTGTTTGTTTATGTTATGTGTTATTGGTTTTTGTTTTTTTTATTTATTTTTTATGATGCTTTGTTTAAAAGCTTTAGCATATATCTTTACATTCTATCATACATGGCATAGTCATGCATCACTTTATTATTGTTATTATGTTTTGGAGTGCACACACATGTAACTTTAAGTTTAAGTGGGGGACTAGCAGCTTGCCTTATGACTTGAGTCAAGGTTTAAGTTTGTGTAAACCCCAACTCTTTGCTGAGTGTTTAGACTGATTGTGATTGGTACACGTACCATCCCACTATCTGCTAGACCTCCATATCGCCTTTGCGAAGGCTGATCACTGGAACAGCAAGAGACCTTCTTTTAGAGACCCATTAGTAAACCTACCCTATGTCTCACATAGAGAAATTAGAACCTATCCTTAGGGTGTATGTTCCAACATATCTTTTGCATCTAAACAAAGTCTAAACCCCAATGCATTTTGAATTGCAGGTCTTGTGAACGAAATGGCCATCATCACTAAATCTTCCATCTTAGAATATGGAAAAAATTCTGAACTGTCACAATTGACTGAAGGAGACTGCCTTAGAAGCGATGCTAAAAAGATGTCACCAATCAAGAACCTGAATTGCGTATTGAATGAGGTGAACAAGTTAACGACTCATTTTCAGAATGTGGATAAAGATGCATTTTTTAGGAAATACGGACGTTTGATGGAAATTGCAAAGGTAGAAGTTTTAAGCCCAGCTGTGCGAGCTTTAGTTCATTTTTGGGATCCAGACTACCGTTGTTTTTCCTTTGGAAGCATATACTTGTGCCCCACGGTTGAGGAATATGGATTGTTGACCGAGTTTCCCAACGACCTGTATCAGATTTATTCTCCTTTAAGATCCGACAAGATCATCCCTGAACTGTCAAAGCTGCTTAGAATCTCCAACTTGGAAAAATTTCAAGAGAAGAATGGTACCGGTTTGAAATGGAGGATGTTAGAATTGGAAAAGAAGTCAGGAGTAGAAAAAGAGAGATTGATTGCCCTAGGTATATTTGGCCTTGTGTTGTTCCCAAGTCAGATTGGTTTAGTGAGTTTGGAGGCCGCTGCTGCTTATGTGGAGTATGAGAATACACGAATCAATCCAGTGGTTGCTATCTTAGCCGAAACAATTTTGACACTTAACCATTGTAGGAGGGCCGGAAAAGGAGCAATGAGATGCTGCACGCAACTGTTGTATATTTGGATGGTTAGCCATATCGAGACAAAGAAACCTGTCTTCAATAATTTTTGGTGGTTCACCCAAAAACCCCTCAAGTTAGTAGAAGAAGAAGAATGGGGAGATCTAGACAACCAGGGTTGGGTTGATAAATTAGAAGGTTTACCTAATAGCGAGTTTAAGTGGAGGGCCCCATGGGTAACGTCAGTGAAGGTCCTAATGAGTTGTGGACAAAGGCGTTGGGTACCATTGGTGGGGATCACGGGTTATGTGAGTTATGCTCCTGCCTTAGTGGTAAGACAACTTGGGGGCATGCAGTTCGTTCCTAGGACTAGGGGAATTGCTCAATTCTCTGGTTTGTTTAAAGATCCCATGGCAGAAGAGGTTTTGGAGATCATCAAGCAAGATTGGAAGCATCTAGTATTGGTGGAGATAGAAGGGTTAAGAGATCCAAGTGTGAGCGAAGGATATGAAAAATGGAGAGACTCAGCTACTTCAGCCACCCCTCGCGTAGAAGCTAAATCTCCTCAAAATGTAGCGGAGTCTATTAAGAGAAAAAGGGTGAACATTGAAGATGATTCAGCTGCTTCAGCCATGCCTTGTGTAGGAGTCAAATCTTCTCCAACTGAAGAGGAGCCTATCAAGAGAAAGAGAGTTAGTAATGAAGAAGACTTGAGAAGGCAAGTGGAGAAACTACGAATAGAATTGAGCAAGAGCAGAAAAGACAAAGCAATGTTGGAAGAAATGATGCTAGAACAGGATAAAATGAGAACATTTCTAGATGAGCAAATTCAGTCTAGAGATGAGAAAATAACAAAGCTGGAGCTAAAATTGGTTGAGGAGAAGATTGCTAAGGAAGGAAGTGAGAAGGAGCTTAAAGGGATGAGTTTGGATTGGATGCAAAGTTGCTCTGAACTTCAAGCAATGGAGATGGACTTTAGTGATTGCCAAGAAAGTGCAGAATATTACCAAGAAAAATTTGCACAAGTGCAATTTGAGCTGATGGATAGGATTAGGAAGTATGAGGATTTGAATAAGAAGTATATGGAGTTGGAAAGCGAAAAGGGAGGATTCGAGGATGTTAAAGCAGAGTTAGCAGTCAAGAAGAATGAGATAAAAGTCATGAGGATAAAGCTTGACAAAGAACGAGAAAAGTTGAAGTTTTTAGATGAAAAGCTAGTAGCAATGGAGAAGCACAAAGATCAAATCGACGCCAACAACACTGCTTTAAACAGAACCAACATGTTGCTCATAGAAAAAATGACCAAAACAGATGAGCAAATGGACGAAGCTGCTGCACATGCTCGAATGGTCAGAATCAATTCGCGGAATGTGGGGGGAGACATCATTCGCTATCGCCGAAGCCTAGCTGAAACCGATGCCTTTCTAGGGAAGATTGAGAACCGTGGTTTTGCTTTCTTACCTTTGGCCAAAGAGTTTAGGGAGGAAAGGGATTAGCATGTTGTATTTCTTTTATTTCTAAATGTATTTTTATCCAAGCATTAATGAAAAGGGCGTTGACCCATCTTCTTATGCAAAAATCTGTCTCTTGGTGAACATGGATTCAAGCAAATGACTCGAAAGGCAGAACTCCTATCAAAGCAATGTGACAAGAGAAGGCTTATAATGTGATGGTTGTTATTCGTTCATAAAAAAGGATGCATCCATACCCAATAAAGCATGCATTGTTTGATCATGCATCCATCACAATCATATATTTTCTCATACATCTATGCATACATCTCCAGATTAAGAAACATAGGTCCCCCTCCTAGAATCCACAACACTCGACAAAGAGCAAGAATGGAAAACGAAGGAAGGTCACAACCAGAATCTCAGTACCAAAGAGAACTCGAAGGAGTTCGGAATGATGTGGCGCACTTAACAAGTATGTTAGAGCAATTATTAAGGGCCAGAGATGGAGCGGGAACATCTACTCAACCTAATGAAGCACCAGCAGCATCTCAAATTCCTGTCGCACCTATAAACATAGGGGCAAACACACCAACTAAGCAGAGTCCTGCTCGGCCCATCCAAATCCCTATTACAATGGATTTAACAAACGAAGATCCACATGACTTTAAATTCTCTAATCATGAAGGAGATGATAAGTGGACTGCCCTAGAAGAGAGGCTAAGGGCAATTGAAGGAAATGATTTGTTTGACCCAATTAGGGCTGCTGAGGTATGTTTAGTACCTAATATTGTCATTCCAAAGAAGTTTAGGGTGCCGGAGTTTGTTAAGTATACTGGGATGGAATGCCCGAAGACCCATCTCCGCTCCTACTATAACAAAATGGCAGAGGTTATCCACGACGACAAAATGTTAATATACTTCTTCCAGGATAGTCTGACCGGATCGGCCCTCAGTTGGTATATGAGGTTAGACAATATTAGGATCAGGAAGTGGACAGACTTGGCAGACGCTTTCTTGAAGCAATACAAGTTTAATCTAGAGATTGCTCCTGATAGGACCAGTCTGATCAACATGGAGAAAGGAAGTCAAGAGTCCGTGAGGGCTTATGCTCAAAGGTGGCGAGACCAAGCTATCAATGTGCAACCTCCGCTGATAGAGACAGAAATGGTGACTTTGTTTGCCAATACTTTCAAGGCTCCATACTATGAACACCTTATGGGTAGTTCAGCACAACATTTCTATGATGTCGTGCGGATCGCCGAGAGGATTGAACAAGGGATCCGAAGCAGAAGAATAGCAGAACCTCTAGAGAAGAGAGGTTTCATTGGAAGGAAGAAAGAAATTGAGGTGAACAACCTAGAAAGAAGAAGCAAAAACTACCAAATACCTACCCCCCGAGTCACTAGTATTAACTTTTCCAAACCCCCCACTCCAAATCAGCCCAATCAAATAAAATTCCCTGCAAATAACCACAACAATTACCAAAGAAAAGATAAGCAACCGTTAGAAGAACAACTACCTCCTCTACCCATAACCTTAAAAGAGTTGTATGCCAAGCTGTTGAGTATTGGGCAGATAGCTCCCCTACCCATACCACTTATGCAGCCACCTTTCCCTGCCTGGTACAACCCCGAGGTAACTTGTGAATACCATGCTGGTCATGCAGGCCATAGCATTGAGTCTTGCTTCGCTTTTAAAAGAAAGGTGTTGCAACTAATCAAAGTGGGATGGGTCACTTTTGAGGATTCGCCAAATCAGAATTCCAACCCTTTACCTAAGCATGTTGATGGTAGGGGAGGAGTGAATACCATGGAGATTGGTAGCAAAAAGAGGGTGTTGAAAGTGACCATGGCCAAGCTATACCTGATGTTGGTACAGTCTGGACATTTGGAAGAAACGACTGAGTACTGCACAGGGGAAAGTATCTTTTGCCCTTTTCATAAAAAGGAAGGGCATCACATTGATGAATGCAGTGAATTTCATCAAAAAGTTGCAAGAATGCTGGCTCTAGGAGAGTTGAGGATTGAGGACGTAAGTGACAATGAAGAGGTAGGAATGATAGAGAAATGTAGAATCCAATCAACAGCTAATGGTCGCTCAAAACTGGTATTAACTAGGCCCTCCTATGCAAGCAAAGTAAACTATGGAGCGATGCCTGGAGATTATGGTTATACCTCGAATGTTGAAGCTCCTTTGCCGCTGTTCCGAACGGAGATAAGTGGGCTAACTCGGAGTGGTCGTTGTTACACACCTGAAGAGCTAGAAAGACAAAGAAAGGCTAAAGGCAAGGAGGTGCTGGACCTCGATAAAGAGTTTGAGGTGAATAAACCTGTGACTGAGGAAGAAACCAATGAGTTCTTGAAACTGATGAAGCATAGTGAGTACAGTATAGTGGATCAGTTGAAGAAAACCCCTGCTAAGATCTCCATCATGTCTTTAATACTCAACTCGGAGCCACATCGTAATGCTTTGCAAAAAGTATTGAATGAGGCTTATGTGCCCCAAGATATCGAGCAAAAGACTATGGAACATCTAGTAGGGAGGATTCATGCTGCCAATTACTTGTATTTCACGGAAGATGAACTTGACGCTGAAGGAACTGGACATAACAAGCCCTTGTATGTCACGGTCCGATGCAAGGATTGTCTCGTCGGCAAAGTTCTCATTGATAACGGCTCGGCCCTGAATGTGCTACCAAGGCATGTGCTAGATGAAATGCCGATAGATCCCTCACATATGCAACCCAGTGTGATAACGGCGAGAGCGTATGATGGCTCATCAAGGCCAGTTGTAGGGTCAATTGATGTTGAACTAGCTGTGGGTCCGCAAGTCTTTCTAGTAACCCTTCAAGTGATGGATATCCACCCTTCTTATAGCATGCTGTTAGGAAGGCCATGGATACATTCTGCGGGAGCTGTCACCTCTTCGCTACATCAATGTTTAAAGTACATTGCCAACGGTGTCCTGGTTACTGTTAAGGCTGAGGAGACTATATCGATGGTAAGAAATGTGGCGGTTCCATTCATTGAAGCAGAAGATTGTAGGGACGGAAACCTTCATGCATTTGAGATTGTGAATACCGAGTGAGTGCCCGAGAACATTGTGTTGAGGAAGCCAGAAATCTCTGAAGCCACTAAAATGGCAGCTAAAATCTTTTTGAAAAACAAGATTCCTTTCCCATATGATATGGAGCAAAGAAGGCCTGAATGGAGGGGTATAATCAAATTGAAAGCTGCAGAACAGAGGTTTGGGCTTGGATATAAGCCCAAGAAAGAGGATTATAAACGAGCTGCTGGTGCAAGAAGGGAGAAGAGAATGGCTAGGATGGAAGGAAGGAAGCCTGTAGAAGAAAACTTAGCCATCCCTCCAATCAGGATTTCATTTCCAAAGGCCGCATATGTGATACAACCTGATAGGGGACATGGAGACCTCTTTCAAAATATTTCTTCAATGAACATAAACACTCTGGAGGAAAATCAAGTCAAGGACATTGCTGAGAAAATCGAGTCCGAAAGGAGGATTGAAGAGATGCCACAATTGACCATCCACACTTTGGAAGAAGTCACCGTCAAGATTTTTGTCCGGAAGCTAGCCGAAGGGGAAAAGTTCCAGAATTGGGAGACCCAAGAAGCTCCATTGGTTTTTAAAATGTAATCAACAATGATGGTTGGATTATATTTTTATCTATGTTGTTTGCCTTTCTTTTCTGTTCTTTTTTTTTATTCATTGACAATCGAGGCTCAAGATGTCAATGAGATTTTATTGTGAGCCAATCTTTTATTTTTAATGAGATCATGCATTTTCAAAATTCATCTTGATGTCTTACTATGCATTTACACATCACTTTCCGCTTTCAGGAACCCTGAAAGTGGATCCTCCACAACAACACCTGCACTTTACATTGAGAATGAATGGCCAAAATTTAAAGAATACATAGTGGCTGTAGAAGATGAGGAATGGGAGGAGGAAAACATATGGGAATTCACAAAATTAATAGAACAACACGAACAGGCTTGGAGGCCCGCTAAGGAGGAACTTGAAACCATAAATGTAGGCAATGAAGAAATCAAGCGAGAGCTGAAGATAGGGACTTTGATCACCCCCGAAGCAAAGCAAGAGTTGATTGCACTGCTCAAGGATTATGTGGATGTCTTTGCCTGGTCCTACGAAGATATGCCTGGTCTGGATACGGACATTGTAGTGCATAGAATACCACTGATGGAAGGATGCAAGCCGACTAAGCAGAAGTTAAGGAGAACTCATCCGGAGGTCTTAATCAAAGTAAAGGCGGAAATTGAAAAACAATGGGACGCTGGTTTTCTGGAAGTAGTGAAGTATCCACAATGGGTGTCAAACATAGTGGTGGTACCCAAAAAGGAAGGTAAAATCAGAGTTTGCGTGGACTTTAGGGACTTAAACCGGGCTAGCCCTAAAGATGACTTCCCTTTACCACACATAGATATGTTAGTTGATAATGCAGCACGTAGTTCCACATATTCATTCATGGATGGGTTTTCAGGCTACAATCAGATAAGAATGGCGCCAGAGGATAGGGAGAAGACAACCTTTATAACACCATGGGGAACCTTTTGCTACAAAGTCATGCCATTCGGTTTAAAGAATGCCGGGGCCACTTACCAAAGGGCTATGGTGACTTTGTTTCACGACATGATGCACAAAGAGATTGAAGTATACGTGGATGACATGGTTGCTAAATCTAAAGAGGGAGAGAATCATGTCCAAGTATTGAAGAAATTATTTGAAAGATTAAGGAAATATAAGTTGAGGCTTAACCCAGCAAAGTGTTCATTCGGGGTGAAATCCGGTAAGCTGTTGGGATTTGTGGTGAGTGACAAAGGGATAGAAGTGGATCCTGAAAAAGTAAAAGCTATTCAATCTATGCCACCCCCCAAGACTGAGAAGGAGGTGAGAGGTTTTTTAGGAAGGTTGAATTACATCGCTCGGTTTATATCTCATTTAACCGCGACTTGTGACCCGATCTTTCGTTTGTTGAGGAAGAAGAACCCTGGAATATGGAATGAAGAGTGTGATAAAGCTTTTGAGAAAATCAAGCAGTACTTGCTAAATCCACCTCTGCTTGTTCCTCCCGTACCAGAAAGGCCATTGATTTTATACCTAACAGTAACCGAAACAGCAATGGGATGTGTGCTTGGGCAACATGATGAAACCGGAAGAAAGGAAAGGGCCATTTATTACCTAAGCAAGAAGTTCACGGAATATGAGTCTAGGTATACTGTGATTGAGAAGCTGTGCTGCGCACTAGCCTGGGCTACAAAGAGATTACGTCAGTATATGTTGTATCACACTACATGGTTAATTTCCAAGTTAGACCCATTAAGGTACATTTGTGAGAAACCTTATCTATCTAGCCGAATTGCAAGATGGCAAGTTCTTTTGGCTGAGTATGACATAGTGTATATGACAAGGAAAGCTGTGAAAGGGAGTGTTATTGCCGATCACCTGGCTGACCATGCTATGGAAGATTATGAGCCGTTAAACTTTGACTTTCCCGATGAAGATGTGTTTGCAATCGAGGAAGAAAAATCAGATTGGTGGGTTATGTACTTTGATGGTGCTGTAAATGTATGTGGTAACGGAGCAGGGGCAGTGATAATCTCTCCTGATAAGAAGCAGTATCCGGTTTCAGTTAAGCTGCAGTTCGGGTGCACCAACAATACGGCTGAGTATGAAGCTTGCATTCTTGGTTTAGAGGCTGCATTAGAGATGAACATCAAAAAGATAGATGTGTATGGAGACTCAATGTTGATCATTTGCCAAGTAAAAGGAGAATGGCAAACCAAAGAAGAGAAGTTAAGGCCTTACCAAGAATACCTGTCTAAGCTGGCTAAAGAATTTGAGGAAATAGAGTTCACCCATCTGGGAAGGGAAGGGAACCAGTTTGCAGATGCTTTGGCCACACTAGCATCTATGGCCAAGATAGACTTTGGGCACAAGGTACAACCAGTACACATTAATATCAGAAATAACCCCGCTCATTGTTACTCAGTCGAAAGAGAAGTGGATGGAAACCCATGGTACTATGATATCAAGAATCTCATCCAAAACCAGGCATATCCCATGGGGGCATCCAAGATCGACAAGAAGACCTTGAGAAGGTTGGCAATGGATTTTTATCTTGATGGGGAGATTTTGTATAAGAAATCATCTGACGGGACTTTGTTGAGATGTTTGGATGAATTTGAGGCAAAAAGCACAGTACGGGAAGTCCATGAAGGGATTTGCTCAACTCATGCTAGTGGACATATGATGGCCAGGAAGATACAAAGAGCCGGGTACTTTTGGATGACATTAGAGAAGGATTGTATCGATTATGTCCGGAAATGTCATAAGTGCCAAGTATACAGTGACAAAATCAATGCTCCTCCGGCTCCTCTGTTTAATTTAACATCTCCATGGCCTTTCGCGATGTGGGGAATTGATGTGATTGGACCGGTAAATCCAAAAGCCAGTAATGGTCATAGGTTTATTCTAGTGGCTATCGACTACTTCACAAAATGGGTAGAAGCTGAGTCATTTGCTCATGTGACGCAAAAAGTGGTGAAGAAATTTATTGAGAGAGATTTGATCTGTCGGTATGGTCCACCAGAAAAGATTATAACGGATAATGCCCAAAATTTCAATGGCAAGATGATAATAGAGCTCTGCACTAAATGGAAAATCAAGCATTCCAATTCTTCGCCATATAGGCCAAAGATGAACGGTGCGGTAGAAGCTGCTAACAAGAATGTCAAAAAGATTATTCAGAAGATGGTAGTCACCTATAAGGATTGGCATGAGATGTTGCCGTTTGCCCTTCATGCATATCGCACTGCAGTCCGAACCTCAACAGGAGCCACCCCGTACATGTTGGTATATGGAATGGAGGCGGTAATGCCTTTAGAAGTGGAAATCCCATCATTGAGAGTGTTGTTAGACTCTGAGCTGGAAGAGTTAGAATGGGCAAAGGTTAGATATGAACAGTTGAATCTGATCAGTGAAAAGAGGATAGCCGCGATCTGTCATCATCAACTCTACCAAAGAAGGATGGCTAAGTCATATGACAAGAAGGTTCGACCTCGAGGATTCCACGAAGGAGATCTTGTGCTAAAGAAAATATTACCTTTACCTGGAGAAGATTAGAGTAAGTGGGCACCTAACTACGAGGGGCCGTACGTGGTGAGGAAAGCATTCTCAGGAGGAGCTTTGTTACTGTCTAGAATGGATGGAGAAGATCTAGCTAGGCCTGTGAATTCCGACTCTGTAAAGAAATACTACGCTTGATGTATTTCATAATTTCCCAGTCAATAAAAATAAATTTCGGCCATGAATTCTCTTTGTAAAGAGTCCTTTTATATATGTATTTAACATATGATCTCATAGCATTTGGAATCTTTTGCTCAAAAGAACTTTTTTTTTTTTGCAAGACTAAGAGGGTGACTCCATCAATTGGTGAACCAAATCAAGTCTACTTGCACATCACACTAGGGGGCAAAAGGTGCACGAAATGCACATAGGGGTCCATAGTAAACCCAAGCCCAAAAGGGATATCATAATAAAAACTTTTAAAAAAAGCATCTTTTATAAAATTTGCTGATTGAATCAAAAGTTTCAGTTTTCATGAACAAAACCAATTTTTGCCTTTGGCGCAAAACTCAATGGAGCAAGAAAGGGCCCCATAAGGAACTAGAGATCTCTTCACTAAAAGGATATGAAGGATATTTCGTTTCATGAGAAAAGCTTGAAACAAGAGCGAAGAGGTTTACGACGAAAGGGGGACCTATGTTTCCAAGATAGGTAACAAAAACATACATGCATATTAACCATAATATATTGCTTTCAACATTTGTCAGATCGGGATTTCATCAATTTTTGGGTAGTATGTTTTCTAACCCTACCTCTTTTTGAATGCGCTGTTTGAGCCCTCACTTCTTGAGTAGTATGTTTTCTAACCCTACCTCTTTTCGAGTGCGCTGTTTGAGCCCTCACTTTTTGAGTAGTGCGTTTTCTAACCCTACCTCTTTTTGAATGCGCCGTTTGAGCCCTCACTTCTCGGGTAGTGCGTTTTCTAAACCCTACCTCTTTTCGAGTGCGCCTTTGAGCCCTCACCAACATTTTTCTAGGTAGGTCACCCATTACAACGCGACCATTTTCTCCATATTTTTATTTGGGTAGGTCACCCATTACAATGAGACCGCACTTCATATTCTTTCTATTTGGGTAGGTCGCCCATCACAACGAGACCACTTCATCACATTTTCTCCCCCTGGGTAGGTCACCCAAAGAATGAGACCACTCTTCCTTTTTTTTCCTCGGGCAGGTCACCCATCACAATGAGACCATACTTTTCTGGGTAGGTCACCCATAAGAATGAGACCATTCTCCATTTTTTGTTTACCTGGGTAGGTCACCCATAAGAATGAGGCCATTCCTTCCCCTGGGTAGGTCACCCAAAGAATGAGACCACTCTTCCTTTTTCTGGGTAGGTCACCCATCACAATGAGACCATATTTTCTGGGTAGGTCACCCATCACAATAAGACCATATTTTCTGGGTAGGTCACCCATAAGAATGAGACCATTCTCCATTTTTTTTACCTGGGTAGGTCACCCATTATAATGAGGCCATTTCTTTCCCCTGGGTAGGTCACCCAAAGAATGAGACCACTCTTTCTCTTTTCCACTCGGGCAGGTCACCCATCATAATGAGACCACACACACATTTTTTGTATTGGTTATGAGTAAAGGAATCGCCGGATGGGATTCCAGGTTAAAGAAGATCACTAGATAGGATCTCGGATGGATTTCCATGTTGATCAAACTAAAATAAGAATTCAGAGGATCGCTGGATAAGGATCTCGAGATGACTAAGTTTCGATCATGGTTTTTTGGGGCTAAGGAGGATTGTTATAAAGGACAAAGTTTCAGATCAATCAAGCTTCGACCAGATCAGTTTCGGGAGTTCCGTTTTGGGTTTATCTTTATAACACTTACTGCGCAAAACCCATGCTCCGTAAGTATTATAAAGAGGGGGCATCTGTTGTAACCCATTTTTGGGTCCCCCTGAAAAATAAAATAAATAGCCAAAAGAGGTTAGAAAAATAACCGGAGGCAGAAGCGCCCGGAAAACAGTCAGAAAATTGGTCAAGGAATTTAAAAATACAAGGATTGAATTTTTGACAGTATATTCTTGAAGGATGAAAGCCCTATTCAGAAGAAAAATTTGAATTTTAGGGAGAAAAGCCCAAATTTGGATTTTTATGGGCTTAATTGGATTTTTATGGACTTAATTGGATTTTTATGGACTTAATTGGATTTTTATTTGAATTTATAGAAGATTTGATTCCAAGAAAAATTGATTTTTAAGTCAATTTGGGCTTTAATTTGGAGAAATTTAAGTTCTGGGGCCAAAATATATTTTTTAGGAATTTATTGGGTCAAATCAGGGGCTCAATTGCATAAATATTGAAGTTTAAGGGCCAATTAGGGATTTAATTAAGAAAATCCGAAACTAGGGACCAAATTGGAAGAGGCGCGTAAATGGAGGGGCTGCTAATTTTTCGGTTCAGGGGCCTAATTGAAGAAATTGAAAGTTTATTAATCAATTGAGGGCTAAATTGCATAAATCAGATGCCAAGGACCAAAATGAAAAAGGCGGCCAACAAGAAGGGCGGGGACCGAATTTGGAGGATTGATTTGAAGTTTGGCCATTTAAATGAAACGGCGCGTTTTATTCAAAACGACGCCGTTTCATATACAAAAAAAAAAAAAAGGAAAGCAGAACGGTGTCGTTTTGAACGACACTGTTCATCATCTCCTTCCCCCCCGTTTGTAGCAGAACAGAAGACAGAAATTTAAAAAAAAAAAACTCCCGCGTCTCTCTCTCTCTCCTCGCCCCCACCACCACCACCGAAAGAACCGACCAGCCATGCGTGATTGAAGGCGCACTAACCACGGTCCCCTACCCGTGCTGCCCCTATAAATAAAGAAGAGAAACCGAAGAGAGGGGGTGAAGAAAAAACCGAAAGACCCGAAGAGAGAAAGAGAGAGAGAGCGACCTGAAGAGAGAGAGAAGAACAGAAACAAACCAAGAAGAAGGAAACCGAAACAAAACCAAAACCGAACCGAGAATAGGCAGCCACTGAGAACGAAAAAAAAAACGAAGGAGAAGGGAGGAAGAAGAATTTTTCGCCACTGAAACAGCAGCAACGCCGCCCGAAACCGCCATCCACGAGCCGCGCCACCGTAGCCCCGTCAGCCAACCACCGTCTCCAGCCTCTCCAGGTACGTTCCCTCCCCTGCATTTTTTTTTCTTCTCTCGTCTTCTGCTAATTCTCATCCCCTGCATGTAGATTTGTGCTGCATGCAGGAGACGGGGGGAAAATTAATCCCCCCCGTTATATTTTATATTCTGGGCCAGACCGGTTCTGGCCCAACCCAGCGGTCTGGGCCGGGTCCGGCCCAGACCAAGTTGTGTTTCTGGGCCGAGCTCGGCCCAGTAACCTTTCCTGGGCCGAGGTCGGCCCAGATACCTTTCCTGGGCCGAGGTTGGCCCAGTCACTGTGGGGCTGAGCCCGGCCCAGTCAGTTGGGCCGGCCCAGCCCCTTAATAATTAATATATAATTATATTATATTATTATATTATATATATATGTGTATATGTTATATATATATATATATAATATTTGTAAAAAATCTAAAAAAAATATTGTTATTTTCCTTTCATGTATATATATTTTTAAGGGGGGTTTGTATTTTTTTTTATATACTGTGGAGGTATAAATTCAGTATTTAAAATATCTGATTTTCGTCGTAGCACCCGAAATTTTCCAAAGATAATTTTTTTTTTTTCGCTTTCAAAAATTTCTAAAATTCCTAAAAAATATTGTGGATTTTTCCGCATATTTTTTTTATGACTTAATATTAGTTTGTATTTTTATTTTGTGGAGATACAAATTCAGTATTAAAAATACCTGATTTCGTCAAAAAAAATATTGTTTTAAAAAAAAAATATTTTTCTTGCGTGTTGCATACGGCCAATACTCTAACATGTTTTCAAAGTTCTTTTTATAAAAAAAAATATATTGGAAGCTTCGAAAGTGTGTTTTCGCATAGATTTCTTAAACACAAAATTATTTTCCTGCATTTTTGGATTTTACAACATGTTTGTAAAACTCCAAAGGGTATTGGCCAATATTCCAAAAACTATAAAAATCTTATTTTTGGAGAGGGAATTTATTTATTATTCACCACTAATGTTTGGATAAAGAAATCCTTAAAAGGGATGAATATCCAAAATATTATTGGGAATAATAAATCCGCGCACATTCTTGAAGAAGCCTTGATTATAATCGAGGACATTTCAAAATTAATTTATTTTTTTTCTTTTCACGATTTATGTGTCACAAACTTTTGAAATACTAAGGGAAAAATGAGCTTTGAAAGCACATGGAATCTCCTTAGATTTCTATCCAAAATCAATTGACGAGCCTAAAAAAAAAATATCAACACCATAGCAATTATAAGGCAAACCAAACACCAAGCAGCTTATCTTAGGTAGGGCGTACTAGGGGTGCTAATACCTTCCCTTTACGCAACCAGTCCCTTACCTTAGAATCTCTGAAAGACCAGTTAGGGTTCCTAGTGACCAAAATACTAGGTGGCGACTCCAAAGAACCAAATCAGCAAAACAGAACAAAACGAAAGTCGCCAGTCGAATGTCGCAAAAACAAACTTTTTTTTTTTTTTTTTGGGGTGCGACAATGAGTTGTCTAATTAATTATAAAAACTAGATAAAATCTTATATAGCTCAACAATAATTATGTGAGTCAGATCAAATCTTATATAATATTATTATAATTTTTTATGATAGGATTGTTGTCTCTTTTGAGCTCTGTCTATATGTATTTCCTCCTACAAAGACAAGAATACATATAAAAAATTCAGCTTGTAAACACTAATTGTTTTCTACAAAAAGGAGTACCTTGGTCCAAAGGTGGATTAAAATTATTATTCATGTCTATATTCTTAATATTTTCCTCCATATATTAAAAAAGATTTGAATGCTACTTTGTTTTATCCTCTTCTTCTTTTTTCATTAATTTCTTTCTTTTTATTATTATTTTCTTGAGATACTCCTCAATTAATGTTTTTAAGGTTTAAGTTTTTCCTTAATGTTTTTATTTTAATTCTTAACTTCAATTTTAATGGTGAGTGCGGTGGAATCAAGAACACAAGTGTTATCATGACATCTGTTATCTTTGATATCATAATAAATCAATTGGAAAGCATAGACAAAGTGTTTTAAGAAAATCAAGATCAAGAACTAAAAAGTTTAATTTGATCAAATTACAAATAAAGGGTTCAATTTTGATTATATAAGAAGCTACAATATAATAAGGTCTCGTTTGGCAATGTTGCCTTGTAACTTCTTCCAAGAGGTTCAAATTTCTAACCCCATCTTGTGGTTTGTTTACTTTGATATTTCCTAGTCTATCAACCTGTTGTAGTTTCCCTTTTACAGAAGAAATAAGAAAAAGAAATCAGTTTTCTTAAGTTCTGCCGCGGTTGGTACCTCACGGTAAGTAGGTAGAGAGACAGAGAGGAAAATAAATAATTGAAGAGCAAGTCAACATTCTTGCCAACTTCTTACCTTGAAAGCGAGGACTGCCGTGTTAGATGCCAGACGTGTTACACATTTCAATTTTATTTTTTATTTGAGAGTTTAATTAGTAATTTAATCACTTTAATGGCTGCCCCCATGATAACTAAAATCAATCTTCTTCTGCAACACAACCATGCGAAGAAAAAAAGGAAAAGAAAGGTCCTTGTTGTATAATATATTTTACTATAAATGTTACTAAAACACTCTTCTCTGCATTTATATGTAATTCAATAGAACACAACATTTTGTTGGTAACAGATAGCGAAAATCTTAAAGTTAACAAGGATTGGTGAAGAAATTGGATGGTTAGGAATCTGGGTTGTCAAAGACTAATTCAACTAAAAACTTAAACTATTAGATAAGTTTCAGAATATAATTTATATTATTTTTTAAAATATCTTTTCAAATGATGGTCCTTTAAACTTGAAATTTACATAGATTTATATTATTTTATGATTAATTTTTATCAAATAAATAAAGTTAATAAGATTCAAACTCGTAATCGCTTGGTTATCAAGGCTCTACTACCATGTCAAAGAATTATTTCAATTCAAAAACTTAAATTATTAGATAAAATTTTTAAAATATAATTTATATTATTCTCTAATGTGAATTAACGAAAATCTCCAACTACTTAAAATGTATATGTCCAAACTTACATTAGCTTGTTTGTTTTCCTATTTTGTTCTCTTTTATAATGTTCATGCAAGCATTTGTAGTGTCAGCTGCTCATTAACTGTGACGAACAACCTAGCTACGAACAACCTAGCTATTACTATGGATATAGCTCTGCAAGACTTATCAGCACTGTTGCAAATTAAGCCATAAATTCTGAGGCTTGAATGGCTACAAGACGTATTCTTTAATGAGAAGTAGAAAATACCTGGTCAATCTTAAACACCGCCTGGTCTCAAATGCTCCAAGGAATCACAAAATTAATGTTGAACTAACTAGATATAAATCTTGCAGGCAAATTAGGGTTTCTTTATGTGTTTGTGCATGATTGGTGAGCATCATCAACTCAACTTGGGGTCTCTTTACATCTTGAAAAAGGGGCGTTGCAAACTAAATACGTTTGATTTCTCTTTTTTGAATCAAGTGGTTATTTATTTAACCTTAAATTTCTGCACGTCCCCTTGCTATATATGCAACAATTAAAAGGCACTTTAAATAAATTAGCAGTCACCTCTGCCTAGCTCTTCTTTCTCCTTCATCTTGAAAACGCCAGGAAATTATGTGATTAGCAACTTGCAGAAGACACGTCTTTCTAGCTAGGGATTTACTTGTCCCTTTGTTAATCAACTTTCAACTATTTATGTCTTC
This sequence comes from Populus alba x Populus glandulosa, assembly GCA_033617975.1. NCBI lineage: Eukaryota > Viridiplantae > Streptophyta > Magnoliopsida > Malpighiales > Salicaceae > Populus > Populus alba x Populus glandulosa. Next base: position 3,918,068 of record CM066155.1, on the reverse strand, counting down.
TTTTTCTTTCTCTCTTTCAGCGCTAGGATCAAACACATAATGCTGCCCTTTTTGCTTACACCAATATATGACGGGCCTACATCAGGATTTACTAAATTTGCATAATTTTACTTTGTTGAGAATCATAAAGTAGTAGTGAATTAATTAGATGGATATGCATAAAAGGGCATCGAAGAGATTTCGATTATTTAATAATCTCAGTCAAACACCAAAGTTCCATGGTGGGGAGTCGTAATAGATGCTGACAAACAATTTTTTATCTTGAACGAACGCGCGCACTGAGGCATTCGAGATTCGAGAATAGAAGTTTACGAAATTTAATTTAATGATTTCCTGTTCTTCATTTATTATATATCCTATGGTTGCTTCAAATCAATTCTCACGTAAACATTTATTTCTAAAACATATAACCACATAGATAGGAGTGCATTGTAGCACACATCAAGGGATTGCTTGGAACCCAATACACAGAATCATATGAAAACAAATTACAGCTCCCTAACACTTTGAAATTTCAAACATCAATTGTAAAACACCTTCTTTCCTTGGGTTTCATCACCTCAAAGTCCAAACATGTATATTTGCATTTTTTTTTTTGTAAGAGAAAATGAAGCTATACTAAGTTTATACGGAAATAATTTTATTTTTGTTGGTGCGAGATTTGAACTTGTATTAAAATAGTCCCGTATCTTATATTTTTTTCGCCTTGTATACCCATAATTAATAGGCAAAAAGAAGAAGGTGAAATCAAAAGGATTGCAAATTATAATTTCATTTTTCAAAAAAGAAAAAAAAGTTGATAGATTTCGGTGTATATATGTTTTAGAGGGTAACAGATCATATTCACATTCGGATCATATTATACCTAGATTAGGTGAAGATATATAAAATACAAGCCATGTGGCATCACCAAAGCATAGAGAACACACCAATTGAGTGCTACTTGGAGTTTAAAAGAAGGTAGAAGCAAGGGATGGAGAAGACTGCGAAGGAAAGAAAGCTATGGCTATGAAGAACTTAAAGTGAAAACATTAATGAAAATTTTTTTGGTGGCAGATACACATTCAAGTAGTGCAATAAAAGGAGGCCTGCTTGTGTAGTTGGGTAGGTCTGGGTTTTTATAGTGCTTTCAAGTCTTTGTTCCTTCTCTCTCTCTCTCTCTCTCTCTCTCTCTGTCTTTGGTGCAACTCCAAAGCAACACAAAAATTAAACACTAAATATTACTCCTCTTCTTTGTCAATACACATGTATCTGAATCCAATGCATGTAGGCAATGATGATCTTGATAGTGAATGTGTAAGAGAGGGGGCCTCTTAATTTGCAGGTTAATTAACCATCTTCACCAACCTTCCTCCTCGCCATAAAGACCCTAAAGAGAGAGAGAGATAAGTCATTTTCTATTATCTGCTCTGGTTTCTGCGGGGGGGTTTGGTGCAAGTGATATCTAAAGAAAAAGTCAGATTTGTTATTGCGATAGCTATTCTTCTGTTTTTTCTAGTAATGGTTTGTTAGTTCCCTCAGTTTCTATCTTTGTTCCATTAATCTTGGCACTGAAAGACAGAGAAACATGGGTTTTCTAGCAAGGAAAAGAGGGTTTCTAGCTCCTCTCCTTCTAGCTCTTCTTCTTGTCCAAAGGTTCAGTGCTGTTGTATCAGCCCTAAATTACACAATTAGTTACAGGCAAGTCAGTAGCTTGAGACTTGAAAGGATTCAAAGGCACTTGGACAAGATTAACAAGCCTCCTGTCATGACCATAGAGGTACTATTTATTACAAACCCATCTTCTTAAATTTACAGCAAATTTGTTCATGTTTTGATTTCATCTCATGTACGTTTCTTGCTTTGCCATGCTTACAGAGCCCGGATGGAGATATTATAGATTGTGTTCATAAGAGAAAACAGCCTGCTTTAGATCACCCTCTCTTAAGGAATCACAAGATCCAGGTAACTAATTAACCTGAAAAAACACCTCCTTAATTCCCTCTCTTCCCCTGTCCATTTAACTAATGAGTATCTCACATTAATTTGCTAACCTTTTTCCTCTAACATTTATCATTTTTCGCTTGTTCATCGAGGTTAACTTTCTGTTTCATAGACATTACTATCTTATAGTTTTCTACGCGTAAAAGCTGAAAGTTCTGGAGTTTCTAACCCTAAATCTTGTTTGTGAAAAGACATTTCTTGGCTCCATGTACATATTTTGTCATCTTTCCTTCTCTCCTAAAAAGAATTTACTATTTAATTAAGGATATAACTTTATTTTCTTTCTCTAACATGAACTGTTACTTACTTTGATTTATGCTAACAACAACAATAGCATTAATTAAGGATTATGATAAATATGCTAATATTGTAATTAACAGAGAAATCCACCAGAAAGGCCCAGAGTGAAAACGTTGAAAGAGGATGATAAAACGAAGAAGAGTAATGTCGAAGAAGGTGTGATAAGAGGTTCATGGCAAACGTGGCATAGGAATGGGACAAGGTGCCCTAAAGGAACTGTTCCGATACGGCGGAGCACGGTTCATGATGTGTTGAGATCCAAGTCTTTGTTCGACTTTGGCAAGAAACAAGCTCCAATCTCTCTTGCCAGACGCAAAGATGCACCCGATGTAGTTAGCGCCAATGGACATGAGGTATCCTATCTCTTCCCACCCTCGAAAAAAATTGCTTTAATTTTGATTTTTTTTTTAGTTACTATACATAATTATCTCAATTTGCTGTGTACAAGAACATACAAAGGATACATTTTCACTACGTAAGTAGGATGATCAAACGGGTAATATTGATAGATAAATCAGTGTTATTAAATCCGATCAAACGGGTAATAGCATTTACTCGCACCATAAAAAATGGATCCATACTCTGAATGCACACACAAAGACACAAGAGATTCATATTTGATTCAATTTCTAGCCATATGATGATGGAAGATAGTTTCCCTTCCAAGGGACCCACAAGATTTACCTTGAAGAAGGTGCTGCATTTATTTTCTAATTCTGAACTTTGATCGATCCTTTTCTCTCTGCTGCTGCTGCATGTGCACCATGGATCCCAGCATGCAATTGCCTACACTGGATCCTCGCTAGAGGTGTATGGAGCGAAGGCAACAATTAACGTGTGGGACCCATCGATCCAAGTGGTCAACGAGTTTAGTCTATCCCAGATATGGGTGCTCTCGGGATCATTCGACGGCTCAGATCTCAACAGCATAGAAGCTGGGTGGCAGGTACTCCTTCCATTTCCTGTCCCTCGCTGCACACTACCCCACACGACAATATTTCGATTAAAAAATAATTATTCTTAATAGTATTGTATTTCCTAGGAAAATTAATAAGTGGACCGGTGCTATATATATTATATGTTTTATCAGTGGGATTTTTTGAATTTATGATTTATTCTACTAGTCAGGTCAGTCCGGAGCTTTATGGTGACAGCAGGCCTAGATTGTTTACGTACTGGACAGTAAGATTTCTAACACTCTAATAATCCTCAATTAGCAATTAATTAATATTTTTTTTGTTTTTATTATTAAATGAATATTCAAACATTATGGAATCATTCTTTGGAATAATTAACCATGTGCACGTCCCCTAAAACAATGAACAAAACTGGGTTCATAAACTAAAGTCAACCTCATCATCTTGAGCTGGAAAATCTGCTTTGAATCTGTAAGGTTTCCTCTTGGAAAATGTTTGCAAATATTATACACTAGTTGGATCAAAGTCTTCATGTGTCAGATCATTTTAAAAAAAAAAAAAACAGGATAGCACTTAAGATTTAGCTTTCAAATGCTCTTCCAGTAGGAAAGTACGTGAGGTTTTTGTTTAAAAAAGTAAATATAAGTGATATTTACCGTGTGTTTGGTTTGGAGTTATGGTGATTTTTTTAAAAGATATAATATAATATCCTTTAAATATAAAATACATCTTCAAAAACTAAAAAAATATATTTTTTATTAAAAAAAAAAAAGCACAAGCTTAATAGGATTTGTTTTTTAAAAAAAATTATGATGTTTGCGTGAGTTAATTTGTAAATCAATCTAGACTTAGGTTTTTTCTTCTATAATTTTAAAAACACGTTCGCATATTAATGTATGATATACTTTTCTATAAAATAATAATCTCTCCGGTAAAATAAAATTAATGACTTGATAAATATCAAGTAATTTGAGATAATATTAATTAAGAGTTTATTTAAAAATACGATAAAAATTACATTACAAGTATTTTTTTATTGAAAGTATATTAAAATAATATTTTTTATGTTTTTAAAGTTTATTATTGATATTAACATATTAAACTGATTTAAAAAATAAAAAATGAATTTAATTTAAAACTAAAAAAATAAAAACAAGATTAATTGTAATATCAAATATGGCCATAATTGGAATCAACAAAACATGAGATGTTAAAAGAAACGAGAAGTACTAAACACTTCGATAATAATGAAGCGACAGCATCCCTTTTTGGTGGATTGGACATCCTCCTAACTATTTCCTCAACGGCAATGGCACTTATAGAAAACAACTTGCTATTCTAATTTTTATGTTTAAAAAATAGTTTTAATTTTTGTTATTAATAATAATTTTTTTATATTTTTTTTAAATCGTTTTAATTTATTAATATAAAAAAATAAAAAATATATTTTAATATAATTTCAAATAAAAAATTCTTTAAAAAACAATCATTACCATAATTTCGAATATTTCAACTTTTCAGGATTGTAAGTTTATTTGAGACTGTGGTTACAATTGTTTTTTAAAATAATTTTTTATTTAAAAATACATTAAAATGATGTTTTTTATTTTAAAAAAAATTATTTTTGATATAAGTATATTAAAATAATCTGAAAACACTAAAAATAATATTAATTTAAAATAAAAAAATACTTTTGAAAATGTAAAAATAAGGTTAGTTATAAACAATAAATTGATACGTACGATCAAGAAAGCTTGGTGGGGGGGGGGTATGGTGAAACATTAATTTTAATAATGGTATAATTGAGACTTTTTTTCGAGAATTGATGATTTCAAGGCTGTGCAATTAATATTTGTGTTTGTCAGAATGTAGTTGAAGATATTTTCTGATTGGATATGATATTTACTCTTCTTAATTGCATTTTACAGAGTGATTCATACCAAGCAACAGGATGCTACAACCTTCTCTGCTCAGGATTTGTGCAAACGAATAGCAGAGTAGCAATTGGAGCTGCCATTTCTCCTGTATCAGCGTATACAGGAAACCAATATGATATTAGCATCCTCATTTGGAAGGTATAAGAGCATATTCATATATTATTTTTAAATCATTGAAATAATAAAAATAGAACCTAATATTTATAACTTTTTGCACAGACTTGATTTCTAAGTAGTTTTTATTTATTTATTTTCCGAGAATAGGACCCGAAGCTAGGTAATTGGTGGATGAGTTTCGGTGACAACACCCTCGTAGGATACTGGCCAGCAGAGCTTTTTACACACCTAGCAAACCACGCCACCATGGTGGAGTGGGGTGGTGAAGTGGTGAACTCAAGGGCTAACGGCGAGCACACATCGACCCAGATGGGCTCCGGCCACTTTGCAGAAGATGGGTTCGGAAAGGCAAGTTATTTTCGGAACCTGGAGATCGTGGACTCTGATAACAGCCTCACCGCCGTCCAGAGCATCTCAACGTTAGCTGAAAACACCAATTGTTACAACATCGAGAGCTCTTACAGCAATGAATGGGGCACACATTTCTACTACGGAGGCCCTGGGAGCAATCCACTGTGCCCATGATTATGATTGTCATCGTCTTCTTGAATTGAAAATATATTTCTCTAGGCTCACGTAAATCTCTCGTCCTATCAAATTCTTTGAATATGTAAGTATGGTTGTGCTATTTCCGTTTTTGTTTCTGCTATATCTCCTATGTTTTTGGTTGTCTTGTGAGGAAGGAAGGTGTGTAGTCGTCGAATAGGCAGAAGTTTATAGCATAAACAGGCACGGAAATAGCAGTATTTTGGCTGGCTAGGTATCTCTTATGTCAATCTTTAGTTTTCTTGTATGCAATTGAAAACAGTGTATTATCATTTTTTTGTGGGTTCAATAGCTAAAGGTAACGTTTGTTCTTACAACTCAATTTATCATCATCCCTGCCGGCCGGCCACCTCTGAAGCTGTTTCGGCTAAAAATATTGATGCTTCTGTCTTGTCTTATTTAGTTTAATATTATAGTAGCAATTATTTTTTTAAATATTTTTTTATTTAAAAATATATTAAATTAATATTTTTATTATTTTTTAAAATTTATTTTGACATTAACGATCAACAATTCAAAAATTTAAAATTTAAAATAAAAAATAATTTAAAAAAAAAACACAATTTAACTGGAAAAACAAACACTATAAGAGTACAGCTCATTGTTTCCCCTTAGCCACCTTGATTGACTAGATTTTCGTATCAACTCTTAAATGTTCATTGAGTTCCTCGCAGAATTAATTTGTTTAATAAGACAAAGCTCTTTGTTAGTAATTCGTTAGCGATATTAAATAAATTGCATAATTATAAATACACATGTTTTTTTACTTATTTTTTCTTTCCATTTTTTATTACATAAAAAAATATTAAAGTTATAAAAAAAGAGATGCAACACATAGACAAAAGGTTGAACACAAGAAAAGAGACCTCCATTGGCACAAGAATTTCCGCCTGGATGGAACTGTCAAAACTCTTGCATAGAGGCTCTAGCTGAGGTCTAACTCTGCAGATGGATAAAGTTCAAAAGTGCAGAGGAATTTTATGTATGATAAGCAACAAGGCTCAAAGATAAATTTAAAATCCTTAGTACAAGTATCTTTCGTGGTATAATTCATGACAGCTAGCAAATATATATTCAAGAAGCACGTAATTTCTGAATGTATAGATGTTACAGGTTAAGGTGGAATGAATGGAGCTTCCTCTTCATTTAGAAGCTTTACTTTTGCATCTTCCAAATTTGAAGACCATCTACACAAACAAGTCAAATGTCTTGTGAAAAAATAATTCATGATCAAAACACAGATAATATGTATATAGACGGCTGAAACGGACACAACAATACAAGTGATATCGTGCAAGGGGATTTTCAACCTTATGATAGCGACAACCACCCTCTTTTCTAAGTGTTTTTAGAAGGAGAAAAAAAGGTTAAAAACATGTTTGAGATGTTAAGGAGCAGCCATCTAATATTATGTTCTAGCAACATGAAGTATTGACAATGACACCACCTGCAAGGTAAACAAATTCCAATATTTGCAGGTTTAGCTCTAAAATACATACCATTAGGATGCAGAACTTAACCAGTTAGGTATGAGGAACAATCATCAGATGTCAGGAAGACAAAAGAGGGTGCAATCTCATATGGCTGTCCTGCCCTGCCCATTGGAAACCCGGACCCAAAGCTTTGAACCTTCTAAACAGGCAAAAGCCGGTTGCAATGGCGTCCAAAGTGGACCTGGGGCCTCAGCATTTACTCCAATCCCTTCATTTATAAGCTTCAGAGCCAGAGCTCTTGTAAGAGATACAATGGCACTCTTAGTCGAGCTATAATCAAGCAACCCTGCACTCACTCCATGGTCGTTTTGATAAAACAGCTTCCTTCTTTCATGTGCTTCAAACAATCCCTGCATACCAATTGGGAATAAGATCAAAAGAATTAAGATTTCTTGACTGGTTAATTACTCGCAAATACCTCATCTTCATTATTAGAACATCCTCTCTGGATGGAAGAATTACTCAAAGCAGTTTTTCTTACTTGGTCCAGAAGAAGTGACCATAAATGTTGGTTCTAAACAGCCTCTCAAGCCAAGCCTCGGCAACCTTTTCTAGTGTTGTACTATAATGTTGCACGACTGTGCTGTCACCAGAATATCTATCTGCCCATATTTGCTCATAACTTGATCAACAACTCTCTTGTAAATTATCTTCATTGCTAACATCAGTAGCTAAGGCAATAGGTCTTTTGCATCACTTGTCTTTGCCTTCAGTAGCATCTTCAGGGCATCATTCTTGTTTCAATCCTCTATGCTTTCTACATACGTAAACACCACAGTTGCACCCTCTAATGCAAAATGATAGCATACAAATTTTTCTATTATGGAATCACCTCCTGTTATCAGAGCAACCTTTCCCTGCCAAAAAATTGAAAAATATCTTAGGTCTTAATTTGTTGTTCGATTGGAAAAAAGATAAACAGATTAAAAGCCAATGATGAATAAAATGAAAAAGGAGAAGAAAAATGGCACACATAAAGTTTGTTAGAAGGGTTGATGTAGTCAGGGTATATGTGTTGTGGAAGTCAGTGCATGAGATATTCTTTGCCTGTCTGTTGTCATTGAGTCTCTGATGAAAACTGAAACTGCTCCTCCTTAGTTGTCATCCTTTGCCACTGTCATTGGATACTTGTTCTAGTCTAAAAAGTGCTAAGCCTAAGGTGGGAAAACAGATAACAGTACAGGGAAATGTGAGAAAGTTCAGTCTTGAAACAGAGGCTGCAAACTTTGTGCGGCCAACATCCAAGAAACAGCAGCCTTGGGAGATAAAAATCAGGAGACATCATTATAAATGACAGCTTCCATTAGATACTTTGAGAATAATGATTTGACTCTGCTGAGCAACAGGAAAATTGTGCTTAAAGACTATTTTGATACTTTAACAACGAAGCTTGTTCGAAATGGTTCAAGTACAGTAAAAGTCAAAAGTTATTTCTGTATAGCAGAATCTCCGACATATTTATATTGCATGAGTTGCAATACATGTTGTTCCATAAATCTCAAATGTATGTAAAAATGAAAGTAGGGGACAGCATGAATTAAAATCACAGGAACACAACTCAACATGCATCAAAATGTACTTCCCAGAGCAAGTTCATCAAAGAATCAAGGGAACAACAGCATAAGCAGGCAAAAAAGAAAAAGAGTCAATAGTATTTAGGTGAGCACATTAGAAAAACAATTTCTAAATTCAGATTGGCAAAATTTAAAACAATCTAACCAAAGCATTTTATGCAACGGGGATAAGGGTGTTAGGGACAGGGGAGACTGTTTTCATGAGCTGTGTCCTTCCGCTTTCTGCATTGTGCATCGTTCAGTTCATGTTTCATAGAATCAATTGGCTGAAAACAGACGAAGTCCATCAAAACTTGTGTATGTTCGATAAGCAGGGAATAAAACGAAACCACAAGCATCATATGCATGGAATATGAAGCGGGCGTGTAACAATACTGAATCATAAATCAACATTCAGAGACCATAAGACCGCATAATTGTGTAAGCCTATCAGTGCAATTATGCAGCTAACATTGTTTATCTTGTCCTGAGTTTAGAAAACAGAACTGCACAAGTGGCCCAAATTAGTGTTTCCAAGTTGCACCTATAGGTTTTCAAAATTCTTTTTTTTCCCTACTTGTAAACTCTTCAGCAAAGATGTATGAAACCATTGAAATTAGAACATTTCTTTAAAGAAAGTAGACCAAACTTCATACAAATATTTATCACAGCTCCTCACATACTAAATAAACAAAAAATAATCGAAAAGTTTCCCAAACTATATCTTTCCCTGTGGTTCAATTACCAAAAAGATTCCAGTCATTAACTTTGAAATTAGAAACAGCAAGCTTAAAAACCTCAGCCATTGGCAAGAACCCAGATTGCGCAGCCGGGGCAGGTAAACCAGCACCAACAGTCGCAGCACTTTCACTCAAAGGACTTATCAAAACGGGTTCATAGGCAACAACGAGAACATCAGTGCCAACATTCTTAAGTCGAAGATTGGCCAAATAAACCTGCACAACATTCTGAGCTTCCCTTCCTTGTCGTGCTTTAGAAATCCCCATCTGCCCAACTGCTGTTGTAACAACAACTGAAACATTCCCAATTGGAACCTCAACCACGCCTGACTGCTCAACTAGAGTAAACCCTTGAGCATCTTGCTCATTCGCAAGGTCTTGAAGAAACCAAACGGCACTTCCATTATCATTCACATCAGGCTTCAAATCTAAGAGCTCGAAAATCAAGCTTTCATCACGACTTGGATCCACAAATGCCTCTTGATGATCAGGAACTTGTCGAATGTTGCTCACATCCTACAAAAACAAAAACATTTAGTTTTTTGATAGAGAAAAGAAATATATATATATATATATATATATATATATATATATAAAAGAAACTGACCTGGAATCTGACAGGGAAGGTGCTGGAAATTGAGCCGCCGTAGAGAGGGCGGTCGGTGCAAATATCCTCCGGCATTCTTTTTATGATTAACTGATCCTGAGGGTGGGACCAGAACAGTTGCGAAACTTCACGGTTTGTGTTTGATTTTATATAGGGAGTTCAAGGGGCGTATATTCGACGCCATATCTGCTTTATTTATAAGCTAAAACGATTTTCAGAGATAATTTTTATTTTTTGAAATTATAACAATAGCATATATTTAAAACTTAATGCAGCAAGTACGTCACCTCTGCTTTCTTAATTAATTATTAAGTAAAACACTAAAAGGCGAAGAATTTTTCCTCGTAGAGAAAACTTAAGACTCTTTTTTTTCAATTTGGATATCAACCTTTTATTTTGTTCAATTTCTCCATATTAAAGATCAATTACTTTTTATTTCTTAAATAAAATTAAAAAAAATCAAGATTAAAAATGTGCCAAATATGGGTGATATGTCCAAAGTTTACATACAAAATACATTTAGTTTTTTCTTTTTTAAAAATAACTCAATTTAGATTCTTTTAAATTTCATAAATTTAATTTTGATATATAAAATTATTTTTATTATTTTTTAATCTCTTTGGTTAGAGAAATAATAAAGAAATTGATGGAGTCTAGCGATGAGAAAAAAATAATCGTTCATACCATTTCTAAAAACCAAAATGATTGTTCTTGATGCCCATATATTCTATGCGATATAAAAAGTTCAATGCTAGTTGTTTAGAACTTTAATGTTGCTTTTAAAAAAACAAGTATAAATTGAGGAAGAAAAATCTAAGCTAGTTTGATTTTGAGTTTTTGTATTTTTTTTTCATGTTTTTGGTTGATGGATTAGTTTGTAGATTTTCTAAGGATGTTGGTTATGTATTATTTTAGTTGAAATAACTTTAAAAATAGAGTTTTTGGGCAAGAAAACACTAGCTTAATTTTTTAACCACCACCGTGATGGTTGAAATGTGAGCTCACAATTAAAACATTGTCTACCTCGAGATACAAGGTATTGTCTGCATATTTTTTATAAAAAAAATAAATCACTCGCTACTTTAAAAGATTAAAAAAAATAAAAGCAAGCTCACACGTGGGCCTAGGCTTAAAGACCAACATGCTTAGGCTCTTCCTTAAATGGCTTAGTGGCATTAGGCTATAAGCATGCGCTTCTAAGTTTTTTTTTAATATTTTAATTTTATATTTAGGTTAAATATAAATTTAATTTGATTTTTTTATTCAATCATTTAATATTTAAAATGATTTTCTAAAATAATTTATAGTATTAGAATTCTTTTTTATTTCATCGCCCATTTATTTTTTAATCTTTTAAATTTAGTTCTTATTATTTTGATTGTTATTTGTTTTCTTTGAGATAAATTTTTATATTTTATTTTACTTGTTTGTTTTCTCTAAGATTTTTCATCGATTTTGAAAATAATTCGGGTGTTTCTAATCTTTTTATTTGTTGTTCTTTGCTAGATTTATTTTAGTTAATCAATATTAAATTGATTGATAATTAATCTTTTTGTTTCAGTCTAAGTCAATGATTTAATGAGCTGTGAGTGTGAGATCTTGATCTGAGTTTCAAAAATTTAACCGAGTTTATATTTTCTTTTCTTTTGTATTTTTATACTGATATTTTTTTAATTTTATCATTTAATATTTATATCATTAATGATTAGGCTTTTTTTTATGCTTTCTATATGATTTTTTTAAACCTTCTCTTTTTTTTTTTAGGTTCCCATGTTTATTTTAGGTTGGTTTATATATCATCCTTTTTTCTTGTTCGTATCTGTATTCTAGGTCATATTTTTGTTCAAAGCACGCTTTTGTTGCACGTTCTTTTTTCCAATAAATAAAATATTATAACCCGCAGCGTAGTAGAAGCACAGAAATCTAGTTTATAAGCTAAACGGTTTGTTTGTGTCAAAAATTCTTAATTCTTAGTAATCAAAAACTTTTTATCTCAATATTGGTGTTCTTTAAAGTTTCAAGAATCTTAATCATATCCCCTCATTAAATTAACTAGGTTTTAGTGGCAAAACAAGCTCCGGGCTACAAGTAATTTCTTGATTTCATGTTTTTGATCATATGGGGCCGGAAGTCAAGCACTAAGCTCATGACTTGAATGCAAGCGGTGTGATGAAGATCTGAAGTTGAAAAGCATTTTAAACGTACTGAGACTGTCATCAAAGATTGATAGCATAATTGAACAAATGAGTTAAATTTCATTATTAGAAAACATCAGATATCCATGTGTTCTTTCTGGAATCACAAGATTTCACAGGATTCAAGGTGAAAAAGATCAAAACTACAAGGATTTTCATCTCCATTAAGCGAATAGGAGGTGATGGGTCCAGGATTTACGCCAGCGACCCAAGCTTAAAGGCTTACTCCAAACTCCAAGGTTTTATTTTAATATATTTTTAAATAAAAAAATATTTTGAATTATCATTAGTATCATAATTCCAAATACACCTGAAAAAAAATTTACAACAGCTCTTGATAAAAAATAAAGAGGTTGGTTTATCGGTTTTTTGTTTTATAAAATGTAGCCGTGTCAATGAATTTCTATCTATGAGAGGCTATTTATATGTTTTTGAACTTCCATTGCATAAAAGAAAGAAAGGAAATGAGGTTGAGGGAGTTTTTTTTTACCTAGTTTGATTGTGTTTTTTTGACAACTTTTTTTTTAGTTAATAAATTGGTCTTCAAGGATTTTAGAAATGTTTATTGGGTGTTTTTAGATTAAAATAAATTAAAAATAAGTTTTAAATAAAATAAATCATCTACCGCAGTATACAATTTGTTTTTTTATTTTTTTTAAAAAATACTAGGTGGATAATTTGTGATCTACTCAATTTAAAAAAGAAATAAAATCAACTTTGGTGTATGAGTCCGAGTTAGCAAATCCACACACCTAGACTTCCTTTTAAAGGTAAAAGTGTTAGGACATCCAAGGCAACTCAGATGACCTACTTTTCTTCTTTTTTATATAAAGAATTTATATGTAATTTTTTTAAAAGTTAATTAATTAACAATAAATTTGTTATATTATTTTATTAGATTTTTAAAATAGCTAATAATATATTTAGATGTTATTTTATTCAATACTATCTAATTTTTTAATTCTAATTAAAGAGCAATTGATTTCGAATTCTTGTGAAATGGTAAGATTGAAATAAGAAAGACCGCAATGAAAAACATAGCAAACATGAATGGTATGCCATAAGTTTTGAAAAAAATACATTTTTGTCCTCCAACTTAAACAATCACACAAATTATATAATTTTGGTCGCTCAACATTTTTCCAATTTTATTTTGGTAGAAAAGTTCATTGTTATTATTTTTTGGTTCTTGGTTGAGAAAGCAGAGAGAGAAAAAATGTTGGATTCCAGCAGTAAAGAAAAAAACATGTTGTTAACATCAATTTAAGCCAAAATTTGCAATTTTGTGTCAAATTATTCAATTTGATAAGGAGAGTCCATATTAGATGTTCTTATTCCTTGAAAGTTCATGAAAAACATATCTGACCTTAGATTGATTTTTGGTTTTGGGTTAAGTTCGATTTTTGAAACAATTTTTGAGGTAATGAATAGGTTTATCATGGTTTCTAAGGTGTTTATAGATGCTTTTGATAAAAAAAAAAAAAAAGGTTGAAAAATGAGTTTTTGGGATTAAAAGAACCTCGAGCCCGATTTTCCAGCCTACCGTAGTGATTGAAATCTGAGTAAAACAGATGACATGTTGTTTGTCTAGATAGGTGACGTGTTGCTTGCTTTTATATATATATATATATATATATATATATATATATATATATGAAAAATTGGGTAACCAACATGTTGTCCGCCATAGATGCAATAATAAAAAAAAAGGAGCCCAGTCACGCGGACCTTGATGAAATAGGTCAGGTGGGCTAGGCCAATAGTGCCTAGCCTTTTTTTCTTTCTTTTTTTTTAAATTTTTTTTAATTAATACTTTTTTATTTATTTTAAAAACTTAATTATATTTACATTAATACCTCTTTTCTCTTTTATTTTGTTTAGAGAGCTTCTTTTAAATGATGATGATTTTTTTGTTATGCATTTAATTTTCCAAGAGATTTTTCTGATTCATGTATGATTTTTTTATATCTTTTGTATAAATAAGCTATATTTAAAAAATAAAAAATATTTATTTTCATATCATATTTTTAATATGTGTAAGCCTTGTATATTATTTATTTTATTTTATCTATTTCTATTATCATTTGATTAAATAAAAAATATTTTAATAAATAAAATTAGCAAACATGATCGAGTAAATGTTCAGTTTTACGAGGTTAAATATTTTAATTTATATCTATCTTTGATTTTTCAAGTTTTATTTTTAAATATTATTAATTATTTTTATATTTATTTATTAGTGCATATAGCTTTTATTTATTTAACTACACACACAAACATATTAAAATACACACACATACACACTCTTAGGTAAACTAGGGGTAAAATATTTTTATTATATATATATTTTTATTTTTTTACCCAAGAGCGTGTTTGTTTACTACAAAAGCATGAAATTCATGTCTCCACAGCAACAATCCACTGCCTCCCTCTTCTCTCAGTAAACCAAAAAATAAAATAAAATTGCAGGAATGCAAGAAGAAGGAGAGATGGTGACACCAGGAGAAGTATTAGGCAAAGCAACAGAACTAAAAGCAGGGAAAGGAGCCTACATAGGATCATATCGCGACACTGATATACAATACGTCTTCTCTTCTCTCACTGGTCTCCGCCGCACTCTATCTCCTTCTCCTGACTCTCCTGACCAGGTACTTCTTCCCCCCCTTTTGTTTTGTTAAAGTTCTAAGCTTTACTATCATTTGATTATAGATAGTTGGTTCTTGAAATTAGAAAACAAAAAAATTGCAACTTTTTTTTCTATATGGCTACTGTGTGTTGGGGTTGGCTTCTTTTTTTTTTTTTTTTTGCTTTTTTTGAGGGAATTTGAGAATTTTAGATGTTTCGGTGTACTGGGTATTATGTTCTCTCCATTTTTCTTTTTGGGTTTTTGCTAGTTTCATGAAGTTTGCAGTATTTTTTTTATACTTTTTTTAGTGGTGCTAGGGTAGGGAATGTAAGATGTTGAAACTTGAAAGTGCTGGGCTTTGGTTGTTAGGGATGGATAAAAAAAGTTTGGTTCTTTATGCTTACTTTGGTTGCTCAGAAGGGAGAAAGCGGGATAAAGGGATAAATTATCTGATTTATGCAATGCAACGACAGGAAATCACTAAAATGCAAAAGAAAGGAGCCTAAATATCAGTTTAAGAAACTTTTTTTCTTCTCTATGTCCATATAAAGCTCAATATTCTGTGAAAGAGGTTATCTAATTGACTAATTTCTAGATTGATGCAAGGAGCAAAATTGTAAATTGATGTGTTATGCTGAGTAATGTCTTGCGATGTATTGACATGCTATGTCAGCCGATGCAATTTCTCTAGTTTTTGAATGTTATACTGTAATTAAGCATAAGGTAATCTTGGTATGTTTGGTATTGTTGTTGAGAATTGGAATCGTTACAGAGACCAACTGTCGAAGTAACTGGACACAAGGCCCATGGAGCTGTTCCGGAGCCTGGAGGTGTTGTCATTGCCAGAGTAAAACCTACTCATTTATCTTCTTATTTTTTATTTATTAAGCTTTGTTATCTTTGTGTAATTTTTTGAATTGTGATTTTGATAGGTTACTAAAGTGATGGCAAAAACAGCTTCAGCTGATATTATGTGTGTTGGTCCTAAGTCCGTGCAAGAGAAGTTTACTGGCATAATTAGGTAAGATGACATTGTGGTTTGCTATCTTATTTTGCCTAGTTGCCTCTTTTATTTGTGTTAGCTTAGCATACTATACCGAGAAGTTAATAGTACATAAAAATTGAGGATAACTTCTTCTCTTAACAGACAGCAAGATGTAAGAGCAACTGAGATTGACAAAGTGGATATGCATTTATCATTTCGGCCTGGTGACATCGTCAGAGCTCTTGTCGTATCCTTTATGTTTGAAGTTCTTATACTTCTCTGCTATAAAGATCATTGCATTCTCATGAATTGTGGTGTTAAATGCCACAATTTCGTATACCAATTCCCAATAAGCTTGATGTAACAAAATAAGAAGTTTTTCCTTGATGCAATACTGTTAACAAGCTATCACTTGGAGATGCACGAGCTTATTATCTTTCAACTGCAAAGAATGAATTAGGTGTTGTGTCTGCAGAGAGCGCAGCTGGTAAGCTTCTACTAGATTTATTGTTCTAGAAAGTATTCATATTTAGGCGTTTGAAGTACAAATGAGACATATTCCTGACTGTTGCATTTAACTGTCTGTGTTACCCAGTACACGCTTCTGCTTTTCAAAACTCAGTGGTGCTTGTGCACCTGTATTCCATTAATGTGAACCTCTAGTCATTGTTCTCCCAATTTCTATTGTATTTCTCTATATTCTGGTTTCTTTCCCCTCTTGCTGAATTCATAGTTTATGGGTATATCAATCAAACAAAGTTACCATCATGTGATGGTTGTTGTTTAGCGTTCTCTTGGGGTTATCATATTAGCTTGTACTGATGTGTGTTTTAGATTTTGATGCCATTGCACTCTGATTGAGATGCAATTTTTGCCTTCTTGTGATATTTCGTGCATTCACCAAATCCTTTCTGTGTAACCAGGGCTTACTTCAAGTTCTTCTTGTTAACTCCTCTCTGTTTCCACCTTAGATGCATGCATGAAACACCTTTGATTCACTATTAAATTCTATCTTAGCAACTGTTGAGATGCATTTTTTTTTTAACATATTCCTATGAAGTGAGCCCAGGCCAGGTTAATTTGGTTTTGAGATTGTTATGCTGTAAATTATCTGGTATGGAAGGACACGGGTGTTAATTATCTAATGAAAACAAAATTCTTTGAACTCCAATCTCAAGTTTTGATGGCGTCCGATGTCTTGAAGTGACTTAAAATCACATAAAATACAGCCAGTTCACTTTTATATTTGGAAGAATTAAAAAAAAAGTGCCATTTTTATACTAACCTGGTAATTTGTTATTCTACTTTTTACCAGAAGAAGAGGTAATCCTAATACGTAATAAAGTTACTGTAAAGTGGACACCTTCAAGTCAAGCTAGTAATATCTATGGCATTGGTAATAATAGGGTGCCATGTCTGATTTGAAGTCTTCTGCTATGGTTGGGCTGCCAATGCCATCTCTGTTGACCAGAGAATACAAAAACATTCATTATCGAACTCACTGCTTAACTACTTGTATGTTTTATGTTGCATATTCTTCTAGCATGGCTTGGGTTTTTTACCTTCTTAATAAACAAATCAGATAGGTTAATGCATTGATTTTCTTTGATGTTTGGGTGATTGCTGTAGGTGCAACAATGGTTCCCATAAGTTGGACAGAGATGCAATGCCCATTGACAGGCCAAATTGAGCAAAGAAAAGTCGCCAAGGTTGGAAGTTGAATACACTGAGTAATCAAATAGCGTTAGATGTAACTTCTACCGAATTTTTCTCATAGAGGAAGTGCGATTAGAATTTGCAACTAGTGAGGACAGCAGTGATTTTTGTGTTTGGTTCAAGATATATTGTTCTGGTTTAGGGAGTGCCCCATCTGCCACATCACATGGTGTGGTGTTGACAGTTAGAAGAAAAGACAATTTGCCAGATCTCCTTCCGCTGAGCCATTGTTATCAATGTAACAATTCACCAAACCAGTCTTCATTTTTATTTTATATTATGTTGCTCTATGCTTTTGTTGTCTCCTCAATGCAGATGAAAATCTTGCAATTTTTTTTTATAATAACTTGTCGTAATTTAGCAGAGGTGATCTTTCAATCCACAAGGACGTGTTAAATCATGAATTTTTCTCAGCTTCTGATGCAATTGGCTTCTTCCATCTGAAATTCAAACCCAGTATTCTGCAAACAGCTGATTCTTAGACTAATATCATGATGTAAGCTTGAGCTTTTTATGTTCGACTCGAGGTACAGTTACCAAAAGAATAAGAAAACAAGCTTCTGCTTAGACCGCATGAATGAAGGAATCAGGCAGTAATCTGTGGAGAAAGTAACAGAAGAAATAATATACAAGGCAAACAGGTTGAACATGTAAGGTAATATGCGTCTCATGCTTCTCTTAGCTGCCAGAGCAAAGGAGATGCATCCCTTGCTTGAAAGCAAATTTGGAACAGTTTGCTCCATTCTTTTCTCCAAGGGAACTTGGAAGTTTTATTACCCCGCTATATGGTGTTTGAGACGATATAGCAAATGAATGTAACTGATTTTGTCGAATGACATGTTTCAGACGATGAAATGATTGGTATGACGATACCATGCAAGTATAGGAGTGGGATCCTTTCGATGGAAAAAATGATATAATGGATTTGGATAGAGAGACGCAATTTGATGGATAAATATAAAGACTCAATTGAGAGACACGAGTTCGAACATTTGGAAACGAATATTTCATTCTATCTCGGAAAAAGAAAGAAGGAAACCACTACAATCAATCCACCTTAGAAAATTTGAAAAAGAATGGATAAATCTGCTTTAAAATGGAACAAAACAAGAACCCACCCAATCCAAAATCACACATATAAAACTACACAAATATCATCATGATCTTCTTCTTTTATATACACCACAATTTGAGACACACAGTGTCAGTCCTTGACAAGCTCGAGTTTTTCCCTCTCTAAACTACCAATCAGAACATCAGTTGCTGCTGACACATTTATAACTGAACTAAAACACAATGCCTTGTCTTCCCCTCCTCCTTCAACCACTGCCAACTCTCTCTTCTTCATCTCCTATCCTTCTCTTTCTCCAAAATCCACACCACGTCCCTTCTGTAACCTCTCTTAAAAAACCCAAGAAGATTCTCCTCTCAAAACCTCTCAAAATCCCACCTTTTGCCCTCACAGAATCATCAGACTCTCCTCAATCTATTGACCCTTCTCCACAACCCCTCCTTCAAGAGCTCTCTGTAAGCACCCACATACGCCTTTAGATATGTTTTGCATGTACTGTCATGTTTTACATTTTCCGAAATTGTATATTGTTCTAGTGATTTTTGTTGTGTTTTTGCCTTGTGGGGTTGCAGTACTGCTTTGATCTTCCGTCAGATTATTTCCAACAATTACCACGTGATCTTCGATTAGATGTGAGTTGAATTTGTGATTTTCTTTTTTAACGTACTTTAGTTGTCTTTTTTGTTTGTTAGATGTTGTTTTATTGGTCAATTGAGAGAATTTGTGTTGGTGTTATATTTGTGTTTGTAGTTAAATGATGCAGCTTTTGATCTTTCGAATGGACCGGTTCTTGATGAGGTTAGTTGTTTTGTTTTCACACATTTTCTTTTTAATTAGAAATGAGGAAGTACAGCATGCCAAATGGCAGGACTCCAATCTACTAGGCCATTGAGCTCAAAGAATCTTTTAAAAAAACCATTATGGGTACATAGTAAAGCTTCCATGGTTATGTTTAGGATGATCTGGTATGCTGGGATAGAGTGCTAATAATAGTAGAGTGTAAAAGTTTAGAGGTTGCCTAGTGTGATTTGTATAATTCATTTGACTTTCGTAGTTCCTATCATTTTTTTTCTACCAGTTTGTTGCAAAGAACTGCAGGTGTATATCACCATTTTGCTGTCACCAAATTCTCATTTTAGACGTCCTCTATGTTTGCCTATGTTTGTAATGTTGTTGACTACAATGAAAATAATTTTTCGCTGAAACTACTTTTGGATGTAACTTTTTAGTGCGGTAAAGAGCTGGGAGAACTCTTGTTAAATCTCTCTCGAGCATGGGAGCTGGGTGACACATCAACTTCCCAAGCTTTAGCGAGCAATTTGCCTATGCTGGAGAGCTCTTTAACAAACAATGCTAAATCAGGCAAGAATAGGCATTCATAACTGACATTGGTTGCATGGTTTGGAGTTTTTTTCAGAATCTGAAGCTCGTACTTCATTTTATGCTTGTTTAGCATTTGGCAAACGTTTGGTATCTGCTGGAAGGAGGTTCCAATCCATGGGACAGTATGGTCAGGGTGAACTGCAAAAGGTACTTAATCGAACTTTAAAGCTCATCTTGTGCTTTCATTATTGTTCTCATATTGTTACTACGCAAAATGTATGTTGAAAATCCTTTTGTTATGGATACAGTATGTGGGATAAAAATCAACTGCCATATTAACTGCACTATCTTTTACTTAGTCCGAATGGACTTAGATACTTTCACTTAGTAAATTGCTTGTCTGAGTTCAATCTTTTGCTCCATCTGGAGTCCCTTGATGAAAGAAAAATAGTAATATTCTAGTTGCTGTTGGAAATCTTTGTTAAAAGAACTAGGAATTGGTTTATGTCAATTGTAGTATACTGCATATCAGATGCATTATCTATACTTTGCAAGCTCATCAACAATGTCATTCATTTCTACATGTGACGTTAGTTACACTGGAGATTGTGTTTCTGAAGCAAGGCAATTGTTTTAATACCACTCAACCATTATAGATTGCACAAACAATGATTACAACGGGAAAGCTTCTTTCTGCAAGTTCAATACCAACGGAAACTGATGAGGAATCGAAGAAAGAAACAAAAGTCTTCAAGGTGGCTGATAACCCCCTGTTTACTTAGATGTTACCTCTAAGAGATGTAGTACACATGAAATATATAATTTGCAATTTTAATCCCATCTGCAGTTTGGAGAACTACAGGTTGAAATAACACCACAGAAAGCTAATATTGGGGCTGTCATTGGACTTGTATTTGGGTAAATATTCCATATAAATTGTCATTTCCATTTTTCAACATTTTATTTTACAACAAAGAGGAGAAACATTTTTTAAACATCCAATTTTGAAATGTAGGATTGTTTCATGGGAACTAGCTCAAGGCATTCAAAGCATTCCAGAAAGTTCATTGGAGTATGCAAACGACAATGCTTTACTTCTGGCTAAGGTGTTGGAAAAATGCACAACGGATTTTAATTCCCTCTGTTCCTCTTAGAACCTATTAATAATCAAGGCGTGCTAAAACCTGAAATTTTCTGGATGCAGTCTCTAAGAGGAGCTCTACTTGCCCTTTGCTACTCATCAGCCTTTCTGTCTGCTTGTACCACTGTGGCACTTTTCTTACTTGCAAGACAACTCAAGTCAAAGGAAGATTGAGGTTTTTTGGATTATTATACCACGCCTTTTAATGTTCTTGTATTGAAGTGACCAGAAGTCATCAGTTCCACCTAAAGTGATTACATCAAGGTTTTAGTATTATGTCTAACAATGAAAGTACAAAACTTTTCAAGTATGATGTCATAATTGCCTAATCCTTTTTTTATTTTTTATGACCTGCCTTTGGAAACTGTACTAGGTCGTGAGTTAAAGAAGTTTTATTGTTTGGTTTTTGCCGTTTGCTTTTGTTATGTAGAAGTTTCAAGGACTTTGATATACAGGTTTACAATATAGCTGTACAGCCATTATTTATATGTTCACACCTGCCTTTTATTTTTGTAATCGATACATGCGTTGTGTTCTCTTTCATCATCAAACAATTCTCTTAGGTCTGAATTTCTAATGAATTTTTTTTTTTGGAACTTCATTGCTTCAACTCAAAGTTATAGAGGAACGGATGGTTGGGATGTAGAACTTGTGCGAGGATTTTTTTTATTCATTTATTGAATTGATCCTTAGTTTTAATTTTTGTTACAGGCCTGAACATTGCAAGTGAATGACTATTGGTTTGCATAATAATTTTAATCTCTCAAGTACCAGGTCCTTGCCAGATATTGGCAAGGCCGTGATACAAATTAAAGCATTTATGCTCTTTTGAGCTAAACATCAGATCCTGAAATTTCCCCATAATTGAGGCTGAGTGCAGCAAATTCTCCGTCTCTATACTTAAGTATCTGATGGATAGATGAGCATGCATGAGGTCACGTCTGTAAGATAGACAGATGGTTTAGAAATGACAAGTATAATTTTTAAATGTTCCAATTCTCTTTTATCATATTGATTATGAACTTCAATGGCAGTTAAGGAAGTTATTACTCTAATAGATGCGGCAATTAGCTGGCTAATGCTTAGAATAATGCATTTGAAGAAAGCCATCCAGGAAAATGACAGGAAATTAATTTGCAGAAGTTGAAACCAAGGAGTGTATGGGGTAGAATTAAAGAACTATGTTCCGTGAAACCTTGAAAAAATCTCTTTTTTTTTTACATTTAATTGATAAGTCCCTGAAATCTACCGGACCCAAAAGATCCATGTTAGATAACCTAATCTTCTCTTTATGACCATAGTGAACATGCTTAGTTTTCATTATTGTTCTTAATGTATTGACAGAGACAAATAAGAAGCTGTGTGAGCTGGCTGACATTTCAAGCCTTAGACTTCATGTGGTTCTTGTTTTTTGTAAATTTATTAAATAGGCTTCAGATTTTGAGGAGACCATTTGCGGTAAGAATTATGGAATAATGTTGTCTCAATCTGACCAGCATAAACTTGCATCCAGGGCATTTCTTGTCAAATTGGCCACTCACAGATTCTTTGGACTCCCTGCATTTGTTTATCATATAAACTTCAGATTCTTCAGATCACCAAAAGGCATGCTGTCACAGGCTGATTAGGTGTAACCTTGAGGTAAGAGTATTTTTAGTAATCTGGAGTTATAGTTGCCAATTGATTATTTCTGCTATAGTCTTGCTGATCCAATATTAAAAGAGGGAAGGGTTAATGGCTTAATTTATTTTCTTGAGTTGGCCCCAACTTCATTGAGTAGCCAAGTACTTTCCTTGCCATTGACCTTGCATTGTTTTGGTTTCCATTTGTCAAATATTTCGTTGTCTACTAGCTATGTTTGCAGCTCTTAAATCATTTGTCATCTTATGCTAAACATGTTGAATCTTCATTGAGATCCACTTAGTACTGAGAATCTATCTCAATTTATGAAGATATGCATATTATTCCAACATGTTTTAGTTAGCACTACAGTTTGATCATTTCTGTTTTAAATTCAAAATCCAAAGTGATTAGCACTAAGAGGAAGAAAACCACTCAATTGAAGGACATGACTTCAACATTTCTGTGAGATATGTTACATCTTTTAGTTTTGTTTCCCTGTATTGATAAATGGCCCATCTTATGTAAGCAAGTACTTGATATTCTTTAAATCTTCATAAATCATCATATTCTACTAGTTTGATTTAGAAAATGAATCTGTATTTAGAATCTTTTCACACAACCACCTACTGTGTGATGATTTGTATGAGATACACTTTGGGTGTACAGATCATGTATCTAAAACATAATTCATATACAGAGAGAGAGAGAGAGAGAGAGAATACTTTTTTAATAGTTATTTTCTGTCGAGAAGAAACAGTGGAAAATCTTCTGCACTCTATTAGGCTGAGATTAGTGATTGGTTGCAGTTTTGTTGTTTCAATGTTATGTTCTAAGTGGATATATGCACCTGAAGATTCATGCAATTAATTCTTGGAAAAACAGCAACTATCCAAACTATAAACTGCAGCATGAAATGCTTTCAAGTACAATTATGTGATCTGTTCTGGATCTCGACTCGAATAATTTAGCCAAAAACCAAAGATAATTATTGTCTTAAGTGCTGACAATTAACAAAACCTTTCCTTGTCTATGCATCATCTCTCACGTCACTGAGGACCACAGTAACTTGATCGATTTGCTGCTGCCTCACAAAATATATAAGCTTTTAAAAATCCCTGACAATAAATAAACAGAATTAACTACTACAAACAATTCAATAAATTAAGGTAACTAATTGTACCTGCTGTCCACTACGCACATGAATCTCCTCCAAATCTGAAATGTTATCAACCCCATTAATTTGGCTGTCTCTTTAAGCAAGTGAATGTTATTGGTAATGAATTGTTCTCGTGGTGTGTGCTATGTTATATAGTTTATTATTTCAGTCAAGTTGGAATATTCATATCGCTTTCTTTGGGTTTGGTGCTTCCCCACTGAATTATAGAACAAATTATAGAGACAACTTGGCTCAACATTAATGCACAATATGACATTCATGGTTGACTTAAGGTATGGAGTGATAAAACTCTTTTCTTTGGTTACATTAAACTCAAGAAAGAATGGACTTCTTGATTCAAATATTATCCTCGATACTTGGGTTTTTGTACCTTGTAGGACAAGAATGAACAAAAGAAAAGAAAAGAAAAGGTAATTTGATGAAGTTCAATTTTATCCCATGACTTTTAAGATGAGATCTAGGATAAGATTATTAATCTTCTGGTTTTGATAATCTAGTCCATTTTTTCTTGGTAAATGGACTAATAAATCATGTTCAATACAAAAGGTCTTTTCCTTAGAATTTTGAAAATCTCTGATAATTAAGTCAATATCATACGACATAAAAAGACAATTTTCTTTTAGAAAAAAGCCCTAGAAATAGATGCATGTCATTTATAGTAGAGAAAAATCGAACCTACCTTGTGGAGGTTATATTGATTCTTTTCATAGCTTTTGAGTTTCCCCTCTTTTATGGAAGAGGAAGAGGTTCACTTTTCAACCAAATATCTATGTCTCGTTAGGATAAAATATATTTGACTCATTAGAGTGAAATATCTTTAACTATGGGTTTGACGGCTCGCTAGACCCACACAAGTCTAGGCTCAGTGTTTGGCTTGCCAGTGCCATGCATGCCACGCATGTTTGGGCTTAGCAAAACGATGGTGGGTTTGACAGTTTGCTATACCCACACAAGCTTGGGCCTAACACTTAGCCGAGCTTGAAGATGGTGGGTTTGGCGGTTTGTCAAACCTATGTATGTTTGGGCTCAGTGTTTGGTTCAATGTAGGGATAGTAGGTCTGGTGGTTCGCCAGACCCATATAAGTTTAGATTTAACGCTTGGTTGACCTTAGAGACGGTGGGTCTGAAAGTTGACCAGATCCATACATATTTGGGTTCAACACTTGGCTGAGCCTAGAGATGATGAATTATCACCCTAAAAATTGTTTGTTTGTTAAGAAAAGAGGACTTACAAAAAAAAAAAAAAGGGTGTCAATCCATTAATAGTCCCTCAAAATATGTGTATTATACGCATAGATTTTGAAAATCTCATGCCAGCAACAAATGAGAGTTATTTTACCTTCTCTAAAAGACTCTGTGTGTCCCATACATAATTGTTGGGATTTTCATGCTTATATGGCTTGTCTTTATTGGGATAAAGTGTACCTTGAAAAACAAAATGGTGGCTTGCATTAAATATGCTAATTAAGTGAACTTCTAAATCTGTGATGATATGAAAAATTATTATCCAATGGTGGGAGTAAAAGGAATTTTTTTTTTCAACCCTAGTCGTTCTTGCTTATGACTTTTCTTTTACTTTCATTCTTTGTGCTTTTTGAAAATTTGTTTCCACAGAAAGACCCCAAAATATCTTTGCTGCCTTTATTCTTGATCCAAAAGGTAAAAAAAGTATTTCAAACATCTTTATCTTTCTTTTACTCGAAATAAAAATGGACCCCAAAAATATTAAAGTTTTCTCTAAAATGAGAAGTGCTTCATCCCCTGATAAGGAGTTCAAGTTTCAACCAGAACTTGAAAGAAGTGATAGGAGATACGAGTCCTTTAGATTCGAACCTAGGGTAAGAGAAGATGCCACATTGGTGGCCTCCTCTAGTGAGGAAGAGAGAAGATTATGTTGTAGGAGTCCATCTTCTACCCTTTTCAGAGAATTTTAATATATATATATATATATATATATATATATATAGAGAGAGAGAGAGAGAGAGAGAGGTTACATCCAACTGCTAAGGATGATGTCCCTAGCAATATATGTGTTACAGATGTGGAATTCATGACTCGTCACCAACCTGACGAGTATGTGGACAAAATGCCTCACCCTGATGAGCGCATTAACCAACTGACTCTAGGCACCTCTCAAGGTTATTTCAAAATTTTCATCCCTATCTGCATGTGTGTAATGTGATACTCCTTTCCTCATCACTATCAGCTGGGCCTCAACCAGTTGCAGCTAAACAAGTGGACGATCATGTTCACTTTTAAAAAATATATGTATGATGGTTTTTTAAGTATTTTTTTATCATATTATTAAATAAAAAATGATTCCAATATAAACATCATTATTGAGAATTATTCTTCATGATTTATTTCAGTTTACTTTTTATGGATTTATCGTAGTCTCAAACAAATGACTCCATATTGATTTGGTGCTCAATTTTGCAAGCATATATTTTTTTTTATCATATAATTAAATAAAAATAGTTAAAAAAACACAAAGTTATTAAACTCAATGGAGTTCATGATCTAGGTTGCGAGTTTGACAGGTTAAACTAGGTTAACTCGAGTTGATATAATATCTCATCATCTCAATAATTTTTTTTTATGAGAAGATGTTATCTTGAAAATATTTTCAAAGTCAAATCATATTTTTATTAGTCATCTGAGTTTTATGTAACCCGCCAATATGAATAGATCATGTTAGGACAACTCCTATACAGTTTAATTTGAAGCTCGAGCTATGCAGAGAGTATGATCATGAGGTTTCTAGTTCGACTTGCTAAATTGGGTTTAATGACATTATCAAATAATTTTTTTTATTTTGAGCATTATTTTTTACATCTAAAATTTTTTTGGTCTCATTGTAGGGTAGCGTTGGGAATTATCTAGTTACAAAACTATTCAAAAAAACCTTAATTAATGCAATTAAAAAAAAAACATCTTAGCCTAATTCATTTGGAAAGAAAATGAAAATAAAGGAAAAAAAATAGTGGTGTAAACTTGATTAAAGAGTAATTACATTCTTAGCTACATTTACTATTTTTTTTTTCGATTCAGTGAGGTCTATTGACCCCAAATTCCAAATCAACGATGGATATGCCCCTGTATATATCCTATGACATTTACCTAGTTCATATCTTTTTATGAACCTCACAATTTACATGATTGGGAAATTTTTCAGAAAGAAAAAAAAACCCTTTTCATTTTCTCAAAAAAAAAAGGGGGGAATTTTTATTTTTTTTTGGTTTAAAGTCTTGCATGATTTACACTAACCTCTTTTGCTCTCTGTATATATGTTCTCATACCCAACCCTCCTCTCTTCCATAACCTTTTGGCTCATCTCTCTCTCTCTCTCTCTCTCTCTCTCCACTTCCACCATGGCCTGCTCAGCCTCAGACCTAGCTCCTCTCCTCTCCACCACTGTGAACTCCACAGAAGCTGCCACCTACTTATGCTCCCAGTTCAGCAGCATAGCCAACCAGCTCTCAGACACAACATATGCAGTCAACAACACTTATCTCCTTTTCTCTGCCTACCTGGTCTTTGCTATGCAACTTGGCTTCGCCATGCTTTGTGCTGGCTCTGTGAGGGCCAAGAACACCATGAACATAATGCTCACTAATGTTCTTGATGCTGCTGCTGGTGGCCTTTCTTACTATCTCTTTGGCTATGCTTTTTCCTTCGGTTCTCCCAGCAACGGTTTCATTGGCCGCCATTTCTTTGGTTTGAGAGAGTTTCCTTCTTCTCAAGCAGACTATAGTTTCTTCCTTTATCAATGGGCTTTTGCTATAGCTGCTGCTGGCATCACTAGCGGCTCCATCGCTGAGAGAACCCAATTCGTTGCTTACCTCATATACTCCTCCTTCTTAACTGGCTTTGTTTACCCGGTTGTTTCCCATTGGTTTTGGTCCGGTGATGGTTGGGCCGGTGCGGTTAAATCTGATAATAATCTTCTATTCGGTTCGGGTGCAATTGACTTTGCCGGTTCGGGTGTGGTTCACATGGTTGGAGGAATAGCTGGTTTGTGGGGTGCTCTCATCGAAGGCCCACGTATTGGCCGGTTTGACAGGAGCGGTCGGTCCGTTGTATTACGCGGTCACAGTGCTTCGCTCGTGGTGCTCGGTTCGTTTTTGTTGTGGTTCGGGTGGTACGGGTTCAACCCCGGTTCGTTTTTGACGATTTTGAAGAGTTACGGTGATAGTGGAGGGTATTACGGTCAGTGGAGCGCTGTAGGAAGGACAGCTGTCACTACAACACTGGCCGGGTGCACAGCAGCCCTTACTACCTTGTTTAGCAAAAGATTATTAGTTGGTCATTGGAATGTCCTCGATGTTTGCAATGGTTTATTAGGAGGTTTCGCTGCAATCACCGCGGGGTGTTCAGTGGTAGAACCATGGGCAGCAATCATCTGTGGCTTTGTTGCATCTTGGGTTTTAATTGGGTGTAATAAGCTGGCAGAAAAACTAAAGTATGACGACCCATTAGAGGCGGCCCAATTGCACGGCGGATGCGGCGCGTGGGGGCTGCTGTTCACGGGGTTGTTCGCGAAGGAGGCGTTTGTGAATGAGGTGTATCCGAACAAGGCGGGGCGGCCATACGGGCTGTTCATGGGTGGTGGTGGGAAGCTATTGGCGGCCCAGATTATCGAGATCCTGGTGATATCCGGGTGGGTCACGATGACAATGGGTCCATTGTTCTACGGGCTAAAGAAGCTGAATTTGCTAAGGATCTCAAGTGAGGATGAGATGGCAGGCATGGATTTGACGAGGCATGGTGGGTTTGCTTATGCATACCATGATGATGATGATCAATCAGGGAAGCCTTCTTCTTTTACGATGAGAAGAGTTGAGCCTACTGATGAAAACACACCTCATCGAGACTCACCACCCATTAATGTGTGACCAAAATTTATGTATTATAATTACAATTTCCAGAAAAAGAAAAAGAAAAAAAGAGTTCATCTAGATATAGTAGAAGAAGGGAGTGTTCTTCTAGTTTTGGGTGAATTAGAAAAAATAATTGGACTGCCCATAGGAGTGATGTGAATGGGTGTTCACATTAGAGTGCTGTTGCTGATTTCCAGTGAAAGAGAAGGGAAGGAATTCCACCGTGGTGTGTGATCGTCGTTTTGATTGTTTTTTTTTAAATATTTTTTTATTTAAAAAATATTAAAATAATATATTGTTTTTAAAAAAATATTTTTAATATTAATGTATTAAAATGATCTAAAAATATCAAAAAATATTAATTTGAAATAAAAAAAATAAAAAATAAAAAATTAATTTTTTATGTTTTTAGATCGTTTTAACATAATATATGAAAAATAATTTTTAAAAATAAAAAAATATTTTTATATATTTTCAAGCCAAAAATATTTTAAAATAAAAAAAATTTTTGATCCAAAACTAGAGAATAAATTTAAATAATCTCAATGGGATGCAGCATTATTGTTTGTAAATATAGCATACATTTTCCTCTAAATATCGGGAAAATTATGCCCTCTTTCATTTCTTCAAAATTATAAAGGGTTAGCCACATTTTAATTTATTTTTTGCAATTCCTATGTGCAACTGTATGTTCTTCGTCTAGGATTTATATATATATATAAAAGGAGAATATGATCTACATTATTATATGCCCTTGCACTATTATTATACCAGATTTCTCTATTATCCCCCCATCCATACACTAGTAAAGCTCCTTTCTTCCATAAACAACCAAATCTAAAAAATGAGCTGTCAAATGAACTCTACTTCCATTATCTATCACACGGTGCTGTTGCCTCCGTTCACTTGTCACCGTAGAGTTTATGCTGGTGAGCCAGCCATGCATGTTGGGTGCTGTCAAATCTTAGGTAAAATGTGTCCAGTCCTGATAAAATTTTGTGTTAACATCTTTTTCTTGTTTTAATTATCAGTTTGTAGAAGTATAGTTATCGAGCTGCCTCACGGTTTTACTTAGGTAAAGAGCTTGGGTTTATAAGTCATCTACTTAAAACAAATATATATACAATTCAGAGTGGTTCAGCTCAATTGGTCAGATTCTAAATTTATTTTTTAGAAATTACAAGTTCAAGTCTCATAAATTTTAAAATTACTAGAGACTTCCATGGTTATTAACTTTAATGCTTGTGAAATTAGTCGATGTACACGCAAGTTAACCCGATCACTCACACTAATAAAAAAACAATATATATATATATATATATATAAAGTCAATCTATTATGTCATCCCAAGTTTAATAGGTTAATATCAAAATTAATTTAAATTAAAACTTAACTTAAATTATTATATTAGACCAGATTGAATAATTATATTATAAGATATAGATACATGATTCATTTTGCCAATTAATCTCCACAATTGTTCTCTTCTCTTAGAATATAATGGTGAATATTTCACTTGTCAATCTTTAACCAGGAATGATCCCAAATTATTGCATTTTGAGTGAAAATTGTCAAGTAAAAAAAAAAAAAACTGCATTTTCCACTCATTCTCAATTTTGATCCTTTTATTTTGTATTTTTTGTCAAAAGTTTTTTTTTTAATAAAATCTAGTATTAATTTAATATCATAATGTCTTGTTGATATCAAGATAACCTGATAAAAAAATAATTAAAAATAAATTATCGAGTACAATAATCAATAAATATAATATTTTTTTATGGACCGGGGTCCAATGGGCCAGTCTCCACAGTAAGGATTGTCTTCAGCAGGCCTTGGTCCTTGGGCTCCCTTGATAGGCTCCTTTTTTTTGGTTTTTCCAATTCATTAGAACTCTACCATAAAAGAATGTTATTACTTGTTCATGACTCCTCGACTCTTATTATTTGTTTCCACTACGTCGTGCTCCTTTCTTTATTGACTGGTATACATGCATGGTGCTGTTGCCTCGTTCTTCCAGATCTGATGAATTCTAAAGCCTTGTTTTTGTAGCCAGACTTCATCTTCCATATCATACTTTGCTCAGCTTGGAGCATCCAGTGTGGGATTTACGTTAAGATGGGAAGAATTGAAGACCTGGAAGGTGGTGATGACGCCTCCTTTGAACAACTGGTGGAAGAAATAAGAGAGGCTGCCGACTGGGATGAAACAAAGACAGAAGATTTGCTGACGGAAAAGATCGTGGCAGAATTTGTGAGCTTCCATGTTAAGAAGGCCGCCGGGAAAGAATCGGCAGCTGGGAGATTAGAAGGACGGGATGCTGAAACAGCAGAGAAGAGAAGGACGATGCCGGACATATCACCTTCAAAATCACATGTTAATAGCTTGGCTAAAAAGAGGATGCAGCAAGGGTTGCTTGAAAGAGACATAAAAAAAGAAGAAGAAGCTGGGAAATTGAACAAACAAGAGGGTAGAAATTAAGCAATTGTCTCATAGTGGATGAGTAGCGACTTTAGTTTTAGAAATCTTAATATTCAAGTTAATTGGTAGGGATGATGGAAGTGCAAGAAAGCACAACGTTTTTCATGGCAGAAAAGTGTTAGTTACTGTGTTTTTGCCCCAACCACCAGTTGAAGAGATTTACTTGTGTTTGATATTATGTTTTATAAGTGTTTTTGAAAAAAATTAATTTTTTTTTAAATTAATAGTTTTTTATGTTTTCAGATATTTTGATATACTGATATTAAAAATATATTTTTAAAAAATATATTATTATAATATGTTTGAAATGAAAAACACTTTAAAGAACAACCATTACTACACTCCTAAACACATCTTTAAGAATTGAAAAGGATACCCCTCTTTGTGTAGCCCTTAATTATATGGGAGACCTATTGTCTCTATATTTTATCTAGGCTAATAGTATATATTAGCCGCTTACCCGTGTTATATCGTGGATCCAATCATTTTTCCGTGGCCCTTAATTGATTTTATTTTAATTAAACAATAAAAAAGATATGATAACAAATTAACCAAATTTTCAAAACAAAAGTTTTCACTTGGGAAAAAAAGTATTTTTTTCAAAAGAAAATAAATGATGTAACTCAATTCTCAACTCATTATATATAGAAAAACAAAGTTGAGTGAAAAAGGGTACTAAAAAAATCATGTTGAGTTAACTCAAGTTAATATGATAAATTTTTAACTCTAATAATTCTATCAAAACTTCAACTTAGGTCATGAGACCGAGATAGCCCGATAAAAACCAAAATGAAGAAAATTACAAAGCCTATTTGTTTTATAAAAAAAATTAATGTCAGCCCATGTTTAACTTTTCAAACTAATGACCCAAGTCATAAAACTGTAAAAGCATCATACATAAAAAAAACCATGAAAACTCAATTCATAATCAATCGAATGTTAAAATTGAAGAAAACAAGTTAAACAAAATGATTAAAAACAAAAAATTAAAATTAAAATAATAAGGATCAAAATTTAAGTACAAAAAGTATTTTATCTTTGATTGAATTGTGAAATTGAAAAGAAAAACAATTTCACAAAAGAACAAAAAAAAATTGTCTGAAAAATAAGGAAAAATAAAAATTTTCCTCAGCTGTATCAAAGTCAACTTGTGTTAACCTTTGATACCAGTGACCCTGACCTTCTCAATAAATCAAATGTTAAAGAAAATAAATAAATAAATAAATGATGACCTTAAAAAAACACTAAAGTCAACTCGTGTTAACCTTTAAAACTCGTGACCCTAGTCATAAACTCAAGATTAACTCCATATAAGGTAAACCCTAAAAAATAACGAAGTAAAATTCTAAATCAATAAAATATTATTGAATGAATTTTTTAAAAAATATACAATAAGAAAAGGATCCAAAACAAAAGAAATAAAAAAAAAATTATGGGAACTAAATATGATATAAAAATAATTTGAAATCAAATGTTTAGGGATGAAATTAAAAAAAAATCAATTAGGAAAAGAATAAAAAAAAAACAACAATCAAAAGAATGAAGATCAAATTTAATATAAAATTAAATGAAACCTAAATGACGAGGAATGAAATTAAAGAAAAAAAATCAATTAAAAAAAACAATAAATAACAATCAAAAGACTAAAAATCAAATTGAAAAAAAAAATGGTACCTTTATATTTTGGCAAAGAAAAGAGGAAGGAGAAGTAAAAAGCATACTGGAGCCAAACAATTGTGCATTTTCATGTGCATGCGCCAAACCATCAGGAAAAAAATGGTATGAGGTTTTCAACTTCATCGCAGAAGGCAGGACAACACCTCACACGCCGTCTGAATGACTGGGGTATTATCAACTCGTACACGTGTTATGCACTCTTTATTTTTAAATAATATTTAAAATTATTAAAAGACCAAAGTTAACTTGATAATTACTAAAAAAATCTAATTTTAAATGACAAAAAAAAAATCCTTCATAGCAATTTAAAAATATTTGCTTTTAAGGATAGTTTAGTCTTTACATTGGGCTTAATTATATTATTACGGTGAATAATGGTTTTTGTATATCTTTATCCGTGGCTTTTAGTTCGTTTTTTTTTTAAAGAAAAAAATTTAGATGCAAAGGACACAAGTTATTTGATGGTTGATACTTTTTCTTTTCTTTTCTTTTTATTCACTCGTGGGGTATTTTTAGTCTCCAACACTCTCCTTTACACATAATGTTTTAGTTGAGAAATTATATGGTGTTTAACAAGTAATTAATAACATCTTATTATTTATATCTCGAGATCCATCTTGAAGAAAAAAATAGATATAAATAAAAAAAATTCTAAATATTAATAAAAAATAAAACTCATAGCTCAAAAAAAATTATCTTCATTTAGAACCCCCCCCCCCCCCCTATCTATTTTTTTTTCCCTTCAAGGGAGGCCTCACGATGTAACTAATACCCCACAACCATGTTGAGATTTATTGGGATGGCCTGCTTAGAGTTTTGTTAAGCTTGGAGAAGTGTTGGGCTCCTCGTAGATAAGCCTTTGTTCATCCATCTCTTAACGTTCATCTTTTCTCTAAAAACAGTTCAATCAGACGCTCTAATATTTGCAAGCTGCTGCTGCTTCTTCTTCTTCCTGCTGCTGCTGCTGCTTCTTCTTCTTCTCCTCCTCTTAGTGCCAAATACTATTTTCTTTTAAAACTCCATTTTTGTTGTTAATGAGAGTGACAAGACATTAAGCATTCTAAACCATTCTGCAGAAAATTATGCAATCCTTGTAAGGAAATATCACATGACTAGTAGATGCTTCTGAAAGTATGAAAAAAATTGATATATACACGGAGATGCATGCTTTTTTCCATGATATAAAGCTATATATTATCTTACAGACATGCATGAATGTCAATCCTACACATGTCCTAAGTCTATTCCCTCTCTTTCCCAAATCTCTGGCACTCAAATCGTTCCTCTCTTGCTAATTTTACCAACAATATGTGATCACCCAACAATATTCTATAAGAGGAGGAGCCCGAAGCAATGTCCTAGTTTCTTCCTTAACAGTTCTATCAACACCAAATTATTAAGGTCAAAATTCCCACTTTCATTTTATCCCTTTCTCAAGAATTTAACCCTGATTTTTGTTACAAGATGAGATTTTATAATTCCTCTAAAAATCTTCATCATCATCATCCCCCCACACTATTACTGATCTTGTACGCGTTGTTCTTGACTTCAAGCATCCCATTTGCTTCATCCGAAATCAAAGACACATATATTCTTTATGATTCTCGTCCCATTATCATGTTTGAGCAATTTGGTTTTACAGAAGGTGGTCAGGTAGCCATTTCCATAAAAGACGTCTCTTGGAAATCAAGAAGTCGAAAGGCAGAACTTAACCCTTCTTCCATGGGATTTTTCCTGGCTAGAGACTCTTTCTTCTCAACAACATTCATGAATGACTCACTGCAAAGTAAAGATGAAAGCTTTTGTGTTCTGTCTAGCCGGTATGTAAAGCTCTTGTTCAATTTCAATGACCTTAGCAGGAATACATCAGCTTATAATGGTTCTGCATCTATTGATGCGGCTGATGAATATAGCTTGGTATTTGGAAATTGCCAGCCAGAATTTGAAGTGTCGATGGATGTACATACCGAGATGTATAACTTACAAGATGGTGCAAAAAATTTCCTTCCTATAGGACAAACCTTTCTGCCAAATTTTTTTCTCTCCATGTTTCTCATTTATACTTGCTTTTTTGGGATATGGAGTTTTGTTTGCTTCAAACAAAGACCAACAGTTGACATGATCCACCTAATAATGGGGGCGTTGCTTTTTGTCAAGGCACTTAAAATGATATGTGCGTCTGAGGACAAAATGTATGTGAGCAGAACTGGTACTCCTCATGGCTGGGATGTAGCGTTCTATATTTTTGGATTCTTCAAGGGCATAATGTTATTCACTGTGATCATCCTTATAGGCACTGGCTGGTCATTCTTGAAACCATACCTTCAAGAACGCGAAAAGAATGTTTTGATGATAGTAATCCCCTTGCAAGTTCTTGAAAACATAGCTTATGTTGTTATCAGTGAAACTGGGCCAGCAACCAAGGATTGGTGGACCTGGAACCAAATCTTCTTGTTGATCGATGTCATATGCTGCTGCGCTGTGTTTTTCCCGATCGTTTGGTCGATTCGAAATCTGAAAGAGGCATCAAAATCGGATGGAAAGGCTGCTCGGAACCTGCAGAAGTTGACCCTTTTCAAGAATTTCTACATTTGTCTGGTGATGTATTTGTATTTCACTAGAGTTGTCGTTTCTTCTATGGAGGGTATTTTGGATTATAGATATGAAGGGTTTGCGTATGTTCTTTCTGAAGGTGCAAGCCTGGCTTTCTATGTGTTCATATTCTACAATTTTCAGCCCGCGGAAAGGAACCCATACTTGGTGATTGATGAAGAGGAAGAGCTTGCTGCAGAACAAGTATTGCAAGATGATGACTCCTTTGAACTATAGTTTGGGTTAAATGGAAGAGATGAAGACAATAGAATCAGAGAAGAGAAAACATATTTCCATGTTCGTTTTAAATGTACACAAATTTTAGAATATTGCACAAAAAAATTTTAATCATTCAAATGCATTCTTAAAATTAATCCATGAATTTTCAAAAGTTTCTATATTAATATTTTGAAAATCAAGATTACAACTAGGTTGATGTTTTGTAATTAGAGTACTATACTATATTTGTTCAACAATAAAAGCCACACACACACACATATATATATATATATATATATATATATATATATATATATATATATATTCATTCATTTCAGTGAGATCATTATATTTATTGGTTCAGATTAAATTATTATATTTAAACTTGATAATATATATATAATCATAACATGTGTTATATAGTTATGTAACGTTAACAAAATGCTAATAGAGTTAGTGTTTTTACTGTAAATCACTTAACATATTACTATTTGTTTCATTAGTGTAATTTTTTTTTTAATTTCAATTTCATCTTTTAATAGTTAGTTTGTTAGATGATTAAACTTTATAATTTGTTTCGATTTATTTTCTATAAGATAATCGCAATCTCATGATTTAAGTCGCGAGTTTGGTGGATTAACCTAATTGACTTGGGTTTTTTTGCCTTTTTTTAATTGAATTTTATTCTTATTTCATCATTTAACATTTTATTCATTGAAAATTAGGTTTCATAATTTATTTTGGTTTGCTTTCTATGAGGTTATTCTGGTCTTATGATCGAAGTCATATGTTTGACAGGTTAACTCATGTCATTTTTTAAAAAAAATTTAATTAATTTTTTTTCAATTCATTGGATTATTCAGAAATTATGCTTCATAATTTATTTTAATTTACTTTATATATGAAAATTTTAGCCTCATGACTCAAGTCGAGAGTTTGAAAAGTTAACTCAGGCTGTATTTTGATTTGCTTTTTATAAGGTTATTTTAATCTCATGACCTAGGTCATGAGAATTAGCCTTTGTAATTTATTTTTATTTGTTTTATGTTAGATTTATCACGGTCTCATGATTAATGTTGTGGATTTTACAAATTAAATTGGGTTGACTTAAAAAAATATCATCGTAATTGTTTTTAGTCAAACTATATTTTTAACCATTATCTAATTTGTATTTGGATTTACCAAGTTAACTACATTATATCGAGTTAATTTTTATATAATTTATTTTACTAGAAAATATATTAACAAATTCTAAATGTTTTTTTTTATATTTTAAAAAATAATAATTTAACCCGTAGCATAATAACGTAGGCGAAGCAGGTGATTGAGGTCCTGCTAGGCCGTGGCTTTAGTCCTTTGTTTGTAGCCTTGACCCATTTCTTAGACAATGCAAGGGCGACAAGTTTGTGTCTTAAGATACACTTTATCCTCCAACATTTAAGAGCTGCGTTGAAATGCAAAGTCCTTTTGTCCAGCTGTTCAATTTGCTTTGCTTCTAAGGAATTTTGGTCTTGGCTTTTTCATTAGAGAAAGCCAACCAATCCTCTTTGACGATCAAAAGCTTTTTCCCAATAATTTTGGTTTGTTTATTTTTATATTTTAAAAAAAAAAATTAAAAAATTTTTATTTTATTTTATTTTAAATTAATAATTTTTTTGTATTTTTAAATCATTTTAGTCTAAAATAATTTTTTAAAAATAAAAATATTTTTTTTGATATTTTTTTTAAAAAAATACTTTGAAAAACAATCGTTGTTACATTTCCAAACAATTCCGAGAGTTATATATAATCAAATATCTTTCGTTACAAAACCCCTCAAGTGGTCTCAGGTTCGAGTCTTGTGGTTGCTAATATGAAGGTCATTAAAGATTTATATAGTTGTTAACTTTAAGACTTGTAGGATTAATTAAGGTACGCGCAAATTAATTCAGATATTCATATTCATATTAATAAATAAAAAAAAAAAGATACAACTGCACTTTTATCCACAATCACGATTATTACCACAAAGCAACCTGTAAACCAAACAAAATTTAATGATTTTTTTATTTGTTCGAAGGTTGATGAGTAGAGGTACATGATGCAGTTTGTCCAATATGGAACTTCAAGCATCACAATGAGATCCTAAGGTGACTTGCTAAATTATTCCCTTACCTTTAATAATTTGATGAACCATGCATACGCAACTAAATAAAAATTTTGTTTATTTTTGTGTTTTAAACAAATTTAAAATTATTTTATTATTTTATTATTTTTATATTTTTATATTTTCAAATCATTTTAATATATTTATGTTAAAAATAAATATGATTTTAATATAATTTTAAATAAAAATTACTTTAAAAATAACTGTTACAAGAATATCAAACGTGATCTAACAATGCTTAGATTTAAAACAAAAACAAACTATATATAGATGGGAAATCTCCATTGTTTAAAACTCAAATATAATGTATTTTTTTTCAAGAAACAAAAAAAAGAAAGTGGTGGGAGTTTTCACATGCGTGCTCTTTGGGCAAACCTCATAAGAACAAGGAAAGCCTCAATCTTCCCCGTAATATACGCAATTTTCAATTTTATGCCTAAACAACAAATTATATCAATTGACGTTTGTGAATTTCGTTCCTTCTCTTCATGTGTGTAAAAGTTCTGTTCAATTCAATTATTTTGTGCAAGAAAAAAGTGTCTTTTAAAGAAAGTTGGACCGAAATTTACTGAAAGTATGATTGTGGTTATTTTTTAAAATACTTTTTATTTAAAAATATATTAAAATAATGTTTTTTATTATTTAAAAAATTATTTTCAAAATCAACGTATCAAAATGATTTAAAAATATTAAAAATTATTAATTTAAAAAAATAATTAAAAAATTAAATTATTTTAAAAACACTTTTAAAACATAAAAGCAAATAAGACCTAAAAAAACTTACCATATAAAAAAATATCTAAAAATATTGATGAACTGTATTATGAATTATTGATGAATTAATCTATTTTTCATAGTTTTAAGACCCAGCTCGGTCCAAAGCCCTGGTTACGGGTTTTGACCGGGTCGGTCGAGGTAATTTTTTTTTAAAAAAATTAAAATGACATCGTTTTAATAATAATAAAAAAAAATCAACGAATTGTGCCAAATTACCCCAAATTTTTCTTTTTTTTATTTTTTTTCAACCTATTTTGATTTTAGCCCCAATGGATCTATCGGCTTTAAAAAATATGTCATTGTCTTTTTTTTCTTTTTTTTATAAGAAAAAAGAGAGAAAAGTATAAAGTGTGCCGTAGATCAATGATTATGGCACTTTTGTTTCTCGAAGGAGGTGCATAACGAGAGTTTCGCTCTCAGTTTAATATTATAATAATAGTTATTTAAAAAAAATATTTAAAAATATATTAAAATAATATTTTTTTTATACTTCAAAAATTATTTTTTTATTACAGTTTATTAAAAAAAACCTGAATCTACCACCGATCCATGTCATTAGTTTTAAAGTACTGCTGAACGATTTTTTTATTGTGGCGAATATAATCATTTATTGTGCTGGCAGATTATTTAAAACTCCACGATATCAAATCACCAAATAGCTATTTATAATATGTTGGTGTATGTTTTTTTTTTTTTGAAAAAATAAATATTTTTTTATTCAGTTTAGGAAAGAATTTTAATTAAAAGGAATGCTTTTTTATTTTTATATTCAATATTATTATATTTTAATAGTTTTTTTATTTTATTTATTTTATTCGGTATTATTAAAATTTTCTAGTTTTACTACTTAAAAAGATTGTAATAACTATTTGACATACAAGACTGAAATACATAAAAATTAAATATTTTGCACGTCTCACATTTTTTTAAAAATAAAATAATAATAATAATAAAATAAAAAATTAAGTGTGTGATTCATGATAAATCATTATGGGACGTACTTGTGTGTTATCGAGAGGGGGTGCATAGCGAGAGTCATTTGGCTTTCGAGTCAGCCATCACTAAAGTCATCATTTATCTTATCTTTGGGTTTAAATTAACCCTTAAGCCCTGTGCTTTTCATGTTGTGGGGTTCGCATGTCCATATATATTCAATGAAAAAGTGATTTTAATTAAGCCTTTAAGGTACGATAATTAATTAAAGGGTAGGACCAATCCCCATTCGGATTAAGTATATATGCCATGTTTTCCACATCTAAGAGTTACAACGTGTACGTTTGTTTACATGGAGCATATATATGACTCATCTTCCAAAATCACTATTTTTTCTTTTGACGGTGGCCGTGGCGGTGGCGGTAATGGTGGAAGAAAAGGAAAAGGAAAAGAATTCGAGTCCCTCGTGTCCATGTCGATGTCCATCGTTCGGAAGCTCCACGACTAGTAGGTAAACTTCCTACGTCAAGAAGCTTGGACGTGTCTATATATCGTATGTGTGTGTTTAGAGCTCTGAGTGATCAAGTGTCCACCCGCTATAAATTAATAGACTTTTTGTTTTTTTGTTTCAAAATATATATTTTTTCAAATTAATTTTTGTTTTGATATTTTTTATTGTTTTGATGTGATGATATAAAAATAATTTTTAAAAAATAAAAAATATATTATAATTTATTTTTAAGTAAAAAGTACTTTAAAAAGTAACTATTATCATTTTTTCAAACACCTAAATAATAGAAACCCAAAATAGCGTCAAATGTTTGTATTAATCACTGAAATGAGAGATGAGCTCTTTTTGCAAGTTAACTTTTATTTGATCAAAAAAGAAAGTGCTCTCTATCATCATCTCATGAAAAAAGATCTCATGAAAAAAGATGAGAGAACATAACCATCTAGTAGGTGTCCCGGTAATAAAAGTTTGGGACCAAGGAGTTTACTTCTCCTATAGTTTCATGTTCGAGCCCTGTGATTGTTAATATAAAGATCACTAAAGGTATACATAGTCGTTAACTTCAAAACCCGTAGGATTAGTCGAGGTGCACGCAAGTTGGTTCGAACACCCATATTAAAAAAAAAAAGATGAGAGAATATTAAAAAAAAAAGATGAGAGAACATTGTGCTGTGATAATCTTCTTAACTTATGTCGAGCCTACTATGTTTATATTTATTGCCCTTCTTTTTCCCATTTTTTTAAAGAAAGGTCAAATTACTTAGTTTGGAAATCAATCACGCATTACTCAAGATAAGAAAAATAAAATAAAATCATTAGACAAAAAAGCAAAGAAGAGTGAGTGGAAAGAGAAGAAAAATCATCAGATTGAAGAATAAAAAAAGTAAGTATTCATACGTACAAAGATGTCCGATGGAAAATCTGGAAAAATCTTGTTAGCCATCAAGAGTTTGGCTTGGCTTGGTAGAGAGACCCTTGAAAACTCATGTGATGAAGTGTATCTGGATTGTTTTTGGTAAAACTAACTATTGCTTCGATCAAAGACTTCAAAGTCGATAACGTTGGAAAAAGAAAAGAAAACGAAGAGTAGTTTTCACCTTTATAGAGTCTTGATATTTTTGTTTACTCCTTCCTAGCCGTGATTGAGTGTTGCACCACGGGTTTCCAAACTTTTTTCAATATATAAAAATCATTTTCAGTAATAATAACTTGAATTAACATGGGATAATTTGATTAATAAGTGATTCCAAATATAAAATTAAGCTATATTCTTTTTTGTATTGTATTTAAGAAGAGATATAAGATCTATAAAGGAGAAAATATGAGGGAATGAGTAACTTGAAAGTGAAGATTAAAGATTTGATATTTGATTTACTGGGTCAGGATTTGAATCAGTGTTTTTTTATAAAAGAAGTAAGAATTCTTGTTTAAGCTACTTTAGCAATTAAGTCTTGGAATATACTATATAGTTGGCTCACGTTATGTTGTCGGCCGGGTCAAACTTTTTTCATGCTAAAAACGGATAACTTTTTTCATGCTAAAAACGGATATTCAAGTGACGATAATCCAAGACAGTCCAAGTTAAATTAATTACAACTTGGCCTAATAACCCACAAAAGGAAAAACGAAAGGATGATCTAATAACATCTAATAACCTAATATCAAAAATAAAAAAAATAAAAAAAAATACAACATCGAAGAAGAAAATCCGAGTTAGCTTAGGGTAACTTGACAAACTAATAACCTGCGATATGAGATTAAGATTAAAAAAAAATTCAAAAGAATGACTTAGTAAAAAAAAACAAAGTTCAATAAAAAAAATCAAAAAACCCCTGATCCAATCTGGCTTAATTTTTTCAACCTGCTCTCAAAATAGTCAAATAGTAAGAGAAGTAAAAATATGACAAAGTTCAAGGGAAAATAACTTAATGCTAAATAATAAAATTAAAAAAAAATGTCATAAAAAATTGAGAAAAAAAATTTGAGTCAACTTGGGTTAACTCGACTAACCCATCACACATGAAATTGGGATAAATAAAAATAGACCTCTAAAAGAAGAGCGCAACAAAAAAAGGCCCAATTTAAATATAAAAAAAATATTGAGAATGAAAATGCAAGTTAACCCCGGTTTGCTTGGCCAACTTATTCTTGAAATAACAAAACAAAAGGAGAATAGAAAAAATGACAAAGCTCAAAATGAAAAATGATGAAATTAAAAAAAAAAAGTCATAAAAAAATTGAGAAAAAAACAAAATCAACTCAGGTTAATTCCACTAACCCGTCACTCATGACATGAAATCTGAATAAAAAAAAATAGACTTAAAAAAAAACATAGCAAAAAAGATTGAAGTTAAATAAAAAAACATTGAGTAAGAAAATACAAGCTAACCAGGGTTAACTTGATTAGCCTACATTCGAGATAACCCAACAGAAAGAAAAGTGAAAAAATCATATAGCTTAAGGGCCAGTAATTTAACGTTAAAGTATGAAATTGTTAAAAAGAATCAATTACATAAAAAAATGATGGAAAAAAAATATGAGGCAACCATGATTAACTTGACTAATCTATTACCTAGGATATGAGATCATGATATCTCAAAAAAAAAAAAACACAAAAAACAATAAAACTAAGGGCTTAATAACAAAATGTCAAATAATGAATTTGAAAAAAAAATTCAATTTTTAATAAAGGACTACCTTGTTGGAAGGAAACCATGAAAAAATTGTAAGGTTAAATATTGAATTGTAAAACATTTTAAAACTCAAATAATGCAGACAAAATATGGTATAAAAAAAAATCAAAGAAAATAATCAAGGGCTAAATTAAAAAAAAAAAACTAAGAAAAGGATTTTAGAAAAGGTTATTGAAAGAACAAGAACAAAAACTAGATAAAAAACTAAAAGAAATTAAATATTAAGGGATAAAATTGAAAAAAAAAGATAAATCAAGAAAAATATAAGAATATAGCAATTAAAATAATGAAGAAAAAATTTAATTAAAAGGACAAAGGCAATAAAATTAAAAGGGATGAAATTGCACAAAAAAATAATAATAAAGAAAAACATAAAGCACATAAATAGAGAAATTACAAGTAGAGAGACCAAATAAGATAAAAAATCAAATTGAATAAAATAACCAAGGAAGAAATTGAAAAAAAATCCAAACTTTAAAAAGCATCAAAAGCCAAATAAAGAGTAATTAAAAAAATAAAAACTAAAATCAATAAGATTACAAATTGGAGGAGACAATTGTTTTTTCAAAAGTTCAGGTTTATTTTTCTAGGAAATGAGAGAGAAAAGAGATAATGAAGAAAAAACCTCCACTACAACCCAATTGAACCTCTTTCGTGAACATGCAACGCACCGTAATAAAGAGGACGACGCGCTGCTCCTGTAATATTTTGAGTTAAAGGGATTTGAAAATACAATAAAGCCCTTGGAGACTTAAAAAGAGGGTATAAATGATTGAAGGGTAGTGTGGTAATTGACCAATAGTTGATAAATATAAATAGGAAGAAAAAAAAAAGAGGGATTTGAAATTTGGAGAGAGAACCGGCAGGAGAGAAGGGAGGAAGAAGAAGAAGAAGAGAAAAGAGGGGAAAATAAGGGGAAAAAAAAGAAGTTGGAGAAAATAAGTAAAAGGGTAAGATTTTATGCTTTAATATGTATAATATGTTTTCTTTAGTTTTAAATTTCGGTTTTGAGAGTTTTGAAGTTTGTATTTTGAGTTAATTGATGAATTAATTTGAAGGTTAAGAGTTGATTATTGTGGATATTTGATTAATTAGTTGATTTTGAGAGATTGAATTGAAGGATAATGATTTTGAGTTAGGATTTTGTTTAAATGGTGAAATTGTGTTAGAAATCAGGGGATAACAGTAGGTGATCTGTTGAAATTCTGGGTTT
This sequence comes from Populus alba x Populus glandulosa, assembly GCA_033617975.1. Taxonomy (NCBI): domain Eukaryota; kingdom Viridiplantae; phylum Streptophyta; class Magnoliopsida; order Malpighiales; family Salicaceae; genus Populus; species Populus alba x Populus glandulosa. The sequence goes on along the minus strand of CM066155.1, from coordinate 3,873,898 downwards.
GAGGTTGAAGATGACGAAAATTCAGTTTGGTCCCTCAATTTGCGGAAATTGCAGTTTAGTCCCCGAACTTTGGAAAATTTACAGATTGGTCCCTGGGGCATAAATTGAGATTCTGAACATAAATGAGGATGATTTAAAGGCAAAATTCCAGTATAATTAATATTTTCAGTTTGGTCCTCCAATTTAACAAATTACGATTTGACCCCTAATATTTTGATAAAATCACATTTTGGACCTTGGGGCATAATTCAAGATTCTGGACAAAGATAAGGACGAATTATGGATAAATTTCAGTATGGATATATATTTACAATTCGGTCCTCAAATTTTGGTAAAATTACGTTTTGGTCCCTGTTTTGGAAAATTGTTGTTTTAGTCCCTAAACCTAGGAGACTAAGCCTGGTTTCCTTTTATGCATTGAAATCTTTTATTTGTGTTGTTTTGAGTTGCTTTTGAGTATATTTCATATATTTATTGTAGGTTCTCCTAACGATCCTTAATAGTATTTTCTTCGGTGTCTGCTTTTGACTTTTGTTTGCTTTTGAGTCAGGTGAGTGGAATAATCTTTAATATGCATATAATATAAATAAATATGTATGTTGATTATACAATGAGTACGACTAGTAAATTTCTTGAATATTTATATATGTTGCTTTATTTTCCGAGTACTCATTTATTCTTTAATTTGCATTCGCAATCTGTCAAAGTAAATTCTATTTGATATGATATACGTTTCTTTGATGATTCTATGAATATCTATTATGCCTTGATATGGGACTTGTCAGTAACTTCATGCTAACGAAGAGTAGTTAGCTGTGTGCACATAGTATTCTGTATACCTAGCTGGTGAGAGAGGCATCAGCCTGTGGCGATTGATCATCCCACAGTGGTCACCGACGGGTGTCATCTGGTCACCTTCGGGTGTCATCTGATCTCTGACATGTAATCCACTACGTTATGATAATATGTTTAGTAAATATATGTATATTTATATGTATATTAAGATAAATCATCTTACAAATTATTAATATCTGAAATATCTGAAATGTATATTAAATGTTATTCTCTCACTGAGTTGGTTGAACTCACCCTCATTCTTAATATTATTTCAGGTTCTTAGTTTCTGGGACTTTGTTGAGTGTTCCGCTTCTTCAGTTCTGGTCAGTATGCCTTGCTTGTTCGCGAGGATTTTCTTTCAATTTTGATTTGATGTCTTAGACGCTCCACTGTTACCTTGGTTTAATTAAATTTGGATTTTGAAATTGAAAAATCAGCCTTTGTTACACCCTCACAAACATCCTTTGTTTTTTCAAATTGAAAAATCAATTCCCTCATTTTAGTGGTTAAAAAAAGAAAAAGAAAAAGAAAAAGATGCCCCTTTATGCATGTGTATTTTTCTCTCTCTTCCAAGGACATTACCATAACTTTATTGTTTATTTTTTTAAAAAAAAAAGATAAAAAAGCCCCTCACCAAAAGATTAATTTTTTTGCCTTTAAGGGCAAAATAGTCATTATATTATAACAAAAAAAAACATTTTTGAATCATTTTATCCCTAATCAAATTTGCAATAATAAATGTATCCTTGAAAAAGATATATTTATCTCTAATTGCAGGCTTATTCAATTTTTTTTACAAGAGCAGAATCATATTTATACTATTTCAATCCATAATTTTTTGTTCCCGAAGCTATAATAAAACTAAGCTCGTTTATTTAATTTTTGTAATTTTACATGGTTCGCTACCCAAAAAAACAAAAATGTTTTACACGAAATAAATGCTCCTAGCTAAAAATAAAACGGCATTAAAACTTTTTTGAGATTCGAATAACATGGAAAATTACATAATCTATAAAGCTCAGAATATAGTTTATCCCTTTTCTCTCCAACTTTCACATGTACTTCGTAGATTTGGGTAGAAAAAATTGACATCCTTGAAATAAAAACACTGCACATATACATTAGATTACTGAGGATTTAATAGTAAAATTATAATTTTATCATTGACTAAAAAATTAGATGAAATGGCTTATGCTAAGTCTTTTCACAAGATTAATTTGTTAATTTTTATTTATTTGAGAACAACATTGTCTTTTCTATTTTTCTATTAACAATAAAATAACTATACTAGCTTTAAAAAGTTAAAAACCAGAACATTTGGTTTAGGGGCTTTATAGAATTTTATTTTTCAATGACAATTACTCCATCACCCGTTACCATCCAAATTTTTTAGCAATGACTTCAGGGGCTTGTTAGTAATTTCATAATATTTTTTGTTATTATTATTTATTCACAAGGTCATTTTAATATTTGTACAAATAAAAAAAGATGCTAATAAATGTTAAGCATGCATTAGCCACTCCATTGCTTTTGGCCGCCGTGTGTGGTTAACTTTAGTTGTCTTAGTCTTGTTTCCGCCACATTATTTGATTTATTTCGACTTTTTTTTTTTTTTTTTTCTGATGGTGCTGTTTGGTTTGACACATATTTGTTTTTTTTTTTCCTTTTTTTTCTCTCTTATTCACCTTGAATTGCGTGTTGTCCCTTGAAAAAATCACACCAGCCATTCAAATTGTTTCCCCTTTAGATTTGGTCCCTCTTCTCTTAGTTGTAATTTTTAAATTTAAAAAAATTATTTAAATTTGAAGATTATTTTCAATTTCATTATTCTTTAATTTTTTTCATCTATTAGATTTGGTCCTTATTCTTTTGATTGCTATTTTTTTTATTTATTTTAGATTATTTTTAAAAATGATTTTTTTTTTGCGATTTCATCATCCTTCAACTTTTTTTTTTCTATCAGATTTGATTCTCATTTTTTTAATTGCTAATTTTATGCTTTGACAGGTTTTTTAGATTAATTTATTTTTAATTTTATCATTCAATATTAAATTGGTTGAGGATTGACCTTCTTGATTAAGTCCGAGTATGAGATTTCATGGGTTGTGATATTTTTCTTTGCAATTTCATTTTTTAACATTAAATTGGTTGATGAATGACCTACTTGAATAAGCCTGAGTATGAGATTTTACCAGTTGAAATTTTAGAATATTAACTCAAATTTAGGAGATTCACTTGTGTTTTCTTTGTTTTTACACTATTAAATTAGGGTTGTCTCTTTTATACTATTAAATTAACTGAACTTATTTTTTACTTCTTTTATGTTATTTTGGAATATTATCCTACTATCGCCTTAACAATTTTCTTCTTGCCTCCAAAAAAAGTTTCCTTAGCCCGCGTTGTTGTGTCGGTCATTGATGTAGGTTTACCAAAGTCATTTTTTTGTTTTTTTTTTAAATTTTAAATTTTTATTTGCTTTCAGCATTCAATATTTGGTTCATTATAATTAGATTTTCTAATTTGTTTCAGTATGTATTCTATAGTTTTATTACTATCTTATGTCCCATATCATAGGTTAATTATTGTTGACTCGAATCAATTAGATAGGTGAACATTTCAATATTTTTTAGAAAAATCTTTTATTTAATATGTAAACAATTAAGTATTGTAAAAGTATTTCGGACACTATACATTGAATTTTTTTACTTCTTAACATTTTTACAATTTTTTTACGATAAAAAAAAATCGAGTGCATTGCATATCACGAGTTAGAAAACTAATATTCACCTATGGCACATTAAATCTGGCATTAACTTCTTGTAATGTGCTAAAAATCCAACCAAAAATTTCCACCACCCCATGACCTACTAGCACACCAAATCAAACATGCTTGCCCCTCTTTTGCTATTATCATCACCGTCATCACAATCACTATCACCCTCCCGTCATCGCCAACGCCACCACCATCACCACCAAAGTCCACCATCCATTATCAAAATTAGAAAAATTCACCCTAGATCATAAAACACACCCACACAACTACCTAGTCCTTTCCCTTAGGTCCCTTTTAACACACAAAAACATACCCATACTGCCAACTCAGACACGCACAAAAACTTTCATCGCTCTCTCTCTCTCTCTCTCTCTCTCTGTTTGTTTTTTAATGCGCCCGCCTTCTCTTGTTTACTCCAAACCCAATCAAAACGTCTTCATAGCTATATTTCCTCAACTCGCTCCGATCCAACTCAACCAGGCTCACCTTACCAACTCGGAGATCTTTCTTTCCTTCAAGAATGGCAATCCCTCCGAGATTGATAGCATCATCATCATCATCTTGCACTACAACATCAACCAACAACAGTAGCATTCACATTGGAGAGGGTCTTGCTAGTAAATTCTGGATCAAGTTTAGGAGAGAATCTGTTTTTTCTATGTACACCCCTTTTATCATCTCTTTGGCTTCTGGCACTCTCAAGATTGATTCTTTTAGGCATTATCTCTCTCAAGATTCTCACTTTCTCAAATCTTTTGCTCATGCGTGAGTACCCTTATCTCCTTTTCTTGGTTTTTAAGCTATTTTGATTGTTGTCTTTTTTTGGAGGTTTTAATTTTTGTGATATAGAGATTTAAATATATTTTTTTTTCATTCCCACTCTTATGAGGGTTCTTGGTTGGTTGGTGGAAGAGTGGGGTAATGATTTATAATTTATAGTAAGTATTTAGCTAACTAAGAGAAAGAGATTAGTGAGTTTTGGAGATCTCCATGAAAGAGTTTGTTGAAGTATCAAATAGGGTTTTCTTGTTTGGTTAAAAATAGTGAAGTGAAGAGAAGATGATTTATGGTTAAGTTTAGGTCATTAGGAGGGAGAAGAGAGATTGTTTATTTAGTAATATGGTTTCTTTTTTATTGTTTCTGCATTTAAGCTATTTGTTTGGTAGCTGAGAAAGTGCGGGAAAAAGGAGAAATTTTGGTTTGATTATGCAGGGATAATGTTATCTTTTTTTGCTTGATTTGGATTCCTGGAATGTCCTTGTTATGGAGTAGTAGAAAGGATGAAAAAGGTAGTGGCTTGTACTAATTTAGATGTATCTGTGAAAGGAAATGAAGCAACTGGTTTTTCGATGAAGTGGAATGTGATTTTTATATGGTTCTGGAATCATATTTGAATGTTTCGGTTTTTGTTTTACGTGCTGTGTGTGTTAATTTTCTTAGCATTTTTATTAGAAAATTTGGCAAACTAAAATGATTGGAGTAAGGGGTTTAATCAAGGTTGGAGAATTTCTTATAACCCTTACCAAGGAAATGACTTGTGATGATCTTGGCATATAATATGAAGAACCTAATTTAAATCTTAAGCTCTATTTGGTTGCTGAGAACGGTGGAGGGAAAAAAGCACCCATGTAAAACTTGTTTTCTTTATTTGGAAACAGAGCTGCTAATTCCAGCACTTTTCTAAGTTAATTAGAACTATTGCCATGCTTGGTGAATTATATTAATTTTCTGTGGAAACAAGAGCAGCATAAAATATATAAATAAAAGTCCTTCCATCTTTTCTTGTGTCAGTTCTCAGCTACTAATTTGAGGTTTAAATTGTTATTGTTTGGAAAAAAAAAAGAGAGAAAAGAATTACTAGTTACATCACCTGAGGTGAGTTACACAATTGAGTTATGGACACTGTTTTATTTTCCGCTTTCAAGTTTTGACTGCACCAATAGAGTTATGTTACTTTTTAGGCATTTGATTTTTTTTTTTATTTGTCATCATTGGATTTAGGTTTGAATTGGCAGAAGAGTGTGCTGATGATGATGAAGCAAAGCTAGCAACCTCTGAGTTGAGGAAGGGTGTCTTAGAGGAGCTAAAGATGCAAAATTCATTCGTTGAGGTTAGATAAATGCATAAGAAGAACTTTTCCTTTCTACTTACTGTTTGGTTATTTTATTTTGGTTGAGAAAAAAAAAAGGGTTAACAATGTATTTTTTAACCTTTGATTGAGCAATTTTTATTATTTTTTCATTTTTCATTTTTTTTCAAATTCTCTTCATCTGGGCTTCTCCTAGTGAAATGCTTTAAGCGTCTTTTCCTTCTGTTGATATCTGAGAACACGTAAGGATCATTTGCTTGCTGCCTTGATCAACCTTGCTTAAAAGAGCTTTCTTGGGGAGGCTGTTTCATTTTTTTCCTTGAGTTCTGACAATCCTGACTTTAATTTGGATATTTTATGTCACATTATAAAATAGTTGACATGAGACTTGATTTAGTTGATTTTAAATGAATCTTTTCATACATGAACTAATTGTTTTTTTCCCTTCTTTATACACATGATTGTTGAGCATCATAAACGATGTGGAATGAATGGATAATAAATGACTATGCTTATTCGGTATAACGTTTTGTACATGAGCGGGTTTTATCATGTTTATTGGATGATAGAGCCCCTCAAACACCAGATTTAGGTGGAAAATATGTTCAAAGCTTTCTAAGCATACTTTAAACCCAAACTCAAAATGGGTAAAAAGGAAAAATAAAGAACTATGATAATATGGACTTGGAGCTCTTCTGTTCAATGTTTGTGGTAATTGATCATTTTCTGTCTAAAACTAGTCCGGCAGTCTATTGGAATTGCAGAGGGGATTTTTTACAGTAATTTTATGATTGATGTTGATATGAAACTCCCATTCAAATTGTAAAATTCTACAATTTTACCATGCAAACAACCATCAATGATTTAAATCTCATGAAAAAATTGTTTATGCATGACTGTAGTGAAATCAGAATTTAAGTTATCAAAATCATAAAATAGAGATCTTATGGGATTTTTGTAGGATTTTAAGCCTGCTGAAATGATTGAGCTTCTTTCTTGAAACGAGGTTTCCTTTTTGTTTTTCTTGTTTTATTTTGTGTTTGATTTCAATCTTGGAGGCTTTGTTGGTATTTGGTACTTTAGTGTTTTTTTTTTTTAATTTTTTTTGGGAGAAGTTGGAATCTTTCTTCATTGTCATTTAATTTATGGGATTTGATACCTTTACTGTGGATTTGATATTTGTTATTAATTACTAGGATATTAATTAATTAGATTCTAAATACTTTTTAATGCCTTAACAATTCCCTTTTATTTTCTAGAATGGATGGGTTAAACCATCCTTAATTGAAAGTCTTGCTAATGTTGAATGCTGAAATTATTTTCTTGATTATAAAAGCTGTTGCAAAAGTATATTTTGATCTACATGCTCAAATTGTATCAATTATTTCCGGTGCTCAACAAACTTAGTGTCACTATGAATGATTTATATACGAGTTCTTAAAGACTTTCACATGTTTATTAATTACATGGTTTATTACTCCCTAATTCTATTCACATAAGCTTGATTATCCTTAAACAATGATTTTTTTCCCCTTATCCATGTGCTTTTCACTCTATTATCAGTTGGATATCACCTAAAAGAATGTGTTTTGTAATTATTATTTAAAAATGTTTTTTATATGTTTTTTATTTTTATTTTTATTTGAGACTACTTATGGTTTGTTAAATCGAAAGACTATAGGTTCCGATCTTACAATACAATTTTTGAACCCTACAATGATCCTAGTTAAAATCCCAACTTTAATAACCTAGTAAGTTGACATTACTGTTGAAATATAAAGGGAATGACAAATAAACCTGGGAACATTCAACAAGCTAGATTGAAATGTGCACAATGGTTGCTTACCTTGTGCTATGTTTAGATCAAAAACTTATTGTGGGTGGCATATATAAAGTGTCAATGACTGTTATCATGAATGGTATTTCTAAAAATGCTACACTGATAAAATCATTATGCTGCTATGAAATGTTGCATAATCAAGCCCATGCACAGTTTAAAATGGGTTTCTCCGCAAAGTATTCACTTGGATATGCATATGCTATTTTATAATTATTCCTGATTATCGAACTCAGTGAAAATGTTGCTTAAATGGTTTTCTAACCTTGTCAAGAAAATGTATTTTTTGGGAGATCAATAAATAAACCTAATTCCAAATGTTTTACCCCTTTCTTAGCTATCACTAGAGTATAAAGTTGCGTTGTGCCATAATGTTTCATTCCACACCATTAATTGTCATGAGATCTTGCAGTTTAGCCATAGATTCTCTAGTCTGGCAAAATGTTTTTTAATGAGAAATATGTAGTTGATTCATTGGTTGTGGACTTGTGATTTACAGCCAAGAAATTTAAGTGACTATAAGAATTGTTGTTGAATCTATCTTGCTGTCATGTGGTTCTGTCAGCATGCATTTTGTAGCTTTACTTTTGCTTGCTCCTTCCAGGAAGCTCATTTCCATCAGCAGGTTCACGGAGGAGAAAAATTCTTCAACACTGGAATCTTAAGGAACACTGTTCTGCTTTAACCCTTGTGATGTCCATTTGTCATACTAATACGACTAAAATCATATTATTTGACTTTGTATAATTATATTAGATATAGCAAGGAGAAATAAAGAGGTTACTGTGCAACTTTTGCAGCAAACTAAAGTGCTGATGAGTTTGATGGAAATGACACCTTATCTTAGTCACCACTTCTCGTGTCTTGAAGATTCATCCTCTTAACTCTTCAGAGCTACTATCATAGATCAGCTGTAAAATTTGTTTTAATGTAAAACTCTGTAATTATAAATCAGCTTTACACAGCTATCTAATATTTAATTTATAATCCTGTAAGCATGTTGATTTCTGTGACTTACATGAAATAGTTCTTTCAGTGCTCTGAATGTTTGAATTATCCAGGAATGGGGTACAGACCCAGGTAAAGAGAGGACTGTCAATTCTGCAACTGTTAAATACACAGATTTCTTGTTGGCTACAGCCTCTGGGAAGGTTGAAGGAGTGAAAGGTCCTGGTAAACTTGCAACTCCATTCGAAAGAACAAAAGTTGCAGCCTATACTCTTGCTGCCATGACACCTTGCATGCGGCTGTATTCATTTCTTGGCAAGGAGCTCCAGGCACTTCTAGATCCAGAGGATGACATGCACCCTTACAAGAAGTGGATTGACAGTTATTCATCTGAGAGTTTTCAGGTAATTTACAGTTTTGCCAGTGGTATTTTGCATTGTGCTTTTAATGGTCCACCTGATTACATTTTATTGACTGCAGTCTGAGAGGAAACTGTATTACATAAATGGCCTACTTTACCCCCAACATCTCAATTATTGTACTCTTTGAAATCTAGGCATCAGCTCTGCAAACCGAAGACTTGCTGGATAAACTTAGTGTCTCCTTGACAAGCGAGGAGCTTGACATCATTGAAAAGCTTTATCACCAAGCCATGAAACTTGAAATAGATTTCTTCCTTGCGCAGCCACTTGCTCAGCCAACTGTAGCTCCCCTTACAAAAGGGCATAACCCTGCAGAAGATCGGCTTGTCATATTTTCTGATTTTGATTTGACATGCACTGTCGTTGACTCTTCTGCCATTTTGGCAGAGATTGCAATAGTAACAGCACCAAAATCTGATGTGGTTCAAAGTGAGGCTCAAATTGCTCGGATGTCATCAGCTGATCTGAAAAACACATGGGATCTTCTTTCTGGACAGTACACTGAAGAGTACGAGCAATGTATTGAAAGCATTATGCCATCTAAAAGAGGTATAATTCTGTATGAAAATTCTTGCAAGATAGAAGTTGGAATCTGTCAACTTTTTGGGGATGGGAAATGGTCTGTTGCTGAAGATCTTAGTATATTATTAAATCCTCAGGTTGGTTTTGACTTTCTGTGTTTTTGCAGTGGAGTTCAACTATGAAGCTCTTTGTAAAGCTCTTGAACAACTTTTAGACTTTGAGAGAAGGGTAAATTCTAGAGTGATTGAGTCTGAAGTTCTTAAGGGTTTGAATCTTGAAGATGTAAAACGAGCTGGTGAACGTTTGATTCTTCAGGATGGCTGCACTAGTTTCTTTCAGAAAATTGTGAATAATAAAAATTTGAACACTAATGTCCATGTGCTCTCATACTGCTGGTGTGGTGATCTCATCAGATCAGCTTTTTCTTCAGGTATGTTCCGCCCAGGTCAGAACCTTGAGTAAAGAATTTGGAGGTGTTCCACCCTTCAGTATTTTTTTCAATGAAGTGGCTGCTCTGAAAATTCAAACTGATACAGTACACTGTAGCATCGAATATGCACACACACATGCATATTGTATATATTCTCCATTAGAGTATCTAGTTTTCTACTTTTCACATTACTTCCTTGAACAATGACCTCTTAATCACTTTACATTCTTATTGTCCTACCATATTTTACCCTCCATCGATGACGCCTAACTTTAGATGTCAAAGTAGTATGTGATACAGGATAACTTAATCCTTAGTTGCATAGTCTACATTTCCTCTGTGCAAAATTGGTCAAGTATCTTCCCCTACCATATTTTACCCTCCATCGATGATGCCTAACTTTAGATGTCAAAGTAGTATGTGATACAGGATAGCTTAATCCTTAGTTGCATAGTCTACATTTCCTCTGTGCAAAATTAGTCAAGTATCTTCCTTTAAAATGGGTTGTTGTGCTGGATTTTGTTTCTTGGTTTCCTATTTTGCAAATCCAACTTTTTAAGGATGTATTTTTACTGGGAGAGATCTGCTCCAGAATGGTGTATTGCAATGAACTTCATTCTTAGGTAACCATGTAGAACTGGAGAGACAGCCTTTGTAACAATCCTTTACTACAATGGTTTATCTTCTTCATTTAAGATTTTATGCATTGAAATTGTGTTACTGTGAAAAAAAATTTGTGTAGCAATTAGATCAAATATGCATCTAAAATGTGTGCACAAAATTGTTTAATTGGAACAAAGAATTTGATGGCACTAATCAAACTATAATAGCCGGATACAGAAGTCAATCCTTGTATATTAGTGATGATTTTACCTAGAAACATCCTCTTTTAAATATGCTTTAGATAAAGGCTTGCAACACAACATGTGTGAAAGATTACTGGGTATTGTTACACTTGGTTAGCATAAACTCTCCGTTAAGTTGATGGAAAAGTTACTATCATCTAGGAGAATTGTCTTTCAGAAAACCTTGATTACAATAGATAAACCATTGCTTCTAACTTGATCTCTTGTGCCATACACCTATCTGGGAGTTCATAAATATTATTTTGGGGGCAAACCTGTGGCCAAGCCATGCCATACCCCAAGTTGCCAAGGCTTAGCACAGTTACAACATGCCTTTCTGAGGCTTAGCATGGCTCTGACATGCATAGCCATGATTTTCCCACAAGATCTCTTTCTGGATAAAAAGATGTGGGGTGAGCCTCCGTATTTACTTGGTCACACATTTACATGACAGTTATGCATGCATGCACACAGACTGATGCAAGACTAATCATGATTTGCTATTAACTACTGAAGCTGCCTCACAGGATCTGTTGCCATACTGGTTTTGTGTTCTTATCTTCTGATCTCATAGTCCCTTGTATTCCTTGAACTGGAAAAATGTTTTCGTAGGGTCAAAGGCTGCAATTTTTTATTTTTCATTACAATATTGGGTTTTTGGATGTGGTGATTGATTCCAAAATTCATTACTAATGCATTTTGGGTGTTGAAACTCTTATTCCCTCCCTCCCTCCCTCTCTCTGCACCTTTTCTTTTCATTTCTCTTTTTAGATAAAGTGTAGTATTTTTCCCTGTTTCTCTTTAAGACTAATGGATAATTTGCCCCATACTCAGTTATAGTTTGCTTTGCTGTTGTACAGGGGGTTTGGATGTGAATGTGCATGCGAACGAGTTAATTTTCGATGAATCAATCTCCACGGGGGAGATTGTTAAGAAGGTGGAATCTCCCTTGGACAAAGCTCAAGCTTTCAATGATATTTTAAAGAATTACAGAAATGACAGAAAGAACTTGACTGTTTACATTGGAGATTCAGTTGGTGACTTGCTTTGTCTACTTAAAGCAGATATTGGTATTGTAGTTGGATCAAGTGCAAGTTTAAGGAAAGTGGGAAGTCAATTTGGTGTTTCTTTTGTACCATTGTTCCCTGGCTTGGTGAGAAAACAGAAAGAATCTGGCGGAGAAAGCTCTCCTAACTGGAAAGGGCTATCGGGCATACTGTATACAGTCTCTGGTTGGGCTGAAATACATGCCTTCATTTTGGGGTGGTAGAATCATTTTTGTTCGCACACTCCTGCGTGTTAGTTAGGGCAAATCAAGGAAATATTTGTTACATAATGGAACACCAATACAAGATGATGGCCAATTTTATTAGGGGCCACAGATCTGCTGCTGTTTTTTTTTTTTTTTTTATTGGTTTCTCAACAGGGTCTCCCGTTCAGAAATGCAATGGATTCTTTTGGGTGGATAATGCTGTGAACTTGGGGTTTAGAATCTCCTGTACTTTTGTTGCCAACCTCACCAATTCTTTTGCTGCCCATTGTAGTTGGTACTGGTTCTATACCAAAGTTTCATATGATTATTTTTTCCAGCTTGTTCATATGGTACCTAAGTCTATACATTGCTGGTATCTTTTGCATTTCATAGATCATCATTGTTCTGTATTTGGCAAGGGTGCCATTTCCGAGAAGATATCCTCGCAGCTCCTCTCTTTCGACTTTTAAAAGACCAATTTGGTTTACCCCTCTATTCAATGATGAGGCATTTTATATGCATGCCTCTCTTTTTATTGATTCTGTTCTCTTGGCCTGCCAAATTACAATGAGTGCAAGAACTCCAAAAACATGTTGCTTGGCTGTTATTTCACGTTGCTTTCCTCAAACAGGTACAGCATTAATCTTGCAATCATTCAATCACATGTGGTGGTGGTGGTGGTGGTTAATGGCGTTGATTCAATGCCTGTCCAAGTGACCATCTAGTGCTTAACCCGTGAAAACCACAAGACAATAACTAATCCAAGCACTTGGTTCTTGAGTCGCTATACCCCTAAAAACCACATCTTTACAAGTGGTATTTCTTCCATCTGTGATGAACACAACTATTAAATCCGGTTTGGTAGGGCAACTTGATCCGGCTGACCTGCTTAATGGGACTACTATTAAATCTAGTGCTTAAAGGGATAATTATTAAATCTAGTTTGGTAGGGTAACCTGATCCGGCTGGCTTGTTTAATGGACCCGGGTTAGTGTCAAAGAAAATCTAATCTTGAGTTAACATGATTTAACTTGGTCTGGTAAAATCTGTTTTAATTTCTAAATGCTTTTGCAAAATATTATCATTTTTTTTTTAAATTGTTTAATCATAATAATTTAGCTGATCAATCGTTAAGCTATTCAAAATCTGTTTTGACTTTTAAATGTTTTTGCAAAATAATATTATATTATTTTGATTTTTCTAAGATAAACTAAAATAATATCATTTTTATTTAATCTGACTCACCGAATCCATAACTTATAGTTTGTACCAAGCTGGAAGAACTGTAAAGATACATGATCCATTACAAATTATTCCAATTTCCAATACACATTGAAATAAAGAAATATAAATTGAATCTCATTCTGAATCACCAAGAGTTGCCATGGAAGAGTTAATGCAAACACCACATCATCATCCGTCATCATCATATATTAAAAGATAGAGCGGAGAACTTTATTAGAGAATCTTACTAAAGTAAAATATTAATAGCAAGCAAATAAATATTAAAAAAAGAGAGAAAAAGGTGATATGAAATAAAATCTACTCACAAATTTGTTCATTTTTAATATATAAATAAATACATCGTACTCAGAGATGTGGTTCAACAAAAATTAAGAGAGAGAGAGAGAGTCAATTTGACAACCACTCAGAGATATAGATTTCACCAAAAAGTATCCTCTTCTTTGTCTCCACAAACGCTAGTAACCTTTAAATCTCTTCTTTTTTAAAAAAAAAAAAAACCTATTAACACCAACTTTTAAAATTTATTTCTAAAATTTAAAATTAATTCCTTAAAAAAATTAAAATTAATGAGTTAGGTTGAGGGTTTGTTTGAAATTATGGTAATAATTATGGTTAAAAGTGTTTTTCGCTTCAAAATATATCAAAATAAAGATTTTTTATTTTTTAAAAATTACTTTGATATCAGTACATTAAAATAATATGAAAACATAAAAAAAAATCATCTTAAATAAAAAAATTTAAAATTTTTAAAAATACAGTTTGTATCATATTCCCAAACACAGCTTGAAAGTTATTGAATTTAAAAATATTTAAATTATCTTATTACTTTTAGATGGAAGAAAATATTGAAAAAGTACTCAAAAAAGTAGATGAAGGTTAAAATTAAATTTGAGAGAACAACGATTAATTCTCTAGTAAATTTTAAGTTTACGAGATGTTTAAGTAGCTTAGCTACTTCGAAAAGATATTTAAACAATCATTTTAATTATATTTTGTTTGAGAGTATAGTTTGGTTATTTTTTAAAGTATTTTTTATGTTAAAATATATTAAAATAATATATATATATTTTAAAAAAAATTATTTTTAAAATCATTATATAAAATACAAGTTGACCGTCTTTTCAAACGCAACCTTAGCTGTATACAATAGAAGGTTAGGTTCAACAAAAAGCTTGAAAAAATAATTTAATAAAATAATTTAATGAGAGGTTAGTTCTTAGTAAAATATATAAATTTTTGTTTGATAGATAGGGTGGGGACACATCTGTATTTGTGATATTGTATGTTTGCGTGTATGAGAATATATCATGATTGTTTTTGTGTTTTAGAAATATTTTTTAAAAAATAAGATTTTTTTACTTTAAATTAATTTTTTTTTATGTTTTTAAATTGTTTTGATATATTGATATCAAAAATAAATTTTAAAAATAATAAAAAAAATATTATTTCAACATATTTACAAATAAAAAATTCTTTAAAAACTATCTATTACAAAATATACACACGCACATGCGCGAGCACCAAACAGGCTCTTGGAATCTTATCACTGTCACTATCCATTATAAATACAATAATGTGTTAATTACTGTAGTTTAGTCTAGTTTAGATCATTATTAGCATTAATAAATCTTTCTTCTAATTGGGGTTGGTGTTTAATTAAGATTCCTCTGATCAATGAGCTTCCTCAACGTGTTAAAGTATGCATGATTTACACATTATTCTTAATAGGAGTTTCAAATCCGAAAAGGTATATTTAAATATCTCTTATACATATTCAACTTCTTTGGGTCATGGTTTTTTTTTTTCATATTTTTTTTTATTCAAGTTAAGGTTTTTGTCTTCATGTGTAATTACATTAGATTAAGGTATCCTTAAAAATTCAATTTTGTTTTGCTAAAAAATAATTGTTTTTTGTGCTTTACACTGTTTTGATGCGTTGATTTTAAAAATAATTTTTTTTTAAATAAAAAACATTATTTTAATACATTTTAGTATGAAAAGTATTTTGAAAAGCAATCACAACTATACTACCAAACAGGCTATAAATATTGTGTGACACAAATCTCCAAATCAACATCCAAAAAGAATTATATATGAAAATTAGAAATCAATAAAAAATGAGAAAAAAATATAAAGGAAATTCAGATTTAATCAACTATATGTTAAAAAAAATCCAGAAAAAAACACAAAAAAAATATATAATCCAGATTCTCTCCCTTCACCATAACAATTATAACCCATAACTGAATTTATGAACCAAAATTATTTCAATTGACTCGTATAATTTGAGTGCATCATGATAGCTAGAAGCAATCACAAATTAAGGTCATGTAACTTACCTTAATTTCGAAGCAAATTTGGATTCTTCAGAGGAAATGGTTGCGCATGAAGAATTCATACGCAGCTACAATGGCTACAAACAAAATAGAAGTATACATGCATGCATTTGATAGGCATTTGCTTACTCGCACAAATTCTATTAGGTTTTGCGGTGTGTACCGGGAATATAGTATCGGTTATTTGTTAAAGTATTTTTTTACTTGAAAATATATAAAAAAATATTTTAAAAAAAAAAATTATTTTTGATATCAACATATTAAAACGATTTAATTTTTTTTTTTTAAAAAAATAATTTTATCCAACCATGTTTGAAACGCAATTCCAAACAGGGTTTAATAGGGAAAATCCATGCAAAATTAAACATATCAATCTGTTGAATAACATTTAACTGTGCATTTAATTCTCAATAAAATGTTCAAAAATCATTGAAAATGATAATATACATACATACATATATATATATATATATATATATTATTTGAAGTTCTTAATTATGACCTTTTCTTTTCTTTTTTTAAGGAAATTAAACACATGACTTACAAGTAATATTTGATTATTAAAATGGACTGATTCAAGAGGAAGGATATCAATCAAAACACCATAATCAACAAAGAGATCATACCAATAAAAGAAATTAATAATTGAAGAGAGTGTACTTTGTGCAATTTATCAATACCTCATTTTATATTTAATAAATTCTTCTCTATTATTATTTTATTTTTTACCACAACAGGCAACACATAAGATCATTTGATTATTTTCTTAATGATTACCAAAATCCTTCTTAGAGCACATTTCTCTCCCAATTTTCCATGCTTTTGAGATATGGAACACACAGTTAATGCCCACATCAACCACTCATGAATGTATGCATCAAAACTTGGTTGGATTTCCACTTGGAATCAGACCTGAATTATGCAAAGCTAATTCCCTCTTAATTTATTAGTTAAATCTTAATTATAATCTATGCTATCCAATGAATTCATTGCTGACTTCTCGACTAGATGTAACTTAGTCAGTACCCACTTCTAATTAGTGACAGTTTTGTAAATAAAATTATGTTTTTTAATTTCATTATAATTTGACAAAGATGGATTCAACGTTAATGAAAAAACAAAGTTTATTTATTTTTATTATCTTGCTAAGGATTCATGTGGGTTTCTTAATTTTATAGTCTAAGTTACTAATTGACTTATGTATTTTAATGTCATTATAGTGTGTGAAGGGACCTTTTTTATGCGCAAAGTTGACTTATACATTTAACTAAAGTTGAATTTTTTTCTACTCCATGTCTACATGTCTAGATTAAGAGGCGAGTCATCCGAGCTCTGAATAATATTTGAGACTAGATCGAGTTTAATAATAATGATTAACATATAAAAAAAACTAATTATATTATCTTGATTTAAGAGTGTTTTGGTAAGTTAGCATAATTAAAAAAAAAGTATTTTGTAAAGTAACACAGGTAGAAAAATATTTAGGAAGTTAACACAGTTGAGTGTTACATATGGTATTTGTGATTCCTATAACAAGACTCATCATGAGGCAATCTATTCTGCCATCTACTCCCAGCCTAAAACAATAGCAATTCGTACAATTTAAATAACCAATTTCCAGCATCAAAACAAAATTCACATAAACAACACATAACATATTTAATAATAAATAAAAAATCTAGACTGACGATTAACACAATACAATATTTAACTAAAAATTAAATTAATTATACAACTATTCATAATTCTCATAACATATAATAACATGTAATTATATCTAATTATTGTCTGGAGTATCACCATAACTCGTCCAACTTGAGGACGAGTCTAGAGCATCACCACAAGTTGTCCAACTTGAGGACAGGTTCGTAATATCCATATAGATATGAGGAGGACCAATATCATTCCAAGCAAGTTGATCACATAATATTATCAATAATTTGTTAAAGAACATGTCTGACGTAACAATTAGGAATTTATAGCTTTCTCCATTATAAGTAATATCATTCTTGGCATTGACAATGATACCATCATAGAAGCATAACATCCTTAAATTATTAGACATTTTATCAAACAACACAACATGATTCTAATTTATTAAAATCTTTTGGTTAATTAAAGTGCATCAATTATATAAAAAAAACCTAAATTAATAAGCGAACACTTATATTCATCAAATTCTGCTACCATAACAAAATTATCAATCAAATTCATGTATTTCATAGCTAGTATTATTATTTTATATGCAATTCAGTATAATTCATTATTTAACCTAAATCAACAATAACTCTTCCATTATATAATTTTGTTAATTACCAATAAAAAAAAACATTGATTATTTAACAAAATAACCTACCATCAACTAAAAATATATGTAATTAACATAATCCATAATTTAACCTAAATCAACATTAACATTTCAAACACATAGTTTTGTTTATTAACAATCAACAACCTAAAATAATTGATTATTTAACAAAATAATATAATCATATCTAATTAACAACTTAAAGTACATCTAATTAACCTAATTCTTAATTCAAAACCCTAACATTCAACAAAATAAAATTAACAATAGTTGAAATGTGGGTGGCGAGGGTGACTGATGGCGGTTGTTTTGGCTGAAAAAGTGAGAACCTGTCGTTGGTAGAGAGAGAAAGCAAGAGGTTGCCATGGGTAGAGCTAGATAGAGAGAGTGTTTTAGTACTACTAGAGGTGTTTTTTGAGGTGAGGAGAAAGAGATCCAAGTGGTGGTCAGAGAGGAGCAGTGGCTTTGGTGGAAGAGAGAGAGGAGAGGAGGAAAAAAATGGTCTTAAATCTTAAAATTCAAATGAAATCATAGATATTATCTATTACTCGCGTGTTGCATATCATTGTGAAATATGAGTCGCATGTATTATTGCAAACCGTGAAAATATCTTAATTTTCTAATTATATTTATGCCTATATTACTTTATTATTTTCTTAACGTGCTAAAAAAACAAACTCTTTATTCAATGTGCCAGCCAATTGTAAATAAGTGGAGTTCAGTACTACATTTCAATTAGCATCAAAAGCTAGATTTGACATTTTAGATGCAGGACCTGTCTAGGCCTCACAATTCAGCCGACAACACTCTAACTAAAGTTGTTTTTTAAGGTTAAGAAGTAAAAAACTCCGAAGGCCAAACCTCACCCTCAAATCTAAATCAATACCCATAATATAAACTGTTTTGGTTTTATAATCTTTGTAATAAAAAAAATTACGTTAAATTAAAACATGGATATCCAATATTCTACCAAAAAAAAAAAATCTCCACCCCTAATAGAACCGACAGCAAAAATTGAAAACAAATATTAATTATTGTTTATTATTGTGGTAATTATTGTTTTTCAAAATATTTTTTATGAAAAAATATATCAATTTTTTTTTAAATTAGTGCATCAAAATAATCTGAAAACATAAAAAATATTAATCTGAAATAAAGAAAAAAAATTAAAAAAAATTAATTTTTTTAAAAAACGTTTTTAAAATATAAAAATAAACATTACCTTTTTTAAAAAAATCTGACTCCTTTTTTCTTCTACAACTTTATTGATACAACATTTCTACAATAGTTTTGATTATGATAAAAGTAAATAAATAAATAAATATACATACAGGATCTCGAAACATCTTCAACAATATTTTCAATGGGACATAAAATTTTAGAATGATGTTAAAATTTGATTTATTTATTTTTTGAAAATAAAATTATGGTTGACCTGAACCAGATTTTTAAGAAATCTGGTCAGATCGTTATTAGAAAGTTTGAACCCAATCAAAAACTACTGTTTATTGTATTGTTACAGCTCGATGCCTTAATTTTCAATGTCAAAACCAACATGTGTATATATTCACATTGAAATCAAATCAAAATTAAAATTAAATTAAATTAAAAAACAAATAAAAAATACACTGAAACCCGTCATTGTTACATTGTAAAGACTCATGGTCTTTACAATGTAATTCATTTATCATTATAAAACTGATCAGAGTTATAATGACCTACCAAGTTTTTTTTTAAGTGAGGTTTATTTAAAAAAAACTTTAGTAAAATCACTTTACTTTCTTAAAATAAAAAACTTTTTTGAAAAAGGTGTTTTGAGGTATTTTTAATATTTTCATCATGATTATTTTATTATAATCTATTTAAATGAGGAACAAATTAGTCTTTTAATAAATAAAATATTAATAAAAAGAAAATATTAATGGAATGTGTGATGCATGTGCCACCAAGTGGACACTATATGCATTATTTAGGGGGTACATGAC
This sequence comes from Populus alba x Populus glandulosa, assembly GCA_033617975.1. Classification (NCBI taxonomy): domain Eukaryota; kingdom Viridiplantae; phylum Streptophyta; class Magnoliopsida; order Malpighiales; family Salicaceae; genus Populus; species Populus alba x Populus glandulosa. Next base: position 3,854,069 of record CM066155.1, on the reverse strand, counting down.
ACATGTTATGATAATCTTGATGGTTTGGCGATGGTAAGATTTTTTTCTACTTCCTTTTCTTTTCTCTCTCATTTCCTCGAAATCCACACCGAGTCATCCAGAATTCATAGTTGTCCACCTATTTATTTTGTATTTTAATTTTGATTATTATTCTTTTGATTGATCTTTATTTGTTTTAGATTATTCTTTTGATTAGTTTTTATTTCAATTTCATTCCTTACTATTTGATTTTATTTAATTTTTATATTAAATATGGTTCTCATTATTTTTATTATTGTTTTGTTAATCATTTTCTTGATTTTTTTTAAATTTTTTCCCTCAATATTTTTATTTCATTTATTTTTTTTATTCAATTTTGGTCTTCATTCTTTTGATTGCATTTTTTTTTTCAATTTCTTACTTTATTTTATTTTTTCATTTTATCCCTCATTATTTTCTTTCATTAGTTTTTATACCCAATTTAATTTTCATTGTTGTGATTGCTATTTTTTTTTTTACTATTGAGAATTTTGCTGTTTTTTTTTCTATGAGTTCATCTCGATCTCATAATATGGGTTGTCAATTTTAAAAATTAGCCTTATTTAATTCTTTTTTTCAAGTTCTTTTTAAATATATTTTTTTAATTTCATCCTTCAACATTAAATTATAGAACCTTAAGCTTTTCAGGTTTTTTTTTTCAATGATCCAAGTCGCGGGTTAGTCAAGCTAACCTTAGTAGAATTGTTTATTATTCTAGCCTCATATTAAAAAAAATTTCATGATAAAAAAAATATTTTTATATCAATTTAGATGTTAATCAAAATCAAATTTTATTTTTTTGAACGATGTTAAAATATACATCTCATGTCAATTTAATATATTCTAAAAAATATATATTTTTTAATATTATTCCAAAATCCTAACTTAAGAAGTGGGAATTAGAAGAACCAAACCTTTTAACTCTCAAACTAGGCATTGATTGTTGAGTTCTAAATTGATCTATAATCACTTCTATTTTTTCTTTCTTTCTTTCTTTATTAATAATGGTTGAGTTCTTTTTTTTTTTTTTTCTTTTCCCTTCATGGCCCCACAATTAGATGGTTCACCTAGATTCCCACCATGGTATAACTATAGGTTCATTTACTTTATGAGATATTCCATTCAATATAATATTATATCATAGTTGTCCCTTGATCACTCGTACGTGGCCTACATAATTTTTTTTTACTTCTATTTTATTTCTTGTATCATCCGCCTTAAACCCAAGAGCCAAGAAACCTCATCACCTTAGCCTTGGTGTATATAAATAACTAAGAACTTGATGAAAATGCTGGCATCTTCCTTTCCTTCTTTTTCTTGATCAAATTTCCTTTTCATTTTTTTTTCCATCAGGGTTTATCATTATCAAAGGAGGAGATCATCATGGTTGTTTTGAGGAGGAGGAGGAGGAGGAGGAGGAGATTGTTTGAAGGATTACCAGCTGATAACAATGGAGTAGCCTTGGAGCCGTGGCCTTAAGATACAAAAGAACGATGATGACCAGAGGGAATGGAACCCCTAGGCAAGTCTAATTCTTGGCTTTTAATTGTCCTCTCCTTTTTCGTTTCTTCTTGTTTTTTCCATGTTTGGTTGCCACGAAAATGGAAGAGAGTGCAAATAATAAAACATATATGGAATCTTTACTCCCGATTAGATTCCAGTATTTCATTTCCTGAAGTTGTTATCTTACGTCTTTCGGGCGACCAAACAAATTCTCTCCCACTTTCTCAGTGCTTCTGTATCCTTAAACACCGAAAAGGGAACCATTAATTAATCATTTTAGAGCATAGATCTTTACCTTATTTCTTAATCGTTGTTGCCGTACAATATTTAAAATTGCAGACTTCGCAGCTCAGCTTGGTTTTTGTCGTTCAATCACTCATCTATTACTTTATGTGCTTGCACCTGTTCATCCACTGTTGTTAACAGTAGCTAGCAACAAACCTACTACTGCATAGAAATTGTCTCAAACGAGTTAGTGAACAGCAGTTCAAACTCCAAACACATACGAGTTAAATAGGTTATGAAAATGCTAGCTAGGGTTCATCACAAGGAACACAGTTTCAGTTAAAGAACTCATGAAGGAACAAGAGCACATGATTGGTTATTGTAGGTAGACATTATTGGCATGGACCATGTATGTCGCCATATACATGGTGCTTTCAGAAATTAAATTGCCAGACATTAGCTGTCCTTCATGATTGTCACCAGCGTGGAATTACAGGTACAAGGGAAATGTCAAAGCATTTATAGTGACACGGTGACATCTCCACCATGCTCACGCAACATTGGAGCCTGTCTACCTCGAAGAAGTCTTAATTAGTGCATGCAAATCTAGGAAAGTTTCAAATAAAGCTATGGAACACACACGATCATGTCAAATATCATGTTATGTAACTTCTGAGAATGTACGTTGAGATAGTTTTCACTCAATTCCAGTACTTGTGCTATAATATTTGGTGAGCGTACATGCCTTCCATAGCCTAATTTTTTCCCCATCTCCTATCATGGGAAATGCTCATCTTCTCTTATCCTGCCCGTCAAATTTACTCACCAAACAAATCATAAATCTCACAATCTTGATGGAGATCTAAACTGTGATCCATTCCAAACACAAGTGAGGCAAGCTCTTCGTGCCTGCAAAGCTAGAGCACTGGAGGAGAAGCAGAATTTGTTCCAAATACATGAGAAAGAAGATAATGTAGTAAAATACTCTAAAATATGAGAACTTCCTGAAATTGCAGACTTTAGGTATCATAAATGCATATTCTCCAAGTTCGTACTGTATCTAACAAACAAGCAACCTCGGATATATATGTCCAATCCATGTCCTTGTGAACTAAACTAAGAGGAATTAATCTCAAGATTTACCTTTCAGACTATGATCAGCTTGCTTGTGGTTAGACGAAGTGTTGCTTTCCATCTTCTCACAATCTTAACCTCAAATAATGATGCTCACACAGGTGGTAAGGTAACTTCATATTGAAGATACCCATGTCCATTCAATGGACTATGCAATCTTTGCAGCCACCTTTCTTTCAATGAAAAAAGTCACATTGTAGCGGTACAAACAAAGTTTGTAGCTTTCTGCAACTTTAAAGTTAAATTAACAGGAGTTGTCATGAACTATACAACCTTTAGGATAAGGATGATGATTCAACAAAGTCCCACCTTTCAAAATCTGCTTTTCCTTTCCTTAATCTTTAATTTTTTATTTTTCTGGGCTAGTCGCCATGTGTCTTGATTAGTGGAAAATGACAAGCAAAAAGTAATTCTATATCAATTAGCATTTTTCTATTGGTTAATGAGTCATCAAGGACTCAAGGAAAAGTAAATATAATCATTAATAATGGTGGGTTAGTTCAACGACAGTTCACTAAAATTGAAGAAGATTCAAACATCAAATAAGCAAACGCAACACTAGAAACCTTCCACTATCAATAAATTACGATCTTGTTTCTGCCTTTTCGATATCCCCCTCCATTCTCTAGTGCCAAAGGTGATATCATGTTCGGATTTCCATGGTGGATTGGCTTGCTGCCATGTCTGCAGAGTCAAAAAGCTTGGTATACGTTCAGAAACTGTGGTTGGTTCGAAAGACCCCAAAGGCTTCCCTTTAAAAAGCATGTTACAGATTTTTTTTAATTATTTGCTTCAAAAGGCAAATGCATCTGTGCATATTAAACAGTCCATCGGTGCAGGTATGGCAAGAAACAGTGGCAAGTGATAGACTTATAGTCGGTTGATGGTCTAAGTTCAGAATGTAATATAATTTAATTAATCTGGTTAATTAAAGAAATTGACTCTAGCACTGTTCTTATATATGTACACAGAATGAAGATCAATCAATTTGAAAATGGGATAACAGAGCTGACCAATGGTTACGGTTTAGGGCTCGACCATAAACATAATTATTAGCTGTGAATCTTTTATAAACATAATTATTTGACTCATTATTAACCATCTAACCATCTATTTTACTTTTAAAGAAAAAGAAACCAATGTAAAAGCATATATGTATATCATAAGCAGATTCTAAGCAGATATATGTGTGTGTGGTTGGGGTTCCAAGCATAGAAACACAAATATTCGACATAATTTAAGAGTTTCTTTCCAATATCAAAGCAGATTCTAAGGTTTAGTATGAGGTCTCTAGCTAATCTTGCAGCAAGCTAGAAACTAAAAATGCTCGTACTAATTCTTTTCCCGAAAACATGTGCTCAATCACCAGCCTGCATCTCATTGGCTTTTATTTTTACTACGATGTTTAAGCATGCATCAAACAGAAATGAAGTTCAAAGAATTACCAGGTCGTTGCAATTTTGGACCGCTTCAATGAAACACTTTGTAGTAGCTTCTTCTTTTTAGAAAGAAATGCTTTGACGAGAAAAAGGTAGAAATACCATGAAAGAGAAGAGCTCAGCACAAAGGCAGAGCTAAGTGTACATGATTCATAGTAGAACAAGAAGTTACAAATTTAAGTCAACTAATAAAATGTTTATCATTGAAATTCAATAGAAAAATCTTGGTACTTCTAACATATTATTACCTTGAGAAGGTGAATAATTCAACCATTTACATCACCAAATTTCATTAGTTGGATCATACAAAATTGGGTGTGTGCCTTACTGTCAAGTCCAATCAAACTGTTCCTGAAAGAATATTACAAGACCTGGGAAGAGGAAAATCTCTATACAGTTACAAATCAATTGCAATGCTGAGTAGATTACAAATCAAAGGGAACGTACACTTACATCAACATTTTAAGCCACCTGTCAAAATAAGAAACATACGTTCCTAGCTCGTGCTGTGTCCCGGTCTTCAAAGCCTTTCAAAAATGATCTGATTGCAAGATGTTCTGAAGCATACGTCATGAAAGATGCTAAAACCAGGCCTCCAGCAACCATCAACCCCAACCTGCAAGGAAATCACATGCTACTTGTTAATTTCACTCCCTTCACATGGAGGGCTACGAACTGACACTCAATATAAAACCTGATAATGCAAATTACCTCAAAAATAGAGCAGTAACACCAAAGATAAAAGGTAATGAAGGGGCACCAACAGCCAACAAAGCCATCCCTAAACCATAGTACCATGCAGCAACATCACAAGTTGACCCCTGCCGATGACCTGCAGCAGAAACAGGCATTATAAACTAATTTTAAATTAAAAAAGAAAGCACTTAGCACGGATATGTAACCAAAGTCTACAAACCTTTTCTAGAATCATAAGCCAAGGATTCAGAATGAGGAGAAAGTGATGCAGCTTGAGTTGCCATCCTCTTTCCCCATAGATAGATCAAGTGGAGAAAGCCTCCAAATAAAAGGAAGAAGATTGTGAATGTCCACTCATACATCAAGAGCAAACCTGTCCAGGGCATCACTTGCCGAGGCACAATTGAAAGACCAAACCCAAGGGCGATCAAAACAGCCATAAAACACATGAAGATGGAAACTCCACCCAAATACAATGGCACTTTGGACTGTGCGTCATTGGAGAACTGTTTAGCATCACAATAAAAACTGTAACTTGCGACAATCAAATCAACAAGTAGTGCAGCTACATATGGCCATTTCACTATTGACCATCAAACTTAGAAGAAAGGTAGGAGGGAACTAACCTGATAGGTGGAATTGCCAGCAGATGATGAAGAAATACCAGTGTAAGCAAGTGGTCCGTTTGATCGTATTTTGTAATAGAGGTGTCTAATATGATCACATAATGAACCTCTACAGAATGCCCTTGTCTGTACCAATGATTGCATTAGAGATGAAAATAGATCCCCTCAATTACCATTTGAGGAAAACAATTGTAGAACAGCTTACCTGAAGAAAAGAGCGGTAGTAACAGAGAAGTACAAGACATAATGGTAACAAGAAAAGAACTTTGACAAGAAGTTCATCTTTTGGATTTTTTCCACCTCCAGTTCCAGGAAGGGACTCACCAAGCTGTTCCCTGACTCTCTGCAACATTACCAGAGTTATTTAATCTGCAATTATTTACACTCCAAGAGTGTGGTTGGAATTGAGTTTTCATAGTCACGGTTTTGAAAAAGCAGCAAGAGAAATACAAGCTTGCCTGCAAATAAAACAAAATGCCAACTGCCAATACACCCAAGAAATACAAATGCAAAAGCTTGCCCACAAGCAAAACTGAATGCCAACCCCCAAGACACCCACATCCACCAAGGAAAGGAAATAACCCAGGCCTTCTCCTCAGAAAACATTTTTTTTTTTTTTGGGGGGGGCGGGGTTGGGGAAATAGATCATGAAGGTCATAAAGCTGCAGCTAATTTGATTAAAGAAAGAGTTAATACCTGCCAGACATCAACAGGTTTTAAAAGCCAAGATGTCCACCAGTCCCAAGGTTTGAGGGGCCCAAGTGTATAGTGAATAACACGGAGTTCATTCTCATCTACCATCCACTGCATTGAAATATAGAAGTTAACACCATTTAACAATCAAATGACGAGCAAATATAAATTAAACATTACCCAAGAATTATAAATTTATTGTTTTGAACAAAGGACCCTAGCAATTGAGGATATGGAATGAAAAATTTATCAGAAGCACAGCACACACCACAATCGAATGTGCAAACCGTGAACCAAGGACTTTGTAGCTCAATATCTGTTCATGCTTACAGCTAGTCAAAAGACTTGAAGTCCCATTCAAAGTTAGTTAAACCAGGCAGATTTAATGTGAACTAGCATGTTGAAATTGTTAGATTTACAAAAATTGACAAGAAAGCAGAGGTTGAGCATATGATACTCTGCTCCCCTTATTAGAGAAAAAGCAAAAGAAAGTAGCATCAGCAGTTATAGAGGCAGTCAATCAGCACTATCAGCATAAATAAGAATCATCTTATTCTCTGTTCACATAGTACCTTGTTAGCGAGCATGTAAAGACCAACATCTGCATTATATAAAGTAGAGAGCCGCTCCATATCAGGTACAGGTCTACTTTTCCGTACTTCCTCAGGTAAACCAGGTTGGAAAACATGTGCATTTGGAAATTCTCCATAATAAGAGTTGAGAAACCCCTGATCTCCTGTTATTGGAAAAAAAATATGAGACAGAATATCAGAAAAATAAACAACTGGATGACAATATCCATACAGAATGAAAGAAAGAGGATAGAGAATTTGGTAAAGGTAATAAAATCAACTACACTGCACAGATAATTTTCTAGGAGTAGTCAATGCGAGGTAATGTATAATTTAACTACTAAATTTAATTTCACTAAAATTAGCTCAAGCCTTGATTGAAAGAGAATTGTAAGAGTTATGAGTAATATTTATTAACTGATGAGAAAGCATAACTAGGCACATAAATTATCAAAGACCACCTAACTTAGTGGTATCAACATTGTTAGACAGAGGCTAAGTTTCCTTCAAAATCATTAGATCAAATACAGCAATTGAGTGTATTCTTTGATAAAAAAAAATCACAATAATCCAACGTTTTAAGAACGAGACATTGCTCATCATTACAAATCAGGCATTGATGAAAAGTAGGCACTTGATTATAATTACAAATGATAAGAATGAGACACTTCACCTCCCGTGTAAGAGGGCAAAGTGGTTACTTTGCTCATCATGTTATTGAAAACTGTTTCAGATGGTTCCACCACCATGACTCCTGAATTTAACCTTTCTGAATGCTTCAGATTGGCACAGAATTTCGAACACTTGAAAAGATCCTCAATGCTTTTGACCACAATAGTATCCGCATCAAGATATACAACTGCATGAAAAAGTCACCAGGAGGTAATCAGCATAATTACTAAAATATATGTTGTTTGGCTCGTGTCAATCCAAATGAAAAGAAATGGGGAAAACCAGAACCACAATTTTGAGTTCTCAAAGCCCACAGAAAAGCATAAGTATAAAGCCTGAGATTTCTTACCATGCAACAAAATCAGATTTGAGATTTTAAAATTTTAACAAAACCTGAGACTACTAAAACAACATGACCATATAATTATGCTTCTCTCTTTTTGGAGATGAGTGGACCTAAGAGATTGTGAAACTTTACCTTTATAATAGATAACACTCAGAAAAAAATGTTTAGCATTTATTCTCCAAGAACACACAAATGGTGGTAAAAAGACAAACTTGAAAAGATCCCATCACAATCCACCACCGTTTTAGATGGATGGAGAAAAACTCTTCTTTTATCCCTACTTTCATTGGAAAAACTTAACATTATAAAAATATAAACCCCAAACAAAAAATGCAAGTACAATCATAGCAATCAACAATATTATGATTGGAGTCGAAACTTCAAAACAAAAAGGGTAGAAATTATACCTTTTTTGTAGTTAGTCATGTTAAAGATTTTTAGTTTAGTATATACACCCCAAAACCTCTTCGGCCGAACTTGATTAGGATTCGCCAATAAGCTGATTTTCTCCACTATCCACCCATCAGCCTGCACAACAATATTCATTCGAAACCCCAAAACAAAACAAAAATTAATTAATTAAACAACTTCAAAAAAAAAAAAAGAAACAAAACCTAAATCTAACGCAACCAAGAACTCTAAAAGATAAATTAAAAACAAATCCCATCATCTTTTTTTCTTGAAGTAATCAACTTTATTAATCAAAATAGAGTTATAACAACGTAAAGTTAAAAACTTCATACTCTACCTTATTTAAATCGTTTTTCCTTATTACTCACCAAATCAAATATATTAACTAAAAAACGATTTCCTTTATTTTATTTACTTTCTCCACCAGAAATGGATCCACTCTTTACTTAATTAATTCACCAAAATCCCATTTTCAAAGCTGAATTTTCTCAGAAACCAAACAAATATAAAATAATAAATAAAGAAAAATTACCAGTAAAAGCTTCTTGGCATAATCAGAGACACCATCAGAGACCAAAACGACAATATCTTTGGTGGATCCAGTATCTCTAATTGATTTCCCCAAAACCCTAACTCCCAATAAAAACTCATCTCCGTATAACAACGTAACGTAAGCCTCCTCTGTTCTCTGCGATCTCTGAATCGAAGCAGCGAGACATGTATAGCTTATTAGATTCAACGAGAATAGTGTAAATAGAGCAACTAGTTTTAACAACTTCATTGATAATTTACGATTTTGTGAGTGCTTGGATTGGGGATTTTCTTGTCTCTCCAGAAAGTTTTGAAAAATCTGGGATTTTTACGAGGAAGGAAAGGGAGTGAGAGAACTTTAAAAGCGTTTTGAATTATTTTTCTTTTTGGTTTAATTTTATCGGCGTCGTTTTTGACTTTTTTTATTATTATTATTTGACTGGTCCTGGCGGTCTCTAAAAGTGATGGGTTCTTACACGATGTGGCATGATGCATAGATATCTGCCATGTTTGCTGTTGATGTTAAAGCATAGTTACCGGATTTGAGTCAGGTTAACCTGCAATACAGTTCGCGTCATGGATCAGGGGAATTAAATTGAATTAATTTAAATTTTAAAAGATATATGTTATTGTTTTAAAACAATATATAATTTTTATTAACCTTGTATAATTTAAAAGGATCGAACACAAAATAGTGTTCAAATTACTATCATCGGTACGTCAGCTACTTAGCATCCATATTTTTTCTGCATGTTATAACGAGGACTTGGTGCAAATATCACACTATGAGGGTGAGTTGTATTCGATCTTTGAAGACTATTTTGTGTTCAAAGATAATTTGCACATCTTCTCTTGGCTTCTGCCCTTTCTTTGATGAAATTTTAATTAATTCATCGAAAAAAAAAAAGCGGATGAGTGTAAATGAACAATTATAAGAACAACAGGAAGTATTTTGTTATAAGCACGTAACTTTTGGGCTTGTGTTAAATAAGAGAAAGAGAGGGTAAGCTAGTTTTATTCGAGAGAAGGAAATTTTCTGTAAAGGTAGATATCTTTTTGATTGATTCCAAGAATTTACTTGGATGTAGCAATTGTCTTGATGATATTAGATTATGGTTGGTTGAATTTTATGTTCTAGATTGTACCGTTGGTTTCTTTTGGCTTTTTTATATTGATTGAGGTGTATGGAAATATAGTAATAGTTATTTTTAAAGTGTTTTTTATTTGAAAATATATTAAAATAATAATTTTTTTATTTTTTAAAAATTATTTTTAATATCAGCATATCAAAATAATTCAAATATATATATATATATATATATAATAATAATTTTAAACAGATATGTTTTAAAAAAATTTGTTAAACAGCTATTTAGAATATATCAAATGAGGGCTTAATATAACTTGATGGTTGGTTCAACATCCTAACACAGGAATAGAACCGATGTAAAACCAAGTTCTCCAATTTACAGAAAAATGAAAACAAGACTTCACTATTGAATGTTATTAAACTCAAAAGACTTCATTAGTAAAATCAGGAATCTTTTCTTTAAATGGAAGCAAAGCCGCTAATTACCTAGATGGATAGAGTGCTAAACTTTTTTAAGGCTTCTTGGGGGATACTAGGTTGAACAAGTGACTGAGGCTATTGTAAACCTTTTCCACACTGGAAGTTGCTCTCTGCGGTAATAATCACATCTATTATTTGATTCCAAGAGTTTAAAACGCTAACAAAGTCACAGATTCCTTGAAAGAAAAAGGAAGAAGAAAGCCAATTGGGATTTGGAGTTCGAGTTCGCTAAGAATCACATCTATTATTTGATTCCAAGAGTTTAAAACGCTAACAAAGTCACAGATTCCAGGCCTATATCATGCTGTACGTACCACCATTTAGAAATACATCTCAAAGATGAGGAGCATGATTGATCCCAATTGTGTTTTTTGAAAGAATGAAGTAACATCACTTGTTCTTCTCCTGTGCTGCTACCAAAGAGATCTGAAATTTCCAGACTACAGTTAGTGGCGTTCAAAGATCGGTAGCCAATTGGGATTTGGAGTTCGAGTTCGCTAAGAAGTTCTTGCAAAAGAGAAGCTTTGGATCGATCGGTTGTACTGAGATTTTCCTGGTGCAATTACATTTATCACATCTAACTTGAAAGAAAAAGGAAGAAGAAAGCCAATTGGGATTTGGAGTTCGAGTTCGCTAAGAAGTTCTTGCAAAAGAGAAGCTTTGGATCGATCGGTTGTTCTGAGATTTTCCTGGTGCAATTACATTTATCACATCTAACTTGAAAGAAAAAGGAAGAAGAAAGCCAATTGGGATTTCGAGTTTCGAGTTCGCTAAGAAGTTCTTGCAAAAGAGAAGCTTTGGATCGATCGGTTGTTCTGAGAATTTCCTGGTGCAATTACATTTATCACATCTAACTTGAAAGAAAAAAGAAGAAGAAAGCCAATTGGGATTTGGAGTTCGAGTTCGCTAAGAAGTTCTTGCAAAAGAGAAGCTTTGGATCGATCGGTTGTTCTGAGATTTTCCTGGTGCAATTACATTTATCACATCTAACTTGAAAGAAAAAGGAAGAAGAAAGCCAATTGGGATTTCGAGTTTCGAGTTCGCTAAGAAGTTCTTGCAAAAGAGAAGCTTTGGATCGATCGGTTGTTCTGAGATTTTCCTGGTGCAATTACATTTATCACATCTAACTTGAAAGAAAAAGGAAGAAGAAAGCCAATTGGGATTTCGAGTTTCGAGTTCGCTAAGAAGTTCTTGCAAAAGAGTAGCTTTGGATCGGTTGTTCTGGGATTTTTCTGATGCAATTACATTTATTACATCTAGCTTCAAAGAAATTAACAAGAAGAAGAAAGCCAATTGGGATTTGGAGTTCGAGTTCGCTAAGAAGTTCTTGCAAAAGAAAAGCTTTGGACAGTTGTTCTGAAATTTTCCTGGTGCAATTACATTTATTACATCTAGCTTGAAAGAAACAAGAAGAAGAAAATTATAGCAATGAGATCACCAGCATTTGTTCCCTAGTCAAGCGCAGATCATCCAATCTGTCCAGTAAACAAAGAGAGAAAAAGACACAGTAAGAGAACATGAGGTTTCAACGACCAAAGGAACACAGTTCAACATGGAAAAAAGGAACTAAGATGCTGTTGAAGCAATACATCTAGTAAATATACTTCCTTGGTCGATCTTCCAGTAACTTCTTGCCAATTTTGTAGGCAGCATACGTATCAGTAACCGCACACAGAACCTGTTGCCTATTTAGCGAATTATCCAGCCAGTTGATCAAAGAAAGGATGGAATTTCTCGGTTGAAGATGACGAAGAACATCAAGATAACTAGCCAAATCCCTGGCCCCGTACGTGCCCAGAGCAGGCTCGCCAAGAACACCTACTACCAGTTCACTCAACTCCACTAAATTGGAGATTTCTAGCCCATATGCGTTCCGGAGCTTTACAAGGTCATCTCTCTTTCGAACACCGACAAAAACAATGTCCTTGTTAGCCAGCAACGCTGACAGTTTCTTCAACAGATGCACGTAATCGACGTTGTCTCTGTCAAGCCTGAACAATATGCATCTGTGTTTAGTGCACAGTTTCACTAAAGCAATTCTTTTCTCAATAACATGTGCATCTAAATCTCTGCTAAATTTTGGCTCCAGAGAGTACTCCGTGTCGAACCCCACAACCTTGTCACCCGCCGCATCACCGAATAGCAGGTTGAAGCTAAGATCTATGTCATCCTTTCCAGACACCAGCGTTGTGGATAGATCATTGCCATCGGTCATAGGAATAAGAAACATATCCATTGGTGCAGTGAAAAATATAAAAGAAACGATCGATCAAGTGGCTTCGTAACCGTAACTCTTTGTCTTTGTTTCTATATACAGGCACAAGGAGAAGAGAGTGAAAGGAGAATTTTTAAAAATAATTTTAAAAAAATTAAAGTTTTTATTTTTTCTTTATTTCCAAATAAATTTTATTAGTGTTTTTAGAATGTCGCTATTAAAAATATTATTGTAATTTATTTTTAAATAAAAAATATTTTAAAAAATAATTGTTATCATCCTTTTAAATAATATTTTAAAATATATTTTTTGTATAAAAAAATAACAACCCACTAACTCACAAGGATTTTTTTTCTTACAAAAAAAAAAACTATCGATTAAATATCTCTAGCCATTGAAATTGAAGTTAATGATCCAAGTTTTTGAAGAGTCGTGTCATCCTTGATTCAAGAGGATGAGGAGCCCAACACGAGAAGTCCAACGGTCTTTTCTTTAATAATTATCACATTCTCCTGCGGTTGAGGAAAAATGGAAAATCGAAGCAGATGCATGGAATGAAGGAGAGAACACTATGTACTTAGAAAGCACAAAAAAATTTGATGAGGAAAAAGAATTGCTTTAAATTCACAATTTTATTTTCTGGAAATAAATTTAATAATGTTTGTCTCTTCAATTAAAAGGTTTATAAGACATTTAAATTTGTAGAAAACAGTGTGTACTTATAAACAAATCAGAATCTAAAAATATTAAAAAAAATAACATAAAATCTAAAATAAATATTAAATCCAGAAAATCAAAGAAAAATAATAAAATTGATCGAAGTCTAATTTTAGGAGATTCATCGATACATAAGATAGGTTCTTATAGGTAAAATAGTTATAGATATATTTTCATCAAATAAACTATTTAATATAAATATTATTTATTTTGGTGGTCTAACTTAATGTCAAAGACATGTTTATTTTACTGTCTCCAGAATCCACCAACCTCTCTCTTTCTTTTCTTAACCAAGGATTAAAAAATAATAAAAATAAATTTTTTTTATTAAAATTAAATTTAAAAAATTTTGGGTAAAAAAGCCTAGCCCACATGACAGGGTTAAGTTTATTTATGCTAAGATATCATTTAGAATTATATTTTTATTGTACTTTAAAAAATTCAAAAATTAATTAATATGTATCATAACAAGTTTTGTATCTATTAGAATTTTGCTAAAATTTCAAAAACACCACATAAATCATTTTGTTTAAATTTGCCAAAATATTTAGCTTTTCTCATAGTTCAAGTGTGTTTGCTTGGTCTTTGAAGAAGCAATAATCAGTGGTTAAAGCTAATATGCTGCAGCTATTTTAGCTACTCATCAAGTTATTCGGTTAAGAAGAATTATGAAGGATGCAGAAGAAAAGCAAGAAAATCCAACAACATTGTTTGTGAAAATAAATCAACTATAACAATTGAAAGGAATCCAGTTTTTCATAGCAGAACCAATCACATTGCACTCAAAGATCATTTCATCTGTGAAGCAATTGAGGAAGGATTGAGTTCTGCAAATCAGAGGAGCATTGTGATTGGTTCTGCTATGAAAAAGCATTCCCAAAGGGTAAATTTCAAAAGATGAGAAATGCACTAAGAGTTAAGTTTAGCATATTATGGGGGAGAATGTAAAGATGTGTTAGTGTTTTGTGTATATATATGGCTGTGAATGTTTTGGAGATGTATAAAAGAACGAAAAAAGAAGGAAAAGAAGAGGAGTGGTAGGTTTATGCAGTGTTTTTATCTTCCATGTTCATGCTATTCTGCACAAAATTTTATGTTGTTTTCACCAGACAAAAGCTAAAAACTTCGAAAGCAGTGAATCATCCAGCCAATTGGTCAAGGCAAGGATCGTATTTCTCGGGTGGCGATATAAATGAATCCGTTGTCCGAGGAGAAGTAGTCAAGTTCCGGTGCCAAGAGCAGGCTTGCCGATAACAGTTAATGCAAATTCGCTCCGCTCCACTGCATCAGAACTTTCTCCGGGCACCTATGTAACTGTGTGTGTGCATGTCATCTGAAGTGATACGTTTCTATGCTAAAAACTACTTAACAAAGTGATTGTGCATCCACTGTCCCCTTTCCTTTTATGGCAGCTTACCACGCAGCACCCCATTCGTTTCTGAGCCTGTCATTGTTATTCCTCCTTTCCACGATATAAATATGCACCTTTAGGCATGGAAAATGTCTAGAACATGAGAAGAATAAAAAAAGTTAAAATCTATAGGAATCTCTCTTATAAACACAAGCATCCAAAATGATGGAAGAAAACCATCATTTTTCAGTGTCTCATGCCTTTATGCAGATAGATGTGCAAATGTACCTTGTTTTCTCCTTTCAATTTCAACATACAGATTTTTTATTTTTTTTTATCAGGTACATTGCCTTGATGTTGCACTTGAAAGCACAGATATAGCAAAAGCAATAACAGAATATGTTTCCCATGCAGCAATCGAGACTGTGGTTCTCGGAACCCCATCACGGAGTGGATTTATGAGGTATTTTTGCAGTCCCTAGCCCTCTCCTGACTTGGCAACTCTACCTGCACACACCCCACCAGAATTTAAATTCAGGCTACCTTCAATCTGTGTAAAAACAGGAAGAGCAGACTATTTCCAACAAAAGGAACTCAGTTTTACTTGAAGTGTACACCTTTTGGTATTGTGGTTCGGGTGTGTTTCAAAATGCATTTGGATTGATGCTGCTTTAGGTCCTCTCTTATGGTTTCGAGATCCTCACATCAAAAACGTTGAAAAGCATTCAAAAAAGCATCAGTTTTGGTGCTATTTCAGATGAAAAGCACTTTGTTTTCACACAGGTCAACTTTCAGAATACTAGCAGAATTTTATATATTCTCCTCAACTATTTCAGATGAGAAGCACTATACAAACATGTTTCGAGCATAACAGGTTTATTCTCTCAATCATATGGTCCTTTTTCCATTTTATTTTGTCTTAATCCTAATCTAAAATCCAATTTATGGTCTTCTGCTGACAGAGAGAACGATGCCAGTCAAGCCTCGTATCTCAGGTGGTGAAACCTTCAGGTAAGTAAGGAATGCATCAAATCATTTTAGAAGATGAGAGGGGATGGCAGTGAACATGATATAATATAACGTGCATATATAATCAGTAAATATTTATGGAGTGATAGTCCGGGATGTCTTTGTAATAATTTCCTGGTTTTGATTGCTATAGCTTGGCTATGATTTAATTTGTTCAAAGGCTGAACATAATACAATTGTTGGTAACAACAGGTCACCATTTGGAAGAGGAGGACAGGGTCATAGTGTAAAATTATTTGCAGATCTCATGTCAGAAACCGACATATCATTTGTCAGCTCCAGCAGGCCAAGCACTGACCGCATGTCTTCTGTAACCTATGATTTCATGGATTCTGGTGCAGCCCCTCGGTTTTCAACTAGCTCAGACACTAGCTTTGCATCTATACACTCAGGACCAAAGTTCTTTAGCCCCAATTACCATCAGGGATTTTCCTCAATTTCACGATATAGCGGCAGAACATCATTTACTGGTTCAACACACAGCCTGGTAAGCAATTAACCGTTTGACAATAGCATGATTAGGTAAATAAGCTCAACTAACCATCAAACACTGTAAACACTTAAGGAAATAAAGGATGTTTAATAATAGAGTGTTATTATTTTAACCGGTTTTTTCCTATTAACAGGAAAATTAATCTAGTTAGATCATAAGCTCAAGTTGTTTGATTCAGGCTACACTATGAATATTGTCAAGAACATGCAATTTAAGTTTTTCTTCTTGGGTTATACGCTGAATTCTGCAAAATAGCACAGATTATTCGGTCAATTTAGATAGAGTAACATCTTATATATGATGGCTTGTAGCTTAATCTTACATCGATCTTTCCATGATTGGAAAAAGCAATTTTATATTTTGATTTCTTTAGCCTTTCATTTGTTGTTTTAACTTTAAAGTCAATAAGACTGCGCAAAGTGTGATAATAAAGCACAGATGCATGATCTAAATGCTTTCTCCTAATCTGTAATTGAAACATATAGGATGACATGGAGTCTGGGATGAGGAGGCTAAAACTAGAGTTGAAGCAAACAATGGACTTGTACAACGCAGCATGTAGAGAAGCACTTACAGCAAAACGTAAGGTACAGAGAATTCATGTTTTCTACGTGCACTAGTAAGATTCCCAGTAGGTTCTAAAATGGTATGTGTATAGGCAACAGAGCTGAATTGCTTGAGAATAGAAGAAGAACGAAGATTGGAAGAGTCTAGGTTTTCTGAAGAAGCTGCACTGTCGATTATAGAGCAAGAGAAAGCCAGGTGCAGAGAAGCCATAGAAGCTGCTGAAGAAGGTAAGAAGAGAGCTGCAATAGAAGCGCAAAGGAGACTCGACATAGAGAAAGCCCTCAAAGAAGCTGCAAAAACGAAAAGAGCAAAGGATAATCTGTCTTATCATGGTATCAGATACAGGAGATACAGTATTGAGGAGATTGAAGTAGCAACACAATACTTTTCGGAATCAAAGAAGATTGGGGAAGGAGGTTATGGCCCAGTTTACAACTGTTATCTTGATCATACACCAGTTGCTGTCAAGGTTTTACGTCCTGATGCAGCCCAAGGAAGGTCTCAATTTCAAAGAGAGGTTAGAAACAAAGAAAACTGGTTAATAATGCGATTGAAAATGCTTTTCCAAAGTGCTTTTTGTCTAAAAGGTACCATATCAAAACCATTAAAAAGCACCAGTAAATGCATTAAATGGATGTTTTCTCAACCAAAACCTTTTTGAAAATCACCTGAACTGCAGTGCCATGAGTGTTCTAAATTGAAAGAGAAAAAAATCAACGAGCATAACATTTTCAAAGCATATGAATCGAAGTTATGTAGACAGTTTTTTCAGAGAAGAAAATGAGCATTATGGAATTGAAAATCTAATCTGTACCTTGCAGGTTGAAGTGCTTAGTTTAATACGGCATCCAAACATGGTACTGCTTCTTGGAGCCTGCCCAGAGTATGGCATTCTAGTCTATGAATACATGGCAAAAGGAAGCTTAGAAGACCGTCTCTTCAAGAGAGGGAATACACCAGCTCTTTCTTGGCAAATCAGGTTCTGAATTGCAGCTGAGAGAGCCACAGGTCTGCTCTTTCTCCATCAGACCAAGCCAGAGCCACTGGTTCACCGTGACCTCAAGCCAGGAAACATTTTGCTAGACAACAATTACACCACTAAGATTAGTGATGTTGGATTGGCCAGGCTTGTTCCCACTACTTCTGAGAATGTAACACAATACCACATGACATCAGCTGCGGGAACTTTCTGCTATATTGATCCAGAGTATCAACAAACTGGAAAGCTTGGTGTGAAATCTGATGCATATTCCTTAGGGATCTTGCTTCTGCAAGTCATAACAGCCAAGCCACCAATGGGCTTGACTCACATTGTTGAACAAGCAATTGAAAATGAGGCGCTCAAAGAAATTCTAGACTCAGATGTGCGTGATTGGCCAATTGAAGAGACTTTATGTTTTGCAAAGCTTGCACACCAATGTGCAGAACTGAGACGGAAAGACAGGCCAGATCTTGGCACAGAAGTCTTGCCAGAGCTCAACAGACTGAGAGATTTAGCTGAAGAAAAGATGAACTCCTCCCATCAGCCAAATCTCAATAACTCCCACCAACCTTAGCCAACTTCTGCAACTCCCACCAACCTCAGTCAAGTTTCAATAACCCAGGTTAGTACTGACACAATTCCTTTGCTTATGAGCTCACTGAAAGTTAAACTCAGCCAACACTCTTAAAGAATGAGGAAGAAAAGGGACTGTTACATGAAATTTCAAGAAAGAAGTATCAAACAAATGCCATCACAAGATTTGACATGATCATTGTTTTGTAGCAGCAAGCATATAAATTCTCCATTTTCCCAACTAAACTGGGGATATTAGATTTTATTCTAAATATTGTTGATAAACATTCTGCAGGAAGCGATGAGCAATACTGTAGTTGGAGATCAGGGAAGCCCGAAGAGCCAATCAAGCACTTAATGGCAAACAAAAGCAGAAGCAGGTACTGAAAACGATTATGTTATTACATGAAAATTATAGGTCACCTTAATTATTATTAACTTGTTCAAAAAATCTTACTCTCAGAGCCAACACAAGAAAGCTAAAAGAAGGCCAATGGTAGTTTTCTTGCAGCCACATTTTTACAGAGAATCCATCCAATAAGCAATTTCAGCCACTGACAGCAGAAACATGAAGTTGGGGATTTTGTGTTGCTTTGGGTTTTCAATTTACATATATATCATGCACATAACTCAAATGCTGTAATTTTACAACTTTTTCAGACATGTACCTTTTCTGCTATCAGCAAAAGGGTTTTCAATGTACATATATATACTTCGCATAACTTAAATGCTGTAATTTTACTCTACTCTGAAAATCTGGCAAACAATGGGAAAAATCAAATTCTCACTTGCACACATTTATCATAGTACCAAAAGTCCTAAATTATACCAATCCATACATTTTACTGAACTTGATCTTATTTTTTCCCTTTCAATTCTCCGTGAGTAAACTAGAAAAGAGCAAGAAAACCCCATATTTCTTTTCCCTCGTTTGTTCTTCTTAACCAAACTGGCCAAGAAGTGCAAGCTTGAAAGTCTCAAATCTTCAGGTTTGCCTCTCTTTCTCTTTTATTATTTATGGAATTTATTGTTACATAAAAAAAAAAAAAAAAAGAATTGCAGAAAGCAACGGGGCATCTCGCAGCATCACATGGCAAACACTTCTGTAAACTATTGAGGGAATAGAATATATAAGCACATGGAAATGGATAATGAGGTTAAGGACTGGTGCGTAGAAAAGGAGAATGAAACACAACACTCTGTACTAAAGACAGCAAAAAGAAATAATTAATATGGTCAGGCACAACAGGGTGCGGAGCTACCTATGTATGAGCACAACACTCGAAGAAAAGTCCATTGGCAAAGAAAACCTAGCTAAAAACATTAAATCATGTGATTCAGGAAAACGCTGCCACCTTGTTAGTGTTTTTCTTTATATGAAATCAAATAAAAATATGATATCAAATAAGTTCAAATAAACATGGATCAATAATTAATCCGATTATTGACAATTAATATTTAGGGGGTGATCACATCGGATGCGCAGATCTCAAGTAGTGAATGCATGACTTCGTACTGCAATAATACTAAATCATATGACAAATTTCATCACATTGATTGAAAAAGTCGAATACTAGAAAGCAACTGGTCGGCCATTAACAACTTGCTGCATCAAAAGAAAGAAGGAAGACTTATAAATTATTCTTTTAATGTCTTGAACTGGATACGAAGGAAGGGTCCTTGTCTTGGCTTCAGTGTGCCAAGTTTGACCGTAGTGGTTCGTGGAAGATGCTGCCATCTGCTTTCAAGTTGAATGCATCTCCCCATTCCTTTCAACATTAGGGCATCTCCACTGACAAAAACAATCGATGATAGAAGTGTGCTTTTAACATGTTTTTTTATTTAAAAATATATTAAAATAATATTTTTTTTTTAAAAAAATTATTTTTGATATTAATATATCAAAATATTCTGAAAATACAAAAAATATATCAAATTAAAGCAAAGAAAAAACATAAAATTTTCAATTTTTTTCAAAAGCGATTTGAAAATGCAAAAACAAACAGGGTTTTACGAAACTCAGTTAAAAAAGCATATAAAAACTACTTTACAAAAACTACATTTTAAACTCAATTTTTTAGTGAGTCTTGCCGTACAAGACGCAGTTTAGTTTGTTACCAAACACTTTGCTACGTTTGTTTCACCGCAAACGCAAAAACAGCTGAAAAAAAAACGTGGCCTAAATGAATGTTGAAATCATTTAAAAAAAATAGATATTTTTAATATAATAATTTTTTATATTTACACATAGTTGTTATTTTAAATAATTATAAATAATAAATACTTTAAAAAACAACATTATCTATTATCAAATAATCAGTTTCACAAACCATCTACATGGTGGTCCAGTGGTAAAAACCTGGAACTAAGGGGTTTTTTTTTCTTCTGTGAACTTATGTTCGAGCCCTATGGTTACTTATATGATGGCTACTGAAGGCTTACATGGTTGCTAACTTCAGGACCCGTGGGATTAGTCGAGGTGGGCACAAGCTAGCCCAGACATCCATGTTAATAATAATAAAAAAATAATCAGTTTCACACCATATTTCTCTTCATCCCGTGCTCAATATTTTTTCTATATTTTTAAATATTAATATTTATTAATATATATATTTTTAATTTAACACATCCATATTCATTAATAGTTTCTTTTTCATTATTATTTAGGTATGAGTTTGTATTTGGACATTTAATATTTTTTTATTTTTTAAAATTAAACTATGTGAAATTCTCATTTAGAATAAATTATTTAATTTAATAGGTATAAAATAACTTAGGTTATAAGTAAATACATAAAGTTTTTTTAATAAAAGCTTTATGTATAAAACCATGCTGTTATGTATAATTAAAAAGAACACATCGTTTTCATGGATACAATGAGTTGCTATCATGTTAAATATGTATATATAAAGAAAGACTTGGCAGAAGACTGTAAGATTAGGAAATCCAATTAAATATGTTTGTTTTTTTATCATTTTTTTAAATATGTTTATTTTTCTAGATTTCTTGCTTTATTTTGTTATTTTAATGTGAGTTACTTACTTAGTTTATTTTCTTTTTAATATTTTCTAGTTTTAATATAGATAATATATCTTTTAGATTTGAAAGTCAAGGTAATCTTAGTATAAAAACCAACAGTAGAGATATTCCTCTAGGTGGCTGGCTACATATGCAGACGACGAAAGGTCTAGCAATATCTCTGCTGGTGTTTCTTTTATTAGCTATGGCATGACAAATTGACAGTGGTGGTTTGTAGAGGAGTTTAAAATAATCGATGAATCGAGAAAACCGATAAAAAATTACTCGAAAAAACCAAATACAAATGAAAAACTGATTAAACCGATTTAAAAAACCATAAAT
Source organism: Populus alba x Populus glandulosa (assembly GCA_033617975.1). Classification (NCBI taxonomy): domain Eukaryota; kingdom Viridiplantae; phylum Streptophyta; class Magnoliopsida; order Malpighiales; family Salicaceae; genus Populus; species Populus alba x Populus glandulosa. Next base: position 3,832,346 of record CM066155.1, on the reverse strand, counting down.
GTTAACAAATTTGGTTTGGTTTCGATTTTAACCTAGAAACCGGGCCAAACCGAACCAGACCCATTAAACAATTAAAAAAAAAAAAGCATTGCAGAAAGCAACGGGGCATCTCGCAGCATCACATGGCAAACACTTCTGTAAACTATTGAGGGAATAGAATATATAAGCACATGGAAATGGATAATGAGGTTAAGGACTGGTGCGTAGAAAAGGAGAATGAAACACAACACTCTGTACTAAAGACAGCAAAAAGAAATAATTAATATGGTCAGGCACAACAGGGTGCGGCGCTACCTATGTATTAGCACAACACTCGAAGAAAAGTACATTGGCAAAGAAAACCTAGCTAAAAACATTAGATCATGTGATTCAGGAAAACGCTGCCACCTTGTTAGTGTTTTTCTTTATATGAAATCAAATAAAAATATGATATCAAATAAGTTCAAATAAACATGGATCAATAATTAATCCGATTATTGACAATTAATATTTAGGGGGTGATCACATCGGATGCGCAGATCTCAAGCTCTCTTGTCAGCTAAATTTTTTGTCCCATTTGAGAAATATAATTGAGGGCCTTGAACAAGTAGTGAATGCATGCCTTCGTACTGCAATAATACTAAATCATATGACAAATCTCATCACATTGATTGAAAAAGTCGAATCCTATAAAGCAACTGGCCGGCCGTTAGAATACTTTAACTCAAATATATATTTATATAAAGAAAGACCTGGGAGAAGACTATACATAAGATTAGGAAATTCAATTAAATATGTTTTTTTTTTAAATCATATCCTTAACAACTTGCTGCATCAAAAGAAAGAAGGAAGACTTATAAATTATTCTTTTAATGTTGAACTGGATACGAAGGAAGGGTCCTTGTCTTGGCTTCAGTGTGCCAAGTTTGACCGTAGTGGTTCGTGGAAGATGCTGCCATCTGCTTTCAAGTTGAATGCATCTCCCCATTCCAAAACGCACTTCATTTCATCACTATTTCACAACGTTCAGACCGTTCTTATCTCTCTTTTCCTCAGTATTATTTCTTCTTTGATTTTTCCAAAGAAAACAAGAGAATATGGCAGCAGAGCTTTTTCTTACGTTTGCCATGGAGGAGACTTTGACAAGGGTCAGTTCCATAGCTGCTGAAGGGATCAGACTTGCCTGGGGATTGGAGGGACAGCTGCAAAAGCTCGAAGAGTCTTTGACCATGATCAAAGCTGTGCTCAAAGATGCAGCCAGAAGGCCCGTAACAGACGATTCTGCGAAGCTTTGGCTGGAGAAGCTACAAGATGTAGCTTACGATGCTGAAGACGTTCTAGACGAGTTTGCTTATGAGATTCTCCGAAAAGACCAAAAGAAGGGAAAGGTACGTGACTGCTTTTCACTGCACAACCCTGTTGCATTCCGTTTGAATATGGGTCAAAAAGTTAAGGAGATCAATGGATCACTGGATGGGATTCAGAAACTTGCAACTCGCTTTGGGCTGGGAATTGCATCTCAACATGTAGAGAGTGCTCCTGAAGTTATCCGGGATATAGACCGAGAGACAGATTCCTTGCTTGAAAGCTCAGAAGTTGTAGTAGGAAGGGAGGATGATGTCTCTAAAGTTATGAAATTGCTGATTGGCTCGATCGGTCAACAAGTTCTGTCTGTTGTCCCTATTGTGGGGATGGCAGGTCTTGGAAAGACTACTATAGCAAAAAAAGTTTGTGAAGTAGTGAGGGAGAAAAAGCTTTTTGATGTAATAATATGGGTTTGTGTTTCGAATGATTTTAGTAAACGGAGGATTTTAGGAGAGATGTTGCAAGATGTTGATGGAACTACGTTGAGCAATCTAAATGCAGTTATGAAAACACTCAAGGAAAAGCTGGAAACGAAGACATTTTTTCTTGTACTTGATGATGTGTGGGAAGGCCATGATAAGTGGAATGATTTGAAGGAGCAACTGTTAAAAATCAACAATAAGAATGGGAATGCTGTTGTTGTAACAACGCGAATTAAGGAAGTAGCGGACACGATGAAGACTTCTCCAGGGAGTCAGCACGAGCCAGGGCAACTTTCAGATGATCAGTGTTGGTCCATTATCGAGCAAAAGGTGAGCAGGGGTGGACGAGAAACAATAGCTTCAGACTTGGAGTCTATTGGAAAAGACATTGCAAAGAAATGTGGAGGTATTCCATTGCTTGCTAAAGTTTTGGGAGGAACTCTTCACGGAATGCAGGCACAGGAGTGGCAGTCAATTCTAAACAGTAGAATTTGGGATTCTCGGGATGGAGATAAAGCTTTGCGCATATTGAGACTCAGTTTTGATCACCTGTCATCGCCATCACTGAAAAAATGTTTTGCATACTGTTCTATTTTTCCTAAAGATTTTAAAATTGAAAGGGAAGAGCTAATTCAACTTTGGATGGCTGAAGGTTTTCTCAGGCCATCAAATGGGAGGATGGAACACTTGCTTGCAAATTCCTTTTTCCAAGATGTTGAAGGGAATGAGTGTGAGGTCGTAACAAGTTGCAAGATGCATGATCTTGTGCATGATCTTGCATTACAGGTCTCAAAATCAGAAGCGTTAAATCTGGAGGAGGATTCGGCTGTTGATGGTGCATCTCATATTCGTCATCTAAATCTCATATCTCGTGGGGATGTTGAGGAAACATTTCCAGCGCTTGATGCTAGAAAATTGCGAACTGTCTTGTCAATGGTTGATGTATTCAATGGGTCTTGGAAATTCAAAAGCTTGAGAACTCTCAAATTGCGACGGTCTGATATCACAGAGTTACCAGATTCAATTTGCAAGCTGAGACATTTGAGATATCTTGATGTCTCACGTACCAGTATCAGAGCATTGCCGGAATCCATCACCAAGCTCTACCATTTGGAATCATTAAGGTTCACTGATTGCAAGTCACTAGAAAAGCTTCCCATGAAAATGAGAAATTTAGTCAGCTTGAGACATCTTCATTTTGATGATCCAAAGCTAGTGCCAGCTGAGGTGAGATTCCTAACACGCCTTCAAACTCTGCCGTTATTTGTTGTGGGTCCAAATCATATGGTTGAAGAGCTGGGATATTTGAAAGAACTAAGAGGAGCATTGAAGATATGCAAGCTTGAGCAAGTTAGAGACAGAGAAGAAGCTAAGAAGGCAAAACTGCGTGCAAAAAGAATGAACAAATTGGTGTTTGAATGGAGTGATGATGAAGGTAACAACAGTGTCAATAGTGAGGATGTGCTGGAAGGCCTGCAGCCTCACCCAGACATAAGAAGCTTGGAAATTAAGGGTTACAAGGGTGAAGATTTCTCATCATGGATATTGCAACTCAATAATCTGACGGTGCTGAGATTGAATGGCTGCAGCAAGTTGAGGCAACTCCCAACACTTGGATGTCTTCCTCGCCTTAAGATTCTACAGATGATTGGAATGCCTAATGTGAAATGTATAGGCAATGAGTTCTATAGCAGTGGCAGTGCAGCAGTACTGTTTCCAGCACTAAAAAAACTCACTCTGTCTGGATTGAATGGTCTTGAAGAATGGATGGTACCAGGTGGAGAAGTTGTTGCAGTATTTCCCTGTCTTGAAAAGTTGAGAATTAAGAATTGTGGAAAGTTGGAAAGCATTCCGATATGTCGTCTTTCATCTCTTGTAGAACTTGGAATTGACAGCTGTGATGGTCTGAGATATTTTTCTGGTGAGTTTCATGGCTTCACGTCTCTTCAAATTTTAAGGATACGGGATTGTTCAAAGCTGGCATCCATTCCAAGCGTACAACACTGCACAGCTCTGGTGGAATTGAATATACTGAGATGCCGTGAGTTGATCTCAATTCCTGGTGATTTCCGAGAATTGAAATATTCTTTGAAGAAATTGATTATTGGTAGTTGTAAAATGGGAGCTCTTCCAAGCGGACTACAATGTTGCGCATCTCTAGAGGTATTGTGCATAAGGGATTGGAGTGAGCTTATCCATATCAGTGATTTGCAAGATTTGTCTTCGCTACGAAGATTAGAGATTAGTGGTTGTGCGAAGCTCATCAGTATTGATTTACGACAATTGCCTTCTCTTGTTGAATTAGAAATCACTGGGTGTCGGTGTTTGAGAGATATCCTAGAGGATGATTGGTTAGGCAGCCTTACCTACCTGAAGAGATTGAGTATCGGTGGTTTCTCAGAGGAGATGGAGGCTTTTCCTGCAGTAGTTTTAAACTCATTCCAACACTTGAGTGGGTCCCTTGAGTTCCTAGAGATAGATGGATGGGATAAACTGAAGAGTGTACCACACCAACTTCAACACCTCACTGCCCTCGAGACATTGTTTATACGTGATTTCAAGGGAGAGGAATTTGAGGAAGCATTGCCAGAATGGTTGGCCAACCTTTCTTCTCTTCAATATCTTTGGATTATGGATTGCAATAATCTCAAGTATCTGCCAAGTTCAACAGCCATTCAACGCCTCTCTAAATTGAAGAAATTGTGGATTCTGGGGGGATGTCCACATCTATCAGAAAATTGTAAAAGGGAGAAGGGCTCTGAGTGGCCCAAGATTTCTCATATCCCAATAATCTCTAGATAGACTTGCCATTTGTACAGGTAAGTTGGGATTTAAATTATTTCGTTACTTAGGAAAAAGAACCAATTTTAGTTAACAAAATATAACGTGAATTGATTAGATAAGTAGTGATAGGATTGATTAAGAACATTATTTTTGGAAGGTAGTTAAACTATTGAAAAGGTATTTTAGAAATTTATTAGATAATGATATTTTTCACTAACTTTCATGTTGGAATATGTTTATTTATTTATTTATTGTATTCATTGAATTGGATATGCTTCATATACATGTTTAGAAACTATGATTCATCCTGTATTTTGTAGTTTAGCGTTGTTTATATTTCCAAAACTAATACCAAGTTGGCTATTTCAACTATCATATGTGCAGCCGGAGTACCTTGAAGACTGAAGGAAGCCATGAAATGGTTATTAGAAGCTTATGCAGAATAGTGTTTGTCAGGCTGGATAAATGTGTGACCTGCATAATTTTCTCGTATCTTTATGAGAAAGTATATTAGTTAAAATGTAAGAAAAAAGATGGAGCTGGCAGCTTATCACGAAGATAGAAGAGCTTAATATAGATATGGATGTGAATTCGTTTGTGTAACTTCTATTATTTTATATTTGATTTTGTTATTTAACTTTAAAGGATTTGATTTTTATGAGGTTATATATGTTGATGATGTTCTACTCCAAATATTTGAAGAATTATTGTACTTTTTGTCTTGTAAATGTACCTTCATCTTACATAATATGTTGTTATTAACTCACGGCTATCTTCCTTGATCTCTCTCTCTCTCTCTATTATTTTCTTTTAAGTACTTGAATATCTAAAATAAGGCATAAAAGCTATATGATAAAAATATGGTTGATTTCACAAAGTCTATTCAAACTACAATTTGTTGCAGAAAAATGAAAACGAAGGTTACCTCTAACTAGAGAAGCTGAGGGGCCTCATTGCTGAACCAAAGGGAAGAAAAACTGATTCACTGTGTACAAACTGCCATGTACACAGCATGATGTCAACCACTTTTGAAGGAAGTGCTGGCATTCTAAATCTGTTTTTCCTGATCTGCAGCAAGCTAATCATCAGAAACCCCTTAAATGCACATGTTTGCACCTACTTGATACATTCGCAATTTGGATTTTGTAATCTTCATTACTGAACACAAGCTTTCGACATTAACTTGGCCATCTAAGAGTAAAGCTACCTTGACCAGTAAAATTGCTGACTAACATCTCTTTAATTCATTCTTTGGTTTTACAACAACCCACACCCCGTAATTTAATACATTCGTAAAAGAACAACTATGAGTTTTTTTTTTTATTATTTAATTTTATTTACAGGGGGTTAACAGAGAATCCATCCAATAAGCAATTTTAGCCCCTGATAGCAGAAACATGAAGTTGCGAATTTTGTGTTGCTTTGGGTTTTCAATGTACATACATATATATATATATATATATATATATACATACATATATATATATATGTGTGTGTGTGTGTGTGTGATGCACATAACTCAAATGCTGTTAGTTTACAACTTTTTCAGACATGTACCTTTTCAGCTATCAGCAAAAGGTTTCAAACCATATATATACTTTGCATAACCCAAATGCTGTAATTTTACTCTACTCTGAAAATCTGGCAAACAATGGGAAAAATCAAAATTCTCACTTGCACACATTTATCATAGCACCAGAAGTCCTAAACTATACCAATCCATACATTTCAATGAACTTGATCTTATTTTTTCCCTTTCAATTCTCCGTCTGTAAACTAGAAAAGAGCAAGAAAACCCCATTTTTCTTGTCCCTCGTTTGTTCTTAACCAAACTGGCCAAGAAAAGAGAAAGTGAGCAAGAAACAACACCAGTACTTCTCAGTCTTGCACTCATCAGCTTCTTCTGATACTTGAAATCAAGAAAAGGAAACGGATAAAATAAAGGGTCAAGGTGAAGAAGTCAAGTCTAAAAGTGAGGCCGGGGTTGAGATTCAGGTTTGCCTCTCTTTCTCTTTTATTATTTATGGAATTTATTGTTACATAAAAATAAAAAAAAGAATTGCAGAAAGCAACGGGGCATCTCGCAGCATCACATGGCAAACACTTATGTAAACTATTGAGGGAATAGACTTATATAAGCACGTGGAAATGGATAATGAGGTTAAGGACTGGTGCATAGAAAAGGAGAATGAAATGATTAATATGGTCAGGCACATCTGGGTGCGGTGCTACCTATATATTAGCACAACACTCGAAGAAAAGTCCATTGGCAAAGAAAACCTAGCTAAAAACAAGGGTTAGTTCATGTGATTCTGCAAAACACGGCCACCTTGAGTGTTTTTCTATATATGAAATCAAATAAGTTCAAATAAACATGGATCAATAATAATTAATCTGATTATTGACAATTAATGTGTTAGGGGGTGATCACATCGGATGCGCAGATCGCAAACTCTCTTGTCTGCCAATGTTTTTGTCCCATTAGAGAAATATAATTGAGGGCCTTGAACAAGTAGTGAATGTATGACTTCATACTGCAATAATACTAAATCATATGACAAATCTCATCACATTGATTGAAAAAGTCGAATCCTAGAAAGCAACTGGCCGGCCATTAGAATACTTGTTAACTCAAATATATGTTTATATAAAGAAAGACTTTGCAGAATGTTGCTACCCATTTTTTGACCCATGTTTTTTATATATTTTCAAAAAAATCCAAAAATAGAGAAAAACAAATAAAATCCAAAAAATATGTTTTTTAATATATTTTCGTCATTTTAGCATTTTCAACGTCGTCTAAAAAAAATAAAATAAAAAAAGAATTTAAATTTTTAAGGGTCTTTCGAACACGTTCGACTTTTCACGCGTCATTTTTAAAATCCTTGATTTTCCTCATCGAGTCGACGTTGATATTGCTCATTTTAAAAAAAATACAAAAAAAATAAGAAAAAGTCAAAATTTACAAAAAAGAAAGAAGTTGAGGGACGAAGTGTGAAAACTTGGCAACATTTTTGCCTATAAATACTGGTTTCCAACACTTGCAAAATGGGGGGGGGGGCAATTTTGAGATTGGGGGAGAGACAACACAAGAACAAAAAAACCCTAAACCTAAAAGATTTTTTTTCCCCGCAGCCGCTGAACCAAACCAGCCCCCCCCTCACCTTTTGAATTTTTTTTCTCTTCTCACTCAACCGGCGCAGCCCCCTTCCCCGGCGTATATTTTTTTCTTTCTTCCTCTCCCCAGCCTCAACCACTCCAGCCGCCGACCATCTTCTTTGATTTTTTTTCTCCCCGGGAGGCCGGCCATTTCAAAGCCACCAACCGATGCCCCTTACTCCTCAACCAGCCGACCTTCAGCCCCTCACCTCAATCTACCCCGCCGTTTCCCATCTTCTTCTTCATCAGCACCGCCCCCCACCTTTTTCTCCGGTTTCAATTTTTTTCTTCCAAGCCGCTGCTCACAGCCTCACATCACACAAAACACAGCAGCCACAGCCACAACCACACCGCATCCGATCTTCTTCTCCCTGACACCCATCGCCCCATCTCCTTCTTCGCCCGAGAACCCCCCTCTCTCGAGCTCTCCGATCTCCCGCCATCAAGCCACACAGCAGCAACAGGAGTCTCGTTCACAGCCTTCTTCCACCGAAGAACCCAGCGGCGGTCGACACCAGCAGCAAGCCCAACCGCCACTGCTACCACCAGGAGAGGCTGCCGACCGTTAGCCACAGACGCCCTGACCGCAGATCCAGTCACCTAAGACAGAGAAGAGAGGAGGCAGAGAAACGGAGGGGGCAGATCTAAAAAGAAGAAACCAAAGCAGATTTCAAAAACAAAGGAAACAAAAATTAAAATCAACTGCTTGCTGTGTGTTGAGGTTTGCTTTGCAGGTCACCGCCGGCGACGAAAGGATGAGTGGAAGAAGTCGAACCCCCTGTTGCTGTGTTTTTCACGGCGGCGCGTGAACCCACGCGCCGCCAGTTGCGGTGGCGCATTGGGAGATGCGCCGCTACTGTTGCTGCGGTGGTAGAAGGGCTTACCTGTAATTTCTGGAGTTTAGGGACTACTTTGTAATTTTGTAAATTATGTAATGTAATTTTTGTTTAATTTGAATTGTTTTTTTATGTAATTTGTAATGTGCATGTACAAAAAGAAAAGAATATAAAAAAAAAGGAAAAGAAAAGAAAAGAAAAATATAGTAAAAGTGGAGGTGGGTGTTTGTATTTTGTTTTATTTATTTGTATATATTTTTTAATGATAAAATTGCAAATATATTAAAGAAAAATTTAATATTTTGATCGGATCACGTTTAAGAATTATTAACTTATACGTAAGTGATATTTCTAATTTCCGATGAAAAGACAATTATTAAAACTTCTTTAACACATCAAAATTCGCGAAGCAGCTTACCTCAGGTAGGGTGCGTTAGGGGTGCTAATACCTTCCCTAACCAAAACCAGTCCCTTACCCGCGAATCTTTGACAAGACCAGTACATCCGGTTTCCTAGTAGCCTTGAATAAATTACTAGGTGGCGACTCCAACGAACTAAATTCAAGCAAACACTACGTAACGAGACGAAAAATCACCAGCCGATGCCGCCCGCGGATTTTATTTTTCGACGTGCGACACAAAAGACTGTTGTACGTAAGATTAGGAAATGCAATTAAATTTGTTTGTTTTTTTTTAAATCATGTCCTTAACAACTCGCTGCATCAAAAAGAAAGAAAGAAAGACTTGGAAGAAGACTTATAATTGTTTTTTTTTAAATAGATATTTTTAATATAATAATTTTTTATATTTACACATAGTTGTTATTTTAAATAATTATAAATAATAAATACTTTAAAAAACAACATTATCTATTATTAAATAATCAGTTTCACAAACCATCTACATGGTGGTCCAGTGGTAAAAACCTGGAACTAAGGGGTTTTCTTCCTCTGTGAACTTAGGTTCGAGCCCTATGGTTACTCATATGATGGCCACTAGAGGCTTACATGGTCATTAACTTCAAGACCCGTGGGATTAGTCGAGGTGCATACAAGCTAGCCCAGACACCCATGTTAATAATAATAAAAAAAATTAATCAGTTTCACACCATATTTCTCTTCATCCCGTGCTCAATATTTTTTCTATATTTTTAAATATTAATATTTATTAATATATATTTTTTAATTTAACACATCCACATTCATTAATAGTTTCTTTTTCATTATTATTTAGGTATGAGTTTGTATTTGGACATTTAATATTTTTTTTTTTAAATTAAACTATGTGAAAGCTCATTTAGAATAAATTATTTAATTTAATAGGTATAAAATAACTTAGGTTATAAGTAAATACATAAAGTTTTTTTAATAAAAGCTTTATGTATAAAACCATGCTGTTATGTATAATTAAAAAGAACACATCGTTTTCATGGACACAATGAGTTGCTATCATGTTAAATATGTATATATAAAGAAAGACTTGGCATAAGACTGTAAGATTAGGAAATGCAATTAAATATGTTTGTTTTTTTTATCATGTTTTTTAAATATGTTTATTTTTCTAGATTTCTTGCTTTATTTTGTTATTTTAATGTGAGTTACTTACTTAGTTTATTTTCTTTTTAATATTTTCTAGTTTTAATATAGATAATATATCTTTTAGATTTGAAAGGCAAGGTAATCTTAGTATAAAAACCAACTGTAGAGATATTCCTCTAGGTGGCTGGCTACATATGCAGACGACGAAAGGTCTGGCAATATCTCTGCTGGTGTTTCTTTTATTAGCCATGGCATGACAAATTGACAGTGGTGGTTTGTAGAGGTGTTCAAAATAACCGATTAACCGAGAAAACCGATAAAAAATTACCCAAAAAAACCAAACAGAAATGAAAAACTGATTAAACCGATTTAAAAAACCATAAATGTTAACAGGTCTGGTTCGGTTTTGATTTTGACCTAGAAACCGGGCCAAACCGAACCAGATCCATTAAACAATTAAAAAAAAAGTAGTATAAATAGTTAAGTTTACCTAATCGACCTCCCTCCCTGACATCTCATTCTCATCTCACAAAGTCGTCTCCTTCCTTCCCACTTCCCAGAGAAATTCTCAATCTTCCTCGATAATTAATTCTCAATCTTCCTTTCCCAGAAACCGTCTTCATTTAAGCAACGACAGCAAGGTAAATTCCATCTTCTGTAGTGGGTTTGAAAGTCTATTCCAAGTCTATTCCATCTTCATCTTCATCTTTTCTAGAAACCGTCTCTATCTTTCAGGCGTCTTCATTTGAGCAATGACAGCAAGGTAAATTCCATCTTCATCTTTGATTCTTTGTATAGTGGGTTTGAAAGTTTATTCTAAGTCTATTCCATCTTCATCTTCATCTTTCCCATAAACCATCTCCATCTTTCAGGCTTCAACGTTTAATTCCATCTGTTGATTGTTGAAAGGTAAATTTTTGCTACATACTTCTTTTATTTCGTATATATTACTTTAGATTTCAAATAATCTATTGATTGTTGCTTTAGTCTGGATAACGTGATAAATATCATAGGTTGTTAAGCTTTAGTTGCTTCTGTGACTATAGATTAATGAGCAACAGAAGCGATATAGATTAATTGCTTTAGAAGTTCTGTAATAGTGATATAGATTAATTGTTGAGAGACTATTAATGGCTAGTCCCTACTGCTACCCCTGTGATTTTAAGCTTAAATTTATATCTTGTTTTGTTTTGTTGATGTTTTGTTTAGATAATAGAAGCAATACATGCTTTCCATTTTGTTGACTGTTGCATATCCTTTTTCAGATGTAAATATACGTTTCAATTTCATGCCAAATTATTAGTCTTTTGTTTACTGTTGATAAAAAAATATGTATGTATTGCTTCTAATTAATTTGATTGCGAATTTGATAAAATATGTATATAAATTATTGCAAAATGTGGGCATATTCCGCATATATTGCAAAATGTATCTTAGGCTTTTTCTTGCTTTTGCATTAATTAGCATAATAGCAAGCAAGGCAATCTTAGACTATTTCTGAATATATTGCATCTCCATGTATTGAAAAATATATCATAGGCTTTTTTCGTGCTTTTGTATTAATTGGTAAAATAGTAGGCAAGGCAATCTTAGACTATTTTCGTATGTATTGCATCTGCATGTATTGCAAAATGTATCATAGACTTTTTTCTTGCTTTTGCATTAACTGGAGATAGAATAGTAGGCAAGGCAATCTTAGGCTATTTTCATATGTATTGCATGTATTGCAAAATGTATCAGAGGCTATTTGCAAAATGTATCTACATAGTTGAAAATAATTGTTTGATTGATGTTGTTGGTTTCTTAATTTTAGATGGATAATCAGGAATATCCTACACCAATTGAATCAAATCCTTCAAGTTCGGAACCCAATTCTTTGCCTATTCAAATTCTAGTTCCAGTTTCTACTTCTAGTACAAATAGCAACACTGAAAGTGAAGGTAAACCATCTTTTAGATCTAATAAAAAAAAACATCTCAAATTTGAGATCACTTTAAAAAACTAGATGGTAATGTTAAGGCTCTTAGGGCTGCATGTATGTATTGTGGAAAAGACTATGCATGTCATACTATACTTAATGGTACTAGTAACATGTGGAGTCATCTAGGTGTATGCAAAAAATTTCCTTTTGTGATTGACCGAAAACAAAAAACTTAGTCTTAGAACCTAGGCCTATAATAAAGGGGGATAATAATGGAGAGGAAAATCTGGTGACTATTAAGGCAGTGGGTTATAATTATGAAGAGTGTAGGAAAGCTCTAGGAAAAATAATTATACTTGATGAGCTACCTTTTAACTTTGTTGAAAACCAAGGATTTAAATTATTTTGTCAAGTAATGTAACCTAGATTTGATGTTCCTTCTCGTTTGACGATTTAGAGAGATTGTTTTAAAATTTATGTAGTTGAGAAGGAAAAATTAAAGAAAGCTCTTAAGGATCAACGTGTATGTTTAACAACCAATACTTAGACATCAATCCAAGATATTAATTATATGTGTTTGACTGCCCATTGGATTGATGAAGGTTGGAACTTGAATAAAAGAATTCTAAACTTTTGTAAGTTTCTAATCATAAAGGTGAAACAATTGGCCAAGCAATTGAGAGTTGTTTGTTGAAATGGGAAGTTGATAACATTTTAAAAGTTATAATAGACAATGCAAGTTCAAATAATTTGACAATAAAATATTTGAAGAGAGTAACAAGTAATTGAGCAACTAATATATATATTGTCAAATGACTTCATACATGTTAGATGTTGTGCATATATTGTTAATCTTATTGTATGTGCGGGATTGAAAGATATTGATGATTCAGTAATATATAGAAAAATGGTACTTCTAACACAAATTCGAGATTTTATTGCAAAGGGATGAGATTAGAGAAACTGGCTACTCTTAATAACAATTAGGGGTGATCATTTCTGGTTCGGTTCGGTTTTTCACCAAAAAAACAACCAAACCGAAAAAAAAAAGACACCCGAAACCAAACCGGACCCGGCCCAAACCGGCCGGTTCCGGTTCGGTTCTGGTCCGTTTTTTAGCCAAAAAACCAGACAAACCTATATGCATTTTTCTTGTTTCCCCCGATCTGTCCGCCTCCATTCCCACCTACAGACCAGCTCCCCTCGAGAACCACACAAGACTTTTCTCTTCCCCATCTCCAGTTCCCTTCATCTCCTTCGACCAGATCTTCCATGGATGATCTCTCTGGAGAACTTCAGCTGCCAAGTCACAGAGCTGAAGTTGATTGAGTTGAGTTACAACCTTTTCCTCTTCATCCTCAGACCATGGAATAGCTTCCAAGCATTCCAAGCATGACTCAATCCCTGTTTCAAACATGATATCTGCAGATTCCTAGAACAGAACACTAGTATTACCATTACTTAAAGTTCAGCAAGCAAAAAAAGTAACATAATTATTCCACATACAAATCTCTCCCTTGAAAATTAAAAAAAAAAAAGGACAAGATGCATCGAAAATCAAAACCCAGGAAAGACGAGATCTTGAGGAAAGAAAGAAAACAAGAAAAGACAGAATTTAAGTATACCTTGAGGAAAGCCAAGACCCTGGAGACGTCCTCATCCATCAATCTCCTCTTCAGATCATGAGAATACATCAAAACTAAAGTCTCCAAATAAACCTCAACATCATCACAGTCAATGATCTCCACATATTGCATAACAACCCCTTGTTCTCTCCCTCTTAAAGTATCCTTAAAGAAACCACTCATTTCCCTGCCAGATCTTCCATCGCCCCCCTCTCAGCCCACAAAAAATAATAGAGCCAGAGAGGGGAGCGGCGTGCATTGCAACAAATTTTTCTATTTATATCAGGGTGGAGTACAGACTACAGACCCTTTTTTTTTAAACCGGTCTGGTCCGGTTACCCGGTTTTTGCACTACAAAACCAAAAACCGAACCGAACCGGGGTTTTTTCTATATAATCTAATCGGTTTACTCGGTTTTTCGGTTTTTTGAACACCCCTAATAACAATGGTATTACATCACTCAAATTGTGAAGTACAGAAGATGATGCAAGTCTCTGTAACACCTTCAGCTAACAACGAAGAGCTTTGATGACGACGACAACGAGAAGAAAATGGAACGCAATAAAATTACAGTCTGAAATAGAGTAATGAATAGACACAACTATTCCTCTCAAGGCTTTCAGCAATGGAGGTTGGGCATAAATGAAGAGATTACAAGAACAACCTCTTGACACTGCTACTGCCGCTTTCCATAAGCTTTTTGCCAATCTTGTACGTTGCATAAGCCTCAATAGTTGCAGACTCAATCTGTTCAGGGCTAAGAGTAGGATCAAACCAGTTTGACCATAAAACATTGAGAGATTTTGGGTCTGATTTTAGTGAAGATATTTTGCACGCCAGTTCCCTTGCATTATAAGCAAGGAATCGAGGTTGATCATATATCGTAGCAGCCAGTTCACTTAAATCCACCGCATTCCGGACCACCAGGCCATTGACACTTCTCAGCCTATGAAGATCTTCCTTGATATGAACTCCTACAAACATAATGTCCTTGATTGAAAGAAAGCGTTTCAGAGATGGAGAAATATGATTAGGAGAGAGCCTTATTAGGACACAGCCAAGTTTAGTGCCGAATGTCAAGACAGCAATGTGATGTTCCACTCTCCTAGGAAGGTGCTCGGACTTGTCAGGCTGAGAATGATGTTCAGCATGTCTGCTAGAAGTACTTCCTGATCTGCTGGCAGAACATCCTTTGAAGCCCCACTCGATGTCCTGCAGTAATACATAGAGGCAAAGATGCGAATCATCGTCCGATACCACCTCCGTCACCAGTGTGTTACCGTCGTTCAGTGTAAACTGAGGTCCACGTAGTGTTTCCATTGTTGAAAATCCTGCAGTACTCGAGAAGCAATTTGAATGCTGGAAGGAAAAGTTGAGCACAAATAATAATGTAGGGCAGGTAATAAAACAACTGCCTGAGAAAGAAATGAACAACAATCATATATCACATTTTAATTACAAATATTTTTAGTGCCAGTCCAGTCTGTTATCGAACCAAAATTTCCTCAACACATCTTGTTGTTTGAAAACTTCCATTTTTATACAGAAAAAGGTTGAAATGAGACCAAAATACACTAAAATTTATAGGGCTCCACTTTCATGTTCTAACACAAAAATGCCCCCATTGCTATGACAACAGACAGGGAAGAAGAAACTTGGGAGAAAATCATACACGAATTTCAAATCTGAAATGAAAATTTTTTTGGATCTGCTGCTAATCACAAATCCACAATCGTTACTAATTTCTCTAAAATCCCAATTTAATTTCAATTAAAGCATTACTAATTTAAAGAGTCAGAAAGAGGGAGAGAGATGTAGGAACTTACAAAGAAGCTCTGCAGCATTTTCCTCGTATCAACAATGGCAAAGGTGATCGATCATATGCATAAGAAGGAAAACAGAAAACAGGCATGCAACTTCATACCTTAAATCTAGTACCTACTACTATTTTAGGATAAGATCATAAATGAAACAACACTTAACTACCAGGTATATTTGTCCGAAATCCATAGCTATACACATGGATTGATGAAAATAACTGAGAATCTTAAGGTTCATTTACTCCTAATCATTAACTTTTGCCGAGAAATGGGTCATTTTTTTTCCGGATACAAAACAATCAAGCAGAACCAAACAGCCGTCATATAAACCACAGTCCACCATTTTAGCATGTACAGATTGTTACTCATATTATGAAAAGCTTAAGACATCTTTTATAGCAACTTGACCATATAAACTATGGGGGACATCGTGGCAAATTTCTACTATTATCTTGCATCTTAAGCGCTAATTAAGCCATGGCAGGTTAGGAACCTTAGCTGGCAATTCACTTAGCTCCCCACTGGGATCTCATCATAATAAGTCCGTAATTGTGAGCCCGTAAATTCTCAAGTCTTTAGCCGATATAAGTTTATTTATATATATGTATATTATCAGTCTGTATTTGGGAATTAATTATATCTTGCGATAAAATATGTTTAAGTTCTTCAAAAGTTTAACATACTGCTCATATGTGTAATTGGTGAATAGTAAATTCTGATTAATCGGGGTGACAATATGTTATTATTTTGATGCTCTACATATATATTTGATTAGAATTGATTTTCTAACTTGTAGTAATTATATTTATATGTATTATTGGACTTCTTAATTATACATTTATCATAAATGAACCTATTAAATATTGTCTTGATCTCCGCAATGACAATGGTTTCTGTAGGTTATCCTTGAGGTTGTGGTCTGTGCATGTTTTACTGATTTTTCTTTTCTTTCACTTCAAGTTTTTTCCCATTGTAGAGCATGGGATGATGAAGATATTCTATCGATGCTATTTCCCTCTTGTATTCTATCGATGCTATTTCCCTCTTGTATTCATGCCTAGTGCTTCGCTGAATGTGGTTTAAAAAAAAGGTATCAAAGAGAGAAGAAGAAGACGGAAATTTACGTGGTTCGCCACATGAGTGACTACTCCACGGGGGAAAACATTCTGAAAGCTTCCACTAAGGAGATATTTGATGTTACAGTACACATCTACGAACCCTCCCCCCTCCTTCAAAATCATTCTTTGATCTGTACAACAATTGAGGGAGCAGGGAAGGGGTGATGCAACCAAACTTGAGGGGGCTATATGTCTTTTCATTTATGATTTTGATGCTAGTAGTTGTCTCAATTTGCAAAGCATGGATATCAACAATTTGCAAAGCATGGATTGTTGGTGGGAGGAACCACTGGTGGTGGCTTTGAAACACTCAGAAGGGATAAAACACACTGGTTTTATTACAAAATCCGAAGCTTACAATTACACAAAACAAAAGCTTAATACACGCCCTCTCTCTCTCTATTCTCTTTCAAGTGTTTCTCACAATTCTCTCCACACAAATAAACACAAGCTGGGCACTCTATTTATAGACAAAATCAGAATACGAAAATCTATTGTTCCAGGTGTGAAGGCGGTTGTTGACCGGTGGTGTGAAGGCGGCTGGTGGCTGGTCGGCGACTGGTGGCTGGTGGCTGGTTGCCAAACTTGACCTTCTGGGAGCTTCGTTTGAAGTCGTCAAACATGGTAGGGTTGTTGCCGGTGAATATCAAATCATCAACATACAGGCACACAAATAAGATGCTGCCATCTGCTCCTTTCTTCACATACATTGCGTGTTCATATGGACATTTTTCAAATCCATTATCTTGAAAGTACCTGTCAATTCTGGTATTCCAAGCACGCGGAGCTTGCTTCAAACCATAGAGAGCCTTCTTCAACTTGTATACTTTGCCTTCATTTTCAGCATCAATGTATCCAAGTGGTTGTTCAACATAGATTTCTTCTTCTAGGAAGCCATTCAGAAATGCTGACTTCATATCGAGTTGATAGATCTTCCATCTATGTTGTGCAGCTAGTGAGATCATCAGTCTGATTGTCTCTAGCCGGGCTACTGGAGCAAATACTTCTCCATAGTCAATGCCTTCTCTCTATTTGTAGCCTTTAGCCACTAATCTGGCTTTGTATCTTTGCACATCTCCTTTGGCGTTCTTCTTCGTCTTGTAGACCCATTTGACACCTATTGCTTTCTTATTTTCTGGTAGATAAGTCAGCTTCCAGGTATCATTCTTCTCAATGGCATGTATTTCTTCATCCATTGCTTCTATCCATTTCTCTTTTGTGACAGCTTCATTGAAGTTTAATGGGTCACTATCTGCAAAGAAACAAAACAGAGTTGTATCTTCCATGACCTGAGTGGTATCGTACAACTCTTCAAGATTCCGCATCCTTCTTGGTCCTTCTGATGAGGATGCTGGTGGTGTTGATGATGATGCTCCTGGTGTGTTCCTCCTGTTGAATACAGGGAAACTGTGTGCCGGACTTTGTGGTTCAGCTGCTGGCACAATAGGTTCTTCGACAAGTACTGTTGGTACTTCTTCACCTTCAAGGATCAAATCAAGATTGATCCATTTGATTGCTTCTTGATCACCATTCCATGCCCAAGATTTATCTTCTTCAAAGATAACATCTCTACTCGTAATCACCTTCTTTGTGATGGGATTATACAGCCTGTATCCCATCCTTCTTTCACCATATCCGACAAAGATGCATTTCTCGCTCTTATCATCGAGCTTTCTCCTTCTTGCATCTGGGATCTTTGCATATGCCACACAACCAAAGACTCGTAGATGAGTAACACTTGGTTTGTGACCACTCCAAGCTTCTTCTGGAGTAACACCTTGCAAACTTCTGGTCGGGCAGCGATTCAACAGATACACTGCACATGATACAGCTTCAGCCCAGTATTGCTTGGGCAGCTTCTTTGCTTTGAGCAAACTTCTAGCCATGTCAAGAATCGTGCGATTCTTCCTTTCTGTTACACCGTTCAGCTGTGGTGTATAAGCTGGCGTCGTCTGATGTCTGATGCCTTGTTGTGTACAATAGGCTTCAAAATCATTTGCTGTATATTCTCCACCTTGATCAGATCTTACGGTTCTGATCGTGTAACCAGTTTGCTTCTCCACAATTGCTTTAAAATCTTTAAAACAATTGAATACTTCTGACTTCCTCTTCAGAAAGTATATCCACGTCTTTCTACTAAAATCATCAGTAAAAGTGAGGAAGTACCTATTTTGTCCAGTCGACATAGGCGTAATTGGGCCACACACATCTGTGTGTACTAACTCCAGTGGCCTCTTTGCTCTCCAGTTGACTTCTTTGGCAAAACTGGATCTGTGATGTTTGCTGAGGTCACAACTCTCACAGACTTCATCTGGATGATCAATGTGAGGCAAACCTTTGACCATCTTCTTGCTTGCTAGCATCTTCATACTCGTGAAGTTCAGATGTCCAAGCCTCAGGTGCCAAAGCCATTCTTCACTGTTGGTGATGGCACTCAAACACCTTGCTCCATCATACTGGATGTCCAAAGGAAACATCTTATTCTTGGACATTTTCACGTAGGCCATTAATCTCCCATTGTTGTCTCTAATTGTCAGATGACAATTCTTCGAGTAAAAACTATATCCTCTCTCCAAAAGTTGGCCTAAGCTGATCAGGTTCTGCTTTATGGCTGGGACATAATACACATCGGCGATGTAACTAGAATCGCCATTCTTCAACTTGACTGGGATGTTGCCTTTACCTTTGAATGGAACCTTTGTGGTATCTCCAAAAGTAACTAGACCTTGCTTGGTCTCATCTAGATCACCAAATAACTCTCGGTAACCGCACATGTGATTGCTGGCTCCAGTATCTAGATACCATATATTTTCTTGTTTCTTGCCAAGTTCTTGTTGGACAAGAAATGCAGATGCTTCTCCATCATGCTTCTCTACATAGTTGGCTTGCTCACGTGTCTTCAACGGAGCTTTCCATCTGCATTCAGTGCTATAGTGCCCAAATTGATTGCAGCTATAACATTTGATATTTCTCTTGTCACGGTTATTGTAACCGCCTCCTCTTCCTCTAGGAGTGAATGCTTGTTGGCCTCGGCCTCCTCTAGTGGTGTTTCTGCCACCTCTTCCTCTGAAGCTTGTATTCCAAGATCCTCTTCCTCTTCCTTGGAATCTATGAAATCCTCCTCTAGATTGTTGACTTCCTGCTTGAGTGGTGTAGCCACCTGTTGAAGTCTCCCCTTGCTCATATCTGTCCTTGAAAGACAGCTTTGCTTGTAAGGCATGCTCAATGGCCTTATCTTCATTTCGCATTACAATCTTCTGCTCATGAGCTTGCAAAGAACTCATAAGCTCATCCACTGTCAACTTATCCACTTCCTTGGACTCTTCAATTGCGACAACAACATGATCAAATTTTGGATCTATGGATCTCAAAATTTTCTCAATAATTCGAGTATCTATGATGGCTTCTCCATTTCTCCTCATTTGATTGACTATCACCATAATCCTTGTATGATAATCAGAAATAGATTCTGAGGACTTCATTCGTAATAATTCCAATTCTCCTCTCAAAGATTGAAGACGAATCTTCTTGATTCTGTCAGCACCTTTGTATTTCTGTTGGAGAGCCTCCCATATGTCATGTGACGTTTCAGCGGAAGCTATTATCTCGAATGTATCTTCATCAAGACCTTGATAGATGATGGTCTTTGCTTTGTTGTCCTTCTTTCTGTTGACTTTAAGGACTTGCTTATGTGCCTCTTGTAAAGCATCTTCTCTTTCTTTGGACTCTGGTTCATCATAACCAGTTTGTACAATATCAAAACACTCTTGTGACCCAAGAAATGCCTTCAATCTGATGCACCAACTATCATAGTTGTCTTTGGTCAGCTTCGGGATGAGTGTATGTGTACCTTCTGTAGTCATTTTGCTCTTTTAATGACTATATCGCCTTCTGGGAGCCGAATTTGACCAAACGGACACTGTAGATCGATCCGGAATGGTCCAAATAGTCGGGAACCGGTCTGACTTTGTTGAAATCGGGTCCGAAAAAGGGTGAACCGGTCCAAAAACCAATTCTGTACGGCGGGCGGTTCGCTGGGTTGAACCGGGAATATTCTGTGGTATATTCGGGGAATATTCTGTGGAATATTCAGGGAATATTCTGTGGAATATTCCTTCGGCTCGGCTGAGGCTGGAACGCGGCTCGGCTCGGCGCGGGGTACGGCTTGGCTGGCGCTCGGCTTAGGCGGCTTACACGGCTCGAATGTGGCGCGCGTGTGGCTCAGTCGTCTTCAACCTCGGGGCGCGTGGGATGCGCGTGGGCGATCTGGCTGAATATTCAGGCGGTGCGTGTGGGCTACTCCGAACTCCGATGAGGCTGATTTTTGCGGCCGTGAGTTCGTATTGATGAGCTCTACACTTTGGAATGATCAAAACTTGTTTTGGACAACTTTGAAAATTCGGATATACCCCAAAACTCTTTTGTTTTCCGACGAACGGGGCTCTGATATCAATTGTTGGTGGGAGGAACCATTGGTGGTGGCTTTGAAACACTCATAAGGGATAAAACACACTGGTTTTATTACAAAATCCGAAGCTTACAATTACACAAAACAAAAGCTTAATATGGATATCATCAATTGTGATTGATTTGCCTTCTCCATCCTGACAACAAATTGTTGTTTTCCCTGTAACCCAGAACAGAATATGCATGCGAGGATTCTGAGATTCGGTATGAAAATAACTCAGACGGAGACGATAATGTATCTTGGCACATCTTCTGCGAGATTTATTGCCTTGTTGTTCTGTTTTCATTTCAGCTTCAGCGAAGGCGATTCAAGTGAGAAAATGGCTCGGGATTTGCTTTAGGAGCAGCTTTAGCAGCCACTTCTGGAACTCCAAAAACATTCCAAAATCTTAACGTTTCATCTCCTGCTGCTGTTGCCACTGTGCAACCATCCGGACTCTGTAGGTAAAACAACCAAGTTGGTGAATTAAAGCCAAAAACAATTATCATTAAGAAATCAATTTCAATCCTCAAATTATTTATTAGTACCTGAGCCATGTAAAGGACTCTAGAAGAATGTCCAGTGAGCTCTGCCATTTTCACCATTGATGGATATTTCCAAACAGTGAGTTGATTCTGAGTAAACCCATGAGAGCTAAGTAGTTCCCTTTCATTCTTGTTCCACAAAAGAGAACAAACCTGAGATCCGGTATCAATCGAGTTCAAGCAGGCACCTGTATGTGTATTCCAAAACTTAATACTCCTATCTCCTCCGCCTCCTCCAGAGGCTAGCAAGTTCCCTTGGAAAGGACACCATGCCAGGGCTTTCACTGCTGAAGTATGGTCCTCAAGCCTGTGAAGCCACTGTGTTGCTGAGTTTGATAATGCTGTAGATCTATCCCATATGTGAATTAGATTATCATTGCCTCCACTTGCTAATTGTTGACCTGAAGCGGACCATTTAAGCCCACAAACCTCCTGTGTATGACCTCTGTAAGTCTCAACAATGTGTGATCTAATTCTCACGTCATTGTTAATGATTTGACCATCCATCCCTCCTGTTGTCAGGATGTGATTGTTCCATGCCAATGACCCAACTCGCGATCTGTGGCCTCCTTTCAATGTTCTTAGCTGTAGGAAAAACACCAAAACAAATACTATCAGCAGACAGTAACAAGAGAAACTTTACCAAAAAAGGACACCATTAAAAGAGGTATGGGCTTATTACCTGTCTATTGGAAGCAGAATCCCATAACTGTATGTGAGAATTGTTCAAGCCTATGGCAATATGGCGTCCATCAGGAGCCCAATTGACACTGGTAACGGGTCCATCTTCATCATCAACCGTGACCAATTCTGAGGTAGAACCGTCTGAAGCATCCCACAAATAAACAGTGCTTCCAAGAGCTATGACTAAAACATTGCTGCTGCCCCAATCCAATAGGTTGAGGTAGAAAGCATCCACAAGATCCGGTGCATCCAATGTCCTCTCAGAAGTCTGAGGAATATGTCGGCGAGGCTTGGCGGTTTTGGGCTGGTGGTGGTGATGAGAGTGGTCTTGAGGCATCAACTCAACAGGTGCAGGAGGCTTGTTCTTGAAAGCTAGAATTCGAGTTCGGTTCATGTTCGAGGATTCAGCAAGTTGCTTCCTGTAAGCCTCTCTTGATGGTGAGTTCACTGCTGGATTCTCTTTCCCTTTTCTCCTTTCTGTTATGAACTATCTTCATCAAATAAACTATTTGACATAAATATCGTAAGATTTGGTGGTTTAAAGTGGTGTCAACGATATGTTCCTTTTTTTGCAGTTAGAATTCAGCAATCTCTCTCTCTCCTCTCTTAACCAAGAACCAAAAAATAATAAAAATAAATTTTTATATCAAAATTAAATTTAAAATTTTTTGGGTCAGGAAGCCTAGCCCACATGATAGGGTTGAGTTTATTTATGCTACGATAACATTTAGAATTGTATCTTTATTATACTTTGAAAAAATCAAAAATTAATTAATAGGTATCATAACAAGTTTTGTATCTATTAGAATTTTGCTAAATTTTCAAAAACACCACATAAATCATTTTGTTTAAATTTGCCAAAATATTTAGCTTTCCTCATAGTTCTAGTGTGTTTGCTTGGTCTTTGAAGAAGCAATAATCAGTGGTTAAAGCTAATATGTTGCAGCTAGTTTAGCTACCCATCAAGTTATTTGGTTAAGAAGAATTATGAAGGATGCAGAAGAAAAGCAAGAAAATCCAACAACATTGTTTGTTTGTGACAATAAATCAGCTATAACAATTGAAAGGAATCCAGTTTTTCATAGCAGAACGAATCACATTGCACTTAAACATCATTTCATCTGTGAAGCAATTGAGGAAGGATTGAGTTCTGCAAATCAGAGGAGCGTTGTGATTGGTTCTGCTATGAAAAAGCATTCCCAAAGGGTAAATTTCAAAAGTTGAGAAATGCACTAAGAGTTAAGTTTAGCATATTATGGGGGAGAATGTAAAGATGTGTTAGTGTTTTGTGTATATATATGGCTGTGAATGTTTTGGAGATGTATAAAAGAACGAAAAAAGAAAGAAAAGAAGAGGAGTGATAGGTTTCTGCAGTGTTTTTATCTTCCATGTTCATGCTATTCTGCACAAAATTTTATGTTGTTTTCACCAGACAAAAGCTAAAAACTTCGAAAGCAGTGAATCATCCAGCCAATTGGTCAAGGCAAGGATCGTATTTCTCGGGTGGCGATATAAATGAAACCGTTGTCTGAGGACAAGTAGTCAAGTTCCGGTGCCAAGAGCAGGCTTGCCGATAACAGTTACTGCAAATTCGCTCCGCTCCACTGCATCAGAACTTTCTCCGGACAGCTATGTAACTGTGTGTGTGCATGTCATCTGAAGTGATACGTTTCTATGCTAAAAACTACTTAACAAAGTGATTGTGCATCCACTGTCCCCTTTCCTTTTATGGCAGCTTACCACGCAGCACCCCATTCGTTTCTGAGCCTGTCATTGTTATTCCTCCTTTCCTCGATATAAATATGCACCTTTAGGCATGGAAAATGTCTAGAACATGAGAAGAATAAAAAAAGTTAAAATCTATAGGAATCTCTCTTATAAACACAAGCATCCAAAATGATGGAAGAAAACCATCATTTTTCAGTGTCTCATGCCTTTATGCAGATAGATGTGCAAATGTACCTTGTTTTCTCCTTTCAATTTCAACATACAGATTTTTTTTTTATCAGGTACATTGCCTTGATGTTGCACTTGAAAGCACAGATATAGCAAAAGCAATAACAGAATATGTTTCCCATGCAGCAATCGAGACTGTGGTTCTCGGAACCCCATCACGGAGTGGATTTATGAGGTATTTTTGCAGTCCCTAGCCCTCTCCTGACTTGGCAACTCTACCTGCACACACCCCACCAGAATTAAAATTCTGGCTACCTTCAATCTGTGTAAAAACAGGAAGAGCAGACTATTTCCAACAAAAGGAACTCAGTTTTACTTGAAGTGTACACCTTTTGGTATTGTGGTTCGGGTGTGTTTCAAAATGCATTTGGATTGATGCTGTTTTAGGTCCTCTCTTATGGTTTCGAGATCCTCACATCAAAAACTATTGTTTAACTGTCTTAGAAAGCTGCAGAAGACCAGGAAGCTGAGCTGCTGCATGTTGATCAAGTCTCGTCAATAAGGATCTCTGCTGAAGACCAAGATTTTAGGAATAAATAACTGATCATATCTGATCAGTAGTTATGCATTTGAATTTTGAATTGTTTTTGTTTCCATGTAAAACTCTAACTCTATTTAAAGAGTATTCAATGATCAATGAAAGAAATTCTTCTTCTACAAACTATATTCTGCTGCAGCTTTGCACCAACATGTGTCCTGCAAACTAAAGAATTCAACCAACAAATTGGTATCAGAGCAATATATCTTTCTTGAGGGACTTGTGAGTTGAGAGAAACAAAAACACAAAACCAAATCAAACCACAAACACAACCAAAAAACACAATGGATTCTGAAACAATTATCTCGCATGGCTCACCGGCAATGTTCAATGGTGAAAACTATGAAACATGGGCCATCAGAATGACAGTGCATCTGGAGGCGCTAGATCTCTGGGAAGCTGTGGAAGAAAACTATGTTGTTCTTGATTTGCCTGCAAATCCAACAATAGCTCAGCTAAAGATTAACAAGGAGAAGAAGACAAGAAAATCCAAGGTCAAAGCTTGCTTATATGCTGTTGTATCGAATACAGTATTCACAAGAATCATGAATGTGGATTCGGCAAAAGGTATTTGGGATTATCTTAAAAAGGAATATCAAGGAAATGAAAGAACCAAAAATATGCAGGTTCTTAATTTAATTAGAGAGTTTGAAATGCAAAAGATGAAGGAAACTGAAAACATCAAAGATTATGCTGACAGATTGCTAAGCATAATAAACAAAGTAAGATTGCTTGGAAAAGAATTTTCTGATGATAGAATTGTGCAGAAAATACTGGTTACTATGCCAGAAAAATATGAGTCTAAGATCTCTTCATTAGAAGAGTCTAAAGACTTAACCAGCATCTCTCTTGGAGAGTTGACAAATGCATTGCAGGCACAAGAACAGAGAAGATCAATGAGACTTGAAGAATCAGTGCAGGGAGCTTTTCAAGCAAGAACTCAATATCAAGGAGGAAGCAGAAACAAGAGATTCATCAAGAAGAACAAATTTCAAACTTACAGAAACAAGGTGGAAACATTTCCACCATGTACCTACTGTAAAAAGACAAATCATCAGCCGATCAAATGCTGGTGGAGACCAGATATCAAATGCAGAAAGGCAAATCTAGACATGTTGAACGAATCTGCAGGACACAACATCTTGAAGAAAAGGCAAATCTTGTTGCACAACAATCTGAAGAGGAGCAGTTGTTTGTTGCATCATGTTTTTCAACAGGAAATAGTTCGAATGATTCCTGGTTGATTGATAGTGGCTGCACAAACCACATGACAAACAATCAGGATTTGTTCAAAGAGCTTGACAGAACAGCTATTTCCAAAGTTAAAATTGGAAATGGTGATCACATTGATGTCAGAGGCAAAGGAACTGTTGTTCTAAATAGTCTGTCTGGTTTGAAGTATATTTCAGATGTTTTATATGTGCCTGACATTGATCAAAACTTGCTTAGTGTTGGACAACTCATTGAGAAAGGATTCAAAGTAATGTTTGAAGATCAATGGTGTCTGATCAAAGACAGCTTGGGCAACAATGTGTTCAGGGTAAAAATGAAATCAAAAGGTTTTATTTTAAACCTTATGGAGAAGGAGCAGAGTGTGTTTTCTGCAAGAATATGCAGTGATGAACTATGGCATAAAAGGGTTGGACACTTTCATCATGCAGGGCTTATCTACATGCAAACTCATACTCTTGTAAAAGGAGTACCACAACTGGAGAATGAATCAATAAACTGTGCAGCATGTCAATATGGAAAGCAGGCCAGAAAACCTTTTCCTCATGCAACCTGGAGAGCAACACGAAAACTTCAGCTGATACATACAGATGTTGGAGGTCCTCTGAGTACAGCTTCACTGAATGGCAACAAATATTATATCATCTTCATTGATGATTATTCCAGGTTCTGTTGGATTTACTTTCTTAAATTCAAGTCAGAAGTTGCTAATGTATTCTGGAAATATAAAACATGGGTAGAGAATCAAAGTGGGTGCAGGATTCAAACATTAAGATCAGACAATGGAAAGGAGTATACCTGTGGAAGATTCCAACAATTCTGTGATGAATCCGGAATTGAACATCAGCTTACTGCACCTTACACACCTCAACAGAATGGTGTGAGTGAAAGAAAAAACAGGAGCATCATGGAAATGGCCAGATGTATGCTGCACGAAAAAGAATTGCCAAAGAAATTGTGGGCTGAAGCTGGAAATACCTCAATATATCTGCTGAACAGAATGCCAACCAGATTTTTGCAGAAAAAAACTCCTTTTGAAGCTTCGTTTGGATACAAACCAGACCTGCAACATTTGAAAATTTTTGGTTGTATTTGTTTCAGTCATGTACCACAGGTGAAAAGAGATAAGCTGGACAAGAAGTCAGAACCAGGAGTCTTCATTGGATACAGCAGTCCATCAAAAGCTTACAGAATTTTCCAACCTCAAAATGGAAAAATTCTGGTAAGTAGAGATGTCAATTTTATGCAAGATAAGCAATGGAAGTGGGAGCAACCAGAAGAATAGCTGGGATCATCAACAGAGCAGCAAGAGCAGCAAGAATCTCCAGTCTTGGAGATTGTTGATGACAACATTGATGATGAACCAGTAAGAGGTACAAGAACATTAACTGAAATTTATGAAAGAAGCAATATCGCTATCTATGAACCTGCAGAATTTGAAGAAGCAGTAAAGAAGAATGAATGGAATGCTACAATGCAAGAAGAGCTTAGAATGATTGAAAAGAATGATACCTGGGTGCTGATGGACAAGCCTTTGCACAAGAAGGCCATAGGAGTAAAATGGGTTTATAGAACCAAACAAAATGCAGATGGTTCTATAAACAAATACAAAGCCAGATTAGTTGTGAAGGGTTATGCTCAAGTGTTCGGTGTGGATTTTTCAGAAACCTTTGCACCAGTAGCACGCTTGGACACAATCAGATTGCTACTTGCAGTTGCTGCACAAAAGAATTGGAAGGTTTATCAGCTGGATGTAAAGTCTGCGTTTTTAAATGGATATCTGCAGGAGGAGATTTACATAGAGCAACCAAGAGGCTTTGAAGTCAGGGGACAAGAGGAGAAGGTTTATCAGCTGAAAAAGGCTTTGTATGGCCTCAAACAAGCTCCTAGAGCATGGTATAGCAGAATTGATGATCATCTACACAAACTTGGCTTTGTTAAAAGTTTAAGTGAGACAACTTTGTATGTAAAAGGAGCTGATGCAAACTTAATTATTGTATCTGTTTATGTTGATGACTTACTTGTAACAGGGAGTAATAAGACACAAATTGAAGCATTCAAGGCTGAGATGCTTGATGTATTTGAGATGACAGATCTCGGGTTGATGTCTTACTTCCTTGGAATGGAGGTGAAACAAAGTGATGATGGAATCTTCATATGTCAACAGAAATATGCTAAAGAGATACTGAAGAAGTTTCGCATGGAGAGCTGCAAGAGCACAAGCACACCTATGAATTTGAAAGAAAAATTCAGCAAGAATGATGGAACAAACAAAGCAGATGAAGGTCAGTACAGGAGTTTGATTGGATGTTTAATGTATCTAACAACTACAAGATCAGACATTACATTTGCTGTGAGCTTGCTGTCACGTTTTATGCATTGTGCATCTGAAATGCATCTACAAGCTGCAAAAAGGATACTAAGATACATTAAAGGTACATTAAGCTATGGAATAAAGTATTCTCATCTTCAGAAACTGATGCTGCATGGATACTCTGATAGTGACTGGGCAGGTTCTGTAGACGACATGAAGAGCACTTCAGGTTACTATTTCAGCTTTGGATCAGGTATGTTTTCTTGGTGTTCAAAGAAGCAAGAAAATGTAGCTCAAAGCACAGCTGAAGCTGAATATGCAGCAGCTACTGCTGCTGTCAATCAAGCTATTTGGATAAGGAAAATTCTTGCTGATCTGCATATGAATCAACTGGAACCAACAAAGATTTATGTTGACAATCAAGCTGCAATATCTATTGCAAACAATCCAGTGTTTCATGGCAGAACTAAGCATTTTAAAATTAAGTTATATTTTCTAAGAGAAGCTCAGAAGGAAGAAGAAGTTACTCTGCTGTATTGCAGAACTAATGATCAGATTGCAGATGTTCTAACAAAAGCACTTCCAAAAGCAAGTTTTGAAGATTTACGAGGAAAGCTTGGTATCTGCTGCTGTTAAGACAAAGAGGAGTATTGTTTAACTGTCTTAGAAAGCTGCAGAAGACCAGGAAGCTGAGCTGCTGCATGTTGATCAAGTCTCGTCAATAAGGATCTCTGCTGAAGACCAAGATTTTAGGAATAAATAACTGATCATATCTGATCAGTAGTTATGCATTTGAATTTTGAATTGTTTTTGTTTCCATGTAAAACTCTAACTCTATTTAAAGAGTATTCAATGATCAATGAAAGAAATTCTTCTTCTACAAACTATATTTTGCTGTAGCTTTGCACCAACGTGTGTCCTGCAAACTAAAGAATTCAACCAACAAAAACGTTGAAAAGCATTCAAAACAGCATCAGTTTTGGTGCTATTTCAGATGAAAAGCACTTTGTTTTCACACAGGTCAACTTTCAGAATACTAGCAGAATTTTATATATTCTCCTCAACTCTGAACTTTGATTGGCAATATCTGATAAGCCAATCATTGAACAGTCAGGATAAATCACATACAGATGGAAACATAATCAACAATAACAATCACGAGACAGATGAAAATTGAGAAATGAATTCCATTTTTTGTTGATGTATTTGTGCATTGAGCGACCAGGCTCATTTATTTCCAATGGTTTTGTTATACAGAAAATTCAAGGCGGATGTACCAAGCACTGTGTCAAGAGGGGCACCTGATTTCTGTACTGTGTATGGTGTATCAAAAGGAAAGGTCTCTACAATGAGAAATGCTTCTCGTCCTGCCCCATTCGCCTCCACACTTCTAGATCAAATACAAAACCAACAGAACCAAAATAGTCCAAGAGTAGATTCTTCTGAAGCACTATACAAACATGTTTCGAGCATAACAGGTTTATTCTCTCAATCATATGGTCCTTTTTCCATTTTATTTTGTCTTAATCCTAATCTAAAATCCAATTTATGGTCTTCTGCTGACAGAGAGAACGATGCCAGTCAAGCCTCGTATCTCAGGTGGTGAAACCTTCAGGTAAGTAAGGAATGCATCAAATCATTTTAGAAGATGAGAGGGGATGGCAGTGAACATGATATAATATAACGTGCATATATAATCAGTAAATATTTATGGAGTGATAGTCCGGGATGTCTCTGTAATAATTTCCTGGTTTTGATTGTTAAAGCTTGGCTATGATTTAATTTGTTCAAAGGCTGAACATAATACAATTGTTGGTAACAACAGGTCACCATTTGGAACAGGAGGACAGGGTCATAGTGTAAAATCATTTGCAGGTCTCATGTCAGAAACTGACATATCATTTGTCAGCTCCAGCAGGCCAAGCACTGACCGCATGTCTTCTGTAACCTATGATTTCATGGATTCTGGAGCAACCCCTCGGTTTTCAACTAGCTCAGACACTAGCTTTGCATCTATACACTCAGGACCAAAGTTCTTTAGCCCCAATTACCATCAGGGATTTTCCTCAATTTCACAATATAGCGGCAGAACTTCATTTACTGGTTCAACACACAGCCTGGTAAGCAGTTAACCGTTTGACAATAGCATGATTAGGTAAATAAGCTCAACTAACCATCAAACACTGTAATCACTTAAGGAAATAAAGGATGTTTAATAATAGAGTGTTATTATTTTAACCGTTTTCTTCCTATTAACAGGAAAATTAATCTAGTTAGATCATAAGCTCAAGTTGTTTGATTCAGGCTACACTATGAATATTGTCAAGAACATGCAATTTAAGTTTTTCTTCTTGGGTTATACGCTGAATTCTGCAAAATAGCACAGATTATTCGGTCAATTTAGATAGAGTAACATCTTATATATGATGGCTTGTAGCTTAATCTTACATCGATCTTTCCATGATTGGAAAAAGCAATTTTATATTTTGATTTCTTTAGCCTTTCATTTGTTGTTTTAACTTTAAAGTCAATGAGACTGCGCAAAGTGTGATAATAAAGCACAGATGCATGATCTAAATGCTTTCTCCTAATCTGTAATTGAAACATATAGGATGACATGGAGTCTGGGATGAGGAGGCTAAAACTACAGTTGAAGCAAACAATGGACTTGTACAACGCAGCATGTAGAGAAGCACTTACAGCAAAACGGAAGGTACAGAGAATTCATGTTTTCTACGTGCACTAGTAAGATTCCCAGTAGGTTCTAAAATGGTATGTGTATAGGCAACAGAGCTGAATTGCTGGAGAATAGAAGAAGAACGAAGATTGGAAGAGTCTAGGTTTTCTGAAGAAGCTGCACTGTCGATTATAGAGCAAGAGAAAGCCAGGTGCAGAGAAGCCATAGAAGCTGCTGAAGAAGCTAAGAAGAGAGCTGCAATAGAAGCGCAAAGGAGACTCGACATAGCGAAAGCCCTCAAAGAAGCTGCAAAAACGAAAAGAGCAAAGGATAATCTGTCTTATCATGGTATCGGATACAGGAGATACAGTATTGAGGAGATTGAAGTAGCAACACAATACTTTTCGGAATCAAAGAAGATTGGGGAAGGAGGTTATGGCCCAGTTGACAACTGTTATCTTGATCATACACCAGTTGCTGTCAAGGTTTTACGTCCTGATGCAGCCCAAGGAAGGTCTCAATTTCAAAGAGAGGTTAGAAACAAAGAAAACTGGTTGATAATGCGATTGAAAATGCTTTTCCAAATTGCTTTTTGTCTAAAAGGTACCATATCAAAACCATTAAAAAGCACCAGTAAATGCATCAAATGGATGTTTTCTCAACCAAAACCTTTTTGAAAATCACCTGAACTGCAGTGCCATGAGTGTTCTAAATTGAAAGAGAAAAAAACCAACGAGCATAACATTTTCAAAGCATATGAATCGTGTTGAATAAACTCAATCTAGAAGCACCTAGATGGTCAAGGAAGGCAACCACCCACCAGCCGCAGCCGCCAGCCGCCAGCCGCCTTCACACCGCCGGTCAACAGCCGCCTTCACACCTGGAACAGTAGATTTTTGTATTCTGTTTTTTGTCTATAAATAGAGTGCCCAGCTTGTGTTTATTTGTGTGGAGAGAATAGAGAGAAACACTTGAAAGAGAAAGAGAGAGAGAGAGGGCGAGTATTAAGCTTTTATTTTGTGTTATTTGTAAGCTTCGGATTTTGTAATAAAACCAGTGTGTTTTATCCCCTCTGAGTGTTTCAAAGCCACCACCAGTGGTTCCTCCCACCAACAATTGGTATCAGAGCCCCGTTCGTCGGAAAACAGAAGAGTTTTGGGGTATATCCGAATTTTCAAAGTTGTCAAAAACAAGTTTTGATCATTCCACAGTGTAGAGCTCATCAAGACGAGTTCACTGTCGCAAAAATCAGCCCGATCGGAGACCGCGGTGAGCCACACGCGCCGCCTGAAGATCCGGTGACTGTATCCCACGCGCAGCCACTCGCGCCAGAGGAAGACGACGAGTGTCGTCCACGCGCGCCATATTCGAGCCGTGCAAGCCGCCTAAGCCGATCGTCAGCCGAGCCGATAGCCGAGTCCAGCCGAGCCACGAGCCGAGCAGTCCTCCACGCCGAGCCGAGCCGCGTTTCAAGCCGCAGCCGAGCGAGAGAATATTCCCAGAATATTCCCGGTTCAACCCAGCGAACCGCCCGCCGTACAGAATTGGTTTTTGGACCGGTTCACCCATTTGCTGACCCGATTTCAACAAAGTCAGAACGGTTCCCGACTATTTGGACCATTCCGGATCGATCTACAGTGTCCTTTTGGTCAAATTCGGCTCCCAGGAGGCGATATAGTCATTAAAAGAGCAAAATGACTACAGAAGGTACACATACACTCATCCCGAAGCTGACCAAAGACAACTATGATAGTTGGTGCATCAGATTGAAGGCATTTCTTGGGTCACAAGAGTGTTTTGATATTGTACAAACTGGTTATGATGAACCAGAGTCCAAAGAAAGAGAAGATGCTTTACAAGAGGCACAGAAGCAAGTCCTTAAAGTCAACAGAAAGAAGGACAACAAAGCAAAGACCATCATCTATCAAGGTCTTGATGAAGATACATTCGAGATAATAGCTTCCGCTAAAACGTCACATGATATATGGGAGGCTCTCCAACAGAAATACAAAGGTGCTGACAGAATCAAGAAGATTCGTCTTCAATCTTTGAGAGGAGAATTCGAATTATTACGAATGAAGTCCTCAGAATCTATTTCTGATTATCATACAAGGATTATGGTGATAATCAATCAGATGAGGAGAAATGGAGAAGCCCTCATTGACACTCGAATTATTGAGAAAAATTTGAGATCCATAGATCCAAAATTTGATCATGTTGTTGTCGCAATTGAAGAGTCCAAGGAAGTGGACAAGTTGACAGTGGATGAGCTTATGAGTTCTTTGCAAGCTCATGAGCAGAAGATTGTAATGCGAAATGAAGATAAGGCCATTGAGCATGCCTTACAAGCAAAGCTGTCTTTCAAGGATAGATATGAGCAAGGGGAGACTTCAACAGGTGGCTACACCACTCAAGCAGGAAGTCAACAATCCAGAGGAGGATTTCATAAATTCCAAGGAAGAGGAAGAGGATCTTGGAATACAAGCTTCAGAGGAAGAGGTGGCAGAAACACCACCAGAGGAGGCCGAGGCCAACAAGCATTCACTCCTAGAGGAAGAGGAGGCGGTTACAATAACCGTGACAAGAGAAATATCAAATGTTATAGCTGCAATCAATTTGGGCACTATAGCACTGAATGCAGATGGAAAGCTCCGTTGGAGACACGTGAGCAAGCCAACTATGTAGAGAAGCATGATGGAGAAGCATCTGTATTTCTTGTCCAACAAGAACTTGGCGAGAAACAGGAGAACATATGGTATCTAGATACTGGAGCCAGCAATCACATGTGCGGTTACCGAGAGTTATTTGGTGATCTAGATGAGACCAAGCAAGGTCTAGTTACTTTTGGAGATACCACAAAGGTTCCATTCAAAGGTAAAGGTAGCATCCCAGTCAAGATGAAGAACGGCGATTCCAGCTACATCGCCGATGTGTATTATGTCCCAGCCATAAAACAGAACCTGATCAGCCTAGGCCAACTTTTGGAGAGAGGATATAGTTTTTACTCGAAGAATTGTCATCTGACAATTAGAGACAATAATGGGAGATTAATGGCCTACGTGAAAATGTCCAAGAATAGGATGTTTCCTTTGAACATCCAGTATGATGCAACAAGGTGTTTGAGTGCCATCACCAACAGTGAAGAATGGCTTTGGCACCTGAGGCTTGGACATCTGAACTTCACGAGTATGAAGATGCTAGCAAGCAAGAAGATGGTCAAAGGTTTGCCTCACATTGATCATCCAGATGAAGTCTGTGAGAGTTGTGACCTCAGCAAACATCACAGATCCAGTTTTGCCAAAGAAGTCAACTGGAGAGCAAAGAGGCCACTGGAGTTAGTACACACAGATGTGTGTGGCCCAATTACGCCTATGTCGACTGGACAAAATAGGTACTTCCTCACTTTTACTGATGATTTTAGTAGAAAGACGTGGATATACTTTCTGAAGAGGAAGTCAGAAGTATTCAATTGTTTTAAAGATTTTAAAGCAATTGTGGAGAAGCAAACTGGTTACACGATCAGAACCGTAAGATCTGATCAAGGTGGAGAATATACAGCCAACGACTTTGAAGCCTATTGTACACAACAAGGCATCAGACATCAGACATCAGACGACGCCAGCTTATACACCACAGCTGAACGGTGTAGCAGAAAGGAAGAATCGCACGATTCTTGACATGGCTAGAAGTTTGCTCAAAGCAAAGAAGCTGCCCAAGCAATACTGGGCTGAAGCTGTATCATGTGCAGTGTATCTGTTGAATCGCTGCCCGACCAGAAGTTTGCAAGGTGTTACTCCAGAAGAAGCATGGAGTGGTCACAAACCAAGTGTTACTCATCTACGAGTCTTTGGTTGTATGACATATGCAAAGATCCCAGATGCAAGAAGGAGGAAGCTCGATGATAAAAGCGAGCAATGCATCTTTGTCGGATATGGTGAAAGAAGGATGGGATACAGGCTGTATAATCCCATCACGAAGAAGGTGATTACGAGTAGAGATGTTATCTTTGAAGAAGATAAATCTTGGGCATGGAATGGTGATCAAGAAGCAGTCAGATGGATCAACACTGATTTGATCCTTGAAGGTGAAGAAGTACCAACAGTACTTGTCGAAGAACCTATTGTGCCAGCAGCTGAACCACAAAGTCCGGCACACAGTTTCCCTGTATTCAACAGGAGGAACACACCAGGAGCATCATCATCAACACCACCAGCATCCTCATCAGAAGGACCAAGAAGGATGCGGAATCTTGAAGAGTTGTACGATACCACTCAGGTCATGGAAGATACAACTCTGTTTTGTTTCTTTGCAGATAGTGACCCATTAAACTTCAATGAAGTTGTCACAGAAGAGAAATGGATAGAAGCAATGGATGAAGAAATACATGCCATTGAGAAGAATGATACCTGGAAGCTGACTTATCTACCAGAAAACAAGAAAGCAATAGGTGTCAAATGGGTCTACAAGACGAAGAAGAACGCCAAAGGAGAAGTGCAAAGATACAAAGCCAGATTAGTGGCTAAAGGCTACAAACAGAGAGAAGGCATTGACTATGGAGAAGTATTTGCTCCAGTAGCCCGGCTAGAGACAATCAGACTGATGATCTCACTAGCTGCACAACATAGATGGAAGATCTATCAACTCGATGTGAAGTCAGCATTTCTGAATGGCTTCCTAGAAGAAGAAATCTATGTTGAACAACCACTTGGATACATTGATGCTGAAAATGAAGGCAGAGTATACAAGTTGAAGAAGGCTCTCTATGGTTTGAAGCAAGCTCCGCGTGCTTGGAATACCAGAATTGACAGGTATTTTCAAGATAATGGATTTGAGAAATGTCCATATGAACACGCTATATATGTGAAGAAAGGAGCAGATTGCAGCATCTTATTTGCGTGCCTATATGTTGATGATTTGATATTCACCGGCAACAACCCTACCATGTTTGACGACTTCAAACGAAGCATGGTACAGGAGTTTGAAATGACTGACATTGGTCTAATGTCACATTTTCTTGGCTTGGAAGTAACGCAGAAGGAAGAAGGGATTTTTGTATCCCAAAGCGGTTACGCCAAAGATATTCTTGAAAGGTTCAAGATGGAAAGCTGCAATCCGGTATCAACTCCAGTTGAGAATGGAGTGGAATTGAGGAAGAGTAAGGTTGGAAATGTTGATCCAACTTACTTCAAAAGCTTAGTAGGAAGCTTAAGGTACTTGACATGTACCAGACCAGATATACTCTACGGAGTCGGACTCGTCAGCAGATACATGGAGACACCAGACCAGTCTCATTTGAATGCAGCCAAGAGAATTCTTCGCTACATCAAAGGCACAATGAATGAAGGTATGTTTTATACCTCAAGTAAAGACTTTAATCTTGTAGGCTACTCGGATAGTGATTGGGGTAGAGATCTGGATGAAAGGAAAAGCACAACAGGGTTTGTCTTTTTCATGGGAGACACATCTTTCACATGGTCATCCAAGAAGCAATCGATTGTCACATTATCAAGCTGTGAAGCTGAGTATGTTGCTGCCAACTCAGCCGTATGCCATTCAATATGGTTAAGGAATATGCTGAAGTTTTTGGGATTTCCTCAAGAAAGTCCTACAGAGATTTATATCGACAATCGATCAGCAATCGCATTAGCAAAGAATCCAGTGTATCATGAGAGGAGCAAACACATTGATACACGTCATCACTTTATCCGGGAACATGTGAAGAATGAAGAAGTCCAACTGATATCTTGCAACACAAATGATCAAGTTGTTGACATCTTCACAAAGCCATTGAAAGGAGAAGTATTCATCCGATTAAAGTTCATGCTTGGCATGACATCCCTCGATTGAGTTTAAAGGGGAGATTTGTTGAATAAACTCAATCTAGAAGCACCTAGATGGTCAAGGAAGGCAACCACCCACCAGCCGCAGCCGCCAGCCACCAGTCGCAGCCGCCAGCCGCCTTCACACCGCCGGTCAACAGCCGCCTTCACACCTGGAACAGTAGATTTTTGTATTCTGTTTTTTGTCTATAAATAGAGTGCCCAACTTGTGTTTATTTGTGTGGAGAGAATAGAGAGAAACACTTGAAAGAGAAAGAGAGAGAGAGAGGGCGAGTATTAAGCTTTTATTTTGTGTTATTTGTAAGCTTCGGATTTTGTAATAAAACCAGTGTGTTTTATCCCCTCTGAGTGTTTCAAAGCCACCACCAGTGGTTCCTCCCACCAACAAATCGAAGTTATGTAGACAGTTTTTTCAGAGAAGAAAATGAGCATTATGGAATTGAAAATCTAATCTGTACCTTGCAGGTTGAAGAGCTTAGTTTAATACGGCATCCAAACATGGTACTGCTTCTTGGAGCCTGCCCAGAGTATGGCATTCTAGTCTATGAATACATGGCAAAA
Source organism: Populus alba x Populus glandulosa (assembly GCA_033617975.1). Classification (NCBI taxonomy): domain Eukaryota; kingdom Viridiplantae; phylum Streptophyta; class Magnoliopsida; order Malpighiales; family Salicaceae; genus Populus; species Populus alba x Populus glandulosa. The sequence continues at coordinate 3,794,988 of CM066155.1, read as the reverse complement.
GGAAGCTTAGAAGACCGTCTCTTCAAGAGAGGGAATACACCAGCTCTTTCTTGGCAAATCAGGTTCTGAATTGCAGCTGAGAGAGCCACAGGTCTGCTCTTTCTCCATCAGACAAAGCCAGAGCCACTGGTTCACCGTGACCTCAAGCCAGGAAACATTTTGCTAGACAACAATTACACCACTAAGATTAGTGATGTTGGATTGGCCAGGCTTGTTCCCACTACTTCTGAGAATGTAACACAATACCACATGACATCAGCTGCGGGAACTTTCTGCTATATTGATCCAGAGTATCAACAAACTGGAAAGCTTGGTGTGAAATCTGATGTATATTCCTTAGGGATCTTGCTTCTGCAAGTCATAACAGCCAAGCCACCATGGGCTTGACTCACATTGTTGAACAAGCAATTGAAAATGAGGCGCTCAAAGAAATTCTAGACTCAGATGTGCGTGATTGGCCAATTGAAGAGACTTTATGTTTTGCAAAGCTTGCACTCCAATGTGCAGAACTGAGACGGAAAGACAGGCCAGATCTTGGCACAGAAGTCTTGCCAGAGCTCAACAGACTGAGAGATTTAGCTGAAGAAAAGATGAACATACATTTATCATAGTACCAAAAGTCCTAAATTATACCAATCCATACATTTTACTGAACTTGATCTTATTTTTTCCCTTTCAATTCTCCGTGAGTAAACTAGAAAAGAGCAAGAAAACCCCATATTTCTTTTCCCTCGTTTGTTCTTCTTAACCAAACTGGCCAAGAAGTGCAAGCTTGAAAGTCTCAAATCTTCAGAAACAATTTACTTACATGAAAGTCTGAAATCAAGAAGACAAAAGGCATGCTCAGTATAAACAAAATAATTATATAGTGAACTATACTAAATACCTCAGCTATGATCAGTCTTCGATGAATCCACGTTGATAAAATTTTCCCAAATCCGCTAGCTGTCCTTCAAAAATTATTATAAAGTTATTCTGATACGACATTTTTATTTTATTTTTTTTAAAAAAGAGTATCTGAAACTTATAACTCATAAGCTGTCTTAATATATCATCGCAAGTATACATGATTAATAAACCTACATCCAGTGATCAGTTTATAGGACTTTTTGGCACAAATATTGAAAAACAGCATTGCCGGTGGTGATGACATTTACCACCCAAAACCTTCATTCCTTGTCGTTAAAGGTTTGTGAAATGTTGCTGTTTTTTGACAAGTTGCAGGCAGTTTGCAGTTCCCTAGGTACGTGGTTAGTTCATAGGAAACGTGTCTCCTTGAAGGACTTTCTCTTACTGTGAGTGTGAGGTGTCCTGCATGCTTCTTTCCTTTATGTGTTTGCAAACAAATTAAAACAACACTAGTACTTCACTACTTCTCAGTCTTGCACTCATCAGCTTCTTCTGATACTTGAAATCAAGAAAATGAAACGGATAAAATAAAGGGTCAAGGTGAACAAGTCAAGTATAAAAGTGAGGCCCAGGTTGAGATTCAGGCTTGCCTCTCTGTCTCTTTTATTATTTATGGAACTTATTGTTACATAAAAAAAAAAAAAAGAATTGCAGAAAGCAACGGAGCATCTCGCAGCATCACATGGCAAACACTTCTGTAAACTATTGAGGGAATAGACTTATATAAGCACATGGAAATGGATAATGAGGTTAAGGACTGGTGCGTAGAAAAGGAGAATGAAACCAAAGTTGTTAAAATCACGTTTTGACTCGTAAAATCATACGATTTTACGAGTCAAAACATGTATTACAGGTTGAATCGCTTGAAAAAATCAAAAATGGATAAAATCGGGTTAAAATCTAGTAAAATCATAAAAATCAGATGAAATCCCACAAAATCACGATTTCAAAACTAATTTTGCGATTTTGCCAAAATGAAGCCTGAAAGTTTCAATTGTAAAATCCCCCCTCTTAATTCAATTTTTGACGAAGTAGTTGTAGATAATTTAATACCAAAAAAAGGGAGAGTGTAGGCAGTTTGAATATTTCAAAATATTCTGTCATTGGAAGGTGAATTAATTATCATATAAACAGTAACTACATCTTCATGCATATCGATGCAGGGCAAGTATTTTAATGAGGAGAGGCAGACTGCCAAAGCACGCAGCAAGTGGAAAGAAAATAAAACCCAAAATAATAGCGAAAGCGAGTGGAAAGAAGGTGGTTTAACCGCGCATTTTCACCATAAAGAGACAAGAAGAGTCTTAAAAGCAGCTTTTAGAGCACGCATCGTGGCAGCTTTTACACCGATTTTGTGATTTTGATAAAATAAAGCTCTAAAAAAATATAAAAATTGTTTTTTTTTCGATTTTAAAATCATAATTTTAACAACCTTGAAACACAACACTCTGTACTAAAGACAGCAAAAAGAAATAATTAATATGGTCAGGCACAACAGGGTGCGGGGCTACCTATGTATTAGCACAACACTCGAAGAAAAGTCCATTGGCAAAGAAAACCTAGCTCAAAACATTAGATCATGTGATTCAGGAAAACGCTGCCACCTTGTTAGTGTTTTTCTTTATATGAAATCAAATAAAAATATGATATCAAATAAGTTCAAATAAACATGGATCAATAATTAATCCGATTATTGACAATTAATATTTAGGGGGTGATCATATCGGATGCGCAGATCTCAAGCTCTCTTGTCAGCTAAATTTTTTGTCTCATTTGAGAAATATAATTGAGGGCCTTGAACAAGTAGTGAATGCATGACTTCGTACTGCAATAATACTAAATCATATGACAAATCTCATCACATTGATTGAAAAAGTCGAATCCTAGAAAGCAACTAGCCGACCGTTAGAATACTTTAACTCAAATATATATTTATATCAAAAAAGACTTGACATAAGACTGTACGTAAGATTAGGAAATTCAATTAAATATGTTTTTTTTTTTTAAATCATATCCTTTAACAACTTGCTGCATCAAAAGAAAGAAGAAAGACTTATAAATTATTCTTTTAATGTCTTGAACTGGAGACGAAGGAAGGGTCCTTGTCTTGGCTTCAGTGTGCCAAGTTTGACCGTAGTGGTTCGTGGAAGATGTTGCCATCTGCTTTCAAGTTGAATGCATCTCCCCAATCCAAAACGCACTTCATTTCATCAATATTTCACAACGTTCACACCGTTCTTATCTCTCTTTTCCTCAGTATTATTTCTTCGTTGATTTTTCCAAAGAAAACAAGAGAATATGGCAGCAGAGCTTTTTCTTACGTTTGCCATGGAGGAGACTTTGACAAGGGTCAGTTCCATAGCTGCTGAAGGGATCAGACTTGCCTGGGGATTGGGGGGACAGCTGCAAAAGCTCGGAGAGTCTTTGACCATGATCAAAGCTGTGCTCAAAGATGCAGCCAGAAGGCCCGTAACAGACGATTCTGCGAAGCTTTGGCTGGAGAAGCTACAAGATGTAGCTTACGCTGCTGAAGACGTTCTAGACGAGTTTGCTTATGAGATTCTCCGAAAAGACCAAAAGAAGGGAAAGGTACGTGACTGCTTTTCACTGCACAACCCTGTTGCATTCCGTTTGAATATGGGTCAAAAAGTTAAGGAGATCAATGGATCACTGGATGGGATTCAGAAACTTGCAACTCGCTTTGGGCTGGGAATTGCATCTCAACATGTAGAGAGTGCTCCTGAAGTTATCCGGGATATAGACCGAGAGACAGATTCCTTGCTTGAAAGCTCAGAAGTTGTACTAGGAAGGGAGGATGATGTCTCTAAAGTTATGAAATTGCTGATTGGCTCGATCGGTCAACAAGTTCTGTCTGTTGTCCCTATTGTGGGGATGGCAGGTCTTGGAAAGACTACTATAGCAAAAAAAGTTTGTGAAGTAGTGAGGGAGAAAAAGCTTTTTGATGTAATAATATGGGTTTGTGTTTCTAATGATTTTAGTAAACGGAGGATTTTAGGAGAGATGTTGCAAGATGTTGATGGAACTACGTTGAGCAATCTAAATGCAGTTATGAAAACACTCAAGGAAAAGCTGGAAAAGAAGACATTTTTTCTTGTACTTGATGATGTGTGGGAAGGCCATGATAAGTGGAATGATTTGAAGGAGCAACTGTTAAAAATCAACAATAAGAATGGGAACGCTGTTGTTGTAACAACGCGAATTAAGGAAGTAGCGGACACGATGAAGACTTCTCCAGGGAGTCAGCACGAGCCAGGGCAACTTTCAGATGATCAGTGTTGGTCCATTATCAAGCAAAAGGTGAGCCGGGGTGGACGAGAAACAATAGCTTCAGACTTGGAGTCTATTGGAAAAGACATTGCAAAGAAATGTGGAGGTATTCCATTGCTTGCTAAAGTTTTGGGAGGAACTCTTCACGGAAAGCAGGCACAGGAGTGGCAGTCAATTCTAAACAGTAGAATTTGGGATTCTCGGGATGGAGATAAAGCTTTGCGCATATTGAGACTCAGTTTTGATCACCTGTCATCGCCATCACTGAAAAAATGTTTTGCATACTGTTCTATTTTTCCTAAAGATTTTAAAATTGAAAGGGAAGAGCTAATTCAACTTTGGATGGCTGAAGGTTTTCTCAGGCCATCAAATGGGAGGATGGAAGACGAAGGCGACAAGTGTTTCAATGACTTGCTTGCAAATTCCTTTTTCCAAGATGTTGAAAGGAATGAGTGTGAGGTCGTAACAAGTTGCAAGATGCATGATCTTGTGCATGATCTTGCATTACAGGTCTCAAAATCAGAAGCGTTAAATCTGGAGGAGGATTCGGCTGTTGATGGTGCATCTCATATTCGTCATCTAAATCTCATATCTCGTGGGGATGTTGAGGCAACATTTCCAGCGATTGATGCTAGAAAATTGCGAGCTGTCTTCTCAATGGTTGATGTATTCAATGGGTCTTGGAAATTCAAAAGCTTGAGAACTCTCAAATTGCGACGGTCTGATATCACAGAGTTACCAGATTCAATTTGCAAGCTGAGACATTTGAGATATCTTGATGTCTCACGTACCAGTATCAGAGCATTGCCGGAATCCATCACCAAGCTCTACCATTTGGAATCATTAAGGTTCACTGATTGCAAGTCACTAGAAAAGCTTCCCATGAAAATGAGAAATTTAGTCAGCTTGAGACATCTTCATTTTGATGATCCAAAGCTAGTGCCAGCTGAGGTGAGATTCCTAACACGCCTTCAAACTCTGTCGTTATTTGTTGTGGGTCCAAATCATATGGTTGAAGAGCTGGGATGTTTGAAAGAACTAAGAGGAGCATTGAAGATATGCAAGCTTGAGCAAGTTAGAGACAGAGAAGAAGCTAAGAAGGCAAAACTGCGTGCAAAAAGAATGAACAAATTGGTGTTTGAATGGAGTGATGATGAAGGTAACAACAGTGTCAATAGTGAGGATGTGCTGGAAGGCCTGCAGCCTCACCCAGACATAAGAAGCTTGGAAATTAAGGGTTACAAGGGTGAAGATTTCTCATCATGGATATTGCAACTCAGTAATCTGACGGTGCTGAGATTGAATGGCTGCAGCAAGTTGAGGCAACTCCCAACACTTGGATGTCTTCCTCGCCTTAAGATTCTAGAGATGATTGGAATGCCTAATGTGAAATGTATAGGCAATGAGTTCTATAGCAGTGGCAGTGCAGCAGTACTGTTTCCAGCACTAAAAAAACTCACTCTGTCTGGATTGAATGGTCTTGAAGAATGGATGGTACCAGGTGGAGAAGTTGTTGCAGTATTTCCCTGTCTTGAAAAGTTGAGAATTGAGAATTGTGGAAAGTTGGAAAGCATTCCGATATGTCGTCTTTCATCTCTTGTAGAACTTGTAATTGGCAGATGTGATGGTCTGAGATATTTTTCTGGTGAGTTTCATGGCTTCACGTCTCTTCAAATTTTAAGGATATGGAATTGTTCAAAGCTGGCATCCATTCCAAGCGTACAACACTGCACAGCTCTGGTGGAATTGAATATACAGAGCTGCCGTGAGTTTATCTCAATTCCTGGTGATTTCCGAGAATTGAAATATTCTTTGAAGGGATTGATTATTGGTAGTTGTAAAATGGGAGCTCTTCCAAGCGGACTACAATGTTGCGCATCTCTACATATCGGATTGGAGTGAGCTTATCCATATCAGTGATTTGCAAGATTTGTCTTCGCTACAAAAATTAGGGATTCGTGGTTGTGCGAAGCTCATCAGTATTGATTTACGACAATTGCCTTCTCTTGTTGAATTAGAAATCATTGGGTGTCGGTGTTTGAGAGATATCCTAGAGGATGATTGTTTAGGCAGCCTTACCTACCTGAAGAGATTGAGAATCGGTTGTTTGTCAGAGGAGATGGAGGCTTTTCCTACAGTAGTTTTAAACTCATTCCAACACTTGAGTGGGTCCCTTGAATTCCTAGAAATACGTGGATGGGATAAACTGAAGAGTGTACCACACCAACTTCAACACCTCACTGCCCTCGAGACATTGTGTATAAATGGTTTCAAGGGAGAGGAATTTGAGGAAGCATTGCCAGAATGGTTGGGCAACTTTTCTTCTCTTCAATCTCTTTGGATTATGGATTGCAATAATCTCAAGTATCTGCCAAGTTCAACAGCCATTCAACGCCTCTCCAAATTGAAGGAATTGTGGATTGAGGGGGAATGTCCATATCTTAAAGAAAATTGTAGGAAGGAGAATGGCTCTGAGTGGCCCAAGATTTCTCATATCCCAACAATCCAGATAGACTTTTCATTTGTACAGGTAAGTTGGGATTTAAATTATTTCATTACTTTGTAGTATGTTTAGGAGAGAGAACCAATTTTAGTTAACAAAATATAACCTGAATTTGTCATGTATCAAAATATAAAATCAATAGCCATCCAACATTTTTTCAATCATTATTCTAATATCATTCTTACAAGATAATTTAACCTATATTTAAAAATAATTGCATTATCTATATAGTATTATTTATTTTAAAATCATCAACTTTATATACAATTATGATATTTTAAACAAACCATTAAACTTAAGATTAGCCAATTTATAAAACTCACATTTAAATAACAACCATTGAAGTTACAAACCAATCACTTTTTAGTAGCAAATACAATTAAAGCTGAAAACACTCTTTAGTTGACCCCAACATTTAAAAAAGAAAAAAGACAAACTTGGCTTCAGTTTATATAAAATATAAATTAATATATTATATAGTGATAATATATTATCTAACTCCAACCAGTACAAGTAAAAAAAAAATTCTTTAAAAATCAAATGTTAACTTAAATAAGTAGTGATAGGATTGATTAAGAACATTATTTTTGGAAGGTAGTTAAACTATTGAAAAGGTATTTTAGAAATTTATTAGATAGTGATATTTTTCATTGACTTTCATGTTGAAATATGTTTATTTATTTATTTATTGTATTCATTGAATTGGATATGCTTCCTATACATGTTTAGAAACTATGATTCATCCTCCATTTTGTAGTTTAGCGTTGTTTATATTTCCAAAACTAATACCAAGTTGGCTATTTCAACTATCATATGTGCAGTCGGAGTAACTCGAAGACTCGGACCTCGAAGACTGAAGGAAGCCATGAAATGGTTATTAGAAGCTTATGCAGAATAGTGTTTGTCAGGCTGGATAAATGTGTGACCTGCATAATTTTCTCGTATCTTTATGAGAAAGTATATTTGTTAAAATGTAAGAAAATAGATGGAGGTGGCAGCTTATCACGAAAATAGAAGTGCTTAATATAGATATGGATGTGAATTCGTTTGTGTAACTTTTATTATTTTATATTTGATTTTGTTATTTAACTTTAAAGGATTCGATTTTTATGAGGTTATATATGTTGATGATGTTCTACTCCAAATATTTGAAGAATTATTGTGCTTTTTGTCTTGTAAATCTACCTTCATCTTACATAATATGTTGTTATTAACTCACGGCTATCTTCCTTGATCTCTCTCTCTCTCTCTCTATTATTTTCTTTTAAGTACTTGAATATCTAAAATAAGGCATAAAAGCTATATGATAAAAATATGGTTGATTTCACAAAGTCTATTCAAACTACAATTAGTTGCAGAAAAATGAGAACGAAGGTTACCTATAACTAGAGAAGCTGAGGGGCCTCATTGCTGAACCAAAGGGAAGAAAAACTGATTCACTGTGTACAAACTGCCATGTACACAGCATGATGTCAACCACTTTTGAAGGAAGTGCTGGCATTCTAAATCTGTTTTTCCTGATCTGCAGCAAGCTAATCATCAGAAACCCCTTAAATGCACATGTTCGCACCTACTTGATACATTCGCAATTTGGATTTTGTAATCTTCATTACTGAACACAAGCTTTCGACACTAACTTGGCCATCTAAGAGTAAAGCTACCTTGCACTGAGGGCCTTGGCTTGGCGGTGGGAGGAGCTTGTCTCCTTCCGCTGCTCTTGAGTTCGAGTTCTCATGTGAACGTCTGTCACCCCCGCGGTGCCTTACATGTCCACTGGGTTTGCAGGGTGTTTAGTGGGCCGTGGAATTAGTCGTGGTGCGCGCAAGCTGGCCCGGACACCCACGTAAATCAAAAAAAAAAAAAAGAAGAGTAAAGCTACCTTGACCAGTAAAATTGCTGACTAACATCTCTTTAATTCATTCTTTAGTTTCACAACAACCCACACCCCGTAATTTAATACATTCGTAAAAGGACAACTATGAGTTTTTTTTTATTATTATTTATTTTTATTTACAGGGGGTTAACAGAGAATCCATCCAATAAGCAATTTTACCCCCTGATAGCAGAAACATGAAGTTGCGAATTTTGTGTTGCTTTGGGTTTTCAATGTACATACATATATATATATATATATGTGTGTGTGTGTGTGTGTGTGATGCACATAACTCAAATGATGTTAGTTTACAACTTTTTCAGACATGTACCTTTTCTGCTATCAGCAAAAGGTTTCAAACCATATCTATACTTTGCATAACTCAAATGCTGTAATTTTACTCTACTCTGAAAATCTGGCAAACAATGGGAAAAATCAAAATTCTCACTTGCACACATTTATCATAGCACCAGAAGTCCTAAACTATACCAATCCATACATTTTAATGAACTTGATCTTATTTTTTCCCTTTCAATTCTCCGTCTGTAAACTAGAAAAGAGCAAGAAAACCCCATTTTTCTTGTCCCTCGTTTGTTCTTAACCAAACTGGCCAAGAAAAGAGAAAGTGAGCAAGAAACAACACCAGTACTTCTCAGTCTTGCACTCATCAGCTTCTTCTGATACTTGAAATCAAGAAAAGGAAACGGATAAAATAAAGGGTCAAGGTGAACAAGTCAAGTCTAAAAGTGAGGCCGGGGTTGAGATTCAGGTTTGCCTCTCTTTCTCTTTTATTATTTATGGAATTTATTGTTACATAAAAAAAAAAAAAAAGAATTGCAGAAAGCAACGGGGCATCTCGCAGCATCACATGGCAAACACTTATGTAAACTATTGAGGGAATAGACTTATATAAGCACGTGGAAATGGATAATGAGGTTAAGGACTGGTGCATAGAAAAGGAGAATGAAATGATTAATATGGTCAGGCACATCTGGGTGCGGTGCTACCTATATATTAGCACAACACTCGAAGAAAAGTCCATTGGCAAAGAAAACCTAGCTAAAAACAAGGGTTAGTTCATGTGATTCTGGAAAACACGGCCACCTTGAGTGTTTTTCTATATATGAAATCAAATAAGTTCAAATAAACATGGATCAATAATAATTAATCTGATTATTGACAATTAATGTGTTAGGGGGTGATCACATCTGTTGAATTTATGTCTCAGAAGCTGTTGATGAAGAAGCTGCTGACAAAGAAGTTGCTGATGAAGAAACAGCTGATGTGGAATTCGTGAAAGCTGTCATTAGTTTTAGTTTGAATAAAATACTAGCTATTTGAATTAGTCAAATTCTGTTAGGATTGATATAATCCTTTTATTTGAATGTTATCCTTTGAGTTCTGTTACGTAACAGCAGGAGATAATGTTGCTGTTGCTTCCCTTTAAAGCTTTCAATTGTTCAATGTTTTATTATGCTGCAACAATCAATAAAACAGTGCATTTCAGCAGAAGTTGTTCTTCATTCTTTTCTCTATTTTCATTTGTTAAATCCAACAAATTGGTATCAGAGCCCATTTTTTTCTTGAGAGATCTGTGAGACTGAGAGAGCCTAAACACTTACCCTAAACACTTACCATTCTTCTAAAAAACCAATCAAAACAAAATGAATTCAGAAGCCCCAGGAAATTTAATGGCACCACCAGTATTCGATGGAACAAACTATCAAGTTTGGGTTGTTCGCATGGAAGCTTTTCTTGATGCAAATGATCAGTGGGAAGCTGTTGAAAACACATATGAGGTTCCTCTTTTGCTTGACAATCCAACTATAGCTCAAATGAAAAATCATAAGGAGAGTAAGCAAAAGAAATCAAAGGCAAAAGCTAGTCTTTTTGCAACTGTCTCGTCTTCAATCTTCACCAGAATCATGACTCTGAAGACAGCAAATGAGGTATGGAACTTTCTCAAAAGGGAATATGAAGGGAATGAACGAGTGAAGGGCATGCAAGTTTTAAATCTCATTAGAGAATTTGAGATGCAAAGAATGAATGAATCAGAAACAATCAAAGTTTACTCTGACAGACTTCTTGATATTGTAAACAAAGACTTCTTGGTACCGAATTTACTGATTCTAGAATTGTTCAGAAAATTCTTGTTACAATTCCTGAAAAGTTTGAAGCTACAATATCATCAATAGAAAACTTAAAGGATGTATCAAGTATCACTTTGGCAGAGTTACTGAATGCATTGCAGGCTCAAGAACAAAGAAGGATGATGAGGCAAGTAGGTTCTGTGGAAGGTGCAGTTTTTTGCAAAATCACAGAACAACATACAACAAAGAAACAGAAATTACAGCAGCAGCAATACAACATTTCCTCTGTGTTCTTACTGCAAAAAATTCAACCATCCACAGAGTAGATGTTGGTGGAGGCCGGATATAAAATGTCACAGATGTGGACAGCTAGGACACATTGGAAGGGTATGCAAATCTCAACAACAACAACAGCAACAAGAAGAAGTCAAAACTGTTGCTGAACAACCTGAAGATGAACAACTTTTTGTAGCATCATGTTTTGTTGCTAATAACTCAACAGAAAGTTGGCTGATAGACAGTGGATGTACCAGCCACATGACCTATGATAAAGAGCTTTTTAAAAGGCTTGACAGAACAATTATTTCCAAAGTAAGAATTGGAAATGGGGCATATCTTGCAGTAAAGGGTAAAGGAACCGTGGCAATCAAAGGCAACACAGGTTTAAAATTAATTTCTGATGTCTTATATGTTCCTGAAATTAATCAAAATCTTTTGAGTGTTGGTCAACTGCTTGTGAAGGGATATAAGGTGCTATTTGAAGACAAGTTTTGCTTGATTACTGATGCACAAAACAAGGAAGTATTTAAAATTCAGATGCAAAGTAAAAGCTTTGCCTTGAATTTTACAGAAGAAGAACAAGCAGCAGTACATGAAGAAGATAGCAGTACAATGCTTTGGCATAGAAGATTGGGGCACTTTCATCATGCAGCTATACTCTTTATGAAAAGCAATAATCTAGAAGAATGTGTGCAGCCTGTCAGTATGGGAAGCAGACAAGACTTCCATTCCCACGCAATAAAAGCTGGAGAGCTACACAGAAATTACAACTAGTGCACACTGATGTGGGAGGACCTCTGAAAATATCATCATTAAACGGCAGTAAGTATTACATTACTTTCATTGATGATCATACAAGAATGTGCTGGATTTATTTCATGAAGTATAAATCTGAGGTTGCTAATATATTCTGGAAGTTCAAAGCATGGGTGGAAAAACAAAGCACACACAAAATGCAGGTGATCAGATCAGATAATGGAACAGAATATACCTCAGAAAAATTCAACAAATTCTGTGAAAAGGAAGGCATTGAACATCAGCTAACAGCACCATATACTCCTCAGCAAAATGGGGTTGTTGAGAGAAAAAACAGAACACTTATGGAGATGACAAGATGTCTATTACATGACAAAGGTTTGCCAAAGAATCTATGGGCTGAGGCAGCAAATACAGCAGTGTTTCTTCTGAACAGATTGCCAACAAAAGCTCTGCAACAGAAGACTCCATTTGAGGCATGGTATGGCTATAAACCAAAGTTGCAAAATTTAAAAACTTTCGGTTGTCTTTGTTTCTCTTACATTCCACAGGTCAAAAGAGACAAACTTGATAAGAAGGCAGAACCTGGAATCTTTGTAGGCTACAGCTTAGTATCCAAAGCCTACAAGATTTATCTTCCACAAGACAACAAAGTGATTGTTAGCCGAAACATCCAATTTTTTGAGTCAGAAAGCTGGAACTGGGAGAAAAATAAGCTTGAATTTCAAGAGGAGAATGCTAATGTTGATGATGCTGATGTTAATGATGAACCTGTTACAAAGATCAGAATGCTCTCTGATATCTATCAGAGTTGCAATGTGGCACTAATTGAACCTGCAGGATATGAAGAAGCTGCTGCAGATCAACACTGGATGGCTGCAATGAAGGAGGAGCTTATGATGATTGAGAAGAATCAGACTTGGTTGCTTGTAAACAGACCTGCACATAAAAAGGCAATAGGAGTTAAATGGGTTTATAGAACCAAGTTCAATGCTGACGGTTCTATAAATAAACACAAAGCAAGACTTGTTGTCAAGGGATATGCTCAGATGTTTGGGGTAGATTTTTCTGAAACTTTTGCTCCTGTTGCTAGACTTGATACTATAAGAATGCTGCTTGCACTTGCTGCTCAACATGGCTGGACTATACATCAAATGGATGTCAAATCTGCTTTTCTAAATGGATATTTGGAGGAGGAAATATTTGTGGAGCAGCTTGAAGGTTTTGCTGTTCAAGGAGAAGAGGAGAAAGTATATTTGCTGAAAAAGGCCCTCTATGGTTTAAAGCAAGCACCAAGGGCTTGGTACAGCAGGATTGATGCTCATTTGCTAGACTTAGGCTTTACAAAAAGTCTAAGTGAATTTACACTTTATCTCAGAAAATTCAATGATGAATTGCTTGTGGTTTCTCTTTATGTGGATGACTTACTGGTGACAGGAAGTAACAGGAATCAGATTGATGTGTTCAAAAGATAAATGAAGAAAACATTTGAAATGACTGACTTGGGGAAGATGACTTTCTTTCTCGGCATAGAAGTCCAACAAAAGCAGAATGAGATCTTCATATGTCAACAAAAATATGAGATCTTCATATGTCCAACTAAAGAGATTTTAAAGAAGTTCAACATGGAAGAGTGCAGATCAACAGCAACTCCAATGAATCAAAAGGAAAAGTTTTGCAACGAAGATGGAGCTGCAAAGATTGATGAAACAATCTATAGGACCTTAATAGGATGCTTGATGTATCTTACTGCAACAAGACCCGACATTATGAATGCTACAAGTATTCTTTCAAGGTATATGCATTGTGCAAGTGAGATTCATTTTCAGGCAGCAAAAAGAATTGTCAGATATATTAAGGGAACAATTGACTATGGATTGAAGTTTTGTCAAGTCAAAAATTATGTTCTTCATGGCTATTCTGACAGTGATTGGGCCAATTGTGTTGATGATATGAGAAGCACTTCAGGTTACTGTTTTAGTTTTGGTTCTGCCATTTTTTCTTGGAGTTCAAAGAAGCAAGAAGTTATTGCTCAATCCATAGCTGAGGCAGAGTATGTTGCTGCCACTGCTGCTGTGAATCAGGCTATTTGGGTTAGAAAGCTAATGAGTGATCTGCAGATGGAGCAAAAGGAAAGCACACAAATCCTTGTAGACAATCAAGCTGCAATTGCAATTGCAAAAAATCCTGTGTTCCATGGTAAAACGAAGCATTTCAAACTGAAACTCTATTTCCTAAGAGAAGTTCAAAGAGAAGGTGAAATACAGCTGGTTTATTGCAAAACAGAAAATCAAAATGCTGACATTCTGACCAAGCCACTTCCTCAAGCTAAGTTTGAATTCTTTAGGCAAAGACTTGGAGTCTGCAGCTTCAGAGCCAAAGAGGAGTGTTGAATTTATGTCTCAGAAGCTGTTGATGAAGAAGCTGCTGACAAAGAAGTTGCTGATGAAGAAACAGCTGATGTGGAATTCGTGAAAGCTGTCATTAGTTTTAGTTTGAATAAAACACTAGCTATTTGAATTAGTCAAATTCTGTTAGGATTGATATAATCCTTTTATTTGAATGTTATCCTTTGAGTTCTGTTACGTAACAGCAGGAGATAATGTTGCTGTTGCTTCCCTTTAAAGCTTTCAATTGTTCAATGTTTTATTATGCTGCAACAATCAATAAAACAGTGCATTTCAGCAGAAGTTGTTCTTCATTCTTTTCTCTATTTTCATTTGTTAAATCCAACAACATCGGATGCGCAGATCGCAAGCTCTCTTGTCTGCCAATTGTTTTGTCCCATTAGAGAAATATAAGTGAGGGCCTTGAACAAGTAGTGAATGTATGATTTCATACTGCAATAATACTAAATCATATGACAAATCTCATCACATTGATTGAAAAAGTCGAATCTTAGAAAGCAACTGGCCGGCCATTAGAATACTTTTTAACTCAAATATATGTTTATATAAAGAAAGACTTTGCAGAAGACTGTTGTACGTAAGATTAGGAAATGCAATTAAATTTGTTTGTTTTTTTTTATAAATCATGTCCTTAACAACTCGCTGCATCAAAAAGAAAGAAAGAAAGACTTGGAAGAAGACTTATGATTAGTACTTAAAAGTGCATGTTTATCAAGGTTTTATATCATCATTTTGCACTTGAAGTATCAATAACTCCTTAACTAAAGCATGTTTTATAATAACAAGTTTGATACTATAAGATACCTTAATTTATGGTAAATGCTCATCTTATATGCAGGTCTATCACATAAATAAAAGAATTGATTGATGAGTTTAAGTATTGAAAGTGAAAGGACAAAGAGATGGCCAAACTTAGAAAAGAGATGTCGGTGTAGTCCAAACCGGAACATTGCTCAGTAATTGGATCATATCTGGAGCTCTAGATTTCGGATTTAGGTCCATTTTATATGGATGGAAAGGTAAAACAAAGGCCTACAACTTTCATGAGGAGCCCAAGATTTGAAAAGGTCGTTTTGAAGTCCAAATTGAAGGAACAACGAAGAAGTCCGAAGCTGTCCTGCAGCCCAAACACTATTTAGTGTTCAGCCCATATCTTGAGTTCTAGAAGTCCAAATGACCTCATCTTTTTTTTGTTGGAAAGCTGAGACAATTTCCTAGAACATTCTTGAGGATTCTGGGCAAATTATGATGTTAGCAATGACGTCTTGATCAGACAAGAAGATAAGGATTGTTATCTAGTCAAGATGTGGCCACCCACTCATCAATTAGTCAACAAATCAATAGTTCCAAATTTTTGCCTATAAAAGGAGGCACTTACCATGTATTGAGGCATCTTGGTGTTCAGATCAAGATCATGCTCTTGCTTTCTCTCTTTGTATTGCTTATGTCTTGCTTTCATTAATATCAAGTTTATGCACTTCATTTCCTTTCCTTTGTCTAGTTAACTTTTTTCTCATTTATGTTCTTATCTTGTTCATTTATGTTTCTTTCTTTCATTATGTTCAGCTAAGTTAATTATGTCAAGGTGAAAAGGGTACACTAATGGTGTAAGAACAAGTATAATATAAACTTAACATGGAACTTAACGTTGGATACTAACATGTTTTATATTTGTTATCTTGTTCACTTTAATACTTTGCTTGTTAAATGGTTAATCTAGATTTATGTTGTATAACACTTGGTACAACAAATACTTGGCACTTTCATAGCCCATACTGTATGGTTTAACCGACACCTGAGCTATGAAAGGAACTTGATTTGTTGTTAACATAAGTTATAATCATGAATGCCTGCCAACATTTACAAGTATTAGCTTTATTCGAATAAGATAATTAATGTAATCATGTTAACAATTTATAATCTGATTGGAACCTCCTTTATGTGTGGTTTCCAATTGAGTAATAAGAGTTTATATTATACTTGTTTGAAGTACCATTAGTGGATCCTCTAACCTTGACATTTGTCTTTATCATTGTTTAATCCTTACGTTAATCTTTCATCTCAAAGTTCTCATTAATTTCTTCATCTTCTGCTTTTATTATTGTTATTATTATTATTATTACTTACATTCTGTTTATATTATATAATATATATCTTTGATCTTTTCATAAACTCAGTATATAGGCTGGAAACCTGTGACCCGATCTTTTAGATCATTCTCAGGTATAACAACGCCACGTACTGAGTATTATTATTGTTATTATTGTTGTTATTGTTGTTGTTGTGTTGTTATTTATAATTTATACAATTAACCTCTCTGTGGTTCGACCCCGGTCTTGCCGGGTTATTTATTACTTCGACACTCCTGCACTTGGGAAAAGACATCAAGCTTTTGGTCGTGTCAAGTTTTTGGCGCCGTTGCCGGGGAGGTAAATTCTTGTATAAATTATAATATTTATTTTATCTTCTCTTTTCATTTTTCATTTTATTTAACTTTTGTTTCTTTTTCTTCTCTTTTATTTTCTTCCTTTTAATTCTCTTCTTACACGTGCATGAGAGTTTGGTCACGTACATTAAGTGGTAGACTTTGTAGGGTATCCTCATCATTTTCAGAAAATATGGCCGAAGAAGATAATCAATCACTTCATAATGAGAATAATGAGAATAACCGTATGAGAACACTTAGAGACCACATGAATCCCACAAGAACAAGTGCACCCTCATGCATAGTTTTCCCTGCTGATGCATCTCATTTTAATTTTAAGCCAGGCATTATTCAACTTTTACCATCTTTTCATGGCTTAGACTTAGAAAATCCATACTTGCATTTAAGGGAATTTGAGGAGGTCTGTAATACCTATAATGACTCAAATTGTAGCATGAACACCATTCGATTAAAGCTTTTTCCTTTTTCATTAAAAGATAAAGCTAAAACATGGCTACAAAATTTGAGACCAGGATCCATTTGTGCTTGGGATGATATGCAACAACAATTTTTAAAGAAGTTTTTTCCATCTCACAGAACAAACTCTTTCAAAAGACAAATCATCACTTTCACTCAAAAGCCAGAAGAAACATTTTACCAATGTTGGGATAGGTATCGAGATTTGCTTAATACTTGCCCACATCATGGTTTTGAAACATGGAGATTGGTTTCACATTTTTATGAAGGTTTAACACCTAGAGATAGGCAAATGGTTGAATTGATGTGCAATGGAACCTTTGAAGATAAAGACCCTAATGAAGCAATGGAGTACCTAGACTTGCTAGCCGAAAATGCTCAAAATTGGGACACCACAGGTACTTATGAGGCACCAGGTAAAACTCAACCTCATACATCTAGTGGAGGTATGCACAACCTTAGGGAAGATCATGATCTCCAAGCCAAGTTTGCATCTTTAGCTAGAAAAGTCGAGGCACTAGAATTGAAAAAGAGTGGTCAATTAAAATCGATTCAAGACATTATGTGTCAAATCTGTGAAACAAATGAGCATGCAACCAATGATTGTCCAACTTTACCTTCTTTTAAGGAATGCCTCCATGAACAAGCCCATGCTCTAAACAGTTTCCAAAGGCCCAACCATAACCCATACTCACAAACGTATAACCCTGGTTGGAGAAATCACCCAAATTTCAGTTGGAAGAGTGATAGCAACAATGCACAAACTTCACATCCACCGTTTCAAGCACACCATAATTTCCAAAATTCTCATGGATATGCACCTCCTTATGCTCCACCTCCTAGAAGAAATTTTGAGGAAACATTGCATGCATTCATTGAAAAGCAGGAGACAATCAACACTCAACTTGCTCAAAGCATGACCGATTTTAAAGATGCTCTTGCAAAATTAACATCTGCTCTCAGTTTCCAAGAGAAAGGTAAGTTTCCTTCTCAACCACAGCAAAATCCAAAGGGGCAATACAATGCAAATGCAAGTAGTTCTGGAAGCCAACACATGGATCAAGTCAAATCAGTCATCACTCTTCGTAGTGGTAAGGTTATTGAAAAACCTATTCTTGAACCTTGTGAGAAAGATGATGAGTCTATCTCTGAGGGTAAGGAAGGGGTTGAACCTGAACATTGCAAAGAAAAGACTGATTCCCCGCCAACACTTCCATTTCCTCATGCCATGACCAAACAAAGGAAAGTCAATCACAACTCTGAAATCTTTGAAACTTTCAAACAGGTAAGGATCAATATACCTTTGTTGGATGCTATTAAACAGGTTCCTTCTTATGCTAAATTTTTGAAAGATCTGTGCACTGTGAAGAGAAAACTGAATGTGAAAAAGAAAGCCTTTTTAGCCGAACAAGTAAGTGCCATTCTTCAGAACAATAATGCTTTGAAATATAAAGACCCTGGTTGTCCTACAATTTCTTGCTTTATTGGAGAACATAAAATTGAAAGAGCCTTACTTGATCTTGGAGCTAGTGTGAATTTACTTCCATATTCAGTTTTTCAAAGTCTCAATCTAGGTGAGTTAAAACCAACTTCTGTAACTCTTTTACTCGCCGATAGATCTGTAAAAGTGCCTAGAGGAATAATTGAGGATGTGTTAGTACAAGTTGATAAATTCATTTATCCTGTGGATTTTATTGTCTTGGACACGCAACCTGTTGAAGCATGTAATTCATTTCCTGTTATTTTAGGACGTCCATTTCTTGCCACTTCTAATGCATTGATTAATTGTAGGAATGGACTGATGAAGCTATCATTTGGAAACATGACATTGGAGATGAATATTTTCAACATTTACAAGCAACCTGGAGATGATAATGATTTACAAGAAGTAGATCTTATTGAAGAATTAGTTCATGATCAACTTGAATCTACTTTGAGTAAAATTGAGTTGGATGAATCTGAAGAAATCACGGATGAAAAGGGCACTAAAAATGTTGATGTCAATCTTTTGTCAAGAGTGACAACAGATTTGACATCTGACATCCCACCAATCGATGGAGATTTGTCAGCTCACTTGAGTACCGAAGACAAAGGAAAGTTTTTGAACGAAGTGAAGAACTTTTACTTAGATGACCCTTACTTATTCAAAAATTGTCCTGATCAAATATTTCAAAAATGCATTTCCGACAATGAGGTAAGTAATGTCATTAAACTTTGTCATTCTAAAGCATGTGGGAGTCAATTCTCATCAAGAGAGACGACTGCAAAAATCTTACAAAATGGATTTTATTGGCCCACCATGTTTAAGGACACACATGCATTCTGCAAAACATGTGAAAATTGTCAAAAAGTTGATACTGGTAAAAAAGTTTTGCTTTATAATTCTCGAGTCCATTTATTTCCTGAAAAACTAAAATCAAGATGGAGCGGTCCATTTATTTTAAAACATGTGTATCCTTATGGGACCCTTGATATTGAGAATCCAAAGAATGACAATGTTTTGAAGGTAAATGGACATCGTTTGAAAGCTTACTTTGATGAGTTTCCTAGTGAAAATGAATCCATTGGTTGGAATGATCTTGTAGATAAAGGTTAATTATTTTGTTTTTCTCACATTTTTTTGTGTTTCTTTTTGGTGTATCTTTTGTTTTGCTAGTTTCTCTCTCACCCCGGTCAAATGGCGGATAACGGTACTCCGTGACATAAGTCGGTTCTTTCAGTTTCCCAAATAACTGATATCTGTATATATTTGTGTGCAAGATTGAGGTTATTAATGAATCATGAAATTCCTGAAGATATTCGCTGGCTAATTGAAGCAAAGGTCCGCTTATCAGGTGAGTCCTCCAATTCTTTCATTTCACACATGCCTGGAACAGGTAAAAGCACTTTTGCAAAGAAACGTCGTGCAAAACGACTGAAAGTCTGTCACAGATGTGCCAGATGGACTTGTAATATGACATGTCGTTCTTTAGGAATGGTATCTGTAAACCGTGAAGATAAGATACAATTCATTAAGGATGGCCTGAGTAAGGGGTCTTTAGATAATCTTTTGTTGACCCTTGAGACGCATCCTAGTGGAGATGTGCATCGTGTAATTCATGATTTATGGCCACAATTCCATAAAGAACATGATCGATTTAGTCTTGGGAATCTGACTAAAAAAGACCCTGTTTGCCAATTTTTAAGAAAACTGGATGGGAAGCCTATCCCCGACCCATAGAGGGCGTTTAAGCCGTTCTTGGACGTAAAACCAAGGGAAGATGTGAGCCACAATCACAACTACCTGTACATACATGCTTTTTCAAAATAAATAATTAATAAAGAGAGAGAGAGAGAGAGTTTGTGAGACTACAGCTGGCCTACATATAGGTGGTATGATTGCATTTTCACTTTTTCATCTATAAATTCTTCTCTTCCTTCCCTTCATTTCTACTCATCCCATATATTCATCAAATATAGAAGTGTGTAGAAATGGCAGGTTCCTCAAGTCATCAGATAAGAAATATTTGTGTTTTCGGTGGATCCAGTTCTGGGAAAGAAAAACAGTTTTTAGAATCAGCAAATCATCTTGGTCGGGTACTAGCTGAGAGAAAGATTCATTTAGTGTATGGGGGAGGCAGCCTTGGGTTAATGGGAGGTGTGTCAATGGCTGCATTTTTAGGAGGCAGTCAAGTTTTGGGGGTTGTCCCCAAAGCTTTAGCAACTGGGGACATCATTGGAAAAACAATTGGAGAGGAACTACAGGTCCCAACAATGTCTGACCGACTGAATACCATGTTTAGCCATGCTGATGCCTTCATTGCCTTACCAGGTGGTCTGGGCACATTGGAAGAGATCTTTCATATTTCATCTTGGGCCCAACTGCACATTCACCATAAACCCATAGGTTTGTTAAATGTTAATGGTTTTTATGATAAGTTGCTGTCTTTCCTTGATCAAGCTGTGGAACAGGAATTTCTAACATCTTCGGCACGACGAATCATAATCTCTGCTGCTACTGCTGAACAATTGATTGACCAACTACAATCTTTCATCCCTGTCATTGATCCCTACATGAGTCGTCTAGATTGGTCAACTAAGGACAGCCGTAAAAAGCTTAGATTAGATTTGAGCCTTCATCTGTGAAACCTTGTGTCTTTTGGTTTTATTAATAGCATATTATTTTATTTTGTTACTTCTTATGTTTGTTTAAGTGTGTTTCAGGTTTGTCATTGTTCGATGTTTCAGGTGATGTCTTCTATACTCTATCTTTCTACCTTCGAACATTGAGGACAATGTCTCGTTTTGGTTGGGGGGAGAGGGTAGTAGTTTTAAAAAAAAAAAAAAAAAAAAAATACTAACTTGCTAACTGTTTTTGCTATTATTAAAACCATTTGACAAAATTGTTATTAGGATGGCAGAGTATGGAATCAATTTTATTGACTCTAGAGACGCATCTTAGTAAGTTTCATTACCAAGGTCTATCATAATACTTCTTGAAATATTCAGGTTTACAAACTCTCACATTGTTATCACTTGATTCTGCTCCTATACTCATTTAACAAGTATTATTAAACCTTCATTTTCACACACACACTTTAACATATGATTGTGGGTTGCACATTGGATTATTACATTAATTATGTTCTTTTGTTGAAGGTAACAACTAAGGGAAAAGGATAGTATATAATTTGCAAAAAAAAAAAAAAGAAAAAAAAAAGAAGAAAAAAGAAAAAAAGAAAAAAAAAATAGTATTGATGATAATAAAACGTGGATAAGTTTGGTTTCGTAGCCTCCCTAACCTAAGCAATTAAGCCCGAAGGGGTGTTTTAACACCTAATACCCTAAAGTCAACTGACTTGGGAGCTATTGGCCCAAAGCTTGTTACATGGGTTAAGGAGAAAAGCTTAAGGGAATCAAACATTGCACTATCTACGTATCAGTATCTGCAACCCGAGTTGTTAAGCTCGTAGGGGTGTCTCAACACCTAATGCCCTAAGATCAACTGGTCTGGGAGTCATTAGCCTAAAACTCGTTACATGGGTTAAAGATACATTGTGTTTTAAGTTGTATGTGTATATAAAAAAAAAGAAAAAAATAATAATCCCAACCCAAGGAAGTTCACCTTAAACATTTGAACATAATATTGTTTTCTTCCAACAAAAGCCCCATCATCTATGTTTTCATTGAGCACACAAAAAGAAGGTTTATTAATATCTTGTTTACGAAGTATGAAGCAGGAATATAAATTTAATGAGAGTTTGTTTATCTGGATATATTAATGGAAGTTGAATGATGAATGCCTTGCTTTGTGGAACTTGCAAATTGTTTCTCTATTTTAACGCTTTAGATTACTAGGGACTAGTAATAAGCTGGTTGGGGGGTGTGATTAGTACTTAAAAGTGCATGTTTATCAAGGTTTTATATCATCATTTTGCACTTGAAGTATCAATAACTCCTTAACTAAAGCATGTTTTATAATAATAAGTTTGATACTATAAGATACCTTAATTTATGGTAAATGCTCATCTTATATGCAGGTCTATCACATAAATAAAAGAATTGATTGATGAGTTTAAGTATTGAAAGTGAAAGGACAAAGAGATGGCCAAACTTAGAAAAGAGATGTCGGTGTAGTCCAAACCGGAACATTGCTCAGTAATTGGATCATATCTGGAGCTCTAGATTTCGGATTTAGGTCCATTTTATATGGATGGAAAGGTAAAACAAAGGCCTACAACTTTCATGAGGAGCCCAAGATTTGAAAAGGTCGTTTTGAAGTCCAAATTGAAGGAACAACGAAGAAGTCCGAAGCTGTCCTGCAGCCCAAACACTATTTAGTGTTCAGCCCATATCTTGAGTTCTAGAAGTCCAAATGACCTCATCTTTTTTTTGTTGGAAAGCTGAGACAATTTCCTAGAACATTCTTGAGGATTCTGGGCAAATTATGATGTTAGCAATGACGTCTTGATCAGACAAGAAGATAAGGATTGTTATCTAGTCAAGATGTGGCCACCCACTCATCAATTAGTCAACAAATCAATAGTTCCAAATTTTTGCCTATAAAAGGAGGCACTTACCATGTATTGAGGCATCTTGGTGTTCAGATCAAGATCATGCTCTTGCTTTCTCTCTTTGTATTGCTTATGTCTTGCTTTCATTAATATCAAGTTTATGCACTTCATTTCCTTTCCTTTGTCTAGTTAACTTTTTTCTCATTTATGTTCTTATCTTGTTCATTTATGTTTCTTTCTTTCATTATGTTCAGCTAAGTTAATTATGTCAAGGTGAAAAGGGTACACTAATGGTGTAAGAACAAGTATAATATAAACTTAACATGGAACTTAACGTTGGATACTAACATGTTTTATATTTGTTATCTTGTTCACTTTAATACTTTGCTTGTTAAATGGTTAATCTAGATTTATGTTGTATAACACTTGGTACAACAAATACTTGGCACTTTCATAGCCCATACTGTATGGTTTAACCGACACCTGAGCTATGAAAGGAACTTGATTTGTTGTTAACATAAGTTATAATCATGAATGCCTGCCAACATTTACAAGTATTAGCTTTATTCGAATAAGATAATTAATGTAATCATGTTAACAATTTATAATCTGATTGGAACCTCCTTTATGTGTGGTTTCCAATTGAGTAATAAGAGTTTATATTATACTTGTTTGAAGTACCATTAGTGGATCCTCTAACCTTGACATTTGTCTTTATCATTGTTTAATCCTTACGTTAATCTTTCATCTCAAAGTTCTCATTAATTTCTTCATCTTCTGCTTTTATTATTGTTATTATTATTATTATTACTTACATTCTGTTTATATTATATAATATATATCTTTGATCTTTTCATAAACTCAGTATATAGGCTGGAAACCTGTGACCCGATCTTTTAGATCATTCTCAGGTATAACAACGCCACGTACTGAGTATTATTATTGTTATTATTGTTGTTATTGTTGTTGTTGTGTTGTTATTTATAATTTATACAATTAACCTCTCTGTGGTTCGACCCCGGTCTTGCCGGGTTATTTATTACTTCGACACTCCTGCACTTGGGAAAAGACATCAAGCTTTTGGTCGTGTCAACTTATAATTGTTTTTTTTTTTAAATAACGTTAGACAGAGAGTGGGTACAGTGTAATTTTGTAATTTTTCTTGTGAGTTCTTTGTTTCTAGAAAGAGTAATTACGGAAATTCAATATATATAGATTAATAAGTTGCTTCATCTTTGAATCTGTCCTATGTTTAATGTGAACATAGGATCGAGGGAGTTGGCTGGCTACATATGCAGCAGATGACGAAAGGTCTAGCAATATCCTTAGGTGAGACAGATTGAAAGTGAGAAATTTACGATGTTCTGTTGCTAAAAATGTAGTGAGAAATTTACGAAAAATGTGAAAGGAAAAATCTGAAAAAAGTTAAACTAAATACAGTAGAGCATCTCCAATGAAAAATAGAATCGATGACAGAAGTGTGGTTGTGATTGTTTTTCAACATGCTTTTTATTTGAAAATGCATCAAAATAATATTTTTTATTTTTTAAAAATTATTTTTGATATCAACACGTCAAAATGATCTGAAAACACAAAAAATATATCAATTTGAAGTAAAGAAAAAAATTAAAAAAATTAATTTTTTTCAAAAGCGATTTTGAAATGCAAAAACAAACAGGGTTTTATGAAACTCAGTTAAAAAAGCATGTAAAAACTGCTTTACAAAAACTACATTTTAAATTTTAGTGAGTCCTGCGGTACAAAATGCAGTTTAGTTTGTTACCAAACACTTTGCTACGTTTGTTTCACCGCAAACGCAAAAACAGCTGAAAAAAAAAACGTGGCCTAAATGAATGTTGAAATCATTTTTAAAAAAATAGATATTTTTAATATAATAATTTTTTATATTTACACATAGTTGTTATTTTAAAGAATTATAAATAATAAATACTTTAAAAAACAACATTATCTATTATCAAATAATCAGTTTCACAAACCATCTACATGGTGGTCCAGTGGTAAAAACCTGGAACTAAGGGGTTTTCTTCCTTTGTGAACTTAGGTTCGAGCCCTGTGGTTACTCATATGATGGCTACTAGAGGCTTACATGGTCGTTAACTTCAAGGCCCGTGGGATTAGTCGAGGTGTTCACAAGCTAGCCCAGACACCCATGTTAATAATAATAAAAAAAAATTAATCAGTTTCACACCATATTTCTCTTCATCCCGTGCTCAATATTTTTTCTATATTTTTAAATATTAATATTTTTTAATATATATTTTTTAATTTAACACATCCATATTCATTAATAGTTTCTTTTTCATTATTATTTAGGTATGAGTTTGTATTTGGACATTTAATATTTTTTTATTTTTTAAAATTAAACTATGTGAAAGCTTATTTAGAATAAATTATTTAATTTAATAGGTATAAAATAACTTAGGTTATAAGTAAATACATAAAGTTTTTTTAATAAAAGCTTTATGTATAAAACCATGCTGTTATGTATAATTAAAAAGAACACATCGTTTTCATGGATACAATGAGTTGCTATCATGTTAAATATGTATATATAAAGAAAGACTTGGCAGAAGACTGTAAGATTAGGAAATGCAATTAAATATGTTTGTTTTTTTTATCATGTTTTTTAAATATGTTTATTTTTCTAGATTACTTGCTTTATTTTGTTATTTTAATGTGAGTTACTTACTTAGTTTATTTTCTTTTTAATATTTTCTAGTTTTAATATAGATAATATATCTTTTAGATTTGAAAGGCAAGGTAATCTTAGTATAAAAACCAACTGTAGAGATATTCCTCTAGGTGGCTGGCTACATATGCAGACGACGAAAGGTCTGGCAATATCTCTGCTGGTGTTTCTTTTATTAGCCATGGCATTAGCCATGGCATGACAAATTGACAGTGGTGGTTTGTAGAGGTGTTTAAAATAACCGAGAAAACCGATAAAAAATTACCCGAAAAAACCAAACAGAAATGAAAAACTGATTAAACCGATTTAAAAACCATAAATGTTAAGAAGTCCGGTTCGGTTTCGGTTTTAACCTAGAAACCGGGCCAAACCGAACCAAACCCATTAAACAATTAAAAAAAAAAAAAGCATTGCAGAAAGCAATGGGGCATCTCGCAGCATCACATGGCAAACACTTCTGTAAACTATTGAGGGAATAGACTTATATAAGCACATGGAAATGGATAATTAGGTTAAGGCCTTGTTTGTTTCCTGGAAAGTAGTTTTCGGGAAACCATTTTCCAAACTTTCCTTTGTTTGTTTGTCATTAGGAAAGTTGGTCAACGAAAAATAATTTCCGGTCAACGGAAAACACTTTCCGGTCAATTTTAGTCAAAAAAAAAATTAACTTGGTTTTCAGGAAAGTGTTTTCCTTTTAGTTATGTTTGTTTTCCGGAAAGTGGTTTCTGAGAAAGCACTTTCCAAACTTTCTTGTGTTTGTTTGCCAGTAGGAAAGTTGGTCAATGGAAAACACTTTCAAGTAAAAGGAAAATTTGGCTTGGTTTTCAGGAAAGTGTTTTCCTGAAAAATTTGAGGGGAAAACACTTTCCCGAAGTTGTGAAAATTTTAGAAATTTCATTATTTGCTGATTATATCAAATTTGATCCTCAAACTTTTGATTGCTATATATTTTTTGTTTTGAATATTTATTTTTCAATTTCATCTCTTAAAATTTTATTTTTATATTAACTTTGGTCCTTATTTTTATAATTGCTATTTGCTTTTTTCTTATCATTTTTTTATTGAAATTTTTTATTTATCAAATTTGATCCTCATTCTTTTGATTGTTACTTATTTTATTTGAAATAATTTATGAAATGTTGATTATTATTATTTTAATTTCTTCATTTTTCATTTTTTTAAAAATTTTTTAGATTTGATCTCTATTATTTTGATTATTATTTGTTTTATTTGAGATAATTTATGAAATTATATTTTTTTTTTCAATTTCATTCTCATTCAACTTTTTAATTTGTAAGATTTGTTCCTCATTATTTTAATAAACTTGAGAAAAATAAAATATTAACAAGTTATTTTCCAGCTCATTTTCCATGACATAACTAAACACTGGAAAGTATTTTCCAGTTCATTTTTCATAACACTACCAAACATAGAAAAATACTTTTCTAAAATTCACTTTTCAAGAATTCACTTTTCCCGAAATTCATTTTTCCCGAAATTCACTCCTTTAAACGAGCCTAAGGACTGGTGCGTAGAAAAAGAGAATGAAACACAACACTCTGCACTAAAGACAGCAAAAAGAAATAATTAATATGGTCAGGCACAACAGGGTGCGGAGCTACCTATGTATTAGCACAACACTCGAAGAAAAGTCCATTGGCAAAGAAAACCTAGCTAAAAACATTAGATCATGTGATTCAGGAAAACGCTGCCACCTTGTTAGTGTTTTTCTTTATATGAAATCAAATAAAAATATCATATCAAATAAGTTCAAATAAACATGGATCAATAATGAATCCGATTATTGACAATTAATATTTAGGGGGTGATCACATCGGATGCGCAGATCTCAAGCTCTCTTGTCAGCCAAATTTTTTGTCCCATTTGAGAAATATAATTGAGGGCCTTGAACAAGTAGTGAATGCATGACTTCGTACTGCAATAATACTAAATCATATGACAAATCTCATCACATTGATTGAAAAAGTCGAATCCTATAAAGCAACTGGCCGGCCATTAGAATACTTTAACTCAAATATATATTTATATAAAGAAAGACTTGGCAGAAGACTGTCCAGGAAATTGAATTAAGTGTGAAGGCGGCTGGCGGCTGGTCGGCAACTGGTGGCTGGTGGCTGGTTGCCAAACTTGACCTTCTGGGAGCTTCTGGATATATTGAGTTTAATATTCTACAAATCTCCCCCTTAAACTCAATCGAGGGATTTCATGCCAAGCATGAACTTTAATCGGATGAATGCTTCTCCCTTCAATGGCTTTGTGAAGATGTCAGCAACTTGATCATTTGTGTTGCAAGATATCAGTTGGACTTCTTCATTCTTCACATGTTCCCGGATAAAGTGATGATGTGTATCAATGTGTTTGCTCCTCTGATGAGCAAAAATCAGTACATCACCGGTCCCGGATTCCGCACATCAAATGGTATCAGAGCCCCGTTCGTCGGAAAACAGAAGTGTTTTGGGGTATATCCGAATTTTCAAAATTGTCAAATACAAGTTTTGATCATTCCACAGTGTAGAGCTCATCAAGACGAACTCACTGCCGCAAAAATCATCCAAATCGGAGTTCGGGGTAGCCCACACGCACCGCCTGAATATTCAGCCAGATCGCCCACGCGCATCCCACGCGCCCCGAGGTTGAAGACGACTGAGCCACACGCGCGCCATATTCGAGCCGTGTAAGCCGCTTAAGCCGAGCGCCAGCCGAGCCGATAGCCGAGTCCAGCCAAGCCACAAGCCGAGCCGTACCCCCGCCGAGCCGAGCCGCGTTCCAGCCTCAGCCGAGCCGAAGGAATATTCCCCGAATATTCCCGGTTCAACCCAGCGAACTGCCCGCCGTATAGAATTGGTTTTTGGACCGGTTCACCCATTTTCGGACCTGATTTCAACAAAGTCAGACCGGTTCCCGACTATTTGGACCATTCCGGATCGATCTACAATGTTCGTTTGGTCAAATTCGGCTCCCAGAAGGCGATATAGTCATTAAAAGAGCAAAATGACTACAGAAGGTACACATACACTCATCCCGAAGCTGACCAAAGACAACTATGATAGTTGGTGCATCAGATTGAAGGCATTTCTTAGGTCACAAGAGTGTTTTGATATTGTACAAACTGGTTATGATGAACCAGAGTCCAAAGAAAGAGAAGATGCTTTACAAGAGGCACAGAAGCAAGTCCTTAAAGTCAACAGAAAGAAGGACAACAAAGCAAAGACCATCATCTATCAAGGTCTTGATGAAGATACATTCGAGATAATAGCTTCCGCTGAAACATCACACGACATATGGGAGGCTCTCCAACAGAAATACAAAGGTGCTGACAGAATCAAGAAGATTCGTCTTCAATCTTTGAGAGGAGAATTCGAATTATTACGAATGAAGTCCTCAGAATCTATTTCTGATTATCATACAAGGATTATGGTGATAGTCAATCAGATGAGGAGAAATGGAGAAGCCATCATAGATACTCGAATTATGGAGAAAATTTTGAGATCCATAGATCCAAAATTTGATCATGTTGTTGTCGCAATTGAAGAGTCCAAGGAAGTGGACAAGTTGACAGTGGATGAGCTTATGAGTTCTTTGCAAGCTCATGAGCAGAAGATTGTAATGCGAAATGAAGATAAGGCCATTGAGCATGCCTTACAAGCAAAGTTGTCTTTCAAGGACAGATATGAGCAAGGGGAGACTTCAACAGGTGGCTACACCACTCAAGCAGGAAGTCAACAATCCAGAGGAGGATTTCATAGATTCCAAGGAAGAGGAAGAGGATCTTGGAATACAAGCTTCAGAGGAAGAGGTGGCAGAAACATCACCAGAGGAGGCCGAGGCCAACAAGCATTCACTCCTAGAGGAAGAGGAGGCGGTTACAATAACCGTGACAAGAGAAATATCAAATGTTATAACTGCAATCAATTTGGGCACTATAGCATTGAATGCAGATGGAAAGCTCCGTTGGAGACACGTGAGCAAGCCAGCTATGTAGAGAAGCTTGATGGAGAAGCATCTGCATTTCTTGTCCAACAAGAACTTGGCAAGAAACAAGAAAATATATGGTATCTAGATACTGGAGCCAGCAATCACATGTGCGGTTACCGAGAGTTATTTGGTGATCTAGATGAGACCAAGCAAGGTCTAGTTACTTTTGGAGATACCACAAAGGTTCCATTCAAAGGTAAAGGCAACATCCCAGTCAAGTTGAAGAGTGGCGATTCCAGCTACATCGCCGATGTGTATTATGTCCCAGCCATAAAGCAGAACCTGATCAGCTTAGGCCAACTTTTAGAGAGAGGATATAGTTTTTACTCGAAGAATTGTCATCTGACAATTAGAGACAACAATGGGAGATTAATGGCCTACGTGAAAATGTCCAAGAATAGGATGTTTCCTTTGAACATCCAGTATGATGCAACAAGGTGTTTGAGTGCCATCACCAACAGTGAAGAATGGCTTTGGCACCTAATGCTTGGACATCTGAATTTCACGAGTCTGAAGATGCTAGCAAGCAAGAAGATGGTCAAAGGTTTGCCTCACATTGATCATCCAGATGAAGTCTGTGAGAGTTGTTGATTAGTACTTAAAAGTGCATGTTTATCAAGGTTTTATATCATCATTTTGCACTTGAAGTATCAATAACTCCTTAACTAAAGCATGTTTTATAATAACAAGTTTGATACTATAAGATACCTTAATTTATGGTAAATGCTCATCTTATATGCAGGTCTATCACATAAATAAAAGAATTGATTGATGAGTTTAAGCATTGAAAGTTAAAGGACAAAGAGATGGCCAAACTTAGAAAAGAGATGTCGGTGTAGTCCAAACCGGAACATTGCTCAGTAATTGGATCATATCTGGAGCTCTAGATTTCGGATTTAGGTCCATTTTATATGGATGGAAAGGTAAAACAAAGGCCTACAACTTTCATGAGGAGCCCAAGATTTGAAAAGGTCGTTTTGAAGTCCAAATGGAAGGAACAACGAAGAAGTCCGAAGCTGTCCTGCAGCCCAAACACTATTTAGTGTTCAGCCCATATCTTGAGTTCTAGAAGTCCAAATGACCTCATCTTTTTTTTGTTGGAAAGCTGAGACAATTTCCTAGAACATTCTTGAGGATTCTGGGCAAATTATGATGTTAGCAATGACGTCTTGACCAGACAAGAAGATAAGGATTGTTATCTAGTCAAGATGTGGCCACCCACTCATCAATTAGTCAACAAATCAATAGTTCCAAATTTTTGCCTATAAAAGGAGGCACTTACCATGTATTGAGGCATCTTGGTGTTCAGATCAAGATCATGCTCTTGCTTTCTCTCTTTGTATTGCTTATGTCTTGCTTTCATTAATATCAAGTTTATGCACTTCATTTCCTTTCCTTTGTCTAGTTAACTTCTTTCTCATTTATGTTCTTGTCTTGCTCATTTATGTTTCTTTCTTTTATTATGCCCAGCTAAGTTAATTATGTCAAGGTGAAAAGGGTACACTAATGGTGTAAGAACAAGTATAATATAAACTTAACATGGACCTTAACGTTGGATACTAACATGTTTTATATTTGTTATCTTGTTCACTTTAATACTTTGCTTGTTAAATGGTTAATCTAGATTTATGTTGTATAACACTTGGTACAACAAATACTTGGCACTTTCATAGCCCATACTGTATGGTTTAACCGACACCTGAGCTATGAAAGGAACTTGATTTGTTGTTAACATAAGTTATAATCATGAATGCCTGCCAACATTTACAAGTATTAGCTTTATTCGAATAAGATAATTTATGTAATCATGTTAACAATTTATAATCTGATTGGAACCTCCTTTATGTGTGGTTTCCAATTGAGTAATAAGAGTTTATATTATACTTGTTTGAAGTACCATTAGTGGATCCTCTAACCTTGACATTTGTTTTTATCATTGTTTAATCCTTACGTTAATCTTTCATCTCAAAGTTCTCATTAATTTCTTCATCTTCTGCTTTCATTATTATTATTATTATTATTATTTACATTCTGTTTATATTATATAATATATATATATTTGATCTTTTCATAAACTCAGTATATAGGCTGGAAACCTGTGACCCGATCTTTAGATCATTCTCAGGTATAACAACGCCACGTACTGAGTACAATAATAATTATTATTGTTATTATTGTTGTTGTTGTTGTTGTTGTTGTTGTTGTTGTCTTGTTATTTATAATTTATACAATTAACCTCTCTGTGGTTCGACCCCGGTCTTGCCGGGTTATTTATTACTTCGACACTCCTGCACTTGGGAAAAGACATCAAGCTTTTGGTCGTGTCAAGTTTTTGGCGCCGTTGCCGGGGAGGTAAATTCTTGTATAAATTATAATATTTAATTTATTTTCTCTTTTCACTTTTCATTTTATCTATTTTTGTTTCCTTTGTTTTGTTTTGTTTCTTTTTCTTCTATTTTCTTTTCTTGCTTTTAATTCTCTTCTTACACGTGCATGAGAGTTTGGTCACGTACATTAAGTGGTAGACTTTGTAGGGTATCCTCATCATTTTCAGAAAATATGGCCGAAGAAGATAATCAATCACTTCATAATGAGAATAATGAGAATAACCGTATGAGAACACTTAGAGACCATATGAATCCCACAAGAACAAGTGCACCCTCATGCATAGTTTTCCCTCCTGATGCATCTCATTTTAATTTTAAGCCAGGCATTATTCAACTCCTACCTTCTTTTCATGGTTTAGAACTAGAAAATCCATACTTGCATTTAAGGGAATTTGAGGAGGTTTGTAATACCTATAATGACTCAAATTGTAGCATGAACACCATTCGATTAAAGCTTTTTCCTTTTTCATTAAAAGATAAAGCTAAAACATGGCTACAAAATTTGAGACCAGGATCCATTCGTGCTTGGGATGATATGCAACAACAATTTTTAAAGAAGTTTTTTCCATCTCACAGAACAAACTCTTTCAAAAGACAAATCATCACTTTCACTCAAAAGCCAGGAGAAACATTTTACCAATGTTGGGATAGGTATCGAGATTTGCTTAATACTTGCCCACATCATGGTTTTGAAACATGGAGATTGGTTTCACATTTTTATGAAGGTTTAACACCTAGAGATAGGCAAATGGTTGAATTGATGTGCAATGGAACCTTTGAAGATAAAGACCCTAATGAAGCAATGGAGTACCTAGACTTGCTAGCCGAAAATGCTCAAAATTGGGACACCACAGGTACTTATGAGGCACCAGGTAAAACTCAACCTCATACATCTAGTGGAGGTATGCACAACCTTAGGGAAGATCATGATCTCCAAGCCAAGTTTGCATCTTTAGCTAGAAAAGTCGAGGCACTAGAATTGAAAAAGAGTGGTCAATTAAAATCGATTCAAGACATTATGTGTCAAATCTGTGAAACAAATGAGCATGCAACCAATGATTGTCCAACTTTACCTTCTTTTAAGGAATGCCTCCATGAACAAGCCCATGCTCTAAACAGTTTCCAAAGGCCCAACCATAACCCATACTCACAAACGTATAACCCTGGTTGGAGAAATCACCCAAATTTCAGTTGGAAGAGTGATAGCAACAATGCACAAACTTCACATCCACCGTTTCAAGCACACCATAATTTCCAAAATTCTCATGGATATGCACCTCCTTATGCTCCACCTCCTAGAAGAAATTTTGAGGAAACATTGCATGCATTCATTGAAAAGCAGGAGACAATCAACACTCAACTTGCTCAAAGCATGACCGATTTTAAAGATGCTCTTGCAAAATTAACATCTGCTCTCAGTTTCCAAGAGAAAGGTAAGTTTCCTTCTCAACCACAGCAAAATCCAAAGGGGCAATACAATGCAAATGCAAGTAGTTCTGGAAGCCAACACATGGATCAAGTCAAATCAGTCATCACTCTTCGTAGTGGTAAGGTTATTGAAAAACCTATTCTTGAACCTTGTGAGAAAGATGATGAGTCTATCTCTGAGGGTAAGGAAGGGGTTGAACCTGAACATTGCAAAGAAAAGGCTGATTCCCCGCCAGCACTTCCATTTCCTCATGCCATGACCAAACAAAGGAAAGTTAGTCACAACTCTGAAATCTTTGAAATTTTCAAACAGGTAAGGATCAATATACCTTTGTTGGATGCTATTAAACAGGTTCCTTCCTATGCTAAATTTTTGAAAGATCTATGCACTGTGAAGAGAAAACTGAATGTGAAAAAGAAAGCCTTTTTAGCCGAACAAGTAAGTGCCATTCTTCAGAACAATAATGCTTTGAAATATAAAGACCCTGGTTGTCCTACAATTTCTTGCTTTATTGGAGAACATAAAATTGAAAGAGCCTTACTTGATCTTGGAGCTAGTGTGAATTTACTTCCATATTCAGTTTTTCAAAGTCTCAATCTAGGTGAGTTAAAACCAACTTCTGTAACTCTTTTACTCGCCGATAGATCTGTAAAAGTGCCTAGAGGAATAATTGAGGATGTGTTAGTACAAGTTGATAAATTCATTTATCCTGTGGATTTTATTGTCTTGGACACGCAACCTGTTGAAGCATGTAATTCATTTCCTGTTATTTTAGGACGTCCATTTCTTGCCACTTCTAATGCATTGATTAATTGTAGGAATGGACTGATGAAGCTATCATTTGGAAACATGACATTGGAGATGAATATTTTCAACATTTACAAGCAACCTGGAGATGATAATGATTTACAGGAAGTGGACTTTATTGAAAAATTAGTTCATGATCAATTTCAAACCACTTCTAGTGAAACTGAGATTGATGAATCTGATGATTTGCAAATGGTCTACTTTCAGGAATCAAAGGCATGCAATTGGAGACCACAAATTGAAGAATTGCCACCACGATCAATTGAGCCCATACCTTCAAGTGTTCAACCACCAAAACCTGAATTGAAGTCGTTACCATTTAATCTCAAATACTCATTTTTGGGAGAAAATGAAACTTTTCCGGTAATAATCTCTTCCAAACTTAATGCGCATCAAGAAGGTAAGTTATTACAGACTCTAAAAATGCACAAAAATGCATTAGGATGGACCATAGCTGACATAAAAGGAATTAGCCCTTTGATTTGCACACACAGGATTTATTTGGAGGAAAATGCTAAACCCTCTAGAGAAATGCAACGAAGGCTTAATCCTAATATGAAAGAAGTAGTGAAAAATGAAGTCATTAAGCTTCTAGATAATGGAATCATTTATCCTATTTCTGACAGCAAATGGGTAAGTCCCACCCAAGTTGTACCCAAAAAGTCTGGAGTCATTGTGATAACAAATGAGAAAAATGAGTTAATTCCAACTAGGACTGTTACGGGTTGGCGCATGTGCATTGACTATAGGAAACTTAATTCAATGACTAGAAAAGATCATTTCCCTTTACCTTTCATGGACCAAATCCTAGAAAGAGTTGCAGGTCATGAATTTTATTGTTTCCTAGATGGTTATTCAGGTTACAATCAAATTGAAATTGCATTGGAAGATCAAGAGAAGACTACTTTCACATGTCCATTTGGTACTTTTGCATATCGTAGGATGCCTTTTGGATTATGTAATGCACCAGCCACGTTTCAAAGATGCATGCTTAGCATATTCAGTGATATGGTTGAACGTTTTCTTGAAATTTTTATGGATGATTTTTCTGTTTTTGGTGATTCATTTGATGATTGTTTGACTAACTTAGAAAAGGTTTTGAGCAGGTGTGAAGAGAAGAATCTTGTACTGAACTGGGAAAAATGTCACTTTATGGTAACAAACGGCATTGTACTTGGTCACATTGTTTCATCGAAAGGAATTGAGGTTGATAAATCTAAAATCGAGTTAATTGCCAACTTACCAACACCAAAATCTGTTAAAGATGTTAGATCATTCTTAGGACATGCTGGTTTTTACAGAAGGTTCATCAAAGATTTTAGTGTAATATCTAAGCCCTTGAGTAACCTTCTAACAAAGGATAATATTTTTGAATGGACTGAACATTGTGAGGAAGCCTTTGTTAAACTTAAAAACTTGCTTACTTCTGCTCCTGTCATTCAACCTCCTGATTGGTCATTACCTTTTGAAATAATGTGTGACGCTAGTGATTATGCAGTGGGTGCTGTCTTGGGACAAAGAAAAGATAAGAAACCTTATGTGATTTACTATGCAAGTAAAACTTTAAATAGTGCTCAAATGAATTACACCACCACTGAAAAAGAATTACTTGCAGTAGTATTTGCATGTGACAAGTTCAGATCTTATCTTGTTGGCTCACCTGTTGTTGTTTTTAGTGATCATGCAGCATTGAAATATCTTCTCTCTAAGAAAGATTCTAAGGCTAGATTGGTGCGGTGGATTTTGTTACTTCAAGAATTTGATATCACAATCAAAGACAAGAAAGGCACCGAAAATGTTGTCGCGGATCATTTGTCAAGATTGACAACCGATTCGAAATCTGACATTACACCAATCGATGACTACTTTCCTGATGAATCTTTATTTTCTGTCTCTACGATGCCTTGGTTTGCTAATATTGTTAATTTTCTTGTTTCAGGACAATTGCCAGCTCATTGGAGTACCCAAGACAAAAGAAAGTTCTTGAACGAAGTGAAGAACTTTTATTGGGATGACCCTTATTTATTCAAATATTGTCCTGATCAAATATTTCGAAGATGCATTCCTGACAATGAGGTAAGTAGTGTCATTAAATTTTGTCATTCTGAGGCATGTGGGGGTCATTTCTCATCAAGAAAGACAACTGCAAAAATCTTACAAAGTGGATTTTACTGGCCCACCATGTTCAAAGACTCACATGCATTCTGTAAGATTTGTGAAAATTGTCAAAAGTTGGGATCTATTTCGAAACGTCACATGATGCCTTTAAATCCTATTCTTGTCATTGAGATCTTTTACTGTTGGGGTATAGATTTCATGGGTCCATTTCCTCCATCATTTGGTTTCTTGTACATATTGGTCGCAGTAGATTATGTTTCAAAATGGATAGAGGCAATTCCAAGTCGAACCAATGATCACAAAACAGTGATAAAGTTTTTGAAAGAAAACATTTTAAGTCGATTTGGAATCCCTCGAGCCATGATAAGTGACGGTGGAACACACTTTTGCAACAAGCCATTTGAGTCTTTAATGAAGAAATATGGAATCACACATAAAGTTGCCACCCCTTATCACCCTCAGACAAGTGGACAAGTAGAGCTTGCTAATAGGGAGATCAAACAGATCTTAGAGAAAACAGTGAACCCTAATAGGAAAGACTGGTCTTTAAGACTTAATGATGCACTTTGGGCTTATCGAACTGCTTATAAAACATCATTAGGTATGTCACCTTATAGACTAGTCTATGGAAAACCTTGTCACTTGCCTGTGGAAATTGAACATAAAGCTTATTGGGCTATTAAAGCTTTCAATTCAAGCCTTGATGATGCTAGTCAGCTGCGAAAATTGCAAATAAATGAGCTTGAGGAAATAAGAAATGATGCATATGACAATTCAAAAATTCATAAAGCAAGAATTAAAGAGTTTCATGACAAGAAAATACTGAGAAAAACATTCAATGTTGGTCAAAAAGTCTTGCTTTATAATTCTCGACTCCATTTATTTCCTGGAAAACTAAGATCAAGATGGAGCGGTCCTTTTATTGTGAAACATGTGTATCCATATGGGGCCTGTGATATTGAGAATCCAAAGAATGGCAATGTTTTCAAGGTAAATGGGCATCGTTTGAAAGTTTATTTTGACAATTTTTCGGTTGAAAATGACTCTATTGAATTGAGTGATCCTGTATATAAAGATTGATTCTTTTTCTCACATTGTTTTGTGTTTTGTTGTATCTATTGTTTTGCTAGTCTCTCTTTCACCCCGGTCAAATGGCGGATAACGGTACTCCGTGACTTAAGTCGGTTCTTTCAGTTTCCCAAATAACTGATATCTGTATATATTTGTACAATTCTTAGCTCTTTCTTCCTTCTTTGAATCTCTTCTCTAATTCTCTTTTGAAAATGGACACCACTCTTGAAAAGTTGAAAAGGTATTTTCCCGCTTTGCCTCCAAATGCGATTAATAAAATTTACCGTGCTAGGTGTGCAAGATTGAGGTTGTTAATGAATCATGGAATTCCTGAAGATATTCGCTGGCTAATTGAAGCAAAGGTCCGCTTATCAGGTGAGTCCTCCAATTCTTTCATTTCACACATGCCTGGAACAGGTAAAAGCACTTTTGCAAAGAAACGTCGTGCAAAACGACTGAAAGTCTGTCACAAATGTGCCAGATGGACTTGTAATGCGACATGTCGTTCTTTAGGAATGGTATCTGTAAACCGTGAAGATAAGATACAATTCATTAAGGATGGCCTGAGTAAGGGGTCTTTAGATAATCTTTTGTTGACCCTTGAGACGCATCCTAGTGGAGATGTGCATCGTGTAATTCATGATTTATGGCCACAATTCCATAAAGAACATGATCGTCTTAGTCTTGGGAATCTGACTAAAAAAGACCCTGTTTGCCAGTTTTTAAGAAAACTGGATGGGAAGCCTATCCCCGACCCATAGAGGGCGTTTAAGCCGTTCTTGGACGTAAAACCAAGGGAAGATGTGAGCCACAATCACAACTACCTGTACATACATGCTTTTTCAAAATAAATAATTAATAAAGAGAGAGAGAGAGAGAGAGAGAGAGAGTTTGTAAGACTACAGCTGACCTACATATAGGTGATATGATTGCATTTTCACTTTTTCATCTATAAATTCTTCTCTTCCTTCCTTTCATTTCTACTCATCCCATATATTCATCAAATATAGAAGTGTGTAGAAATGGCAGGTTCCTCAAGTCATCAGATAAGAAATATTTGTGTTTTCGGTGGATCCAGTTCTGGGAAAGAAAAACAGTTTTTAGAATCAGCGAATCATCTTGGTCGGGTACTAGCTGAGAGAAAGATTCATTTAGTGTATGGGGGAGGTAGCCTTGGGTTAATGGGAGGTGTGTCAATGGCTGCATTTTTAGGAGGCAGTCAAGTTTTGGGGGTTGTCCCCAAAGCTTTAGCAATTGGGGACATCATTGGAAAAACAATTGGAGAGGAACTACAGGTCCCAACAATGTCTGACCGACTGAATACCATGTTTAGCCATGCTGATGCCTTCATTGCCTTACCAGGTGGTTTGGGCACATTGGAAGAAATCTTTCATATTTCATCTTGGGCCCAACTGCACATTCACCATAAACCTATATGTTTGTTAAATGTTAATGGTTTTTATGATAAGTTGCTGTCTTTCCTTGATCAAGCTGTGGAACAGGAATTTCTAACATCTTCGGCACGACAAATCATAATCTCTGCTGCTACTGCTGAACAATTGATTGACCAACTACAATCTTTCATCCCTGTCATTGATCCCTGCATGAGTCGCCTAGATTGGTCAACTAAGGACAGCCGTAAAAAGCTTAGATTAGATTTGAGCCTTCATCTGTGAAACCTTGTGTCTTTTGGTTTTATTAATAGCATATTATTTTGTTTTGTTACTTCTTATGTTTGTTTAAGTGTGTTTCAGGTTTGTCATTGTTCGATGTTTCAGGTGATGTCTTCTATACTCTATCTTTCTACCTTCGAACATTGAGGACAATGTCTCGTTTTGGTTGGGGGGGAGAGGGTAGTAGTTTAAAAAAAAAAAAATACTAACTTGCTAACTGTTTTTGCTATTATTAAAACCATTTGACAAAATTGTTATTAGGATGGCAGAGTATGGAATCAATTTTATTGACTCTAGAGACACATCTTAGTAAGTTTCATTACCAAGGTCTATCATAATACTTCTTGAAATATTCAGGTTTACAAACTCTCACATTGTTATCACTTGATTCTGCTCATATACTCATTTAACAAGTATTATTAAACCTTCATTTTCACACACACACTTTAACATATGATTGTGGGTTGCACATTGGATTATTACATTAATTATGTTCTTTTGTTGAAGGTAACAACTAAGGGAAAAGGATAGTATATAATTTGCAAAAAAAAAAAAAAGAAAAAAAAAAGAAGAAAAAAAGAAAAAAAGAAAAAAAAATTGTATTGATGATAATAAAACGTGGATAAGTTTGGTTTCGTAGCCTCCCTAACCTAAGCAATTAAGCCTGAAGGGGTGTTTTAACACCTAATACCCTAAAGTCAACTGACTTGGGAGCTATTGGCCCAAAGCTTGTTACATGGGTTAAGGAGAAAAGCTTAAGGGAATCAAACATTGCACTATCTACGTATCAGTATCTGCAACCCGAGTTGTTAAGCTCGTAGGGGTGTCTCAACACCTAATGCCCTAAGACCAACTGGTCTGGGAGTCATTAGCCTAAAACTCGTTACATGGGTTAAAGATACATTGTGTTTTAAGTTGTATGTGTATATAAATAAAAAGAAAAAAAATAATCCCAACCCAAGGAAGTTCACCTTAAACATTTGAACATAATATTGTTTTCTTCCAACAAAAGCCCCATCATCTATGTTTTCATTGAGCACACAAAAAGAAGGTTTATTAATATCTTGTTTACGAAGTATGAAGCAGGAATATAAATTTAATGAGAGTTTGTTTATCTGGATAGATTAATGGAAGTTGAATGATGAATGCCTTGCTTTGTGGAACTTGCAAATTGTTTCTCTATTTTAACACTTTAGATTACTAGGGACTAGTAATAAGCTGGTTGGGGGGTGTGATTAGTACTTAAAAGTGCATGTTTATCAAGGTTTTATATCATCATTTTGCACTTGAAGTATCAATAACTCCTTAACTAAAGCATGTTTTATAATAACAAGTTTGATACTATAAGATACCTTAATTTATGGTAAATGCTCATCTTATATGCAGGTCTATCACATAAATAAAAGAATTGATTGATGAGTTTAAGCATTGAAAGTTAAAGGACAAAGAGATGGCCAAACTTAGAAAAGAGATGTCGGTGTAGTCCAAACCGGAACATTGCTCAGTAATTGGATCATATCTGGAGCTCTAGATTTCGGATTTAGGTCCATTTTATATGGATGGAAAGGTAAAACAAAGGCCTACAACTTTCATGAGGAGCCCAAGATTTGAAAAGGTCGTTTTGAAGTCCAAATTGAAGGAACAACGAAGAAGTCCGAAGCTGTCCTGCAGCCCAAACACTATTTAGTGTTCAGCCCATATCTTGAGTTCTAGAAGTCCAAATGACCTCATCTTTTTTTTGTTGGAAAGCTGAGACAATTTCCTAGAACATTCTTGAGGATTCTGGGCAAATTATGATGTTAGCAATGACGTCTTGACCAGACAAGAAGATAAGGATTGTTATCTAGTCAAGATGTGGCCACCCACTCATCAATTAGTCAACAAATCAATAGTTCCAAATTTTTGCCTATAAAAGGAGGCACTTACCATGTATTGAGGCATCTTGGTGTTCAGATCAAGATCATGCTCTTGCTTTCTCTCTCTGTATTGCTTATGTCTTGCTTTCATTAATATCAAGTTTATGCACTTCATTTCCTTTCCTTTGTCTAGTTAACTTCTTTCTCATTTATGTTCTTGTCTTGCTCATTTATGTTTCTTTCTTTTATTATGCCCAGCTAAGTTAATTATGTCAAGGTGAAAAGGGTACACTAATGGTGTAAGAACAAGTATAATATAAACTTAACATGGACCTTAACGTTGGATACTAACATGTTTTATATTTGTTATCTTGTTCACTTTAATACTTTGCTTGTTAAATGGTTAATCTAGATTTATGTTGTATAACACTTGGTACAACAAATACTTGGCACTTTCATAGCCCATACTGTATGGTTTAACCGACACCTGAGCTATGAAAGGAACATGATTTGTTGTTAACATAAGTTATAATCATGAATGCCTGCCAACATTTACAAGTATTAGCTTTATTCGAATAAGATAATTTATGTAATCATGTTAACAATTTATAATCTGATTGGAACCTCCTTTATGTGTGGTTTCCAATTGAGTAATAAGAGTTTATATTATACTTGTTTGAAGTACCATTAGTGGATCCTCTAACCTTGACATTTGTTTTTATCATTGTTTAATCCTTACGTTAATCTTTCATCTCAAAGTTCTCATTCATTTCTTCATCTTCTGCTTTCATTATTATTATTATTATTATTATTTACATTCTGTTTATATTATATAATATATATATATTTGATCTTTTCATAAACTCAGTATATAGGCTGGAAACCTGTGACCCGATCTTTAGATCATTCTCAGGTATAACAACGCCACGTACTGAGTACAATAATAATTATTATTGTTATTATTGTTGTTGTTGTTGTTGTTGTTGTTGTTGTTGTCTTGTTATTTATAATTTATACAATTAACCTCTCTGTGGTTCGACCCCGGTCTTGCCGGGTTATTTATTACTTCGACACTCCTGCACTTGGGAAAAGACATCAAGCTTTTGGTCGTGTCAGTTGTGTCCTCAGCAAACATCACAGATCCAGTTTTGCCAAAGAAGTCAACTGGAGAGCAAAGAGGCGAGACCAAAAGTGACAATGGTGAATTATTAAAGAGAGATTGCCCGATCAGGAGGCATCTGAAGGTCTTGATGGTGGTCAATGGAGATGAAGAAGAAGAAGGTACACATGTTAACCCAATTACATGTGCCAAACTGCGGGCTACGATAGGAGCCCTAGTTTAGACCGTCGCATAATGACAAGCGGAGACACCTTAGAGAAGGTGTGAGGGCCACGAAAGGAGCCCATTTTAGAACGCTCCAGAAAGCGTGTGCTGAAGAAGCAAGATGACAATTGCCCACATAAATGGCAAAGGGGGTGATTGTTGGAATATTGCCAATTATGTTGACATTGTCAAAGAAGGAGGCTTGTTGGTGGCAACCACCAACCTTGACTTTGGCAGCCACCTTTGTTGAAGAAGAGATGAGTTTGGCAGCCACCATTGATGACAAAGGAGCAAGAGGAGCTGCCATTGAAGCCTATAAATAGACACCAAGAGTGCAGCACAAAATGAGAGAGAGAGTCTTGTAGGAGAGCTACAAAAGAGAGAAGAAGAGAGAAAGAAAGAGAAGGGCTG
Organism: Populus alba x Populus glandulosa; assembly: GCA_033617975.1. Lineage (NCBI taxonomy): Eukaryota > Viridiplantae > Streptophyta > Magnoliopsida > Malpighiales > Salicaceae > Populus > Populus alba x Populus glandulosa. The sequence continues at coordinate 3,752,205 of CM066155.1, read as the reverse complement.
CCACCAGCAGCCCTGCTGCCTTATGCAGCTGCTGCCCCATGTAGCAGTGAGAGTTGTGAGACATGTAGAGAGAAGAAGATAGAAAGAAAGAGAAGGGCTGCCACCAGCAGCCCTGCTGCCTTATGCAGCTGCTGCCCCATGTAGCAATGAGAGATGGGAGTTGAGTGAATGTGATCCTCCTCCATGTGTTGTATTCTTTCTCTATCTCTAAATAAAATGAACCTCTCCCGTGGATATAGGCAATTTGCCGAACCACGTTAAATATTGTGTCTCAGTGTGCTTACCCCTCCGATGAGCAAAAATCAGTACATCACCGGTCCCGGATTCCGCACATCAATCATGTCCTTAACAACTTGCTGCATCAAAAGAAAGAAGGAAGACTTATACATTATTCTTTTAATGTCTTGAACTGGATACGAAGGAAGGGTCCTTGTCTTGGCTTCAGTGTGCCAAGTTTGACTGTAGTGGTTCGTGGAAGATGCTGCCATCTGCTTTCAAGTTGAATGCATCTCCCCATTCCAAAACGCACTTCATTTCATCACTATTTCACAACGTTCAGACCGTTCTTATCTCTCTTTTCCTCAGTATTATTTCTTCTTTGATTTTTCCAAAGAAAACAAGAGAATATGGCAGCAGAGCTTTTTCTTACGTTTGCCATGGAGGAGACTTTGACAAGGGTCAGTTCCATAGCTGCTGAAGGGATCAGACTTGCCTGGGGATAGGAGGGACAGCTGCAAAAGCTCGAAGAGTCTTTGACCATGATCAAAGCTGTGCTCAAAGATGCAGCCAGAAGGCCCGTAACAGACGATTCTGCGAAGCTTTGGCTGGAGAAGCTACAAGATGTAGCTTACGATGCTGAAGACGTTCTAGACCAGTTTGCTTATGAGATTCTCCGAAAAGACCAAAAGAAGGGAAAGGTACGTGACTGCTTTTCACTGCACAACCCTGTTGCATTCCGTTTGAATATGGGTCAAAAAGTTAAGGAGATCAATGGATCACTGGATGGGATTCAGAAACTTGCAACTCGCTTTGGGCTGGGAATTGCATGTCAACATGTAGAGAGTGCTCCTGAAGTTATCCGGGATATAGACCGAGAGACAGATTCCTTGCTTGAAAGCTCAGAAGTTGTAGTAGGAAGGGAGGATGATGTCTCTAAAGTTATGAAATTGCTGATTGGCTCGATCGGTCAACAAGTTCTGTCTGTTGTCCCTATTGTGGGGATGGCAGGTCTTGGAAAGATTACTTTAGCAAAAAAAGTTTGTGAAGTAGTGAGGGAGAAAAGGCTTTTTGATGTAATAATATGGGTTTGTGTTTGTAATGATTTTAGTAAACGGAGGATTTTAGGAGAGATGTTGCAAGATGTTGATGGAACTACGTTGAGCAATCTAAATGCAGTTATGAAAACACTCAAGGAAAAGCTGGAGAAGAAGACATTTTTTCTTGTACTTGATGATGTGTGGGAAGGCCATGATAAGTGGAATGATTTGAAGGAGCAACTGTTAAAAATCAACAATAAGAATGGGAATGCTGTTGTTGTAACAACGCGAATTAAGGAAGTAGCGGACACGATGAAGACTTCTCCAGGGAGTCAGCACGAGCCAGGGCAACTTTCAGATGATCAGTGTTGGTCCATTATCAAGCAAAAGGTGAGCAGGGGTGGACGAGAAACAATAGCTTCAGACTTGGAGTCTATTGGAAAAGACATTGCAAAGAAATGTGGAGGTATTCCATTGCTTGCTAAAGTTTTGGGAGGAACTCTTCACGGAAAGCAGGCACAGGAGTGGCAGTCAATTCTAAACAGTAGAATTTGGGATTCTCGGGATGGAGATAAAGCTTTGCGCATATTGAGACTCAGTTTTGATCACCTGTCATCGCCATCACTGAAACAATGTTTTGCATACTGTTCTATTTTTCCTAAAGATTTTGAAATTGAAAGGGAAGAGCTAATTCAACTTTGGATGGCTGAAGGTTTTCTCAGGCCATCAAATGGGAGGATGGAAGACGAAGGCGACAAGTGTTTCAATGACTTGCTTGCAAATTCCTTTTTCCAAGATGTTGTAAGGAATGAGTGTGAGATCGTAACAAGTTGCAAGATGCATGATCTTGTGCATGATCTTGCATTACAGGTCTCAAAATCAGAAGCCTTAAATCTGGAGGAGGATTCGGCTGTTGATGGTGCATCTCATATTCGTCATCTAAATCTCATATCTCGTGGAGATGTTGAGGCAACATTTCCAGCGATTGATGCTAGAAAATTGCGAACTGTTTTCTCAATGGTTGATGTATTCAATGGGTCTTGGAAATTCAAAAGCTTGAGAACTCTCAAATTGCGACGGTCTGATATCACAGAGTTACCAGATTCAATTTGCAAGCTGAGACATTTGAGATATCTTGATGTCTCACGTACCAGTATCAGAGCATTGCCGGAATCCATCACCAAGCTCTACCATTTGGAATCATTAAGGTTCACTGATTGCGAGTCACTAGAAAAGCTTCCCATGAAAATGAGAAATTTAGTCAGCTTGAGACATCTTCATTTTGATGATCCAATGCTAGTGCCAGCTGAGGTGAGATTCCTAACACGCCTTCAAACTCTGCCGTTATTTGTTGTGGGTCCAAATCATATGGTTGAAGAGCTGGGATGTTTGAAAGAACTAAGAGGAGCATTGAAGATATGGAAGCTTGAGCAAGTTAGAGACAGAGAAGAAGCTAAGAAGGCAAAACTGCGTGCAAAAAGAATGAACAAATTGGTGTTTGAATGGAGTGATGATGAAGGTAACAACAGTGTCAATAGTGAGGATGTGCTGGAAGGCCTGCAGCCTCACCCAGACATAAGAAGCTTGGAAATTGAGGGTTACAAGGGTGAAGATTTCTCATCATGGATATTGCAACTCAATAATCTGACGGTGCTGAGATTGAATGGCTGCAGCAAGTTGATGTGCGGAATCCGGGACAGGTGATGAACTGATCTTTGCTCATAGGAGGGGTAAGCACACTGAGACACAATATTTAACGTGGTTCGGCAAATTGCCTACATCCACGGGAGAGGTTCATTTTATTTAGAGATAGAGAAAGAATACAACACATGGAGGAGGATCACATTCACTCAACTCCCATCTCTCATTGCTACATAGGGCAGCAGCCCTTCTCTTTCTTTCTCTCTTCTTCTCTTTACATGTCTCACAACTCTCACATTTTGCTCTCTTTCTTAGTGCCTATTTATAGGCATCAATGGCAGCTCCTCTTGCTCCTTTGTCATCAATGGTGGCTGCCAAACTCACCTCTTCTTCAACAAAGATGGCTACCAAAGTCAAGGTTGGTGGTTGCCACCAACAAGCCTCCTTCTTTGACAATGTCAACATAATTGGCAATATTCCAACAATCACCCCCTTTGCCATTTATGTGGGCAATTGTCATGTTGCTTCTTCAGCACACGCTTTCTGGAGCGTTCTTAACCTGGGCTCCTTTCATGGCCCTCACACTTTCTCTAAGGTGTCTCCGCTTGTCGTTGTGCGACGGTCTAAACTAGGGCTCCTATCGTGGCTCATAGTTTGGCACATATAATTGGGTAAACATGTGCACCTTCTTCTTCTTCATCTCCATCGACCACCATCAAGACCTTCAGATGCCTCCTGATCGGGCAATCTCTCTTTAATAATTCACCACTGTCATTGTTGGTCTTGAATCTCAACGATCGGACCATACCATTGCATCCGGAATGATCAAATTAGCTGGAAACATGTCTTGAATCGTCCAAATCGCACTTCAGACGGCTAAGAATTGATCAAAACAATTCTGGCCTAATCAACGGCTTAGATTCAATCTCAGATCCGGTTGCACGTAGGATCAGCTACACTGGATCCTATCCCTCGGCTCGCATGGCAGGTGGGTCCCACTATGCTGACATGTCAATTGACTAGTCAACGGCTTGCTGACTGTGTATGCTGATGTCATCCTTGCATCATGCTGATGTCGTCCTTTGCATGGCACTGTTCATGATAACGTCACTGTTCATACTGTATTCGGGTCGGGTCAACTCATCCGGGTGAAGAAGACGCGTGGGGCGCGTCGGAGCGCGTGGGCAGACGCCTTGCCGGAGAGTGATGGAGAGTGCGGCCATGTCCGACGTCCGATTTTGACGCCGTTTTCACCAGTGGCTTCGTATCGTCCTCCTCTACACAGTGGGATGGTCAAAACACCATTTTGACAACTTTCATTTTTGAGCAAAGATCAAACACCACTTTAAACCAAAAGCTCTGATACCATTTGATGTGCGGAATCCGGGACCGGTGATGAACTGATCTTTGCTCATAGGAGGGGTAAGCACACTGAGACACAATATTTAACGTGGTTCGGAAAATTGCCTACATCCACGGGAGAGGTTCATTTTATTTAGAGATAGAGAAAGAATACAACATATGGAGGAGGATCACATTCACTCAACTCCCATCTCTCATTGCTACATAGGGCAGCAGCTGCTGGTGGCAGCAGGGCTGCTGGTGGCAGCCCTTCTCTTTCTTTCTCTCTTCTTCTCTTTACATGTCTCACAACTCTCACATTTTGCTCTCTTTCTTAGTGCCTATTTATAGGCATCAATGGCAGCTCCTCTTGCTCCTTTGTCATCAATGGTGGCTGCCAAACTCACCTCTTCTTCAACAAAGATGGCTACCAAAGTCAAGGTTGGTGGTTGCCACCAACAAGCCTCCTTCTTTGACAATGTTAACATAATTGGCAATATTCCAACACAAGTTGAGACAACTCCCAACACTTGGATGTCTTCCTCGCCTTAAGATTCTAGAGATGAGTGGAATGCCTAATGTGAAATGTATAGGCAATGAGTTCTATAACAGTGGCAGTGCAGCAGTCCTGTTTCCAGCACTAAAAAAACTCACTCTGTCTGGATTGAATGGTCTTGAAGAATGGATGGTACCAGGTGGAGAAGTTGTTGCAGTATTTCCCTGTCTTGAAAAGTTGAGAATTAATAATTGTGGAAAGTTGGAAAGCATTCCGATATGTCGTCTTTCATCTCTTGTAGAACTTGTAATTGACAGATGTGATGGTCTGAGATATTTTTCTGGTGAGTTTCATGGCTTCACGTCTCTTCAAATTTTAAGGATATGGAATTGTTCAAAGCTGGCATCCATTCCAAGCGTACAACACTGCACAGCTCTGGTGGAATTGAATATACAGAGCTGCCGTGAGTTTATCTCAATTCCTGGTGATTTCTGAGAATTGAAATATTCTTTGAAGAAATTGATTATTTGTAGTTGTAAAATGGGAGCTCTTCCAAGCGGACTACAATGTTGCGCATCTCTAGAGGTATTGTACATATGGGATTGGAGTGAGCTTATCCATATCAGTGATTTGCAAGATTTGTCTTCGCTACGAATATTAGTTATTCGTGGTTGTGCGAAGCTCATCAGTATTGATTTACGACAATTGCCTTCTCTTGTTGAATTACAAATCACTGGGTGTCGGTGTTTGAGAGATATCTTAGAGGATGGTTGGTTAGGCAGCCTTACCCACTTGAAGACATTGAGTATCGGTGGTTTCTCAGAGGAGATGGAGGCTTTTCCTGCAGTAGTTTTAAACTCATTCCAACACTTGAGTGGGTCCCTCAAATCCCTATGGATACATGGATGGGATAAACTGAAGAGTGTACCACACCAACTTCAACACCTCACTGCCCTCGAGACATTGTCTATAAATGGTTTCAAGGGAGAGGAATTTGAGGAAGCATTGCCAGAATGGTTGGCCAACCTTTCTTCTCTTCAATCTCTTCGGATTATGCTTTGCAACAATCTCAAGTATCTGCCAAGTTCAACAGCCAGTCAACACCTCTCTAAATTAAAGGAATTGCGGATTCGGGGATGTCCACATCTATCAGAAAATTATAAAAAGAAGAATGGCTCTGAGTGGTCCAAGATTTCTCATATCTCAACAATCTAGATAGACTTGCCATTTGTACAGGTAAGTTGGGATTTAAATTATTTCGTTACTTTGTAGTATGTTCAGGAGAGAGAACCAATTTTAGTTAACAAAATATAACCTGAATTTGTCATGTATCAAAATATAAAATCAATAGCCATCCAACATTTTTTCAATCATTATTCTAATATCATTCTTACAAGATAATTTAACCTATATTTAAAAATAATTGCATTATCTATATAGTATTATTTATTTTAAAATCATCAACTTTATATACAATTATGATACTTTAAACAAACCATTAAATCTTAAGATTAACTAATTGCTGATTGGTATAGTTTAGGACTTCTGGTGCTATGATAAATGTGTGCAAGTGAGAATTTTGATTTTTCCCATTGTTTGCCAGATTTTCAGAGTAGAGTAAAATTACAGCATTTGAGTTATGCAAAGTATATATATGGTTTGAAACCTTTTGCTGATAGCAGAAAAGGTACATGTCTGAAAAAGTTGTAAACTAACAGCATTTGAGTTATGTGCATCACACACACACACATATATGTATGTACATTGAAAACCCAAAGCAACACAAAATTCGCAACTTCATGTTTCTGCTATCAGGGGCTAAAATTGCTTATTGGATGGATTCTCTGTTAACCCCCTGTAAATAAAAATAAATAATAATAAAAAAAACTCATAGTTCTTTTACGAATGTATTAAATTACGGGGTGTGGGTTGTTGTAAAACCAAAGAATGAATTAAAGAGATGTTAGTCAGCAATTTTACTGGTCAAGGTAGCTTTACTCTTAGATGGCTAAGTTAGTGTCGAAAGCTTTGTTGGTGGGAGGAACCACTGGTGGTGGCTTTGAAACACTCAGAGGGGATAAAACACACTGGTTTTATTACAAATCCGAAGCTTACAATTAACACAAAACAAAAGCTTAAACACGCCCTCTCTTTCTCTCTTTCTCTTTCAAGTGTTTCTCTTTATTCTCTCCACACAATTTAACATAACTAAGCACCCTATTTATACATAAATTCAGAATACGAAAATCTACTGTTCCAGGTGTGAAGGCGGCTGTTGACCGGCGGTGTGAAGGCGGCTGGCGGCTGCGGCTGGTGGCTGGCGGCTGGTCGGTTGGTGGCTGGTCGGTGGCAGCTGGTGGTTGCCTTCCTTGACCATCTAGATGTTGAGTTTAATATTCAACAAATCTCCCCTTTAAACTCAATCGAGGGATGTCATGCCAAGCATGAACACTTCTCCTTTCAATGCCTTCTCTCTGCTTGTAGCCTTTATCCACTACTGTGGCTTTCATCTTGTAGACCCTTTTGACACCTATTGCTTTCTTCTTTTCTGGTGGGTCCTTATCTGCATGGAAACAAAACAGAGTTGTATCTTCCATGACCTGAGTGGTATCGTACAACTCTTCAAGATTCCGCATCTTTCTTGGTCCTTCTGACGAGGATGCTGATGGTGGTGTTGATGATGATGCTCCTGGTGTGTTCCTCCTGTTGAATACAGGGAATCTATGTACCGGACTTTGTGGTTCAGCTGCTGGTATAAACACTGGACTTTGTGGTTCAGCTGCTGGCACAATCGGTTCTTCGACAAGTACTGTTGGTACTTCTTCACCTTCAAGGATCAAATCAGTGTTGATCCATCTGACTGCTTCTTGATCACCATTCCATGCCCAAGATTTATCTTCTTCAAAGATAACATCTCTACTCGTAATCACCTTCTTTGTGATGGGATTATACAGCCTGTATCCCATCCTTCTTTCACCATATCCGACAAAGATGCATTGCTCGCTTTTATCATCGAGCTTCCTTCTTCTTGCATCTGGGATCTTTGCATATGCCACACAACCAAAGACTCGTAGATGAGTAACACTTGGTTTGTGACCACTCCATGCTTCTTCTGGAGTAACACCTTGCAAACTTCTGGTCGGGCAGCAATTCAACAGATACACTGCACATGATACAGCTTCAGCCCAGTATTGCTTGGGCAGCTTCTTTGCTTTGAGCAAACTTCTAGCCATGTCAAGAATCGTGCGATTCTTCCTTTCTGCTACACCATTCAGCTGTGGTGTATAAGCTGGCGTCGTCTGATGTCGGATGCCTTGTTGTGTACAATAGGCTTCAAAGTCATTTGCTGTATATTCTCCACCTTGATCAGATCTTACGGTTCTGATCGTGTAACCAGTTTGCTTCTCCACAATTGCTTTAAAATCTTTAAAACAATTGAATACTTCTGACTTCCTCTTCAGAAAGTATATCCACGTCTTTCTACTAAAATCATCAGTAAAAGTGAGGAAGTACCTATTTTGTCCAGTCGACATAGGCGTAATTGGGCCACACACATCTGTGTGTACTAACTCCAGTGGCCTCTTTGCTCTCCAGTTAACTTCTTTGGCAAAACTGGATCTGTGATGTTTGCTGAGGACACAACTCTCACAGACTTCATCTGGATGATCAATGTGAGGCAAACCTTTGACCATCTTCTTGCTTGCTAGCATCTTCATACTCGTGAAGTTCAGATGTCCAAGCCTCAGGTGCCAAAGCCATTCTTCACTGTTGGTGATGGCACTCAAACACCTTGTTGCATCATACTGGATGTTCAAAGGAAACATCCTATTCTTGGACATTTTCACGTAGGCCATTAATCTCCCATTGTTGTCTCTAATTGTCAGATGACAATTCTTTGAGTAAAAAGTATATCCTCTCTCCAAAAGTTGGCCTAAGCTGATCAGGCTCTGCTTTATGGCTGGGACATAATACACATCGGCGATGTAGCTGGAATCGCCGTTCTTCATCTTGACTAGGATGCTGCCTTTACCTTTGAATGGAACCTTTGTGGTATCTCCAAAAGTAACTAGACCTTGCTTGGTCTCATCTAGATCACCAAATAACTCTCGGTAGCCGCACATGTGATTGCTGGCTCCAGTATCTAGATACCATATGTTCTCCTGTTTCTCGCCAAGTTCTTGTTGGACAAGAAATGCAGATGCTTCTCCATCATGCTTCTCTACATAGTTGGCTTGCTCACGTGTCTCGAACGGAGCTTTCATTCTGCATTCAGTGCTATAGTGCCCAAATTGATTGCAGCTATAACAAATTGGTGTTTGAATGGAGTGATGATGAAGGTAACAACAGTGTCAATAGTGAGGATGTGCTGGAAGGCCTAATGTGAAATGTATAGGCAATGAGTTCTATAGCAGTGGCAGTGCAGCAGTAGTGTTTCCAGCACTAAAAAAACTCACTCTGTCTGGATTGAATGGTCTTGAAGAATGGATGGTACCAGGTGGAGAAGTTGTTGCAGTATTTCCCTGTCTTGAAAAGTTGAGAATTAAGAATTGTGGAAAGTTGGAAAGCATTCCGATATGTCGTCTTTCATCTCTTGTAGAACTTGGAATTGACAGATGTGATGGTCTGAGATATTTTTCTGGTGAGTTTCATGGCTTCACGTCTCTTCAAATTTTAAGGATATGCGATTGTTCAAAGCTGGCATCCATTCCAAGCGTACAACACTGCACATCTCTGGTGGAATTGAATATACAGAGCTGCCGTGAGTTGATCTCAATTCCTGGTAATTTCCGAGAATTGAAATATTCTTTGAAGGAATTGTTTATTGGTAGTTGTAAAATGGGAGCTCTTCCAAGCGGACTACAATGTTGCGCATCTCTAGAGGTATTGTGCATAGGGTATTTGAGTGAGCTTCTCCATATCAGTGATTTGGAAGATTTGTCTTCGCTACGAAAATTAGTTATTTGTGGTTGTGAGAAGCTCATCAGTGTTGATTTACGACAATTGCCTTCTCTTGTTGATTTAGAAATCACTGGGTGTCGGTGTTTGAGAGATATCCTAGAGGATGATTGGTTAGGCAACCTTACCTACCTAAAGAGATTGAGTATCAGTGGTTTCTCAGAGGAGATGGAGGCTTTTCCTGCAGTAGTTTTAAACTCATTCCAACACTTGAGTGGGTCCCTCAAATCCCTATCGATACATGGATGGGATAAACTGAAGAGTGTACCACATCAACTTCAACACCTCACTACCCTCGAGACATTGTCTATAGCGGGTTTCAAGGGAGAGGAATTTGAGGAAGCATTGCCAGAATGGTTGGCCAACCTTTCTTCTCTTCAATCTCTTTGGATTATGGATTGCAATAATCTCAAGTATCTGCCAAGTTCAACAGCCATTCAACGCCTCTCTAAATTGGAGAAATTGTGGATTCGGGGGGATGTCCACATCTATCAGAAAATTGTAAAAAGGAGAATGGCTCTGAGTGGCCCAAGATTTCTCATATCCCAACAATCTCTAGATAGACTTGCCATTTGTACAGGTAAGTTGGGATTTAAATTATTTTGTTACTTTGTAGTATGTTTAGGAGAGAGAACCAATTTTAGTTAACAAAATATAACCTGAATTGATTAGATAAGTAGTGATAGGATTGATTAAGAACATTATTTTTGGAAGATAGTTAAACTATTGAAAAGGTATTTTAGAAATTTATTAGATAATGATATTTTTCACTGACTTTCATGTTGGAATATGTTTATTTATTGTATTCATTGAATTGGATATGCTTGTTATACATGTTTAGAAACTATGATTCATCCTGAATGTTGTAGTTTAGCGTTGTTTATATTTCCAAAACTAATACCAAGTTGGCTATTTCAACTATCATATATGCAGCCGGAGTACCTCGAAGACTCGGACCTCGAAGACTGAAGGAAGCCATGAAATGGTTATTAGAAGCTTATGCAGAATAGTGTTTGTCAGGCTGGATAAATGTGTGACCTGCATAATTTTCTCGTATCTTTATGAGAAAGTATATTAGTTAAAATGTAAGAAAATAGATGGAGCTCGCAGCTTATCACGAAGATAGAAGAGCTTAATATAGATATGGATGTGAATTTGTTTGTGTAACTTCTATTATTTTATATTTGATTTTGTTATTCAACTTTAAAGGATTCGATTTTTATGAGGTTATATATGTGGATGATGTTCTACTCCAAATATTTGAAGAATTATTGTACTTTTTGTCTTGTAAATCTACCTTCATCTTACATAATATGTTGTTATTAACTCACGGCTATCTTCCTTGATCTCTCTCTCTCTCTCTGTATTATTTTCTTTTAAGTACTTGAATATCTAAAATAAGGCATAAAAGCTATATGATAAAAATATGGTTGATTTCACAAAGTCTATTCAAACTACAATTAGTTGCAGAAAAATGAGAACGAAGGTTACCTCTAACTAGAGAAGCTGAGGGGCCTCATTGCTGAACCAAAGGGAAGAAAAATTGATTCACTGTGTACAAACTGCCATGTACACAGCATGATGTCAACCACTTTTGAAGGATCTAAATCTGTTTTTCCTGATCTGCATAAAGCTAATCATCAGAAACCCCTTAAATGCACCTGCATTCACTTACAAAGAAGTTTAAGAAGAATAAGAAACAGGACTAACCCATCATCTTGTTCATGCCTATCATCTGTGTGATTTGTGAAAGCTTTGAGACAAATTATTGCTGTTTTCTTCCTTTTTCCCCCCCAAGCCAAAGTCCCAGTCAAAAACCGTACTTGTAGTCAAGATTCACATGTTTGCACCTACTTGATACATTCGCAATTTGGATTTTGTAATCTTCATTACTGAACACAAGCTTTCGACACTAACTTGGCCATCTAAGAGTAAAGCTACCTTGACCAGTAAAATAGCTGACTATTTTATACCGACCAAATATTTCCGTCTGTAAATTCGTCGGTAAATTTATACCGACGGATTATTTCCGTCGGTGAATATGTCGGTGATGGTGGGTGATGGTGGCAGACACTATCCAATGCCGACAGAATTATTCCGTCGGTAAATCCCTGTGTAATTGTTTTTTAATTATTTAGAAAAAATAATATAAATTAATGGTAATACAAACCAATTATGCAAATAAAATTTATATTAAGCAACAAAAACTCAAAGTGAAATAATATTCATTACAAAATGAATGTGTTTCAAAAAACATTAAACAAAATTTAAAATGTAAATAATGTTTATTAAAAATTAATATAAAGGTGGAGGAGGAGGAGGATGGGGGTTAGGCGGCCAAAAAGGATTAGGCGCACATGTTCCACCTTGTGTCATGTTCATGACCATTTGACGAAGCTCTTCATAGGCCGCTCTTTGTTATTCAGACTCTGCTCTGTGTTGTTCGTTCGCCAATCTTTGCTCTTCTTTGAGTTGTGTGTATGCCTCTGATAGGTGATCGCACCTTTGCTGCAAGGCCACAAACTCCTTAGATTGGGAGCTCCTAGCGGTTGAAGCAGTACCGGTCGACCGCAAGTTGGTGGCGGTAGTGTTGGAGAGCCCGTAAACCCGATTTTTATCGGGTCCACCTGGCGATCCAGCCTCCATCCACAAATCTTGATCGAATTCCGGATGGGTCGAAGGATCGTCCCCGTATCTCTCCCTCAACCGATTATTATAGGTCTCCTGAAAAAAAAATAATCATCATATTCAATTCAATAAACATAATAATAACTTACAAAATAAAATGGTTGAACAAACATACCACAAAATGTTGAGCACGGTTGTCAACGAACTGTTGCGTCCCCTTTTGGCGGTCATGACTCCGCACGTGCGTCTCCACAAACAGCTCCATAGGGCTCGGCTCACGTCCAAGAGACGTAGCCTATAATGAAAAAAATGTATTAACAACAAGTTAATTGAACGATATATTTCATTTAAATTAATCTTACAGTTAAATTCTGTAGCAAGATTGAATTAATGTATATTATGCTTGGCTGCAAATCACAGCAGCCCTTCCTTGATATTTATAACATTAGGGTTGTATACAATACAAGGGTGGAATTTACTATACATGATAATTATTCCTATACTAGGTATTTACATATATATAGGACTCTTTCCATAATATGCCCCGTCAAGCTGAAGGTGGAGACTCCACCCGAAGCTTGGATCGAAAGAAACCAAACGAAACTAGAGGGAGAGGCTTGGTAAGAACATCAGCTAGTTGATCCTGAGAAGAAATGAATTGTACCTGAATTTCTTTCTTAGCAACGCGATCACGAATGAAGTGATAATCAACTTCAACATGTTTAGTACGTGCGTGAAACACTGGATTGGCTGACAGGAAAGTGGCCCTTAAATTATCACACCATAACGTAGTGCTGGGTGAAAATGGAAGTCGTCGTAGTTCTGACAATAAAGAGCGAATCCATAAGATTTCTGCAGTACCATCAGCTAAGGCTTTGTATTCAGCTTCTATAGAGGATCGAGCAACAGTGCGTTGCTTTCCAGATTTCCAGGAAATAGGAGTGGAACCAAGGTACACAAGATAACCACCTGTCGATTTTCGATCGTCAATACTACCAGCCCAATCAGCATCAGTAAAGCCATGAAGAGACAAGGAGGAGTCCCGAGTAATATGCAGACCATAGGAGGCTATAGCCTGAAGGTAACGTAGGATGCGTTTAACTGCCGCCCAATGGTCCTCAGTAGGAGCATGCATAAACTAACATACCTTGTTTACTGCATAGCAAATGTCAGGTCTAGTGAAAGTAAGGTACTGTAGAGCACCAACAATCTGTCTATACCGTGTTGGGGTAGAGTGGAGAGTGCCAGGCACGGATCCCAATTTAGACGAGGAAGACATCGGAGTATCAACTGGTTTGCAAGAAGTCATACCTGCTCGTTGGATAATGTCTAGTGTATACTTGTGTTGACTAAGTAAAAGACCCATAGAAGTCGATTTAACTTCTATTCCTAGGAAGAAGTGAGCTGGCCCTAAGTCCCGAAGCTTAAACTCTGAACTCAACAAAGTAATCAGTCGTTGAAGCAAGACCGAGTCACTCCCAGTTAATAGAATATCATCAACATACACAAGCAGATAGATCATTGCACCACCGAAGAAGAGAATAAACAAAGAAGTATCAACCTTGGATGCCTGAAATCCAATGGAGATGAGAAACTCACTTAACCGATTGTACCATGCTCGAGGGGCTTGTTTCAAACCATACAGAGATTTATGAAGACGACACACATAAGATGGAAGTGTAGGATCAACAAAACCAGGTGGTTGTGCCATGTAAACTTCTTCCTGAAGAATGCCGTTTAGGAAGGCATTATGGACATCTAACTGATGAATTTTCCAACCATGTGTGACAGCAATCGTGATCACAAGTCTAACCGTGGTAGGCTTAACCACTAGACTAAATGTCTCCAAGTAATCAATCCCCTCTTGCTGCGTGAAACCGCGGGCAACCAATCGTGCTTTATATCTGTCAACTCGACCATCGGCGTGCCGCTTAATCTTATAAACCCACCTACTGCCTACCACATTCATGGATGGATGTAAGGGCACTAGTGACCAAGTGTGATTACCATGAAGTGCCTTGATTTCCTCTGTCATAGCATTATGGCAAATAATGTATCGGTTGGCATCCTTGAAAGAAAGTGGTTCCTGTTGTGGTAGAGAAACTACCCGGGAGGCAGGGGAGACACTAAAATTTGTTGTCTTGGATACACGTGGGCGAAGTATCATGGAATGGGTGCGGGCAGTAGGAGGGGGAGTGGCAGACTCACTGGCTGTAGCTTGCTGAAGGGAGAATTGAGATAGATCAACACATAAATTAAGTCCAGGAGAGGAAATAGATGAAGAACCTGGAGATGAGGAGCTCAATACAGGGCCAAGCTGAGAAGAGGAAACAGCAGGTATGCTGATAGGTGAACCAACAGGGGTGACCGCAACATTTTGTTCACTACTGGTGGGAACAACAGGAGAGACGGCAGATGAGCCAGCAAGAGAGAACGGCAAGTCTGAACCTGTACCTGAGGAATGATCATGACAGTGATATGCAGGTAATGGTAAGGGTGCCCAAAGGGTTGTGTTATGTGCAGGGGGTGTCGGGTGAGTGTTTGGATAAAATGATGGGATGGGCTGTAAAGTAGCAGCAGGAGGTTGTATGGGTGAATCTACAATCTGTTCAGTTTTGTCAAAAGGAAAAACAGTTTCATGAAAACGAACATGACGAGCAAGATAAATACGGTTTGACGACAAATCAAGACATCGATATCCTAAATGAGAATTGCTATAACCTAGAAAGACACAAGGGGATGAGTGAAAATCTAACTTATGAGCATTGTACGGACAAAGGAACGGACGAAGGAATGGAAAGGAAAGACACCCGAAAGTACGGAGGAAAGCATAATCAGGAGTTGTTTTTAAAAGACATTCAAATGGTGTTTTATGATGAAGAACAACAGTGGGCATGCGATTAATCAAACATACTGAACTTTCAAACGCATAACTCCAGTATTTTAAGGGAGCTTTACATTGGCCAAGAAGAGTGAGCCCAGTTTCAACAATATGTCGATGACGACGTTCAACCATTCCATTTTGTTCATGAGTATGCGGACAAATAACACGATGATGAATACCAATGGTTTTAAAATATGTATTGAGTTTGCGATATTCACCACCCCAATCTGTTTGAACAGACTTAATTTTTAAAGAAAATTGGCACTCAACGAGGGACTGAAATTGTTGAAATATAGCAAACACATCAGATTTTGCAACCAAAGGATAAAACCAGATAAATTTGGTATGGGCATCCACAAAGATAACAAAATAGCGAAAACCATCAGACAAAAACATAGGGAAAGGACCCCAAACATCACTAAAAATTAGATCAAGAGGAGCTTGAGTTTGATGACCTGTAGTTTTTAAAGTCAAACGAGAAGATTTTCCTAAAGGGCATGCTGGACAATTAAAATTAAATTGTTTTGACGTACAGGACACCTGTTTAGTTGACACTAGAAAATTCAAAATGCGTGGACTGGGATGTCCAAGCCGACGATGCCAGACATCAGTGGAAGTAGAGACACATGTAGACGAGAAAACTTGAGGCAACGACGTTGCAGACGACGCGGATAAAATATATAGACCATCTCTATTCTGACCGGAAAGAAGCACCTCCTTTGTCATGAGGTCCTTAACATAAAATAAAAATGGATGAAATTCAAAAAACACATTATTCTCAAGACAAAACTTTTGAATAGAAAGTAGAGGTTTTTTAATATGAGGCACATGTAAAATATTGGATAAGGTAAATGTGCGTTTGGGTGAACGAATTTTAGAGTGAGCAATATTAGAAATAGTGAGGCCCTTACCATCGCCAACATGTAAATGATCATTACCACAATAAGGTTCTGAGCTCGTCATACTCGCAAGGTCCGGTGTCACATGATGATTTGCACCTGTATCAGGAAACCAAGTAACAGGAGCAGTTATAGGAGCAGTATTAAATGCTAAATTGGCATTAGCTTGTAGATTATGAGTAGCCAATTGAGAGCACTGCTGGGCGGTATGTCCATAGTCATAACACAGCTGACATTTTGTAGTTCGATTATAGCCTCCCAAATGGTTTCCTTGTTGTCCAAACTGCTGACCAGAGCCAGATGAAAACCGGTTTTGCTGCTGTCCAAATTTTGGACCTGAACCATAACTATTAGCGCTGAAGTTTGAGTCTAAACTATAGCCATGATTCCCACGATTGTAGCTACGATTACTCTGTCTCCAACCCCCACGAAACCGGCCCCTTCTTCCAGTACTAGAACCAAACTGACGCTGCCCAAAAAATGCAGATGGCTGCTGTGATGGAGTTGGTAACAGAGGAGCCGTGACAGCAGGATGAAGTGATGCTTTATGAAGAAATTCATGTGTGAGGAGATGGCTATGGAGGTCTGTGTAAGAGATGGGATCAGCCTTAGTGGACAAGCTAGTTACCAGATCCTTAAAATCACTACGTAACCCCCGAAACACATACAAATTAAATTCAGCCATGGAGATTGGTCTACCAGCAGCTGCAAGTTCATCAAATAAGGCCTTAGCCTTCTGCAAATAAGTGCTGGCAGAGTCATCGTGCTGTCGTAAATCTTGGAATGCACCATGGAGTTGCATAATCCGTGAGTTTGAAGGGGAAGCAAGGGAAGTTTCCAGCGTTGTCCAGATTTCTTGAGAAGTTTTACAATCCACAACTAGATGCAGAACTTCTGTGGAGAGCGAGGATAATAGAGCACTCATGATTAAGTTATCTTGTTGTTTCCATAATAAAAATGAGGGATTGACTGATGGTAAGGATGTGGCAGTAGATATAAGATGAGAGGGAGGACATGGGGAGGTGCCATCAACAAAGGAGTATACACCTTGGCCCAAGAGAAACGGTTTCATCTGCAGCCTCCAATACAAGAAGTTGGTATTGGAGAGGCGTAAGGAGATTACCTGCTGCGTATTAGAAAGAGGAATGATGGCAGACTTGTTCATGATATCTAGAGAGGAGTTCATAGGAACTATGCTGGCAGAGGCAGCCGCTAAAGAGGATTGAGATATTGGTGCAACAGCAGCACCGTGTTGAAGTTCCTGGTTGTGGTTGTCCATTGTAAATAGAGAGGCAGAAGCAGACAGCCACATAAGTGAGGAAGGAAGGGCTGAATGAAGACAGAAGCAGAGGAGAGTAACGGCTGGAGGAGACGACCGAACAATAAACCAGAAGCGTGAAGAAGGATTTCGTTACTGCTCTTATACCAAGTTAAATTCTGTAGCAAGATTGAATTAATGTATATTATGCTTGGCTGCAAATCACAGCAGCCCTTCCTTGATATTTATAACATTAGGGTTGTATACAATACAAGGGTGGAATTTACTATACATGATAATTATTCCTATACTAGGTATTTACATATATATAGGACTCTTTCCATAATACTTACCATCCGTTTTGCATGTGCAGCAAACGGAACGGAGCCGCCGGTGTGCGTTGTCACCGAGCCATGAATTGGCCGATTCCAGTTGCCAGCACCGGACTGTGAGCGTCGAGTGAACCGCTCAGACGTCACGTGCTGAAGATAGTGCGACCATATATCTTCCGGGATGTATATTGGTTTGAAATGCCTCCAAACCGCAACATCGTTCCAGCCTTGGAACCCCTTATCCCTCGCTGTTTTTTTTGCTTTTTTCTGGGTGTCATACCAAAAATCACGCAACCTAATTCACGCACGAAAAAATTACATTTCGAAACATAAATAATCATGTAAAAAAAAAGTCGTATTGTTTTCGATGTTACCTAATTGCCGCGTGATTTTCCCACACCCTCCTCACAATAGTGTCATGTTCATCGTCCCAGCAGAATCGATGCTACGTATAAAAAAATAATTTTTTAAAATGTTAATAATTTATTTACAATTATAACTACAATTTATTAGAAATAAGTTGCAAATTATATATTAACACGAACCTCAAATCTACGAAACCATGCATTGATTTGAGGCATCCATTCAGGATGCCTGGATATCTGACTCCATTGAAACAATGGAATCTCCATCGACGCTTTAAACGCCGATGATATTACTCGGGCGGCCTCAATGTTTGTGAACCTGAAAAGAAATGAAATTAATGAAATAGTGATTACTTCATAAATTATGTTTTAAATTTGTTTTTTTTTTATATAAAAAAAACTAAAACCTTAACAAACTTACATTGAAAGATCGTCCTTCCACTGTGCCTCGTACTTGCGGGTAAATTGATTCGGCTGCGAAGGCACGCCGCTTCTACGATGTGAAACATCGCTGAAAGAGGCAGCATCGGTTGACGGCGCAGGTGGTGTAGGTGCCTCTTCTTGAGAGGCACCTAAGGAAACATCATCATCGCTGCTAGACGAACTTGATTCGACTGGACGTGAACGACTAGCTCTGGTTTTCATTTTGCGCATCTAAACAATTTTATATAAATAATTGTATAATAAAATTCAAAAGTTAAAAAAAAATCGGCAGCACCTCCCCTATACTGGATACTACCCAAATCCACAAACCTGCAAATATTAACAATAGCCACAACCAATTGAACCAATCTATACTAATTATTCCAACATATTCAACTATTAATCCTAAGATAAATTCAACGTTAATAATTACAATTCACAAATTAATCAATAATTATATTCAAAACAATAAAAAATATGACAAAAAATAAATTCAATAAATTCAACAAATTATAATTCAACAAATTAGTCATTATAATTCAACATTAACAATTATAATTCAACAAACTAATCAATAATTATATTCAAAACAATAAAAAATATGACAAAAAATAAATTCAATAAATTCAACAAATTATAATTCAACATTAACAATTATAATTCAACAAATTAATCAATAATTATATTCAAAACAATAAAAAATATGACAAAAAATAAATTTAACAAATTATAATTCAACATCAACAATTATAATTCAACAAATTAATCATTATAATTATGACAACAAAACAATAAAAAATATTCAAAAAATTCAAAAAAAAAAACCTACATCAATAAAAGGAACGAAATATACATACCTTAATAATGTGACAAATTCAAAACTTTATCTACATTATAAAAAAACCACCAAAACAACAAAATAACAATAATAAAAACAACTAAAAATAAATTAAAAGTAAATAAAATAAATTGGAAAAAATCACATACCTTTTAATTTGAGGAAGGTGAAATTCTTGAAGGATTAAAAAATCTGAGGTGCAGCGGCGCTGGGAGAAGAGAAGAGAAGCGGCGCGGGGAGAAGAAGAAAAAATGAGGCGAAGCGGCGGGGCTGGAACTTATAGGGCAGTTTTACCAACGGAATTAATATCCGTCGGTAATAGGTCAAAAATTCAGTCGGTAACAGGTCAAAAATCCGTCAGTAATTTTTGAATTTCGCACCGAATTTTTAAAAGCCCTCCATATTTTTCGACGTCCGTCGGTGATTCCGTCGGTAATCTGACAAGTTCAGAGGCGCATTAATTCACACACGTTGGAAATTGCGCGGTCCGTCGGTATTTCTATCGGTAATATGTGTGACCGACAAATTACCGACTGAAATATTTTGTCGGTATTAGCGTCGAAAAAGTTGTCGGTGAATCCGTCGGTGATTGTGGCATTTTGTGCTAAATATTTTCGAGCTTACTGTGATATGCCGACGGACTATAATCCGTCGGTATTCCCGTCGATGATTGTGCCATGTTTTGGAACTCTCTGTGAGATGCCAACGGATTTTATTACGTCGGTATATCCGTCGGTGAAGGTGGCATTTTGTTGTAATTGTTTTCGAACTCTCTGTGATATACCGACGGATTATATTCCGTCGGTATAGTTGTCGGTGAAGCCGTCGGTAATGTCGTCGATGTTGGTGGCATTTTGTGTAATTAATTTCGAACTCTCTGTGAGATACCGACGGATGGTGATCCGTCGGTATGGACGTCGGTAAGTTTGCATGATGTAGGAAAGGTTGTCTTTGTATTGCCTGTTTACCTTCCTGCAAAAACTTAACTGATAAACTGTCCATCACATAAACAAAATAACCACATTGCTTAAACAATAAATATTTTTTTTTACAAAATACATCATCTATAATCTAAATTACATGAGACAAATGTTTTTACATAGAGCTTCATTTTCATAATTAGTTGGAATTTTCTTCTTCTTCCTCATCAATTGAATTGTCATCATCTTCATCGCAATCTTCAATATAGATATCATCTTCTTCATCGACATTTGCTTGTCCGCTTGAGCTGAAAACAACATTCAACTCCTCTCCATCAATATCAACAAGACTATCATCGAGAACTCGAAAATTTGAATTTTCTTCCAATTCAATCGAAGGAGCAACTCGATATGGTTCAACCAACTCACGAACTTGAAAGACTTCATCTCGCACACTTGTGTCTTCGTTCTCATCCTGAACAACCTCGACACGACCCCGTGGTTTCGTTTTTAAAACGGACAACCAATCAACTCTTGATCGATCCTTTCTAAATGAAGGGGTGTATGTGTAATAAACTTGTTGACATTGCTTTGCGAAAACAAAGACATCGTTTATGTTGCGGAGTCTAGCTTTTGAGTTGATTTCGACCAGACCATGGTGCGGATCAACTCTGATTCCTCTGTCCGTCGTGTCATACCAATAGCATTTGAATAAAAACACTTTATTCTGCTCGCTATGATATTGCAGTTCGACGACCTCTTCTAATCTACCATAGTAGTCAACTTCTAACTGGCTACTTGTGGATCCCTTAACACAAACACCGCAGTTGTATGTCTTTCTTCCTTGCCCGTATTCTTCAGTATGGAAAACATATCCATTGACAAAATACCCGTTGTAGCACTTAACTTTTCTTTCAGGGCCGAGGCTTAGTGAAGACAATGACTTGGGCGCACTCCTTCCCATTTGATAAACCTTGTAAATATATGTAATTAAATGTACATCAATACACGGTAAATGAACGAGAATCTCGTAATGACATGCATACGTTAGAATGAGTTTGTGATAGTGCTTACATGTGTTCTGAACCATGTGGCAAATTGTTCATCTTGTAATTGAAAGATCTGGGATTCGGTCAGCTGCGAGTTATTGGAGAGCAAATATTATCGATGTTGCCTGCAAGTGATAATGAGTGTATGATATTACAATATATAATTAACAATATATTACTGACAAAGTTTAATTAGTATTACACATATATAGACTTACTGAATAAATGGTCTCAGCTCATCACAGTTAAATAGAACATAGTTGTGTGCTTGTTTGAATTCTATTTCCGACAAATATCTTCCTCTTACGGCATTTTTAGGTGTGGGTCGTCCAGTATTGGAGAATATTGACAAGTTCCCACTGGAAGGCACTTCACCACCATCGTCATGCCGTGGAACGCGATTGATTCTTGTTCTAAACACGTGGGATGAGTGTTTGCATAAACACGTGGCAATCATGACTCTTCATTCCATACAATCTACAATCCTCTATGTTAACAAGCCTTGATATGTTCGATGCATGTCCATCCGGGAAACGCAGACTCTTAAGCCATTTGTAGACTAGCAGTTGTGCGTTTTTCTCTAATACGAAGCTTGCCCTTGGTTTTGCAACCCGTGACTCGTCATAAACCAACTCCATATTTTTACGGTTACAGTATAAAGCTATATCCAATCTAGCCTTCATGTTGTCCTTTGTCTTCCCCTTCACATCCATGATGGTGTTGAAAATATTCTCAAACACGTTCTTTTCGATGTGCATGACGTCAAGGTTATGGCGGAGAAGATTAGTCTTCCAATACGGAAGCTCCCAAAAGATACTTCGCTTTACCCAATTATGGGTCAAACCAAAACCAGGAAACTTTTATTTACCTGATTGAAGGCCAAACACAATGTCACCGTACTCTGATACAACGTGATGTAATTCTTCACCAGAAAGACGCGGGGATGCAACATCTTTTTCAACTCTACCAACAAAGAAATCTTTTCTGTTCTTTCTGAACCTGTGATTAAGTGGCAAGAAGCGACGGTGACAGTCAAAAAAAGAAGCTTTACCTCCGTTTGCTAGCGTGAATGCCTTGTTGTTTTCCATGCAGTATGGACATGCGAGTTTCCCATGCGTGCTCCAACCAGAAAGCATTCCATAAGCTGGAAAATCACTGATAGTCCACATCAAAGCCGCCCTCATAAGGAAATTTTGTTTCCTCGATATATCATAAGTCAGAGATCCGGAGGACCACAACTGCGCCAGCTCATCTATCAACGGTCGAAGACAAACATCTATATTCCGCCCCGGGCTGCTTGGACCGAGTATGACAGTAGATAGAAACATGAACTTCGGCCTCATACACATTCCCGGTGGCAAGTTATAAACTGTGAGAATGACCGGCCAACAAGAATAGGGAGCAACAAATGACCCAAATAGGTTGAACCCGTCTGTACACAACCCAAGTCGAACATTCCTTGATTCAACAGAAAAGTCAGGATGAACACTGTTAAAGCGTTTCCACGCTTTGCCGTTAGAAGGATGCACCATCTCACCATCAACGACATCGTGTGTTTGGTGCCATGTCATGTGCTCAGCAGTCCTTGGTGACATAAATAACCTCTGCAGTCTAGGTGTGATCGGGAAATATCTAAGTTTTTTATATGCCACTAGAGTCTTCCCCCTGCCAGTTCTGGGTTTGTAACGGGAATGCCCGCATGTCATGCACTCCGTCATCTCAGCATTTTCAAGGTAGAATAACATACAGTAGTTAGGGCACATGTCAATTTTCTGGTATCCTAAACCGAGGGGTTTCATCATGGACTTCGCAGCATAGAAGTTCTCTTTGAGCCTGTTCCATTCCGGTAAAATGCTTCTTGCCCAATCAATAATTTTGTCATACCCGGCCTCACTCAACCCGTGATCTGACTTGATGGTGAACACCTGTGCCACGGCCGATAATTTACTGTGGTTTGTGCAGCCATCCCATAATGGTTCATCAGAATCTTTCAACAAATCAAAAAACCTAGCTGCCTCTACATTAGGTTCTTCTTCTACGATTGGACATTGATTGACATTATCTTGATTCATTCTCATTGCATCCATAACCATGTTTCTGTAAGGATTAGTGTTGTCATTTGCCGCTTCATGCACGTTGCTAGCACTAGAAGTTGACCCAACCACCGTTTCTCCCATTCTCCTATTACTAACAAATACCTCCCCATGTGCATACCAACACTCGTAATCCTCCACAAACCCTTTGTGTAGAAGATGCATCATTACAACATCTGGATGCAGATACTTTTTTTTTTGACACTTCCTGCATGGACACCTAATACTGCCTCCAGTAAAATTTCTAGGAATAGATGTTGTGAAATTAATAAAACCCTAAACCCCGTTACAATAATCCATCCTCCACAATCCTTGGGGTGAATCTAGATACATCCATGAACGATCATCCATGACTTCTATCGAACCACTATAAAAAAGACCCATTAAGCAAGCTCTTAATTATTTCAAAACATAACATGTAATTCGGTAATTCTACAAATTAAGTTTTAACAATTTACAAACAAATACAATCTTACAAAATCTAAAACAAACCATAACAAGTATAAAATTATACATTCATATACTACAAGTTTGTTTGAGAAATAACAATAAAACATGTACATCTACTAAAAAAAAATACATATACTAAAAAAACAATAAAATTGACATTTAAATGTTAAAATTTTAAAAGATAGAATTACTTACAAAAAATGATAAAATCCGTCGGTAAATCAGAACACGGATGCTGTGACCACAAAACTTCAAGAAATACAACTTGTTGTGCTGAGATGAGGAAGATTTTTGTTTTGGGGCGAGGGGGGGCTGGTTATTTGCAGATGGGGAGGGTTATGATTAGGAAGAAGAAGGAGAAATGGGGGAGGAGAGTGTCGGAAGAGCGGCCATATATTCACTTTTGCCGACGGAATTACTGACGGTTGCATTCTGTCGGTGAATACGTCAGTGAAACCGTCGGTAATTCTGACGAGAGGATCGATCCGTCACCAAAAGGACCTGCTATTCAAATCCCTCGGTGATTCCGTCGGTATTTTTGACGGTGCACCGGTCACATCACCGGTACGAATCTGGCATTTCAAATCCTTCGGTGATTCCGTCGGTATTATTGACGGTGAACAGGTCCCATCACGCGTACGGGCCCCAGGTTTTAATTCCGTCAGCAAAATCACCCGCCAAAACCTTGGCGCCATCTACCCGCCCTTTTTTCATTAATCCTGAATTGTCTGTCGGTAATTCGGTTGGTAATTACCGACAAAAAGTTTCCGTCGGTGAGTTTGACCGAAAAATACCGACGGAAAAAATTCCGTCGGTGAGTCCGTTGGTATTTAGCGAATTTCTGGTAGTGTTTAAGAAGAATAAGAAAGAGGACTAGCCCATCATCCTGTTCATGCCTATCATCTGTGTGATTTGTGAAAGCTTTGAGACAAATTATTGCTGTTTTCTTCCTTTTTTTCCCCCCAAGCCAAAGTCCCAGTCAAAAACCGTACTTGTAGTCAAGATTCACATGTTTGCACCTACTTGATACATTCGCAATTTGGATTTTGTAATCTTCATTACTGAACACAAGCTTTCGACACTAACTTGGCCATCTAAGAGTAAAGCTACCTTGCACTGAGGGCCTTGGCTTGGCGGTGCGAGTAGCTTGTCTCCTTCCGCTGCTCCTGAGTTCGAGTTCTCATGTGCACGCCTGTCACCCCCGCGGTGCCTTACATGCCCATTGAGTTTGCAGGGTGTTCAGTGGGCCGTGGGATTAGTCGTGGTGCGCCCAAACTGGCCTAGACACCCACGTAAATAAAAAAAAAAAGAAAAAAAGAGAGTAAAGCTACCTTGACCAGTAAAATTGCTGACTAACATCTTTTTAATTCATTCTTTGGTTTTACAACAACCCACACCCTGTAATTTAATACATTCGTAAAACAACAACTATGAGTTTTTTTTTTATTATTTATTTTTATTTACAGGGGGTTAACAAAGAATCCATCCAATAAGCAATTTTAGCCCCTGATAGCAGAAACATGAAGTTGCGAATTTTGTGTTGCTTTGGGTTTTCAATGTACATACATATATATACATACATATATATGTGTGTGTGTGTGTGATGCACATAACTCAAATGCTGTTAGTTTACAACTTTTTCAGACATGTACCTTTTCTGCTATCAGCAAAAGGTTTCAAACCATATATATACTTTGCATAACTCAAATGCTGTAATTTTACTCTACTCTGAAAATCTGGCAAACAATGGGAAAAATCAAAATTCTCACTTGCACAAATTTATCATAGCACCAGAAGTCCTAAACTATACCAATCCATACATTTTAATGAACTTGATCTTATTTTTTCCCTTTCAATTCTCCGTCTGTAAACTAGAAAAGACCAAGAAAACCCCATTTTTCTTGTCCCTCGTTTGTTCTTAACCAAACTGACCAAGAAAAGAGAAAGTGAGCAAGAAACAACACCAGTACTTCTCAGTCTTGCACTCATCAGCTTCTTCTGATACTTGAAATCAAGAAAAGGAAACGGATAAAATAAAGGGTCAAGGTGAAGAAGTCAAGTCTAAAAGTGAGGCCGGGGTTGAGATTCAGGTTTGCCTCTCTTTCTCTTTTATTATTTATGGAATTTATTGTTACATAAAAAAAATTAAAAAAAATTGCAAAAAGCAACGGGGCATCTCGCAGCATCACATGGCAAACACTTCTGTAAACTATTGAGGGAATAGACTTATATAAGCACGTGGAAATGGATAATGAGGTTAAGGACTGGTGCATAGAAAAGTTTGCCCTATCTGTGGTCTCAGGTTCGAGCCCTGAGTTGCTCATATGATGACCACTGGAGGCTTACATGGTCGTTAACTTCAGGGCCCGTGGGATTAGTCGAGGTGAGCGCAAGCTGACCCGGACACACACGTTAAACTAAAAAAAAAAAAGGAGAATGAAATGATTAATATGGTCAGGCACATCTGGGTGCGGTGCTACCTATATATTAGCACAACACTCGAAGAAAAGTCCATTGGCAAAGAAAACCTAGCTAAAAACAGGGGTTAGTTCATGTGATTCTGGAAAACACGGCCACCTTGAGTGTTTTTCTATATATGAAATCAAATAAGTTCAAATAAACATGGATCAATAATAATTAATCTGATTATTGACAATTAATGTGTTAGGGGGTGATCACATCGGATGCGCAGATCGCAAGCTCTCTTGTCTGCCAATTTTTTTATCCCATTAGAGAAATATAATTGAGGGCCTTGAACAAGTAGTGAATGTATGACTTCATAATGCAATAATACTAAATCATATGACAAATCTCATCACATTGATTGAAAAAGTCAAATATATGTTTATATAAAGAAAGACTTTGCAGAAGACTGTTGTACGTAAGATTAGGAAATGCAATTAAATTTGTTTTTTTTTTAAATCATGTCCTTAACAACTCGCTGCATCAAAAAGAAAGAAAGAAAGACTTGGAAGAAGACTTATAATTGTTTTTTTTTTAAATAACATTAGACAGAGAGTGGGTACAGTGTAATTTTGTAATTTTTCTTGTGAGTTCTTTGTTTCTAGAAAGAGTAATTACGGAAATTCAATATATATAGATTAATAAGTTGCTTCATCTTTGAATCTGTCCTATGTTTAATGTGAACATAGGATCGAGGGAGTTGGCTGGCTACATATGCAGCAGATGACGAAAGGTCTAGCAATATCCTTAGGTGAGACAGATTGAAAGTGAGAAATTTACGAAAAATGCGAAAGGAAAAATCTGCAAAAAGTTAAACTAAATACATTAAAGCATCTCCAATGAAAAATAGAATCGATGACAGAAGTGTGGTTGTGATTGCTTTTCAACATGTTTTTTATTTGGAAATGCATCAAAATAATATTTTTTATTTTTTAAAAATTATTTTTGATATCAACACGTCAAAATGATCTGAAAACACAAAAAATATATCAATTTGAAGTAAAGAAAAAAATAAAAAATTTCAATTTTTTTCAAAAGCGATTTTGAAATGCAAAAACAAACAGGGTTTTACGAAACTCAGTTAAAAAAGCATGTACAAACTGCTTTACAAAAACTACATTTTAAACTCATTTTTTTAGTGAGTCCTGCGGTACAAAACGCAGTTTAGTTTGTTACCAAACACTTTGCTACGTTTGTTTCACCGCAAACGCAAAAACAGCTGGAAAAAAAACGTGGCCTAAATGAATGTTGAAATCATTTTTTTTTTGAAAAATAGATATTTTTAATATAATAATTTTTTATATTTACACATAGTTGTTATTTTAAATAATTATAAATAATAAATACTTTAAAAAACAACATTATCCATTATCAAATAATCAGTTTCACAAACCATCTACATGGTGGTCCAGTGGTAAAAACCTGGAACTAAGGGGTTTTCTTCCTCTGTGAACTTAGGTTCGAGCCCTGTGGTTACTCATATGATGGCTACTAGAGGCTTACATGGTCGTTAACTTCAAGGCCCATGGGATTAGTCGAGGTGCGCACAAGCTCGCCCAGACACCAATGTTAATAATAAAAAAAAACAATTAATCAGTTTCACAGCATATTTCTCTTCATCCCGTGCTCAATATTTTTTCTATATTTTTAAATATTAATAATTATTAATATATATTTTTTAATTTAACACATCCATATTCATTAATAGTTTCTTTTTCATTATTATTTAGGTATGAGTTTGTATTTGGACATTTAATATTTTTTATTTTTTAAAATTAAACTATGTGTGTAAAACCCCGGATAATATTATTGATAGTAAGAAAAGTCAGGATTATAAAAAAAATGAGAAAAATGGATAAATTAAATTATAAGAATGATGATATATTTGAGAATTTGAATTAAAATGTTTTGTTCAAGTGCTAATATATATAAATAAATAAATATACACGAAAATGTTAAAGATTTTTTTGTTTTAGAAGTGAATTTCATGAAACTAAAAGTACTAACGAGTAACTTAGTGAAATTCAATATAACCCGGGCAAGATTTGATATAAACATGTATCAAGATTCGGGAAATTTTACCCAAAATCTTAAAAGTTACTGTTGAGGGATATAGAAGGCAAAAAAAAAAAAAAGTGAAAGAAAAATTTAGGGACATGGATAGTATTTAAAAAAAAAGAAAAAAAATAACCTATATATATATATATATATATAAGTGCAAGTGCGTGCGGAAGAAAAAGAATTAAGGACATGGATGGTATTTTTAGAAAAAGTTAATTATATATATACATGTATAAGTACAAGTGTGTGTGCGGAAGAAAAAATAAAGGACATGGATGGTATTTTTAAAAAAATTAATTATATATATATATATATATATATATATATATATATGTGAGTGCAAGTGTGTGCTGGAAGGAGAAAGAAAAATAAAAACTAAACTTACCTTTCAAAGAGGAAGAAGAAGCATTCGGCCACGAGAGGAGTAAAAATAATTCAAGCAAGGAAAGTTTCAATACAAAAGTGTTAAAGTTTTGGCTATTATTTGGTAAAGTGCCCTTACACTTTTAAATAAGATTCTTGATGAATAAATACTTTAAATTGTTTGAACTTTGTGAAATGAGGAATTAGGGTTCATGATAAATTTTGAGGGAAATTATAATTGATTGTGAAATTATGTTAAGATTGTTGAAGTGAGTAGAGAAAGTAGGAAATTATGAAAATTGAAGCAAAATTTTAGGTGTTCTTGAAGAAGAGATGTTTTGGAAAAATAATATTAAGAAGAATAAAATTTAGGAATTTGAATAAGATGATGAGATTGTGTAGGAAAGAAATGATATTAATGTTAAAGAGAGAATGGATCATGAATTTTTTTATGTTTACCTTTAATTTAAATTTTGGTAAAATAAATTTAAATAAATACATTTAAAGAATATATATATATATATATATATATATATATTGTTTTGAATGATGAAATGTTATGTGTTACAATGCGGAAATTGAAGAATAGGAAGGAAATTTTTCATGTTTCTCTCTAAATTTTATTTTGGCAAATGAAAGGATAATTGGAAGGAATTTATTTATTGAGTGTTTCGATATGGAAAGTAGATTAATGATGTGATATACATGTCAATTCAAGAGAGGTTGCCAGGCCGACACCACAGCAGGGAACTACGGCTCGAGCTCAGTCGTCAGGTAATTACACGATACCTGAATTTAACATTAGACAATATGTATTTTTTTTATCGGATTGATTGTGGTTGACATATTAGAAATTATTATGTTGTTTACTTGAGAAAATAAGATATGCTATATGATGAATAAATTCTTGAATGAATGGGATTAGTGCCCTGGTGAATGGGCGTTGTAAGAAATTGAGTCCCTGGTTAATGGGATTAATACCCTAGCGAATGGGTAAGTTGTTGAACTAATTCCTGATTTAAATGGAATTAGTGCCCTGGCAAATGGGCGAGATGAATAATGAATTCCCTGGTTAATGGGATTCGTACCCTGATGAATGGGTGAAATGTTGAACTAGTTTTTGGACTGATGACAACCGTGCTTGTTGAATGGACTGGTAGATTATTCTGAAATTTAATTGATATATAATAATACTAGATGAGCAAGTTAATTTAATGATCTTTTGACTAAATTTACAAAAAAAAAGGGGAAGAAACAAAGAAAGTAGAAATAATTTTATAAATGTCTTTTTATTTTTATTTGTCTAATTGAATTATTGTATTAAATCTATTTTCAGGTACATCCCCCTACAGGACTGAATAGTAGATTAGTTCCTTATATTTTGTTGAATATCATGTTGTAATGAATGAATTTATCCTTTTGTTATGTAATATAATGCGTCTACAATTTATCGAAAGCTTTTTGTGTAGCATAATCTATATTATGAATTTCTGCTTTAATTATGAACTTATTTCGATTACAATTTCGTTAACGATCCTTATTAATGTACTCTAGTTACCGTTTTTAGAATCATTCTTTAGATTGCATCCATGTAAATATGGGATATTGAATTGTTTAGACATATGTGAATTTAATTATTGAGAAGTTGTGATGTAATGAGAGGATGATGTCCTGGATGATAGGACAAGTAAGAAATTTGTTAATTGGGGATTGTGGAAGAAAAGTCGATAACTTGGTACCTAATAATATAGAGGAAACTCTGCCGAATTTTTTATTGATTACAGGAAAAAAAAATCCCTTATTTTAATTGAATTATCATGTCTTTACTATCTGTTTTGAATGTATAAATATTGGGGTTGTTACATTTGGTTTGGGTTCAGGAATTGAATTGGAATCTGATGAGTATCAAATTTGTTCAGGGTAGTGCACATAAGACAAGGTGAACGGCAGATCGCTCTCCAGCACGGGAACTGGGTCAAGATCGTGGGTTCGAGCATAGCGAGAGAGAGGATTCTTTGGAGGATTCAGCCTCTCACATACCTGCAGCGCCTCATCTAAGAGAGGTACCTCCTCCAACAACAGCAGTGCCAGCGACAACCCCTGCACCATATTCTGATCCGGTGTTTATAGCCTAGATTGTGAGAGCTCCCCTTCTCAGCAGTGTCTCCTCCTCCTCCGGACCATCAACGCCATCCGCCAACCGCAGCAGCTCCTCCCCACGGACCCGATCTGCTCACCACCGAGGAAACATCTCCACCGCCGCAGCATCCCCACCGCCAGAACTGCCCAACAGCGGCCACAGAAGCTGGATCTGTCACCAGCAGAGGAAAACGCACCGGAAAAAAAAGGAAGGGATAATCAGATCTGAAAAGTAAAGAAAAATTAAAATCGACTAGATGTGGGGTTTTGTTTGAGATTTGCAGGTGACGGACAGCAGGGGATTGAAGAGAGGAATAAGCCATTACAGACCCCCCTATTTTCGGTTTGTTTTCACGGCGGCGCGTGGACCCACGCGCCGCCAGTGGCGGTGGTGCGTGAGCTCCACGCGCCGCACTGTTACCGAGCCCAGAAACCATGACGAACACTGTTCCCGCTGCAGAAGTCCCTCCTTGAAATTTTTAGAATTTTAGGGACTGTTTTTTGTAACTTTTAAATTAATTAATGTAATTTTTATTTATTTTGAATTTGAAGTTGTATTTGTATTTGTATTGTGATGTAAAAGAAAAGAAAAAGAAAAGAAAAGAAACAAAAAAATAGTGAAAAGTGAATGTATTGTGTTTGTATTTTTTATTTATGTCATTAAATAATAATAAAAAAAAGGACAAAAAAAGAATTAATTGTTAATTTAAATATGGTTAAATATCTCAAGGACAAATAAAATCAAGTTGTATTTTCCACGAAAATGTATGGACAAGTTTCTACATATATTCGGGGATTTAATAACTGATTTATTCAAGCCTTAGAATTTAATTAATAGTTTAAATTTTCTTAAATATGGTTAAATATTTCAAGGACAAATAAAATCAAGTTGTATTTTCCATGAAAATGTAAGAACAAGATTTTTACATATATTCGGGTATTTAACGACTGATTTATTCAAGCCTTAGAATTTAATTAATATTTTAAATTTTCAAATCACATCAGAACACAATGCAGCTTACCTCAGGTAGGGTGTGTTAGGGGTGCTAATACCTTCCCTAACCACAACCAGTCCCTTACCTGCGATCTCTGACAAGACCAGTACATCAGGTTTCCTAGTAGCCCTCAATGAATTACTAGGTGGCGACTCCCACGAACTAATTCAAAGCAAACGCAAAAACGATGAAAAATCGCCAGCCGATGCCGCGCGCAGGATATTTTTTTGGGGTGCGACAGGATGGCGACTCCACTGGGGAAAGGTATTGTTTTCAACTTTATCAGACTAAGCTTTGTGTTTTGATGTGTTTCATTTTTTTTATTTTTATTTTTTGTTTTGTTTTATTTATTTTTGTTTTATTCATGCATTGTATATATTTCTCTCATGCATCACAAGTTTTAATTTTTGAAAGCACACATCAGCTTTAGGTTAGGTGGGGGACTAGCAGCTTACCTTACGACTTGAGTCAAGGTTTAAGTTTGTGTAAACCCCAACTCTTTGTTGAGTGCTTAGACTGGTAATAGTTGGACACGTGCCAACCAATTACCTGCTGGGCCCCTATATTGCCTTTACGAAGGCTATCACTGGGACAACAAGAGACCCTTTTAGAGACCAAGTAGCAAACCTACCCTGTCTCACGTAAAATGAATAGAGCCTGTCTTTAGGATGTATGTGCTATTGTTTTGCATCCAAGCAAACCCTTCTTGAAGCATCTTGAACTCAAGACTTGTGGGTGACACATTGGCCGTTGCTCCGAAAATTTTCATTGTAGAGTTTGGGCAAAATCACGATTCTTGTCCGTCATACAAGAGTTACGACTATATTGTCACCCCTCGAAGGGTGAGTTCGTCATATAGATTACATATTCATACATTTATCATGCATGTACCGGGTTGAAAAGTAGGTTCCCCCGCACAAGCTGTGCTGCACGTGATGGAAGAAAAATGGAGGTGAAGAAAGATGTCAGATAGAAGCTCATTATCAGTTTGAGTTTGAGAGCATCAAAGTTGCATTGTTAAACGTTCATTGCCTCCACATCATCTAATGGAACCAAACGACTATTAGCCTCCTGTTCATGGTGCATCAGTCTGTTTTGGAGTTACCCCAATTATGAGCTCAATTCCAGTTCAGCAGCACAAGATGTTGGTCTGAAAAACCATGATCAGACACTGAACTTCCACGTGGTAGAGCTCTCTGTAGAAGATTTATTTGTGGATCTGCCAATGGGAAATGCAAAAAGGGGATGTATTAATTTCATATGCTTTGAAATTTTTTCCCACCAGTGAAACGAGCAAAACATTGTAGCAGTCAGAGGACTTAGGCCTAGTCTGAAAACATGAGCAGTCGTCGAACTTCAACGTGGCAGAGCTCTTTCTACAAAAATCTGTTTATGATGCTGCAAGTTGAGAGTGCAAGAGGAGATTTATAAGTTGCATATGCTATAAATATTTCTCTCATCAGTTTCAACACGAAGACCTCTTAGTAGGTCGAAGAGCCAGACCTGGTCTGAAAAATATGAGCAGACATCAAACTTTAACGTAGCAGAGCTCTCTCGGAAGGAATCTGTTTGTGGATCCGCAAGTGGGAAATCCAAGAAAGAACACAGTAGTTTTAGATCATCTATGATTTTCCTCCAAATAGTGTCAGTATTAAAACGAAGAGACATGCCTAGACTGAAAAACATGAAGAATATTGAAACTTCAATAGAGCAGGACTTCCTCTATAGGTGTTTGTTTGTTGCACTGTCAGTGAGAAATCGAAGAGGGGACAAAGGAGTTTTAGATTCATCAGATGCTCTTCCAATAGAGACAATGTGTGATTCCACACGTCGGTAGTGGCGATACTACAAGTTTCTGGGCGCTGCCAAGATTACCAAGCTGTTGGAAATTTTTCCAACAACCCTCAACCAACCACAACAACATTGGAAGATTGAAATGATGTTGTGAGGATTTGACGAACAATTGAACAAGCTATGAAGAGAGGAAAGATTGAAGGATCTGCCCTGGATTCTAGAGCAATGATGAGAGGTGAATCAGGAGATGACTTCGACGGTGTGAACCCTTAATTATGTGGTCTAGCCAGGTCTCACGATAGCGTCAATTGCTCAAATGTCTTTGCCAAGATTGACATTCCTCTGCCACTTAAGTTTGTCGACCAGCACTGCTAGATTTCAGATTTAGTGTCCCAGACTTCGACAAATTGCATGCAACCACCGTGGTATAATTCAAACCAGATGTGAATATCATGGAGGTTTCCCGGACCATTTCAGTTGAATAACAATAGTTTCAAGAATCGAGCTGAGTTTGTGAAAGATGATGTCATCAATCATGTTGTCGCCAGAACATCCTCAGAATGACATGTTGATCGAAAGTGCTTGGCAAAACGCAGATATTGCCAGAAAAGCTTATTCAAGAATGGTGATGAATAGTCAATCATATTGTTATGGAATTCTGCATTTTGTTTTGGGATCACATCTCATCCTTTACTGAAACATGTTTTGCTTTTGTTTCTTTGTTGTTTTGAAATCAACAGATGTTTAATGTTTTATTCTAACAAAATATTTTGATCAAACTCCAACATGCGATAAAGGCTAGTCAATCCTGAAGATTAAAAGTGTTTTGATTGCAGAAATGACTCGATTCTTGTTTGAAATGACATGAGGTGACCAAACAAATTTTGAACTCATACTTCCTGAAACTGAACCACGCATCATGTAGCTAAGTTTTAATAGTATGCATAATGACATGTAGTGGTTTCGGTAGCTATGGACTTGTAAATCATGACTCTTACAAGTTCAAATCATTACACTAGATGAGGTCAAAATTTATCGGTTCTAACCGACCCTGCTTGAAATGAGAAAAGGCCATCTTTGATATCCTGTCACTTTCTAAAAATTATCTCCCTTGTAGTCCCATTTTGAGCTGGATAGAATATTTTTTCATAAAAAAACCTGACTAGGATCACACACCACACTGGGGGCAAATGAGAAATATTTTGGAGACACGGATAAAATCAATGGATCAAAGAAAAGCTTAGAACAAAAGTCCAATGTTTGAGAAAGGGCTAGAAGAAGAAAATCCATAGATTGAGGGCCATCCAAGAAAAACTTTGAGGAAATGAAAGAAAATGCCTACCAATTCTAAGAGAGGCAAGACAACTTTCAAATGAGAAAAGACAATAAATGCCAAAAGTCAACACTAGAAAAATCGATGCTTCATATCTTTTGGTGTGTTTCGGATAGAGCCTCTAATGTCTTCAAAATTAGATTAGTTATTCATCAAAGAAAAAGTTGGATCACGACCTATGTTAAGAGAATTCTGATATCTGAAGATTAACAAGGTTATATGTCACTTTCTCTACAATGACAACAAGAGAAAGAGAATCGATGAATAGTTAATGTTGGTCCTAGGTCGTTGAAACCCTCAAACACCTTTTGAGCCTTTAAAATTCTTTTCTTTCCTAGCCATGAACCATAGCCTGCATTACATGCTTTTAAAAGCCCTTTTTAATCAAGCAAGCAATTTAAATCGATAAATGGCGCTCTCAAAACTTGAAGAGTTTTTCCATAAGGGTCGTGACTTCATGAATTAATCTATTTGTTATTATGCATGTTGATAAAATAAATGCTAAGAAAAGAAACAACCTTTCTTGATAAAGCCTGAGCATCTTGTTGTTGAAATTCATAAAAATGTCACCTCATCACAGACCATCAAAAGATATACCCAAAATCAGAGTTTAAAGTGGACACAAAGAACCATGAAAAAACCATTTTAATCTTACAACGGGTCAATTTCTGTTTTCAAAATACAAGACAATCGAAGGACTACATTGAATGACGTGTGTTGGGTCTTTGACCAAAGGAGCTCGAATTTCAAAAATAACTTTTCAAAAACTGACATCTTTCTAATTTCATTTCAACAATTAGACTTGAATAGACATGATCGTTGAAATGTGAGATTTGATTCCATAACAAGAAAGATTTTCAAACAAGAACATCAGTTGAGTTTGCAAAATCCTCGATAAAAATGACATCAATATTTCTCGACACTCCTTGAAATGTTGACCACCTGGGGGCAATACAGTGGGCCCTTAGAAGAAAAGCAAACAATATCCAGATCAGCTGGGGCAAAGAAAGAATCAGATGATGAGTCGTCAAAGTTCATCAAAGTTATGTTTAGCATTTGACGATGATAAAGAAAAACCTTCTTGAGTATAAACCGATGAGCGAACCTTCAGATCATTTTAGGGGCAATGTTGTTCAAAGACAATCCATGATCTAGTGTATTTCAGCAGCAATTGACGAGCAACGCTGCACTTGAAGGATATTTTCATATCTTCATCTTGGGTTACCCTGTAAAACATGGCTATGACTACTGACAGATGTTATCGGGTGAATGCATTTGAATGAATATTGAACATATGCATACCACTAAGATTGACTATGGGACCATCTATTCTGAAGCTCAAATGCGCACTTCACCGCATGAATATGGGTGATAACATGAACATCATTGATGATGCCAAAGCAGTTATTTTCACGATCTGATTTGACAAACTAAGAGGAATCCATAGAGAAATACATCGCGCTTACAATGATGAGCTGTTTACTGCAAAGCATGAGATCCATGTCTAGATGACTTGGCTGTTCCATGAAGGTTGGTGACCACATATACTTGAACGATGTTTCAACCGAAGACAAGTTCATGACCGATTAACAATCTTGATGGGGTGTTGACATGATGCACACAATCAATCAAAGGATAATTCTCAGAAGAATCCAAGAGAGAAAATTCTTCATGATGAATCAACCAACACCACACTTGGGGGCATTGCCAAGCTTGATGAGCGATGCGAGCAGTAATTGTCGAAGACAGCCCAGGATGGGCACTGCATTTACAGCTGAATAATGGCTAGCACATGAATGAGTCAATGCATCGGAAGAACAAAGAAAGTTTTGGGATACAAACAAGGGCACCCTATGACGATGGAGCATCAAGGAGGGGGGGACCTATATTTCGAATCAGGTAAGGATGCATGCATATCATCTAACCTCTAAAAAAAAAAACCATTTGCACATATTTTTGAATTGTTACAGGAAAATCCTTAATGAGGTCCAGCAAGATGGTGGAAAAAGAAAGAAGCATTGTGGTAATGATAATAAAGAATCGGTTTTGATCATGGAATAAAAGGACGATGGGACCTTATCATTAGGAAAATCCCAAAGAAATGAAAAGATCAACCTTGCAACCGGGAAGCCTCGAGTTTTCAACCCTTGCAGTCAGGAAACACCGAGTTTTCAAACCCTATGATCGGAAATTATCAGGAAGCACCAAGTTTTCCAGCCCTTCTTCTGTCATCCCCTCAGGACTTCGCCAGGTAAGTCCTATTTTTCACACTTGTCATATCACATTTTTTCCATCTGGGTAGGTCACAATCAATCAAAGGATAATTCTCAGAAGAATCCAAGAGAGAAAATTCTTCATGATGAATCAACCAACACCACACTTGGGGGCATTGCCAAGCTTGATGAGCGATGCGAGCAGTAATTGTCGAAGACAGCCCAGGATGGGCACTGCATTTACAGCTGAATAATGGCTAGCACATGAATGAGTCAATGCATCGGAAGAACAAAGAAAGTTTTGGGATACAAACAAGGGCACCCTATGACGATGGAGCATCAAGGAGGGGGGGACCTATATTTCGAATCAGGTAAGGATGCATGCATATCATCTAACCTCTAAAAAAAAAAACCATTTGCACATATTTTTGAATTGTTACAGGAAAATCCTTAATGAGGTCCAGCAAGATGGTGGAAAAAGAAAGAAGCATTGTGGTAATGATAATAAAGAATCGGTTTTGATCATGGAATAAAAGGACGATGGGACCTTATCATTAGGAAAATCCCAAAGAAATGAAAAGATCAACCTTGCAACCGGGAAGCCTCGAGTTTTCAACCCTTGCAGTCAGGAAACACCGAGTTTTCAAACCCTATGATCGGAAATTATCAGGAAGCACCAAGTTTTCCAGCCCTTCTTCTGTCATCCCCTCAGGACTTCGCCAGGTAAGTCCTATTTTTCACACTTGTCATATCACATTTTTTCCATCTGGGTAGGTCACAATCAATCAAAGGATAATTCTCAGAAGAATCCAAGAGAGAAAATTCTTCATGATGAATCAACCAACACCACACTTGGGGGCATTGCCAAGCTTGATGAGCGATGCGAGCAGTAATTGTCGAAGACAGCCCAGGATGGGCACTGCATTTACAGCTGAATAATGGCTAGCACATGAATGAGTCAATGCATCGGAAGAACAAAGAAAGTTTTGGGATACAAACAAGGGCACCCTATGACGATGGAGCATCAAGGAGGGGGGGACCTATATTTCGAATCAGGTAAGGATGCATGCATATCATCTAACCTCTAAAAAAAAAAACCATTTGCACATATTTTTGAATTGTTACAGGAAAATCCTTAATGAGGTCCAGCAAGATGGTGGAAAAAGAAAGAAGCATTGTGGTAATGATAATAAAGAATCGGTTTTGATCATGGAATAAAAGGACGATGGGACCTTATCATTAGGAAAATCCCAAAGAAATGAAAAGATCAACCTTGCAACCGGGAAGCCTCGAGTTTTCAACCCTTGCAGTCAGGAAACACCGAGTTTTCAAACCCTATGATCGGAAATTATCAGGAAGCACCAAGTTTTCCAGCCCTTCTTCTGTCATCCCCTCAGGACTTCGCCAGGTAAGTCCTATTTTTCACACTTGTCATATCACATTTTTTCCATCTGGGTAGGTCACCCATTACAATGAGACCGCACTTCACATTCTTTCTATCTAGGTAGGTCGCCCATCATAACGAGACCAGTTCATCATATTTTTTTTTCCATTTTTGGGTAGGTCACCCATTACAATGAGACCGCACTTCACATTCTTTCTATTTGGGTAGGTCGCCCATCACAACGAGACCACTTCATCATTTTTTTTCCATCTGGGTAGGTCACCCATGACAATGAGACCACACTTCATATTTTTTCCATCCGGGTAGGTCACCCATTACAATGAGACCGCACTTCATATTCTTTCTATTTGGGTAGGTCGCCCATCACAACGAGACCACTTCATCATATTTTTTCCATCTGGGTAGGTCACCCATTACAATGAGACCACACTTCATATTTTTTCCATTTTGGGTAGGTCACCCATCACAATGAGACCACCATTTTTTCTGGGTAGGTCACCCATTAGAATGAGACCATTCTTCATCTTTTGTTTATCTGGGTCGGTCACCCATAATAATGAGGCCATTCTTCCCCCTGGGTAGGTCACCCAAAGAATGAGACCACTCTTCCTTTTTCCACTTGGGTAGGTCACCCATCACAATGAGACCACCATTTTTTCTGGGTAGGTCACCCATTAGAATGAGACCATTCTCCATCTTTTTTTACCTGGGTAGGTCACCCATAAGAATGAGGCCATTCCTCCCCCTGGGTAGGTCACCCAAAGAATGAGACCACTCTTCCTTTTTCCACTTGGGTAGGTCACCCATCACAATGAGACCACCATTTGTTCTGGGTAGGTCACCCATTAGAATGAGACCATTCTCCATTTTTTTTTTACCTGGGTAGGTCACCCATAAGAATGAGGCCATTCTTCCCCCTGGGTAGGTCACCCAAAGAATGAGACCACTCTTCCTCCTTTCCACTTGGGTAGGTCACCCATTATAATGAGAACACTTTTTACACATTCTTTTGTTCCAGTTGAATGAGGTTGCCAGATGAGATCTCATGTAGCTTTGGTTAAAGGGAATCTCAATATGGGATTTCAGGCTGACCGAGTTACACACATTCTTTGATGTTGGTTAAAGGAGGTCGTCAGATGGGATCTCAGGATAATAAAAGAAAAAAAGAGAGACAAAAAAAAAGAAATAAAAAAAAGGAAGATTGCTGATGAAGTGGATATCGAGCAAACAGAAAGATAAGTTTTTCTTTACAAAGCTTACTGGCAAAACATCGAGGATTTTTGCTTCGTAAGCATTGTAAAGAGGGGGCATCTGTTGCTACCCAATTTTTGACCCATGTTTTTGATATATTTTCAAAAAAATCCAAAAATAGAGAAAAACAAAGAAAATCCAAAAAAAATATGTTTTTAATATATTTTCGTCATTTTAGCATTTTCAACGTCGTCTAAATTTTTTTTAAAACTTTTTAAGGGTCTTTCGAACGCGGTCGACTTTTCACGCGTCATTTTTAAAATAATTGATTTTCCGAATTTGAGTCGACGTTGATATTGCTCGTTTTCAAAAAAAAATACAAAAAAACAAGAAAAATCAAATTTTACAAAAAAAAGAAAATTAAGGGACCAATTTTGAGGCCGAAACAATATTTTTGCCTATGTATAAGGAATTTTGAATTTTGGAAGGAGGGGCAACCTAAGAATTTTTTTTTTCTCTTCACCTGAAACTAGCCGTTCCCCCTGGCCCAAGACCATTATTTAACCCTTCTCTTTCGGCTGAAAATTAGCAGCTCAGCCCCACCTAGGTCTTCTTTTCCTTATTTCCAGCCGACCACATACGCTCCCCCTCACCATCTGCCCACTCTCCCTGCCCCATGCAAAACGAAGACAGCCCCTTTGTAATTAATTTTTCTTCTCTTTCCCCTCATAAAACCGGCCTCACAGCCTCTCCCCCAAAAAAAAAAAACTCTCCCTCTCCTGGCCAAAAACAAGCCGGCGGTCTTCAATGCCAAGAACTAGGGAGCACTAAAAGTCACCCGGCCAAGACCTGCCACACAGAAGTCGGTCCCCCATTTTCTCCTTCCAGCCGATTCCCCCTCTGCAAAAAAAAAAAAAGAGAAAAGGAAAAAGCCACAGACCTCCTCCCTTGGCTTGGAGAAAGACAACCGGAGAGAAATAAAACCCACAAGCCGCCCAAAGCTTTCCCATTTTCTTGGTCAAAAAGACCACCAGAGAAGACACGAAAAGACCCCCCTTTTGTTTGCACATTTCCAGCTTCTTCTCCCAAACCAGAGCAGCCCCCTCCCCGTTTTCATTTTTTTTTCCTTCCCCAAACCAGTACCACCCACAACGCCCCTACTTCTCTTTCGGCCACCAAACAAAACCAAACAGCCACTTCCCTCAATCCTCTTCCCTGCGGCTGCTCCCTCCCCGTCAGCGGCAGCGTCCCCCACGGACCCAGATCGGTCCGCCGCTGCTTCATCCTCTGCTCTTCAATCAGCCTCCAGCGGCAGCCCGAACGCAGCGACCAGCAACAGAACCTCCCCTTCTCAGCAGTGTCTCCTCCTCCTCCAGACCATCAACGCCGTCCGCCAACCGCAGCAGCTCCTCCCCACGGACCCGATCTGCTCACCACCGAGGAAACATCTCCACCGCCGCAGCATCCCCGCCGCCAGAACTGCCCAACAGCGGCCACAGAAGCTGGATCTGTCACCAGCAGAGGAAAACACACCGAAAAAAAAGGAAGGGATAATCAGATCTGAAAAGTAAAGAAAAATTAAAGTCGACTGGATGTGGGGTTTTGTTTGAGATTTGCAGGTGACGGACAGCAGGGGATTGAAGAGAGGAATAAGCCATTACAGACCCCCCTATTTTCGGTTTGTTTTCACGGCGGCGCGTGGACCCACGCGCCGCCAGTGGCGGTGGTGCGTGAGCTCCACACGCCGCACTGTTACCGAGCCCAGAAACCATGACGAACACTGTTCCCGCTGCAGAAGTCCCTACTTGAAATTTTTAGAATTTTAGGGACTGTTTTTTGTAACTTTTAAATTAATTAATGTAATTTTTATTTATTTTGAATTTGAAGTTGTATTTGTATTTGTATTGTGATGTAAAAGAAAAGAAAAAGAAAAGAAAAGAAACAAAAAAATAGTGAAAAGTGAATGTATTGTGTTTGTATTTTTTATTTATGTCATTAAATAATAATAATAAAAAGGACAAAAAAAGAATTAATTGTTAATTTAAATATGGTTAAATATCTCAAGGACAAATAAAATCAAGTTGTATTTTCCACGAAAATTTAAGGACAAGTTTCTACATATATTCGGGGATTTAATAACTGATTTATTCAAGCCTTAGAATTTAATTAATAGTTTAAATTTTCTTAAATATGGTTAAATATTTCAAGGACAAATAAAATCAAGTTGTATTTTCCATGAAAATGTAAGAACAAGTTTTTTACATATATTCGGGTATTTAACGACTGATTTATTCAAGGCTTAGAATTTAATTAATATTTTAAATTTTCAAATCACATCAGAACACAATGCAGCTTACCTCAGGTAGGGTGAGTTAGGGGTGCTAATACCTTCCCTAACCACAACCAGTCCCTTACCCGCGATCTCTGACAAGACCAGTACATCAGGTTTCCTAGTAGCCCTCAATGAATTACTAGGTGGCGACTCCCACGAACTAATTCAAAGCAAACACAAAAACGATGAAAAATCACCAGCCGATGCCGCGCGCAGGATATTTTTTTGGGGTGCGACAATAGAGACGATGCCTCAATTACCAGTACCGACACCTCCAGTGGCACAAGCAACACAGATACCGCAAGTTGCCCCTACACCAGTGGATAATGTGGTTACACTAGTTCGGGTAGTGAAGAGTATGCGGGAGTTGGGATGTGACTCATTTTCAGGAGAGCCTGATGCTGAGATAGTAGGTAGATGGTTACGTACGGTGGAGGACATTATGGAACAGATTCGGGTGACAGAGGATTTACGAGTAAATTGTGCCACCTACTTACTATCAGACAGAGCACTATCATGGTGGGATATAGTGCGATCTAGGAGGCCTGCGGGGTCTTGGACATGGACTGAATTTAGAGTTCAGTTTGAGAACCAGTTTTACTCATCATATCATCGGAAGATGAAGGAGCAGGAGTTTCTAGCTTTGAGGCAGGAGGGTATGACGGTACTTGAGTATGAAAGAAGATTTCATGATCTTTCCATGTTTGCTCCACAGTTTGTTCCCACCGAACAATACATGATTGATAGACTACGGGATGGATTACGCCAGGATTTAAGACAAGGCCTAATAGCACTTAGATTTGGGACAACCAGAGAACTTATAAAGGCAGCACAAGCTCTTGAGGCATGTATAGTTGAAGGACAGCAAAGTCAGACAGAGGTGGGTAAAAGGAAGGATATCGATTTTTCCTCAAGTAGACCTCCTTTTTCTAAAAAGGGTAATGGACAGTTCAACCAGTTTAAGAGGAAGGGAGGAGCAGTATCTAGGCCTATTCAGAGTACTGGTGCTGGGACTACTAGGAGACAACCATCTTTTCAGGGAGGTTCTACTGGAGGGACATCAGGATTAAATGCTTTATCTTATCCCCAATGTGTTCGGTGTGAGCAGAGACATCCAGGAGATTTTTCAGTGACACTAGGACGATGCTATATTTGCAGGGCTGAGGGGCATAGATGGCGTGATTGCTCTTATTTAGGCAGAGGATGTTACTATTGTGGAGGACAGGGACACATCCGTAGAGATTGTCCACGGAGAGCTGAGTTCATCCAAGGACAGAGACAACAGACCCAAAGCCAGCAACAGTCTGTCACTGTGGATAGACCGGGTAGACCAGCACAGTCGGGGGCTAGTGGAAATAGAGGTCGGCCTAGGATGCAGGGTGACAGGACCCAGGGCAGAGTATTTCATATGACGCAGGAAGAGGTCAGAGTCGCCCCAAATGTAGTAGCAGGTACTTTACAGTTAAATTCATTACATGTACATGCATTGATTGATCCTGGGGCTACACATTCATTTGTGGCTAATAAAATTGTGGGGAAAATAGGAAAAAGACCTAGCAGGGTAGATAGAGGATTTATGATAAGTACTCCTTTAGGTGAAGTTGTAGTCATTGATGTAGTCTACAAGGGAATTTGGATTAGTATAGATGGGCTCGAGTTGGGAGTAGATTTAATTCCCTTGGAATTACAGGATTTTGAAGTAATACTAGGTATGGATTGGTTAAGTGTATATAAGGCTCAAATGGACTGCTTTGCAAAAACGGTGACTCTCCAAGGACCGAATGGAATGAGAGTGATTTTTGGAGGGGAAAAGAACATTATACCGAATTGCATCATCTCAGTTATGACTGCAAGGAAGATGGTTAAAAAGGGATGTGAAGCTTACCTTGCTTACGTGTTAGATTCGAAAGAAAAAACTGGAGAATTGACAAACATCCCTATAGTGAGAGAATTTACAGATGTGTTCCCAGATGAATTACTGGGGTTACCACCAGATAGGGAAGTGGAAGTTTCCATTGATGTA
Organism: Populus alba x Populus glandulosa; assembly: GCA_033617975.1. NCBI lineage: Eukaryota > Viridiplantae > Streptophyta > Magnoliopsida > Malpighiales > Salicaceae > Populus > Populus alba x Populus glandulosa. The sequence continues at coordinate 3,708,064 of CM066155.1, read as the reverse complement.
CTACCTGGGATCACACCTGTTGCTTAACCACCATATAGAATGGCGCCTGCGGATCTAACACAAGGAGCTGAAAAAGAGGCTAACAACTGCACCCATGTTAACACTTCCATCTGGGTCTAAAGGATTTGTAGTTTACAGTGATGCTTCAGGGAAAGGATTGGGTTGTGTTTTGATGCAGCATGGTAAAGTGATTGCCTATGCCTCAAGACAATTAAAAACTCATGAGATTAATTATCCGGTGCATGATTTAGAATTGGCAGTTGTTGTATTTGCTCTTAAAGTATGGAGGCATTTTTTGTATGGATCCCGAGTTCAAATATTCACCGATCATAAGAGTTTGAGGTATCTAATGACGTAAAAGGAGTTGAATATGCTGCAAAGACGTTGGGTGGAGTTAATTAAGGATTATGATTGTGTAATAGAGTATCATCCGGGGAAAGCAAATGTGGTTGCAGATGCCCTTAGCCGAAAAAATAAGATGATAGATGTTGTTTTAGATGACAATGATGAAAGAGAATTGCTTGAGTTGAGGAAGTTAAATGCTAAGGTAGAAGTTGGACCTAGAGGTTCTTTAATTGCCCAATTACGAGTAAGGTCGATACTTCGGGATAAGGTATTAGAAGCACAACAAAATGATGAAAAAGTCGACAAAATAAGGGACAATGTGAAGTCAGGAGTTGGGACTTCCTTCCAAATCCTAGAGGATGGAATGATAGCATTTGGAAAACGAATGTATTTACCTGATGATGAAGCACTAAAAAGAGAAGTGTTGCAAGAAGCACATGAGTCTAGATTTGCAACTCATCCTGGGAGTACTAAAATGTATCAAGATTTAAAAGAATGTTACTGGTGGCCGAATATGAAGAAAGATGTAGTTGAATATGTGGCTAAGTGTGGTATATGTCAGCAAGTAAAGGTGGAGCACCAGAAGCCTACAGGGCCTTTACAGCCATTATTGATACCTCAATGGAAGTGGGAAGACATTTCTATGGACTTTGTATCAGGTCTGCCTAAAGGGAAAAGAGGCAATAATGCTATTTGGGTCATAGTGGATAGATTGACCAAGTCTGCTCTCTTCTTGGCTATGAGAAAGACAGATTCGATTGATAAACTGGCACAATTATATGTAAATGAGGTAATAAGATTGCATGGAGTGCCAGTGTCTATAGTATCAGATCGGGATCCTAGATTCACATCTTGATTATGGCCAAGCATTCAACGGGTTTTAGGGACAAGATTGAATTTAAGTACATCATTTCACCCTCAAACTGATGGGCAGACAGAAAGAACAATTCAAACCCTGGAAGATTTGTTGAGGGCTTGCATATTAGAATTTAGGGGCAATTGGGAGGATCATCTACCATTGGTAGAGTTTACTTATAATAACAGCTACCAGGCAACTGTGGGGATGGCACCGTATGAAGCCTTGTATGGAAGAAAATGTCGAACGCCATTATGTTGGGAAGAGGTAGGGGATACAAAGTTAAATGGACCTGAGATGGTTCAAATCATCACAGAAAAAGTGAAAATCATAAAAGACCGAATGAAAGCGGCTCAAGATAGACAAAAGAGCTATGCAGATGTTCGAAGAAGACCTCTGGAGTTTAATGTGGGTGATCAAGTATACTTGAAGGTCGCTCCCTGGAAACACATGTTAAGATTTGGAATGAAAGGGAAATTGGCCCCGAGGTATATTGGTCCCTATGAAGTCCTTAAAAGGATTGGATCGGTGGCTTACAGATTGGCCTTGCCCTCACATCTAAATAAGATCCATGATGTATTCCATGTTTCGATGTTAAGAAAGGCTGAAGTAGATCCATCTCGAGTCCTACCACAAGTTCCTTTGGAGATTGCAGAAGACCTGACTCTGGAAGTGAAACCAGTGAAGGTGCTCGATTATAGTGAAAAAGAATTGAGGAATAAAAAAATTCCTATGATTAAGGTGTTATGGAGAAGTTCACAAATTGAAGAAGTAACGTGGGAAAGAGAGTCTGAAATGAGAAGGAAGTATCCTGAGTTATTAATAAATACTGGTAAGAATCTAATTTCGAGGAAGAAATTTATATAAGGAGGGGAGGATGTAAAACCCCGGATAATATTATTGATAGTAAGAAAAGTCAGGATTATAAAAAAAATGAGGAAAATGGATAAATTAAATTATAAAAATGATGATATATTTGAGAATTTGAATTAAAATGTTTTGTTCAAGTGCTAGTATATATAAATAAATAAATATACACGAAAATGTTAAAGAGTTTTTTTTTTTAGAAGTGAATTTCATGAAACTAAAAGTACCAACGAGTAACTTAGTGAAATTCAATATAACCCGGGCAAGATTTGGTATAAACATGTATCAAGATTCAGGAAATTTTACCCAAAATCTTAAAAGTTACTGTTGAGGGATATAGAAGGCAAAAAAAAAAAAGTGAAAGAAAAATTTAGGGACATGGATAGTATTTAAAAAAAAGAAAAAAAAAAAGAAAACTATATATATATATAAGTGCAAGTGTGTGCGGAAGAAAAAGAATTAAGGACATGGATGGTATTTTTTAAAAAAGTTAATTATATATATACATGTATAAGTGCAAGTGTGTGTGCGGAAGAAAAAATTAAGGACATGGATGGTATTTTTAAAAAGTTAATTATAAGTGCAAGTGTGTGTGCGCAAGTGTGTGTGTGTGTGAGTGCAAGTGTGTGCTGGAAGGAGAAAGAAAAATAAAAACTAAACTTACCTTTCAAAGAGGAAGAAGAAGCATTCGGCCACGAGAGGAGTAAAAATAATTCAAGCAAGGAAAGTTTCAATACAAAAGTGTTAAAGTTTTGGCTATTATTTGGTAAAGTGCCCTTACACTTTTAAATAAGATTCTTGATAAATAAATACTTTAAATTGTTTGAACTTTGTGAAATGAGGAATTAGGGTTCATAATAAATTTTGGGGGAAATTATAATTGATTGTGAAATTATGTTAAGATTGTTGAAGTGAGTAGAGAAAGTAGGAAATTATGGAAATTGAAGCAAAATTTTAGGTGTTCTTGAAGAAGAGATGTTTTGGAAAAATAATATTAAGAAGAATAAAATTTGAATAAGATGATGAGATTGTGTAGGAAAGAGATGATATTAATGTTAAAGAGAGAATGGATCATGAATTTTTTTATGTTTACCTTTAATTTAAATTTTGGTAAAATAAATTTAAATAAATACATTTAAAGAATGTATATATATATATATATATATATATATATATATATTGTTTTGAATGATGAAATGTTATGTGTTACAATGCGGAAATTGAAGAATAGGAAGGAAATTTTTCATGTTTCTCTCTAAATTTTATTTTGGCAAATGAAAGGATAATTGGAAGGAATTTATTTATTGAGTGTTTTGATATGGAAAGTAGATTAATGATGTGATATACATGTCAATTCAGGAGAGGCTGCCAGGCCGACACCACAGCAGGGAACTACGGCTCGAGCTCAGTCGTCAGGTAATTACACGATACCTGAATTTAACATTAGACAATATGTATTTTTTTTATTGGATTGATTGTGGTTGACATATTAGAAATTATTATGTTGTTTACTTGAGAAAATAAGATATGCTATATGATGAATAAATTCTTGAATGAATGGGATTAGTGCCCTGGTGAATGGGCGTTGTAAGAAATTGAGTCCCTGGTTAATGGGATTAATACCTTGGCGAATGGGTAAGTTGTTGAACTAATTCCTGATTTAAATGGAATTAGTGCCCTGGCAAATGGGCGAGATGAATAATGAATTCCCTGGTTAATGAGATTCGTACCCTGATGAATGGGTGAAAATGTTGAACTAGTTTTTGGACTGATGACAACCGTGCTTGTTGAATGGACTGGTAGATTATTCTGAAATTTAATTGATATATAATAATACTAGATGAGCAAGTTAATTTAATGATCTTTTGACTAAATTTACAAAAAAAAAAAGGGGAAGAAACAAAGAAAGTAGAATAATTTTATAAATGTCTTTTTATTTTTATTTGTCTAATTGAATTATTGTATTAAATCTATTTTCAGGTACATCCCCCTACAGGACTGAACAGTAGATTAGTTCCTTATATTTTGTTGAATATCATGTTGTAATGAATGAATTTATCCTTTTGTTATGTAATATAATGCGTCTACAATTTATCGAAAGCTTTTTGTGTAGCATAATCTATATTATGAATTTCTGCTTTAATTATGAACTTATTTCGATTACAATTTCGTTAACGATCCTTATTAATGTACTCTAGTTACCGTTTTTAGAATCATTCTTTAGATTGCATCCATGTAAATATGGGATATTGAATTGTTTAGACATATGTGAATTTAATTATTGAGAAGTTGTGATGTAATGAGAGGATGATGTCCTGGATGATAGGATAAGTAAGAAATTTGTTAATTGGGGATTGTAGAAGAAAAGTCGATAACTTGGTACCTAATAATATAGAGGAAACTCTGCCGAATTTTTTACTGATTACAGGAAAAAAAAATCCCTTATTTTAATTGAATTATCATGTCTTTACTATATGTTTTAGATGTATAAATATTGGGGTTGTTACAATGTGAAAGCTCATTAAGAATAAATTATTTAATTTAATAGGTATAAAATAACTTAGGTTATAAGTAAATACATAAAGTTTTTTTAATAAAAGCTTTATGTATAAAACCATGTTGTTATGTATAATTAAAAAGAACACATCGTTTTCATGGATACAATGAGTTGCTATCATGTTAAATATGTATATATAAAGAAAGACTTGGCAGAACTTGAGTGTTGTTGATAGAGGATTACAATGTTGCGCATCTCTAGAGGTATTGTGGATAGAGGATTGGAGTGAGCTTATCCATATTAGTGATTTGCAAGATTTGTCTTCGCTACGAAGATTAGGGATTCGTGGTTGTGCGAAGCTCATCAGTATTGATTTACGACAATTGCCTTCTCTTGTTGAATTACAAATCACTAGGTGTCGGTGTTTGAGAGATATCCTAGAGGATGATTGGTTAGGCAACCTTACCTACCTGAAGAGATTGAGAATCGGTGGTTTCTCAGAGGAGATGGAGGCTTTTCCTACAGTAGTTTTAAACTCATTCCAACACTTGAGTGGGTCCCTTGAATACCTAGAGATATGTGGATGGGATAAACTGAAGAGTGTACCCCACCAAATTCAACACCTCATTGCCCTCGAGGTATTGTCAATACATGATTTCAAGGGAGAGGAATTTGAGGAAGCATTGCCAGAATGGTTGGCCAACCTTTCTACTCTTCAATCTCTTCTGATTATGGATTGCAATAATCTCAAGTATCTGCCAAGTTCAACAGCCATTCAACGCCTCTCTAAATTGAAGGAATTGTTGATTCAGGGATGTCCACATCTATCAGAAAATTGTAGAAAGGAAAATGGCTCTGAGTGGCCCAAGATTTCTCATATCCCAACAATCCAGATAGACTTGCAACTTGTACAGGTAAGTTGGGATTTAAATTATTTCGTTTCTTTGTAGTATGTTTAGGAGAGAGAACGAATTTTAGTTAACAAAATATAACCTAAATTTGTCATGTATCAAAAATAAAATCAATAGCCATCCAACATTTTTTCAATCATTATTTTAATATCATTCTTACAAGATAATTTAACCTATATTTAAAAATAATTGCATTATCTATATAGTATTATTTATTTTAAAATCATCAACTTTATATACAATTATGATACTTTAAACATACCATTAAATCTTAAGATTAACTAATTTATAAAACTCACATTTAAATAACAACCATTGAGGTTACAAACCAATCACTTTTTAGTAGCAAATACAATTAAAGCTGAAAACACTCTTTAGTTGACCCCAATATTAAAAAAAAAAAAAAGAGGCAAACTTGGCTCCAGTTTATATAAAATATAAATTAATATATTATATAGTGATAATATATTATCTAACTTCAACCAGTACAAGTAAAACAAAAAATCTTTAAAAATCAAATGTTAACTTAGATAAGTAGTGATAGGATTGATTAAGAACATTATTTTTGGAAGGTAGTTAAACTATTGAAAAGGTATTTTAGAAATTTATTAGATAATGATATTTTTCACTGATTTTCATGTTGGAATATGTTTATTTATTTATTTATTTATTGTATTCATTGAATTGGATATGCTTCCTATACATGTTTAGAAACTATGATTCATTCTGCATTTTGTAGTTTAGCGTTGTTTATATTTCCAAAACTAATACCAAGTTGGCTATTTCAACTATCATATGTGCAGTCGGAGTAGCTCGAAGACTCGGACCTCGATGACTGAATGAAGCCATGAAATGGTTATTAAAAGCTTATGCAGAATAGTGTTTGTCAGGCTGGATAAATGTGTAACCTGCATAATTTTCTCGTATCTTTATGAGAAAGTATATTAGTTAAAATGTAAGAAAATAGATGGAGCTGGCAGCTTATCACGAAGATAGAAGAGCTAATATAGATATGGATGTGAATTCGTTTGTGTAACTTCTATTATTTTATATTTGATTTTGTTATTTAACTTTAAAGGATTCGATTTTTATGAGGTTATATATGTTGATGATGTTCTACTCCAAATATTTGAAGAATTATTGTACTTTTTGTCTTGTAAATCTACCTTCATCTTACATAATATGTTGTTATTAACTCACGACTATTTTCCTTGATCTCTCTCTCTCTCTCTCTCTATTATTTTCTTTTAAGTACTTGAATATCTAAAATAAGGCATAAAAGCTACATGATAAAAATATGGTTGATTTCACAAAGTCTATTCAAACTACAATTAGTTGCAGAAAAATGAGAACGAAGGTTACCTCTAACTAGAGAAGCTGAGGGGCCTCATTGCTGAACCAAAGGGAAGAAAAACTGATTCACTGTGTACAAACTGCCATGTACACAGCATGATGTCAACCACTTTTGAAGGATCTAAATCTGTTTTTCCTGATCTGCAGCAAGCTAATCATCAGAAACCCCTTAAATGCACATGTTTGCACCTACTTGATACATTCGCAATTTGGATTTTGTAATCTTCATTACTGAACACAAGCTTTCGACACTAACTTGGCCATCTAAGAGTAAAGCTACCTTGACCAGTAAAATTGCTGACTAACATCTCTTTAATTCATTCTTTGGTTTTACAACAACCCACACCCCGTAATTGTTGAATAATAAACTCAATATCCAGAAGGTCAAGGAAGGCAACCACCCACCAGCCGCAGCCGCCAGCCACCAGCCGCAGTCGCCAGCCGCCTTCACACCTGGAACAGTAGATTTTCGTATTCTGTTTTTTGTGTATAAATAGAGTGCCCAGCTTATGTTATATGTGTGGAGAGAATTGAGAGGAACACTTGAAAGAGAATAGAGAGAGAGAGGGCGTGTAATTGTTAAGCTTTTATTGTGTTATTGTAAGCTTCGGTTTTGTGTAATAAAACAATGTGTTTTATCCCCTCTGAGTGTTTCAAAGCCACCACCAGTGGTTTATCCCACCAACAATTGGTATCAGAGCCCCGTTCGTCGGAAAACAGAAGAGTTTTGGGGTATATCCGAATTTTCAAAGTTGTCAAAAACAAGTTTTGATCATTCCACAGTGTAGAGCTCATCAAGACGAGTTCACTGTCGCAAGAATCAGCCCGATCGAAGACCGCGGTGAGCCACACGCGCCGCCTGAAGATTCTGCACAGAAGACCACGCGCATCCCACGCGCGCCAGAGGTTGAAGACGACTGACGTGTACGCGTGCCATATTCAAGCCGAGCCGAGCCGTTCACGCCGAGTCCAAGCCGAGCCGCAAGCCGAGTCCAGCCGAGCCACCAGCCGCGCCGTACTCCGTGCCGAGCCGAGCCGCGTTCCAGCCTCAGCCGAGCTGAAGGAATATTCCACAGAATATTCCCGGTTCAACCCAGCGAACCGCCTGCCGTACAGAATTGGTTTTGTGACCGGTTCACCCATGTTCTGACCCGATTTCAACAAAGTCAGACCGGTTCCCTACTATTTGGACCATTCCGGATCGATCTACAGTGTCCGTTTGGCCAAATTCGGCTCCCAAGAAGGTGATATAGTCATTCAAAGAGCAAAATGACTATAGAAGGTACACATACACTCATCCCGAAACTGACCAAAGACAACTATGATAGTTGGTGCATCAGATTGAAGGCATTCCTTGGGTCATAAGAGTGTTTGGATATTGTACAAACTGGTTATGATGAACCAGAGTCCAAAGAAAGAGAAGATGCTTTACAAGAAGCACAGAACCAAGCCCTCAAAGTCAACAGAAAGAAGGACAACAAAGCAAAGACCATCATCTATCAAGGTCTTGATGAAGATACATTCGAGATCATAGCTTCCGCTGAAACGTCACATGATATATGGGAGGCTCTCCAACAGAAATACAAAGGTGCTGACAGAATCAAGAAGATTCGTCTTCAATCTTTGAGAGGAGAATTCGAATTATTACGAATAAAGTCCTCAGAATCTATTTCTGATTATCATACAAGGATTATGGTGATAGTCAATCAGATGAGGAGAAATGGAGAAGCCATCATAGATACTCAAATTATTGAGAAAATTTTGAGATCCATAGATCCAAAATTTGATCATGTTGTTGTCGCAATTGAAGAGTCCAAGGAAGTGGACAAGTTGACAGTTGATGAGCTTATGAGTTCTTTGCAAGCTCATGAGCAGAAGATTGTAATGCGAAATGAAGATAAGGCCATTGAGCATGCCTTACAAGCAAAGCTGTCTTTCAAGGACAGATATGAGCAAGGGGAGACTTCATCAAGTGGCTACACCACTCAAGGAGGAAGTCAACAATCCAAAGGAGGATTCCAGAGATTCCAAGGAAGAGGTTCTTGGAATACAAGCTTTAGAGGAAGAGGTGGCAGAAACACCACCAGAGGAGGCCGAGGCCAACAAGCATTCACTCCCAGAGGAAGAGGAGGCGGTTACAATAACCGTGACAAGAGGAATATCCAATGTTATAGCTGCAATGAATTTGGGCACTATAGCACTGAATGCCGATGGAAAGCTCCGTTGGAGATACGTGAGCAAGCCAACTATGTAGAGAAGCATGATGGAGAAGCATCTGCATTTCTTGTCCAACAAGAACTTGGCGAGAAACAGGAAAACATATGGTATCTAGATACTGGAGCCAGCAATCACATGTGCGGCTACCGAGAGTTATTTGGTGATCTAGATGAGACCAAGCAAGGTCTAGTTACTTTTGGAGATACCACAAAGGTTCCATTCAAAGGTAAAGGCAGCATCCCAGTCAAGTTGAAGAATGGCGATTCCAGCTACATCGCCGATGTGTATTATGTCCCAGCCATAAAGCAGAACCTGATCAGCTTAGGTCAACTTTTGGAGAGAGGATATAGTTTTTACTCGAAGAATTGTCATCTGGCAATTAGAGACAACAATGGGAGATTAATGGCCTACGTGAAAATGTCTAAGAATAGGATGTTTCCTTTGAACATCCAGTATGATGCAACAAGGTGTTTGAGTGCCATCACCAACAGTGAAGAATGGCTTTGGCACCTAAGGCTTGGACATCTGAATTTCACGAGTTTGAAGATGCTAGCAAGCAAGAAGATGGTCAAAGGTTTGCCTCACATTGATCATCCAGATGAAATCTGTGAGAGTTGTGTCCTCAGCAAACATCACAGATCCAGTTTTGCCAAAGAAGTCAACTGGAGAGCAAAAAGGACACTGGAGTTAGTACACACAGATGTGTGTGGCCCAATCATGCCTATGTCGACTGGACAAAATAGGTACTTCCTCACTTTTACTAATGATTTTAGTAGAAAGACGTGGATATACTTTCTGAAGAGGAAGTCAGAAGTATTCAATTGTTTTAAAGATTTTAAAGCAATTGTGGAGAAGCAAACTGGTTACACGATCAGAACTGTAAGATCTGATCAAGGTGGAGAATATACAGCAAATGACTTTGAAGCCTATTGTACACAACAAGGCATCAGACATCAGACGACGCCAGCTTATACACCACAGTTGAACGGTGTAGCAGAAAGGAAGAATCGCACGATTCTTGACATGGCTAGAAGTTTGCTCAAAGCAAAGAAGCTGCCCAAGCAATACTGGGCCGAAGCTGTATCATGTGCAGTGTATCTGTTGAATCGCTGCCCGACCAGAAGTTTGCAAGGTGTTACTCCAGAAGAAGCATGGAGTGGTCACAAACCAAGTGTTACTCATCTACGAGTCTTTGGTTGTGTGGCATATGCAAAGATCCCAGATGCAAGAAGGAGAAAGCTCGATGATAAGAGCGAGAAATGCATCTTTGTCGGATATGGTGAAAGAAGGATGGGATACAGGCTGTATAATCCTATCACGAAGAAGGTGATTACAAGTAGAGATGTTATATTTGAAGATAAATCTTGGGCATGGAATGATGATCAAGAAGTAGTCAGATGGATCAACACTCATTTGATCCTTGAAGGTGAAGAAGTACCAACAGTACTTGTCGAAGAACCGATTGTGCCAGCAGCTGAACCACAAAGTCCGGCACACAGTTTCCCTGTATTCAACAGGAGGAACACACCAGGAGCATCATCATCAACACCACCATCAGCATCCTCATCAGAAGGACCAAGAAAGATGCGGAATCTTGAAGAGTTGTACGATACCACTCAGGTCATGGAAGATACAACTCTGTTTTGTTTTCATGCAGATAGTGACCCATTAAGCTTAAATAAAGCTGTCACAGAAGAGAAATGGATTAAAGCAATGGATGAAGAAATACATGCCATTGAGAAGAAAGATACCTAGAAGCTGACTTATCCACCAGAAAAGAAGAAAGCAATAGGTGTCAAATGGGTCTACAAGACGAAAGCCAAATTAGTGGATAAAGGCTACAAGCAGAGAGAAGGCATTAAAGGGAGAAGTATTCATGCTTGGCATGACATCCCTCGATTGAGTTTAAGGGGGAGATTTGTTGAATAATAAACTCAATATCCAGAAGGTCAAGGAAGGCAACCACCCACCAGCCGCAGCCGCCAGCCACCAGCCGCCTTCACACCACTGGTCAACAGCCGCCTTCACACCTGGAACAGTAGATTTCGTATTCTGTTTTTTGTGTATAAATAGAGTACCCAGCTTATGTTATATGTGTGGAGAGAATTGAGACGAACACTTGAAAGAGAATAGAGAGAGAGAAGGAGTGTAATTGTTAAGCTTTTATTGTGTTATTGTAAGCTTCGGTTTTGTGTAATAAAACAGTGTGTTTTATCCCCTTTGAGTGTTTCAAAGCCACCACCAGTGGTTTCTCCCACCAACAGTAATTTAATACATTCGTAAAAGAACAACTATGAGTTTTTTTTTTATTATTTATTTTTATTTACAGGGGGTTAACAGAGAATCCATCCAATAAGCAATTTTAGCCCCTGATAGAAGAAACATGAAGTTGCGAATTTTGTGTTGCTTTGGGTTTTCAATGTACATACATATATATACATACATATATGTGTGTGTGTGTGATGCACATAACTCAAATGCTGTTAGTTTACAACTTTTTCAGACATGTACCTTTTCTGCTATCAGCAAAAGGTTTCAAACCATATATATACTTTGCATAACTCAAATGTTGTAATTTTACTCTACTCTGAAAATCTGGCAAACAATGGGAAAAATCAAAATTCTCACTTGCACACATTTATCATAGCACCAGAAGTCCTAAACTATACCAATCCATACATTTTAATGAACTTGATCTTATTTTTTCCCTTTCAATTCTCCGTCTGTAAACTAGAAAAGAGCAAGAAAACCCCATTTTTCTTGTCCCTCGTTTGTTCTTGACCAAACTGGCCAAGAAAAGAGAAAGTGAGCAAGAAACAACACCAGTACTTCTCAGTCTTGCACTCATCAGCTTCTTCTGATACTTGAAATCAAGAAAAGGAAACGGATAAAATAAAGGGTCAAGGTGAAGAAGTCAAGTCTAAAAGTGAGGCCGGGGTTGAGATTCAGGTTTGCCTCTCTTTCTCTTTTATTATTTATGGAATTTATTGTTACATAAAAATAAAAAAAAATAAAAAAAAAGAATTGCAGAAAGCAATGGGGCATCTCGCAGCATCACATGGCAAACACTTATATAAGCACGTGGAAATGGATAATGAGGTTAAGGACTGGTGCATAGAAATGGAGAATGAAATGATTAATATGGTCAGGCACATCTGGGTGCGGTGCTACCTATATATTAGCACAACAATCGAAGAAAAGTCCATTGGCAAAGAAAACCTAGCTAAAAACAGGGGTTAGTTCATGTGATTCTGGAAAACACGGCCACCTTGAGTGTTTTTCTATATATGAAATCAAATAAGTTCAAATAAACATGGATCAATAATAATTAATCTGATTATTGACAATTAATGTGTTAGGGGGTGATCACATCGGATGCGCAGATCGCAAGCTCTCTTGTCTGCCAATTTTTTTGTCCCATTAGAGAAATATAATTGAGGGCCTTGAACAAGTAGTGAATGTATGACTTCATACTGCAATAATACTAAATCATATGATAAATCTCATCACATTGATTGAAAAAGTCGAATCCTAGAAAGCAACTGGCCGGCCATTAGAATACTTTTTAACTCAAATATATGTTTATATAAAGAAAGACTTTGCAGAAGACTGTTGTACGTAAGATTAGGAAATGCAATTAAATTTGTTTGTTTGTTTTTTTAAATCATGTCATTAACAACTCGCTGCATCAAAAAGAAAGAAAGAAAGACTTGGAAGAATACTTATAATTGTTTTTTTTTTTAAATAACATTAGACAGAGTGTGAGTACAGTGTAATTTTGTAATTTTTCTTGTGAGTTCTTTGTTTCTAGAAAGAGTAATTACGGAAATTCAATATATATAGATTAATAAGTTGCTTCATCTTTGAATCTGTCCTATGTTTAATGTGAACATAGGATCGAGGGAATTGGCTGGCTACATAAGCAGCAGACGACGAAAGGTCTAGCAATATCCTTAGGTGAGACAGATTGAAAGTGAGAAATTTATGATGTTCTGTTGCTAAAAATGTAGTGAGAAATTTACGAAAAATGTGAAAGGAAAAATCTGCAAAAAGTTAAACTAAATACATTAGAGCATCTCCAATGAAAAATAGGATCGATAACAGAAGTGTGGTTGTGATACATTTTCAACATGCTTTTTATTTGAAAATGCATCAAAATAATATTTTTTATTTTTTTAAAATCATTTTTGATATCAACATGTCAAAATGATCTGAAAACACAAAAAATATATTGATATGAAGCTTTTGAAAAAAATTTAATTTTTTTCAAAAGCGATTTTGAAATGTAAAAACAAACAGGGTTTTACGAAACTCAGTTAAAAAAGCATGTAAAAACTGCTTTACAAAAACTACATTTCAAACTCAATTTTTTAGTGAGTCCTGTGGTACAAAACGCAGTTTAGTTTGTTACCAAACACTTTGCTACGTTTGTTTCACCGCAAACACAAAAACAGCTGAAAAACAAACGTGGCCTAAATGAATGTTGAAATCATTTAAAAAAAATTTAGATATTTTTAATATAATAATTTTTTATATTTACACATAGTTGTTATTTTAAATAATTATAAATAATAAATACTTTAAAAAACAACATTATCTATTCTCAAATAATCAGTTTCACAAACCATCTACATGGTGGTCCAATGGTAAAAACCTGGAACTAAGGGGTTTTCTCCCTCTGTGAACTTAGGTTTGAGCTCTGTGGTTACTCATATGATGGCTACAAGAGACTTACATGGTCGCTAACTTTAGGGCCCGTGGGATTAGTCGAGGTGCGCACAAGCTGACTCGAACACCCATATTAATAATAATAACAAATTAATCAGCTTCACACCATATTTCTCTTCATCCCGTGCTCAATATTTTTTCTATATTTTTAAATATTAATATTTATTAATATATATTTTTTAATTTAACACATCCATATTCATTAATAGTTTCTTTTTCATTATTATTTAGGTATGAGTTTGTATTTGGACATTTAATATTTTTTTATTTTTTAAAATTAAACTATGTGAAAGCTCATTTAGAATAAATTATTTAATTTAATAGGTATAAAATAACTTAGGTTATAAGTAAATACATAAAGTTTTTTTAATAAAAGCTTTATGTATAAAACCATGTTGTTATGTATAATTAAAAAGAACACATCGTTTTCATGGATACAATGAGTTGCTATCATGTTAAATATGTATATATAAAGAAAGACTTGGTAGAAGACTGTAAGATTAGGAAATGCAATTAAATATGTTTGTTTTTTTTTATCATGTTTTTTAAATATGTTTATTTTTCTAGATTTCTTGCTTTATTTTGTTATTTTAATGTGAGTTACTTACTTAGTTTATTTTCTTTTTAATATTTTCTAGTTTTAATATAGATAATATATCTTTTAGATTCGAAAGGCAAGGTAATCTTAGTATAAAAACCATCTGTAGAGATATTCCTCTAGGTGGCTGGCTACATATGTAGGCGACGAAAGGTCTAGCAATATCTCTGCTGGTGTTTCTTTTATTAGCCATGGCATGATAAATTGACAGTGGTGGTTTGTAGAGGTGTTCAAAATAACCGAGAAAACCGATAAAAAATTACCCGAAAAAACCAAACAGAAATGAAAAACCGATTAAACCGATTTAAAAAACCATAAATATTAACAGGTCCGGTTCGGTTTCGGTTTTGACCTAGAAACCAAGTCAAACCGAACCAAACCTATTAAACAATTAAAAAAAAGCAGTATAAATAGTTAAGTTTACCTAATCGACCTCCCTCCCTGACATCTCATTCTCATCTCACAAAGTCGTCTCCTTCCTTCCCACTTCCCAGAGAAATTCTCAATCTTCCTCGATAATTAATTCTCAATCTTCCTTTCCCAAAAACCGTCTTCATTTAAGCAACGACAGCAAGGTAAATTCCTTCTTTGATTCTTTGTTTAGTGGGTTTGAAAGTCTATTCTAAGTCTATTCCATCTTCATCTTCATCTTTTCCAGAAATCGTCTCTATCTTTCAGGCGTCTTCATTTGAGCAATGACAGCAAGGTAAATTCCATCTTCATCTTTGATTCTTTGTATAGTGGGTTTGAAAGTTTATTCTAAGTCTATTCCATCTTCATCTTCATCTTTCCCATAAACCATCTCCATCTTTCAGGCTTCAACGTTTAATTCCATATGTTGACTGTTGAAAGGTAAATTTCTGCTACATACTTCTTTTATTTCATATATATTGCTTTAGATTTCAAATAATCTGTTGATTGTTGCTTTAGTCTGGATAACGTGATAAATATCATGGGTTGTTAAGCTTTAGTTGCTTCTGTGACTATAGATTAATGAGCAACAAAAGCGATATAGATTAATTGCTTTAGAAGTTCTGTAATAGTGATATAGATTAATTGTTGAGAGACTATTAATGGCTAGTCCCTACTGCTACCCCTGTGATTTTAAGCTTAAATTTATATCTTGTTTCGTTTTGTTGATGTTTTGTTTAGATAATAGAAGCAATACATGCTTTCCATTTTGTTGACTGTTGCATATCTTTTTTCAGATGTAAATATACGTTTCAATTTCATGCTAAATTATTAGTCTTTTGTTTACTGTTGATAAAAAAATATGCATGTATTGCTTCTAATTAATTTGATTGCGATTTTGATAAAATATGTATATAAATTATTGCAAAATGTGGGCATATTCCGCATATATTGCAAAATGTATCTTAGGCTTTTTTTCTTACTTTTGCATTAATTAGCATAATAGCAAGAAAGGCAATCTTAGACTATTTCTGAATATATTGCATCTGCATATATTGAAAAATATATCATAGGCTTTTTTCGTGCTTTTGCATTAATTGACAAAATAGTAGACAAGGCAATCTTAGACTATTTTCGCATGTATTGCATCTACATGTATTGCAAAATGTATCATAGGCTTTTTTCTTGCTTTGGCATTAACCGGAGGTAGAATAGTAGGCAAGGCAATCTTAGGCTATTTTCGTATGTATTGCAAAATGTATCATAGGCTATTTGCAAAATGTATCTACATAGCTGAAAATAATTGTTTGATTGATGTTGTTGGTTTCTTAATTTTAGATGGATAATCAGGAATATCCTACACCAATTGAATCAAATCCTTCAAGTTCGGAACCCAATTCTTTGCCTATTCCAATTCTAGTTCCAGTTGCTACTTCTAGTACAAATAGCAACACTGAAAGTGAAGGTAATCCAACTTTTAGATCTAATAAAAGAAAAACATCTCAAATTTGAGATCACTTTAAAAAACTAGATGGTAATGTTAAGGCTCTTAGGGCTGCATGTATGTATTGTAAAAAAGATTATGCATGTCATACTATACTTAATGGGACTAGTAACATGTGGAGTCATCTAGGTGTATGCAAAAAATTTTCTTTTGTGATTGACCGAAAACAAAAAAAACTTTAGTCTTAGAACCTACGCCTATAATAAAGGTGGATAATAATGGAGAGGAAAATCTGGTGACTAGTAAGGCGGTGGGTTATAGTTATGAAGAGTGTAGGAAAGCTCTAGGAAAAATGATTATACTTGATGAGCTACCTTTTAACTTTGTTGAAAACCAAGGATTTAAATTATTTCATCAAGTAATGTAACCTAGATTTAATGTTCCTTCTCGTTTGACGATTTAGAGAGATTGTTTTAAAATTTATGTAGTTGAGAAGGAAAAATTAAAGAAAGCTCTTAAGGATCAACGTGTATGTTTAACAACCAATACTTAGACATCAATCCAAGATATTAATTATATGTGTTTGACTGCCTATTGGATTGATGAAGGTTGGAACTTGAATAAAAGAATTCTAAACTTTTATCAAGTTTCTAATCATAAAGGTGAAACAATTGGTCAAGCAATTGAGAGTTGTTTGTTGAAATGGGAAGTTGATAACATTTTAACAGTTACAATAGATAATGCAAGTTCAAATAATTTGACAATAAAATATTTGAAGAGAGTAACAAGTAATTGCGCAACTAATATATTGTCAAATAACTTCATGCATGTTAGATGTTGTGCATATATTGTTAATCTTATTGTATGTGCGGGATTGAAAGATATTGATGATTGAGTAATATATAGAAAAATGGTACTTCTAACACAAATTCGAGATTTTATTGCAAAGGGATGAGATTAGAGAAACCGGCTACTCTTAATAACAATGGTATTACATTACTCAAATTGTGAAGTACAGAAGATGATGCAAGTCTCTGTAACACCTTCAGCTAACAATGAAGAGCTTTGATGACGACAACGAGAAGAAAATGGAACGCAATAAAATTAGAGTCTGAAATAGAGTAACGAATAGACACAACTATTCCTCTCAAGGCTTTCAGCAATGGAGGTCGGGCATAAATGAAGAGATTACAAGAACAACCTCTTGACACTGCTACTGCCGCTTTCCATAAGCTTTTTGCCAATCTTGTACGTTGTATAAGCCTCAAGAGTTGCAGACTCAATCTGTTCTAACACAAAATCTATAGGGCTCCACTTTCATGTTCTAACACAAAAATGCCCCCATTGCTATGACAACAGACAGGGAAGAAGAAACTTTGGAGAAAATCATACACGAATTTCAAATCTGAAATGAAAATTTTTTGGATCTGCTGCTAATCACAAATCCACAATCGTTACTAATTTCTCTAAAATCCCAATTTAATTTCAATTAAAGCATTACTAATTTAAAGAGTCAGAAAGAGGGGGAGAGATGTAGGAACTTACAAAGAAGCTCTGCAGCATTTTCCTAGTATCAACAATGGCAAAGGTGATCGATCATATGCATAAGAAGAAAAAAGAAAACAGGCATGCAACTTCATACCTTAAATCTAGTACCTACTACTATTTTAGGATAAGATCATAAATGAAACAGCACTTAACTACCAGGTATATTTGTCAGAAATCCATAGCTATACACATGGATTGATGAAAATAACTGAGAATCTTAAGGTTCATTTATTCCTAACCATAAACTTTTGCCGAGAAATGGGTCATTTTTTTTCCGGATACAAAACAATCTAGCAGAACCATACAACAGCCGTCATATAAACCACAGTCCACCATTTTAGCATGTACAGATTGTTACTCATATTATGAAAAGCTTAAGACATCTTTTATACCAACTTGACCATATAAAGTTATAAACTATGGCGGACATCGTGGCAAATTTCTGCTATTATCTTGCATCATAAGCGCTTATTAAGCCATGGAAAGTTAGGAACCTTGGCTGCCAATTCACTTAGCTCCCCACTGGGATTCTCATCATAATAAGTCCGTAATTGTGAGCCCGTTATATATATATGTATATTACAAACGGTACTGGAAGACCATTCTCAAACCATCTCGTTTCCTTTATTTTTTCTTGCTAAAAAGCTAGCATCCAGTTTCGTTTCTTCTACCAAAATTCTCTTTAAAATCAAGGCGGTACACCCAGCTAACTTTACAATTTTTTCTAATTTTTCTTCAGTAAGTTTTCTTAATCCATTTCTAATTGATTTTAGTATTGCTACGGGGTCTTTTTCTTTACAATTAATTTGTTGAAAAATACAATTTTACCCTTGGATTCTGAAAGATTATAAGTTTAGTCCCTGATTTTAGTTTAGTTTTTAACAAATAATTGAGATTTATTGATTGTTTATTATCAAGTCTGTATTTGGGAATTAATTATATTTTGCGATAAAATATTTAAGTTCTTCAAAAGTTTCACATATTGCTCATATGTGTAATTGGTGAATAGTAAATTCTGATTATCCTAATTGGGGTGACACTAGCATATGTTAGAATTGATTAGAATTGATTAGAATTGATTTTCTAACTTGTAGTAATTATATTTATATGTATTATTGGACTTCTTAATTATACATTTATCATAAA
Source organism: Populus alba x Populus glandulosa (assembly GCA_033617975.1). Taxonomy (NCBI): domain Eukaryota; kingdom Viridiplantae; phylum Streptophyta; class Magnoliopsida; order Malpighiales; family Salicaceae; genus Populus; species Populus alba x Populus glandulosa. The sequence continues at coordinate 3,689,143 of CM066155.1, read as the reverse complement.
ATGAACCTGTTAAATATTGTGTATAGCTTGATCTCCGCAATGACAATGGTTTCTGTAGGTTATCCTTGAGGTTGTGGTCTGTGCATGTTTTACTGATTTTTCTTTTCTTTCACTTCAAGTTTTTTCTAATATTCTATCGATGCTATTTCCCTCTTGTATTCATGCCTAGTGTTTCGCTGAATGTATAGAATAATTCATTTGTCACAGTAAAAAAAAAGGCATCAAAGAGAGAAGAAGAAGACGGAAATTTACGTGGTTCGCCACATGAGTGACTACTTGACGTAGCGGAAGTTTGTAAGAGAAGGATCACCGTCCCTTTCTTTGTAATTGTATTCGAATCCACGAATGAAAATAAGAACACTCGAATCCACGAGTAAAGATAAATTGTTTTGGGAGAAAACTGTTCTGTTATTCAAGTTAAAAGTGCCTCCCTAAGTGAATGGTTGCTTGTATTTATAAGCTTACCATTCCTAATCCTAATCAAATAATAACTTATGGAATTTAAATAAAACTAAAGATAACAGGGAAGTTCCCATACGTCAGGACTTTATGTCCACAATTCACGTCCTAGGCAATTAACAGAAATAAAAGAGGCACTAAGGCCCTAACTAAGAATCTGTGATAAATAAGGAAAGTGCAGCTGGCAATTTGTGTAGGATAGTAATTCCAGCAAGCATGTAATTCAGCTCATCGCAACCTCTTTGTATGCATCCTTTTGCTGTTCCGTAACAGCAACCAATTGTCCTGCATCAGTCTCCTCTGCTTGAAAAGAACTCGCCCTCGAGTTAGTTGAGTTGAAGGGTGACTCATCAGGTGGATGATACTCGAACAAGTCAGCAACATTGAATGTAGAAGATATTGCCATTTCTGGAGGAAGGTCTACTCGATATGCATTGTCATTTATTTTCTGTAGAATCTGATAGGGGCCATACTTCTTGTCGCTTAATTTGTTAAATGTTCCCACTGGCAACCGGCCTTTGCGTAGATATACCATTACCAGGTCTCCTTCCGTGAATACTTTAAGTCGTCGTTTCCGGTCTGCAGCTGCTTTGTATTTGGCATTGGACTCTTCCAGTTTCTGACGCACCTCTTCCTGAATGGCTTTAACCCGATCAGCCATATGTTCTGCTGCAATACTCATTCCTGGAAGCTTTGGTAGTGGTACTAAGTCTAATGCATGACTTGGGGGCTGACAGTAGACCACCTGAAATGGTGTCTTCCCAGTGGACCTGTTCTGCATACTATTGTAGGCAAATTCGGCTTGAGCCAACGTGAGGTCCCATTGTTTAGGCTTCTCTCCAGATAGGCAGCGAATCAAGTTACCTAGAGTGCGGTTTACCACCTCGGTTTGTCCATCGGTTTGCGGGTGGCTGGTGCTACTGAAGTTAAGTGTTGTGTCAAACTGTCGCCACAATGTTCTCCAAAAATGGCTAAGAAATTTAGTGTCCCTGTCTGAGGTGATAGATTTAGGGACCCCATGTAGACGAACAACTTCTTTGAAGAATAAGTTGGCCACATGCACTGCATCAGAAGTTTTCTTGCAAGCAATAAAGTGGGCCATTTTGGAATACCTGTCCACCACCACAAAGACTGAGTCGACACCCCGCTGTGTTCGTGGAAGTCCTAGGATGAAATCCATCGACAGGTCCTCCCAAGGAGCTGCTGGTATAGGTAAGGGCAGGTAGAGACCTGTATTCTGTGTTTGGCCCTTAGCTGCTTGGCATGTTGGACATCACTTGACATGGTTGCCAACGTCGCGCTTCAGTTGGGGCCAGTAGTATCGTTCCTCTGCAAGAGCCACGGTTTTATCTCGTCCTAGGTGGCCTCCCAAGCCACTCCCGTGTAGCTCATGGATTATTTGTTCCCTCAATGAGCTTCTGGGAACACATAATTGGTTGCCCCGAAATAAGTAGCCCTTGTGAATATGCATTCCCTCCTGAGATCGCCCCTGCTGACACCTGCTCCAGATATTTCTGAAATCCTCATCTTCTGCATATAATTCTTTAAGGCAGTCGAAGCCTATGACTTCAGCTCGCATAGTGACGAGTAGAGACACTTTCCGGCTTAATGCATCAGCCACTTTGTTCAGCTGCCCTGACTTGTGTTTCAATGTGAAGGTGAATCGCTGGATGAAGGCAACCCAACGAGCATGCATTCGGTTCACGTTGCTTTGGCTGTTAAGGAATTTTAGTGCTTGGTGATCACTAAATAGAATAAACTCTCGTTGCACTAAGTAATGTTCCCAAACTTTCAGGGCTCGAAATACAGCATAAAACTCAAGTTCGTAGGTGGACCACTTTTGGCAAGCCTCACTAAGTTTCTCACTATAGAATGCAATGGGTCTTCCTTCTTGAGATAGAACAGCACCCACGCCAATGATCGAAGCATCGCAATCTACCTCAAATAGTTTATCAAAATCCGGTAGTGCTAAGACTAGGGCAGAAGATAATTTCTCTTTAATTAGTGTAAAGTTGTGCTCTGCCTCGGTTCCCCAATGGAATTTTCCTTTTTTCATACATTCAGTGATCGGTGCGACGATTCTGCTAAAATCTCTGACGAATCGTCGGTAAAATGTGGCTAACCCGTGAAAGCTACGGACGTCGCTGACATTTTTCGGAGTAGGCCAATCCCGAATGGCTCGGATTTTTTCTTCATCGACTTTAATCCCATCAGCACTTACAATAAATCCCAGAAATAATAAACTGCTAGTCATGAATCTGCACTTCGGTAAATTAACATATAATTTATTCTGCTGCAAAACCGTCAGTACCTTTCGCAAGTGATCAAGGTGATCAGATTCACACCGACTGTAAATCAATATGTCATCGAAGTATACCACAACGAAGTGACCAGTAAATGGTTTGAGTACCTGATTCATTACCCGCATGAAAGTACTTGGAGCATTGGATAGCCCAAACGGCATTACCAACCACTCATATAATCCATCCTTCGTTTTGAAGGCTATTTTCCATTCATCCCCAGGTCTGATTCGAATCTGATGGTACCCACTCCGTAAATCAATTTTTGAGAAGATTTTGGAACCGGCCAGCATGTCTAGCATGTCCTCTAATCGAGGAATGGGAAATCGATATTTAATGGTGATTTTGTTAATAGCTCGGCTATCGATGCACATACGCCAACTGCCATCTTTCTTTGGTACTAACAAGGCGGGTACCGCACAAGGACTCGTACTCTCCTGAACTAACCCCTTTTTTATCAGTTCTTCCACCTGCTCTTGTAGGACAAGGCCTTCTTTCGGACTCATCCGATAGTGTGGCCGATTCGGTAGGCTAGCCCCGGGGATTAAATCAATATGATGTTGAATGTCGCGCATAGGTGGTAACCCCTCTGGTAAATCTGTGGGTATAATGGCTTGGAAGTCTGTTAGTAAAGGTTGCAATACCTTTGGAATGTTGGAAGGATCGGCTCCAATTTCACCACCCGCTACCATAGCATAAATTTCACTGGCCCCATTGACTTCTGTTATAAATGTTCCCCCATCAACTCGTAGTATAGGCTTACCGTGTGCTTTCTGTTGTGCTGCAGAAAAATCTTCCTTTAGAGGACCTAATACCACCTTCTGCTTTCCCCTCATGAATATATATACATTGTCCCTGCCTTTGTAGGTAATGTCCACATCATATTGCCACGGTCTGCCTAGGATCATATGACATGCATCCATTGTGACAACATCACAAGTAATCTCATCCACGTAATGTTTTCCAATAGAGAATTGAAGGTGACAAGTTTCAGTAACCGTTGTTTCTGCTCCACGCTTAATCCAACCAATCTTGTAAGAGGAGGGATGTTTGTCTGTCTTCAAGCCTAGCTTCGTCACCATGGTTCTGGAGATGATATTTTCGCTGCTGCCACTGTCAATAATAACGTCACATACTCTTTTGTTTACAGTACACCGGGTTCGAAATATGCTGTGACGCTGCGAGTGATCCATCTGTTTTGGTGCTAGTAGAAGTCTTCTAACTACTAGAGAATGTGAGAGTAGTTCTCCATCATCTCCTCCTGTAATTTCTTCTTCTCCATAGAGGTACTCAGTCTCGTTCTCTATCCTTTCTGCTTCGTCTATTCCTTCTCCTTGCTCAACCAGATGTACTGCCCCCCGTTTTGGACATTGATTAGAACGATGCCCTTGTTGTCCACATCTGTAGCACTTATCTGAATTTGGTCTGGCATATGGATTTCTTGGTGCTTCTGGAGGGACTACTCCTGCGGTCGTCACCTGTGCCCTGCTGGTGCTTGGTCCTCTTGTGAAGTTTGTCATGGCGGGTGGAGGATTCAGTGGGAATTTTCCTTTTTGTGCTGTGGTATGAGTATATTCAGCCGGGGCCCTTGCTACACTGGTGGCTCTGGTCCTGTCCAATTGCGTTTCTGCTTTTGTGGCTAAATTAATAGCTTCTGTTAGGGAATAAATGGTGTGCATGGAAACTCGATCTTGAATATTTAAACGCAATCCTCCAATGAACCTGGCGACTTGTTGTGCGTCCGTCTCCATCAAGTTGTTACGAGAAGATAGTCTGTGAAATTCCTCAACATATACTTGGATTGTTCGGTTCCCTTGTCTGCAATCCTGATACTGCTGAAACAGTATCTGCTCATAATCTGGTGGCAAATATCTGTAACGTAGCAGTCGTCTCATCTTGGGCCAGGTTTGAATCATCCCTTTTCTCTGCCTCATCCGTGTGAGCTGCAATTGTTCCCACCAAGCGGAGGCTCCTCCCATTAATCTGTAAGCGACCAACTTAACTTTCTTGTCTTCAGGGATCTCCATGTAGTCAAAGAATCTCTCCACTACTGCTAACCAGTCGAGAAATCCTTCAATCTACAGCTGACCATTAAAGCTAGGTAGGTCCATTTTCATACGAAATGACTGGGGTCCTCGTTCTCCCATATTGTAATAGCCTTGTTGATTGGGTCTTAATATGCGTTCGGCATATTCTTCATCGTCACTGAGTTCTTCCTCATAGGCTAGCTGCCTACGTGGATTTGGATGGTGTTCACGGGCAGGGACAACCTGTTCCCTGTGATTATCGCGAACCCTTTCATCCTCACACCGCTGATTATTTCCAGTTGTTAACCTGGCAAGGGTTGCTTGTATTGCTTGTAAGGTTTGCTGGGTTTCCTGCTGGAAAGTTCTGAACTCTGCCTGCGTGATTATGTTATTTTCTTGCTTTTCGCCATTAAGGGTTTCTCGTTCGTTCAGTGCGTTTGACATCTGGACAACGATAAACCTGCTCTGATACCAACTAACGTAGCGGAAGTTTGTAAGAGAAGGATCACCGTCCCTTTCTTTGTAATTGTATTCGAATCCACGAATGAAAATAAGAACACTCGAATCCACGAGTAAAGATAAATTGTTTTGGGAGAAAAATGTTCTGTTATTCAAGTTAAAAGTGCCTCCCTAAGTGAATGGTTGCTTGTATTTATAAGCTTACCATTCCTAATCCTAATCAAATAATAACTTATGGAATTTAAATAAAACTAAAGATAACAGGGAAGTTCCCATATGTCAGGACTTTATGTCCACAATTCACGTCCTAGGCAATTAACAGAAATAAAAGAGGCACTAAGGCCCTAACTAAGAATCTGTGATAAATAAGGAAAGTGCAGCTGGCAATTTGTGTAGGATAGTAATTCCAGCAAGCATGTAATTCAGCTCATCGCAACCTCTTTGTATGCATCCTTTTGCTGTTCCGTAACAGCAACCAATTGTCCTGCATCACTACTCCACGGGGGAAAACATTCTGAAAGCTTCCACTATATATTTGATGTTACAGTACACATCTACCAACCCCCCCCGCCCCCCTTCAAAATCATTCTTTGATCTGTACAGAAATTGAGGGAGGAGGGAAGGGGTGATTTTGATTTATGATTATGATCTTGATGCTAGTAGTTGTCTCAATTTGCAAAGCATGGATATCGATTGTGATTGATTTGCCATCTCCATCCTGACAACAAATTGTTGTTTTCCCTATAACCCAGAACATTTTTCTGAGATTCGGTATGAAAAGAAATCAGACGGAGACGATGTTTCAGAAACTGACAGGGCAGAAAATGTATCTTGGCACATCTTCTGCGAGATTTATTGCCTTGTACTGTTTTCATTTCAGCTTCAGCGAAGGCGATTCAAGTGAGAAAATGGCTCTGGATTTGCTTTAGGAGCAGCTTTAGCAGCCACTTCTGGAACTCCAAAAACATTCCAAAATCTTAACGTTTCATCTCCTGCTGCTGTTGCCACTGTGCAACCATCCGGACTCTGTAGGTAAAATAGCAAAGTTGGTAAATTAAAGCCAAAAAACAAAGATCATTAAGAAATAAATTTCAATCCTCAAATTATTTATTAGTACCTGAGCCATGTAAAGGACTCTAGAAGTATGGCCAGTGAGCTCTGCCATTTTCACCATTGATGGATATTTCCAGACAGTGAGTTGATTCTGAGTAAACCCATGAGAGCTAAGTAGCTCCCTTTCATTCTTGTTCCACAAAAGAGAACAAACCTGAGATCCGGTAACAATCGAGTTCAAGCAGGCACCTGTATGTGTATTCCAAAACTTAATACTCCTATCTCCTCCACCTCCTCCAGAGGCTAGCAAATTCCCTTGGAAAGGACACCATGCCAGGGCTTTCACTGCTGAAGTATGGTCCTCAAGCCTGTGAAGCCACTGTGTTGCTGAGTTTGATAATGCTGTAGATCTATCCCATATGTGAATTAGATTATCATTGCCTCCACTTGCTAATTGTTGACCTGAAGCGGACCATTTAAGCCCGCAAACCTCCTGTGTATGACCTCTGTAAGTCATTGTTAATGATTTGACCATCCATCCCTCCTGTTGTCAGAATGTGGTTGTTCCATGCCAGTGACCCAACTCGCGATCTGTGGCCTCCTTTCAATGTTCTTAGCTGTAGGAAAAACACCAAAACAAATACTATAAGCAGACACTAACAAGAGAAACTTTACCAAAAAAGGACACCATTAAAAGAGGTTACCTGTCTATTGGAAGCAGAATCCCATAACTGTATGTGAGAATTGTTCAAGCCTATGGCAATATGGCGTCCATCAGGAGCCCAATTGACACTGGTAACGGGTCCATCTTCATCATCAACCGTGACCAATTCTGAGGTAGAACCGTCTGAAGCATCCCACAAATAAACAGTGCTTCCAAGAGCTATGGCTAAAACATTGCTGCTGCCCCAATCCAATAAGTTGAGGTAGAAATCATCCACAAGATCCGGTGCATCCAATGTCCTCTCAGAAGTCTGAGGAATATGTCGGCGAGGCTTGGCGGTTTTGGGCTGGTGGTGGTGATGAGAGTGGTCTTGAGGCATCAACTCAACAGGTGCAGGAGGCTTGTTCTTGAAAGCTAGAATTCGAGTTCGGTTCATGTTCAAGGATTCAGCAAGTTGCTTCCTGTAAGCCTCTCTTGACGGTGAGTTCACTGCTGGATTCTCTTTCCCTTTTCTCCCTTCTGTTATGAACTATCTTCAAACTATTTGACATAAATATCGTATGTTTTGGTGGCCTAAAGTGGTGTCAACGATATGTTCCTTTTTTGCCGTAGGAATTCAGCAATCTCTCTCTCTCCTCTCTTAACCAAGGACCAAAAAATAATAAAAATAAATTTTTATATCAAAATTAAATTTAAAAATTTTTGGGTCAGGAAGCCTAGCCCACATGATGATAGGGTTGAGTTTATTTATGCTACGACAATATTTAGAATTGTATCTTTATTATACTTTGAAAAAATAAAAAATTAATTAATAGGTATCATAACAAGTTTTGTATCTATTAGAATTTTGCTAAAATTTCAAAAACACCACATAAATCATTTTGTTTAAACTTGCCAAAATATTTAGCTTTCCTCATAGTTCTAGTGTGTTTGCTTGGTCTTTGAAGAAGCAATAATCAGTGGTTAAAGCTAATATGTTGCAGCTAGTTTAGCTACCCATCAAGTTATTTGGTTAAGAAGAATTATGAAGGATGCAGAAGAAAAGCAAGAAAATCCAACAACATTGTTTGTTTGTGACAATAAATCAGCTATAACAATTGAAAGGAATCCAGTTTTTCATAGCAGAACGAATCACATTGCACTTAAACATCATTTCATCTGTGAAGCAATTGAGGAAGGATTGCGTTCTGCAAATCAGAGGAGCATTGTGATTGGTTCTGCTATGAAAAAGCATTCCCAAAGGGTAAATTTCAAAAGTTGAGAAATGCACTAAGAGTTAAGTTTAGCATATTATGGAGGAGAATGTAAAGATGTGTTAGTGTTTTGTGTATATATATGGCTGTGAATATTTTGGAGATGTATAAAAGAACGAAAAAAGAAGGAAAAGAAGAGGAGTGGTAGGTTTATGCAGTGTTTTTATCTTCCATGTTCATGCTATTCTGCACAAAATTTTATGTTGTTTTCACCAGACAAAAGCTAAAAACTTCGAAAACAGTGAATCATCCAGCCAATTGGTCAAGGCAAGGATCGTATTTCTCGGGTGGCGATATAAATGAATCCGTTGTCTGAGGAGAAGTAGTCAAGTTCCGGTGCCAAGAGCAGGCTTGCCGATAACAGTTAATGCAAATTCGCTCCGCTCCACTGAATCAGAACTTTCTCCGGGCAGCTATGTAACTGTGTGTGCGCATGTCATCTGAAGTGATACGTTTCTATGCTAAAAACTACTTAACAAAGTGATTGTGCATCCACGCAGCTTACCACGCAGCACCCCATTCGTTTCTGAGCCTGTCATTGTTATTCCTCCTTTCCACGATATAAATATGCACCTTTAGGCATGGAAAATGTCTAGAACATGAGAAGAATAAAAAAAGTTAAAATCTATAGGAATCTCTCTTATAAACACAAGCATCCAAAATGATGGAAGAAAACCTTCATTTTTCAGTGTCTCATGCCTTTATGCAGATAGATGTGCAAATGTACCTTGTTTTCTCCTTTCAATTTCAACATACAGAATTTTTTTTTTTTTTTATCAGGTACATTGCCTTGATGTTGCACTTGAAAGCACAGATATAGCAAAAGCAATAATAGAATATGTTTCCCATGCAGCAATCGAGACTGTGGTTCTCGGAACCCCATCACGGAGTGGATTTATGAGGTATTTTTGCAGTCCCTAGCCCTCTCCTGACTTGGCAACTCTACCTGCACACTGTTGAATTAAACTCAACATCTAGATGGTCAAGGAAGGCAACCACCAGCTGCCACCGACCAGCCACCAACCGACCAGCCGCCAGCCACCAGCCGCAGCCGCCAGCCGCCTCCACAGCTGCCGCCAGCCGCCTTCACACTTGAAGGTTGAAAAGTCTTGTTTTGATTTCGTGTATAAATAGAGTGCCCAGCCTCTGTTATATTGTGTGAAGAGAATTGAGAGGAACACTAGAAAGAGAAAGAGAGAGAGAGAGGGCGTGTAATTGTTAAGCTTTTGTTTTGTGTTAATTGTAAGCTTCGGATTTGTGTAATAAAACAGTGTGTTTTATTCCCTCTGAGTGTTTCAAAGCCACCACCAGTGGTTTCTCCCACCAACAATTGGTATCAGAGCCCCGTTCGTCGGAAAACAGAAGAGATTTTGGGGTATATCCGAAATTTTCATTGTCAAAAACAAGTTTTGATCATTCCACAGTGTAGAGCTCATCAACACGAGCTCACTATCGCAAGAATCAGCCTGATCGGAGACTGCGGTGAGCCACACGCGCCGCTTGAAGATTCTGCACAGACGACCACGCGCATCCCACGCGCGCCAGAGGTTGAAGACGACTGACGTGCACGCGCGCCATATTCAAGCCGAGCCGAGCCGTTCACGATTCAACCCAGCGAACCGCCCACCGTACAAAATTGGTTTTGGGACCGGTTCACCCATTTTCTGACCCGATTTCAACAAAGTCAGACCGGTTCCCTACTATTTGGACCATTCCGGATCGATCTACAGTGTCCGTTTGGCCAAATTTGGCTCCCAGAAAGGTGATATAGTCATTCAAAGAGGAAAATGACTATAGAAGGTACACATACACTCATTCCAAAGCTGACCAAAGACAATTATGATAGTTGGTGCATCAGATTGAAGGCATTCCTTGGGTCACAAGAGTGTTTGGATATTGTACAAACTGGTTATGATGAACCAGAGTCCAAAGAAAGAGAAGATGCTTTACAAGAGGCACAGAAGCAAGCCCTCAAAGTCAACAGAAAGAAGAACAACAAAGCAAAGACCATCATCTATCAAGGTCTTGATGAAGATACATTCGAGATCATAGCTTCCGCTGAAACATCACATGATATATGGGAGGCTCTCCAACAGAAATACAAAGGTGCTGACAGAATCAAGAAGATTCGTCTTCAATCTTTACGAGGTGACTTCGAACTATTGCAAATGAAATCCTCGGAGTCTATTTCTGATTATCACACAAGGATTATGGTGATAGTAAACCAGATAAGAAGAAATGGAGAAGCCATCATAGATACTCGAATTATTGAGAAAATTTTGAGATCCATAGATCCAAAATTTGATCATGTTGTTGTCACAATTGAAGAGTCCAAGGAAGTGGACAAGTTGACAGTTGATAAGCTTATGAGTTTGTTGCAAGCTCATGAGCAGAAGATAGTAAAGTGAAATGAAGATAAGGCCATTGAGCATGCCTTACAAGCAAAGCTGTCTTTCAAGGACAGATATGAGCAAGGGGAGACTTCAACAGGTGGCTACACCACTCAAGCAGGAAGTCAACAATCCAGAGGAGGATTTCATAGATTCCAAGGAAGAGGAAGAGGATCTTGGAATACAAGCTTCAGAGAAAGAGGTGGTAGAAACACCACTAGAGGAGGCCGAGGACAACAAGCATTCACTCCTAGAGGAAGAGGAGGCGGTTACAATAACCGTGACAAGAGAAATATCAAATGTTATAGCTGCAATCAATTTGGGCACTATAGCACTGAATGCAGATGGAAAGCTCCGTTGGAGATACGTGAGCAAGCCAACTATGTAGAGAAGCATGATGGAGAAGCATCTGCATTTCTTGTCCAACAAGAACTTGGCGAGAAACAAGAAAATATATGGTATCTAGATACTGGAGCCAGCAATCACATGTGCGGTTACCGAGAGTTATTTGGTGATCTAGATGAGACCAAGCAAGGTCTAGTTACTTTTGGAGATACCACAAAGGTTCCATTCAAAGGTAAAGGCAACATCCCAGTCAAGTTGAAGAATGGCGATTCCAGCTACATCGCCGACGTGTATTATGTCCCAGCCATAAAGCAGAACCTGATCAGCTTAGGTCAACTTTTGGAGAGAGGCTATACTTTTTTCTCGGAGAATTGTCATCTAGCAATTAGAGACAACAATGGGAGATTAATGGCCTACGTGAAAATGTCCAAAAATAGGATGTTTCCTTTGGACATCCAGTATGATGGAGCAAGGTGTTTTAGTGCCATCACCAACAGTGAAGAATGGCTTTGACACCTGAGGCTTGGACATCTGAATTTCACAAGTTTGAAGATGCTAGCAAGCAAGAAGATGGTCAAAGGTTTGCCTCACATTGATCATCCAGAAGAAGTCTGTGAGAGTTGTGTCCTCAGCAAACAACACAGATCCAGTTTTGCCAAAGAAGTCAACTGGAGAGCAAAGAGGCCACTGGAGTTAGTACACACAGATGTGTGTGGCCCAATTACGCCTATGTCGACTGGACAAAATAGGTACTTCCTCACTTTTACTGATGATTTTAGTAGAAAGACATGGATATACTTTCTGAAGAGGAAGTCAGAAGTATTCAATTGTTTTAAAGATTTTAAAGCAATTGTGGAGAAGCAAACTGGTTACACGATCAGAACCGTAAGATCTTATCAAGGTGGAGAATATACAGCAAATGACTTTGAAGCCTATTGTACACAACAAGGCATCAGACATCAGACGACGCCAGCTTATACACCACAGCTGAACGGTGTAGCCGAGAGGAAGAATCGCACGATTCTTGACATGGCCAGAAGTTTGCTCAAAGCAAAGAAGCTGCCCAAGCAATACTGGGCTGAAGCTGTATCATGTGCAGTATATCTACTGAATCGCTACCCAACCAGAAGTTTGCAAGGTGTTAATCCAGAAGAAGCATGGAGTGGTCACAAACCAAGTGTAACTCATCTACGAGTCTTTGGTTGTGTGGCATATGCAAAGATCCCAGATGCAAGAAGGAGAAAGCTCGATGATAAGAGCGAGAAATGCATCTTTGTCGGATATGGTGAAAGAAGGATGGGATACAGGCTGTATAATCCCATCACGAAGAAGGTGATTACGAGTAGAGATGTTATCTTTGAAGAAGATAAATCTTGGGAATGGAATGGTGATCAAGAAGCAGTCAGATGGATCAACACTGATTTGATCCTTGAAGGTGAAGAAGTACCAACAATACTTGTAGAAGAACCGATTATGCCAGCAGTTGAACCACAAAGTCTCGTGTTTATACCAGCAGCTGAACCACAAAGTCCGGTACACAGATTCCCTGTATTCAACAGGAGGAACACACCAGGAGCATCATCATCAACACCACCATCAGCATCCTCATCAGAAGGACCAAGAAAGATGCGGAATCTTGAAGAGTTGTACGATACCACTCAGGTCATGGAAGATACAACTCTGTTTTGTTTCCATGCAGATAAGGACCCACCAGAAAAGAAGAAAGCAATAGGTGTCAAAAGGGTCTACAAGCAGAAAGAAGGCATTGAAAGGAGAAGTGTTCATGCTTGGCATAACATCCCTCGATTGAGTTTAAAGGGGAGATTTGTTGAATTAAACTCAACATCTAGATGGTCAAGGAAGGCAACCACCAGCTGCCACCGACCAGCCACCAACCGACCAGCCGCCAGCCACCAGCCGCAACCGCCAGCCGCCTCCACAACTGCCGCCAGCCGCCTTCACACTTGAAGGTTGAAAAGTCTTGTTTTGATTTCGTGTATAAATAGAGTGCCCAGCCTCTGTTATATTGTGTGGAGAGAATTGAGAGGAACACTAGAAAGAGAAAGAGAGAGAGAGAGGGCGTGTAATTGTTAAGCTTTTGTTTTGTATTAATTGTAAGCTTCGGATTTGTGTAATAAAACAGTGTGTTTTATCCCCTCTGAGTGTTTCAAAGCCACCACCAGTGGTTTCTCCCACCAACACACACACCCCACCAGAATTTAAATTCAGGCTACCTTCAATCTGTGTAAAAACAGGAAGAGCAGACTATTTCCAACAAAAGGAACTCAGTTTTACTTGAAGTTTACACCTTTTGGTATTGTGGTTCGGGTGTGTTTCAAAATGCATTTGGATTGATGCTGTTTTAGGTCCTCTCTTATCAGTTTTGGTGCTATTTCAGATGACAAGCACTTTGTTTTCACACAGGTCAACTTTCAGAATACTAGCAGAATTTTATATATTCTCCTCAACTCTGAACTTTGATTGGCAATATCTGATAAGCCAATGATTGAACAGTCAGGATAAATCACATACAGATGGAAACATAATCAACAATAACAATCACGAGACAGATGAAAATTGAGAAATGAATTCCATTTTTTGTTGATGTATTTGTGCATTGAGCGACCTGGCTCATTTATTTCCAATGGTTTTGTTATACAGAAAATTCAAGGCGGATGTACCAAGCACTGTGTCAAGAGGGGCACCTGATTTCTGTACTGTGTATGGTGTATCAAAAGGAAAGGTCTCTACAATGAGAAATGCTTCTCGTCCTGCCCCATTCGCCTCCACACTTCTAGATCAAATACAAAACCAACAGAACCAAAATAGTCCAAGAGTAGATTCTTCTGAAGCACTATACAAACATGTTTCGAGCATAACAGGTTTATTCTCTCAATCATATGGTCCTTTTTCCATTTTATTTTGTCTTAATCCTAATCTAAAATCCAATTTATGGTCTTCTGCTGACAGAGAGAACGATGCCAGTCAAGCCTCGTATCTCAGGTGGTGAAACCTTCAGGTAAGTAAGGAATGCATCAAATCATTTTAGAAGATGAGAGGGGATGGCAGTGAACATGATATAATATAACGTGCATATATAATCAGTAAATATTTATGGAGTGATAGTCCGGGATGTCTTTGTAATAATTTCCTGGTTTTGATTGCTAAAGCTTGGCTATGATTTAATTTGTTCAAAGGCTGAACATAATACAATTGTTGGTAACAACAGGTCACCATTTGGAAGAGGAGGACAGGGTCATAGTGTAAAATCATTTGCAGATCTCATGTCAGAAACTGACATATCATTTGTCAGCTCCAGCAGGCCAAGCACTGACCGCATGTCTTCTGTAACCTACGATTTCATGGATTCTGGAGCAACCCCTCGGTTTTCAACTAGCTCAGACACTAGCTTTGCATCTATACACTCAGGACCAAAGTTCTTTAGCCCCAATTACCATCAGGGATTTTCCTCAATTTCACAATATAGCGGCAGAACATCATTTACTGGTTCAACACACAGCCTGGTAAGCAATTAACCGTTTGACAATAGCATGATTAGGTAAATAAGCTCAACTAACCATCAAACACTGTAAACACTTAAGGAAATAAAGGATGTTTAATAATAGAGTGTTATTATTTTAACCGTTTTTTTCCTATTAACAGGAAAATTAATCTAGTTAGATCATAAGCTCAAGTTGTTTGATTCAGGCTACACTATGAATATTGTCAAGAACATGCAATTTAAGTTTTTCTTCTTGGGTTATACGCTGAATTCTGCAAAATAGCACAGATTATTCGGTCAATGTAGATAGAGTAACATCTTATATATGATGGCTTGTAGCTTAATCTTACATCGATCTTTCCATGATTGGAAAAAGCAATTTTATATTTTGATTTCTTTAGCCTTTCATTTGTTGTTTTAACTTTAAAGTCAATAAGACTGCGCAAAGTGTGATAATAAAGCACAGATGCATGATCTAAATGCTTTCTCCCAATCTGTAATTGAAACAATAGGATGACATGGAGTCTGGGATGAGGAGGCTAAAACTAGAGTTGAAGCAAACAATGGACTTGTACAACGCAGCATGTAGAGAAGCACTTACAGCAAAACGGAAGGTACAGAGAATTCATGTTTTCTACGTGCACTAGTAAGATTCCCAGTAGGTTCTAAAATGGTATGTGTATAGGCAACAGAGCTGAATTGCTGGAGAATAGAAGAAGAACGAAGATTGGAAGAGTCTAGGTTTTCTGAAGAAGCTGCACTGTCGATTATAGAGCAAGAGAAAGCCAGGTGCAGAGAAGCCATAGAAGCTGCTGAAGAAGCTAAGAAGAGAGCTGCAATAGAAGCGCAAAGGAGACTCGACATAGAGAAAGCCCTCAAAGAAGCTGCAAAAACGAAAAGAGCAAAGGATAATCTGTCTTATCATGGTATCAGATACAGGAGATACAGTATTGAGGAGATTGAAGTAGCAACACAATACTTTTCGGAATCAAAGAAGATTGGGGAAGGAGGTTATGGCCCAGTTTACAACTGTTATCTTGATCATACACCAGTTGCTGTCAAGGTTTTACGTCCTGATGCAGCCCAAGGAAGGTCTCAATTTCAAAGAGAGGTTAGAAACAAAGAAAACTGGTTAATAATGCGATTGAAAATGCTTTTCCAAAGTGCTTTTTGTCTAAAAGGTACCATATCAAAACCATTAAAAAGCACCAGTAAATGCATCAAATGGATGTTTTCTCAACCAAAACCTTTTTGAAAATCACCTGAACTGCAGTGCCATGAGTGTTCTAAATTGAAAGAGAAAAAAACCAACGAGCATAACATTTTCAAAGCATATGAATCGAAGTTATGTAGACAGTTTTTTCAGAGAAGAAAATGAGCATTATGGAATTGAAAATCTAATCTGTACCTTGCAGGTTGAAGTGCTTAGTTTAATACGGCATCCAAACATGGTACTGCTTCTTGGAGCCTGCCCAGAGTATGGCATTCTAGTCTATGAATACATGGCAAAAGGAAGCTTAGAAGACCGTCTCTTCAAGAGAGGGAATACACCAGCTCTTTCTTGGCAAATCAAGTTCTGAATTGCAGCTGAGAGAGCCACAGGTCTGCTCTTTCTCCATCAGACCAAGCCAGAGCCACTGGTTCACCGTGACCTCAAGCCAGGAAACATTTTGCTAGACAACAATTACACCACTAAGATTAGTGATGTTGGATTGGCCAGGCTTGTTCCCACTACTTCTGAGAATGTAACACAATACCACATGACATCACCTGCGGGAACTTTCTGCTATATTGATCCAGAGTATCAACAAACTGGAAAGCTTGGTGTGAAATCTGATGTATATTCCTTAGGGATCTTGCTTCTGCAAGTCATAACAGCCAAGCCACCAATGGGCTTGACTCACATTGTTGAGCAAGCAATTGAAAATGAGGCGCTCAAAGAAATTCTAGACTCAGATGTGCGTGATTGGCCAATTGAAGAGACTTTATGTTTTGCAAAGCTTGCACTCCAATGTGCAGAACTGAGACGGAAAGACAGGCCAGATCTTGGAACAGATGTCTTGCCAGAGCTCAACAGACTGAGAGATTTAGCTGAAGAAAAGATGAACTCCTCCCATCAGCCAAATCTCAATAACTCCCACCAACCTTAGCCAAACTTCTGCAACTCCCACCAACCTCAGTCAAGTTTCAATAACCCAGGTTAGTACTGACACAATTCCTTTGCTTATGAGCTCACTGAAAGTTAAACTCAGCCAACACTCTTAAAGAATGAGGAAGAAAAGGGACTGTTACATGAAATTTCAAGAAAGAAGTATCAAACAAATGCCATCACAAGATTTGACATGATCATTGTTTTGTAGTAGCAAGCATATAAATTCTCCATTTTCCAACTAAACTGGGGATATTAGATTTTATTCTAAATATTGTTGATAAACATTCTGCAGGAAGCGATGAGCAATACTGTAGTTGGAGATCAGGGAAACCCGAAGAGCCAATCAAGCACTTAATGGCAAACAAAAGCAGAAGCAGGTACTGAAAACGATTATGTTATTACATGAAAATTAAAGGTCACCTTAATTATTATTAACTTGTTCAAAAAATCTTACTCTCAGAGCCAACACAAGAAAGCTAAAAGAAGGCCAATGGTAGTTTTCTTGCAGCCACATTTTTACAGAGAATCCATCCAATAAGCAATTTCAGCCACTGACAGCAGAAACATTAAGTTGGGGATTTTGTGTTGCTTTGGGTTTTCAATTTACATATATATCATGCACATAACTCAAATGCTGTAATTTTACAACTTTTTCAGACATGTACCTTTTCTGCTATCAGCAAAAGGGTTTTCAATGTACATATATATACTTCGCATAATTTAAATGCTGTAATTTTACTCTACTCTGAAAATCTGGCAAACAATGGGAAAAATCAAATTCTCACTTGCACACATTTATCATAGTACCAAAAGTCCTAAATTATACAAATCCATACATTTTACTTGCTGAAGCTGTCAAAGGATTGGAGTTTGCAGCTCCTCAAGCAAGGAGGAGTGTTGAAGTTTGCTTGCTGAAGCTGTCAAAGAAGGAGCTGTCGTGAAATCTGTTATTTCTGTTAGTTCTATTTATTATGCTAATAATAAGCTTTTGTCCTAGTCTCTAGGCATTAGTTAGTCTGTTATTAAGTTAACAGAACATAGCATGATTTCATGCTATAAGATTGGAATTCTGTTGTGTTTATTTCAGTATAAATGAGTAACGATTGCATGGATGAAATTAATAAGAATTATTCATTCTATTCAAATAAACATCAGTTTATTATTCTGCTCTTTCTTATCTTCCTTATTCTATCTTATTTCTTCTCGTATACTTTCTCTTCACTTCTTTACAAACACTGTCAATTGGTATCAGAGCTGATTTCTTAAAGGACCTGTGATGGATAATGAAGCAAGTTTTTCTCACATTTCTTCTCCAATCTTCAATGGAGAAAATTATCAACTTTGGGCAGTAAGGATGGAAACCTACTTGGAAGCTCTTGATCTTTGGGAGGCTATCGAAGAGGATTATGAAGTTCCATCACTGCCAACTAATCCTACCTTGACTTAGATTAAGAGTCACAAGGAGAGAAAAACCAAAAAATCCAAAGCAAAGGCATGTCTATTTGCTGCTGTCTCAACAACAGTTTTCACAAGGATTATGTCCCTAAAATCTGCCAAAGATATATGGGATTATCTGAAGGAGGAGTATGCTGGAGATGAAAGGATACGTGGAATGCAAAGCCTCAACCTCATAAGAGAGTTTGAGCTGCAGAGGATGAAGGAGTCTGAGACCATCAAAGAGTACTCAGAAAAATTGCTTGGAATTGTCAACAAGGTGAGATTGCTGGGCACAGACTTTAATGATTGTAGAATTGTGGAGAAAATCCTTGTTACGGTGCCTGAAAGATATGAGGCATCAATAACTACCTTGGAAAACACCAAGGACCTGTCCAAGATCAATTTGGCAGAATTGATAAATGCTTTGCAGGCTCAAGAACAAAGGAGACTGATGAGGCTGGATCATGTTACAGAAGGAGCATTACAAGCAAAGTATACTGATTCTAAAACTCATTTCAGGAAAAATCAGGCTTCAAGCAGTAGTAACACTACTGCTCGCAAATTCCAGAACAAAGGAAAATTTCTCAAAAGAACTTTTCCACCCTGTCAACACTGCAACAAGACAGGACATGCACCTTTCAAGTGCTGGAAAAGGCCTGATGCAAAATGCAGCAAATGTAATCAAATGGGACATGAGGCAATCATCTGCAGGACAACAACTCAGAGACAAGATGTTGATGCACAAGTCGCCAGTCAAGATGATGAAGATCAAATGTTCGTAGCTTCATGTTTTTCAGTCCAAACCACCTCAGATCACTGGCTGATAGACAGTGGGTGTACGAATCACATGACCTCTGATAGAAGCCTCTTTCGAACTTTGCAATCTACTGAAGTTGCAAAGGTCAGAATTGGGAATGGTGCTTGCATAGCTGCAAAAGGAAAGGGGACAATTGCCATCACCACAAAGTCAGGTACAAAAACCATTTCTGAAGTTTTATATGTACCTGAAATAGATCAAAATCTATTAAGTGTGGGGCAATTGATTGAGAAAGGGATGAAGGTTGTCTTTGAAAATTATTTTTGCTATGTCTTTGATGCTGCTGGACAACTATTTTTGCAAGCTAAGATGAAAGGAACGAGTTTTTCATTCCTACCATTTGAGGAGGAGTATTCAGCTTTTCATACAAAGCTGACTGATATGGAAGTGTGGCATAAAAGACTAGGCCACTGCCATCAACAGAGGATGATAAGCATGAAGAAACATGACTCTGTAAGAGGAGTGCCTCAATTCACTGATTTTCCATCAAATTGCAGTGCATGTCAATTTGGTAAACAAAGCAGGAAGCCATTCCCGAAATCAACTTGGAGATCCACACAGAAACTCCAATTGATTCACACTGATGTTGTTGGTCCACTCAGCACACCTTCAATCAAAGGTAGCCGATACTATATTCTTTTTATTGATGATTTTTCTAGGATGTGCTGGATTTTCTTCATGAAATACAAATCAGAAGTTGCTGGGATTTTTTTCAAATTCAAGAAGAATGTGGAAAACATAAGCAATTACAGAATTCAAGCCATTAGGTCTGATAATGGCAAAGAGTATACCTCATCAGAGTTCAATCTCTATTGTGAGGAAGCTGGCATTGATCATCAACTCACTGCCCCTTACACACCAGAGCAGAATGGGGTTAGTGAAAGAAGAAATCGATACATCATGGAGATGGTGAGATGCATGTTGCATGACAAGAACTTACCAAAGGAGTTTTGGGCAGAAGCAGCCAGAACTGCAGTTTTTCTGCAAAACAGATTGCCCACAAAATTGCTTGATGAGAAGACACCTTTTGAAGCTTGGTATAATTACAAACCTTCATTAAGATTTCTTAAAGTCTTTGGCAGTCTGTGTTTTGTTCACATTCCACAGATCAAAAGGGACAAGCTGGACAAGAAGGCTGCACCAGGAATATTTGTTGGCTATAGTGGTACATCTAAAGCTTACAAGGTATACCATCCTCAAACACTGAAAATGGTGGTTACCAGGGATGTCCACTTTCAAGAAGAAGATCAGTGGGACTGGGGACAATCACAAATGAATAATCAGCCTTATGAAGAAGAGAAATGGGACTGGGGACACTCACAAAGAAACCAGCAGCCTCCAGATCCATTGCTAGATGAAACATTTGATGATCCACCAACAAGAGGCATCCGATCACTTGAGGATGTTTATCAAAGAAGTAATGTAGCCCTCTGTGAACCAGAAAACTATGAAGAAGCTAAACAAAGTCCAGAATGGCAGAAAGCAATGCAGGAGGAGATATCAATGATTGAGAAGAATTGCACATGGGAACTTGTTGACAGACCACCTGGAAAGAACATCATTGGCGTGAAGTGGATTTTCAAGACTAAACTGAATGCTGACAGCACCATTGTCGCACCCCAAAAAAAATAATAATTTCCATTGCGGGTTCGACTGGCGAAATTTTTTTATTTTTATTTGATTTGGTTCTTTGGAGTCGCCACCTAGTATTTTGGTCACTAGAAACCCTAACTGGTCTCAGAGATCGGGTACGGGGACTGGTTGCGTAAAGGGAAGGTATTAGCACCCCAAATACGCCTTACCTAAGGTAAGCTGCATTGTTTTATTGTCTGATAAAAAAAAACTAAAGTGTTATTGTGTTTTCCTAGTTGTTGGTCTGTCTATGGTTCAAGAAAAATCCCCCTCAGTAAGGAGGTCTTTATCTTATCGGGTAAAAATCCTAACCGTTCTAACGTCCATACCAAAATTTTATTAATAATATTTAGGAATACGTTTTACGTATAAATTCGTAATCCCAAATATTAAAAGAAAACAAAAAGATTTTTTTAGAATTTTTGAAATATTGGCCTAGTTCTCATGGCTTGAATAAACTGGTTATTAAAACCAAAATGCATGTTAATACATATATTGTTTTGAAAATTTTCTTTGTTGTGTGAAAATATGATGTTATAATATTTATGTATATATATTGAAGAGACTAGGCCGTATTTTAAAACAAAAACAATTTTTAGAAAATATT
This sequence comes from Populus alba x Populus glandulosa, assembly GCA_033617975.1. Classification (NCBI taxonomy): domain Eukaryota; kingdom Viridiplantae; phylum Streptophyta; class Magnoliopsida; order Malpighiales; family Salicaceae; genus Populus; species Populus alba x Populus glandulosa. The sequence continues at coordinate 3,668,046 of CM066155.1, read as the reverse complement.
ATTTTTTTTATGCTTTGATGAAAATCGGGTATTTTAATACTGAGCTTGTATCCTTACGGTATAAAAATACAACCCAATATTAATCCGCTTAAAAAACAATATGCAGAAAAATCAATAACATTTTTAGGGAATTTTTAGAAATTTTTTGAAAGCAAAAACATTTTTTATTCTGAAAATCTTTGATATTTTGACGAAAACCGGGTATTTATAACACTGGTTTTATATCTTTACGATATAAAAATACAAACCAAAATTAAACCATTTTGATAAAAATATGCAGAAAAATCAACAACATTTTTAGGGACTTTTTAGAATTTTTTTGAAAGCAAAAACATTTTTTATTCTGAAAATCTTTGATGTTTTGACGAAAACCGGGTATTTATAACACTGGTTTTGTATCTTTACAGTATAAAAATACAAACCGAAATTAAAACATTTTTGACAAAAATATGCAGAAAAATCAACAATATTTTTTTAAGATTTTTCAAAATATTTATTTTTATTATTATTATATTTTATATATATATATATATATATATACATATATACACACATATAATATAATATATAATATATAATATAAAAATAATTCGGGCTGGGCCGGACATGGCCCAGAGAGCTGGTATGGGCCAGACCTGGTCTGGCCCGTCAGATACAAGGCCGGGCCAGACTCAGTCTGGCCGAAAAAAAAAAATTGCTGGGCCAAGATCCACCTGGCCCAGCTACGCATCAACAGGGGGGAATTAATTCCCCCCTCCTCCCTGCATGCAGAATGTTCATTCTGCATGCAGGGAAAACAAATAAAAAACTAACGAAAGGGGGGGAGAAGAGGTGACCTGGCGTGGAGGAGGCGGTGTTGCGGTGGCTCTGCGGTGGTGTGGCTTCCCGGGCGGCGCTGCGGCTCCTTCTCTCTTCGGTGTTCGGTTCTCTCTCTCTCTTCGGCCTCCTCTCTCTCTCTCCTCCCTTCGGTTTTTTTTCTCTCCCTCCCCTTGCAGCTTCGGTTTTCTTCTCTATTTATAGGGGCCGAACCGTGGGGGACCATCGTTAGTGCGGTGCAACGGCTGGTCGGCCAATGCTAAAGGTGGTGGGGGCGAGGAGAGAGAGAGGCGCGGGAAGATTTTCGAATTTTTTCGTCTTCTGTTCTGTTAAAACGGGGGGAAGGAGGAAGATGAACAGTGTCGTTCAAAACGACACCGTTCTGATTTTCCTCTTCTTTTTTTTTTTATGAAACGGCGTCGTTTTGGGTAAAACGCGTCATTTCATTTAAATGGCTAAACTTCAAATCAGTCCCCCAAATTCGGTCCCCGCCCCTCTTGTTGGCCGCCTTTTTCACTTTGGTCCTTGGCCTCTGATTTATGCAATTGAGCCCTTAATTGATCAATAAACTTCCAATTTCTTCAATTAAGCCCCTGAAACAAATCCAAACAGCCCCCTCTATCTTTGCGCCTTCTCCAAATTGATCCCTGGTTTCGGATTTTCACAATTAAGTCCCTAATTGGCCCTTAAACTTCAATATTTATGCAATTGAGCCCCTGATTTGACCCAATAAATTCCTAAAAAATATATTTTGGCCCCAGAACTTAAATTTCTCCAAATTAAAGCTCAAATTGACTTAAAAATCAATTTTTCTTGCAATCAAATCTTCTATAAATTCAAATAAAAATCCAATTAAGTCCATAAAAATCCAATTAAGTCCATAAACATCCAAATTTGGGCTTTTCTCCTCAAAATTCAAATTTTCCTTCTCAATAGGGCTTTCATCCTTCAAGAATATACTGTCAAAAATTTAATCCTTGTATTTTTGAATTTCTTGACCAATTTTCTGACTGTTTCCTGAGCGCTTCTGCCTTCTGTTATTTTTTCTAAACTCTTTTGGCTATTTATTTTATTTTTCATGGGGACCCAAAAATGGGTTACAACAACCATCAACAAGTTTAAAGCTAGGCTGGTGGTCAAGGGGTATGCACAAATCTATGGTGTTGATTATTCAGATACTTTTGCACCTGTAGCAAGAATGGACACCATTAGATTTTTGCTTGTTGTAGCTTCTCAAAAGAACTGGAAAGTATTCCAGTTAGATGTTAAATCTGCCTTCCTCAATGGCATATTACAAGAAGAAATTTACGTGGAGCAGCCTGCAGGTTTTGAAATTCAAGGGAAGGAAGACAAAGTGTATTTACTGAAAAAAGCTCTCTATGGGTTAAAGCAAGCACCTAGGGCATGGTATGGTCGGATTGATGATTATTTGACAAGTGCTAGCTTTCAAAAGAGCTTGTCTGAAGCAACTCTTTATGTGAAGAGCATCAACAATGATGTGATTATAATTTCACTCTATGTTGATGATCTCTTGGTGACAGGGAGCAACACAGAGCAGGTTGAACATTTCAAGCTGAATATGATGGAAGTTTTTGAGATGACTGATCTCGGTCTAATGAGCTTCTTCCTGGGAATGGAAATCTTACAGGGCAAGGATGAAATCTTCATTTGTCAAAAGAAGTATTCAATGGAAATTTTGAAGAAATTTCATATGGAAAGTTGCAAGCCAACAACTACTCCAATGAACCAAAAGGACAAATTCAGCAAAGAAGATGGCACTGCCAAGGTGGATGAAGAAAAATTCAGAAGCTTGATTGGGTGTTTGCTGTATTTAACAGCAACTAGACCCGACATACTTCATGCAACAAGTTTACTATCTCGGTTTATGCATTGTCCGAGTGAAATTCACATGAGAGCTGCCAAAAGAATCCTAAGGTACATCAAAGGGACCTGCAGCTATGGAGTCAAATTTCAGAAGTGTCAGGAATTAAAACTACATGGATTTTCTGACAGTGATTGGGGAGGATCCATTGATGACATGAAGAGCACCTCTGGTTTTTGTTTCAACCTAGGGTCAGCTATATTTTCATGGTCATCCAAAAAGCAAGACACGGTGGCTCAATCTACAGCAGAGGCAGAGTTCATTGCTGCCACAGCAGCTGTAAACCAAGCTCTTTGGCTTCAGAAATTGTTACGTGATGTACACATGGAAGAAGAAGAAGCAACTGAAATCTCAGTTGACAATCAAGCAGCTATTGCAATATCTCATAATCCAATTTTTCATGGAAAAACTAAACATTTTAATATCAAACTGTATTTCTTGCGTGAGGTGCAGAAACATGGTGAAGTTAAGTTGATTTATTGCAAGTCTGAAAATCAATTGGCTGATCTGTTTACTAAACCACTTCTAGCAAACAGGTTTGAGTTTTTAAGACAAAGGATTGGAGTTTGCAACTCCTCAAGCAAGGAGGAGTGTTGAAGTTTGCTTGCTGAAGCTGTCAAAGAAGGAGCTGTCGTGAAATCTGTTATTTCTGTTAGTTCTATTTATTATGCTAATAATAAGCTTTTGTCCTAGTCTCTAGGCATTAGTTAGTCTGTTATTAAGTTAACAGAACATAGCATGATTTCATGCTATAAGATTGGAATTCTGTTGTGTTTATTTCAGTATAAATGTGTAACGATTGCATGGATGAAATTAATAAGAATTATTCATTCTATTCAAATAAACATCAGTTTATTATTCTGCTCTTTCTTATCTTCCTTATTCTATCTTATTTCTTCTCGTATACTTTCTCTTCACTTCTTTACAAACACTGTCAATGTACATATATATACTTCGCATAACTTAAATGCTGTAATTTTACTCTACTCTGAAAATCTGGCAAACAATGGGAAAAATCAAATTCTCACTTGCACACATTTATCATAGTACCAAAAGTCCTAAATTATACCAATCCATACATTTTACTGAACTTGATCTTATTTTTTCCCTTTCAATTCTCCGTGAGTAAACTAGAAAAGAGCAAGAAAACCCCATATTTCTCTTCCCTCGTTTGTTCTTCTTAACCAAACTGGCCAAGAAGTGCAAGCTTGAAAGTCTCAAATCTTCAGGTTTGCCTCTCTTTCTCTTTTATTATTTATGGAATTTATTGTTACATAAAAAAAAAAAAAAAAAAAAAAGAATTGCAGAAAGCAACGGGGCATCTCGCAGCATCACATGGCAAACACTTCTGTAAACTATTGAGGGAATAGACTTATATAAGCACATGGAAATGGATAATGAGGTTAAGGACTGGTGCGTAGAAAAGGAGAATGAAACACAACACTCTGTACTAAAGACAGCAAAAAGAAATAATTAATATGGTCAGGCACAACAGGGTGCGGAGCTACCTATGTATTAGCACAACACTCGAAGAAAAGTCCATTGGCAAAGAAAAACTAGCTAAAAACATTACATCATGTGATTCAGGAAAACGCTGCCACCTTGTTAGTGTTTTTCTTTATATGAAATCAAATAAAAATATGATATCAAATAAGTTCAAATAAACATGGATCAATAATTAATCCGATTATTGACAATTAATATTTAGGGGGTGATCACATCGGATGCGCAGATCTCAAGCTCTATTGTCAGCCAAATGTTTTGTCCCATTTGAGAAATATAATTGAGGGCCTTGAACAAGTAGTGAATGCATGACTTCGTACTGCAATAATACTAAATCATATGACAAATTTCATCACATTGATTGAAAAAGTCGAATCCTAGAAAGCAACTGGTCGGCCATTACAATACTTTAACTCAAATATATATTTATATAAAGAAAGACTTGGCAGAAGACTGTACAGGAAATTGAATTAAATATGTTTTTTTTTTAAATCATATCCTTAACAACTTGTTGCATCAAAAGAAAGAAGGAAGACTTATAAATTATTCTTTTAATGTCTTGAAATGGATACGAAGGAAGGGTCCTTGTCTTGGCTTCAGTGTGCCAAGTTTGACCGTAGTGGTTCGTGGAAGATGCTGCCATCTGCTTTCAAGTTGAATGCATCTCCCCATTCCAAAACGCACTTCATTTCATCACTATTTCACAACGTTCAGACCGTTCTTATCTCTCTTTTCCTCAGTATTATTTCTTCTTTGATTTTTCCAAAGAAAACAAGAGAATATGGCAGCAGAGCTTTTTCTTACGTTTGCCATGGAGGAGACTTTGACAAGGGTCAGTTCCATAGCTGCTGAAGGGATCAGACTTGCCTGGGGATTGGAGGGACAGCTGCAAAAGCTCGAAGAGTCTTTGACCATGATCAAAGCTGTGCTCAAAGATGCAGCCAGAAGGCCCGTAACAGACGATTCTGCGAAGCTTTGGCTGGAGAAGCTACAAGATGTAGCTTACGATGCTGAAGACGTTCTAGACGAGTTTGCTTATGAGATTCTCCGAAAAGACCAAAAGAAGGGAAAGGTACGTGACTGCTTTTCACTGCACAACCCTGTTGCATTCCGTTTGAATATGGGTCAAAAAGTTAAGGAGATCAATGGATCACTGGATGGGATTCAGAAACTTGCAACTCGCTTTGGGCTGGGAATTGCATCTCAACATGTAGAGAGTGCTCCTGAAGTTATCCAGGATATAGACCGAGAGACAGATTCCTTGCTTGAAAGCTCAGAAGTTGTAGTAGGAAGGGAGGATGATGTCTCTAAAGTTATGAAATTGCTGATTGGCTCGATCGGTCAACAAGTTCTGTCTGTTGTCCCTATTGTGGGGATGGCAGGTCTTGGAAAGACTACTATAGCAAAAAAAGTTTGTGAAGTAGTGAGGGAGAAAAAGCTTTTTGATGTAATAATATGGGTTTGTGTTTCGAATGATTTTAGTAAACGGAGGATTTTAGGAGAGATGTTGCAAGATGTTGATGGAACTACGTTGAGCAATCTAAATGCAGTTATGAAAACACTCAAGGAAAAGCTGGAAAAAAAGACATTTTTTCTTGTACTTGATGATGTGTGGGAAGGCCATGATAAGTGGAATGATTTGAAGGAGCAACTGTTAAAAATCAACAATAAGAATGGGAACGCTGTTGTTGTAACAACGCGAATTAAGGAAGTAGCGGACACGATGAAGACTTCTCCAGGGAGTCAGCACGAGCCAGGGCAACTTTCAGACTTGGAGTCTATTGGAAAAGACATTGCAAAGAAATGTGGAGGTATTCCATTGCTTGCTAAAGTTTTGGGAGGAACTCTTCACGGAATGCAGGCACAGGAGTGGCAGTCAATTCTAAACAGTAGAATTTGGGATTCTCGGGATGGAGATAAAGCTTTGCGCATATTGAGACTCAGTTTTGATCACCTGTCATCGCCATCACTGAAAAAATGTTTTGCATACTGTTCTATTTTTCCTAAAGATTTTAAAATTGAAAGGGAAGAGCTAATTCAACTTTGGATGGCTGAAGGTTTTCTCAGGCCATCAAATGGGAGGATGGAAGACGAAGGCGACAAGTGTTTCAATGACTTGCTTGCAAATTCCTTTTTCCAAGATGTTGAAAGGAATGAGTGTGAGGTCGTAACAAGTTGCAAGATGCATGATCTTGTGCATGATCTTGCATTACAGGTCTCGAAATCAGAAGCGTTAAATCTGGAGGAGGATTCGGCTGTTGATGGTGCATCTCATATTCGTCATCTAAATCTCATATCTCGTGGGGATGTTGAGGCAGCATTTCCAGCGATTGATGCTAGAAAATTGCGAACTGTTTTCTCAATGGTTGATGTATTCAATGGGTCTTGGAAATTCAAAAGCTTGAGAACTCTCAAATTGCGACGGTCTGGTATCACAGAGTTACCAGATTCAATTTGCAAGCTGAGACATTTGAGATATCTTGATGTCTCACGTACCAGTATCAGAGCATTGCCGGAATCCATCACCAAGCTCTACCATTTGGAATCATTAAGGTTCACTGATTGCAAGTCACTAGAAAAGCTTCCCATGAAAATGAGAAATTTAGTCAGCTTGAGACATCTTCATTTTGATGATCCAATGCTAGTGCCAGCTGAGGTGAGATTCCTAACACGCCTTCAAACTCTGCCGTTATTTGTTGTGGGTCCAAATCATATGGTTGAAGAGCTGGGATGTTTGAAAGAACTAAGAGGAGCATTGAAGATATGCAAGCTTGAGCAAGTTAGAGACAGAGAAGAAGCTAAGAAGGCAAAACTGCGTGCAAAAAGAATGAACAAATTGGTGTTTGAATGGAGTGATGATGAAGGTAACAACAGTGTCAATAGTGAGGATGTGCTGGAAGGCCTGCAACCTCACCCAGACATAAGAAGCTTGGAAATTAAGGGTTACAAGGGTGAAGATTTCTCATCATGGATATTGCAACTCAATAATCTGACGGTGCTGAGATTGAATGGCTGCAGCAAGTTGAGGCAACTCCCAACACTTGGATGTCTTCCTCGCCTTAAGATTCTAGAGATGATTGGAATGCCTAATGTGAAATGTATAGGCAATGAGTTCTATAGCAGTGGCAGTGCAGCAGTACTGTTTCCAGCACTAAAAAAACTCACTCTGTCTGAATTGAATGGTCTTGAAGAATGGATGGTACCAGGTGGAGAAGTTGTTGCAGTATTTCCCTGTCTTGAAAAGTTGAAAATTAAGAATTGTGGAAAGTTGGAAAGCATTCCGATATGTCGTCTTTCATCTCTTGTACAACTTGTAATTAACAGATGTGATGGTCTGAGATATTTTTCTGGTGAGTTTCATGGCTTCACGTCTCTTCAAATTTTAAGGATATGGGATTGTTCAAAGCTGGCATCCATTCCAAGCGTACAACACTGCACAGCTCTGGTGGAATTGAATATACATATGTGCCGTGAGTTGATCTCAATTCCTGGTGATTTCCGAGAATTGAAATATTCTTTGAAGCTATTGAGTATTGGTAGTTGTAAAATGGGAGCTCTTCCAAGCGGACTACAATGTTGCGCATCTCTAGAGGTATTGTACATATGGGATTGGAGTGAGCTTATCCATATCAGTGATTTGCAAGATTTGTCTTCGCTACGAATATTAGTTATTCGTGGTTGTGCGAAGCTCATCAGTATTGATTTACGACAATTGCCTTCTCTTGTTGAATTACAAATCACTGGGTGTCGGTGTTTGAAAGATATCTTAGAGGATGGTTGGTTAGGCAGCCTTACCCACTTGAAGACATTGAGTATCGGTGGTTTTTCAGAGGAGATGGAGGCTTTTCCTGCAGTAGTTTTAAACTCATTCCAACACTTGAGTGGGTCCCTCAAATCCCTATGGATACATGGATGGGATAAACTGAAGAGTGTACCACACCAACTTCAACACCTCACTGCCCTCGAGACATTGTCTATAAATGGTTTCAAGGGAGAGGAATTTGAGGAAGCATTGCCAGAATGGTTGGCCAACCTTTCTTCTCTTCAATCTCTTCGGATTATGCATTGCAACAATCTCAAGTATCTGCCAAGTTCAATAGCCAGTCAACACCTCTCTAAATTGAAGGAATTGCGGATTCGGGGATGTCCACATCTATCAGAAAATTGTAAAAAGAAGAATGGCTCTGAGTGGTCCAAGATTTATCATATCCCAACAATCCAGATAGACTTGCCATTTGTACAGGTAAGTTGGGATTTAAATTATTTCGTTACTTTGTAGTATGTTTAGGAGAGAGAACCAATTTTAGTTAACAAAATATAACCTGAATTTGTCATGTATCATATGTGCAGTGGGAGTACCTCGAAGACTCGGACCTCGAAGACTGAAGGAAGCCATGAAATGGTTATTAGAAGCTTATGCAGAATAGTGTTTGTCAGGCTGGATAAATGTGTGACCTGCATAATTTTCTCGTATCTTTATGAGAAAGTATATTTGTTAAAATGTAAGAAAATAGATGGAGCTGGCAGCTTATCACGAAGATAGAAGAGCTTAATATAGATATGGATGTGAATTCGTTTGTGTAACTTCTATTATTTTATATTTGATTTTGTTATTTAACTTTAAAGGATTCGATTTTTATGAGGTTATATATGTTGATGATGTTCTACTCCAAATATTTGAAGAATTATTGTGCTTTTTGTCTTGTAAATCTACCTTCATCTTACATAATATGTTGTTATTAACTCACGGCTATCTTCCTTGGTCTCTCTCTCTCTCTCTATTATTTTCTTTTAAGTACTTGAATATCTAAAATAAGGCATAAAAGCTACATGATAAAAATATGGTTGATTTCACAAAGTCTATTCAAACTACAATTAGTTGCAGAAAAATGAGAACGAAGGTTACCTCTAACTAGAGAAGCTGAGGGGCCTCATTGCTGAACCAAAGGGAAGAAAAACTGATTCACTGTGTACAAACTGCCATGTACACAGCATGATGTCAACCACTTTTGAAGGAAGTGCTGGCATTCTAAATCTGTTTTTCCTGATCTGCAGCAAGCTAATCATCAGAAACCCCTTAAATGCACATGTTCGCACCTACTTGATACATTCGCAATTTGGATTTTGTAATCTTCATTACTGAACACAAGCTTTCGACACTAACTTAGCCATCTAAGAGTAAAGCTACCTTGACCAGTAAAATTGCTGACTAACATCTCTTTAATTCATTCTTTGGTTTTACAACAACCCACACCCCGTAATTTAATACATTCGTAAAAGAACTATGAGTTTTTTTGTATTATTATTTATTTTTATTTACAGGGGGTTAACAGAGAATCCATCCAATAAGCAATTTTAGCCCCTGATAGCAGAAACATGAAGTTGCGAATTTTGTGCTGCTTTGGGTTTTCAATGTACATACATATATGTGTGTGTGTGTGATGCACATAACTCAAATGCTGTTAGTTTACAACTTTTTCAGACATGTACCTTTTCTGCTATCAGCAAAAGGTTTCAAACCATATATATACTTTGCATAACTCAAATGCTGTAATTTTACTCTACTCTGAAAATCTGGCAAACAATGGGAAAAATCAAAATTCTCACTTGCACACATTTATCATAGCACCAGAAGTCCTAAACTATACCAATCCATACATTTTAATGAACTTGATCTTATTTTTTCCCTTTCAATTCTCCGTCTGTAAACTAGAAAAGAGCAAGAAAATCCCATTTTTCTTGTCCCTCGTTTGTTCTTAACCAAACTGGCCAAGAAAAGAGAAAGTGAACAAGAAACAACACCAGTACTTCTCAGTCTTGCACTCATCAGCTTCTTCTGATACTTCAAATCAAGAAAACGAAACGGATAAAATAAAGGGTCAAGGTGAACAAGTCAAGTCTAAAAGTGAGGCCGGGGTTGAGATTCAGGTTTGCCTCTCTTTCTCTTTTATTATTTATGGAATTTATTGTTACATAAAAAAAAAAAAAAAAGAATTGCAGAAAGCAACGGGGCATCTCGCAGCATCACATGGCAAAAACTTCTGTAAACTATTGAGGGAATAGACTTATATAAGCACGTGGAAATGGATAATGAGGTTAAGGACTGGTGCATAGAAAAGGAGAATGAGATGATTAATATGGTCAGGCACATCTGGGTGCGGTGCTAAAAACAGGGGTTAGTTCATGTGATTCTGGAAAACACGGCCACCTTGAGTGTTTTTCTATATATGAAATCAAATAAGTTCAAATAAACATGGATCAATAATAATTAATCTGATTATTGACAATTAATGTGTTAGGGGGTGATCACATCGGATGCGCAGATCGCAAGCTCTCTTGTCTGCCAATTTTTTTATCCCATTAGAGAAATATAATTGAGGGCCTTGAACTAGTAGTGAATGTATGACTTCATACTGCAATAATACTAAATCATATGACAAATCTCATCACATTGATTGAAAAAGTCGAATCCTAGAAAGCAACTGGCCGGCCATTAGAATACTTTTTAACTCAAATATATGTTTATATAAAGAAAGACTTTGCAGAAGACTGTTGTACGTAAGATTAGGAAATGCAATTAAATTTGTTTGTTTTTTTTTTAAATCATGTCCTTAAGAACTCGCTGCATCAAAAAGAAAGAAAGAAAGACTTGGAAGAAGACTTATAATTGTTTTTTTTTTAAATAACATTAGACAGAGAGTGGGTACAGTGTAATTTTGTAATTTTTCTTGTGAGTTCTTTGTTTCTAGAAAGAGTAATTACGGAAATTCAATATATATAGATTAATAAGTTGCTTCATCTTTGAATCTGTCCTATGTTTAATGTGAACATAGGATCGAGGGAGTTGGCTGGCTACATATGCAGCAGACGACGAAAGGTCTATCAATATCCTTAGGTGAGACAGATTGAAAGTGAGAAATTTACAATGTTCTGTTGCTAAAAATGTAGTGAGAAATTTACGAAAAATGTGAAAGGAAAAATCTGCAAAAAGTTAAACTAAATACATTAGAGCATCTCCAATGAAAAATAAAATCGATGACAGAAGTATGGTTGTAATTGCTTTTCAACATGCTTTTTATTTGAAAATGCATCAAAATAATATTTTTTTTATTTTTTTAAAAATTATTTTTGATATCAACACGTCAAAATGATCTGAAAACAAAAAAAATATATCAATTTGAAGTAAAGAAAAAAAAAATTTAATTTTTTTCAAAAGCGATTTTGAAATGCAAAAACAAACAGGGTTTTACGAAACTCAGTTAAAAAAGCATGTAAAAACTGCTTTACAAAAACTACATTTTAAACTCAATTTTTTAGTGAATCCTGCAGTACAAAACATAGTTTAGTTTGTTACCAAACACTTTGCTACGTTTGTTTCACCGCAAACGCAAAAACAGCTGAAAAAAAAAAAGCGTGGCCTAAATGAATGTTGAAATCATTTTTTTTAAAAAAATAGATATTTTTAATATAATAATTTTTTATATTTACACATAGTTGTTATTTTAAATAATTATAAATAATAAATACTTTAAAAAACAACATTATCTATTATCAAATAATCAGTTTCACTAACCATCTACATGGTGGTCCAGTGGTAAAAACCTGAAACTAAGGGGTTTTCTTCCTCTGTGAACTTAGGTTTGAGCCCTGTGGTTACTCATATGATGTCTACTAGAGGCTTACATGGTCGTTAATTTCAAGGCCCGTGAGATTAGTCGAGGTGCGCACAAGGTAGCCTAGACACCCATGTTAATAATAATAAAAAAAAATTAATCAGTTTCACACCATATTTCTCTTCATCCCGTGCTCAATATTTTTTCTATATTTTTAAATATTAATATTTATTAATATATATTTTTTAATTTAACACATCCATATTAATTAATAGTTTCTTTTTCATTATTATTTAGGTATGAGTTTGTATTTGGACATTTAATATTTTTTTATTTTTTAAAATTAAACTATGTGAAAGCTCATTTAGAATAAATTATTTAATTTAATAGGTATAAAATAACTTAGGTTATAAGTAAATACATTAAGTTTTTTTAATAAAAGCTTTATGTATAAAACCATGTTGTTATGTATAATTAAAAAGAACACATCGTTTTCATGGATACAATGAGTTGGTATCATGTTAAATATGTATATACAAAGAAAAACTTGGCAGAAGACTGTAAGATTAGGAAATGCAATTAAATATGTTTTTTTTTATCATGTTTTTTAAATATGTTTATTTTTCTAGATTTCTTGCTTTATTTTGTTATTTTAATGTGAGTTACTTACTTAGTTTATTTTCTTTTTAATATTTTCTAGTTTTAATATAGATAATATATCTTTTAGATTCGAAAGGCAAGGTAATCTTAGTATAAAAACCAACTGTAGAGATATTCCTCTAGGTGGCTGGCTACATATGCAGGCGACGAAAGGTCTAGCAATATCTTTGCTGGTGTTTCTTTTATTAGCCAATGCATGACAAATTGACATTGGTGGTTTGTAGAGGTGTTCAAAATAACCGATTAACCGAGAAAACCGATAAAAAATTACCTGAAAAAACCAAACAAAAATGAAAAATCGATTAAACCGATTTAAAAAACCATAAATGTTAACAGGTCCGATTCGGTTTCGGTTTTGACCTAGAAACCGGGCCAAACCGAACCAAACCTATTAAACAATTAAAAAAAAAGCAGTATAAATAGTTAAGTTTACTTAATCGACCTCCCTCCCTGACATCTCATTCTCATCTCACAAAGCCGTCTCCTTCCTTCCCACTTCCCAGAGAAATTCTCAATCTTCCTCGATAATTAATTCTCAATCTTCCTTTCCCAGAAACCGTCTTCATTTAAGCAACGACAGCAAGGTAAATTCCATCTTCTTTGATTCTTTGTTTAGTGGGTTTGAAAGTCTATTCTAAGTCTATTCCATCTTCATCTTCATCTTTTCCAGAAACCGTCTCTATCTTTCAGGCGTCTTCATTTGAGTAATGACAGCAAGGTAAATTCCATCTTCATCTTTGATTCTTTGTATAGTGGGTTTGAAAGTTTATTCTAAGTCTATTCCATCTTCATCTTCATCTTTCCCATAAACCATCTCCATCTTTCAGGCTTCAACGTTTAATTCCATCTGTTGACTGTTGAAAGGTAAATTTCTGCTACATACTTCTTTTATTTCGTATATATTGCTTTAGATTTCAAATAATCTGTTGATTGTTGCTTTAGTCTGGATAACGTGATAAATATCATGGGTTGTTAAGCTTTAGTTGCTTCTGTGACTATAGATTAATGAGCAACAAAAGCGATATAGATTAATTGCTTTAGAAGTTCTGTAATAGTGATATAGATTAATTGTTGAGAGACTATTAATGGCTAGTCCCTACTACTACCCCTGTGATTTTAAGCTTAAATTTATATCTTGTTTTGTTTTGTTGATGTTTTGTTTAGATAATAGAAGCAATACATGCTTTCCATTTTGTTAACTATTGCATATCTTTTTTCAGATGTAAATATACGTTTCAATTTCATGCTAAATTATTAGTCTTTTGTTTACTGTTGATAAAAAAAATATGCATGTATTGCTTCTAATTAATTTGATTGCGATTTTGATAAAAATATGTATATAAATTATTGCAAAATGTGGGCACATTCCGCATATATTGCAAAATGTATCTTAGGCTTTTTTTCTTGCTTTTGCATTAATTAGCATAATAGCAAGCAAGCAATATTAGACTATTTCTGAATATATTGCATCTGCATATATTGAAAAATATATCATAGGCTTTTTCCGTGCTTTTGCATTAATTGACAAAATAGTAAACAAGGCAATCTTAGACTATTTTCGTATGTATTGCATCTGCATGTATTGCAAAATGTATCATAGGCTTTTTTCTTGCTTTGGCATTAACCGGAGGTAGAATACAGGCAAGGCAATCTTAGGCTATTTTCGTATGTATTGCATGTATTGCAAAATGTATCATAAACTATTTGCAAAATGTATCTACATAGCTGAAAATAATTGTTTGATTGATGTTGTTGGTTTCTTAATTTTAGATGGATAATCAGGAATATCCTACACCAATTGAATCAAATCCTTCAAGTTCGGAACCCAATTCTTTGTCAATTCCAATTCTAGTTCCAGTTGCTACTTCTAGTACAAATAGCAACACTGAAAGTGAAGGTAATCCAGCTTTTAGATCTAATAAAAGAAAAACATCTCAAATTTGAGATCACTTTAAAAAACTAGATGGTAATGTTAAGGCTCTTAGGGCTGCATGTATGTATTGTGAAAAAGACTATGAATGTCATACTATACTTAATGGGACTAGTAACATATGGAGTCATCTAGGTGTATGCAAAAAATTTCCTTTTGTGATTGACCGAAAACAAAAAACTTTAGTCTTAGAACCTAGGCCTATACTAAAGGTGGAAAATAATGGAGAGGAAAATCTGGTGACTATTAATGCGGTGGGTTATAGTTATGAAGAGTGTAGGAAAGCTCTAGGAAAAATGATTATACTTGATGAGCTACCTTTTAACTTTGTTGAAAACCAAGGATTTAAATTATTTCATCAAGTAATGTAACCTAGATTTGATGTTCCTTCTCGTTTGACGATTTAGAGAGATTGTTTTAAAATTTATGTAGTTGAGAAGGAAAAATTAAAGAAAGCTCTTAAGGATCAACGTGTATGTTTAACAACCAATACTTAGACATCAATCCAAGATATTAATTATATGTGTTTGACTGCCCATTGGATTGATGAAGGTTGGAACTTGAATAAAAAAATTCTAAACTTTTATCAAGTTTCTAATCATAAAGGTGAAACAATTGGCCAAGCAATTGAGAGTTGTTTGTTGAAATGGGAAGTTGATAACATTTTAACAGTTATAATAGATAATGCAAGTTCAAATAATTTGACAATAAAATATTTGAAGAGAGTAACAAGTAATTGAGCAACTAATATATTGTCAAATGACTTCATGCATGTTAGATGTTGTGCATATATTGTTAATCTTATTGTATGTGCGGGATTGAAAGATATTGATGATTGAGTAATATATAGAAAAATGGTACTTCTAACACAAATTCGAGATTTTATTGCAAAGGGATGAGATTAGAGAAACCGGCTACTCTTAATAACAATGGTATTACATTACTCAAATTGTGAAGTACAGAAGATGATGCAAGTCTCTGTAACACCTTCAGCTAACAATGAAGAGCTTTGATGACGACAACGAGAAGAAAATGGAACGCAATAAAATTAGAGTCTGAAATAGAGTAACGAATAGACACAACTATTCCTCTCAAGGCTTTCAGCAATGGAGGTCGGGCATAAATGAAGAGATTACAAGAACAACCTCTTGACACTGCTACTGCCGCTTTCCATAAGCTTTTTGCCAATCTTGTACGTTGTATAAGCTTCAAGAGTTGCAGACTCAATCTGTTCTAACACAAAATCTATAGGGCTCCACTTTCATGTTCTAACACAAAAATGCCCCCATTGCTATGACAACAAACAGGGAAGAAGAAACTTTGGAGAAAATCATACACGAATTTCAAATCTGAAATGAAAATTTTTTGGATCTTCTGCTAATCACAAATCCACAATCGTTACTAATTTCTCTAAAATCCCAATTTAATTTCAATTAAAGCATTACTAATTTAAAGAGTCAGAAAGAGGGGGAGAGATGTAGGAACTTACAAAGAAGCTCTGCAGCATTTTCCTAGTATCAACAATGGCAAAGGTGATCGATCATATGCATAAGAAGAAAAAAGAAAACAGGCATGCAACTTCATACCTTAAATCTAGTACCTACTACTATTTTAGGATAAGATCATAAATGAAACAGCACTTAACTACCAGTTATATTTGTCAGAAATCCATAGCTATACACATGGATTGATGAAAATAACTGAGAATCTTAAGGTTCATTTATTCCTAACCATAAACTTTTGCCGAGAAATGGGTCATTTTTTTTCCGGATACAAAACAATCTAGCAGAACCATACAACAGCCGTCATATAAACCACAGTCCACCATTTTAGCATGTACAGATTGTTACTCATATTATGAAAAGCTTAAGACATCTTTTATACCAACTTGACCATATAAACTATGGCGGACATCGTGGCAAATTTCTGCTATTATCTTGCATCATAAGCGCTTATTAAGCCATGGCAAGTTAGGAACCTTGGCTGCCAATTCACTTAGCTCCCCACTGGGATTCTCATCATAATAAGTCCGCAATTGTGAGCCCGTTATATATATGTATATTACAAACGGTACTGGAAGACCATTCTCAAACCATCTCGTTTCCTTTATTTTTTCTTGCTAAAAAGCTAGCATCCAGTTTCGTTTCTTCTACCAAAATTCTCTTTAAAATCAAGGCTAACTTTACAATTTTTTCTAATTTTTCTTCAGTAAGTTTTCTTAATCCATTTCTAATTGATTTTAGTATTGCTACGGGGTCTTTTTCTTTACAATTAATTTGTTGAAAAATACAATTTTACCCTTGGATTCTGAAAGATTATAAGTTTAGTCCCTGATTTTAGTTTAGTTTTTAACAAATAATTGAGATTTATTGATTGTTTATTATCAAGTCTGTATTTGGGAATTAATTATATTTTGCGATAAAATATTTAAGTTCTTCAAAAGTTTCACATATTGCTCATATGTGTAATTGGTGAATAGTAAATTCTGATTATCCTAATTGGGGTGACACTAGCATATGTTAGAATTGATTTTCTAACTTGTAGTAATTATATTTATATGTATTATTGGACTTCTTAATTATACATTTATCATAAAATGAACCTGTTAAATATTGTGTATAGCTTGATCTCCGCAATGACAACGGTTTCTGTAGGTTATCCTTGAGGTTGTGGTCTGTGCATGTTTTACTGATTTTTCTTTTCTTTCACTTCAAGTTTTTTCTAATATTCTATCGATGCTATTTCCCTCTTGTATTCATGCCTAGTGTTTCGCTGAATGTATAGAATAATTCATTTGTCACAGTAAAAAAAAAGGCATCAAAGAGAGAAGAAGAAGACGGAAATTTACGTGGTTCGCCACATGAGTGACTACTCCACGGGGGAAAACATTCTGAAAGCTTCCACTATATATTTGATGTTACAGTACACATCTACCAACCCCCCCCCCCTTCAAAATCATTCTTTGATCTGTACAGAAATTGAGGGAGGAGGGAAGGGGTGATTTTGATTTATGATTATGATCTTGATGCTAGTAGTTGTCTCAATTTGCAAAGCATGGATATCGATTGTGATTGATTTGTCATCTCCATCCTGACAACAAATTGTTGTTTTCCCTGTAACCCAGAACATTTTTCTGAGATTCGGTATGAAAAGAAATCAGACGGAGACGATGTTTCAGAAACTGACAGGGCAGAAAATGTATCTTGGCACATCTTCTGCGAGATTTATTGCCTTGTTGTTCTGTTTTCATTTCAGCTTCAGCGAAGGCGATTCAAGTGAGAAAATGGCTCTGGATTCGCTTTAGGAGCAGCTTTAGCAGCCACTTCTGGAACTCCAAAAACATTCCAAAATCTTAACGTTTCATCTCCTGCTGCTGTTGCCACTGTGCAACCATCCGGACTCTGTAGGTAAAACAGCAAAGTTGGTAAATTAAAGCCAGAAAACAAAGATCATTAAGAAATAAATTTCAATCCTCAAATTATTTATTAGTACCTGAGCCATGTAAAGGACTCTAGAAGTATGGCCAGTGAGCTCTGCCATTTTCACCATTGATGGATATTTCCAAACAGTGAGTTGATTCTGAGTAAACCCATGAGAGCTAAGTAGTTCCCTTTCATTCTTGTTCCACAAAAGAGAACAAACCTGAGATCCGGTATCAATCGAGTTCAAGCAGGCACCTGTATGTGTATTCCAAAACTTAATACTCCTATCTCCTCCACCTCCTCCAGAGGCTAGCAAATTCCCTTGGAAAGGACACCATGCCAGGGCTTTCACTGCTGAAGTATGGTCCTCAAGCCTGTGAAGCCACTGTGTTGCTGAGTTTGATAATGCTGTAGATCTATCCCATATATGAATTAGATTATCATTGCCTCCACTTGCTAATTGTTGACCTGAAGCGGACCATTTAAGCCCGCAAACCTCCTGTGTATGACCTCTGTAAGTCTCAACAATGTGTGATCTAATTCTCACGTCATTGTTAATGATTTGACCATCCATCCCTCCTGTTGTCAGGATGTGATTGTTCCATGCCAATGACCCAACTCGCGATCTGTGGCCTCCTTTCAATGTTCTTAGCTGTAGGAAAAACACCAAAACAAATACTATAAGCAGACAGTAACAAGAGAAACTTTACCAATAAAGGACACCATCAAAAGAGGTATGGGCTTATTACCTGTCTATTGGAAGCAGAATCCCATAACTGTATGTGAGAATTGTTCAAGCCTATGGCAATATGGCGTCCATCAGGAGCCCAATTGACACTGGTAACGGGTCCATCTTCATCATCAACCGTGACCAATTCTGAGGTAGAACCGTCTGAAGCATCCCACAAATAAACAGTGCTTCCAAGAGCTATGGCTAAAACATTGCTGCTGCCCCAATCCAATAGGTTGAGGTAGAAATCATCCACAAGATCCGGTGCATCCAATGTCCTCTCAGAAGTCTGAGGAATATGTCGGCGAGGCTTGGCTGTTTTGGGCTGGTGGTGGTGGTGAGAGTGGTCTTGAGGCATCAACTCAACAGGTGCAGGAGGCTTGTTCTTGAAAGCTAGAATTCGAGTTCGGTTCATGTTCAAGGATTCAGCAAGTTGCTTCCTGTAAGCCTCTCTTGACGGTGAGTTCGCTGCTGGATTCTCTTTCCCTTTTCTCCCTTCTGTTAACATGAAATGGGCATAATCCATATCCATGGCTGACCGGTTTGGAATAAATCTATCCAGCTGTTAAAGAATCCAATGCACGAAACAAATTATAAGAACCCAATTCATAATTGAATCATTATAAGATATCAAGAAAACCGAATGCAAAATCTTACGTTTTCTTTAGAGTTCATTCTGGGAAGAAACTGCTGTTGAAGAGGGAAACGAGATTGGGCTTTCAAGCTTGAAGAAGAGTTAATAGACCCTGCATCCATAATGTTAACAACAACCAAAAACAAATAATAGACAGAGAAACAGTAAAATTAATCAAAAATAAAGGAACCCAACAAGATTTTTCCTTCTGCAAAACAGAGATGTTAGTGATCAAAGAGACCCAACAAATTAATTAAAAAAGTAAAGCCAGAGAGAGAAAAGAAGAGCGATGTGTTGTTGATCTTTAAAGAGAGATTGACTTGATTGGGAATTTTCAAAACAGAGTTGATGGGTTTATATAGTGATTAGAGTGCGATTTTTCAAAGATGATGAACAAGTAAAGAAATGGGGAGGAATATAGAGAATAGGGTTTTGCAACGGCTACTTTTTCTTTAAGACCCGTTGTAAATTTGATTTGACCAAACTGTCCGTTTAGGAGAGACGCCATTGGAGATTTAAGAACAGTTCGTGGGCTATAATGTAAAAGGGCTTAGGACCCAATTACTTGAAGAAGGAACTATGAAGCCCAATATTGCGTAGGCCTAAAAAATAGAAGAGCCCATAATAAAGGGATTCAATATTGAAATATAAGGTTGCCATAATTTTGGGTTTTTATTTTATTTTATTATACCTCTCCTTTGTAGAAATATTAATTAGAATAGTATTTTTTTAATATTTTTATTTAAATTTTAAATTTTTTATTAATTTATCTTATTTTTGTAATATAAATTGTGAATTTAACAAATTAACTCATTTGACTCGAGTTTTTTTTAATTAGTTTTTTTTTAATCTCATCTTTTTTTATTGGATTGATTGAAAATTAAACTTCATGAATTCTTTCAGTATACTTTTACTAGATTATCTCAACTTTACAATCAGAAAACAATAATAATATGTTAACTCGAGTTGATTATGGTCGGTTTTTTTGTTTTTTTTAATGTTTACATTTAATATTAGATTAATTGTAAATTAAACTTTATAATTTGTTTTGATTTATTTTCATAAATTATATTTTTTATAGAGTTATACTGTATGAAAATCTAATGATCTGATGACAAGAATCATGATAGTACAATCATAATTAATTTCATAATCAGGTTAGTGTTTTTGATTTGGAGGTATGGTACAACACTTTTTAAATACATACAACATCTTTAATAACTAAAAAACCATGTTTTTTATCCAAAAAAAAAAAAAATTAAGTTGCCTTCCATCAAAAGACACGATAATCTCTGCATGTTAAAAAAATTTATCTAGGCCCCAAATAATGTCATCAAAATGATTAGCGATTGCACATGACACAGGCTTTCAAGTAACTAAGCTAAATACCAACAGGCGTGTGGCTCAGTGGTGTTGAGGAGTAGCTTTCCTTCCTTCGAACTTCGGTTCGAGTCCCAATGGGAGTGGGGCTGGGAAGTTTGCTCCTTTCCTGTTTCTACTGGGTCCTTTCTGTGCGGTATGCATGTCATTCCCGCGGTGCCTTACCTGCTCATTAGGGCTTGCAGGATGTTCAGTGGGCCGTGGGATTAGTCGTGGTGCGTGTAAGTTGGCCCGGACACCCACATTATCAAAAAAAAAAAAAAGTAACTAAGCTAAATGAACAATTATTTGGTATCACAAGTTTTATTTTTATTTTTTCAAAAAATTTAAGACCACAAAAAAAACACTTACACCACTCTTTAGCTAAATTGCATCAAATGCTAATCCAAAGTATATAACCGTAGCAATACATGAAAAATTGGATGTTGCTTTTCGAATCCATTTCTTTTTTTTATTTTTAAAATATTTTAAAAATAATTTGATTTTTTTTTACTTTAAATTATTAATTTTTTTTATTTTTAAATCATTTTGATGTGAGATAATTAAAAATAAATTTTAAAAAATAAAAAAATATTAGTTCATATATTTTGAAATAAAAATTACTTTAAAAAATAATCGCTATCAAAAAAACTCTCAACAAAACTTTAGCCATAAAAAATAGAAAAACCAAAAGTAATATCAAACAAATACTAAACATCAACCAAGTTACTTTTCATAGATGCAATCCTAAATTTAACATCCCATCCATCCCCATGATTCCTCTTCTTCTTTTTGTTCTTGGCGAGGCACCAATTTTCCCATGATGAAAAAAATGATTTGTAATGGCGGTGGCGGTTGCGGCGGCTGCTTTGGCATAAAGCCACGTGGGGCACCTAATCTTGCACCCTCTAATTGATTCTGAAATGGGCAAAAATATATTGCAAAAAAAGATAATCCAACATACATATGCTTGTAAGGTAACGTGAGAGAATGTCCCATGGCAATAATAATGGAGGAACTTCGAGCCCTGTCCCTAGGAAGCTGCCCTTGGCACATGGCCTCCAGCCCCTCCACCATGTGTTTGTGGGGCATATTGAATTGAATTATTACCTTCTAATTGCTAGAACTTTAGGACCCTCCTACGCTTTGGAGGCTAATATTCTAAATCATGTAATAATGGCTAGGAGCCAGGTAGGTGCATGTGCAGACATGGAAAGAGGCCAAGGCAATGATTGTGGAGGCTATCACCATCGTAGAGAAGTTCCATTTTCTTCTACCCTCGACCTTGTAACATGGGGGAGAGATTCTCCTGTGCCAAATAAATCCTGATTAGGTAAATAGAATGATAATACCCTAGAAATATAAACAAAAATAATTGAATTTGATGTTCGCTTGACTCTGTAATTATGCATGGAGAACCAGCTCTGGAATGGCCAGAGTGGATTAACTTGAATTGTTCGTATACCATATCCATCACCTGCTGTTTTCCCTGAGTTTTAGCAGGGGGGGAAAGGGGTGGGAGCACAGAAATATGAATTTGATGATGATGCAATATTCATTTTCTTATTTAGAAATAATTCATTAACATTTACAAATTGTTAATAATAGATTATGAGCACTTCATCAACCATGAATATTCATGAAATATGAGTAATTCGTGAATTATAAATATTATCATAATTAATAAATATTCATGAATTATAAAGATTCATAAATTATGAACATTAATATCTTGATTTTCAAGTCATATAAATTAGTATCTTTATAATTCATGAATATTTATTAATTATGATAATATTTATAAACAATGAATATGAGCACTTTATGAACCATGGATTATTAACATTCATTAATTATAATTCTTTATAATTCTTTATAAGTAATTCATGAAAATTTATAAATTATAAACAATGGATTATGAGCACTTTATGAACCATGAATATTCATGAATTAGAAATATTTATGAAATACGAGTAATTCATGGATTATTAACATTCATGATAATTTATAAACATGGATTATTAACATTCATTAATTATAAAGATTTATAAATTATAAGTATTAATGTTCATGGATTATAAAGATTCATATAAATTAGTGCCTTGAATAGATAAAAAAAAAAAAGAATTCATGAAATTTCTTGAGTTCTTTCCTTTATCTCTTGATGGTTTTTCTGACACGTGTTCTTCTACTTTTTCCTTTAACTCTAAAGCTTAAATTTGATCTTTATAAAAAAAAATTAAATGTAATTCCTTTAAATTTATTAAATTTTATTTAGAAATACATCTAATCAAGGTGATATTGTCGAAATACTAGGAGACTTATTAAAGAAAGTTTTTTTGCATCAAGTGAAGAGTAATAAAATCTTAAGAATAAATTATTAATTATTGATAAAAATAAAGCTTGGTTAATTTTAAAATGTTTTAACGAGCACTTATTTTTAGTTTTGTTTAATATTATGCATTTAATTATCTTTAAAAACTTACATATTTATTTAGCAAGCGTGCTATTCTTTATATATATATATATATAGTTTAACGTGGGTGTCTGGGACAGCTTAAGCGCACCTCGACTAATCCCACGGGCCCTGAAGTTAACGACCATGTAAGTCTCCAGTGGTCATCATATGAGCAACTCCAGAGCTTGAACCTGAGATCACATAGAAAGCAAATCTTTTAGTCCCAAGCTTTTACCACTGGGCTACCACCTAGATGGTTATACTATTCTTTTTATTATGATAGTAAGTAGTCATATTCTTATTACATTGGAGGTTTATAAACTAAACATATTTTTCCTACCTTTTCTATTTTTATTTGTGAATTTCTGAAGAACAATAACCGAGTGTGCTCAGTAAACAGTGAAATGCTCACCTTACCTGCAGTAGTCAAAGGTCATGATGAGCAATCTAGCTCATAGCATAAAGTACCATCTTCAAATATTTTCAGATTAACAGAAGATAAGTACAATTTAGTTTCAGTTAAATGTCCACGATAATGAAATAAATCATCATTACTTACTAGGTTATTAATTACCTAGCTGGGTTGACCATGAAGATGAACCGATAATATAATCAACAGGCAAAGAATAACCAGCTACTATCACAGAAGACACATTCTTCCCATGTTTTAGTGTCTGGTGGATTTGCAATGAGTCCAAACCTTCAAACTCATTAAGTGCAGATAATTAGCTGGTTCTGATCCCAAGATCCCACGTAAACAGATTAAACTAATAATCATTGTTCATTAATTATGGCAGGCTGGCTGGTTAACTTCTTCCTCTCTCATATAACATCCTCTTGCCACACTACTCCTCTCTGTTCCACAGAGCCAGAAATGTCACACAACTAGAAGGAAACAAACTCAAAAGAACAAAAAAATGCAAGCCCTTTTGCTGTTCTTCGACATTTGCGTTGCTTTCTCTCTTGTTTTTGTTGAGGGAGTTCAAAGTGTACAGTACGATGAATTGTCAACTTTGTTGTTGATCAAATCTAGCCTGATTGATCCGTCAAATAAACTTATGGGTTGGAAAATGCCAGGCAATGCAGCTGGGAATCGGTCTCCCCATTGTTACTGGACTGGAGTACGGTGCGACTCCAAGGGGTTTGTAGAGAGGCTTGACCTTTCCAACATGAATCTCAGCGGCAATGTATCATATCATATTCAGGAGTTGCATAGTCTTTCTTTGCTCAACATCTCTTGTAATGGGTTTGATTCTTCGTTGCCAAAATCACTAGGAACTCTCACCTCATTGAAGACCATTGATGTAAGTCAGAACAACTTCATTGGCAGCTTCCCCACTGGTCTAGGAATGGCCTCTGGATTGACTTCAGTCAATGCATCAAGCAACAACTTCTCAGGCTATCTTCCTGAAGATCTTGGCAATGCAACATCACTCGAAAGCTTAGATTTTCGAGGGAGCTTCTTCGTAGGCTCAATTCCTAGTTCTTTCAAGTATCTGCAGAAACTGAAGTTTCTCGGCCTTTCTGGTAATAATCTGACCGGAAGGATTCCAAGAGAGATAGGCCAACTTGCTTCTCTAGAGACCATCATTCTTGGATACAATGAGTTTGAAGGTGAAATCCCAGCAGAGATTGGAAACCTTACCAGTCTTCGGTATCTTGACTTGGCAGTCGGCAGACTCAGTGGCCCGATTCCTGCTGAATTGGGTAGGCTAAAGCAACTTGCAACAGTTTATCTGTACAAGAACAATTTCACAGGAAAGATTCCACCAGAACTTGGTAATGCTACATCCCTTGTATTCCTGGATCTTTCGGATAATCAGATTTCAGGAGAGATCCCAGTGGAGGTAGCAGAACTGAAGAATCTGCAGCTCTTGAATTTGATGCGCAATCAACTGAAGGGTACAATTCCTACCAAGCTTGGTGAATTAACCAAATTGGAGGTGCTTGAGCTATGGAATAATTTTCTGACTGGTCCTTTGCCTGAGAATCTAGGACAGAACTCACCATTGCAATGGTTAGATGTGTCATCAAATTCATTGTCAGGTGAGATTCCACCAGGTTTGTGTCGTTCTGGCAATCTCACTAAAGTCATTCTCTTCAACAATTCCTTCTCTGGCCCAATCCCCACAAGTCTCTCAACCTGTAAGTCATTAGTACGTGTTCGCATGCAAAATAATCTTATTTCTGGGACAATTCCAGTTGGTCTTGGAAGTCTTCCAATACTTCAAAGGCTGGAATTGGCTAACAACAATCTAACTGGCCAAATACCAGACGACATTGCTTTGTCTACATCACTTTCTTTCATTGATGTCTCTGGAAACCACCTTGAATCATCTCTCCCATATAGCATTCTCTCCGCTCCTAACCTTCAGACATTCTTGGCCTCCAACAACAGCTTTGAAGGCCAAATCCCAGACCAATTCCAAGATTGCCCATCACTTTCACTTCTTGACCTTTCAAGCAACCATTTCTCTGGAAAAATCCCAGAGAGCATTGCTTCATGTGAAAAGCTGGTGAATCTGAACCTGCAAAACAATCAATTTACTGGGGAGATCCCAAAAGCAATCTCAACAATGCCCACATTGGCCATTCTTGACCTGTCCAACAATTCTCTTGTTGGTCGGATCCCAGCGAACTTTGGGACCTCACCAGCCTTGGAAATGGTAAACTTGTCCTTCAATAAACTTGAGGGTCCGGTTCCCTCCAATGGAATGCTGACGACCATAAATCCTAATGATCTTATTGGCAATGCTGGTCTTTGTGGCGGCGTACTTCCACCCTGCTCCACTACTTCCTCTGCATCAAAGCAACAAGAGAATCTGCGCATCAAGCATGTCATAACAGGATTCATCATCGGAGTCTCAATCATCTTAACTCTAGGAATCGCATTTTTCACTGGGAGATGGCTTTATAAAAGATGGTATTTGTACAACAGTTTCTTCGATGACTGGCATAACAAGAGCAACAAGGAATGGCCTTGGACATTAGTAGCATTCCAGCGAATAAGTTTCACCAGTAGTGATATACTAGCTTCCATTAAGGAATCCAATATCATCGGCATGGGAGGGACGGGCATTGTTTACAAGGCTGAGGCTCATCGGCCACATGCAATTGTAGCCGTGAAGAAGCTTTGGAGAACAGAAACAGACCTCGAGAATGGCGATGATCTATTCAGAGAAGTGAGTCTCTTAGGGAGGCTTCGGCATCGAAACATCGTGCGGCTATTAGGGTATCTTCATAATGAAACAGATGTAATGATGGTTTATGAGTACATGCCTAATGGAAACCTTGGAACAGCTTTACACGGTAAAGAAGCTGGAAATTTGTTGGTGGACTGGGTCTCACGCTACAACATAGCAGTTGGAGTTGCACAGGGGCTGAACTACCTCCACCATGATTGTCACCCACCAGTCATCCACCGTGATATCAAGTCCAACAACATCCTGCTTGATGCAAACCTAGAGGCAAGGATAGCGGATTTCGGTTTGGCAAGGATGATGAGTCATAAGAACGAGACAGTATCAATGGTGGCTGGATCTTATGGTTATATTGCACCTGGTAAGTTGCTTGTCTATTCTTCAGACATCCTGTCTGAGCGTGAACCACAAATTATTTCATCAAAGAAGTTTGCCATACACTCATCTCATATCCATCCATTCACATGCTACTTTCTAACCATAGTAGGCCTAGGGTTGCAAGAGTAAGAAAAACTCAAATTGCATATTGCTAATCTGGACTGCCACTGATGTTTTTATTTTCTCGTGACAGAATATGGATATACTCTGAAGGTTGATGAAAAGAGTGATATATATAGTTTCGGGGTTGTGCTTTTGGAGCTTCTGACAGGAAAAATGCCACTAGACCCTGCATTTGAAGAATCTGTTGACATTGTTGAATGGGCTCGAAGAAAGATCAGAAACAATAGAGCATTAGAAGAAGCACTAGACCGCAGCATAGCAGGTCAATACAAACATGTGCAGGAAGAGATGCTTCTTGTTCTCCGCATCGCGATTCTCTGCACCGCTAAACTACCCAAGGACAGACCATCTATGAGGGATGTCATAACAATGCTTGGAGAGGCGAAGCCTCGAAGGAAGAGCACTTGTCATAACAACGTACAAAATCCTAGGGAAGAGAGGCCAATCTTTAGCACCTCACCTGTAATAGGCCTTCTGTAGGAAGAAATTCCTCAGGCTGCTGCTCTTGTGCAACTCCTCTTTATGTAAATCTTTTTACTTTCACTCCAAAATTTGTTCCATGAGTTTAGTTGCAGATATAATCTACATGAATGTTCATACTTTCATTTAGTCTTTAAGGAATAAAATAAGCAGATGTCAAACTTCAGTGCAAATTGTTATGAACTGCTCGGATTCTTTCTTAAGCCTTCAGAATAGATCCATTCCGGTGTATCATGTAAATCCAGAATTCAAATCCCATCATAAGCTTATTCTGCAATCATTGGTATTTGCATTAAAATGTTCTTTACAAGCCTAAACTAAAATTTCAATGGTGAAGCCTACATGTCTAATTTTTTTGCAACTCTTCAAGCTCATCCCTGTATTCATAGCACTGGCTTTTATGCTTACAATCATATGGAAGGGGAATGAGGTGAAGCAAAAAGTAACCATTCTAATATGTTGCCTGTTGCTGAAAAATCAAAGTTACAATTCCAAAAAGGCGAGGAGCCAGAAGTCCTCTAACCTAGAAGATTGGGATCGCACAGTTGAGAAGGGAGAAAATAGCGGGTCATCTTCTCAACCCTAGCCTGCTTCCTGTGATATTTCAAATGTCAGAAAGACACTGTTAAATGAAGTTATTAATACGAGCGGAAACCTCCATTTCATACTCGAACAAGCAAACTAAACTAATAACAAAAATTGGCCCTTCATCCTAGGTAGATACACCTAAAAGAGCAGGTCCTGCTCCATTGCCTTGATCTAGAAAGCTGCTAGACAATGCCTGAAAATATTAAGGATAGGATTAGTCCATGTATACACAAATGCAGGCAGTAAACTGAAAACACGGACAATAAGGAATATCATTTCGTTGCAAAAATGAAATGAAAATAACCAATTTTTATAACAGGTGCAAATCTAGAAGTCTATGAGTCTAACCAACTTCTAAAGAAGCGTGCATCACTTTTCTGTTTCATGCAGAGACCATCAAACTTTTACATATTTACTTTTAACTTCGGAATTCCAGATTATTTCAATCCCGGGATTAATGTGTCTTTAATGCAGACTGCTGAAACTCGAGGCGTTCTTTCTATGCTATTTTCAAGGCGTTGGGGATTTCTATGGAAATGAAGTAATTTTTCCAAATCATTCTGCATCTCGAAGAAATACCTACCTATATCCTGGAGCAGCTCTAATGTGGAAACAACAGAGCATCTTCAAAGTAAATAATTTTAGTCACACATTCTTACATTTGCAATCCTCCCCTCCCCTCAAGGAGAAACGAGGGGGGGAGTTGAAACCTACCTCTGTATAATTAGCTTTGGAAAGGGAAAAGGGCTCTTTCTCCCGAATGCCACCATTATCATCAACCATCCTTTCTAAATCCTGAAAGAAAATGAAGTTTTATCTTAATTAACAATAAAAATACAGTGATAACAACAAACAGAATCAACTTTTATATTAAAAGGCTCAAGTGACATCAACAAAACCTACACTGCGAAGCAGTAACATACAAAGGTTTTTTGAGATGATCCAATTATTTTTCAATCAGAATAACTTGAAAAATTAACATAGAAAAATTGGGTAAAATTTTTAGTTTAACAGATGAAGTTTAGTGAGATGATCAACTTGTGTTCGCTGCGTGTAGGATTTTAAGTTGATTTTTAATGTAAAAGGAACAAAATAATTATGTTATGAATATGTTTTTTTATGTATCATAATTTTTTTTAATTGAGCAACGAAAAAACATTTTTTATTCTTTAAATAATAAATTTAAAAATATATGAACTGATAAATCCAAAAAAAGTTAACATTGATTTAATATTAAAGCAAGAAGATAATCTTCATAATAGAAATAAAAGATTGATGCATATGCAAATGTTTTACACTGACTACTCTTTTATTTTAAATGTTTTTATTCATTTTATCTTCGCAGGTAATTGTAGTTGCTGATAACAAATCATTTTTATTTTTATAAAAACATCATCCAAATATAACTAATTCATATAAAATATGATAGAAAACAATCCGTGAAATTAAATTAATCTCTTCGAAGTATCATGCAACTAAAAAAATAAAAATTAAAAGATCAATCACTACTTAAAAATAAAACTAATTCAATTTATTTCAAAAATGAGAGTTAGGGCATAAATTGCTATTTAAATGGGAAACATTAATGAAAAGAATAAATAAATAAAAAACAAAAACAAAAGAAAAGAAAGAGGCCAAGCGCTAATATACAAAAGCTCAAGTCCTCCTTGTGTTTTTTATTTTTCTTTTTTTTTAATCAAGCAACAGGTCTTTTCTAGTCACCTAGTGACTAGAAAATCAGGGTTCTAATTTTTAGACCTCAAAAACCCAATTTTGAAGTCATTTTTACTAGAAAAAACCTCAAAACACCATAGAAATCTCCATAAATCACCTACCAACTCCGAAACACCCTAAAATCACTTAAAAATAAAAAATCAATTGAATCCAAAAAATCCAAACGAACCTCAATCTACTATTTCAAGAAAGATGAAGGCCAAAAATCACCACCATTGAACTTTTCTTGTTAAACGAAACCCTTTAACACCAATCTTGGTCGTTTTGGTTGTCAAAACTATGGCAGCCAGTAACTCTTTCTTTCGTTGTTTTTGACTAATTTTCTCTCTCCTCTCAAACTTAAATATTGAAAAATTAAAATTAAAATTTTGAATCAAAATAAAAATTGATGTGAATTTGAGATTAACCATATATTTTCTCTGTGCTTTACATTTCAATCCTCTGTCTTTTAATTCGGTCTTTATACCACAATATCAAACTTAATCTCATCTAATTAAATTGTACTTCAATTGAAAGAATTAGAGTGAAAAAGTAAAGGGACGAAAATATATATGAAAAAAAAAGGTGAACAGTGAAGAGCCATATTAAACCCCAGTTCTTTAAGTTTTATGGTTAATAACTATCCGAAAAGGCAGCCTGATATAAATGCTTTGATATTAGAATTCTCAAATTTTTCAAAGCTGCTCAAGAAGGGCAAGGCAGAGATTTAAATGAGTGATAGTTGGAGACTGAACAAAGAAAACAATGCTGTCTACAGTAAGTAGAGAAGCTTAAACTGTTTTAGGGTAACATCTTTTACCTTGCCAGATAAAATCTCAAATTCAAGCAATTCTTCAACAATCTTTTCAAGAACTTGTCGGTTTTTCTGAAGCATACCCTTTGCTTTAAGATATGCTAAATCGTAAAGCTGCAGAATATCTCAATCCAAACCACAACTACTTCAGTAAATGATGTTTACACTGCTGCCATGTAAAGGAAAAAAGTATAAGCATTCACCACAGGAAGCATGACAAACATACCTTTTCAACTTTAGCTGCCATCTCATACTCATGGCTGTTCCCTGTGCTTAAAAATGTAACCTACACCAATGGCAAAAAAAATAAATCCAACAAG
Source organism: Populus alba x Populus glandulosa (assembly GCA_033617975.1). Taxonomy (NCBI): domain Eukaryota; kingdom Viridiplantae; phylum Streptophyta; class Magnoliopsida; order Malpighiales; family Salicaceae; genus Populus; species Populus alba x Populus glandulosa. The sequence goes on along the minus strand of CM066155.1, from coordinate 3,637,423 downwards.
GAAATAGCACTATGGCAACCTTTTTTCTAATAGTAGTACCATACAAACTAGATGCTTCTAAATCAGCCAAGAATAATATGAACGCTGTCCTCTCTTCTTTTTTTCTTTTTCTTTTTTTTTCTTTTTTGCATTGTGAGAGGTAATCATATGTACAAGCAAACATAAAGGCCACATCGTGGGAGCACAAGCCATGTTTGTTTGTCTGTGCCTCTTATCCCAGGGTAACATGGCAAATACATTACTCTAGTAACAAAACAAGGTCTGCAGTGATTAATTTGAGCAACAACTTAAATTTCTGTCCACCAATATATTCATGGTTGTAGAATAGGGAATACCCCTTTGTTACTGTAGTAAATTGCAGGACTGTCATCAGGCCCCCACCCATACTGAATCACCATCCTTGTAGCTATCTGTTGCAATTAGCAAATAGACAATGATGCATGCTTTACTCAGATGGAATTATAAAATATGTTGATGCTATTAACTGATGAATACTGACCTCCTGAGCCTGTTTCAATTCTGAAGAACAAAGAAAATTTTCTTCCCCAAACGGAAGTAGTAGTTGGGATGATATATATGAACCAAAACAAAATACAAGCTTCTTTTCAAGGTATGATCTTGATTCTGAATTCCCATTCAAGGAACCTTCATTTTTTGCCTTGCTAATCTTTGTACATCCAATACCCTGCAAAAAGAACAGGTAAAATTTTTCACAGCTTCTCTATTCACAAGTTCTCAAAAGAGTTTCACTGCTAGCATTCATCTGAACCATACCTAAGCATGGAACAGCTAGTACAATTTTCAGCTTCTTAAGACAACAAATAAATTGAATGTGGAAGAATCATAGGGATAAAAAAACCAGGCAAATTGTCATGCAATCATAGACACTGTACAGCCTTAGCTTAGGCAAGATGTGTTGTACATTTCTTGGAGACATTGTACAAACTTGGCTTAGGCTTAAAATTCATGACCTTTCATCATTTAATTTATAAGGAGAATGACATTGTTGCTTCAAATCAATTGACATTGATTATCGGAGTTAACATGCACTCAGTCACAAGAAGATATGAAATGACTCACCTGCCAAGAACATGGCTCCAGCCATAGATTATCAACCACATCAAAGTTGGGTAAAAGAAGGGCAATCAGACCGCGGCCAGCAGCCCAAACAGCATGTGGAAATTTGGTCTCCCTTGTCCACTGCCATGCACCATATCCAATTAATTCAAACCTTCATGACAGTATAAAGAAACAACATTTCTACATGGTTGTAAGCAGGACCCAAAACAAGAGATACTGACTTATCGCAAGCAAAATTTAAAGAGTAAAATTCATGTGTTTCTTGTTTCCTACAAAATCAAAAGGAAGAAGAAAAAGAAGGGAATACTTGTTGATCTTTGCTTCTTTTATTAAGACCAAGCTGCCCTCTTTGTGAAACCATCAAGTTGCTTTTGAGTTTTGACATAGCAGGGTAAGAAGCACCCCTTGTTTATAACATGGATAACTTCTCTAAAACAGACTGGTTATACTTTTAAAGTTTGAGGTGTCGAACCATTAACAGAAGAAAGCCTAATCTAGTAAACTGAAAGCCCCTATACTGTACATGGCCATGCAAGCTTATAAACTGCCAGGAAGTGGTGAGGCTTATACACCACATAAGTCGTACAAAACTTCATTCACTGCTGATTGGAGATGCAACTACTTAACAGAAGTTTAGAAAAATCATCAGTATCTTTTTCATGGAACGAACTGAAATTCCTTACTGTTCATCGAATAGAAATATCACAGGGATTGAACTCTGTTTATAGCACAAGTTTTAAACTTAATTTATGAAAATATAAAATGCATTCAGATATTATTGATTCTTACACAAGTCTTTTGCACAATCAGGTTAGGACATGGGATAAGTTACCTAATGCATGTGGAACAGTAAAGGTAAGCAGGGAGCAAAGAAATGGAAAACAGGAAATCACCAGTTATTCAATAGTTTACTTTAAAAATATATTTAAATGGATTCAGGAAATTTCAGATCAAAAGGCAAAATAAATTGCTGGTGCGTGGCAAAAAGCAAAGGAGGTATTTATTGACTAAATTCATGGACGAGGAAAAGACATTACCAAAGGAAAGACAGTTGCTTATCAAAAGCTTAACCTTTCAAAAGCCAACAAAATTACTTACATCAAGTGGAGGATTCAGAAGTTCTATTCCATTGCTTATCTGACCATATGGCTCCATTAGATCAACCACGTTCTGCAAATCCTCTTTACTCAATGTTAGTCCCAAATGATTCACCATCATCCTGCTCATCTTCTTTGCAATTTTTGTTTTCCGAACCCAATCTGGAACCAAACAGCTGAAAGTCTACAAAAAGTATTGAGTACCATCCCCATATCAGTGAGAAAATCATTAAAAAAAACCCGACCAAAGACCACATTACAAACCTGTTAACTAAAAATGCTTACAAGGCAAATTAAATAAATATCAAACTTGAAGGGGAAAAAAAAGGAAAAAGAAGTTACTAATATGTGAAGAGAACCAACAAAGCATGAATTTGTTCATATACTGGAGCTATATGTGACTCAATAATAAACGGGAGCAAACAAATTAATAATCTCTAGTGACAGGATTATACATATGTATAAAGATGAAATAATGGAGATTATTTCTTTACCGCAAACCAACTGCAATAGCTCATGAGTTCATCTGTGTCAAGAAACTTGCTCTTGAAGGCACTACCTTCCAAAGCAACAGGAACAAGTTTTAATTCTACTGGTCTTAAAAGAGCTGTCTTCTCAGCAACCTGAAAAAGGTAAAAGTTGATATTTAAGACAAGCTCAGTAGAATTCAAATGAAAGAAGGAAAAGTAAGTACTGAGAAGTGCAAAAATTCATCAAACAAACTGGTTTTCAAGAAGGCAACTTTCTGTAACACTATAAATTAGGATTGATGATTAAAAGTGAAGCAAAAGGCCATAATTCAAACCAAAAAAAAAAAAACATTCCTCATGCAGAGGGTCCAAACATGAATACATGTATCCAAAAGACCCATGGTGAGAAAAAAAGTTCTCCGGAACAGGGACAAATTATGAGAACTTCAAAGACCAAGCAAATCAACCACAATAAAATCCATAGCAAATTAGTGGACTCCCACTGCACTTCTTTATCCATCACAATAACTGCTTATATGCATTAGCAAGCAAGCACGCGCACACACACAACACTGATCAGGAATGACCTTTCTCCAGTCTACAAAATCAATAAGGTCTTCATCCATGGTTTCTTTAGCAGATAAGTGTAAAATCTTCTCCCTCTCTGCTTGTGTTGGCTGTTGAAGATAAAATACTCTATCCATCCGTCCAGGTCGCTGCAAGGCTTCATCAATTTGATTTATATTTCTAGTTGTAGCCATCAGAACAACGCCATCTTGTTTCTGAAACCTGGAAGAGTACAACGCATACTTTGATGAAACAAAGATGCTGACAATATAAAACTTGGCTATCTTTTTAATGGCCCAAAAAAATATAGAATCATCATCTTGCAAAATCACAAAGAGTAAGTTTCCAAGGGAACAGGCTGGCCATTAAGGCTTGGGATTTCCACTTGGAGATCTCAGATTCTAAACCTGGAAGGCTGGGGTGGAATTTATGGACGGGGGAGGGCTACCCCCAACTGTTTATCCCAAGGATCATTGGGCCTCTTGTTGAACCAAATAAAAAATCAGAGTATCCGGGTTAAAGTTGTAATGTGCTTAAAGGTAACATGAATATACAAATAGATGGTATAACTATGATAGCATTCCACACCCATCTAAATCAAATCATAGTTATGTTGCAATATGCAAAGCAAAATGCACCAACTATAGGCCATTAACAGGAATGAGAAACTAAAATGTGATAGAATCCTATTGATGAACATGGAGAAGATATATGAAGATGCATCTAAATATTGGTATCTTAACAATGAGATGGGAAATGCACGTACGAGGAGAATTAAGAGATGATCATTAACATAAGTGATAGCAAATACCATGTTCTGATGTGTTGATAATAACTAAAGGCCATTACCAATTACAATCTTCCAGAACTTATTAAAGGCAGTCTTGCCTTCAGCATATTTGCATTGTGGTTGCAAACTCAAGAATTTCACCATTACACCAAGCAGAAATTGGCCAGCAGATATTACTCTTAGATGGAAAGGTTACCAAAGCTAAAGGACTAAATTGATGTGAAATTATGCAAGAAAGACTAACTCAAGCAAATCAACAAGAGAAAAAGGCTTGTAGGATCAATTGAAGAAAGAAAAAGCTGGGTGCTCGAGAGGATAGTGAGCATTCTGAGTCCTTCAAGTACAGAAGCAAAACTAAATTTTTTTAAAATGGACATCCTTGCAAAAGAGATTTCCTACACCTAACAGTGATTCCATCAAATTCTCATTAAACTCATTGTAGTTGTTTTTCAGTTCATGGTTACCACCAAAATATGTCAGTCAAAGATATTTCCGCATCCATTGCTTCTAGGAAAAGAAACGACCAAAATCACAAAATAAGAACAGATATGAAATGCTCTGTAAAAGGGATAGATTCAAATAGGCATTCAATAGACAGCTACGATTAAAGCCATAATAAAAAAAATTCTCGCTACTTGGTAGAGGAAATTTCATGTTCAACGAAGATGCACAAATACAAAGCCAAGACCACCCTCCCTCGTGGCTCCTGAGCCAGGAAGGAAATAAAAAGAGCTGCACATGTTCAAAGTTTCTTGCAGTTGCCAGTCATTCAATAAAAGATGCAAAGCACACGCATCCATGACCATTTGCCTCCTTACACGTAAAGAGAAAAAGATGCAGCAATTAGGCATATTAAAAGGCTTGAGATCACACCAACAAAATAGGAAATGGAAGAGATGTTTGAAATCTATCACTGAGTGCTGTATGGAAGAGCTTGCTTTACATAAGAAAATACTAATTCAAAGCAAACTGCAGAGTTTTTCTCAAATAGAGTGAGAAGCTGAAAATTACCCATCAAGCTCCACCAGAAGTTGATTAATGAAAGCCTCATGATCCTGCTTTTTAGTATGTATGAACTTACCACGGACACCAGCAAAAAGGTCAAAATCCTCCACAAAAATGATTACAGGGGCCTACAAATGACATTATATAATCAGCAAAACACATTTCTCTGTATCATTCAAGAACTAAAAACTGGAAATCAAATATCTAACACAGGAAAACTCAAGTAGATATGAAGCAAAACCCATATTTTGCTTGTTATGAAGTATCACCTAAATTTTTTGATAGAAAATAGCAAATCCAAGATTTGCAAGACTTACAACATCAGCAAAATCTTGAGCAATTTATGAACAATATTTACTGCATGATAAAGACACAGAAGCCACAGGAAAAGAAAAGGGAAAGGAGAAAGTTATTGTGTTAATTTGCATCTAAATTTTCTCTTCAAGACTTGTTTATAAATCAGTTTTTTATTTTCAAAAAACATCAAGGATTCAAAAACCTGTCCATCCTTTGCAAAGGCACACTCAACAAGTAAAAGCTTTATTGATTCAAAAGGTATTAAAGGATAACCAACAACATTTCCCTACAATTAAAACAAAACTAAGAAGGATTAATAAAGTAGTGAAAGAGATGTAATTTGTCAAATTTCCAGACATTCATTTAATCTTCATGCTAAAGTAGGTAATGAGAGAGAATAATCCCCTAAATTTGGTTAAGCCCAAAGTATAAATTGGAATTGACCGGTCCAAGTAAAATTTATCTTTGATAGGGAAATCAATATGGCAATAACAAATAATGTAACTTTTAACAACAGTTCAGTTTTGAACCAAGCATTCATTGAATAAATCAACATGCTCTGAAAAATACAATTGATCTGTGATTCCCCAATTAAACAAAAATTATTCAAAGTAGATAACCAGGAAGGCTTATAGGACAAACCAAATCCCTAGCTGTCTGGAACAGTTCCCTGACATTGGATGCACTTTGGCCAACCCATAGGCCAGCCTCCAATTGCTGGGCTTCAACTTTTACAACCGGTACCCTAGCTTCTGCAGCAATAGCCAGTGCTAGAGATGTTTTTCCCGTTCCCCTCTCACCTACAATAAGAACTCCCTGCAACAATGAACTTTTTTTATCACAAGCTGGTATAACCACATTGCACATGAACATCTACCTTGCAGTACAAATTAGTAATTTGAAATATTGTGTATGCTGAACAGATTACACTACATGTTGAACAGGCAAACAAATGGAAGTTGAACATGCAAGTGTGCTGAAATAGTTATTATGAATGTTTCAAATCTTGTATTCTGGTAAGTAGCTCAGCTGAAAAGTACAAGAATCAGAAGAGGAAACAAATTAAATTTTTGTAGTCATTTCCCATGAATTCCACTCATCAAACTATAGACCTACATCTAATATTGATGTGAGAAGTAAATGTCTCCATGAACATGTAATTGCTATCTTGTGCAAAATCAAAATACTTAAAGTCCAGTTTTAATTCAGAATCTTGTTTGATTGACTCATGAACATCAGTGCCATTCTTTTTTAAACCTATGAGTCAAGGCATCATGTTTTGTATTGCTTGTATACTTCTGTTTTATCTTCAATTTATATTGCTTGTATACTTCTGTTTTATCTTCAATTTATATTGCTCAAGTGTTGGGCAACAAACAAAAGTAGAAACATATTAATGATGCATAGCTGACCAAGGCATTCATAATACCAAAAATAAAATAAAAAAACAACAGAATGTCAGTAATATCTTGAGAATAACATACTCGAGGTGCACGGGCACCCATTTCTTGAAAAGCACTAGGATTTTGTAGAAATGCAACAACTTCATTGATTTCCTCTCTCATAGACTCAACACTAGAAAAATCCTTCAATGGTATAGGAGGATTCTTTACCCTCTGCAAAACAAACATGGATATAAAATTTGTCAGGGAAAATAGTTCCCTATAATTAAATTAAATTTAAAAAAAAAAATTGTTTAAGTGGCAAGTATAAACCTTCATTCCATCAAATGCAGTGCTTATAGGATCAATCCCAGCTTTTTTCTTACGTTTGATGGTCCTCAACTTGTACTTAACATAGTATTTCTGCAAGTTAACAAAAACAGTAATGCTATTCAGTCAGCTCACATCTAGACTTTTAATCAAGAGTGGATGTGCTATGGAGCAACTAAGTTCCAAAGGTCATCCAAAATCAACCAATAATTTCCATACCATTCCCTTCTTTCAATAGAAGAGAGACCAGGAAAAAGTATTTCACTAACAGGGATAAAACGTCCATTGGTATTGACCATGAGTGTAGTTAAAATCATCACAACTAACATTACTTAATAAACAGAAATTAGAAGATTGCCAGTGCAGATGTTAATTTAAGAACCTAAAAATTCTAAAGAATTGCCAGTTTTATGAAGACGGTAGGCATCAAACACAATATAAGTTCTTTACAACCATGATAGTAATCATTAACTGGGCAATGGCATTGAAAAGGAATAATAGGTCCAGGCTTATGACCTATACAACATTCAGATTAGAAATAAGCCCACTATATTAAAGTTCAAATTATAAGAACCAGGAAAGGGTCTAAGCAATACCACTCTGCGTAACTTCAGGAAGTTAGGATCTCTGCTACGTAAAGGTCCAAAACCTAAAAGTCTTGGAACTTTTCTCTTCAGAAACCGGAAGGCATGGAACAAAATATATCCATATATAAACAATCTAATGGCAAACCAAAAAAACCATTGCATATCATCAGTTTTTCTGGACTTAAAATTTATTTCTGCCTCAGATTGCCATTTCAAGTACCACGTTGAGCCAACGGTTTGATCTATTTCCTCTGGCCATGCCATCCCCAACCGCATCCTCACCTGTGATAGGACAGTAACTATAAAACTATGAAGAGAATAACCGCACTGGATAAATACAAACAAAAGGTGGCAAGTGATGAGTTCATATAATTGATACCGGGAATGGAACGATGAGCTCCAGCATGGGGAACACGATCACCATCATTATGTCATCATTTATATTTCTAACTTTCTCTACAACCCAATCTCTCCCATATGAAACAATTCTACTCTTCCATAATCCATTTAAGCATTGACCAGTCAGCCTTAATGCCATGAGAAACTGTTGACCCAAATCCAACTCTGATAAAGGGATCCACATCAGATGAACACTAGTTGGAATGCCACTGGCAAGCATTTTCATGTACAGCCCATCAAACCCTCCAAAATCTTCATAGAGAATTTCAAATTCCTGGAACAAAAACAAAGAGGGTTAAATGCATTTCAATAGTGGGTCACAAGGAATAAACGGCATAGAGAATAAACAGAAATAACCTTAATATCAACAAAATATTCCTTGTCATCCCCCTTCAGTGCAACATACATGGCACCCCAGTCATGCCTAATTCGAGCATGCTCCACTAATTTCTTGGAGACAGCATATGGAACAGCTATTGGTTCCATTTCCCACCTGTTTTTTTCTTCACTGTACCATGTCTTTGATACTACTCTATCGCGGCCCAGAAGAACTTGTTCCTGCAATAATATTTAGTGAATGGTTCATAACACAAACTAACAAAAAGAAATGCATCCAGTTTTGGATAAAGCAACAATCTACAACGTTAATCCAAAACAAGTGACAAAATGTAAATGGGAAAAAGTAGTACATCTTTACATAAAACACAGACTATCGATGAATTACAGTTTTCTGCTACCAAGGGAAAAAAATAGAGAGTTTTTATCATCTAAAATGCTCTATTGATAAGGTTCAAACCTAACACCAACATCAGATTTCAGATCTTAAAGCATGAGAGAACGAGTTGTCAATGACACAATTGACATAGTGAGGAAAACATGAAACAAGTCAATTTCCTACTCCATACTATTCAAATGAAAGCTCTCAATACAGACACAAGGTTCTATAGAATTATAAATATCTTTTACTCTCTAAGGTCTCAGCCATGTCAGTGACCTACAATATTGCAAGGACAAGAGAATTACAGAGTTTTTCAGTAAACTCAATTGCTTTCTTCAATTATCTTTAGTTGGATGTGCCATCTGATCCAGACCTATATCAATATATATTACACGCTACTTGGTTGATGACAAACTACCTGTTTTTGGGCCACATATTCTTTACCAAAATCTGCATCTTCCAACAATTTTCTTTTCAGTTCTGCTGTAGCTTCTTCACGCCATTTTTTCCAGCTATGGTACAGGTGAAGGTGAGTTGCTTTAGGAACTACAACCTCCTTATCCCCAAACATCCACTTCAATTCAACTTCTGGATAGCCCTTCACAACCTCATCTGCTGATGTCTTCACAACCAAATGCTTTTCATCACCGAACCTCTTCATCTTTTTTCTTATAAGAGCCTCTGTATCTTTCTGCAGCTTCTGTGAATCTTTAAGGCCTTGTCGTATACGTGCAGCAAAATCAATCGAATCTTGATCAAACAATAGCCCAAGGCCTTCAACTTCTACAACGTTAGGCAGAATCATTTGCTCCAATAATTTTCTTTGTGCAGTTTCCAGTTCTTTCTGAATGTTAGATCTTGGAAGCTTGGTAATAGAGCTCTTTTTCTGACTGCAAGCAAGTTAAACATTGCTCAAAGAAGTAATTAACTTTATAACATATTTATGGACAGAGAATTTAACAAACACGTGATATGAAGCCAGTGAAAACACACTAGTCCCAGAATGTAAAAGAGGAAGGACAGAGAGGGAGAATCTAGGTGCACACTTGCATTAACTTGTAATCTATTTCCAGCTCTAAAATAACAAACCAAGATAATATGTGATAACGGATGCAGCTAGGTTAAAGAAAGCTCAGTTAACAGAGTTCATGCATGGAGTACAGTTTCTTCTGGCCATGCACCAATACGATTGCTGAATAAAACATTAACAAACCATAATGCTCAAACCAACTTAATTTGTAAAAATCATGAACAAGACATCAATTTCCCTTTCATCATTCTTTCCAAAATCCATATGACCATAGTATATCTAAGTGCATAATACATCCAAGTACGCAATTTAACATCTTCCTAACCGCATTAAAGATTGCATAGTCTTTCATCTAACTTCCCCCTAAGCCTGTTGGTAGCAAAATATAAGCTTGTCACTATTTACAGTACAAGTTGGTTGGTAGATTTTATATCTTATGATTACTACAATCACATTCTAGTGACCATACCTGCAGCATTCCAAGAGAGAACCATTAACTTAAGACAAAAGGAATGGAACACCAAAACATAGAGCAGAATACTATTATCATTCAATCAGAACATTTATATGACACTTATTCTTGCTGTCTTGATTCTTCCTAGAATAAAATCAATTTTAATAATAGCAAAACTCAAAATGTATCTACTTGTAGAGTTACCTGTCTGTGCTCTTTTGCCTCATTTCCTGGCTAAACCTCTTCACCAATTCCTCACACTCTCTCTCAATAAAGCAAAGTTCCCTAACCCCAACACTCAATGCCATTGTCTCCCTCCTCAAAATCTCACCCCCAATCTCTCCAATTCTCTCCCATACACTAGTGTACTCCTCATCCATCACTCTCATTCTCTCCTCCAACGCCTCCATTCTCTCTTTCTCACCCTCTTCCCTCAAATTATCATACTCTTTCTTTTCCTTTTCCACCTCTTCCACAATCTCCTCTGAGCGATTTTCCATCTTCCCTTTTTCCTTCCTCAACTGCCGCACTTCCAAATACATCCCCTCCATAATTTCCCTCTGCAACTCCTCTTTCCTTCCTTTTACCGCTTTTAACACCAACTTCACCTCTTCTACACTGCCATTTCCTTTCCTAACCTCCTCTATACGCTTCAACAACCTCGAAACCTCCTCCAGCAAACTTTTAGTATAATTTGAAAACTCATGCTCCTTCAAGTTTGATTCTTTATTCAATTTTTTCTCTTTCTTTTTTACTGCAACTTCACTAGCCACCGCGACATCAGCCACAGCAAGAGGTGGCAGAGCACCGAGTGGATAAAACCCAATTGCAATACAAAACAATGTGAGCACTATAGGCCTTGTAATGCATTGAAATACACCTTTTTCAGGTTTTGAAAGGAACCCATTTAAGAAAACTAATTCTTTTTCTTGTTTTAACCTTCTGGGCGAATCCAAAGGCAGGTCTTGACTGCTCTTGGAGCACTTTGAAGCTCCTTGAAACCCAAAGACACATAAACTATGGACAAAAGGGAGAGCTTTGTGTCTGTTTCGGTGTAATTTTGTGGTTCTGATTCTGTATTTGATTGGTGATGGAGGGTCTTTGTGTAATGGAAAGAGATGAGAGAGAGACGGAGAGATGAAAGAAGCCATGAGAATTAAAAGAGGAGTGCAGTTGAAAAGAAAAGAAAGAGATTGAGGGTCATTTGGCACTTAAGTGTATTTTTTGGCAGGGTTTAAGAAGATGAGGATGTCTGCAGGCAAGAAGTGAGAGTGATGAGGGATATAGGAAGAAGAAGAGAGTCCGGTTCGTTGGCTTCCGGTTTTCATTTTAAATCGGAGGGTAAAACAGTAAATCGGAATGTTTTCCTTGAGATTTATATTCTTGATTAATAAAATCATTTTTTTAATATTGTTCCCTCCCCTATCTGACTCAAAGTTGTTGATTCCGTTTCGTTTTGGCTGAAATGCCCGGAATATCTCGTACCAGTTAAAAATATAAAACAAAATAAAATAAGTTTTGTCTCGCGTAAAATTTCGATCTGATCCGGAAATTCCAGACAAATTTCGGCCGGAACGTTCCAGCCAAAATCAATGTGTTCCGTTTCGGATCAAAGCCACCGAGTCAAAAACTCAAAGTTAGATTCAAAATTAAACCCGGTTTATTTTCATTAAAGCATCCACCAAATTGTAAAAAGAAGGACCGCGATTAATGGCATCAACTTTCCAGATGTTAACCAGAAAAAGATCCACATTACATGATAAAAGTACAGCAGCGCTATTGTACAACACATACTCCAATAGCCCAGTCCAGATCATAGAGAACAAAAATGACTAAACTATGTTAGAATCTTTCTCAACTACTCAATGCAATGACAAGGTGAACCTTGCCTGATAAATATACAGTAAGCATAACATTTATTAATACAACATTGGCTTAACAGGCACTCATCTGAAGCAGGCATATATTACTAGAGATTTTTTTTCATCAAAAAAACTACACCATTACTGCTCGCCTCTAGAGAAGAACTGCCTTTTGTGTATCAAAGTTTACAGCTTCAGACTTGCTAGTAAAAATGCACACACCTAAATGTTAACTAGTATAAAAATGAAACACAAAACCAGAATCTTGTCTAGAACAGAGATGCAAGCCCAATATCACAATACCTATAACTTACATACAGGATAATACATGTCTTCGCTTATCCCCATCTCCATTAGTATTGAATGCAACAATCCTGGCAAGTAGCGAAGTAGAAAAGTTCCCTAGCCAACCTGAATAAAAATGATGATAAAATAAAAATGAACCTTCTTTCGATGGTGAATAAAAATATGAAAGTGAGATGAGAAAGTTGATACACACAAGAGATGAGTATATACAAATTGCAAGCGAGCTCTTTCGACCTGTCGGCAGAAGCTTCATTCCCTGTCAAAAAATTCAATTCTTTCATTAATAACATGATACCAATGATGTGAAGAACAGGCTCACAGCCTCACAGAACTCAGAAAACCATACTGAAAATCATGTGGTAGAAGAGATCCAATTGGAACGTTTCACACTTTTTAGTCCAATACATTTTGAGTGTACTTTTAATCAGGAGATGGTTTCATGTGGTAGAAGAGATCCTTATTTTTATGTTAATGATGGAGATGATGTTTGATTTATGTTTATTTTGTGTTAAAACATTTTACTTTCATAATATTTTGGTATTTTGTTTAAGTTGAATTACTTTAAGATTTTAAATTAAAGTTATATTTAATCTTGATTATTTAGGAATATTTTAAATTTTAAAATTATGTTGCTTGATATTGTGTTTGTATTTTGTCATGCATAATTTATCTTGAATTTAAATTATATTTGTTGAATATATATATATATATATGAACAGTACAACCTCGAAACGGCACGTCGAAACGATCCGAAATCAAAACATTCCATTCCAATTGAAAAAACGAAACACTCGCCGAAACGGAATTAACAACCTTGAATTCTGACTATCTTCTGCACCTTCTTGTTAAACTCGGCCGTCTTAAAGAATTAACTTTGAAAAGTGTAATTTACTATTTAATTTGCGTTAGTTTTAAGTTAAATTAAAAATAAATATTATCTCAAGTGAAATCTAGTTAATTTTAACAAGTTTTTAGTGATTTAATTAATTGACCAAACTCAATATAAATCTTATCAGATAAATAATAGAAAAAATATTTAATAAAAAATATAAAATAATATCATTTAATAAAATAATTTACTCGAGTTAATATTATTTAATGTTTTTGCATGTTTTTTATTATATATTTCTAAATGTTTATTCAATGAGGGGAAGCTTTTTTATCTTTTCCTACATGAGCATATTTTATTATTTGATTATCTTTTTCAACCATTATTATTCAATAGAATATATTTTTAATAAAATAATTTACTTGAATTAATATTATATAATGTTTTTACATATCTTCTATTATATGTTTCTAAATGTTTATTCAATGAGGGGAAATCTTTTCATCTTTTCCTACACAAGCATATCTTATTACTTAATTATTTTTTTTAGCCGTTGTGATTCTTAGTGTTTAGTTGTTTAAGTGTGTTGGTTTCGAGATGTGATCATTTTTTTTATAAAGGTATAATATTTTTTAAGTACAAACTAGACCTTCAAATACTAAAAAAAATATGTTTTTTTACTAAAAAACCAAAAGCTATCTCCCATCCAAACACACACATAACAACTAAACAATGAAAATCACTAAATTTTGATATCAATGGCCACAAATAAAAACAATATAACGAAATTAATAAACATAATTATTTAAACATAAAAATATTTGTTTTTAGGTAGTTTAGCTCTTTAAGAGGTGGAGAACTCTTTAAATAAACTAAAAAATCAACTTAGAAGAATTAAAAAACTTGAAAATAAATAAAAGACAGCCAAAATCCAAAACAAACTATTAAAAATAAAATTTAAACAGGAAAAATATTCTTTCCTATAAAACTGTTACATCAAGGCTTTTAAAGTCATTATATTTGGAAACAATATGCAATCTAACTCGCTTAAAATACACACTTTTAAATCACTAGCATTAGATTTATTGGTGGACATACTAATCCTCCCATTCCAGATTTACAAGAGGACCTTGCATTAAAAGTCTAAAAATATTCTATCTAACTCAAGAGCTTGTTTAAAACAATGATAGTTTTCTCATTGACATTCATATTATTGTTTTAGAGTGATTTTATAATTTTATTCGAAAATCATAAAATAATTTTGAATAATTATACTATTTGAAACCATCGTCGTATTAACATTACATCATTATTACTATTAACATCATCATCATTATTAATAATTTAACAATGTTTTAACTATTTTAAAATTATATCACAGTGTTATAGCCGCATATCATTATTAACACCAATTATATCGTTTTATTATCAAAGTTATTGTTATAACTATTATCATTCGTGTTGAATTTCTATTCAAATATAGAATACATATCAACAAATTTAATATTAAAATCATCTAGATTTATAATTATTTAGACTCTAAAAAATCAAATCTTATGATAAATAACCAAATATGAGATTATTAAAAACAAAAATAAATAGAGAAAATAGTAATGCTTAGAAAAGAAACTTGGGTCTAGGTTGATTTTAATTTACCTAAATTTTTTACTAGACTATACACATGTTTAGCTATAGACTATTTTTATATCTAATATGTGTTTGGTATTGTGGTAACTTTTGTGATTGTGATTTGAAAAAAGTTGTTTTTATAAAAAAATACTTTTAATTAAGGTTGGATTGTTAAATTATATGTTTTGTAAAAACTGTGGTTAAAATTGAAGTTGAACAAAAAGTAATTTAATGTGTCTAGGTAACAATGCTTTTCAAATTGAGATTATAAAATAATTAATATATATATATATATATATATATTAATATTAATAGTTTTTAATTTAAATATTGTAAATTTAATTATTGTTAATATATCATGAAATAAATAATATTTTATATAAAATATTTTTTATTATTTTATTAAATTATCTACAATTCCATCACATATGAAATCTATCCAACAATAATTACATTTTCCATAGCCTCTTGAGCATACAACAACATCAAGTTCTCCACAACTTGAGATTTTTCCTATTTTTTTTTTATATGACCGGCGTCACATGGAAAATTATCTAATTGTTGCTATAATATATGGTATAAATTAGTAACATTAAATGATAACAATAGTGGTGGTGTAATAATAAAAATAAAAATAATGAAAACAGACGAGTGGTGGGGAAAGAAAATAAATAAATAAATAAAAACAAAGTTGGCTCAAATTCTATTCTAATGTTTGACTCCATTAGAGGAGTAACTAGCAAAAAGGAGGAGGTCGGCGTGCAAGAGCTGTTGAAGGAGATTCTGTCACGGCTTAGCCAAATCGGGTTTGGTTGAAGGTGGAGCTGGTTCTGCTATTACATGCATGGTGGCTGTTGTTGTTAACCACGGTGAAGAGGGGAGGAGTTGTTGGCTATCAACCGGAGGATGGGAGCCTTTTATGTTGTTGGTGGTGAGGAGTTGCTTACCGTGAGTTGAAGGGAAGGGCTTGGTGTTAACAGTGAATATATTTTTAACTGTTCACGTGAACAATGAATAAAAAGTGAAATGTAAAATTACAAAACACTAGTATAAAAAAATTGTTTCACTAAAAAATAAAGTTAAACCTTATTTTTAATGGATTTTATGAACCAAACTACAACTTTATTTTATAATCAAACACTATATTATTGAATTTGAATAAAAACACAATAGCTACCGCAAAAATAAAGGACCTCGTTGGTCTAGTCTCCTGGTTTAACTTTCATGAATTTGTATCATGATTTACAAGTATGGGACTTTTTTGTAATTTGATTTTACTTGGGAACTATTTGGTAACATAATATAAGTACAAGGATAAAACATCACTAATTATTTTAAAAGAGAAATTAAAAGTAACTCAAAACTTAAAATTAACTCTCACCAAAACTCAAAATCATAAAAACCCTACCCAAGCACCTAATTGAAAAGGAGACCCAAATTCGCAGAATATCAACACCACATTCGATTATTCGAGCCCTAATTCTCTCAAGTAAATCACTTACCTGCAAAAATCTTCTCTTAGGTTTTTGTTATTCATCGATTCTGATTCAGTCTCGAATTAAAAATTGCTTACCTTTTATTGTAAAAACAACGAGCATTACTGGGTTTTGTAATAAAACATGAAATTAGAAATTTTGAAGCAATAATCAGCATTATAAGCATAATTCGTTTCTGGATTTTGTTTTGTTTGAGCTGTTTTGCCGTTTCTGTTTCTGGGTTTTGCTTGACTTGTTTATGAAGCTAATTCTCTCTTTCATTTCTAGGCATTACTATTTTTGGAGGGTCTATCTGAGTGAAAATGGAGGACAAACACGAGGAAGTTGAGGACATTGAGAGTGGTTTAAGTGATTCATTTATTGACGACGACGACGACGACGACGATTCTGATAATGATGATGATAATGAACCTTCTACATCTGGACAAGATGATGGGACCCGTATTCAGGTTTCTTTTCTTTTTTTTGCTGTTTTCTTGTTACTGTTAAGTGTTAATTACACTGCTGTTGATTGATAGTTTTTAGAGTATGCTATTTGTTTATATGAATGTTACTATTTTTGGATACTAGTATTATAGGTTCGAACTCAGAAGTTCGACCTTGTGAAAAAAGAGTCTCGTGGCTATGGATTGTTCAAATGACCAATCTTGAATTAATGAACATTCCATTGAGCGGAAGCCTAAATGAACATGCTTGGTAGAAAAGGCACGAAGAAGAACGAATGGGTTCAGGTTAACAATGGGCCTGGAAAGAGTAACAATAGTGGTTTACCATGGTAGGCCATGACACCACGTTAATGTAATAGGTGGAGTACATCCATTAGAAAAGGCCATTTGAACTCTTGTAAGTTTAAAACCTGCCAATCTTCTAGAGCAAACGGGACGGTTTCATTTTTACTTTCATGGTGCAGGAACCTTTGACCGACCAAGAAGTAGAGGAGTTGGTTGCTGAGTTCCTGGAAGTTGAGAGTAAGGTATCCAAATTTTTTTTTGCTTAACTTTACCATTCTGCTTTTTTTTTTTTTCAATTTTGTTTTAGAAGGTTTACTAAAGCTTACTTTAGGCTGCAGAGGCTCAAGAAGCACTGGAAAAGGAGTCTCTTGCAAAAATAGAGAGTGATGTGAGAGAGGAGTTGGCACAAAGTCTCCAGGGTGATGATGTTAGTTCTGCTGCTTTCTAATTGTTTCCGGGGTTTTTGTTATATCAACTCTGCCTATCATTTATGCATTTCTTTCTTGTCTATGTCTAGCTTGAGGCAGCTGTTGAAGATGAGATGGCTACTTTCAGGGAAGAGTGGGAAAATGTGCTTGATGAGCTCGAGACTGAGAGTTATCATTTGTTGGTCTGCATCTTTCTTCAATTTGAGTAAAATTTATTGTTCTTAATGCATTTTTTCAGTGAATGTATATTGAGGCAAACCAGACAAGGTCATAATTTGCTATATCTCCCATGACATATTTTTAGCAAAAAGCTTCTTTGATACATAACACCTTGCTGCATTTTTCACTGGTTTCTTATCCTTCAATATCCATGATGCAATCCCATTGTTTATGAAGCTTACTCAGGAGGAACTTAAATGCATTCCCTTGTTGTTTCTTCATCAGATTTTGAACTTTATGCATCGGGATATGGCTACTATTATTGTTTATGTGGCTCTAGCAGATTCCATTTGGCTGGTAGCAGCATGTGCATGGTTCAACTCATGTTTTTTTACCATTTCGCTATGGTTTTGAGATCATCCATACAAGCAATAAATATGTTGAGCAGAGTCACCGAAATAGAAAAACTGAGCATTTTAATTAGTAGCAAGCAGGTCTGAATCTGTTGTTTCTGATCTGATGGGATGTGAAAACAGATATGGTTTTAAGAACAGTACATTTACGGTTGTAGTGTATGCAAATGAGTTATGATTGCATAGTTACCTAGAAGTGCTGTTTTAGGAGTGTTGGAGTGAAGGAGGAGGAGGCCAAAAGATGTAAAAAAAGTATGGGGAAAGTAACCACAAATCAAAAGGTAGCTTCCAACATTTTTTAAATACAGTCGAATTCTCAAATCAGCTGTTTTAGGAATGTTGCATGGACATGGAGACTGCTCGATCCCTGCACACCCTGTACCTTAAAGCAGCTTTGAAGCATCTCTAGGATTAGAATTTGGGAAAGTAGATAGTTAAAATACTTGACCACAAGACTTAGTGCCTGTTTGTTTAAGCTTCTCAAATCATCCCTTTTCATGCTTTTCAACCTGCTTTTTGTCCAAAAAGCCAGTTTAGAAGCTTAAACAAACAGGTCCTTAGTAAAGGAACAAAAGAAACCCAACTTAGGCCTTATTAGGATATAACCAAGGTCTATTCCAAGAAAACAAATTTAAACTTTTGGGTTTAGGATGGATGTTCCTTATTAAGCAAGCCAGAGATGCAACATCAGTTGTAGAAGAGGTACCAGGTCTTAGTCATTTTATCTAACTGATCCATTAATCCATGAAGTATGGGCAGTTCATCAGAATTCATATATTAATGGAACCATTAGGTTTTGAATTGTTAAGGGAGCATAACAATTAATGCGTTCTGGTTTAATAACAATATTTATGGTGAACCTGACTGTTCAGGCAACATATGGTTGCTAGCATAAACTGGGCCATTTTGTTTTTGTTTTTGTTTTTAAGATGGGCAGAAAGCAATGAAGTGAAGTGAAGTTTTCTGCCCATCTTTGATCATTTCCCATAGGAAATGAAGTTGTCATGTTATATTTCCATTTTCTGCCCCTAATTCACTTGCTTTGCCAAACAGGAACAACTTGATGGTACTGGTATTGAGCTGCCAAGCCTTTATAAGTGGATTGAGAGCCAGGCTCCAAACAGTTGCTGCACTGAAGCTTGGAAAAGAAGGGCACACTGGGTGGGAACTCAGGTGACCAAGGAAACAACTGATACAGTAGCTGATGCTGAGAAATATCTTCAAATCCATAGGCCTGTTAGACGGTAAGGTTTTGATTTTTCAGCATGGTGAATTGTGCAAGGTTTGAAGTCCATTTAAATAATATACTTTCTGGGCTCAGACGACATGGTAAATTATTGGAGGAGGGTGCAAGTGGATTTCTGCAGAAAAAACTTGCAATGGATGGAAGCGAGGCTATTGCAGAAAATGGAGAAGTAGATTGGGCCTCTATGAAGAAACTATTCTCAACTAGCAGTTCTGAGGATGTTGCTTCATTTGGCAGCAAGCATTGGGCTTCTGTTTACCTAGCCAACACTCCTCAGGAAGCTGCACTTATGGGACTTAAATTTCCTGGAGTCAATGAGGTGACGTTTTTAGCTTGCGTGTATAATTTGCTACCTTATGACATTTCTGCTTTGTTACTTCTGTCTTAAGCATTTTCCAACCACTCAGCAATTTCATGCTGTGTCATTTGGAATGAAAATCGATTCACAATATTACTGAACAAGGGCTAATTGTTTTCATCTTATTTTGGCTGATCTGATGTATTGGTTCATTATGTTTTGTTTTGATGCAGATTTTCCAAGCTTAGTATAAACCATCTGTACTTTTAGGATGTCTTTTTTATTTCATGGGCATTTCTGTTCCAATTCTGTTTCTTTGCTCTTATAATTCAAAAGGAAGCAATCTAAACGTTGAATCAAGTTTCAAGAGGCATATCGCCTCACCCACTCAGCAAACCTTCTTAGGGTAGTGTATAAACAGACTCTGACATTTTCGAGTTACTAATTGACTCACAATTACTTGACTGTCAGGATTGGTTGGACTTTTGCTTTGTGGTCTTGTTCTATCTGTTTCAGCTGGCCTCCCTTTGTCTCCATTATGCTAAAGTTCAAACTTAACAATGTCCTCTTTGGTAGAAACTTGCAATAGCTTTGAGATTTACCTTATTTCAGGTTGAGGAGATTGAAGACATTGATGGGAATTCCTCTGATCCATTTGTTGCAGAGGCCATAGCAAATGAAAAGGAATTAGTTCTTCCAGAGGAACAGAGAAAAAATTACAGAAAGGTTAGTCGATATTGTTGTATTGAATATTACAATTTTTATTTCCTTAAGTTTTCAGATTAATATTCTGGACATTGAATTACTTGTTTTAGTTTCTTTGGAGCCTTATTTGTGGTGGTATTAACTTGATTAGCTAGTTCATTAGGACATTATGAACTTTCATTTTAAAGCCAAATAGGTCAAAATGCTGCTCTCACCAAACTCTATGCAATCTGATGAGGTGATCAGAGTGTTCGTGGATAGTTACGATTAAAGTTCCCATTAATTGTCATCCCCATTGGTGGTTAAGCTGCAGTGTTTCTACTGGTGCTTGATGGATTTGTTGAATTTTTTGTGTTGGTGATTGGGATTTTTTTTGTTTACATTAATTGTCATCCCCATTGGTGGTTAAGCTGCAGTGTTTCTACTGGTGCTTTAGGGATTTGTTGAATTTTTTGCGTTGGTCATTGGATACTTTTTTTATGTTTAGAACTCTGTGAATGTAATCTTTATTGCTTAATCCTGAAAATCCAAACCTTCATGGTATCTTGGGATTATCATAGGATAATTTTGCTTTCTTCTTCGAGATGTCATGCTTCAGTTGCTTTCGTGTGAGTTTTGCTGAGGTTCAGTGGGATTGGGCTGCTCTTCTATGATATTCATTTTGCTTTCATGTTTTGGAGGATGACTTTTGTCCAACAAGCTTTTGCAATTCTTTTCAGTCAATTAATATAATTTTCTTTTATCTAAAAAAATATTGGTCTTCATCATGCAAATTTGTATGTACTGTAGATTATAGTGATTGTCAAGCTTCTTTGATTCTATGCTCAGATGATAATAAATTGTATGGTTCTTATATTTGTACTTCAAAAGGTCAAAGAGGAAGATGATGCAAAAATTGATCAGAAACTTCAACTTCGTTTGAAACAAAGGAGATGTCTTAAGAGACGTAAACAGGTGAGATTTTTCATTCTTTGTTTTCTTGTTTGATTTGTCTGTCATTTCCATGTTATCTAAGCCATGGATTCTATGTTTTGTTGTTGAATGATGGGACTCTTGACATGAACTTTGAAGTATGGGAGGCTATCAAATTTTGGTCGTTCAGAGTTTGAAATTGTTCCATATCAAACTAGGTCTCGGAAATTTAATTGATTGCATATGCCGATGCTATCATGTTCTTAAAGTTGAACTGTTTATAATTAAAGTATTATTGTTTGAATTAGGTGTTGGAAATTTAATTGGTTGCGCAGTGTATGCTTCAGCTATTATATTTTCAATACCTCAACTGTTTTTTTGCAGGGATGCTACAGAGTGTATACTCTCAAGGCAATCCTTCTATATGTGAAGTCATGGTTATTACTGTAAAACTATATGTTTCTTGAAATAGACTAGTCATGTTCCTTTTTCTTGTACTCTTATTTAATTAGGGTGTCAGCTCAGTCGTCCAGGAAATGGGAACAAACATGGCTGAGTCACTGCCTCTGGATGACAATTATCATGAGGTCACATGCCAAGATTTGAAGAAAGACATGTGTGAAAATTCTGGAGACCTTGATATGGAACAGTTGATGAGTGAGAGCAATTCAGTTTTCCCAGAATCTGATGCCTCTGAACCCAGAAGGTCCAAGCGTCCAAATGAGAGTGAGGACCTAAGCATCAATAATAAGAAGATTCGAACTGTTATCATAGACAGTGACAATGAAGCAGACATTTTGGAGGATAAATCAGCACACGGCATTAAAGTTGAGGATCAATCAACTTTGCTAGAAAACATTGGGGACCCTTCTGCTGGCTGCAATCCTTCACAGGGTTCAAGTGAGAAGTTTCAGTGCACTGCCTGTGATAAAGTTGCTGTTGAAGTGCACTCCCATCCACTTTTGAAAGTAATTGTTTGCAAAGATTGTAAATTCTTAATGGAGGAAAAAATGCATTTGAAGGTATGAATTTTAATAATGCCTATGCATTCACCCAAGTTGCTTCAAATAGGTTATAAAATGCTCAAGTATATCATTTCCTTCATAGATATGTATGTAAGCAGTTGCCTATGATTATTGTCGTAACCAGGTTTTTTTCT
Organism: Populus alba x Populus glandulosa; assembly: GCA_033617975.1. Classification (NCBI taxonomy): domain Eukaryota; kingdom Viridiplantae; phylum Streptophyta; class Magnoliopsida; order Malpighiales; family Salicaceae; genus Populus; species Populus alba x Populus glandulosa. The sequence continues at coordinate 3,615,044 of CM066155.1, read as the reverse complement.
TGTCAGTCATCAAAATAATGTTAATGAGTGGATCAACTTACAAGGATTCTCTTCTTACATACATGATGTACTTAGATTCTTTCTTTTAGTTGTGTTTGATGATGTGATATATAGATAAAACAAAACAGAGTTTCCGTCAGAAAACAATGAAAGCTAAATAATTTTAACCTTTATGGAATTATAGGTGTAACTTTATCCCTACTTCCTTGAATATCATTTGCCAAGTGATAACAAAAACTCAAGATATGCAAAAAAACATTTACCTCCATCATTACATGCCATAGAAGTCTGATGATTGTAAGACTGCTGGTTCTTACAATTGGTTGTGACAAAGCCTAGTATTTGTCTCTTTTCTAGCACGCTCAACAAAAACAACAACAAATTAGAACTTTTATTGCTTGGAGTCTGAAAATTTCTAAAGTATTGAATTTCATTCTGTAGACTATTACAACTTACTAGGATCATATTGATTTTGCAAAAAGTGAAATTTCTAGCACATCATTGTTTGTTGCTTTTGTTGTTTTTAATGCTTTTTATCCTATTAAGTTTTCCACAAAAGTTCATTCCTTTGCTGAACTTGTTGCAGGATCCTGACTGTTCTGAGTGTTACTGTGGATGGTGTGGAAGAAACAATGACTTGGTAAGTTGTAAGTCATGCAGAACATTATTCTGCACTGCTTGTATAAAAAGGAACATCGGTGAAGAGTACTTGTATAAGGTTCCAGTTTCTGGTTGGCAATGTTGTTGTTGCTCTCCAAGTCTGCTACAAAGACTTACATCACAGTTAGAGAAAGCCATGGGGTCTGGAGATATAATGGTTTCAAGTTCTGATAGTGATTCAGACTCTTCAGATACAAATGACGGTGTTACAATCAGGTATAGTGTTCATTATGAGACAGATCTTTGGCTGTAGGTTTCTGAATTATTCACTAGATTTTCTCATTCTTTTAGTTTGGTAATTTTTGTTTCCCGTATCCTATTCTATCCAAAAAAATTTATGTTTTATCCCAAGCATAATTCTCAAATTACGCTGTATTGTGACAGCTCTAAGAGAAGGAAGAAAAAGAAGATTAGAAGAATCATTGATGATGCTGAATTAGGAGAAGAGACCAAGAGAAAAATTGCTATTGAAAAGGTGCTTTGTGTTTTGAATGCTCGATTTGGTCAAATCTATTATGTCAGTACTGATTATCCATTGTTTACGATCTTATGCAGGAACGTCAAGAACGCTTGAAATCCCTGAAAGTCAAGTTTTCTGACAAATCCAAGATGATGAATTTTGCAAGCTGTAGCGGAAACTTACCTGAAGGTGCTAGTGTTGAAGTGATTGGTGATGCCACAACTGGTTATATTGTGAATGTTGTGAGGGAAAAAGGTGAAGAAGCTGTGAGGATTCCTCCAAGCTTATCATCTAAATTGAAAGCCCATCAGGTTCCATTCTATCCCTGTGCAGTTTCCCATACTTCAGTCTAGTTGTCGTGTTAGTTGGTTGCAGCATTCTGTTTCTTGTATCCAAAGTGTAATGACATTGCTTCAAACCTAGCTCACAACCCTTTAGGGTTCTTTGCCCACCAGCTTACTTGAAATTAATATTCAGTTCCCAACTTGCTTTCTTATTATTCTAGTGATTATGACACCCAGCACATTTGACACCAGCTGGTGTTAAATAGGTGTGTTTAACTTTAAAGTGTAGGAAGTGAGGACCTGGATAGGGGTCTTATTTGAATGTGCTTTCGTATTAATAGGTACATGTCATCACCGATACTGATTTTTCGTTTTTATTTCTATCTTATTATAAATGTATCCATATATTTGCTTACCTAAGTTGATTTGACATTGCAGGTGGCAGGGATAAGATTTCTATGGGAAAATATTATACAGTCAATTAGAAAAGTGAAGTCCGGGGATAACGGTCTTGGTTGTATTTTAGCGCATACAATGGGCCTTGGTAAAACTTTTCAGGTATTCTGTTCAGCTTCTCTTTTGAACATTCCACTTCTCATTGGTAATACATGAGGGCGTGTATTGTGAGTGGTATTAAGAATGCTTGCCACTAAATCTAGTAAGTGTTAATTGGTGAGTTCTTGCCAATTTATTTCAACTTTCTAGGTAAGTTATTTGCTCTAGTCCTGATGTTTGCAATTAAATATTAACTCTATCTATTCTAAATTATAGAATTTTGTTCTAAATTAGAGCATAGTGAACAATCAGTTTACTGGTTGTAGTTTTAGTGGCAGTGTTAGTAATAGTAGGAACCTTTTATTGCTAACTGTCATGCCATAATTTAATTGTACAGCATAGTGTTATACTCATTTAATCTGGTTGGATAGTTACTTTGCTTGATTTAACGATTTGCATTACAGGTCATAGCTTTTCTGTACACTGCCATGAGAGGTGTTGATCTGGGTTTAAGAACAGCACTCATTGTGACTCCTGTGAATGTGCTGCATAACTGGCGCAAGGAGTTCATGAAGTGGACACCTTCAGAATTAAAGCCACTCCGTGTTTTCATGCTGGAGGATGTGTCGAGGTTTTGTTGTATACTTTTTCCCTTTCTTTTTTATTGTATAGCAAAAGAAATTGTCAAATTGATTTTACTCATTAAATTTCAAGTGCAGTATTATCAGAATATTTGTTTTTAACTAAGCTAAAGTGTAACTCCTTTTATATGAATTGTCAATGATAACTTCAGTTCGGAATTTATCCCTTGGAAAGAATGTGGACATTATTGTCAATGAACTAGCAGCAGAAATCATGACTTTTGGGTATTTTCATTGAAAGACAAGATGATTTGATTTTGTAAAATGAATAGAAAATGTACCTGATGTCCAAATATAAGAAACAAAGCCAAAATTGCTAATATCTTTATAGTATCTAGCAAGTGATCAGGCAATGCCATGTATTCTTTACCCATGTTTGAATCTGTGAGCTGAGTACTTTACTTTTCATGCTTGTTTATAAGGTTTAACTTGTCAGGATCCATTTTGTTTTCTTAGAGTTTGAGGGCAATTGGAGAAAGAAATTCAATTTTGGTTGCTCATTCGTCAGAAGAAATACAAAAATGGAAAGACTGACATTTAATTAATCTAGGTGTGGCTCTTGTGAACTTTTGATAGGTTAGTTATTCAACAAAATATCCTGAATATGTTACTTAGAAAAAAGGTTTGATCAAGACAGTGTCATTATATCCAGTATATTATTAGATAAATATTATCTATCTCCCTCTTTCTGTGGGGATCTTCCATTCTGAACTTTTTAATTCACTGTTGGGTTTGCTGGCATCAGGGAGAGAAGAGTGGAATTGCTTGCAAAGTGGAGAGCTAAAGGTGGTGTTTTCTTGATAGGCTACTCTGCCTTTCGGAACTTATCTCTTGGAAAGAATGTGAAGGAACGGAATATGGCTAGAGAAATGTGTAGTGCCTTGCAGGTATTTTTGCCTTAACCATTCAACTCAATCTGTGCTTTGAATCACTCAAGACTAACCATGGATCTTGACATGGACACTTAAACTTTGCATTGATGAAATTTTCTTTTCTAATATCAGGATGGACCTGATATACTTGTTTGTGATGAAGCCCACATCATCAAGAACACCAGAGCTGAAACAACCCAGGCACTGAAACTCGTTAAATGCCAGAGAAGGATAGCATTAACTGGATCACCTCTTCAGAACAATCTAATGGAGTATTATTGTGTAAGTTGGTTGAGATGATTAAAAATTCAGATTTTTTCTATCCCCTGGTGTGTCTCTAATAGGATTTATATATCTGAAATAGATGGTTGATTTTGTAAGAGAAGGTTTTCTTGGCAGCAGCCATGAGTTTCGGAACCGGTAAGATTGTCTCTGGCATTTTTCTGGCTGGTTTCTCCTTTCCACTGGTTCCAGTATATCTTAATTGGGTTTTCTCATGCTTGCAGCTTCCAAAATCCTATAGAAAATGGACAACATACTAATTCAACGGTTGATGATGTAAAGATAATGAACCAAAGATCTCATATTCTCTATGAACAATTGAAAGGGTTTGTTCAAAGAATGGACATGAGTGTGGTGAAGAAAGACCTGCCACCTAAAACTGTATTTGTAGTGGCTGTAAAGCTCTCGCCATTACAGAGGAAATTGTACAAGAGATTCCTTGATGTGCATGGGTTCACAAATGATAGGGCTTCAAATGAAAAGACGAGTAAGAGCTTTTTTGCTGGTTACCAGGCATTGGCTCAGGTTTGTTATTGATTATTATGTCTGTCATGCTTGTTGTAAGAATGGGCATGCACTTACAAATAATGATATCATGTCTTTTACACTCTGTTTGACCTTTTTTGAACATGCAAATAGAGATTGTGAAACTTGACCACATCTGTAAAGTTGATTTGATTTATCTAGACTTTGATTCTTTAAATTTTGGAAATTATGTCTATTATTTCACAGTTATCTTTTACACAGTCAAGACCAAATTACCAAGGTTTTCTTCTCCATTCATTTCTGTTGAAGAATACTTGTTGAAGTTTTTTTGGCTCAGTAAATAGTTTTTCATTGTAAGAGAACTTCAAAAACCAAAAATGGCTCTTGTTCAATTTTAATATGCAAATTTTTGTTAACTGCTAGGAAAAAATAATGATCAGCTTATGATAGGTAGAAGCAATGTTAATGGGATGTTTGGATCGTGATACATGGTTTGGTAATGTAATGCACACATTTATGCATTCGTGATCCATAGGGTAGGTGGTATGCTAATTCATGGTTAGTAGCAGCCAATTACTTGTTATTTTTTGACCAGTTACCTTATTAAATTTTTCTGTCTTAAAAAAATATCTTCCTTTGTTTTTTTTCTTTCTAAAAAAAGTAATGCGGTATTCTTTTACCTTTTTCTGGAATGTTTTTGGTCTTTATTAAAATTTGGAAAATGAGAAACAAGTTATAAGTAAATTATAGGAGTAATGAAACCAAAAAAGGATTTAATATCTTGCCCATGGATTAGGATTGTAATAGTTTTTTCACAATCTTTGCTTCCTATTTCTACCGTTTCCCCTTCAATTCTCTATTTTACAAAATTGGAAACAGTCTCTTCAAAGGGGCCTTAACCTGATGTTTAGAAAAAAAAAGCAGCTGGGGAAAAATTATTTTTCTTTTTTCTAAACATTAGGGAAAGTCCCTAAATGTACCCCCATGTACATTAACTAACTACCCCCATGAACCACGAATGTCATATGTGCTAAATATATTCTTGAATCCCGTACCATGACCTAAATGTCCCACAAATCTGCTAATATTGTTGATGGGCATAACTCTTACCTTGAAGATCTTAACTCAATGCACATTGTGAACCCTTTGCATGTCTCTGTTACTATATTTTTCTGCAAAAATAAGCAAAGATTCTGGTTAGTTTCTTGCATGTAAGTTATTTCTATAAAAAATGGGTCATCAAATCTTATGTTCCAGATCTTGCGCCACCCTTATCCGTGAATGTACAAGATCTAGACCGTGCATTCTGAAAAATAAAACATGATTGATTTTGTGAATCTGGTGACACTGGGAAGAAGATTGCAGTGAGCATTTAGAAAACTACAGGGTGCATTTTTTGTATTTTCCTGCAAGGTTTAAAACAGGTGAAATAGAAATTTTCTACATTGCGATGATTATTAATGCAACAGAGCTTGTGGAAGGTTTAAGTGAATAGGATTCATGGGTGATAGGAATAGTATGTTGTATTATTTGCTACATTCCCTTGATAGAAATTTGCTACATTGCCATGATCATTGTTGTTGCGAACTCATTTTGACTCTTGAAAGATTTCGTGAATAGTTGGTCCTTTTACTTGAAAAAACAATCATCTAATGATTCCAGCAACAAAATATAGTTATATTCAGATAATTATAATCCGGCACCTTTTGTCATTGCATTTGTTTGTAGCTTTAATGTCAAAAGGGAAGGCTGAATAAGTTTTCAATGATGCATGTGTAAATTAATCTATCTTTTTGTTCACTGGTTTTAATGAACTTTTCATTGTTCATAGTAGATATGGAACCATCCTGGAATTTTGCAATTGAGGAAAGGGAGAGAATATGTTGGCAATGTTGAAAACTTTCTTGCAGATGACTGCTCTAGTGATGAAAATGTGGACTACAATACAATTGTCGAAGGTACTCCATTTCACCATTATATCCATATTGCTTGCCAGTTTGACCCATCAGTAGTTGTGCATGCTAGATATATGGTGGATGTATTGAGTGATTGTGGTTGTGGTCAAAATGCTCTAGAAGACAGTAAATTTCATCAGTTAACCTTAAAGGTTTTTTTTTCCCCATCTTTGATGGAAAGTTAATCTTGGAGTTCAGTGTCATGTTTGCTATTATCCTAAACTATTACTGTGTTCAGAATGAGGCAATTCATCATACAGATTTTTTATTTTCAATATGCTGTGTCTTATTTGCTATATGCTGAAATATTACAGTGTTAAAAAATATGCAATGATTCATAAAAGATAATTTCAAAATTTAATGTTTAGGGTCATATTACATATTCAAAAGGCACTTCAACTGTCCATCTTCTTCTCATTGTTTCTTTAAGATTAACCTCGTAGGATGCAGTATGCAGAGTTTCTAGACACTAGAAACCACCAGTGCAAAGCACAAATAATGCATTTCAAGAATTGCAGAATCAAACCCGTAACCACCTATTCAGATTTTACATAGGCGTGTATAAGCTGATTACACATAAAAAATACGATATGACATTAGGAGTGGCAAATCTCTTTCACCCTGAAATTTCTCTAGTGTCCTTTTAGCCTACATGCATGGCTGAGCTGCTTGCACACTAACTTGGGCATTTAAAATTGGGAAATTCATTCTCTGCGATTTTAGGGTGAGATGTACTGGCCTGAATTACTACTTTGATGTTAAAATGTGCGCGGCGTATAGCGTGGTTAAAAGTTAGGGCTCTCGAGCCCTAAGATTACAAATCTAAGATGTAGAGAAATTTAGAGAAAACTCTCTAGTGTTTTATTAGAAGTCTTAATAATAGCTTCTTCTCAAAATAAACTAGCATCCCTATTTATATTAGTCCTAAAATCCTTTAGGGGAAATGATTTTTCATTAAAACTTACCTAATTAATAGAATTCATCTAGCATTAGGATTTTTAAATAGTACAATATTGATTAAATTAAAAGTTCCAAGTTAAATAGGAAAAATAATCCAAATACAATAAGATAAATAAAGGCAATACTGGACAATAACTTTTGAGCTTTATTTGAAGGTCTTCCTGATCTCCAAACATCATGAAATTTTAACTCAATAGGAAATAGTGTCTTTACAATCTTTTGTTAAAATTGTAGTTCAATTCAACAGTCAAATTAAAAATTATGTTTGGTCTACCAAACCTTTTCTTAAACTCTTTAAAACTTCAAAATCTTAACCACTAATAAAATAATGCAATAAATATTTTTATGCCAAGAATATAAAAAATATTCCCCACACTAGTCCCCTTTACTTCCAAAAAACTCGTCCTCGAGTTATTTGTTAGAAATTGAACCTGATCACTCAAAATAAAAAGATATTTCAAATATAACGTTGTAGCTAGTCTATTCACGAAGTTGCATGTCTTTGACTTGTGAACTTCAAAATTTAATTGATGATGTATACACGTGAAAGAAAAATCCATATCTAATGTTATATTTTTTGTTTCTATGAAGTGCACTTGTTCCTTCCCACATTCTTTTACTTAAAACTTGAGTTCATCATCATCTATGACCTCCAATACTTTAACCGTTGTATGTAAAGGAACACCAAGATAATCTTCCATAATATCTCTAGAAGAATTATTAGGAATTATCATGTTCTTGTTTGCAAGATTTTCATCCATGATTGAAAGGTCATCATTTGCCATTGGCTTCTCTAATTTAAGGTCAAACGACTGAAACTATTTGTCAGCACCTCTTTGGTCACATTATCTTCAACATGATTTGAAAACTTTGAAATTTTTGCTTTCACCAAACTTCTCCTTGTTTTTCCTTCCTGTCTTTTGGGAAGGTTGAACATAAAGCAAATAATAATAATTTATTTGCTTATGTCCTTACTATAAAATATCTTCATAATCTCATATAAGTTTCAAAATTAATGATTGTTTTAAACCTTGCCAAGATAAAATTAAAGGCATACCAATACGAGTACTAAAGTTTAAAAATTCGAATCACCATTCTTCAGCACCAGTTGAAATAAAAATAAGTTTCTAACTTTTCCAACCACTTGATAAATCTTTTCTTCGAAAATCTCCCATCATAGAATGGAATCTTATCTAATTTAGGTATAGATATGGGGTTTTGCCTGCCTCAAGGTAAGTCTCCAAGGAAATTCCTCACCTTTTCACGATTATTGTTTGCTTTTCTCATTAGTTAAGCTAGATCTGATGTGGTTTGCTTTAAACCTTTGTTCCAAACAATCTAGTTTTTGCTCTTGAGCCCGCGCAATGCCTCAGAGGGCCTTCACTCCTGCAACGAGGAGTGGGTTGCTATCATTTCTGTCCATCAAAGAGACCAGTCTGCTCTGATACCAGTTGACGTGGCATATAGTATGGTTAAAAGCAAGGGTTCTCAAGCCCTAAGGTTATAGACTTAAGTTGTAGAAAAATTTAGAGAAAACTCTTTGATGTTTTATTAAAAGTCTTAATAATAATATTCTTCTCAAAATAAACTAGACACTCTTATTTATATTAGTTCTAAAAGATTTTTTTAATGGGAAATGATTTGTAATTAAAACTAAAATCATTTATAGGAAAGGATTTCTAATCAATACTTACCTAATTAATAGAATCCATTATTCCTATATAGTAAAATACTAATTAAATTAAAAGTTCTAAGCTAAATAGAGAAAATAATCCAAATACAACAAGGTAAATAAAGACAATCTCACATAGTAAATCTTGAGCTTTATTTGAAGGTCTTCTTGATCTGCAATTATCATGAAATTTGAATTCAATAAGAAACAAGGCCTTCGCATATTTTTGTTAAAATTACAACTCGATCCAACGGTCGGATTAAAAGTCTGCTTGATTTACCAAACTGTATCTTAGACTCTTTTTAAACTTCTCAAAACCTAAAAATCTTATCCACTAATGAAATAATACAATAAATATTATCATGCCAAGAATATGAAAAAAAATTCCCCATGTCAAAATGTTAGTCCATTATTATGTTATTAGCGGGTAAAATTGCTGTGGGAGCAGATTGAAATCAATTTTTTATGGTTATTACATTCCCAAAACAAAGCCTGTTGGCCTGAATCACCACCTTCATAAGGTTAAGCAAAGAGATACAAAACATGGAGAACTAACTAGCACTTGGGAGATCTAAATGCTTCTGGAGTCGTTGTTTTGTATAGCTGCATGGATATTCTCAAGACATTGCTCTAACATGGTACTTTTGTTGATACTTCATGCTTGTGTTAAGAATGCATGGATATCGTTCTTCTTCTCCACCTGGACCCATGTTAATTCTGTTTGTGATGATGTGTCTATTATTGATTGCTTTTTGTGCTTGCAGAGAAGTCAAGGAATCCAAATGATTTTATTCAAGGGAAAAGTGATGATGGATTCTTTCAAAAGGTACGGACATAAACAAATGCTGAATGATTATTATTCTTTACTCATTTTCTGAAATTACTGAATTCCCACCATCTTGTTGATATGTAACGTGTTTTTCTATGTTTTCCCCCCTTTCCAGGATTGGTGGAATGATCTTCTACTTGAAAATAATTATAAAGAGGTTGATTACAGCGGCAAAATGGTATTGCTGCTTGACATTTTAGTCATGTCTTCTGATGTGGGTGATAAGACGTTGGTTTTTACCCAGAGCATACCCACTTTAGATCTGATAGAGCTTTATCTTTCAAGATTACCTCGACCTGGAAAAAAGGGAAAGTTTTGGAGAAAAGGAAAAGACTGGTATAGGTGCGCATATATAGCTGTCAACTGCTTTCACTCATGGGTTTTCTGCTTTTTCATGATATAGATTTGAAGTTCTTGATTTGGACTTGAAATGTCTTCATAATTGCAATAAGAAGAATCACAGTTTACTTCCTCTCTTCTGTCCTCAACAGGCTAGATGGAAGAACAGAGAGCTCTGAAAGACAGAGGTTGGTTGAGAGGTTCAATGATCCCAAGAATAAACGGGTCAAGTGTACTTTGATTTCTACCAGGGCTGGTTCTCTTGGGATTAATCTCTATGCTGCTAACCGGGTGGTTATTGTTGATGGCTCTTGGAATCCAACGTATGATCTTCAGGCCATATATCGGGCTTGGAGGTGGGTTCCACCAATTTTTTTTCATTCAGCTGAAACATGTCCTCTTATGTCTTGATTGAACCTAACAGTTACCATTTTTCAGGTATGGCCAGACTAAGGCAGTGTTTGCTTACAGATTAATGGCACATGGAACCATGGAAGAAAAAATCTATAAGCGTCAGGTGATAGAATAACATCTTGTAGCATTAAATTGGCCTGATCTCTGAAAGCAATTTTAATGAAGGGAATGATTTAATCAGGTAACAAAGGAGGGACTTGCTGCAAGGGTGGTTGATAGACAACAAGTATATAGGACTATCTCCAGAGAAGAAATGTTGCATCTTTTTGAATTTGGTGATGATGAGAACTCAGACACACTGATTGACATTGGCCAAGAGTATAGACAGGCAGATACCAGGAATATTTCTTGCCAAACTGCAAATTCTTTGAAACAGAATGCGTCTCGTTCTCATGCAAGCTGTGCTTCTGATAAGGTGATGGAAAGCTTGCTTGGCAAGCACCGTCAGAGGTGGGGTTATTATTTTATTTTTTATATAAAAAGAACTAATAATTTCTTAGCTTCAATCCTTTTTGGATGCTTGCCTTCAACACTGGAATTTGGAACAAGGATCTAGGACTGTCTGATTGAGTATATTTGTAACTGATTTTTGATGTGCAATCTGTATGTTAACATGCCATTGTCTTAATCATAAGTTCTTTCAGCAATTGGAGTCGATTTTTGAATCACTTGATAAAATAGTAACTTTTCCTTTCTAGTTGTATTCTCAATCATATATTTTTTTCAATTAATAAAAGCATAGTGTCTGATGTGCTTCCTCTTCTTTAGGTGGATTTTCGATTACCATGAACATGAGACTCTTTTGCAAGAGAATGAAGAGGAAAAACTAACAAAGGAGGAGCAAGACATGGCTTGGGAAGTGTATAAGAGATCATTAGAATGGGAAGAAGTGCAGCGAGTTTCCCTCGATGATTCCACTTCTGAGCGAAAGCCACCCATGTCAAATGGGGCATCTTCTGCTCCAGATGCAAGCAGCATACCTGTGCCAAGCATGGCCGGTCCTGCATCTGAGGCTTCCAATGGAGCACCTTCCCAGAGCATTTTAAGGAGTCGTATGGTGCAGCGGAAATGTACTAATCTCTCTCATTTGCTGACCCTTAGAAGTCAGGGAACGAAAGCTGGGTGCACTACTATATGTGGGGAATGTGCCCAGGAGATAAGCTGGGAAGATCTGAAACGGGAGGGTAAGGCAGCACGGTAAAGACACCATCCTCTGTATTTTGTTCATATACACTATATCCAGTGTAATCTATTTTGATAGTAAAGGGAAGCAGCTGAAAGTTTAAATTCATTTGTTTTGGTAGTAATATTGGCGGGCTCATTCTGGCTAATCTTTCCGGTCTGTTTTTTTTTAAGGGAGGGGGGTTGTACAGAGATAATGGGATTTTGGGATGGTTGTAGATAAATTGGAGGGAAAGTGTAAATCTCAACTCATATGATCACTTTTTGATGTAGTAATTGTTATGGAAGCTGTTATCGTCAAGAATGTAATTCCACTAATCCTTTCATGATATGGAGATACATGTTCCTTGGTGTTCTTTTCAAATGCGCAACTTAGATTACCATGCACTGATTATATTTCAGTTTTAGGATTAGCTTGTTTTCTTGATCATGGTTATTCACGACATGCATGTGATGAAAAACATGGTATCAACCTGTCAATCTAGAGTTTAGCTTGATGGTGGCTTGTAATGACTGTTTCACTTTAGAACTGGTTATTAGAATGAGTTTTGAATTTATTATCCTTAATTGAATCAATTTATTCTTATAAAATGATTGAGTCCTTACATTCTCTTTTCGCATTCAAATTAACATAATTAGTTATATATATGACTTGATATTACATAAAAATTGGAAGTTTTGGTAGAGAATGCGTGAGAGTTTCATCTGTGAGAGAGAGAAGGGAGAAGAGGGAGAGGACTGTATAAAAAATTAACAATAAAAAAATAAAAGAACATTTAATTCATGAGAACTGTATAAAAAATTAACAATAAAAAATATCTATTTTATTTTCATTAAATATTCGTATGCAAATTTCTTTTATAATTTGTTGAATATTATGCTTATATAAAAGTTATTACAAATATAATCATAAAAATATCTAATATTATTTAAAAAGCATGGCATAATTGAGTGATTGTTGTAATTGTTAATTTAAAGAAGAATTTATTTTAAATTAAAAAATTGTTTCTAGGCTAGGAGGACAAGCCTGCCCACATGACCCCGTAAAAAAAAGAAAAAAGTGTGTAGGAGCTTGAAACATCAAACTCTTGACTTGAGTTTTATTTTAATTTTTTTATATTAAAATAATATTGTTTTAAGTTTTTATTTTGAAAAAAAAATATTATATATTAGATTGTGGAGAATGGATCGTAAATATATGTTAAATTTCTTGAGAATAAATATTTAACATTCAGCTCAGACCTTAGTGATCTTGGTATTGGAGGTTTAATTTTGTATATATTTATGAAAAACATAGCTTAATTCTAAGCATAAATCTCCCATAAGAAATTATCTAGGCAATCAATGCCTTAATTAACATATAATTGGTGTTAGAGTCATCAGCATCATAAATGAAAGATGGGATAAGACACTTTTCTGATCCCAAGCTTCAAAATTTACCAACCAAAACACACTGAAAGTGCTTGAAATGACTGGATCAGCATGGCTTGAATATTTTTATGTTTTCTAGACAATCAAACTCTCAAACAAAACAAGAAATGGATAATTTATGGTGGTGCTGCCTTCTCTTTCGGCAAAATTTATTTAACAAATTCATGACGAGGGAGAGAATTATTGACCTTTTAATATGCTGGGGGACATTACAGCCTACAGCCTTGAAGCTAACCATAAAGTCCAAATTATTGTGGTGGATGAGAAAAAATGGCCTCACCTCATTTCCTGTTGTGCATTAAGGTGCCTCTTTTAGGCCCTTTTCTTGCCTTCATTTTCTTCTCAGACTTGCGTAGATAAGGAGGAGGAGGAGGAGGAGGAGGAGGTACGGAGACCAGAGACTCTTGATCACTGACTGAGGCACGTAGATAACAGGGAGGAGGAGGTGAAGTGAGTGGAAGGGAAGACAATGGATGAAACCCTGAAGCATTCTTTTCTACCCACGTAGAAGCACTATATAGTCTACATGGAGGAGGTGAAAGGTGAGTTTCAAGAATGATTATACCATTCTTGATCAACTGCTTTCTATGAAAATTTCTATGACAGCCACAAGCTTCACAGATGAAAGCTTCTTTAGTACCTTGATCACCTTTCGGAGTGAACTCTCCACATCCATCAACAGCAGAGCCACCAGTCAACATGGCATGGTTACGCCAGCACTCTCTATACTCGGTGATTGTTCTTGATTCTTCATTGAGTGGCCTGGATTTTGAATCAGCATTAGCCATAAGAGAGAGTTTGGAGGGAGGAGGGCTGGAGGGGCAGCTAGCTGTGTTAATATGTTAGCGTTTTTCTACGTTACTTGCAAACTGTCATAACTTATAGTTGTAGAGTGTACTTGCTTTCATTTGTCTACATTATGTGTGGTTGGTGCTACTGGCTGCATGGTTTAGAAAAGGGGAAGGTTTGGTGAGGGACAAAGGAATCAAGATGCATCTGTCAAGATCATTGAGAGATAGCTTTTGAAAATTTCTTTGGTTTAATTTTTCAAGTTGTTAGAAGGGATCATCAACTTGACGTGTTAAATTTATAAACACCACCCAGCATTGGTGCATTTATTTCCCTCTCATTAAGGCTTTCTTTGACAATGCAGCAATCTGTCACTGTAAATCAATTTATACTCGAGCATGCAAGGGTTCCTAGGAGAAGCAAAACAAGCCAAGCAAAGAATACTGGAAATGACGTTCAAGTTCAACAACAGGCTGCGATTATCTATCCTGCCAAAACACAGCAATAAAGATATTTCCAAATATATAGACTAATAGGCTGCAATCCTCATCTTTATCAATTGGAGCAAACAGGTTTGCAAATATATATAATAACAAGCATGGACACTTAGAAAAAACCTTACAAGCACCATGACTTTGTTTCAAGTTATTTCCAACATTTGTTTTGGCTAAGAAGAGATGGACACGCTCTCATTATCATCTCATAAATATGATTGACTGTCCACAGAGCTAAGATGGCAGACTTTGCCATTGCCATTCTTCTTCTTGTTATTACGCCCACCCCAAGTAATGGAAATTTCACACCCGAAACCGAAACATGTAAACAACCCTTCACCTTCTGTCCTCCGTCTTTGCTTCTTACGTCTACTTTCCGATTGCATCTTCCGAAGATCACTATCATGAATTGGAGGAAGTTCAGTTCTCCATCTCTCGAGTTTTGTTCTCAGGCCTTCGATGCTATCATTTTCGGTCCATTCCTCAACAACTGAGCTCCTTGCGCCATCTTTATCGTGTTGAACAGCATTTGCTGGTGTTTTAATCAATCCTTTAGCAATTGCTGCTGCTACAACAGACGCGGAAGGCCCCACATCAGAGCAAAGTGATCCATTGATCAAGCTACCATTGCCATTTCCATTTCCATTTCCATTTCCATTTCCAATGCCATTGCCATTGCCATTATCTCGTTTTACCACCGAAGAATTAATCAACGAGCCACCAAGTGACCTGACACCACTCTCTTTTATGCCAGATTTATCAGAGATGGTCTGGTCAGTTTGGTAACTCTGCGTGCGACGCAACTTTGCACTCTTTTCTTCAAGGCTTTGACCGATGGTTTTCGCATCAATGAGGTCATCGAAGCCTACTGCAGACACACTCAGTTCAGTGTATAAAGGCATGCTGCGCATTGTAGTGTCCAGCAGCTGCACCCCCAAGTTGAGGATACCTTGAGGCCGTCCTGATGGGCGACGAACCTGAAGCGCAACGAAGCGCATTTTGTTGTTGTTGTTGTTATGGGAAGGAAACAAGTTGCTTATCAGAACATTTACAGATCCAATCTGAACATCGCGTAGCCATGCTGCGGCGTAGACTTCAATCATGATAGAAGAGTTTTCAGAATTTATGAATATGTCATCAACGCGGAACACAAACTTTTCATTCCATTGAGGATTGGTGTGGCCATTTTGGTCAACCTTGGTGGACAGTTTCCTTCCTGGATGCACCCAAACTATTGCATAGGTACGCATAGATTTGGATACAGGAGCCAGATCTTGGCCTGATATAACATTGATTTCTAAAAGCTGAAAGGGATGCGCATTATAAGTCATGTTGCTTGATTACTATGGCGATCGTGGGGCTAGTGTTGGCTGGGGGCAGCAACGGTGGCCTCTTCTCTGAACTTGCTCTGTGCCAGCTTAGAAGGGACACAATGATCATGGATGAAATTGGAGAAACAATTGAAGGAGTTTTGTTGGGTTGAGATTCATGGGATGCAGCGAAATGAAAGGGGAATGTGATTGTGTAAGTCTATTTTTAGACCTTGATTGTGTTACACTGTGACTAAGAAATGCTTGCGAGTTTGGCTCCCTCTCCAAAACATTTAGACAACAATTCTGACCATTTTTTATCAGTCAATGATGAATAGCTAAAAACAGTAAAATAATTCACCCTGAAGTGCTCAGAACTTTCTAACCCCCCATATTTAACGAAAAGTTAAAACAAGAGGTGCCATTTTTATAACCAAAGAAAACTATCTGTCCGTTGCTCATCTGAGTCAATGACAGTTCAGCTTAATTTCAATCTTCTGGACCATTTGATGGACATTAAAACTCCATATTTAACAAATCTAAGATAAAACCTGATTTGAAGCATGTGATCATTTCTATTTTGTACTCATCATGCAGCTCCTTGTTTAGCAGAACCTTTTACTTGGTGCAAGACATGGCTTGGGAAGCATATAAGAGATCATGAGGATGGGAAGAAGTGCAGTGTGTTTCCCTTATGATTCTAAATTTGAGTGAAAACCACCCATATCAAATTGGGCCCATTTTGCTCTAGACGGGCTGATAACAGCAGCCTGGCTACCTGTGTCAAGCATCCCCCATATCTGAAACTTCCTACCTTGCTACTTCCAAAGGCATTGCAAGGAAAGCTAAAGAACATTGCCCACGTTTCTGTTCATGTTTTGAACATCTGATGTAATCGAGTTTGCTTCTAAAGAGAGGCAGCAGCTAGCTCAAATTCTTTCTTTTTGGTAGGTAATGTTTGTCCCCACGTTCCTACCCGTTGCCTAATTTTTTATTTAGTAATGTGAATATTCGAGTTAGTTTGCGTACAAATTTTAAAATGACCATTATAGAGCTCAAACTTGATATTATAAAAAAAAACAAATTCTAAGTTCTAGCCACCTCATGGTTATTGCCTAATGTTTTTGACTCCTGTGGTAGTGGTGGTTATATCAGAGAGAAGTAGGGCCGTGTAAACCTGAGGTCATGACACGACCCTTTGTGATGTAATTGTTATAGAAGTTATTTTAGTAAAATATTCCACGAATTTCTAACACTAATCCTGTCAAAAAACAAGTCTTAACACTTTCCCTTCCCAAATACGTTCATCTGATGTAGTAAAGTTTAGACTGCGGCTTATGATTGAGTTGGAGGTGCTTTTCAAACTTCAGTGTGGTAAGCCTTTCTTTTCATAGATATGGCAAGGTTTATATGTGATAAAAAACATCCATCATCTTCACAATCATAACTAACACGTGCACAGCACGGTATCACTAAATTTACTGGTCCCCACGACCCCTTTTCACATAGGGATTGACAAATTCTTCACATTTCGTGGAAAAGGACACTCCACTATCAAACCTGGCTGCACCTCATTCACATTTCTTGCTGCCTCTACATTTTACAAAGAATACCCTACAGGTAGCAAGTTGCCATCAGAAGGTAAATCACACACTGGAAAGTAATGAGTGGACTTCATTACATTGAAGGCAAAAACTAAATCTTTCTTGCCTTTGTCACAAGCAAAGCGTGCTAATAGTGAAGTGCTGTGGAAAACGTCGACAGGTGAGGGCATTCTGCAAATGCAGACGCTATCCCTCTGAGAACCCTCTATCAACAAGTATAGACAGAGAATAGCACGGAGGCTAGTAAGCCAACAAGTCTTTGTATGGCCCTTGGCTAGCATATTTCATCTCCCACCCAGTTATATTTTTCCTTCGGTCCAGTTGGCCCCTCCTCACCATAAAGCTCTGTTGGAAACAAGTCAACGAGGTTCTCCACTGAAAATCGAACAAAAAATGGGAGATGATCCAGTATCTTATCTATTTCAGATCGCGAGTCATACACAATGGTTGGGCCCCATTCTCTCATATACTGCAACCAGCATGGTTCTGTAACAACTCCATCGCCAAGATATTCAGCTGCAACAAGTTGATACTTTATGCTGGAATCCACGTAATACTCGCTCCGAGCAACATCATTTCTCACTCCAATTCCAAGCTTTGTTGATCCTTGAAGGTAAGTCCCAGGGTGTGGGAAACTAGCATGACCATGTTTTGAAGAGTAAACAACTGGCCTATTTCCTTCAATGAATTCCAAATCTGAAGCATCCACCCATCGACCGCCACTGTGTTCTGAGAAGAAGACTTGCCATAGTTCTCCAGTGAAGTTGCTTACACGAAGGGTGTAGTGCTCCCAGTCACCCACATGTTGTCCTATCTTGGTCATCGGTATAGTCATAAGACCAATTTTAAGGGTGGCTGGTCCATTGAAAGGACAAAATATCCACATAGCAATATCAGTAAAAGTCCCCCCAAATGCTGGCTTCGCATGAACATAAAGCTCAGCACTCTCTAAATCTCCAGCTATGACATCATTTCTGGCAGCATCATCAACTGGCAAATCTATCCAAAATTCACCATCATTTTCCCCTCCACTGGGCAAGTTTGAGCCCCTAAGATCAATAGGTTCACTCTTCTGCCCGCAATCTCGGTACAGAAGGGCTCCATTTTTGAAGAACCATTGCACTGACGAGGGCAAGCAATCTTCATCCGGATGGAAAAACACAGTAGGGCCATAATGCTTAATTAGTGCGTGAACCTGGTCCAGATTTGGCATTGCAGGCTGAGAGTGGTCAAGATTCTTCAAGCATGCAATATCTGTTAGTACCTCATCAGAACTCAAGTAAGCATTGCAGTAGAATGTCCCAACAGAAACACCTTTAGCAGACATTCCCCTTCTGTGGGGTCTTGTGTTCCAAACCTCAAATGGATTGGAAGATTTTGAATCAGAGGAAATTATTCGATCGCTGGTTTCACATCTTTCAGTAAGATCAGCTCGAACACATCTAACTTCTTCAACTTTAGGCTCCTCTGGATTGTTAGTGACCACAATGCCCATAGCCTTGTAACCTTCTGGGGGATTTGGCAGCCAAAAGTAACCACCACCACCATTCGTCTCTGAATTCAAACTCCAAATCAAAGAGTAGTTAAGCGGCTTTCTAAGAGGAGAGTCTACCTCTGAGTCATGGATATGGCCAACTTCAGGCTTGCGGGCATTGGAGTCACAACCTACAAGAACGTATCCTCTCAGAGGCTGGTCATTGGACTGACAATAGTAACCAAGGCAGTGAAAACCTTCAGGGATCCCAACAGGCCGATAAAATGTGACCCCTTTTGATTTTCCACGTAGTAGACCACAGCTCCAAACATTCTCAAATTTGGTAATCTTGGCGACTTCTATTTCTCCTAAATTTATTCTTCCAGCAGCGAATCCTTGACCTGAGAAAATGAATGCATTATCATTTCTACTTACAAACAGATATTCTAAGATTCCAGAAAGTATATAGAGTAAAACAATATTTAGCATAGCTGCAGTAAATATTAATTACGAATTTATGCATTGATTAAACCTACAAGAATCGTTTATTTCAATTTAAAAGAGTTGAGAAAACATGCGAAAACACTTCAACTTACCTCTTTTTTTATATAAAAAAAAAAAGTTTAGAAAAGAATAGCTATCCATTCATAATTAATTCAATAAAAAAAGAATCTAGCAATTCCATGTTTTGAAAGTTTCGAGCAAGCTTCAACTTTCAAGGCATCCCAGGTTATCAAAGCTTTGACCCAGGTTCAAGCATGTGGCAGATAAACATATCCATAATAACAAAAGAATAATAATATCAGATCACGATTCTAGCTCTAATCCTTATAATCCTTAGACTAAGTATAATTACACTCCTTCACATGGTAATCAAGCTGCTAGGTAATTGTTTGATACATGTAACTGGCTAGATATAAAAAGAAACAATTGAGAGGAAAACAAAAGGGAAACTTCTGAGTTCTGACTGGAAGGAAGAAAAGAAAAGAAAAAAAAAAAAAAGAGGAAACTTCTCAGATTTACAAAAGGTTTAGGCGTTTAGCACACAAAGTTGATCATTGGTGAAACAATGAAAGACTGCAAACTGAGTCAAAAATCAGAAGAAAGAAAGGATCACCAAAAAAAAATGAGGGAGAGTAAGGCATATACAAAGCATATTCCGATCATCAGTTAACAGTTTAACACCCAAAACCATAATTAATTAACCAAAAAAATAGAAATGAAGAGTTGATTTCTCTTCCTAGAGAAACATAGTCAAACAAACAGCTATCTTTTTTTAAAAAAAAACAGAAAGTAGCTTGTGTATGGAAGTATTGATACCTTGAGGCCATTTAGGAAGAGGTGCAGGCAAAGAGAAAGGTTGAGGGTCTGGCAAGTAGAAATCATCATCATAAAAATCTTGGTTGCTCCAACAAAAGCACTCACAGTACCCACCAAACATATCTACAAGTTTCCTTCTTCAAGTAGTCTTGTTCAACTTTTTACAACTAAACCAACAGCTCTTTCTCCAACAAGATTCTCAAAAACCCACCAACACCCACAATTTGTTTTGATCTTTCGCCTCTTGATCCAGTAGTCTCTCTTTCTAAAAACCACTGTGCTTGTGTATCCAAGAGAAAACAGAGAAAGAAAGAGAGGCAGGGTCTGGGGCCTTTGAAAACTCTCTCACCCTCAAAGAAGCATTTAAAAAACTGACCCGTGATTGAATTTATTAGAGAGATAGAGAGAGAGTCCTTAATTCGTCTTATAGAGACGAGGAGGAGAGCGGTTGAGTTGAGTGAAAGGAGAGGAAGTTGATGTCTTGATGATGTTCTTGCCTCCTTACTTTTGTTTGTTGGGCTTTGGGTTAGTTTTACTTTTCTATTTTATTGGAGGGTAGCATTTCGGTTTCTTTTCGTTTTAGTTAACTGTAACTTAGTCCTTATAGTTTATTAAAAATAATTAATTAGTCCTTATAATATAAAAAATAATTAATAGTCCTTTTGACTGAACCAATGTTAACTGTACTCATTAGTACGTGTTTGTTTTGAGTAAAACATTTAATATATAAAAATTGTCTTACATAAAAAATATTTTACAATAAGTAATGATTTTAAAAAATTAGTTATAATAAAATAATAATAACGATGTATTTATTGTGGTTTCTTAATAATTGTAGTGTTAAAGATAAATATAATGATAATAGTGATAATGTTGATGATTATATTGTAATGATAATGAAAATAATTTATAGATATAGAGGAATAATAATAGCGAACATAATGATTATGAAAATAAATAAGGGAGGCTAATGGGCCCGAACCCGTGCAAAACAAAAAAAAATCAAGCTCCTCCTCGAACAATTTAAAATTTTAAGGTCAAAGCTTGTAAATTTTATGTTTTGGCCCCTCCTAAAATCTTTTTTTTCTAATCTAGGTACCCCAAACAAATTACATGGCTCTATTCACACAAATGAATTAGCGGTAAAGAAATTGGTTGTGAGGTTACAGTGATAATAATTAAAATAGTTGGATAATATTATAAATAAATTATTATTTATTAAATATTTTACAAATTTTATAAGTTAAAAATATTTTTCAATAAATGAATTGAGTTTAAAGATTAACATAAATAATTTTACATTATCAATTTTTTTATGAAATATTTTACAATAAAAACACTAAAATACCACGAAAAGTATCCTCTTAAAAAATCTTTCACTTAAAACAAATGTGTTTTCTTAATTGGTTTTTTTTCTTTTTCAAAACACTTTGTTGTCAAAGTTTTTCATCTTACTTACATCTCTTTTCTTATTTCATTTTTCAATAAATAAATTTTAAAACAAATATAAAATTGATAAAATGAGGACTAATCGATCGGTTTTACTAAACAATGAGGACTAGGTTATACTTTACTCTCTCTTTCCCTTTCCTTATCTTTGAACAGAGCACACGGTCCCTAAACTTTGAAGAATACGGAGTAGTAGTGCTTGCTCTCCTACTCTCCTTCTTTGGAGCGTGATGTTTAACTATTGCCTCCTTTCCTCCTTAATTTATTTTTATTTTAATATCTACTACATTGCAAGTCATATATTACAAGTAATATTGCTTTACTTTTTCAAGTTTCCTAACTCAATACAAAATCTAAAAAACATATAAATTTTATGAACTTAATTCTCTAGATTCAATTTGTAACTACGATACCAAAATATTAATTTAGACTTAATGTGAGTTTAATATCGTGGTGCAAAATGCTTTTCAAAAATATTTTTTACTTGAAAATATATTAAAATGATTTTTTTTTATTTTTTTTTATTTTTAACATTAACAAGTCAAAATTATTGAAAAAAACTAAAAAAATCATCAATTTAATTTTTATTAAAGGAAAATGCATTTTTAAAAAACATTTAAAAGCAAAAACTACCGCACTCTCAAACATAATCCTACTAACCTACATGCTAGGCTAGACAACTATAATTAAGCTTTTTTTTTTAGGTGTTGCGTTCTCTTATAATTTAAAAAAAAACACAATGTAATTAATAAATATTTAGATTTGTATTGTTGAAACCTCAAAGTTATAGCAAGTTCAAAGTTACAAAATTATTAAGAAATAAACATGTTTACTTAAAGGAAAACAAACTCACAAATTATATTTGACATTCTTTACATTCTCTATCCTTATTTTGTTTCTTTATCCTCATAAGAGATAAGAGACTTTTATATCAAAAACATCAAGATTGGTTCTTAAATGGTTTATTTCTTTTTTTATTTTATATATTTTAATTGTTTTTCTTCTTTTTTTTCCGTAAGTGGAGTAACTCAACTTGGTTTAGATTCTATTTTATCCGCTAATCTCAAGAGTATACACACTAAAATTTCTTAATAGGATATTTACCAACCACGTATAATTTGAATGTTTAATGTTTTAAATTATAAACACATTACATGGGATAGCCCAGTGATCTTTCTAGTTTAGAATTTATATGAGGAAAAGTTAAAAATAATATTCATTTGCTAATTTTATAGTAACTAGAAACATTAGCTGGTTTTCAAAGTTCGAGATAAGAGACTAGTTATGTAATAGAAAAGATAAATATCACTATATACATCTTATCTAAGATTAGTTGCATTATGCTTGTTTTTAATGATAAAATACTTCTTGTGTTCTTGTAAAAGTCTGCCTAAAATAATATATATGAAAAGAAAAGGGATCACTAAATCTAAGACAATGATTTGAGTTCTGAGCCTAACAACAAGGTTTAGTTCTCACCTTTAACATATGGATGTTGTGCTCAAGATGATGATCTTACACATAAATTGAACAAAATTTACATTTAGCAAATCAAGAACATTTTTTTTAAATAAAAAAAATAATAAGGTTTCAACATCAAATTAGCTAAACTCATTTAAGGATATGTAAAAGGATCAATCTTTTGATAAAATCCACACAAACCTTTATATATATATATATATATATATGAGAATGCTCCAACTGTTTTTTTTTTAATTTTTAATGAAATTTTTTTATCAAATAAAAAAAACACAATTACATAAAAGATCAATTTTTGTTAAAAAAAAACTTTCAATATGAAAATCCCTCAAATCAATAATAAAACGAGAGAAGAAATAATATTTTCACCCTTGAAAAACACAAAACAAATTCTAAAAATAGTGGTAGCTCGTTGTGTGCATGCGTTGAAGTAAGGAAGATAAAAATAGTAGCAACATGTGTATTGCACGTGATAGAGAGCTAGGCAACTATTGGTAATGACACGATATTTTTTGAAGACTTGAAAAGGCATGTGAAAGATAGGGTCGGGTGTGTCGCCTCTTTGTCAATCTCTTTGTAATGGCGATGTAGATCAATGATGTCTGAAACCAGAGCTGAAGCCTCTAGGATTTGTTATCTTTCTTCTTTTCTCTTTCCTTATTGGTTTGCCATCGTTGGAGGTAAGTACAATTATATTTCATTGACGATTAAAAGAGGAGCGACTAGTTTAAAGGTTTTTGGGTTGACGTTGGTTATTATAGCCATTGCTCTTGCTATATTCTAGCAGTGGAGGGAGTTTGCCCCCTTTTCTTCTTGTTTTGGAAGAATATATATATATTTTTTGTATAAATATTTTTCTTCTTTCTTCATTTCCTTTTTCTTTCGATTTTTTAGGGTTTTCTCTCTCTTTCTGTGTTTTTT
The DNA here is from genome assembly GCA_033617975.1 of Populus alba x Populus glandulosa. Taxonomy (NCBI): domain Eukaryota; kingdom Viridiplantae; phylum Streptophyta; class Magnoliopsida; order Malpighiales; family Salicaceae; genus Populus; species Populus alba x Populus glandulosa. The sequence goes on along the minus strand of CM066155.1, from coordinate 3,591,242 downwards.
TTTTATCTTGGTTTTTCTCCTTTTAAAATTTTATTTTTGATTTCTCTCCTTATTTATTTTTTGTTTCTTTGATTTTTTCTCGTGAAATTTTATGTATGATTTCCCTTGTAGTCCTTTTCATTTTTTTCCTAAGCATTTAGTCTATCTATAACTCCTCATCTACTTATCTCACATTTATTTTGAAGAGGGACTTAAACTTTTATATTTATTTTTTAACTTGCATTTTGTTTTGCCCCTATTTTTTTATTTTTCTTGATTTTTTGAAAATATGTTATAAAATGAAGGGTCAAAAATCAATTACGACAAACACAATAAAAATCATTATATAATTAAAAAAAAATCAAATAATTATACTTTAATTCATTCAATTAATTGTACTTGCTCATACAATTGAGGCCATGAGATCCTTAAATAATATGGATAATCCACATTAATATACTGCTACACTTTAGGCGGGTGTCTCAAGCAGGCCAGCGAGGGTATGCTACGTGCTATCACACGCGCTCAGGATGCGTGGTTGTACACTTTAACGTGAGTTCTTCGCGTCTTTTGCACACCAAAAAAATATGCCTCGGAGAAAATTAGAGAGTGCTAGGTGTATCATAACTATGGTGCTGCATCTTTCCCTATCCACGTAGCAGTGACTCCTATTTGTCCCTTTATATATTATTTAACACAGTGAAGAAGTCTCTTCAAATTTCGTTGGGCACAAAAATGAGATGAAATTTGAAGGAAAAAAAAATCTAGCAATGAAAACCAATAAATATTGAATTGTGAAGGATTAAATTGATTTTTTTTAAAAAAACAAGGGCTAGGTGCTGAAGGGGCAACTCACACGTCTAAGTCTGTTTATTTTTTTTTATGGGGCGAGCTATGTGTCCACTGTTTTCTCATGTTCAAAAATTTATTTTAATTGTTTTTTTACACAAAACACTTACAAAATAACTTGCATGCTTATAAAAATTACTTATGCCTTCAAGCAATCTAAAAATTAATTCATAGTTAAATATTTCTTATAAGTCCACACTACAAAAGTTGCAGTGTTCATGCCATACCTTTATATTTTCTTATAATTATAATAATCAAAGGAGATCTTAGATATAATTTGTTCAAAATACTTTATTGATACAGTGAAAATATAAAATTATAATTTTAACTGGTCAGGTTCTAAATTTATTTTCTATAGGTAATCAATTCGAGTCTCACAAATCTCAGGACTTCTAGAAACTTACATGATTGTTAACTTCAAGGCTCGTGAAATTAGTTAAGATACGTACATACTAGCCTGGACAACCACATTAATAATAATAAAAAATTATAATAAAAAACAAAATTGGTTATCATTCATCATGTATTAAATCCAAACATCATCAATATATGAAGGGCTGGAATTAAATAAGAATTTTGATGTATAGAGTTAAAAATGTGACATTATTTTAATAGAAGGATATAATAACATATTCTCTACTTAAGTGGAAAGGGACCGCCTGCCTATAATGATGCTTGAAAATAGATTATTCAAGCAAATGCTAGTCGATAATGATCCAACATTCCTTCTCGTGTCCTGCACAAAGTTAGGTGTCCTTGCTAGGTTTTTTCTGTCTCTTGTAAACCTTCAAATCATTGCCTAATTGTGTTATTAGGTCACATTTTATTTTTAAAATTTTAATTTTATATTTTTAGATTGATTTGATATGTTATTATTAAAAATATTTTTTTAATAAATAAATAATATTATTTTAATATATTAAAAAAAAACACTTTTAAAAAAACTATTACATAAACACCCACATACTCCATCTTTACTATGGATTGATACTCGGGCCATGCATTTGCATACTCTTTTAGGTGTATAGCACAGGAATGCCTTTTCAAACACTTAGAATATTTCTCTTAACTAATTTTTTTTAATTAATTAATATGGGTGTTCGAGCTATTTTATATATATTTCAATTAATTTTATAAATTTTAAAATTAATAACGATGTAAATCTTTGTGAACATATAATTATTAAAAAGTAAATTCAAAACATAATTAATTAAGTTATCTTTGAAGGTTAAAAAAAAATAATTCTTGTTGCCATGAATATCTAGTCCGCCGACAAGCTTATCCAAAAAGCATATTCCACCACTTGCACTGCCACCAAATGTTTACTTCTAATTCATTTTATGTGCAAAGTTGACTGGATACCTAGCCCAAAACCTCAAGAGGTTGGTGCAAACAGGAGGAAGAGACTAGGCTATTACTATCAGTGCAAATATCAAAGGTTGGTGTGGGGTTTTGCGAGATTCGGATTTTAAAAACAATATGATTGTCCCATTTCCTCTAGTTCAATGATTGAGGTTGCTATTTAATAATTAATAACTTAAATTTTTTTAAGAATTACTCAATTATCAAGTTTTGAATTTACTTTTTAATAATTATTAATTTAATTTTTTGAAGGATTACTGAAGGCTTGTTAAGTTATTAATTTTAAAATTAATTAAAATATACACAAATACATAAATAGATCCGGAGACATAAAACATAAAAAAATGGTTGTCCCTACAATAATTAATGGGTTTTGTAAGGAAATTTTGGTTACCAAAACAGCTAGAATTTCATCCTCAAGCTATTTCGGAGAATAATTCGTTTTTGTGAGAACATCTTCACCTATGCAAGCGTTGTTAAAGCCTCTAGCTACCAAATTTCACAAGGATAGGGTAATCTTTTGGTATGGTTATCAAAACTTCTTTATAAAACATGTTTTTATCCAAGAAATATTTCAAGATATTACTGCATTAACAACTAATATTGACCACTAAAACGTTAATTAACAATTATATACAACCATCTAGTAGATTATCCAATAATAAAAGTTTAAGATTAAATGATTTGATTTATCTGTGATTTTAGATTCAAGCTTCGTGCTTGTTAATATTGATAGTCACTATAAATTTATCTAATTGTTAACTTCAAGACCTATAAAATTTAATTGAGGTATGTACAAATTGACTCAAACATCTCATATAAATAAATAAAAAAAATCATATGCACAATAAATGTCTAGATGAGAAGTACTTGATGAAGAATCACGGCTGTATATAGCATGGAAAACTTGTTTAAGTAGACTACCCAGAAAAATCACCGATTGGTGATGAAGATATTTCATGCTGTAAGAGTGTATCTTTTGATAAATCACCAGTCACACCTGGATTAAAAATAGAGGTTATTATTTTCAGTTCAGTTCTTATTTATAAAAATAATTATATTAAATTTTTATAAAATACAAAATAAAATTAAAATTAGTTTAAACTGACCGGTTTTAGTTCGATTATTTTATATTAAAAACCGAAACTCAACCAACTGGTTTTGGTTCTATTCGGTTCGGTTCAGTTATTTTATATTAAAAACTAAAATCTATATTATTTTTTGAGGTATTTTTGGACTTTTTTAATGGAGTTGGTTTTGGTTTGGTTTGATGTTTTTATTTTTTTGGTTTAGTTTTTTAATTTTATATTTATGGGATCGAAATCGAACTAAGCTGAATATTTTTTTAAATATTTTAATTGGTTTAATTAGTATTTTTTATGATTTAATTTTTTAATTTGGAGTGTGCCCACATGCTTAGAATTACCCATCAGTTGAGCCTTGATGCTGACAGCTTCCCTAAAAATCTCAAAATAGGGTCATCAACCCTGATAATATTAAAATTAAAAAAGAAAAAGAAAAAAAAAAGGGGGGTTGCTGCTCGCTGCCTTTTAGGCATGTCCAAGTGGCAAACAAATGTCATTCAGCAAGCCACCCCATGCTTTTAAAATTGTCACACACAAGGCGGAGGTTACTATCTTTAAAAAAATCGGTATCACACCGTACTCTCCAATGCTTGCATATTAACTATCAATGCTACGCTACCGTTTTCATCAATAATTATCTCCCTCAACCCGACTCCTTAAAGGTTTTCTATTTTCTCGTCAATAGCTATTTCTCGTCAATTTATCTTTCAAAAGGGCACATTTCTTCTTATTAATGTCTATCTCTCGTTTTCTAATTTTTTATTAATACCATGACAAGACATAACAATCAACAACTCGACTTTTTAAGTTACTTGCAAAGAAAAATAATAATTATTTATTATTACTAATTTTTAGTTCTGCAATTGATACAGTACAACACTATTTATTTTTAGTTTTGTATAATAATTAAAAAAAAATAAAAAGGAAAAAAGAAAAAATTGCAAAAGTACGAAGCTAATAACAAAATGAATTATATAAATAAGTTGAGTATATAATGATAAATATTTTAAGTATAAAGAATAAAAAATAATATTTATTTTCAAATAAAGTGTAAAGAAAAAATAAGGAAAAACCACAAAATAATAAAGATAAGAAAAAAACATGGTGACAAATAGGCCACATATAAAGTGATGAATGTGCCAAGTATAGATAAAGAAAGTAAGAAAAAGGTTTTTTTTTTTAGAAAAACAAAAAATTATAGATTTACCACCATTACCGTACTGTAATAAAATTAAAAAAAAATTCAATTATATCATATTTTATATAGTGAAAGAAGGTTTCTTTTTAGTGTATGTAAAGTTATGTGACCTGTGTTTCGCCACAAATTAAATAATATTTTTTGCCAAAAAATAAACATATAACCATTTCCAACATTTGTTTTACAAAATAAATCCTAATTATAAATTAAAAAATCTACACATGCATTTAATTAAATAAATCAATAATTATTTGTGACAATAAATGAGAGAATAAGTGTTGATACTTCTATTCGACTTCTCTCCTTGCACAGATCAAATAAATTTTTTCAAATGCAAAAGAATGAATGATTAAGTGTTATTAACAATTTTTTTTTACGTAAAGTAAAAAATATAATAGTGAATAAAAAATTGAATGTTTACATAAAATAAAATAAAGATCATATTTGTTAATAAAAACATACAAGATCTCAAATTATTTTTTAATATGGTATAAAAACGAGATCATTTTACAATAAAATATCATTTACTTTTAGTTTTGTATAGTAATTTTTCAAAAAAAAGTGTAATGAAAAAAAAGAAAAATTATAAAAGAATGAAGATGAACAAAAGGAATGATATAAATAGTCCAAGTGCAAAGAGATAAATATTTCAAGTTTAAAGATTAAAAAATAATATTTTTTTCTAAAAGAAGTAAAGAAAAGAAAAGGAAAAACTAAAAAAATCACATAAGAATGAAGATAAAAAAATAATAATAAATAGACGAAGTGTAAAGTGATAAATATATCAAGAATAAAAAAGAAAAAAATCTAAGAAAATTATTTTTCTATAAAACCCAAAAAATTACAGATTTACTAAAAAAAAATTTAATTATACCATTTTTATAGTATTTGTATAATAATAATAATTAATTTATACACGATGATGCTGCGGGAGAGTGAAAATGATTGGTGCTCAAGATGGTTGTTTGTACAATACTTCCACGTTATGCTAAGCAGTAGGAGGGAAAATCCATCGGATGACGCGAGTGTCGTTGTCAAATGTCCTAGTTTTGTGGGGTTGGTTGGCCCAAACTAAGACACATAGCCGCCCCATCAGACTTTTCCCACAATTAAACGTTCAACGTTCAGCCTTCCATTTTGGACGGCTTGAAAAGACGGCATCTTTTTTAAAGCTACAAATCAAAATATAATTTGGCTGTTATTTTAGGTGATTAAAAATATTATAGTGATTTTTTAAGTATTTTTTATTTTTAATATTAGTATATTAGAGTATCTGAAAAAATAAAAAAATTTAATTTTAATTTTTTTTTGAATTTTGGCGACCTTTATTTAAGCCACAATCCCAAATAGAGGCTGGGGGGGATAGATGTTGATTATTTTTGCAAGTGCACAAATCGTAACAAGTAATAAAGTGATGAGTAGAGTATCATCCCACGAGGATTTATAAAAATTACTACTAATTACCAAAGTCTTTTAAATTATGATCTATTTGAAGAATCGAATGAGATAGTTTATGAAACAAAAATTAATGATTAAAAGGTAACAACTATTTGATTAAATATTAATGAATTCAATTGTATTGGTTCTAGGATTTCTGACTTACCGTAACTATGCCTATGTGAACTTTCTCAATTAAATTAATTACTCCTAATGTTGATAATCAGGTTTTTCTAATGTAAATATTAATCTCTCTCGAGCATCAATAAATTATTTCGACAAACAAATTTCATATACTCTACGAAAGTTCTGAACTTGTCGATATTTATTAAGTACTGTAAAACCTGTAACGATTACAAAAGTTCATAGGATATCTCTATCCTATAGATTTCTTAAGGTATTTCAAACAATAGCTAAAACAATTAATACTTCTCAGTTTCAAATTGAATTCTAAATCATGCAAATGTTGGCCAAACACACGCAAGCATTACACATAGAATGAAATACTCAACATCTTAATGTAATAATTCAATCGAAGAAATTGTTCACATATTCATAGTAAGGTTACATCAAAAATCCCAGAATAAAAGTCTACTCCATAGTTAAATTAAAGAGAAACAAACTTGATACGATGAACATCACTCAAAAGCAGAGAATTTCCGTCGAAGAGATTGGTGTCCTCCCCGGTTTTTGAATAGTTTTGCCTCTGCCAAAGGTGTATTTTTCTTTCTTCTTGGTGCCGCCTCCTCTCTTTTTGTTTTGTATGTTGTAGGTTTTCCCCTGGTTCAATCCCCCACTTTTTCTCTTCTTTTATATTGTGGCTTTTCTACCCCTGCAGTAATGAGGAAAATTTCCTATTCTGCATTAAATTCCTTCCTACTCAGACATTGCGGGCCCGATTTGAGGTAGCAAACGTGCGAATTAGAAGATCTCTATTTCTGGAGAAATTGTAGAGAATCAAATTTTCTTTCCAACAAAACTGATCTTGCAATTTTTGGACGTCTGAGTGCTGAGATAAGGTCCATAAACCGAAGTAGTCTTTGCAGTGCAGGAGTTTCGGGCTGGTTCAATCCTTGTTTTTCAACTCGCTTTTTGGGCTTCGAGACAACAAAACTGAGTTATATGCCCTTCATATGTTTTGTAGACCTTCATCTCAGCTATTTGAAAATGATTACGAACATCCGGAACTAAATTGTATAGCTTCTTTGCAGCACATAATGAATCACTGTTCAGTTTCACTGCCCGGCTCTGCCTGTTTAGTAACCTAAGATCTGAAAACACATTAATTTCCCACGAGGTCAATAGTTCAAAAAGAGATTCAAAATTCTAATTTTCTTGTTCAACATATCCAAAATATTTAAAAATCAAGCATGAATAACGAAAAATATATATGCTAAAAATTCTCTTATCAAATACCCCCAAACTTGAATGTTTGCTTGTCCTCAAGCAAAAAGGAAACCATGAAAGCAGAGTGCTAAAAGCTCATGATAAGTTCAACTTTCACATTTAAAGGGCCCCATCATGCAGCGTTCACTTCTTGACTTAGCTCATAGACAATATTAGATAATGAAAAATTAAGCATTTCTACTCTCTTCCCAGGTCGTTGTACAAACTTCCAACTCATCCATGTGTTTCATGTGATTAGCATCCTTGAACCGTGCACAGTCATTCCGTCATTACTCTTTTTGTTTTTTTTTTTTTGAAATAAGGTAGCCAACTTTAGGAGTAATAACACACTTTTACTTGTCTTTTGACGCGAGTGATTTTTTTAAATTTATCACTTGTCTTTTGACGCGAATACAAACATTTGTGATGAATGCACCCGGTTACTTAACAGGTCATAAATTTAAAATGCTTTGCATACTCATATTTTAAGCTGCCGTTTGACGTAAAAGTAAACATTTGTGATGAATACTCCTAGTTACTAAGCAACTCAAAACATTGGAGTAGATACACATCATATACTTATTCATTCAATTTCATACTCATTATCACTCCTTGTTTTGATATTTTTCTTAGAGGGTAATAACAAGAAAGAACAACATACTTATCTCTTATGCATAACTACACAATTCACATGATTGTACTGGAAAAGTGTACTTCAACAATTCAAAAGAAAATAGCCATGCTTAATCCAACTTTATAAGATATCATCCGCTCTAAGCCAAGAAATATCATGGTTACATCATGAAGCACCTAAAAATGTCAACGTTGGTCTTAAATGCATATCACTTTTCACCCTCTGTTTTCATGGTTCTAGTGTGCAGTGTCTTTCATAGTCAAAGCATGCAATGTCTCCCCCAAACTTAAATATCACATTGTCCTCAATGGAAAAATAAAGAATAGAAAGGCTTACGAATACTTCCTTGTGACTTTGTGGGTGTGAGTTTGTTGCTGCTCCTGGTTATTTTCTTGTATCATCAATTCCTGCACAACTCAATTAAACACATAAGGGTTTTTTTTTTTTTTGTGGGTTGCCTCCCAATCAGCGCTTAGTTATAGTCATTAGCTTGACTTTTCCATTTATCTAAGATGAAGTGAGAGGGATATCATCCCTTTTCCCAATAGACTCTCCATTCCTATAATGCTTCAGACGCTGCCCATTCACTGTGAATGTTCCCTTTTCATCATGGGTGACCTCTACTGCTCCATAAGGAAATACCTTCACAACTGTAAATGGTCCTGACCATCGTGATTTAAGCTTACCAGGAAACAAGCGGAGCCGTGAATTGAAGAGTAATACCTGTTGACCAGGGACAAACTCCTTGTGTACAATGTGTTTGTCATGCCATGCCTTGGTTCTTTCCTTGTATATCTTGGCATTTTCATAGGACTCATTGCGAAATTCATCCATCTCATTAAGTTGCAGGATTCTTTTCTCACCTGCAACCTGCAAATCCATGTTCAGTTGTTTCATTGCCCAGTATGCCTTATGCTCTAATTCCACAGGAAGATGACATGCTTTTCCAAAAACTAATCGATACGGAGACATTCCCAATGGTGTTTTGAATGCTGTCCGATATGCCCACAATGCATCATCTAGCTTTCTTGCCCAATCTTTGCGAGAATTACTTACTGTTTTCTCTAAGATTTGCTTCACCTCTCTATTTGATACCTCTGTTTGGCCATTTGTCTGAGGATGATAAGCCAATGCTCTTTTGTGTCTGACTCCATACTTAGATAGCAGTGCTTCAAACTGCTTGTTGCAAAAATGAGTTCCTTCGTCACTGATGATGGCTCGAGGAGTACCAAATCTGGTAAAGATGTTCTTTCGTAGGAAATTAAGTACCACCTTGCCATCATTTGTAGGCGTTGCAATTGCCTCAATCCACTTTGATACATAATCCACTGCTAAGAGAATGTATTTGTTGTTATAGGATGAAGGAAAAGGTCCCATGAAATCAATGCCCCAAACATCAAATAATTCAACTTCTAGGATATTCTGTAGTGGCATTTCATTTCTTCGAGATATATTCCCAGTATGCTGACATCTATCACAAGCAATAACAAAAGCATGAGCATCTTTAAACATAGTGGGCCAATAAAAACCTGACTGCAGAACTTTGGCTGCAGTGCGTTGTGCTCCAAAGTGCCCCCCATATTCAAGTGTATGGCAGTGCTTCAAAATATTTGTCACTTCCTCTTCTGGAACACACCTCCTGATGACTTGATCTGCACAATGCCGATAGAGTATCGGCTCCTCCCAGAAGTAGTGTTTGACTTCAGAAAAAAATTTCTTCTTTTGCTGGTAAGAAAAATCTGGCGGTATGATCTTACCTGCAAGAAAGTTGACATAATCTGCATACCAAGGAAAGAATTTGTTAGTGGAAATTGCTAAGAGTCTTTCATCAGGAAAACATTCATTTATAACCGTGAATTTAGGCTCCAGCTGCTGTGTCAATTCCAGCCTTGAAAGATGATCTGCCACCACGTTCTCAGTCCCCTTTTTATCTTTAATTTCTACATCAAATTCTTGCAGTAATAGGATCCAACGGATGAGTCTAGGCTTGGCATCTTTCTTAGACACTAGGTGTCTAATTGCAGCATGATCAGTATATACCAGTACTTTGTTTCCCATCAGGTAAGGCCGAAACTTATCAAATGCATAGACCACAGCAAGCAACTCCTTCTCGGTTGTGGCATAATTGAGCTGGGCATCGTTGAGTGTTCTGCTGGCATAGTATATGGTGTGAAACACATTATTTTTCCGTTGCCCCAGTACTGCTCCAATTGCATAATCACTTGCATCACACATAAGCTCAAATGGTTTCTCCCAATCCGGTGCAATTACAATAGGGGCTGTCACTAACTTCTTTTTCAACAGCATAAAGGCTGTCTTGCATTCCTCATCAAACTGAAACTTTGTGTCTTTTAGCAGCAGACTGCACAGCGGCTTGGATATTTTAGAGAAGTCTTTGATGAACCTCCTATAAAATCCCGCATGACCAAGGAAACTCCTAACCCCTTTTACTGTAGTTGGCTGCAGAAGCTTGTCTATTGCCTCAATTTTAGCTCTGTCTACCTCTATTCCTTTTTCTGAAATCCGGTGCCCCAACACTATACCTTCCTTTACCATGAAGTGACATTTTTCCCAGTTCAATATCAAGTTTGTCTTTTCACAACGCTCCAAAACCAACGCCAACTTTGCAAGGCAGTCATCAAAAGAAGTTCCAAATACAGAAAAGTCATCCATGAAGATCTCAATGATTTGCTCCACCATATCTGAAAAAATAGCCATCATGCACCTCTGAAAGGTAGCTGGTGCATTACACAACCCAAAAGGCATTCTTCTGAAAGCAAAAGTACCATAAGGGCAGGTGAAAGTGGTCTTCTCCTGGTCCTCAGGTGCGATGGCTATTTGGTTGTATCCTGAATAGCCATCTAGGAAACAGTAGTATTCATGCCCAGCTAACCTGTCCAGCATCTGATCAATGAATGGTAGGGGGAAGTGATCTTTGCGAGTTGCCTTGTTGAGCTTTCGATAATCCATACAAATCCTCCATCCAGTTACCGGTCTAGTAGGGATCAAGTTGTTGTTTGCATCCTTTACCACTGTCATTCCTCTTTTCTTTGGCACAACTTGAACTGGGCTCACCCATGAGCTATCAGAGATTGGATAAATAACACCAGCATCTAACCATTTCAGAACTTCTTTTCGGACTACCTCTTTCATGGTCGGGTTAAGCCTTCTCTGATGTTCTACTGTTGGTTTGACTTCATCCTCCAACAGAATTTTATGCATGCAAATAGAGGGACTGATGCCTTTGATATCTGCCAATACCCACCCGAGAGCTGCCTTATGTTTTCTCAACACCCTCAACAATTTTTCTTCCTCTGTTTTGGACAGCTTTGCAGAGACTATCACAGGATAAGTGGAAGCTTCTCCAAGATATGCATACCGAAGGTGTTCTGGCAGAGGTTGCAATTCCAGAACCGGTGCTTGTTCACTGGTTGATTTTATCTTTGGTGCTGGTTGTCCCAAATCTTCAAAGTATCTTCTGCGGTTAGGTTCAAAAGAGTCCATCCAACATGTATATTCTGCTATTTCAGCATCCTCTTCCAGTACATTATTTACCAAACATGCTTCCAACGGGTCAGTTGGAAGCTTGACTTTTTCATTAATTAAGGAGTCCACCACTTGAATGCTGAAGCAACTCTCCCCCATATCTGGCTGTTTGATGGCTTTGAACACATTGAAAATCACCTCCTCTTCATTCACCCTTAACCGTAGCTCCCCTTTTTTCACATCAATTAATGCACCTCCAGTGGCCAAGAATGGCCGGCCAAGCAAGATAGGAATCTCATTATCCTCCTCCATATCCATTATGATGAAGTCTGCTGGAAAGATGAACTTGCCCACTTTCACCAATACATCTTCAATTATTCCCCTCGGATGCTTCAATGACCTGTCAGCTAGCTGCAGTGTTACTGTGGTTGGCCTTGCTTCACCTAAACCAAGCTTCTTAAAAATAGATAAAGGCATGAGATTAATACTTGCACCTAAATCACATAAAGCTTTTTCAAATATAGAATTTCCAATGGAACATGGTATAGTAAAACTCCCTGGATCCTTAAGTTTAGGAGGCAGTTTCTTCTGCAAAATAGCACTGCATTCCTCAGTAAGAGCGACAGTCTCATATTCCTCTAGCTTTCTTTTGTTTGAGAGGATGTCCTTCAGAAATTTCACATAGCTTGGCATTTGTTCAAGAGCATCTGCAAAAGGAATGTTAATCTGCAATTTTTTAAACACATCAAGAAATTTAGAAAATTGCTTATCAAGTTTATTCTTCTTGAGACGTTGTGGAAATGGAATTCTTTGCATTGGTTCTGGTAGAGGATCAGATTTTTTCATATTCTGAATTGGTTCGGCCATTTGCTCCTCTTCTTCTCTTCCTGCACTCTTATTTCCAGCAATCTGCTCCACTTCTTTTCCACTTCTTAAAGTTATGGCCTTGCATTGCTCCTTAGGATTAATTTCAGTTGTGCTTGGTAGATTTCCTTGTTGTCTACCCGTGAGCATGTTGGCTAACTGACCAACCTGAACCTCCAAATTTCGAATTGAAGCTGCTTGGTTCTGCAGATTGGTATTTGTATCAGTCATGAATCTGCTGGTGTTGTTTGCTAATTGTGCCATAGCTTCTTCAAGTTTTGATTTCTCCTTCATGTGCTCACTTGAAGATGGCATGGCTGGATTCTTCATGACAGTTTGATTGTTCCATGAGAAATTAGGATGATTTCTCCAACCGGGATTATATGTTGCACTGTAGGGGTTGTTCTGCCGGCTGTAATTTGACACAAAATGAGCATGCTCTGCTTGAGAGAATGGGTTCCCAACCTGACACTCTTCACTCGTGTGATTTCCATGACAAAAATCACATGTTGTATGGATGGCATTTGCTGACAGTTGAGTGATTTTCAGTTGCTGAGTTAATGAATGGACTTGAGCTGTTAATGCCGTGATTGCATCAATTTCGTGCACCCCAACAGTCTTCTTCTGTACGCTTCTTTCATTTGGCCATTGGTAATTGTTCATAGCCATTTCTTCCAATAAGTTGTAAGCATCATCCTGTGACTTACTCATAAAAGCTCCTCCTGAAGCTGCATCAATTAGTGTTCTTGTGGAGGCATTCAATCCATTGTAAAAATTCTGCACGTGCATCCACTTCGGTAGTCCATGGTGGGGGCATCGCCTGAGCAAATCCTTGTATCTCTCCCATGCCTCATACAATGGTTCACTCTCAAGTTGGGCGAAGTTAGCTATCTCAATACGCATTTTTGCTGTCTTGGCTGGTGGAAACAATTTAGCAAGGAATTTCTGAGCTAAATCTTCCCAGCTGATAACTGAATCTGCAGGCATGGAGTTTAACCAGTTCTTCGCTCTATCTCGTAAAGAAAATGGAAACAATCTGAGGCGAATGGCATCATCAGTAACGTCATTATGCTTAAATGTGTCACAAATTTCCAAGAAACTTGCAATATGGGCGTTAGGATCATCACTTGGCAACCCATAAAACTGAACTGAGGTCTGAATCATCTGCAGTATTGCTGGTTTGATCTCAAAATTATTGGCCTCAATCCTTGGTTTCCTGATAACAGAACGGATTCCTGTCACCTGTGGGAGAGCAAAATCTCTCAATGCCCGTGTATCTTGCTCAGGATTTTCATTGTCTGCCATGATGCTTGAACTGTTTTGAGTCTCTCGCGTTTTCTTTCTTAATCCCCTTGCAGTTCTCTCAATCTCAGGATTATAAGGTAGCAACGGCTGATTTTTGTTGCTTCTCATGCACAAGACTCACACCTAAAGAGCTGAAGACAAAAGGCAATCAAATTAGATCAAATTTAATTTATATTGATATTATTAGTAATTTTATCTAAAATCCCCGGCAACGGCGCCAAAAACTTGTTGATTATTTTTGCAAGTGCACAAATCGTAACAAGTAATAAAGTGATGAGTAGAGTATCGTCCCACGAGGATTTGTAAAAATTACTACTAATTACCAAAGTCTTTTAAATTATGATCTATTTGAAGAATCGAATGAGATAGTTTATGAAACAAAAATTAATGATTAAAAGGTAACAACTATTTGATTAAATATTAATGAATTCAATTGTATTGGTTCTAGGATTTCTGACTTACCGTAACTATGCCTATGTGAACTTTCTCAATTAAATTAATTACTCCTAATGTTGATAATCAGGTTTTTCTAATGTAAATATTAATCTCTCTCGAGCATCAATAAATTATTTCGACAAACAAATTTCATATACTCTACGAAAGTTCTGAACTTGTCGATATTTATTAAGTACTGTAAAACCTGTAACGATTACAAAAGTTCATAGGATATCTCTATCCTATAGATTTCTTAAGGTATTTCAAACAATAGCTAAAACAATTAATACTTCTCAGTTTCAAATTGAATTCTAAATCATGCAAATGTTGGCCAAACACACGCAAGCATTACACATAGAATGAAATACTCAACATCTTAATGTAATAATTCAATCGAAGAAATTGTTCACATATTCATAGTAAGGTTACATCAAAAATCCCAGAATAAAAGTCTACTCCATAGTTAAATTAAAGAGAAACAAACTTGATACGATGAACATCACTCAAAAGCAGAGAATTTCCGTCGAAGAGATTGGTGTCCTCCCCGGTTTTTGAATAGTTTTGCCTCTGCCAAAGGTGTATTTTTCTTTCTTCTTGGTGCCGCCTCCTCTCTTTTTGTTTTGTATGTTGTAGGTTTTCCCCTGGTTCAATCCCCCACTTTTTCTCTTCTTTTATATTGTGGCTTTTCTACCCCTGCAGTAATGAGGAAAATTTCCTATTCTGCATTAAATTCCTTCCTACTCAGACATTGCGGGCCCGATTTGAGGTAGCAAACGTGCGAATTAGAAGATCTCTATTTCTGGAGAAATTGTAGAGAATCAAATTTTCTTTCCAACAAAACTGATCTTGCAATTTTTGGACGTCTGAGTGCTGAGATAAGGTCCATAAACCGAAGCAGTCTTTGCAGTGCAGGAGTTTCGGGCTGGTTCAATCCTTGTTTTTCAACTCGCTTTTTGGGCTTCGAGACAACAAAACTGAGTTATATGCCCTTCATATGTTTTGTAGACCTTCATCTCAGCTATTTGAAAATGATTACGAACATCCGGAACTAAATTGTATAGCTTCTTTGCAGCACATAATGAATCACTGTTCAGTTTCACTGCCCGGCTCTGCCTGTTTAGTAACCTAAGATCTGAAAACACATTAATTTCCCACGAGGTCAATAGTTCAAAAAGAGATTCAAAATTCTAATTTTCTTGTTCAACATATCCAAAATATTTAAAAATCAAGCATGAATAACGAAAAATATATATGCTAAAAATTCCCTTATCAATAGACAAAGTAATTTACTGCACAAGAAATCAAAATTTCCTTTTTATTTGATAATATAAAATTATTTTTAATATATTTATATGTTAATTGAAACTAATTCTTTTTCTACGTATTTAAGAACCTCCAATCATTTTTTTCAATAGTTATTGTCTAAATTCAAACTCATTCAGTGTTTGTTTACCGGTGCTTAGATATTATTTTTAAAATATTTTTTACTTGTAAATTTATTAAAATAATATTTTTATTTTATTTATTAAAATTATTTTTAATATTAATATACTAAAACAATTTTAAAATATATATAAAAAATTAATTTCAAACAAAAAACACATCATATTTTTTTAAAGCACGGTTTAACCGCAACCCCAACATTCTCTTAAGTTACTTATGTTTTGTAGGTATCAAACAATTGTTAGATCAACACACATACAAGAACACACACAATTGGAAGATACAAAATGGTTCGAGCAATTGATATTGTTACCGAACTCGGTTCCCCGGTGGCCGGTGAGCCCGTTTCTCTGATCTCCAGATCTGTTTTGTTTTGTACAATGGGATATGGCTCATGCCCATTTCCTGGTCAGGTACAGGGAGGGCCTGAGCTGTTCTGAATTAGGCCTCTTTCTTTTCTTTGATTTAGGGCTTGCGGTTCTCCATTGTTATCAATATCAAAATGTGCATCACCTGCAAATGCTAGACTGCTAGCTCATTCCTCCATATTATCTGGCTTTATCAAAACAACAAGCTCCAGACTCTATGTTGCAAGCCCCATTAAATTTGACTGTGATCTTCCATATCCAGACCTTAATTTACAAATAAATGCAAGTGATCATCCCAGGCTGCTGCTGCTTCTTCTTCTTCTTCTTTTCTCCCCATATCCATTCAACATCCCTTCTGGGACTTCAACCTGGATCTTCTAGGTGAAAAGTAGCAAGTTTCGAGGCTATTATTATAGAGGTATATCCCCTCGGGACATGGATTAGGTCATATGATCCAAGCACAGGATACATCTGCTGCTGAAAGCTATTGTAAACTACAAATTAAAGTACAAAAGGTTATTTGTTGAGTGTTTATTTGCTTCAACGAATCTGAAATCAACATTTTCACTTACCCTCGAGGGAAAGGTGGAGTGGGGAGAAAAGTCACCTCCTACTATTAGAATATAAAACAAGAAGTTTTGCTTTGCATACCTGGTGATATACATGCACAAACTCATAAAAAATTATGTTCTTTGTACTTATTGTAAATATAACTATTCATGAATGGAAACAGATAAAGAAATTTTTTTTTAAGGTATTTATTTATTTACGTAGATATAATATCTTCAATATACAATTAAACTCTCTAAATTTTTAAAAAATAAAAATAAAAATGATAAAGAAAACAAAATATTTTTTAAATATTATAAATATTCATATAATAACATTAAAAAATCTATTATTACTAGAAGAATTTATTTACTTTAACTTTCACTTGATTTACTGCATAATAAAAACTTAGGGAATATTTTCTTCACAACACGGAATTAACACTTTTTTTTATTTTTATTTATTTACAAACTACATCAACACCAATAGACAATTCATGCATATTATTAGGTGTTATTTTGGACACACTGAGAGCGACGAAGTTCATCTAAATCAGAATACATCACTTTTGAATGGTATTGTCAAGGGTTGAGATTTTGGTTGATTGCCTCACCTATTGAGCAATTAGATATAAGTTAGGTTGGAAAATAAGCTCAAATATTCCCAACTGCCATGGTGGTTCATAGTAGCTTTGCTATATGACAGTCTTAATCAATGTTTTATTTTCCTTAATATTGTCATCGATCAAAACCAATAACACCTAATTAAACAGGATCAAAATTGACAAACACCTTCCTCAATGGATTCAACCTCCGTATCATTCTCTCTTGTATCTCATGTGCTAGTTCTCTCAGCCAGTTTAGGGCTTTTACTACCATGTGCTCAATGTAGTTCGGATCTTAGCACCTTGGTGTACAAGAAATGCTCGAACCAAACATACAATGGTTCCACCGAGTCTCACTCACAAACCCTTTCTTCCCTTTTCCAAGAACTCTTGCCACAATCCTCTACTTCCAAGTTCTTTAAGACCACAGCCGGCGACGAAGATGTTGGCATTTCTGCTTTCTTTCAATGCCGGAATGATTTGAGAAACGACGAGTGCTATAACTGTGTAAACACACTTCCCAAGGTATCGAACAGCCTATGTAAACAAGCTCTAGCAGCTAGGGTTCACCTCGACGGGTGCTATTTCAAGTATGAAACCGATGGGCTTGTCGAGGAGACCTCTACGCGTGAATTGCTTCATCAAACATGCAGCGAAGAAAGGGTGGAGGGTCATGGTTTCGAAGAGGTGAAGAACGAAGCCTTCGCAGCAATGGAGAGCGGGGTGGTGAGTGAAGGAGGGTTCTATGAGACAAATTACGAGTCTTTGCATGTTATGGCACAGTGTCAGGGTGATTTAAAGGGCTGTGATTGCGGTGAATGCATAAGTTCTGCAGTACAAGTAGCTGAAGAGAAGTGTGGCGCCTCCATTTCTAGCCAAGTTTATTTGGACAAGTGCTTTATGAGCTATACTTTCTATCCAGATGGGATACCAGGCAACTCCTACCCAGGTAAACATGGTAGAAATTAAAGAGTATAAAATGAAGACAAAAATGTTTATGGTAATTATTTGTCGAATTATAGTATGAATATATGCTAAACTAAAGATGATTTGGCCAGGAAAAGAGAGCGATTATGGAAAAAGTACAGGGAGGACAGTAGCCATCGTTTTGGGAGGGGCAGCAGTCTTGGGAGCTGGATTCATCTTGTTGAAGCTCTTCAAATCTTGTGGCAAGAAAGAGGATATATAGTAAGATCAAATCACAGTAAATCTAAGTAATCAACTATTTTATTTATATTGCTATGATGATCCAGAGCAGTTTAATTTCCTTGTGCAGAAATTCTCTAGATGAAGATCAAGTTTGTTTTCTTGAAGGATGGGCCATCGAGCTATCTTTTCTGCCTTCTCAATCCAAGAGGAAAACATGTCAGGGTGGTTGAACTTGAAAAGAGAAGGTGTGGAGGAAGATTAACTTGCGTACGCCGGTGGGGATTCAATGGTTCGATGAGCCCTTAAACTGGTTTGAAGAAGACTATTTCTTTGAGAAATAAGATTAATTTGTTTGAAGATTAATTTGTTTTGAAGTATCTAGAGATTTAAATTCATGGAATCTTGATATGGTAAATAAATTGTTCTATGTCCTTCGCTTAGTATATTATTATCTTTTTTTTTTTTGTATAATTATTTTTTTTTATTTAAGGTATTTTAGGTTTAATGGTAGGGTTATATTTTTTTTAAATTTTTTTTATAATTTTTTTATTTATCATGTCATTCCAATCTTATTAGTTACCTGAGTCCTAAATTTAATGAAAATTTTGGATTAACTAATTCGTTATATAGAATTTTAAAAGGTAAATATAGATAAAAATTAATAAATAATAGAAAGTAAACATTTGCCTACTCAAAATACCATGTCAAATATAATGATAATTGGCTTTTAATATTCGCTTTATTTATTAAATGGAAGAGTAGTTACATTATTGCCACAATCAATGAATATTATATTGGATAATTTTAATTATTATTTATAATTATTATATATAAGCATTACTAGCCATTATATAGTCTTTACTAGTCATGTAAGTTTATTAGAAAAATAAACTATAATTTAATAATTAAAAAAAGCTAAATAGCCTTAGAAAAACGTTGTGGCTTCAGATTAAGAATTTTTTTAAAAAATATTGCCAACTTTACGTTACTAGGCGGGCTCATCTAGAGAAAAAAAATGAAGCTCTCGAGGATCAATCAAATCCTCTATTGTTGGACTATGTACTTTGTATCTGTTCCCACATTAACACATGTTTTGTATTATGTTTTAAACGAGATTAAGTAAAATTTAAAGTTTTTTTACAATTATTTTTTAGATGTGTGGATATAAATTTTTTTTATTAAATAATAATAATAATAATAATATTTTAATATATATTTAAGTAAAAATTATTTAAAAAACAATTATTACTATATCTCCGTATACTTTTTAATTGCAATTTAAGGAGAAAAAACAGCAGCATCATTAACCTTATGTTTATAATAAAAATTAGAGGCGATTATTTTCAGTTCGATTTTTATAAAAAAAAATACTAAACTAATTAAAAAAAATCGAAACCAAATTGAAATTGCTTCAAACTGACCAGGTTCAGTTCGGTTTTTTAGGACAAAAACCGGTTCAAACCGGTTTGATTCGGTTTTTTCTTAGTTTTTTCCTGTTTGGATTTAGTTTAATTTGGTTTTTTTGGTTTCAGGCTGATAAAACCGAACGGGTCGATTTTTTTAAAATTTTAATTGTTTTTTTTCAAGGTTCAGTTTTTTTAATTATTTTTTTTAATTAGTTTTTTAATTTTTTTATTTACCCAGGTAAAAAGTTTACATAGAAAAGCAAGATTTAGAAAATAATTTTTCGGGAGAGGGAACATCATAGCAATCATGGAAAACCAAGCGTTCCATGAGAGAAACACCCACCCAGATTTTGTCGTTCTGCAATTATTAATGAGAGCCAAGAATTAACCTTCTGTATCATATATGCATGATTCTTTCATGTTGATGATACCAATATCAGAACTTTTGCTTTCAAAATAACAAAATAACTCCCATCCATTCAAAGACGAAAAAATAAAAACAATAAGATGGGATTCCCTCAATCATCACCTTCTTTTTCTCTGTAAAAAAAGAACAGATTCATGTTCTTAAGGGAATACATGGGACCTAGTTTCTTTTCTTTTTCTTCTTCCACGCAACTATGTTTGGATAAAGAGATAAATTCTCGCGGACTCACCCTTTAAAAACCTATTTATTTTTATGTTTTAAAAATATTTATTTTTATTTATTTTTTGAAAAAAACAAAAGAAACAATAAAAAACTCAAAAATATATTTTTGATATATTTGCATTGTTTGCAACACTTTTTCCCAAGAATTTAAAAAAAAGAGAGAAAGAAAAAAGAGAAAGAAAAAAGAAAAAATGCATTTATTTTTTTAAGAATCTAATTGTAATTGCGGAAGGAAGAGGACCAATTTAAAAATTAAAAGCCTTCTCACCAAGGAACTCATCTCTTTTTAATCAAATGATCTACAATCAATTCTTTTAATTAATCTAAGAGTCCATTTTTCTTTGCTTTGTCTCCAAGTTAGGAAATGAATGATTGCGATTTATTTTTGAAATCTAATGGTTGATCTATATGTTCTTACACTAAAGAGGGGGGGGTTTGAAGTAGAGAATGAGTTAAAGAAAAATCACTCATGCATTCTCTCCCCACACCCACACAACATAAAAAAAACCCTAAACCTATTATACCCACATTAGTCGTTAGCCAGATGAAAGGTAAAGAAAAAATACAAACTGCCCAAATACAACCACAGATCCTCTCCTCAGCCTTGGATCATCCACCATCGTCAATATCTCAGCAAACCATTCAATTTATACCAATCCAGAAATCCACCATCAGAATTATCATTCCAGCCCCTATTGTTAGTCTCACAAAAATAACAGCGCCAAGCCTAGCTTTCCCTTTCGTCATCGATCCCTTTCTTACCAAACCCATCAGACTAGTTACCACTCTCTTAGCTAGTGACCATAACCAACATAATAATCAATAGTAGCCTCAATAACCATCCTCACATTGACAACCCCACATTTCCCTATCTTGGTCACAACTAAGAGTTTCACCATGAGCCAATTAGTCTCTCTCCACCATTAATCAAATAAGTTCAACATCATTGACTGTCATACCCAACCATAGACCTCAGCCTCTCCTCTAGTTTCCCCAAAATTGGCACCACACCAATAGCCTCCATCACCATCTCCTGCAACGCCTTATTTGTCCAAAAACAGCTCACATCTAGCCTTACCCATATGAAGAAAAAAATGGTTTTCTCTCTACCAAAACCAGCCCATTATTGACTCATTATCAACATACCCACAACAAGTATAGGCCATAACCGTAGCCGCATATTGAGCAGTATGCAATCCATCATCACTTCCTCCCCCATTGTTAGTCATGATAACGTAGTCGTTTCCTCTTTCTTCTCTCTTCCCTATGGTTGCGTCTTTAGCCTCCCTCCATCCACAACAACCCTAATTTATAGATAATAGAGAGGAGTAGATATGAAAACATAAGAATATAAGTTACAATACAAAAAGAGAGAGGCAAATCTAAGAAAAATATTAAAACCGATAGATTTGTTTGTGTGATTTTTTGGGTTTTTTAGGTGGCGGTAGCTCTCACCTCTAACATAGGAAGAAATAAAAGAAGAAATCACTCATGATCAACCAATTTTCTTGTCTTCATCAGTGACGACATGTGGGTTCACGCCCCTCTAGTGGTGGTGGTGCGTGAGACCCACGCGCCACTACTATTCTTGCAACTCAGAAGCTTCTCAACACTGTTCTCGAATTCTCAGCAATTTCTCCAGATTGATTTGTGATTTTTTGAAAATATTTAATGTGTTGTTTTGATCATTTTGAATTTTGATGATTTGTAAATTGATAAGTGTGGGTGTGTGCGAGTAAAATATAGTAAAAAGAGAGAATATGTGTATGTGTGTTTATTTTCTTCTTATTTGCTTTTTTTTTTACTTTATGTTAAATGAATGACAAAAAAGGGGAAAGATAAAAAATAAATATTTTTAATTACATGCGATCAAATCTCTAAACAATATGAAGAAATCATATCGTTTAGTATTTTTATATGAAAATTAAAAAAATATAGAGGAGGTCGGAAACTTCCTACAAAACTTAGATGGTAGGGATGTTGGTTTCAATATCAAGAGTGTTACGCAAACAAATAAGGGAACTTGGGTACGAGACCAACTAAATGGCTTGGAAATGCAGCTTAGTTGAAAAGAAAAACAATTCTTTTGGATTGAAGCTATTCGTAAATTCACATGTCCATTTTATTATTACAATCTTCTTTTTTGATGTCAAAGACTATAAGATATTAGTAAATTCTTATTGTATCTCGGTTATATTTTGGCATGCATGTTAAGATTTAATAATTAATTTGTTTAATCCATGATAATTTGGTCAATATTTCAATAATCACTGTATTTTAATTCATAAGAATTAATAATTACTATTCTGGTATAAAACGTTGGACCTACAAGTGAAACTAGTATTTGAAATATCAGGGGTTGACCATAAAATTCTCAGAGTTATTATAAATATTCATCAATTTTAATTGAGAGAATTTTTCATTGTAATACAACAATTACAAAAAAAATTTCCATAAGAATTTATTTAGGTACAAAAGTCCACAATAAATTCTTAACACCGGACTTATTTTTACAAATAAGTCTTATTCCTATATCACAAATAAACCACACAAAGCAACTTATTTTAGATAGGGATACGTTAGGGGTGCTAATAGTTTTTCTGGCCACAACTAGTCCTTTATCCTTAAATTTATGATAAACCAATATATCCAGGTTTCTTAGCGACTCTGAATCAAACAACTGGGTGGCGACTCCAACGACCTCCCGATGCCTTCATGTGTGACAGTGCTTTTGAAAAAAATATTTTTTCTTTGCTTCAAGTTATATTTTGGTGTTTTTAGATCGTTTTGATGCATGAAGTAAAAAGTAAAATTTAAAAAATAAAAAAATTATTTTGATATATTTCCAAGTAAAAAGCATTTTAAAAAATAATTGTTATTACAATATTAAACGAACTCTAAAAAAAAAACCTTATTTATTATAATTGATTGAACTATTGTAGTTACTTTATATCTTTATTTTAAACTTTTATTTATTTAAAGAATTGTAAGCTTGTATGACATTGTGATAAAATCGTGGTTTTAAAAAAATTAATTTTTTTTGTGTTTTTAAATTATTTTGATACGCTGAAGTTAAAAATAAATTTTAAAAAATAAAAATATATATTATTTTAATATTAAATATTTTTTTAAAAAATAAAAATTTAGCACACTTTTATATAGATCCTAGACTTTTAGAAAGAGACAAACTAATAAAAGAGAAAAATATTTTAACAAGGAAATTTTAAATTAGAATTTTACGGTAATTATGTATGTGTTTTTTTTCCTATTTTTTCCGTGAGCATCGTAAGCCCACTTACTATTTAAGCCCAACATTTCAAGAATACTTATAAATATACACGCCCTAGTTGCCAGAATAATCTGTATTTCACAAGGTCTACTAGACAACTCCAAAAAGAATTTTGAAGTCTCGAAAAGGAAAAGGAAAAAGAAAAAGAAAACCAAAATCCACGAAGTAGAAAAGACATTTTAGAATCGAAAGCTCAGTTTAGTAAGTTAAAAATAGAAATAACTTGTTCATTTTCACGTATTTGCATGTTAAATTTAATATTATCATCGACTCTGTAATTTCTTTCTTTCTTTTCTCCTTTTTTTAATGGGTTTTAAGGTTTATAATAATTGTTGTTCTTTTCTTGGGTTTGGTTACCAAGAAAATGCATGCAAGTTTTCCTCTTTCTCGATGACCATATAGAAATCTCGAATATCGTGTTTTCTTTTTCCGTCGAGTTTCGTTATTCGTTTTATTTCGGTTTGTTTGGTCGTTCCGGGTATTTGTGTTTTGCTTGGTTGCTAAGGAAATTTATGTTCTGTCTTGTTGCGGAGAAAACTCGCTTCAACACCAAACTTTTGCATGCTTCGTGTTTTTTTTCCCGTGGTTTTTGTTAAACAAACATGATTCTTCGATTTTCGGGTTTTAATAAATACTGGAAAAAAAATATGGCCATGTTTGTGTTTTTGTTATTATTTTTTGGGTTATGAAGTGAGAAATTCTGGGTATTTTAGTGAATAGAAAAGGGTGTTGTTTGGTTGCTGAGAAAACAGAGGAAAATGTGGGATAATTTTGATTCTGGGGTTGGGTTTTTTTGCCCTTGGTTTGTGAAAAATGGAAGTCGCACATTAATTGAAGCTTTTGAGTGGTTGGATTCGAAGGCTTAGTTGAGGTGAAGGGTTTGGTTTCACAAAAATCCCAACTCCAAAGGTTCAAAATTGCTTTTGTTTTTCTTAGCAACCAAACAGTGGGTTATGGAAAGCTGAATAGATTCATTTTAGTGGTGGAATGGAATTGAATTGTGAAACTGTGTTTGGTGTAATTTAATTGTTGTATCGGTTGCTGGGAATTTGAAGGAAATAGAAGTAATAATTGGTTCGAGTCTCGTTTCACATCTTGGTTACCAAACTGTGTTGAGGGTTGTAATTTAAGTATGAGGCCTCTGATAGTGCCAGGTTGATAGAAAACCTGAATTTATGCTTAAGTAGGCCTGTGGAGTTTACTTTGAGGTGGTTTTACATAGATGATTTACTTGGCTGTCTCTGCTCCGTCCTTTTGTTCTTTTTTATTTATATTTTTAGAAAGTTTTGATTTGGAAATTTGTGACTTGAACCAAGTGGAAAGTTTGCTGTTCCTTGCTAGTAGTTGTGTCCACCGTGTGGGTTTTTTTTTTTAAAGAAAATTAAATAATTACCAATAATAACCATTAGAATAGAAATTAATGTTGTGTGGTATAGTGTTGAGCAATTTACACAAGTACCATTACATTTCGAGTTTCGGTTGTAGAATCCTACTCAAAAGATTATAGTTTTGAACTATGCATAAAGGAGATCGCTTTGTTGTTTCTATTCTAGTTAACCTGTTTCTTTTACTCCACCCATCCACAAATGAAATTGTATTATGTTTTGACTATGTGCATGATTATTTTTAGAGACACCATAAACTAGTAAGACTTATCATGTACAACCAAAGTGCTATGGAGTTTGTATTTTGTTAGGGTTTGAGAATGTGTGATTTGAAGATTTGACTTTGAGAGTTGAGCCATCTTTAGAAAAAATAGGTGGTTTGAGTAGTTATAGAACTGAAGAGTTGCTCATTCCCTTTAATAGTTATTTATGGCCACCAGAGAGAGAGCTAGCTGTGCCTTCAAGGCAACAAGAGCTCTAGGAATTCAAGATGAAGAGGTGAAGCCAGTGCTGTTTAATCTCTTGAAGCTGTTTGATATGAACTGGGAACTTATTGAAGCAGAAGATTATCGGGCACTCATAGATGCGTATTTTGAGTCGAAGGAAACTAAGGTAGATTTTGCTCAATCTTTCCTCTGTTCTCATTGTCAACCGATAAATTTCTCTGGGAAGCCTGTCAGGTTGTCATGCCTGCGAAGACATGATTTACAGTGTTGGTAGCTTTGTTTTGCAGATGATTAAAATCCTCATTCTATGAATTTTTTTTTTCTATGAATAGAGGGGATCAGACGAGAAAAGTCTCATGGAACATTCTGTGCATGAAAGACCCTCCAAGAGACCACATCTTGAACAACAGAAAGATCAGATTTCTTCTTCAACAGATAGCCTGAGCCCAGTTGAAAAAGTGATTTTCTCTTCGATGGCTCCTAAAGACTCAACTTGTAAGAGGGCATCATGCGCATTTTCTTCTGAACGACTGGCTGTTGAACCTTGCAGTTCTCATCCTCGGAAAGAAAAAAAGCCTAGTAATTGTCACCCCAGAGAGCTTATTAAGCCGAGAACTAAGCAAAGTGTCAGTGATGAGGCAGATTTTGCAGAACCCCCAGCAGCGGTCCATCCAGGTAATGGTAACTCTCTACTTTTGGTAATGCCTGTATTAGAATATGATTGTCTCCTTCATTCATTCAGTGTTCCATGGATGATGGTGTGAATTTTGCAATGTAAAACCTAAATATGTATTACTTGCATGTACCTTTTAGGGATAAGAGTTGGAAATGGTGGTGAAAAGTTATTGATCTAATGTCCTGTTCAGCAGTCAACATATTTGGTTGTTATCTTAGAGTTTAAGCCTTGTTCTGTCATCCTCTATTCTAACTTTTAAATCAAGAAATGCAAATTTTAAGTCGAGGATGGGCAATATCTTCTATAGAGGTGGCTGTCATTCACCTGGAGAAAAATTACTATGCTCTCCATTTTTTTTAATTTTATTTAGATTTGGTGAATTTAGATGTCCATGTTATGTAAAAAGCTCATTGGTGTTAGTTTGGTGTAATTGTTTAGATTCATTTAACATATAGCCCTTTTTAGTTTGGATCCTTACTGTTAAAATCTGATGCTTGGTAATTAATGGCATCTTTTCTACTGTCATGCTCTTATAGAATTAATGCTTTCTTCCTACTAATTTTCACCTTCTGCTCCTGTCAATAACTGTTCTTTTTATATTTTATTTTCCTGACCTTCTATCTTTGCTTGTTAGTTTTTCAAGGTTCTTTTGTTGGTTCAACAGATGGGAATAATTTGGCAACTCGCCTGGGATCTCAATGTGATGCTTCAAGCTCCAAGGATAGGATGTACTGTAATAACGATATTCTTATTGCTTCATCAACCTCTGGAGAAGTAAAAATTTCACTGAACTGTGATTCTGCAGTTAGATGTCAAAACTTCAAAGTTCCAGATTTCAATTCAGTTCTTAAGTATTTGGAGGATAAATATCTCAAGACACACAAACTTGTCACACCTGAATTTTCTATGAAGACTTTATTCAAAGATTTGTGTGAATGTTATGTGCAGGTGGGTCAACTTCATGATCCACTGCCAAACAACAAAGCTTTAAGAATTGACAATTCTGATATGGTCGTGGACAAGAAGGCTTCAAGTTCTTTAAGATTGCCACATTCTTCTAAGAATTTACTAAAGGCTAAGCACAAAGCAACTGCTTGTGATAAGAAGAGGTCTGTTCGTAGTCTCAATGATATAACAAAGGGTGCAGAAAATGTCAAAATTTCATTGGTAGATGAATCTGGCAATGAGGATTTCCCAATGTTCACTTATATACCACAGAATATAATATATCAAAATGCTTACGTGCTAATCTCACTTGCTCGGATAGCGGATGTAGATTGCTGTTCAAGTTGTTCAGGTGATTGCCTTTCTTCTCGGATACCCTGTGCATGTGCTCGTGAAACTGGTGGAGAATTTGCTTACACTCCAAAAGGCCTTTTGAAAGATGATTTTCTTACTGCTTGTGTGTGCATGAGACAGACCCCTAAAAAAGACCATTTTGTTTATTGTCAAGACTGTCCATTAGAGAGATCAAAGAATGAGGATTTGCCTGAACCATGCAAGGGTCACCTGTTCAGAAAGTTTATTAAAGAATGCTGGAGAAAATGTGGATGTCACATGACTTGTGGAAATCGAGTGGTTCAACGTGGTATTACATGCGACTTGCAGGTAAGATACACTTTGACATCTCTGATAGTGGTTTTGATGGCAAATTGGCTTTCCATTATATCTATACTTGCCCATTTGATGTTTGGACATTTGGAAGCAGCTTCTGTTAGAATGGCATTATACCATCTTTCTTTTTTAATACAGAAGAAGAAATACTCATCATATAGAAGGAGAA
The DNA here is from genome assembly GCA_033617975.1 of Populus alba x Populus glandulosa. Lineage (NCBI taxonomy): Eukaryota > Viridiplantae > Streptophyta > Magnoliopsida > Malpighiales > Salicaceae > Populus > Populus alba x Populus glandulosa. Next base: position 3,563,475 of record CM066155.1, on the reverse strand, counting down.
GGATGACATAACGAGACTGGACATCCTTCTGCAACCCTAGCCTTAAAAAATAACAGAATAGAACTAGTGCAACAAAGCTTTCTAATCCTTTTGTATTTTTAAATGCTCCTGAAAAACCTGCAGCACAGCAGTAGGGTAAAAAAAAGCAATGTAATTAGTAGGAATAGAAGATTCTCATTGTGGAAAATTCTTGAATTGCTCTGGTACCAAGCACACTTGTAATAGCATACATCACATTTCTACAGCAGCATCCATCCTTTGAACCTCTCAAAATCCCTCTGTAAAAGTACCTCTTCCAGGCTATCAGGGCAGAGACAAAATCTTTTGAAAAATAGAGAAAAGCCAACACAAATCCTCCATGCCATTGAACAGTGGAGGCATGGATGGCTCAGGGTTTCATGAAGGCAAAAAAACACATCACATACATGTTTGGAGATAAAACCTTTTTGGGGTCTTCTAATTGCAAGAATTTAGTTTTGATCTTGTTAAGGACTGTGGACCAAGGTTTAGCTGTCCAGTTCATGTCTCCCTTCATCTGGCTCTCTGCAGGAGTCTCCACTCTCTGCTTCCCATACAAGGACCATGGAGCACAAGATAATGAAGGACGGTTGGGAGGGGGGGGGGGTTAGATCTAGCAGCACAGGAGAAGACAGACACTGCATCTGTTTCGCATGCTGGAAAGCTTAACTTGGCTATTGAAATCAGCAGTTACCTAGTCCAGTATGGGCAGCTGGAAGGAATGGTCAGGCTGCTGATACCTATCCATTATCTGAGTCTTTTAGGGGTTATCTTGCTTCAAGAAGCGTGAATTCTTCTGTTTGCTTACCACTGAAAATAAGGCCGTGAAGGCAGGAAAAAGGATGAATGGATAAATTGGAAAGGGATTAGATATGGCATCATATCTCAAAAAGTAGTCCGACTTGTCTTGTCTTTGAACTCCATCTTGCATGCCCTCCTAAAATCCGGTCAATATTAAGCTAGCGAGGAGAGCTTGGGGTTTTTTTATGGTTGGGGGAGTAGCTTTGCTTTGGTGGGGTTTTTTTTTTTTTGTATATATATATAGAGGATTTGGACCATTTTTCCTAGTTTCATCATTTTCATCAGAGTCTGAATTTGCTATATCAGTTGCTCCTGCAAAGTTGCTTCGATTACAGAACCATGCTTTTAAACCTTACAAAATACCTCTGCCTTCCACATACACTTTTCTAGAGGTTGATTAGGGGATAATGGAGTGTGGGTTGGGATTTTCATGTACAAGGAATATGCAAAAATTGTTTCCTGAAAGTTCTGGTTACGATACTCTCTTGTCCCTTCTAGAGGAAAGGTGAACAGAGTTAAGGATTTGGGTGAGAGAAGCTAACTCTTCTGACTCTTTATAATATTATATTTTCAATATAATGAAGGGTATAATTCTCACTTCCTTGGGATTATTGAAATTTGCGATGGTGGAACTATGAAGATAATAGAAGGGTAGAGAAGGGGGAAAGTAATAAAGAAGGTGGTTATCTCTTTTCCACTGATCTTTTTCCCGTCTCCTTCTAGCTTCATCCACAACTTAATTAGCTAGAAGTATTTTAACTATCATTTACCTTCTCTAAAATGCCTTTTGCATAGCATCCCTCAACACCACTCTTAGTCTCTTAGCCAAGATATTGGTCAAAATGTTATCGACACTACTCACTACCCTAGTTGATCTGAAATGTTTGACTTTAGAATGGTTTCTAGGATGGGTTCCAGATTAGCTTATATAACTTGGCTTTTGAAACTTCCATGGTCGAAGGCAAGTGAAGACAAGTTTGTATTTTATTGGTATAGTTACATCACCAGTATTTGCATTAGCATCCTTACTTTATTAGCTTTAAATAGATTGTACTTTTTATATTGATTTATGTATCAGTGTGTTTGTAGTTGCATAATTTTGTGAGAGGATAGCTTTCAAAGTGAGTAGTCGATGATCTCTTGATGTTTTACTCCTGTCACAGGTGTTCATGACTCCTCAAGGTAAAGGCTGGGGTCTGAGGACACTTCAGGATTTGCCTAAAGGATCCTTCATCTGTGAATATGTTGGGGAAATACTGACCAACACAGAGTTGTATGAACGAAATATTCAGAACAGAGGCAGTAACAGACATACTTATCCTGTTACACTTGATGCAGACTGGGGCTCAGAGAAAGTACTGAGGGATGAAGAAGCATTGTGTCTTGATGCAACTTTCAGTGGCAATGTTGCAAGATTTATTAATCATAGGTGATGTTTTCTACTTCACTTGTGTGCATGCATTTGTGTAGACTGGTATTTTTTCTTGCTTTCACCCTTCGTTTTCACATTACCCACTTGCCTCTTATTATACCATGGATTCCAGTTTTAATATCTAAATATTATTTTATTTCTTTAATTTCATTTCAGAAGGGGTTACATTTTTATATTAATTACTTAATCAAACACTACTTCTGGTACCCGAAATGACACTTGAAACAGTTACAATCCCTCGATTTAGCATCAGTACTTGTGTAACAGACAATATGAATGGAATAAAAGGAAGACCTAAAAGCTCCATTAAAATGAACAGCAATAGAAGCAAAGCAATGACAAATTTCTTAAAAGACAAAGGTGAGGAGGAAGCAAGCCTACTGTAAGATAAAAAATGAGATAGAAAAAGAAAGTATTTTTTATGACGTAGTATTCTTTCCTCTTTTTTTCTTAATTAATTACTTTTTAATGGAAAATATCATAAAGAATCCCATTGTTTGTTGGGGTAAACAAAATTTAATATACTTTTTAATTAATATTTATTCTTTTGATATACATTTTAACCTTTTATTTTGAATCATAAATCAAAGTTATTTTTCATAAATAACTTATTGTAAAATCAATTTAGGTCAAAAGTATGCTCGACGAAAAATAACCCAAAGCTATTTTTTTAAAACAATAGAGATATAGCTGAAGTTAGAATCAATAAGGTAAAAGTTAAAACTTTCACTCAAATTTAGAATTAACCATTCGATTCAAGTCAAAATTTGTTTTAATTAAACATAATATAAAACTTTTCTTTGAGTCAAAAGTTTTTGATTTTTTGAAAAAAAACAACTAAGCATATCGAACAGAATGTGTGTTGGGTTGAGTTGCTGTGAAATGCATCTTTGGAATGAGAATGTTTTTTTACTTCTTCATTTATTGCTATAACCTTTGTAATAGATGGGGCGCCATTCTTGTAAAACTGTCATAGAATGAAGAAACTTAAGAAACTTCACCAACGCAATGCAATTGACTTAAGTAACTTCGTTGTTTGCTTTTATGATACATAGTTGCGTGAACTTGAGCAACACTGATTTTCTGCTGCAACTCTAGGTTTGCCCTTTAATTTGTTTGAGTTGTGCTCCTCACTTCCCATGTTTTCGATTTCATTTTCTCTATCATATCATTCTTTGTTTCCTCCTTTGCAGATGTCATGATGGGAATTTGATTGATATTCCAGTTGAAGTGGAGACCCCTGATCGTCATTATTACCATGTATGCATTTTTGTGGTATCATTTGCCCATGTCTCTTACATTTTTTCCCTTTTCCTTTCCTTTATTTTATTTTTTAAAAGTTTCTTTGCAACCCATTTTTGAAGAGCCACATTTGAAGAGCTTGTTTCTCTTCCCCTTATGCAGCTTGCCTTTTTCACTACAAGGGATGTAACTGCCTCAGAAGAACTGACGTGGGTAAGTGGGTTCTAGTAATAATTGATCTGGCAATACTTGCTTATTTCACAAGTATGTTTATGCAAATTTTTAGCCTTCAAACAACATGTATGGTGAGGCATGTGTTTGTATTGTTTCTATGTTTTGGAAAAAAGAAAGAATCAGTAACACTTGTCATTCCATACTGATGCACAATAAATAAACATATAAACAGATGAATAGCATGATGAATTAGCAGGAGAATTATTTGCATAGATTTTTTTGGGGGGCATTTCTAAAAGAATTTGAAAGAAGCTAAATTCAGTACCAGGAATTTCATCTTGAGAAAAAAAATATTTCCCTTCCCTTGAGCTCTTCTTCCCATCCTTGGTGATGATTGGATTAATATGGCTTTGGTACAGTTCAGTGAGACGCCGACTTATACTTATTTTACTTTGCACCTTCTACCTTTTGGGAATCTGGGAAAGTTGTATGAAAATCCAGAAATGAATAATCATCCTAGTGAAACTGCCCATAAGCATTTAGGTTTGCCATTTTAATCTTCCTGGTAGAGAGTTGGACCAAGAAGATTGTTCTTTCTGTCCGACACTCTCAGTAAAACACTCTTGATTGGCATTTTTTTGTGACTCCTTGCAGGGGAAATGGCACAATCTGTCCTTACATAATTGGATGAGTTTCCATTACGTCCTTGTATCCTTAATTGTATGAGCTTCCAATATGTCCTAATTTTACGCATATAAAATGATTGAGTTTCCAATATATTCTTATGCTAACCTTTTCTGTCCAATTTAACATAACCAATCAAAAAATGGAAAACTCGTTGGAGGAGGAGGGGGTTCAAAAAAGAGAGAAAGGAGAGGGGAGGAGAAGGAGGTTTTAAAGAAGGAGAGAAGTTTGGTCCAGCATGATCTGTTATTGCATGTTACTGACACGTCCATAAAGATTAAGGTCATTTTCAGTATAATATCAAGTCATGTGCATGACCGATTCAATTAATTTGGATGGAAAAAGTAAACAAAATGCTAGATTAGAAACTCAGTCATTTGTAAGGATAAAATTGACTCGGTTAAAGATACAAACACAGATTGAAAACTCACCCCATTATACATGGACTGATTAGGCTATTTTCCCAGGGTTGCAAGAAAACTTGTGTTAGGAAAAGAGTGAAATAGATGCTCAATTTCTTGTGTTTTGTGCTGTCCCGTCCTTAATATCCAACCAATTTAAACTCGTACAACAGGCAACAGGAGGCCAGTGGTCACTGGTTGCCTCTCCATATTACAGAATGGATGTGTTTGTCAGCATATTCCAATGCATCTGAACTGACAGAATGATCGATGAATGGTATATAAAGTGTAGGAATTGTCCCTGTGGTGAGAACTATGAACAAATTCTTCATTTGATGGTTGAGAAAAAGCCTTCACTTGCCTAAGATACACCAAACTGTCTTCCACGTTAAGCATGCTGCTATCAGCATGGGGTTTCGACTTTCTAGGTATCATGTGATGTCCATTTTCTTTTTGGGTTTTTTTTTAAATAGAGGGTGGTTGACACCAACGCAATGAACTATCCATGCTTGCCGGCTTGAGACTTTGACCATTTTACTCAAAAAATTTAAAATAGATAGATGTGTACTTCTCTATACAAATACTTGGTACTATTAAGTGATTTATGCCGATGCCCTATTCAAATGATGTTTCAAGCCCTAGAAAAAGCAGACCAAAGCTTGTTTGGTAATGGTAGCCATTATCTCAAGTAAAGCTTAGTTGAACTCTGCTTCCTTGTTGCTTTTTTGAAGTGTGTTCATATTGCTACTTTTGCTCAATTCTTATTTCCATGTTCTGCTAACAGATAGGATCTGCTTTCATTGTTGATAGTGTCTGGCTGGGCAGATAAAACATCTAATTTCTTTGTTGGAAAAATGGTTTGTGGTTTTATCCAAAGTCTAAACTGTAACATCTCTGGTTAACAGCACAGACAGTCCATTTCTAACAAATGTTTTGGGCTTCCCATTATTATGCAATTTAGAACGCGTGTCTCATTAAATACTTTATGTCCCTGTTTCAGTGTGCTCTGCAGTTGAGTTTTGTTGAATATATCTGCTAAGAAAATCCACACGAAATGTTTTGCAGGATTACGGAATCGACTTTGATGATGATGACCATCCAATAAAGGCATTTCGATGTTCTTGTGGAAGTGCATATTGCAGAGGTATGAAATTAGGAATAGTATAGGTTAGGACATTCTAGCTTGATCATGAAGAGGTAAAGGTTATAGTGTGCTTTCAGCTTCCTCGACTCCAGCAATACAAGTATTTTGATATTTGTCTTCTCTGTTCATATAACTAGTATGTATTTTTCATGCAGGCACTTGATCGCAATTGGATGACCGAAGGACAGTGGGAAACATAAACCGTATTTTTTGATACAGGAGCTTGATTGCTCTGAGATAACAGATGACGAGCAGAAAACTATAAGCTTTTGTTAATAGTTTCTTATGGTGTTGGATGATGAAGACCACACTAAGGTCGTCAATTAATGAATTTTGCTCCCACTGTAGATGCAGCATTTTTACCAGTTCTCCTGTTAACAAAAGGAAGTTTGTGAATATACAGAACACAGGAGATGACCATAGTTCTTTTGTTCGAGTTTTATTTAGCTTTTTTGGCCTTACCAATGACAAGGTTATAGAAGCTAGGAGCCCGCCTTTGTCAGTTTTCAGGGCAAACAACTGCCCTGGGTGTGGACTTCATGTTCACGGAAGATTTTAAATAGTGACACATGCATATGGATTCATTTCAGGTTCCTTGTACGTTGCCGATTTCTTGAAGCTTGTCCTCAAATCGAAGAAGGGGAATTTTGTATCTTATTACACATAAGATTATTGTTTGCAGGCAATGTGGACAGTTTGATCAACCACCAGATCAATGTGTTTTCTTCTTCTCTTTCTCCTTTACCAGAAAGATCCATGTCAGAAACTCATTCTACTTTCCATTGAGGGCTATAACCTCCCTTTATATGGCTAATCCCACAACAAATTTCTTTTTATATCTTTTTGTGATTCCAGTATCAGTTTCGTCGGAGACTAATTGCCAGTTGCAATTTTTTGCTGGATCGTGGGTTTCCAACTTGTAATACATGAACGGAAATAATTCTTAAACCAGTGAAACTATTGTGTTCTCTCAGAGTCAAACGTTTATACAGGACCTCATGATCTCTTGGTCATCGCAATTCATAATTTGAAGAAAAAGAAAGATTGTTGACTAAAGGGGCTGGCACTGGCATTACTGATTCTGTGGCAAAAATAGGGGATATTGGTTTGGCGAAGAAAGCTGAGAAGAACAACAAAAGAAAGCATGTTCCTTTGTCTCGTGAGGTTTGCTTTGTATATGGCGCCAGAGTCCGTAGTTGATCATGTACAGGAGGCTCCCTCTGACACCTGGGCTCTAAGATGCATGGTTTCCGAGATGCTTACAGGGAAGCCTGTTCGGGATTTGGAGCCTCAAACCACTACTGAAGAGCTTCTGAGAAAGATTGCAGAAGAATATGCTCATATTCCTCCTGAGATTTCCAAGGCGGGATGTCTCTCTCGCAAGGAAGCCAATGTTCAGATTGACTGCTAGTTTCACATCAGGGGAGGAGGTTCTTCTTTCTCTACATCGTCTTAGTTCTGCTGGGTCTGCCACCACTTCTGGAGATGTTCTTGCATTGGAATCTCTAGAACAGGTTTCATCTTATATACACTGCAGCAGTATCCACTGACTCAGCTCCTTCCCTGTTGGTATAAAAGTGACATGAATCAACGACTCTCTGTAAAATAGGTGTAGCTAGATATTCGTTTCTTTTTTCTACAGAATTTATAATGCAGGCCTCCTTCTGGTCATTGGTTTCAGTGAGCAACAAGAACATAAAACTCATCTTTGTTCATCGTCTGGCGGGCAATAATCAATCCACTTGTAATGTTTTTAACGTTCATTGCTAGTGTCCCCCACCACCATTGCCGACACCAACCATCGATACCACACAACACACTTTCATCACTTCATTACTATATTTTTCACATCATTGCTCGCCAAATATTATACATAAAACGAACACCATATGTAAAATAATTATTAGAAACTTTAAGGCTAAGCTGCGTCCCTTGATTTCTTGGATTTAAGTCTCAAGACCGACGTTTAAAGAAGTTATTTTGTTTCTCTAAATACAATCAGACTGATTCGAGGGTTGCGTTTTTAAATTCATCTAGAAATAGATTTAGTCTCGGCCAGTTTGTTGTCGAAAAGAAAGAAAAAGATTGTAAGAAAGAAACACCAACCGTCAAGATTCATAGAATGCTGGAAAAAAAAAACACAAAGATATATGGAGATGCAGGGGATCGAACCCTGTACCTCTCGCATGCAAAGCGAGCGCTCTACCATTTGAGCTACATCCCCTCATGAAACTCTCGGAATCATAATATATATATATATATTAAAATTATAATCCGAGTTTTATTTAGCAAAAAAAAAAAAAAGTCTTCCTTGCAATATCCCATTTCCATAGTTTATTTCAGAAAATCCCAGGAAGTTTAGTCTATTGTAATTGACTGGCGTTAAGATATGTTTTTTTTTTTTTTCTGGATATGAACGGTATTGATGCTGCTAGCAACTCATTAGAACCTGTTTTGCCGTTGAAGAAATGGGAAATCTATCAAGCTCATCCAGGGGATGACGAGTATTTAAGTAGCTATTGTGTATTTAATGTCACTTTCCATTGCCTTTCTCAAGTTTCTGAGAGTGCATTGCCTTAATTTGCCAAAACCCAATAGTTATAAAGTGGCTTTGCATCGCGTGAGGATAAAATCAGATTGCCCTTCCTTTCTTTTACAGACAAGTCTTTTCTAAAACTTAGCTTATTGCATACTTCCATAAACCAAACTAAGATGTATATTGTTTAGCTGAAGGCACTAACAAATTGTTTTTTTCCAGCTTCACATCCTGTGTTTAAGCACAATTATCGTTAAAAACTAATGTGATAAACTCAAGTTTAATGCAAAAAAAAAAAAAAAAAAAAAAAAAAAAAAAACTCATTCAACATAACTGGGCACAACAACTTTATGGGCTCATCCTAAGAGAGGAGTCCGACTCCATGGTCTTGTTCTAGACAATGCACTTGAGCCTGCTTTTCGTCTTTAATAGACTTGGGCAACCTGTTCGAGCTCAATATGCGGGTATTTCGGTGTTTTATATTAATCCAAGATATATTATTTTGAGTAGAGTATAATTCAAAATATCACAAGAGTAGAATTATACTTGAGCCCCTTCTCTTCACAATAGAACAAGATTCATTGGCTATAAATAAACCATGAATTTTTCAAACTCCAGGTTCACAATCTTTTCATTTTTAATATTTTAGCACGTATAATTTCAGAGTTTATCTCTTTTAAGTATCATTGTACTTTCTCTTTCTAAAAAGATATTTACTTAAGCATCTGAGAGTCAACAAGTCTACGAAAGAGGACCTTTTACAGATACCAACCATCTTGGCACACTAGGTACAAGCTATTAACCACCTTGGCTAGGAAAAATAGATAAGATTGTTAGAACCAGATTATTAGCCGATTATCCAACATATAAGTCTTGCTCATGAGCAATTTGTATTTTTTTGGATCATCATCACTAGCATCATCTGTGGGAACACTGATTAAAAAGCCACTAGTTTTTTATTTATTTATTTTTTTGACATTTTCAGGTCATCTTATGGCACACAACCAAAACACACCTTGGTTAGAATGTGAGAAAAATCTATTTTTTGTCATTAACACTTTTACCCAACTGAACCTTCAACAACTCATCAGTTAGACGCAACTCTTTACTCGAGCCATGTTGGCAAACCAAGAGCAGAATCAGATCTTGTCACTCCAACAAGTCTTGCCACCCTCAATAACACACAACACCTAGCACTATGGTCATCGGCTGTACTAGACGCTCATAGATGATTATACTACCAAGAGGAGACTAGACATAATGATATTCTTTAAAGTTCCTTAATGGGTCACTCACGTCATTGTGATACCCATATACAAAGCAAGTACTCCGAATATACTCTTCCTAACTATCGTAAGATGGACACTAGTTACTATAACCGTAGTTTCATGCCAAACTTCTCAGGCTTCTAAAAGTTTAATATACGAAAAACTAAGAGATGGTCTGTATATGAATATACTCATGAAAATGACTATAGTCCTTATTAGTGGAGGGGTTATCCCTTATCCAAATAAATATTAAACACTTAAATCCTTAAGAATTACATTTCCACAAAACCATTTTGTTGTAAAAAATATATACAAATCAAAAAAGACATTTTTAACATAAGAAATACATTTCTCCTTCATAATTGTGTTTGTTGTCTTTCCTATGAAATGTTTATTTTTAATATCAAACAATTAAAAAAAATAAGGTCATTAAAAATAGTCAAGCCTATGACTCGAGTCACACGTTGAGTGGGTTAACTTGGGTTGAACAAAATCAATTTAAAACATTGTGATTTTAATATATATTTTTTATAAAAGAAATGTTTAAATCAATGTTGTTTTGCATTTTCTTAAGAAATCTAATAAGGTTTTGATCTGGTCAATCTAGTTGTAGATATATCTCTATATCAACTCGGTCGTATTAGATTAACTCCTATCCAATTTTATTTAAAATCTAGCTGGGTTAGTATGGCGAACAATTGATTAACTGCCAAATAGTTTTTCATGACAAATGCATGAGAAAACTAACTAATATATAACTAAATAAATACTTATAAAAAAACGCATTCATAATTATGTTTTAAGAAACTAGTTTACAAAGTCTCTATTTGTCTGAGCTTGGCTTTGTTTAACATGCATGAAAATTCACCCTTTTTACTTGGCATTAGTTAGTAGGAAGTAGATTATTCTCTGGGGTCACATGATATAAAGGATAGATAAAAGAAGAAGAAGAAATATAGAATAAATATGTCTTTAAATATCTTTAAAGTGAATTTTTATTTTTTTCAAAGTAGAAGGTACAAGAGAACATATTAATATTATTTAACATTTATTTTATTAGCTTTTTTAATTTTAGAAAAATTGGAAGATTTTTTATTTTTCATTATTTCTTATGTAATTTAAAACGGATTTTTTTTGAAATTTCAGTCACAAATAAAATCTTAATATTAATTTGGATTCAAACTTAATAAAAAAATTACTCTCAATCATCAATAAATACAAAAAAAAAAACCAATATCATTTTTAATTTTATTTTTTTTAAACAAAGAAAAATATTAAAGAATAACGTCCACAGGAAATAATTGAGAAATGAAAGAGTTGAAAAAATATAAAAAATTGATTTCCATTAAAAAATTCAAAATCCCTCTATATTTTGAAAAACAATTTAGTCTCCCTCCAAATCGAAGAAATTATCCACAAAAAAAAAAAAAAAATATTTCCTCTTCCAACAAGAGTTAATATTCCGTCAGAAATTTAAACGTCATTCCACAAATCCTAATTGAAGCCTTGACTTTATCTCTTTATAACTATTTTGTTTTTTTTGCATAGTCTCCATTATCTCTACTTTCACCTTGACTTTCTCTCTTTTTTTTTAAAAAAGGCAGCCTTCATTTCCTTTTATTTTCCATTTTTTTTAATAATAATTATTTTTTAAAATATTTTTCATGTTAAAATATATTAAAATAATTTTTTTTTAAAAAAAATTATTTTTAAAATCAACATATCAAAACACTCCAAAATATATATAAAAATTAATTTTTCATGAAAATCACATGATTATTTTGTATTTAATAGATTTTGGGACAAGTGAAAGGGTTTCTAAAATATGAAGAAATTAAAGTCCTCTGCTTACAACATCTTCTATTTTCTTTTGTTTCAATAATTCAGGGTTGCAGTATATTTTATTTTACCCAATTTATTTTATATTTGATCGATTCTTAGAGTTTGATTAAATACTCGATACCTTTTCTTTTTATTTTAATATATTTAAGCTTTTATGATTTTAATTTATTTAATTACTACACAATGAAAAAAAAAAGTTTTCATATTGTATAGTTTGAAACTGAATATAAAAAAGGGTTAGATTTTCGTCTTATCATTGATTCTATTGAATTGATGTGTTCATATATATATATATATATAACTTTTTTCTTTTAGTTTTATAAACTAAAGAATCACTTTCATAAAAATTATCAACACATATAATGTAAGTTTAAGAGTTTATAGATTACTTTATATAAATAAAATATTTTTTAATATACTACAATTTTTATTAATTATTTTATATCTTAAAAACACAATAATAAAATTCACTTGTTTTTTTATTTGGGTATGTTTTAAAAGAATATTTACCTTAAAAAACTATCAAATTAATATTTTTATAATAATTTTAATATGCTAATATCAAAAATAAAAATAAAAATTATTTTAATATATTTTTAAATATTTTATTTTAAAAAAATAAATTATAATATCTAACACTCATTTATAATGATAATTAGTTATCAAACACTGTTTTTATTTAATCACAATTTATTTTATTTTTAAAAGGAATGACAAGATTACCAATAATTTTTTTTAATTTTTTTAAATAATAAAATTATATTAATGTTGCTTTTTTTAAAATATTTTTATTTGATAATATATTAAAATAATACTTTTTATTTTTTAAAATTTATTTTTAATATCAATTTATTAAAATAATTTAAAGTATATATTTTTTAAGATAATGCAGAGTAGACTTGGCAAATTAAGAAGTACCAAAAGCAACAGCAACTAATTGAGTTGGCCCCACCATCTTTTTTTATAGCAGCCATCAAATTCTTACACACCATCACCCATTTTTCTCTTTGCCTTCTCCGATCTCGACCGTACAAACCTCCCATCAATCAACATCACATAAAAACCAAAGGTTGGGATATAATGACCAAAACTTGAAGACATGACTTTGTATTTACCGAACAAACCAGTCACGTTTTCTCTTCTATGATCGAAAGAGATCATAGTTTGTTGAAATTTAGAAGACAAAAGTTTGTGTCTTTTTTCAATATTCTTATTCCTCTTCTTCTACCAATCCATTGGGTTCTTATCCAATTGTAGTTTCAATCTTTATCTTCTCTCAATTCTAGGTGAGATTCTTATAAACCTGTTTGAGTTAAAAGTTTTGAACTTTATGTGATATCACCTTCTAGATTCTTATGGTATTTTTTTTTTTGTTTTTGCTAGTGAATTGGTACCCACCTTTTGTTTTTGTTTCCTCTAGTGATTTTGGTTGATTGTGAGTTGAGTTTTTAAGTTTTTTTTTTTTTTTTTTTTTTTGGGGTTACTTTGAATGTTTTGGTAATGGTTTTTTTATGTTGCTAATAATTTTTCTGTGTGTTTTGATTCATCTTTAGTGGTAATTCAATTGGATTGGGGTGTTTGGTATTGGCGTTTTTCTTTTTATGGTGGGATTATGGTTTTGATGTGTTGAATACCAAAGGATGGAGTTTCATGGTTTAAGATACAGTGGTAGTTTACTACACAAAATAGCTTCTAGGGTGTCTGTACGGATGCTTTTTGCTTTTGATATAATTCTAAGTGTTTGAATTGGATTGTGTAGTGTGTTTGATTTACAGGACGGTTTCTTTGTTTTTTATGCTCTTTTTTTCTTAGTTTTCGCAGATAATTTCTTTCTCAAGCATTCACGCAATGCAAGATTATCTTCTGAAAAACATTTCCCGTCTTAAGTCTTTATGCTATTCCAAATGGCTTGCAACACCTGTTGGATTAAATTGATGAGATGCTGAGACTGGCTGTTTCAATTCCAACCTCATCTCACAGAACTAGCTTGTTTTTTATGTCCTTTAGTAATGGAAAGTGGGCTTTATAATCTTTGAAATGTTGTGGGCTTAGTAACTTCAGGGTTTCTGAGGCTATGTCCTCATCTTTTCCAGTTCTTCCTACTGCCGTTGAAGGAAAGAATCCCAATTTGCTCTATTCTTTTCAGGTATCTTTGGCAAGGAAAATGATCAGAAATTCTGCATCTCAGCAGGCATCGCCATTGAGTCCTGGTAACAGGAGTGTTGGGCCATTGTTTTCATCATCTTCTAGATTTTCCAATGATACGCATGTCTCCTCAGTTTCGCCACATGGAAGGCAGTCTCATAATTCTCCATTCATTTCTCAGTCACTAAGGGAAAGAGGAAATTTTACACCAACCCATGTTTCTCATTCAGAAGTGCAATCCACGGAATTCATTGCTTACTCTGATGAAAATAAGGATCTCTCCTGGCCTGTAGATCCGCTTCAGGACTTGCTTGTTTTTGCTGAAAATATCCCTGTCCAAAATGGTCAGGTGGAAAGCAGTGCAGATGTCTTTGCATCCGAGGATCATGCTAGGAGAACAGACTGGCAGGAGTGGGCAGATCAGTTGATCTCTGTTGATGATGAAATGGAACCAAATTGGAGTGATTTTCTGAATGATGTCAACAAGACGGATTCCAGACAGAAGGTTTGTTCTGCTTATGATTATGGTTTTTGTTCCCATGCAGTAATTAACAGCGTACACAGCATAAAGATGTCTCCTTGGTGTCTAATGTTTGTATTGTAAAATGTCTCCATCTTATGATTATTCTTTTTTTTTTTCCTCTTTTTTTTTCACATTCTCTTATTACTTTCATTTCCTTAAAACTTTAAATAATGTACCAGGAGTTGAAGCCATGTCCTAATATCTCAGTGCAACAACCCCCAAGTCAGCAGCATCAAACAGTTCATAGCGGAGAAGTATATGCTGTTGCTAATCCACTGTCTGCTACACCCCCAACAAAACCCCGAATGCGCTGGACACCAGAACTTCATGAGGCTTTTGTGGAAGCTGTCAATCAGCTTGGGGGTAGTGAAAGTGAGTATTCTTACTAGTTATATCGTACCTTCTGTCAGCAAATATTAAGTACATCTAATCAAGAGATCACTTTGATTTTGAATTACAGGAGCTACTCCCAAGGGTGTCTTAAAGCATATGAATGTTGAAGGCTTGACCATCTATCACGTTAAAAGCCACCTGCAGGTATGTAAATCCTCGGTCTTGTATTGTTTCCTCTAATAATCTAGTTTTATATTTTACTGATTTAGCTTGTATCATCTTTTCTGAATTTCAGAAGTACAGAACTGCTAGATATAAACCAGAGTCATCTGATGGTAATGCTAACTGACTTCCTTTTCTTTTCTGACATTATGCAAGTTTTGCTAAACTCACATTCATACTTTATCCAAAACCTTCTGTAGTTGCATGTGTCTTTGTTACCTTCTATTTGTTATTTTTAGATTATGGAAAGGCATGGAAAAACATGTACTATTGTTATTGTTATTCTTTCCCCTTTTCTATGTGGTTTACAAAACATAACCGTGCTTTTTCAGGAACTTCAGAGAAAAAAATGAGTCCCATTGAAGAAATGAAATCTCTTGACTTGAAGACGTAAGTTATCCTCTACCACAAATTCAATTTGACATCAACCTTTCTTCATATTGAATGATTTGTAGCTATCAAACTTATCCAATATTAACCTTATTTTAATTTTTAATCATAGTAGTTAATCTACATGACTGCAGACTGCGGTTTACATCTGTAGATTTTTAATGATGTGATGGTTAGAAGCCCGTTTAACTTTTAAGTTCTGACTTTGGTTTCTAATATTTCTCCTTCAACAGTGGCTGGTGGAATCTCCACTTGCATTTATGATGAGACAATGTACAATAACTAGGTTTTCTCCAAAAGGAGAGCAGAATAAATAGTGTGGTTATGACCAATGTACAGAGAAGGCCTAGATATTTTTATTTTTTTGTGCTTAAGTTCCCCATATCAACATATTTATGACTTAATAATGCAAAACAAACCAAAAGATGCTCCAAACACCCTTTTTTCTCTCAAATTCTGTCTCAGAGGAGGGGAAAATATAAATAGGCAGAGGTGAAGGAGGAGTTGGGTGGAAAGGAAATTCGCATTTTTTGTCTGGAACATTAGAGATAAAAGCTTTTTCTGTAGTTCTCGTTTTGCTGAGAACTCCTAAATCCTTTGCTGTCTGTGTAGTTGTGAAGGTTTAAACTAGAAAGTAATAAAAACTACCATTTGAACTCTTTCCCTCTGATCTGTCAACCTTTCAAATTGATTGGGTTTTGTGAACCCTTGAAGAAGGAAGGTGGTATTCTTCTCCTTAATATGCATTAGTATCTAATCAGTGAATATGCATGCGTCATTTTTCCTTCTCTCAGATGTGAACTGGCATGTTTTTTGTTTTTAGACAATGGACTATTAAGTGCAATTTAGGCTGACTTATGGTTCAAAAACAGGAGTATGGGGATCACAGAAGCATTGCGATTGCAAATGGAAGTTCAGAAGCGACTCCACGAACAACTTGAGGTATGCTATTGGTATTTGAGCTTCAGCGTCTGCGGTTTAGAACTTAGATGACAATTTCTTTTACCTATTTGATGGAACTGTTCAGATGTAATGCTAACCATTAGTTAAGTTGGTGACCATGAATATTACATTGATGGTGTGGAAACGCAACATATATGTGCATGGTTTTTGTAACTACAGTTCTGTGGTATGTTCTGATAATTATGTTTAATCGTCTTAACAGATCCAGAGAAATTTACAATTGAGGATCGAGGAGCAGGGGAGGCATCTTCAAGAGATGTTTGAGAAACAAAGAAAGATTGAGGATGACAAGTCCAAGGCTCCTTCCTCCTCCCAAAACGACCCTTCCCTTCTACAAAGAAAGTTAGAGCAGTCATCTGCAAATAACAAATTAGAAGCCTCAGAGTTGGACCTTGTCAAAACAAGTAATGAGAGTGCTTTACTAGAAGAAAGTTCCCAAAGTATAAGCAGAAAGCAAAAGGCACCAGAGGAAAGAAACGATCAGGTTCTTGATCAAATTGATGAGGAATCCAGTCCAGCACCAATGAAACGACCAAGAAGAGATGAAACAGCTGAATTGTCTACCGGGGCTGCATCCAATTGAACATGTTTATAACAATAGACAGCTTGCTGCTCCTGCAGATGATGTGGTAAACCCTGAATAAAAGTTTCGTGTCCCATAAGATGAGGCGCAATAACTGAGGACCAGGAAATTTTGGAACTTAAAACATTTATGTTGACTCTGCTCATCTAGCCAAGAATCAAATGCTCCACAATGAATCTCTCAACTTGTGAATTTTTCAGTTTAGGGGATTTACTGTATATGCTCGTGCCATGGACTCTACTTTTATGCTCATGCAATGTTAATTATCGAAAGAATTTGTAGCTTACAATCGAACAGTAATTCATGTAAACGGTGACCTTGTTGGTGCATCAATTCAATAGAAGCTCTTGATGGAGTTGGTTATGGAACTGCTAAGAAATTGCAGAAGACCAACTCCATCAGGGGTTTTTTTTTTATCCTTTCATAAATGTATCTGTTACTGTGAGAAGTTTTACAACCTCCCAGAATCATAAGTTGAAGAAGATGATAATTGTAGACATCATCTGATAGCAGGTCAATGGAGCAAGAAATTGATAGCTGAGCACTACTGAAATTGAAAGAACTCAACAAATATGGTGAGATAAAGCGAAAAATGAGCTTCTGATTAGTTGAAAGAGCGCACTGGTTGGAAGAGCCCTTCTGTTGAGGTGAACAGACACTCTTTGCAATGGCAGAATGACATCATTGGAAGAGGAGGATCAGAGGGCGATCAGCTGAGTCAGCAAGCCATGGACTCATACTGGCCAATGATAGCCATTTTTATATTTTTTATCCCTTTCCTTTTTCTTTTGGTAACAGCCAAGGTGTCTCTTCGGAGACATTAAAATTGCAATGATACAAAAAGAAATAAAATACCGAGTTCCCTCGATCATATGTCGTTTTGCTTGTGGATCCACCATTGCAGCTTCTTGCCACATGTATTCGGTATTATCAATGAGCTCAAGTTGTTTTTATATTTTTAGGTTTAATAATTTTAAAAGGAATAATATAAAATATATCATTAATTTTAGTATTATTAATTTTACACCCACAATAATTTTTATATCAATTTTACAACTAATTTATTTTGATTCCTCTTTGTTAGAATACTTAAGAGAACAATGTTAATTTATCTATAAAATGACTTTTTTAAGGTATAATTGGAATAAAAATATGGACAAAAAACCTTGAGAATTGATTAAAGTTTTTTGATTCAGATTTAATAAGAATTTAAAGATAAAAACTTGTATAAAAATTAATTAGCGATAACATCTGAGTCTACACGGCTATATACTTAAATAATATTTTTAAAGTTTGTTAAAAAGCAATAACCTCAATGGTTATATCCTCAAGTCAGTGACGTTGTTAATAGTGACGAATGTGATTTATTACTTTAATAGTTATTATTTTGTTTTCTATAAAAACAATTATATATACAAGTTTTTTCAATACATTTCTACAATTTTTAAAAATTTAATGTTCACACGTAATCAAATAAGTTGAGGGTTATGTGTGTGTATATAACTTGAAAAATTAAACGAAAAATAAGATATTTATCCGGTTGTGTTTGCTAAATTTATTTATTATAATAATTTTTTATTCAAGAAAACAATAATAGAAATAGACATAAATTAAATTGATCAAATAAAATAAAAATAAAATAAAAACTATACAAAAATACACATATTAGAAATATTATCTGAAAATAATTTTTTTTTTCAAAACTAAAATTCATCCATACAAAAAATATATAAAATATATAAATGGATATGAAAAACTCTTCAAAAAAAAAAGTATAGCTTTAAAAAAAACTCAAAAACTCACAAAAAAAACCAAAATAAACCTGAAAGTCAAAAATCAATTCGAACTCATATCTGTTTTTTCACAAACTTTAAATGTAAAAAAAAAAAAATCACCTAATATGAACTCTTCTCGTCAAATGAAATCTTTTGACTCAATCATCATTTATTTTAGTGGTCTAAATCGATGTCAGCAATACTTTTCTCTTTCAACAGCCGAAATCGAGCGAGTAATTTCTCTCTTTCCTCTTTTAACTAGGAACTAAAAAATAACAAAAATAGATTTTTATACTAAAATTAAACTGAAAAACATTAAAGTACTGAAATTATACATGTCATGTGATTTATAAAGTTCAATGACCAAAATGTATTTTTCACGAAACTTATAGCATGTCATTAATGTTTAATTTTTTTTCATTTTGATTTCTCTTCTTTTAAGTTCACTTTTTCATAATAAATTAAAATCAATTAATTTTTAATTAATACTCAATCACCGAGAAAAAAATTGAATATAAAATAAAAAATAAAAAAAATTCTGCACGGCTCATCCACCATAACGTGTGTCAGATAATCAATAAGAGAGCTTGACATGGTGAAAAGTGAAAACCCAATACCTGTTAGATTTATACTTAATAATTGTTTGAAGTCGCTAAATGATGAAAATGGAAGACGAAGAAGACACCATACACACATGTTCTGAGACAGCTGGCTGCCTCTTTAAAATTAATATATATAAAAGAAATAGAGCACGTCTCGGTGCTCTTCCTATTCCAACAACTCCAAAACAAAATATACATTTAAAAAGTATTTCAGACAAGAATCATGGATGGTCCCAGAGACATCCCCTGCTCTTTTTCATGGTAGGAACTAGCGAGGAAATACACTAGATACGTAACGCTGTGCTCTGTCGCATGGTAGGCTGAATTTTTTAAAAATATAATATATAAAAAACATTTTGTAACTTAGGTAAGATATAATGACTGGAATATTATATATATATATATATATATATATATATATATATATATATATACATATAAAGAAAAACAATGGACCGAATTAAACAATAGAAAGCTGTCATGATTTCAACTCAGGAATCACTTGTTAGAAAAGAAAGTAAAGAACATCACCAAACTTAATTTTGTACAAATTTAATGTTGGAAAATAAAACTGAAAAAAAATTAGTGTAAAAAAATAAAAATAAAATCAATATCAATCCAAGTTAACATTTTAAATTCGTGATCCAGATTATGAGACTGAGATTACTCCATCAAAACATTTAGTAAATTCAATTCTTAATCAATCCAATATTAATGGATAAAATTAAAATAAAAATTCAATTCTGAAGGACCTAAAAGAAAATGAATAGAAATCAAAAGAATAAAAATTAAATTTGAATAAAAATAAAATGACAAGATAATTTTTTTTTTTGGCAAAGCAGCGTAAGTTCAGGAAGAGGAGAGAGAAAAAAAAAATTCGTCATGCACCACTTACAATAACATGCGTTGCACTATCAAGAAGATGTTGCGATATTTCCAACACAACTGTGAATGACGTGTTCTATCATCGAAAAAATCTACATGCATTGTCAGAACACGATGGCTAGTCTCCACACGCTAGCACTTGCAACACACGTGCTGGCCACTTTGCATTGCATGTTTACCCTAACCCATCATATTTGTTTTACATTTAATTTTGATCCTTAACCATTTAATTATTTTATATCAACATAAATTTATTTATTTTTTTAAATTGAGCATCAACCTGAGGATTAGGATTTTGCCTCAACATTGCGAGGACCCCATCTCCAAACAACCAAATCAAATTACCAAGTCAAATCTAAAATAAAATCAATATAAAAGAACCAAATTAAAAGAAAAAAAGTTGAGTTACAGGAAAAACTATAACAATGTAAATCAATCCCTAATGTTAGCAAACACAAGGCATTTAATATTTTTTTAATCTTCAATTTCAATCCTTAATCTCTAATTCTTTTAAATTGATGAAATTTGATTTGATTTAATCTGTGAAATTGAGCAAAGTAACATTCTTTATACACCGCAAGGTACTCATACCGTGGCATAAAAATAAATCTAAAAGATCAACTCATATCAATGTAATGTTAAAAGACTAAATAAAAAATATTAAAAGACTACAATGAAAAAAAAAACTCAGGAACAAAATCCTTTTCACATTATGCAAATCCATAATGAAAACTCTCCCATGTCACATTACATAATTGACGCCTTTTATTCTTTTTTAATTTTTAAAAAGACGACCAAGACTTCAAAAACAAAACAATATTGCAAGAAGACATGGATACGTCGCATGTGAGTGAGAAATCGAGATTGCCTATCATGTGGCAGAGCTCAATTGAAATTAGAAAAAAGAAATTGAAAGGATTGGAATCTCTATAAGAGAAGTTATGAAAGAAATTCTAAATTCTTATTAGGATTATTCATCTTAAATTATATGTTGAATTAGAATGTGACTTCATAAATAGCCGAGGAATATTGAGTGTTCATTAAACAAAAAGAAAAAGGAAAAAGAAACAAAATATCAAACGCAGACTTCTCTGAAATTCTCTCTCTTGTCCCTTGAGTTTCCATCACGCTACTAACTTACTTGGCCAATAAGATCATCCCTGTCCTTGCTTCCTGGGCTATAAAATTGTTGCAGCAAAACATTCATTCAAGATAGGGGAAAGAGGGGAACGGATAAAAAAGAAAGAAAGAATGAAGACAGTAGATACGTTTACTCAATTAGGATCTGTAATTGCGAGTGTCATGTTTGTTTGGGCTATGTTCAAGCAATATTGTCCATATCAGTTGCAAAACTATTTCGAGAAACACTCCAAAAGAGTCTTCACTTTTGTTTACCCTTTCATTCAAATTACGTTCAATGAATTCACTGGAGATCGTTTCATGCGCAGTGAAGCTTACTCTGCTATTGAGAACTATCTTGGTTCTAGTTCATCTATGCAGGCTAAGCGGCTCAAGGCTGATGTCGTCAAGAACAGCACCCAGTCCCTTGTTCTTAGCATGGATGACTTTGAAGAGGTTACTGACGAGTTCCAAGGGGTCAAACTACGGTGGGCTTCTGGGAAACATATTGCCAAGACACCATCATTTTCTTTCTATCCAGCAACGGATGAGAGAATGTACTACACGCTCACTTTCCATAAAAGACACCGGAATCTCATACTCGGGACTTACTTGAGTCATGTCTTGAAAGAGGGTGATGCAATCAAGGTGAAAAACCGGCAAAGAAAGCTTTACACCAACAGTGGATCATACTGGAGGCATGTAGTGTTCGAGCATCCGGCTAGTTTTGAGACGATTGCAATGGAGGATGATAAGAAGAAGGAAATCATGGATGATCTCATCACATTCAGCCAGGCAGAAGAGTTCTATGCAAGGATTGGAAGGGCTTGGAAGCGGGGTTATCTTCTTTATGGCCCCCCAGGGACTGGTAAATCCACTATGATCGCAGCCATGGCAAATCTTTTGAAATATGATATCTATGATCTCGAATTGACTTCCGTGAAAGATAACACTGAGCTGAGAAAGCTACTGATCGAGACATCGAGCAGATCCATTATTGTGATCGAGGATATTGACTGTTCTCTTGATCTAACCGGTCAAAGGAAGAAGAAAAAGGAAGAACAGGGAAGGGGAGATGAGAAGGATCCGAAGCTGAAACTGCCGAAGGAAGAAACAGACAGCAAACAGAGTCAGGTCACTCTCTCTGGACTTTTGAATTTTATTGATGGACTCTGGTCAGCTTGTAAAGGAGAAAGACTGGTTGTTTTCACAACTAATTTCTTGGAGAAACTCGATCCAGCTCTCATCAGGAAAGGAAGGATGGACAAGCACATAGAATTGTCCTATTGTAGCTTCGAAGCATTCAAGGTTTTGGCAAAGAATTACCTTCAGATTGAAACACACCACTTGTATGCCAAGATCCAAGAGTTGCTGGGAGAAACCAAAATGACTCCAGCTGAAGTTGCAGAGCATTTAATGCCAAAGACTCTTCCCGGAGACAGCAAGGTTTGCTTGGAGGGACTAATAGCAGGGCTTGAGAAGGCAAAAGAGGACGCCAGATTGAAAGCTGAAGAAGAAGCAAGAGAAAAGAGTTCATCACCTGAAGAAAAAGCAAAAGAAAAGGGCTCGTCACCTGAAGAAAATGCAAAAGATCAAGGAAAAGAGAATGGTTTCTGTGATAATGGAAATACAGAAATGAATTGTAAGGAAAAAGAGTAGGGCTTCAGCCACTGAAGATCAACACTGCAGCATTTCAGATTGAAGAAGTCTGGTCTCTTGAGACAGAATTATCACACTTGTATTAGTTCAATGACAGCACTGCCATGTAATTTGCATTATTTATGAGGGGAGTAACAGTGTTAAAGATGTTTTAGATTTCTTCTTAATAATTAGACTCGATTACATAAAACAGGTGCCAATTTGCAATGTCCTATCTTATGATGCAAGTACATAGACAATATATTTATGATAAATTAATGTAATCTATGGATTAATCCATTAACTAGAAAGTTGATTCATTAACTTTATAACTCCAGCTTTTTAATCAGATATAACCATTAGTACATTACATAGATTTGATTTAACTATCAAACAATCTCAATTATATTTAATTCTAAAGTAACAAACACTCATTCATTATATATATATGTCTCGGTCTTATATATTTACCTAAGTACAATTTGTTTTATTTGATGATAATAAAGTAAATTTTTAATCAAAATTATATATTAAGTATGTAAACACCCAAACAAAGAATAAGGAAAAGCCAAAAATGAGTACCATTGCTGCCTATTCAAAAATCGGCAACAACACAGTTTTTTTCCGTTGTCGATTTCTAAATCAACAATGGCACAATTTTTGTTGATTTTTGAATCGATAGCGGCATAGTTTTTGCTGCCAATTTCTAAATCGACAGCAACATTGTAAAACCCAACAAAAAATTAGTGCTGGACTGACCTATCCTAGAAGAGAATTGAAATAGAAACCAATCTAAGATAATTCAAAAAAGGATATGAACAAAGATATTCATCACCCAAACACCCCCCCTCTTATTTAAGAGAGGGTATAAATGCAAGGAGAGAGGGAGGATGATCTTTCCTCTTCCCCAAATGGGCGGCCAATAACCCTAGACTTCAGTAATCTCTCTCTCTCCCAAAGCAAAACCAGCCCAGCTACATGCAACAGATCCTCTCCTTCTTCCAAAAGAAAAGACCTCCAACCCAACTGCATGCATTCCTCTTGAACCCTGGAGAGGAAAGAAGAGTTAAAGAGTACTAAAAAATGGTTTAAACCGTGACAAAAAAAGGTGTGTAACAGGTCGGCTAGTGCAACTAGAGACGGAAGGAAGGAAAAACCAAAACCAGAGAGGAAGAAGAAGCAGAAAACCATGGGTAGAGGGGAGGAGAAAAACTTGTTAAATCCCTTCCTAAAACTACTGAAAACAGTAAGGTAAGAACCAAATCATTTCTCCTTTTATTCTTTGGACATTAGAATCGAAAAGGAGGAAGAAGACTAACTATGAAGGAAACCAAAACTAACTAAAAGGACAAGAAAATAGGGATGAATGGGGGCTAAATTTCTGGAACAACTAACATAGAAAAAATACATAGATGTTCATGCTGAAATTGTATGATTTTGTTGGATGCTAAGAACAAAATATATGATGGAACCAAAATACATGTAGAAGTTCATGCTTAAAATTGTATGATTATGTTGGATAATAAGAACAAATTATGGTGTTGGTAGCGAATTAGTTTTGCTACGAAATGGTGTTGCTAGCAGCAAATCATTTTTTGCTGCTGAATTGTGTTGTCAGTAACAAATCAGTTTTCTCTACTGAATTGTAGTGTCAATAATAAATTAGTTTTCGTTGCCGAATTATGTTATTAGCAGCAAATTAGTTTTCACTGTTGAATTGTGGTGTCGACAACGAATTAGTTTTCGCTGTCGAATTTTGATGTCAACAGCAATTGGTCTTCATTGTTGAATTATAGCGTCAACAGTGAATCGGTCTTTACTGTCAAATTGTAATGTTAACAATGAATCGGTCTTCGCTACTAAATTAGTTTTCGTTGCCGAATTATGTTATTAGCAGCGAATTAGTTTTCACTGTTGAATTGTGGTGTCGACAACGAATTAGTTTTCGCTGTCGAATTTTGATGTCAATAGCAATTGGTCTTCATTGTTGAATTATAGCGTCAACAGTGAATCGGTCTTCACTGCCAAATTATAATGTTAACAATGAATCGGTCTTCGCTACTAAATTCTATGTCCACAATAAATCAGTTTTCGCTGTTAAATCTTATGGTGGCAGTGAATTAGTTTTCATTACTGAATTCTATGTCACCAGCAAATTAGTTTCGCTGTCGAATTCTGGGTAACCAACGGATCAATTTTCTCTATTGAATTCTATATGTCACTAGCAAATTAGTTTTGCTGTCGAATTCTGTGTAACTAGCGAATCAATTTCACTGTTGAATTCTGTATGTCACTAGCGAATCAATTTCGTTGTCAAATTCAGTATGTAACAAGCAAATCAGTTTTTGCCATTGAAATGTATGTCACCAACAAATCAATTTCATTGTCGAATTCTATACGACGCCAACAAATCAATTTTGCTACTGAATTTTATGTAACCAGCAAATCAATTTTTGCTGATGAATTGTATATCACTAGCGAATTATTTTCGCTGTTGAATTTCATGTGGCCAGCGAATCAATTTCACTACCGAATCTTGTGACATCAGTGAATTAGTTTTTGCTGATAAATTATGTCACCAACGACCTAGTTTTCGCTAATGACTTTCTATGACAACAGCAACTTAGTCGTTAATGAATTTCACGTCAGAAATGACTTAATGCTTGTAACAATTTTATTGTATAATTGTATAGTGTTTGGAACACTGAAATGTGAACATATGCATTTTTAAATAAGTATGGCAATAAGTTATGTGTTTTTCGAGTGCAAATATATTGATTTATGATCATTTGATGTATCAAGTGGTGCGACCGAAATCAAACCTTTGATCGAATGAGTACACCTGTGGAAGGATCAAGTAAGTGATTTTCACCCCTTTTCTAGTATAACGTTAGTTTCTAAAGTGAATTTATCACGAAGGATCTATTGTTGGGCTACATGAAATGCTAAACACAAATGGTTGTATGAGTATTACAAAGAATCTACCATTGTATTATACTAAATGTTAATTGTCATGAATGGTTGTATGCGTATTACAAATGATCTATTGTTGCATTATACTGAATGTTAATTGTTATGAATGATTGTATAAGTATTGCAAATGATCTACCATTGTATTATATTGAATTTTAATTGTCACGAATGGTTATATGAGTATCATGAAAGATCTACCATTGCATTATACTGAATGTTAATTATTACGAATGGTTGTATAAGTATTACGAAGGATCTATCATTGTATTATGCTAAAGGTTATTTGTCACGAATATTTATATGAGTATAGCGAAGAATCTATTATTGTGTTGTACATAGTGCTAAATTATTATGAATTTTGGTATGAGTATTAAGAAAGATATATTGCTGTATTGTATTGAACATTAATTGTCTTGAATGGTTGGATGAATAATACAAATGGTCTATTATTGTGTTATATTGAACGTTAAACTGTTACAGAATATGTGTTTGAGTATTATAAAGGATATATGGTTGTGTATGCTAAACATTCAGCTATTATAGAATGTCTGTACGAGTATTATGAAGGGTCTATTACTATGTTATAATGAATGTTAAATTGTTATGAATTGTTTGAATGAGCATTACAAAGGATATATTATCATGTTATAGTGATTTTATAAACTGCATATGAAATATTTTTTGGTTAATGATTAGCTTCGGCTAATAGCATCCTAAAAGGATGACCAAGTTGCGTTTTATGATTAGCTATGACTAATGGCATCCGAAAAGGATGATCGAGTCGTGATTGATGATTAGTTTCAACTAATGGCATACTAAGGGGATGACCGAGAAGAAGAAATGATTAGCTTCTGCTAATAGCATTTAAATGGATGATCTGAATGAATAAATAATTAGCTTTGGCTAATGGCCTCCTAAGAGAATAGTCGGATTTGGGAGTGATGAGTTAGCTTTAAAAATTGATGTGTTCATGTGTACTATGTTTTGTATATACCAAGTATATGAAAGAACTATGATTGCCATGCTTTAAATAAAGAATAACGTTAGTTTAGTTAACGATATTTAAGACGAATGACTGGGTTTGAGTATTGTAATTAGCCTCGATAATTAATGAATTATTAAGAGTGATATTTACGTAAGTAAGGAGAAATGAAAGAATTATTTTCTTTAGGTCCATGAATGAAATGTAATGTTAATATTGCTTTATTATGTTTTTAAATTGCTTATAATGTTTGAAATTACCTTGTGTTGTAATAGGGACATTATACCAATATGGTGTGTAAGGAAATCTGTTTCGCGGCTCACACATTTTGAAAAGAACTATATATTTACATTTTATGGGTGATATGAATTCTGTATGAATAGACGTGTTAATCGCTCAATTAGTCGTCCGATCTCTTAAATAAATACTTGTAATGAGAAAATGAAATAGAACACGGATGTGTATGTGGTATTCTTCTTATGAGGACATTATGTTGTGAAATTACATGAGTTCAGGGTAAATGAAAGTACTAGTTGTGTAATTTGTTGTTCAACACTTTTGTATGAACTTGTGATGATAATGAGACTAGAACATGAATGTGAATTTATGAGTATGTCAATATAATATAATGTAAACTTATAAGTATGAAAATATAATATTATGGACATGTGTATTGAGAATCTATTTTATAAAAATATTGATTTACGTTATCCTATGTGGATTGTGTCTTATTAATGAATGGAATGCAATTCCATTGATTTTGACTTTAAAAAAACTGAGTCATTACAAAACACGTGTTAAATATAAAGTTATTTTCATCTAATGCGGTGCAATATATTTATTAGATTTTTCAAAATTTTAATATGTAAAATTTTTTTTATAAAGTAAGTTATCCATATAGCTTATCTTTAGCATACTACTTAGTCTTTTAGCTTAAAAACATAAGCACTGCATAATTGATTTATGTTAGCTCCCTATTAAAATAGAGATTCAAAATTCTCAAACTTTTTGAAAGAGGAGAAAAAAAGTAAAATAAATTAAATTTTTTATTTAGAGAATTGAAAAGGAAACTAAAAATAAAAATTTTAAAATAATAGCAATCCTAGAATTTCAAAAAGTAGGTGTGGTATATATCTTGTCAATACAAATAAATCAAAAAAGAAAGAAAAAAAAGAGACCAATTTACCTGAACAAAAAAACAAAACAATTGACAAAAAAAATATCAAGAAAATAGAAACTGTTGAGCAAGTTATGGTATTTATCTAGCCACGCCATTTTTTTTGTTTTTTTGTTTTTTTTTGGCAAGATATAGACTATTATATTAATATTTTAATATAAAAATAAAGATCATCCCTGTCCTTGCTCCCTGGGCTATAAAATTGTTGCAGCAAAACATTAATTCAAGATAAGGGAAGAGGAGGGGAACAGATAAAAAAAAAAAAGGAAAGAAAGAATGAAGACAGTAGATATGTTTACTCAGTTAGGATCTGTAATTGCGAGTGTCATGTTTTTTTGGGCTATGTTCAAGCAATATTGTCCATATCAGTTGCAAAACTATTTCGAGAAACACTCCAAAAGCGTCTTCACCTTTGTTTACCCTTTCATTCAAATTACGTTCAATGAATTCACTGGAGATCGTTTCATGCGCAGTGAAGCTTACTCTGCTATCGAGAACTACCTTGGTTCTAGTTCATCTATGCAGGCTAAGCGGCTCAAGGCTGATGTCGTCAAGAACAGCACCCAGTCCCTTGTTCTTAGCATGGATGACTTTGAAGAGGTTACTGACGAGTTCCAAGGAGTCAAACTACGGTGGGCTTCTGGGAAACATATTTCCAAAACACAACCATTTTCTTTCTATCCAGTAACGGATGAGAGAATGTACTACACGCTCACTTTCCATAAAAGACACCGGAATCTCATTCTCGGGACTTACTTGAGTCATGTCTTGAAAGAGGGTGATGCAATCAAGGTGAAAAACCGGCAAAGGAAGCTTTACACCAACGGTGGATCATACTGGAGGCATGTAGTGTTCGAGCATCCGGCTAGTTTTGAGACGATTGCAATGGAGGCTGATAAGAAGAAGGAAATCATGGATGATCTCATCACATTCAGCCAGGCAGAAGAGTTCTATGCAAGGATTGGAAGGGCTTGGAAGCGGGGTTATCTTCTTTATGGCCCCCCAGGAACTGGTAAATCCACTATGATCGCAGCCATGGCTAATCTTTTGAACTACGATATCTATGATCTCGAATTGACTTCCGTGAAAGATAACACTGAGCTGAGAAAGCTACTGATCGAGACATCGAGCAGATCCATTATTGTGATCGAGGATATTGACTGTTCTCTTGATCTAACCGGTCAAAGGAAGAAGAAAAATGAAGAACAGGGAAGGGGAGATGAGAAGGATCCAAAGCTGAAACTGCCAAAGGAAGAAACAGGTGGCAAACAGAGTCAGGTCACTCTCTCTGGGCTTTTGAATTTTATTGATGGACTTTGGTCAGCTTGTAAAGGAGAAAGACTGGTTGTTTTCACAACTAATTTCTTTGAGAAACTCGATCCAGCTCTCATCAGGAAAGGAAGGATGGACAAGCACGTAGAATTGTCCTATTGTAGCTTCGAAGCATTCAAGGTTTTGGCTAAGAATTACCTTCGGATTGAAACACACCACTTGTATGCCAAGATCCAAGAGTTGCTGGGAGAAACCAAAATGACTCCCGCTGAAGTTGCGGAGCATTTAATGCCAAAGACTCTTCCCGGAGACAGCAAGGTTTGCTTGGAGGGACTAATAGCAGGGCTTGAGAAGGCAAAAGAGGACGCCAGATTGAAAGCTGAAGAAGAAGCAAGAGAAAAGGGCTCATCACCTGAAGAAAATGCAAAAGAGCAAGGAATAGAGAATGGTTTGTGTGATAATGGAAATACAGAATTGAAGTGTAAGGAGAAAGAGTAGGGCTTCAGCCATTAAAGATCAACACTGCCGAAGAAGTTCGGTCTCGTGAGACAGAATTATCACCACTCCTATTAGTTCCATGACAGCAATGCCATGTAATCTAATTATTATAATTATCTATGATTATAAAACACGATTAAGGACATTTTTCGTCCTGGCTAATAACTAGGAGGAGAAACCTTGAATCATGCTTAGTTAGCTTGCTTCAAACAAAGAGCAATGCGAACTGTTCTTGGCATTGAAATAATTAGACAAGAATATTACTACATGTTTAAAACAAATGACCTGCATAAGAACAGATTACAAAGCAATAACCATGCATACTGTCGAGCGAAATCCAGAGAGACTTACCTTTGTTATGGGAAGGCGGAGCAAGAAATATGTCATTTGGCCAAAAAATCTCGTTCTGCAGACCAAACACCTCACCTGCAGAAACTCAAAAACCAACTCCACCCAGATCAATCCCAGCAAAAAACAATTAGAAAAGCGACAGGCATCGAACGAACACCTATCTCAACTCCTCACCAGAGTAGTTATTATCCATTGTAGCATCCAAGCTGTGCTTGTAATAATGCATATGGCCAAGCAGTGAAAGACCAGGAAATTTTTGTAGATATTCACAGGAAGAGTTTAGCTTGTGCCGCCTTCATGGGAGTCGCAACCAAATAGATGTCGTATGGCAAGTTCCACCCCAAGTGCTGGACGTCGTTGATCCCAGTAATGATGATGATCCCAATAAACATTCTAGCATAATTAAAAATGATTACAGATGCACTAGCTGAAACTCACCTGCCTTCAATATTTTATCTCAAGGCTAGAATTTTGGTTTCCTTGTTCTTTTGACTTTCCGCTGAAGATCTTCTACTTCTGCCAGTTCAGAAAATACAGGTTCTGCAGGATACCACTTCTTTTTATGGCTTCCTTATCTTTTTCTGGATCAGAATCACTTACAAGGGCATCTCAAAATCTACCTTGCCAGATATCTCTCCAATGGCCGATCCCAATTCATTAGTTTTCCGATTGAAGTAGCTCTAGTGAAGCATCTCCCCGATAAATAAACATCTTTATAGAATATGTCAAGTAATATACTTATATGCAGAAAACAAATTAAAATAAATAACAAAGCCTAGTCTCTAAAAACCGCAATATCAAGAAACTAAATCGAAGAAAAAAGGAACAGAAAATAAACAAGTCAGTATACTAATATGCAGTATTTATGAGGGGCTTAACAGTATTACAGATGTTTTAGATTTCTTCTTAATAATTAAACTCGATTGAAAAAAAAAAAAACAGGTGACAATCTCAATTACATTTTATTTTAATGTAACAAACACTCATTATTATATATTACTGTATCAACCTTATATATTTATCTAAGTATGATTTATTTTATTTAATGATAATAAGGTAAATCTTAAATCAAAATTATATATCCAACATGTGCTAAACATGAAGTTGTTTTTATCTAATGTGGTGAAATATATTGCATGAAAGGTTTGTTCATATAGAAAAATTATGATAATTAATATTTTACTCTAATACTTTTACACCAGATTTCCTATTCAATAGTATTTTTTTTATAAAAAAATTAGTAGTGGTGTAAATTAAAACATGTAACTAATATTTTTTTAGATTATTAATTATGTTTTTGAGGTTATGTTTTCAAATTAGTAGCTTTCTTTTATAAATAATTGGTAGCAATAATATACAAAAATTAGAGATTAATCAATTTTTTAAGATCCAAGTTGAGTTCTATTTATAAATTTGTTAATTACCATTTGAGTACCTAATTAATGAAAATAAAATAACCATTGATTAAGTAAACTTAGAATTACTAACAAAACATAATGAAGCACTAAACATATGCATCTTAAAAATAATAATTCATCCATTGAGTTTTTGTTTGGCACACTAATTAGTTTCTCAACTCCAAATATAAGCCTTAAAAATTTAATTTTTGTTAGTTGCCCATTAAAACTTAGATCCAAAATTCTTAATTTTTTTTTTAAAAAAAGAAGAAAAGGTGAAATAACTCCAACTAAATTTGTTATTTAAAGAATTAAAAAAGAAACTCACATTAAAAATTCAAGAATTATAGCAATAGTGGAATTCTAAAAAGTGAGTATGACATATATCCAATCAAAACAAATAAATTAAGAAAGAAAAATAAAAGAATAAAAAACAAACTTATCTAAATTTTTTTTTATTTTTTTAGATAATCGCAAAAGGAGTCTTCACGAGCCAAATCAGGGGAAAAGAACTATTTTAAACCAATATGCTTTTCGAGAAAATATAAAGAAATTGATAAAAAAAAAATTAACAAGAAGATAAGAATTGTTGAGATATAAACCAACAAGTTGAGGTTTTTTTCTATTCATGTTAATTTTTATTTTTTTGGGTTTTTTTTTTCAGATATAATTTGTTAAATTAATATTTTAATGTATACAAAAATTTTGAAAAAAAATTAAAGAGGCAAATGATAATTGGATCTCTTCAAGAATTATCTAGAGATAAAGATTATTTTTAACTTTTATATGTGTCTTTTTTTTAAGAATTACGTACTTATTTTTTCTATCTTAAAAAGAAGAATCAAACGTAATCCAAATGATAATTGGATCATTGTTTTTGACTTGCAATAACAAATTATTTTTGCTTTAGGGAATGAAATTGCTTTATTAATGACAAAAACCATAAAATTCACTTCTTATAAGATTAACTTTTCTTATTAATAAAATATATTAATTTCCGATAACCAATATGAATCGCATGATGTTAGAAATTCAACTGTTATCATTCATTTTTTTTTTAAAGAAATTATATGGAGATTTGTTTTCATTTTATTTTTATATTTTAAAAAATTATGCTTTTGTATTCTATAAATATGACACAAATAAAAAAAATTTTAGTAAACTAAATGTAATCCCCCCCAAAAAAAAAAAACAATAGTGATGATAAAAGAAATATATCCTTTATTTAATTTAATTTTTTATTTTATGATTAAGGGCATAGGCTAAACTGAAGGATAAGGAAGACATGGTGTCGTAAAATAAAACCTCAAAAAACCCAAACTGAGAAACCGGAAACAGAAACCAAATCAAAGAAATCGAGGAGGAGGTGGAGGAAGAAGAAGAAGAAGAAGATGTTATTTCAAGTAGGAGGACAAGGGACACGTCCCACCTTCTTCGAGATGGCTGCTGCCCAACAACTCCCCGCCAGTCTCCGTGCTGCCCTTACCTACTCCATTGGTGTAAGCTACTTACACCTCTCATTTTCTATATGATAATTGTTTGCCCACTTAATTTTTCAAGGTTTTAAGTGATGGTAAACTCATATTTTTGTGAGTTTTTTATTTGGGTTTTTCTTAATAGTCTCAAATTTGGCAAATGAATCATGCCTGATTTTACTTTTTTGAAGTGTTAATAGGGTTTTTTTATCTTCTTTTTTTTTTTTTGCATTGTAAGATGTAATTACTTAACTTACTTTGATTGAAGAGATTGGCTTGTGCTTATAATATAATTTGAATATCTGCGTTATTTAATATTGTGGATTGTGGTCTCGAAGGTAATGGCATTAAGAAGACCGTTTCTGCATAAGGTGTTGGACTATGAAGATGAATTCTTTTCGTTGCTTATGTCGGTCCTTGAGACTCATAGCTTGCGTACTACAGGTTTAATTCTTTTTTTTTTTTTTATGAATAGTTTTAATTCCTTCTGCCTATGACCTTACTATTCTTTCATAATTTCATTTGCTTTAAAAAAAAAAATGAAGTGCATTCTAGATTTAACTTTGCCTTTTTTATTTCTTAATGTTGTTGCCATTGTCACCGAGTGGGTGAGGGAGTGATCGAATATGTAGTCTCATATTTCTTATTTGATTGGAAATTCTAGCCTTCTGGTTAATATGCTCATGTTTTGTGCACTTGAAAATTTTCTTTTTTATTCTATTCAATTGTTTGTCATACATTGAATGTTGAACCTCTGCACCTCATGGATTATGATTTGGAGTTGCAAATAACCTGCCTTTCGTGTCCCCATGCATCGAGAACTAAACCCATTTCCTTCTCTTTTTGAAATGTTATGTGCCCTATGATATCAGGTAACGTGCTTAATCCCTTTGTCTGTCCCTCCCTGGATTAGTTGGATTTAATACCCTCTCTTGGAGATATAGAAAGTAAAGATTAGAGAAACTCAATTTTTTTCAAGAATAGATGATGAGGCTGATCCCCATTTGGTTAAACGGGATCAGGGGTGTTTTCCAGTTCACATTGGATGGTGTGTGTGTGGAAGCTTTTAACAAGGCTTTGCTGGGTGCATGGTGGTGGTGGTTTTATTTAATATTGTTTTTCTCATTGCTGTGCTGTATCTCTGAATCTGAGTATAGTGTTTCTTTAATTTGGACTACTACCATTATATTTGTTGCATAAGGATCATTCTTTTGTATTTTATATTCCTCTTCAGATGCTTCTTTTGCTGAATCTCTATATGGATTGCGAAGAAGGGCAGTGAATATAAGAGTAAAGAAGGAAGATGCACGTCCAAGATCAGGGGATGGAATTCAGCACTCAGGTTTAGAAAAGCACCAAAGAATTCTTTCAGTTGTATTTTTGGTACCATCTTCTGCTTCCTTTAGTTGATAAATTTTTCTTCCCTGAAGTAGTTTTCCTAATAAGATTGTAAAGTGTAGGGAAAACCAAGTTTATAAACAATGGTTCATGAACCGCGACCTAGTTTCACTCTACTAATGGCATCATACTAAGTTACAATGCTTTCAATCCATTGTGATGAAGGCTAATGACTTGTGAATTTATGTGTCTTATTAGGTTGTGTTGCCTTATTTTAAGTCAAAATTGCATTCAATATATAACAAAGAAAGGGAAGCCAGGCTTCAAGCAAGTTTGTGGGGAACTGGCGATGAAACAGTTGAAGATGCTGAATATTTTAGTGGAGGGGATGCTTCTCTTGTTTCTGGAGAAACATTGGATGCAGAAGCAACTATTAGAGCACGTTTGACAAAGAAAATTCAGAAAATTGTATTTAGTTGCTACCCATGGCTGCATGCTAGTAGTGAAGGTAATGTTTTCTTTCTTTCTTGATTTGGATAGCACTGGTTAGTTTAGTCTTTTAAGTCAGATGTAAGAGCATGCAATTTAGTGGGGATGAGTTAATTCAACATGATGATGTAAAGGTTACATGTCTGTTTTATTCTTCTTGGAACATAAACATCAATCATGAATTTGTTGTATTCAAGTTTCACCTATTGCATTAACATTCAGCTTATTTCCTCATGTTTCATAATTTCATTATGTGTTGATACTAAATAAATTTAGAAGCATGAATGCCATTGTAGCTTTTGCATGTTGTGAGGAAATTCTGATGTTAAGCAATCCAATTACAGTATCTTCTGACAAATTTGTGCCATGCTGAAGTCACTCTTTATTTTACTGGTCAATTGGAAGGTTCTTTCCCTTAGCTACTTACTGGACCCCTAGTAAAGCTCTGGACCAACAATGCAGTCTTTTCAAATCTAATCTATAGTATGACAGTGCAGGATCTTGTTCATTAATCTAAATTCTGAAATTTCTATAGTCTGCTGCTATGTGCCAAACTGGTTTCTGTCTTCATACTTGGTTGGAAGTGGTTTATGTTTGTCAAGATGTCTAATCTGACCTAAAGCGTTGCAATGCAGGAATGTCATTTGCATATCAGCTCTTATATTTGCTGGATGCTACTGGGTTCTATTCGTTTGGACTACATGCACTTGGGATTCATGTTTGTCGAGCTACTGGGCAAGAGCTGGTACTAGATCTGGCCAGAATAGAGAATTTACCTTTTATTTTCATTAACAAGTATTTCATTAGACACAAATTCAACCATTCAAATATAGTGCATGCTGCTATTTTATTGTCCTATAAATACCTTGACAAATTTACATATCCTAGTGCTTTGTTCAATTGTTTTGATGTCAAGGCAGATGGATACTTCTTCTAGAATTTCTAAGATAAGAAGCAATGAACGTGATAGACTTCGTGGCCCCCCATGGCTGAAGGTATAATAATTTAAATTATTTAGTTGCTTTGGGGACTTGATGTGGAGCTTTTTGCTATTTAGTACTTGTTTGCAGAAATTGACAGCACAGTTGTATAACTGGTATTCCATTGTAGAATATTGACTCAACATCGTTAATGTGCAGACATTACAAGGTGCATTGCTGAGCTGTGCATATACAATGCTTGACTATGCACAAACTGGCTTAATTGCAGCAGTGTTCATCTTTAAAGTGAGTGTGGTTTACCTGCTTCAGGAGTTGTCCACTCTCAATTAGTATTGTCTGCAAAAACTATAAATGCCTGTGGATGATGTTTAATTATATGTTATTCTTGTTGTTGTTTCTAACTGCAAGCAATGCCCAATTCTCTCCCCTCCATTCCCTGATCGACATTTACCACTTTCAAGGATCCTTTACAGTTGCAGATTTTTGTGATCATTTGCTCAACACTGCTATCTGTTTCAAAAAGTGTTACCTTTATAGCCAAATTTTAACTGGATTCTTTTTACAAAACAATGCTGAAATGTTTTTGATGTCAGAGTTCTGCCTTATTTAACATATTTCTTCTGAACAATATGAAATTTGACACTCCCTAAAGATCCATTGCACTCGTCTCCAAGTTTTGTTCTTGTTTTCAGCGTCCTAACCTCTTAGAACTAAGCTTACATCTTATTATACCATGTTCATTTTAATGTCAAGATAGTTGGCTTCGTACAATAGAACTGATTTATTGACACTGTTTATGTTGTGTCATGCATTAATTTTCATTTTTCTGTTTACATCCTTCCTCTTTCTTCATGACAAGTATAGACTAGCTTTAGCATTTTCTGAATGTGAATGACACAGATGATGGAGTGGTGGTACCAATCTGCTGAGGAGAGAATGTCAGCTCCAACAGTGTACCCTCCACCCCCACCACCTCCACCCCCAAAGGTGAAGAGCTTTTTAAGCTTGGATTTCATAATTATTCTCTTGCCAACACACAAACGCACACACTCATGTTAGAGATATGATGTTTTACTGATAGAGATAATGGAGAATAAAAGGTTGTCTTGCTACTGAGATGAAGTTAATCTTATTTTTCATGTAACTGTCTTCAATGTTAAATTTGGACAAATTGTCAAATAAATTTCAGCTTTTCATGATCTTGGCAATAGATTATGTCAGATGTCAAAAACTCTCCTGATAATTGAACAGGTTGCCAAAGAGGGGATTCCACTGCCACCTGATAGAAC
The DNA here is from genome assembly GCA_033617975.1 of Populus alba x Populus glandulosa. NCBI lineage: Eukaryota > Viridiplantae > Streptophyta > Magnoliopsida > Malpighiales > Salicaceae > Populus > Populus alba x Populus glandulosa. Next base: position 3,526,573 of record CM066155.1, on the reverse strand, counting down.
AATCTGCCCATTGTGCTCACAGATGCGTGCAAATCCTTCTGTTGTTACGATCTCAGGATTTGTTTTCTGTTATGCTTGCATATTCAAATATGTATCTCAGGTAAGGCAATCTAATTTCACTCCATCAATATCTACTCCAAGCTTGGTTTTTCTCGATTCTCCTACCCTACTTGGCCAAAATCTATTTCTTAATCCCAAGATGCCATTTTGTTGCGTTGCCGCCCGCAGTATAACCGCTGCCCAGTCACATTGATGCCAGCAAACGTTGATCAGATAAGGAGGTTGTTCCATGATATGTAGAGACCTAGAGATGCTATAGGAGACAATCCATGTATTTTTCACGAAAGAATCTATGAACAAGACATTGATGCAGACAGCCATTAGAAGCAGCAAAATAATGTACAATTTGCACTCATTTTGAACCCCGTTCATTTGGACAGCAATCCGTGTGACGTAGTCCTATGATGACGGCACTTGATCCATCTCACAGATGTCACCCATTTAAATTTGTACACTAACAAGTAACAAGTGTTTTTCCCATTTTTTGTTTCATTTTTACTCTGGACTTGTATCTCAACAATCTCGTGCTAAACAAGGTTTGATTCTGCATATTAATTCACAACCGTGTTGTTGGGCTTCATCCATATAATCTCGAAAAAGTGCCCCTTTTCAGCTGCTTTGATTTTAAAAAAAAAAAACATGAGCCTCCCTGTTAAAGGTTTATTTTTTAAAGTGTGGTTTTTTTGAAAATATATGAAAATAATATTTTTTTTATTTTAAATATTATTTTAAATATAAGTATATTAAAATAATTTAAAAATATTGAAATAAAATTAATTTAAAGTAAATACAAAAAATTAAAAAAAAATTAAATATAAAAACAATCGAGTTCTAAGTGGTCCAGGCAGCAATGCAGTAGCTTGCCTGTCTCCCTTATCCAACTATGTACTTTTGTCGATCAGTTGTCATAATGTCAGACCTCTTTGGGAGTGATATTTGTGAAAATTCATTAAAAAAATTATTTAAAATTTATTTTTCTATATTCTAATAGTATTTTAATATGTTAATATAAAAAATAAACTCCTGAAAAACAATTTAAGCATTGGATTCCAAGTTTCAAATTCATTCAATTCAGTTGATCTCAAATGGGAAACGAAGTAACAAGTATTTGAACAATTCCTCTTCCTCAACAAAACTACTGTTATTAACGAGCATCTCAGATTATTGCTGACGCGGAACAATAAGTAAAAGAATTAAAACAAGAAAAAGAAAGAAGCTTTAAAGAAGAAAGAAGCTAAAGAGGAGGAGGAGAGGGGGGTTGGAGATGTGCAAATCTGCATTTTTTCATTCATTCAAAAGTGTCTTCCCAAATGACAAGAGAGCATATAAATAGTCTCAACCTAGAACATCCTGCTATTGGGCTCGGCCCATCAAACCAGATTGTTTAACATAAATAATAAAAATAACAATGAGCAAGCCCAAATGGGCTAAATAAATAAAATTACAATGAGCCGGCCCAAATGGGCTAAATAAATAAAAACAACAATGAGATAGGCCCAATGGGCTTAGTCTCCCAACCAAAGTGTGACAGGCTGGGCCATCCTACGTCGTCTCCGTCCATATACTCGTGTAATCTGTGGCGTGGGCCTGGTGTCCCCACCAACTCTCCCGGGGTTAGAGAAACTCGACCCCGTCGAGTGTAGCAGTGGCCGACTCTGATAGTACTCCCAAAGATCTGGGTCAAGCTGCTGCAAAGTATCTCTAGTAATCCAAGTGCAGTCTGAGTCTGGTCGACCCACCCAGCGAACTAGAAACCGCTGAATCTCACCATTCCTGTTAAAAACAACTTGTTTATCCAGAATAGCATCAATATTATCCTTTTGTGCTGATGTCAAGGTAAAAGGGATAGAGGTTTCATTAGGATCATCAGGAGGGGGGTTAAGTGGTGTTTCGAATGGGTCATTTGGAATAGGAAGTGGTTTGTGGTATGCAACTAGATCCTCAATGTTAAATGTAGAGCTAATGCCAAAATCATGTGGTAAATCAAGAACATAAGCATTTGGACCAACCCGTTGTAGCACTTTGAAAGGCCCGGCACTACGTGCATGCAATTTTCGATTAGCTCCCGAAGGAAACCGTTCGGGTCTAATCCGTATCATAACATAGTCTCCAACATTAAACTCATTATGTCGTCTATGTGCATCAGCTTGAAGTTTATATTGCGCATTACTTGCTTGAATTTGTTTAGTGATCTCAATATGCAAATCCTGAATTCTACGTGCAAAAGACTCGGCTGACTCAGACACTCTAGCATGAAGGGACATAGGAAGAAGATCTAAAGGTTTCCTAGGCTTGTAACCATGTACAACTTCAAAGGGACTCATGCCTATTGACCTATTGATGGAGCTATTATAGGCAAACTGGGCCGTAGGAAGAATCAGATCCCAATTCCGATTATGATCACTCACTAGACACCTTAAAAGGTTACCCAAACTCCTGTTAACCACCTCAGTTTGACCATCAGTTTGGGGGTGGTAAGCAGTAGAAAACTTCAATTTGGTTCCCACCATATGCCAAAGGGTTTTCCAGAAATAACTTGTAAATCTAACATCCCTATCTGAAACTATGGTTTGGGGAAGGTCGTACAACTTGACAATCTCGTCAAAATAGAGTTTTGCGACTCTGGAAGCATCTGTGGTCTTAGTACAAGGAATAAAATGGGCCATCTTAGAGAAGCGGTCGACAACCACAAAAATAGAATCATGTTTCTTTGCAGTACGTGGAAGCCCAAGCACAAAATCCATGCTTACATCTTGCCAAGGGCAAGTAGGCACGGGTAATGGAGTGTAAAGACCAGTATTTTGTTTTCTATGCTTAGCGAGTTGGCAAGTTCGACACTGACCTACTAATTTGGCGACATCTCTTTTCAAACTAGACCAAAAAAACTGACGTTCCACTTCTTCGATGGTTTTATTCCTTCCAAAATGTCCTGAGAGACCTCCAGCATGAATCTCCCATATCAAAAAATCACGCACATATGTTTTCGGGATACAAAGCTTATTATCTCGAAATAGGTATCCATCTTGGAGGTGATAACCATTTATAACACGGTGATGCTCATCCTTCAATGTCAAGTATATTTCTCCAAATTCTGGGCAAGATTCATACTCCTCCTTAAGTCTCTCAAATCCTGTGACTCCAACACTCATTACAGATAACAGCGTCACCCGACGACTCAAAGCATCTGCAGCCTTATTCTCTTTTCCAGATTTATGTTTCAAAACAAATGAGTATGCTTGCAAATATTCAACCCAATGACCATGCCTATGATTAAGCTTCTTTTGGGAGTTAAGATAGCGAAGGGCCTCATGATCGGAGTAAAGAACAAACTCCTGTGGTAACAAGTAATGGCGCCAGTAGCGCAAGGCCTGAACCACCGCATAAAACTCCTTATCATAAGTTGAGTACTTTTGTTTTGCCTCATTAAGTTTCTCACTAAAGTAAGCTACAGGGTGACGTTCCTGACTAAGTACTCCACCTATGCCAACTCCCGAAGCATCACATTCTACTTCAAACACTTTAGTAAAATCAGGTAGCCGCATTACTGGGGCCTCCGTCATTTTCTTCTTAACCTCTTCAAATGCCCTATTAGCTCCTTTACTCCACTTAAACTCACCTTGTTTCAAACAATCTGTAATAGGTGACATGATGGTACTAAATCCCTTAATAAAACGACGATAGAAAGTGGCAAGCCCATGAAAACTACGAACCTCATGAATAGTCTTAGGTTCCGGCCAATCTACTATCGCTTGAACTTTTTGGGGATCAGCAGAGACTCCTTTCCATGATACTATAAACCCTAAAAAGACCACTTGATCAGTAAAGAATGAACACTTTTTGACATTTGCAAACAAACTTGTCTTTCTTAGGGTGGTACAAACCTGAATAAGATGATCGAAATGTTCTTCCTTGGTTTTGCTGTAAATAAGAATATCATCAAAGTATACCACCAAGAACTTTCCCATAAATGGCCGAAGCACTTGTGTCATTACTCTCATAAAAGTGCTTGGTGCATTGGACAGGCCAAAAGGCATGACTAGCCATTCATATAAACCATCCTTAGTCTTAAAAGCTGTTTTCCACTCATCTCCAGGACGGATCCTAATTTGATGATACCCGCTTTTTAAGTCAATCTTAGAAAAGATTTGGGCTCCTGCCATCATATCTAGCATGTCATCCAATCGAGGAATTGGAAAACGATACTTGATTGTAATTCTATTTATGGCTCGACTGTCAACACACATTCTCCATGATCCATCTTTCTTGGGTGTTAACAGTGCAGGTACTGCACAATGGCTCAAACTCTCTCGTATAAATCCCTTTTGTAACAACTCACATACTTGCCTTTGCAACTCAGCATGTTCACTCGGGTTCATCCTATAGTGAGGCAAGTTTGGTAACGTGGCCCCAGGGACAAAATCTATGGCGTGTTGAACATCCCGCATAGGAGGCAAAGCATCAGGTAGTTCAGAAGGAAAAACATCTAGAAATTCTTTCAACACTTCTCTTACCTCTTCAGGTGGCTCTTCTAAAAAGTCATCTACAATCTCCTTAGCCACTACAGCAAACACAACAGACTCCTCACAAATCTCCTTATCAAACTCCTTAGGACTTATTATGTTAAGTCCTCCTTCTTTCACTTTATTCTTCTTTTGACTATTATCATTAGGCCTTGGAGGTAATCCAATAAGTTGGATTTTTTTACCTTGAAAAGTAAATGAACAAGAATTTGATCGTCCAAAGATTGTAACGTCCAAATCATATAACCAAGGCCTACCCAAAATGACATGCCCCACATCCATGGGAATGACATCACACCAAATTTCATCATGATAGTCAAAAATCTTAATGGGAAAAAGACATCTCTCTTTGACTGCTATAGATGTATCATTAACCCATGACACACTATACGGCTTAGGGTGTGGGATAGACTTTAGGCCTAAGCGGGATACACTACCCGATGAAACTGCATTGATACAGCTACCACTGTCTATGATGATCTTACACCCTTTATCTCCACACTTAATGTAAGTGTAAAAGATAGCAGTCCTTCTCCAATCCTCAGTTCCTTTAGGTTGTGTTAAAGCACATCTAACCACACCTAACCTGATTGTCTTGATTTGAGCGGGTATAGACCTAACACATCCTAGCAAGTGAGACTCATCATCCTCATCATTGAGATCTTGAAAATCATCGGGATTGGGTTCATATATCTTATCATCACAATTATCTTCATCACCCACATCCTCTTGCCCCTTGATGAACAAAGCCTTATTAGGGCAGCTAGAGGAAATATGACCAAAACCCTGACACTTAAAACACTGAATTCTTGAAGTTCTAGGTGCTTCATGAAAAATACCCTTACCCTTGTCTTCTCTAGGTATCTGGGAAATCAAAGGATTGGGTTTACGAGGTGGGGCACCTAATATGGAGTTATTACTACCAGGTTGAGGCCTAGAAGGGGTATTACGAGTATCCTGACGTCTTGTCCATTGGCTTTTTGTGACCAAGTCGTAATTTTGTACTAGGGTATAAGCTTCATCAAGGGTATAAACACCCCTAAGCACAACCTCTCTTCTAAGGTCATCGTTTAAGCCTTTTCGAAATCTACTTAGGGTCATCACTTCATCCTCCCTAACTGCACACCTCATCCTATACTCATCAAATTGTGCCACATATTCATTGGCAGACTTGCCTCCTTGTCTCAGGTTATTCCACTGGTCCAAAAGATTTCCTCTATAAGAACGAGGCAAGTACTTCTCTTCTAACTTAGTCTTCATTTCAACCCAATCAGCGATAGGGGGTTGACCCCTCCTAATCAAAGACTCTTCTACACTTTCCCAATAGAGTCGAGCAGTACCACCAAGTTTCATCTTTGCAAATCTTACCCTTCTATTCTCAGATAGATTATACCAGCCAAAGAATTGATCCATGTCACGGATCCATCTATCAAAAACCCATGGGTCAAGTTGACCCTCAAAAGTTGGGGCTTCTACCTTAACATGCCTCATGACTCGCTCGTCAGGGTCATCATATTCGTGATGGCCCTGATTGCGGTTGTACTGACGGTTCCTAGGGTGAACTGGTCTTTGATGGTAGTCATTGGAATGCTCACTATCATTAGGGTCATCAAAGTCATTGTGACCCTGGCGTTGGTTATGATGTCGGTTCCTACGAGGAACTGGTCTTTGAGGATTTCTAGGGTTGTCATTTGAATGTTCACTCTCACTAGATTGTCTTACTTGCAAAGTTTCTATGGACTCCATTCTCCCAGAAAGATTGTTCATTTGATTAGACATGTTGCTCATTTCCGTTCGCATAAGTTGTAATTGTTCTTGAATATCTCTAAGAACATTACTGGAGTTCGGGTCCATGGTAGCGATGACTTCTGAATTGTTTACTAGACGACCACTACGTAAATGCATGCAAAACTAATCCTGAGATTGAGATCACAAAATAACACTTGCAAGTAAAACGCAAAAATAAAATTATAGCTAATAATAATAAAATAGATAAAGAAAAATAATTTTTTTTTTTTTTTAAATTAAATTTTTTTTTTTTTTTTTTTTGAAACTAAGTAATGATAGATTAAACCAGGAAAAGTGCAAGCAAGCAGCGTAAGTCCTCTAAATGCACACAAGTAATCCAAACACAATGTTTCAATTTTCCCACTAATTTAACCAAGCTCCACAATTAACTAAGAGGATCAGATATTCAATGACTCAAAATTAAAGTAATTTAATTTAAAAGTGGGCTATGTAATCTAGTTATGGGTACGCACAAGGAATAATATTAATGCTAACTGATTAACAAGTGTAAAACATACCAGAATGATGATTTTCAATGGGTAAAAATTCTGACCGTATGATGTGGCAGTGAAGGGTTACATGGCAGTCAACGCTGACGAGGCAGGCGATGTGGCAGTCAACACTGGTGAGGCAGGTGACGTGGCAGTCAACACTGGCGTGGCGGTCAACGCTGGCGCGGCAGGTGACGTGGCAGTCAACACTGGCGCAGCAGGTGACGTGGCAGGTGACGTGTCTAGGTTAATTAAAATCCAATGTTTGTTCCTTTCTTCCTTAGCTTCTGCGACCTGTTGCCGCTGGCTTCTGTGACTTATTGTTGCTGCTGTCGGCGGCGGCGCACGATGCCTGCTGGTTCTGATGGGTCTGGCGTTGCAAGGGAAGAGGCGGTGGTGTCTGTGGTGGTTGCGGCTGTTGGTTTGGAACCGAAGACAAGGAACTGTTGTGGGTGCGGCGCTGCGGGTTGTTGAAGGCAGTGAATCGGCGTGTCCTTTTGATCGTTGGCTGTGACCGGCGCTGATGTTGAATGGCCGATTGCTCTGTGGGATTGATGTGCAGGTATACCGATGGTTGCGACTGATGGTTTGGAACCGAAGACAAGGGCGGCGATGTGGGTTGTTGTGGGTGGTTTTGTGTTGCCGAGGCCGGAGATCCACTGATGTCTCCTGCGGTGTCAGTCTGGTGGTTGCCGCTGGTCTATGTCGGAGGTAGCAACTCGGCGTGGATTGGTGGACTGATTTGCAGGTCTTCTCGGTGGTGGGTCTAGCGCTGTGACGGGTGGAGGCGCCGCTGATGGCAGGGGTGCCTCTGTGACTGGCTGAGACGTCGCAGATGGCAGGGGCACCGCTGCTGGAAACCCGGTTACAGTCGCGGATGAACAGTAAAAAAAATTTTTTATGAACAATAACTCTTTTTTTTTTTTTTCCAGATTGGTTGTAACACATAGATCGATTAATTGTAAGAACAATTAAAAGCCGTGCTCTGATACCAAATTTGACGCGGAACAATAAGTAAAAGAATTAAAACAAGAAAAAGAAAGAAGCTTTAAAGAAGAAAGAAGCTAAAGAGGAGGAGGAGAGGGGGGTTGGAGATGTGCAAATCTGCATTTTTTCATTCATTCAAAAGTGTCTTCCCAAATGACAAGAGAGCATATAAATAGTCTCAACCTAGAACATCCTGCTATTGGGCTCGGCCCATCAAACCAGATTGTTTAACATAAATAATAAAAATAACAATGAGCAAGCCCAAATGGGCTAAATAAATAAAATTACAATGAGCCGGCCCAAATGGGCTAAATAAATAAAAACAACAATGAGATAGGCCCAATGGGCTTAGTCTCCCAACCAAAGTGTGACAGGCTGGGCCATCCTACGTCGTCTCCGTCCATATACTCGTGTAATCTGTGGCGTGGGCCTGGTGTCCCCACCAATTGCATACTGCATGCCAGAGTTGGGGCAAAGCCACCACACCTGCTTGACAAATCCACAGAACATGTGCATACATACGTACAGAACATCAAAGCAACAACCAAAATTGCATGAGGCGCCGCCTCCTACACCTGAGCAATGGCTCCTTCCAAAGCTCTGTCCAATCTTTCCTCGAACAGAATAGAATTCCATTTCATCTTCTCATCCTGCAAAAACCGGAAAGAAATCGTTATTGGTTCATGAAAACTATAAGAACACAAAGCCATGAACCTCGATTCAATATTACCTCTACCTTTTTTGTTCTAAGCATTCCTTTGCTGGAAGAGCCTGAATCCGATTCCACAACCCGTCCAGTATGAATCCAGTAGCTTCCAACAGTCCCTGTAAGAGGTGTTTCTACAGGATTCAAACTCCTCGGCCGTCTTGGAGTATTAGAAGCAGAATGTTGTTCAAGATCCTCAACTGTCAATGCTCCTAAAATAGGCCTGTCTTCATGACTTCTTGGCGAGAAACTCCTTGCAGACGGTGAGTTCCCAACAGAACTAGGGCTACCCTTGGACATGGGCGGTGTGGCCAGCCAACTTGATAGGCTAGTATCCACTGCAATTTCTTGATCCGCCAGCTTCTTCTGGTTGGGATTCTCTTTTGAATCTTTTCTGTACAACTTGAAAATAGTCTCCGGACTAATGTTTTTGTCAAAATCTTGCTCTACATTGACGTTTTCCTTGTCTTCATGCTGCCATGGTGAGGTTGCTCTTGCTTTGGCTACTTTCCATTGAGTTAGATTTTCTACTGGAGTCAGAACGTTGTCATCAAACCGACTCATAACTCGAGCGTTTTGATTGGACCCCACTAGCTTAGGTTCATCCTTAGGTGGTGATTCACCTCTTGGCATGGGACTAGTAACCTCCTTTTCACCCAATTCAGCTCCATACACCTGTTTTCTTGAATCAATTGATAATGAAAACAAAGACTCGGACGACTCTTCTTGAATCAATACTTGAACAGCATCATTTAAATCACTAGGTTCCAAGTCCAAATCTTCATAATCTTCTTCGTCAGCACGATTTTGATATCTGTTATTTGGATGATAACATCCGACATTCGATGCAACAACGTTAGAAACTGATTTGTTCACGTTTGATGGTTCTTCTTCTTTGTTTTCAGACTCTCTCTCTTCTTCTTTGTACTCTACTACGCTGTTGATAACTTCTTCATCAGTTGACAAACCCTCGTAGGTTTCAACATTCAAATTAAAAGTCAGTTTCTTTTTCTCATTGCAGCTCATTTGCTCCCCAAGATTCTCTCTAACAGCATCAACGAATAAAAAAAAATCAATGCATAATTTTTTTTAAAAAAAAAACTATAACCACAAATCCAATGAACTAAATCAAACTACTAAAGATCTCAAGCCAAAAACAATGAATATCTTACTTTGATTCCAAAATGGGCTCAATGGGCACTTGAGGAACTCCCTCTTGCTTTGTGGGTTCTTGAGCTTTCGAAGCTTCAGTAGCTCCATCATCCTGCAACAAACCAAGGGATCAGTAGCTGTTGTCAACGAGAAACTAACTGCTAAATGCTAAAATTAAAAAGAAAAGAAAAAAAAAACATAAAGGATGAAGCTTGAAAATGGCCTTACATGAGGTTTAGATGGAGTTACATTCACCAAATGTCTACATTTTCTATGCTTACAAGCAGTGAAACAAGCGAAAAGGGAGCACCCCATTATTAGGCACTATTGACTTGACTTGTATGTAAAAAGTTTCTTGCTTTTGTTTTTCAAAAGAAGGGAGAAAGGTAGTCTTCATGAGAGTGAGAGATGTTTTGTATAGGGAGGTTAGGAGGTGGAGAAGAAAACGGTGAGGGAAATTTGAGGAATCTGATTCCAGGGGCTTGAAAATTTGACCGTTAGGATTCTTTTTTTCTTTTGAAAAAATTATGGATACATCCAGTATTATATTAATGATGGGTGGTGCTGAACTCAAGAGGAGTCACTCCCTTCAATGATAATAGAGTTAAATATACAAAGAGGAAAAAAAAAAAGACTAATTATTTTATTTGTACCTTTTCTTTGCTTATGGGATACAATTGAAAGATCAAATAAAATAAAAACAATGGGTGAATCATAGAAGCAGCGTACTATGGATTGCTTTTTTTTATAAAAAAAATTGCTATTGAGGTTAATATAATCTTTAAAATAACTAAATTATTCTTAAAATTAAGAATTATTTAACAAGTTCAGGAGTTTTTTTCTTTTATTTTTTTTCCTAGTTTTTTTTAGTTATAATTAAATTTATTAGGGAATAATTTAGTATTTTAATATAAAAATATAATTTTAAAAAATAAAACTAGTTGGTGCGTGAATTGCATGTGTCAATGCATTCTATTTGTTTTTTCAATTTATAAAATTAGATTATTTTTTTAATTTTATCCTTTTTTAGTTTCTTAATTTGTTAGATTTTGTTTTCATTCTTTTAATTACTATTTATTTTATTTGAGATAGTTTCTGAAATTGATTTTTTTATATAATTTCATCCCTTTTTAGTTTTCTTTTCTTATAAAATTTGATCCTTGTTTTTTTTATTGATATTTCTTTACTTTGGTATTTTTTAAATTAATATTTTTTTTTAATTTTATCCTTCAACATTAAATTGATTAAGAATTAAGCTTTTTAATTAAACCCAAGTTTAAAATTTTGCAGGTTACGAGTTTGGAAAATTAACCCGAGTTTATTTTTAAAAAAATTCAGGGTTTGCTTGGTTATTCTTTTTCCTTTTTTAAAACTTTTTTTTTTCAGTTTCTCTTTTAGTATTTTATTTAATTGGAGATTGAGTTCTATTATTGTTTTTATTTTTTTTTATAAGATTTTTTACTATTTTTAAAAATAACTTAGGTTATCTCAAATCTTTTTATTTGTTGTTCTTCGTTAAATTTAACTTTTTAAAACCAATTTTGTTTTTAATTAAATCAAATTAATTGATTAAATATAAGCATAAGATGTTCATTTCATGATTATTTTTTTTTGTTTGCTTTCCAGATCGTTTATTTAGTGGCACATACGACCTATTTTGATATCGTCGTGTAGCCTTTCGTAGTGTTTTTAGAACAATTTCAATGAACTTTTTTTATGATGGGGTTGTGTCTATAGCAAAGCGATAATAAATCTTGAACGACCTTTTTTTTTTCTTCTCCTTTCAAATATGATATTAACAACTTATTTTTTTATACTTAACTGTTGTTATTTCTTAGTTATCTATTATCTTTTGCTTACTTTTTATTATATTATTAAATTAATCGAGTTTATTGGATCTAATTAAGTTAATGACTTGAGTTTTTTTTGTTTTTTGTTTTTTTTTTTACTTTTAAAAAAAACACTCCTATCATTTAGGCATGTTTTTTTACATTAAAAAAAATTTTGATTCGATCCGCGAGATAATACGGGAGACCAACCTAGTATATAAGCTACAACAATTTAATCTAAGAGTCAATAAATACCACCTTAAGCTCACTTGAATAATATCTCTTTTTAATAGTTGTTTTTTTTTTTTATGTATAATGAATAAAGTATATATATTATCAAACTTAGATCCAAAACCTAATCGAAATATAATCCAAGATATATATATATATATATATATATATATATATATATATATATATATATATGGTAAAGTAAAAGAATGGATAATTCATCTAGGCGATAAAAATAAAAATAAATCCAAATCCATTTAGTGACAAATGAGGAGGGATAAAAGGATCCTTTTCTTGGTTTCTACCCTTCTTTGCAGAGGAAAAAATAAAAAAATAAATAAGCATTTAATCATTCACTTTGTATCCCTCTTTCGTAAAATTTTACCTCTTGAAAAACACACTCAAAAATCATCAAGCTAAAGTTTCAACCATCAAATATTAACTTAATCGGTTAAAAAGTCTTTTTTTTTTACTTTGGATTTTTAAGAATATAGTAATAGTTATTTTTCAAAATATTTTTTATTTAAAAATATATTAAAATTATATATTTTTTATTTTTTATTTTTTATATCAGTATATTAAAACGATCCAAAAATATTAAAATTAATTTAAATTAAAAAAATAAAATTTTTAATCCATTTAAAACATAATACCAATAAGGGGGCTTTGTAGAGTCAACGTTTGGGAGAATTCATTAAATTTCTTTAAATGCTTGAAGGAACTTAATTTTGATTGATATGCAAGTTATTAACAATACACTTACTATCAAAATAAAAAATAAAAATAATTAATATTCTTTTTTGTAGTTTTATTAGTAATTGCACCGCTAAGTACACTTTTAGCATGCACTTTTTTCTATCCACAATTATACCCAAAGCCACAATCTTAAGTACAAACCTAACACATACTTACGGTGCTTAAAATATTAATATATATTGTTTTTTCAAGTATTTTTTATATTATCATATCAATTTAGAAATACAAAATAAAAAGGGAAAAAAATCATTAAAAAAAAACACATACAACCCCAGTACCAAACAACTCTTAATTCATTATAAGCTAATATGATAGCCCTTGTATCAATGGCCTTTAGCCTTTCAATATTTGCAAAATATATCCTTTTTTCATGAATACAAAGGCAGAGGTAGCTCAATTAATCATGTTTTGAGTTTGTTTTTTAATAGTTATAAGTTTGAGTCCTTTCAGGACCACTGAAAACTTATATAATCGTTAACTTTAAAGCCTGTAAAATTAATCGAGATACCTGCAAGCTGACCGAACATTCATATTAATTAATTAAGAGAGAGAGAAAGAGGACTAGCACCAAAAATTAGGTTGTGTAACATTTATTCTCATGTTGATTGTCATATTAAAACAGAGTGAATATAATTTAACCTCTATATTGATAATTTAATGTAACTTCACCTTTATTTTTTAAAAAATATATTTCTCCAACAAGCCTCTATGATTCTTACTCGCATCTTTGAATTGTCTATAAAATATGGATAATTAAAATTGTGATTGCTCATCAATTTAATTTGTATTTTGGCAATACGTGTTTGGAAATATGGTAACGATTGCTTTTTAAAATATTTTTCATTCCAAAACACATCAAAATAATATATATATATATATATATTTATTTTTTAAAAATTATAATTGATATCAACACATCAAAATGATATAAAAATACTAAAAAATATATTAATTTGAAGTAAAGAAAAATATAAAAAAAATCATTTTTTTAAAAAACGTTTCCCAAACGCAATGTCAAACACTACCGTAGTTGGTTCAAACGTGATTTTAAAAAACAATTTAGTTATAGAAAATGGGTAATATACATTTTAAATAATAAAAACTAAAGGGAGTATTTGAAAGTGTAGTAGTTGTTGCTTTTCAAAGTATTTTTTACTTAAAAATACATCAAAATAACTATTTTTTTATTTTTTAAAATTTATTTTTAATATTTATATATTAAAAAAATAAAAATAAAATTTTTATTCTCTGCCGCACTCCAAAACAAGTTTAGGGTGTGTTTGGAATTGTGGAAACGGTGATAATTTAAATTTTTTTTTGTTTAGAAATGCATTAAAATAAAGTTTTTTTATTTTTTAAAAAATTATTTTTGATATCAGCTAATCAAAATAATTTAAAATCATAATTTTTTTTTATTTTAAACTAAAAAAATTTAAAATTTAAAAGATTATAATTTATACCGTATTTCCAATTACATCTTAATAGCATGAAGTTTAAGCACTATTTAAACGATGGTTATAAAATTGCCAAGATTAAATTATGGATTTATTCATGAAAAAAAACAAAAAAACAAAAAACCTCGGTTGCCTCCTGATGAGAAAACCAATTTCTCATGATCCAAGAGAAGAGCAGGAGAGAAGACGAATGACTCGAGAGAACATCTCAACTGATGGCCGACCGACTACCTCGGTAAAGGCCCGTGAACTACTTTGGAAATTGCTGGAATCTAAATCCATATGATTGGGCCCTATTGTGTATTCATGATCAGAACAGTGAACGGTTCTGATTAGAGAGAGAGCACAGCCTTAAGAAGCGCATCACCACAAGTTCCTATTTTAGTGCTGATAAGAATATATTATTTGAGAATATAGTTATGATTTTTTTAAAAGTAATTTTTATTTAGAAATATATTAAAATAATATTTTTTATTTTTTAAAAATTATTTTTAATATAGTACATTAAAATGATCTAAAATATCTAAAATATATTAATTTAAAATAAAATAAAAATAATTTTTTTTTAATTTTTTTAAAAAATATTTTTGATATAAAAAAATAAACATTATCTAAAAGCCAAATGAGATATCTTCTTCGTTAATTATGTGCCTAATTAATTATTCATAGCTTTGCTTGTCTGCTACTTATTGATCTTATTTACTTTTTGGAGCCGTGGGAATACTTAACTACTCGCTCTAGCAAAGAGCCACGTGTTTCAAAACACTTGTCAAGCTCTAAGATTATCATCAAGCCACGATACCATTATCTATATCTCAACAAACACCCCGTGACAAGGGATTTCTACTGCTTTTTTTTCTTTTTCTTTTTCTTTTTTTAATTCTTGGGGGAGTGAAAAATGATTTGGATTCGAGATATTTTTATGATAAAATAAAATAAAATTCAGCATGTCTAAATCCAAAACCATGAAGCTTTTTGACAAAATGATTTGAGGTTATATCAAATAATTTAGAGGACGTAAAGGAGAAATTGACTCTTCAAATAATTACAGGAAAGTAGTTATTGAATTTGTCTCTAGCTAAGTTAATTTGATGTGTTTTGAACTTGAATATTAAATCTTAGTCCAAATTTATAGGATCAAAACCAAGATTTTTTCTTACAAAATAAAATAATATTATTTTTATTAAAAAATCAATTGATTTGAATTAAATAGATTGATCCCAAAATCTAGTGAGTTAGGCTTTTTAATTGGTCACCTAATTAGTAAGATTTAAAATTTCTTAAAAAATCTTAAATTTAAATATTTGAAAGAGAAGATCATGAGATTCAAGAAGATAAATAACCGATTTTCAATGATTTAGTTTAAGAGAATATATAGAAATATAGTGATAATTATTTTTTAAAATATTTTTATTTAAAAAATTATTTTTAATATTACCACATCAAAACAATTCAAAAAATAAATAAAATAAATTTAAATATTTTAAAAATATTATTTGGAATGCAATTACATGATCTACTTAAAACTCGTGTATTTCTAGGAAATAAAACATAATTTAATAAAAAAAATAATCCGTACATATTGAATGGACCAAACACAAATTCATTTAATCTTTAAGCTAATGAGAAAACATATGTGATAAATGGATGGAAATGATTAGATGTGAATGATGCTCAAAACACAACATCAATGGTGTCATCATGTGCATGATAATTACATGTAGCCAATAAAAATGAAAAAGCAGCAATCTCCTGTTATTGATGGGACAAGTCACTCAGTCATTTTTATATATATATATATATATATATATAAGTATTTTTAAAATACAAAATCAAAAATATTTTTAATGTATATTTCATAATACGAAAGATACATGAATCCTTTCTCTTTTTTATTTTTTTAAATACTAATAACTAATTATACATATATATAAAAATATCTTCACACACACACACATATATATAATAATTTAAATACTGACAGCTGCAGAAACAGAGCCAAAGGGTGACACAACAATCGAGCACTTCTGAAAGAAAGAATGAGTGCACCGAACCACAACCATCTCTGTGTGTGTGTGGTCTAAAAAGTTAGTCAGTGTGAGGGAAGGGAAGGGAAGGCATGTCTGTTTGTTTCTTGGGAAACTGAAAAATGAAATTTTAGTGGTCAGTTTCCCAATGCACTTTGTAACTCTCTTTCTCTGACAATTCTCTCACTTTTCTTCCTCTTATGGCTTTGATCAGCAAAAATGGCCCTTTTCTTTGATATTTTGTTAGTATCATTCAGATTGTTTGGATTTTGTGTTGTTCTTGTAAGACTGCATTTACTGTTTTGGGATTTCTGCTAAGTGTTTTGTTTTTTTTTTTTCCTCGTGGAAAACTATTTTTGCAGTGTTTTATCTCAGCATGGCATGTGTCTGTGTGCATGGTTTTTCAAGAGGAAGGAACTCATCCCAGCTGTTTGTGACTTTCTTCTGTTTTTCCTTTATTATCCAA
Organism: Populus alba x Populus glandulosa; assembly: GCA_033617975.1. Lineage (NCBI taxonomy): Eukaryota > Viridiplantae > Streptophyta > Magnoliopsida > Malpighiales > Salicaceae > Populus > Populus alba x Populus glandulosa. Next base: position 3,510,106 of record CM066155.1, on the reverse strand, counting down.
ATGTAAGCATTTCTTTTTTTTTTTCCTCCCTTGAAACCATTGGCTAACCAAGATGAATGGAAACAAAACAGTACTAATAATTAATGGCTCTGATATGATGTCTACCATTTTTCTTAAAAGAAAAAAAAATATTGTTTTTAGAAGTGTAGTTATTTTTGTATTTTAAAGTGTTTTTCATATTAAAATAATATTTTTTTTATTTTTAAAAAATTATTTCTGAGATGAATTACAATAATCCAAAACATACAAAAAATAATATAATTTTAATAAAAAAAATGAATTTTTATAAGTCTAACGGGGTTATGTTGGATTTTAATTCTTTAGAATTTATGCCTGTCTTTTAGCCCAAATATGTTTTTTTCTCAGTTTTTCAAATATTTTTGTGCGAATACTAATCAGTATTCTTATTTATTTTGCAGCTGGAAGGGGTATAGAAGTGGACAGGAAAGTTTAGAAAAAGTTACGAAACTGTGAATATGAACGGCTGAGACTTGGGAGGGACAGCTCTCTAAACTTTGTTCTTTCTTGTACAACTTTTAGACAAAGCCCATACCCGAGTTTTCTTGCACGAGAAATTAAAGAAAGAAGAAAGAAACTTGCCATGAGCAGGAAAAGTTTGGTTTAGTAGTACACTTTTATGCGAGTCATTTGTTTGAAGTAGTTGGCTGGTATGCCACAGCAAAGGTTTCAAGTATCCTCTGGAGCTCTCTAGTTTTGGATATAAAAAAGAAATGAATACGGAGCCATTGAACCAGAAATCTCTTGAGAGAGTGGTGTCACAGAAAGCTTTACAAATTGGCAGTTCATTTCCATGTCAGATTTGCGTGGTGGGTTTTCTTAGTGGAGTTTGTCTCACCTCTTTGTTTTTGGCAGCTCTTACTTCACTGGGGACTTTTGAGTTTGGTGGCATTTCATTTTCTTCCATCTCTCTGGGAAATTCTCCTTTGAATTCTTCAAGTTCTGGGTTTATCAGTGAGTATATAAGTTAACCCTGTTTGTTCTTCAACTGCTGTTTGTTTCTGGCACTGTCATTTGTAAAATTCCTGCAAGTTTTAACTGGTTTTGGATTTATGAACAGGGTTTTTAGTTCAAAAAGTCTTACTGTTGAATTCTCAAGTCTTGACTGATTGTTAAAGCTGATCAGAGTAATTTTGATTGGTTTTTGGAGAAGACAAGGCAGAAATTCATGCATGAAAAGTAGAGCCAGGAATGATCAAAGGGTGCATGTGAAGCAACATAAACTTCAAGTGACTTGTTAGATACTTTTGTTGGTTACTTCTCCACTTGACCTTGATCAGAGCTTCTAGATCACTGTTTACTAGTGCTTAACATGATTAGTCCAACCACTCGTTCTCTAGTATACTTAGAATTGAGGCCTAGAACCCTACTGTTCTTGAGGTAATGATTCACAAGTTTTGATGCTTTGGAAAGAATTATGCTCTTCAAAAGATAGCCTTCATGTCGAAGTGAAGTATCTAACTTAATTCTGTTTTAGTCAGTCTTCTAAACAATCGCTGTCAAGTGCATCCCTGAGCTGTTGATGAATTGTGGATCACATGGAATTTAATGCTTTAATTTTATAACTAAAAGCACTTGGATGGATTTGATTGCAGATACAGTTCCAAGTGCAGACTGCAAATTTAAAAGAAAGGAAATCTTTACAGAGAGGTGGGTTGACTCGAAGAGAAGTGAAAATGGGGTTGATGATGAGAGAGTTTCATTATTACATTCAGCTTGGAGTGCCTTGCTATCCGAATCAGTAGATGGAGAAATTGCATTCTGGCAAAGTTCTGGACTTAGCAAATCTGCCGTGCCAAATGCCCCTCATTTGGAGAACTGCAAGTTGAGTGGACAAATAAATGAACATCTTGATAAGCGTGCTGAGAATGAGAGGCTTCCTCCTTGGACAACTTGGAAGGGATTACTAACCGCACACCCTGCGTCCATGCCCGCCGAGCAACTGAGGTACTTCAGGCATCAAGCAATGCCTGACGGTGCTTATCCTCCCTGGGTATGTTTCTGGTGTACTTGACAGAATGTCATTGTAACTGAGCAATTCCATTCATCTTTGGCGAACATTTAATTCTGGAAATGATGCTCAACATTGTTTGGATTTGAGAGAGATGGAGCGAGGTGAAGCAGAGAGAATTTAAAGATATCATTTGTTGAATGATTTGATGAGTAGAGAGGAGAGATTTCGAGTTGGGACATGATTGATTATTCTAAATTCCATTTTACCTTTCGAAATCCTGCTTGAGTTCTGTAATCAAACAAGGACACAGACCATAGCATGGTCACACAAACAGGCGATGATCATAGAATAATGATGTATAGAAATTGTCCGCACATTGCATTCCTCTCACTTCGTTCATGATTAGTGATCTATAATATTGCATCGTACAAATATTTTGTTTCTATTTCAAAGTTTTCCATTCTTTCCATCATGATTTTACTTAATAATGTTGTCAGGTTTTAGCTTCATTGCTTATTGTTATGATTCCCAGATTACTGGATCGGATGAAGAAAACTATCCTCTCACTAGGAAAGTGCAGCGTGACATATGGCTCCATCAGCATCCTGAGAACTGCAGGGATCCTAATATAAGATTTCTGGTTGCTGAGTGGGAGAGGTTACCTGGTTTTGGTATTGGAGCCCAGCTAGCTGGAATGTGTGGGCTTCTTGCTATTGCAATCAATGAGAAAAGAGTCCTTGTTACCAGCTACTATAATCGAGCCGACCATGATGGTTGTAAAGGTACGTGTGAAGAATCAAATCATTCATCTTTCTTCTGATTCTTTTTTAATGAATAGAAGTTGTTCTAATTGATAATTATTTCCAAGTTGTATTACATGGATAAGGATATGATTTTGTGTAAAAGCATCCTCAGATGAGTTACTTGTTCCTTGCATAAAAAGTTATGAATTTGCCCGTTCAATGTTCAATGATAAATGTCTCCCCCCAAGAGCAAGTGTTGTTTCTAAGTTCTAATCACCTAGTTTTTACCTAGTGTTATTACATGTCAAGAATGTGTTCTTTGGTGTGAAGCCTTAGAGATAACTAAAGGTTAGAGTTCGAAGATAACCATGTTGTTATTGATAAACAACCGTCAACACTTTGTTCTTACAGGTTCTTTGCGCTCCAGTTGGTCTTGCTACTTTTTTCCAGAAACATCCCAAGAATGTCGATATCATGCTTTTGAGCTAATGGGTAATAATGAAGCATTGGAAAGGGGAATTGTAACTACAAAAGACAATTACACATCAAAAGAAATATGGACTGGACGGACTCCAAGGCAAGTGATCATTGCATGTGTAATTAGAATTAACCCTTGGAAATAATTGTTGCTCTTATTCCCAAACGATTGCACAATTTGTATGACAGGGTATGGGGCAAACCGTGGAGGTTCTTGCAACCAACAACAGAAATAAATGGGAGTTTGGTTGCGTCTCATCGTAAAATGGATCGAAGATGGTGGAGAGCACAGGTAAAACTTAAAATTTACCGAGAAGGGAGTGAGACCTGCACTTTCGTGCCGTTCCTTAGAATTGTTAGCATTCTCAGATTTTACTTTCTTACCACCAGAATTTAAATGCAAATTTGGAACCTTAGCAATTCCATCTTATAATTCTCATTTTACTACTTTGCGGCTAGAGAAAATAGTTCATGATATTAATTCAGATGCAACAAATATCAGTGAGAGATGATTAGCCACAATCATATAGAAATGAGAGTATGAGGGTGATGGAGGCCATGGGCAGCGAGCAAATTTCCTGTATGTGGTGCCTTGCTTCTGCATTTATTTTACATATAGATTTGTTAGAATTAAAGCCTGCTGGCCTCCATGTTCTGGCACCTCAACCAACATTCCATGATGTTTAGCAGCAGTTTTGACACCCACTCCTCTCATGGAACAAGCATCCCTCTCCCTCTCAGTTAATGTCAGGCAGATGCTTTTATATTTATACAAGTTTGCAAATGAGACATTGTATAGCTGTCATCAGGCGATACGCTACTTGATGAGATTTCAAACTCAGTATATGTGCGGTTTGATGAATGTTGCCCGAAATGCTGCTTTTGGGAAGGAAGTTGCAAAGATGTCTCTTACAAGTCTCGGCAAGGAATGGCCAAAGGTTCTGTTAATCTTTAATCCCGTGCATTTACCTGTTATAGAGAACATTAATCTGAAGTCTTGAACCTCAGTTAGCTGCATTGTTAATCTTCACTGTATCGCCTAAAATGAACTATTTTTCCAAATGATTCTCATAATGAACATGTTCTAATAGGATTTTGGGAACAAGAGAAGGTCAGATATTGAAGAGTTTGTATGGTCCAATCACAGACCATGGATTCCTAGGCCATTGTTGAGCATGCATGTAAGAATGGGAGACAAGGCATGTGAGATGAAGGTAGTTGAGTTTGAAGGTTACATGCATCTTGCTGACCGGATCAGACAGCGTTTCCCACACCTCAAGAGCGTTTGGCTATCAACTGAAATGCAGGTTTGCGCCCGATACTTGATGCTTTTTTGTATTTTATTTTCTTACACACACACCCCCTCTTATCAGTATCAACGATCTGATACATTTTCAGGAAGTTATCAACAAGTCGAAGCTATACACGAGCTGGAATTTCTACTACACGAATGTAACGCGCCAGGTTGGGAACGCGACAATGGCCGCATATGAGGCGAGTCTGGGCAGGAAAACCAGCACAAACTATCCCCTTGTTAATTTCTTGATGGCAGCAGAAGCCGACTTTTTCGTCGGAGCATTGGGTTCAACATGGTGCTTTCTGATAGATGGCATGAGGAATACTGGAGGGAAAGTAATGGCAGGTTACTTGAGCGTTAACAAAGATCGGTTCTGGTAGGTATTATCTATCCAAAGTAGGTTTGTAAGTAAAAATGGAATGAGTTCATCTGTAAATGAGTTTTAATCTTTGCACCATAATGTTCCACTTGTACGATGTACAAATAGTAGTGTGATGAAATAATGTAGCGTTTGTCTGATCAAGGACGCAAATTTCTGCACTTCAAAACCTTGTTTGTATTTTCAAAAAATTTGATTTTTTATTATTATTTTTGTATCGATATTAAAATTAATTTTTTTAAAAAATTTATTATTTTGATATATTTTTTAGCAAAAAATATTTAATGTTAAACTTGATTATAACGATTACTTTTTAAAGTGTATTTTTATTTAAAAATATGTTAAAATAATATTTTATATATTTATGTTTTATATCAACACATTAAATGGATTCAAAAAAATATTAATTTTTTTTATAAAAAAAACCCGAGGAATTCTATTCGAGGGCACCCATGGAAAGCCTGTAGCTTGTGTAAATAATTCTTGTGGGCTACCAAACACGAAGTATCAACAAGAAAACAAAAACAAGATAGCTTTCTGGGCGTAGCCATCCCAATCAATGGAGGACTGGTGGGAATTTAAAGGAGCTCACAAATACCTCACTGCTTCCAAATTAAAAAAAAAAATTCCTTGAACGGCAAGGATCCCGGCCGTCGAAGAGGGACAAACAGTAAATGAGTCTGAATCATGCGTCATTTAGAGCATTGACAGGTCACTTGCAAGTTAAAACCCGGAATCCGGCATGGACACCATGAACAAAATCAAATTCCTGCAGGCTGCTGCCATCCTGGGACCTACAGGCTACAACTGCTGTCTGGCAATAGCAACGGCATCCACAACGGTGGCCTAGGGTGCTGACATTGAGGCATGGAAGAGACTGGCGCATGAGGAAAGCTCAAGACAGCCTTTTCTCACACCATCTCCTCGCCAGTGGCCGTAAAATGATGATTGTGGAGTTTTGTTGGGTTGTGGTCACCTTATCAAGCTGGGTGGCCAGTAATTCATGTCCAAAAGTCGCGATCTTCTTCACTTGAACTAGGGCAATTTTTTATTTTTATTTTTTGGATATAGCAATTTGTTGCAAAGGTTCCCAACAAGAAATATAAATATTCACCGGTCCACAATCTGAGATGCAGAATTCATCAGATTCAGCTGTAATCATTCTTCAGAAAAATCAAGATAAAACTGTGCTCTGAACTATTTCAGTGTATTCGTCAGAAAAGGGGAAGAAAATTAGTGGAAGATATAATGACAGAATGGGTTCGCATACACCTTTCTTGTCTTCTCCCTCCAAAGTCCAGCCTGTAAAAAGGATGATGCAGCCGTCTAGAAAGCCCAAGTTGCTATAAAAACATATTGCTATATTAACTATAAAAACATCAATATACAAGTTTTTTCAATATGTTTTTTTCTTAAAAAAGATTTAATTGTAAATCAAAAGGCTTGGGCATGTATTTAATTAAATAAATTGAAAATTATTTGTGTTAATAATAAAAAAAACGTTAAAGAATCAAGAGTATATATAAATCAAAATATTTGATCTCGCAAAATGAATCATGTACTCGATTTTGTTTAATAACTTTATTTATTAAAAATATTTTTTTAATCAAGCGATAACATAAATAAACACACATTAAAGCAATTTTTTAATTAAAATAAACACATATGAAAGCAATCGAATAATATATATATATATATATATATATATATATATATATATATATATACAAGGTTGTAGATACTAGAAAACAAATGTTATCATTTTATATTAAAACCAAGTAAAAACTAAATAATATTTAACCAAGGTCTAAATTAGAAAGTTGAGAGATAGATGTGAATGTATATATATGATCTCCAAACAAAGTTTATAAACTTGATTGTATCTAATAATTTTATTTTTTAAAATAAAAAAAGGAGGGCATGCATAGGAAAGTAATCAAATAAAATCAATTGAAAAGGTTTTTTTAAGTAGGGTTATACAAAAAGAATGTCTTTTAATATATAAAAATGTACATATTGAAAACTTATTCCTAAACTAAAAAAAATTAAATAATATTCTATTAAAAAAAAACATCTCAAAAATTTGTGAAAATTAAAAAAAAATATTCCAATAAAAACCTAACATTGAATCATGAAATTGAAAGGAAAAAAAATTAAAATTAAAAACAAAGAAAAATCAATAGACTAAAAAAAGAGTCTCATGCGTGATTTCTTGTCTCGGTGGTCCAACACGACTAGACTTAAAATAACTTACATTCATGGGTTTTTCAGCCTAAACTTGTGTATTTAGGCTGACTTGTGTGTGTTTGTGTTATTTTTTAATAGTTGTCGGCTACTTAATTTTTTGATAAAAAAAAAAAAGAAGAAAAAGTAACACATGCTTCTCCCAAGAATTTGTCAGAGTAAAGATTTTTTTATCTAAAAATTCACTTTCCAAGCTAATTTTTTATCTAAAATATCTATAAAACACCTTAAATACTTTAATAAACTTATATAGAACCTTAAAAAACCCAAAAACTGATCTAGAAATCCAAAATAAAAAACCTATGTAAACTTAGATCTACCTTCTAAGATGATGAGAAAGCCAAAAAATATATAGGTTAAACTCTTTTTTTATCGAATGAAAGCCAAAAAATATATAGGTTAGACTCTTTTTTATCGAATGAAATTTAACATCAACATCGACTATGGTTGAATCAATGTCAATTAAGACTTTTTTATCTCTTAAATTAGGAGCTAAAAAAATAATATAAAATAAAATTTTGAATTAAAATTGAAATTTTAAAAATAAAAAATTCTGAAAAAAAGTTAAACTACGAGAATCAAAGTAAACTTTAAAATTGCCACCTTTGATTTTCTATCTTTCAATCCTACCCTTGTTTAACAAATCAGAGTCCATTGGTAATCAAATTTAACCATAAAAAGACTAAATTAAGATGAAAAACTTCTATGACCAAATAAAAAGAAATATTGAATTATGTGGGAACTGTAACATGGAACCACAGTAAACTTGATAAGCTTCAGGAAAAGATCAAATTAACCCAGAGGAGAGGATGGCAAATTGACAATCACAAAAAAGGTAAACTTGATAAGCTGAGGCTTAGATACAAAGATTGATGTCTGAAAAAATAAAGAGGGGAATGAGAGTGAGCTATATATTAAAGGCGAAGGAGATCTTGTTCCTCTCCAATTTCACATCACATAAAAATACAACAGTCTTCCTAATGAAGTAATCACCTACCAAATATCCTGGGATTCATCCACTGCTTCATTCAAACGAAGATTGGTCAATTTGCGAAGCAGAGCCTTGCCCATGCAAAATGATTTTCAAGTGGCAAAGAACCTTGGACTATTTGGTCCATTTATTCTTCCACATCTTCACTCAAATGCTGTGCCCGCCCCTCCTCGCCTCTGGCTGCAGGTTGTTTCCTGTGTTTCTTGTTCTTGGCTTTCTTGGCTTTCATGCGGCGTTTCTTCTCATTGGCATCAACCCAAGTATAGTCTGCTGGTATGAGGAAAGGATCAATCTCATCCTTGTACCGGTGACTATCACTATCACTCGATTGCCCACCTCGACTCCCCCTCATCCATGAAATCCACGATGAAGCTCCTTCAGATTCCTTGGACTTCGCCTCCTGGAAATGAGCTGGGCTGGAGAGAGGTGTTGAGAATTCTTCTGATGGCTGTAGCTCCTCAAATTTTGTAAAAGTAACAAGCACCCGAATAGTTGGGACAATAGGGATGGCAACCTGCAGTAAAGAAAATGAAACATTAATCATGCTTCCCAACAGTTAAATAATTGAATGCAAAAGGTATGGATCTATTCATTTCGTCCATGCACTGATTTCTTTCTGATATAATTCACATCATATCAGTTCAAAGAAATTTTTCAACAAAAAACAAAAAGGAGAAAGATTCTGAAGCAAATTATTTAGATTCATTTTGTTAGCTTGCCATCAGTTATAAATGCACTAAGCCATGCAATAACATGAATACGAGTCTCATAAAATATTCTGTAATTTAGATCTTGAACATTTACCGATGACTTAATACAAAGGTATCAAAGTCCAGTAAACATCGGCTAACATGTAGAAGGCACCATTACATTACCACAAGCTTAAGTGCCAACTTAATCCCTTCTACACATAGCTTGTGGTTTTGAGATGACAGACTAAAAATCATGAGAAAAAACACACTTTTTTTTATCAATGGAAAGCACAACAGCAATAAATAATCAGGCAGATCCACTGGCCAAATCTGAAATAAAAATGCAAAAAAGATGATTTCTGAAATGTCAAGGTCAGCATAATAACCCATCTTTGACCAAAGCACTTCACTTTTGCCTGTTTGCAAAGTATCTGACATGAAGCGCCTAAAAAGAGATTTTATTATGAACTAAAAAAAAGTGCAAGATGCATCGATTAGAATGACATAATTGTGATAATTATTAATTCTATGAAGGATCATTAAAAGTCAAACACCTGCGTAGTAAGAGCACTAGAAGCCCTCCTGGACAAAGGATAAAAGACAGGCAATGATGAGAAAGACAATCATATAAAGGCAAATGATTGTTAGATTACTTCAATACAAAACTATTGAAATCTATTTTCTGATTTCATAAATGTAAAGAACTAATTCAATCATAAATTCTAGGTTAGATCTCTAACAGGTCAGCTAGTTCTAACTTTCCCTTTTACTATCTGAAAGCTTAACAAAGTACAATCTAACTCAAGTCTCCTCAAGTTTTATTTTTGTCTCCCAAAAAAATAAAAGCTTTGCTATGGTAGTCCACTAGTACTTCCTCAGCCTCAAGCCACAAGGAATAGCACACATCTCTTTTAACAAGATTTTTATTTCAGTTTTTTTTTTTTAAAAGGAAAAATGAAGACTTCCCTGAAAGGTAGTCGATATTGCTTAAATCACCCTGGTCCAATTAACTAACATGAATGAGCTTGGCAAAAAATTAAACCAGATAAGCCAATAAAGGGAAATTAAAGCATGGAGAAAAGGCCAAAATGCTTAAAGGAAAACCAATAGAGATTTTTCTGTGAGCCAAAATTGATTATCCACTAACAATTTCAGCAAAAGGAATGCCAAGTCCATTTGAAAAGTTTCAACAATTGAGTTGTTGAACAATGGTTTAGTGCTATTCCAGTTGAATCCCAGAACAAAAGAGCAGATTGCAACCAAGAATCTTAAAAAACTTATGGCCCAAAATTCTCAAAAATCATCTCCTCCTACCAGACAAAACAAAAGGGAAACAAAGAAAGCACCAAGGGTAAAAGAAATCCTTGTACTATCTGAAACAAAAGCTAATTTGCTTAGTATCATGACGGAAGCAGAGAACAACATGTGTAAATAGGGGAGGAGAAAATGTAAATTGACTAAATAAAAGATATAAATGACAGTGCAGGATGTGCTACCAATAAAACAAAGCTAGAGGAGATTTGAGGAATCTGATTTACCTTGACAGGAAATGTTCCCAGGGGAAGTTTTGTTGTCAAAAGCTCTCTGAGTCTCCTAATAGCCTTGACTTTGTTGGCTAATATGTCAAGTAAAGGCAGGAGCTCCTCAGTTTTCAAAGGAAAATCTGGTGTGAGCCACAAGACAGGTCTCAAACCCTTCTTGTACTCACTCTCATGCTTAGATTCGCTACTGGGCCCTTTCTTCTTCTTCTTCTTGCTGCTTTTATCTTTTCCTTTCTTGGCATCAGCCATATCCTCCCTAGCAGATTCAGATGATTTCTGATGATCAACAGGTTTCTGGGTGCCACCTTCTGGTGCTAATTTTGAAAATTTTTTCAAGATCTTTGAATCTTCAGGATCATCACTAGTGTTCTTTGAACCTTTGTTCTTCCAACCAAACCAACTCTTCTTCTCCTTAATGGAACCATTAGAGTCGCCATTTTCAAAGATTCCTCCAGAGCCATTTTCTTGGTACTCAACAACACTAGGTTCCTCATCATCACCAACACCATCCGAGTTCCCAGTACGAAGTGCAGAATCTAACTGTTTCCTCTCCTCAGCAGTCAACACATCATCAAACTCATCATTTTCAGCAGCATTTCCTAATCTCTCTTCATCCTCCACAGCAAAAAGCTCCTCATCAGTCATAGCACCAGGAACCCGTCTTGACTTCACACTGACCATAACATGAAGCATGTCATAAACTTTGGCCTTCCAATTTCCAACCATTTCTGTCCTCTCTTGCCGCCTCCAATTCAAATGTGGAACAAGCTCTGCTTGAGTGACGTCAATGCCCGGCCTATACATATTAGTTTGAGACATCAAAGCCACTTCATGGGCAACTTCTGCTTCAGTTGGTTGGGCACCAGCCCCCTCCAAAGCATTTGTAACCTCCTTTTCCTTATGGGCAAGAACAACCAAAGAACCTGGTGCCAAAGATATATTGCCATCCTCTGAAGAGTATCCCTCCCCAAGAAATAGAAATGTTTGATCTGACCTCTGAATGCGAAAACCATCAAAGCCAGCAAGAGTCATATCAGCACGGAGGTTAGAACCACGCTTCCAAATGCGGTAAGTATCTGATGGGGCAATACGGCCAATAAATGGGATGACAGAACTCTCAAAATGAAAAGTTATCTCCATATAAAAATCATGAATACGAGCTGCTGAAGCAACAATCCGCGGGAGTCTTCGACACCATTTTGCCCAAGCAAGAGGCTGGTAATGCCGAGCAATTATCATGGCGATTGTCTCCTCTCTTGTGCAAACTGCTTCTTGAAGTGCACTCCAGCCATTCTCATTCTGCAGACTCCAATCAGCACCGGCTGCCATTAAAATCTCAGCGGATATTGGATCCCGCAGCCTGACAGCAAGGTGCAAAGGAGTTTCTCTGCCAGGAACATCCCGGCGGTCAATGACAGCAGAGACAGAATCCGCCTGTTGCTCAGCAACAAGAGACTCTTCTTCAGTATTGACTTCACCAGCCTTGGCAAGATGTGGGAGGGCCGAGATAATTTGCCTAAGGGTAGCATAATCTCGGCGTGCAACTGCCAAATGGGCAGGACTATGAGCAAACTTGGACAAATCTTCCATAGGTTTTCTCTCCTGTTCTATTTCTCTTTCAATCTCTAAGCTATAAAGTTTGTTCCATTTCAATCTCTATTTCTCTTCCAAAAATTCTAGGGTTTCATTTCACCCTGCACAATTAGGGTTTTGCACGGTTCAACCTTCTTCTTCTTCTCCAACAATAAACTTGTAGCTCTTTGAAGGAGAACCAAAATAATCCAATTGAAAGAGATCAACAAAATTATCAATATTTAGAATACAAAAGATAATCCTGGCTCATTTTCTTGCCCAAATGTCTTCCATTTTCTTAGCTTCCAAAACACCAAAGCCCACTTCAGTAAAACTCCATTATACTGTAATCAATCTTTCAAAAAGCTCAAATCTGGAATAATTTAAAATAAAATAATTAGACCCCAAATTTAATTAAAAATTTCTAGGTTACCAGCTAAAAAACCTAAAAATTTCTGCTACACGTGAAAGATCAATATCCTTCGTGTTTGGCTATGAAAAAAAAGATTCCTTTTTTTTTCTTTTGCTTACTGAAACCTGACACAATCAATCAAATATATAACCGTTTTATAACGAACTCAATTTTATTTTCACTTTCCAACAATAATAAAAAAATTAATAAAATTACAAAAAACTAAAAAATCCAGTCGTGTTTCGTTTTCTCAGTAACCAAACAGTAAAACTATACTCTTTTCACAACCAAAGAGTATAATTACCTGAAAATATCGAAATCACAACAGAAGAAGAACCGGCAAACACGACCCGATCTCTTCTTTGAGTTTTCCGCTTCAAAATCTTTCAAATACTAAACAGTGAGCAAGAGAGAGAGAGAGAGAGAGAGAGAGAATTTTTCGATTCAAATTCTTTCAAATAGAAACTGCGAGCAAGCGAGAGAGAGACATAAGAAGAACCGGACGATTGATATTGATGCGATCTATAGGTTACGATCGACTCTGCCAAACAGTGTTAACTAGTAACTTGACGTGACCCTTACTCGGTCACGAACTCAGTTAGATCTCTTTCTCTCTGATTCCTTTCTTTTGCTTTGGTTCTTTTAACAGTCTCTCTAATCCGCTCTCTCTCTTTTCTCTATCTGTCAAATTTTTTTTCTTCAGGAGGTGAGAATAATACAGCATTGCCCTTGATGTGTTAAAATATTACGATTATGCCATTGCTACCTTTCTCCACTTGGCTACCTGGTCCTTCACTGGATTTTCAGGGTCAAGCAGTTTGGATTCTACTCTTATTTGTACTGTTTTTTAGAGTGAGAGTATGGAACTGGGCTTGACTTTTTAAATATTTACGGTTTTGTGCCACTGTACGTTGTACTAATGTTACTGTTTGAGAGATCCAATGATGCTTGATGCTGACACTGCATTCTGAAGGGCAGCGGTGAAAATGAGATTTTTTTTTTTTTGTTTACTAATAGCTTTATAAATGAGATATATGTAGAAAAATCATATGTGTTTCTAGTATGGATAGAAAAATAAATTATATAGTAAAAAAAGAAAATAATGAGGGATTTGATAAGAAATTAATATGAAAATAAATATTTTTTATATTTTTTTTCATATAATTATAAGATTTCTTTTTATATTGAAGCAATATTATAAATCATTTTATAATTGCAGCTAAAATATAAATATTTAAAATTTGTTAGGTATTATGGTTCAACTATATTTTTTAAAAAAATATAATTTTTTTAGGTTTAAATTTTTTTTGAATCGATTTGATGTGCTAATATTAAAAATAAAATTTTAAAAATAAAAAATGTATATTTTAATATATTTTCAAACAAAAAATAAATTTTACCACATTTTTTTCAAGTTGATATTTTTTTATGATTTATTTTGGTATGTGAATGGATAGATGTATTTATATATATATATAAACAACGATTTGGCTAACAAATCTCTTTGAAGTTATTAAAAATTATTTAATATTTCTTATTAATCATAATATTTTTATAGAACGGAAATGAAAACTTACTTATGAGAATTCACTTTATTATTCCTGGATCAATTACTTCAGTGCCACTTCAATTACTAGAATCAAAGTGATATTCCACAGTACGAATGTCTTTGTAAATCTTGCAAGTTAATATAGAGAGTCAAGATGAGAGAAGAAGAAGAAAGAACTATGTTCTTTCAATAATGAAAATTTATTATTCCATATGGGTTATGTCCCTTTATATATGATTAGAGAAGACGGTTACTTTCTTTAGTAACTTCTCTAATAACTTGGACCAGACCCATCCATTATGGGTAGACCAGGCCTAACCCAATAACCAATAATTTTTTATTTAAAATTTATTGTAAAAACTTTCATATAAAATAACACTTATTTACTGTCTTTAATAAATATCATTGATTTTTATTTTTTTAACATAAATAAATAATAAATGAAATTTAATAAATGTACTCAAATAATAATTAATGGATACTTTCATTAGCTTTTCTCGTAAAATAATTGGTTCTAACCGAAAACAAAAACATCTTACTTTCAAAACTTATAAATCTATATACTCTCTCTGTATCCATGACAATTTTTTTGTGGCATATAATAATCAATATCATAATAATTTTATTAACTCTAACTATAACTAAAATTTCAAGTAAAAGCAGCAAAAAAAATATTAAAAAACATATCATTATAAAAAGATAATATTGAATAAAGGTAGTCATTATCTTTTTGTTTTCGAATAACTAGTCAGTAAAAATAACTACTCAGTAAAGATAGTCATGATGCCATCAAAATTATTTTTAAAATCTAACTTTATTTAATTCAACAATAATTAAAAAAAATTAATGATTTAAATTCAAAGAGAAATGTATTTTTTTAGTCAAAAACCTCATTTTATTATAAAAAAAAAACATATCTTTTTTATTAGCAGCATAATGTTTTTAATAAAAATTCATTACTATTAAAATATATATTTGTAAGAATTTTAATGATTTAAACTAAAGAGGAAAGAAACTATAATTTTAAATAAAAAATCTCTTTATTTATTCTTGTATTTATTTTTTGTTTCGACATAAAGCATGTTTTTTTATTAAAAATATATTTTTTCAAATTAAAAGTTATCATGTTCTAGAAAGTAGAGTTCAATAAAAAAAAATGTCTTGATAATTTTTATATGATTATATGATAAACAAAATAAATAATAAAAAATATATTTTATTATTATTAAATATTCGTGAGGTTTCTTTGTTTTAAAAACTATGCATATTAGTTTTCTATACAGTAATTCACAAAGTAATTATTAATATAATTATAAATAAATAAATAAAAACTCTAATCTAATTTGAATGTCATGCATAATTGGATGATTTTTTTAAAGATCATCTTGATAATTTTATTTAAAATTCAATTTTAAAATATAATAAAAAATGATTGAATAAAAACCAAAAAACTTATGCAGGGATAAAACAATCAAATGATGACCTAATTAGTCATGTGTTTGCAAGGCTAGACACTTATAGGCCTCGAAAATTAGATTTGTGATTGGCTCAAGAAAAAAATTAAACCCTGCATGTTTTTTTTTTTTTTTTGAAAAGATTAAGCAAACTACACGTCTTTTGTGTTATCTACAACAATAATTTATGACCACTTTTGATGGCATGAAATTTAGGTTCTTGGATATTTGAACCTAAAAATCTAAATTTTAATTTATTTTTATTTAAAAATATCTTGAAAAATCCTATGAAACCTAATAACCTCATTTATAATCCTGAAATACCTTTTAATTAGTCTAAAAAATTCAAATCAAATTTAATAAAACAAATATTTTTAGATCCAAAATTATTTTTTCCTCGATATGATAAAAGGCCCAAATCACCTTCATCAAACCCTTATCTTCAAGATTAATCTATTGACACTAAGATCAAATTTTTTATGATCGAAAAATTGGTCAAAATCTTTATTTCTCCTCTTTCTTTTCAAAAACTTTATCTATCCTCTCTTAACATTCATGAACTAAACATAAAGAAAATGAATTTTCATGATCTAAATATAAAAATAAAATAACAAAGACCAAATAAAATAAAAAACGTTAGGACCAAATATGAATTTTTTTCACACTTTATGAACAATAAAAATTGAACAATTGATTAAATAGTGCAATCAACAGTACACTTAAGTATGGATTCATATCTCTTTTAGCTTTTTTTAACAATGTAGGTTAGTAAGTTGGTTTGTTTCATCACTAAACCACATTGATTCAAATTTTCACACTATAGTTCCTTGCAAGTGATCCGTGGCTTTATTGTTGAAGAAATTATTAATTTCAGTCTTGATATAGATATGATTGCAAGGATAAAAACTAGAATTTTAAATATAAATATGTCGAGACAAAATAGTAGAATAAAGTACATATTTTCTATGGAATAAACCTCTAATTAAAGGATATATTAAAAATT
Organism: Populus alba x Populus glandulosa; assembly: GCA_033617975.1. Classification (NCBI taxonomy): domain Eukaryota; kingdom Viridiplantae; phylum Streptophyta; class Magnoliopsida; order Malpighiales; family Salicaceae; genus Populus; species Populus alba x Populus glandulosa. Next base: position 3,493,780 of record CM066155.1, on the reverse strand, counting down.
CTTACAATTTTTATAACTAAACTGAAAATTTTTTCAATATTAATTGGAATGTGACTCCTCTTATTTATGTCATATTTCCATCCAAGATGGTTAAAATCATAAGTTGACTTATAAAATTATATGATTTTACGAGTCAACATATACTTATATTGCAAAATTGTTTTAAAAACTGATAAAATCAACTAAAATAATTCTAACTTGGTAAACTCGTGATTTTAATATTGGTTTTACATTTTCATTAGATTTATAATATTGTCCCACTTCATTACAAAAACAATTTTTTTTCACTGTAAAACATAATGATTCTCCACCTTCCACGACAGCCTCCTCACTAGCCTTAACTGACAGCTTCCCCACTACCACAACAACATCACACACGATCTCTCTCTCTCTCTCACACATAGTCCTAATAGACTCAATTGTTTATCTCCTCCTCACTAACAATTCAGACTTTATCTTCATCTCCCATAACATCACAATCATAACACTGGTGACAAAGCAATCTGAGACTCACAAGCTTTCATCTCTTTCACAATGACCTAAGGATCCATGCCCACCACTAGAAATAGTATATTCTTAAAGGAAATGAGGAAAGTAGGTATTTGAACACAACAACCCAAAAATTGTTGGCTTGTCATTAATGGAAAGGTAAACTTTTATTCTATCTCTTGATTTCATGATTTTAGTTTTATTTTTCATATATTACAGTACCTTAAATGCTTTTATGAGACAATTATCAGTATTCAATTCATGTATGTTTGTTTTTTACCTTGTAATTTCATTTGAAATTATGATTTCTTAAGGAAAAACTTTAATTTTGAATGTATAAATTTCTTATCTCAATCCTTACATTAAATGTAGAAGATCCTAAATCACCAGTTAAGGTTTTTTCTTAGATTACATTGGTAGTTAAATTATTGACATAATAATCCATGTAGTTGACCTCAAAAACCCTAACTAGTTTGTTTGGATTGTTATTATTGTTGTTCCATGAGTTAAATTATATTTAAAAACATATCATTTACAAATGATTGATGAAGTTATTAAACTTGAAATTTGAATTTGAATTGTTGAAATAAAGGATCATTTGAATTGATTTTTGTTTTGGAATATTTTATTTCATGTAACCTTGTTTACATGCTTGCAAATTATGGCCTAACAATCTTGTTTGAATTTATTACAATTTAGTTCAAATAATATTGTTTGAATTGATTAAAAGACTAATTTGAGTTGATTCTTGAACTACTGAATACAAATAATTTTTTAAAAAAAAAAAACTCATCTAGTAATAGGCTTGATGTGAGATGGCAACATGGTATATATATTGATAAGAAGACAAGAAAAGGTTAATGTAAGTATTGTCAAAAAATTATAAGTTCATGCATTTTTTGTTTCAAACATCATACAACTTACACTTGTAAAGATGTTGAGCCTTAAATACCAAAACTATAATGAAGGTGATTTTGGATGTTATGATAAAAAGTTAAGAAACAATTGGAAAAAAAAAAAACTAAAGATGATGAAGATGAAGGGAAACAAATTAGCTCAAAAGACAAAAAAAAATATAGCAATTAGTGAGAGTGAAAGTACATAAACTATCATGAATCAAGTGCTAAAAAAATATCTTAGAGAAGAAGCATTTCGATAAATTGCAAGGCTTTTTTACACCAATGCAATTCCATTTAATTGTGTGAAAAACCCTGAATTCTCAATGAACCTGAATTGGTTGCAAAGCATAAACCAGGTTTCAAGCCTCCATCTTAACATGTTATCAGAGAGAAGTATTTAAAGAAAAAAGTAGATCAAACAATGAATTTACTTGAGAAATACAAGCTAGAGTAGAAAAAAAACATGTTCAATAATTTCTGATGAATTAACAAACAAGAAAAGATGTTTTATTTGCAATTTTTTAGTTAATAGTCTTAAGAGGAACATTATTTTTGTCATCAATGGATACCTCTAATATGTCCAAGACTATTAATAAGATATTTGATATGTTGGATGCTATATAGAGAGGATTAGGGAGGAAAATATTGTTCAAATAATCACTGATAATGCTGCAAATTATAAGGCAACATGACAATTATTGATGAGAAAAAGAAAAAGATTGCTTTGAACACCATATGTTGCCCATTGTATCAACTTAAAATTGAAAGATTTTGAGAATAAGCTATAGGTTCATCAAGTAACTATTGTTAAGAGAATGAGAATTAACGCATATATTTATTCAAGAACTATTCTTATTCTCATGATAAGACACTTTACAAAAGGAAATGATTTAATTAGGCATACTAACACTCAGTTTGCTACTATATACTTGACTCTAGAATGTTTAAATGATACTTTTCTTACATGATACTACCATGTGAAATCCACAATTTGGATCATGAAACTAGGATAAATTTATAAAAAAAGTTATAAAGTTCAATTATTAACAGATCTAATGTTAAAGGTTAAAATTAAAAAATATATATATATGAGACCAAGATAACTACACATAAAGCAAATTAAAAAATATACGAAGCCCAATTCTAAAACAACCTAATGTTGAAGGATGAAATTAAAAAGAAGAAGAAGAAAATGAAGGGATTGATGGATGATGAAATAAAAAAAAATCAATTAAAAATAATTTTTTAAAAATAAACTATGTCAACCCTTGTCAACCTATCAAATTTGTGACTAGAATCATGAGATCAAAATAACCCCAGCAAATAAAATAAATTATGAAGCTCAATTAAAAAAAAATTAACTAAAAAAGGACCTAAAAACTAGGGGTGATCATTTTCAGTTCGGTTTGGTTTGGTTTATACCCAAAAAATACAACCAAACAAAAAAAAGAGACCCGAAACCAGCCAAAACCGACGGTTTTTGGTTCGGCTTTTTATCCAAAAAACCTATATGTATTTTTTTGGACTTTTTTTGCTTTATTAGCACAGTGAGGACACTAAATAAAACCTAGTAACCAAAAACTCAATGAGTATATAGTGCAACAAATCCATTCTCGATTCTTTCAAAACATAGTCAAGGCAAATAAGCTCATAAGAATAAACCAAACAAGTAACAACAATCATTCTTCAGGAAAAAAAAAAAAACACCTCATATATTACAAAAGTTAGGGTTTTTTTTGTTTACTTATAAATAAACTAATGATTACATCATAAGCAAAAGAAAAGGGTAGATGAAACTTGAAACATACGGGTCAATGGAAGGGGAGGGCTTGCTAGAGCTTGGATCGTCCATTGATTTTGAGATTTTGCTAGGGTTAATAAAATTGAGAGTGGTCATCTAAATTTAAATGTTTGATTTGCATGTATTCTTCTCTTCTAGGGCTGGGGGTGTGAATATTTATATTATATATTTGCAGTGTTGGAGGTGGGGTTAGCAGAGAGAGAAAGGGGGTGGCGGGTGCTTTTGCTTTGGCAGTTTGCTAGGGTTAGGCAAGAGGGGGATAAAAGTTTCTATTTATACAAGTGGAAATGGTGCTTACTGGTTAGGGACCTTTTTTTTTTAACCGATTGTGTCCGGGTTAACCAGTTTTCGCATTAAAAAACCAAAAACTGAACCGAACCAGGATTTTTTCTAAATATTGTAATAGTTTTTTTTCTCGGTTCGGTTTTTTTGGTTAAGTTTTTCTCGGTTTATCGATTTTTTTAAGCACCCCTACCAAAAACAATGAATAAAGTTAACTCAAGTCAACCTTCCAAAGCCGTGACCCAATTCATGACACAGGATAAACTCACAGAAAGCAAATTAAAAAAAAATTATGAAATTTAATTTTCAACTAATCCAATATCGAATGATGAAATTAAAAATAATATCAATTATAAAAACTGCCCTAAAAAAACTCGAGTCAACGCATATTAATTTGTTAATCTCGTGACTTGGATCATAAAATTAGGATAAATTCATAAAAAACAAGGGGAAAAAATTACAAAGCCCTATCTCTAATAAATCTAAAATTAAAGGTTAAAATCAAAAAATAAATAAATTAGTGAGATTAATATATAACCCAACAAAAAATAAATAAATAAAAATGTATAAGGCATAACTCTTAAAGACAATCATATATTAAACAATAAAAAAAATTAAGTTATTAAAAGATGAAATTAAAAATATATATATATAATATTATTTTAGTTAATAATATTTTATAAATATATCCACCGTGATTTGGCCGTACTTTTTAATATTTTAATAATAGTAATAATAATAATAATAATAAAAACCTTCTCCGTTTCTTTAGGGGCTTTGTAGTATCTCAATAAAGAACTTCAGTGTACCATAGCAAAGGCCCACTTGATTTCCTTGTCCCTTCTCGTTTTGATGCAAGTTCTAATTTAGCTCTTATTGTTAAGAAATTACTAAATTAGTCCCTCAGTTTAAGAAACTTGTTATTTAATCCTTATACTTTCATTTATAATTGCCACGATGTTAAGCTATTATCAATTTGGATTTTGAATGAAAATGTGACAAGGTAGCTGTACGACCAAAGTTGATTGTGGGATTATTAATAGTTTTTTCAAATTAGAGGAAATAATTTCTATCGGTTTAGGGTTTGTTTGTTTTTGTGTTTTAAAAGTATTTTAAAAAAACTAATTTATTTTATTTTTTTCTTTGCTTCGAATTAATTATTTTTTGTATTTTCGAATCATTTTGATGTACTAATATCAAAAATAATTTTTAAAAATTAAAAAAATATTATTTAGATGTATTTTTAAACGAAAAACACTTTAAAAATAATAACTATCACACTTTCAAACACTAATTTATAGTTTAAACATCATTTTTCCTCTCAGGTATAACAATGAGGTGTTTGAGAATATAGCGGTGATTGTTTTTTAAAATATTTTTCATTAAAAAGTGTATTAAAATAATATATATTTTTTTAATTTTTAAAAATTATTTTTAATATCAACATATTAAAATAATTTAAAAATATAAAAAATTAAAACTTTTAAAATATATAATTTTAATATCAACAACAACAAGTACACCAAATGTGGGGTGCTCTTCTTTGATGGAACCCACACACGCTTGGCTCTCCAAACTAATGTCCATGGTCCCCTCACACCCATGTGGCCATGGCTCACTAAAGTCACAACCTTTTGTTTGATGAAAGTCCCCACAAACTTAGCCAGCCCTTACAAGCTAAAAATATAAAGACCATGGCATTTCTTCTCTCTCTCAATTCCTCTCTGTAGAAATGTTATTTGGTTTTTCAAATCTTTTTTCTGAAATATCTTGTTCTACAAGGTCACTATCAAATTCTGTGGCCAGTACTAAAACAGTGGTAAAATGAGGTACAATCCTGGCAACTTTCACCATTGATAACGAGCGAACAGATATGGAGATCTAGTGATATGACTGTAAGAAGAATAACCCTAGTTCTCGAGGCAACAAGCAATGCAATGATCTCAAAAATCTCTTGCATTCTTGGAAAAATGGGAGTTTTTTTAGATAAATCCGAGCCTGTATTTGTATTGTCTATAGCCATGGTGGAACTCCTGCACTCTTTTCGTGACGCCAGAGAGTGCTTTAGAGGAATAGTAGAAATAGCAGAAGACAACGTATATAAAACCATTAAAAAAACACTAAAAATACATCATTTTAATATTTTTCTAAATAAATAACGTTTTTGAAAAGCATTTTAAAGCAGAAATTGTACCCACACACCCTTGAGCTCTAAATTTGCTTGCTTTCATTAGGGGTCCTAATTCTGTCAGATAAAAACCATCTGATGATTAAGACGTTGATTAACATTAACTAGACAAGAAAATCCAATTTTATTTCCCATGATTCAATCGAAAAGTTGTTGTCGGGAGAATCCATAGCTTTCATCTTCGGCCCCTTGAGAACTACATGTAACTAACAAAAACAGTATTAAGATCTTAAGGGTGTGAGGAGCTGCGGATATTTTGTTTCATAGGAGTTGTCTAGGCTTTTTATGTGATGAGACACTTAGCCATCAACTCGGTAGGGTCATTAGTTGTAAAAGAAGACACCAGCTTCTCATGTGAAAGTCATTTTGTCTGCAAAATCGAATAAATTCTAACACCAACGCATAGCTCAACAGCGTTCTCACAAACAGGAAGAAGATTCAAGGAGTCTGTCTGGTAATTTTTATTTGTTGAAGTTGATTGATCTCTGGGCACGAAAAGATATCTTTAAGATCCTCCAAGTTACCAGAAAAGAAGATTTCAGAAATTCTTTCATACATCTTTTTATCGAAAATTCATGCTGGGAACTCGTTTAAGAAGTGCCATGATTTGGAAAGATTAAAAAAAAAATTACCCACTTGTAAGAAGCTGCCTCCGAGAGCCGTGGTTCTCCTTGGGGCCAGTGTTGTATCATATGCATTATTGAACAGTTCCATGAAGGACTGATAAGTCTATGATTGTACGGATCCAGAACTGAAACTGGTGGCTCCTACAAGCAAGAAACTGTTCGATGGACCTGACTAATCATACTAACCAGACCCACAACACTGATCAAAATGTTCAACATCAACTGTCGTGCTCATCTTCCATTTCTATTCCCGGTGTTCAGAACGGGGACTGAGGAGAAGGAGAAGACCAGAAAATCACTGCATGGTGTGAGCAAGCAATCCCCTTCTTCTTCAAAGCTCTGGTTTGAAGCTAAAAAGCTATTTCAAAAACAAAGGGAGCTGACATGACAATCGAATAGGTCCAACTCCCCTATGAACAACTTGCATTGAATTGTAATTCAAAAAGCTCAAAGGTCATTCTTCGAGATATAGGTCCTGTGTTGTGGCTACAGTATAAGAAATGCCTCGTCTGCATCTCGAGTTTTACCTTATCCAAATAGGTCTCACAAATGAGGCTCTGCCAGAGAGTAAAATCTGGGGAGCAAATATGATTCCAGCCTAGAAATGGGCATTGATCCATTAACACGGGCATCGAAAGAAAGAAATCATTTGAATTGATAGGGTAAAAGGATTGCATTGCATCTTGGTACAGAAATTATGATGAGCTTTCGATGGACTTTGCGCAATTACATCCCAGTTTATCAATAGAAGCCATCAATCCAAATAATTGGTGGATTCAAAATTTCCGAGCAAATAGTTCACACGTGATTATATTATTCATTGACGCAGCAGAGCTCCCAGCAGCTAATACTGGAACAATGTTGTATATGGGTTCTTTCCCAACTTGAACCCTCTGGTCCATCTCAGCTAGTCCATTCATAGCATTTTTGAATGCCAGTGACAATGTCTCCAGTGGAATACCGCTGGCTGTTGGGAAGTAGGTCCTTAAAGTCTATAAAAGAAAATGACCGTGTGAGATTACTAAAGCAAAAAGTTATGAAGAAGGTAAAGGAAAATGAAAACACAACAGTTTTCTCTGGTGCATGTGTGAAAGCGTTGTGCTTTTGTAGTCTACTGTATTTGTACAAGCATTCCCTGGTGGTGATTCCAGGGAGCTTCAAAAGTTCAAAAAGAACAGTATCATTGCAACATTAGCAAGGCTTTGCAATATATGATTGAATATAGTAAAGAGCCAAATATCAGAAGTGATCAGAATTAAGGAATAATCAACTGTTTTAGAAAAGAGTACAGGAAACTCACCATTGTGTCTTCCCAAGAAAAACCGTTCTCCATAATCACTTTATCAAGAAGATAAACACAAAATCTTAAAACTCTTTCCATATGCCCCTTCGAGACAGAATTTTGATGATCCACGCCTTCATCATTGACACCAAGAGACCCAGAACAGATCTTCACAACAATATTTTCTGTAATAGACAAAATAATTGCACATATCTTCCCAGTAACAACACATTTCTGAATGCAAGAATCATGCCACTGTGCATGCTGAAATCCCCAGCGATTAGCAACTGTAAAAGAGGATGGGTTTTGAACACTTGTAACTGCTGTTTCTGCATCTTCTGGGACGAAAAGAATGGGTTTAACTTCTACAAATGCCCTACAGTAACCAGAGAGGCAATGGAAAGCATTTCAATAGAGAAGCTCATCCAGGTAAATTTCAGCAAATCAAATCCACACACTATAGTATTGACAAGTGTCAAACAACTGGTGTTATAGTAAATGTTCCAGGTGCCACACATGACATTCTCTAAATACTTTGTTAGATGCTATGATATTCTTGTGTAACTATGTTAAAATCCAATAAAAATATTCTTATTGGCATACAACAATTATCATTTAACATATACATGCAGGATATTTGACATTCAATTTAGTTGTATTTATTCTATTGCCAAATACAATTAGTAAAGTTATCCAAACTTAATACACAAATACACAAGATACATACAAACTGTTGAAATCCAATACAAAGTTATGTCAATTTAAGTTTATAAAAAGTATACTTGCAAGCTGATATGCTCTCTTTTATTTTCACTCTTCAGGGTACTCTATTTTTCTCAAACAGTTTCAAGGACCAAATTACTTAATCACCATATGCTCAGATTCCAATAGATACCATTTCACATATTTATGTATTCAAATAACTTATCCTAATTCATATTTTTTGTTTCACCAATTTCATCAGGTAAACTATCCCATTTACTATTGTCTGTCACTTTTATTTTGTTCTTTTATTTGTGATTCTAAAATTTTCTACAATTTTTTTTTAAATTTATGTTGAGTTAGTAAAAATAGTTGGCAAACAAATACAAACAATGCAAACATCTGCCTAGTGGCTAATATGTTGGATCAGGTTTCCAAATTCAAAGATATGCATATAAATATGAAATAGCATGACTATGAGATGGTAGATAGAGGCATAGAGATTCCCATTTAAAAGGTCATAAAGGAAAATCAGATGTACAGAAGAATTACCTTTTTGGAAGATCAGGCACAAGAACATAGAGAAATATTGGATCAAGAATTTTGCACTTGCTTCCTTTATCTAATTGCAGCAGTTTCATTTGCTTTAAGAAAGAGTCCTGCTTCTCCTGGATCTTAAGTCTTTCTGGCAGCGGAGTATGTGCTGAACAGTAAATGGTAAAAACAATAGCAGAGGTAGATACTGAGCAGTTAAAGACATTTGCCACTGCTTCACTGTTTCCTAGTGCTTGTTCCAGCTCAGCAGAGGGACCTCCATTGCATAGCATCATAGTGGGCGGGTCCAACCCCAACTGTCCAGCCATGTGTAGTATCTCCTTATGCAAGGTTGCCTGAGAGCAAACAGTAAAATAAAAGGATTCAAATCTACATGCGATTATGCAATTATTTCAAGCAGGGTGATAGCAAAAGTACTCAAATATAATTATACACATACAGGGAAATGACAATTTTGTTCATCTACAAATACAGTCATCGTGTTCAAGACTAAGCAGAGCAATATCAACAGTGCAATCATTGTCTAATCAGGTATGTTCATGATCCTGGAGCAGAGCACATATAAGCAACCTGTCAAGATTTCCCTGCTATCATAAAATCCAATTTCTCGCAATTGGCAATATCTGTCTAAATATTTCATACTAACAGAAACCTTGAATCTTAGTTTTTAACAAGTAAAATTTTCCTTCTATGTACTATTCAAACTACTTCCACCACCATTTGAGAAAGAAAAATGAAATCAGGGAGCAGGAAGTGTGACACTACCAACATAACAAATAACTGATAATTCAAAAAAAGTAGTTTACAGTACCTGGCTATACGGCCCAATGCAACTGGGTGCCCAAGAGGAAATGCTTTGCACATGCAACACATTTTTGCTGTTATCATTTGCCACTAGAACTTCAATATAAGCTCTCCCCAAACTCGCTTGCAACAAAGGTAGTTCTATTGTGCTGCGAGATGGAACACCAAAAGGGCACTTTTCCTGGGTAATGAATCTTACATATGTCTCGTTTACTGTAGCAAACTCATTCATATCAGCAATATAAAGATGAATATATAGGACATGCTCCCAGCCAAAACCATATCCTGCAAGCTGTGATTCAATGTGCTTCAGAACAACTGCTAGATCTTCATGGGAACCTGCCAATAAAAAGCGGTCCAAAACCCTAGAGAAATTGTAGAGTCAAAAGGGAAAGGTGAAAGAAGCTATGGGCATGGGTTAAGATATATGCTTCTGGGGAGTGATGAGGGAAAATGCACCATTCTTCTAATGTTACCTGCTGAAGTTTTGCATGAATCTTGCAACCAGCAACAAATGGAAAATATATTATCCTTCTTTGTTTTAGAGATGTAAATTCTATCATCTCTAACTTCAACTGAATTAGTTGTTTCAGAATTAGACTGGCATGTAGCCTGGCTTCTTTGTGGGAAATCTCCTTGCACTACAAACACAGAACCCTTTTTTTCCAGAGAGGAATCACTGGCTTTGTCATTATCACTTAATGAAATGACTGTGTCCTTATTTTCCAAATGAAATGCCAAAGGATGAATGACCCCAACTGAAGCTATAGAGCCTGGAGAGTGTAGTACAGTTTGAAATTCATCGAGCACAATTCTGGCATTCTGAGAATTTGAAACAGTTACAGAAATGATAAAACTTAGTACGAAAAATAAAAAAATGAACACAAATTCTGTTAAAAGTTAAAACACAAGCTATCTTAAGATAAAAAATATAACAAAAATATGTTGCATTGCAATAGCATGAACAACTTCCCTTTGAAAACAGGGATCATAAACTAGAAACTATTATTTTTTGAGAGAAACGACAAAAAATGAGTAAAATGTCACCAAAAGCACCACACACCCCTGTCTTATTATCATACAATAAGTTTTCCAGACATGATGAAGAAGAAGAAAAGGATGGAGGGAATGGGATTGGGAATCAATATTACACCTAAAAAATACAAGGCATACTTACTACGAAAAGTGGACAGTCAAGCGTCAGTGTTTCATATTCTCCTCCTTCACCACATACATTTATCCCATACAACCTACCAAAAGAATGTCAAAATGAGCAATGTTGGTATCAAGTTGTGCTTAAACAATGGAAAAATACTACAAGGAAGAAGAAAAAATAAAAGCATACTCTTTCAACTTATGCAGATGGGCGGTCAAGAACGCTATTTCTTTGCCCAAGTGCTTTGCAGGGTCTAAACCGATGGCTGCTACCTATGGCATTAGAGGACTATTACCCTTCACATTTGAGTCCACAATTCATCAAAGTAAATTTGGAAAGATGTTTCACTTCATACCTTTACAGTGATAGCCAAAATCCCATTTGTTATCTGGTTGGACAGGAAACAAAATTATCCGACAAGAAGGGCATTTCAGATCTTGATACCACTCATTGAGAAAATACAATTTACCATTTCTTGAAGGAGCAACGACTGATCTTGTTTCCACAAATACGCTAGAGAAACAAGCCCTAACCTTGAACAAACACTTTCCACTCGTAACCTCTGGTAGTCCGATGCAATAGCACCAGAAGATACTGCCGTAATAGAGGGAATCTGTCTTTTGACTTCATTCAACAAAATGAACATATCTTCGACTTCATCACCTGGCGTTGTCTTGTAGTTAAGTGTTTGATGCCTGTAATCCACAAAACAGCTAGATAATATTCACTCTAGGATAACGATAGAATTTTCAAATAGTAGTTTATATGAATTTACCAAGAGCTCCTAAGCTTCATGCAGTTAAAATATGGTCATGGATAACACAATGCCTCGGAATACATTACATACAAGCCTAATTCTTGACTGGCATTGCCCAAAATAAGACATATGTTTATACCAATAGCATCCTCTAAAAGAGAGCTTGCCTTGTGGATCCTTGTATACGCCTTCTGAATAATGGCAATCCCATGCATTCTGCATAGCTGACAATTATTTGGTGCCCGACCTGCGAAAAATAAATAAATAAAGTGTTCCAACGATACACTAGAATACATAACACAACTTGCAGAAAAACAAAAGCGAAACAAACACTTCAACGGAATTAAAAACAAGAAACCATCCACTGAGACAAAAATTAACCTTAAGCCTTGAAACTGTTATGTAAAGACAAAAAATACAAATATATATACATATACTTACAGTTTGATACATGAAGCTATCTAACTCATCAACCGAGTCATCAGCAGGCATCAAATTTGCCAATGCAACAATCTATCAAAATTCGCAATTCAAAAAATAAAAACCCATCGAAAAAAAAAGATAAGTACAAAAAAGACAGAAAAAATAAAAGAAGGTGGTATGTTTGGTGGGTGAGAAAGTGTTGGTTTCTCAGGAAACAAACAAGAGAGAGAGGAGAGAGAGAGAGACCTCATGGCCATATTGGATGGACTTCATCATGGCATAACAACTATCCTTGCCGCCGCTTACTAGAGCTACCACCTTCATCTTCGTTTTCACTGTTAGGGCTAAAGAGGAGAGTTGATGGTTAGTCCTGTTTATTTGACTTCTGTTCTTCTTGACAAGCTCTTAGCCATTTGGAGACGCTACTCACTCATCCTTTCGGGGTATGTATTTTAGTTCATCTCATCTGTCTTCGAAACCAGTATTTCCTTTTCTTCAAGAAATAAAATAGAAACAAATATTCCCTCGTTTACATTATTATTTTTATTATATAAATAAATAAATGCCATTAAATATCTCCTAACGTCGCCTCAACTTTCAAGGGGATCAGTTTCCTTCTAATGAAACTCAAAATATTATTATTATTATTAGATGTATTTAGAGAGCGATTTAATTTCAGAGCACAAAAAACACTTGAAAATACTCTGAACTATTTTAAAAATAAAATAAAATGGAAGCTTTTCGCAAAAAATAAAAACAAATTGAACTAAAACCTAAAGCATATGGTATTTGGGAAAATAGATTTGAATTTCATTTTTCCCAATAAAAAAAGGAAAATTACTTTTACTTATTTTTTTTCCATATAATTATATCCATCACCTCCGAGTCAAAAAGTTTCTAAGAAAAATTCACCAATCAAAAAGAGGATCTGCACTCTCCTCTCACATAACAGTAAAATCTATACTTATGTGGAAAGACTAAATACAATTCTTAGCATATTTAATAATTTCTATCCAAAAGAAATCCGAAAAGAAGACTTAATATTGACCCAAAAAACAACTAGTCCAAAAATAATTGTTATCGTGGAATAAAAAAATCTCAAAGTGAAGAGAAAATGGAGCGAGGACGACATGCGTTAATCTAAATTGTTTTTGTTTTAAAAAATATTAAAATAATTTGAAAATATTCACCGATAACATAAATTCAAGTCATTATTTTAAAATTTAAAATTATACGTGAAAATAATATAAAAATATATAAAAAAAATATTTTTTTTAAAAAAAATTAAATTTTAAAAAACTCAATTTACATCACATTTTCAAACAGGAGCTAAGAATCCGACTGACAGCATTTAACGGTTTTAAGCAGGTCTTCCCTACACTTCACATCTCAACCATTACATTTTTTTGAGAAGAGCTAAAAAAAGACAGCCCCGTGAACCAGCGAAGGCACAACAAAGTTTATGCAGAGAAGCATAATCTGGAAATTAGTTGTCATCACATCACAAAACGAGCGAACCAAACGAGAACGATAGGCCTGACGAAGGAGGATCCAGGGGATGAATTGACAGTCTAGAGGAAACAAGAACACCACGCTAAATTTTGTGCACAGCAAATGAGGAGGAAAACTACGAATATATATGGTAACCGATAAATTGACAATCCAAAAATTGATAAGCAAAGGAAGCCTACCCCAGCACCACCCAATTGATTACCGTACAGGAAACATAACAAAAATAACCAACTACTAAATTAGAAGACCTCGACAGGGATTATATCTTACAGATTGATAAAATAAATAAAAAATGCAGTAAATGTTCTGAGCTACTTCAACCTGGACTTGATTAATCAACTCTTGGAAACTACCTCTCCTTTACAGGAAGGAAGTTCAGCTTCATGGACCACGGCTCTAGAGTAATTATCCTTGTTGTTTGTCGAATTATGCACACAAAAGCTTGAATATGTCCCCCCCTGCTGGCATTTGAAATAAAAATGCATTCCATCCCGCCAGACTTGGACTCTCTTTAAAAAGGTTAAAGAACGATCCTTTGAGTTTACTGTTTTCCTGTCTCACGGTCTCTGTAGAAGAAGAATCTAGAGCTTTTTGTGCAAGCACCTTCAGCAAAAGCAAGCTCGTGAATATAAAGCAGAAATTCCAGCAGAAATTCCAGCACAAGACCGGGCATTGAAAACTGAGAAAAAGAAGAATGCTTCATTTGTGAAGGTTCTTGCTAAATCTCCATGCCCCAACATGCATGTGTAGATGATGTAGTAATTGTATGGAAGGGGAAAGCAGGCATTATTCTCACATGGAGGCTTGAGAGTCATTTGAAGAATGAAAAATACAAAAAAGTATGGATGAAGTTTGCCAGAGCTGCACAGAATATGCAATCTAGCCAAGGGAGCATGCTCTGCACAGTCATTTGGAGGATATTTGACCCTCTTATATAGCAGAAATTACACAATCTAGTAGAACGATCAAATGGTCAGAAAATCTAGCCAAGGGAGCATGCTCTGCATAAAGCTCACAATGCATGAGCATTGCTGGACTCAAATGCTAAAACTTCATCACCTCAGAAGGTATGTAACAATTTCTAACTTGTGCGACTAAGAAAAAGAGCACAGGGGCTAGACAACACAACAAATAGAATCAGCATAACAAAAACTGAACTGGTTTACCTAATTGAACTCAGAATGGAGCCTCAAGTGATTCATCCCAAACTTCTGCACTACCATTAGAAGCATCTTCAACATCTTCTTCCATTGAAAGCCTAATATATTCTCTATGTGCAAAACGATCCCACTCTGTCAATGTTGGATTCTCACGCTCCTGGTTTGTTGCAATACCATCAAAGCTATCTTATTAATGCTAAGTTCAAATTTCATATTGAGCATAGAGCATAAAATAGGTGTTAAATTACCTGACGAATGAGAAATGGATCGCGGGTTTCAAAGGCCATAAATTTATTGAGGTTGAAAAGGATGTTGAAAACACTCCCTGAAAGTTTACAACCTTTTAGGTCACGGAGGGTGATATAGCCATCATCCTGCAGCAAGAAAACTTGGATGGTAAGCAACCAAAACATTTCCAGATGGTGGTGTGATGGGAACAAGAAGGAAATAAATTGGCACTTGATGACCAATCATGTTTGCTTATGCTATCCCATTGGGACTTAATTTAAATTTGATTAGAGACAGTAATGAGGTGGGAACAAAAATTTAGAACATCATTAGATGTAGTTTTCCTTGAACATGCTTCCATGTGCACTTTAAATACACTGAAGGACAGAGGAACTACCATTAAAATTACAGAAGAGCAAAGGGCAAACCTCTGGTCCAATCATGTCAATTATCTGGCACAATATATCTTCAAAAAGCACAGGCTCTTGAGCCATGCATTCCATCCGATGCAACTGCTCCTCGTAAAAGAATTGCATCTCATTCCGTGTCAGAATTCCATTTCCATCCAAATCTATGCACTTGAACCTAAGAAGAAATCGAACATCACGACTCATGAGCAGTTGATCAATAAACCAAAACACTCCCTTGAAAAAACATATGTTGCCAAGTACATACAGAGTAACACCCAAGAGAAGCAATAAAGAACCATTATAAGATAGATTCTACAACAATAAAATAAGAGTGATTTTTTTATCTGCTTTACTAGTATATCTGACAAAGAATAATGGCCAGTAACGAAAACTTCTCTAACACTCTGGCCCTGCCTATCACTCTCCCTCCTTGATCATGTCTTAGAAGTTTCGCCAATTCAGAAAAAATTTCCCAAATGGTTTCAATTTTTCTTTTCTTTTCAGCTAGAACAAAAGCACACAGCCCAGGTAGCATTTTGAACAAGGAATATATCAGAAAACTTAATAATGCTTTATTATTCATGATTAAACAGCTTTAATGGTGAAGTAAACATCTAAATGAAACAAATATAAAATGAATATTCCATAACATGCAAATACCAGTATTTCATCAGTGCACGGTTTTAGTTCAAATCCTTGACTCTATAGAATAAGACATGTAAACATACCAATACTCAAGACTAGGCTCAGATGACTTGTCTTCCTCTGAAAGTATGAAATACACAAAATCTTCATATCCCATCTTTCCTTCAACCTTACTAGTAAATTTTCTTGCAACCTGTAAGGCATTTAAATCATAAAAGTTCAAGGAGCACAGAAAATTTGTTGCCGTAAAATTGGAGGGTATTTTGACCCAAAAGACAAGCATCATTTGAGTGCCACCAACCTGGGAAAATATTCTATCAACAATCCGGTAGGTAAGTGCATGATTCCCATATCTAATAAGGTTCTCTTTGTCGATAAGAAAATCATGATCTGTGTCCAGCTCCCAAAACTTGCAGTATATCACATAAAAGTGCTCATAAGAAAAGTACCTGCATATGGAATCATAAGCAAAATAATTAAATTGTTAAGAATTTGATACAAAATGTTAAAAGCATAAGTTCCAATCCAATTCTGTAAAACTAATTCTGATTGTCTGAAACATTAATGTTTCATATATTTACAAGTTTATGATTGCCACAAGGTCCCTTTCTGGAAAATCCAGGTCGCATTTGCACAGCTGCACTTACCTCAAAACTTTATTTATGTCCTCTTCTTCATCTGCATGTTGCATTGCATCAATTAAATTCCCACGTTTCAGCTCCCTGAGGGTAAGATGACCATTCCCGGATCTATTTATGTAGTAAAAAATTCTGTATATTACAGTTTCAGCTGCCAATTGCAAAACAAAATCATGTTAAGAATTACAAGGCATTAAATGCACAGCAACTATAAGAATGCAAGATACACAAAACTTAAACCCTAGAGAGGCCTATTCAGGCTGTCAACCTCTTGCTGTACTCCATTTTCAATCAATGTAAACAACCAATCAAACAGGCAACAGAAATTAAACGTCTACACACTTAATTAACCAGAAAATATAATTCAATTGATTGACCCACCAATTACATGCTACTCTCAAATGAACACCAAGCCAATCAACTAAAAAAACATCTGGCAGAGTTTACACATCACAACAACTGAAATAAGGAACAAAGCAAGAGTTTCTTTGCCATTCCTTTATTCCCAAGGTCATGTTCTAAACACAGAAACCAGTTGGAAGTATATAAGAAAAATAAGGAACAGAACTTCATATCTTACTCCTATAACATAGCTTTTAATCCCTGTGTATTCCAATAATGTGCAATGGGTTATACCCAAATCCATAATGAGCTAGGCAGAGATCTCCATGACTAAGTACATCATAGTAGCTAATCCAACACCAGATAATTTCACCACTAAAAAGCACATGCATCATACAGCAACTTTACTGGTGATTTTACTTTCAAACATGTTTTTCCTTTTTGCAACAAGAGTTAGAAAATACATGTCACTACATTTCAGGTGCTTTAGAGCCCATAAATATTGAGCTGTGCCATCTAGTTCATAATTAAATTTTATTGCAGCTCATCATTCAAATGAACCATCTATAAATTGGCAATTATGTAAACACCTTGCTCCAGGGAAACAAAAAAAGCAGCATTCTTGAAACTAGGAAGGGTAGCTTTTGAAACACTTGGCACTAGGTCCATGCCAGCAGCTGATAGATCCATTTGGTAAACTAAATCCAAAAATGCTCCATTTCCAAGGGACAATCACACACCATAAATAGAATCTCTTCAAAATACCGCCAAGTTCAAGTTTAGATGCTTTGCTATTACTTGTTAACCAGAAAACAGCACCTCATTCATTTTAGGGATAACAAAATTTTAAGTACTTCCAATCAGAATCAGTTATGTTTAGAAATATTCAAAGATAATGCAGAACATTTCAATACCATCAATAACAAGTGCTAAGTTTTGCAATATTCAAGTACGCATTATAGTGGCCAAAGCTTCTCACAAGGTAAAGAAATCAGAAATATGAGTAATTGCTTTGAATTGGAAACAATTGAAAGTAGATCATAGGCTTTAACATACCATATCTTTCCTGAAACTCAGGTGTGCTCTGTAAAAACTCCAATCCAGGATGAGTTGCCAGTAATTCTCGAAGCACAGGTTTAAAGTTTTCCTGTTATCAATCAAAAATCATTTTAAATATGAAGTGAAACAATAATCACAATAATGAATCACCCCTGAAACAGCAGCAATCCAATGATAACAAGATCCAGAAATGATTATCCTAACACACACAAACACCTCTACCTGGGTGAGGTATTTGAGATCTGGTTGCTTTAAAATTGTGAATATTTGGGTAGCTATACCCAATGTCAACATGTTGCCATTTATCCAATAATTGAGAAAAGCATCCCTGCACATAGATTATGAAGAAGTTAAGTGACACGATAATGCAAACACTGTTTTGGGAGGCAGCAACTCCTAAAATGAAACACTATGCACCCTAGAATTACACAATAAAACCTGAAATGTTGATTCATTCCTTAAATGTTGCATAGTTTTTTTATATATATATAAAATAAAAAAAAGCTACAACACAACATGAAATATCCCTTCTGTCAAGGTAAAGGGTGTGTGCTAATTTCATATCCATAAAGGCCTTGTTGTGGCCTAAGGGTTTAAATTTGACTTTTGGTGAATATTTAAGCAAGGGACAAAAGGAAATATTCAAATGAAGCCTTAATTTGGTGGGATAAAGGAAAAGATTATTCGTTGTAGGGATTGATATAGGTTTTCCATGCTGTTTTCAGTTCCAGCAGAGGCTGCACCATGTTTCGTTGGTCAGGGGAAATTCTGTAATTTTACAGAATTGCTGGAATGTCAATAGCAGAGACTACTTATTTTATTTTCTGATTCAGATGCTATATATAGTCCTTAAATAAGTAAAGATTTTTTTATGTTTCTTATATAGGAATCCTTATATTTTCCTACATAGGAATCCAAGCCCCGTTGGGATTACTAATAATTTAAGCCTAAATGCATATATACATATATGCTTGTTGTCTTTCAATTGGAGTATGATGAATTTATTATGAAAAAAGAAGCTTTTTTACTTATTAAATTGAGTATGATGCTTTCATTGAGTGATTCCTTAAACCCTAGGTCTAAGTTTCCAGATCTGTTTTTCTGTTTCTAATGCGCTTAAACACCATAATCTAAGCCCTAACCCTAAGCACAACCAACTAAAAATGTCCCCTGGACATGTCCAGCATCACGCCTATACAAAGAAAGGAAAAGGAATTGCTTTTTGAAAGTTCTATGAAACAATTTGGATATCTGTCAAAGAACACTCTAAAGAGCCCTCTCAAGTGTATACCACAAAGAATCCAAAAAGATCATCACATCCCAGGACATTTGCCTGGAGAGAAACAAACCTTGAATTCTCGCACTCTATTCCAAACACCATAAAACCAGCAACTGTCCTCAAAATCTTATAATCCCTCCTCCCAAAATCCACAAAATACACCACGAAGAAGCCCACCCTACTTGGCAAAATCCATTGTTTGCCACAATAACAAAAGGCATGTTTCACATCTCCCAGAACTCTACTCCATCCCCAAACACCATAAAAGATAGCACCTCTCCTCAAAATCTTATAATCCTTCCCCCTCCTTAAATCCACAAAAATGCATCAAGAACAAATCCACCCTACTAGGCAAAATCCATCATATGCCACAAACAGCAAAAAACATGGTGCACCAATCCTGAACCACTAATGTAATAAAAGGCATCATGAGTTGAGGTAAATATTAAACTTTAAGAAATTACATTAACCAAATATTAAAAAAAAAAACCCTTTTGATCAAATATTTCAACTGTTTACCAAGACAAATTACTGAAAGACTTGAAAAATTCACGGTCATGACTTCAACTAGAACTGCAATTTAAAAATGATATTCGTTTTATAAAGATCAATCTACCTTAAAATGACCAGTTTCTAAAAGTCAAGGACAAATGCACTTGTGTGTGTGTGTGTGTGTGTGTGTGAGAGAGAGAGAGAGAGAGAACTGCAAGATGAATTTTATGTGAATAAAAAAGCTACAGAAATTCACATACTAAAAATCCTAATAACAAATTATTAGCTATCAGTCCAATTGGCAGTCTAAAAACTGTATGGCAATCCTTGTTGACCGGCATATAACATCTTAAATTGGTTCATCAATACAATGGAAGGGGGATGGAGGATTTTGAAGGGAGGAGCAATAGACAATGTACTAAAGAATTCCTACTGGTAAAACAATAACCAGTTCTTGCATAGTGACTTGGTAAATCATGGGGACAAGAGGGAAATGAGAGCTTGGCCATAACATGCCAAAATCAAGGAATTTAATTCTAGGGCTACTATCAAACTAGAAAAGAGAATGGTTGGAGAAGTAGGGAACTTGTTTTCTATACCAGCCTCTGATCCTAAAGATAGGGAAGTATGATAGAGACAAAAAAGTCTTTCTCCATGTTTCTACCATAAACTCTCAAACACCACTCAAAATGAAAACTTTTGTCCCCATCAATCTATTTGTCCAAACTTCCATGACAAATCAACCGTCTTTCAAGTCTTAAAATTATTGTTGCAAAGTCAATGACAAAAGTTCAGAAGGAGATCACGAGAGAAACATTTCCAACACAGTAGGAATCATCAAGTATCGAAGAGAAATGCCAGTATAATGACAACTAAATCAGGTTAGGACTGTAAAGTATTTACAATGTGAAACATGATTATCATTTTCATAGGTTCAATAAACTGTGGTTAAAATACAAATTATCCCTGAAACCACTTTCTCTCACTCTCTCTAAGACAAAAGGCACATACCTTGTCACAAAATTGGTGCTATTAACATCAATCCTTCTAAATAGAGTTGTTGAAAAGAATGACGGCAGCTTGCATACTTCCTTAGTGATTGATTTGAACTCTAAAGATACAAAAGAAACAACAAAATGATTAGTTCATGAAATATTGCAGATGTAGATGTTTTATTATTGATCTCACCATGTATCTGCAGTCCATCTGAATGGCCATAGAAGAAGTGATTGATCCGAATCAAGCATTGTTCTTTTAGCTCATTTGGCACTGGGCAACCATTTTGAAAATAAAACTACAGCATCATAAGTATACATATTAAAACACATCATCAATGTCACCCAACAAAATCTTGGTAGACAAAACATGAAGAAAATGGTAGAAGTAAAAAATAGTGGACTGGAGAACTTTGTTGATTCAATTATGCTTCAGTTTCATTCCATGATTCATTATCTCTTTTCAGCATGAATGAGGAATTCTTCCTTCTAGATACTATTCCATATTGGGCCAACACAACAGAAAATGAATCTTTAAAAAAAAAAAATGCTTGGGGTTCATCAAACCTGTGGTATCAACTCCTTTATTGGATCACTGACTACTTTTAGAGGAGAACCTAAATTTGATGGGCCAACCCTTTGTTTTGTCACGCGAGGAGAACCGGTTGAACTTCGGGGGGAAAGAGGTGGTGTACTCCCCGCAGGAAACATGGACGGTAAGGAACTGCCAGTGGCACCATGTGCATTAGATGAATTTCCAGAGATATTCAAGGGAGCACCTGTCTTGGCATCATTAACCAGGGATGCCACCTAGACAAATAAGAGGGGAGAAAAAAGAATAAGCAATCATATTATATAAACTCTTTTATTTGAAGAAACATCATCTATAGTAACTTGCAAAAGAACTGATCCACAAAAAAAAAATAAACGAGGGCAAGAATTTTATAACTTTTCTTCTATAACCAAATAAAAGAACAAGTCTTTGTAAAATAACTCATTAATTGTGTTTCCTTCAACAACAGAAAGTACACAAGATGTTATGATGACATTGTCATCCACAACAGGCAACAGTGAATAAAAAACAATACTTGCAATAAAATGTGTTGTGAATAATGAACTACGTCTCCCAACCTAAACTTGAACTAGAAGAGGAAGGGGGTTAAAAAGAAATCGAAAAGAAACTGAATTATTTCCCCTTACAAATTTACATATCAAACTCTTACTTTTATTAGACTTGTCTTTCACTTTTCTATTAGACTTTTGTCCTGATGCCAAAACCCATACAGGTATCTAGCATTGTTGTTGAGCTGCTTTTCTCAAACTTAGAGAGAAAAATAAAAATCCTCTTTAAAGACATACAAACATTCATATGAGCATAATAACACAGGTATGCAATTGTATCAGCATTGAGGTATTTATGAATATGCACCAGAACTTTATGCATCATTCGACCTAGCACCGCAGTACTTTGAAGCATTAGCATGTTCATTAAAAACTTCTAAAATTTGAAAAGTTATTTGGATATCAAAAACCAAAGTTTCTTTTGCAACGCAAAAGGAAATCATCAACTAAGTCTGTAAATGCTCATAGATGCTGGGGATCACTAATACAAGCTGTTTAAATGGGAAAGTGCAACGATCATGCATTCATATAGTCCCTTCTAGATTAAAGAGTAAATTTTATAGAACCACGGTTGAGTATGCGATGTTCTACTGTAAAGGAGTGTTACACAGTGATGAAGTTGCAAGTTCATCAAAAGAGGACATTGACATTGAGATTTTAAGATGATGTGTTAAATCACAACAAAGGAAAGGATAGTAAACATGGAAGGGGCTAAGCATGGAGCTAGATGCATTCCAGCTCTCCTCTCTCCCCCTCGAACTTACTATATTCCAGCTCCGACCCTGGAGGTGGCACCAAATGAGTCTAAAGAACACATGGATGCTCCAGTTAGAAAGAGCGACTAGTTGAAACAGTTGGAATAAGCAAGGAGAGTACCGGATCAAAAAATTATATTTCAATACAAATAAATGAAGCTAAATGCTCTCCAAATTTCACCTCAATGGCTCAACTAATTTGAGAGTTAATACCACAGTTGTTGATAGGAAGAGAAGTAATTTCTTCCTCAGAAAACTGTGACTTCGCCAACATTACTAGTTAATTGTAGTTTCACATCTCAAAATCCCTTGGCAGTCAGAAAAATCAAACGGAAAGCTTGATACGGAACATGTGATGCATTTCAAAATTCTTATCAACATCCAGCACTCACTCACGAGGAAAGACATCTTTAACGTAAAGGTGGGCAGAATATTTCCAAACAACAGCAACAACACTGCCTTCCTATTGAAGCCCAAATTGGAACCTCGTCCCACAGAACTCATTAAATACCAAATCAAGTGAATCTCTATTTCCATCTCCAGTTGATTTCAACATTAAAATCAATAATCAGCTAGCAATCACAAAAAAAAATCGAAATGAACACGAAACAGCAAATAAATTTGAAAACGCACCAGCTTATTGGCATCAGGAAGGGAGAGCCACTGATCGAAGAGTTTTTGGGCAAAGCCAGGGTAAGATTTGAAATCTAAAGCAGCAACCTCTGGTAGCTGAAGCAACTCCGCATCTAACATCGCAACATCGCTCGTCGTCGTTTCCATAATTACTAAAATCAAACCAAAACATAGATCGACTAACCCTAGATTCTAATCATTATTAACCAACCTTCAATTACTAATCCAATTTATCAATCTTCGATTCGGCCAATTTACTAAGCAACCCTAGATCTTTACAAAAACACGAGATTTTCTTCTTGTTTTTTCGAGTGAATAGAATGGATGCGATTCAAAGGGCTGAAAATTTTGCAGCGCGAGAGATTTTTTGGGGGGCAAAGGAGAGAAAGAGAGTTGCTGATTATTTTTTAAAAAATATAATACTTAGTATTTAAACTGGCTGCCATTAAGGAATAACGACACGTGTCAGTTTTGTCACGTGATTGAAAACTCGTGCTGCTTGGCTGATTTATTTCTTCAATTTTAGGTAATTTTCTAAACAAAAAAAGGTTTAGGTAGTTAGAAATTACTCGATTTAGTCCTCAAACTAAATAATATTTTGTCAATTAGATTCTTAGAGGTTCCAATATTTCTAATTGAGTTCATCTATCCATATATCCATCATAGATCTTGCATGGTGAGCACTGCTTTAGCAAGTAAAAATAGTCTTAATAGAGTTTGACTTTTATTTATTTAAAAATTCAAATGATTTTGGAGACAACAAACTTAATTAATATTCACTCCATGATCTAAATATTAAATTGAGATTCTTTCCTTTTCTTGTAATTCTTTTTTTCAATATATACATAGATAATGTTGTAAAATAATATAAATTATATTTTGGGATATCACTTAACAACTTAAGCTTTTGAGTTGAATTGATTATTTAACATGGTATCAAAGTCTTGATGATTAAGTGGTCACGAGTTCGGATCTTACCATCCCAATTTATTTGATAAAAATTAAGCACAAGGTAATATGAACATATATAAGTTTCAAACCCAAAAGACTTTCACTTGGGAGATGTGTTGTAGAATAATATAAATCATATATTAGGATCTCACCTAACAACTTAAACTTTTGGATTGAATTGGTTATTTGACATATAATAAAGTTTGACTTTTATTTATTCAAAATTTCAAATGATTTTAGAGAAAACAACTTAATTAATTCACTCCATGATCTAGAGATTAAAATGAGATTCTTTCCTTTTCTTGTAATTCTTTTTATTCAATATAGATATATACAGATGAACATGGAAACAATGAGGGTGAGTTATTGAGCTAGTGGCATTTATATTCAAATTCAACATGTAACTTTTTCATGAAGTAGGTCTGTGATGGTTCAAAATTCTTAATTGATTCTATTTCTCCACATCCATTGGTGGATTGCATCTAAAGTATGTATTCTTTATGCTGTAAAGTCAAACTCTTTTCAAGGGATTGGGTTTTGTTTTTTTTTTAAAAAAAAATCTAAGATGATTTTGAACAATAAGATTCAATTGAGATTTCTTACAACTTTAAGAACTTGTTAGTGAGAAATTTTTCGAAAACTTAATTGAGATTTACTTAAAGATGTTAAAACTAGGGTGAGATTTTGTGACCTTTTTATTTTTTAAAAAACAATGTTTATTTAAAGAACAATGTAAATGATTAAAGAATATTAAAAGAGTTTGCAACCCATTAGAAAAACATTGTAGCTCTAAAATTAGAAAATTTATTTGCTTGAATAGTGTAATGGTGGTTTTGCTTTTTTATTAAGGTAGTATTTGAGATTGTAGCAGCGTTTGCTTTTTAAAATACTTTTTTTTTAATTCATAAAATAATATATTTTTTTAATTTTTAAAATTTATTTTTGATATTAGCATATCAAAAAATTTAAAAAAAAATCAAAGAAAAAAATTCAAAAAATTTTAAAAGCATTTTTTGATGTAAAAACAAACACACTTTAGAAAAAATTAACATTAGCTTCAAGGGCATCTAAGTATTTTCATAGGTCCATTGGTCTTTATTAAATTGATTAGGAACAAATAAATCTTTTTCAATTTTAAATTCACATTGAAACAATCAAAATACCATTGAAAATAAAAAAAATGAACTGGCATTAAGGGATATGTTGTATTTCCATAATGTTTTTTTTTTTTGTTATTATAAAGTAAACCAAGGAGCAATTTAATATTTGACCATACATAAAAAATAATAAGAAACTAAAAAGAACATTGAACTAACTAAAATGTTTTTAAAAGCAAAAAAAAATTAAAAACAGAGTTAAGGATTTTTTTTGCATTTTCATAATAATGTTTTCATTATTATGAAGTCAACTTAAAAGAAGTGTGTGTGTATGTGTATATATAGCGCCCGACATGCTTCTCAACACATATAGCGTCTTTTAACATCAAAAAATATCCTTCTACCGTGTAACTAGAAGCACAACAATGCGTTTTGCATGTGCAGCTAGGCATGTCAGCTTTAGTAGTATGGTTTGTCGCGGTAGACCTTTTTTTTTCTTTTTTTTTTCTCTCTCTCTTTCTTCAAAAATTACAACTTGACCCTCATAGTTGTTGAGTTTTCAACTTTAATCTTTATTTTTTTTATTTATAATTTTTGTTTTTGGCCATTTTATAAAAAAATGATTTATTTTTAATTTTATCATTCCTTTCCAATTTATATATTTCCAATTCAATCTTTAATCTTTTGATTTCTAAGATTTTTCTCTTAGCTCTTTTATAAAACTTTTATTGGTTTTTAATTCCATTCTTCAATGCAAATTGATAATAATGTTTTCTAATTTGGTCCTTATTATTTTGATTTTTATTTTTTTACCAATCATTTTATAAAAGTTATTATTCTTTTCGATCTCACACTTCAATTATTTTTTTTAATTAATTTTGATCCTCATTCTTTTGATATTTTAGGTTACTTTGCTAAATTAATTTTTCTTTTTAATTTCACCCTACAATCAAATTTAAAATTTATTTTGGCTCTTATTCTTTTAATTGTTATTTTTAATTATTTTGTATAATTGAAATTCCTTTTTTTTTCAATTTTATTATTCAATATTTGATTGATTGAGAATTGAACTTTATGATTTTTCTAGACAGGGTATTACGGGTCTAATAACCTGGGTCACGAGTTTGAAAATCTAACACGTTTTTTTTTTAAAAAAAATATTTTATAATTCTTGTTATTTTTTTACTGGGTTATTTAAATCTCATGATGTAGACGGCAGGTTTGGCGAGATATACTGGGTTGGTCAGCCCTGACTACCAAAGTTATTTATGTTGACTCGAGTTGACCAATATTATTTTTTATGTTTTTTTTACTATACTGTGCTCTTCAATATCTAATGAGATATGAATTGAGATACATTGCTTGCTTTTATTTGAAAAAATGTTTTCTTTCTATTGTTTTCTTAATCACTTATTTTAAAAAAACTTGATTCATTTATTGTTATTTTTGTTATTAATTAAAGTAAAATCAATTTATTTAACCCAATTTAACCTGAATCCTATATATATGTATATATTTGTAGCAGCCAATTATAATTTTTACGCAAAACAAAATAGCCTGCCCCGCGGCTAAGCACTGGCACCTCTATTTATATTTGCTATCTGTTAGTATTTAATTTACTATTTACCACGTATCACTGCAATCGTCTTCTGTGATACGTGGTAAAAAAATTAAAAAAGTTTAATGGTTTAAATTTTAAAATATGAAAACAAAAATATTATTTAATTTAAACACCTGGAATTTGGTATAATTCCTGGCTAAAAATGATATATATATATATATATATATATAATTAACAGGAAAGATGTTTTGAAGTGAGATATGTATTGATAAGTCCTAGTCAGGAAAAAAGTTGGACATGACAGGCAAGCTTTTTGACAAATTCAGCAATTCAATTTTTATATGGAGCTAAAATTTTAACAAAATATTTTACTGAGTTAACTAGTTTGTATCATCTGAGGCCAGTAACATATCCAAATTAGGTTTGGAATTTATTGTTAATATTTTATTTAGAGTTATTTTCATATTCATTTCCTAGTTAGTTTATAGCTTTTAATTTATTTTTATATCAAAGTTTTATGAGTTATTATTAAATTTTAAATAGATTTTTTCTACGGTTTAGGGTTATAAGATTATAGTTTAAAAAACCTTAGTTGAATTTTTCGTTGTACACTCACGTAGTCATGTTTAAAAACAAAAAAGCTGCCCAAACAAGAAGTTTCACGATCTCTTAAAATTGTTGCTCCATTAAACAAGAAATTAACAAAAAATAATTCCAATGATCAATAACAAGCTACATCTTTCTTTTCTTTTCCTTTTTTTTTTTTTTTGCAGTGGAAACAACTATATCGCTTCTTCTTTTGTTACGAAGGATTTTGGTTCCTTTAGAAATTGCGATGTGTTCTGTAGGAGCTCCTTTTGTGAAAGTGATAAAAATATTCTCATGTAGGATTTCTCTCTTCTACTTGTGTTTATCTATTTTTCTTTAAGTAAATTTTTTGAAGTAACTAATAAAATATTACTAGTTAATCTATAAACACTATAAACTTCTCAGTTTTTAATAAAGATATTAATATTTTAATAACATAAATTACTTATTGGTAAATTAGTTAAATTTTTTTGTGTTTATAAATATATATTCCATAGGGCTTTGCAGATTAAAAAAAACTCTTTTGTTCCGTGTACTTTTCCTTAGACTTTGAGAACTCGTTTGATACTATAATAGTGATTATTTTTTAAAATATTTTTAACTTGGGAATACATTGAAATAATTTTTTTATTATTTTTAAAATCAGTACATCAAATGATATTAAAGAAATGTTCCATCACTTAGTTAATGTTTGTCTTGATAAAATAAAATTTAATTTTAATGATTTAGAAAAAATTATAGCTTCAAACATAGAATTTGAAGGTGAAACAAATGTTCGATTCTTTTTTGGCTAATATCAAGGGTTAATTTGCAGAGGTAGGGGAAGAGTTCATGTCTTTTTCTATCGCTTAATTTCTTTCTTTTTTTTAATTCAATCCTTTCACATTTTCTTTATTTAGGATTTGAGTTAATAGTTTATTTTAGCTTGACTATACATAAAGATCTTGCAATATTGATGAAAAATTCTAGTGCTTGTTCGATGTTTGATTTGGAAAAATAAAATAAATTTTTATTGATGTAAAACAATTAAACTTAAGGGATCAAAATTTAAATTAAAACAAATATGGTGGGCTAATGTCAATGGGTAGGGCAACTTGATTGGCTTGTGCATCACATGTGCTAGCATGTGGAGGAAGACTAGCGCTTCATGCAGCTTCCCCTAATGTCGGAACATTGACTTCCTTATTAATGTTGAGAGCGGCGTTACGACTTTTCAGGTGAGGTGAAACATATCAATGGAGGAGTGATAATAAGGATGTTAATATATTTTTCTTCTTCTTCTCTCCCTCTCAAGATTCGCACTAGTCTAGCCAGACCTGAAGGGTGTCTAGTTATTTTATTTTTAAGTTAAATTCGATCCTTATTTTTTTATTGTTATTTTTTTTAATTTTTTTTTATTTGACATTTGATTGGTTAAGAATTGGGCTTGATGATTTTTTTATGGGGTGATCCTGGTCCCATAACTTGTGTCACGAGCTTGAAATGTCAACTTGGGTTGACATAAGTTTTTTCTTTAGATATATTTTTACATTCATTTTTTTTAATTTCATCATTTAATATTGTGTTTGTTAGAAATTTAGATTCATAATTTTTCTTTATTTTCTTTTCTATCAGGTTATTTCAGTCTTAAGACCCATGTAATGCTTTTGACCAAGGTTGTTAAAATCGCGATTTTAACACGGCACGGAAAGCCGCTCATAAAATCGAATCGTAAAAACGAATCGTAAAATCGTAAAAAAATCGTAAGGAATTTTAAAATACATTAAAAAAAAATCATGCTTCAAATAAAAATTCATACATAGTTCAAGCACCTTAAAAATAATGCTTGTGTTTCTTAGCCATATTTCTTTGTGTTTATATTTTAGTTATTTTTCTTTTAATTTGGTATGTTTATCCTAAATTAAAGTCTAATTTTATTTAATTAGGTGGTTTATTTAAAATTAAAAAAAGTATGGGAAAAAACTGAACAACTTGACTGTTCATGTAAATACATGAAGATCCATGAAATTTCTCATATTTTTCTATTCAAATAAATATTTTTTATGGTTCAGTACTTCCTTATGAATTAATAAGTGAAAAAAGAAGAAGAGAATCTCGTGAAGTGCTCATTCAATTTCAGAAATCTCAGTTCACAAAGGCATTTAGGACATAAAGTGGAAAATTAGTTTATTAACTAGTGTGTACTGTATTGTATTAATTAAGCAGTATTAAAAGCCGTAGACAAGACAACGCATGCTTCAAGTTGCAAATTCTTTTTAGTAGAAAGTGAAGAGAGAAGACTGATTCGGTGAGTCACGGTTACTGAATAAATTGCCTTCGATCTGTTCAAGCCAATCGGCGGGTGACACGTGGCAGCTGCACTGGATTTTGTTCTCCTGCGGGCAAACTCGTGCAATCGGTGGTGAAATCGCGATTTTATGCGATTTCGCCCGATTTTACCGATTTTAACTTTCTGACCCGATTTTGCTCATTTCCGAGTTTTATGAACGGTTTAGCACGTAAAGTCTATATTAACTCGTAAAAACGTACGATTTTACGACTTGAATCGCGATTTTAACAACCATGCTTTTGACAGGTTAACCTAGGTTGACATATGTTTTTTCTTGGGTCATTTTTTTAGATTGAATATTTTTTTAGGTTTTGTCATTCAACATTTAGATGGTTTGAGATTTGAGATTCATAATTTTTCATGTTTTGCCTTTTACCAAGTTATCCCATTTACATTATCTAGCTCACAAGGTTTAACAAATCTAATGTTTTTTTTTTTAATCAATTTTGTTATTCAATTTTTTTATTTCATCATTTTTATTTGAATTGTTAAGAATCAAACATTATAATTTTTTTTTATTTGTTTTCTACATGGTTATTCCAGCCTCACGATCCACGTTGTGAGTTTGACATGTTAACTCAGTTTGACTTGAATTTTTTTTTTTTCATTTAATTTTATATTGTCTTGAAACTGAGCTTTATAATATTTTTTTTCTTTCTTTACAAACACTCTTTATATGTAAGTCATCTTTTTTTTTTTATTAATTTAATTCATTTTATTATTATTATTATTATTATTATTTCATATAATTAAATAAAATCAATTTATTAAACTTAGTCCACCTGCTATTTATATGCAATGTAGATTACCATAGAAAGAATTGCTCATACAAAACTCAAATCTAAAATTTTAGAATTAGAGGTGTTTGATAATTATTTTTTTAAAGTGTTTTTTACTCGAAGATATATTAAAATAATTTTTTTAAAAAATAATATTTTTAACATCAAAACATAAAAACAATCTACAAACATAAAAAAATAAATTTTAAATAAAAAAATAAATTTTTAAGAAACATGATCTAACTATAAAAAATTAATAAAAAATTATTTTAAACATGTTCTTAGTTTTAAAAACTTAATTTTAAACAAGATCTTAGTTTTGCCTTTCGAAGGGAACTTGCCAGATTCAAAACGAAGAGGACAAATTCTTGAAAAACGAGAACAAAGAGCAAGATTTGGAGTGTCCAATCATCTCCAGAGAACTTATTATTTTCTTCCTGGTTGCTTCACAGAACCACGTCGAAACAAGATGTACGACACCCGGATGTTGCACATGCAGATTTCTTAGAAAGGCAAAATGCATCATAATTTTATCAAAACGAAAAAGCTTGAATAAATATGCGTTACATGCAATGAAACAAGAACACATGCATTGTCTCATCATAAATAAAAAGCACCATCTTTTACTAAAAGTAATGTAATAATGTTCATTGCTTCCTCTTCTGTGTGCCAATGGAAAGATTCTCAAAGCTTCGAAGTTGGCCATCACGAGTGCCTTTTGTAGGGGTTCCATGAGAAACTGATGCCATTTTGGACTCAACTCCAGAACGGTTTTTTTGGGTGGTAGGCAGGCGATTAGTATTCGAGAACAGCCAACTTGATCTACTCTCACTAGCTGAAACAGTAGTGCTTTTTCTGCTGCTTGAAGCAACAGCCTTTCTTGACACACTTCCATTGTGAGAGAAAGAAGCGCGGCCTCTATCCAAATCAGATCGCTGGAGAAGATGAAAACATATTTATAGCAGAATTTAACATCACCTACCGGGAATTCTAGAGTTTTTGTGTCTACCTCCTCAAAGTGGTAATGTTACACGTTAGGAAAAGGTATTAAGTGTAGCATTTTCTGGATGCCATTACTTACCACTTCCTTTGATGGTGAAACATTCTCCAATGGCCTGTGCTTCGAGCGATCAACATTAACATTGGAAGCACTTCTTCTACCCAACACTTCAACTACACCCAAATATCTATCATGAATCTCTTTTCCCACTAGTTAAAACAAGTACATAGAAACAAAAAAGTCATTTCATATTCTGAAAAAAGGAAGTTGAAAAGGTCTAATTTAAGGAACAAGGCCTCAATAGTAATCACTATAAATTTTAATCTAGCTTATAATTGCAAGTTTATCATGTAATTAAGAATTCATGTTTTTATTTCAACACATTCATGCACATAAGTTTTTATAAACAAAACTAGCTTAACATTCCTCTCTATACCTTCCTAATACGAGAAGGAACACACCTGGAGCCTTTTCTGTTTTTTCAGTAGATGGTCGAAGTTTTGAACCTGCCTTTGCACTAGGCTGCTGAAACATACAAAATATATTATAAATATCAAACAAAGAAAAAGTCTAAACTATAAAAGTGACGAGCATTAACCTTTTGTCTAGAATTGGAACCAATTTGAGGATACTTCAATATTGTCCAATCATATATATAATCAAATTGATAGCCTGCACAAATAATCCATGTCAGGATTTGCATTGCTCAGGAACCAGGCAAGGCCAAACTACTTTTATAGCCTGCACAAAATCTGTTATTCTAATGGATGTAGGCCAGTGGAGTCACAATCTGGAATGCGAGGGGTAGCAGTCATTACCAACAGGAAGAGACAAGAAAAAATAGGAAATGACTTGTCAATCAAAGCATTCCTTGCCCATGTTATATTAAGGGAAGATAAACTAAATTAATAAACACAATCTTCATGTTTTACCTTCTCTAAGAAATAAGTCACGAAAAAGCCTCTTCAAATATGAATAATCCGGTTTGTCTTCAAATCGTAATGATCGACAATAATGAAAGTATGATATGAACTCTGATGGATATGATTTGCAAAGAACCTGTCAAAAGATTATTGGAACTTTAAGCAATTGTCTCTTTTTTTTTTCTTTCAATTTTGCAACAAGATAAACATTGACAAGAGAAAAGAAAAGAAAAGAAAGCCGGGTTTAAGAGATCAATCAACACATTCTTCCATATTAAAATAAAACAAACATAACATGAAATGGTATGCTTTAGTAGAAGAAGGTGTCATGTTGAAACGTAGTATTACCTCTATAGGAGTTAAGGTCTTCTTTTCACTGATTTTATCATACTTCTGCTTTTTTGTCCCTGCTTTAAGACCCTGCCACGGAAGGCTGATGCCAACAGTTCATGAAACTTAGAATATGATGCAAATCAACAACTTGTATTTGATCCTATGAAAGACTCTAAAAGCAAAAATTAAATAGGACTAACATAACATTTATTATATGTTCAACCTTCCCCTGAGGAAATACATAAGCACATAACCGAGAGATTCCAAATCATCTCTTCTACTTTGTTCTGTTAACCAAGCAACACAATAATTAGATGCATAAATTAATCTAAAACTCTGCCAAGTAATAAATTCAACAATTGATATAAGACTTTACTTACCAACTCCAAGGTGAGTGTTAACACTAGCATATCGAGCTGTGCCGGTAAGATTTTTATTTTCCCTGAGAAGATACAACAAATTCACAATTATATAAGCAATATATTACAAGTCTAGTAATAATGCCAAATGGTGGTTTGCATGGGAATGTAAACCAGTATTTTGGTAAATCATTTCAATATTGAAAAAAAGAAAATGAAACCCTAGTGATTTCTGTTTGTCATTGAATTGATGTGTTGTATTAATTAAAGCGAGAATTTGTTATGAACCAAAGTAAAATTAAATATAAGAAAAATCAATCCCATTACAACTAATTTTGAGCAGAGTTTGATACAGATGGTAACATCCAATCCAATCAGTTTATCTGAATGCTCACCAAAATATTCACTTAAGCACTTTCCAAACGAGTAACCGGCCTGTTGCTCTATAGGAGAACGAGTTATTAATAAGAGAGATTTAAAAATATTATTTTTTAGCCCAAGTGAAAATATTCTTTAATACTTTTGGTCTTTTAGTAGGCTTGTATGTTCCTTTTGCTTTCATCTTTGTATTTGTTTCTCTCCTCAAGATATACCCATGAAGTAACTATTGATTACTTTTGGAATACTATAAAATTTCTCTACAAAAGAGAGGGAACACAATGTAAAGGAAAAGCATGGTAACTGAAAGTACCTGTATGGTATGTGCTTATGAGTTTGAGAATCCCTATACTTCTTTGCAAGGCCATAATCAATAATATAAACCTGGCATAATTACTAACAATGAAATAACCACCAACTGCAGAAATAAGTAAAGAGGATGTTCGCACTCTCAATAAAATCAGGACTTTCACTAGGGAACCAAATTCCAATTGGACTTCATAATTCTCTTCAGAAAATAAAGACAAATCAATTTGAGAAATACCAAATGTCTAAGGGTGTTTAATTATATTTTAACAATCTCATCAACTAATTTATATTTATTTTAATAGTAGCACCATATTATTATGGCTTCACTATGCCCAGCAGTAAGTGAAAATATTTATCCTTTAGTTAGGATATTCATAATAGATATCTCTCGATTACAACTACAATTTTTTTGTTATTTTACTGTTATATCTAATACACTAAGCATGCAAATGCATCACAATAATGAAGTTTAAAAAAAAAAGGAAAAAAAAGTCTTGGAAAATTGCAAAGAGGTAAAATCCATAGTTGACAACATCCCACTAAGATATTTAAATTGCAAAACTATGGTTTAAATAAGACCCTCTAAAATGTTTTTAACTGAACCAAGATCCACTCCAAAATTTGAAATTGCAACTGAAGATAAAGTTAAATATGCACTGCAGCATATTAATATACCTGATTGGCTTTACGTCCCAAACCCATAAGAAAGTTATCAGGCTTTATGTCACGGTGAAGAAAGCCCCTTGAGTGCATATATTCAACCCTGTTAATCTAAAATAAACAACTAAGAAAATTAATGATCTAATCAAAGAGGAAACTCATTGAGCCAAGGGAAACAACTTCCTCCAAGAGAAGTAGACACATACCAATTGATCTGCAAGCATCAACACTGTTTTCAAAGAAAGCTTCCGATTGCAGTAGTTGAATAAGTCTTCAAGACTTGGCCCAAGAAGGTCAATAACCATGATGTTGTACTCACCGTCAACACCAAACCACTTGAGTTGAGGAATTCCCACTGCATAAAAAATAAATGAGATAATCATTCAATTATAGTGCAAAAATGACATCTATCACTTTATTATAGCTTATTGTACCACATTAAGAATAACAAGGACAGACAATGAGGACTTACTTCCTCCTTGAAGAAGCATGTAAATTTTAGACTCATAGTGAAGCTGAGGGTGCTTGCTCCTTACAGGTTCCTTAAAATTAACAGGAAAAAGGAAATATACGTTGAGAGCTTGAGAAAGAAAAATGTGTTAGATAAAACTTAAGATAAATCAATAGATGGATCTCAATTTGTTTTCTTGATACTCAGTTACATACACTTCATCAATACAATTACGTGACTTAATTTTTCCTTTAAAAAACAATGCCTTCTTGATGACGGTAAAGAAGAATCTTATAAAGTTTAGGACTGGCTGAAATTCTCTACCAAATTAATGCATGTCACAGTTCAAAAGTTTGTTCATGCCATAGCAAGAACTTGTGCAGCTACATTACCTTCCATGCAAGAATTCTTGCGTTTGTATGCATTTTTTTCTTTTACATAATTCTTGCATTCAAGTACTAATGGCACTACCAAAATAAACTCAAATCAAACAGAACCAAGCATACTCTTTCAGAAAAAGAAAAAGGAAAAAAAATCCAATTCAAGGCACATTGCACATCTCATGGCCATTCAAAAGGCATTGATCAGAGAGAATCATCAGTCCTAAATTTCTTACATTGCATACCCCTCTTTAGCAGTCAATGCCCAATACATTAAATTCCAATAAAGAAGATGAAAATAAGGTAAAATTTCAAACAAAAAATGAACGTTATTCAAATACCAGCTTTATGCCAACTTCCTCTCCATTCTGCACATCAATCCCTATACAAATTAAAGCCATAAGCGATATTCATTAGTTTAAACAAAATTGCAAATACATAATATAATGAGAAGACGAAGAAGAAGAACTGACCAAGAAAAATCTCCCCAAAAGATCCTCCACCGATCTTTCTACCCAGTTTGAATTTCCCCCCAACAATATGATCCATAATTTATAAAACCAATTGAAATGCTCTACAAGCCAAAATTTTTCTGAATGCCAAAATTTTGGAAAACAATCAATAAAAGAAATCCAAAAGAAAAGAAGAAATGTTTAGCATGTATCAATCAATGTAGAACAATTTACTCAAAAAAGAAGAAGAAAGAAACATATATAAGCATCAATGTCTAGGATCATGAAATCAAAAACATTTGATAGGAAAGAAAAGCTAGCATGCTTCGAATTTAAAGAGAAAAAAACAATGGGCAAAACTCATAGGTGAAAAAGAGATTGAGAGCTCTGTAGAGTAGAGTTTTGTTTTTGGACAATCATCATAAAAAATCCCTTTTCATGATGATGACAAAAAATCAAGATACTATCTCTCTCCTTTTATTTTCCATCAATTCATGGCTAAAAGATTTCTAAAAAAAAAGGAATAAAAAATTCATGGTTAAGAGAGGGAGGCAGGCTAAAAACACTCGTAAAAGATCCTGACGCGTGTCTATATTTTTTCTATTGACAAAAGGGTCTTTTTCCATATGTCATATAACAACAGGGACCAGAGTGTAAGTTTCAAAATTTTCTTTTTTGCTACTACAGTTGGAAGCGCCTTTTATTTCTCAAAACAAGTGAAGCGTAAGAAATAGAAGGAATCATCTCTCTCCAGTTACAGGTACTGTTATTTCCACTTGCGAAGTTCAGTTCTTTTTCATGTGGGTTCCTTTTGTTTCACGTGAAAGCTCAAAACTTGGAAGAGGCCTAAAATTTTAATAAAGATTTGAAGTAGATATCTATGATCACCATGGACTATGAAAGCTGTTTTATTTTATGGAATTCTTATTCTATTGTCACAGTTGCTTTAAAATGATGTTGATGTGTTATTGATGAGAGACATTTGATAATTTTAGTATACAATTATTGATTCCAAGGGCAAAATGCTAGTAATTTGAAGGGTAGAGATTGAGTTAACGGGTCAGAGGAGAGAGGATTAGGGTTTCCTTGTTTTTGGTTCAAATAGGGGTTTTGACTTCAGTTTTGGGTGGGAGCTCTCTGGTTTTGAAAATATTGGGGATTCGTTTTCCGTGAGGGCTTCCTGGTGGTTCTCTTGGTGGAAAAGATTGCAATTCAAAGGCCTGGTTTTTTTCTTTTTGTTTAGTGTGGGGAGCTGCCATTGTGAGTTGAGAAAAGGGTGAAATAAATAAAGAGAAAGGCAAGGAGTCTATACCCTATAGGGGCTGTTTGTCTTGAGTTTTCTCCTTGAAGTTATAATTCCTACCCTGCTTTGCTTGGTTCTTGAGCTTGCATGTCATTTACTTTGATATAAAAGTTTGGTGGTATATTCACGTTTTTCTGGGTTTGGTTCTGTGGATTTGGATTGATTGGAATGCTCATAATACCTGCTGAGCCCTGTATGGAGGTTGAAACCAAGTTTTGATTAATCTTGCACAATCAATGGGTGATAAGCACCTTTTTTTAGAGGCATGGGTTTGTTAGTCCCCTGTAAATCTGCAGGGAACAACTGACTAAGGCTGCGATCTTTTCTTTCTTTCTTTTTTTTTGGAAACTAAAGTTTTTTGCTGGAATGCTTGGCTGTCATGTTAATCATCAAAGAAGTCTAGCTTTAGGATTTTGCTCATGCATGTTTGTTTGAAGCTCTGGGAGGGACTGAGTTCTGAATGTCATGACCACTTTGCTAAGCCCCTAAAACCAGGTTTATATCCTCAGTCAATTTCCTCCACATGTCTAGGTAGTTGTATAAATAGAGAAGTCTTTTTGTCTTCTTGAACATGAAGCTGTTTTACTGTTATTGGGCTTTTGACTAATTCTTTTTCTCTATTTTTGAAACAGTTGTCTTCAATTTTCTCTCTTTGATTTTTCTTTTAATTTCCTTGTTGTACCTGTGACCTAGTGACTTCAGTTCACAAAATGTATATCAATATACCCATCAATTTGTAATTGCCATTCTGCTACTTTATGGCAGTTTCCTGTCAACTCAGCAGAGATGAGAGAAGAATCTATGATTTTGAAAGGAAATAGTTTGAGTCTTTTGAATGAATTTGAACTCATTCTGGAGTCTGATCCTCTCATGTAAGAATTTTACAAACGCATGTCCATAAACGTTTGACTATTTCTTGCCTTTTCACACTATGAATATTCATTTTTACATTGTTGATATTCTTGAATATAGTGATGAAGTAGGATTTATTCACCCATCCCAATTTGTCACATTAAATAAAGAAGCGAGCAGCTCCTTGGAACATGAAGATGCAAATTTTTGGAGCAGGGATCATAAGCTCGCAATTTCGATGGATGTTCTCCTTCCTTTGTATAAGGTGGTCAAAGATGTGTTTATGCATGCAATTAGCCAATATAAGAGGCATGATAATCTATCTGATGCATCTTGGGATGAGGGTAATCTTGAAAGTGAGGTCATGAAGCACAGCAAGGCGCTTTTATTGTTAAGCTGTGACTTTGGGACTGCATGGAATTTCAGGTATTTCCAGATTTCTGCTCAAGTTTATATCGATATGTTTGTGTGTGCATCTGTTTCTCCATTCATTTAATTATTTTCAGTCTTGCTTATTCTTACCATGAACCCATGACCATGATATTTGTTCCTCGTATTTGTCATGCAGGAAGTTAATTGTGTCAAAGAAGCAGCATATGTTGATATTTTTGGATGAACTTTTCTTGTCGGCCCTAGTCCTTTCATACTCTCCCAAAAGTGAAAAGGCATGGTGCCACAGGTAACATATATAAGCTATTCTTTTTTGTTTTTAATATGATGATACCATTTATTTTGTGTTTTTGATTTTCCACCAAGCTCTATATGTAATTCAACAGTTATAACTGTTTCACCGTAACGTGTATTTAGGCATAATTCTTTTCAAGCATAAAACCCAACTCTTA
Source organism: Populus alba x Populus glandulosa (assembly GCA_033617975.1). Lineage (NCBI taxonomy): Eukaryota > Viridiplantae > Streptophyta > Magnoliopsida > Malpighiales > Salicaceae > Populus > Populus alba x Populus glandulosa. The sequence goes on along the minus strand of CM066155.1, from coordinate 3,454,999 downwards.
TGGATGTATAAATAAATTGGCAGGCGATGGGTTATCAAGATGATTGCTGGAAAATGTTCAACTATGCAAGATATTGTAGGGAAAGAATCTGAGCTAGTGGAGAAAATAGCCGAGGTTTAAATTCAGTTCAGGATGTTGATATTATTAATAGATGAAGGTTTATATGATATTTAATAGTAGAAACTATTATATTCTTTCCAGTTGCATTTTAGTTTGTTTCTTCTAACCCTTCCCAGAGACATCAGAAATAATCTTCCTTTAATGGCTCTTGATTGGGCTTCTTATAAAATTGCAGTCAAACTAATGATTTTTGGCACATAACAGTTGATGAGACATCCCATAAACTATGTGATGAGGAATGCACCAGTGAGGTGTGGTCTTAATATGATTTCCTGTCCACTTGTTTTGCAGAGATCAAAAATGAATTATCGTGCATGGAATCATCGTTGCTGGTTAGTTTCATACATGACAACAGAACAGGTCACTAAGTGGTCGCTTTGTATCAATGCTTTAGAATGTAGCTGTAGCAAAACATTTTCGGGCCAACCTTGCCCCCTTAAATGTGCATTGTAATACTGTATTCTAACCTTCATAGCTTAGATTATCACTAGAGTAAGCTATGTTGGCTCTTTTTCCTGGTTTTGAATGGTTTCCTGCTTAGTTGTTTTTGTTAGATTTGTAAACTATAAATTTTTAGTTGTTGGGTTTTTTTGAATTATATAAGAATCCACTTTGCCTGCAGGTGCTGCATGAGTTGAAGAAATCCAGAAACTGGGCTGGATTACATGTTGCTGATAATTCTTGCTTTCATTATCGCACTGTGAGTTTTCCTCTTCAAACTTTTGAGCCTGATATTGAAGAGTTCAAAAGAAAGATAAACCCCTGAAAAAGCAATTAAATATGGGGGGACTATCATAGCTCTTCTAATGAAATCCAATGCCTATTTGAAAAAAAAAAAAAACAAGGTAGAAATTTATTGACGGGTTTTTTTTGGGGGCTCTTCAAATGAAATCCAGTGCCTATTTGAAAAAAAAAACAATGTAGAAATTTATTGATGAGTTTTCATTAAATGCAGCGGCTGATGCTCAGGATCAGGGAGGATCACTGCCATAAACTAGAAGATGGAACATCTGATGGAAATGATGAAATTTATCAAATCTGGCAGGTATAACGTTTCTGCACTGTTCATCAATCACCGCTCATTTTATGAAGGCTTATCTGCTCTGTTTTTGTGTTTCTAGTGCACAAAAACAGCTAATTCGGTATTGAATATGGGAATGGGAATATTATGACCTTTTCTTTTTATGTTAGGTTACATTTGCCTCAAATAAACCTAGCACTTTCCTTTGATTTTCTTGGTGATTTGACTGCATTGTTGTAGTCTTACGCAAAATAATGGGTCAAGATGTTGGAGACAAGCTCTCTTTCTTTTATTGGACATGTGATAAGAAGATGGTGCCGTGGAGATCAAGGAAACAAAACCCCAATTATCAGGATTAGCTTTCTAACGTGGGGAAGGCTAAGATTTCTTGTATGCTTGATGATTAGCTTCTGTTAGTGGATAAGCATTAGGCTTTGTTAGGAGAGTTAATTAGCTTTCTGTTAGTGTGTTGCATGGATAAGCATCAGGCTTTGTAGGTCCTTTAATTTCGGTATTGAAGTCACAAAATGGGTTTGTATATAACTCATGCGTGAGAATAAAGAGAACAAGCATCATTAGCCCGTCATATCTGTAGTTTGTTCTCACCCCGAGAGAATAATCTTTTCTATCAAAATTCCATAGCTTTGATTGGGACCTATCAACATTCAGATAACAAAATAACGTTATTGAAGCAAAATCCTTCTTTTGAGGAAAATCCTAGCGCAAACAATTCATAAAATGTTTTTGTTCCACTTTTAACTGGGTTTTATTTGATATTTTGATTGTTATACTGTGGGTATATGGCAGGAGGAGCTTGATTGGAATGAAGCATTGATTAAGCGATATGTAGGAAGAGAGGTACATCTAACAAAACGTTGCCCCACAGGTTTAAGAAATTCATTATTGATTCACTTGTCGTAGATGTTTTATCTTTTCTTTTTCCCCTCAAGTAAAACGAAGATATCCAATTTCTGCGAATTGCTTAATGGTTCCTAAACACCTGTGGTCAACTTCCAGCCACACTTCACTCTGTATCTTCTTAATTTTATCTTTTTCAGGCTTTGTGGCTTCATCGTCGTTTCCTCTCCTTGTCTTGGATAAGGCATTTCACAACTAATCTTGGCGATACATCTAACTACCGTGTATGTAAATCCAGCATAAATGCTGACATTGGTATCTTTATGGATAATGAGTTGCATCTTGCAAATTCCTGCTCAACAATACCCGATAATGAGTTTGAGGATTTTCAAGCACAGGCAATATATTCCGCAACTTACATACTATGGTTCACAAAGGTTGTAAGTAGTGTGTCTTCACTTTCACATTTTGCAACAGTTTAAATGGCCTTTCTCAAATTGGTCGAGTTCTAACACAACTTTGTTCTTTCACCAGCAAATCTCCGATTCCCAGGGAATTGAGCTCCAAGAAAAGCCAAATATTGGAAGCCTGAAGACCATGCTGAATATGGCATGTCCTGATAGGTCGTTTCTTTGGGACATCTCAACAAGGATAACTGGGAAGTGTGACGAGGGTTTGAAGGAGAATAGATATCAACTTCGATAGATAAATATGTTATACAGTGTTTGGACCATATTCTTTCTACGTTGCCCAGATGGTAACTGTTGTATGCTCAAGTTGGGACTTGAATCCAGAGTTTTAACCCTTTTTGCTTCACGAGTCTATTGACGTGAAGCTTGTGAATCCTCGAGTCCTGAACTGTAGTCTGTGTTCTGTCTTCTCGACCTAGCAACTTCAGGGAAAAACTGAATTATTGTAGGCCGGCTATTGCCAACTATTGCCTTCCAGGCTTCCATATGTGATCATAACTAGGGCAAATCCTGCTATGCCTTCTCCTAAACGGGAAGCCATTCCAAACGCAATGCCTTTTTTTGGGTAATCTTTTCGGAGTTCTGTGTCTTTGTGAGAGGTTTTCATTGGATTTTGGAAACCACGTAATGCCATTACCAAACTAGCATCCAAACTCAATGACTAGGACGTTGCATGTGTGGTGTCTATCTTATTTTAAAACAAAAACAAAAGTCATTTAAAAAGAAAAATGGTTTTGCTTTTGAAACAAAACAGTATTCTTGTTTTTAGACAAAACCACATTCACCTATTATGTGATTCATTTTTTTAATTAAAATAATAACTTTTTTCATTTTTTTTTAAATTACACATCAAATATACTTGTGGTTTTGCATGATTCTATTTCAATATATTTTATATATATATATATATATATATCATCGGTTTTATTAAAATGATGTGTCTGTATATATTATCATCCTATTCAACCTTTTCTTTTTAAAAAATAAGAATTACTTTTATAAAAATATGTTTCTGTTTTTGCCAAAATCTTTTCCATCTCCTGAGCCAAGGCATTGTGGATTGGGGGTGGTGGGAGACCGAAGAGAATGTAATGACATGATGTTTACGATTATATTTGAGAATACGTAATAGTTGTTTTTTAAAAAAAATTTATTTGAAAATATATTAATTTTTTTAAAAAAACTTTTTAATATTAATATATCAAAATAATTTAAAAATATATAAAAAAATTTATTTTTTAAAAAACATGCAAACATCTATACCAACTCAAGTAACGTGTAACTCTTTTTTTTTTCTTTTTTTAATACCATAAACAAATACAACCATCTGTATCCTTGGGGGCTCTGGGGCATCTACGACCAATCATCCTGAGACCTTGCACCCATGCTGTCCCTTATCCATAACGTACGCACTGTAATCGCATTGACAAACTACATCCTTAAAATTGCTGTGCAAGACTCAGATGTCCGAAACACATTCACCGGCAATCGCCAAAATTTCAAGTTTCTCTCTTTTTCCTTGTAAATTTACAGGTACTCTCTATACTTCTCTGCCTAGCTAGTTCTTTTGCAAAATGACAATTCATGAACATTGAACGAAACCATTGACATGACAACATTTTCCACTGAGCTTATCTCTCACAATTATAGCTTTCCCTTCACTAGCAAACATCTAAAACCTTCTTTACTTTCACTTCAAAGCAATGTAGTTAGCTGCATAAACCCTAACCATAATGCCACTATCCACCACCTAGGAAACCAACCAAAAGTAAGGAGTGTTTTACCTGAAACAAGACCAGCCCTTGCTTTATCTTATGATTTCGAAGAAACCCATTTGATGAGATTGCTTAATAGGTCTTGTAAAGCAGGCAAGTACAGTGAGTCCCTCTACTTTCTTGAGTGTATGGTTGCTAAAGATTATCAACCTGATGTTATTTTGTGTACTAAGCTCATTAAAGGGTTTTTTAATTCAAGAAATATAGACAAGGCTACTAGGGTGATGGGCATTTTGGAGAAGTATGGTAAACCTGATGTTTTTGCTTATAATGCAGTGATTAGTGGGTTTTGTAAGGCTAATCGGATTGAAAGTGCAAAAAAAGTGCTTGATAGGATGAAAAGAAAGGGATTTTTGCCGGATGTTGTAACTCATAATATAATGATTGGGACTTTTTGTAGTAAGGGAAAGATTGATTTGGCTTTAAAAGTTTTTGAAGAATTGTTGAAAGATAACAATTGTAAGCCAACTCTTATTACCTACACGATTTTGATAGAGGCGTACATTCTTGAAGGTGGAATTGATGAAGCTTTGAAGCTCTTGGATGAGATGTTATCAAGAGGGCTTGAACCAGATACATTTACTTACAACGTAATAACTAGGGGGCTGTGCAAAGAGGGGAAGGTTGATCGAGCTTTTGAGTTTGTTAGGACCTTGAATTCTAGGGGTTGTAAACCAGATGTGATTACATATAATATATTGTTACGAGCATTGTTGAATCAAGGGAAATGGGATGAAGGGGAGAAATGGATGAGCGAGATATTTTCAAGAGGTTGTGAGCCTAATGTTGTTACATATAGCATCTTGATTAGCTCGCTGTGTCGTGATGGGAAAATTGAGGAATCAGTGAACTTGGTGAAGGTTATGAAGGAGAAGGGTTTGACTCCGGATGCTTATTGTTATGATCCATTGATTGCTGCTTTCTGTAGAGAGGGAAAATTGGATATGGCAATTGAGTTCTTGGATTGCATGATCTCTGATGGTTTTTTGCCAGATATTGTGAACTACAATACAATAATGGCCGCTCTTTGTAAGAATGGAAATGGTGATCATGCTGTGGAAATATTTGGAAAGCTAGATGAAGTGGGTTGTCCTCCAAATGTCAGTTCTTACAACACAATGTTAAGTGCATTGTGGAGTTCTGGAGACAGATATAGAGGCTTGGGAATGATATCACAGATGCTGAGCAAAGGAATTGATCCAGATGTGATAACTTATAATTCACTTATTTCATGTTTGTGCAGAGATGGAATGGTGGATGAAGCTATTGGGCTGTTGGCAGACATGCTAAGTGGAAGGTTCCAGCCAAATATAGTCAGCTATAAAATTGTTCTTCTTGGGTTATGCAAAGCACATAGAATTGATGATGCTATCGAAGTGCTAGCAGCAATGATTGAAAATGGTTGCCAGCCAAATGAAGCTACTTACACGTTGTTGATTGAAGGTATTGGTTTCTCTGGATCAAGAGCTCAAGCAATGGAGTTGGCTAATTCTCTTTACATTATGAATGCTATTTCTGAAGATTCATTCAAACGTTTGAACAAGACCTTCCCTTTGCTTGATGTTTACAAAGGCTTCATTTATTCGAACTAGTTTCTGTTGTTCTTGGATGGCTAATGACCATACCAGATGTTCTGAAATCTGGTCTGTCTTCTTTGTATGGCCTTAAACTTACAAGGAACAAGAGGCAATAAGGATTTCTGCAACGAGACACCTGATGTGTTGCATATTTTCATGGTATTTTGAGGAAAAAGCATTTGTCACTGGTTTGTTGAGACATAACATTAGAATCCACAGTCGCAGAAGTGACCTTTCAGGTACAACATAAGAGCTTGGGCCTTAAGGTGATCTTCTGTATTCTTTGGACTAACCTGCCACATTCTACCTTCAACGCCAGTAATTTGAAGAGAAGATTCATGTCTTGAAGAAAGAATACACGAGCAATACTGTAAATTGCAACATGTGTAGATTTCTCTCTCTGTACTCAACAGGGGATTTTTACAGAATGTGCTGGTTACAAGATTAAGCGTTTGTTCTTCGAACTTGTACCTGATTTTTCTTATTATTCTATCAGGAGGAAACTCGATAGGTTCCTAGTCCTTGTTTCTATTTTACCCATTTAAATAACATGTTTTTATACATGATGAGCAATATCTTCTGACCAAGTACCTTCACGTTTTCTTCTTCTTCTTTTGTGGGGGAGGGGTGGGGGGACTAGAACTACTTGGATTGATATGATTCTGATGATTAGTGATTGGGAAAAAAACTTATTCACAGGCAGTATTGCATTGCCAATAAAGGCTGGTTTTCAGCAAATCCAAAGCCTAAATTTCGCGTGCCTTGCTTGCTAATCAAAATGTACTCTCGACAAAAAGCACCGCCATTCAATTGGATTCCTAGAGCAATGACAAACCAGTGGCCTGCAGTATGCTTTAGAGGATTGTTGCTTCTTCTCTGTTGGTTATTCATTCGCCTAATAGAAGACCGGTTACTTGTGGTAAAGGGGAGCGGACAACTGCTTGCTTATTGGATATTGACAGTCTTCATTTTTTTTCCTTTACTTTTTCAAGTATTGGTCACCTGGAAGATGTTAAATCATTTGTTGAATACAAGCCAAGAAAGACTTTGTACTTACTGAAGGAGGGTGGATGCGATGTCGAAGCAGAAAGCAAATTTTGCTTACGTTAAGAGTGGATGCCTGGATATGTTTTCGAGGATACTGAAGATTTGAGGCTGAACAATGTTGAAAAGATGGCATCTATTCCAGGAAAACTGCTGTGATCAATCATTATGCTTCGGAGTTGGTGACTGTCACTTCTAGTCTTGCTGAAATTCTATGGTTTTCTTGTGCACTTCCATTTTCAATGTAGTGCTTTAGTGATGTTGTGATTTACAAATGAGTTTTGACAGTAATAATTGTTCCCTGTTATAGTGAAGCGCAAGCCAAGAATTCTGCCAATCCATGTTGTGAGGAATCGATAGCCTTTATTATTTATCAATTCATCTTCTGTTTTTTTTATACATGCAATCAGAGCATAGCCCAGATCAACTTGAAATGTTAGGTGCAGTCCTGAAGATGAGAAATTTTATTTTCTCAAGGAATCTAATTTTTTTTTTATTTGTTATTGAACCATAACATCACTAAGAATTTGTCCCATGCAGTGTAAAATCATGTTGGACTGTTCTGTAAAATCATGGTGGCTGTATATTATATTTAGTTTTGGCTTGTGAAAGATGGTGAAATCCCATTGAGCGACTGTCAAATTTGCATCAGATTGCTTAGTTAGCAACTGAACACGATGATTCCACACGAGAAGAAAGATTGTTCATGGAGATATTATTACATACTAAAATTAAAGGAGGATACCCTTTGTGATTATATCAATCGTCCATGTACCAGCATGAAAGATACTCACGGAGTCACACTGGATATTAGCAAAATCATCAAGGTTTGGTTCCCTTTTGTTGATATGCTTTATCACCTTCGAACTGTGAGCAGAAATGGTTTTTGTGATGTTGAAATTTCTTTTATGGCACACCAGTTTTTGCAAGCACACCCACTTGAGCAAGCACATACACATTATACATGTAATGTAAATTGAATACGTGCTCACACATTCTGTGCTTGCTTGTCTAACAATTTTGAACCTGCAGATGAACCAGGCTATTAGCATTCATGGAGTGGATGTGCAGCTCTGTGGAGTCAATTTTCCAGAATTTTTGGTACACATAATTTCTCAAGTTATTTCATCTTATGATCACGTTGTTTCAGCCGTGTTCATTCATCTTATTTTCTTAATTTTTGGTACACATAATTTTCTTTCCTTGAAAGCCTCGTGTTGTACTTCCATAAAAGAAAGAAATAAAGCACTGAAAAAAGGGGGCAATGCATCTAAACATCTTTGTGCGGATGAACAACTCAAATCGCTAGAGAGCTACATATGTTTCCATTGTGCAATTGAGCTGTTTGGAATAATAAGATGTATCACGTAATTTTACAACTGCTTAGTTTAACATCAATATAAAGGGGCTTTAAAAAAAAAAAGGGTAGAAAGGTACCACCAACACACCCATCTAAGGTGGCATGTTGCTTCGCGCGTCACAAGATGTCATCACACTTACTTGTGCAATATGCTCTTCTTCGAAAGCTTCGGTTTCTTATGATTGTGGTTCTGCCACGGTTAAAGAAACAAGATTTCAACTTGAGAAAACGCGAGAGGTAATGGAAGAAGATATACTGATTAAAAAAAAAAAAAAAACAAGAAAATATACCTTGTGTCTATCTAGTGCTCCATAATCTGTCCTCTCCTTCCAGTTGCTCTTCCGTAATTTGATGGGCCGATTTCCAACATATTTACCTGAAATCAAGGTTAAGAACAGCATCAACATGCTAACACAGCTCAATCCATTAAGATTTTAATATTAAAGGACAACAAAAATTAGTTACTTTCATCACTAGGAAAAAGGAATTAAAAAACTGAAGGAAGATCAATTCAAGATCTACCTTAATTCAATAACCAAGGATCGACAATGCCCAGTGATCACCAGGTACTTACAAAAGATTAACTAGTTTGATTTCAAATATGACAAATATCTCCTTTTCCCAATATCATCCATATGCATAAGAACAAAAGCTGGGTGATAAAATTCTAAATTGTTAAGCAAGACGCAGCGTCTTCTCCTCAGTAAAGCTGATCACTTACCCATTGCAAAGTTAAAAGTTACTAAACAACCATCCTTCAGCCACCTTGTTATATTGAAAGCGAAATAACAAAGCCACTGAGGTCAGAGGTGTCTATAAAATGGCCCAAGCACCCCCACCCCTTTTCTCTTCCTCATAACATAAACAGAGACAACTGCTCAGACCAAAAAAAAATTGAGAGACTAGCTGACTCACCATTCATCTCCTTAAGTGCAGCAGCTAGGTCAGTAGGGTTGGCAAAGCTAACAAATCCATAGCCCTTGGTCTTACCACTCCGCTTATCCCTGACAACCTATTATGTGAGAAAGCACAACAGCATATGCATATAAGGTAACCGTTACAGCTTCCAAAAAATATAGAAATAAAAACCAGAAGGAAAGGGCAAGAAACAGAAACACCCAAAACATGATAGCCAATGCATGCTGGGTGCCGATGCACAGGCACACAGAAGAAACATGCATTTTCAACATAATCACAGCCCAATTCCCCAGCCAACCACAGGCATTGCAGATGAGGTAACAAGGACTAAACTGAAACAAGCAGAGGCATGGCATCATGAATCAAGTCCCCAAGAACATGATTAAGATTAGCAGGTAATTTCAACAGCCAAACTTCTATGAAAAACCTCCTTTTTAGACTAATACCACAAGGGAATTTCAGAAAATTGAAGTCCTTATGGAGATCATTGCAAGCAAATGCAAAAAATCTACATTGAATACAACTAGTCAGGCCTAAATCAATCCAGATACTGCTCATTTCAGATGAATCTCTGAAAGACTTTATTAGATTGCTCCATCATACTAATAAGACAATAAATTCCACATAAATCAGTTCAAGAGAAAAATAGCGAAGCAGATAAAGGTTGCTTGGTAACTGAACCAAAACCACTAAACCCAGGCACTCTGGAGAACCTAGTCAGATCTATTGACAGTACCAGATCTTCAAAAATTCATCATCTTATCAAGATCAACTCAAACAGAAAAACATCTAGGGAAAAGCACCTGCATGCTTAGAGGTTATGGAAATTTTGTGGTGAGCAAAGGATCCTGAAACTCAGGTTTCTAACGAAATCAGCACATGGAACCCATTTAAAAATTTTAATGGGTTACTAACCTGACTCCAACTTGTTCAGATCAAGAAAACCAGCAATACGACTCACTTAGTCTGTGAGTTACATGAAAAATAACCTACACAAGCTCCAGATGTCAATTCCAGCTGTCCACATCCAATATTTAATGATCAAACCTGACCTTGTCTATCCTGGTTATATCGCACCCAGAAAACAAAATATTTAAAAAACAACAGGTTTAAAATCCTTGCTATCAACATATGACCTAATATATTGACTCTGTAATTTTAGAACAAAACAGGAAAAAAATCTTAGATTATTGCATCAATTTGCAACTTGAAGGTAATTCACATGATCAAGATGTCCAAGCAATATGTAGATTGTTGACAAAGCCTACCTTAGTACACAGAAAAATACAGCTCTGTGCGCTTCAAAGAAAAATCTGAACAGGAAATGGCAAGGTTTCACAGACAAGGCAAACAATACAAAAGAAATCAGGAAATGGAGTGAGACAGCAACTTACTCTGGCCAAGTTAAAAGAAGGAAACCTCGAAAATGCTTTTGAAAGAACATCATCATTCACCTCATTACCGAGATCACCACAAAAAACGCGGTAGTCATCTGTAAACAGCACAATTAGAACACCTTAGATAAGAAACACATGAAATACAGTGAAGAGTGAACAAAATCAATATCAACAAAATAAACATTTTATAAGAATGTTTACTTTATTAAAAAGCTCAAAAAAAACAAGATTGGGTTAGAGAACATACTTTCAGGCCATTCTGCAAGAGTTGGATCCTCCCATGTCTGGCCAGCAGCTTTACGAGGAACTGCTTTCTTTTTAGTTTCTGCTTTATGTTCAATCTCACTACTCGCAAGGGCTGCTTTTACACTCTCAAGTGCTTCAGGTGTAATCGTTTGTGCATCCCTTTGAAATAATTGTTGCGCCTGTTCAAAGACACTACAAAATCATTCACCTGGAAAGCAAGAACACAAACAAATGCACTTGCGGATACATAATAAGACAGTCTAATCAAATCATTAAAATAAAAGAAAACATCAAACCAAATCAATCCATGGATATAGCAGGCCAAATTAAAAAAGATAAATTATCATTTCAAATTTTCGTTTTTCCAACAATATCAATTCTGAACCAATTAAAATATAATCTATCTTATAATCACAAATTCACAACTCAATTTTCACATTACCACAAAAAACCCAATTAAACCCTAAAATTACCCAATTTCCCCTAAGCCCAAAAAAACCCACTTCAAAATACACTACAACAAACTTTACACAAAACAAATAAGAATTTCACAACCACAACCAAATCACTCAATATCAAAAAACCTTAACCAACATCAATAAAAAAAATCCCAAATACAGCAAATACATATACAATTGCTGACCTGCTGGTACTGGGGGAGAGTGTAAACGGGTCCAATCTGTGAAGGCGGGTAAACGGGCGCCATAACGGTAGGAGGTGGGGTGACATATGGTTTTGGGTAAGGGTCCGATTGCTGTAGGTGAAAAGGGGTAGGGAAATACGTGCCGTTTGCTGCTGTTGCTGTCGCTGTTGCGGATGTTGCGGATGCTGCGTATGTGAATTGCTGTGAAGTTGATGAAGATGGAGGGATCGACATTGGTCTTAGGGATTGAACGAGCTGGTTGTCGTTTGTATGTATTAAAGGGATTGATAGAGCTGGAGGATTTTTGTGCTGGTTGGATTTGAGAAAAGGAATCTTCGGGGGATTTATTTGCTTTATTTATTAATTTGATGATGTGGATTTTCTAACTGGCTAAGGTCGTGATCGGTCCTTCAACTCTTAAAAATCACAATTTAAGAAAAATTAACATATACTAGAATCATCTTGACATTTCACTATTACAATGGCATTTCAGTCTGGCGATGATTAATTAAAATGACAAATATTGACTTAATTAAGAATTAGTAACCTTGAAATCCTTGCTATCAACATATGACCTAACAATTAAATGATAAATATTAGGTCAAACAAAAATTATCTTGACATTTCTAAAATCTTAGATTATTGCATCAATTTGCAACTTGAAGGCATTTTATTTTTTTTAATTTTATCATTCAGTATTGAATTAATTAAAAATTAGATTTTATAATTTATTTTAGTTTATGTTATATAAGGTTATCTTAATCTTATGACTTGGATCATGAAATTGACTAGTTGATTTTAGTAGTTTTATGTGTCATTTTTTTAATTGATTTTTTTAAAATTTTATTATTCAATATTAAATTAATTAAGAATTGAGTTTCATAATTTGTTTTTTATAAGGTTATCTTGATTTTATGATTCATGTTTAATAGATTAATCTAGGTTGACTTGGCTCATTGTATTAGTTGTTGTTTTTTTCAATTTCATCATTTAACGTTAGGTTGATTAATAATTGAGTTTAATAAAAAAAAAATTGTTTTCGGTTAAGTTATTAGTGTCTCATGAACTAGGTGGTGGAGCTAGTAGGTTAATTCAAGTTGATTCGAGTCAATCTAATATATTGTTTATATATATATATAGAGTCTTGATTTTTTTAATCAAATTATATTTTTATCGATCATTCATATTGTTTTTTAACATGTTAATTTAACTAGGTCATATCATATTAATCCCCATATAATTTAATTTTTTTTTGTTAAAAAATATATTAACAATATCTAGATATTTTTATATAAAAAAAATTTATTTTAACCTGCAACAATACAAAAAATTATCTAGTACCAACCAAATGGTTTTTTTATTAGAGAAATCTAATATATATAATTCTCACAAATATTTTATGTGCAGGATTGCGGGGTACGGGTTAATTCATGCACCAACGGTTTTAGAGACCATTCGGTATTAATTTTTTTTTTGCATTGTATATCATAAATAACTTGTTGAAGTAAACATTGATTTGTAGAAGTAAAAATAATAGCAAAAACGATCACAACATAGGTTGACAGTATAATCCGACAAGGTGGTTCAATTGGTTAGCTGAGCCGAGCATGTCTTTGTTTCTCTGTGCATTTCTCGACACATCTAACACGAAATTTTAACTTCATGAGTTTGCACATCACGAGCTCAGAAGGCATGGTGATCTTCAGACGATGATCTTTATTTCAGGACTGGCCACTCTGAAAAGTTGTTTCTGACTGGTTATGGGTTTTCCTGATCTTTGAAAAAATGCAGAGTGAGGTAAAGCTTCCTTCCAAAATCACGGTGTAAGCTTCCTTCCAAAAGCACGGTGTAGCTTCTTCTACTTACCGCCTGACTTCTTTTCTTTCTTTCATTTTCAAGGCGTGTGAAAGTATTTCCATTGGTGACGACAAACATTGCTCTTGGTTTTTGAGGGTGCGCCAGGCCAGTGCGGCAGTACAACGCAGAGGCGACGCTCGAGAGCGCCAGCAGCAAGCTGCTGTTAAAGGCCCTCGCCCTAGAAAAATAAATTTAATATCGTGTGGGCCATCGGCCCACGTATCAGATATTAAACTGATAAGAACAGATACTACACTTGATCTTAGCCAAAAGGCCGAGAAAGGTATGAGATTCAACGTGGGCACGAGCTGGTTTTTATACTTGAGGTTTTGGTCCAACCCTTCACATCTTTGTCGATGTGGGACGTACAAAACAGGCCTTGAAGCAGGACAATAAAGTGCAACCTCGTTCCCTGTACTCAGCGTGGTGGGTTTTTCAACGCCACTATTATTCTTATTTCTCCACGACACAAAATACAAGACTTGACAAGCTAAGATTTATCATTGCCAAATCTCAGCAGGTGGTCTTCCCAAAGCCCTGGAGAGCGTTACCTAGCTCTGCTTTGAAGAGTCCGTTTAAATCATTGTATTCCAAACTGTGTTTTATTAAAAAAAAAAAATATTAAAATTAAGTGTGATTTATTCTTTTTAAATCGTTTTGATGTGTTAATGTCAAAAATGATTTTTAAAAAATGAAAAAACATCATTGGTATTTATTTCGGTACGAAAAGCTATTTTAAAAGCAACCGCTACAATACTGCCAAACACGATCTAAAAAGCAGGTGTAAATTGTGTTCTTTTGATTTATTTATTTTTGTTAAATTTGTCACACACACACACATATATATATATATATATATATATATATATATATATATATATATGTATATTATGATTGTTTGTTTATATTTAAACAAAAAAAAAAATTCACTACTATAATTTAAAAAAGAACGCTGAAACTTACATTTCCTACTCATTGAGCCAGCCAGAGGGCAAGGAATGCGACGGTGGAGCGGTGGATCCCAGGCACGACTCAATGAAGGGCCAAGAATGCCGAAAACAAGGCGTTAACAGGAAGAAAAGAATAAGAGAATGACTCGAACATGGTTATTAGATCAACATCTGTTTTACTAGAATTGGGCAGGGGCCGCGACTTGCGCAGCCCCCTCTAACACAAATTTTGACGTAGGCTCTCCCTCTTGGGGAGACCTTAAACCAGCACCCCTCCTGGGTGCAATGGAGGTCACTGATCTAGACCATGGGCATTCTTGATCACCCATTGATCCCGTCCAGGTAAGTATGTCTAACGTTGCCGTGGGTTCCTTATTTATACACGGCACACTCGTCTAGCCTCTTGTTTTTCCTCCATGTGGGATAGTTAAGTAGAACGCGAAGCCAGGTCTCCTTTCGACCCTACTGTACCTTGACAAACCTTTCTTGCTCCCGTGTTTGATTTATTGACTGGGAATCAAAACTAACAGTAAGATTTTACAGAGTTAATGAGGAATAAATTACCTACATAAATTACTTTTATTTAAGAATATGTATTAAAAAATAATATAAATTATAATTTAAAATCTTATTTAATAGTTTAATTTTTTTTAGTTAAAATAATTATTTAACAAATTAGTTTGATTTTTATTACAAAATTAACAACTCCTGCCAATATTTCTTTGAAGTCTTGTTTTCTGTTTTGATTGTTTTTTTTTTTAGGAAATTCATGACTTCTACCAATATGACGTGACATCCTAGCCCGAATTTGATCATGTTGCTTTGATAGATTTTTTCTTTTATATGAAAAAGTTATTTCGATTAATCTATGTATAAAAATATACTCTTTTTAGATGTGGTTTAACATTAATAGAGTCAATTTATCAATATTATCTCAGATATTCTGGTAAGATTTAAAGAGTTATTGAGTTTTTCCTAGATTGTTTTTTCTTAAGTTGATATTTGATAATATACTTAGCGGTTGTATAAACACAAACTTTACAAGTGAATATATAATATCCGTATATCTACAGGAGGTAGACCCGTTTAACAATTGTACAAGTATTACATTAATTTTTTTTGTTGATAATTAACAAAAAATATTAAAAGATATTTTGTTTTATTTTAGTTATCCAACATTTTTTTTCTTCAATTGCATTATTTTATAATCAAATTAATGACTTGATTTCATATAGTTTATTGTAGCAAAGCACAATTAAAAATTAGAAAATCAAAGTATAAAACATAATAAAATAACATGGTCTATCTAAAACTCATACGGAAAAAAAGTTGTCCCCTGTTAAAAAAATTATTTATTATCATTTATTTTGCTAATAAAAGTAGATTATGGTTGAGAGAAGTTTTTATTTTCGATTTAATTTTATGTTTTTATAAAATATAAAGGGTATTATCAGTTGATTTATTGGCATTGAAAAGATATTTATTATGTATTTTTAGGTGGAAATATGCTAAAAAATAAGATTTTGAATAGTAACTAACCACTCTTTGATGATCGAAAACTAAATAAAAAAATGATGTTTCTTCTACCTATATTTTGTTTTTAAAAAAATAAATAACACATTGTTTTATTTATTAAATATAAAAAATAAAGAAAAAGTCGACATGCAGACCTAACCTTTTAAAAAAAAAAAAATTGTGCTAGGCGCTAGCCGCTAGCCTTTTTTTAACTTAAATCACTGAAATAGTACATTTAACATTGTTATAGACGTCCATATAAAAAAAATGGCTATATATGTCCAGTCCCAAGCTATAATTGCCTTTTCTTTTCTTCTGTTGCACCTAACTAAAGCAGCTCTTTGTTGGTTATTAACATGTTGTTGGTTATTAACATGTTGTTGGCCGGCGGGCCACAATATTAAATACAAAGTTGTTGCATCTCATTTTTAGGTTTCAAAAGTAAGTCACGTTTCTTTTTGTTTTTTTTTTAATATTTTTGAAAAAATTGATTTTTTTCTTCAATTCTTTTAATATTTTTATATTATTTTTATGTAATGATGTTAAAAATAAATTTTAAAAAATAAAATAATATTATTTTCAAATAAAATATACTTTAAAAAAAAGCTATAAAAAAACAATAACTTCCTAAAATGTTAACGGTAATGAATTTAATCAAATGAGGTTTTTTTAAGAGAGAGCTTATGGTTTCTTTTCCTTACTAGCCATCAGTAATGGTAATCCATACTGATAAAGAGTGTGTTTTGTATTGTGATAGTTGTTGTAGTTGTAATTTTAAAAAAGTTATTTTTATAAAAAATATTTTTTTGCTGAGGTTGGTTTGGAAAAATATATGCCCGGTTAAAACTGTGGTTAAAATTGAGATTGAATAAAAAATAGTTTAATATGTTTGGTTGACAATGCTTTTGAAATTGAGGTTATAAAATAACTAAAAAGAACATATATTAATATTGATGGTTTTTAATTAAAATATTATAGATTGAACTACTGTTATTGTATCATGAAATAAACAATACTTTATATAAAATATTTTTTATTGTTCTATTAAACTATTTGCAATACCATCACGTACGAAAATCATCCGACAATGATTACAGTTTCCATGGTTTCCTGAGCGTGCAACAACATCAGGTGAAATATCATCAAGAATAAAATTGGGATTGCGATCAAATTCTGTAAATGTTACATTATCGTGCAATCTCCTACTAATATAATCATGTAGTGTCACTAAATAACGTTAAATACTAGTTTTTTTGAATAAAACATAATATCTTATAAATTTTTTGGGATTTTTTTTATTCTGTTGGGTCAGATCCAATCCAATGTATTTAGGTTTGGGTACAGTAAAAATGATATTCGCTGTTCATTTTGCAAAACAGTAGAGAGCAACTAAATGCAACAGAAGAAGGAGAAGGAAAAGGGAAAGAGTAGGCAACTCTGCACGTGCGGCGATATTTGGCTAGTGGTGGAAACGATGAAGGGTGATGGTAAACTGAGGGAGCAGCTCTCCACTGTTTACTACTCTGTTTTTGCTTTTTTTCTTGTAATTTATGTTTATAACACAATTTACAACTCAACAAAAAAAAAAAAACAACGTAGAGCTAAATCTGTGAACTTGACTTTTAAATCCTCAAATAATTCCAATGTAATTATGATCATATCAATAATTTAGAAACAAATTACCATGCGTGGCAATTATAATTGATGAAATATATATATATATATATATAATAAAAATAGATATTTATAATAAGTATGACAATGAATAAAATTATAAATGAGAAATATATATTTTTAATTAAAATTATCTTTTTTAATTTGTATAAACTTCTCTATCTTGACAACAAAATGATCTTTTTATTAGCAGCATGATTCATTAAAAAATAATAAAAAAAGACAATTAAAAAAAATACCTGGAGAAAACTATGGTGATTTAAATTAAAATGAAAAAAAATATATCTTTAATAAGAAATATAATTTTCTTACTAATACAATTTTTTTTTTTTATCTTCATGAGAACATGCTTTTTTACGAGAAGGATTATTTTTTAGAAAGAAAACTTATTATAATCATCAAAGTATGTTTTAATTAAAAAATCATGAATCAGCCATGTTTACGCACATATATAAAAAAAAAATACGAGAATACATTTTTTGAGAAAAATAAAAATTAAATGCTTTATTCTTAGTCATTGTTGATGAGTAAATTATTTTAAAAATTATGCATACAAGGCTAAACCATATTTATTCATAAAACAATCAATTACACCAACATAAAAATACCCTTATTTTCTTAAAAACAACAGCATAATAATTTATAAGCGGCACATTTCTTGAATAAAAAGCAGCGACAATCAAAATAAAAATCTATCAAAATTTTCAATAATTCAAAATAAATAGAAAAATATAGTCAAAATTTTAGTATTTTTTTTAAATATATCTCTTAAATTTAAACTCATTTTTCTTATTAATGCATGCATTTATTGTTTTAAAGAAAAAATGCTTGTTTTTAAAGAACGGTTACTTAAATAAAAACTTATCATGATTTTAAAAGTAATTTTTTTTAAAAAACCTAAAACAATACCACAATATTTTTTATATGATTGAAGGCAAAAAAATAATTAATTTAATAAAACTATGTCAAAAGTATACTAAAAAAATAAAAGAAACAAAATTTTAACTTCATTGAATGTCCTTGATCATATATTTTTTGCACACTAAGCATGTGATAATTGAAAACAAAATTATCAGCATTCTTATGAAAACTCATAACACTATTTAAGAATTATGTCAAAATTTAAAAATAAATAAATATAATGCTAGTTATTTTATTTATAGTGTATTTTAATAAAAACTAAAAGAAAATAATCAAAGAAAAAGTCAAACACCTTAGCCCGCACATGTGAGCCAACAAGGCCTAGACCATAAGTATAGCCTCCCTTGATTTTTGTATACGGTCAATGAACGTACAGCATGTCATTAATCTTTTATTTTTTAAAATTAAAATAGATGATTTATTGTTTGTTGGTTTGGTTTTGTTAGCAAAGAGGTAGTGAAAAAGTCGAGTTGAGATTTTTTTATTCAAAAAATCATAATTGACTTATTTTTATTTAAAAATATTTAACAAGCATATTAAAAAGCTTAATGAATCAATTTCTAACCCCAGCACCGTTAAATCAATAAAAAAAAAAACTAAATCAATTTTTTAAAACCTAGATTTATTTTTTTAGTAAATTAAAAGTTTTAAAACACCTTAATAACACTGTTTTTATAAAGAAAAATCTATTAACACTAAAATTAGTTTTTTGTTTTTTCACCAGAAAAGTGATCAATTAAATCTTCCCTCTCATCTCTCATTTCCCACCTGTTTTCTCTTTCATCTCAAATTTCAAGTTTCAAGGAGTGAAATATAAAATAAATAAAGTATAAGAATGAAAAGTTAAAATCCCGAAACACAAATACCAAACAAAAAGAGTAGGAGATCAAAGTGAATTTTTATGCGCATTAATGAACGGTAAAAAAGGATTGATTCTTTGTTTTTGGGTTTATTTGGTGTTACTGTTGAACCATTGTTTCATTGTTTTTTAAAAACTAATTGATTTTAAATTAATTTTTAAATTTTTTAGATCATGTCAATATTAAAAATAAAGAAATAGTATTTTAATTATTTTTAAATAAAAAATATTTTAAAACATAAATTGCATCGCAATGTTGAATTTCTTTTCAAAGTTGGCCCCACTAGCAAACAAGCATTCCGTTTTAAAGTTGGCCCCGGACTCGCAGGTCGCACTCCCGTGGCTTGAAAATTACCATACCTCCATGTTTGTTGCCTAGATAATGTCAACAATATTATATATCTAATTATAGCGTGAGAGCTCCATACGTGCCCCCACCGCGCACAGCCGAAGCCAAAAAAATCCATGGTATCCAAAGAAGCATTCTTGCTGCTTTTCAGGAAAACTGCTTGCAACTTCACGGGGGGCGCCTGTTGATTCTCTTCTCTTCTTGGAGTTTGAACTCACGAAACAACACCCCTCTCTGATTTTCTTCCCTTTTGATCTGTCTGTCCCCTCTAGCCCACGGTCTGGTCTCCTCATTAGTTATTCCATGGCACACAGTAAACTACTCAACTTAGAAATCATACATGTTAAATTCGTGGTTAATTGGCAGGTTAATTTGAGATTTATTTAATTCCGGGTTTTGTTTGAGTTTTAAGGCCTGATTGGAAGTGTGGTTGTGTTGTTGTGATTGCGCTGTTATAGTTGCTTTCTAAAGTGTTTTTTATGCTGAAATGCATTAAAATGATATATTTTTTATTTTTTAAAAATTATTTTTAAAATCAGTGCATCAAAACGATCCAAAACATATATAAAAAATTAAATTTATTAGAAAGACAGGTTGGCCCGCGTTTCTAAACGCAGCCTAAATAATAAAAACCTAATTTTATAATTAGTCAGGTGAAACTCACTATATTTTTTTTTACTTTTAAAATAAATTAAAAAATATAAAATTAATTTATGAATACTTATTATCATAGTTTTGAAACCCAACTCGACTCGACGGGTCGACCCAGGACTCGGTCGAGCCGGAACTGGAACCAGACTAGGTTGAAGAAAAAATAGGAAAAGGAAAAACCAAGTGCAACTTGGTCAAAAACCTAGTTACAATCTGGTAATTTTTTTTTTTTTTTTTTTTACTAAAACGACGTCATTTAGATTTTAAAAAAGATAATTGACCTGGTTAAAACCCGAAACTCGGGTCTTAAATCGAACTAGCCACTGGATCGGGTCTAAAAACTATGCTTATCATTATATATTTTTTTCAATAACCTATTTCCAAGTGAGATATTTCTTTAATTTATAATTTATGTGGAATGTTTCTCATTTTTTTTTAAATTTGAGATAGCCATTTCTAATTTTCTATAATCTTTTCTAGCTACTCCTTGACCTCTTGCAAATCCCATTTAACAACTAGACAATGCATGGGAGAATGTTTGGTGTGTTAGATAAATATCTACCAGACATAATAATTATTTTATAAAATTATTTAAAGTATTTTTATACAGTATAAAAATTAATTTTTATTCTGTCTAAAACTATTCTAGGAAAGAAGTTTTTTTAAATTTTCCTAATATATGTTCTGGTCACGTCATGTTGCATGTAATATATTTAAACATTCATATAACCATAAATGTACATGAATTAAATAATATAATTATTATATTAAAGACAGTGTTTATGTAAATTAATTATCTCAAGACCAGCTATTGTTAAAAAAAAGAAGAAGATGATAGCAGTTTCTAAAATTATAAAATTTCTTTATTTGTTTCTAAATATAAGAGGCCGAGACAGCTAACCTAAGACATAAAACACCTTTAATTGTGAAGATAGAGACAAGAATGAGTTTCTATCTCTATTTCTAGAATAATTTTTATTTTTTTAAATAAATTTCTTTTAAAACATTTCATAATATATATGTATGTATGTATATGTATATGCACATGTACGTGTCTGATCTCATAGAATTCTGGTTTTGTGCTAGGTTTCTAGAAACTTCAACACATCATTTTCTTTCCTCTAATAGAAAATTTATTATCCAAGTAAAAAAAAATCCTAAGATTATCTTCCAGATTTACCCTTGTCCGCACTAGATAATTCAATGAGCGCCTGATTTTTTTTTTTGTTTGTTATTAAAAAAAGGTTGAATATAAAACAAATGGATTTTGTTTTTGATTTGATTGATTACTGAAACTGAAACCTGAAGGAAAGGCGTGTTTGTGTGGGTCTTGTTTGTAATATTTTCTTTCTTGTATGCTCTCATTAAATAATAATAAATTCCCGTTGAAAACAAAACGCGTGTTTTGCTTTCATGGTCTAGGATTTAGGGTTAGGGTTAGATCTGTAACAAATCAGATTGTGATTTCCTGTTTCTTCCTTTTGAATTTAGGGTTTCAAATTTAATTTTTGTTTTATTTTAATGATTTTGACTTTTTGTTTGTAAATTCGGGTGTAGTCGGAGAACGTGTGTGTGTGTGTGTGGAGTTTCCAGCTGCTTTGACTGAATTGGGAATTACAGATTCTGGATCAAGATCATGTAAGCCCTAATTTGATTTTTTTACTAATTATTTATAAATATCTTTCTTGAATTCTATGATTTTTCTATGAATTGAATATCTCAGGAGTTTATTTTTAGTATTTTTTTTTGTGTTTGGCTATTCATTTTGATTTTATTAATGATTTTATCATGGATTAAGTATTACAGATTTTCTTATAGAAAATTGTGATTTAGGATTTTTTCAGTATATAAATTTGATCCTGTGCATACCTTTTGTTTTAATTGTAAAATTAAGTTAATATTTTTTTTGAAGTAGAATTGTGGAATTGAGGAGGGGAAGTTGAGGCTTCCGTGTTTAAGATAGTCTGGATATGTGATGCTTGAGAAATATAAATTTGCTCGTTTCAAGAAGTTATGATCCTTTGAGAATGTGAGCTGGTGTTTGAACGGCAAGGAGTGATAACATAATCTGCGCCGTGTTTTCTGATAAGAAACTATAAATGAATCTGTTACAGGCTATAGTAATTTTCTGGAAGCCCAGGAAAATTTAATGCAATGAAATGAGGCTATTGTCAAATTGGACTTTTGGTTGTTGGCTGTTAGTAACATGCTTTGTAATTAATCCGTTGATTATTTTTGTTTACAGTCATAATGGGAACTGAACTCATTAGAGTTCATGTTAAGGAGGAGAATGATGATATCCCATCAGTTCCACCTGGTTTCGAGTCTTTTGCAGCTTTCACCTTAAAAAGGGTGCAAGATGGTGAAAAACAAGAAAGTAATGTAACCAGTTGTTCAGCCACTACAAGCGCTTCTGAATCACAGTCAGTCAAGATGGACACAGAGTTTGAGGATGAAGCAAAAGTTACGAGGTCCCTTCGACGCAGACCCTGGATAAAGTTTGAACATTTGGATAGCTGTTCAGAGGACGAGTCTGATTCTGTGAAGCTTAATCAAGTTAGTTTTTAGTATCATTTTCATCGTTATCTCTTTGAAAATGATGAGCAACGGCATGCATATCTAGCATTTGAATTTCTATTTTCCCTTGCAAGTCCTTTATGTCTACTCTGGATGCCTTATATCCCATTTCCTTATAGCAGAGTCTCTCCTTAAGGTCTCGCCTTCCCAAGGGAGTGATCCGTGGATGTCCACAATGCAGTAATTGCCAAAAGGTTATTTTATTTTCTTCTTTTTTTTTTTCTTGCATACTTGGATTAGCCTTTCATGCAGTCTGGTTTAATTAGCTCGATTCCCCTGTAGCAATTTCCATGTTATTGTCTAGACAACCATCATTATGTAGCATCCACAATAATTTCATTTTCAAGTTAATGGTTGGCACTGCCCCTGCATTTATGGCTGCACTACTAAAGGGTGGATTCTTACTGTAATGTAGCTTCCTGTGGTTGCTAGTTGCAAGGTTCCTAGAGGATCGGAACTGTGTCTGATCTGATGTTGTGTTTTGATATACTCCATGTCTTTTATCATCTGTTCCAATGTTATTTGGTTGATAATTGAATATCTGGTACAGGTCAGTGCAAGATGGCATCCAGAAAGTGCTCGTAAGCTTGATATTGAGGATGCTCCTGTATTCTACCCAACTGAAGAGGTCTACATTTTTTCTTGTTATATTTTGCTTGTCTTAATTTCAAAAAAGACATTCTTCATATTCTGGTTTCGATGTGCAAATCTGTGATTTACTTATGTTCAATTATAAGGATCTGTGAATGTGCATGCAATCGTTTTTCCAGGAGTTTGAAGATACTTTGAAATATATTGCTAGCATACGGCCTAAAGCTGAACAATATGGAATCTGTCGCATTGTTCCTCCTCCTTCTTGGAAACCTCCCTGTCCCCTTAAGGAAAAAACTATTTGGGAGGGCTCTACGTTTGCAACTCGTGTCCAGAGGGTTGACAAACTGCAGAACCGGGACTCTATGAGAAAGAGGTCAACGATGTCTAATCATACAAGGAAGAAAAGGAGAAGATGCATGAGAATGGCAGTTGATTGTGGTACAGATATTGGAAGCATCTCAGGGTCAAATGATGCTGGTGTTTGTGAAGCTGAGAGATTTGGGTTTGAACCTGGCCCACTGTTTACTTTGGATACATTTCAGAAATATGCTGATGATTTCAAGGCCCAGTACTTCAGGAAGAATGAGAATACTATTAATAAGGGAGGCGATATGACAACGTTTCAGAAGACTTGTGAACCCACATTGGATAATATTGAGGGCGAATATTGGCGAATTGTAGAGAAAGCAACTGAAGAAATTGAGGTGTGTTTTGTGAGTGGATATGAGCTATTTGAATGTTCATTTTCTTTTTGTTGATTAATTCACTTATTTGTGTTGCCGTTCTTTACAGTGTCACTTGTCTCCCTTGTTTGCATGCAATGTGAGTCGCAGAGTGAACTAGAGTTGTTATATTTGCTTTGTCTATTGCAGGTCCTTTATGGGGCTGATCTGGAAACTGGGGTTTTTGGCAGTGGGTTTCCAAAAACATCCAATGAAGTTAGTTCTGCAACAAATGATCGTTATACAAAATCAGGCTGGAACCTGAATAACTTTCCGAGGCTTCCTGGATCCGTTCTTTCCTTTGAAAGTGGGGATATATCCGGTGTTTTGGTGCCATGGCTGTATATAGGGATGTGCTTCTCCTCCTTCTGTTGGGTAAGACCTTATGTCTACTGTTTTATAGATTATACAAAAAGCCTAGCTTCAGTCCAAAATAAATAAATAATCATAGGTAAACAAATATATTGTTCTGTTATGTTTCTTGATGAATGTGTATGGAGTGTACTTTTTATTGGTAGCTTGTATATAACTGAGCCTTGACGTTTCCATCTCTAATGATGGATAATCAGTTCAGTTTTAGGTTTTACAACTTTCATTTTTGCAATTTTTATAATAACAGCTCTTATTTGTCTTATGAACAGGCTTTGGCATAGTTTATGCATTCGTTTTAGAGCCTGATTACTTATTCTTGTGTTTCCTTTTTCTTTCACATGGTTGAGAACAGCATGTTGAAGATCATCACCTATATTCACTGAATTACATGCATTGGGGCGCACAAAAGATGTGGTATGGTGTGCCAGGGAAGGATGCCATTAAATTGGAAGAGACTATGAGAAAGCGTTTACCTGATCTTTTTGAAGAACAACCCGACTTGCTTCATAAGCTGGTGAGTAAAAGTTCTTGCACTGTGCTACCATGTTAGATGCTCTCATAAAATTATGCTCTTTTAGCTGTTGTTTGGACACCATTTGTTGAGTCACCAAAAACCATTTGTTGAGTCACCAAAAATCACAAAGCCAATCATGGTCTTTGTTCACTTTGTTGTCTTATGGAATCCTTCACCTGGATTCATAAACTTGGATTACAGTGGCTAACCCAAGTTCTCTGAATCTTTCAAGGATTTTGTGCACATTCCTTTTTATCTGCTAAATGTGTAATAACCTTTGTCACTGGTCTGCAATAATTTGTTTCCAAAAGTGGAGGTCTTCTGGAGAAATGAAGTAAGAAAAAAAAATCAGCTCAGTAATCTTTATGGTGAGATTTATAAATCTCTAGTGACATGGAACTCAGGCAGGAAACTTCAATTGCAAAAGTGCTATATTCCATGGAATGCCGGATGCCTTGTGTTTTTGTTCCTGAAATTCTGCGATCATTGGCACTTCGTTCCTGGCTTTCAGTTGTGTCAGTTACAGAGGCTTCATTTTTAGATGACCTAGGATAGCATGGATAGAACTGATTATTAACAGATGGTAGCTTTCCTCCTATTTTATAATGACAACCATGCCTTGAACTTGTTTTTCCCTTGCAGGTGACTCAGCTTTCCCCCAACATACTAAGATCTGAAGGAGTGCCTGTCTATCGGTGTGTTCAGAATTCCGGAGAGTTTGTGCTAACCTTTCCTCGAGCATATCATTCGGGGTTTAATTGTGGTTTCAATTGTGCGGAGGCAGTGAATGTAGCTCCTGTTGACTGGTTGCCCCATGGACAGACTGCTATAGAGCTGTACTGTGAGCAGAGACGGAGGACTTCCATCTCCCATGATAAACTGTTGCTTGGGGCAGCAAGGGAAGCAGTGAGAGCACATTGGGAACTGAATTTACTTAAGAGGAACACCTTGGATAACTTAAGATGGAAAGATGTGTGTGGAAAAAATGGGATATTAGCAAAAGCATTCAAGGTAAACTTTAGTTTGTCTCTATGAGACTATCCAGCTGATTTTCATACTGGAATTCTACAGTTTGAAATATATTTTGTCACAATGTCAGTTGTTTCAAGTCAAATTGATGGCTGTTTGAAATTTAGCTTGGCTTGCCTGGGTTCAAGGTAGTAATTCAAACATGTCACTAGAAAAATATTGGAGTTGTAGGATGCTGCCATTAAATTGGTATTGGCATATGTAGATTGTGATGCCTGTTCTAAGCTTCAAGATGCCATCTCAACTCTATTTTTTGGTAAAACTTTTATGCAACGTGGCTGTGTACTGTTCACAGAACAGTCAGTCTGATTTTGATTTCCATTATTATAATGAACGGGGAAGTTATTACTTGGTTTACTTTTCAGTTTTCACTATTTTTTTTTCTGTCTTGCGTGTTTTGGTGTGTGCTGCAGGTATCTTATCATTGACTTTTTAATATGCTTTTTTTCAGAAATCCTAGATGTTAAGTTTGAAACTTGAAAGTGTGTCATTATGTTAGCAATAAAAGTTCTCACGGGAAAACTTTGGTGCTATTCCTTTTCCCTATTGACTTTGGATGTTCTTGGTTCAGGAACGTGTGGAGACAGAGCGTGTGAGGAGACAATTTCTCTGCAACTCTTCCCCAACATTGAAGATGGAGAGTGATTTTGATGCCACAAGTGAGAGGGAATGCAGTGTTTGCCTTTTTGATTTGCATCTGTCTGCAGCAGGGTGTCATTGCTCTCCAGATAAGTTTGCATGCTTGACTCATGCAAAGCAGTTGTGTTCATGTGCTTGGGGTGCCAAATTTTTCCTGTTTCGCTATGATATCAGCGAATTAAATATCCTCCTGGAGGCATTGGAAGGAAAATTGAGTGCAGTGTACCGATGGGCAAGACTGGATCTTGGACTTGCCCTGACGAGTTTCGTTTCCAAGGACAACACGCAAGATGTTAAATTATCTTATTCTCCAATAAGAACAGCAACTGAACCGGTGAGATCACACACACCAGCAGATCCTTGTAGAGATTTACCATGGAGAGCCATATCTAGTGATATTAGAATGAATTCATCTGGGATCTGTAGTCAGATAGCATTGGAAGAAGAGAAGAAACCACCTGAAGGCACTCCTTCAAAAGATGTGAGGGCATCATCTGTATCTCATAGTTCTTTTCAAGTAATTGAGAGGGACAATGACAATTTGAAGCTAAACCAAAAAGGTTCTAGTCTTTTGTCTACCAATTTGAGAACGCTAGTTTGCCTGTTGTCTCAAGAAGACACATCTTATGCTGCAGGCTTGGCTTCAGAGAAATGTGAAGGGAAGAAGCCTTCAACTTTGGGTAATGACAATGTTATTCTTCTTAGTGATGATGAAGGTGATGAACAGAAGCCAATTTTAGAAAGGGCAAAAGAAAATGTTTCCGGGAAGCTATCAATTTTGCATTATAGTTCATGTAATGACAATAAAGATTCAATCTTAACTGTTCCTGTGGTTGATGGAGCAGTTAAGAGTGAAAAGAATGTCAGGTCGTTTCCTGATGAACAAAAAAATAATTCTTCATCTGCTCCTGTGGTGCAAGTGAAGGATGGGTATCATCAAGATGGTGGAAAGGTTTTGGAATTTAATCAAAAGAATGTTTCTTGCCACACGGGTCCTAGCACAGCAGGATTTGGTAGGAATGTTCAGAATTCCTTAACTAATAGAGATACCAGTAAGGATAACGGAATGACAGATGTTGGGAGTCAGCATCCACAGCCATGTGGCATTGGAAAGCTTAACAATGCGGACAAGATGGGAGGAAATGCCACCTCAACTTCATTGGACAACTCAAGAATTATGGCAGGTAGCCCGTCTTCCTCGCAAAATAACTTGGAGAGACACTACCGCCAGAAGGGTCCCCGAATTGCCAAGGTAGTGCGAAGGATCAATTGCAATGTTGAACCTCTGGAATTTGGGGTTGTGCTTTCTGGAAAGTCATGGTGCAACAGCCAAGCAATTTTTCCCAAAGGTATCTTGCATGTGTTTTATACAAAGATCATGAAGTTAAAGAATAGTCATGCTAAGGATTAGGAAGAGACCTGTATTTATGCATATTTGCTCTATTTGATGCAGGATTTAGAAGTCGAGTTAGGTACATAAGTGTTCTAGATCCAGCAAATATGTGTTACTATGTCTCCGAAATACTGGATGCAGGGCGAAACGGTCCTCTATTTATGGTAATACCAATTTTTCCTTTGGTCAGGATTTAATACTATAGTATCTTATCATCCATCATTTTGATTGTTGCAAAATATACTAATTTATTTATCTTTGAATATCCTGAGAGGTCATCATTACCTTTTTTCTTTTGATCCTTATTGGAATTCTAAGCAACTAAAGAAATTTGGAATGAATTTTAAGATTGTTGCTTAGTACTTGTCAGATGCATCTGATGGCTGCTCTTGTTCTCTAATACACTAAATTTTACTGACCATTGTTATGTAATTTTAACAGTGTTTGAATTCTGACATATAATCCCCTTGTATATAGCAAGCATTAGCAGGGGTAATGTCTCGTAAAAAATTTAAGTTGCTGGCATCATAAATTACCTTTCCTCCTATAGAGTTGTGATATAACTCTCCTTGTTCATCATGATTGGTTTTGTAGCTAGTTTGAGGGTAGAAGTGATATTAATGAAGTACATTGAATAACCCAACCAGGAATTGGTCCAATTATAAATAACTCCATGCCGTGCTGAAAGTTGAGTGATGCGTGCCCATATTTGAATAAAAAGACTGGGTACGGCAATGGAATCTTGAATCTTGCGGATGGTTTAGATTTACAGTCGAAGTTCTTCGCATACAGTAGTTTTGAAATACTTCTAACCTGTGATTGAGACTGTCATTGGTCATTGCATTTAGATAGATATTTCACGTCTAATCTGTTGTGCTCTGGTAATTTCAGGTTTCCTTGGAGCATTGCCCAAATGAGGTATTTTTTCATGTTTCAGCAGCCAGATGCTGGGAAATGGTGAGAGAGAGAGTGAATCAGGAGATCACAAAGCAGCATAAATCTGGAAGAATGAATCTTCCTCCCTTACAACCTCCTGGAAGTCTTGATGGCTTTGAAATGTTTGGGTTTTCTTCACCAGCAATTGTGCAGGTAAATTTCCAGTGTGCTGATTTCCCCAGTTTATTAGTTTTTTTAAATAAAGCAAGGCAAAACTATCCCTTTGCTCCATGTGTTTGTGGCAAATGGTCTTCTTATCTGTGTTTCAAATTTAGCTGGTTGGTGCCAAAATTTGACAAAATGTTGGCCAATTGGCTCCAGTCAATAATTGCCACAAATTAAGCTTTGGAAGGGTCCACATTGCAATTTTCAGAAATTTAGGGACTGAATTGAACTTCTTTCTGAAAAAATCCAGTAGCCTCAACATTGTTCATGTTGTATCAAACCTGGCCTAAGTTGCTTCATCTTTGGAACGGTAAAAAAACCCTGTTCATGTTTTAATATACATGGTTCCACACTGCTTACAATTCTGAATTTTGATTTTGTTTTTCTCAGCTTTATTTGTGCCAAATGCTTTTTACATTGAATATAATTCAGCTCCCCCCCTTTTTTCCTATAAACAGGCCATAGAAGCATTAGACAGGAATCGAGTTTGTACAGATTATTGGGACTCCAGGCCATATTCACGGCCACAAGGACAGATTCCGCAACATTCTCAATCCACAGTCAGTGCAGGGCATTCCCAGGGAACACATGAGGACCAGAATATTAGTAAAGCCCCCGGGAGCCAGTTATTACCAGTTGAAGCTGATACGATTCTTAGAGGTCTATTCAAGAAGGCAAGCCCAGAAGAATTGACCGCACTGAGTCGTATTTTAAGTGGCAATAAGCCAACAGCTAATCCTGGTCTAATAGCACAGCTTCTTAATGAAGAGATTTGCCACCGTCCTAGATGATTCATTAATTTGGTCTCATGAGGATTGAGACTGAATTCCGTCGCAATTTTTTGACACTGTAAATTCCGAGTTCTCGGCTCTTATGTTTACTATACGTCTTCATTCAATCCTCCCATTCTTTTAGTAAGAGGAAAAGAAATGAACTAACAGAAAAAACAGGAAATTTATCCTGCATGATTCTTCTTTGTAGGGTTATTTGTAGAAGAGAATCTGGGAATTTGCTAGAGTGGACACTCCCACGTTGTTATATGGCGTCCACAATTGGGGGATGCATTCCATCTCTAGATTTCCTTTTCTTGGTTCCTAACACAGATTCTTTTAGTGTACTGCTCATGGAGCTTTTGACAAGTATAAATCAATCATTCTTGCTGTCTGAAAAGGTGGAACACTTACAGATTCATGGTGGTTATACTTTTTATGTGTTGACTCGTTCTTTAGGCTGACATAGCTTTCATGCTAGAGGTGAAGTGTATTTACAAGGGTGCTCACGTGACCTGGAATTGAAAACCTGTTGGTCCTAATACTAGTAGAAATAGAGTGCGGATGGCTAGGAACTTTGGCTCACTGATCGGAGTAGATTTACCTCTGGTACACTGGTGAGGAAGATTTAGCATGGATGGTTTTCTTGGCTAATGCCATCGATGCAAAGACTGGGTGACCAATCATAGAGGACTCGTTGTAGCAGTGCAAGGCTCGGATGTTCTATGGCTGTTAAATATAAATTGAAAAGGAGAGATGTTATATATATATATAATTTTTTTTTCTATTTTATTATATCTTATTCATTATTGATATATAAATAATCACTCAAATTTATACACAACCATTAAATATATTTTATTTTCATTTTGTCAATCTTTTTTTATCGTCACTGTGCTTCTCTTTTGTCTTGAAACAATAAGAAACTCGTATCCAGACAACGTTAAAAGGTAGCCTTCATTAGGGTAACATCAAGAGAGGGGGAAAATGGGCCCAAGCCTCTGGGAATATAGGTATAAGTGTATAAATAATGGGCCGGATGGTGGGCATGGGCTCAAAAACCTTTTAAGCCCTCTCTGCCTACCCTGCGCCAGCTGCAATGCCCTTGTTTGTCACCCTAGCTAGATTCTTTTGCCCCCTCGAATCGTCTTCAAGGTAAATTATAGCTCGTAATGTTAGATGGAGAATGGCAGATACTCTGTACCTTTTCAGATGTAATTATGCTTAGTTTGGCTGATAAATACTTACCTTTTATATTACATTCAAATTTTAAAAAGATGATAATAAAATATTTTTTATGAATGTACTGATAAAAACTTTGAGTCTACTTAAATTCTATTGGCAAAAAAATTAGTTTGAATGTGTAAAAGCTGATTTGAAGATATCTTTAAATTACATAAAAATTAAATTGGATTATTCATCAAGACTAAGTACACTTTTATTATTATTATTATTACAAGCATTTTTGTAATCCCATTAATTGACTAATTAAAAGTAAATGTGATGACTATATTAGAGGTAACTAAAGTTTAACTAATTAGATTTTAATTTTTTTTTTTAATAATTATAAGTTTGAATCCTCTCAAAGCTATTAAAAACGTATATGATCGTTAATTTCAGGACTTATAAGATTAATCGAGATATGCACAAATTGACTCGGATACTCATGTTAATAATAGTAAAAAAAAACTATACCACAAGAAAGTAATTATTGGTAAATTTCTAATTTCAAAATGGAGGGCTTATTTTCTGTAATTTGATGAAATACCACTATTATTTTAATAACAACATGAGTATATGCGCCCCAAATACTCAGAAGAAGGTTTAATCGTGGATGGCCTACACCCTACTATTGAATCTTGACAAGGGATTATGAAAATGATCATATAAAATAAATCTAAATGTATATTCATGCATGGAGGAAATATAAATTTTAGTTTTGAAGTCGAGATATATTGATACAGGTAAAAACAAAATTAAATTTCATTTTAATAAGCTGAATAATTATAACAAAATAAAATTCTTAATTTTCTTATATGTAGTATTCTATTATATTCCAATAAACATTAAAAATTAAAGACATTCAATATAGATATAAAAATAAAAGAAATAAATAGGCAAAAAAACTCTAAACTAAGTTATCCTCGATGATTTTTTATTGAGTAAAACTCATCCACAATCATATATGTTGGTAAGTCCATAATAATCTCTTTTTCTATGTTGACAATTGAATTATTGGCAAAAAAATCATCATTTATCTTGTTACGGAGCCTTGTTTTCACCATCTTCATTGTGAGAAAGCTCAATCTGTAGTTATCATAGATATATGAAAAGTTAAGGTTCGTTGAATTAATCATAAACATTGAATGAGTTATAAAAATAATGAGGATATAATGCTAAACTTAAATTAAAAAGCTCAATTATTTGATCATAAAATTCAATATTTAACTTTGGTAATTGAAAATCAATTACATCTATAAATATATCAACTCTTAAATGATATTCTAAAGTTATAAGAATTTCAATTTGATGACAATATTTGTCATAAGCTCTTGTATAATGTGCTTTCAAATCAAGAATATTAATATCATTTTGTATATAATATTCTTTGACACTATGAAGTAAATGTTTTAATTTATCATCCCGTAACATTTGAATTAATGAATTTGTAGTTAAAACTAAACTCATGACATTGATAAAGTTTTGATCTTAATAATAAAAATTAAATTTGAAAAAAAAATTGATGGACAGGTTTTGAAACATCAACAAAGATTCATTTTAACCTACTAGCTATCGAATGTACATAATAATAAACAAAATGACAATGTTTAAAAAATTAAGTTTGAAGTGCATTCCACTCATCTTGCATATTGCTTGCATAATCATATCATTGACCTCAAATATATTTTTAAAGAAGATCATAACAAGATAGAACATTGCACACCTCTTGTTTTAAAGTCATTACCGTGGTATCTCTCACATTCACAACATGAAAAAAAAAGGCTCCCAATGAAACCATATTTGTCAAACAAACCCTAAGATAATTACCAATTTTTTTTTTTTGCTTCATCTCTGGCTTAATCAATAATGATACAAAATCTTGAATTCTCAATTTCATTGCTAGTAAAAATATTCAAAATTTTCTTTTTAATTTTATAAAAAATATATTTAGCATTTTGACGGGGGGAGTGTTTCCATAACAAGCCTACCAAGTTTCATACAAATTATTGTTTTCTATTTTTGTGAGAAGTTGATTTTTGTTTGTCAAAGCTCCATCAAATTACAAGGATTTTTGAACATTATTTCCATTGCAAAAACCCTAAATTAATCTATAAATTAAACCAATTAAACTCTAATTAAAAACCCCCAGATTATATACCCATAAATCTAAAAAACCCTAAATGCATTAATAGGGTAAGAAAAGTTTTCGGGTTTGAGTGAGCCGTGAGGAGGCTGCTGTCAGTGCGTTGGTTGAATAGGTGACTGTCGGAGTTGAGAGAAGAAGAAGATGAAGAAAATGTAGAAAAAACAGGGTTTATTGAAGGAAAATGAGAAGTTGAAACTTGAAAATGAAAATGAAGAGTGCTTAGAAACTTGAAAGTGAAAAGTGCACTGGTTGGTTGACTTATTATTTTAAAAAAGAAAAGTCAAAAGTATATTTAGTGTCAACTAGAAATCGTTTATATATAGGTTTTTAGTTTTTATTCTAAGTGCTGGGATGTGTTTTGCTCTAATGATATATTTAATTATGTTAGGTTAATAAAATAATTATATAGTTTTGTATATATTTTACTGAAAACTCCATCTTGTATCTTAGTTAAGAAAAAGTTAGAATTTGTAGTTTTTTTTTTAAAAAAATCTGTTTTTTTTATATTATAATTATAAAAATTACTACAATATTAAATACATACTAAGATTTCATTTGTTTATGTAAAGCGGTGTGATGTGATTTATATTTTATTTCAATCATATATTTAAAAGTATTTAGTTGATTGATTAATGTATATCATAATTTTACATGAGCTGCATTCAAAACTTTTTTTTAGAATTTTAATTAGAAAATAATATAATTTATATATATTTTTAAATTTATGTTTTAAAACCGCACACAATTACCAAAGACACATTAATTCGAAGAGAAGGACTTTTTGACAAAGACAAAAATTGCTTGAATTCATCGTTGGGTTCTGATTTTTAACAGAGCTATTATGCACACCGAAATGGATAAAGTTTTACATGTATGAAAATGCCTCGTTTTATATAGGGCTTGGATTATTCGTGAATGCATACGCTTGTGCTAGGGTTTGTATTTTTTTTTTTGTAAAAAAATTATATTTAGGTTATGAAAACACAATTTAAAGAATAAGAGCAATTAATAATTCACGTTATAGTACCATTGAGATAAATAATGTTGTTTTACTTTAATTAAACAATAAAAGAATAAAAGAAACGACAATGATATTAAATAGCTAATTTTTTTAAAAAAAAATCATGATATCGTAAAAAAAAAAAAAACAATGGGACCATGAAATTGAATAAAACAAGGATAAAACAATTGAGCTGAATCAACAAACACTGAAGAACATAACGGGAAAAAAACCTATACAAAAGGATTTAAAATAAAAAAAATTATAATTAAAATAATGAGGATAAAAATTGAAATAAAAAATAAATTAGAGGGAAATTATTTTTTTTAGGGTTAAATTAAAAATAAAAATAACTAAAACAAAAGGAAAAAAAATTAAAAAATAATAAAAATTAAAAAATAACACAATATAAACTTGGTTTGAAAGGTGAGATTATAAACCAATAAACATTTTTATAAGAGAGTTAAGGGAAAAAAATCCAGAGAAAAACAATCAAATAAAAAATATATATATGAAAAATTAAAATTGAAGCACTAAATAAAAAACATATAACACTTATACAAAAGAAAAAACGATGGGAAAAAAACTAAAATAAAAAAGGACACAAATTTTTTTTTTGGAGGGTTAAATTCAAGAGAAAAATAACTAAAAAATAAAATAAAATTGAGGATCAAATTGAAAACAATAACACAAAATAAACCTTGATTGGAGGTGAAATTGAAAAAAAAAACTTATATAAAAGGGTCAAGTAAAAAAAAATAAAAACCAAATTGAAAAGCATAATATATGACAAATTAAAACCAAATAACTAAATTGAAAAGAAACAAAACTCTTATTAAAGAGCCAAGAACAAAAATAAAAAATCAAAAGAAAAAATGATCAAATCACAAATACTAAAAAACAAAGAAGACCGATCAACAATTTATAGGAGAAGAGAGATGAAAGAAAAGAAAAAAAAAGATTCATCAGCAACAAACCACCTATCATTGTTGACACTCGTCACACCAACTGAAAGAGGATGCATCACTGCATTTAATTATACGATAGATGGTTAGGTTTAATCAGGGGAAGGCGTTGTAAGCGCTGTCTAAAGTGTATGGGTGCCTTCCACGTGATGACAATTACAACGTACACGTCAATAATTTTTTAAAATCAAATATTATTTTATTATGGTAAAATATAATAATATCCTTGATAAATCATAAACAAATAACAAAATAACCAATGTGAAATGATATAGATATACCTTGATTGAAAGCTTTGACTGTTTTGATTTAAAAAGCATTTTAGTTATTTGACCGTAATCTGAAATAGAAAAAACTAATACTATCACTAGACTAAAGTCATTTATTATTTATTTACTCTAATGGAAATTTAATATTTTTATTTTTTATATAAAATAAAAAGACCCTAATAACTTTATAAAAAAGTCCATTTGTTATTTGGATAAAATTAGTAATTTTATTATTATAATCTACTTAAATGTTTTTAGAGCTACAGTAAAAACACGGTTAAAACTCCTTTTTATTTTAGTGTATTTGTTATATATCCGTATAAACTATAAACTGTTTTTTTAACGATTAAAATATTTTTTACTATGTTTTATTTTATTTAACTTTAGGCCAGGAATATTCACTCATTTCTTAATTTTCTAAATTCAAATATTAATATAATCAACAATTAAAAGAATTTATTAAATTTATTTTAATATAGCAGATGATGTAAGAGATGTTTTTTTTAATATTGGAATAAAAGAATGGCTCCTAATTGACAAGTAATTTCTTTTAAAAATACATCTTATTATTAAATAATAATAAAAGATTTTATTCAAGTTTTAAACTTATCATAATGCACCTGTAAAGTTATATTTATTTTTGAAAAAAATTCCATTTAAAATTTGAGCCATAATTTTGGAAAGAAACTTAAAACCAATAAATAATAAGATCAAAACATTGAGAATCCAATAATATCTCATGAAGATATTTCTTGGTCAACGAGGCAATGGCCATCGAAAGAACAAAAGGCACCCTTCGATGCAAGCAAAAACCCATTGCATCCAACGGGCGAGACCTGATCCACGTGTCAAGAGAGATAGCGAAGGAGGAAGAACGAGATACGAAGCAAAGGGTCATTGTTATTTGTTAGAAACATGTAGTACAGAAGTCCACGTGGAGGACGAGTGTGTGGGGACCACGAAGAAGTGGACGTGTCAGCTGTTTAGTGAACCGTGGATTACGGGATATTTTTGTGTACGGACAAGCATGGGAGGGAAAGCTTTTGTATGAGTGACAAAAGCCAAAATATATTTGGTGGAAGTGGGCTCCGCCAATCACATCTTATTGGTCGGTTGGTCAGGTTATGTCTCCTCCAGTGACACAAGCCAGGGGACTTTTTTTTTTAATAATTGATTTCGGTCCACACAAGAAAATTGAGAAATCTAGCTAAAAAGTATAAAATTAAAAAAAATGTTAATTTTTTTTAATCTTTTAAGTATAAAATTATTTTTTTCTAAAATAAATAAATAAAATAATTTCTAGCAATAAATAAAAAAAAAAACTGGAAATAAATTTTTATAACATTTTTTTTAAAAATCGAAACTAATAGAAAACTAGCACTAATCCCTGTTTTTTTTAAAATTTAAAGTTTTGTAGAGTGTTTGAAATATATATTTGTACACCAAATCAATATATTCCAGTTTCAAAAAAAATCTGAATAAGTCAAATAAAATTTATAATATAAAAAACAAAACTTTTAATTTAATTTTGAATCAAGTTGAAATTTTATAAGCACAATCTATATTCCCTCCTGTCACTATTTATTTTTTATGTAAGGAAAACATGTTTTAGAAAAAAATGATTTTGCACATAAGAATAATTTGTGATTAAAACTAATAAAAATCAAAATATGCAATTAATAAACCTACTTGTTTAAAGATGGCTCTACTATTATTGTTGGGATTTCTGAGAGACATGAATGATTATCATATTTTAAAATACCTTCAAAGTTTTATGGATCTAATTAGACAACATACGGTTGTTTAGGATTTTTGCAAATATTATTTGGATATTAATTCTTTTTTCTAGGGTTTGATTAACTATTTAAAGCTAAATTATTACAAATTATAAATTATCTAATTATTTAATCTTTAACAACCATGTAAAAAATCTCCTCAACTCTTTTAAAAGAGAGGATTACTATGCTTTAAGTGCTAACTTCCTTCTTTGTATTTTCTTCATTGCCATTAGATCTACTGTATTAACAAAATATTATTTATTGAAATATTGCTATGTATTTTTTTTAATCAATTTCACCCTTTAATAATTCAATTTTTTTTTTCAATTTCATTCTTTAATATTAGGTTATTTAGGGAATTGTGCTTCATTATTATTTTTTTTGGTTATATATTTGTCTAATGAATTTAGTTTTTTTCCCGTCATTTTAACCTTCAAAATTATATTAGTCGGAAGTGTAGCTTCATAATTTGTTTTTGACTTTCTTTCTATGGATTTATCTCAATCTTATAACTCAGGTTATGAGTTTAACAAGTTAATCTAAATTAACTTAAGTCGGTTTTTTTAAGTCATTTTTTTCTAATTGATTTTTTTTCAATTTCATCTTTCAAAATTGAGTTGGTTGAAAATTAGGTTTTGTAATATTTTTTATTTGGATTCTATGATATTATTCTGCTCTCATGAACCAGGTCACGAGTTTGGTAGATTAACCTGAGTTGACTTTGTGTTAGTTTTTAATGGTTTTTTTAATTGGACATCATAATTGTTTTCAATCTTTTTTTCTATAAGGTTATCATAATATCATGATTTGAATCACAGGTTTGGAAGGTTGACTTAGGTTGACTTAGTTCAATTTTTTATCCTTTTTTAATTGAATATATATATTTTTCAATTTCGCCATCAAACAAATTAATTTTTTTTTTTTAATTTTATCCTTCAATATTAAGTTGTTTAAGAATTGAGCTTCATAATGTTTTTCAATTTATTTTCTGTAGAGTTATTTTAGTCTCATGAAGTGACTTCAATCTTATGACCCAAATCACAAGTTTAAT
Organism: Populus alba x Populus glandulosa; assembly: GCA_033617975.1. Classification (NCBI taxonomy): domain Eukaryota; kingdom Viridiplantae; phylum Streptophyta; class Magnoliopsida; order Malpighiales; family Salicaceae; genus Populus; species Populus alba x Populus glandulosa. The sequence goes on along the minus strand of CM066155.1, from coordinate 3,416,653 downwards.
AGGTTAGCCGAGGTTGACTTCAGTTATTTTTTTGTCCCTTTTCTAATTAATTTTTTTTATTTCATCATTAACAAATATTGAGTTAGTTGAAAACTGAACTTTATAATATTTTTCAATTTTATTTCTATAAGGTTATCTCAATCTCATAACTTGGATTGTAGGTTTGACAAGTTAACTTGGATTGACACATATAGTTTTTTTTTGTTCTTTTTCTAATTTTATGATCTGGGTAAAAATTTAAAAATTAAAAGATGGAATTTAAAAAAATAAAAAAAGGGGTTTGACCTAGTGGGTCAACCTTGAAACCTTTGGACCCAGTCGTTTTAAATTAACTCATGTAGGAATTGCTCCGATATGACCCTATTGATTTGACGAGTTCAAAGATAACCCAAATAACTGCTAAAAAATGTAATTTTATTTTAATTTTTTTAAGATGATAATTTTTTAATATTAAGATAATAATATATTGAATCGACCCAACTTCGTTGTTTAACCTGCCAAACCTGTAATTTAGATCATTAATTCTACTGGGTTTAACAATTTTTTTTAACTATTTTTTATTTGATGACATGATAACAAAACTATACGCTCATAAAATTAAGTATTAACTAAATATTAGAATATTTGTTTGAGATGAGTAATCTCATATAAAGCAACCAAAATAAATTATAAAAATCAATTTAAAATTAATATAATATTAAATGATGTAATTAAAAGAAATTCTTAAAAAAACTCAATTAAAACATATATTTTTTTTTTGAAAAAAATGAAGGCAGCTCATTCATTGGTCATACATATGAACAGCATGTATATAATTTCTCATTTTGATTCCCATGCTCATCAAATTTTCTTAGGTTGATCTTTACTTTTTTTTTCTCAAAACAGAATGTCCGCTTTTATTTTTTTTGTAATGTTTCTCTTATATTTTCATCTCAAGTCGCCATGCATGAGATAATATTCAGCAAAATTGTTTAAAAGCTTAAAAAATAAAAAATAATTCAAAAAAGGGCATATAATTAGTTTTCGTGAAATATTTACCAGTTATCAGTCGGTGGGCAAGTTGAAGTTTACTTAGAGACTTTAGGAATGATATTGATACATTTTAGACTATGGGACTGGAATTGAAAGTTACTGAATTATATTACACTCTAGTTCTTAATTTATAAAATTTATTTACAATCCAGTTATACTTGGTTAATCATCTTTGTTTAATTTATTACTAATTAATTATTCTTCATGCGTGTGATTTATTAGATTTCTAATAATGTTTTTCAAATATAAATTAAAATCCTTATTAAAGATGATTAAATAAATTGAATATTTAACTTATTATTGATTCAATAAATTGATTAATTTATATTTAAATATTAAGTGTAGCATCTATCAACATGTCAAGATCTTTTAAATATTAGAAAAGTCATATGTAGTTTGATTTAGTCTTTCAATAAGTGGTTTTTTAATGTAAATATTATATTTTTATTTAGAATGTTTCGAATATGATATTTGAACATGGAGTGTGTTTGTATTTGTCGCACCCCAAAAAATTTCGGCGCGCGGCATCGGCTTGCGATTTTTATCGTTCTTTGCGTTTGCTTTGAATTGGTTCGTGGGAGTCGCCACCTAGTAATTTATTAAGGGCTACTAGGAATCCTGATGTACTGGTCTTGTCAGAGATCGCGGATAAGGGACTGGTTGTGGTTAGGGAAGGTGTTAGCACCCCTAACGCACCCTACCTGAGGTAAGCTGCTTTGTGTTCTGATGTGATTTTGAAAATTTAAAATATTAATTAAATTCTAAGGTTTGAATAAATCAGTTATTAAATCCCCGAATATATGTAAAAACTTGTTCTTACAGTTTCGTGGAAAATACAACTTGATTTTATTTGTCCTTGAGATATTTAACCATATTTAAGAAAATTTAAAATATTAATTAAATTCTAAGGCTTGAATAAATCAGTTATTGAATCCCCGAATATATGTAAAAACTTGTTCTTACATTTTCGTGGAAAATACAACTTGATTTTATTTGTCCTTGAGATATTTAACCATATTTAAATTAACAATTAATTTTTTTTGTCCTTCTTTTATTTTTACAATTTAATAACATAAATAAAAATACAAACAAGCACACATCTCTTTTTATTATTTATTTTCTTTTCTTTTCTTTTTCTTTTACATCACAATATAAATACAAATACAAATACAAATACAAATAAAAATAAAAATTCAAAATTAAAACAAATAAATAAAAATTACATTAATTAATTCAACATTTACACAATAGTCCTTAAAACTCCAAAAATTGCAGGGAAGGACTTCTGGGACCCGGAACAGTGATGGGGATAGTGGCGGCGCGTCTTCCCACGCGCCACCGCCACTGGCGGCGCGTGAACCCACGCGCCGCCGATGGAAAACCTGAAAAAAAACAGAGGGGCTGGAACGGCTCCTTCTCCTCTTCCTTTCCTCGCCGGCGGTGAAGGTCACCGCCACCTGCAACAAGAGCAAAAACTCACAAACAGCAGTTCGTTTTAATTTTTTCTTTCCATTACAGATCTGCTTCTCTTTGATCTGATTCTCTGCAGATCGGTTCGCCCTTCTTCAGATCGACTTTGCCCCGGGTCAGCCTCTACTTCGGGCGGCGTTGTTGGGGTCGATGCTGTGGTCGTTGTTGCTGTCGGAGGCTGGACGGAGAGGAGAGGTCGGGGAAGATGGTGATGCAACCGGCGCGATGGGAGAGCGAGGGGGAACTGCTCTGGCTTCTGTCCGGCGTGTAGCTTGTTGGAGGCGGCGTCGCCGTGTTCGGCGGCGAGAGCTGGGAAGAAAGAATGGTCGAAAGAGGGGAGTGGATGATGGCTTAGAAATGGCCGGCCTCCGGGGAGAGAAAAAAAAGATGGGGGGGAGGGGAGTCTGTGTCCACGGCTGGGAAGGAAAAAAAACGAATGAGGGGCTGCTGTGATGCCAATCACAAAGCTGGCAGCCGAGTGAGGGAGAGGAGAAAATTAAAACCGGGGGGTGGTTTTCTGTGAGAAGAAGAAAAATGGCTTTGGGGCTGCTGGGGGGGGGGCCGACCGAGATTGAACTGAAAATAAGGGGGGGCTGTGGGAGCAAAAATGTCAAACCGGGGAAGGGGCTGGTTCGGTTTACAGGGCAAGGAGACTGGTTCCAAGAGAAAGGAGAAAGGGAGGGCAGCCGTATGTGAGAGGGTGGTTGTGTTTGGCTGAGGGAGATAAAAAAAATTTGTGGCTGAGACTTTCGGTTTCAGAGGGAGAGCCCCCCAAGAGAGAGGCTGTGAGGCTGGTTTTTTTGAGGGGAAAGAGACGAAAATTAAATAGCAAAGGGGCTGTCTTTGTTTTTGCACAGGGTAGGGGGAACGGCTAGTTTCAGGTGAAGAGAAAATTCTTAGGTTGCCCCCTTCTTTCAAAATTCAAAATTCCCTACACATAGATAAAAATATTGTTTCGGCCTCAAAATTGGTCCCTTAATTTTCTTTTTTTGTAAAATCTGATTTTTCTTGTTTTTTTGTATTTTTTTGAAAACGAGCAATATCAACGTTGACTCAAATACGGAAAATCAATGATTTTAAAAAATGACGCGTGAAAAGTCGAACGCGTTCGAAAGACCCTGAAAAATTTAAATTCTTTTTTAGACGACGTTGAAAATGCTAAAATTACGAAAATATATAAAAAAACATATTTTTTGGATTTTCTTTGTTTTTCTCTATTTTTGGATTTTTTGAAAATATATCAAAAACATGGGTCAAAAATTGGGTAGCAACAGATGCCCCCTCTTTACAATGCTTACGAAGCAAAAATCCTCGATGTTTTGCATAGTAAGCTTTGTAAAGAAAAACTTGTCTTTCTGTTTGCTCAATATATTTTTTTGTTAACCTGAGATCCCATTTGGCGACCTCCTTTACCAAAACCAAAGAATGCGTGTAGCTCGGTCAACCTGAAACCCCAATGGAGATTCCCTTTAACCAAAGCTACATGAGATCCCATCTGGCGACCTCATTCAACTGGAACAAAAATATTGTGTAACTCGGTTAACCTGAAATCCCATCTGGCGATTCCCTTTAACCAAAGCTACCCGAGATCCCATCTGGCGACCTCATTTAACCAAAACAAAAGAATGTGTGAAAAATGGTCTCATTGTATGGGTGACAAACCCAAGAAAAAAAAATGATGGTCTCATTGTATGGGTGACGAACCCCAGAAAAATGATGGTCTCATTGTATGGGTGACGAACCCCAGAAAAATGATGGTCTCATTGTATGGGTGACGAACCCCAGTGGAAAGGAGGAAGAGTGGTCTCATTCTTTGGGTGACCTACCCAGGGGGAAGAATGGCCTCATTCTTATGGGTGACCTACCCAGGTAAAAAAAAAGATGGAGAATGGTCTCATTCTAATGGGTGACCTACCCAGAAAAAATGGTGGTCTCATTGTGATGGGTGACCTACCCAAGTGGAAAGGGGAAAGAGTGGTCTCATTCTTTGGGTGACCTACCCAGGGGAAGGAATGGCCTCATTCTTTGGGTGACCTATCCATGTAAAAAAAAAAGATGGAGAATGGTCTCATTCTTTGGGTGACCTACCCAGAAAAAATGGTGGTCTCATTGTAATGGGTGACCTACCCAAGTGGAAAAAATGTGAAGTGTGGTCTCATTGTAATGGGTGACCTACCCAGATGGAAAAAATATGATGAAGTGGTCTCGTTGTGATGGGCGACCTACCCAGATAGAAAGAATATGAAGTGCGGTCTCATTGTAATGGGTGACCTACCCAGATGGAAAAAATATGATGAAGTGGTCTCGTTGTGATGGGCGACCTACCCAGATAGAAAGAATGTGAAGTGCGGTCTCATTGTAATGGGTGACCTACCCAGATGGAAAAAAAATATGATGAAGTGGTCTCGTTGTGATGGGCGACCTACCGAGATAGAAAGAATGTGAAGTGCGGTCTTATTGTAATGGGTGACCTACCCAGATGAAAAAAAATATGAAGTGGTCTTGTTCTTTCGATGCATTGACTCATTCATGTACTGGCCATTATTCAGCTGTAAATGCAGTGCCCATCCCGGGTTGTCTTCGACAATTACTGCTTACATCGTTCATCAAGCTTGACCCTGCCCCCAAGTGTGGTACTGCTTGATTCATCATGAAGGATTTTCTCTCCTGGCTTCTTCTAGGAATTATCCTCTGATTGATTGTGTGCATCATGCCAACACCCATCAAGATTGTTAATCGGTCATGAACTTGCCTTCGGTTGAAACACCGTTCAAGTATATGTGGTCACCAACCTTCATGGAACAGCCAAGTCATCCAGACATGAATCTCATGCTTTGCAGTAAACAGCTCATCATTGTAAGCGCGATGTATTTCTCTATGGATTCCTCCTAGCTTGTCAAACCAGATCGTAAAAATAACTGCTTTGGCATCATCAATGATGTTCATGTTATCACCCATATTCATGCGGTGAAGTGTGCATTTGAGCTTCAAAACAAATGGTCCCACAGTCAGTCTTGGTGGGTGCATCCTTCCAGCATTCATGCACATGCAACTATGTGATAACATCGTTCAAAAATCATAACCATGTTGAAGATGATAAACCAAGATGAAGATATGAAAATATCCTTCTAGTGCAGCGTTGCTCATCAATTGCTGCTGAAGTTCACTAAATCATGGATTGTCTTTGAACAACATTGCCCCCAATATGATCTGGAGGTTCGTTCATCGGATTATACTCAAGAAGGTTTTTCTTTGTCATTGTCAGATGCTAAACATAACTTTGATGAACTTTGACGACTCATCATCTGATTCTTTCCCTGCCCCCAGCTGATTAGAATGTTGTTTGTTTTCTTCCAAGGGTCCACTGTATTGCCCCCAGGTGGTCAACGTTTCAAGGAGTGTCAAGAAAATGTTGATGTCATTTTTGTCAAGGATTTTGCAAACTCAATTGATGTTCTTGTTTGAAAATCTTTCTTGTTCTGGAATCAAATCTCACATTTTAACGATCATGTCTTATTCAAGTCTAAATGTTGAAATGAACTCAGAGAGATGTTTGTTTTTTTGAAATTATTTTTTTCTTTTGAAATTCAAATTTCTTTGGTCAAAGACCCAACACACTATTCAATGCAGTCCTTTGATTGTCTTGTATTTTGAAAACAGAAAACGACCCGTTGTAAGATTTAAAATGACTTTTTCATGGTTCTTTGTGTCCATTTTAAACTCTGATTTTGGGTATATCTTTTGATGGTCTGTGATGAGGTGACATTTTTATGAATTTTAAAAACAAGATGCTCAAACTTTATCAAGAAAGGTTGTTTCTTTTCTTAGCATTTATTTTATCAGCATGTATAATAACCAGTAGCTTAATTCATGAAGTCACGACCCTTATGGAAAAACTCTTCAAGTTTTGAGAGCGTCATTTATCGATTCAAATTGCTTGCTTGATTAAAAAGGGCTTTTAAAAGCATGTAATGCAGGCTATGGTTCATGGCTATGAAAGAAAAGAATTTTAAAGGCTCAAAAGGTGTTTGAGGGTTTCAAAAACCTAGGATCAACATCAATTATTCATCAACTCATTTTTTTATTGTTGTCTTTGTAGAGGAAAGTGACATATAACCTTGTTAATCTCAAAAATCATAATTCTCTAAATATAGGTCATAATGCAAATCCAACTTTTTCTTTGATGAATAACTAATCTAATTTTGAAGACATTAGAGGCTTTATCCTAGACACACCAAAAGATATGAAGCATCGATTTTTCTAGTGTTGACTTTTGGCATTTATTGTCTTTTCTCAATTGAAAACTGCCTTGCCTCTCTTAGAATTGATAGACATTCCTTTTCCATTTCTTTTTTTTGCATAGCCTTCCTCAAAGTTTTTCTTGGATGGCCCTCAATCTATGGATTTTCTTCTTCTAGCCCTTTCTCAAACATTGGACTTTTGTTCTAAGCCTTCCCCTTTATCCATTAATTATATTAACGTCTTCAAAATATCTCTCATTTGCCCCCAGTGTGGGGTGTGATCCTAGTTAGGGTTTTTATGAAAAAACATTCTATCCAGCTCAAAATGGGACTACAAGGGAGATAATTTTTAGAAAGTGACAGGATATCAAAGATGGCCTTTTCTCATTTCAAGCAAGGTCGGTCAGAACCGATAAATTTTGACCTCATCTAGTGTAATGATTTGGACTTGTAAGAGTCATGATTCACGAGTCCATAACTACCGAATCCACTACATGTCATTATGCATACTGCTAAAACTTAGCTATATGATGTGTGGTTCAATTTTGTGTATGAGCTTAAAATATGTTTGGTAACCTCATGTCATTTCAACAAGAATCAAGTCATTTCTGTAATCAAAACACTTTTAATCTTGAGGATTGATTAACCTTTATCTCATGTTGGAGTTTGACCAAAATATTTTGTTAAAATACCCTTTGAAAGAAGTAATCTCCTGATTTCAAAACAACAAGAAGACAAAGAAAAGACATGTTTCGTTCAAGGATGAGATGTGATCCCAAAACAAAAATGCAAAATGGCTAAAATCCATAACAAAAATGCTTGACAGTTTAACTCCTCCTTGGATCAGCTTCTCTAGCAATATCTATGTTTTGCCGAGCAATTCCGATCACTGGTCATTCTGAAAATGATCGGGGGACAATATAGCCAATGACACCCTCCTTCACCGACTCCACTTGTCTCTTGCTCACCAACTTTCAGACTCAATTCTTGCAATTCTTGAACTGTTCACTTGAAATGGTTGAGGATCCCACCATGACATCCCATCTCTTATCTGGATTATACCACCTAGAAATTGATGGTTGCATGGGATTTGTCGGAGTCAAGCAAAATTCTGGAATCTGGCAGATGCTGGTCGACAAACTTAAGTGGCAGAGGAATGTCCCATATTGGCAAAGACATTTGAGCAATTGATTCTACCGTGAGACCTGGCTATACCATATAATTAAGGGTTCACACCGTCAAAGTCATCTCTTGATTCACCTCTCGTCATTGTTCTGGAATCCATGACAGATCCTTCAATCTTTCCTCTTTTCATAGCTTGTTCAATTCTTCGGCAAATCCTCACAACATCATTTCAATCTTCCAATGTTGTTGTGGTTGGCTGCAGATTGTTAGAAAACTTTCCAACAGCTTGGTAATCTTGGCAGCGCCCAGAAACTTGTAGTATTGTCACTACCGACGTGTGGAATCACACATTGTCTCTATTAGAAGAGCACCTGATGAATCTGAAACTCCTTTGTCCCCTCTTCGATTTCTCACTAACAGTGCAGCAAACAAACACCTATAGAGGAAGTCCTGCTCTGTTGAAGTTTCAGTATTCTTCATGTTTTTTCAGTCTAGGCATGTCTCTTCTCTCTACTTTTGAGTTTTAATGCCGACATTGTTGGAGGAAAATCATAGATGATCTGAAACTACTGTATTCCTTCTTGGATTTCCCACTTGCGGATCCACAAACAGATTCCTGCCGAGAGAGCTCTGCTACGTTGAAGTTTGAAGTCTGCTCATATTTTCCAGACCAGGTCTGGCTCTTCAACCTACTAAGATGTCTTCGTGCTGAAACTGATGAGAGAAATATTTGTAGCATGTGCAACTTATACATCCCCTCTTGCATTCTCAATTTGCAGCATCATAAACAGATTTTTGTAGAAAGAGCTCTGCCACGTTGAAGTTCGACGACTGCTCATGGTTTTTCAGACCAACATCTTGTGCCGCTGAACTGGAATTGAGCTCATAATTGGGGTAACTTCAAAGCAGACTAATGCACCATGAACAGGAGGCTAGTAGTCGTTTGGTTCCATTAGATGATGTGGAGGCGATGAATACATAACAGCGCAACTGGACAGGAATCAGAGTTGTCATTAGTTGATGACTGAAGGCATTGCTGTTGTTGTTCATGACTGAAAAGGAGAGGCAGCTTCAATTAGACGGTGGACAAGCAGTGTTCTCACAGAAGACTGTGCAGACATTCTCTTTCCATTTGATGCTCAACACTTGTTCGAGCAGATCTGAGTCTAGCTACTTCACCTTTGATGCTCTCAAACTCAATATGATAATGAGCCTCTATCTGACATCTTTCTTCAATCACTTGCAGCACAGCTTGTGCGGGGTAACCTACTTTTCAACCCGGTACATGCATGATAAATGTATGAACATGTAATCTATATGACGAACTCACCCTTCGAGGGGTGACAATATGGTCGTAACTCTTGTATGATGGAGCAAGAATCGTGATTTTTGCCCAAACTCTACAATGAAAATTTTCGGAGTGACGGCCAATGTGTCACCTACAAGTCTTGAGTTCAAGATACTTCAAGAAAGGTTTGCTCAAATGCAAAACAAAACAAATATTTACGGAGCATACATCCTACAGGCAAGTTCTAATCTTTTTACGTGAGACAGGGTAGGTTTGCTACTTGGTCTCTAAAAGGGTCTCTTGTTGTCCCAGTGATCGCCTTCGTAAAGGCAATATAGGGGCCCAGTAGGTAATTGGTTGGCACGTGTCCAACTATTACCAGTCTAAGCACTCAACAAAGAGTTGGGGTTTACACAAACTTCAACCTTGACTCAAGTCGTAAGGTAAGCTGCTAGTCCCCCACCTAACCTAAAGCTGATGTGTGCTTTCAAAAATTAAAACTTGTGATGCATGAGAGAAATATATACAATGCATGAATAAAACACAAATAAATAAAACAAAGCACACAAAAAAAAAATTGAACACATCAAAACACAAAGCTTAGTCCGATAAAGTTGAAAACAATACATTTCCCCAGTGGAGTCGCCATCCTGTCGCACCCCAAAAAATTTCGGCGCGCGGCATCGGCTTGCGATTTTTATCGTTCTTTGCGTTTGCTTTGAATTGGTTCGTGGGAGTCGCCACCTAGTAATTTATTAAGGGCTACTAGGAATCCTGATGTACTGGTCTTGTTAGAGATCGCGGATAAGGGACTGGTTGTGGTTAGGGAAGGTGTTAGCACCCCTAACGCACCCTACCTGAGGTAAGCTGCTTTGTGTTCTGATGTGATTTTGAAAATTTAAAATATTAATTAAATTCTAAGGTTTGAATAAATCAGTTATTAAATCCCCGAATATATGTAAAAACTTGTTCTTACAGTTTCGTGGAAAATACAACTTGATTTTATTTGTCCTTGAGATATTTAACCATATTTAAGAAAATTTAAAATATTAATTAAATTCTAAGGCTTGAATAAATCAGTTATTGAATCCCCGAATATATGTAAAAACTTGTTCTTACATTTTCGTGGAAAATACAACTTGATTTTATTTGTCCTTAAGATATTTAACCATATTTAAATTAACAATTAATTTTTTTTGTCCTTCTTTTATTTTTACAATTTAATAACATAAATAAAAATACAAACAAGCACACATCTCTTTTTATTATTTATTTTCTTTTCTTTTCTTTTTCTTTTACATCACAATATAAATACAAATACAAATACAAATACAAATAAAAATAAAAATTCAAAATTAAAACAAATAAATAAAAATTACATTAATTAATTCAACATTTACACAATAGTCCCTAAAACTCCAAAAATTGCAGGGAAGGACTTCTGGGACCCGGAACAGTGATGGGGATAGTGGCGGCGTGTCTTCCCACGCGCCGCCGATGGAAAACCTGAAAAAAAACAGAGGGGCTGGAACGGCTCCTTCTCCTCTTCCTTTCCTCGCCGGCGGTGAAGGTCACCGCCACCTGCAACAAGAGCAAAAACTCACAAACAGCAGTTCGTTTTAATTTTTTCTTTCCGTTACAGATCTGCTTCTCTTTGATCTAATTCTCTGCAGATCGGTTCGCCCTTCTTCAGATCGACTTTGCCCCGGGTCAGCCTCTACTTCGGGCGGCGCTGTTGGGGTCGATGTTGTGGTCGTTGTTGCTGTCGGAGGCTGGACGGAGAGGAGAGGTCGGGGAAGATGGTGATGCAACCGGCGCGATGGGAGAGCGAGGGGGAACTGCTCTGGCTTCTGTCCGGCGTGTAGCTTGTTGGAGGCGGCGTCGCCGTGTTCGGCGGCGAGAGCTGGGAAGAAAGAATGGTCGAAAGAGGGGAGTGGATGATGGCTTAGAAATGGCCGGCCTCCGGGGAGAGAAAAAAAAGATGGGGGGGAGGGGAGTCTGTGTCCACGGCTGGGAAGGAAAAAAAACGAAGGAGGGGCTGCTGTGATGCCAATCACAAAGCTGGCAGCCGAGTGAGGGAGAGGAGAAAATTAAAACCGGGGGGTGGTTTTCTGTGAGAAGAAGAAAAATGGCTTTGGGGCTGCTGGGGGGGGCCGACCGAGATTGAACTGAAAATAAGGGGGGGCTGTGGGAGCAAAAATGTCAAACCGGGGAAGGGGCTGGTTCGGTTTACAGGGCAAGGTGACTGGTTCCAAGAGAAAGGAGAAAGGGAGGGCAGCCGTATGTGAGAGGGTGGTTGTGTTTGGCTGAGGGAGATAAAAAAATTTTGTGGCTGAGACTTTCGGTTTCAGAGGGAGAGCCCCCTAAGAGAGAGGCTGTGAGGCTGGTTTTTTTGAGGGGAAAGAGACGAAAATTAAATAGCAAAGGGGCTGTCTTTGTTTTTGCACAGGGTAGGGGGAACGGCTAGTTTCGGGTGAAGAGAAAATTCTTAGGTTGCCCCCTTCTTTCAAAATTCAAAATTCCCTACACATAGATAAAAATATTGTTTCGGCCTCAAAATTGGTCCCTTAATTTTCTTTTTTTGTAAAATCTGATTTTTCTTGTTTTTTTGTATTTTTTTGAAAACGAGCAATATCAACGTTGACTCAAATACGGAAAATCAATGATTTTAAAAAATGACGCGTGAAAAGTCGAACGCGTTCGAAAGACCCTGAAAAATTTAAATTCTTTTTTAGACGACATTGAAAATGCTAAAATTACGAAAATATATAAAAAAACATATTTTTTGGATTTTCTTTGTTTTTCTCTATTTTTGGATTTTTTGAAAATATATCAAAAACATGGGTCAAAAATTGGGTAGCAACAGTATTTGTCAATTCATTTTTGTTTTTAATAACATAATCATTGATATTTTGAATAAGATTTGAAAGTTTTTTTATATCTAATTCTACACTGCATAAAAATTTTATAGTCAATATTATTTGAGAACATAAAAAATATATGTTTTTCTAATTCACTTAAAGTGATGAATTCTTTTTTAATTACTCAAATACTTTCATATCATTTATATTATACTAAATATCTTATCATTTGTTACTTTTGGTAATGTATAGTCAAGATCAAAACATAAATTTAATTTTTTATATAAAAAAACTTGATTATTTCAAGTCTAAATATCACTTAAATAATAATCATTTAAATCTTTTCATAGATATAAATAATATTTTTATATTAAATCCCGATATACATGGTTTAAAAGATATTTAATAAGCTGCATGGATAAACATTTTTGCTCACCTAGATGTTACGCTAGCGTTTTCTAATCATAGTTTTTTAGGATAAATAGGAGTCTTTCAGACCATTGCCCGATTGTGTTTAACAAGGAATGTAGGAATTTGGGTATGAGACCTTTTTTGATTTATAGATTGTTTTGTTTTTGCACAAATATTTCTACACTGACCTGGAGATGTTGTGGGCATCAATCTATTTAAATATGCCAAATAAATTTACTCTAATAAAAAAAAGCTTAGCCTATTGAGAAGGAAGTTACGGGAATGGAATACCAGATTTTTTGATCTCATGGCTTCTCTTTTTGAAAGATAAAAATACTTTGATTAAATAGTTGTTATTGACACTAAGTTCTTGGACTCATTCGGTATTGAATCCAAGGCAGCAAACCTTCACAAATCACAGCAACCTGTTCAACAGTAACTTCACGCCAAGGCCATACATGGAGGTGTAGGGTTTAAGGCTATTAATAATGTTTTTTTTTTTTTGGTTTGGTTAGAGATGGAAGTTACATCGGAGGAAATCAAATGGTTACGTGGAGTTGCAAAGGATCCAACGCTACTGGGCCAGATGGATGTAATTTTAATTTATATAAAAAGGCATGGCCGATTATTGGAGACGAAATGTTTTGACCAGTTTTAGAATTTTTTAAAGAGAGCAAGATGCCAAAAGATACTAACAATGCATACATTACTTTAATCCTGAAGGTTAAAGGGGCTTAATAAGTTCACAGACTTTAGACCTATTAATCTTGCTAATGAGAAATAAAATCATTGCCGAGATCTTGGCATTGAGAATTATGCATGTTATTGATGAGGTGATTGGTTTTTATTTTAGGAAGACAAATTCTTGACAATTCTATGTTAGCCAATAAAATTGTTTATAGTTTGAGACGAAAACATGTCAGAACTTTCTTTTTAAAGTTGATTTTCAAAAAGATCTTGACTTAGCTTCTTGGGGTTTTATATGTGAAGCTATAGGTTTTATGGGTTTTGGAGGCAGATGATTTCCTATAACACATATTAAAGGATCTTTTATTTCTATTTATTTTTGTTTTTTTATTAACGTGGATTTTCGGGTTAACTTGCGTGTATCTCGACTAATCTCACAGGCTATGAAGTTAACGACTATATAAACCTTCAGTGATTATCATATTAGAAACTATAGGGCTTGAACTTGAAACTATAAAAAAAAACAAATCTTTTGATTCCAAGCTTTTATCTCTAAACCATCTAGATGGGTTTTTTTTAATCTCCGTTTCTATTTAATATAGTGGTGGAAGGTTTAACAGTGTTATTAATTTAAACGACGATAGAAGAGTGGTTTCTATGCGGAGTTCAGATTTCTTCTCACCAATCAATGCTACTTCCATACGTGAATGATACAATGATTTTTTGTCCAATTAATGTTGGAGCTCTTAAGAATGTTAAGGTAATCCTCAAGTACAATGATTTTTTGTCCAATTAATGTTGGAGCTCTTAAGAATGTTAAGGTAATCCTTAACTGGTTCTGATTATGCCCAGGTTTGAAAGATAACTTTCATCAAAAGTCTTTTGATTAGTGTAAATATTGATTTATATTATTAATTTTTGTTATTAACCCAGAATAATTTATATGTACCTCGACTCATCTCATAGATCCTGAAATTAAAGGTTATGAAAGCCTCTAATGACCATCATATTAGCAACCACATGGCTCGAATTTAAAACTACAGGGATAACAAACCCTTTAATCTCAAGTTCTTACTACTAGGCTACCTATTAGATGGTTTATTATTATTATTATTATTTGCAAATACCTTGTTATCCTCCTACAAAATCGTGTTTTATTTTATAAAATTAATTAATAGTTGGTTTTAATATAAAAAAAAGTCTTTTTTTCTCGACAGTAGCCTTTTGATCGATGAGCAAACCATATTGATAAATGATATTTTCTAAATAATTGTCAATCAGTGCATATATCTTAATTCAAGTGAATGAAGTATGAAATGGTGGATATTCTCATAACACTATAATGATTTTCCCTTTGTGCGTGTGTGTGTGTAGCAAAACATACCAAGTTAAAATTAAAGGTTGATTATGAAAGAGTAGTGTATTAACTAAGCTCTACAGATCTTTATATAGACCCATGCATAGACATAAATCATGCATTTAAAATCAGGATTTTAGGATCCAAAAATAATTAAAAAAAATGATTTAAGGAAATTTTCAAAGTCTTTTTTTATCGAGGAACAAAATCTATCTACATGTTCAAATCAATGATCTCCCCGCTATCGTTTATATAGCCCTACGCAAAAGTTCACAGCTCATTACACATTGAAGGAGTGCAGCTTATCGAAGACGATACAAAATTTACAGTGAAACAGAAATGGGAAAAAAAAAAAATAGAGAGAACTGCCAAAACCTTATTTACATATATAAGAACACAGCAAATGTGCAAGCAAGAAAAAAGATTAATATATCTCTATTTTTTTCATTTTTTTATGAATTGATGATAAAGAAAAGACTCGAACATGAGATCTCATCCTTGTAGCTCATACAAGAATACAATTCCGAGCTACAAACTCGTTCCCTATCTCTTTCTTTAATCTGCATGAAGTCCTAATTACAGTATATTTATGGACTAGCTAAACTGATGCAAGATCGATGATATTTTACTTACAAATATCAGCCATGTATTCAATTTAGAAACCCTTTTCCACCCCCAGACAGATAGAGGTAGAGAGATTAGAAAACGAAGGGGAAGCAATCCAACCAAAGAAATTGCTTAAGATCATACGAGTGGTGGATCAGCAATTAATTGACTCGAGGGAAATGCACATATATTGAATCCCTAACAATGTGATGGATAGTGAACTATATCATGCAAACAAATTGATCAAGTTCTATGGCACCCTGGCTAGCAGAATTGATAGCATATAATCTTACCTAACATTTCTCAAAAAAAAAAAAAAAAAACAAAAGAAGCTTACCTAACTCGATGATATATGGTTATACACAAACTTTGACATTATCCTATAGTTTGTGTAGTAGTAATTAATGCATGCTACTCCACAAAATCTTTAACTACTCGAGAAGAAACATGATCTAGAGACGTCGGCCGCAAAACAGTAGAATGATCAGTGGTTTCTACACAAGAAATGCAAACAACTCCCCTTTAAATTACGAGAACATTGCCCCCTGCCTGCATTTATTAATGATGGAGCAATCCTGCAAAGCTGTGATCCTAAATATAGTACTCCCAAGAAGACAATTTTTAAATGTATAAACACTCGTATATTGTTAATCAAGTTCCAATGCATGTCGGCCCAGGTGGATTCCCAAATAGCCACTCAAGATTTAAATTCTACCATTTCTTCATGTGGGCTTATTGTATTGAATTACTTAGTAGATTATTGCAGCATGTGTGCTTTTAGCTGGCACCAGCATTACAAAAGATGAATCCAAGGTTTTGTCTTTTTGCTTAAATATAGATCCGTTTAGATTTTCTTTAAATGGATACATACCATTCTATCTAGCTAGTTGATCATTTTACTGTTCGCAGTACATGCTCGTGAACTCCTACACCTCTCTAAAATATGTTCTGTCCTCTGCACTAACAGTTTCTATTAAAACTCAAGGAAATATTTCGTCTTTGTTTGAGATATATAGAAAATACATCAAACAATATTGTCTTCTACTTCAAGTTGGCAATGCCTCTCCTTCAATATTCATCACCAGAAGTCATTAGAATCTTAGGTTTCTGATTAATTAAGTTGTTTAGCGGGGGAAAAAATATTTATATGCATATGATACTTGGATAGGGATAGAAAAAGTAGAGAAAAATCCCAACTCCCTCCAAAGATTAGGGGTGAAATTGCAAGTTAAAGAAGAGACTTGAGAGCATTTTTAATTAACAAGTACTTAGATTGCTTGTTTAGGTACATGTGAATTTTTGAACACAGGTATAACAACACTTGCTTCCATGATTTCGGCTAGCTGCTAGTCTGGTGGGAGTATCAGTATATGATTTATTACCACTACTGCCGCTGCTGATACTACAAGGTCATTACCATGCAGCTGTCCCTTAAAGAGCAAAGCAACTGGTACCCACAAATCTCAACATATCCTCTTAGAAATATAAGCAAAGTTCATTTTATAACTGATCTTCTCTTTATAGTAAAAAGAAGGAGCAGAAAATATACCCCATATAGCTAAAAGCTGCTGGTGAATGAACCCACACATATACGGCCTCAATATCGATCCAAGCTTCAACTCCAGGTCCATTGATTCTTTAATTTTGACCACTAACCTGCACTGGAACCAGCTGCTGCTGCTTCTGCGGCGGCTGCTGATTGTGGTGTTGCTGTGACCTTTGGTTTGGGCCTTTTTCTCTTCTTCTCATAGTTAACTCCTCTTGCTTTAGCCTGAAAATCCCTAACCTCCCTTAAGTAAATCCTCACTGCTTTTGCACCAAATGGGTTTCCTTCGGGCCTCCCTCCATGCTCCTCGTAGGCAGCTCTGAGCCTTCCAATGAGTGCATCAAGGCTTCCCCATGCTTGCCGGAGGGGGCAAGGGCATGGTGCGGGCGGGTTAGGGAGGCCAAAGAAAGGACAGGTTTGGTTATGGACTTTGGTTTTGCCAAATTGGTCTAGGTACCTTAAAAATTCAAGAACATGGGCTCCGCTGCACATAGGGAGTGATAAAGGAGGCCTGTGGTTTCTAAGGTACTGGCAGAAAGTGTTCCAGTCCCTTCTCTTTTGGTTCTCATAGCGACTTGGAGTGGAAGATGGGGAAGTGGTTGTGGCCAAAGTTGTGGTGGTGGTGGTGGTGGGGGTGGTGGGGGTGGCGATTACAGGGCTTGAATAGGTGGGGTTTGTTGATGGGGAAGCTAAATCCATGTAGATGAAGATCTAGATTAGGGTTTTATTGCTTTCTTTATCGGGATCTTGAAAGGAGCTGATTTTGAAGACACTGTAGGTTGTCCTGCTTCTAGCAGTTTTCCTTCCTCTTGTTTTGCCTCTCTTCGTTGCTTGCTTGTACGGGAAGGTGAGTGAACCCTATTGGAGAGAAGGAGACACAGAGAGTGAAATCACTTCCTTATTTTAGGTGAAAACTGGGCGATGCTGTTTCCATTCTTCTAGATGAAAAAAAGGGTGGAAGAAGCTTTGGTTTATGCTCTTTGCAGCTATAAGATTAACTTCTCAAGGTGTTGGTGATGGGAGAATTAAACGAAGCACGAAAGGGATGAGCCAAGAATCTGCATGGTTTTTATGAGAGGGGGGGAGAGGTGAGGCATTTTCTGTTTTGAATAATCTGAAGGCGAGAATTAAGAAACTGTAGTAAACAACTGGAAGGGGAAAAAAAATTGAAAGATTCTGGTTGCAGAGAGAGTGAGTGCAGTCAGCAAGAAAGGTTGAAAGACTGCAGTTATTGGGTACAGAGAAAACTTCTGAGTTATGCTTAAAAGAGAGGAGAAGATCAGATCAACAGATTTTCTATCAAGGAAAAGGGCAAGCAACTCAAGTTGAACTGTAGATAAAGTTAGAAAAAGAGGAAAGAAAGAGAGAGTCAAACAGTTTCATTGGCTCAGATGAAGACTGCCCTGCCCTCCCCCTCAGCTAGTAATTTAAAGCAAGGGACATGACAAGAGAGAGAGAGAGAGAGAGAGAGAGAGAGAGAGAGAGAGAGAGAGGGTCTTTGCTTGCTTTGCCATAACAGGACAGGTTTGGCAGTGAGCAGTGGCGGATGGTGACATCCATAGAGGCAGGTCAGTACACAAAAATATGCTATTACTATTAACATCAATGCGTCACTGTCTTCTCCAAGCGCGTGCCATACAAAACCAGCCCTCTTCCCTTGTATAAAAGCAGAAAAAAGATTGATGATAGAAAGCACAAGTTCATGGAGGAAGACGAGGAATCTTCACAGCAATTGCTCAGCCACTCACGTCCAAATTCATCCTCTGCTACCTCAAATCTCCATGAAATCATGCTGTTCTTGCATATGGCTCCTCTCTTCGTTCCTGGACACAACATTCTAGTCGTTAATTGGTTGTATCAACAGTTCGATCGTGTGTTGGTATCCTCTTTTCAAAGGGGAAAAGGATAATAATAATAATAAAAAAGATAAAAAAAAAAAGTGTGTCGTTGCGAGTGTATGGCAATTTGGAGTAGGGATCAAGTGTTGTGAGATCATTATGTTGGATGGCTCTAATTCTTTTCTTTTATGTATATATATATATATAATGGCTCTTATTCTTTGCTTTCGTATGTTTGTGTCAATGCGTGTGGAGTATGTATAATAAACTAAAAGATGGAGGAAAACATGATAGCATTTTCACTGTAGGGTGCGTGAACTATCCACTCACAAGTTTATTTTTTTTTAATTTTTTTTCTTTTCTATTCAGAACTTGAATTTTTGTCACACTTTAATTACTGTACTTTATTTCTTTGTAACTTTATTTTCAAGAGTTTATTAGCGTGTTTTTATATATTTTCGCATGAACTTGCCCATGTGAAGTATCCCCAAATATTCCAACATTAAATTAAAAACTTGTTATTCCTTTCTTATATTGAAAAAAAAATCAACAAAGTATTGGAATATATTTTTTATTTTTTATACGGATCAATATGATTCATTTATAAGAAAAAAAATCAAATGCTATCAAAATTAACCTCTAAAATATACAAAATAAAACTTATAAAACTAAAAGTATAGTACAAGTAGAATATTTGCATTTGCTTATCATTAGGAAGATAAATGTTCCATTTTAATATTTAATTAGTATTTATAATTCTTTTTTCCATTACTCAGTAACTTTTTTATAATATATAATACTAGCTTTTTTTTTCTCAAACATTAAAAATTAACGTGGAATCCTCCGGACCCAGGTAATAACTATCATTGTCATATATATACATCAATATATTAAAATAAATTAAAAATATAAATAAATAATTTTTTAAAAAATTAATTTTCTTAAACCCTACGGCGAGCCGCGGAAGCGACTTGTAAAGAGTCTAAAGACAAGGAAGATATGTCGGCAAAATTTTAACGGAAGAACACGTGTTATTAGGCTAGAAAAAACCGAAATTTGGGGGCACTTTTGGCTGTTAAAGGACTGTAAATTAATGGTGTTACTGGGCAAGAAATATTAGAAAGAAACACGTTGTTTATTTTATTTTTATTTAAAAAAAAAACAATAGAGGTAAATTATATATTGTCTCTCCAATTAAAAAAGAAAAGAAATAAAGTGAAGTGTGCAGGCCATCTTTCTAGGACCATGGATACCTAGGCATTTTCTTTTAGGCTAGGTATGCTTGATTTTGTTTTTTTTTTTTAAATAGCTCTTAGTATTTTTATTTCTTTTAGTTTTTTAATATTATAGTAATTTTTTTTAAATAAATTTATTAAAATGATGTTTAAAGAATTATCTTACTATGCGATAATTTTAAAAAAAATTAAGAGTTTTTATAGTAATATCAATAATTATTTATCAATAATTACATGTTAAAATAACACGCATAAGTTTTTTTAAAAAATACAATTAAAAAGCAAGGCCTCAAATAAAAAAAATCTTTTCAAAATAAAAAAAATAAACGAATAAAAAAATGACTTTTTTAATTAAGAAGATATATCTTCCCTCACTTATTCAAATCATTAGGATTTTCATGAGCACACTATTTTTTATTTAATAAGTCATTTTCTAATTAAAAAAACATGTTGTTCTTAAAATAAGAAATATATATAAATAAGAGAAGATAATTTTCACTAAAAGAACTACATCTTTCTTCATTATTTCTTAATTCTTATGAATATCTACCACAAAACTTTTATATAATTAAACAAAAACAGGTTTCGAAAAAGAACAAGTGACAGCTTGCGAACCTTTTCACTGGTTGAAAACTAAAAGGGTGACAGGCACCTGGGCGTATGGCTGGTGGGGTAAGCTCAAATTGTAGCTACTTGCTAGCTAGCTAGCTAGCTATGGTAGTATTTTCCTAATCCTAGATATCTTTTTGGTGTCTGGTTTCCTGTAAGAGATCTTCACAGGCACTTATACCTAGCTTTCTTTTATCATGGGTATTTTGACGAGGATGTGTAAAGATGATGTGCCTTCACTTCACACACAATGTCTTCTTCCCTTTTCTTTTCATATGCAAATTATTGGAGGAGGAACAGCTATACGTTAGTGAAAGGGTGTTTGGGAGTGTGG
The DNA here is from genome assembly GCA_033617975.1 of Populus alba x Populus glandulosa. Lineage (NCBI taxonomy): Eukaryota > Viridiplantae > Streptophyta > Magnoliopsida > Malpighiales > Salicaceae > Populus > Populus alba x Populus glandulosa. Next base: position 3,396,013 of record CM066155.1, on the reverse strand, counting down.
TAGTTGTTGTTTTTCAAATAACTTTTCGTGCCGAAAAGTATGCCAATAATGTTTTTTTATTTTTTAAAAATTATTTGTGATATCAGCACATCAAAACGATCTAAAAAATACAAACCAAACTCAATTTTAATAATAAAAAAAAAATTAAAATTATGCAAAAAACATGTTGCACCGCAGTGCCAAACGGGCCCTAAATTTGCAATAACAAAGATTCCACCGCTGCAACAGGCGCTAAGATGCTGGGGGCACCACTGTTACCTCAATCATTAACAATCTTCAAGCTGTTCCTCCCCCCACCCAGGCCATGGAGATGTAATTCATAAGAGATATGATACTGTTTCTTTTTGTACTTTTAAATTATTGTTTTTTTGATGTTTTTATATTGTTTTGATAGGTGAATAATAAGAATAAAATGTGTTTTTAAATAAAAAACTATTATCACAATACCCCGAACTGCACGCCGCCTCGTGAACAACCGGCAAACAATATCTGTGGGTAAATACATGGTGTACACATTACACCTGATTGGGGGGTGATCACGGACATGGATGATATGGGGCATGTCTGCTGCAGGTTCGTTTCCCTCCTTTACTTTAGCTTTTGGACTGATGCAGCTTGAAATTCTACAGGAGAAGCTGAATCACGCATAAATGTAGTAACATGCCGTGAGATAACATGATCCAGATTTTGGGGAATCTGGTCGATAATGTATTGATAGTTGTTAATTAAAAGTTAATTACACTAACATAATATTTAACTTGATTCGATAAACCGTTTACATCCACTAGAAAAGAGCCAATATTATTAAAGATACAGAGAAAGAATACTGATATAATATTTAACGTGGTTCAACAAACCGTCTATATTTACAAGAAAAAAGCCAATATTATTAGAAATATAAAAAAATGATTACAACAAACATGAAAGAGAAAGATTATTTCACTCAAACTCAACTCTAATTGCTTTCATATACTGCCTGCATATGACAGCCACTCATCTTTCTTTCTTTCTCTCTTTTCTTCACACTCTCTCTCATTCTCAACTTTGTTCTCAAATAATGTCTCTATTTATAGTCATCAATGATAAGGAAAGAGGCTATAAATTATGGCAAAAATAGCGGCAGTGTATGGGCCGGGTGCATCATTTTTAACAATAATTGATGCAACCATTATTATAGCCTTTTAACAATAACAACTCTCTTCTAAAATAAGCTTCAAATAATGTTGTCCATATTAAATGACAACATCCCAACACCAGATTCAACAAATTGGCCTCAGCTACTAGTGAGAAAGAAAAAGGTGAAGATAATCAACAATTCGAGGCACCTTGTGATTAGAACCTTCTTTGCATCTATAAGAAAGGTGTTTCTTCGTTCCACATCTTGTAGAAGGTTTGTCATTTTTTGAACTTCAGACGCATTATTTGACCCTGGGTGTGTTGCAGCCATTCACCAGAATCTGGGGTGCGTGTTCAGTAAACATTCTACTATCAAATTGCAAAACAATCAGCACAAGAGCAATTACATTCTACTTAAAGTTTTATAATAAATATTGTTTCTAAAAATATGTTTTTTTTAGACCTCATATTTTAAAAATATAGAAATTCAATCTAAAATTATTTCAGTGATATTTTTATATTTATATTTATATTTTAATCAAATATATTTTTATTTCAAGACAATAAACAAACACAAGATAAAAAACAACCCAACAATTACATAATTAAGAGTTCCATTAAGAGGTCTTACGTTCAAATATCTAAAAAGGCTGAAATAAGATCAATTAAAAGGAAATTCATTGTGTAACTGATCAAGACTCGTTGGTTCTTGGATACCAAAAAAAAAAAAATAACGCCCAAGCTATTATTTTACATTTAAGTAAAATTATTTAGTCACAATATATATTTGGGTACATTATCAAAATAATTACAATAACTAGGGTTGGTTTAAGTGTTCTGTGTATTTGAGATAGCTTCTGTGGTTATGAATTGAAAAAAACTAAATTAAAAAAAAGTGTCGTTAGCTGAGGTTAATTAGATTTAGATACGTGTTTAGTCAAAATAATGGTTAAAGTTTATGTGCAATAAAAAACATGTTTAATATGTTTGGTAGTTGTGTGATTGCAGTTGCATTTCAAATTGCTTTTTACTTGAAAATGCATTAAAATAATGTATTTTTATTTTTAAAAAACTATTTTAGATATCAGAACATCAAAATGATCTAAAAATCTTTTTTTTTATTTGAAGAAAATAAAAAAATAATTTTTTTAATTTTTTTCAAAAGTGTTTTTAAAACAAAAAAATAAACAGTATTTTACGAAACTCAATTAAAAAAACATGTAAAACTGTTTCATGAAAGCTGTGTTTCAAACTTATTTTTTTAGTGGATCCCATAGTATAAAACACAATTCTTACAGTTAGTTTTTTTTTTATATATAACAGGTCCATGACTTTTTCTTATTGATCCTTTTTTTATTTTATTAGTTAATATTAAATTTTTATTGAATTTTATCATATAATATTGAGTTTATTATAAATTAATTTTATATTTTTATCATATGATAAAATAAATAAACAATTCAATTCAGTGGAGTCTATAACTAGCGTCATTATTATTGCTACTAAACATACAAATCTTATTGCTACTAAACTTAAATTATTTGAATAAAATTCTCAAAATCAAAGTTTACTAACCTAAAGGTATAAAATTACATTAAGTTTGAAATTAAATTTATAAAACCAAATTCATGCGTGGCAATGGTTGGCATCCCCATCACAACTATGATCTCTAGCCGCAAATTAATACTGTAAGAGGCCTGGCTTTTAAGAGTTTTGAGCAGCGTTTACTGAAGGGTGTTTCATCATTATTAGGCCATTGCATCATTTGCTGGTTTTGCTAGCTCCAGCCTCAGAAACTTCTAATAAAACGGGCCAAGATTGCGCAATTTTTACTGGGTGTGGTTCATCATAACCTAAAGGATATATTATTTTTCTAGCTCCAATATATTCAACTAGTTTATTAGGTGCTACTTTATGGGTTAAATTAAAAAAAAAATTGGATGTGATAAAAATATTTAGGCTATAAAAAAATATTTGGTTTTTATTATTATTATTAAACTTAATCTAATGGGTCAACTTAAGACCTTTCGACCTAACAATTTGACTGGTTTAGATTTAAAATTAATTTATATAAGAGTTTTTTTAATGTGATTTAATCAACTTGATGAGTTAAAAAACAATTTAGATGATTGGTAAAAAGTGTGGTTTAGTTTAAAGAAACTCAAGATGACATCTTTAATTTTATCTTAATATTAAGACATCAACATATTGGATTGTCTCAGGCTTGTGGCTTAACCCACATAAACCCATGACCTGGATCATGGATTCCACTAGGTTTAACAATTTTATTTTTTACTTAATGATAAAATAATAAAAATAGAAACTTGTAAAATCGAGTACTGAGATATTTATTTGAGATTGCGATAATCTCATAAAAAGTAAACCGAAACAAATTGTGAAGATTAATTCAAAATCAACTAAATACTGAAGGATGAAATTGGAAAAAAAAAGGATTCAATCAAAAGAGAGAGAAAAAAATTAGAAGATGGAATTTAAAAAAAAAAAAAGAAAGGAAAAAAACAGGGCTCGACCTGGCAGGTAAACCTTGAAATCTCTCGACCTAGCAGTTTAAAATTAACTTGTAGAAATTGTTCTGAAGTGACCCCGTTGATTTGACGGATCTAAAGATAACTCAGATGACCGGTAAAAAGTGTAGTTTGATTTCAATTTTTTTAAGATGATAACTTCTTTTTTTAAATTTAGACAATGACATATTAAATCGACTCAACTTCGTTGTTTAATCTACCAAACTCGTGATCTTAGATTATTGACTCTATTGGGTTTAGTAACTTTTTTTTTAACTATTTTCTACTTCATGATATGATAACAAAAATATATGTTCATCAAATTAAGCACAAAATCAAATTGAATACCAATTAAATATCAATATATTTGTTCGAGATGTCATAACCTCCTCATATAAAGCAACCGAAATAAATTATAAAAATTAATTCAAAATAAATATAATATTAAAGGATTTAATTCAAAGAAAAAAAAAACTGGAAGTATATTTTTTTTTTCGAGAAAAAATGGAGGCAGCTCATTCACTGTTCATACATATGAACAGTATGTATATAATTTCTCATTTCGATTCCCATACTCATGAAATTTTCTTAGGTTAATCTTTACTGTTTTTCCCAAAACAGAATGTCCACTTTTTTTTTTTTTTTTTAATGTTCCTCTTATATTTTCATCTCAAGTCGCCATGCATGAGGTAATATTCAGCAAAATTGTTTAAAAGCTTAAAAAATAATTCAAAAAAGGGCATATAATTAGTTTTCGTGAATTATTTAGGAATGATATTGATACATTTTAGACTATGGGACTGAAATTGAAAGTTACTGAATTTAGAAGGGTGCGTATGAAGTTTACCCTGAAATTATTAATCTAGCTTTTATCGTGCATACGTTAAGGGAAGACACAGCTGTGAAAGGGTAGGCTATAACCTTCAACTTCGAGCAAGGAACTAATCTGATTCATTTGGGGTGATAATTATTTTTTTTAACGTTTTTTTTAATATATTAAAATAATATATTTTTTTTATTTGAAAAAAATTATTTTTAACATATAACATTAAAAAAATATATAAAAAATAATTGAAGAAACATTTTGTATTAAAATAGAACTCTTCTCTTTTACTGTGACTGTAGACAAAACAAAGACTACAGCCATTTATATTGATATTATTGCATCAGAATCCTATAATTAAAGCTTGATTTGCTCACAAGCAAGGAAACAAATAACAACCAAATCAATCTACATTAATTGACAGTGGCAGCAACTTTATTCTGCAGATTCTTGTCCTTGATTTTCTTGGATTAGCTTTCCTTTCACAATAAACAATATTTATTTATTTTTTAATTTTTTTTTAAAAAAACACTATTTACAACATAATTTCAAACTGGAATATAAAACCTAGCTAGAAGTAGATTCGAGCCAATAAATAAATAAATAAGCTTGATCATTAATTACTATTAATTTAATTTAGCAGCTAAGAAGAGTGCAATACTGTTGTTAAAAAAGCCTAATATCAAAGTATTAACTCATTTTTAAGAGTTATTTAATAAATTAAATATTTGAATTGAGATAAATTTTTTATATTAATGTGAATATTTGGGCTAATTTGTGCGTACTTCAACTAATTTTATGAATTTTAAAATTAATGACCATTTAAGTATCTGATAGCTTTGAAGGTACTCAAACTCGTAATCATTTGAAAGCAAACTCAAAACCTGATTAGTTGAGTTATATATCAGATTTAATTGAAATAATTTTTATATATATATATATATATAATTTGATATACGAGTAATGATTTAGGTGTGCAATTTCTTTTAATTTCTTTTAATCCAGTAGCTATCTAACTTATAATACAATTTTTTAAACTTAATGGACGTGATGTGAGTTTTTGTTTCAATGATTCAAAGTTATTTTGGTGTGATGGTTCGAGTAGACAGCTTTGATATCTCTTTCCTTTTTAGAAGACCTATCGTTTACTCTTTGTAATTTTCTCGTCATCCCTTACCTACGGTTCCTGGCATTTTGAATATTTTTTTATCTTTATTTTATATAAAAAATAAAATTGCGATCTGACAAAAAGAAGATCGTGTGTCTTTATTTTTATTATATTATTGTTGTTGTTGTCACGTGTAAAGCAGTTTCTATTATTTAGCTTAATTAATAAAGTGATATAGTTTTTTTTATCCAAGATGACATGACATGCACTATAAACATAGTTATGTAGTAATGTTTTCAAATTCAGATGATATATACACAGAAACTGCCATTTTATCAATAACATTAGCTCTTAGCATTACTCATAATTAAGCAATTAGAAGTTAAGACTTAATTAAGAATTCATTTTTTTACAAATGCTAAGATTGAATTTGTTTACAAGGATATTTGAAAATGAAGTAGCAATTGTTTTTCATTTTAAAATATATTAAAATAATATTTTTTTTTATTTTTTAAAAATTATTTTTGATATGAAAATATCAAAAATATATTAATTTAAAATAAATAATTTTTTAAAAATATTTTCCACCCGCAATTCCAAACACTACTTCAGATTACATGCTAGAGGTATTCGAAGCGTGTCTAATATCATTGTTGTTGTGATAATTAAATTAATTCCATGTTCAGTAGGTATTAAGCTTAATTCTTCATTTTTTTTAATATTAACAATTAAGCATTAATGTATATCGACTTTTTTTTATATAAAAAAAAAAACCCAAAGAAACTAGGACTTGGGATTGCCGATATATAATTAAAAGTAAGTTGCTAGGAAGAGTGTGGTGGGATTTTAGGGGAGAGCTATATATTTCATGTTAAATAACTATTTTAACCTAAAAATTAAGTTGTTAAGTGAGGTTTTAAAATATAATTTATATAATTATCTAATATACCCTATCAAGTGAAAGCCTTTGAGTTTGAAACTTGTATGAACTCATATTATCTTATGCTTCATTTGTATCAATTAGAATAGAGGTGTTGAGATTCAAACTCGTGATCGATTGGTCAACAAGGCTCAAATACCATTTTAAACAACCATCTCAATCCAATATATTAAAAAAATATATCTCAACCCAATAGCTTAAGCTGCTAGGTGAGGCTCCAAGATATGATTTATATTATTCTTTAACATACTCCTTCAAGTTAAAGCCATTTTCGACTTAAAACTTGCATTGTTAGGTGGGCCCCAATTATTTTATAACACATATCCTCAATTAAAAGCTCTTTGGGTTTGAAACTTGTACGTATTCACACTACCTTGTGTTTATATTTAATTTTTATCAAATAAAATGAAAATGATGAAATTTAAAATCATGACTGCTCAATTAATAAGATTCTGATACTATATAAAAGAATCATCTCAACCAAAAACTTAAACTGTTAGATAAAATTCTAATATATAATTTATATAATTCTTTAATATCTTATTTGTCCAGCTAAAAATCTATTAAACCTTCTAAAGAATTAGAAAATAATGGGAGGTTACAATTAGAGAGATTATTAGATATTTTTTATATAATATTCTCTCACTAACGTACAAGTGAAATCCACAGATAGTTAGTATAATAAATCTTATATTTATTTGTGTGCTCTATCGAGCCACTTGTTGAACTAAAAAATAAAAAGATTTGCTTTCATAAAAGATTGTTAAATATTTCCGATATAATGATCCCCTATTTATATAAAAATAAAACTCATAAACAATTATTATGGTGAATCATACATCTATATGAATGAAAGATTAATGTATAAAAAATACCTTATAATTTATCTATGTTAATTTTATAATCATAAACAGTTATTAAGGTGAATCATATTTATGTGAATAATTACCATATAGTTTTTCTATGTTAATTGTGTTGGCTGTAGATATCTGAAATTCTTGCCAGCAATGCTCGACGAGAAGTACTATATCGTCCAAGAAAGATGTGATGCTACCTTTTAAACTATGTCTCGAAACTGCACAATTAAATTTTAAGTTTTTAAACCCGTTTAATTTTTTTAAAAAAAAATTATTAGAAAAAATATTAAAATAATATATATTTTTTATTTTTTAAATTAGTATATTAAATCAAAAAAATTTATAAACATAAAAAATAAATAAATTAAATCTTTTAAAATATATTTTTAAAATGTAAAAACAAATACCTTTTGCAAACATATGTTATCATAATTGTTTATGCAACCAAATCCCAATAATTAAAAAAAAGTTTATTTGTGTTAGAGAATAATATAAATTATATCATAGAATTTCATCTAAAAGCTTAAGCTATTGGGTTGAGATGGTTTTTTGACATAGTATCAGAGCTTAAATGGCCAAGCAGTCACGAGTTCGAATCTCACAATCTCTATTTATTTGATAAAAAAATTAAGCATAAGATAATATAAGCATGTACACGTTTCAAGCTCAATAGACTTTCACTTGAATCTCAACCCATTAATTATAAGATTTAAACCTGATAGAAAAATTTAAATCTCAAGGTAATATAGATCTGTGCAAGTTTCAAGCTCAAAATGTATTCACTTAAGGGCTAAGTTAGATAATATTATAAATTATATCTTGAAACCTCACCTAAAAACTTAAATTATTGAGTTAAGATGATTTTTTGACAATGCAAAAATAAAACCTTGTGATCTTGATGAACAATTATAAGAACATAAACTTCTTGTCACTTGATTTTGAATACACAATATAGAAACCAAATCCTTAAATCTCAATCCATTGATTATAAGATTTAAACCTGATAGAAAATTCTAAATCTTTAACCGTTAGACTATTACAAAAAGGGATGGAAAAGAATATTAATTGAGACCTTTTTTTGTGTATATAAATATCTAACTGGGCTCGATTATCATCGCTGTGGCTAAATAAATAAATAAAAAGAATAATATATCCCTTCCTAGATAAAAGAGCATACTCTTACCATACAAAAAGGCAAGCGTATATACTTCCATTTCGAGTAACAAACACATCTCCTGCATCGGAATCTACAGGCTACAAAGAGGATTGCATGGCTGCTATGGCGGTGACACATTATTGGCTCCCTTTGCTAGCTGCTGGAATCGAGAACACATGAAAACGTAACTCATGCACATGACAGATATTAAATAATTGCTAGATGTTTTGCATATGAATTGTTCCATTATATATGTAATGTTTTTTTTTTCTAATATTTTTATGGATAGGTTTAATAATTAGAAAATAAAAGTTCAATGTGCTTTTTATCAAACAATCATTGCAATCTAAAAACTTAAATTATTGGGTAATGTTATATTATATAATTTATATTATTTTTTAATATATCTCTTCAATATAAAGTTCTTTGAACCTGAAACTTGCACACACCAACATTACTTTATACTTGATTTTTATTAAAAAAATAAAAATTATGGAATTCGAACTTGTGACCACTTGATTATCAAGACTTTGATACATGTCAAAGAACCATCTTAACCTGAAAACTTAAGTTATTAGGTAAAGTTACATGATATGATATATTTTATTGTCTAATATTTTTATCATAGTAACTCTAAAAAAAAGATCATGCGAGACTTTTCCATATTTTTCTTATAATCATGGTTAAACATTTAAACATTATTCTTCATAATCATAGTTATATGGACTATAGAATATATTGAAAAGTTATAAAATGAATTCTCAAGAAATAAATTATTACTTGCCGAGTGAATTGAGAGAAAACTACAGAAACTTTCAAAAAGCTACAAAATAAATCGAACGCATTGTTACTATATGGATATTTATTGAAAGTTATTTGTAGAGATAGTTTAAGATTTCAAAAGTATTTCCCTTTCATTATTTTCTCCACATGACACATACTCAATTTTTTTTTTCTTTCTCGATTTTGCTACTAATGTTTTAATACTTTGCTCTTCTTCGCTAAAATCAATTTAATTTCCCTTCCATTTCACCCTTTATTCGTCAAAATATAAATATTAAAATAAGAGAGTTTTTTTTTTTTTAAAAGTTACATATTTATATATATTTCTAATTGAGAAATGGTATACCTACAAGCAAATTACAAAAATATACCTTACTTACCACTTGATATGTCTATTTATATAGATTGTTTTACGATTTGTTTGCAAACGTAACATTTTCCTTACATATTTTTTAATCTAAAATCTTCATCAAGTAATTGTTTGGTCAATATTGATTATTTTTTTACTCAAAATGAAAGATAAAATTGTAAATTACGTAACTTAACCTCTCTAAACACAATGTCTGTGTACTGTCAAATTAATTATGACTTTTTAACAACCTCAAACACCAAAGTTAAAGTACTAGCTCTAGATTTCTTCAATTGTATAATAAACAAAAGAAACAAACCTAGGCTCTTTTTAGGCTTTCTAATTAGAAAAATTGGCTTGGTTCAATTTGGCTTTCGAAATATGAAACGAACCAATTTTTTTTAAAATTTTCTAATTGGCTTTTTCGGTTTGATATCCCAGATTAATTTTTTCAATTAATTTTATAGTTAATTCGGTTATTTTACTCACCACCTGTATTTTAGCTAGCAACCTCAGATGATTGTAAGATAACATAGATATGCTCTTAGAAAGCACAAGCTGTAGGCAGAGATCGCGTTTGGACTTGATAAATTCATAAGTTTATTACACACTATTTAACCACAAAAAGACTCGATTCAAAGACAATTTAACAATTCAGCCCCATGATCATCTTCACTGAACAACAACCTGTGGCAAGCAATTTCTTCCACTAGATGCCATTATCCTCTTGCACCTCCCCAGTCAAAGCTTGCTGCATTATTAAAACGAGCAGAGCTTGCAAGTTTCAGCTTTTGAATAACCATTAAGCAATAGAAATGGAGAGCAGTGTGACATCGAGAGTACCTTAAAGCATGAGAGAGTGTACTGCACATCACTTGTTGAAATCTGGTGGTGAAGGGCAACCCTAATGCTGAAAGTGGTAAAAACTATGAGAGAACAACTCAACATTAGATTCATGGACCATAACCTTAATTTTTTTTTTTTGGATTCGAGAAAACTCCACCCCTCAGGAAAACGTATTTTGTGAGTCCAGGTGAGCGAGTAAAACCCCGTTTGTCCTAAACTTTTACAAAAGGTGCACGTCCTAACTCGAACTCGAGACCTTAAAATTTGCTATAGCTGCTGGTATAAATAACGGCTGTGAATTTGTGCCATACAACACTATATGAAATGTGTGGTCTTTGTTCTATTTTGTTCTTTTGCTAGGTTCATGGATATATTTAGGGTTCAAACGCACCTGATTGGACTCTCTTGCATTATAAGTATACCATGCTGTTCCAAGTTCTTGCACAGCTTTTCTGCTGCGCCCTCTACTACGTCGAAATATACCTGGTCAAACAAAATTATAAATGTACACTGTAAATGTACCATGCTGTTCCAGAGGTGTTCTCATATTCGTTCAAAATCTTGTTGGAACTTTGAAATAATACTCGATAAAACAAAGGGAAGCCATAGAAAGAAAGAACTTTCCAATCCAAGCTGAAGTGAAGAACTGTGGCTTGCACATTTGAGAACTTTGGCAATAAAGGTACTCACAATATTGGTTTCCACAGCAGCAACATTCACTCTTAGTCCTTTAATTCGATTCAGCCCCTCTAATGAAGTTAAGTTAAAAAGACATTCAGTAACTCTATATTGCAACGCAATGGAAGGGAAAGGTCAGAAACAATGGCATTTACCTGCTAGCATCTTAGCTTTCTTGTGATCATCCTCGAGCTTTGAAACATTCTCTTGTACAGCAACTAAAGCAGCAGCACAAAGGACACCGACTTGTCTCATTCCACCTCCCAAGGTTTTTCTGAGGATTCTAGCCTAAAGAGAACATATGCAAATAAAAGAGTTTGAGACGATTTCTGCCAGAAAACAGAATAGCTGGTGTTTTTCCTCAGTGTAGATCTCCATCCCTACCTTGGCAACAAAGCTTTTGGAACCGACAATAACAGAGCCAACTGGTGCACCTAAACCTTTTGACAGACACACCTGGTTCAAAATTTTGAGATTAATGGAGGAGCAGAATTCTTTAATTGAACATGTATCATTTGAGAAAGAAAGTGACTCTTAGTTTCTTGGCCACATAATCATACCGAAACTGAATCTGCATCCTGTACAAGCCTACTAACAGGAACTCCAAGTGCCTGAGATATCAATATTTTAGAATCAGATACTGAAAACTTTAGCTTGCATATGCTCTTGCCTAGCATGAAGAAAACAATGGAGCATTTGCTTTATCTCAATCAACAGATGGATGATAGAGCCATGCGTGCTCCAACTCACTACAGTATTCATAAATCAGAATATTGAGAATTCTTTTACTCACAACTGATGCATTAAAAATGCGAGCCCCGTCAATGTGAAGCTTCAAACCATGCTTTTTAGCTAATTCTCCTACTCTGTCAGTATATTCTACAGACAAGCATCTACCACCGCAGCTGCGTTGATTAGAAATCATCCCATAAGACATAACAGTTGAACTAAATAAGTCGAAGGTGCCAAAAAAAAAGAAAAGATGAATCACTTTCCAATGATACCGGAATTTCAGAAAATTAGATAATAAGAAAGAAGACAATCCATATATACAATTGAATCATCTTCTATGTAATAGTAAAATGTTGTAGAGGTAAATTATTCTTGCAAATCATCCAAGACAACTCTGAATTCCTAGGTGCAGAATCATTATGAGCATAAAACAGAACATGACAAGTTACTGTATTTCTCATACATATTCACGTTTCTGAAAGGGTTGCAAGATGATAATATTCACTGTTAATGAATTAACATTTACGAAAGAAGCATGTATATGTATCATAACCTTGATACATAGAATTGTCAAGAGTAAAATCATCTTCCTGCTTAAAAAAGAAAAAGATGATAAATATCTCAGCAGTGGATATGCTAGCCAGTATCAACTCAGTTGAACAAAAATTCCAAATCTGAGTCAATATAGAAGCAACAACAGAGAACATGAATTCACCAGGACAATCCTGATGCTCCATTAAGTTTCATAGTTACTTTCCTTTAAAAGTTCCTTCAAATCCAATTCTAGATAAGTAATTCTCTTTTAAAATTCAAAATCCACCCAGTTGCACTATACGAAACATTTATTGTTTAACATTCGTAGAGGTTACCAACATCAGTTGCAGATGGCAAACCTACTTGTCAGAAGCTGTTAGCTGGCAAGATTTGTGTATTAGCTGGAGAGATATGTGTAGATTACGGGATTGTAGGGAAATCTATTTGTTTCCTTGTAACAGATTATTATCATACCAAGAATAGGAGTCTAGGCAGACTAGGTCACCTTACCTACTTGTATATATATTCTTCTGTAAAGACGAACAAAAGTAATGCAGTGAAGTATTTTACAGAATAAAAAGCTTTGTTTGTATGTCTGCTATAATCAACATGGTATCAGAGCAGGTTTGAAAAAACAAGTTTTTTTTTTTTCTCTGTTTCTTCCCTACATTCTCCTTCGAACCCTTTTTTTAGGGAACTCCCACTTGCAAACGAAATCACAATGACAGAACAAGAACAAAATCCTATTGTTCAAGCCACTTCACACAACCCTCTGCCAAACCCAATTATCATTCAACAGGATACCTCTGGTTTTCCTGTCAGCATTATTCTCAATGAAACAAATTATACCTTATGGTCACAGTTGATGGAGATGCGAATTGGAGCCCGTAACAAAGTTGGGTAACTAACTGGAGCAACGGCGAAACCAGCACCCAATGATCCGAATTATGCTATATGGATTACTGAAAATCATAAAGTTAAGAGCTGGCTCATTGAATCCATGAGCCCCCACCTGATGCAGAGATTCATTCGTCTTATTACAGCAAGAGAAATATGGGAGGCAGTGTCAAAAACCTTCTACGATGGATCTGATGAGACACGATTGTTTGAACTGAATCAACAATCTTTTTCAAGCACTCAGAATGGTAGGCCTTTGTCCCTATATTATAATGAACTTGTTGCAATATTCCAGGAAATTGATCATCGCAGCACATCCCAAGAAGAATCTGTTGAAGGGATTGTACAACTCCATGCAGCAATGATGAGATTACGAGTTCATATTTTTTTAAGCGGTCTTGATTCTGAGTTTGATCAGATCCGTGGTGAAATTCTTCGAAAGGAACCAAAAATGGACCTGGAAGCAGTCTACGCATGTGTTAGAAGAGAATCACAACAACGACAGGTCATGGGAGTTCCTCGGCTGATCTCTGAAAATACAGCCATGATAGTGAATAGAAACCAACGAGGGACAGGTTATAATTCTGCCAAAGGGAAAAATAGTCAGGGTTCAGGAAAGCAAAATCATTATGTTTGCACTCACTGTGGTGAATCTGGTCATTCAAAGCAGCGTTGCTATGAACTTATTGGATATCCCGAATGGTGGGATTTTTCCAAGAAACCACGGAAGAACATATCAGGTGGGAAAGCTGCACTGGCCATATCAGGTGAAAGCCTTCCAATTCAAGAGGGGACTTCGATGCCTACTGCAAATGTAACTCAGCCAGGTAGTATTGGTAAGGCTAATGTTCTTTCTGCTATTACTATGGATAATACTTGGATTATTGATACTGGTGCATCCGACCATATGATTAGAGACTGTAATAAACTACAAAATCTTCATCCATCATCCCAACAGGTCATCTCTACTGCCAATGGTGGTATCTCCCCTATTACAGGGAAGGGCTCCATTGCTTTAACTCCTACCATAACTCTTGATACAGTATTGGTTGTTCCTAGTCTTGAATGTAATTTGTTATCTGTCAGCCAAATCACTTCAGCACTAAATTGCACCGTTACTTTTTGGCCCTTTTTTTGTGTTTTTCAGGATATTCTGACACGGAAGACTCTTGGTTGTGGTGTTAAACGGGGCAATCTCTACTACTTGGAATTGACAAACATTTGCAAATGGCAGAACAACAAGGCATGTTCTGTGACGACGAGGGATAGGAGATTGTCTGAAGTGTGGCTTTGGCATAAAAGGCTAGGACATCTTTCCTTTAGTTATCTTAAGAAGTTGAAACCCAGTTTATTTATAGAATTGAATATTTTGGATTTTCAGTGTGACATTTGTGAATTGGCAAAGAGCCATCGTAAACCTCATTTCCCCTCTTTGAATAAAAGCTCGGAGCCCTTTATGGTTATTCACTCTGATATTTGGGGACCTGCAACAATCCCGTCTTTGTCTAAAGCTCGTTACTTTATTACCTTTATTGATGAATGCACTCGTATGACATGGATATCCTTACTTCATAAGAAAAGTGATGCAAGTGTTGCTTTTCGGGAATTTTACAGCATGGTGAACAATCAATTTCAGAAACAGATTAAAGTATGGCAATCTGATAATGCCATGGAATTTCTTGAGAGCTCACTTGGTGATTTTCTTCGCCAAAATGGTATCCGACACCATACTTCTTGCACCTACACGCCCCAACAAAATGGCCTTGCAGAGAGGAAAAATAGGCAGATCATGGAGGTGGTACGTGCATCTCTTTTTGGAATGCATATGCCTCGCTTCTATTGGGGAGAGGCTGTTAAGTCTGCTGTCTACATCATCAATAGAGTGCCTTCCCGAGTGATTAACTTTCAGACCCCAAACCAGAAACTACAAAGCTTCTTTGACACACCCCATCACCCGAACTTAGAACCCAGAACCTTTGGTTGCACCGTGTATGTTCACATACCCAAAGTCTTACGTAACAAACTTGACCCTTGTGCCCAACGTTGTGTATTCATCGGTTACTCTGATTTTCAGAAAGGATACAGATGTTATTGTCCTCAAACACGAAAGCTACATGTCTCTCTTAATGTTTCCTTTCGAGAAACAACTCCTTATTATTTAGCAGTCGGCTCAGGCTCTCCTCTTCAGGGGGAGAATGTGTATTCAGAGGATGAGCTTTGCAGAACTATGTCTAATAACAGTGAGGGTGATGGTGTTTTTATGGAACTGGAGACATTTGAAAAAAGGATGAATAGCAACAGGCACAATGCTATACCACTCACTGATACTCAAACTATCCCAAATGAGAGGATCTTATCATTGGACAATGACCTTTGTAGGAATTATGCTGGTGACATAGAAGTTGTAAACCATAATGGGGACAACACTGAGATGATTGAATTGGGTGCTGTTGACATAGAAGATGTGAACCTTGATGAGGAAGACACTGCGATGATTGACCTGCCCGCACCATCAACCACAGAGTCCTCTGCACAGAATATCCTAGACAATTCCACCACTGAAAATACATCTCGACCGACTCCCAGGTATTCACAAAGATCTAATAAAGGTGTTTCCAAGAAACAATATGAACCGGACATTAAAACCAATGTTAAATATCCTATCAATAACTATGTCTCTTCTCATAGACTTTCGGAATCTTATGCACTAACCATTAATCAATTATCCAAAGTATCTATTCCTAGTAATGTGCAGGATGCATTGGCAGATCCAAGATGGAAAAAGGCTATGAATGAAGAGATGGAAGCCTTGCAGAAGAACTCCACTTGGGAACTTGTTGTGTTACCAGAAGGAAAGAAGGCGATTGGGTGTAGATGGGTATACACTGTTAAACTTAAAGCAGATGGAAGCATTGACAGATATAAGGCGAGACTCGTGGCCAAGGGGTATGCCCAAAAATATGGTATTGATTATCAGGAGACCTTTGCACCAGTAGCCAAGCTTAACACCATCCGTATACTCATATCCATTGCTGCAAATCGAGATTGGCCCTTACAACAATTCGACGTAAAAAATGCTTTCTTGAATGGTGATCTAGAAGAAGAAGTGTACATGGAACTTCCACCTGGAATAAATCAAAGTTCCAAACACGAAGACAAAGTGTGCAAACTAAAGAGATCTTTGTATGGTTTGAAGCAATCTCCTCGAGCTTGGTTTGGGAGGTTTTCTTTGGCAATGAAAGCAACCGGTTATCAACAGAGCAATGCAGATCATACATTATTTGTTAAACATAAAGATGGTAGGGTAACGACATTGATTGTGTATGTAGATGACATGATTTTGACAGGTGATGATCCTGAAGAAATGAAGACACTGCGAGAGTACTTGTCTGCAGAATTTGAAATGAAAGATTTGGGACAGTTGAAGTATTTTCTTGGCATTGAAATAGCAAGGTCCAAACAAGGAATTTCCCTTTCACAGCATAAATACGTATTGGATCTTCTAAGTGAGACTGGGATGCTAGCTTGCAAACCTGTTGAAACACCAATACAGGTGAACCATCGACTTGGGATCTTTCCAAATCAAGTCCCTACAGATATGGGTCGATATCAAAGACTTGTGGGTAAGTTAATTTACCTAACCCATACTAGACCTGATATAACATATGCTGTAGGTGTTGTGAGCCAATTTATGCATGCACCAAGTGAGGAGCATATGGATGCCGTCTATAGAATCTTGAGATATCTTAAAGGTGCGCCTGGCAAAGGTTTATTATACTCAAAAAATGGTATCTCAAATATAGAAGGCTATACTGATGCAGATTGGGCAGGAGATCAAACAACAAGGAGGTCTACATCTGGGTATCTAACCTTTGTGGAAGGGAATCTGATTACTTGGAGAAGTAAAAAACAGAAAGTTGTAGCACGATCTAGTGCAGAAGCAGAATTTCGAGGAATGGCTCAGGGAATATGTGAGTTGTTATGGATCCAGAGTATTCTGAAGGATTTAGAGATCAAGTATACGGATCCTATCAACCTGTACTGTGATAATAAAGCAGCAATTCAGATTGCACACAATCATGTTCAGCATGATCGAACTAAACATGTTGAAGTAGATCGTCATTTTATCAAAGAGAAGCTAGATCAAAAAATTATATGTTTTCCATTTGTTAAATCTGCAAGTCAACTAGCTGATATCCTCACCAAGGCAATATCAAACAAAGATTTTTACAGTATGATTGGCAAGTTGGGCATGATAGATATCTATGCACCAACTTGAGGGGGAGTGTTAGCTGGCAAGATTTGTGTATTAGCTGAAGAGATATGTGTAGATTACGGGATTGTAGGGAAATCTATTTGTTTCCTTGTAACAGATTATTATCATACCAAGAATAGGAGTCTAGGCAGACTAGGTCACCTTACCTACTTGTATATATATTCTTCTGTAAAGACGAACAAAAGTAATGCAGTGAAGTATTTTACAGAATAAAAAGCTTTGTTTCTATGTCTGCTATAATCAACAGAAGCATCCCACCTCGCATAAGACTAATAAAGAAAAAGGAAAGTGAAAAAATAAAATAAAAAAACTTTATCAAACCAAATCTATCAACTGTCCCTCCCAGCAAATTACAGGAAGGTGAAGTTCACTCCATTTTTTTAATTCAAAATTAGGAGATGTGCATCTTCTATCTGCAGTGACACTATACTGAGCTCCTTAACAATGGCAGACAACCAAGGGAGAAATCAATGTGGTCCTCACATGCAAGGTGATAACAATAAAATACATTCAAGGAATATGCCAACATTAAAATATGAACTCAGCTTCCCAAGCCACAAAAGATTAGTATAATAGAATAACCAGGCCCTCTGAAACAAGTAGGATAAACCATTGTGCAACATAAAAAATACTCACCTGGTGTGTGAATTCTCCAAACAGATGAGTCTAGTAGTTGGATAAACAATCTCCCCTCTTGGATCTCTGATTGCAGCTTCAATTAAATCAATATCCATCGTTCCATCCTCATTATTCTTCACAGGTCGAGGATGAACACCTCCAATTGTTGAGATGCCTCCATTCTCATAAATATGGATATGAGACTTATTTCCAAGTATCACCTCGCTTCCCCTAATGTTACAATGCACAAGCACACTAATAAGGTTACTCATGGTGCCTGATGGAACAAATAGAGCCGCCTCCTTGCCCATGATTTTCGCCATTTCAGTCTCTAACCGCAACGCACTCGGGTCGTGACCGAAAACATCATCATCAACCTCAGCATTTGCCATGGCAGCTCTCATTGCTTCAGTTGGTTTGGTGACACTGTCAGACCGGAGATCCACCGTTCTTGTCACCATTCTTGCTAAGAAGTACAATGTTAGCTAAAAAATATATCAGTCTATGCTACGAGATTCATATCTTCACATACATCTACAAAAATGTGAATTCATGACTTCAAATGAATAATTCCAGACAGATTAACTCTTACAGTATCGACTTTCTGCAACCATTTTGGTTGATCCACGAAAATATCCTTGTAATCGTTAACAAAATTTGAAAATATAGAGCAATGCTTGAAATTATCTATTGTGAAGGAAAATTAAATTAACCACAAGACTGCTGGGTTTTAACCCCCTCGTAACCACAAATAAGGTAACCACAAAACTCACAAGTCATGACAATTTCTACCCCAACAGTCATTTTTACAAGTAACAACGTAGAAATTTATTTAATACAGAACCGAAGTTAAAGATCTGGTCAGAAACCAAATTCAACTAAACTTGATCCTTAATTGAAGTTGGATTTGTCCTAGTCACTGTAATATTGTTGAGATGCCCTGATCAAAGCATAAACTGTGAGGGCTCAGCACAGCGAGTCCAAAGCATCTGGAACTAGTCTGGAGGGAAACTGGAGAAATTTTTTGGCTAAAACCGACTAAAGAAATTTTTTATTATTATTAATATAAGTTACATGCTAGTTTGTATGTATCTCGATTAATTTTATAGACTCTAAAATTAACGATTATATAAGTTTCTAATAACTCTGAGGTTTATAAAACTTTAACTGATAATTTTGAAGAAAAATATCTAAAACCTGATTAGTTGAGTTATATCAAAGAATCATCTTAATTCAAAAGTTTAAGTTGTTAGGTAAGGTATATTATTCTCTAATAAACTATATTCTATGAAAAGAATTTGATAAAGGCAAAGGGAGGGAGAGATGGACTACCCGTGCAACTTCCTATTATTTTCTGTTCTTAACCTCTACAAATTTTGAACCTTTAAACTTGATAGCAAGAAAGTTTCTCAATTGGACTGACTACCCACTTTCTTAAATTCTGCACAGATGCATGAAACATGAGAATTTCAACAGAAAGTAGTTGTATTATACAGTCTAAGCAGGTTTATTGGCATATATAAATTCAGAGAAGCCAACTCTAACTTGCATGTCAACATGAACAGACCAAAAGCTACAACAAAAGGCACTTAATTACCAGCAAATCAACCCGATGATCTTTCAGCAACCACACTCTGCAGCACAAAAGTTGAGCCCAAAAGGAACACTTTCATTTATAGCCCACAATCGGTGACGTTTTATAGCTCCAAGAAACCATGAAAAGTCGTGCAAGTCATCTTTAAATATATATGTAATTCAACAAGACCAAGAAACCGACCTTATCCGCCGGGCACTTGCAGCCTGTTTGTTTGTTAATGTTGTAAAAGTCTTTTTTTTAATTTTTAATTTTTTTTGTTAGTGATATATTAAAAATATTATTTTATTTTTTAAAAAATTATTTTTAACATCAACACATCAAAATAATCTAAAAATATAAAAATAATAATTTAAAACAAATAAAAAAATCATTTGTTATAATCAAAAACATTTTTAAAATACAAGGCTCTAATATTAAATAAATCCTCTACTTTTCTTCTACTTGGATAAATTGTGTAATTAATATAGAAAATAAATAAATAGTAAAGTAACACATGATAATTTTTTTAATGAAATAACACGGTTTAAGGATGTTATAGTTTATAAACACGACATTTCAATAATATAATGTTTTAATCGCGATATTAATTATAATTTTATCATAGTTTTGAAATGCAATATTATTATAATATCGCATTTCAAAACCACGACATATAATTAAATATCAAGGTTCTGAATAACAATATTTATTAACAAACCAATTTATCATTTGACTAAGGCGTCCACGTGACCTATAGAATATGAGTTTTTAAATATTAAAAACAATAATTTGATGAAGTATAATGATTTTTATTAAACAAATGATTAAAAAATATCAGGATAACATGATGTCTATCTAGTTCGCTTCAATAAAATGACATCATATATGTTGGATTATTTTCAAATACTCTACTAGCACACCGCCTAGCATTAAATGATATCAATTTAATTACATTTTTTAAAGTTAAAGTTACACAATATAAATAAATATAATTGCAAAAAAACATCGCAATACTTGCATTTGAATGGTAGATAAAGTGTAACCTTCATAATCTGGACGGTCATAGATGACAATCGAGGGAACTAGGGTTTGCCCACATAAAGATGTTCCCATGACCATATATGTTATTCAATAAAAAAAAAACATTTTAAATTATTTGTGTTAACAACAAACATTTAAAGTCTAGATAGTATTTCTCACTTCATAAATGTAGAAGTAGTAAACATTCCCCAACTTGTTTGATCCTCGTCATGCATGTAAGACATAAATGTTTGTACAAATATACTAAGATAACATATCCCCAACTATATGTGGAGATGATGTCAAAATCCTTCAAGAGTGTCAGGTGAATTAAAGGCATATATCTCTTTGTTAGTCACTGAATAACATACTATCAAACAAATAAAATATATATGCTCTGGAATACTTTCATAACACATTAAAATTATCACAATAATTCACACAAACTTAATAAATAATCAACATATTAGATTTATAATTTATTTCATACCTCCGTAAAACCTCCTCGTTAGCATCAGCTGGTGGTGTCACAAATATTTCCTCAATCCACTTCAGACGTATGTTACCTCCTTCAATTTAGGAGAGGGTGTCAATTCAAATGATCGCTCGTATAACGCAATCCTATTATGAACACTAAAAGATGTTATTGTTCGTCCATCAATAGGCAGTCTAAGCAAAACCACCAAATCCTATAATGTTAGTGTCATATCTCAATGCCAGAGATGAAAAATGTACGTCTCACATCTCTAATTAAAATTATTTTTTTCATCAACAATTGCAAAAGCTAAAGGGAATAGCCTATTATTTGCATAAAAAATCAATTATAATTAATAACTTCCTATCATATCACCCATACAAATTTATACTATCAATATTGATGAGTGGTTTATAATACTTGTAATTTTCAATATAAGATTCAAATGATCAAAACACACGTATAAAAATCACTATATTATTATCAATATTTCCTTTGTATGCCCAATCATTAATTGTTTCAGGATATGATAATTTTTTTATCAACAATAACTGAGGTAATTTTTCATAAGATTCCTTCTGTGAATTAAAAAGATATTTCGTGGCTTTTTGTTTTGCAACCCATGCTTTGTCATATTAAATTTTATACTTGTAATGCAATTCTATTTCATCTTGTATGTTTAAAACTATCATTAAAAGCATATTCATTACAAGGTTAATATAGCATTAAAAATAAAATTTACATGAAGCTAATGATGCTAATTTTGAAAAAAAAAATACTCTTTAAATATATGTAATGTAATTCAACAAAATTCCAAGAAACCCACCTAACCCGCCAGCCACTATATATGAAACAAACCCTCCACTTTCCTCAGAGTTGATCATATAATTAAAAAAGAATAGATCACCTTGAAAGTCTTTTAAAAATTGCAAAAATCCCGAACAAGAATCCAAAAAACAAACCTAACCCAATAGAAAAGACAAGAAATCTTTTATCCAGTAGAGAATGCCAGGATACCAGCATAGACAGGGACATGCATGGTTGAACAAATATAAAATAAATTTATTTCTAACGTAATTGTAGAATAAATTTATATGATTCTCCCTTCTGACAGTAACTTGATGATACTTTTAACTGGTGGAATGCATGCATATAATCCAGCAAAACGACAGTTAATTAAGGTAGCTTCTTGTGTGTTTCTTCTTGTAAATTGTGTTTGATTTTGCCTTGAATAGTTTAAATAATCATATCACACAACCTAGTCCTTTTATCTAGAATTATCATATGAACTGGATTCATATATGTTAGTAACTTCTTGATTGGTTGGTGTAACAAAAGTTGCATTCTCCTCTATTAATTTATGTATAATAATTCTAATGGTTAAAGTATTAAAAAATCAATTTAATTTAATAATTATTATTCTAATATATTTCTTTAAGTAAAGTTATTTGGACTTAAAACTTGTATAAGCTTACATTACTTTATATTTAATTTTTATCAAATAAATGAAGATAGTAAGATTCGAACTCGTAACCGCTTGGTCATCAAGACTCTGATATCATATCAAAGAACTATCTTAATCCAATAACTTAAACTATTAGGTAAAATCTCAAAATATAATTTATATTATTTTCTAATATAAATAACCTCACTTTCCAATTCATTCCGTTTTTATTTTTATTTTCAAGTCAAAATAAATCCCTCTTGTATTCTTTAAGCTTAATATAAATAATATGTCTTTAGCTAAACTGAAAGAAATTTAAAAAATTATTAAATTTGATTTGGAAGTTGAATCCGTACAAGTTAGGTAAATCAATACAAAATTTAATTTAATTTAAAAGGTTATCATGAGATTGTTTTTTTTTAAAAATAAATACTTAGTTTTAATTAAATCGAATATTTTTTTAGAACTAACCATTCAGTGGCGGAGCCACAAGGAGATTAAGGGGGCAATTGCCCCCTTAATCTTTATACACACACACATATATATTAGAATTTTAATATAATAAGCTAACAAGTTTAATTTTTTTAATTAATTACTAATTGATCCAAAATTTTTTTTTTTTGAATTATTGTTCCTCCCTCTCTTTTTTTAAAAAAATTTTTCTTCAAATCCTAAACTATTAATTAGTTAAGTAAGTTTATGTTTTAGCTGAGTTTCTTTTATTTTTTTTCTATTTATTTTATTATCTAATTTTAGTTTTATTTCTTAATAATTAGTTATTAAAAATATTAGAGTTTATTATAATTTATAGATTTTTTAAATTAATATGTACATGAATAAATATTATATGTATATGAATATGAATTAAAATGAGTTTTGATAAATTAATATGTATTTTGTTATGAATTTCACATGAAAAAAGATGGTGATCAACTTACTAGTAATTAAAAATGAAGTACTCAACAACTCAAAAAATTTGAGACACAATAAAAAAAATTAAAAAAATATATTAATATTTATATTTAACCCACTTGTATAAAACAACAAGTCAACAAAGAATTGTTGCCAATAATTTTACTAGTCCCTGGAAGATTTAGAAATAGATAAATAAAAGTTTAATTGTATATATTTAGAAAGAATATTTTTAATAAAATTAAGAATAAAGTCATTATTAAACAGTTTTAAAATATAAAAACTCGAAAGAATAATTATAATATATGTTTTTTTATTTTAAAAATATTTTTAAATTAATTTTACTTGATATAAGTTAGTACATGTATTTCAAATTAATTTCTTTATATATAACACATGTATATATAATATATACTATCAAGTATTTGTTAGGAATTTGTCCTTTTATTTAAAATTTCCTGCTCCGCCACTGTAACCATTACAACGAGGGTCGGTACTCAAATCATGTTTACTATAAGTGGTTTCTATCGATGTAAAAAATTAATTTAGAAATTAATTTATAATATATCCTTTTTAATTTGGGACTTAGTAATCGACAATCTCCCTTAAGAAGATCTGGGCCTGTTGTTACTATTAAGCTATAATTAGTGTATAAGCCCGTTTAGGATAAACCGAATTTAAAAATTCAAATTATTTTATTTTAGGTTTTTTAATTGTTTTGATATATTGAGATCAAAAATAAATTTTAAAAAATAAAAAAAATATTTTAATATATTTTTAAATAAAAAACATTTTAAAAAATAATATATACTATATAAAAAAAACCCATAATAAGTTACTTAACCGCCGCCGCCGCCGTCATCTTTTCAAATGTTGGAATTATGATTTTAATTAGCGACAACCGGACCCGAACTCATAACTTCATTTTCTTACATGGGATTGCATTGTAATTGGCCCATCTAGATATCATCAAGCCAGGCTTTCAAGGTAAGAAAGCTTAGCCCAAAGTATGTATATTTAATAGCACGATTGAAACTGTTTTTTTTTTAAACAAAAAACAAAATTAGATTTAAAAAAAAATATTTTTTTTAATAATTTAATTTTCCAATGCCAAAATAATTTTAAAAAGATAAAAAAAATTATTATTTTAATATATTTTTAAGTAAAATAATACATAAAAAAGCAACAATTACTATAATTAATCACACCCTCTCATAGTACAATACAAAATGATTATGAATGTCAAATTTTGATGTGATTGAGATTGTGATAGTGATTGCGGTTTAAAATATATTTTATTTAAAAATGTATTAAAATAAAATTATTTTTAAAAAATTATTTTTAATATTAGTATATAAAATAATCTGAAAATATAATTTTATTTATTTATTTTAAACAAAAAAATAAATTTTAAAAACAAAATTTACACCGCGTTCTCATTTCTCAAACACACCCGAAAAATGATTGCTCCTTGTCACGAAAAAAGCAGCCAAGACATGGGATTTATACTTTGAAGAGATTCGAGGTTTAAATCATAAAATAAATGGAAGAAGGATTTAGAGACAACGAGAGAGGCTACCCATTATCTAAAAACAAAAACAAATTGACATAGATCCCCCAAAAAAGGAACATGAGATCCAAGAATAGTTTGGATTCTATTACTTTTTAAGGCCCAAAAGAGATCCAAGAGTCTGGAAAAGTGATACCCCACCAACATCATCAATCGCACTCAGGAACAGTGTACATATAAAAAAAATAAACATCATTTTATAAAAAAAAAAAGTTATTCTGCCAGTATTTTTAATTAACTGTTCTATTTTTTATAAAAATCGTTTATCCCCCAGCAGGAAGAGAGGTTCAATTTACACTTCCTTGACATATAAAAAAGGTAGCCAAAAATTGGATACGCCAAAGCCCAAAAGTGCATTGGATGAGCGGATATGGAAGCTACTGAAACGAGCCGAGTAACGTTGGATTGCTGGTCTTCAATGTGTAATGCTCTTGGAAATAAATAAAAATATTATATTTTTTAAAATTTATTTTTTTTATATTAATACATTAAAATGACTCAAAAACACACAAAATAATAGTAATAATAACTTGAAGCTAAAATATAAAGACTCCTGACACCAATCCAAACACCACCTGACCCATTGGTTAGTTTTCATTATGATAGAAGAGGCCATTTACCAATATGGCTAAGAGCATCAAAATAAAAGAGAGAAGTCCTTTCTGTGCGAGTGGAATTTGAACCTAAATATCACCAACTTTGTGATAATGCATGGACCTTCAATATTTAGAAATCCCAAATGGTAAAATTCAAAAATTCTTGAAGCAAAGCTGATGACATAAGAAACAACTGTAATAAGACGTAGCTCCAGGCCACCATTGTTGAAGCTTGTCACATATTACAGCCGAAGTATCTGCCATTACGTGGAAACTCGTCCCTCACCAACTTCTAAATTGTGGCAAGAACATTTAGAAGAAATCTCAGCCAATGGGACACAAGTATGATAAGCTCAAGCCAATGGGGCACAAAACCTATCTGACAAACTCGAACAGACCAGGGTCCATGGCCCTCAGCTACTATTCATTGATTCATTACAAAATCTCTCATCCATTAATTGAATACTCAACACAGGAGAAGTGAGCACAGTATATATATCCTTCATTAAAATAAAGGGTTCCTCAGCCTAATAACAGCTACACCGAACAGAAAATGCAATCAGATTGGTTCTTTACCTGGTTCTTTTGGTCATTCAAAACAGAACGAAATGATGGGCTTCCATCTCCAGTTCTGGTAAAGAACACGAAAGACAGGAAAACTCCCCAACATCCCTGATTAACCACTACAACAATAATCATATCATTATCAGGCAGCAACATGAGAGATTAACCTTGGAGCCGTGCTTCATTCATCCACAGAAATTATTGAAGAATAGAGGAGTATTTTCATGGGTTCTTCAGCAGTTTCTCTCCCTTGATGAACAATTAGGACACTTTCCCCGTCTAATTCTGAACTCGCCTATTCAGAGCTGGTAAGATCCACAACAATGACAGGCAATTTTCCTTCATCCTTCATTTGATTTACTTTATCATCTCCGCCACTGGAAACCTGCATCACATCAGCAGTGGCAAAGCCATCAACTCTTTCTTGTATAATCTCTCCTTCAATGGCAGCTGAGCTGTCCTTCATAACTTCTGTCATCATAACAGCATCACCAGCATCCATGCCAACAGAATCATCATCCACCTTATTCTCCACTGCAACGCCAACTTTAGATATAATATCTCCTCTGTTTATTGAGTCCCCTGTTGGAACTGGAACTCCATTTTGGTTATTTATATCTGAACCAGAGGGACAAGCACCTGAAGCTTCATGGCCGCTACCTTGAACAAGTGTTGTCTGCACCTCATCAGAAGGCGCATTGTTGGTAAAGCTTGTATCTGTGGCCCGTGCACTGTGCACCTTCTCTGAATCAACATCCATTTGCTGATCTGAAAGTTTTTCATCAGATGAAACAACTGGCAAAGAACTTCCAAGTTCATCTGAAGGCATAGGCTCAGAAGGCACATTGTTGGTCAAGCTTGTATCTGTGGCCCGTGCACTGTGCACCTTCTCTGAATCAATATCCATTTGCTGATCTGAAACTTTTTCATCAGATGAGCCTACTGGCAAAGAACTTCCAAGTTCATTGGAAGGCATAGGCTCAGACGGTTCGGTGTTCAGTATAGCAGCTTGCTTTGCTGTGGCTTGGGCCAACTCAAGGGCACGATTCTTTGCAGCAATTTCTTCTTGTTGTATGGCTAGTGCTCTGTAATTAATTATGAGCTGTTGTATCCTTTCTAGCTCAGCAACAAGATCTCCATATCTCCTTTGCAAAGTTTGCTCTAGCTCCTTTTGCTTCTGAACTTCCTCCCAAAGACCATTGATCCTGTGTGATGCTGCTAATTGCTCTTGCCTCTGCAAAGCTTGAAAGCACTCCAGTTCTGTTCCAGCAGTGTCCATCTGCTTTAAGGTCACCTCAATTGGAGGCAAAAGTTGCCTTTCTGCCCGTATCTGATCATTCAAAAATCAGCAATTTAGTAACCTAAGAATTGTGATCTTAACAAGCTCTACGGGTGAATGGGAAAAACATAAGATCATACTAGAGATCAGTATTCTTGGGTTCTAAAGTCAGTAAATCTACAGATCTCACTACAAAGTTCCCTGGGATTGGCTTTCAGCCTTTCCTGTGCAGCTTAGGTGAAAGGTGGAAAAGGCCCCTACCTCCTTTTGTCTCACTAATTGTATAACATAGCATTAGAGAGCCATGCCCATATTTTGTGCTCACAGCTAACAGACAATTCTCCTTTAATAGGTTTCAATCGCTAACATTTAATTACTTGTATACAGAAAACACAAAGGAAAAAATACCAAAAACTGAGAAGAAAAAAAGCATGATATTGCAGGAAGTTATATTGCATTGGATATCTTAATACAGTGAGCATTAGAGAGCCATGGCCACATTTTGTGCTTAAAGCTAACAAACGAATCTCCTTCAATTGGTTCTAATAGCTATTATTTTATTTCTTACATCCAGAAATAGAAAGAGAATAATATGAAAAACAGAAAAATGAAAGCACGATATCACAGGAAGATATATTGCATAGAGATCTTAATTCAGAGATTGGTGCTTCTGAATTTGATGGAGTTGATATTAAAGCAACTGCCAAATAAATTCTTTTGAACCTTTGGACTTCCAACAAAATAATCAAATAATCTCGCAGCAATTTATGTGGCACCATCAAAGGGCTATAACTATATTCTACAACAAAGATAAAATGCAACACTCTTTTAATGTGCTCTTTGAGATCACCAAATCCAGTGACCATAAATTCATTAAAAACCTCAATTTGGACAATAGAAACCATGCGGATACTGAGAACTGAAAAAAGGTTGTGAAAACTCAAACAAACAGAAACAAATACTAATTAACACAGTAATTTACTAATTAAATGGGAAAAAACGTTCATATAATTTGCCACGAGAGAGAAAATCAATGACAAGTTGCATGTCAAAAGGAAAGAAAATAACAGCCAAAGGAGTGGCAGTAACATAAAGCACGCCTACAGTCCGAACAAAGAACCAGTTGTTGTACCAAATCATACCTGATAACCTTGAGTGAGAACATTGACCTTCTTCTCAAGCCGTAATGCCTTCTCCCTTTCAGCCTCTAACCTTGTTTTCACATTCTCAAATTCATTCTGCAATGCCGTGAGTTTCTCCATGTTTCCAGCAACACTGGAGAGACCATAAGCATTGCGAGTAGGGAAGTACATGAGGTCATTTATGCATGTTTTGTGTGCTTCAATAAATTCATCAAGGGATTCATCTTCATGTCCCATAGCTACACGTATGTACTGAGCTTCCACTCTTATCAAATTATCAGCCTGCATAGAAGAATGTGATCGTCAGTCAGTGAGCAAATGGACAATCACTCTTCACTACAAATGCTTGTAAGGTCCTCAATGACAATACATTTTTCAATATCACGAATACAAGAGCAAAGGAACATCCAGAAAACTAGCCAACCTGCATTTATTGAATACATATCCAACACAAATTGTAAATTATTGCCTTGTATGCTGTATCTCAAGATGGAAAAAAAATGACTACCAAGATAAAAACAATGCGAGAACATAAATTAAAATCAGGAAATATATGGGTTTAAAGATACATGGCAAATCCATCTGCATTGACAAGCAAGTAGAAATGCCCGTCCATTCACTCATGGTAAATGACATGCAAGTAGAATGCCCATGCATTCACTCATGGTAAATAGGTTGTAACATGTATGCCCATGCATTCACCCGAGGTAAATAGGTTGTGGCCACATAGGTGTTACAAAACTCATAAGAGTGAATTGTTAACATTTTCTGGCACATTGTCTCCAAGGAAGGAATTGGCAATGATATCACAAAAGATAGAAGTGTAAACTATGATGTACACAGCATAAAGTGAGTTCAAAAATACTTTTGCAAAAACAATTTGATAGCTGAGTTTTACCCTAAATCTTTAAATCGAGAAGAAAATGTTCAGAATTCGGTGAAGTTAGAATAGAAATTAAATTAAGAGGTAGAAGGTGCAAAATAAAGCTTCTATGTTCCTAATGTACATATCTTCCATCAGACTTCAAAATTATAGGACCCATCATGTTGGGGAATCATGAGAAATGCAACGTTGAAATAATGGAAGATGCATGAAAAAGTTTGAATACAATGGGAGAACCACAATATATCATCCAAGAAGGTAATTAATTTGAAAGGTGAGTCATCATGTAACATGATGGCCAGCTGCAATACCCATTCCCAAGGTGAATAGCAAAACAACTACATCACAGGGATTAGTATAAAGTTGGAATCAAAATAAATGCACAGATACAAGGTAACAGCACGTATTTAGAACCATCTTTGTATCTTCTCTTCAATGATCTGCCACAAGGTCACTCATTTCCTAATCTTCAGCTTCTGTTGAGCGTCTATGTCACTCAACGTCAAATAATAGAAAATGAGACAAGATCTTCCACAATTTAGCATGTCAAAAAGGCATGGCTCCTTGACAGACAAAATTTGAAAGGAAAAAGGATATGATTTCAGTTAAGAACGTAGTTCAAAATGAGGCTTTCCATTACTGCAATATAGGGAAGAAAAAATAGCCAGGTACTGACATTGACTATGACTGAATGCTACTCATGCTTATAACATTTATAAATTAGTCAAATCCTGCTAAGTTGAAATTCTGATACTTATTAATGAATTTAAAATGTGTGTGTGTGTGTGGGTGGGTGGGTGGGTGTAGAAAGTGAAATCCTTAGGCTACACAAAGGGAGAAACTGCCATGGACACCAAAAGTAACTTGGAAGGTTTTCCTTGATATAATTATCTTCAAAGAGTCAAAAGGTAAAGGAAATATGAATTCGGAACATTAAAATGTGGTATTCATGCAGCTACATACAAGACAGACACAGCACATGCTGAACAAAAGTAAATGTTTGACAAGGAGCTAAGTCCATAATCAACTACATTAAGCACAAGCACATAAGGTCATATGCACACAAACAAACAAAAATAAAGACATTCGAACCATGACCACAGAAAGAATAATAAAATTATGAAAAGGAAGAATATGTAATTTAGCAATGACACAATAAACATATACTTGTTTCAGCTCATCTTCTTCAAAGTCCTCTATCATAGGGATAGAAGCAGCAGATCTTTTTGAAGGGTGCTTGGAGCCTTTCTTTTTCTCCTTGCTTGGCTTCTCTTCAAGTGGATACTTTGCATTATCATGTTCTAGTAAGGCTAAAAGCTCCTTTCTTATCATTTCGTCAGCCTGTTCATTTGATGTAGGAGGAACAAAGGAACTCTTATCCCCATCAGCTCTCAGCAAAGAATCTCTAATTAATTCCAATGATGCCATAGGAGGCCGAGGGAGTTCCCTTTGCAGTACTTTTGATCTCTTCCTAAGTAATGCCTGCAGCCGGGCTTCTTCCGCAGCTTTTTCCCTTGCTATTCTATCAGACATATCCTCTTCAATCTTCTCCTCTGGTTCTTCATTGTCTTCTGGAGGCGGTTGGATGACTATCTGGTATTCATTCTTGGGCTGTGGAAGATTACCAAGACCAGAACGCAGATTCCTTCTCAGATCATCCTGTCTTCGTTGCTCAAGTTTTTCACTATCATGTATATCCATATCTTCATTTATATGGAGTTCATCCCTGATGGGGGTTCCTTTTGGGGTGATCCCAAAAGAATCCCTTGATGGTGTCATACCAATTCTGGGAGTCAGACCAACACCGCCAGGAGTTGCAGAAGGAGTCAGCATTGGGTTTGGTGTCTGAATCTCCCGTTTCTTAGGGGTAACTCCAGAAAAATCTGAAGGGTGCAAATCAGGATTCTCTCCTCCTAATAATGGTGTTTGTGACTCCCTCAACCGTGCTAGGTTTTCAGCTTCCATCATTATAGCGTCACCTTTACCAGCAGGAGTTCTTTGAGGGGTCCGTAGAGGTGTCATTCCTTGCCGTGGTGTTTGGGCATAGTTTGCTAAAAGAGCACGTGTTGCACCGCTCCCTTCCATGAGTTCCTCACTTCCTGCAAGAAGATCACTAGCATACCCCATCTTCGCAATATCCTCCAATTCATGATCTGAAATCTGTGGTGCAGGAAGCATCAATTTTGACCTCTTCCTAACCGTTTCTGGATCATTCAGCTTGTTTGCTTGTAGAATAGCTGATGGGGCATCTTGTCTTTCAGCAATTTTATTCTTTGCAGCATCCTGCTTTCTTAACTGTGCTTCAATATCCATCCTTTTTTTCCCTTCAATTTCTTCAATAGTGGTCGGGAACTTAGGCTGTTCCACAGGTCTATCTTCATCAGCAACATCATAAAATCCAGGAGGAGGTCTCTTCTCAAAGGGAATTTCAGAATTATAGTCTATCCCCTTCCTTTTCCTTCTCCGATGCCTATTATCAATACCAGCAGCCTTCAGTTCCCTCCTTTTCTGCAAGGAAGCAAGCCTCCTCGCTTCTTCAAGCTGTTTCTCCCTAGCCTTTCTTTTAGCCTTTTTACCTTTAGTATTTGCTAACCTAGCTCGTGCTTCCGAAAGCATCTCCTTCTCATCCTCATCCATATCAACAGGATCCGGACGTGCAGGCTTAGATTCTGGGTTCGGATCAATCTCACCAGGACGCAACTTCCGTGGATCATCACCAGGATCATAGTTGTCATCCTTAACACAAGCTGCATCAAGCAGCTTCTCATAACGCTCAAGGCATTGTGAAGGAGTACGTCCAACAATCGGGGCAATCGTCCTCCACTGCGTGGGCATGAGCTTAGCAAGATGAAGCAATTTCTCATCCTCTTCTCTAGTCCACTCGGTCTGCAAAAATCCCAACATAAAAAAAAAAAAAAGATTAAAAATTCACTGTCTTGCATTTATCAATAAAACCACTACAGTTTTCATAATCCATAAATCACTGCAACAGATAAAAAAAAAAATTCCTAATTTTCTCACAAAACCAATCAAAATTCTAGAGACCCACTTAAACATTTATCAAAAAAAGGACTAGACTATCATTGTCCAAAAAATAAAAAAACGATCTTTTACTAAATAATCACTCAAAAAACCCTAAAAAATAAATCCCAGTTAACCATTTATTAATAAAAACACTACACTGTCATTATCCATCCAAAAAATAAAACGATAATTTATCTTAAAAAAAAAAAATCAAACCCAGGTACCAAAATCCAAGAAGGGTAAAAATAAATAAAGAAAAGGTAAAGTAGGACAAATACATACCTTTTTAATGGAAGGATCAAGCCACTCATACCAGCGAGCTTTACATTGCTTAGCAGATTTACGAACAAGAAGAGAAGAAATACGAGCCCATTGGTTTTTTCCATATTTCATAACAGCCGCTTTTAGAATTTCATCCTCCGTGTTCTTCCATACTCCACCTTTTATCATGATCCTCATCTTGCTTGCCTTTTCTTTTGAATCCCACTAAGCTCTCTTTTAAAATTTCTATAAAAAAGAAGCAGAAGCAGAAGATTTAGGGTCTCTGTGTTTCTCTTTCTGGTCACTCTGGCAAGCAAGCTAGCAAAGCATGAGATATGAGACTTTGCGCAGAAATCTTTTTTTTTTTTTTCCTGATTGATAATGAATGAATCTGAGCTGAAGAAGTTTATAATTTATTGGGCCATCCAATTTCGAAGCTTGTTGTATCGGACTTTGGGCGTTTTCTGCTATACCTTTGGGCTTGCCCATTTTCTTAGGGTTCTGCCCAGCAAGTCAAATGCGTCTAACAGATTGACCTGTCAGCACGCAGCGATTTTAAAAAGTTTTTCTTAAAAAATACTATTATTTTGATTTTGTTTGATATAAATTAAGCTATCGATTCTATAATAACCTATATAAAAAAAGGTTTCTTATAAGATACATTTATACATCAATTATGCAGAATTGTAGGTCATGTTTGGTATTATTAGGGGTGAGCAAAAAAACTGAAAAACCGATTAAATCGAGAAAACTGAAAAAAAATTAACCGAAAAAACAAAACCGAAAGAAAAATCAATTAGAATTTTTAAAAAACCGACCGGTTCGGTTCGGTTTCGGTTTGATAAGCCTGAAACCAAAAAAACCGAATCGAACCGAACCGGTTCAGTTAAAAAAAAAATACTATAAAAGCCCTTTCTAAATTTTTAACCCTAAACACTCCCCCTCCTTCTGCATCCAGCAGCCGCCCCCCCAACCCCTCCAAAGCCCCCACAAGCTCCAAAGCCCCCACAAGCCACAAATCTCAAATCTCAATCTCCCACACTCTCGTCCATTACTTTACAAAACTTCATGCCCAGATCTAGACTTCTAATCATCTAAACTTCAACAAGGCTTCAAACTTCATCTTCAAATCTAACTACCCAGGGACTGGTTTAGTGTATGCTTCAAATCTTCATCTTCAAGGCTTCAGTGTTTGTTTCCTCTCATCGCGGTTTTGTGTTCTTTTTTTTTTTTGAAGGTTGACGCAGCTCCTGCTGTAATTCCTTCTAAGGCTTAGAAGAAAGATTAAAGCTTTGTTGGAATGCACTGACTCCACTGAGCGATGAAAAGCCATTCTCCTTGCAACTCTTTGCTTTCTTACCAGAACTTTGTAGTCTGCAGTCCCATGATAGTTTTCATGAAGCTTATGATGACGGATTTGTTGTTTGTTGAGTAATTGGGCTTTCAAAATTTTGGGGTTTGTAGGGAAGAACAAGAGAGAAGCTGGAGAAGCTATAGAGAAGATTGTTAAAAAAACCCGGTCGGTTTGATATAGGTTTTTCCGGTTTTTATGTTAAAAAAACCGGACCGAACCGAAACCGGTCGGTTTGAACCGATCCCGGTTCGGTTCTGGTTCAAAATTTTATTTTGGTTAGTTTTTTAGATAAAAATCAAACCGAACCGAAAATAATCACCCCTAGGTATGACAGTCAAAACACTATTTGTTCAAAATTTAAAAATATAATTTTTGAAGTGTTTTTTAATCTAATATCAATAATAAATTATAAAAAATTATTTTAATATATTTCTTAATACAAAACACTTTAAAACGTGAAATATTTACCAGTAAACTAAGCTAAATCTGAGTTGTGTGGATTCTATGGAATTTCGGTTTGTAAATGTGGTCCACTAAGAGCACATTTGGGTGGAGCTGTTTCTGCACTAACCACACATGTAAATAAAAATCGAATCAAATATATAACCACGCTATTTTAACCAAAAATTTCTTTCTGTATTGCTGTTCCATTTTTACAAGGTTCCTCATTTCGTTTGACAACTGAATAAACTGGGAAAAAACAAGATACAGGATTAAGGATTTCTGCATGCCCCTTCAACCTCTTGACCGATTCTTTACCGATAATATGATGCCAGGATGAAGAGAATGACTGATGTGGCAGTGGTGATTAGCAGTTCCTACAGGCGAAAACATATTATTATATTGGAGCAGACATCATAGCGTTCAACAGATAGAAATATAGACAGAGAAACACCATCGGAACCAGTTGAGCATGTGTCCAAGAACTAAATAATAATTGCCTGTTTCACACAAGCTAATATTTGATGCATGAAGCAGGTAAAGCAGTGTTGTTATTCTATCCAGCATACAGGCCAAAGAAAAACTGCAAGGAGATCACTTTATCAACACAGTAGTGCATGCCGAAATCAAGGGAATTTTGCAAAATCAAATAGCAAATGCAAATAAACTAAGTTTTCTAGCCCATATGCACACATGTGAGAACTAATTGTCATTCCCAGTTTACAAAGAGCCTTAAGAATACAAGTAAGCGATATATGTTATGTGTTAAAATCACATAAACCCAAACTGATCCCCAGATATATTTTTGCCACAAAAAATATCCATACGAAGAACTCTGTTATTCAGGACAATATGTCAAGGTCACTACCTGATTATTGTAAAGAAAAACAGGTATGTAACTGCCAGCCATCTCAATCAAATTCAAAATACCAGTGTAAGCCTGCAAGGTATCAGCCAATGGTTATCAATGAACAATAATTTAAAAGCAGAGAAATTAATGTAACTACGATTCTAATGTAGAGAAATCAGAGAGGCAAACATAATCCTGTCCAATGGCTTGCAGAAGTCCTTTCCTAAATATCTTAAAGGAAAAGGAAACGGGAGTAAACTAAGCATGATTTAACTGGTATGGTCTAGCCATGAACATTTTCAAAAAGTGATTGGACAGAAGCAAGGATTTAGAGGAGCGACAAACATAAAGGGTCTTCTTTAATGGTTTTAGAGAATCTTCATCAAATACTTTAAAGCATATAACCCCCCCCCCCCTATTAGTATTATGTACATACCAGGGGACTTATGGATTTAGTATGTGAGAGCCTTGCACTATTGAGGGACAGAAAAGTTTTGGAACATTTCTCTTTTCAATCATGAGAAACTCAGGATTGACTACTTTTATTTGAATGTGTGTTGCATAGCATCCCAAATAGTTCTCCAAGAACTTAGCTCAGGGAACATTTGCATATTAAAGCCACAGACATGTGAACTTATTGACAAACTTTTCCAAAACCACACCAAAAAGTAGGGAAGAGTATAATACCAAGGAAGCAAAAGCAACAGTGCCAAACACTAGTGCGAGGGAACGAAGAATCCGTTTTCCCAAGCGCAGTGTACGTCCCTCGTCTTCACCTTCTTCCTGCAGCCAAAAACATCTCAGGTGTTGGAAAAACTTATTCAGGCATGTCAAAATAATTGAAAGTGCCACCACATCTAATGTCCCACGAGACGGAAGAATGCTACTATTATAAATTTCACTCACTGTATATGTTTGTGAAACAGGAGGTTCAAAGGCTTTTAACTTCTCAAAAATTCGATATACAAATGCAAAAGCCAAAAACTGAAGAGGTTTATATTCAGCACTGCGTTTGATGAGAATCCAAGCTGTCTGCAGAAAGACAAGCACAACTTGAGAATGGAATCCAACAAAGAACAAAGAAAGCATCCTTGTTATTTAAGACCTAAAAAGTATTCATATACGACAAGCTAACACCTACAACACAACAATTCTTCCTGATGGATTGATCAGAATTTCTAGTGCAACCGTTAGCCACTTAACTAGGCCCTCTGTTATTGACATTTTTGGTACACCCAAGACCCAGCATTAGCATGATAAATTTTCATGGACATTTTCTACTCATATATAAAGAGAAAAAGGAACAAAGAAAAGAGCATGTCTCTGAGGGTTGCAGAAAAAACCTGAGAGTAACATGAGTTCATTTATATTGCAGAAGGGGTTCAAAGAGCTATAAACCCTCAACATCATGAAAACTTAAATTGACTGAATCAATCACACCAAAAACAAAAGTCATTATATGACTTGCAAGTTCATACAACTAAGCTCGGAGATAAAACAATAAGAAAAACAGACAAATAGACAGTAGAATCAACAACCTATAAGTTATGACAGTGCCCACCAACTTCCAAATTGCTGGCATGGATAAATGAAACTAATGACTTCCTTGCCCAAGCATATCACAGGCACTCACAAAATGCAGAGAATTTTCACAAAAGAACATCAATTAATTACTTACAAATGCAACAGATATTGCCAGGTTGATGCGCATGTCATTTTCACTGGACTTGGAAAACCTGAAACATATCAAAGACTTAACAGTACTGCTGAAGGAGCGAATATAACATGCATGGAAAAAGAAAAGGAACTATTCTGAGATATCTACATAATTCATCAAAGCAAAGTAAATCAGTCCGCATCCTCAGTGGAAATTGCAAAGAAAAACTAAAAGATAAAAACAAATGGCACATAACTTCTATAAAATATACAAAATGCCATCCCAATAAGTTTATGCGTATTGCTGAGCAAGGCATTTCCCATTATCTGACAGAGAAGTAGTCCTCACACCTTCACTTTTGAAAGTTCTCACCTCTCCAGGCAGCCATAGTATAACTATGCTATAGGTAACTTATTATAGTATAACTATGCTAAAGGTAACTTATTATATCATTTTCTCCCTAAGGTTTATTCTATGGGTGCTAGCAGAATCATAAACTACAAATAAAGGTAATACAGGACATAAAGATTTAAAGTACACAGCACCACATAAGTCAATTCTGCACCAGATTCTATTTAAAATACTGATATGGAGCAATCACAAGACCTTGGTCCCCATGGTACAATCGGCTGCTTATCAGCATATTTTATGTCCTTTGAGACCTGCATTTTAAAAATATATACAAGGATACTAGGATAATCAATATGATAACAAAATGGATCCTAGAAATGAACATCAGAACATCAATGAAACATCTTTAAAATAAAGGTATCTAAAAAATATCTATGAAATTTTCAAAAATGTTTTGCACAAAAGCATGTAATCAAGAATACAGCTTTGCTACTTGATCTTGTTAGTCCTGATATTCTAATTATGAATTCCATACACCCTTGTGGACGCCAATATGGGTGGGAATAGGTGAAGACAGCCACCAGAAGTTGCAAAGCAAAATGTTGCACTACACAAGGTTCTTGATATATCCCAAGTTAGTTATGTGGTTAAGAAGAGATTGCCAGACCATTTCAAAGCTGACATGGTAACTGATAAATTTTTCACTCAGTAAAAAGAAAAGCAATCATGAACTTAGTGTAAGAAACGCCTCTTTTGGGTTTCTTCCATGCATGTGTAGATTAAACTAGATAGCTTGTGTACTTATTAGGAGCATATTGAGTTCTTCCCGTTGTTTTTTACATGGTCATTAAAGCTGATAATTTTTTTATACTCGGTTACTTATAATATATCAAGTCGTTAGAAAAATTAAGTGTATATATATCTAGAAACCCACACACTATAAATTTCATTCAATTTTCCCTGGACAGAAGAACAAGGAAACCACCACAAATATCATATGATATTTCATGTTTAATTCATCAATTCAAAAAGGTTCTAAAAGAATATCAAATCATGAACCATACCTTGAATGAACCATAAGTCACACCCTTCTTCCGATTACTTAACTGAGCCATCATCAATTTATCATATGCCTTCTCTAGCTGAAAGTCATGTATGGTAAAACCACAAGACAAGAACCCCAACATAAGACAAATTCCTCATTATAAAGACATATGCTAGTACAAAACAGTTATCAACAGAATATTTTGTTCTTTAGAGTGAGATAAAGTAGTAGCATACCTGAGCAGCAGCTACTTCATCACCCTCTATGTGGGCCTCTTTGCGCTTTTTTGCATACGCTGCCTTGACCATATCAAACCCCTCGATGGGATTCACACCAAGAACCTGAAACACCCAAACCCAAAAGTAATTCAAACAAAAAGCACCACACCACCATACACAACAATTTCATAACATCAAATCCTTACTGCAAAACCGAGAATTATCAAAGATTACCTCATATGGGTTTAAGTCATTATCTGACCTAGAGCCTCCTGCTGCGGACGCAGAAGCATAAATAAAACATTTATGTTGCCTTTCAACTCTAGGAAATCTGATAAAATTAAAACACAATGCTACCATTATTATATACCCCAATGCAATTAAACCAATAAGCAAAAACAAAGATGGCATGCATATACTTATACACAACTGAATTTATTAATTTTCATTTAAGACTGAGTCTTAAAATAAGAAAACCAATTAAACTCAAACTTTGGTATAGTTTCTTTTTGTAAAATTTTCTCAGCAACCAA
The DNA here is from genome assembly GCA_033617975.1 of Populus alba x Populus glandulosa. NCBI lineage: Eukaryota > Viridiplantae > Streptophyta > Magnoliopsida > Malpighiales > Salicaceae > Populus > Populus alba x Populus glandulosa. The sequence goes on along the minus strand of CM066155.1, from coordinate 3,356,580 downwards.
ACAGTTCATAAACCTCTGTACCCATTAAGAATCACTGCATAAACTAAGCTCCAAGCAAAAGGTTTAGCTCCTTTATATAAAACATACTAATATTTGTGACATTTCAATAAGACTCTCTGTTTGGTTACTGAGATTATGCAAAGATCGGGATTTTAACGATAATTCATAGTTACCTGAGAAAAGAAGGGGGGGCTTTTAAAACTGAGCTTTTGAGAGTGTAATTCCTCTGGGAAATTTGGCGCTTTGGGCAGTTAAGGACATTTGAGACCGCCAAAGCCATTGATTTCAATGTGGAAGGGAATTGTGGAATTTGAGTTTTAGGGTTTTTTCAAGGGTTTTTGAATTGGAGTGTGGTAGTTTTACAGGTTTATCCGTTAGTGCTTGTTTGTTGGTGTCCAATAGAGGAATTCAATTTCAATTCCTGGGAATCCCTTTTCTTTCCCCTTCTTTTGAGTAATTTACAAATCTCTCCCATGAGGCTTTGGAAGACTCCAAGGCTGTAGTTGTTTTTACGGTTGACTGTCAGTTTTTAAAAGTTTTGAAAAAAAAAATTAAATTAATTTTTATATATATCATTTAATTATTTTAATATACTAATATTAAAAAAAATAAAAAATAAAATTATTACTACATTATCAAATATTACCTTAAAATCTCAACACACACATATATTAAGCTCTATGAATTTTTTTTATAGCTTTTATGCATTTTTCTTAATTTTGATGTTGATACAAAGGGTTTTTTTTAGTTGATAATATCAATTTACAAATCGGTTTTATTTTTAATTAAAAATTAAATTGTTGCATAAGTATTATTCTTAAATGAAGTTAACATAAATTGGTTACTATTGAATATATTCAACTAATAAAATCAATGTTCAAATATATAAATTAAAAAAAACTACAGGAATGAAAGAGTAATTGACTAGTTTACTCCTGAACCGAATACTTTTCTTATTAACTTTTTCAATAAATCATAGTTCAATTGATGTTAGTGTATGTTTTCTCCATGTGTAGTTCGAATCTTTAATTTCTAGCAAAAAAAAAATTCATTTTTTTCCGGTTATAATTATATATATAAGATAAGGTGTTAGTAGTATATTAAATAACCTCAAAGGATTAGATAGTTAAAAAGATTTGATTTTTTATTATTATTTTTTGGATTCAAACTTTGAGGTTGGTATCAAAAGAAAATTGTTTAGGCTTCCTTGTTTTGTTTTTGCATGCAATTTTTTTTTTTGAAAAAAATTAATTTTTTAAATATTTTTATATTGTTTTGATATCATAATATTTAAAATAAATTATAAATAATTAAAAAATATATTATTTTAATATTGATGGACTATGAGTGTAAATACCAAAAAAAGTTTATATTGAAAAAACTATTAAATATTGTAGTTGTTGATTGTGAAGTAAAATGTATTTAAAAAAAAGAAAAAAATAAACAAACAATAGAAGACACAATGTAATAAACCATTTTTGTTTTACAATAAAGTATTATCTCAAGCCAGCTTTCTTGAACAGAAGTTAATTAATCTACCTCTCTAGTTCAATTATAAACAAGTTATCTATCGTGGAATTACATGATTCACACTGTCATAACTACCAATAAAGTTAAAATAAACCGTGTAAGCCTTAAACCTTCAAACAAACCTTAATTAGTATCCCTTGTATATGTTAGCTTGTGTGATTGTAACTGAACCATATATTTTTAAAATCAATTAGCCCTTTTCAAAGGGTTAAGAAGTTAATAAATATAAAAATGTATACGTTGACAAAAAAGAATCTCCACATTATTTATAGATAGAATGCATATTATTTGTCATTTGAATAAAAATTAAATTAAAAAATACTAAATTTGCGTGAAAAGTTCCTATTTATTTATTTGATAGTTTGGCATTGTGTTGATTTGTGTTTGGTCTTGGTGATTTATTTTCTATACCTACATATGGGTTCATGATATCAAGAAAATATTTCATCGCTCAGTTAATACTTAGTTTGACAAAATAAAATTTATTTTAATTTATTCAAAATAATTAGAGCATTGGGGACTAAATAACAAATATCCAACCTTTTGTTTTACTATGGGGGATTGATTTGCACAAATAAGAGAAAAGTCCACCTGCTTTTTTTTTGTTATTCAACTTTTTTTTTTTAAATTCGATACTTTCACATTCATTTATTAAGGATTGAACTTAAAGGTTTATTTTGATTAACTAGATATGTTGATATTGTAATATTGAGGAAAATATTTGGCACTCAAGGAATGTTTTATTTGGTAAAACAAGCTATTGATCTAAAAACAATTAAGCTTTAAGGAACTAAATTTAAAAATAAAACAATTATGAGGGATTAAAGTGTGCGAGAAGGTAGGACTTAGATGACACACGTTACTCACACGCTAGTGAGCGGGTGAAGCTGTTGTGATTGGATGGTGTATGCAACTTTTTTTGGCCACCGGATATAGCCTTTTATGACGATGTTTGGAGCAACATGGTGAGGTCTTGCAGTGGAGCAACACACGAAGAAAATTGATAAACAGGTTGATTTTGATTTTTTTTTCTTCTCCTTTTTCTTTTCTCTCTCTTCTCTTCAGTTTTCATATTGACTGATTTATAATAGAAAGGTAGTCAATTATTTTATTTTATGTTAAATTTAGTTCTTATTTTTTTTTTATATATATATTTTTTGTCATGGGTCATTTTTCAATTGTTTTTTTTTTCAATTTTATTTCTTAATATTTTATTGGTTGGCAACTGGGATTTACAATATTTTACTCGATGGTTATTTTTGTGCATGTCATCGAGATTATTTTTCTTGTTTAATTTATTATGGTTTCATATATTTTATTATATTATTAAATAAAATTTTGCTTATTAAATTAATTTGGGTCTATAATTCAAATTATTTTTTATTTTTTGCTTTTTTTTTTGAAAAAAAATAGTGGTGTTTGAGAATATTTTTTTTGTGTTAAAATTTATTTGATTTTGGATGTTGTGCTGGTCATACAGACTAATTCCACGTAATATATGGATATCCACTGATTTTTATCTATATTTATTCAAGTAATTAATGCGCAGATAGATATGAGAGGTATAGGAAATAGAGAGCTGGCAGGCGCATTACGTCGGCGACGGCTGCAGCATATTAACTTCTATTTATTTTTATATTTTAAAAAAATATTTTTATATTTTTTATTAATTTTAAATTAATATATTTTTAGTATTTTTAAATTATTTTTATGTGCTGATGTTAAAAATAATTTTTTAAAAATAAAAAAATATCATTAATATATAATTTGATACGAAAAATTATTTAAAAAGTAACCACAACCAAACTGTCAAATAAACTTCTAGATAATGTATGATCATGCCACCCAATTTCTTTTCTAAAATATATGTGATTTAAAATATTATTAAATTAATATATTTTTATATATTTTGAGAAATTTCTCAATAATTTTAAAATATTGATATAAAAAATATTTTAATATATTTTTAATTAAAAATTCTTTTATAAAAACACCCTATATGACATTACTCAACATTGACCATTTTAATATATACTAGCAATAAATGGTTCTAAATGGAAATATGAAAAAGTCGGAACGAATAATAATAATAGAGAACTGAAATAACATGCTACGTGTTTGAAATGACGATGATGATGATAATAAGAGAAATGGAATAAAATTTGATATTTTAATTACCTTTTTGAAGGTATTGAGGGTATTATGATAAGACAATTACATCCATGCCATGGTGAATCCATGCCACGGTGAATGGAGGGGTTCTAAAAATTAAATACGATAACTATTAATATTTTTTTAGGATAACATAACTAGTTAAATTTTAAATTTATTTTTTAATAATTATAAATTTGATGAGATATATGTAAATTAACTTGAATATTTATATTAATAAAAAAATACTCATTAAAATCACATCACGTGACTTTACCAATTATTTATATTTTCTATATAGTTAAAATATATAGTCAGCCCTCTTCATCGTCAAAATATAAAGCTGATGTGGTCGATATTATAATAAGATCATGCAAAATTATTGAACTTCGAGACCTTGGATCACAAACAGCAGAGCATGACAGCTAACATCCACATTAAGATGATTATATTCTCTTCTTTTTTTTTTTTTTAGCCGTGAGTTTCTGCCCTAATTTATTAATTTTTTAGATTTTAAAACTAACTATTAGATAAATTTTCAATAACATTGAGATGTATATATTTAAATTGATAATTTTTAAAAAACAAACTTACAATCTAACCAGTTAAATTATATCTTTTATTGTTAAAATGATTATATTCTTTATTATTATTATTATTAACGTGAGTATTTAGTCCTATTTGTGTGTACCTCAATTAATCTTATGTCTCCTAAAATTAATAATCATATAAATTTTTATTAATTTTAACTAATTAAACTAAACTATCCGATTATATTCTTAATTGTTCCATTCCTGGGATGTACTAACTTAATACACAAAACCACCTGGTATCTTGGTCGCCCATCGTTTAATATTTTTATTTTAGTGGACACAAAGCAAGAACTAAGCACTTGTTTAGAATTAAACTATGGCAGTTCTGTGATATTCTTAAATTTAATTGGAACAAATAAAACAATGCAATGATGGGTTAGCAGACGATATTAAATTAGCCCTACGAGGAATCTACTTCAATCAGGTTTGTCCATCGTGCAGCATGAGGTCATGTTGTTGTATATGCCATACAATTTATTTATTTTTTATTTTCTTAAAGATAATATATTATTTTCCGGTCAATTGTTTTTTAATTGAAATAAAAGGGTGATTTGAGAATGTATTAAATTATTACGGTTTAAAATATTTTTTGTTTTGAAAAATATTAAAATAATAATTTTTAAAAAATTATTTTTAATATTAGCATATCAAAATACTATAAAAAATATTTAAATTTTTAAAAAATATAAATTCATCCATATCTCCTACCAATATCTAATTACTCCACCAAGTTGTCCACGGTGTACATAGTTCACAATATGACAATTAACTTCCAACAACACACTCACGTATCATAGTAACTTCTAAAAAATAATCCTTAAAAAATTCATGATATTTTATCATACTTGAAATTCAAAACAATATTCTTTATATCATGCTTTTATAAGAAAGTTTTATATTTTTTAAAACCAAAAACGTAGAATAAAAAAATTGTTTGGGATAACAAAAAAAAATTATAATTTTTTTACATAAAGAAGCCAATGATAACATCAGACTATGACTAAGAGTCCCTTGTATTTTTTTTTAAAAAATTTATTAGCTTTCTAACTTATTATGTAATTTTATTGTTTTTGGATACTAATTATAATTGGAATGATAAAAAAAATGCATAAACAGAAATTTTATGAATGTTTTTATTTTTATTTTTTAATTTATAACTGTTAAATAAAGAAAAAATATGATAAAAATCACAATTTAATTTTTTAGTTCTGATTACTTATGTTTAATAATATAGTTAAAAACTCTTTAAAAGACTCTAAACAAATTGAAAGAAAAAAGATATTATTCTTTTTTTCTTTTCATATTAGTAGTACAAAGGAATAACAAAAGTTTAAGAATATTTGTTTGTAAAAAAAAGCTAAAGATAACGAAAGACAATGACGAATCAATCCAATAAAAAAACTACGAATCCGATTTAATAAGTTTGATAAATTTAACTTGATGAAACTTTATTATTTTAATTATTTAAATCCACAACAAAAATATAACAACCGGATTAGTCTCGTTTTTTAGGGAAAAAAAATATTGTTAGTTTAGTCTGTTTCTTAATTAGAGATATGTTAAATACAATTACTAATAATTATCTTTTCACGAAAAAAGAAAAGTTTATACAGCTACTAATAACTAGCTTTATAATAAAAATATGTAAAAAAATTCCTATTATAGTTATAAAGTTAATGAAATTTTAAGTATAATTTAGCTAAATCAAATGTTTCAACACAAAATTCTTACTTTATATATATATATATAGTTGTAAATTATAAATAAATAATTATAAAAAATATATTATTTTAATATATTTTTAAATAAAAAATATTTTTTACTACACTCTCAAATAAAATATAAATTTTAACATAGATAGGGTGAGATTTAAAAATGAACCCGAATTATTTAATTGTGTAGTTCAAGATCTACCAAGTCTTTAGATGACTAAAAAAAAATTAAAATAAATATTTATTAATTTAGTTTTAATACCAATGACTTGCAAATTTTGACTATCCTGAGAGTTTTAACCGTAGGATGCCTATTATTAAATACTTGTTTTGTACTGTGATAATAGTTATATTTTAAAATATTTTTTTATTTGAAAATATATTAAAATAATATTTAAATTTTTTTTATTTTTAACATCAATATTTTAAAATAGTATGAAAATATATAAAAATAATTTAAAATAAAAAATAATTTTAAAATACAAAAATATACATATGTAAATCTGCACGAAAGAGACTCCATCACGTCAAGGATGTCATAGTTTCATATATAAATAAAGAAGCGTGATGAATTATAATTCTACCAATAACGAGGCATGCGCCAGCTGTGCTATTTAACTACAGGAAGGCGTGGTCGTGGATCCTAACTAAACTGGAGGCATGATCGATGCAAAGAAGATATTTCATTTGCAGGTTATAATTCATGATGCAAGAAAGAAAGAAAAAAACACCTCTAAATATTAAAGTAAAAATGGTGCAAGTTTGCTCTAATTATGTAAGCTATGACGTGTGTAGGCTCTAGCCCGGCTCGGTGGTTAAAATGTTATTTTTGTGTGTTTTTTTTTTTTAAATTAGCATTATAGGTTAAAAATTTTAGTGAAATAGAAAAATTAAAAAAAAAGTAAAATAACACAGTTTTAATATATCTTAATTCTAAAATAACTAGTTTCCTTTCTTCTCCTCCCAGTAAAAAAAGACCCCCCCTCTCTCTCTAAAACCAATGACCAGCCCCACCTTCGCTCTCTAAAAAACCTGTCTATAAGAATTGGTTTTCTCCATAAAATAACTAGAAACCGCATCTCCTCCGTCTCGAAGCATGTTTTTCTTGTCAAAAATCACCACCTTAGCTGCCACCATCACTTCCCAGCCACCACGCTGTCACTATTTCTAGTTAAAAAAACAAGATAAACATCCTACATTGCTAATAATTTTATAGGTTTTAGATTTAAGTTGTGATTAATATAGTTCTAATTAAATTATTGTTTGGGTTTAGTTTGAAATTAGGGTTTGTTGATTTTTTGATAAATTAGTTATGAATTAAGTCAATTAAGGTTAATTTCATACAATTGAGTATGAAAATAACATGAATTAAGTTGGATTTTAATTAAATTTGTGTTGCGTTGAATGTTTGGATAAGTTATTGAATATATGAATTTTCTAAAAAAAAAAAAAATTAGTTATGAATTCATGCAATTAGGGTTGACTTCATGCAATTTTATTTGAATTGTGTTTAATTGACCAGGTTCATTTTTATTTTTTTCCCTACAATTTGTAACATCTTTATCTTAGATCATTATGTTGATTTTATTGCTTATTATATGAATAATAATATCACTTACAATGACAGGAACAATGTGATGTTAAATACTAATTTAGACATGTCTTTTACATAAGTAAAACAAGTTATATGTCATGAACTTTGGTGGAATTATAATGATATTGAAGCTGATATAACTTAGATGTTTATTTGCATCTATGTTTGGAAACCAATCAATAGAACTAGCCATAGAGACATTACTAAGAGCCAGGTTTGCATTGGTTTGCTGCCCATGAATACTACTTCACCAAGTGACTAAAAGCATAACAAAGTTGGCACCTAAAAGACCATGCATTGACCGCTGCTGTAAGGAAGAGAGACGATTACCTTGTTTCTAATTCTCTTGATGCCAATTGTTGTTGTTATGACCATTGTTCCCATAATAACCATTACCACCATTAAAGTTTTTGTGGCTATTGTTGTTGCCCTAACCACCATAAAAACAATCCTTACCATGGTGATAATTAAAGCCATTGTTAAAAAAACCAGAAGACTGATGACGTGCAACAAAGGTTGAGAAAGGCTAGGTTGGAGTTGGTAGCAGTGAGGCAATAATAGAGTTGCTAATGGATTGAAAGGAACTTTTATAAAGAAACTCGTAAGTAAGGAGATAATTATGAAAACCTATATAGGAAAAAAGATCAACCTTAATGGATAGACTTGTCACCAGGTCCTTGAATTCACTGTGAAGACCGCAAAACACATATAAGTTGAGATCATTTGGTGAAATATGCCATCCAGCTGCAGCTAATTCATCAAATAAAGACTTGCTTTCTGCAAATAGATAGTGAAAAAATCATCACCTTGGCGAAGGTCTTGGAAGAAACCATGAAGTTGTATAATTCTAGAGTTTGACAAAGAGGTAAATGCTTGTTCAAAAGTGTGCCAAACACATTATAAAGTCTGACAATCAACAACAAGATACAACATCTCCATGGAAAGGGAAGAGAGGAGTACACTTAAAATAAGTTGATCTTGTTGTTTCCAAAGAAGGGTTAACCTAAATAGAAGAACCTTCAACATTAGCTACTTGAGGCGAAGGACATGAAAAGGAGCCATCAACAAAGTGGAAATCACCTTGACTAAGAAGATATAGTTTCATATGCATTCGTCAATGAAGATAATTAGTGTTCGTGAGTTTCAAGGAAATTACTTGTTGAGTGTTGGAAAGAGGTGCCACAACTACAAAACAAGGATCAGTGGCAACAACAATAACAGTAGAGGGAAGAAAAGAACCGTTGGTTAGTGTAGCAGAGAAGAAGAAAGACAACACCGATGCATAATCCATGGATAAGGAAAGGATATCCGTGGTGGGGCTTGTGTTGATTGAATTCATAAGGAAAAGAAGAAAGAGTGTTAACATGTTTAATCTTTGATACCGAATTGAAATAATAATAGAGTTAAATCAATTAGTTTGTCATCCTTTTCTATTTGTATTTGCAAGGCAATACAATATAGTAAGGTTAGAGAGTACAACACAAGATCAAATCTATATACTATACATTGTAAGTATAATTGCTATAATATGCACTCTATAATTCGACATTTCCTATAATATATCGTAACTTTTTATTGAACCTAAAAGGAAAAACCTTCAAAAGCTAGCTGAATGGGTATTTGATTCATATAAATCAATTTCATCTTCTCCTCGCATGGGTAATGTATAGAAACTTTTATAAGTGTTTTCAAAGAAGTTAAAGATTGTCAACTAATTTAAACAAAAGAAATAAATTAATAAAAAATAAGAAAATAAACATTTATGAAATGCAATAATGCATGTGTAATTAGTCTAAATCTAATTAGCTTTGGGATATTCTTATGTTGCTCTGAAAGTGATCTATTTTTTTTTTTAATTTAAGCCTCCTAAGAAAATAGCATGAATAAGATCTTGATAGCTAACATTTACTTAATTAAATATTAAAACTTAGTTATTTTGAGTTAAAAGGCACCTTTTAAAGTACATTTTTAATTTTATGATAAAAAATATGGTGGAAATAAAAAAAATTAAAATTAATCCTAAAACAAACAATTTTTTATAACATGGTTATATATTCTCATTCTAAGACTTTTTGTCAAATCATTGCAAGGCAATTTAAAAATTTTAGATTGTTTTCTAGGAGTCAGAGTCTTTTTTGGATTTAAATAGATATGTTGTTGAGTGTGAGTGTCTAATATATATATATATAATTTAATAATGATTAATGTAAGGGGGTTTAAATACTTGTGTATGAAAAAAAAATTAAAAATTAAAAAAAAAAAAGAAGAAAAATTCAATAGCAATTTTAGAAAGCGTTTGGAAACGTGATTGTACCTATATTTTTTTAAAAATTAATTTTTTTTGTATGTTTTGAATCATTTTCATGCGCTGATCTCAAAAATAATTTTTTTCTTTTAAAAAAAATATCATTTTAATATATTTTAATGTAAAAAACATTTTAAAAAGTAGCTAGAATCACACTCCAAAAATACCCTAATCTTTGAGATATTGTAATTTTGACACATGAGATCTAATGGTTTAAAAAGACCACTATTGATGATTTGGAGGCAGAGTTATTCATTTGATTATGTTTGGACATATATTTTGAATTGAAGTGATTTGCACAACACGTGACATATTTTTATTGGTCCAAAAAAAATCAGTCCCCTCTAATCACAATACTAATTGACTAATGGAAAGAAAAAGAAAAGAAATTAAGAAATATAATAAAAATAAATAAGAAGAAAGGAAAACTAACATAAAAACTGCCATTAAGAATGACTATTTTCTGACAAATATAGAAAATATTAATAAATAATTTTTTAATTTATTTTTCATAATATAATTAAATATTAAAAAATATTTTTTTTCTACAAACAAACAAATCCATAAAAAGTAATATCTAAGCTTAAAAAACGTGGTGAATCTTAAGTAGCAGCGAAAGGTGCGAAACTACTCAACCGAATATTCCCCAAACTATTCTTTCTAGTTTCTTCCCTATAAAAAAACATAACAGAGGAGTACGCAGCCAAAATTAAGAGTAAAACCATCTCACGAAACCTCCTTCATTCCTTGAGGAAAATGTGTGATGATACCTTAAAGATCAACTATCAATTCTGTGAAGAGATCGGCCGAGGAAGATTTGGCACGATCTCTCGTTGTTTTTCACCCATCAAGAACGAATTCTTTGCCTGCAAATCTATCGACAAGAACCTCCTTAATGATCCAACTGACCGCGAGTGTCTTCAAAACGAAGCAAAGATTATGTCCCTCTTGTCTCCCCATCCAAACATTGTCCAACTCTTCGATGTCTACGATACTGAAGATTCTCTTGACATGGTATTAGAGCTTTGCCAGCAGTCTACTCTTTATGATCGTTTAATGAAGAGTAGTGATGGCGGGTTAAGCGAAGGCAGGTGTGCGTCGATAATGAAACAGTTATTGACTGCAATAGCGCATTGCCATAGATTTGGTATTGTGCACAGAGATATTAAGCCGGATAACATATTGTTTGATGAGATGAACCGGGTCAAGTTGGCGGATTTTGGGTCCGCTGATTGGGTTGGGGAGGAGGGGACGTTGAGTGGGGTGGTGGGTACCCCGTATTATGTGGCGCCGGAGGTGGTGATGGGGAGAGATTATAATGAGAAAGTTGATGTGTGGAGTGCTGGTGTCGTCTTGTATGTTTTGTTAGCTGGATTTCCGCCGTTTTTTGGGGAGACTGTTGAGGAGATTTTTCAGGCTGTCGTTAGAGGGAATTTGAGGTTTCCTCCTAAGGTTTTTAGAAATGTTTCCCCGGAAGCGAAGGATCTGTTGAGGAAGATGATTTGTAGAGACGTGTCTAGGAGATTTTCAGCTGAGCAAGCTCTATGTAAGCTCTTAATTATTTTTTTTGAATTTTTTTTTTTGGAATTTTGGTAATCTTCTTGTGGATTTAAAGTGGGATTTCTTTTGATTAATGAGTTTATGAGTTAAAATACTGAAATAGTTTTTATATTCTTGCAACAGTTTTCCTGTTTATAAACAGGGTTTAAGACCTTTTTTTTTTTTAACATAATCCTCTATTTTTATGTCTGTGAATCATTACTCTTGCTCTGATGCTTTTGATAAATTGAGATTTGTTTTCTTTTGATCACAGAATTAATCAGCTAAAATGCTGAGAAGAGTTTTGTTTTTAACAATTTTCTCATGAGTCAAACAGAAAATTTAGCCTTTTCTTGAGTTTGAATCACTGTTTTGATGTATGTGAATCATTAGTCTCACCCTGTCGTGTTCTGTTTGAAATGCAGGGCACCCATGGATCTTGAGTGGAGGAGAGGCAGTCTCAATGGACTAATCTGCCCTTGTAAAATCCAATAAAATACCTCTCAAAGCAAGGATTGCTAATAGTTTATCACTGTGTAGTGAGTGTGTACATACAACTGCCTATCAAGACCACAAGATGCTAACTTTGCCTTGTGCAGAACAAAACCCTATGGTGAAAACTTCCAGAATCTCAGTTTTTTCCAAGCCAGAGATGGAGGATAGAGGCTGAGAGAGATGGACAAAACAAACAGTCACCTGACGTCACTCATGAGGCTCCGATGCAAAGGACTGTGGCCTTGTTTTTTTGTTTTTTGCCTTTGTTTATGCTATGAACAGAGAGGCTGTAGATAGTTAAGAAGAAAAAGGTTGAGAATCCCGTCTTTCCCCGCCTTTGCTTTTTCTGAGAATTCAAGGAAGTGAGAAAGATAGAGGAAGATTGTACTATTACTGCTTTAATATGATATATGCCTACTTACCTTTACACTCAGTTTTGTTGTGAATGAATCGTGTTCTTGTAATGTGTTAAATGTTTCGGAATCTGAGTGTTCATCTTTTGTGTTGATTTTGATGGAGGCACATAGTAGATGCAAACCGAATCATGTTTTTGATGGAGGCATATTTCAAAGATATGCTATGGTAGATGCGCCCCGCCATTACTGCATGCGGAACAAAGTGATTCTATAGAACAAGAATAAGAATATGAATTCTCATCGTTCAGAAATTATTAATTTAGAACTATTAAAAACTCATTTAATATTAAATTTTAGGGTTTTGGATTGAATAATTAATTAATTTAAATATAAACTCATCAGAATATCCATGAATTATAAAAAAAGAATCTGTCTTGGCTCTCAAGTTCATGCTAGCCAGCTGGGTGTTCTCGGCATTGTGAAGTCAAAGATTTCTTCCTCTTTCCCATTTCCCGGCTCGAAGGATGGGATTAAAGTTGTGCAATTGTCAAAGCTTATAGAACAAAGCATATTTTATGCAGTAAAAGCCTAGAAATTGAGAGAATAAGACATGTACCAAATCCACCTGCACTTGATTGAGCATTTAAAATTGACAATGGCTTCTGGCCCCCCCTGATAATTGAAAATACAAGGGCATCTTGGCGGCATCTAGTTAATGTATAGTTTTCTCTACAAGGGCATGTTTGGTTCGCTCATAATGAGAGCAGAATTAAAATCTCCTTCCAGAGCATTTTCAATATCATATTGTCCCTCGAGTAATGATTGTAATTGAACAAGAAACAAGATGATCTTATTTTAAGTCAAATAAAAAAAAATACTCCTTTCTGCTACAAATATATTTTTGAAATAAAGAGGAAATTTAGTTTTAATTAAAATCAAAATGTGATTTTTTTTTTCATTTGGAATTGGATTCCATTTCTTGGCTAACCAAACAGTGCTCAAGATCAGAAAACTGTAAGTAATCCTCCACAAGTTACATTAATTGCTTGATAACAACTCCTCAATTATGATTGATAACAACTAATTTAAAATGACATAAAGCAAGAGCTCACTGGGGAAAAATCGAGTCTTTATCCACAATAATAGTTTTTTGAAATATAATAATATTAATTTTTTAATGTGTTTGTTTTTTAAAAATATATTAAAATAATATTTTATTTATTTTTAAAAATTATTTTTAACATTATCATATCAAAATAATTTAAAAATATATATAAATTAATTTTAAACAAAAACTAATAATTTTTTTGTGAAACACTGTATGTACCGCAATTTAATAACTTGGTTGAGTTTGGAAACGCAGGTTAGCTGACCTTTCAAATAAATTTATTTTTTATATATAAAAATTTATTTTTTTTATATATTTTGGATTATTTTAATAAAATGATCTCAAAAATAATTATAAAAAATATATTATTTTGATACATTTTAATATAAAAAATATTTTAAAAATCAATTATGACCACACTTCAAAAATACCCTATATTAGTTGGATTAATTCAGTAGTTATCTGGACCGAGGTCAAAATTATGCATCCCAATAAAACAGTTAAATATTGCATTGCTGAACCCTAAAACTGAATTTAATATTTTAGGGCCTGCCGAAGCTGCAAAGATCCGAAATTATCAAGAAAATAAAAGTAAGAATATAAATAGAGATAGACTTTTTAGCAGATGGGAAAGGTGATGAGCAGGAAGCAGGAAGTTGATAAACTTATGGTGGACAGGGATCAGGTGTGATAGCGTCTTTGATAGCTTATCATAGTTCTTAGTTTTGGGAGTCTTTAGAATTCGCATAGGACAAAACAAGTAAAGGCAGGAGAGGGAAACGAGGTGTCCTTTTAACCTTTTTTTTTTTTTTTTTTTTCCTTGCGTGTAAAGCAATCACTCAACATCATTGGTCTTTTGTTAGGTATGATAAAAGAGATGTAGCGTCTAAAATGATAAGTTATCTACACTTCTAGAGATGAGGCTTCTTCACGTAATCAAATGGTTGGGTTAATTAGGTCCGGTGCTTCTTTGGGATTAGATTAATTTTTTAATATATAAAAGTAATTAGATGTTGTTAATATATATATTTTTTTCTTATTGGACATGTGTCACGTTTTTTTCGATTCTCGTGCCAAGCCAAATACATAGCTGTAAATTCTGAAATGAGAAATTTAAACTTCGCTTGGAATTCATTAAACAAATTTCTGGACAGCTATATTTGTAAATAGTTGCTTTTTAAAATATATATTTTTTAAAGATGTTAAAATAATATATATTTTTTATTTTTTTTATTTTTTAATATTATTATATTAAAATAATACAAAAATATCAAAAAATATTAATTTAAAATAAATAAAAAATAATTTTTTCCAAAAACTCTTTTAGAACGCGATAACAAAATATCAAAGTGATTATCAGCCTATCTAGTACCAGAAATTTGTTTCAAAGGTTTTTTTATTTAGAAATACATTATAATAATATTTTATTATTATTTTTAATTTTTTTACATAGAACATAAAAAAAATTCAAATCACTAAAAAAAAATTATTTAGAAACTAAACATATTTAAAAACTTAGACAGCTAATCAGACACCTACTTCCCACGTGCGAGCTTAAACTAGGAGTTGGGAAGTTAGGCAGGACCTACCCATGCTGTCCAAAGTTAGTTCCTCAGCCATCGTTTCCAACAGAAACCTCGGTGGCCAAGGAGCTTTACCAATGTCTCTTTCATTACTAATTTTTTGTCGAGGCATTTCAGCTTTCGTGAACACATTAACTCATTGCCACCTGGCAATTGCTATGTTGTTGCTAAACAGGATGATACTATGTGATTATTTTTGGTATGCTTTAGTTTTAAATTAAAAAAATAACTAAACTGATTTTTATTTTAAAAATTCAGATAAAAAATCGATTCAAACACCTGACTGGAGCATGTTAATGGCAGCCTCCATTTGGGATTGCAGCACAAATGAAAATTAACTAAAATTAAAAAAATAATAATTTATATTTTCTAGTCATTTTATTATGCTTAATTGCTTATATTAAAAATAAATTTTAAAAAATAAAAAATACTTTAAAAAACAATACCAAATATATTAAAACACTTTATGTAATCAAGACAACATTTTCATGGTAGCCTCCATTTGGGATTGCAATCCAAATAAAAATTTGCTAAAATTCAAAATAAAAAATAAATTAATATTTTTATATTTTTAAATTATTTTATGTAATATGATGATATTAAAAATAAATTTTAAAAAATAAAAAATTATTATTTTAATATATTTTTAATAAAAAAATACTTTAAAAACAACAAAATATATATATTAAAACACTCTACTTTTAGTCGAGACAGATTTCTGATTACGGCAACTCTACTAAGCATCTTTTAATTTTTTTTTAAATGGAGTCAATAATGGCATGATATGCACTTATCATGCCATTCTCTGACCTTTTGTGCATGAGGCCACATGGAATTTGCCACGGTGATGTTTTAGCAAGGATTGTCATTCAAGCCAAGCTTTCAACGCCAAGAAAGGGACGATAAAAATGCTTTAAAAAAATTAATTTTTTTAAAATTTTTTTATTAATTTTAAATTAATATATTTTTAGTGTTTTTAAATTATTTTGATGTGCTGATATAAAAATAAATTTTAAAAAATAAAAAAATATCATTGACATGTATTTTAACACAAAATATTATTTAAAAAGCAACCGCAACCACACTGCAAAACAAGCTCGAAGTTATTTTAAAAAACTGCTTTTCAAATGTTTTTTTTCTGTATTTCTTTACTATTAACAAAAAAAAACAATCATAAACACTTTTTAATTAAAAAGAATTTTGACTTAATTCTTAGAAAAATTAATTTATTGTAATTCTAAAAAATTAGAAAAAAAATTAAAGATATATTTGTATTTTTTAAAAAAATTTATTCTTTAATTTTTTTTAAAATTTTGATTTTTATACCAATTTTGATTTTTATTATTTTGATTGTTATTTATTTTTATATTATTTTTTTAATTAAAATTTTGATTTATCAGATTTAATCTATATTATTTGATTGCTATTTATTTTATTTAAAATAATTTATAAAATTAATTTTTTTTAAAATTTTATCATTTTTATTTTTTTATTTGTCAGATTTGATCAATAAATTTTTTTATTTGTTTTATTTGAAATTATTTATAAAATTAATTTTTTTTATTTTATAAATTATTTTAAATAAAATAAATAATAAAAAATTTTAATTCATCGAAATTCTGAACAATATTAAGTATATAAATGAGAAAAAAATATTCTTTTCAGGTTACGAGGAAGACAGGAGATAGGTGAAATAGCATATCAAGAAAAGTGACAAAGACCTTGTTGTCTTGTCCTGTACTGCCCTTGACCACATTGTGGTAAAGTTAGTTAGGCTTCCTTCCTTCTCTCGCGATCATCCCCTTGATGTACGGTGAAGTGATTCAGTTCGATTTGGAATTTGGAACACAAAGGGCACTTGTCCTTTTGTCTTCTTAACACTCTGCTTGCTGTCTTCCACTTTAGTTTCTCCTCCATCCCTGCGAAACAGGAACCAAACCGACATGTCTACTTAGATAATTTTTTTATTTCTTTTTTAGCAACATAAATAAATACTTGAAAATCATGAGAACCAAAATAATAATAATCCCTTTATTGTCCTATACTTATAATCCAAGAGTAATTGTGCCCAAATTTAAGGGGATAAAAAAATAAATAGCGACATTTATTATCCGGTTCAATTTAAATAAATAAATATAATTATAAAAAAAATCTTAGATAAAGATATTTTCTTTTCTTTTTTGTTGATTGTTTGTTTTTTTCAAGACTGATGTAACTAGTTATTCCTTGAGCATTATAAAACTTTTCAAATTTAACTATTGGATTTATAAATGATAAAAATAAATTAATTAATTATGTGAAAATGTGAATAGACACCGACTATTTTTTTTTAATTAATATGGGTGTTTGGGTTAGCTTCCGCATACCTTGACTAATTTCAGTGGCCTTAAAGTTAACGATTATTTAAATCTTTACTAGTTTTAAGATTTGTGAGACCCAAACTAATAATTTATAAAAAACAAATCTAAAACCTGATTAATTCAACCATTAAAATTTTTTGAAACAGCATGATATCAACTGAAATCCTACAACATTAATTACTGTCAGAAAAAACAATTGGCATGAGTTATAGAGTCAATATTCACACCGCCCAGCCGGCTTTGTAATCAAATGGGGGGCTTGAATTATTGGAGAGATATTTGGGGATGAAAATATATTAATTTGGAGGAATTAATTCAATTCGTAACATATTATTATAAAATCCAATTTGAAAGTTAGACTCTAAGCCCGTTGGTCAAGCAGCCAGCCGACCCAAAACTAAAACCATGTGAAAATAATGTTCGATTAGCAGACCTTGAATCTGACGTGGATTAGTGTGTACGGCTCACTTGGTTTGCTTGCATGATATGATGGCTTTGCCCTAGAACAAGACTCCCTTGAGAACCTTTTTTTTTTTTTTTTTCATCACTGATTTGTTTACCAGAGAAACTGGCAACTACACAGCTTCATAGCCAGAAAGCCTTCTCTCCCGACCAACAACAGCTTCCAGTCCTCGAAAGCTTCTCTGCTCAAAGTCCTCTTGCAAATTTTAGAGAACTTGCCTCTGCAAAGTTTCAGACTTTACAGCTTTTACCAGTTTCATCCTCAATCCTCCTAGGCAAGAAATCTCCCGAGCATATATTTTTCACCCTCACACAAGAAACACACCTCAATATATTTATTCCCAATATATCAGTATGTTTTCTATGCAGAGCAGACGTCACTTTTCTTGACCAATAGTTTTCTACTCGAACTTCTTCACCAATGCACCAATGTTTAGCATCAACCTCTCCATTAATGATACCACCCCTTGTTCATATTTTCCCAAGGACTCCTAATAGGAAATCTACTATCAGCTGATAAGTTCAATGTTATACTGACTTCTTTTGCAGAAACTCGACACTCAGGTTGAAAGATTCCCTGCAAGCGATAGAGCAACCTCTCTCCATTCTCAGGTTTCAACCCGATTGAAATCTGAGAGTTTTGGTCAAAGACAAAGCAAACTAGAATTTCCATAGGGCTAGTTCTTACTACAATACCATTGCTTCTCGACTCCCAATTAAAAAGCGGTTCTAGTTTTCAGTCACCACATACCTGAGAGGCTAGAGACGTATGGATAATTAGGTCCAGGAAATCTCTACTCACGAAGAAAAAAGGCCCATAAACAAAATCCCGGGTAATCTTGTCTTTCATGGAACGAAATATGCATAATCGAAACCAGAGCAATCACGGAGAACAGCTAGCATTCAAATTTGGTAATAAAACTTCCAGTCATCATGCATCAGTATATCCTCATCTTCAGCTAACATGTAACACCGCAATGGGGAGGGGGTTTTGAACGGAGCATGCACCAGGTCACCTCATCACAAGCATGCCATGCAAAATAGTGCCAAATCATCGGCAAGCCACGATATCTTTTAACCCATGATTCTAGCCAAGGGATTAGAATCATTCCTCCATGCAAAACGTTCGCTGTCTTCACTTGGTAATGAGAAAATAACTGGCCTATTCAGAACCTCACAGCAAAAGAAGATGCACGCAATGGCAACATAGAAAGGGGGGCACCTCTTCATTCTTTACGGAATATTAGACAACTCCATTTCCTTGTGTTTTGCAGCTGTCTTCAAATTCAATGGTGGTCTTGAGAATAAAACATAAAAAAAAGTTAAAACCAAGTCCATGTTGCTTTCCCAGAATCACGAGTATATTGTTTCGAACTTTCAACATGGTTCGGGGTCTCACAGATGTGCGGAACAATAAGAGCAACATGGAAATAATTCATAGCAGCAATTCTAGCAGCTATTAGTGTACAATCAAGAAGACAAGGAAACCTCTGCCTTCTACCTTCAAATCCAACTTTATATAAGGAAAACAATCTGTTGCCTCAGTTTCTATTCCCCCCCCCCCCTCCAATTTATACAATTTCAGCATATAATTATGAAATTAAATGGACCTTGAATTCCTGTCACAGCAATCTCAGCATGTTCATGATCCAACTAAAAGCTTGATCTCTAAGTGGGAATCCAATAGTCATACTTTAGTGCCAAGGAAGGACTGCAAAACCAGACGCAAAACAGATAAGACAGCAATTATATGTAAAAATTAAAATACAGTAACATGCAAGCACATGTCAAATGCAACAAAGATAAAATACATGGAAGGCAGTTAACATGCTGTTTAATATCATCAAACTTTCAGCATAGCATACTCAGCACATGCAAGCCGAATAATTCAAACACTTCTGACTCTCTTACAGAATAATACAAACTTCATGAGTTGAATCATTTTTTCCTACTTAGAAGCATTAATTTTTTTCTTGAAAGGCAGAAATTTTTTTATCCATGACTAAAGAATAAATTTCCCTGAAACTACCCAAATCCTCTTTCCTTGACCAATACCACAAACAAGCCACCTTAAGTAACTTTTTCCAACTCCAACTCTACAGTTGCTCCACCAGAACATCTGATAATTCTAAATGGTGGCACATTTATCTCGAATCAACTGGTGTACAGGTGAGAATTCAAATATTAACTGTACATTTATTCTTATTGAAGAAAAGAAGAATTACATTTACAAGTATCAGGATATCCACAAAAGTGTAGAGGACAAAAACTAGTATTCAAATTGTAAATGATGAACAATTTCTTAGGTTTCTTTTAAATCTTCTGGTACATGGGAAAATGGCTGGGATACTGCTTTTAAATACAAACCAAAGCTTTTCCCCTTCTAAAAGTTGTAAAGTTGTCACAGATAAAAACAGTAAAGGTATACACTCAAATCACTTTCAAAAGGATAGCCATGAAAAATGGAAAGCTCTGCCAGAGCATAAAAAAGAATAACACTAATCACTTCTCCTCTTGACTATCTTGAACAAAATATTTGAACAAATAGATAGAACTACAAACTTGAAAGGGTACATCATCATACAATTAACATCGAGTACTCTAGTTGTCTATCTAAAAACTCCAATAGGAAAACAGCATTCATGTCTTTCTAAGTAATGCATTTACCTTGACTCATGGCGGAGGGTTTCCAGGCTTAGCTGTAGTTGTGCTCCCAAAAAGACCACCTCCAGTTGAAGAGTTTCCAGCCTTAAACTTTGATTTCTTATCAGCAGGCTTTAATATTTGAAAAGAACACATCAAGGTCTCATCCACGCTCATCATAGCACCAGCATTATCAAACTCCCCACAGTAATTAGGTGCTGAAAATATAGTTACAAGTTGTCGGTTGGCGAAGAACTCATATCCATCCTCCACGACCTGCAACATACATTTGGAAAGAGCAAATTTCAGTAATAACTCAAAGTTTGCATAGAATGGACAACCAGACCCAATACCACAGTAGAGTTAAAAATTTATCAGGAAAGTTTTGGAGAATATTTTCTGGGTCAATACCGCAGTGGCCAATTGGCTCAAAAGCCACTCCAAAAGTTAGTACAGCTCCCAAAAAGAAGTGAAAAATTCAACAAAGGATGGCTCTAGATTGTTTATTTGTAACAGCCCCACAAGTAATACTGTAAAGGATATGAATTCAACTAGAAGCCTGCCTAAGAGAAAGTGAATTGCTGTGACAGGTCAAACCTGGTGGGCACGGCAAATAAGATCCAAATCCTGCTTCTGAAGAAACTCTGTCACCTTGTCAGGACCAAATGTATATGAAACTCCCCTGTCATTCATCCCCCAACCTTGAACATCTTTACTCGGATCTGACCAGAGAAGATCACAAAGCAAACCTGTGTCTGGGACATCAGTTGGGCGCTGTAAGTTTCGAATCTGTTCCAAATGATTTAGTTCTGGAGACAAACCCCCATGCATGCAGAGAATCTTCTCATCAATTAGTGCAGCCACTGGTAGGCAATTAAAACAATCTGTGAACGTCTTCCATAGCCTAACATTAAACCTTCTCTTACACTCATCATAAAAACCATATATGCGGTTTATAGAAGCACATTCATGGTTTCCCCTCAAGAGGAAAAAGTTTTCTGGGTATTTTATCTTATAAGCAAGGAGAAGACATATTGTCTCCAGGCTTTGCTTGCCTCGATCCACATAGTCCCCCAAAAATAAGTAGTTTGCATGAGGAGGGAAACCACCATATTCAAATAGCCTTAGAAGATCAGAATATTGACCATGGATATCACCTGCATGTCACAAGCAGAGTTCATCAACAATTGAAAGTTCCTTAATAAGGGGGGGAATTCAGTGACACATTAAGATTATAATTCTTTCCTCTGTTAATATTAATTATCCTGACTGTTCTCAGCCAACCAGCTGACTCATCAAGTCCATTGTCTCATGCAAGCATATAACATATTTCAAATCAATGACTTAGAAACCACACAAGAGTACAATATGCAAAAATCCAACACCAATGCATCATCGTCCAGCAAAAATAAATGGGAGATTTGATCATTCATCAAGCACATAAACCATAGTAGAATGTTCTTAGTGTGGTACAAGCATAATGAGGTTAAAGTTACCATTGGGAAAGAGGTGAATTATTAAGTGGAGAAACATTAAGCCCCAAATTTGTGTTTTTGGAAAGTAAAATTTAATCTCTTAAGGAATATTTTTTCTTTTCATTCTCTCTCTTTCCTTTTGTCTCAAAAGACACCAAATTATCCCTCTCTTTCCAATAACAATTTACCCTTCAATTTATTAACACACCAAACATCTTAAAAAACTAATCTTTCCACTCTCAACAATTACTTCGCAAAATTTCCCCTTAAACTTTTAGCCTTGCACCAAATGCAATACCATCTATAGATAAGTAAAACGCCAACTCAAAGTCCAAAATGGTTTTAAACCCAGCTCTAGCCAATTAGATTAATAGAATTAAATCAATAAGTGTGCTGTCCCCAAAAAGAAATGGCAATAATTAGGAGTTGCAACCAAGAAGTTTCATGTCAAAGTAACGGAGAGCGACAAAGACCAAGGCCTGTTAGTTCAATTTTGGGATGGGTAAATGAAACCTCAGGAGATGAAGAGCTACTCCATGGTAAAGCCAAGGCCCAGATGGCCAAAAAGAAATAATTAAGGCATTACAGAAATCACATGCACAGCAAATTCACAGTTTATGAATCGGAAATGCCATGCAGCTTTTTCTCTACATGCAAAATGTCTTTCAGAAGACACTTTAACAAAGAAACTAGAATGTATGGTTAAAAATATTACATAACAAAGAATAAGGGCTCATTTACTCAGCAAACATCGCTAAACATCGAACATGCTCATCAAGAGGGAGGGTGTGATGGTCGGTTTCATACATTGAAAACTCAAGTAATTGAAAAAATTACTTGATCGAAGGGATCAATATAAAGCATCATTCAAAATTCACTCAAATGGGAACTAACAACTACGTAGAGTTATATACCATGCTACAAAAATAATTAGGAAATTATGTGAATTTTTTACAGATTTTTGAGGTCAAATAACAAAAATCCATAACTATATATTAAAACACAAACTCCATAAAAACTTTTGATTGACTATAATATCCTTAATACAATATTAACATTATAATACACACACATACACACCAATATTTACAAGTAATTTCAACCTCATCTCTAATTAAGAAAAAGATGATTAGTGGTAAAATTCTTAGAAAGAAAATTATTATTTCCTAAAAAATAGACTTTTTTAGGATGAATCCCAAAATACAGATTAATCCCTTTTTTAATTATATTTTTATTCATGAATCCTATAAAAACATTAAAAAAAACATAAATCATAAAATTACTCGTACACTATATAAGACTATATTAGTACTTTACTTTGACTATCAAAACTCTAAAAAGCTTAAAAATAAGCCAATAAAAAACATGAAGTATTAGAATCAGAAAATGATTAAATTAAACCAAAATATTAAATTGAATCCTAAGTTAGTATTTTATAGTTATTATTTGTTATTGTCTTACGATTATTTTTACTCTTTTGAACAAATGCTAGTAACATTAAAAAAAACGCAAGATTTATTGAAAATATAATTTACAAAATTTGAATTCATTTATATATTGTTAATTTATAATCATGTCACATATAATTAATTGAAAAGAACTTTTCAAAAATAAAAAAGGTTCGTAATAACATAATGTTAAGTGAAAATCTTTCAGTGATTATCATTTTTAAGAGTTATATATATTTATCCTACCTATTAATTATTATTTTTTGCAAGATAATTCAATTGTATACTTTATTTTTATTTAATTACAATTATAAATTATATTTTATGACTAAAAAATTAAACAAATTAAATTAATTATAATCAACAAAATCATATAAAGTTATTTGAAAATCAAACATGTTTATTTAATAAACATTCAAATTTGACCATTGATAAATAATTCTAAACAATCTATTAAAAATTAGAAGAAGAAAAAAAACTACCATATATTAGTTAAATAATACCCGTGAAAGTGATAGGTATTGGTAATAAAAAGTATATGATTCACATTTTGATAGTATTAAGCCATTTTCATTGATTATTACATGAACAATACTTGGGAACAAATCTTAACAAGAGCATTAGACTTCTGCATCTAAAATCAAAAAGCAGATAGCGACCTTTCTTTGACATCTAAGAAACTATAAACCTCACAGGTATTCAATCGGTCATAAAATAAAAATACCAAAAGAATAGGACAGGAAATACTAATTAGCATTAAATAGCCATACTACCAATGATGCAAGTGTTTTAGGGCAAAACTGCCAAGTACTATGTAATAGCTAGTCTGCAATCAAAATCCTGAGCAAGTTCTGCCCCATGTTACCTAGAGAATAGTTCATTATGGTATGCAGAACAAGTGCACAATTTGCTACCCACAAAAAATGGTACAAAGGGAGCAGGCTTAGTAGGGTCATCATTTCAAGTCGTGGTTCATTTTTTATGGGTGCATGTAGACCCCCCCCCCAAAAAAAAAAAAAACAAAAAAACCTTTGGTCTTCTCCAGGGTCAGCTGTATATAATTTTTCTTTAGGGGAAGAAATTGAAAAGACCAACCTAAATACGTAATATTTTAGATTTCCATCGAGAATAGATTTCTGCAAATCAGAATATTTCGTTTCTTATTCAAGTATTACTTTTATATTTAAACTCTAACCTGTGTAAATCCACTGTAAACTATTAAAAATATATAAAAAAAGATCCTCGGTATTCAAGATCAGGATAGCAATTCCAGGGGAGGGAACTAGTTAAGTAACTCTGGTCCTGCCATACAGTACTAATAGGAATACTAGCATGCACCAAATGAAGCCCAAGGTCATGGAAGACAAACAGACAAGGTATACAAAACAACTCCATAACAATCGTTTCCCCCCAAAAAATACCTAAAAAGGATATGTTAACCCTTAACAGAACAGGAGATAAATTCATACAAGCATATACATTAGCACCAAATAGAAATAACAAAAGAACGCATGAATCCGCATTTCAAATAAAATTCATTAGATCAACCAATGTATTTTGGGCAAATGAATATCCTCATAAAAGATCTTCAAACACTTCACAACAAGAGAACACAGGCACGCGATTGTTCCACCAATCAATGAAGAGAGAACTTAGTGCACCCAACCAATCAGACATTGCAATGCCCGCAGCACAGTTTTCATAATCATTCCTGCATGGCAAAATGTGATTTTGCCATCTACAAATATATAGAAAACGTGATGCATAACTTAGTTATGGGGGTAATAATTAGAAGGCCCTAAAATTTTGTTATTGTGACAAGAATTTGCATTTCACTGAAAAGGAATCATAATTCAAGCCAGCTTTTACAAGTTCAGATTCTTGAAGTAACTTTTTTTTTTCTTTCGTACAAGGCTATAATATGCATTTACTGAACCTTAATCAACTATAATATGCGTTTTGTCTGTAGTTCTTGAGTCAACTGGATTACTCTCTAGACATATTGAGACCTCCTAATCTTGATAAGTTTATGAAATGTAAACTTCAGTTCACAATCTTGCCAAAGTATGTCAATAAGCATTTTAAATGCATCCAAAGCATGCACAAGCCAGTACGATCCATCTATCAATAAAAATCAAACAAAACAAACATAACAAAAAAGAAGTAATCCAACAAAGCCCCAAGTTGAAATTACTTAAAGCACAAAAAATAGAAAAGAAAAGAAAAGAAAAGAAAAGGCAATGGTGGGTTGCAAGCCACAAACTTGAGTGGACAAAATTAACTCACAAACTAAACAATCATAAAGCTCCCAGTTCACAACTCCAAAGTACCAAGTGCAATTGGCAAAATTTTCTCCAAAAATTATACAAGCATGAGAAGATAAAGTAGCCAGACATGTCATATCGAGTAAAGCCAACTTCTTCAGGGCAGAAGTAAGTTAGGATTTTTCTCAGTTGTGATCCAAATAAGTGGCAACCTTCAATTTCAGGTACCAGAAATCCAAACCAACTCTCCAAGGATTCATCACAAGATAACCAAGAATCACCAAAAGGCACTTAAATGAAGCACTCCAGCCGATCCAAAACCACAAACTAGTAAACACCATATGGGGTTACCATAATTCTTGTAAATTTTGAACCTTTCATTTAAACAAAAACACAAGTCCCAAAACACACTCCAAAATAAGCTATAAAATCACACCAAGTCCACAAAAGAATCCTACAAAATCAACAAAATGGAGTTCATCTAAGACGCTCCACATCTTACAAGGGTCAACAAAGACACAATCTTTACTTCAAAAAACAATCGCGAATTCAAAAAAGAAAGGAAAAAACCCTCCAAACCTTAGAAAATAATAAATAAACAAGGTAAAGTGAGTATAGAAATGACAAAAACTCAGACGGGATGCCAAAATAAAAACATGGGACCTTCTAAATATACTCAAAAACACAAAACGAAAGTAAATTTAAAGAGAGAAAAATACCACAAATCTTGATGGATGCTTCAAGCTCCAGCAAATTAGGCTGTTGCAAGAAAATCTCTCTAGACACCACACAAAGTTGTCGGATCTCAGACTCTGATAACTGAACCTGCTTCCCGGGTTTGCCTCTAACCTCTAATAACCTCTTGATTATATCATCAAGAACTGCTTGCTCCATTTTTTTTCCTCTAAAAAGTAGTACTCTTTTCTCGAATTCTTGTAAAAATCAAGACTTTAACGGTAAGAAGTCAACGGGTATGATTCTTGAGAGATGGAGAGAGTGAATGAGGATGAGGAGGAGATGGAGGTGAAAGAGAGTGAAGGAATGATAGCATGATGGTCTTTTTGGAGATGAACAGAAATGGCGCAGAAGGCTGTCGTTTTGTATAGGTTGGGGCAGAATTTGTGGATTTCTTTAGGGGCTGGGTTTGTTTCAAAGGAGAAAAAGTGGAAAATTCTTTTGTAGAGAGAAAGAGAGAGCAACTGAGCTGACCTAGACTGAAGAGAGAGAGGGCGAGGGCAAAAGAGAGTGGGCAGTGGATGTTGTGAGCATTTGCTAAATTTCTTGAGTGGAAAATTTCTTATATTGAGAATGCAAAGAGTGTTTTTCATTTGCAAAGAGTTTTTCCTTTTCAATTGTTGTCTAGTTCACAGAGAGTCTGTTTTTATATTTTTAAAAGATTTATTTATTTTTATTTTAAATTAATATATTTTTAGTATTTTGTGCTAATAACATAAAAAAAAATTAAATAAAAAAATATTATTTTAATATATTTTTAAATTAAAAATATTTTGGAATATAAACAAGTAACCACACTTTCAAACAAATCTAAAATTTATCATTTTTTTCACATGATCTCTAAATAATAAAAAATAAAATTAGAAAAATTTCAGCCAAAAAAATAAGAAATTGTTCTTTGATTATGTTTTTTTTTTCTCCTTGATTATTAGGATTCAAAGCTCTCACTAGATCGTAAAAGGTAAAATTTCTATAAATATTTTCATTGTAAACTGAATGAATAACATTTGACTGAAAAGATAAGCTATTTTCCAATATGTAAGAACTTATTTGAAAGTGCTATTCAATTATAAAACTACATAAAAATATTTTACTTTTTTAAAAATTAATAAAAATATTTTACTTGAAAAATATGATACCCAACTTTTACAATATATATTTTTTCATAGCATCAATACTTTTATAAGCATTTACCTTTGATATAGAACAAGCGTGCAAAATATTCATCCCGTCTATGAAAAAAAAGAGAAGAAATTGGCCGAGTGAATATTTGTTTCTTTTCTTGATTTTCTAGATTTGGATTTTGGAAACAATACTTGAAAAATTATTAAATTTATATGTAGAGTTAAGTTGTTGTGGGAAATGTGTTTATAAAATCATTCAAGGTTTAGAAGGTATTTAAAAAATATTTTTTATTCGAAAATATATTAAAATAATATATTTTATTTATTTATAAAAAATTATTTATGACATTAACATATTAAAATAATATAAAAACATAAAAAAAATATTAATTTCAAGTAAATAAAAAATAAATATATTTTTTTCAAAATATTTTTGAAATATAAAAACAAATAGGTTGATATGCAAACTAAATCAAAAATATATTTATTGTCAAAAATAAATAAATATATATATAACAAAAAATATGGTGAAAAAAAAAACCCTCACGCTTGTTTATAAGTTAAGCTTGTCTTGTAAGAAAATATATTGGTGACTGTAATATTATCAAACATGTTTTTTTATTTATTTATATATTAACTTCATGTTGCCTAACACCCAACAAATGGCAGTCTCTTAGAGTATTATGCGTGGGTGGCATTAATCACATTTTTATTTTTTAGTTAATGAAGATCTTTTTTTTTTATCATAATCTTCTATCTATAACGATTAATTAATTATAGATAATTGATTTGGAATTTCAGTCAGTTTTTAATCAATGAGGATTATTATTGTTCTTTTTTTTTCCTAATGTCTCGTTAAATTTATGCTTTTCTCAAAAGCTACATATTGGATTGCAAGTTATTGAAAATGGTATGGAAGACATATTTTTAACTCTCAAGTAGAAATGGAAGGACGTCTTTAAGGGCTTCTAGTCCTGAAAAAATTCACGGTTTTTTGTTTCATAGATAATATATTTTTAAAAGGTATTTTTTAAATATATTTTTAATATCTTAACATTAAAATCATAAAAATATTATTAATTTGATATTTTTTCAATGCAAATATACTTTTAAAAAACATTTAAAAACAAAAGCTGATGTCGTGCTGTTTATTATTACAGCTAGATTTATCAATTAAAAATATTAATTTTTTATTTTATTTTTTAATATTTTAATATTATAATTATTAGAAACAAATTCAATCTAACTAATGGTGGGTCAAGTGGGGCCACTTAGAGTTACTGATGGGCCCATAAAGCTAGTGTCACATAGCACTCCAAGTTTTTGGTATCGGAAATCCAAGCACATAAACAAACAAAACACAGGTGTATGTCCAGTTTTTGGTCTTTGGTCGGAGAAAACCTTTGAAAATGACTGCCTGGCAACTTCTTGTTTGAGGTCGTTCTGTCCAATGTTTTAACAGCTTTCTAGTTTATTTATTTATGTTTTTTCTCCGTTGCATTTTGTTGCCAAAGCTGAGGTATTTATATTGTTTTTTATTTTATATATAGAAATGATTATTTTTTAAAGTATTTTTTATTTTAAAATATATTAAAATAATTTATTTTATTATTTAAAATTTAATTTTAACATCAACAAATTATAACAATTTAAAATTATAAAAAAATTTATTTAAAAAAATATCACAAAATTTTAAATATATTTTTTAAAGAACAAAACCAATGCAATCTTAAGTTTATGATGTATTTATTAATAAAGTTAATTGAAGATAGATATACCTACCAGCTAGCTCTTTGGAAAAAACAATTGTTATGCATTTTGATTGCTATTTTTAATTATTTAATAGGTGTTCTAGTAGTAAAATCTTGGGATTAAAGGATTTGTCCTGTGATCTTAGATTTGAGTCCTGCGGTTATTAATATAATGGTCATTGATAGCTTACATGATCGTTAACTTCAGGGCTTGTAGAAAATCGAGGTGTACGTAAACTGGTTCAGTCACCCGTATTAATAAAAAAAATTAAAAAAGAAGAAGAAGAAATT
This sequence comes from Populus alba x Populus glandulosa, assembly GCA_033617975.1. Taxonomy (NCBI): domain Eukaryota; kingdom Viridiplantae; phylum Streptophyta; class Magnoliopsida; order Malpighiales; family Salicaceae; genus Populus; species Populus alba x Populus glandulosa. The sequence goes on along the minus strand of CM066155.1, from coordinate 3,327,061 downwards.
GCCATCTTCATTTGCATGGAATCAGTCTCTCCATAGCAGTAGGTGAGATGACTGAATAGAAAATTGAATGGTAGATTAGGTGAATTTGAACCAATTATGCTTTGAAGAAGGGAAAAAAAGAAGAAAAAAGATTTGCCCGTGTGCTATTTCTCAACATGTGATTTCATCATCTTTGTTACCTAACGAAATCAAATGGGTCTTGGAGACAAATAATAAAATCGAATTACTCTATAATGAGTCAAATTCACCTTTCATTTTTCCATCCATTCATAACTGCTAAGGTTATAATATTCTCAGCTTTTACTCCATGCGAAGAGTGCTCGGATCCTTCCCTTGGATATAATATTAGCTTGCCCGTGTGCTATTTTGAGAGTAAAATTTCATATTCTGGCCTAGGATCCTTAAGTGTCTGTTTTCACGGTGTCTTTGGAAACACGATATAAATTGTATATTTTTAAATTTTAAATTTTTTTGTTAATTTTTTTTTATGTTTTAAAATTATTTTGATGTATTAATATCAAAAATAATTTTAAAAAAATAAAAAATATATATTATTTAAATGCATTTCTAAGCCAAAAAACACTTTAAATCGTAACTATTACCACAATCCCAAACAAACCTTAAACAATGATACAAGTTTACAAAGTTATAGTGCTCGTAATTTCACCTTTATAATAGTGTTTAAGATTGTAGTACAATGTGTTTTTCAAAATGTTATTTACTTGAAAATATATTAAAATGATATTTTTTTATATCAACACATCAAAACAATTAAAAATATCAATTTAAAACTTAAAAATTTAATTTTTTTAAAAAAATACAGTCCAACCATACAAGCAAACATCTCTAGAATGAACTTGGTGCATGCCTTTCGCTGCATGATTAAACTAATTTTTATACAAAAAAGTAATGTTTTGGTATTGAAATTGATTTTAAAATGGCATAAATAACTAGTCATAATTAATGTGTAATGCTAATTAAGGTTAAGAAAATATTAGTTATTTTTTGACAACATGCGCTGCTTATAATTAAGGAGGGGACAACGAGAAATAAAATTATACGGCTGAAGCCTATTTTTGACCATTGGGGGCCACCGCATGCACCACCCAAAGCACGTGGTGGCCCCAACATGTCAATAGTTTTTTAATTTTTAAAAACATTATTTCAATATTAAATTACATTATCATTCTCAATCGAACATATAATTAACAAAAAAAAAAGTGACTAAAAGACTCTAATACTCTTGACCCTAGTCATTTACGTTTCTTGGATTCAAGGGCACGTATGTCATTTAATTATTTATAAAAAAAAATGAAAATACTAAGATACCCTACCCATGTTGTGCTGATTTTATTATTCTCAGGGGTATTTTTTATTTTATTATAATTAATAATATTAAATAAACAAAAATACCCCTAACCATATCTATAATGACAAATAAACCGTGAGAAAATATAAAAACACCCCTAGCTACAAGACAAGTTTTTTTTAGGCCATAGACATCACTTGACTATTGTAATGAATAATGAATTATCCATATTGCTACGGGGAAACCCTTTCTTTTTAGTTATTTATTTGTATCAGTTATATTATTATTATTATTATTATTATCATTACCATTGATATCATTATTACAGCTACTGTCATCATTATCACCACTATTATTATTATTATTATAACCATTATCATTATTATTATTATAAAAAAATAAACTTGATTTGAAGGCTATTATTATTATTATTATGATAACCACCACCACTACTATTTTTGTGTTTTCTCCTTGGCAAAAAGAAATATTATCATTCAATTATGCTTATATTTTGTTTCTTGATACTGACACGCATAATCTAGATTCTATTTGTGAATAATTATGCCTGGTATTTTTTTCAGGATTATTGCTACTATATTCTTATTACCTATCTAATATATTCCTATTATATCTAATTACCTATTTTATTTAACTAGAAGGCTACATCCAATACATTTAGATTTATATAATACATTTAATTTATATATTTGATTTTTTATTCCATTTTGCTTGAATAGAATTCAAATTTATATTCATTTAGAATTTATTTAAAAATATAAGTTAAAATTTCTTAGAATTTAGAATGATTTATCACAACTACAACAACAACTACTACTACTATATAAAAAAAAACATAAACTTGATTTGAAGGATAAAATTAAAAACTATAAAAAAATTGACAAAAGAATAAAGAAAAAAATAAGAAATAAAAAGAAAAATGACCAAATTGATATTATTATTATTATTATTATTGAAAAAAAAAACATGATATGAGGGATAAAATTGAAAACCATAAATACTTTGACAAAAGAGCAAAGGAAAAAAAATAAAGAATCAAAAGTAAAAGGACTGAATTGAAAAACTTACATTTACAAATTAAAAGTGAAGGATTAAATTGAAAATAAATAATTTTTTTTAAAAAAAATACAAAAATCAAAACTAAAAATACTGAATCTGAAACACTGACAATAATAAGGACCAAAATTGATTTTTTAAGGTAAAAGAGGGAACAAACTATCCACCTTTAGATGCCATGTGCCCCCAATAAAGGAAGAAGACATGGAAGGAACAAAATGAAATGGTGAAAACTCATTTTACAAGAAATGGGAGATAGTAAATGTATTGTCTAAAGTGTACAGTGTCTTCCACATGCTAACATATGTGCCAATAATTTTTTACATTTAAAAACTATAAATTAAATAATAAATTATGTTATAATCCTCAATCAAACAAATAATTACAAAAAAAAATGAGAGAAAAAGACACCAGCACCCCTATTTCAATGGAATAATTTTTTTATCTTTAAAGTTACATGCGTAATCTTATTGTGTTTTTTTTTTTTAAAAAAAGATAACAACCACACTGCCTTAGAATGTTATAATCCATTTTGTCTTTATTTTCAAACATATTTTCAAAAAAATAAAAAAAAACTGAGAAAAATTTAAAAAATTAAAAAGGGAAATGAAATTCTTTAATCTATTCCGACAATTCTAGTTGCTCGTTCTCATATCCAAAACAAATATTTATTTTCTTTGTATAATTTATAGCATGATATTATTGATTTTGTATGGATATCGTGAATATTCAAATCGTTGTTGTGTGAAAACATCAGGATACAAAGCTATCATGTATCTATTCATTTTGGGGAGTGTGATAAAATGGAATCAATACCCATGAAAACAACAGGGTTGAAAGGATGAGATGATTTTTGTGCGTGGAGGTTTGATTTTTCTTTTCTTGTTTTAACTTTGTGAGCAGTTGTTTGATTTCATACTTGGATGTGATTTTTTTGCTCGTTATGGATTGTAGTTTATACTCAAATAATGATTTTGAACATTTTTGTTTTAAAAGATACAATCATTTTTCTTGTATAAAAATTATTATTTTATTTAAAAATCAACTTTGTTGGTGGTATGATATTACAATTTTTAGAAACGTGATCCAGCTCGTATTTTAAAAAAAATTAAATTTTTATTTGTTAAAAATTATTTTTTTTTTATGATTTTAAATTGATTTGATGTTTTAATTTTAAAAAATAAAAAATATATTATTTTAATATATTTTAAAATAAAAATAATTTATACCACACCTACAACCACCCGCAAACATGCCTTAAAAATCCTATTAAAGATCCTATCAATTGAACGTTGAAACTTTAATAAAAATAATAAAAAATATATTTTTGATTTGTTCTGTGTAATTTATATTAAACCTAGGATTAGTAAGAACCTTTGACAAGTTCTATTTCTATGGATATGATTTGAAGGGTGCTAGAAAACCTCTACCCCTGCCAGCGGAGTCATATTTGAGGTGACAATATTTGTTTTTATACACATCCAAACATTATGAGGGAAGAAAAAGTTGTCTAAAAAACAGAGGAGAGAAAAGGCTTTCAATCAGCAACATTTCAACCACAGAGATGATTTGGTGTTTTTAATAATGCCAAAAAAATATATAAGAATTCAAAAAGTTTATTTTAATTAATAAAAATATAGCTAATTTTTAAGGTATCTATTCTTACTCCTCATTTTGCTTCACTTTAATGAAAATGAAAATAACCCTGAACAGAGAAACAAAAAATCATGAGAACAAAGATACTGTGAGAGATAGAGAGGACAAAAGAGGGTTGCTGAGAACTACCAAGGATATTCAGAGGTGGCGACGACGATGTTGATTACTCTGATGTCACAGAGAATTTGGCAATGGTAGTGAATTGATGGGCGACGATGCAAGACAGAGGGAAGAAATCAAGGAAAGTTGGTCTCTCTGTGTAGGAGATCGGCTACAGAGAGAGAGAGAGAGGTAGAGAGAGGAGAGGAAATGAGGATTTGTAACATTAGGAATTCAGGATAGGGTTTTTGGATTTTATGCTTCTGTTTGTACTGTGACTCATCGAGATTAGTTAAAATTTATTATATATTTTTTAAATTATTTTCTTATATATTAAAATTGTTTTGATAGGATAGTGTTAAAAATAATAATATTCAGAGTTTTTGAGTTGTTATTTTTTTATTTAAAAATAATATTTATTTTATTTTTTAAAAATTATTTTTGATATTAACATATTAAAATAATATAAAACATCAAAAAATATTAATTTAAAATAAAAAAATTAAATTTTTTTTAAATACAAAAATAAATATAACTAAAACTAAACAAAACAAATTTTGTTTTTCAAGTTATTTAATTTTTTTCTCACCCCAACTTTTCACCCCATTAAAGTACACGTGTTTCGTTTGGAAGACCTGCAAATTTTCTTTCAGATTCTGCCCTTTCCCGGAAAAAGAAAAAGAAAAACACCAAAGCGACCCAGTTGGTGAAAAGAGCACATCGAGATGCGAAGAGGTGGTGGAGGACGAAGGGGCTCTGGGAACTACACGAACCCGTGCTTGACCATGCACCAACCATGGGCGTCATTGTTGGTCTATGGTATCAAACGCATTGAAGGCAGGTCGTGGACTGCTCCTATTAGAGGTAACAAAAAAAATAAAAATATTTCACTCATAGAATTTATACTTGGTGCAAATTATGAAAACCCATTTGGTATTTTTATTGGTAGTGTGGTTATTGATAGGAAAGTTATGAGCTTTCGTAGTGTAAATATTGGTACCCAGTTCAAGTTTCGTGTTTTAAAAAATGGATAGTTTGTTTCTTTGGAGTTTGGTGTTATTTGCTTGATGGGGAAAGTAGGGAAGAAGAAGGGAAGGACTTGGGACTTTTTTTGGTTATTAGAAGGTTTTGCTTAAGGTTTGGAGTTGTGTTTATATTTTATTTTTTTGCGTAAGGGTTTGAATGTCACTGAATATTGATAAGATAACAACTTTGAAAGCACTGTTTTGTTTTTAGTTGGGCTGTGGTTTCTTTTTGTCTAAAATGGACCCTTGAATGGTTGATTTTCATTTCAAATGGCAAACTTGAAAAGAAAGGTTTTTAGTGTTCAAGGGAAATTGAATGCCTCCATGGTGTTGGATGTTGGCTACATCTTTGGTTCAATTTTCGGAATGATGCTTCAATTACAAAAGGAAAACAAAGCAATATCTTCTTGTATCGTGCTTTCATCTTACCAAAGAGAAAACTCCAAGATGTACAAGAATACAAAAAAAAAAAAAAAAAGACAACATGGAAAAATATATCTAGTATATTGATATACAATCATTTAATACAATGCTGGAAAGGAATGATTTCTTGGAATTGAAACGTTTTTGTATCACATGTCATAGCAGACAATCATAAACAAATTTAAAGTTGAAATCCAGGAATTGTCTTGGGCTTAACTATGGAACTCATCAACCACAGTTATATGACATGTTAGGAGGAAGTCCAGTAGGCACTCCATCTATTTCAGCATTATGATTTTTTTCCCCTTCTTGTTGAAGATGTTATTAAGCGTACAAAAACTTGTATTTTGAAGGTTGCCTTTGGATTCATGCTGCAAGTAAAGTTCCGGAGGAAGATACAATCAAAGCAATGGAAGATTTCTATAGAGAAATTTATGCAGTGAATGGCATCACTGACATAAAGTTTCCAGAACATTATCCTGTTTCAAGACTTTTAGGTATCTGGGCATCGGTGCTTTTGATGTCATGTCTTTCTATTTACTTCTCAAGTCTTAGCATCTAGTTCGATGCTTTCTTTCCTTCTTAATGAGCTCTGTGGATTCATGAAATGATTAGTTTTGGATTTATTGACACCACAACGAGTCATTGTTTGTTTTCGGAATTGTTGGTTCTCTATACTTTTTAATGAGAAAGGAAGTGGTAAGTTAGTCAAGTATTGCTTAAGATCATACGTAGGCATACATTTCGTGTGTCCCCATCTCATGCTTGAGCGAGTAACCTGTGTGACCATTTTCACTAACGGGGGTATTGGTATCTAGCATGGGCATTTCTACACATGGCTAGAGATCCTGGCCAGCCTTGAGTGTTGAAAATGCACCACACTGAATTAATTTCCACCTAACTTGCTGGATTTGCAGCCCTAAGTAGAACTTGATCCTGGTTTAATATGAATAATGTTTGTGTATGACACCATATACACCCATAACACTTGGAATGATCAACACCCTCATGGATTTGTTGAAAATGCTCCTGCACTTGTGAATGATCAACACAAGCAGCCTTGTACACATAGGGTAACTAATTGTCAAATCATATAAGCAATACATCTTTACAAATGACCATCTGGGGCAGATATTATTGTAGTCTGCTGTCTTATATCAATCATCAGTCTTTACTCAATATCGACATACTGTAGGTTTGTGCTAAATTTCTTTTTTTTTTTTCAATTCTAAAATCATTTCTCCATAAAATATTAAAGAGAACCGTGTTTACTTACTAATATTTCTAAAATAGAATGCAAGGGCTTCAAGCCTTCAATGGGGTTATCTTTAAAGTAATGAATGACAAAGAGATAGAACAACAAGGAACCAAGCAGGGCCTAGGTTTCCAAAATGGACAGGAGAATTCGGAAAACAATTTATAGCAGTTTTCTAGTCCTGCTTTGTAGATATCTTTTCCCCTGAAACTATAGAGTTCTCCACAAATAAACATGACTGATGTTTATCCTGAGCTGGAGTTTGAGGCCTTAGCTTATTTTCTGTAGTTTTAGATTTTGAAATGTGAGAACCAGTGAGCATGCTCGACTGTTGCTTCCTATGTTGTTTCTTGAGTTCAAAATTTTGACAATATAGGATGTCTTTTTATATTATAGGGTGTGTTGATGTGGTTGGCTGTGTTGGATGTGATGAGCTAGCAAGCTGGGAGGCAGTACCTGAAGGGGTAGGCAACCGTTTCTGACCTTTTGTCCCTGGACATACATCATCAATGATTCTGTAGATTGTGCTGACTAATCTAGATGAGTTTTACTGCTACAGGTGAGACTAGAAGGACAAACAGATTTTTGCTGGCTTTGTGAACAGCCAAAGGTATGATTCTGTGAATGTTTATTTGAAAGTGTGCTTAATGTGCTGATCATTTTCCCTCAATGGATGCAGAAATTGCTAGTTCCTTTTGAGATGCGAGGCTATCAACGTGTTTATAACTTGGAAAAGAAGGTATATGTGGTACATTAAAGTTAATTCATTGACCTCTGCTTTAACATGCGAACATATCTGTGTTTCACAGATATATGAGGCTGCTGTTAGAGGTCTTGTCAGTGTTGAAGGTCCAATGCCAGTAAAATTTCCCCTTCCAGATCCTCAAGATCCCTTTTCCTTAAAACCAGGCTCTATTTCTGAAGGGTTCTCTGAAAATGAAGCATCCGGAGTGGAGAAGTCAGACAGTCTCAGTGCAGCAATTGTTGGTGCACGCGCAGCAGCTACACAGTTCAACAAGAAAGATTAAAACCTTCTAACTATTACCATGAAAATTGCTATTCCAACTCCACAAGCATGGTCAACCTGACAGCAAATCATTGGAAGAAGATAAAATACCACAGAGCTACTCATGTGGACGTTCTGATGAGGAATCCTCAGTTCCAAGCCACACAGCAACACAATCCCATTCAGTACTACGAAAGCAGTAGTCGCAGTCAAACCGGTGAAGATTCGAAATAGATTCCTGGAGCTTCAACTAAGGGTTTTTGTCGACTTATCAGTGGTGATCTTTTTTTAATTCTGTTCTGTTGTTGCCTGCTTTAGTAATTTTCCAGATTCAACTATGTATGAGAGGGATATGCCTGGACAAGCTCATGCTCTTATTGCAATTTAATATACTAAGAAAATCTTGACAGTTTCAAGTCTGATTTCAGTATCTGATGTCTTTGATCCAAATACAAGTTCAATTCTGGCTGAGATCCCATGCCTGGTTGTGCGTTACTGCCATAAATAAGCACCGGATGCATGTCTTCATCTCCCAGTTCATATCAGCATGACAGGATATTCTAATTTGTTTGAAAGGATTCTCCATTTTAGATATGCTCTACGACATAGCGCTTATTGTAAATAGGCTAGACAGTTGATCACTAGAAGTGGGATAAAATTGCTACACAGGTTAACTTATATATAATTTTTTTGTATTTAAGTTAACTTAAGCATTTATAATAATTATTGAGAATTCTAATTTTCTTTTATGTTTGATCTGAATTACTTTAACATTGTCATCCCTCCTCTCCACGACAAAATGTGTGTTGGTGGAGAAACAACACATTTCAGTATCTGAATTACTTTAATAATTGGTCAATTGACTTTGTCAAATTAATACTTTCATCACGGGAGTCTCAAATGTTTAAATAGAAATGCCGGCAAGGTATCGCAATTTCGCAGCTTGCAGGTGTTTTCCTGCCAAGTGTTGCATGGAAAGCCTTGGAGCGGTCGTGCTCATACAATAGTTTAATTCACCTGTTGCTTTACGCTGAGGATCACTGCCCAAAGGCTATATCTGCTTTCCATATAACACTTTCCAGGAAAACACCTGCAAGCTCCGAAGTTGTGATTCCCATGTCTAGCTGTCTTTGACTTGCAGCAAAATCTCTACCAAATTAACCCCTTGAAATCAGAGCGCTAACTGAGAAGAAGTGCCACTTGAAATTAAATTAGTGTTAATTAGAGGGTTTCATGCACCAGCAGCCACACATATAAAATGGCATGTCGAGTAGTATTCCATGGATAACAAGCAACAATGGGCATAGCTTATTTGCTTTCTTTCATTTTGATCCTTGAGCTGCTTCTATCATCTCATATCGGCAACACCGGCAAAGCCTCTGCACGGGAAGCTCCTCCGTCTTGGTCTTCCCCTGATGTGATTTCATCAAATGAAATCTCTTATTACAAGTTGAAGGGGGTGTCTAGAAGGACAATTCCATCACCTCCACCTCCAATGGTTCATGCTCCTACTCATTACAAAAGTCCTCCACCACGACCGCCGCCGCCGCCGCCTCCTCCTCCTCCACGACGACGACGACCACGAAGACGACCACCACCACCACCACCATGTTGATGCTAGATATCATTCTTCAAAAGATTGTGTAGCATCCATCGATCATTCACATGGATTTAATAAGTTTCAAGCTTCAAGGGATTTTTGCTTTCCTTTAGTGTCTATGATGGTATCCGGCAATATATATATATATATATATATATATATATATATATATATAATGTCATTTGTATAATACATGTAAGCCGTGGATATCAGATGTAAAAGTACTGAAAGTGCCTTAACAACTAAGGTTGTGTAACTTCCAAGGATATTGTTTATTTGATTGTCTCTATATCTATTGATTTATTTATTAAGACTTATTATCTAGAATTATTAGGATTGGATTTCTAATTATTTAGTTTACTTACCAAGGCCCATGATGGGGGCTGAAATTCATCTTTTTTAAACTTAAAAAAAATATTTAGATTATAAAAAACTATTTAAGATAGGCAACATGTAAACTTTAAAATCTTTATCTAATTTATATTTAAAATTTAAAATTAAACTGTATAAAAATCATTCAATCAATTTAATAGTTATAAAAATAATATAAATATTGGATAAAAAAAAGTGTTTTGGTTTTAAAAAATAAAAATATATTTTTTAATATTAAGAGTTCTGCATATACACGACATTTATGATTAACCTGCCAAATCAAGTATGAATTTACCTTTTTCATTTTCTAAATGACAAGACAGGCTTCTTGTTACACGTTGGACCGAAATAAAGCACAAAGCAAGAATATTATTATTAATTCAGGGTAACAAATGTTAAAAAGTGGGTGAGACCTTAGCTGAGTTTCACTCTTGGAATCCTGGATATTAAACCTGGTTTGGCTAGACATTTATCCAAGATCTGGTCAATTTTATAATTTGACCAGTCTGAATTTAATAAAAAACCAGTCAAGATAACAGTGTAGAGAAACCCGATCGATTTGGCAGGTCAACCCATAACTCGGGTGAACCCGGACAAGACCCGATGTTTTTTTTTTTTTTCAAATGTAGGATTTGAAACCCAGTAATATATATACTTTATGTTTTCAAGAAAAAAAATTATGTTTTTTCAATGCGGGATTTGAAATCCTTATGTATATATATTTTATGTTCTCAAGAAAAAAAATTATGTTTTTTTGATGTAGGATTTGAAACTTATAAATATATATACTTTATATTTCCAATAAAAATATTAAGTTTTTTCAATGTAGGTTAATTTTTTTTTTGGTTTAAATACTTTAATTTAAAAGGATAATATAATATCTTTTTAATGTGGGATTTGAAGCCCTTTTGTATATATATTTTATGTTTCCAAGAAAAAAGTTATGTTTTTTTAATGTAGAATTTAAAACCTATTAATATATATATATATATATATATATATTCTATGTTCCAAAAAAAAATATTATGTTTTTTCAATGTGGGATTTGAAACTCAATAGTATATATACTATATGGTCTAAGAAAAAAAATTATTTTTTCAATGTAGGATAAAAATGTTTTTAGTTTAAATACTTCAACTTAAAAACTTAACATAATATATTTTTAATGTGGGATAATTTTTTTTAAAAAATATTTTTTAAAACTTTATTATTTACAATATATATAGTTTAAATTTACTAGATTTTTTTAAAATTTTTTCATATAAAATATTAAAATTTTAAATATTTATTTTTATTTTTTTGAATTAACTCCATATGACCATAAAACCAAAAACCCGATCACTTAGACCAGTCAATTTCCGAAAAAGGTTTAATAAGTATGCTTGAAATCATTTCATCATTTTGTTCATCATCCATCAGTTTGCCACCCTTCTCAACTTCTTGTTCAGCGTTTTTTCTGCCTTGCTGCGTTCCTTTAGCACAGCAATCTACAAAATTAAGCGGGACGCGAGCTATCCTATATTTTTAAAAAATTTAAAAAATATATATATATATATATATTATTTTAAAATATATATATTTTTATATATTTTAAATCATTTTGATATGCTATTTTAAAAATAATTAAAAAAAATAAAAATATTATTTTAATATATTTTAGTATAAAAAACATTTTAAAAATATTGTAATTTGGTTATTGTAAATAAAAATATAGTATAATAATATTCAATATAAAACAAATTATAGATTTATTAATGGAAAACGCTAGATACTGGTAAATGTAAATTTTTTTAATAGATATAATTTCCCAATTTAATTTTTTTGACGAAAGTTTTGATTTTATGTATTCAAGCTTTTATGATTTTTAAATATATATTTTTTTCTCTTTTAATTTTCCAATTTAATTTAATCTCTGGCCTATTGACCAAAAAGAAAGGAAACTCATTTTTCCATTAAGATCTTCATGAACATATATAAACATTGAAAGTTCATCTTCAAATTACGAAGTTACATTTCCTCGAAGACCCCATTGAATATGCGAATCCCAAACAACAACCAATCAAGAGAAATTCAAGAGGCTCAACTAAAAACTGGTACAGTAGTTGAAGAGATTTTCTCTTTTCAATGAGACTCATCAAAAATATGCATGAAAGTTACGAGAGCATAAGGTCTTCCAATTTGGTAAAGTCCCCATGTTTGTAAAACGTAGCTCATGTGGATATAAAATTTGTTTGTTTTTATGTTTTAAAAATATTAAAAAAAATTAATTTTTTTTATTTTTATATTAATTTCAAATTAATATATTTTTAGTATTTTTAAATAATTGATATCAAAAATAATTTTTCTAAAAATAAAAAATATTATTAATATATATTTTAATATAAAAAAATATTTAAAAAATAATTATAACCATATTAATAAACTTCTGCTGTTTCAAGAGTTTGCTGAGTTGACAGGTTCCAACCTCGCATCAATCGTAGTCATCAGTCTTGAAGCCGCCTGTTTCAGCGCTCCATCATCAACGAGACCAACCCCATCGCATTTTGATTAGAAAAAACCAACAAAGACCAACGCCTAATTTTTTTTTTTTTTTTGTGTACAGTCTTTTATAGCATGTATGGGGTCATAGATCCCGTGTCCTGAATTCGTTTCTCTTCTTCTTTTGAATTAACTTGTCAACTAGCCTCTCTCTCTCTCTCTCTCTCTCTCTCTATATATATATATATATATATATATATATATATCAGCCAAGTTGCAGAGAGGGACAAAGACCAGCGTGCTGCTACAGCAGCGCACACACAAAACGGCCCTTTGGAGACCTATGAGATCCCATCTTAGTATTTCACCAACGTTGTTTGAGAACCACTACACTGCCCACAGATTTGCTTGAATTCAAAATCCATATATAAATAGGAAAAAATTCAAAAAACAACAAGAAGAATAATGAAAATTATGAAACAATAGCTTTCAGATCTAATTTGGCCTAAAAATAAAATTAATCAGCTAGCAAATGAGCTGCCCTTAGACAATTATATACTTAAAATATTTTGATAAAATTTTAGTTTAATCAAATCATCAGATAAAAATTTATATCTATTATAATTGAACAAGAAAAAATAAATAAATAAATTTCCAAAATAGTAGGTTCCTAGCCTAATTTAGTTTAATCCATCGGTTAAATCCAAATTTATAATTGAACTACACATTGGGCTTGTCTAGAACTCCTGACAACCTATAAAGTTTTAACGATTAAAAAAGTGATACAATAAAAATAATGATGCCAAGAATGATGAAAAAATTACCGACGTCAGACTAAACTCTTGTATCTTGAATAACGACCAGCTCTTTCAATGTTGTTGGGCATGAGAAACAAATGTTTTTCCTGGAATATGTTGAAGTCATTGATGTCGATAGCAAAATTAGTATAATCTGACATTATCTTCTTCTTCTTGTTGTTTTATTTTATTAATGAGTTATAAAGTCTTGACTGCTCTATAATTTCTTCTTTATCTTAATTCAACCACTAGAACGACAATGACACTGAGTGGTCAGGTTTCACTGTATAGTGATTCAACCGAGTTATGAAGAAAGGATTATTGATCAGTACGTTGGTCTCTGAAACAAGAAGGTTGCTTCATATATATCCGATGGGTGCAATTTCTTGTTTACTAATGTTTATCTTCATCTACGCTTTGGTTTACTCGCATGTTTTAGGGATGGCTTTCTGTGCTATTCCTTCTAACAATGGCACTGGTTACAAGTTAAAGAGATTGCAAATAAATATGGCATTACGACGACAATCAGCTCCTCCACCACCTCAGCCTGCTCCAAGGCGTGGACCGGTGCTCTGAAATTTAAACGGGTGACTCAAGGCGGTCGACACGCCTATATATATATATATATATATGTTCATCCTCTTCTTGTTTCTTTCTTTATTCTTTTCTTTTAAGTCTAGAAATCTATCAATACACCATTGCATATTACACGTTTTATCAATCATATTTCAATTAATTGCAACTTTTAATTTGTTATTACCCTTTTATTAACTATTTTTATAAAAATTAACAATCACGCATCTAACATATATAATTAATAGTTTCAGTGTAAATTCAAATAAAATATACATACATAAAGTACTCTTTTAAGGGGAATTGGAGATTTTCCCACATCAAGCGCCTCTTTAATATTTTTAAAATCATTCTTCTTAACATTGAAGACATTTTATTTTATGTTTTTTTAATTGTTAGATAATCACCATAATTTTATGATATATTAAGAGAGTTATTTTAATTTACCTTATCTAATAATCCCTCTGCCAATTAACTTCATTCAAACGGTCATTTTCACAACATATGAGTAATATTTTTCATATAAATTGATGGCAATATCCCTTTAGATCAATAGTGGATACCCCTTTCAATATATATATATATAAATGATGCAATATATAAGTATATATAGATAAATTTCTCCATGATATTATAAAGCCATTATTATACCAAACGCTGAATTACTATCACTCTTTGTTTTTAAATTGTGTCCGCTGGACAAGGTAACTTATAAGTCAACTTCCAAACCATTTCACAGCTGACAAGTTGACTTCAAAGGCTTTGAAACAATAAATAGAGGCAAGTAGTAAGTATTTCATGAATGTTATGAAGCAATGACAGTTCATTTCATGAATATCCATGAACCTGTTCATCTTAGCAGTTTCTGCACCCACGGCAAAAACTTGTTATGGCAGGGATATCGGCGTCCATTTCTACAAAATGGAGCTTTCATGAACGGTGTTGCATCGTATCCCAGAGTGGTTAATGGTTATAATGAACTTAGGAGGAGAGGAACTGCTCCCGTAACTCAGATCCATCTCTGCTCCGGTGGCCAACAAGCGACATGGTATATGGGAACACCACCAAAGTCACCTCCTGGAGTCATGCATTAAAACCAGCTTATGTCATGCATTCTGTAGTGTTTTTAATGTAAGTTGTAAATAATTAGCTTATCCCTTTCTACTAGCAGCAATTGATGTTCTTTAGGAATTTCACTGTATAGGTGGTAGGAGTTTCACCTGAGTGGGTCAAATTTTTTCTAATATAAAAAAAATATGTAAGATATGATAATTTTTTTTTTAAGGAGTTAGAAAATTTTGATACACAGTATATTAATTCATATAGGTTCAATAATCATGGTTAATTTAATAATACGATTAAAAAAAAGTTAATGATAGCAAAAAAAAGAGGCCATTGACTTATTTTAAAAAAAGGCTTATGATAAATTATTCAAGATAGGATATACAGCAAGGAAATTAAACAGCTGAGAAATAATACAGAAACGAAACATTAGGAGATCAAGCCTAGTTGAGAACTAGAAATCACAAGAACCCCTCTAAGAAAATGGAGGAAAGACGATTTAGATCCATCTTAAGATATGGCTCCAGGTGGTGGTGTGGCTTGACTGTTCATTGTGTGGGGAACAGGAGCTGGATTTCCCACACGTGCGGGAATTCTCCTCTTCTCAAACGCACGTAATCCGATTCTTGAATGCTCCATTTTATTGAGATATCGGACGGCATAGCAAGTTCTTGCACCGGGTCCAAAAGCTCCGAAAAGCAGCAAAATTGCTAACAATATGGAAGAAAGAACCTGCATTGTTATATGTGGCGATGGATGGATAGAGAGTGTGTAGGCTGTGAAGAAACCCAGTTGTGTTTGTCTGCTATTTATACAAGACAGGTAGAAGACTTTGAAGGTTTAACATATCCGGTCCCTTTAGTCGACCAACGGCGTTCCTTTTAATTTTGGTGAGAAGTTAATTTCCACATTCAGATTGATACATGACATATGATACAACAAATACAAATAATACATACACAATTCTATTTACTTTAGAATTTTATTATCAAATACTTTTTTAAAAAAACTAAAAAACCTGAAAATAAATAAATAAAACTATAAAAATCCTAAAAAAACTAGAAAAGAAGGAAAACAAAAAACTAACTTGAAAAATATTTTTTAAATCTAATTTAAAGATCTTTTGGTTCATAGTTAGCCCTCTTAGAAGATATTTTCTAATTCTAATTTAAATAATTTTTTGATCATATTTAGTTATAACGAGCTAATCCTTTTATAAAACTGGGCTGATAGAATGTCCTTGTAAAATTTGAATACATTTAATATATATATATTCTTTTGGTCTTTGAAAGAACGCGGTATTTCCTCAGGTCAGGTCCGTGGATGGCAGGAAATTATTAGTCAAAAAGAGTTGGCTGGAATTAATGCTGAAAAGCCTTTTGAAGTCATCCCTCCAATGGCAACTAAAAACTATTGGATTGAGTAGCAAATTGCTTTTTGTACTGGTTTGCCCATTTCTTTGCTGATATGTTTGTAGAAATGAATTTAATTACCTGAAAATTAAGCAAATATAACTGATTAAACATTTAATTCTATTAAAATACATGATTTAGTATAAATTTAATTTAAAATACTCATATAAATTAATAAAATAATACTTTCCACAGCTACCTAAGTTTTGATGAAGATGCATGCTTTTCTTTACTTTTAAATAGATGCATTTCTTGTAAATATTATATTATCATCTCACGAACATGAAACCATATTTAAGAAACTGATGTAGGGCTGGCTTGATCAGTCCCAAATGGCTAACAGGCACAAGAAATGTTGCTACGTATAAAAACTGTATCCTCCTTTGAGTCTTAATTCTAAGTTATGGGTTTGAAAGCACTTTTTTGAATTGAATATTAAGACTTTGAATTGATTTTATCACAATTTTCATAAATTGAATATTAAGGTTTACACGGCAAGCAAAAAGAGCAAACTGAACGGCGGTAGACTTTGAGCTGAATATGTTTGTGTGTGGACTAGACATAACTACATTTGGGACAGTCTCTATTAATACGAAGGCAAAGCAGGGCTCCAATATATGGGCCTCTAGCCCTTCTTTCGGCTTCATTTATGGGCTTATTTGAATATGTTTAGGCTCTAAGATCTTTTAAACATATTTAGTGAAGGTATTTTGCTGGGAAAAGAAAAATGAACTCGGATAGCAGGCCCTTTTTTTTATAAAAAAATTTAAAGATTATTTATCCATGTTGTGCTATCATCAGGTTAAATTTTTTTCAACATTCAAAATATATTTAAATATTGCTAATATGTTTTTTTTTTAAAAAAACTTTATGAGGGTTGGCTTTGCAGGTCCAAAAAAATACTTAATAACATGTAAAAATATAATTTAACTATAAATTTTTTAAAGATAATATATTTTTTTTAATATTAAATTAAAAACATATTGAATTGACTTAGGTAAATCCGGGTTAAGTCAAATTCGTCACCCAAATTCTAATACTATAATAATCTTATAAAAAAATAATCAAAACAAATTATGAAATCTAATTTCAAATTAACTTAATATTGAAGAATGAAATTGAAAAAAAAGAGTAAAAAAAGACTTAAAAAACCTGAATTAACTTGTCAAACCCGTGACCACATTATATGACGAAAACAACCCAATAAAAAAAAAAAATTTAATGTTGAAATACTTGTGATCCGATTCATGAGACCGAGATAACCTCTTACAAAAAAAAAATACAACCCAATTTAACCAGGGTAAAAATACCTAAACATACTATCTTCATCATAAAACCAAGATATTCCCATAAAAAGCAGATCAAAATGACGCAAGGAACAATATAAATAACTTAGATATTGTTTGGAAAAGCAGTTAAACCATGCATTTTTAAATTTTTATAAAAATTTAAAATTAATATTTTTTTATTAATTTGATGTATTAATTTTAAAAATAAAAAAATATTATTTTAATATATTTTTTAATAAGAATTATTTAAAAAAACCAAATAATCCCGACATCAGCATAGCCGCCATTAAGAACTTGAAGTAATAAATGTTGAGATCGGTGAGGATGACAAAAATTAGAGGTAGGGACTCTAGTCAGATACATGCATGCTCTTATGCAGATATATATATATATATATATATATATATTATTTTAGAAGGATATTTTGGGCTGAAGATGAACTGCTCTGACTTAAAGCATATAACGACCAACGGCATTCCTTCGAGTACCGCTGATGTAACATAATCTGTTTGATAATAACCCTCTGTAAGCTCTAGATTTTAATGGCACATAAATAGATTTTATTTTCCTTTGAGTACCGATATTGCTATCTTAAAAAGAACAAGAAATTGAAACGTGTAATAAAAGGAAAGAGGCATTTGCTTATGATAAATTATTCAAGATAGGATATACAGCAAGGAAATTAAACAGCCGAGAATTAATACAGAAACGAAACATTAGGAGATCAAACCTAGAAATCACAAGAACCCCTCTAAGAAAATGGAGGAAAGACGATTTAGATCGATCTTAAGATATGGCTCCAGGTGGTGGTGGAGGGTATTGTGGTGTTGGACGGTATTGTGGTGGTGCGATTTGACCGCGCAGTCCGTTGGGATCAGGAGGAGATAACTGATCTGGAATTGGCCTCTTCTCGATCGCACGCAATCCCCTTCTTGAATGCTCCATTTTATTGACATGTCGGACGGCATAGCAGGTTCTTGCACCGGGTCCAAAAGCTCCGAAAAGCAGCACAATTGCTAACAATATGGAAGAAAGAACCTTCATTGTTATGTGGCGATGGATGGATAGAGAGTGTGTATGCTGTGAAGAAACCCAGTTGTGTTTGTCTGCTATTTATACAAGACACAGGTAGAAGACTTCGAAGGTTTAACAACAAGTCCTCGACCAACGACGTTCCTTTTAATTTGTTGGTGAGAAGTTAATTTCCACATTCAGATTGATACATCACACGTGACAACAAATACATATAATACATACACAATTCTATTTACTTTAGAATTTTATTATCAAATATTTTAAAAACAAAACTAAAAAACCTGAAAATAAATAAAAACTATAAAAAACCTAGAAAAGAAGGAAAATAGCAAAACTAACTTCAACAAAATTCTTCTGAGTCTTAATATGGAGATCTTTCATAATATCATAGTTAATTACAACAAGTTGGTAATCCTTTTACAGAACTGTGCTGATAAAATATTCTTATAAAATTTAAATATGATTCGATATTCAGATAAAAAATTATAAAAGAATTAGCTTATTGTAACTAATTATGATACAAAAAATCTCTAAAATAAGTTTACATGACAAAGTTATTTGAAAATTTAATTAACTCTTTTTTTAAGAGGACAAAGCTTCATATTGTGAGTTATATATCAATAATCGACATGTCAGTTGGAATTAAGGCATTGAAAAACATATATATAGAAACTGACTTCTTTTGGTCTTTCAAAGACGTGTTATTTAGTTTGGCCAATTTTTCATGGAGTGCAGGTCTGTTATTTAACTTTGATATTTTGTTTTTGATGTTTAATATAAATTTTATTTGTATATTTGGTTTTTATTACCATTAATTTATATTATATATTCTAAACAATTTCTAAAAAGAAATAAAAAAAAACAAATACAAAGGGATTTACCGACGGACTTAATCCGTCGGCATTAGATAGTAGCCGCCACCATCACCAACGAATTTCCAGATGGATACATTCGGTCGGTATTTTCATGACTCACCAACAGATTTACCGACAAAATTATTCCGTCGGTATTTTAACGTGCCGATGAATTTACAGACGGATATATTTGGTCGGTATTTCAACAATTCACCGACACATTTACCGACGGTTACTATCCGTTGGTTAATTGTTATATCACCGATGGATTAGAATCTGTCGGCATGTTTCAAGCGGGAAACTTCCGTCTGCAAAACCATCGGAAAATGTTTTTTTGTTTTTCCGACCGATATAGCGACGGAATGAGGAATCACCGACGAAAGGTAAGCCGACGGACGTGTTCCGTCGGAAATTTATTCGGTAAAGAATTTATCGATGTACTCTCAATCACCCACCGACGGAATATTTTCGTCGGTAAAACTGTGAAATCTTGTAATGTTCCACCAGAGAATTTTATGCGCTATATAATTTAAATTTTTTCATAGTTTCTTTGCTTTTTATTTGTCTAGTGTTACCCCATGTTGTTGGCCATTGGATGCCATGAGCTCTAGATCTAATCGTGTTAGAGTTGGCTTGACGTGTATTATTTCACCAAAGAATCCAATCATGACTTGGTCATCCCATTCAAAACTTGATCTGGCTTTAAAAAATAATCAAGACCCTGCGGTTTCAAACCCCTACCCAACTCGATCAGGCTCAAGTGTTAAATAACAAAATATAAAAGGAAAAATTCAAAAAAAAAAGAAGAGAGAGTTCTTGGAGCAAAACAAAAGAATACACCATATTAGATTAACTCCTGCCAATCTAATTTATCCTGTTAAATATGTGGTGAGGATCATTGCATGAGTATAATAAATTAACCTAGTTTATCTCAAATTTTCAGATTTATGCCCAATCTTGGTGCGTGCATCAATAATTTATCTGTTAATATGAGCCTAAATACTTGAATTAAACCATTCTTGGTAGTTGAATGGCTCCAAAAATTCAACATTGCAGCCGACACAGACTTCTTTTGGTCTTTCAAAGACGTGTTATTTAGTTTGGCCAATTTTTCATGGAGTGCAGGTCCTGTTATTGTCAAAAAGAGCGTTGGGTGGAATTAATGCTGAAATAGCCTTTTGAAGGCATCCCTTCAACGGCAAGTACAAACTATTGGATTGACCTGCAAGTTGTCAAATTGCTCTTTGTACTGGATTGCCAATTTCTTTGTTGATATGTTTGTAGAAATGAATTTAATTACCTGAAAATTAAGCAAATATAACTGATTAAACATTTAATTCTTTTAAAATACATGGTTTGGTATAACTTTATTTTAAAATACTCATATAAATTTAAAATACTCATGCTTTAGCTTTTCGTTTAACGAGAGAATTTTTGTCCACACAATCACTCCACCGTAAACCATGCATTTTTAACTCAGATAGAAGGCATTTTTAAATGCTTTTGACAAGATATTGCAAATAGAACTAGATTATTTAACCATGTAAATGGGTTGGATTAAATTTTTCTTGAATATTAAAAAATATTTAGATGTTTTAATATTTTTTTATTGGAAAAAAAATTCAAACCATGTGGGAGTTTGTTTTATGGGTTAAAAAAAACTCGATAACCTGTAAAATATAATTTGATTGTATTTTTTTAAAGGTAATATTTTTTTTAATGTTAAAATAATAATATATTAAATTGATTTGGGTCAATTCAGGTTAAGTTAAATTCGCAACCCGAATTCTGAGACTATAATAACCCCACAAAAAAAAGTTAAATAAATTATGAAACCTGTCGCACGTGTGCGGCGTCGCGGCGAAAATCTATATGTTTTCCATTTTTTTAAATCTACAATGTAATATATCTATGGGGATACGAGAAAATATGATTTTTTATTGGTAAAAAATGGAATGGGAGTCGCCACCTAGTATTTTGGTCACTAGGAACCCTAACTGGTCTCAAAGATTGGGTACGGGGACTGGTTGCGTAAAGGGAAGGTATTAGCACCCCAAATACGCCCTACCTAAGGTAAGCTGCATTGTTTTATTGTCTGATAAAAAAAACTAAGGTATTATTGTATTGCTAGTCGTTGGTCTGTCTATGGTTCAAGAAAAATCCTCCTCAGTAAGAAGGTCTTTTATCCTATCGGGTAAAAACGTAACCGTTCTAACGTCTATACCAAAATAATATTTAGGAATACGTTTTACGTATAAATTCGTAATCCCAAATACTAGAAAGAAAACAAAAAGATTTTTTTAGAATTTTTGAAATATTGGCCTAGTTCTCATGGCTTAAATAAACTGGTTATTAAAGCCATAATGCATGCTAATACATATATTGTTTTGAAAATTTTCTTTGTTGTGTGAAAATATGATGTTATAATGTTTATATATATATATTGGAGAGACTAGGCCGTATTTTAAAACAAAACAAATTTTTTGAAAATATTTTTTTTTTGTTTTTTTATGTTTTGACGAAAATCGGGTATTTAAATATTGGGCTTGTATCCTTATGGTATAAAAATACAACCCAATATTAATCCACTTTAATAAAAAAATGCAGAAAAATCAACAATATTTTTAGGGATTTTTTAGAAATTTTTTTGAAAGCAAAAACAATTTTTTTTTGAAAATCTTTGATATTTTACGAAAACCAGGTATTTTTAACATTGGTTTTGTATCTTTACAGTATAAAAATACCAACCAACATTAACCCATTTTGACAAAAATATTCAGGGAAATCAACAATATTTTTTAAGATTTTTTTCGAAATATTTGTTTTAAGTAAAAATATATATACACAATATACACACATATATATATATATTATAATATACTATAATTCATAATATATATATATAATAAAAATTCGGGTTGGGCCGGCCCAAATAAATGGGCCGAACCCAACCCAGCTAGAAATGGGCCAAACATAAGCCCAAAACAGTATTGGGCCGATCTCGGCCCACACGGCGTCTGGGCCGATCTCGACCTAACAAAAATTTCTCTTTCGACTGGGCCAGACTCGGTTTGGCCCAAAATAAATAATAACAAAACTGGGCCGGAAACCCGGCCCAGTGTAAAAAAAAAAAATAAACGGGGAAGGGAAAATAATTCCCTTCCCCTACCTCCTGCATGCAGAACGATTCTGCATGCAGGAGGGCAACAAATATATAACCAAATTGGATTTTTAATTGATTTTATAGGGGTTTTGATTGCAAGAAAAATTGATTTTTAAGTCAATTTGGGCTTTAATTAGAAGAAATTTAAGTTCTGGGGCCAAAATATATTTTTTTGGAATTTATTAGGCCAAATCAGGGGCTTAATTGCATAAATATTGAAGTTTAATGGCCAATTAGGGACTTAATTAAGAAAATCCGAAACCAGGGACCAATTTGGAAAACACGGGTAAATAGAGGGGGCTGTCTTGATTTGATCCAGGGGCGTAATTGAAGAAATTGGAAGTTTATTGATCAATTGAGGGCTTAATTGCATAAAGCAGAGGCCAAGGACCAAGGTGAAAATCGCGGCCAACTATGGGGGCGAGGACCGAAATTGGCAGGGACGCAATTGAAAGAATCAAAAGATAATTGAGGGCTGAGTTGAAATTGGGCGCATTCTGGCGCCATTTTTAAATGAAACGACGCGTTTTCCCCAAAACGACGCCGTTTCATGTATAAAAAAAAAGAAAAAAAAAAAGAAGAAGGACCGAACGGTGCCGTTTTGAACGGCACTGTTCCCCTTTCTTCTTCCTCCCCGAACGTGCAGCGAGCATGGAAAAAAACTTTGTTTAATCAGCCGGTGCCCCTCTCTCCTCGCGTGCGCTGACAGAACCCGGAGCCCATACACCTCGGACGACACGAAGCCAGGAGGGCCACGCCTTGATCAACCACGCTCGCCGACCAGCCGACCGACGCTGTCCTCCCACGATGCCCTGCTCAACCCGCTGTCATGCTCCCCACGCGGCCCTGCTCAGCCCATGCAGCCCCGCTCCCTTTGCCCGCCTATAAAAGAAGGCGAGAGACTTGAAGCACGGGAGGAAAGGAGAACAAAAAAAGACCTGAGACCAAGAGAGAAAGAGAAACTGAAGGAGAGAGAAACCGTTGAACTAAAGGGAAATACTTAAAACTCAAAGGAACAGAACCAGGAGGAGGGGAAGAGTATCGAAGCCGTGGGAAAACTTAGAGGAAAGGAAGACCAAGCACGACCCGAGAGGTACCGGACTGTTGGGAACCGTTCGTTTTGAGCCGCCGACCTCCGCTGCAGCACCATCAACCCGGACGTTCGACCAGCAACATCACCTCCGTCGTGCCAGGTATTCTTCTTCCCCCTGCATTTTCGTTGCTTTTATATTTGTTGCCCTCCTGCATGCAGAATCGTTCTGCATGCAGGAGGTAGGGGAAGGGAATTATTTTCCCTTCCCCGGTTTTTTTTTTTTTTTTGCACTGGGCCGGGTTTCCGGCCCAGTTTTGTTATTATTTATTTTGGGCCAGACCGAGTCTGGCCCAGTCGAAAGAGAAATTTTTGTTGGGCCGAGATCGGCACAGCCTCCTACGGGCCGAGATCGGCCCAGACGCCGTGCGGGCCGAGATCGGCCCAATACTGTTTTGGCTGATGTTTGGCCCATTTCTAGCTGGGTTGGGTTCGGCCCATTTATTTGGGCCGGCCCAACCCGAATTTTTATTATATATATATATATATTATGAATTATAGTATATTATAATATATATATGTGTGTATATTGTGTATATATATTTTTACTTAAAACAAATATTTCGAAAAAAATCTTAAAAAATATTGTTGATTTCCCTGAATATTTTTGTCAAAATGGGTTAATGTTGGTTGGTATTTTTATACTATAAAGATACAAAACTAATGTTAAAAATACCCGGTTTTCGTAAAATATCAAAGATTTTCAAAAAAAAATTGTTTTTGCTTTCAAAAAAATTTCTAAAAAATCCCTAAAAATATTGTTGATTTTTCTGCATTTTTTTATTAAAGTGGATTAATATTGGGTTGTATTTTTATACCGTAAGGATACAAGCCCAATATTTAAATACCCGATTTTCGTCAAAACATAAAAAAACAAAAAAAAAAATATTTTCAAAAAATTTATTTTGTTTTAAAATACGGCCTAGTCTCTCCAATATATATATATATAAACATTATAACATCATATTTTCACACAACAAAGGAAATTTTCAAAACAATATATGTATTAGCATGCATTATGGCTTTAATAACCAGTTTATTTAAGCCATGAGAACTAGGCCAATATTTCAAAAATTCTAAAAAAATCTTTTTGTTTTCTTTCTAGTATTTGGGATTACGAATTTATACGTAAAACGTATTCCTAAATGTTATTTTGGTATAGACGTTAGAACGGTTACGTTTTTACCCGATAGGATAAAAGACCTTCTTACTGAGGAGGATTTTTCTTGAACCATAGACAGACCAACGACTAGCAATACAATAATACCTTAGTTTTTTTTATCAGACAATAAAACAATGCAGCTTACCTTAGGTAGGGCGTATTTGGGGTGCTAATACCTTCCCTTTACGCAACCAGTCCCCGTACCCAATCTTTGAGACCAGTTAGGGTTCCTAGTGACCAAAATACTAGGTGGCGACTCCCATTCCATTTTTTACCAATAAAAAATCATATTTTCTCGTATCCCCATAGATATATTACATTGTAGATTTAAAAAAATGGAAAACATATAGATTTTCACCGCGACGCCGCACACGTGCGACAAAACCTATTTTCCACTCAACTCAATATTAAAAAATAAAATAAAAAAAAAACTTAAAAAAACCTGACTTAAAAAAAAGTGATGGAAGAAGACTTTGAAGGGGTAACAAGTCCCCCACCACCTTTTTATTAATTTGTTGGTGAGAAGTTAATTTCCACATTCATATTGATACATCACATGTGATACAACAAATGCAAATAATACACACGTAATTCTATTTACTTTAGAATTTTATTATCAAATACTTTTTTTTTTAAAAAAACTGAAGATAAAGAAAAAACTATAAAAATCCTAAAAACCCTAGAAAAGAGTGAAAATAACAAAACTAACTTGGAAAATATTTTCTAAGTCTAATTTAAAGATCTTTTAGTTCATAGTTAGCCCTCTTATAAAATTGAACTGATAGGTAAAATTTAAATATGATTCAATAGTCAAATAAAAATACATGTTATATATGTGTTTATGTGTGTGTATATATATTTATATGTATGGATGTATGTATTCTTTTGGTCTTTCAAAGACGCGTTATTTCCTCAGGTGAGGTCCGTGGATGGCAAGAAATTATTATTGTCAAGAAAAGCAAGTTGTCAAATTGCTCTTTGTACTCGTTTTTGTTGATGTGTTTGTAGAAATGAATTTAATTACCTGAAAATTAAGCAAATATAACTGATTACACATCTAATTCTATTAAAATACATGATTCAGTATAACTTTAATTTAAAATACTCATATAAATTAATAAAATAATACTTTCCACAGTTACCTAAGTTTTGATGAACATGCATGCTTTAACATGAGGACTTTTGTCCACACAATCACTCCACCGGAAGCCATGCATTTCTTGTAAATATTATATTATCATCTCACAAACATGAAACTATGTTAAATTGTCTTGGCGTCCATTTAATGTTGCCATAATTGTCTTGGCGTCCATCCTTCCCATGGCGGCTTGAGCCTTGTGTGTTGGTGGAAAAACGACTTAGCTCAAACATCCTTTTTTCTTCCTTTTCTTCTCTTCCCTCTATCCTTTTCCTTCCTTGATTTTTGTGCAATACCTGGAAGAAAAAAGGATTAGAGATTAGTGTCCACGATCCATTTCGTTGCGAGCAGGAGCTGGAATTCCCCTTAAAGGCTCCGAAAAGCAGCAAAATTGCTAACAATATGGAAGAAAGAACCTGCATTGTTATATGTGGCGATGGAAGGATAGAGAGTGTGTATGTTGTGAAGAAACCCAGTTGTGTATGTCTGCTATTTATACAAGACAGGCAGAAGACTTTGAAGGTGTAACAGCAATTCCTCGACCAACGGCATTCCTTTTAATTTGTTGGTGAGAAGTTTCCACGTTCGGAATTGATACATCACATGTGATGCAACAAATACCTGGAAAATAAAAGAGAGTAGTGAAATTAGCAAGGATCTAGGTCATTGCTATTTTTTAACAGGATTAAGATTTGAATTTTATAATTTTGAGGGTTAATTCTACCGGTTAGATTTTAAATTTGTTTTTTAATAATCATGAGTTTGAATTCTTTTAAGGTCACTGAAGACTAATATTGTCATTAATTTTAGAACCATGTGATTAGTTAAGGTTCGCGCAAACTGATCTAAACATCATGTTAATAATAATAATAAAAAAATTTGAATTTTGTAACATAATCTGTTTGATAATAACCCTCTGTACAGTTGGCCTGGTGGTGCAAATGAATCACTTGTGTAAGTTCTAGATTTTAATCAGTGAATGTATATCTGTTTCTTCGGTACATAAATAGTTTTTTTTCTTGTTTGAGTATCGCTATTACTACCTTAAAAAGAACAAGAAATTGAAACGTGTAAAAAAAGGAAAGAGGCATTTGCTTATGATAAATTATTCAAGATACATAGGATAGCAAGGAAATTAAACAGCTGAGAATTAATACAGAAACGAAACATTAGGAGATCAAGCCTAGTTGAGAACCAGAAATCACAAGAACCCCTCTAAGAAAATGGAGGAAAGACGATTTAGATCGATCTTAAGATAAGCCCCCGGGTGGTGGTGGTGATGGTGGTGCGGCTTGACTGTACAATGTGTTGTGTTCAGGAGCGCCTGGATACCCCCCACCTACGACAACGTCCCTCTTCTCAAACGCGCGTAATCCGATTCTTGAATGCTCCATTTTATTGACATATCGGACGGCATAGCAGGTTCTTGCACCGGGTCCAAAAGCTCCGAAAAACAGCATAATAGCTAACAATATGTAAGAAAGAACCTTCATTGTTATGTGGCGATGGATGGATAGAGAGGGTGTATGCTGTGAAGAAACCCAGTTGTGTTTGTCTGCTATTTATACAAGGCATGCAGATGATGGAAGAAGACTTTGAAGGTGTAACAACAAGTGTGTGTGTGTGTAGAAACTGACTTCTTTTGGTCTTTCAAAGACGTGTTATTTAGTTTGGCCAATTTTTCATGGAGTACAAGTACAAACTATTGTAGTTGACTAGCAAGTTGTCAAATTGCTCTTTGTACTGGCTTGCTAATTTCTTTGTTGATATGTTTGTAGAAATGAATTTAATTACCTGAAAATTAACCAAATATAACTGATTACACATTTAATTCTAATAAAATACATGATTTTTAATTTAAAATGCTCATATAAAATAATAAAATAGTACTTCCCACAGTTTCCTGCGTTTTGATGAAGAGTTTATACCATTTGCTTTATTTTTTTAATAAGAGAATTTTTGTTCACACAACCACTTCACTGTAAACCATACATTTCTTGTAAATATTATATTATCGTCATACAAACATGAAACCATATTTAAGAACCTAATTAGCCACACATTTTAGATAGTACTAGTTACATGACCCGTGCAATATCAGGAGTTAATTTTTTTTACATAAAAATATTAGAATAAAAAATAAGATTTAAAAGTATTAAGTCTTTGTGCAAAGCTATACCTAAGAGTCTTGAGTTTGACTGCAACGTCTGATCCAAGAATATTATTTATAATATTAATAATAATATTAAACTTGCATGACCCAAGTTTAAGTGGGTCTGGCTGCAATACCAGACCCAATAGCCTTGGATATGCGTCTGGCTGTAAGGTCATGCCATAAAAATATGATAATTAAATAAATTAATTTTAAAAAAACCAATAGAAAGAAAAAAGCTAATGAAGAAAAAGAAAAAAAATCTGAATTAATTGGGTTAACCCTTTAAACCAGGTTAACCTATTAAACCTTGGATTTGTGTCGTGAAAGTTTGAAAACTAAATAAAAAAAAATTGACAAGTTAACCCAGAATTAACTAGGCTAACCTGTCAAACCAGGTTACTCATCAAACCCAAGATCCGTGTCATAAAATTTTGATAACTAAATAGAAAAAAATTGAACATTACAAACTAAATTAAACAAAAAAAATTAATTAAAAAGAAAAAAAAAACAAAAAAAACAAAAGACATCAGCTTTTTACTAATGAGGAAAAAGAAAAAGAAATCTGAATCAACTGGGTTAACCCGTCAAACCTGAGATTCGTGTCATGGAAGTGTGATAACTAAATAGATTTTTTTTTCATATTAATGAACTAAATTAAAAAGGAAAAAACAAAGAGAAAAAAACCTAGAGGAAGAAAAAAACTAATGAAGAAAAAGAAAAAAAATCTGAATCAACTGGGTTAATCCGTCAAACCCGGGATTTATGTCATAAAAGTCTAATAATTAAACAGAAAAAAATTTAATATTAAGAAACTATAGAAAACAAAAACTACAAGCATCAACTTTTTCACCGTGGACTGCATGGTGCAATCTACAATAAAAGGCTTAAAAAGAAAAGAAAAAAAAAACAAAGGCATACACCACAGGTTAATTTTTTTTTTCTTGCATAAAAATATCAAAAACGGCTAAGATCTAAGAGTGTTTGATTTTTTTGTAAAGATATACTCAAGAGCCTTGGGTCTAGCTCCAACACTTGACCCAAGAGTAATAGTTATACTATTAATAATAATATTAAATTTACATGACTCAAGTTTAAGTGAGTCTGGCTGCAACACCAAACCTAAGAGCCTTGGATGTGGGTCCGGCAACAAGGTTGTGTCATAAAAGTGTGATAATTAAATAAATTAATTAAAAAGAAAAAAGAAAAGAAAAAAAACCAACAGGAAGAAAAAAACTAATGAAAAAAAAGAAAAAAAAACATATGAATTAACTGGGTTAACCCGTCAATCTTAAGATATGTGTCATGAAAGTCTGATAATTAAATAAAAAAAAATTTAACATTAACAAACTAAACTAAACAAAAAAAAATTAATTAAAAAGAAAAAATGAAAAAAAAATCCAAGCTAACTCGTCAAACCAGGTTAATCCGTCAAACCCGAGATCCATATCATGAAAATCTGATAAGTAAATAAAAAAAAATTTCACATTAACAAACTAAATTAAACAAAAAAAATCATTAAAATAAAAAAAACACAAAGAAAAAGGCAAAAAAAAATAAAAATCATAAAAGCATAAAAAAATAAAGATGAAAAAAAAAGGATAGCTAAAACTTTCACTGTGCAGTGCATAATGAAACAGTGATACATAAAAAGCATTGAAAACGCTACAATATTTCTCCACGCTTTTTAGAAAATTGTTAATTAATAATGGTAGAGTTAATATTGTTAATTAATAATGGTAGAGTTAATGAATATTTAATAATGTCAGTTGGAATTAGGGTGTGTGTGTGTGTGTGTGTAGAAACTGACTTCTTTTGGTCTTTCAAAGAGTGTTATTTAGTTTGGCCAATTTTTCATGGAGTACAAGTACAAACTCTTGGAGTTGACTAGCAAGTTGTCAAATTGCTCTTTGTTCTTGTTTGCCAATTTCTTTGTTGATATGTTTGTAGAAATGAATTTAATTACCTGAAAATTAAGCAAATATAACTGATTAAACATTTAATTCTACCGTTAAAGTTACTGATAGATTGCATCGTAGCATTGGAATTCCCATGTATTGAGAAAGTGACTTCGTGAGTTAAACAACTTGGAACCACTCAATTTTGGACGTCCTTTATGAGCTGGGATTTTCCCAATTGAAGACAGCTACATCCCCCAAGGAAAGATGCCGCTAAATGACAAACAGGCACGAGAAATGTTGCTACGTATAAAAACTGTATCCTCCTTTGAGTCTTAATTCTAAATTATGGGTTTGAAAGCACTTTTTTTAATTTGAATATTAAGACTTTGAATTGATTTTATCACAATTTTCGTAAATTGAATATTAAGGTTTACACGGCAAGCAAAAAGAGTAAATTGAACGGCGGTCGAAAGCCGACCTACGTGTGGACTTTGAGCTGAACATGTTTATATTTGGGACAATCTCTATTAATACGAAGGCAAAGCAGGGCTCGCAATATATGGGCCTCTAGCCCTTCTTTCGGCTTCATTGATGGGCTTATTTGAATATTAAGTTAAGAAGATACTAGATTTTAATCAGTGAATGTATATCTCCTTCGTTGGCAGTTGGCACTCACTCTTGTAAAACATAAATAGATCTTTTTTTCGTTTGAGTATCGCTATTACTTCCTTAAAAAGAACAAAGAAATTGAAACGTGTAATAAAAGGAAAGAGGCACGCAATCCGATTCTTGAATGCTCCATTTTATTGAGATATCGGACGGCATAGCAAGTTATTGCACCGGTTCCAAAAGCAGCAAAATTGCTAATAATATGGAAGAAAGAACCTGCATTGTTATATGTGGCGATGGATGGGTAGAGAGTGTGTATGCTGTGAAGAAACCCAGTTGTGTTTCCCCCATTCAGATTGATACATCACATGGGATACAACAAATACAAATAATACATACACAATTCTATTTACTTTAGAATTTTATTATCAAATACTTTTTTAAAAAAACTAAAAAACGTGAAAATAAATAAAAAACTATAAAAATCCTCAAAAAACTAGAAAAATCCAAAATTAAAAAAGAAAAATAACAAAACTAACCTGGAAAATATTTTCTAAGTCTAATTTAAATACTTTTTTTATCATATTTAATTATAACGAGCTAATCCTTTTATATAACGAGCTAATCCTTTTAAAAATAAAGCAAATTAACTTCTCACCAACAAATAAAAAGGAATGCCGGTGGTCGAGGACTTGTTGTTACACCTTCAAAGTCTTCTTCCATCATCTGCATGTCTTGTATAAATAGCAGACAAACACAACTGGGTTTCTTCACAGCATACACACTCTCTACCCATCCATCGCCACATATAACAATGCAGGTTCTTTCTTCCATATTGTTAGCAATTTTGCTACTTTTCCGATATCTCAATATAATAGAGCACATTTAAGAATTGGACTGTGGTTGTTTTTTAAAATATTTTTTATTTAAAAATATATTAAAATAATATTTTTTTATTTTTTAAAATTAATACATCAAAACAATAAAAAAAATATAAAAAATTTAATTTTTTATAAAAAAAATTAAATCGTGTTTTTAAATGATCAAAGTCTCAAAAGGTTAGGTAGAAATGCTGGCAAGGTATCGCAATTTCGCAGCTTGCAGGTGTTTTCCTGCCAAGTGTTGCTCTACGCTGAGGATCACTGCCCAAAGGCTATATATATCTGCTTTCCATGTAACACTTTCCAGGAAACCACCTGCAAGCTGCGAAGTTGTGATTCCCATGTCTAGCTGTCTTTGACTTGCAGCAAAATCTCTACCAAACCCCTTGAAATCAGAGCGCTAACTGTAAAGTAGTGCCTCTTGAAATTAAATTAGAGTTAATTGGAGGGTTTCATGCACCAGCAGCCACACATATAAAATGGCGTGTCGAGTAGTATTCCATGGATAACAAGCAACAATGGGCGGCATAGCTTATTTGCTTTCTTTCATTTTGATCCATGAGCTGCTTCTATCATCTCATATCAGTAACACCGGCAAAGCCTCTGCATGGGAAGCTCCTCCGTCTTGGTCTTCCCCTGGTGTGATCTCATCAAATGAAATCTCTTATTACAAGTTGAAGGGGGTGTCTAGAAGGACAATTCCATCACCTCCACCTCCAATGGTTCATGCTCCTACTCATTACAAAAGTCCTCCACCACGACCACCGCCGCCGCCGCCGCCTCCTCCTCCACGACGACGACGACCACGAAGACGACCACCACCACCACCACCACCACCACCTCCACCACCATGTTGATGCTAGATATCACTCTTCAAAAGATTGTGTAGCATCCATCGATCATTCACATGGATTTAGTAAGTTTCAAGCTTCAAGCGATTTTTGCTTTCCTTTAGTGTCTCTGATGGTATCCGGCAATATATATATATATATATATATATATAATGTCATTTGTATAATACATGTAAGCCGTGGATATCAGATGTAAAAGTACTGAAAGTGCCTTAACAACTAAGGCCAACGGTTGTGTAACTTCCAAGGATATCATTTATTTGATTATCTCTATATCTATTGATTTATTTATTAAGACTTATTATCTAGAATTATTAGGATTGGATTTCTAATTATTTAGTTTACTTACCAAGGCCCATGGTGGGGGCTGAAATTCATTTTTTAAAACTTAAAAAAAATTATTTAGATTATAAAAAAATATTTAAGATATGCAACATGTACTGTGCAGTGCATAATGAAACACTGATACATAAAAGGCATTGAAAAAGCTACAATATTTCTCCACGCTTTTTAGAATATTGTTAATTAATAATGGTAGAGTTAATATTGTTAATTAATAATGGTAGAGTTAATGAATATTTAATAATGTCAGTTGGAATTAAGGGGTGTGTGTGCGTGTAGAAACTGACTTCTTTTGGTCTTTCCAAGACGTGTTATTTAGTTTGGCCAATTTTTCATGGAGTACAAGTACAAACTCTTGGAGTTGACTAGCAGAATGCGTTTACTTCTGCAGAGAAATGCTTAGTGGAAGCAATTTTAACAGTGCCCGACTGACGATCACTATCGAGAGCGAGCATGATTTTGATGCCTGTGTTTAGTTTATATATTTGGAACAGCACAGCAAGAATTATTATAAGAAAAAACCAGAAAGAAAAGCTTTCATTCTGATAATAAACCATCGCCACTATAGCATATTGATGGCAACCTAGAAATGTTCATGTATATCAGTTGGACTAGAAATTTTGATGGTTTACCTGCAAAATTAATGAAAGAAGAGGATAAAGTGCTTTCATACCTTTCAATCTTTCCGCTGTATAATATTTGCCATTTCCTCTCATGTTTTCCGGTGGGTATGCTACCTTGAGTTTTCGAGGAAGATCCCAGTTCCTACTGGAAGTTGTTTCCAATGCTGCCTGCTGATCAGCCGTATCAGAGGCCTGAACCTTGTGCATGGCACTAGCGGGAGGTGACATGAACACTATCAAGTTTGAAATTTTGTTCATTTGGGAATTGATTTGGAGATTAAAACCTAATCTTTGGACTTATTTATGCAATCAATAATTTATCTATTAATATGAGCCTAAATACTTGAATTAAACCATTCTTGGTAGTTGAATGGCTGCAAAAATTCAACATTGCAGCCGACACAGAGCAGGAAGTTTCCAGGAAATGATGGTTGATTTTAGCTCCTCCAGCTTTCCAATTTTCAACTTTAATGTTACTCTGTTTTTTCCATATATTACAGTCTCTTTCGTCCTTCCACAAATAGCTAGGGAGTTCACCGCCATTAAATAGCTTGGAAACCAGAACCGGTCTTCCTTTTCTTTTACAAGAGGGCGGCCACAAATATATATTTTGTTATTGACAATATTATAATTATTTTTCCTGATTTCAATACTAGAAATAAAAATATATATACCAATTCATGTTTGATCCCTTCTGGATTTATAATATTTTTTATTTATTTTTGTACCAAAAATAATTTTTTTAAAATAAAAAAAATAAATTTAATATATTTTCAAATAAAATACAACTTATATCACCGTTTTTAAATTCCCAATATTCAAGTCTAGGCAAACGTTTCTACCAACTTTTGTCTTGTGTAGCCAAAACAAAGTTGAAGCTACTAAATTAACCTTTTACAAACATCAAGGACAGAGATTATTGCGTATCTTCTTCTCTTGATGAGATTTCTTTGTTTTAGCATGGCTATTTTCTCTAAGGATTAACATTTGAATTTTGTAACATAATCTGTTTGATAATAACCCTATGAACAATTGGCCTGGTTGTGCAAACGAATCACATGTAAGTTCTAGATTTTAATCAGTAAATGTATATCTGTTTCTTCGGTACTCACTCTTGTAAAACATAAATAGTTTTTTTTCTTGTTTGAGTATCGCTATTACTACCTTAAAAAGAACAAGAAATTGAAACGTGTTGTCGCACGTGTACGACGATGCGGCGATCGTCCACCCCCAACCCTTCATGAGGGTGTGGTATGTTGTCTATTTGGCATGGAAAATGTCGCACCCCAAAAAAAATTCAAATCCAAAATCGGCGCGCGCGCATCGGCTGACGATTTTTCTCGTTTGTGATGTTTTGCTGAATTTGATTCGTGGAAGTCGCCACCTAGTAATTTATTGAGGGCTACTAGGAAACCTGATGTACTGGTCTTGTCAGAGATCGCGGGTAAGGGACTGGTTGTGGTTAGGGAAGGTATTAGCACCCCTAACACACCCTACCTGAGGTAAGCTGCTTTATGTTCTGATGTAATTTGAAAATTTAAAATATTAATTAAATTCTAAGGCTTGAATAAATAAGTTATTAAATCCCCGAATATATGTAGAGACTTGTTCTTACATTCTCGTGGAAAATACAACTTGATTTTATTTGTCCTTAAGATATTTAACCATATTTAAAAAAAGTTAAAATATTAATTAAATTCTAAGGCTTGAATAAATCAGTTATTGAATCCCCGAATATATGTAAAAACTTATTCTTACATCTTCGTGGAAAATACAACTTGATTTTATTTGTCCTTGAGATATTTAACCATATTTAAATTAAAAATTAATTCTTTTTGTCCTTTTATTTTTACAATTTAATAACATAAATAAAAATACAAACAAGCACACATCTCTTTTTATTATTTATTTTTCTTCTTTTTTCTTTTACATTCACATATTACAAATTTAAAATAAATAAACAAAAATTACATTAAAACTTTAAAATTTACAAAATGGTCCCTAAAAACTCCAGAGATTGCAGGGAAGGACTCCTAGGGGCTGCGTGAACAGTTCCGGCGCGTGGATCCACGCACCCCCGCCACTGGCGGCGCGTCGCAAGAAGAACCCAACAGCAAGGGACTGGATCGACTCCCTCTTCTCAGCCTCCCAACACCGGCGGTGAGGACCGCCGTTACCTACAATAATAGAAAAAGCACAACACAGTCGATTTTAATTTTTGTTTTTTCGTTTTGCAGAGCTGCTTCGGTTTTTTTTTTCTTCTCGGTTTCGGTTCTAAATTCTTTCCCCAGATCGGTCTGTTATGGGTTTCTTCTTCGTCTCCGGTGGTAGATCGTCGTGGAGGAGGAGCTGTGGGTGGTCGATTGAAGCAGGAACCCGGCGGCGGTGCTGAGGAGTTCGGGTCGGTGGCGATGGAGAAACAAACTCCGCCCGTTCTCTGGTTGAGGGGATGATGGGGACTGCTCTGTGGTGGAGGAGAGACCGATGGTCCGGAGTGAGGATGGTCTAGTGCTGGCCGGTGGTCTGTGGTTGATTTCTCTGACCGCCGCTGCTAGAGGAGCTGGAGTTCGGCCAGGTGAGGGAGGAGAAGAAAAATGAGAGGCTGGTTCGCAGGGGAGCGCTGCTCCTCTCTTTGTTTCGCGGGGCTGAGAAGATGAGAAAACAAATTCAGCAGGGGGGGTTGTCTTGGAGAAAGAGAGAGGCTGGAAAAAAGTGAAGACCGGCTTCGGTTTTGGGTAAACGGCTGGGAAGGGGAGATGAGAAGAAAAAAATAATATGGCCAGAAGGGGCTGGTGGGGGACGGTTCGGTTTTGGAGGAGAAGGGAGAGGAAAAAAAAAAGTGTATGGGTCTCCGGCTGAAAGAAGAAGAAAAATGGAAAAAATTCCCCCTCCCCTTCGGGTGCAGGGGAGAAGAAGAAAAAAAATCCCTCAAAGGGACTTGGGACTGTGGCCTGCCCACCACTGTCAGGACCCGGCGAAAATGGCTCCAATCTCTCCCCTTGCAAAGCTGGGAATGAGAAGAAATATGGATTTTTTTCATTATGAGGAGGGCCACCATGTCGGCGGGAAACAAGGAAAAGAAGACCATGGGTGGGGGCTAAGTACTTAATTTTCAGCCGAAAGAGAGGGATTAAATAATGGTCTTGGGCCAGGGGCAACGGCTAGTTTCGGGTGAAGAGAAAAAAAATTCTTAGGTTGCCCCTTCTTCCAAAATTCAAAATTTCCTTAGGCAAAAATATTGTTTCGGCCTCAAAATTGGTCCCTTAATTTTCTTTTTTTTGTAAAATTTGATTTTTCTTGTTTTTTTGTATTTTTTGAAAACGAGCAATATCAACGTCGACTCAAATACGGAAAATCAATTATTTTAAAAATGACGCGTGAAAAGTCGAACGCGTTCGAAAGACCCTTAAAAATTTAAATTCTTTTTTTAGACGACGTTGAAAATGCTAAAATGACGAAAATATATTAAAAAAACATATTTTTTGGATTTTCTTTATTTTTCTCTATTTTTGGATTTTTTTGAAAATATATCAAAAACATGGGTCAAAAATTGGGTAGCAACAGATGCCCCCTCTTTACAATGCTTACGAAGCAAAAATCCTCGATGTTTTGCATAGTAAGCTTTGTAAAGAAAAACTTGTCTTTCTACTAAAAAAAACTTTTTTTTTTCTTTTTTATTATCTTGAG
The DNA here is from genome assembly GCA_033617975.1 of Populus alba x Populus glandulosa. Taxonomy (NCBI): domain Eukaryota; kingdom Viridiplantae; phylum Streptophyta; class Magnoliopsida; order Malpighiales; family Salicaceae; genus Populus; species Populus alba x Populus glandulosa. The sequence continues at coordinate 3,290,143 of CM066155.1, read as the reverse complement.
ATCCCATCTGGCGACCTTCTTTAACCAAAACCAAAGAATGTGTGTAACTCGGTCAACCTGAAATCCCATATGGAGATCCCCTTTAACCAAAGCTACATGAGATCCCATCTGGCGACCTCATTCAACTAGAACAAAAGAATGTGTAAAAAGCGGTCTCATTATAATGGGTGACCTACCCAAGTGGAAAGGAGGAAGAGTGGTCTCATTCTTTGAATGACCTACCCAGGGGGAGGAATGGCCTCATTCTTATGGGTGACCTACCCAGGTAAAAAAAAATGGAGAATGGTCTCATTGTGATGGGTGACCTACCCAGAAAAAATGGTGGTCTCATTGTGATGGGTGACCTACCCAAGTGGAAAGGGGGAAGAGTGGTCTCATTCTTTGGGTGACCTACCCAGGGGGAGGAATGGCCTCATTCTTATCGGTGACCTACCCAGGTAAAAAAAAATGGAGAATGGTCCCATTCTTTGGGTGACCTACCCATAAAAGATGATGGTCTCATTGTGATGGGTGACCTACCCAAGTGGAAAAAGGAAGAGTGGTCTCATTTTTTGGGTGACCTACCCAAGGGGAGGAATGGCCTCATTGTTATGGGTGACCTACCCAGGTAAAAAAAAAGATGGAGAATGGTCTCATTCTAATGGGTGACCTACCCAGAAAAGATGGTGGTCTCATTGTGATGGGCGACCTACCCAAGATGGAAAAAAATGTGAAGTGTGGTCTCATTGTAATGGGTGACCTACCCAGATAGAAAGAATGTGAAGTGCGGTCTCATTGTAATGGGTGACCTACCCAGAGATGGAAAAAATATGAAGTGTGGTCTCATTGTGATGGGCGACCTACCCAGATGGAAAAAATATGATGAAGTGGTCTCGTTGTGATGGGCGACCTACCCAAATAGAAAGAATGTGAAAAACGGTCTCATTGTAATGGGTGACCTACCCAGATGGAAAAAATGTGATATGACAAGTGTGAAAAATAGGACTTACCTGGCGAAGTCCTGAGGGGATGACAGAGGAAGGGCTGGAAAACTTGGTGCTTCCTGATAATTCCCGATCATAGGATTTGAAAACTCGGTGTTTCCTGACTGCAAGGGTTGAAAACGCGAGGCTTCCCAATTGCAAGGTTGATCTTTTCATTTCTTTGGGATTTTCCTAATGGTAGGGTTCATCCCATCGTCCTTTTATTCCATGATCAAAACCGATTCTTTATTATCATCACCACCATGCTTCTTTCTTTTTCCACCATTTTACTGGACCTCATTAAGGATTTTCCTGTAACAATTCAAAAATATGTGCAAATGGTTTTTTTTTTTTTGGAGGTTAGATGATATGCATGCATCCTTACCTGATTCGAAATATAGGTCCCCCCCTCCTTGATGCTCCATCGTCATAGGGTGCCCTTGTTTGTATCCCAACACTTTCTTTGTTCTTCCGATGCATTGGCTCATTCATGTGCTAGCCATCCACTCAGCTGTAAATGCAGTGCCCATCCCGGGCTGTCTTCGACAATTACTGCTCGCATCGCTCATCAAGCTTGACAATGCCCCCAAGTGTGGTGTTGCTTGATTCATCATGAAGAATTTCTCTTTTGGATTCTTCTGAGAATTATCCTCTGGTTGATTGTGTGCATCATGTCAACACCCCATCAAGATTGTTAATCGGTCATGAACTTGCCTTTGGTTGAAACACCGTTCAAGTATATGGTCATCAGCCTTCATGGAACTGCCAAGTCATCCAGACATGGATCTCATGCTTTGCAGTAAACAGCTCATCATTGTAAGCGCGATGTATTTCTCTATGGATTCCTCTTAGTTTGTCAAATCAGATTGTGAACATAACTGCTTTGGCATCATTAATGATGTTCATGTTATCACCCATATTCATGTGGTGAAGTGTGCATTTGAGCTTCAAAACAAATGGTCCCACAGTCGATCTTGGTGGGTGCATCCTTCCAGCATTCATGCACATGCAACTATGCGATAACATCATTCAAAAGTGATAACCATGTTGAAGATGATAAACCAAGATGAAGATATGAAAATATCATTCTAGTGCAGCGTTGCTCATCAATTGCTGCTGAAGTGCGCTAGATCATGGATTGTCTTTGAACAACATTGCCCCCAATATGATCTGAAGACTCGTTCATCAGTTTATACTCAAGGATGTTTTCCTTTGTCATTGTCAAATGCTAAACATAACTTTCCGGGACTTTGATGACTCATCATCTGATTCTTTCTTTGCCCCCAGCTGATCAGAATGTTGTTTGTTTTTCTTCTAAAGGCCCACTGTATTTCCCCTAGGAGGTCAACGTTTCAAGGACTGTCGAGAAATGTTGATGTCATTTTTGTCAAGAATTTTGCAAACTCAATTGATGTTCTTGTTTGAAAATCTTTCTTGTTCTGGAATCAAATCTCAACATTTCAACGATCATGTCTATTCAAGTATAATCGTTGAAATGAAATCAAAGAGATATCAGTTTTTTTGAAAAGTTATTTTTGAAATTCGAGCTCCTTTGGTCAAAGACCCAACACACTATTCAATGCAGTCCTTTGATTGTCTTGTATTTTGAAAACAGAAATGACCCGTTGTAAGATTTAAAATGACTTTTTCATGGTTCTTTGTGTCCACTTTAAACTCTGATTTTGGGTATATCTTTTGATGGTTTGTGGTGAGGTGATATTTTTGTGAATCTCAAATGACTAGATGCTTAGGCTTGATAAAGAAAGGTTGTTTCTTTTCTTAGCATTTATTTTATCAACATGCATAATAGCTAGTAGTTGAATTCATGAAGTCACGACCCTTATGGAAAAACTCTTCAAGTTTTGAGAGCGCCATTTATCGATTCAAATTGCTTGCTTGATTAAAAAGGGCTTTTAAAAATATGTAATGCAGGCTATGGTTCATGGCTATGGAAGAAAAGAATTTTAAAGGCTCAAAAGGTGTTTGAGGGTTTCAACGACCTAGGACCAACATTAACTATTCATCGATTCTCTTTCTCTTGTCGTCATTGTAGAGAAAATGACATATAACCTTGTTAATCTTCAGATATTAGAATTCTCTTAACATAGGTCGTAATCCAACTTTTTCTTTGATGAATAACTAATCTAATTTTGAAGACATTAGAGGCTCTATCCGAGACACAACAAAAGATATGAAGCATCGATTTTTCTAGTGTTGACTTTTGGCATTTATTGTCTTTTCTCAATTGAAAACTGCCTTGCCTCTCTTAGAATTGATAGACATTCCTTTTCCTTTTCATTTTTTTTGCATAGCCTTCCTCAATTTTTTTCTTGGATGGCCCTCAATCTATGAATTTTCTTCTTCTAGCCCTTTCTCAGACATTGGACTTTTGTTCTAAGCCTTCCCCTTTATCCATTAATTATATCAACGTCTTCAAAATATTTCTCATTTGCCCCCAGTGTGGGGTGTGATCCTAGTCAGGGTTGTTATGAAAAAAAATATTCTATCTAGCTCAAAATGGGACTACAAGGGAGATAATTTTTAGAAAGTGACAGGATATCAAAGATGGCCTTTTCTCATTTCAAGCAAGGTCAGTTAGAACCGATAAATTTTGACCCTATCCATTGTAATGATTTGGACTTGTAAGAATCATGATTCGAGTCCATAACGACCGAATCCACTACATGCCATTATGCATACTGCTAAAACTTAGCTATATGATGTGTGGTTCAATTTTAAGTGTGAGCTCAAAATTTGTTCGGTCACCTCATGTCATTTCAACAAGAATCGAGTCATTTCTGCAATCAAAACACTTTTAATCTTCAGGATTGATTAGCCTTTATCGCATGTTGGAGTTTGATCAAAATATTTTGTCAGAATAAAATGTTAAACATCTGTTGATTTCAAAACAACAAAGAGACAAAAGCAAAACATGTTTCGGTAAAGGATGAGATGTGATCCCAAAATAAAATGCAGAATTCCATAACAATATGATTGACATTTCATCACCATTCTTGAATCAGCTTTTCTGGCAATATTTGCGTTTTGCCAAGCACTTTCGATCAACATGTCATTCTGAAGATGCTCGGGGGACGATATAGCTAATGACCAACTCCACTTGTCTCTTGCTCACCAACTTTCAGACTCAATTCTTGCAATTCTTGAAATTGTTCACTTGAAACGGTTGAGGACCCCACCATGACATCACATCTCTTATCTGGATTATACCACCTAGAAATTGGTGGTTGCATGGGATTTGTCGGAGTCAAGCAAAAATTCTGGAATCTGGCAGATACTGGCCGACAAACATAAGTGGCAGAGGAATGCCCCATCTTGGCAAAGACATTTGAGCAATTGATGCTACCGTGAGACCTGGCTATGCCACATAATTAAGGGTTCACAACGTCAAAGTCATCTCCTGATTCACCTCTCATCATTGTTCTGGAATCCATGGCAGATCCTTCAATCTTTCCTCTCTTCATAGCTTGTTCAATTCTTTGGCAAATCCTCACAACATTATTTCAATCTTCCAATGTTGTTGTGGTTGGTTGAGGATTGTTGGAAAACTTTCCAATAACTTGGTAATCTTGGCAGCGCCCAGAAACTTGTAGTATCGTCACTACCGACGTGTGGAATCACACATTGTTTCTATTGGAAGAGCACCTGATGAATCTAAAACTCCTTTGTCCCCTCTTCGATTTCTCACTGACAGTGCAGCAAACAAACACCTATAGAGGAAGTCCTGCTCTGTTGAAGTTTCAGTATTCTTCATGTTTTTCAGTCTAGGCACGTCTCTTCTCCCTACTTTTGCATTTTAATACTGACACTGTTGGAGGAAAATCATAGTGTCGCACGTGTGCGGCGGCGCGGCGATCGTCCACCCTCAAGGGAAAAAAAAAATCGGAATATTTATTCCCAACAAAAAAAGGAGAGACAAGGAATTCTTGTCTCTATATGTGAAAATATGGACTGGGAGTCGCCACCTAGTTTTCTGGTTACTAGGAACCTTAACTGGTCTTTAGAGATCGGGTACGGAGACTGGTTGCGTAAAGGGAAGGTATTAGCACCCCAACTACGCCCTACCTAAGGTAGGCTGCATTGTTTTAATGTCTGATAAAATCTAACATCGTGTTGTGGTTTTTTGAATTGTTGGTTCGTTTACGGTTTAAGAAAAGTCCTCCTCTGTAAGGAGATCCTTATCTTTATCGGGTAAAAAAACTAACTATTCGAAGTCGTCAAAAGAAAATATCTTTTTAATATCAGGAATACGATTTACGTATAAATTCATAATCTCTGATACTAAAATCAAACAAAATAAAATATTTTGTTGTTTTTGAGATTTTGGCCAATGTTTTCTTGACTTTAATAAACTGGTTATTAAAGCCAAAATGCATGCTAAAATATTATTTTTTTTGACATGCAAAATACGATATGATTTTTTAGATTTGAGACACTTGGCCGTATGCACAAAAACATTTTTTATCTTTTTTTTCAATTTTTTTTAATTTATTTTTGGAAGTTTTTGCCGAAAAACGGGTATTTTAATACCGGATTTATATTTTTACGATGTAAACATACTGCCCGATATTAATCAAAATGGCATAAAAAAACTACGCGGAAAAATTATAAAATGCTGAAACAAATATTTTTGATTTTTTTTTATGCTGTGTGAACAGTACCGTATGAATAGTGACGTGTGAACAGTACCGCGGGACGAAAACCGGGTATTTTAATACCGAATTTATTATTTTTTTTACGATGTAAAATACAGACCGATATTAAGCAAAATTGATAAAAACATGTGTTGGAAAAATTGTAAAAAATAAAAATAAAAATAAAAAAATTGAAATGGGCCGGACCCGACCCATTTCAGTGGGCTGGGCCGAACCGGCCCAAAACTAAATGGGCTGGTTACTGTGCATAAGCACAGTAACCAGCCTCTCATCAGTTGCAGAACGTGAATTAATTCACGTTCTGCATGAAAATAAAGAAGGCAGTTGCAAAGGGCGAAGGAGACGGGGCAGAGGTTGTTTACCTGTGGTGGCGTCGTGGCGGTGCTGCTGGCGGCGACGGTGGCGGAGGCGCAGTGGCCGGCGGGTTTTCTTCTCCTTCTTCCTCTGTTTTTTTTTTTCTTTTCTTCTGTTTCTGTTTTTTTTCTTTTCTTTTCTTTTCTTCTCTTCTCTCTTCTTTTCTCTCTTCCTTCTCTCTTCCTTCTCCCCTCTGTCGTCCTCCCTTTTCTCCTCTTCCTCCCCTGTTTTTATAGGCGAAAAACAGGGGGGGGGGACGTCATGGTGGTGGCCGGTGTGCTGCCGCCCGTCCAACGCCCGTCCAACGCGTGGAAAGTGGTCGGCAAGTGGTGTCCTTGTTTCGGCGTCTTTTTGAGCAAAAGAGGGAAAGTAATTAGGCGAAAAGGGGAAGAAAAAAAATCTTCTTCTTCCCCTGCCTCGTGTGTCCAGGGGAAGAAGAAGAGCTACAGTGCCGTCAAAACGGCACCGTTTTGGGCTTATGTTTTTTTTTTTTTTTTTTTTTTTGCAACAGTGAATGAAACGGCGCCGTTTTGGTCAAAACGCGCCGTTTCATTTAAAAGGAAAAAGGCGCCAAAAGAATCAGATTCAAATTTCGGCCCTCCATTTGCGCGCGTTTTACAATTTAGTCCTTGGTCTCGGATTTCTTCAATTCAGTCCCTAATTGGCCATTAAACCTCAATTTTTATGCAATTAAGCCCCTGATTTGACCAATTTAACTTCCAAAAATTATAATTTGACCCCAGAAAATTAATTTCTTCTAATTAAAGCCCAAATTAACTCCAAAATCAATTTTGTTGCAATTAAAATCTCCATAAATTCAATTAAACCTTCAATAAAATTTAATTGAGTCCATAAACTTCTGATTTTGCATTTTTCTTCCACAAATTGAATTTTCTTTATCATCGGGGCTCTCATCAGTTAATGATATACTGTCAAAAAATAATTTTTATATTTTTGAAAATCCTCAAACAATTTTTTTTTTTTAGCATGTTTATGGCGCTCTGGCATTTTTCACTGTTATATTTTTTTTGTAATATATTTTTTTTGAATTTTTTTGTATTTTATTATTTTATATGTGGGGACCCAAAAATGGGTTACAACACATAGATGACCAGAAACTACTGTATTTCTTCTTGGATTTCCCACTTGCGGATCGACAAACAGATTCCTGCTGAGAGAGCTCTGCTACGTTGAAGTTTGATGTCTGCTCATATTTTTCAGACCAGGTCTGACTCTTCAACCTACTAAGATGTCTTCGTATTAAAACTGATGAGAGAAATATTTGTAGCATATGCAACTTATAAATCCCCTCTTGCATTCCCAATTTGCAGAGCCATAAATGGATTTTAGAGAGAGCTCTGCCACATTGAAGTTCAGTGTTTAATCATGGTTTTTCTGACCAAAATCTTGTGCTGCTGAACTGGAATTGAGCTCATAATTGAGGTAACTTCAAAGCAGACTAATGCACCATGAACAGGAGGCTAGTAGTCGTTTGGTTCCATTAGATGATGTGGAGGCGATGAACACTTAACAGTGCAACTGGACAAGAATCAGAGTTGTCATTAGTTGATGACTGAAGGCATTGTTGCTGTTGTTCATGACTAAAAAGGAGAGGCAACTTCAATTGGACGTGAACAAACAGTGTTCCTACAGAAGACGGTGCAGACATTCTCTTTCCATCTGATGCTCAACACTTGTTCGAGCAGATCTGAGTCTAGTTACTTCACCTTTGATGCACTCAAACTCAATCTGATAATGAGCCTCTATCTGACATCTTTCTTCAATCACTTGTAGCACAGCTTGTGCGGGGGAACCTACTTTTCAACCCGGTACATGCATGATAAATGTATGAATATGTAATCTATATGACGAACTCACCCTTCGAGGGGTGACAATATGGTCGTAACTCTTGCATGATGGAACAAGAATCGTGATTTTTTCCCAAACTCTACAATGAAAATTTTCTGAGTAACGGTCATTGTGTCACCCACAAGTCTTGAGTTCAAGATGCTTCAAGAAGGGTTTGCTCGGATGCAAAACAATAGCACATACATCCTAAAGACAGGTTCTATTCATTTTACGTGAGACAGGGTAGGTTTGCTACTTGGTCTCTAAAAGGGTCTCTTGTTGTCCCAGTGATCGCCTTCGTAAAGGCAATATAGGGGCCCAGCAGGTAATTGGTTGGCACGTGTCCAACTATTACCAGTCTAAGCACTCAACAAAGAGTTGGGGTTTACACAAACTTAAACCTTGACTCAAGTCGTAAGGTAAGCTGCTAGTCCCCCACCTAACCTAAAGCTTGTGTGTGTGCTTTCAAAAATTAAAACTTGTGATGCATGAGAGAATTATATACAATGCATGAATAAAACACAAATAAATAAAACAAAACACACACAAAAAAAAAATTGAACACATCAAAACACAAAGCTTAGTCCGATAAAGTTGAAAACAATACCTGTCCCCAGTGGAGTCGCCATCCTGTCGCACCCCAAAAAAAATTCAAATCCAAAATCGGCGCGCGCGCATCGGCTGGCGATTTTTCTCGTTTGTGATGTTTTGCTGAATTTGATTCGTGGAAGTCGCCACCTAGTAATTTATTGAGGGCTACTAGGAAACCTGATGTACTGGTCTTGTCAGAGATCGCGGGTAAGGGACTGGTTGTGGTTAGGGAAGGTATTAGCACCCCTAACACACCCTACCTGAGGTAAGCTGCTTTATGTTCTGATGTAATTTGAAAATTTAAAATATTAATTAAATTCTAAGGCTTGAATAAATAAGTTATTAAATCCCCGAATATATGTAGAGACTTGTTCTTACATTCTCGTGGAAAATACAACTTGATTTTATTTGTCCTTAAGATATTTAACCATATTTAAAAAAAGTTAAAATATTAATTAAATTCTAAGGCTTGAATAAATCAGTTATTGAATCCCCGAATATATGTAAAAACTTATTCTTACATCTTCGTGGAAAATACAACTTGATTTTATTTGTCCTTGAGATATTTAACCATATTTAAATTAAAAATTAATTCTTTTTGTCCTTTTATTTTTACAATTTAATAACATAAATAAAAATACAAACAAGCACACATCTCTTTTTATTATTTATTTTTCTTCTTTTTTCTTTTACATTCACATATTACAAATTTAAAATAAATAAACAAAAATTACATTAAAACTTTAAAATTTACAAAATGGTCCCTAAAAACTCCAGAGATTGCAGGGAAGGACTCCTAGGGGCTGCGTGAACAGTTCCGGCGCGTGGATCCACGCACCCCCACCACTGGCGGCGCGTGGGTCCACGCGCCGCCGTAAGAAGAACCCAACAGCAAGGGACTGGATCGACTCCCTCTTCTCAGCCTCCCAACACCGGCGGTGAGGACCGCCGTTACCTACAATAACAGAAAAAGCACAACACAGTCGATTTTAATTTTTGTTTTTTCGTTTTGCAGAGCTGCTTCGGTTTTTTTTTTCTTCTCGGTTTCGGTTCTAAATTCTTTCCCCAGATCGGTCTGTTATGGGTTTCTTCTTCGTCTCCGGTGGTAGATCGTCGTGGAGGAGGAGCTGTGGGTGGTCGATTGAAGCAGGAACCCGGCGGCGGTGCTGAGGAGTTCGGGTCGGTGGCGATGGAGAAACGAACTCCGCCCGTTCTCTGGTTGAGGGGATGATGGGGACTGCTCTGTGGTGGAGGAGAGACCGATGGTCCGGAGTGAGGATGGTCTGGTGCTGGCCGGTGGTCTGTGGTTGATTTCTCTGACCGCCGCTGCTAGAGGAGCTGGAGTTCGGCCAGGTGAGGGAGGAGAAGAAAAATGAGAGGCTGGTTCGCAGGGGAGCGCTGCTCCTCTCTTTGTTTCGCGGGGCTGAGAAGATGAGAAAACAAATTCAGCAGGGGGGGTTGTCTTGGAGAAAGAGAGAGGCTGGAAAAAAGTGAAGACCGGCTTCGGTTTTGGGTAAACGGCTGGGAAGGGGAGATGAGAAGAAAAAAATAATATGGCCAGAAGGGGCTGGTGGGGGACGGTTCGGTTTTGGAGGAGAAGGGAGAGGAAAAAAAAAAGTGTATGGGTCTCCGGCTGAAAGAAGAAGAAAAATGGAAAAAATTCCCCCTCCCCTTCGGGTGCAGGGGAGAAGAAGAAAAAAAATCCCTCAAAGGGACTTGGGACTGTGGCCTGCCCACCACTGTCAGGACCCGGCGAAAATGGCTCCAATCTCTCCCCTTGCAAAGCTGGGAATGAGAAGAAATATGGATTTTTTTCATTATGAGGAGGGCCACCATGTCGGCGGGAAACAAGGAAAAGAAGACCATGGGTGGGGGCTAAGTACTTAATTTTCAGCCGAAAGAGAGGGATTAAATAATGGTCTTGGGCCAGGGGCAACGGCTAGTTTCGGGTGAAGAGAAAAAAAATTCTTAGGTTGCCCCTTCTTCCAAAATTCAAAATTTCCTTAGGCAAAAATATTGTTTCGGCCTCAAAATTGGTCCCTTAATTTTCTTTTTTTTGTAAAATTTGATTTTTCTTGTTTTTTTGTATTTTTTGAAAACGAGCAATATCAACGTCGACTCAAATACGGAAAATCAATTATTTTAAAAATGACGCGTGAAAAGTCGAACGCGTTCGAAAGACCCTTAAAAATTTAAATTCTTTTTTTAGACGACGTTGAAAATGCTAAAATGACGAAAATATATTAAAAAAACATATTTTTTGGATTTTCTTTATTTTTCTCTATTTTTGGATTTTTTTGAAAATATATCAAAAACATGGGTCAAAAATTGGGTAGCAACAGATGCCCCCTCTTTACAATGCTTACGAAGCAAAAATCCTCGATGTTTTGCATAGTAAGCTTTGTAAAGAAAAACTTGTCTTTCTACTAAAAAAAACTTTTTTTTTTCTTTTTTATTATCTTGAGATCCCATCTGGCGACCTTCTTTAACCAAAACCAAAGAATGTGTGTAACTCGGTCAACCTGAAATCCCATATGGAGATCCCCTTTAACCAAAGCTACATGAGATCCCATCTGGCGACCTCATTCAACTAGAACAAAAGAATGTGTAAAAAGCGGTCTCATTATAATGGGTGACCTACCCAAGTGGAAAGGAGGAAGAGTGGTCTCATTCTTTGAATGACCTACCCAGGGGGAGGAATGGCCTCATTCTTATGGGTGACCTACCCAGGTAAAAAAAAATGGAGAATGGTCTCATTGTGATGGGTGACCTACCCAGAAAAAATGGTGGTCTCATTGTGATGGGTGACCTACCCAAGTGGAAAGGGGGAAGAGTGGTCTCATTCTTTGGGTGACCTACCCAGGGGGAGGAATGGCCTCATTCTTATCGGTGACCTACCCAGGTAAAAAAAAATGGAGAATGGTCCCATTCTTTGGGTGACCTACCCAGAAAAGATGATGGTCTCATTGTGATGGGTGACCTACCCAAGTGGAAAAAGGAAGAGTGGTCTCATTCTTTGGGTGACCTACCCAAGGGGAGGAATGGCCTCATTGTTATGGGTGACCTACCCAGGTAAAAAAAAAGATGGAGAATGGTCTCATTCTAATGGGTGACCTACCCAGAAAAGATGGTGGTCTCATTGTGATGGGTGACCTACCCAAGATGGAAAAAAATGTGAAGTGTGGTCTCATTGTAATGGGTGACCTACCCAGATAGAAAGAATGTGAAGTGCGGTCTCATTGTAATGGGTGACCTACCCAGAGATGGAAAAAATATGAAGTGTGGTCTCATTGTGATGGGCGACCTACCCAGATGGAAAAAATATGATGAAGTGGTCTCGTTGTGATGGGCGACCTACCCAAATAGAAAGAATGTGAAAAACGGTCTCATTGTAATGGGTGACCTACCCAGATGGAAAAAATGTGATATGACAAGTGTGAAAAATAGGACTTACCTGGCGAAGTCCTGAGGGGATGACAGCGGTGCGGTAGGTGGTCGGCCAATGTCTTCGGTCGGTGGGCTAGAGAGACCGGCGGTCGGTGGGCTTGAGGGACCGGTGTCATTAAATATGCATTCTTTTTCCTTCTTTCCTGCTGTATGCTCGGTGGGGAAGAAAGGAGAACAGTGCCGTTCAAAACGACACTGTTTTGAGCTTTCTTTGTTTTTTTCTTTGTTTTTTTCTTTGTTTTTTTTTTGTTTTTTTTTATATATATTTTATATTTTTTATGGGGACCCAAAAATGGGTTACAACAGTTGCCCCCCTCTTTACAATGCTTACGGAGCAAAGATTTGTGCATAGTAAGTGTTGTAAAGAAAAAATAACATTGGTCTTCCGAAACTGGTCGTCTCAAAATTTGATTGACCTAAAACTTCAACCGGACCCAAAGTCCTGTGTATGGTTGGGCTAAACTGAGATTCCTTTCGCCAATCCCCTTTAACCCAGAAAAATGTTGGTGAGGGCTCAAAGGCGCACTCAAAAGGAGGTAGGGTTACAAAACGCTCTACCTGAATGGTGGTGGCTCAAAGGCACACTTGGAATGAGTTGAGGGCTCAAAGGCGCACTCAATAATGGAGGTGAGGGCTCAAAGGCGCACTCAAAACGGAGGTAGGGTTAGAAAACGCACTACCTAAGGGATGAGGGCTCAAAGGCGCACTCAAAATGAAGGTGAGGGCTCAAAGGCGCACTCAAAATGGAGGTGAGGGCTCAAAGGCGCACTTAAAAGGAGGTAGGGTTAGAAAACACACTACCAAAGGGATGAGGGCTCAAAGGCGCACTCAAAATGGAGGTGAGGGCTCAAAGGCGCACTCAAAAGGAGGTAGGGTTAGAAAACGCACTACCAAAGGGATGAGGGCTCAAAGGCGCACTTAAAATGGAGGTGAGGGTTCAAAGGCGCACTCAAAAGAAGGTAGGGTTAGAAAACACACTACCAAAGGGATGAGGGCTCAAAGGCGTACTTAAAAGGAGGTAGGGTTAGAAAACGCACTACCCAAGGGATGAGGGCTCAAAGGCGCACTCAAAATGGAGGTGAGGGCTCAAAGGCGCACTCAAAAGGAGTTGAGGGCTCAAAGGCGCACTCAAAAGGAGGTAGGGTTAGAAAACGCACTACCTAAAAGATGATGTTGAAACAATGATTGTCAATGTTGAAAAGCAAATGCATTATGATTGATATGCATGTATACTTACCTGAGAAATATAGGCCCTCATTTCTTCATGGTGTCTTTCTTTTCTCTCAAAAGTTGTAGTATTGGTAGTAAACTTTGATGGCTTTTCCACTTTTGCTTACTCAGGTTACATCTTGTGATCTTGACCTCTGGGAAGGGTTTGATGTCATCATACATCTTTGTCCTTCACCCATTATCTCAAGAGTTACCATTTTTGCCCGACATTTTCCTTAGAACAGGAATCATGGAGCCAGCCCTACCATGTGTTTTTTATTGCCCCCCAGCTTGATCATGCCCCCCAAGTGTTCAACTTGGGTTTAGTTTGGGGTGAGGATATGTGAAAGTGGGTTTTTTGGTACAATGAAATGTTTTCATGTAAAATTTTTGGAACGTCCAAGTTATTCCAATCACAAAAATGATTTTGACATTGGTTCAAAATAAACTTGTTCTAAAAAATTCAAGTGATTCCTATGGACAGTTTTCTTGAAGTGATGAAAGCTTTTTGCTTTTGGTTTAAAGATGAAGTGACATCTGGTTGGTCACAAAAGGTTTAAATTTCAATTTGAGAGTTATTGAGAACCGAATTGATTCAAAGCATTTATTTTATTTGCATGAATAATGATTTGACCCGCACGAGAAAGCACTGCCTACCTATCCAGATTGCTTGCCTTTGATCAGAAAGGGCTTTATCAGGTATATAATGTAGGCTTTGGCTATTGGTTACGAAGAAAATGGATATGTTGCAGGCTCAAAAAGTGTTTAAGGGATTTCAAAAACTAGGAATCACTTGTGCTTGTTTCCTGACCTTTGTCTTTTGGATTTGTTTTTTTTTTAAAATGACTTGTCCTGCCTCCCAATGTCGGGTTTGGGCTTTTCTTTTTGTTTTCTTCGTTTTTGTTTCGTTGAGAACAATCATATTAGTTGTTTTTATGAGAAGCTCAAATCTTTTAACCAATCGTAGTATTTATCTTCACTGTTTCATTTGGATGATAATGAAAGAAGAAACATTACATGATCAATTCCAGCACCCATCTTCACTGCTTTGTCTGGATGGTAAAAACAACAAACTCTCTTATTTTGCCCCCCAGTGTGGGGTGTGATCCTAGTCAAGGTTATTTCCAAAAAACACTACTAGGCTCAACATGGGACTGCAAAGGATATATTTCAGTCTTGTGAAAGGATTATCAAAGATGGTCTTTCCTCATCTCAAATGCACTGCAGTGAGGATCGATAGGTCTTGCTTTCATGCGCGTATGCAAAGTGATTTATTCAGTCAAATAAAACTCAGCTTTTGAGTCACCTCATAGTGTTGTTTGTCTTTATTGTCTTTTTTTCTTTCAAGTTTTCTAGGTATATGTGTACCTATTTAAGGAATCACTTGAATTTTCAAAATGCATTTGTTTTGGACAAATATCAACACGATTTTTTTTTGTACTCACTTTGGAGGTCCCAAAAAAATATCCTTGAAAACATATGAGATTAATGTATGGGTTTGGAAGAAAGGAACACCAAAGGATTCTTCATGTTGTAGTGTTGTGAGCAAAGTTGCGCTCAAAATGTTATTTACATGTAATAACAACAAAGAAGAGTGTGATGTGAACACAAGAAAACACATGATCTTATTTCACAAGAGAAGCTCATTAACAGAGAAAGTCTTATTCAAAAGCATTAACAAAAGGAAATAACAAGGCAGGCTTCATTCCTTTATTTTGGCAAATCTGTTCATAGGCTAAACTCTTCTTAAAAGCTCTGCGTAGAGGACTCAAAGACAATGCGGAACAACACCACGGTAAAAAATTCAAGCTATCATGCTGGACCATTGATGCTTTCCAATTCCCCAAACATTCCATCCTAATATGCTTCAAGCATGATTAGGCAGCGGGTTCGTATTCACATTGGAGGTGTCTTCCAACTCTATCCAACCAGCCTTGATTAATTGCAGAAGCTTTCTCTTGAAGGCGTTGCAGGTATAGATGCTATGCCCAGTAATACCGGCATGGTATTCACATTTGAGTTCTGGCTTGTACCAATTAGGATAAGGTGGTTGCAGAGGTGTTAGAGGTTCTAGAGCTATTTGCCCAATGCTCAATAGCTTTTGATACATCTCATTCAGGGGTAATGGTAGTGGAGGTAGTTGTTCTTGAACCCTTTGGAAATTTCCAATTTGGCTTTTGGCTTGAAAGTTTTGGGGTTTAGGTTTTTGGATGTTGGCAATTTGGGATGGAGTATGGTAATTTTGGGATGTATTATTTTTACCCATGTAGCCATCTTCAACATGGTGAACCTCTTTTCTTTCGAAGCCTCTTTTCTCGGTTGGTGCAGAAATTCTACCACTCTTGACACCTTGCTCTATGCGTTCACACACTATCACGGCATCAGTGAATTGTTGGGCTGAACTACCCATCATATGTTCGTAATATGGTGCTTTGAGTGTGTTGGCAAATAAAGAGACCATCTCTTTATCCAGAAGTGGGGGATGTACTTGAGCAGCTAATTCTCGCCATCTTTGAGCATATTCCCTTATGCTTTCTTTATCCTTTTTCTCTATATTGGACAAACTGGTTCTATCGGGCGCAATGTCCATGTTGTATTTGTATTGCTTGACGAAAGCATCCACAAGATTTTTCCAGTTGCGAATTTTTGTGTTATCCAATCTCATGTACCAACTCAAAGTTGCCCCACTTAAACTGTCTTGGAAAAAGTGCATTAGTAGTTTTTCATCATGTACTACCTCAGCCATTTTATTGCAGTAGGACCTGAGATGAGTCATGGGGCATTGTGTTCCATTGTATTTGATGAATTCAGGAACACAAAATTTCTTTGGGATAACCATGTTTGGGACCAAACACATCTCTGCTGCCCGTACCGGGTCATATAAGTCTACCCCTTCAATGGCTTTGAGTCTGGCTTCCAACGCCTCTATCTTAGCTTGATCAATGCTATCAGATGACTTAGCCTTGTGGGACTCATTAGCAGATGCCTTCACAACTGTTGGGGATGGTGCAGGTGTCGTTGACTGCACAAATGTTGGATTTTGCTGAGGTTCTTGACCATGTTCGCTCATTCTTTCCTCAGGCTGAACTGAAGTAGGAGCCGGATCAAAGGTGATCGGTTGATTAGAAGGACCTTCATCAGAGGTATTTCTTAGTGTTTGCTTGAGTAAGCTAGTGAGGTGAGCCACACTTATTTTCAGAGACTCCAACTCCTCATGCAAATAGGCATCACGTTGAGCACGCTCTTCATCTTCCATGTTTCTTGCTCGAAGTCGGGTGTTGTAGACTTTTTGGGGACCTATATTTCAATCTGACATGTATGCATGTTAAATGTATGAACATGTAATCTATATGACGAACTCGCCCTTCGAGGGGTGACATATGGTTGCAACTCTTGTATGATGAAATAAGAATCTTGATTCTTGCACAAACTCTACAATGAAAATTTTCTGAGCGACGGTTATTGTGTCACCCATAAGTCTGGAGTTCAAGATGCTTCAAGAAGGGCTTGCTCGGATGCAAAACAATGTATACGGAGCATACATCCTAAAGACAGGTTCTAATCTTTTTAAGTGAGACAAAAGGTAGGTTTACTATTTGGTCTCTAAAAAAGGACTCTCGTTGTCCCAGTGATCACCCTCGTGGAGGCAATATGGGGGCTTGTAGGCAGTGAGATGGCACGTGTCCAACTATTACTAGTCTAAGCACTCAACGAAGAGTTGGGGTTTACACAAACTTAAACCTTGACTAAAAGTCATAAGGTAAGCTGCTAGTTCCCCCCTAACCTAAAGCTTGTGTGTGCTTTTAAAAAAAATTAACTATGTGATGCATGAGATAAATATGTACAAAAATTAAAGCGCACAACTAAATATGAACAAATATATAAAGAAAATGCATATTTAAAAATAAACACGCAAACCACAACAATAAAACACAATCATCAGACAAAAACAAAGCTTAGTCCACAAAGTTCCTAGTGGAGTCGCCATTATGTCGCACGTGTACGACGGTGCGGCGATCGTCCACCCCCAACCCTTCATGAGGGTGTGGTATGTTGTCTATTTGGCATGGAAAATATGGTGAGACAAGGAGTTCTTTGTCTCTAAGCTAAAAAATGGACAGGGAGTCGCCACCTAGTATTCTGGTTACTAGGAACCTTAACTGGTCTTTAGAGATCGGGTACGGAGACTGGTTGCGTAAAGGGAAGGTATTAGCACCCCAACTACGCCCTACCTAAGGTAAGCTGCATTGTTTTAATGTCTGATAAAATCTAAGGTCGTGTTGTGGTTTTTTATTGTTCGGAATACGCATTACATGTAATGTCATACCCCAGGTTCTATTATCCAAAAAAAAAAAAGAATTAAATATCCAGAATATGCATTACGTGTAAAGTCATACCCCGGATACTAAGAGACAAACAAAATAAAATTTTTGTTGTTTTTGAAATATTGGCCAATATTCTCTTGACTTTAATAAACTGGTTATTAAAGCCAAAATGCATGCTAAAACATTTTTTTTTGGTGTATGAAAAAATACAATATGAATTTTTAGCTTTGAGACACTTGGCCGTATGCACAAAAATATTTTTTTCTCTTTTTTTAATTTTTTTGTATTTTTGTGGAAGTTTTTGACGAAAACCGGGTATTTGAAAATCAGATTTTTGTATTTTTAACAACATAAAAAAAATACCACCAAATATTAATCAAAATGACATAAAAATTACGCGGAAAAATTATAAAATGCTGAAACAAATATTTTTGATTTTTTTCTTTGAAATGGGTTGGATTAGGCCCAAATATATGGGCTGGGCCAAAGAATGGGCTGGTTACTGTGCACATAGTAACCGGGGTTACTGTGCACAGAGTAACCGGGGGTTACTGTGTGTACAGTAACCAGAGAATTAATCTTCGGGTTGCTGTGCACATGCACAGTAACCATGAATTAATTAGCGAGTTACTTTGCACAGCACAGTAACTCGCTAATTAATCTTCATCTGCTGCAGAACATAAACGTTCTGCATGCAAATGAAGCTGAACAAAAAAAAAACGACGGGAAAGGCTACCTGGAGCGATGGTGATGTTGGCAGCAACTGATGTGGCAGGGGTGGCGGCGGCGGAACTGGCTGTTCGCAGTGCTGTTTTCCTCTCTCTCTCTCCTCTGTTTTACTCTCTTCTCTGCTTCTTCTTCTTCTTCTTCGCTCTCTCTCCCTTCTCTTCTGCTTTCTTCTCTCTGTCTCTCCCTTCTCTTCTCTCCCCCCCCCTTCTTCTTCTGCTGTTCCTCCTCTATTTATAGAGCCCGTGAGCATGTTTTTTTCATTGTGGAGCCAAGGAACGGGTCATGCGGCGGCTGGTCGGGCGCGGCTGTCCAGGCGTGCCTCCCTCGGTTTCAGCGGTGCGGTAGGTGGTCGGCCAATGTCTTCGGTCGGTGGGCTAGAGGGACCGGCGGTCGGTGGGCTTGAGGGACCGACGTCATTAAATATGCATTCTTTTTCCTTCTTTCCTGCTGTATGCTCGGTGGGGAAGAAAGGGGAACAGTGTCGTTCAAAACGGCACCGTTTTGAGCTTTCTTTGTTTTTTTTTTTTGTTTTTTTTTTTGTATTTATTATTTTTTATGGGGATCCAAAAATGGGTTACAACACGTGTAATAAAAGGAAAGAGGCATTTGCTTATGATAAATTATTCAAGATACATAGGATATATAGCAAGGAAATTAGACAGCTGAGAATTAATACAGAAACGAACGCTTAGGAGATCAACCCTAGTTGAGAAACCAGAAATCACAAGAACCCCGAAGATACATAGGATATATAGCAAGGAAATTAGACAGCTGAGAATTAATACAGAAAATGGAGGAAAGACGATTTAGATCGATCTTAAGATCCTTCTCCACGATCCATTTCGTTGCGAGCAGGAGCTGGATTTCCCCCACCTGCGGGAATATCCCTCTTCTCAAACGCACGCAATCCCATTCTTGAGTGCTCCATTTTATTGAGATGTCGGACGGCATAGCAGGTTCTTGCACCGGGTCCAAAAGCTCCGAAAAGCAGCAAAATTGCTAACAATATGGAAGAAAGAACCTGCATTGTTATATGTGGCGATGGATGGGTAGAGAGTTTGTCTGCTATTTATACAAGGCAGGCAGATGATGGAAGAAGACTTTGAAGGTTTAACAACAAGTCCTCGACCAACGGCATTCCTTTTAATTTGTTGGTGAGAATTTCCACGTTCAGATTGATACATCACATGTGATGCAACAAATACAAATAATACATAATTCTATTTACTTTAGAATTTTATTATCAAATATTTTTTTAAAAAAACTAGAAAACCTGAAAATTAAAAAAGAACTATAAAAATTCTAAATTTTAAATTTTAAATTTTAAATTTTATCAAATATTAAATCTTTTACATAACCTAAAATTTAGTCTGTATCTATTATCGACATGTCAGTTGGAATTAAGGGGTGTGTGTGTGTAGAAACTGACTTCTTTTGGTCTTTCAAAGACGTGTTATTTAGTTTGGCCAATTTTTCATGGAGTACAAGTACAAACTCTTGGAGTTGACTAGCAAGTTGTCAAATTGCTCTTTGTTCTTGTTTGCCAATTTCTTTGTTGATATGTTTGTAGAAATGAATTTAATTACCTAAAAATTTAGCAAATATAACTGATTAAACATTTAATTCTATTAAAATATATGATTTAGTATAACTTTATTTTAAAATATTCATATAAAATAATAAAATAGTACTTTCCACACTTACCTAAGTTTTGATGAACATGCTTTAGCTTTTCTTTTAACAAGAGAATTTTTGTCCACACAGTCACTTCACCGTAAACCATGCATTTCTTGTAAATATTATATTATGATCTCACAAACATGAAACCATATTTAAGAAACTGATCTAGGGCTTGATCAGTCCCAAATTTCAGATATTATATTGGAAATGTTAACCTTAATTAACTCAAATATTTAATAAAAAAATCTTCTAAACAATATTATCTGAAGTTTTTTCAAGAAATCATTTTCATTTTGGATTCAAATTAGTTTAAGATGGTGATCATGGGAAGTGAATTCGTTTACAAGTCGATCCTCTACCGTTAAAGTTACTGATAGATTGCATCTTAGTATTGGAATTCCCATGTATGGAGAAAGTGACTTCATGAGTTAAACAACTTGTATCCATTGATGAACGCTGCTTTCAGAAAGTCATTGACACATTGATGAACTCGAAATTAAATTTGTAACACAGGCAGTGGCGAAGCCAAAAAATTTTAAATGAGAGAACAAATTACTAATAAATACCTGATATTATGTATCATATAAAAATGCATTATATAAAAAAATCAGTTTGAAACATATATACTAACTCATATCAAATAAAATAAATTTAAAAATACTTTTAAAATAAAAAAATTTACATTATAATTGTTTTCTTCAAGTTTTTATATTTTGAAACCACTTTATAATAATTTTATTATCAATCTCATCGAAGATATTTTTCTTAAAATAACCCAAATCATATATGAAAAAAATGTTGCTGGAAAAAAGATTTGTAGTGATTTTAATAGAATGAATATAAGAAAATCAAAAAATGGATGATTTTCCACAAAACATGCATTTGCTTTATTTGGACGTGATGACAGAGTATTTTTTTTTTCTCATCTTTTTCTGCAACTCCCCTTCCATTCATGAGATTTTTCAACTTTTAATTTATGTTTATGCACATAAGCATGCTTATAAAAAGTTAAGGGGGCAGTTGCCCCCTTATGTCCCATTGTAGCTCCGCCCCTAAACACAGGCAACAACTAGAGTCCCAATACAAAGTCATGGGTTAACATCCCAGAATACTAGTTACTCTGCTGATGCCTCCAGCTAAATTCTGGACAAATTAGAAGCAGTACCTTTATGAGCTGAAATTTTCCCAATTGAAGACAGTTACATCCCCGAAGGCCCATGATATGATGCTGGGATAATCCCATAAAAAAGTAAAATGAATCACAAAGCTCAAGGTTTAATATCTTAATGTCAAAGAATGAACTTTAATAAAAATTAATTTTAAAAAATAAACTATAAAAGATCGAGGTTAAATAATCTAATATTTTTCAAAACTCGTGACCTAATAATGAAACCGAGATTATCATATAGAAGAAAAATACAAAATAATCATGAAGCAAAATTCCTAATCATCCAAAAAAAATTTAAAAATAAAAATCAAAACAATAAGGATCGATTATGGTATAAAAACTAAATGAAAGAAAATAATGAGGGACTAAATTGAAAAAAATAGCAATAAAAAGAATGAGGACTATATTTGATGAAAACATTAGATGAAATAAATTGCTACAGGATGAAATTAAAAACAAAATAAAAAAAATGATAAAAATTTAAAAAACAACAATTAAAAGAATGAAGACTAAATTTGATACAAAAATTCAATACCACTAGAAGACCTGCACACGCCGCCTAAAGATTGCAGGCATATTGCGCCAACCACATTTATTTTTTTAATTATATTTATATTTGTTAAAATATTGAATTCCCTTTATTCAAATTGATTATAAATAAAAAAAACCCATGATGAAAAGATGAAAAAACCCTAAACCATAATTTTTTTGCTTTTAAGGGCAATGCAGTCATTCTATTTTGCAATCAAAGCATAAAAAGCTATTGAACAACAATTTTATTTTTTTGTTTTAAAGAGTATTCAAGTTCTTTTACTATGCATCTAAAATATGAAATGACATATCCATCCTCAATTAGTATGATAATAACAAATGAATGATATATATCACACGTCACTCGTGCGGTGTCTATTTGGTGATTTTTCATTTCGATTTGATTGATTCGTTTGCTTTGGTTCGTTGCGAGTCACCACCTAGTATTTAATTAAAGGTTACTATGAAACCTGAATGTACTAGTCTTATCAGATATTCACGAGTAAGGGACTGTTTGTGGTTAGGGAAGGTATTAGCACCCCTAACACACCCTACCTGAGGTAAGCTGTTTCATGACTTCGATGTGTTAAAGAAGTTTTAAAATTTTTATCTTTTCATCGGATATTAAAAATACGACTTACGTGTAAGTTCATAATTTTAGACCGTGAACAAATCAAAATATTAAATTCTTCTTTATTTTTTGCAATTTTATAAACAAATAAAATTCAAAATAAATAAATAAAAACATTCATAAAACAAATACAAACACACACATTCACTTTTACTATATTTTTTTTCTTTTTTTTTTACATACACACTATTAACCTGTTACAAATATCCAAAATTCAAAATAAATCAAAACAATACATTAAACAATTCAAAAATATTAAACAATTCAAAAATTAAAATACATGATTTTTAATTTAAAATACTCGTATAAAATAAGAAAATAGTACTTCCCACAGTTTCCTGCGTTTTGATGAAGAGTTTATACCATTTGCTTTATTTTTTTAATATGAGAATTTTTGTTCACACAACCACTTCACTGTAAACCATACATTTCTTGTAAAATATTATATTATCGTCATACAAACATGAAACCACACATTTTTTATAGTACTAGTTACATGACCCGCGTATCTCACAGGTTAATTTTTTTTACATAAAAATATTTTTAAAAATTAAAATTTAAAAGTATTAGGTCTTTTTACAAAGTTATACCCAAGAGTCTTGAATTTGGTTGCAACATCTGATCCAAAAATAATATTTATAATATTAATAATAACATTAAACTTGCATGACCCAAGTTTAAGTGGGTCTGGTTGCAATACCAGACCCAATAGCCTTGGATACGGGTCTTGCTGTAAGGTCGTGTCATAAAAGTGTGATAATTAAATAAATTAATTAAAAAGAAAAGAACCAATAGAAAGAAAAAAGTTAATGAAGGAAAAGAAAAAAAATCTGAATTAACTGGGTTAACCATTTAAATCAGGTTAACTCATCAAACCTTGGATTCGTGTCGTGAAAGTTTGATAACTAAATAGAAAAAAAAATTGATAAGTTAATCTGGAATTAACTGGGCTAACTCGTCAAACCAGGTTACCCATTAAACCCGGGATCCGTGTCATGAAAGTTTGATAACTAAATAGAAACAAATTGAACATTAACAAACTAAATTAAACGAAAATAATTAATTAAAAAGGAAAAAAAAAGGACATCAGCCTTTTACTAATGAGGAAAAAGAAAAAAAAATCTGAATCAACTGGGTTAACCCGTCAAACTTGAGATTCGTGTCATGGAAGTGTGATAACTAAATAGAAAAAAGATTTCATATTAATGAACTAAATTAAAAAAAAAAGATTAATTAAAAAGGAAAAACAAAGAGAAAAAAACCTACAGGAAGAAAAAACCTAATGAAGAAAAAGAAAAAGAATATGAATCAACTAGGTTAACTTGTCAAATCAGGTTAACCCGTCAAACCCGGGATCCGTGTCATGAGAGTCTAATAATTAAACAGAAAAAAAAATTAATATTAAGAAACTATAGAAAAAAAAACTAAAGGCATCAACTTTTTCACTGTGGACTGCACGGTGCAGTCCACAATAAAAGGCTTAAAAAGGAAAAAAAAAACAAAGGCACACGCCACAGGTTAATTTTTTTTTCTTGCATAAAAATATCAAAAATGGCTAAGATCTAAGAGTGTTCGGTTTTTCTGCAAAGATATACCCATGAGTCTTGGGTCTAGCTCTAAAGCTTGACCCAAGAGTAATAGTTGTAATATTAATAATAATATTAAATTTATATGACTCAAGTTTTAGTGAGTCTAACTGGAACACCAGACCTAAGAGCTTTGGATGTGGTTCTGGCTACAAGGTGGTGTCATAAAAGTGTGATAATTAAATAAATTAATTAAAAAGAAAAAAAAACATGTGGACAACCTGACAGCAAATCATTGGAAGAAGATAAAATACCATAGAGCTACTCATGTGGACGTTCTGATGAGGAATCCTTGTTGGGTGAAATCCCGACCGGTGATGTACTGATATTTGCTCATAGGAGGGTGAAGCACACTGGGACACAACATTTAACGTGATTCGGCAAATCGCCTACATCCACGGGAGAGGTTAATATTATTTGAGATAGAGAAAGGATTACAAAACAAATACATGGAGGAGGAGAATCACTTTACTCTACTTTACTCCCAGCTCTCTTTGCTGCAATGGCAGCAGGGCTGCTGCCATCTCTTCCTCTCTATTGCACTCACAATGCTCTCTCACAACTCTCTCATTTTGCTCTCTAAAATCATGCCTCTTTTATAGGCATCAATGGTAGCTCCTCTTGCTCCTTTGTCAGCAATGGTGGCTGCCAAACTCATGTCTTCTTCAACAATGGTGGCTGCCAAAGTCAAGGTTGGTGGCTGCCACCATTGTAGCCTCCTTCTTTAACAATGGTGGCTGCCAAGGATGATATGGTTGGTGTCGTCCATTTGCTGCACATGCAATGGCAACCAACCCAACAATCACCCCCTTTGCCATTCATGTGGGGCAACTGTCTGCTTGTTTCTTCAGCACAAGCTTGCATCTTGCAGCTCTTCCAAGCTTACCATTTTGAGAGCGTCCGTGGCCAAGTTTACAGGTACTCGCCAAACCTTTCAATCACTAGAGTCATAAAAGCACACCTTTTCTCACACAAAAGGATCACTACAACCAGATGGTCTACCACATCACATCTTAAGAGTGTTAACGCTTGTCTCTGGGACACAGGATTCCCCTTCGAGCGTATTAACCATGCTCGGTCTGGAATGATTCATCAAGCCTTATACCAAGGCTTACAACACCCCCTTAAACGGAAATTTCCATTTCCAAGTGCGACAGTCATTATCCGAGTATCTCAATATGATCACGAGCTCACCACTCTTCCAAGAGTCTACTCATCCAGGAGTTGCGTCTGCCCTCTGTTCCACCCTAGGAACCATGCCTTAATTCTCCGTGAGTCTCTCGCTCTTAGTCTCAAGAGTCCAGGTAGCTCTCCACCTTTACCTATGGGGGCAGCCCATTAAAGGTTGATCCATATATGTCTTGATACTGTGAGTATTATAATGCCTTCACCGAGCTCACTACCTTGACAAGAGTCAACTTGTTCCCGGAACCTGCGCATGCCCTCTGCTCCTTCATAGTAGTCGCGTCTTATTGCTTCACAAGTCATCGACTTATTGTCCAAGGCAAATGTCTTATAGCTCATTGATCTTTAGCATGGAGGCAATATCCATGAAAGTCAATCCTGCATTTGTCTTCTACTCATCATAGCCACTTCATTAGCTATACAACTGTCCACTCATATCTAGCCATCATATTGGCTCTAGGGCTTTTTTAACTGGGCTCATATCGTGGCCCACACACCTTCTCCTCGGGTGTCTCCGCTCGTCGTCATGTGGCGGTCTGAAATGGGGCTCCTATCATGGCCCTCACACCTTCTCTAAGGTGTCTTTGCCCGTTGTCATGGGACGGTCTGAATTGGGGCTCCTATCATGGCCCACACACCTTCCATCTGATGTGTCTTCGCCCGTTGTCATGGGCGGTCTGAACCGGGGCTCCTCTCATGGCCCTTGTTGTAACCCATTTTTGGGTCCCCACAAAAAAATAATAAATACAAAAAAAAAAAACAGAGAAAGCTCAAAACGGTGCCGTTTTGAAACGGCACCATCGTCTTCTTCCCCTGGACGCGTAGAGAACAGGGGAGAAGAATTTTTTTTTTTTCTCTTTTCGCCTACTTTCTTTCCCGGCTTTCGCGCAATAAGACGCCCACAATTCACCCACTTGCCTGGCGTTGTTATCCGTTGAAGGTAGTGGAGGGTGCGGCCAACAGTAGCCGCCCCAACACGTTCTCCCTCCCCTGTTTTCCTATAAATACAGGGGAGGGCTGCTGAAAAGAAAGAAAGAGGAAAAACCGAGAGAGAGGAGAAGAGAGGGAGAAGACCGAGAGAAGAGAGGAGAGAAGGCAAAGAAGAGAAAGGAAGAAGCAGAGAAGAAAACAGAAAAAATACAGAGGAGAGAGAGAGAGAGAAGGAAAACCGCCGGCCACCGCAAACCGCCCGCGCCGCCGCCACCACCACTGCCACATCAGCTGCTGTCAGCATCACCACCGCTCCAGGTAGCCTTTCCCATCGTGTTTTTTGGTTCAGCTTCATCTGCATGCAGAACATTTACGTTCTGCAGCAGATGAAGATTAATTAGCGAGTTACAGTGCTGCTATGCACAGTAACTCGCTAATTAATTCACGGGTGACTGTGTGCACAGTAACCCGGTTACTGTGCATGCGCGCAGTAACCCGCAGATTAATTCTCTGGTACTGTACACAAAGTAACCCGGTTACTATGTGCACAGTAACCAGCCCATGCTTTGGGTCAGGTTCGGCCCAGCCCATATATTTGGGCATAATCCGGCCCATTTCAAAAAAAAATCAAAAATATTTGTTTCAGCATTTTATAATTTTTCCGTGTAATTTTTATGTCATTTTGATTAATATTTGGTGGTATTTTTTATGTTGTTAAAAATACAAAAATCTGATATTAAAATACCCGGTTTTCATCAAAAACTTCCACAAAATACAAAAAAATTAAAACAAGAGAAAAAAATGTTTTTGTGCATAAGGCCAAGTGTCTCAAAGCTAAAAATTCATATTGTATTTTTCATACACCAAAAAAAATGTTTTAGCATGCATTTTGGCTTTAATAACCAGTTTATTAAAGTCAAGAGAATATTGGCTAAAATTTCAAAAACAACAAAAATTTTATTTTGTTTGTCTCTTAGTATCCGGGGTATTACTTTACACGTAATGCATATTCCGGATATTTAATTCTTTTTTTTTTTGGACAATAGAACGTGGGGTATGACATTACATGTAATGCGTATTCCGAACAATAAAAAACCACAACACGACCTTAGATTTTATCATACATTAAAACAATGCAGCCTACCTTAGGTAGGGCGTAGTTGGGGTGCTAATACCTTCCCTTTACGCAACTAGTCTCCGTACCCGATCTCTAAAGACCAGTTAAGGTTCCTAGTAACCAGAATACTAGGTGGTGACTCCCAGTCCATATTTTCACTTGTAGAGACAAGAATTCCTTGTCTTTCCCTATTTTCCAGGAATAAATATTCCGATTTTTCCTTGAGGGTGGACGATCGTCGCGCCGCCGCACACGTGCGACAGCCCTCACACCTTCTCTAAGGTGTCTCCGCTAGTCGTGGAGCGGTCTCATCCTCCTTCATCTGGGATGACTCCAGTGGCTCCAAGATTCTCCACCACCATGTGGACTTGGGAGAGATTACTGCCACAGATAACATAGAAAGAGAAAGTTGTGGTACACTCCTCACAATCCTCCACCTCCATTTCTATGTTTGAAGCTTCTACGCCTTTCTGCATAATAGCTCCACCTACACCGATTCTCTTTGGTGTATTCGCCTTTCATAGGCGGTTGCATCCCCTCAATTAGATGTCTTTGCAACAGCTCATCTTTCCATCCTTGCATGTATTGGAAAGGTCTTCGCTTGTTGCCTTCATTAAAAGCACAAAAGACTTCCTGTTGTACAACCTTTACACAGTCTCTGCTCTGAGCTTCATGTGGGAACTCTTCTTCTCCTTGCAACTGTTGTCTCATTACAGTACCTCGTTGGATCCTACGGGTACTCTTGCACAGTCTCTGTGTGCCCTCGTGCAATTTTTGTTCTCCAGATTTCTTCATATTCCTTGTTTATGTTTGACAGCAGCTCATCCTGTCACAACACCTGTCCAAGTCAAAATATGGTGTCAATCTTCATCCCCTTGTTGTATTTCTCTTCCATTATCAGGGTCTTCATCAATTCTCCCTTCGAGAAATCACAGTCACCGAATCTAGCTTCTTTGGAGAAATCACCACTCCTTCAGATCCTTCATCATACGGAACCCAATTGTTCCCCTTGTGTCGTAATCATGCTAGTCTTCATCAGTTTCATTACAAACTGTTACATATACGAAAATAGTGCCGTGTGTGTTGTAACCCACTTTTGGGTCCCCACACAAAAATAAAAATAAAAATAAATATAAAAATATAATAAAAAAATATAAAAATAAAAATAAAAATAAAAAAATAAAAAATATAATAATAATAATAATAAATAAATAAATATATAGCCGGAAGAAATTAAAAAAAAAATAAAAAAATATATATAATAGGAGGTTAAAAATACAAAAATTGAAATTTTGTCAGTATATCCTTGAATGATGAGAGCCTAGTTGGAAAAGAAAAAAAATCAATTTGAAGAGAAAAGTAAAAAATTAGATGTTTATGGACTTAATTGGATCTATTGCAACTTTAATTGAATTTATGGAGGGTTTGATTGCAAGAAAAATTGATTTTTAAGTCAATTTAGGCTTTAATTGAAAGAAATTTAAGTTCTGGGATCAAATTATATTTTTTAAGAGTTGATTTGGTCAAATCAGGGGCTTAATTGCATAAATATTAAAGTTTAATGGCCAATTAAGGGACTTAATTGAGAATATCTGAAACCAAGGACCAAATTGGAAAAGGCGCGTAAATAGGGGGGCTGTAATGGATTGATTCAGGGGCATAATTGAAGAAATTGGAAGTTTATTGATCAATTGAGGGCTCAATTGCATAAATCAGAGGCCAAGGACCAAAGTGAAAAACGCGGCCAACTATAGGGGCGGGGACTGAAATTGGCAGGGATGCAATTGAATTTATTTTTTAAATCGAGATTAGATTGGAGGACTTAATAGAACAAAGGATAAATTAAGGACTGATTTGAAAAAATATTATGGCGCCACATTTAAATGAAACAACGCGTTTTCTCCAAAACGACGCCGTTTCATACATTAAAAAAAAAAAGGGAGAGGACCGAACGGTGTCGTTTTGAACGACACTGTTCCTCTTTCTTCTTCCCCCTGGCGTGCAGCAGGGGAAGAGAAAACGTTTTCTTCCTCTTTCTTCATTAGCCACAGGCCCTGTCAAAACCCGACCCCCATGCACTCTCATGATGAAAAGTCAGGGGAGCCGCGCCTTGCCAGTCGCACCCACTGTCCAACCGACCGGCATTGCCCCGCTCCCCATGCAACCATAATGAGGTCCTGCTCCCTTTGCCCCCTATAAATGGAGACTGAACGCCAGCATGCGAGAGGGGGGGAACCGAGTGAGGAACCAAGAGGGAGAGAACGGACCGAAGGGAGGTGAGAGAACAGACCAAAACCGAAAAGGAGAGAGGAGAGAACGAACCCAAAGAAATAGAACGAACCGAAGAAAAAGAAAAAAAACGAACCAGAGTGAGAGGAAGGAAAAAACTTGAAACCGAGGAGGGAAATGTGAAAAAACAAAAACAAAACCAAGAGAACAAAAGGGACAGCTACTGGTTAACGAAACAAAGAAAGAAAAAATGAAAAAACGTAGTAGAAGGGAAGAACAAAAGTTGTTTTCTCTACCGCCTGAAACAGTAACATCACCGTTTGGAGCCGCCGTCCGTGAGCCACGACACCGCCACCGGCCTTCACCGCAGCACCGCCAGCAACGCACCGCCTCCTCCACGCCGGGTAAATCTTCTTCCCTCACTGTTTGCGTTTTAGTTATTTTTTCCTCCTGCATGCAGCGTTCTGCATTCAGGAGGAGGGGAGGGGAAAATAATTCCCCCCCCGGTCAATTAGGTTGCTGGGCCAAGCTGATGCTGGCCCAGCGTTTTGGTTTTTTCCCTTCTCTGGCCAGACGGGTTCTGGCCCAAAAATATTTTTGTTTGGGCCAGAATCATTATGCCCAGTCCTGTTGTCTGGGTCGGGTCTGGCCCAGACTAAAAGGGAAGTCTTGTTGGGCCAAGATCGGCCCAACCCTTTTGGGGCTGTGTCCGGCCCAGTAAGTTGGGTCGGGCCAACCCACCTAATATTATATATTATTTATTATAATGTGTTATATTATTTATATATATAGATATATATCCCCAAAAAATTTAAAAAATTTTCTGAAAAATCCTTGAAAAAATATTGTTGATTTTCTTGCATATCTTTGTCAAAATGGCTTAATATTGGTTTGTAATTTTATACCGTAAAGATACAGATCCAGTATTAAAATACTCGGTTTTCGTCAAAACATCAAAAAAATTAAAAATTAAAATGTTTTGCTTTCAAAAAAATTCTGAAAAATCCTTAAAAAATATTGTTGATTTTCTTGCATATTTTTATCAAAATAGCTTAATATTGGTTTGTATTTTTATACCGTAAAGATACAAATCCAGTATTAAAATACCCGGTTTTCGTCAAGACATAAAAAAAATGTTTTTTTTGTTTTAATGCATACGGCCTAGTCTCTCCAAAATAAAGAAAAATCATCGCATCATATTTTCATACAACAAAAGAAATTTCGAAAAATATATATATTAGCATGCATTTTGGTTTTAACAAGAAGTTGGTTAGAACCACGAGAACTAGGCCAATATTTCAAAAAAATTTAAAAAATCTTTTAGTTTTCTTTTAGTATTTGGGATTACGAATTTATATGTAAAATGTATTCCTAATATTAAAAATAAAGTTTTTGTATAGACATTGGAATGGTTAGGATTTTACCCGATAAGATAAAGACCTCCTTACCGAGGAGGATTTTTCTTGAACCATGGACAGACCAACAACTAGAAACACAATAACAGCTTAGTTTTTATCAGACAATCAAACAATGCAGCTTACCTTAGGTAAGGCGTATTTGGGGTGATAATACCTCCCTTTACGCAACCAGTCCCCATACCCGATCTCTGAGACCAGTTATGGTACCTAGTGACCAAAATACTAGGTGGCGACTCCCATTTCATTTTCTACCAATAAACGACAAGAATTCCTTGTCTCCCTATACTTGCCACATAGATATAGATTTACATTCCTATATTTAAAATGGAAACAAACATACTTATTTTTCGCCGCGACGCCGCACACGTGCGACAGTGTGGATAATCCTTCCACTAAGCAAGTTCTCAGGAAAGATTGGAGGGGTAACGGCGGTATTATAATTATTTTTCCTGATTTCAATACTAGAAATAAAAAAATATATACCAATTCATGTTTGATCCCTTCTGAATTTATAATATTTTTTATTTATTTTTGTACCAAAAATAATTTTTTAAAAATAAAAAAAATAAATTTAATATATTTTCAAATAAAATACAACTTATATCACCGTTTTTAAATTCCCAATATTCAAGTCTAGGCAAACGTTTCTACCAACTTTTGTCTTGTGTAGCCAAAACAAAGTTGAAGCTACTAAATTAACCTTTTACAAACATCAAGGACAGAGATTATTGCGTATCTTCTTCTCTTGATGAGATTTCTTTGTTTTAGCATGGCTATTTTCTCTAAGGATTAACATTTGAATTTTGTAACATAATCTGTTTGATAATAACCCTATGAACAGTTGACCTGGTGGTGCAAACGAATCACTTGTGTAAGTTCTAGATTTTAATCAGTGAATGCATATCTGTTTCTTCGGTACTCACTCTTGTAAAACATAAATAGTTTTTTTTTCTTGTTTGAGTATCGCTATTACTACCTTAAAAAGAACAAGAAATTGAAACGTGTAATAAAAGGAAAGAGGCATTTGCTTATGATAAATTATTCAAGATACATAGGATAGCAAGGAAATTAAACAGCTGAGAATTAATACAGAAACGAACGCTTATGAGATCAACCCTAGTTGAGAAACCAGAAATCACAAGAACCCCTCTAAGAAAATGGAGGAAATACGAT
The DNA here is from genome assembly GCA_033617975.1 of Populus alba x Populus glandulosa. Taxonomy (NCBI): domain Eukaryota; kingdom Viridiplantae; phylum Streptophyta; class Magnoliopsida; order Malpighiales; family Salicaceae; genus Populus; species Populus alba x Populus glandulosa. The sequence continues at coordinate 3,258,357 of CM066155.1, read as the reverse complement.
TTAGATCCATCTTAAGATCCTTCTCAAACGCACGCAATCCCATTCTTGAGTGCTCCATTTTATTGAGATATCGGACGGCATAGCAGGTTCTTGCACCGGGTCCAAAAGCTCCGAAAAGCAGCATAATTGCTAACAATATGCAAGAAAGAACCTTCATTGTTATATGGCGATGGATGGATAGAGAGTGTGTATGCTGTGAAGAAACCCAGTTGTGGTTGTCTGCTATTTATACAAGGCAGATGATGGAAGTAGACTTTGAAGGTTTAACAATTAATTAAGTCCTCGACCAACGGCATTCCTTTTAATTTGTTGGTGAGAAGTTAATTTCCCCATTCAGATTGATACATCACATGTAAGATCTTTGATATTTCTTTGATATTTTTTTTTTAAGTTAATTTAAGGATCTAGGCCTGTTTGATTGCTAGAAAATAGTTTTTTTTTTTAGAAAGTGAATTATGGAAAAGTGAATTATTTTTTTATGTTTAGTAGTGTAATGAAAAATAAGTTGGAAAACACTTTCCAGTGTTTGGTTATATTATAAAAAATGAACTGGAAAATAACTTATTAATATTTTATTTTTCTCAACTTTATTAAAATAATGAAGAACAAATCTTACAAATTAAAAGGTTGAATGAGAATGAAATTGAAAAAAAATATAATTTCATAAATTATCTCAAATAAAATAAATAATAGAGATCAAATAAAAAAAATTAAAATATGAAAAAATTAAAATAATAATAATTAACATTTCATAAATTATTTTAAATCAAATAAGTAACAAACAAAAAAATAATGACCAAATTTGATAGATAAAAACTTTCAATTAAAAAATGATAAGGGAAAAGCAAATAACAATTATAAAAATGAGAACCAAAGTTAATATAAAAATTAAATTCTAAGGGATGAAATTTAAAAATAAATATTCAAAACAAAATATATATAGCAATTAAAATTTTGAGGACCAAATTTGATATAATCAACAAATAATATGACATTTCTAAATTTTTCACAACTTCCAGAAAGTGTTTTCCGTCCAAAATAAAAGGAAAACACTTTTCTAGAAACCAAGCCAAATTTTCTTTTGACTGGAAAGTGTTTTCCGTTGACCAACTTTTCTAATGACAAACAAACACATGAACGTTTGAAAAGTAATTTTCCGGAAACCACTTTCCGAAAAACAAACACGGTCTAAGTCATTGCTATTTACTCTAAGGATTAAGATTTGAATTTTATAATCTTGAGGGGTAGCTCAACTAGTCATGCTTTGGATTTGCTCTGTAATGATCACGAGTTCGAATCCCCTCAAGGCCACTGAAGGTTTACATGGTCATTAATTTCAGAGCACATGTGATTAATTAAGGTACGCGCAAGCTGGCCTGTACACGCACGTTAATAAATAAATAAAAATTGAATTTTGTAACATAATCTGTTTGATAATAACCCTTTGTACAGTGGCCTGGGGGTGCAAACGAATCACATGTGCAAGTTCTAGATTTTAATCGGTGAATGTGTATCTGCTTCGTTGGCACACACTCTTGTAAAACATAAATAGTTTTTTTTTCTTGTTTGAGTATCGCTATTACTACCTTAAAAAGAACAAAGAAATTGAAACGTGTAATAAAAGGAAAGAGGCATTCGCTTATGATAAATTATTCAAGACAGGATAGCAAGGAAATTAAACAGCTGAGAATTAATACAGAAACGAAACATTAGGAGATCAAGCTTAGTTGAGAACCAGAAATCACAAGAACCCCTCTAAGAAAATGGAGGAAAGACGATTTAGATTGATCTTAAGATATGCCCCCGGGTGGTGGTGGTGATGGTGGTGCGGCTTGAGCGTGCAATGTGTTGTGATCAGGAGCGCCTGGATATCCCCCACCTACGAGAACGTCCCTCTTCTCAAACGCGCGTAATCCGATTCTTGAATGCTCCATTTTATTGACATATCGGACGGCATAGCAAGTTCTTGCACCGGGTCCAAAAGCTCCGGAAAACAGCATAATAGCTAACAATATGTAAGAAAGAACCTTCATTGTTATGTGGCGATGGATGGATAGAGAGGGTGTATGCTGTGAAGAAACCCAGTTGTGTTTGTCTGCTATTTATACAAGGCATGCAGATGATGGAAGAAGACTTTGAAGGTGTAACAACAAGTGTGTGTAGAAACTGACTTCTTTTGGTCTTTCAAAGACGTGTTATTTAGTTTGGCCAATTTTTCATGGAGTACAAGTACAAACTATTGTAGTTGACTAGCAAGTTGTCAAATTGCTCTTTGTACTGGCTTGCTAATTTCTTTGTTGATATGTTTGTAGAAATGAATTTAATTACCTGAAAATGAAGCAAATATAACTGATTACACATTTAATTCTAATAAAATACATGATTTTTAATTTAAAATGCTCATATAAAATAATAAAATAGTACTTCCCACAGTTTCCTGCGTTTTGATGAAGAGTTTATACCATTTGCTTTATTTTTTTAATAAGAGAGCTTTTGTTCACACAACCACTTCACTGTAAACCATACATTTCTTGTAAATATTATATTATCGTAAACCATATTTAAGAACCTGATTAGCCATACATTTTAGATATTACTAGTTACATGACCCGCGCAATATCAGGAGTTAATTTTTTTTACATAAAAAATATTAAAATAAAAAATAAGATTTAAAAGTATTAAGTCTTTCTGCAAAGCTATACCCAAGAGTCTTGGGTTTAGCTGCAACGTCTGATCCAAGAATATTATTTATAATATTAATAATAACATTAAACTTGCATGACCCAAGTTTAAGTGGGTCTGGCTGCAATACCAGACCCAATAGCCTTGGATATGCGTCTGGCTGTAAGGTCATGTCATAAAAATGTAATAATTAAATAAATTAATTAAAAAAAACCAATAGAAAGAAAAAAGCTAATGAAGAAAAAGAAAAAAAAATCTGAATTAACTGGGTTAACCCTTTAAACCAGGTTAACCTATTAAACCTTGGATTTGTGTCGTGAAAGTTTGAAAACTAAATAAAAAAATGAATTGCACTGTGCACGTACGTAAACTCTGAATTTTGAAAAGCAGCTAGGAGCTGCTTCGTCAAATTCGCGTTCAAAATGTGAATTATCATGGGGCCCATCAAAATTAAACTGTGTTTTTGACGTAACCAAACATAATATTTGTTGTGGTTGCTTCAAACGTAGAAGCAACCACGCAAACAAACGGCCTCTAAAACCAGCCTATGTCAACTCCTTTTAATTTCCTCTCCATTCTGTAATGTTTTAATGTAAGTTGTAAATAGTTTGCTCTTTAATATGTAATTAATAAGCTAAGCTGATTCCTTTCTAATCGCAGCAATTGATGTTCTTTAGGAATTTCAATTGATAGGTGGCTAGTGTTTCACCACGGGATGGGTCAAATTTTTCATATCATAAAAACAAATATCTAAGATATGATAGCATTTTTAAAGGAGGATGAAAAATCTGAAACCTGAACCATTAATTTAAATGAATTCAATAATCATGATTAATTTAATAATATAATTAATAAAAAAGCTAATAATAGTATAAAAAAAAGAAGGCCATGGACCTATCTAAAAAAATAAAAATTTGTCAATATTATAACAAGATAGTCTCTAAATATTCTTAAAAGGTCTTGACAATTTTATTTAATAACAAAAAAAAATTATCGACGAACTCGTAATCACACACCGATTGAATATTTACGTCAGTAAAACTGTGAAATCATGTAGTGACTTTTGTCTAATGGTAGCCAAAACAAAATTGAAGCTACTAAATTAATCTTTTACAAATATCAACGAAAAATAGACAGATTATTGCATATCTTCTTCTCTTTGTGAAATTTCTTTGTTTTAGCATGGTTATGTTTCTCTAAGGATTAAGATTTGAATTTTGTAACATAATCTGTTTGATAATAACCCTGTAAGTTCTAGATTTTAATGGCACATAAATAGATTTCACAAATAGATTTTATTTTCCTTTGAGTACCGCTATTGCTATCTTAAAAAGAACAAGAAATTAAAACCTGTAATAAAAGGAAAGAGGCATTTGCTTATGATAAATTATTCAAGATATATAGGATAGCAAGGAAATTAAACAGCTGATAATTAATACAGAAACGAAACATTAGGAGATCAAGCCTAGTTGAGAACTAGAAATCACAAGAACCCCTCTAAGAAAATGGAGGAAAGACGATTTAAATCCATCTTAATATATGGCTCCAGGTGGTGGTGGACGTTGTGGTGCTGGTTATGGTTGTGGTAGAAATGATGGTGGTGCGAATTTACCGCGCCTTCTGCTGGGAGCAGGAGAAGATACTTGAGGTGGAATATACCTCTTCTCAAACGAACGCAATCCGATTCTTGAATGCTCCATTTTATTGAGATATCGGACGGCATAGCAAGTTCTTGCACCGGTTCCAAAAGCTCCGAAAAGCAGCAAAATTGCTAACAATATGGAAGAAAGAACCTGCATTGTTATATCTGGCGATGGATGGGTAGAGAGTTTGTCTGCTATTTATACAAGGCAGGCAGATGATGGAAGAAGACTTTGAAGGTTTAACAACAAGTCCTCGACCAACGGCATTCCTTTTAATTTGTTGGTGAGAAGTTAATTTCCCACATTCAGATTGATACATCACATGTGATGCAACAAATACAAATAATATATACACAATTGTATTTACTTTAGAATTTTATTATCAAATATTTAAAAAACAAAACTAAAAAACCTGAAAATAAAGAAAAAACTATAAAAAACCTAGAAAAGATAACTTCAACAAAATTCTTCTAAACTTAATATGGAGATCTTTCATAATATCATAGTTAATTACAACAAGTTGATAATCCTTTTACAGAACTGTGCTGATAAAATATTTTTATAAAATTTAAATATAATTCGATATTCAGATAAAAAATTATAAAAGAATTAGCTTATTGTAACTAATTATAATCTAAAAAATCTCTAAAATAAGTTTACATGACTAAGTTATTTGAAAATTTAATTAACTCTTTTTTTAAGAGGACAAAGCTCCATATTGTGAGTTATATATCTATAATCGACATGTCAGTTGGAATTAAGGTATTGAAGAGCATATATATATATATATATATATATATATATAGAAACTGACTTCTTTTGGTCTTTCAAAGACGTGTTATTTAGTTTGGCCAATTTTTCATGGAGTGCAGGTCCTGTTATTGTCAAAAAGAGCGTTGGGTGGAATTAATGCTGAAATAGCCTTTTGAAGGCATCCCTTCAACGGCAAGTACAAACTATTGGATTGACCAGCAAGTTGTCAAATTGTTCTTTGTACTGGATTGCCAATTTCTTTGTTGATATCTTTGTAGAAATGAATTTAATTACCAGTGGCTTCGTCTCTTCCTCCTCTACACAGTGGTATGGTCAAAACATTATTTTAATAACTTTTATTTTTGAGCAAAAAATCAAATACCACTTAAACCATCAGCTCTGATATCAATTGTCGGGAGGAATCCGGGGACCGGTGATGAACTGATCTTTGCTCATAGGAGGGGTAAGCACACTGAGACACAATATTTTACGTGGTTCGGCAAAACCGCCTACATCCACGGGAGAGACAATATTATTTAGAGATTAGAGAAAGAATACAACAAATATATGGAGGAGGATCTCATCACTCAACTCCCATCTCTCTTGTTTCCCTTGCAGCTGCTGCAATTGTTGCCCTTGCAGCTGCTGCCATTGCAGCTCTCTCTTTTACTCTAATCCCTTCACATGCTCACACTCTCTCTCACACTCTCATTTAGCTCTCAAAACATGCCTCTTTTATAGGCAAATCATGGTCAACATGGAGGGGCCAAACATGTCACCATTAGTGCCACTAATAGTGCTACCACTTGCTTGGTGGTGGGATAGTCCCACTAATGGCAATACCTAACAATTTTCTCTAAGGATTAAGATTTGCATTTTGTAACATGATCTGTTTGATAATAACTCTCTGTACAGTTGGCCTGGTGATGCAAACGAATCACATGTGGAAGTTCTAGATTTTAATCAGTGAATGTATATCTCCTTCATTGGCAGTTCGCACTCACTCTTGTAAAACATAAATAGATCTTTTTTTCGTTTGAGTATCGCTATTACTTCCTTAAAAAGAACAAAGAAATTGAAACGTGTAATAAAAGGATAGAGGCATCTGCTTATGATAAATTATTCAAGACAGGATAGCAAGGAAATTAAACAGCTGAGAATTAATACAGAAACGAAACATTAGGAGATCAAGCCTAGTTGAGAACTAGAAATCACAAGAACTCTAAGAAAATGGAGGAAAGACGATTTAGATCCATATTAATATTTGGCTCCAGGTGGTGGTGGACGTTGTGGTGGTGGTAGAAGTGGTGATGGAAGTGATGGTGGTACGTATTGACCGTGCAGTCTGTTGCGAGCTGGAGGAGGTACCCAAGGTGGAATTCTCCTCTTCTCAAACGCATGGAATCCGATTCTTGAATGCTCCATTTTATTGAGGTGTCGGACGGCAAAGCAGGTTCTTGCACCGGGTCCAAAAGCTCCGAAAAGCAGCAAAATTGCTAACAATATGGAAGAAAGAACCTGCATTGTTATGTGAAGAAACCCAGTTGTGTATGTTTGCTATTTATACAAGGCAGGCAGAAGACTTTGAAGGTGAAACAAGTCCTCGACCAACGGCATTCCTTTTAATTTGTTGGTGAGAAGTTAATTTCCACATTCAGATTGATACATCACATGCTGTATCCATGTAAAGTTGAGAACACAAATTCGATCATCTGAAAACATATTTATTGGGAGGGGCAATCACGAACTCCGAACTGGACTAGTCTCACCCTTTAAAAAGATGTGAGAATAACCAGGATCCAATCATGATTTGATCATCCCATTCAAAACATGATTTGGCTTAAAAAAATAATCAAGACCTGTCGTTTCAAACTCCTGCCTAACTCGATTAGGCTCAAGTGTTAAATAACAAAATATAAAGGAAAAATTCAAAAAAAAAAAAAAGAGTTCATGGAGCAAAATGAAAAGAAAACACCATATTAGATCAATTCCTGCCAACCTAATCTAACTTGCTAAATGCGTGGTGAGGATCACTGCATGACTATAATGAGTTAACCTGGTTTAGCTAGTTATGTCTTTTATTTTCTTAATTTTTTTTTTTTTGTTCTGGTTGGATTTTCATTTGGCTTGGGTGAGATAAAGATTAGATATAGAAAAACGGATAATCAAAATAAAAAAAAAATAAAAGTTATTAAAAAACAATGATCAAATAATAATAAAAAAATCATTTATCATTTCCTTTCTTATCGGTGAGACTTTATTGGGCTTATGTGTAATAAAGTTTCGAATCAAATTAAAAAGTTATGAAAAAATTAAAGATCAAATAAAAAATTTAATAGTTATCAAACAACCACTAGTAATAAGAAAAATTGATGAGGAATCGAATTAAGAAAAATAAATAGAGTATGTGAGAGAACCATCCTATTTGAGCGACGCGTGCAGCTTTCTCCAGACCCGACAATGTCCTTTTTTGATGTTGCCATAATTGTTTTTGTCATCCCTCCTTCCCATGGCAGCTTGTGAGTTGGTGGAAAAACGACTTGGCTCATGCTCCGTTTGTTTGCTGGAAAGTAGTTTTCTTTTGGAAAGTGAATTCCGAGAAAGTATTTTTCGATGTTTGGTAGTGTAATGGAAAATGAATTGGAAAACACTTTCCAGTGTTTGGTTATGTCAAGGAAAATAAGCTGGAAAATAACTTATTAATATTTTATTTTTCTCAAGTTTATTAAAATAATGAGGAACAAATCTTACAAATTAAAAAGTTGAATGAGAATGAAATTAAAAAAAATATATAATTTCATAAATTATCTCAAATAAAATAAATAATAATCAAAATAATAGAGATCAAATCTAAAAAATTAAAAAAAATTAAAATATGAAGAAATTAAAATAATAATAATCAACATTTCATAAATTATTTCAAATAAAATAAGTAACAATCAAAAGAATGAGGACCAAATTTGATAGATAAAAAATTTCAATAAAAATATGATAAGGAAAAAGCAAATAGCAATTATAAAAATAATGACCAAAATTAATATAAAAATAAAATTTTAAGAGATGAAATTGAAAAATAAATATTCAAAATAAAATATATATAACAATCAAAAGTTTGAGGATGAAATTTAATATATTCAGCAAATAATGACATTTCTAAATTTTTCACAACTTCCGAAAAGTGTTTTCCCCCTAAATTTTTCAGGAAAACACTTTCTTGAAAACCAAGCCAAATTTTCCTTTTACTGGAAAGTGTTTTCCATTGACCAACTTTCCTACTGGCAAACAAACACAAGAAAGTTTGGAAAGTGATTTTCCGGAAACTACTTTCCGGAAAACAAACACAGCTAAAGGGAAAATACTTTCCTGAAAACCAAGTCAAATTTTTCTTTGACTGAAATTGACTGGAAAGTGTTTTCCGTTGAACGGAAAGTGTTTTTCGTTGACCGGAAAGTGTTTTTCGTTGACTAGAAAGTGTTTTTCATTGACCAACTTTCCTAATGACAAATAAACACAAGAAAGTTTGGAAAATGATTTTTCAAAAACTATTTTCTAGGAAACAAACATGGCCTCATACATCCTTTTTTTCTTTTTTTTCTTCTCTTTCCTCTCTATCCTTTTACTTCCTTGATTTTTGTGCAATACCTGGAAGAAATTAAAAAGACTACCGTGCCCTTCACCACGGTCCCATTTATTTTTTCAATAATATCTAGTGAATTCGTTGTAGAAGAATTACTTAGGCTAAAGGCATATAATGAAGGGACATCTGATTATTTTTAACCATGGTTTTAATTGATTTCTTTGATATTTGAGTACAATCTCCTTTAATTACTTGCCAATCTAACGAAGTCAAGTAGCTGTATTGTACCTATCAAACTCATCGATTTTATTTTTTTGGTGAAAGTTTTGTCAACGACGCATGGGCCTATGGGCTAGACACAATTACATTTGGGCCAGTCTCTGTTAATATGAAGGCATAGTAGGGTTCGCACTATATGGGCCTCTATCCCTTCTTTCGGCTTCATTTATGGGCTTATTTGAGGATGTTTATGGTCTTAGATCTTTTAAATATATATAATTAAGGTGTTTTGCGGGGAAAGGAAAAATGAACTCAGACAGAAGGCATTTTTTTAATGCTTTTGCCAAGATATAACTTGATTATTTAAACACGTTAGGATGTGGTTCGGGTAAAAAAATTTCATGAATATAAAAAACAATATTTTAACGTTGTTACTTCTTTTTTTATCAAAAAATAATTTAAACCTTGTGAGGGTTAATTTTGAGGGTCCAAAAGTAACCTAATAACTTATAAAAGTATAATTTGGCTGCCAAAAAAAATTAAGATAACATTTTTTTTTTATATTAAAATAATAATATATTGGATTAACTTGGATCAATTCGGGTTAACAAGTTAAATTCACCACCTTAGTTTTGAGACTATAATAACCCTATAAAAAACAAATAAAAACAAATTATGAAGTTTGATTTTCAATTAACTTAATATTAAAAAATAAAATTAAAAAAAAAGAACATCGTTAACTTGTCAAACTTGTGACTGCGTCATGAGACGAGACAAGCCAATAAAAAAACAAATTCAATGTTGAAGGAATCATGATCCAAGTTATGAGAATGTTATAATCTCTAAGAAAAAATTTGAAAAAACGACCCGATTTAATCAAGGTAAAAATACCAAAACTTGTGATCTTGATCATAAAACCAAGATATCTTCATAGAAAATAAATTAAAACTATGAAGTTCGATTCGCAACTGATTCAATGTTTAATAATAAAATTGAAAAAAAAATCAATTAAAAAAATAACCTGAATAAACTCGCGTTAACCCATTAAACATTATTCATAGGTCACAAGGCCGGAATAACCTAATAGAAATTAAACAAAATAAATTATGAAGTTTAATTTTCAATTATACACACGCGCGCGCGCATGAAAATGAGATATATCTAACTTTCGTGACATGGATCATAAATTTAATGGATTAATTCATGTCTTAATCCATATCATGAAAATGAGATAATTTGTTATTAGGTTATCTCATTTTCATGACATGGATCATTGAAAGTTATCTCATTTTCATAACATGGATTAATCCGTCAAATATGAAAATGAGATAACTTAATAACAAATCTATGATTCATGTCACAAAAGTGACCTTAATAAAAAAAAAATTAAGTGTGTATATATAAACATTCATTGAAATAAATAAATAAATAAGTATTACCAATTAATAGTTTTATAAAAAAAAAAGTTATAGTAAAACCCCTATTCTATAGGTTTTTTTTATATGCTAATGTCTCTCGTCCTCGTTCTCTTCTTTCAACATTTTGTTTGAAATTAAAATGGATTTAATAGGTGAACTAAGCTAATAAAAACCCCGGTCAACTGGTTTTTGCCTTACAAATGTCTTTTCCAAGTTTAATTTAAAACTCAACAGATGAAACTCCAGATTACTATTTTTGCAAGGACAAATTTAATAACTAAGTTTGTAATCATTCTCGAGTATTTTTGTACTATAATACTTAAAAAAAACTAGATAAAATAAAACAGTATATAAATATTTAAAAAAATAACATAATTTAAAGATTTGCAAATGATATATATATATATATATATATATATATATATATATTTAAGACCTTCTCATATGCTAAAAATAAACCAACATAATTTATAATAAAAAAAATGAAGAAAAAAACCACAAAAACATATTAAAGCTCCAATTATTACACCATGTTGAAAAAATCTTGGTAAATTAAATCCAATAATTTAAGAAAAGTTTTCAATGATGACTAAAGTAAATTACACGAGCTATTCAAATACAAATAAACACTAAATGGATAAATATATGGCTAATATGACCTACTTTAATTATTATTTTTGATTTTTTTATTAAATTTATCTTATTAATATAATTTAAACAATACCAATAATATTATCATTAGAATTTTAGGGTCTCCATGTTCTTTTTTTTTTTCTTTTTTTTTCTCTCTCTCTCCTCTCTCTTTCTTTATTATAAATTGTATTAGTCCATTGTTTTGAATTTGAGAGAATAGTAAATAACCCAGACTCACAAGCTGCATATATTACCCGTGATTCTCTAATCTAAGTATTCTAAATAATTTTCTGTACTTCGTTATTTTAATTTTTTTAGTGAAAAAAAAAAAATAACTCAACATTCTCCACCTGCTCTCACCACACTGGAACCGAGCAAACCATCACCATCTCGAACAAATAACAACTTCTTTTCAAAAAATAATCAGTACTCATCCAAGAAGGCTTCATATTTGTTGTAAAACACCCACCATCAATCCCAAGCCTCCATCTTACCACCCCTAAATGAACAAGAAGTTAACAAAGCAAAAAACAAAAGGAGGGAATTCTTTCCGTACCAAACCTCTCACCTATCAGATCTCCTGGAGAAAGCAGATCTGTCAAGCAAAGAGCAAGGATCCCATCACCTAATAGGCGGAGGAGATGGAGGGGAGGGGAGGGAAGTCACCTCCCAAAAGAAAGAGAGATAAAAAAATAAAGACCAAACTTTAGAGCAGCTCTGAGTGTTTGTGGTTGTTTACCTCCAAGGATTTTGATCCGAGATTGAAGTGTTAGAAGTTATTGTTTTGGGGTGTTTTAATATTTACAAGAAAGAATGTTCTTTCTCCGATGATGCATTCTCTTCTTTAACTTTTATTTTATTATAGAAAACTTTCAAGAGAATTAACCAAATTGAAATATATTTTTAGCAAAATGATGTTTAAGCAACGAAGCTCGTTCGCTTTGTGTTTGTTAAAAAAAAATTAAATAAACAGTTTAAAATTAATTTTGTTATTGTTTTAATATATTAATGTTAAAAATAAAAAATATATATTATTTTATATATTATTAAACAAAAAAATATTTTAAAAAATATTCGTTAATACCTTAACCCTGCACACCAGAGATCCATGTATTAGAATAAAATATTGCAAAAAATACATCATTTATTTTTTCCTGTTACGACGCCTATTGTAAGAAATGACAGCAAAGAACCACCAAGAAATGAAATCATTTTATCTTGAGAATATTTTACAAAATCAACATATTTTATTTTTATTATTTTTTAATTAGTATAGAATAAAAAGTATTTTCCATTTTACTTTTATTTTCAAAAACAAGGTAAAAAATAAAAGAACTAAAACATGAGAGATTTAAACCTAAGAAACTTTTTTTATATATATAAAAAATAAATAATTGATGTCAATTGAACTAGAAATTTATGAGCTAATGAAGGCAGCAACAAATGAATTGACGTGTGAACCCGAGTCACTAATAAAGCCAGCTCAGCATTCCATTTGCCTCTGTGCCTTGTAAGAACTTTTAACAGAAAGTCAAAGTTTGACTTCAAACAAATTATATAAACGTATGGCAACCTTTTCTCCTATAAAATTATTGCACATATCAACCAAGCAATCCCTGCCACCAGCTATTACTATCGATGTGCAGTAGGATAACAATAGATGATCCTACACGCTTCTCTAGGGACCGTATCGCATTTTTTTTACATAAAAATATATATATATATATATATATATATATATATTGTGGATGTAATTTTTAGTAGAAGAAAAATAAAACTATACAGGGATTAATCAAGTTTAAAATGATCTCGTGAACGTGTAAGTTTAAAAATAATTTAAATAACTAATAAAATATAGTTTAATTAAAAAAAATTAAGATAATATTTTTTTATTAAAAATTAAAATAAAAATATATTAAATTGACTCAAATCAATTTGAGTTAACCAGTTAAATTCATTACCTAGATTGATAATGAGATTCTCATAACTCTATAAAAATATTTTTTATTTTAAAAAATTTGATTTTCAATCAAGTAATCTTGAATAATAAAACTAAAAACAAAATTCAATTAAAAAAATAAATTAAGTCAATCTAGGTTAACCTACTAAACTTAATTATGATACTGAAATAATTATATAGAAAATAAATTGAAACAAATTATAAAAATTAATTTTTAATCTTAATTAATAAAATTAAAAAAAAATTAAAAATTCTTTTTCTTAGAGCCAAAGTGTAAAACAACTTAGCATTTCACTGTTCATTAAAATGCCAAAGCCTTTTAATATATTTTATTTAATCCACTAAAATAAACAAATACGGGAGAAAGAAATATTGTCCCCTTGTCTTCGTGACTAAATCCCAGAGCTAGCTAGAGCCCCACATAATAATTACTTTTGTTGTGGATGATAATGATAATTAAGACTTCAATCTTTCTTCTTCTCATTATCTTTAAAAATATCAAGTGCACACAAAAAGACATTATCCAACCAAAAAAAAGTGGTAATTATCTTCATCATCTAAAGTGAAATGATTAAAAATACAAAAAATAGACACAATTGGCCAATGAACCGTTGGTTAAGTGATAGTGATGATCATGGAGTAGAATTGGAGGATGGAATCCTTACTCCACCTCCAAACTAACACTTCCTAGGACGAAAAGAAGAGGAGGTGAGCAAAACGAAAGCTTGTAGACACTTGGCTACTTCACCAAGGACTAGCACTCTCTGAAATGGCTAGCAGTTCCTCCAAATATTCAGCCCCTAAATCCTCTAGCACGACGACGTTTTCGATTTCCGTTCTCATTTCTTTCTCTTTCCTCTTCCTGCTCTCGGCTTTCCTGTTCATTGAATGTCTTTTCTTCATTGCTAATATCGGTGACTGTCCTTCTTGGAAGCCATAGCCCGTTTCTTTGAGTGACTCGTAGACTTTCTGGGCAGGAAAATTTAGTACTGCCATCGAACCTCTCATTGCAAATGCAGCTTGATCATAAGCCAAGGCCGCCGCCTCGGCAGTATCGAATGTTCCTAGCCAAACTCTCACACCGTTTCTTGTCGAATCCCTTATCTCGGCGGCGTACTTGCCCCAGGGCCGCCTTCTAACCCCTCTGTAAGAGATTTCTCGGCGCTGTTCCCCTTGATAATCAGCTCTTGAACTTACCTCATCGTAGTTGGAATTGGTGGATGACGCGGTATCAAAAGAGTTGATGGGGGCCTCATTGAGGAGTCCTAACAGAAGCATTTCCTGGGAATCATTTTCGTTAAAAGGGAGGGGTTGGCTGTAGAAGTTCTGTGCGTTACACGAGGAAGAATCAAGGGAGTTGAAGGAAGAAGAAGATTCCGGGGAGAATTGCGAGTTTTGGTAGTGAAAAAATGAAGAATCCATCAAGGGATTGATTGTTTTGGTGTTTGAATAATGGCTGGTTTTTCTCTGGTAGCTAGCTAGCCTCTGGTCATGGGACATAATGTTTGAAAACAAGGCGGTTTATATAGGCACAAGAGAGGGAAGATCCTCAAGTTATCTTTATTTTTAAAGGAAAGTGGTATGCTCTATGGTGAAAAAGACATATTACATGAACATGGTTACAATGGGACATTTTCAATAAATCTGGTCGTTAAAGTGGCCCATGAATGGGTTAATGCACGTGAGTCAAAGAGCCAATGGGGCATGGCGGCTAGGTCAAAGAAGAATCCATGGTGACATCATCTTGATGATTTCAGTGTTCTTGGTGTTTTGAAGGCTTGCCTACTTGGCACCTTAGCCACGTCCATCTGGCAATGGCACCAGCCATTAATCGATTTGTCATGTCCTTTCTAGCGATTTTCTGTTTCCATTATCCTTTTTGTTCACACTTGTTGCTGCAAACAGAAAAAGAACACTGATCATTAGGGCAGCGCCAATGAGTATATATGTGCTAGAAGCTGAATAATCTACTATTTTTTTGTTCGAAAAAGGAAGAACACCCTCTTTTTCTCTTTTTTATTCGGAGATTTTTGGACTGAGAGGACATGGGAAGGTGGTTAATTTCGTTTCAAATTGCTTTCTGTTTTGGTTTTATAATTATTAGAGGTATTTTAATACTATTCTTCATACATTAAATATAAATTTCCAAATACCTAAAAATAAACTATTTACATCCGGATTAATATTAACATTTATATGTGAGAATTTTATTTCTCCGATTCCACCTTAAATCTAAATCTTAATACATATATACAAAAATAATATATATATATATATATTATTTCTTTAATAACTGACTAACTTTGAAGTTATTAAGTGATAAATCATTAGGAAATGGGCTACGCAATCTTTTTTCAAATACTAATATTGGCCCGTCCGTATTTCAATACTGAAACATCTACAAATGTTTCCAGAATATAAAGATATAAAAATTAATTCCAATACTATTTGGTGTAATGTTGTAGCCAATTATTGGTTGTTGATTCATATCTCATAGTTTTAGAAGAAGCAATATTTGTAGTTGAAAAATGCTCCAGTTAGGTAGTATCAATTCCAAAATAATTTAGGGTTTGACAGTTTATATTTTTTCTATTCTAGTAAGAAAACAAATATATCATCGATTAAATTCATATCTATCTGCAACTTGAGATAAAACTGGATTGAGACTTATTCTTTTCAAAATAATATTCATGAACCATGCATCCAAAAACATTTAAACAAGTTCTTAATTTTTAATTCACACAAGTGGAAGAGCTTTTTTGTTTTTACTCATTTTGAGTATATTAATGATCAGATTAATATATATTGTACTAAGAAGTATGAAACATTACTCCATAACAATTTTCTAGGTGATGGGCGCAAACCTTGTGAGATCTCAATAGGTAAAGATAAAACATCTTACAAGTTGCTAATATTGAGTAAAAGAAACGGCAAGAAATTATAATTACAACATATATATATATATATATATATATTGAATGGCCATGTCTATTTTCTAGCTCTTCTTCTTGATAGATGCATGAACCTATAACATCATCACTTGTGGAGTAAAGAGTTTGCAACCTTCTGTCATCTACAGTCTACGTACGGCCACTTTAATTTAAAATCTTTCACGTTTGGTATGATTGAGCAAATTATTATTTAATCTTTGTGTTTTTTTTAAAAATTAATTAATCCTTTTATTTAAAGACCTCAATGTTACATCATTATATTTTTGTATTTATTTGTAATTTAATCTTTCAGTTAATGTTTCCTGACAATTTTTTTTCCCCTTAAGACATCCCTCATTTACTGTCAAGTCTTCCAATCTCACTCATTGTCAATGTAACTAAAAGTACATCTAAAAATATTAACAGTTTATTGCTCCGATCAAGAGACTAATTATGTTTAGGACCAATAACGTACGTAAGGTACTATCTTTTTTATAATAAAAAATTCGACACAATTAATTTTGTTACATTATGAATTTCTTTAATGTTAATATTTTTCTAGGTTTTGAGCGATTTTTAAATGAGTTAAACTTAATCTGTAAAAACAATTATAATTTTTAATTCAATTATTAGATTAATTGAAATTTAACCTATTTTTTTAGAGAAAACAATTTATGATAAGAACTTTTTTAAAACAATTAAAATTTTATATTTTTATCAATAGTTACAAGTTAACTTTAAGGTTTGAGAAGATAAAAGATAGACTTAATGAGACCAATAACCACGTGTCTATGTGGAGGGTGTTGGAGAAGATAGACTTGATGAGACCATAGAGTTTTTATAGATTAAAACATACCACCATAGCATGAGAGACAACAAGTGGACGAGTTCCAAACAAGACTAGAAATCCCCACCTTCAATGGAGATTGTACATAAAAGAGTTTCTTAATTGGATTGATGAATATGATAGGGTTAGAAAATACATGAGTATCACAAAAAAGAAGATTATGAAACTAGCCGTATATAATTTGAAAGGCAGAATTTTTTTCAAATGAAAGTGGTAGACAAATACACAATTAAACAATGGGAGACATCCTATAACATAATGAATGTATATGAGGTAAATAATGCACCAAAGGTTCTTTTCTCTTGGTTACGAACAATACTTATCTCAACAATGTCAAAAATATTTACAAGGAAGTAGATATTTACATGTGTATAATGTTGAGTTTCATAAGGTAATAGAACATAACAACTTTTAGGAGAGGGGTGACAAGTTACATGATTTTCGAGAGGGTTAAGACCAATAACCCGAGATAAGATTGGAGTGTAGATGTTGTTTACTCTTGTAGAGGCAAGGCATTAAAGATTTAATAGTGTTAAAGTAAGTTGATAAACCATAATCAATAATTTCTAAGGTTAAGGTTAAACTAGAGAAACAACTTGAAGTTGTTAAACATGCTAAAAAAACCAAAAGAACATGAACTATAGATGAAATCTAAGGAACAATCTAAAGTTAGTAAACAAATTGAGATTAAACTAATGGATGAAAAACTAAAACAAATTATTGGAATTGTTTAATAGACTAAAGTTAATATAAAAAAAGATTTAATTAAGTGTAAATGTGTCATCCACACATTCATATACATATTAGATGGATCTTTATTGATTATCAATTTAGCTAATGATCAAGATATTGTTAGAAATGACTAGACATGTAAACTGAAGTTGCTATCATCTCAAAAGATGATTTCATGTGATGTTAATTTTGGTCTTGAGAAGTCTTGATTGGATTTAGGAATTATATATTAACACATATTTGTTGAAATTAGATTTAAGTTATCTAGGATAATGTATCTTGTATATAAATTGGTAACGACGTTATATTCAAAGTATTTATTCATTTGGCATGGTCGAGTTTAATTTTTGACAATTAACTTAAAAGCAAGTTTTTTGCTAGCAAATAGGATTGATGTGGGGACACTTTTTTTATTATTCTAGGCATAATTATTTTTATTGTATTACTTTTTTAATTGTTAAGATTTTCTATGTTTCGAGTAGTTTCAAATGATTTAAACATGCAGTCTAGAAAAAAAATTATCATAATTTTTATCTAGCTATAGAATCAAGTTAAAATTTTGTTGATTTATTGTAAAGGCCTAATAAATTTATAAGGTGCTTTGGTTTTCATGTTTAAATTAAGCCTAGGAGTTACTACTTTGAAATTTTCTTTATTTTCCTTTTTGGTTTGGATTATTTTTTCAATTTAGATTGAGACTGTCAATTTAACTAAAATTTTTCTAATTATGACATTTTTATTATGTTTAAACAACTTTGTAGCCTTTTTTTTTTTTTGAAAAGAGAATTATAAAATAAAGACTTTTTAGAAACTAACAAAGTTTCATATTTTTCTCTATAGTTAAAGCTACATCCTTAAAATTTGAAAACCCCAATTTTTTTTTTTTGTACCAGTTTAGAACTGTAAAATTTTAAGAGTTTGAGAATCCTAGCTGTGTATACTTTTAAAAAAAGGGTTTAAATCATGATCTTCTCCTTTTGGTTTTGCTTAATTAAATACTAGTATATTATCTTTGTAGACACTCCAAGCGGTATTATATCTTTTTTGCTTGACCAAGATATTCAGACACTGCTATTAGGCGGAATTGGTCATTGGTGGCACAAATAAAATATAAAATAATTAAGGAAATCCTTTGGTTCATCCCCCCTGAGCGTAGGAAAAACAGAGAATCAAAGGCGTGCATGCACAGAATATACAAAATTTATCTTATAATTAATAATACTTTCAAAGATGTAAAGTTTTATTTTATTTTTGTTTTGAAAGGTGGCTCATATTCCGGCACATGGTGTAATGTATACTTTTTGGCATAAGTTTATGTATGAAGAATTAATAAAAAGTTTGTTCTTCTCCTTGTGCTTTGAGAAAGCGAAAAGCATTTTTCTAGAATAGCAAGATACAGTCTTTCACTTTTATAAATACTTAAAAGTCGTTCCAACCTATTTTAATACATACTAGCTCTGGTGTCAAAGCGAAGCTGCGAGGTAGAATTAATTTTGTTTTTTAGTAAAATTAATGCTTGGATATTAAGATAAGATAAAAAAAAATAAAAATAAAAACCTATCATAACAAATCTGTAATAACTTTAATTAGTGCTAAGTTATTATTATCATTATTACTTCTATTATTATTATTATCACTACTATTTTCTTTATATAGATATATACAAATAAAAAAATATGGGTTAAATTAAAAACAAATAAACCTTTAAAAAAAAATGACAAAAATAAAAATTAAAAGAATTGAATCTGAAATACTAATAACAATAAGGACTATAATATATATATCAAGATAAAAAAAAAAAAAAGGATTACTAGTGATAAACCAGCTATATTTAGATGTCATTGTGACACTCATAATAGAAGATGAGATGACATTGAATAAAATGATGCATGAAAAACCTGTTTTTCACCAATAAGAGTTGTTACATGTGCCGCTCAAAGTTTGTGACGGCTTCCATATGCCAGTAACTTTTTGAAATTTAAAAATATTAATTATTTAAATGCTAAATTATTTTACTAGTCTTAATCAAACATATAAGCTAACCAAAAATATAAAAACACTCTTGATTCACAAAGTAGTGAATAGTAAATTATTTTTATGGCTATAGAAAAATCCTTAGTTTTTTTTTGTTTTTTTTTTTTTAATCTTTGTATGTGACTAGGTGTCGCTACAAGTTTGATTTTAACTTTTAAGAAAAATTGAATATTAATTTATTTTCCAAACAAAATGTCTAATAAGTAATTCATCTATTTTTAAAACAAGTTATCAACTAAAAATAGATGATGAATTTGGATGAAGCAAGCATGTGAACGCCAGCATCTTTACACTCTCTGCTTTACCAACCAGCTTGTTTTGATTATTTTTTTCCTGTTTAATGGACTGCTAAATGTCTTCATCACCAAACAACCTATTTCTAAAGAATCCATTTATAGCCTTATAGGGATAAATAATTGCTCGTCGAGCTATCTTCAACACTCGTAACATCACCTTCAACTATGTCACCGCAAGTGCCAAAAATTAGGTTCCTTTTTGGCTTTCAATTAGCCCTCGTGCCAATTGAATACATTTCCCCAGCAACGAGAAAATTATCACAATAATTAATTATGCAAACACAAATGTGATTCCTTGAATTAGATGCGTGAACCCTAATCTCTACTGAACATTAATTATACCTATGTATGTATATAAAAATGCCAACAGTTAGTATTTTAACTGCAAATAGTCTTTAACAGGGGCAAACATTGACCTAATGCCATGATCCAAATTACTTTCCCTATAATCATATCATCATTACAAAAAGTTCTGCAACAAAAACAAACGATCGAGGGTTTCAGACGTGGGTTTTGACCCCTCCGACGACCTGCCTAACTTGACAAGCTACCATGAAATGAGGCACTAATCTTATCCATTATATTATTCTATGGAGGATAGAGGTAAAGTGCGAAGACTGCTCGGTGCTGCACTTCCTAGATTTTACCATCTTCTATATCATCTTCTAGATCGAACACAGAGCAATCCTGGGAGTTGATGATTTTGCTAGTAATTAACTGGATATATATACTCCCTGTTCTGTGGGATTATGAGGATATAATTTGTCATTAATTCCCTACTTTCGACTAAATTAGCTTTGAGAATTTTAAACTATAAGGGTAGACGTGAAATTAACATTGATAAATCTACAGGGGCAGCATTAAAGTTTACTGGAAAAAAGCATCTTGCTTTTAAAATCCCAGATTATGAGTTCTATTTTCTTTCTGCTAATGGAGAATTAGGTGGAATTAATTCGTAGGCCACCTTTAGAGAACAAAAATTAAGCAATCTCAATGCTATTTTAGTCAAAAGCAAAATGTTTTTTTAATCTAATTTAGTATTATAACGTAAATTAATTACAGATTTTAAAGTTGGAGCGTATAATAATATTATTAACACATTAATCCCGTGCTCCGGTAAAAAATTAATTTGGATTGTTATTGTTTAATCTGGTTCGGTCTAGACTGACTTTTTTAAAAAATAAACAATAAAGAAAAAAATTAATTAAATCTAATTCGATCAAAAATTCAAATTAATTCATATTATAAGTTTTGTGCCTAATATCAAGTTTAATATTACAATCCCATCATTTTATAATTTAGAAGATATACACGTTAATTATCAAGCGAGTCCCAATCAAGATGATCTTGAAATTAGAAAAAAATACTTTAAAAAATAATAATTACCGGACTTTCGTACATCCATAGAAACCCAAAAACAGTTCCTCGAGGCAAAGTGAGGTGTGAACATGACCCTCGTATTGCTTGTAAACTTTATAAGCAACTTGATGTATCCATTATCCACTGGGCTTATGGTTTCAAAAGAGGGTCAATAAATGAATAATATATAAGATAAGGTGATGATTGTGTGAATAAAATAGCATGGGATTTGAAATGACGTGTCACCTCTGAGGTTGGTCAATGAAACATGATGGAAATTCATTTGGGACTTCCAGAAGTTTTTGAAAGTCTCTTGGAACTTCAAACTTCATAATAAAAACTTCGGTCAAAAAGCTCAATTTTATGGGTCATGGGTGATGCATGAAAGTTCAGTGGAAGCTTTGCCTTTCCTTTTCCCTTCTTTCTCAAGCATTTTATTAACACCTTCTCACTTTCGTTGATGAGGAAGCACTTTTTTTTTTTTTTTAATTTATTAATATGAATATTCAGGCTAGTGTATATCTTAATTAGTTTTATAAATTTTAAAACTATCAACAATGTAAGCTTGATTATTATATTAACAACCACAAAGCTTAAACTTGAAATTATAGGAAAGCAACTTTTTGATTTAAAATTTTTATTATTAAACCACCTATCATATAGTTGAAAGCATTTTTTTAATATAAAGTGAAGTAATTTTTTTCCCTTAACTAATTTTGGTAGTTTGTTCATGATTTTTTTTTAATTTTTAAAATATAAACTTGTGACTTACTATAATGTATCTTGTTGATGGCACGAGGAATTGGGTTCGTTGTCTTATTTGGATGAAGATAGTTTTAATTCGGTCAAATATTTATTCTATTCTTGTATCTTGAATGCATAATATATATATGAAATTGATTATGAAATATTGGAGTTATGATTCAAACTTAATTTCATATTTAGAATTCTTGTGATTGAACTCTAAGAAATATTAAAAACTCTAAATTGAATGATTTTTTCTTCTTGCTAGCTCTTTGTCTGTCTATCTTTTCAAAGGATGTTAGTTTTTTGAATTTTTAGTCATAATAAGTAATAATAGAGGAGTTGTTTACCCATAGAATTCTAGCTAGTTATGACCTAGTACCGTTGGATAATTTGGCTAAGGTTGTCATGTCAAAAAGCCAATCCAAATTCATTTGTCGGTAACAAAAGCTGACCCGTAAGGTTCCTACAGTTCTCATATCTACAGGCTACAAGATCAAAAGCTAGAAAAGATGAGAAACTTCGTTTCAAAGCCACTGTCCGAACCTCAGTCATGATTTACAGTCTTTTTTAAATGTTTTTTTGTTTGAATATTTATTAAATATATACATATATTTTAATACACATATGGATTTATGAGTTAAAAGTATCTTTGGTCATACCCTCTTAATTTAATTTTCCCTTATTAAATAAACCACAATCTTATCCATAGAGTTACCTTCGAGGTAACAACATCTTATTTAAATATACATGCATGCAAACATATATTTCATGATATTGTTTGGTCTTTACTTGTATATATATTTTTTGTTATGAGGATGCTTGTTTAAGAATATTTTTCTTGTTATGAAAAGATTTGGTCAGGGTTAGCTTGACCGTGCAAAGATCCATTGAGCACGAAGAGATTTCTGGGCTCATTTTGAAAAATGAGATAAATCCCAATAATCTTTTACCATAAACAAACACATATGTTAGTGCAGACAAGTTTTTAACAAGGATATAATAGGTATTTGTATCATAAAATAAATAATAATATAACTTATTTTAAGTATGATGTTTTAGGATAACTTTGTTGGTAATTCTGTAAAGTGATTAACTTGAACAAGTTTTATGATTCATAAGTTGAACAAGAAAAAAATCTAAAACTTTAGGCAATGAACACGTTCCAGAGTTTTCTATTAGAGAAAAAATTTAAAAATAAATAAATAAATTGGAGTTGGATAATGAAAAATGTTTTAGATCTTTGTTGATGCAATCAGGCCTATATAAATTGAAACATTTGAATAATCAAATGAGAGTTTGCCGCAAAATAAAATATATAAATTATTTAATAGATATTTTTGTGGACCGGTAGAATCCTATTTAAGTTATTTTTGTTATTTTTCTTGATTTAATGTTTTATTTTGAATATTCAAATTTTAATTTTATTAGCTAGTTGAGGTTGGTTTTCTAACCTATTTAAAGGAATTATAAACCTTTTAAAAGACAAACTTCATTAGATTTTATTTTAGGGAATAAAATTATGAATTTAGAATTTATATCTGTAATATTTATATTTATTTTTTAATTGAAGTTAAATATAAAATAAATACTTTAGTTTTCTCAATGCTCCATTTATAAAAAGAAAACAAATACTTGAGAGAAATAATATTTTTAATTGTTATTTGAAATGCACTTGTCTAAGGTATAATATTTTTATATATACTATGCATTTCACTTTATTTTGAGAATGCATATTTTGTTGAATATATATGAACTAAGGTATTTGTTGCAAAATGTAATTAACGTGAATATAAAATAATTAATTGTGCCAAAATGGTTTTCTCTTTTGATTCCATTTAGGTAGCGTTGCAAAAGCTGGTTAATAAAAATTTGAATTTTATTTTTATTTAAAATTATTTTTTTTATTGATGTACTGATGTTTAAAATATATTTTAAAAAATAAAAAATATTTTCATATATTTCTAAGAAAAAATATTAAAAAAAAACAAATATAAAACGCTATTTATGAAATTAATTAATTGATGGACAAACTCTCCAAGGAATTATTTGCAGTCCAGAAATAGGAAGATAAAGTACTCCAGGTTCTATATTCCTGCTCAAGGTTCAAATGGCTGAACCTTCATCCAAAAAATCCAAAAAAAAAAAAAAACCCTATTCTGCTTCAAGCTCAAGAACAAGGACTAAATTGTTGCAGTACAAAGATGAGGTACTCAGAGAGACTAATAACCCTCATGAGATAGATACATTTTTTTGCAGAAAGAATGTGGAGACAGAAATTGCACGGAGTCATTTTCTTCAAGAGTGTAATTGCAATTCACATAAACAACAAAACACTAAGCACAGGTTCGCAATTGCAACAGTGCTTAGCTCAACACCGACAGATAAAAGTACTTTCAGGGTTTTACTTTGTTAGATAATATGAAATAATCACAAGTTCAAATCGTAGCGTGGCCAAAAGAGTTGTTTGACAGCCTTCAGGTTGTCAAGAAGGAAAATTTACTGAATTTTTAACGGTCTCTGATGTTCATATGAAAAGAATAGGGTAATTTCAGCGTGTTCTCATTTTCAAAATCACATCCTGAAACGATCAAGTGTAGAGATGCCACCATCTCGTTCTTTCCACCTGTATTGAATAATGTAGTCTCTCAGCGGAACCTCCTTGTACAGAGGATTTTCATCTGATATCAGCTCTTTTAATGGGCACAAATCCAGACATAGATTGCGAAGAAGCTCGCAACTGATGTTCTTGGACCGATGTGATTAGCCAGCGCCCTGTTCTCAGAAATCTGGAACTTGCTGTTTCAATAACATAACTTGTCAAAGCAAACAAATCAAGTTCTAGGTCATAAAATGTTCTAGGATTTGTAAAGTAGTGCCACCGTATGGTTCTTACCTGTAGTAAATCACCGATGATAACCACAAAAGCTCCAGCAATTGGAGGGACATCAACCCAGTGATCTTGGTGAAATGCATGGAGGCCGCCAATATGGTCTTGCAAAAGGGTAGTCAAGAAGTCCAAGAGCGCACTTGAGGTCTTGGCCTAGTAGTGGAAGGGACTTGTTCCTTTCCACCCCACCAGGGTTCAAACCTTCATGTGCATGCCTGTCATCCCCGCGGTGACTTACATGCTCACTGGGTTTGCAGGATGTTCATAGGGCCGTGGGATTAGTCGTGGTGCGCGCAAGCTGGCCCAGACACCCACGTAAAAAAAAAAAAAAAAAAAAAAAAAGTCCAAGAGCTTCTGATAGTAATTCAAGAAGAGTTCCTCCCAACCTCTTTATATATGCTGAATATTTGATTTCTATCTCCCTGCAATAAGTGAAACTCAACAGCTTCACAACCAAAATCAACAGAAGTTTCATAAGCATTCGCACACTAGAGTGAGTCAGCTAGGTCAGCTTCATTTCTTCAGCCTTGGACTTTTTTGCTCTGTTCCAATACAGGGGACGTGTTCTTGCTGGTGCTAATATTTATTACAGAAGCTGGTGCATTTGCATAAAACATAATGACAAGTAATACTTTTTACTATAAATTTATTGCGTAAAAACTTCAGAAACTTAGCCGGCAGAATTTAACACAGTTACTGTTTTTAATTAAAGGATATATGTCATAACCGTGGATTAAAATGAGTTCAGGAAATAAGAAAAAAGAATTACCTGCAGACTTCTGGATATTCTTCAGAATCTGGATCATCGGGAGCCATGAGAAAATATCCCTCCAGTTTGCTGCTTTTGCCTTCTAAAGGAGAGAATTGCTAGTTTAAGTCACCTTCTTCTTCGTGTCCCTTGTATAGTATTCCATTTTCACTTCATTCTTTTCCTCGTGAAATCCCTTCACTCCCTCGACCATTCCCTCCATGACATTTTTTGAAATACCATGATTTACAGCCTGAAAGAACCCCCATGTCTCTGAAGCATTGCACATCTGCTCAACAATTTCTCTACGTCGAACACCATCTTCATGAATGCCTTTCAGGTCTGACAGGAATATGAAAATGGGCTGGACTTGGTTGGCAAGAGACTTCCCTTTCTGGTACCACAAAGAAGGGAGGAGTTTTAATTATCCTAGCATCTACAAGTCCCTTGACACTAGATTTTGATTCGTCAAAAGCCTGTAATTCTTTTTCTATATCATAGACAGATCCATTTTGAACCAAGTCTGAATGCATTTTGTTATGTTTCAAAGGAGAAGAGACCTCTAACGGAAAAAAAGTCAGCACAAACAAACAAAAGGAACAATAAGAGAGAGAAAGGACGGAGACAAAAAGGAATAAATAATAAATCAATCTTCCAGTTAGATGACAAGAGGTTTGAGTTAGATTCCCGACCTAAAACTATGAGTTGTTACTGAATGCTGCCGGCTTGCCTCCATAAAAAATAGTTATATAACTCCTGTTGAGGTTGGAAGTGAATTGTCCCAATAATACTTCTCATGATCTGCTCTCTTTAAAATTCCTTTCATATGCTGACATTGTAGCTGGAAAAAAACGTCTGTTTCTTCAAGGGATTCATCCTCAAGTAAGCCTATCTAAAAGCTGCAAAAAATGTGGATGTTGTCATAAAGTTGCTATCAAAATCTCTGAAGTCCATTGGTAAACCCTGGCTGGCAGGCAGGCAGACTATAAAATTTGTGTCAGAAAAGCCAATCTGGATTTTTGGGATGCTGCAAGTCAGTGAATGAAGAACTTCATCATGAAATGATAGAAGGTGAAATTTAAGGCTTGAGAGATGATTTCAAGGCATGAGAGGGTTCCATGGAATGGCTGAAGTAAGCTTGACATTCATCTCTCCATAACCTCCTCCCTAGAAATGCCCTCTGTTCATATCTCTTGGCTGTTTTGTGATAGAACGAAACTTGTTAAAAACTTGAACTGGATGTTTGTGCTATCAATAAAGCATGTACGATCAGCTTCAGTTTCTAACATCATTTATTAAATCTTAAAAGTTATAAAAATGGTGAACAGATCACTTGAATATTGATTTAATAAATCAGGTTCATACTTGCGCATAATGGGGACTGGAAGGGAACAACACTCTCCAGTATTTCCTGAAATGGTAGGTTAAGGTCACTTCTTACTGAGTTATGATAAAAAGTTGAGGGATTGGTGATGTATATAAGCAAGCATTGCATTATAAAATGAATTAGAATACTGAATCAAAGCATATCCTTGCTTTCTGCCTGTCAGATTGTTCCAAGATGGACCTGAGATCTCAGGGAAGGATATTTTCAATCTTAGAAACATGAGATACGATCACTTAATTAGAAGACAGGAAGCATTTTCAGCAAGCATTCACAAAAGCGCAGATAGCTGTAGCTGCTTTACCATGCAAAATAATGATCAAATCCTCTGAAAGAAAAACCAGGAGCAGGCTCTCAATATGCAAACAATGATGATTCAAATACCAACAAGAAGAACACTGTTTTGGCAATCTTGAAAACAAACAGAAAGAAAAAGGAGATATAGATGCCCTCAGATTTCTGCTTAGGCAAACTTGGGTAATGACTAAATTTGGTGCTACTCTTGAATAACCAAATAAGTAGCAAATGCAACTAATATGTTCTAGTTCCAAGTTCATAATCAAATAGAGTACCAGAGGAAACTTCAGTGATTTCCATTTCACAGCATGAAATTACCGAATGCAAGGGAGCCACCATCAAGTCCTGTTCAAGAAGGGTAAGATTTTGTTTTGAGTAAGCTTGTCACGTATATTCTTGGACCAGTTAAGGTGACCAGCCATCACCGTGTGCTCAGTGTTCTTGAACAGATTGTCTTGGGTCATTCAATTTCTTGATTTCTTCCTTTTATTGATTAGAAAATATTCTAGAAAATGGAATTTGCTTTGTCAATTCAGTTATTTAGCTGTCCTTGGCAATAGGATAATAGTCTTATCAATTTATTACTTCATGGTTTAGCTGAAAAGACAAGAATAAGATCATGTAGATAGGTGCGTTGATTTCTTAAGTGCATCACTGAAATTAACTGAAACAACAAAAATCAAGCATAAATTCTTGACTGCAACACACAAATGCGCATTGAATGCTTATCAAACACCACCAGAAACTTAAATGTTAATGAATTCCCCGAGCAGAGGCTGCTGAGATGTAAAATTTTGGAATGACTGAAATGGAGTGAGCAAGTTGACTTCAACGTGCTCTAATTTCCAAAATCACAGCCTGAAACGATCAAGTGTGGTCATTCCTCCATCTTGTTCTTTCCACATGTATTGAGCAATGTACTCCATGAGAGGGACTTCCTTGTACAACGGGGGATTTTCATCCGATAGCAACTCTTTTATTGGACCACAAATCCTGTCATAGATAGCAAAGAAGCTCGCCACTGATATTCTTGGCCCATTGTGATTAGCCAGCACCCTGTGCTCAACGCTCTTGAACTTTCCATTTGATATAAGCTGTTTCGATACAATAATTTGTCAATTGCAGACAAAGGTGAAAAGATGCATGTGAAAGAAATCACAAGAACAAGGTACTAACCTGTAGAAGGTCACCAGCGTTAATTACAAAAGCTCCTGGAATTGGAGGGACATTAATCCATTGATTCTGATAAAAAACTTGGAGACCACCAATATGGTCTTGCATAAGGATAGTCAGGAAGTCAGGATCAGTATGCGGCTTGCTTCCCAGAGTTCGGTTGGGTTCAGGGCACGGTGGATAGTAATGGCACATAATCTTGAGCCCTCTAGTGCACCCAAATTCAGCCAGATAATTAGGATTGAGTCCAAGAGCAACCGACACTAATTTAAGAAGGGTATCCCCTAAACCCCTTATATATGCTGAATACTTGATTGTTGTCTCCCTGCAACATGTGAAACTAGTTCAGAACTGTATCCCAACATCATGCATCCCAAGATATCTTTCTATTTAGTATGTTTAACTGTGTGGTAAGAAAACAAAATGCTCTTATATGTTACTTTTATCAGAAATCTTGCATTTTATAGCAATCACAGAGCCTACAAAAGGATATACTACGAATTAACTTGGAGTTTAATCAATTTTTCTTTTGGTGGGATAATTGGCATCTTATAGGCTCTCCCTTTCAACCCTTCAGTTGGAGTGGCTTATGATGCAGCCGTTTCTTTAAATGCAAGTATGATTGATGTTTCAGGAGTTCTTGGTGAAAGGAGTAAGAACTTGATTTTTCCAAGAGATTTCTGCAAAAGAAATGTCCGTCTTCTCTCCTTTGATTTGTTTGGAAGGTGCAGAACATTGCATTGCAATGAATCACTTACGTGTGTCAAAAAGTATTTAAGCAGTCTACTAACTACTAATTATGAATAAGAGTGTTACTCTAAAACTTCATAGCAGGGTAACTGATTACTGACTCCACCTTTAATTAAAAAAAAAAAAAAGTTACCTGCAGACAACTGGAAGTTCTTCAGGGCGTGGAGAATCAGGAGCCATTCGAAAATACAAGGTATCCTTCCAATCTGCTGCTTTTGTCTTATGAATAAGAGTGTTGCTAGTGTAAGTCACCTTCTTCTTCACATCCCTCGTATAATATTCCCTTTTGACTTCATTTTTTTCCTCATGAAATGCCTTCACTCCTTCAATCATTCCCTCCGTAATATCCTCTGATACACCATGGTTCACGACCTGGAAGAACCCCCATATCTCTAAAGCACTTCGTATTTCCTTGATGACCTTTTCGTGTCGAACAGGATCATCACGGATGTCTTTGAGGTCTATGACAGGAATCTGAAGATGGGCAGGAGTCGGTTGAGAAGAGACTACATTTTCTGGAACCACAAAGAAGGATGGTATTTTTACTATCCCAGAATCTACAAGACCCTTAACACCAGCCTTTGATTCATCAAAGGCCTTGATTTCTTTTTCTATGTCATAGCCTGATCCGTTTTGCACCAAATCTAATTGCGTTTCGGAGCTTTCCATGTATCTAATGTAATCGTTGCCGGCTAATTTCGCAGGAGAAGAGACCTGTTTATGATAACGAGTAACGACAGAAGATTATGATAACTCAGTGGGATTTAATAGCGATACCAACCACACACACACACACACACACACACACACACACATATATATATATATATATATATATATATATATATATTGCCATTTGTATTCAGTGATGTCCTTACTACGGATATCTAGAAGCTTTTGGCCGCCAAATAAGATCATGAACTGGCTAGTTTTCTCCTCACCGGTCTTTTCATGGAGTCGCCTCATTTGATTATGAATTTGCTACTTCTTTTTGGATTTTGTGGTGTCCGTTTGCCAGAATTATAGTTATTTATAAAGCCTTTTAAAAAAATATGTTAAATTTTTAAAATTGACTTTTATTTTTACAAATTAAACACCTTTTTCATGGAGAAAAACTTGACAGGATTGTTACAAAAACATGTCTTTTAGTTGAAAATTATATAGGTGGTTGCACGGAACTTGTTAAATTTTTTGTAATGTAAAAAAACGTTGCTAAAAAACTATTAATGTAATTTAAAAAAGAAGAAAAAAAACTCACAACTTGACACTATAACAAAAAAAATTAAAAATGTTACAATTGCCAATCCTATGAATCCAAATTAGCTAACAAAAAGAAGTCTAAAAAAACAAAACACCAAAAAATTAAGATGATGACATTAAAACTCGTGAGAGAAATAATATAAACATGACATTAAATTAATCTTATTCTATTTTTATTTGGTAATACAATTAAATAAAAATTGTCTAAAAATATCATTTTATTAAGTTTAATAGAGTTCATAATTTAAATTGAAAGTTTAATAGATTAGTTTAGATTGATCGAAAATATTATCATTTTGATATTTAAAAAACAATTATACTTCTAGCATGTGTGTATAACTGTATATATTAAATCTAAGTTTATAATCAAGATTTAATTGCAAATACATTAGCAATACATGCAAATTTAAAACAAAAAATTTTAAAAATTTGTCCGATTCACAGGGAAGCATGAATAAATTACCTAGTATTAGCTAAATGAATTAAATCTAAATACAAATGCTCGTGGTAACAGGAATAAGATTAGCTGTAGTTGATTTAACTCATAAAACCTTACTTGGATATATTTATTAGGAAGATTATAAATTAAAAAAAAAAGTTTACACATACCACAATCATATCCCCTTATATCCTGTAGTCTTCAATATGCATGCAAAATTGCATCAATCATTTTACTATTTTTCGTTGCATTTAGGCTCATTATCTATTTGCATTAGTAAGGTGGATTGACTCGTGAACAATTAAAACTCCTAAAATAAATATTTTTGGTGAAAAAATTAAAAAATAAATTTTTTATCAGTATAAACAAATCTTGGTTGATTTATCAGTAGATTAACTCACTTAATCAGGTCAAAATAAACTTATAATTTGATGCATTTCTATCTCATGTGTGTGTTTGTATATATATTAGTTTGGTATTGTGACAACAGTTATTTTTAAAAATATTTTTTTATTTAGAAATGTATTAAAATAATTTTTTTATTTAAATTTTTTTTTTTTGATATTATCAAAAAAATATAAAATAAATTAATTTTAATTTATTTTTAATTTGTTTAAAATATTTTTAAGATGTAAAATAATCGGGCTCAAAGTCATTTATAAATAGTTATCTATTTGCAATAAGGCCCATTCCTACTCCAATAAATTTCAACAAGACCAACTTCGAATTTCAATCCAATTAGCTTCCCGCCTACAAGGCCCAACCAACCCACAGAGCACAACAAAACAAAACTCTTCCTTCTCCCTCCCTCCCTCTCTTCAAGATAAGGCACCCTTTCCCTATCTTCCTCAAATAGCCATAGCTTCTCTCACTCAGTAACTCAGTCACTCAGTCACTATGTTTTCTCCAACTCTAAACACCCATAAGCCTCTCTTTCTTTCAAACTCTAACAACAAACCATTTTCCTCTCCTTTCCTTAGCCAACAACCTCTCTTTATCCTTCATTTATCAAAAACCCCGTTTAAACCCACCACAACGCTACCAGTTTCAGCCACTCTTATCCCCTCTTCTCCACCTCCTTCAAATCAACAACTCTACCAACCCTTTAGACCTCCACCTTCTCCTATCCCTTCGCAGTACAGGTCTCTTGACGCCCCTTCTCGTCTCGAAATCCTCTCTAATCGTCTTGGCCTTTGGTACGAGTATGCCCCTTTAATCCCTTCTTTATTCCAAGAAGGTTTTACTCCACCATCAATAGAAGAAGTCACTGGTATTTCTGGGGTTGAGCAAAACCGTTTAGTTGTTGGAGCTCAAGTGAGGGATTCTTTAGTTCAGTCTAACACTGACCCAGAAATTGTTGCTTCTTTTGACCTTGGTGGTGCGGAGTTATTGTATGAAATTCGTCTCCTTAGTGCCACGCAGCGGTCTGCAGCTGCCCGCTATATCATCCTTAATAAGATGGACGCTAAGGGTGCTCAAGATTTGGCCCGCGCCATGAAGGATTTTCCTCGTAGGCGCGGGGATAAGTTCTGGGAGAGCTTTGATTACGTTCTCCCAGGAGACTGCCTGTCGTTTATGTACTACAGGCAGTCTAGAGAGCATAAGAATCAGTCAGAGTCGCGGACCAATGCTCTACAGATGGCATTAGAGGTTGCAGAGTCTGAAAAAGCGAAAAGTGCGATTTTGAAGGAGTTAGAAGGAGAGGGAGAAGGGAAAGAGAGGGCAGAAGGAGAAACAGCAGATGGGGTTCGGGTTCCGGTTGTTAGGTTGAAGATTGGTGAGGTTGCGGAGGCGAGTAGTGTTGTGGTTTTACCGGTTTGTAGATCAGAGGACGGGGAAAGAAAAATTGTGGAAGCACCGTGGGAGTGTAAGGGCCAGGGTGAGTTTGGTGTGGTGGTGGCAGAGAAAGCGTGGGAAAGGTGGGTGGTGTTGCCAGGGTGGGAACCGGTACTTGGGTTGGCTAGAGGGGGAGTGGCGGTGGCTTTTCCAGATGCAAGGGTATTACCATGGAAGGCAAATAGGTGGTATAAAGAGGAGTCTATTTTGGTGGTTGCTGATAGGGGGAGCACGGAAGTGAAAGCAGATGACGGGTTTTATTTGGTTACTCTTGACGGCGCCGGTGGTGGTTTCAAGGTTGAAAGGGGTTCGGCGTTGAAGGAAAGGAATGTGGTGGATTGTTTAGGGACTGTGTTGTTGGTGGTTAGGCCACCAAGGTACGAGACCGATGATCAATTGAGTGATGAGGACTGGGAGTGAAATCATAGTGAGTTAGCAACTCTATTTTACTCTTGATTACATGGAGATTAATACACAGTGTTGTATGATGATAGTAATGCTTAAGACTTGAACTTGGGATTGATATGGGCATCAATGCCCTGTATCATGTTACTGCAATCCTTTCTATACTCTGCTGTGTTATTTGTTAGGAGGCAACTTAATTTTTGTACTATTTGTAATTTATGATACATAATAATTTAAGATTCCATTAATCATTCTCCTTTTAGATTTCCACATCTTGAACGTCCATATTCCATCCTAAAATGATGTGTTAGAGTGGCCAACATATGATGGAAGCCTTCTTGACCCCTAACAGTGTGTGTTATCTGTTATTCCCTTTGCTAGCTTGTATTATTTTTCAAAAAGAAGTGATATGAAGTAGAAGATTGCATAACAATGCAATTTTACATGCTTTTCTCAGTACAAGGAGTGCATGTCATGAGTAGCATAATTCAGAGAATTCATTCAAGTCATTCTTAGAAAGTCTGTGCTCTGCGATGCCATTATGATAATACCTTCCATCTGCTTTCATAATTTTGGCCAAGATGGTGAACCTGAGATGATTGAGAAAATCGGAAGGTATATTGCGTCTTATTCAGGGGCTTCTTTAAAGATTTGGCTGGACGATTAAAGGTTATACAACAACAGCTTATATCTAGTAAAGCATCTGTATGGATGTAAAACAATTTTTTATTTCCTAAATGTCCCATAGCTTTGCAATTCATACATTTGCAGCCGAGGAGAGCCAGTTTATCTGTTTTCATCGTTCATGAGCTTTGCCTGTTAAAAGAAAAAAAGAAAAGATGGGAGAAGAAAAAAAGTTGTGCTCTTGTGTGCGTGCTTTTCAATTACAAGTATAGTTTAAGATGCTCTTGTTGGACATTCTAAAGCTCTAAAGGATCTATTTAGTTGACGAAGTTCAATTTTTTGTGATACAAAGTTCTGGCAGCTGAAATATGGTTCAAGTTTTCGGCTTAGGGTCTTTGTGCTAGCTCTGTTTTTGTCGTAGAGTGGCAATCAAGATCTCTGATGCACACCATGCAATCATTCTGATCTTTTAGTTCGATTAGAATTTACAGAGTACTGTAAGAGGCAGATTTGGAGGACAAATGACAGGTAAGCAGCTTTATGTAGTTATTGGACATGCTTTGTCAGGAAGGATTTCAGTCTTTTTCAGTTCACAGTTCCATGAGTTTATCCTCGTATGTAGTGTAATGTGTTAGTTATCTTCTTGAAATTGACCAAGGAGTTTTCTGTACTACACCCCTCACTGTTTATTCTCTGTTCATTTGCTGAAATATCCTTTATTTTTTTTCCTTTTCAAATCCCTGCTTTTTACTGAATGTGTTGGGAGCAACTGCAAATCAAAATAACACTGCAATTAGAAAGTTTCAGCCTTATCATCTACGCATGCTTCCTTTCTAATAGTTTGTATGCGTAGGATCAAACGTTTAATGTTGTCATTGCTATGCATCTGGTCTTACTTGGCAGGTTTTTAATGCACTCTCTGTCTCTCTATCTCTCTCTCTCTCTCTCTCTCTCACACACACACACACACACTCAGTCACACTTGTCAGGTTTAATACTTCCATGCAGTTGTCATTACTGTCGTCTGATATTTGATGGCAGGTTGCTACATACGCATGCATGCATACAACATTTGTGTATTTTATAAGCTTCATGCTTATTATGTGTGATCATACCTTTTCTTTTCTTAATTGTGTTTGAAAGGCTTGCCAAGATCTCTTGGAAAAGAATATGATGTGAACACCAAAAGTAGGAGCATGCTAATATTTTGTGTAATTATAGTTCTATCAGCTGTTTAATCAGGATTACAACAAGCTCTCTAATCATCATTTGCCTAATTAATCACTGCCTCCGCGTTGGTGTGTGCAGGCTTGCTGGAAAATTGTCAGCTATTCGAGAACATCGCCTAGCTAGTACTACGTCTGGCTGATGATTCATTTGTCTATTTTGTTCTCTATTTTTCAACTTGTAAAATAAATGGAGACCATTAACTTCAGTGCTAGGAACTGATATCAACATAAGGTTAGCAAGCATAGCTGGACAAACAAGGGACTTTGTGAGCAACTTAAGCATCAGAAACCAGAACGTCAGACGAGGCTGCTTCTTGATTTGAGTTAGTAGTTTTAATGCGAATTGCCAGAAAACAAAAGCCCTTCTGGTGCAGAGGTGATAGAGTGCTTTTTACAAGCAACGAGCAAATTAAGGTCGACTGCAGTTAGGTCATGTGGTCAAGGGTTAGAGAATTGGCTGCTCCCTTTTGAGTTAGAAGCAAGAAACAAAACAAAAATGAAACAAGGAGCAATATTCCGAGGTAGTTGTTGTTTCTATTTTGCCGATAATGCAAGAAAACCTTTACGAATGCTAAATATTCTATGCTTCAATATAGTATAAAATCAAAAGAAACTGTTCTTGCAGAACACGAGGACAGGAACCAGAGGTGCTCGCCATGAAAACAAGGTAAAGAAGAAAATATTAGGAATGCTTAATTCAATATAAAAATCCCTTCCTCTTCATTCTAATAAATCAAAAAGAAACCTATCCATATACTCTTCTATACTACATATTTTATTAATAATATATTTTTATAAATCAAAGGAATATATAAGAACATATTCCTGGTTTCCTCAACATCAAAGAATAAAGTTTCCAATGTCCAATTCAAATGTTTGCCTTAAGATTTCTTAGACACCGATTGTCATTGCGTTCCAAATGGTGTTTTGCTCAAATTCAAATTTTTTTTTTGTTTTGCTAAAATTGAATTCGGTTTGTACTTTTTGGATCGTTTTGATATGCTGATATTAAAAATGATTTTTAAAAAATAAAAAAACATTATTGGCATATATTTCGGCACGAAAAGCTATTTCAAAAGCAACCGCTATCACACCATACTCTCACATTCTATGGCTCTTTTAAGTTTTTTTTTTTTTAAAAAAAAAAAAAACAATGTTAGGGTTCGGTGAAAAGAGGGGTTGATGGATGATATTTGTGTGGCTGAAAAGAAAAAACATGCAAGGTGACCACCTTACATGACAACTTCACAAGGATGCCCAACAGAAAACGGCCTAAATCATGGAAACGCCGCTGGTGTCCAAGCCTACTTCCCTCCTCCTCCCTCTCACAATTCAAAAACTCAAACAACCGATTCCTCCACCTTCCACCTTCACCAAAACCCCACAAAATCCATCACCTCAACATCAAAACAAACACCAAAAGCATCCATCTTTCACTCCTAATAACCACCTCTGTCTTGACCAAACCCAGCAGCTCCATGCCCACATAATCAGAACCCACTTCCATCACGCCCAACAAGTTTCTTTTAGCCCCTTCGAATCACACTTAAGTCATGAAGCCCGGCACAATCTCCTTATAACATCATACATTAAAAACAACAAGCCAAGATATGCACTGAACACCTATACTTACATGAGAAAACTTGACATAGAAGTTGACAGTTTCATTATACCATCAGTTCTTAAAGCTTGCAGCCAAATCTCAGTAGCCCAGATGGGGAAAGAGATTCATGGTTTTTCTGTTAAGAATGGATTGGTTAGTGATGTTTTTGTAGTCAATGCATTGATGCAAATGTACTCTGAATGTGGTAGTTTAGTATCGGCCCGATTGCTGTTTGATAAAATGAGTGAGAGAGATGTTGTTTCGTGGAGTACGATGATTAGAGCTTATAGTAGAAACAAATTGTTCAAAGAAGGGTTGAAACTTATTGAAAATATGCATTTTTGGAATGTCAAGCCTAGTGATGTTGCTATGATTAGCATGGTTAATCTATTTTCTGACCTTGAGAATGGTGAAATGGGGAAAGCAATGCATGGTTATGTTATAAGGAATAGCAATAGTGAGAAAATGGTTGTGCCTTTGACTACTTGTTTGATTGATATGTATGCAAAGTGTGGAAATTTAGATGCTGCAATAACACTTTTTGATGGTTTTAGTCAAAGAAGCATTGTTTCATGGACTGCCATGATTGCTGGCTACATTAGGTGCAATGCTTTGGAAGAGGGTGAAAGATTATTCGTTAGAATGATTGAAGCAAATGTGTTTCCTAATGATATCACCATGTTGAGTTTGATTATTTCATGTGGATTTGTAGGGGCTGTACAATTGGGCAAGCGGCTACATGCCTACATTTTAAGAAATGAGTTTGGAATGTCTTTGGCTTTAGCCACTGCTTTGGTTGACATGTATGGAAAATGTGGTGAGATAAGAAGTGCAAGAGCTATATTTGATAGCATGAAGAACAAAGATGTTATGACTTGGACAGCTATGATTTCGGCTTATGCGCAAGCTAATTGTATAGATTATGCTTTTCAACTATTTGTCCAGATGAGGGATAACGGAGTGAGGCCAAATGAATTGACAATGGTAAGCCTGCTTTCGCTTTGTGCAGAAAATGGAGCCTTTGACATGGGCAAGTGGTTTCATGCTTACATAGACAAGCAAGGTGTTGAAGTAGATGTGATACTGAAAACTGCTTTAATAGACATGTATGCCAAGTGTGGGGATATTAGTGGGGCTCAGAGGCTGTTCAGCGAAGCCATAGATCGAGACATCTGCTCATGGAATGTAATGATGGCTGGATACGGGATGCATGGATATGGTGAGAAAGCTTTGAAACTATTCACAGAGATGGAGACACTGGGTGTAAAACCCAATGACATCACATTTATAGGAGCTCTGCATGCTTGCAGTCACGCTGGTTTGGTGGTGGAAGGAAAAGGACTTTTTGAGAAAATGATCCATGACTTTGGCTTGGTTCCAAAGGTTGAGCACTATGGGTGTATGGTTGATCTTCTTGGTCGAGCTGGACTGCTTGATGAGGCCTATAAGATGATTGAAAGCATGCCCGTGAAACCTAATATTGCAATATGGGGTGCTATGCTTGCTGCTTGCAAGATTCATAAAAATTCTAACATGGGGGAATTAGCAGCGAGAGAGCTTCTTGCGTTAGAACCTCAAAATTGTGGTTACAAAGTTCTCATGTCAAACATATATGCTGCAGCAAACAGATGGAATGATGTTGCAGGCATGAGAAAAGCTGTGAAGGATACAGGAATAAAAAAGGAACCGGGAATGAGCTCAATCGAAGTAAATGGTTTAGTACACGATTTTATAATGGGAGATACAGCGCACCCTGTGATTGAAAAAATCAGTGAAATGCTAGCTGAGATGAACAAGAAATTAAAAGAGGCTGGCTACTTGCCAGACACATCTGTAGTCCTGCACAATATTGACGAGGAAGAGAAAGAAACTGCACTTAACTACCATAGCGAGAAGTTGGCGATGGCTTTCGGTCTCATCAGTACTGCTCCAGGGACTCCTATTCGAGTTGTTAAGAATCTCCGAATTTGTGATGACTGCCATACAGTAACCAAGCTGTTGTCTAAGATCTACAAAAGGGTAATTATAGTCAGGGACCGTAACCGTTTTCACCATTTTAAAGAAGGATCTTGTTCTTGTGGTGGTTATTGGTAACGATACCCAAAAAGTTTCTGTATTATTATTATAAATCGTTTATGTACAGGCAGATAATTACATTGAAAGCTATGTTCAAGCTCTATCAATTGTCCAACTGGGAAAAGATGTCTGTTTGAACCAGCAGCATCCTAACCTTCTCTTGATCTGAAATCTAGGATCCTATATTAGACCATCATGAACTCTCGATTAGCATTGTTAATATGTAGTTCTTTCATTATTACATCACTACAAAGAAGCAAGGAAATATTGAAATATTTGCAGTACTGCAAGTGTGATGTAGCTAGAGACTGTAACATTGGAAAATGACCTTTCCAAGATTGGAGCAACAAAACCTCATTTCCTTGAGGAATTTCTCGTGAGTTTCTCTCTGTTTTCTAACGTTGGGCACCTCCGACCCACTCTCAAGTGTTGTAAATTATAAAGCAGGTTTTTAACCAAATAGGTTCCAATTGTCAATTGGCTTTTTATATACTCAAGAATGGTAGCAAATATGACATCTATTAGTGCTTGATATGGTTATCTGAAGCTGCTGTATTTGTAATACCTTTAAGCTTACGATGCAATAAATGCAAGTGCATATTAGTTTATAATCATATAAAGATAATTTCTTGAGGTTTTACATGCTACCTTTTCCTTCAAACTTTCTTTTGTTAAAATTATGCTTAGTTGTTAGTGATTATTCTAATTATGAAAAAATTAGAATCCTTTTTACAGTACATAAAATGAATTTGTTTAACAGTTCATAATCTAACATGTATGAATTTAGGTGTTGTTTATTTTCTATTCAATTGTACTTTAATATTTAGTAAGTAGCAGAATTATGTAAAAATGAATTAAGTTACTAACTGATAAGATAGATAAATTGTTGTGACATAATAAATAGAAGTAACCACTGAAATTGCCATATCTCACACCAAGGGTTGGTAAATCAAGTGCGAAGTGGGTTTCGTACTTTGAGCTGATTGTCAACAACAAAACAACAGAGATTCTAATGTGAATTTTAGGCAACAGGCCAGAGAAGGGAAACGCGACAACTCAAGTTCCACATGTTAATGGTATTTCTGAAAAAGTGTAACAATACATGTTAGGTTTAGACAACAAGAATTTCGAACAGATCCAATTTGCTTCATGGGTTCAGCTGTCACTGCAAATGCTGCGTTACAAGGCTGCAGACTAACTGTTAACCAAGCCATTGTGAGGCGCGACGATCCCCACTGCCACCAACAGAGTGCCGAATACTGATTTTCTCACCGGCGTACTTCTCTTGAAGCCATTCAAAACCATTCACATCAAGTTTCCCATTTACTGATTTCCCTTGCTTTCTCCGTGTTTGCTGCTCCCGTATGGAAGCCCAAAGTTTCTGAATGGCATCCCTTTGGCAAGATGTGAACCTTGTGACATTATCAAAGGCATACTTTACCAAAATGTCTATCACTGTTTGGCACCTGACATGAAAAAGTTTCAAGCTTTTCAATAAAAAAAGACTACATAATCATCACTCGCAGTGCAGAAAAGTATTTGATATCTCGAAGTGTGTGCAGTACGTGCAGAAAAGGTGGATATTTGTACCATGGTATTTTGTAACGCCGAGCAGCTATCTCTAAACAGATAATCAAGGCCTCTCGCTGGTACTTGAGGAATCTCTTACTCTCTTCTTCCTCTTCCTCCCTCACCTTGACTGGCATATCTTTCTTCCCCTTAACCTTCTCATCTTTCTTCACTGTGCTTGGAATCAGAGCATCAAGCCCAAACGGATCAGACACATCCTTATTCTCTTCAGCCTCAGCACCTGAACATGTATCTTCTCTTTTACTATATTCATCAGTTGTCACTGCCTTATCGATTAGTGATGCAGCTTCCTCTATGTCATCATCCTTGGTTGCAACAGGAAGATCAGCTATGGCATCTTTTACTTGTCCAGATGTCTTTGAAAACTATATGAAGGTCCACAAAATACAGTATATATCAGACAAGTTACAATATCTGAAGTAACATCTTTAAGTTAGCATACTCTTAGATCACAGAAAAAAAATGTTATCACACTTGTCAGTGATTTTAATTCTCAGTCTATGTTTTACTTAAAAGACCAGATCATTAACAGAACGTTCATCTCAAAAAGTTCAAAATCAAACAGAAAAATAACAAAAAAAAAAGTTAACCAA
The DNA here is from genome assembly GCA_033617975.1 of Populus alba x Populus glandulosa. NCBI lineage: Eukaryota > Viridiplantae > Streptophyta > Magnoliopsida > Malpighiales > Salicaceae > Populus > Populus alba x Populus glandulosa. The sequence continues at coordinate 3,217,633 of CM066155.1, read as the reverse complement.
AGACCATGATGAAAACAGATCAGGCAGTATAATTAATTAGACAAAACCAATCAAATCAGAGAGGTTGATATCATAGTGAAGTATATTTATACAAGATGTTTCACTAATCAGCCAACAAAAAAAAACCGCAAGAAAATATATATTCTACTGTATCTTTAGGAAGCACCATTTGGTTACAACAGTCACGTCCACAAAGACCACTTTACCAACTATGCCCATCATTGACTTTGAATGTATTACTCATTTTCTTTGGTACTTTTAATGGATAAAATTAAAGCAAAAGAGATCCTGGTTATGTCATCAATAACATTCTTAGCTTGAACAGCATATCTACCCAACATTTCCATTCCTCAATTAAGTTTCTGACATTAAAGCAACTTATGGAGTTTCTCCAATAATTTGAACCCACAAGACCATATTACAGCAGTAGCTGCCCATCCCAGAGGCATCTGTAGGAGGATACCTTAATGTCCTTGCTGTAGTTTCTCTGCCTTATCTTAATAGTACATATTGTTTTGCCAGGATAAGAAAATGACATTCAAAATTAAGGAGGACAGGAACATGCTACTAGGATCAAATGTATTCTTTCTTCCATCTGTTCAAGCTGATAGATGCAGCCAAGGAAAAAGATATCTAGGAGCTATTTTCATCTGATTCTTCTTTTGAATTAGATGAAATTCTCATGAGATTAATCTATAACAAAATTGATAGGAGGTGGTGGGTCCATGCAGTTGATCATTAATATTACATTATGGCTTAATTTAAGTGAGTTTCTTGTGTGTGGTCTGCATTGAATGTTCAGTGGAGAAAAGCTTTATATGTTTGATTATTCTAGAGTTTTATGGAAGTTTTAAGAGTCTTGGGTTTTTATTTATAAAATCTGAGCTAGTCTTTCATATTTTCTAGTATTTCAAGGTTCATTATGAATTTCCTTATATATGATAACTAAACCAAGGACAAGAAAATATAGTACAAGGTCCTCATGAATATCTACTTGATGGAAAATAAATCCACGATGCCTTACCCAACTACTGATGGTAGGCAACAAGAATCTGCTTCAACCACTGTGGCCCATAGCTTTTACAACCCAACAACAATCTATATGAAATGTCAATGGTCAAGACCGAAAAAATTAATAAGATTAGGGTATCCCATTCATCAGAAACATCACCAAATAGTTTTAAATTAATACTTACACACAGGTGAAACCACACTTATATTTGGCTGCATTTTACAGATTACATTTCTCTTCCATCCTTCCAAAATTAACAATTATTTTGTTGAACCAATTATCCTATATCTTCTAGTAGCTGATTATTCAGTAAATTCAATGTCATAATAATTAATCACTGCAATTCCTTCTTCTCCTTTTTTTGAGAAAAAAAATAATGATTTTGAAGTGCAAGCAATTGGCCACACAAAAAAAAAATCCCTAATTGAATCCTTAACGATTGATGATACTCACACATGATTGATTTCATTGAGTGAATGTTATTTTACAATCCTAACACTTCCACAGCTAACAAGTATATTGACTACTAGTGATACAGAATGCAAGGAGAAGTGAGCTAAAACAAATGAATGCAATATAAACTACAGTTGATTGAAATTGCAGATAACCAAAATCATATGTGAACATTTTGATGATTTTCATATCCAATATCCTAAAAATTAGCAAAGCAAACATGAAAGCAAGAACCAGCCAGAAATTAGCAAAGCACGAATGAATGTCAAAAACTATTGCAGACTGTCACACACTCCATACTGTGACATATGAAGATGGATTTTGAAGTAAGGATTCAGAGATTTTAAAAAGAAAATGCCATGATGGAAGTAAAGTGCATACCAAAAAGCTGTCGTCAGTGAAGAAGTCATTTGCTAACACTGCCCTAACTGTCCATGTAACTAATTGGTTCTTCTGCCTCTTATTGAGGCACTGCAATAGGACAATATGGTAAGACCCCAAGGAGACATTTTCTTCTGAAAATATACTATGATGCTACATACTTACTTCAGCTGCATCCTGAGCTGCTGAGAACAAGGCATGATAATCTGCCCGCACAGAAGGATCTGTGCAAGAAGTGGTTGAGGACATGGCAGCCTCAAGTATGGCAAAGAAGTGGTCACTAGTTCCTGGTTTTACACTTCCAGCCTGAATTAGCTGTATGGCAAGCTTTGAAGCCTTAGAAAACTTAGTTGGAGTCTTGATATGCGATGCTATCTTCTTCATGGCCTCTATAACTTGCGTCTCTGAGGCATCTGTTGTTGTTTTAAACCTCAACCGCTTTCCAGATGCAGTGGTCTTTTCAGCTGCACCATCTGTTAGTTATAATGGGACATTTAGCTTCTATAGAGCAAATAATAAGATATATAAAATAAAACTTATATTTGAAAGGATGTGTTAGGAAAACTCCAAATCATATCAAAGTCCAGAATCTAAGCAAGATATATGGAGTGAAAGAAACCCTAATAGTCTTTCAGAAATAAATTCAGAACTGGCAGTGGCAATAATATCATCAGAAAGAAATCCTTTATGATCACAAAGAAACTAAACCCTCCATTACAAACACTAATACAAGCAATCCATCAAGTATTCCTGACATTTCAGATCCACTTAACAACAAATTAATAAATAGAACTCAAACTTTTATTATGGGAAAAACTCTATTTCCAAATAAGAAGAACAAATGTCATTACATGATCACAAAGAGCACAAGGTACACTTCCATAGACATTCTTGAAGCAAAATTCTTTCCTTCCAGTGGTTTAAACTCAAAAGTAAAAAATAAAAAAACCCAAAACTTCAAACCTTGAAAATAAATTGAAAAACCCAGAAACTATTAGCAAAGATACATGCATAAAAAGAACAAAATCTAGAAAGAAAAAGAAAGGTATGGAAGTTTACCTTCTGGGTCTGGTTTGGCTTCCACTGGTTTAGGGCGCTTGAGGGCACTTTTCAAAGCTGGTTTTGGTGGAGCTGGCACTGTAGATGGTTCTCTTTTAGTTGTTTTTGAAGTATCGTTAGCTTCTGCTTCTTGGTTTTGTTGCTGGTGAGAAGGTGGTGGCAAGCCTTCAAATAAACTATCACCCATTTAGATTTGCAAATTATTACAATTGATGAGCAAGAGGATTCTTCCCACTTCCTCCCTCTCTCTCTCTCTCTCTCTCTCTCTATCTTATGATCAGAACTCAAAAAGTTTTAAGCCCTTTTGGTTCTTTAATGACTCAGGAAGACGATGATGGATGGCTGCTGCTTTTAATGGGCCAAGTTAAAGTTAGTGACTGAAGCCTAAATGCTGCGGCTGGAGAAGCCCAGTATTCAGTACTCAACTTCGATCATTTGGGTAACTGTCATAGTCCATTAATTAGAAATAAGTTTGGGCTTAATCACCTAATTTGGTTAAGTTGATTAAACAAATTTATTTGTTTTATGGATATGATTGGGTATAAGTAATTATATACAACCAAAATTTTGATATTTTATAAATTATAAACTTCATCTATTTAATTTTTTTGAATTTAAGGGGGTTGAATATATCAAGTTAAATTAAATTTTTTGAGAATATTATACATATGTATTTAAAAACAGATCTATAACATTATAGATAACATAACACCGTCAATATTAGATCTAATTTTCACTTATTGTATCACTATTAAATTATAGTTACCTCTCATCTCCCTTCTAGCAAGGAAACAAGCTTTTTTATTATTATTACATTAACAAAATCTAACATAAAGCCCACTAAAAAGAAATTTATAGTCAAAATTTTTTTTAAATAAAATGAAATAAATGCTCAATCTGTAAATTATCAAATATAAAAACAAAATAAGTATAAGGTATACGAGTTGGGTCAAATTAATTGAGTTTAAAAAATCTCAACCATAACCTGATCTATAATATCTATTTTTTAGATTTTTTTAACCCATTATCATTTGTAATATTTATAGTATTTGACTTTTACAAGTAGAGTTTGGTCAAATAATATAAATATTATATATAAATCAATTTTTTTTAATACCCTTACATAAATCATGGGTAAGGTAAAATTAAATGAGTTTTCAAATTCTAGGTTTTAAGTTAATTTATAAAATTTGGATGAAAGAATTTTCACAAATCACTTAAGATTTGGTTAATTGAAGATTTTGTTCACTTGTTATTTGTGAATTTAATTTAAGATAAATTAATTTTATGGAAAGGTAAAAAACTTTTTTATTTCTTATTGCTATTGTAATTTTTAATCTATCAAAGAGTAATTAAAAAATAAATAATTTTGTATATTATTTTTGGTAAAATGCTCTTTCTTCCTATCACTTGACTAGCATATTTAAGTGATTTTCCTTAATGAATCCTTCATCTGTCAAATTATTATTAAATTTTTATAAAGTTAACCTTTAACATAACATGTGTTTAAATAATGTATTTTAATTTAACTAAAATTCTTAAATGAATGTTTTTGTATTTAAATTATGTGACTTTTGAGCTAAAAAATCTCTTCATGTATTGTTGAAGAGTTCTTGAAAAAAATGATCAATCTCTTTCTTTCATGACCTAGACAAATCAATAGACTAGAAGAAAAAAATAATCTTTCGTGACTCATGATAATACTTAACATAAACTTGGTCTGAGCCAAGTCGATATACATGCGCATGAGTTTAAGTCCACTTTAATTAGAATCTTTACTCTCTATGAGTTCGGGTACTCTTTAAATTCAATTTTAACTTTTCAATTTCCAACTTTATAAACAACAAAGAAGTTTTATTTTTTTTTCTCTATAGAATAAAGTTTTTTTTAGAAAGCTTTGAGTTTCATCAAAACATGTCAACTAAGAGTTATTTGATATCAAGTTTTCATTTACCTAAAATTTATTTAAATCATATTAATATTTCATGTTAAAAAATTTAATTAGTGATTAAATTCTAACAAAATTTTAACCCAAAAAATAATTATACTTTACTTTTAATTTGAATTCAAATATATCCACTAACTATGTTTTTAAGCAAAATTCTCTACAAAAAGTTATCTTCGTACTAATTTACATATCAAGTAAAACTAAACTTCGTTGACGATTTTAAAAGTATCACACCCTATAAAGATAAGGAATTACTTTAATCTCATCTTATAATGAAGCATATGCGTCATATAGAATATTTGAATATGTGATTAATCTTAAAAGTAGAAAGAATTTACTATCACTTGTCCACATTGTCTACGTATCTATTGGTTAGAATATTACACATCTTACAAGGCGGAACTAGTTACTTACTAATTCATGTCAATACTTGTCGATTTACTAACCAAATTATATTATTTTATAGTTTCTATGTATTTTTTTTATTTGAATTAACATAGTTAATTTGTATATATTTCAATTAATTTTATGAGCTTTAAAATTAACAATTATATTAATAACTACAAAACTCAAATTTAAAATTATAAAAAAAATAAACTTATTGATTTCAAACTTTACTAAATAGCTAGTTTTCAAGCATTGTTAACATCATTGTACGTTGCAAGAAGAAAAAAAATGGAAAAACATCATATAAAAGTTGAATTATTCCTAGGGAAGGTGATGAATTACTCATTGCCTATAAAACGGGCTAGATAGCTCCTAGCTATCAGTGAGTGATGCAAACGTTCTACATTATTTTAAGGGAGACCATTCTCCAGTGGGATCCATCTTTAATTTATAATAAAATCGGCAGACTACAAAAATAAATATATTAACGAAGTATTTAAACAAGTATCCCTTCGTCCCCATTTTATAGAGGATGTTAGTAATTAATTATGATTTGGAGAGAGATTTCAGAGATCTAAAACTGTTTGTGTAGGTGATGAAAGGGATCATACAAAGAATTAATGAAATGGCCATGCAAAGAATGTGGATTGATTTCTTCTTTTCATTCTTTCTGGATTTTGGGATTTCTTCAATCGCTGGCGAACTTTATCTTTGATATAGTAGTTCTATAGCTCTTTTTGTTTTTCCTTTATATTTTAATATGTTAATATATAGTACAATTGATCATTTATTCTTCCTCATACACGTGCTATGAAATAATTAAGCAGTACAATTAAACTAATCATTGCTTTGTTTTAATTTTGAGAAGAGGATTAAATCAATTTTTAAATAGTAATTAGTAGCATGATTATATATAGTGTTACACTTGTACTTGTATATTAATAAAATACCCAATCGTCCATTGAATTGAAAAATACTCAATTAATGGTTTTTTTTTCTAATATGAATTACTGCCCCTTTTTAGGGTAATTTGCAAAGCATTAATGTCAAATTAGATTAATTTTTTTTTTATTATAAAGAAAAGGTTCGAACACGAGATTTCTTGAGAAAAAAAAATTATATTGTCAGTTCAGCGCCTGCATGCTTGTTGACGACACTTGATTAATTAATAACTTAGCAATTAAGTTCACCTTCTCTAACTTAATCATTTCTGTTTCAAGGAATCAAATAAATTAATATTGCATAGTGAAGGAAAAAATTTTGATAGCATTTTCTTTTCACAAGACTAATTAACTTCAAATGCTTTAAAGGATGATGAATATTTATATATTTTTTAGCATATCTAGTTAAGAATATTCTGTATCATTCTCACGAAAGAAAGAAACAAAACCATGTATAAATTAAATTAAGAAGGGTTAATAATCTCATGGAGCCCAATGATGAGATATTCAAGAATAAGTTAAGAAAAGATACAAATTACATACATTCAAAGACTTGTGCAATATTTTAACAATGAAAGTTGTATTTGTTTATTACCATATTGTAGAGACTAGAGAGCATCCCTCTCCTCCACCGCACATGTTGGGGCCAAAGAGAAGGACGTGCACCCCACTTTCTCAAGCTCACGCTACCATACATTCAAAACCCTAATTTCCAAGAAGACCACCATCTTCTCATTTCTAAATAAACTATTGCCATGACAGCGTGTTAGAGAAAAAAATATTAGAGAAAGAAAGACAAGCACAAACCCACATTTTAGCTGGTTAGAGAGAAAAATACAAAACCCCACAGCTCCCCCAAGAACTTGACGCACCCCAAATCAAGGCAAACACACACTAGCATCCATAAAAACCATGAATCCAAGATAAAGAAACAGTTCTTGTTCTTGATCTTTCTTCTTGTTCATATCCTAAATCATGTCTGTAGAGTTCTTCCTTTTTATAATCCTAGCTAGGGCTTGGAGTTTTGATCAGTCTTTAGTTTCTTCCTTGTTTAATACTTACTATAGCTAGCTACTTTACTTTGGTTCTTAATTTCTTTTGTAAATCGTTATCTCTTTAATTACTTGTATTAACATAGATCGTCAATATTTGTTGCTTCCTTCTTTGATCTATATATATCCATTACTTATACAGTATCTAGATGCCTCCTATTTAGTACTATATATCCGTATAAGACAATATATATATGTCAATCTTTAGTTCATAAGCTCCAAAAGAAGGAGGACCTTCTTGTCTTGTGAGTAATATAGGTTTTTGACCATCTTGTTTGTGTTCCTTTGACAACCATGGCAAACCGGTGGTGGACAGGGCAAGTGGGATTGCCGGGGATGGACACATCAACCAGTTCATCATCTCCAATGAAAAAGCCAGATCTAGGTATATCCATGTCCAACAACAATAGAGAAGCAACCGAGAGTGGTGGTGGCAAAGAAGATGAGCAAGAAGACGAAAGAGAAAATAGCGACGAGCCTAGAGAAGGCGCTATAGATATCGCCTCTCGCCGCCCTAGAGGCCGTCCACCAGGGTCCAAGAACAAGCCTAAGCCGCCAATTTTCGTTACGCGAGATAGCCCTAATGCACTCAAGAGTCATGTGATGGAGATAGCTAGTGGATCTGATATAACTGAAAATTTAGCTTGTTTTGCAAGGAAGCGACAAAGAGGAGTTTGTGTGCTTAGTGGAAGTGGTATGGTAACCAATGTAACCCTCAAGCAACCTTCTGCCTCAGGTGCTGTTATGGCTCTCCATGGTAGGTTTGAGATTTTGTCACTCACTGGAGCGTTCTTGCCTGGACCAGCCCCACCCGGAGCGACAGGACTAACTATATATTTAGCCGGAGGGCAAGGACAAGTGGTAGGAGGCAGTGTGGTAGGATCACTAGTTGCATCAGGACCGGTAATGGTTATTGCTGCAACATTTTCAAATGCTACTTATGAGAGATTGCCACTAGAAGATGAAGAGGAAGGCAGTGGTGGCGCACAAGGGCAGCTCGGTGGCGGCAACGGTAGCGGTGAGGGTAATGGTGGGGGCATGGGGGATCCAGCAACATCAATGCCAGTTTATCAATTGCCAAATATGGTGCCTAACGGACAATTGAACCATGAAGGATATGGGTGGGCTCACGGCAGACCACCCTATTAGCTAGGAATTGCTACAATTGAGATAAAAAGGAATGTTCAGAGATAATAGGGCAAGATAGGGATGAATAAATAAAGATATTAATGGTGATCTACAATATCTTGTGTATTTTCCTACTGTGATTTTTCTTTAATATTTGCATCACTTTGGAGTATTATTATCTTCTTCTGATCTTCTCACTGAGTTTCATGGTTTTTCAAAATTTAATGATAGATCGATTCTTATCTTTTCTTATACTACATATGTTTTTTTTTTTTTTTTAACTTAATTTTCCTTAACCCAAATCCGAAGATTTCCTTCAGTATGTATAACGCATTTTATATGTTACTAGTTCGTTGCCACAAAATTTCTTGCTATCACCACTCAGTATCAGCTGCGGTATGAATCAATTATTATGTTGGGCAACAATAAATTTGTCACACACATATTAAGTAAAATTCTAAACCCTAAATCACTACTGGATCATGTTAATCATCTTCTCCTTCATTGCTTTGAAACTTGGAGGATCTGGCAACGCTTTCTGACCTAGCCTGGAGTTTTTGGGTGTATGTCAAAATCAATAGATCAAGTGATTTTGCAGTTGAGTGGAATGGTTAAAGAAAAGTTCCATCGAAGAGCTTTCACAGTGCTATCATATGAAATTTCATGGGATATTTGAACTGCAAGAAACAAGCTGATCTTTGAGGATAAAAAACCTGATTGGAATGTAATGTTTTAGCTCATTCTTAATTTTCTTGCTCTTTGGTTGAAGGCCTTAAACTTGAGTGGTGATTTCTCATATACAAAGAATGATTTGTTTAAAGATCTTAATGATATTTTGAAATGATCTAATAGGTAATGAGTGTTTATTTATAGATTTTTGTAAGATGTTATTTTTTTCTAGTTTTCTTCTTATTTATTTTTGTTACTTTGCTCTCACAATTAATATGTCATAGTCTTAATGGTATTCTGGTTTATTTAATAAAAATTTTAATTATTATAAAAAATAAATATATTATTCACCCTACACCTAATTAATTGTTGTGCGACAACAATACTCAACTAAAATGTGATCATCACACAACATAATCAAATTAACATCAAATATTCAATTTATTCTATAGTTTTTGTCTAATAGAGACAATCTATCCGTTATAATAACATTGACATTTCTCGATATTTGATTTTGTGTCTAAAATTTACCGTGTCTAGTTGGTTTCAAAATTCATAAAATTTTATTGGAAATAACCTTTTGGATGCCCAATTTTAATTTAGTCGTCTAAGGGCATTTGATAATTCATTATTGTTTAATTAATCCCTTAAAATGGATAGAGCTTTAAGTTATCACCTATGTGATTATAAATGAGGCTCCCAACTTACATGAGGAATAACCTTTTGATGCCCAATTTTAATTTAGTCGTCTAAGGGCATTTGATAATTCATTATTGTTTAATTAATCCCTTAAAATGGATAGAGCTTTAAGTTACCACCTATATGATTATAAATGAGGCTCCCAACTTACATGAGAACTTACATGAGGTCTATTAAACAAACATCTATGTATGTATATATGTATGTATGTATGTATTTTATTAAAAATATAAGATGCTCAAATTAACACCTATGTGAAGGCTGTCTTGTGATTAATTTGAAGTCAAACGTGTTGCTCTTCCGTACCTATATATCAATTAAGAGACTTGAGGTTGAGGACAAGAAATTAAGTACTTAATTAGTTAATAAATTAACTGACCAATAAATAACATTCAATTAAAACTGATGAGCCAAGTTTTAGGTTCAAACGCATGGATTTCTTCTCCAAAAAGAAGCCAGGAATGGTATATGGCTGAATGCATGCACTCTTACTAAATAGTTCATGGCGCGTGTTATGCTCCAACAAGAAATCAAAGGGTAGCAGGAAAAAGAACAAAAAAAAAAAAGGAAGAAAGGAAAATGTCATAATTTGAACGGAGAATTAATGGTAGTAATTGTCAAGGTGGTGGCATGGTGGACAGGTGGAGTTGGCAACTATAGACCAATGCTTACATTTGCAATTTTAAATTGCAAGTTGAAGTTTGAATCCTTGAAATTAAGCAAATCCAAAGGACATTATGATCTCCAAGAGTTTACTTTTGATCATGTCGATATGTGTGAATTTAGCCCCTAATTAATTTGACAAACTAATTAAATTTCTACCTCGAGAAATATACATATGAAGACAAAAAAAAAAAATGATCATACGAGTAGTTATTGAAAATCAACATGTAAAAGCTTTTACTCATTGTTACCCTTGAGAGAAGTGATACATATTAAATAATTATTTTATCTTAAAAACTTGAAATGCTGGTAAAATATAATTTATATTATTTTATAATATATTTTTTAAATAAAAATTCTTTGAAGTTAAAATTTGCACAGATCCATGTAATATTATGCTATTAATTAATTTTAATTAGAAAAGAAAATATAAATTATGTTATTCAACTCATAACTAGTAATTAAAATTCTGACATCATATCAAATCTACTTTTGAATACCATTTTAGGTTCTCGCTACTACAATTTATGCCCAAGCAATCCCAAATTTACCACCCCATGTGTTTTTATTGTGTAAAATTTGTATACTTTTACAAATACCAGTGCAACAAGTTAACTCTATGGCATACTTAACCATGCTCTAATGCCATATTTTTAATATGAAGCAAAATACTCTTCTGATTTTTTATTTATTTAGAGAATAAGGAACAAGAAATTAACACACAATACTAACTAATCTAACTTAGAAAAATAACTATACATTAAATAAGGAACCTAATAATTAAGAAATTAACTCTAAGTTTCCAATATGAAATCAGGAAATCTTAACAATACTTCCCTTTAAGTTGGTGTAAAAATATCACACATATCCAACCTATTTAAAAACTATAAGAACACTTAACTTGAACAAGATAAAGTTGAAGTTATTTGGGCAACTGATCAAAACATGTTATAATTTAATGATGGAATAACTAGAATAGAATCTAAATTCAAAATTATCATTAAAGGTTAAAAAACTTTATTTGGTAATTGGGGTTGAAGTACCATTAACAATAAAAATAATTTTTTATGATGATAAATTAAAAGGTGAGATATGTGTAGAATTAAATTTCATGTAAATTATAACAATAAAATAAATTATCCATGCGCGATTAGAAACAAGTACATATTTAACTATTTAAAACCTTATCATTATTATTTGCAACTACTACAAATGCTGAGGTTTTTTAAGCAATATCACCTCCTAGCTTTGTTTTAAAAAATGGTATAGTGGAGGTTTTCTTGAAATTATTTTTTTATAAATCATAAGTATGATCCCATCATTATGAATATCCCACAAGCTCGTAACATCAACTTTTAGTATGATCCATTACAATAATTTATTTGTAAGTAAATTTATTGAAACCATTATTTGACTACTTGGATCCAGTTCAGTGCACAGTGGTTGTAACAATTTTATAAGCCTTGTATGACTTAGCAATCACCTTTTTCCATCCATCATTTTATCTCACAATATTTTGATGAATTCATATATATATATATATTGTATCTCTTTCTCTCTCTAATTTGAGATTGAGATATCCAAATCAATCACAAAACATATAAAAATAAGTCCCTTTTTTTATGAATAATAAAATTGTGATTATTGTTTATGGTTAAAAACACTAGATAGGCTACTCCAAATTCAATCTTCACCATTCAAATTATAGTACGTCACAATGTGAGCGTTCCTAAAAACTTTTGGCTCAGTAAAATCACAAATAACTCTAATCAAAGCATTTGATCAAAACTAAACAGATCCCCAAATCACTATTTCAAGAAATTGCAAATTTCTTGGATCTCTCTGATTAAAATAATTAAACACAAACACAATATTTTTCTTTTAATATATCAAAGAGAGAAAGATTTGATTTTTTTTCCTAAAGGATTCAAAGACTTCAAAAAAAAAAAAAACAATAAAAATCAAGGGTTCAAGAATTTTAGAAATATAACTTTGATATAATGTTAAGGAATTATCTCAGCCTAAAAGATTAAATCTTTATGTAAAGTCTTAAAAAATAATTTATATTATCTTCTAATAAAATAGATTTATTTAATATCCACCCGCAAAATTGAAATTAGTCTATGTTCAATTCATTAATAAAGAAGTAGAATTTCAGACTTCTTTCTTCTTCTTTTTTTAGAATTAGTTACATAGGAAAAAACCATGTTTATATCCAAGTAAACAAGAACTGTGTTGATGGCTTCTTAGATTAATTAATCCATACCTAAAATATTATTCACATGCCCACAACGGCACCTTGAGGGAGCAGGATAAGCCAGCAATGATTATATAAACTCATACCAACATGGAAAACTATCATATATTTAAGCTTTAAAAAAGGGAACGAGCACAACTTTCTGGCTAAGATCAGTACAACGTTTCTAAAATCGATGTTTCTTTGCACTCAAATGGATTTCTAGGGCTTAGAAACACAGAGGACCATCTTCACATGGATTCACATGCCATTGTTAATGAAGTTCGTACAATTATTTGACCTTGTTACATTCATGCACACAACATTCTATATATTAATGTTGTTATTAGCAATAAAGCAGCAGTGCCCTCTCGCAGCCCTCCTAGGGTTCATAATTAATCAATGTCTTTTGATTAAAATAATCTCTCCGGTACCTCCTCCTTCCCCCGCACTGGTTCACTTTCTGAAGTGTTGTTACACCAGCCGTGTTGAAAGTCCAACAGCACAATTAACTATAATACTTTGAAAAGGAATCCACAAAACCCAGCATTGAGCTGATGTGTGGACCACCAGATAAAGCCTAATTAAATTACATGATAATGAAAACAAATTGATTAATTTAATAACAAAAGATGATGGAGAATCATGCATCATCGAGGAAAAAGATTATTCATATTTACTTTCCACGTCCTGAATGCTGGAAAATTTCTTGGTTCGTCGCACGCATTTGACGTGGAGTACACGTTGTTCCCGGCAGAATTATTTGTCTTTTGACCTAACTCTCCACGAAAGGTTGTGCTTCATCGTCAGGATTATGTATATTCTTAATATCATCTCATTTACACTAATGGGGAAGCGTATTTGTGACATTGAGGCCTTCTTACCGTTTATTTATTAATTAATTAAGCATTAGTATAATTATTTTTCATAACTCTAAGTGATATATGACCCCGCATTGCTCCTGTATATGTAATGACATAAAAAGTGTCATCAACTTCCTATACTATATAATATGATATCACGGTTTTAATAATTAAATAATCATAAGTTTAAATATTATTATTTTTATTTATTTAATAAAATTTAAATATAAAATAATATGGGTTTATACAAGTTTCAAGTTTAAAAAATTTTTATTTAAAAAAATATATGAAAAAATAATATATAAATTATATTTTCCTACCTTATCCAACAACTTAAATTTTTACGTTGAATTGATTATTTGACGTAATCGACAAATACTAGCCTTGTTGAAGAGGACAACAAAATTATAATTATCATGAATAGGTGTGAGTTAGTTAAACTATCTAAGATTAATTGTCTAGAGAAAGAGTGAAAAGAATAAATTCATGACATGTAAATCAAGGTTTCTCTTTGATCATCTTTCTTAACATTAATGCCATGATTGTTCTTGTGCTCCAATTTTAGGCAATAGTTAAAGAGTTGTATTTCAACTGATATTAGCATCTCTTTTCTTTGAGTTTGAACTTCTTCTTTTTAAAAATAAATAAAATAAAACTTCTTCTCATCAGCATAACCAAGCATACATGGAAAGTTTGCAAGCTAATCGCTAATTCATGAAATTTGGAAATGGAACCTTTCCTTGTTCCTGAAAAGTAAGCTAAACTAATTAGATTTTAAATGCGATATATGCAGGGTGGAAGTATAGCAAACACATGTTCATTAAACATGATTAATTAAGCTTTGAAACATATTAAATTTATGAAGTCTATTATAAAACCTTCTAATTACGAATACGCTAAAAATCCAAAGGAACGTATAATGAAAAAAAAAATCAGGACTTCACACTCTAAAATTAATTATAGCTACACTATTCAGATAAGTTTGATTTAATATACTCCAAATGTCAATAAACCTTAGTGTTAATAGTACATAGAAATGTTTAAACAACAAATTAAAGTACTGACCTAACAATTAAAACCCAAAATAAATAAAAATTTGAAATATAATTAGAATTTTTCCCCTTCTTTTCTCTACCTCCACCAAAAAAATACATATTGATCCTCTTTGTTTTTGATATTTTGATTTTAGTCTTTATTCTTTTTATTTGTATTTTTATTTTTATTTTTATTTTTTCAATTTAGTCCTTCAATTATAATTTTTCATATATTATTTTATTTTCACATATTATCATTCTTATTTTTTATAATCATTTAAGAAAAAATAATTTTAATTAATGTATAAAGTGATATGAGAATATTCTTGATCATCACATAAAAAAACATAATTTATTGATAAGAAATTATAATTATGAAAAGCCATCACCCCTTGAGTTCGAAAGATGAGGCTGAAATTTGATCCCTCCAAGGTTCAACACTAGCTTTTTCTAGTTTGCTATTTCGCAATTATTAAACAATATATATTCAAATTGTTCTTTGCTTAAATCCTAATTATATAATATTGTTATTTTTAAAGGAAAATTATCATGACAGTCTAATTTAGTTATTTGTTTACTTTGTTTTTATTATTTTAAAAACTATAGTTTATATTTTGTTGTGTCATTGATAACCCTACCATGTCATTTTCTTGTTGGTATGGTGTGTGTAAATGTTGGTGGTATTTTTTTTCTATCTCTCTTCTCCTTAAAATTACATTTCCCCCTCTTTTATTGTTAATATTTCAAATTCAGTCCTTATTCTTTTGATTTTTAAATTTTCATCTTGCCTCTTTTGTAAAAGTTTTATTAATCTTCAATTTTATCCTTCAATCTCAATTTATCAAATATTATATTCTTCAATTTAGGCCTCATTCTTTGTATTTTTTTTTCTTAGCTCTTTTGTAAAAGTTTTAGTGATTTTAATTTCATTCTTCAATTCAAATTGATAGTAGTATGTTTTTCAATTTGATTCTCATTGTTTTAATCTCTAATTTTTGTTAGACTTTTGTAAAATTATTATTCTTTTCAATTTCACCCTTTAATAACAATATTGTTTTATTTATTTTTTATGTCATTTCAATCCATGTTCTTTTGATTTTTTTTGTCATTTTACTAAATTGATTTTTCTTTTAAATTTCATCCTTCAATTAAATAATTTTTTTTCAATTTTGATATACATTCTTTTAATTATTATTTTCTTAATCCTTTTATATAATTAAAGTTTTTTTTTTCAATTTTATCCTTTAATATTTGATTGATTGAGAATTGAATTTCATGATTATTCTAGATTGGGTATTTCAGGTCTGATGATCCGGGTTTCAAGTTTGAAAAGTTAACATAAGTTTGATAGGATATTACATGTTTGTCATGCTAACTCGGGTTGACCAAGACCCTTTTTACTGAGATTACATGTTTGTCATGCTAACTCGGGTTGACCAAGACCAATGTTTTATGTCATTTATTTACCTTTTTTTTTTCTTCCATATTTAATAGGTTATAGATCCATTTGCTATTAATTTTTTTTTGTCTAATTGAATCAAAACCAACCTATTTGTTCTAATTAGGTCTATGACTCGATTCTTGTATTTTAAAAAAAAATACGCTTGAAACAACTAAACATCATTTTTTTCACACAAAAAGATAATTCATCCTCGTGTGAAGCATAAGCACCAAGGTTGTCATGACCCAAATTCCAAGCCTATGGTCAGCAACGCAAAAGCGGTGACAAAAATACATCCATTTATGCTAAGCCTTAAACATGCTTCTCATAAAATAAATTATATAAAATTTCACAACATTTCATAAACTTTCAAGATATTCTTCATAACCAATAAAAACAAATACTTTTTACAATATAAAAAATCAAACTTTAACTAAACAAGTGTAATAATGGAGCACTCTAAAAGTTAAAACAAGACTAAAAGAAAAGTATTATGGAAACAAGTAAGGCAAACCAACCAAAAGTGAAGAAGCATGAACTCTTAATAAAAAATAATAACCTGAAAATAATATTAAAAAGAAAGGGTGAGTTCAACCAACTCAATAAGGAAATAACTTATAATATAAATCATAGATATTATAAATTTTAAGCCATATTTATATTGATATAATAGAAGAATAATATATATATATATATATATATATATATATATATATATATATTAAGCATATTAGTATATGGTAGTGGAATACTTGTCAGGTAATAGACGAAAACCCTAAGGTTCTGATAATAGATGAGGTTTGCGGACTCGATAACCGTGGGAGAATTAGTTGTCATAAGTTAGTGCCTCTCTCATGAGCTTGGTATATAGACTAATATATATATATATATATATATATATATATATATATATATATATATATATATATATATAGACTAAATATTCTCTACTAGTATGAAGTTTCTAACAAGCATCCTGATATCAAGATATAATAGATATTCTGATAATTATCAAAGTAAATGAATGTCATATTAAATATAATTTAATTCAATAGAATACGAACACAAATTCAAGAATTGATAAGTACTCGAAAAATAAAGTAACATATATATAAATATTCAAGAAATAATCAGTTGTACTCCTTATATAATCAATATATTTATGTTTATATTACATGCATATTAAAAATTATTTCACTCATCCGGCAAACAAAGGTAAAAAATAAACAAATGTAGAACCAGAGATTACTAAGGATCGTTAGGAGGAATATTAGCAGAACCTATATCGAATACAAAAAATACTTAAAAACAACTTGAAACACATAACATAAAAGATTACAACTCTAAAATCATAGATCAAAATATAATTATAAACCCAAAACAAATCCACATGATCGATCTCGAACATTTTTCAAATTAACCGAACCTAAAAGAACCAATCAACATCCACTGCTTGGTTGATCAAAATCATTAGGCCAACTGATTGACCTATTTAGACAAATTGATTGACCGGTTGATTGAGATCTTAGAATCTTGATATGTTAGTCTTTTAAAATTGCAGATCCTAAAAATTCAACATGTTCCTCAAAAACTCATAACTTCAGTCCTCATATCAATTTGATTTAATCCAAACCAACAACCTAAACATTAATTCAACATCTTAAATCATCCAATAAAATAAAGCATAAAAACATCAAGATTTTACCTTAGAAAACCTTATCTCCAACTTCCACTTCTTCTTTCCTTTTCTTCTTCCTCCTTTCTCTTTCTTTTTCTTGCTTCATCTCTTCGTCTTTTGATTTTGTCTATCTCCCTTAAATAATTTTGGTTTCTTCTTTCTCATTTTTTTTACAATGTATATATTTATCAAATCATGTTAATTGTCCAATTTGCTCCTCAATCATTAACACTCGTAATAATGCACAAAAGAGCACCATTGACCTTTCAAATCCATTTTATTTTATTTTTATTTTGGGTATTACAAAGGCTATTCCTATAACTATTTCTTCACGATTTAGAATGGGTTAATCAAATTATCTGAGTCTTATAAACAACAAAAATCCATTTCCCATTTTCTTAAAAGGCTCCTAACCAAGGGAGTTATAAGAATAATTTAGACAAACCCAATATTTCCCACTTGTGCTTCAACATAAAAAATATTGACATTTTCCTGTAAACTTTATATATTTTCATCCATTGAATATTGGATTCCTGAGCATTTAATTCCTTTATTTTATTCCCTTTGTGTTTCTGTCAGTGAAACTCAACGGGATTGTTCATACTGACTGATACCATATTGTGTTCAGAACATGAATATCATCCACAATCTAGCTTCTGGGGTTGTATATGAACATTACAAATTAAGCTCTAGACTACTCACGCATGGAATGTTAATAGAAACCTAGCCTAGGGGATCCCAGTAATATTTTGAAAGACTTCAAGGGAGGTCTATGGTATATATTTGCCAAATTGATCAGCAACAACATAGAGTTTGTCATGGATACGATCAAGAATAAATAAGCTTCAAAATGGACAAATTAAAGTGAGAAAAGACCTTTGAAATGATCAAATTACGAAGGATCCTGTTTACCTTTTGACTTAAATATATGCCCCCAAGGCCCTCCGGGAATATGGCAGCACCTGTCCATATCATGGGCCTCTGTTAATCCTGCAGCAGGGAGGAAACACTCTTGTATATTACATAAGGTGTAACAATATGGTGATCAACAAAACCTAACTCATCTCTGGAGGTTGATCAGTGGAGTTACTCCTCATGTTAAAGGCTCAAATTCCAAGGGAGACCACAAGAATTTTTTTTTTTTTTTTTTTGTGAATGCAACATTGAACAATCCATTTCAAATCCAATTCAGAAGTAACTTCATATTGATGTTCAAAGTAAATCTCAAAGTACGAAAATTGATTCCAAGGATACAATTTTTCTTAAGAAAAGAAATTTACTTTCCTTGATGTCATGTGAGGTCTAGTGAGAAAATAACCTCACTCAAGTTCCATGGGGATTTTAGTGTAGCACAGCAATTTACAATCTTGATGTAGAAAGATGAACTATTAAGGAATCTAGTTGCCTACGTCCTTGGTTGAACTAGGGACAGGATGCCATGCACCCAAGATGCCCGATAGAAATATTCCAAAATCCAAATCCCTTTCGACGAATTTAGGGTAATTATTATTATTACTATTATAGACAGTATCCTATTTGTATCGTTGTTTGTACTTTGAGCACTAGCTAGACATCTCCATCATGCTGTCTACTACCGGAAAGTGGAACCACTGCTGGGATAGAGAGGGCAGAAAACCCTAAGAAAAGAACATCACATTCTGGATGTAAGAACCCAGAAATGCAATCAAGCTTTAGCTTCAAATAGCCAAAGGGAGCTTCTGTGCAGTAGGAAGCTGCAACATCTAAGGAGTAGGCTTCAAGGAGTAAGCTTGACTCGAGATCCATGCCACGCACCAGTTTGCTTTTGCCACAGAAGGAAAAACGCATACGCAGGGTGAGAGAATGAATGTCTTGGTTTAAAGAACATGCTATCACAACAAAGTGATTAATTTTGATAATTAAATCATGGCGATGCATTGTTAGCTTTATGTATTATTTCATCTTATTGTAATTATTTAATGTGATATAGATTCTCTAAATACTCACTATAATTTGTATCTCTCCAGGATCTTTGCTGGATTGTTTTCATAGTTAAATACAAATTCCATCTATTAAACCCTATAATAGACATCACATTCTCAGTCTTTCTTGTAATTATTATAGGTTCTCGATATTTCCCCTCACATACAACTCTTTTTTATAGTCTATCAAGTGACTTGAGCACTAGGGTTGAGCCTTTTATGGCATATTAAATTAAATTTGATAGTTAAGTCTAGGTTTCATCCAAAATATACTGAGCATTTTGGTGAGTGGTCAACTTTCAGATTTATATATTGTTTTATGTTTTTGTAATTATTGAACAGTTTTTCTAAAAGAAATTATAAATTTGAGTCCCCAAATGAATAGCTATCCTGCCACTAATCAAAGTTTTCCCATTAATTGCAGCAATCTTGTCAACAATCAAACTGAAGATAAGAAGATTAGGGAGAAGAATAAAAAAAAGAATGAGATGCTTTCTCTAACAATCGATTCTACCTAGCTCTTTGTAAAAACAAATAAAACCCAAAACTGGTTAATCTCATCTAAGAAAGCAACTTTTAACATGAAATGTATGGTGGGAAAACAAGAAGGTTTTATCTCTTGAAAGCTGTACCTCATCAAGTGACATCTTGACTGCTACTTTATGCGGGCTTTTGGAACTTCCCATGAACCCACACCCTCTGCATGCTCTTCCCTTTACGGCGATTCACAGACTTGACGCAACAATACTCAAGCTCAAGCTGTAGGTGCATAAGTGAATTAATGCAACAGTCAAAATATAAAGTATTTATGTTTAAGTTTCCTAGTAGTCAGGAATTAATCAACAACTTTAAGACTCGATATCAATTGAGTACCAAATAATAATTTCAGTTCCAGTTACATGGTAGCAACCATGCAGGCCTAATAGAAAGTGAAATCATACACCATAGAAATCTGGAATGCAATGACAACTGTTTGCAACAGGCCCAACAAAAGAGATAAAACAAGTACCTCAATGAATCCTACACCCACAAAAAGATCCCTGACTGTATCCAAACAGAAGAAATAAGAACGAGTTCCATCTGATCGCATGTACTCACGGAACCCCACTCTCTTTTCTTGCTCAAACCGCAGCATAGTCATGTCATACAGCCCTGAATGTCATCAAAACATCTGATAGCAGTTATATGAAGTAGTTGCAGAAATACAGTTAGCATATGGAAAGGACGAAAAATGGAATACAGATACATGGTATTAATTAATCATTTGTCAATTTACAATTATTGATCTTATGGTTGTAATTCTATTACCATAATCCCTGAAAAGTAGCAGGCCACCAGGCTTCAGGACAGAAAAGCACTCCATGATAGCTGAGGACATTTTTTTTTGTGGCACTGCTGATAGTGTGAATATCTGGCATAATACACAAGAAAAGAAACACCTCAATAAACAAAAGTCACTGCTTCCAACAAATTGCAAAACGAACTACCAGAACATGGAGATTCTCTGTTTTATTTTTTTATTTTGTTTGGCATTGATGATAATTCATAATGCATGAGATTCATGAAATGAAGCAATAGACTACCAAGTATAGATCTCCAAACTAAAAACACTGAAAATTACCTTTAGATAAAAAGAGAGGAGCAACACTTGAAGTCATGTAAGCACATGCAAGAAGAGTATATTCAAGATCATGGTGGGTGTTCATTGTATGATGATTGAGACCGACGGATAAAAAACCAGATGGCATGATAAACTTTGAAACATCCACCCGAATCTTGTCTATGTTCTTAAACATCGTTTTCTCAGCTAGTTCTTACAAGAATTTAGAAAAAAATCTTTACCAGGACAACTTAAGTGATCTAAGTTATGAGGAAAAAAAAATGACTCTTTTTTCTTTGTTCTTCTGCAATAAATTGAATTTTTTTCCTCCCAAAGCATTAACCATGCCACACAAAAAAGTCATAATTGAACCAATACATGCAGTCCATGATTTGCGCGCTTCCATGGTGGCTGCTGCATCAATTCTATGTTCCAAAGATCTTCTCTTTATTTCTTTTTTATCTCAAATAAATGATCTTTTATTGTTTTCTATGAAGCCTGTATTAGATAAATGTGATTTTAGACATCTCCATCATGCTGTCTACTACCGGAAAGTGGAACCACTGCTGGGATAGAGAGGGCAGAAAACCCTAAGAAAAGAACATCACATTCTGGATGTAAGAACCCAGAAATGCAATCAAGCTTTAGCTTCAAATAGCCAAAGGGAGCTTCTGTGCAGTAGGAAGCTGCAACATCTAAGGAGTAGGCTTCAAGGAGTAAGCTTGACTCGAGATCCATGCCACGCACCAGTTTGCTTTTGCCACAGAAGGAAAAACGCATACGCAGGGTGAGAGAATGAATGTCTTGGTTTAAAGAACATGCTATCACAACAAAGTGATTAATTTTGATAATTAAATCATGGCGATGCATTGTTAGCTTTATGTATTATTTCATCTTATTGTAATTATTTAATGTGATATAGATTCTCTAAATACTCACTATAATTTGTATCTCTCCAGGATCTTTGCTGGATTGTTTTCATAGTTAAATACAAATTCCATCTATTAAACCCTATAATAGACATCACATTCTCAGTCTTTCTTGTAATTATTATAGGTTCTCGATATTTCCCCTCACATACAACTCTTTTTTATAGTCTATCAAGTGACTTGAGCACTAGGGTTGAGCCTTTTATGGCATATTAAATTAAATTTGATAGTTAAGTCTAGGTTTCATCCAAAATATACTGAGCATTTTGGTGAGTGGTCAACTTTCAGATTTATATATTGTTTTATGTTTTTGTAATTATTGAACAGTTTTTCTAAAAGAAATTATAAATTTGAGTCCCCAAATGAATAGCTATCCTGCCACTAATCAAAGTTTTCCCATTAATTGCAGCAATCTTGTCAACAATCAAACTGAAGATAAGAAGATTAGGGAGAAGAATAAAAAAAAGAATGAGATGCTTTCTCTAACAATCGATTCTACCTAGCTCTTTGTAAAAACAAATAAAACCCAAAACTGGTTAATCTCATCTAAGAAAGCAACTTTTAACATGAAATGTATGGTGGGAAAACAAGAAGGTTTTATCTCTTGAAAGCTGTACCTCATCAAGTGACATCTTGACTGCTACTTTATGCGGGCTTTTGGAACTTCCCATGAACCCACACCCTCTGCATGCTCTTCCCTTTACGGCGATTCACAGACTTGACGCAACAATACTCAAGCTCAAGCTGTAGGTGCATAAGTGAATTAATGCAACAGTCAAAATATAAAGTATTTATGTTTAAGTTTCCTAGTAGTCAGGAATTAATCAACAACTTTAAGACTCGATATCAATTGAGTACCAAATAATAATTTCAGTTCCAGTTACATGGTAGCAACCATGCAGGCCTAATAGAAAGTGAAATCATACACCATAGAAATCTGGAATGCAATGACAACTGTTTGCAACAGGCCCAACAAAAGAGATAAAACAAGTACCTCAATGAATCCTACACCCACAAAAAGATCCCTGACTGTATCCAAACAGAAGAAATAAGAACGAGTTCCATCTGATCGCATGTACTCACGGAACCCCACTCTCTTTTCTTGCTCAAACCGCAGCATAGTCATGTCATACAGCCCTGAATGTCATCAAAACATCTGATAGCAGTTATATGAAGTAGTTGCAGAAATACAGTTAGCATATGGAAAGGACGAAAAATGGAATACAGATACATGGTATTAATTAATCATTTGTCAATTTACAATTATTGATCTTATGGTTGTAATTCTATTACCATAATCCCTGAAAAGTAGCAGGCCACCAGGCTTCAGGACAGAAAAGCACTCCATGATAGCTGAGGACATTTTTTTTTGTGGCACTGCTGATAGTGTGAATATCTGGCATAATACACAAGAAAAGAAACACCTCAATAAACAAAAGTCACTGCTTCCAACAAATTGCAAAACGAACTACCAGAACATGGAGATTCTCTGTTTTATTTTTTTATTTTGTTTGGCATTGATGATAATTCATAATGCATGAGATTCATGAAATGAAGCAATAGACTACCAAGTATAGATCTCCAAACTAAAAACACTGAAAATTACCTTTAGATAAAAAGAGAGGAGCAACACTTGAAGTCATGTAAGCACATGCAAGAAGAGTATATTCAAGATCATGGTGGGTGTTCATTGTATGATGATTGAGACCGACGGATAAAAAACCAGATGGCATGATAAACTTTGAAACATCCACCCGAATCTTGTCTATGTTCTTAAACATCGTTTTCTCAGCTAGTTCTTACAAGAATTTAGAAAAAAATCTTTACCAGGACAACTTAAGTGATCTAAGTTATGAGGAAAAAAAAATGACTCTTTTTTCTTTGTTCTTCTGCAATAAATTGAATTTTTTTCCTCCCAAAGCATTAACCATGCCACACAAAAAAGTCATAATTGAACCAATACATGCAGTCCATGATTTGCGCGCTTCCATGGTGGCTGCTGCATCAATTCTATGTTCCAAAGATCTTCTCTTTATTTCTTTTTTATCTCAAATAAATGATCTTTTATTGTTTTCTATGAAGCCTGTATTAGATAAATGTGATTTTAGTTATCCAAGAAATTTATGTGAGATATACTATAGTAGCTTATATGTTGTTTTATTTTGCTACAACCAGATGCTACAAAGTGGGTCGGATGGATGTCAGTACAGAAGAAAGCATAAGTAGCAAAAAAGAAAACATACCAAGCTAACAAAATCAACCCCACCAATGCAACAGCCACATTCTCTTGACAAATATGAACCACTCTTATCTGCCACACCCTCTTTAACATCTGAAGAAGCGAGCAGAATTAACCAGCTTGAAATGTACCTGTGGTTACAGTAATCAAGGATGAAAAAGCAAACAAGAAAGAAGTACCAACCTGAGGAGTGTTCTTGCTGTTTCAGTGAAAAACTTTCTACACAAGAATCACAAACAAACCATTTTGGGAACCCAGTAAAAGCAAAGTCACAGAAGAATGGGTGGAAACGATTTTGGACTGCGAATATATTAGTGGAATGAACAATCTCTTTAGCCCTCTCAAGAGTCTCACTGCTACAATCACAAGCATATGCGATAATGTCCTTGTTGCCACTACAAAAAGAAAAGAGAAAAGCTTTTTAATGGACAGAACACCAGAAGCATGATTTAAGGTCTACTAATGAAATGATATAACCTGGTGAGTGCAACATATGAGGATTCATCCATGAAATATCAATGAAAGAATGTAACTAAGTTTAATACATACAGTTCGCATGCAAGATGATTATCAGAATTCCCAAACACAAGTTCACATCTGCACCCTAATTACCAGTTAGTTGAATTTAAATCAAGGTATCACTACACATTCCCTGAATATTGCTGTAATCGATGGCACATTGTCACCAAAAAATACATAACAAATTGATCATGACACAGCAAATAAATAGTTCATAAGAAATTATATCTAACATGGAGTCAATACCAAAAATGAGACATTTTCCAATGATGATCTTCCAAATGACAAAAATTATTAACAAGGGGCAGAAAAGAGAGAAAAAAATGTTGAAATTGTGATAATTATTATGTCATCATCAGGACCATTTATGGCAACGGTTTTGTTCTATCAGATTATCTTAAAAAAGAAAAGGCCTATATAAGCCTACTTTGGTCACTATTGCGTTAAACATTTTTAAGAGAGATTTCCCCCCTTACAACGTTATCAAATGTGAATCTTCTTACAATACAAATCCCATTAGAATATGATCTTTTGCACCTAAGTAGGCAAGCCTATCATCTACACATCAATACCTCCAAGCAGCCCATGTGAGGATTCAAACTCAAGACACAGGCATGAACAGCTCAACCCAGGTTCTCACTTCCATCATTTTTAGTTTCTAGTAAGAAAAAATTAATAAAGTCCAAAATGTAGACATTTGTAAAGTGAAAGAACACACTTGCAATTCCTATGTATAAGAACAGTTCCACAGAAAATCACAGCCTTAAAACAGACAAAGAAAGCAAAGTTGCGGTTGTTTTTATAAGGTTACCGTAAGATAGGAATAACAGAACTGCCATTGCCACAGCCAACTTCCAAAACCTTCGAAAACTCTTTACAAGAAACCAACTCAGGGAATTCCTTCAACAAATACCTTCTCTCCTGCACTTAAAAAACATAACCCATTTCTTTAAAATCAAGAAAATGAATCCAAACTCAATTGAAAAAAAATTAAATAGTAAGTAAAGACCTTGAAGAATTTGCCAGAGGAATGGCGAAGATGGAACCTTTTCCATGCTTTTGAATCTTCACTTACTTGAATTTCTTGTTGTTGTGAAGGAGGAGTATAAGTGAAAGGGAGTAAGTGGTATTGATAAGAAGGGTTGTCTTCTATTTCTTGTCTTAGTGTTTCCCATTCGAAGTCTTTGGAGAAGTACTCTGCTTCTGCTTCTGCTTCTGCTTCTGCACTCATTCTGCCTCTTTCTATCCCGTAAGCAGAGAAGCTATCTCTAACCCTAAAGGTTCGGTCTAGTTGCAAAGAAAGGATACTCCGCCGTTTTCTTTTTTTCTTTTTCTTTTTTAATAAAATATCGAGATTAGTATCCAATAAATATATTGAATTTCTTCATGAAAAGAAATGAATATCCATATATTAGATTTTGATATTATTAGTACTCTGAATTCAAAATTACTGTACTTAACAACTTTAAACGATTAAAAAATATTACAAAAATTAAATTTTAAAAAAATATAGTTTCAATCGTGTTCATCCTGAACGCAAACTAAATTTAATAGTCTAAATAGTGCTGATCTTGGAATCAGAAGTGCTTGCAGGGGTGATACAGAGCACTTACATTTCTTTGGTGGAGAAAAGCAATGAAGAAAAGACTGTCCCTGCACCATGGTTAACAGTCCAAGTGGTAAGAAATTACCCAACTTTGGTCCCAAGCTCTAAGTCAACCCTAGCCAATGAACGGTGAGGGCTCTACTAGAGGCGGACAACTGCCATTGAATGAAAAGGTCACTAAGGACAGGGGAGCGGGATGTGCTGATGGAGAATTAGAAACGACGACAGATAATTCCAGACAGCCGAAGGTATAATCACCGCCTTGAGGCTTCAACATCCATCGCCCTTTAGGCTATCGGCAAGCTAACACTGCCTAATTATTAGAGTAATCACAACAGGGCTTCATTATCGAGCATAATTTGGACCTTGAGGAAAAATGGTAAAGATTTCCGAACGGGAAAGTTCAATGTAACAAAAATCAAAACCACATGAGCACCCGTGTCCTAAAACCCACCAAAGTCTAGCAATCAGCTTTAGGATCCAATCTTAAATGATTCCACATTATCGTAGCATGTGCCTTCTCAAGCAGTCAAGCTACCATATTTTCTAATAAAAAAACAAAAAGTAGTGTTGTTTGAGTAAAATTTTAGCAAAATAAAATAAGTTGAAAATTTTCTTCTGAAAATAGCATTGTTTAAATAAAAACATGATTTTTATTTAAAACACAATTTTCAATCATAATTATATAATTAAAACATGGTTAAGAATCACATATTTATAAACATAAAAACTTCACTTTTTTTTCTTTTTTTCATGGCCATCACTCGTCTCCTTCCTTCAAAACATCAAAAATAACTTTCTATTCTATCAAAACAGAAAATTTTCCAGGCATTTCTTTAATGTTTTTTTCAAGAAAATGTTTTTTCAAGAAAAAACACGGACTCAATCTCTCTCTTTAGTCTCTCCCGTCATGATCACTACGACCACCAACTAACCATCAACAAATCAAGGTAAAAACATTATATTTCTCTTAATTTTATAAGTTTCATTGTTAAATTGAGAGCTTTTAGTTTTGATCTATTATTGTTTGTTTTGTATTTTATAATTGGATATTTTGTTTGAATTGAGATAATTTAAGGTTTGAGTCCATACAATTAGATATGTTTCTATGCAATTAATGTTATTTATGAAATCAGATAGGTTGGAATTATAGATGGTCGAGAAGTCATTGTTGATCTTCGTGATTTTGAAGATGATGGACTTGTTTATCATTATGCATCTTGTTGGTTCACCTCATACTACACTACACTTGAGATACTTAGAGAGACATTACATTTGGATTATGTTATGTTAGAGGATGAGACCACTTAAACACTAAAAAATCATGTTATTGATGAAGTCGACTCGTTGTCACAATTATACTGTGTTATTTGTTTAGTTATGAGTTTTTTTTCTTGTATTTTATTAAAATTTTATAATTGTTTTGAATTTGTCATATTGAGATTTTAATTGTATCTTCTATATTATGAATATTTAAATTTATTTGGGTTAGGTAGGTAAAGTTTAAAATCATAAATTTACAAGTGAACTTAAAATCATTGACAACATGTTATTTATAATTACAAAGTAAATATTTTCAGGATAATAAATACAATGATATTTACAAGTGAACAAATAGCGGCACATTAAGTACAATTAAACAAACAAAAACAACATTAACATATTACATCAATGTAACGAAAACTTTAATGCTATTTTTTGTGCTTTTTTAAATACAACAATATCTTCTCATTTTTGTCATGTGTTAGGGATTATTTGCATTTTTAGGGTTTGAATTTAGAGTTAGGGTTTGGTTTGTTTAGCATTATATGTTTGAGGTTTGAGATTATATATTATGGGTGTGGGGTTTATGATTAGAGATAATAGTTTTAGATTTGGATTTAAGAGTTTAGGGTTTGAGATTTGGATTAGTGTTTATATTAGGGATTAGAGGTTTGAAATTTAAGATTAATTTGGAGTTACGGTAATTTTGAGTTAATTTGAGGTTTTAATAGTTTAAAATTTATATTTAAAGTTGATTTAGGATTTGGTTTAAAGACGTGAAACTTATTTACATCTTTTAGTGAACAACACGAATAAAATTCATATCTTTTACTAAACTATGCTATTTTCTTAAAACTTTTCTTCACTATGCTATTTTGCCAAAACATTGGAAACTAAAAATACCCCAAGCTACAGTGATCCAAATCCAGATCATGATTTGATTTTTCATTTTTTTTCAATCAAGGTGGCTACCCTTTGCTCTGTGAAAGCTGAAAGCTTCTATTTCTCCACAGAAGGATGAAAGGTGCAGCAGACATAAATCACAGACCAAGACATGCAACCTGACAATCTGAACATGTATAAAATAGCAGTTAGTAGCAATATAAGAAGAGTAAAAGCAACTGAACTAACAAACAGCCAGCTAATCTTGAAGTAAATCCAGAAGCCAACTGCAAACATAATCTTAAGTTCAACTAAATTTAAGTTCATTGTTCTGCATGACTTGCATTTTAAATTCAGGACATCATCTTAACCTTTGACTCAACATTCTTTGCAAAACCACCCAGTGAACCTATAACCTACAACACAACAAAGATATCAGGACCAAAAATGTTTCAATCACTCAAAACATAAAGTGTGTTGGAAAATGGTTAGAAAAAAGTAGATGTTTACACTTTGTATAAATGAAGTATAGTGTCAAGTTAAACATCCCAGTGCTGGATTTTGATGAAGAGCTGACTGAAAAAAGTTGAACGATTGTTCTATAAACCAATGTCTGATCATCTTTACAACTTATTTTCACAACCCTTCACCAGCCCTCTGCAGAACTCTTTGAAGCTCATCTTCCATCGCTTGTAAGAGAACAGGTTTTCGAATCACTCCATTCATTCCCATCTGTAGGCATCTCTCCCAAACATTATCCTCAGCACTGGCAGTCACAGCTATAATCAATGGCCAATTACAACTTCGAAACTTCCGGATTCGTGTTGCCACTTCGAAACCATCCATTTCTGGCATTTGAAGATCCAAAACAACTAGCATGAAAGAGTTTTCAGCAGAGCTAAGAGCACTAAGGCATTCAAACCCAGATGAAACGGCAGTCACTTCACAGCCTAACTTCTCAAGTAGCTTCTTGGTCACAGTCCTATTTACATGATCATCATCAGCAAGTATAACACTAAGGCCTCTGAACTGAGAATTGGAATTTGGTTGTTCTGAGGAAGTTCCCGGGGCAAATATGGCTCTTCCATAAGATGGCCGGATTTGAAACCAGAGAACCAGAGTCATGCCTTGTGCAAAACCCAGAGGGTTCAAAGATATCCAGATATTACCTTGCATCATCTGCATATACACTTCTTTCTAATAATGTTGAATATGTTACATAGTTAATGCATCTTAAATATACTCCAGGAAGACAAATTAACAAGATAAATAAATAATTAAATAAATAAACCTTTTCAAGTATGCTATGGTACAAGCCAAGGAACAAACAAAGGCAAAAGATCATTCTGACACCCCCCCCCCCAAAAAAAAAAAAAAGGCTTTAAAAAACAAATGAGACACAGATTAAGGGTCCATTTGGCATGACTTATAGAGAACTACTTTTGACTTTAAGTCAAAATTCAAAACTTAATATAAAAAATGACTTCTCATAAGAATAATTCAAGTTAGATTTATCTTTGGCAGGCATGGACTCAAAACAATTTCTTTGAATAATGGAGATGGAACGAGTTAGAATCAATAGGTTAAAAGTTTGAAAGGCAGAAATTTCAACTTTTGAGCAAAATTTTGTCTCAATTCTAGAAATAAGTTTTTGATCTAAATAAGTTATCTCTAACCAAACATACTTAAGATTATTCTTTTGGTTGTAAAAGTCATGCCAACTGACTCTAAGCATGTTAGGAGGAAAGAAATCATTGAGCAATATTTGATGAGGTTATTTGGATGCAGAAGTGAGTTGTCATTTTCAGATACAGAATTAGCTGAGAGATTGTCCGTGGAATAAGGTCATATAGAAGCATCCTACAAAAGAAGAACACCTCCAATCTAATCAGATGCATTTACAAGAAGTAAAGCATGATAACTATCCTCTAGATTTAAACAATGGAACCTGCACCAAAAATGTCGTAAACTTGAAAAAGAGTGTGTTCTTTCACAAATTTTACTCCATGCAACACATTTTCATCTCTAGATGCAGTTAAATAAAATGGCAACATTTTACATCATGGGATGTCTGCTGTCGTGACCTCTATTGCACAATAATGAAGCAACAATTAACAAAGAATGGCATATGTGTAGCCACATGGATAAAATAATATTTGATGCCTCACCTGTACAAGCCTTTTGCACATGCTGAAGCTCAGGCCCTCCTTAACTCCAGCACTGTCTTGCCTTTTACCAGAAGAGTTTGTCGTTGAGCTAGCTACATCTGAGGGAGAACTTCCCTCACTGATCTCCATGTCAAACTTTATACATACAAACTCATCTAGAGCATTTGGTTTCCACATCCCCAACATTCTATCTGTCTTGCCCTCACTGCCATTCTCTGAAGAAACCCGAAATTTAACATTTCCCCCACCATCATAGATGTTTAATAGATATCCAATCATGTGTAAAATAACTTGAAAGGCCCTTCTTTCATCTCCTATCACTAAATCAGGCAAAGAACTCTGAACATCAAGTTCAAACCCAAAACCTTTATACACACACAAGCAATTGGCAAGGCAAGAAGCTTCCTTGATCATGGAGTGTAGACGAAAGGGCCTCATCTCTAAAGGGAACCTTCCAGTATCTTCTGCTGAAATTTCCATCACATCATTA
This sequence comes from Populus alba x Populus glandulosa, assembly GCA_033617975.1. Taxonomy (NCBI): domain Eukaryota; kingdom Viridiplantae; phylum Streptophyta; class Magnoliopsida; order Malpighiales; family Salicaceae; genus Populus; species Populus alba x Populus glandulosa. The sequence goes on along the minus strand of CM066155.1, from coordinate 3,186,332 downwards.
ATCAAAGTTGAAAGAACGTTGCTGGTTTTCACCAATGTGTCAATAACAATCCTTTGCTCGAATCCCATATTCTCATTTTGGAACATAGAAAGCAGGCCCGAGATTGAGTGCATCGGTCTCCTCAACCCATGGCTCATCACTTTTTGAAATGATTTCCTTGCCAGGTTCGCCATCATTGCATTCTTCCTAGCCTGTTGCAACGCATGATTCTGCTCACTCAGCTTGTCTCTCATTACTCGTGATTCTTCTAGAACTGCTGCATGAGACAAAGCCACAGCAACCTGATCAGCAACTACTTCCACTATTTCCATTTCCTCATAGCTCCAACCTCTAGAACTCATACTTGGAAGAACCAAAACCAGTATAGCATAACAAGTATCCACTAATTCAGGTGTCCCCCCTTTGAAATTTGAAACCCGTAGCATTGGCATCCGGATTGCTGCGACAGCACCTGACTCCTCTGAACCTCCACCACTTGAAGCCGCAAGTGCCGAATCAGGCCTCAAAACCTTGACCCCCTTGCTACCTTGTATTTCTAACACATCCGGGTCATTAACAGAGATAGAAAGAGGATAATTTTTTGAATTAGTTTTCAGCTCATGGGTGAGATGGAACTCCTTTCTATTCTCGTTTGGCATCCATACAGCACAATTTTGCAAGTCCAAAGTCTTAGAAAGCTCAACTAGAGTGGTATACAGTATCATATGCTTGTCAAGCGACTTCCTAATTTCTTGGGTTAGCATTCTAACATGCCAACTGGCTTCCTTTTGCTTCTTCATCATCCCAACCTCTTGATCTAATTCCAACACATTTTGCTTTAAGAAAAGCTCCCTCACTTTCCATTTGAGAAGAAGTGGAATCAAAGTTAAAAGGGTTATGGCAGTTGCACATGAAACTAATGCTGTGAGGAACTTGGCAATGGTGAGGGACAGTATCAGCTGGAATGAGTGCGGTCCATAATAAGTCCATGCATTGAGCAAATGAGTCAGTCCACAAAGGACTATGAACGCTATAAACTGAAGAAGGACCCATTTGAAAGGAAAGTTGGAGCAGCTAACAAAGTAAAGAAGTTCAATTGGTATCGAAAAATAGGCAACTGCAATCAAAAAATCACTCACTCTCTGACATTCTTGAATGTTGTGTATACTCCAAAAACCCTCATCATCGCAATTACAATTTACAAAGTCATTGTCACTGGCAGAGACCAAGATCACTAGATATGAAATCAACAAGAATCTAGGAGCTAATGATCTTAACATTGCACCCAAATGAACACTGGCCTAATGCATTCTTGTCTCTGCCCTAATTCAATTCTTACAAATCCCTAGTATTTCCTAATAAAAAAATAATGAAGAATGAAAGAAAACTACTTGTACTATATCTCTACAACCCCAAGCATGAACATACATTCCATGAACCAAAAAGCCATGCCCAACACTTCAAGATTAACATACCAATCTGAATTTTACACTAAAAATCAACAACACTATCAACTAAATTTCAAGATCTTACAGATCCCAAGAAAAAGAAATCAGACAACTATAATCTTTTTCCACCACCAGTAGTCCTTAGCACATTTCCCTACCACTGCTCATCTCTCCATTGCTCCAATTATTTAGATAGCCATACAACAAAAGTAATAAAAAAAAAATCTAAATTGAAAACAAATATCTATCTATCTATCACTTTGCAAAATAAAAGGAGGGATCAGAAATGAAGAGTGGACCAAATAAAAGAAGGTAAAAAAAATACACCTTGTGCCCTCTTGAATCAAAACCACTTATCCCTTCGTGGTATATTAATAAAACCCAGATCAAAATATCTCAGCTTTTCAAATCACTGTTAAAAAAAAAAAAAAAAAGAATTCTCAGATATTGTTGCTGTATGAGCTATCAATCACTCTCACAAAGAAGAAAAAGAGCAAGAAAAGATCTTCCGTTTTCTTTGTTTTCTTGTCATAAGTAGAAGTTTCCTCTCTCCCTCCCTCTCTTTTCTAACAAAGATCAAAGAGAGAAATATAGCGTTAAGATGTGATAGTGATAGGGAGAGAGAGAGAGAGAGAGAGAGAGTTGAAGGAAGTGTGTCCGAAGCTGAAAGTGTGGGTTTTCTTTCAAGGTAGAGAGAGAGAAAGGATGGAAAGGGTTTAAGAAGTGCGGTCCCCACAGAGTGAAGGTGAAGAGAACCTAGACACTCTCTGCTTCTCTCTCATCAACCCCCATGAAAGAGGGAATAGAATATTATTTATATAGAATAGAAAGATGGTAATTCATGGGAGGCCTTTCTTTGAAGCTTGTTGCTTTCTCGTCTAGAAAGTAGAAAGTTTGCTTCTCTCTCGTTTATATCATAAATTTTATATTGCTCAGGGTGTCACCCTGAATATTTATAGTATAAAAAAGTAGAAACAATATGATAAATAATTAAAAATGAATTTTTAAGATGTTTAATATATTTTAATTATTTTTATTAGGCTTATTTATTAATCTCTTTTCTATAGTGTAAGTATTGATAGTTATAATTTAAAACTCATTCAATTTTTTTTTCTTTTTTTAAGCCTTGAGTTTTCCTTCTTTTTTGTGTCTTTGATGTAGAAGAAATTGTTGGAAGTTGTTTAATGTGTGTGTATATATAAATGCTTACTCGTAGAAATATTCAATTTTATATAAAACAAAAAAAAAACAACAAGACCAAAAAAAATGTTGTCTATTATTTATCCTTAAAATTAAATTGTTCATCAATATAAATAGTCTCAACACAACTTGCCTATTAGGATTTTAATAATAGTATTTTAATGGTCAACATTATGATATAAATATTAGACCTACAAATAAACTTGTATTTAAATATTAGGAATTAACTAAAAAAATTTAGAATTATTTTAAATATTCATCAATTTTAATTAGAACTATTTTTTTACCACAATATACGAGTTGGGGAATACTTTTCTTGCCTTCCATGATAGGTGAACCTTATCAGGGTATCTCTATGGATTTTTCACATGAAAATTTATCTAGGTATATGAGCTTATAATAAATTTGAAATGTTAGATTTATTCATAAGAGTAGTTTTTTTTCTTTAAGTCATCAACTGACCACCGATTAAAAACCCATCAAAACATTTAAATCACATCTAAATAATACAATGCAACTTACTTTAGATAAGTTGTGCTATAAGTGTTAATATTTTTCCTAACCACAACTAGTCTCTCATTCTTAGAATTTTTAATAAAACTAGTATGCTCGGGTCTTTTAAGGACTATAAACCAAATAATTAGACAGAACTTATTGACTCATGACATCCCACCACGTTGCGTGCTATATGTGACTATATATATAATCACTGCTTTGTGTCTTTTCAATTGCTAATTAATTGTTATAATAAAAACAAATTGTTGGGAATGACTTTAATTTCAACCCTTTTTCTCAATTTCTCTTCAATTAAACTCCAAATGGTTTATAAACAACTATGCTTGACTTAAGTGTACCTACTTTGGCCTAATTATTGCTTCTAGAAATTTGTTATTTTTCTAATTTTATCTCAAATCACATTTTATTATTATTTTTTGTATTTTGATCACAATTTAACAACCATCATTTCCTTCAAAATCCATTAAATTTGACGTGAATTTTTTAGAAGGGGTAAAAATTAAATTATGATAGTATTAGTCTTAATTGCATGTCTAATATGGAAAAAAGAGTCATATCCTAGACAGTCCTCATAAAAGAAATTCAATGTACATTGATAACATTCATGAAAAGACTATTTGACATTGAAGAGATGATTATTCATCTTTATCATAATTGGTTTTGTCATTTTATTATTGTAACAAGTTATGATAGTCAAATATTTTGTCCAATATGTTCATGAAAAATAAGAAAGTCAACATCTTTATAGTTCTTAGTACCTTAAAGTGGTTATGACACAAACACAAGTAGTGAACATATTCAAATAAACAACTTTAGAAGTCCATTAAGTACCTAAAAATATTCAAAGTAAATAAATATTAAGAATGAAGAATTTCAGTAAATTATATCACTATAGAGAAAAATAGAAGCAAACTAAAGTTTTTATTGATAAAGTATTTGTATATGTACTAGCTACTAATCTAATTAAAAAAAAAGAGGATTTTAAATTGAAGTATATTAAAAAATATCAACATAAAAATAATTAGCAAAAGTGAAAACGTACAAACCAAGCATAACTAAATTCACTTACAAAACATAATTTTTTTGGACTAGCACTTCAAGCTCAAAGAAATGTCAAATGACTCAAATATAAAGAATACAAGCAGGTGTTTTTATAAGAAAACAAAATGAAAATAATTAAGTTGTAAGATATAAAGCGTGACATGTAGCATAAGGTTTTTTATATATATCTAAAATTGATTATGGGAAAATATATTCTCATGTGGTAGATGAAATTACATTTAGATTTTTAATTAGCTTAACAATTTATAAAGGACTCCATATGCATCTCATGTTTATTGTAATAACTTACGTATATTGCTCACTTAATAGTGGTATTTATATGAAAGTTCTTGAAGGATTAAAATTTTTCAAAGCATACAACTCAAAACCCCGAAAAATATATAGAATTAAAGAATAAATATCTTTGTATATATTAAAGCAATCAAAACAAATGTAACACAAATTTTATCATATATCTTCTTTAAAAATGAATGTTAGTAATCTCATTAGTCCATGCATTTTTATTAAGAAATCAAAATTTAAATTTGCTATTATTGCGATGTATATTGATAAAAAGAAATTTCTTCATCTACAAATCAAGCAATTATCAAATGAAATACTTGTCCATCAATTCATTTATACAAAAAAAAGGTGTTAAAACATTTTTATATGTACAAAGCAAATCCATTAACTCTTTGTCAATAGTTCAATCCCTTGACATAAAGAATGATCATTTTCATATTCTAGAACACAATGAAGGATTACTAGTCCTAAAATACCATATCTCAGTACAATTAGTGCATTAATGTATCTTGCTAACTATACGAGACTAGATACAACATTTTATATTAGCTTATTGGCAAGATACAATTCAACACTAACATGAAGACATTGAAATGATGTGAAAATATATTTATTATCTTCATGAAATAACTTATATGAGATTATTATTATATTCAAAATAATAAAATCCATGATTGATTGTATATACATATATTGAGTATTTGTCTGATCTATATAAAGACCCCTCTCAAACATGATATTTATTAACATATAGTGGTATTACTATATATTAGTGCTCTACTAAACAAGCTATTGCGGCTAATTCTTTAAATCATGTCAAGATATTAGCATTTCATAAAGCAAGTTACGAGTGTATATGATTAAGATCTTTGATTCAACATATTAAAGAGGAATGTAATCTTTCAACAATTAAATGGAGCACAATAATATTATATAAAGGTAATGTTGCTTGCATTGCTTAAATAAAAAGATGTTATATTAAAGGTGAAAAAACTAAGCACATATCACCAAAAACTTTGTTGGCACATGATTACCAAAAACAAAGAAAGAAAAAGAAATCAATGTTCATTAGGTATAATCAAATAAGAATCTAACATATTTATTCACAAAAGCATTACCTTCCATATCTTTTAAAAAACTCATACATAAGATTAGAATGCTTCGGCTCGAAGATATTTGTCAGTATACTCACATGAGAAAAAGATATATACACGTTATATTATTTTTTTCACTTGGGTTTTGTCCCATAATATTTTTTCCAGCAAGATTTATAATGAAGCAACTTCAAAAGCATATATTATATGTTTTAGTTCTTCAAAACACACACACACACACACACACACATATGATTTTCTAATGTGAATGATCAATATTGAATGTCGTAACTCTACCGCATATAAAACCACTACTAATACTAATATGAATGATCACCACAACCATTCTAAGAGTGTGTTTGGAAATGTAATAGTTCTTCAACACATATATATATATATGATTTTCTCTAATAATTTTTTCTAACCTTGCAATCAATAACTATTGAATGTCGTAACTTTACCGCACATAAAACCACTACTAATACTAATATCAATGATCACCACCCACGTTAGACCTAGGGGTAATGACACCATGAAGTGTGATAAAGTTTTTATTTTGTATTAAATGGAGCATTTGTTTTATATAAAATATTTCACAAATAATATATATGACTTAGTTTATTTTTTAGAAATAAAAAGAAATAAAACATTTTACGGATAAAAAAAAAATCTCATAATATCATTCATCATTAACTTAACCGTTACCATCCCACCTCCATTACCACTATCCTTTTAAAGTTTTGAAAATTCTTAATTTTATAATTGATTTAAAAAAAAAATATAGAAACATGTAATTTTATTAATACTAGAAACAATATATACTTGGCCATTAAATTTTTCAAAGATTCAAAATGAAATTGCAACCCTGATAATCGATTCTAATAAAGTGAAGAAGACTTGGTCACAATAGCGAAAATCATTGACCTCCCGAGTGGCATCTTGTCTCCATTTTATGGACTTCCAAATAAGTTCCTCATTTTCAGGCTTTTCACATGGTGCCTCTTTTATGTGTCTCAAAACTCTGAAATCTCTTGCCAAATAAATTCTTTGAGTTCTTCAACCAAAAAAAAAAAAGATTATATAAATCTAATCCATAACTGTTTGAACAATTAAAAACATTGTACCTGGTTAGAATAATTAGAAAAAAATAAAAAAAGATGAGAGAAAGAGGAATGGTTGTTTAAAAAAAAGTGTTGTTTAGGAGTACATGTGGCTTATGGTGAATAGAATTCTTGGAAAAAATTATAAATAGAATTTTGTAAAATATTTTAAAAAGTATATTTTTATTATTTTATGTATATCTAACAAATAATACCTTGTACAATATTCATTCTGTACTTTTGAGTATTTTGTTAAATACGGGTAATTTTTATTTTATAAAGTATAACTGTCAATCTTTGACCATTAATCGAGCAACACTCAGCTTATTTATAATGAGCTGCTGGTATTATAACTACAAGGATGGCGTATATCCTCACTCACATGCTTAGTACAATAATCAGGCGAAAATCTCATGGTGGCGCGTAGGCGGTACGCATGATAGAAACCATCTCAATTTGCACAACTTTCCCTTTCATGCCAGGTTTGCCGTTGAACCTTAATTCAATGTCAACAGGAATCAGCCACCAACTTCAGTGTGCAAAACCAGAGTAAATGGAGACACGGAAAAAAAAAAAAAAAAAACAGTACAGGAACATAAAATAAGGCTAACACTTCTAATTTAGGGCCATAATCTAGGAAGCATAAGCTAGCAATGAGTAATGATTGCGACTAAACTGTACAGATATATATCATCTAGCACTCCACGAAGGGTCCAAAAGCTTGTGCATGCATTTTCTCTGGTCAATGATCACAAGAAAGATGGCAAAACAGTGTTTCAAAAGTCAACCAATCTGGAATCTGGAATTTACTCGTAGTCCCCGTTTTCCGGAGATTGGGGTCCTCCATGACCTGTTCTTCCTGAAAAAGAAAAGACACTTCATGTCAGTCGGTCTTGTTCTGTGGATTAGAGGAAGTAGGGGAGGGGGGGGGGGGGTTTAATATACCTGTAAAATCATAACCTGCAGTTCTGACATCTGGACCACTCATCCAATCCAGGGGCCTTGTAGGTGTCATATGCATGCTGGTAGGTTGCATTGTAAAAGGATTCCCTCCGATGGTAGGATGGTCATCATTTGCCCTAGCTGGATTCATCAAAGAAGATTCAACTGGAGAGCGGAAGCCAAAACTTGGTACTGGTGCTCCGACTGGTGATGGCAACTTACTGCCAGAGGCATCGCCTTTTCCACTGCCACCCTTCTTATTGTCAAGCATAAAAGTACCGACGATGACCTGTGTACAAACAACTAATAAATCATAAAATATTAAAGACCTGATCGCATTAATCCCTTTAAATCTGGGACAAGGATTTCTATGATCAGGACTCTGTGACATGCATGCATGTGCTTGCAAACTAAAAGGATTGTCCTCATCATGGTTTGCTCCCTACTTCAACAGATGTTTTATTGGAGAAATTGTATATTTTAAGCAATACCTGCACAGGGCCAGCAGCCTTTAGAGGTCCACCAACTCCTCCTCCAATAATCTGGCCATTTGTATCAGATAGGCATACACTGAGCCCACCTGCTCTTCCCCCCATATTAGTTCGTACATACGATCCACACAATGAAATGATCTCATACCGACCCTAATGTTGAAGAGATGCAGGAAAAACAATTAATTTCATGTCATCTCAGAACATCATTTTTACCACTTTAACTAGCACTTCGAATTGTCAAGTTGGTTTTCAGAGCATAAAATTTCATCGGAGGTGTATCAATTGTTCATGCAAACAGTAAAATGATAATTTACCAAGAGTATATGCTATCAGAGGATTCTTGGGCACACATGAAAATATTAAAAAGGCTTCCAGATATAAGAGAGCTAGAAAGCAACTTTGTATACCATTTGATTTTCGAGTGATACTCAGTGTATATGCTATTGAATTTTTGCAAAGCTTCTTCTGTCTGTACCGTTCGCAGACTTCCTCAATTAGTTGGTCTAACCAACAAAAACAAACCATGATATCATGGAAATGTACTAATAATGGTGCTCAGCTATATATTGCACTTCCCCGTTGTGCAGATTTGTAGATTATTAGAACTGAACCACCTAAGCATAGGTTCCTTTACATGCTTGGTCTTTTATTAAGAAAAAAATAAAAACCTCCACGCCAAACCCTTTACAGTTGATATGTCCTTTCCTACCCGCCTGCCTGCCATCCCATTTTCCATGAGATGAATCTTATTTTTCTACGTCCAGACATGAAGAGTTCCACACTATTCCTCCACTAATCAGAAATCATTTCTCAGAACCAGAGGAACACTTAAACCACCATGAGGTGACTTCTTTGCAGTTGTCATGTCACGTGGTTCTTCTTTATCATATACCCTTGAAGAGATGCAATTTTTTTGTTCCCTTCTTATATTTTGTTCTTTATTTCCTCTCAGTCAAGTATCCTTCTTTCAGTCAGATACAGAATCATGATATTGGAAAAGATAACCAGAGGCCATAAAGGAATTTGAAAAGTTAAAAACATCCATAAACAATTACCTCATATGAAATGTTGCCTCCTGAAGTTGCTGGTTGGCTGAGAGATGCGCTCAAAATTGAACCAGATGCTGATAAAATACACATTTCACGCATACTTTGTTGTAGGAAATGCATGATTTTCTGGGTGACATCCTGTTGAGAATCTATGTTACTGAGGAATAAACAGAGACTTGAATGTATCTATAAAACCACTATTGGCATTCCAACTACTCATAGCATCTAGTTCCTAATAGATGCAACAAATGACTTCAGAACTAGATTAACCATGATCTATCACACCCTAATCACATCCCAAATCTTTATCAATTGAATGCCCAGGACTATTAAGTATAAAACTCAACCACATAATGTTGTTCATCAGAATAAAAACCAACAATGAAGGGAATTCTTTACTGACAGTTTTGGAACAGAAATATACAGACATACTATCACCCATACATCACATTTAAAGGAGCTGCTTTCCAGCTTGTGTGTGCTAATGAAATACCACAAAAAGATCCAATCACCTTGTTTAACATTTAAAATAACAAATAAGTAACGAGTCATAGACTTTACAGATACTTCGAAACTGCACACAGAAGGAGCCAAGGCAAACCAGTAATCAAAAATGAAAAACACATGCAGTTTGTTACCTTGACCGACTAATATTGTGAAATCTATATGGACAAATTCTCTGAAAAAATTGTCATTCCCAACGGAACAGTAAAGAACTTAACTAAAGTTGTTCAAACAAACAGACATAATGACCATGATAATTCCTAAGAAAGAATTCAACACATATAGCAAAGGGAATCTGGAAACAATTAACAACCCAAAAACCAGACTTTTAACATTCTATCTTCCACCCCAATCAAAAGAGTCTACATTATCAAAGAAATACTGTCTACAATTCAAAGACACCGTATATATAGATTCTTCCACCACAACTCTATTCTCTGACTTCCTATTTCTTTCCTTTCCTGGATGGAAACCATAGGTAAAGTATGTGGCATAGTAATTTGGCCAATGAAGAATTTTAGATCATGGTCTTTTTTATCTTTTCAAGTTGACATGTAACGCTTCACTATGCATGCCAATGAACCCTTTCTCACAACCTTTCTCCACAACAACAAAAGCCAACCACATTTCCATGAGGAACTTTAGATGGAAAGAACCCCAACTTCATCCAGGAGTTCATTGTAGATAAACCAAAATCTATAAGACTATAAAAAATTTATACATTTCTCCCCAATTATCACATACTGATAGTGGCCAGCACAAATATTGATTTTAGGATGCAATCAATAACCTTCCACCAAATGCATCTCTGATAACCACCTAGCACATGATACATCACCAAAATTTCAAAACTTCCTTAAATATTGACGTCATAATCATCCACAGCTAAAGGACATAACCATCAAACAACCTCCTCAAGTATCTACAAACATAAACCAACCATATACTTGCATTATCTTTAACAATTAAAAATACCACATGTCTATAACATTAGCTAAGTCATCAAGAACATTAGCTTTCTCCCAGCAAAGAAAACATGTAGAAGTCTGCATATGCATACCAAAACTGAGCAGCAACAATACTGAAAGCAAAGGAAAACAATCCCTCCATATCATAACTAAGTATATATTTCAGTTCTAAATCAAAATTTTAAAATTGGATGTTCAGAAAAACCAGGCAAATCACCACTAAATTATTGCTTCCCAAGAGTAAGGAAATAAATGAATCCACATTTTTAAAAGACATGGGCAGGTTGACTATGGTTTTCCTGCCAGGTCACTAAAAGAGGAAAACTCCATTAAAGCACACAGTGCCACAGTATGCAATACATAAAAAAATAAAAACAAAACAAATAGTGGACAGAGTTGAGGAAATCTTCATGAACAAAGATTTTTTCTATATGCTTGCATAGCATGCAAAAGAAACAGCCGGATAAATGCAAAATAGGCTACCAACTAATTTCTGATAATAGTAGTATAATCCAAGGTTAGAGAGTTTCCATACCTCACCCTCAGCTACTGTAATAACATGTGGCGTAAAACCATGCCCAGCATTGCCTGCGACAAAGAGAAAAGAACAAGAAGGGTAAGCATTCAATCTGTGCAATAAAATCAATGAGAACAGTAAAATTGATATCATTTTATCAAAGAAACAATTCATCAAAGAAATACAAGTTCACCATTTACCAAAAAATCATGTAATGGAATGATATTCCTGAATAGGCATTCTCAAAACCAGAAAAATAAATAAATCAGTCTCATAACATGCAGGATTCCAAACCAACTAAAGACATTATACGGAGTGAGAGGCTGTCAATGGTGGTGTGAAAGCAACTCCAGAACTAATTGAAGAAGGTATTCCCAACTCAAATTAGCAAATTGGCATCATATTTGAGGTCAATAAAATCAGCATTCTCATCTATTTGACTAGAAAACGTTCCTAATCAACCACACTCAAACAATTTCCTAGTATCACATAAGAAATGCACACATTTAATGACAGAGCAAGTCAGACACAAATTCAATGACATCAACAAACTTTCTCTGCACATATTATCAAATGCAAACTACATTTTTTAGGCAAAAGAAAATGTATCAATAATAAAGGAGAAGTGCAATCACAATAGGGAAGATAAGTCAGCATCCAGTATATGGGCGCAGCATACTAACAAACTAAATTATAAAAACTAAAGCAGCTCAATCTCACTGAATATCAGCTATATTACACCTCTAAAGGCACTCGAACAATGACAGCATAAGGAGGCAAAGGGAAAGTACTTTATCCAGTACAAATGCAAACTACACTTAACACCCCATATAGGTATCCTGCATATTTATAGCAGAAGTACTGATTTAATAATCTGCATGCAGCATAAGTGACATTGCATTATTAGAAGAGCCATTAAACAAAACCAAAACCCATGTACAGTATGTTACGTTGCCATCTCACTCATGCTAAGAGTCAAGTGAGATCACAAAAAAGAGCCTTACAAACAACGAGATAGTATCAGATCCTCCTGATAACTCACAAGCTGATGAAACAAGGTGCTTATTGTTATTCAGGTACACCCAGATAATCCTATTCAAGGCTATGTAGATTACACCCAGAAACTCCTACTCAAGGCTATGTAGATTATATAATATCACACATATAGCCTAGACCTAAATTTTGTTTGCCTTCTGTATCAATTTCTTTATCTATATGTTGAAACAAGGTGCTTATTGTTATTCAGGTACACCCAGATAATCCTATCCAAGGCTGTGTAGATTACACCCAGAAACTCCTACTCAAGGCTATGTAGATTATATAACATCACACATATAGCCTAGACCTAAATTTTGTTTGCCTTCTATATCAATTTCTTTATCTATATGTTGAAAATGTTGTAATGAAGAAGAGCAATTATAGGGCCTGGTATTCATTGGGAAACAGAACATCCAACAAAGCACTAGACAGTAGCAGAATAATTAAGCTCAAAACTGAGATGGGAGTTAAGAATGATGTTGTGTTATAGCATTTAAAACTAGCGTGACAATACAAAAGAACAAGGAATGCCTGAAATAGCAGAAAGACGAGATAAGGTAACCATATCAAAGAGCCATGCAGTTAATGGGGCCCTTGATGAATTTTCTAGGGGAAAGAGTGAGACAGGAAAGAAGCGAGGCTGATGAAAATGCAGCCTCGTTAAAAAAATTCAAAATACAAAATATTGCCTAGATTTCTTTTCCATTCTTGGGATCAAATAATCAAAACACATGACAATGAATCCTCAAACAAAATTAACACATATTGCAAAGCTAAAAATGGTTGCAACCTCCACAACAATTTACAGGATCAACTGACTGTTCCTTAGGAAGCCCAGCCATCTTAATAAAGTAGGTGCTTGCTGATTCCTTTCAAGTAATACCAATTCAAATCAACAGACAAGGACAAGAATATTGATCAACTAGCGCTTCTCAAGGGATTCTGCTATACCTAATATGGTATGCCCCATCACCAAAGAGTGTGCAGAGAGCCACCCCATGTAGTAGGACAAGCACAGTTAAATACTGTTTGCTCATTTTTCCCATCAAATTAGAATAAATCAAAAATTAATGTCAACAACAAACTTCAAGAAATAACCATTATAACAGGAAAAAACTTGGACAAAGAATAGTCAGAAACTCATCTGATAGCAGCAGAGAATACAGAAATAAATAAATGAATATCAACCAATGGGAGAGGGGGGGGGGGGAAGACTGCACATTGTACTGACAGAGGAACAAACCCTCATTCATTCAAGAAACACAAATTCAACATACGGAAAGATAAGTTGTGTCTAAGAGATAATGCACAATAAACTCCCACTAAAAAAAGACGAGTTGCTAGAAAACCATCATAATACAAATAGCTTGCAGAACCCATCAGACCAAGAACAAAACAAATTTTACAAAATTACTAGTTACTTGACACAAACACAAGCAATGATCGCACAAAATGCAAGATTCTGGATACTTGCTGCAATTGCAAACCACCACAAAGAGAAGCTTTTCAAGGAATTTGTACACTACAGAATTCCACAACCAAAGCAGCAAAATATATATATATATATATACAAGGAAAAAAAATCACGTCCATTGGAAACACCAAAAAGAGACAGCAGTTCAAGGAAATGCACCTAAGAAACACATTCATGGAAAAAGCGTTGAAAGAATTAAACAAACAAGATAAATGGATTCACTCACTTACTCATTGATCAAAAAGAATTCCAAAACCTATTGTCAATTTTTTTTAGAAAAACAATCATCAAACTAGAAAAAACAATTAAGACAAACGCATGCAATGACTCATACACAATAGAAAAATCCAACTAATTCAAAAATTTCAACTGAAACCATCAAAGACCAAACCTTTTGAGCAATTAAACAACATCTTATAAACGGAAACCATAAATAACAGTATAAAACTGAACTAAACTTGCAAGAAACCCACCACAAGTCAATGAATTTCAATTCAACCACAGAAAAAAATTAGAGGAAAAACAAATCACATTTTCACAACCAAAAACCAAACTTCTCAAGGCATTAAATAACATTTTACAAATCCACCAAAACACAAAAACATTCACTAATAAATTTAACTACTTATACCACCGAATACAAAAACCCTTCAAAACACCGTGTTTTCATGAAAAAATGGGACACCTAGTAATTTTTTTTTTTAAATGCCATAAAACATAAAAAAGAATACCAGTGAAGAATACTAGACAAATACATGCAAGCCTTATACAACATGCAAAACTTCAAGTAATTAGAAATTCTGACATTTACACCAGCAAAGACCATATCTTTCAATCAAATACACAGCATTTCACAAACAAAAACAATAATAAAAAAAATCAAATTCAACTATTTACATCACTAAAGACAAAACTCTTCAAGGAATTAAACTACATTTCACAAACAAACACGAAAATCAACATTCAACTAATTGGAATATAAACGTGAAAAACTTACCAAGAGAAGCATGTTGAGATTTTTTGGATGAATAGGCTGAAAAGGAGGAAATAGTAGAGGAAGAACCAGCTTGGTGTTCTTTCTTTTCTCTGTAAGCAGCAGCAGAATTAGAGGAGGCCGTTTTCTTGGCAGCCAAAGCTTGTTCAGGCGTCCCATATTTCCTTGGCCTCCCTCTCTTTCTCTTCGCTGCTGCTGCTGCCGCCGCCGCCGCCTCCACTGGTGCTCCTCCTCCTCCTGTCACTGTAGCAGTGGTTGAGGGTCCCATTGAATGAGGGTAGAGCATGTGGGGCCCAGTAGGAGTGGTGGAGTCTGTGGGTTGATGAGGTGGCAGGAGGCCATTGGTAGGTGATGGGGTGGTTGTGGTGGAGGTGGTGGTGGAGAAGTAAGAGGTGAAGTGGTGTTGCTGCTGTGGGTGCGAGTCGTTGGGTTCCATTTCTTTTTTTTCTTTTTTAGAGAGATAGAGAAGGGAATTGTGAGATTTTTTTTTATTTTTCTGGAATTGAATATTTTTACTTTTTAGGATTTGAGTGTGTATTTTAGGGTTTTTTTTAAGGAGCGAGAGAAAAAGGGATTTTCAGATTTCTTTCTTGTTTTCAAGGAGTGAGAGTGAGTGATTTATGGCCGTTGGATTAGTTACTTCACTGCCTTGGATTTAACGTTGAAGCACATCTCGTTTTTCTTGAGCTTATCTGGAATAACCACTTAAACTTTTTTATATTTAACGTATAATTCGAAATCATAATTATCAGTGGATGAAGTGCAGTAAAATTATTATTATTATTATTATATTAGAAATCCTTGGCATTATAGTTAAATGACATGAAGTTTTTTACTTTCATTCTCAAAAAATTTAAAACTCTTTTTTCTTTTCTTTTTTAATTTAAGTTTTTTAAAAAATTTTATCTTTTAATATTATATTTATTAAAGATAAGTAAAATACTAAAAAAAACCAATTAAATTTAAAAAATAAAAAAAACCAAAAAAACAAACTAATAAAAACTGAATTAGTTGATTCGAAAACCTAAAAAAATTCCAATTCAATTCGGTTTCAAATGTTCAAAGCCGATTGAACCGGTCAACCAACACTATAAAAAAAAAAAAATTACTCAATTTTCTTCCAAACCCTAACCTAAACCACAGCAGCCGCCAAACGGGAAGAACATCCCAAGACGCAAAACAAAAATGCAGTAGCAGGAAACCATAGGCCAGGCGCTATATTCATGGAAAGCTAGTTACCACCAATTGAAGGATGAAGGTAAAGACAGAATCAGAATGATTATTGACAAGTCTAGAACTTCATTACCTCCTCCAAAGGTCGTTGGTATACATCTGTTCGGTAATATGCAGTTGACATCAATGCATTATGATCATATGAAGTGATCTGCGCGCGCGCGAATAGTGATGGCGTCTACTGTGAATTTCGCACGAGTTTTAATATTTAGTATAATTTCTTCGAGTATTGCTTCTGCAACAAGGATTGGGGTTTGACAAATGTTATTCAAGAGAAAAATCTTGTAAGCCTTTATTTTTTCTTCCTCGTAAGAAATATCAACTAGTTGTACAACAAAAAAACAGAGAAACGTTGCTAAATTGATATGGGAGCAATGGCATCCCTTTTTGCAGCAATGGACTACCTATAGAAAAGAATTTCAAAGGACATAGTAATGTCTAGCGTAATGGAAAATCTCGCAAACTGAATAACCTCTCAGGAGGGCATCTACAGTTAAGGAGCTTGTGGCTTGAATTTACATCTTTCAGCAAGGGAGACTGATGAGTAGAACTCGATCCATTTCTGCAGTGTGATCATATTTAATCACAGCGTGGCAGCAAGAAACTAAAGCCAGAGTTTTCTCGAATCAGAGGTGGTGGTTCGATGTCAGCGATGTCAATTTGTTCCATGGACTTTGACAAGTCATCAACTGAAAATGGAATGCTGCAAGCATGAAAATTTTTGTAAAAGGTCAGTGACAGCCACAAGTTCAGGTTAAGGGGATTGTGGCAAAGAAATATTCCTCATTCCAGATTAACTTCTATTCATTAATATGATGTTTTAGCTACAGGTGGAGAGCACTGGATTCTTGCTGAAAGTTTTCAGCACTCATACTTTCCAGCTAAAATTCTAGCTGGGTGTACAAAAACGTGTATCACAAGTTCAAATAATAAAAGAAAAAGGTTGAATGATGCAGAACATAAAGGAAAAGATAACATTGTTTGCTGACCTTGAATCATCATCCAGCAGGAAAGAATTGCTAACTGCATTATTTGAATCTTCTGTCATCAACACCCTCATATTGGATATAACCTACACGGAAAGCATACACATGGTAAAGCTCAGCTGGATCAGTTTTCATCAAATTAATGTAATACTGCAACGGTTACCAATGTTCCCATGCCACAAAGATGACTCTTAACCTATTGTAGTCATGGTATCGGTAAGAACTTACATCCGTCGACACACTGTGTGTGCCATACTTGTCGTCCCAGTACATGGTACTGATTCGGTATAGCTGCTGGATACTTAGAACCTGCAAACACAGATTAATTAATTTGGCTATGAAATGGTGAAGATGACAGCACAGGAATAAACGACATCCAGGCACTCTTGGATGATAGTCATCACTCACTGGGCACAGGTCATGGCTTATTTCATCCAATGTTTTCTTTGGCTTTTGATGAATGACCTACATCAGGAAAAAAGATCAACTTGAACATGTCATTGTTTCTCCTTCTTCACCATCTTAACATGTAATTGTGGTCTGGTGGAAGCACTCATGAATTCATAAAGAAGGAAAACATACCAGAAACCCGATAGCCTGTCTAATATGCTTGAGCTCATCCCAGGCTGAACCTGCATACTGCATTTGTATTTTTGAGGTTGGTAAATCTTATATCTTATAGCAACAAAATGCGAGGAAGTGAATTCTAGGTACCTCATCCGTTGCTTTGTAGCACCAATGTTCCAATTCAGCCAACCCAGCTTTAACATATTCACCATTACTAAATGAACAGCATTCTCTTCTTAATAAAAGGCTGCCGAAAAAAAAGTGCATCATAAATAACCAAAATTACGGCCACCTTAGAAGACAAATGAAAATCGGAGCATGGACTGAATACCTGTTGAATAGTTGAACATTGATGAAGGAAAATATCTGAGTGAACACCTTACGAACTAAAAATGGCGGCACCTAGAAGAAGAATCATATGATAATATTAAGAAGTTCTGAAAATCAACCGTGAAGAAAAAAGGAATTCAGTTAATTGATTACTCAAGTTTTGATGAAGCGAAGTAGAAGGGAAATGAGATGAGCGAGTTCCTTTAGGAAATCTAGAAAGGGAAGTAGAAGTCCTTGAAGCCTTCCTTTATGGAAGAGGATATAAAAGCAGGAAAAAGAAGATGAAAAGTGTTCAGTATTCCTATATTCTCTAAGAGGCCATCCTCCTGTCCTTTCTACCTTGTGTGTGGTGGCAACTAGACTAGCAAGAAGACTATTTACTGCTGATCCCTATCATATAAGCGAGGCAGAAAGCAGGGGATTTGATAAATAAGAAAACCAAAGGGAGGACTCTTACATGATTTGACTTCAAAGTGTTTAAGAAGCTTCCAAGGCTCTTCACTATTCCTTGCCAGTGAGCTATCAGGGCTTGCTGGGCTGCAGCATTGGCAACTGATCGCGCCCCCTTCACTAAACTTGCTCTGGATGTTCTTGGTGCCTATGAAAATCATGTTCAAACAAAAAGCTATCTAAGGAATTTTACAGAAAATAATTTAAACATGTTAACAGAAGCATAATTTTTTTTTTATATATATATATATACAACTTAGTCTCTGATGCATAGAAAATATACCTGGATGCACAATCCAAGCAAAGGAGAGATTTCTTTCTTTAGATTATCCCGAATCATTCCATAAATTTTTTCTACATATGCTGTAAGCTGCTGCTTGAAAAGCAAAGCTGGATACTTGGCTTCAACTTGCTGCAATGTGTCCACTCCACCATTAATGCCCCCATTGATTAAGGATAGATTGACTCCTTGTGGAGCTCCACGAAAACTCTGAAAGAAAATAACACGGAAGAAACCTGACTTTAGTAAAGAAATGAAATTATCTTGATGGCTTTTGGTGATTTCAATGAGAAACTTGTACATGCCTGTGTCATTCTTCCAAATAGAGTAGCTGATGATGATCGTCGACGTTGTGGAGCCATTCCTGCTGCACCACTTGCTTTCAATGTGCGTTGGAGTAGTAAGAGGAGTGTTGAGGCATTGGATAGCCAATAGGCCAAGACATCATTGTTATCCTGGGTCTGATGTTCAAATTGAAATAACAGGTGAAAAGGGGTGACTTCTGGTGGGGAAAAAATGGTAATAAATCAAAACAATAATGCATAAGATTTGGCATTCCAAACCTCAATTGCATGGCCTATGGTCTGAATGATCCGATCAAACACACTGGTTCTCTCAACTTCAAACGATCTCCACTGCAAAAGGCACTTGTATATGATACAAGCAGCGATAGGTCTGTTCCCTGAAAATCCCAAGTGTTGTGCAACACAACGAATGAGCAACTCCTGGTTCTCCTGTTGTTTCTCATTTAATGACTTTTGTGGCTTATCATCTACTTCAGAGTGCTCCCTGTGATTAATTGAAGGGCTTTGCAGATCCTAATCCATTTAATCAGGTGAACAGAATCATAAAAGGAGTCAAGAAAAAACATTTCAGGAGCCCAAAAGACTGAAAATGTGTAATTATGTAAGCTATGCTTACCAAACTTGCTCTTGCAGCATCCACTGGAATGTGACTCTCAGCCCTCTGTCAAATATCAGAAAACGGGAAAAGCTCTAATTCCTTCCCGTGACAGAAAATGCAAAGTCTAATATATGACATTATAAAGAATTACCTGCATAATTGATCTGGAGCGTCCTGAGAGATACTTGTTGGGCGTCATTGACAGAGCCTGTTGCCGCAGGACTTTATTCTCTGACTCTAAGTTGGTAAGTTTCTCTTCTAGCCTAATAATAAAAAGGTAAGTCGTATTAATATTTCCATGCTACAGATACTAATTGAACTCTCAAAAGTTTGCAGTCCAGGAGAATACAGTTATCGGAATATAAGTGGTGATACAATACTAAATAAAGCAGGCATGGACAAATAATATTGATTTCCTACCTTTGCAAGGATTCCTGGAGTTGTTGAACCTTCTTCTCTGTTTCTTCCAATTTCTTCCGTCTTTCTTCACTAATCTCTTTTACTTCACTGTATTTCTTCTCAGTATCATCAGCTCTTTGTTTCTCAGAATCTAACGTGGTCTTCGGTGCATGAAACCAGTGACAAGATTGACTAAATGAGATGATAAATTTTGTAGCTAGTGTACATGCAATAAACCAAAACCTGTGCAAATTCAAAAGTGTTTCTAGTAGTGGATGAACAATAGATACGCACCCATTGACTCAAATGAATCCAAATTGTTGAAAGGGATTTTGCTAAATGATGCATTATTTTCCGAACATGTTTCCTCATTTGGAAATCAAATGACTACCTGATATCACATTTGATTCTACAGAAAAAGGTATTTATTGATTACTAGATTGAACTTCTTACCTTTAGGTTTTCTACTTCTTCGGTTAGAGAATCAATTTTCTTAGTATCTTCAACAAGTACTTGAGTTTCTTTAATTACAGGAGGTGCGTCATCAATAGCCTTCTTTGCAGCCTCCCTTTCCTTGATTATCAATGCATTGGCTTCTTCTATTTTGTTTTTCATTTCTTCAAGTGAATTCTGAAATTTCACCACTTCTTGTGCTTTTGCTTCTTCCAAATCAGTCTGCATGCGTGATGTCAAGCCTTGGCATGAGCATATAATTATCAAACTCCATCAATTAAAAGCAACAATTTCTTCTCATCATAAATTATCTTATAGTATTTGAAGGGTGTTGAGGTCAAATAGTTTCCATTTAGATTCAAAATTGTACTATTCTGCTGGATGTTGTGTTAGTATACTGCTTTTCATAGCATGTTGTAAATTCACATATAACCAAGAACTCTCTTGTTGGAAAAATATCATTCTGCAGAACATGTTACCCTTAAACGTTTTTCCAGCTGCAAACGCCATGTGAGTTCCTCTACATGCTTTTCAAGCTTATCTTTGGCTTCTCGTAGTGCACCTGTGTCTCTTGCAGCCTGCAAGAAATCGGAGATGTATGTCAATAATCCTACTTAAAAATCACAGGCATTAATATGAAACATATTTCAAGCATTTAGCAGGAAAAAAAATGCTATTCATATCAAATATATGTTGTGATTAGAGCTGTTGGCTTTGTCATGTTTATGAAAGCCCTTAAGGTGTCAATGATGGCTTATTGTTCTTGTTAATTCTGAAATATCCTCTGTTTCTATTATCAAACTAAACTAGTATAGCTCAGAATTTGATACTTCAATTTGAAGCTCATGTACTAAGACCATGTCTATGGCTTATACCGAAAACTCGAGTGAATCTTTTGGCTATTAATTACCCTCCTTTTACGCACCACCTAAAATTCTGATCAAATTTCCATATCTAGACTTCTCTATATATTGAAGAACTCCATTTGTTTTTTTTCCAAGTGGTAATAATTTGTTAACCAAGATACTCAGATTATCTTGTGGAGTAAAGCTGATACAGGCATTCTCAGAATTACATTCATTAAATTATGTTATACCCTTAGATCAATGTCTTGCAAACATGAAGTTGACAATTACACATGGAAAATAAAAACCTTTTAAAACCATATAAATAAAAGATTGCCCGAAACTGACCATTTTGAGCAACCTTAGCTCTCTCCTAGCAACTCTACACCTCCATCCTGTTTGTGTGATAATTGCACTTCTCTGCAGCCTTTTATAGTAGGAAGCAGCTTTAAGACAGTGCCATCGGGCCTGCATTTGTCATCCAAGTAAAGAGTAATATAATTTATTGTTGGAACACCAGAAAGTAGAGAAGTAATAAATAAGAGACATATCATCAAGGGTGTAACCTGAATAATGGTTGCAGCTTTAGTTCGCTTCCTAAATCTGAATTCCTTGCGAGCAACCATTGCCCTTAAACCTGTTTGCAAGAGAAGCGCAGATATATGAAGTTTCTTGTAGGCTGTTCTGGCTGCATATCTACGTATATGCTTCTGAATTTTTCTAGCAGCTGCCTCCCTCTTTATGCTTTCATAAACTTTGCAAGCCAGTCTTCCTACAAAATCATACAAATTCGTGTAAAAGCATGTCAAATTTTAAAACTGGTTGCATTTCTAAACCAGGTTAAGCTAGCATATTTTCTGATGAATGACCTCTCCATAGTGATTGCACCACTATGGTAGCCTTCCGCAATGCAATAAACTGTTTGCGAGCATAATGCGTCCGTATCCGTCCCTGGATGGTTTTTGCCGCGTTGTTGAGTACCTCAGCTCTCCTTGCATCCAATTCAGCCATCTGACCAGCTCTCAAGAAAACCTTTGTTTTGCCTATCTGCAAGCCATTCCAGTGCCAATTGAATTACAGTCTAACAGAGGACTCAATTATTTCGAAACAATATGTGACTGGATGGAGAACTTCCTTTAAGTTAAAACATAGACATCAACTGTGAATCATGCATAACACATTTCATTCATGTCGCTTTCATATCAGAAAACAATCTCATAATTATCTCCTACATTATCTGCTATTGGCACAAAAAGCAAAGAAACTTCAGCTTTACCTGGAACCCTTTAAGCCCCTTCTTTTCCAAAATCTTTTTGCAAACAGTCTTTTCATCATAGCTGTTCACAACAAATTTTATATTTAATAAATCCACATTTTTCTCAAGTATATTCAACAAATTCAAGACTAATTCAAAGTGGCCACAACTTCACAGTGAAAGAGCCACAATTATTAACTACTAAAACAATAGTTTATCCTACAACAGATTACTTACCTTCCTTCCAAAGCCTCTGGGGCAAGAAGTCCAAATCGATTTATGAATTCAAAGAAAGGGCGGCGAGTAGGATATCCAGCCATACTTATTCGAATTGCTTCTAAAACACCCTACATTGACAACCATTAAAATTAAACTAACCAATAAAAACTAGCAAGAATTTGTGAAAACCATCTCAAAACTAAATGTCAGATTGTAATGAGAATCAGATACCTTTTTTTGCAAAAGACATTGATAAACAAGTACATTTGAGAAAACCAGCTCAACAATGAAGAAATGTTAAATTGTACTTACACCGCATCGCAATTGCTGCATGATGTTGATATTCTCAAATACAGCAGGTTTTAGTAGATTGTTTGGCTTTACACATCTAATGTAGTGAGGTTCAGTAGAATTTAATGTATCCATTAGTTGCTGTAGTTGTATCTGCATCATTTTGAATACAGAAAGTTAGTTCTCAATTATTGAACCATAAGAAAGCATACAATATAGACAAAAGGCATGGGGGGTACAGTTGTTTATGTAAGAAAAAGGCAGTTGCCTTGCTCATATAGATAACAAATAATTCTACCTTGAAACGAGAACCGATTGAAGAGAACTTTGAAGATTTACTTGTCTCCTCTGGAAGTCGAGGGAACAGACCTGCTACGAAAGGACATTTGGAAGCATTCAACAAATCTTGATGTTCAGGAACCACATAGTCTTTGTTCTTGTCCAAAAAATGGTCCGATTGATACTGGACCTGAAAATACGAGAAACTTAATCTTAATGCAGCAGCAATTCACATCATACAAGTATACACAACTAATGTTTTATTAATAAAGCTTACCTCTCCAGCATAATGAGCGATGGTGAAATCTGTGCGAGACAGTTTTGGCTTGATAAAACGCTTGTGAACTTTAAATGTCTGATAAAGCTTATTTGAAAATGTTTCATGCGTTGACTTTGGAAACATGCTGAAAACAAGGCATTGTTAACAAGAATTGAGAAGCCAATTTGATCTTCAACAAGATGCTTAAAGAAAGAAACAACAAGCGGCTGATAATAGATAAGGGGAGAGTTTTAAACAATTATAAGAAGTGGTAAGTACAGTCAGAATTCTTTTCATATAGATGCAAATTATCCTGGAAAGCATAAATTAAAGTAACATACCAAGCTTCATCAAGGAGAGCTATTATACCTCCTGGTTTCTGCAATAACCAAAAAAAAAAAGGGTAGTAAATAATAGGAGTGATGGAGTATAAAATGAGCCAAAAATAACTCATAAATAGTTAGAACACTCAAAATTTGCACATACATGCCCCATTAAGATATTTTATCTAGAATTCAGGTTTAGAAAAAAGAAAAATGTGAATCACAGGGAAAAAACCTTTTCAAGAAGATCCAAGACATCTTGATTATCGACAAACTCAATATAGCTCCAATCAATCTGCTCTTTTGTGTATTCCTCTTGTTCCATTTTGAAGACGTGCTGAAAGTTATCATGAAACCTTCTTTAGTTAAAAGTTGAAAATAACTTTAGCTAAATAGTTAACATGGTCTGCAGCATTACCTGGTTGAAATGCTGCTGCAACTTCTCGTTTGTGAAATTAATGCAGAACTGCTCAAAACTGCGCAGCAGGAATTGTAAAATTGTTATGAGAACTGCCTAAGTAGTTCCTGTGATATATATAAATATAATTCTATTCATTCAATTATATGCATCTACTTTTCATTGCTTCTTACCTATTCGTCTTAAAGCTTTCAAAACCATAGATGTCAAGGACTCCAATCAGAGATTTTGAGTCAGGATCTTGTCCAATGGAGTTATTAATCTTATCTACTATCCTGTACATAACCACGCATGGTTATCATCATATGACTCTTCAAGTTATAGATGTTATCAATTGAAGACACTGTCTTACCAATCAAATAAACGAGAATAAACCGTCTTAGCTAAACCATCCCTGCTAGTCACTGCACTTTGAGGATCAAGACTTCTCTTGATGACCTCCTCAGGGGTGATCATAACACGCTTACATAATGCATCTTCCAGGGCTACAGGATCACACCTAAATAAATAAAAAATTCAACAGTTACACTTACATGAAAGCAAACGTATCAGATACCATCTATGCTCGTATATGTAAATTTAGAGTTGTAGTGTTGTACATTAGTAGCTCTGCTGTTGTTTTGAGATGGAATTTAGCTTGGTCATCTTTAGGAACGGACGAATCAGCTTCCTTTCCCTTGGAAAAATCAATATTTCCAATATGAAGGACTGCAGCAACGACTCTGAAAATTGCTTCCTGGGAGAGGGAGAGGGTAAGATACTGGATTGACTGGCAGCAGTAAAAAGCATACTTCTTCGAAAGCTTACCTGCTCCTTCGCACTTATTCCAACAATATCCATAGCTCTTCTAGTGGAAATATAGTCATGGGCATCACTTACACCAGCAAGTTCAAAGCAATTTGTCTGGTTAAGATAGTGGAATGATTTTGGGCTCCCCAACTTGTACTTCTCTACTTCCTGATAACAAAAGGCTAGAAGTTGTAACATGCAGGCATAATAAGCATTCGCCATTGACTATAAAATCACATTTGGAGCTATCATTTCACCAGAAAGTTACCTCCTGTGGTGCGGCACAAAGAAGGTAAAAACAGTGGTAGTTGCGCTCAGGACTGGAAACTTGGCAAACACGAGATCTCTCTAAAAGGTAAGTTCTGATGGCAGCTCCAGAAATTCTTCCATGCTTGTCAAACTGGATCTCAACAAATTTACCAAAACGGCTGCACCAGTATTAATTTTAGGAACACATCAACGCAAAAACACCAATGAATGTAGTTTTGAAACATCTTAATGACATTGTCCATAAAATTATTGGAGGTAGTTCATGGCAGTAAAAATTCAGCCTTTATTGTTGTGGAAGATTCGATGCTAAAGCATGTAACAATTTTATCTGATACCAATTTCATGTCAAGAGAATTATCTCACCTGGAGTTGTTATTTCTAACAGTTTTAGCATTCCCGAACGCTTCAAGGACTGGATTTGACTGCAATCAAATCAGATAATAGAAAGGTCTAGTCAGAATTCATGAGAAATGAAAGGAATGTCACCAAATGGAAGATTAAATGGAATAGTGAAACTCCAAATTTAACAACAAAAGCTGAATTTTCAAACATACTTCAAGAACTTGTTGTTCAACGGTCCGTCCTTCGGTGGCAACTCGACCTCCTAAAAATGCAAGGTACCTCATAAGCATTTTCGTGGTCTCAGTTTTACCTGCACCACTTTCACCACTGACCAAAATGGAATTGCTTTTCCTTTCATTGATCATTGCCCTGAGGTCAATAAAACACTTTGTTGAATATATTTCCATTTGTAAAGAAAACGAAAAAGTGAAAAATGTGAATAGGAATAACCTGTATGCAACATCAGCAACCGCAAAAACATGAGGACTCAGCTCTCCAAATGGTGCTCCCTTGTATTGTTGCATCATGTGGCCATCATAGAGATGAGGCAGTCTTTGAAATGGATTAATGGCAATAAGAATATTTCCGGTATACGTCTGCAATAGAAACATGGACGTTTATATTGTTGCACGGACCATCGAGGCTGAAATTAACAGTTTTCTCTTCTTTTTTCTTTTGTAACTTAGAGCAATGCTAGTTATAATATTAACATGAAGTGGAAGGAAAATTTACATAGATCTCATTCAGTTCGTATCTCGTTTTCAAATTCTCCAGAACTCCAGGCTCATGCAAGTAAGAAAGCTTTGTCATGTCATCAACACCACCAGCAGGAGCTTCCATATCCTTCGGATATATTTTTGATAATTTAGCAGTGACCTTGTATTTAGACAAACAGAAAAGAGAATGTCAGGGAGCAGGAAAAAACCAACATTGAAATGCAATGTGAACATTGTTCTGATTAAGTGATTTTATTATCAAGTTGCTTTGAATTTTTATATTTTTGTATAACCAGTATCTAAATCATAAATAACAGATGAATATTTCAGCAAGATTAGTTTTAATGTTTTGTTTTAGCAACAGAGACATGCATGAACGGTTACCGAGGACTCAAGCTGCTAAAAAGAAGAATTTTATCTCAATTTCAAAACATGTAGAGCTAGTCCATGAAATGCAACTCTAGTATGATTACAGAGGGACAAGGCATCAAAATCCAAGTATAACTATCATTCGACAACCATTAACCACAGGAGCTGTTATTCCATAGGAAGAAATTAAATCAAAACATAAAAAACTAAGGCATTCGATGCACCTTCTTTCCATTTGAAGTCTCGATCTCCGCATCCTGCCCTGTAATCTTTGATACCTTTCCATCAAGCCAAGCCAACTGAGGGTCTTCAACCCAAACTTCAGAACCTACAATTATATTCTCCGTACTTCCCTGCAGAAGCCGATATTCAAAGCATGAACATATATAAGGTGCAGCCTGTAAATATTTAGCTAGAAATACACTATTACTTTGACAATATATGCATATTTGGTTTCACATCCTTAATCAGGTGCAAAGAAATGAAATAAACAGAAACTTAACCTTCAAGCCCCTATCATAGCACAAGGGATGTTCAGATATTCGACAATGTAGTTAAGCTATACTTTATAAAACTGGTAGAGATATTTCAACAGATAAAAGAAAGAATGTGCTCTGAATTTTCCTATTAACAGCATAATATCTTCTTCTTCTCTGTCTCCGAAGTCTTTGTAACGTCAACACTCTAATGAGTGTCTCTTATCTATCTCAAACCTAGGAGGTGTAAATGACCCTTACTTTTCATTGATTCAGTTGCAATCTGAAACTTGTTTAGGATCAAGGAAGAAGAAAAGGAAGTAGTGATAAATGTTCAACTTCGCTAACACCTCAACAGTATATTCTCTCTTCTAGCGTTCTTCTTCTCTTCTTCATGAAAGATAGATGATGAGTAGTTAACTGGATTGCTATATCACGTTGCAAGTCCTGTGGAAAGCTACATCAATTCCTCGGAGCAATCTAACAGCTTCAATACCACCACATTGTTGCTAGATCAAATCGACAATACTAAGTTCAAAGTTTACATACCAAAGTAAGTTCAATCCATTCCCAACGAAACAATGGAAGGCAAAAACGTCGCCATCCATGTGATTACGTCTTTTAAGGTAAAACATCTCAACATTTCTTTCCATTAGAAAGCATACAAACCTCTCTATCAGCATCCTTCTTCACAAACTTTTTCCATCTTACAACACTATCAAGCCTCCCATCAGAATATTTGCAAATCACCACTACAAAACTACATCCCCGTATGGTCATATCTCTGTGAAAGTATTTTGCAAGCTGCTCAACCTTGTGTGGATAGATCTACAGATAGAAACTAATGGCCGAGTTATGTTCCCTTGAATCTGATTCATCTTCTGATTTATTCTTACATCACATCATAACTCCATATATCTAGTATCTTTCCAGGAATCACCAAACTATTTAACATAGTCATTATTTTCTTCATAATCATCAGCCCAATGTCATAAGCAGGCAAGTCTAATGTTGTACTAATTGTTTTTTTTCCTTCAATAGAACACACTCAAGGCACACAGATTCAAACCTTATCAATGCCATACCATTTACTCTTCCCTTAAAAATGGGATTCATTTCATACAAAGACATATGGTATCATCACATGAAAAAAAAAAACCAATAACAAGAAATCAATTTGTAGCCTATACCAAAAAAAGAAGAAGAAGAAGTTAGTAAAATATATATCCACGCACCATTTTGAAGCTATTTAAATTCAAGGTTGGACTAAGCAAGCTCCATCTTCATAAAATGTAAGGATCCAACCATTCAACTTTCTCTTGGCTCTCAAGATTCTACCTTGTTGATCATATCAAATCCATAAGTAGAGCAATGACCACATAGGAACCTCCATTCCTGACTCTTTTGATACAAACACGAATCAAGCTCAAAATTTCACAGAAACTAGATCAACTTAGATTTCTTTTTTAAAAACAAAACGACTCCAATTCCAATTATGGGGAAAAAATAGATATAAAAGATTGGATATTCAAAGAAAATGAAGAATTTTTTTTTATATATGTTTCTTAATTAGTATAGAAGAGGGGAAAAGAAAGGATAGAGAGTGAAGGGGGAGAGGGGAAGACAATAGGTGAGACAGTCTTCAAGAGGACCTTTGAGTTCGGTTTGGTTTCCTATGGTTTCGCGCCAATTCGTGGCTACTAACCACCTCCTCTCTCTCTCTCGACGAAAATGTCTCCATCTATATGCTATGACTGACGGTACCGTGTTATGCTGCATCTCTTCTTAATGGCCGTTTGATTTTAATCCATGATCACAACTTTTCAAGCAGTGCATGAAAGGGGTTTTTCCTCCTTTTTTTTTTTTTTTCCTTTGAATATGATGAGAAGGAAGGAAATTTGTCAGCATTTATCATGTTAATGAAATGGATATTTAATTTTTGGTTTATTGTTAGACAATGTTGTTGGTTTATTTGGAATATAAAAAAAAATATTATAAATGCGCAAGGTGAATTTAGAGGGATGCTTTTAAATTATTAATTTTTTTAAAAAAATTATTTTATTTTTTATTTAAAAAAAAAAAAACATGTTTATGAGTGTAGGAGGTCACACCCGGACACCAGGCCTCTAAAAAGAAAATCTCAAGTGTGTGTGGACTAGAAGGCCATCAAAAGCACCTAACATTTTTCTTTTTTAAAATTGTGTGGATGACATGTAGTCTATTCAATATAAAAAAAAATGCATAAAAATAAACAAATTAAAGAAAAGGAATCTGCAGTGGTTGATGATTAGGAAAAGGAAAAAAAAAAGAGGACTTGAAAGGTAAGTGATAATGGAGAAATTTTAGAGTATTGAATGGGTAGCCTTTCATGGTAATACATACATACATACATATATAGAGAGAGAGATGAAAAAAAATTAAATTTAAATAATAAAAATAATTTTATTTAGATATAAACATATTTTTTTCTTATTCTTCTCTTTTTTTATAATTGTTATTTTTATAAAGCAAGCATTAATAATTATTTCTTTACTATTTTAGATTTTCCCTTGAGAGTCGAGAGAGGTGATGATATTTACTACGTGACCATTTATATTGTTTATAAATTAAAAGGCACCCATTGTTTTTTTTTTAATTTATAGTACTGCTTAATAAGTTATAATCATAATAATTTCCCATAATAAATAAATAAATTGGTACTAGACAAGAGAGGTGAAGGACATTTTGCTGATATATAGTGGTCTCTTTTTTTTCCTAAAAAACAATAATGGGATAATGGTTAAATATGATATAAAAATTAAATTAAGTCAAATGATAAAGGATGCAATTAAGAAAAAATAATAATAATTAAAAAAAATCAAATTTGATATAAATACCAAATAGGATAAGATGTTGAGGAATCTAAAAAAAATATTCAAAGCAAATAAAGAATAATTAAAAAAATAAGGATCATAATTGAAATAAAAAGAAAATGTAGGACAATCTTTAATTTTGATTAGATTAATATGTTTTTTGTGTGGGAAAGAGAGAAAATGATAAGGAGAAAAAAAATTCAACCACCGCAATATACTCTACATGCATTACCTTGTTGGATACGTCTTAACATGAATCATTGGCAAACATGGCGGTTGATTATTTTTTTTGTTAATGGCAGGCACCACATACTTTGTTCGAAGAGCATAAGCGTCTCTCACACACTAACACGGACGTTAAATACACCGGCAATTTTTATTTTTTTTATTTATCAAAAATCTAAGTGTTCATAACCTTACATGATATTAATGAAAAAAAATCATAAAAGACCAAAAGGCTTTTTGATCTAAGCTATAGATCTCTTGCTTGTAAGGGTATCTTAATAATTACATTATACTAACAAAGATAGAAAACCAAAAACGTCCCTGCCCAAACAGTTAAACAAATCTAATTTTTAAGGTTGTTTTAGACAGTATACTATGCAAATAAGGAAAAAAAAAACCACTCTATCCCTTTTCAATTTAGTAATGAGAATTAAGTTATGTGAAAAAGATAATTTTGTTGAGTAAGTTATATGATTTTCGTTATTGAGATCAAAATAATAATTTTATTATACAAATTCAATGTGAATTGTGAATGTATGCATAATTATATCTCTTTTAACTTTTGTTTTAATTCAAAACTTACAATAATTATATCTTAATAAAATTAAAAATTTTTGGTATCTATTTAACCTCCCAAAATAAAATCTTCATATTAAAAAACTCATTTAACAGTGTCAGCACATTTGGTTTTTTATTTTTTTTGGTATGGAAGAATTTATTAATTTGGGGTTTTATGGGTACAAAAATATTTAAAATAAAAAAATATTTTACAAGATAATACATATGTAATACATATATTTTACAAGATGTAAAATACATATATTTATAAAATTTATATTACATACACAATTATATTTATAGAACAACCTACGCATGTATTTGATATATTAAATTCCTTTTTTTTAGCAAATTATATTATAGAGACTATAATCACAGCTAAAAAACAAAGGATGTTTACTTAAAATAAGGAAAAATGACTGCGGTGTGAAGTAAGAAAATAAATAAAATCCGGTAGTGAAAAAGTCTTCACACAAGATTTCTATACAAACACGTGTAGTTATTTTTTCACGAGAGCCCAATTGTTTAAATTTTATGGGACTTATAATTTATCATTTATTGATTGACACATTAAATTTAATATAAAACATTTGTCTTAAAACTGTTTTTCCAAAAAGTCAACCTGATTTGGTGATAAAGTCAATAAAATCTGCTTTAACTGTCCCACTAATTAATTGATGGACTAAAACTGACAATCCTTTCTAGATGCATCTATTTTTTTTCACCAAAGATTTAAACAATCAAAAACAAATAATTTTTTTTATGTAAAAATTATTTGTTTTTATTTTTTTATTAATATAGATGTTTGGACCAACTTATATATACCTTGATTAATTTTATAGACTCTAAAATCAAATTTACAATAACCTTAAAATTTATAAACTTAAAATCTAAATTAAAATGATCTGTTGCTCGGTAATGTTATTCAAATAAATTCTCCATGCAAATGCGTGCAACAATCAAGGTTTGCTTGTGGATAAAAAGATATATTATTTTCCTTGATTTTTTAAATTCAAGTATTAAAGCTATCGGACTAATTTATACATTACTTAACTAATTTTATGAGACTTAAATTTAATAATTATATAACGTTACAGTGTGAAGAAGAAATATATTATTTAAGCTGTCATTCTCATGCCCCCCCCCCCCTCTCTCTCTATATATATATATATATATAAAAGAAGCATATGGGTTGAAAGTTAGAAATTTCTTAGGAGTAATTCTTCGATCATATTTTCTAGGAAGCTTCAATGCCTTTTATTATTCAACCCAAGAATAAGACATGCATCAATTCTACCAATAGATCTACGCCCTCTCTCTATTCTTTTTTTTTTTTTAATTTAATTACCCCTTTTTCCAGAATTGATACGAAAGCTTGATAGAGATTGCAAGGACGTCACCTTGACTACTTCTGTTAATAGAATAATATTAGCACGTGAGAAAATGAAGTGAGAAAACCAGACCAGCTGAATAGCCAAACTTCTTCCATGATTTTCAACCTAGTTATTATGAAATATTTATATGAGCATGTCGACTGAATCAACAAGAAAAATATTGTTGCTGTCACCCATGACTGGACATTGTCACTTATACACGTTAATAACTTAGCTAACACACAAATTTATTTACTAAATATATTAAATTATTCATTTTAAAAATAAATATTAAAATATTAAAATTATTCATTTTCAATATGAATACTTAAATCAAACTCACTCTTTATTGTTAATTATATCGATAATACTTGTTTCTATTACAAAATAATATAAATTACATTTTAAAACATCATTTAAAAAATTAAATTATTAGACTGAATTAGTTCTTTGATATTTTATTAAAACCTTGATGATCAAACGATCAATTAATTCAACCTAAAAACTTAAGTTTTTATATTGAATTAGTTCTTAGATATAGTATTAACGCCTTGATGATCAAGTAATCATAACCTCGAATTTTATTATTTTTATTTATTTGATAAACATTAAACATAATGTAATGTGAACATGTATCAGTTTCAAACTTAGTTAGATCAGAAGTCACTTGGATAAAGACAACACTTGGCTTTCGATCCTTTTGCTTTCGGTTCTTGGAGGTATGGTTGGAAGTTTGTAACCTGCTATCCTTTTTCTTAGTTTTGATAAAGATATATATTGGAAATTCTTACAAGGAATAAAGGTTAGGTTATTGATGCATCATGCATGGTCCTGGAAATAGAAATCATGATTTTTTTAGGTTGATGATTGATTAAATTGTGATAAATAGATTCGTCTAATAATTGATCTTCTGCAGTCAATATTGATGTCGGCTTTCTTAGCGAAAGTGGACGCAAGCACTCTACTTCCTTCACTGCTTGATCAGCTACTAAGTCTTCTTTTTATTATTATTATTATTAAATTTGACATAATCTAATAAAAAATAATAATTTGGTGGTAAGAATATATGCTCATTATAACAAGGTTTTTGGTCAATAAAGAAGACAAAGGTCGAATCTAGATTACTTTGCAAAGGAGATTTTTGGTCTCCCGGTAATCCAAAACTCAAAAGGCATTGTTAACCATGAACATGGTCAATACCTTATCAGATACGAAATCATATCTCATGAGTACTTGGAGCTCAGATCTCGAGTTAAAAGTGATATGTGGACCGTCCGAAAAAACCAAGTACAAGATAAATGTTTTCTTGGGAGTGATTATTCATGAGATAGCTTCTTAGAATTTCTGTGTGGAAAGAAGATGGATAATATATACTACATTTGCTGCTGTCACTCATGGTTTAGGCAGCCATTGTAGAAATTTAGTTAGTGCCCACCAAACAGAGGAAGAAAGGAAGTGTTCGCTCCACAAATGTTTTTCCTCTCCAGTCATCCTTTGGTTTTTCCAATTTTGTCACGTACCTCAACCAACCTTAATTTCTTGGAAGCACCCTCGAGCTCGACTCCTCCTCACAAAAAAACCCTATAAGAGGCAAAGGATCAACACACAGCAAAACTAAAACCAGCTGCTCTCTCCCTCTTCCTCGTCTTCATATTTCCACCAAATATCAAAGAAAATGAGCCAGCTTAGTGAGCAATATTCTGGCCGTCGAGAACCTAGAAGGGGCAAAAGCAAGCACAAGAAAGAACCGGTCAAGATAACATACATTTCAAGCCCAACAATGGTTAAAGCAACCAGTGCCTCCGAGTTTAGGGCAATTGTTCAAGAATTAACAGGAAAAGATTCCAAAGTTGAAGATCCCTTTGATGCATATTCGGTGATTAGCAATGAAGAAGCCAGTCAAGTTCCTCACTATGGAACTCCACAGTTCAATGTGGCAGGTGTGCATGATGTTTTTCCCAACAATACACCATTTCTGCAGACAGAAGATGGTTTCTTTTGGGGAGATGTTTCAGAGATGTCTTTCTTGAATTATATAAACAAAAATAAGCTTGAATTATATAATAAAAAATAAGCTTGAATTATATTTTCTTCGCTGTTGGGTTTTTGGCAGTAGCACAATACTGTCTTGTTGGAAACTTAAGATTGAAAGCACGTATGAGCATGGCCTTCATCTCCAAACAGTTTCATTACTGCAATTTTTACATTCAATAACACCTACAGAACAAAGTTGTCGTTCAAAGTTCCAGATTTCCAAACTTCACTTCTATCAACGAATCAAAACCGCCAGTCACTTTGTGTTTATAGAAGTTTTAGATTCTGATTCTGACAAATGTTACGGGTGGAGGTATCCAAGTGATGCCTCTGTGATTTCAAAGGCTTGCAAATACAAGCTTTCCTAGAACATGGTTCGAACACATTCAAAATTAGATTGAAACTAGCCCCATTATTATCATAATCTAATTTTTGAATAAATATTAAAAAAATAAATTTAGTTGAGAATTGGGTAAGGACAACACAAATTTAAGGTTCAAGTTGAAATTTTTAAAATTTGAAAGTTAATTGGTCAGAAATTAAAAAATTAATAAGTTTGGGAATTTAATTAAAATTTAAATTATTTTAATTAATGAAATCAAGAGCTTAATTGAAAAATTAATGAGTTTAGGACTTAATTAAACTTTGATTTAATTAATTAAAGAAATCAAGGGTTTAATTAAAGAGATACTAAAGTTTGGAGCTGATTCAAGGAAAATTTACAAGAAAAATAAAGTTCAAGGACCAAATTAAATAGTTCAGAAATCCAGACTGTTGTGTAAATGGCACTATAACTCAGGGATTCAAATTGAATTTAATCCAAGGGCACAATTAGAAACTAATTATTACTGATTAAGATCCAAATTGTTGAGTTTAAAATGTTTAGGGACCAAAGTGAAAAATTGTCATTTCCCTAGGATACCAACGACACCGTTTGGAGGCACTGTTCATCATCCCTTCATTTTCGCGTGGAGGCAGCCGATTCAACAGGAAAATCACAGTGCAGCCGATCCAAATCATAACTATGTCTTCTGCCACGATTACCACGATCCCGTTCATGGAGGTGATGGTTTTTGAAGCTCTCTGGCCTTATAAAAGAACCGAACAAACCAAAGGAGGGACCCGAAAACTAGAGCAGGAGAGGAAGCTAAACCCAGAGGGACAAAAGCCAAAGAATAAAAACCCAGGAGACCGGGGAAGAACACTGGAAACATCGAACGAGTGGAAGATGAATAACACAGGGGACTGAAAAGAAAAAAAAAAAAAACAGGGGGGGAAGACCAGGAACCAGAGAAGAAAACAGGGGGGATTGGACCGAAAACCAGGGGGGGGGGAACGCACGCATAACTCAGAGGAAAAATCTAGAAAACAGAGGGGGGACGAAGAAGGAGGGTCAGAGAAAGGCCTCAGCAGTTGGGGAGAAAAACAAAAAAAAATACAGATGAAATACAGCAAAAAAGAACACAAGCAGAGGAAAGTCACCGAGACCGTTGCTACTGCCCTCGGCGTTTCCAGAACCAGGAGAAAAAGCAAAGGAAGGCAGAAGGAAGGAACGAGGCGTTACCTAAGCAGTGCACTAATCACCCGCAGCTTCGTCTTCGTTGTCAAGCACACCAGACCAGGTAAGTTCATCCTTTCCCATTCTGCAATTTAATTCATTGGACACTGTTGCCGTAAATTTAATTATCCCTTCACTAAGTACGCACGCATTGTGCGTGCCCTTGCCTAGCCCGGGTCACTGGCTTGGGCCAGTGATCGGGCCGGGCTGGCCCATATAGGATGAACTGGGCCCAGCCAAAAATAAAAAAATAATAGAAAAATTAAAAAAATAAAAAATAAAAAATATATGCATTAATAAAAATAATATAAATTTATTGGTTTATTCACCGACGCCAGAGTTGGGAATAAAAATACTGGTTTAAATTTATATTATTCATTGTATTTTATTTTATTTAGCTAGATAAAAATATATGCATGCATAAAAATAAATTTATTTTATTTGTTTATTCACTAGCATTAGAGTCAAGAATAAAAAATATTGATTTAAATTTATTTTATTGCTAGGTAATATTTACCAATGTCAGAGTTGGAATTATCCATAGTTGAATATTCACTAACACCGGAGATAAAAATATTGCAAGTAAACCATTAGAGCATAAACCAATAAATATTTAGCAATTTAAAACAAAATCAGTAATACAGTTTGTCTCAGACAGAACGTTTAAGGAATGATAATATCTTTCCTTTTACGTAACCAGTCTCGTACCATAAAATCTCTGTTGACTAGTTAGGATATGGTCTAACGATATTTCAAGCTCACCAGCAACGTGAAGAAAGGGAGCAGGATTAAAGCACACCAATACATAACCTAGAAATTTACAATGATACACTAGCACAAGATTCATTGTCTCAATACTTCAAAACAAGCCAGCCAATGGTTTGGGGCAAGTCTTCAACGAGTTTTTGCATGACAAGTTTTATAGGCAGCAAGTCCTCCCTGGTTCCTATCTCTAGATCAACTTCCTGGCTAAACATTCCTAAGTTCAGATGTTGACAAACCAGTAGGTTCACCATTTCTTACATCTCAATTCCCATCATCTGCAGATTTCAAGTAAAGGGTTTCACCTCCATCACCACCATGCCCTCCAGAGCTCCCACCTCGCCCTTCACTGGATCCTGCACTCCGAATATCTTGCTTGCTCCCACTTGCAATTCCTCTACCGGCAGCATCGATTCCAAAATCAGGAAATCCTCCACCTCCAAGTGCTCCACCGCCTCCTGCCATGATGGCCTCATTTTGCAGCATATGAAGTCCCGCGCTTCCACCCGAACTCATACCGAGCTGGCCGTGTAAGGCTTGCACTTGCTGTTGTTGCAGAGCTGAGAATGGCTGTTGAGCATACTGCAGCATGGAAGAGCGAGCAGCCATAAGAGCTTGTGGTGTCATCTGTTGAGCTTGCTGGTGCTGCATGTAATGTGCTCCTGGCTGCATAATGCTGCTGGAAGGGAACTACAGGGATTCACAGATAAAAAATTCAAAATAGGTAACAAATTAAATACTTCTCTAAAGCACTTTTACCTGGGCATGCATGGTAGGTGGCGGGGGCTGAGAGTCAGCAATTGCAGCCAAGTACATCAGGTTCCGCTGTAGTCTTGCTTGGTTCCTACGACACAAAATGTTCAGAGTTTAGCAATTTAAATATGAATAATTTCCAACCTCGGAGCCGGCTTGTTATTTTGGAGCACATATTTAGGTCATCAATTAATCCTTTAATAATCACTTCCAGACAGATAGATTCAGCTACGAACTCCAGCTAGAAAGGGCACAAACAGAAATCACCTATACTACAGCTCTAACTTTTAGACATCAGTCTA
Organism: Populus alba x Populus glandulosa; assembly: GCA_033617975.1. Lineage (NCBI taxonomy): Eukaryota > Viridiplantae > Streptophyta > Magnoliopsida > Malpighiales > Salicaceae > Populus > Populus alba x Populus glandulosa. The sequence goes on along the minus strand of CM066155.1, from coordinate 3,148,802 downwards.
GGATCTAAATTGCCTACATCAAGGACAAAATCATTTTCCCAAATAGAATTCAAGACCATCATTTCAGCTTGCCAAGCTTTGGAGAGTATCATTTTGGGACCAGAGGTGCAAAATAAACAATGGAAGAAGATGACAGAGAATGCTATATAACCAGGAAAAGTCGCCACCCTGGAGGAGAGAAGAAGACATCTTGGTAAGAGAAAATGAGTAGAATATAAGCTCTAAAGAGGCACTCGGATGGCCATGTGACGTTTTTTCAGTCACTTAAAATTCTGATCAATTGATCTGTATAATCCTAAAGATAAAGAGGGAGGCAAATGATCATGACTGATAGATAACTGGTTGTATGGTGAGCAGCCAAATGCAGAAGATATCAAGGACAAATTAATCGTTGATCATGAACCAAGTTCAATGTCTCTTTTACCATATTCCCTTGCTTCTAACAAAGACCAAACATGTAAAAGGCAGACTATTAGCAGCAGGGATGCCTCCTCTAACCATAGGGAAGGAAAATTTTCAAATTAAAAATGAGAGAGGCTACTACATACTCTGCACACTCACTGAGCTTCCCTAAATTCTGGCTCTCAACAATCTTCAAAATCAATGACTTGTTTTCATCCAGATACTGCATGAATAAAAGATGAAGGCATGAATAATAAATAGTTAAATAATAAATAGCAAGGGGAAAATAACGAATAAAAGTAGGCAAAGAAACTCTTTCTTCTTTCGAGGAAACGGGCCTGAAAAATTAGCTTATTCTCCAGTTGATTCATGAAAGGGGCAAGAAAACATAGCAAGTGAATATGCTTAAAGAAATATCACCAACTTCTGAAGCAATTCAACATTTTTTTTTCTTTCCTTTTCTTCACAGTTTCTGGCACATAAAAGGAGTGCTGAAGACTAACAGAGAGAGAAAATACATTGATTTAGATGAATGTCAAGAATGAAGTTGGTTGCTTTACCCAAAATACAGCAATGCATGTAGAGGTTTGATTTCTTCACTGCCCAAACTGACAAAATACACATAAAAACAAAGCCCGCACTCTTACAAGTCCAACCAGCCATTTTTTAACTGCTTCCAACAAAACTTGGAAAACTTACTGTGATTTGTTTCCAAGCATTTCTCATGTCTAATTCAGAAACCAGTGAGCTAGTTGCATCAACTGACAAGCACAATCCTAGATAGATCTAATCAGGACCAAACATCATGAGTCATGCAACTACAAGCATTGCTCACCTCAACAGCATTAACACTTTTACTGGCCCTTGATGTCATGGAGATTACAACTAATGAAATCTCTCTATCCCTATAGTAAACATAATGGACTGAGTCATTGCTACATGAAACCACCTATACAGTAACTTGTTGATTGTAGCTGTACCATAAGGTACTATTAATTTTGGCATCCCTTCAACAAATAGGCTAAGAAGCAATACTTTTGTTTATTTTCCCTAGTTCTTTTGGCAGTTGTTGAGGGTCCCGTACAAGCTTAGTAATTTAGTACTCACCCAAATGCTTAGAAGCCAATAGTACATTAAAAAACACAAAACAAACGCCTAAGGTAACCTTAATGTGTTTCAACACATGAGAAGAATGCCATGTTAGCCACGAAATAGAACTTTATTACAAAAATGTACGGCAAAAAATGGAAAACGACATGTTATGAAAACATTGAGAGAGGACCACTACTGAAAGAACATCTCATCAGCAACGATGCGAACATATCCAAACAAATGACCATTTATGTTAAGAAAGGACCCTGCAGTGCAGGCCATTATTCCATCCAATAACTGGCATTCATATGGTTGATCCTGGCTATCAGAAACAAAAGTGTGTTGAATGAAAGCCATAACAATACCTAACATTTGTGTTTCCCCTCATAAGTTCTTAATACACCTAACGATAAAGGCAAGGCACTTACATAAAGTCATGGAACGAACAAGGAAACTACAGAGAACTATATAGCTGCAGGACAGCAGCCAACAAATGATTATCTAACTAAAAAATAGGTACACCAATAGGCGAATCGTAACCAAATTTTATAAAACTCTGACACCCTCTCATAGTTTCTACCGCCTATAAAACGGACCATATTACTGGGTTAGAACATTTAATTTTACCATTATTTGTCCTGTCAACTACTATCTCCTTTTTGTGCTTCATTTCGATCAAACAAGAAACCTTGTCGCTGCAAATCAGCATTTCAATAACACCATTCTGTCTCCATGACTTTTAAGACCAAAAGGAAAAATCAAAGAAATTGTTGAGTTGTGGCTTAAATTGGTGAGTTGGTTAGGTTAGATTGGTTAACATATTCTATTATTGAACTTGAACTTGAAGCCTTTTTCCTAGTGAAACAAGGATCCACCTTATTGCTAGTATAAATAAATAGCATGTGGTGGCTAGTTTTATACAACAATAAATAATTGTTTTCTTGATAGTTGTATTGTTTGATGAGGGCAGTGGTGGGTTTTGTGAAAGGGTTGCCTTATCGTATAGTTTTTCACAATTGTAGTTTGTGAGGGCTAACAGTTGTGTAATGAAAATTCCTTGGATTGAAACGAATTTTAGATGGTGAGATGTTTTTGTGAAGTAGGCTTTGCCAAACCATGTTGTATTTCATATCCCTTTGATTTTGCGTTATTACTTAGTTTTCTTGGGTTTTGCACAGCAGAAATTGAGTCCTCACATCCATCTGTAAAATCAAGTGCCCAATATGTTAATTTTTTGTTTTCTGCTCTGCCATGCTAGCAGTTACTTGCAAGGATTAAAAAACCTCTGTATGTATACCAACTCTTTAACATATGGTAGCTGGTAAGGACACCAATCATTTTTAGGCTATCCAGTTAAGAACAAAAGGAGGAAGGACATTAGATTTTAAAATAACAGTGAGATCCATCAATATTATATGATCAAATATGGAATAAACAATAAGTAAACACTAATTAAAGAACAACCAAGAAACAGCTACAAAAATCAATAGCATGAGGCTATACATGCCCTATATAACCTGCTGACCACTGGCTCCAAAAGAAAAATACACCAAATAATCTAAAGATTCAAGCTTTTGTTGCTGGGAAATATCAAAGAGAAAAAGTTACTGCTGCCAAAAAAGCAGAAAAATATGAACCGGACATGAACCCCAAGTGATGAGTAAAGCATGTACAAGACATAAAGAAACATCAAAAGAATAAAAACCCACTTACAAAAAGAGATGAACACACATAAAGAACAAACTTGTAAACCAATACACATCAAAATTCACAAGAAAAGTGTGATAAAGAAATTGTCAATGATAAGGAAACAGAAACCAACAAGAAAACTTGAAGGAAAAGGTAGGAAATAGATGGTGAAAACAACAGCGTATATATATAGCCACTAACATTACTTGGACTTCAGAGGCACACAAAACACTCGAAAAAAGAAAAATAAGCAAGCAAACAAAAGCTGAAGTACTTACTGGAAACAGAGGGAAGAAAAAGCAGATAAAAAGAGAAGGAGAAAGCGTGAAGCAGAGAAGAGAAGGGAAGAGAGAACCTGTTGAATATGATCAGTAGTGACGTTGCTCGGGTAATAGGCTGCCATCATGGGCTGCATCTGCATCAGGTGCTGTTGCATTTCTTTCTTACCTATATTGCAACGACGGGCACACACAAATTAACACAAACCAAAAAAAAAAACACTCTCTTTTCTCTCTCCGTCTCTCTAAACAGACAAGTATCTAACACGGAGAGAGCGGTCTGAATCTCCTAAAGATCGATTGATAGATATTATTGCAAGGGTGAGAGGACCAAAGAAATAAGTGTCTTTGGCTTGGGTTCTTGGTGAAAATAGTCACTTTCTTTACCCCCTCTCTTTATAATTGAGATGTCACGTGACAGAAGAAAGAGAGAGAAGAAGTGTCCTGTTCTGTGTCTTTGAAAGTACAGAACCAAGTGAAGAGAATGGGAACTGTTGCTAATGCAACGGTCCGTCAGAGGATCGCTTGAATGTGTTCCTACCCGTTTTTCTCACAATTTGAGTGAGAACTAGTGTGTGCTTTTCAAGAAATCAAGACGGTGAAAAGAGATATTTCTAAGGGCTTCTTTGACGTTTGATTTTTCCTTTTTTTGTTTAAAAAAATATATGAGAAAATGCCTGATAAATTAAATAAATTTAAAAATCATAAAAAATTCCAAATCCAATAATTTATTTTCAATGTCTTAAAAAACGAAAATTGGATACCAAATATCCAAATTAGTTTTTAGTTGGGCTAATAGAAGAATCTAGAATACTGATGCTTGATTTTAATTGAGTATTAATGATGTAATGTAAATTTTATAATTATAACTATTTTATAATATTTTTTTTCAAAATATTTTTATCATAATATTTTTTCTTTACTCTAAACTCATTAATCACACATAAATGAATATTAAAGATAAACAAGCCTCTGATGAATAATAAATATACTTTTACATTAACAAAGTCAATGTTATAGAAAACCAATCAATTAGTTACATGGCATATACACCAATATATCATTCTCATACTTAATTTCATACATATCATTTTGCTTTGTTCCTTCATAAAACTGCAGTTGTTTATATGCACTCAGTAGTGCACTTGGCGGTGCAAATAGTGAAGCCAATTATTATGTCACCTACTAAGGAGATGACAAAGTTCAAAGTTGTTTTTGTATAGCTAAAATAGCTTCACTAATCGCATTCTTATTTGATGAGCAACTTGTTTGAGATCTATAGGAGTTGATGTACATGTTATAGGAAGGTCAATTACTCTCCCGTGCCTTGATATTTCTATGTCAACCATGGAAACAACTTTTAGTGGTGTGTAAAACGGGGGTGAACTAGATTTTGTTCAACTTCCCAAGTACAATGCTTTTGATCAAGTTGAAAAAAACCTCAAATTGAACATAAACCTTTTTACGACTGGTATAATGAGTTATGAATATATTTTTGTTTTAACTTGGGTTGGTTCGCAAGCTCTTGTAAGACATGTTTTTTATTAGGATAGAAGAGGAGATCCTTAGTATAAGTAGAATAAAAGGAATGACAACAAAGAGCATAGTAAATAGATGTTCTGATTATTATGTGGGCTTGTTGTCTATCATTACATGGTAACTTGAGGTATTTATATATCTCGATAATATGAAATTACCTTGCGAGGTGTGAAGTTGCAAACATACCAAATAAAAGTAATGATGGAGAATAATTATCTTTAACACACGAGAAACCTATATAATGAGCAGTCAAATATAAATTCCACATAAGATAGAATAGGCATCGTAATGATCATTGGATGATAGTTATTGGTTAGATAAGTAGACGTCACATTGACAATCTATGAGTTTGAGCGACATATGATCATGTGCATGTGAAGGGTTGTTTTGGGTCTAAATCCTCTAAATTTGACTGGACAACTTACTATTCCGTCTGGTATTTGGGTTAAGATTCACCAAATTTAATCGTACAACTTGTTGTCTAATCTGTTTTTTGGTAGAAACCCACAAAACCTTATCAGAAAATTTGTGTTTTGGGTCTGATGCAAATCCTCTTGTTCAATTTGATCGGAAAACTTTCTTACTATCCAATGTGACCAGATAGCTTTCTTAGTTGTGCGTTGTTGTTGTTCTTTTTTTTTTTTTTTTTTTCTTCTCCAAGGGCTTTGGCCTTTTGGCTTGAGTCATATGCTTAACAACAAAATATGGGATTCGTGCACCACCGAATCCATTATTAAGGTAAATTAACTCCCTCCAAATGCATAGCTACATAAGTTTTCTAGTTGATTTTTTTTTAAAAAAATAAACATGAACATCACTACAAAGTAATAAAAATGCGGATCTAGTACATAAATTGTTGACCACGTAAACTTTTTGTTTCAAAACAGTAAATTAAGAGTTTTTATTCACATAACTCAGTAACAAAACGTAAATTAAATTTAACCGAGTCACTGTAACTTGAAGTAATGGGAGAGAAAATTGAGTAGTTGCTCTCCTCAGTTTGTTATCTTGTTTGACCAGATTGACTGTGAATTTATTGTCTCAAATTATTAATTGTTCATAGGTTTTATAGGTTTCAGAGGTTCTGGCTAGCTAGCTACTAGGGCATCCTTGTGTTCATGTTCCACAGGACCACATCCAGCAAACCAAGATCTTAGACAATCAGGTGGGCGTCTGCGTTTGCGAGAGTAATTCTTTTCAAAAGTGTTTTTTAATGTATTAAAAAAATAATTTTCAATAAAAATATTTAAACTTTTATAAAACGTGATTTGAAACATGATTTATTTCAATGGATGAATGATAGGGAGAGAGAAAGAGTTACACTAACCTAACAAATACTGTTTACCTTTACTTTTTATAACTGTGATCAAGTGATAATAAGTAAGAAGAGTATTGATGATTATTAATTAAAAATATTTTATTTTATCTTGATTTAAATTAGTGGTATAAAATAGGTTTTGCAGTCTCAAATAACATTTAAAACAAATAAAAAGAGGATTGCACTTGAAAAAAATTATTATGCAGCTCTACTACATTATGTTTAATTTTTTTTTATGATCGTAAATGTTTGGGCTAACTTGCACGTACCTTAATTAATTCTACGAGCTTCAAAATTAATGACTATATAAGCCTTTAATGACTCTAAAATTTATAGACTTGAACTTATAATTTTTAAAAAACAAGTTTAAAATTTAACTAGTTAAATTATACCCTTCAAGATTAAGTATAAATGCATTCCTTTCTCTTGTTGAGCATTATTATCTATTAAATCGGCTTCAAACTATCTATATATCCATGGTATGAACTTTCACTGATAATTTTAGGATAAAAAAAAACCAAAACCTAAAAGAAAGATCCCAAAAAACAAAAAACATCATATCTAACTCATCAATCTATGATTACTGAAAGAAAATTCTTGATGAAAAAAAGGGAAAAAATACTATGGTCGAAGGTGGTGACCAAGAGAAACCTCGAGAAACTCTCAGAAAACTAAAGAGAAAATAGAAATAAAAGAATAATATGAGCAAAAACTATATAATGTTTTACCATTTACATTTACGCAAGAATATATTAAATTTGCATGTTGTTGTCCCCTGATGTTGCATATAATATTATTTATGAAGTATTGAGAGCGATCCATGATAAAAAGCCATGACAGTCATTTAACCAATAATTAATATATACATAATTCAACACATGGTTTTTAAATATAAATGAGCTAATCACTAATAATTTACTAATTAGTATGAGCCATTAGTGATGTTTAAGATTGTAATTTTATATTTTTAAATCAAGTTTATTATTGTTAATATTTTAAATACGACTTGATAAAAATAAGATTAGGTGCTATGATTTTAAATTATTCATATTAATTTATTAGAATGTGTCTTAGTGGGGGTGCTATATAAATTTTAAAATTTCAAAGAGCTGAAAAAAGCCTTTTACATAATTCAACTAAATTAGATGACGGTGTTAGTTACCAGGCATTATATTAAACACAAGTATATAAAATATCAACATGATTTAGAAGTGATTTAAAAGTGGTTTGAAATTGCTTTTGAAATAATATTTTTAAAAAGATTGATTTAAAAATATTTTCAATCTAAAATTATTTTAAAAATAATTATTATTGTACTTTCAAACATCCTAAATATTCATTGCCATCCCTAAACGTAAATCATTAGCCTCATCATCCTCTCCACCTTCAAACACTGAAGCAAATCTCTATCATTGCCCTCATTTATACTATCATAATTAAACTTTATAGACATGAGATTCTCCACTAGTACATGAAACTCAAAATAATAATAAAAGTAGCAGCACTAAAAAAAAGAAGAACTCCTTAATTTCATCCTTAAATTTCATTTTTTAATTCTAAGAATTTAAAACAAAAATCTCGACTGAACTATTGATTAGTTATAACTGTGACCCTTGATAAAGTTTTTTTTTTTTTTTTTTGCTCAAATCACTCGAATTAAACCTCTTTAACATGCTAAAGAAAAAGGAAGTAAATCTTCCCAATTGATTACAGTATATGAGGAGCGACAGGCAATTGAATGATTCGACTTCTGGGCACAAATTAAAATCATTTAGACTTGAAAATGAAATGTTGGGAAACGCATGCATGGGACCCAAATGTTCACATGCCCTCATGCTAGCTAGTGTCGTCCAGTCCATTTCTTACTGGCCTTAACAGGTCCCTCCAGACCATAATCAAAGGTCAACGTGACCCCAAGCCTGTCCTCCAGCAGTAGCCGGCCACCACCCCTCAGGAATCTTCTAACAGTTTACGAGCTACCTTGCTATGCAAACCATGGTACTGGTTTCTAGCAGCAGCAGCAGCAGCAGCAGTAACAGCAGCAGGACGGCCGTCCTTTTCAGATGAAGGGGGGTGTCGACCTTTTCAGGAGGGTGGCTACGGCCGTGGGAGACCCGGCAATACTAACAAAATATCGGGTGGGTCAAATGAATACACAGTGGAAAGGAGAGTGATGTAAGGGTAGGTAATGCTCCCAGCTCGCCGAACATGATGGGTGGTTAGGGTGTCTCGTTGATTTCTGTACTCAAATTCCAATCCCATCATTTCTTTTCGTAGCAGAGGCTGAGCTACACCTATGTCTGTCTATCTGTGTAAGATGCTGCTGCATGTCCCACATCACACTTCCCTCCACGCGCTTCCTCTCACGACTTTAGCCACTTGTTCTATCCCTTTGTTTCTTTCTTTGCCTCTTGATTTGATGTTTGAAGTACTTTAAACCCTTGGTTTTTAGGTTAAAAAGTCCACCACTGATATTTTGTATAGAATAGTTTATAAATAAGTTAATCAATGTGAAATAAAATACTTTACGATGAGTCAATCTTTAAACCTAATTCGTTTGTTAAACAATATTTTTAATTTTATTTGAATTTAATTTATGCTTAAACTGGTCAGTTTTTAAATTTTTATATATATATATATATATATATATATATATATATATATATATCTTTCTTTTACTGTCACAAACCCGCTCCCTTTCTCATAAAAAAAAAAAAAAAACCCTCATCTCCCCCAAATGTATCATGCAGCAAGGAGATCTGTTCTAGCCACCCATCTTTATGTAAATGAGATGCTCTAAGTTGGAACCAGTATATGGTTCAGCCCGAACCTTCAAATTAAAGCCCCTCTATGTTTTTATGCCCTAAACAGGATTAAAACTTCAACAAGTTTTGTTATGGGCCGAACTTGTTTGTTTGATAGTGTGATTACGGTTATTTTTCAAATAATTTTTTGTATTAAAATATATGTTAGTAATTTTTTTAAAAAACATTAAAAATTTATTAATTTAAAATTAATAAAATAATTTAATTTTTTTAAAAAATATTTTTAAAATATAAAAACAAACGTGAAACTCGGTGCTGTTTATAGTGGTGAAAATGGTGATTGGATTGAGTGTGTTTGATTGATGCTTGGGTAAGTGAAGTTTGTGTTGGTGGAAGAAGATTAATTGCTGTAACATCAATTATTTTCTTGTCATGTTTTCGAATTTTCGAAGTGTAACATCATAATTTATGACGTTTTTAAAACACGATGTTTAGCTTGTTGTTTTTTTTACTAGTGATATTTAATAAATATTTTATTTTCAAAATGTGATAATATTAAACTGTATTATTTTATTAATTTTTAAAAAAATATGCTATTATGCCAAATTTTTATATTTATTGTGCTAATTATTTTTTTAGAAAAAACCAAACATTTGCCATGTATTCAAACCTGGAACTCGAGAAGGAATAAATACCCAGGCTTATATTTTTTGTTTTCCCGTCACTCGACAGCATCTATCAATTGGCTCTACAATTTAAGAGGCAAAAAGCAGGGTGGTTCCACTGTGATGGGGATTGAAAGTCCATTGAAAAGAGGAGCAGTGTAATGTATGTATGCATCTGCCTAGGTTTTGCTGTCGGAAGAGGGGAAAAAAGTGACAGCTAAGATGGAAAACATGGGTATTTTTTTCTATTAACATCTCAACAAAATATTGGCCAAATAATTTAGGTAATTTTTTTTTTGAAATAATATAGTTTGGTATATATTATAATTAAAAAATGCTATATTTTAAGATGTTAATACAAAACACATTATTTCAAAGAACTTATTAAAAAAACTGGTATAAATTACAAAAAAAATAATAATTTTAAAAACATGTTGAATCTTTAATTACCACGTAATATTATGACTCTAACGACACTTAAAAAGGTGATGACTAACAATTGGAGTGGGTGACACTTTTTTTTTTAAAGACAATTGAGTAATTATAATTTTAAAAAAATATATAGGAGATATACTGAAATTTTAATTTTTATACTACTAATATTATAAAAAAAATATTCATGCGAATGAATACAATGACATTTAAAAAAGTTATTGATGGTCACTAGAGTTGGTCATATGCAACGAGCAACTCATATGTATTTGAACAAAAAATATAACCAATCATCATTGATAATCTTTTTTATATCTTGGATTCATTTTAATGTTGCAATTAGAGTTTTAGTATTTCTAAAACTGTTTTTGGTTTTGCTTTTCTCTTTTTGCAATTGGAGTTTTTGGTTTTTGGCTGCAAGGATGAGATTTTTTTTTTTCTTGTTTTCAGCCGAAAACCCAATCAAAACCCATTTATATTATGCTTGGTAATGTGTTTGTGCTTCATAAAAATGAGTATTATTTTTTAATGATTTTAGATAGTTTTAATTAAAAAAATGTTAAAATCATAAAAATAGCAAATTTGATGTATTTTTTAACCCAAACATATTTTTATTTTAACATTAACTTGATATTATCAAATGTATATTAAATAAAAAGTGTAATTTGGCAGCAAATACCTTTTTCATGGATCATAATTATTAAAAATTTATTGTGGTAACATATTGGGTTGAGGAAAAATAAATCAAAAATCAACCAAAATATAAGTCAATAAGTTACAGATCATCTGATATTAATATATAAAAAAACCCTTTAAATTTAAATATTTTTTAGTAACAAAAAAAAAATTAATCAAAATTAACCTGACCTGTTTTAACATGATTAAATTTTAAAAAAAGTAATTAATTGAAGCTATCACGCTTTCAATTGCTAAAGTTCTATTTCGAAGTTCTAATTTTTCTTGTTTTAACTTTTATCCATCATATTATTTACAACCTTCACTTCAATTTCTTAAAACCAAAATTACATCAACACAATCCAGAACTTTTAAGCCAAAACCATGCGGTTAGATGTCATGGAAGCTGGAAAAACACACTGGATCCATGTATTTTTTATTTTTTATTAATATGAATATTCATGTTAGTTTATATGTATGTTAATTAATTTTACAGGCCTTGAACTTAACAATTATATAAATCTTTAATAGTTCTAAAATATAAGACTCAAATTAATAAATTTTAAAAAATAAACTTAAAATATAACCAATAAAGTTATCAGTCTCAAAATTAAATACAACTAATAGCTAAAAGATCCATGGAGAATTAATTTCTAGCCCACATCACCTGTGGATCGTACCCTCCACGTCCATGGCATAAGGTCTTGCCGCTGCTCATTTATTTTGCAGTTTGTTACTCTGTCAACGTTCATCTACTAAAGACATCTGACATGAACAATGCTCATGATATTATTGGCATGCTCGTACACAAGTTTTCTCAGTTTATAATTGTACGATTGAAATTTATTACGATCTAACTTTGTAAATATTTCAGAAATAAAATACGAAGAAAATTGCATAGATTCCCATGCTGTTGATTTTTGAAAAGTTCTTCCCATTCCATTTATTTCTTATTCAAGATAGAACTTTTTTTAACCAACTTCTCCACTATTTTTCACTAAGACACGTGCTTGTTATTTGTTTTTTTAGAGAGAGAGAGAGAGAGGTAATGGAATTCATCACCGGAATTCAATGAACTCTGCCGTTTACAGTATTATACATTTAGAATAAAATGTGTAATAATGTATGATTTAAAACGTTACAAGGTACGTTAGTTACTATATTTTATTAAAGAAAATATTAATATAGTTTAAATTGACAATATATAGTTTTAGTTGACGTATAAACTAATCTAAAAAAATCTTCCAATCAAGTAAAGTATAAAAATTAAGAAAATTATTACTAATGTATATATCAAATTTACATTAAGACATATAACTCGTTCAAAAATACCTGTACTCGTCAAATAAAAAATAAAAAAGAAAAGTTATCAACAAGTATAGTATTAGCAAGCAAAGATGTGTTAATTCATATAAAAATTTTCATTAATCAATAAGTTGAATTTATTTTTTCCCAAGTATAGTATTAGCAAGCAAAGACGTTTTAATTCATATAAAAATTTTCATTAATCAATAAGTAATTTTTTTTTTTGCGGTACATTTGTATTATTAAATTGCCCATAGCAGTCAATCTTCAACTTCTATTATATTTATCAACATACATTATGATTAAACCTGATTCAACATAAAAAAATTTAAATCTCACTTTTTATTTATTATGAGTTTAAATTAAATTATATATAATTTATTCTAACATGATTCATTCAACTTGATATATCTAAAAATAACTCGGACGATTGATAAAAAATATATTTTGATTTTTTTAAAAAAATCAAGATGTTATTTTTTTAATAATAAAATATCAAAATATTGAATTGACCCAACTTCTTAACTTAACCGGTCAAGTTTGCGATCCAGATGATGAACTCCATTAAACCGTTTAAGAACTTTATTTTAAAAATATTTTCACTTAATCGTAAGATAACAAAAATAATATTTGTAAAATTAAGCACAAATTAAATATTTAGATTTTTGTTTGAAATTATGATAATTTTATAGAAAATAAATTTAAATAATTTATGAAAGTAAATTCAGAATAAATTTAAAAAAAATAGAAGAAAACAAAAAAAAGAAAAAGAAAAAAAGAACACCTCACTGCTGATATAAATAATAATTGAGGTAAGTTGTCACCCAACACTTTTTGTAGAATTCTTTTTCTTTTTCCCCTTTATGTTGTCCTTTTTACCCACGATAATCACAGGTCTAGTGTTTTTTACTACTAGGCTTGATTTTTTTATATATAAATATTTATCCCCTTTATCTTATATTTTTTTAGTTTAAGATTCTTGTTTGATTGTTTTTTTCTTGTTTTTCTGTCATTTCATAAGTTTTTGTATTATAATGAAAGTTTCACTTGTTAATAAATAGAAAAGGATATTAAATAAAATATAAAGATAACAAAATTATTGATAAATTAACGAAAAATATATTTGTAAGTTAATTTTATTTTCTATAATGAAAAACAATAATTCTCTGCTACCCAAATAGGAGGAATTCCTTCTTTTTAATACGTGGCAATCAATTTGACCATTCACGTGTCAGACAATATTTAGAATACTTGAAAACCTCAACCACTCATCTATAGTAAGAATATAATTTTTCTTTAAAAAATTACAAGATAAAATAAAATAAAATATTTCAGTTAACTAAAATAAAAATTAAAAAGCAATTAGTGCTTTCCACTCAAGATATTTTGTAGAGACTGCCATGTAATAGTTGGAAAGGAACTCCTATCATCAAGGCAGTATAAGATCATTGTTTTATATATATATATATATATATATATATATATATAATTCTCTTATATATTTATTAATTTAAATCTTAAATGTAAAAATATTTCTTACTTATAGTTTAATGAAATTTCTATTTTCGATTAAGATAAAAACAATAGCTAGGTAATTGCTGTGCTCTTGAGCCCATTGAAAGCTCAAGATGCTGTCTGTGGTCAAATAAAGTCGGGCTCATGGGTCTTCCCCCAACACAAGTTAGAGCGTTCGTTCAAATTAACATACCATCCTTATTTTAATAGTTTTGAAATCGGTCCGGCATGACAGTTTGATCCGGAATTGAAATTGAATCGGGTTTAAAAAAAAAATAAAAAAAAAGTCAAAATACAAGGTGATCCGGCTACTTAATTAACCTGGCAAGACCCGGTTGCAGCCCGTTAATTTTTTTTAATTATTAAAATAACGTTGTTTTCATTTTTTTAAAAAAATCAAAATTAATCCGGGCGACCCAGTGACTTGATTAAAACCCGGAACCCGGGCCTTTAAACAGTCCAGTCACTGAACCGGGTTTAAAAACTTTACTTATTCCTCAATGATCGTCATCATTTCTACGGTCATTACCCCAATCATCACCCTAACAACCGACGCTATCATTCCACCATTTCTTGGACCTCAACAACCATGATCTCATCAAATAATCCTCATGGGCCAATCCATGATCTTTCATGGGCTGCAAAGGAGACAAGCCCACCATTTTGCTTATTGTATTGTCTGTGCTTGCTTGCTATACCATCTATCACAAGGGACTTGGATGGCTGTTTATATCATCTTTCCTCTTTCATGGGTTGACTTGGAGAGATGACGTACCATGTCAGCTTATACATTAATATCTTCACAATGCGACTTTTCTCTAGATTTGATTTATTCGTTTCTTGGACCAAAAATTTCAGACATAGGATTACTTTCAACGTAAAACTTATATATATATATATATATATATATATATATATATAAACAGCTTGCATGTACTAGATCTTTACACTTTGAACAAGCTTACAAGACAGAACAGAAAGAATTAAATTGAACAACATATAGAAAACATACCTATTGACCCATCTACTTTACCAACTCCATCATGATTATCAACCAAAAAAAAAAAACTTTGTTCCCTTTCTCTTGTCTTGTTATTTGATTGATTCCTAATCATGTCCGGACAGGAACAACCTTCCCTGAGCTAGAAAAACACTACAATTGAATTTCTTACAGAGAGAACACTCATGAACAACAGCATCGCAGGGCACCGTGTCTTTAATCAATAGCCAGCAATGGACATGTTTTAGTATTCTTGTTTGGAGTGATTCCCTTCTGTGCTAGATCTTTCACCCTCTGCAAGTTTTTTTTCTCTCGAATTATTAATATGAGAACATCTTATTTAAACATAAAATACCAAAGATGGTAGCATATAAATAACGCCGAACAAAAAATTAAATAAAAATCAAAGATGAACCATTCTCATGCATATTTTACTCAAGAAATTAAGCTGAACGTGAATAAAACCGGATCAAATTGATAATACAAATACCTCATACGAGAATTCAAAGATTACATTGAATCCGAGTGTTTGGCAATCAGTTGGATCCCAAACCCAGTTTTTGTAACATTAACTCTATCCTCATAGGGTATTCTCCCTCGCATATGCCGTAGCTCGTCCTTAAATTGTGCCTACTCATAACCCAAAATAATATGTTTTTATAAGGGGTTTGCTTTCCCTGTGATTCTAGGATTAAGTCATGTGATTGATAATATGATGATCGTTGAAGACTTACATGATCGTTAACTTTAAGATTCGTATAACTAGTCGAGGTACGTGCAAGCTGGTCTGGACACCCATATTAATAAAAAAAATTAAAAAAGCATAAAGACCTTTTTATATATATATATATATATATATATATATATATATATATATATATATAGCTTTGACCAAGTTTTTCATGGTCAAAATTTGAAGGCCTGGACTTGAGTTAAGAAAGAAGGTGGAGATGCCTTTGTTTTGAGGTAATTGATACTTGTATTTATTTGTATATTTTATGTTGATTTGTTTCTAATATTAATATAATTAAAAAACATATATATATTTTTTATGATATAAGAATATCTGCGAATTAATTTATATGTCATCAGGAACCAAGTTTTTGTATGATCTTAAAGTATAGCATGGCTAATTAAAACAACAGTAGCGTGATCTTCCGGTGATAATTTGTTAATTAGCTTTAATGGTGTTCCAAGTCCATATATCGCCATCTCCGAGTTTCAATTCCACTTTTTCTTTATGAAAGCCGGAATTTCTTTTTCATAATTTGTTTTCAGATCACTTCTAGTCAAAACCCTCCTCCTCGCAAAGGTTTTTGTGCAATTTGTAGCACACACCGACATTATATATAAAGTCAAACGACGCTCAAACTCGTTAAATTAAATACTTTGACTTTTTCTTTCTTTTTAATAATTTGTTTCGTTGAAAATATCAACTGTGTGTATCATCATGTTTAAAAGTGAAAAAAAGCTGTCTTCACCACTGCTCATGAATCCTGTTTTGGTTGTCTGTGCTCATGAATCTTTGATCCATCTTGATATATACGTGTGAATGGCTTCATTATAATTGAAACAAATAAAAGTAAGAGTAAAGTATATTGAATCTTATAGTAAAATAATACACGGAAAAAAAATTCATATTTAAACTGCATGGCAATGAATTAAATTTTTATTTAGAAATATATTAAAATAATATTTTTAAATCTATTTTTGATATTAACACCTTTATATAATAAAAAATGTATAAAATTAATTTTTTCTTAAAAACAACACGTAATCGCATAAACAAAGGGGTAATGAAGTGGAATTTGAATGAAGTAATTAAACTAATTAATTATATATCTTTTTCTTTTCCAAAACTCTCTGAACAATTACAACAAGAAAGCATAATATATAATCTAAAAGAATCAAGTTAAATATTCATTGAAGTGAAATGAATAAACATCAAATATCATTTGTTTCAAAACCACTATCTTGTTTTTCAAGTGTGGTTGCTCCAAAAAAAGAAAATAAAAAATAAAAAATAAGAAAGTATGAAGCTAAAGCTGAGCATCTCCATCCTTTGTTTATTTCGGCTATTCACAACTTGGAAAGAACCTGCATGTATGATTAATCCAGTCCCTAAGACCGATATTCAAGAGCTTGAATCTTGTTTATGAGTTCCACTGGTGGTAGAAGCTGCGGCGTCGAAGTTCATGATGGCGTCGGGAAAGGCAGGTGGTGCAAGAGCAACAGTATGGCCAGCAAAATTCCTTTCACCCAAGGTGCATTTGCCACTACCACGGCCAGGAATATGGGTGCATGGAGACCCAGTAGATGGTGGAACCGGACCCCTTTGGAGAGACTGGATATTTCCGACAATCTTCTCCGACCACCGCTCTCCTTCCAATGGCCTAGCTGCCAATACTTGCTCTGAACATGATCCAAGAACAATGGTAACAAAAATCATTACCGTTAAGCACTGATTTCTTCTTTGGGAACCCATTTGTGATACCAGAGAAGACAGACTCAAAACAAAAACAACAACAACGTTATGGTATGTGTAAAGAGCTAGCAAGCTAGATAGCAAGACGGGTGTTCTTGAGGACGAAGAAGGCTAGGTAGGTAAGTTGCGGTGTGTTCCAATGGAGGAGGAGCGCGGTTTATATTTAAAGGCATGGTGTGGTGGAGTTGCTTCGCCGTAAATGTCATGTGTTGACTTATGGCCGCGGATTTGAAGTTTGAATGGAGAGAAGAGAGCCTAAAAATCAACGACGCGGACCTTGAAGAACAAACAAGTCCTTAATTTTATATAAATCAAAGGTTGAAGGAGTCCTCCATGGAATTCTGGGAGTGGGAGGCAATATTTCCTTTCTCAACCCACTAAGGGAGCCTGCTGTTATTTGGGCTTCGTTTTGGGAACATTTTGCTGTTGGTCAATTGCCGTTTTGGGTCCATACTCGTGTTTTTCATCGTTCTACTTTCTTCCTGTGTGCATATTATTTAACTAATTTATAATACATTTATATTTATTCTTTTTGAATTTCCAATGGTTTTCTATATTTATTTACCAGTAAATAAATTTTATTATCTATTAAATAGGCATCTTTGATTTTATTTAGTTTGTGTAATCTTTGAACCATGTAATATGTTTTATTGTGATTAATCTAGGTTGTTTCATTCTTTATCCATATTATATATTTTATAATTGCCCCAAATTAAAAATCAGGGTAGCATTGGATTGTCTTTCAAAACATAATAATTAATAGTCTAAATGTACAACTCTTGAAAATAATAATTACTAAATCATTTTCACTTAACGTTCTGCTATATATTATGAACCTCCTTTTATTTTTAAATATTTATTTTCAAGGATGTGTGATATGATTATTAATCAATAGTATATAAACGAAAAAAAAAATAGTTATTTTCAAGAAAATAAGTGGTCATTTTATTTTTTTTAATGATAAAAAGTGGTCTAGTCTTGTTAGCAAAATCTTTATTTTTTTTAATTTTTTGAGAGATTACATGTGTAATTTCTTAGTAACCCCCTCTCATGAAATCTGCTTGAAATGTGAATGCAATTGGATTTTGATTTCGACCCTCTGCCATTGACGTGAAACATCTTACCACCACAGACGGAGGAATTCAATAGGGTGTTGACGGTCATGGCATCTTTCTTGAGCCAGCCAAACTCTTTGACTCGTGCCTTTACAGGAGAGTTATAATGTGCAGTTCGTTTAATATTACGGTTCAATCGTGTTTATTATGAAATAAATAAGTTTTAAAATATATAAAAAAAGTTATTTTTAATGTATTTTCAAGTGAAAAACATTTTAAAAAATAAAAATAACCTTAACCATGCTTAAAAAAAAAAAAAGACTCAGTCTTTGGAGCTTTAGCACTATGCTGGCTGCTAATAATGTTCATTCCATTGTTTGAAAAGCTTCCCGATGCCATCACCTTGCTCCTTATTGTGCTTCTCTCATGCCCTTTAGTCATCAGTTTGCTGCGACTAATGTCCATTACATTATTCGAAACCTGTCTAATGCCATCACCTCACACCTTTTTCCGGTGAAGTACTGTGACGTGCAAGGACCAACATGCAAGCTCAATTCGTGCCGCAATGGCTCGCCTGAGTTTTGATTTGATGACTTCGACTTCTGAATTCAAACCAATTTACTTGTAGCGGTCTTCCAAGGTGGCAGGGAAATTAATCCATCTACCAATACTCGTAATTGAATGGAGAACCTCTTGGATCTTGACAAAGTCAAGGTTTGACACTGTCACAGACAGGAAAGGCAATTGTTAAAGAGTTTTAACTGCCCAGTTACTGTTAACGTGTTAAGCAGGGAATTTGGGATCTCCATTTACTTTCCTGGCAGGTTAGGGGGATCGCTCGAGAATACTGAGGAACATGTTTGCCATCACCTTGCTAAACATGCTTTACAGTGTAGGTTGTGAGACTTGTGAAGCTTCAATGGACAAACAGGAGAAGAAAGAAATGAACTGGTTCTCAGCACAAACAGAAAGAATTAACTTTAATTGACTATTGATCAGGGAAAAAACAGTTATCGTACAATTATGGATACAAGGCCCTCTCTCTCTCTCTAAAAACCATCTCCTTTTCAGTCTTCCAATATGCTACAAAATTATCAGAAAAGTAACCAGCTCTTCCACTGTGATCCCAAATGCATCACACCTAAATTCAATACGCCAGCGGTAGGTTTTCGGTATCTGCTACACTAACTCGTGATCCTTTTGTGGATACAAAATTGTGGTGTAGGGATAAGTTGAAGGAATTTCAATGGTGGGCATGGAACTCTCAAGATTGCGGTCCGTCACACAGAAGGGACAGAAAACAAAAATCACCAGACAAGTTTTCTGGTTCTCAAGGATTCAAATAAGATTCCCAACCATCAGTTTCTAGTTTTTCTGCCTTCTTCAAGACATCGTCCCTTGTGTCTTCCTGATACTGGCTCATTCTGCAAATCAAAAAGGAAACGTTAGGGACACCTTCAATTGTTATACTGTCACACACACACACACAAACAGAAAGAAAGAGAGAACCTTGCCAAAAGGTCAGCATCACCGACACCCAACATCCTTACAGCTAGCAAACCTGCATTTGTGGCATTGTTAATTGCCACAGTTGCAACAGGGACTCCCCTTGGCATCTGGATAGTAATAGAGTAACAAAGGCTTTAATGACAGAGAAAATAGAAAAAAAAAATGAGCAAATTAAAAAACAATGAAACAAACATTAAATACTAGTAATGGATTGTATCTGGGGATATTATTGTTAAACATCGACTTCCATCCTTATAACTTCCTGATTTAAATGGAACTTGGGGTTATGTTCTATACTTGTATAAACACGGTGTTAAAATCTGCTCTCATTCATTTAACTGCATTACAGAGTAACTGAACCTAGGAAATATAAGTGATAATACCAAACCAAAGAATCTTGCATTTACAATTCCCACCAAAGTCACAAACAACTATAGCTTCCTTTCAAAGGAGAATAGAAACCCCGCCCTCCCCCTAAAAAAAAAAAATGCATCTAAAGAAAGGAAATGGACATGTCTACATTCCCATGCGCCCATTTTGGGAAATAAGCTAGTATTAGAGCTTAGAACGCTAGAAATGGAGGTCACTGGTACTTTTGACATTGGGTATCATGAGAAATTGATATTATCTATGATAAAATAGTGTACCTGTACAATTGATAAGAGCGAATCCATTCCATCCAAAGCAGAAGCACGCACAGGGACACCAATAACAGGCAAGGGGATTAGTGAAGCTACCATACCTGTAAAGTTCAACCGATGCTTCATCATGGCCAGTGAGAAAGTTGACAAACATAATATTTATAAAAAGCATAGCACATATGTAACTAGCCTGGCAAGTGAGCTGCGCCACCGGCACCGGCAATGATGATTTGGATGCCTCGGTCCTGAGCAGACAGGGCATAAGAGAACATCATTTCAGGAGTTCGATGTGCTGATACTATTCTCACCTGCAAGTTATTTATTGTTAACCATGAATGTCTGGTATACATGGAACAAAAGAAAACAGTGCTGGCGCATTCCAGAAAAAAAAATGCAAATTTGAAAGTAAACCTCATGAGGCACACCAAACGTATTCAAAATCCTCGCAGCATCCTTCATAATAGGAAGATCTGAATCAGAGCCCATAATGATCCCAACACATGGCGTAACTACAGTTTAACAAACAGGAAACACAGTCAACCTAAACTGAAAGAACAGATATCTCATAAAGCATAACAGTAAGGTCTAATAGGAATTAATAACCAGAAAAATATATGCAACTGATCATAATTGTGCTTATATTCATGACGGTAGAGCCTCCATAATGAACAACAAGAAAAGTCCACCACCCCTAGTACCTATCTCCAAGAAATTAAGAATTAACACGAATCCAAAAAATTGAACTTGATCGAACAATAGATGGGGGGGCATTAATCTCCATTTTAACTTATGGACAGATACATACTTCTAATGCAACTTGCAGAAATTTTCTCTGAGAGAAGGTGAGGGAAACCATACAGCTAGAACATGTCATCTAGCCATACAGATTGAGTACAGTGATCAGGCCATGCTAGGAAAACCTACCGGCGGTCTGAGTCTCGGAACCTTCTTCCTTCAGCATTGATTTTAACTGTGCTTCTACTATGCCCACGGAAGAGCCAACAATAGTGATATGACCCATCTTTCGTTGCTTTCGCATTTCTGCACAATTATTATGATAACGAAGAAGAAGAGAGAACGAGAAAGAATGAAACTGTGTAATTTATAGAATTTATGAAAAACAAACCTGGTTTATCATACCAATGAACAGCAGCCCCTTGCATGTTCAATGCCCTTCCAATCAGCTGATGAGCTAACTGAAAACCAGGCTCACCCTAAAAGCATAAACATTGTCACTAGCCAAGTAAATAACAACATAACATAGCAAAATTTTGACAACATTTTTAATGTAGATTTATGGAGGAGCTGCCTATTTTCCAACTAACAAAACAAAATGCCCACCCATGCAATCAATGGAGAATCCTACAACTCTGGAATTGAATCAGAGTTCCATGAGCACCAGAAGTGAAAAAATATTTAGAAAAAAGGATTATAAACTCAGAAGCTCATGTTAACTTCTATTGCAAACTCACCATTAGCTAGGAACTTTGAATAGCCTCCTCTTCCAACTTTTAATATGTTAAAAATATTTGATGCCCCCCAGTTCAAGAAATTGGTTGCACGTAATATCGATAATCCCCACCCAAGATCCAAAGTTAATATTCAAATCATGTCCTAGCTTTTCCCTTTCCTCAGATTGCCCCTCAGATCCTACAAAATATTTGGCCAATGCTTTGTGTAAGTTGCATCGTGCAACCATTTTTGAAATCACCAAACACATTATAGCAGTCCACAGATCTTAACACACACGTAACCAAATTCTATCTGAGTGCATATGCTTAGTTGTGGGTGTGCATATGATAAAAGGAAGTTCAAACATGTGACCCGGAAACAAAAGTCGCCACCAATGCTCTTATTATAGTTTTTAAAGATTAAACAAATGGAATGTGAAAAGAAAAACTGGAAATGGAGAAGAAAAAATTCACCTCGTCTTCACCCAGTAGATTGTACATGATAGCAGCTGGAGTCTTCATTGATGGATCACCAAGTGGAAGACCCAGAATAGCTCTCAAATGCTGTTCGAATTGTGAGGTGTAGCAGGACTCAATTGTGTGATGACCACTGTTATGAGGTCTAGGAGCTACTTCATTCAGTAAAATCTGTTTAAAAGGGAAAACACCAAGAAGTTAGTCAAAGACAGCAAGTTCCGGAGACCGAGAGTAATGAAATGCATTGCAGAGAAAATATAACACTCTGAATTACAAGTACAACCTGACCATCCTTTGTCAAAAACAACTCCACTGCAAACACACCAGCACCTTCTAATGAGCTGACAGCTTTATGTGCAACATCAATGGCAAGTTTTCTGATCTTCCATGGTACATGAGCAGGAGCCTTAACTATATGACAAATGTTTTCTCTGCAAGACTCAATGTCTTCAATCAGATGTAAGCAGATGCAACGATAAGAATTGATAAACATTATCACATCAAACTCATTTGACAAACTCTAATATTGTTGCTACCAAATGCACTGAAAACCAAAAAATAGCTACAAGAAAGAACATGGAAATGTCATATCTGTATCATACTTGTGGATAGTTTCAACAACAGGGTAACAGGAGATGGAATTGTCTCTTCCTCTACCCACAATGACAGCTAGCTCCTTTACAAAGGGAGTCCATTTCTCAACATATAAATCACAAGCAAATCCTCCAAGAGCTGGAAAATATCATAAATATTACATTAAAAAAAGGAGTTGATCCACCACCACCTGTTTCTATATAGAAAATAAAAATAAGAGCCACAAACTTGGCATGAAATGCAGCAAGGATGAGGAAATTAAAGTAGATCATTAGATATAATTGAAATGGCAAGACTAGATTTATGAGGTTCAAGGAACAATTTAGCAAACAACGCCCTTGATCATAAAATGATAAGAAGTCAACTGCCAACCACTGTTCAAAATCACCTAGACATTCAAAACGAAAGCCTATGACTATGAACATGATGAGAGGTATGCAAGTATGACAAAGAAAGGTTGGAGAAATAATGGAGAGATGAAGCAGGTAGTCAGACAAGCTTAATTCCTACAGTATATTCAAGAAAACTATCAAAAACTGTGAAAAGATGAGTATTAACAAGAGAGTTTGTAAAGCATAATCATTCAAAAACATCAAGTCAAGCTATTGAAAGCCTTTCCTGTCTGGGCAAAGAATGTAGCAGGTCTCAGCAGCTCTTTGCTAAAGTGGTTAAGGATACGAGGGAAACAACTTCCTGTTGTTGCCTTGGATTAACATATTTGAAATTATGAGCTCTAGACACCATGAATATAGCATAATCTAAACCATGACACAATAACACAGATTCCCAATTGTCAAGAGGACGTAATTTTTCCATTTGATAGGTCCCACATTCTTTCCAAGAATTTGATAATGTCATCAAAAAAATTCCAACGCCCTGGGAGGGGCCAGTTTCATTTTGTATGATTCTACACCCAAAAACCCAGCTTAAAGGTCTAAAGCATCTTGTGGTTGGGTCTCCACAAGCCAAATAGCAATTATGCTTTCCCAGTGTCTAATCCAGACAAAAGAACAAGAGACGAAAATAGCCTTTATTAAAATGTATGATATATCTTCTCTAGCGACAGCATTTGGATCCTTCACATTTAGAATGACAATTAAGAAATGGTGAATACTAAACTGCTGTTAATCAATAGCATATAGGAATACAAGTGTAGCATTTCTCAAGCCTAAATAGGATACCAATTTTTTTAGTAATTGAACTTCAGTAAAGAACATCCTACCATTTACTGCAGAAGTAAGCTCCACTTCATTCTTAGCAACTGCATTCCCACGCCCATCATAAGCTAGCCTTCTGCTCTTGAGCATTAGAGGATAGCCAAATAAGTCACCTGCCCTCTTGGCACCTTCTAGATCATCAATCTGTATCAGTCATACTTCAATTCCAGTTAACTAGAGCATATGAAACTAATAATAGGTAATGAAAACTGTAGGTAGCATCCTCCAGGGAAATACTTGTAAACAGCAACCAACCTGCATAAAATCAGGAAGGGGAATCCCTTGCCGAGAAAAATGAACCTTCTGGAGATATTTATCCTGTAAGATTGAAAACAAGGATCCACCAAGAAATTTCATCATGAAGCCAAAATCGTTTTTGGTTTTAAAGTCAAATCAAAATTCCTTACAAAGTAAGTCTAAATGCCAAAGTAGCATATGGTTTGCAAAATAGCATAACCAGTTAACTCTGAAAATTAAAAGGGGTATACTTGGATAATTCTAATAGTAGAAGCTTTTGGTTGGCAATCAACTCCTTGCTGCTCAAGCTTCTCCATCGTAGCAACATCAACATGTTCAATATCCACAGTCAACACTGCACATCTACAACACCACAATGACAAAATTAAATACAAAAGGACACAAAATCTCCAATACCCACAACTGAATTCCATAAATACCGAACCTTTTTGCGAATTCCTGAACCGTTGCACTATCATTAAAGCTTCCAACCATATGATCACACGCAATCGAACTCGCTGGACAATTCACAAGTGGGTCCAAAACCATGACTTTAATAGCCATTTCTGAAGCTGCTTGGCATAACATACGGCTCAATTGCCCACCTCCCAATACACCAACAATCACCTCGGAGACTCCATGAACTGGCAAGTAATCTTTCCTATTTTCACCACATTAAACAATCTAATCACTCAGCTCCGACAAGATACCAACCAAGACAGGGATTTATTTTTATATTTATTTTCTATCAAAAACTCTATCAGCCAGGCACTATATAATAAAACCAAAAGGCAATGAAAACACAAACTTGAATAAGACATGCAAAAAATCCATCTGGGTACTGATAAAATTCAATAAAAAGAAAAGAAAACAAATTGGTATATGGGCACGAACCTGAAAGAAGTATCGTTAGTGTCAGTTGATGCTTGACAAGCCAAGACTGGACTTTGGTATTGTTTGAGAGGCTGTTTTAGCGAAGAGGAAGAAGTAGAGGAGTTGGTGTGCTTGACCATGAAAGATAATCTTGTTGAAGAGGAAGAACAAGGCTTGAAACAAAAATCAGATTTTGAAAACACTACAAGTCTTGGCACTGAGGTTGTCTGTTGCAGAAGCATCATCCTTGTACCTGAGGCGGGTTTTGTGGCAGGGGTTTTGTCTGTACTAGTAACTAGGAAGGTAATGGAGTGTCAAACGTGAGACACTTGCTTCCTAGGTTTTTTTTTGTTTTTTTCCACATGTGTCTAGGCAATGTTTCGAACTGTGATCCATTCAAGCAGCATGTGTTGTAGTGAGCTTGAAACACTCAATTGAAGAGGAATTTGACTCTTGCTCCTCAGTACCATAACCTATATATATATGTGAAAACCAAAATCTAAGAGACATATGTTATATCTAAAAAACAAAATACCGCCTAGCATTACAGAAACACTAAATATCCAATAACCATTAAAAATAAAATAAAAAATTCAATCTTTAAAAGTAAAACTATTTTAGTCCTTAAAAGGACTCGTCATTTTCTATTTATTAAATATTATCGAGTTTCATGCTGATGTATGGTACAAGAATATTAAGGTTCAAATTTATATTTTATGTTTATTTGAATTATGATTTTTGTTCCATGCTCCCGTTTTTAATTAGAGTAATTTTAAGGACAATAAAAAAAAACCTATGCCAATTGTAAATGCCTGGAAAAGAACTTGAGGGGGAGTTTTATTGCTTTACCGATTAAAGTGGTTGCGTGTTTATTTTTGCATTTAAATTTTTTAAAAAAAATTAATTTTTTTTAAATTATTTTGTCAGGAGTTTGAATTGTTTTAATGTGTTGATATTAAAAATAAATTTTTAAAAATAAAAAAATATTATAAAATATTTTTAAATATAAATATTTTAATTTTTTTTTTTGGTATCAAGCAGAAGTGTAAGTAATTATTATTAGTGTATAATTCATGTAGTCAAATGTAATTACTTTGAATTGTTTTGATATACTAATGTGAAAATAAATTTTAAAAAATATAAAAATATATTATTTTAATATATTTTTAAATAAAAAATACTTAAAAAAACAACTGCTATCAGAATCTTAAATATAGCTTGATGATTAAAAGTTTACATAGCATGATAGTGTAAAGCCTTGATGCCATGCTTTTCTTCCTGTTCTTTTTTGTTATGTCTAGCAGAAGTGCAAGTACTTATTATTATTTATTAAAATTTAAGAGTTAAATAATTATAAATTTTTTACCAGATGGTTAAGGGGATATTTATATCCCCTAAACCTTATCATTTTTTAAAAAGAGAAAGACTGGAAATTTTTTTGTTTTTGGTAACATTAATGAGAGGTATATCATTAATAAGATAGTAAGTATGGTAAATCCTTTAAGAATAAATATAGAAAAATTATTATCTTAATATGAACAATTATTCTAAATGGTTAGACATGATAGGTTAACATATTTTTAACACTTATATTGTAGAAGATTGTCCAGAATCAGACATATAGCCTTAGAGTTTAGTATTGTTCAAGTTTTTTGGGTTTGATATATTCGTCAAACCCACATTATCTTGTATATCTACATTAATTTGAGTTTGGCAGACTGTCGATTCCAAGTAGATCTGGTATATTTTCTTAACCCGCATTACCTTAGACTTACTTAACTATTAAGCCCAAATATTTTATATAGATTTTTATAAATAAAAATTGTAACAAAAAAAAATCTCAATCACTAGTCATTTCAAATTTACAAATACATAATGTTGGCTTATTGATTTTCACTTTTGTAATATTTGAATGGTCAAGTTTAATATGCAAACACAAAAATAAACTATTGTACCACAATGCATTCACTAATCACACTCAAAACCTGAAAAATAAAGAAGAAAACCCCCTCCAAACGCAGGTCTGAAGGGGGGCAAGGGAATTGGTATTAACATCACTGAATTTGTGATGACTGCAAGCCAAGGAATAATGAGAGATGACACTATTAATTTGATATTCAATCCTATGGTTTCTGTCCAGAGAGAAAACAATCAAGCTTGTGATACTGTACACTTGATTGCGATCTTCTTTGCCAGGTTTAGCAAATTTTCTATACTTTGCGCATCAATGTCTTTTTGCATAAAATGTCTCTAACGCAAAGAAAGAATGCATTGGAGTACTCACACTTGTCATGGTTCTTACACAACAGCCTTAAGCAGTGATTGGCCCCTGCTCCCTTTTCGGTATCCCGATCTTTCGTATTTCTTTCAGGTGAGAAGCTATCTCCTTGACAAAATGAAGCCCTTCCTCATCGTATCTGATTGAGTTAACGATGTGCTCAAGGAAATTCCGGTCTGCCTCGAGAGCTTCCAACCTCTCACTTATATCAGAAACTTCATTTACGAGAGAGTCTAGATCAATTTCTCGAGGGGGCATAGGAGAGCTTTCCCCACTATAAAAAACCTCATTGTTCTCGTTACCATTGAAAAATTTCTCAAGTGCAGAAACATGTCCTTGAACAGGCTCGCTTCTTCTATCAGTCATCGATAATTCATTCTTTTCTGCCCCAATGTTCTGTTCGACACCCACTTTGTTATTCGGCTCCCTCAAGTCATTTCCTTTTTCTCCTTCGAGATGTTCACCGTTGATCAAGTCTAAGCTTAGCCCATTGTTAGATAACAGATAAAGCTTCCTTTTCAACCTCTTCAGACTTTGTGTAATATATGACCTTTCATCTTCAAACTCTAACAAAGAACTATTCACAGTAACGATGTTCTTATCCCCAAGTGACATGTTCGTTGCTTCAACTTTATGGCAGACATTAGGTTTTTCTGTAACCGAGTTTCTATTGGTGGTTGTGCTATCTTCTATCCAGCCAGCTTCTGAGTGATCCGCACTTGAACCTGTTTCCTTTCTATCAGAAATCGGTGTCTGAAAGATTGATTCATCGGGGAACTTACTCCTGTAAAACTCAAGCTCCTCTTCTAGATCTTGGACCTCTTTCTCCTTCTCTGTGAGAAGGTCGTTCTTTTTGCGCAGGGCCTCCGTATCATACTCAGATTGCTCCTCCATCATTCTTAGGTACTGCAGAGCTTCCATGTGGAGTGTTGCCTTCTCCTCCTGTAGTCTAGTAATCATGGCCATAGCTTGATTTGCAGCAATTGTGGATGCATTCCTTTCTTCCTCCAATTCCTTGTACAATGCACTAAGCAGCTTTTTATCATGCTCAACCTGCCTTTTTAACCGATCAACGGCACTTTCGCCTTCAATTTCACTGACAATACTTCCATCCAAAGATAGACAAGATTCATTTCTTTCAAGTGTGATTCGCTTTTGAAGAATATGCATTCCTAAGACACTAGAAGCATCAGAAATCCTTAAATCATCACTGTTTGATGATAATTTAGGACTAACAGGGACTCTAGGACTGATAGGAACTCTAGGACTCATAGCATTCATTGACTGGTCTCTAGAAGTGGAGAGCTGTGAAAGTAAAAGCTTCAACTCTTCGCTAAATCTTGAAGAATCCTTCCCAGCCCTTTGTTCAGAAAGAACACCAGACAACTGTCTTCCCCTATTGCCAACAGCTAGCTTATAAGCATCACTGAGATCCAATAAGTTTGCAAATTGCTGACCATTTTCACCTGAAATAGGGTTTATTTCTGAAGCTGTATCAGTTCTTCTAGCTGGCTGACTTTCTGCCTTGCATAGATCCTCACAATCCATCACATATGCCTGCCAATCTTCCACTTCTCTGGCTATACCTGTGGAATATAGCAATTAAGTGTGAGAAGGTAACCAAAATATAAATTAGCATCATTCACAATAATTTGGGCTTGCTTTGTAGCCCCTACAGAATAAAATTATTCAATCTCAAATTCCATCACCCTACAAGGAGTTTGCTTCAAGTTCAAGTTCTCCCTGGCGTGTATCGCATAATTCTTAAACATGTTAAACATTTGAATGTGTAAATGATATTTCTCGGAAATCCTTAATATGTATTGGGTGCAACTCAAACGTTATTTTATTACTTGAGAAAAAGAACTGCTATGTACTAAGGCATGTGTGTCATATTTGTATTCTATACAATTATATACTAGAAAGGAGCTTTTTTTTTTCTTTTCCTTTTTTATTATCCCAGTGCATCCTTTGTTTATAAAAGAAGCACCAAC
This sequence comes from Populus alba x Populus glandulosa, assembly GCA_033617975.1. NCBI lineage: Eukaryota > Viridiplantae > Streptophyta > Magnoliopsida > Malpighiales > Salicaceae > Populus > Populus alba x Populus glandulosa. Next base: position 3,119,316 of record CM066155.1, on the reverse strand, counting down.
ACAATTTTGTAGAAGGAGTTTGAACTTACATCTCTCTTTTAATCCTTGAACAGGATTTTCTGCTCCATTTGATGATGGAAGGAAATCAGCAAGAGAAATAAGCTTTCTCTCATCTGAAATTTTGACAGGATTCTCTCTCCATTTTGATGATGGATGAACAATGTTCACCGAAATAATCTTGCTTTCTTTCGATGCTTCCAATGGAGTTTCTTTGGCATATGATGATCGAGGAACTTCGTCTAGAGAAATATTCTTTCTTCCTTTTGGCGCTTTTCGAGGGCTGTCTCTGGAAATTGATGATGGAGGGAGTTTATCATGGGAAATGAACTCAGGAAGTGCAAAGGAATTAGCCTTCCAATCAGCTTGTTGCCATTTAAGCTCTTCCAAATCATGTCCAATAGGAAATGCAGATGCTGTTGCTGTAACGTTGTGGGACTGGATAACATCTGATAGCACCTTCGAGGTCAAAATTGATGTCTCAGGTGCAGAGACCGGATCAATCAGTTTCTCTGAGGCAGAATCATCGACTAATATGATAGTGCGAGGCTCTGGCTGCACGTATCCAACTGAAATATCTTTGCGAGTTGCAGCATTTGCACCACCATCATCAGAAAAAAACATGACTTCAGATTCAGTATCAGAAATGAACTTGAGTTCAGTGTAACCTACATGAGATAAAGGATCAAACCCACTAGTTTTTCGACGGGTGCTTCTGATGGATGTTGATCTTTTACTTTTCTTTATGTTACTGCAATCATGTTTAATGGTACCTGACAAAGGAACATCAAGATTAGCAGCCCCGGAACCAACTGATGCAGCCCGCATCAAGTTTTGGAAATATCCTCTCGGAATCCATGGTTCATTGCAGCAAGAACATGGTCTCGCAACTGAACTATGATCGTCAAGTAGTGGGTCCCGATCTAAACCAAAGCTAGAATCCTCCCCCAGCTTCCCAACCAACAATCTATATGTTTCAGCATTGGACTTATTGGTGGTGGCAAATGAGAAAAGGCAATTTTCACACATTCCATGGACATCGACGAGATTGTTGTGAGCGTGACAGAAAACCAGGGATGAGACCTCCAACTTATGATTGCCACAGATCAAATCGCAATAATATCTCAACTTTCTAGAGCCCAGAATATGATCCAGTCTTGAGCATAGCAAACATGGGGTTTGCAATTCCCATTGACATGCAAATCTTGTAATTAAATACGAGAAAATAGCATTGGTGAAGAGCATACACATTAGCAACCATTCCAAAACAGCAGATGCCAAAGCAGTGCTGATACTCCAGGACTTTTTCTTTGATTGAATAGATGAAACCCCACTGGCAGCCATGCTCCAGCAGGATTAAAAAATTTCAGAATGGGATATTGATTAATCGAAGGAACAGAAACTCCAACCCTCCTGAAATGTTCAACAATCCGAAGCAAGATTCAACACTGTAATAAACCTGAAGAATATTGGAGACCTGAAACTAATAAAATAAAAAGAATGTCGGAGACATGTTTCCACATCAGAAGCTAGCAGACCATATTCTATTTCATGATAAAAACTTATAATCTGATTCCGAATCCAAATCTATAACTTCTTTTCTTTCTTTTGATAATTTGGGAGAAAGTTCTAAATCGATAAAAGCAAATATAAATGTGCAGCCAAAGCTTGACAAGAAAAGACAGAACTCAAAGGAAAAGACAATACCCATGCACCAGGATACCAAAAAACATGGAAAAAACCCGGTGACGTGATAAGCCAGAGCTAACAGGTCAACATTTGAATAATGGAAAACCTCCCCATTTTCACAGTATCAACAACCACAAAACCCCATTTAGAACCCAAATTAGGAGCTTACTATTAAAAAAATGCATTTTAGCCAAAATTAGAAAATGAAAATGAAAGTAACAACAGATAGCCAAAGCTGAGAAGCAAAAACAGTTTTTTTATTTTAAAAAAAACAATTACAAGACTAGAATTGAATTAAATGATGAATTTTAGAAATCAAAAGTCTTTAAAATTATTAGAGAATAATATAAATTATATTTTAAAAACTTAACTAACAGTTTAAATATTTAGATTAAAATAGTTTTTTAACATGGTATTAAAACCTTGATAATTAAATGACCACGAGTTCAAATTTTATCATTCATATTTATTTAATAAAAATTAAGCACAAGATAGTATGAGTTTGTGTAAATTTCAAGTTTAAAAAATTTTCACTCAATAAAATATATTAAAAAATAATATAAATAATATCTTGAATCATCATCTAACAATTTAAATATTTAGATTAAGAAAAATCCTTGACAAAAATTAACGTCCATAGCAGAAGAGAACACAAAACAAAACCCTTGTAAGGAATTTAAAACCAATACTATTAACAAAGAAAAAACATAACATTAAATTCTTGATCGTAGAAGAAGAAATATATAAATAAAAAAGTCAAAGTTGAACAGACTGACCTGTGCAGGTAAAGAATCCAAGAAACCACCAAGAATTCAGAGCCAGAGACTCAAGTCAAAGTGACCCATCTTCACGTCTAAGACACGAAACAAATCCCATGTAGCTGTTATCTCAGTAATTTTTTTTAAAAAAAAAAAAAAAAACAGACAGGAATGTACAAAGAGAGAGAGAGATAGAGAGAGAGAGATTCAAACAGAACAAAACAAAAACAAGACAAGTACTTGTTTTTTTATTCTCCAAGTATTTGATTATAAATACAACAGTGCACGTTGTTTTCAGACATTGACAATATTAAAATGTCGAAAGAGAAGACAACAGAGGAAATTCAAGCAGACCAAAAGCTAAAAGTCGGCTTTGTTGATGAGAGACAAGAGACCGAAAGTCTTGCCCTTCGAAAAAAAGACTTGAAAAAGACTACTTTAAAGATTTGAAAGAGACCACTTATTTTTTTTTTGGTTTATCAAATACTACTAAAATAGAACAGCAAAGATTCCCGCGAAAATTAACTGTCAAAACTGTTTTATTTAGATTTTTAGTGCTAGACATTTCTAAAAACTTTACTGGTTCTCGTGATGTCACGTACGTGATCCTCCAATTTATTTGATATGCATAGAGTAAAAGAAAAGTAAACAAAAACACAAAAAGCTCCAAAGTCTCCGGAGAAGCATGCAAAAAGGTGTGCAAAGTCTAAGCATGGTTTGGCAACTTCCCTCTACATCCATAGAACAAGAATTTACATAAATGAAATCTGAACAGTAAGTCCCTTATTTTTTTAGAACCACTAAAAATTTATATAATTATTTATTTCAAAACTCATATAATTAATAAAAATATATTCAAACTAGCCGAACATCTATATTAATAAAAAAAAATTACATAAGTTAAATTCAACTCTTATTTCTCTCATTTAGCTTGCAGCTACAAGCTACTGCCAAGGAAACTCTCTCTGCCTTCATTCTCCACTCAGTTGTCTCTGCTTTGCTCTTACAAATGGTTTCTATTTAGAGTTGAAGATGGGGAACACACATTCCATTTCTAGCCATGATTTTTTCCAATGAATCACCACAAATCCTCCATTAATCTGCATTCATGATTGTAGCCTTTGTTAACCCCTTTCCTCAAGTCTTTTCTCCATCTCATCAGAGCTAGGATTTTGTGAGTTTGTCTTCACACTCAATATATATTAGCATCTAAATGAATTTATTCTTCTAAATACATGAAGTTAGTATAGTTAAAATTGCTCAAAACAAAAATTAATTTTGATTAACGCATAATCTAACATCTACGATACTTTTTATTGTTGAATAAAAAAAAATCTAGCTGAATAAATAAGATCTGAAATACTAAATATTTATTTAGTATTTCAAAGAGGAGTCTTATCACTAACTTATTAGATAGAATACATATATTCGACTAGTCATACTCATTTATGTATTATCTATATTTGATTAGTTATACTTATCTACGTGTCTTAAGTTTTAATCTCAAAATAAGTGTAAAACAAATCCTTCCTAAATGTGGTTAACCTAAATTATATCCAATTTTTCTAAAAATAAATAAAAATTAGAAGGTTTAAAATTCACAATAGCTCAAAACACTTATTGTTTAATGATATGGTTTTTATAATTTTGATATCAGTCAATCTGACCCTATGATTTCCATAAAAAGAGATTGAATCCTTTCTATTTTGAATTTAAGATGATGTTATTAATCCCTGTCTCCTATTTCATTTCAAATTTTTGTTAAAGTAAAAAATTTAAACTACAATAATAATGATCTATGTCATTGGTTGGTTAAAAAGTTTGACGTGATTGTAAAGTTTGATGGAATTAGACGAAGAGATAATTTTTTTTCAAATTAAAAAAAATCAAAAACAAAATAAAATGTCACAAAAATCAAAACCACATCTACCTTCATTGTTATTGAACCCTTTATCCATCTCAACATAATATGCACATCAAATGGCAGAGAATTGTTTGGTTTCTTTTTGGGTTTTTCAAATTATTTAATTATTGTAATCTTTGAATGTTTTTTTTATTGAAACCTTCTACTTTTTTTTTCATATTGATTGAGTCTATATGCTTTTTGTTTTGTTTTGCTATTCTCACTCCATTATAACGCACTTAGTTTATGAGTTGATGTAACACTCTACCTTCCTAAATAAATGACACGTGTTATTTTTAAGTTTTAATCAAAACAACTCAAAAGTATAAGAATCAATTTATTTTTCATTTTTCTTTTTCACATTATTAATCTCATCCTAAATGTGCAAAAAAGTTTCATATATGGTACTCCATTATAGTAAAATTATAAAGAGTTTTTTTCAATTATTATTATCATCACGTGCACGACATCAAATGATAGACCTGCCTCTTGAGTGTGTTGAAAATGTGGTTTTGGGTTTAATCATAAGCTTATGATTATTAGGTTTAGAGTCACCACCTAATGTTATAGTTACTAGAAAACATAATAGTCTGTGAGAGTCTAGGTAATGAACTGGTTATACAAGGAAAAGATGCATCACCCTCAGTGCATCATATCTAAGGTAAGTTGCATTGTCATTTGATTATTATTCTAAGTCGTGTTTCTATCTGTTGGTTTTGTTTAAGATACAAGGCAGATCTCATTTCATGGAAAAGTCTATACATGATTGGGTTATCTTAACCTTTCTAAGATCCAAACTTATTTATTTCTTAAATATAGCTAAGACCTGACATTCTAAATGACAAACCAATTATAATTAGATTTTTTGTATTTTGATCAAGCTCTAATGGATAATCATAAACTAGCTACGAAATTCATTTTTGCATTATTTAAAACATGATAAAAAGGTAGTTTAATGTTTTTATATTAGAAAATATTCATGAAAAAACTTTAAGACTTGATTGTATGCATGAAAACCAAAAACATTTTTTTTTTGTTTTTTGAAATGAAAGTTTATTTTTGAATTTTTAGATTTTTTTAGATTTTTTTTAAGTTTCATAGGAAACCGAGTACTATTAATATCAAATTCATAACTTACAATGTAAGTCTACAGCTCTATATTATGTAAAATTATTGGAAAAACACGTAAGGGACCCATAAATATTTTTAAAAATACCTTTTTGAAAAAATTGAAAATTTTGTAATATTATTATATATATTATTTATTTATTATAAGTGAGTTAAACTTGACCAAGTCATCTGGGCTGAACCCAGACAGATCGAGTTAGGGTGACTGACGACCTAACAGACCCCTCTCTCTCTCTCTTTCTCTCTCTTTTAAAAAATAAACGTTGGGATAGGCTGAAACAAGTTCAGCCCGGCTAGGTGGGGCCGACTGATGGTCCAACAACCTTTTTTTTCTTTTTCAAGCTAAACCCAGCCTAACCATCTGAGCTGGGTTGAAATGGGTGCAACCCAAGGCCTACATGGTCATTGACCCAGCCTAATGATCATGTTAATTATTTTGCATTTTACGTACATAACAAGTTCGCATTATGTATGCAAATGGCTATAATTTTTGCAGCTAAGGGGGAAGAATAAGATTACCTGGCGTGAGGAATGGCTAGCTGGTGGTGCTGGGAAGATCGAAGTGTGGCTAATATTGGCAACGATGGCAAAGGCATGGCAAATTAAGAGAGAAAAGGTTGGTCGATGAAAAACCAAGGGGAAAGGCTGGTTTTTTTTCTTCCAATTTCGGACTCGAATTTCTTCTCCTCAAATGCCTAGAACCCACCCCTATTTATAAGGGGTGAAAGAGAGACATTTTATCTTAATCGGAGACAAATATTGGTCCTTAATTTAATTGGGAAAGATCTCAACCGTTTGCCACTTTGGGGTGGCACTATGGTGGCTGTAAAGGCAATCAGCCGGCGAGACCTACTCCGTGGTGTAATACAATATCAAACCATCATAGTGGTGTATGATTTGTCCAGTTTGATTGAGAGATGAAGTATTAAATGCTCTGAAAAGGTAGCCACCTATGTAGCCTTTCCGGGTAAAAAAAAGAAGATGATAAATAGTAACCAGACGACTTGTCATCTGGTTTTTTTTAATGGACAAATCTGACTCTGTTTTGGCTTTATGGTTTTGATTTAGGAATTTGGTTAAAGTTCATTTTAGTCTTTTGGTTTTTAATTGCTTTTAATTATATCCCTAATTGACCTCGAACTTCTAATTTTATGCAATTTTACCCCTACTGAATTTCAACATAAGCCCCGAATTTCAGAGTTTTTTTCATTTTGGTCCTTGATCTTGGATTTATGCAAATTGACCATTAAACTTTAAGTTTTCTTCAATTTCACCCTTGTCTTTAACCAAATCGAGTTTCTAGAATTAACACCTTTTCCATAAAAAATATTAGCTATTAATTTCTTCAATTTAACTTCTAATTAACTGTAAACTTTGATTTTCTTATAATTTTACCCCTAATTTCAAGCAATTGATTTTGTAAAAATTAAATTTGGTCATCTAAAATTTCAAACTTCTCAATTAAGCCCAAACTAGACCCTCCAAACTTAATTTTTCACCAATTAAGTCTGTAATAAAATTAATTTGACTCATTAAAAGTATAATTAAGTCCTACACCTAATTAAATCTTTTAATTGGATCCAAATTAATTCTTAAACATAATTAAACTTTTAATTTGGCCCATGATTAAATCAAATTGACCTGCTAAAAAATAATCTAATTATATTCCTGGACTTAATTTTTATTCAGGTCCGTCCAAAAATCATTTGATTTGACCTTAAATATTCATTGTCTCCTAAATCTTGGGTACAATATAATATGATATGATTAGGCTTCAAATTTTATCCAAAATTTCAACTTGATTTTTCTTTGTATATCTAGAACCTTTCCCGGCTAGCTTTTGCCAAATCATCGGTATTATTTTTATTATTGATTATATATATATATATATATATTACAAAAAAAAATTAAATTTTAGAGAATAACCAAACAATTTTGCATTTTTGCTCATGTTTTGATTGTTTTTTGCTCATGTTTTGCCCCTTTGCTGTTGGGCTTGAGTTTAAACCCATATTTTCTCTTCTTGAACTTGGTTTGCAGCCCTTTTATCTACTTCATTAAGCTCAGCCTTAAGCCCGCATTCTCTCTTTCTCATTGTGCTCGTTAAGTCAATTGATGCCTGATGATTTATTAGAGAGAGGGATTTTATAATCATAGTTTAAATAATTTTTTGAGTAAATTATCGGTTATTCTATTTTATTCTTTCTTTAGTTCTTGACATTACAATATTGTAATATATTAGAGGAAACTGATATGATTTGAAATAATTTCGAATTTTAAATTAGTTATTCAAGCATACAATTCTATTGACACAAAAGTAACAGTTTCGATCTCACTTATATGTGAAAAAATATTTGTCAAGTCCTGTGATTATTCATATGATAGTCATGGGAAACTTACATGATTGTTAACTTCAAGACTCGTTGAATTAATTAAGGTGCGTGCAAACTGGCCCGGACACCCACATTAATCATATATATTTGTGTGTGTGTCAATCTCGAGATGTCTAACTTAACTGGTCAGACCTTAGGTTTGTTCCTTAGAAATCACTGGTTCGAGTCTCTCAAATCTTATAGCCATAAAAGGCTTACATGATCATTAACTTTAATGTCCGTGGAATTAGTCGAGGCATACACAAGATGACCCGGATACCCACATTAACAATAATAATAATAATAAATTCTTCAATCGTTCAAGAACACTCAAGTTTTGACATAAAATATTAATTCTATAAATAGAAAAAATCATTAAAATATTATAAGAAAAAATATATCTTCCACTTAAAACTCTTTCCCGGGATACGAAACCTAATTAACTAATATACGTATCCATTTCTAGGTTCAAAGAAATATGAAAATTGATAAAAACCCGATACTAATTCATGAAAAAAATTATATACAACCGATCGAATTGAAGACACTTTCCAAGCCAGGGTTTATTTTCTGCTTGGTTGTTAACATTCTAGTTTTCTTGGCACATGTTTCATATCTGTATTATTAAATTATTTTGTTGTATTTTTCTCTAATCTAATAGGATGTTTTGAATTATGTATAAATGAATAAATTTGAAGATTTATTAAATTAAAATGTTTGATTTTTAAAATTTAAATTTATTTTGTATAAAGTTTGATAATTATAATAAAGTTATTAAGTTTGGTTCTCAAAACATACATAATATATTTTTACTAATTTATTTACAAGCATAGTTAGCATTGAAATAATAGTTTGATATTATGATTAAAATAAATATAAACAAATATAAAAATAAATAGTCTAATATATTTTTTTAAATTTTCATCTTGATCATAGCATATATTTAAAGTGTGTTTAGAAATGCGGTTGAACTGTGCTTCTGAATTTTTAAAAAAAAATTATTATTTTTTTAAAAAAATTATTTTTTTTTATATTTTTATATTGTTTTGATATACTAATATCAAAAATAATTTTAAAAAAATAAAATATTATTTTAATATATTATCGAGTAAAAAACATATTAAAAACAATTTCTATCATACTTTTAACAGTTCTTAAATAATATTTACAGTTGAAAACTCAATTTGAAAAAAATAAATTGATAAATTAATGAAAATCATAATTACAATTACAATTACATTTACAACTACAACTATATTATTATTATTATGTTATTATTATTGTTATTAAAATAAAATCTATTAATGTTGCTAGATAAGGTGCATCATGTAAGAAATAATTCTTTTCAACACCCATACGTACGTAATTTCAGTAAGTATAAAATCTAGCAATGTTAGCATTAAATTATATGTGGATCTTTTTATTTTAAGGAGTACTTTTTATTTATAAATGACATAAATAGAAATTAATAATATAATCATGAATAAAAATTCTATGACTCCTTTTCGTTTATTGATTTTTTAAAAAATATTAGTTTAGACGATTGTCAAAAAGAATGATACAAATTTTATGAGTTTTTTCCCCTATAGGATTCAAAAGTAACTTAAGACAATGACAAGATATCCTCGGGTTTTTTTTTTTTTTTTAAAAGACTATAACTTAATAATTTCATGAGTTCTGATATAATTGTATTATTTCTAAATTTTAATATTATTAACTATTATTGGCTTTTTCTTAAGCATTGTAATAGTTTTATAGGGAAAAAAATAGAGAAAATGAGATTAATTTATTTTCAGAAATTAATAATTTATTTTTCTTAATTAAAAAGGAAGTTGAGGATTTATATTTTAATTTTGATGTATGTTGTAATGTTAGGATTATATTAAGAGTGTTATAATAATAATAAAAATGTTTAAGGAATTTATGCTTTTACTTGTGTATTATGGAAAAGTTTTTTTTGTTTTCTATTTAGCATTGTATTTCTATTTATATTTGGGTGTATTTCTAAAGTATTTCTAACATGAAAAAAATATTAAATTGATATATTTTTAGTTATTTATTATGATTTTAATGTACTGGTGTAAAAATTAAATAAATAAAATATTTTGATATATTTTTAAATAAAAAAATATTTTTGAAAAGTATCATGCATCATAGTACTAAACACGCATGTTTAGCATTGCAGTCAAAATATCGTTTGCCAAAAATTTAATTTTTTTTATTAAAATTATTTTTTTAGTGTTTTTGGGATCGTTCGATGTGTTAGGATCAAAAATAAATTTTAAAATATAAAAAAATTATTATTTTAATATATTTTTAAATTAAAAAAAATTTCAAACACAAAATTTACAGTACTTTCAAATATGCATCAATCTATGTTTTATTTTACTCTATCATCAAGGCACAAAGCTTGGGAGTCCTAAAACAAAAACAAAAACAAAAAAGAGTACAAAACCAAATCAAAGATAGTTAGTTAGTTGACTGTCTTACTTTCTCATACAAAGCAAAGCAAAATGGATACAATGCCCCTTGAAGCCGCAATTATAAAATTCCCAAAGAAAAAACATTAATTCCAAAAAACCCAAAGGAAAAAACACCCTTAAAAATTTCATTGACACAAATACCCCGTCTCTCTCTTATCATCCAGCTCTGTATTTCCCTTCTCAGCCCTTACAAACCCTACACTCCCTCTTCTGCCCTTCTCTCTATTTTCCCAATCTCGCCCTTCTCTCCTCCTTGCCCTTCTACTCTCCCTTTGTTTTATTTTTCCCGATCTCTCCCTGCTCCCTTACCCGCCTTTTTTCAAATTCTCCTTCTCTATTTTTTTCTCTCCGAACACATAATTACAGACAGAGAACCCTAATTTTATTTTTGGGTTCGATCTTTACCTGTACCAGTGTCTACACTTGACAAGTTCAGATTTTGATCGATTGCCATTTCATGTTTTTCCATGTTTAGAATGTTCAAGGTTGGTTTTTCTTTTCTGGGTTCTGATTATATTGTTTTGCTTTTGAGCTAGGGTTTTGTTTGACTTTTTTTTGTGATGTTATGGTTTTAGGTAGTTTTTCTTTTGAAGTAATTGCTTATGTTTCATGTAGTTTTGAGCAAAACCCAGTTCTTGTTGTTGGATTGTTTTGCCATGTCAGGGTTTTTTTTTCCTTGTCCTGGTACGATCTCTGTTTCAAGTGAGGGTTTTTTCCAGTGTGTACTTTTAGTCTCGATTATGTTCTTGTGAGTGTTTTAACTGATGAGTATTTTTTGGTTTTGGTTTGAAGTTGTTGTTGTTGAATAGTTGCGGAAGGGAATCTGTAAATGACGAGTGTTGTTTTCTTCTTTCACAATGGGAGATGATTTCTGACTAAATTTCGAGTTTTTTTTTTTTTATAATGTTTCTGGGTTCTTTAATTTATTTCTTGAGATAATTGAATTATTCCTTTTCTCAGAAACCTCACAAACTTGGTTTCCTGTGTGCTGTTTTGGTGCCTAGAAACTGTGGATGTAAGAAAGGGGGGACTGTAGTTTCGGGTGGTTTGTTCCTTTGGCGTGTGTGTGTATGTATGATGGTCCCCGAGCATCTAATTATCCATAGGAGAAACAAAATAGTTTCCTTTTCTTATTTTGTCTGCAATTGCAATTTTCCTAGAAGGGATAAAAGGGTGACACAGTCTTTTTAAATAGCTCATTTGTTGTGTGTGCGTGTGTGTGTGCGCGCGTGCGGGGGGGGGGTTACGTATTCAAATAAGGAAGAAAGTCAAGAACAGCCAAGGGTGGATTTCACATTTTTGCATGTTCTTGTGTTTGCATCTTTTTATCTGTACTTTTGTTGTGAAGTCATGTTTTTATCAAAGCTTTGAGTATGGATGTGAAAGATCTGGAAGGACTCTCCAATTTACAGTTCTGTTTGCTCGACAGGTTTGCACTGATGCTGTGGGTACCATATCAACTTGAAATTGATAGTTTGTTCCAGGCTCTGATTTGTTGCAGCTGCTGATATATTGCGAGTGATAGATTCAATGGCTAACCATGACTTGATACTTGGGCAAAGTCACAATTTAGGGCTCAGGCAGAATCAACAGCTGGTCTTAGGCCATGATCACAATTTGGGTCTAGGCCAGAACCATGATTTGGAACTGGGGCAAACACATGAACATCATTTAGGTATGGGACATGATCATGAACTGGATTTAGGACATCATCATGACCATGAATTGGGTTTGGGACAGAGCCATAATGATGAAGGGGAAGCTGGTCACAGTTATGGGCATGAGAACGATTTAGGTATGGATCGAAAACCTGGACAGGGAGACCATGAACTGGCTCTTGCTGCTCAGGACCATGAGTTAGCTTTATCAGAGAACAATGAATTGGTTGTTTCAGAAAACCAAGAACTTGATGACAACCTGGAACTAACTGTGGTTGAGGAGCAAGAAATGGGATTGGAACCTGCTCAGGATTTGACTATTGAGCAGTCCCAGCTCATACTATATAGTCCTGTTATTCAGGCCCGTACTCTTTCTATAGCTCCTAGCTTTGAGCTGGCAGTGGGGCAAGAGTTTCCAGATGTCTTCAGCTGCCGCAGGGCATTGAGGGATACAGCGATTGCCCTTCACTTTGAAATGCAGACAATAAAATCTGACAAGACTCGTTTCACAGCTAAATGTGCAACTGAGGGATGTCCCTGGCGCATACATGCAGCAAAGCTCCCAGGTGTTCCAACTTTCACAATCAGGACCATCCATGAATCTCATACATGTGGAGGAATTTCTCATCTTGGCCATCAACAAGCTTCAGTCCAATGGGTTGCAAACTCTGTGGAGCAACGGCTTAAGGAGAATCCTAATTACAGGCCAAAGGAGATATTAGAAGAGATTCACCGGGTACATGGTATCACTTTATCATATAAGCAAGCATGGAGAGGCAAGGAACGCATCATGGCTGCTATGCGTGGATCCTTTGAAGAAGGGTATCGCTTGCTTCCCCAGTATTGTGACCAGGTTAAACGGACAAATCCTGGGAGTATTGCATCTGTTTATGGAAACCCAGCAGATAATTGCTTCCAGCATCTCTTCATATCATTTCAGGCATCGATTTATGGTTTTCTGAATGCCTGCCGGCCTCTCCTTGGCCTTGATAGAACATTTTTGAAAAGCAAGTACCTTGGTACTTTATTTCTTGCCACTGGCTTTGATGGGGATGGAGCTCTTTTTCCCTTGGCATTTGGTGTCGTTGATGAAGAGAATGATGAGAATTGGATGTGGTTTCTGTCTGAGCTTCATAACCTCCTTGAGATTAATACAGAAAACATGCCAAGGCTTACAATTTTGTCAGACAGGCAGAAGGGCATTGTAGATGGAGTGGAAGCAAATTTTCCGACCGCTTTTCATGGATTTTGCATGCGTCACTTGAGTGAAAGCTTCCGCAAAGAGTTCAATAACACAATGCTTGTCAACCTTCTATGGGAAGCTGCTCATGCACTAACTGTGATTGAATTTGAGGCAAAAATTCTGGAAATTGAGGAGATATCACAAGATGCTGCATATTGGATACGGAGAATCCCCCCTCGGTTGTGGGCTACTGCGTATTTTGAAGGTACTCGATTTGGACATTTGACAGCTAATATAGTTGAATCATTGAATACATGGATTTTGGAAGCATCCGGGCTTCCAATAATTCAGATGGTGGAATGCATTAGGAGGCAACTAATGACCTGGTTCAACGAACGCCGAGAGACCAGTATGCAGTGGACATCAATACTCGTGCCTTCTGCTGAGAGGCGTGTTGCAGAGGCGTTGGAGCGTGCACGCACTTATCAGGTGCTTCGTGCTAATGAAGCTGAATTTGAAGTTATATCTCATGAAGGAACAAATATTGTGGACATTCGGAACCGCTGTTGCCTTTGTCGGGGCTGGCAGCTATATGGTTTACCTTGTGCACATGCTGTGGCAGCACTTCTCTCTTGCAGGCAGAATGTGCATCGGTTTACGGAGAGCTGTTTCACTGTTGCAACCTATCGAAAGACTTATTCACAAACCATTCATCCAATTCCCGATAAAAGTCTCTGGATTGAGTTTTCTGAGGGAGATCCAGATTCCAACAAGAATGTTGAGGTTATCATCAATCCACCCAAATCACTTAGGCCACCCGGTCGTCCAAGAAAGAAGCGAGTACGAGCAGAAGATCGCGGCCGCGTGAAGCGAGTCGTGCATTGTAGCCGTTGCAATCAGACAGGCCATTTTAGAACAACATGTGCAGCACCCATCTAATTTGTGACTGACTTTGGTGATTTTTTCTGTATTTGGGTACGCCACTCCTGTGCAAAAGTTCTTTAGCTGCTGCTTTTTTTCTTTCTAGTCCGTGATAGTTGTTAGATTAAGCTTATAGCCAGCTATCATCGTATATGTATGTTTACCTCAAAAGTACAATATTGTGGGTAATTGTAGCCTTCAATAACAAGATAGCGATTCTGGTGTCATGTAATTTTTAATTTCCTCCATATTTAGTTGAGTTAGTTATGTTTTCTAACGCTATTATGTATAGTACATTTTTCCTGAGCTTGAGCTGGCGATTATTTATCTAGCTAATGATTCTTACTTTTTATTGTATCTTGGAACTCTCATCTAATCTCTATGAAACTGTGACAGCCTTCTGGGAAGATCAATCTGAAATCTTTGTTTGAACAAGGCTTGCAAACCCCCCCGCACGGAAAGTGGGAAAAGAAAACAGAAATCGGTTGTTCGTACTCCTTTGGGTGGCAGAAATGTGTATTTTTTCGGTCTGATGTTTCCTCGTCAAAATTAAAATTAAAAAGAATTCTGAATCCCATCTTGATTTCCCTGTTCATGTGAATTCACATGGTTTTAGTTTCTCGGTACTAAAGTCCTCCATAACAGAGACTTCATTTCTCCTCACTTTTATAGAACAGAGAAAATGCTAATAACAGAGATCGATTGTGCTGAGAGGAAAGAAGAAAAACTCAGGGCGAACATGGAATTGCTAGAAAAACCTAACCAGCGGTTTTAGTGAGAAAAACTCAGGGCGAGAGAGAAAGTCTGGATTTCCATACATATTTTACTCAGAAGTGATTATAAAGTGGGAGAGGTGAGTCCATTCAATTGCCCTTTATGGGCTTTGTAGGAATGGGCCTTTCTTATGACTTAACTTAATCTTGTAAGCCCACACTGTTTTGAAGGAAACCCAATCCCTACCCTTCCAACGGTCGAAAATTTTGATAAACCACTCCTCTATATAAAACACACAAATCCCTCTCACTGTCTTCGATTTTTGCTTTCAAATTTCTCTAAAATAAATCCTTCAAGAAAAACTCTTTCTCAAACAACCCTAACTTTTTCTTAAAGCAGAGCATGAAGAGAAAGATTTCTCATACAGTTTTACTTTTAAGGTATAATAATTCTTGCTCTTGAAATCATCTTTTTACAGGTATGTTTTGTTTCTGTTCAATTTAAGGATTATTATTTTTTTTGTTTAATTTCCAGTTTTAATTAGATTTTCTTTGTTGATTTTCTTTTATCCTCTATTTTGTTTTGTCTTTAAAAAATCCGTACCAGTAACTTGCCACATGATTTTCAAAAAAAAATATTGCCATTTTTATTTCTATATCTTTAATCTAAGTTTAATTTATTTTTTTGAACACACAAAAAAAAAATCGTGAAAAGGAAAAAAAAAATAGATTATCTTAGAGACGGAAACTGCAATTCAGGCAACGAACCATAATTACTACATTTTAATATATTTTTTGTTTTTATATTTCTTGAATGAGTGTCTGATCCTCTGTGCTTGTCTTCTTTCATGCTTTATATTTTTTAAAAAAAGACTCATGGTCATGAATTCCTAAAATCATAGGTTTAGTCTTGTTTCACTCTAATTTTCAAACTTTGTAGGTAGTTTTAGAATTTGGTAAAATGGGTATGCTTTCTGTTTCTTTCATGTTTAGTGATTTTTTGAATTTGGTGAAAAATGCCTACTTGTGCAGGAACATGACAACTGCCTTCAGGTTCTTCCCCATTTTCCTATATATTTCTTTTGAGGCATGTTGTGTATATTTGGTTTAGTAATCAAATTTTCAGCTCAAGTAACAACCTACGTAATGATTCTTGTTTCGGAGTTTTCAAAATTTGAAATAGTTGTCAGCTATTTATACAACACTAATTGATTCCTACGAGTGGAGGTCAATTTTTATTTCAAGTTTCAAATCTGCCCTTTCCTTTATTCTTCGATGCTTCTCTGCATGCATCTTATCTCATCAGAATATAGTTCCTGTTGCAATGCCTACATCACCATATTGTATCACCATGTACGCCTGTAACCAGATTTATTACAAAGTAATTAATTCAATCTCCATTTGGCATAGGAGAAAAGATGAAGGGGAAACCCTTGAGAATATAAATATCTATATTAATAATAATAATAAAAGACCCGTAAAGTCGTCTGTGCAATAGTATCCAAAGAACACATGGAGCCCGGCCTTGTAGGCTGGCAAGAATCAAAAGGCAACAATATCACATCCTTAAAAGCGACAAAATATATATATATTTACATAGACGGCAATAGAGATAGTTGAGCTTGAAAGAAATAGTTGAGCTGGAGAGATGCTTGCAGCAAGAGCAACAACAGCAACAACACCAGCAGCAAGAGCAGCAGCAGCAGCAATAGCAGCAACAGCAACAAAATCAAAAGGTCCTCCAGATCATGTCCAGCATGACATTTCTGGTTGGGATATTGGACAAATACCAGAGGGTCTCCATATCTATGTGCAGCGGCGGCAGGGGTACACCCACCATGGTCAGTTCTTCCTTTCACTCTGACACTTGTCTCGTCAATTACTTTTTTCCAGACTCCAACAATTTTTATAAAAAATACATGCTTAATTTATGGCAGGAATATATATAGGCGATGGGAAAGTCATTCACTTCGTAGGCCCAAAAGCCGGACCCACAAGGGCTTGCAATACATGTGGCTTCTCAATAAATACGGGCCATGGAGTGGTGGAAACTTGTCTTGAGTGCTTCCTCCATGGAGGATCCCTCTGTCGATATTATTATAATATGCCCGGAATGCTTCTTGATGCCTTGTGCCCTAATTGCAGCATCACTAGGAGATGGGAATCGGGGAGTCAAATTGTTGAGACTGCAAAAGAAAAGTTGAAACAAGGTTTCGGCAAATATGACCTCCTGTCTAACAACTGTGAGCACTTCGCAACATTCTGCAGTACAGGAACTGCCTTCTGTCAGCAATTTATATATTCAGCAGCCTCACTTGCTGCAGGCCCTAGTCTGCCACGCGGGGGAAAACCATTTCTAGGGTCTATGTCCTCATAAATCATACACTCTAGCATGCACGAAAACACCTGGCCGTATCCAGCTGGTCCCTCTCCCAATCATACAAGGAGAGGTTTGTACGTAGCTTGGTACAAGGCAAGCTTCGCATATAATAAAACCATTATAATTTATCTACTCTCCTCTTCTTTCTCGATATCATGTTCTTTATCAGAGGAGCTTAAGGTTTTTTCAAGGACTTGTTATGGCATCGGTTGGCAGTTTGTCTCGCGAAATACCTACAAGTTTAACATTTTTTCATGTATATTTGTGATGAAAAGATCCAACCCACCCAAACCTCATGATATCTTCATCTAGCACTTATAGATCCTCCACTCCTGTTCTTTTATTTTCTTCATCTTACTTTGATCCTCCCCTAGAAATTGTAACACTATAATTATCAAATCGACTTCAAATGATGCAGTTTTTGTTCTTCTTTTGGTATGGAATTTTTTGTTTTTCTTCTCCATTTATCTTTATCTCTGCACTCTCCCTTATTCTCTTTTAGCTTCTCATTATAAAATTTTGAGATAATTTTATAAAAATTAAAATAAAATAAATTATAAAATTTATTTCTCAATCAAATTAAATATTAAATAATATAAAAAAAACTAAAAATACTTAAATTAACCAGGTTAATTCATAAAATCTACAATCCCATCTTAAATAGCCTAAACCAAACACAAAAAATATACAAAAACTAAATTCAAAGCTCAAAAATTAAAAAAAAAATATTAGGAAGGGAAGAGGGATTTCATTGAATTATATTAAATGGGTTTCAAACTTCCTTTTTGTAAATTAGAATTAAAGTTTGCAAGGTCCGGTCTGCTGGGGAAAAAATGTGGTGGATAAAATTTCAATTCCTAAAATGCCGAGCATATGGCTGAAGTTGCACAAGAATTTAAAATATGTTTTTTTATAGAAATATCACATTTTCACGTTTCAAATCACAAATTTAATAGATTAATCATGTTTTCACGAGATAATATATGTATTTATATGATAAAATACAAGTATTCAAATGATGCATCTTCAGTATTCACTTGCTAAGATAACTCGACATCATCAAAAAATTTCACCTTGCATTCGAATTATGCACATTTTTCAAGCTGAGTTCAATTCGTACACAGGGCCGCTATGTTTGAAAAAGACGAGCCATCTTTTCCTCAAATTTCAACCCAGTTACAAGGGTTCTGAATTCTGTTTCGATAGATATTTAGTTTTTTAATTGAAATAGAATATTTTAGTTTTGGAGTATTTTGAGATGCTATTTCGAGGTTGTATTGTTCATATATATATATATATATATTCAATAAATATAATTTCAATTCAAGATAAATTAATTATAAATTATGCAATACAAACACAATGTCAAACAAATATAATTTTAAAATTTAAAATATTTCTAAATAGTCAAGATTAAATAGATCTTTAACTTAAAGTGATTCAACTTAAACAAAATATCAAATGAAAATAAAATATTTTAACAAAAATATTTTAAATATAAAGTTAGGTCAATGTTATCAAGTGGCTAATAGAATCTAAAGCATCCCTTGTTTTACTCAAATTCCTACAACGTATAAACATGAAAAAAAAAACATGAATATAAACCATATATATTAGTGATAAATCTAATTTTAAAAAATTAATATTATTGTTAATGAAAATAGTAATAATAATTTTCAATATTATTATTAATATCATTGCTATTGAAAATAGTAATGAAAAAGAGCTTTTTATAATTGGGTGATTTAATTAATGAAATTGAGTAAGGTTCAATTTAATTTCATGGCTTTTCAAGAGTGAAACGGAACATGTGGAATGAAACCGGAACGTTTCGGGCTGAATTTAGCCGAAAAATCCGGAATGAATCGATATTTAAAATGAGATGAAATTTGTTCCGTTTTGTTCCGTTTTTTAAATTGATATTGAATGTTTCGGCCATTCCAGGTGGAACGGAACGGAATTGATAACCTTGAGCTGAACTGCAGCACTGACTTGTTTTTTGTAACCCCTTCGGGTGGTTACAAGGTCCAACACATAGATTATGACAAAAAAAACAATGACTATATATTATCCTGCTATGTCAACATGCTCCATTCTACAACCCCATCATGATTTTATCATGACAGACATTCAATCTGTTACTATCCCTCCAACGCCAGGCACTGTTTTTGCTCTTCTTAATTGCTCCATCGACTCTCCGATACTTCAACATTACAAAAACCTTTGTTTCAGCTTCTCTGGTCACTCTTGTGATGAATTATATGGCGCGTGCAATGCTTTTAGAGTTTTCAGCTCAAGTAACAACCTACGTAATGATTCTTGTTTTGGAGTTTTCAAAATTATGTTTTATAGGTCTATTGCGCTTTTGTTTCATGTGAAAAAATTCATCGTTTTCTTGTTGCGTATGTTTTATGCTTTAAAGTAGATAGTAAAGGTGATCATTTTCGATTCAGTTTGGTTTTTACTAAAAAAAAACAATCAAATCAAAAAAATAAAAATAAAAAAGAGACCCAAAACCAAACCGGAACCGGCCCAAACAGGCCGGTTCCGGTCTGGGACAAATCTATATGCATTTTTGGGCTTTTTAATGGACTTCTAATGGATTTCTCCTGGGCTTACTATTAATGTTGGTATTGTCTCATTTTCTTTGAAAATTCCAAATATATTTAATTTTTTTACCCCTAAATATTCAAATGTATTAAATTATTATTGTCAATATTATGTTTATTAATTTTTTTGGCCATTAAATATTCATTTATATGAAATTATTAGTGTCAATCTTGTGTTCGATATATTTTTGAACTTACTAATATTTTTTTGCTTCCGAAAAGTTTAAATAAATAACACACACTCACAATCACACACCAATAAGTTAAAATTTAAATTATAAAATACAAACCATTGCCTTCAAAGGGCTTAACAAAAAAATAACAAATAATATTATCATAAAACACTCCAAGCCACAAAAAATAAGTCTTCATGTGCACATCATTTTAATAAAAAAGCACTTCAAGAGCATTGCACTTTGATTCCTGAAATTCATAATCTAGAATTATAACATGGCAAATTAAATCAGAAGATATAAAAATAAATAAATAAATAATTATACAATATGTTTTCAATTAATGCATCACAATTTGTGAACTAATTATCATTCGTTGCTAAATGCAACTTTCCACTAAATTCTACAAAATAAAATATTAAACATGTTAGAATAAAAATGTGTTAATTAATAAATAATAAATAATAAAATAAAATGTGTAAGTTTTTAAGAAACATTACATGATTCAAGGTTTTCATAGGTTTCAAAATCATTCATCAAGGTTGTATTATCAGGTGAAATTGGACCATGATGCAACCAATTTTGACAACAAATAAGTGCTTGAACTGTTGCTAGAGATAGAGAACTTCGAAATTGGTCAAGTATACAACCACATGTGCTAAATGCTTATTCGAAAGCCACTGTAGATATAGGAATAACAAGAATATGCTGTGCAACTTTCGAAAGTATCTTATATTTTGAAGCATTAATCTTCCATCAACCCAAAATATCTAATTTATCGTCATTAGGATCGTCACAACCATCACCCAAATACCTCTCAATCTCATTTCTATTTTCCACATTATCTTCCTCTTGTAAGTGCTTTTTGAACCGAGCTAAAGTGTTAATATCTACCTCCATGTCATCAATAGCATTATTATCATCTTGTTTATGCCTATTGTCATCCACCACTTCATCGGCTTTCAAGTAAAACTCATACAAGCTCACCAAATTATCTCTCACTTTTTTTGTTAGCAATTGTGCTTTGTCATAATCATACAAATCACCAAAACAAAATTTTACATATTTCAACTTAAGACGTGGATCCAAAACATTAGCCGCATACAATAAAAAATTATGATTTGCTCCACAACCCTAATATTTCTCAAACTTACTCATCATGTTCATCGTCATTCCATTCAAAAGATTATCTCTATTTTTACACAATTGCAACAAGTCATGTAAATCAATTCATTGAAGAAAGAATTTGATACAACATGCAATGAGCCAGAAAATTTCAATATAACCATATAAAAGATCTTTAAAAACTTCAAGCATTTTCTCAATCTTCCAAACTAGGTGGTCTATATTTTTTTTATTCCCCTTTAAATTAACTTTTAAAAAGTAATTCATATACTTAGGTTCACTCTAACTTAACCTCACCTTTTCAAACTTTTATAACAGAGACTTCATTTCTCCTCACTTTTATAGAACAGAGAAAATGCTAATAACAGCCAAAATGCTTATATACCTAGGTTTTAGTTTCTCGGTACTAAAGTCCTCCATAACAGAGACTTCATTTCTCCTCCCTTTTATAGAACAGAGAAAATGCTAATAACAGAGATCGATTGTGCTTTGAGAGGAAAGAAGAAAAACTCAGGGCGAACATGGATTTGCTAGAAAAACCTAACCGACGGTTTTAGTGAGAAAAACCCAGGGCGAGAGAGAAAGTCTTGATTTCCATACATATTTTACTCAGAAGTGATTATAAAGTGGGAGAGGAGAGTCCATTCAATTGCCCTTTATGGGCTTTGTAGGAATGGGCCTTTCTTATGACTTAACTTAATCTCGTAAGCCCACACTGTTTTGAAGGAAACCCAATCCCTACCCTTCCAACGGTCAAAAATTTTGATAAACCACTCCTCTATATAAAACACACTAGTCCCTCTCACTGTCATCGATTTTTGCTTTCAAATTTCTCTAAAATAAATTCTTCAAGAAAACCTCTCTCTCAAACAAGCCCTAACTTTGTCTTAAAGCAGAGCATGAAGAGAAAGATTTCTCATCCAGTTTCACTTTTAAGGTATAATAATTCGTGCTCTTGAAATCATCTTTTTACAGGTATGTTTTGTTTCTGTTCAATTTAAGGATTATTATTGTTTTTGTTTAATTTCCAGTTTTAATTAGATTTTCTTTGTTGATTTTCTTTTATCCTCTATTTTGTTTTGTCTTTAAAAAATCCGTACCAGTAATTTGCCACATGATTTTCAAAAAAAAAAGAAAAATTGCCATTTTTATTTCTATATCTTTAATCTAAGTTTAATTTATTTTTTTGAACACACAAAAAAAAAATCGTGAAAAGGAAAAAAAGTTAGATTATCTTAGAGACGGAAACTGCAATTCAGGCAACGAACCATAATTACTACATTTTAATATATTTTTTGTTTTTATATTTCTTGAATGAGTGTCTGATCCTCTGTGCTTCTCTTCTTTCATGCTTTATATTTTTTAAAAAAGACGCATGGTCATGAATTCCTAAAATCATAGGTTTAGTCTTGTTTCACTCTAATTTTCAAACTTTGTAGGTAGTTTTAGAATTCGGTAAATGGGTATGCTTTCTGTTTCTTTCATGTTTAGTGATTTTTGAATTTGATGAAAAATGCCTACTTGTGCAGGAACATGACAACCGCCTTCAGGTTCTTCCCCATTTTCCTATATATTTCTTTTGAGGCATGTTGTATAAATTTGGTTTAGTAATCAAATTTTCAGCTCAAGTAAAAACCTACGTAATGATTCTTGTTTCGGAGTTTTCAAAATTATGTTCTGTAGGTGATCTATTGCGCTTTTGTTTCATATGAAAAAATTCATCGTTTTCTTGTTTCGTATGTTTTCTGCTTTAAAAAAGACAGTAGACAGACAAGGTGGGGTTCAAGAAATATGCTAAAATAATCCAATTTGCTACCAGAAATGTTTTTCCTTTTGTTAAAGCCACCTAGCTCACACCATTAACCAACTCACTTGAGAATTAAATGTTTTGGATAGAAATCACCATGAATTGAACAGCATATGATTTATTTCCATGTATACTCGGTGGTTTCATTGCAATCCTCATTTTTCATATCTGTAATCTGTTTTCCCTTATTTTTGTTAACCTTCACACTTGTTATTTTTTCTTTCTTTTCCTTTCCCACCATCGTACCTGGTATTGATTGGTCAATTAGAAAGTTGGTGCTACATTCTCACAAGTCCATAGATCTTGATTTGATAATATTGTCTTGGATGAATTGAATGGAAGTTTGGATGATCATGGCCAACTTGTATTCCCTTTCGTTTCAACTAATTGGTCGTGGTTGATCTATTTCCATGTACGCAACATCTTTTGGTAATCCAATTCTTGTATAGTAGCAATAATATCTTGTTTCTCCATTCAAATAGCTTGGATCATGGACAGCTTATTCATGATAATATTGGTTTCAAAGTTGATGAAAAAGGAATACTTTGTAGGCACCTTTAGTTTCTTTTCTGATTTATGAGCATGGTTGGAGGAAAAAGCACATTGAAAAATGAAAGGTTCACGTGCCATGATTTAGTTATTCATAACTTACATTGAGACTGATCACATGATTCTAAATTTATGTTCCTTTGGCACTTCAATATTGTAGCCAACAAGTAAGAAAGACTTAGAGAAATGGACTTGTTGGCTATATTACATGTAAGCATATTATTATATTTTTCGTTGTTTCTTTATCTATATGACACCATAGATGTGATATAAAATGAATTTGATTTAATAAGGAGATAATTGAAAATGTATGAATTATTCTATATATATATATATATATATATATATATATAGAATTTAAATCTTAAATAGATTAAGACTTGATATACTCATATTTAAATATAAAAAGAACTGGGATGGTCAAATTGAAAGAAGATTTTCTTATTTATAAATAACTAGATAATTAAAATCAAACCATCCTCTAATACGGCATACAACGTTTGTTTTATACGTCTCCAATAAGTTTTTAAGTAAAAGAAATATTTCAAAGTTAACATTTTAAGAAAAGTCACATAACATAACATGTATATCATTTCCTAAAAAAAATGTCCACAGCATCCTTTATCCACATTTATTTGGAAAAAACACTAGAAAAATGAATCAAAAAATTGAATTCAAAAAAATGAAAGAGTCACTCAACTGAGTTAAAAAAAAAAAAAAGATTTAGATAATACAATAACTCAAAACTAATCTTCTTTTTTAAAGTAAGAATGGACTCTTTATCCAAGTGTCAAAAGAATTTTATGATACAAATCAATTGAGGAGGGAAATTCAATGATTCCCTCCTCATGAAAAAATTCAAAAAATTGTTCTTTTTTATTTTGTAATAAGTTTGTTTATTTTGTTTTCATGATTTAGGTTGCAGGTTTGACTGGTTAACTCGATATCTTTTTCTTTTTCAATTGGATTTTTTTTTAAGTTTCATCCTTTAACTTTTGATTGATTCGAAATTAAGCTTTTAGTTTGTTTTTAATATTGTACTGATTAAAAATTAAGCTTTATAATTTATTTCGACTTACTTTTTATGGAGTTATCACCATCATATGATCCGGGTTGCGGATTTAACAAGTTAATCTAAGTTGACTCGAGTTGTTTGATTTTTTATTTTTTTTTAATTGAATTTTTTTTCAATCTTGTTCTTCAATATTAGATTAATTGGAAATTGAACTTTATAATTTATTTTTTATATAAGGATATCACAATCCCACGTTCCAAGTCACAGGTTTGATAGGTTAATCTAGATTTACTTTATGTCTCGAATATATTTTCGTCTCAATATTTTTTTTAAAAATATCGCCTTAAAATTTTTTTTAGTCAAATTTCATTTTTAAAATCATTAAAGTTATTTTTGGACCTATCAAATTAACCAGGTTATATAAGTTCAACTCTTACACAATGATTAAAAATTTTCTTATCCTATAAAATAAGTTTGCAACACATGTATACATTTTTACTTTAAAAAATAAATTCATTTGAGCAGCAATACAGCGTGGTCTCAAGATATAAGTCACATCAAGAGAAATTATAAAAAGTTATTCCTACTTAAATATTCGAAATTTGGTTTGAAAATGTGATATGAACAATAGTTGTCAGCTACAGTCTGGTTCGCACCAAAAACCATACGGAAATAGCGTTGGGTTGCAGCAGTAATTGATTCCTACAAGTGGAGGTCAATTTTTATTTCAAGTTTCAAATCTGCCCTTTCCTTTATTCTTCAATTCTTCTCTTCATGCATCTTATCTCATCAGAATATAGTTCCTGTCACCATATTACATCACCATGTACGCCTGTAACAAGATTTATTACAAAGTAATTAATGCAATCTCAAAATGTCTATAGGCTCTTCGCACGACAAATTTAAGGCGCAGAGCTGTTATTACTCCAGAGTTTCTTAGGTTTTGAATTTATTTTTTTAATGATTATAAATTTAAATTTTTTTTTAAATTACTTTTAAAATCATTATAAACTTAAATAGTTATTAACTTTAAAGTGTTAGTTGAGATATAAACAAACTAAACTAAATACTCATATTAAAAAAAAAAAGAAAAAAAAAAGGAAAAACCATAAAGTCGTCTGTGCAATAGTATCCAAAGAACTCATGGGGCCCGGCCTTGTAGGCTGGCAAGAATCAAAAGGCAACAATATCACATCCTTAAAAGCCACAACACACACATATATATATATACATAGAACCCCTCACGGAAATGTTCAAGCTATTATAGGAGTTCTTCCAGATCATGTCCGATCGTAGGGTTCCTCCATGTGATTTCCAGCATGACATTTCTGGTTGGGATATTGGACGAATACCAAAGGGTCTCCATATCTATGTGCAGCGGACTGGGTACACCCACCATGGTCAGTTCTTCCTTTCACTCTGACACTTGTCTCGTCAATTAATTTGTTCCAGACTCCAACAATTTTTATCAAAAATATATGCTTAATTTATGGCAGGAATATATATAGGCGATGGGAAAGTCATTCACTTCGGCCCACAAGCCGGACCCACAAGTGCTTGCAAAAAATGTGGCTTCTCAGGAAATACAGGCCATGGAGTGGTGGTGGAAACTTGTCTTGAGTGCTTCCTCCATGGAGGATCCCTCTGTCGATATAATTATAATACCACTTGGGAGACCACGTGCCCTACTTGCACCACCGTTAAGAGAAGGGAATCGGAGAGTCAAATTGTTGAGACTGCAAAAGAAAAGTTGAAAAAAGGTTTCGGCAAATATAACCTGCTGTCTAACAACTGTGAGCACTTCGCAACATTCTGCAGTTCAGGAAAAGCCTTCTGTCAGCAAATTATACATACAGCAGAGCTTGCTGCAGACCCTCTTCTGCCGCCAGATCAAAGTTTGGATGTTAGAGGATGACACGCCGGAAAAAACCATTTAAAGGGTCTGTCTAGCATCATAATTAGCAGCACTTCATCGTCATGTATTACTCATAAATCATAAAACACCTGGCTGTATGATCCAGGTCCCTCTCCCAATCATACAAGGAGAGGTTTGTACGTAGCTTGGTACAAGGCAAGCTTCGCATATAATAAAACCATTTCAAGGGTCTGTCTAGCATCATAATTAGCAGCACTTCATCATCATGTATTTCATAAAACACCTGGCTGTATGATCCAGGTCCCTCTCCCAATCATAGAAGGAGAGGTTTGTACGTAGTTTGGTACAAGGCAAGCTTCGCATATAATAAAACCATTATAATTTATCTACTCTCCTCTTCTTTCTCGATATCATGTTCTTTACCAGAGGAGCTTGAGGTTTTTTCAAGGACTTGTTATGGCATCGGTTGGCAGTTTGTCTCGCGAAATACCTACAAGTTTAACTTTTTTCTTGTATATTTGTGATGAAAAGATCCAAGCCACCCAAACCTCATGATATCTTGATCTAGCACTTATAGATCCTCCTCTCCTTCTCTTTTATTTTCTTCATCTTACTTTGATCCTCCTCTAGAAATTGTAACACTCTCCGTTATCAAATGGCATGTCGACTTCAAATGATGCAGTTTTTGTTCTTCTTTTGGTATGGAATTTTTTGTTTTTCTTCTCCATTTATCTTTATCTCTACACTCCCTTATTCTCTTTTAGCTTCTCATTATCTTTATCTCTGCAAATGATGAAATTGAAATAACTTTATAAAAATTAAAATAAAATAAATTATAAAATTTAAATATTATATAAAAAAAACTAAAAAAACATGAATTAATCAGGTTAATTCATAAAATTTACAATCCCAACTAAAATAGCTTAAACCAAACACAAAAAATATACAAAAACTAAATTCAAAGCTCAAAAATTAAAAAATAAATATTAGGAAGGGAAGAGGGATTTCATTGAATTATATTAAATGGGTTTCAAACTTCCTTTTTGTAAATTAGAATTAAAGTTTGCAAGGTCCGGTCTGCTGGGGAAAAAATGTGGTGGATAAAATTTCAATTCCTAAAATGCCGAGCATATGGCTGAAGTTGCACAAGAATTTAAAATATATTTTTTTATAGAAATATCACAGTTTCACGTTTCAAATCACGAATTTAATAGGTTAATCATGTCTTCACCAGATAATATATGTATTTATCTGATAAAATACAAGTATTCAAATGATGCATCTTCAGTATTCACTTGCTAAGATAACTCCCTTTCTCTCACTCCCTGCAGAACCTCCTGTGGCAGCATTGCCATAAACTATCCCTTCGGTATCGATGATGGGTGCGGTGCACCACAGTTTCGGCACATGCTGAACTGCAACACTGACTTGTTTTTTTTAACCCCTTAGGGTGGTTACAAGGTCCAACACATAGATTATGACAAAAAAACAATGACTATATATGATCCTGCTATGTCAACATGCTCCATTCTACAACCCCATCATGATTTTATCATGACAGACATTCAATCTGTTACTATCCCTCCAACGCCAGACACTGTTTATGCTCTTCTTAATTGCTCCATCGACTCTCCGGTACTTCAACATTACAAAAACCTTTGTCTTAGCTTCTCTGGTCACTCTTGTAATGAATTATATGGCGCGTGCAATGCTTTTAGAGTTTTCAGCTCAAGTAACAACCTACGTAATGATTCTTGTTTCGGAGTTTTCAAAATTATGTTCTATAGGTCTATTTCATACCCAAAAATTCATCGTTTTCTTGTTTCTTATGTTTTCTGCTTTAAAGTAGATGGTAGGGGTGATCATTTTCGATTCAGTTCGGTTTTTACTCATAAAAAACAATCAAATCAAAAAATAAAAAATAAAAAAAGAGACCAAAAACCGGACAAACCTATATGCATTTTTTGGGCTTTTTAATGGGCTTTGTAATGGGCTTCTAATGGATTTCTGCCGGGCTTACTATTAATGTTGCTATTGTCTCATTTTCTTTGAAAATTCCAAATATATTTAATTTTTTTACCCCTAAATATTCAAATGTATTAAATTATTATTGTCAATCTTATGTTTATTAATTTTTTTGGCCATTAAATATTCATTTCTATGAAATTATTAGTGTCAATCTTGTGTTCAATATATTTTTTAACTTGCTAATATTTTTTTACTTCCGAAAAGTTTAAATAAATAACACATACTCACAATCACACACCAATAAGTTAAAATTCAAATTATAAAATACAAACCATTGCCTTCAAAGGGCTTAACAAAAAAACAACAAATAACATTATTATAAAACACTCCAAGCCACAAAAAATAAGTCTTAATGTGCACATCGTTTTAATAAAAAAGCACTTCAAGAGCATTGCACTTTGATTCCTGAAATTCATAATCTAGAATTATAACATGGCAAATTAAATCAGAAGATATAAAAATAAATAAATAAAAAATTATACCATATGTTTTCAATTAGTGCATCACAATTTGTGAACTAATATTTATCATCCGTTGGTAAATGCAACTTTTCACCAAATTCTACAAAATAAAATATTAAACATGTTAGAATAAAAATGTGTTAATTAATAAATATTAAATAATAAAATAAAAGGTGTAAGTTTTTAAGAAACATTACATGATTCAAGGTTTTCGTAGGTTTCAAAATCATTCATCAAGGTTGTATTATCAATTGAAATTGGACCATGATGCAACCAATTTTGACAACAAATAAGTGCTTGAACTGTTGCTAGAGATAGAAAACTTCGAAATTGGTCAGGTATACAACCACCTGTGTTAAAGGCTGATTCGAAAGCCACTGTGGATATAGGAATAACAAGAATATGTTGTGCAACTTTCGAAAGTATCTTATATTTTGATGCATTAATCTTCCACCAACCCAAAATATCTAATTTATCGTCATTAGGATCCTCACAACCATCACCCAAATACATCTCAACCTCATTTCTATTTTCCACACTATCTTCCTCTTGTAAGTGCCTTTTGAACCGAGCTAAAGTGTTAACATCTACCTTCATGTCATCAATAACATTATTATCATCTTGTTTATGCCTATTGTTATCCATCACTTCATCAGCTTTCAAATAAAACTCATACAAGCTCACCAAATTATCTCTCACTTTTTTTTGTTAGCAATTGTGCTTTGTCATAATCATACAAATTACCAAAACAAAATTTCACATATTTCAACTTAAGACGTGGATCCAAAACATTAGCCACATACAATAAAAAATTCTGATTTGCTCCACAACCCCAATACTTCTCAAACTTACTCATCATGTTTATCGTCATTCCATTCAAAAGATTATCTCTACTTTTACAGAATTGCAACAAGTCATGTAAATTAATTCATTGAAGAAAGAATTTGATGTAACATGCAATGAACAAGAAAATTTCAATGTAACCATGTAAAAGATCTTTAAAAACTTCAACAAAGTTCTAGTATTTTCCCAATCCTCCAAACTAGGTACCCTATGTTTTTTTTATTGTCCTTTGAATTAACTTTTAAAAAATAACTCATATACCTATGTTTACTTTT
The DNA here is from genome assembly GCA_033617975.1 of Populus alba x Populus glandulosa. NCBI lineage: Eukaryota > Viridiplantae > Streptophyta > Magnoliopsida > Malpighiales > Salicaceae > Populus > Populus alba x Populus glandulosa. The sequence continues at coordinate 3,089,370 of CM066155.1, read as the reverse complement.
AACTTAACCTCAGAAACACCTTTTCAAATTTTTATAACAGAGACTTCATTTCTCCTCACTTTTATAGAACAGAGAAAATGCTAATAACAGACAAAATGCTCATATACCTAGGTTTTAGTTTCTCGGTACTAAAGTCCTCCATAACAGAGACTTCATTTCTCCTCGCTTTTATAGAACAGAGAAAATGCTAATAACAGAGATCGATTGTGCTGAGAGGAAAGTAGAAAAACTCAGGGCGAACATGGATTTGCTAGAAAAACCTAACCGACGGTTTTAGTGAGAAAAACCCAGGGCGAGAGAGAAAGTCTTGATTTCCATACATATTTTACTCAGAAGTGATTATAAAGTGGGAGAGGAGAGTCCATTCAATTGCCTTTTATGGGCTTTGTAGAAATGGGCCTTTCTTATGACTTAACTTAATCTTGTAAGCCCACACTGTTTTGAAGGAAACCCAATCCCTACCCTTCCAACGGTCGAAAATTTTGATAAACCACTCCTCTATATAAAACACACTAGTCCCTCTCACTGTCATCGATTTTTGCTTTCAAATTTCTCTGAAATAAATTCTTCAAGAAAACCTCTCTCTCAAACAAACCCTAACTTTGTCTTAAAGCAGAGCATGAAGAGAAAGATTTCTCATCCAGTTTCACTTTTAAGGTATAATAATTCGTGCTCTTGAAATCATCTTTTTACAGGTATGTTTTGTTTCTGTTCAATTTAAGGATTATTATTGTTTTTGTTTAATTTCCAGTTTTAATTAGATTTTCTTTTATCCTCTATTTTGTTTTGTCTTTAAAAATTCCGTACCAGTAATTTGCCACATGATTTTCAAAAAAAAAAATTACCATTTTTATTTCTATATCTTTAATCTAAGTTTAATTTTTTTTTTTTGAACACACAAAAAAAATCGTGAAAAGGAAAAAAAAAAAAGTTAGATTATCTTAGAGACGGAAACTGCAATTCAGGAAACGAACCATAATTACTACATTTTAATATATTTTTTGTTTTTATATTTCTTGAATGAGTGTCTGATCCTCTGTGCTTCTCATCTTTCATGCTTTATATTTTTTTTAAAAGACTCATGGTCATGAATTCCTAAAATCATAGGTTTAGTCTTGTTTAACTCTAATTTTCAAACTTTGTAGGTAGTTTTAGAATTCGGTAAATGGGTATGCTTTCTGTTTCGTTCATGTTTAGTGATTTTTTGAATTTGGTGAAAAATGCCTACTTGTGCAGGAACATGACAACTGCCTTCAGGTTCTTCCCTAATTTTCTATATATTTCCTTTGAGGCATGTTGCATATATTTGGTTTAGTAATCAAATTTTCAGCTCAAGTAACAACCTACGTAATGATTCTTGTTTCAGAGTTTTCAAAATTATGTTCTATAGGTCTATTGCGCTTTTGTTTCATATGAAAAAATTCATCGTTTTCTTGTTTCGTATGTTTTCTGCTTTAAAGAAGACAGTAGACAGACAAGGTGGGGTTCAAGAAATATGCTACAATAATCCAATTTGCTACCAGAAATGTTTTTCCTTTTGTTAAAGCCACCTAGCTCACACCATTAACCAACTCACTTGAGAAATAAATGTTTTGGATAGAAATCACCATGAATTGAACAGCATATGATTTATTTCCATGTATACTCGGTGGTTTCATTGCAATCCTCATTTTTCATATCTGTAATCTGTTTTCCCTTATTTTTGTTAACCTTCACACTTGTTATTTTTTCTTTCTTTTCTTTTCCCACCATCATACCTGGTATTGATTGGTCAATTAGAAAGTTGGTGCTACATTTTCATAATTCAATAGATCCTCTTGCAGTAAGGGGTGCTGAACTTAGCTTGCTGACTTATACCTGGCATGCATGTCGACTTCAAATGATGCAGTTTTTGTTCTTTTGGTATGGAATTTTTTGTTTTTCTTCTCCATTTATCTTTATCTCTACACTCTCCTTTATTCTCTTTTAGCTTCTCATTATAAAATTGAGATAATTTTATAAAAATTAAAATAAAATAAATTATAAAATTTAATTCCCAATCAAATTGAATATTAAATAATAAAATATATATATATATATAAAAACTAAAAAAACTTAAATTAACCGGGTTAATTCATAAAATCTACAATCCCAACTAAAATAGCCTAAACCAAACACAAAAAATATACAAAAACTAAATTCAAAAATTTTAAAAAAAAATATTAGGAAGGGAAGAGGGATTTCATTGAATTATATTAAATGGGTTTCAAACTTCCTTTTTGTAACTTAGAATTAAAGTTTGCAAGGTCCGGTCTGCTGGGGAAAAAATGTGGTGGATAAAATTTCAATTCCTAAAATGCCTTTTGAATTGAACGATCAGTACATATAGAAAAGGCTAACTTGAGAACGAACCCATCAAAATTCAATAGATCCTCTTGCAGTAAGGGGTGCTGAACTTAGCTTGCTGACTTGTGACTTGTAGCATCATATCATTTGATAATATTGTCTTGGATGAATTGAATGGAAGTTTGGATGATCATGGCCAACTTGTATTCCCTTTCGTTTCAAATAATTGGTCTTGGCTGATCTATTTCCATGTACGCAACATCTTTTGGTAATCCAATTCTTGTATAGTAGCAATATCTTGTTTCTCCATTCAAATAGCTTGGATCATGGACAGCTTATTCATGATAATATTGGTTTCAAAGTTGATAAAAAAGGAATACTTTGTAGGCACCTTTAGTTTCTTTTCTGTTTTATGAACATGGTTGGAGGAAAAAGCACATTGAAATGAAAGGTTCATGTGCCATGATTTAGTTATTCATAACTTAAATAGCTAGAATCATGGACGGCTTATTCATGATAACGTTGGTTTCAAAGTTGATAAAAAACGAATACTTTGTAGGCACCTTTAGTTTCTTTTCTGATTTATGAGCATGGTTGGCGGAAAAAGTACATTGAAATGAAGGGTTCATGTACCATGATTTAGCTATTCATAACTTACATTGAGACTGATCACATGATTCTAAATTTATGTTCCTTTGGCACTTCAATATCGTAGCCAACAAGTAAGAAAGACATAGAGAAATGGACTTGGAAGATTAATTTAGAGAAAACTAAAGCTTAGATCAGAAAATGTTACCTATGAATAAATTTCTTTGTAGAATGCAATGCAATTTAGGTAGCTTTTGTTAATCATCTGAGCAACTTTTAGAATCTTATTCGATTCTGAAAAAAAAAAATGAGTACTTTCTGCTTTCTTTAGGCAATGAAAAATCAAATAACCAGCCAAATATAATACACAGATTTCACTGTTTGGGAGACTTAAGTTATTGATTGGGATTTTAATGAGCAACACATATTGAATGCTAAAAGATGTGTAATTTCTTTTGCTTTCTTCAATCCATTTGATCATCATTGTTTTGTGATTTTGCAATCATCTTTATATTGAAAAAGAATGTTGTGTTGATATCTCAAATCATGGATCGCAGTTCAATTTTATTTGGAAGACATGCTGCAAAAGACACTGACATGGAAAATGAACCTGAAACTCAGTAATGATTCATACATGTGATGATAAATGAACTTAATCCTCCAGTTATAATGAACAGAAAATAATCTTTTTTGTAGTCTGGTGTGAACCTTCAAGTTGAACAAAAAAATTATATGCTTGTGCCTGCTTTCACTCTAGCCTCACACACATTTCATTTCACATTCTCTAACTTGCATGAGGTTTGACATAGGAACCAAAAGTGGAGGAAGATTGATACTCTTAATAAAACTTAATGCAGACAAACCAAACTGCATTCATATAATGAAGATGATATGTAAGGAAGTAAGTTTTAATAATCTCTTTGATTTTTCTAGATATGCAGAGGCTTGGGCTAGTTATTTAGGATAGAATTTTGTATGTAATCATTTATTTATCTCTATATTTTCCTTTTGCCGAGTCTCCTCCTGATCAATGCCATAAAAAATCACTTTAACAATTGATTTACGGAAAATGATTTGTTACAAGATATACTCGGTGATTTCAACATCTATAATCATCACCTCTCGTATATTCATTACAGCTACAGATAGCATTAACCACGTCTTTCATTCTAATATTATTGCATTTCACGGTCTATAGATGGTTTAATTGTGTGTCATGATTGAGTATTATTTACGTTTCGCGTTGTCTTTCACGGTCGAAAAACCTATACTCTATGATAGTATTTACTACTTGATAAAGTTTTATGGGATGACGATGACTAGGTATGGAGTTTCCAACTTTAGAGACAAAACTAGACGTGGACTAATTGCGGGGCTGGATATTTTTTTTCCATGATAAAATTAATGTTTTTTAAAAAAATTCTTTTCTTTATAAAAATTGACCCTGCAAAAAAGATAAAATAATTAAAGTTAATCTTCTAAACCTTATATTATGAAATTGATATAACTTAATAAAAAACACACAAAGCCTTTAAAAAAAAAACATGGAATGATAAAATAAAAAAGCCTACAAAACTCATTTTACAAAAAACAATGTTAAATTATAAAATAAAAAAATATTAAAAAATAAATTATTATAGCACATGTTAGTTTTTCAAATTCGTGGCCTGGATTATTAAGTCCGATGGCCAAAAGTATTTAATTTAGAAAAATAACTAAGTCCAATTCTCAACCACTTAAATATTAAAGAATGAAAAAAAAATCAATTATATTAAAGGATAAAAAAAATAACAATTGAAAAAATAATGATGAAATTGAAAAAATAAACTAAATTAGAGGATAATTATAAATTTTTGATTGAATGGTAAATTGAAGTATCATGACTGGAAAAATGATAAAACTCAATTCCTAACCAATCAGGATGAAATTTAAAAAAAAAATTATATAAAAGAATCTAAACAAAAAATAACAATTAAAAAAATAAAGATCAAACTAAAAAAAAAAACTAAATTAATAACTACAAATTTGTAATCATAGGATAAAATTGAAAAGAAAAATTAATTTAACAAAATATCTAAAAATTAAAAAAAAATAAACAAATTGAAAACAATAGCATATTATAAATTAGAGTTGAATGATGAAATTGAAAATCAATTAAAAATATATATATATAAAAAACAAATAAAAAAATTAGAAATAAAAAAGAAAAAATAAAATTAATGTCTTAATATATAAGAGGCGAAATTTGAAATCTTGAATAGCCACCATGATTTTCAACTGGAGGAGAAGAAACAAAAGGTCATCGGCGTTGCACCATCACATGTCGCCCCAAAAGGAAAATCTTGATGCAGTGACACGACACTTCTAATGCCACCATGAAAGCTGGTTTTTGGCTGCCAAGATGAATTGCACGCACCGAAAGATAGGTGTGCATTCCACACACAATGCAATCCTAGTCTTTGAATCTCAACCTTCAGAATCTCTTGACCTCTCAAAAATGCAGAAAATCTAGCTTTTTAAGTGCCCTAAAGCCTCGGCCTTTTCACTCCAAAAGACATCAACCTCCCACCTCTTATATAAAGAAAGCCTAAGCTAACCTAAAGCCTGAAAAGCCCTTAGTCGTGACCTTGTATCTTGTCTTCAAGGCCATAAATTTAACAAAGGCGTACATTTTGGCAATATAAGTTATAATTCTCATCCCATTACATGCGAAGCCACATCCAAAGCTTTATATTTTAAATATTTGGTCTTAAATGTTAGCATGAAACGTAAACTTATGCCCTTTTATTTCATTAAATTTTTATTTTATCAAAATCTTAATGGCTAAGGATTTTTTTTAATTTTCCAAAAATCATACCTTAAGTTTTAATCCTCGAGAAATTTTGAATTGTCTTCATTTTTTAAGTATTTTAAAAAATTATTAAAACTCTGATGTTTTTTTCAAATACATTTGAAAATCTCAAAGAATTTAGTTTAAACAAATTGAATTAATATTTTGAGCTATAGTTTAAGATATATATTTAATATGTTTTTTTTTATTTGCAGCTAATTTGGGAAAATAAAGGAAAGAAATATGTGGGATATGAAAACAATCCTTATCAAGGTTACTAAAGTTGTTTAAGAATTTATAATAATATATCAGTTAGATTATCAAATCATGTTACATAATCTTTAAATTTTTCTTTAAGAGAAAAACCAAGATTTTCAATTGAATAAATACTTGAAATGTAAACTATATTACATGTAAGCATATTATTATAATATTTTTTGTTGTTTCTTTATCTTTATGACACCATAGATGTGATATAAAATGAATTTGATTTAATAAGGAAATAATTGAAAATGTATGAATTATTCTATATATAGAGAGAGAGAGAGAGAATTTAAATCTTAAATAGATTAAGACTTGATATACTCATATTTAAATATAAAAAGAATTGGGATGGTCAAATTGAAAGAAGATTTTCTTATTTATAAATAACTAGATAATTAAAATCAGACCATCCTCTAGTACGACATACAACATTTGTTTTATAAGTTTCCAATAAGTTTTTAAGTAAAAGAAATATTTCAAAGTTAACATTTTAGGAAAAGTCACATAACATAACATGTATATGATTTCTTAAAAAAAAATATATCCACAGCATCCTTTATCCACATTTATTTGGAAAAAACACTAGAAAAATGAATCAAAAAATTTAATTCAAAAAAATGAAAGAGTCACTCAACTGAGTTTAAAAAAAAAGATTTAGATAATACAATAACTCAAAACTAATCTTCTTTTTTAAATAAGAATGGACTCTTTATCCAAGTGTCAAAAGAATTTTATGATACAAACCAATTGAGGAGGGAAATTCAATGATTCCCTCCTCGATAAGAAATGCATAGAATTGTTCAATTTTTTTTTAATAAGTTTGTTCATCTCGTTTTCATGATTTAAATTGTATGTTTGATTGACTAACTTGATTTATTTTTCTTTTTCAATTGGATTTTTTTTCTAAGTTTCATCATTTAACTTTTGATTGATTCGAAATTAAGCTTTTAGTTTGTTTTCTGTAAGGTTATTCTAATCTTATTATTTAGATCACAAGTTTGGCAGGTTGATTCAGATTGATTCGAATTATTTTTTTGTGTTTTTTTTTCAATTAATTTTTTTTCACTTTTAAATTTGAATATTGTATTGATTAAAAAATAAGCTTTATAATTTGTTTCGATTTACTTTTTATGGAGTTATCACTATCACATGATCTGGATTGCTAGTTTGACAAGTTAATCTAAGTTGACTCGAGTTGTTTGATTTTTTCTCCTTTTTTTTAATTGAATTTTTTTTTTCAATCTCATTCTTCAATATTAGGTTGATTGGGAATTGAGCTTTATAATTTTTTTTTTCTATGGGGTTATCACAGTCCCATGTTCCAAGTCACGGGTTTGGTAGGTTAATCTGGGTTTACTTTATATCTCTAATATATTTTCGTCTCAATATTTTTTTAAAAAATATCACTTTAAAGTTTTTTTTAGTCAAATTTCATTTTTAAAATCATTAAAGTTGTTTTTGGACCTATCAAATTAACCAGGTTATATAAGCTCAACTCTTACACAATGATTAAAAATTTTCTTATCCTATAAAATAAGTTTGCAACACCTGTATATATTTTTACTTTAAAAAACAAATTCATTTGAGCAGCAATACAGCGCGGTCTCAAGTTATAAGTCATATCAAGAGAAATTATACAAAGTTATTCCTACTTAAATATTCGAAATTTGGTTTGACAATGTGATATGTACAATAGTTGTCAGCTACAGTCTGGTTCGCACCAAAAACCATACGGAAATAGCGTTGCGTTGCAGCAGTAATTGATTCCTACAAGTGGAGGTCAATTTTTATTTCAAGTTTCAAATCTGCCCTTTCCTTTATTCTTCGATGCTTCTCTGCATGCATCTTATCTCATCAGAATATAGTTCCTGTTGCAATGCCTACATCACCATGTACGCCTGTAACAAGATTTATTACAAAGTAATTAATTTAATCTCAAAATGTCTATAGGCTCTTCGCACGACAAATTGAAGGCGCAGAGCTGTTATTACTCCAGAGTTGTTGAGGGTCTCCGCAGGTTTTTTTTCTCTTCTGAAAATTTGAAGAGAAATGTATCTAATATCACGTGGGTGAGGTATCTCATTCAGGTCTATATATTATGGCATTTTAATCTCCATTTGGCATACGAGAAAAGATGAAGGAAACCTTGAGAATAACTCCCCAGATTTTGAGTTTGTTTTTTAAAAATCATGAATTCAAGTTTTTCCAGAAGAGACTTCCATATCATTAACTTTATTTTAGTCGAGATACGCAAACTATTATAAATATCTATAATAATAATAATAATAATAATAATAATAAAAAAAAAGACCCATAAAGTCGTCTGTGCAATAGTATCCAAAGAACACATGGAGCCCGGCCTTGTAGGCTGGCAAGAATCAAAAGGCAACAATATCACATCCTTAAAAGCCACAAAATATATATATATATATATATATACATAGACGGCACCCTCACGGAAATATTCAGCTTGAAAGAAATAGTTGAGCTGGAGAGATGCTTGCAGCAGCAAGAGCAATAATAGAAGCAGCAGCAGCAGCAGCAAAATTAGAAGTTCCTCCAGATCATTTCCAGCATGACATTTCTGGTTGGGATATTGGACAAATACCAGAGGGTCTCCATATCTATGTGCAGCGGCCTGGGTACACCCACCATGGTCAGTTCTTCCTTTCACTCTGACACTTGTCTCGTCAATTACTTTGTTCCAGACTCCAACAATTTTTATCAAAAATATATGCTTAATTTATGGCAGGAATATATATAGGCGATGGAAAAGTCATTCACTTCGTAGGCCCAAAAGCCGGACCCACAAGGGCTTGCAAAAAATGTGGCTTCTCAAGAAATACAGGCCATGGAGTGGTGGAAACTTGTCTTGAGTGCTTCCTCCATGGAGGATCCCTCTGTCGATATAATTATAATACCACTTGGAAGACCACGTGCCCTACTTGCACCACCGTTAAGAGAAGGGAATCGGAGAGTCAAATTGTTGAGACTGCAAAAGAAAAGTTGAAAAAAGGTTTCGGCGAATATAGACTGCTTAACAACTGTGAGCACTTCGCAACATTCTGCAGTTCAGGAAAAGCCTTCTGTCAGCAAGTTATACAGATAGCAGCTACAATGCCGGGACCTCATACAGCAGCTACAATGCCGGGACCTCTTGGTTTTATTATGTTTTAGAGGAACAACATTTAAAGACTTTGGATGTTAGAGGATGACACGCCGGAAAAAACCATTTCAAGGGTCTGTCTAGCATCCTAATTAGCAGCACTTCATCATCATGTATTACTCATAAATCATACACTCTAGCATGCACGAATCCAGGTCCCTCTCCCAATCATAGAAGGAGAGGTCTGTACGTAGCTTGGTACAAGGCAAGCTTCGGATATAATAAAACCATTATAATTTATCTACTCTCCTCTTCTTTCTCGATATCATGTTCTTTACTTTACTAGTAGTGTCCAAAGAGACCTACGTGAGTGAACAGAGGAGCTTGAGGTTTTTTCAAGGACTTGTTATGGCATCGGTTGGCAGTTTGTCTCGCGAAATACCTATAAGTTTTAACATTTTTTCATGTATATTTGTGATGAAAAGATCCAAGCCACCCAAACCTCATGATATCTTCATCTAGCACTTATAGATCCTCCTCTTCTTTTATTTTATTTTCTTCATCTTACTTTGATCCTCCTCTAGAAATTGTAACACTATAATTATTAAATCGACTTCAAATGATGCAGTTTTTGTTCTTCTTTTGGTATGGAATTTTTTGGTTTCCTTCTCCATTTATCTTTATCTCTACACTCTCGCTTATTCTCTTTTAACTTTTTTTGCTCAAATATAAAATTAAGATAATCTTATAAAAACTAAAAATCAAATACTAAATAATAATAAAAATAATTATATAAAAAAAACTAAAAAAACTTAAGTCAATTAAATTAATTCATAAAATCTACAATCCAGATCAAGGTTGTCAAAATCGCGTTTTGACTCGTAAAATCGTACGATTTACGAGTCAAAACATGCATTACGAGTTGAATCGGTTGAAAAAATCGAAAATGAGTAAAATCGGGTTGAAATCGGGTAAAATCGCAAAACTCGGATAAAATCGCGTAAAATTGCAATATCAAAACCGATTATACGATTTTAATATAATTACTGCATTGAAAGTTCCCCCCAGTCCCCCCCCCCCAATTCCCATTCACGTGACTCTTCAATCTTCGATCTTCGGTCTTCACATGCTTCGGTCTTCCCATTCATGTCTGTCTGCTTCGGTCTTTGTTTCGGTACCGTACCCTCAAGATGGTTGAACTGCAGTTGATCTTCAAGATAGCACTGGTACCTCCATGAATGCTATTTCGTCAAGGAATCCAACAGCATGACACTCATTGTCTTATGAATCCGTGGAGGATGTGAATACAAAGAGGAGAAACAGATTGCAGGTTTTCCAGGACATTACTCCTACTCTGGATAGTTCATGAGCTTGAATCAAAATATTTCAGATGTGAATATAATTCGATAATGCTTGAGTGTTTGAACTGCAGTGATTAAAATCAAAGTAATATGGAGTGTTTATTCTTTTATTGTTCCTCTGTAGAATTTTTTTTTATGTATTTTAAAATTCCTTGCGATTTTACGATCCGTTTTTACGATCCGATTTTATAAACGACTTTCCGTTTCGTTCTAAAATCGCGATTTTAACAACCTTGATCCAGATTATAAGATTAAAAACCAAACACAAAAAATATACAAAAACTAAATTCAAAGCTCAATAATTAAAAAAGAAACATTAGGAAGGGAAGAGGGATTTTATTGAATTAAATTAAAAGGGTTTCAAACTTCCTTTTTGTAAATTAGAATTAAAGTTTGCAAGGTCCGGTCTGCTGGGGAAAAAAAGTGGCGGATAAAATTTCAATTCCTAAAATGCCTTTTGAATTGAACGATCAGTACATATAAAAAAGGCTAACTTAAGAACGAACCCATCAAAATTGGTACAGCAGTCACCTACAGCCCGTTTGGCGATGGTGCTTTCGCCAAAATTTAAATATTTAAAGTGCTGAATTTTAAAATAAATTATATATATATATATACACACACATTTTCAAATAAAAAAACACTTTGAAAAAATCAAAACAAATCGAGTAAAACCTGACCAATTAGCCAACCATTTAAACAAAGGTCCAAGAACCTGCAGATATGCTCAGAGAAGATTACAGAAAATTAATGAGCTGCTCATACCTCTCCATTCACAAAAAACAACTCAGTCCAACAACTGCCCTTTTCTCTACAAAGCACACACAATCCACATGACCAAAAGGCAAGAACAAAACTAAGATGAGTTTCTGGACGCCAAAGTACCTTAATAGTGACAATTTTCGTCCACAAATGAAGCTATCATAGAAGAGTCGAGCATATGGCTGAAGTTGCACAAGAATTTAAAACATTCTATTGGCAACGCCATGTGGTCCAAGCATAATGCACATGAAGAATCTAACTTAGGTAATTTGTCTAGCCAAGAATCTAGAGAAATGCAAGGTACAACTACAGCATGCTTAATTGATTATTTGGTGATAATATCATCCAAGTTCGCAGAGGAAACCAACTCAGCAAAGAACAAGTCATCTCAACGAGGGAACCAACTCAGAGCTGCTGCCTAGTAACCATAGTTTGCACCATACATTGAGCCATATCCCCCAGCATGGCCGGTGTGTTCTGGATTGGATGGTGGAGAAGCATACACTGAACTGTGAGAATAAGGATTGTAACCTTGGTCTGCGGCCCCACCTGTTTGATGCTGTGCTGGGGCGCCAGCTTCAGCCATGAAATTCTGCAATAGAAGAGGACAACATCAGAATCCAATCAAATGCATGTACACTATAATTAATGCAAATCAACAGCTGGGATCTCCAGCTACCGTATTTAGCCCAACTATTAAACAAGAGATTGCTTATATTAGAAAAACAGAAAATTTTCTTTATATAAATGAGAATAAGAATGAGTCAACATCAGCAATTTCCATCTAGTAAACGATCACCCAAACCAATCACTATGCCAAAAGAACAATTTTTAAATCACTTGGCTGGCGTTCATCATCCATCAGAACTTCAATCTCTTTTCCTCCTGTCTTCTTTCATTGAACTTGTCGTTCCAGGTGGAAAATATATGGTGCAGCATCATACTATGAAACTACATGCCACAACAATCACTATCTAGTAAGCCACATAATCTTGGCCACAGGCTCCAATTCAAATGATGGAGACCTGATTAAAATTACACCTTGGTGCGCATGGATGTTTAAAAAGGAAATTGTAAAGTAGGTTCTTCCTATTATACAAAATGTTTTCCTATTTAGTGACAAACCATCCTGCATCAACTTCACTTTTCCCAACCTTGAAACGCTAATCAATTTACATGTACATATACGCTCTGCAGAACAGATGCCATGAACCGTAACAAATATTTTATGACATTCCTAGCATATACCACAATATGCAGCCTATAATAACAAGGTCCTGCCGCACAACCAGCAAAGCAAATCAGATATTATATTGTCCATTTGACAAACAACTCGTTATTTAGCTTCAGTTTGTAAACATCCTTATTAAGCCTAAAATTAAATTTTAGACTAAACATGAATAATTGTGGGATTATACATGATAAATAAATGCAAGTCTTGTCAAAATCTCATGCAAGCAATGCCCATTCATATACAATCAGCAGTTTAGGACAAATGTCACCCAAATAGGATGCATCTAGTAAAGAGAGGGGAAGATCAATTGAGCTAAAGCATGAAATATTGCCTGTATCAGCTGCTGAGCTGTTTGGACTTGAGAAGCAGTTCCACTGATTTCAACTGTCATTGCCCCAGGAACACCTCTAGTTTCTTGTATAGTAACAGTTGCCCCACTAGCACGTCGAATGTAGCTTATACTTGCACCAGCTGTCCCAATAACAGCATCAGCATATGACAATGGGATTTGCATTTGTTGTGTAATCTGCACAAGAACCCACAAAACCTGTCAGTCGTTTTGAAACCTCAAAAAGTGCTGATAGGTGCCAGAAAGAATACAAAATGAGATTATTTGGCTTGCAATCGAATAAAATAGAACCACTTCATTTGCAATGAAAGAAAAGCCTGAGAAATATTACAAACCCATCCCAACCAAAAATAATAACATATAATACCAAGGAAAAATGATTGCATAAATCTTCTGCATGTGATTTGTATTAAAAGGTCTCTAATTCCACTCCATCAAATCTGGGATGTAAAATTACTATATGATATCTTTTATGGAAAGCTATAGCAGTGGGCAAAGCTCCCCATGAGAGCTACACAACAACCTCAAGAAATTGTGAAAAAGGAAAAGAAAATCGAATCAAATGTTTACATAGAACATCCAGGGGGGCGGGTGATGGTTGGGGGGGGGGGGTGTTTCTGCTTTTCAGCATGTCATCCCACGTCCCATCTCATTCTCCAACATAAAGATGCTAATAGCATCTCGAATTTCCTTCAATGAGATGGATGAGGGGGGAGGAAAACAAAGAGAATAAAAGAACCTGTGTGATCATTGATGGTGCAGCTTGGGCATTTGATGAAGCATGGCTACCCATGGGAGCTTCTCTTCCATATGCAGATATACCCTGGTGAGGTTGTTTTTCCATTAGAGGTGGCATGTCAGCAGGAGGGTAGTAATTGTCAAGCTGTCGCGGAGGTGGCATATATTGGGGATTTTGTCCATAACCAGGTCCTCCGCCATGATTTGGAGGAAGTGGTTGAGGCGGACCCCATGATTGATGTGGTGGCATCTGCTCCATTGAAGGATTCGACATTTGCATCTTGTACATTATATAAATCAGAATTTCATCAGACCAGTCATGCCATAATAGGTAAAGTCATTCCAATCTTAATGAAGAGCAGCTTACTTGCATTTCAAATAACGGAATTACACTTCGGTCAACTAAAAACTTCCTGAGATGAGATGCAATTAACTCCACTGCTTTGTGCACTCCAGCTGCTTCCCCCAATACTTCAACAACCCTATCGTCTTGAAGAGCAAAAACTGGAAGGTCTTCTGCAGCAGTTTGATAAAAAAAAATAGAGAGATTAGACATGCAGATAAAATTCAGAAAAAAGTTTAGAGAAGTATCTGAATCCAAAGCATGAGGACTTGTAAAACAAAATGAACATACGAGGCATTAACATAATCAATTATTAAGATGAGTTTCATAATAAATGGCAGAAGAGGGGTGAGGGCAAAACGGTCCACTAAGTGAGTATCCTCAAATAATTTTGCCACACTTTTTTTAGCAGAGAAGGTGGGACCTTAAAAGAAAAGAAAGGTAGATAGGTCAGATCGATGTTCCAGATCTTACAAAGGAATCATGAACCTCCATAATAAATTACACAATCCTGAACCTCAGAAAAAAGAACTGCATGTGGTGGTCATTGATTAGGTATTGAAACCAACATCATCATGATACCACTATAAATAAACAACAGTGATACAATGGTGGGTGGCAGAGGTGGAGTGAACAGCTGAGCTAGAGGCATTGTCGGTAATGGTATGGTTGAGAAATTATAACAAATTGGCAACAAATAATAAAGGCACATATTACAGTGGTAAGTAAAGAAGATGAAGAAATGCAAGGAACTCAGTTAATGATGGCCTTGGTTCACCCCTCCCTTACTCAGAAACTTGATTTGTAAGTTTAGAGCATGACAACTACATATTTCAGATAGTTTCTATTTCCAAAGAACTTGGTTAATTTGCCATTACTGAATTAGTTGCAATTATAACACAATGAGAAAAAACAGCACTGGAATCCAGTAAAGCATAATTGACAAAACATGATTTTCTGAAAAATGGAATGAATTGTAAAAGACAGCCATTGATTATGGCTTCACCATGACAAACAGCAATAGCTTAATTTAAGAAAACAGATAACAAAATGAATTTTGAATCATTTCAAACTCAGAAGCGAAAGGGAAAAACCTGCACCAAGAACTCTAACTATGCAAGTCGATGCCTCTTGGATGGATTTAACGGTTCCTCCTTGTTTTCCTATCAAACTTCCAGCTTGTGGGGCTGGTACTAGCAGCCTTGTTGAAACCTTAGCTCCACTGGTTGGTGGAGTGTTAGAAGAATCACTGTCCAAACCATCAATAATGCGTTTGTGAACCCTCAGTAGGCCATCCATAGCAGGAGGAAGAGAGGAATCAGGCTCCTCCTTGGCAGATACCATTACCTATATAACAAAGTTAGTATAACAAATCAAGGAAAAAAATTATGACTCGAGTCCAAGAACACCTCAGGGGAAGAGGAAAATGAAATGAGATGAAGCAACAAGTGAGAAAAATAAAAAATAAAAACAATGAAACAACTCTTTCTAAATAACATTTCAAACAATATGGTATCCCATTGTATGAAATTTTACAACTATATTAGAGTTTCACCACAATCATTGCCTGTTATTCCCCTATTCTCCTCCTCTAGGGAATAATGAGTCCTCAATTTTGTTGTCAAAATTCAATAGCGTGCATGCACTATAAATTCTCCACCTGCTCCTCTGTTTGCCATGATGTCAAATCTAATGCATAACATTTGATCATTTTCTCCTCCTAACATGTAACTATGGGTTAATATTACAGTTCACTTAGATTTGATTCTTAATTTTTTTAACCAATAAAAATAAAAAACATAATCATGGATTGACAAGTTTCAGTGTATTATTTACTAAAGTTGACCAAATTTTTTGTTGCTTTTACTGTTTAATCGTGGAAGTATATTATGACAAAGTTAGATTAGCACTTTGATGTTAACATCTTCTGCATCCTCTAATGTTGATTAAAACAGGTTCCTTTGTGGTGTTTACAAGCTGCGGCAGAAATCAACCATGCAGTTTCTGAAGTTACCAGAAAGATTGCAGAGCTTCGTGGAACTGTTGTTCGTGTAATATGTCTGTATATTCAAATCAACTTTTCAGCACTTTGCAATGCTCAATGCTGATCCCAGCAATCTGGATCTTTGGTTCTTCAAATTTGGGATCCTAATGATGGTTGATACATTGCTTAAAAAATTGCGGACAGAACCTGCACACATTCATTTGTCATTGCAATAAAAGTATTTCTGTTATACTTCTCGATTTCTTCTGACGAGGCTTCCTTTTTGTCTTCTTTTCAACTACGCAAGCTTTTACAATAATGATTCATTCAAAGTTAAATGATCATATCTTAGGTTCTCTTCAAAATTGATTTCTTAATTCCCAATCAAATGTTGTAGCATTAAAGGGTGACAATAATAAGTGATATTTCTGAGAACTCTCCCTCTTAATATCATTGCAAGGTACAGATAGATACATAACTCGGATATCCATAGAAAACAAATGACTACCGTGAAAAATACTACACTGTGGCAAGAACACAAAGGGTTGGATGAGAAACAGTTGAATCAGATATCCAAACAATTATAGATCAGAATTGTGCCACTTGCACAGATTTTAATTTGGTTTACAAATGATGCATAGAAGCTTTACAACCTCAGCTTGAAATGTGTGTTTTAGTTATCAGTTCCATTTTCTTCTATGTTTTCATAATTAGAAAACTCCTTAATAGAAGTTATATTTACAGCTAAGGAGAAATTTATAAGCTTAAAACTTTATCAATCTCTTTGAAGCTAGCTTCTTTGTTATGGGTTTGAGTCAATACATAAAATTAAGCTTGCCTTATCAATCTCTCTTCCATAAACAAGCTTCCTTTGTAATTGATGTTAATATAGCTCAAAGCACAGATTGATGATCATGTGATCTAATCACACACAAGTTTTAGTAGCAACCGCCAAATTCCTATTAAAAATATCAGACGTGTTATAGATAGATGGCCAAACTTGTAATATTACAACACAACCAGCTAACCCTAAGAAAATATTCTGCAATGCCTGAAAATTGCTTCCATGTTCCAAATTACCAATTTCTTAAGAGGGAAAGGAAAACATGAAAAGAAAAGAAAAACAAAATTAAAGCATGCTATGATAGATTCAGTTGATATATGAATGAAATATCAAGGGAGGTCTAACCATCATGCACTTTGCATCAACAAATTATTTCCAACCATCCTCTTTCTATATTTTCCAGATAACCTAGTTGCGCAAATAAAAGAGAAGAAAAACTTACAGCTCTTTCTGTCGTCCCTGGAGGACCATCAAGTATCTTAATGCGTGCTCTTGTCTCCTCGACTATCTTTTTAATGAACTCCCCTTTACGGCCAATGATACTGCCTACTTTTTGAGCAGGAACCAACATCCGAAACACACTCTCTCCAGGCCATCCAGGCCACCTCTTCTCACCACCTCCAGAGACTGTATCCTCATCATGTCCTTGCTTCGAAGCCTCATTATTTTCAGGCACTTGATCTATAGCATTATCCATGTCATGGTTCACAGGGTGATCCACATCATGGTCTATAGAAGGATCCACATGATGATCTGTAGGGTGATCCATGTCATCAGGCTCTACTGCCAATCCAGGACCTGTGATGTGATCCACACCATGATCTACAGCATGATCAGTGCCATGATCCAATCCAAGGTCAGTGGAGTCCAAACCATGGTCTACAGGATGATCAACACAGTCAGCAGCAGGATCCACACCATGAACTGCAGCGTGATCCGCTTCATGCTCACCAATGCCTTGATCAACATCCGCCATGAGATATGCACTGTAAGAAAGCAAGAACATAGTTTATAAACCAACTATCCAAATTATATAGAAGAAAGAAAAAGGTGTAGAAATCCTTAAATCAACAAACTCTCAACACCCATGCCTTCAATTTCCAATATAAACAAAATGGTGCAAAAAGAATCTAATAAAAAGAAGGGAAAGTTTTCCACAACCTGGAGCCATAATACAACTGCAGGGCATGGAAGGTCAAGAAAAAGGCAAGAATTATAATGACTTCTATAAAACAACTAAGTTAAAGAGCCACATATACAACCTGAACAAGGGCCACTCATCAATGCCACAAATACTACTACTTACAGGAACAAATGATGAAATTATATATATACATGCTAGTTTGTGGGCCCACACTATACCACAGTCTAGAACATTTTTTGCATTAAAAAAAAAAGACGCTCGAGTGAAGCGAGCGTGTTTTAAAAAAGTTTTTAAAAAAAAGGATTATACATGGACCAACTTTTAAAAAAAAATCACAATAACCTAAAAAAATAGGGTAAAATAAAAAGCTAACAAAGTTTCAACCAATCAAATGTGGAAGAATAAAAGTAAAAAGGAAAAGACAAAAAAAACAACCTAGGTCAACCTTACCGAACATGCCAAATTTGCAAATCGTGTTATGAGATTGGGATAAACAAATAAAAAAGACTCGTAATTGAATTCCAAACAAATCCAATGTTGAAAAATAAAATTTAAAAAAGGGTCAATTAAAAAAAAAAAAAAAACCAAGCAAACCAAACTCTGTGATCTAGATCATGTAAATGAGACAACTGGATAGAAGGCAGGCCTGGAAACATCACACAACTCAAATCCAAACAACTTAATGTTGAAGGACAGCATAAAAAATATTAAATTTTAAAAAAAAAAAAACCCTAAAAAATTAAGCCAACCCACAAATTTTATAGTCTAGGCGATGGGGACTAGTATAGACAGATAAAAAGAAAATACAAAGCCTAAAATAAAAAAAACCTTAACCTCGAAAGAAGGAACCTCAAAAAAAAAATTATCAACTGATACAATGTTGAAGGATGAAATCAGGAATAAAAAATTATCAATTTAGAAAACTTACCAAAATAAATCCAATAAAAAAACTCAGGACAACCTATAGTAGATGGATAAAGAAAAACAGAACTATAGTAGATGGATAAAGAAAAACAGAAATCTAGTCACTAATGATATAAATGATGAATGATGAAATTAAAAAAAAAATCAGTTTAAAAGAAGGGGAAAAATTAATCATACAAACTAAGCATACTTTCTAAACTCAGGCTAAGATCTCAACTCCTAACCCATTATATACTAGACCCGGATTGAATAAAAAAGTTTAATTCTCAACTAATTTAATATTGAATACCCAAAGTAAATCGAACAAATAACAGAAATAAAAAGACTTGAGAAAACCCAGGTTATTTTCAAAATAAATAAATAATCCTAAAAAAAGCAAATAAATAAAATTAACGGAACTCAATCTCTAATTGAATAAATATTGAAAAATAAAACTTCAAAAATATAAGCTTAAAGAACAAGGAGGGAAAAAAAAGGCAAATCTAGCTAACCTCTCAAACCTAGGTTAATCCCCAAAACCCAGAACCAGTGAAATCATAGACTCGGACTCAGTTAAGAAACTCAATTCCCAACTAATCTAATGTCGAATAATAGAAATGAAAACAATATCAATTTAAAAAATTTATCAAAGCAAAAAAAGAAGAACATGTATCAAATTTGACAAGAAATAAAAAACTTAAACAGAATGAAATTGTAAAAAAATAAATAAATAAATAAATAGCAATCAAAAGAATATGGACTAAATTCAAAAAATTAATAAATTAAAGGAGATGAAATTGAAAAGGAATTATAATTTTACAAATTCTTTAAAAAAATATTCTAAATATTGAAGAACAAAATCAAAAAAAATTATCAATTTAAAGAATTAGCTAAAATAACCCAACAAAGAACAACATATGAAAAGGACTTGAGATAACAAGGGTCATTTTTCAAGACCAACGAAAATTTTTAGGTAAAGCAAATGAATAAAAATAATATAGCTCATTTTATAATTGAATAAATGTTGAAGGATGAAAAAAAAAGCTCAAGCAAAAGAAAAAAAACTAACAAACACGACACAAACCTCTTAAACTTGGTCTAATCTCTAAAACTCGCAACCTTTAAAATTAAAACCCAAGTTCAATGAAAAAACTTAATTCTCAACTAATTTAATGTTGAAGGATAAATCGTGAAAAAATATATGAATTAAGTTTGATAGGAAAAAAAACACGAGAATGAGATTGAGAAAAAAAAACAATTTAAAAAAAATCTCAAACAAAATAAATAGCGATCAAAAGAATAATAACTAAATTTTTAAAAAAAAAGTGAAATTGAAAGAGAATTTTAATTTTATAATTATTGGCACACACACCTCCCCCATCGTGGAAGGAGCATCGAGACCTTTTAAACGCCGTCGCGGAAGGTAGGAAACGCCGTCGCGGAAGGCAGGGTTTGGTAATTGATTACCCTGCACGTGTTTCTCAAAGAGCATGGGGTCTGCCTACATGTTGGCACGTGCCAACAAAGTTTATTAAAATACAAAAAAGCCCCCAAGTTAACTTGACATTAACAAAAAAAAAAAAACATGATTAAAAGGCCAGAAAAAACCCTTAAAGATAGTTTTATTAATTTTGAACCAGGGAGTGATTAAGTAATTTAACTTTAATAAAAAAATAAAAATAAAAACATAAAAACCCCTGGACTTAAGCCATCCTTTTTTTTTGTTCCGCGGGTATTTAAGTGATTTAAATGTTCTAAAAAATTGTAAAAACTTATCTACCACAGATAATTTGGAAATTACATTGAATCGTGGTAAAAAGACCCTCAAATCCTGCCCATGGACAAATTTGCCAGATCACAATTCCATGAATAGTGTTATGAGTCTAGCGATACAGTACAACCTCCTCCTCCTTCTTTAGTTTTTTTAATTAATTTAATATTAATCCTCTTTTTAAGTTTTTTATATCCTTGCAGGCTTGCAGCGACAATCAATGTGGTGAAATCACTTGAAATGCAAGAGGCATGTGTTTAATGGGAGTCTGGCGCCGCTGTCATCACTAGCATTCGCCTATATACCTTACCCTGCCCCCTACATATTTGAGTTTAAGAAAACAGGCCTAGTTTCTTCTTTCTTTATTATAGATAACAGTTCCACTGCCAAAATTCCATGAATTCTTCAAAAAAAATAAAACCCAATAACCCCTCATCAATATACAAACATACACACAAAAAACAAACAAAACAAAAACACGTATCTAATAGGATATATGGAAAACACGCCCAGGCAAATACCAAGCACTATATACTATTTCAAAACCACCCATAATAAACAAGAAAACTGCGAACCCTAATTCCTCAATCTGAAAAGGAATCCTTTTTGAGCAAGGAAAAAAAAAGGAAAGAAAAGGTGCATAGGATCGTTAATCAACAAAAACCAATAAAAGGGTCATAGCCAAGCAACCTAAATGACTTGAAAACAAAGCATTAACGAAATAACCCAACAACAGTGATGCAAGAATAACAACTAAAACCCTAAAGAAGTACAGTAATAAAGCACCAAGAAGACGAGATTAAGCAAGAACTTACATTAAGAGACAAGCAGAAAATCTGGGTTTTGAAAAGCAGTGAAAGTTGGACAGAGTTGGTGGATTTTTGCTGTTTTAGGTCTGGAAAAGTGTGCAGCATATACGGGGAGCAAGAGGGAGACAGAGAGACTGTGTTCTGTGTCTGAGGTGAGTGCGCGTGTATAAGAGAAGTTTCCGTTTTAAGGAGATTTTTGGGTTTTGATTTTGTGGCCCAGATAAAATCTTGAGTTTGCAATGTGGTCCTTGTTTTGACTGGAAAATGATGAAAATAACCCTAGTTGGGTTGGGTTATAACTTATATAATGGGCTAAAACAGGAGCATACAACAATCTATACTGTCTAGACAATGAAAGATATAAATTGAGGACTCAGTTGCATGATTACAGAGACAGAGATTGTGATTGATAGATGAAATTCTGGAAAGCAATAAGCCTACAATTCTGTTTGCAAATGGCACTCTTCCATTCAGTTATCCAGAAAGAAATGCTTCATAGAAAACCTAATCTATTTGCCAGAAATGTCGTCTGCATGAGGCAGTCCAAGTCCTCTGTCAACGTCCAGGACTGACTAGTTTAAAACTAAGTTACCTTTCTATAAATTTTCTTCAAAACCTGAATCTTTGACTAGATAGATTCATGACTTCGTAATTAACTCTATATCTCTATGGAATCTAACACCTTGACTCATGCAGAAGACTCAGAGACTTAGTTACTGAAAGGATATTCCTCTGTCAATGTCAAAGACTCACTGGTCAATAGGGCATTCTGTTTATCCCTTGAAGGGCACTCTAGGTGTGTACGAGTAAAACATATCACGAAACAACATTAAAAATCAGACATAAAAGATGTAGGATGACGATCTGTAAATTTCACAAAGAAATGAGAGGAACTAGGCCCCACAGTTCACCAAGAAGAGATAAACCATGCATGCTTAGAAATGATTGTGCGGATCATTACAAGTGCTGATCAAGGCTGCAGCTTCTCTGATCACTTTCATCTTTATCACTCATTAGAAATGTAACCGGAGATTTTGATACAATCAAGATCAGCATATTGTTATTATTTAACAATGAACTAGATAATTTGCGGAAAAATGTTTTCGCTAGTGGATCTAAACATTGCTTACAAAAGAGGAGAAAAACGGTTTCGCTGATGGATCTAAAAGAATGAAAGCATCCCAAGCAATGAAGCAGATGTGAAAAAAAAAAAAAAATAGCAGTGAACTTTGGGTTGGAGGAAGCAATAGCATGATTTCCTTTGCACAGATATTCAAAAAAAAACTGGATCTAACAATAACAAACATGTTTGCAAACTAAACCATGCATGAGTTGAACTAAAAAATGAAGAAAACAATTGCTATTGATAGCCAAATCATGGACAGCATTAAGATCTAAACATACCGAATGTAATCCTGAAAATTCATTATTGATTGCGAAACTTCTATCGTAACGCTTATTGAAACCTCGAACAGAACAGAACCTCAACGGCGGCGCAGCAATTTCCAAACACTATACCTAACAAATTCTTAGCAAAAACTAATTTCAGGTCAAGAAAAGGGATTCCAATCCTTAAATATAAGTCAGCCTATTGTACATGTTTATGCATGAATGACAGATATGGTTTCATTCATGAATTAATTACTATCCATGTATGACATATATGGCATTGTTAGAGAAAATTTATGATGGTCAAATCCTGACTAAACATTTTACTATTTCTTACCATCTGTAAAGTGAAATTGTGCGCGTGCCACACCTAGTTCCCAGATCATATCAGATTTACTGTCCCAACATTCCTTTTATATAGAATAGATTTTATAAGTAAATTTAGCAGAGATTAGATGCTCACACAATCCTTTAAATGCAGATTCACCGAAAGAGTACATGTGAACAAAGAAACAGTATAATAACATTTATGATCTCTACAGGTGTGTAATCAGAGCAAAGAGAGGCATATATATAACTGCAACGTCCCACTATGCCACTGTCTCTCTACTCCTAAATTATCCATGATAAAATACTTAATGAAAAAATAAGTCCCTGCCACTATTAGGCAGATGGAAAATAAAAAAATGGATACAGAACTACAACAAGAGAGCATCAAATTTCCTTCACTGTTTCTCATCATCCTTATTATCTTTCGCTGCCTCCTCCTCTGGAGCTGAACTAACAGCATTCATCAGACTGTCAAATTTCTCCGACTTCTCCAACACAATCTCAATCTAGAAGTCAAGGAAAAATAATCAATCAGTTACCATAAAGAAAAGGATAATAAGAAAAATTCGTTATTAATTATCATACATGAGAGGATGATGAATCAAATTAAGATTCATAATGAGATTAACCATACCTTAGCCTTCTGAATCTGTCGTCCTTTGTTCTCATCTTTCATGCCAACAGTAGATGTCAAAACCTCTGTTTGGTCCACAAATAAAAATGTTATAAATCAGATATCCTCATCATGAATACAAGACTCGGTATTAGAAGGAGGAAATTCTTACTCTTCTCGATGGCTAGTCCATTGTTCTTCAAAATCTCAGCAATTGTAACAACTGTGGTGATTGCTGTAATAAAATGTAAAATAATTTTTAAACAGGCATGAAAACCACAATACAAAGATATCGTTTCCTTCCATCTCTTATAAAGATTTTCCGCTACCTCTATGGAATGAATTTTTGTTTGAAACCAAAAACAGTTCTTACACTAACATGATTATAAATGCATTTTACATAAATCATTTTCAACTGTTAATTAAAAATGCTCTACATTCGTATGGTCCTGATAAACCAAAGCTTAGAGAACCATTTTAGCAATCTCTTCTTTGGTCCTGTTACACTCATGTCTCTACGGTATTCTTCATGATACAGCAACAATTGCTCAATACCAGCTCATACCATTCCGTAGACTGTTAATGGCTTATTGTCGGCAGAAACTCCACCAGAAAGACAAAACTACCACTCCATAGACAAATAAGAAACATATCAAAACTATGAGATGTGGCTTTGTAGAACATACCCATGCCCAAGGCAGAAAGCTCGACCTCATTATACTGCTGCATGTACCTCTGCAACAAAATCACAATGCATGATTAAAATAAAAATCATAAACACAGATCCAGGAGCTGTACAATCTAAAGGAGTATACGAGTCTCAACATTATAATGTTCACATGATCAGTAAACGTTAAGATGCCCTATTAAATCACATTGTAGGCATGATTTTCTTGTAAGAATGACATCACTTCCGCATTAAAGAAGAAAAGGAAAATAATGACAAAATAATCTCAATTTAATTATTTAAGTTTTGTCTACTATCCCATTTCAAAGAGTTGTACCAGATGGATAACCACATAATTAATCCTAACATACGGACGAAGAAGGAAAACTTTAAATCCACTTAAAAAGGATCTAACTACGATTCTTTTATCATATAATTGAAGAGATCTATGACCAGAAAAGAAAACCATTTCTACAAGAAAAGTAAAAACAACTCATCTATATTTAGGCTGAAAAGTTTCAGATGAGCTATAGCAATTGAATGACAGTAAACTAAAAAGCAGAAAGCTTTTTTTTTTTTTTTTTTGCTACAGAGAGGCATTTACTTGATGATCCAAAAATTCCCCCGTATCAGAATCTAAAACCATATAATTTATTGATCACAAAACAATGGAAATGTTGAGCATAGACACACAAGACTTGATCACTTGAATGCTATTGGTAGATCAAAACAAATCCAGTAAGTTAAACAGATAAATTGAATTGTTTTCAATAAAATAAAATTATACCAAAACAACTTTTCTACTTAAAATGCAGGATTTGATTATGGTCCATAACAAATTATAAAACTAACTTCCAAAGATCCTATCAAAAAGAAAAAGAAAAAAAAATCCAAACAAAAACATACATGTAAAGATAGAAACAATCAAATTACACGTTAATTAATTATACATTATACCAAAACATAAAAAAACAAAATCAGCGATCCAAAACATACATTATTAAAAACAAGAAATGACAACCCAGCAAAGACAAAGTGGGAACCTTGGCGAGATTGACATAAAAGAAGAGAGGTTTCTTGGTGTTAGACACTTGTATCCTGTTCTTCTTTTGCTGGGCAAGTGCGATTGCTGTGTCATTGTTGACTGTTTCTGTTGTTGGCGTTGGCGTTGGCGTTGGCGTTGGCGTTGGCGTTGGCGTTGGCGTTGGCGTTGGCGCTGGCGTTTGTGTTGGTGTTGGTGTTGGTGTTGGTGTTGGAGTGGGTGCTACAGCCACAGTCTCCATCGTCATTGTGTGATCACTTTCTTTCTTTATTTCTTTCTTCTTCTCGTTGTTCTTCTCCTTCTGGTCTTGTAATAGTAATGTTTGTTGTGTTGTGTTGTTTATAGAGCGGGAAAGTTGGGTGGTGGAATGTTGAGGGGGAGAGGAAAACCGTTATAAATAAAGGGGCGTGAATTTTGGGTCTGTGGCTATTGAGGATTCTGACATTTGTTGGGTTTTTAGCGATTCTTGACATGGTAAACACAGAAATAGCAGGCTTCTGTATTAGTGCTTCTCGTTAATCCCTTTTTTTTTATTTATATATATTCTTTTGGATAATTAGCATTAACTATTGATGTTAAAAAAAAATGCTATTATTTATATTATTTAATCTGACCCAACATATTAAACACAAATAATGTAGATATTATAGTTGAAAATAAGTTAAAACACTTGAGAGTTTAATATTACGAGTCGGTTAGTTGGACAAAAAATTTTAAACTTAATTAACTCAATCTAACTTGTATAGCTTATATAGCTAACCAATAAATAATATAACCTCTCAAGAAAATATTTAAACTTAATTAGTTTCCACCACTCCAACCAATTCTACAAAAAAGGGTCAAAGAATAACTTTTCACCACTTCAAAGTCAAGTTTTGGATTAATTTATTCAGCTTGAATCTTAATTTTAATTAAGCTCAACTTATAAAAATTTATAATATAAGATTAAATAATGAATATTTATAATATTCATACAAAAATTATTCTAACCCGATATATTCAAGTCCATTCGAATCCAAAAAATACTGAATGAATTGAATTTATAATTTATAAAATATCATAAATTAGATTGGATCCAATTATAAACTCCAACTTCATCCAAATATATCCATAAACACCACCCAATATTAACATTAATATTAAAGAAAAATTGAAAAAAAATATACTATACATCTCCTTACCAAAATTTCCATCCTTGGTCCCTGAAATTTTTGTCCTTTTATTTTAATCACTAGATTTTATTTATTTTCGTTTACATTTTTCCAAGTTATATGACATGGTTTTATTTTTTGATATGTACTTCAGGTTATATATTCTTGCATGTCCAATTTGTTGTTAAATATTTCAACGTTGAATTTGAGAATAATTTTATAAAATATAATTTCAAGTTATTCATAAAACCAAAATTAAAAGATAAAGGATCAAAATTGATATTTAAAAAAAAAACTTACCTCACGTTTGTTGTCTTAAAAGTGCAAAAAGGTTTAATTTGGCCCCCCAACTTTTACTTTTTTTATTATTCACTTCTTTTTTAGGATTCTTATATTTCAGTTTTTAAGTTCATTTTTTTTTTATATCAATCCTTTGATGTATAGAGAAAAGAGAAAGTTGTTGAAAATAAAAAGGGAGAGAAAAGTTCTCATATAACCAAATTTAAGTTGCCAATAATTGTTAGTTTAGTGATTTTGGATTAATTTTAAAGAGGAGAGCTACATAAATATGAGTTTTACCTTCAATGATGCACGATAAAGTTGATCAATGCTCAAAAACATTTTAATTTTGATTTAATTTTGAGATTTTTGTCCTATGAAAATAAGTTCTAATAATAGGATTTTAAAGGTTTTATAGGATTTTTCATATTTTTTGGTCAAACAAAGTTGAAATTTAGGTTTTTAAGATCCAAAAATTTCCCTAATTTTTTTTTGTCATTGAAGTTGGCTTTGGCGCTCCAAAAATGTTACAATTAGATAGCATGTTTGTTTGTTCTTTCATTTTTAATATCACATAATCAAATAAAAGAATTGAAAAGTTACCTAAGTGACTAGATCGGTTATTTATATATGCATTTATCTGTTGATTTTTATAAAAAAGATTACATTTTCATTTTAGTTTTTAATTAGCATTAACAACTTTCATTGCAATTTATCCATATATAAGTTGATATATTTTCCAATTTGTTTTATAAAACGCAAACATCATCGTTTAGGTTCTTAAGATAATATTACTAATAAAAACCATAAGTGTGTATCCCTGGCTTAGCTAATTAATATTTGTCAAGAAAAAAAAGAAGAAAAAGATTGAGATTGGACTCAATTCGTTATAACATATTGATTTTCAAATTGGGCCAGGTTAGGCCTTGATTAAGCCCATTTTGTTATCACTCTGGGGCTCAAGATTTACGAGGCTACAGCACAAGATTTATCACTTTGGGCCACCATAGTTATAATTCTTCAATTGCATATGTTCGTGAAGCCCCACACATGGATTTGAGATTAAAAAATGGCAGATCGAGTTCATCGTCCCAATCGAGCCACAGAGAAGGATCTGGTGAGCAAGAGATGGTCCCTTTTTGTGCACAAATTCGATAATTCCATGGATGATCATCACACGTGTAATAAATTGTCGGTGCACGAGGGTGCCATTTGACTATAATAAAAATGGGGACGGTCGTATCTCATGAATGGTCCTTGTCTTGGTATAACATATTCAACCCATCAAAAGCTGAGGGGACAATGCCGCGGATTGTACCTGTTTTTTTATTAAAATTTAAATTGTTCATTTTAATTTTTTTAAATGTTTTTGATTCCCATGACATTGTAAAAGCTTTTAGACTAGAAGGATAAAATTAATGAAGTGTTTGTCTAGTAATTAAGATATTATTATATTTTTGTAAGTATATAAACATAAATTAGATTTTTATTAAATGTATTTATTGTAAAGAGCAGCTACTGAATAGAATTAGTCTTACTTTTTAAAAAGAGGATGATTAATTCTATTTAGAGTTCATGAATACCCGGATAAAGAAAAAAAAAGGACTAAGAAGATAAATCAACAAGTTAGTTTTGTCTTCTAGATTGGTTTTTATGCTTTGACACTTAAAAAAGAGGTTGATTGATCTCTCTCTTGCTTAATCTATTGTAATAACAAAGGGGATTGACATGAATAAAAAATTGAAAAAATTAAATAAAAAAAGGGATTGAATGTATCAATTTCAAAGTCCTAACGAGAGTGATCTTGATATGCTTTAGGCCATGATGTAAACAAGTTATTTCATTATTTATATATACGTAGTTTGGGATTTTTTTTATTTTTTTATAAGCTGATATTCAATAATAAACAAAAGGCGATGATGTAAACAAGCTATTTCATTATATATATATATATATATATATATATATATATATATATAGTTTGGGATTTTTTATTTTTTATAAGCCGATATTCATTGATAAACAAAAAGAAACACCAGAACAAGAGACTCAATGATGGATCCTTTGATTCCAAACCTAGCCCATAAAACAACAAAAAGAAACAATTCCGTAGGCATGATAGGGTGGTCACGCAGCCTCGAGTAAAAAAATAGGATTTCTCTAGTCATAAATATGTTTTAATAACGGAAAAACTACTCTCCGTATCATATGATTTATTTTATTTTATAATTTATCCTTATTATTTAAAAATTTACATAAAATATTTTGAATTTTATAAATTTAAAACCGTTTACATGATTAAGAAAAAGCTAACAGAGAATATTAAATTGAAAACGGTTATGAAAATAATTAATAAACTATTTAAATAAGTTTTAAATAAAGGAAGAAAATCTAAAATAACAAAGAAAATTAAAAAAAAAATTAACTAGAAAAATAATAAAAATTTCAAAATAACATTAATTGGGATTAACTTGGGTATGTGTTTTGATCTCATTTGATGATTAACTGAGTTGATGTAAAATAAAAATGGATTTATAAAACATCCTAATCAAATTTCAAATTTCTCTTATTCCAATCATCAAATTAAAAATTATATCTATTTTCCTTTAAAAACTTGTTTGATGTTAAAAAAATTTCTTAAACTTGAACCTTTTATATCCGCTACGACCAATTCCCTGGACATGATAGTTTGGGATTAATTGGGGAATTTTATAACCTATGGTACAAGATCCTTGACTCTTAAACCTAAAGGTTTTTTTAAAAAAAAAATTACTACTTCAAGGCAAGAGGATTACATGAAACTAGAAGTAATTATTTATAAATTTATTAAATTTCATCGTGAATATGACAGAATTGAAGTTAGAAAATGAAACAGATCTAATATAATTTATAAATGAGAACACCTTCAAGCATCGAAATTGAGGATTTAATTAACTATTTTTATGGTATTGGTCTCTATTAGCTATTACATGTTTATACTAAAAGGGTTTAGTATTCTTGTTTATATAAATACAAAGCACTATAAATTAAAGCAGTGTAATAGTAGCCTAGCCCTTAATACAAAGAGTTGCAATGCTAGCGGGGGAGGGATAAGGTTATCTTTTTATTGGAGTGCATTTGACATTAAAAAAATAGTTGAGGAGAAAGTTGTCCCCATAAGTTTTGGTGAGGCTGCAGCCTATGAAGAGTGGGCACCTGACACTGCCCCACGCAATGACAGCTGGCGCTTCTGCTGCACGGCCCTTGTGCGCAGCAAATTGAGCGCCATATGACGCATAGGTGGCACAACCCTTACATGGGGCAAACACCACCTGACTCTTGGATCTTTGCAAAAGGCTCGATTGACATGTCACATCATAATATAGTTTACTTCTTCAAATTTTTTATTTTTTATATTACAAATTTTTACATTTGTTTTTATGAAAATAAAAGGTGAACTCGTCGTGTGGCTTGGGCATCCACCTAGTAGTAAACTATATTATGATGTGACATGCCCACTGTATTTATCATTTTTTTCTTGAATTATACTGTTCATATGAGGAATTCAAAAAACTTTATATTATGTTTAAGATTTGCTTATTTTTGAATTTTAAAAACATTTTTATTTTATTTTTACTTCAAATTAATAGTTTTTAATGTTTTCATATCATTTTAATATGTAAATATTAAAAATATTTTTTAAAAGATAAAAAAATATTATTTTAACATATTCCTGTATAAAAAACATTTAAAAAAAATTGTTACCACACTCTCAAATATCATTTTAAAGAAAATAATAGTGAATAAGAAGATTAATCAAATTGAATAACAAGTTTCCTTCAAGCATCATAGATTGGACTAGCACGCGGCACGAATAGTCTAATATGTTGAAAAAACCATGCCATGGGCCATTAATTAGTGTGACGTGAATCCAGCCACAAATTCCAAGATTTAGGAATTGGTTTAACGCAGAAAAAAATAAAACGCTGGAATAGTTCTACAGAGGTTTGATCGGTAAGAACAGAAGCCGATACGGTAAAAACAACAAAAATCCTATGAAACCAGAGGAAAACCCAGACAAGACATGCAACTTGGTGGCCAGTGAGGAATCCAATGACATGGGAAACGTCTGAAATAGAGCCCAACGTGCCAAAAACAGAGGATGGCAGTAGCTTCCCTGCATCGCTCTAGATAAGATCATCGCCTGAGCTTCACTGTCGTGTTGATCTCGGAAATGGATCCCATCCCAGTAGTGGAGCCGGAACGTGACGTTGATTTAGAGCGTGTTTGGCAGTGTGGTAGCGGTTGCTTTTTAAATAACTTTTCGTGCCGAAATACATGACAATGATGTTTTTTTTATTTTTTAAAAATCTTTTTTGACATCAGCACATCAAAACAATCCAAAAGGTACAAACCGAACTCAATTTTAGCAAAAAAAAAAAAAATTCAAAATTTTGCAAAACGCAGCTAGAAACGCAACCCCAAACACTTCCTTAGCCTCGTTTGGTAGGCATAAAGTGTTTGGGAGTGTGGTAATGGTTGCTTTTCAAATAGCTTTTCGTGCCGAAAAGCATGTCAATAATGTTTTTTTATTTTTTAAAAATTATTTTTGATATCAGTACATTAAAACGATTTAAAAAGTACAAACCGCACTCAATTTTAGCAAATAAAAAAAATTTGAATTTTTCCCAAAAACAGGTTGAACCTCAATACCAAACAGGCTATTAATTGAGACCGGCCCTCCAGGTTTGAAAACTTAAATCTAAGTTCACTAGGTTTTTTTTATTAAAAAAACATAAAATAATACTATTTTAATTTTAAAAAAACCCTTATAATTTTAGGTTAATTCAACTTAATTTAGCTAACCTCCGACTTAAGCCTTAGGTCAAGCACGACTTTAGTATAACCTAAATAGGCTAAAATTTTCAAAATAATTCTGATGTCGATCCATTCTATCCAATCATGTCTTAGCATACCATTCTATGCATTTCTTAAATTCCCACGAGCCACACGTACAAACTTTTCATGAATGCAATTTGTTTTTTTTATGCATGTGTAACTCTTTTTTTTTATGTAAAGTAGACATTAATTTTTTGTGTTAATAGCAATTCTCATCACCAATATTTTTATCAATGACACACATGATACAATAACCAATATGGCCACTATAACTTATCAATGACAACACAACAATTTCTTTGTTAATGATACATCTCTTTTTCTATGAAGATAGTCCAACATCTAGGTTATAAATACACCTAGTTACCAAGCATAATCTAGATCTCATCATTGATCACACAGAAATAGTCATAGAAAATCATGCTATAAAAGTAAATCATATAACTTCATGTCATTCGAGGCTATAAGAACCGGCCATGCAAGATGATGTCGGGCCATAAAAGCCAACCATACAAGTTTATGCCATACAGAACCAATCATACAAGGTCATGTTATTTTAGGGCAATCCTACTTTTTCTTTTCATATATATATTTTTATAGGTTTTTAACACATCATGTCTTTTTTTATAGTTGTTGACTTAAATACCGGAAGATTTTCTTTTTTAACAAATAATTTATCTTGTAAAAAGCTCATGAACTCACAATCAAGCCCAGCAACATGGAATGTGACCATAAAAAAAATAATTTTTGTCTAAATTTTTGCCTGATTTCACCCATTCATTAGTGATGTGAAATTAATGTTTTTGAAAGTTGGATTTGAAATTGAATATCAAATGAGAAGTGCTGGTTTTTATTTCATATGCAATTCAAAACATTCTAGCGTAAATGAGATGTTGTGGGAAGCTTTTGTGTAATGTGAGAGCAATCACACATTGTTTTCGTTTACTGAAATAAAAACGCAAGTTGTACACTAATTACACGATGGATCTTTGTGCCTCCACAAAATCTCCATGCAACAGGTGTAGTATAGCATAATAGTAGGTCAAAATCTCACGAAATTTCCTAGGGTAAGTTAAAAGTATGGTGAGGATTAAAACTAGATTTCTCGAGTATTCTTTAAATTGTAGAGAAATAAATAGAGAGCCCTTCAATGGCGTTCCCATAGATAATGTTTATTCTGTGTTATTTTCAGCTGATAGCACTCATCATGGAGGATGTCTGTTTCTCTCGGAAAGCCAAACTTCGTACATCATAATTTTTTTGAAAATTTCTTAATTTGATAATTTGGTAAAAAAAATAATACATCAATTCCTTATACAAAGATAAAAAAAAATTAACCTCACTAGGAAAATCTAAAATTAAGTAAAAATAATAATTACAATACAAAATTAACTAAGAAATAATAATAATAATAATAATAATAATAAAAGCAACATCTTGTAAGCCTAACTTCAGGGTCATTTGCAACTCAACTTGTTAAAACTAGACATGCATAGTAATTTTTTTTTAGATTAATCTAGGTATTCGGGTTAATTTATGCGCACTTCGATTAATCCTATTGGTTTTGAAGCTAACGATCATGTAAGTCTCTAGTGTCCCTGAGATTTGTGAGACTCGAAATATTGATTTTTAAAGAACAAATCTAAAACCTGATCAGTTAAGCTACACCTATCAATGTTACATGCAAAGTAATTTGATAAAATCTAAACTAAAACTGATGATCATAAATAAAGTTAAGATTTTCTTTTATCAAACTATATATTTAATATATGTAAACTTGTTTTATGAATTATCGAATTAAGTATAGTCGCAAGATGTATATATCTCGTCGGAAAGAGATACTCATCCCTTTATAAATGATGAAAAACAAAGTTGATAGAAGCCTCACGATGAAATTATTCCATAAGGCGGTCTTTGTGTGCCTGATCTTGACTCATCTTATGCTTATCCTCTATATATCCAATATTAATTAATATCCATTAAAGACAATAATATGATGAAAAATACAACACACCAACTGTTTCCGCAGAGTTAAGAAACCGCCCTAACAAAAACATTAACCTAGAGCTAAGTAGAGAAAAAGTAATTAAAATTCAAAATTAACTAGTACAATTATTAAAAAAAATTGGATCTCTAAGCTGACACCTCTAAGCAAAATAACCTCAAGCTAAGTAGAAAAAAAAATTAAATCTAAAATTAACTAGTAAAATAAATTTTTAATTAGGGTATACAACATCTCGGCTCATAAAACTAGATTTTTATAATTATAATACTTAAGATTATTCAAACAATCAAATCTAAAATTCTAATTATTTTTATCATAATATATAAAAAAATAATAAATTTGTGAACCTTCCGTTATCTTTTTTCGTCCATGAACGCCATGTAAGATACTTGTCATGCTTGTCAATTATGAAAACAAAGTTGATCGAAGCCTCACACTTCAATTATTCCATAAGGTTGTCTTTGTGTGCACTCATCTTATGCTTATCTCAATCTTGTCTTCACTAAAGACAATATCAGCCATGGATTTATAGAAAAAGATGCTTCCTTTTTATTTTTTTAATTAACATGGATGTTTGGGACAGCTTGCGTGCATCTCGACTAATCCTACGAATCTTGAAATTAACAACCATATAGATATCCAGTGGCCATCATATAAGCAACTACAAGACTCGAACCTAAAATCACAGAGGAAGCAAATCTCTTAGTCCAAAATTCTTACAACTGAACCATCTCCTAAATGGTTGAAAGATGCTCCCTTCTTGTACATTGGAGAGATGCCCCAACATCAAGTTCTAAGTGGGAGGACAGTCACCTTCATGTAGTTTTATCAAATTTTGAACAACAAAGAGGAAAATGTCTTATTGTATAATTCGAAGGTCCATCAACCTCACGAAAAACAAGTATACTGAAATTAATAACCATGTAAATTTTCAGTGGTCTTAATGTTTGTAGAACTCAAACCAATAACTTCTAAGAAGTAAATTTAAGACCTGATCAATTAAATTACACCCCTCAGAGTTTAATAATCTACACTTTAAGTTCTTGAGATAATGCTACCAAGCAATTGAATAGGTTTACTGAAGTCTTTGAGGCAATGCTTGGTCATGTTGATTTGGCAAGTTCAAACTCGCAAGGAAAAACTCTTCGCTAAAATTGAGTTGTAAAGCCCATGTGAAAAGTCGAGGATCGATGTCGGGTCTTTATTTTTAATGGCATGACTCTATCTTTTCTTTTTCTGGATTTTATAAGTGTATTTTTACATCTTTAACAAGATAAAGCCTTGATTAAAAACATGCTTGGTCATCGTTGTTGTGTTTGAGCATGTCTTGTAAAGCGATGTAAATTATATTTATTAAATTTTTGAATTTTGTTTGTTAATATATATATATATATATATATATATATATAGTTAGATCGTTTTAATGTACTAATATCAAAAATAATTTTTTAAAAATAAAAAAATTATTTTGATGTATTTATAATCGAAAAACATTTTAAACCGTAACGGTTACCATAATCCAAAATACACCATTTAACTATTAAAGGAAAAAACATCCAAAAGGATTAATGAATCATTGTGGCCATGAATTCTTTTTAATGTAAATTTTAATTACATAATTATTTTGCTTTTCTCAAACAAATTTATTAACTTATTATAAGAGTAATACATTATTTTTATTATTATATATTATTTATTAAATTAAAAAAAATAATTTCATTCTCTTTTAGTTTCTTTCATATATCAAACTTCATCTCTATATTTTTATTATTATTTGTTTGATTTAAAATATTTTTTAAAATTAAATTTATTTTCTTATAATCATCGTCTTTTGATTTTTTTTAATATCACACCGCTCACTATGATTTGATCTATTTAAAAAAACTCTTACGAGTGTGTTTATCTGAAGGTTTGGATTCAAAAAATCTAGAAAAGAAACATATCTCTTGAATTACAGGACCAATCCTTTAGAGTTTTTTTTTTTAAAAAAAAAAAACAAAAAAAACTAGTACAAAAACTATATATTATAATAAATCAAGTGTTGTAATTTTCAACGCAGTAATTACCCAAAAAAGAGTGTACAAGGGGACCCTAACATCGCAGGATCAGCCAACGACCCGAAGTGGGTGGCCATTTTCATCACGTACAGTTCATTCATTAGTCCCACCTTCTCCATCACGCAAGCAATAACCGAGTCAGCTTACGGCTAGCTACCAAGAAACTTGTGTGGTTGAGATTAGACTCCCTGGAAGGGACTGCCGTTGATTGACTGTTTCTAAAACTGTTTTCTTTTAAAAACATTAAATTTTTTTATTTAAAGTTACTTTTTTATTAAAAGTGATTTTAAAAAATATTTTTTTAATATTTTTTTAAACAAAAATATATTTTAAAATATAGCCGGGATCAGTTTCTTAAACAACCTCTTAATATTTTTAAATAATATATATTTAAAAACTATAATATGAAAAAGTTTAATCTTGTTCTTATCTTTCTTTAACAGTTCTGTGATTGGCGTGGGCAGCAAGTAGAGAGGTCACTTTTGACTATAGCCATTAATTAAGCACTTAAAAGTCAACAATCTCATCCTAATTACTATCTTTAAGCCAGCAAAAGTCAATAGTGCTCTTTGTGTGCGTGAGGATTTATTAAGCAAAGTCTTTGATTAATTTGGCTAAAAAAACAGTGCACCACAGATGTCGATTGGTGGGTTAGGTTCGCGTCACACCTTGACTCGATTCCTAGGCCAGCCATGGATTCCCACCATCTTTCCTTGTTCCGACCTCCAAGATGTTATGATGTCGAGATTTTCGTTTCCAAGTGTGATTTACCTTAAGCAAACAAAATTTGGAAAACTAAATTGTTCAACTTCAAATCAAATTACTGTATAGATGTACAAACATATAATTGTTGTTGTTTTTAAAATATTTTTTAAAATTTTACTCAATTCTTATTTAAAACACAATATCAAATGAGGTGAAATCTATCAACATATTTTACTTAATTTAATTATCTAGATTCATAATCAAACAATTTTATTCCGGCGTAAATAATCATTTTATTTATATAATTTGTATTTAAAATCAAACTCTAAGTCACATAATTAATTTAATGTTGAAAATATGCGGGGTGAAGTGTCACCAATTTTCAATGGATTAATTATATCATTTCTCATTGAAATGTAAATATACCATTAATCCCTCCCACTTATATCAATACATGCATCAATAATTTGGAAGAACGGAGCTTCAAGTTCCTGATTTTCTAACTCGAAATCTCAGGATATTTTCAGTATTTTTTTTTTCGTTTCTAAATAAGAAATCCCGAATCATAACTTGCATAAATAGCACCAAGATTATTTATATTCATATACTATTGAACCTGGTTTGAATATGGTCAACACCGAGTGGCAAACTCCATGGGACCCACTCTCGCCTCTTCCTCCAAGGAAGGGCACAAGAATTGGGCATAAAGGTGGGCATGGACCTACACGTACATTAAACAGCCTTCTCTTTTCTTAATCAAAATTTTTTGCCGCCAATCGCTCCTTACACGTCCGTGCCATGAACATATCTCGCCATTGGCAGGCCGTGAGGGCGGAGTGATGTACATAATTTGGTCCCCAATCTGTGAAGATGAAAGAAAAACGGGACCATATATCCTCTTAAAGGACGTGCTTACAAATTTCAAAAAAAAGCACCCACCTCTCTTCTCATGAAAGCTACTCAATTCAGCCGAGGTGTAATTTTTTAGTTGGTGGAGGATTATAAAGATTATTTTTAAAAATGTTTTTTTTTTAATATATTAAAATATTTTTTCTTAATTTTAATATAAAAATATAAAAAATTAGATAGTTGTGTCGTAGTTACCAATTGTCAAAAAATAATCTCAACCTAAAAGTTTAAGTTATTAGGAAAGGTTCCAGATATGATTTTTATTATTCTCTAACACATATTTATAAAAGCTTTTTAAGCTTGAAACTTGTATAGACCCATATTATTTTATGTTTAATTTTTTTTTATATAAATAGAAATAATAAGATTCAAACTCATGACTGATTGATTATTAAAATTCTAATACTATGTCAAATAACCATTTCAATTAAAAAATTTGAAGTAACGTCTTGAAATATTATTTTTTAAATAAAATTACTTTTTATATACGGCCAAGACAATGTTATTCCTGGGATAAGACAGGGGATGAAAAGTATATTATAAGGTAGGAGGGAAATTTTTCCAAAGAAAGAGAGGTACCGTGGTTGAATCTTTTTGACTTTTTGAAGCATGGAAGGTGGGAATATTCAAAAAAGGATAGGGCAAAAGTTCAATCCATTTCAAATGGCAGTTTAATTTGGTTACGGAATTTTTCCAATCAAAGCACGAGCTAGTCAAGAAACTTCTAAACAATGCCTTGAATAGAACGGGCAAGTTGTCTGCCACACAAGTAAACACGATTTATGATTTCTGCTATTTCTTTACATTTATTTAATCCCAATCCAATATTCTTTGTGTGATGATTGAAGTGATGGAAAAATTTATCCGAGGATATCCCACTCTGGAAAAAAAACAAACAACTCGGGGTTAAGGATGTTCTTGTTTTTATGTTCAAAAAACATTTTTAAAATTATTTTTGTTTTAAATTAATTTTAATGATTTTGAATCAATTTTAATACATATAATTTATTAGAAGTTGCAATTTTATCCTAAGGTGCATGTTGGTAGTTAAGATTGTTATGTTATATAATAATATAAATTATATATTTGTACCTAATCTAACCGTTTAAATTTTTGGATTAAGATGGTTATTTGATATTGTATCGGAGCCTTGATGACCAAGTGGTTACGAGTTTAAATATCACCATCTTCATTTATTTGATAAAAAATAAATTTAATATAATGTAGATCCGTGCAAGTTTCAAGCTCAAAGAACTTTCACTTGAGGAGGTGTGTTAAAAAATAATATAAATCATATATTGAGATCTAACCTAACAGCTTGATCTATTAAGTTAAGATGGTTCTTTAACGTGTTAATAGTGCTGGTTGGAGGTCTAAATATTTTAAATTATTTTTTATAATTTTGTTTTGTTTTTAATAAACAACACCATTCTGAATTTATTTGAAGTCTCTAATTTACCCTGGATGCATGCATGTTGGTAGCTAAGATTATTAATTATATTGGTTTAAGGTATAAATATTTTTTTAAAAAAATTTAAAATTTTTTAAAATATAAAAACAAACCAAACATTAAATTACATATAAGTTTTCTCGTGTCTGTACTTATACTGACATCGGGGGGAAGAGTGCAATGCCGATGTGGATAAAAAACTAGGATCAAGTCTTAAAATCACAGTTTTAACAGTAAATAAATAAGTAGAAAAAAATATGATATTTCAAGAAAAGTCTAAAATTCAATAATTTAATAAAAAAATAACTGAAAAAATCTATATTTATTAAGAAAAAATAATTAAAACTCAAAACTAACTAGAAAAATAATCAAAACAAAAAATAAACAACATACATTAATTTAAGGGTCTTCCGGATCTTCTCTTATTGTTGCCAAGTGATTTTTATATAAGCGTGTTTGGAAGTATAGTTACTGTTGCATTTTAAAATGTTTTTTATTTAGAAAAGCATGATAATAATATTTTTTATTTTTTAAAAATTATTTTTAAGATCAGCACATTAAAATGATTTGAAAACATCAAAAACATATTAATTAAAACAAAAAAATATTTAAATTTTTTTAAAAATATTTTTTCACCACGATACCAAACACCCTTAGATATCCATGTTCGTAGAATCAACGGACAAATATTAAGCCTGATTTAATAATCAAATATAAAATTACAGTTTTTTTAACCAGATCACGTGCTGGATGCGTCCAGGCATCTTTACGACACTGTTACACGTGAAGCTCATGTGCGTAGAAGCCAGTCCTATCTTTACATGTTATATATAGTACGACAGAAATGTAAATACCGTCACGATTCCTGTGCCAACAAAAGTTAATGTACGTGATATCTATAAATTGTCAAGCTAGCTAGAAAAATATGTTAATTT
Source organism: Populus alba x Populus glandulosa (assembly GCA_033617975.1). Classification (NCBI taxonomy): domain Eukaryota; kingdom Viridiplantae; phylum Streptophyta; class Magnoliopsida; order Malpighiales; family Salicaceae; genus Populus; species Populus alba x Populus glandulosa. The sequence continues at coordinate 3,049,605 of CM066155.1, read as the reverse complement.
ATGGGTTTTTTTTAATTAATATGATGTTCAATTCAATTTGTATTTATATTGATTAATTTTATAAATTTTAAAATTAATAATTATATAAACTTTTAGTGGCTTTAAAATTTATAAAATCTAATCTAAACTGATAATTTTTAAGAATTATGGTTAGTTAAAAGACACTCGTTATGACTAATTTACGGGGATTTTCTTCTTCTCTTGAAGGCGAGACGTGAGCTACGTATAAATTTGGTGCTATAAACTCTGCGCGAACTGCATGCATTTTATTACTTTGAGGAAGGAGAGAAGGCTTTATTTTCTCTCTTTTACCAGCAGCCAAGCAGAAAGATCAGGAGATGTGTCTTCTTAGAATCTATGAGACAATTCACAGAGATTCCTTTTGAAATCCCATGAGACTTGACCGACTTGGTTTGACCTACATTTTAACAAAATTGAAAAAAAAAATAGTTTGACTTATTGTTATTTTTATTAAATAAATAAAAATTATAAGATTTGAATTCATAACCGCTTAATCATCAATAATTTGATATTATATATGTTCATAAACTATCTTAATTCAATAACTTAAATCGTTAAATAAAATCTCAAAATATAAAATATATCATTCTCTAGCATCATTTATCTCCTCAAGTGTAAGATTGAATATTTGAATTAGCTCTAAGGCTTCAATGCCATTTTTTTTTTTTAATATTATCAACATACTCTTAACACGATTTACAGTGAATAATAACTCTCAAGAGCCAAAATGGAAGAAGAGCTCACCAATTCAAGATCTCCAATTGCTCGTATACTTATATATAAATCAGAAAATACAAATAATAAAATCCAAACTATATATATATTCTCTCTTTTTAACTGTCTTTTTACCACTTAATTATTATTATTATTATTATTGCCAGCTGCAGAGCTACCGCCATGCTTCAATGCCATTTAATATCTATGGAAGAAGACTTTAAATTTTGAGAAATTCAATGCTAGATATCAAACCAGTTCTTACGTCAAACAAGTTTAAATTTTCTTCATAGACTAAGTTCGTACGTTGACTATATATGAAGTATTTAAGAGAATAAATTACTATTAATATTGGAATGGAGGAAATAAATATTATTAACCACCGGATACATTTAATTGAATATTTGTAGCGGCCGATGGGATTCATCAAAGCCGGTAATGCTAATTAATCGCCTTTCTTTGGCTTTGCAGCAGAAGGAGACAAATTCCTCCATTTAGTGCATTTTAAGAACTTAATTTTATAGCCTTTCTTTGGCTTTGCAACATTCAAAGTGTCACAAAAAACCACATCACAATACAACTAACTTAAATTATAGTGTACCCGTTATAAGGTGGTGTTTATCATTGTTTTCAAAATTGTTTTTTAAAATATTTTTTTATTAAAAAATAGACAAGAATAAGTTTTTTTAATAATATTTTTAATATAAACATATTAAAACGAGGTAGAAGCATATAAAAAAATAATTTAAAATTTAAAAATAAAAAATATTTAGAAGCACGGTTGTATTGTAAAAACGAACCATTTTAAAATAAAGATACTAATATAATAATAAATTAAAAAAAACTAACACATAAAATAACTGACACATGCATAAAAAAAAATAACAATATAAAACTCAAAACTCTCTTTTAAAATAAGAAAGATGAGATAATATTTTTTAGAGAGTCGTCAAGTATGTTTTTAGGTGTTAATTTAGCTAAAACCTAACTAAAAATTAAAGAGTATGGATTGACATATCCTTTTATGTTTCTGCTTTCCAGTTTCAGGCTGCATTATACTTTTGAAACAAGAGTACAAATTAGGTTTTTTTTTTTTTTTATGAGAAGTAGAGTACAAATCAGGTTAAAAAGTGGGTTGTGTGAATTAGGTCAAGCAAGAGCACAAATTAACACCCCCCAAGAGAGATTCAAAGGCACCATCTTCTTCATAACTCCCTCCAGCCATCTCGAATTGAATCCAGCAACCTGCCATGAAACCATGTATTCCTCCATTGAATAAGGGCATCTAATTAATTAAGAGTAATTGTAGCACGTGCATGCACTGCCATGTAAAATACGAGTTCAACTTTAAAACAAAAACAAAAGGAAATTGTTTTTAATAATATAATATCATCTGGGTTTTTTTTCTCACATGTTGTTTTGGGTTCAATTTAAACAAAATCTGTAAAAAAGCCCTGAAAAAATCATTTTAACTGCATCGAAAAAGAAATAACTTCATAAATATACAAAAACTAATTTAAAATCATTACAACCTAGGAGAATGTCTCAAGATTTGATTAAAAAAACCAAGAAAAGAAATATGACACCCATGAAAATTTATTTTTTTTGACTAAAAATTAATTTTTTTTATATGTTTTGAATTTGTTTTTATGTGCTAATCTATAAAATAATTTTAAAAAATAAAAAATATTATTTCAATATATTTCAATAAAAAATATATTTTAAAAATTAATTATAATTATACTTTCAAATAAACACGTTTGAAACCTAGCTTCTTGTTCCACTCGGCATGATGAAATATAATAATAATAAAAAAACAAAAAATAGAAAGAAAAAAAGAGACTCAAAATGAAGAGGGTTAAAAAGGTAAATCGGGCAAATTATTATCCTTGGAGAAGAATCTCCGACAAACAGCCCTTGAAAAAAGTCTGAGGTCTGTGTAACATGTTTGAACAGAGGAAATAGATTAAAAAAAGAAAAAAGTAAATACAAAAAAAAAAAAAAAGACATTGAAAATCTTTGAATAAGATTCGTACTGCGGTCTTTGGACTTTTTGGCGCAGGTGTCGCCACTACCACGTCGGCGCAATACTGCCGTCATTTAACGTCGTTTATACTACCATCATTTTACTCAAGATTTTAAGACATTTTCAATAATTTAGGGCCGGAGTTTTGAAATTTTGTCAATTTTTTTTATTTTAAGAAAAATATTATTAGAAGGCTTGAAATAGTTCACGTAAACTCGAATTCTCCATTCTATTTCTCGTGAAAAAAATAACAATGTACACATATAATTTTAAATATAATACCATAAATTATTTATATAAAATTAGAATTATATGAGTTTAAATTGCACAGTATATAATAATAATAATAATAATAATAATAAAATTAATGGTTTTTTTATAATATATATAAAATTTTAATAATATTAATTACAACTATATAATTTTATATACAAGAATATCGTAAATTTTGACTAATATTATAAGATTTTTTTAGGCAGGTAATGTTTTAACATAATAATTCTTACTAATAATTCAAAATAATATACAACAACAACAACAATACTAATATCAACTACAAAGTCCATTTATCAGTTATAAATTATACAAATATTATTTAAGGACCTAATTTGTAGTATAGTGATTCATTTACGTAAAGTTACGATTATTCAAAACAATGGAGAAGATATATTAAGATCACATTATCCATCTCTCTCTCTCTCTCTCTCTCTCTCCCCATTTTCAAATAAGATCACAGAAAATGGAACCATGCCGTTAAGTAACGTCGTTAAAACCGAAAAAAAACTTATCTATGTATAAAATCCAACATCTCAACATTAAAAAAAAGCTATCACAACAAAAACCTTCCTTAGCTGTTAAAAAAGCAAAATCACAGAAAACATTTTGGCTTTGTTTATATTTTTAGAGAGGGAGGGAGAAGGAGAGAGAGAGAGAGGAGGGGGAGCTCAAGATCTTCCCAGATCGGACCTGAGTTGTAAGAATTCTTATTACATTCTGGCTGTTTAATCCGGGTTTGTGTCATGTGTATCTGTTTCTGTTTTTGTTTTTGTAAACAAAAAAACAATGTAGCTTGATCTAAAAAGGTTGTTTCTTTGATCTTTTCGTTCATTGTTTCTTTATGGTTTCTCTCTAATAAAAGGTTTGCTCTTGGATTTCTGCTATTTGGGGACGGAAAAATGATGTCTTTTTCAATTTTAATGGATTTTTAAGGGGTTTTATTGGTTATTTAGAATGGAGAGATTTTAGCAATCTTTTGTCTTTCACATTTTTATGGGGGGTTTTGAAGTTATGAGATTCTCTCTGTTTTGGTTTTGATAGTGAAAAAGACGGGTCTTTTGCTGGTGTTTTTGTTGTTCTTCTTGTTGCTGTTTTTATTCTCTTTTCTTCCATTTATATGAGGTATTATTTTCCTTTTACATGCGTTTCTTTGGTTTGGGAGGATTGTAGGGATTTTGGGCTCTTGATGGTTTTTTTTTATCGAATGAAGTTGGTGGTGGTGGTGGTATTTTTATTCTGGGCGGTATTTTTTTTCTCTTTTAAAAAGGTCTTTCCATATCTATTGTGATTTAGATTTATTTTTAAGCTAGCTTGAGAAATTCTTTTTCTTTTTTAAACCAAGAAAATTGTTGATTATCTTTTTTTTTTTCCGCCTTATGCATTTTGTTTCCCTCCTCTTCAATTGACTTTTTTCTTTTGTTTCTACACATGCTCTTTTCATTTTTGTTTTTTGATTCTCAAAAGTATCTGTGGAGCTGGTTCTGTCTGGATAAAATACTCTTCTGTTTGTTGTGGTTTGATCTTTAATTTTCTTACAGTTTAATCACCTTCTAAAATTTTGATGGAAACACAGTGAAAAGAATATGTTATTTACTTTTTAAAGACAACTAGTTTTTTTATTAGTTATACAACAAGTTAACCTAATGTAGATGTGGTGGTTGATGGAACATTTGGAACTGTAAGGCATGGGATCTGATACTAAAAAGAAGCTAGTAGGACAACTAAATGATACATACTAGGCATGCATAAAGATTGCTGATGTTTTTAGCTTTACCAAGGAAAATTACTTTTCACATAATTTTTAGGGATCTTTGAATTATCATTCTTATATATTTTTTTGGATTATAGAATGTTTGCACATTATATCATGTTCTAAACTGGTTGTCTCAATCCTCGTCGACTTATTTTTTTTATGTTAGTTATAAATTAGTGTTGATCTTCTCTTTCCAGCTTGAACTTTCTGCTGTTTTTTTTTTTTCTCAGCATATCCTTTTGACTCTTTAAATAAGCACTGTTTTTGCAATGAGATATGCCGTCTTTTCTTCCGTCTAGGCACTGTTTAGGTGTCTTGGTTGAGTTTAACACATTTGGCAATTTCAAAGCAATAAAAGAATTTGAAACCTTTTGGCATCACATGCAAATAGTTCTTGCTTTATATAATGTTTTCGTATTATTATAAAGAAGTGGTACATTTTTCTTGAGCTAAAAATGTCTTCTTCGTGAAGCATCAAGATATTAAGACTATCTGTTTTGTGCAGTTTGATGGGGCGGGAACTTAAGTGTGCAGACATGGAGAAGAAGCCAAATGGTCTTGCTGTCAAAGTTAATGGTGTATCTCATGATAGAGTACATTTTGCTCCTAAACTTTCAGAAGGCGTCATCAAAGCAAAGGAATATGTGGAGAAAGAAACTGCTGAAGAATCAGAGAAGCAAGATGTGCTAGGTGTCAAAAGCACAAATTTTGATGCTGACGTGTCTGATGAGAAAGATGAGAAACCTGAAGCTCAAAAATCAAGTGATGATAGAAATTCAAGTTCTCCCTCACTAAAAGCTGGTGGTGCTGGAAATGCTCGTATCCGTCAAACTGTCCCTCAGCCATTTGCTCTGGCAACTGACAAACGGGTTGGCGGGAACACTTCCACAAATTCAAACAATGCTCAGTCCCCTGCTACTATGAGGAATTCACAGGTAATTGGAACCCTCAACATTGCATTTGGTGGATGCTGTTGTCACACTCTTGTTACTTGGGTGAAACTGATATAACTTCTATGATGAACTAAAATTTGTTTTGTGTCAGATTAAGCTAACCTTATTGTTACATGTGGACGTGGCAGAATTGGGGAATAAACCTGACTTCTTGATAAGCTACTTTCATGCTTACCTTGTGCAGTAGGGTTAGGGAAAAGGAAAATCTACTGTTTTCTGAAGTAATCTCTAGTGACAGTGTAATGTTTTCTCCAAGTAGAACACAGCTTGGGTTCTCTTTTCAAAAGTTTGGAAACACCTTTCTTTGGGGGAAAAGTGGATGTTCTTTTCAGATATTTGGAACATATTGCTCAGAAAAATAGTGAGATTTTCTGTTTTTGTTTCAATGCACAAGCCATTATCCCCAACTCTTCCTAGTGATAATATTGTGGTTGTGAGCGCATCCTTTGTTACTTGATCGATTTGGGCTTGTCCGCTCCTTGGATAATTCTGTTAAGTATTTTACCTAACAAGGGGATTCTCCGTAAGATATAGCTTATATATTTCAAACCTTAACATGCTTGATTAACTTGGAGTCAATTCAACGCAGACAGTAAATATGACCCACTTCTTTGTTGTACCTTCAAGTTGAGTGGTACCATAAACCATGCAGTTTAATTCATTTTGGCATCCGGAATGCATTATTTGACCAACCCCATCCCAACGCGCATGCATGCACGCACACTAAAAAACTATTTTTGTCATTTTTTTTTGTTTGACAATTGCCCTGATCTTTGGAATTATGCTATTTCCTTCAGCAAAATTCACCTTCTACAGCAAGGAAGCCATTGCAACCTGATAACAAAAAGCATCATGATGAAGAAGATAGTTGGTCTGTGGCTTCATCGTATCCTGTCTGATTTGAGCAACATTTATTATTTTAAACTGTGCTTTAATCCTAGAAGTTAAAACTGCTTGAATTCTTTTTTATAAATTATATCCAGCTATATTCTGGTTATATATTATTTTTACCAGTTGGCAGTCCTTAGCTATGTGTAGTACTGCTGCTTCTGTGCGAACCATGAAATCTGTAACTGTTGGAACAGCCCCCACATTTAGGTCTGCTGAACGTGCAGCAAAGCGGATGGAGGTATTTTTTTTTAATATAATGATTATGTATAACATTCTCCATAACACTTTTTCTTAATTGATAGATTTGTATTGATCTTGTTTTCTTTGTTTTTGTTGTCTAGTATTATTCAAAATTGGAAGAAAAACACCGAGCTTTGGAAAAAGAGCGAAGCCAGGCTGAGGAAAGGACCAAGGTAGACTCTTTTCTTATGCCAGTTTGTGTGCATGTAGCGAAGTATTGCGATGGTTCTTTTCAAGTAGTCACCCAATGAACTTCTCTGCCTTCATTTTTAGGAAGAGCAAGAAGCAGCCATCAGGCAGCTTAGAAAGAACATGGCGTATAAAGCAAATCCGGTACCTAGTTTCTACTATGAACCACCTCCACCCAAGGTTGAACGCAAGAAGGTATTCTGCCAGATCTTATCCTTAGTTCTTTGCTAGTCCTTGAATTTGAACATGTAAATGAAACTAGCAAAAATCCATGCATTGCTTCCCATAGATAAATCAGGACAAATAAAGGATACCAGATGCTTTGGTGTTAATTAGTTCATTCGGAAGGCAACTGACCTATTTCCACGAACCAATGCTTTATCCATGGCATTCAAGCAAGAAATCTATTCTTCTCTGTACAGAGTTTTGATTTTGTTCAAGGCTACAGTTTTTTTAGAGTTTAGACCCTCTTGATGGTATAAGGGGAGGGAAGTTGGCATGTAGCTAGCATTTAGTTTAGGGGGGGAGTTTGTCTAAAAGCATTCTGATATGGTGTCTCAGGCTTCATGGTTTAGAACTGCCAGAGTAAACAATTTTGTTATTTTAAAATGCTGTGGTGCACAGTTGCACAAGTCAGCTATTGATTTCAATCTACCTTCAGCCCCCCCTTTTTTTTTACAATACAATTCAAGTCTTGATTTTGTTTGGTTGCAGTTACCATTGACCCGACCACAATCACCAAAATTAAACAGGAGAAAAAGCTGCAGTGATGCAGTTCAAACATCTCAGGAAGAAGTGGGGAAGCATTGTGCTCGCCATCGCCACAGCATCGGTAACCACAAAAATTCAACTGCCACCAGCACTGCCAAAGCTAAGGTTCAGATCAGCTCACAGACTGCTAATGGCATTCGCAAAGTCACAGGCCGATCTAGACTGGAACGTGTTACAGCAGAAGCAGTTCCCGAGAAGACTGCTGAGCCAACAAATGCAGACATCTCTGTTCAGTCATGAACTGCTGGTTCTTACTAACTCTTGAGTGGGAAAACATCTTGAATTTCTAAAGTTATCATATTGGATGCTTCGAGAGGAGATAGCCTGCTTCTTTTCAGCTGCGATGACCTTTTCTTCTTGTTTTTTATTTCCAAGTGGTTTGTGTCTGTGAATTGTATATGTTTTGTAAGTTATATCAGTACATATCATGTCATATATCGAAAGAGTTACTGATTCTAATATGGACCAAATCTGTTCTCATCTGATTTATCGTCACCCAAGAGGTTTTCCTGCCTATGTTATTTAGAAACTCAAGTTATTAGTTCTGATCTTATCAGTTGTAAGTTGTTTTCCTCATTTTGAAATATTAACTTGTAGAACCTGTACTTTCGTAACTTCTATATTAAATTGTACACGGTGCCAGGTTCTTGATGTTTGAATGTAGTTTTTACCTAATTGTTCTATGTAGAACTGATTCAATGTTGGAATCTGCTGCAAACTGGTAACTTGCCAATATTAATGTTCCACTGATTTGATTTCGGTTGCAACAAGTTTCTGCCTGGTGTCAATATACACTCCTCTGTTAATGTCTGTAGGGAAGGACAAAAGGTGGATTAATCTCTGCAAAAGGTCAAGAAAGTAACGTTCTTGTTTCCTAAATGAATTGAAACAAGGAAAAAAACTTCAATTTTGTTTTTTTTGTTTTTTTGTAGGAACTTTTAGAATGAATAGCCATGGATTGCTGTGATAACCAAATGAGCAGTGCTTCTTATTCAAGTTCTGTACAAAAGGGGTAGACAGGTATGCTTGAGGGTGTTGAATCTGCACCTGGACTGCCAAAAGACTTACTACAAACTCTCAAAGGCCCTTTTATACTAGTGTCTATGGCAATATAACTTTCTTTGTATAGCTAGGGGTGCTGGTAGTGTATTTGCCAAATCGCTCAATTTGGCATTCCTAAAGCAGACGTGTCTTCCCGTTTGAATTTCTATCACTTTGTGACACTAATGGGAGCTCAGTTCAGAATAGCTAGGAAATGTTGGTCCCTTTTATGGCGGTTTAGTTGATCTCCCCTCTTCTTTTGTGGTGCAGCGCTTCCAACTAACACTCCAGGAATTCCATGTCATGGAAGGGCCGGTGTATGTGGTGACTGGCTGCAGGGTTCAAATTTAGAATCTGCAGCCTGAAGAGGGATGGCTCTCGCTAATCACGCAAGCAACCTTTTGCTTATTTTTTGCCCTTGCACACCAAACACGCATATCTCGATAAGATAGTGGAATGCCAAATCAAGCGTCTGAAATTCACAGTTCATAGTCCTGGTTGCATGGAGATAAAAAACAACACATGTTTATATGCGTTCACAGTAAATTTGTGATTTTAGGATGATCAAATTTGAAAAGCTTGGAGAGTTTCTAGATGGGATATGGTACCAATTAGTAAATGCATACACGGGGCTTGTGATGCAGATTATTTACAGAGTGGTGGAGCTCGTCCCGAGGAATTTGCTCTCGGTTTGGACAATTTTCAGGGCTGGAGTCGGCAACAAAAGCGAGCCTTCTTCAGGCATGCCAATTAAGCACTTGAATCCAACTGTGACAAGGACATCCATGATTCTATCATCAACTGTAGTGGGGACATAACTACAACTCTTCAAAGTCCATGATTCTCTTCCCAATCAGCTGTTTCTCTCATTTGTAATGACAGGGGCAGCAGACACCAGAAGCTGTACCTGCCTGCGTTTAACAATCTAATAGTGGTTTTAGTTCCAAGATATCATCAATTCATCGTTTGTTCTGATATTGATCATCCTCTGTAACCTCAAGGATTTTAGCCCAGTTAGCAATGTACACGTCATCTAGCAGCGGCAGCAGTTGTGCTAAGCCTGTGGAAAAATCCATCGCAGAAGACCCCTCCCCCCTTTACTCTGGGTTTCTAATAGTTATACTTGTGATTACAAAAACCATTCTAGAACATATTAACTAGTTAAGTTCACAAATCCAAACCCATCACCAGTTTTCCCTTTCTCAGTGACCAAGCAATCAAAAATACATTCCTTTGCGTATCAGTTATCATTAACGTGCGCTTCATAAACACGGAAAGCAGCTGAAAACGGGTAGCTGTTTGCTACGGCACGCCGTTAAACAGGGCGCAAGATATGCAAGACGCCATTGAAGAACTCCTTTAGAAAGACATATTTTTATAAATAAAACAGAAAAAAACACCAAAATTACATAAAAAAAAACAAACTAATATTTAGTTAGTCAAGCTGAAAGATAACCTAGAAAAAGCAACATTCCTGTTTAATGTAAACTAACTACCATTAGCACCCTCCCTTTTCTTTCAAATTTACAATCACTACCCCCCATCTACACACACTATATCAAAATCTTCACTTCTTCGCTGCTTTTCTCTTCACACTCTTGAGCTTCACCGCTACAGCCTTCTTCCCCGGTGATGCAACCTTCTTTGTCCTCGCTACCTTAGCTGGTTTTGCCACCGCTTTCTTTGGCTTAGCAGCCGGCTTTGCTTTCACAGGAGTTTTCACCTTCGGCTTGGCTGCAACATAGGCTTTTGGCTTCGGCTTGGGCTTGGCAGGGGTTGCAATCCTTTTCAACTTCGGCTTGGCAGTGGTTGTTATCTTTTTCAGCTTCGACTTCGCAGTGGTTGTAATCGTTTTCAGCTTCGACTTCGCAGTTTTGGCCTTAGTGGCTTGTGGTATCTTAGCAGGAGCAGGCCGAGCCGAAGGTAGTTTGAAGGAGTTCTTGACCTTGACAAGCTTCTGAGAAGCAACAAGTTTCTTGAGTTGAACTAATAAAAGTTTTCTGAAATTAGCAGGCAGCTTTTTCTTGTGCTTTTCTTCTAGAAACTTCGTTATCGCATACTGGCTCGATCCTGTCCTCTCCTTCAACGTCAAAATTGCATCACTAATCATCTGCAAAAGAGAAGAGATTCAAGTAATTAATCAAACAAAAACAAAAATATTAGGAGTGGATTAAGAAGTGATTAGTTAATAATTACCACGTGGAAAGATGGATAAGCGCGAGGGGATTTGGGTTTCTTGGCTTTGGTTGTTGCAGACATTTTGGGATGATGATGATGATGAAGAAGAAGACAACGACCAAGTGGGATCTAAAGAGATACGAGTTGTTTTAGGGAGACAGGTACAGTTTCTTGTTTCGGATATGATAGAGGAAAGTGTTTATATAGAGAGGGAAGGTGCGTTGTGATTGGTAGAAAGGGAGTTGAAGAGGATTGAGATATTTTTAAATTTGGACCGTTGGATTAGGGGGGTTATTGACGGTCGAGAGTGTCGTTGGGAAAGTGAAGGACGGGGGTGGCGGTGGAAATGAGTTGTTTTGGGTGTGTTTTTGGGGTGATTTGAAATGGGTGTAACTTGGGGTATGGTTAATGGATTTTAGTGGGATTTTAATGGGTTTGTAGATTAGGAATTAGGGTTTCTAATGAGTGTTTAATGAGGTTATTTTGTTGAGTGAATTGGGAGAATTTTGGGTTTGATCGTGAGGTGGTCGGAAATAGAGTTTTCCTTGAGTTTGTAAGGTTTTAGATTATTTTAGGAAGATTTTTTGGAGAAAACTGTGATTTGTTCGCATCATGTGATTCTGCTGCTGCAAAGGAGTGGATTGGATCAAGAACCATGGGATTTGGATGAGAAATGGTTGATCAAACGCTGATTGAAAAGTGACTCAAGTTGAACACACTTGAACATGAAATAACTACTGGAATTTCAATTCAGACCTTGATTCATTGTTTCCAAACATAATTATACAAGTTTCAATTAAGACTGTCAAGGATCAAAATTTAATCAAATCTCTAGCATGCAGAAGGAAACTCTCTGCAACTGAAGGTGCGAGGTATTGGAAATACACCAAACAAGAAGGTAGCCATGTTTAAAGCACTTTCTCCGAGCTTTAGATTAACTGTATGCCAGAAGGATCATACTTCACTTTGTCTAGTCTGATCATATCTAGACATTTGATCATTTCTTATGCTGCCAACAATACTGTTCAGGTCAATAAAGTGATACTTAAATGAGGAAAGTTTGTTGAAGGCTTAAAGCCTTGAAGAGGAGGAGCTCGTTTGTACATTAAAGCCTTACCGGTCTCAGGCAGCAAAATGAAAGGGCTAAGAAAGATCCAAGCTGGACGATGGCAAAGTTAAGTGAAGGAATCTATACTGGTGTGCTTGTTAAGTTTCTAGTTTGAAATTGAAACTTCATTCCCTGCTTTTTTCTAAAGAAGAAATTCTCAAATCCATCCTTCTTCTCCTTCTTTTTATTTTATTTATTTTTATTTTATTTTTTTAAATTTTTTATATATAAGTGTCCGGGTCAATTTGATTGTATCTCAATTAATTCTACGAGTCCTAAAATTAAAAATTATATAAATCTCCAGTAACCATCGTCATATTAATAACTACAAGATTCGAACCTGATATCCCAAGAAAAAACAAACATTTTGATTCAAAGGTTTTTTCATTAGATTATCTATTTAAATCCATACATTTAAATCCATATATTTTCTTGAACTCTTAATTTAATACTGTAAAAGTAAAAAGAGATGGGAGATATGTGTAAATGAACCACGAAGAAGAAGAAGAAAAGAATGAATCAAAATGATTTGGTAAACATCAGTAAGACCATTCGAACAACACAATCATGGCTTATTAAACGTGAAGGTTGTCTCCATGGCCGCTCCGCCAATAACTTGCACCCAATTTTTATTTTAACCAAATCGAAGTATAATACCCAATTTTTATTTTTAACCAAATCGAATTATAATAGTTAAGAAAAAAAAAACCATAAACCTAAATTTAGAATTCAAACTAGTATTTGAGGTTGGGGTTTAACTTGTTTTTTATTAAAATTAATTTTTTTAAAATTAATATTTTTAAATCGATTTGATATACGGATATTAAAAATAAATTTTAAAAAATAAAAAATATTTTTTTAATATTTTTTTAAAAAAACATATTAAAAAATATTTGTTACCCCACTCATTAACACTATATTAACCAGTCTCAATGTTCATATGAACGGTTTCACTGCCATGCCCTAGTTGTTTTGCCAATTAGTTTTGTATTGTTTGAGATTATAGTATGGTTGTAATTTAAAATATTTTTTACTTAAAAATACATTAAGATAATATTTTTTATTTTTTAAAAATTATTTTTGATATTAACATATAAAAACAATTTAAAAATATTAATTTTAAATAAATTATAAAACAAATTTATTTAAAAAAAAAAAACATGAGTTGAACTGCATTTGCACCTAAATAGTTTATCTAGATAAATATTCAGGGTGCAAATATGGTGCTTGGTGATGTTTTGAAGGGGACTTTCCATAACTGTGCAGGTTTTGTGTATTGCATAAACTTTGAAACTTATCAAGCTAAAGTGTGTTAAATAAAATCTCTCCTGGGACGACATAAGGCTTATCTTTCCAGGCTGAAACCTCCTGGATTCAAGCTCAAGGGTTGATATATAGTAGTCATGTAGGTCAAAGTGTTTTCTACTTTTCCTTTTTTGTTTATGGGTTTAATAGTTCTCTTTGAATGGTTGAATTGCATGTACAAGCAAACGATTTGTTTGAATCTGATGGTTCCTTGTTGATCAAATTCGAGCCCTTACAAAAGGTGTCTTAGCACATTCTTATGAACCTTTTGGATTTCATACTACCAGAGAATTTGCCTGGAATCACTTTTTAGCTTGAACGGTCTGGATTCTTTGGATTACTTCTCTTTTAAGTTCCCATTCTTTCTATTTCCAAACAGGTTGGCTTTCATTTCAGACCGAAGATGCATTTTGGCATAAAATCACCTCCAAATTAAGGTTGCGGTTATGGAAAAAATAAAATAGCTGTTGATGTTTTTGTGGGGCCTTCCATCACTCATTGATCATATATTTTTCTAGAATCAGTTAAATAGAATTTTGAGGGAAATATCATGTTTGGCTTGCATGCTTGTTTCTCTCAGCCACGAATGTTTGATAGCATGAGAAAATAAGGATTTATCTGGGTTTTCTGCTTGAGAAAACCTGTGGTTTTTTATTTTTAGAGAACTATGTTTCTTTAGAGTAAGCACCATTCAATCACACATGTTCCTGGTTAGTTTCAGGTGCAAGAGAAATAGGTGGAAGTTTTTTTGTTAATAATTCTCAAATCTCATCCAAGAGAATACATTGCAAAATAATTAAAGGCCTGAGCTTTGAAAACTTAAAAAGTTGTTGAAGAAGAAGCTCATGAGTTCATATATATATATAAAGATTGGTTTATTTTATGGCAATTAGAAAAGATACGTAAAGCAAGTAATTGAATAGAGTTCTGATGACTACCTCTGTGGTGTGACCATTCTGGAAAACTTATTCTGGTGTAACTGTGTGTATGTTCTGATGCTGGTTATATTTTGAATATAGACTGTTGTCTACTGGGTTTTTTGGTGGGTTGGACCAGAAAAGGGAGGCCCCACCGGGTGAGAAGCCAGAGCTTGAACTGATAACTGTGTGTATGATTACTGTGCTTGAAATGATCGGAAGCATCATTGGAATTTACAACGACAAAACCTTCAGTCAAGTTGAGATCAAGCCCGCGATGATTAGTCATTATCAATTTCATACAAGCCTGCTAAGCAGGGAAGACCTGGTATTGGTGCAACACACTAAAGTGAAATGGGAAATTAACTTTATCTGGGTGGTTGTGGATTTTTCAGCACTTTATTATCAGTGAAAGCTGTTGCAAAATACTCTTTTCCAACTCTCTCTCACACGTATTTTCAATTATTGTTTGGAAAACTTTTGTTGGTGATTTCAGAAGATTGATTAGGACAGTTGCTAAACCCAAATTCAGAACTATGCATGAATCTCACAAGTAATAATATGTTGATAAAGAGAACTGGATAGTTTCATGATGGCGATGGCCATAAAAAGGGCTGAGCTGTTACTGAATTCCTTGGCTTCTATTTCTCAGATATCAAGGAGCATCGTTCTTTTTTCTTCCTTTAGTTGCACTCATGTAAAGAAAGGCCAACGTGGCAACTATCTCGTAGCAAATTAGCTTTGTCTTTGGGTAGTGTGTGGGTGTTGATTGAGGACTATCCACCTGAAATCTCCACCATTGTATCCTGTATATCCCGCGAACTTGAGCTTTCATCTTGAATAACTTTGAGTTTTCTTTTTGAAAAAACATGTTCATAGAGAGGATTATTGAACTAATTAAGAGCTGGAGCAGGTTAATGTTATCTACAAAATCAAAGTTTGGTTTGGGCTCATCCAACACAAGACAGAGACATGCGTGAACCTGAATTCCAGTTTCAAATAAAGGCTATGAAGTGTTTCATGGAACACAGCTGAACAATTTGTCGCGTGCCATCCGTGAGTTGGGAACCCTGTACTAAGGTTAAGGGTTGACAATCTCCTTACGGTCAAATGGTAGAATTGGAGAGTGGGGGATAAGGTAAAGGTTTGTTGACGGCTGAAATGAGAGAGTGTGGGAGAGGGCCATGCCTGGGATATGGAAGTTCGATTTTCATGGTGGGAAGTGATCGAGCAGTTCGGGAGAAAATGCACTTGGTACCTAGCTCTCACGGTCAGGTGATTCAGGAGTGGTCCACTCCTGGATCATATGAAGTTCACTAATTTGCAAATAAAACTTCACGCATGGGTGCAAAATTCGCTATTGACAGGTTGGGTTTGGCACGGTGGAAAGGAAAGGTTGCCCATTGCTCGAGGTTTTGATGGAGCTGCTTTCTCTGCTTTGGACTTCGTTTGAAAGCTGCCATGCCACATTAGGACTTGCTGAGAAAAGCATCCTAACGTCCTCAAATCTTTCTGATAACAAGGTGCACAGAATATCAAGTTCTACTCTTTTTTAGTGATTTTCCTTGTGACTTTGTGTTTCCCGGGCTGGTTTCCAACGATTCACAGAAGAGGGAGCTGCTCGTATGACCTCAGGACAGTTATAATGATTTAAGCTGTTTGATGAACTGTAAATAGCTCAGATTTTTTGGGGGGAATAGAGAAATGAAAATTTAACGGCAACCTTACCAAACTCTTCAAATTCAACAGATTTCAAGATGAAAACTTTAGAAAATGCTATTGTTGCTCGTAGTCCTCATAATAGGCTGCTCAAATATGGGATATAGGTGTCAATTTGAAGATTCCACAGGTTATTTTACTTGTAATTCTACTCCACGAGGAGTCTGGCAAAGCAACAGAAATGGCCTGTTCACCGGATTATAATAGCTGACGTTCCCAAACCAGTATGAATCACTCTGCGAGCATTGATAGGTTGCTCAGTGTCTCATCATGAATGAGCTTAAAGCAGCTCAGAGAGGGTTATGAGTTGCCACAGACCATACAAGCTCTCCAAACTTGTCATGAGAACGATTTCTGGGTAGACAGCTTTGGAAAAGCAGGCGAGTTGTTTTAAGTTGTTCTGGATACAGGAAACTAAGGAAATGCTTTTAACAATTCAGCATCTTACTAAAAAGTGAATAGAATTCCTGTTTATCTCTTTATTTTACTGTACAATCATGAGCAAGTCTCTTTATTTCTATGAAGATGCCAAGGACATGCTTGTAGCAGATAAAACAGCATGCATTTAATTACACTTTATGAAGAGCGCTGAGAAACGCAAACACAAGGATAAGGCATGAGTCAGCCGCATCACCATCTGGATAATGTAAAGCCAAAAAACTATACTCAAAAAACATGCTGTCCTATTTTGCCTACAAGAACTATGAACAGAGGAAAACATAGTACAAAAACAACCTTTGATTTGCAAATAGAATGATAAAAAATACAACTTGGTTTTAAGGAAGTACAAGTTTACGATTTGTAATCCCTATCCTATATAAGAGCAGTTCAAAACAGACTCACCGCAAAGCTTAATACTTAGAAAATCGGTCAACTAATGACAGTTTGTTCCATCACATCCCATCTCACCTTTGAACCACATGTTATTTACAGTAGTAATTCACAAAGAAACTCCAGATGGTTCTGGTTGGATTTGTAAACTATTGGATGTTGAGTTCTTGAAGTGAGATCAAATGAAGATATCCAATATGTTTCATGTATGAGCAGACTGTGATGAGATCAACCTGGAATGGTTATGCTCACCTTCATAGGTGACAATTAGCATTGAAGGGTCTTCCAGGCATCTCTCAACGTGCTTCCTTGCCGGGCAACCCCTCAGACTGCTACATTTATAGTATCCCCTGCATTATAAATAGTTTTGGATGAACCAGATAAATATGCTTATCTAAACAATTAAGACTTTAGCAGTATAGAAAGACAGTTTCTGACTGCTCACCCAGGTAAATGCCAGTGATGAATACCATTCGTACTTTTAATATGCACTATGATACTTATTAATCGGCCATTTTTACCATAACACAAAGATGCATACAATTATGCTGGATAACTTCCACAAGTTAAAAGGGAAAAAAAATGCTCGGACTGGTGAAAATGTAAATAGTTGTCCCAACAAAACAAAGGAAAACTAAGACAACTTAACATAATGACCAACTGCAGAACATGAACTACACATACATGAGGATATTGGAATGAAGCTTAAATCATAAGTACCTACCTAGGATGCGGAGAGCCCTTAATTGGCTTTTGTCCATACTTCCTCCATGAATACTCATCAGGAGGAATATCTGCCACCTTGTTGCTAATTGCAGGAACTTTGATAGATCTCTTCACCCTCAGTTTCCTTAAGACAAAAACAAAGGTGATTACAGATAAAATCAACAAAAAGGAAAAATATAGAATATACCACGGGATTTTAATCTTACCTCCTCTTTGAACAATGGCATTTACCACTGCTAGAACATTTGGCATTCCCATCTTCTCCTCTACCAGAACACCTCCTCCTTGTTTGTTGTGAGATGTGATCAGATGAGTGAGGCATACCAATCAAATGGAAAGAGTCTCCATCAAAATTAGACACAGCACCATCCATGCTCAGAGATGACATGAATGATCTTGTGGATGACATGGTTGGTGTGCAAGGAGACCCATCAAACTTAAGGTTTATCCCACCATTACTCCTAGAATACACCCTATCAGCCTGAAACTTCATTTGCTGCTGCTGCTGCTGAAAGTGCATCCTCTGTATCTGCTGATGCTGTTGGAGAAGCTGGAAGTTTTGTGGTGGTTTTGTTTGCATAATTTGCACAGGGTGGCTGATATTTGAGTTCAACTCAAGAACTGGGTTTTCAAGAAACATTTTCTGGGAAATTTGGATAGAAGGTTTAGACTTAGCATCCATGTCAGTAAGTGGCGTTTCAAGAAAATTAGGAGGCACCATTTGGAGAGGTTTTGGCGATAAAATTGTTTTGCAATTAGGACTATCTAGGAAGATGTTTTGGGGCAAAGATGGTCTAAGCTTCTTCATCTTTCTTACTCTTCCATGACCTAAACCAGTGCTTAAAAGAGATATAACTCTCTTAAACTTAAACACAGTCTCTCTAGTTTCCACCATTAAGTTCCTACCCTGGACTTGATCTTTTTCTTGACACAAAAGGCCAATAACTCTATTGCAGCTCTCAATAGCTGCCTTGTGTACCTCCTCAACCTCCTCCATTCTAACTCAAAACTCAAAGAACCAAACTTTAATTGCCAAAACCCCTCAAAACCCAAATACCAAATTCATCACTTACCTCAAACAATCATCACAGCACAAAATGGCACCTACCCAAATGAGGTGTTGACAAAAAAAATATTTTTTGCAACATTAAAAAGTTGCTCAAAACACAAGCAACTTGAAGTTTAAAGCATCATAGGAGAATCAAAGACTTCCCGGATTAAAGTTAAAATTAGCCATTCTTTCGTGGCTTATTATGGGCAAGAACTGTGGTAATTAAAAAAAAAGAAGAACAAAGAAACAAGAAGAAGGCAACAACTTCAAAAACAAAAACAAGCCCAAACCTAGTTAAATTTGATAAGTGGATCTCTCTTTAACTTGAAAACAACTACTGCTACATAAATAAATAAAAAGAAGGAAAAGGAAAAGAATCTAACAAAGGGAGAGGAGAACAGAACTGTTCAGCGCAGAGCTCAGCATAGAAACAGAAAAATGAAATTCATGTCTGTGTCAAAGATCCTATGTGGGTACCACCATAAAAAACATACTAGCAGTTATTCTTCTTGAGTAAATTTTAACTTAATTCCTACTAACCATGTGCCCTTGATATATTTTTTTTTTCAAAAATCAATGTAAATTAAAACTTTACACATGCATTTAATTAATTAGATAAAAAAAATATATGAAATAATAAATATAAAAAATCATGATAATAGCTAAGGATTTAATTGAAAATTAAGAGATAGATTTGTATAAACATGAATAATGAATCTATTGTATTTGATAATTTTATTTTTAAAAATTATTTTTTTATTAGAATGCAAAAAAAATATATTTAGATATCATTAATGTGTTTTCTAGGAGAAAAAAATAACCATAAATTTAAAATTTAACACATATTAGACCATGTCTTTTTATAAAAGTATTGAGACAATAATAAATTGAATTGACTTGGGTAAATTCGAGCTAACCAACTATATCTGTGACTCGAGTCATGAGATAATAATAACCTCAATGAAAACAAGTCTAAACAAATTACAATGTTCAATTCTTAAAATTTCATGTTAAAAGATGAATTTGAAAAAAGAAAAAAAACCCAAGTAAACATGAGTTAATATATCAAATTCGCAATCTGAATATGTACTCTAATGAGTTTAAAAAATTTTATTTTCAAAATTGCTTTTATTTAATTATACGTCAACCAGGTGCATGAGACTTTTTTTTTTATATCAAACAATAAAATGTGTTTTTCAAAAAATAAAAAAATAGGGGTGACATGTGGAACTGAAAAAAAAAATAGTCTTAAATTTTAAATTTTTTTGGTAAAATAAGGCTTTTATATATATATTTTTTATAATTTTAAAAGATTAAAAATACATTAAATAAATAACAAAAAAAAAAGATCAAGTACTTAGGCATACCTACAAGTCTGATCTATAAAAAAGGCGTGGTTCATGAGCTGACCCATGGAAACAGGCATAACCCATGCATTAGGTCTTTTTTTTAATATATTAGAGAGTGGACAACGTGTCATTTAATTTTTCTTTAAAAATAAAATATAAAAGACTTATCATTTACTAGTTTGATTTTCGACAACTAAGTAAAGGTAAATATTTTCAGTTCAGTTTGGTTCTAAGTTAACAAACCAAGAAAATCAAAATTTATAATTTTTTAAAATTATGAACTGACTAACTGGTTCGCCTCGGTTCATCTCAGTTTTTTCTTTCAAAATCAACTAAACTTGTGTCAATTTAATTAGGTTTTTTTATTGGGCTCGGGCTTTTCTTAGCTTGTTTAGGGTTTTTTAATGCATTAAATACCATACTATTTTATTAAGAATCCAACATAATTATTATTTTTTATATATATTTTCTAATAATTCATTCCTTTTTATCCAACAAATAATTAAAAAGGAAAAACCAAGTAACTTCACATCATTAGCTATTTCACTTTCTATATTCTATATCCAGTTTGGTATTTTCAGCCTCAATAGCAGAAAATCACAAAAACAAGAGAAGTCTTAGTTGCATGCCTCGTAACCATTTTGTCATAATTGTTGTAGCCATCATCATCTTTCATAGTTTTCAGCATCATCACCCTCAATGCTAGTTTTCATTTGTAGAATTGTCAAAAAAAAAAAAATCTTCATAACATTACAATTTAAGTATCTACATTAAATTAATGGATAGAAATGGGCTGCACAATATTTTCTATAAGATAGCTAAAGAATGACTGATTTATATCAAGTTAATATAGAGATGTAATCACGAGAAGTAGTTCAATTGATAAGATTTTGGATTTGTTTTTCAATGATCACGAGTTTAAATATTTTCAAAACCACCAGAAACTTATATAATTGTTAATTTTATAACTCATGGGATTAATCGAATTCGTAAGCTGACCCAAATATTCATGTTAATAATAATAATAAGATAAAGTTGTGGAATAAGGCATTTACTGAAAATGGATTCTTGTAAATATTTTCCATGTATGTTATGAAAAGTGAAAACAACCCAGTATAGCTAATCATGTATGTATAAAATGGAAAAATAAATTTCTCATTTATATTATCAAGGAACAAGTATATAATTGAGGGTCTAGCTCAGTGGTCAACTACAAGGCTTGCCTTGCGACTGTCCCGAGTTCGATTTTCTCTGTGCACCAGCCTGCCACCATCGCGGTGTCTTATTTGCCTACTAGGCTTGCAGGATGTTCAGTAGGCCCGGAGATTAGTCGAGGTGCGCGTAAGTTGACCCGGACATCCCAGTTAAAAAAAAAAGAAAAAGGGAACAAGTATATAATTGATGGAGTTCTTTTGTGATATATAAAACAGAAGTCATTTGAACAAAAAGGAGAAGCATAAAAAACAAAAAACAAACTATAGATGCAAAAACAAAACATAAAAAAAAACTTACAAAAACATGTATATCGTAACATACCACACAAAATCCACACATACCATTTTAGAAAGGAATTGTTTAAGGTTATTGCGAACCTTAACAAATAACAAATAAACATGATATAATTTATTATTCTTTATTAGATGAAAATTAAAGATGAAGACGAACCTAAGTTTTATTTTCCCTTGGATGAGAATCTCTAACAGTAAATAAAGCTTAGGAAGAAACTTACGAAGAAGAGAGGTTCCATCATTATACTAGAGGCAAAGAGAAGAGACCAAAAAGATACAGGGGGAGGTGAGGAAGTTGCGAGATCTTTCGAGACCGAAGATGATGTAGGTGGAAGTAAACATAGAAATAAATAAAAAATATATAATTTTTTATGAGGTTGCTTCAAAGATTTTCATTTGTGATTTTTATTTATTCAAAATTATTTACATAGCACGTTATCTTAGGTAAAAATTAGAAGATTATCTATTTATTAGTAAATTTAGGGTTAAAGGATTGATCTATGATTATGGAAACTAAAGAGACTGATTATTAGTTTTTAAAAAAGTATAGGGACTAAAAAATAATTTATTCTTCCTTTTTTTGTATTTTTCTCCAACTTCATCATATTTCTCTAATAAGAAATTTCACTTCCTTTCTACGATGAGATTATTTTTTATAATTTGCTATCAATTCATAGGTTTACCTCTTTCTCTTTGTCAAAATGTCTGCCAAAGGTGGACCCAGAAGTCCACTGTGGACAGTACATACATACATCCCAAGATAGCCACTGGGAGATAGACGTCCAAGATTGTGCCACGTGGATATGTGAAAGACACTTGTCCCAATCGTTTCGATTGGTGCCTCCCTTTTGTTGTCTTTCTTCCGTAAACTGTTAAAGTTATAAAAACAAATATTAAAAAATGTATAGTGGTCTGTGGTGGGGGCCAAGTCAGGACATCGTTGACTTGAACAGAAATTCTTTATTCCCTTTACATAGCCAATAAGATGTAATGAAATTTTATTTGGAATAGCGGTATAAAAAGAGGGTGGTTAAAATTTATTTTTTTATTTAATTTTTTTTATATATTTTATAACAAAACAATATTTTTTAAAAAATAATAATTATCTTCTAGAAGCTATCACCATTTCTCAACCTTCGATAATGGAAGGTAAATGATTATTCTTTTGAGGTACCATAATTATTTACAAACAGAAAAGGAGGGCTCTGCTTGTTTTATAAAAAATGGTTTAATGCGTGTATTTCAATTAGTTAATTTTAAATTTATTTTTTAAAAATTATTAATTTAAATTTTATAAATTTTAAAATTATTAAAAAATATATAATTATTAATTTCATTTCAAGATTATTAAAAACTTATATAATAAAAAAATTCATTATTCAAAACCAATTAAACAACACCTCTCTCTCAAAAATAGAAAATGGTCTTCTAGATAAGTATGAGGTTGTCAATTAAACCAAGTAAAATTGACTTCTCTGAAAATTAAGCCTTAAAATATAAATAAAAAGGAGACATTATAATTATCTTGACTTTTGTTTTCCTTCTTATTTTCCCGAAGCCCCACCTAGGTTTAGGCTTTAGGGCATGGCTAGGCTCCTCGCTGGCAATCCTACACCTAGCTAGCTTGTGAAGCACCTCACGATTCCCGGTTTAAACTCTTGGAATTTACGAAATGGTAATTAGATTTTGAGTCTTGATATAGACACTCCTTTTATAATTATAATTATATATCAATGGTAACTATCAATTCAAATAAATCAACTTGCCACAAAAGTCAAAACTCGAAGATTATAATAATGGTTGGATTAATTAAATTTATCATACTTGACCATTAACCATTATGATATATATATATATATATATATATATATCCTTCTCCAAAGGGGAAGTGATATTTTCAACCATGGCTATCCTCAACTACTACCTACATGTGGTGTCTTAAAGAAATAGGAAAGCAGCCAAGATCATGCCTCTTTAACTGGCTTGACCAAACCCTCTTCCCCAATTTTTCTTTGGGGATGTTTGTTTTTTTTAATTGAATATGCTTTAAATATGTACTTGATATAAAAAAAAATATTAAATTAATATTTTTAATGCTTCCTGATTGATTTGTGGTTGGTACCATTTGTTTTTGTACTTGAATATGTTTTAAATGTGTATTTGATTTGAAAAAAAAATTAAATTAATATTTTTAGTTCTTCCTCGTTGATTCGAGATTGGTACTATTTGTTTTTGTATTTGAATGCATTTCAAATGTATATTTTATTTGAAAACAATTATTAAATTAATATTTTTAGTGTTTTTTAATTTATTCAAGTTGGCATAGTTTGTTTTTGCATTTAAATATGTTTTAAATGTATATTTGATTGGAAAAAATATTAAATTAATATTTTTAGTATTTTCTAGTTGATTCGAGATATTAATGTTAAAAATTAAAAAAAAAATTATTGAGCTTGCATTTGTTTTTCCTTGTTTTTTTTTCCTACTTGATTTATAATCTTAGGAGCTTATATTTGGCATCCATCCAGTACCTTACAGCTCTCGAGGGCATAAGCTAAGACAATTGAATTAGATTCTTATGAACACACCTCTCTTTGTAGTTTATCATCACTTCAACAGTGTTTAAGGTTCTTTCAACACTACAAGGATACCGAATAAGTTATTTTAAAATATGGGTCAAATCGTATTTTTTAAAAATTTAAATATTTATAAATCTAAAATTAATTTTTTTAATTATTTTAATAGTTGATATTAAAATATATTTTTTAAAAATATAAAATATTATTTTAAAATATTTTTAATAAAAAATATTTTAAATTATAACAGCAAAGTCTCTAAAAACACACTGTAATATACATTAAGATTAGGCAGCACTGGTAGTAGTGTGACAGTTGATAAGCATGTCCTAATGACCCCATCAAACCTAAAAAGAATTGATTTATTCCAAATGGGTTCATCATTGATATTATATATGTCCAATTGGTTGTTAATAATTTGGAAATCTATGCAGCCTTTAACGATACCCTCCACTGAACACTGACAAAACAAAAAAGAGTAGATGATAAGCTTACTTTTGTTTTAAAAACACTCAACAGTTCCATTAACTGCATGCTTATAGAGATATTTTTTAAAGTATTTTTAGTTTTAAAATAATATATATATATATATTTTAAAAAAAATTTATTTTTAATATTAACACATCGAATTTAAAAATAATAATTTAAAATAAAAAAATAAAAAGTTTAAATTTTTTTAAAATACTTTTAAAATATAAAAATAAATTG
Source organism: Populus alba x Populus glandulosa (assembly GCA_033617975.1). Lineage (NCBI taxonomy): Eukaryota > Viridiplantae > Streptophyta > Magnoliopsida > Malpighiales > Salicaceae > Populus > Populus alba x Populus glandulosa. The sequence goes on along the minus strand of CM066155.1, from coordinate 3,024,754 downwards.
TTATTGCTGACGTCTCTGAGCATTATTGACTTGTAAGTAAAACTGTTTAATATTTAGGTGTGACATTTATCAATAAATAGTATTCCCAGGTCATTTCATAAAAATTGTCTAATAGTGAGGTCATCTCAAATTATTATTAAACTATTCACTTATTATTCTAGGATTTGAGTTCGTTTTAAGTGACATAATGCCCTACCGGTTTTTTTTTTAATATTTTTTTTTTATTAATAGAAATATTCATGTCAATTTATATATATTTTAACTAATTTTATAGATTTTAAAATTAATAACAATATAATATTTTAGTTATTATTATATTAGCAACTACAAAACTCGAACTTAAGATCACATGCTCTTACCACTAAATTACTTATTAAATAGTTAAATTATATGAATAAGAACATGTTTTATAATTATATTTTTAATTGTTTTTTTTATAAAAATTTAAATTTATTTTCTATATTTTTTTAGATTATTTTAATATATTAATATTAAAAATAATTTTAAAGAATAAAAATATTATTATAATATATTTTTAAATAAAAATTAATTTAAAAAATAATTGATACTTCTAATCACTCATAAATATCAAGTAGATTATTCATCTTCTAGAAATATGGAAGAATCCATCTCTCTCGAGTAAATAAATAAAATAGAAAATTCAATTCTACAAGAACCCAATACGCAACTACGACTTCGGTGGATGCAAGCAATATCAAGATTTTATTTAATGAAACATAGTCAGCAGATAAGATTAATCATATGACTACCAAAAAGTGGGTCCCTGAAATGTTTTACAAATCAATGCTCGATTATTATTATTATTATTATTTTATTTTGAGATTAAATCGACTACAAAGTTTGATGGATGAAATGGCACTAGTTGTGTAATATATAAATAGTTTAGTTGTGATTGTTTTTTAAAATATTTTTAATGTTGAAATGTATTAAAATAAAATTTTTTTATTTTAAAAAAAATATTTTTAAGATCAACACATCAAAATGATTCAGAATAAACAAATAAATTAATTTTTAATAAAAAAATAAAATTTAAATTTTTTAAAAATACAGTTATAACTATATTTTCAAATACTTAAAAAAAAAAGAGTGTTCGAGATTGAGGTGTGGTTTGAGTTTTTTTATGTATATTTTTTTAAAGTATAAATTATATGTTATTAGAAGTTAAAAATACATATTTTTAAAGGTTTTATTTTGACATTGAAGAAAACTAATTTTTCATTAATATAATTTAAACTAATTTTCTATATTTTCCTTTTATCTTGATGAAATCATATGTATTTAAAAAAGCATAATAATTTCATTACAAAATAATAATAAAGAAAACAAAGAGAAGATGGAAAAAAATCCACCATGTTAAAACTGAATAATTTCATGTAATATATTATAAGATATCATACATAATTTAGACCTTAGTTAGCTAGTTGTTTGAGTAAAATTTATCACAAATCATTTGAATTGAATTTGGCTTGTATATATTCCATGAAGAAACAAGAGAAAAATGAATTAACTCTCATGTGATTAAAGACTCATTAAAACAATCATCAAATGATCCAAAATTAATAAATATGTAAACAACAAGCGAAAAAATGGCAATCCGAGCTTTAATATTTTTTTTAAAATTTACTTCAAGCAAGTTTTGAACACTATATCCCTGTAAACAATGGTAAATGCATGGTAAAGGTTTGGGTGGGCTATAGTTCAGGTTAAGATTTTATCAATATTTTTTGACTAGTTTTATATAAAAAACTTTATAATTCTCGATTGAGTTATTAAAAAATTCTAAAAATTTACGTGGAGCCTTCTAATATGATGCTTTAACTTAGATCAAAATTTCAGAATATTTGAAGAAATTCAAAAATTTGATGAAAAATCACAATTTGACCAGTTTTACATTATTGAGAATAATTTTCAATCCAACCATCAGATTGAGCTAAAATTTTATGAGAGATCTTAAAATATATTGAATACAATCCGGTTAAAATTCTAGAATGAACAGAACTTTATAGTGCTAATAAAAAAAAGGATTGTCAAATAAAAGCAAACGGACTCATTAAGGGTAAAATGATTATTTGCCATTAAAAAAATAAAAAATCAGCTCTTCCTTTATATATATATATATATATATATGTTGCCAATTGAGTAGAAGAAGAATAATAATAATAAAAAAAGGCGAGAGAGAAAATTAAGGGAAAAACATTAAAAAAATCCAAAGAAAAAAACTAAAAAAAAGTAAGAGAATAACCTTGTAAACTTACAAAGTCCAACTTATAAAACACTAATATAAGAAAGAATCAAGTGAAGGAAAGAAAAATTAAAAGAGAGAAAAGATTTAATTACTTTGTTTTTCAGTTGACATGAGATTGCTATTTTATCCCGGTTGAGGGGTTGTTACAGTATCAATTCAGATTCGATTATAGATGAATTATATTTTACAAAACATCGAAGGATATTACTTCAATAGTGGATTTATTTTTACTTTCACTTTAATTTTATGTACCTAGAAATTTATTTTTTAATATTTTGGATACTATATTTGAATTAAAATTTTACTGTTAACTTCAAAAATTAATATACATGTTAATAATTAATCTTAAAAAAAAAATTTATATTTATTTAATAGTCCAAAAGAGGAAAAATTCCTAGCTTGGTACACGCAGGATGTTCAACCCCACAATAGCGGACACAACCAAGATCAAGAAGAAAAGAAATGAGAAATCTTCTTGTTATAATGAAAGAAAAAGCGGCCGGAAGAACATATATCAGAACAAAGAAATTCCAGGGAAAATCTTTCTTTCTCCTTCGCCTGGTCATGGCATGACCTATCATATTGTATGCTTCAAGGTTATAACAAATATTTCACTAACATTGATATGAAGCAGAATTCAAGCAAAGAAAAAGCTGAAAAAAGATTCAAAATCTTCTATGAGATAATACATCTTTAATGCACAAGTGAAATCATAGATTGAGTAAACCATAGAGTAGCAGGCATGATGGACTTGACTGTGTGTTCATCCTGTCTGTAGAGTACAAGTGCTATGAATTTAAACAGGCCTCACCATTATGTAATACTAATAAATCGCAACAAATAGATGATTATGTCCAAGAAAACTTGTTTTATATGCTTGAGTTTCCTTGCCTCAATTGATCCCGGGTAGCAGAGCTATTACCAGCAATGTTATCTTCATCTCCCTTTTGGATTGACAATCTGAGAGAAGATATCCCCAGAGTCATCTGATCCTGCAGTCTTTTCACTACTGCTTCCGAGGCTGAGATTGCTATAATGCATTTCCAAGTTGCGGTTTCTTACACTCTCTTCAGAAGTTTCACTTCCGTCACCTTCTGAGCTACGCTTTGAACCTTCAGGGCTGTCCTGCAGCTGGAGGGACAATTCAAGATTCCATAGGACATCACCCATGTTAGGGCGGTCGGGTCCTGATTCAGCCAAGCATTTCTCAGCTGTATCTGCGAACTTCTTCAGGCATTCGGTGGTGATCTTTCCCTTGACGTGAGGATCAATGATGTCCTCAATAATTCCTTTTCTTTGACAATGAAGAGCCCAGTCAGCGAGACTAACTTGTTCCTTTGGTAGGTTCGGATTGAGGGCAGGCCTTCCACATAGAGCCTCGAAAAGGACAACTCCAAACGAGTAGACGTCAGACTTTTCAGTTAGCTGTTGCCTCCTGAAGTATTCAGGATCCAAGTAGCCGAAGCTGCCCTTGACCACAGTACTGACATGGCCCTTGTCCATGTCAGGACCGGTTTTTGAGAGCCCGAAATCTGAAACCTTGGCAACCCAATTCTCGTCCAACAGAATGTTTGTGCTCTTGACATCCCTGTGAATGATTGTGTACTTAGCCCCTGTGTGAAGGTAGTGAAGTCCCCTTGCTGCTCCAACGCAAACCTCCAGCCTTTGCTTCCATGACAGACGAGGTTTCTTGGTGTTGTAAAGATGCTCCCTCATCGTCCCAAGTGCCATGTAGTCATAAACCAGGCACATCTCACCATCTTCATCGCAGAAACCAATCAACGAGACCAAATGCTTGTGTCTCAACTTCGAAAGCATCTCAATCTCAGTCATGAACTCATTAACTCCCTGTTCTGATTGCGGATTTGATCTTTTGATGGCCACTTTGGTTGTTCGATCAATAACACCTTTGTACACTTTCCCGAAGCCTCCAACACCAATGACATAAGAATCATCAAAATTTTTGGTTGCCCTTAGTATCTCCGGAAGCGTGAAATGGCGACAAAGACCTTGAGCCAGTGATGAGAGGTGACCGCTTTGAGTACTCTTGCCAGAGATAGTTGATTTGGTACCAGTATGGGAGTTTCCATAGACTGGTAACCAGCTAGATGTATGTGAATCAAAGCCAGGAATTATCTTCTTCCTTCTATAAGCAGCAATGCAAGCCGCAGCAACAAAAAAGAAGCCAACTCCACCAGCAGTTCCTACAATCGTTAATGTTTTGTGATCTTTCTGAAATTTCTTGTTGCTAGCTTTAGCTATATGTTGAGCTTGCATCTCTGATAACACAGGGTTAGGTCCTGCCAAGTTATTGTTCCTATCACTCATCTTGAATACCTCTATTCCATTGATTGTTGCATCATAAAACTCAGGCTTCGAATAGGTTGCTGGGTGCAAGTCCACCCGAATTTCTTCATCGCCTGGCCTGTCCTTCACAAAAACTGCGTAGTCTTTATATGTTGGCACTCCGATTTCTCCTGTCCACCCGATAATATCAGCTGCATTAGGCTCAACCTGGGCAGTTTGATTGTTGATGTATATGTTGAAGACTTTCTGATTGACTTTAGTTAATTGGAACTCACAGAAATGCAGCCTCACAACATACGTGAAATTGGCATCTGCCTGAAACAGCCATGTCAAGTTGAAAGCCAGGTTGAGGTCCTTGTGATATCCCATGCCTCTCGCCGTTCTGTAAACATCAGGAGGTGCTACAGACTCTGTCAATTCTCCGTACTGGACTTTAAAACTTTCATTAGTCTGCAAGTTAACGCCAGTTGCCGCACCAAACAAATAAGGCGCGTCATTATACCAGGTTCTTGTAAGATTACCGGAGTCTTTAGTGGGTGAAATATACTGCCCTGCTACATTCAATCTATACATTGTCTCCAAATTTGCACTCACCGCGTCAAAATTTTGGTCAGCAAACCCCACCATTGTCCCCGAACCAAAGAGGTCAGTCATTGGAACCAGCTCTATGGCGTTGATAAAAGCAAAAGCATCAGGCCTATCTGCTGGCTTAAAGGTGACATTGAGAATCTGATGATTCATGGGAGCTAGAGAATACTCTTTGATGAGGTAAGCCTGGGTGAGAGCCTGAGCTGTGATCGAAGCACTGAAATTGTTCAGGAGGGTAACCCCTCCTGCGACCACGGAGAAATAGGAGTTTGCGATATTGAGACCAGAATATTCTGAAGGATAGAAATAGAGCCTGAGCCAATAACGCGTTTTCAACACGATGGGGAGGTTATAGGTTACTTCGGATATGAAAATCCTGGCATCCATGTATGGAACCTCAGAGACAATTGAAGAGTCTTGGTATTGAGCTCTGGCGTGTGGATAATTTCCAGCAATGTATTTGACATCTGATTCCCAGTTTCGCCCATCACCATCAGTGCCACCATTTTCTGATCCACAGTTCAAAGACAAGCTCCTTGGCTGTGACCCTATACCTGACACATAAAGGGCATTGAAAACAAGAGCAAAACAAGCTAGAGAAAGCAAAGCATGGATATTAGAATGCATGGCTAAAGAGGTGATGAAACTTTCCCTGTTATTTTATTGAGCAAGTTTTGTTTGGCTAAACACCCATTGTTGGGAACTGGCAGGTAGTTGGAAATTGATGAAGGGGAGCAAGAATCGTAATTCCTATTGCTTTGATTGGTTCTAAAGGGCTTGGAAGGCTAAAAAACATGCTAAATTTAGCATTTGTTTCCTTCAGTTGTCTATGGCTTAATGAAGTTCTTGGACAGTTGTTACAGGTTGTCGAAAGAGCCACTGAAATTGAATAAAAATAACTGGCTTGTCTAGCTGATAAGTCCTCAGATTTCCATTGCCAAAAAAGCGTGTCTCTGCAGATATATTACAAAACTCTAGCCTTCCAGCAGGTCTCAAGATTTAAAAACATAGCACTTCAAGAACATATGTTCCAAATTAAAGAGCTCTCGATCTAATTAATATGAATTAACGTCTTCCACGTTGCACAGGTGAAGTGCAATGCTAGTGCAGCTGACTATGTCTTGTGCTTAAAGTTATGAAGCATGGAAATGGATGTACACGACTCTAACTCATAATTTTTGTCATTGCAAGGGTTGATAACTAGACGAAAATCTATTTTTATTTTATGATATAATCTTGCAGTTAAATCAACAAGCAAGCTTGCTTCTACCGGATTTGACAGTGCAGCCGATAGAGAGGAGCTTCTAACCGGAGCAGGTGGAACATGGCCTAATATGTTCCTAAGCACCTGGGAGTCGGGTAACTCCATCATCAAAGCCCTCTAATGCTGTGAAAGAAATGGTGTCAGGCAGTATGTTGGGCTGTGGCAAGTCTACTGATAACTAGCCATCCTTAATTGCTTTGTGTTGCTTAATCCCAGTTCATTACCGAGAGAAATTCATTATCCAAAAATTAAATTTTATATCCTCTGAATTTATATAAATTTTAGCCCTTTTTCATCCCATCACTTCTTAAATCTAAAGGACATGAAAATGACTTGTAAATCTTTTTATGCAACTGAAGGTCCAGGGTAAGATTAATCTTATTTAAATCTTGAATTTCTATTTACTAAAAGAAAATTTGGTTATCGTCGGTTCTTCTAATAATAAATGATTTGATAAGATTATATCATTTTTTTTATTATTAACATGAGTGTTTGGATATTGCACGCATCTCGATTAATATCACAGGTCCTGAAATTAACGACTATATAAATTTCTAGTGGTTATCATATTAGCAACCACATAATTCAAACTTGAAATCATTTAAAATCATATCATTAGCGTAATGACACAATGTTTTTTGCCTCAAGAAAAGAAAAATAACCAACAATTTGTTTTCTTAAGAGTATTTTCCTAACAAATGATATATTGTAGTGTGATTATACATGAATAATTCCACGAATACTAAAATAAAAATCGTTTAATAAAACAAAATTGTAATTTTTTATTATTGAGAATGCTTGTAGTGATTAATTATTGAAATGGAGGTATTTTATTCAAAATTTCAATATCAAAATTTAGGATAAAGTTGCAATGGAAAAACAGTCTTGTTAAGATGGATAGAGAAATTTAAAATCTCTTTTTACCAAAATTACCATTAAAGAGATATTCAAAAGTAGGCATCTTAGGTTGATAGTTTAGACAATGAAATTCAATTTGTTGAAGGTAACTATAATCTACAAAATACAAAGAACATTATTGGTATTAAGAACTAATTGAAGAGTAGAAATCATTGTTACAAAAGCATAGTTAATGGAGTGATTTTTTCTTTTAATTTTATTTTTTAATATTAGATTTAGTGTGAATTAATCTTCGGTAATTTATTTCAGTTTGCTCTATATGTGGTTATCCAAGTTTTATGATCTTTGTCATGGGTTTTACAAGTTAAATTGGTTGACTCGAGGTTTTTTTAGTCCTTTTTCATAATTGATTTTTTTTTTTCCAGTTCCATCCTTCAATATTTAAGTTGATTTAGAATTAAACTTTATAATTTATTTCTATTTGTTTTCTATAAGTTTATTCTAATCTCATGACCCGATTCAAGGGTTTGACGGGTTTACTCAGACTCTTTTTTAATTTTTTTTCCCTTCAATTTCATCCATAAACATTGAATTTATTTTTTCTATTGAGTTATCATGATCTCATGATCTAGGTTTAGTAGGTTGACCCAAATCTTTTTTTTTTAAATTGATTTTTTAATATAAAATTGATTGAGAATTGAGTTTTAATATGACTTTTAATTTGCTTTGTATGAGGTTATCACGATCTTATAACCAAGGTCATGAATTTGACATGTTAACCCTGGTTGACTTAAATCGATTTAATATGTTTTCGTCTTAATATTTTTTATAAAAAAAATATCCTTGTGAGATTTTTAAGTTGAATTATGTTTTTTTCATGTTGTCTAGATTACTTTTAGACTTGTCAAGTCGACTGGGTCAAATCATGTCAATCCTTATATGGTTCGATTTTTTTTTTCTTTCTTAAAAACCCGTTAGGATGCTTGGATGTTTTTTTAATGTATTTTGTTTTAATAATCTGACTTGCAACACAACACAAGTAAATGATCTAATAAACAATATAAAAAAAAAATCTAATTCACATGTCAATAATAATGTGTACCTGTTATGATTAAAGTTATTAAACCCAATCTAATTCATGGTTTGAATCATGTGTTGAACTAATTAACTTGAATAGATTAATCAAAACAACATCATTTAATTTTTTCAAAAGAAAATCAAAATAATATTATTTTAATATTTTTTTTAAATCAAATTAAATTGATGATATCATGAATTAACCTTTCTATAAATCTATTTAAGCCAAGTCAATTCTAGATTGACCGTTATAGTCAATTAGGTAAAACTCATTTAACTCTGGGTTGACTTTTTTTTTATTTTTTGTTGAAACTCAGCTTGAATAAAAAGTCAAGTAAGCTATCTTAGATCAACATGTTGGCAGGGTTAGATTTTATTCCTGTGGTAAGGATTAGCCGTTGGTTAATATTAGTATTGTTAACTACCAAAACTCTAGCTTCTAGAAAAAGATGATTTTTTGTTTTTTTGTTTTTTTATAAAAAAACTCAGATAACAAACATCTAATCTAGCTTAATCCGAAATAGGTGGCAGCAATATAGCTTAAATTCCAGAACAAATCCAAAAAAAGAAGCTCTCCAAGTTTCATATAACAAACATTACAGAAGAAGAAGAAGAAGAAGAAGAAGTGTCGTACGACAATCTGCATAAAAATGAGAAGGATGTCCATATAACAGAAATCTTATATTCTTCTGTTTGTCATATTAAATTCTCAAAAATAGAAACAAAATGACCAGAATTGGGTATTGCCCTCTCCAAATTTAACAAAAAGTCTCCAAATTGACACTTATAAATGAATGGCTGACAAATCCTCCCTACAGAGGCGTTGCAGCCGCATCCCATTTCCCTCTCTTCGCCATTAAAGCCAGTTCTCAATCTATTCCAGCCTGACCTGGTTGGGCTGGTGCCTTTCGTTCCTTGTTGAGAAAGCTTTTCAGAGGCGCCTGTCCCTGTCCCTGTCCCACACTGCTCCCATTTTGGTGGCGCGACAGACAGCTTTTCCTGTCGCTGCTACCTCAATATCTTAGCCCCTATGATATAGTTGCTGTGCCTGGACTCCTTCGCTGTCATTTGTAACTTGTAAGATGATCAACGGCAATGAGGTTACGGCTAAAAACCAGACATTGTTATCGTCTTCGTCGTCGTCAATACCATCATTGAACTCCTCAGATTCTGAAGATTTGGAGCGCATGCCTTTGGCGCCCCTGATATGGAAGAACAAGAAACGCCTGTCCAAGCAACTTTCAATGTGCGAAACTCGACGTGACAGGGCATGGGAGAGACGTCGCCGCCAAATACTAATGCAGGAGGGGAGAAAAAACAAGCTGCTAGATCCTGATGACCTGACAGATGAAGACTTGAATGAGCTCAAAGGGTGCATAGAGCTTGGATTTGGATTTAAAGAGGAAGAAGGGCAACAATTGACCAATACGTTACCAGCACTGGATCTTTATTTTGCCGTTAACCGGCAACTATCGCCAAGCCCGGTGTCCACACCTCATAGTGGAGAATCACCATCTTCATCAGCAATGGGCACACGTTCATCTTCATTTGGAAGCCCTAAGGGCGATCCAGATTGGAAGATATGTAGCCCAGGTAAAGAAAGTTTCCACAACTACATTGCATGTTGTTAGTACTTGAAATTGTTGGCTTTCTAATATATTTCATATACTTGATTCAAAACAAAGAAAGATTCCCTTCTCATATTTGATTTCAGAATTATGTTAACTTGGATTTATCTGATTCTCTGCATGCAGGTGATGATCCAAAGCAAGTTAAGACTAAGTTAAGGCACTGGGCACAAGCTGTAGCTTGTTCGGTGAGGCAGTCTTATTGATCAAATTGTGGGATACATTGTACAGTGAGAGAGATATATAAAAGAGCTAGATCAGACGAAGACATAAATCCAGAAGGAGAGAGAAGAGAGAGAGAGAGAGAGAGAGAGAGAGGGGTTGGCTTAAATTTTCATTAGGGTCTTGATAGAATTTACTACCATTATAGAGGCCATCAAAAACACGAGGAGGCGTTATGGGCTCAATATTTACAAGGTCAGTGGAGTAGAAGTTGCCATTGGCTCTTGATAGCTTGGTTAGAAATTGATGCATTTCTCTTCTTATTTTCTGTTTTTTTTTTTTTTTTACCAGAGTTTCCATGAGGTATTGCAAATTTCATTCTAGTATTATTTGGCCTCTCTTTTTTTTTGATGTCGAAATCCCCATTGAAGGTTCTACATATAATTAGTTCTACATATTTTGATATTTTTAGATTGTTCATTGAGTGATATTTGTTCTTCCACCATCAATAAGAATTTAAAGCTAAGAAAATCAACTGAATTTCATTAAAGAGAATACGGATTGTTACAAGAGATTGTATACGGTTAGAACAACGGATTAAGTAATAAATTTGAATATTTAAATCATAACTCAAGTATTTTTTTTTTTACATATAATATTTTTCATTCTTAAATAGTGGGGCGAATGTCACATTTTGTCCATCTATTCTCGATTTCTTGTTAAAAAAAAATTTGTATAAAAGCAGTGGAAAAAAAGGAGATGATATGCTATATGGTTTTGCTCAAATTCTAGTAACTGTGGCGGCTAGTTAAATTTTTTTATTCAAAAACTTGTTATTAACCCATTTGTAACCCAAAATAATTAGAAAATATCTTAGAAATCATGATGAACTATCTATGACCTCAAAAAAACTAAAAAAAATCACCCTATAAACCAAAATCAACTTTAAATAAAAAATCAACTCAATTTCAGATATGTTTTTTCAAGAATTTTGAAGGTAAAAAAAAACACCTAATATGAATTTTCTTCGTCAAATAAAATCATTTGACACAAATATCGATTATTTTGGTGATCTAAATCGGTGTCAAAGATATTTTTTTCTCTCTACCACCAGAACCAGCGACCCCTCTCTCTTCTCTCTCAACCAGGGACTATAAAAATAACAAAAAATAAATTTTGTACTATAATTGAATTAAAAAAATATTGAGGTGCCAAAAATATATAATTTGTGATATTTTTAAAATGTGAGGACCAAAGTGTATCTTTCCTGGAACTTCTAGCACACCATTCATGTTTGATATCTTTTTCATTATGGTCCTTGTTCTTCCAATTCCATCATTGATTAAGAAATCAAAAGTATTTGGTTTTTAAATAGGATTAAATTGCCCAAAATTAAAATTTAAAGAGCAAAATAAATTATTAAAAAAATACATAATAGATCTGTAATGTTTTATGTGTGGGTGAACTCTATACCCATGCATTTTAGATTTTTACTTAACATTTTTTTTTAAAAGAAATCCTCTCTAATTTCACATGCAACATTGCCTTCACATCTAAAATGAAAGAATGACTTTTTTCATGAATAAAATGAGACCAACCGATAAATTTTCTTTCTTATTTTTATTTTTAGACGATCTTTTCTCTCCTTTTTTGAATCAGGGACTAGAGCATGAACACAATAAAGTCTTAAATTAAAAACATTTATTCTCCAAACTAAAATGACAATAAAGAAACTTTGCTAAAATCCTAATTAAAAAGTTGAAAAAAAGTAGAGGGACTAATTTATTTTATATATAACAAGGTTGTCACTTTTTCTATTCTTTAATTTTTTTCTTAAAACTTTCAATTGCAAGCAAACAATAAAATCAAATAGATGAGCATCCACTAAAAGTCGTGGCTTTTTTTAGACTATAATAGCTTAATACCAGTTTAATATATATATTTTTATCTAATCTTATACAAGGCTTAGAAAAGGCTTAATACCATGGAGATTGTCTGATTAAATTTTCCATGTAACAAACTATAAATCATCATCCACGACTGTTTTACATTGAAAGAAAGTGTTGGAAAAGACTGTTAGGGTTACAAAAAGAAGGAAATAGATAGTGAAAGATTATGTAAAAAATAGGGTTCGTGTTAAGGGTATTTTTGATTTAATGTTTTTTTAAAATGTCAATTCTAAGAGGAATTACTGTAGTAAATCAGAGGGTTTCCTCTTCTGATTTGTTTTTGGTTATTTTTTAGTAATTGAATTTCATTTAGAATTTAAATAAATACCCTTAAAAATATTTTAAATTAAAAAATTGATTTAACTATTTAAATTTAATTTAATTTTAATATTAAAAAAAAAGGATAAATAGGATGAGATTTTTTTTCCTGCCAATAAGATAATGTTTAAGGCAAGACTCAAATAATCAAATGGTATGGAATTCAATTGATTACGAAACAATACATTAGGGGCTCGATTAAATATGTGTTTTTCGTGTGTATCGGTTTTGGAAATGAATGAAAATTAGAGGACCTTATTTTTAAACCCTACTCCGTTCTTCACTATCTTTGCCTTTTCCCTCTGGAAGCATAAACACGGAAACGTTATAGGGACGAAGTGCTTGCTGTCCTTGCGCTGTGCAACAGACCCTCTTAGTATTCTGTTTCTGTTCTTTCAGACCGAGCCCGGAAAACCCAGTTCCTTAATAATTGATATAAAACGACTATCGACAAAAAGATAAAAAATTGTTTGTGGGTTTGAAACCATTTATCTGTGAAACTCACTATGGCTTCTGAAGCCCTTGCAGGTCACCTCTCTCTATCTCTCTCTCATCAGTGTTTGTGTGTATATTGTAACATAACTAGCTATAAAGATGCAAACTTTTATACAAAGTTCATTTCATTTTCGAGAGTTCAGCAATATCTTTTTTAGGGATTTCTCGTTTTGTCTATATTCAAGTTCTTGAATTTGTTTATCTTCGGTCCTGAGTGATTGCAGCGAGGCAGAAAGTTCAGCATTTTCTTACTGCTGCTTGTGTAGGGAATCTTGATCTTCTTAAAAGTAAGTTCTTTACTTTTCTTTTCTTTCCTTTTTTTCCCCCCGGCTTGCATTGCCTTTTGGTGGAGTAGGTTATTATGTATTGGTATTCTGGTTATATGGGGTCTATGTTTTTTTTTTTTTTTAATGTTTAATTTTGATGATTGATGTTTGGTTAAACAGATATAGCTTCACAGCTTGATGAAGGGAGCGGAATGTCGAATACTGTGGCAGATATAAGGGATGCTAATAAACGAGGGGCACTTCATTTTGCGGCAAGAGAAGGACAGACTGAGGTTTGCAAGTATTTGATCGAGGAATTGAAGCTTGATGTTGATACAAAAGATGAAGATGGTATTTTTCTTATATCCAAACTGTCCCTACTCATATTTTTGAGAATACCCTTTCCTTATTATTCTTGAGAATCCCTTCATTTTATTTAATTAAGTAACCCTGGGCACTGTTTTACTGAGATGAACAAAGGCTGACTAACACGCACTAAGGAGACCAGCTTTTGGTTTGACTGGCCATGTAATTGAGCAATATGAGAAATCATGTCATTGTTTTTAGATATCAACTTTGCAGGGACAATTTTAGACTATCCTGTTGCTAGAAGAAAATTCATAAGAACTCTTAAATATCCTGATCCTGGTCTATTAGTTTCAAATGGGTATCATTGTTGGCGGGTCTTCCTTACAGTTTAGATTATGGAACATGGTGAGTTGGCAACTTGGCTGTTAGATTGGGTACTTGGTGAAGGTAATTCTCTTGGTTGTATTGTTTATGCATATTAGATGTATTACATGAACAATTTTTCAAAGCTTTACCAGTTTTACCCCATCATTTTTGAACATAGTAAAGCTATGAATGGAATTAGGTCTTGAAAAGTGCTGTTAGAATTAACCCCCTTGTGACTGGACACCTGAAAGAGATCCAAGAAAAGAAGAGCACCATAGGTATCAGCCATCAGGGACAGAATTAATGTATGAGAAAATAAACTGGGGCATGCACAAAAGTTGAAACCTTTCAATCTGCTTGTTTAGAAAACTTATGCGAAATCATGTTCTTATGATTCACGTTTATGTTTGCATCTCATTACAGTATTTTTCAGAAATTTAGATGACATGCATTTGTCTTTTGCAGTTATCGATACCTTGCTGTTATAGATCATCTCAAGGAAATTGTTACCATATGCAGGTGAGACTCCTATTATTCATGCTGCTCGGCAAGGACATACTGCCACTGCTAAATATCTTCTCGATCAGGGTGCCAATCCTGTTATGCCAAGTGATTTAGGGGCCACAGCCTTGCACCACTCTGCTGGGATAGGTATGTTTGGGGTTTAACTGGGCAAGTCTTGCGCTTCTGCATGTTAATGTTTCCTGCTTGATCTTTCTGATGATTCGCACTGTGATGCTTAATGCAGAAAAATCAGTTTCACTCCTGGATTCATTCCACCTGCTTCTTCTGTTGAGATTTTTCTTTATTGCATTGCATGCTTTTGTTTGCAGGAAATAATGAATTGGTGGAGTATTTACTTTCTAAGGGTGCTGAGGTTGATTCACAAAGTGACGCTGGTACTCCTTTAATCTGGGCTGCTGGGCATGGCCAACAGGATGCTTTGAAAGTGTTGCTGGAGCACCATGCGAACGTAATTTCCCCCCTTTTCTCACTGTATTAACGTTATTCATTATCAGTTAAAAGCGTCACTAATTGTAAAAGCAAACAAGAGAGAGACAAGAGAGAGACAAAAGGAGTGAGTTACAGCCATGAATTGCATGTAGTGAGAGAAGCCATTTTAAATTTGGCAGATGTGACAATCCAAGCTGAACACATATCATGTAGTGACACTTGAAAAACTATATAGGTCATGTATAAACGTGTAAAAAAGTCATTCCTGTGATATCCAAGTCTTTGAATAACAATTATCGCATTTTTGGTATTTTCCCATGTATAGATTTCTCAACAGGTTGTTTGCTATGTTCCAGAACTTCCACAAATCTATTTAAATATTTTCTGATTCAGGACATGCTCTTATGTTTCTCAATGATGTGTGGCTAGATTGTTTTTGTATAGTGTTATTTTTATCTTTTGATATTCTTTTGCAGCCTAATGCCGAAACAGAAGATGGTGTAACTCCATTATTATCAGCTGTAGCAGCTAGTTCATTAGCATGCCTAGAGTTGTTGGTTCAGGTATCTCCTAAATCATTAACTATTTTGTATATGGCTATCAAATTTTTTGAACTTGTTGGTTGTGTCACTGGTTTTATAGCAATTTATAAAGTGAACGGATTTTTCTGTAGACCAAAGTGTGGGAATATTGTTTAGGAGATCACATCCATTGGTGCAGAAGCATCTTTAATCCTACTTGTTATGCTTACATGCTTATAGCTTCACACCATTTTAGAGCACCGACCTTTGTGATTTCTTCTGTGCAGGCTGGTGCAGATGTGAATGTTGCTGCTGGAGGAGCAACTCCGCTGCACATTGCTGCTGATATTGGAAGCCCAGAAATTTTGAACTGTTTGTTGGAAGCTGGAGCTAATCCTAATGTCACTGATGAGGTAAGGCTACGACTGCATCCAGTTACTTGAGGGATTACTGTAGCTTTCTGTATAGTGTTATTTGTTGTTTGTCTCTATGCTTTTACAGGTTGGGGTTCAGGAAATATCTTTTTGATGAATAAATTTTTATTTATTTTGATTTTCAATACTTTTCTTATGGTTGGCTTTGGGTAGAAGGGTAGCAATACCTGATTGTCCTCATGAATTTAGAGTTTTCTCCTACTCCTTAAGATTTCTATCTTATCAAACATTGTTAAAGTTCGTTTTTTTCCCATAGAAATTTCCGAAGTTCTTAATGTTGCAATTTCATGGTAAATGTAATTCATTTGAAAAAGAAAAAGAGAAAATGTAAATGGTGCTTCCTTTCATGGAATTATTTTTCACCTTTATTTTAACTTGGAATGATTATGAATTTTCCTTGCATCATAGGATGGTCAGAAACCAATACAGGTTGCAGCTGCAAGAGGTAACCGTGCTGCTGTTGAGATTCTTCTCCCCTTGACAACAAAAGTTAAGAGCATCTCTGAGTGGACTGTCGATGGAATTCTTGAACACATGCAGTCTGAAGCTAACAAAATGGTATTGTGATCCTCAAAAGATATTGTTATTTATGCTACTTAATAAGCTTTCCTATTTGTTGCTAAAGCCACAAATACATGTGCTCCATCTGCTTTCACTATTTAACAATTACTAATTTACATTTTCTGTCTTATTGAGGGGTCGAAGTTTGTGGACATCCATACATACTAACATGAGGATCTGTTGTACTATTAATGAATGAGCTCTTGGTTGTGAATGTTTTATTTTCACAAGAAATCACATCATCTATTGCTATGGAGATATTTTCACTGAACAGAGAGAAATAATGACCTGATAACAGGCTAACTTGACCAGATATTGTTATTCTACTCACACAGCTATCTTTATTTTATCCTTGGCAGTTTCCTGTTGTTAATTTCCCTTTGATTGGGTTGGAAATTCTTTGCAGGAAGAAACACAGAAAGTGAAGGAAGTTGACGCTTCAGGGGACACAGAAACACTTAAAAGAGATCTGCCTGAGGTTCTGCTTATGCTATAATTTAATTTTCTTGCTGGTTACATGTTGCTTTCGTTGTGATTTTTTTGTCATGATGCTTTTTGAGTTTATTCCTTGACAATGGATCCTTCTTCCTTGCCAAAGTTTTACTGAATAGCTTACAATTATCAGTTGTGTAACTTCCTCTCATTGGGTGCAATTATGTTTTTTAGAATTCAGTTTTGATTTACTTGTCAATTTTGCAGTCAATCATAAAAGTTGTTTCTAATGATGGCAGTTGGTTATCGCATGTGATAAAGTGGATTTGTTTTGTTTGTTGGTTCAAATGCTTCAATTGTGGTCATGGCTTTGGCCGTTCTGTTTATTCTTATTTTGAAGTAAGAAATCATGGAACCTTCAACCACATGCAAGAAATAATGCTAATTGCAGA
This sequence comes from Populus alba x Populus glandulosa, assembly GCA_033617975.1. Taxonomy (NCBI): domain Eukaryota; kingdom Viridiplantae; phylum Streptophyta; class Magnoliopsida; order Malpighiales; family Salicaceae; genus Populus; species Populus alba x Populus glandulosa. Next base: position 3,007,547 of record CM066155.1, on the reverse strand, counting down.
CCTTCTGTAGCTTTCTCAGCACTGCAATTTAAGATTTATGTACTAGTTATATGTAGGCCTCATACCAAATTGGTTGGATCAGAACTGTCACGTTCAGAGCTAAGCTGACCTTATTAACTCCAAAAATCCTCCCCAGAATTGACCTGCAGCTGTTCAGATTGATTTGGCTCTTTGCTCCACTTATCTTTAGCATTTTGAAGCTTGCTCAGTGCGGCTATGCTATTTAAGATTTATGTATCTGATTTGAATGGGTCCGAAACCAAGTGGGTTGGATCAGAACTGTCACTTTTCAGACTGGGATGACTTATTAACGCCAAAAATCCAACCCAGAGTTGAACCGAAGCAGTTCAGATTGATTTTGCTCTGTGTTCTCCTTATCCTGTAATCTTTTGCATTTTGATAACCAATTGGAACATAGGGAAATTAGAACTTGCAACCTCCTAACCTGTTTGTTGCATTTATGCAGCTTTAATGAACAATGGAAGAATATATACACATTATAGATAGATATAAGTTTTTTATGTGTCAAATCCCAACCTGATCATTGAACTGAGCCTGTCAATTAGTTACAGGGTTGGGTTGCCAGGCAACATGAAGCATTATCCCAAGAGCCAACCACAACTAAAATCAAATCCAGAATCTTACTGTTATAACATGAACAGACCAATCTACCCCAAAATTGGTTGGTTTCCATAGCTGAATTGAATGGCATTACACTAGCATTCATGGAGTTTTTAGGGGTTTATGGCAATTCACTTGGAAATGTACCTTGCATCATGTCTTGTCTTTTATGCCAAGGCAAAGTGATCCCACAACTCAAGCAATTTGGTTGGAATTATATTTCAGTGTGTTTCTCACCATAATAATTGTCCCAACAACTTTTTCAGGTGTCACCTGAAGCAAAGGAGAGAGCTGCTGAAGCAAAATCAAGAGGAGACGATGCTTTCAAACGAAATGAATATCTTACAGCAGTGAATGATTATGCACAAGTATGTCATTTGTTCTGTATCCTATTTCAGAGGTTTAGAGTTTTTATTCTTTTTCTTGTTCTTTTATTAGAGTTTTCGGTCCTTATGCATGAAATTAGTTTTTTCAAATAACATGCTATTTGGCATTTGGAAACTAGCTTTTTAATGACTTTTGTCCTGTTACTAGATATTTTGAAGGGTTAAGGACTCAATCTGTCCTTATTAATAACGTAATTCTCCAATCTGTCCTTATATCTTCAGTTGAGTCAATTGTCCTAGAATATACGTTAAGTTTCTAATCTATCCTTTTGACAAGATTTCAAGGCCAGACTACTGGAATTAGTCATGTGATGTGCATACAGCTATTTTTATTCTTAAAATGCCCTTCCAAGCTAGACAAACGGAAGTTTTCACGTGACTTTTTCCTGTGCTTTAGCCTAAAAATCTTGCCAAAAGGATTTATTAGAAACTTAACTTATATTCAAGGATAAAATTGAATCAATTAGGGATTCAAGGACATATTGGAGAATTATCCTGATATATAAGGATAGATAGTCTAATCCTATTTTGAAATTTTATCAAAACTCATTTCATACATTGGATCTTTGGACACCCTACATGAGTCATGATTGTCTAAAGAATTAGTGTTAAAATCTAAATTTGTGTTTCCCTTTAATATGGAAAGTAGTTGAATTGTTTGTGGAATGGGTTATATGTCAAGATGGGATATTTAATGGAGCAAATTTTGTTTTAAAGTAGTCAAGCCTTAGATGGAATGCCAGAAGATCGAGAAATACACAAGCAAATGTTCCTTTCTAGTTGCTTGTGGTTGCTTTCTGATATTTTATTATTAAAGTTGTATACCCAACATTGAAGAATTCTTAGTTGACAAACTGACCATCGTTATTGGATAGCTTTCTGGATCTTGACTGAATAGAAGGTTGATGTTACATTTGCAGGCAATTGATCTGGATCCCACAAATGCTGCTGTGCTTTCGAATAGAAGCCTGTGTTGGATACGATTGGGGCAACCTGACCAAGCATTAGCTGATGCAAAGGCCTGCAGAGAGCTAAAACCTGATTGGCCAAAAGCTTGGTATCGGGAAGGCGCAGCTCTGCGCTTGTTGCAGGCATGCCTTTCTTTTTTTCTTTTTTCCATGGGTGTGGTACTGATTTACATTGTCTAGCATTTCTTGATTGCCTTCTACTTGCAGAGGTTTGATGAAGCAGCAAATTCCTTTTATGAGGGTGTGAAGCTTGACCCTGAAAATAAGGAGCTTGTGAAATCCTTTAGGTATGTGATAAAAAACTACGTTACAAATTTTTGCTTCTCTGACCCTTTAAACTTCTGTTCTCTTTCCATTTAATATGCTAGTATATCAGCATATGGATTCTGAATTCTTAACTGAGCATATTAACTCTGGAACTTACAGATATGCAAATTATGTGGCAAAAACTGTATTAGGAAGAAAAAAAAGAACGATGCAAGGCCCGTTGAAATTTGAAAATAACTCCTTTGTGTGATTGGTGAGGAGTGGAGGGATGAATTTGTGTAATGAACATAGAATACAAGCATTTCTGGTTGTGAATAAAATGTAACCATCTTTAGGATAAATTTATTTGTAACCATGCAACTCGCCTCTTCTTTCAGGGAAGCAGTTGATGCTGGGAGAAAGTTTCATGGCACAGATCAGGGGAAACCATGACGTGTGCCTATGGCAAATTCATCAGTACTGAGAAGAGGGACATAGTACTTGACATAAATTTAGTATGTTGAGTTCTTTTCCTGTTTTGCTATGAATCCCATGTGACTTGATAGGTTTTTTCGTTATAATAGTACGAGTTTTCTAGTTGAAATTCAATAATATTAGAATTTCCTTTTACCCTTTCTTTTGAAGATAGTTTTCTTCTTCCGTTGATTTTCCAAAAAAATAAATAAATCCTATTCTCTTTGTTGCACGTAATTATGTAATTCATCACCTAGCTTATCAACAGATGAAGTTGTGGAAACTTTAGAATTGGATTGGGTTTTTTACGAGCAGTCTTGGTTGAGAAGTGTGAGCTTACTTGGTTCTCCTTGCAAAATAGGTTTTCTGTTGAATCAAGGGATTTTTTTATGCTTGAGATAGTAACATGTAAGAGAAAAATATAAAAAGAATAAATTGTGCAAGAAAGTACATGTGTGATTCTGTATGTTCTTGTTAGAACTTGTTAAATGTATTTGTATGAAGCTTTTGAATATATTTAAAAGCTTTCGAGTAATCTCGGTTTTATTACCCCAATATGTGATTTCAAAGATAAGTTTATTTTAACTTTGGTTTTTTTTTTTTAATTTTATATTTTAACATTAAATTTTTGAGCCTTAAGTTTTTTGATTTTTTTATGTATTTATTTTAATTTTATATTTTAAATTATGGATTATTACGATTTCATGATTAGATAACAAATTTGATATGTTAAATTCAGTCAAGTATTTTTTTGTTATTTTTTTTAAGTTTATCTTTTAATTTATATTTTTATGAAGTTATTTTATTTTTATTTTATTATTAAATAAAATTGTTGAGATATTTAAAGGATATTTAGAAGATATGTTTTTTTTATAATATTAACAAATATTTATTATATTATTAAATTAATTAAAATTATTGATTCCATACGAATCAATACCTGAATTTTATATTTTTTTCTTATTTAAAAAACCATTAATGTCTAGACATTTTTTTTTATATTAGAAAAGAATTAATCCACAGCATATGACACATCAATCTAGTCAAGAACTATTCTGTATCTTATAATTCTAGATTGAGCTGGAAGTTTAAATAGTAATGACTAAATCGAAAATTAAATGGTAATCGAAGAAGTAGCATATCAATTTCCACAGATTATGGAGTCCATGTTTAAATGGTGGGTTAAGCTTGGTCCTTAAACGACACTAATTTTTGGCTGGCAAATATGATTAAATAAAAATAAAGAAACCATCTTTTTGAACATGACGTTCTTCTTCCCTGGAAGAAAGGAAGCACGGTTTTTCTCTCCAATTTTTCTCTGGTCTTCTTCTTCAAAAAAAATCCAGAATCGCAGAGAGAGCCTATACCGAAAAAGATTTTGTTGTTCTTAGGTAAGAATTAATTTACCATAAAGGTCTCACCTTTCTCTCTCCAAATCAAAACCCATCTTTGATTGCACTCATAAAGCCTCAAACTTTCTTTCAATCCTCGAGATCCAAACAAAAACCCTCCATTTAAATGTCACTAAAACCACAAGCAGGTTATGGCACCATCCCCACCACCATCAGCACAACCACAACGATCACCACACAACCCCCACGACCACCAACGACCCTGACATTCATCTCACGCGCCACCACCACAACTCAAACCCTCATTGCAACGCGCCGTCCTTGGCAAGAACTTATAAAGTTCTCATCTTTCATTCGCCCTTACACTTATGATGAATCCGTTTCACGGATCAAATACAACGTCAATTACTTTCGCGTAAATTATGCAATGATATTTCTTGCAATCCTGTTTTTAAGTTTTCTGTGGCATCCAATTTCTATTATTGTGTTTATTGGGGTATTTGTCGCGTGGTTGTTTCTTTATTTCGAGCGTGATGGTCCGGTTGTGCTGTTTAATAGGAGTTTTGATGATAGAGTTCTTTTGTGTGTTCTTGGATTGGTTACTATAGTGGCATTGGCGTATACTGATGTGGGTTTGGATGTTTTGATTGCTTTGATTATTGGGGTGGTTGTTGTTGGAGTTCATGCTGCGTTTAGGGGCACCGAGGATTTGTTTCTTGATGAGGAAAGTGCTGTTGAAGGTGGGTTGCTTTCAGTAGCTGGTAGCCAGCCTTTGCGACCCAAAACTGGTTGTACTCGGAATCTCGTTGTTTGATTTGAAGCTTGTATTGGTGGAATCCCATTGTTTTTAGGAGATTTGAATCGAGGTTTTATGCCCGAGATGACGATGGAGTTTGTTGCTGACGGTGGAATTGGGGAATGGTGACTTGGTTTTGGTAGTTTGGTTTGTTGTAACTTGTAGCTTCTTTTCATCGAATTCTTCGAGGTTCTTCCTTGCCCTTTGTAATTATGGTGTTAAGGATCCGGTTCGGGTTAAAATATTCAACTGAACCGGGATGTGATATTTCTTGATAATATAACTTGGATCGAACCAAGAACCGGTTCAAATTGAATCAGTTCGGTTTGGCCATGGTTGGTTTTTTATCATGAAAACCAGAAAAACCAAAACCTATTAAATTTGTTAATAAATTTTAATACGGTTCTCTCACCATCCAGTACAGTGGAAAAATAATAGAAATTAGAGATTCTATAAAAACAGACAAACCTGTTACTTTATGCATGTCTCACGACATGTGAGATCTGTTAGTGTTTAGTAAAAAAAAATACAATTCAATTCGTCACTTTAGGAGCTTATGAACTATAAACACAACAAGCTTTAGTAAAGCAATCATTAAATAAAAGAACAACAAATGGTGGTCCATGTTTAATAACGGAAAATTTAAGAAAACGAAAAGGTTTGATCAAAACCCGTAGCATTTAAAAGTTAGCTTATGCGAAAGTATAGAATTCCACTGTAAGCTCAAAATATTATAATATTTGCTTATAATTACCTTAGCAATAAACAAGAGAGGGGAGACCAGAGCAGAGAGAGAACCATTGACCATCAAGAATTGATATAATTTCAAGGGACATGTATAAATCTATGATGACGAGACATGATTATTAAGTAAGGATTTACAATCTCGTGAACGTGAACTCTATTTTTTGCACGTTAAAGCACTTAAGCCTTCCAAGTGGTTAAAAGAATTAAAACCTTTAATCTTTTTATAGGTCAAAATGGTGCTTTGGCTAATTGATCGCTTGAACGCATGATGATTATTTAACATTAACCAGATGCGTGATTGGTGGCTAAGTGACGCAGTTGGACATGTAGAAATTGAAGGCAGCAAGCATTTAGGCAAGGATCTAAGATTTGATTCACACAAACTACGTGAATAAATCGTGAATGATCTAGTAAGGTTTTTTATGAACTAGTGAGATAAATTTAAATTTAAAACTTATATCAGAGGTTTCACATGCCGAAACAAGATCGTAAGTCTATCTATGATTACGCTATTGATTTCTACAAGTTAATAGCTTTGAATGATTTGATAAAAAAAAAAAAAATTAGTTTGTGACAAGGTATTTGAGTAGTTTATAATAGTCCATCCAGGATGTACCGTGTCTTCAATTTCCATGGATAATTTTTATGGCATATCAGAGAGGCTTGATAGTACAGACGCAATAAGTTGCTAGGGTTGTTAGGTGAAACTTCTAGATAGATTAGAGCGATAAGAAGGGCATAATAATAATATTTAGAGTATAAACACCATACAACCTAAGCCAACCCAATAAAATCATCAAATAATGGGTCTTGACTTTATAATTTGTTGCTTTAGATATGGTGAACCATGACACTAGAATAATAAATGTAGCAAAATAAAGAGTTATCTAGGAAAAAATCTATTAATAGAGGAACCTATTGATGAAACTAATCCTGCCTATGATGTTAACTTGGATAGTGATGAGGAGATTTTGCTAAGAGATGGAGGTACTACTTTTGTTATCATAAAGAGTTTGTTGAAACCCAATAATGAGTCAGAAGAAGATTGGTGGTACACTAGAATGCACCATCAAAGATAAAGTTTTCAGCCTAATATTGGATAGTGGCAACTACAAGAATGTGGTGCATGTGAAGACAGTGAAAAAACTCTAAATAACAACCGAAAGTTACTATATAAACTCTAGAAGTTGACATGTTTGAATAAAGATATCGAGGTAATTATTCACAAACACTTCCTTGTTTCTTTTTTTCATGGGACAAATATTTTGAAAGACATTGAGAATGTAGTAAGGAAACTTCAACTAGCAACTAAAAGTCATCTTAAGCTTTACAAGTTGACGTGGTTAAATAAAAACACCAAGGTAATTATTGAAAAACACTGTCTTATTTCCTTTTCTATCGGATAAATACTTTGATAAGGCTTGGTGTGATATGGTATTTATGGATGTGTGCCACACCATGTTACGGAGGCCATAGTAGTTTTATAGAAGCTTGGTATATGATGATAGAAAAAATATGTGTACCTTAAGCATTAAAAGGAGACAAATAGTGTTTGCATCTATAAAAAAGAAGCTGGAGATGAAAATTGAAAAAAAAGAAAAAGAAAGAGCTTGTTTTTTTTTTTTTAATCTTTATCACAATTTATAGAGGAGATAAAGAGTGAAAAAGTCGTGTCTGCCTTAGTTCTCAGTAATAGAACAATTAGGGAAGAAGATGATGTTGATAATAGTCTTGAGAAAACACATTGGTGTTCTGACATAATTTGCAAAATTGATGCTATAAGAGTTACCCCAAACATTGCTTTCCATGTGAAATATTCAACATCAGATTGACTTGGTTTCAGGTTCTAGTATCCCAAATAGACTCGCTTAAATAATAACACATTATTTTAGGTTAATTTTAAAAATTTGTTCAATTAAATCCTTAATTGATTGTTTGTAGGTTTAGAATTGTAATCCATTGTATTAATTACATTCTAGTTCTCAATTTCTAAGACATATTTACAATCAAATCACACTTGATTAATCAATCCATTTTAATTTATAACCAATGGTTTTTATGTGTATGACCCATTAGGTTCCCTAATAATTTTGTTCAAATATAAATCATAATTCTAAATTAAATTAAATTAAATAATTTATTTATTATCAATTAAAAAATTGATTGATTTATATTTGAAGATCAAGAATAATATCTAACAACCTGTCATGATCCCCCAATATTAGGAAAGTTATATGTTGTTTGACTTAACCTTTTAATGACTAGTTTCTCAATATAATTATTATCCCTTCATCAAGAATATTTCTTTTTAAACATTGTAGTATGAATTATGTTTTCTTTGTTAAATTATTTTAGTTCTCAACACTACAATTATTGATTATTTGAATAAGATTTGATTTTTTTTTTTCAAATATCATTCTATATTGGCTAATGATTTCATAATCAATACTATTTGAGAACAAATAAAATATTTTTTCTAATTCATATAGGGTGATGAATCTTCTCTTAATTACTCCGATATCTTTATATAGTTTATGGTATCCTCAATATCTGTTCGTTTATTACCCTTGATTATGATAATATATGATTAGGATTAAAACATAACACTCTCTATATAAAATAAACTTAGTTATATTAAATCTAAGAATCACTTACATAACAATCACGTGAGTCTGTTTATAGATATAAGTGATCTCTTCATATGAAACTCTCTTACAAGTCAGCTCAGAGTGTATATAATCTGACAAATACTTGCATATTAGTTTCAGAAATCCTTCATACCTCGGTTTATGAGAGAAGCTGCTTTTATAAAGGAAAAAAACACAATATACATTAGTTTTAATAACTCTAGTTAATGGCTAGTAATAAAACATTGATAAAAAACATTTAAGAATAATGCTTTGTTGCAATAAAAATCTCATAATTATAATAATTTTATAATTTTCTATACAAAGCATTTTTGTTTTACAAACTATATCTTTATTCTAGATTCATTAATCAACCATAAATGAATATTAAAGATAAAGAAAATCTTTATTAATAATAAATATGTTTTACATGAATAAAATTAGTGCTACATATAACCAATTGATTGGCTACAAGATATATTCACTAACATGTGCACTCTCAGCTCTTTTAGTCCTTAAAAAAGATGGTTCATAACGTATGTGTGTAGATAATCGAACCATTGATGAGATCACAATAAAGTACAAACTTTTAATATCGTTTTTAGATGACATACTAAATTAGTTGACAAGTTCAAAGGTGTTTTTTAAGATTGATCTCAAGAGTGGCTACCATCAAATCAGAATCAAGCCAAACAATGAATGGAAGACAATATTTAAAACACAACATAGGTTATATGAGTGGATGATGATGTTGTTTGGTCTGTACAATGCTTTCAATATTCATGAGGTTCATTTATCATACATTGAGACTATTTATAGGCATATTTATTATAATTTATTTTGATGATATCTTAGTTTATAGTCTCACTTTTAAATCTCATTTAGAGCATTTACGAGCTATTTTTGGCACTTTGAGGAATGAGCAATTATATGTGAACCATAAAAAGTGTAAGTTTTTTATTAGTACTATCACTTTTCTAGGTTTTATTATGTATATTGATGGTGTTTAGAATAATCAATCTAAGTTTTCTATAATTATGGAGTCGTTGATTCCAAGAAGAGTGGTGTTTAAGGTTGATGTTTAGTCTAGGTAACCCTCACTTGTGGCAGGTTCCCAGTGGACGAGTACAACAAGCTAAAGGAAAGAAATATAAGCTCTTGTGAGGTGTTACAGAAGATAAATGAAAATGTTTATAGGCTTCATCTTCCTAACCATTTGAAGACTTTTAATGTCTTTAATGTTCAACATTTGACACCCTATTTAAAGGAAGAGCAGAACTTGAGGGTGAGTTCTCTCTAACTCAAGGAGAATGATGTAGCTGAACTTGTAGAAACTGAAGGTTCTAACGATTCAAGTAGGGATCTAACACGAACAGAGTATGTGGATGGCATAATAAATGTTATTATAAACCAGCACATATCTAGGTCTAAGAGGAAGTATGGTCTCGCCAGACTAGACTAACACCTTAAAACTATGATAACGAGAGATATAACCATTAGATCTCTTATAATTAGGTATATAAGTTGATGTTTGGGCTAATTTTGTTATTTTTCCTAGTTTTTTTTTAATTTATTATTTTATTATGAAACTTGTTTTAATTCCCCTTGTGTTTCAAATCTTAAGCTATTTTCTAGTGGATGCAGGGTTTTCTAACATATTTAAAGATCTTGTAAACCTTTAAGGAGGTAAACTTCATTATATTTGTTTTCAAAGAATAAAACTGCTAAAATAGAGTTTATATATACAACTCTTTTCACTTATTAAACCTTCTATGTTTTTCAGTTATTGTTGTCTTTATTAGCTTCTACCTGCATCACTGAGCCTATTGCTGAATCTTTTGAATCTAAAAGGCAATTTGTGGGCATTGTGAATGTCATATAATTAAGTCTTGGAGCACTTTACGCACATATAAATACCTTTATATTTCAAGAATAGTCTTTTCATGTTCTAAAACTCAAATCATATAACAAATCTTAACCTTTAACAAATTATTTTCATGTTATGGCAATGATAGTCACGACCAATTCCTGCTTTGCCGATTTTACAATAATATTTGACTATTGTCTTGATATGGAAGAGACAAACAATGATGACAGAGAAACATGTCTATTTATACTTTATGTTTTTAAAGTATAAAAATTCACTTTAAAATTGTTTTGAAAACATTTTTTTTTTATCTGTCTCTATCTCTATCTCGTCAACTAAACACGATTATAACTCTTACATATCTATTTATTCTATCCTGAACACTAATTAAAAGTAACCTGAAACATCATCATGCTAAGGCCATGTAACAAACAATTTTTCTTCTGTCCTGGAACACTACGTTAAGGCTGAGTGACAAACAATCAGGGGCAGAAAATAGAGAAAATAGGAAGTGCCTTGCTAAAAGAATGTGACATGTTCTCCCATCCATGGTTTTGAATATCTTGCCCTTAGGGCATATGAAGATGACGTGGATGCTCGTAAACTATACACAAATGAAGGCTACAGAGTTGTATCAAGTGATCCCCAATGGTTAACTTGGATTGGAAGAAAACGCCGGGTGCTTATGATTAAACAGTCCGATTTGCTTAATCAGCATTTCTAATTTTTTTTTTTTTCAATCATATATGTGATCTGATCATTGACATACATCAAGCAATTGTAAAGGAAAATTCTGCAATGGCCTTCTGATTGCCTAACAAGTCCATTGTCAATAGTTTGTTGCTAGACGGAAACTTGAATTTTAATTTTGTTGGGGCTTCTACTACTTTTATTCATTAAAAGATTAAAAAAAAAAAAACCTTCTTTTAAGCAACTCGACAACTAGCAGAAGACAAACCAGCTTTCATAACAAATGAGACATAAAATATCAAAATTTGAAGAGAACAGTTCACTTCATAGCAGATACACCTGAGAGTAAGAAACATACACCATCTACATTCATGAAGCTTGGACAACAATGTAAAATATCCAATTACCATTTGAAGAAGTCGATTCCCTGATATTTCAACGATAAACAAGAGACTTCTTCCATGAATAACATGGCAAATCAGCAAGACAGCTTCTGTGGAATAAAACAAAAACCTGCCTCACTAATTCTCCTCTAAGTTAATGGAGTCCCCAAACTTTCCATACAAAATCTTCTTTAACTTAGCCATCTGTGCAACCACGGACTCTTTCTCTTCATCAAGTTTTTCCATGTTCTTACTAGTCACCTCTTTCATCTGCTCTATCCTGGTCTCAACCTCATCCCTTGGAACATGAGCAAAGACTTCTCCAATTTGGAACCGAACCACCTCCTCATCAGTAAGAATTAACTCGTTGCTTGCATCCTCTAGATTATCATTGGTTTCCTGAAGAAAAGGAGCTATTGCATAAGTAAAAAAACTCAGCATGATAGAGAACAGGATTAAAAAAAAAATTACGCATCCCTATATGCATTTATAGAATGGGTGGGGCATATTAGGTCCAAGAGCTAGGTTACACAACAAGATGGATTCAATTTAATCCCTCCCATCCCAGTTTGGATGGGATTCAATTTCAGGTCTTCAAAGACAAAGTCAAGTGAATTTACCGTCTAGGCTACTGAAATCCACAAGGCCAATATGAATAACTTGCTGCCATTTGCAAAAGATGGCTATTATGCTGTGCTGTTGAACTACTACTGGCAATGTGACAAACTGTCCACATAAAATTATGGTAATCCTTGCGCTTTGTTTATGTATAATTAAGTCAAGGAGACAGGTTTAGGACAAAAATGTCTGAAGGGAACACTATGCACAAAGCATCTCGGACTGGATGGACCTGGGTGGTAAAGTATTTGACAACCAAATTGGAAATTTGAAAAAGAGTTTGTGGAGTTCAGCGAGTCTTAAATATGATAACAGCATGTTATGTTTAACTCTGATGGAGGAAACTAGGGGCAAATAAGAAAGAGAAATGTAGGGGAGAGGAGCAAGAATTTCGTGAAAGAAACCAGTAACAAAGGTGGAAGAAGTAAAAGTAAGATCTTAACATAGAAAATGCATTCTTAATTTGGATATTGAATTTTATGAAGTGAATTTACCATCTAGGCTAGCTGGAACCCACAATGCCAATATGAATAACTTGCTGCCATATGCAAAAAATTGGGATCGAAATCTTTTGCAGTCAGAAAAATAAAATAAAAAATTATTCCACGTCTCCTTCCTTTCCATTCTCAATTCTAAATCAAACTAGGAAACAGAGAGGGAAATTAGAACTTCACTTTAGAGTTTCACTAACTTAGTTTTGGCATGGGAGACCAAGAGTATGCCTGCACTATCTTAATTTTCTATGAACATGGTCCATTGACATGCCCAACAACTTGCATGTGACCACAATATTTGGACCCTACGACGAACCGATCCACTCAAGCTTTGCACCAGATCAGCAAGATAATGTAATTCCTCAAAATCTTTCACAGGCTTAATCTTAACTTCAGTTCCCATTGAAAGTATAGGCAAAAACAAACCCAGTAACTTAATGCAATCTTCACTCAAATTAACATATTCAAGATCATCCATTTCAAGATATACGAGGAAACCTCAACAATCTTTAACATTCAACATAAGCTCAAATAGCTCACTTTAGCTTGCAAGCACTGGACTTTTTTTACCCTACATTTGCATAAGCCCTCCTACTGTACCAAACCAACATACCCTTAAACGTACAAATACTAAGACAGAAAATTGAACTTCCAGTTCATATTCAAATCAATCACATTTAGCCTTTTAAACGCAAACTCCAGTTGCTGCACACTCTGATCAACAAGTGCAACAATCTTTTTATTTTCTCTTTTTTATCTACCAATAATACTCAGTAAAAATATTAACCTCTTATTCAAAACATAAAAAACTAACCCAAAAAAGATGATAGAACAAACCCATCAAATAGAACACAAAATCAAAGCTGCCCTTGTTACAAATTCAGAAAAACCATCTCCACATAAATGCTAAACATTAATAAGAGTGAAATCAAAGGCATATAAATACACAAAAAGATGGTACCTTGGCAATCTTAATTTCGTCTTCAAGCTCGTGCAATCTGTTGTTTAATCTGCCAAATTTGTTGATGTTCTGCTGATCCTCCCAAGTCACCTCCTTGTCAGATCCACCACCCTTTCACCATTCACCTCATTGTTATTTACTTAATTATCAAACCATAAAAAGATAACAACAACAATAATAATGGAGTTGTTTGTAGGAGGGTTTTCGATTGATTACCTGCTGCATGTTTTGATTTTGAGAAAGCTTCCAAGTAGACAGACCGACCGACCAAGGTTTGATGCGCTCACTTCAATCTCTCAGCAACTGCAAACAACACGCTGAAGAGTTTCCAGCATTAAAGATTGTCCATCATTAACGGTTCTTGAGTAGATTATAATTAGTCTCTTTATGTTTACAAAAGTTACAATCTAGTACTTTTAGTTTTGCAAATAACGAGTTAGTCCCTTGACCACAGTCTTACATTCAATTCTTCTTTAAATGTCTGAATTACCCTTGCTAAATGGGATTTTGTCTTGTTTTTAGTTGGGAGATTGGATAATTTCCAAAGGAAATAGAGGACACTTTAGGGGGAATATAATTAACTTATTGAAATATAGTGAAAGGATTAGGTTGCAGATGAATATAAAATTATAGGAATTTAATATTAGGGTTTTAAATTAACGGAATTTACTAATTATTTTGCTAGTTCATTTTTTCTTTTATTCTGAAATTCTTTAGTTGGTTTTTGTATACTGAAATTAAGTCCTTTTCGCATGAAGATTTACATGCATCATTCATCCTCTACTATTTGACCAAATCCATAATTAAATTTTGTAGAGAATCACTCTCCTTTTGATTATGATGATGCTACTTGGTACGAACAAGAGATTTAACGACAGGAGTTGCAAAGTCCGAAATTCATTATAGATTTTTCCAATGATTGAGGCTCTTCAATCCAGAGGTCTGAACTGGTCCTCTGTTTAATAATCTTATAACTCCAGCATATGGAGCTAGATTAAGCTTAGATTTTATATGGCTGGCCTTAAATTTGAAGAGTGAAACAAGAAATTATCATTTCATGTCTGTTCCAGAGATAGTGCCGCCATGAGCAAGCCTGCATTTAGCAGACAGTGTTCAGGAGTTAATATGCAATTGGCCAGTTCGGAAAGAGGAAACGTTTTACAAGTCTCCTAACAGCTTCAGCAACTTCTCACTCTCACAAACATGCATTCTCCTCTCAATTTGCAGCTTTCAACAGCAAATTAGTAAATTCAAATAGCGATATGATCATTAGAAACTTAAATTCTGGATAAATAGGAGATAGTGTTGACAGAGAATACAAACGTAAGTGATGTGGCTCTCTATTATAATAAATGAAATATATATTCATACATGTAATCACATGCATGAAACAAAGCAGCATGCATGTGATGATTTGATTTAAAGATCACAGAAAGGTTACAGATGTTGAAAATCCAACAACATAAATATTTCATAACTGAAGATGTAAATAATCATCGAGATGACAGGCAGGTTAAAGGTATATTTTAAGACTCTTGGACTTTCCGACAATATGACAATACCATCACGAAGTCCTTAGCTGACGAACCCACAGAGGCTGGTACTTTTTTTGATGTCGAACCGGTTCGAAACCACAAGTCTACTAAGTTCTGTAATTGCAAAGTTGGCCGGACAGGCTGACCCCGGCAAAGTATTTCCACCTACAAAATTAAAAAGAAGAAGAAGAAAGAAGCAGCAGCAGCAGCAGCTAGTGTTCATTCCATTATAAGCACACAAATCAAAAGTTCTGATGCCATTTCTAAAAATCATGACTTGAAGTATTAGGAATGTTCACGAACAATTTTATCAAATATGCAACAACAATTTTAGGAAACAATGAACTGTCAAGAAAAAGTGGGGACCACATATCCAAGCTGCCTAGCAAAGTCCCTAACATAGTTTAGATTTTTTTTCCCCACAAGACCATCAAGCAACTATGCCAGTATTTATTAAAAGTTATGTAGATTTGATTTTTATTCAACAAGCAGAGGAAGTGCTTTCATAGTGTCACGAGAAAACAGAAGTTATAAAAGAAAATATGAAATATGAAAGCATTGACTAAGTTGATATAGAATGCACTATAACACTCCATCTTGTTAGCCGGAAATTATCTAAAAAATTAAAACTACTTGTTTTGCATCTGGCTAAGAACATCTATGCTCAAAGAAAAATATAATGCTGTATGACATCCATAGCCCTGGATACTTGATATCATTGTTTATCACTCATCGGTATATGTATCTCCCTTCATTCCAGTAAAACCACATGTTACTCAAAAGATAGAGTTGAATGTACATTGATTGAAGATAGAGTACATTTTCTCATATGATTTAAGATTCCCTAGCAGATCTTGGTATGACAATATGAAGCCTTATTGACACTTACAAAAGGTGCTGTCATTTTGATTCTTGAAGTTTTAGGAATTATTCAAATCATTCCAACTAAACTTCCTAGGGTTAAATGAGTTGGTATCCTCAGGCACAAAAGAAGAAAGGAAACATGCCCCCCTCGGGATCTTTCCCTAAAAAAATTAATTTCAAGTTACACCCAACAGTAGTTACAAGCTCGATATCTGTTCCTGAACTTTTACAAGCAATAATAAAGAGCTAGCAAACCACAATAGAGCTGACAAATGAAAATCACAGCAATTTTTAACGAGTAAACCAACAAGGAAATTATATTTTGAGGAAGGCAAGAGAGATGAACACACCTCAGTCTCACTATCGAGATCAAGTTTCTTTACAAGGTACTTCTGAATGAAAGACACAGGCATTTTACCATCCCTGTGATCAGAAAAATCAAGAACAATAAAGCAAGGGGTAAATGAGGATGAGTTCCAAGTTAATTGATGGCTTCATCATAAAAGACCATGATTTGAGCAAACTCAGAGGTATAACCATCAAGTGAATACACCAAAACTAAGTCGATCAACGAGAGCAACAATTTGATTTTCAATTACTAAAAGCAAAGTAAGACCAAACAGATTCTAGAGTACAAAACAATAAAATCCGCACATTTACTGAAATAACCAACACATGAAAAGCCTAACATTTCTCTATTATAGCAGATGGATATAATATGTAAAACGTTTATCCACATTTTGGGGAAACAAATGCTTGGACCATAATATTATATCATCTTATGTAAAAACCGTAATCTTTGTTTCTGTTTGACACCTTACAAAAAACAAAGACCCATTTTCTTAACCTGTCAAAAGAGATTATGAGAAAGCATGGTGGCCCACTTCAAATTTACCCTTTCAAAAACTGTAGTTTTCAAATACACAAATGCAGAGAAAAATAATATATACATATTCAGAAGAAAAAAACAAAATGGAACATAGTTTTGAGGGTAATAAGACTAAAGAAACTCACTTAATCCTCAAGTAGCATGTGGATATCTGCGGCAAGGAAGCATATTCTTTCCTGGAGACAATTTCCACAACATTAGCAGCAAATATTGAAGTAGTCACAATCCAAGCTTCACAAAGTAGACAAAGTAATATAAATTAGAGACAGCCTGGGAAGCATCTTACTGGTCTTCAGAGGCAACCAATGAGAACCATATTGGACCATTTCTTCTATTGCTCTTAGCTCCTGCAGCATCTATCATTGCTTGAGCTGAGGCACTCAACCCCTCAGACAGAGCTGCCCTTTTTCGTGCTGCAGTTAACCTTCTCCGCTTCACTGATATGGGAAGTGAATTTTTCCCATTCTTGTCATCTTGGACTCCTATTCCCTGTCCATGCTCCTTATTTTTTGTTTTAGACATGTATACTTCACTGTGATGACCACCGGGTGATTCTGCTCGGGATTTTGTTTCATACAGATGAGGTTCACAATCAGGATCATCAAGCATGCCAGATTTGACTAAAGACAGCCCTTGTGAATGCGATTTGGAGGACTTGGTTCTGTTCGCAGCTTCAACAAGACAATTCAAGGGGGTCCATAGATCAGCCTTCCCTTCAATTATTTCAACATCATCCTCCTCGTCATCATCATTACGTCTTTGCTCAGTAGAAGGTTCAGCCACAGAGGAATCCTGCATGAATTTACCAAGGAAAAAAACATCATTACTATAGTAAAAATGTTTTTGGCTGCAACTAGCTTACACAACATCAAGGTGGAATTTCAACTCATCCAAGCACAAGAATGAAACTAATGTCTCCTTTACCAGCCTTCTCTTTTGAATACTTTTGACAGGAGACCCTGTTGAGCTTGGGCTCATCGGATTATCTTCAGCAGAATCTTCTTTCTTGGATTCCTCAACAGTAAAATTGCATCCTCGTAATGCAGCGGCCTTTCTGGCACCAGCTTTGGATCTCCTTCCTGTCAAGCCATTTTGAATTGGCACTTTGGGAGTGCTGACCACCAATGATGATAATGATCTCTCCTTTCTTTTTGCTGGCAATGCAATCGAAGGCATAATTTCAGGGGCATTAACTTTTCTTCTCTTAAAAGGAAATACTTTGGCCCTTATATCTTGCAAATTATGGTCTGGCCTGCATACAAACATGAAAATCCCAATGCATGTTATTTTTCTATAAACATGAGAAAACTTCATACCATGTGTTCTGATCTAAATGTTTTCCTGGAAGTTTGTCAAAATGCATGTCATGGGCATGAACAGTTATTTAACTAAAATATCATCTTGAATTTTGCAAATTCAGGATTTCTTGGATTAAGAAGTCTTGCTTCACTTTTAAGGAAGAGTGACCAAAACAAATCAATTTATGTTGGTTAAGGTAAACAGTATTACAGTTAGTGAACATAAAATCACGGGAATGGATTTGCAGAGAATTAGTCTATGTTTCCAAAAACAATACCCCAATCCATATCAAACTCAATTGAGAAGCAATTCATTAGAATGGAAGTATAGTGATTTGTGGCACTTTGAAAAGAGAACAAGTGCTTGTAAGCATGCAAGTATGATTGTGTGCATGTTTATGGGTGTATGGCTTCACAGTAAGGCTAACCTGAGTTTCTCCACTGGCAGACAACCCAGATCAATGTTGCATACAGGACAACAATCTACCTCTTCATCTGAGAGCTTTTCATATATGCACTTCCGGCAGACTGGTTTGGAATTCATAACCAACTCATCAGAAACAGATCATTGAACAATCAAAGATTTCTATGTGGTGCAAAGCATGCATTGCACAACTGTACCACCTGAAGCCTAAAGGACCAAACTTACAGAGAGTAGTTGGAGATTCTACCCGACGCAAGATAACAAATTCAAGTACGCATATCGTCGTGACTCAATTGACTATGTTTATTTAATCATAATACTATACCGGTAGTGTACAAAGCTGAAACTGAAATCACCAAGAAAACACTATTCAACACTACGTGACAAAGGTCATACAGAACATGCATGAACCAAAACCAGAAATGAAAGCAAAAATACACGAGTAGCAGAGAATTTGAAAACTACAATAATCCACCATATAACAAAAATGAACACTATTAGAATTGCACTCCATATCGATTAATACAAATCAAGACAAACCCCATCACGAATCCAACGACATTGAATCATCAAATTGCAACATCCATACAAGCCATGATACGCAAGCTAAACAAGAAATTGAAAAACAAGAAAAAACCCAGATCAAGAAAGCAAAAGCCAAAAACAACCCAAATTTTATCATCCAATTCCACAACAATCCCAACAACCCCAGATCAAAAAAATTGAAGACAACAAATTACACGAGGGGCAAAAAAAGAGAGAAAAACTTACAGGAATGGAGACACAAAGAAATCGTAGTAGCTTCTTTTAAGAGCTTGTTACAAAGAGGACATGTCATGCATGCCTCGAGCACCTGTCTCTGGACTTTGACAGTCTGTCCCGCCATATCCACAGTACATTCAGAGGAGGGCTGAGAAAAACATAATAATTAAGAAAGATCTAATATTAAAAAGAGATGAAGGAAGAAGAAGAAGAAGTAGTAACAACGTGTGGGTTAAGAGTTTGCTGGAAATTTAGGACACAAAAGGGGGGTGGGGATATGGAGCTGGAGCTTTTTTTCTTTCTTCGACGAAATCACATGAAAGGAAAGGTAAGGCCGAAGCGAAGAGTATGTGTGTGTGTGTTTCGTTCTTTTTCTTCATCATATGTTTGTTTGTTTGTTTGTGCGTGCAAATGCGGAACACGCTTCGTTCGTGTTTAACGTTCGGCGAGTTTGGTTTTATTTTTTAACTGACCGTATTATTAGGTTATTATATTGGAATGACAGAGATAAACAACAGTTAAAATAGATAGTAATAAATTATTGACCCGCAGCATAGAAAAATATTAAATTATGCAAGGGTTTATATGATATAAATTGGTTGACTTTACTAGTTCAAAAATATTTTATATAACTTATGAAAACAAATTTTAATTAAAAGAAAATTCAAGATGATATATTTTTTTAATATTAAAATAACAACATATTATAATGATCTTAAACAATTTGGGTTAATGTGTCAAATTTATAACTCAGGTTATGAGACTATGATAGCCATATAAAAAGCAAATCAAAATAAATTGTTAAGCCTAATTCTCAATCAACCTAATATTGAATGATGAAATTGAAAAAAAAAATTTAAAACTTAAAAAATCAACTCAGGTTAACATGTTAAACTTACAACCCGAGTTATAAAACCGAGATAACCTCATACAAAGCAAATCAAAAAAATTACAAAATTTCAATCTCTAACCAGCCTGATATTGAAGGATGGGATTAAAAAAAATAATAATAATATGAGTCAATCTACTAAACTCATGACTCGGGTCATTAGACTTAGATAACCTTATAGAAAAACAAATAAAAAATAATCTAACTTAACTTGAGTTAATCTGTCAAATTTGCGACTTTTATTTCGAAACTAAGATAATCTCATAGATAGAAAGTTAAAATAAATTATAACATTTGATTCTCAATTTCATATGTCGGACCTAATGTTAAACGATGAAATTTATAAAAATCTTAATTAAAAAAATAACATAAAAAATAAGTTGAGTTAACTCGAGTTAACCGTTAAGCACTATTACTGAGTCATGAGACTAGAATAACTTAATGAAAAACAAATAAAAATAAATTATGAAGCCTAATTCCCAATTAAATACAATATTAATTGATTAAATTAAGGGGGGAAATCAATTACAATAAAAGAGAAAAATGAGTCAATTAGGTTAATTCACGACCCGGGTCATGAGACACAGACAACCCAATAAAAAACATATTCAATGTTCAAGGACTCGTGACCCAAGTAATGAAAACAATATAACCTCTTAGAAAGAAAAAAAAAACAACTTGATTTAATTGAGGTTTAAATGCCAAAACTCATGACATCGATTTTAAGACCAAGATATTCTCATAAAAAAAAATCAAAATAGATTATGAAATTCAATTCCCAACCGATCCAATATTGAATGATAAAATAAAATAAAAAATTAAATAAAAGACATAAAAAACAACCCGAGTTAACTCGGGTTAATCCGTTAAGCATTATTCTCGTATCATGAGATTAAGATAATCTAAATTTAAGTCAACTAAGTTAACCCATAAAACTAAGTTAACCCATAAAACTAAGTTAACCCATTAAACTTGGAATCCGTGTTATTAAAATATGATAACTAAATACAAAAAAAAAAAAAAAAAAAAAACAAATATTAATTAAAAAAAAGTCACCATTCCAATAAATAGTATTTTATAAGGAAAGGTAAACTAAAACCCCCATTCTCTTTTAGTTTATAGTTAATATGTTTTTTTATATACTTTTTTATTTCGAAAGTATATAGATTATTATAAAGATAAATTTATTTTATATTTTTAATTTTTTAACTAAAAATGTTTATGTTTTTTTTTTGTATTTTTCTTTTCTATTCTAAAATATTAATCTAACATAATCTAAATATTTTGTTTTACATAAATATGAAACTTCTTTCTTACATTAGTATTTATTATTATTATTTAAATCTGGATATGGCTGATCAGTGGGACAGAACCCATATAGCTATATTTTGTGATTTTTGAAAGTAGGGATTTAAATATTTAATTATTGTGTTACATTTATTTTAAGATTCGGTTAGAAAAATAATTAAATTTGATATACAAAAACTAATTGAAAAAAAATTTAACTTTGATGTTTGAAAAATCAAACACTGCGTGGGATGAAAGAATGCATCATTTTTAGAGCATATTTATTTTTATATTTTAAAAATGTTTTTGAAAAAAAAAAAAAAAATTTTCTTAGTTTCAAATTAATTTTTTAGTGTTTTTAAATCGTTTTGATATGTTGATATCAAAAATATTTAAAAAAAAAATATATATATATTATTAATTTTGAATTATTTTTGAACGAAAAATATTTTTAAAAGCAACCACTTCCACACTCTTAAACACTTTGAAAAGCAATGGACTAGTTGTGTTCTTTAACTTTGTTTTTTTTTAATTATTATTTTTTAAATTAATAATATTAAAAATAGACAAATATGGAAAAATGCTAGCATAAAGTTTAAAGAAAAATTAAAAAAAAAACATTATGGATTATTGTATAAAAAGAGTATTAAAAAATAAAAAAGGATATAATCTTATTTGAAAATGTAAACCCCCATCTTTTTTAAAAAAAATAAAATAAATTTAAATTTATTAATTAAGTAAAAGTGAGTCGATAATAAACTAGATTAATTTGGAAAAAGGTAAATATAATAGTGATAAGTAGGTAGAGATTTATTTTTAGAAGATTGACGAAATAAGATAACCAGTTTAAAAAAAAAAAACATTCAAATAAAAAAGGATGGGCATTGTCATAAATTGCAGGATATTGGTTAGTATAAATATACACTTGGCTTCTTGCCAGCCATTGAGAGAAGAAGAGAGGGAGATGTTTTCTTGGAGGTCAAAGTTATTTTTTCAAGCTTTGTTTGATAGTATAGTTATAATTAATTTTTAAATAATTTTTTGTATTAAAATATATATTAATAATGTTTTTTATTTTTTAAAAAATTATTTTTGATATTAACATATTAAAATAATTTAAAAACACTAAAAATATATTAATTTAAAGTTAATAAAAAATTAAAAAAAAAAAATTTTAAAAAGATTTTTAAAACATAAAAATAAATAAACACTTGACCATACAATAAAATAACCTCTTTTCTCTCGATGAGTCAAAGCCTCATCCAATACGTAAATAGAGAATTTCGTTGGACCCTCTTGAATAAAGTCGGTCAAAGCCCCATCCAAGAAGTGAAGAATTTCCTTTGTCCCCCTCTGGGTACGTACCTCCCCCCTGGATAGATTAAGAACTTACATTTGAAAAGGACAAGTTCTATCGTGATTTGGAATTTTTCTCTTTGGGTTTAATTTTGGCTGAATACATGGAACTGAAATCTTCTTAGTTTTAGGGCTTTCATTAGAATATTTTAGCCCTTAAATAGGATCATCTACCTCAACCTTGTTTATTTTACCCTCTAAAAGCTTGTATATTAGTATAATTATGATTGTTTTTCAAATAAATTTTTGTATCAAAATAAATAATAATAATATATTTGTTATTTTTTTAAAATTATTTTTAATATCAACATATCAAAATATTTAAAAACACTAAAAATATATAAATTTAAAATAAATAAAAAAATAAAAAATTTTCATTTTGAATCAAATATATTATTGAATCAAATCATCAAGGAACCACTTGGACTAAATTGAATCAAATTGATTGAATTGGACTAATTTGAAAACAATAAAGTAAGACAAATAATGAATCCTGAATATTTTCTCCTTTTCATTACGGACCTTGGATTTTGAATTTTGTTATTTTTGTTAATTTTCATTTTTTTTTTTAATTTATTTTAATTTCACTCTTAAATGAATTACAACATGCCCTTTTATTTTAATTTTTTTTAAAATGTTTTTGAAACGCAGAAACAAATAGGTCCAATGCTATTATCCCATCTCGCAGAAAGTTTTTAAAATTTTATTTTAAAACCCATGTTAAGGTTTATAATAAATACATTAAATTCAATCTAGTTTATGATCAATAAAAGGTCTAAATAATAGAATCAATAAATTAATTTGGATTAATAATGATGATGGTGTTTTATTATTCAAAATTATTGGGAAGAACACTGATTTGCAATCATTAATAATTTTATTATTATTCAAACCTCAACATATGTATTGCATTATTGGGAATTGAAATTATTTAGGTGCGGATTTCTCTTATTTTCATCATAGAACTAGAGGGCCATGCTCTAGTCCCCACAATCCACAAATTGGTAGTTCACAATGAGGTGGCCTTGAGCATTGCCCCTTCCATCAGTATCTATTTGCTCGAATACTCCAGCGTCCAAGTCTAGACCTCCATTGCTGCATTGGTCAACAATCCTCACAGTAGCTTGTGCTCCAGTCCCAGTGTTTGTCACCTACGTACATAAATATATGTCAAAATATATTTAATTAATTGAATTTGTCTGTTGATGTCCATGGGAATTCTAACACGTAAAGTAATTTGTTCTACATTAACATCTAATGCACACACATGAGAAGTTATTAGCTAGCTGCCCTAGAACATGGCGAGCATATTCCATATTCGAGGACTTGACTCAAATTCATCTTCTTTTTTAGAGAACTTTTTTAAACTTCAAAACTGTAAAAGCAGTGATGAGTTTCCAGATTGTTTTTGGGCATAACTAGTGAAAAACAAAGAGTAAGAGTGAAGCAGAGAACATCAAGATATATTTCATGTGTAGTTAACTCTTACCCTCAAGCACCTGCCACAAGAAGCCTGTCCAGTGGGTCCAACCGGTCCACAAAAGGCGGTCCAACCATATTTCCGACGCCATTCCAGAGGCTTATTGGCATCCCATGTAGAACAATAAGCACTCACGGCATTCAAGTCCCATCCATTTTGGTCAGGATTGTAATAATGATACGTGGCTCTAACATTTGAAGCACTTTCACCACCGCCAGCACCACCACCACCAGGACTACAGTTGCTTTGACAATTCTTGGAAGGATTACAATGATCGTCACTTGTCCCACAAAAACCCCACTGGCTACAACAAAGATTGTTAGCGCAGGTTTGGCCTCCAGCCTGCCGGCCACAATTTTGAGCTATGGCAGTAGCTACCAAGCATAGGAGGAATACAGCGAATAAGATTAACCTCTGCATTTTGTTTTGGGTATGTTTTGTCTGCCTGAGTTGCCCTAGGACGCCTGAGTTTATAATGAGGAGAACACGTCTTTAAGTACACAAATACCCTTGTTTGTGGACAAGTATGACACGATCACTTCCATGTCGCATTTTGACTGTTACTCGCATCCTGATCAATTTCCTTCGTCGACTTGATGAATTCTAGAGTCGATCCTATGAAATAATGAAAATCTTCGTGAATGGAGGCGATGGTAGTTTCAACGCTCCTTTCGACGTTCTAGATAGCACACTAACTCTCAGGGACAAAAGGCCTTAGGAGAGGATGGTAGCCAAAGAAAACTGGCATTGGAGTTGAGAGTCAAGATACGCAACTCTTCTATTACAAGTCCGACAATTGTGCCCTAAAATGTGGCTCATCCATAACCTCTCACCTCTTTTTATGACCTCCAAGTTGAGTCAATTTTAAGCCATGAGTAAGAAAGTTACACGTGAATGAAAACTAATAAGCATAGGTTTTAAACCCGGTGTATATTTGAGTCGAGTCATTAGGTTTTGACCCGATCATCAGGTTACCCGGGTTTATTTTGTTTTTTTAAAAAAATTAAAAGAACAATATTTTTGTTAAAAAAATAAAATTTGGGTCAACCCACCAAGTCATCCTGGGTTTTTTTTTTTTTTTTTTTTAAATTCGGCCTGGTTCCAGTCTCGGGTCAACCCGAGTTTCAAAAATATGCTATCAAGTTATAAAAGAATAACTAAAATAAAAAAATCAGACTTCAAAATTACTAGTATATTGTCCGCACTCCATGACAAGTCAATAAAAAGTTTTATTTCAAATTTTAAAAAAATATTAAAAGAAGATTACTTTAAACGACATAAACTATTAGACATAAACTAGCATGCTGTGATAATGTAAAAGTCCTCAAACTAATATTAAAAGAAGATTACTTTAAACTTAAAATTAAAATTATATTAACATTCAACAAATTATTAGATTCAACCTTTGTTATTATTTTTCTTTGCAGTGGACCCTTCTAGAGGAAAGGATTTATATATTTTGACAAACTCTACTAATATTAAAATGGACACCTAAGACAAAACAAAACATATAATAATTTTTTTACTCATTTTTATATCTTTAATATTTTCCTCACATATATTAGAAAAAAAATTTAAAATAAAGATATTTATAAAAACTATAATGCTACTAACCATGACAAAATTTAATGGAGCCTTGAATTAAATTTTTATTCACATTTTTACCATATATATATATAGTTTTATTCAAATGTTATTCATACATAATATTTATTGATTTTTTAAATTTTATTCTTTTAACAATCGAATTAACACATAAATACAATTATTAAAATTTATGGATTGATCCTAATACATGAAAAATAATTTCTTGAAAGTTTTTAATAAAATTTTCTCAACTGAATGAATTTGTAAAGTTCATGACAAAAATTATCATGATGCATGTGTCTTGTAATGATTATTAAGAAGGACAGACACAATTAGATGAACTGGGGGTAATTTTGTTTGGAGGAATCTCCATGATAATTACAACAGCTGAACAATAATGTGATAGTATAAATCACAAACTAAGGTGAAAACTTTTACACTGGGGATAAAATTTCATTTAAAAAAGAATTAGAGAGTCTCAAGTCTGAACTTCAGTTGACAAGACAGAACCTAGAAAGAGCAGGAGCACTTCAAAGCGGAGGTAGCAAATTTGCAAGAGAATTTAAACAGCATCGAGGACAAGTATAGGACTCTTTTGAATGGAGCAAAGAAAGAACATGATTGATATAGAAAAACAGCTGAGAGGTTGGGGATGGAGGCTGAAGAATCGCTTCTGTCATGGAATGCGAAAGAGACTGGCTTGATGGATTGTATCAGAAGAGCTGAAGATGAAAAGTCCTGTGCATGGGAACAGAACAGTAAACTTCTTGAATTGCTTTAAACAGCTGAAAGCATGAACACAATATCTAAGAAAGAGACTCAGAAGATGCGTGATATCCTTCAACAGGACCTGAATAAAGCCAATGTTGCAAAGAAAGCTGCAGGAATTGCCGGGCTGAAAATTCCCAACTCAAAGATAATCTTAGCTGAAAAAGACAATGCTTTGATTTTCATTACCCGTGAAAGAAATCTTAGGATTAATGAAGCTGCCGCTGTCGGACAGATAAATTAAAGAGTTGAAGCAACTGCTCTCTGAAGCATCAGAAAAGGAGTTTACAGTGGAAGATAAGGAAAAGCAAAAGCCACAAAATGCTATCAAAGTGTAGATGATAGCTTTTTGTACATGTTTGATATGAACAACAGCTCTTATAACGTCTCTGGCAATAATAATATCATATAAAACATTCATAGTTTAGCTATTCGATTTATACATTTTAAAATGCTATTATTTGATTTGCTCTGCAGCGTAGTGTGAGCTAGGTTGCGATGATTGTGGTAGAATGAGCATGTCTAGCCTTGTTTTTCCTTCCAGGGCCTAACCTCTACCTGGCTCTATATTTAAGGACTGTACCTGCGGCCAAAATGCAGCTGATGTTGATATGATGACCAATTTTCAGCAAGTTGTGATCGTTGTGAGCAATCTACAATATACCAATACATGTAATTAATCGCGTATCTTTGGGTATAAATGATTAAGCACTCTGGCAATTACACAACAAGAATTTGCGTTGTCAAGAAAAAAAAGAAAAGAAAGAAAAACCTTCCTTTGACAACTTGCTGATGGATTTGAAGATGTTCTGCATGCTCCACGCCCTGCTTTCCCTGTTCTTCTCAAGCCCCTGTTCCTCTCATGCCATGCAACATCATTTGTTGAGTCTGATTCAATATTCCAATGGACAGGCAGAGGTAAGAAACAAGAAGCAGCTATTACCAAAGCTTTCCTGATTACAAAACCTCTGTCTCGTTTGGGTCCTTGATACCAGTTGGCAAGAGAAGGCAGAGGTTTCCTTTTGATATATACTTGTACGTAAGAAGCCTTTCAATAGAAAACTTTGAAACTTCTGCAGCTGATTACTGTTTGAATAGACTTGGTGAAATTTTCATTTTCTTCTTCTGCTTCAGATTCTGCAACATCTGCTGCACTAGTTTCTGCCGCAACATCATCTCCAATCTGCTCACTAGTATCTGCCGCAACATCATCTCCAATATGCTCCTCATCTTCTTTTAGTTCTTCTTCATGTATACTGTCATTGTTGTCTCCCCAGCTTAGTGTGTTGCTTGTGTTGTCTGCTGCCCAGTTCCAGGTTGCATTTTCTTCAAATATGACATCTCGGCTGATTATCAACTTCTTTGTGAGAGGATGAAACATTCTGTAGCCCTTGGTTTCTTCACTGACTCCCAACAGTATGCATTTCATGCTCCTTGAATCCAGCTTTGTTCTTCTCTCATTGGGTACATGTACATGGCCAATGCAGCCAAATACTCGAAAATATCCTACTGAAGGCTTGACCCCACTCCATGCTTCTTCAGGGGTGACTTCTTTTATTGCTGCAGCAGGACTTCTATTTAGTGTATGTATACACCAATTTACAGCTTCTAGCCAGAATTCTCTGGGAATGTGTTTTTCAGACAATATGCTTCTAACTAGATTCATTATTGTCTGATTCTTCCTCTCAGCAACACCGTTTTGTTGAGGAGTATACGCGACTGTTAATTGTCTCTTGATCCCATTCATACTGCAGTACTCATTAAATTCTTTCGAAGTAAATTCACCACCTCTATCCGTGCGTAAACATTCCACCAAGGAACCAGCTTCTTTTTCGACTAGATTCTTGAATTTTTTGAACATATTAAAAGCATCTGATTTTTCTGAAATGAAATAAACCCAACACTTTCTACTAAAGTCATCAATGAAAGTGATTAGGTACCTCTTACCACTGTTGGATTCAGGATTCACGGGTCCACAAATGTCAGAGTGGACGAGCTGTAGTTTGTGTGTTGCTTTCCAGTGGCTTTTCTTTGAAATGTTGTCTCTGTGTTGCTTGCCACTTAAACAATCTGCACATACTTTGGTAGGAGCTTTAAGTAGTGGCAGCCCGTTAACCATCTTGTTATAATACAGCATCCTTAATCCTTTGAAGCTGAGATGAGCAAACCTGCTATGCCATAGCTGTGCTTCACTTTCTTCACTGGTTTGAAAGAAAGCCACCAATTCCTTTGAAGGTATAGTTGCAAGCATTATGAACATTCTGTTGAATGTCATAGCTATCTCCATGATGAGGCCTTTAGTTGGATGAAATAGCTTGCATGTATTACCTTTAATCAGTATTGCTAAACCTTTCTCCTGTATTTTCCCTATACTGAGTAAATTGTTTCTCAGCTCTGGAATGTAATAAACTTCATCAATTCTTTGTATTGCACCAGCTACTTTCAATTTTACATACCCCTTGCCCATTACTGCCATTCTTGAATTATTGCCAAGCTTGATCGAATGTCTAAATTTTTCATCTAATTCTGTAAACCATAGTTTATTCCCACTCATATGAGTGCTGCAACCTGAATCCAAAAACCATACCTCTTCTCTAGTTGAGTTATGAAGTTCCACATGTGACATCAGCACCATTTCTTCTTCTGGATTCAATTCTGTCAGCACCATTTCGTCTTCTTCATGCCATTCTGTCAGCACCATTTCTTCTTCACTTAAATCTGTCAGCACCTTTTCTTCATGTAATTCTGCAAAATCATGAAGTTCTGCATTCAATTCCTCTGTCAGCGTCAGCACCATTTCTTCTCCATTTAAATCTGTCAGCACCTTTTCTTCATGTAATTCTGCAAAATCATGATGTTCTGCATTTAATTCCTCTGTCCGCACCATTTCTTCTGCATTCAATTCCTTTGTCAGCACCATTTCTTCTTCTGCATTCACTTCTGTCATCACGATTTCTTCATGTAATTCTGTGAAATCATGAATTTCCACATGTGACAACAATAGCATTTCTTCTTCGCAATCCAATTCTGCATAATTAGCTGTTTTTTCATAACTAGGACATTCATAAGAAAAATGTCCTAGTTTATGACATCTAAAACATTCAATAATAGCTTTATTGAAAGATTGTCTTCCCCAGCTCCTGCCTCTGCCTCTAAAATTGCCTCTGAATCCTCCACGGTTTCTGCTCCTTCCTCCAAATCGAGCATCTTCTCTTGCTTCAGACATGACCTTAAGAACTTGCTCTTCCTCTTTGTGCCCCCTCATCCTTTGTTCATGTACAAGTAAACTACTTTGAAGTTCATCAATAGTCATTTCAGCAAGATTATTTGATTCTTCAATGGAGCATACGACATAGTCAAACTTTGTTGTCATAGACCTCAAAATTTTCTCAATAATAACAATCTGCTCCATTCTTTCACCGTGTGTTTTCATTTTGTTGGCAATGGTAAGAGTTCTTCCAAAGTACTCATCAACACTCTCACCATTCTTCATTCCAAGTAGCTCAAATTCTCTCCGCAGTGCTTGTAGTTGTGCTCTTTTCACCTTAGTGGACCCTTGATATTTCTGACGCATTGAATCCCATATCCCTTTTGCAGAATCTCTATTCAGGATTGTTTCCATGATAGTTCGATCAATGGATTGAAAAAGATAATTTTTCACTTTTAAATCTTTCAATCTCATCTCCTCCATGTGTTTCTGCTGGACCTCTGTGAGTTCTGCTTCAGCTCCAGTTGTGCTTGCAGGAATTCCACTCTCTATTAAGCTCCAGTAATCTTTGGATCGTAGCAGATTTTCCATTAACATTGCCCAGTGGTCATAGTGACCATCAAATCTGGGAATTGCAGGTTAGACAAAATTTCCCTCTGCCATGAATTTGTCTTTGATTTCGCTCCTCTCCTCTTTGTGTTTCACTCCCCTTTTTATTTTATTTTTATTTTTACTCTACCCATACACTCCTTGCTACTGATTGCTCACACTCCTCTCGTGTTTCACTCTTTTCTTTCTCACTGATTGCTCACACTCCTCTCGTGTTTCACTCTTCTCTTTCTCGTGTTCTTTCACTCTTCTCTCTTGATAAAAGGCTCTGATACCAATTGATAATTCTAAGCAATTGATTAACAGTTCAAGATGAAGAGAAAGACTTCAACAGTTTTATTGAATGAAGGCTGGTTTATATAGCAAACCATTACAACAGAAATCATATAAATAAGCAACCCATGTTTGACTCTCGTATAAACGTGGTCAACAAACAAACAATAAATCAAATGTAATCCTTGATCCTATTAACCAGGATATTATTGACTGACTTAGTCCTAACAGAAACAATCTTAGAAAAATGGGATTGCTTCATGGTTTCTGCAATATTCTTCATAATTTTTTGGAATTTGATTCTCACGTTCCCTTTTTTTTTTCCTCTAATTTTTTGGTTCTTTCTTGTTTTGTGTTATTAATTTGAATTTGGAGATTTTCAAGAAACGTGGCTTTGATTTATTTCATTTCTTTACGATTTTTTTACTTGGTTTTTCAAATTTTGTGTTCTTGAATTAGAGAGAGAGAGAGAGGTTCTTGCGTTCATTTCATTCATCCATGTTGCGCAATGTCAAATTCTATTACAGCCTGGCGATATAGAGAAGAGCTACGTACAATTAATATTCCGCAACGTCCTCTCTATCTGACACGTATAAGGCTACTAATTACAGAAATAACGGACTTAACTACCATCAAATGGCCAACAGTAATCTAGCCTTAAATTTAAAGAGCACCAGTTAATTAAGATTTTCCCTCCCTGTCAAATTCAATTCACAACAATGAGCTCTTTGAATTTTTAAAGAAATTGAGGTATCCAATTGTTTTTTCAACAAATTCTTTTTCTTTCATTACAACCGCACATTCTTGAAGAATATATTTTTGTATTTTATTTTTTATTTTTAATTTTAGATATAACTTACAAGTTACCGTCTATAAATTATTTGTTTTTAAAGATAACTATATAATAGTTTTATTTTTTTTATTAATATAGATATTCGGGTTAGCTTGCATATACCTCAATTAATCTCAAGGACCTTAAAGTTATCAAACATGTAAACCTCCAATAATCATCATAGAAGTTTTATTTTGTTGAATTGTTGTTGTTTTCTTCCTTCAACATTGAGTACCATAAAAAGGATCATAGACAATCTCCACCAGTCTTCTCCATTCCTTCTCTTAAAAACAAGGGTGCATTGTTGAAACTATCCAATTCCGTTACCTTTTTTAGTGTATAATAAGCTGAAATCCAACCTTATAAACAATATCCAAACAAAGGAAGATCATGAATTTTAATTTAGAATTCATGTAAAGATAAGAGTTGTTGATCTTTGTCCAACGTAGAGACTAGAGGACGATTACCAAAAATAGCACACCAACGATACCAAAAGCTTGTGTGTGTGTGTGTGTGTGTGTTGCCACTTGAAAAGACTCAAATTTGCGAACAGTCATGCAATTATATATTTATTTTCTTTCAGATATTAGTTTCAAGACGTACAGGGTTTACTTTCTCCAATTCTTCTATTAATCCAAAATAATTGGGATTATTAGGATAAGTATTCCCTTTTATTTGATTTATTTGGCCACAGAATTAACTAGAGGGTCATGCTTCAGTCCCCGCAGTTCACAAACTGGTAGTTCACAATAAGGTGGCCTTGAGCATTGCCTCTTCCATCAGTATCTATTTGTCGGAACACCCCAGCATCCAAGTCTAGACCTCCATTGCTGCACTGGTCGACAATCCTCACAGTTACTTGAGCTCCGGTTCCGGTATTGGTCACCTACATGAAATTCAATTAGGGTTTCGATGTGTAATGAATTCATATAAAGATCTATGCTAGCTAGCTAAACAAGTGAAATAATCATCACAGAACAAAAGCAATATTCCTGCTAAGGAAAGCATCATGCGCTTTGTTCTTAAGCACATCTATTGATAAAAAAAAAAAAAAAAAAAGAGTTGCAAATAAAGCAAAGGGCAATATATATATAATATGTGCATTTCATGTCTATTTAATTAGCTCTTACCCTCAAGCACTTGCCACAGGAAGCCTGTCCACGGGGTCCAACCGGTCCACAAAAGGCAGTCCAGCCGTATTTCCGACGCCATGCCAAAGGCTTATTGGCATCCCATGTAGAGCAATAAGCACTCACAGCATTCAAGTCCCATCCATTTTGGTCAGGATTGTAATAATGATAGGTGGCTCTAACATTTGAAGCACTTTCACCACCGCCACCAGTACCGCTAGACCTACAGTTGCTTTGACAATTCTTGGAAGGATTACAATGATCGTCACTTGTCCCGCAGTAACCCCACTGGCTACAACAAAGATTGTTAGCGCAGGTTTGGCCTCCAGCCTGCCGGCCACAATTTTGGGCAATTGCAGTAGCTACCAAGCATAGGAGGAACACCATGAATAAGCTCAACCTCTTCATTTTGTTTTGAGTACTTTTTGGTGGCCAAAGCTGGTCTTGGACGCATGAATTTATAATGAGGAGATGACTACTATACGTCCAAAAATACCGTTGACTTTGGGAAAAAACTGCATGTTCAAGCATCCGATCTTGACCACGAATTGGAGAGTCGAAAAAGGCAGCTATTTTGCCCCATCTAGAACTACACAATTGTCATGGAGGGTGGCTTATCTATCAGTAGGTATGGCTTATCTTTCAGCATTTAATAGGTTTCAAAATATTTATCCATCACCACAGCTTTAGTCAAATGAAACTTTGGCCTTAATTACATCACCCGATGCTTACTAGCGGGGTCCATAGCCATAAGATCTTAATTTATCATATGTAGTAAGGCATTTAGTCCATTGATTATCGATAATAGAGAGGAGAGGTTTGGGGCTGTTGACAGAATCACTATAATTAACGGACTTTTGATGATCCTAATGGATTTAATCAAGGGTTTAATCAAAAACAAAATTAAGTTAGAAAATCAATTTGACTAAAATCAGAAGAATTAATTATGCTCAAGGACTTAAATAAACTTTTTATAGGTTTAATTGACTTAGTTGAAGAAAAATTAAGTCTAAAGACTTAATTAGGATTAATTTCACAAAGATCAGAAGATTAGGGACACGATTAGAACTTAAATAAACTATTCATTGTCTTCTTCTTAAAAATTTTAAAAAAATGTCTGATTACCCACTTTATAGCTCTAATTATTCAATTGCCTTTGCACCATATGAGGATTCGCTCCAAAAAAACTCTACCATGCGCTGCTCCACCCTATAAAAAAGTCTTGTGTTCTCCCTTTGCAAGTTGTAAAGCAGGACAAGGTTTTGTACTTAACTTCAGTGAATGAATAGGACTTATTATCTAACATTAAGGATCTAGATCCCATTAACCTATAAGAACTAGAATTTGAATAGATCGTGATGATTCACTTCATATGAACAATGAAGCGCCTTAATTATTATTTTTTTAATTTCCTTATTCTTTTTCAAAATCCTACTTTTCAATTTTTTTTTCTTTCTATATCATCATTTAATATTTTATTGATTTTGAATTAATTATCATGATTTATTTTAATCTTCTTTATATAAGATTGTTGTAGTCTTTGTCATAATCCAATTTTAAGTTCCAAAAATTTATCCATAAAACATGAAAAATAGATAAGAGGGAGTTAATTGAAGGTTGAAGAATAAAATTAAACTAAGGCTCCGTTTGTTTGCTGGAAAGTAGTTTCCTTTTGGAAAGTGAATTCCGAGGAAAGTGAATTCCGAGGAAAGTGAATTCCGAGAAAGTATTTTCCGATGTTTGGTAGTGTAATGGAAAATGAGTTGGAAAACATTTTCCAGTGTTTGGTTATGTCATGGAAAATGAGCTGGAAAATAACTTATTAATATTTTATTTTTTTCAAGTTTATTAAAATAATGAGGAACAAATCTTACAAATTAAAAAGTTGAATGAGAATGAAATTGAAAAAAATATATAATTTCATAAATTATCTCAAATAAAATAAATAATAATCAAAATAATAGGGATCAAATCTAAAAAATTAAAAATAAAATTAAAAATAAAGAAATTAAAATAATAATAATCAACATTTCATAAATTATTTCAAATAAAATAAGTAACAATCAAAAGAATGAGGATCAAATTTGATAAATAAAAAATTTCAATAAAAAATGATAAGGAAAAAGCAAATAGCAATTATAAAAATAAGGACAAAGTTAATATAAAAATAAAATTTTAAGAGATGAAATTGAAAAATAAATATTCAAAACAAAATATATATAGTAATCAAAAGTTTGAGGATCAAATTTGATATAATTAGCAAATAATGACATTTCTAAATTTTTCACAACTTCCGGAAAGTGTTTTCCCCTCAAATTTTTCAGGAAAACACTTTCCTGAAAACCAAGCCAAATTTTTTTTTTACTGGAAAGTGTTTTTCATTGACCAACTTTCCTACTGGCAAACAAACACAAAAAAGTTTGGAAAGTGATTTCCCGGAAACTGGAAACCACTTTCTGGAAAACAAACACAACTAAAGGGAAAACACTTTCCTGAAAACCAAGTTAAATTTTTTTTTTAACTGAAATTGACTGGAAAGTATTTTCCGTTGACTAGAAAGTGTTTTCCGTTTACCGGAAAGTGTTTTCTGTTGACCAACTTTTCTAATGACAAACAAACACAGTAAAGTTTGGAAAATGGTTTCCCAAAAACTACTTTCCGGGAAACAAACATGGCCTAAGTGGTCAAGGTTGAGAGCCCAATTGCAAGCATAGAGGGTCTAATTGAAAAATACAATGAGAATTTGGGATCAAATTAAAGAGAGAGATTGAAGATTGGAGAAGACTTGCTAAATAATTAAGTTCAAGGACTTAATTGAACTTTTGATGAGCCTAATTGATTTAATCAAGGGCTTAATCAAAAGCAAAATTAAGTTAAGAAGTCAATTTGGCTAAAATTAAAAGAATTAATTAATTTCAAGGACTTAAATAAACTTTTTATGGGTTTAATTGACTTAGTTAAGGACTTGGTTGAAGAAAAATAAGTTTGAAGACCTAATTCGAATCAATTTTAAAAGGATTGGAAGATTAGGGACATAATTGGAACAATGAAAAACTAAATTAATGCAATCAGGGGTTCAATTAAATAATTTAAAGATTGAATGTTGTTGGAGGGTCAAATTGAAGAATTTCGAGACTAAGGATCAATTTGTAAAAAGCTCATGAATTTGAGGGTCCAATTGAAGAAGATTAATGGTGAAATTGCAAGAACCAGAAGCTTTGAGGACCAGTTTTAAAATTTTATAAATTATTTAGTGAGGAAGATGACAATCTTGGTGTGTGAATAGAAGAATGATGGAAGTAAAAGTGTAAAACCTCTCATGGTGACCCGATGGTGCCAAAAATCCAATCTACATTTTAGCCTATGTAGTTCAATACATTACAAGTTAGTCCTTAAAGTGTAGCATAAGTTACATGTAAGTCCCAATTAGGCTGGGTTTCACAGCTATAAGCCTAACCCACGTAATTCCAATTCATCTTGATTCATGCAACTCAATTCTATTAGAACTCCTTTGCCATTAGCCAATTATTAAACAACACAACACCCAGCTGGGCATGCCATATATGGTAGCATCAAAACATAATACCTTCAAACTACCTCCACAAAACATTCACAGCAAGAAGAACAACAGAGGGACAGAAATATTTATTCATCGCAGCTTTGGCCAAATGAAACTTTGACCTCTCTACATCACCTGATGCTTATTGACAGAGTCCATGGCTATAAGATCTTTATCATATGCAGCTAGACATACATTTAGTCTATTGATCATCGATGATAGAGAGCAGAGGTTTAGGGCTGTTTATAGAATCGCCACAATCAACGAACTGGTAGTTCACAATGAGGTGCCCTTTTGCGTATCCATCTCCGTCTGTGTCTATTGTACGGAAAACGTTCACGTCCAGATCTAGTCCTCCATTGCTACATTGATCCACAATCCTCGCTGTTGTTTGAGCTCCTGTCCTTGTATTCGTCACCTACATGCATCAAATTAGTTAGGATACTTCAGTATTAATCACTTTCCTTCCTTAATTATATATGATATCAATTAACAGTGGTAGGCTGGTAGCTAGCTAGCTAGTTGTCGAGATTTCAAGAAAGAAAAGCAGACAACAGGTTCGTGTATATCTTACCCTCAAGCACTTGCCACAAGAAGCCTGGCCGCTAGGACCAGCCGGGCCACAGAAAGCAGTCCAGCCATATTTACTTCGCCAAGAATAAGGCTTGCTAGCATCCCATGTAGAACAATAAGCACTGACTGCATTCAAGTCCCATCCGTGATCTTGTGGATTGTACAGGTGATATGTGGCACGCACATTTGACGCACTTTCGCCGCCGCCGCCGCCGCCGCCGCCCTTGCAATTGCTTTGACAGTTCTTGGACGGCGAACAATAATCATCAGTATCTCCACACCACCCATATTGACTACAACACAGGTTATTAGGGCAGGTCTGGCCACCCGCTTGCTTACCACATTGCTCACCGGCAGCACCTCCTATTAGACATAACAGAACGATCAAGAATGTATCATAAACCCTCCTCATTTCTTAACCCACCTAGGTACTTTTCTTCTGTTATATATATATAATCTTACATTTCATGGGTTTTTATAGTAAAGGAGGTTGATTATTATTTTTTTATTTTCTTGGACATCAAGTGGGTTGATTTGTAATCCCAAAAATGCCCTGGTTCCTTTATGAAGAATAGGACAAATTGTATAGTAGAATATGTTGATTAGGCTTGCACCATTGATGGTTCTTGGATTGTTGTTGATATTAGAGATTGATTAACTAAACGGCAGGTGATTAGTGTGGACAATCCAAATTAGTGATATCTACTTGGTCTTGACTTTTGATCAGTTGTTAGTGAAAATGATATATGACTTGAAGACCGGCTGCTACTTGTTAAAAAATAAGTTTTGTTTTTTCTCCGGTGATTATTATTTAATAAATTGTTATAAAGCAAGTTTTTTCTTCACCATAATGCAAATTCTATGTATCTGTGCCACTGTGCCAGCAGTCAATTAAATAAATCAATCAAGCTATCAAAATCAGCATTTAATGCACCTTTCAAATATCTAGTCTTCGATGTTATCTAAAAGAAAGAGAGGACCCTAAATTCAAAGTGATATTGATTATTGTGAGGCGGCTACATGCATGCGTTTGAGCTGTCCTGGCTGCTACTTCATCAATAATGGATCGATAAAGAAGGTAGTGCCAAAACTTACATAGATAACCTTAGCTTTATCCAACATTTTTTTGACGAATTGTGCTTGCATAGACTTCAGGATTATCGGTGGGAATATCTAGATATTAATCTTGTGGCAAAAATGACAAAAGCAACATGTCGGACGTAAGACATTACTCGTCGTGCCTTGACCGGAAATATAATACAAGCAAGAGACTATGAACAGCACTTCTTTCGAACGCTGTCTTTTTTAATAATCAATATTTTAACTAGGCGTGCCTTGACTGGAAATGGGACTTGTCTACCACCTGTTTGGTTATGGGTCTGTTAAGGTCTATTGTTTGATTGTAGGTCTAAAACTACTGTTTTTCTTTACCTGTTTTCACTTCTGTGTCTGGAGGGCGGCATATTGTTTGATAGCATTAGATTAGTAGCTATGGTTGGTATTTTTCTAGACATTTACTTCTTCTTTTTTAAATATATTATAAAAAGTTAAGATACAATAACATTTATCTATAAGGCCTAACTCAAAAGTTTTAGATTTAGCTAAATATTTATAATATTAATTATAATACAAATAATAATATTTATAATACAAATAATAATATTAAACTTGCATGAGCCGTGTTTAAGTGAGTCTGACTGCAATATCAAACACAAGAGCCTTCGATGTGGGCCTAGCTGCAAGATCATGTAATGAAAGTGTGATAACTTAATAAAAAAAATATTAAAGAATGAAATTAAACAAAAAAAATTAATTAAAAGAAAAAACAAAGCAAATCACCATTCCAATAAAGAGTACTTTGCGATGAGGTATATAATAAAATCCTCTCAGATCACGATAATATAATGAAAAGTAAACAAAACAAATCATGAAGTTTAATTATCAATCAAATAAATATTTAAAGACGAAATTGAAAGAAAAAAAACTAATTAAAAAAAAAATCTGAACCAACCAAGTTAACCCGTCAAATCAGGTTAACCTGTCAAAACTGGGATTCATGTCATAAGAGTGTGATAATTAAATATAATTTTTTTTTAATATTAACAAACTAAATTAAACAAAAAGAAAAACCTATAACTAAAAGGCATTCGTGTTTTATTATGGATTTGCACAGTACAACCTATAGTGAAAGGTTAACATCTTTTAAATATAGTTACGATATTAAAAGGTAAAATTAAAAGAAAAAAATTAATGAAGAAAAAGGAAAAAAATTCTGAATCAATGAAGTTAATTCGTCAAACCTAAAATTCATGTCATGAGAATATGATAATTAAATAGAAAAAATTTAATATTAACAAACTAAATTAAACAAAAAAAAAACCTATAAGAAGAAAAAAAACTAATTAAAAAAAAATATGAATCAAATGAGTTAACTTATGAAATATAGGATCGGTGTCAAGAGAATGGAATAGTTAAATAGAAAAAAAAATTAAATATTAACAAATTAAATTAAATAAAAAAACCTATAACTTGAAACGTTTTTCTTTTACTATGGATTCTGTGTAATCCACAATTTAAAAAAACCGATAGTTGGCCGCTAGTATGGACTTACTGAAGTGCTTTTTGGGAAAAAGTTTGAGACCTCATGCTTTGATTAGGATGGTGTTGTAGTCAGGATTTTGTGGTTTTGCTGTTGGGAGAGTTTTGATTTGATCAATAGGATTTGTGTTTCAGTTATTATATATAATGAACCATACAAGTCATGCCCTTTTATGATACAAAATCTGGCTGATTTGCAATCACATCTGCATGATAATAACACAGTGTTCTAGGGCAAGGCTATTCAAATATAATAGTTGTGGGAATTGAATCAATCCCTTATCTGACATGTTTTTTTTTAAATTTAAATCCATATAATATTTCCTTGCATTCTCTTTGTGAAGGCTTGTAAACAAAGTTTAAAGAAAGAAATCATAACTTATCTCCAAATTAATGGCACCGACCTGAGTACTTCCGTGGATGGATGATTCTGATAAGATCAAGATGTTAGTGGATTGTTATGCTTATGGTGGAGGGTGGAAAATTGTGAAAAGATCATGATGTTGGTGGATTGTTGTGCTTATAGAGAAGAAAATATTGTATACTTTGTGTGTATATATATGTGTCCATATCTTAGGAGGACAACTAACAGTTATATATGTAGAGATTTTGCAGGATTATCAGTACTGCAGTTCAAAAAAACTTACAGGGTCTTAAGAACACTGATATATGTAGAGATTTTTTTGAAGATTTCAGCAAGATGCATCTATTTCATGTTATCATGCATGATCTCTCTCGTTATGTTGTGATTTTCTTGACAGCTTTTTTCTAGTTTTGTGTTGGCATTCATGTAATTGTGTTTAGATTGTCTGGACTGTTGCTCTTGCTTTTCCTTAAACTTTGCTGATTCTTCTATAATAATCCTTAATATATACACGCTCCCTCATTTATTTAAACTTTTCCTAATATTCTTCAACGATGATCCAACAACTCCATCAAGCTCTAGAGCAGCTCCTTCGTTAGATCCCACAACCTCTGTAAATATCACGCCCCCTCACAGTGACACTGCTGCTTCACTGTAGGCATAGTCCCCAGCAATACATCCAGCGCTTACCACTTCTTCCTCCTCATCGCAAACAAGGAGAAAATTAATCTTTTTGATAGATTTTTTTCCCTTTTGCTTTGGTGAGACATTGATGCATTACTTATGTTTCTTTGTGTTGAACAGCTGAACATCTCTCTTGAAGAACCTGAGCATCAGACTAGGTCCCGTCTTCTAGCTACAAAACATCTGAACCACCTAGCAAGAGGCACCACCCCTCTAGTCATCAAAACTTTGAGCCTCCTTTGTCCATAAGTTTCTCCATGCTCTTTAAATTTATGAGAGGATTGGTATCACATTATTCTCTTTCCTTGCTCTCTAAACTTCGTGGTTCCATTTTTGATACCTGTCATATGCTTAGTGGAGCACTTCTCTGTCATTATTTTTATGAATCACAATGATTTTCAAACTGGGTAAACCTGTAGGGAAAAGATGCCTTTTAGTGGCTGCTAGGGCTTGCTAATATGCCATTGTCATTCTGTAGTGGCTTTCTATCACATAGCATATTGCTCCTTAGAAGTCTGTTACTATGAACATTGCTCCTTTAGGTCTGCTGTCAAATTTGCAGCAAACCCGGTTCATCTTTCTAATATTTTTTTTCAACTACTTCTTGAACAAACTTTATTATATTTTGCTTGCAGGATCACTGTTTTTGATAACACATGGGCGTTTTTTTTTTGTATCCACGACACCTAGGCTGGTTGTCTGTTTTTTGCAGAACTTTCATGGCTTCACCCCCAACTCAAACAATTTACTGCTTCACTCCCTTGCGATGCCACTGCTATATTCCACTTCTTTTTGTTAGTATACTTCCTTTTTGTTGTGGATTGATAGATTAATGTATATTTTACATTGATGCAAGCTTTATTATTCCACGATTCATGTATTATTTAAGATTCGCATAAGCCCGACAAACTCCTTTTCATCTGCCCTTTCTATTGACTTATCTCTTGATTACTTTGCTTCCTAAACAGTTTCAGTCTTATTTCGAGCTTTTAAATCCCTTCCTCTTTTTCGATTGCTCTGCAATTCGAACATTAATGGACACATTTGCTTCTGCTACATCTGGGCTGCTGCCCGGATGAAGAACAGATTAACTATATATCTTCATCTCTTATCACTCTCATGAAACACTCACTTTTTGAACAACGATTCACACATTTGCTTTTGTTGCCCCTTGCCGTGATCCATGTTTCTTTATTATTCCATTGCTGTTGGACAGTGTGGAATATGAGACATGTTTTTTTCATAGCCATTGTTGCTTAGATTGCAGTGTTGATGAATGTTGCTTACGATTTTTAAATGTAGGAACACTTTGGTCCTTCGGTTCATATGTACTACGCTCCAGGAAACTTTATGCAAGTTGGTTCGTTCACTTTTTGTGTGGCCTTGGGTCCTTTTGCTTGGCACCATCACAATTTTCTTTTGTTATTAAACAAATTATGTGGAGCTTAGCAGCCATTGTTGCTGCTTCAGGAAATCCAAACTCCCTTCTCAAAAAATTGCATTAATATGCATTTTGCAATAAAGTCATTATGCTTTAAACTCATTCTATGTGCCTTTCCTTACAAAAAAAAAAATGGTTATTTTATGTCTTCACTGGAGTAGATTCTATTGTAGATTTTCTTACTTGGTGCAAGACTTTTGATAGTATGAAATCTTCAAAGTAAGAAAAAAAACAAGAAAAAAAAAGAGGAGAATGTTATTCATACGTCCATACCATGTTATTATAATGTAATATTCTACCTTTATGTTATGAGTTATTTAATTTTTATTTTCTTATATGATAAAAATGGATTTTGAGCATAATAATTAGAAGGAAAAAAAAACATTAAAAGTGAGCATAATTGATCATCGTGGCTACAAAATGAAGTGGAATTAGTAATTAATTGAGTGGATATAATAATAATAATAATAATAAATAAATAAATTAGTTTGTTAACTTCTAGAATAATGTTCTTCATTATAAGTTCCATTTTTTTTATGTAAATAAAGTACCTAACTAATTCCTTCGCTCATCAATTTCGCTGTGAAAAAAGCCCAGAGTACTCAAATTGGGCTTGGGTTCCCTCAATATGACTTAGTGAATTGGGCATTTGGGCTGTTTTCATTGGCTCCCATGGGAAGAAAACACATTGATTCTTGAAGAAGGATTTGTGTCCCCTGCACTTGAATGATGTGGGTCTGTTTGCATTTTGTCAAAAGAGAGTAAATCTGAAGGTTTCGGTTGTGAACTAAAATCTATTTTGATAACATCATGGTATTTAAATAAAAATAAAAATTATTGATTCTTGTATGATTTTTAATATGTATGTGTCATTGTTTTGACCAAATCTAGTTTGATTTGGAATCCATATTGTTGGGTTCATGTTTGGTGTTTTTGTTGTTCTTAATTTTTTTGTGGTGTTTAATTCATTCGGTTCAACTCATTCACATAGAATATAAGGATAAAATCTGCAAGGAATTGAAATATTATTTGGAATGACGTGGTAGCAAAAATATCAAATTTACCTAGAAAAAGTCTCAACGATAATTAAGGATATTTCACCTTCCCAGATTGAGTTCTTAACCTAGAAAACTAGGGTTTGTTTATCGTAAAAACCCATCATAGTAGGTCAGTAGAAATAGACATCATCAGATCATAGTAAACAATAAAATACAATGTAGTTTACTTTATGTAAGACGTACTAAGGGTGTTAATATTTTCTATTTACACAACTAATCCCTGCCTATAATTTCTATAAAAAAAAAAACAATTAATTTCTAGTAGCTGAAATATTAGGTGATGATTTTTTTATCAAACAAAAATCTTTCATATTCCTACCCGAAAAGGGTCACCGCGGTGTCACGCCCTGAGATTCAATTGTATGACAACAATATTGAACACACGCCGCAACTTAAATATCTAGAAGAGTGTTTGGGTTTTTCTTTTAGATTTGTGTTTAAAAGAGAGAATATAAAGATTAGCATGAAGAGAGAGGATGAATTATGCGGTAACGGTTACCTTTAATGTTTTAATTTATATGGTGGCATTATTGTATTTTTAATTATTGTCAGAATCTACTTTAACGAATGTTGCAAAGTGTAATATTCAAAGATTTGGTTGCAAAGTGGAAAAAAAAACATAAAATATTTAGTATATTTGGGAGTATAGTTGTTGTTGTTTTCAAAGTGTTTTTCACTCAGAAAAATATATTAATAATATTTTTTTATTTTATAAAAATTATTTTTAAAATCAACACATCAAAAACATATTAATTAAAAATAAAAAAAATTCAAATTTTTTTAAAAGTACTTTTGAAACGCACTAATATACAATATCTATCCATACAAGAAAATTACTAATACGCAATGATATTATCTAAATTCGAAACAGTTTTTTATATATATCATGTATATATTTTAAAAATAAAATTACATTTTTTCTTTATAATAAAATAAAAAAAGAAATTCAAACCAAAACTTATATCAGGAGGGGGACATGGATATCGTTAAGCATACAAGGTTTATCGCTTGGACTAAAATACCTAACAATTAGGACAGCACGATTGATTTTGATAGAGAAGTTGGGCATGCGCGCCCATTCTCTATTTTAATTATGGCCGAAGCACTCTCAATGTGTATTATTCTCCTTTAAACAAGTATATCTCTTAATCAAATCCAACATGATAATGAAGTTGTTATGATCTTCTAAATCACTGAATAACAGCAGAATCTGGAAGTTTGATAATGGTTATAATTTAAAATGTATTTTACTTGGAAATATTTTAAAATAATATTTATTTTATTTAAAAAATTTATATTTAACATTAGCATATCAATCAAAATCATTTAAAAATATAAAAAATTTAATTTTAAATAAAATAAAATTATAATTTTTAAAAAATATAATTTGAGCCGCATTTCAAAACACAAAA
Source organism: Populus alba x Populus glandulosa (assembly GCA_033617975.1). Taxonomy (NCBI): domain Eukaryota; kingdom Viridiplantae; phylum Streptophyta; class Magnoliopsida; order Malpighiales; family Salicaceae; genus Populus; species Populus alba x Populus glandulosa. The sequence continues at coordinate 2,963,437 of CM066155.1, read as the reverse complement.
TAAATCTGTTTTTTAATGATGATCTGTCTGACCCTTATTTCATATCCTTTCTTTTTGATAGGGCATAAAATCAAGGACCGCATCATGAGACCCCTTTTGTACTTGGGCTGCGCATGATCCTACAGTAGGAACTTCCTTTTGGCTGAGTGGGGAGATGCCCATTATGATCTTCAAGAATCCTAATGAATGAGAAGAAAGGATTGGTTGGAGTGATCTCCTAGGGCTTGCTATCATGATCAGACAGCTAATTAAGCACCCTTTTTAAGTGCTTACTATTGAGTAGATCATTCACTCCTATTATTCGGAAAAACCAGGTTAAATACATTTATATACTCTCTCTTTTCATGATTTATAAAGAAAAAAATCTAATCTTGAGATATGTTCAGAAAAAAACATTTTTTTTTTTATTAATGTGAGTCTGGATCATCTTACTCGTACCTCAACTAATCCTTCAAGCTTTAAAGTTAATGACTATATAAGCATCTAATGGGTTTAAGGTTTGTGAGACTCGAACTAGTGTTTTTTAAAAAGTAAATTTAAAAGATGACTAGTTGAATTATATTCTTTGAGATTGAAAAGGACAAATATTAATATTAAATAAGCTATACCTTATCGGCTATAATTATATACTCGTTCACTACAATATATATACCAGGAAATTGAGCTGTCGAGGGCTTTCCCACTTCAATCTTTCTTTAGAGGGCTTGTCCTTGACTAATTTGTAAACAATGAACACAAAGAAACGTTTGTGTAATTCTGTATACCACACTTCCATATGAAACCTCCAAGTTGTGAACAAAATCTTCTATATACCACTCTTGTACATGCCAATCTTAATTAGTTTTTTTTTTTTCCTGATATAGTGAAAAAGAAAGGGATTTTATTGAGCTCCAGCTTTAAGCTCACCAAAATTTGCATGGATAGGCATTAAAAGAAGTGGAATCTCTGTGTCAAAGAAAGCCTGAGCAATTAAGTTTCATCAATCAACATGTTTTGCCAGCAAGAACAGAAGCACATGGACTAACATGGGGATTAGCAAGATCGTAATATTCATACGATGATTTTCTCTTTTAAAACATACTAAATAAAATTAAATACGATCATTTTTGATGAATTAATATGATTTTGTCTAATCAAGATAGTGATTTATTCTTAAATAAATAGACACTTACTAAAGAAGGGAAGATTTTTAAAATATTCCTGAAGTTTTTTGCGTCAAGAATCTTTGAAAAGGAGATGACAAATCTTACAAATCTCCACTTTAATGTTGGAGAGATCAAATGAAAGAGCTTTATGTATGCTTTCAAAGAAAAAGAAAGCATAATACCCTCATTAAGTTATGGCTTTAAGAATTTTTTAAGAGGAGAAGACAAGTTCACAAATCCCTAGTTCTATGTTGGAAATCTTACCCACATGGCTCCAACCATTTCCTCAAAATTAATTATCTCTAAGTTATATATATATATATAGTTTAAAATTTTTTAAGAACATTTTTTTTTCCTGACTTCTAGAATTCTTAGCATCATTGAACGTTGGCAAAACATATAAATATATAAACCAATGCTAATGATACTGTGAGCTTGACTAAACTACTACATTGATTAAAATTATTAAAATAATATAATTATATCTTAAAATTTCATTTAATAGTTTAAGTTAATTATTGAGTTAGATAATTTTTTAATATGATATCAAAATCTTGATAATCAAATATGTTCATGAATTTAAATTTTACTATTCCTATTTTCTTTTATAATTAAATTTTATTAATTAATAACACAAAGTAGTGTAAACATATATAAGTTTTAAAAAGCATAAAGTAGTGTTGATATGTATAAGTTTTAAGAGTGTAAATATATATAAGTTTCTTTAAATTATGATAATTCTTTGATATTAAATACAGAAAAATATTAATGTGTGTTAGAAACATGTATGCCCCATTATTATTTTACGAAATATTCTTTTGCAAGTGATTCCTTCCCATCTTCAAATATCAATCGACTTTCAACGGTTTTTAAAGGTACAAAGTGGGAGCAATGTGCCAACAAAAAACAATGGATGGCATGAATGCCCCACAGCAGCAAGCACATGGCCTTGCTCCTCATCCTTATCACTTTGTTCATGGATCATATTCTTTGCCTCCTCAACCAATCACAAAAAAAGGGAAACAAAATATAAAAATCTGCTATGATGGTTCAAAAATTGCATATTATGCAGAGAATCTCATGATGCATATATTAGTTAAATAAAACCTTGCCACCATTAAACAAAAAAGAAGAGGGACAAAAACACACTCATGACAACCTAGAAACAATAATTAAGGACATTATTAAGCAAGCCATAGTTAATTCTGATAATAAACATTACACATGATCAAACATAATAAAAGAAGTTTTATAAACATCTTCTTCTATTATTACTTCATGCTCCTAGCTAGTTAACAAATCCCTTCAAACATATTTCCTCATATACTTAAGACTTACTATGTATGTGAAAAAGAAAAAACTAAAAAAAAAAAAAAAAAACAATACAAAACATGGTACATAGACATCCAAACTTCAAAGCTCAAATCCCTTTTTAGCCTGTTCCTTTTCTCTGTGGACGATTGGATCAGCTGACCAAATTGTCTGGGAAAAAAGCACTTCAAATTCTGTTCTTGCACTTCTCCACAGCTCTCGGGGCTGCAATTAGATCAAGATCAAGAAAATTTCATGTTAGTCTCACCGTACCAATTTAAGGTATGGTTTGCAGATTAATTTGAATTTCATGACAATATTGCCATGGCCCAGTACTAACCAAGTCCAATAGCCTCAGACCCTTTCATAATCCTCAAGCGCTTGCATGAATCCACAAACATTCTGCCAAATTAATGAAGAATTAATTAGTCGGCGTAATTACCTTCAATGATCAAATAATTGCTTGATGTGGTGAGAGATTAAAAATTATATGAAAGAAATTAATTAAGAACTTACTCCCATGGAACATCTCCTACAAGCATCCAATCTCCATCCTTGTCTTCATAAGTTGGCACATACTCGGAACCATTCAAAAGATCTATCAATTTGCTTTCATTCATGAAATCTTTCATTCCTTGTGAGCCACAGTTACCTTTTGAAAAAAAAAAAAAAAAAACAAAATAGGTGTGAGTTTCTAAGATAATTATTTAAATTCATATGTTACACTTTAATAATCTAATTTGGAATTTATGTATGTAGCATTTTATTACCAATGGTGAAGGAGCTGAACATTTTGCCTAGAGCGTCAGAGAGTTCTTGGTAGCTCTTGTATAATTTCAAGTCCACTTTTCGTAAATACGGAGCACCATCCATGCTAACCTTAACAAAAGCCACACCGGCGCCACCGCTACCGGATTTTTCACCGTTGTCATTGCTGTTCTTCTGTACAGCCATGACATTCTTACGGAATGATCTAATGGGTGGCCAACCCACAACTTGTGCCCTGAAATTGATTTGAAACACATATTTATTAGGGTTTTGGTAATATTTAACACTCTCAGAATGATTAGGACCCCAAAAAAATGATTAATATGATCATATCTATTCTTAATCTCCTCTTTCACAAAAAACGTATCACCTGTATTTTTCTTATAAATTTAACCAAATAGAGGATAACCTTCACTTCTTTTTTTTTCATTCCCATTTCCAAACAATTTTATCCAATAAAAATAAGGCAAGCATGCACCTTGACATATATCTTATATGGTTCACCATAGTTTTTTTTTTTTAAAAAAAAGAGAATTAATCTTTACGGGAAAAAAAAAGTACCATATATTTTTATGTGTATCTCATGGTCCCGTTTATGAAAAGGGGATTTTTCTTATATAAATTATGGTGCACAATGGATTCGGACAGCATAAAATTTTCATTCACGGGTGTAACGTTTGGTAGCTTAGCCACAGACTATCTTTTTCCTTTTCTCTATCCTTGGTTGTTTGGTTGTCGAGAAAAGTAAAGATTCCATATGTTTTGTTCTATTCCTTTATTACAGACACCAGCCAAAGCCATGAAAAATCCAGCTAAGAAGGTCGAAACAATGTAGCACATCCTCTTGCAACTCTTCCATTAATAAGATTAATTAGTATAATAACTACACAACTAGCAGTAATATATATATATATAAAAGACAATGAAGGGAAAAGACAATTTTATGTGGAAAAAAAAATGTAGAAGAAGAATTTTTCACCAGGATACTTGCTAGATGATTCATTAAATCCAATTTTCTTGCTCGCCTGAATTAAGTATTTCTCCTAGTTAAGCTCAAATAATTATTAAATCACATCTTGCTTACCTGAGCTGCTATTATACACGAACGTGACTAACATACAAAGTGGGTGGGCATTAATTATTTAGGCTTATTATCTATTTCTATGGCTTCCTGAACACAATAAATTTGTCAAATGTATGCTTCTCTTTATGTATTTGGAGCATGCAATTAAAACAAAATATATAATAATTAACCATCATAAGTCCATCAGTGGTGTGATCAGGAATAGAGAAATAAATTAAAAGAAAAGAAAACTTACTTGGCCGGTGGCTTTGCAGGATCAGTAGAGGCCGGAGGAGCAACGGTTTTCTCCTTCATGACTTTCTCCTCGTCGCCTCCCTTTGCTGATTCCTTTGTAGAGAGGTTGAGCTTCAAATCAACAGTCTCAGAAAACCCTCTCTTGCCATTACTCTTTGCAACCTCACCATCACTTCCGTTACCAATTCCTCCAGGTAACCCTAGACGTAATTCAGTCTCTTCGAAGTTAATCATGCTATACTTTTCAGGTTCTGCTCCCATTATGCTAGTCATCCTTCACAAACAAAAAAACAAAAGCTCCAATACTTGAAAATAAGTAGTACCACTACGCACCTCTCTTATCCCCTCTCTCTCTCTCTCTCTTTTCTTCTTGTTGGTGTTAATTTCTTGCTACTAATTATCTTGATGTAGAGAGGTTTATGGTATGCACATGTAATAAAGGTTGAGGAATAGTAGTGCGAGAAGAAATAGAAGGGCCAAATTAGCTATAGGGTGCTATAATATATGGTTTTTTTGGGACATGGTGATGGGGGACTTTAGAGGGTGGAGATGATGACACGTGCACGAGTACATTAGTTGGACGGACCCCATGGGTTGTCGGGGAAGTTAGGTCATGGATGATGTATAGGATAGAATGATTGCGGTAATGCAAGTGGACAGGCCTCGTTGGCTTTTGTATGCCTTTCCTCTTTGTTTCCTTAGGCTCCACAAAATAATAAACGCTAGCATTGTTCCTTGTATAAAGAAGGTGAAATCATATTAAAGCTAGTCTGATATAATGTTGGGAGTGTTTTTTTTTTCCTTATATTATATCATAGTTTTTGGGTAATTTTATTTTTTATTATACATGTGTGCTGTGGGTCTTTCAAAAAATAAAAATTGATCTTTTCAATGTTTTCACACAACTTTATGGACCATATATACTAGTATACAACATCGAGGCAGCAAAAAGTTGTCTTGAAGAGAGTGTTGAAAGTATATAAAATTCTGGTTCGAACATTAGTGTAATGAGAGATTATTTCATTTGTATACGAGTATAATAAAAGTATGAGTAATTTAATTGTATATTTATTTTTATCATTAAAAAAGGTATTGTGTTTTGTTACAGAATAATATAAATCATATCTTGATACTTCACTTAATAACTTAAGCTATTGAGTTAAAATAATTCTTTGACATTGTATTAAAGTCTTGCTAACCAAGAGGTCACGAGTTCGAATCTTATTATCTCCATTTATTTGATAAAATTTAAGCACAAGATAATGTGGTCTTGTGTAAGTTTCAAGTTCAAAGAGCTTTCACTTGAGAAAATGTTTTAGAAAATAATATAAATTATATTGGTTTGAGATGATTCTTTAACAGATATTTTACGTGTAAGAAGAAAATCTTATATATTATAAGGATATCCTAGACATTATTTTCTTTATAAAAAATATTATAAACAAGATTAGAATATTTTTAAAAGGGGATGAATAAATTAAAATTGCAGATTAATTACATGCTTTCTCAGATTATACACGCACACCATTGAAATGTTAACGTATCACACAGCCTTTATGCCTAAGATATGAAATGTGTTTAAAGTATAGAGAATCCTACATAGCAAGATTTGCCCGCATGGTGTTTGTGAGATGAGACCATTTCCAAATCCAAAAAAGGAGGTATCCCTGTCATTCCAAGGTTACTTCAAAATCTTTTCGATCTTCATCTTGTTTATGCACTCTCCACTTCCAGTGGTAACCATTCAAAGCACATACATATATAATGGCAAGGATGCGTGCCACTAAATGCTCACTATATAATAGTAGAAGAGAGAGGAAATGTAAGATAGAGAAAGAGGTAAAAAAAACAAAGGCATGCCTGAAACAAAAAATGTGTATATTCGCACCTTAATGCATTAATGTCAGACATTGTATATGTTCTTCCACGTAAAAGTAGAAACTTGCCTTAATTACCTCTTCTTCTTTTTTCAATTGTATATTTTAAGACATTTGGGGTCAAATCCACTTCACATCATGTATAGGAGAGATTGAGAGGAAGAATGGACCTTTTCTATTTGGATAGAATGAAGTTATAAATTAGAATCGGTTTCCCTTTTCCCTTTTTTTCTCCCTTACAAATTATATGAATTTGTTTATCTTTTGCTCTGGGAATCTTAAAGTGATCCTTTAATCCAGTTTTTGACATTTAAAAAAAAAAAAAACAGAAAAACCAATGAACAGGTTTAAATATACAAGCAAACTACAATACAAATACTCCATCTCAAATTAATATATTATCTTAAAACATAAATAGATAGATTTGTTTATTTGGTGTAGGGAATATTTACAAAAAAAAATAGTACCAAAACAATTTTCATAACCTAATTTTGAATCCCAAAATTATTTTATATAAAAATATATACAACAAATTTATTGAACAAGATGTTTTTGTGGTTTGATTAATGAGTTACCAAGGTGATAATGTTGTGCCTTTCCCCCGCTATAATTTTCTGAATTTCTTAGTCCATGAAACATACTGAAATGAAATTACTTCAGCAGCCGTTTTCTTCTTCTTCTTTTTCCTGCAAAACTTATTATGTGGACCCTACCTTTTCACTAACTTATCAAACGTGTCCTTCCATTATCAATTTAGTCAAATAAACCCCTGTATTTTTTTATTTCAAGCAATCAAGTACAATTTATCAAAATTGAAAATTTATCTCAATCACTGGAGTAGTCTTCTTCAAGTTAACCTCTTTTTTTTCCATTCATATTAATTTCATCACTCACCCCACCATCTAAACCTTCTCATTGAGTGGTATCTTTTTTTTTCAATTCGGTAAATTGTACTTTATTGGCTGAAAATTGAAAATATAAAAATTTAGTTGACCTAAGTGATTAAAAAAAAGGGCTTTTTATGAATTAGTAAAAACATAAGGTGTAAATAATGAGTTTAACCCCATTTTATATCCTTGTCCCCGAGTAGTTTTGTACAATAGCTAGAACTATAAAATTATTTAAATTAATATCTGATAAGTTCAAATTTAACAAATCTAAAAAATTTAAAAAACAATTTTATGGGTTCGATCTACCATACCTAAGTCCATCTATTACCAAGGTGCATAGGCTCGGGGATGGTAGCCCCAGCCTATGCTGGGTGGTCGCTCAAGCTGGGCGTGTTGCCCAGCACCTACCCACATGCGCTCGGGCTACCATGTCAGAACCCAACGTGTTTTGTGTCCTGCCCCAACATGCTTGAGTATATGAAGCACGTCTAAAATCATTTTTCACCTCTCTAATAGGCTCAGACACCATCTCCGAGCCTAACACTCAATTGAAAATTTTTTCAGGACCTTACGCGAGTCTTTTAGTATTTTATTTTAATCCAATACATATTATTTTGAGTAGAATATAACTCAAAATATCATAAGAATAAAATTCTATTTTAGCACTTCCTCTCCACAAAAAGACAAGGTTCAATATCTCTTCATTCTTAACGTTTTTAAAGTATATATTTTCAGAGTTTATCTTTTTAAAATATCATCACACTTTTTTTTTTTATAAAATTACTAACTTAAGCATATAAGAGCCCTCATATTTATTAAAAATAATCTCTTATAAATACTAGTTACCGGTCACATTAGTTTACCAAATATACCACTAGTTATTAATTATCTTGGATTTTCATATTAAGCTACTAGACACCCTTACTAGGAGAATGAATTATATTACTTAAGATAATCATTTATTCAATATATTAATCTTATTTCTCAACTTATTGGATTTTGTGACCTCGTAAGTAACCAAATTATATCTTATTTCTTCTTGCAGCAAGTACAGTTAGAATCATTGAATTCATTGCCAGTTCTTTGAATGTGTCCCTAATTTTTGGCAATTCTTTGAGTTTTTTTGTTGGCATAGTCAGCGAGTTCTGAAGGTGATAAGCTTGTGTCCCTTTTCTTTTCCTCTAATTTTCTTATTTTCATAGTCCATGAACACATGCAATGAATACAATGCCCTAATAATTTCAGCACCCGTCTTCTTCTTCCCCCCCCCCCCCCCTTTGTAATGGAATACTTTTTGTAATATATATAGCTACAGAATTAACAGTCGTTCTATATTATTACAGCTAGAATCATGGAATTCATTGCCCGTTTCTAATATTTATTATCCATGTCCCTAATTAAACTCACGAGATTCTTTGAATGCATCCCTGATCATTAATTCTGGCAATTCTTTGCATTTATCACCATTCTTTTTTTTCTGATAAGCCCAGGATACAATGAACACAACAAACTTTAAATTAAGGGGAAGCTTGAAGATGCATGAGAGCTCAAAATTACCGGAGGAATGACGGAAAACCCTGACAGAACAGGCAGGCAACGATTAACAAAACGGGGAATGTCCTTTAAATAGGTTGATGAAGTAAAACCTACCTCAGACGCTCTCTCTAACTACCAATTACTCTTAAAAAATTTGACTATGGCAATTTGGAACACAAATTAGTAAAATGGAGGCATTATACTAGATTTATAATTAATGGGCTTGAATAACTTTCCAAATTATCATCAACTTGATAAAAAAAAAAAAAAAATCAGAGGGCTCCATTGAATTATCACTCAAGACTGATGGACCAAATTGAGTTTTTCAGTCAAACCGAATGGCTTGTCTCTTGTGGGTGGTGATGATGATGCTAGACGGCCATTGATGTACATGACATGGCCAACATGTTGATAGATGAGAATTAAATTACTCCCAAAAGCTGACAAAACACAGAAAGCTAGGGCAGAAAAGGACTTGCCCTCTACTCCTCCAAAGTCCAAACAAACAAAAATAAGAGGAAGAGGAAGGGATCGGACCCCATGCCAACCAATCCAACACTCAGATGTCCCCTCGTGTGGGCTAAGGTCCACCACCACCACCACCACCACCAAACAAAGCTCACTGTCACCTTCACTGAACCGAAACACGTGTGCAGCCATCACCGGTAGGTACACCATGGCAGCACTGTCCACATCTACGAGAGACATCACACGTGTGGACATTCAGAGGTCAGCTCAGTTTCCCTCCCGCGATCTAACCACGGAGGCCCAAACAGGTACATTGCAGTTTACAAAACAAACACAGCCTCGTCACAAACTCCTTATCCTTACAAGAAAGAGTACCTTTTTTAGGGGTTCGTACTGTCCTCTTAGAGGAGTATCCCTCCACTTGTTGGGCTCTCCTACTTGCTCAGGTAAAATGTTCTCTTCACTTTTACCGTATGGTCCCAATTCGAATGCCAATATTGCCTTCAAACCATTTCTTCTTCCATCCTTCTTGCCAGATGTCCAAGTGTCGCACCCCTTCCAATATGATTTCAATCCTTAAATTTAAGGGCTTATGACAAGTGCTCGTTTGAACGTTAACACAAGAATATTTTCAAGGTTTCGAATGATGAATGTATTCTGATAATTGCTGGCTAAATATATAGCTTAATAATGGCTATGGCTAGGTGCATTAATAGGTGTTCTTGGAGACAAAAACATCAAATTTGATTCTTTTGGATTGCGTGGGGAAGAATCGATTTGATTTCAAGGTCTCATAAGACTGTATCGTGATTTTAAAAGTATTGAAGACAAATCCTATCGCTAATCTTAATCAAGAATAGTTGAATAGTCACTCTAAATGTAGGGAAATTAATGAGACCATACTTTAAATTATTCGATTATATAGATTATAAAATAATATAAATTATATATTAATATCTTATTTAACAACTTAAATTATTGGATTAAAATGATTTTTTGACATGGTATTAAAGTTTTAATGACCAAGCGGTTACGAGTTTGAATCTCACAATTTCTATTTATTTGATGAAAATTAAATATAAAACAATGTGAACCTATACAAGTTTCAAGCTCAAAAGACTTTCACTTGAAAAAGCATGTTAGAAAATAATTTAAATCATATATTAATTAATAATTTAAGTTATTGAGTTAAAGATAGTTTTTTTTTAGAGTATTCGTAATTAACATGATAATTATTGTCAAATTTATTGTTGCTGTAATATAATGACAATTACAATTATCGTTGAGATACGATAGAAATCACTTTCTCGTAACTTTTTTTTATTATTATTTTTTTGTCAAAATCCCTCAAGTAGATCCTAGCAATTAATTCTTGAACGTGGCCGAGTTAAAGCCACGAGTGGATTGTCTCCCTCCTGCTCCAACAAGATCTTCTCGAGAGAAAGTGATGGTAATATATATCACAACATGCAAACATGACTAATAGCTGATGGATGGATATTGTTGAAATTCTACACTCATAATGGCCGATAGGGTTGTTAATTTTCTACATTGAATTTTATGTGCCAAAAGGCGAAACTGTTCAATTTATTTCTTGAATTCTGTAAAACTAAAAACTTTTTAATTTGCATGGTGAATGAATCCATGTTCTATAGTCTATACTTGCGCACAGTGGACATCGATGTTAATTGGAGAATACAATTATATCTTCACGCAGCAATGGCCACTTTTCTTTAACACAGCGGCCAAGAGTCGAGGCTATGCTGCAGAAACGTCCCTCCTGCAATGGCTTTGATTGCTACAAAGCCATTTCAATCATAACCCAAAAAAAGGGCCACTTCAATCAATGGCTCTGGTACCTACACCATTATTTAAGACATATTTCTCACAATGGTTATGCAAATGAAGGATGGGATATATAGTAGGGTTAGAGCCTAAAAAAAAACTTTAATTAGCCCTAATCCTATAGTGATGATTATGTATGAGAATTTTATTTTTACTATTTTTTTATTTTTATTCAGTGAGAATTTTCAAGTACTCAGTAAAAAAGTTCAGAATAATAACAAATTAGTGAGCCGACATTTCCTATTTATATATATAAACATAATATACAATAGTTAATATATATATATATATATATATATATATATATATTATAACACAAGAATAGATTTTTCCTAAATATATACAAGTCTTTAATACATAATATACTATAATACACCCCTGATCAAGCTTGGGATAACGGTTCAACCTGAAGCTTGATCTAAGAGCAGTAAAAAAAGTAGTGGAGAGAGGTTTTGTAAAAATATTTGAAAGTTGATCATTAGAAGAAATAAAGCGAATTTAAATGATTTTTTTAGCAACTCTATCACTTACGAAATGATAATCAACATCAACATGCTTAATACGAGTATGAAATATAGGTTTGGCAGATAAATAAGTAAAATCTATATTATAACACTAAATCATAAACATAGAAGGAAGAGTGATTTGTAGATCTGATAATAAATATTGAATCCATATGACCTCAAAAGTGCCATCAGCTAAGGCTTTATACTCATCCTCGGTAAAAGAATAAGCCACAACACGTTGTTTCCCTGACTTCCATGATGATTCCCTGACTTTCTATGATGTTGGTGTATGTCCAAAGAAAACAAGATAATCACCAGTAGATTTATGATCACAAACACTATCAGTCCAATCAACATCTGTAAAATCATGCAAGGAAAAAGAAGAGTTATGGGTGATATGAAGACCAAAGGAAATTGTACCTTTAAGATAACGCATAATGCATTTAACAATAACCCAATATATATATACAGGAACATGTATATACTGACAGACTTTTTATATAAATACAGTGACCAAATCATCACCATGATCAAGATCTTGAAAAGAACTATAAAGAAAAAAGAGTTTTACAGTGTAATGGCTTGGATATCAAGTTAAGAATAATAAAAGGCATAACATATTAGTTAGTCGTCAATCATTTCTGCTTATATATGTAGGATAATGTACAATAATTAATGTAAAAATTATAATACAAGAATAATAAATCTTTTCTAAATATATACAAGCTTTTAATATGTAATATACTATATAATAAGGAGTAAACCTCTCGTTGGAATTCCAATACTACTTTATTAAGAAAATTACTACACTTGGACTCAGTCATAATATGCAATCTTTACTTAAACTACTTGTTTTATAATATATTTATCAATATTAATAAATAGATTCAACTCCATCTATAATTAAGAAAAAGAACAATACTGGTTGAATTCTAAAAAAACAAAATTTTTAATTCCTAAAAAGGTTATTTTTTTTAGAATGAATCATAAAATATAGGTCAATTCCTTTTTTATTTATTTTTATTTATAGACCATATAAAATCCTAAATAACATAAAGTAAACTACTTAAATAACTTCTGAACTATACAGTACCACCATATTAGTATGTTATTTTAACTAGTAAAACTTTAAGAAGACTTAATAACAAGCTAATGAAAAACATAAAATATTAAAATTAAAAAATAATCAAATTACATCAAAATCCATCAAAAAATATTAAATCGAATCCTTGGTTATTTCCTTATAGGTTAATCAAAACACTTGCTAAGAAAATAATTGCAAAATCATCATGAAAACAATTACTTTTAACATAATATAATAATTTTATTTTTTAAAAAATAAGTGGGTTTGAGTTTTTTAAGTGATGATATTATACTAGTCTGTACTGAAATATCTATTAGAAGAGTAGTTAAGGAATTATGTAAAATATAAGGATAAACTAAGGGCAACTAGACTTGTAGTAATGTATTGAAAGTAAATATAAATTATAATAACAAATTTAATATTTAATCCCCTTTAATTATTTTAATATTTCAATTATTTTGTGCGGTTCTCATCCAACACGTAAAGGACACCAATAATTAAAAATAGAAAGGCTTTGACGATCTGGCACAAAAACCATAGATTTTTTTTATGATTCCATAATCTTGAATTGACATGAACAAGCTAGAAGGGTGTATTCCCAATTACAAAAAAATACAAGTTAATTAGCTTAATTGACATGATTTACGGGTTATAAAGTTAATTGACATGATTTACGGGATATAAATACACGTTCAAACCAGATTAAAAACTGAAATTGTGCCACCTTGTTGGGTGGCAAATTAAAAGCCGAGGAAAAAGAAAGGGTCTTTGGAGAGTAAAAAAATGTTAAGAACTAAAGTAGATCGATAGCGATAATTAGCTGGAGGTGGCTTTCGAGGGACCCATCTGGTCTAGCCTAATTGACAACGGGACCCATACCTGTAAGTAGAGTGGACCCCAGATTGGCTGGCCACCATTGGAGAATAGACCCGAACCAGACAACCGGAGAGAGAGCTCATAATGCAGTGTCATAAATCAGCAAGAGTAGTGGACCCTGTGTGTCTCTTGGGTTCCAAATTATGATTTGGGTGCGCACCATTTAGCCGTTTTTATGCCAGCAGGCGCAAGAAAAAGCAGAGAAGGGGTTAGGGGTCTCTTTATGCCAAAGCCACATGCAATTTTGCTAATTTGGTTCGATACATTAGGACCATTTAGGGTTCGTGTGTCGGTGCCATGGAAATAGAATGGTCACCTTTCTCTAGTATGAACGTAAAGTTAACTCCTCGTGTCCAAAAAGTAAATGGTCCATAGATCGCAAGAATACTGTAGAACTGGATTCAAAGAATGTTTGATTAATCATGCCAAGATTTATATCACCATTAAATGTGTAATTAAACCCATGTATTTTCTTTGCATAGCATGAGACGTTTATGAACTTGGGTTCGAAACTTATCTTTTTTAGAGGGAAAAAAATAACAGTTATGCTTTTATCTATATTTTTTATAGAGATATTAAAAAGTATGATAAAGTTACAGTTTAAAGTATTTTTTATTTTGAAAAGTATTAAAATAATATTATTTTTATTTTTTAAAAATTATTTTTAATATTATCATATCAAAACAATCTTAGAACATAAAAATAAATTAATTTAATAATAGCTACGTACGTACTCAATATTCAAAAAAGCTATCCCCCAACTCATATGTTTTGGAGGTCTTAGAGTAATTGGATTGTCAGGAGAGTTAGAGGCAATATTTTTCACCGTCGCATGCATACATTTCGTGTCATTAGAGAAGCTCAATCGAAGATTTGTTCGCTATCTTTAACTCTTTGTTACCTATCCACTCGGTCTAATCAAATATATATATATAAAGACACATTATCAATTAAAAGCAACTAGCTCGACACTTTCTGCTGCATTTCAACGAAGCTCATCCAATCCAAATCCCAATAATTTTAGAGATTAGCTTCGCAAATTGACATGCATTGCGTTACTCTTACGTGCAAAGGCCGTTTCTGAAGTGTTTATTGGGCTTGGGAGGATCAGGAAAATGCACATTTTTTTTTAACTGCGATCTCAATGAGTAATTAATAAGAATTATTGATGCTTATCTTCTTAAAATAATTGTGGAGATATAGTTTATATATCACACACGTACGACGTAATGTTACACAATCAAGAGAGAAAAGGCACACTTTTACTAGTGACTTGAAAAGCTGTCTCTATCGTTAGTCGTTTCAAAATAAAATAAAATGGCAAATTAATTAGTTAGCCATTTTTTTTTTCAAATGCCATAGCTTCTTCCTATGGCATAAAAATAGCCTTTCTTCGCCCTGAGGGCCTTGGCTCGGCGGTGGGAGGAGTTTGTTTTCTTCTGCTGGTCCTGAGTTTGAGTTTTCATGTGCATACTTGTCATCCTCGTGGTGTCTTATATACCCACTGGGTTTGTAGGGTATTCAGTAAGCCGTGAGATTAGTCGCGGTGCGCGCAAGCTGGCCAGACACCCACGTAAATAAAAAAAAAAATAGCCTTTCTTCGATTTTATCTTGAGATTTTACTTCAACATTTGCTAAAGAAATACACATCATCCATAAAATACCCAAAATAATTACTTTTTTTTCGATCATCCCAAATAAAATTCAAAGGAAAATGGAAATTTGCATTTTTATACCTACCTTTAATTTTTAATTATAGTTATAATATCTAACTCAACTCAATAAATTAACCAAAAATTGGTGTTTAGTTTGGGTTAAGTTTAAAAATAATAAATTCAAATTTAATTTAATTTAACCTAAACAATTTAGTTCTAGTTTGATTTTTTTTAAAAAAAAATTGAAACAAATCAATTAAGATTAATTTATTAATATTTTTTTTATTAACGTAGATGTCCGAACTAGCTTGTGTATATCTTGATTAATTTTATAAATTTTGAAATTAATAATAATAATAATAATAATATAAATCCCTAATAATTATTACATTAATAATTATAATGCTCGAGCTTGACAATATGCAGGATGTAGGAAGTAAATTTAAAATTTCTTTTTAAATTGGATAGGTGGGCTATTGACTTGTGGTTTTCAAGGTTGAATTAATAAGAGGAAGAATTCCTTGATGCGTGGCAGTGGCTCATGGGGCTTGACCATTCCCACATGTAAATATGCAAAAACTTGAATTCCTCCAAATCTAAAGAGCAAAATAATAAGCCCTAGCTAGGGTCTCCCCCACAAACATCATGCCCTTGCCCATCAAGGACAACCCATGTGGGCCCAACTCACATGGGCGGCACCAAACCTCCACTCATGATTAATCCAATGCTCCTCATTCCTTCCAGCGGAATCCATGGTCGCATCTTGACCGTTCATTTCAGAGTCACGGTATTCAATGTGATCGGCCCAGCTTTGTCCCCTCCTTGTCCCCAAAATGCAATGACAACTTTCTCTATCTTGCCGTTCATGTGACAGAGACAATTTGCTGCCCATCTCCAAATTTGTGCTTTCAGATTCCTCTCTCCAATGTTCTTACTTCACTCTCTCTTCAGGGTGTGTGTAATCCACTTCCCAGATCAAAATCTTTTTTCAAAAAATGAAAACTTAATGCGTGCAAGTCTTAATATTTGAAACCTCATGATTTCGTTATTAAAAAGAGAGAAGAAAAGAATTCGTTTTAGGGCATGAATCACCTCATTTAAATGATTAAATCTAAAAGATTAGCATTCCAATATTTTAGCAAAGTAATTGTCAAATTGCAATATATATTTTTATATTGAAATACATGTATATACGAGTAATATTTCTTATATATATATATAACGGGTTATTTTTTTTATTTTTTTTTATTTTTCATAATTAGTTTTTGTAATAATTTAAAATTAATTGTATCAAGCATGCAAATGATAAGAATTTAGGTTGTAATTTTAAGAAAAGGCTCCATGCATGCTTGATCGTCAACAAAAAAAAAATTACAAAACTTATTCTACTTAATTATAAAACTTGGGTTTAACATTTCCATATCTTATAGTTAAATCTTTTATTTTTTATGTTATATATCTTAAATATTCTTATATATATATATATAACGGGTTATTTTTTTAATTTTTTTTAATTTTCATAATTAGTTTTTGTAATAATTTAAAATTAATTGTATCAAGCAAGCAAATGATAAGAATTTAGGTTGTAATTTTAAGAAAAGGCTCCATGCATGCTTGATCGTCAACAAAAAAAAAATTACAAAACTTATTCTACTTAATTATAAAACTTGGGTTTAACATTTCCATATCTTATAGTTAAATCTTTTATTTTTTATGTTATATATCTTAAATATTTTATAATTTTATGATGGACATATAATTTTATTTATAATGAGTTATTTTTATCTTGCATCTATTTTTAATAACTTGATTTATCCTTACGAGATTAGGCCCTAAGCATTAATTACGGTTTTTTTTTTCTCTAGTTATTATTGTACTATATGTTAACTTTGAACTCATATATATAAGAGTTGTTATTAGAATTAATGATAAGTAGTTCTATCAATTAACTAAAATTAAAGGAATTTATTAGAAACATATTTAATTTTTTATTCACGCGCCATGATGGGTGAAGATAATATTGTTTTTGTTTTCCCAAACAATACTGTTCTTTGCCTTTAATTAATTTCAATTGCCAAGTTGCTTATATAACGTAGGCATGCATTTGCTTCAGCCATCTCAGAGTGCTTTGCAACCACACAGGAAATACAGAGAAGTTAATTCGCAGCCACTTTAGAAGAGAAATAAACTTCATTTCATTCAAGATCGCTGAACAAAGAAACGAAAAGTATGGAATTTGAGGGAGATCTTAATCTTGATGCAACAGAGCTTAGGTTAGGCCTCCCCGGGACTGCCACAAAACAGTCAGAGAAGCAAACACCTAACTCAAATCTTGCCAAGAGCAACAAAAGATCATTGCCTGACATGAATGAAGATCCTGCAGGATCATCAAGGGAAAATTCTAGCACTGTGTCATCAAATGAAGAAAAAAGCCATGACCAAGAAACTGCTCCTCCACCCATCAAGTAAGTTTGCCACCTTCTTCTCTTCACAATGAGAAAATCCTAGCTAGAGGCCTCGATGGATTGTGTCAAAACATGTTAAATATATATATTCTTGTTTATTCCTTCCAGTGATCTGGGTTTTTTAGTACTTTGGTGATGATTAGATGTTTGAGGGTTATGCATGCATGGTTTGAATAATAAGCTAATTTTAGGATGGATTGGTGTGATTTTATAGGTCACAAGTGGTAGGGTGGCCACCAATCAGATCTTACAGGAAAAACTGTCTACAAGCAAAGAAACAAGAGGCTGAAGCTGCTGGACTTTACGTGAAAGTTAGCATGGATGGTGCTCCTTATCTCAGAAAGATTGATTTGAAGGTTTACAAAGGATATCCAGAACTCCTCAAGGCCTTGGAAGAGATGTTCAAATCCAAAGTTGGTACGTATCATTTTTCCCTTTTTTTCTCTTTAAACTAACTACACAACACTGTAAAGAGGTTGATTTAATTAATATGAGAACAAAATACATATGTTTGTGAATTTAAAATTAAATACACGTATATTTCTTTTTGCAGGTGAGTATTCGGAGAGGGAAGGGTATAATGGATCAGAACATGTACCAACATATGAAGACAAAGATGGAGATTGGATGTTGGTTGGAGATGTTCCATGGGAGTAAGTTCTTCTCTTGTTGCTCTTAGATTGCAATTTCCTTATTAATAGAAAAGGAGATTAGTCAAACAATTACTCCATTGTTTAGCTAAACTTACACTTGTTTTTCCCCCTCTGAATACAGTATGTTCATCAATTCATGTAAGAGGCTGAGAATCATGAAAGAGTCAGAAGCTAGAGGTTTGGGTTGTGCTATTTAAGGCCTCACACATGCAATTCAGGCCCCTAACAAAAGATGAAGAAGAGATCAGAAAGAGTTGCACTTTTAGCCTGGGTTCTACGAGAAGAAATATCAAATATTGATCAATTTTATCACCCAGAAAGAAAAAAAAGTGGATCTGGATTTTTCCTTTGTTGGATTGCATGTAACAGAAGATTTTAGAAGGATTTGTTAGGATATCACAGATCTGCATGTATAGTTGGCAAGTTTGCTTCTTGAATGCAATTGTACAAAGAGTTCTACATCAGATCACAAGTTTCTCCATGTAGCAATGGAATAGATCATATTTAATTACATATAAATGATGCAAAATACTTTTCAATGACATGTTAGAGGTATGTGCTGAAGTTTTATCTGGTTAGGGTGCGTCGTTGGAGCTACAAGATAGAGAGGGATCGATAACATATTCCTTTCGTTTTCCTTTTAGAAAAAAACTTGGAAGGAATTACAAAGATCAGATTCGAGGCCTTTGCTCTCTCCCCCTTTGCTTTGCTTTGTGGTAGAACTGAATATTGTTGAACTAAAGACTCATCAGGTAGTATCAAGGGGATGAGAATTGGATGCTCTTGACATATTTTCTGTCATTTAGTAGAATTAAAAGCTTTGCGAAATCAAAAAGAGAATAAAAAAATAAGATATGCTCTAATCATAGCGGGCAGTTCACAGTTGTATACGAATTTATATATATATATATATATATATATATATATTATTATCTTCCCTACAATAATTTTCATTGGAATGAGTCAAATGACTATATGATATTTCATATATCTATGATCTATATTTTTTTTATAGATCATGTTGTTACTTTAAACTACAGCTTCTGGATGCACCACCATGCGTGATATTTTATTGATCATTGAACTTGGAAATTCTCACATTAAAGAACCACCATGCGTGATATGTGTGTGTGTGTGTGTGTGTATAGAGTATGAGTGATGATAATAATTAAAAAAAAAAAAAAAAGGAAAATGACTATCATCATTGCCTAAATCCAACCTTATTTGACTTTCTAATAGAAGAGAGAGAGAGAAGGACGGGGGGAGAGAGAGAGAGAATTATGACTGTCGCCATTACATCATAACACACCCACTTTGCACCAAGTAGATTGTATTTTATTAACAAAATTAGTGTGTGATTAATGAATAAAAAAAATGATTGGCTTTTTCTGGTCAAAACAATAGGAATTGCATGTGACATTGTTCTTTCTTTTATGCAGGAACAATATAGCTTTCATTATTATAATTGTGAAAAATCTCACCCATAATCTTACCATAAGTATTGTCACTTCCGACACAATCATCCCAATTACTAATTACCTATGACTCTTATCTTATGGTGTTTTTGTTGATTGGCTGGCCGCTAATTAAGTCTTCCTCTGCTGCACTTCCCTTATAATTAGCTCCAGTCTTGATGCTCCCTTCATGGTCTGGAATTATGTTGGCTTTTGATCTGAGCTTTTGTTTTATGCTTTGATCGATCTGGCTTCGCACTTCTCCTTCGATCGGCCAATGTTACTACTGAACCTTGTGCGGACCAATCCCTTATTTTTTTCATCAATTGGAGCTCAACTGATAGGGTTGTATTTTTTCCTAATCTAGGTAGAATGTTTTTTTAAAAAAATAATTCAGTGTCACCTAATGTTGAAGGAAGGGGCATCAAGGCGAGTTATAATTATACATAAAAGGAGTAAGATTTAAAAAGAAAAAGAAAAAGAAAAAGAAAAAGTCTTTACAGAACTAGAAATCATAACCAGTTTATAAAAATTCTAAATAAAAGACTTATTATGTAATAAAAAAATGGATATCATCTTATATATTCTACTTAAGATAAGATGTATTGTTATATATTTTCAATGATTTATGTATTTATGTAGTATGTCTAAACTTATATGTTATTTGAGTTTTGTATTTATTATTCTTTAACCAATGTTCAAAGAACAGGGCTCAATATTGGACATTACCATCTCAGTGTTATTTGATTAATAAAAAAGCTAAATTAATTGGCCCTATTATTTATTAATTAACATTCAAAGGACAAGCTCGATATTAGATCATTCCATTCTAGGTTATTTTATATAAGATAGGATTATTTAATATGCAAGATTAGATACCTATATATGGTCATGGTCCAATAACCATATACTAAATAACATCCAAAGAGCATGGCACAATATTGAACCATTCTATCATAGGTTAAAGTACATGGTGGGAATACTTATTATTATTTGAAAGATTTACATTACCTATTAAATAACGTCCAAGCAATAGGGCTTGTTATTTGACCATTCCATCCCAAACTACTTAATAAATAGTAGGACTAACAAATCAATTTTTAAAATTATGAAATGGAATGATTATACGGTGACCAAAACTTTTTTTCATTAACATCCTAGAGATCATGTATTAATTGATATTATTATTCACTTATCAACATGGAAGAACGATGTCTAATATTAGTATGGGTTGATTAGTAATTAATAAAAACAATTAATTAATTGATCATTTTTTGATTCACCTTATAACCCGATAATCAACATCTAAAAGGCAAAGCCTAATATAAAACCATTTCATATTGGGTCAATTAACAATTAATAGGAACAAGTAATACAAAAATACAAAGTTGAGATTAATATATATATATATATATATATATATATATATATGCACATGTTTCTCTTTAAGAGAATAGGTTTTGGTGTTATTGTAAGGAATGATAAAAAGAGTGGTCATATCACTAAAAGTTACATAAGCCATGTCAAACTTATTTTGTTAAAATTAGGATTAGAAATGGGATATCTACATATTTCCTGCCACTTAACAACTTTACGGTGGTTTTTTATTTTAGCTAACAACTCTCTCGATGTTTCAAAAAGCGTTGTGGAAGATGTTATACATAGATCATCATTTTTTTTTTCATTGCATCAATACTAGAAGAAAGGCTAGTATGGAAGCATATTTTCTTTAATGTGCATTTGATATTGTGGTGTATAGTGCTTTTTAAAAGTGATTTTCGCTTGAAAATACATCAAAATATTTTTTAAATTTATTTTTTATTTTTAATATTAACACATCAAAACCATTAGAAAACACTAAAAAAACATCGATTTGATGTTCTTTCAATGCTCTAAAATGTAAAAACAAATTATTAGCTGGTTTTACTTATGAGCAATGAACATATGTAGATTAAGGAATATCCATTTTCCAAGTGTTTATATAGTCTTAACCGAATATATAATTTGAAATTGCTAAAAGAAAATTAAAAATAACATAAAAATAGGTTTTTTTCTATCATGATTTCTAGTTATCTTAACTTTAATAAACTTTATTTTATATTAAAATTAAAAGAAACTTTAAACCACTGGAAAAAACATTATGAATGTACCTAGTGAATCCACAATGTTGTTTTTTTTTTTTATTATTCATTTTGACCCTCTCCACACGAAAAAAAAATACTTGCAATGAGAGTATTATGATCTTTTTCATAGGACACATCTATTTTTTAAAAATTCATTGTGACATAAATGTTTTTTTTTTTTACATATAATTTGAATAGTTGAGTTAGTAAATTAACATTTTAGGTTAAAAAAAATAAACTTTTTATCCAGGTGCTTTTATGGTCATTTTTTTTAATGAATAGTAAAAAAGCTTTAATGCCCTCTCAAAATCAAATAATTTTAAAACTTCTTTACACAAGATTTTTCATCTTTATCTTTAGTTTTTTTTGTCATTTTTAGGTGGGTTCGGGGGCATTCCTGTTTTTCAATAATATAAAATATTTTTTAAAAAAAAACGTTGTTGATCGTGAGAAACATGTGTTACTAAGTTGACGCTACTCGAACCCTTCGAATAGCATGTGTTGGCAATGTTTTGATGTCAAATATCACCTTTCATTATAGCATTAGAAGCGCGTCAACATCCTCTTCTTAGTGGTATGGCTCATGTGTGTGGAGGCATGACAGTTGGGCTTCAATGATTTTTTCTATACTCCTCTTTCTTTTTTCTCTCTTCTCTTCGTTAAAGTATGATGATTTCCTCTTATTTGTCTTATAAATTTAATTTGATCCTTTTTTTATTGTTATTTTTATTTTTATTTTTTTTTATCTTCTTTTAATTGATTTTCTTTTTCAATTTCATCCATATCATTTGATCTAATTTGACTTTTTTTTATCAAATATTTAAATATTTAATTATATGTGTGTACAAGCATTTCAATTTATATTTGAAGAATTTTTTATATTCAAAAACATGTTATAAAACCTATATATTTATGTTTTATTGGAAAAAAAATTATTTAATCGGCAGTAAAGCACAAATCTAATAACTAATAAAATCACTGAACCTTGTTCAAGGGGGATGAGGGCTTTGATTTGAAAAATTTATGATACAAAACTTCACTAAAGTCAAGTTTGAGATTGAATTAAAAAATATATTGATTAAGTAAAACGTAGTTGGCTGATTAATTCAGTCAAAATCCATCATTTCAACTTCAAGGAAAATAATAATAATTTAATAAAAATAATTTACTCGAAATTCATTTGAATTAAATCAATGAATTAATAAGGCATGCCCTTTTCCAAGTTTAATCTCTAAACTAAATCATACAACTATGCATTAAACAATGAAAACAACAGCAAAACCTATGAAAATACTGTACATAGAAAGAAAAGATAAGGAATGGCGACGAGGCAAACGAAACTTGGTTTCATTTGAGATTGTAGTCAAAATAGAGACAGGTCAAAATTCATTTTTTTTAATTTTAAATTATTTTAATATATTAATATGAAATTAAATTATTTTAAATTATATATTTTAATTTTTTTATATATTATTATTAAAATTAAAATTTAAAAACTAAAATATATATTATTTTAATCTCGTTTGTTTTTGCATTTTAAAAGTAATTCTGAAAACATTTAAAAAATTTTATTTTTTATTTTAAATTAATATTTTTTGATGTATTTAAATCATTTTAATACATTAATTTTATAAATAATTTAAAAAAATTTTAAAAAAATTATTTTTTTATATTTATAAATAAAACCTACTAACCAAAACTATATTTTCAAACATTCCTCTTTAAATCCATTACTTCCATGCTCCTGAAAACATAATATTAAAGAATTCTAAAAGGCGTGGGGAAAACACTGTAGCTTCCCCACGCCTTTTAATTATACTTAATATAATAATAATAATAATTATTATTATTATATATAATAATTATTATTATATTATTATTTTTTTCTCTTCTGTAGCAGTTTTTTTTCATTTTTTTTTCTTTTAATTATTTTGACATGTTTTTTTTTTTACCCAAAATTGACTTTTTTTCTCTTTTTTTTAATTTTTTTTCAAAATTATCTTTACTAATTTTTTTAAATATTGAGCTGGTTGAAAATTTAACTATGTAGCTTTTTTCTTTAAAACATTGTAGATTGCTATAATATTCTCATACATTGTTTTTTTTTTCCTTTTTATGATTTATTTATTCTTTTCTTTTTCAAAATGATCTTTGTAGATTTTATTTTTTTTATATTAAGTTGGTTGAGAATTTAGCTTTGTAGTTTTTTTTTTTTAAAAAAAAAACAATATGAATTGCTACAGTGTTTATTCTGCATGGTTTTTGTTTTGCTGCAGTGTTTCCCCACATAATTTTTTAAAAAATTATCTTTATCGAATTTATTTTTTCAATATTAAGCTGGCTGATAATATAGCTTTAGCTTTCCCCACATGTTTTTTTTATTTCTTCTATTTCTTTTTCTTTTTTTCCAAAATTGTCATTTTTTACATATTTTCTTTTTTTTTTGTTTTGTTTTTTTTAGAATTATTTTTGTTGATTTTATTATTTTTTTTGGTATTGAGCTGGTTGAAATTTTAGTTTTTTTGGTTTTTTCTTTAAAACATTGTAGCTTTCCCCGCGTGTTTTTTTTCTCGCTTTTATTTCTTTTTTTTACATGTTTTTTTTACCCAAAATTGAATTTGTTTTTAAAAAATAGTCTTTGGCAATTTTTTTTTTATATTGAGCTGGTTGAGAACTTAGCTTTGTAGCTTTTTTTTTTTAAGAAAAAAACAATATAGATTGCTACAGTGTTTCCCTTATATGGTTTTTGTTTGTCTGCAGTGTTTCCCCCACATGTTTTTTTTTTAAATTATCGTTGTCGAATTTATTTTTTCAATATTGAGTTGGTTGAGAATTTAGCTTCAGCTTTAGCTTTCCCCACATTTTTTTTTGTTTTTTTAAATTTTTCCCAAAATTGTCTTTCTTCTTTATATTTTTTTTTCATAATTATTTTTGTTGATTTTATTTTTTTACTATTGAGCTGATTGATAATTTAGTTTTTTAATTTTTTTTTCTTTAAAACACTAGATTGCTGCAATGTTTCTCTACATGGTTTTTTATTAAATAATTTTTTTTTCAGAATTATCTTTGTCGATTTTATTTTTTTTATATTAAGCTGATTGAGAATTTAGCTTTGTAGTTATTTAAAACACTGTAGATTACTACAGTGTTTTCCCACATGATTTTTGCATTGCTACAGTGTTTCCCCACATGTTTTTTTTGTCAATGTTTTTTTTCCAAATATGTTTTTGTCAAATTTATTTTTTTCATACTGAACCAACTAACAATTTAGCTTTTTTTCCTTAAAACATCGTTGATTGCTACAGTGTTTTTCCATATGTTTTTTTTTGTTATGTTTTTTTTTTTTTTAAAATGGTCTTTGTCGTTTTTATTGTTTTTGATATTGAGCTGGTTAAAAATTACAACTGTAGATTTTCTCATGAAACACTTTAGATTGTTATAGTGTTTCCATGGATGTTTTTTTTTCCTTTTGTTTTTTTTTTATATTTTTCAAAATTATCTTTATTGATTTTTTTTTAATATTGAGCTGGTTGAGAATTATAGTTGTATATTTCCTCACAAAACACTATAGATTGCTACAATGTTTTCTTAAATGATTTTAATATTTAGTTGGTTGAAAATTTAGCTTTAACTTTCCCCACATGTTTTTTTTTCCATTTTTTTATTATTTGTTTTTTGCTTTTTTTTTCTTCCAAAATTGTCATCTTCTTTTTTTTCATTTTTTTTTGTTTTTTTTTATAATTGTTTTTTTCAATTTTTTTTCTAATATTGAGCTGGTTGAGAATATAATTTTGTAGTTTTTTCCTTTAAAATATTGTGGATGAATCCACAAGAATGTATTGTATGCCAATAATGCACAAGCATGCCACAATGCCACAATAATAATATAATAATTACAAATCCACAATAATGCACAAGCATGCCATAATGCCCGCGGCATCGCGCGGGCATGTCACGTCTTTTACTAATATATTTACTTATTAATATATTATATTATTATAATTATAATTATAAATATTATTATATTGTATTGTATTGTATTATATTATATTATATTATATAACTATTTTTTTCCTTTTTTTTCTTTTTAATTTTTTTTGTTTGATTTAGTTTGTTAATGTTAATTTTTTTTTAATTTAGTTATCAGATTTTCATGATACGGATCTTGGGTTTGATGGGTTAGCCTTATTTGACGAGTTAACTCAGATTTTTTTTAAATTATTTTTTTCATTTATTTTAGTTTGTGTAAAGTTAATTTTCTTTCTATTTAATTATCATACTTTCATGACACGTATCCTGGGTTTGACGGGTTAACTTGGTTTGATGGGTTAACCCAGTTAATTATGGGTAAACCCATCATTTATTTTTCTATTTAGTTATCAAACTTTCATGATGTGAATCCCAGGTTTTACGGGATAACCTGGTTTAAAGGGTTAACCCAATTAATTCAATTTTTTTTTTCTTCATTAGTTTTTTCCTTTCTGTTGCTTTTTTTTCTTTGTTTTTTTTAATCAATCTATTTAATTATCACACTTTTATGACACGACCTTATATTTAGACCCACATCCAATATTCTTGGGTCCAGTGTTGTAGCCAGACTCACTTAAACTTGGGTCATGCAAGTTTAATTTTATTATTAATATTATAAATATTACTCTTAGGTCAGACGTTGCAGCCAAACCCAAGTTTCTTGGATATAACTTTGCAGAAAAACCCAAGATTTTTAAATTTTTATTTGTTTTAATAATTTTTATGCAAAAAAAAATGACCCGCGGCATCGCGCGGGTCAAGTGTCTAGTTAGAAAAAATGGAGCGGGCCGCAACGCCCAAAAAGCTTCTAATCATCATAAATAGCAAGCAGATTAGCAAGCTAATGCTTCTCTCTATTCTTTTACAAAAGAAAAGAAAAAAAAGAGAGGGGAGAGCCGGGAAAAGGCCTCGAATTTCCTGCAGACTCCAATAATCTGACATCTCTCTCCCCTTCCGAAACCTTAAAAAAACACAGAACATAAAAGTAAAAGAAAACAAAACCTAGTCTTCTGTTTCTGTCTCCAAAAACCCTAGCTTCTTCTATTATGCCTTCATAACAGTAATAGTAATACGCAAATCCAGTAACAAACCAAAAGAAGAAATAAAGCCCTAACTCTTGAAGACCTGGAATGGCTGAGTTAGGGCAACAAACTGTGGAATTCTCGACTCTCGTGAGTCGAGCTGCTGAGGATTCGTTTCTTTCTTTGAAAGAATTGGTGGACAAATCCAAATCCAGCCAACAATCTGATTCTGACAAGAAGATTAGTCTTTTGAAGTACTTGGTTCACACTCAACAGCGTATGCTTAGACTCAATGTCCTTGCTAAATGGTGCCAACAGGTCAAGAAGATTTTTTTTTTGCTTGGTTGGGTTTTTGTGATAAAGAGTTAATTTGATTCACACTCAACAGCGTATGATTAGACTCATTGTCCTTGCTAAATGGTGCCAACAGGTCAATAATATTTTTTTTTTTTATTGGTTGAAGAAGGAAATTTTGGGTTTTTGCTCTAGACTTGAATACTTTTGAATTTAGGGTTTGTTGAGATTTTTATGTGTTGTAAAATTGTGGCTGTAAATTGGAATGAAGGATTGAATTTTTGGGCTATTGTTAAAAGATTGCTAGTTTAGTTTGGGAATGCTGGTCTCTGGAGTATTTGGCTCATTTGGGTGATTTTGATTTTTTTTTAAATTGGAAATTTGTGGCTACAGGCAAGTCATTGGTTGGGTGACTAATTGGATAAAAGAGTGTGCAAGTTTTGGTTTGTTAGTTTAATTTTTTAATTTGTTATTGGTTGTTTTGGTGAGTTTAGGATCTATTCGAAATGTAGAAGGAAGAAATTCTCAAGCATTTTCTTGGGACTTGATTTGTTGGAAATGCTAGGAAATTTGGTAGATTGCTAACTGCATTCCAGTAATTATATTAGCGTTCCTTATAAAAGATGAAATCAGATATATCTTCATTCGCAGTAATTTGAATTAAAATTTTCCTCTAAAGTTTTGAACTCAGGAGGAGATACTATAAATTTGCTTGGTTTTTGACTCAATAGTCGGTGGAAAAAAATCTCATACCCCCCTCTCTAAATTTAAGTCAATGCTGTGTGCAATTAGAAAAAAAATATGAACATGCTTGTATTGATGGTATTGAATCAGTATTATCACATGAGATTAGAAACCAACAAACCTTTGTATACATGGTGGGTTATTGCAATCATGGTTTGTTGGTCGAGATGAATAGGACAAAATTGCAGAATAGGCATCTGCTTCTGTCCATAGTCCTCGTGTACAATCTTATGTGAAAGCATTATGAACATTTGAAGTTTAGAAGGTGGCAACCTTTTATGTACAAGGACAAAATAAACTAGTGAAAAAATTTCCAACTTCCCAAGTCATTAACTTCATCATCAAAACTCAATATTCTACAATAGCTCAAGAACGCATGTCGGGCCTCAAGTATTTCCCAAGCATTTGAAATTTAAAAAGTCTTAATTTTGTTAAAATCTAATGTGTTATAGGTAATTTTATGCTTCGGATTCTTGTGTAAGTTATGGAATGGAAGGCCACTTTAATGTTCAAATAATACTGATTTTTAACTCAACTTTTGTTTTGCAGGTTCCATTGATACAATATTGTCAGCAACTTCAATCAACCTTGTCAAGTCATGATACTTGTTTTATCCAAGCTGCAGACTCTTTATTTTTCATGCATGAGGGCCTACAACAGGCTCGTGCTCCTAGCTATGATGTTCCATCTGCTATAGAAGTACTCCTAACTGGATCTTATGAGCGTTTACCAAAATGTATAGAAGATGTGGGTATCCAGGGAACATTAACTGAGGTTCAGCAGAAGCCAGCTTTGAGAAAGTTGGACACACTTGTGCAATCCAAGTTACTTGAAGTTTCATTACCAAAGGAAATTTCCAAGGTGAAAGTGTCTGATGGTACTGCATTGCTTCGTGTGGATGGAGAATTTAAAGTTTTAGTTACTCTTGGCTACAGAGGGCACCTTTCAATGTGGAGGATACTACATATGGAATTGCTTGTTGGTGAGAGAAGTGGATCTGTGAAACTGGAAGAATTGCGACGGCATGTTCTGGGAGATGATTTGGAGCGCAGAATGGCTGCAGCAGAGAATCCATTTACGATTCTATATTCAGTTCTTCATGAACTTTGTGTTGCATTAGTTATGGATACTGTTCTAAGGCAAGTACAAGCACTCCGTCAAGGAAGATGGAAAGATGTAATTCGGTTTGAGCTCATATCTGATAGCAGTAGTAGTAATGCCACTCAGCTAAATCAAGATGGAGAAGCTGATTCAGCTGGTTTACGAACACCAAGTTTGAAAATTATATATTGGTTAGATTTGGATAAAAACTCGGGCACATCCGACTCAGGGATTTGCCCATTTATAAAAATTGAGCCAGGACCTGATCTACAGATAAAATGTATTCATAGCACTTTTGTTATAGATCCTCTAAATGGAAGGGGGGCAGAATTCTCCCTTGACCAGAGCTGCATCGATGTTGAGAAGTTGCTTCTCAGAGCAATATGTTGTAATAGATATACTCGTTTGCTTGAAATTCAGAAAGAGCTGGGAAAAAATGTTCAGATCTGCCGTGCTGCAGGTGACATTATTCTCCAGTTCCACATGGATGAACCTGATGTTGACCATAAAAAGGTTGGTTTTCATTTAATATGGATTTTTCAACACATTTTGCTTGAGCTTTTAGAAATTCTCAAATCAAGAAACTTGTGGTGCATAAATAGTGAAGGAGCCTTAGTTCCTCTGGTGTGTTTAAGACTGTCTTCATGGAGGATAATTACCTTTTTGTTTGGTGCATTTATTTTTTTGTAGCTATGATCTTAAAGGCATATCATTCCTGAATTATTCTTTTCCCTTTATTGAATTCTATATGCAGAAAGAAACTAAGTCTGATGGTGGGGATCAAGAGGGGCAGGAAGTACTGCATGTTCGTGCCTATGGATCATCGTTTTTTACCCTTGGAATAAATATAAGGTGTCTTCCCTTGACCCATGCATATGGAACAATTTTTATTTCATCTGCATGTCTACTTCTAGGTTGTCTAATTCTTCCTTTGTGTGTGGAAAAGCTAAAACAGGGGCATAATAAGGATTTTATAACTCTCAATTTTCTTTTCTCTCTCTTTTAAGGATAAATGGTCATCATCTAGTATGCATATGCATAAAGAAGGGCAATTTAGACTACTGGTATTGATATGCTAAAAAACACTTGAAGAAGCTGTCCATCCTTGTGTATAACAAACTTCTTTGTTTCATAGTAGAAACCATACACAATAAGGCTCTGTTCTATTACATTTAATGCCTGTTAGGGGATGCATTTCTCACATTTTCTACATTGTCTGAGTTTCATTTTTTCTTGCAGGAATGGCCGTTTTCTCCTCCGATCATCCCAAAATATAATTACACCTTCAGTGCTGATAGATTTTGAAGAAGCTTTAAATCAAGGAAGCATAACTGCAGCTGAAGTTTTCATTAGTTTGAGGAGCAAAAGTATCTTGCACTTATTTGCATCTATTGGCAGGTTCTTAGGTCTTGAGGTAACTTTTAATTTTGAGAAAAAAAATGAATGTCTTATTAGATCTGATTAAATGGCTCTGAATTTTGAATTTCGCCTAGGCATTCATGGGTAAAAGTCACTAAATCATAGGATATGAATTTTGCAGGTATATGAACATGGTTTTGCTGCAGTGAAAGTACCTAAAAACCTTTTGAATGGTTCAACTATGCTGCTAATGGGGTTCCCAGACTGTGGGAATTTGTATTTTCTGCTGGCACAACTTGATAAGGATTTCAAACCTCTGTTTAAGTTGCTGGAGACACAACCAGATCCATCTGGAAAAGTTCATTCGTCTAATGACTCAACTGCTGTAATGCGCATGAAGAAGATCGATGTTAACCAGATGCAGATGCTTGAAGATGATCTGAGTATTGTTGACCTGGGAAAATTGAATCATCTTTTGCCTAATGCCTCTCCTTATAACCAGACATCCGAACATGGTCTTCTATCAGAATTCCGTCTAGAGGGTCCCATGCCAATTGCAGGATGTCCTCCATCAAGTTTTTCATCCGTTGTTGATGAAGTATTTGAACTTGAGAAAGGGGCATCTGCACCTTCATTCCCACTTCATAATGTTACCTCTTTCAATGCATCTCCTGCTTCTCATTTTGGCTCTGTTCCGACGAATCTTCATACTATTAAAGCTGGAACTCCTTCTCCTAAGTGGGAAGCAGGCATGCAGGGGTCACAAGTTAACAGTGTTGCAAAAGTGTCAAGTGTGGCCTCTCACTATAACGGATCCTTGTATCCATCAAACAACCTGAAGGGATCTGTGCATTCCAGTTCATTCAGTTCACTATCTTCTGGTCTAGGAAGGACCACAGCTGTGAAACTATTATCAGCTTCAAAATCTGATCAGGATTTGTCTTCTCTTAGATCTCAACATCTGGTTGAGGTTGGCACTAATTCCGCAATGGACGATGATCATCTAAGACTGCTGAATGATGCATCAAAGGATGCACTATCTGCGATTAGGCCCTCTCGATTGTCATCTCCATCTCGACCAACAGGCTCTCGAATTTCAGTATCAAATGTGAAACCTATTGGAGCCAGAAGCTCGCCAACTGGGTCTGTGGTCAGAGTTGCTGGATCAAGCCCATTAGCTACAACTTCCGTATGTAAGATACCTTCTATAATTTTATCTGCATTCATTAAATTCACAGGAAACTTTTCCGACTTTTATTTTTCTTCTGCTATTTTAGCCATGTTTGACTATAAAATACCTTTTTCAGCCCATGCAGCAGGAGATACTGCAGTATCTCTGGGCTCTAGTCATGATTTATCCATACTTGAAAAAAATCCAAGAAAGCGTACAGTTTTAGACATGTTGAGCATGATTCCATCTCTCCAAGATATAGATGCTAAAGCAGGATTTTCTAAGAGAAGAAGAACCTCAGAATCAGCTCACTTTCAGCAGGTTTCTTCACAGATGCTTGTATCATCAGAAATGGTTTATAAAAATGAGAGATACAGCTATGGGAACCTTATTGCGGAAGCAAATAAAGGGAATTCACCTTCAAGCATTTACGTCTCTGCTCTTCTTCACATGGTTAGACATTGCTCACTTTCCATTAAGCATGCTAGACTAACTAGCCAGATGGACGACTTGGACATTCCATATGTTGAAGAAGTGGGTCTAAGAAGTGCATCCTCTAATATATGGTTCCGACTTCCACTTGCGCGAGGCGATTCATGGCAACATATTTGCTTGCGGCTTGGCAGACCTGGAAGCATGCATTGGGATGTCAAAATAAATGATCAGCACTTCAGGGATTTGTGGGAACTTCAGAAGGGAAGCAGTGGCACTCCCTGGGGTTCTGGGGTCCATATTGCGAATGCATCTGATGTGGATTCCCACATTCGTTACGATCCAGATGGCGTTGTCCTGAGTTACCAGTCTGTTGAGTCTGATAGTATAAAGAAGCTAGTGGCAGATATTCAAAGGCTTTCTAATGCTAGAATGTTTGCTCTTGGAATGCGTAAGCTGCTTGGAGTAAGAGCAGATGAGAAACTAGAGGAAAGCAGTGCAAACTCTGATCTTAAAGTGCCCATTGGAGGAAAAAATGCTCCTGAGGGAGCGGGAGCTGATAAGTTGTTTGAACAGATGAGGAGGGCATTTAGAATTGAGGCAGTTGGACTGATGAGTTTGTGGTTTAGCTTTGGTTCAGGTGTTCTAGCTCGTTTTGTTGTTGAGTGGGAATCGGGTAAAGAAGGGTGCACATTGCATGTTTTACCAGACCAACTTTGGCCTCATACTAAGGTGTGTTATATTTTATTTTTGTTTGTGTTCATTTTTTATTTCAATCTTTACTGTGCTTATGTTGGGTTATTGTCATCAATGTGTTTATACTAGGTTATTTTGGTCACCTGCATTTATCATCATGACATGAAGTTCTTGTGGAGCAGCTCACGTGCTCTATGTGATTCACCATCATTTTTGGTCCATCTTTTCACTTGTTTAAACCAGCATAGATTTTTACGTTTTCTTTTTCCTGTGTTTCTGTCTTCTCAATTGTTAAATTACTATCTGGTTGCAATCCAGTCCCTTGTTTTTTCTTCCTTTTCATGTCTGATTGCAGTCCTGTCTATCCTGCACCACACCACTAAATTTCAGCTCTCTTCAGATATCTAGCATAATGATATTTTGCTTTGAAGTGCTCTTCTGCAGTCAGCTGGTCTTGCGGTTTGTACATTGAATTCTTTTTGTGATGCCTTATTGTCAGTAGTTGATGAACACTAAAGAGGCAAAACAGTTTTGGATGGTACAAGTCATGTATTTTACTGATTAATACCATTTTCCTTTCTTAATGTATATTTTGATATACCTGGTAAAATTCTGATGCTGTATATAACTTTTGTTGTTCAGCTTTATCATGGATCTAGTTTTAGTTATTTTTGTTTTGTGATCTTGTGTTTTATGTTGTGTTTGTGACTTAAGTGAGCTGCTCTTACATCTCTTGAATTTGGTATTTTGTTTAGTTCCTGGAAGATTTTATAAATGGGGCTGAAGTTGCATCCCTGTTGGATTGCATTCGCCTAACTGCTGGACCCTTGCATGCTCTTGCTGCTGCTACTCGCCCTGCAAGAGCTGGTCCTGCTCCAGCTGTTCCAGGTGCAACAGCAACTGTTGCTTCTATGCCGAAACAGGCAGGGTACATCCAATCCCAGGGACTCTTGCCCAGCAGTTTGGTGAATAATATTAGCCAGCTAACTTCTGGCCCTGTAAGCAATGTTTCTTCTAGTACTGGACCTCTTGGGAATCACAACCCTCATAATGTTGCAATGTTAGCTGCTACTGGTCGAGGTGGCCCTGGCATTGTTCCCAGCTCACTGTTGCCAATTGATGTCTCTGTTGTACTACGAGGCCCCTACTGGATCCGGATTATATACCGGAAGCATTTTGCAGTTGATATGCGTTGCTTTGCTGGAGATCAGGTTTGGTTGCAACCAGCAACACCACCGAAGGGGGGTCCTTCAGTTGGAGGATCATTACCCTGTCCACAGTTTCGCCCTTTCATCATGGAGCATGTTGCCCAAGAACTGAATGGATTAGATCCTGGCTTTGCTGGTGGTCAGCAGACAGTTGGACTGGGAAATTCTAACAATCCTAACCCAAGTTCATGTTCTCAACTATCAAGTGTTAATGGAAATAGAGTTAACCTTCCTAATTCTTCAGCAACATCCAGGGCAGCAAATCAAGTGGCTGCATTGAATCGTGTTGGAAATGCCATTCCGGGATCATCAAATTTGGCTGTCCTAAGCTCAGGATTGCCCATACGCAGATCCCCTGGTGTTGGTGTCCCTGCTCATGTTAGAGGAGAGCTGAATACAGCCATTATTGGTCTTGGTGATGATGGAGGGTATGGAGGTGGATGGGTTCCTCTTGTTGCTCTTAAGAAGGTTCTAAGAGGCATTCTTAAATACCTTGGAGTGCTGTGGCTTTTTGCTCAATTACCAGGCCTTTTGAAAGAGATCCTAGGGTCAATTTTGAAGGAAAATGAAGGTGCGCTCTTGAATTTGGACCAGGAACAGCCAGCCTTGCGCTTCTTTGTGGGGTAAGTACAAGAATCTTTTTTCCTTGTTGCAAGTCGGTGCGAAACTGCAGATAACAGTGTTTGCTGTTATCTGTAATGGTGGTGTATTTAAATATTTCCAGGCCAGAGTATGTTTGTCTCCTGGAAGGGCTATATGTATTTGCTGTGTCTTTGTGCTGGGACCTTGTTTGGCCATTTTCTTACATGATCTGATTATTATTTTTTCTCTGCAGGGGCTATGTGTTTGCTGTAAGTGTCCACAGAGTTCAACTTCTTCTTCAAGTACTTAGCGTCAAGCGCTTTCATCATCAACAGCAGCAACAACAGCAACAAAACAATGCAGCTGCTCAAGAAGAATTGACTCAATCTGAAATTGGAGAAATATGCGACTATTTCAGTCGCCGGGTAGCATCAGAGCCCTATGATGCTTCTCGTGTTGCATCATTCATTACCTTTCTCACTCTACCCATATCGGTTTTAAAAGAATTTTTAAAATTAATTGCATGGAAGAAAGGATTGGCTCAGGCACACGGTGGGGAGATGGCACCTGGACAAAAACCCCCAATTGAATTATGCCTTGAAAATCATACGGGGTTAAATGTGGCTGAGAATTCATCTGCTGCAAAAAGTAATATCCATTATGATCGGCCCCATAATTCTGTTGATTTTGCACTGACTGTTGTCCTTGATCCTGCTCACATACCTCACATTAATGCTGCGGGTGGTGCTGCCTGGTTACCCTACTGTGTCTCAGTGAGGTTGAGATACTTGTTTGATGAAACCATGAATGTGTCTTTCCTTGGAATGGAAGGAAGCCATGGTGGCCGAGCTTGCTGGTCACATGTTGATGACTGGGAGAAAAGTAAACAGAGGGTGGCTCGAGCTGTGGAAGCGAAGATCCCGACAGGAGATGCCCAAGGAAGGTTGAGAGTAGTTGCGGATAGTGTGCAAAAAACCCTGCATATGTGCCTCCAAGGGTTGAGAGATGGCAGTGGAGTTACTGCAAGCTCTGGGACAACGTGATTAGATAGGTTTACTGCTTGCAACATCAATCTTTGAATTATTTGCAATATTTGGAATGAGGAAAGTAGATAGGGCCTCGCATTGATGCGAAATAAGGTCAAATGATGGTAACAAGTTCTGTTGAAGATACAGATGACCGTGCAGGACTTTTTGACTCGTTTAAATAGCTGATCCAGTGTTCTGATGATTAGGATGTAAATTATTTTTGCAGATACCGGTATTGTAGCGGTTGTTTTCCTCTGTACAGAAATCATAGTTGCTGAGTAGACAAACTTCGTGACTGTTGTATACCCTCGAAGGGCATTACGAAGGTGTCTAAGATTGTTTTCAGACTGTTCGAGGACATTATTTTTATGTATATGTTGACACTTGTCCATGTTCCCACTTTTATAAATCTCTCGCGGGCAGGGAAGTCGCTCCATTTAAAGATCTGCCACTTTGCTTTTCCATGAAACCAAACCGAGTTTGAAACCAAGTAGTGTCCGAGATTGGCTCACCTGCGTGATGCATGTCGCAATTCAATACCTCCATTGTGTCTGGTGTATTATTTTTATAAGAATGATGTCTTTCAGCTTGATTTTTTTACCAGTTTTTGGATAGAAATGAAGATGAATGGATGAGAAGGCCACACAGGAAGGAGGATTTATGCGCTTGATGTAGTTAATTAAGTTTGAGATAATGGGAAGACCTGTTTCCATTTTCTTCATCTTTCTCCTCCAGCTTTCCAAGCTGAACCAGGAGCTTGGATTCCTTTTCCTTCCTCTGGTGTTCCATTTCTCCATCCAGAGTTGTTGATTTTGATGATTGTTGATCTAGATTCACTGAGCTGCTTAAAATGGAAGCCTCATTTTCATCTGGTCACCGATTTAGCTAATTCTTAAGAACCCTTGTGCAACAATATACTTCCAGACTGGTATCCTAATCTTGCTGCTTGTAAACCACAGCCTCATCGTGCGCTCCATCAGCCCTCTTAATTTGAATGAGCGTCGCAGGAAAAGAATATTGTTTGCATGTTTGGAATGACACGCCAATGCAGCAGCCGGCAGACAACAGATGAAGTATCTCTGCATCTCGTGTTATTGAAGAAGGTTAAACAATCAAACCTCTATCAACATGTGTCCAGTACTTGTGTAAAATCATCTCCTAGCTTCATCTCGTTTTTCAGACAGTTCAAAATTGGCCTGATGTCCACCCATCCTGGATGGCACTTGTCTGAGGAGATAAAAAATTGTGGATGACTCCATCCACAACCACACTGTGTCCATCAGTCTTCTTCACTCCTCTATTCTCCATGGTGGTCTCCCTAATCTTTTTGGTGTAGCTCCACCTTCCACTAGCAAGCATATATGTTAGACAGCAACGTGCATCCTCCTCCTTCCTCAGGGTCTAAATTTAGCGGTTCCCTGGAAGCTATCTCCGCCGTTTCCACATCTTGAACTTGGCAAGCATTTATTAATGGTATCTTTTTCCTCAGACAACCTCCCTGGTCGTGCTAAAACATCTACCAAACATCCATAGTGCTCGACTACTGGTTCAATGCCATGGTCTTTCACAGAACTGAAAATTTTAATCGCTTAATCTACAAGTCCACTATGGCTACAAGCTGAAAGAACAGAAACAAAAGTCACGTTGTCTGGACTTGCATCTTCCTGCATCTCATAGAACAGTTGCAATGCCTTGCTTCCATAACCATGGAAAGCAAATCCTGTTATCATTGTTGTCCATACAGTGACATCCTTTTTATTAACTTCCTTGAAAACCAAAAAAAGCCCTTTCAATACTCCACGCTTGCGATACATGTCAATCAATGCTGAACCCAAGAAAGCGTCTAATTACTCACCCGTGTGCCCACCTCCCTTGATCCAGAGCTCCAGTTTCTGCTGCGGCAGAGACTAAGCTAATCATGGAGACAGTGTCGGGTATAACATTCTCCATCACCAAGTCTATGATTAAATCCTTTACCATTGAAAAACCACCCCTACAGGCATATCCAGTAATCAAAGAGTTCCAAGAAACAATATCCCTACAAGGCATTTGATCAAAAAACATCCACGCCTGCTCCAACTCCCCCACCTCAGGACACCCTGCAATTATCATGTTCCAGGAAACAACATCCTTCTTCTTTAACGCACCAAATGTCCTCGAAGCAAGCTCCAACTCCTGGCACTTGACATAAATATCCATAAGAGCATGACCCAGGATCAAATCCGACGACATAGTAGACATCCTCCTTTCCATCCACCCATGAACAGCCCTACCAAACTTCACATCTCCTAATTGCCCACAAAAAACAAGCAAACCCAACATAGTGAACTCATCAGGTTCAAGGCCTAAACCCACCATTTCATGAAACAATCGCATTGCTTCCAAACCAAACCCTTTCTTAGCATAACCAACGATTGTAATCTTAAAAGAAACAACATCTGGACTAGGCATCTCTTCAAATACCTGATGTGCAAGCCTCATCAGTCCATTCTCCAAGTACACTTGCTTCATGATGGGGCCCAAGAAAAAAAAAACAACATCTGGTCATCCAGCCCAACCAAACCCTCCCTAATCTAGCCCAACCGAATGTGGGAAGAAAGAAAAGCCAGAGGAGAAAAGGTGAGTTGGACAGCCTTGGACTAATCTTAATCTAACCTAACCCTTACTACATCTAAAACAACCAAACCGTTTGGTATATTAATAATTAAAAATAAAATAAAAAATATATATTATTTTAATTTATTTCCAAATAAAAAACAAACACCCTTCCTTCCTATAGCAGTTTGCCGCACAGTTAAGCCCAAAACTGAGATTTGTCTGACAATTTCTTCCCACTTCTAAACGCAGGAAAACATATCCAACAGGATTTACTATGTCTTTGCTTTTCTTTGATTGCTTTGGCTCTTAGCCTAAAGCATATAATTAGCTTGGTGCTATTTGTTTTCCATACTTTCCAAGGTCTTAAGCAACACTGATGCAACATCCAGAACATGGGCAAGCCAGAGGTGAGGATACCTTAGAGATCAAAAGATCAAGGGCAGTCAGGAACGTCTGAATAACTGGCTGACTTGAACCATTTACTGTGGAACCCAGTTTTCAGGGAGAGCTTGCATCTGGTGAGTGGTGCAAGCTCCAAGCTCTATGAGTTGGCCCATAAAATTCCATCAATGGAAAAAGAAAGGAGGGAAAAAACTATATGAGATCATGTCTCTCTCCAACAACTCTTCCTTCAATATTCATTGAAGCAAGAATTTGCAAAAGGGGCACCATTTTTTATTTTAATTTTAAGAGAGGATGGAAAAGGGGCTCTATTTACTTTTTCAGAAGAAAACAAAATCACCCTATAAACAACTTAAGGCAGGCAATTATTTTTGCCAAAAAGAAGCTTCTAGCAGAACTTTAGAAGGCAACCTACTATTATCTATTTCAACTTGCATACAAATTTCTCCAAACACATAATACACATGCCCATCAATCTCTTTTGAAAGGCCCTACATCCCACTATGCAAAGAGAAAGAAAAGAGAGTTCTTACCACTAATATTTTGATCATTTTCCACTAACCCCGGCCCACCATAGATAATACTAGCACATTAATGGAGGTTTTGAAAGTTTCTGCCTTGACTTAACCATGGCTATAACATCAAGTGCCCGTGACGTTGACGAAACAGGAAAAAAGAAGTACAATTTCTCTGAATTCATTATTTCGTTCTTTCTTTCAGTAAGGTCGACTAGTGGAAGTTGACACTTGAACTGACTGTCGATGTAAAAATGGGACAAGAACAAGATTTGGGACCCAGATGCCTGCTAGAATGATCGACGAGCACACGAAGTATGCACTTTCTTGCTTAGGTTTATGAAGGGGTGTTCGATTCGGTGTTGATGAGCGTTGATGCGTTAGGTGGGCGTGCTCGGTAGATTGCTGAAGCAAGCGATATGGGCATGATGCAGAGTGCCTTAGACTGAAGCAATTGCATGGCAGCTCCAACGTCTTCTTCCATTAACTTAGCTACTTCTTGTTCAGTGTCATCATTTGACCAATTTTCCCAAGATTGCTGATTAGCTCCTCCTTCATTGCCCTCTCCCTTAATCTCATCAAAACCATAACTTAATAGATATGATGAAAAAAAAAATAGTTCAAGAAAAGAAGTGTTAATTAACATTTCTTCTAACTCTACTACCTGAACTAATGACAATGGTACATCGGCTACAAGCTGAGCCACAGCGCCTGCTGCACCTAGTCTGCTCATGCTCAGAACCTGATTGAGCATGCAAATGAAATCAAAGTATTATTATGGAGGTCAAGAAAAATAGTGCAAGAAAAATGAGGACAGAAATGCCAGTAGTACAGTTCATGTCCCTTTCTGGTTCATGTATTCAATGATGATTTAATTGCAAGCGTGCAGATGCCGACGAAAGACAGATCCACTTCAGGCTCGACATCTTAACTAATTCATTTAAACAAATATTTAAAGGTCTTCAACTATGTCTAGGATAGTCAAAAGGTTATGGCCCCACCATGATATGAAGAACTCCTAAAGAGTAAATTTATAGACTTATTGGAATCAGACTCGCCTTCTGGATAGCAAGGTGAGAGCCTGTTGATGCTTTAATAATGCATACCAGAAAGATAATTTTGAATAATAAAGGAATACAATCAATCTCCTCTAGATCATAAATCTGTTTGGACAGCAAAGGCGCCTTCCGATTCTAATACCTTGATTTGGAGTCTTAGAAACTTCACATAGTCCACAATTTCATCAAGCATGGCTGCCCTATCTGTCTGCATGGAATTTGGAATATGTTAGCATATAATAAAAATAGGAACTACAAAAAGATCGGCTAAGGTGAAATTAATCTTGTGGTTTCGGAAAGAAACCGACTCCTTGATGTTGTCGACATTGCAAATTCGAATTATTAATTTCATGAGTTAAGAATAAAAGGATTCAACAATAGATACATGCAGAACCAGAACTAATTGGTTGCAGATTCAATAATTGGAAATTTATGGAGAGGAACAGGAAGAACTCCAGTTGACTGTGTGTAAATGCACCGAGTATATGCAAACCTTGTTGCAAGTGGGAACCAATTCTTGCAACGCCTTCACCCTCTCCGTGATTCTTACTCTTCGCAGCTGCATCCAGAAAACATATGATCAAAAACTGGTTAAAAATCTATACCAATACAGAAACATCTATAGAAATGTTGAAAACAAATTAAGCATAACGAATTACTTGTTCTGCAACTTAAATATGGAGAGATTTTCCAAGAAACCACACGAATATTCATATACAGATTCCATAAACAGAACTATCGAGCAAATAGAGATCAAGTTTATACCCTCTCAGCAATACTGTGTGGATCCGTGGCTTGCCCCCGTCTTGCTCGCACCCGTGGCCGGATGCCAGGCGGTTGTGGTACAGCTGAAACTGCTCCTGGATTTGGATGGCTATTAATCTGTGCAAAAAGTTTAAACAACAGATGGTAAATGTTTAGATGCAATGAAATGATGGGGGTCTAAGAAGGAAAAAATTATCCATCAAGTAAAACATGTAGTACTCCTTAAAGAGAAGGCAGGCAAAACGATAAATCTGTCAGCATTGACTGCCTTTGCAAGTGATATATGCAGCTACTAATTCACAATGTGATATTTCTCTCTGTGGTTTGTTTAATGCATGCCTAATTACTAGTACTTCAAGGCCTCTCAAACTATTCTTTTCCCAGGTCTAGGGATTTCAGCTAGAATCAGTACAAATTAATTAGCTGCACGTACATTCACGGTTGCACAACACTTTTCAAGACATGTTCTTGCACAAATTAATTAAACCGATTCAACTGAGGCTGTCAAATTTGAGAAATAATGAACATTTGACCAGGATCAATTCCTGAGAGGGAGTACTCTTCTTTTTATTGGTGAGACTCAACAAGAAAAGAGAAACGCATTCACAAGTTACCTAAGGAGTACTGCAATTATACTAGCGCATGCTGACACTCATCTTTCCACTGAATATTGACAAAGACTAGCGCTAGAAAGGATGAAAAAACAACTAGCTAGGTACTATTGTACCAATAAGCATTTAGTGCAGTGATACTTTCTCCTAAAAGCACAAGATTCTGAACACTAGAAGGAAAAAATCACATCCTAATGATATTGTCCAACAATTAAATGAAGCGCCATCCAGTCTTGAATATAATTTTTGAGTAACCAAGGATTTAACAACCAAAAACAATTATTATCCCAATAAAAAAGGGCAGTACTTCTCAGTCTCAAATTTAAATAGAAAGGAGAAAATGAAGAAGGTAGTTCTATCTGAGATGTCCAGATTTTACATGGTTGGATAACAAAAGCTGTCCAGATGTAGGTGAATAGCGAGGTGTTTTAGTCCAAACACTCATGTTTCTTACCTGGTGAATTTGAGGTGGTCCAGGAGGAGGTGGTGTAGGCCGGATTGATGAATGAATCTGCAGATGTCCAAATGTTGGAAACAAGCTTGTCATGTGCACCGAATCTCTCCCCTGCCACCACAATTACATAGTTACAAATCAACCCTTTGGACCAAATTTACCATTAGCAAAATCAGTCTCATAGTCTCTGGTTTCCAATTTTCAAATTTTGATGGTTGGCAATATTATTAAGTTTTTTTTATCTAATGAGAGAGGAGAAACACAGTAAACTATATCAGTGTTTCTCCAAACTAGCTTAGCAAGAAATCAAAATGTTTCCTGAATCGGAAAACAAAATAGCCTGTTGGTATCATCATGTCATGCACTCAAAGAAATCCAAAACTGACAAATACATACATATATATACGCGCGCTTGCGCGTCACACGGTTATCTTTATTCTTACCAAAACAAAATCCAGAAAAATGACAAGACAAATGCAAAAATACAGATACCAAAACCAACTCAAAAGCACAAACAAACAAGCAGACAAGTCCAGTTAGAAAACCACCAAGATGGATACAGAAAAAAAAAAAGAGTAAATAATAAGTTAGCATTAACAAGAGGATTTAGACAAAAAAAAAAACAGAATAACAGCAGCAATTAGAGAGGAAAAAAGGATAGAGCTTACCAAGATTCGAGCAGATTTTATAGAAGGAGAAGTGTTATTGATATTATTGCTGTTGTTGGTATCTAAGGAACTACCACTATCATCTTGTTGTTGCCTTAAAAACCCATGATGCTCTAAGTTCAGCCCTAAGGGCATCATTCCCATGTTATTATTAGCATTACTCCTCAGTAATCCAACATTACCAGCACAAGACCCTAACTGCAGCCCCATCATGGGCAGGCTAGTGGACCCCATAACCTCCCCACCACCACCGTAACCAGGTGGCTGCACTGCCAAGATCTGCTCGAGGAAATCATCTCCCAACCCTTCAGGTGGAGGATTTCCTGCCATGCATGCAAATATATGACACGAAATACTGCAACTATCAATAAATATATATGTGCAAGAAGACTTTGTTTAGCCTGGTATGTATAAGCAGTACTACTAATAAAACTTAGCAAAAAGACTTGTATCTGTACTTTGTTTTGTGTTGGTTCTTCGAGAAAGAGAGAGAAAATGCATAGAGTTCGAGACGATGAAAGGGAATATATGGGGGATGTTTATGGGAAACCCGAGAAAAAGAGTGCTGTGTTGGTGAATTGGGTGGCAGATCCGGAGCCCAATAACCCGGAAAGTGAGCTGTGGATTCCAAGATGGGATTAATGGGTATGGCTGTTACTATTATCTTGACGTATTTCGTTCAGTAGAAGAGATGGAGAGGAGAAATTAAGAAGAATATCATATTCAGTGTTTTCTTGAGCTGGTTTTCGTTTGCTTATGGGGTCTGACTTGTGGTTAGTGCCGTGTGTGACCTGCCCTGCCCTTAACTATTGCTGGTCACTGCCTGCTGGCTCTACGTGCTCGGAAAGGCTGTGATTATTATATTTTCATTTCTCTTTACGAAATTTGATTAAAAAATATGATTGATGTGCATATGAGAACAAAATAGGTTGAAAATTTATTTATTTGGATTTAATCTTTAAATGTCAGTATGCTTTTTAATATAAAATATTAATATAATTTTAATAAATTATAGATGAATGTGAACTTAATATAAACAAACCTTGATTGATATCTTTTGATAAAACTTTCTAAAAGCTTTTATTTTATATAGTAAAAAATCAAAACTTTATTGGCATTTATAAAATGAAAAGTTAAAAAGTTAGGTTTGAATAAAAAAAGAAACTATATGCAAAATGAGTTTTAAGCTTAAACTCATAAATGTTAAGGTTGGGCCTAGACATGAGTTTATATTAAAATAACATTTTGGGTTACAGAAAATATTTTTTACCAGTTAAAATTTGAATATGATCTGTTCCACGAAGAAATATTTTTTCAGCTTAACATTCTATTCCAAAAGTATTTTATACAAATCTAAATAGTTTTTGTAGCCCAAGAAATTTATATTTATGGCTGCTATGTTCATATTTAATTATTGATTTATGATAGCTAATCAAGTATTAATAATGATGGAAATTAATTCTGAATTAGTTCTCTAACCTTTAACCTTTCAAAATTTACTATAAAAAAGAAGTGAATGAAGAGTTTGTGACAATGTTTTTCAAATTTTGATACACTTTTTTCATCTTATTTTTAGTGTTTTTCTTCTTCTTTTTTATGCTTTGTTTTCCTTTTAAATATAGAGTTTAAGTTTATTTTTTTTAAAGATATTTGAAATTACATAATATTTGGTTCAGATATATTGTTTAGAAGTACATATAAACTAA
This sequence comes from Populus alba x Populus glandulosa, assembly GCA_033617975.1. Taxonomy (NCBI): domain Eukaryota; kingdom Viridiplantae; phylum Streptophyta; class Magnoliopsida; order Malpighiales; family Salicaceae; genus Populus; species Populus alba x Populus glandulosa. Next base: position 2,919,020 of record CM066155.1, on the reverse strand, counting down.
GACAATGTTGTTGAAATCTTGAAAGACTTATTGCAAACATTCATTATACAAAGAGATAAGTAATAAAGTCTTGATTTATCCTTAAAAACAACGAAACTTCATCAATTTTAAAGTGTTTCAAAAAGTAAATATTTTTTTTATTTTGTTTAATCCTTTTTCTTTAGCATGCATGTTATAATAGTTTTTTTCAATCTCTTAAGTTTCCTTGAATGCACACTAAGTATGCTTGTTGAAACTTTTATATATTTTAGTATTTGATATCATGATTGACATGATATATATGTTCACAAGTTTATTGCATGCTTATAGTTGCAACATGTATAAACTCTAAGACTTTCCTTGAAATATTCTTATGTTTAATAAGCTTTTTTTTTTTTTGTTAAACTAAATAATCTTGCTTAATTTGTTATTTACACTCTCTAATGACACAATTAATCAATCAATCTAATCTACCACAAGTTCATCTCCCAATTGATTCATCAGTTTCTATACTTGCATGCATGCTATTTATAAAGTTCTCAAATTCCTTAAAAATGGTTTTGGAGTTTTCCAACCCTAAAGATGTGTTGTTCATTCCAACGTCTCTCATAGAGAAAGAAATTATTTGTTTGCATCTTTTCAAAACATTACTGCAGCAAAAGATTTCTTGATATTATGTTGATGCTTGTTGTTGCCAGTATATTTATTAAATTTGATCTAGTCTAGCTGAATGATCTGGAAAATTCATAAATAGAAATCTAATTTCAAATTGTGTTTGAATTTGAATTAGAAAAGTTATTTATGTTATCAAACTTAGCAAATTAACTCTGTCAAACACGATTCAAACCTAGTTGGATCAACACTAAAAAATATTTAAAAAGGAGCGAAATGATGTTATTTTGTTAAGAAAATGATTGAGACGTGCGTTGATCTAGTGAACTAGCCCAACAATCCGAGCCTTTGTTCAGATGAAACCTTAAACTAGCTCCGGAAACTATGGTTGTGAGTGCTCATATATAAAAGGAGATTTGCATATGATTAAAGCTGGAATCATAAAAAGGATGGAGTTCATTATAAACCGGGTATGTATCATATTAAAACTTATAAAATATTAAAGAAAAAAACGAAGATACCATTAAATTCCTTGTGCTGTAAAGGAAGATGATAGACAAACGACTGGACAATCAATGACTAGATGATCATAATGTAATGTCCTCTTGTATGTGATGTTAGCATGATTCGTTTGAAATTGAAGCTTTTTGAACCAAAAACAACAAGTAAAGTTGCTTTAAAGTGCCTGTCTACTACCTCCAAAAAGTTGGATCGATCCCTTTACCAGGTATTATGGAGTCGCATGACGCAAGCCTCTTCCCCTGCCACTGTGGTTTGAGTTAATCTAGCATATATATAAATCTACTAACACCCAAGTTTATGTTAGGTTAGGAAAAACAAAATCAAAAGCTGCTTGATCTGTGATATTAATTTCTAAATAATAATGTAATGGAGTTACCACATGTAATAACCCTATCCTATCCTATCCTATCCTATCCGCCAACCCAAGCAGCAGCGATAACAATGGTGGTGTGTGACAAATTTGATATCTTCATTTCTTTAATCATGGCACCATGATGATACTAGACAAAACTTTCAGTCTCACCAACTTTTGCCATCAGACTTTCCTGATTCTTTGTAGGGTTTAAGTGTTTTAAGAGACCTGTCACTCCTAATGGACATGATCATCTTTTATCCTCTAGAAAACCAAGTCTTTCGGTCATCGGGGTGGTTGGCTTATCAGCAAATCTTGATATGATTAGGTTTTTATTGACTCAGATGAAGAATGTTTTAATTACATCTTCTCATTTTCTGGTGGGCTTATGATTGGAATGCCAACTATTGCTTTAAAAATTTATTTCGTGGAGCAAAAATCCTTGTGAATGGATCGATCGCCAAGAAAGAAAGCAACAACATGTTTTAATTTGTGCTCCTTGGTTTAACCGTGTTTAGCTATGGTCAGATATATTTTTTTTTTCCTTGTAATTCTTTGGAAAGAAGCCGAGCTCGGGGAGTGGACCCTTAATTGTTTTTATTTGAAAATGGGGCGGATGACACAAATTTTGTAGGAAAAAAAAATCACTTTAAATCTTATATTTGAATGATTACAGGTGAAATAAAGGTGTTAGAAGTTACTTTTGAGAGCGAATATGCTTGGATATTTTTTCTTAAGAATTCCATACTTGTTTTTGACAAGGAAATGGCTACTTATATGCTTAGAATATAAACTAGTTGTTAAACATCATTTTCTACTCATTAGAGAATCAATTATATTATTTTTAAAATTAATCAGATTCTTTTAAAATCGATAGACCATTTCTTAGAATCGGTCATATTCTTTTAAAATCGGTCAGATCATTTCAAAGAATCCCAGGATTTTTTGAAAATTTTCTAGAAATAAACTAACCATTTTGTGAAATGGCTAAACTGTTTTAAGAAATAGTTTGACCATTTTAGCTACCGTTCAAATTTATGTTGTTTTTTTATTTTGATTTTTTCTTGGTTTTTTTCATTCTTTTGCGTTTATTTAAGTTTGGTGGATATTACAAAGTGTCCTAACCAAGTCGAGTGAAATCCTATTGCAATATCTTGATCAACAAAGTTGGTAATCATTATTCTTACAAACTATTTATTTTTTACCTTCACAAATCCTTTTCTTACTTGTTTAATGATTTTTGAATGTTATAAACATGTTTAAATCATCACAAGAGTGTAAAACACATGATTTATATATTAATATTTACATGGCATGTATGTATTGTGTCTTAATCAATTTTAAAACAAGATTCATATATTTGCATAGACTTACTAAATCATTTTGTCATTATAGTGTGGCATTTATATATGCATGAACATATGCATGAATTCATCAAAATTATATCAAATCAAAGTTTTATTATTGACATATAACATATTACTTAATTAATAACATCAATATCCAATGTTTATGTTATCATTAAAACATAATTAAATCATTATTGTAGCCATAAAGCTAATATTTCTCACCAGCTATCAAACCCGTGTTTCTTCGTGGTTTATATAGATTATTTTTTTCAACACAAAAAAGGAATATTCCGGCATTTTCTTCGTGTTTTTCTAACATAAAAAATCTCAATTATAAATTGAAAAGTTTATGCATGCATTTAATTAAATAAATCAAGAATTATTTGTGCAAGATAAACAAATTATGAAGCCTTATTCCTTACCAATTAAAGTTAACTAGTCAAATTCGTGACTCGTGTCATGAATTCAATTGAGATAAACTACTTTTTATAAATTTTTTATTTAATTATATGATAAAAAAAATAGATTCTCACAAAAATCAACTAAATATCAGTTCGTTATGATAAATCTACAAATATCAAACCAAAATAAATTATGTTGCCTAATAAAATATTAAAAGATAAAATTAAAAAAAAAATAAAAAAATTAATAAAGATCCAATTGTGAGTGATCAAATTGGAAAAAAAATCCAAAAATAATTTACTAAACAAAAAGTCAACTATGAAGGATTAAATTGGTTAAAAAAACCCAATCCAAAAATTAAAAAAAAAAAGAGAAAAAAATAGGCTTAGAAGCATGAGTATAGGCCTTCAAAACAAAAATATTCATGCTCATTGCCCTGAGGCAACCCATGGCTGCTAAGCTTTTCCCCTTTTTAAGGGGCAAAAGACAAGTCCATGCCTTATTTAAAAACAAAAAAAAATAAATGACACATCACATGTTCTGTCTAGATTTTTATAGCTAAAGGTTATTAGAAAGTCTGGCCAAGGGTGTTCAACACCCAATAAATCTATTTTTAACCATTTTCTTATTCAAAAAAATCCTAAAAACTAAAATAAACTTGTTTATTCCTTAAAATAACTCAAAAAAGGTCCAAAAAAATCAACAAGAATTCCAAAAAAATTTCAATGTTAGATCTATTTTTTCAGACAAACTTGAAAGTAAAAAAACACCTTATTGAATATTTTTTATCAAATGAAACTCGTAGACAAAAAAATCGATCATTTTAGAGATTAGAAGCGTTGTCAAATGATATTTTCTCTCTACCATTAGAATCAAATGACTTTCTATCTCTAACCTCAAACCAAAAATTAAAAAAAAAAAGAGTAAGATGAAGTTTTGCACCACAATGGAGTTTTTTAAATATTTAGAGACCGAAAAGTTATCATTTTAAAAGAGGATCAAAATGTACTTTTGCTTCAATTTTGATACAGCCACTTGTTTTACACTTCTATCCCCTTTATTTCAATTTTGTCCCTCATTAAAAATTTCTTATAAATGAGCCATGAATTTCAGCGAAGGATGTAATTGAAAATAAATAAAAATTAATAACCAAATGAAGAAAAAACAACTGTGGATACAGTGGATTACTACCATGAAAAACCCATGTTTTTTAGAGCTCCTTATAATTACAATTATAAATAAATTATAATTGGCTTCAGTTTTTGGCAATTTTAATGTGATTAAATTTGGGCCACGGGCATAGAATACATCCTTCATCACTGCACTCTGATTCTGGAAAGGCGAGGCCAGAGTGCCAGCTGACCTAGCTTGTGAACTTCTTTATCAGGCACCATGAAAAATAGAATACGAAAACATGATGGTTTTACTATTTTCCAGATCAAGGTTTCTCGCTCATCTACATCGCAAATCAATATGGAATAATCTGATCTAAAGAAGAGGACACGACAGCTTAGGGCTAGAGAAAACGTAGCAACTACATATGTCTACAAACTCATACACTCTCCTTAGAGCTAGAGACTTCGACGTCTTGTTTCTTCTCTTCAATTATTGCTTTAGGTTGCTCTACAGGGGTCTCTGATTCAGGTTCAGGTTCCTTTTTAAGCTCAGACTCAAACTCTTTTGCTGCCTGCAAATTTAAACGAATTGTATTAATTTACATGTCCTAAAAAGAGAATAAAGAAGATGTAGCAACATGAATAAATCATTGCCAGAAATTGTCGAAAACAACACCAGATAATTCTCAGAGTACAGACATTGGTTTAGAAGCAAGCTTTAAAAAAGAAAACACTAGAGATCAGATTATCTTTCGGGTAAAGCAGCAGAATGATCCAGTTTACTGTTTACTTTTTCTTCAAGCCCTTACTAATGGCTCCTTGCCCATCTGTAATATTTTTATCTCTACCAGAAATTCAGCATAGGGTCCATAGAGATCCTTAAAAAAATGATCAGTCCATCACAGTTCTTTAAACTATTAAAGTGAGTCCATTATGCTATTTCTTTTTATGTTTTAATTTGATAAACAAATGAACCATTTTGGTTTTCCTAGAGCACTTGTTTTTTACAAGTGCACTGCTTGATTGATGATTTCAACACGTTGAACTTATTTTCCAGAATATCCTCCTATAACTTGCCATAGAATTAGATTATCCATCTGTGTACTATATATTGATTCAATATCAAGTGGGATTCTGCATGCCCACAAGTAATATGACCAGCCAATTCCAACACTAATAACACCACTCTAAAAACTTCATTACTTTTCTATGATGGACATGGCCTTTGCACTCAAGGAAAAAACACAAAGGAGCATTTGAGACTTGCATGCGTTTATAGTAAAACCAGAAAAGCATCCAAAGAAAAGTTTGAAGGAAGTTTGAGTCCTCAAAATAGAATCGATGCAAACAAACATACAAAAGCATGAAACAGCTTCCTGAAAATAGAAACCACAAATTAACAGGGCCGGGTTCTTTGGTTTGAAAAGGTCACGTTACTAACATTGAAAAAACACCAGAGCAGGAATCATCAAAACATGATGCCATCCAAAAGCACACTGGTTTCGTCAAATGTCCTCAATGTCAATTGCTCAGAAAAATAGACCTTGATATTATCTATAAAATGCCCAAGTATAAAACACTGCCATGCATAGTTACAAGGAATGTCAATTGCTCAGAAAAATAGACCTCGATATTATCTATAAAATGCCCAAGTATAAAACACTGCCATGCATAGTTACAAGGAACTCTCTGGTTACAGAGAATTTTGATGAAGGGAATAATAAGTTGATGCATGGTTTTTCTAGCAATAAATTTCAGTCAGCTTTGGGAAAAAAATAATCAAAGAACTCCCAAAAGAAGACCTGAGACAAACCTTTTTCTTTTGAGATGTCAAGGAGATTCAGACTCAGTCTACTCTCAACCCCAATATAAGCCCAGTTGGCATAAGGAAAAAAAAAACCTTTCCCAATCAAAACTAAAGAGTTACCACTGGTATAATTTACTCATCTAGGAAATAAAGAAACAAAACGTACTTGCAAACAACATGCATGGAAGTCATCATGGACCAATTCCACAAAGTCACTTCTTTAATCAAGTTCTAATTAAAGGCAAAATGTTCCTTGAAAGCACATAAAACAGGCGCACGACAAGTAAAATGGACAGATCTACTGTTGTTTCAAACTTTTGTGCAAACTAAAAGTAAATTGAATCTGAAATTGTCAGCATTTGTAAGGGTCCCAAAATAAGTTCCTTTATTTGTTATCAATTCCAGTCTTTAATTTGTACTGCACAAACTCAAAGCAGTAGCTTCTATTCTCTTTCTCTTTTTCAACCAAGCTGTAAATTCCATCTGTTTTGATCTTTCACTGAGACCTGCTCCGTTAAAAAGATAAACTATAGGGATGCATGCGCATGAGTGCATGCACACACGCGCACGCACACAGGAATGACAGGACTCTGTGTAGGCATAGCCAAACAGTTTAAGACAGAATTTTTTTTATCGCAATTGGAGCTCCATTTGCCCCAATCACATTTCAGAAGTGCTTGGTTATGAAAAGCAGCTGATGGGGCACACACCCAAATCAGTGTTTTTCCCAGATTTGACAAAGGCTAAAATTTAATGTTTTTTTGGCGTTGAGGAAAGAAAGCGCTATTGAGTCATCGACAACACATCTTAACAAAGCATTGTTCTCACCCAACTTTATCTCCACAAGTGCCTATTGTTTTCATTTCTTTTTTCACATCAAAATCCCAAAAAGCAATAGCCAAGGCAAACTGGCCACAACCTACCCAAAACAGATCGGGTAACATTAATTGATATTCACCATCAAATTATCTGGTTTGCAGCCTTGTCCATGCATGCCAGTTTGTTTGGGAAGATTTATTCACTTTAAAGTTGACCAGCACAAGAACCATTCTTTGCACTTCTTTGCACAGAACTGGATACAGAGTTCTGAGGCCTAGAAAAAGTGAAGAATTTATGCAAAGTCAAGCTGGTGATCCATCAAATGGGTGATAGAGAGGAACTGTTTTATTTAAAGATATTATAACCAGAAAACTGAGTTTAAGGATTCATTTCTATTATGTTCTGTTGTCTATAAAAAGCAATTAATGGGAAAAACTTAGGAGGCATGGATTCAGAAATCAACGACATATCAGGCTTTAAAGCTTTTCCCTGCCAGCTTGGTTAACATATCAACATCACATAGTCCAAGTCTCAATAATTAAGCCCTAACCCTTATCTTAGTTACTAAGCTCAAATTGTGACCTGAAAAAAAAAGGGGGAAATGCAAGCATCCTGAGTATATAAATTCAGTGGAAGGTGTGATCACCTGATAAAAGAACAGAAAAAGGTGGTGGAAAAGTGAGGAAGGGTGGTGGGGGCTTCAAACTCGAGTAAAAAGACTACCAATAAACCAAATTTCTATTAATCATGGATGTTAACAGCAAGACGGAAATACTCCAAGCATTGTCACCGAAAAAGAGAGGGATTGCAAAATAGAAAATAGATAGTCACCTAACATGTCCATTGATCCGAGCAAGCAAAGTATGGTTATAGAAATACACATGAACCAGAGAAAAACGACTGCCATGCAAATAGCCCCCAATAAAACAACCCCAGAATCAGTAGAAGCTAAATTAATCGATCGGACCATTACAATCAGAAGATGTATGAACAAAATCAATTACTTCACAGGCTAATTTTCAATCATTAAGACCAAGATCTACAATCCAGAAATCCCTGCTCAATCTTGTGCATCTATTTGGAATATCAAGAGTAGATTTAACTGAAACCAAACCAACATTGCAGACATAAGTTGCAAGAATCTACCTTGAACCACTTCTGTCCCCCATTTTTTTTCTTTAAACACCCAAAACAAATCAACCACAATTGAAGCAAGTAACAATCTTTCATCCCCCTTTCTGTTCTTCTCCTCATATTCTATTCTGAGTCTAGCATGAAATCCACAAACTTAACTAATAGTTGGTTCAGTCAAACTAAATTTCCAATCATATTCACTGCCCAGATACCTAAACAGCATAACAAACAATAAAGCTAAGAAATTTCTGTCATCTACTTGAATACCAAAGAGAGCCAGGAGGAACCACTAACCTGTTGGAAGCTTTTGACAGTCTTGCCAATACTTTTTCCCACTTCAGGCAATTTCTTGGGCCCAAAAACCAAAGCAGCCACTCCAGCAATAACAACCAGTTCAGGCACTCCTAGACCAAACAAAGCATTGCAAGTTAGACCCTTTTTAGCCCTCTGACTTCCACTTGTTGTTTTGCCAAGAACCAGAGAGTTACAAGACTTGGTTTTGTTGAAGAAAGCAGTGGTGTTAAAGAAGGTGGAGTTAGAGGAAGAGAAGGGAAGAGAACGTGGGGGTTTTGGAAGAGATAGAGTTACTGATGAGATCTCCATGTTCATGTCTATTTGCCTTTCTGGGACTTGTGGGTTTTGAGGAGATTTTTGGTTTACTGGGTTTGAGGAGAAGGGGATGATAACACGACGACGATGATGATGATGATGTGGTGGTGGGGATTGAGTTTTTTTGGAATTTTTTTTTTAAACTTTTGTGGATTTTAGGGCTGCTAGATATTCTGGTTACTACAGTAGTATCTTTTAGATAATTGCAGTTTGTTTGTTTGTTAATGAATTGCTCGGAAAATAGAAGGAGTTCATCGTATTTTGGTTTTGTTTTCGGTAAACAAACACAGCCTCCAGATTTGAACCTTGTCTTGAAGATTATGCTTAATTTTTAGTGTATGATTAAGGTCATTTGAATCACTTGATTATTTCATATTTGATGCTCCACTTTATAAAATCAAAAGGCCAGTTGTCGGTAATAGGAGGAATACAAAAGAAAATTCAACGACAAATAATCAGGCTGTAAAGATGAAGGAGAAGTGGTGCCCTGGAAGTTCACGAACGCCTACAAAATAAGTCTCGTGTATAGATTTGGAGACCATTAGAGATTTGGATTAGTTAAGTTGTATTGAATATATGATAAATGCAATGTCGTGAGAAAAACGAGGAATGTGTGAAACAAGGATGGGAGCAAGGGAGAAGAAAAGGGGGCATGTATTATGGTGTTTGTAGAACTTTTAAGCGAGTTTGGTATTGTATTTTAAAAAACATTTTAAAAAAATTATTTTAAATTAATATGTTTTAAATATTTTTAAATTATTTTGATATGTTGATATCAAAAATAATTTTTAAAAAATAAAAAATATATTATTAATATATTTTTTTGAATAAAAAATAATCATAATTACAATTCTAATTACACATTTTAGCGGACATTTCTTCTTCCTATATATATATATATTTCTTTCTCACCGTGCCAACAAGGCACGAGGGGTTTTTTATCAGGTTTTGTTAATAATTATTTGTTCAAGTGTCTTTTAAAGATATTAAAAGTTTATTTAATAATTTTAAAATATTATAAAATTAATTAAAATACATGTAAATATTATCATTTTCAGTCTACCAGCACACGGTGTACCGGCTGGATGCAAGATGTGTTTTGAGGGCCGGCAAAAAGGTATTTTAGAATACCTCTTTTCGAAGTATATATGGTTTCTTTCCTTCTCTGTGTGCCAGCCTCGAACCCATAACCTTTGGGATCGAGCGTGTTTAACTCAAACCAACAGGCTACAAGGAAGGCTGGCGTTGATTCTTTATTCTTCTTTTTAATCTGTTTGCACCCTCTGGAAAGAACAGTTCATTAGCTTGAGGCTTCAATGAATCCCACCTTGTCCGGCAAACCGTGCCGGCGTTCGAAATCAAGAACGATTCTTGTGTGAAAATAATGTATAATCCGTTTTCAGCTATTTGTTTTCTGATAGATAATTCTCAGTTCATTGTTGACTCAAACTTGTCCACTTAAATTACAAAGTCCAAAAACATCTCTCCCTTCCTACACTTGCTGCAATCCTAATCTTAGCCCGAATTTTCGTTGGACTAGGAAGTCATTTTTGTAGATGATGAGTTTGTATATGATTTTGTATGATGATGTAATTGGATTTACTTTTTTTTTTATTTAATGTGTTATTTATTTATTTAGAGACAAGTTGGAATCATGTTCTAAACAATGTTTTTTAAAATTTTAAATTAAAAAAAATTATATTATTGAATCGTTTTAATTTGTTGATATCAAAAATATTTTTAAAAAATAAAAAATATATATTATTTTGATGTATTTTCAGTAAAAAAAACTTTAAAAAACAATTATTATTAAACTTTCAAACACCATCTTAACTTATTTGCTTATAATTTTTTTAAGAAAAAGTAGAAGTGAATAATAAAAAACTTATTTTGGAGTACTTTTTTCTGATTTTATTTTTGTTTGTTTTTTAAAATATCATTTGATTATTCTTCACCAATCTTTGACTCCTTGACTTCAAAAAAAAAAAAAAACTATATCCTGTAATGTTGACAACTCAATTGAGGATATGGTTGCATAGTGATTGAAATTGTGGATACGAGTATATGTATGATACTTGGTTCACTCTATCAAAGCTTTCCTCGACAACTTTTATCCTTGGAGTATTATTTTTCTTCTTTTCATTTCATTGTAATATCTAAAAAATACCTAAAATTTATTTGACAGTCTAGGAAAGATTTAAAAAGAAAAGGTATTTTAGAATACCTCCATTTATCAATATAATTAAGAAATCAATGGCCTCCATCTTCATCTTCATCATCTACCAGCCTTTGAACCCTCGATGTGTGGCATGTGCATGGCACAAGCCAACAAGCTACGAGGGCGGCTGGTGACGGGATTCACATTTCAAATTATATAAACAAGATAAAAGAAAAACAGTTGTTTTTAATAAATCATATTGTGTTCCAACAAAGCATTTCCATATTGATACTCTACTTGCTTTAATCAAGAACAATGAATTGATTACTATCCTGTGTAAAAATAATTATAAAAATTGAACATGATAAATTTATAATCTTGGTAATCAGAGTCAAGTCAATCCGGGTTAAACGGGGATCAAAATTAAATGGTAATTATTATCTTGTGATTATTAATTTTTTGATTAAATAGTGAAATTAATAAAATATTAATAATCCACAAAAATTAAAACAATAAAAAGAATAATGATCGAAATCAAAATAAAAATAATTCTTTGATTGAATGAAGCAATTGAAAAAAAAAATCAATTCGACCAAAAATATAAAAAAAATAAGGATCAAATTGGATAAAATAAAATATCCTAAATTAAGATTGAAAGATAAAATTAAAAATAATAATTTTTTTAAAAAATAAAAAAATAATGATCAAATTAAAAAAATAACATATTCCAAATTGAAATCATTCTATGAAGTTAAAAACAAGTAATTCTTTTACAAAAGAGCTAAAAAGTAAAATTAAAAATTAAAATAATAAGAACCTTAATGTCAATACCCATAAATAAAAATATAACTTTAAAATTTTGCATAGTCAACATTAATTTTGAGAGAATGAGAGGAAAAAAAAAGGGTAAAAAAAAAGTGTTATTTGCAATAAATGTGAACTTATTATCTTTATAAAAGAGATAACATCATGATAATTTTAACGATAAGATAAAAAACGCATATTTTTATATATATTTATTAAAATATAAAAAATTGCCTCTCAAAGAACCCAATAATAATGAAAAAAACCGTGCAAAAAATCTATTTGATTTAAGTTTTAAGTTTTTGAAAATGAGAAACCATGAAAACACTTTTGTTAATATGGTATTCTCAACGGATTCCCATCACCTACCAGAGAAGACAACAAAAACTCCGATTTGGGATTCATTCTTCATTGAAAAACACTTTTCGCATTTCTAGTCTGTTTGTTGATGTTAATTGTATGATACTTGGCTACCTCTATCAAAGCTTTCTTCAAAAAACATTATTTCTTATTTCTAAAATGATAATTAATAATGTTAAAAATATAAAAATATTCACAATAATAATGGTCATGGTATAAATGCAATGAACATCTTACATATGAAGTTGTGTTTGGAAACACGGATTAATCCGTTTCCAACAAATTTAATTATTATTTTTTTATAAAATATTAATTTTTTTTTATGTTTTGTATCGTTTTAATATGTTAATTTTAAAAATAATTTTTTTAAAAATATAAAAATTATTTAAATAATAATAACCGGAGTCTTTTTTATTTCATCTATCCTTGGAAGCTTCTTCCTTCTCATTTCATAATAACGTCTCAAAAATACTTCAATTTTTTTTATTAAAAGGTATTTTAGAATACCTGTGTTGATCAATAATTAATTAGCGAATATCCATCATCATCATCATCATCTACCAGCCTTTGAACCCTTGATTTGTGGGATGTGAATGACAGACACAAGCCACTGAGCTACGAGGGCGGCTGGTGCAGGTTTTCGCATTTCAAATTATATAAACAAGATAGTAAAATTGTTGAATTGGCTTTTGATAAATCATATTTTGTTCCAACAAAGAAGTTCCATATTGATACTCTGCTTGCTTTCAAAATCAAGAACAATGAATTAACTCATATGATGTGAAAACAAATGTATACTTCCATTAAATCTTCATTTTCTCTATATAATTTTAAGTTCATTGTTGAGGAAGAAGTATTCAAATAAATTTAATTAAATTAGAAAATCTAAAACTATTATCTAAAAATAAATTTGGGCCAGGCTCATGGCCTGGATCTAAAACCAAACTTACTTATAAACCCATGCATTGCACCTAAACCTAACAACAATCACACGATTTGACGTCGATTGAGCATAGTTGCGATGCTTGACATTTTAAATCTCTTAGTGTTGAGTGTTGAACTTATAGCTATTATTTTTAGTGTATTTTGATATATAATTGTGGTTGTTTTTTAAAATGTTTTTTACTCATAGATGTATTAAAATAATGTTTTTTTTAATTATTTTTGATATTAACGTATCAAAATGATCTAAAAATATATATAAAAAATTAATTTGAAGCAAATAAAAATATAAAAAAATTCAATTTTTTTCAAAAACATCTTTAAAACGCAAAAACAAATAGATAAATCTAGCCTAAAGTCTGACCCAATTTAGGACTTGAGTGACTCATTATGATTTGACTATTTGACGCATAGGTCATCAATGCTATTATTTTTGTCCAAAAAAAAAACACCATTTCAATTTATTTTAATATCTTGATTTTGACTCGGCTAAATTTAGACTGATTTTTTTAAGTCACATGGCAACATATCAGATCATTCAAGTTTAGATAAATCAATATAAAAAATAATTTAAAATAAAACTGGTTCGAGGTTAGGCTTCAAGTCATAAGATAGACTCACGTGGCCGAGTTAAATAAACTATAGTTAAATTAGTCGGGTTTGACCAGGTCTCTAAAAACTCAATCAACTTAACCGGGTCAATGTTTGCCATGTTCAATTAAAAATCCATCCTGGATGATGACCAGAGTTTTTCCGCATCAACTCATCAAGTTGAGCCGGTTTAAGAACCAAGTTGGAAATTGTAATTTATAAATAAACCATTTATTGATGATGGTGTTTATTCCTCTGTTACCGTTGAGATTTGAATTTCAAAACTCTCCACACCAAACGTCATCTCAGTCTCCATCCTTGAAAAAAAAACATCTATTCTAAGAACCCTAATTTGACGGTGGCTTATTGAATAGCGATTTCTTTGTTTGTTTATCAGAATCAATAAAGAGATGAAGCAGTCTCATCAGGTCTCAATAGCATCAAAATCATCGGTGAGGAAGCCACTGAAAGACTTATCAAATAACAATGGAAGATTCTTGAAATCTGTGAACCCCAAGAAAATATCAATGCCAGCCAAGGAAATCGGTGATAAAGAAAGTGTTGTTAGGGTTCAACAACAACAACAACAAGACGATGACTGTCTCGATCGCCTCTTGCTTGTCCGTTCTGATCTCTCGTCTCTCACTCGCCAGGTACTTGCTTACTTCTCCATTTAAGACCAAATCTTCCATTTACTAAATTTTGTTTACGGAGAAAGTTTTGATTTTTAATTGTTTCTGATGAAACTCGGAGAGAATTCAATTTTCTTGATTAATTGGATGATTTTGATCTGTGTAGTGTTTTCTTTATTTTGTCAAGTATATATGTAACCCAATAAAGAAATTTTTTATTCTGAAACCAAGAAGCTTCAATAAGCTTAGTGCGATTTTACCATGATAGTTGAGGCAGGGTTTAGGGAAAGCATTAATGGATGAAGGGTGCACTTTTTTTCAATCATGAACCTCGAAAGAGGAGGATTGGAGCATGTGTTTTCTATATCTTGTACGTTTCAGCCAGCTCCAAGCAAATCTTTACGCATCACCAAGAAGGGTTTTAGTTAAATCTTATTGGTAATTTAATTAATTCGGTTACACACTGTAGTGGGATATGTTTTGGTTACACTTAGTTTGCTGATTTCAATTGCTAGCTTCTTCACTTTAGAGATGTGTCAAAGTTTATTTTCAGCAGGTATTATTGAACATGTTCAATGTGGTACTGTATCTGTATGCTTCAATGCTGAAGGAATTCGACAGGACTGTTTAGTGGCGGGTTGTTTTAGATTCTTTAGTGATTGATTGCCAATTGTTACTGACATGATGTCGTCCTTTGAGAATTGAGATAGAGTTCTTGTTCTCATTTTGTTTCATAATTTTAAGATTTACTCTGTGTTTGTGTGTAATCTGTTTTGCACTTTGGCTTAGGATATATAACATCCTCTTTTGTGAACATATTTTAGTTTAATGTTCAATTTGTAGCTGTCTCATTCATTATTAATCTATCAAATTACAGATAGATGAACTTGTTGCGCAAGCATTTAAATTGAAGGCCACAAGCAAAGAGGGAAGACAAGAAATTGAATCGTTTATGCATGTCGTGTCCAATATGCTTTCTTCTTTAAAGGTTACTACTCTACCATTTTCTTTCTCCGTATTTTACTTCCCTTGCATACACTGTTGTGCAAATGATATAGGCATCATTTTCAATTATTGCAGCCATGGGTCCCTAGGTTTCAGAAGGTTCTTTCCAGTCATTTTGTGGAGCCTGAAAATCAATTACCGCATAAAACTGTTTCTGAAATAAATGAAGATGGAAGCTTTGATGTTGACAGCCCAGAAAAAACCAACATGGATTCGCTTATCTCTCCTTCTCCCCTTGTATCCTGGCGAGCTGGCTGCAATGTTGAGAGAGGTAGGCAACTATTTCTGCTAACACCCCTCCCTATGCCAAAAACACCATCTTCTAGATGTCAAGACTTGCCTAAATCAGTATATGAAAATATTGCTTCAAATCCTGCTGTTGAGCCACCATCAACTTCTACTATTTTTGGAGATGGAAATGAAGATTTGCTTGAAGACATGGCAACAAAACCGATCACAAGTAAGCCTTCTGATCCTGTTGCAACTGAAGGAAAACTTGAGTGTCTTTCTTCCCCGATGTTTTCAAAACAAAACCACTTTGTTGCTATGACCCCATGCTTAAACATGTCTCCTCCAAAATCTTGTGTGTTGCTCGAACCCATCTCTCAGTCGACTCATAAAGGCAATTATAGGTTGCGGAAGTCCACGCCGTTTCCTGTTGGAATTCATTCACACATTTCTGAATCCTCTGGCAGTGAAGGTTCTGAGGATCTGACTTTGAAGTACCCAGAGCTCTTAGGGATACAACGAGCTTATAAATCTAGAATGGGAATTAAAGATCTAGCGTCATCTCCAAACTGGTCCTTTTCACCTCCTAAAACTTGTGTTGTCTTGGAGCCACCAGTTGAGAAATCATTGGACATCCATGCTGCTGATCACCACTTGAAAGTCCATGCTCCTGTTTTGAATCAGCAAACGAATTCGACTCTTTCAAAAGAATGTGATGTTCAAGGAGATTGTCATCAAATCAAGAAACCTTGCAATGGAGGTATCCATTCATTTTCATAATGTTCTTTGTCAACTCTGATAGTATGTCGAACACTTTCATAATCAAAGTTCCTCTTTTCCAACAGGACCTGTATGTCGCGTTTCAAAGCTAATAATAGAAAGCACTCCTTTATGGAAGGAGCCTGAAAGCACAGTAAGGACAGGGAAGCGTCCTGGTGAGAATACGCTGAAGAAGGAACTTTGGACAAAATTTGAAGCAGCATCTACATATGGGTTCCGTTTGGATGCTTCTGCATTCCAAGGGTCTGCACAAAAAGGATTTCTTGACATGCTTGATGAAGCTTCCTGTGACGAGGGTAAGTCTAACTGCTGATGGTTTTGAGAGAACAGATATTTTATATGATGAAAGTTTTGACGAGTGAATCTTGTTGTATGGTATAGTTGTTTAGATTGCCAATATCTTTTGTATACCTCCCAAAAACATCTACTTCGAAGCAATCCTTTGAGTATCTTTGCAATATGAATGGAGTTATTCCAGTGAAGAACGTTGCAAGTGCAAATGCTGGGTGAAGGCGATCTGTGCTTTTGGAATACAAAGCCTAAGGAGCAGATGGTATTGCCACAGGCTACAATTCCAGAGCTGGTTGGTTCACTCTTACTGTACTATCTAAAATGTAGAGAATAAGCCCTTGGGAGATTATAAAACTTACTTCCATTATACTAAAGACTTGGTCATTACTGTAATTGCTGATTAATATGAGTTTGCACTGAAAAGTCTAAACCTTTTTCATCCCTTTTATTTCTGGCTAGCTAGTGGTTAACTGTATTATTTTTTGCGAAGGATTAAAATTATATACATGACAATGTCCTCACATTAGGCAGATCGGAGAGCTCTATGTGGTTCACTTGTTGGTAGTTTTAACATCTGGTGAGGAGGAAAAGTAGTTTGTTAGTAATGATTGTTTTTAAAAATGTTTATTTTTTTAAAATATATTAAAATAAAATTTTATTTATTTTTTAAAAATTATTTTTGGTATTAGCTTATCAAAATAATTTAAAAATATTAAATAAATATTAATTTGAAATTAAAAAATTATTTTAAAAAAAAAAACATTTTTGAAATGCAAAAACAAACATCCTTTTAGTAATATCAAATGTATTGTTGAGTCTTATTTGCAAAACTTGGAGATTGAAGGCTTATTTATTTTTATGTTTCAAAAGTGTTTTTGAAAAAAATTAAAAATTTTATTTTTATTTTATTTTTTCTTTGCTTTAAATTAAAATATTTTTTATAATGCTTTCCAATTATTTTGATGTGCTGATGTTAAAAATAATTTTTAAAAATAAAGAAATATTTTAATATATTTTCAAGCAAAAAAACACTTTGAAAAACAACTACTACCATATTTTCAAATACTCCCCCCACAGTCTTTAGAACAAGAAGGTAGGATTGTGTCCAGTCTTTAGGACAAGAAGGTAAGATTGTGTTTTCATCGTGAAACTATAAATCTAGCTTGATGAGTTTTTTTTAATTGAAAATATTTTAAAATGATAATTTTTTTTAAAAAAAATTAATATCAACATATTAAAATGATATGAACATAAAAAAATATAATTTAAATAAAAATTTTTTTAAAATAAAAAACAAACAAGTTTTTCGCGTAAAGATCTTTGAATAAATTGCAACTAGTAATTATTAACATTTTTCATATCTAAATTTTTTTTTTTTCATAGAAATAAGAAGGGTAAAAAAGGTATTTTAGATATGAAAATACCACGGCTGTATGAGGTGTCAGTGACATTGCAACTGCCTTTTTTATATTTTGGAGATGTTATTCGGAAAAGAGGGCGGGAAAAAAAAAAAAAAACAAGAGTTCCACTTACTTTGGAATTGTAAGAAGGGTTTGTTTGGAAGTGTGTAAAAGTAGTTTTTTAAATTATTTTTTTATTTATAAATAATATTAAAATATTTTTTATTTTTAATATTAATATATCAAAATTATTCAAAAATATATAAAAAACTAATCTAAAACTAAAAAAAACTTAAAATATTTCAAAAACACAATTGGATAAGAATGACAAATTATTGAGATGGATTGCTGCCTCAATCCAGATTTAGACCAAACTCGTCATGTCTTGTCTGACTTCCCGAACCCTAACCCTTGTTTGAAGTTACCTCAAATGTTCCGTATCGAAATTCATTTGCTTTGTCTTTGCAAAGACTAATAACTAATATGGTTTATTTATTTAGAGTCTTAGACAGAATACGTGATGAGAAAAGGATGTTTTTGTAAACGTGTCTTGCTCTCAGAATAAAATTTGAGGTTGTAGAAGTGGACAGGCCGAAACGAACAAAGCTCGTTCACCTCGCCGGAGAGCATGGATGCTATTCATGGTATCATAGCTATTGATTAATCTGGGGCAACTCTATATCTTATGCTCCTATTCATATGGCGAGGAACAAACCATTCACAGAGGTGCAAGAGAGCCTCTGACAAACAACAGTATTGTAAAAAGTCGACAACTAAATTGATAAGCTTGTTCTATACAGCAAGATTTCGCATTGTCAATGGTTGTAAAAAATAGCTGTTTGATTCAACATGTAGTCAAGGAATAGAA
Source organism: Populus alba x Populus glandulosa (assembly GCA_033617975.1). NCBI lineage: Eukaryota > Viridiplantae > Streptophyta > Magnoliopsida > Malpighiales > Salicaceae > Populus > Populus alba x Populus glandulosa. Next base: position 2,900,261 of record CM066155.1, on the reverse strand, counting down.
CCTTTACATACAGTTAACCAAAAAATCATACTCGAATGGAAACGTCTTCTCCAAATCTGTCAATAAAATCTTCAAACTCGAGGATCATTTTGCCTGCTCCCCATTGGACTGAGGCCCGCAAGGACTTGCACCCCCACGAATCCGTTTCTGCAAATGCTCCAAGCTAGCTACTCGCTGCAAGGAAGGTGTTCGCCCCATCTTGTTCCCTGAAACTCCTGCTGCTGGTACAGGATTTGGCTGCACATTTTCAACTGAAGATATATCTGCCAACACATTGTTGCCTCTGGGCCTGGAGTCATGAGTTGTTTTAGGATTGTTTGGAGCTTGATAAAAGTGATGCTTTGGGTCATCCTGTACAGGAATAGCAGCATCTGCTGCTGTGTCGGAGGGGCTTCCATCAAATGATGACATACTCATGGTGGATATATCAGGCATGGCATGGAACAAAGTGTTCAACCCGGTAAATCTTTTGACTGTCTCTTCAGCCATCTTCACCTGGATATGCATGCAATCACCAGATGAAAAAAAAAAAAAAAAAAAAAACGAGTCAGTTTTCAGCCTCCCGTTGTACACCAAAATCTCTCCCCTTTGTATGTACTTACATGCCAGTGCATGCCACTAGAATCACTAGATTTTGTTCTCTTGATATAATGATTGTAGTTTCACTACACATGCACTGGCATGTAAGGGTAGTGGAGGTGAAAGCCTTGCCATTGCTATGTAGATATCTTGTTGTATACTCTTAAGTTTAAAGACAAAACAGTTAAATGAGTTACCTTCGCTCTCAGTGTTTCAACATCAGCTTTTAAAACTCTGTTGTCAACAGCTGACTCATTGTACTTCTGACTTATGTCAGTGAGGCTCTTCAGTAGAGATGAATTTTCAACCCTCAATTGAGCAACCTGAAAAGAAAAATGTTTAGGATTTCTGTAGAAGAGGAAAAACAAAAAGGCAAGCAGGCAGTTAAAAGAACCAGACCTGTGTCTCAAGCTCAGTCAAATGGGCCTGCTTTCTACTTCTTGATCGTCGAGCTGACTCTCTATTTGAAAGCATTCTGGAAAAGAAAACATACCCGCATGATTCCATGGAAGGGAATGGAACCAATAGCAGAAAAATCAGAAGAATATAAACTGATCCACCAGTGTCCACAAATTAGAAAAAAAAAAATTGCACTCAAGTTTCCGGTGCCATCATCAAATATGCTACCAGCTGTTTTCCATTAAGCCATTTGTTCTTGCACACATGCCCATGTTTCAGTTGGCTGTCTCTTTGATGAATCTAATCCTAAATGCATGAGATAGAGTTCAAAAAATTACAGTAAACTGATGTTTCATGAACCGTTATCTGAAAGGGAATGGAATATGCTTGTTCCGCATAAACTGACCGAACACTCTCGATCTCTCTCTGGCATACCAATCACACATTGCAGGACCAGAGTATGGTAACAAAACAAAACAATTGCTATCCACTTAAAGTTGCATCTGGAACATGTGGTTTTGCGGTGAAAGTGTTTATTACATATCAGATGGTAGAAACATGAATTTCCCAATTTATGAAGAATAATTTATATTTCAATCTACAAGCAGCAAGCCTATAATACTAACAATCAGAAACGCACAGAAGTAGTTACCTCCTCACACGCTTTGCATCAGTAGGGCGCATATTCTCAGTTAATTCAGTTTCTGCTTCATTTTCATCATCCTCTGAAAGTTCTCTGGATGATACACTAGTTGTTGGCTTCACAGTAACTGCAGATTTCCTTTGCATGGAAGGTAGGGAGGGAGTTCCAAGAGACTCATTAGCATCTTTATCTTGGGATCTTGGTAAATCATATCCAGCTCCTGCATAGGTAATTAAAAAGGGAAATAACTAAAAGAGCAACAGTACAAGTGCTTTATGAGAGTATGCAAAACCTTACACCAACTCGGTGGAGAGGTCCGCTGCGGGTGAAAGAGAAAAGAACATGTTTAGGATTTAGCATTAGGCAACATATGCTGATCATAGCATCAAAATGCATAGCATCAAAATGCAAACATATCAATTATGGCTAGATGATTCAAGTTTTTCCATATTTTTAGCGAGGGAACAATGCAAGACTATTCAGAACACCTTTTCAAATTTCCTACTTGGAGCTACTAACATTTTTGTCAAATGAACTGATAACATTAAGTTTTTCATCAAAGAAGCCTTAGTTAGGGATATGGGGAAATGACCTTCTAATTTCCTTCACTTCATGATACCTCTATTTCTCCTTCACTTTCCCATCAGCCAGATTTCTCTTATGTGTAAGCTCATCATATCACTTGGATTTCAGGTTCCTGAAGCCAGATTCCCTTATATGCTGGTAGCCTGTCACTACCTTCTTCCAAGAAGCAATGGCTTAACACTGGTTTTCAAAGCATACTCATCTAGTTTGAGACCAGATAAGGGAATGACAAGACAGTGGATCATAGAGCAAAAGCCCCTTCCAAGGTAATACTAGATTGCAGTAACCCTTTCCTACATAAGATTCTTTAAAATTTCTTTCTGGGGTTATTTAAGAACTCCTTTTTCTAAGGTGCACAGGAATCCCATTTCCCTTGTTAACATGGGCTACATCACTAGACTTCTGTGGTTTATTTACATGCTAAATGAATCTGGTTGTCCAGAAAAATAAGTTGGCATGCTAAGTTTGTTTATCCCTATCAAAATGACTCGGCTCTTGTACCTTTTAAACCACTATATGTAATCTCTCTGTAATAATTTCTTGTTATATTGAAAGCAGACATTTCCCAGAAAGGTATAGGTATATGTACATTTGAACAACAACATGCATAGAAATGGCAAATAAAGGAAGTTGAACCTTTGGAAGGAGCATGAGATCCCAAATGTGAAGTATTTGAAGCCTGTGATCCACTTTCAGCTGTGGCAGGAGAATCTAGAGGCTTTACAAATGATGCCTATTGACAAGAGCAACATATTCAATAAACCATGATAAACCTTTTTAAATATTTACAGTAACCAAAAATAACTAAAGAAAAAAGAACGCAAAATTGTATGGATGTTTTGCATTTGCTTTATCCAAACATAGCGCTACTTTACAAATTAACATAAGCTAACTAGCACTTAACCCTTGTTGTTCACAAAACACCATTTAGGTTCTGTTGCTTCAAAAATCTTTAGTTCCACCATTCCAAATTAGTTTCCAAGCTAAAGTTCTTAACTTGGGACCTCCACCATTCCGAAAAAAAAGTGGCTTTAACAATCCCTTTGCAATCAATAATTCAGGCAATGATTCTGACAATTCAATTGGTTAAATGATTTGTGGACTTCCTGTCTTCCTCTCGCTGAAGCATAAAATAGACCTTACTACCTAGCTTCAACAATAACTTTTGTTCTAATGTTTCATACCCAGTGAATTCCTTGCTTCAGTTTTAGTCAAGCATCAAGCAGCATTTCCCTAGTACAGCTGATGCCTACTTTGGCCCTGGCCATTCTTTCATCTCTATGGACAATTTCCTTTTATGGATAAAGTTGCTTTCCTTAACAGACACCACAAAGGCACAAACCTTATAGCCAACTCCATGTGGAATCTCCACATTCAACTTGACAAAGCGACAAGTTAAAAGCAAATAAAGTTTGGGAGCTTGGAACACCACCACCCACCCGATAAAAAAAGAATTGATAAATCATGTTTGGTTGACACAAAATGGCAGCAAAGTACGGGGGGGGGGGGGGGGGGGGGGGGATAGACCTAACTGCCAACCATGAGGCACCCATGTATACCAAATTCTTCACTCAATCTGAAACCAAAACAGCTATTGAACTCCTCTAAGAAAAAATAGAACTAAATCCAGCGAACTTTTCCATTTCCAATGAACTAAGAACAAAAGCAGCCATAAATGCACTTCTTTTTAGCTTTCTTCAATTTTCTCATAAATGAAAGGAAAAACAAATCTATCAGCTAGTTAACTAATTAAACTAATGTTTCCATTACCAAGAAACTAAAACAACATGGTAAGAACTTTAAAACACGCAAAAAAAATAAAATCCATACTTTACTGAGTTTACTCCCTTTCCCAATTTTTTCTCACTAATCAAACACAACCACCAAGGAAAAAAAGAACACCTAAAGATCCAATCTTTTTTCTTTTCTTTAACTTGTAAGCAACAAACTAAAAATCCCACATGAAAAATCACACAAAAAACATATAAATACATAAATATACACGTATATTCTCAATTTAAATTAAAAAAAAAATTACCCGAGTCAAAGCAACAGCAGCGCAAGCCAAATTGAGTTTACTCTTCAAAAACGCATGATAATCGTCAGATTCCACCGGAATAATCGCCGGAGCAGCAAAGGAGGAAGCAGCAGTGGCACAGGTCCCATTACTAAAGGAACACTTACTTGTAGCGTTGTTATTACTATTACCATGATCTTTGATTTGAACAACGTCAGTTTTATCAGCAGAAGAATTAGAAGAAGTGTTGTCATCAAGGGTTACAGCAGAGGCTTCTTGAAGGAATCTTTCGAAAGCCCATTCAGACTCAGACCGGTTCATTTTGGACAAGTCTTCAGGTGGTGGTGGTGGTGACCAAAAATGCTCAGTAATGTTATCCTCCACTGAAAATACCCTCTCCATGTATGTTCAAGTTTAAACTAGCCTGTAGATGTTTATAATGCTGTCGTGAATAGAATAAGATTAGGTGGAGGTGACGCGGGTCTGAGGTGGTAATGGATAAAATTGAGTTTTACTAATGATTTTCCCACCTTTCTTTTCGCTTGTTGTTGGCTTCACTTTTGGGGGAGGGGGTCCATCTTATATTTTATTATTATTTGTGGCAATGTGGAGGAGCCATCCATGTATTACTTTTAGGCAAGTGGGGAGAAATATCCACTACTTGCACAATGCAGAAAATCAATCATGTTTATGGTCCCTACTCCCTCCTGCTACTAGGAGAAGAAGAAGATGTATGATCAACATTTGTGCATATCCATTTTGATGAGGGTTTATTTTTTTTTGATAATTTGGATGTTGGAGATTTTGATCTTTTGTGCTCTATTCAATTTGATCTAGTGATATATTTCTCAAGTTGATTTGTGTTTTTTGATTAATTATGATTTTAATAATATTTTTGGTTTTTTTTCTATCACGAACTAAAATTTTAAAGTTTGGATGATTTTTTTTTTATCAAATCTAAATTTAGAAAATCATAAATATGTTGATTTAGTCATTTTTATTAAAAATAAAATTACGTTTTAAATGGGTATACTTTAAAGATATTAGCTCCAAATAGTAAGTGGATTTATTATTTGATTACAATCCAAAAATACATTAGAAAAAATATTGGTAATGCACCATTTTTAGAAAAAATCTAAGGTGCTCAAACTATGAATGCTTATCCTATAGAAAAAGGATAAACACAAAAAAAAATAAAATCATATCTAAGTCTCACACAAAATGATAAGATTTTTTTTTCCTTTTAAAAAATTATTGTTTTAATTTTATTTCTTTTTTCTCTTTATGTGTATAAGCAGCATGAAATTTCACTTACTTTTCATCAAACAACAATTACTACTACGATGAGACAAAACACTTTATATTATTACCTTTGAAAAATAAACAATGAAATATTCTTGGGAAAAAATCATTGATCTTTCAATCATTTGAATCTAGAATTCTTCTTCTTCTTCTTCTTCTTCTTCTTCTTTAAATATCTTATAAATATCTATTTTATTCCTTTGAAAACTTCTTGAATGGATATAACAAGTCCACCATGGAAAAAGTGGAAATTATGGAAAAGATTGTGGAAAAAAAAACCCTTCCACGGAAATCAAATAAGGATAATCTAAACCCTTCACACTATTATTTGACATTCCCACAAAAAAAAAAAATCTCTGGCGAAAATAATCATTTTTAAATATAATAAAACCTTTCATATAATAGTTGTTTATCGCAATAATCTTGGAGTGAAAAAAATATAGAAGAGCATACATACATAAAAAAATCACTCCTAATCACCGGCTAGGAGTAATTTGACTAGCCAAAAAAAAAGGGCCTTGCCTACTCCTCAGACACACACTAGAATCTCCTCCTACTTGCTAGGTATTTGTTGAAGATGCATAGGACCATAGGAGAGGCGACTTTTTCTCCCAAATTCCGGTGGCTTCCATTGGACGGCTCTTCTTGGGGGATGCGGCGGCTCAATTTCTGGATAAATACTGAATCTGAATTATGGCGGGCCATGGTATCTCTTGGGCCCGCAACCTTTTTGATTTATTTTCCTTCAAGGCAATGCAAGGATGTGTTTGGCTACAACATCGTTGAACCTGGTATTGCTGTTGCCATCAGTGTTTATGCCATTAACAAAGCTTGTAGAAAGGCCAAAAATAGGCTTGGATTCGCCCCACTGAGAAGCTGCTTTTGATTACAAAAAAATAAAACAATAAAAAATGAGCAATGTGGAGTTATAACTGCTAACTAAGCTTTCAGACAATATCTTTGTTTTTGTTTTTGTCTTTGCTTCTCCATGTTGGAAGCAGTTGGGATGATGTTAAATCAGTTTTCTGAGCTTTTTTATCCACCAGAGAAAGGAACCCCAGGTGCAGGATGACCTGATCATCCAACCAATGCAGTTATTTGAGAAACTCATTTGAATAAGATATTAGAATAAATTATTATATGATTTAAGCACTAATCATAGCATAATCTAGGCGTGATAAGCTTAGCAAATCACTAAAAGGGCATGAAAATAGGACTTTGGAATTACAAAGAAAGCTATGGGAATGAAAAATGTTGTAATTCATAGTGTTTTTTTTTATTATTGATTTTTTTATTTTTAATTTAGTTCATATATTATGTGTTTATTGATTTAAAAATGATAAATTATTTTAATTTTTTTTTTGTATGATTATTGTGGAATCAAAAAAATATCTCAACATCTCTATATGATCTATTTTTAAAAAATATTAGTTACATTTTAAAAAAAAGAGTTATTAAATTTTGTGGAGTAAATGACTCAGTTTGCGAGTTTGGCGAGTTAACACTGGTTGCCCCAATTCATAGGTTTAGTGGGGTAACTTTTTTTCCCTCTTTTTTCTAATTGAACTCAATTATGTGATTATCTATTCTTCTTTTTATTATATAGTTAAAAAATATTTTTTAAAAAGAAAAACTATGCTATTAAATTTTAGAAAGTTCATGGGCATGTTCATGAGTTTGGCGAGTTTAGCTTTTTTTATATTTTTTATTTTATCATTTGATATTGGGTTGATTGTGAATGAGTTTCATAATTTATTTTGTTTCACTTTCTATGAAGTTATCATAATCTTAAAAAAAATCTCAATATTGGGTTGACGCTTAATTTTGTGATCGTCTATTTTTATTATCATATAGTTAAATAATCAATGGTTTAGGAAAAAAAAAACAAGTTATTAATTCCAATGAAGTCCATTACCCAGCTTGCAGGTTTAACATGTTGATCCGGGTTACCTGATTGACAGGTTTAATAGGTTTACCCGTTAAACCTGATGTTTTTTTTAGTGTTCGGTCATCTAATTTTTTTTAATTTTTTTTCTTTTATTTCACTATTCTTCAATATTGGATTAGTTGGAAAATAGAATTTATGGTTTTTTTTTATAGAGTTATCATGATTTTAAATAAACATATTTTTTAGGGTTGATGCTCGATTTTGCAAGTATCTATTTTTATCATAAAATCAAACAAAAATAACTTAATTACAAAAACAAAAAAAATTATTAAACTCATTAAAGTACATGGCTCAGGTTGCAGGGTGACCGGGGTTTTGGTATCATCTCAATATTTTAAAAAGAAATTGGCATTTTAAAGTTTTTTTAAAAGTTATGTCATATTTTTACCGGTCATCAAAATAGTTTTGGAGCCATGAAATTAACCAATTAACTTTGGGCCAGTTGTCACGCGGTTTAATAGAAAACTCAAGTTAGGTAATGAGTTGGGTTGGTAGGTTTCAAGATCAAACCACTTGATCAAATTTAATGACACCGTCAAAAAATTTCTTATACTTTTAACATTTTTTTTTTAAGTTTAAGAAAAAAAAGGTCCGACTCGTAAAGAAGAATGAATGAAAGAACTAGTATATTTTATAGATGGAAATGATCCTTGCTAGTACTTTTGCCATCTTTATATTATAGGGTATCTTCACTTATTAACATTATTTGAAAAAAATATTAGTCCAATAAATAGATAGAATTTTTTTGGTAAAATAGCACAATATAGTATATGTCACAATTAATTAGGAAAAAAGTGATAGTTTAAGATGCTGCTAATGGAAGAAAAACAGTATTTCAAAGAAATTATTTTCAAATCATGACATGTACCAAATTAAACTATTTTTCTAAAAAAATTTCAAATGGTATTATTTTACTAATTGTTTTTTTAAAAATCATATTTAAAGCTATAAATTAGCTTTCTAGACTAGGTTCACAACCCCAAGCAAACACCTAAATCAAAGGTATAATCTATCAAAACTAAATATAGTTTTTTCCTTTCTAGTTGATTTCTTCTATTTCTATATGTCAATATGATGCATGTATCTGTATTATAAGTTTCGTATCAATTTAACATTAGTGTACTTTTTTTATTTCATAAGTTTAGAAGTAACTAATTATTTGTCTCCTACTGGGTTAGATTAATTTTTTAAAAAAAAGTAAAAAAAAAACATGATGGCATTGCTAACATGTTTTTATATAAAAAAGAATTAATTATGAAAATCAAGAAAAGGGGGTCATTAGAGATACACACCCCCTGTACTTGATCACATGCCATCAGAAATTGAAGAGCTTACCATAATGATTCAAGAGACACCACAAAAGACCTTATTTGGTGGGCGACGAAGGTTGCACGTGCCTCCATAATACAACAACTTTCCTTGTATGCTGGTGCATGAATTGCATGGACCACATTACCCTTTGCTTGTTTAATTTTATCTATGTTCTTGTTTTAGTTTTAGATTTGGTCCCTTGAGCCTTAATTGTTTTAAATTAATAACATTGAATCTTATTTTGCAAAACCAAGCATTAATTGTGGGTCAATTTTTTTCCTCGACATCACGATATTCCTAGATCTAGAAACCAAAACAAACTATTAAATCAAATATTGGATGAACTCAATGTGAAATTATAAACTTGAAAGAAAAAAAGAAAGAAGAAGAGGGTTGAGCATTTTTTCTTGCCTGTTCAATTCAGTCCTTGGTGCTTGATGCGATCGTGATCACGTGGTCACGCAACCCATAATTAAGATTGAGATCTGATTCCGGAAACCCGAAATAGGTCTGATAGGAGTGTGACACAATGGAAACATGCCCCAAGGCACCAATACTATTGGAATGAGTAGAATGACGCCACGAAGTTAGTTAATCTTCGATAAGTCAGATTCAGTTCGTTCAAGAACTGAAGAATGCAAGAATCACTCTCACACGTTAAAACTGAAAAAATTCAGAATAATATTAATCAAAGCTCCGAAATTTTGGCTTACATGAGTTTAAATAGTCCTTGAAAAATTAACCCTAATGGACCCCTTATGCGGACTTATATGAGGTCCACTCAAAACTGGCCCAAAACCCTAAACTGAAAAGCCTATAACCTGATCCAAACAAGCCTTGGACCCTAGCTCAAAACAAAATTTTAATTAAGCCCAGACATTAAAGAAAATAATAAAAATAACTAATATGTCATTAAATATCACACCAGCCCTTCTTTCCTTGTGTAGCTAGGATGAATAAGGAATCTTTACAAGAAAAAGATTCTGAAACATTAATGAATCATTGTCACACTTGTAGATTATATTGCAGCTCATTAAAGATCCTTGTGGAATTAGGAAATTCCCAAAACCAGCTGTCACATCCTTGTACGAAAAGAATCCTAACCAAATAGAAAACCCACAAGTCGAATGGAAGTAAATAACAAAATTCGAACAGCCTACATTGATCAGTGTTGCGGTTCCTTCCCAAACTCCGATTGACCTGAATTTTTAACCCAAGGTAGAAAAACATGTTTGGAGAGTCCACATAAAGTATTAGCCCGATCCAACGGTCGGATTGAGAATTATGACTGTTGCCGTAAACTTGGACTGTTGCGCTTTTTACGCCAAAATTTAAATCTGACATTACTTGGATCGTATCAGAGGGCTGAACCGTATCAGTGCTAGCAAAACAAAAAGTTATAAATATTTGTCTAATATTCAAATTCGGTTCTCAAAGTTCTAATTGTTTCAAATTAATAAAATTTTATTTAATTTTATCAAACCAAGCATCAATGGAGTGACAAAATATTTTCTTGGCAATCTGAGATCTCCATGCCCGAACAGCTAAAACAAAACACTTAAGTATAATCTCAAATAAACCTATTCTTGAAGAAAAAAATCAAGAACAAAAAAGTCAAGGAATTAAAATAAAAATAAAAATCAAATGACCAAAAAAAAATAAAAAAATAGAAGACGAGAAAACATCGCGGAACACTAATATCATCCACATTGTGTTTCTCTTACTGCTAGGATTTCTCCCACAAGTTTTTATCTTAATCTTAATTTATTAATATTATTAGAGAATCCCATATGAATATCAGAAGACAGAACACTCAATTGAATCGCATTGAACAAACTGTTAGGAGTGTCGCGTTGCTGAGTGTCGTCGGTGCAAAATGGAACAAGGGTCTAGCAGTTTCTGAGCTTTCGATGGCATCTGCTGGGATTAATTTATTTGCTTGTATCTGATCCTGTCATCTTGATGATCTTTAAATAAATAGCAGCTCGGCAATCTATGTCTACAATCTTTGCTTTGATAAGGTTGCTTGATCCAGTTTTGACTTATCATTTGAATTTAGATTCAGCTTTGGCGTTTGACCTTCTGCTAGGGCCAAGATGATTTACTGAAGGGATGATAAAATGGGGTCCAGGGTTCAATCTACCAAGAACATTTTGATTTGTGCATGCAATCTATAAATTTGAAAGCATTTAGAAATCAACCTTATGAACTTTTCAAGACCATGAAATCCCAACAGCAGCAGCTTCACATCCAACTAGGTCATCAAATTCAGTATGAAGAAGATAGATGCTACCTGGTGGACAAAATCCCTAGTCTCCCATTGATAGAAAAAAGCTTTCCAGTATCCAAACAATACATCATGTTAGATGAAGCGAAGAAAACAAGCAAATTCACTGATCAAATCATTTCAGCTTGGATTGACAGAAGAACTGATCATAGGATGGGGTGTTCATTGTTTATGCATGACTATCAAATAATTTGTCTCCTCACTAAAACATTTTGTACACAGGAGTCATAAGTTTTCCAAAGTAAAGACAAGGTAGATCAGAAAAGCCTAGATCCCAAAGATACTACAGGCGATGGAGGGGTTCACAGAAAGTTATTGACAAAAAAACTGAACCAGCGTTTGAAGGCGATTTATTCGTAGATTTCACGTTGATTAATCACAAAAAGAAAAGCAAACAATTAAATAAGGTGGCCTTTCCCCATTATAATCCCACCAGGACAAATCAATGAATACGATGATGGATGGGGTGGCTATGTTATGCTTAGAGAAACACACGTAGCTGTGTTATACATGGAGAAACACTCTGCACTTTGGAAATCTAAAGCTACATGGTTAAATTTGGTGTCTTCGGTCTTTAATAGTTCATTCCAGTTTAGTTTATTTCCTAGCCAAGTAATTAAGGACTAGTTACCCTAGTCTTTCAGGGAGTCTTAATTATATCTATGAAATAGGGATGCTATTGTATGCTTTGATTTTCTGGAGATTTGAGCTGTGAAATAAGTTAGAGTTATTCTGAAGGGTTAGTGCCTCATCTTTCTTCTCTGTCCTCCTGTCTTCTGTTAGACAACCTCGAGGACTCGTCACCATTGCCTGATTACCAGAAGCCTAACGTCAGTTATATATATTCCCGCCTCAGTGCCCGACGTAGTAATATCAAGTTATATGAGCAACAACTTACATATTGGCTGATCAAGACCATTGCAATGTCCTCCTCCTTCGTGGCGAACTCCTTGAATGAATCTTCAATTGCTCTTACAGTTGTTTCTGAGAATAAACATTAATATTACAAGTCAAGACGAACATCAACTTCCCTCAGAAATTATGCCATTGTCATATGTCCAAGTTCTTTTTTGTCTCCAAACAATCCCGAGCCTTTCCATTGATCAGCAATATTTGCACAGAATTATAGAGACATCAGTAATTAAACATGCTTGAATCAACTATTAGATAGATGGTATTTCTCTGCACGTCCACTGCTGCCGGCAAAAATTAGATGGGCTTTGTAACCTGTTCATCAAAAAGAAATTGACAAAACACTTACAATAGTGATGCATGATCTTCTAGGCAGTAATTAATCTCTTCAAGTTAACGTTACCAAAAATTAAATGAAATCTTTTGATGTGAATTGTCTTTGATGGGATTTATTTTTGGCACATCACCCGCATATTCAAGCATAATACCTTCACGTATCAATGAGAGAGCGAACTGTGCTGTCAGATTTTAGCCATTCACAGCCATAAAAAATGTCAATCTTTTTCAATTAACAAGAGCACAAAACCTTTATTTGAAAAACTATGCATTCTAAAACAACAGGAATTCGGACACAAATACAATCTAATATCGATCTAAATGTAAATCGTTACACTCTAAAAGGAAAATCAGAGAGGAGAAAAGAAATGGATAGAAGAAACAGGAGAGAGAGAGAGAGAGAGAGAGAGAGTATAAATATTAAGCTGCCACTAGTGTTCTGTACTGTTCATCTCCTCTACTTTCTCTTTGGATGGTATTCTTCAATGAACAATGCTGTTTTTTATTTTTATTTTTTCAATTTTATTATTTTATATGATGTTTGTTATATTTTATGTGTTGGTGTTTTCTTCTCCCTTACATTTTCTTAACAATTCAAGGTGTTTCAAGAAATTTTAAAACTGAATTAGAGGCCAATTAATGGAATGAGAATTCAATTTATAATATTGAAAAAAAATTATAAGAAAAGGACCAAAAAAAAAAAAAATAACAGGCTGTTTTCAAATTCTCACAAAAAAGTCATTTTCGTCTAGAATTTCTCCATTTGTTCATTTTTAATCCCTTTAGTTTTAGGATTTTACAATTTGATTCTTAACTTCATTTATTTTATGTTTTAGTACCTTAATTTTGAGAAAAGAGAGAGATGAAAGAGAAAAGGATTAGTTGACCACATTTTAACACAAAAAAAAAAATTAATTTTAGTGGTAATGAATTCTTCTTGATGAGAAGAATAGCACTGAGATATTTTTGAACTTTTATCTTATTAAAAAAAATAAATTGTAGCTCAACAAAATATTTTTTAGTTTATTTAATTTTGATATTTTTTTATTAATTTAAGGGTGTTTTGTGATCGAAAATAAATTATTTAAATATTTAAATTGTTTTTTTTAGATATTTTCATATGAAAACTGGATTAACATGGATTTTTAGGTTCAAAGATTCATACATTGATTTTTAGGCACCTCTAACAGTTATAATTTTTACCAATAGATGATGCATTGACACTACATATGACGTGTGGTCTATTTATTTTTTAAAATTGAAAAAAGATGGAATGATGTGTATTAAGGGCGAAAAAAAAAAAATTCAAACGTGTAGGTCCTGCCTTGCAGGTCCACTCACATCTAGGCTTTTTTGTATTGGGCTAGGCATGCGCTTCAAACCATCAAAACTCAAGTGTGTGGCTCCTTTCAATATAATCTTTTGGTTTTTTTATTGAATTTTTCCCTTGTATTTTAATGAAAATTCATTATAAAAAATGATTCAAATTTATTTAAAATATTATCACATTAAATACCATTCAATGTTTTTTTTTGAAATAATATTATATCTTTGTTATAATATTATCATTAATTTCTTTATTTATTATATATGAACCTAATATATTTTATTTTTCTTAGATTTGTGATAATGAGCATTAATTTTTTTTCTTTTATTTTTCTTATAATTATTTTACAATATTTTCTCATATTAAATTTTTCCCTTCAATTGCATAAAAATAACAAGACATGATTTTCAATGTTTTTTTTTTGTTAAAACGTTTTTAAATAAAAAAAATGATGGTTATGATAAAAACAAAAACAAAAACATGTTTTTGTACAAAAAAAAAATGAAATGAATTGATAAAGAAATGTAGTTTTGATTGAACAAATACATTTTTTTCCTATATATTTTGATTGTTTTTACTTTTAATTAAAAACAATATTTTGGTAAACAAATGCATGTATAAAAATAGAATAATTTGTTTCATAATATATATATCACAAAGCTTTTAATCATAGTTTTTTATACAAATATTTATTTTAATTGTAAAAAACACTAAATAAAAATAGATTTTGAAAATTATCCCGAGAGGTCAATAACTATTATTATACTAAAAGATAATGGAATACCATTAATCATGGGGTTATGAAAATCCATTTTGATCCTTTAGTTTGTCATATTTTTATATCTTATCCATGTAATTTTGGTGGCTTTTCATTTTAGTCTCTTTAGTTTTTAATTTGTTTTGTAATAGTTCTTGTACTTTTAAGCATTTACATTTTAATCCTAAACTTCCATTTCTCCTTGTGTTTTTTTGTCCCTATGAGTTGAATGAGGGGTTAAAAAGTCATTGTAAAAGGGGAGGAAAGAAAAACCTTTTGATTGGCCATGTTCTTCCACAAAAAAGATTGATCTACCCGTGAATGAATTTGCCCGAGAGATGGGAGCATATGATTTTGGCCTTTAACCATTTGAGAAAAGGTAGATTGATATTTCAATTAAATAAAAAAAGAGTCAGTTTGATTTTAGGGTCACACCGTCATGTGCCACCTTATTAGAAGGATCTAACCATGGTGACTCCAACGAGGTGATGAAAAGAGATTTTTGATTAGGAGACACGTCGCACGTGTCATAATGGTGCAAATGCTAATTATTTTTATTTTTTAATTATATTTTATATTTATTAAAATATCAAATTATTTGTTATCCAACTAGCTTATAACAAAAAAAAATCTAATAAAAAAACAAAAAAAAACCCATAAATGTCAGCTTTAAAATTTTCCTTTCAATGGTGTTTTAGTATGCTTTAAAATATATAAAAATTATATTTATTCTTGATCAATCTAATAATAACTAATAAATCTTGTAAGAAGATTTCACTACTTCTAATATCAAGTTTATCTCTACATTATTCTAGTGAACAATGTTTTTATAAGGCAATTTAGGTTTTGTTAATATTCCTTGAATTATAAAGTAAAAAGTTCATAACCTCTCGTCTTTTAAGATAAAAATACTTATATTTTAGAGGATTAACAAATTTAAAACTCAAGAAAAAATATCTTTATTCCTAAAATTTAATTTTATTATCAGAGGGACTTTAAATCCCTCTTATTGGAATTGTTTTTTCTAGTACTCAAAACTTTTATTATAAACCTGGAGTTCCTTATATTAACAAACTTTTGTTCAGGTAAGGCATCGAGGTTCGTGGCCTAGCAGTCCTGACAGGGAATTTCCTACCTCTGCACCCTAGGTTCAAACCTTAGTCAGGGAATTCCCTACCTCTGCACCTTAGGTTCAAACCTTAGTGTGCACACCTATCATCTTCATGGTGTCTTTTCTGCCTACTGAGCTTGCAGGATGATCAATAAGCCTGAGGATTAGTCGTGGTGTGTGTAAACTAACCCAAACATCTCGAGTTATCAAAAAACAAAGAAGGAGAAGAAGAAAAATCCAAGAATGTGAACATTTCAATTAATCAACAAACACTGAATAACTTTTTATTTAGATTTTGGGACATCATCACCAAGTTTTTTAGATCAACACATTCATACCAGGTTTAATAAGTATTCTTTTAATACCAATAAAGATACCATAATTTTCGCTCTTATCAAATGTAGAAATTGAATATATTTATACTCGTACCTATACAACAGGTGATCAACATTAATTTCAATCTTCTGCGCACTTTTTTCTTCTGTACATTGCTTGTAAAAATATTGTCGTTTTTAATATTTATAAGATTATTATTGTTTCATTACCTCAGTTATATATTTAATAAATTAATTCAAATTGATTTAATATATTATCATTTTAATATATTTTTTTTATAAAATAACATTCAATATATCATCATTTTAATATTTTTTAAAAATATTATCTAACATGTACTATATTTTAAAAAATAAATTCATCCGATCCACCACGTTGTAAGTGTAAATTCTATTATTATGCCATAAGCTACTTCACTCACTCCAAAATCAGAGAGGTGGAGCTAATACTTAATTAATCCTTCTTTTCCAACCTACACATTATTTTATCCAACTTGACACATAATTTACACACATTCTTTTATCCAACTTGATTCATAATTTAATGATGAAAAAATCGCATCACTGCATATTGGTATCAGGACAGTGGTTGGTCCATTGATTTCAATATCCAAAGAACTATTTTTTTTTTTTTTTTTATGAAACGAGATTGTTTTTAGTTGCCAAAGCACACACTGATTGATGTGTCAATTACTCAGCCATGACTGCTTGTTAGCTTAGAAAATTTGCAGTAGGTGGCAAAAGGCTGATATCATATAGTCAGGGTGTTGATTTTATCAGGATTTTGTATGATCTGTAATGGAGATTACGGTATCTAATTAAGCTGGAATTTCACATGTTTTGCCTTTGTATATTCAAATTCAAAAGGAATAAATGCTCTTCAACTTTTTTTTTAAGCTAAATATTAAAAATACCCATGTGTAGTGATGCAAAAAAAAAAATTACAAAATTTAATTCTAAGTTGATCCAAAAATAATTTTACCAGTAAAACCTAGAATACTATACACAGGAGTTTAGACATAATATAGAGTTCTCATAAATACATTAGCTCAATCATTTATATATATATATAAAAAGTCTCAATTGATTCATAAACTAGTTCGAAGATATGGAACAAAAAGTGAACTGAAATCTACTATTGCTTCAGTACTGTCTTGCCATGAAATCGACTATATTATTTATTGTTTTTTAAAATGTTTTTACACATTACAACAAAAAATACACCAGAAATAGAAGCCGAAACAGCCATGATAAACCATTTTCCAAGTAATTTCCGATGGTCCCAGCCATAAAAAGAAGTTTCACCACCGCAACACCTTCCTGGAAATTTCACTCTGATCAAGGGCACATGCCACTCCTCCCAGCTGCAGCCATACTCCTAACCCAAACAAGATACATCTCATCAGTGACAGATGAGTCCAAACTTGTAGTTCCAGGATGTTAGGTATCCCACCGAGCACGATAGATTAATAAAAAAAGAAAAAGAAATCACCATATTATCTTGGGATTACTGGACATGGCGATGTTTAGTCATATAAAAAAGGAAGATTATGAAAGGAAACACTATTCATGGAAGCTGCACCTGATGTCTGCAATCATGGAGAGTGCTGTGTGTTGTTTAATTGTCATTTTTCTTAGCACTTTAAGTTTATGATATGTTCACAAAAAAAAAAAAAAATAAATAAATAAAGCTTAATCAATTAGACAAAGCATGACATGTATGGTGTTGAAAACACGTAAACCTCAGCTTGGAAGTTAATGTAGCGTGATGTTTTAAAATGATAATTGAATAAATATTTTGATTTCGAATCATATTAAATTGATTTTTATTTTATTTTTTTATAAAATTTAACATGTGTTATATATATATCCTGAATTAACTTATTAGACATGACAGAGTTTGATAATATATATAATTTAACAAGGATAGGATATTAATCACTAGGTTCATAAATTAACCCGTGGCTGTTATAATTAGAGGATGAAGATTAACCTCTGCATTACGAAAGTGGTGGTGATGTGAGCTGCAAGTGTAGCAGCTACCGACAGGGATGGATCCCATTTTTCTTAAAGCTAGAAAAATGATCATAGCCATCGTAATAAGTCTTTAAAAATTGCTGAATATTCACCTAATGATAAAGATTCGCATTGATTATCCCTTCCAACTAACCAATTAAAAAATATATAAAAAAGTCTTTTTTAATCAGAAAAAAGAATATAGCAGAAGAAAGGCATAGATGCTAATAACAATAAAATGATAATAGAGTAGAGTTTTCTTTATCTTTCTTCCACATTTTAAGTATTAAGATTCTATTTATTTGTATGTTTTAAAAGTATTCTTAAAAAAATTTAAATTTTATTTATCTTTTATTCAAATTAATATTTATTTATATTTTTTTGATGTACTAATATCAAAAATAATTTATAAAAAATAATAAAAATATTATTTTGATTCATTTCTGAGTAAAAAATATTTTGAACAATAAGCACAACCACATTCTTATAGATGCTCTAAATAGATAATTGGTTTGATATTCATAATTTTAACCAATTCATGAACTCTATTCAAATAATTAATCCTATTAAAATACTCTTGATTAAAAGGGATCGAAATATTATGCAAAAGAATTTGTCATGTTTAGAAGTAATCATTTATTCATTATTCAACACTAAAAAAACTTTTTTCAAAGGCGATATATTTTTTTTATCTTGAAAAAATTAAGCTAGCCTATTAAAACAATTAAGGTAAGATAATGTAGCTTGTAAAGAAAAGTGATTGCCGGTCATCATTGAATGAATCCTAATACACACACATTATTGATTAATATTACCTTATCATACATAATATTTGTTTTTAATTTTGTTGAAGTCCCAAAAATATAACTAGCTTAAAAATAGAATGTCCAGGTTAGATAATTGGTTAATCAATTGGTCCTAATAATCTTATATATTCTCCTTAACCAAGGTAGTTGATAGCTTATACTTGATATTTGGTAAGTTAAAGTGATTTGTAGTTAGTACTTACAAAAAGTTACTTTTGGTAGAGGTGAAGACTCTTCGATACTTAAATAAGTATATTTTTTTAGAGAGAAAATACAAGAATATTCTAGAGAGAGATACTTTGAAAATATATATGCAGTAGAGAATGGATTGTGAACTTTTGTTCTGAAGGTCTCATGATATATTTATAACCCACGAATATTGTTCTTTTATAAATAGGAGAGTTTGAAATGTAATCTTAACCCGATAACATTTAATGAGGGATAAATATCCCTTACATCTATATGAATGTTTGATGGGAATATAGTGGGTCTTTGGAGAACTTTTATACACCTGAAAGGTGTAGGAAGATTAGAGTCTAAGATGTCAAATGTAGCTAAACTCATGGAGACTGAGTTCTTTCCCAATGTTAGACCCTAGGGAGGATGAACATTCCCTTAGGCATGCCAATAAAGGATGGTCATTCCCTTTGGGTGCCTAAGGAAGGATGGTCGTTACCTTTAATTTGGCTAACTACCAAGTCCAAGTATCTTGGGTTTGATATGTTTGTAAGACCCATGTTGTTTTGGACTTATTTGACCGCAAAGTCCAAGTGTCTTGGGCCTAACATGTTTTCCAGACCTGCATTACCTCATTCTCTTGGGCATGCCAATGAAAGATGATTATTCTCTTGGGTGTGCTAAGGTAGGATAGCCGTTACCTTGGACTTGGTTAACTGCCAAAGGCAAGTACCATGGGTCTGACATGGTTGTCAGACTCGAGTTACCCTTGACTTGAATAATTGTCAAGTCCAAGTACTTTGGGTTTGACATATTTGTTAAACCCACGTTACTTTGAACTTAGTTAAATGTCAAGTTTAAGTATCTTAGGTTTGACATGTTCGCTAGACCTGCATTATCTCGGACATGGTGAGTGGTCAGGTCCAGGTACTTTGGGTCTGACATGTTTGTTAGACCCATGTTATTTGTGGACCTGATTGACTGCCAAGTCCATAAGCAATAGACTTGATGGAATGCCAAGTGCAAGTGCCTTAGTCTAACATATTTGCTAAACCTATGTTACCTCATTCACTTAGGCATGTCAATGAAAAATGGTCATTTCCTTGGGTGTTTCAAGGAAGGATGCACATTCTAATGGGCGTGCTCGGGGCTTCGCATACTATCGAGCTCGGTATGCTGGAGATTCGACACACTGCCAAGTCCAATTGCGTTTAGGTCTGACTAACACAAAACCAAGAGTGTTAAGACTTGGTATGCTGCCAAACCCAATTACGACTAGAGCCAAACTAGTATTATTAAAACTTGGGACATTGTGAAACCCAATAGCAATTGAGGTTTTGTTTGGGAACGCGGTTGAAACCGTGTTCCCTCAAATTTTAATTTTTTTTGGTTAAAATTTATTGTTTTTATATTTTTAAATTATTTTAGTATGCTGGTCTTAAAAATAATTTAAATAAATAAAAAAAATATTATTTTAATATATTTTTAAATAAAAAATACTTTTAACTGGAATCCTATACATAAGCCTGTTAATAAAAGAATAGAAAGGGCTTCGTTATCTAAATCCCAAACAGCCCTGAGTCTTGGTGTCAGGTTTCTCTTTCCGATGCTGGCTCTATAAATACTATAAGAGTTATGGCCTTATGAATCTACTCTCACGCTCTTTCGCTCTCTTGCAATCAATCCCTTTACTTTCTCTGCATATTATCTTCATTAGCAAAGCTACAAAACCCCAGATTTCCAATTACTCAGGTAAAAAAATAAAATCTGAACTTGTCTTTGTTGCGCACTTTTCTAGCTCAAAATACATCTTTTTGTGACCAAGATACTTGCATTATTAGTTTCTTGTTTCTTTTTAGGTGTTAGGGTTAGAATTTGAAACGGGTTTGTTTTACCATTAACTGAATCCTCTGGTTCAGACCCTGTTATGAATTATATGTTATTGGGCTCTTGGTATGCTAAATTTCAAATCTTTGTTCAATTCAGTGACATGGGTAATTACCTTGTCCTTTGTTTCTTAGCTAATTCTGAAAACAGCTGCTTGTTCTTGTCTTCTCATGAATTATGTGCATGTAATTTTCAGTGGAACTTTTAATTTACCCTAGTTTGTTTTCACTAGCTGTGTTGTACTAATTCTTTCCAACGATATGAGGTCACTGGTCAGTTTATTGTTTCTCATGTGATCTTTCTTTTCTATTTTCTACCTTAAGTAATATCCGCGGATGCTCTGATGTTGTTAAGTCAAGTAAAATAGTATTTTTTTTCTCTTCTAGGAATATGTTTGTGTAGCTTTCTAAATATTTTATTTGTCCTGTAATTTCAACCTCTCTCTCTTGAGTAGGTGCTTTTTATTTGGTTAATTCTGATGTATAATCCCTGACTATGTTTCCTTGATGGTGGGATTAGGATTTGGCTGACTGGAATTCCTTTTTGTCTTTTAGGGAGTAGGTTTTGCCATTATCTCTCTTATTTTTCTTTCCTCTTCACTTGGTTAATTCTACAAACTTTGACGATATTAATGAGATTCGGGCTTAATTAAATGTTAAATATGAAATTTTGTAAGTTTGGTGTCACGAATTACGTATGCAAATGTGTCAGTTAGCACTACCAATTTGTTTTTTCTTTTTAGGATTGGCCATGTCATGATTAAGTTATCATTTTGTGTTTACATGTAATTTTTCTTTAGGTTTTCCAGTTATGATGCATTTAATTTAGAATCTTTGGTTCTGTGTTAAATGAAAAGTAATTCTAGTAATCATTGTTTAACTTTTTCTTTGTCCTCTTGTTGATTTTGTAAAATACAGAATGGGAAGTGCTGATGGAAGCTATGGTGCATACACCTATGAGGCCCTCGAGAGGGAGCCTTACTGGCCATCTGAAAATCTCAAAATTTCCATCACTGGAGCAGGTGGTTTTATTGCCTCCCACATTGCTCGCCGTTTGAAGTCTGAGGGTCATTATATTATTGCTTCTGACTGGAAGAAGAACGAGCACATGACAGAAGACATGTTCTGTAATGAATTCCATCTTGTTGATCTTAGGGTCATGGATAATTGCCTGAAGGTTACAAAAGGAGTTGACCATGTTTTCAACCTGGCTGCTGATATGGGCGGGATGGGCTTCATTCAGTCCAACCACTCTGTCATTATGTATAACAACACAATGATCAGCTTCAACATGCTTGAAGCTTCCAGGATCAATGGCGTTAAGAGGTTAGTTGTTGTGGATAGGATAAGGAGCAGTCCTTTTTAATTTGACATGTGCTCAGAAAGTGTTGATGTTTTTCTTCCTGCAGGTTATTCTATGCCTCTAGTGCTTGTATTTACCCTGAATTTAAGCAGCTGGAGACTAATGTGAGCCTCAAGGAATCTGATGCCTGGCCTGCAGAGGTTGGTTGCTCTTTCTGGTTAAGAGGAATGGAAATCACTTATATTTTTACCTGTAAATGATTGGAGTGCTTGATGAATATAATCTCCCAACTTGTGTTTTAGCCTCAAGATGCTTATGGCTTGGAGAAGCTTGCAACGGAAGAGTTGTGCAAGCATTACACCAAAGACTTTGGAATTGAATGCCGCATTGGAAGGTTCCATAACATTTATGGTCCTTTTGGAACATGGAAAGGCTAGTGCTTAACAATTGCAATCACTTGCTATATGGAGGGATTTCTTGCTTTGTATTAATTTTTTCTGCTTCCTTGGATTATTCTAATTTGTTATTTCACATGTTCACCATAGGTGGCAGGGAGAAGGCACCCGCTGCTTTCTGCAGAAAGACTATCACTTCTATTGATAAATTTGAGATGTGGGGAGATGGACTTCAAACCCGATCCTTCACATTCATTGATGAATGTGTGGAAGGTGTGCTTAGGTGAGTGCTTTGTGTTTTTTCTATCATGTATAATCGAAGCACTCACTTGTGTTCTCGGGATACTTGGGTTCGTACTGATATTGATCACCATTCTTGTCATATCGCATGGGTTCTGCCAGTATTATTCCTCAATTAATCATCCTTGAATACATTTTCTCTGTTTCAGATTGACAAAGTCAGACTTCCGCGAGCCAGTGAACATTGGAAGTGATGAGATGGTTAGCATGAATGGGATGGCTGAGATTGTTCTCAGCTTCGAGAACAAGAATCTCCCTATTCATCACATTCCTGGTCCAGAAGGTGTGCGTGGACGCAACTCTGACAACACACTAATCAAAGAGAAGCTTGGTTGGGCTCCTACAATGAAGCTGAAGGTACCCGTCTTTCAAGATATGATTTTGGGTTATGCATCCTCTGTTTAACCTTGCCTTTACCACTAAGGACTCTGAACATGCTAATTATTATGTTGCAGGACGGGCTGAGAATTACATACTTTTGGATCAAGGAGCAGATTGAGAAAGAGAAGTCACAAGGAATGGACTTGTCTATTTATGGTTCATCTAAAGTGGTCGGAACCCAAGCACCCGTTCAATTGGGCTCACTTCGTGCTGCTGATGGTAAAGAATGAAATGTTGAAGCTATAGATGTCTTGCAGTTGTACTTCAGAAAGCCAGGTTTTCTTATTATGATATGTCAATGATATTGTGGTGGGAAATCAGCCATGGTTCTGGAGTCACAGGGCTGTAATCCACATTGCTCTAGTTTCGGGTGTGCACCATGTTGGTTTCTCCGAGGGAAGCTTTTATGCCCTCATTCCTATCAATCTGGTTTTTCTAGCAACCTGCTACTGTAATATTATGTTGCAGGCGTAATAACCTGCTAATGTTACTGCAATAACTATGTACCATTGGTGGTCTGTGATGAATAATATCTTTTTTCACCATTGTTTAGATTCCAATGCAACAGATTCCGTTGTTCCTTGCCATAACATTTCCTTTTTTATGATGCCAGAGTAGATGACAGTTAGCTTACTTGGTAAATTGCAGTGTAGTTTACCTGCCTCTGGTTATTTTGGCCAAGTTATACTGGTGGATGGTGCTGTAACCTTCCATTGTTGTCCTCCAATAAATATTTAGCGAAAACACGAGAATAAAATCTGGTGCCCCCAATTTAATGCGACTAATTCTAGACAGTGAAAGGCACCGACCAGGTCACGGGCTTGGATGTGGTGGTTCACAACTTGGGGGAGCTGATTTAGAAGGGCTATGGACTATGGTTCATGAGAAACACAAGGAACCTGTCGTGTAACGTGGAAGAACAAGGCTCCAAAAAGTACATGCTCGATGTCCAAACTCTTGTGTTTTGTCAATATCCATGTTATAATGTCTGAGAACGACAACTTTCTGCAATTTGCTTGAATAAATCCGCTACATGTGGGGTAGATTTGCACCTGGTGCCTTCTTCCTGCAAGGCCTTTTTGTGACTGATAAGCACTTTCTGGTTTGACAAATGATCAGCCTAATATCATTTGTCAAGCCAGAGTGCCTTCTTCCCCCTCCCTCTCACATACATGATACCCCTACGCCTAATGTCATCAACACAGAGTGAAAAACCACTGTTGAGATCGAGAACCACCGTGAGTCACCCAGAGTGAGGGAGCCGAAGGGCTGACTATTTAGGGCCACTCTCTTGGACACCTCTTGCAAATCAAAAGACAGTAACATCATCAACACAGAGTGGAAAGCCGCTGTTGAGATCAAGAATTCATCGTTGGTCACCCATACAAAGAGGAAGAACATATGCCTGACACAAAAACAGACATTCTAGCAAATTGGCTTCATCAAGGCATTCAACATTACAACAATCAAGGTTTCAACAAATATAAGAAGCTGGGCCAAGCAATTTTTTTTCTTTCAAAACTTCATTTTGATCAAGCTATCACTGTAATTGATGGGCAACCCAGACACAACTCTTTTCTAATCGTCGCTAGAGCTTTCTTCAATCCAAAGGCTAACCACCACACCCATGAACTGATTCTTAACCGTCCAAATGGCTGGATTTAAGACCAAGGAGGAGAGAAAATTCAAATGACTAGCACAAAGCCTTTGGGTTGTTTACTTCCCTTTGCCCGTAAATTTCTACTAGATCTGACCTTCAATTGGAGATGAGAAGCCAATTTGGAGCTTTGTTAGGGTTTTCTTAAGAGGGAGAAATTATATCTAAAAAGAGAGAGAAGGGTCTGGAGTAGGATTCGTCGTGTTTGTTTTATAAAAAAAGAATGGGTAATTGAAGCCAAGCCAGACCTCCCACCTGACATGGAAGAGGAGGTCACAACGAATTCAACAAAATAAAAAAGAGACATCAATCAGAGCTCGAATGAATGCTAATATTTTGCCTAAAGGATGCAGGCCTTCATCATGCCCTGGCGTGTGCTTCACAAGGTACTTTTCCCTTTTTCTTTCAATCCAGTCCCTCAATTTTTAAAGCCCTTTCAATCCAGTTCTATATTTGTTTTAATTGATTTTTTTTAAAAATTTCATCATTTAATAATCACATAAAAGCATTACATAGATATACTACCACCAAGATATAGGATTGGTGTAACAATGTGTATATGATGATATTCATGTCTGTAAAATCCAATCGACATACATGGATAGTAAAATTATATGTGATGCTGCACAAACAACCGGTGCTACCTGCCAGACAATTTGAAATAAGATACCAAATTGCCTCTCTCAACCGTCCAGATCACAGTAGATAGGATTGGCCTCAAGCTGCTCTGCAAATTTCTCAAGAATTTCCGTCACAAGTTTCCTAAATTCATCTTCCTCTTCAGAAGCACCCTTTCCACTGTCTATGTCAGCAAATACAGCATCATAAAGTAGAATCACTGCTTCATTGGCTTCTGATGGTGGCAAGCCCAGTTCTTTTCCATTTTTCTCCAGGAAATCCTTGATTATCTCTGTGCTCTTATGGCCACTCTTTCCATTGTCCTTTTCCTGCTTTATCTTTGCTATTACATCGTTCAATTTCTTCTCGTTAGCCAAAACCTGCAAATGTTTACGGGAGATCATGGCAATTTCCATAATAGGAAAATCTACATTTTAACCATCCAGTTATTTCTACTTAGTGCTTGTGCTCGTTGTCAATAAATCCAAGCTCAGTCCATAGTGAGCCAACAGAGCCACTGTCATTGAATTTCTATAATTAAAAATACATGCTTGACGTTTCACTAAAAAAAAAGCTGCGTTTCTATGTATCTCTCTAACTTGAGTTGTGATTTCCATACCTATGTGCCTTGGTAATTTGGTGATTGGTTCTATAACACCACTCACGACCACCTGAGTAGACTGCTGATTGTCAGAAACAGTAAATTGAGGCATGCTTTTCCGTTTTTACTTATCTTGGTCAACCTAAGCCAGCAATCTACTCAAGGATCTAAATGACCGAACCAAATTGGGGTTTGAAAACCAAATCTATCAGTTTCTTTAGTGACCTCAAAAATATGGAGACATCCCGAGCACTTCAAAATCATACATTACTAGCAAACTTATAAAACCTATCACATACAATTAGGTTTACAGAATATCTACATGCTTCCCATCCAGATAACATATTTCTACATAATTTGTTAGCACAGGAGGGAGTTAAGCCATGTGGGAAAGCAGAATTAGAAAATTCATATGGGATCAAACAACGTTAAAAAATTAAAGAGTAAAATGTTCCTTAATTTCCCTTCAAAAAACTTCAATAAACAGACATGCAGAGATACCACCAACTGGGGGATAATTAACTTAATGATAAGATGCTGATAACGACCTACCTTTTTCAGCTCAGAACCATTAACTATCTTGATGTTATGGATGACAGAAAAATGATTTTTAGCCAAAGCATCTGCAATTTCTTGTAGAATAGGCTGAAGTAACTCGGCAAATTGTGATTGGCCCAATTCTCCTTCCTCCTCTGCTCCATGCTTCTTTAAAATGTCATTTATCAAAGGAAATTCTGTTCAACCAGAACATGTATTCATCAACTTTCATGCAATAGGGAACAATTGCATAAGAAGGAAATAAATTATTCATCTATAAAATTAAATTACTTTTGAATGATGAATGGAAAAAACTAATACTAATCTCCAGGAACTGGAAAAAACATGATTCCAGAGGTCAATTTCACATACCAGCCGGATTAGGATCCTCTCATGTTCTTTTAGGAACATTACCAATCATATTCCAAATCTCACAATTGATTTTGAATTCAATGATTCAGATTAGATGAGAGAAATAAAATAATGAGTTAAGTTTTTTTCATTTTTATCATACACTAAATCATGACCATTCAATTTGAATTCAATGATTTAGATTTAATGAACAATGCGGTCACATTCGTAAAGGATCCAAATCCATACCAGTTAAGGCTTAATGAAGAAATTTGGTGAATTTACATATCAAACACCATCAAAAGAATGAAACTAGTCCTCCAAAGAAACTTACCATATTTGAGTTATATTTCCAAAATAAAAATTATTTTCCTCATTACTTCCGGTAACAAACTGAGCGAGCTTACAAATTGTTCCAATTACGCAAACTATTCAGAATTAGATGGCCATG
This sequence comes from Populus alba x Populus glandulosa, assembly GCA_033617975.1. Taxonomy (NCBI): domain Eukaryota; kingdom Viridiplantae; phylum Streptophyta; class Magnoliopsida; order Malpighiales; family Salicaceae; genus Populus; species Populus alba x Populus glandulosa. Next base: position 2,872,933 of record CM066155.1, on the reverse strand, counting down.
CTAATCCTGTTATCCTAAAATCAAGTAGGTTTTTCAAAAAGATTAGAGTCTACTGCAGTACCAATCAAAAAAGTCCTAAGGTAGGTAACATTCATTCCCCATATCATCACTCATCAGCATCAGCTCAAAATGATTATGCACAATATGCAGCAACAAGTACCTTTTTTTATATATATAAGAAGAAGAGCTATATGCTCTAGATGAAATCGATTACATTCTACACATTCTTGGAGTAGCCACTCATTTATCATCTAACAAAAGCTTGAAGCAAACTATGGAGGCATCGAGTGAGGTAGGAAACCCCAATATCCAAAGATCAAGCATATGACACCAACCAGTACTTCTTTATTGAACAAGAAAAACTCAAGGGTGCAATGATCAAACATGAAAATTTTAAAATTCCATGGCAGGTCAACAATTCATGAATTTGATAACTAGCATTTTCCATGAAACAAAATGTTGCACCTTGACAGGAGGTAGCAGGTCTGCAGGTTTTAAAGTTGCCACTTAAACGGACGGCAACTGGTGACCTAAACTAAAACAGGGAAGAAACACCTTCCTAAATCCTAAGAGGAAAACAACAATTCCCAGGAAGTTTTGAAAGAGAACGACTAGACGCTACTATCTTGTCAGTAGAGCATGACAACACCAGAACTGATAAAAGCGGAAAGCAACCAAATCTTAAGGTGTCTTTAGATATTTGCAAAAATTGCCAAATTCATATTAATGCTGCTGTTGACAAAAAGTAATGAAAAAACTAACAGATCAGCGGTTACATCACAGGGTTCTATGGCACAAGACAGTAGTACAGTTCATTCTAAGTAAAGGTTATATCCAGAAAAATGTAAGTCCACAACACCATCGACCTGTAAGCGTTGCAATTTGTGAATCAAGGAAGCACATGCAGCCAATTATTTGATAATTCAACTTAATAACACTCATATTCTTGATATACCTTAATAATACCAATCAGATAGCTACAGTTGATAAATTATACAGATGCATGCACAAATGACTTAAGAAATAAGAGGGAAAAAGGAAGAAAACCTTCAAGAGGAGGGACACCCATTTCGACTCCCATATTAACAACTGCATTTCTTATCTCCCTCTTGCTAATCATCCCTTTATCCTCTGTATCCAAATCAGTAAATAAATTCTCTGCTATCATAGCAAAATCATCTTCATCCTCCAAAAGCATCCGCAACGCACTCCCATCCAAATTCGACGCCACTAATGGATTATCTAATCCAACAAACCACAACAAGGATTTAAGAAAAGTATTATCCTCACAATAAATAAATACATAAAAACACATTTGTACAGGATTGGCTACCAAGATCAATACCTTTGAGCTCATCAGCGATGGCGGAGAGATACTCATTGAGCTTCCTTGAAGCCTCTTCTGGACTGAGTTCTTTACGTCGGAAATCGACGTCATCGTCAACGCCGTCGTCGTCAGCGCCGTCGATGTTCATGCGACGGAGAGCGGAGGACTTGAGGTGTTGAGGCAATGAGAGGCCAAGGAGAGAGCGGGAGGCTTCAGATTCTGCTAAATCGAGGACCTGAGCTCCGGTAAGAGAGACGGTGTCCTCCCGTAAGGACACATGGAGCGATCTTAGAGTGTCTCCGTCTAGTACCGTTATGCCTACGTCGCCCATTTTGAAGAGAGGGGAGGGATTTGAGAGGATTGTCGTCCGAGGTTTGAAAGTGTAAGCAGGAACTGAATAGTCTGAATGAACTAGTCTTGGTTAAAAACTCTCGGAATGTCGTAGGTAGTAAGATACTGCTAAAGACTTTCTAAGGTCTTCATAGATTTTCCTACAATTCCGAAACTGCCACTGTTCTTGCGATGATTAATTAATTAGTTCCTTGATGAAAACAAAAGAAAATTTTTGTTTCAAATATAATTTTGCCTGCAGACTAGCAGATTAGGAAGGAAATCATAACAGACTACAATATTAAGTTTTATATTTTGACTAAATAATATTTTTATCTGTCTAGAAAGCGATCATCATAAAGTTATATATAATTTATTCTACGATAAAATTACATCTAACTATTTTAAGGGATAAATTAAAATATTTTTTTAATTAGCAATTAAATAAAATCTAAACCTCCAATTATCATAAGCCATTGTTTTTTCCAACAATTTAATTGGTTTGATGATTTGGTAATTCAGTAGAGAAGCCAGGGCAAAGGTATAAAAGGTTACAAACGCGGGACGGAGGATTTGTGGGGGCAGTGGTTGAGTTTGGTGGGGACACCTCATGAGATTTTTCCTGTGACAACGCGCTTGGGCCTTCATATACATTCATTGCATTGTATCCGGGAAGGTTTCGTGTTTGTCTGCTGCAAAATAATATATATTTTTTAAAAATAATGTTTTTTAAAAATATTTTTTTAATAAATAAATTAATTTTTAATGTTTGGTAGTGTTATAAAAAATAAATTAAAAAATAATTTTTAATATTTGATTATGTAATTAAAAATAATTTATTAATATTTTATTTTTTTCAAGTTATTAAAATAACGAGGAACAAATCTTACAAATTAAAAAGTTGAATGAAAATAAAATTAAAAAAATTTAATTTTATAAAGCATATCAAATAAAAAAAAATAAAAGAGATTAAATCTAATAGATAAAAAAACTAAAAAATAATGAAATTAACATAATAATAATTATAATTTCATAAATTATTTTAAATAAAATAAATAATAATCAAAAGAATAAGGACTAATTTGATAGATAAAAAAAATAATAAGAGAAAAAAAATAACAATAAAAAAATAGGACTAAAATTAATATAAAAATCAAATTAAATCACATTCTAAGGGATAAAACTGAAAAAAAAATTCAAAATAAAATATATAATAATTAAAAATTTAAGTACCAAATTTAATATAATCAGTAAATAATATGATATTTTTAAATTCTTCACAACTTCTGAAAAGTGTTTTTCGTCTAAAATAAAAAGAAAATACTTTTAAAAAAATCAAGCTAATTTTTTTTTGATTGAAAGGTGTTTTTAGTTGATTAGTTTTTCTAGTGACAAACAAACACTGAAAAATTTAAAAAATAATTTTCAAGAAACTACTTTTCATCAGTGTTATTAAACCCGGCCCGCCCGGGCGGGTCGACCCGGGGCCTGGACCGGTCCGGGCAACACAAAAGACCGGTGCAAGGAAAAAATCAGCTAGACCCGGACTGACCCGGGTGACCCGGCTTGATCCGGGTGAGACCCAGAATATATATACAAACTTACCTGTCGCCTGTCGAGAAATTTGGGAAAGCTAATTTTTTACCCTAATTTCTTTTGCTGGTATCTTCTACTGGTAAGTTTGCTGGATTTCTCTTGTTTTTTTCTTTGATTATGCTAGCCCATTACTAGATATCGCATGATCTTGTAGAGTAGAACTTTGCAATTTGCACCAGTGGTGTGAAAGAGAAGATCGATTCCACTGTTATAAGCCAGGTGCTTCCTTTTTCTGCTTCACAATGTTTAATTTTAGGTTTAATTGTGCTGGCAATAATCTACAATTTTTACTACTGCAACTCTGCAAGTTGATGTTTTATAATTTTGCGGTCAGTGTGCACCCATAAAGAGAAATTAAGATCTGAATAGTTGTCGTCCGCACTTAGTGAAGCCAGCATGTTCGCTGATTATCTTGCAAAACTAGGGGTATCTAGATGTTCTCATCTGCAGTATTTAGTGGTTTGGTGTTCAGCTTGTTCTTTTGCCTCGTCCACGTTGGGGGGGGGAGTATATAGTCTTCTAATCACTGAGTCTTTTTTTCAAGCTTTTGATTAGTATTTGTTCCCTTCTAAACATGGAATCTCCCCCTAGGTACTATATGATTTAAAACTTTCTGGGATTCATTTTGTTCCAGATAGAAATGGCATAGAAGATTATATAATTGAACTTAATTAGATGGATATTTTTTTAATGTGGAATATTTTTGCTCATGTGACGATATCTATTACCTTTTCCTGTAATAATCTGTGTTCCCAAACTCCAGATGAACACCATGGTTTGTCGAAGCAACTTTATCTTTCAAGGCGCATATGCTAACCCCTCAAGCAAATGTTTTTTCGATCGTTTTCTGTTACTTCTGATGCGGACTCAATTATTTCTTTTTTAATTTGTTCAGTTGTTTGCTTGTCATTACCATTTTATGCCCTGTTTTACAATCTGAACATATGATGGAAGGTGTGGTTGTTCTCTGAAAATTTGAAAACAAATTGAAAACAGCTGCCCTGCCTGCTTGCTCTACAACCAAAGTAAAGATGTTGTGGAGAAAAAATATAGTTATTACATTGAGATCTTGTACTTTGCCACTTTTTTTTTTAATTATATTAGTGTTAAGTGTTCAACATATTCTAAAATCTTTTGTTTTTTTTATGCAGCTGAAGATGTTGATTTATAGATTCTAATGCAAAATGGAGTTAAAATGTTGATTTATGGATTCGTTACCTTATATCTATTATGTTGAATTATATATCTCTAGAACAACTTGTTATTTTACTATCCTTATCTTTAAATTATGTTAAATGTTTGTTTATTTGAAGATAAATGCACTTTCTAATCTATTGATGCTAATTAATTATGCTAGTATATATGTTAATGTGATATTTTCTTGTTAATTATGCTAGCATATATATTAATGTGATATTTTATTTCAAAAAACCATGTTAATGTGTGTTTTTGTTCTTGATCCGGATTGACCCGGGTCAACCCACAAGACTTGTGACCCAGTCATTTTACCGAGTTAATTACCGGGTCGGGTCTGATAACTATGCTTTTCATAAAATAAACGGGTCTTAAAACAATTTATTTTCTGAAATTCGGCTGAAAAATGTTCCCATGTCATTAACGAGAAAAAAAACAAAATATTGTAATTACTTTCATAGATCAAACAATTATAATGTTGTATATTAAAGAAAAAAAACAAGCCATCCATGAGAGAATATTTCTGATCCGGAAAGCTGACAGCAGAGATTTTGCAAGAAGTTATATATAAGAAGAGGGTACAAACATGGATTCTAACAATCTTTCCCGATTCCATCATACCATTTGGACATCACCCAAAGACCTTGATTTCAAAGAGGATGAATCTTCAGCTTCAAAAGCTGAGTTAGTCTTGGTATTCTGAAATGTCTCCTCATCATTCCACAGTGCAAAAGCTTCATCTCCATGTATGGCATCATCACCGATTTGCAGTTCATCATCAGACAATCTTAGTGGAACAAATAGCCCAACAAACCAACAAATCATGCTTGTAGTGGAAATGTTTATAAATGTAACAAAAAGAATGCCTCCTAGTTGAATTCCCATTTGTCGGAGTCCGGCAGAAGTTTGACCATTTTGGAGTCCATATCCTAAGCCGATGTATTTTTCCCAATCGGGAACCATGTAAAAAAGGCGACACAATTTAGGCACGGCGAAGAAGCCGGCGAGGATGCCTCCTAGACCTCCGGCAATGGCATGCGTGCGGAATATGGCGATGGGATCGTCAACTAGTCTTAAGAACTTCACCTTCTTGTGTAGAACCATCATTGTGTACCATGGAACACTGCCTGATACAATTCCCATCAGAATTGCTGCCCAGCATTGCACAACTCCTGTTCAGAAAAAGTATGATTTTGTCATGGAAAATTCTCAAAGGTCTGTTGTGTTCTTCTCTAAAAATGAAGGTGCATATATGACCGGAAATAAAGTAAAATGACCTGCAGCAGGAGTGATGCAAACAAGACCGGTGATCATGCCTTGTACAGCGCCAATCACAGAGGGCTTTCCAAAGAAGCAAGTGTCGAGAGGTAGCCATGTAAGCAAACTAGTGGCTGTGACACATGGGTGTTAAGGACTGCTAGAGATGAAATTGAACTGACAGCAAAGGGACCTCCACCGTTGAATCCACTCCACCCCATCCAAAGCAAGCCTGCTCCTGCAAGCATCAGAATTATATTGTTTGATACAAGCGAATACGCCTTGAAAGAACACCATTGTAGCTGTTGGAAAGTAGCCTAAAAATGCTTGCCCTAGCAAGAACTTCTCATCCAAGGCAACCGCAGGTTTTCCTAGGAAAAACACAAGTTTTTCACCAAATGACATGAGGAAACCCCACCCTACCCAACAAACAAGTATGAAGTACCATTGCAAAGGCATAAAAGACCATGAATGCTGAGTTTATGGCCCATTTCTTTTTTACTATGCTGCCGTATAGAATCACAAGGCCTGGGATGCTTTGAAGGCCCACTAGTGTAGCTGCCGTGAGCTGCCCTGCATTGTCTCCCTTGTTCATCCATACCGGGCTAGCCTCATCAGGCAACAAGTTAGAGGGCAGCTCCATGCGATTTCTTGAGCAGTGTCAGGTTTTGTGACATTTTCGAATCAAAATGGAGATTGAAATGCAAGAATGGCAAAAGGAAATGAGAGGTGATAGTTTCTATACATGAATTAAGAGGAGAGAAAAAGGATAATGATTGTTTGTTCATTGTTGTTTATGCATGGAGTGTTGTTTTACGTGTATGGCATTGGGTTAAGGCCGGCCCGGGAAGGCAATTTGTCTGTAGGTTTGAACTTTCTCCACCAGAGAACAACAGGAATATCTGACTCGGCAATAATCTATATTTTGAGATGATACCAGCAATGATAGGTCATCTAGCTAGCAAGCAGCCAATGACAAAGAAAAATTGTGTTACATGCCATGCTAAATTTATCATTACTAGCGTAATCAAGCATGGATATTTACCTACATTAGTACAACTAATAAAAGGCATCAAAACTTCGCGTCCCACAAATTTCAAGGTTACTAGATGCTTATATGATCGTTAACTTCATGATCCGTGAGATTATTTAAGGTATGCTTAAGCTGACTTGAATATCCATATTAATAATAATAATAATAAAAACACCAAAATACTAGCTAATAGCAGGTCCAATTAAAGGGAGAGGTGATGTGAAGTTAAATATTCATAGCAAATATTTATATCTTTACATTTTATCTAATAATTTAAAATATTGAGTTGAGATATTTCTTCACGAATTTAAATTTCACCATCATCATTGTCTCATCTAATTAATAGCACAAAATAATGTGTGGATATACACAAGTTTTAAATTAAAATATGTCACTTAAAAATATGTGTTAGAAAATAATATAAATTATATTTTAAAATCTTATATAAAAATTTAAATTATTAGATTCATACATATTGTGATAAAGAATAGTTTATTCACATAAACAGCGGATTCAAACTTCATATTCAATCTTCATGAGGTCACAACCTCAGCCTTTTCTCTTGTCTACGAGTGTAGGAACTAGTAAATGGTGATAATATCACAGACCAAATGTAGTTATGTTAATTAATTTTCTTAGGAAACTAAGTTGGTTTGGAGCTATCATTCCTGTTTTGTGTTCATATTATCAAAAATTAATTTGAAGGAAAAAAAACATAAAACTGATATTTTTTTATTTTCTGTTTTCAAAATCATAAACCAACAAAGGATATCTAAATCTCCAGGGATCAAATAAATTGGATTTAAACTTCTAACTGTTTGATAAAAAAACTGTGAGATATCATATAAAAATAATTTAAAATAAAAAGTTTATTAAAAAAAGATAAAAATGATTTTATTCTCAATGATCGTATTCACGTTTTTTTTTTTTTTGGAATGCTTAATTAAAACTACAGGGTCAAGCAGAACGTAAGTCAAGATCTAAAAAGCCAAGAGAAATTGTATTAAAAGCTGGTCCCTAGCTTCACCTACTCTTTCTTACTTTTCCAATTTCATAGATTGTCAAATCCTAACCATAAAGTATGGAGTATTAATTAATTACACCAGCTATATATATATATATATATATATATATATATAATTGAAAAAAAAAAACATAAATAACCCATCCTTCCCCTTTCTATATATACTGTGGATTTGACTCAATGATGGATTCGTCGTGCCCCTAATTTATGGTTCGGAGTAAGAGTATCAACAAAGCAAAAACTAAAGAACATATAAATCTATCTCAAAAGAAGCTTAAAATTCAGAGTAAAATCAGTCAAAAACAAGAAAGAAAGGAGGAAAAAAACAGCCAATCCAATATTTGATATTAGATTAATTGGCTTGGAGTTTAAATATGGAAGGTGGTTTTTTCTTTCTTTCTTTTTTTCGCGGCTTACTTTGTTTGTAGGGGTGAGCATATATTTAATTTCTCGAGTCCTTTTTTCTTTTGTTATGGTTATGCTTCACCGGAGGAATTTTTTTGTGAGCATGTGTCATTCATATATGTTAAAAGGTAATTTGAAAATGTGGTACAAATTATATTTTATAAAAAATTTAATTTTTTTATATTTTTATATCGTTTAGATATGCTAATATTAAAAATAATTTTTTAAAAAATAAAAAATATATTATTTTAATATATTTCTAAATAAAAAATATTTTAAAAAATAATTGCTATCATACTTTCAAACACATTATAAATCTTGAATTATCGGTGGTTTGATTAGAAAAATTTAAAATTCAAATTATAATTGCAATTAAATTTTTAGTTGAAAAGAAAAAAAATATTAGCATGAATTTGACTCAGTCAAGCTTTTAATGGTTTGATTAATTTAATAAATCTGCCTGATTTAATAATAATAAAAAATAATACTATTTTAATAAAAATTATAAAACTAGATTAACTTGACCTGTAAAGTTCACCAATAATATAGTAATACAATTTTTTTTTTCCCTCAGCAATTTCCTTCAATCTTTTACGTGAGAAAACAAACATGACGTCGTGCTCTGGTTGCTGCCATCAATAACCCCTCCCTACCGTTATCTAAGAGAGCTTCACTTTCATTTAATGTTAAGATCGCTTAAGACTTAGTTTGCTTGAGATTTGTATTATAGTGTCTTAGCTAGCTGTATTTTCTTTTTCTCCAAATAAGCAAAATAATATTATTCTTTCTAACACGTGCTCAAAGTTCTCCAAAGTACAGTTCTTGAGGTATTAAACCAATAATCATCCAATGTTTGTCCACCTATGTGTACACAGATGATGTGAAATACAGTATTTCTACAGGAAATTCTACACATATAAGATTTGCTCTGAAGAAAAGCACCAGTGGTTTACGAAATCACTCGAAATAATCAACGGTCAACAAAATGTTCATCCACTATTCACGATTGTTTTCTGCACCGTATGACTTTTAAACTTTGATTTTGATCAAAACTTTGAAAACCAAGTTGCAGAAGTTTCGTGGGCGCAAGGGTGGAAATCCTGCCCCCTATTATGAGTCGTCGTTTTGAATAATACTAAAATCTTTTTCTTTACATGGCACGAACAAGAGGGAAGCTGTGCCAATTAGCTTTCAGAGTTTGCATATATAAAAGGAGCCTCTCCTTAGGTAGCTTTGTGTAGTCTAAGCATCCATTACATAAATTGTGTTTGTGTGTGTGTTCTTACAAGTTCTAACTTCAAAAACCAAGAGTTGTCTAGCTCCATAGAAAAGAACAAGCATGGCGGATGTGTTTACAGAGAAGCAGATTGCTGAGTTCCAAGAAGCCTTTTGTCTATTTGACAAGGATGGGGATGGTACATATCAAACTCACTTGTCTATACTGTTCTGCTATGCCCTCCATCTCCTTTTCTTTTTCTTTGGATTTGTTATATATACTCCGATTACACACACACACACACACTCTACTGACGTCTTGATGATTAATATTTGTTAGGGCGCATTACCTTTGAGGAACTGGCCACTGTAATCAAATCTCTTGACCATGGCGCCACAGAAGAAGAGTTACGTCATATGATCAGAGAGGTTGATGTCGATGGTAATGGAACCATAGAATTTGGGGAGTTCCGGAATCTATTGGCAAGGAAAATTAAGGTAAGTGGTGGTGTGGTGTGGGTCAAATATTTTTATTTTTTATAAAAAATTATATATTTAAATTTTCTAATATATTTTTCTAGTTAAAAAATATAACAAATCAGAAAATTTATATATATATATATATATATATAATCAAATAAACTAATAAATAAATAAATAATTATTAATAACACCTAAAAACAAAACTTGAAAAATAGAGAAACAGATGTAGATCAAGATATTTAATCTTGAAAAATAGGGTATCAAATTGATTGAATAAAAATAATAAAAAAATAATAATATGTAAGGCTACATATATTAAATAATATCATTTGAAAATATTTTTTTCAAAAATATAGTTTATTTATATAAAAGATAAAAATAAAATCATAGATGAACATAAAAACCTCTCTAAAAATCAAATGCATAACAAAAAAATCAATATTATTTAAAGAGGTTCTCTGAACAAAATAAAAAAAACAAAAAGAAGTTTTGTCTATTAATTTTTTTTTTTAGTTTTTTAACCGGTCACGTCACTATATCTCTTTTTAATTGTGTTTTTTAAAGTTATAATTTCACAGTAACTATGGCAGACCCAGGCGCGTGGGTCTGGCATGGTTGCCAGATCTAGGCGCCTAGGTCTGGTAAAGATACTAGCAATAGAAGACGCTTTGCCTACTGAGGCATACAACGTGTCGCATGTTTTGCCCAAATTTCGGCTACCATGGTTGTTGGAAAATCAAGACCTATGCTTTTCTGACTCAAAAACCTCTTTGCAACATGTGTTTTTACCCAAAATACCTTAGAAATCATGACAAACCCATTCATGGCCTCAAAAAACTGTCCAAAAAACCGAACTCAACCCGAAACCAAAAATCAACACGAGCTCGGATCTATTTTTTCACAAACTTTGAAGGTACAAAAACACCTAATATGTACTCCTTGCATCAAATGAAATAATTTGATACAAAAACACTGCTGGAATCCAGCGACCCCTCCCTCTCTCCTCTCTCAACCAAGGATAAAAACATAACAAAAAAAACCTTTGTACCAAAATGAAATTGGAAAAATTTTAAGGAACCACAGTTGTATAATTTGTGTGATTGTTTAAATTGGAGGACATAAGTGAATGTTTTCGAAACTTATGGTATGTCACCTATATTTGCCATGTTTTTCATTTCGATCCTCCACTTTCCAATCTCATCCTTTCATAAGAATTTGAAATCAATTGCTTCTTAAATAGGACTTAATCGTTCAAAAACAAAGTTTGAGGATCAAACTGAAAAAAAAAACAAAACAAAATTTTGCACAGTGATAAATATTGTGTAGTGAAAATCCACCGCATTTTAGTATGTAATCTATATGTAGTGGTCAATTTGTCAAACCTTGCCATGTTGATGGAAAGCACTTCACATGTTTTGATAATTAAAAACATTATACGTTTATAGGAAAATGATGCTGATGATGAACTGAAAGAGGCCTTCAAAGTATTCGACAAGGATCAAGATGGTTACATTTCACCTAATGAGGTTTGATTTTCTTATATCTTTCAGTGGAAATAAAAAATAAAAAATAACATGTAGATGTTAGATTATATGATCAATTTATTATTTTGTTTCCTAATCAAAATCACACACATTAAAAGTGAATTCCTCCATGAGATAGTATTGCTTCAAAAGTATTTTAATCCGAATCTAACTAATTATGCATTAAGTTATTTTAGGAGAGAGTAAGAGGGTAAAATATTGGGTATTTTTTTTATAATAATGAAGAAAAACCATAATACTATTAAGACTATGTTATAATGAAAGTTAAAGATGAGAATACTAAGGGAAGTTACATAGGAGATGGCAACGAAGAAGCTCTTACAAATAAGAACGTATCTCTCATTAGACCATCCCAAAATACCCTTAGGGCCTCTAATCAAATCATTCCCTGGATATAAAAAATTATTGTTCCAGCTCTTTAACCAAAGTGCGAGATGATGAAAGATAAGTTGAAACAATATATTCCAATCAGGTTTATTATGCTCGAAGATTAATTTGTTTCTAGCAATCCAAATACCCCATAAAATTCCATATGATAGCATCATGAAAGCACTTTGCTGGAACTCACCTTTGACCATATCACTTCATTGCCAGATCACTTGTTCTATTGTATTCGGCATACACCCAAAGGTATCAGACTAACTTAGAAAGTGTTGTTATAATCTCTAAGTGTGGTAGTAATGAAGGAAAATATGATTAACATGCTTTGTTTTTTGCTTATAAAAGGACAGATTGCCTAGTTGGGAGGTAGTAAATGTGGCGTGCTAAAAAGGCCTTTATACATACTCTGCCTTGGAGCAATATCCATATGAATATTTTATCCTTGGTGAGACAAATCCTTTTCACAAAAGTGGAGTGAATGAGAAACTTTTTGATAATAGAATCTTGTCGATTAAATTGCTGCCAAACTTGACAGTATAAACCCCTTAATGTCACCTTCCTATATTTGTTTATTAGTTCTGATGGATTGCAATGTAACCCGTACTAATAATTGATTAAGATTATATAATTGCTCCCCTTTTGATTTCAATAATCATCTCTTCTAGTTAAGCCTCTAGTGCCACTGATCCATAGCATAATCTTTCATATCTATCAAGCAGGAAGATGATACTATTGACAAGGAAAATAGTTGTCTTAATTAACGTCCCACTTGCGAACCACTTGTCTATTTAGAAATGAATGTTGCTACCATTTCCAACCTGAAACTAGCATATATTGTTCAAAGCCTCTATCATTTATGAGTCTAAGTTGATAATAGAGTATATGGAGTGCCATGTTTCTGAAAGGGTACTTTAAGTATTAAAGTCAATTGACAAAAGCAACCTGATATTTTTTACTTATAAGTTATTGCTAACCTTTATGATTGTTGTCTCCTAGATGTTAAAGCCATTTAAATAGTAGTGCCTTGTTTTTGCCTTCTAGTAAGCCAACATCCAAACCCCTTTATTTTTTCCCCTTACAATCACCTGAAGCAACCTTATATATTTATTTTACATCAGGATCCCCAGACCATAAAAACCTCATCTTGATCGAATTAATAACTCTAACAACTTTCTTTAGCATAAGAAAGATTGACATGAAGTACAATATAGTTTTAATAAGACAAAGTCTTCTTGTCATGCTCAGTAATCTTCCTTTCCATAGTCCTGGTCTTGTACAAAAGCTGTTTATTACAGGTTTTCAAGTGGAGAGTATTTTTGGGTTACTCCCCCAAAAAAATCCTAAGTATTGAATAGGAAATATGTCCCATTTGCAGTATATCATATTTTTCATTCATGTTGTAAACTCATCATCTAGGTTGATGCCAAGTAGGAAAATTTTATGAAAGTTCAGACTTGAAATCAATTCAAACCACCTCAAAACCCTTTTAGCATGAGTTATCAAAATGAAGTTAATAGGAATAAACACTAAGGTATCATCAACATATTGCAAATGACTCAGATACATGTTATTTCCATAACTTATTCCTTTTAAATAATCTATGAGTGCAAGCTTTCTTGAATAGAATTGATAACCTTTTCACAATTATGTAAAAAAAAAAAGATGACTATTGATTGCCTTAATGTAATCCATGTTCTACTCCAAACTTCATGCTTGGTGAACCATTAATAAGTATTTTTAATTTAGATTCCACAATGAAGTCGTGTATTAGAGAGATCTACCTCTTTCTAAAACTCATATATGACTTCACTTCCTCTAGATACTCCTAGACAACCACATTAAAAGCCTTATGAAAGTCCACTTTCATAATAAAACCATGTTGCCCATTTTTCTTAACATTGTGCACAACTTCATTAGCTATTATAAAAACATCTAAGATCCACCTGCCAGAGATATAAGCTATTTGATTAGCACTAATATGTTGGATGCAATTTACCAATAATTTTGTGCATGCCATGCACTAAACTAACTGACCTATACTCTGAAAGTCTAATAGGTTGCTTTGATTTTGGAATGAAGGCCACATGACCTATACTCTGAGAGTTAACGTCCTTTGGTAATTTCCTGATTTGAAAAAAATTCAAGCACCATATAAAAAATGTTAGCCCTTATGAGCTGCCATGTTTTCTTATAGAAAGTAAAAGTGAAGTCGTCAAGACCTAGGGCTATTGTTCCATCAATATTGGTACATGTGTCAATAACACCCATGCTTTCCAAACTATCAGATATGGACTTTGTCTCATCAACTTCTCCATTCATCATAAGATTAAAGGCCTTCTTGTTGTACAATTGTACCTAATGGCTTCAAACACTAGACAATACAGAGGATCAAACTCCTTAACATTAATATGATAATCAATTCCCCTCAAATTCAGAGTTGTCAATTCCTTAGTGAATCTGTCGTGCCTTGTACCAATTAAAAAATTAATATGTCCAAGACTGCTATAATGATAACTAATATTGTCAAAACCAATAACCTTACCGCATGACGACATAAATTTGGTGATAATAATGATAATGATCAATATCTGATAATCTCTTTCAGTATGTCTTATGATTTGCTATGTTTCCACTTTTGTCATGCAGTTGAGGCATGTAATGATTAATTTAGGAGAGCAGCTGACAGACAAAGAGTTAGAGTTGATGATTCAAGTAGCTGACTTGGACGGAGATGGTCGGGTTAATTATGAGGAATTTATGAGAATGATGTTGGCAGTTTAAACAAACATTATCTCCAACCTACCTATCAATGCTAAATTAATGATACGATTCCACATACAAAATGATATATAGTTCTTAAATGGATTAGACGGATGCATGATTTGCATAATTATATACATGCAGAAATTATGATTTTAAGAAATGATATTGTAATTCATAAGATGTGATTAGTTACTTTAGACAAGATTTTGTTTTATGTTGTAAAATATTATTTAAACATTCTAATACGATCTATAAAAGTCATATAAAGTCTTATATTATATAATAAAGATTGTCATTCTTCAATCTTAGAATATCTTTGTTCTATTTTCCTAAATCTAAAACTTGGAGAAATATTAAATTTTAATGTATGGATCTTCCCTTTTGAACAAAATATCTAATCCCCAATTTGGAATCGGATATACAATTAAAATATTCTAACTTCTATAATGGCAATCATCATTTCTTTTTTTTTTCTTTTTTATTCTATTCAAGTTAATAACGTTATTTTGCTTATGAAGAGGGCAAGTTTTATTGTAAGACCTTCAACACATTTATTTAGTGAGGAAATATCACATCTATAATATTAAGGGATACTTTTTATATTTGATCAACAACTAAAAATATAAATTCATCTCGTGTTGATATCGTAAATGCATACTAAAAGTTATTTGTAAATAAACCTAGTCAAATAATTTGTAATAAATAATCAATTTTTATATATAAAAAGGAAACTTTGAAAGGAAAAAAAAACAATTACTTGTATGATCAATATTGTTTGTTGTACTATTTAATTATTTTTATACTATAAAATTAATTTATTATTTTCAATAAATTACATGGCCTAAGTTATAACTAACTCAAATATTAAATACTAGTAATATAGTTTTAATTGAGAAAAATTATAAGTTAAGATTGTTTTATTACTCAAATATGAAAATTGAATCTTTGAAAATATAAAGTTCTAAACCAATAAAATTAAATTTATATCCAAAATGTACCAACCTAAAAATTTAAATCAGGTTTCTAAAAACAAAAAGGAACATAAAAAATGTTTAAAAGGTCTAAAAAATTCCATTTAGCAAAATAAGTTTAAAAGTACCTACAGCTTTAACATGTGAACACATCTTATTTTTTGAATAAATGTCTTTTTCATTTCCTATAGGTCTCGGGCTTAGAAAATCATGCATAACATCAACAACATGAATTGTAGTACTCGAATCAATCCATAAAGTATTTTGTTAAGAGTATATAAAGTTATATTCATAACACACAAGATAGCTATATTACATTTATTTGTAAGTAAGTTCTTGTATTTCTAGTAATGTTTATTCATGTGTCTCCTTTAAAAAAAAAAAAAAACATGTAACTGTGTTTAGGTCCTTTTTATGACACTTTTCCTTTCTTCTTCTCACATTGTCATCACCTTTATCCTTTTTATCTTGCTTTTTTTTTTTTTTTACTTTATGAGTGACAAAGTTAGCAATCTCTTAATTTTCATGCTTTAACCTCTCCTCTTCTTGCAAACACATAGTTCAAAGTTTATAAACCGACCATTATTCTATATGTGTGTTATAAGATATTTTATATTTCATACATATTCTTTATGGAAAAAGTTGAATATTAAATGGATAAGGAAGGAATCTAAAATATAAATCTCTAAAGATGTAAGTTGAGCTGCAATGTCAATTATTTTCATTATGTTCATACACGCTCCTTGATTTGTGAGGTTTCATCACAAATAACTTGTTCATTATGATACTGGCTAATTTCTTGGCTAATTTCATCACAAATAGCTTTTATATAGTCTTTTACCTATCACACTTTAGAATCGATCCCCTAATGTTCTTATTAATATGTGACTTTATGAGCATTAAATTTAAATAGTTGGATCGCTCTCATCGTTCATGGGCTATTTTATCCATAGTGAAACTTGATTCTGCTGCACATGTAACTCATCAAGGTCTACAATCAAGAGAATTTTGTTTTCCAATCTAAAAATTTTGACCATTCAAAATAGGGATACAAGAATTATTATTTATAAAAGTATTAATAGCATAAGCAATAACCAATTATATATTCATTTTTTTTAAAGAAATTGATAAATTGAAAGGGCTAACCAGAAGGTAGCTAAAAACAAGATACATGGAAGAAAAGTTGAAAAGAAAAGAAAAGAGAATCACAAAAAAAAAAAGCAAAAAAAAAAAAAAGCAAAAAGCAAAAAAAAAAAGAAGCCAATAAATCCATAATCGAAAAGGAACATCAGGATTGAAAGAGCTGATACGCCATGCTTAAAGCCTTGATTTGATGTTAGACCAGTCTATAATACATTCAGACCCCATAATTAAAGTAGTGTCAGTAGCCATGAAAAATTTATCTACAAACTTGAGCCAATTTGATAGGCGATAAAGAATTAAAAAGAAACTGTCTTTGAATGTTACATTTCCATCATTGAAGATTACCTTGCTACTCGTTATAATTATTATTTTGAATCAATACTCTAATATGAATTAATCAATGTCAGTAAAATCTAAATCTTTTATGTCAATATACTTTATTTTTTATGTTATCTAGTTAACTCCATGAGATCTAATCAAAACCTGTAACTGAATCTTAAGTTGGGTCAACCACCAAACCGATTTTAAAAACTCTACTCTCCGTTTCACATTCCTACAATATATTTCATGTCAATTAATGTGATTCGTGAGTCCTTTTCGAAGCAACTTTTGTTGCGTGCTCAACTAGATTCCACAAATTATGATAACGAAGGAGAATGCATGTGTGAATGGAAAAACAACAAAATACATCAAGCATGATTTCCAAGTAACATCCTTGAAGGGTTATTCCTTAACCTCCATCCTTCAGAAATTAAGACTAGGACTTTCAAGAACGCGTCAAGACTTTTTACGTTCTTTCCTTTTTTCTTTTCTTTTTTTATAATATATTGTTTGAGTTTCTTCAAATCATCACAGAAAGTTTCTGGCTACTTTAACGTAGTCGCTTTAGAATTGACGAGGACTCGTTTAAGTCTCGTCTTTTTGAAAACAAAGGCTCGATGATCATAGTTGTTCACAATCACATCATGCAAACGTAAAACTTGAATCCAAAAAACTGGCTATTTTCCAGTCCAAGTTGTATATAGTAACTTGTGGATGCTACGTTAACGCGTAAAGACTTGTTTGAGTTTAGAAAATAAACAAACTTCTCATAAAAAGGTTGAAAAAAACTTTGAGAAATCCTTTACTTGCCTTCGAGGTTACTCCCCTGGTATATTCCATCTAGTTTGTGAGGAACGTGGGAATCACCTTCTACTTTTTGATGTTCTTTCTCTCTCTCTCTCCAAGGGATCGATTCTACTTATTACTTATACTAACAATCTTAATCACACTTGAATTTATCCTTTCCTCTCTCCCTCAGGCTATGCTTTTATTACATGAAAAACACGAGTACAGATTCGATGTCTGGCCTTTCAAGAAAACTAGGGAATCTCATGGTTTTGAAAAACATGGACTATTTTTTATTTTGTTTCTTTCAAGACTGAAAGTCAGGAGCTTGAAGCTCAATCATGATTATAGGACTCAAGAACAGATCATCGACAATCAATTGTAATTGTCATAAATGGAAAAACAGAAGCACAACAGTAAAATGGAAAGTTTCTCTTGCGTGGTCATCAGCCAGACAAATTTTTGTATCCACATTTGAACTCGAAACTCTTAAAATAAAAGAGGAAAACATCAATGCAAAGTTATAATTTATTAGCTTTAATTATCCAAGTCTTTGGAAAACATTTCATGGCAGAAGAGTTGCCGAAAGAATATTGCTAGGAAACAATCAATAAATATAACGCAATGTTACAGAGATTTGAAATCCAACCCTTTCTAATTAAGCTTGACATGTAATGAATTCTGGGTCTTTATTAGCCATAATCGTCACTGTCTTGCTAAATAATTCGCTTGCCAAGAGTACGTACTGTCATGTTGAGTCAGAAAAAACACTTTTCTCGTAGTCACTTTTATTTGCTGGAAAGTATCTATTTTTTGAAAAATAAATAAAAGTAAATTTTAAAAAAATATTTTTTGATGTTTGGTAGTGTAATGAAAAATAAATTGAAAAACACTTTCCAGTGTTTGGTTATATCATTGAAAATGAGCTGGAAAATAACTTATTAATATTTTATTTTTCTCAAATTTATTAAAGTAACGAGGAACAAATCTTACAAATTAAAAAGTTGAATGAAAATAAAATTAAAAAAAAAATATAATTTCATAAATTATCTCAAATAAAATAAATAATAATAAAAATAATAGAGATCAAATCTAAAAAATAAAAAAATTAAAAGATGAAGAAATTAAAATAATAATAATTAATATTTCATAAATTATTTCAAATAAAATAAGTAACAATCAAAAAAATGAGGACCAAATTTGATAAATAAAAAACTTTAATTAAAAACGATAAGAAAAAATCAAATGGCAATTATAAAAATGAGCACCAAAATTAATATAAAAATTAAATTTTAAAGGATGAAATTGAAAAACAAATATTCAAAACAATATATATATATATATATAGCAATCAAAGTTTGAGGACCAAATTTGATATAATCAGCAAATAATATGACATTTTTAAATTTTTCACAACTTCCGGAAAGTGTTTTCCATCCAAAATAAAAGGAAAATATTTTCTTGGAAACCAAGTCAAATTTTTCTTTAACTGAAAAGTATTTTCCGTTGACCAATTTTTTTAATGACAAACAAATATAGAAAAGTTTGGAAAGTGATTTCTAAAAATAACTTTCCAAGAAACTAACAAAGCCTCATATGGCAAGGAAAGGACCATGAAGGAAAACGTAAAAGGGTGAAGCTTATTACTTTTTGGATGCCGCCAACCAAGAAAAAGTGATATATTTTCCTCTCCACCTATTTGCTTTTTGCTAGCTAGTTTGGCAGTATAGTTACGGTTGTTTTTTAAATAATTTTCGTATTAAAATACATGTTAATAATGTTTTTTTTTATTTTTAAAAAATTATTTTTGACATCAACACATCAAAATGATTTGAAAATACTAAAAATATATTAATTTAAAGTTAATAAAAAAATTTTAATTTTTTTCAAAAACACTTTTGAAACGAAGAAACAAACAAGCCCATGATTTTTTAAAGTATTTTTTTTATATTTTCCATGACTTTTTAAAATGCTTTTAACTTTAATTAAAAAAATAACTTAATATATAAGAAATTGCTTTTCTTCCTTTCATGGAATCACAAGACTTGTGATAAGATATAAAAACTACAGCTAGCTCTAACGGAAGCTGCTCGGAATATAGCATAAAAATGACATTACTTGTTGCCAAAGGTAAAATAACCATGAGGATGAAAATATATAATAGAAACAGAGAGGACAAGTTCCGAGTTTTTCTTGTTTTGAAATAATATAATTTTATTTTAAATTTGTTATAAAAATAAATTAATTTTATATCTATATCTTTATCCCCCTAATCAAAAACACATTTCTATTTATTCCATGTTGGTTGGGAAATTCAAAGTTATTCGAGGAAGGAGCAATAAAAAATATCAATAAAATTCATTAAAATAAATTAACTAAAAATATATTTGATTTATACTTTATTAAATACCATTCAATTTTAACTTTGTTTTCAAATAAAATTATAATTTTTTTATATAATATTAGCAATTACTTTTATACCGTCTTTCAATATTTTTTTTAAATTTTATTTGATGACTTTCTATACATGTTTATTTTTTATTATTAAATAATTAAATAAAAATAGATTAAAATTATCAACTACATTTTTATTATACTGATCATAAATTTAATAAACTACCCTATACCAATTCAGAATATTTTTGTCTCAATGTAAAAAAGGAATTAAAAACTATCATTGAGGCTTTTTAGTAAAGACAGAAGTTTTGATATTTTCTTTATTGCTTTTAATTTTTATTAAATAAAGAACATAGAATGAAAAAGGTTAATTTTTTTAGAAAAATTATAATAGCAAATTATTTTGTTTCAAGAGGATTTAAATTATTGTCATTCTTACAAAAATAAATTATTACAATATAATTAAATTGGGCTTTTCTACTTAGTGTTAACATTAATAATATTTTTCTAACATTTATTACCGCGTAATTCTTAATTTATTTTATTAAGAATATATATCAAATCTTCAATTTATAATTTTAAAAAATAATACTAAAATACTCGATGACAGTCAACGCATTTTATATATATACTAGCTTTGTTACCCGCGCGATGCCGTGGGTCTTTTTTTATATAAAAAATATTTAAAAAATTAAAAATCTTGGGTTTTTTTGCAAAGTTATACCCAAGAATCTTGGGTTTGGCTGCAACGCCTGACTTAAGAGTAATAATTATAATATTAATAATAAAATTAAACTTGCATGACCCAAGTTTAAGTGAGTCTGACTGTAACACCGGACCCAAGAATATTGGATGTGGGTCTGGCTATAAGGTCATGTCATAAAAGTGTGATAATTAAATATATTAATTAAAAAAACAAAGAAAAAAATCAACAGAAAGGAAAAAACTAATGAAAAAAAAATTGAATTAATTGGGTTAACCCTTTAAACTAGGCTATCCCGTAAAACCTGGGATTTGCATCATGAAAGTTTGATAACTAAATAGAAAAAAAAATGACGGGTTTACCCAGAATTAACCGGGTTAACCCATCAAACCAAGTTAACTCGTCAAACCCAGGATACGTATCATAAAAATCTGATAATTAAATAGAAAGAAAATTAACTTTAACAACTAAACTAAATGAAAAATATAACTCGTCAAATCAGGTTAACCCGTCAAACCCGAGATTCGTATCATGAAAATATAATAACTAAATAAAAAAAAATTAACATTAACAAACTAAATCAAACAAAAAAATTCATTAAAAAAATTAAAAAGAAAAAACTAAAGAAAAAAACATTCATATAATATAATACAATATAATAATAATTATAATGAAAAAACATGGGGAAAGCTAAAGCTAAATTTAAATTCTCAACCAACTTAATATTAAAAAAATAAATTTAACAAAAATAATTTAAAAAATAAACATGTGGGGGAAACACTGCAGCCAAACAAAAATCATATAAGGAAAACACTGTAGTAATTCATAGTATTTTTTTATTCTTTTTTAAAAAAGCTACAAAGCTAAGTTCTTAATCAACTTAATATATAAAAAAAAATCGAGATCCATGTAATGAAAGTATGATAACTAAATTAATTTTTTTTTCACATTAACAAACTAAATTAAACAAAAAAAATTCATTTAAAGAAAAAAAAACACAAAGAAAAAAGTAAAAAAAAAAAAAAAAAGTCAAGTGTTTCACTGTGTGCACAGTGATACATTATATATAAAAAATAAAAGAAACAAAAGCGAGGAAAAAAAAAACAAAGCTGCTACAATGAAAAATCCATGCGTTAAAAAAAAACATATAAAAAAAAATTGCTACAATGAAAAAACATAAAAAAAAAAACAGCAAAAGCAAAAGCAAAAAAAAAATGCTAAAATAACCAAAAACAAAAAAAAATACCACAGAAAAAAAAATTACAAAAGAAAAACAGCTTAAATAAATATAAAACGTAAAGAAGTTACAGTAATTTTCCCACGATTAGTATATTACTTTTTAGTATATATTCTCTAACGTGGGTTCAAAGGAAATCACTGTGTAACTCTCTGACAGAAGGGACGTATTTTTGCGTTCTATATAGCACAAAAACCTTCAGTTTCATCTTTCTAAACCTTGACGTCTGTTCCTTCAGAAACAAAAAACCCTAAACACTGCTTGGAAACACACTTGACTCTTTTTCAACCTGTTGTTCTTACTTTAATCAAACTTTCCTAATTAGTCATCACCATGACTATGAGGTCTCGAAAAACTAGCGACAAAATTACTCTTGATCAAGAAAATCTGATACCAGAGCCAAAACGCAATCAGAGAAGGTGGAGGATTGCTTACACGGCCATATATTTCACAAGGCTTCTTGTTTATTTATCCAAGAAAGCTCTTGGAAAGCAGACCAAGATCTTGCGCTCCCTATCCTACGTTGCTGTTGATGTTCATGATGATACGTTCCAGCATGAGAATAAACTTGGTTCTTTGACTAATGTCGATCAGAGAACCCTCAACGATATTATAAAAGAAAAGAACCTTGAATCTTTGAACAAACTGGGAGGAGTTAAACAAGTTGCCACAATTCTAGAAACTGATGTGAAGGATGGTACAAGGGAGGCTGATGCTGCGTTTAGAAGGGATGTTTTTGGTGCAAATAGGTTTAAGAAGCCTCCTTCAAAAAGCTTTCTAAGCTTTGTTATCGAAGCATGCAAGGACCCAACCATTATCATTCTTTTGGTCTGCGCTATTATGTCCTTGGTATTCGGTATCAAACAGCATGGCCTGAAAAATGGGTGGTATGATGGAGGAAGCATTATTGTCGCAGTTGTTCTAGTTATAGCTGTCTCTGCTATCAGCAACTTCAAGCAATCCAAACAATTTGAGAAGTTATCTGATGAGAGCAGCGACATAACCGTGCAAGTAGTGAGAGATGGGAGGCACAAGCTTATATCTATTCTTGATGTGGTGGTGGGTGATGTGGTGTCTTTGAAGATTGGAGACCAAATACCTGCTGATGGGTTATTCTTGCATGGGTATTCTTTGAAGGTGGACGAATCTAGCATGACCGGAGAAAGCGACCACGTTGAGGTGGATGGAAGCGAAAACCCTTTCTTGGTCTCTGGTACAAAGGTGACTGATGGCTTTGGCTTCATGCTTGTCACATCTGTTGGCATGAATACAGCATGGGGAGAGATGATGAGTTCGATAAGTCATGATTTGAATGAGCAAACTCCATTGCAAGCTCGCCTCAACAAGCTCACTTCTTATATTGGGAAGGTTGGATTGACAGTTGCCATTCTTGTGCTTGCCGTTATGATGATAAGGTACTTCACAGGAAATACTAGAGATGATAATGGTCGGAAAGAATACTATGGGAGCAAAACAAAGGTCAGTGATGTACTGGATTCAGTTGTGAGCATTATTGCTGCAGCAGTGACCATTGTCGTGGTGGCAATTCCAGAAGGTCTCCCTCTAGCTGTAACCCTAACTCTGGCTTACTCTATGAAAAAAATGATGAAAGATAACGCCATGGTCCGTAAGCTCTCTGCTTGTGAAACAATGGGTTCAGCCACAACAATCTGCACAGACAAAACAGGCACTCTTACCTTGAACCAAATGAAGGTTACAGAGTTTTGTCTTGGGAAAGAAACAATTGAGGATAATACTGAAATAGAATCAGAGGTCTATCAGTTACTACAAGAAGGGGTTGCTTTAAATACAACAGGTACTGTCAACAAATCTCATCCTAACTTAGTTCCTGAAATTATTGGCAGTCCGACTGAAAAAGCAATACTTTCTTGGGCTGTGATGGATTTGGGCATGGATATCAATGAAACAAAGGGAAAATGTGAAATAATACATGTAGAAACCTTTAATTCCGAGAAAAAGAGAAGTGGAGTGTTGATGAGGAAAAACAGTGAAAAGGCGATTCACACACACTGGAAGGGAGCTGCCGAGATGATACTCGCAATTTGTTCAAATTATTATGTCAGAAATGGAGAGCTAAGAGACTTGAATGAGGAAGAAAAAGTGCAATTTGGGGCCATAATTCAGAGTATGGCAGCCAGAAGCCTAAGATGCATTGCTTTTGCCCACAAAAAGGTTGTAGAAGAGAATAGCCAGGCGTCTGCGAAGCTTGAAGAAAATGGAATGACCTTTATGGGGCTTGTGGGTTTGAAGGACCCATGCCGGATAGGAGTCAAAACGGCAGTGGAATCATGTAAGAATGCAGGAGTGGATGTTAAAATGATTACTGGTGACAATATGCATACAGCAAGAGCTATAGCTATTGAATGCGGGATTCTCAATCCTGAACAAGACATGAAGAATGGTGCTGTAGTAGAAGGTGTACAATTCAGAAACTACTCACCTGAAGAGAGGATGGCCGAGATTGATAATATCAAGGTTATGGCAAGATCATCCCCATTCGACAAGCTTCTCATGGTAAAGTGCTTAAAGGAGAAAGGTCACGTGGTAGCAGTCACTGGTGATGGCACAAATGATGCCCCCGCTCTAAAGGAAGCAGATATTGGGCTCTCCATGGGAATTCAAGGGACCGAGGTGGCAAAGGAGAGCTCAGACATTGTCATATTGGATGATAACTTCACCTCTGTGGTGACTGTATTGAGGTGGGGAAGGTGTGTCTACAACAATATTCAGAAGTTCATTCAATTTCAGCTCACTGTCAATGTTGCTGCCCTTGTCATCAACTTCGTTGCAGCTGTTTCTTCTGGAAAAGTCCCTCTGACTGCAGTCCAGCTGCTGTGGGTTAATCTCATAATGGACACCTTGGGAGCACTAGCCTTGGCCACTGAACAACCGACGAATGATCTCATGGCAAAGCCACCTGTGGGTCGATTAGAGCCACTTATCACCAAAATCATGTGGAGGAACCTCCTTGCTCAGGCCCTGTATCAGGTCACCATCTTACTGACTCTACAGTTCAAGGGAAAAGCGATATTTGGTGTGGATGAGGAAGTTAAGAATACCCTCATCTTCAACACTTTTGTCCTCTGCCAAGTGTTTAATGAGTTCAATGCACGGAAGCTGGAGAAGATGAACATATTCAAGGGGATACATAAGAACAAGTTATTCTTAGCAATCATAGGAATTACCATAATTCTTCAAGTGCTGATGGTGGAGCTTCTGAAGAAGTTTGCCAGCACTGAAAGGTTGAATTGGCAGCAGTGGGGTGCCTGCATTGCCATTGCAGTTCTTTCTTGGCCGATTGGTTGTCTAGTGAAGTGCATTCCAGTTTCTTGCAAGCGGACACAAATCCACTAATCAGTTTGTTGTAAATATACTAAATCAATTGGGCTTTTCTACTATTCATGTCAAAATTAACTTAGTTTGTCAAAACTACAGAGTAGTTGCGTGTTATCTTCACTGAAGCTTTGAGTGATTCTAGGATTGAAAATATTTGTAACAAGTTAGGCATGATTAATATATATGCTTCAGCTTGAGGAGAAATGTTGTAAATATAGTAAATCAATTATAAAATTGATTATTGTTCTAAATAGAGTAAGTTAACTATATGGTTGTCAATTATAAGGCTGATTGCAGGACTGATTTATATGCATTCAATTATAGCTTGATTCTACGGATTTAGATTAACCCTATACCTGTATATATACATATTGTACTCATGCATTAAAAATAAGATAAATATCATTTTCATACTCTAACAATTCTACACAGTTATCCTTCTACTTTATTCATTTTGCTTTTCCTGCATATGGTAGATTTAACAAGGAATGTTTAGATAATTATGATTTTGAAAGCTTTCAATTGTTAGCTGTTTCTTTTGGAGTATATATGGAATTAAGTGAATCTAATTACTGCAGTGGGGTGTTTGCATTGCCATTGCAGTTCTGTCTTGGCCAATTGGCTGCTTTGTGAAATGCATTCCAGTTTCTTCCAAGCAGCCGATGGATCATAAGAACACAGCCACGTTTCTTCTTCTTCTTTTTCTCCTGTTCAGGGTAGATCAGACAAGGAAATTTTAGATTTCAAAGCTTGTTGTTTGCAGTTTCTTTTAGAGAGCATATGGAATCGAATTTGTGCAAATATGGAATCTAGTAACTGCATTTTATATCTTTATGCTCTGAATGAAATCCCCAATTGATGAGAAAGTTCTTGTTCTTATTTCGCTATCGTAGCTTATTGCTTGTATTTGCAATTAAATGTAGGCAGGGTGGAGCCAGGAGTTTTTCCTACCCTAACTATTAAATAAATATATAAATTTTTTTAAAGATAAATTATTAACTTATGTATATGAATTTTTAAAGTTAACAGTAAGGTTTTAATTCAAATACACTACTCAACTATTAAAAAATAAATTTGAAAGTATAAAAAATTAAAGTAAAAGTAAAAATAAATTTACTATTAAAGTTACATCCTTCGATATTTTGTGAAATATAATTCATCTCTAATCGAATCTGAATCGATATTGTAACAACTCCTTAACTGGAATAAAATAACAATCTCATATCAACTAAAAAACAAAGTAATTAAATTTTTTCCCTCTCTTAATTTCTCTTTCCTTCACTTGATTCTTCTTTATATTAGTATTTTATAAATTGGACTTTATAAGTTTAAAAGGTTACTTTCTCTTCTTCTTTTTTCCTTGGATTTTTTTTATGTTTTTCCCTTACTTTTCTCTCTTCTCTCCCGCCTTTTCTTTTCTTTCTTTTTCTATTATACTTCTACCCAATCAGCAACATATAAAAGGAAGAAAGAATTGATTTGTTTTATTTTTTAATGATAAATAACCATTTTAACCTTAATAATTAAGTCGTTTTGCTTTTATTTGACCTTTTGCTTTTGTTGGCACTACCAAACTCTGTTCATCCTAAAACTTTAACCAGATTTTATTCAATATATTTTAAGGTCCCTCGTAAAATTTCAGTTCAATCTGGTGATCGGATTGAAAATTACACCCAATAACATAAAACTGGTCAAATTGTAATTTTTTTTTTTATCAAATTTATGAATTTCTCCAAAAATTCTGAAATTTTAACCCAAACTAAAGTATCATATTAGAAGGCTCCACGTAAATTTTCAGAATTTTTTGATAACTTAATTAAGAATTACAAATTTTCGTTACATAAAACTAATTGAAAAATATCGATAAAATCTTGACCTGGGCTAGAGCCCACCCGAGCCCATACATGCCCTTGAATGTAGGCACTAATAGAAGATCAGATAAGAAGAACTAAGAGGAATTTCCATCATTGAGGTTGCAGCGTAAGGTCAACCACGGACCTTGCATCCAAGGCTATGTTGGTGACAAATTAACAACTATTCAGTCATTTAAACCAAGCTACTTTCGAAATGGGAACTCACAGATTTACTCGCAGAGACCAAAAGGATTCTAATAAATGGATTGTGATAATTCTATGTAAAAAGCAATTACTCTTAATTTCAAAGGTTTAAGAACTTAGAAGTCACTGCTTGTGTAACAGAGAATAACTAATGTAGCATAATTGTACAGAAGCACAAGTTATTCACAGGTGTGTGCACTTATGTAATGGTTCCCGGATTCGAGTGTGGGGGAGGCCAAAACTCAGCAGAAAATAATTTTTTTAAAATAAACATGTCCTAATGCTCCAAATAATCTTAGCACTTCACTTAAACACGCAGAGCACAATAACAGAAACAAACCAGTTCTTAAATGGGATGATGGAAACATAAATATACCTGATATCTGCTCTATATTCACTAACCATAAGATCATTTGACGGGTCACAAAAGAAAAGTTTCAAGGTAGGGACACTAGAAAAGAAAAGCAAAGAAACTAGAAAAGAAAAGCAAAGAAGCTCACATGGGCTTGAACATTTCCTCTTACAGTTAAACCCCAAGCTAAAATATGATTGAAGTTTTTTCATTCAACTTTGGGGTGGGCAGGAAGAAACCTAATGAAGAGTTGGGGTTGAACAGCAAGGATCAGAATTCTCAACAAAATAATTGAAATATAGAACGGAGTTGAGAGTCAGAAGACCAGAGAAACTGAACATATAAAAAGTTGCATCAAATGGTAAACTACAACGTGAAGTTTTAGAGAGATGGCAAACAGGGTCCGGTGGAATTAAAAATTATTTTTTGATATTGAAGATATTCAATTCAAACCAACGACCTTTGCTCCAAAAGTTTCAGCTATCATAATTCTAATTTCATTGTTCGTCTGGTATGTTTGTCTGTGTGCGCGCACGCGCATGAGCATACATGAGTGTGTGTAAGAACATGAATGATATGTAACCAAAAAAGAAGGATATGCTTGGCACTTCAGTTCTTCGACTTAGTCCTCGCACAACTCCCATGCTACACACAGAATCTCTCTCCAAAATAAATGGAGCCACAGCAGAAAACGGACCAAAAAGAAAACCAATTGCCATAGCATATTAAACACGGAAAACAACAATAGAAACTTCAAATCTGAAAAATATTATGTTCTGCAGTGGAGGACATCATAAAAATATTCTAGGTGATCGCATGAAAAAATAAATGTCATCATGGCCTCATTCTAAGACAGTATCTGTAAGCATATTTGTTAATTTTAGTATCTATCAATATTACAACTTTTCAGTTTAAACATCCCTCATGCTCAAGAAGGAGTCCAGACACTTGATTTAAAATAAATCTATCTGCTGGCATATGCCTCACCATGAACTCTCATTTCGAAATTTACTGCTAAGTCTGATGGCTTGGCACAGTACCAATCAGCAGATGCATTTTATAACAAGGTGTCTCCATCCACCAAAAGACATGATAAAACTGAGCAATTTCGGAATGATGGTGAATTTCACTCCATCACTACAGCTTCGAGGAGTTAAAACCTCATGAATGTTCCTATGTATGGGCCTCTGTAACTTCTCATTTTGATTTCAAGTTATAAGGCTACATGGGAATTTGGAGTCAAACAGTCCTTATTTTCAAACAATGCTTTTGTTCTTTTCATTTGTACATTGTTTCTCATACAATTGAATACACAATACTGTCTCGATATGCTATTCTATGCACATTTTATTAACGAACTTGTGGGGAAAACTGCTTTACCATGACCCTCCATTGGACAACATTATCCAATTCCCATACGCAGTTAGCTCAACAAACATGAAGTAAAATATTCCAAACACAAAAATGTTGTCGATATTGATGGCAGAGCACAAGCGAAGCAAAATGAAAACTAGAAATTCCTATGATCCTCTTCATTGAACCCTCATAGCCATATCAAAATCACTTCTTGAATTGCCCCTTCAAACATAGCAGTAAAAAAAGTAGAAACCCGCCATTGAAATCAAATAGGAAAGCTAATGCCATACAGTATCCCATTTCACATTTCTGGTCATCTTCAAACTTTACTTGCGAAAAATTACCATGTTTATTATTCAATTTGAAATCTTTTTCTTTCTTGTTTCTTTGGTTTTATTTTGAAGCAACAGCAAATGGAAAGAGCAAGGTGTTATAGGAGTTGTGTGGGCACAGAAAATAGCACTTGAAACAGTAAAAAGAAAAAGAAAAAAAGAAACAGAATTAAACAGGAAGAAAAGAGCACCTTGTTGTCTTGACAGGATTGCCCCACCACCACAAGCTCTTGTTGGTTAGGAGATGTCTTAACCCCATTTTGCGATGGGACCCATCAAAGATTGACAAAGCTCCGAACTTCATCTGTGTACGGTTTTAGGAGGGGCAATGTCTTCTTGAGCACTGTAAGGACAGTGGCAGAGCTTTTAGCAATTTCTTCACCACACCCGCCGGTGGCCCTCAACTTTATATTTTGATCAAAATTCAACTTGCTTAAAATTCATAAATATTGAGATTCTTTTTTAAGAAAAAAAAAACTGATAATAAAAACTCGAAATTATTTACTAACAATCTTTCTAAAGAGTAAATTAGTCAAATTGTTTTAAATATTGGGTTTTTTTTTTCAATTTGTCATTGAGCTCTAAACTATAATTTTATCTCGTATGGTCATGTATTTCCCAAATGGTCCTTTTTTTCATTGTTTTTCTGAAAACAATATCCATTTAAAACAAAATGACAAGAAGTAATAATTCTGGTTGATAAAAATTACTTTAATTAAAAAAAAAAAAAGGTAAAACAAGATATGAATGTGTTTGGATTGGAGTCATGGTATTTTTTTTTTTTTAAAGTACAATATTCTTTAAGTATAAATCACATTAAAACTAAAAAATTATATTTTTTATTAAAAAAATACAAATTACCTCACATCCAAACACACACTAATGAATTTAGTTGCCATGGAAGTATGAGATAAATTGAAAAATATTTTTTTATTTTATTTAAATTAACGTGGAAATTCAATATGAGTTGTATCAGAGACTCAGAGTGGCTGTTTCTCCTGAGGAGTTTATGCCATTAGTCCTGGGCTTTGGTGGGCTGGGCAAATTGCGCTGTGTTATCGAATTGGGCCACAAGCCTAATCTAAACTGGGCTGATGTTAAGTTTTCCAGACTTTTTGCTGAGCTAGGCTAATTTAACCTAGCAATCACTTTTATGGGCCAAAAAAAAAACCCGTAAAGAGTTTGCACCATAGTGCTTCTCTAGTTACATGTCACCCCTTATTGTTAAATCCAATTTGGCCTGGCATGAAAAATATTAGAATTTAAAATATTTGATTTTTAATTGAATCCAATAAAACAATGACCAGATGAAAGTTATTGAATTATAAGTGATTTAGTTAATTCAATGAACCCTGATTTAAATTTAATCAGAATAATATTATATAAAAAATAAAATAATATTATTTTTATAAAAATAATTATGTTAGTGATTCAATTATCTAGGTTTTTTTCTATTTCAATTCCCGGATTGAGATTAATAACTATTTAATTAGCTATTAATTAAAAAAAAAAAAAGATTGATTTGAGGCTGAATATATGTGACTGGTATCATTACGCTCTCATCATTTCATTTGCATTAAATATATTAAGCCAACTTTAGTTTTTTCTTTAATTTGGTCAATGATAAGTATACATGTAAAAAGGAATATACTCCATTTTCTATTTTTTGCAATTGGGAGTTGGATCAAGGCAGGTAATGCTTTGAAAATGCATGCCAACTCCAGCCATTCTCACACTCTTGTCATCTTTGTACTTTCACCTGTAGCTAGCTAGTTTGCAGTCCAAACCTCAAGTTGAGCACAATTAAACATAGTTTAGTATCTCTGATTTAAATTTGGTGCTAAATAATCAATGGATCTTCATCAGAGAACTATAGAATCTTGAACTATATATACAATGAATGTTATATATGTTGGTGGGAGAATCCACTAATAATGGTGGGTTAGAAACATTCAGATGACATAAAAGAAATTGTTTTACTTTAGAAAACACAATCTTATATATATTGAAAAAACTCTTGCCGATTCTTTTTCTCTGGTGTTTCTCTATATATTTTCCACACACAATAATCATAAGCTACCTGCATATTTACACACAAAACAACAGTATAAACAATCAAAGTTAATGGCAGTGGTTTGTGGCAATGTGAAGCTGGTTGAACGGAGGAGGCTCTTCAATGGTGGTGTGGCTATCATTATTTACCTTGTAGAGTGAGTTTACTGCAGCAATTGCATTAATTAATAGGACACCAATTGGAAAATAATAGATTGGCGAAAAGATACAAAAGAGCTAGCTAGCAGCTTAAAATGAGTGTTCTTTTGTTGTTCTCGTGTAGAAAAATGAGTCTAATTCTTCTTTAATGTATGCATATACGAAGTATTAAAACATAAAATAAATTAATTAATTGGAAAGAGCAGATTATCATTCTTTACTCTTATGCAGTACATGAAACAATTAGGAAGTGTTGTCATTGTCGTAATTTCTTGTAATGCTGGGAAACACAATCGATGACACTAAAATATGAGTGGTCAAGTATGTAGAAACGTCAAAAATAAATAAAATAAATAAACGTATGTATGTATTGCCTTCTGCTGCTGCTGCTGATTAAATAGCAGTCACCGAGGATAAACATGCGAATCTATCCACTTGTTCTAATATTTTCATCTGTAAATTGTTAACAAGGGTTAAGTTGCATAATTCACATGAGTTGTGTACCAATATATAGTTAGCTGTCTGTGGGTTTCTTTGAGCCACAGTAACTCATCCTCTACGGTTTTTAATTTAATCAATGAAGACCTATCTTGTTTTTTTTCAAGAAAAGCTTCCATCGTAGTGGTCCACAAGAAACAGAAATCCATCCATAAGCAATCCAAAAATAGTACTTGAGATCACGTCTTCCTCAGCACCCTTTATAAACCCTTGTGGGATCGATATTGTAAAGAAGAGGAGCTGACCAGCCTAATTTCAATGTATAAGATCTTACACTGAGATTCCATTCCAGTCTCCAGAGCATCAATTTTTTTTATTTTTTGAGAAAACAGTGAATCACCCACTTTACTTTTCTGGGTGGAAACTGATACATTAATGCCAAAAAGGGTCAGCACCCTAACCTAAGTAGTCAAATCCCTGAAATGAAGAAGTTAATTAGTGCTAATTATCGGCTTATGCTATGGCTTCTGACTTCAAAGTTCAAACCATGGCGTTGAAATTCATTTGGCAGCCTAAATATATATGTTCCAAGTACAGACCAATGAGTAATTGTAAGTAACTGAACAACAATGCCAGAGTCAAGAAGATATATGCCTGCTAGGGTTAGTAGACTTCATGTGAGAGTCCCATTAATGTCTTGTAACGAACTCTATCAAGGAACCCAGAAACCTTGTCTTCCAGTACCTGAAATTAAGAAGAAGACAAAAAGAAAAAACATGAGAGGCCGATCGGTGACGTTTCTTTGACTTGGGTACTGTCTTTTGGAATCTTAGAAAGGTTTCATGGAGCCTATCCAGATCGAGCTTCTAGACAAAGACAAAACATGTAACATCCTACAACAACCAAAGTAGAGAGAATTAAACATCATAAATTAAATTATATTGAGCATTAATGTCGAGCAACTCACAAGCAGGCTCCTTCTGCATATGTTGTCACCATTCTTTTGTAAATGGATCTGCACCGCTAGAGATTAAATGGACGTCACTTAATCCAATGCTTGAGCTATATGTATTCTTTATTAGCATGCCCCTTGAGTAAAAGCCTTCCACATCCAATGAGAATCGCTCAAACAAAAAAACTGAAACAGTTAAATAATTAAGGTCGAATATAGAATTTATAATTGTACTAGCTAGACACATCCGCATGATCATGAGTAAAGGAAAAAAGAATCATCTACAGAGATAAAGGCTTTTGAAAATATAGACTTTTTCAATACATATTAAGTGTAATTAAGGATGTTATACTTAAACAGAGTTTTTCTTTTGAAAAATGAAGCAAGATTACAAAAAAAAAACGAAAGTGAATAAGTAATTAAGAGACACTCAAATTAATCAGCAAACTTATGCTCTTCCCCTAAATTGCTACAAGAACAAATCTCACAAGGCAGGCAGGCATTATATATCTATACACATAAGAGAGATCCAAACAGATGGAGGAAGAAAATATTTAGTCTCACATATGAGGCAGTGCCATGGAGTTCATGGCGTAGAGAAAATTGACCATATTCTAACTTCCTCTAAGAAACTTGTGCTTCATCGATCTCAAACCCCAACAAGAAAAGAAGGGCAAAACTTATCATAGGCAAGAACAACAAATCAGGACATCAATAATCACCACATATAATTAATTGATGTTTTTCTAGAGAAAAAAAAGGAAAAAGTATAGAAAATATGGACTCGACCATGAAAATGAGAGGCCGATACTAGAAAGGAATAAACCATATATACGTGTTCTTTCATCTAATTCGACCTAAATTTATTAGAATTTGTCATCTAGTTTGACCTTGAGATTTAGATAAAGGTCGGTTGGATGATAATGATTGCAATTAAGAACTAAACCACATAAAACTAATGGTTTATAGAGCACGTTGCTGCAGCTTGTTCTAATTACTTGATGTAACACATTTGATACAAATTTATATTACAATTATGCATCCATCACAAATATCTACACAGTAAATAAAAATTGGTTTTTTTTTTTAATCTTTTACTAGAGAGTTTGAGAATCCAAAATGGGATCTTGGCTTGCATTCCAACGGGAGATCCCCTGGAGCACTAATGATATTATTCCATAGGGGGTGTGCGTTTCAAGGTCCTACTCTAATATGTTTTTCCTAAGAAAAAACATAAAAGTAGGAAATTTGTGCTATCCTCTAGTACTAGATCTGAGGCTCTATATATTCATTTCTGATAAAGTTGCATTAATTTATGTCCAGCAGTGCCTGCTCCTATATTTCATGCATCTGCAGTCATGCTATTGCTAGCCATTTTCATGATTATAATTTGTTGACTCCAGAACAAAACACACCCCATACTCTCCACCCACACACACACAAAGAGAGTTTTATTCTCCATATCGATATATATCAGCTAGCTATATATGTGATCTTCCAGGCAATCAGTCTCAATTTGACAAGTAGACATCAATCCGTATATGAGCATTATCATCCCACATATTTTGTACTAAGTTGTATTTTGGTTATATTTTCAGGATGATCCTTGGCATAAAACATAATGTATCCAATCCCAATACTCAACAAATAAAATAAGACTGTCTAGATGGAAGATTGAACATGCATGATGCTTTTTTTTTTTAATAATAACCGAGTATATTAATTAAAAAATAGTTATTTAAAAGATGAACTCTAAAGAGTTGAATAATTAATTACAGAAAAACAAAATAAGTGTGTCACAAGTGAGACAAGATGAAAACAGAAAAAAAAAAAAAAAAAAAAACATAATAGGAAAAAACAACTAAATTAGTGATATGTATGTATTTATCTATACTTGAAATACTGTCTCTACTAAAAATGAAATCATAGCTGAAATTAGGCTCTCAGTGATGTGCAAAGGGATATGCATGACCAACTACACAGAAATTGACATGAACTGTAATGGAGAAATTATATAAAGGCGCTCTCTTCCAATATGAAAAGGCACACTCTCTTCAAGGCACGGGAAGATAGATCTCCAAAGCACCAACCATGTTAAGACAAAAATCTCGTCAGTTACAACCCTAAAAGATCACATCTTGCTATTCTATAACAAACTTTGACATGGATAAGAAGAACACAACACAGCAGTACGGCACAGAAACAACTTCAAGATACTACAAGGAAAAAACATCCCATCATATATAAAAGAGCAGCTGGTGGTGGGGAAAAGAACAATAAGGGAACACATACACAGATCAGTGAAAATCAAACAGGAAAAAGAAGACATACCTCATCTAGTGTTTTCTTCTCCAAGGCCGAACCCTAATGGGGTTCGCAGAGATAGATCAGTGGAGGAAATTAGGGTTCTGATTAGGGTTTTCCATACTACCATCAATAGGTGAAACTGCCACATGATCTAGTCTTTCCCGTATAGGAAAACTCAGATCATGCTGGCAGCTTCAACTAATAGCAGTGCATGATTACAGGCTATCGGTATTTGACTCGCTGTGATGCACTTGTCTAGGGCTTGAAGTTGCCTCTCCATCTTCTTATTCTTCCTTCTGGTTGAAGGTTTCATAGATGGGGAAAGATATGGGAGGGTGTAACCAGAGAGGAATATTTATAGAGGAGTTACAATATTTCTACCTCATACAGTCATATATTTTGGCTGTTTCCAATCCCATTATTAATTTCTTTAATTGTGACTTTTATGTGACCAGGAATCTAGCATGCTATGAACCATCATATAGAAGACAAATTGTTTGTCTCTAATTTCAAGGATAAAGGTTTTTTTTTTCTTTTGCAGATTTTTTGTATTCAAATCTTAGATACAACACTCAAATCTATATATATATATAATAATTTCTAATATTGGCGTAGAAACGAACTCGGTGATATATATACGTATATAATTGGAAAAAAAATCATATATGAAAATGACGAGCAACATTAAATGTAGCTAAGAATATAATTTACCTTGTCTTGTTGACAATAATGAATTCAAAAGGAATAGCAAAGTTGATGTGCTTAGCCTAGTAATTTTGGTAATTTTACGCTGTTAAGGACAGTAAAGAAAACAGGAAAAGGAAACAACAAAGCTCTTGCTAGTAGAAAAATTGAAAAGTAGAACTCAAGAAGAAGAAAAAACGATAGGGTGGTCCCAAAAGAAAAAAAAAATTTGAATATTGTCACGCCTCGGCCACGAAAGCAGACAGGCAAGTGATAATTTCTAAATTTTCTAGTAGGCTTTCATAACTTTATATGGATGACCCTTCCATTCATGGCGCCTCTCTCTCTCTCTCTCTCTCTCTCTCTCTTTCTCTTTCTCTCTGTGAGGGTGTTGTAAGGTAAGCATCAACCATGAACCACCAAGAGAATGAAACGCAAGTAGCAGACAGGGGACCAGTTTGCATGGCTTCATAGGTCTTGAACAAGGTAGGCACATAAGGAAAAAGAAAGGCAAGCAAGAAAAAGGCACCTCAGCCAATCAAAATCGCTCTTTTCTCTTGATGGGTAGTGCATAATTTACTTCATTAATGTGCCTTTAGCTTGTTAAATGATGGTAACATGTTTAATAGTTAACCCATATTTTATATGCTTACGGGACCTGCTTTTTTATAGGTGGTAATCACACATTGGAGGCAAATACTTTGAACAAATTAATTATATACCACTTAGGAGGTAACATATGGGACATTAGTCTGTAAAGTGATCCACATCCAACTTTGGAAAATTAGAAAAAAAATGCATACACTTTGATGAGAGATGGTTGTGATTTGGACTCTCTCCTCCTTTTCGCCCTTTAATTTATTCCCTTAATCAACTTGTTTAGAAGGTGCAAGACATGGGATTATGTGGTGGGAAATTTGCCATACATTAATTGTACATGCATGCTCCCACTAATCAACCGATTACCGGTGGCTCTTGGTCCTAAACCCTGATTAACTATTGTTAATCATGAACGATACCCTCAATTTAATGTGTAGATCGATGGCGTTGCTTTCTGCTTTCTGATGAGGCTACAAAAGTTTGCTTAATTGCTGTGTTAATGTGCGGGTTGAGGCGTTATTTGTGGCTTTTTCAGACATATCTTCTAGCCGACCATTTGGTATCCATTATCGCACATAATTAATTGTTGGAGTAGTGGTGCCATTTGTTTAATGCCACTTTTTCTCTTCTTCTTCTTCAAGGTTTACAAAGAACTGGAATATACAAGATCTTATATCAGGACAGCTAATTATGCCTGTCTTGATCTTACTATACAAGAAAATGTTAATAAATAAATCAAAAAGCATCACGGCTTCCTCATCATTTTCCATCTTACCTAATTAAACCCTTTAATTGGTAGTCCCAGGAAGACTTTCTTTTTTAACATGTAAAACATCTTATCTATATATTTTTTTGCTTGAGTTGACATGGTCAATTTTTATATTTATCATGGGTTAAAAAATCATTTCAATCTAATAATTTAAGTGGTTAAATAATGTTTTAATATATAATTTATATTATTTTTTAAAACATCTTATATATCAAGTGACAGTTCTTTGAGCTTGAAAAATTTACACGGACCTATATTATTTTGTATTTAATTTTTATCAAATAAATAGGGATAGTAAGATTCGAACTCGTAACCGCTTGGTTATCAAGGCTCCGATACCATATCAAATAATCATTTCAACCCAATAGCTTAGGATATGATTTATATTATTGTCTAACGATATACATATTTGATCATGTAATAAAGGAGATTATCAAGGAATTTTAAATCAGTACCGTTTGTTTTGTGTTTATAATTGTGTTTCGGTATTTTTAAAAAATTTATTTCTATTTGAAAAAATATTAAATTAATATTTTTTAGTGTTTTATATAGTTTTGATGAGTTAATATCAAAAATATATTAAAAAAACTGAAAAAAATATTTTAATACATTTACAAAAAAAAATACATGTATCATAATACTAAACACACTAAAAGAAAGTATAACATATTTACATCCCTTAGTAGCCAAGGCCAAAATCGTGTGAATAATTACATTAATAAGTAATCCTGACTGTTTAAGAACTCAGATCTTGAACATGATTATAGTTCTTAAATTGATTATAAGATTATCATTTCTCCCATATTATATAGTGAATGATTAAATGCATGTCAATTAAGAGAATATATATTGTTTTTATTTCACATCTCTTAATTAAGAGCATATTCAATCAGGAAAAGACCTGTAAAAGCATCATTATATGACCCAACTATCATTACAGTGGTAATGATAGTTGTTATCTTTTATTTTATTATCATTTTTTCCTTAATGTGTGTTGCTTAATGTATGTAACTATCATGAGGCAATAGCCAGACAATGATTTTCACAGCATTGTGCTACATGTACTCTGGGGCCATGCTGAGCTATGCTTGTACCCAAACAGAAAAATTTTACGTTGTTTTTAAAGAAAATAATTATATATAAAAAAAAAAAAAATATATATATATATATATATTATTTAAAATTTTATCATGAGGAAATTGTTCCTTCATGTTGGCCAATATTGCACAGTTATTTGGTTGCAATTTGCTAGCCATATTTGAGAGTTAATCTCTTTTTTTTCTTTT
Source organism: Populus alba x Populus glandulosa (assembly GCA_033617975.1). NCBI lineage: Eukaryota > Viridiplantae > Streptophyta > Magnoliopsida > Malpighiales > Salicaceae > Populus > Populus alba x Populus glandulosa. The sequence continues at coordinate 2,834,122 of CM066155.1, read as the reverse complement.
TTTCTTTTTTGGATGCTATATTGATGATCACAGGCATTAAGAATCAAATTGATGACTTCCCAAAGAAGCAATCTTCTCTGAAACTAAATCTTCATCTTTTTCTAATCAAAGAAGGGCAATGATTAGTGCAAGTGTTGTTTTATTAATGGTTTACATATCCAATTGTGTGCACCTTAGTGGTCTCTTTCAGGGTTTATTATTATTATTAAAAGTCTGATGAAAGTAGATAACATATATAAAGGACCATCCATCATTTCACCGAGAAGATGAAGGGATGCTATCAGCATATTTGGGAGTCCTTAGTGGTTAATTTTTAATAAAAATATATTAAAAAAAAATTTTATTAAAAAAAATATTTTTAATATCAAAATAATTTGAAAATATAAAAAGATATTAATTTAAAATAAAAAATAAAAATATCTTTTTGAAACATAAAACCGAAGAGATTCTATTAATCACTTATTTCTATGCTACTTGCTTTAATAATGATAATAATTATTATTATTATTATTGTCATTGATATCTTTTTAATCAGAGACATGAGTGGACTCTTAAGTGACATTTTTTCTTGATAAATAACAAAAAAATACTTCTTAAATTGCTGGAAGCTTGTGGCTTCCAGTTTGCTTACCTTTATTCCCATGCTCACAGTGATTTCTATGTTTGCTAACGAAATGACTTGCACTAATAGATTGCGTTGTTGAGAAATTAAAGATGCTTGCATTCATGGCTATTAATTTCTCATTTTGGTATTATTTGTGTGGATAAATGATAATTATATTTTAAACAAACTATTTCATACATTTCTTTACCAAATAGACACTCGAACCAGCAATGAATGCCCTTTTTTAAGAGCTATTTACAGACTCTAGCTACCACCTTGTGTGCAAATGGCAAGTTTTTTTGTTTTTTTTTGGAGAAATTGGAGGGTGAAAATGTTCGTTCTCCTTGTTCTATAAAGCTTTTCGGGCTCAGTCCAATTTAATTGCTCTCGTGCTCAACCATGGCCAGCCCCAGATCCATTGAGTTTCTTCTTATGAGCCCAAATGCGCATTTAACCTTTTTTTCGAGATTTAAAGCAGAAACCCGAAATAGAGAAATACACTCAATGGAAAAGACTCTTTGTTTTTTAACGACAACGACATCAATTTCACATTGTATTTAGAAGAATCAATAAATTCTCCTCTTGAAACTGGTCTCAAGATCTAAACTTAAAAAATTAAGAAAATGAGCAAATATTAGCATTAAAAAAAAAAAACTCGAATGGTACGATCCCTCTGACGTCTTCCTAGAATAAAAGGGGTGATTTTATAATTCTTGATATGTGAAGATAGTGCTCCATTTTATTTTTCCATTGAGGCTGAAGATAAACCTGTGCTCGAGATATAATTGTCCATACACTAATAAGAGATATTTGGATTCTTGAGAAAAGAAGAGCTATGGTGGCCGGCCCTCCCAGACCGCCCAGATCCCATAAGTAAATAGAAATTTATATCTATATTGGATCTCACCTGAATCGTCCTATCTATCCTCCTGAAAAGAAGTCTGGTTTCAAACCCCGGTTCAAACAGGAGAAGTATACCATACTAATATGCCATGGATGATCAACATCTTATGTCAGGAGACCAATTCTCAAGAACACACACCGGTAATTTTAGTAAATGTTATGCTACAAGCCAAGATGTTTTTTTATCTATTAAGATTTTACATCAGTTTTCCCTACTGCTGTTGCTCCTCCTGCAGAAATTTTCCAGTTATCCCATGCTTGGACTCTTCTGTTATCTAACAATTAAAGACCCATCTATTTATACTCTTTTTTTTTTTCGTTGGTTTTGCTTTCTCTTGGCTAACATGTGTTCATCAAATTTACAAGCAAGTCTCACTCTTCTAATTACCTTCATTGCTCTAATACCTACCTTCACCGTTACTTTCTTGCAGATATACTGCTTTCTAGTCCTTTGTGCATTCAGGCCCTCGACCATGCGTGTGTTTTTCTTTTGTTTAAACTGCTGGCCCTGTCCTCCTTACTTTGCTACATCTTCCATTACCCTACGCAAGAGTGCTTTTAAGCTTTTTACTTTGTTGTTTGTTCTTAATTATCCAGCCTTTTGAATTTCCGAGACAAGCCTGCGTTAATTGACTTCAGCTTTTAGCTTGCCCTGTGCAAACAGTGAAGAAGACCAGCATTATCTTTTGTTCTTTACTTCTGTTTTTGTTTTCTTGACATGGATCGTTGTGGCAGCCTCTGCCAAATCTTGAAAGCAATGCTTATCAACAACCCGCAGCAGAGCACGGTAACCTCGTCTAATAGGGTTCTATATTTGAACCAAGTTCTCTCCTTGTTTTCCATCTTCTTAATGAGCCTTGCGTTGTAAACTATCTATGAAGATAAGATTCTATGTTTTTTTTTTTTTGGTCGTGGAGATATTACTGTGATTTATGGATAGGCGGTCATTTTTAAGAGTAAAATCATGAGAGAAAACCCGTCAACACAAGATTCTTAATAATCATACATTTTCCTCTAATTTACTATTTACTACTTGACTCTTATCAGTTGCTATTAACTTACTTGTGATAAAGTTCTGTGGTGTTACCACTATTTCCTTTGCTGTCCAAATACATATTATATTATATTTTAAAAGATGTGTGCTGTGTATTAAACTCATTACATTATGAATTACATTATAAAAATAAAGTATTTGTATCATTAACCATACTTTAGCGCCACATGGGGCATTATTTTTTGTGTATTTGGTTAGAAATTAATATATTTTTATGTTTTTGTATTATTTTGATGTGATGATATAAAAATTTAATTTTAAAAAATAAAAAAATATTATTTCAATATATTTTTTAAAAACAAAATAAATTAATAAATAGCATATGAGCCCGCGCACCATAGCGGGTCAATAACAATATTTTTCAAATATAAAAACGCTTGAGTTGAGTTAAATACACATAATACATAAGCACCATCATTATCTTCAAATAAAGTATTTTTTACAGTAATACCATTAATAGCACATAGCAAAGCGGTTCATAGTATATCGGTAATAAATTTCTTTCCTTTTAATTTTTTTTCTTTTAAGATTTTTTTTTTCCTTTTAAATTTTTTTTTTCTTATTGATATTTTTTTCACACTATAAAGATGAAATAAATTGATGTGACTTTAAAATATTTTCAATTTTACTTTTTTTTCTTTTTAATTATTTTATCTCTTATTGTTTTTTTTTTCATACTGTAATAAGGAAATAAATTTATGTGATTTTTTTATTGTATAAAAGTTAGGTGAGATAAGTTTTTTTAATTTCAGGTTGAATTGATTAATTTTCTTATTAAAACAAGTTTGCAAAAATGATATTTAAAAATTTAAATTTTTTTTCTTTACATCAAATTAATATTTTTTTTATGTTTTTATATTATTTTGATGTGATAATATAAAAAATAAAAAAATATTATCTCAATATATTTTCTTAAAAAAATATATTTTAAAAAATAGTATTGTGGACATAGACTTATTGCAATATAAACATAAAATGTTTGCACTTTGAATGATATTGTAGCACCGGGAGACATTGTCTTTTCTATTTATTAGTTAAAAAGTGTTATTAGATATGGTTAGACAGCCAAAAAATTTTAAAAATTTTTAATTTTTTTTTTCTTTAGATATTTTCAACAAGATCTATTAACTAAAAGGTTTGTTTATTTTTGTATTTTAAAAATATTTATGTAAAAAAAAATTATTTTAAATAAATTTATTTTTGGTATTTTTAAATCATTTTAATATAATAATATCATAAATTAATTTTAAAAATTAAAAAAATATTATTTTAAAATATTTTAAAATAACAAATACTTTAAAGTTCATTTCTAAATTCTAACCGATCATTCATATAAAATGTTATCCAAAATGAAAAGGAGAATTGATTGCTGTCTGCTCCAATGACATGCTCACGCGTCAGTTGATATCCTTACACAAGATCATGCGTCAGTATTTGCCTTTTGTAGTCAACTGACAGCAGCTTCTAGCAATCTACCTTGCCACGGCTCTATTACATAAATAGTAGGCGAGAGCTCTTGACGCACTCACTCCCCTACTCTCTCCACCGTTACTGCCTCACTTCCATAGCAACAACGCTAAAGGAGAAGAATTGAAAACGATGGCCGAGGAACAGAAAGTTATCATTCCAAGAGTGAAACTGGGTAACCAAGGATTAGAGGTAAAACCCCTTTTCATGCACCTTTCTCTCTATGAATATCCGTTTCTCTATTAGATAGATGTCTTGTAAAAGTACAATTTTTATAACATATCATATTCATAGCCTCAACGCCTCAGAGATTCTTGAGTGAAATATTGCAAAAATGGGATAATGATTGGTTGCTATAAAAGAAACACTTTTGTAGGGAGATAAAATTTTGTATGTGCTAAGAAAGGAAAGGTGTTATTGTCTCTTGATTTTTCTGCGTGATATTTTTCGACTTTTAGGTCTCAAAGTTGGGCTTTGGATGCATGGGGCTTTCTGGAATATACAATGCCCCACTCCCTGAAGAGGTTGGTATTTCATTCATCAAGGAAGCTTATAGCAAGGGGATTACTTTTTTCGATACAGCAGATGTTTATGGACCTCACACTAATGAAATCTTGGTTGGGAAGGTAAGTTTCGAAATGTTTTTTCTAAGGTTCTTTCATAATATGCTCTCATGTAAAAGAATTGGCCAGTATAATATGGTATCTAGTTTTTTATAATAATAATAACAACCAAGCCGCAATCACAAACTAGTTGGCTGGTATATAGTTTTGATGACTTGCCTACGGAGTTCCATCTTCAATTGGACCTTATTTCTTTCCTTATATTTGCCTCAACATCAGAATTGAAAATATCTGGACTCTCCTGATGAAGCTAGTCCCTTTCTGTTTTTCTATTTATCTGTCATATTGGCATCGAACTGATGCAATTCTTTAGATGGATATGACTTGAAAAGCTGTCATGGCCTGCAAAGGAGTTGTCATGGCTTGAAAAGCTTAAAGATTAAAAGGGTATATGGTCCCCACCATTTGAAGAATTGAAACAGTGTTTGTAAATGAGAAGCTAGCATGTCCAACAATGGACGCCCAAAACAAAAAAAATATGTCGCTGAAGCGAGCAATTTACATATGAAGATCATGCCTAATATATGTAATGAATAGTTGGCCAATGAGCCTTTGTTTCAAATGTCATGTGTCTCTCCTCCCCTAAAACAGCTTTTGGGATAAGAGCAATTTCTGATATAGCATCAGGTGGTATTTTTCTTTGTTTATTTATCGCCAAGACTTGCATTTTGCAGGCATTGAAGCATTTGCCTAGAGAAAAGATCCAGTTGGCTACAAAATTTGGCGTTTTTCCAAACCGTACTGAAATCAAGAACCCTGCAATCAATGGCAGTCCTGAATACATCCGTGCATGTTGCGATGCTAGCCTGAAGCGTCTTGATCTGGAGTACATTGATCTCTACTATCAGCACCGTGTCGACACTTCCGTTCCAATAGAGGAAACTGTATGTTCTTTTCCTTTCTTTCACTACGTAAACTGTATATATGTTCAAACTAACTGCGTGCACTATTTAATTTCTAATCCAATTACTTTGAGTTGGCAGATGGGAGAGCTTAAGAAGTTAGTGGAAGAGGGAAAAGTTAAGTATATTGGATTATCTGAAGCAAGTCCCGACACAATAAAGAGGGCGCATGCAGTCCATCCCATTAGTGCAGTGCAAATGGAATGGTCACTTTGGTCTCGTGACATTGAAGAAGAAATAATCCCACTTTGCAGGTATCCATATCAATGGGATTTTCATTTCAAGTTGATCATTTATAATGGACACGTTCTGTAATTTAAAACTTCTTATCAAGGTCTTCACGAATTAAGTTATTAATCTTTTTCTTTGATTCATTTGTAAAAATTTTATTTTTGTTTTTACATTTGTTTCCTTTTTAACCTTTTAGTTGTTTAACTTGTGCAGGGAACTTGGAATTGCAGTAGTTGCATATAGCCCTATCGGTCGTGGTTTTTTTGGTGGCAGAGCAGTCCTGGAAAGTTTGCCTTCGGAGACTGTACTGGTATGAAGCTCTACACACACCCTCACGTAATGAGATAAAAAGAAAACCGTATCAAGTTACTGCAATTCAATCTTTAAATACTTCATTTTGTGCTTAAAGAAAACTGCTGAAACTTGAACATCATTAACCCAATTTAATTCTGTGCTAATATTTCTGTCTTGTTGCTTACTTGACTTAACATGCCTGGTAATATGTGGCCTTCTTGCGTTGTTTTAGAAATCACATCCAAGGTTCACGGAAGAAAATATCGAGAAGAACAAGGTGTTTTATACTCGAATAGAAAAACTGGCTGCAAAGCATGGCTGTACTCCTGCTCAGCTTGCCCTTGCTTGGGTTCTCAATCAAGGGGATGATGTGGTGCCTATCCCTGGTGAGTCAGCCTTTGTTTATTTATGTTTAGTTCTCTGATTCAAGCTACAAAATTTTGATTAAGGTATCAAATCCCACAAATTGTAGATTGCTAATCTTTTCTTCAAATATCTCTAGGAACCACTAAGATTAAAAATCTGTATGACAATATTGGATCATTGCAAGTTAAGCTGACAAAAGAAGATTTAAAGGAAATCTCCGATGCTGTTCCCATCAACGAAGTGGCTGGAGTAAGATCTGCGCAGTTCCACCTTACATGGAAGTTCGCTGACACACCACAACCTAAGAACAGCCAAGTCTGAACTTGATATGTACGTGAGAGCAAAGGGTTGTTAAATAAATTCCATCTCGGACAAGTTTTATCATGGTGAAAAGGTAACAGAATAATGTAGTGTCATACCCTAGTGTAAACAACTTCCTGTACAAATCTTGGACAACCTAAAAAACAGTATTTCTGGTACCTTTGTGTAGACAACTTCCTGGAAAATTTATAAAAGCTGCTGAAAGTCTTTGAAGGTTGTTCTGGTGTTGCAGCTACAAGAGTCGATGTAGTAAACATATTGTAGAACCTTGAATCTTTACGTTATGTATGATAGAGGTTGCTCAAATGTACGAGTCTTACACAGACACTAAATGTTGCGATACAAGAGTATATTTGCTAGTGTGATAACGGTTATTTTTTGAATAATTTATTGTGCTGAAATGTATGTCAATGATATTTTTTTATTTTTAAAAAATTATTTTTAATATCAATATATCAAAACGATTCAAAAAATACAAACCGTATTAAAGTTTAGCTAAAAAAATTAAATTTTTTGAAAATACAGTTTGCACCGCGTTCCCAAACGGTCTCTAAATATTGGACACACGGACATTATTCCCATTTATATATTTTATTATGTACTTTCTGTTTAGAATTATTTTGTTCCTCAAATTTTTATATTGTATGATTACATCTTGTTTTGGCACAATTAGAAAACAATTGAATCAAAATTGTTGATTAAAAATAAAATTGAAGATGGAGGACCAAGTGAAATAAGTGTTACAAATGAATGATGCTTTTAAAATAATCACAAAACGTTTACTTTAGTCCTTAAATTTTACCAATTATAATTGTTTGATTCCTCAATAGTTTTTAATTAAATTTTGGTATAAATTTTTTTTTTTTAATTTCTAGTTTGAAAAAGAAGAGAGAGGATGCTGGTTTTTAGTGATACAAAGAAAAAATTAAAGTTGACATCAATTTTGACCATCTAATAATTAATTTTAGGGTCAAAATGTTTCATTTGGTGAGGGAGTTTAATTTAAATGTTTTTTCACCTTGAAATAGCTTTAAAAACTAGATCAAAGCAATTTTTGTTTTAGTTAATTTTCAAGTTTTTGTGTTATTGTTTTAGGTTTTTAAATGCATTTATAGGTTTTTTAAGGCATTTAGGGTCAAAATTGAGTTGAAGATAGGTTGTTTGGTAAACAATATAGATTCTATTTTTTTACCCAGTATAGGTTCTTTTCTTTTCTTATAGTGGTTGTTTTTTTAATTATTCTTGTATATATTTAATTTTTAAAGAGATTATTATAATTCATCTAGAATTTTTTTTATGTTTTATATAATTGAAATTTATTTTAAAAGATGAAAAATATTTATTTTTGGATAGCATTTTTAATAAGTTCAACCTTGAGAAATATGTTTTTTCTTTTGATTTTATTCAATTAATTTTATACGTGTATCTATTTTTATTATTATTCTATAAAAATAAAAAAATAATTTTAATAAATAAAGTTATTGAATATAATCAGGTCAATGGATTGTTTTGCAAGATCAAATATCTTAATTTACATTTATCTCTTGACTTTTCCAAATATATATTTAATTATTATTAATGTTTTTATTTATTTATTGGTATAGATAGTTCTCAATTTATTTAATTAAATGCATACATAAGTTTTTTAACTTACACATTATACTATTTATGTAAAAAAAAAAATGTGTTGCAAATGCCTGCATATTTATTTTTTTTATTGAAAAAAAAACAATAAGCTTACGGTAAAACGTAAGTCAAGTAGCTAGTTTACCTCTAAATGACACTAGAATTACCACTACATAACTAAAAATATGGCTAAGAAAATTAAAATTTATATTCTAATTTTTATCATTAATTTTAAATTCAATTATTTAAATTAAATAAGAGAAACAAAATATTAATTAGTTAAATTGTTTTCATTTATATCATATACTAAATATTGATCGTTCAATTTGAATCCAATATTGATTTAGATTAAATGAAAGAATAAACACTTACTAATCTTCTATAATTTCACTTAATGAAATTAAATGTAAGTTGCATACTACTTTTTAAAAATATTATTTGTTTAAAAATATATTAAAATAATATTATTATTTTACATTAGCATGTCAAAACATAAAACAATATTAAAAAAATTTCAATACAATATTTTTATATATTTTTTAAAATCATCTAAACAAATTTTTTCATGCATGAAAATAAGTGGTTCATAAATTAATCTAACATATTTTAGAAAACTATCCTACAATTTTAATATTAGCCAAGTATCTAATTAATAAATACATAACATATTACTTCGCTGATTTTCCGAAGAGGCACCAGTGGTCTAGTGGTAGAATAGTACCCTGCCACGGTACAGACCCGGGTTCGATTCCCGGCTGGTGCAAATGCCTTTTTTGTTTCGTTTGTCTTTGTCCTTTCATAGTCAAATATCAGTCAATCCTTTCTACAAAGTTGAGACCAAACCATGATGTCATTTTGAGTCATGTATGCACAAAATGGTCCCTAGCTCCATACCAACTCTCCTACCACCACCTCCACTGAAAAGAAACCTTACGCAAAGCACTAAGGGTCTTGATTTGGTGATGGAAGAAGCTTGTTTCTTTTCGTTGTTCTTGAATTCGAGTTTTTATATGCATGCCTGTCATTCCTGTGATGTCTTACATGCACACTGGATTTGTAGGATATTCAATGGGCCGTGGAATTAGTCGTGATGCGCGCAAGCTGGCTCAGATACCCATATAAATAAAAATAAAAAAAAAAACCTTTCGCAAAAGAACACGACAGCTAAAAAAAAATGGCAGAGGAGAAAAAGACATTCCAAGAGTGAAATTGGGTAGCCAAGGGCTCGAAGTAAAATCTCCCATTTCCTTATAAACAACGAGTTCTGGTTTGCAAATGTATTTATGTGATTAGAGAGTGATTAAGTTCACGAGACTTTTTAGTGATCTTGTCCATGGTGATGGTAGTATATATATATGGAGAACTCTAAGATGTATGGATTGCCTTCTATGGTTTGAAATGTGAATTCTCTATAAAGACACAAACTTTATGTTCAGAAAGCACAAATGCTTGCAAAAACTAACAATAATTCTGTATCATCTGCAATTCCTTGCTTTTGCTTCTGTTAGTATATATTGAAAGAAAGAAAAAAGTCTTCTGCTGAGCATAACCAGTTGGTCTTTCGAAAGTCGCACTTCATATTCTGGATCATTAACTTCTAGGGAAATGGTAGAACTATTTATAAAACCCAACTTAGATCTTCCACTAAAGGTAATAATAATAGCTCTTGATCAAGGAAGATAATTGAATTCATTCAATAACACAGAGCTCAATTTTTGAGATGTGTCGGTATCATCAGAACAATTTATAAGTAAACAATTTATAAGAAACGAGACCTTTGAGCCAATATTTAAGGCATCCTTTAAATGGCCTTCCACAGCAACACTACTGACTCTGCTTATATATATATATATATATATATATGGCAGAGAAATTATGCAGCAAGGAAAGTATATCTTGCACAAAATTTCTCTCATGATTGTTGCTATGACTATATATTAATAATAAAGACACGATTATATCTGAACTAGGTAACAAATAATTTATTTTTAGACAATGACATAATGGTAGAAATCTTCAGAATATCTTCAGTATCTTCAATAGTTTTGCTTTCTCTTGGCTAACATGTGTTCATCAAATTTACGAGCAAGTCTCACTCTTCTAATTACCTTCATTGCTCTAATACCTACCTTCACCGTTACTTTCTTGCAGATATACTGCTTTCTAGTCCTTTGTGCATTCAGGCCCTCGACCATGCGTGTGTTTTTCTTTTGTTACCCTACGCAAGAATGCTTTTAAGCTTTTTACTTTGTTGTTTGTTCTTAATTATCCAGCTTTTTGAATTTCCGAGACAAGCCTGCGTTAATTGACTTCAGCTTTTAGCTTGCCCTATGCAAACAGTGAAGTCTTTGACTGCAGGAGACCAGCATTATCTTTTGTTCTTTACTTCTGTTTTTGTTTTTTTTGACATGGATCGTTGTGGCAGCCTCTGCCAAGTCTTGAATGCAATGCTTGCTACCGTTTACCTATTATAACTGCTTTACTCTCTTTTTTTTATTCATTTGATTACAGTTTGCACAATTAAATTCTTACTTTAATCGACATCAACCGAATTCCAGGACAAATTATCAACAACCCGCCGCAGCAGAGCACGGTTACCTCGTCTAATAGATTCAACTAGCTCTGTAACCTGCACTTTGTCACGAGTCAAATAATTAAAAAAATTCGAAGGGCTTCTTAACAAAAAAAAAAAAAAATGTTTTATTTATTTTTTTGGTTTTTGATTTTTTAATCCAGCACATCACTTTAAGATAGGAGAAAAAAATACATTTTAAAAAAAATTTTCTTTTAAATTTTGCCGGATTATCCTAGTTATATGTTGGCCTAACAAGTCGACGAGTTTACTCCAGATCAATTATAGACCTAGATTTTAACTGTGACAAGTCCACCCAACACTGCTAGGCTTGGCCTCCTAGCATGACCCACAACGTTGGGTCTTGGTAAAGGTAAGGCTCAATCGGGTGTTGGGTCACGGTGAAAAACAGGGGCCAAAGCTGCTAGGTCTTGGTAATAGACTCAATGTTGTTAGACCCTAGTGTGGTGGGAGGCAGGGCTTGCTACGAGCAAGGCCCATCCCTAGCTTGGGTCCTGTCTCAAGACTGAATGCTCTTGAGTCTTGCTTCAAGACCTATTTCCCTTGATTCCTGACGCAGGATCCAAACGAAATGGGTCATGATGTAGAACCTAAAATTATAGTAGGGAACGGGCCCCAGGGTGCTATAATGCAAAGGCTTTATTGTTACAGTGTTATCGCAATACATTGTATCTGTGTACACAATAATCATATATTTTAATATATATATATATATATATATATATATAGCAAAGTAACTGTGCAAGTCCACGATTAATTATCTATTGGTCCACAATGCATACATGCACCGTAAATCCACAATGAAATGTTTCTAGATCCACAATTCAAATATACAATAAGTCTATAGTGAAATTATTTCTTAGTCTATAGTGCATTTATATACAATAAAAATACCACGTGTTTCAGAGTTGCGATAATATTTCAACCAAGTTTTCTCCTAGTTTTTCAACTTCTTATTGACCTTGCATTGTAAACTATCTATAAAGTTAAGTTTTAATGTTTTTTTTTATTATTATTGTGGATATATTACTGTGATTCATGTATAAATGGTTACTATTAAGAGCCAAATCACAAGAAAAAACCCATCAATACAAGATTCTTAACGATCATATATTTTTTTCTAATTAATTATTTACTACTCGATTATTAACAATTAAACTATTAATTTACTTGTGATAAAGTTACGGGGTGTTTCCTGTATTTACTTTACGGTCCAAATACATATAAAATTAACAACTTGTGATTGAGCTTGAATCTCAAGCGTGCCTGTGCTAATTAAAGAGCTACCAATTTGACATTAGGTCAATAATGGGCATCTACCATTAAAAATTCAACACCATACCAACAGTGGGTATGGTATGTCGAACATCTTAGGCCACATTTGTTTTTAGGAATTTACTTTCTTGGAAACCATTTTCCTCACTTTTTCATGTTTGGCAAATACATGGAAAGCGAGTCAAAGGAAATGTAATTCCGGTCAAAGGAAATGTTAATGTTAATCTCAGAAAAGTGTTTTTCGCTTTTTATTATTGGAAAACACTTTCCTGAGCCTGCGTTTTCATGCTTTTTTAACTGTTCATGTTAATTGCACTGTTCAACGAACAATGTAATTAACATGAATAGTGTATTGCGTACACTGTTCACTCAAAAATAGTGAACAGTGCAGTTCTCTTGCACTGTTCACTTGCCTGCGGGAACTTTCTTCTTTTTTTTTTCTTTTTTTTTAAGTGTGCTATTTTTTTAACATTTTAAAAAAATATATAGTTTAGAGTGAATTTTATACCTTAATATTTTATCCAATTTTATTACATGCTAAAAATATTATTAAAACTATAGTTTTTGTCGGATGTATTTTGTATGTAATAGAATTATAAATGGTTTCATGGAATAATAAAAAATATTTCACAAGCTTAAGCTTATTTCTCTATAATATGATATGATAAATATAGTTATATTTTATAAAATAAGCTATGTATGAATATATGATATAATAAAAAAAATTCATCATTATACATTTTAGATTTTATTTTTTTTATTGTAAGTGATTAAATATTTTATATTAAATATTTTATATATATTAGATAAATTTGAAAAAAAAATTAATTTATTAATAAATTATTTTCCAGTTTATTTTTCATAATACAACCAAACACTGGAAAGTGTTTTTCATAACACTACCAAACATTGAAAAATACTTTTTCGGAATTCACTTTCCCCGAAATTCACTTTCCAAAAAGAATTTACTTTTCTACAAACAAACGGAGCCTTAATAATTTTTTAAACTTGAGTTAAAAAAATATTTTTATTATTTAAAAGTTTATAACAAGTTAAAAAAAAAATTCAAATCAATATATCTTGTTTATTCTAGAAGTAAAACAATATTATTTAAAAAAAAAAATAAATAAACACACCAAATAATCTCTTAAATAACCAATAACAAATTAACAAGCGTAAAAGATCAAAGCACCCTCACTTTTAATACTTTTTTTTCTCCATTTAAGGATAAATAGATAATTTCATAGTCTACTCCAGTGACACATGATTACGCGTCAGTTGATATCCAGACGTAAGATCATGCGTCAGTATTTGCCTTTTGTTGTCCACTGACACCAGCCACGATTTTTACTTAATATAAAATGTTGTAAAAAATGAAAAGCAGAGTTGATTGCTGTCTGCTCCAGTGACATATGATCACGCGTCAGTTGATATCCAGACGTCAGATCCTGCGTCAGTATTTGCCTTTCGTTGTCAACTGACAGCAGCCACTAGAAATCTACCTTGCCACGGCTATATTACATAAAGAGTTGGCGAGAGTACACACTCACTCCCCTACTCTCTCTGCCTTTACTGCCTCCCTTCCATAGCAACAACGCAAAAGGAGAAGAATTGAAAACGATGGCCGAGGAGCAGAAAGTTATCATTCCAAGAGTGAAACTGGGTAACCAAGGATTAGAGGTAAAACCCCATTTCACCATTCTCTCTTTCTCTCTATGAATATCCGTTTCTCTATTAGATAGATGTCTTGTAAAAGTACAATTTTTAAGACTTACATGGCATTTATGAAATATGATGTTCCTCTACTTTGTGATTAATTAAATACTTCTTTGTTTTTAATCCTTATGATTAATTAATAGTTATAGTTTGAGCTAATGAGTAATAATGAAGATTAAGACTATGGGCAAAAATCATTTGCATGTGTACTCTTCTTAACCCACCATTCTATCAACAGATCATTTATGGATTTGATATATTGATGAAAACAAAGTAGGGCAAAATTAGGGATCAGATTTGGGATTCAAGGACTCGAGGCATAACCCTTATCATATTCATAGCCTCAACGCCTCAGAGATTCTTGATTGAAATGTTGCAAAAATGGGAGAATGATTGGTTACTGTAAAAGAAACCGTTTTGTAGGGAGATAAAATTTTGTATGTGCTAAGAAAGGAAAGGTGTTATTGTCTCTTGATTTTTCTCCGTGATATTTTTCGACTTTTAGGTCTCAAAGTTGGGCTTTGGATGCATGGGGCTTTCTGGAATGTACAATGCCCCCCTCTCTGAAGAGGTTGTCATTTCAATCATCAAGGAAGCTTATAGCAAGGGGATTACTCTTTTTGATACAGCAGATGTTTATGGACCTCACACTAATGAAATCTTAGTTGGGAAGGTAAGTTTCGAAATGTTTTTTCTAAGGTTCTTTCATAATATGCTTTCATGTAAAAGAATTGGCCAGTATAATATAGTTTTGATGATAGTGAAATTCTTGCCTGCAAAGTTCCATCTTCAATTGGACCTTAGTTCTTTCCTTGTATTTGCCTCAGCATCAGAATTGAAAATATCTGGACTCTCCTGATGAAGCTAGTCCCTTTCTGTTTTTCTATTTATATGTCATTTTGGCATGGAACTGATGCAATTCTTTAGATGGATGTGACTTTCTTTTCATGCTATTATTTCTCATAAATGTTCTAGTTGTTGAAGGCCATAAATATATTGCATTTGTAGGGCTATGTGTCCCTATCATTTCATCAATTCATGGACATGCTTGAGTTTCTCAAACTCAGGGGCACTGAAGTGCTTTTATCTTCTTGCAATAAAAGGTTTTCCCCACGCATCAAATCACCGGTTAAGTAATTCCCTGCAAAGGAGTGGTCATGGCTTGAAAAGCTTAAAGATTAAAAGGGTATATGGTCATCACCATTTGAAGAATTTAAACAGTGTTTGTAAATGAGAAGCTAGCATGTCCAACAATGGACTCCCAAAACAAAAAAAAATAGGTCGCGGAATCGAGCAATTA
The DNA here is from genome assembly GCA_033617975.1 of Populus alba x Populus glandulosa. Taxonomy (NCBI): domain Eukaryota; kingdom Viridiplantae; phylum Streptophyta; class Magnoliopsida; order Malpighiales; family Salicaceae; genus Populus; species Populus alba x Populus glandulosa. Next base: position 2,818,847 of record CM066155.1, on the reverse strand, counting down.
ACATATCATGATCATGCCTAATATATTTAATGAACAGTTGACCAATGAGCCTTTGTTTCAAATGGCAAGTGTCTCTCCTCCCCTAAAAGAGCTTTTGGGATAAGAGGAATTTCTGATATAGCATCAGGTGGTATTTTTCTTTGTTTATTTATCGCCAAGACTTGCATTTTGCAGGCACTGAAGCATTTGCCTAGAGAAAAGATCCAGTTGGCCACAAAATTTGGCATTGTTCGAATCAGTTCTGATTTTAAAAATTGTGCAATCAATGGCAGTCCTGAATACATCCGCGCCTGTTGCGATGCTAGCCTGAAGCGTCTCGATCTGGAGTACATTGATCTCTACTATCAGCACCGTACCGACACTTCCGTTCCAATAGAGGAAACTGTATGTTCTTTTCCTTTCTTTCACTACAGAATAGTTCAAACTAACTGCGTGCACTATTTAATTTCTAATCCAATTACTTTGAGTTGGCAGATGGGAGAGCTTAAGAAGTTAGTGGAAGAGGGAAAAGTTAAGTATATTGGATTATCTGAAGCAAGTCCCGACACAATAAAGAGGGCACATGCAGTCCATCCCATTAGTGCAGTGCAAATGGAATGGTCACTTTGGTCTCGTGACATTGAAGAAGAAATAATCCCACTTTGCAGGTATCCATATCAATGGGATTTTCATTTCAAGTTGATCATTTATAATGGACACTTTCTGTAATTTGAAACTTCCTATCAAGGTCTTCACGAATTAAGTTATTATTCTTTTTCTTCGATTCATTTGTAAAATTTAAATTTTTGTTTTTACATTTGTTGCCTTTTTAGCCCTTAAGTTGTTTAACTTGTGCAGGGAACTTGGAATTGCAGTAGTTGCATATAGCCCTATCGGTCGTGGGTTTTTTGGTGGCAGAGCACACAAGGAAAGTTTGCCTTCGGAGACTGTACTGGTATGAAGCTCCACACACACCCTCGCGTAATGAGATAAAAAGAAAACCGTATCAAGTTACTGCAATTCAATCTTTAAATACTTCCTTTTGTGCTTAAAGAAAACTGCTGAAACTTGAACATCATTAACCCAATTTAATTTTGTGCTAATATTTCTGTCTTGTTGCTTATTTGACTTAACATGCCTGGCAACATGTGGCCTTCTTGCGTTGTTTTAGAAATCACATCCAAGGTTCACGGAAGAAAATATCGAGAAGAACAAGGTGTTTTATACTCGAATAGAAAAACTGGCTGCAAAGCATGGCTGTACTCCTGCTCAGCTTGCCCTTGCTTGGGTTCTCAATCAAGGGGATGATGTGGTGCCTATCCCTGGTGAGTCAGCTTTTGTTTATTTATGTTTAGTTCTCTGATTCAAGCTACAAAATTTTGATTAAGGTATCAAATCCCACAAATTGTAGATTGCTAATCTTTTCTTCAAATATTCTCTAGGAACCACTAAGATTAAAAATCTGGACGACAATGTTGGATCATTGCAAATTAAGCTGTCAAAAGAAGATTTAAAGGAAATCTCCGACGCTGTTCCCATCAATGAAGTGGCTGGAGTAAGATCTCCGCAGTTCCAACTTACATGGAAGTTCGCTGACACACCACAACCTAAAAGTAGCCAAGTCTGAACTTGATATGTACGTGAGAGCAAAGGGTTGTTGCTAGGTTTTATTTCGGCTTGTTAAATAAATTCCATCTCGGACAAGTTTTATCATGGTGAAAAGGTAACAAAATAATGTAGTGTCATACCCTAGTGTAAACAACTTCCTGTACAAATCTTGGACAACCTAAAAAGAGCATTTCTGGTACCTTTGTGCAGACAACTTCCTGGAAAATTTATAAAAGCTGCCGAATGTCTTTGAAGGTTGTTCTGGTGTTGCAACTACAGTAGTCGATGTAGTAACATATTGTAGAACCAGTATGGAGGATGAGAAACTTTATCAGCCACAAGCTTACTATTACAAAAACTTTAAACGATGTGATATAAACGTTGTGCACATGTACACTGTTCGCTTCCTTACATTTTACTATGGATATATTATTTAAAATTGTTTTCCATTTTGGTCTTTAAATTTTTACTTTTATGATGATTTTTTTTTTGGTATAATTGAATCAAATTTATTAAAAGATTTATGATGATTTTTTTTTTGGTATAATTGAATCAAATTTATTAAAAGATAGAGGTTCAAAGTTCAAAAAAAAAGAATTAGAGTTAATGCTCCTAGAGGTAGAGAAAGAATCAAAGTTGATATCGATTCTAGTTAATATTAATGCTACTAGGGTTCGAGTTCTAGGTTGCTTATATGATGACTATTCATATGATGATTATTGAAGGTTTTCATGGTCGTTAACTTCAGGACCTGTGGGATTAGTCGAGGTGCGCACAAACTGGTCCGGACACCCACGTTAAACTAAAAATATAATAATTAATATTAATGTCAAAATATTTTATTTGGTAAGAGTTTAATTAAAACTAGATCTTTGATAAAGAAGAGTTTTTGTTTAAGTTGATTTTAGATTTTATGTGTTTTTTTTTAAGTTTATTTATGGGTTTTTTTCAAGATGTTTAGGGTTAAAATTGGGTTATATGTTAGAATATTTTTTTTATATTAATATATATGAAAAATATTAATTTAACAGTTTTTCATACATAAAAAAAAATGTTCATAAATTAATCTTAACACATTTTAAGACACTATCCTAGAATATTAATATTAGCCACGTATTTTATTGCAAAATACATATATATAATTACTTCACAGGTTTTCCAACAAGGCACCAGTGGTCTAGTGGTAGAATAGTACCCTGCCAGTGCAAATGCTTTTTTTTTCTTTTGTCTTTGTCCTTCCATAGTCAAATATCAGTCAACCTTTCTACAAAGCTGAGACCAAACCAAGAACCATGATGTCATTTTGAGTTATATATACCCAAAATCGTCCCCCGAGCTCCATCCCAACTCACCGACCACTTCCACTGACGAGAACCTTTCGCAAAAGAACACTACGTCTAAAAAAAATTGGCATAGGAGAAGAAGACATTCCAAGAGTGAAACTGGGTAGCCAAGGGCTCGAGGTAAAGTCTCCCATTTCCATATAAACAACGAGTTATGGTTTGCAAATGTATGTATATGATTAGAGAGTGATTAAGTTCACAAGACTTATTAGTGATGTTGTTCTAGAGACCACTTGGTAATGTAAATTCTTATATTATATTAAAAAATTATCTCAATCCAGAATATAATTTATATAAAAAAAATATGTCAGTTAAATTTTTATTTGAAATAGAGTTAACTTCTAAATTAGAAAATTATATCATTTTGTTTTAAAAATTAAGTTAAAATTAACTTTTAAAATTCTGGCATAGATTTGATAACCAAAAAACTTATAATCTTTCTAAAACTCCTTTTTTTTATATGTTTTTTCAGTCAAAATTTTCATGAAAAGAATAACACAAGTTATTGTTTTGTTAATTTGCTAAGAAACAAAGATAGAGTTTTTGAAGTGTTCAAATATTTTGAAAGAAGGGTTGAAAATCAATTTAGCATGAAGATCAAGGAGATAAGAAGCAATTAAAAATGATATTGTTAAATACAAGGACCAAACATTGAAAGAATTGATGATATCATATTAATTGATAAGTTCAAGATTAATTATTTTAAAATTCATGGGAGAGGCTATTTTATTAATAAATCATATTCTAAATAAAAGACTTCATAAAAAAAATTAGATAAGATATAATATAAGTTATAGAATATTCAAAGACTTTCATATAAATACAATGAGGGTGATTTTAAAGCTATGGTTTCTACACCAAAGAAAGTAAAAAATAAGACGGGCACATGATATGAGAATATATAATTATACTTGAAGGATATAATAATGTTAATTGTATATCTAATAATAAAGATTCCAAATCTACAAATGGAGGAGGTATAGCCTTTTAAAAATTCTTTAAATAAACATGCATTCCCAAATACATGAAAGAATCCAAGTTTATAGCTTTACATAAAAAAAAAATAAAAAAAAAAAGAAGAAGAAGAAATAAAGTAGCTTCTTAAACTTTAATAAGGATATTTCAAGTTTGTCAAAATTTTACGTCAATTTGTATAGATTGTAATAGCCAATATGTAATTAGTAGAACATAAAATATTATATATAACAATAAATCTTAACACAATTGTTAAATACACAATACCACTCTCAAATGAGATTATTTTTATTAATTATATAAAATCAAATAATAAAATCATGAATCCATTAATACAATGCTTAACAAGAGTTTAAGCTTATAAATCATCAACAAGAAAGAGATTAAAGTCTATTTCATAAGGATTGTTTGATTTCTTTTCGGTTGTTAATTTATATACATTTTGTAGGACCAAATCATCAAAGTAAAGAGAGACAACAGTATTATAATCTATTTAAAGCATTCCAAATGTCCTGTGTAAGTTTATTTTCCGCACGTTTGATGGATAATAGTTACAAGAACATATTACCGGGAAACATTTTTTTGGTCTCTATTTATTTTCATGGTTACTCTATGATATTTTTTAAACATGACTTGTGTATTTTCACTTAGCAATCACGCACTTGCCAAAAAGGAAAAGGCTAGGCTAAGATGTAAAAGTGGTGGTTATTTTTTAAAATATTTTTTATATTAAAATAATTTAAAATATATGAAAAGTTTAATTTTTTACAGAACAATTTGTCTTTCCTCCGAGTTCACCCATGGAAAAATATCCTATCTCCTTCACAAAAATAATAATTCATTGGATGCTGTAGCTTAAAAAAAAACAAAAAAAACTGACGGGATGGAAATTCACTGTATTTTTTATTTAAAAATATATTAAAATAATTTTTAATATTAGCATATCAAAACAAAATAAAAATTTTAAATTTTAAATTTTAACCAAAATAAATAAATTTAAATAAACACAATTTACACTGCTATTCTAAACACAATTTTGACTATTCTTTTCTTTTGGACCGCCTCTAAAAATTGGAGGCTTCATAAGCATTTTCTTTTCTGCCGAGGAAACTAATTATCTCTCACAGAAATATTTGATAATTTCTTTTGTCTTTTTGAAGGCTACACATCCTCGGTTTCTAGGAGAGAACTCGAACAAGAACATTCATATTCAATGTATTTAAAAAAAAATAATATTATTTTAATAATATTATTCAAGTTTCTGCAGTTGCCAGTTCATCAGCCTGCTCGGCGTTGTTTTCATTTACAACAGAAATTATTAAATGCCGCAATTAAGACGACGTTGCTGTATTATTTTGACTTTTCCCAGGGACCACTTTGATAAAAAAAATCTAGATAAGAACAGTGGCTCCTTGAAGGCGAAACCTGCAGAAGAGGAACTGAGAGAAATTCCAGTTGTTGCATCCATTGAAGAGGTAGCAGGTGATAGAGCCTATGAGGGCATGCGGCTTTCGTCATGGAAGAGTTTGGCAACACTCCTCCAAAAGATAGCAAGGTTTCAACTTAAAACCATTAATTCCAGTACTGTACTGGGATCTTACATTTATGGATAATTGAGCAATAACTTCTGTATCATTGCATCATGTTACTCAATGGATAATATGAACTTGTATGGTTGTTTTTGTAACATGCCGTTTGTTTGATCGATTTTTGATCAAATGTTGGCTGGCTAGGAGGCTGCTGTCTGATTTCAAACTTCTCTTTTTATCTTTTTTCTTTTCCAGTACTTGAGGGGGTAGAGAGAGAGAGAAATCAACATTGCAAAATTTAGTACAGAACACACAGATATAATATAAGCTTACAATTTGAGTTGCTAGCAACAGCTCTTGTTCCACCCAACACATGGTAGGGTTTCGCATCTGCTCAACATCTTGAAACAAACGAAGCTTAGTATCTTCCACCTATCAGCAATGTTGGTTGGAGACACTGGATAGCTTGATCCTCGCATAATTTAGGCATCTCCTCCTCTGGCAAGGTTACCATCACTGTCCTTGCAAGCCCTTCTTCTACTGAAGGCAGTACCACAATCAGACCTTCACCCCTCACATTTCCAACATGACATGCAACGTGAACTGGTTTTTCATCACTCTTGAAACTTGCTGAGAACATCAACGATTTATGCCCTATTATCATGTGTTCCATACTGACACAAGTTAGCTCAGGACCATACATTGTAAAAGGTTGTGCATACTTCCCTCCCTCTTCCTTCTGTGATTCAAACCAATCTACAACAGACCACACCTCCTCTTCCCCTACATCTGAAACATGGCGATGCACCAACTCCACCACATGTCCCAACTTACCGTAGTCCATTTCTTCCTCATCTAGTGTCAGCAGTGAAAAATGCAAAGCATTGCCGAAGTAACCAAGAGGAATTGGTGGCTGCACTAGCCTTCTAAAGTCCAAGCAAATTGAGAGGGAGTGTTTGTTGTCCTTTTTTGGAGCCTTTAGATGTGCAACACGTGTCCAAAAGAGTGCAGCTAGCAAATCAAAAGGAGTAGCTTTAGCACATTGATCACGCACTTCGTCAAGCCATTTCTTGATTGCTGAATCAGAGAACTTGAACGTGGCTGTGACCATTTTCACCGAGGGAGTTTCTCCATTGCCCTTAGTTGCATAGTAATTGTCTGGTTTAGTGCTGGTATTAGGAACTTGTTGGTGATGGAGGGTAGTTGAACTGAGCAGGGGTGGGTGCTCAACGGGCTCCTGGCGGTGACTCTCAATCCAGGATTTGAAGAGTATAGTTATGGAAGTTGGGTCTGCATTCATGTGTGTACAACTTAGCCCAAAAGCCACACCTCCTCCTTCAAATTCATTTACCTGGAGAACCATGGGTGAAAAATTAGTGTAAGCCATCTCCAGAGTTGGAGGTAAGCACATTAACATGGAATCAAACGCTAGGAGAATCAAACTATATATCAGACGTAACCTTGTTCATGTAAACCAGACTCATACGTTGTATGAATTTACTGCTACATTAACCAATAATTAATGCATAAACTAATTAAATGGACCGGGTTCATATAATAATTTTTCAAGGAGGACAGCATGCTGAACCTGAACAAGAACTGGGAAGATAACCTAGCTTAGCAGAAGTTGCAGGTTTACTTTTAGAAAAAAATGGATTACCGCCATGCATATAAACTAGCTGCCCACAGGCTACCGAAGCAAGAAGACTGACCGTCCGTCCAGCTACCAAGCTGCCGGTATCATTAATGTAATGCATGACCGATTTTAATATGGCTGCCCAAGCCCCCACACTTTAAATATGGCTTTGAGAATACCTTTCTACTCGCTGCAACGTTCATTTATGTTAGCAAACATCACTCTCCTGACTTTTGGGATACTTATCACTTTGTCATAAGTAATTAAATAAATAAAAGCTTTTATGCTAGAATGTTTTTGTTTTTAATATCACTATATTAAAATTATAAAAAAATACTTTAAAAATATTAATTTAATATTTTTTTCAATCAAAAAATAATTTAAAAAACAAATGCAATGTTAAGGATCTAAATTCTCCATATGAAGATTATATATTGGAAAGCAAGTTTATAATGTTAATTACCACTTCTTTGATTTTGAGTACTTCGGATTTTCTTTTCATAATTTGTTAGTTGTTAAGAATAAAACTGTCATATATATATATATATATATATATATATATATATATATATATTATACCTGATCTGGTTTAGGTTTAAAGTAAAAAAAAAAAAGTTAATCCAATATTGATTTGGTTTAAATTAGTAAACTCAACAAATAAGAGCCTACTTTTTATGTTTTAAAATATTTTTGGAAAAAATTCAAAAAAATATATTTTAGTACCTATTTCTCACGCGGCCGGTGCCAATTCACGCGCGCATTGTTAAAATAAACAGTAACAAACACACTCATAGCACGGAAATGGAGCAACCCAAGCGAAAACTTCAGCAAGCAAGAAAATCACAGGAAAAAAAAAAAAAAACCTGGATTCGAAAGGGTGACCATGTACTAGGTTCCTCGGGAATTTCCTCCCAAAACGTTAAATCTTTCTCCTCTGAACCATCAGCTGATCTCAGCCATTCATCCATGGTGGCCTCAACTTTTGCTCTCAAAACTCTAACACCAGCATCATTACACTTCACTAACCAATTACCCGACTCCCCTCGGGTCAACCGACCCGTAACTTGTGGGTACAAACAAAGAACCTCTGACAAAGCAATCCTTAAAGGATCTACGTCAAAAATCCCAAATGGGTTTTTCTTGTAGTAAAAAACTACATGTACTGTATGGAGACCCATTGCATGATCAAGTACTGATAATGGATGAGTTTTACCCGACCCGACTGGGTTACTGGATACTGCCGTTAACATTGAACGGACACTAACCCTACTGTGTTTTTTCACCATTTTTTCACTAAAAGAGGCAAAGAACAAAACCTGGACAGGATGTTCAGAGAGAAGAAGGTGGTGGGTAGGTGGGTGGGTATATTTACACGTCTATGCGTTCAAAAGAGTTGAAGAAGTCTTTTATCTTTTTATGACTTTTCGGGCTCGTTGAGAGAGTCCGTTGTCGTTATTTAAAAAAAAATTTACTATAAATATATTAAAATAATATTTTTTATTTTTAGAAAATTATTTTTAATATCAACTTAATAAAATTATCTAAAATTATAAAAAAATTAATTTAAAAAAATAAAAAAAATAAAAATTTTATTAAAATATTTTTAAAATACAAAAATAAATATCATCGAAATTTTGAATTTATATGATTAGATAACCCTTCCCAAATGTATTGAAGTAAACAATCAAAGTAAATTGGAATCACTAATACTTAAACCTATTATATATATATATATATATATATATATATATATATATATATATAAAGGATGCTTGCTTGTGCGAAGATATACAGCTTTGGCTCTGTCATCAGAATTTAAGAGGAGGAACCGGTTTTTGTTGGGTTACATTTAAGACAAGGTGCCCAGTTTCGTCGGCAGAAGGTAAGAATTCATTTATAATTAAGTCCACAGGCCAGGACAAATTTATTTATTTATTTATTTATTTTAATTTTATCAAAGTCTCATAATATATAATATGAGATTAACACAAGTTGATTTGTGTGGATTTGATATGTTTTTATTATAATATTAAAAAATAATATTATCTTGAATTTTTTTAATCAAATTATATTTTTATTGGTTGTCCGAGTTATCTTTTAACCTGTTAAATCGGTCAGACCATATCAAGTTAATCTATGTATAATTAAAAAAAATTCTACCAAAAATATATTAATAACATCCATATATTTTTTTTATGTTAAAAATTTTGATCTGACATGCAAACATAATACAAACAATAATCTAGCATTTTCTAAAAGTTAACATTTTGTATAAATAGTTGTTTAAAGTAAACTTGACTTAACCAACCAAAATTTTAATAAAAGTCAATTTTTTTATTTTATAGATTATTTTTTATTTGATAGATTTATATGATAATAAAGCGCATGTAATTTTTTTGTATCAAATATATTTTTTAAAAAAACATGACAGACACGTGAGAATGAGATAACAAAAGTTAAATGTTGATAACAAATGGTGAAACTATATTTATTTTAATTTTAAGTTAAATAAAAAAATAGATCATCAATAATAAAAAAAAAATGGTGCAATTGCATTTTTTTTAATTGAGGGATGAAAAAAGCATTAAACAAAAAACAAATAGACTATATATTGTAGCCTAACTTATTGAACTTACAATTCAGGTCATGGAATTAACTACGTTAATTTTCTATCATAAATATGCATCTAAAAAAAGGCAAAAAAAAAAGGCCAGCATCGCAGGGCTATGACCAAGCGCACGAGACCTTTAGAAGGAACAACCTATTTGCATAAGCCTTTAAGCTCAAGTCCGTGTGTCTAGGCCTTTTTTATCTTTTAAAAGGGAAAGCAACACATCGTTTTTCATCTTAGATTTCGAGCACTTCTGTGGTGGCCAGAAAATCAAGGCTATTGGTTTTTAATCAACAAACTCATTTTCAACTCATTTAAAGCCTAGAACACCCAAAAACAAGTCCTAGAACATGTTGAAACCAATTTAGCAACCTAAAAAACCCCAAAATATGGCTCAAAGCACAAAATCAAACTTAGTAAATATTTTCATCCTCGACTTAGATCTATTTTTATTAGGCAATATTAAGGCTCAAAACAACCATTATTAGACTCATCTCACCGAATGGAACCTATTAACACCAATTTCAACCATTTTAATTGTTGAAATAGAAGTAAATGATAACTTTCTTTCTCTACACTAGAATTCAACAGTCCTCTTTCTCTCTACTCTCTCAAAAATAGATTAAAAAAATGAATTTTAGTATAAAAATTAAATTTCTAAAAACTAATAGGACTAATCACCTATAAACCAAAAAAGTTTGAAATGAGATATTTTTATAGTAAAGTTACAAATTCTAAAATGGACCAAAATAATTTGTTTTATGAAATTTGAAATCACCACCTATTTTACCTGTCATTTTAACTTTGGTCATTTATTATTTTAACTAGTATCGCCCATGGTAAAATCATAGTTTTTAAACCCGATCTAGTGATTAACCCGGTATAATAATCGGATCATAGGTCAGATATGTTGACCTGGGTCAATAAAAAAAACAAAAAAGCATTGTTGAAAGGGCTAGTGTTACTCCACCTGTGATAATCAAGTTGATTAAATCAACAAAACATCACATACCATTAATTGACATAAAACCATCTTCTCTTTTCCAATACCAGATATAAAGCCTCCCACCTCTCCAACGAGATAAAACAAAACAACATCATAAAAAAGCAATGTACAAATCCGTTTGAAGACATGAACTTTAGTATCAAGAATTAGTTTCATTATACCCATTAGGAAGAGGCACTAAACACCTTGGATTTGGATTTTTAAAAAAAGTTCTAAGGTGGTAAGGTTAGATTTTTGGAGATCTATGAGAAAGAATGTGAGAAATTGAGAATTGTTTTGAATATAAGAAAAAGATAGTGGCGGAAATGAGTAACGTAGCAAGAGCAAAGATGAAAGGGTATTTTCTTTCTTAGACAAGATTTTGAACGCCATATGCTTTCTCTTTGTGAGCTTCTAGGAAAGAAAAAGTTTAAGCAACTAGCAAGGATCGAGATCCATAGCTTTTGGCTTAGAGACAAAGAGAAACGATGGCTTTCAAGTAGAGAGAGACGATGACTTTTAATTAAATTGAGTGTTTAGGTAAAAAATGACGTCGTTTTACTGATATATACATGAAAAAACAACGGGGTCTTAGCTGGGTTTACCTGGGTCGTCCGGGTTCCAGGTCAACCCTTCAAGTCATTCGAGTTTTGCTGGGCCAAATTCCCATCTGGTTTTGTCTTCAATCTGGCCCGGTTTCAAACCCGGGTCGACTCGTCGGGTCGGGCCAAATTTTAAAACACCGGGTAAAATATAAGGGGATGAATAATATATTTATAGAGTGTTCATCCCACACGATTTAGTTTATTTAAGGTGAACCTAATCTAGGAACTCAACTTAGTTTAATATTTTTCCTCTTTTAAATTTATAATAAAACTAAAAATAAATAAATAATATTATTTACAATAAAATATAAAAAGTAAACAGTGCAACTAGACAATGTTCTCATGCACATTTTCTTCTTGTTCTTTTTTTAATAGTAAAAATGTGTCAATAATTTGTACATTACAGGAAATACTTTATACCAAAAGAAAATGATAATTTGTTTTTTTTTTTAAATTCAAATTAAAATAATACGACGCAGGACTTGTGTGGGACGGGTACGGTAAAAAAAGAATCTAATACCTTCCCTTCGAAATAAACAAAATAAAAACTACATTAATTAAATAAACCGAAACAAAATTCTTAATTCTTAATCTCTCTCTCAAAGAGAAGAGAAAAAAAATAAAAACAGTAAAGATGGTAGCTCGCCAATTCATCGTCAGCCACAAGGACTCCATCTTCGACGTCGATTATGACACCGACGACGGCCTTGAAGTCAGTCTCGCACTCTCTAAAACACAGTTCTCTCGATTTTTATCAACAGTAGTGTTTGTTTGATTGTTATGACTAATATTGCAGGTTTTTAAGATCCAGCTTTTCTCTCTCACTTCAATCCCTCCTCATCTCCAGCAGGTTTTTGTTGTTTTGTTTGCTTCGTCATCAACACCTGCGTGTGTGCTTTTCTTTTTTATCGGTGTTTTTTTTGTAGATCACCGGAGAAGATGATGATCAAGTCGTATCGGACGATTCTGATCTCACTTGCATGTCTAACAAACTCAAATTGATAAAAATCAACGAGGAAGAGAAGGAAGTCAAGCTACAAGAATCAATTGCCGCTGTTGTTGCGCAGCAAAATGAAGAGGAATCAATTCGTGACGTGCCGGTCTTTTTTTCTTATAATTTTATTTCTTTATGCAATTAATTCAGAATTTTGCTGCTGCTGCAGCTGTTGTTATGCATTTGTGTATTAAAACGGTGTGTTGTGTAGATTCTTGGAGGAGATGACGTGTCGGATGGTTCTGATGTCGTTCATGTTTCGAATGAACTCAAAGAATTATTTAGTAGTGCTGCCGATTTGATGAAATCGGATGAGGAACTTGCGCGGATGTTACAGGTTTTTTATAATTTTTTGTGCTTGTGTTTCAATTTTCGGTTTGTTAGGGTGATTTAAACATTATGTTTAGAGGGCCTGTTTGTGTTTAGGAAGAGGAGGAAGCGCTTATGTTGCAAGAGTTTGCAGTGAGTGAACAACGTGAAGAGATTGGGCAGAGAATACGGCCCTATATCAGTCAAGTTCAAATGGTAATTTCAAATTTTGAGGTTTATCTTTTTTGTTTTTATTCATTTGTTTGGTTACTCAAAAAGAGATTTGGGTTTCAAAATGTATCATTTTGTTCTTCCCAATAAAATTAAAAATGGTATTTTCTTCAATCTGTTCATTCAACAGGAAAATAATGTGCAAATCTATTTTTTTGTTTTGTTTTGTTTATGATCGATTGTTAAATCAGTTGCACACTAGATAGGGATAATTTCCAAGAGATAGTATTTATTTAGTACTTGGCCTGTTGTTGATATAGTATGAAGACCCGGTGAGGCAGGAGGCAGCACGGAAGACGGTTCCTAGAGAAGAGCTTGAGGAGAAAGCTTTGGTTTCTCTAGCAAAGGTAATGGCTTTTTGTTTTTGTTTTTGTTTTTGTAGTGACGAGGAAACTAAACATTTGAGTCATTGGCTATAGAATAAATTCAGAATAATGAGCAACAAAAGGTCAACTTGGAAAAAAAATTATGCTAATGGAATTTGATAGACATGTTACAGTGACTGTAGAGGTTTTTGTTTCGTTCTCTATCTTTTCTTTTTCCTCATTGCTTGTAGAGGCTCAGTCTCTTTTATGTGATAATCATGCAGCTAAAGTCCCACTATTTTGGTTGTCGACCACTTGTGTGTTTTATGTTTTTTTTTTTCTCCCGTTATAGACTATTGTTTATGGACCTGAACTCACTCACCTTGATGTCATCAACATCTTAATCTATAATATTATATATAAATGTGCATTAGGGTGTCCAAACAGTTAGTTGACATAAAACCCTTCACTGTTTGATTAAATCACTAAAATACCCTTGGAGAGCTTTTAGCGTAATAAAATTCTCAGTGTAGTTTGTCTCACATTTAATTATTAGATGCATTAACTATCCAATCAAATATACCTCAAATACAATCTATAGGATCTAAACTTGATTAATTGTGTTGTCTTAGTATTAAAACAATTTAGAACAGCTATTTGGACCTGTGTTGAACAGAACAAATTAAGTTTGACAGAAGTTTGGTATAAATATGGTATATTCAAAAAAATTTCTCTCACATGCATCACTCATGGCCGGTGGCCAACTGCAATGGAAATAATATTTAAAGGATTTCTCGCATTGTTGTGGTTATCCTATGCTCAATAGAACTATTGGCAGAGTATATTAGTGGTTGTAGTTTTTTATTTACAAGTTTGTTGTTCAATGTTGGTGGATGGAAAACTTGGAGACCTTGGCTAGTTTTATGATTGTCTTGCAATGCTGATTCGTGTTTTATCCATGTAATTTTTTTTTGTTTTCAACTGCAATTTCTTATCTACTCTTGTATTTCAATGTGAATTGCAACCATGCCATAATTGGAATAAATAAGAAAGGTGGTTCATGTTGATCAAACTGGTTTAAGCTGTTTTAATAATTTCACCTCTAGAGTTTGCTCTGCTAATATGCCATGATAATTGGTGATTTTATAAATTTGTCTTAGGAGGGGAACTTTAAACCATCAAAAACCGAACAAGACCATGCTTTCCTGTTGCAGCTGCTTTTCTGGTTCAAACAATCATTCAGGTGTTTTTCATTCCTTTGCTGTTTTTACGTTGGATTTGCCCTTAAAATTAACAAAATACTGCTTAATAAGTAGTCACATATCCCAGCAATAAATACTTGCACAACTTGCAAGTAAGTACTCTGAGTAAGGAACTATACTTTGTGTAAATAGACTGTTATCTTTTGTATGTTATGTTTATAGAATGACACTATTTTCATAGAAAGATCATTTTTAAAACTAGATATCTCATGTTATGAGTAGCACCAAAGGATGGTGCCTTGTTGATGTAACAAACTCTTGAGCAAACATGGAATTTGCTTTTTTTGCTTTATGATGTCAGGAAAGTCTGATTAAATTGATAGGATCTTAATTTCTTGGACATGGCCTTTATTTGCTAGAAGTTTAGGATCTATTCAGCAAGTAGGAAGCAAGCTTCAATGATTCCAACATATGTAGTTTTTGGAAGTACTTAGTGGTTCTGCTTCAAAGTTCTGCAACAAAGTTTACTTCTTATAAAAGAGAAGGCTTTCAGCAGTAAGAAAGCAGTGGATGGTTTCTGTTCTTGCTCGACGCTTTTATGTTTATTTTCCAAGGAAAGCTTTATTTTTTTTTAAGCTGGTTGAAATCTTTTGCATCGTTAAGTTTGGTGCTTCTTATGTACACAATGCATATATGTGCCAATGGCTTTATATGTCTAGAAATCTTGATTCTCTCTCCAAGTTTTCCAAAATGGTTTTGAACTACAGTAAGTACCAGAGATGCTTTCCTCATCTAAAGGTTTTAAAATGTTTCCATGGAATAGTTATGTGAATGTGTTTGTTTTCCGACCACAAACAGAATAATTAGTGTTTAATTTTCAATCGAAAGTTTTTCTTTTCTTGTTTCTTACAACAGGTTGCCAGCAGAATTAAAAATGTTGCCCATGTATGATTGCCATCTTCTGATATTGTAGGTGGGTTAATGAACCTCCTTGTGATGGCTGTGGCAATGATACCGTTGCTCAAGGAATGGATGCTGCGCTTCCTTCTGAAACTCAATATGGAGCAGCTCGAGTTGAACTTTACCGGTATGCACCGTGTCTATATTTTTCGTTATTTTTGGGTTTTTTCATATATTTTGGAAAATGTTTTTGTTTTCTTTTTAATCTTATATATTGTTTCTTCGTGATTTATTTGATTTATTTTTCCTAATCACTCGTCCTTCTAGCCCCTAACAACTATTCCCCAAGTTCAGGTCTTGTATTTCATACCTTTGGTTTGTAAGCTTGAACATGTAATTTATTCTTAGTGATGTTTATTGTATCAATTGATCTCATGACAAGTTACTCACTTTTATAGCCAGCTGTTTACTTGATCAGCGCTGTGTGTATTGATAACAGTTTATATGGTAGTAATTCATATATGGGAATTTCAAAAAATTTAAACTGTACAGCTCTTGAAATTGATGTTGCATATCAAAGGGAAAGTCTGCACCTTGGCTAGACCTTTCTTCTTCTTTCTGCCCCTTCACCAATTGTTTATAATCTACCGGAAAATTAAACTCAGTCCCATCCCTACCTGTATCAACATGGTCACATGATATATGGCTGTTTTAGTGTCAAGTTTTTTTATTTGAAAAGATTCCCCCCCTTCTTACTCATAGTTTGTAAATAGTGTTCTAGTGAGGATCTTGTGGTCCAATCTGCTTTATTGATTCTGGAATAAAATTGAAACTAAATAGCTAGCTGATATGTGTGATACTGAACAGAGAAGTGTGTGCAACACACATCTTTGTTCTGATGATGAATAGCAGTCATAGGTAGATTGGTTTGTCATGATTATTTGGTTTTTGTTTCCTCCTCTGCACAGAAGTATATGTTCTCATGTTCATCACCTCTCACTTTTTTTTTCTGTCATGGGAATATCTCAGCTGCAATTCTTGTTCAAGAATTACCCGTTTCCCACGCTACAATGATCCATTAAAGGTAATTTTACTTAAGCCAATTGACAAGTTTATATTTCATAATCTCCTTCTCTGTTGTCTTATTCTTCTTTCTCCTCATTCACCATGTAGCTCGTGGAAACTCGAAGGGGTCGCTGTGGGGAATGGGCCAATTGCTTTACTCTTTATTGTCGTGCTTTTGGCTATGAATCTCGTCTGGTATGTCAGTTTCTTTAATTCAAATACAACACCCAAATGGCACCATCTCACTTTGGACAGACTATGTTCTATTAGGTCAATATTTTTCTGATGTAAAGACTGAACGCAATGATAGAGGTCTACCTGGGTTCTGTGAAGAACAATAATGTTTTCTGTTATGTTTCTATATTATTACAAATCCAAAGTAGCTTAATATATGGGCACTACCTTTGTTCTACCTGTGTTCTGTGAAGAACAATAAAGTTTTCTGTTATATTTTTCTATATCATTACAAATCCGAAGTAGCTTAATATATGGGCACTACCTTTGTCTGTTTTCAAGGAGTTCTGAATGTAGTAAAGAAATTCTGGTGAAAACTTAAACTACTTTTTGTGTCTTGGAATGTATTTGGTCTCAAAATCATGGCTTCCCATACAATACCTTGTGAAACGTGAACCAAAATGAAATACTTTGAAAAGGTTGTTCCCCTTTATCAAGGAATCTCTTGTTTTCTGGAAGTCCTCAAATGGGCATGCTTGTGTTCATGGACTGTAATAATGTGGAAGAATTTGAGGGTGCTTCAAATTTTGTTTTATGAAAGAACTTGGCCATGATGAAAATCAGTATATGACCTTTTCCCATATCGTGTTTGATCAGATCCTGGATTTCACTGATCATGTTTGGACCGAGTGCTTTTCTGAATTTCTAGGCAGGTAAGCTTCATTAAAAAAAATGATGTCTTATATTTTCCTCAGAAGCATTCCAGAAGAGTAATAATTAAGCTAAACCATGCTCTTTGTCATGGTAACCGTCATTTGCATGTACTCTCTGATGTTATTATACAGATGGATGCATCTTGACCCTTGTGAAGGAGTGTTTGACAGACCATTACTTTATGAGAAGGGGTAATTTATTTACTTAATCTATGTGATCTACATATATGCACATGGGTGCCTACTGAATGATTTTTCTTCTGCCCTGCTTCAGGATCTTCAATAGTCTATTTTGGCTCTGAACATACTTTGTATAAATCTGATTTCATTCTTTTCACATAGGTGGAATAAGAAATTGAACTATGTCATTGCTATTGCAAAAGATGGAGTTTATGACGTCACTAAGCGTTACACAAGGAAGTGGGTTGAGGTAATTTTAACTATTGAAATGCCATTCTTTCATGTAGGTTTTTCCATTTTTCCATGCGCAATGTTATGTTCTCTTATGTTGAGTTCTTGACCAAAAGAATTTCTCAATTTGCAGGTTCTATCCCGACGAAACATTACCAGAGAGCCTGATTTGTTGGCTACTCTCCATAGCATGACTCGAGAATGCAGAAGAAGCGTTACAACTCAAATTCTTTCTGTACTTGAAGACCGTGATAAGATTGAATCAGAAGAGCTTGAGAGATCTTTATGTTCCGCTGATGATTCTTCAGTCTCATTGCCTGGTAGACAAAGTGGGAACAAGGAATGGCGCATTGCAAGATCAGAAATTGGTTCTGATGATCGTTGTTCTTTGAGTTGTACTTCATGTCCCATTCGTGTATGCGTAGATGAGCATGTGACAAAGATTTACAATGCATTTTCCCCTCTCCTTTCTCGTTGTGTTGACCACTCTCTTCCCAAATCAAGAATTGTTGAAATACTGAAGATATTCAAAGGAATTTTGGTGGAACTTGGGAATTCGTCCTATAAAACCAGGCGAACTTCCATAAACCCTTTTATACTTCATTTGCTGCCTTATTTTGAGGAGTTAATAAATGCTCTGTCATTGAAGAGCGAGATTGATACTGATGGAAAAGTGGACATCTGTTTGGCTGCTGACCCTGTCAACACCTCTTTAGGACTGCCTGTTGTGTTGGATGCATTGGATGATTTGATCAATGTTCTTAACAACTTTGACAACATAAGCAAAGTTTCTCTTTCCTGGCCACTAATAAAGGTGAATAGGATCCATTCAGGTTCTGTTCTTGCAAGTGGCGAGGAACTTCCTTCTGGAATTGTGAGTAGTATCCGGTTTCTCTAATTGTCATACATCAGTTTACTTTTTTGCTCATATGTTGGAATTCTCCCAAAAGTTCCTTTATCATTCCACTTTTAACACAATTTCAGGCCACATCAGCATTTGATGGACTTCGCACGTCTAAATGGGAAGAACCAGATGGAGCGAGAGGTAATGTAAATCATATTAGAGAAACTTGTGATGTTGAACTATTAATGTTTGATACAGATACTTCCATTCTGTGCTTGCAACGTACTGTGCTTGGTGTTGTCTTGTTGAATTGGAAAAATATGAAAATGGCCTATGTTTTGTTGGTGATCATAGACTTTAAGCCCGAGTAACCATGATTGGAGATTTGGTCTGTTGAACACATCTGAAAAATCAAGCTTGGAATATAGATGCCCAAGTTAAATTTTCTTGCATTTCTCAGTTGTTTCTTTGTACTTGGCATGAAACAAATGTTGGATTAATGGAGGCATATCTCATGTATTTTAACAGTGCCTCTCGTAGGTTGCTGGATTGTTTATAAACTATCAGACAACCAGATGCACAAACTAGTGGCATATGATATAATGTCGGCTAATGATGCCCCAGAGAGAGACCCTATGGACTGGTAATATTCTATTAACAACCATCTGGCGCCATGTGAATGATTTCTCTCTGCATTTATTTTATAGTTCTCACAACTGCATGTTTGTCGCATAGTTATATGTTATTCGCTTTCATGATTTCTGGTTGTTTTCTTAACAGGGTTGTAGAGGGTAGTCATGATGGTGGTTCTAGTTGGTGTATTCTGGATAAACAAGCTTCTCAGATGTTCAAAAATCGTTTTGAGCGTAAATCATTTAAGATTAATTCAGATACTGTCCCATGCAACACTTTCAGGTAAATCCTGTTGATCCAAACCAATTTGCATTCACATTTTAGCCCCTCATGATCGTTGATCTAACAAGTTGTAACATGACAGATTCCAATTTCTGGCTGCCAGAGACGTTCAATCAAATTCACGCCTACAACTAGGTAGCATAGATCTGTATGCAAGCAGCGATTAAGTTTTATAAGAGAGGAATGGTCAGCCACACATTGGTTGCTGACGCACTGTTCCAGACCTTGATGCTATTCTATAACTACTTGGTAGTAAATATCTGTCCATGTAAGCAAGCAATCACACAATGCTTTGCCATATGGGTACACCGTATTTAGTCAATCTGTATTCATAATCTCCAGTCGCCGGAGAGGAACTTTAATTTCTGGGCAGTGTTGGTGGTTCTATTTCAGCAAATTTGTCTTGCCCAGACATACCGAATCAGGCGATGTTTAAATATGTAGGATGTTCATGTACAATTTATCATCAATATAAAAAAGGGTGCCATGTGCCTTTTTCCACCACCGCAGTGGGAGGAGAGATTGGACCTGATGAGTGAGCCACATGACTCGTTTGTGTGTATTTCTACAGCATGGCTGCCGTAACTGCATTTATCAAAACATGACCGCAGGGAAACATGCCAGGCTAGCCCATCTCGTGCACCCACGAGCCAAGCTGCAATTTGATCCTATTACTTGCGAGTAACTCTTAGGAACGTCTAGCTGCATTGAATCCATGGAAGTTCCCATGGATCCTTGACAATGGTGTGCCAAGCAAGTTGGCAATGCTTGCTTGGTACAAGAAACCGCTAGTGACCAGCACACGGGATGTAATTGCAAGTTCATAGCAATGTTCGCCTCGAAATGATGGCGACAAAATTATCAACATGTTGAAATCACTCGGCAAACATATCCAGAATTAAAGGAGCTGCTTTACTAAAGCAGGAAAAAGGGTAGAAAGAAAAGGCTTAAGAAGACAAGTATCACAACGTTGATTCAACATGGCCCTTTCCGGAACATAACATTTGATGCATTCTTGCAGATAATTCTTGAATTGTCAATGGGATAAACAATGGGAAAATAGAGAAAGTTTAGAGATAATAGCAATACTTCAGAGCAACTTCATTCCTTTTCCCTCACATCTGGGATTAGTGATCCTCAATCTTCTTCAGGCTTTTCATGTCTGTTGTTTCCACCCTGTTACAAAAAACAAGGCTCACAAAATTCATGCGGGAGACGAGAGCATGTAACATTTAAAACAAGGGGAAACATCTGGGGTTGGATCGATCGATGCTGAATAAAGTGAAATTTAAAGGTTGTGTTTACTTTATTAGAAAGAGTTTTAAATTTTTGTTATCACTTTTCATCTTTATTCTAAAATTATTCATCCAACAAAGATGTTTACTAACCAATACTTCAAGGGGATTGTGGGAATCGATTTTTAAAATTTGATAGAGATTAAATAACAACAAAACCAAACAAAGGTTCTTGTTGTCTCAAGTAGAGAATTTGAAAAAGAAGATTTTTATTCCAGTTTTTTATAAAATTGAAAAAATAAGGAGCACGTGTTCCTATAAACAATGATTAGTAAATATGTTCTCTCTAGTTTTGCCGTTTCTTAAAGCATGTTTCTAGAGATCTGGAAAATTATTCACAAGTAAACAACCAAAGTGTTTCTTTCCTTCGTTGCTAAGCACATCATTCCATGGCATGAGGCATTTCATAAGAAATAGCTGGTGAAAGAAGACATGCACCCTTCTCATTTGCTTGTTTGACAGTCAAGACCTAGCTATGAAAGCAAAAGGAATAGCATGTCCAGTGCACGTGACTGATAGCATTTGAACAACTTAACACCCAGACAGTATACTCAGAAGTAGCTCCAAATTAAGAAGAAATAACTAAAATGATAATGGTCATCTAAACTCTAAGTAACTCTCAGTTCATAAAAAATCATTCTACAGAGCAGAAAATATCAAGCAGGAGAAAATGACATGACCCCCTGTTCTCTAAGTGTGTTTGAAGTGCACAAGGTATAATGCTAAACAAAACTTCACCAAACATCTAGAAAATATGAATCCACAGCCTATCAATTGAATCAAATTAAAAGAAACACATAAAGATAAATCGCGTTTTTTGAGCATAACATTTTAATTTCAAATTTCACTATTTTGGCAGTTCTTCTAGCCACTAGATTATATTAACATCATGGTTTCACAAAATGTAAGATAGACAGAGGTGTATGCTGTGCAGTCAACAATCAGTGTAAGAATGGTGCTTCTGATGTATCCAAGATATAAGGCAAAGAATATGGTAATGCCTAATTCACTAGATAAGAGATTAAGTTAGTTGCTGACAGAGGTACATCACAGATGTAGAGATAGAAACTTACGTTGTTCCAAACAAAGCAATCTTTTGAACTTTCGTGATCTCAGAATCTGATTGATTGTCCTCGATAAATATTGTCAAGCTGATCAAAATTTACAAGTAAGATTTACTGCTGCAACATTTCATGACAAGAAAGAAAACAAGTGTGTAAATACAAAAACTTTTAGCATACCTACGAACATTCTGAAACTTTACATACTTTAAGACCACAGGTTTTCCCTACAAAAGCATAAACCAAGCATAATGGTAATGTAAGAGATTATATCAACATATTTCTCAGCAATTATTTCCTTATCGTGAACATCAACATCATAGCAGCAGGACGAGAAAATAATTTCCACCTTGAGAGTATCTGGCGATAAAACTATAGTGTCACTTGGAGGGTAGTCATTAACATTACTGCCATAATCAAACCATGCAATAATTGTAAGATAAGAAATATTGCAATTTCTTTCAAAACTTAAATCAATTAATCATTACTAACAATACCTAAATCCCATATGCTCCTTGTTTGAGAAAAGTTTTACCGTCTTTGGACCTGGAGAAACAAACCTTCACATTAGAATGATAGACAAGCACATCCAATCCGTTTCATAGGGACTGTTTTAATGTAATGCAAAACATAGTTTGCAGGCGAGAAACATTAGAGAAATGCACTTCAGAAGAAAAGTTTAGATTAGAACAACAAATACCTTCTTCTTCAGGTCCTTTGATGGCAATAGAATGCAGTTTAACAACTTGATTGAAAGGTACATAAATCAATAACTGCTCATCTGCATCGCTCTCTAGATTCAAACCATCATCTTCTCTATAACCCTAAAATTCAAAAACGTACAAAAATTATAATTCAATCAACATCATGTTGAAAGAAACAAAGGGGCCAGTTTTCCGTAACAAGAATTTTTTTTAGCAAAGCCTAACATTACAATAACAACACTATTAGACTCCAAACTTCGATTGCATGAAGCCCGAACACAAAAGGATCACTCAAGAAAACTTAATAGAGCTACCATATGGGTTTCCAGTAATTTTTCTTTTTACATTCAAATCTAATTCTCTTTACATTACTTCAACTAAACTAGCATACAAGAAGAGGATAATTACTAGCTACACAATCCCTAAATGCTTGCACGCAATACCAAGACTCTAAAAACATAAAAGATAATTCTATCATGGCATAATAATTAATAAAATAATTTTAGAATTTGCATTCAAATTTTGTTTAAAAGAAGAAACAAAAAAGTAAAATTACCTGCTTGATCGCATTGGAAAGGGAGTGGCTTGGGCTTTGGTTAAGACATTCAACTCCAGAAAAATCAATAAAGTCCAATAAATCAACCTGATTCATTCACAAAAAGATTCAAACTTTAATTCCCATATCAACCGAATCTCAATAAACCTAGTTCCCAGATTCCAAGAAATGCCATGAATTTTCTCGAAAATCAAACAAAGAGAACAAAAAAAAAATACTTACTTGGCCTCTTGGAATTGCAGTAGCTGACTCTGCAGCCATTTTTTCTTTTTCTTTTTTGGTACTGCTTGGGTATTTGGCAGACAAGAAGGAGGGATTGCTTACAGAATAAACACAAAGAATAGTTTCTTTTTCTCTGTTCTTTAGGACAGTGATTTATATTTGCCAGAAGAAGATGGATTTGTTTTGACGGAATAAAACGACACTGTTTGGTGCGTGTTTAAGGTCTGTTTGGGCTTTTAAGCTCAAGGACATTTTAAAAGTATAGTTTCTAAACCCGGCTAGGTTTATAGGTCGATCTGTCATCCAGGATAAAAATTAAACTGAATTTAAAAAAATAAAGGGATGAAAAAATTTGGATGATCCATTTAAAAATTCAAGTTAATTTAGTGATTTTATTGATCTAATAAAATTTAATTATATTTTATTAATTATTTATTTTTTAATACAAAAATATTATTTTATTTATGTAAAAATAAATTAGGGTTAACTTGACTAATTAAAATCTAGTCAGTGGTTTTTGTAGTTATTTATATAATGATTATTTAAGATTTACATGGTTATTAATTTTAGAATTCATTACTGAATTCAATTGAAAAAAATATAAATTATTTTAAATATTTATATTAATAAAAAAACAAAAAATCTAGGAATTTTATCAGAACTTGTAATTCAATTAAAGTCTGTTTGGACTCTTCTCTAAAAAAAAAAAAAAAACTCAATGCATTACTGATCCGTGGATGAATAGTATTTTCGCTAAATATTTATTAGAACAAATGCTAAAAGCGATATGAGATTTATCATGCACATGATAATGGATTATTATGCTTTCTTCTACCTAAGCTTCATCTTCTCTACACCTTCACTTCCTCATATGCCGAAGTAGTCGTCTTCTTCTACCTCAGTCCCCCCCCTGCTTTGCTATAGCTCCATCTGTTTTGATGGCATCTCAAAAAATGTAATTAATTTCACCTATAAATATTCACAAGTTGAAAATTAAAAAAAAATTAAATTATAATAAATAATTAATTTAAGTGTTTTTTATTTGAAAATACATTAAAATAATATATTTTTATATTTAAAAATTTATTTTTAATATCAGCATTTCAGCAAAATAATATAAAAATATTAAAAATATATTAATTTAAACAAAGAAATCAAAATTTTATAAAACATTACCGAAACCAACAAGGCATCAAATACACCTTGATAGCATAAAATTATTGCCACCTAACCAATAAAATAAAAAAGAAAAGATAAAATACCTTTTCATCGACAATCTCAGCCAACAACCTCAAAAAAAAGAAAACAGCTAGGAGTCTTGTCTTCCTCGTTTCTTTCCACGAGTACGAACAAACTTATAGCAACCACACCACTTTGAAAGATTGAACAAACCCATTGAAAAGAAAAAAAAACACCTCTCATTTCCCAATCCCTCAACCACCACCACCTACCATGGCCTCCTTATCCTTCCTCTCCCCTCCTTCCTCCTCCTCTCTTTCCTCCCTCCACAACACCACCCCTTCCTCCTCCCGCCTCTTCTTACGGACAACCTCACTTAACCTCCGCGCCCCAACCAAAATCTTCTCCCTTAAAGCCCAATCCGCCCCAGTCCTCACCCAAGACGACCTTAAAAAGATCGCAGCCGACAAAGCCGTCGAGTATGTCAAATCCGGCATGGTCCTCGGCCTTGGAACCGGGTCTACCGCCGCCTTCGTGGTAGCCAAACTCGGCGAGCTCTTAAAAACCGGTGAACTGACGAATATCATTGGAGTCCCAACTTCAAAACGCACAGAAGAACAAGCTCGTTCTCTTAACATTCCTCTTTCAATACTCGATGACCACCCCCACATTGATCTTGCCATTGACGGGGCTGATGAGGTGGACCCACTACTTAATTTAGTGAAGGGTCGCGGCGGGGCCCTTTTAAGAGAGAAAATGGTTGAAGCAGCATCAGATGAGTTTGTTGTTGTTGCTGATGAGACTAAGCTTGTTGATGGTCTTGGTGGAAGTAAACTGGCAATGCCAGTTGAAGTAGTGCAATTTTGTTGGAAATTTAATTTGGTGAGGTTACAAGAGTTGTTTAAAGATGAAGGAGTTGAGGCTAAATTGAGAGTTGGTGAAGATGGGAAGCCCTATGTGACCGATAATTTTAATTATATTGTTGATTTGTATTTTGAGAATCCGATTAAAGATGGATATGCTGCCGGAAAGGAGATTTCGGGGCTTGAAGGTGTTGTGGAACATGGGTTGTTTTTGGATATGGCGACCGCGGTTATTATTGCTGGGAAGACAGGAGTTGAGGTTAAAAGCAAGTGAGAATTTCGAATCTTGTGTTATATGATGGTTTTGTTATATTGACACTGTTGTTGTTCATTATTTTTGTTGCGGTGAATTTAAGCTGTTGGGACTCTAGTTGGATTTTCTTGTTACTTTTCTCATTAGTTTAGGAATGGAAATGTGAAATAATGGGAAATGATCAAAATGAATGAAGTGGTTTCATGCTTATTGCCACCTTGTTTTGATTTTGGGATGAATAAATGGATGGCCTGTAATATTGTTTCTTCGCGTCTTGTTATTTATAATCAAAAGGGTTTAATTTGTGCCAATGCATTCCCTTGTATGTAAAAAATCATCAATGCCTTTTTTTTACCCTTTTTCTGTGTTGTCTATAAGTGAGAAGATAGGAAACTCAACTCCATTGAAACCTGAAGGTCTGTACTGTTCTACTGGCAATTTGTCAATAGCAAGTGTATTGGTGAGGACAACTGGAGTAAAAGTGCCCAAGTATTAGTTTATGGGTTGCTCTCTCTTGTTGTTCTGCAGTGAAGTATTTTGTTTTTTAAAGGAAAGTGCTCAAGCAACATCTTAGACGGTTTTCATCTTTTCTTTTACTTTGTTAATGATGCTAATCTACCACGCTGAAAACGAATCCACTAGGTTAATAGGCGTCTCGATTGCATGAGCAGTGGCATGTCTGTCTACTATAAACATGTTTCTCAGGTGATGCAACAGGTTTATTTAGTTCCTCTAGTAATAGCAGTTTCCAGGGGAACAGGGGATGTGTTTTGGCTTTCAAGTGACTATTTATACTTTTGCATTGTAGTCTCAAAAACAGTAATGGATTGATGGTGCATCAATTGGCAAACAGCATAGGTCTAGTTCTATCAATTAGTTCAAAGCCTGAAGAGTATGTAAAGGAGGACTTGTAGATTCTTGAGTGAAAAGATTTCGGGAGACAAAGCTGAAAAAGCTAACTGGGTACATTTGAAACCCTAACTTCTAATAGTTGTATAGAGGGATTAGGGATCGATACCGAGATGGTTATGGTTTCACAGAAGCTCATAAATAATATTTGAGAGGTATCCATAGTTCAATCATGATGCTGGTTTACAGAAGTTTGAATATGATTCGATCTATATATTCCTGCTTTCAGAATCTTTAGAGAGGAAGCCAGGGCACAATGAAGTTAATATCCTATGTCTTGTTGGAGTCTCCTGCCTGCAATGTAATTCACATTGAGTTCCACGTGTTTTCCCAGGTAGATAGTACAGTGACTATAACACAGCTCATTGTGCTGGTTATGCTTCAGTGACTGGTATGTGCTGCTATTGCGCGGTACATATGCTTTTGTAAAGTGGAATCCCTAGCAAACGTCAATTCAAGTGTAGTCTGTAGATTTGGGATCAATTATGAATCTATACCATCTTTGAATCTCATTTTATTGTGTTGAGCAGGTGAGGGTTAAGCTTAGCAATATCGACTGTTATGTTATCAGATGTACAATCACCAATGAGCAAATTTTGGTGTGGAAGCATTACAAGATTGTTAGAGTTGATTTTTTTTATCACTCACTGCGATAGCATCCTATAGTCTTAATTTTTTGGGATCGTTCATTTGGAGAAACATCGTGTGTGGTTCCAAGAGGCAGTTCGTTTCCCCCTCGAATCAAACGTGAACTATGGATTAGAAATGAGCAGCCTTAGTTGTATAATTTTGTTTTTCTCAGCCAGCCTATAGACTTAACGCTTTAGTGGCTATGTGCTTTGAGGCTGTGGCTCATTTATCCTTTCCATTTATAACACAAGTCTTGAATTTTGATTGCTTAACAAGGACTTGCTTGCACCTAATACAGAAGCCTGTCTTGTGCAGAAACGGATAGGAAAAATCACACTTGGCAGAAGGCAACTGTGTAGCTTGTTACTTGTACTCGGTGTTTAGTTTTGTGGCCAAATTATGTAGACTACATCGTTCCTGTTATTGCCATGTTATTTGAATTATTAATCATCAGACTAGATGGCGATTTAACAAAAAGGATTCGTCCCAGAAGCTACTTGGATCTTGTTGCTTTATACCTATCTGGATAGCTTGAATCCAAAGAGAAGAATAGATAAATATTTTTCACAAGCTCAGTTATTTGTAAATAAATAATCAATACAACTACATAAAAACCAAATGGGTCCTGTAGTGTTATATAGACAACACTCATCCTCCATCTAGGTCTGTGTTCCGACTTTCATTCGCATACAAACTGAATTTCTACATAAGAATCTGGTGAATAATCAAACGAAAGATGCACCAAATGAAATTTACTAGTGAGTATAATCAAGTATCACGAAACTGAAAAGCTGGTTAGCCAGGATCCTCCTTCAATTCTCATCCTACATCAGAGCCATAAGCATAGAGACGAGCAAAATAATCATCCATTGGAACTTTGCTGGAAGAATGGTGCTAGCTGGATAACAAAAATAGATGAGAAACCATCAAGATGTGAAATAACATGTTTTATGTTACGGGGACTGGGTGATATATTTGGTTTGTATTCTCACCAGGATTTCCACCGGTTCCGGTTCCGGTTCCATTTCCAGTTCCAGTTGAGTTTGCGATTCTAATAATGTCAGAACAATCAGATCCGAGAGTACCTTGACAACCAAAACCATAGCACAGATCAGTTTTTAAAGTTTGTTGCTTTGATCTACCGTCAGTATTCACTGCTAAAACTTCATGTAAAAGTTCTTACATGCACTGTAGCAAGGGTAGTAAGAGATGTTGAGAAGATTAACGAAACCAGGTTTGCATGTACACGTGTGTCTATATGTTCCATTTTTTGTGCATTGACCTTCTCCACAGTACATCCAATAGCAAGCTACATGATCAACAGGACAGATAATTAGTGGCAAAAAGAGAGAGAGAGAGAGGATATTAGGCAGGACTGCAGTATTTTTAGAATCTTATTATGTGAATAAAGGTCTTTGGTTTTGGTGATTACGATCGAAGAAGGAGCTGTTGTGGGGAGCTTCTTTTTGTGGAACTGGAGGTGGGGCTGGCTGGCAGCTGCCATAGTTCAGAGTACCTGGAAAAAAAAACAAGAAAATGAACCAAGTTTACTTGAATGTGTAAAATTACGTACAAAATCTGTCTTTTTAATATTTCATCAGAACATGTCTTGTTCTGCTACTTGCATGTACCATGTCCCAGAATGAAGTTCAGAAAAGAAAGCCAAAAAGAAAAGGAGGTTACAGTTTGGAATCACGCAAGGGAGGAACTTGTGTTCATCATCAACATCATCGTCATCGTATTGGGTTTGCCTCCATCCAGCTTGACATTCACACTTGTAGCTCAATGGGTATGATTTGTCTCCTACGCATGTTCCTTTTCCGCAATCCACTTCTTTACACAACTCGTCTGCAATTCACAAAGAACAAATCATACATCAGATTTTACCCGTGCACTGCATGAAAGTGCAGGATAGAGAGTGTTGTGTACCATAGAAAGCAGTCAGGTTGCCATCAATATCTGCCATAGCAACCATAGGTAGCACCACAAGAAGCATGGTCACAAAAGGAAGAGCTTTAGAGGAAGCCATTTGTAACTCTGAGAGAACAAGTGATTTGCAGTGAAGGCTGGAGGAGGTGCTATCTGTACTTAATGAGGTGTGTATTTATAAGAGATCACAAAGACTTGGAAGTTTTCTTGGAATCCAAACAGATAGAATTACCATAATGACACTTCAGATTTTGATGGTTATTTCTTGTTTTTTTCTCTATTCAATAGAACAAAATAGTTTGCTTGATAGAAGCTTCTGTGTAGGCAGAAAGGATCAATTCTGCAGATTTTTTCTTCTCTTAGAATTTTATTTATTGTCTATGGTCGGTCTTTTTATTATAGTTGAATAAATCAAACAAACTAGAAACATTAAATCTTATTGTCTTCCTTCTAGATTGTCATGTAACAGAAGGTTCAGTGTATTATTATAAATTGAACAGGTCTCAAATCTGCTACTTCTTCTTTCTATTTTATGACAACATTATCCTCAACCAAGCTTAGGTTTGGCCATTCTTAAATAAACTAAAGGTCAGATTAGGTTGTCGAGCGGACAAAAAAATCAAAAGAGAGAAATCATAGTCTACCGAGCAGTTTGGATTTCACATTTCATAGAAATTTAATGTTTTTTTATTTATATTTTTTTTAATTTTTGGATGATATTAAAAATATTTTAAAAATAAATAAATAAAAAATATTATTTTAATATATTTTATTAAACAACCAAAATAAAGGGTCCTTCACAGGCTCAAACATTTTATTGTTAGTCTACACATTCAAATGACTTTGGCAGCATTTGGTTTGGAGAAATAGAGGTTACTTGACAACTAACTCTACATGATCAAGGTCCTCTGAAAATTGTTCTAGGTCTATTTTTCAAGCCTTGATCAAATGTTTTTGCACTACATTTTTTGTTTTCAATTAATATTTCAAGATAAAAAAACAAAAACATGTTTCATTGAAGAGATAAAAATAAAAACATAAAATAACTACATCTTTAAAATAATTTTATAATAAGTTTTTATCCTTTCAAGATAGAAAATACAAAAAAAAATGTTTTTTTTTAATCCTCGTTATCTTATATCTTTTTTATTTTAAGATAATAATTAAATACTACTTAACAAACGGCAAAAAAGAATCCTAGCACTCAGTAATTCTTGGAAAATAATTTCAAAATCAAAAGTTAAAGCAATGGTCACCTAACAAAAACCCAAGAACACTTAGCGTACAGAGTGAAAACTTAACAAGAAGTGGAGATACTAGAACCAGAGAATTGATGCCTCCGAACAAGAAATAATCAATTACAATTTCGAAGTGGTTTCTTGATGGTTAAAGAACATGTCGAGGATTAAATTAACACGATATCAAGCCTTAATTTGAAAGATTTGTTGCATACGTTGGAATCGTTCTCTGCTCTAATCAACTATAAAAAAAAAAAAAAAAAAAACGAGTGCCTTGTATTTGCAGTCAATTTGATGTGCTTGATGAGCTTTGACATTCGGCCACACATGAGAAAAAGAGAAAAAGAAACCCAAGCCTCCATTGTCAAAGACTGTCCTTCTGGTGGAATTTTGGTAAATCTTTTTTTATCTAATTTCAAGTTAACATGAGCAATATTTAGTTAATATAATATATTTATGTTTCACACGTTGGACGGTGGTCGATTGTTCTCTACTTTTTTTTCTCAAATATATAATTAAATTATTAATAAGACATCCTTGATTTACACAAGTGTATAATTTATAATTAATCTTATTTATCATTGAAGTCAAGGGCTTTGTAATCATAGAGTTATATACTTGTATGTTTTATTATAAATCCACGGATTTCTTTCATCTATATTATCTACAAATACTCTCAAGATGTATACGATAATCTAAGCATTAATAAATAAAAAAACATTTACCATGTTAATATTTTTATACGATAATCTTATCAAAGTATTCTGTTAATTGATAGATTCCTTTTTATTCGTATTATTCTTGTTGTATTTTAGCAAAAATAGGAACAAATTAGGTATTCATGAATGATGTTTATTGATTTAAGATTTAAAATTAGATCTCTTAAAAGCTGGGAAGAACTGGGAATGTTTTCCTCCACGCACTTTTTTTTTTCCTTCTTGTTTTCGTTTCTGCTTTTAAAATAATTTAGCAACAAGAGTTAGGAGTTAGAACGAGTTATTCCCAATTCAACTTCTTGGGTTGAAAAAGAAATTTATTTTCACGTTTCCTGCATGCATCACGTTTAGGACTTTTTTTTTGTCAGAATTTGGAGGCCACAAAAGTTCACCAACTCTCTCGATATTGCAGGGTGACTGGCATAGATCTCACACTCGAAACTCAAGGTAGAGTTATTCCAAGTTATCCCTACACTGGTAGGATCTCTCTGTGCAAGCCAGTTTAGTAGAGGGTGCCGAACCCATGTCGTGGAACTAGGTGCACAACCAGGCTGACAACGTGATGTCAGAGTAAGACTCTTCCGGCTCACCTGGCGAATTTTCCCAGGAAGGCAGTGTTTATAAGCCGCCGTGAGGCTGGTCAGAATACAAGAAATGGTTAATATTTAAAGGATGATAGGAGAGAGAGCAAGTAATTTGAGAGCTGCCCTAAACTATGGTGCTTGAAAGAAAATTGTCAGCAAACCATGCATGTCTCTTTCCATGTTTTCCCTACGGATCCTCGAAATGAAAACTTCACCGACCACAAACTCCAAGAGCCTCCTAACCTAACCTGCCGCCATAAGGCCCATGGAGATGTCAGCATGTTAGAAAGGAGGTGTCAAGGGGGGCACAAATGAAAAGAACCCAAATAGATTGTTTCGATTCCAGAATAGCATGACACTCAGACGATCACTGATGTCATCTGTGAACCTGTTGCAGTTGCAACAACCTTAATATTTTTCTCTTACCAGCTCCTTACCTTCCATCCCTCGTAACACAATTTTACAATAGAAAATCTGTAAAGATCATAATGAAACTTCAAACCTGTAAATATCATAATGAAACCTCAGCTAAATAACGTGTAAAGCAAAATCGATGATCTTCGAACCTATTCCCTGCCTCAGCACACTAAAATTTACTTGATTTAAGCTTTGACAAGACAGATTTTTTAAAAATCAACATCTCCTAGCATTCTATCTTTCACAGAAATAATTCTGTTTCGTCTTCCAAACAAATTTTGACAGCAACACCCATGATATCATAAAAAAGACTTGACATGGTCCAAAAGCTAAGTGCATGCATGCAACAGATTTCTTACTTTAAACTCCTATACAACCACCCAAGACTCGGAAAAAAAAAGGGTCAATAATAAACATAAGAAACATAAGCAGCACCATAGATTCAAAATTGCATACATGAAAAGACTACAAATTAAGCAGAGGAACATTGAAAAAAGTTCCCACATGCTCAACTACCCGCAGACATCTGGTAACGACATTATACTCAGGAAGATGAAACAAAAAAAGAGTCAGAAAAATAGATTTGAAGGAACTTAATCATTCGTTGAAGAGTTTACCACATAATCACAATCGAGGAAGAAAGTCCCTGAGTAGTGAGTATAAAAAGTAAAGTAGGATTTAAAATGGGAGTTGAAAGACAAGGACAGAACTGAGATCAGAAGGGAAAAAAAACAGAGAAAGCAGCCATTTAATTACATGCAAAAACACATGAATTGGGAGTAAAGAATTTAGCAAGCCGGATAATTCAATTCTCAAGACATGTTTGGAGAAAGAAGTTGCACCATGGGATTCTCTGGATAATAGATATAATCAACTAGCCACTAGTTTTGCTACACATCTAACCATTCTACGCGTGTTGATCAATTTCAGGGAGTGCTTCTGAAGTCAAAATTCTCAAGAAACAACGACAATCTACAGCCATCAAAGGCAGTGTGATATCTATGGATACCATTTGCAACTATATTTCTCTGGATACAGAATGCAACATCGGAATTCTGGACCCCGCACCATCCTCTTTCCCAAAAAAGGTCAAGGCATAGGAGTTAGGAGCATATCATGCAAGGAGAAAAGGCCCTGATCTTAAAGGAATAAAAATCTCATTTAATTTTGCTTTAGATGCAAAAGGAAAAGAGGCCATGATCTACTATTATCCATTTTAGTCCTGTATAATAAAAGGTTGAAGAGAAGATTGAATACATTGCTGAGAGATTCTAAAGAGTTTTTGACCACCAAATGATCGACAATCTTTAAGCTTAAACTCCAGAAAAAGTTCGGAGCCAAAGAGAGATTTCCCAGTTATGTGTTGCTAAATAATATTGTATAGAGAACTCTGTTGTGCACTAACTGATCAGTATACCTCAAACTTGGGAGAAACATTATCTACTACTCCCAAATCTTTTCTTCCCACTAATTCCTAGATTTTCAACCAATTCCCACCGAAAACACCAGCAGATCCCAACCATAGAGGACACCAGAATAAATCTATAAAGAATACAAGTATTGAAAATAGCACGTTTACATGGAAAACTAGCATTATATAGGAAGCCGATGCCCTAACAGGCAAGCAATTTATGGTCAAGGAGCAACAATGAAAACTACAACATTACATCATAAATTATGTCAGGAAATTATCAAACAGAACAAACCTAAAAAGATAAAATAGCATCACACATAGAAATCATTACATAGGCCAAAAACCTGAACAACCACACAGATTCATAGGCTCAAATAATCCATTAAACAGGATTATGTTAGCAAAGTAAAGGCAAACTAACAGGCTCGATCACGGGAAAACAACAATGCTCACCCAAAATGATTCAATTATACACTCTACTAATCCCCATCAAAACAGCAACAGACAATTCAATTTCTAGCCAATTAATAACCATACCAAAG
This sequence comes from Populus alba x Populus glandulosa, assembly GCA_033617975.1. NCBI lineage: Eukaryota > Viridiplantae > Streptophyta > Magnoliopsida > Malpighiales > Salicaceae > Populus > Populus alba x Populus glandulosa. The sequence continues at coordinate 2,785,001 of CM066155.1, read as the reverse complement.
TTTTTATAATAAAAGTTCAAGTTAGAAGCCCAAAACTTCCATTAAACAGGAACGAGATCAGGAACACATGCCAAGTCGACAAATAGAATTATAAAATACGGTCATACAAATTATTTGCGCCAATCCATTAAACCAATCCGTATATCACCAAACAACCAAACCCCCACAAAACCATTTATCCCCCATAAATCCCTAGCCCCATAATGCCTAAAACCATAAATTTCAAAATTTTCAAATAGGCACATATCTCTTAACAGCCTGCTTCGCAGCAACTGCACCAGCTGCAGCAATCCCGCCAATAGCACCAGCAATAGCAGCAGACCTAGGCCCTTTTGCAGCACGATAAATAGCACCAGTACTAAGACCAGCAAGCACAGTATTAACCAAATCATCAGTCTCTCTCCAATGAATCAAACCACTCTCAATCCCCGCAAACATGAGTCCCAAAACACCCAAATTGTTTCCAAATTTTCTACCCGCATGACCACCAGAATTCAAAACACGATTAACCCTCAACTTTAATGACTCTCCGGGCTCCGCGGCACGGATTCCTTCAATAGAACCTTTAGAACCGCCTAATATAGCTCCAGATAAGTAACCTGTGCCTGTGTAGTATTGGAGATTTTCACTCCAAGAACGGCGTTGGTTTAAAGATTCTTCATGGAAGAGAAATTCAGGGGATGTTGGAAGGTTGTAGAGGTTTTGAGCTGGAACATTGTAGAGGTCTTGATATGGGTGGTATTTTCTGTACTTGTGATCATTTGGGTCATTCATTTTGCGATCAAAATTTTGATCTCTTCGGAAAAAAGATGGGATTTTTATGGAGTTTTTTTGAGAAAGATTGGATCTTTATAGCTTTTCTTGAGAGATAAAGATTGAACTTTTATGGGTTCACGTGGGTTTTCCGAGAGGGAGAGGGATTTTAGTTGGTTGAGGAAAGAAGGGTCTAGGGTTATTGTTGATTTGGGTTTACTTTCCTTTTTGGTCAAAGGAGAGGTCTGGAGGAAGGAAGGAGGAGGTGGTTTTTTCCGAGTCTTCTAGGGTTTAACGAGGAAGAAGGGTTTTCAAGGATTTAGGGTGATTTTTTTGCTGGCCTAGCCAGTCTTCTAGGCTGACTAGGCCAGCAAAAAAAAAAATGTTTTAGGGTGCGGTGGAGAGATTTCTAGCAATTTTGTAAATTCCATGATTTTATTTATTTATTTTTCTTTTTTTGGGAATGAAATTCAGATTCTAATGGTATGCGATCCAACTTACATGGCCATGTCTTTATGTTTTATTTGAGAGTTTTTTTTATTGATATATTAATTAATCTATAATATTGACCAAGTTTATGTGAATTTATCTTTGAACAAGATAAAAATTTAAAAATTAATTAATTGTTAAAAGAATTTTTTTAAAGCTTTTATGTTGTCCAAACTATACATGTTAAAATACAATTGCAACAAGATAGAAGGTTGCGTTTCAATTAAAATTAGTTTTGGTATCATCTTTCGATTATCAATATTTCTAATTTATCCAAGTTCATTCTCAGCATAATAAACACATAAATCACATAGTTAAGGAAAATGTTACCAACACCAAACCAAATTCATATCTCTTGAGTAATGCAACTAGTTAAACTCAATTTAAGATGATCAAAATTAATAACTCAGTATTAAATTGGTTAATAAATAACATGTGATCCATTATCTTTAAGATTAATAGGTTAATTTTAAGAGGTGTAATTTAACTGATCAGATCTTGATTTATTCTCTAGAAGTCATTAATTCGAGTTTTACAAACCTCATAGCCACTAGAAACTTATATTATCATTAATTTTAGAGCATGTAGAATTGATCGAGATACATATAAACTAACATATCATCCATCCATCATAAGTGATGGGTCATCATCATGAATGACATGTTATGCACTTAGTAAAACAATATAAGCATTTGTTGGTTCATAACTTTGTTAGTCTGATTAGTTAAAAAATGAGAATTCAATTCTATAGTTGTATTTTTATTTTGTTTTCATTTGTTCTTTTTGATACATTATTTTGTTCTAATTCACATCCTTTTATCAAATAAGGAAAATGTATCGTTTTATTCTTACATAATTTAATTATTTCTACAAATATAAAGGGAAAAGTACACTTCTTCGGTTCCTTGTATTGTTAGTATTTTCCCAATAACATATTAACTAAATTCTCAACCAAACTTCCATCCAAATTCCTCTGTTTTTCACTTATCAAGTGAAGATCTTGAAATTCTGGATAATTGTTAGATTAATTCTTGATTAAGGTATAATTAAATCGAAAAAAAGTGATAGCTCACTTCTATTAATCTACCTTGTGTCTGTTAGGTCATGACGTATTTATTTACTTTTGTATATATAAAAATTCTCTAAAGATGTTGATGCTGTGTGACCACACCTGTACATTATAATTCTCTCAATAAACATTGTTTCATCAGAGTCATGTAATGAGTTTTGTCGCTGAAAAGATATTTTTTAAAAAAAGAAGTCGTCATTATACTTTAAATGTGAGTATAACCTTCATTTCCTGGAAAAAGAGAGAGAAATAGAGGAAAACAAACCACACCAGCGACAAATCACTCCATCGTTGCCAACACGTGTAGTCCGAAATGCATATGCACCTCCTAAGCTTTGAATATACCTCCCATAACTTTTTCCATTTAAATAATAATTAATTGTTGTTAAAAGATCAAATTGTCATTGAAAAACTTGATAATAAAAAAAACAGAGTGAAAAGATCAAAAGATACATTGTTTATTTATTTTTATCTAAAAGGTAAACTTGTCATTTTATTATATTTAAAAAATAAAAAAACATAAGAAGATAATTTTATTGTACTTAAAAATTAGAAAACACATTTATATTCTAGGGTAATTTGAACACTAAAATTGTTATTTAATGACCAATGAACATTAAAAAAAAAATCAAATACGCACCACAAAAGCATTTGATTTTTTTTAGAATGAGAAAATAGTAATTATACTTCAACCATAAATACTAGAATATATTAAATCTACGACTATAATGAGTTTTTTTTAGCTTTCCTGTTATATTATTTCCAAACGGATGGATCAATTACACGTGGATGTTTGAGACAACTCATGTATGCCCCGTAGGATCAAAGAATCCTATTCTTCACACCATTCTTAATTTTGGATTTTACTTGGTGAAAGTTTGTCGTTGTCGCCCATCATCCTTGTTTACAATCCATAATGTAGATGGACTTGTTAAGTTAATAAAATAATTTGTGCTTTAATTAATCTTGATGAAGCCAATATATATATATATATATATATATATATATATATTAAGAATTTGTTTAGTGTAACTTTTAAATTATGATTTTTAATTTTAAATCATTATTTAAAAGTTGTTTTTATCAATAATTTATGATAACAATGAGTTAACATGACCTTAAATAAAATTATGTTTGATAAAATTGACTCAAATTAACTTTTTAAAAATAAATTTAATATAAGTTTAAATATACCAATTAAAAATTAAAATTTTGATTAAATCAAAATTTTCACTTAATTTTAAACCAAACATACTTATAACCATTTCTTGAGTTAAATATTAAAAAATAACTAAATTAATTTATAAAATCACATTAAATATAATACAAATTTTTTAAAGATAATTAAACTGCATAAAAAATAAGTTAAAAATGGCATGTTAGACTATGCTTGGTTTAGTACTAAAATTGATATTGTTTAAAGCCAAAGCAAAGAATGAAGGAATGTAAAGTGAATGTATTTTAATCTTCTTTCCTTTACTTGGATGGAAATGGAATAGAAAGGGCGAGAAAATGAAGAAAAAATTATAAAAAAAAATATGAGGAAAAAACAAAATTATGTTTTAAACAAGTAGTCATATCAAGAATATATTTTTTATTTTTAAAAAAAATCATCTAACTAAACTTAATATATATAAAAAAAACCTAACCAAGCTCGTAAATAAAAGAAAACTTGTGGCTTAACTTAACTTTTTTTGGGCTTAATTTAACCTTCTCATTTCTAACTAAACTTTTTATATTTAAAGTCTAATCGAACTTTCTCTAACCTAAATCCAATCAAATTTATATTGAAATCATCTTTTCTTGCCAATAAAAAATCTCTATTAAATTATCTCGAACTAACTTTTTCATTAATAACTATCCAATAAGTCATTGTAGAGCCTTCTATTTTAATAAGGAACTAGTTTTGCATGTAATCACTAGCTTATGAGGCATCAATAAAAAGCTTAAATTTATTCTAAAGTTTCTCGTGACTTCATTAAATGCTGTATACATTTGGTTTTCCTATGAATATGAATAAACAAATAATGATACTTGTATTGCAATAATTAAGGTAGTGTTTGGAAACATGAGTTAATCTATGTTTTTTTAAAAAATAATTTTATTTTATTAAAAAAATATTTTTTTTAATAATTTAAATCATTTTAATATATTAATGTTAAAAATAATTTTTAAAAAATAATTTTTTTTTGAGAAAAACCTGATGAGCCTTAGAGATTTCTATTTAACTTATTGGGACAAAAAAAAGGACTTTGCCACTGCATAGCCCAATGCTTGTGGAGCCATGCAAATACAATAATTCAAAAGCATAGGAAAAGAGAAAAGTCAAAACCCATTAGTCTTTCTTGCACTTTCAAGACGCCAGTGATGCACAATTTTAGCCAGAGCACTCTCTTTTAGAAAACGAAGGAAATAAATTGACATTATTAATTATGGTAGAAGTATCCGAAGCACTCCAGAAACACCCATCATTTCATACTTCATTTAATTTAATTAACGTAAGTATATTAATTCAGGAAAATTTTACGGTGTTCAGAGAATAATTAGTATCATTTTATTAGTTATTTTTTAGATTTACCTTTTAAAAAACAAAAAATAAAACTAATAATTTACAAAAATAAATAAAATAAAACATCTGCATCTCAGAAATCAAGTGAGTTGGATGGAAACGAAGCAGAAGCCCAACATTTGATTCTTTCAACAGTAAAAAGCAAAAAAGCCCAGTTTGATGATAAGGACAGGTTGAGTATGGACACGGTTTGCGCTCTGGACCCGAAGACTGAAATCAAGCGAGCTGGCTGCTGCCCTACAGCTTTTATTTCTGGACATGGAAGATTTCTAAGACCTCAGCAGCCTTTATTCTGAAAGGACTTGTTGCTTTTTATTGTTTTCAGGAGCATGAATGTGATGAGAAGACAATCAATAAAACAACTCAGCCTCACAAGATAGAAATGTCCATGTTTTAACAATATAAAATCTCCATCAAAAGAAAATTTAAAACCCGGGAGGGAAGAATCTGGTCAATATCTCTCGAAATATTTTCAATTACATCACTCATTGATTCAAAACTTGATTAAACTCTTCAAGAATTCATGGAATTACAGAGCAGTCTTCAAACTGTGAATACCCCCATGAACACACCAAATGATCCCAAAAATAGAAGGGCTGGCCTCACTAAAGCTGTGCAAATGCTGCTGTAGCCTTCAGTACCATGTGAAAATACCCCATGGCTTCCTTCCTTAAATAATTTGGTCCCAGTCTCTGCATGTTTTCACGTGTCCTGCCATCCTCTTGCCGCTAATTACACCATCATGAGCATCAGCTACTGCATAGGATTCTAAAAGACCTAAAAATACAATAATAAGTATCGTTGTCTAGCTACCACCCCCATTCTCAACGATGGCTATGTAGTGCACTTTCCTACTCCAAACACAGTGTGCCATTTTCTCTCGTAGGATAGTGAGTTCACTCTCCTCCTAAAGGGTGTGTGGTGGGCTATCTTTAGCCTTCCATGATATGACAAAGTCCTTGATAAATGAGAGAGAGAAAACTAGTTTTTGTAGTGTTGTGAATACCATTTTCAATTTTGCAATTTACAGCGATAGAGTTGAGTAAAGAAGGGTAGAGAGAACACAAACACAAAGCACAAAAATGTTTGAAGGAGTCCCGGAACAATTCCATCAATTCATAGCTTCAAGAACAGCATCACTACCCCCCCCTGGTCTCTCTTTTCCTCTTCTCCAGGGATCCTCTAATACTACCAACTTCCCTAGTTTTTATCCCTACACTACCTCTTCTCAACAAGTACCAGTACTACAGCCAAACCTTTTGCACCCAATATTGCACCCAGGTGCACCCACCAACAAAGATGGTGAGAAACAAGAGAATAACTTGGTGGCTATGAATATGGACCAGTTTGAAAGAGAAAGATCAATGCCGGAATTGGTCAATCCGTGGTCTAATGATGAAGTGCTTGCACTTTTGAGGATCAGATCTAGCATGGAGACCTGGTTTCCTGAATTCACCTGGGAACATGTATCCAGGTAAAGACAATACACTTATATATACATCAAGATTTTGATGTTTTTGCTCATGTTTCTTCTATTTTCTCTCTTTTCTTTGAGTCACAAATTAAACACTTGGCGTGGTTTTAGTACAAGCATTTTGTTATTGGAAGCTAACTAGCTAGTTAGATATCTGGTCGAATTAAGTGAATCTTTAGCAAGAGTACTTGAAGATGTGATCATGATTAATCAAAGCGATGCTATAGATAGGTTCTTTCTTCAAGTATATGATCAGTATCTTGTGTGGGGATTTCGAATCTCATACACACACACACACTTAATTATTGAGAGAAGGAGAGAGCTAAGGTGGACAGTATTTAAAGAAGAACTTGTTTGTATATTATACAATTGGGAATAATAATTAATGGAAAGAAGAAAATAAATGCTAATGATATACAGGTTGTTTGGTTTTACATGTTTATGATGGCTACAGGAAGCTTGCAGAGGCTGGTTTCAAAAGGAGTGCTGAGAAGTGCAAGGAGAAATTTGAAGAAGAGAGCAGATACTTCAATAGCAACATTAGTTACAACAAGAATTACAGGGCCAGCTTTAGTGAGTTAGAAGAGATTTATCATGGAGATCAAAACCCTCACCAAGAAGTTACAGCTGGAGAAAAGAACAAAAAGATAGACAAGCCAGGTACTGAAGATGAAGAACAAGACAAGATGAGACAGAACCTGGAAGAAGAAACGAGAATTGATCTAACGGTAGGAAACCAAACTCATCAAGATAATAATGGGAAATTAGCACTGGTTGAAAAATCAAAGAGCAATAAAAGAAAAAGGGAGAAGAAGTTTGAGATGTTCAAGCGTCTTTGTGAAGATATTGTGAACACCATGATGGCTCAACAAGAAGAGATGCATAATAAACTTCTTGAAGATATGGTTAAGAGAGATGAAGAGAAGGTTGCAAAAGAAGAAGCACGGAAGAAGCTAGAAATGGATAGGATCAACAAGGAACTTGAACTTAGGGCACATGAACAAGCTCTTGCAAATGATAGACAAGCTACATTAATCAGGTTCTTGAAAAAATTCACATCAAGTGACTCTTCTGTTGAAATTCTTGGAGAGAAAACTGCCCCAGATCCTGTTAATGTACCAAACTCTTCAAATGCTTCCAGTTCATCTTCCTTGGTGCTGGAACAAAACCCTAATCCAGTTAGTCAGACCAGTAACGAAAGCCAACTTAAAACAGCTACATCATCCGCTACAGCTTTAGACCATCAAAAGTCCACCTCCATTCTAGCCAAAACCAATACTTCATGGACAGAAAATCAAGAACCGCAAAACCCTACCTCAACTCTTGCCCCAAACATTCCACAAGTGCCGACGACTTCATCTACACTAGCAGTACCTGCAGCCCCCCAAAACCCTAATTTTTTCAATTCTCACAGCAGCACATCAGGACCACCAAACACGTTGCCAAGTCATAATAAAGTGCAAGCAAAGTCTACATATAAAGATGACATTGGCAAGAGATGGCCAAGGGATGAGGTGTTAGCTTTGATAAACCTAAGGTGCAGTCTCTACAACAACAATGAAGACAAAGAAGGATCAGCAAAGGCTCCACTATGGGAAAGAATCTCACAAGGGATGTTGGAATCGGGTTACAAGAGGAGCGCGAAGAGATGCAAGGAAAAATGGGAGAACATAAACAAGTACTTCAGAAAAACCAAGGACGTTAACAAGAAGAGGTCCATCGATTCGAGGACATGTCCTTACTTTCACCAATTAAGCACCTTGTACAATCAGGGAACACTCGTAGCACCGGATAACCGCTCGGCTTCCCCGGAAAACCGGTCAAGCTTACCAGAAACCAGGCATAGCAGTTCATCTGAAAATGGGACTAGTAATTCAACATTGCATGTTGGTGATGCGGAGAAAACTATGGTTCAGGTACCACCTTTGGATTTTGAATTCTAATTTTGCTTCTCTATGTGGTAATGGCAATAATAACACATAGGAGTACTATAATAATATTTAAGTGGGTATGTTTTAAATTTTGTAAACAATAGATAGTATCTTGTATTTGACATTGTTTCGATGTATTTTGGAGGAGAGACATGTATGAATATTTGTATTTTAGTGGGCACCGACAATTTGAGAGGGAAAAAAAAATTGAGGACTGAATTTCTTGTTTTCTTCAGTTATAAAATAATTGTTCTATATATATAATTTTCAATTTTCTGCTCTAAAATTTATCTTTTAGGAGTTTGTTTTCCTTATATGGCATTTGTCCTGGCCTTTTCAATATTCTTGCCAAATAAACCAAAACAATTTGCAAAGCTTTAGTCAGTCGAAAAGGAAAGCGCGAATCATTACTTTTTCGAACCCAACTGGAATATTCAAAGATATATGCATGGATATTGTGTTTATAATTTATATTTTCACTTGAAAAAAATAATTAAAATGTCCAATTAATTAATTGCATGTGGATAGCAACATATAATTTTACTGACGTTTAATGCAAGTTCATTGTGGTGAAAAGCTATTAAATAATTTAAATCTGAACTATTCCCAGACTTTAAAATAATTATTTATTTTTTTAATATACAATTAAATAATTATGAACATCATTAAATTGACCACTATATATAGAGTATTTTTTTATCCTTAAAATCCAATGTGATTAGGATCCAATTGGAGAGCATTGCATCTTTTATATATGTTTACATGTATTTGAAAGAAATTCTTTTAATAAATAATATAAAAATCATTCTTAGAACTATGAGTTAATTAATAACATTGATTTAATTTTTGGAATCTTGGTTAGGATTTCAAGATTTGATGGAGTACAAGTGTATCCTAAACATTAATTAAGATCTTGACAAAATGTTGTAACAGAATGTTTTTATTAATGTTATTTTTGAAAATGTTTTTGTTTATAAATATATATCAAAACATATGAAAATATAAAAAATTAATTTTTTTAAAATATTTTTGAAATAGAAAAATTATAAATTATTCTCATCATTGAGTGCTGTAATATAATATTTGTTTTTTTTTTTTTTTGAAATGCAATTTATCATTCAGACACAGCTGCTACTAAACTCCAAAAAAACTTACAGCGACAACACAGAAACATGACACAATGATTCAGTTTGTGTAATGGGACCTACCACATGACCACCTTATCAGATATGACATCTGCAGAGATGTGGATGTCTATGGTGAATGTCTCCAAAAACTTTGAAAAAAATAAAAATAAAAATAAATAATAATAATAATAATAATCACCTTCTTTCCTCTGTCTCTGTTAACACCAAGCCCGCTCGTGGGTTCTCTCTGTAGCAGTGGAACGCGGTTGGCCTGCTGTGCTTCCAAAAATCTTGGTTTTTTTAAAAGAAATAAATTTTTTTAATGTTTTTTTATTGTTTTGATGCGAAAAACTTTTTGAATATTATATGTTGTGTGTGTGGATTTACCTGCAGCGCGTCACATGTGAAGATGGTGGTGTCGCTGCAGGCATGTACTGTTTCGCCAGCCATGAAATTGCAGGGACAGAGCTTGAGCTGCTCTGATATACAGACAAATCACTGAGTTTGGACCCGTTTACCAGTGAATCATTTTGTGGGTCCCTGCTAGATCGGACGGTTCGTAATGGCTGACTTGGATTGTTCAAGTCAACACGATCAAGTGATCTCATCTGGTTGACTTGGGCGTGTGAGTGCGCACCTTTTAAGCTGGGTAATTTGAAAGAGTGATATTAAAGTTTTGACTTTTGTCTTCTTCTTGTCAAAGAAGGTTTTGACTTGCCCACTATTGGGTGCTTTCACTTTAGGGCACGAATTGAGATGATAACAAATATTTGTTTGGATTTTTACCGTATTAATATAGATTTAAACTAGTTTTGCAGGTGAAGTATTTTTATTTTTTATAAAAAAATATATATAAAGTTTTTTAAATGTATTTTTGTAGTTTAAAAATCTGAGTTTAATTAAAAATATTATGAATATATGTAATTAAATAAATCAAAAACTATATAAGAATAAATAAATATATTTTTTATTAATGATAAATAAAAATAAAACTTGAAAAATTAAAAAAAAAATGTAAATCAATATATTTAATTTTGAAAGATAAGACATTCACCGATTGTGTTTACTAAATTTATTTACTAAAATAATTTTTTATTTAAGTAAGCAATCATAAAAATAAAAATATAAAATAGGCTTCGAGTTTAAACCCATTTGCATGTTGGTTCAGCTTAGCTCATAGGCTTGGTCTATAAATAATTATTTCTCTTGGGCCATTGATTTGTCTAGGTCATGGAAGGAAAAATCTTATCAGTTTTCTAGAACTCTTTTAACAATACGTATAAGTTTAAAAATCATGCAATTTAATTCCTAAAACCTTCATGATTAATTCTAGTTTTTTTGTGGAGGAAGTCCATCCATTTTTTGTTCATAAAGTTATTTATAAAATGGGGTTGAAAAAGAATGTTAAGGGTTGATTAGTTTTGTATTACTTTGACAAAATTTTATACTTTTATTCAGCTAATTTTCTAGAATTTCTCTTCTGGATTTAAAACCTCATTTTCTCTTAGAATCTCCTCCTAATGAGCTTAAATTTAGTCATTGTAGATAAATAATTTAGTACTATTTTCTAGGTTTATTGGACCTTATTTAGGCATGCATCTAAACAAAATGATGGTATTAAAATCTAGAGAAATAAATAATAAAACTTAATCAATTTTAAAGTGCTTCAACAAATAAATAAGTTTAATTTTAATAATAATAATTTGCCTCTAATCTAGATAAGTAGAAAGCTGAATTGAGCCAAACCATAAAAGTTCATCTCATCAAAAGGAGATAAACCATTTTAGAGCCTGAGACCGTAGCCTAGCTTGGTGTAGGTGAAAAAGAAAATTTCCAGTAAAAAACTGTGTTAATCTATTTAGTTTAGACAAAAGTAAGTTGTTTATGTCAAATTTCAAAATTAAGAGATTCATAAAAATCTTATATATAATTAATTAAAAATAGCATATTTTGTTAGTCATCAAACTTTAGAAAACCAAGAGGTCTGATATAAAAATGTTCATGTATATTTGACATAATTAACAAAAATACTAAGCTGTGTAAGAGGGTTCTACTATGCTAAATGTATCGCGCCCCTTCACATTTAACTAAGAATTCACACACTGATTTTTTTTTCATTATAAAACTATTCTTTTCAACGATTTCCCCTTTTATGACTAAATTGAAGGCTAATAATTTCTGATTTGTTGATGAAGGAATGATTAAAAATTAGAGGATTAAAATTATAAAAGCAAAGAAACGAGGTGGCTTTCTCAAAATTGGTGTAAAAAGTTATCCTTGATCCTCTTACTTTTCCATTGATAGAATTTTGGACCTTATAATAATATATTGGTTGACACTAATTTCGACCATCAAAATAGTCAATATTAATAATAACAAGTCTTATTAAATAAGATGAATTTCATTAATGTGTTTTTTCAACTTAAAATTATTTAAGAAAGTAGATATGAGATTTAAAAGTTTTTGGGTTTCAATTCAATTTTTATTTTTGGATCGATCAGTTGCTAAATTGTTTAAGGGCATAAATAGGTTCACATAGATCTTTGGGGGTTTTTTAAGGGTCTTTGAATTAAGAAATAGTTGACAACTAAGCTTTTTTTGTTGTTGTAAAACAACCCTAGCATTATTTTCTTGTGTCGTAGATTTTAGATTGTAAATAGCGTGTCATCTACAATTTTTTTTTTTTTTTTAAATACTAGATGTATAACATGTTATCTGCTCAATTTACTAAAAAACAATTAAGCTCGGGTGCACAAGCCTAAACTAAATTACCCATATACCTAGGGTTTTTTTTAGGCCTAAACACTCTAGGCCTTGGCTAGTAGGCCTAAATATATGGCTTTTTTTATTTTTTTATTTTTTTTTGTATTTAATGCATTTTCCCTTTGGATTTTAAAAAAAGCTTCCTTCTTTTTTATTTAAAGTCTCTTTTTGATACGTTACTTTTAAAAAAATGAATCTTTTTGTTATTTAACTTAATAAAATTTAAGCATGCCTTTATTATTCCAGTACAACATGCCTAACCTATGTTTTTTTATTACTTTTTCATAAAAAAATATTATTTAATATAAAAAAGGTCTCATATGCGTAATTATCATATAATTAAATGAAATATGATTTCATGGATACAAACTTGTTAAATCTATTGCGATGCATAATTCAGATTATAGGTTTGTTAGGTTAACATGAGTTCATTCGACTTTTTTATTCTATTTTTTATTAAATATATTTTTTTTATTATTTAATATTGGCTTCATTGATAATTAAACTTTATAATTTATTTTAATTTGATTTCGGGGTTATTGTGGTCTCATGAAACAGGTGGCGAGTTTGACCGATTAATCCAAGTTGATCGATTATGTTATCTTTTCAATATTTAAAAAAAAATTATTTTATTATATCACCATTGTAATATTTTTAAAGAAAGTATTCACATCCTTTGCATTTTAAATTCATGAGTAAATGCTTTTTAGTAACAAGTTAATAATGTCTAGATATTTATTTTTGTGTTTGGAAAAAAAAAAAAAATAACTCTTGATATTGCACAAAGGGACTGTCTAGTAATTTTTATGCTTCATGGATGGGCTATAGACAAACTTTGGGGGTGAAGTTTAATCCATGCTATTTTAGTTTGTACATGCGTGGGTTAAGGTGAAACAAAGTTATTAAATACGGCTGAATTCATGATTTCTTAGGTATGGTAACTTAACTAAAATCAACTTAAAATAATATTATTTTAAGATATTTTTTTTTTAAAAAAATAATACCATTTTAAAAAAATAAAATAAAAATCAAACTAGATTTTAATAAGTTGAATAATTAACCAGTGAGGTCAATTGTCATCTAATTTAATTTAAAGTTTAGCCCAAATTCGGGTTACATGAAAATCAAGATGACATGCTATTCTAGACCGGTTTAATAATATTGGGTCGAAGTTCGGAACTCATTTTAATTTCTCAAATTTTAGTCTTGCAAGATTCTCCATGATATGTCTCGAGCTACTTGTGACATTCTAAGCATCAAACGAATTACCCTTTTTCAACTTGTAAAGGAGAAGGAGAGGCATGTATATCCTGTTAGGTCATGGGGTTTCACATATTTTCACAGAAAATATAATATTGCCACAAGGAACCAACTTTTTCAAGTTAACTAAAGGATCCAATCTGTGAAAATAGCTATGGGAATATATTTATTATTTTCTGAAATCTGCACCGTTTTAGATACGTATCCAAGTCAGGTTTTCACATGAAGTCTGTATTTTTAGGTTTCTTGTTTGTAATTGAATTGTCTCTGTGACGCCATGAAAGCGAAGCACTGCAAATCTGCAGCAGAATCTATTCTTTTTCCTACAAAGATAATTTGCCTTTTCAGACTCTCGGTCTTACGTATTCAAGAAAAACCCAGTTTGGAATTAGGACAAAATCAAGAAAAGTACTACAATCCTATAGCATCGTCTACTAACATAAATAAAGTTGGGAACTTGAAACAAATATGGATCTTGAAATGGATTGATTGATTGAATCATAAAAGAGTCCAAATACACATCTTCAAAATGGATCTTGAGGTTTCTCTGCAGACTTTGCAATATCTCTAGACTGGTGGATAGCTATGTGTTGGTTTTTCGAATTGAATTTATGAGTGCTAATCAGATGTTGAGATCAAAAGTTATGATCATGGTTAATTGACGCTTACAATTTACAAACCTTCCTGAATTGTTTCTATCTGTCTAATTGATCTATATACTCTGTGACCATCTATTTCATGTCGTTATGCAAGGTCCCATTGCTTCAATGCCTGGCTATGTTGAAAATACTAAAAACTCCCAAGTATTTTACTTAATTTTCAAGCTCTTTTTTCTGTTTCTACTCTGGGTTCATTCACTGTAATCGGAAAGAGTCTCTGCACCGTCAGTGTTCATGCACAATCACAGGTTGCGTAGATCAAAGATATATACAGTACTGTCGTTGCAGCAACCTTGACAGCTGCATCCAGTTAATTATGAACACCAAAAACTTTGGTTCTAGAGGTTTATTTATCCAATATATATTGGCAGGGTGATTTTTATATAGTTGTTGGATTGGAGAAAGAATAATTACCATAATTTTATTTTTTTTCTTCTGCATTGAGCTCCCATCAAGAATTTGCCCAACATGTCAGCCATATATGCATCAAAGTCCCGCTACACATCTGATTTCCTGCCCCTCATGATGTATTTAACGTGTGAGTCATGTATATGATGTGCATGCCTTCAAGAATTTAAGTTTTGACAGGCACAAAAATATTTCATCCCATCCATTAATGGAAATAAATTATGTAGGAGGTGGTCAGTTATAAGATTTTAAAATTAAGAGGTTGGTTTTTTTTTAATTTCATGTTTGAGTTTTGAGGTTATTTATATGATGGTTATTGAAAATTTATATAATTATTAATTTCAGGGTTTATAAAATTAGTTGAGATATGTATAAATTATCTTGAACATTCATATTAATAATAATAATAATAAAAAAGTTGTTCTACGTGCTATTCTATACAAAGAATTTCACCTTTTTTTTTTCTTTTGACAATTAAAAGGCGCACATGTTTTACTTTATGAGTAGAACAGTAATTTGGTAGATTTTCTATTGATATTGTTCTTATCCAAAATTTCCTTCACAGTGACAATCCGGTATTTGAATGAAAAACATCAAATTAAAAGAAATTATGAAAAAAATATCTTTTTAATAGAAAAACATTCTGCATCGTAGTGTCCGTTGTGGCTACCACTGTATTTAGGTTAGGATACGAAGCTAACATTACTGTTCATTCGATTTCATGTAGGTTCGAGGTGAAACCTATCAAAATCAATTTCTTCCAAAAGTCTTCGACGTTTCACCTTTCAATTATGCAGGTCTTTTTTCCTCTCTTCCAACTACAGTTTAACCTTTTGATTCTATGAGCCAGCTGCTTCATTAAGAACATCAACTTGACAACTTTAGTGGTGTTTAAGGACCGAGTAATGTGAGTTTGGACTTTTGTTGCGGGTGGCACCCTCCATATCCCTCTTATATTTATATCTTTATCTGATTTTAGACATTTTCTGTACCATTTCACCATGTTCTCCTGCAGTATCTCACCAAAAAACCTTCGTTACCCCCCAAATCCCCTCAAGGAAAAAACAAAAAGAGAGAAAATATTTACACAAAGACTTCCTCTGTCAGAATTTTTTCTTTGTATTTTTGGTCCTCTTTTATCATTACAAAGGTTATCGAGAGGCTTTTTTTTTTTTTTTTTTTCAATTGTATAACTCAACTTTGTGAAAGGAAAATGAAATCCACAATCGACATGTGCCCAACCCACGGTGCTAGAGCATGCCCCGAACCATAATCGTGCTTGCCAATACATTGAAAAGCCACCACTATCCTTTCTTTAGTTAAGAACACGACTCTTCCAGCCATTCTATTTCATGCTTCCCTTCAAGCATACAAGGCTTCAATTCTTTATTGTTCTAATTTAGACGTGGTTTACCTTTTGGGATTGCCTCAAAGTCAAAGGAGGCGTGTGTGCAATGATCATCACTATGGTTAGTTTGTGGAGATAACACTCCATTGAGTAAGATCACATAAAGGTCGGATTTTTATCACACTCCATGGGTACTGATGATCCATCACCTTTTATGTGAGTTGGTTGAGCTTGAACATTTTCTTTTGTTGTAGATGACGAGAGTGTTTGTTAATTTGATAGTGGTTGCTTTTTAAATAATTTTTTATGCTGAAATGCATGTTAATAATATTTTTTTATTTTTTAAAAATTATTTTTAATATCACCACATCAAAATGATATAAAACATATAAACCGTATTAAATTTTAGTAAAAAATAAACAAACAAAGTCCCCAAGAGACATGACGTGATGGTAAAGGGTTTGAGATCTACACAGCAGGTCTCGAGTTCGAGTCAGGACGTGCACCTCTTGTAAGAGCCTGGAACAGCCGGGGTTTTACTCGCTTACTTGGGCCCACAAAGTGCGCTTTTCGAGGAATGAGGTTTTCTCGAATCCAAGAGAAAAAAACAAACAAAAAAATTTAAATATTTTTAAAAATATAATTTCAACCATGTTTCCAAACAGTTTCGATAATACGACACCTCCTGTGTACTTACTCAAGGGAGCCACGCACGGGTTCCTTTTACATGGCATGGAACAGTGATGAGAAAGGTCATATCTTGGTGTGTTCTTCAACTTTTCTCTAGCTAGTAGTTATATCTTCAACCATAAAGGGAAAAGGTGAAGCCCCAGTGAGCTTAATGTGAGATCAAAGCGCCTGCCACAAATGTAGCTCCATTTCTTTATCAAGTATTAGTAGGTTTTGTCGATTCTTAGAAACACAGGCAAGCAACCAGCATTGAAGATACTTTACCTGTGGACAGAGGGGAAATTAGAGACGAAATAAGTCACCGAAATTTAAAAATTAAAGTTTCGATTTAATTACACCATTATGCATTAATGGGTAATTGGATTTAATTACACCAACATATAAATTCCCTTTAAATTATAAAAAAATGATAATATTTTTTCTATTGATTGAGGTTGGTAAATGCAATTGGGTTATTAGGTATTGACATTAATACATTAAAACTAAAAAGAAATATTTGAAAAACATCAATTTAATATTTTTTAAAATACATAATAATTCAAAAATATATTTTAAAAACAAGTATAAAATACTAATCCAAAAGTTTTTACTTTTCAATCATGTTTGATGAAATCATCGAAAGATTTGATATTTTTGGAAATCTTTCTGTAACTCACTGGGGCGAATGGTGAACCGACAGTTAATGAAACATGAACTTAATTTGATGGGGAAGAGTCAAATGTGGCGTATATGAAGGTGGGGTGGATGCCAGCAGCGTTTGCTTCCGGGGACCATGGAATTGCATGTGATCCCGAGTTAAAGCACATTGGTTAGATTTCGCCGCAACCATCCACTTGAAGAAGAAGAAGAAGGCCTCTTCTTTCACGTCGGCATTCAACTGGGGAGGGACTACACGCATCTCCTATTTTACCTTCTTCTAAATTAGCAACCGGGAAATAATTCAATTTTTTCGGGTTTAGCTAAGTATTGAGTCTAGATATATAAAAGTTTGACGAGTTATTAAAACCATAATTTCTATAATTAGCTCAAAGTCAAGCCTGATATGTAGCGATCTGGCAAGCTATCAGATGTATTATAGCTTTATTGAGTTATGAGTTATGTATTATTTAAAAAATATATTATTTTAATTTTTAATTTTAAAACTATATTTTTTGGATTGTTATGAATTAATATAATTAATATGTGATTTTGATATTTAACCGAATAAATTTATAGTCTATTTGGTAGTAGAGTGAGATGTGATTATATCGGTGTTAGATTTTACCTATAATTTTAAAAATATTTATTTAATTGAGACATTATAGTTTTGCAATGATTCAACTAAAAACTCTATATTGAAAATTAATTACTAAAACACTATAATTTATAGATTATATTTGATAATGTAATGGAAAATATTTTTAATTTAAAATGATATTTTTAATATTAATATATCAAAATTATCAAAAAAACATGTAAACAATATCAATTTAATACTTTTTAAAATTAAAATAATTTAAAATCATTTTAGAAGCTAACATAATATCAAACAAACAAATATTATTTTTTAAAATTTATTTTTTCAAATCATTACCACAAAATCTAATATAATAATACCTTATTACAATTCAATAATAATTTTTAAAATTTTTTGAATTTTCTAAGCTTTACATCATATATTTTAAAATAAAAATACTTTAAGAAAATAACTTTTATCCTATCGTCCAACCAGATTCCTCACGTACAGTAATCTTGACCATGACAGGCGGTGCAGTCTTACTGAACCAGTGGGCACATGGTGGATTTTAAAAAAGAAGAAGGGTAGTTTGGTCATGTAAGAAGAATAAAAAGCGCCGGATAATTAGCCTCGTGATTGAAGATAGGGCTGTGGGATCCACTGCTGTTTCCTCCGGCCGGTCTTCTTCCCTTCACGAATCAATCTCAAGAATTTACCACCAAAATCTAAACCAAGCACGACGCCACACAATATTATAATTATATAAAAAAATGAAAATCCTGTAATTATGAAAAGAGCCCAAGAAAGCTGACAAATTAACTGACAGTCCCTCACCTTAAGTCTCATTTCTTTTCAGTCTTTTTGACTCATTATGTTTTAGCCCATGACCACTTCTCGCTCCTTCCTTCACTCCTTTTCATGACACTAACTCCTCTAGAAAGCAAGAAAATAACCCATCAATCTTGACTTGTCATTCCTCGCCTTCTATTATTATGATTAATTAGAATCTCTTGATTAATATTCCTAAGTCTATCTAATACATAATTGATAATTTAGTATATATTGCCTAGTTTTCTATTTTTGTTTGCTCTAAAATTATCTTTTTATTTAAACATCAATTAATAGGAAAAAAATACTTTTAAAAAAATTAATTTTTTTTAATTTTTAATTTTTAATTTTTACTTTAAATTAATATATTTTTAATGTTTTCAAATCGTTTTGATATGTTGATATTAAAAATAATTTTTAAAAAATAAAAAAATATTATTTTAATATTTGTTGAAATGAAAAGTATTTTAAAAAATAACCATTACTACATTTTCAAATATCCTAAAAGAATTTATACTACTATGATCTTTCCAATTAGATTGCAAGTAATACATATATGGTTTAGTATGTTAAAGAAATTCAATAAATTTTTTTTCAAAACTCTTGGAAAATGAACAAAATTATCATTTGGATAGGAAAGAAAACTGCTCTAAGAAATAAATCATCCCCCTTCCAAACTATGTTTGTGGATTAGGATACTCTTATTTTCATGAATCTAAACCATTTAGTTCAAATTAAATAATTATGATTTGATGCATTATAAAAACAAAGAATTATTTTTTTTTCCCACCTAATCTAAATCGAAGAATCCGAAATCAATTGTGAAATTTGGACACAAGGAGAGAATCCAACTCCAACATTTGTAAATTGACATGGAATATTTGTCAAATATGAATCAATAATAATTTGATTTGATTAACATGTTTATGATAGGGTCCCATGCTAAGCTCCCTCTAAAAATCTTCCATTAGTGCTTCAAGGTTCAAGCTAAAGCATTTAGCGTTAACTTTCTTCGAGTTTCATGTGATTTGTGACTCTACTTTGTCTCTTCCTCACCTACAAAAAGATGCATCAACTCTCTTAGCCTATGCTTTGTTTCTTTCTTTAGGGCTAGGCTTTCGTTGCCTAGACTCTCTGCTTTTGTTGCTTTCTGCGAGAAAAAAAATAGTAATATAACCCAACAATTAGCACTCCCAATCTCCTTCCTAATGTCTTTCTCCATTTTAATGTCAAATAGTCTATGAATCCATGGGACTTGTGGTCCCATAACATTTTTCTTGCTTTCTTTATTTTCTCTTTTCTTTTATATATATATATATATATATATATATATATATATACACCCCAAAATTTGTCATTCTCTCTCACTCCAAAAAACACAGGCACACACATCAATGTCTCAAGAAGCACTGTTGCTGCTAATGCTGCAACTTCCTCTTCAACTCCAGCTTCTCCGTCTTCTTGTACTTCTGTCATCTGAACCCCCTAGTTTCTTTCTTTCCATGAAAATGTCTAACGCCACATTCTTGTTTCCCTCTCTTTCGCTCACATTGTGATCTCTCTTTCTCTTTTGATCTACTACCTGTTTACATCACTCAGGTACTTCCCTTTCTTTTCTTATCTTTTTCTTTGTGGAATCTGTAGATTTGATTCACTATCTTTTTGTCAATGTAAAAACTGCTTCTGTTTTTAGTCTGCTTTGCATTTCCTGGAGCTGCATTTGTCTTCTCAAGGTCCCTTGGGATCTTAGTTGTTAAACTTGTAAAGCTTTGAAGTTCTTGATTTGTAATGTAGGGAGATAAGTTGATGAATTTGTGGTATTTGTATGTGCTACTTTAGGTAGATATTTTTTTTTGTACAGTCTCTCTCTCTCTCTCTCCCTGTCTTTTTTTTTTTTTGTTGTAATGAGAGTGTTTGGTTACTGAGAAAATGAAGAAAAAGGCAGGAAATATGGTCTTTAGGATGCTTAACTATGCAACAATTAGGGGCTGGTAAGAAATTGATAGTTTCATGAATAGTCGAGCTTTATACAATTAAAATAGTTTACTTGATCTGTTCATAGAAAAATTAAGCATTTTGCCACTAAAAACAGAACCCACAAATATTCATTTCATTTCCCTTGATTTCCTCTTCTTTTTTTGGCTAATACATACAATTAAATTTTTTCCCCATTTGTGAGATTATTGGATGATTTTATTATTCATGCTTACCTAAACTGCTCTCGTAATTCTTTTATTTCTTAGCTTTCAAGGGCCTTCCCAGTTATTTTATTTTATTTTTGGTCAATTTCGCGCAGTTCCTTTCTTTGTTAGTAAAGAAGTTTTTGGTAGCTTATAGTATATGCATTTATGGAGTAACTTTACAGACAGTGTAGCTTTTTCTTATTATTACCTTACTGCATTCTCTTTATGGCGTTGAAGATTTCTTTTTGTCTACATCCAGAGAAGCAAGTCATTTCAATCTCTCAGATGGAGCAGTATGAAATATTAGAGCAAATAGGGAAGGGTTCTTTTGGTTCAGCTCTTCTTGTGAGGCATAAACATGAAAAAAAGAAGTGAGAATGAAACTTACACTCTGCTCTTCCTGCATTTCTTCACTTGCTGTAAAATCCCACCATTACAATGATAAATTGTGAGCAATATCATATACTCAGGTGATTGGTTTTATTTCAACTCTGATTCTATTGTTATGTCAATTTAAGGTATGTGTTGAAAAAGATCAGGCTTGCCAGGCAGACTGACAGGTCACGTCGATCTGCACATCAAGAGGTCAATGTTTTTTTTTTTTTTTAGACTTTGGCAGAATGACTCATCTCCAACATCTAACACCAAATCTGACATTGACTCTGTTTATGTTTGTAATCCTCCTATGTTTCTGTTTAACTGATGTTCTGTTATGCTTTGACATTGTTCGTGCAATTAAAACTTCCTAATAAAGTTGTTTGGGAGAAAAAAGAGAGGAGAAAAACAAATGTTTCTACTGTCTTTGTTGCATATGTAAAGATACTTGTATCACACTGTTAATCAAGGCCCTGAATTAATTAGCTTTACATGTTAATACCCTTCAAAATTAGGATGCTTAAACCTGTACATCAGAAATGCTGACAGAACAATTTTGTAATATAGCCGAGAGTAATGAACTATGCATGCAGAGCTGGTTGAGCTAGCTTTCACATTTGATAGATTATACTGGATCTGCAGGTCTAACCCCTTTTCTGTTTTATACAGAAAGAGCTCATTTCTAGGATCCGAAGTCCATTTATCGTAGAGTACAAAGATTCCTGGGTAGAAAAGGTATACTGTTCCTGTTGTTATTACTTATTTATGAGTAAATGTCTTTACCTCTTCTTCATTTTGTCTTGATCTCTAATAGTTTTTCATGGTTGGATGTTCATTTTTTGATTTAGAGAATCTTGGTGTTCAATGTTCCATATTTTCTGCAAGGTTTTAAAATCCTCTTCCTAACTCAACTCCTATAGATTGCTGCTTTTGCAATCAGATATCGTAGACCGATGTCCTATTAGTCTTTACTAAATCGTTCAGGGACGTGCCTTAAACTTGTTGCATGCTAACTATTTTTTCCCATCATCTAGTAGCTATCCTTAACGTTAATGTTAAACACATGAAATTTAACTTCATGGTTGCGTTATATCATTAATGAATGCCATTGACAGACATTACCTGAAACTTGGCATTATTTCTTACTCCTTTTTAAGTCAACTCTCAATATAAATTTACATTTTATATTTCTGAACTCCAATATGCTTTATTTAATCTAGCAAAAGCTTCATTTTTTCAACGTCATGCAAAAGGTGTACTACTTTTGTGTAATATTTTTTTTTCTACTCAGTATTCAAAGCTTTTTCCTTGTTATTTGGGATAAGGTGATGTTTAGTTGAGTTGAGATGGGGTTTCTGAATCATTCTGTTAGGTTGGGAGAAAATATTTTAGTTATCTAAGGATTGAGCTAAAAACACAAGTATTTGATTATTTTTTTATAAATAGGCTAATATTGGTTGTTTTTTTTTATGCTTTGGAGTCAGGGTTGCTATGTGTGCATTATTATAGGTTATTGCGAAGGAGGAGACATGTAAGTTTTCACTCTTGCTGGAACTGGCGTTGCTTTTACTTGAAGCCTAGATTAACCTTGGCCATGCTTGATTTTTTCTTCTTTTCCTTATTATTACAGGGCAGAAGCTATAAAGAAAGCTAATGGCATGCTGTTCTCTGAAGAGGTTTTTTTTTTTTTTTTTTTAATCTTTTCTATCTTTCTTTGTTTCTTCTCTATTGTTTTTTGCTTGGGGGAGGCCCCTCTCTTTTTCAGAAATGTAGTTTCCATTTACAACCTTAAAATATAATTTTTTTTTATGAATTCAGAATTTCAATTTGGAGGATCTTTTTGCAACTGAATAACTGATTCTTAGTTATTGAATGTTTCAGAAGCTCTGTAAGTGGCTCGTTCAGCTTCTCATGGCACTTGACTACTTGCATATGAACCACATTCTTCACCGTGATGTCAAGGTTTGTGGCATGTATTTTGTGTACTCAGATTCAAAACAGTGCCAATAATTGAAACTGCATTTTACTGACAAGGCCTCATGATTTGTTCAGTGCTCCAATATCTTCTTGACAAAACAGCAAGACATTCGTCTTGGTAAGTGATCTGATTGATACCTTCTGATTTTAATGAAAGGGAGTGTACTTTTTTCTGAATAATTGACAACCCATCCTGGTACAGGTGATTTTGGACTTGCCAAAATATTAACTTCAGATGACCTTGCTTCCTCTGTAAGTTACGCAGCCCTTAAGCTGGGCTAATCTTCCAATTTTATCCCAGTTTCCTTGAATGTGATTTGTCACTGGTGGGACTTGCTCATATGTGTTCAGGTCGTGGGAACGCCCAGCTATATGTGTCCTGAGCTTCTTGCTGACATACCTTATGGTTCCAAGTCAGATATTTGGTCTTTAGGTAAGTTGCTCAGTGTACTGACGTGTATGCAGAAGTTACACGTTCTTGATTGCTCTTTCAGTTACTCACAACTACCTGTGCTTCTCAAAATTTGTCTCCCAGGTTGCTGTATATATGAAATGACCTCTCTTAGGCCTGCATTTAAAGCATTTGTAAGTTTTTTTTATCCTGTTTCTATACTTGGCAGAATTTCAAAGATGAACAAGTCATGCTTTCATGCATTTACATTGAACTAGGACTCCAAGTGATACCTAGCATCATCAATGTGTTATTTTCCTACCCAAAATCATGTATGTTCTTATGTTTTCTGTCAAAGTTGAAAAACAATCATTTTGGATTATTTTATACTCTGGTTTGAGTTTCACCAGGACTTTTTGGTAGAGGATTTACCTTCCCGCCCACTCCCCCCTTCCCCGGTCTTCCCACCAAAAAGAAAAAAAAAAAGATGAGAAAGAAAGAAAGAACTATGCACCATTATAGTGGCCGGCTAAACATGACAATTATGTCATTTGGAGACCATACGAGTCCCACGTTCACTAGCCATTTTGGTCTGCAGTTTGATCAGTATGATCAACATTAGAAGGCTCTCATCCCATCCATTTCTGTTTGAGCTTTCTCCTGCATTTTCTGCTCCATTTTTTTGTTCATTTCCCTGTATGGATTTTATTTTCCATCTCTTGAGCAGGATATGCAAGCACTGATTAACAAAATAAATAAGTCAATTGTGGCTCCACTTCCAACTAAATATTCTGGTGCCTTGTAAGTCTTCATCATTTGTTTTCCCAATGTTGTCGCTGATTGTATTTAAGATACTGGATTTTATTGTTGTTCCTATAATCATCTAATCATGTTCCTGTTTGTGTTTTTAGCCGAGGACTTGTTAAAAGCATGCTGCGAAAGAATCCAGAGCTCAGACCCGGTGTATGTGTGATCTCTTTTAATCTGCATCTTACATTATATGTGAATCTAGTACACTGCATGACTATAGGCCAAGATAAAGATGATTCATAAAATTCACTTCATTTTTGCTCTTTCTTTGAATTTACTTCGCATGTAGAAACAATCTCCAAGAGTTGGAAACTGTTTCAAGGTCTGCTGTGGAAGTGAGATTTGTTGTGCCATTTTGTTTTCTTCCAATAACAAGAGTCATCCTAAACTACTAAAGGCAAATGTTGCCAGAGAACTGAAAATAAATTACTGTGAAAATTTTTAAAATTCACCCAAGTGTTATCTCCAGGCAAGTGGAAAAATAATTAGTTTCTCCTAAACCCTTACCTACAACACCACAAAGGCACCATGCAAGCTGCAGTATGCTTTGTTGATTGGATGGTTGCTATGCCACAATGCCCACCACATTTACCATAAGTTTGTAGCAACATTTCACCCTCACCTAAGCTTCATAAGCGCAGCTGTAATCGCTGACCCCCTCGTGCATTACATGTACTTGCCTGGTTACTCAACAAACACTAGCATAGAGGGGGAAGTTTCTTTCTTTCTTTCTAACAAGGAAAATAATATTACTGGGACTCTATGAATATGTTTTACCCTTGCATTGTGCAGTAAATCAGAGTGAATAAGTTTTCTTGATTGCTACTCTCAAATACTTTTCAGAAAGCATGTAGAAATGGAGCCAGCAAAAGGTTTGCCAGTTTGAACATGATAGCCATGCATTTTGTGTTACAATTGCCTATAGGTCAACCATTGCAATAGAAGGAAATTTGAGCATTTGCATTTACGTGGCATGGTAATGTGTTCTGTTCTCACTCAAAATATTCACTGTCACAGGCTGCAGAGCTGCTCAGGCATCCGCATCTTCAGCCTTACGTCCTTAAGATCCATCTTAAGATGAGCAGCCCTAGACAGAATGCATTACCTTTCCAATGGCCTGAACCCCATTACATGAAGAAAACAAGATTTTTAGTGCCAGAAGATAATCCTCGCAAAGTTCACAGGGACAAGAGGTATTCACTTGGTAATGATAGGGCATTAAATCCAAGTATATCTGTAGCAGAGCAAGATTCTGCGTGTTCTACTGAAGGGATACATGATACACCGATTTATTTGAATCGAAGGTTATCAGATTCATCCATCGAGTGCAGCCAAGGAACAGTCATTTGTAGATCAATTGCTTCAAGACCTTCAAACAGTGCCAAGACTCCAAAACTCACACCGACCAAAGCCTCTGTCACTATTAAGAGACGGACAGAGCCTGCAAGAAAATGTGAATCTGTAAGCACATGAATCTCTTTCTCTCCCTCTCTCCCCCTCTCTCTCTCACATGCACGCACATACACAAATGCAGAAATTATGAACAACTTCTGATAGTTTTACAATTTGGATCTCACACGTCCTTTTTCAACTTTTCAGCTTCCTGTCACTCGAAAAACACCGACTAAAAACTCCAACCCATCAGCTCGCAGAGCATCTTTTCCACTGCCATCAAAAGGAAGGATACAAAATTCCCCTAGCGGGACTAATATTAGCATCCTTAGCCAGATAAAATCTCCGGATGTTTCTGTCAATGCTCCTCGAATTGATAGGATGGCTGAATTCCCGCTGGCTTCATATGATGAACCATTCCTCCCTACCCGGAAAACTTCATCAACCTCAGCAAGAGGGTCATCCAACTCCTTGCGTCATGGTGACTGCTCAATCACAAAGGATAAATGCACCGTTCAGCTCAGCGACAGAACCTCTGCAAGGCCCAATCTCACGGAGGCCTGGCAAGGAATTGAACTTGGTATGTTTCAGGTAGATGAAGAGAACGGAAGCAATTCCTCCAATCAAAACGCCACTGCTGGGGCATCAAGCCGCACCTCATCAGACACGAGGCAGCGCAGGTTTGACACCTCATCACTCCGGCAGCGCGCGGAAGCTCTGGAAGGTTTGTTAGAATTTAGTGCAAGATTGCTGCAAGCGGCAAGGTACGATGAGCTTGGGGTGCTGCTAAAGCCATTTGGACCTGGAAAGGTCTCCCCCAGGGAAACCGCCATATGGCTGACAAAGAGCTTCAAGGAAAATACTGCCAAACCAGAAGATTGACAGCGACCGGTTCCGTGTGTACTATATTTTGTAACTGCAAAACTATTTTTAGAGTCTAGTCTATTGGCTTTTTGCCAACGATTTATGGGGGAGACGATAGATAAATATTTAGGCAGACAACTTTATAGGCTGTAAAATTTTTAAGCCAATTGAGATGCCCCATTACTATATGTTATTTATGCAAATGAACAGAAGTAGCAAGGCCGTGTCCCTGTATTCAGTATGCTATACTTCCATGGCTGAACTGTGGTAAACTACATGTGTTTTAACTTAAATCACTTCCATACTTGCTCTTCTGAATTTACATTCGATCGGATGGGCCGTTAACCTGGTCTTGTCAAAAGCAAAAAAGAAAAACCGACAAGAAAATATTTATTTTTGGTTTGTTCTAGTTTTTACTTATAAAAATAATAATATTAAAATTAAAACTGAAATTGAACCAAAATTTGGTTATTTTATATCAAAAATTAAAACTTAACTGACGAGTTTTTGTTTTGTTTGATTTCAACTATTTTATATTAAAAATAAAAAATTATATTATTTTTTAGGGTTTTTTTTATTTTCTAATGGATTTTGATTTTGGTTTGGTTTGGTTTTATTTTAAACTAAACTAGTTCAATTTAATTGAGGTTTTTTGATTTTAAGCTTATGAAACTAAACTGGATATTTTTTAAAATATTTTAATCAATTTAATTAATTTTTTTCATGATTAATTTTTTTTTAATTTTCTCAATTTTCTCAATTTATCAGTTTTTTTACTCCTACCTAACCATGCCATGGCTGGAACCATGTTAAAAAATCTTGACAAACGACCAAACACACTTGTGACCTTTTTGTGCATCAAAGATTACAAGTTTCTCATGTATCTGGTTAATCCATAATGTGAAGTCTTGTTCAGGTGAGGTTCCGGGATGAGGTTATGTTTTCGGTGATGTATTGGAAAGTATTTTTTAAATTATATATATATATATATACATACATATATATATTTAACATCAATATATTAAAAAGCTTGTTTGTAGAGGGAAAAACTTGCCCTAGAAAAGACAGAAGTTTGAACAGGTGCGAAGGCCTCATCAAGGGAGAAGAATCTTTACCATCAACCTTTAGGAACGTGGCAAATGGCTTGATCACAAAACCTTCTGCAGGCCTCAATCAGCCTATGACACAAGCCGGCTCGACCGCGGTTAGGAAGGAGAAGAAGATGTATACTTATATACAACATGCATGCATGAGTCAGCAAAGATCATCTTCCTTATAATTGGGTATAAATAAGATGGCCTCCGTCTTCGTGCTCAAGTAATTGGAAATACAGACAGGTTCATCAGTAGTTGCTCATCATTTTCTCCTTTCAGTGTTAAACATGGTTTGAAGTAGGATCTTCGATGGGGCGATGCAGAACAATGGGAAAGGCAAGCAGGTGGATGATAAACTTCTTGCTAGGAAAAAAGGAGGAGAAAACAAAGAAGAACGATGTCTCCTTCCATGCAGGGAAGGAGGCAACACCAACTGCAACTCCACCTTGTAAGAGGAGATGGAGCTTTGGCAAATCTGAAAAGAAAGAGAGAGTTTACAGGGGTCGAAGATCTCTTGACTCGATCATCATTTGCTTTGCCAACCACAGAAGCTATTAAAAAAGTCGTCGCACAAACACATGCGGCAGAAAGAACAGGAAGGGCAGTGGAAGATGCAGCTGCCACCAGGATTCCAGCTGTCTTTCGTTCTTAGCTGGTATTCATATAAACTTCCTTTCTACTTGATTTTTAACCTTTCTTCATGGATGAGATATGTGTATCAATTGCTTCATTTTACAGGCCAGGAAAGCTTTGTGTGCGTTAAGGGGATTAGTCAAGTGACAAGCATTAGTAAGAGGTCACCAGGTGAGGAAACAAACAACTGCAACTCTTCGACGAATGCATACACTCATGACAATACAAGCAAGAGCTCGTTGTCATAGAGTTCAGATGGCCGGAGAAACACAACAACTTGCCATGAAAAGAAAATCATCAAGAAACAGAGTAAGTAGACCCCTTTTGTCTGCAGTACCTTCCAAATCACAGTATCTTCTACGATGAACTATACGATGCAGCTAATTTGGAAATGAGATAATGTCCATCACCCCAAAATCTGACAACATGGCATAATTAATATGTTAACTTTGCTGTACCATCAGGGGTAACGAAAAACATGCAATCTAATCCTTCAAAATCTGATTTGTGATGGTAACTTGTGTTCATACATAGGAGGCAGTTGATGTTAATCTTCATGAAATCCGAGGAGTTTCAAAGAACAGAAGTGGCTACATGAATCATTCATTAATAGACAGAGTAGAGAGAGAGATTCCCAGATTCTACTCTGGGGAGCTAAAAATCTCTAGGCAAGAACATGAATACAAGGAGTTTTCCTTCACGGCACAAAACAGTCCCACAACTGGTTCGCCACCTTCCAAAACCACCCGGGGAAGAGCTTCCTCCTCTTACGAACGGCCAGACTATGTCGACACTCTTTCTAATCAATTTTCATTCCTACCAAGCTACATGGCCGACACAGAATCTTCCAAGGCTAAAGTCAGGTCACAAAGCGAACCGAAACAGCGACCTAAAGAAAGCACCAGAGCTAAAAACAAGCAAACTACTTGGATGGATGGACTGAATGGCCACCAAGATGCTCAGTCACAATGCTCATCTTCGCACTCAAAGCACATGGTTCATGAAAACCAAGATCCATGGTTTAAGAAACTCTATAGACCAACAAAGTCAAAGGGCAGTTATTGTGATGCCAACATCACAACTAGCACTCAAGATTCCAACTACAGCAAAGTTCTTGTCACATATGAGGTGAGTTAGCAGTCAAATTTCATTTCAATATTTACTTCTCTTCCTAATTTTTTTCGGTTTTCTTGAGTCCTTTATTCTTCTGATTGCAGCCCCATCTGAATATCTACTAAAAGTTCGTCCGATGGCCCATGATACCAGCTAAAGAATTTTTTGAATCACGAGACAAGCTAGTTGCTATCATAGCAAAAGCGTCCATTGTTGTAAATCTGTGCATTCAATATCTACAGGAGCTTTGTGGCTCAGCCATGAAAACTTGGCAGACAGAGACCTGTAATATGCATGCTTATCTTTCTGATATGTTTAAATACCACTTACACGCACAAGCACCATAATATCCAGAAAGCAATTGTGTCATAAAGAATTAGATAAGATGTACTAAGGTGTAAACAACCTTCTTAGCCAAAGTCATGATAACTTTTGACGATATTTGTCGGAAGAATTACCGTAGAATATAGATCTTCCAGAAGAACAAAATTACAGAGTCAAATAAGAAAGAAAGGCCAGTTTCATAATTGATTAATTATGACTACAATGGAACTTCCTTACCCAGGCATAGAAAGGACAACATCATCAACAGTATAGTTTCCAATTGATCTATCTTCTGTGGTTACCACCTCCCAGAGGATGAGGGCATCTAAAACACTGCTTAATTACATCAAAACATATTAGGATAATGGTTTGCCAGTGGGTTATACATCAGATGAACAGCAGGAAGCTCGACCACAAAAATAACTTGCAATGTTAACATGTATGATGCATAACTTTGGATGATCCAGAAGAGACGTTCCTAAGACACACAATGCCCTTTGTTTGCTAAAAATAACAGTAGGATTCATCCAACAGCTATAATACGCGGGCTGACCAAGACAAGAATATTTTTCCTTTAATGAAGATCAGTTCCGAGGCTTCACCTCAATGACTGCAATCATATGTATCATCACAGTTGTCATCGTCACATTTGGAATTAACTCTGACTGTCTCCCTTTCGGTATCATCTCTCGTTGACAATACACCAAGTCCCCCAGAGCAACTTGGTTAGTTCCTGCCACAAGAGAGACAACATGACAAATTGGAAGGTCTTTAAGTTAAAAAAAAAGAAGAACAAATGAAGTAGAAAGAAAGGAAGGAAGGAAGGCGGGCCTAGGCCATGGGCATACTCTAGAAGAAGGCCAGGTCCAAGCACTTGGTTTTTTTTTTTTTTTTTTTTTTTTTAAGGTGGTGGATGGCAAAGATAATAAATCATTTGATACAGTATTTGGCATGTCATTTATTTGCCTAGTTTTTAAAGAGCAGAAAACTTTTCAACCAAGACCAATCATTTTGATTATGGGAATACTTTTTCTCTAATGCCATTTTCCAGAAGCTCTCTATTCCTCTCACATCATGGGACCGAAAAATTAAAAAAGGACCAATATGAAATTTAGTGTACACATATGGGTGGCTATAAAATGTATTTTACTTTTACAATCCTCAAACTTTTAATTTGATAATTTTACTATGATTTAATGCTTTATTCCATGCAACCAAGCTAGAAAAGCATGTATTGATACAAAAAATAACATTAAAAAAAAAAAAGAACTTTTGGGCCAAAATGAACCTCACCTTATTATATCATGTTGGTAACTATATTTCTTCATATTTTTCATTTTGGTTCTCTATTATTGGATTTTTCCAATCCTTAAAAAAACTAACAAATTGGTCATCAATTTGGGCTTAGAAAGATTCGATTGAAAAGGAAAAGAATTTGAGTTGGAAAAAAAAGAAGCTACAGTGATTTTCTAGGCGTTTTAGTGTATATGTTATAATGAGGAAATCATGTTCTAATACTGGTTGAATAATCACTTGCATCATTCTCATAGTCCTAGGACATTCTTTAAATACTGAAGATGCATGATTTTAAAAAGAAGTACAATTAATGTTCATCAATGGCATGTGAGAAGTAATGAAAGTAATCATGCTTAATCAGAGGTGGAGCCAGGATTTTTTTAAATCTAGAGGCAAATTACTAACAAATATTTGATATTATATATTATATATACACGTGTTATATATAGAAATTAATTTGAAATATATATACCAGTAAAAGTTAAGTAAAATTAATTTAAGAATATTTTTAAAATGAAAAAACTTACATTATAATTGTTATCTTTGAGATTTTATATTTTAAAACTGTTTCATAATAATTTTGTTTTTAATCTCATTAAAAATATGTTTCTCAATATATACAACAAATTTTCATTTATCTATTTCTAAATTTTTCAAGGATTAGAAAAGTTCTTGACAATAATTTATGCTGACATATGGTACATAACATTTTAAATTATAGCTTAAAAGGATTGTTCAAAATTGATGTTGTTTTTGTTGGCTTGTTGTTTTGTACAAGTGGATTAAACATAAATATTAAATGTTTTTTTTAAATTTATTTATTATGCCTTTAATGTTTTTAGTTATCCTGTACTTCATTTTTAATCATTAGTAAATTCATCATCATCATTTTTCATATGAAATTCATAACAAAATATTTATCAATTCATCAAACTCATTTTAATTTATATCTATTAGCATATAATATTACTCATACACATATTAATTCAACAAACTCATAAATTATTATAAACCCTAACATTTTTAATAACTAATTATAAAAAAATAAAACTAAAATTATATAATGAAATAAATAGAAAAATAACACAACTTTATATTAGTTTTGATCAACTCCTTTTCTATTATATTATGTTTGATTTAGCTATTAAATCTTTATAATTTATTTAATTTAGATATTGATTTATCACTATTAATTTATATGAACTATTTAAAAAAATAACACAACTTTATACTATGAAATGCTTAAATGTTTAAAGTGGGATCGAGAGTGGCAATGGATGCTAATTGGAAGGGGGAGGGGGGGCAATTACCCCCTCTTGCCTCTACGTGGCTCCGCCACTGTGCTTAATTATATTGCATCTTGTACAAATCTTACGACTGATACGATGACTGCATAGCTAGAAAATAGATGATACAAAAAAAGAGGGGAAAGAATCACATGTTTAAGATTAAAAATTTACTAAAATACTTTTCATGGAAGCACTGGTACTAGCAGGATGTCAGATAAAGAAATTTACACCGGAGCAGGGACAGCCGGCAACTTACTATGTCCCATTCAGCCACCAGATGGCGAGGGAGTTGCCTTAGGGTCCCCTCAATATCATTACTTTCCTCATAATATTCCCGAGCCTTCCTCATCACATCTCTTGGATCAAGGATCTTGCTTACTGCACTTTCCCACTCTCCTCGGAGCAATGCAGCTCCAAGGAAATGCGTCGACACTGAACCACTTCCAAAACGCTGAAAAGTATACAACCTAATGTACAAGTCAAATCATTGGAAACTAAGTAAAGCAATTGTTGAAGATCAGCAACCACTGTCAGCCAAAAACTCAGCAGGCTTCGAAAGGGGTTATCAAGGAGGTACCTGTAAACCAAAATAGTTAATGAAACCATGCCTTCCTAAGGAATTTGCAGATGCCTTGATGGTGTCTTCAGAATCTGCAATGATTCCTCTAAGGAAATGGGTAAAAGCTGTGAGCTCAAATCAGGAGGGATTGGACAGTAGTTGATATAACCATGAATGAAATTTGTATTGATCACTGTGTCTTTCTGGAGTTGTTCAATGCCAATTGAAAAGAACTCTGTCCAAAATAAAACAAAAAGCAACCGCTATTAAGATAGTCATTTATTATTCATATATCCTGGACAAAATCTTGACAGTGTAATCAAACAGATCAAGATTCAAGGAATAAGAACATATCTGTCCAAAATTTAGAAGTGCGAAAATTTGATTGAATAAACTTGGTAGTAGAAGGTTTCAAGTGTCGATACGTATAGGGACTAAACATGCATTAACAGGGACTAATTTGGGTTTTTTTTTTTTTTTTTTTTAAGTATTTATCATTCATCAGTTATGACGTTCCAAGAGGTCAGCAATAAGGAGATAAAAAAAAAAAAACCGGTCTAAGAAACATAGTTTGGAGCATCTTCAATGGAGATGGTAAACGAAAGAGATAAAATAAAAATAAAAATATTATTTTAATTTGTTAATAATATATTTTTAATTTTTTAAAATATATATTATTTTATTTTATTTTATATGAGATTATTATGATATTATGGATTCTTGTCATAAATTTAATAAGTTTATAAAAAAAAAATTTATACTATGAGTTAACAATGAGTTACTTGCATGGGTGAGAAAAGATTCACTACAATGAGTTAAATTCAAAATAGGTTTTGACATTTTAAAGTTTTTAATTTACTGTTTTTAATTTTTGTTACTTCCAATTTATTTGGTGAATTAATATTTCTTTGTTTATTTACTCCTTATTATGTCACTATTAATAGTTTATTAAATCATGTTAATGAATAAATAAGTAGGTTTTTATTGGGCTCATGGAACCTAGATCCAAATCTTAGAAGAAGATATCATTAAACATTTTAGATTAACCTATTTAGATTCATTTATCTTACAATAGTAATTTTTGCTAAATGAGACTTTTTGTACTCCAATCCTTAGATATTCAAGGTGGTATATACATTCAAAATTTTATAAGAAATTACTAATGAATATTAAACGAAATTAAAAATTAATACTCATGATTGTCATTACCGTATCATTGATGAATATTATATCTAAAGGCTTAATAGGAAGACATGTTTCAAAAACCAAGGATATTAAAATGTATTACTCCTCATTAATATTTAAGATAATTGTCCATTATAAATATATTTTCAACGCAATTTTAGAAGAGAGAATTTGTTTTTTAGGGTTTTGAAATGTTGGCCATTCAATGATCTGTTTAATATGGGTCAAACTTGGATGAATTTTACGAATAAATCATTGAAACCCCAAAATAGATGCATGTGATAAGATAAATATTTTTGTTTTTTTTTAATGAAAACATAAAAAAAAATGCTAAAATGATATCAATCAATAATTTAAGAAGACATTTATAAATTTTAAAAAAGATGTAAGTATGTATATATAGCTAACCATTATGAACATGAGAGGGTAAATCCTAAATAAAATTTAAACCCTAGAGTGAAAGGATTTCAAACTTCCACGTACTCTTTCGTGCATTATAAAAAATTAAGAACATGCTCATATATAGTCCACTTTTTTCACATTTTATTGCAAACAAGGAATTAAAATATGAACTTCAGAATAATCAAAGAAGGTTGGTTTAAAGTGATAATGGTGTTTAGTTTGAATTTATGTGGGTATATAGCTGAAAATTAGAATATTAATTTTATGTTTGTATATATATATATAGCTTAGAGTTGATCAATTTCTCTTGCTGACTTCGATCGGTTGGGAATAATTGAAATCGTGGGCTCCGCAAGGTGTCAATTATGACCGGAAAGTAGCAAAGAAATAATTAAATTATAATTACAGGGAAAGAACATGTGCTTAGTGGATGAATACTTAGCTCAATCTTTGGAACTTCATGATCAAACATGTTTTTGCATTGTGTATATTGCCACTTGAAAGAACAGGGTGATGACGTGTATGTAAATGACATTGAGAATAATTTCACCAGATCTTTCCAGTTCTTCAAATTACATCAAATATGTGAATAGATGCAATGACGGTGGCTGTGGAAGCTGTATGGCGTGTTCGGAGTGCCTATTATTGAAAATTAAGTTTTGAAGTGTCATTTACGTCGAATTACCAGAATTGAAAGTTATAGGCATCAACTTTGATATTAGGGTTTAATTGTTAAGAAAAAAAAGTTCAAAGGTGGTCTAAATTTTTTAAAAATATAGGAATGATAGTATAATCAAAAACCTGAAACTACTTGCATTTTAGTTAATTTGTGATAAAATATGGTTAAATCCCAAATAAAAATTCCTTTTACTTTTTTTTAAAAAGTTGTTTGAAATAATGTTATTTAGCTATTTATAAGCATGATGAAATTGATAGCAAATAATTAATTATATAAAAAGATTTAAAATAATAAAAAATGTAATTGATAAAATGAGAGTGAAAATAAAAATAAAAAATAAATTATACCAATTGTTTTGAATTTAAATGTTAAATTAAAATAAAAGTAATTTTAAAAAATAAAATAAAAATAAGACAACAAATGAGAGTTTATTCGTGTCTCTGTGACATTTTACATATATTTTTGTATAAAAACTGTTGAAAAAATAGATTATAGAGACAAAATTATCTTCCTCGATTTCCTGACACCTCAAACAGTAGCAATTTTAAGGAAAAGCAAGTTATGTAAAAAATAGCACATGTTCTTTCCCTGTAATTATAATTTAATTATTTCTTTGCTACTTCCCGGCCATAATTAACACCTTGCGGAGCCCACGATTTCAATTATTCCCAACCGAGAAGTCAGCAAAAGAAATTGAATAAAGAAAAATAACAGATATTAATGGTAAAGATATTAATGAATAAAGAAAAATAACAGATTGCTTTTTAAGAAGAGAAATGGTAAAGAAACGTGAATTCAGTCAGCAGGAAGCTGCGCTGTGGACGTTTTTGTTAACGAAAATCCACAAAGATTCGAAGTTTTTGGTTGGCTTTTTGCTTGGCTTCGAAGGGTCAACGGCCCGCACTGCACTGCCGACTGCCGGGGGCATCACGTGTGAAGTCTATAATTTGTCCTTATGGGAAAACATTCATCTAGCTTCTAGGAAACTATATTCATATAATTAAAACCAGTAATATTATTTATTGTCAAATTCTAATAAAATTCTAATTATGTACTAACACAAACAAAAACAAAAAAAAAACAAAAAAAAATAACATGAAATTATTTCGAACAGGGTCATCATACAAAAACTTCAATTCATAATTTTATTATTAGGTATTGTTCTTCAAATAGTACCATGAAATATAAGTTAAATAAACATATTTATATTATAAAAAAATATCCTAAAAAATAATAAAAAAATAATAAGAGAGTATTAAACTAAATTGAAAACAAAAATTCTAAATTAACTAAAAAGATATGGTAAATCCAAACTAATAACTTCTCGATCTTATTTGAAAGCCATTTTAACCTCCTATGGATACAAAATTTTAACCTTTATAGTAAACAAGACTCCTAAAATCTCCTAGCAAAATTTCAACTTGTACTAATGATTAAATTTATTATGGGATGTGTTGTAATATATGAAATATTGTACATTCTTTGTATATATTTATCCTGCATAATACGCTACATAGTAACTACTGTATTTGACATCAATTGCCCTTCAAGGGTTTTTTAATGTGGGTTGGATTTTACAAATAAGTCATAAAACCCTAAAATGGATGCATGTGATATGAAAAGTATTTTTGTTTTTTTTTAAATGCAAATATAAAAAATAAAAATACTAAAATGATATCAATAATTAAAAAACACACACATATATATACAGTACCCTTACGAACATGAAAGGGTAAATCCTTAATAAAATTTAAACCCTAGAATAAAAGGATTTCAAACTTCCATGACTCTCTTTCATGCATTATAAAAAACAACATGCTCATAACAAGTCCCATTATTTTCTCATTTTATTGCAAACAAGGACATAAAATATGAACTCGATTCCGAATAATCAAAGAAACCATGCAATGTTGAGATTAATTAATCACAGCACATTGATAAGTTGATCGTGATACCAAAACAACATGGATTTCTTTTATAAAATAGGTTATAAAAACCTCAGGATTAACGAGATTAAATGATATCTCACACCTACCACAAACTATTTCTAAGATGTTCCCACAATCCAATTAAGTGACCATTACCAAAGGAAACGTTTTAAGAACCTAGCTTTCATGATCTTCTCTGACCAAACACAAAACCTTAACTCCATGTTCCAACACAACCACATTCCATGCTACCTTAACATCCAAAAACTCTAAATCCCATGCAATTTGACTTAAAATCCCACGCTCATTATCTCCTACATTTTGCGGGCATGATAACTAGCCTATGTTTTCTTCAAATCAAACAACAAACTCACAATCATCCTTCCAATAAATCAAGGACCAAGAAAATCTCCTTTTTCTCATGATATATGCTAATTTCCACCATGCCTTTTATACACATCATCCTCAAGCTTGGAAGTGTAATTCGGGTCAAATTACAAGAACCGGAAATTCTAGGGCAACTTTGATTTTTAATAAGTTTAAAGGCCAAACTTCCCGGGACTTGAACCGGTACAAAAGTATAGGAATCTAACATAACTAAAAACCCTAATCAAGTTAAGGTTGAAAAAATAGGCTGCGAAGACCAATTATCTTCCTCGATTTCCTGACATCTCAATCACAATTTTAAGGAAAATCAAGTTATGTCAAAAATAGCTGCTGATGAGGACAACTCAGGACCACAAATACCCTGCACGTGGCATTTTGTTCCTAAGAAATCCTACGCTTCACTAACCTACTTTCCACGATAGTG
This sequence comes from Populus alba x Populus glandulosa, assembly GCA_033617975.1. NCBI lineage: Eukaryota > Viridiplantae > Streptophyta > Magnoliopsida > Malpighiales > Salicaceae > Populus > Populus alba x Populus glandulosa. The sequence continues at coordinate 2,747,112 of CM066155.1, read as the reverse complement.
GTGAATTAATTGGCTGATGTGCGTACATCTGGATGCTATTTTATAACAGATCAGCCACTGATAGAATTGATGGATGGTTGATGAGATTGTCTCTCCCTTTTGCTATGTTTTTAACGGACAAGATCTTATAATACATTAAACAAGTGTGAATGTCTTACATCTAATAGATGTGAAAACAAAGTGTCTTCGGGCAGACATACCATGGTTTCGTACAGGAGGTAACAGCCAAAACAACTTTAAGGGACCAAGTAGTAGAATATATATATAAAAAGAAAACCCTAAGTGGCACTTTTCAAGATCCAAGAAAGCTGATTTTAGGACGAATCATACGCCTTACAAGCTGATCAAACAACCACGATGAAGCAGCAATGCTTAAGGAGACACACCACTGCTTCCGATCCAGTTTCTCACTGCAGTTAGTCACCTTGCTCGATAACTCCACTATCACTCCTTGAGCAACTGTGACAACAAGCACAGCCGCTAAGAAACGCTTGTTCTTGCGTATCCACATAAACGTGCTCATCTTCTCCACTGGCAGCCTCGCAGTAAATATATTGAAAACTTGGCAGATGACTGAGGTATTGAAAACAAGTGTGTTATTAATCGCCAAACCCAGAATTGACTTACCCACATTGAATTGTAGAGCTGATAGAGTAACTGCCTGATAAAAGACCTGGATGAGGATGTTGTTGAAGATGCTTTCGTTGATAGGTCGCTTGGACCAACATGCAGGAGGCTTTCTCATGAGATCTTTGGTGGGCTGGTCATGACTGATCACTGCTAGTAGGCCCAGGGTATCAATGATAACCTTTTCCCAGAGTATCTGGAATGCTGAAAATGATAATACACCGGAAGAACAAGCTGAGATAAGGTTGATGACAAGGGCTGCAACGTTCATTGTAAGCTGAAATTGAATGAACTTCTGAATATTGTTGTAGACGCACCTTCCCCAGCTCAACATAGTCACCACGGAAATGAAGTTATCATCCAATATGACAATGTCTGAGCTCTCTTTCGCCACCTCAGTCCCTCGTATTCCAATGGAGAGCCCAATATCTGCTTCCTTCAAAGCTGGGGCATCGTCGGTACAGCCACCAGTTACTGCTACCACATAGCCTTCCTCCTTTAAACATCGTATCATTTCAAGCTTGTCAGATGGGGATGAACTTCCCATCACAAGGATTTTCCCAATCCTTTCCATTCTCTGCTCCGGCGAGTAGTTACTGAATTGGACTCCTTCGACTATAGCATCGTTTTCCACATCCTCTTGATCACAACTGAAAACTCCACATGCAATGGCTGTAGCTCTTGCTGCACGAACATCGTCACCGGTGACCAATATAACTTTCACTCCTGCATTCTTACATGATTCCACCGTCGTTCTGCATGGATCCTTCAGCCCCACGAGCCCCAACAAAGTGAATCCAGCTGCTTCAAGCTCGTCAGAGCCCTGTCCACTGTCTTCAACTTCTTTACAGGCAAACGCCATACAGCAGAGGCTTTTGACTGCCATACTCCGAATTATCTCCTTCAACTGCTTTCTTGCATCCTCATTCACGTCTCTAATCTCCCCATTTCTAACATAATAGTTTGAACACATGGCTAGTATCACCTCGGCATCTCCCTTCCAGTGATGAACTACCTTCTCATTGTTTCTCCTCACCAATATTAGTGCCCCGCTTCCGTTATTCTCAGGATTCAAGTTCTCTACATGTTTTATTTCAACTTTTTTCTTTTCCTCGTCAATATTTATGCCCAAATGCGACATAGCCCAGGAAAGTATTGCCTTTTCAGTTGGACTACCAGAAATTTCAAGAATTGAAGTAGACTGAGGTTTGTGAACAGTACCGGTAGTATTCAAAGCCGCCCCTTCTTGTAGTAACTCAAGGACCTTCGATTCTATTTCACCATTTGAAGGTTTAGCTTTGATTATATCTTCTCCAATGAAGAATTCCACAACCTCCATCTGATTCAAATTAAGAATGTCTTTCTTATCTATGATGATCGTTGTCGCTGAACCCATTTTTTCACAAGCAGAGAGTTCACGAACCATGACTCTCTCTTTCATCATTCTCTTCATGAAGTATAGATAAGTCAGAGTTACAGCCAAAGAGAGACCTTCAGGAGTTGCCACCACCACAATAGTCACAGCTGCAACAATAATGTGCACAACTGGATCCAGCACATCATTAATCTTTGTCTTGCTCCCATTGTATTCATAGTAACCACTATCATCTCTAGTGTTCCGTGTGAAGTACCTCATCAGCATCACTACAAGCACAAACAAAGCAACTGTCCATCCAACCTTCCTCATGTAAGAAATGATCTTATCGAGGTGAGATCGTAATGGAGTCTGTTCATCCAGATCATGGCTTCTAGAACTCATCATATCACCCCATGCCGTATTCATTCCAACAGACGTAACAAGCATGAAGCCATTGCCATCCGCCACCTTTGTGCCAGAAAGCAAGAAAGGGTTTTCCCTTCCATTCACCTCAACATGGTCCATTTCACTACTCATGCTTGATTCATCCACCTTCAAAGAAGAATCATTCAAGAGCAACCCATCAGCTGGTATTTGGTCTCCTTTATTCAAATACACCACGTCGCCCACCACCACATCAAAAATAGAAATCTGATGTTGCCCCCCGCCTCTCACTACTTGTACCTTTATATCATTTCTCACACGAGATAGTTTCTCAAACTGATTGGATTTCATGAATTTGCTAATAGCAGTGACAGCAACAAGATGAACAGCTGCGAGAATAATACTGCCACCATCGTACCACCCATCTCTCAGCCCATGCAGATTGATACCGGATCCCAAGGACATAATAGCACAGAACAAAAGAATGATAATGGTCGGGTCCTTGCATTCTTCAAGAAGATAGCTTAGAAATCTTTTAGCAGGAGGCTTCTTATATCTATTTTCACCAAAAACATCCCTTCTATGAGCAACATCAACTTCCCCTACACCATCCTTAACATCAGTTTTAAGAATGATAGCAACTTGCAAAACTCCTCCCAAATGTTTCAAAATTTCAAGGCTCTTTTCTTTTACCATATCGATGATTTTTCTCTGATCGAAATTAATCAAAGAAACAGGTTTATTCTCACATGGGGACGTATCATCATGAACATCAATAGCAACATAGGATGGGGAGCCCGAGATCTTGGTCTGGCTGTCAAGATCTTTCTTGGAGAAAGAAACAAGAAGCCTTATGAAATAGATGACCGTGTAAGCCATCTTCCACCTTCTCTGAATGTGTTGTGGCTCTGGTAACAGATTTTCTTGATCAATAATGATTTTGTCTCCAGTTTTTCGAGAGCTCATAGCCATGATGCTACTTAGGAAAGTTTGAATAAAGAAAAACAACAGTTGAAATGGAGAAGTGTTTGTAAGCAGTCTTCAGGGTTTTTGTTTCGTAAATTTATATAAAAATGAAACCCAGTGGTTTTCAGTCAGCATGCAGGAACCTTCGCGGTAGTTTCGGAAGGCGGTATGTCACCGACTTTAATTATAAATTAATGATTCCCAGTCAACTAGTTTGTATCCACAGTTCATTCGCAGTCTAACTTCCTTCCTATCGTTCAACCTCTTCTATCTCAGTTTAGCAGTTATTCATATTAAATCAATAAAATATCCTAAACAAATTTGAAAAATAAAAATAAAAGAATTTTAAACTAAATTGAAAAAAAAATCCTAAATTAAGTGGAAAAATATGGTAAATCAAACCAATAACTTATGGACCTTATTTGAAGGCTCTTTTGACCTCCTCTGAATACAAAATTTTAACCAAAACAAAATTTCTAAAATCCCTTCACAAAATTTCAGCTCTTTTTAAGATCAAATCAAAAGGGGTATTTGTTAACAAAAAGCTATAAGTTAGGGGAAAAAATCTCAAAAAACTATATACAATGCTAAAACATCAATACATTGTAACTATATACAATGCAAAAAACTATATAATTAATATTAATAATATATCAAGTGTTAATTAATTTAATATAAAGTTATACCGTATATCCAACAATCAAGAATAGCAGTTAGAAAAAATCTTAGAAGAGGGATAGCTTCTTTAACTATAAATATACTGTTTTGTTTATAAAAAAAAATTATTTAAAAGTGTATTAAAATAATATTTTTTTTATTTTTTAAAAATTAACTTTAATATTATTATATTAAAATCATATAAAAAAATAAATTAAATTTAGAAAATATAGTCTTAATGTTGCCGCCTTTTCACTTCCTCTGTACATCGTGTTGGTGCAGGTGGCAATTGGATATGACCATTATGTGTAGACCAAAAGTGGGGAAAGAAGAGGGAAGGAGAACAGCAACTTTTGGAAAGAAAGCATTTTATTTAAGATTGAATTGACGTCAATTTTTGTTAAGAACAGCAATTTTTAACAAAAGCAATTTTTGTCAAAAGCAATTGACGTCAGTTTTTGTTAAGAACAGCAATTTTGACAAGTATGCGTGATTGTAATTGACGTCAATTTTTGTTAAGAACAGAAATTTTGATAAATTTTTGTCTTTACATAATGCAATCATGACATACTTGTGTTCTTATCTTTAAGAACACAAGTATGTCTTTAAGAACAATTTATGTCTTTAACAAAAGCAATTTTATTAAATTGACAAAAATTTAATAGACTAAAATTGCTTTTCTTATCTTTAAGAACACAAGTATGTTCTTTAAGAACACAAGTATGTCATGATTGCATTATGTAAATAAGATCGTTTTCCTCTTTTAATAATTTATTCCATTCTCATTTTATTTTTATTTTATTATTAAATAAAATCGTTAAAATCTTTTAAAAATATTTAGAATATCTTTTCAAAAAATTGACAAGCATTTTTTATCCGTCATTGTTATTTTTTTTATTATTTATTTTTTGTAATTATATTATCAAATTAACTAATTTTATTGAATTTGTTTTTCTCGGCTCTTTTAAAAATATTATAATATAATTGTCTTTTTTTTTTTCTTTTTTTCTTTTTTTTTTGCCATGATAGAACACAAGCTGATCACTCTTCGGTAAAATTTCTAAAAAAACATAATTTTCAGCTGCCTTTTTTTTTTTTACCAAGCAGCTCCATCGGTCATATCTCTACAACATCAAATCATGGTATTAGCAACAGCTTTCTTGAGGACTACAAGGAAAGCCCTCAACTTCAACTTGCACGCCATCGGCGAACTTCCCATGCATTTTGTTGGCTGTGAAGTAGTTTTTCTATTCTACTAATTCCTATGCATTTAGTTTGAAATCTAGGGCTTATAAGACCTAGGATTATGAATTTTTAATATTTCCCTTACTCTGCCAACTGATCTGAAGGTAAGAGAGCTGAGAGCCCATGCGCAAGCACAAAGACAAGGACGTTGAAGGCGTGTCTTCCTTCACTCACAATCCTGTAGCTTTAGCTAGGGCTTTGAAAAACTAGGACCAAATGGCTAACATCTTGTGTTCTGTCATGTGCTGTGGAGGGAATTCCGACAAAATTTGCAATTAAACTTTACCCAATAACGAGTAAAGCTCCAGGCAGGCAAGAGGAGACAGACAGAGGAAAACATATTGTGTTGATCTCACAAGTAATTGTGCGATAAATCATTGATTAATCAACTGATTAATAGTCAATTTTTTTATAATTATGCTACATGATATTTTCTTCTTTTTTTTCAATGAGAAAAAACTAAATCGTGAGCATAGACAAGTAAAACTTTGCAAAATTAAGTATTCCAAATATTTAAAACCTTAGAAATTATATATCTATCACAAACAACATCATACAAGATTAAAAATAAAAAGAGAAGATCCACAATTGAAAGAAAAAAGGACAAATAAATGAAACTCCAAATAAATAAATGTTTGATTTAGTGTGTGAATAATATATAAACCCCGGATTTTACCACGCAAACTTCTACCAAAAATGATGAAAAGATTTTGAAGAAGATTTATTTTTGTTGGGGTAAAATGTCCTGAAAAAACACTATTAATCCTAGATTTTAAATTTATAATTATATTTATATTTGTTAAAAAATTGAATGTTGGTTGTTGAAATTGATTGTAGTAGAAAAACTATGATCAAACAATGAAAATTTCCCTATACATTAATTTTATTTTATTTTTTACTTTTAAAAGTAATTCAATTATCTCATAGTCAAAATATGAAAAGACTAAAAAATCCTTGAATTTCTGCTTGTTTTATTTTTTATTTTTAAAAATAATTAAGTAATTTTACTATGCTAAGAAATATGTAAAAAATTAATTTACCCCTATCTAATTTGATAATAACAATTAAATCTTATGAAAAAAATCAGAAATAAAGGTGGAGAAAAATAAAGGTGGGGTTGACAAAGAATAGAAATAATCCCCAAGTAAATATGGATAATTTCTAATCTTCGTCAACCCAACCTTTATTTTGCGCGTACTTTAGGGGTTATTTCTATGCGTTATCCCCCTTTTTATTTCCCCCGCCTTTACTTTGCGCGTAAGGATTATTTTCATTTTATCCATAAAAATGAAAAGAGATGGCTTCTCTCCACCGCGTGAAGAGAAGGCCGGCCAGTCCATGGTCAAGATGAGTAACATCGGTGTGAAAACCGGCGCTAATGGCGACTTGATTACCAATGCAACCTATCTCACTCTGGACAGAGGTAAATCGTTATAGTAAAATAACTCAATTATTTTTAAAAATAAAAAATAAAATAAGCGGGAATACAAGAATCATTTTGACTGCATAATAAAATAATTGAAGTGCTCTTAAAAGTAAAAAATCAAATCAGATCAATATATAAAGGAATTTTCATTGTTTCATCATAGTTTTTCTACCATAATCAATTTCAATAAAGAGCAATTCAATTTTTTTTAGCAAATATAGATATAATTATAAATTTAAAAGGGCATACACCATCAAATTAAAAGCACCAACGCTTTTTGGATGGAACATACAATACTTTCCAGCAATCAAATGTCATCTTTAATATTGATATTAAAAGCGTTATAACATCATTTTCCCAGTGATAAGACATGTGTGCTCACTAGAGTATCAACTAGGCTCTAATGATTTTTTTTCTTCTTTTTTTTTTCTCTCTCCTCACCTTGGTTCCAAACCAACCCTTTTGCTATGTTTTTTTACGGGCAAGATCTTATAATAAATTAACCAAAGTGTGAAGGTCTTACATCTAAAAGATGTTACAACAAAATGTCTTCCGACAGATAAATCATATTCTGTTGTGATTCCAGTTATTTTTAATTTAAAAATATATTAAAATAATATTATATTTTTTAAAAAAAATTATTTTCAACATCAATATATCAATATATTTTAAAAAATATTAATTTAAAATAAAATAAATAAATATTTTAAAATATTTTTTAAACGTAAAAATATATAGCATAAGAATCCTAGTAAAATATATATATATATATACATATAGACACACACACACAGAACACTAAGAGTGTGTTTGGTATTGCGGTAGCTGTTGTGGTTGTAGTTTAAAAAAAGTTGTTTTATTAAAAGTACTTTTAGTTGAGTTTGGTTTGAAAAAATAAATGTTTGGTTAAAATTGTGGTTGAAATTGAAGTTAAAGAAAAAGTAATTTAATGTGTTTGGTTAAAACTTCAAAATGCTTTTAAAATTGAGATTATAAAATAATTTTAAAAATATATATTAGTACTTATAATTTTTAATTTAAATATTATAGATTTAACTATTGTTATTTTATTATGAAATAAATCATACTTTATATAAAATATTTTTTATTATTCCATGAAACCATTTATAATTTCATTACGTACGAAATACATCAAACAAAAACTACAGTTTTTATAATATTTTTAGCATATAATAAAATTAGATAAAATATTATCAGGTATATATTTCACTATAAACTAATTTATTTTTTTTTAAATGTTAAAAAAATAACACACCAAAAACTTAAAAAAAAAAAAAAAAAAAAGGCAAGCAGGCAAGTGAACAGTGCAATGAACAGTAAAATAAAAACATGAAATAGTTGTTTTAAGTGGGGTCCAATGAACAGTAAATGTGTTTTTTTTTAACCAAACGGCTGCACGCTGCGTTTTACCGCAACCACAGAGCCAAACGGACTCTAAGTGAAACTTTTCAAGATCCAAGAAAGCTGATTTTAGGAAGAATCATAAGCCTCACAAGCTGATCAAACAACCAAGATGAAGCAGCAATGCTTAAGGAGACACACCACTGCTTCCGTTCCAGTTTCTCAATGCAGTTAGTCACCTTGCTCGATAACTCCACTATCGATGGCTACTTGGGAAAGTTTTAATAAAGAAAATTAATTAACAACAGATTGAAATGGAGAAGTGTTTGTAAACAGTCTTCAAGGGTTTTTGTTTCTGAAGGAAGCGTCGTAAATGTTTAGAAAGATGAAACCCAATGGTGTGTGGCAAGCTAGTATATATAGTCAGAGAAACAGAGAATAAGCATTATTTTATGTTTTTTCATGTTTAGATGATGCTTAGATGATGATAGTTCAGTCAGCAGGAAGCTTCGCACCAAGCGTGTTCCTTCGTTTGAAACGCGGCACGCACATGCAGCGAGATCGGTAGGTGGGTGGCAAACTACAATTGTTAACTAATTATATTCCCAGCCAGCTAGCTTGGACCTCCATGGTAGGGTCGTAAATGTTTTCAAAGCATCTATATGGTTTGATATTTTGAAATTGCACTGATGTAATGATCTGGCAAGCTGCATGTGCAGGAATGCTAGATCATCCATTCCACTGTTTGAAAATATTTAGAGGCAAGAGGTCCCTTCCTGAGTTGCCTTTGGCTCTTGGCTCTTACCTCTTAACCGGTAATGGATCCAGGTGTGGTTTTTCTCATTTTCTTCGTCATGATCATGCATGACTGCTTTTCTTTTGGACTGGTTTGTCTCTTTCAAATTCAGTCCAACAATCAATTGTCTATTACCAAAATACCCCCACTTTCTTCAGACAAAAGCAGAGGAAACCCCCGTCACGATGGTAATTAGCCAAAGGCAACTCAGGCAAGCTGTGCAGGAATGCTAGATCATCCATTCCACTGATGTGAAATGATCTAGCGCGTGTGGAAAGAATGTGACCATCAAAAACCCATTTGTGGGTTGGTAACTTTTAAAACAAAATAATATATAGTTACTCGAGGATGCTGTCCATCTTCTAGAACTTCTTCTGACAGTTATTCTAGTTTGATTTTTGAATATAGTGTATAACTTTATATTAAATTAATTAACACTTGATATATTAATAGTATTAATTATATAGTTTTTTGCATTGTATATAGTTACAATGTACAGATGTTTTTGCTCTCAAGAAAAAACAGCTAATAAAGTGATGATTAGGGAGTAAAATAGTCTTTTCACAAGGTTCTATTGTTATTTTCAAATTGAATAAGAGTAAATCGAGTTTTTTATATTTTTAGCATGGACTTTATTATTCTTGAAAAAAAAAAACTGGAATATAAAGATTTTTTAGTCTTTTCACATTTTAACTGCACAATGAGAAAATTGAAGTGCCCTTCATAACAATAAATAAAATAAAATCAATGTATAGGGAATCTTCATTGTTTCACCATAGTTTTTCAACTATAATCAATTTCAATAAAAGGTAATTCAATCTTTTAGCAAATATAAAGATAATTAAAATTTTAAAAGTGCACGTGCCAGTAATGGAGTGTACTTTTTCCTTCGTTTGAAACGCGGCACGCACACGCAGCGAGATCGGTAGGTGTGTGGCAAACTACAATCTGTTAACTAATTATATATTAATATTCCCAGCCAACTAGCTTTTATCCACAATTGATTCGCAGTCTAACTTTCTTCTATCGTTCAACCTCTTATATCTCAGTTTAGCAGTTATTCATATTAAATCAATAAAATTATTTATCTTACATCGCATTTATGTTTCTTATAATCATTAATTTTACTCTAATCAAATTTAATTTTACTAATTTCTAAATTTTTTAATTTAATTTTACATATTAAATACAAATTAACTCATAAAATTATAAGATTTAACAAGTGAATTCATCATTTTGACAATAATAATAATCACATCTGTGGAACAGAAGGGCGAACAAAAAAAAGTTTTGAATACATCAGTAAATTTTTATATGATAAATTGTGTTCTGTCATGTGCTGTGGAGGGAATTCCGGGGCCCTTTTATTATGACAAAATTTGCAATTAAACTTTACCCAATAACGAGTAAAGCTCCAAGCAGGCAAGAGGAGACAAACAGAAGAAAACATATTGTGTTGATCTCACAAGTAATTGTGCGATAAATCTTTGATTAATCAACTGATTAATATTCAATTTTTTTTATAATTATGCTACATGATATTTTTTTTTTTTCCAATGAGAACAAATTATAACCAAAAACTAAATCATGAGCATAGACAAGTAAAAGTTTGCAAAATTAAATATTCTAAAATTTAAAACCTTAGAAAATATATATCTATCACAAACAACATCATACAAGAGTAAAAATAAATAGAGAAGATCCATAATTGAAAGAAAAAAGGATAAATAAAGTTGTAACTAAAAGCAATCACTAGGGAAAAAAATTAAATTCTAATGTTAGTATAGTTTTTAATTTCTATCTAAACATCAAATTCTAATCATATACTAATGCAAACAAAAACAATATATATATAAAAAAAAGATAACAAGCACAAATAACATAGAATTATATTGAATAGGATCATCATACAAAAACTCTAATTCAAGATTTTATCACTAGGTATTTTTCTTCAAATAGTATAATGAAATACAAGCTAAATAAACTTATTTATACTAGAAAAAAAATATCCTAAACAAATTTGGAAAAAATAAAAAAGAGTTTTAAACTAATTTGGAAAAAAAAATCCTAAATTAATTGAAAAAATATGGTAAATCCAAACCAATAACTTATGGACCTTATTTGAAGGCTCTTTTGACCTCTTATAAATAACCTAATAGGAAACAAAATTTATAAAAATCTCTTAACAAAATTTTAGTTCGTTTTAACGATCAAATCAAAAGTGGTATTTGTTAACAAAAAGCTATAAGTTAGGGGGGGGGAATCTCCTACGTCAGTTTTCTAAGTTGAAAAGAATTCATTATCGAGTTCAAATTTCTCTTGTCCTAATCTCGTGGTTATCCAATTGAAAGCTTTCAACCTTTTATGTGCTCAATCTTTTCATTAGAAACATCATAATTGGCAATAACATGCCCATCCTCCCCATTAACAAATTCATTTTTAATGTTATGTTGAAAATTATATATGACAACTCTTGCAGCAGCCTTCTCAAACTCTGACTCACTAAAGACTTGACACTATAAGGACCAAGCACCCATGTATCTTTTATATTATTACCAATAAGATGTGTGATGATTTCTTCACTATGAGAACTTTGGGATATTTGCTTCGCAACTTTTATCTAAGGTCTAGGATCAACTTTAACCCCATCAAATCTAGAATTGTCTTCAAGCACATGTGAGGCATGTCCTCTACAATATACTTTATAAAAAATCACCTTTATAACTATATCTAATTTGGTTTTATTCTTCTAAATGGTTTCAATGTTAAAATCAAAGTTAATATGATCGTTAGAATGAACATCTTTTACATACTTAGGATCAAAATAAGATTGATTGCTCTAAAAAACAAAGTCCTATCTAAATGGCTTTGATAATTAGGGTCAGGAAACCAAGAAGGTTGGGAAGAGTTCATCAACAACAAGTACAAAACACGTGTTCAAAATGGCATACTTTTGTTTTTAAAGCATCCATTGTCAAAAAACCATCTCAGCCCAATAGCTTAAGTTATTAGGTGAGATTCGAGATATGATTTATATTATTCTCTAACACACCTCTTCAAGTGAAAGCTCTTTGGGCTTGAAACTTGCACAGGCTCACATTACCTTCCTTGTGTTTGATTTTTTTATCAATAAATGGGGATGGTGAGATTCAAACTCATGACCGCTTGGTTATCAAGGCTCTGATACCATGTCAAATAAATATCTCAACCCAATAGCTTAAACTATTAGGTGAGGTTTAAGATATGATTTATCTTATTCTCTAACATTTATATGGTCAAATATTTTCTCTATTATTCACTCTAGTGATCAATCTTATTTTATTTTGAAAGATAACTTCAGATTCAAATTAAGGATGTGTAATAAAGTTAGGTTTTAGAATGATATTTGAGTTAGTGACAAGCCTTTTTCTGAATTCTATCCCCAGTTATATCAAGTGCCAGCTTATCAAGTTAGTACTATCAATAATATGGGGTTTTAGAATGATGTTCGGTAGAATTGGAGCTTAATATGATGGTCGGTAGAATTGGAGCTTAATATCAAGTAGCTCCACCGATCATATATCTCTACAAATCAAAATAACATAATTGGTGGACAAAATTGGTCTAAAATTGTAAACAAGTGTTAAAAAAGGATTACTCAACTAAAAGACAATGAATTATACGAAAGATTTTTATGATTAAAGGAGAAAATTCCCAGTAATATCAGCATTAGCTGTTTTTTCTTGAGAGCAAAAAAATCTATACATTGTAACAATATACAATGCAAAAAAACTATATAATTAATATTATTAATATATCAAGTGTTAATTAATTTAATATAAAATTATATTGTATATCCAAAAATCAAATAAGAATAGCTGTTAGAAAAAGTGCTAGAAGAAAACGGACAGCAAGTAATTGTATATTGTTTTGTTTTAAAAGTTTTATTTACTTATTTAAAAGTATAGTAAAATATCTTGTTTAATATATGCAAACACAGTACAAATCTCTGAATGGTCATATCCAATTGATGTCAGCAAATGCTCGTCCAAAAACAATGTCGTTTTGGTGCATTTGGAATTTTGGATATGACCATAATGTGGAGACCAAAAGTGGGGAAAGAAATATTATTCTTCCACCATAGGTTTGACTGGGGGGAAGAACACCAGGGCACTTTTTGGTATTTGTCTGGACTCTGGTGCGTTACCTACTCCTCCTCTTCCTTAGTAACGAAGGAATTTAATATGGTTTCCTAATTTCCATTTTCATCTTTTGCAAAAGATAACGAAGAATATTTTTACAGTACATATCTAAAAGTTAACGAAGAATATTTTGCAAAAGATGAAATTATTTCATCATTCTCGTCACCATTATTTCAAAGCAAAAGATGAGAGCAGCAAGTGCGAGTCCATCAACTAAAGCTGCTGTTCTCCTAATTCCCTCTTCTTTCCCCATGTTTGGTCTGCAAATAATGGTCATTTCCAATTGCCACCTGCACCAACACGATGTACAGAGGAAGTGAAAAGGAGGTAACATTAAGACTATATTTTCTAAAAAATTAATTTATTTAATTTATTTTTTTATATGATTTTAATATGTTAATATTAAAGTTAATTTTAAAAAATAAAAAAATATTATTTTAAAACACTTTAAAATAAAAAAAACTTTAAAAAACACAACAATATATGATTACTTGGGTGCGCTCTTCATCTTCTAGAACTTTTTCTAACCGCTAGTTTGATTTTTGGATATACAAAATAACTTTATATTAAATTAATTAGCACTTGATATATTAATTATATAGTATTTTGCATTGTATATAGTTACAATGTATTGATGTTTTTGCTCTCAAGAAAAAACAGCTGATGAAGTGATCATTGGGGGCTAAAATAATCTTTTCACAACGTTCATTTGTCATTATCAAATTGGATATGGGTAAATCGATTTTCTTATATTTTTAGCTTAGTAAAATGACTCCATTATTCTTGAAAATAAAAAATAAAATAAGTTGGAATACAAGGACTTTTTAATCTTTTTATATTTTGACTGCACAATGAGATGATTGAAGTGCCCCTCAAAGCAAAAAATAAAATAAAATCAATGTATAAGGGAATTTTCAGCATAGTTTTTCAACTATAATCTATAATCAATTTCAATAAAGAGCAATTCAATCTCTTAACATATATAAAGATAATTATAAATTTAAAAGTGTACGTACCAGCGAGTTGGAAGCGTCAACGCTTTTTAAGTGGTATACACAACGCTTTCTAGCAGTCAAATGTCATCTTTAAATACGATATTAGAAGCGTCATAACATTCTTTTCCCGCTGGTCAGGTATGTGTGCTCATCAGAGTATCAGCTAGGCTCTAGTGGTTTTTTTTTCTCCCTCTTTTCTCTCTCCTCACCTTAGAGCTCATGCCAACCCTTCCAAAAATCAAATGTGTTTTATCAATTTTTTAATTAATTTTAATCCTTATTATTTTTATTACTATTTGTTTTGCTTTTTAAGACTTTCAATTTCATCTCTTAACATTTTATTTCATTTAATATTTTTATTCAATTTAGTTCTTATTATTTTTATTGCTATTTTTTTGTTTTTATTTCTTTTCTAGACTTTTTTTTCTTTCAATTTTGTCCCCCATTATTTTATATCATTTAATTTTTATATTCAATTTGGTATTCGATGTTTTGATTGTTGTTTTTTTAATCATTTTCTTGATTATTTTTTTGATTTCATCTCTCATCATTTAATTTAATTTAATTTAATTTTTTTTATCTAATTTGATCATCATTTTTTTTATTGTTGTTTGTTTTGTTTTTTAATCTTGGATGATTAGAGATTTTGCTTCGTGATTTTTTCATGTTTGCCTTCTATTTGGGTAATCTCGGTCTTATAACTCATGTCACGAGTTTTGAAAATTTGTCTGACTTAACTTCAATTTTTTGGGGTTTTTTTATAATTTTAGTTTTTTTTTTTCAATTTTATCATTCGATATTAAGTTATTGGGCCTTAAGTTTTTTTATATTTTTTTGTTTTTCTTTCTATGGAGTTATCATAATCTTATATCTCGGGTCATAGGTTAGTTAAGTTAAGTATTTTTTTATTGGTCATTGTTATTTTTTTAGTTTTTAATTTTTATAATTATATTATCAAATTAACTAAGTTTATTGAATTTGTTTTTCTTGGTTCTTTAAAAAATATTATAATATAATTGTCTAAGATTTGTTTTTTTTGGGCCATGATAGAACACAAGCTGACTCTTTAGTAAAAATTCTAAAAAAACATAATTTTCAGCTGAGTTTTTTTTTTTTACCAAGCAGCTCCACCGGTCATATCTCTACACATCAGAGCATGGTATTAGCAACAGCTTTCTTGAGGACTTCAAGGAAAGCCCTCAACTTCTACTCCCACGCCATCGGCTGTAAAGTAGTTTTTCTATTCTACTTCCCATGCATTTATTTTGAAATCTAGGGCTTATAAGACCTAGGATTATGAATTTTTAATATTTCCTTTACTCTGGCAAATGATCTGGAGGTAACAGAGCGGAGAGCCTATGCGCAAGCACAAAGACAAGGACCTCGAAGACGTGTCTTCCTTCACTCACAATCCTGTAGCTTTAGCTAGGGCTTTGAAAAACTAGGACCAAATGGCTAACATCTCCTCCTCTGGCCATCTTCCTCGTCCACTTTACGAAGAGGAAAACATACCTTTTTAAAGAATGTAGTCATCGACAAATTCTTTACTTTCCTCTTTACAATCAATTCTATTGGAGTCGGGGATAATCTAGTTTATTCAGTGCGGTTCTAAATTAGGTTAAAAGAAGCATTAACCAAACGCAACCAAGAAACCTGTCAAGCAAACCGGTTTATGTTTCTCTTCCTGAGTTCTTGCAGATTGATTATGCATCAGTTGCACTTGTGAACTCATGGACTGTTCACATTACATTGACAGGATCGCTGGAAGATGAAAGTGCTTATCCATAACGTTTATCCTCAGGAACCTGAACTGTGTAGGTCATATGGACGCAAAAGGATTGAGAAGAGAGTAATTCTATTACAACACATCTATTTAATTGTAACGACTAACTTAATCAAGTGTATAGTTACATTACACGCACAACTTTCATCTTGTACAACACATCTATTATAGATACAGGGCGTAGATTTTCATAAAATTAGTTCTATACGGGCTAGCAATATGGGGAAGCAAATTCTTCTCGTACCACTACACTTTGAGAAACTTGATTGGAAGCTGGAACTCAAACGAGTAAATAGCATGCCTTCGCATCATGAGACAGCATGTTGCGGGAGAGGTTGAAATTCATTGCTCACTTGATGGGTTGAGATATGGGGATGGATTGAGAGATCTCAGAATCATCCAAGAAGCTGATGAACCAAAACCATGATGAGGAGGTGAAACCCTCAGGCAGTTTGGAGAGACTGACTTAACTTCACTTGTAGGTGAGCAATTGTTGTTCAGAATTTCAGGAGTTTCATCTTCTGGTATTACCTTAAGAAGCTTCTCATATTTAGGCTGGTGATAGAAAAAATGTGTTCTAAACTTTTGGACGGTGCGTATTTGTGTTGATGGACCAACATCTCAAAGGGAAGATCCTTGGAGCTGCGCACTAATGGGGATTTGCAGATGAACTGGAGACCTGAACATGTATAAACCTTTTATCTTTAAAACAGACAACATGATCAGTACAAATGCCATGCTGGACTAATAATATGTTCAAATATCATACCTGGAATTTTGAGGTGGCATAAGATCTTGGTGATCTTCACCCTTTTCTATTATATCAAGTAAATTCAGGTCTGATGCATCCTCATGTATTTTAGATTCCTCCCATTTCAGGTCATCTTCTTCAACTCCTATAATTAGTTCAAAATAATTAAAGAATATTAACCCTTTTATTAGTGAAAAAGCAAGAGCATTATTCAAAACACAGCCAAAATCAGATAATTTTGGAAACTAAGATAACTAACTTTGAATCAGTTAATTCAATTGCTAAGACATGTATGGGAGCATGGAGATTATTACAACACTTACCACTCTTGCAACCAAAAGTGTTTTTACATCCTTCGCATCTACAGTAGGAAGAGCAACCAACACCACCCTTTGTACACAAGTAAAATTTCATGTTAGATGGGGTTACAAACATTGCACATAGAAAGAGACAAGTGGTAAATCAAGAAGCATTTGCAATATTAACCTGAAAGCATTCACAATATTTCTTTAAGCAACTTGATTTTTTACAGTTGCATCCTCTTTTATGCCTGGCTGAAGCTGGAGTTTTGTTAGTCTCCTACATGAACAAAAATTGATTACACGTAGTTCGAGGAAATTACAAACTGCCAAAGGCAAAATACATTTTGACCATTTGTAATGGCATCACAACCTTCAACATACAATCCTCTTCATTAATTTTTTGAAGGCTATGCATCATTGTGGCTTTTTACCTCACAAATGAGACCATACTCAAACAAAATAGAGCAGTGACTGTGGATGCTGTGATGCCAGCGCAATTCATAAACCAAAATAGCAGTATAATTTAGGAGAATTCCTTACCCTAAATTCAGAGGCAGAATCCAAGTTTCTTATCACTTTGGGAGCAAATGCAAGAGGGTTGCGAGACTCAATCTGTCCGCGTGTTTCCAGAACAGTGCCTTCATGACCAGGATTGTTAAAACAATCTAGACATGAACAAGGCTCAATACAATAGAGACCAGCAGCAAAGCATTCACAATAACTGTACAGATAACAAGATCTTGTAAGCATACAATAACCACAATATAAGCTTGTATCTAATTCAATTTCTAGTGTGAAACTTGATATCTATTTTATATCATCTAGAAAGGGAGCTGTTAAGTATGGCTAGGAGAAGAAAACCAAGGCATACTGTTTAAATCCACTGTAATCAAGATTCTGACCCCTGTTTTCAAAGGCCAATTTAGAATCATCGAGCATTGGAATCAATGAGATTAACTAGCCTTCAGGTTCTGCCTATTTTCATATTTATTACTATTACAGCAGCATTTATCATGCTACAGAAAATGAAAGAATTAGCTGATGAATTTTGAGTAGTTAGGTCCTCCAAAAATCAGACACGTGAATACTAAAAGTAAATTTAGGAAACTGCTGAGCTTACAGCTTTAGGCATTTTGATCTCTTACAATTGCAGCGCTTGCATGATGCTCCTTGATTTTCCAATTTTTGCCTGAAATTTAAAACAAATCAAAAACTTTACCTGGGGAATTTGGCCTCGGAGATTAGAATGTATTAATTTCCGCATGTACCTCTTCATGTTGGGACTGCTTATGCCAAACTCTTCATTCACAACCATTGATGCGTGAGGAGCATTTTCCATGATCTTATTTTTGTTATCAAAAGGAACAAAATTTGTTTGCACAGTTGTCAGAGCAATGGATTTAATAGCAGGATCTTGACCAGATGTCATGTTCAGAGCAGGGGAAGGCGGTTCACTTATTTCTTGCTTTACAGAAGCTCGCGTCTCAATCTTGATAGCTTTGCCATTGCTTGCAGCAGTGAGAGCATTCAAGTGCAAACCAATACCCCTTCCAGATAATGCAGATAATGTCTTTCCCTTTTCTGTCCTCCTAGGAGATGCATGCTTTTCCATGTAGGCACCATTATGATCTAATTATGACGAGGTTGTACTATTAGATTCAAATGCTAATTTCTTTTTATGAGCTCCCATCTCAAAAACCAGGCACCGCCTTCGTATTTTATGCTGCTGCTAAAAATAAGCTAAAGATGTTTAAAAAAAGTGATTAATATTAAACTGAATGAAGAATAAATTAGTCTATATGTTGTACTGTGGAACATTGGATTTCATGTAATCGCAATTAATAATAGAACAGAAAATCTACTTGGCTGTTGGCATCAGCATAATTAGCCAACATAAAAATTTCTTTTAAGGTTGTGTTTGGTTCAGGGATAAAAATTGGAGGTTAAGTGTCAAGGGGTTAAATGTAAGGGTACAAACAAGTGGTTGAAGGGTAAAATGTTAAAGATGTTTGGTATGTGCGTAAAAATTATGTGTAATGCTAGGATCCAATAAAATTATAATCAAGTTTTAATTTAAACATAATAAAAGATGATGCATATGTATATGTTTGTGAGACCCATGATTATATGTAGAGAAAAGAAAACAAAATGAATGGTTAGTTTGAAAAAAGAAAACACAGATGCACAAGTCCCAAAATCCCCCTAAACATTTTTGTTATCCACCGCTAAATTTTCCCAAATAGGGTTAAAGGGGGTGAACATTTTACCCCCTTTAACCCCAAACCAAACACGCAACCGTAAATAACAAGGTCAACTTTGTGCACTAAAAACAGCAGAAGAATTACATTAAGGTTTATTGAAGCTTTGGTTAGTGATGGTATCAAGAATTTATTCTATATGCATGTAAACTTAATACCTTTAAATTTCTACCTTGGAGTGCACTTGGACCTTGGCCTAATTAATCTTTTAAGTACCACTTACCTTCTATGTTCTTCCATTGTGAACTTACTCTTACATGCTTATATTTCATACTAAATGTCAATCCTGATCAAAATAACTCATGATGCTACTCCAGTAAACTAGTGAAACACAAAGGAAAAATTTTCTGACTGGCATAATTTGAAGCACATTTGCAATTTCTTTCTTTCATTCAATCCTTGTGTACATTATCAAATCAGTCATTTTTGTCAATGTTCTGCAGGCATAAAAAGCCTCTGGTGTGATTCTAACAGTTGTACCAGAGCCACAGACTTCTATGAAAACCCGTAATGATCACCACAGCTTTTGATGAACATTTGTATCACAACAGACAAACTTGCAGCTGCAATAAGAGTCTTCTAGCAGATAGCTTGTTGATTACAACAAAGCATTTTGCAGGTTTAATGAAAATTGACCAAGGAGAAAAATTGTTCTCGGAAAAATCATCAGCACCAATGCCTACACATTTATTGTTACTCATCTATCATCAAAACAGATAAGTATACAATTCTAAATGAACAAAAAAATACTAAGGTTTGCTTATAGGAGCCACTCCTTCAAATGCTGCCCATCTCATCCTATTTGTCAGTGACAACTAACAACAACACTGCCGTGAAACTTGTAATCTTATGAAACATAAAACAATCATGATAAGCCGAGATTGGAGTTATTTGTAAGAGTGAGCTTATAACAAGAGTTCGTTGACGTTGAGGGTCTACAGGTGTTCTGAAATTGATGGATACACATTTATCAAGATAAATGACATATAGTTCAATCATGAAAGGCTTTCAGGAAGTAAACAGAACATTAACTCGGTTATATTAGTCAATTTTTAGGTTACTCACAGAACTCAGCCTGAAGATGTTTACATGGTATTGGGCAACAACCATCAGAACATAGGTACAAGCAAATAGTCTTAGTTCTTAAGTTTTTACCTTGCTGATAGACTGGCAGTTCTTCCCCTTGACATCAACTGTTGCAGACACATCAGTAACTAATGGTTTATCTAGTAAAGTGCTAGGAAGTACAGATGGAGTCTGATCTACTTCGTTCTGTTCTCCAAATTCTTTTGGCTGAATTCCCAGATCTCCCATATCACAATGCTGGAAAGAACCTACACAATTGGAAGTTTCTGAATCATTGTTGTTATCCTGTGGAACCTGTAGAACATTTGAGATAAAAGATATGGTCCCAGGATCCACCATTTTTTGCTCCTCAGCAGATTCCTCATCAAAGGATGGCTCCAAGGTCAAGATATCAGCTACATCAGAAATCAGAGCCACCCAATCACATCCTGGTTCATCTTCATTTTGCCTAGTTTGACCAATTTTATGTAAATCCCTTTCACTTTCATATGATTGATATCTTTCATTTAAATTGCCTGCCATCTCTGGCTCAGTAATTGCATTGAGAGGCACCATGATCATGTTTCCACCTGAGCTAGAACAACCATATTTCAAGGCTTTTTGCTCCTCGATTGCTAATTCCAAGTGCTCGCTGGGTGGCTTAGTAATAACTCCTTTACCTGAATTCCCAGGAATGAAGCATTCTGATTGTTCAACACTCAAACTGGTTGATTTAGCAGCCTCAAAATTCCCTTCACTTGTGCTGTTTTCATCTTTGCTTTGAAGGAGTTCAGGTTTTGAAGGCTCTGAGAATCGGTCCCTAATAGAGGAAACAACTCTAAGTTAAACTAGTGTATTTAACAACAATTGCTATACTTTTGATCCTGGTTCTGTTGAACAAAGCCAGGCAATCCATTTTACCTTCTAGTAAATGATCTGGTGTCGCGCTGGGAACTAAGCTGAGGTGAAGCGAATACAGAAAGTGGGGATGCAAATGATGGCAAGTTGAATGCTTGAACAGTGTGTATGAATTTGACTAACTCAATTGGCGAGAGATTGTTGATGTAATTAAACACAGGAGAATCCTGCAAGGTTACCAAATCATTACTTCTCAGAAGCAGCAGCCTTAGAACCCGACTATTAACGAATGATAAAGAGCCACCACAATGAAAGGAAATTACAATTTCCAATTAATCAAAAGACAACAAACCCAAAATCATTAAAGTTGCATACTTTCCAAACCTTGAACAAAATCTGCATAAGGAAATCTTTCATTTTTTCTTTTATCATTTATTTTCTTCTTTTAGCTCAGTTGGAACCCAGATTGGATTCCATACTCATTAAAATGATAGCAATTTACCCATATCCTTCAAATTAACATAGATAAACAAAAACTCCAAAACCCTAATAGGTTAACAGTGAAAAAACTCTGAAGGACCCAAACCCACTAAAATCCAAATCAATTCAGACAAGTATACACAGACACGAAACAAAACATCATGTAAACCTAAAAAAAAACAACCATAATCTCAACTTTGAAGCAGAATAACCCAGAAAAAAAAGAAAAAAAAACCATAACCCATGATTCTACCCTCAACGTGAGAAAGAACAGAGACCCAAAAGACCAGCAAATAAAAACCCACACATAATTATGCATTTAACACGAAACAAAGATAAAAGAAAATAAATAAGAGGTTTAAAGAAAGTAGACCTTGAATTGAGAGAGTGGGTTAGTGGAGGGGATTAGGTTCTTATTGGGTGTGTTTAGCTCCATTAGAACTACACTGCACTTCTCCTCTTCTACCTCTAAAGGACTCTCACTTTCGAAGCTGAAAACACGCAAGTCCTGCTCTCTCCCTCTCCCTCCCTCTCTCTCTCTCTCTCTCTCACACACACACTAAAATGTCTCTATCTTTCTTTGGGTGACTCTGTCTCACACACAAGAAAGAGAGAAGAATTGAAGTGAGAGAAGGAAAGAGAGAGAAGAGCTGGGAAGGCGGGAAAGAAAGCATAATTTGTTTTTAATGGTTTGACAAATTTGGGCCAAAACCCTAAACCCATTAGGTTTGTTTGCTTGTATCTTTATCCATTGTAAAACAATATATATATTATTCATGAAATATAACTTATATATAATGAAAACTTAAATTGTAAACACTATTAGTCAAATTATAAGTAAATTATTTTATCTTTAAATTCATGTAAAATTTTAAATATAATTTAAATAATTTTAAAATAAAATATTAATATACATAGAATTTTATTAACTAATAATTATCTAATTTAACAAATAACATGCATGTTAGTAAAACGCCATTACCACTCAACTTGACAAATGAGAGGTCACATGCAAGGCAGTTTTAATGGGTTTTTTTTTAATTATATTAAAATAATTTATTTTTTATTTTTTAAAATTTATTTTTTACATAACATATTAAAACAATTTTATATAAAAACAATTGAATTTTAATCGATCACAATTTCAAACAACTAAGTCTTTATTTGATATTATATTCGAAGCAGGAATGAGCAAATTTTAAATTTTTTTATTTAAAATTATTTTTTATATTTTTTTAATTATTTTAATATATTAATATCAAAAATAATTTTAAAAAATATTATTTTAATATATTTTTAAATAAAAAATACCGTTAAACAAAACAAAAAACAACTCCTACTGTCCTTTCAAAGAACCGATGCCTAGATTAAATGATTAATGAACAGAAAAGATGAAGAGAGGACAAGATTGTGGGGTTGCTTTTGAATACACACCATGAAGCCATTCTTTCAACGGAAAAGGGATGAAGAAAGCAAGGAACCCATCGAGAAAATCAAAACCCCTTTCCTAGACGACAACAGTGTACTAAATCAAGGATGAAGAACTGGTTGCATGAAAGATTGATTAAAAAAGAAACACTTTATGAGGCTGAAATTTGGTTAAGTAATGAGGGCCATCAAAACGAACATCTTTGATGATGTGTTCTTGTCTGCATCTCTGCCACTACGTCGTGTTCCTGATGGCCATGAGGAAGGAGAAAACAAAGCACAACAGCTTGGGCTTTGGAAAGAAAGAAGAGTGAGCTCCTGATTGCTGCTCCTATCAGAGGTGGTGGCCATGATTTTTCTAACAATTAGATAAAATTAATATTTTCAATGGAAATTTATAATTGTTATTAAAATTATGAGTTAACATTTTTTACTAAGTTAAAATGTTTTTAGTCTAATTTTATTGGTTTTCAAGTTTAAAAAAATGATTTATATAATAAATACATGTTAAATTGTAAAGTTATTATAAGTTAGTTCATTATTTGGCTTCTAATAAAATTACTATATAATTATTGTCAACCAAATATATATATATATATATATATATATATATATATATATATATTTCTTACATGTGGTGTCCTTATAAAGCTTGTAATGTTAAAGGGTTAAATCCGATCTCACCATTTTTCTTGATATAATATTAGAAAACCATCACAACAAACACATTCAACGTGTAGCAACTATAAATATAAAGAGAGATTGGCCAATATAAAACAAATAACATTGGAGATTACAAAGTTTATAAGGTGAAAAATGCGATTTTTCTTTCTTTTCAAGAATAAAGAAAAGGAAAAGAAAAGGGATTTTTACGTTTTAGAATTTTATTGACAACCAGGAACGAAGAAAAAAGAGATTAAAAAAACAAATTAAACATTTTTATTACTATTTATAATTATATTCTTGTAAACTTAAAGTTTATTATAATGTTTGATTCCGGGTCATGTTAAATAGATTACTTCAAGCTTATATCATGTTGACTTTTAAATTACAAATATTGAAATCATAATCCTATTTTTACTTATCATACCTGTTTTTATAAATAGTCATCACTGAATAAAAAAATCTTGATAACACTCGTATTTATTATTTATTATAAAACATTTTAAAAGATGTATTGTAATTTTCCCCATGCCTTTCATTTATTAATATATTATATTATAATAATTATTATTATTATTATATTATATTATAGAATTGTTTTTTTTTGTTTTTTTTAATAAATTTTTTTGTTTGATTTAATTTATTAATGCTAATTTTTTATTTATTTAGTTATTAGATTTTCATGATACGGATCCCAGGTTTAATGGATTAACCTGATTTGATGAATTAACCCGGATTTTTTTTTCTTTTTAATTAATTTTTTTCGTTTAGTTTAGTTTGTTAATGTTAAATTTCTTTCTATTTAATTATCAAACTTTCATGACATGTATCCTAGGTTTGACGGGTTAACTTGGTTTGATGGATTAACCCGTCAAATTTTTTTTTCTATTTAGTTATCAAATTTTTATGACGTGAATCTCAGGTTTTACGAGTTAACCTGGTTTGAAGCGTTAACCCAATTAATTCAGATTTTTTTTCTTTTTTTTTCATTAGTTTTTTTTTCATGTTGGTTTTTTTTTCTTTTTTTTTTCTTTTTAATTAATATATTTAATTATCATACTTTTATGACACAACCTTATAAGCAGATCCACATCCAATATTATTGGGTTCGGTGTTGTAGCTAGACTCACTTAAAATTGGGTTATGCAAGTTTAATGTTATTATTAATATTATAAATATTACTCTTAGGTCAGGCGTTGCAGCCAAATCCAAAACTCTTGGGTACAGTTTTGCAGAAAAACCTAACACTTTTAAATCTTAGTATTTTTTATATATTTTTTATGCAAAAAAAAAGACCCGTGGCATCGCGCGGGTCATGTAACTAGTTATTATTAAGCATTGTTTTTTTAATGTTTTTTTATTTTAAAATATATCAAATTAATATTTTTTTTATTTTTAATACAAACGTATTAAAACAATTTAAAATCACATAAATTTTTTTTATTTTAAACATTTTAAAATATATTTGAATCATGATGCCAAACAAGTTCCAGCAAATTAAACAGTTGACCTGAGTTTAATTGTTATTAAACAATTGACATCAAGTAATCAACTAATACTAATTGTTTTGGCATGCAAGTGAAGTTATAATTTCCTCTAGGCTAGTTTTTCCCTTTAAATTTATATGTTGATGTTGAAGTCTCAGGTGAGGTGATGTTCAAATTAAGTCAAATCACAGTAATAAAGAAATTAGATTGGTGAATTTATTGGATCTATTCAAGATCTCAACAAAATGTTGTTCAAGCTATAAAGGGTTGGTTGGTTTAGTATTTAAAAAATATATCCGGAAATATAATTGTGGTTAATTTTTAAAATATTTTTTATTTTTAAAATATTAAAATAATATTAGTGTATTAAAATAATAAAAAAATATCAAAAAATAATTTATTTAAAAAAATAATTTATTTAAAAATAATTTTAAAACATAAAAATAACTGTCACGAAGAAGTTGATATAAATTTGTTGCAAAAAGAGGACGAGGCTCAAAACACCCAAAGCATCGAATTCTACATGGCAGTGAAGAAGAAGACTATGGGGGTGGGGGGGACAAATTTCAACGTAACCGTGCATGTTTTGCAGTGCCCGTGATTGCCGTTCAAAAACGCGTTTTCCGACTGCGAATGACAGACCAATCCTGTCCCAAGTTTTCGAGTACTTTCCACTGGGGATGATGAGTGATCCTGATTCATCCTTTATTTCGACAATAATGACCCGCTAATCTTGGGAGTTTAGACCACGATCAAGCTACCTTATTTTACATTTTAACAATTTTTCATTGGATAATTTTTTTTTTTATTATTATTTAAATTTTTTATAATTCTAGCTAAACCGAGCATGACAAAAATTTAATAGGTTAAACAAGTCACGAGCTAATTTTAAATCACTTCAATTTAAAACCTTTTTTTGATTAGATTCAGATTATAACCTTTTCAAATTAAACCATCAAATTGAGCTAGACTTAACAAGAATATCATTCTATCCCTTCTCATTTTCTAATGAATATATTGATAACTTGTTTGAGAATATGATAAATATTATTTTTAAATTGTTTTTTTAAATATATTAAAATAATATTTTTATTTTTAAAAAGTTATTTTTATTATAATCTAAAAATATATAAAAAAATTAAAATTTCATTAAAGATAAGTACAACCACGACCCAAACAGTTTCTAAACAAAAGAAGTTTAACAACTAATCTAGCTGCCACACTCCATGTGCCTCATAAAATCAAGACAACGTAAACCATAGAAAACTAACATTAGAGAACAAAACTTTATTCTAAAAATAATAACTATACAATATTATCATCATCTTCATCATTAATGATTGGAGTGGCTAAATGAGGTATACAACAGCAAGCATTGACAATGATGAGCTGGCGCACTATGATAGATTAACCCAATGGGACCGTGTCCCTTTCCAGCTTCCAGGTGGCAAACAGCTGTCTGATACCTATCTATGAAATGACCTCAATCACCAGAAAACGATGCCGCTTTCGCACTGACCAAAATGCCCTCAAATTGACCATTTTACCCTTCTACGCAAATGCAACGGTCACTTTTTCACCCTCAAAACAAACAAGAAGACCGTAGCAACAGCTTTGACCATAGGGCAAGTTTGGTATTTTGCAAAAACAAACATGGATTTGATGTAATTTCAGTGACTTGGTCAGGGCAGTTTAGTATTTTTAAGTTCTGAAAATGAAAGAAAACGAGAGAGGACCCAGAGAGAGAGTTCAGAAAGAAGACGAAGAAACAAGAAGAGATAACTTCAATTCAGTGATTTGCTGTTTAGTTTTTGTATTGCTGCTGCATTGTGAGTGTTGAAAGAAGTGAGTCATGGGTGAGTCAAGTGACTCAGTTTCGGTGGATATTGACATGCTATCTTTTGGTGGGAAGGTAATTAACGAACTCTAACTAACAAGAAGAAAGGAAAAAAAATGATATCTTTCTTGTTTTCTTGATTACACTCCATGTCTTAAAAGCTTTAAGCTTTATTAATGGATTTTGGTGTTATGTGTAATGTAAGCAGGAGCATGTGGTGAAAACAAGCAGAGGTTCAATCTCTGTGTATGTTTGTGGTGATCAAGAGAAGCCTGCTTTGATAACTTACCCTGATGTTGCTCTTAATTGTATGTTCCATTTTCTTGTAATTTCTTCTTCTTTTTACTTAATGGGCTATTTTTCTTTCTGATTTTCTCTAATTTACCTTAAATGGGTTTGTGTGTTTAGCTCATGTGAGGTGAAATTCAATTATTTCCGGGTTTTTTTGGTGCTTTTGTTTGAAAGTTTGTTATACTTTCTGTACTCTTAAAGAAAAATTGTAACTGCAGTGCTTTGTTTTACAAGAAATGGGGTGGTTCAGACTGAGTTCCTTGAAAGCAGCTGTAATGGATGCTTTTAATTTAATCTAAGCATATTTATGATAATTAAATTCTTAGTATTTAGAATTTTTATGGTTCTTAATTGATTCTCGAGTTTTAGTGAAGAAATAATGAGTTTAAGTGTTATTGAGCTGGCATGCTTTAGTTGCTTCTAATTGAAAAGATCTGAGTTTCAATTTGTTTTTGATATGTTGGTGTTTTTTGCTTTCTGGGTTTTTTCACAGCTATGACTTGTTTCCAAGGTCTCTTATTTAGCCCTGATGCAGCTTCCTTGTTGCTCCATAACTTTTGCATATACCACATCGATGCCCCAGGGCATGAGGTCAGTGTCGCTGTTGGTTCTTTAACGTTGGCGGAGTTTAATTGTTTAATTTTGTTTGTTTATGGTTTATTATCTCTTCTTTTTTTCCCCTTTGAACGATGCTAATAAAGTCTCTATCCACCCTTTGTTCAAGAGCTCTTGCAGTTGGGAGCTGATGTCATTTCTTCTGATGTTCCATTACTTAGTGTTGATGACTTAGCAGACCAGGTTGCTGAAGTGCTTGATTTCTTCGGGTATTTAACTGCTTGTTGCATTTACTGGTTTCTTATATGCTTTTCCAATTATGAATTTTTTGTGTACCAAAGAAGATTTGATCTGCTTCTTGTTGTTTTCAAGTTGGTTGTCTGATCATTTCTTATTAGTGCTTTCATGCTAAAGGTCTGGTTCATTTTGTTGTCCTGTTATCTGGATTACTTATGAACCATTGACCATCATTTGTCTATGAGTCCTATTGATTTTGGTAGGCTCGGCTATCTGGAATCTTGTTTTTATTCTGCAACACCAGTTGCACAAAGTTCTGTCATGCCCTGCATTAATTTTGTGTCTTATTCAAGAGAGCTCCCAATAAAGAGTTACTGTTGGTTATAACTAGCTAAATTTTTAGAAACTGAGATTTTGGGAGCAGGAGCGAAGATCAATTAGGAAGGGCAGTTACCAAGTGTATTGATAAATGTCCTCGAGTCATTAAATGTTTGCAGTTTCAAGCCAAAATAGGATTCACTTTGTGCAAAATTGCTGCAATAGTAGCCAGAATTCATTTCCCGATACACAAGATTAGTGTCCAGAAATGTGAATTATCAATGTTTTTCTCATGTAAAGGTCCTAAGAGGAATCCTAATCTAACCATTAAGTGATATATCTCTGTCATGAAGACATGTTACAGTATGTTTAAGATCTAACTCGCTTTTCTAAATCAGGCTGAAACAGGTTCTGTGCTTAGGCGTAATGGCTGGTGCTTACATCCTGACACTTTTCACTGTAAGTTGGGAAAAGTCTACCCTTGTCAGTTGCCTCTGTTTTTACCCTGATGTTCTGATACATGTTATTTTTCCTTGTGGTACAGATGAGATATCAAGAACGGGTGCTTGGGCTAATTCTTGTTTCCCCTATTTGCAAGGCACCTTCATGGACTGAATGGTTTTACAATAAGGTTTTACTCTCCATCTTCAAGTCAAGGCTACTTTTTTTTTTTTTTTTTTGAGGAAAAAATATAAATTTGAAGGAAACCATTCACCTGGGACACCTAAAAAAGATTAGGATAAAACTAATATAATTGTTTCACACATCTTCACAGTAATCCAAGTTGCTTAGGGTTTTACTGGACTTGCCTTTTCAGGTGTTAATGAACTTGTTATACTTCTACGGAATGTGTGGAATATTGAAGGAATGCCTTCTCCAGCGTTACTTCAGTAAGGTACTATTGATGACCTTTTTTTTTTTTTTTAATCTTTTCCATTGTTGGAATGTGATGTATAATTATCAGATTCTGAATGTAGGAAATTAGGTGCAGTGTGCAGGGCACAGAAGCAGACATCATTCAAGCTTGTAGAAGGGTAAGGATTCTTGGTTTCAATGTCTTATTTGCTGTTAATTCCATTTGACTTGTACAGTCTCAGAATTGGCGATAACAAAAACACCCTAACCCTTTGTGATATATTGTCAGAGCAACCTGTCACTCTTATCAGTGTCTAGGAAGGGTACATCCTATACGGTGCCTTTTTGAGATATTTGATGTCAATCTCATTTATCATTTGTTGGCAGTTGCTGGATGAAAGAAAAAGTTTGAATGTAATGCGCTTTCTTCAAGCAATCAATGAGTGAGTTTCTGTAACTTGTTTAAGCATCTTCTTGTTCATACATCATTAGCCCGAATCTCTTCTGCTGACCACTGAATTCTTTCATTTTGTGGTGCCATTTAAGCTAGCATGTCTGCATGAGACTGTAACTTAGCCAGTTGCTACAAAGTTTTGGAACTAATTGCGTAACATAAATAGCCACTGTGTCTTGTAAAAATGCCTATGATCAACTAATTATCAAGGTGTTCTATTAAGCAGGAGGTATGACCTTACAGAGGGCTTGGAGAATTTGCAGTGCAGGACGCTTATTTTTGTGGGGGAAAGTAGTCAATTTCGTGATGAATCAGTATACATGAGTACCAAAATGGGCAAGAAAACTTGTGCTCTTGTAGAGGTAGGGTGGTTTCACTTCTTCAGACCACTTGTTTCATTATGAGCAGTTGGCTTTTTTAGCATTCGCAATATTTAGTGATATAATTGCCTAATTAATAATCTTTTTTTTTTTTTATGAAAATTGAAAAGCTGTATTATAACCCAAAAGGAACCATAAAGAAAGTAACTCTAAAGGCTGAGAAAAAGATTACAACCATGCCAATAATTCTTCTCTTCCCAATAACAACATTGACAGATCCAATTTTCTTGGTAAGACTAGCAATACAATTAAAAACACTCTGAAATTTCCATGGCCTAATTGGTCATCTTGTTGGATCATAATGTTGACAAGGCATGTATATGTTCCTGCATGAAAGGATTATACCTTGACTATTAACTAAAAATGAGATCACCTGCAGTATGTCTGCTTTTGCAAGCACGCCACCGTAATCTAAAAAATATATGGACATATTATTGGAAGTTTATTTAAGATCACTTTCAAGTTTAAGGTGCTTGTTTTCCTTTTTGCATCTTAAAAGTGTTTATTTGTATCTCCAACAGGTTGAAGCATGTGGTTCATTAGTCACAGAAGAGCACCCTTATGCCATGATAATTCCGATAGAGTTTTTTCTAATGGGGTTTGGGTACCACAGACAACCGTATTTTGCTTCCTCATCAAGTATTGGCTCCAGCCCTACCAGTCCTTCAAGTCGCTGCTGTATAGCACCGGAACTTCTCTCCCCTGAGAGTCTGGGTATCAAGCTCAAACCAATCAAAACCCGTGTAGACATTGATGTCAAAGTATGATTTATTCGCAAGTCTCCAATTTAATAATTCAGAGGAGCGGTATGCTGGCTTTACAAATACGTGTATGGTTACCATGATAACTGTCTTGCATCTACAAGGTAGGATACTCGTATTCTTTGATTTTATTGGTAGGAGAATTTTATGGTTAGGGATGAATTCATTTAACGGTTTTCTTGATTATTTTGTAGTGTAGATAAAATAGATATTTATAGATACAGGATACCGAAATGGTAGGAGTCTTATTTATTACAGGAGCATCAGTTTCTAGCATTTGACATGTTCTGTAGTACTTTATGTAATTTCTCTTGCAAGTAATTGTTCGAAGCAATGTCCAAGAATCACCATTGCTTTCCTCTTCTTTTCCGTCATTTCTATTTGGTTTTGACTCAAGGCATGTCGGAGAACATTTATTGGTGTGTATTAAAGTATGTTTTCCTTGAAAAAAATATTAAATTATGGTTGAATTCCTTTGGACAGTTCAAAGAATTGTGAATGGAGATGATCTAAGAGTATTTTTGTAAACACAATCTTCAATTCCCAACTTTACTGAGTTTGAGTTAGGTGGATTACTACAAGTTCCAAGAACAATTGGTTTTGAAAAGAGATTCTCCTCGAGACAAAGTTCTTCAGATTGTTTTCTTAGCAAGGGATGAAGTTAAAACTAAACAAAGAAAAAGCGTGCTACTTTTTCTCCCATTATCCTTTGTTATGCTCGTGATTCAAGCAAATAGTAACCTATTACTTCATTAAGTGACTATGGCCCACGATCCCTCACTCTATTAAACAAGTTCAGAACAAATTGACCAGCAAAATTACAAAAAAAAAAAAAAAAAAAAAAAAACCTACAAGGGCTCATCTTTTTCCTGTTCATTGTATGGAGAAATATTGTGTATTAACAATTTTCTTTCATCGCGTTTAACGATTCCATTGGAAGCGGGGTAAAGTGGCCTTTCTTGAGGATCCTATTTGCATATTGAGTGGGGCAGTTTAGTTATTTACTTTTTAAAATGTACGATAAAAATACTTTCTCTCTCTTGAGAGTTAAAAATATTAACCAGCTTTTGATAAGCAGTTGATATGATAATTCAGATTAATTTAGTTTTTATTATCATCATTATAAGTTTATCATGTTAATTCGAGTTGCATGTTTTAAATTTTTATTTTATCCAATTTTATCTTTTCATATTATTATTGTCTCATTTTTAAAAAGTATTTTTTCCAAGTTACTGTGATCACTTTTTTTTTTTAATTTAGTCCATGTGTTTTCTTTGTTTATTTTTTGTATCGTTTAATTAAAATAAAATCAATTTATTTAGTACAATCAGGTTTATGACTCGAGTTACGAATTTATCTCTCTTCTTTGAAATGTGTTTGTAACACATGAGCATTTTTTTTATGCAAAAATAATTAAGCATGCAATGTGCACATGTCCACAAATAGTATACATTTAAGATTCCTAAAATAAATAAAAAAATAATTTCATTATAATTAAATATTTTTTTTTTAATTTAGTCCTTGATTTTTTTATGCCTCCTTAATTTATTGATTTGATCCCTATATATATATATATTCAATTTAATCTCATATTTCTTCCTACCTAATTCCAATGAAAACCCAACTGGAAAGAAAAGAAGGGAAGAGAAAAGAGAGAGATTAAATGACCAGATTGGTTAGTTTATTGTGGTCATGTTGATGTCAATATTAACAATAAAACTAAAAGGCATAGAGAATTCAGAATACAATATGGATGCCCTCGCAACCCCTTATGGACGCCTACAATGAAATTTAGAGTCTAGTCAGGTCATGAACGGATTGGATTTGAAACCCAGACCATGCAAAAGATTACAACATAGGACGAAGTCATATTGATAAAACACAAATGAATTATACAAACAAGTTATTTTGTTTTGATTTAATTTTATTTTTTCAAAAAAAATATCGGTATATAATTAAATAGAAATGTTAAATAGCATAATTCATGCAAGACCATGTTCGTCTATCTATACCCATTGCTTAGCATCTCGGTTCAGAGTTAGTACATCGTGAACAACTCTCTTTTGCATTTATTAACGTAAAAGGTAATAAGCTTTCAGTTTGCATTTCAGATTTTTCGTTGGAAGTAAAATTGAGTTCCTTTTCTTTTAGGCCAGAATTGACTTTTGATCCGAGCATGAACATCGGGACTAGTTAATAGCCAAGACTGACAGAGTGACTCTAAAAACAAACCCATAACTACATAATTAAATCACGAACTTCCTTCACAGATCTCATTTAACTGTTGTCCCCGTGAATTCCACCTATCAAGACAACTGTGGCCACTTGCAGTAGACAACAGTGGTTTCTAGTCTTGTAGCTTTGTACAGTTGATTAAAAAGTTTTGAAAAGATAACTGGTCTTGCTAAGAGATTCTGCTAATCTCTTCACAAGATGCAGCCTAAAATCCCGACAAAAGTGTAGCTCTAGACCAGGAGCAATTGGAATAGGACTTTCGTTTTTGTCTGAAACAGTTGGAATAGGACCTCACAACAAGCAGTCAGCATGCCAGCCACCCCATTACAAGATTGGCTTCAGTTCACAGAGACCCTTGCATCTGCATTATTTTGTTCTGTAGCTGGAAATTAAGGCGTTAAACAGGTTGGATCATGTACGATATTTGTGAACACAGTAACAACTCTAAGCTTATATGCAGTTGTAACTTGTAAGTCGCAATTACTCATGTACTCTTTTGTCACGTATATGCACTGCGGCATCAAATGAAATATCATATCATGCAACAATTTTTGTGAACATAAGATGACAGTCAACAACCTGAGCTTTCAAGATTTTGATTCAAAAAGAAATTAATGAATTTACACCAATCTTCCATGTCCAAAAATGCCAGGTAGAAGTTCAAATTGAGACTGACAAGAAGAATAGTACGAGACTCGAAATTATATACATGAGCACACATGTTTAAATCATATTCATTGAACTAGACTAAGACTTGTTTGGATGTGTGATTATAGTTACTTTTCAAAGTATTTTTCATGTCGACGTGCATTAAAATAATATATTTTTTATTTTTTAAAAATCAGCGCATCAAAACAATCCAAAACATATATATATAAAAAATAAGTTTTAGCAAAAATAAAAATTGAAATTTTTAAAAACACGAATTGACTCGCGTTTCCAAATGAGCTTTACATGAGCTGCTAGCTGAGATTGCAGACAATGCAGAGTCTTCATCTTATCATAAAAATGGGTACCAGATTCCGCATGTTAGTTTCCACAATCAAACAAACAGAAATTGACTGGACACCAACTACCGAGGCGTGGAAACTAACATCATACTTCACATCTAAATATGTTGTAAACCAAAAGCCAAAACATAGAAATGCAGGACCAAAGAATCTCAATGTGTCAAAAGGGTGCTGGAAGCATGATGCAAGATGAATGAATTTACGAAATATCACCTCACATTAATTGAATCAACTACAAAACAAGTGAACAGGGGTAAATTCATAGAAGTATGAATGTTAAAAAGTGTGTAATTCTGAAAAGAAAAAACCTCCTGCAGATCTTTGACATTACCAATTATAATTGATCTTCATCCTTTAAACAGAAAAGAGCACAGAAGACAGAAAAGCATGTTATTTTGTCTCCTCAGTGGTTAAGAACCAGCTATGAAAGAGCAAGGAAGTGAACTGGAACAGCAGTAAACACAATAATCAAGGCGGAAAGAACAAAAACACCACATCAATTTCAGCTGAGTTTAGAACTTGAATTTTCAAGAGAACTCCGATAGCCTCTCAAGTTCAACAACTATCCTCCTTTACCTTGTGCAGGCTTTCCATCCAGTATCCACTGCCATAGGTAGAATAATCGCCCAGGAGATTCACAATGGGTTTCTCTGTCCAGGCCATGCAAGGTTTGAACTTTTGACATTCACAACCAAATATTCTATGCTCGTAATAGCAAATTCCAAAGCAAAATTATATGTAATGTGTAAGCCGTGTATTCATCAAATGTAGGCATTTGTTTCTAAACAAACTACTAGCCCCCTCGTATGATCATCACTTTATATTGTTTCACAGACCACAACTACGGACACAACACAGGCAGGAAAGGATCAACTTTAAACACCAACGACCACAACAGTACTGTGCACGAAAAAAAGAATGTCTGATACCGTTCGTGCCCCATAGCCAATGGACCACTTTGCCACCACCCTTAAGAGCAAAGAATAAGAAACAGCATCACTCGAGTTAAATACCTTATAGCACAGTGCTCTCTTCACCTTCTAGCTAACAAGCCAACTGACATGATTACAAAACATGCACTGACCCCTTGAACTTTGACCCCCCTCGTTTGATGAAATAACCAGGACACCTGCATCACAAGGAGATTGATTCCAACTAGTGGTAAGTCACCCAACTATAACTTTGGCATCGGCTGGAGCAACTTTAGAAGGGAGCACATACTCACAGTTCAGATATCCCATACCGTGAATTCGTGGCGAGGAATTCATTGTGAAAAGTCTCTGAGGCATGACATGCTAAAAGTTGCATGTGGTTTCAACAAATTCATGCCACAAAAAAAGAAGCTACATTGAACATAAGTATTTTCTTGATATTGGATTTCCAATAAGAACCATAAAAATGAAATTGAGAAACACATCATGAAGGATGCACAGCCAAACTGAAAACACAAAATTTTATGCGATCCATTCAATTGCTGAAGTTCTCAACTGGAAAAAACAGGTGAAGTAAACAAATGGATCACGTTTAATAACACTAAGTGTAACCGACATAATTAATAAAATTCACAAATCACTAATGTTTTTGTTAGTTCTCAAATAAGAATTTCTGAGTCTCTCTATTCATGCTTCCAAGCATACAAAATCAATGAAAAACCAAGATTTTGTGATCTGGAATCCAGAAATCTCTGGGAGAAGGACCATGGCAACACATTTGGATCTGAAAGCGGTTGGCTAGCCCGCAACTTCTCAGCGGAGGAGCAAGTCTTGAACATAAAAACAGCATTTCCAACTGATGTACCAAAGAGCCAGTTATGTACATCCCAAAACAATTCAATTGCTAGCCCATCAACCAATATGGTATGGTTCCCTCGGAACTTCCACCGGAGTTGCTTCACCTGCATCACTGTCTTACAGTCCACACGAAGCAAAAGACATGGGTCACTGACACCAATCGTGTCACATTCAATCACGAGATCATGAATTTGACCATTGTCACAAAACTGAGCCTTGGTACGGAACGCTTTCTTGCCAAAAACATGCTCTCTTTTTGCAACAAAAACAGAATTGGAAGGAATAGGAGTAGCACCAGTTTTCTTGAAAGCTTCTTTTCTCATATCCCCAAGAAAGAGAGCCATTTGCCTATCCACAACAACAGCAACATAAAATCCCTCTGATGGCTCAGGCCCAGATCCAAATTTAGCTGATGAAAGGTCCCAATATACATCAATTTTACAAGAATATGCCTCTAAACTCTTCGACCCTTTTCTTTTTGAGAACAACCACGGTTTAATATCAACCTTACATAAACAATGATTTGCAGAATCATCAATCCCTACACTTAGACCTTGACCCATCAAATTCTTACTCCATGTAATAGTGATCAAGCAAGACCGGCCTCGAATTCGACATTGATACACACAAGTAACCAAATTCTGTGCATTTTTACTTGTATTTGAAGACGAAGAATCAGCCACTTGTACCCCATTTTCACCAAAACAAGATGGGAAATCTCTCATTTTGACACTAAAAGAACTGAACTTTTCTACTCCAAAAGTCCCTCTAAGACTTTTCACAAACACTTGCTCCCAAATTTTGCAGCTAAAAATAACACAACAGAAAAAAACTCAGAAACTGAACTAACAGTAAATAAAAAGCAAAACTAGAAGTTAAGAAAAGAAAGGGCTCTTGTCTCAAAAACCCACATAAGAAATGCTTCAAAAACAGCTAATCAAGACTTGATTTTGATCTGGGTACAGTCTAGTTTGATGCATTTCTGAAAGAAGCAGTAAATGAAAAAAGCTTTAAAAAATCCAGGGAAAAACTGCTAGCACATCTAAATTGAAGACAAAAATGAGGAATGTAGGTAAGTACTGGTGGTAAAGTAACTGATGAAAGAAGCAGACTTGTTTCACTGTCAATGTCATCTCTAACAATTTAAAATCAAAATTTAAGTTTTTATTACAAAAAAAGAAAAAGAAGAAGATCAACAAACATGTATACCTCAGGAAAGTGACAGCGGAAATAACCAAGGGAACAAAATAAAAAGCAAACTGTTACTTATTTGGCAACTGTGTATTGCAGGAAAGGCTGGTCTTTGAAGAGCACTCTACACTGAGAAAATTAAAAAGCATCTCTCTTTCCTTTTTCTTTAAGGTCTCTCTCAAAGTCTCTCTCTATCTCGACTTTCTTTTTTGCCATGTCATGTTCACATGTAAATAAGAGTTAGAGACCGAGCCATTTATGCAAGACAGGCGGGGGACTGAGTTGAAACCTTCTGTTTCATGGAAGGGGCCATAAATATGCAAGCTTTTTTTAGGCTTCAATTTTGCATGTATTTAAGGATTTTAAGGAAGAAAATGAGAAGCCAAAGAAACTTTTTTGCGGAGAGAAACGGTTCTTTAATGTGGGGTCCAACAAATTTAATGCAAGCACGACGTCACGTTTAATTGAGTTTTCCTTAAAAAAAAAAACCCTTGGTTCGTGGGAGATAAAGATTTCACAAAATAATTAGTACGCGGGCAGATCAAAAGTTGGATTCAATCCTTTAAAAAAAAAAAAAAAACACATGGATGATGTTAAATTTTAAATTGAAAAGTAAAAAAATATAAAATAATGCATCAAAAGCTTATTAACGTGTTTAACAAAAATAATAATATTAAAAAAATATTAATGTAAATGATGCAAATAAAAAAAAAACAAAATCTAGCAAGCTTATTCAGCATAAAAAATTTAAATTAAAAATAAAATAACTTGTTAGTGTATTAACTCTGTTTTTTATTTGTTTAGTGTTGATCTATGTCGTGCGCTAATGAATGGTCTTTCTTTCAAATTTAATCATGTTGAAGTTGGTTAAGTGTGTGCCATTTGACCAAGAAGCCCCATCGTGATGGTCAACCTATTCTTTAGCTAAGAAAAAAATCAAGGATATTATTGTTTCAACCCTTGCCTAACTCGATGAGTTGGTTCAGCATGTGTCATTTGACTAATGGTTTGAATCGCGACCCAATTGCCCCTTTCAAAACCCGACTTGACTCTAAAAAAATTTAAGAGAGCTGTCATTTCAACTCTTGCTTAACTCGATCAGCCTTAAACGTAAAATAACAAAATATCAAAAAAAAATCACTAAAAAAAAAGTTTAAAGAGCAAAATAAAAAAACTTATATCATATTGAATCTACCCCAACCAACTTGATTTAACTTGCTAAATGTATGGGTAATGTCATGACATGATTATAATGAGATAACCTAATTTAGCCAGCCATCCTTTCTGTTTCCCTTCCTTTCCTTTCTCCCCTGTTGGGCCTTCATTGGGCTCTAAAAAGATGAAGTTTGTGACCAAACTCCATAGCCACAAAAAAACAAGGGACCATAATAAAAAAATCCAAGAGTTATCATAGAATCAGGGATCAAATGAAAAAAAATATATATATATGTCTTTCATTTCCCTTCACTTCCTATCTCCTCGATTGAGTTTTCATTAAACTTGAGCAGAATGAAGTTTGAGAGCAAATAAAAAAGCTATAAAAGAATTAGGGACCAACTTAAATAATAATAGTAGTAGTAATCAAAGAAATAAGAATTGAATAAAAAAAATATAATTAGAGGTTGAATTAGAAAAAAATGGCTAGCGCATGAAAAACATATGCCAACGTGTGAGGAAGCCATCACATTTGGGTGACATGTGTGACTTCCTTCGAGATCCAATACCATTTTTCTTTGATGCTATTGAAATTGTTTCATCATGTTCTTCATTCTACGATAACACATGTAGTCAATGAAGGCATAACTTGACTCGGATATTTTTTTTTTTTTATCTTCTTTCTTTTTCTCTTGATTTTCATTCAAGAACTGGAAAAAAAAAAAACTTTTGTAGCCTTCCGTAATAGTTTGTGAGTAAAGTCACGGTGAATCCTCAAGCAAATTAGTTTTCGTTTTTATAACAACCAGAATTAGTTTTTTTTTTATATATAACTAGTTTGATTCCCACTCCACGCTACGGGATGAAGCTTTTTTTTTACTCAATGGAAAAATAGTGCAAGCATAATTAATTTTTTTTATCATAAAAAATCTAATTAATTACAAACTAAAAAAATTATACATGTGTTCAATAAAAAAAATCAAGAATTAAATGTATTGATAAATAATAATAAATTTGTTGATTTTAACAAAACAATTCAGTCAAAAAATTAAGATAAAGATGTTATTTTTAAGAAACAAAAAGGTTAAATATTTGTTTCAGTTTAAAATTAGATTTTAAAATTTTAATTAGTTTGAATTAATAAAATAAAATGTTATTTTATTAAATCAAACATTAAATCAATATCAAAAACTTGTTTTTATATATCTCCCTAGGGCGTAATTCTTATGCCACTTAATGGACGCAGGCCTCGTGAAAAGAAAAGAAAAAAAAACGTGTACAAGCAACTTTTGTTATTTTAATGGTTTTTACACACCAATATTATTTAGAGGGTGATTCAGAATATAATAACAATTATTTTTCAAATTATTATTAATTAACACGTGCACAAGCAGCGTTATATAATCTTGCCATTAGAGCAAATTAATCTTCTCCTTGGCGGGGATTATCCTCCATTTTCTTTAGTATCTTTCATTTCAGGCATGGATAATAAAAATTGATTTATTATTCTAGTTAAGCTTATAAACAAAAATAACTTTTGAGGACCCGCACGATATGAGAATATAAAGGATAGACATGAATATATGCACTAAGTAGTTTGCATGTTGGAGCATATTTGATATTGTAGTAATAGTTGTTTTTTAAAATGTATTTTATCTGAAAATATATTAAAATAATATTTTTTTTATTTTGTTTAATCATTTATAACATTAGTATATGAAAATGATATAAAAACATTTAATAAATAAAAATGTAAAAAATATATTTTTTAAAAAAAACTTCTAAAATAGAAAATATAACTTAGACTATAAAATGAAAACACGATTGTTTTTCTCGTAAGGTGCCCAACAAAGAGTCTTCATCACTCATCGGCATGCCAGCCTCATCAGAAGCCTTATTTTGTAGTGAATGAGTTGGTATTCTATATATGATCTGGAGGTGGGATTCGATTCTGAACAATGGATATGGTATGATCTCTCTTTTTCCCTTTAATTATTTGTTGTGATTATAAGAAATTAATGGTTGGCTAAATATTAGTCAAATATCCTTGCCTTTATTCTGTGTCGTGTTTTATTCCTCTTTTTTTTCTCCTTTAATCCCGGCTTCACATCTTATGCCATGGTGTGATCAAGCAACTAAGGAGAAAATAATTTCAAGAATTTAATTGCTTGCTATAAAGTGATTGTTTGGTATTGGTAATGTGGTGCAGAGATAAATGAAAAAAAAATGAAAAAATATGTTTATTTTTATGTTTTAAAAATATATTTTTAAAAAAATTAAATTTTTATTTTATTTTTTTTACTTCAAATTAATTTTTTTAGTGCTTTCAGATTATTTTAATGTCTTGATATAATTATAAATAAAAAATACTTTAAAAAATAACTAATATCATATTCCGAAACCTCCAAAATCTTCAATAATGTCCATTGAAAGCTCAAATCTTATGTACTAATGTCTATAATTGATGATATATTTCCTTCTCCATGTATGATTTTATATTACCTACCATCTTTCCATCTTTTCGAATAAAATATAATAAATAGTAACGAAAATATTTTCTTAGATCAAGTATTTAAATTAAAATAAATAAAATAGAATTTATTATAGTAAAAAAGAAAAACACTCTCTCTTTCCTAGAATATATGTATAATTAGTAAACATATGATGTGAAAGGGGGAAAAAATATTTTTTTTTTCTAATTATTGAAAAAATATATGTATAATTGTTGTGATTATCGTTTTTTTCGGAGTCGAGGTAGCATTGAAGTTTGTTAGCAGAATTCTTAAGAAAAATCAAAGAATTCTTTTTTTGGAATCGATTGCTATCTTAAATAAAAAGGAAAGAAAATATTACTCAGATCATTGTCTGTTTTTTTTTTCTTTTACAACTATAGCTAGTACTCTATATTAATTCAACTCATATATCCCTTGAATCAACAAGGACTGCCTTGTTTTTGTATTATTGCGTTATCATTGTCTGTTTATTATTTTTATTTTAAAAGTATTTTTTTAATTTTTTTTCTTTTCAAATTAATATTTTTTTGGTATTTTCAGATCATTTTGATGTACAAATATCAAAAATAATTTTTTTAAAATAAAAATTATTATTTTAATATATTTTCAGATAAAAAATATAAAAAAAAAACAACCAAAACAATACTAATCATCCTAAATTGGAAATTGATGGCTACGTATCATTATTTATGTTAGGAGCAAAAGTTACTGTGATTTTACCCCGGTTAAAACTATTTAATTTACCTAGGACGTCATTAGATTTTACAGTATATATATATATATATATATATATATATATATATAGTTACTGTGATTTTACCGGGGTTAAAACTATTTAATTATATATATATATATATAATAACATTAAAAATATTAATTTAAAATTATTTTTTAAAAATATAAATTTTAAAATACAATCCAATTACATTCTCAAAGTACATCCAAGTTTGTATTCCAATTTCATGCAGGATTATGTGATGTAAACACAATTTTGTTTTCAAAGAGTATGTGATAACTTACCTATCTTCCTATCTTTTCCAATAATAAAAAACAATATTTTTGTAATTATTTATATGAATAGTTATTTTTATTCTTAGTGATTTTGGTATTTGCATCTGTAACAAAAATATCTTAATCTCTTAGAAGTATTTAAATTGAAATAAATAAACTAGAATTTATTATAATAAAAAAGAAAAACACTCTCTCGTTTCTAGAACAAGTGGTCATCATAGAAAAAAACATAAAAATTATAAATTAGAAAAAAATTAAAATTTATGCTCAACTTATAGAAAATCAGCGAACCTATGCTTTGAAAGGAAAAAAAAAGATTTTCTTTTAGTTTTTGAAATATATATATAATTCTTGTGATGATTTTTTTTCCGGAGTGAGAGGTAGTATTATGAAGTTTGGTAGTAGAATTCTTAAAAAAAATTCTTTTTTGGAATCAATTGCTACCGTAAATAAAAAAGGAAAGAAAATATTACTCCAATCATTCTCTCTGTTTTTTTTTTTTTTTTGACAACTACAGCTAGTACTCTATAATTTAGAATTCAAATCATATGTCCCTTAAATCAACAAAGACGACGTTGTTTTTCTTTCGTTGTTACATCATGCCTAAGCCCTAATGGTCTTAAAAGTTCCAAAAATTTATAGGCTATTCAACGGTACGAAGCATTTGGTTTGGAATCCAATCATGGAAATTGATGGCTACATATTTTTATTTATGTTATGAGCAAAAGGTAGACACCTGCTCTGATTTGATTGGTGTTAAAACTATTTAATTTATCAAGGACATCCTAGATTTACTGGGTAATGGTTAACGCAGTACCTAAGAATATAATATTTTTATATTTTAAAAGTATTTTTAAAAAACTTTATTTTTTTATTTTAAATTAATATTTTTTTAGTATTTTTAAATATATATCAAAAATATTATTTTAATATATTTCTAAATAAAAAAATATTTTAAAAAATAATCACAACTATAATACTAAACATGTATAGCTTCAAATTTTACATGAGAGGATTTGATGGTGTGGTGGCCAGCCAAGTATTCCTTGTTTTGGCTCAGCTGTTGAAAAAAAAATTTCCTAATTTTTTTAAAAAAATATTTTTATTTTAAATTAATTTTTTAAAAAAATATTTTAAATTATTTTAATATACTATTACTAAAAATAAATTTAAAACAATATTGTGCAAATCACCCTGACATGTAAGGACATGACAACACAACCTCATATTATTGTGTTAATTGAGGTGGTTTGTTAGTACTTCACGGACCGATGGAGACACGATATTCACTTGTACCACCATGTTTGACTTGTTGTTTTCTATGCCTTAAATCTTTTAGTCTGCTTTTTTTTTTTAGAAACTTATATTTTTATTATTTGGAGAATTATTTAATAATCTTTGGTAAAATTGAAAGTGAAACTTACTGTGTAATATCAACTCTCAATTTCTAATATATTTTTTTATGGAATTTTTAATTTTGACATGTAATTTAATAATCTAGGCCTTAGACTTCAATAAATAATAATAAAAATAAAGAGCCTAGGAGCAACTCATAAGTCCATCATGTGATGTGCTCATGCTTCAAGCGAACACAGCCAACATAGGTACAATTACCACCGTATTGTTTGCATAATG
The DNA here is from genome assembly GCA_033617975.1 of Populus alba x Populus glandulosa. Lineage (NCBI taxonomy): Eukaryota > Viridiplantae > Streptophyta > Magnoliopsida > Malpighiales > Salicaceae > Populus > Populus alba x Populus glandulosa. The sequence continues at coordinate 2,703,813 of CM066155.1, read as the reverse complement.
TATCTGTATTTTATAGGATAAAGTCTATGTAACTCTATATTGGCATGGTATGGGGCTTGATTGGACCAACTCAACATTGGAAGGAACAATAATTTAATTAACTATTCAAATACTTTATGGAGTGTTCCACAAATCATATAATAAACATCGTGCATCGACTATACTTTATGTGTAATCTCCTCATTGGAGTTATTAGCCATGTTGTCCCTTTAGGCTAGGGTTCATGCACCTCTAAGCATCCCTTTCCCTAAGGTAAAAGCATAGTTACAATAACCAATTCCATTTAAAATCTGGCTTGTCACTTAGGCTTTTATAGATCAACAAGTTGACTTAAGCTTTTATTAAAAAAAGAACAAATAATTTTAGTATTTTTTTAAATGTGATATTATTTTAGTAAAAAAAATTGATTCGTTGTAAAATCTTTTCAGGCTGGGTTTCGAGCGGTGAATCACTTGTCAAATAACTATCTCAACCCAATAGCTTAAACTGTTAAGTGAGGTCACAAGATATGATTTATATTATCCTCCAACGCATCCCTTAAATGAAAGTTCTTTGAACTTGAAATTTACATAGACCCATACTACATTGTATTTAATTTTTATCAAATAAATAAGGATGATGAAATTCAAACTCTTGATCACTTGATCATCAAAACTCTAATATCATATCAAAAAATCATCCTTATCTAATAACTTAAACTGTTGGGTAAAATTTCAAAATATAATTTATATTATTATGTAATATCACTAAGTTAATTTATTATCTTAAGTCAATTTTTATAATTATTATTTAAAATAAATTGATAATCTTAAAACTCAAAAAATTAAAACATCATAAAGTTTGTGGATATGAAAAAAGAAGAGACAAATTTCGAAAGAAATACATGCAAATATACAGAGGAAGCACCAGATGGTTCAGAGAGTGGGACATTCACGCGAGAACAACGGGGAGGAAAAAGGAGTGCTGAAGGGCAAGGTGCTTTGTGAAGCTTTTGCCCTCTCTGTGACCGCTTTGGTACTTTTTATCATATCTTTGATCTTTTTGTTCCGTTCCTGCTGAGGTTGCAATCATGGATACTTCCACATTTTGATGTGGATATGTATATTTATAGCCTTGATCTTCAACTTGATAATTCCCTATTTATCCATTAGAAGATTTGTGTGTTTGTTATTAGTTGTTTTTAAGAGTATTTTTTATTTTAAAATATTTTTTTTTCAATTTTTTTTTAATATTATCACATCAAAAACCATTGAAAAACAATAAAAAAAGATCTTGGGCACACCTCCAGCTCCAAGCAAGATTGCCTAATCTCCTTGTCCAATGGAACTTGAACAACAAGACTGATGGTGATGATTTTCTTTATTGGGAGTTGAGCTTTGTGAAAAAAATATTAAAAGCTAAAAAAAGAGATTAAAACATTAACATTCAGATTGACATTTTGGCATTGGAGTAGCAATCTTTTGATCTTTTCCTTTTAAACACAGTGACTGCTTTAAGGGTCCCTTTTCGACTTGTTATCTTTGGGCCACATTTCCTGGGCTAGGTCCATGGGTGGGGTAAGCTTTTCAGTTTGAGCCCAAATTTGAGCACTGTCACATTTCCTGGCATGATCATTTGCTTTTTTCTTAATGCTGGTTGTTTGTATAATATATTTTTAATAAAAGAAAGAAAATGTTATTTATGATATAGAATTTCAATGATAAATATCCCCACTTTATTGCATGATCTAGCAAGTTTGGTTTATATTATATTATAATTATAAAACTTGTCTAATTTAGTGAGAAATTTAATGATATATTAACCCGGATCGAGTTTTATTGAACCATTTTAAAAAATAAAATGATATTTTTTTTTATTTTTACATAAAATTCAGGTCAATATAATTATTAATTTTTTCCATATAATATACAATGCTCTCATCCTAAAAAAAAATATGCAAAAAAAGAAGAAAGAAAACCATATCAATTAAACAATGCTAGACCAAAGCTTGGGTTATGGACAGGGTAGATTGACATAGAACAATAAAAATAACAATGCCTTATTTATTTTGAAATTAAAATAAAATTATTTAAAAAAAAAATTTAGAATGAAATTAAGTTTTGATTGGTTTAGAGGTTTACATTTAATTTCAAGTTAATCTGATTAGCTCTAGATTGAATTTTTCTAGAATTGTTTTTTATTTTAAACATATATTAAAATAATATTTTTTATTTTTTAAAAAAATATTTTTAATATTAACACATTAAAATGATATAAAAACATCAAAATCATATTATTTTAAAATAAAATAAAATTTAATTTTTTTAAAAATATTTTCGAGATTTAATGTCAAATATTCAGGGGTGGGTGGAACAAATCCCAAGTAGAGTTGGTTTTAATAAATATAAGGAAAAACAATTATTGGATACCACGTGCACTTGCCATTTATATCTAATTTAGCAAGAAATAATGTTGTTGAAAATATAGTTTGGATGTTGTTTGAGATTTTAGTATAAGCGTTTTTAAAATATCTTTTATTTTAAAAGATATTTTTTTATTTTAAAAATTTATTATTTATATTAATATATAAAAATAATCTAAAAATATTAAAAAATGATTTATAATAAAAAAATTTAAATTTGAATAAAAAACAGTTTAAAATTAACTTTCAGAAAACGCCTTTAAGACGAAGATAATTTCCATCGTTGGACCATCTTAGCTGGACAACCATATCTTGTTAAACTCCATTGCTTGTCTTCATTAACAATGTCACATTGGCTATAACAATATCTTGTCAAACTAGTCACCTTTCTTGTTGTTTTGTTCTTTGAGAGAGAGAGGCAGGTGGTTTTGGTAGCTACCTAAGATCGAAATCTGTTTTATGGTTCACTTTCTTGCGTACTTCATTTTTGTTTCTTTATATCTTGTTTGTAGCTTAGAGAGAGGGAGGGGATTTAGTTTGGTGTTCAGGGAGAGATAGAGATGATGAATCATGAGTGCTGTCTAGTTATGGATGCATGGATAAGGGAAGCACAAGAGGCAACAAAGTTGGTGGAGGACATAGAAAGCAGAATAAAGAACAAAGACTTAGCCGAAGAAAATAGGCTCAGAGACATTGCTCAATCGAAGCTAATGGAAGCTGGAGTCAAGCTTGATCGCCTTGAATCACTCCTTCATAACCCACCTTCAAAGCCTGCCTTGTATGTTCCATATCCTTCACATCTTGCCCTTATGGGTGTTTCTCTACTTTATTTTGAAACAGTCTATAATTTCTGTTTCTGCTAGTGTTTTACTGCTGTTTATTGATCTTCCATCTTCAATTTCTCAAATGTTAATCTTCTGATGCTTGATATACTTCACTGTATCATTGAGCGATTAATCCTATTTTCTTGTTGTCTTTTTGTAATTTGAGTTTCTATGAATTACACTTTGAGAATGGAAGGGAAATCAGCAATTATTAGTGGGTTTGAACTGAAAAGACTCTTCAGTTTTTCCCAACATAAACTGCTGTAATCTGTGTAACACTTGAAAGCATTCATCAATCTAGCACTCAATAAGCGTCCATAAAAGTAAATAATCTGTTGCAGCAGTGGTTTTACAGAACTAGAGAAGATTCGGAATTTCGATGGAAAATGCTATCGGATTTACAGCTAAGAACACGAGCACTGGCTCTCCGTCTCTATACATCAACAAAGAGGTACAGCTGGTTTCATGTCCTCATTCCTCTTGAATGTTAGCTGCAGAAAAGTAAGGATCAATCTTTAAATTGGTTTGATCTTGGTATGTGCATACAGGGCAGGAGGTTTTCTGGCTTCAACTACCACTGGAACCAGTAGAGCAACCAACAGCCTTGATCAAGGTAATACTTTAAAATTTAATGTATGTGGTCAAGCATATAAATCTCATGTCACAGCATTGCTATTCTGCAACTTCAGTGAGAATAAACATACTGAAAACTTAGTGTCATTACCTGGTTATTTCTTTTACTGTAAATGATTGTTTAACCTTAGCCTTGGATTCCTTCATAACAAAACTGGGGCACCCAAAAAGATACTCTAAATATAGTGGCATCTCTGGTCAGATTTATGAGGAAAGAGTTGGCATGGTACGCTCTGCAGTTTATCCAATCATTAGATCCATTAAGCCTCCTTCATACATTGTCTTAAGTGGATTTGTAGCACTTGCCAGTGACCCAAAACTCAGATATTGTAGCTATTTTGCAAGATCAGGCTTGAATCACCACAAACTATTTAACCTTCAGGAGTAGATTTATTCTCCTCTTCAGCAGGTTTCAAGTTCAGTTTGCCGACTGCGGAGACACATCACAATAACTTCCACTTTGCTGTGTTAATTTTAAAAATCCCAACAAAACACACACTACACACTAGTGTGCTCAAAGTTGGCGATTTTGATGCGTGAGAGGTCTTACTTTCTATGCCTTATCAAAAATGGTGAAATGGCAAATATTTTAGCTAACCTATCCAAGGTGTCCTACAGATCAGAAAAGGAAGTTGCTCTCCAAATTCGATCCAGAGCTGCTCACGCTGCTTACTGTAAGTATTTAAATACACAATTAGATGTTCCTAATATTTTCTTCTCATTAGGCTTTTGACACTTTCATGCTGCTTCTCCTTGCAGTCAGAGGATACAACCCAAGATCAAGTGCAGGTACATTCCGTGACTATTCATTCGAGGGTGTTCTACCGTTCAAATCTCCATTATTTTCTTGTTCCTATTATCATCATCATTAATATTTTCTCATAACTTTTTGTGGATAAGCAGTTCAAGGATTCTGGTTCCTTTGTTTCAACAAGTTTAATCAAGAAGGTGTGCTGGACCTTCTGTTTGATTCTTGGAGCAGCTGCACTGCTATTTGTCTTGGTTATAATCTCCGCAGTAATATAATCTACATACTCTGCCTATTGGTTTGCTATTATAGTTTCCTCTTTACAACTTCGGAGCTGCAAGCCTTTTCATTCTATCAGAAAAGTCCCAATATTTCCTTCATGTAATTGTTAATCGTTTGACATTTTAGAATCGACGAACTCTTTTATGGGGGCATGGAATGTATAGTTACATCGATAAGAACAGGAAATATTATATCATCTATTAAAACTTCTGTCGTTGTTAATGCTGTTAACAATTCTAATGCCTTCGAGAAGCATGGTAGGCAAATGTCAAAAGGAGATTTTGTAAACTATGTCAAAAGGTAAATGCTGTGAAGATAGTCTGGAAAGAGAGGTTGTGAATTTGAGATGGACCACGCGTTAAAGCAGAAAAAGAGTTGATTACGCTAGATGGGGAGTGGTGGTGGTTGAAGGAATCGGAGCACTTATCAGTTGACTTATCAACCAAAAAGTACTCTGCTGTCTGCATATCTTCACAGAAGCCAGCACCGACCTCCTTGAGAAAGAGTCCAGGAGATGAGCATTTTGACCAAATTATAGAAGAAACGTAATTCAAAAACCTGAAGAAGTTGTGTTTTCTTATTTGAATGCTTTGCCAGTTTGGTCCTGGTACGCAAATTTACCACAAGTGGTTCTAAGAAATCTCTGTAGCCTACGAGAAATGGCAGAAACTTGAAACAATTTGCCTAAACTAAAGAGCTTCCTGCATGTAAAGAAACAAATGCATATTTTGGATTGCAATCCAATTATAGAGAAAAATCAAATACCATAAATCAAGGACTTTGAATAATTGAAAATTGTAATTTATTTTCATAATTGTTTAATGGTATTTCTATTTATACTTTTTATTGGTTGATTTTATATTATCAATAAAGTTTCTCTTTTTTAGCAAACATTTTCGTGTGTCGAGTTTTAAACTTTTAATTTTTTGCTTTACCAGTGGGTAGCACTATTGCCCATTATTCTCTGCCTACCATTAGTTTTTTTTTTTTTTACTTTCTTTTCTTAACCTTTTTGTTTTTGTCAATTTTTAAAATAATCATTGAGATTTAAATATTATCTTTAAATATAAATATCAAACCTATGAAATTTTTTGTTCAAAATCTCCGCAAGTCTGAGATGGCCTGAAGATCCAAAGGCAAAGCTTCTACATCAACGTGCAAGCTATTGATGACTCCAATCTTCTATATGAATACTCTGCCATGCACATATATAAACTAGAAAAGGATGATTTTTAGAATGTGGAAAGAATGAGGGGCCGGCAGGATACAACATATGGATAAGAACGATCAAGGGAAGCTTTGCAATAGAACAGTATGCTCAGTTACATTTCAACTGTTCTTTTCTTTGGTAAGAGAATCCAGCTGATCACTGACTCAAGATAGCGATACATGTCTCCCATCCCCTTTGTATTGGTGCTACTAGTTGTTCTTGTTCAACAAGATCGCTAAACTTCATAGTAATAATCAACAAGATCAAACTAATTACATAAAATCTGGGCTGTAGCACAGATCATTAGATTTTGAATACTGTCAACTCTTGCTCAACAGTAATTCATTAGTGAACGTGTTGGTTATCATAATTAGATCAAACTAATTACACAAAATCGGGCTGTAGCTCCAGTGATGTGAGCATGATTTTTGTACATAATTTCATGTAAAAGTGAAAGCAGCAGCCCGACAGGTTTGGTGGCCATCTTTTGACAAGAAAAGGTACCGACAATTTATATGAATTATACGAGTACGAAATTAAACAGTACATATTGAAGAGTGCTATAGAAAGGGGTCTTGTAGTTGTCTGAGGATGGAACTCTCTCCTCTCACTAGTGGAAAATTTGCTTTGTTGAGACAGGGCAGCCACAGGCTATCGGAAATGTGTTCTTAGCATGCATATAGCCTGCTGCTGCAAGCCTGCGAGAGGATTCTTGAGTGTTAGATACATGGTGTTCTGAATTCACTTTTGTATAAGCAAACTAGGCAAACATCTCTCTCTCTCTCTCTGATTTCTTCTCCTCTATATGTTTCGTTGGTTTTCACCTTTCACCTCCATGAAATAGTCAAAATGGGGTGGCTGCAGTCCCTCTTTTCTCCCTTGAAGAAGCTGTGGTTTCGCAAGCATTCAACAGCTCATAAGAAGAGTACGTTCTTGTTCTAGACTGCATCTCTAAGCCTTGTTGATCTGATTTTCTTCTGTTGTTTGCCATTTGTTCCCAGTCTTTGCTTATATACATAGCCAAACACTACTGCATTATTGGTTCCCTTTGACAAATTTTAAGCATCACAGTAAATGAAGCACATTAAGATGATCTACAAGATTTGTGGCTCCATTATTTATGCTGGATTTGCAGCCATACATTTTCAGAAAAGCATATAGATCACACATGATTGCTTACGATATCTTCACATTACCTGGTAGATTAATAATCATGGGGTTTTCTTCTTGCTGTGATCACTGAATACTAGTTAGTACTCATTCCTCCATATCTAATGACTCTGTGCATCTTTGTTTTTCAGGTGAAGATATATACATTCTGCACGAAGACGTCAAGTCCTGCCAGTATGAAGATGTTCATGTTCTCTGGTCTATTTTAGTAGATTCCCAGACACCTCCTCTAACATCCAAACGATGAGCATTGGGGGTTATTGATCAATCAATCAGGGATAATTTCTGCAAAGTTTCTAGAAAGTTGTAATGTTAATAATTGAGAACTCTTTTTTTTTTTTTTTTTTAACTTGCGGTTGGTTAGTATTCTAAAATAAAATAAATAAGAGATAAAAACATTTTCAGTTAAAAAAATAAAAACATAAAATACTTTTTCAAGTAAGTTAAAGAACAAAGGACACGTCTCCCTATCTCAAATGTTTCAATTATTTATATTATGAAATAATAATCAATAGAAAGTTGAACCTGCAGCAGCCACGCCGGGCACCAACATTCATCATAATGCAGTGTATAGACTTTGCACGGTGCCAACCGACACTCATATAAAAGATGAAGCAGAACATTGTAGTTCACATTTATCACGTGAAAATTGCAAAAACACTTTTGAATGCTTTTTTTTTTTTCAACTATTTATTTTTATAATTTTAGATTGTTTTGATTTTTGATATGTTAATATCAAAATAAATTTTTTAAAATAAAAAAATATTATTTTAATGTATTTTCAAATAAAAAACACTTCAAAAAAAAATCTCTACCACAATTATAAACTTTACCAAAAATTTCAAGGTAAGCCATGATCAGTGCTTTGATAATATATAAATATATAATACATAAAGCCTCAAAAACTAGAAAGTATTTTATAACTTATTTTATTTGATATTATCAAATATCAAAAAATAATTTATTTTCTAATAAAATTACTTTTAAAAAAACTATTTTTCACCAAATAAATAGTACTGCATCTCCATTTATTCTTCATATAATATATCAACTGAAAAATCCTAAATCAACTTTGATATCAAAGAATTTTTTTACAGGTAACACCTACCATAAAGTATTTTGGAGCTTCATCAGCTTGCATGGTCAAAATTTTATACAAATGTAATGGTTTTGGTGCAATTTATAATGTATAGCATCAACGCACAATGGCATTATTGAAAGGAATTATTCGAAAGGGAGGGAGGAGTTAAGGAAGAAAGACAAATTTATCTCCCGGTAATCCTTAAACATTAAGAGAATTGAGCCTAAACAATTTGCATGAATGTTTTGTTAAATATTACGATTTCAAAATATACTATAAGTTGATGAATTAGGCCTTTTCAACTGATCATAGTTCCATAAAATATTTTTTTTCAATTATATCATCAATTTTTTTATTCAGTTACAGCATTCCATGCCTAATTAATCACTAAATTTATTAAGGAAAAAAATTCAATAAAACAAATATCAAAGGGTAAAATAAAAAGAAATCTCATGGCCAATATCAAAGTCGATGAGAGGAGCCCGTTGAGATTTTTTGAATTTTTATTGAAAAAATAAATCAAGGTCAAAGAAAAAACAATTCATCATTTAATTTTGTATTTTTGGATCATTTTGAGGGTGAGGAGTTTGAGTTGATAATTTTTTTTAAAAAATTTTAAGAATAGTTATTATATGTCTTTAGATGAAAATAAATTGAAAAATGGATTTTTAGGCTAAAAACAACTCACTGATTTTGCAACTACCACAAAGATGGTTGGATTCTGGCAATCAAGATAATTTTTATTTTTTTTGTCATGGAAGATGATGCTTTGTTTGCTTTTTTTTCTTTTCAATTTTTTTTTTAAGGTCAAGGCATGCAGGCTTGAGTTTTTTTGTAAAGGCCCACATGTTTGGATTGTTTTTTATATTTTTCAAATCCATTCTTTAATATTGTGTTTTTATTGAAATTTTTTTATTGTTTTTTTTCAATTTCATATTTTTTAACATTTGATTGATTTTCAATCGATCTTTATAAATTTTTTTGTTTTGCTTTCTCTAGGGTTATTGCGCTCTCAAAAAAACATTCTTGCATTTTGTTGGTGCTCAATTTTATGATGTCTATTTTAGTTGTCATATAAATAATAATAAAAAATTTATATTTGCTTTTTTTACTGTTATCGTGGTCTCAAACAAACATCCATGTATTTTGTTGGTGCTCAATTTTATGGTGTCTATTTTAGTTATCATATAAATAAAATAAAATAAAAAGCTTTTTTAAAAAACAATCTATTAAACCTAGCGGAATCCGTGTTTTAAATTATGGATTTGACATGTTAATTTGAGTTGATTGAAAATTAGATTTCATAATTTGTTTCTGTTTATTTTGTATAGGATTATTGCGGTCTCAAACAAACATCCTAACACTGGATTTGTGCTCGACTTCGCATGTCTAATTTTTTTTATCTTATAATTAAATAAAAAATAATTTAAAAAGCAAAATTATTAAACTCAGTAAAGTTTATGAACCAGATCATGAGTTTGAAGGGTTAAGCGGTGAAGCCAGGGATAATTCAATATGCTATTGTCTTGAAATTAAAAAGAAAAAAAATCATATTGAATTTCTTATTTAAAATCAAATTATATTTTTGTCGGTCATCCAGATTGTTTTTTAATTTATCAATTCAGCGGGGTCACTTTAGTATAATGTTTACATAATTTAATTTAAAATTCAAGCTAATCAATGAGTAATATGGGGAATTTATAAGATTGATTTGTTTAATTAAATTTAATGATATTATAAAAAAAAAAAGAAGCCTCATGACTTGTACATTCTCTTTTTTATAGTCAAGATTTTTTTGGTCTAATGCGTGGATCTTCTGGTGTTGACTAATTATCAAATTATAGAAGGAAGAGAATAAAGAGTTAATGATTAAGTTGAGATTTAACTCTTTGTCTCTCTCTTGGTTTTCAATTAGAAAGAAAAACCTTAATATTCACTGATAGGCTAGTTTTGTCATCACTGGCAGCTCTTATCTTCTTCCTCTCTTATCTTATCTTTGCCTTCGTGTTTTTTAGTGTGTAAACAACCTAAATCTAAATTTTGATTTGTTGTACTTAGTTTGAAGGGGCGGAGCTCAAGTAAAATTAATTAGTACCAAAAAAATAAAAATAATACGGGTGGAAAATACCAAAAAAAAGAAGTAAAAAGAATTGAGTAATAAATCAAACAATATAAACTTTTCTTAGAACTTTATCCAAAGAACCCATGTATATTACAAAAACAAGCCAATTTGCATACAAGAATTTGGTGCAAGGACACTGGGAGTGTTGTTGCATATGTTTAAAGTGTTTTTTTAATTTAAAAATATACTAAAATAATATTATTAAAATTATTTTTAATATCATTATATTAAAATATTTTTTTTATCTAGATTTTAGTATTTAGAAGTTCACTGGACCTCAACTAATCCAATTGAATTAGGTCAATCTATTAAAAGTAAAATTTTTCTAGTGATGATATATTTCATTTATAAGGCTCGAATTTGAGACCTTATTAAAAGAAACAAACATTAAATTACTTGAATCAATTATCATTAATTATATCAAAATATTTTAAAAATATTTAATTTAAAATAAAAAAATAATTAAAAAAACATATTTAAAACATAAAATAAATAGACTATCAAATACTTGAAAAACTGAAGAAACTTTGCTAGAGAAAGATCATCAATGGTTCCTCCGTATGAAGGTATACCATACACTTATGCGGAACAGAAACTATAACAAGCACCAGTGGTCTAGTGGAGCTGTAATATTGATGTCCATCATTAGCATCTTTTTAGATGAATGCTTAGCCATCTGAGCTAATTCCTTTCTCGTTTTTTCAGTTTTTTTCTATAAAAAAACGTAAAAAAAATTAGTTTATCAAATTATATTAGTAGGTAATTCTTCTTAAAAAATAATATAAATTATATCCTGAATTTTACCTAATAATTTAAGTTATTAGGTTGAAATGATTTTTTGACATGGTATCAAAGCCTTGATGATCAAGCGATCATAAGTTCGAATCTTATAATCCCCATTTATTTAATAAAAATAAGCATAAAATAATATGGACCCATGCAAGTTTCAAACTCAAAAAACTTTTACTTGAGAGGATGTGTTAGAAAATAATATAAAATTATATTATAAGATTTCACTTAATAACTTAAGTTATTAGGTTGAGATGATTTTTTTAATATTAGAATATTAGAAGCATCCACGTCTTAAAAAAAAAGAAAAAAAAAAGGTATAAAACAGTGAGTAAAGTGGCATTGTTAATTTTTACGGTTTCCAGTTTAATATAATTATGGAATAATATAATAATGCTTTTTTCATTTTATAAAAAATCAATAGCCTTATCAAAATTGATTCTAATAAATTATTTTTTTTATAAAATAAAAAAATATATAACTTTACTGTTATTGTATTTTTATTGTCTAATTAAAATAAAAATAATTTATTAAACCCGGATAAAAATTATAATCTAAATTCTTTATTTATTTTTATTTTTTTAAAACACACTTCTTATTTTTATGAAAAAAAAAAAGAAAAAAAAAAAAGGGAACCCGCAGAGCAGAGTATCGCGGAGCCCAAGTCTAGAAAGAATTAAAATGCAAACCATAGAGAACCTGGGAGGACCATACTGTAGGAAATATTGGGCCCCAAAGCTAGATGGGCCCTAACGTCGGCCCTAACAATTTGTTTTTTCTAAAAAGGCCATGGGCTGGAATTCCTGCCCTCGTAGTGAAATGGGATGGCTAGTTCTTGAAAATTGAAATCATTCGCTCAGTGCTTATTGTTAATGATGAATTTTGTGAAGGTATGTTGAATTTTGATTTGCATACAAGTATGATGGAGGTCTCTCTCTCTCTCTCTCTCTCTCTCTCTCTCTCTCTCCCCCTACACACACACGCGTGTGTGTTTTGGCATAATTATCTTTCATTATTAAAAAAAGATATTTGTAAGAATTTTTGACAAAGTTTTCGAGTAAGTAAATAATTTTTTAATTGTTTTTTATTTTATTTTTTTATTTAGTATCAATAGAGTTTTCTAGTTTTTTTTTATATAAAGAATTATAATAGCATTTTAACAAGTGAGATTTTAATGGGTAAAAATAAAATATTTTGAGTATTTTTCCATAATTATAATGTTTTTTGTTTTTAAAAGTCTTGACTTGTAATAATTTTTTTATTTATTATTTTTTTAGTTTTTTCTAGTCTAAATCTTGGTATTTAGAAGCTTATTAGACCCTGATTAATCCAATAAAGTCTGGTCGATTCATTAAAAGGTAAAGCTCTCCAAATAATAATGTGTTTCATATAAAAGACTGGAACTCAAAAACCTATTTAAAAGAAACAAATATCAAATTATTTGAATAAATCATTGTTGGTTATTATTTTCTTTTTGTGGCGTGAATAAATAATGAAGTTGTATTAGAAGTTGCCACCTGAAAAATTATTATTTATCATTGTTCTATAAATTATTTTTTGCAAAAAAAAAAAATATTATATTGTGACATATAGAATCTATGTAACATGAATATATATATATACAACGACTTACTTGTTGGAAAACGAAGATTTATATTTTACTCTTAACAAAATTTGAAAATTGGAATGACGCAATTATTAGATGAAAAAGTTTCTTTTTTCTTTTTTATAGGATGGTTAGCGAAAAGTAATCCTGACTCTTCTATCAAAACCAAACTAGACAGAAATAGGGTGCATTTTCTAATATTTTATTATACATTATTGTTACCACCTCATAATATAAAATAAAAAAAATAACTGTTAAAAAAACAATTTTAATCTAATAGCTTAAATTATTAGGTTCAAGATATGATTTATATTATTTTCTAATACATCTTTTCAAATAAAAATCTTTTGGACTTGAAACTTGCACAAATTCACATTATCTTGTATTTAATTTTTATCAAATGAATAGGAATTATGAGATTCGAACTCATAATTATTTGGTCATTAAAGCTCTGATATTATGTTAAATAATTATTTTAATTTAATAATTTAAATTATTAAATAAAATTTTAAAATATAATTTATATTATTAAAAGATGATTTCACTTGTTTTATAGAAAGATTTCATTATTTACCGTGACAGTGAAATGACATCCATAGCTTGTTTTTAAAATTACTTGCAGTAGATCAAAGGACATTTTTATCCTTTTCTCACAACTTATTAATTATTATATTTTTATTTTTTAAAATTTTAATAAACAGTAAAATAATCAAAATACTTGTACTAAGAAAATACTAACACTGTTGAGCAGATATATGTAAGTCTTGTCATTTGTTTATATACCGTTAAATTATGTCATTGCGCCAAAAAAACAATTTAAGCCATGGAAAAAGGGTATTAGGATATTGTTATTGATTTGATTAAGAATAATAATGTCATTTTATATTTAATTAATATTATTTTAATTAAAAAAGTTAAAGCATGCGTTAGATCACGCTAAAGCATGGAAGGCATCACACTATTTGGGTGGCAGTGGCACATTTGACATCTCTGGATGGTGAAAAATATAATTTTGCTATCTCATTTGATTATTTGTTGTGTCCTCTTTTTCATTAAATGGTATGTATCAGATTACAGTAGATAATTTTTCATTGGTTTATCTTTATTTTTCCTTTTCATTTCACTCTCATACCTTAAAAAATGAACTTTGATCCTCATGATTTTTTTTTTTGTTAAAGTTTTATTTATTTTCAATTTAATCTTTCCATTCAATTCTAATTTTTAATTTTTTTTAATTTGATCATTCTTTTGATTTCTTATTTATTTTCTTGGTTTTTTTGTCAAAATTTTTATGGTTTTCAATTTTATCCTTCAAATCAATTTTATGGTTTATATAATAATAATAATAATAATAATAATAATAATAGTGATAATAATGGTAATAATAGTTATAAGAATAATAATAATTATGATAATTTTATTAGTAGTAACAATGATGATGATAATAACAATAATAACCTCCTCTTCCTCCTCCTCCTTCTCCTGATAATAATAGCAATAACAGCAGCTTATCATTCAATGTTATATTTGTTGGGTATTGAGTTTCACTGTTTTTTCATGCAAAATACTTCTAGTATAATAATCTGGGTTAAGGGTTTAAAAAGTTGATGTGAGCCATTTTTTATTATTTAATATTAGTTTTTTTTTGAAATAAAAAAAGTGATTTTCTTTACTAAAATGATTGTTTATGCTTGGATAAAAGTTGTGAATCTACTAAGAAGAGGGTATTTGAAAGTGCAATAATGATTATTTTTTAAAATACTTTTTACTTAAAAAAATATCAAAATAATGTATTTTTATTTTATTTTTTAAAACTTATTTTTTACATTAACATATAAAAAGAATTAAAAAAATATTAAAAAAATTAATTTAAAATAAAAACATATTGAAATTTATTCCAGAACACCACGAAAAGAAGTCTCCAACCAAAAAGGTCATGGAAGGGGGAATGGATGAACGAATGAACGAATGAAACGTGGTCCAGGAGAAAGTAAACACAATGGAAAAGGATGAGGGAGAGAGCACTTGCTTTTAACTAAACATTCCCATTATTCGTTTGGAAAATTACCTCCCCCCCCCCCCGAAGAAAACAAAATTGACGAGAAAAGATGAAAATATATATAAAAACTGAATTCTCTTTCCTAATTTTGTTAATGCATTGCATTTTTTCATTATAAAAAGATGAAAGGTTTACATCATCACAGATGGTTAGCTTGAGTTAATGTGCTTTCATTATAAAAAGATGGCTAAAATAATGCGCTCCTAACTTTCATTGTTGGTAGTTGATTCTTATTTGAGTATTGAATTATCATTTGATGAATATCTATTTATTGTTGTGCAATATTCTCATTGTTTGCTCTTTTTTTATTTATTTAAATAACCAGGTCCTGGATTTATTCCCATCATCCCAAGGTCTAGAAGTAACTTGGTCATCCGTTGTAAAAATTGTGCAATCTTTGTATCGTGAAGGACCTGGCAAAGATCCCTTCAGACCTGATCAGAGGACACCTGTGAAGAATTTCTTCCTTGCTGGTTCATATACAAAACAGGTAACTCAAATTTCCCTAGACCCCTTAGCTTGATAGAAAGTAGCTTTAGTGATTGCCTCCACAGCTTTCAGTATAAAAGCAACCTGTTAATTAAAAGGGAGCAACAAAAGCAACCGGAGAGATAAGCAATACTTGCTTTATTTGAGTGAAAATGTGAAAAAAAAAAACTAATAAATTAAGCATGGTTTCTGCATTGAACAGGATTACATAGACAGCATGGAAGGAGCGACCTTGTCCGGAAGACAAGCTTCAGCATATGTATGCGGTGCTGGGGAAGAGTTGGTAGCTTTGAGGAAGACACTTGCAGCTGTCGAATCTCAAGATGGCACAAAATCTCAAAATTTATTTGATGAGCTCAGTCTTGTATGATCCCATCACACATCACACATCACACATCAAAGCTGTATGTGTATGGTCTCAAATGGCTGTAATAAATAGGTTTAAGTTTATGATTTATGTAATTCTAAACGCTGCCTATGTAAATATTAGTTTCAATTATGAGGCAATCTAGGTGTTTATGCTATATCCCTTTGATGTCCTGTCATCGGCTTTGGTCGGATTCGAACTTGCTTCATTAAAGCTATCGGATATATAATTGTTAAGTTAATTTTAATTGATTATGATATTTAGTGTTTGTTTGATATTACTGTAGTATATTGTTTGAAAAAATAAAATTTAAAAAATATATAAATTATAGCTTTTTTTAACTAAGATTTTGAGAGATATTTTAGTGTAATTTGTGTAAAATTATGATGAGTGTTTATTAACTAAATTTTCAAATCTATAATCTTGGTAAAATACAGATTGTCCTACACAAACAAAAGAGCGAGACAAATATTGTGTCTACAATGGATTGAACGAGGGTTTTTTTTTTTTTTTTTTTTTTTTTTTTAAGATCCTTGGAGCCTCCCTCTTTGAGAAGAAAAACACTTGACGATAATGGGAAAATGGACAACATCAGAAAGAAAATAAATGGAGGTTAGGGGTCAATGCTGCCATGCCATGCCCCGCCATTTCAGATCTACATAGGTGTCCAAATTCTAACAAACTTCTATAAGCAATTCTTCTTTTATTTAAAGCTTACGCAATATACAAATTTTTTTCCCTTGAAGAATTCTATGCACATGGAGGACACAAGCCACCAGACAAATATTGTGTGGAATCCTGGAAATAGCTGATTAACATTTTGCCACATGGAAAGACAACAGACTTTGAATGGCAATGGCAAGGGAAAGGGCAACTTCATACATATATGTGTTCATGAGAAAGATGGCCTAAACTCAAATTACTTGAAAATATTCTTGCTGCTGCAGGTTTTGAGATGACAAATGGTTCATTTCTCTTGCTCTCATTCTCTCCTAGAGCAAGGAAGCTGGCCAAAGAAACAGATTCTTCTCTTGAAAATCTCTCCTAGAGCTAAGAGTGTAAAACAGCAGCCTTCTGCTAGCATCAAATACGCACAAAACAGTGTCCAACCATTGACGCAAATCACAATAGCAAGAAATCAACATCAAAAGAGTAAAAAGCTTCAAACAAACCCCACAAAATTGTTCAAAACACAAAGTTGATTTATCATTTTTAATGATTCTTCTTTACATAACTGCACATCAACATTAAAAGGGCAAAAAATCATCATCCAACACAAAAACATTAAACGCCCATAACAAAGTCATCATTCAAAGCTCAAATCACACACAATGTCTTACTTTACTAACTCAAACCCATCCCCTGCTTCCTTCTCAACTTCACTCTTAGCAACCTCCATCTCTTCATCAAAGAAGATATCCCATTTCCCTTCCCACTTGATAAAAAAACTCAGTATCCTCAAAATACTTCACTCTATGCACATCCCCGGCCGGCGTAAACAAATAATCACCGACACCCGGATCCTATCTCGCTTTCTTACTCAAATTCCACACTCTTTTACTCCCTTTTAACACCACCAAATCATGCCCAAATCTATCAATAATCTCGATAGGGTCCAATTTTCTGTTCTTCACCAGACAGCAGAGCGCGAACGCTCTTGTATAAATCTCTTGCACCAATTATTGGCATTTCTCTGAGGGAAATGTCCAACATGCATTCTATTTCTTCGCTCCATGTTGGTAGAGGGAGGTGGGGTTGTGGCCGCGGTGGAGGAGACGGATGTTTCGGCCATTGGTGGTGGAGATTTTTTTGGTGTCGTGAAGGAGACAGGACAGCGAAGAGTTACTAGTGATCCTGTTGGAGGAGCATCACCTTAGACGTTAATAATAATTATAATAAAGGACGGGTTAAATCTAAGATTCATGTAGACTAATCATTCAGTTTATTTTATTTTATTTTTGGTGGGGAAAAAAAAAGTTTTATGTCACACATTGCCTATATTTCTCTTTAAAGATCAACTTATTAAATAATCTTGAAGTTGTTCATCTTCACAAGAAATACTGCAGTAAAAAAATTAATACAAAAAATAAATGAAAAACTTCGAGGATTAGTGGGAGTTGAATGAATTCAAAATTACCTTCATGAGAATTTTTTAACAGGTTCATAAACTTTGACTGTTTTTCTTTAATCAAAACGATAAAAATCTTATTACCACAACTACATGGTCAATTATGTTTGTTCCTTATTTTTTTTAAAAATTTAAATGTTGAAATTAATACCTACAAAAATTATTTCATTACCCCTCATTTTTTTGTTGAAATTAATAGGTATACATATTTTCAATATCATGGAGTATCATAATATTACGAGAAAGGGCAGAGAAATAATACTGTACTAAAACATATTAATCGTTGAAGAAACAAAATACAAAGCGGCGAAATAATTTATTACAAACAAAGCTACGAAAATTGAAACTAACATAAGTAGAAACAATCACATGCTACATAATTATAGAAAATCTTTTGGAAAATTCTCAGCCTGTCACAGTTGTTTGAGGCATCAGATCTTCCAATGTTATTGCGGAGAATGACTTTGGCAGCGAAGGCCATCGAGCTATGAGCTCCGAAGCTACTTGTCGCATGGTTGGCCTGGATTGGGGATTGGCAAGCAAGCATGCAAATGCTATTTTGATAATGGAGACCAAACCTTCTGCAACTTGGTTTTCAGGAAGTGGGATACGTTGGTCTATCACATCCTTCAACAATGCATGCTGGTTGATTTGTGAGCACGACGAGGAGGAAAATGCTGATGCAGAAAGAGATGAGATGAGATCACCCGGATGCATTCCCATTATTACTTCCATTGTGACCACTCCAAAGCTGTAGACATCGCACTTCTCGTTCACTCTCATTGTGTAAGCTAGCTCTGCAAAAATTCTGGTCATTGTTTCATAGTACTGGCTGTATCGTACTGCTAATATGACAATTTATTCTACATAACCTTTAGAGCATCCAAAAGCAGCCCTCCATTTTCATAGTACTGGTTGTATTGTTCTGCTAGTATGTCATAATGTTTTCGAGAGCCTCCAAAACATTATGACATATAAACAGAAATTTAGCAATTGATATATATATATATATTAAGAATGAAATCAAGTATGTACCTGGAGCTGTGTATCCAAAAGTGCCAGCAAATGAGGTCCAGTTGGTTGAGTCAGGCATCAAGAGCCGAGTTATCCCAAAATCCGAAACATGAGCCTCGTATTCCAAATTTAAAAGAACATTGCTGCTGGAAATGTCTCGATGAATGATCGGAGGCGAGCAATCATGGTGCAAATAGGATAATGCATTGGCCACTCCTTTAACAACATTAAGCCTTCTACTCCAATCCAAGCCCATTGCCTGTTCTTCGCTAGATAAATTCATCTTCAAACTTCCCCTTTCTATGAACTCGTAAACTAAAAAAGAGTGCTCCATTAAAGAACAAAATCCATATAACTTCACAATATTTCGATGTCGAATATCTATTAACATGCGAATCTCATTTCTAAAAGTTTTCAAATCCACAAGCTCGCCTTCTCTTGATGGGTGAAGTTTCTTCACGGCAACCACCTGACCTGTTGGCAACATGGCTCTATACACAATTCCGTATCCCCCTTTCCCAATGCAGTTATTGGAGTTGAAATTATTAGTGGCCTGGATGATAGTTTCATGTAGGATCTCTTCCTCATAGCCCCATACTGCAAAACTGAGTGGACTTTGTCGCTCTTCTAAAAGGAAGATTCTTTCTCTACTTGTTTGGTGGCGAAAGTATAAACATCCAACTATGGTAAGTAGTAGAAGTAGACTGCCCAAGAGAGGAAAAAGAATTAAAATGACAATTTTGTTGCTCTTTCTCCTGCTTGTAAGAAGTGTACAAGGCTTTAGACCACTGGCATTTCCACAAAGGCCACTATTATTCATAAAAGCTTCAAATGGAGCTTCATTGAAGCCTTTGATTTTAGGGATAGGGCCCTCTAGTTCATTATAGGAGATGTCTACAGCTGTCAAGCTCACCAAATCTACAAAAGCAGTTGGAATCGAACCTGAAAGTTTGTTGTGAGAGAGGTTCATCGTTTCTAACTGTTTCAATTGCCCAATTTGTGATGGTATCTCTCCTGCCAGAAGATTCCCACTGAGATCTAGATTTCCAAGAAAGTGCAGGAAGCCTATCTCAGATGGGATGCTCCCTATGAACTTATTATGATTCAAGTCCAACTGTAATAAATTTGAGCACTCTCCCAGTTGTTTTGGGATTGATCCACCAAGATTATTAGAAGCTAAATTCAGGACACGAAGTTGAGATAGCATTCGGATTTCAAAGGGAACGACACCAGAAAGATGGTTGTTATGAAGAGTAAGGTTGAACAACGCTTTCAACTGCCTCAATTCTTTTGGAATTGTCCCCTTTAGAAGATTTGATGAGAGATCAATCAGTTGTAGTCCAATGGCCTTTCCAAGCTCTGATGGTATCTCACCGGTGATATTATTGTTTGAGAATTTTAGGCTCACCAAGTTGTGAAAACCTCCCCATTTCCACGTAAGCTCACCAAACAAATCATTGTGACTTAGGTCCACATAGTTCAAGTTTGGGTAGAGGCCAAAATCATCAGAAATATTCCCCGTCAAGTGGTTCCACTCAAGCCTAACTCTAAATAGACGAGTACAATTTCGCAAGCTTTTTGGGATTGGACTAGAAAAATGATTGTTGTTGGCTGCAAAATTTACAAGTAACCCACCAAGGCACAAGTCTCGTGGTAAATGACCAGTGAAATTGTTTGAAGACAATTGCAAATTCATCAAATGTGTGAGATTATTCATCTCGAGGGGCATAGAACCATTGAGATTATTATTGAGCAAACTCAATCCAACAAGGGATTCAAGATGTCCTATTTCCCGAGGAACAGATCCATATAAACTATTTATGCTCAGATCAAGTTCAGTGAGCATAGTCATGTTTCCAATAGAAGAAGGGATGGAACCACAGAGTTTGTTATCAAAGAGATAAAGAATTGATAAGTTTCTCAGATTTCCAATAGAAGAAGGGATACTACCAGTTAAATCATTGCTCGACAATTCAAGGTCACTAAGAGACTGTAGTGATCCAATCTCTGGAGGTATCAAGCCAGAGAGTTTGTTACCCCATAGATAAAGAATGGATAGGTGTTTCAGAGTTCCAATAGAGGATGGGATCAAACTGGTGAGATTATTTTCACTAAGACGCAAGTCAGTGAGCATAGTCATGTTCCCAACAGAAGAAGGGATGGAACCAGAGAGTTTGTTATCAAAGAGATAAAGAATTGATAAGTTTCTCAGATTTCCAATAGAAGAAGGGATACTACCAGTTAAATCATTGCTCGACAATTCAAGGTCACTAAGAGACTGTAGTGATCCAATCTCTGGAGGTATCAAGCCAGATAGTTTGTTACCCCATAGATAGAGAATGGATAGGTGTTTCAGAGTTCCAATAGAGGATGGGATCAAACCGGTGAGATTATTTTCACTAAGACGCAAGTCAATGAGCTTAGTCATGTTCCCAACATAAGAAGGGATGGAACCAGAGAGTTTGTTATCAAAGAGAAAAAGAATTGATAAGTTTCTCAGATTTCCAATAGAAGAAGGGATACTACCAGTTAAATCATTGCTCGACAATTCAAGGTCACTAAGAGACTGTAGTGATCCAATCTCTGGAGGTATCAAGCCAGAGAGTTTGTTACCCCATAGATAGAGAATGGATAGGTGTTTCAGAGTTCCAATAGAGGATGGGATCAAACCGGTGAGATTATTTTCACTAAGACGCAAGTCAATGAGCTTAGTCATGTTCCCAACAGAAGAAGGGATGGAACCAGAGAGTTTGTTATCAAAGAGATAAAGAATTGATAAGTTTCTCAGATTTCCAATAGAAGAAGGGATACTACCAGTTAAATCATTGCTCGACAATTCAAGGTCACTAAGAGACTGTAGTGATCCAATCTCTGGAGGTATCAAGCCAGAGAGTTTGTTACCCCATAGATAGAGAATGGATAGGTGTTTCAGAGTTCTAATAGAGGATGGGATCAAACCAGTGAGATTATTTTCACTAAGACGCAAGTCAGTGAGCTTAGTCATG
Source organism: Populus alba x Populus glandulosa (assembly GCA_033617975.1). Lineage (NCBI taxonomy): Eukaryota > Viridiplantae > Streptophyta > Magnoliopsida > Malpighiales > Salicaceae > Populus > Populus alba x Populus glandulosa. The sequence goes on along the minus strand of CM066155.1, from coordinate 2,681,885 downwards.
TTCCCAACAGAAGAAGGGATGGAACCAGAGAGTTTGTTATCAAAGAGATAAAGAATTGATAAGTTTCTCAGATTTCCAATAGAAGAAGGGATACTACCAGTTAAATCATTGCTCGACAATTCAAGGTCACTAAGAGACTGTAGTGATCCAATCTCTGGAGGTATCAAGCCAGAGAGTTTGTTACCCCATAGATAGAGAATGGATAGGTGTTTCAGAGTTCCAATAGAGGATGGGATCAAACCGGTGAGATTATTTTCACTAGGACGCAAGTCAGTGAGCTTAGTCATGTTCCCAACAGAAGAAGGGATGGAACCAGAGAGTTTGTTATCAAAGAGATAAAGAATTGATAAGTTTCTCAGATTTCCAATAGAAGAAGGGATACTACCAGTTAAATCATTGCTCGACAATTCAAGGTCACTAAGAGACTGTAGTGATCCAATCTCTGGAGGTATCAAGCCAGAGAGTTTGTTACCCCATAGATAGAGAATGGATAGGTGTTTCAGAGTTCCAATAGAGGATGGGATCAAACCAGTGAGATTATTTTCACTAGGACGCAAGTCAATGAGCTTAGTCATGTTCCCAACAGAAGAAGGGATGGAACCAGAGAGTTTGTTATCAAAGAGATAAAGAATTGATAAGTTTCTCAGATTTCCAATAGAAGAAGGGATACTACCAGTTAAATCATTGCTCGACAATTCAAGGTCACTAAGAGACTGTAGTGATCCAATCTCTGGAGGTATCAAGCCAGAGAGTTTGTTACCCCATAGATAGAGAATGGATAGGTGTTTCAGAGTTCCAATAGAGGATGGGATCAAACCGGTGAGATTATTTTCACTAGGACGCAAGTCAATGAGGTTAGTCATGTTCCCAACAGAAGAAGGGATGGAACCAGAGAGTTTGTTATCAAAGAGATAAAGAATTGATAAGTTTCTCAGATTTCCAATAGAAGAAGGGATACTACCAGTTAAATCATTGCTCGACAATTCAAGGTCACTAAGAGACTGTAGTGATCCAATCTCTGGAGGTATCAAGCCAGAGAGTTTGTTACCCCATAGATAGAGAATGGATAGGTGTTTCAGAGTTCCAATAGAGGATGGGATCAAACCGGTGAGATTATTTTCACTAAGACGCAAGTCAATGAGCTTAGTCATGTTCCCAACAGAAGAAGGGATGGAACCAGAGAGTTTGTTATCAAAGAGAAAAAGAATTGATAAGTTTCTCAGATTTCCAATAGAAGAAGGGATACTACCAGTTAAATCATTGCTCGACAATTCAAGGTCACTAAGAGACTGTAGTGATCCAATCTCTGGAGGTATCAAGTCAGAGAGTTTGTTACCCCATAGATAGAGAATGGATAGGTGTTTCAGAGTTCCAATAGAGGATGGGATCAAACCGGTGAGATTATTTTCACTAAGGTCCAAAAGGTTAAGACTTGTCAACAATCCTATCTCAAGTGGAATATTTCCAATGAAATGATTATCACTCAAGTCTAATTTGGTGATTTTGGTCAGGTTACTAATGTGGGATGGAATAGTTCCATAGAGTGAATTGTTCCAGAGATTGAGAGTGAGAAGATTGGGGAAGGATGAGAAGTTGAAACTTTGAAGCGTACCTCTCAGACCAAAATGTGGAAGGCTGAAATTCGCGACACTTCCAGAATTGTCACAAGTGATTCCAAGCCACTTGCAAGGGTTGCTGCCAACCCAAGAAGACAGGACAGATTGGCTGTGGTTGTCATCAAGACTTGCTTTCCATTTTAGGAGAGCCTCCGCTTCTTTATTACCTTCAGTAGCAGCAAATGAAGTTGCAGAGGAATTAGGAGGAAAGGCAGAGAAAGAAGGAAAGCACATTAGAAGGAGAAAAAAAAGGACTTGGAGAAACATTGAGACTGGTTTCTGTAGGAAGGACATCATGTCGAAGGGATATGGTTTGCTATGGAAGATGAAGATCCTAGGCTCCAATGATAGGTATTTATAGAAAAAAAGAAATGGAATATTTGTTGGAATTTTTAATTACAAAATTTCCTATTAATCTTTGTTCTTATTTTACAGACTTTGACATACATACGTCAACAACAGTGACATCAGTTTTTATTGGGTGGAAGATTTGGTAAATCTTGGAAAATTCATTTCCAAGTCCTATAATTTCTAAAGATGCTTAATTGTTGGCCCATTTGTTCAAAATCCATAGCTCATTTCTAAACTAAATAAAAAAAATAAAAATAACTAGGAAAAAAATATTTTGTTTTTTAAAATCTTTTGAATCAGTTTTCTCTCCTTTAATTGAATCGGTGAACAAATCAAAATCTTTCATTAATCGCGGGCTCTCTGAATTAATTGGAATTGCAAGGTAGAGGAGTCTTTCGTTCTGAAATTTCTAAATATTCTGTGTTCTACCTTTCCAAATCATAGGACTCCCTATTAATTGGAAAGTACTATGCATATTGGGGTCATCGTTCCACATTTGACTTGTCCAAAGATTCATGATGTATCTTTTTAACTGCCTTTAGCGCAAGAAAGCAGCTCTGGAGTTGGACAAACCAAATTGCTATAATATAGAAATTCACATGGATTATATACCATATGAATTGCTATAATATTTAATGTTGCCTTTGCAAATTGCTAGTGAGTATGTCAGTATTTTTATGCCTTTCACGCAGCTTATGATTATTTTCACATGGATAAAAATGCATAAAACAAAATTTCTACCTTCTCCTCAATTTCTAACCAAGTCTGTAATGTGGCAAATTTAAAAGACTAACTCTTCGCACCAGAATTATGTAATGTTGAATACCTCTCATTAACAACAATCCATCTCGTTAAATTCAGCAAGTAAATGCTCGATTGCGTTAGAAATATCTATCATTTATTTTTCTTCCTTCACAATTAATGCGTGATTCTGTCTACTTTTTCACTTAGCTGCTTACTTCTCACGCTCTAAATTGGTTACAGTAGGGAAATAATTTCCCTCTGCTTTATAAGCTTTGATATTTTTCAAACGTATACAAATTATCTCTAAACATGTGCTTAACATCTAAGTCATACAAACAAGTCCTACTAAATATAAAATTACAAGAATCCATTTCTACTGCATCATTTTATATCTCTTCTCTATATATATTTTACAATGAAAAAAAAAACAAACATTTCATAATATTATTGTGTTACAATCCATCATCAGTAGTCTCTTTTTCTTTCTTTCCTCTAATTTCGAACCATAAACTCTTTTTTATTTCTTTTTTCATTATCAACATAATTAAATTAAATATAAAAAATTATTTTTTCTGAAAATATAATTTTGAAAACACATAGAGAAATTAAAGGTAAAAAAGGTGTTCTAACACCATGCATGTCTTACATTGACTCGTTGACTCAGAAAATCTTCACGAGGGTGTAACTTTCTAGAATTTATAAACTGACAAGCTATGCCTGCGATATCATGGTGGATCTGATGTAAGTTGTTTTCATGCTTCGCAAGGTTGAATAGTCTTAGAGTAATATAAAATTATTTTTTAAAATTCACATGATAGCTTAAATATTTTGATTGAAATGATTATTTAATATAATATTAGAATTTTAATAATCGAATAATAATTATGAGTTTGAATTTTAATATTTTTATTCTAATTAATAAAATTAAAAATAAAATAATGTTGATATATATAAGTTTTAAATCTTAATTTTTTTTATTAAAATAATTATATTAAAAAATAATATAAAATTATTCTCGAAAAAAAAACACAACTATTGTTGCACCAGTCAAGAAATGTCACAACTAGCTTCTCATGTTAATTAATTACTTAATTATAGTACGCCCACAGCATTATTCCATGAAAGCCTCACCGACCAATAACCTGTTTATCGTGCCCATTGGGTTCAAACTTACTAATGGACTTGAAAGCATTATTCCATGAAAGCATCATGAAGTTGGAAGTTCAACAGCTAGTGAACTCCCTTGGCCCCAGATTGTGCCATGGGGTTTCAGGAAGTCATGTTCTCTTTTGTTTTTTCCTTGGTCTAGTGGACGGAACGGGTCATATATAGCAAATCAAAAGTTCAGAATATCAGAAATTTGTTGCTTGTCTTTATTCTCCAATTTATATAGGCCATAAATTTATCATAAATACCAGGTCATGATTTTGATTACTTTGTTCTTTTCAATATATTCTGGATGATTATAAAAAATAAAATAAAAATGAATTTGATTGCTTTTATGTCCGTTTGTAATCAATCTTTTATCGTGGTCGAATGGTCCGAAGTAGAGCTTTTCTTTGCTTAATGAATCCATCATGAATTGTCACAAACTGTCACATTGCAGGATGTGGACTCTCGGAATTGTCACAAACTGTCACATGCAGAGAAAGCTTCACCAACCAATAAACTGTTATCGTGCTCCTTAGGGTTGAATTTTCAAATGGACTGATGCATCATGAAGTTGGGATTTCTGCAGTTAGTATACTCACTTGGATTATTGGATATAGATTATGATATGGTGTCTCATTATACAACTTGTTTCCCTGCTGCTACCTGTGGCTGATAATTTGTCAAGGCTTTGTAAACAATCTCAAACTAGATTATTTTAAATCCCTGATATATATATATATATATATATTATTTTATACTATGTTTTTTTTTAATGTATTTTGAGCTTGTTAAAAGTTATTTTTATGAGTTTGACATCCAAAAGACTTTGTAAATTAATTGCTAAAAGATAACAATTTTTATATTTTATGTTTCAGACCTTGCTTCTTATGATAGCTTTTTTACTCTGTTATAACTTCAGAATACGAACATGTGCTACATCAAAGATAAAATACACATATCAAGCTTTTCAGGAATGAATGCTCATTTTCCTTTCATTCTTTGCAAACATTATTTGAACATTGTGCAAAGGTAATTAGTTGTTCATGCACGCATGAAGTTAGTTCCCGCATGCCTCTTGTTTGCCCAGCCGGATCACGGGCTAGGGACAGTGATCCGACTAAGCTATCTACTTAGACTCAACCTGAAAAAAAACCAAAAAATAATTAAGATTGGGTCGGGCCAGGCCCCAGGATTAGCTGACCTTATTGATTTGTATTGGCAGAGAAAGTGTTTGCTGAAACACATTTTTATGCCTTACCATTTTATTTTTACCCTTTTATATTTTGATATCTAGTCAAATAGACTATTCCAAATATAAAAAAATTACAAAACAATTCACGGATCCTTTTGAATTTATTTGTGAGTTCCTTATATTTTTTATAGATATTTCACTGTATAACTGATATGTGGATTTTTATTATGAAATGTAAATACACACACATTAATTTTAAAATCATTTACTGGTTTATTTATTAATGTTATAGTCAGGAATATTATATGTTTTTTTATTATATAATATTTATTAACACTATAATTAGAAATATCATAGAGTCAAGAATATTACAAGCAAATATTATAACTTAAAGTTTTCTTCTCTATATATATATATATATATATATATAATGTAAAATATATTTTTTTTACTTTCTGTCCACTATCATTATCGCAGTTGCACTTTGTCTAAAACTTATTAAGTTATTATTTAGATGCACATTTGCTTTAGCTCTTTGTCTGCCATTCAAATGTTCTATAAGAACTTTCCACCAAGTCAACATTTGTTTTCTCTGAACTAGTTATAGAAATTTCTAAGAAATGAACACGGCAAGGGACTCAGTGATCTCTGTCCCCACTATCATTGAATTTTTTCCAATCAGCAATAAATGAGGGCACGACTTTTTTCATTGACTTCAATCTCCAGTTTTTCTAAGCTTCTCTCCATTCCTTGTCCACATTACCTTTCATTTCATCTGTTAAAAAGATATAACTTTCTTTCCTCCACCGTGAACTAATAGGTAATTTTAAATAATGAGAAAAGAAGATATCTAACACTGTTTTTCTATTAAAAAATTTTTGCTATTTTTTATCCATTATTATAGAGTCTATAATATTTAATTAATAAATAAAATGATACATAATATTAAATGAATTTTAATTAGTTATTCTAAAGTAAAGATCGCGATCAATCAATAAATGCCAGAGCTATATCCTCTCTCGCAGAAAAAGAGGGTATAGAAATTTCCAAGAAATGAACACCAATTAGCAGAAAGCAAGGTCAAGGGACACCATGATCTCTATCCACTATCAGAGAACAATATATGTGGCGTGACTTTTTTCATTGACTTCAATCTCCAGTTTTGCAAAAACTGATAAAAGATACAACTTTCTTTCTTCCACCATGAGGGCTGCTAGCTAGCTGATCACCCAAAAGATGAACTCTCTCAAATTCTACATTATCCTGCTCTCGTTGCTTACCCTTGCTATTATCACTCTAGCACAGGGGGATCCCATTTTCCTCGGTCATGGTTGCCAAAACGCAACCACCTCCACATTAAACAGCACCTACCGAGCCAATCTAAATCTCCTCCTCTCTTCACTTGCCTCGAATGCAACCCCGAATAATACCATTGGATTCTACAACACCTCTTTCGGGCAGAACACTGATCAAGTGTACGGCCTGTTTATCTGCCGTGGCGATCTTAGCAGCACTACTGTTTGCCAAAATTGTGTCACCTTCGCCACAAAAGATCTAGTCCAGCGTTGCCCAATCGGAATAGCGGCCATTGTGTATTACGATGAGTGCATCCTACGTTACTCAAACAGGAACATCTTCTCCACGGCGGATCAAAACATTTTTTTCTCTCTCTCCATGGCAAACGCACTGAATATCACAACCGAACCCCAGCGTTTTAACAATCTAGTGGGAGCCACCGTGAATGATTTGGCTGCTCGAGCTGCAAGTGCTCCTCCAGGTGCTAAAAAGTTTGCTGTGAACAAAACGTATTTCGATGCGTTCCAAAATATATACAGCCTTGCCCAGTGCACACCGGATTTATCTAGCTTTGATTGCAATCAATGTCTCAGTGCAGCTATAGCTGGATTGCCCAATTGCTGCAGCAGCAAGAGAGGAGGAAGAGTCTTGTTTCCTAGTTGTTATATTCGTTATGAAATTAATTTATTTTATAATGAAACGGCAGTCGCAGCGGACTCACCGCCTCCTCCACCTCCGCCCGTGGCTCTTCCTTCTCCCCCACCTCCTCTTTCAGCAACAGGACCAGAAGGTAAAGTTATTTTACACTATTTATTGTTCTTGTCAATATCTTTAATCCCCACTCTAACAAAGTCGTTACTATAGAATGCACTCGTAGAAATTTAAATTTATCTCTTAAATTTTTTGGATAAGATTTATTTATTAAATTACAAAATACAAAATCCTTAAATCATTTTCGAAAAAAAATTAATCCTTTTGTAAATTTTAAAATGTAAGGTATTATTGCCATGTGATCTTACGATTTTATCCTCCAAAAGGCATCTCACATGTTTGAAAATCAATCTCTTTAATAGTTAAATATAGTGTAACGAGATTAGAAAATTCATGAGGTTTTTACTTCTTACATCTTGAACTTATTTGTCTCTAGAGGTACAATAATTTCTCCAGTTTTTTTTTTTAAAATCTAAGTTCAAGATGTAAGAATAGTGATTTGTTGCTCCCAACTAAAAAAAAAAAAAAAAAAAAACTTTTTAACTAGGTATTGAGGGTAATATTTTTTTTTTTAATATAATACAATTATCTTTAATAATTTATATAGGGTTACATTGGTAATTTAATATTTTTTTACTCAGTAAAAATATTTATCACCCCTACAATAAAAAAAATGTTGTCTTTCACTCAGGGCATTTTGATATTTTTATTTTTTAAAATAGTTAAATTACTTCTATGCCTTTAAATATAAAATCAATATAATTCTCTTACGTGAGCATTTTCATCTTTTTACCATGATTTTTTTTAATATCATGTTAGTTAAGGGGCATTGTTTTATTTTAATAAATATTACAAATTGTTTTTTTTAAAAAAAACTTACTGGCACATGCTAGTAGCCCCAGAGTCCTTCAGGCGACATATGAGAGTTGTTCGACCATCAAATGCTGCCTACACTAATGTTGTTTAAATCATCATGGCGCCCCCAACGCAATGGGACAGCTCGTGTTTTAAGATTCCTAATGGTTTGGCGTCGGCAACCATTTCCCCCCTCTTCTATCTCTTCCCATCTAGATTTTCATGCAAGTCTCTTAAAAACTCTAGAACAACCCTTTAGTTTTTTAATTATTCAGATTTAGTCTTTATTCTTTTTATTATAATTCTTTTTATCTTCAATAATTTATATAATTGTTATGCCTTTTTTTTTTCATCCCTCTTCATTTTTTTTTTATCTTTTAAATTTAATCATCATTTTTTTATTGCTATTTTTTTATTTGAAATAATTTCTTAAATTTATTTTGCTTTACAATTTTACCCTCCTTTGTTTTTTTTTTCCCTATCAAATTTAATTTTTATTCTTTTGATTGTCATTTTTTTTTCATTGATACTTTTTTTTAAATTGATTTTTTTAAATTGGTTCATAATAAACTTCTTAATTGAACTCAGATCCAGAGTTTTACAAGTTGCGAGTTTTAAAGATTTTACCAGGTTTATGATGTTTCCCAGGTTTGCTTTTTTTTTTTTTCTTTGTCTAAATTAATTTCTTTCTCATCTCATCCTCCAATATTTATTGAATTCAAGACTAGGTTACATATTGTTTTAGCTTGCTTCTTGCTAAATTTTTTATTGGTTTTGAAAATGACTCGGTTATCATGAGCTTTTTATTTATCGTTCTTTGATGGCTTTTTTTGACTAATTCTTGAAATTAATATCTTTTCTTGATTCCATCCTTAAACAATTTATAAGATTAAAATTCTTTTTTTATTTCATCTCCCTTGTTTTTTTTTTTTATCTTTTGGTTTGTGTTCTCACTCTTTCGATTTTTATTTGTTTTATTCAAGATAACTTTTTTAATTTATTTTCTTTCTTTACGATTTTTCATTGATTTTAAAAATGACTTCGGTTTTCTCAAGTCTTTTTATTTGTTTTTCTTTGTTGGATTTACTTTCGCTAATCAATATCAAATTAGTTGAGAATTGAGCTTCTTTATTCAACCCACGTCTAGAATTTAATGGGTTGTGAATTTAAGACTTTTGCTTGGTTTTAAAATGTTCACCTAGTATTTTTTTTTGTTTTTTTTTAAGCTGATGACCTTTTAATTTTGTCATTCAACATTTATATAATTAATAATTAGGCTTTTGTTTTTTTTATTATAAGCCTTCTATATGATTGTTTTTAACATTCTTTTATTTTTTTTCAAGTTCCTATATTTTTTTATGTTTTTCATATGTCAGCCTTTTTTTCTTTGTCGTGTCTATGGCCGGAGTCACATTAAAAAAAAAAACATAAAATTACAAATGTTTTTTTAATTTCATCCCTTCTATTTTTTTTATCTTTTAAATTTAATCCCTATTATTTTGATTGCTATTTGTTTTGTTTGAGATCTTTTTTTAGATTGTTTATGTGTGTGTGTGTGTGTGTGTGTATTCGTCCTCCATGAGTTTTTTTTTTTTATCAAATTTGATCTTTATTTTTTTATTGTTATTTTTTTTTTTAAGTTTTTTAAATTAATATTTTTTTTTCATGATTAATCTTTTGAAATTGAATTGGTTGAGAATTAAGTTTCTTGATAATATTATTTTTTAACAAACAAACACTTGCAATATTTTAACAAACAAACAAACATTATTTTTAATTAGGTATTGAAGATAATATTATTTTTTTTTACTATAATACAATTGTTTTTAATGATTTATATAGGGTTAGGTTGGTAATTTAATATTTTTTTATATAGTAAAAATATTAATGTACCTTACAATAAAAAAAATATGTGTGGTCTTTCTCTCATGCCATTTTGATATTGGTATTTTTTTAAAATGGTTAACTTAATTTTATGCCTTCAAAAATAAAATCAATATAACTCTCCCACATGAGCATTTTTATCTTTTTACCATGGTTTTTTTTTTAAAAAATATTATGTTAGTTCAGGAGCATCGTTTTAATTTAATAAATGTTAGATATTTTTTTAAAAGAAAACTTATTGGAGTGTGCTAAGAGCCCCTGAGTCCTTCAAGTGGCACGTGGGGGGTTGCCCAACCACCAAATGCTACCTTCACTAACGTTGTTGGAATCTTCATGGCGCCCCCGACAAAACGGGGCGGCTTGTGTTTCAAGATTCCGAATAGTTTGGCATTAACAACCATTTTTTTCCCTCTCTTCTCTCTCTCTCTCTACTTAAATTTTCATGCCAGCCTCTTAAAAACTCTAGAACAACCCTTTAATTTTTTAATTCTTCATATTTGGTCCATATTCTTTTTATTATAATTTTTTTGTCTTCAATAATTTATAAAATTGGTATGCCTTTTCTATTTCATCCCTCTTCACTTTTTTTTTTCATCTTTTAAATTTGATCATCATTCTTTTTATTGCTATTTTTATTTGAAATAATTTTTAAAATTGATTTTGCTTTACAATTTACCCTCTCTTTTTTTTCCTATCAAATTTAATATATATTTTTTTATTGTCAATTCTTTTTCCTTGACAAGTTTTTTAAATTGATATTTTTAAATTAATTTATAATAAACTTCTTGATTGAACTCGGATCCAAGGTTTCACGGGTTGTGAGTTTTAAAGATTTTACCAGGTTTATGATGTTTCCTGGATTTGCTTGGTTTTTTATTTTTCTTTGTCTAAGTTAATTTTTTTCCCCATCTCATCCTTCAATATTTATTAAATTGGAGATTGGGTTACATATTTTTTTAGCTTGCTTTATGCTAAAGTTTTTGTTGGTTTTGAAAATGACTTGATTATCATGAGCCTTTTATTTATCATTCTTTATTGAGTTTTTTTGTCTAATTCTTTAAATTGATATCCTTTCTAGATTTCATCTTTAAATATTTGAAATTATTTTTTAAATAATTTATAAGATTAATTTTTTTTTATTTCATCTCAATTTTTTTTTATGTTTCGGATTATGTTCTCACTCTTTCGATTTCTATTTGTTTTATTTGAGATAACTTTTTTAATTTATTTTCTTTCTCTAGGATTTTTTATTGATTTTAAAAATGACTCCGGTTTTCTCAAGTATTTTTATTTTTTTTTCTTTGTTGGATTTACTTTCGCTAATCAATATTAAATTAGTCGAGGATTGAGCTTTTTGATTCAGACCAGGTTTAGGATTTAGTGGGTTGCGAATTTGAGACCTTTACTAAAGTTTAAAAGGTTTGGCTAATTTTTTTTTTAAGTTGATAACTTTTTAATTTTATTATTCAACTTTTAAATCATTAGTGGTTAGGCTTTTTTTTTTTTCATTATGAGCCTTTTACATGATTTTCTTAATGTTATTTTTTTGGGTTCCCCTTTTATTCTTTATGTTTTCCATATGTCAGCCTTTTTTTTTCTTGGGTCTGTGGCCCGAGTCACATTTAAAAAAAAAAATAAAAACACATTTGCCTCACAAAATTACAAATGCTTTTCAATTTCACCACTTCTATTCTTTTGTCTTTTAAATTTGGTCCCCATTATTTTAATTGCTAGATTTTTTGTTTGGAATTATTTTTTAGATTGTTTTTTATATGTATAATTTCATCCTCATGGGTTTATTTTTCTATCAAATTTGATCTCCATTCCTTTTAGTGCTATCTTTTTTGCGTTTTCAAGTTTTTTTAAATTAATATTTTTTTCATGATTTCACCATTTAAAATTAAATTGATTAAGAAATAAGTTTCTTGATTCAACTCGGGTCTAAGAATTCATCAGTTGCAAGTTTTAGAGAATGACCCAGGTTTAGAAGGTGTGCTTGGATTTCCTTAGTTTTTCTTTTCTTTTTTTAAAGATTGTTGTAACCCATTTTTGGGTCCCCATGAAAAATAAAATAAATAGCCAAAAGAGTTTTAAAAAAAAAAAATAACAGAAGGCAGAAGCGCTCAGGAAACAGTCAGAAAATTGGTCAAGAAATTCAAAAATACAAGGATTAAATTTTTGACAGTATATTCTTGAAGGATGAAAGCCCTATTGAGAAGGAAAATTTGAATTTTGAGGAGAAAAGCCCAAATGTGGATGTTTATGGACTTAATTGGATTTTTATTTGAATTTATAGAAGATTTGATTGCAAGAAAAATTGATTTTTAAGTCAATTTGGGCTTTAATTTGGAGAAATTTAAGTTCTGGGGCCAAAATATATTTTTTAGGAATTTATTGGGTCAAATCAGGGGCTCAATTGCATAAATATTGAAGTTTAAGGGCCAATTAGGGACTTAATTGTGAAAATCCGAAACCAGGGACCAATTTGGAGAAGGCGCAAAGATAGAGGGGGCTGTTTGGATTTGTTTCAGGGGCTTAATTGAAGAAATTGGAAGTTTATTGATCAATTAGGGGCTCAATTGCATAAATCAGAGGCCAAGGACCAAAGTGAAAAAGGCGGCCAACAAGAGGGGCGGGGACCGAATTTGGGGGACTGATTTGAAGTTTAGCCATTTAAATGAAACGGCGCGTTTTACCCAAAACGACGCCGTTTCATTAAAAAAAAAAAAAAAAAAAAACGAGGAAAATCAGAACGGTGTCGTTTTGAACGACACTGTTCATCTTCCTCCTTCCCCCTGTTTTAACAGAACAGAAGACAAAAAAATTCAAAATTCTTCCCGCGCCTCTCTCTCCTCGCCCCCACCACCTTTAGATATTGGCCGACCAGCCGTTACACGCGATGGTCCCCCACGGTTCTGCCCCTATAAATAGAAGAGAAAACCGAAGAAAAAAAGGAGGAAGAGACACCCGAAGGGAGGAGAGAGAGAGAGGAGGCCGAAGAGAGAGAGAGAACCGAACACCGAAGAGAGAAGGAGCCGCAGCGCCGCCCGGGAAGCCACGCCACCGCGGAGCCACCGCAGCACCGCCTCCTCCACGCCAGGTCACCTCTTCTCCCCCCTCTCATTAGTTTTTTCATTTTTTTTCCCTGCATGCAGAATGAACATTCTGCATGCAGGGAGGAGGGGGGAATTAATTCCCCCCCCTCTGTTGATGTGTAGCTGGGCCAGGTGGATCCTGGCCCAGCACATTTTTTTTTCTTTTTTTGGGCCAGACTAAGTCTGGCCCGGCCTTGTATCTGACGGGCCAGACCAGGTCTGGCCCATACCAGCTCTCTGGGCCAAGTCCGGCCCAGATATTTGGGCCGGCCCAGCCCGAATTATTTTTATATTTTATATTATATATTATATTATATGTGTGTATATATGTATATATATATATAAAATATAATAATAAAAAAAATAAATATTTTGAAAAAAATCTTTAAAAAAATATTGTTGATTTTTCTGCATATTTTTGTCAAAAATGTTTTAATTTTGGTTTGTATTTTTATACTGTAAAGATACAAAACCAGTGTTATAAATACCCGGTTTTCGTCAAAACATCAAAGATTTTCAGAATAAAAAATGTTTTTGCTTTCAAAAAATTTCTAAAAATTCCCTAAAAATGTTATTGATTTTTCTGCATATTTTTATCAAAATGGTTTAATTTTGGTTTGTATTTTTATACCGTAAAGATATAAAACCAGTGTTATAAATACCCGGTTTTCGTCAAAATATCAAAGATTTTCAGAATAAAAAAATGTTTTTGCTTTCAAAAAAATTTCTAAAAATTCCCTAAAAATGTTATTGATTTTTCTGCATATTGTTTTTAAAGCGGATTAATATTGGGTTGTATTTTTATACCGTAAGGATACAAGCTCAGTATTAAAATACCCGATTTTCGTCAAAGCATAAAAAAAAAATATTTTCTAAAAATTGTTTTTGTTTTAAAATACGGCCTAGTCTCTCCAATATATATACATAAATATTATAACATCATATTTTCACACAACAAAGAAAATTTTCAAAACAATATATGTATTAACATGCATTTTGGCTTTAATAACCAGTTTATTCAAGCCATGAGAACTAGGCCAATATTTCAAAAATTCTAAAAAAATCTTTTTGTTTTCTTTTAATATTTGGGATTACGAATTTATACGTAAAACGTATTCCTAAATATTATTAATAAAATTTTGGTATGGACGTTAGAACGGTTAGGATTTTTTTTTTTTTTATCCGATAAGATAAAGATCTCCTTACCGAGGAGGATTTTTCTTGAACCATAGACAGACCAACAACTAGGAAAACACAATAACACCTTAGTTTTTTTTTTTTTTTTTTTTATTATTATTATTTTTATCAGACAATAAAACAATGCAGCTTACCTTAGGTAGGGCGTATTTGGGGTGCTAATACCTTCCCTTTACGCAACTAGTCTCCGTACCCGATCTCTGAGACCAGTTAGGGTTCCTAGTGACCAAAATACTAGGTGGCGACTCCAAAGAACCAAACCAAAAATAATAAAAAAAATTCGCCAGTCGAACCCGCAATATGAAAATTTTGAATTTTTTGGGGGTGCGACAAAGATAATGTTTTATTTTATTTCATAAGCTTTTTATATAGTATTGCATTATTGTTTTTTATGGTTTTCCTTTTATGGGTTTATTCTTGGGTTCATGATCAGGGTCACCGATTTCAGAGCTTAACAGGGGTTGACTTTTTTTGCTTTTTTTTAATTGATTTATTTTTATTTCATCATTCAACATTTAATTTATTGGAAAGTGGTTTTCACCCTTTTTCTTTTCCTTTCTTTCTATTGGTTTATCTCGATCATGTGCCTATGGTTACGGGGTTTGCAAGTAAAACTACATTGACTCTTATTTTTTCCCGTTGCCCTTTTAAATTATATATTTTTTTATTCTTTAACATTGAGTTATTTGATAATTAAGTTTCATAATTATATTCAATTTGCTTTTGAATGTGGTCACTCTAGTATCACAACTATGTCATAGATTTTGCATCTTAACCCTAGTCACTACCACATTTAACAATTTTACCAACAAAAGTTTTTCATTGGTATTTACACTATCATTCTATCGGTAAAAATTTTATCGACAGATTCATGGATGGAAACCGTCCTTCGATAAACTTTTTGTCAATAATTTCATTTTTTTCAGCATTTTTATCGGTAAAAAAAAACACCGATAGTTTTACAGACAGAAAACACATGCCAAAAACAAAATTACCCAATTTAATATACCAATGGAATTATTCTGTTGGTTATGTAACAATGTTGTAGTGGCATATGAAGTAAATTGTTTCAAACTCTCTAGGATATACCGAAGAACACAATTCGTTAGTATATTTTTGTGTGTGTGTGTATATATATATATATATATATTAAAAAAAATCTTTTGAACAATGGTATATTTCTAGACGGAATGCATTCGTCGGTATAACGTTCATCATCTGATGCTAATTCTATCGGTAAAAAAAAACCCAATAATTTTATAGATGAAAAATGCGCACCAAAAAAACTTTTCCCTTTGGAAATATATCGATGGAATTATTTCGTCGAAATATTTCCATCGGTGATAGTGGCATATGTAGTAATTTTTTCTAACTTTCTAGAATATACCGACATATTGATTTTTTATGTATTCCCATCGGTGATTGTGCTATATGCATTAAATTTTTTCCAACTCTGTAGAAAATACCGAGTAATTTATTTTGTCTATAATAATTAAAAAATATTTTTAAAAATTGTAGAGAATAATAAAAAGAAATAATTAAACAAATAAAATTGTATAAAATTGAAATATGTAAACAAAAAAAATTGAATAATATAAAATCAAAATAATCATTACAATTATATTTGTACAAATAAAAAATAAACTAAAACAATGGCGGCGCTGGAGGAGGAGGAGGAAGAGGTTGGTCATTCCCGGGATCATACGATAAAAAAAGAGGCACACACGTACCACCCATCTATGATCTCATTTTCATGACCATTTGATAGAGTTGTTCAGAATCCATCGAGAGTCGCTCATATTTTTTGGTGAGATGAGCCATATGTTGTTGCAAGGTCATGAACTCCTGAGACTGGGTGCTCGATACCAATTGAGAGCTCCCAATGGTTGAGACACTACAGGTCGCCTGCAAGTTTCCGGCCGTAATGTTGGAGAGTTTATACACCTGATTTCTATTGGGTTCACCAGACAATCTTGCCTCCATCCACAAATCATGATCGAAATCTGAGTGGGTCAAAGGATTGTCCCATATCTTTCCCTCAACTAGCTGTTATATGTCTCTTAAAAATTAAACAAAGAAATCATCAAATTCAATTCAAAAAAATAATAACTTACAAAAGAAAATGGTTGAACGAACATACCACGAAGTGTTAAGTGCGGTTGTCGATGAACTGTTGCTCCCCCTTTTAGCGATCTTCACTCCATATGTGTGTCTCTACAAACAGCTCCATTGGGCTCAACTCACGTCCAAGAGACATAACTTGTAAAAAAAAAAATGTTGCAAGTTACATATATTTTATAATAACAACAAATTAATTAAAGATAGATATCATTAAAATTAATCTTACCATATACTTCTTATGTGTAATGACCGAAACGGAGCTGCCAGTGTGCATGGTAACTGAATCGTGAATTTGCTGGTTTTAGTTCCTGGCACCGGACTATGAGCGTCGCGTGAACCAATCAGACATCACATGCTGGATATATTGTGTCCATATATCCTCTGGGATGTATGGCGGCCTAAAATCCCTTCAAACCACAACGTCATTCCAGCATGGTAGAGCATTATCTCTGGCGTATTTTTTTGCTTTTTGTTTACGCTTCATACTAAAAGTTACACAACCTACATCCATGAATGAATTTTATATGAGTTAATGACAAATTAGATTTTAATATATACTTTTTTTTAAAAAAATTATATCATTTTCGATATTACCTAGTTGCAGCGTGATTCTCCAACACACTCCTCGCAACATTGTCATTTACGATATCACTTTGTGGAATCGTGTTGGAAGAGGCAGCATCGTGAGTCGCAGTAGGTGCCTCTTCTTAGTCGGCACTTAATGACACGACATCATCTCTACTAGAAGAACTAGTTGCGACCATGTGCTCATGACGTGCAGTTGATTTTGTTCAACGCATCTTCACAAATTTGATGAATAATTACATAATTAAATTTTATTTTTCTAAAAAAATTTGACAGCACCTCCCCTTTACTGGAGACTACCCAAATTGTTCAAACCTATAAATATTGACAAGATATATGCCACAAACCAATTGATTTTGTTTTATTTCTACTAGAAATTTTAGATTATTCAAAAAAAATTCTATATATAAGCTAACATCTATACAAATTTAACAACAAAATGTAGAAAAAAAATAAAATTTATTTCTATATATTCAACTAACATCTATATAAATTTAACAATAACAATTAAAATTCAACAAAACAATCAAACACTCTATTATGCAATATATACAATAAAATTGAGATAAAACAATTAAATTTAATCCTATATATTGAATTAACATTTATACGGAAAATTCAAAAATAATAATTAAAATTCAACAAAATAATCAATCATTATTGCAATAAAAACAATAAAATAGGCAACAAAATAATTCAAAAAAAAACTATAGACTTTAGGAATGAAAAATGCTTACCTTAATTGTGTGTTTTATTTTAGACTTTATCTACGTCAAATAGAAAAAAAAATGAAAAAAAAAATATTGTTAATAAATAGAAGAAAAAACAAAAAATAGAAAATCATAACAAGTGAGGAGAATCACAATACATATCTTTTAAACTTTGAAGATGAAGATAGAACTAGAAATTGAAGCAAAATCACTTGAATTGAGAGGAAAAAACGAGAGAGATTCCTGTGAAGTGACAATAGACATGTTATAACTGGATAGTTTCATGGATTTTGCAGGAAAAAACAATACAGTCATCATCATCATTCTTTCAGTTGTTATTTTTGTCATGGTGATTCTTATGATCAGCTTCTACACGTTTTCAGGAAAGAGGAAATCAAGAGAGAAAGTTGAAAGTAAGACATAATTTTTTCTTTTTGTTCATCTGGAAGCCCATTAGGTCTTGGACAATATATTGAATATTTTTTTTTGGCATTTCAGATCAAGTTTTTCCCTGGGCTGTTAAAGATTGATTTCTGAATATTCAATTCCTTTATTCAATTAAGTAACTGTTTAAGTTTACGCCACATAAGAATCTGGTTCAATTCAATAGTTTTTTTTCTCTCTCCTAGTTGCTGCTTCAGGTGGATCAGTGGATGATGAAATTACCAGAGCGGAATCCTTGCAGTATAACTTAGAAATCATTCACCTTGCAACAGATAATTTTTCTGAAGTTAATAAGCTTGGACAGGGTGGATTTGGTTCTGTGTACAAGGTACAGAATATCAAAATGTTATATATCAATTAGCATCCATCAAAAATATACATACATACATACATATATATGCTAGAGATATTGATGTTTTTACTATATTTATTTTGCTAACTAATGAGAATCGAATTCTTCGAAGGTTAGTTTCAAGCATTCCTACATGGTTGTGGTCATAACTCCTAACGGCCTTGTTGCTTTCAGGGTACCCTTCCCAACGGACAATATATAGCCGTGAAGAGACTATCTAGGGATTCCACGCAAGGAGAACAAGAATTCAAGAATGAAGTCCTGCTGGTGGCCAAACTTCAGCACAAGAATTTGGTTAGGCTCCTAGGCTTTTGCTTTGAGCAAGAGGAAAGGCTTCTTATCTACGAGTTTATGCCTAACTTAAGCCTCAACAACTTCATTTTCGGTACGGCCATGCCTCCTCTTCCAAAACATTTCGATGGAGATTACTGTCTAAAAATAGAAAAAAGAGAAAGAAATAATTCCTGCAAACAAAGCATAAACCAGCAGATCCTTTATTAAAGCATAGTACTTTTTGATTCATCTAACTGCCATAGTTTACTGAATTTTTAGATCAAACCAAGCGTTCACAATTGGACTGGGAACGACGTTACAAGATCATAGAAGGCATTTCTCGAGGACTTCTTTACCTTCATGAAGATTCTCGTCTCCGGATCATTCACCGTGATCTGAAACCTAGTAACATTTTGTTAGATGCAGAAATGAATGCTAAGATATCAGACTTTGGCATGGCAAGGCTGTTTGCAGGGGATCAAACCCAAGAAAGTACAAGCAGAGTCGTTGGAACCTTGTAAGTGTATCTCAGAAATCAGGGAATACCGAAGTTCCCTTGGTTAATTTTCTTTCTCTTTGACTTGAACTAAAAGAATGCAATAACAAATTATTATTTGCAGTGGATACATGCCTCCAGAGTATGTAATGCGCGGACACTTCTCTGTCAAATCGGATATCTTTAGCTTTGGTGTGCTTGTTTTGGAAATTGTAAGTGGTAGAAAAAGAACTTCTATCAATGAGGGGGAGGGAGAAGACCTTCTGACATATGTGAGTATGATACTGTCAGACTTTCATTTTTCTTGATCCAGATTGCCAGGAAAGACATCGAGCAAAACACTTTCCTTCTAACACTCTGCTGTTCTTTTCTTAAAATTTTGCAGATGTGGGAAAATTGGAATAGCGGACCAAATTTAGATAAGCTGATAGATCCGACATTAAGGGCTGGCTCAAGAAATGAAATGCTGAGATGTATCCACGCTGGTTTACTATGTGTGCAGGAAAATGCACTTGATAGACCAAACATGGCTTCAGTTGTTATCATGCTAGGTTCTTACTCCGTCACTCTTCCAGTACCTCAGAAGCCTGCATTTTTTGCTCCCAGTACGGTACTGCCTGGGACCACATCAACTTGGACCGAGTCTGATCAATCCCGAAGTGCATCCGTCCCATGTTCAATCAATGAGGCTTCAATCTCTGAGCTCTACCCTCGGTAGAGTTTGCGGATGGAGGGTCCACCGTTAAGCATGCTATAATTTGTTCTGTATCTCAGGACTATTCTCTTGCCTTCTCCTTTAATTTTTTATTTATTTATTATTTTCTGGATTGCTTGAATGAAAGCATTTTATAATATTATAATGTGGTGTTTGGGAATAGGGTAAGGATTATTTTAATATAGAAGGTTAATCACGGGTTTTCAAACTTAGCTTTATATTAATTCATGTATTTTAATAGCATATAGATAAATTATTATTTCAGAAATACCATATAAAGCTTAAAAGGTAAATCACACGTATATAAAGAAGGGGTTGTATTTTAAATGGCAGCAAAAGAAAACAAAGAGAATAGTAGATTTGAAATCCAGTCCGGTTGACAAGTCAATCCAGGACCTAGCCGATCCAAATTTGAAGCCGAGTCTGGTCTAAAGAAAAAACAATCCGAGATTTAGCCTGGTAAAGCCCAGTTGTCTTTAAGGGTTGACTCAGATAAACCCGACAAAACTAGTAAAAAAATTGCCTCAACAATCGATCAAAAGATGTCAAGCGCCTTTCATAGCAATCCATAGAATGAGCTATGAAAAGAAAGAATTCAATTTCCATCCCTTCACTTTAAAGCTGGAGCCATACCCCCAACCTCTCTCCACTACCAAGGAGAAGAGAAGACAAAGAACGAAGCCGGATCATCTAGCTTCCTTCTAGCTCTACCTATGGCTTATGGATCTTGGGAATGGTTTTCAATGGGCAATCCTGGAAGCGAAGAGACTAAGAAAAGAAGGCTTACTGTTGGTTATTTTTGCAAGTGCACAAATCGTAACAAGTAATAAAGTGATGAGTAGAGTATCGTCCCACGAGGATTTGTAAAAATTACTACTAATTACCAAAGTCTTTTAAATTATGATCTATTTGAAGAATCGAATGAGATAGTTTATGAAACAAAAATTAATGATTAAAAGGTAACAACTATTTGATTAAATATTAATGAATTCAATTGTACTGGTTCTAGGATTTCTGACTTACCGTAACTATGCCTATGTGAACTTTCTCAATTAAATTAATTACTCCTAATGTTGATAATCAGGTTTTTCTAATGTAAATATTAATCTCTCTCGAGCATCAATAAATTATTTCGACAAACAAATTTCATATACTCTACGAAAGTTCTGAACTTGTCGATATTTATTAAGTACTGTAAAACCTGTAACGATTACAAACGTTTATAGGATATCTCTATCCTATAGATTTCTTAAGGTATTTCAAACAATAGCTAAAACAATTATTACTTCTCAGTTTCAAATTGAATTCTAAATCATGCAAATGTTGGCCAAACACACGCAAGCATTACACATAGAATGAAATACTCAACATCTTAATGTAATAATTCAATCGAAGAAATTGTTCACATATTCATAGTAAGGTTACATCAAAAATCCCAGAATAAAAGTCTACTCCATAGTTAAATTAAAGAGAAACAAACTTGATACGATGAACATCACTCAAAAGCAGAGAATTTCCGTCGAAGAGATAGGTGTCCTCCCCGGTTTTTGAATTGTTTTGCCTCTGCCAAAGGTGTATTTTCGACTTCCCTTGGTGCCGCCTCCTCTCTTTTTGTTTTCTATGTTGTAGGTTTTCCGTCTGTCCTATCCCCCACTTTTTCTCTTCTTTTATATTGTGGCTTTTCTACCCCTGCAGTAATGAGGAAAATTTCCTATTCTGCATTAAATTCCTTCCTACGCAGACATTGCGGGCCCGATTTGAGGTAGAAAACGTGCGAATTAGAAGATCTCTATTTCTGGAGAAATTGTAGAGAATCAAATTTGCTTTCCAAAAAAACTGATCTTGCAATTTTTTGACGTCTGAGTGCTGAGATAAGGGCCATAAACCGAAGCAGTCTTTGCAGTGCAGGAGTTTCGGGCTGGTTCAATCCTTGTTTTTCAACTCGCTTTTTGGGCTTCGAAACAACAAAACTGAGTTATATGCCCTTCATATGTTTTGTAGACCTTCATCTCAGCTATTTGAAAATGGTTACGAACATCCGGAACTAAATTGTATAGCTTCTTTGCAGCACATAATGAATCACTGTTCAGTTTCACTGCCCGGCTCTGCCTGTTTAGTAACTTAAGATCTGAAAACACATTAATTTCCCACGAGGTCAATAGTTCAAAAAGAGATTCAAAATTCTAATTTTCTTGTTCAACATATCCAAAATATTTAAAAATCAAGCATGAATAACGAAAAATATATATGCTAAAAATTCCCTTATCAAATACCCCCAAACTTGAATGTTTGCTTGTCCTCAAGCAAAAAGGAAACCATGAAAGCAGAGTGCTAAAAGCTCATGATAAGTTCAACTTTCACATTTAAAAGGCCCCATCATGCAGCGTTCACTTCTTGACTTAGCTCATAGACAATATTAGATAATGAAAAATTAAGCATTTCTACTCTCTTCCCAGGTCGTTGTACAAACTTCCAACTCATCCATGTGTTTCATGTGATTAGCATCCTTGAACCGTGCACAGTCATTCCGTCATTACTTTTTTTTTTGTTTTTTTTTTGTTTTTTTTTTTTTTGAAACAAGGTAGCCAACTTTAGGAGTAATAACACACTTTTACTTGTCTTTTGACAAGGGTGATTTTTTTAAATTTATCACTTGTCTTTTGACGCGAATACAAACATTTGTGATGAATGCACCCGGTTACTTAACAGGTCATAAACTTAAAATGCTTTGCATACTCATATTTTAAGCTGCCGTTTGACGTAAAAGTAAACATTTGTGATGAATACTCCTAGTTACTAAGCAACTCAAAACATTGGAGTAGATACACATCATATACTTATTCATTCAATTTCATACTCATTATCACTCCTTGTTTTGATATTTTTCTTAGAGGGTAATAACAAGAAAGAACAGCACACTTATCTCTTATGCATAACTACACAATTCACATGATTGTACTGGAAAAGTGTACTTCAACAATTCAAAAGAAAATAGCCATGCTTAATCCAACTTTATAAGATATCATCCGCTCTAAGCCAAGAAATATCATGGTTACATCATGAAGCACCTAAAAATGTCAACGTTGGTCTTAAATGCATATCACTTTTCACCCTCTGTTTTCATGGTTCTAGTGTGCAGTGTCTTTCATAGTCAAAGCATGCAATGTCTCCCCCAAACGTAAATATCACATTGTCCTCAATGGAAAAATAAAGAATAGAAAGGCTTACGAATACTTCCTTGTGATGTTGTGGGTGTGAGTTTGTTGCTGCTCCTGTCTTTTTCTTGTATCATCAATTCCTGCACAACTCAATTAAACACATAAGGGTTTTTTTTTTTTTTTTTTGGGTTGCCTCCCAATCAGCGCTTAGTTATAGTCATTAGCTTGACTTTTCCATTTATCTAAGATGAAGTGAGAGGGATATCATCCCTTTTCCCAATAGACTCTCCATTCCTATAATGCTTCAGACGCTGCCCATTCACTGTGAATGTTCCCTTTTCATCATGGGTGACCTCTACTGCTCCATAAGGAAATACCTTTACAATTGTAAATGGTCCTGACCATCGTGATTTAAGCTTACCAGGAAACAAGCGGAGCCGTGAATTGAAGAGTAATACCTGTTGACCAGGGACAAATTCCTTGCGTAGAATGTGTTTGTCATGTCATGCCATGCCTTGGTTCTTTCCTTGTATATCTTGGCATTTTCATAGGACTCATTGCGAAATTCATCCATCTCATTAAGTTGCAGGATTCTTTTCTCACCTGCAACCTGCAAATCCATGTTCAGTTGTTTCATTGCCCAGTATGCCTTATGCTCTAATTCCACAGGAAGATGACATGCTTTTCCAAAAACTAATCGATACGGAGACATTCCCAATGGTGTTTTGAATGCTGTCCGATATGCCCACAATGCATCATCTAGCTTTCTTGCCCAATCTTTGCGAGAATTACTTACTGTTTTCTCTAAGATTTGCTTCACCTCTCTATTTGATACCTCTGTTTGGCCATTTGTCTGAGGATGATAAGCCAATGCTCTTTTGTGTCTGACTCCATACTTAGATAACAGTGCTTCAAACTGCTTGTTGCAAAAATGAGTTCCTTCGTCACTGATGATGGCTCGAGGAGTACCAAATCTGGTAAAGATGTTCTTTCGTAGGAAATTAAGTACCACCTTGCCATCATTTGTAGGCGTTGCAATTGCCTCAATCCACTTTGATACATAATCCACTGCTAAGAGAATGTATTTGTTGTTATAGGATGAAGGAAAAGGTCCCATGAAATCGATGCCCCAAACATCAAATAATTCAACTTCTAGGATATTCTGTAGTGGCATTTCATTTCTTCGAGATATATTCCCAGTATGCTGACATCTATCACAAGCAATAACAAAAGCATGAGCATCTTTAAACATAGTGGGCCAATAAAAACCTGACTGCAGAACTTTGGCTGCAGTGCGTTGTGCTCCAAAGTGCCCCCCATATTCAAGTGTATGGCAGTGCTTCAAAATATTTGTCACTTCCTCTTCTGGAACACACCGCCTGATGACTTGATCTGCACAATGCCGATAGAGTATCGGCTCCTCCCAGAAGTAGTGTTTGACTTCAGAAAAAAATTTCTTCTTTTGCTGGTAAGAAAAATCTGGCGGTATGATCTTACCTGCAAGAAAGTTGACATAATCTGCATACCAAGGAAAGAATTTGTTAGTGGAAATTGCTAAGAGTCGTTCATCAGGAAAACATTCATTTATAACCGTGAATTTAGGCTCCAGCTGCTGTGTCAATTCCAGCCTTGAAAGATGATCTGCCACCACGTTCTCAGTCCCCTTTTTGTCTTTAATTTCTACATCAAATTCTTGCAGTAATAGGATCAGTATATACCAGTACTTTGTTTCCCATCAGGTAAGGCCGAAACTTATCAAATGCATAGACCACAGCAAGCAACTCTTTCTCGGTTGTGGCATAATTGAGCTGGGCATCGTTGAGTGTTCTGCTGGCATAGTATATGGTGTAAAACACATTATTTTTCCGTTGCCCCAGTACTGCTCCAACTGCATAATCACTTGCATCACACATGAGCTCAAATGGTTTCTCCCAATCCGGTGCAATTACAATAGGAGCTGTCACTAACTTCTTTTTCAACAGCATAAAGGCTGTCTTGCATTCCTCATCAAACTGAAACTTTGTGTCTTTTAGCAGCAGACTACATAGCGGCTTGGATATTTTAGAGAAGTCTTTGATGAACCTCCTATAAAATCCCGCATGACCAAGGAAACTCCTAACCCCTTTTACTGTAGTTGGCGGCAGAAGCTTGTCTATTGCCTCAATTTTAGCTCTGTCTACCTCTATCCCTTTTTCTGAAATCCGGTGCCCCAACACTATACCTTCCTTTACCATGAAGTGACATTTTTCCCAGTTCAATATCAAGTTTGTCTTTTCACAACGCTCCAAAACCAACGCCAACTTTGCAAGGTAGTCATCAAAAGAAGTTCCAAATACTGAAAAGTCATCCATGAAGATCTCAATGATTTGCTCCACCATATCTGAAAAAATAGCCATCATGCACCTTTGAAAGGTAGCTGGTGCATTACACAACCCAAAAGGCATTCTTCTGAAAGCAAAAGTACCATAAGGGCAGGTGAAAGTGGTCTTCTCCTGGTCCTCAGGTGCGATGGCTATTTGGTTGTATCCTGAATAGCCATCTAAGAAACAGTAGTATTCATGCCCAGCTAACCTGTCCAGCATCTGATCAATGAATGGTAGGGGGAAGTGATCTTTGCGAGTTGCCTTGTTGAGCTTTCGATAATCCATACAAATCCTCCATCCAGTTACCGGTCTAGTAGGGATCAAGTTGTTGTTTGCATCCTTTACCACTGTCATTCCTCCTTTCTTTGGCACAACTTGAACTGGGCTCACCCATGAGCTATCAGAGATTGGATAAATAACACCAGCATCTAACCATTTCAGAACTTCTTTTCGGACTACCTCTTTCATGGTCGGGTTAAGCCTTCTCTGATGTTCTACTGTTGGTTTGACTTCATCCTCCAATAGAATTTTATGCATGCAAATAGAGGGACTGATGCCTTTGATATCTGCCAATACCCACCTGAGAGCTGCCTTATGTTTTCTCAACACCCTCAACAATTTTTCTTCCTCTGTTTTGGATAGCTTTGCAGAGACTATCACAGGATAAGTGGAAGCTTCTCCAAGATATGCATACCGAAGGTGTTCTGGCAGAGGTTGCAATTCCAGAACCGGTGCTTGTTCACTGGTTGATTTTATCTTTGGTGCTGGTTGTCCCAAATCTTCAAAGTATCTTCTGCGGTTAGGTTCAAAAGAGTCCATCCAACATGTATATTCTGCTATTTCAGCATCCTCTTCCAGTACATTATTTACCAAACATGCTTCCAACGGGTCAGTTGGAAGCTTGACTTTTTCATTAATTAAGGAGTCCACCACTTGAATGCTGAAGCAACTCTCCCCCATATCTGGCTGTTTGATGGCTTTGAACACATTGAAAATCACCTCCTCTTCATTCACCCTTAACCGCAACTCCCCTTTTTTCACATCAATTAATGCACCTCTAGTGGCCAAGAATGGCCGGCCAAGCAAGATAGGAATCTCATTATCCTCCTCCATATCCAAAATGATGAAGTCTGCTGGAAAGATGAACTTGCCCACTTTCACCAATACATCTTCAATTATTCCCCTCGGATGCTTCAATGACCTGTCAGCTAGCTGTAGTGTTATTGTGGTTGGCCTTGCTTCACCTAAACCAAGCTTCTTAAAAATAGATAAAGGCATGAGATTAATACTTGCACCTAAATCACATAAAGCTTTTTCAAATATAGAATTTCCAATGGAACATGGTATAGTAAAACTCCCTGGATCCTTAAGTTTAGGAGGCAGTTTCTTCTGCAAAATAGCACTGCATTCCTCAGTAAGAGCGACAGTCTCATATTCCTCTAGCTTTCTTTTGTTTGAGAGGATGTCCTTCAGAAATTTCACATAGCTTGGCATTTGTTCAAGAGCATCTGCAAAAGGAATGTTAATCTGCAATTTTTTAAACACATCAAGAAATTTAGAAAATTGCTTATCAAGTTTATTCTTCTTGAGACGTTGTGGAAATGGAATTCTTTGCATTATTTCTTGCATTGGTTCTGGCAGAGGATCAGATTTTTTCATATTCTGAATTGGTTCGGCCATTTGCTCCTCTTCTTCTCTTCCTGCACTCTTGTTTCCAGCAGTCTGCTCCACTTCTTTTCCACTTCTTAAAGTTATGGCCTTGCATTGCTCCTTAGGATTAATTTCAGTTGTGCTTGGTAGATTTCCTTGTTGTCTACCCGTGAGCATGTTGGCTAACTGACCAACCTGAACCTCCAAATTTCGAATTGAAGCTGCTTGGTTCTGCAGATTGGTATTTGTATCAGTCATGAATCTGCTGGTGTTGTTTGCTAATTGTGCCATAGCTTCTTCAAGTTTTGATTTCTCCTTCATGTGCTCACTTGAAGATGACATGGCTGGATTCTTCATGACAGTTTGATTGTTCCATGAGAAATTAGGATGATTTCTCCAACCGGGATTATATGTTGCACTGTAGGGGTTGTTCTGCCGGCTGTAATTTGACACAAAATGAGCATGCTCTGCTTGAGAGAATGGGTTCCCAACCTGACACTCTTCACTCGTGTGATTTCCATGACAAAAATCACACGTTGTATGGATGGCATTTGCTGACAGTTGAGTGGTTTTCAGTTGCTGAGTTAGTGAATGGACTTGAGCTGTTAATGCCGTGATTGCATCAATTTCGTGCACCCCAACAGTCTTCTTCTGTACGCTTCTTTCATTTGGCCATTGGTAATTGTTCATAGCCATTTCTTCCAATAAGTTGTAAGCATCATCCTGTGACTTACTCATAAAAGCTCCTCCTGAAGCTGCATCAATTAGTGTTCTTGTGGAGGCATTCAATCCATTGTAAAAATTCTGCACCTGCATCCACTTCGGTAGTCCATGGTGGGGGCATCGCCTGAGCAAATCCTTGTATCTCTCCCATGCCTCATACAATGGTTCACTCTCAAGTTGGGCGAAGTTAGCTATCTCAATACGCATTTTTGCTGTCTTGGCTGGTGGAAAAAATTTAGCAAGGAATTTCTGAGCTAAATCTTCCCAGCTGATAACTGAATCTGCAGGCATGGAGTTTAACCAGTTCTTCGCTCTATCTCGCAAAGAAAATGGAAACAATCTGAGGCGAATGGCATCATCAGTAACGCCATTATGCTTAAATGTGTCACAAATTTCCAAGAAACTTGCAATATGGGCGTTAGGATCATCACTTGGCAACCCATAAAACTGAAATGAGGTCTGAATCATCTGCAGTATTGCTGGTTTGATCTCAAAATTATTGGCCTCAATCCTTGGTTTCCTGATAACAGAACGGATTCCTATCACCTGTGGGAGAGCAAAATCTCTCAATGCCCGTGTATCTTGCTCAGGATTTTCATTGTCTGCCATGATGCTTGAACTGTTTTGAGTCTCTCGCGTTTTCTTTCTTAATCCCCTTGCAGTTCTCTCAATCTCAGGATTATAAGGTAGCAACGGCTGATTTTTGTTGCTTCTCATGCACAAGACACACACCTAAAGAGCTGAAGACAAAAGGCAATCAAATTAGATCAAATTTAATTTATATTGATATTATTAGTAATTTTATCTAAAATCCCCGGCAACGGCGCCAAAAACTTGTTGGTTATTTTTGCAAGTGCACAAATCGTAACAAGTAATAAAGTGATGAGTAGAGTATCGTCCCACGAGGATTTGTAAAAATTACTACTAATTACCAAAGTCTTTTAAATTATGATCTATTTGAAGAATCGAATGAGATAGTTTATGAAACAAAAATTAATGATTAAAAGGTAACAACTATTTGATTAAATATTAATGAATTCAATTGTACTGGTTCTAGGATTTCTGACTTACCGTAACTATGCTTATGTGAACTTTCTCAATTAAATTAATTACTCCTAATGTTGATAATCAGGTTTTTCTAATGTAAATATTAATCTCTCTCGAGCATCAATAAATTATTTCGACAAACAAATTTCATATACTCTACGAAAGTTCTGAACTTGTCGATATTTATTAAGTACTGTAAAACCTGTAACGATTACAAACGTTTATAGGATATCTCTATCCTATAGATTTCTTAAGGTATTTCAAACAATAGCTAAAACAATTATTACTTCTCAGTTTCAAATTGAATTCTAAATCATGCAAATGTTGGCCAAACACACGCAAGCATTACACATAGAATGAAATACTCAACATCTTAATGTAATAATTCAATCGAAGAAATTGTTCACATATTCATAGTAAGGTTACATCAAAAATCCCAGAATAAAAGTCTACTCCATAGTTAAATTAAAGAGAAACAAACTTGATACGATGAACATCACTCAAAAGCAGAGAATTTCCGTCGAAGAGATAGGTGTCCTCCCCGGTTTTTGAATTGTTTTGCCTCTGCCAAAGGTGTATTTTCGACTTCCCTTGGTGCCGCCTCCTCTCTTTTTGTTTTCTATGTTGTAGGTTTTCTGTCTGTCCTATCCCCCACTTTTTCTCTTCTTTTATATTGTGGCTTTTCTACCCCTGCAGTAATGAGGAAAATTTCCTATTCTGCATTAAATTCCTTCCTACTCAGACATTGCGGGCCCGATTTGAGGTAGAAAACGTGCGAATTAGAAGATCTCTATTTCTGGAGAAATTGTAGAGAATCAAATTTGCTTTCCAACAAAACTGATCTTGCAATTTTTGGACGTCTGAGTGCTGAGATAAGGGCCATAAACCGAAGCAGTCTTTGCAGTGCAGGAGTTTCGGGCTGGTTCAATCCTTGTTTTTCAACTCGCTTTTTGGGCTTCGAAACAACAAAACTGAGTTATATGCCCTTCATATGTTTTGTAGACCTTCATCTCAGCTATTTGAAAATGGTTACGAACATCCGGAACTAAATTGTATAGCTTCTTTGCAGCACATAATGAATCACTGTTCAGTTTCACTGCCCGGCTCTGCCTGTTTAGTAACCTAAGATCTGAAAACACATTAATTTCCCACGAGGTCAATAGTTCAAAAAGAGATTCAAAATTCTAATTTTCTTGTTCAACATATCCAAAATATTTAAAAATCAAGCATGAATAACGAAAAATATATATGCTAAAAATTCCCTTATCACTTACTTATCAAAGGAAGGTCAGAGGCTCATTCAAAGTTGCAAGCTGATCCACTTCCTTTATCAGGGGGAGTCGTCTTAGTCTCTAAAGCTAACCTATACCTTTCACTAAGTCCCTCTTTCTTTGCAAATCTCATTCCTAAACCCTCCCCTTTCTCTTTCTCTAGGATCCTTTTTCTTTTCTCAATCAGTTTTTTTTTTCATTATGTTTTTGGTGGTGGGATTCATGGAAAATTTATGGGAATGGATTTTCGTTGTTTTTGCTGGGTTTTTGGAATTGTAATTGGATTTTCTTTATTGGTTTTTTTTTTTTGGGTTTTTAATTGGGTGTATTTTTGAGGAGTTGGTAAAAATGTTTTTGTTTTTTTTACCCGGATCAATCCATCTAACTTGTGACCCGATCATTAAACTGGGTGAACCACCGAGTCGAGTTTAAAAACTATGATGGGCAAAAAGAAAGTTAAGGGCCGGCTATCACCTCAGAGAGAGAGAGAGAGAGAGATTATAAAGAATAGTTTTTTTTATCCATTATATGTTTTAAAATATTTTTTATTTGAAAATATATTAAAATAATAATATTTATTTATTTTTAATATTATCATATTAAAATAATTAAAATTAATTAATTTTTTAAAAAATACACTTTTCAAATACAAAAATAAACAAGCTATTAATCTCTTATATGCAGCTCATTTACAGTTGATCAACTTAAAATTTTAACAGCTAATTCTAGACATCTAACTCTTCATTCTCTTTGGATTGAAAATTAAAGAAGTCTATAATTGTTTTGTCATAAAACAAGACTGTTGGTGGATTTATCTGTATTTCAAAAATAGTTTATTCTTAATGATTTATATGTTGTAGCCTCAGGTCCCATCATTCATAGATAAATAAATAAAAAAATTTCACACGGTTTTTCATATAAAATCTTGGTGCGTGTAATCGATTGTTTAATTTTGTTGATCAGTTGATCTTATGTTAATTATATGAAGAATTCTTGTGAATTGTGAATTTGATATATTGGTGCCTTTTCCCAGCAACCTGGGATTCAAACTCTTGTAACATATGTATATAACTGGTGTTTTCAGCAATGATAAGCTTTAGTATTTTCCTCCATCTTCTAAAATCTATCTTCGTATCAAAGCTAAAACAATGGCCTCGCCTTCGAATTCTGATGTTTCTAATCTTCTCCCAAACTCTTCAATTATCAAAAGTGAGTTGACTGTGTTGAAAGAAAAGTAAGTAATGGATGCACCAAGTAAAAATGTGATGTTTTAAGCAAGCACTTTCATCTTATGGCTGAAACAGAGTCTGATAAATAGTTGAAATGCTTACAGTTATCTCAAACAGAATGAATTCAATATAGGATAGCATGTCCTCGTACCCATGAACAGAATGGAGTTGCAGAGAGAAAGATCAGACGCATGGTTGACACAGGTTTGGCTCTTCTAGCAGATGGAAAGTTCCATTTCAGTATTGGAACTCTTGTCTTCTCAACCTCGGCTTATTTCATTAATAGGATGCTCCCATTCAGCAAATTTTAGTCCTTCTAAAAACTATCGCATCAAGCACCTCTCAAATTCTTCGGATGCACTGTCTACCTTCTTCTTCGGCCCTAAATTTCCCATTAATTTGCTCCTAGAGGTGTTCACTGTGTTTTTCTTGTTTACTTCAACCTCCATCAAGGTTATTTCGGTTTTGATCCTGATACTCACCGAATTTACACTTGCAGACAAGTTCAGTGCGGTAAAAGGAGATTTCTCCATGCTGAGAAACAATATTCTAGAGATTCTATTCTTGCCAAGCCTCCAGTTGCAATAGATTCTGCAGTACCATGGCTCACTATTTCTCATGCAACCCGGCCCAGTGAATGTTTCTCCATCTTCAGGTACTACACCTACTTCTCTTACACCTTTATCAAATTGCTCTTTAAACACATCATCTCGTTCCTCATAGCCGACTTCAAATGATTCTTCTTTGCAGCATTGAGATGTTATTTCAAATCCTGCAGGAATTGATAGTTGTGTGGGCTTGCCTTTCTCGCCACCACTGCCAACCTCCACAACAGCAGCTGCACCAAATTCATTGACACTTATGCTTCCTCTGAAAGCACCTCCTACCCGCCGCCATCCCCATGGTTCTAAGACTCTCTACTTTGAAAAAGACACAGGCTCATCACACCATCATTACTTCTGCAGGTTCTTCTAGTGACACCTCTGCTACAGTACCATTATGGGAACCATCCTGTTTCTCAAAAGCTATTAAGATTCCCGAATGGAGACCCAACAGGTTTGTCAATGGTGGGGTCACAACGATCCTGCTTAAAATCCAATATCCTAGCCAGAACTTCTTAGGTCATTTTTATCCATTGTACTGTCTTTCCGTATATATAACCATTTGCTAGCTTTATTGCGGCTTTCCTTTACAAGTAATCTGGGTAGGTTTTATACCTGATTTCTCAACATCTAGCGAGACTACTAGTGCTTAGATTCATCAAGATTGGTCTTCGTCAATTTTCACTCTCCACCTCAAATCATCCACATGATCGGTTGTCCAGAGTGTCCCAATTTTTCCTTCCCTCGAGGCAATTAAATTTCCCCACTAAACAATTCTTCACACATAATTGGGCAAATGTGTACGACTTCTTAGTCTTCATCTCCATTGACCACCATGATGACCTTCACATGCCTCTTGATTGGGCAATTTCTCTTTAATAATTTACCACTGCCATTTTTGGTCTCAAATCTGAACAATCTGACCATACCATTGCATCCGAAACGATCAAATTAGCTGGAAACATGTTTAAAATCGTCCAAATCACATTTCAGACGGCTAAGATTTGATCAAAACAATTATGGTCTGAAGAGTGGCCCAGATTCAGATTCAATCTCAGATCCGGTTGCACGAAGGATCAGTTACAGTGGATCCTTTCCCTCGGCTCGGCTCGATACCAGCTCGGCTCGTGGATGATGACGTGGTAGGTGGGTCCCACTATGCTGACGTGTCTGCTTGCTGGGCGCTGACATGGCATGCTAATTGTACATGCTAACGTCACCATTGCATCAGGATGATGTCATCATGGGCATGCATAATGTGCATGCTGACGTCACAATTACATCATGCTGACATCATCCTTATCTGGGTCAGCCACGTGGGTCAAGTCATCTGATATTCAGATCGGGTCAGCCCATCCAGGCAAAGAAGACGGGTGGGGTGCGTCTACATGAGTGGGCAGACGCCTTGCCGGAGCGTGATGGCGCGTGCGGCCATGTCCGACATCCAATTTTGACGCTGTTTTCACCAGTGGCTTCGTCTCTTCCTCCTCTACACAATGGTATGGTCAAAACACCATTTTGACAACTTTTATTTTTGAGCAAAAATCAAACACCACTTTAAATCATATGCTCTGATACCAATTGTTGGGAAAACCGACCGATGATGTATTGATATTTGTTCATAAGAGGCTAAGTACACTGACACAATATTTAACGTGGTTTGACAAATCGCCTACATCCACCGGAGAGTCAATATTATTAGAGATAGATAGAGAAAAGGTTACAACACACATCGAGGAGGAGGATCACTTCACTATACTCCACTCCCAGCTCTCAATGCTGCACTTGCAGCTGCTACCATTGTAGCTCTCTCTCTTTCTCTCTACTCTCTCATACACACTCACCACTCTCTCTCTTGATGCCTATTTATAGGCAAGAATGATAAGACAAATTGGCCATGAATTATGGCACAAATAGTGGCAACACATGGGTTGCATTATTTTTGTCAATGGTGGGTACAATTACCATTTGACAATGATAACCCTACTTCTTAGGATAGGTTGCATAATTTATTGCCTATTAATAGCAAATCCCAACAAAACCATGGCAGCTGAGATCAATGTCTTAATTCATCATGGCAAGTGGGAGTCGGATCCAAGACCACCTGCAGCAAATGTTGTAGGAAACAAATGCGTGTATAAGCTCAAACGCCAGGCAGACGGTTCAAGTGCAAAGCTCGCTTAGTAGCCAAGGGCTAAACCTACCAAGAAAGGATTGAGTATTCAGCCACATTTAGTTCTCTCATTAAAGCTGCTACAATTCGCACCGCTCTTTCGCTTGCACTACCTAAGGCTCGAAAATTGCTCCTGCTGGACATTTCCAATGCCTTCTGAAATGGAAATTTGGAAGAGACAGTGTACAGGACTCAACCACAGGGTTTTATTGATGTTAGGTGTCCTGATTATGTATGCAAGCTGAAGAAATCATTATGTACTCAGGGGTTAATGCTAGCTGGACCGGACGAACTCTTTAGGAGGGCCATTTTTACTAAGATGACACATGGAATACCACATGGACTCGTCAAGTGAAAATCCCTAACCCAAAGCCTGTATAATGACTGTGGGTTTCTCTAGGACTATATATCAGGCCCACAAAACCAAGCCTGCATGCAGATTCTTGGTCTGGCAGTTGGAATCAAGGAACAACATTAAACATGATGGATCTTTTCATCCCAAGGGCTGCTCCAAGGAGAGATAATATTGATAAGATTTTCACAACGGACCAAGAAAATGAATCAGATAGACCTACCATGGCTTCAGTTTGTAGCAACTCTGTCATTGTTCCATTACCATCAAGAACTTCGTATTTTATGCCCTCTACCGTGGAGGAACAAACGTCAAGGCCAGTACTAGATATTCTCTCGTGTACAAAACAACCTTCATCAAACATCGAGGTCATTGACTAACCCTGAATCATCTCCATCAGGTCAATCTGGATGTGGCCATATCAAATTCTCCATTAATGAGCTCTCAATCGCGGAGGTTACACCCCGATTAATGATGATTCTTGAGCATGAAAGTAATGGAATATCTTTATATATCTTTATTAATAAATATTGGATCAAGAAAAATGTATAGGAATAAATTTTTTAGAATTTTTTTTGTATTAAAATGGGCATGTTTTAGTACCAAACATGTCCCAATAGAGATATGATGTATCTAATTCTAATCAGATCCAACTAGAATTAAAGACTTCACAATGTATCAAGCTTACCCCAAGCCCAGCCCCAAGCAAGGGCTTGGCAAAAACATCCTTTTAACATGCTTGTGTTTATAAAGAATTAAAAAGAACATGTTCATAACAATAATCAACTCAAATTAATTACATGAATTAATACTCATAAAACATTTAGAGTGTTTTTTTTTCAATGAACCTATATCAATTTATGATAACATATGTTAAAAGGAATTGAATTTTCAATGTAGCAATTAATAATGAAAAACCAAGCCCTTTTTAAAGTTGATCCTCAAAAAAAATTTAACCAGACATCCGACAACACAAGCTTCTGCGTGCCCGCTGTACTATAATTAGCATGCAAAATGACAAGCTTATAATTTGTTCTTCGAACTTAATTAGATTGTAAATGAGAGAGTGTCATATCACTAATTCCGTAGAAAGAAAGATAACTTCCACTAAAACAAACTATTTTATGGAAACAAAAGACTTATCATCTGCTTCATACCTTGGTCTCCTTCCAGAGTTCTCTGATATTGCTGTGCTGCATCACTACCAGAAAATCGCTAAATACCAACGGACATACCGACGGAATTTTTTCTGTCGGTATTTTTCGGCCGAAATCACCGACGGACAATATTCGTCGGTAATTCGGTCGGTAATTACCGACGGACTCCGTCGGTCGGTAATTACCGACCGAATTACCGACCGAAAATTCAGAATTAATGAAAAAAGGGCGGGCAGTGACGCGGAGGTTTTGGCGGGTGATTTTTCCGACGGAATCACCGACGGAATTAAAAACTGGGGCCCATACGCGTGATGGGACCTATTCACCGTCAAAAAATACCGACGGAATCACCGACGGATTTGAAATGCCAGATCCGTACCGGTGATGTGACGGGTGCACCGTTAAAAATACCGACGGAATCACCGAGGGATTTGAATAGCAGGTCCGTGCGGTGACGTGTCGATTGCCCGTTAGAATTACCGACGGTCTTGCCGACGGATTCACCGACGGGCTTTATTCCATCGGTAAGTCCGTCGGCAAAAGTGAATATATGGCTCCTCTGCCGACACTCTCTCCCCCATTTCTCCTTCTTCTTCCTAATCCTAACCCTCCCCATCTGCAAAATAACCAGCCCCCCCTCGCCCCAAAACAAGAATTTTGCTCATCTCAGCACAACAAGTTGTATTTGTTTTGTGGTCACAGCATCCGTGTTCTGATTTACCGACGGATTTTATCATTTTTTGTAAGTAATTCTATCTTTTAAAATTTTAACATTTAAATGTTAATTTTATTGTTTTTTTAGTATATGTATTTTTTTTTTTTAGTAGATGTACATGTTTTATTGTTATTTCTCAAACAAACTTGTAGTATATGAATGTATAATTTTATACTTGTTATGGTTTGTTTTAGATTTTGTAAGATTGTATTTGTTTGAAAATTGTTAAAATTTAATTTGTAGAATTACCGAATTACATGTTGTGTTTTGAAATAATTAAGAGCTTGCTTAATTAATGGGTCCTTTTTATAGAGGTTCGATAGAAGTCATGGATGATCGTTCATGGATGTATCTAGATTCACCCCAAGGATTGCGGAGGATGGATTATTGTAACGGGGTTCAGGGTTTTATTAATTTCGCAACATCTATTCCCAGAAATTTTACTGGAGGCGATATTAGGTGTCCATGCAGGAAGTGTCAAAATAAAAAGTATCTGCATCCAGATGTTGTAATGATGCATCTTCTACACAAAGGGTTTGTGGAGGATTACGAGTGTTGGTATGCACATGGAGAGGTATTTGTTAGTAATAGGAGAATGGGAGAAACGGTGGTTGGGTCAACTTCTAGTGCTAGCAACGTGCATGAAGCGGCAAATGACAACACTAATCCTTACAGAAACATGGTTATGGATGCAATGAGAATGAATCAAGATAATGTCAATCAATGTCCAATCGTAGAAGAAGAACCTAATGCAGAGGCAGCTAGGTTTTTTGATTTGTTGAAAGATTCTGACGAACCATTATGGGATGGCTGCACAAACCACAGTAAATTATCGGCTGTGGCACAGGTGTTCACCATCAAGTCAGATCACGGGTTGAGTGAGGCCGGGTATGACAAAATTATTGATTGGGCAAGAAGCATTTTACCAGAAGGGAACAGGCTCAAAGAGAACTTCTATGCTGCGAAGTCCATGATGAAACCCCTCGGTTTAGGATACCAGAAAATTGACATGTGCCCTAACTTCTGCATGTTATACTACCTTGAAAATGCTGTGATGACCGAGTGCATGACATGCGGGCATTCCCGTTACAAACCCAGAACTGGCAGGGGGAAGACTCTAGTGGCATATAAAAAACTTAGATATTTCCCGATCACACCTAGACTGCAGAGGTTATTTATGTCACCAAGGACTCCTGAGCACATGACATGGCACCAAACACACGATGTCGTTGATGGTGTGATGGTGCATCCTTCTGATGGCGAAGCGTGGAAACGCTTTAACAGTGTTCATCCTGACTTTTCTGCTGAATCAAGGAATGTTCGACTTGGGTTGTGTACAGACGGGTTCAACCCATTTGGGTCATTTGCTGCTCCCTATTCTTGTTGGCCGGTCATTCTCACAATTTATAACTTGCCACCGGGAATGTGTATGAGGCCGAAGTTCATGTTTCTATCTACTGTCATACCCGGTCCAAGCAGCCCGGGGCGGAATATAGATGTTTGTCTTCGACCGTTGATAGATGAGCTGGCGCAGTTGTGGTCCTCCGGATCTCTGACTTATGATATATCTAGGAAACAAAATTTCCTTATGAGGGCGGCTTTGATGTGGACTATCAGTGATTTTCCAGCTTATGGAATGCTTTCTGGTTGGAGCACGCATGGGAAACTCGCATGTCCATACTGCATGGAAAACAACAAGGCATTCACGCTAGCAAACGGAGGTAAAGCTTCTTTTTTTGACTGTCACCATCGCTTCTTGCCACTTAATCACAGGTTCAGAAAGAACATAAAAGATTTCTTTGTTGGTAGAGTTGAAAAAGATGTTGCATCCCCGCGTCTTTCTGGTGAAGAATTGCATCATGTTGTATCAGAGTACGGTGACATTGTGTTTGGCCTTCAATCAGGTAAGCAAAAGTTTCCTGGTTTTGGTTTGACCCATAATTGGGTAAAGCGAAGTATCTTTTGGGAGCTTCCATATTGGAAGACTAATCTTCTCCGCCATAACCTTGACGTCATGCACATCGAAAAGAACGTGTTTGAGAATATTTTCAACACCGTCATGGATGTGAAGGGGAAGACAAAGGACAACATGAAGGCTAGATTGGATATAGCTTTATATTGTAACCGAAAAAATATGGAGTTGGTTTATGACGAGTCACGGGTTGCAAAACCAAGGGCAAGCTTCGTGTTAGAGAAAAACGCACAACTGCTAGTCTACAAATGGCTTAAGAGTCTGCGTTTCCCGGATGGACATGCATCGAACATATCAAGGCTTGTTAACATAGAGGACTGCAGATTGTATGGAATGAAGAGCCATGACTGCCACGTGTTTATGCAAACACTCATCCCATTAGCTTTTCGTGATTTGTTGCCAAAGGGAATATGGGATGCACTAACGGAGATCAGTCATTTCTTCAGAGATATATGCTCCAGCAAGATGAATGTTGAGCACATTGAGATGCTTCAAACGAATATCATCGAGATACTATGCAAACTTGAGATGATATTCCCTCCTTCATTTTTTGACTCAATGGAGCATCTCCCTATACATCTACCGTTCGAGGCAAAAGCTGGAGGACCGGTCCAGTATAGATGGATGTACCCATTCGAACGGTGAGATATTACAGTTGCAATGGAATTCATATCTTAAAGTATTTTCTATGTTTTTCTTATTTGAAAATACTTGAATTGTACTTCAATGCAGGTACTTGTTTAATCTAAAAAAAAAGGTTAAGAACAAGGCGCATGTTGAGGCTTCGATATCTGAGGCCTATATTGTTGAAGAGATATCAACATTTATCTCGTACTATTTCGAACCTCATATGAGAACAAGAATCAATCGCGTTCCACGGCATGACGATGGCGGTGAAGTGCCTTCTAGTGGGAACTTGTCAATATTCTCCAATACTAGACGACCCACACCTAAAAATGCCGTAAGAGGAAGATATTTGTCGGAAATAGAATTCAAACAAGCACACAACTATGTTCTATTTAACTGTGATGAGCTGAGACCATTTATTCAGTAAGTCTATATATGTGTAATAGTAATTAAACTTTGTCAGTAATATACTGTTAATTATATATTGTAATATCATACACTCATTATCACTTGCAGGCAACATCGACAATATTTGCTCTCCAATAACTCGCAGCTGACCGAATCCCAGATCTTTCAATTACAAGATGAACAATTTGCCACATGGTTCAGAACACATGTAAGCACTATCACAAACTCATTGTAACGTATGCATGTCATTACGAGATTCTCGTTCATTTACCGTGTATTGATGTACATTTAATTACATATATTTACAAGGTTTATCAAATGGGAAGGAGTGCGCCCAAGTCATTGTCTTCACTAAGCCTCGGCCCTGAAAGAAAAGTTAAGTGCTATAACGGGTATTTTGTCAATGGATATGTTTTCCATACTGAAGAATACGGGCAAGGAAGAAAGACATACAACTGCGGTGTTTGTGTTAAGGGATCCACAAGTAGCTAGTTAGAAGTTGACTACTATGGTAGATTAGAAGAGGTCGTCGAACTGCAATATCATAGCGAGCAGAATAAAGTGTTTTTATTCAAATGCTATTGGTATGACACGACGGACAGAGGAATCAGAGTTGATCCGCACCATGGTCTGGTCGAAATCAACTCAAAAGCTAGACTCCGCAACATAAACGATGTCTTTGTTTTCGCAAAGCAATGTCAACAAGTTTATTACACATACACCCCTTCATTTAGAAAGGATCGTTCAAGAGTTGATTGGTTGTCCGTTTTAAAAACGAAACCACGGGGTCGTGTCGAGGTTGTTCAGGATGAGAACGAAGACACAAGTGTGCGAGATGAAGTCTTTCAAGTTCGTGAGTTGGTTGAACCATATCGAGTTGCTCCTTCGATTGAATTGGAAGAAAATTCAAATTTTCGAGTTCTCGATGATAGTCTTGTTGATATTGACGGAGAGGAGTTGAATGTTGTTCTCAGCTCTAGCGGACAACCAAATGTTGATGAAGAAGATGATATCCATATTGAAGATTGCGATGAAGATGATGACAATTCAATTGACGAGGAAGAAGAAGAAAATTTCGACTAATTATGAACATGAAGCCCTATGTAAAAACATTTGTCTCATGTAATTTAGATTATTGATGATGTATTTTGTAAAACAAAATATTTACTGTTTAAGCAATGTGGTTATTGTGTTTATGTGATGGACAGTTTATTAGTTAAGTTTCTGCAGGAAGGTAAACAGGCAATACAAAGACAAACTTTCCTGCATAATGCAAACTTACCGACGTCCATACCGACGGAATCACCGTCCGTCGGTATCTCACAGAGAGTTCGAAAATATTTACAACAAAATGCCACAATCACCGACGGCCCTGCCGACGGATCGCCATCCGTCGGTATCTCACAGAGAGTTCGAAAATATTTACAACAAAATGCCACAATCACCGACGGCTATGCCGACGAATCGCCCTTCGTCGGCATCTCACAGTAAGCTCGAAAACATAACACCACCATCGACGGTATTACCGACGGTGTAGGTCCGTCGGTAATTTGTCGGTTACCCATTTTACCGACAGAATTACCGACGGACCGCGCGTTTCCCAAAGTGCGTTAATTAATGCGCCCCTGAACTTGTCAGCTTTCCGACGGAATCACCGACGGACTGCGAAAATTTTGGAGGGCTTTTAAAAATTCGCGGCAAAATTCGAAAAATACCGACGGAATTTTGACCTTTTACCGACGGATTTGTAACCTGTTACCGACGGATGTTAATTCCGTCGGGGATTCCGTCGGTAAAATTGACCTATAAGTTCCACCCCCGCCGCTTCGCCTCATTTTTTCTTCTTCTCCCCGCCGCTTCTTCTCTTCTCCTGCGTTTTTCAGCCTAGATTTTTCATTTTTTTCCCCCTCAATCCTTAAACACTTTCACCTTTAATCTCTAGCAAGATTTGGTGTTGTAAATCTTCATTATATTAAAAGGTATGTGTTTTTTCTCTAATTTATTTTATTTTATTTTATTTTTAGTTGTTTTTATTTTTGTTGTGTTGGTGTTTTTTGTTGCAATGTAGATAAAGTTTTGAATTTGACACATTATTAAGGTATGTATATTTCGTTCCTTTTTTTTTTTGAATATTTTTTGAATTTGTTGAATATTTGTTAATTTAATTGTTGAATAATTGAATTTAATTGTTGAATTTATTGAATATTTTTTGTTATTGTGTTGTTAGAATTTTTATTAGGTAATTTAACTTAGAATTAGTTAAAGTTGAATTTTTTGAATTTGTTGAATATTTGTTAATTTAATTGTTGAATAATTGAATTTAATTGTTGAATTTATTGAATATTTTTTGTTGTTGTGTTGTTAGAATTGTTATTAGGTAATTTAACTTAGAATTAGTTAAAGTTGAATTTTTTAAATATTTTTTGAATTTTTTGAATTTGTTGAATATTTGTTAATTTAATTGTTGAATAATTGAATTTAATTGTTGGATTTATTGAATATTTTTTGTTGTTGTGTTGTTAGAATTGTTATTAGGTAATTTAACTTAGAATTAGTTAAAGTTGAATTTTTTGAATATTTTTTGAATTTGTTGAATATTTGTTAATTTAATTGTTGAATAATTGAATTTAATTGTTGGATTTATTGAATATTTTTTGTTGTTGTGTTGTTAGAATTGTTATTAGGTAATTTAACTTAGAATTAGTTAAAGTTGAATTTTTTGAATATTTTTTGAATTTGTTGAATATTTGTTAATTTAATTGTTGAATAATTGAATTTAATTGTTGGATTTATTGAATATTTTTTGTTGTTGTGTTGTTAGAATTGTTATTAGTTAATTTAACTTAGAATTAGTTAAAGTTGAATTTTTGAATTTTTTTGAATTTTTTGAATTTGTTGAATTGTAATTGTTAATTTGTTGAAGTATAATTTGTTGCATTTATTGAATTTATTTTTTGTTATATTTTTTATTGTTTTGAATATAATTATTGATTAATTTGTGAATTGTAATTGTTAACGTTGAATTTATCTTAGGATTAATAGTTGAATATGTTGGAATAATTAGTATAGATTGGTTCGATTGGTTGTGGCTATTGTTAATATTTGCAGGTTTGTGGATTTGGGTAGTATCCAGTATAGGGGAGGTGCTGCCGATTTTTTTTTAACTTTGGAATTTTATTTTACAATTATTAATATAAAATTGTTTAGATGCGCAAAATGAAAACCAGAGCTGGTCGTCCAGTCGAATCAAGTTCGTCTAGCAGCGATGATGATGTTTCCTTAGGTGCCTCTCAAGAAGAGGCACCTACACCACCTGCGCCGTCAACCGATGCTGCCTCTTCCAGCGATGTTTCACATCGCAGACGCGGCATGCCTTCGAAGCGGAATCAATTTACCCGCCAGTTCGAGGCACAGTGGAAGGACGATCTTTCAATGTAAGTTTGTTAATGTTTTAGTTTTTTTTATATAAAAAAAACAAATTTAAAACATAATTTATGAAGTAATCACAAATTAATTTCATTTCTTTTCAGGTTCACAAACATTGAGGCCGCCCGATTAATATCATCGGCGTTTAAAGCGTCGATGGAGATTCCATTGTTTCAATGGAGTCAGATATCCAGACATCCTGAATGGATGCCTCAAATCAATGCATGGTTTCGTAGATTTGAGGTTCGTGTTAATATATAATTTTCAGCTTATTTCTAATTATAAATTCATGTTATAATTGTAAATAAATTATTAACATTTTAAAAAATTATTTTTTTATATACAGCATCGATTCTGCTGGGACGATGAACATGACAGTGTTGTGAGGAGGGTGTGGGAAAATCACGCGGCAATTAGGTAACATCGAAAACAATACGACTTTTTTTTACATAATTATTTATGTTTTGAAATGTAATTTTTTCGTGCGTGAATTAGGTTGCGTGATTTTTGGTATGACGCCCAGAAAAAAGCAAAAAAAACAGCGAGGGATAAGGGGTTACAAGGCTGGAACGATGTTGCGGTTTGGAGGGATTTCAAACCAATATACATCCCGGAAGATATATGGCCGCACTATCTTCAGCACGTGACGTCTGAGCGGTTCACTCGACGCTCACAGTCCGGTGCCGGCAACCGGAATCGGCAAATTCATGGCTCGGTTACAACGCACACCGGCGGCTCCGTTCCGTTTGCTGCACATGCGAAACGGATGGTAAGATTAATTTAAATGAAATATATCGTTCAATTAATTTGTTGTTAATACATTTTTTTCATTATATATAGGCTACGTCTCTTGGACGTGAGCCGAGCCCTATGGAGCTGTTTGTGGAGACGCACGTGCGGAGTCATGACCGCCAAAAGGGGACGCAACAGTTCGTTGACAACCGTGCTCAACAGTTTGTGGTGTGTTTGTTTAACCATTTTATTTTGTAAGTTATTATTATGTTTATTGAATTGAATATGATTTTTTTTTCAGGAGACCTATAATAATCGGTTGAGGGAGAGATACGGGGATGATCCTTCGACCCATCCGGAATTCGATCCGGATTTGTGGATGGAGGCTGGATCGTCAGGTGGACCCGATAAAAATCGGGTTTACGGGCTCTCCAACACTACCGCTGCCAAGTTGCGGTCGACCGGTACTGCTTCAACCGGTGGGAGCTCCCAATCTGTATCGAGCTCCCAATCTAAGGAGTTTGTGGCCTTGCAACAAAGGTGCGACCACCTATCAGAGGCGTACACACAACTCAAAGAAGAGCAAAGATTGGCGAACGAACAACACAGATTGGCGGACGAACAACGCAGAGCAGAGTCTGAACAACAAAGAGCGGCCTATGAAGAGCTTCGTCAAATGGTCATGAACATGACACAAGGCGGAACATGTGCGCCTAATCCTTTTTGGCCGCCTAACCCCCACCCTCCTCCTCCTCCTCCTCCTCCACCTTTATATTAATTGTTTTTTTTTTAAACACATTCATTTTGTAATGAATATTATTTAACTTTGAGTTTTTGTTGCTTAATATAAATTTTATTTGCATAATTGGTTTGTATTACTATTAATTTATATTATTTTTTCTAAATAATTAAAAAAAAAAAATTACACAGGGATTTACCGACGGAATAAATCCGTCGGCATTGGACAGTGTCTGAGGTATGCCATCCCATCACCGACATACTCACCGACGGACATAATCCGTCGGTATAAAAATACCGACGAATTTACAGACGGATTTATTCGGTCGGTATGAAATATCACCGACACTTTTGCCGACGGAGTTACTCCGTCGGTATTTAAATAACACCGACGGAATGTATTCCGTCGGTATATTCCAAGCGGGAAACTTTTTTTTTTTGGCGCGCACCAGCCGTCGGTAAATGTGTTTTTTTTATTACCGACGGATATAGCGACGGAATGTGGAATCACCGACAAAAGGTATTCCGACGGAAGTATTCCGTTGGTAA
Organism: Populus alba x Populus glandulosa; assembly: GCA_033617975.1. Lineage (NCBI taxonomy): Eukaryota > Viridiplantae > Streptophyta > Magnoliopsida > Malpighiales > Salicaceae > Populus > Populus alba x Populus glandulosa. Next base: position 2,637,204 of record CM066155.1, on the reverse strand, counting down.
TATAGTCGGTAAATAATTTACCGACGAACGTTCTGTCACACACCGACGGAATATGTCCGTCGGTAAAACTGTGAAATCTTGTAGTGCATGTCAAGAACAACTAGGCTGTCTAATCGAAATTTGTGTGGTAAGGTTTTTAAAGAGAATTTATGCCAGCAAAGCCATATCAATGCCTTGGAAATATGTTCGTAGTGTCCGCGGACTTGTCCTCCACTGAATTTGAGCAACTGCAAAGATGTCATTAGTGCAAATGATGTGCTCGGAACTACATCTTTTGATGATTGAGCGTCTAGCACGATACCCTCCACTACCTCTGTGCCCTGAAAAACAACAAGAATTAAACAGGAAACAAAAGTTTATTATCATGGGAAAGCTTCTGTGGAAAAAGTTTTCATCAAATGTTGCCTAAATGAATAACAATTAGTTATTACCGAACAATATTCATCGAGTAAATCCATTATATCTTCGCGATGCCAAAGTCTGCTACGCTTTCCGGGATGGTTTGGAGCCATTTGATGAATGATCTCCCTTCCCATGTCTCGTAAGAGATTATCCATCTGTAACTCATTCTCACTGTTGACTGTTAAAGGTGATCTCTCCCCGAGAATATCAAAACCCATTTCTGGATAAAAACCACGACCATCGAGTATTTTTCCCACGTAATCTTTATCTATACCATTAAAGAAACACGCAATATCAATGAACATACCCTTCACTTCACCATCCAAATCATCCAAACTAGTTATAAGTTGCGTCTGAATTTCATGTGGAAGACGTTTTTGCAATTTCTGTATAAAACTTCTCCAGTGAGTGATGCTTCTTTTAAACAAATTAGAGCCTAGGACTTCAAGAGCCAATGGAACTCCACCAACATAATCAACTTCAACTTTAGACAGCTCAACATATTCTTTCATTGATGGGGCTTCTTAAAGGCATGCCAACTGAAAAGTTGAAGAGACTCATCATTGTTCAGTCCTTTTGCGTGATATTATTTTTCCACTAGTCGTGCGAGTAAACGTTCATCTCTAGTTGTAATTACTATTCTACTTCCAGGACCAAACCAGTCTCGTTTTCCTGTCAAATCACGTAAATTATTCAATTGATCAACATCGTCGAGAATAACAAGTACCCTTTTACGACGAAATTGGCTTTTGCTGCGGTTGATTCCTTATCATCATCGTGAAGCCGAATATACCCCTTGGAAGCATCACGAAGAAGCTGTTGTTTTAATTGAAGTAGACCTCTTTTTTTATGTAACCTTTCTCTGATATTCAAAAGGCAACTACTTCCTTCAAATTTATGACAAATTTGGTTAAAAACAGCTTTTGCTATGGTTGTCTTGCCTATTCCTGGCATCCCATAGATTCCCACAATTCGAACTTCATTTGTACCAACACATAACATGGAAATGATATCTTTGACCTGAGAATCAATACCTACTGGATATGTGGCAACTTTCATGTATCTGGGATTCAATTTACTTAAAACTTCTTCGACAATCATTTGAATTAATTTTGATTCATGCATGTGCATAGTAAAAGAAAGCCATCACTCATCAATGAGAAATAAGCTGATTTGGAAATAAGATGGCGAATATGATGCTAGTTTAAATTACAAAATGTAAGTGGAGTAAAAGTTATAAGCATTTGCGATCGATATCGGGAAAGGAAAGAGCCAAGAGGTACCCATTTGCGATACTGTGAAGATCAAACCCAGATAATCTTCCAGCCTCCACGAGAGCTGTTCTCCACTTTTGGACCTTCTCTATTTCTTCCTTAAAACGTTCTTCATGTCTATCAAAGGCTTCAGCAAAACTCCTTTTCTGTTTTCTAATATCAGAAGGATCAATATCATAGAAAACTGGTAGAACAATCTGACGAGCTGTTTGTCTGCAATCAAGAATCTCTGAAAGTTCATCAAGACACCAAGTGGAGGAAGCATAGCCCTTAGAGAAAACCACTATCGAAATCTTGGACTCTTTAATTGCTTTGAGGAGGTGTGAGGAGATTTCTTCTCCTTTAGGAAGTTCGTTGTCATCTCGAAATTAAAAAAAAAAAAAAAAAAATTTATTGTTTTATTATAATGATGATATTAAAAATAAATTTTAAAAAATAAAAAATATAAATTATTTTAATATATTTTTTTTAAAAAAACTTAAATTACAATAGCAACCACACCCATCATAATAAACTCTCTTTTTTCCTATAGTTGTTACACAAACAAAACAGTAGAACAGAAACTATCACAGCAATTATTTTAATGTTAATAAAATAATAAAAGTAAGAATTTTGGACAAAGTTGATTAATTGAATCCAGCTACTAAAAAGTTGCTTACAATTATTAGAATTTTATACTATTGTTTATCTTGACTTTAATCTAATAATTTATATTATTAAAAAGTTGCTCCACAGCATCATGCAATTAAAGCTTCACCAGCCAATAACCTGTTAAATATCGTGCTCACTGGGTTATCAAAAAAATTCAACAGTTGGTGAACTCCCTTGGCCCCAGATCGATTGTGCCATGGAAGTCATGTTCTCTTTGGTTTTTAACTTTAGTCCAGAAGACGGAACGGACCACAGCCAATGATCATTACATATGTTGAACAGGTGAAACTTTTATATAAAATAACATAATGAATTATAGCAAATGTTGAGATGCTATCCGGGAAAATGATAATCTTATATCAATTAAATTAAATCACATCCATGAACATCAATTCATAATAAATCAAATGCTCAAAGATTAAATTAAAAAAAAAACATAGAATTCCCAACATTGAAGAAGGATGAAGAAAAAAAACAAAGAATTAACTATGTCTATAATTGTTAATTTTGTTTTGCCCACATATATATTAGATTATGTATTTTGTTACAATTGTTTTTTTAAAAAATAATAAATTTAATTTGATTAACAATGCGAATATCTAATGAAATAAAATTCATATGTGAATATCTAATGAATTATCAAAGGAGAAAAAAGCCAAATGATTTCTCGAGATTCGAATCTGCGCCAAAATAAAATATTGATTGCCAAAAATTTATATTTAACCAAAAGGATTAAAGGATTAAAAAAACAAAACAAAACAACACAGCACATTGCCTCTGTTACCTAGAATCTTTACACCAATGTGTTGGCAGAAAAATTAGGAAAGAAGATTTTTGGCTTTTAACTTGTTTTCAATTATTTTAATTCAAAAACATAAAACATGAGATCCAAATAAAACTAGTCTTCAACTCCCTCAGTTGCTTTACAAAGTTGTTTACAATTTCAAGATAATAGTCTTCTGACATGTTAAAACAGTGGATCAAAAATTATTCTATATTTTAACATACGCATTTAAAATTGTTTAAAAATAACATATAAAAGTTTGAGGAATAGATTAAATTCAAGGAGAGGAATGCTTGTCTTTGGAGTTGAAACTGTATTTTATATATTTTTTAAAAAATATTACTTACAAATAATATTATTATATTTTTAAATAATTTTAATGATATCAAAAATAATTCTTAAAACTATTATTGAAATTGGTTGCATTACTTGGAAATCAATCTTCATTATCCTTGCTTTTTGATCGGGTACTAAGTTGTATTCACGCAATTTGAAATTGCTGGTTCCTTTCTTCGATTGTCCATCAATTGGATTACAAAATAATCTCTATAAACTTAAAATTGATTTCACAGGAAATAAAAACTACATATTCACATAAAGTCTCAACTTTATATCATGTCATTCGAGCCAATCCTGATATATTTGACAGTGAGAACTATTTTAGGGAACATATAGTTAAATCATCACCCCAGCTTATAGTCCAAACAGCATAGTTTGGGAAATTTGATGTAGTAATTGAGAACTGCTGGATAAAGCTGTTTTCATTTAAGAACTTCTCTTGCCCTATATAGACTCTCAAGTTCTTTGATCAATTGCCCAAACTCAACATACTACTTTGAAATCTGTCATAAAGTTCATGGTTTGCCACAAGTGTTTCAGTGCTTACTTCTAAGGAAATTTTGTTAGCTGAGGGTTTTGTAGCAACACAAGAATATACCCCCTTGGTTTCACTCCCTTAAGCCGAATCACTTGCTCACTCTCTTTTTTTTTTAGGCAAATGCATTTTGACAGTTTGCTATTGTAGTCCTTGTTAAGATTTCTTATTGTTATTTATGATAACTTCGTATTGTCCTAGTCTTTAGGGATTTATTCAGTTAAACAAATCGTGGTTTAATGGTTATAGGAAGTGGTCCTTGTTGTCCTATTCTATAGGAGTAGTGGTTAAAGGAATGCTGTGATGTAAAGCCTATATATAGGCCTTTTCTTTATCAATAATGTATTACTCTTTCCACCGTTCAAATTGCTTTTTCTCTTTTTTGTTTCTCAACGCAGTGACAGTCCTGTAATCTAAGCTGCACAGAGGATTCTTCAAGAGTTCCGTGTGGAGAACTCTGTGTAGTTTTTGTAGTATGATAAGTGTGGATTCATAGTTTAAGTGCAGATGCATAGGATGTGCAGCAATTCTTGGTATATGTATCTCCTTCTAGCAGCCTCTCATGCTAGTGCTAATGTTTGAGAACATCTTAGGTTGCAGTAGGAGATTATATCTGGACTTGTTTTCTCTATTGATTCTGATTAATCAGTGTGCCAAAATCACTCCTACCATCACCACCATATAGGTTATATCCTATGGGGAAACCATGTGGACAAACGCATAGGTGTCTACGAGAACAAGAGTTGCTGTCTTACAATTTGCTCTAAACGCATAGGGGTGGTGGGGAGGTCTGCACTGAAGAACACATGCAACTATGTCCTCTAAGATAGCTAAACCTTGTCCTTTTCTACATAGAACTATTCACTATTTGATGTTGCTGATAACAATGCCCAATAATATGACTTTGCATGCATATATCCTCACTAGTTAGTCATCAACATGTTCTGAACTCTTATTCACCCAATTACCAATTAATTGAGTGCACTTGTGCTTACAATTTATACATGTTTATTCATTTCAGCTCAATATTGTTTATTACAAGGGATGAAACAGAATCTTGAAACCCAGGTGTCCTCATTATAGCAGAGAGCCTTTATTCACTTTGATTGATAATAATACTGTACTAAAACATATTAATCGTTGAAGAAACAAAATACAAAGCGGAGAAATAATTTATAACAAACAAAAGTACATAAGTCGAAACAATCACACTCTTTTGGAAAATTCTCAGCCTGTCACAGTTGTTTGAGGCATCAGATCTTCCAATGTTATTTTGGAGAATGACTTTGGCAGCGGAGGCCATCGAGCTATGAGCTGCGAAGCTACCTGTCGCATGGTTGGCCTAGATTGGGGAATGGCAAGCAAGCATGCAAATGCTATTTTGATAATGTAGACCACACCTTCTGCAACTCGATTTTCAGGAAGTGGGATACGTTGGTCTATCACATCCTTCAACAATGAATGCTGGTTGATTTAAGAGAACGATGCATTCCCATTATTACTTCCATTGTGATCACTCCAAAGCTGTAGACATCGCACTTCTCGTTCACTCTCATTGTGTAAGCTAGCTCTGTAAAAATTCTAGTCATTGTTTCATGGTACTGGCTGTATCGTACTGCTAATATGACAATTTATTATACATAACCTTTAGAGCATCCGAAAGAAGCCCTCCGTTTTCATCCTTTATCAATTGATTCATATATATATGTTAAGAATGAAATCAAGTATGTACCTGGAGCTGTGTATCCGAAGGTGCCAGCAAATGAGGTCCAGTTGGTTGAGTCAGGCATCAAGAGCCGAGCTGTTCCAAAATCCGAAACATGAGCCTCGTATTCCGAATCTAAAAGAACATTGTTGCTGGAAAAGTCTCGATGAATGATTGGAGGCGAGCAATCATAGTGCAAATAGGATAATGCATTGGCCACTCCTTTAACAACATTAAGCCTTCTGTTCCAATCCAACTCCATTGCATGTTCTTCTCTTGATAAATTCATCTTCAAACTTCCCCTTTCTATGAACTCGTAAACTAAAAAAGAGTGCTCTATTAATGTACAAAATCCATATAACTTCACAATATTTCGATGTCGAATATCTATTAACATGCGAATCTCATTTCTAAAAGTTTTGAAATTCATAAGCTCGCCATCTCTCGATGGGTGAAGTTTCTTCACAGCAACCACCTGACCTGTTGGCAACATGGCTCGATAAACAATTCCATATTTTCCCAATGCAGTTATTGAAGTTGAAATTATTAGTGGCCTGGATGATAGTTTCATGTAGGATCTCTTCCTCATGGCCCCATACTCCAAAACTGTGTGGACTTTGTCGCTCTCCTAAACAGGAAATTCTTTCTCTGCTTCTTTGGTGGAGAAAGTATAAACACCAAACCATGATAAGTAGTAGAAGTAGACTGCCCAGGAGAGGAAAAAGAATCAAAATGATAATTTTATTGCTCTTTCTCCTGCTTGTAAGAAGTGTACAAGGCTTTAGACCACTGGCATTTCCACAGAGACCACTATTATTGATAAAAGCTTCAAATGGAGCTTCAATGAAGCCTTTTATTTTGGGTATAGGGCCCTCTAGTTCATTGTAGGAGATGTCTAGAGTTGTCAAGCTCACCAAATCTATTAAAGCAGCTGGAATCAAACCGGAAAGTTTGTTGTGAGAGAGGTTCATCGTTTCTAACTGTTTCAATTGCCCAATTTGTGATGGTATCTCTCCTGGAAGAAGATTCCCACTGAGATCTAGATTTCCAAGAACATGCAAGAAGCCTATCTCAGATGGGATGCTCCCTATGAACTTGTTATGACTCAAGTTCAACTGTAATAAATTTGAGTACTCTCCCAGTTGTTTTGGAATTGATCCGCCAAGATTATTAGAAGCTAAATTAAGGAATTGAAGTTGAGATAGCATTTGGATTTCAACCGGAAGGACACCAGAAAGATGGTTGTTATGAAGAGCAAGGTTGAACAACGCCTTCAACTGCCCCAATTCTTTTGGAATTGTCCCCTTCAGGAGATTTGACGAGAGATCAATTATTTGTAGCCCAGTAGCCTTTCCAAGCTCTGATGGTATCTCACCTGTGATATTATTGTTTGATAATTTTAGGCTCTTCAAGTTGTGAAAACCTCCCCATTTCCAAGTAAGCTCACCAGACAAATCATTGTGACTTAGGTCCACATAGTTCAAGTTTGGGTACAGGCCAAAATCTATAGAAATATTCCCTGTCAATTGGTTCCGGTCAAGCCTTAATCTAAATAGACTAGTGCAATTTCGCAAGCTTGGGATTGGACCAGAAAAATGATTGTTGGCGGCTGTAAAATTTACAAGTAACCCACCAAGGCACAGGTCTCGTGGTAAATGGCCAATGAAATTGTTTGAAGACAATTTCAATTCAACAAGGGATTCAAGGTGTCCTATTTCCTGAGGAACAGATCCAGATAAATTATTCTCGTTCAAAACAAGTCTAGTGAGCATAGTCATGTTCCCAGAAGGAATAGAACCAGAGAAATTGTTACCTCCTAGATGAAGAATGGATAGGTGTTTCAGAGTTCCAATAGAAACTGGGATCAAACCGGTGAGATTATTTTTATCAAGACAGAGAACGTTAAGACTTGTTAACAATCCTATCTCAAGTGGAATAGTTCCGTAGAGTGAATTGTTCCTGAGATAGAGAGTGAGAATATTTGGGAAGGATGAGAAGTTGAAACTATGAAGCGTACCTCTCAGACCAAAATGTGGAAGGCTGAAATGCGCGACACTTCCAGAATTGTCACAAGTGATTCCAAGCCACTTGCAAGGGCTGCTGCCAACCCAAGAAGACAGGACAGCTTGGCTGTGGTTGTCATCAAGACTTGCTTTCCATTTTAGGAGAGCCTCCGCTTCTTCATTACCTTCAGCAACACCAAATGAAGTTGCAGAGGAATTAGGAGGAAAGGCAAAGAAAGAAGGAATGAACATTAGAAGGAGAAAAAAAAGGACATTTGTTCAAAATGGTTTCTGTAGGAAGGACATCATGTCGAAGGGATATGGTTTCCTATGGCAGATGAAGATAAGTTTTTATAGAAAAAAAGAAATGGAATGTTTATTGGAATTTTTAATTGTCAAATTTCGTATTCATCTTTGTTCTTATTTTACAGAATTTGACATATATACGCCAACAACAGTGACCTGTAATTTCTAAATCTTAGGAAAACTCATTTCCAAGTCCTGTAATTTCTAAAGATGCTTAATTGTTGGCTCATTTGTTCAAAATCCGTAGCTCATTTCTAAACTAAATAAAAAAATAAAAATAACTAAGAAGAAAATATTTTGTTTTTTAAAATCTCCTGCATCAGTTTTCTCTCCTTTAATTGAATCGGTGAAGAAATAATGCTTAATGAAACGCGGGCTCTCTGAATTAATTGGAATTGCAAGGTAGAGGAATCTTTGATTCTGAAATTTCTAAATAATCTTTGTTCTACCTTTCCAAAGAATATTGTGGGTCATCGTTCCAAATTTGACATGTCCAAATTTGACTCCCTATTAAAGCTTCACCAACTAATTAATGAAGTACTTGGAAATTCAGTAGTTAGTATATGATAGCAAATGTTGAATATCGGCTCAAAATAAACCGAATGATAAATTAAAAAAAAATCAGAAAAAATTAGAAAAATCGCAACGTTGAAGAAGGATGAAGAAAAAAGACGAAGTCAATATATCTATGTTCTGTGTCTTTTTCTACAGGTAATAAAGTCTTTCACATGGTGCGACCAAACGACCGTGTAGAAAAATCTGTCACAGGGTGCAGGCCCAGTTCATGCCTGAGCCTATATAAATGTCCCATTATCCACTCCACTGTCACTTTTCTTTTTCTTACTTTTTTATTTGTGTCGATTAATTGATTCATTTATTTACCAAAAACTTAAAAAATATATATTCTTCCTTTAAAATATCTTGATTCAGTTATTTCTCTGAAATTTTTTATTTTGGTAATTTTCATTTTCTTTTAATAATCTTATATAAATTCATCTATTATATTAAAGAAATAAATAGATAGATAAGAGGATATTTACTCTTAAATAAGATTCTTGAAAAAATAAAATTTCAAAGCAATATTTTAAAAAATATATTTCAACATTCAAATTTAAAATTATTCAAACATAACCATATAAAAGTTTGGCGAAACAGATTAGACTATAATAAAAAAAATATTTGTTTTTTACGGTTTTTTATAATTTTTAGATTTTTTGTAAATAATTTTTTATATTTTTAATATATTAATATTAAAAATAATTAAAAAAATATATTATTTTTATATATTTTCAAACAAAAAAATAATTATAACAACTACCCGAAAGCTAAGCTAAGCAAAAATACTTGACGAAGCATATCATTAGTGGCTACCAGTCCTCGAGTAATGACACCTACATGGACTGACTAACTGATTCCATTCCATGTCTGTTACAAAATGGCGGGAATATGCTCTCTGAATCCAACAACCTTGATGACTTTTAAGGTAGCAAAGAAAGGGACCCACCCTTCAAGTTATTCATTTTGTCGAAGTTTCAATTTTCAAGTTGAATTTCTCTCTTCTTTCTAGGCAATTTACTTGCATTAATTTGTCAGAGAATTCATGGAATTAGATTCTTCTCAGGAGCAACAGATAATTTTTGAATTTGGTTGCCTTACTTGGAATTCAATCTTCATTCCCCTTGCTTTTTGATCAGGTACTAAGTTCTATTCACGCAATTTGAAATTGCTGGTTCCTTTCTTCGATTGTCCATTGATTGGATTACAAAACATTGAGAAGGTCAACGTTCTCTATAAACTTAAAATTGATTTCACAGTAAATAAAAGCAGCATATTCTCAAAAAGTTTCAACTTTATATCAGGTCATTCAAGCCAATCCTGATATATTTGACAGAGTTTTATTTTAGAAAACATATAGTTAAATCATCACCCTAGTTGTTGGAAACATCATACACGAGATATAATTTGCACCCGTGTATGATCATCAATGATAGAGGATAGCCTAACCTATTAAAAGATTGGGCTTTAGCTTATATTTTTGTTTTTGGATTTAATTTATTATTTTTAGTTTAGTTTTGTAATAAAACTTGATATTATTTTATTTTAGATTTTAGTTTCATTTATGTAGGTCTTTGGCCTAATTGTTAGTTGTTTTATGGGGGAATTATTGATGATGAATTAAATAATTTGTGAGTTGCACACTTTTCCAGCCCTCTTTCTCTTTTTCTTTTTCAACTTCTCTCACCTTCAGTTTTTTTTTTTTTTTGGCTTCTTTTTTTTCTCTTACTTCTTTCAATTTTTGTTTATTATCCAATATGGTATCAAAGCATGACTTTTAATTGTTTTTACGGGTTACTCTTATTCATATTCAATCCAGTTTATAAACTCTATATCTTGTCGGAAGCTTTCAACAGTGAGGAAAAAAAAATGGAGCCAAGATGGGAGCAGAGTACATGATTGAGTTTTATATTAAGGATTCCTCTCCTCCAGGGATTTCTTATCTCCTCTGGTACTAGCTAATGTAGGGAAGGCTAGTTTGTTCTTTTTTCTTTTCATTACACCAAAAAAATTATGCTCGGTAATTTTATCTTTTTTATTTAGTTTAGAAAATTCATGGAATAACTCTATAATTATTTATTAGGATTTCTTTCCTTTTTAAGATAGGCCTAGTACTACTATAAAAAAGGTTTTTTTAACTTGCTTGAAAAGAAAATATTTAATAATAAAATCTTTTCATTATTTGATATAATTATTAATTGTTTTTTAATTTTTAACTTTTAATTTTGTTATTGTCATTTGCATCAGCAGAGATTTTATAGTACAAGACTAGTTGTGTAAATTAAAAAATATTATTATCTCTTAAATTTTTTAGCTAAAAGAGGTTGCATTACTAGTTTTATTTTAATTTATTAAGGATTTATTGAATGACTTAATGCGCATTAATAAATCAGTAAAATAATTTTAAATCAATTCAAATTTGATTTTTTTTTTATTAAGAAAGAGAAATGATAAATTTTCCCATAAGCTCCATTAAAGTAATCAAGCAAAAGAAATATAATTAGCTAAGAAAAACAAATATTTTTTTTTTTTATGAAAAAGAAAAATAATTTTAAAATTGGTTATGTTCTTAACAGGACTTACGAGATCATTTGTGGGTTTTCAAGATCTTGGTTACATGAATATTTTTTTAAAATAATTCAAAGTATAAAAAATCGAATACAATTTGCCTAGTGTTGTTTCATTTACAGATTGAAGACCTTCAAATATATTTGGGATTACGATAGCGGTTATAATTTAAAATATTTTTCGTTTAAAAATACATTAAAATAATATATTTTTTTAAAATTATTTTTGAAATCAACACATCTAAATGATCTGAAAACATTCAAAAAAATAATTAACAATTTTTTTTTAAAATTTGAGTTTTAGGTAAAAAAAAATAGCGAATATATGCTGGTTATGTCTATGAAATCACAAAGATAGTCTGTCCAATTAGTTAATGTTATCTGTTAAGAGAATAAACAAGTCATGAGTCATCAATAGCTAGCACCACGAAGGTGTGGTACCAGAGGAGCTCCACCTCCACATTAAACAGCACCTACCGAGCCAATCTAAATCTCCTCCTCTCTTCACTTGCCTCGAATGCAACCCCGAATAATACCATTGGATTCTACAACACCTCTTTCGGGCAGAACACTGATCAAGTGTACGGCCTGTTTATCTGCCGTGGCGATCTTAGCAGCACTACTGTTTGCCAAAATTGTGTCACCTTCGCCACAAAAGATCTAGTCCAGCGTTGCCCAATCGGAATAGCGGCCATTGTGTATTACGATGAGTGCATCCTACGTTACTCAAACAGGAACATCTTCTCCACGGCGGATCAAAACATTTTTTTCTCTCTCTCCATGGCAAACGCACTGAATATCACAACCGAACCCCAGCGTTTTAACAATCTAGTGGGAGCCACCGTGAATGATTTGGCTGCTCGAGCTGCAAGTGCTCCTCCAGGTGCTAAAAAGTTTGCTGTGAACAAAACGTATTTCGATGCGTTCCAAAATATATACAGCCTTGCCCAGTGCACACCGGATTTATCTAGCTTTGATTGCAATCAATGTCTCAGTGCAGCTATAGCTGGATTGCCCAATTGCTGCAGCAGCAAGAGAGGAGGAAGAGTCTTGTTTCCTAGTTGTTATATTCGTTATGAAATTAATTTATTTTATAATGAAACGGCAGTCGCAGCGGACTCACCGCCTCCTCCACCTCCGCCCGTGGCTCTTCCTTCTCCCCCACCTCCTCTTTCAGCAACAGGACCAGAAGGTAAAGTTATTTTACACTATTTATTGTTCTTGTCAATATCTTTAATCCCCACTCTAACAAAGTCGTTACTATAGAATGCACTCGTAGAAATTTAAATTTATCTCTTAAATTTTTTGGATAAGATTTATTTATTAAATTACAAAATACAAAATCCTTAAATCATTTTCGAAAAAAAATTAATCCTTTTGTAAATTTTAAAATGTAAGGTATTATTGCCATGTGATCTTACGATTTTATCCTCCAAAAGGCATCTCACATGTTTGAAAATCAATCTCTTTAATAGTTAAATATAGTGTAACGAGATTAGAAAATTCATGAGGTTTTTACTTCTTACATCTTGAACTTATTTGTCTCTAGAGGTACAATAATTTCTCCAGTTTTTTTTTTTAAAATCTAAGTTCAAGATGTAAGAATAGTGATTTGTTGCTCCCAACTCAAAAAAAAAAAAAAAAAAAAACTTTTTAACTAGGTATTGAGGGTAATATTTTTTTTTTTAATATAATACAATTATCTTTAATAATTTATATAGGGTTACATTGGTAATTTAATATTTTTTTACTCAGTAAAAATATTTATCACCCCTACAATAAAAAAAATGTTGTCTTTCACTCAGGGCATTTTGATATTTTTATTTTTTAAAATAGTTAAATTACTTCTATGCCTTTAAATATAAAATCAATATAATTCTCTTACGTGAGCATTTTCATCTTTTTACCATGATTTTTTTTAATATCATGTTAGTTAAGGGGCATTGTTTTATTTTAATAAATATTACAAATTGTTTTTTTTAAAAAAAACTTACTGGCACATGCTAGTAGCCCCAGAGTCCTTCAGGCGACATATGAGAGTTGTTCGACCATCAAATGCTGCCTTCACTAATGTTGTTTAAATCATCATGGCGCCCCCAACGCAATGGGACAGCTCGTGTTTTAAGATTCCTAATGGTTTGGCGTCGGCAACCATTTCCCCCCTCTTCTATCTCTTCCCATCTAGATTTTCATGCAAGTCTCTTAAAAACTCTAGAACAACCCTTTAGTTTTTTAATTATTCAGATTTAGTCTTTATTCTTTTTATTATAATTCTTTTTATCTTCAATAATTTATATAATTGTTATGCCTTTTTTTTTTCATCCCTCTTCATTTTTTTTTTATCTTTTAAATTTAATCATCATTTTTTTATTGCTATTTTTTTATTTGAAATAATTTCTTAAATTTATTTTGCTTTACAATTTTACCCTCCTTTGTTTTTTTTTTCCCTATCAAATTTAATTTTTATTCTTTTGATTGTCATTTTTTTTTCATTGATACTTTTTTTTAAATTGATTTTTTTAAATTGGTTCATAATAAACTTCTTAATTGAACTCAGATCCAGAGTTTTACAAGTTGCGAGTTTTAAAGATTTTACCAGGTTTATGATGTTTCCCAGGTTTGCTTTTTTTTTTTTTCTTTGTCTAAATTAATTTCTTTCTCATCTCATCCTCCAATATTTATTGAATTCAAGACTAGGTTACATATTGTTTTAGCTTGCTTCTTGCTAAATTTTTTATTGGTTTTGAAAATGACTCGGTTATCATGAGCTTTTTATTTATCGTTCTTTGATGGCTTTTTTTGACTAATTCTTGAAATTAATATCTTTTCTTGATTCCATCCTTAAACAATTTATAAGATTAAAATTCTTTTTTTATTTCATCTCCCTTGTTTTTTTTTTTTATCTTTTGGTTTGTGTTCTCACTCTTTCGATTTTTATTTGTTTTATTCAAGATAACTTTTTTAATTTATTTTCTTTCTTTACGATTTTTCATTGATTTTAAAAATGACTTCGGTTTTCTCAAGTCTTTTTATTTGTTTTTCTTTGTTGGATTTACTTTCGCTAATCAATATCAAATTAGTTGAGAATTGAGCTTCTTTATTCAACCCACGTCTAGAATTTAATGGGTTGTGAATTTAAGACTTTTGCTTGGTTTTAAAATGTTCACCTAGTATTTTTTTTTGTTTTTTTTTAAGCTGATGACCTTTTAATTTTGTCATTCAACATTTATATAATTAATAATTAGGCTTTTGTTTTTTTTATTATAAGCCTTCTATATGATTGTTTTTAACATTCTTTTATTTTTTTTCAAGTTCCTATATTTTTTTATGTTTTTCATATGTCAGCCTTTTTTTCTTTGTCGTGTCTATGGCCGGAGTCACATTAAAAAAAAAAACATAAAATTACAAATGTTTTTTTAATTTCATCCCTTCTATTTTTTTTATCTTTTAAATTTAATCCCTATTATTTTGATTGCTATTTGTTTTGTTTGAGATCTTTTTTTAGATTGTTTATGTGTGTGTGTGTGTGTGTGTGTATTCGTCCTCCATGAGTTTTTTTTTTTTATCAAATTTGATCTTTATTTTTTTATTGTTATCTTTTTTTTTTTAAGTTTTTTAAATTAATATTTTTTTTTCATGATTAATCTTTTGAAATTGAATTGGTTGAGAATTAAGTTTCTTGATAATATTATTTTTTAACAAACAAACACTTGCAATATTTTAACAAACAAACAAACATTATTTTTAATTAGGTATTGAAGATAATATTATTTTTTTTTACTATAATACAATTGTTTTTAATGATTTATATAGGGTTAGGTTGGTAATTTAATATTTTTTTATATAGTAAAAATATTAATGTACCTTACAATAAAAAAAATATGTGTGGTCTTTCTCTCATGCCATTTTGATATTGGTATTTTTTTAAAATGGTTAACTTAATTTTATGCCTTCAAAAATAAAATCAATATAACTCTCCCACATGAGCATTTTTATCTTTTTACCATGGTTTTTTTTTTAAAAAATATTATGTTAGTTCAGGAGCATCGTTTTAATTTAATAAATGTTAGATATTTTTTTAAAAGAAAACTTATTGGAGTGTGCTAAGAGCCCCTGAGTCCTTCAAGTGGCACGTGGGGGGTTGCCCAACCACCAAATGCTACCTTCACTAACGTTGTTGGAATCTTCATGGCGCCCCCGACAAAACGGGGCGGCTTGTGTTTCAAGATTCCGAATAGTTTGGCATTAACAACCATTTTTTTCCCTCTCTTCTCTCTCTCTCTCTACTTAAATTTTCATGCCAGCCTCTTAAAAACTCTAGAACAACCCTTTAATTTTTTAATTCTTCATATTTGGTCCATATTCTTTTTATTATAATTTTTTTGTCTTCAATAATTTATAAAATTGGTATGCCTTTTCTATTTCATCCCTCTTCACTTTTTTTTTTCATCTTTTAAATTTGATCATCATTCTTTTTATTGCTATTTTTATTTGAAATAATTTTTAAAATTGATTTTGCTTTACAATTTACCCTCTCTTTTTTTTCCTATCAAATTTAATATATATTTTTTTATTGTCAATTCTTTTTCCTTGACAAGTTTTTTAAATTGATATTTTTAAATTAATTTATAATAAACTTCTTGATTGAACTCGGATCCAAGGTTTCACGGGTTGTGAGTTTTAAAGATTTTACCAGGTTTATGATGTTTCCTGGATTTGCTTGGTTTTTTATTTTTCTTTGTCTAAGTTAATTTTTTTCCCCATCTCATCCTTCAATATTTATTAAATTGGAGATTGGGTTACATATTTTTTTAGCTTGCTTTATGCTAAAGTTTTTGTTGGTTTTGAAAATGACTTGATTATCATGAGCCTTTTATTTATCATTCTTTATTGAGTTTTTTTGTCTAATTCTTTAAATTGATATCCTTTCTAGATTTCATCTTTAAATATTTGAAATTATTTTTTAAATAATTTATAAGATTAATTTTTTTTTATTTCATCTCAATTTTTTTTTATGTTTCGGATTATGTTCTCACTCTTTCGATTTCTATTTGTTTTATTTGAGATAACTTTTTTAATTTATTTTCTTTCTCTAGGATTTTTTATTGATTTTAAAAATGACTCCGGTTTTCTCAAGTATTTTTATTTTTTTTTCTTTGTTGGATTTACTTTCGCTAATCAATATTAAATTAGTCGAGGATTGAGCTTTTTGATTCAGACCAGGTTTAGGATTTAGTGGGTTGCGAATTTGAGACCTTTACTAAAGTTTAAAAGGTTTGGCTAATTTTTTTTTTAAGTTGATAACTTTTTAATTTTATTATTCAACTTTTAAATCATTAGTGGTTAGGCTTTTTTTTTTTTCATTATGAGCCTTTTACATGATTTTCTTAATGTTATTTTTTTGGGTTCCCCTTTTATTCTTTATGTTTTCCATATGTCAGCCTTTTTTTTTCTTGGGTCTGTGGCCCGAGTCACATTTAAAAAAAAAAATAAAAACACATTTGCCTCACAAAATTACAAATGCTTTTCAATTTCACCACTTCTATTCTTTTGTCTTTTAAATTTGGTCCCCATTATTTTAATTGCTAGATTTTTTGTTTGGAATTATTTTTTAGATTGTTTTTTATATGTATAATTTCATCCTCATGGGTTTATTTTTCTATCAAATTTGATCTCCATTCCTTTTAGTGCTATCTTTTTTGCGTTTTCAAGTTTTTTTAAATTAATATTTTTTTCATGATTTCACCATTTAAAATTAAATTGATTAAGAAATAAGTTTCTTGATTCAACTCGGGTCTAAGAATTCATCAGTTGCAAGTTTTAGAGAATGACCCAGGTTTAGAAGGTGTGCTTGGATTTCCTTAGTTTTTCTTTTCTTTTTTTAAAGATTGTTGTAACCCATTTTTGGGTCCCCATGAAAAATAAAATAAATAGCCAAAAGAGTTTTAAAAAAAAAAAATAACAGAAGGCAGAAGCGCTCAGGAAACAGTCAGAAAATTGGTCAAGAAATTCAAAAATACAAGGATTAAATTTTTGACAGTATATTCTTGAAGGATGAAAGCCCTATTGAGAAGGAAAATTTGAATTTTGAGGAGAAAAGCCCAAATGTGGATGTTTATGGACTTAATTGGATTTTTATTTGAATTTATAGAAGATTTGATTGCAAGAAAAATTGATTTTTAAGTCAATTTGGGCTTTAATTTGGAGAAATTTAAGTTCTGGGGCCAAAATATATTTTTTAGGAATTTATTGGGTCAAATCAGGGGCTCAATTGCATAAATATTGAAGTTTAAGGGCCAATTAGGGACTTAATTGTGAAAATCCGAAACCAGGGACCAATTTGGAGAAGGCGCAAAGATAGAGGGGGCTGTTTGGATTTGTTTCAGGGGCTTAATTGAAGAAATTGGAAGTTTATTGATCAATTAGGGGCTCAATTGCATAAATCAGAGGCCAAGGACCAAAGTGAAAAAGGCGGCCAACAAGAGGGGCGGGGACCGAATTTGGGGGACTGATTTGAAGTTTAGCCATTTAAATGAAACGGCGCGTTTTACCCAAAACGACGCCGTTTCATTAAAAAAAAAAAAAAAAAAAAAACGAGGAAAATCAGAACGGTGTCGTTTTGAACGACACTGTTCATCTTCCTCCTTCCCCCTGTTTTAACAGAACAGAAGACAAAAAAATTCAAAATTCTTCCCGCGCCTCTCTCTCCTCGCCCCCACCACCTTTAGATATTGGCCGACCAGCCGTTACACGCGATGGTCCCCCACGGTTCTGCCCCTATAAATAGAAGAGAAAACCGAAGAAAAAAAGGAGGAAGAGACACCCGAAGGGAGGAGAGAGAGAGAGGAGGCCGAAGAGAGAGAGAGAACCGAACACCGAAGAGAGAAGGAGCCGCAGCGCCGCCCGGGAAGCCACGCCACCGCGGAGCCACCGCAGCACCGCCTCCTCCACGCCAGGTCACCTCTTCTCCCCCCTCTCGTTAGTTTTTTCATTTTTTTTCCCTGCATGCAGAATGAACATTCTGCATGCAGGGAGGAGGGGGGAATTAATTCCCCCCCCTCTGTTGATGTGTAGCTGGGCCAGGTGGATCCTGGCCCAGCACATTTTTTTTTCTTTTTTTGGGCCAGACTAAGTCTGGCCCGGCCTTGTATCTGACGGGCCAGACCAGGTCTGGCCCATACCAGCTCTCTGGGCCAAGTCCGGCCCAGATATTTGGGCCGGCCCAGCCCGAATTATTTTTATATTTTATATTATATATTATATTATATGTGTGTATATATGTATATATATATATATAAAATATAATAATAAAAAAAATAAATATTTTGAAAAAAATCTTTAAAAAAATATTGTTGATTTTTCTGCATATTTTTGTCAAAAATGTTTTAATTTTGGTTTGTATTTTTATACTGTAAAGATACAAAACCAGTGTTATAAATACCCGGTTTTCGTCAAAACATCAAAGATTTTCAGAATAAAAAATGTTTTTGCTTTCAAAAAATTTCTAAAAATTCCCTAAAAATGTTATTGATTTTTCTGCATATTTTTATCAAAATGGTTTAATTTTGGTTTGTATTTTTATACCGTAAAGATATAAAACCAGTGTTATAAATACCCGGTTTTCGTCAAAATATCAAAGATTTTCAGAATAAAAAAATGTTTTTGCTTTCAAAAAAATTTCTAAAAATTCCCTAAAAATGTTATTGATTTTTCTGCATATTGTTTTTAAAGCGGATTAATATTGGGTTGTATTTTTATACCGTAAGGATACAAGCTCAGTATTAAAATACCCGATTTTCGTCAAAGCATAAAAAAAAAATATTTTCTAAAAATTGTTTTTGTTTTAAAATACGGCCTAGTCTCTCCAATATATATACATAAATATTATAACATCATATTTTCACACAACAAAGAAAATTTTCAAAACAATATATGTATTAACATGCATTTTGGCTTTAATAACCAGTTTATTCAAGCCATGAGAACTAGGCCAATATTTCAAAAATTCTAAAAAAATCTTTTTGTTTTCTTTTAATATTTGGGATTACGAATTTATACGTAAAACGTATTCCTAAATATTATTAATAAAATTTTGGTATGGACGTTAGAACGGTTAGGATTTTTTTTTTTTTTTTTATCCGATAAGATAAAGATCTCTTTACCGAGGAGGATTTTTCTTGAACCATAGACAGACCAACAACTAGGAAAACACAATAACACCTTAGTTTTTTTTTTTTTTTTTTTTATTATTATTATTTTTATCAGACAATAAAACAATGCAGCTTACCTTAGGTAGGGCGTATTTGGGGTGCTAATACCTTCCCTTTACGCAACTAGTCTCCGTACCCGATCTCTGAGACCAGTTAGGGTTCCTAGTGACCAAAATACTAGGTGGCGACTCCAAAGAACCAAACCAAAAATAATAAAAAAAATTCGCCAGTCGAACCCGCAATATGAAAATTTTGAATTTTTTGGGGGTGCGACAAAGATAATGTTTTATTTTATTTCATAAGCTTTTTATATAGTATTGCATTATTGTTTTTTATGGTTTTCCTTTTATGGGTTTATTCTTGGGTTCATGATCAGGGTCACCGATTTCAGAGCTTAACAGGGGTTGACTTTTTTTGCTTTTTTTTAATTGATTTATTTTTATTTCATCATTCAACATTTAATTTATTGGAAAGTGGTTTTCACCCTTTTTCTTTTCCTTTCTTTCTATTGGTTTATCTCGATCATGTGCCTATGGTTACGGGGTTTGCAAGTAAAACTACATTGACTCTTATTTTTTCCCGTTGCCCTTTTAAATTATATATTTTTTTATTCTTTAACATTGAGTTATTTGATAATTAAGTTTCATAATTATATTCAATTTGCTTTTGAATGTGGTCACTCTAGTATCACAACTATGTCATAGATTTTGCATCTTAACCCTAGTCACTACCACATTTAACAATTTTACCAACAAAAGTTTTTCATTGGTATTTACACTATCATTCTATCGGTAAAAATTTTATCGACAGATTCATGGATGGAAACCGTCCTTCGATAAACTTTTTGTCAATAATTTCATTTTTTTCAGCATTTTTATCGGTAAAAAAAAACACCGATAGTTTTACAGACAGAAAACACATGCCAAAAACAAAATTACCCAATTTAATATACCAATGGAATTATTCTGTTGGTTATGTAACAATGTTGTAGTGGCATATGAAGTAAATTGTTTCAAACTCTCTAGGATATACCGAAGAACACAATTCGTTAGTATATTTTTGTGTGTGTGTGTATATATATATATATATATATTAAAAAAAATCTTTTGAACAATGGTATATTTCTAGACGGAATGCATTCGTCGGTATAACGTTCATCATCTGATGCTAATTCTATCGGTAAAAAAAAACCCAATAATTTTATAGATGAAAAATGCGCACCAAAAAAACTTTTCCCTTTGGAAATATATCGATGGAATTATTTCGTCGAAATATTTCCATCGGTGATAGTGGCATATGTAGTAATTTTTTCTAACTTTCTAGAATATACCGACATATTGATTTTTTATGTATTCCCATCGGTGATTGTGCTATATGCATTAAATTTTTTCCAACTCTGTAGAAAATACCGAGTAATTTATTTTGTCTATAATAATTAAAAAATATTTTTAAAAATTGTAGAGAATAATAAAAAGAAATAATTAAACAAATAAAATTGTATAAAATTGAAATATGTAAACAAAAAAAATTGAATAATATAAAATCAAAATAATCATTACAATTATATTTGTACAAATAAAAAATAAACTAAAACAATGGCGGCGCTGGAGGAGGAGGAGGAAGAGGTTGGTCATTCCCGGGATCATACGATAAAAAAAGAGGCACACACGTACCACCCATCTATGATCTCATTTTCATGACCATTTGATAGAGTTGTTCAGAATCCATCGAGAGTCGCTCATATTTTTTGGTGAGATGAGCCATATGTTGTTGCAAGGTCATGAACTCCTGAGACTGGGTGCTCGATACCAATTGAGAGCTCCCAATGGTTGAGACACTACAGGTCGCCTGCAAGTTTCCGGCCGTAATGTTGGAGAGTTTATACACCTGATTTCTATTGGGTTCACCAGACAATCTTGCCTCCATCCACAAATCATGATCGAAATCTGAGTGGGTCAAAGGATTGTCCCATATCTTTCCCTCAACTAGCTGTTATATGTCTCTTAAAAATTAAACAAAGAAATCATCAAATTCAATTCAAAAAAATAATAACTTACAAAAGAAAATGGTTGAACGAACATACCACGAAGTGTTAAGTGCGGTTGTCGATGAACTGTTGCTCC
Source organism: Populus alba x Populus glandulosa (assembly GCA_033617975.1). Lineage (NCBI taxonomy): Eukaryota > Viridiplantae > Streptophyta > Magnoliopsida > Malpighiales > Salicaceae > Populus > Populus alba x Populus glandulosa. Next base: position 2,615,750 of record CM066155.1, on the reverse strand, counting down.
CCCTTTTAGCGATCTTCACTCCATATGTGTGTCTCTACAAACAGCTCCATTGGGCTCAACTCACGTCCAAGAGACATAACTTGTAAAAAAAAAAATGTTGCAAGTTACATATATTTTATAATAACAACAAATTAATTAAAGATAGATATCATTAAAATTAATCTTACCATATACTTCTTATGTGTAATGACCGAAACGGAGCTGCCAGTGTGCATGGTAACTGAATCGTGAATTTGCTGGTTTTAGTTCCTGGCACCGGACTATGAGCGTCGCGTGAACCAATCAGACATCACATGCTGGATATATTGTGTCCATATATCCTCTGGGATGTATGGCGGCCTAAAATCCCTTCAAACCACAACGTCATTCCAGCATGGTAGAGCATTATCTCTGGCGTATTTTTTTGCTTTTTGTTTACGCTTCATACTAAAAGTTACACAACCTACATCCATGAATGAATTTTATATGAGTTAATGACAAATTAGATTTTAATATATACTTTTTTTTAAAAAAATTATATCATTTTCGATATTACCTAGTTGCAGCGTGATTCTCCAACACACTCCTCGCAACATTGTCATTTACGATATCACTTTGTGGAATCGTGTTGGAAGAGGCAGCATCGTGAGTCGCAGTAGGTGCCTCTTCTTAGTCGGCACTTAATGACACGACATCATCTCTACTAGAAGAACTAGTTGCGACCATGTGCTCATGACGTGCAGTTGATTTTGTTCAACGCATCTTCACAAATTTGATGAATAATTACATAATTAAATTTTATTTTTCTAAAAAAATTTGACAGCACCTCCCCTTTACTGGAGACTACCCAAATTGTTCAAACCTATAAATATTGACAAGATATATGCCACAAACCAATTGATTTTGTTTTATTTCTACTAGAAATTTTAGATTATTCAATTTTATCTGATTTTCAATGTGATAAGATAATGTTTCTAATAATAAAATAGAGAAAAAAATTCTATATATAAGCTAACATCTATACAAATTTAACAACAAAATGTAGAAAAAAAATAAAATTTATTTCTATATATTCAACTAACATCTATATAAATTTAACAATAACAATTAAAATTCAACAAAACAATCAAACACTCTATTATGCAATATATACAATAAAATTGAGATAAAACAATTAAATTTAATCCTATATATTGAATTAACATTTATACGGAAAATTCAAAAATAATAATTAAAATTCAACAAAATAATCAATCATTATTGCAATAAAAACAATAAAATAGGCAACAAAATAATTCAAAAAAAAACTATAGACTTTAGGAATGAAAAATGCTTACCTTAATTGTGTGTTTTATTTTAGACTTTATCTACGTCAAATAGAAAAAAAAATGAAAAAAAAAATATTGTTAATAAATAGAAGAAAAAACAAAAAATAGAAAATCATAACAAGTGAGGAGAATCACAATACATATCTTTTAAACTTTGAAGATGAAGATAGAACTAGAAATTGAAGCAAAATCACTTGAATTGAGAGGAAAAAACGAGAGAGATTCCTGTGAAGTGACAATAGACATGTTATAACTGGATAGTTTCATGGATTTTGCAGGAAAAAACAATACAGTCATCATCATCATTCTTTCAGTTGTTATTTTTGTCATGGTGATTCTTATGATCAGCTTCTACACGTTTTCAGGAAAGAGGAAATCAAGAGAGAAAGTTGAAAGTAAGACATAATTTTTTCTTTTTGTTCATCTGGAAGCCCATTAGGTCTTGGACAATATATTGAATATTTTTTTTTGGCATTTCAGATCAAGTTTTTCCCTGGGCTGTTAAAGATTGATTTCTGAATATTCAATTCCTTTATTCAATTAAGTAACTGTTTAAGTTTACGCCACATAAGAATCTGGTTCAATTCAATAGTTTTTTTTCTCTCTCCTAGTTGCTGCTTCAGGTGGATCAGTGGATGATGAAATTACCAGAGCGGAATCCTTGCAGTATAACTTAGAAATCATTCACCTTGCAACAGATAATTTTTCTGAAGTTAATAAGCTTGGACAGGGTGGATTTGGTTCTGTGTACAAGGTACAGAATATCAAAATGTTATATATCAATTAGCATCCATCAAAAATATACATACATACATACATATATATGCTAGAGATATTGATGTTTTTACTATATTTATTTTGCTAACTAATGAGAATCGAATTCTTCGAAGGTTAGTTTCAAGCATTCCTACATGGTTGTGGTCATAACTCCTAACGGCCTTGTTGCTTTCAGGGTACCCTTCCCAACGGACAATATATAGCCGTGAAGAGACTATCTAGGGATTCCACGCAAGGAGAACAAGAATTCAAGAATGAAGTCCTGCTGGTGGCCAAACTTCAGCACAAGAATTTGGTTAGGCTCCTAGGCTTTTGCTTTGAGCAAGAGGAAAGGCTTCTTATCTACGAGTTTATGCCTAACTTAAGCCTCAACAACTTCATTTTCGGTACGGCCATGCCTCCTCTTCCAAAACATTTCGATGGAGATTACTGTCTAAAAATAGAAAAAAGAGAAAGAAATAATTCCTGCAAACAAAGCATAAACCAGCAGATCCTTTATTAAAGCATAGTACTTTTTGATTCATCTAACTGCCATAGTTTACTGAATTTTTAGATCAAACCAAGCGTTCACAATTGGACTGGGAACGACGTTACAAGATCATAGAAGGCATTTCTCGAGGACTTCTTTACCTTCATGAAGATTCTCGTCTCCGGATCATTCACCGTGATCTGAAACCTAGTAACATTTTGTTAGATGCAGAAATGAATGCTAAGATATCAGACTTTGGCATGGCAAGGCTGTTTGCAGGGGATCAAACCCAAGAAAGTACAAGCAGAGTCGTTGGAACCTTGTAAGTGTATCTCAGAAATCAGGGAATACCGAAGTTCCCTTGGTTAATTTTCTTTCTCTTTGACTTGAACTAAAAGAATGCAATAACAAATTATTATTTGCAGTGGATACATGCCTCCAGAGTATGTAATGCGCGGACACTTCTCTGTCAAATCGGATATCTTTAGCTTTGGTGTGCTTGTTTTGGAAATTGTAAGTGGTAGAAAAAGAACTTCTATCAATGAGGGGGAGGGAGAAGACCTTCTGACATATGTGAGTATGATACTGTCAGACTTTCATTTTTCTTGATCCAGATTGCCAGGAAAGACATCGAGCAAAACACTTTCCTTCTAACACTCTGCTGTTCTTTTCTTAAAATTTTGCAGATGTGGGAAAATTGGAATAGCGGACCAAATTTAGATAAGCTGATAGATCCGACATTAAGGGCTGGCTCAAGAAATGAAATGCTGAGATGTATCCACGCTGGTTTACTATGTGTGCAGGAAAATGCACTTGATAGACCAAACATGGCTTCAGTTGTTATCATGCTAGGTTCTTACTCCGTCACTCTTCCAGTACCTCAGAAGCCTGCATTTTTTGCTCCCAGTACGGTACTGCCTGGGACCACATCAACTTGGACCGAGTCTGATCAATCCCGAAGTGCATCCGTCCCATGTTCAATCAATGAGGCTTCAATCTCTGAGCTCTACCCTCGGTAGAGTTTGCGGATGGAGGGTCCACCGTTAAGCATGCTATAATTTGTTCTGTATCTCAGGACTATTCTCTTGCCTTCTCCTTTAATTTTTTATTTATTTATTATTTTCTGGATTGCTTGAATGAAAGCATTTTATAATATTATAATGTGGTGTTTGGGAATAGGGTAAGGATTATTTTAATATAGAAGGTTAATCACGGGTTTTCAAACTTAGCTTTATATTAATTCATGTATTTTAATAGCATATAGATAAATTATTATTTCAGAAATACCATATAAAGCTTAAAAGGTAAATCACACGTATATAAAGAAGGGGTTGTATTTTAAATGGCAGCAAAAGAAAACAAAGAGAATAGTAGATTTGAAATCCAGTCCGGTTGACAAGTCAATCCAGGACCTAGCCGATCCAAATTTGAAGCCGAGTCTGGTCTAAAGAAAAAACAATCCGAGATTTAGCCTGGTAAAGCCCAGTTGTCTTTAAGGGTTGACTCAGATAAACCCGACAAAACTAGTAAAAAAATTGCCTCAACAATCGATCAAAAGATGTCAAGCGCCTTTCATAGCAATCCATAGAATGAGCTATGAAAAGAAAGAATTCAATTTCCATCCCTTCACTTTAAAGCTGGAGCCATACCCCCAACCTCTCTCCACTACCAAGGAGAAGAGAAGACAAAGAACGAAGCCGGATCATCTAGCTTCCTTCTAGCTCTACCTATGGCTTATGGATCTTGGGAATGGTTTTCAATGGGCAATCCTGGAAGCGAAGAGACTAAGAAAAGAAGGCTTACTGTTGGTTATTTTTGCAAGTGCACAAATCGTAACAAGTAATAAAGTGATGAGTAGAGTATCGTCCCACGAGGATTTGTAAAAATTACTACTAATTACCAAAGTCTTTTAAATTATGATCTATTTGAAGAATCGAATGAGATAGTTTATGAAACAAAAATTAATGATTAAAAGGTAACAACTATTTGATTAAATATTAATGAATTCAATTGTACTGGTTCTAGGATTTCTGACTTACCGTAACTATGCCTATGTGAACTTTCTCAATTAAATTAATTACTCCTAATGTTGATAATCAGGTTTTTCTAATGTAAATATTAATCTCTCTCGAGCATCAATAAATTATTTCGACAAACAAATTTCATATACTCTACGAAAGTTCTGAACTTGTCGATATTTATTAAGTACTGTAAAACCTGTAACGATTACAAACGTTTATAGGATATCTCTATCCTATAGATTTCTTAAGGTATTTCAAACAATAGCTAAAACAATTATTACTTCTCAGTTTCAAATTGAATTCTAAATCATGCAAATGTTGGCCAAACACACGCAAGCATTACACATAGAATGAAATACTCAACATCTTAATGTAATAATTCAATCGAAGAAATTGTTCACATATTCATAGTAAGGTTACATCAAAAATCCCAGAATAAAAGTCTACTCCATAGTTAAATTAAAGAGAAACAAACTTGATACGATGAACATCACTCAAAAGCAGAGAATTTCCGTCGAAGAGATAGGTGTCCTCCCCGGTTTTTGAATTGTTTTGCCTCTGCCAAAGGTGTATTTTCGACTTCCCTTGGTGCCGCCTCCTCTCTTTTTGTTTTCTATGTTGTAGGTTTTCCGTCTGTCCTATCCCCCACTTTTTCTCTTCTTTTATATTGTGGCTTTTCTACCCCTGCAGTAATGAGGAAAATTTCCTATTCTGCATTAAATTCCTTCCTACGCAGACATTGCGGGCCCGATTTGAGGTAGAAAACGTGCGAATTAGAAGATCTCTATTTCTGGAGAAATTGTAGAGAATCAAATTTGCTTTCCAAAAAAACTGATCTTGCAATTTTTTGACGTCTGAGTGCTGAGATAAGGGCCATAAACCGAAGCAGTCTTTGCAGTGCAGGAGTTTCGGGCTGGTTCAATCCTTGTTTTTCAACTCGCTTTTTGGGCTTCGAAACAACAAAACTGAGTTATATGCCCTTCATATGTTTTGTAGACCTTCATCTCAGCTATTTGAAAATGGTTACGAACATCCGGAACTAAATTGTATAGCTTCTTTGCAGCACATAATGAATCACTGTTCAGTTTCACTGCCCGGCTCTGCCTGTTTAGTAACTTAAGATCTGAAAACACATTAATTTCCCACGAGGTCAATAGTTCAAAAAGAGATTCAAAATTCTAATTTTCTTGTTCAACATATCCAAAATATTTAAAAATCAAGCATGAATAACGAAAAATATATATGCTAAAAATTCCCTTATCAAATACCCCCAAACTTGAATGTTTGCTTGTCCTCAAGCAAAAAGGAAACCATGAAAGCAGAGTGCTAAAAGCTCATGATAAGTTCAACTTTCACATTTAAAAGGCCCCATCATGCAGCGTTCACTTCTTGACTTAGCTCATAGACAATATTAGATAATGAAAAATTAAGCATTTCTACTCTCTTCCCAGGTCGTTGTACAAACTTCCAACTCATCCATGTGTTTCATGTGATTAGCATCCTTGAACCGTGCACAGTCATTCCGTCATTACTTTTTTTTTTGTTTTTTTTTTGTTTTTTTTTTTTTTGAAACAAGGTAGCCAACTTTAGGAGTAATAACACACTTTTACTTGTCTTTTGACAAGGGTGATTTTTTTAAATTTATCACTTGTCTTTTGACGCGAATACAAACATTTGTGATGAATGCACCCGGTTACTTAACAGGTCATAAACTTAAAATGCTTTGCATACTCATATTTTAAGCTGCCGTTTGACGTAAAAGTAAACATTTGTGATGAATACTCCTAGTTACTAAGCAACTCAAAACATTGGAGTAGATACACATCATATACTTATTCATTCAATTTCATACTCATTATCACTCCTTGTTTTGATATTTTTCTTAGAGGGTAATAACAAGAAAGAACAGCACACTTATCTCTTATGCATAACTACACAATTCACATGATTGTACTGGAAAAGTGTACTTCAACAATTCAAAAGAAAATAGCCATGCTTAATCCAACTTTATAAGATATCATCCGCTCTAAGCCAAGAAATATCATGGTTACATCATGAAGCACCTAAAAATGTCAACGTTGGTCTTAAATGCATATCACTTTTCACCCTCTGTTTTCATGGTTCTAGTGTGCAGTGTCTTTCATAGTCAAAGCATGCAATGTCTCCCCCAAACGTAAATATCACATTGTCCTCAATGGAAAAATAAAGAATAGAAAGGCTTACGAATACTTCCTTGTGATGTTGTGGGTGTGAGTTTGTTGCTGCTCCTGTCTTTTTCTTGTATCATCAATTCCTGCACAACTCAATTAAACACATAAGGGTTTTTTTTTTTTTTTTTGGGTTGCCTCCCAATCAGCGCTTAGTTATAGTCATTAGCTTGACTTTTCCATTTATCTAAGATGAAGTGAGAGGGATATCATCCCTTTTCCCAATAGACTCTCCATTCCTATAATGCTTCAGACGCTGCCCATTCACTGTGAATGTTCCCTTTTCATCATGGGTGACCTCTACTGCTCCATAAGGAAATACCTTTACAATTGTAAATGGTCCTGACCATCGTGATTTAAGCTTACCAGGAAACAAGCGGAGCCGTGAATTGAAGAGTAATACCTGTTGACCAGGGACAAATTCCTTGCGTAGAATGTGTTTGTCATGTCATGCCATGCCTTGGTTCTTTCCTTGTATATCTTGGCATTTTCATAGGACTCATTGCGAAATTCATCCATCTCATTAAGTTGCAGGATTCTTTTCTCACCTGCAACCTGCAAATCCATGTTCAGTTGTTTCATTGCCCAGTATGCCTTATGCTCTAATTCCACAGGAAGATGACATGCTTTTCCAAAAACTAATCGATACGGAGACATTCCCAATGGTGTTTTGAATGCTGTCCGATATGCCCACAATGCATCATCTAGCTTTCTTGCCCAATCTTTGCGAGAATTACTTACTGTTTTCTCTAAGATTTGCTTCACCTCTCTATTTGATACCTCTGTTTGGCCATTTGTCTGAGGATGATAAGCCAATGCTCTTTTGTGTCTGACTCCATACTTAGATAACAGTGCTTCAAACTGCTTGTTGCAAAAATGAGTTCCTTCGTCACTGATGATGGCTCGAGGAGTACCAAATCTGGTAAAGATGTTCTTTCGTAGGAAATTAAGTACCACCTTGCCATCATTTGTAGGCGTTGCAATTGCCTCAATCCACTTTGATACATAATCCACTGCTAAGAGAATGTATTTGTTGTTATAGGATGAAGGAAAAGGTCCCATGAAATCGATGCCCCAAACATCAAATAATTCAACTTCTAGGATATTCTGTAGTGGCATTTCATTTCTTCGAGATATATTCCCAGTATGCTGACATCTATCACAAGCAATAACAAAAGCATGAGCATCTTTAAACATAGTGGGCCAATAAAAACCTGACTGCAGAACTTTGGCTGCAGTGCGTTGTGCTCCAAAGTGCCCCCCATATTCAAGTGTATGGCAGTGCTTCAAAATATTTGTCACTTCCTCTTCTGGAACACACCGCCTGATGACTTGATCTGCACAATGCCGATAGAGTATCGGCTCCTCCCAGAAGTAGTGTTTGACTTCAGAAAAAAATTTCTTCTTTTGCTGGTAAGAAAAATCTGGCGGTATGATCTTACCTGCAAGAAAGTTGACATAATCTGCATACCAAGGAAAGAATTTGTTAGTGGAAATTGCTAAGAGTCGTTCATCAGGAAAACATTCATTTATAACCGTGAATTTAGGCTCCAGCTGCTGTGTCAATTCCAGCCTTGAAAGATGATCTGCCACCACGTTCTCAGTCCCCTTTTTGTCTTTAATTTCTACATCAAATTCTTGCAGTAATAGGATCAGTATATACCAGTACTTTGTTTCCCATCAGGTAAGGCCGAAACTTATCAAATGCATAGACCACAGCAAGCAACTCTTTCTCGGTTGTGGCATAATTGAGCTGGGCATCGTTGAGTGTTCTGCTGGCATAGTATATGGTGTAAAACACATTATTTTTCCGTTGCCCCAGTACTGCTCCAACTGCATAATCACTTGCATCACACATGAGCTCAAATGGTTTCTCCCAATCCGGTGCAATTACAATAGGAGCTGTCACTAACTTCTTTTTCAACAGCATAAAGGCTGTCTTGCATTCCTCATCAAACTGAAACTTTGTGTCTTTTAGCAGCAGACTACATAGCGGCTTGGATATTTTAGAGAAGTCTTTGATGAACCTCCTATAAAATCCCGCATGACCAAGGAAACTCCTAACCCCTTTTACTGTAGTTGGCGGCAGAAGCTTGTCTATTGCCTCAATTTTAGCTCTGTCTACCTCTATCCCTTTTTCTGAAATCCGGTGCCCCAACACTATACCTTCCTTTACCATGAAGTGACATTTTTCCCAGTTCAATATCAAGTTTGTCTTTTCACAACGCTCCAAAACCAACGCCAACTTTGCAAGGTAGTCATCAAAAGAAGTTCCAAATACTGAAAAGTCATCCATGAAGATCTCAATGATTTGCTCCACCATATCTGAAAAAATAGCCATCATGCACCTTTGAAAGGTAGCTGGTGCATTACACAACCCAAAAGGCATTCTTCTGAAAGCAAAAGTACCATAAGGGCAGGTGAAAGTGGTCTTCTCCTGGTCCTCAGGTGCGATGGCTATTTGGTTGTATCCTGAATAGCCATCTAAGAAACAGTAGTATTCATGCCCAGCTAACCTGTCCAGCATCTGATCAATGAATGGTAGGGGGAAGTGATCTTTGCGAGTTGCCTTGTTGAGCTTTCGATAATCCATACAAATCCTCCATCCAGTTACCGGTCTAGTAGGGATCAAGTTGTTGTTTGCATCCTTTACCACTGTCATTCCTCCTTTCTTTGGCACAACTTGAACTGGGCTCACCCATGAGCTATCAGAGATTGGATAAATAACACCAGCATCTAACCATTTCAGAACTTCTTTTCGGACTACCTCTTTCATGGTCGGGTTAAGCCTTCTCTGATGTTCTACTGTTGGTTTGACTTCATCCTCCAATAGAATTTTATGCATGCAAATAGAGGGACTGATGCCTTTGATATCTGCCAATACCCACCTGAGAGCTGCCTTATGTTTTCTCAACACCCTCAACAATTTTTCTTCCTCTGTTTTGGATAGCTTTGCAGAGACTATCACAGGATAAGTGGAAGCTTCTCCAAGATATGCATACCGAAGGTGTTCTGGCAGAGGTTGCAATTCCAGAACCGGTGCTTGTTCACTGGTTGATTTTATCTTTGGTGCTGGTTGTCCCAAATCTTCAAAGTATCTTCTGCGGTTAGGTTCAAAAGAGTCCATCCAACATGTATATTCTGCTATTTCAGCATCCTCTTCCAGTACATTATTTACCAAACATGCTTCCAACGGGTCAGTTGGAAGCTTGACTTTTTCATTAATTAAGGAGTCCACCACTTGAATGCTGAAGCAACTCTCCCCCATATCTGGCTGTTTGATGGCTTTGAACACATTGAAAATCACCTCCTCTTCATTCACCCTTAACCGCAACTCCCCTTTTTTCACATCAATTAATGCACCTCTAGTGGCCAAGAATGGCCGGCCAAGCAAGATAGGAATCTCATTATCCTCCTCCATATCCAAAATGATGAAGTCTGCTGGAAAGATGAACTTGCCCACTTTCACCAATACATCTTCAATTATTCCCCTCGGATGCTTCAATGACCTGTCAGCTAGCTGTAGTGTTATTGTGGTTGGCCTTGCTTCACCTAAACCAAGCTTCTTAAAAATAGATAAAGGCATGAGATTAATACTTGCACCTAAATCACATAAAGCTTTTTCAAATATAGAATTTCCAATGGAACATGGTATAGTAAAACTCCCTGGATCCTTAAGTTTAGGAGGCAGTTTCTTCTGCAAAATAGCACTGCATTCCTCAGTAAGAGCGACAGTCTCATATTCCTCTAGCTTTCTTTTGTTTGAGAGGATGTCCTTCAGAAATTTCACATAGCTTGGCATTTGTTCAAGAGCATCTGCAAAAGGAATGTTAATCTGCAATTTTTTAAACACATCAAGAAATTTAGAAAATTGCTTATCAAGTTTATTCTTCTTGAGACGTTGTGGAAATGGAATTCTTTGCATTATTTCTTGCATTGGTTCTGGCAGAGGATCAGATTTTTTCATATTCTGAATTGGTTCGGCCATTTGCTCCTCTTCTTCTCTTCCTGCACTCTTGTTTCCAGCAGTCTGCTCCACTTCTTTTCCACTTCTTAAAGTTATGGCCTTGCATTGCTCCTTAGGATTAATTTCAGTTGTGCTTGGTAGATTTCCTTGTTGTCTACCCGTGAGCATGTTGGCTAACTGACCAACCTGAACCTCCAAATTTCGAATTGAAGCTGCTTGGTTCTGCAGATTGGTATTTGTATCAGTCATGAATCTGCTGGTGTTGTTTGCTAATTGTGCCATAGCTTCTTCAAGTTTTGATTTCTCCTTCATGTGCTCACTTGAAGATGACATGGCTGGATTCTTCATGACAGTTTGATTGTTCCATGAGAAATTAGGATGATTTCTCCAACCGGGATTATATGTTGCACTGTAGGGGTTGTTCTGCCGGCTGTAATTTGACACAAAATGAGCATGCTCTGCTTGAGAGAATGGGTTCCCAACCTGACACTCTTCACTCGTGTGATTTCCATGACAAAAATCACACGTTGTATGGATGGCATTTGCTGACAGTTGAGTGGTTTTCAGTTGCTGAGTTAGTGAATGGACTTGAGCTGTTAATGCCGTGATTGCATCAATTTCGTGCACCCCAACAGTCTTCTTCTGTACGCTTCTTTCATTTGGCCATTGGTAATTGTTCATAGCCATTTCTTCCAATAAGTTGTAAGCATCATCCTGTGACTTACTCATAAAAGCTCCTCCTGAAGCTGCATCAATTAGTGTTCTTGTGGAGGCATTCAATCCATTGTAAAAATTCTGCACCTGCATCCACTTCGGTAGTCCATGGTGGGGGCATCGCCTGAGCAAATCCTTGTATCTCTCCCATGCCTCATACAATGGTTCACTCTCAAGTTGGGCGAAGTTAGCTATCTCAATACGCATTTTTGCTGTCTTGGCTGGTGGAAAAAATTTAGCAAGGAATTTCTGAGCTAAATCTTCCCAGCTGATAACTGAATCTGCAGGCATGGAGTTTAACCAGTTCTTCGCTCTATCTCGCAAAGAAAATGGAAACAATCTGAGGCGAATGGCATCATCAGTAACGCCATTATGCTTAAATGTGTCACAAATTTCCAAGAAACTTGCAATATGGGCGTTAGGATCATCACTTGGCAACCCATAAAACTGAAATGAGGTCTGAATCATCTGCAGTATTGCTGGTTTGATCTCAAAATTATTGGCCTCAATCCTTGGTTTCCTGATAACAGAACGGATTCCTATCACCTGTGGGAGAGCAAAATCTCTCAATGCCCGTGTATCTTGCTCAGGATTTTCATTGTCTGCCATGATGCTTGAACTGTTTTGAGTCTCTCGCGTTTTCTTTCTTAATCCCCTTGCAGTTCTCTCAATCTCAGGATTATAAGGTAGCAACGGCTGATTTTTGTTGCTTCTCATGCACAAGACACACACCTAAAGAGCTGAAGACAAAAGGCAATCAAATTAGATCAAATTTAATTTATATTGATATTATTAGTAATTTTATCTAAAATCCCCGGCAACGGCGCCAAAAACTTGTTGGTTATTTTTGCAAGTGCACAAATCGTAACAAGTAATAAAGTGATGAGTAGAGTATCGTCCCACGAGGATTTGTAAAAATTACTACTAATTACCAAAGTCTTTTAAATTATGATCTATTTGAAGAATCGAATGAGATAGTTTATGAAACAAAAATTAATGATTAAAAGGTAACAACTATTTGATTAAATATTAATGAATTCAATTGTACTGGTTCTAGGATTTCTGACTTACCGTAACTATGCTTATGTGAACTTTCTCAATTAAATTAATTACTCCTAATGTTGATAATCAGGTTTTTCTAATGTAAATATTAATCTCTCTCGAGCATCAATAAATTATTTCGACAAACAAATTTCATATACTCTACGAAAGTTCTGAACTTGTCGATATTTATTAAGTACTGTAAAACCTGTAACGATTACAAACGTTTATAGGATATCTCTATCCTATAGATTTCTTAAGGTATTTCAAACAATAGCTAAAACAATTATTACTTCTCAGTTTCAAATTGAATTCTAAATCATGCAAATGTTGGCCAAACACACGCAAGCATTACACATAGAATGAAATACTCAACATCTTAATGTAATAATTCAATCGAAGAAATTGTTCACATATTCATAGTAAGGTTACATCAAAAATCCCAGAATAAAAGTCTACTCCATAGTTAAATTAAAGAGAAACAAACTTGATACGATGAACATCACTCAAAAGCAGAGAATTTCCGTCGAAGAGATAGGTGTCCTCCCCGGTTTTTGAATTGTTTTGCCTCTGCCAAAGGTGTATTTTCGACTTCCCTTGGTGCCGCCTCCTCTCTTTTTGTTTTCTATGTTGTAGGTTTTCTGTCTGTCCTATCCCCCACTTTTTCTCTTCTTTTATATTGTGGCTTTTCTACCCCTGCAGTAATGAGGAAAATTTCCTATTCTGCATTAAATTCCTTCCTACTCAGACATTGCGGGCCCGATTTGAGGTAGAAAACGTGCGAATTAGAAGATCTCTATTTCTGGAGAAATTGTAGAGAATCAAATTTGCTTTCCAACAAAACTGATCTTGCAATTTTTGGACGTCTGAGTGCTGAGATAAGGGCCATAAACCGAAGCAGTCTTTGCAGTGCAGGAGTTTCGGGCTGGTTCAATCCTTGTTTTTCAACTCGCTTTTTGGGCTTCGAAACAACAAAACTGAGTTATATGCCCTTCATATGTTTTGTAGACCTTCATCTCAGCTATTTGAAAATGGTTACGAACATCCGGAACTAAATTGTATAGCTTCTTTGCAGCACATAATGAATCACTGTTCAGTTTCACTGCCCGGCTCTGCCTGTTTAGTAACCTAAGATCTGAAAACACATTAATTTCCCACGAGGTCAATAGTTCAAAAAGAGATTCAAAATTCTAATTTTCTTGTTCAACATATCCAAAATATTTAAAAATCAAGCATGAATAACGAAAAATATATATGCTAAAAATTCCCTTATCACTTACTTATCAAAGGAAGGTCAGAGGCTCATTCAAAGTTGCAAGCTGATCCACTTCCTTTATCAGGGGGAGTCGTCTTAGTCTCTAAAGCTAACCTATACCTTTCACTAAGTCCCTCTTTCTTTGCAAATCTCATTCCTAAACCCTCCCCTTTCTCTTTCTCTAGGATCCTTTTTCTTTTCTCAATCAGTTTTTTTTTTCATTATGTTTTTGGTGGTGGGATTCATGGAAAATTTATGGGAATGGATTTTCGTTGTTTTTGCTGGGTTTTTGGAATTGTAATTGGATTTTCTTTATTGGTTTTTTTTTTTTGGGTTTTTAATTGGGTGTATTTTTGAGGAGTTGGTAAAAATGTTTTTGTTTTTTTTACCCGGATCAATCCATCTAACTTGTGACCCGATCATTAAACTGGGTGAACCACCGAGTCGAGTTTAAAAACTATGATGGGCAAAAAGAAAGTTAAGGGCCGGCTATCACCTCAGAGAGAGAGAGAGAGAGAGATTATAAAGAATAGTTTTTTTTATCCATTATATGTTTTAAAATATTTTTTATTTGAAAATATATTAAAATAATAATATTTATTTATTTTTAATATTATCATATTAAAATAATTAAAATTAATTAATTTTTTAAAAAATACACTTTTCAAATACAAAAATAAACAAGCTATTAATCTCTTATATGCAGCTCATTTACAGTTGATCAACTTAAAATTTTAACAGCTAATTCTAGACATCTAACTCTTCATTCTCTTTGGATTGAAAATTAAAGAAGTCTATAATTGTTTTGTCATAAAACAAGACTGTTGGTGGATTTATCTGTATTTCAAAAATAGTTTATTCTTAATGATTTATATGTTGTAGCCTCAGGTCCCATCATTCATAGATAAATAAATAAAAAAATTTCACACGGTTTTTCATATAAAATCTTGGTGCGTGTAATCGATTGTTTAATTTTGTTGATCAGTTGATCTTATGTTAATTATATGAAGAATTCTTGTGAATTGTGAATTTGATATATTGGTGCCTTTTCCCAGCAACCTGGGATTCAAACTCTTGTAACATATGTATATAACTGGTGTTTTCAGCAATGATAAGCTTTAGTATTTTCCTCCATCTTCTAAAATCTATCTTCGTATCAAAGCTAAAACAATGGCCTCGCCTTCGAATTCTGATGTTTCTAATCTTCTCCCAAACTCTTCAATTATCAAAAGTGAGTTGACTGTGTTGAAAGAAAAGTAAGTAATGGATGCACCAAGTAAAAATGTGATGTTTTAAGCAAGCACTTTCATCTTATGGCTGAAACAGAGTCTGATAAATAGTTGAAATGCTTACAGTTATCTCAAACAGAATGAATTCAATATAGGATAGCATGTCCTCGTACCCATGAACAGAATGGAGTTGCAGAGAGAAAGATCAGACGCATGGTTGACACAGGTTTGGCTCTTCTAGCAGATGGAAAGTTCCATTTCAGTATTGGAACTCTTGTCTTCTCAACCTCGGCTTATTTCATTAATAGGATGCTCCCATTCAGCAAATTTTAGTCCTTCTAAAAACTATCGCATCAAGCACCTCTCAAATTCTTCGGATGCACTGTCTACCTTCTTCTTCGGCCCTAAATTTCCCATTAATTTGCTCCTAGAGGTGTTCACTGTGTTTTTCTTGTTTACTTCAACCTCCATCAAGGTTATTTCGGTTTTGATCCTGATACTCACCGAATTTACACTTGCAGACAAGTTCAGTGCGGTAAAAGGAGATTTCTCCATGCTGAGAAACAATATTCTAGAGATTCTATTCTTGCCAAGCCTCCAGTTGCAATAGATTCTGCAGTACCATGGCTCACTATTTCTCATGCAACCCGGCCCAGTGAATGTTTCTCCATCTTCAGGTACTACACCTACTTCTCTTACACCTTTATCAAATTGCTCTTTAAACACATCATCTCGTTCCTCATAGCCGACTTCAAATGATTCTTCTTTGCAGCATTGAGATGTTATTTCAAATCCTGCAGGAATTGATAGTTGTGTGGGCTTGCCTTTCTCGCCACCACTGCCAACCTCCACAACAGCAGCTGCACCAAATTCATTGACACTTATGCTTCCTCTGAAAGCACCTCCTACCCGCCGCCATCCCCATGGTTCTAAGACTCTCTACTTTGAAAAAGACACAGGCTCATCACACCATCATTACTTCTGCAGGTTCTTCTAGTGACACCTCTGCTACAGTACCATTATGGGAACCATCCTGTTTCTCAAAAGCTATTAAGATTCCCGAATGGAGACCCAACAGGTTTGTCAATGGTGGGGTCACAACGATCCTGCTTAAAATCCAATATCCTAGCCAGAACTTCTTAGGTCATTTTTATCCATTGTACTGTCTTTCCGTATATATAACCATTTGCTAGCTTTATTGCGGCTTTCCTTTACAAGTAATCTGGGTAGGTTTTATACCTGATTTCTCAACATCTAGCGAGACTACTAGTGCTTAGATTCATCAAGATTGGTCTTCGTCAATTTTCACTCTCCACCTCAAATCATCCACATGATCGGTTGTCCAGAGTGTCCCAATTTTTCCTTCCCTCGAGGCAATTAAATTTCCCCACTAAACAATTCTTCACACATAATTGGGCAAATGTGTACGACTTCTTAGTCTTCATCTCCATTGACCACCATGATGACCTTCACATGCCTCTTGATTGGGCAATTTCTCTTTAATAATTTACCACTGCCATTTTTGGTCTCAAATCTGAACAATCTGACCATACCATTGCATCCGAAACGATCAAATTAGCTGGAAACATGTTTAAAATCGTCCAAATCACATTTCAGACGGCTAAGATTTGATCAAAACAATTATGGTCTGAAGAGTGGCCCAGATTCAGATTCAATCTCAGATCCGGTTGCACGAAGGATCAGTTACAGTGGATCCTTTCCCTCGGCTCGGCTCGATACCAGCTCGGCTCGTGGATGATGACGTGGTAGGTGGGTCCCACTATGCTGACGTGTCTGCTTGCTGGGCGCTGACATGGCATGCTAATTGTACATGCTAACGTCACCATTGCATCAGGATGATGTCATCATGGGCATGCATAATGTGCATGCTGACGTCACAATTACATCATGCTGACATCATCCTTATCTGGGTCAGCCACGTGGGTCAAGTCATCTGATATTCAGATCGGGTCAGCCCATCCAGGCAAAGAAGACGGGTGGGGTGCGTCTACATGAGTGGGCAGACGCCTTGCCGGAGCGTGATGGCGCGTGCGGCCATGTCCGACATCCAATTTTGACGCTGTTTTCACCAGTGGCTTCGTCTCTTCCTCCTCTACACAATGGTATGGTCAAAACACCATTTTGACAACTTTTATTTTTGAGCAAAAATCAAACACCACTTTAAATCATATGCTCTGATACCAATTGTTGGGAAAACCGACCGATGATGTATTGATATTTGTTCATAAGAGGCTAAGTACACTGACACAATATTTAACGTGGTTTGACAAATCGCCTACATCCACCGGAGAGTCAATATTATTAGAGATAGATAGAGAAAAGGTTACAACACACATCGAGGAGGAGGATCACTTCACTATACTCCACTCCCAGCTCTCAATGCTGCACTTGCAGCTGCTACCATTGTAGCTCTCTCTCTTTCTCTCTACTCTCTCATACACACTCACCACTCTCTCTCTTGATGCCTATTTATAGGCAAGAATGATAAGACAAATTGGCCATGAATTATGGCACAAATAGTGGCAACACATGGGTTGCATTATTTTTGTCAATGGTGGGTACAATTACCATTTGACAATGATAACCCTACTTCTTAGGATAGGTTGCATAATTTATTGCCTATTAATAGCAAATCCCAACAAAACCATGGCAGCTGAGATCAATGTCTTAATTCATCATGGCAAGTGGGAGTCGGATCCAAGACCACCTGCAGCAAATGTTGTAGGAAACAAATGCGTGTATAAGCTCAAACGCCAGGCAGACGGTTCAAGTGCAAAGCTCGCTTAGTAGCCAAGGGCTAAACCTACCAAGAAAGGATTGAGTATTCAGCCACATTTAGTTCTCTCATTAAAGCTGCTACAATTCGCACCGCTCTTTCGCTTGCACTACCTAAGGCTCGAAAATTGCTCCTGCTGGACATTTCCAATGCCTTCTGAAATGGAAATTTGGAAGAGACAGTGTACAGGACTCAACCACAGGGTTTTATTGATGTTAGGTGTCCTGATTATGTATGCAAGCTGAAGAAATCATTATGTACTCAGGGGTTAATGCTAGCTGGACCGGACGAACTCTTTAGGAGGGCCATTTTTACTAAGATGACACATGGAATACCACATGGACTCGTCAAGTGAAAATCCCTAACCCAAAGCCTGTATAATGACTGTGGGTTTCTCTAGGACTATATATCAGGCCCACAAAACCAAGCCTGCATGCAGATTCTTGGTCTGGCAGTTGGAATCAAGGAACAACATTAAACATGATGGATCTTTTCATCCCAAGGGCTGCTCCAAGGAGAGATAATATTGATAAGATTTTCACAACGGACCAAGAAAATGAATCAGATAGACCTACCATGGCTTCAGTTTGTAGCAACTCTGTCATTGTTCCATTACCATCAAGAACTTCGTATTTTATGCCCTCTACCGTGGAGGAACAAACGTCAAGGCCAGTACTAGATATTCTCTCGTGTACAAAACAACCTTCATCAAACATCGAGGTCATTGACTAACCCTGAATCATCTCCATCAGGTCAATCTGGATGTGGCCATATCAAATTCTCCATTAATGAGCTCTCAATCGCGGAGGTTACACCCCGATTAATGATGATTCTTGAGCATGAAAGTAATGGAATATCTTTATATATCTTTATTAATAAATATTGGATCAAGAAAAATGTATAGGAATAAATTTTTTAGAATTTTTTTTGTATTAAAATGGGCATGTTTTAGTACCAAACATGTCCCAATAGAGATATGATGTATCTAATTCTAATCAGATCCAACTAGAATTAAAGACTTCACAATGTATCAAGCTTACCCCAAGCCCAGCCCCAAGCAAGGGCTTGGCAAAAACATCCTTTTAACATGCTTGTGTTTATAAAGAATTAAAAAGAACATGTTCATAACAATAATCAACTCAAATTAATTACATGAATTAATACTCATAAAACATTTAGAGTGTTTTTTTTTCAATGAACCTATATCAATTTATGATAACATATGTTAAAAGGAATTGAATTTTCAATGTAGCAATTAATAATGAAAAACCAAGCCCTTTTTAAAGTTGATCCTCAAAAAAAATTTAACCAGACATCCGACAACACAAGCTTCTGCGTGCCCGCTGTACTATAATTAGCATGCAAAATGACAAGCTTATAATTTGTTCTTCGAACTTAATTAGATTGTAAATGAGAGAGTGTCATATCACTAATTCCGTAGAAAGAAAGATAACTTCCACTAAAACAAACTATTTTATGGAAACAAAAGACTTATCATCTGCTTCATACCTTGGTCTCCTTCCAGAGTTCTCTGATATTGCTGTGCTGCATCACTACCAGAAAATCGCTAAATACCAACGGACATACCGACGGAATTTTTTCTGTCGGTATTTTTCGGCCGAAATCACCGACGGACAATATTCGTCGGTAATTCGGTCGGTAATTACCGACGGACTCCGTCGGTCGGTAATTACCGACCGAATTACCGACCGAAAATTCAGAATTAATGAAAAAAGGGCGGGCAGTGACGCGGAGGTTTTGGCGGGTGATTTTTCCGACGGAATCACCGACGGAATTAAAAACTGGGGCCCATACGCGTGATGGGACCTATTCACCGTCAAAAAATACCGACGGAATCACCGACGGATTTGAAATGCCAGATCCGTACCGGTGATGTGACGGGTGCACCGTTAAAAATACCGACGGAATCACCGAGGGATTTGAATAGCAGGTCCGTGCGGTGACGTGTCGATTGCCCGTTAGAATTACCGACGGTCTTGCCGACGGATTCACCGACGGGCTTTATTCCATCGGTAAGTCCGTCGGCAAAAGTGAATATATGGCTCCTCTGCCGACACTCTCTCCCCCATTTCTCCTTCTTCTTCCTAATCCTAACCCTCCCCATCTGCAAAATAACCAGCCCCCCCTCGCCCCAAAACAAGAATTTTGCTCATCTCAGCACAACAAGTTGTATTTGTTTTGTGGTCACAGCATCCGTGTTCTGATTTACCGACGGATTTTATCATTTTTTGTAAGTAATTCTATCTTTTAAAATTTTAACATTTAAATGTTAATTTTATTGTTTTTTTAGTATATGTATTTTTTTTTTTTAGTAGATGTACATGTTTTATTGTTATTTCTCAAACAAACTTGTAGTATATGAATGTATAATTTTATACTTGTTATGGTTTGTTTTAGATTTTGTAAGATTGTATTTGTTTGAAAATTGTTAAAATTTAATTTGTAGAATTACCGAATTACATGTTGTGTTTTGAAATAATTAAGAGCTTGCTTAATTAATGGGTCCTTTTTATAGAGGTTCGATAGAAGTCATGGATGATCGTTCATGGATGTATCTAGATTCACCCCAAGGATTGCGGAGGATGGATTATTGTAACGGGGTTCAGGGTTTTATTAATTTCGCAACATCTATTCCCAGAAATTTTACTGGAGGCGATATTAGGTGTCCATGCAGGAAGTGTCAAAATAAAAAGTATCTGCATCCAGATGTTGTAATGATGCATCTTCTACACAAAGGGTTTGTGGAGGATTACGAGTGTTGGTATGCACATGGAGAGGTATTTGTTAGTAATAGGAGAATGGGAGAAACGGTGGTTGGGTCAACTTCTAGTGCTAGCAACGTGCATGAAGCGGCAAATGACAACACTAATCCTTACAGAAACATGGTTATGGATGCAATGAGAATGAATCAAGATAATGTCAATCAATGTCCAATCGTAGAAGAAGAACCTAATGCAGAGGCAGCTAGGTTTTTTGATTTGTTGAAAGATTCTGACGAACCATTATGGGATGGCTGCACAAACCACAGTAAATTATCGGCTGTGGCACAGGTGTTCACCATCAAGTCAGATCACGGGTTGAGTGAGGCCGGGTATGACAAAATTATTGATTGGGCAAGAAGCATTTTACCAGAAGGGAACAGGCTCAAAGAGAACTTCTATGCTGCGAAGTCCATGATGAAACCCCTCGGTTTAGGATACCAGAAAATTGACATGTGCCCTAACTTCTGCATGTTATACTACCTTGAAAATGCTGTGATGACCGAGTGCATGACATGCGGGCATTCCCGTTACAAACCCAGAACTGGCAGGGGGAAGACTCTAGTGGCATATAAAAAACTTAGATATTTCCCGATCACACCTAGACTGCAGAGGTTATTTATGTCACCAAGGACTCCTGAGCACATGACATGGCACCAAACACACGATGTCGTTGATGGTGTGATGGTGCATCCTTCTGATGGCGAAGCGTGGAAACGCTTTAACAGTGTTCATCCTGACTTTTCTGCTGAATCAAGGAATGTTCGACTTGGGTTGTGTACAGACGGGTTCAACCCATTTGGGTCATTTGCTGCTCCCTATTCTTGTTGGCCGGTCATTCTCACAATTTATAACTTGCCACCGGGAATGTGTATGAGGCCGAAGTTCATGTTTCTATCTACTGTCATACCCGGTCCAAGCAGCCCGGGGCGGAATATAGATGTTTGTCTTCGACCGTTGATAGATGAGCTGGCGCAGTTGTGGTCCTCCGGATCTCTGACTTATGATATATCTAGGAAACAAAATTTCCTTATGAGGGCGGCTTTGATGTGGACTATCAGTGATTTTCCAGCTTATGGAATGCTTTCTGGTTGGAGCACGCATGGGAAACTCGCATGTCCATACTGCATGGAAAACAACAAGGCATTCACGCTAGCAAACGGAGGTAAAGCTTCTTTTTTTGACTGTCACCATCGCTTCTTGCCACTTAATCACAGGTTCAGAAAGAACATAAAAGATTTCTTTGTTGGTAGAGTTGAAAAAGATGTTGCATCCCCGCGTCTTTCTGGTGAAGAATTGCATCATGTTGTATCAGAGTACGGTGACATTGTGTTTGGCCTTCAATCAGGTAAGCAAAAGTTTCCTGGTTTTGGTTTGACCCATAATTGGGTAAAGCGAAGTATCTTTTGGGAGCTTCCATATTGGAAGACTAATCTTCTCCGCCATAACCTTGACGTCATGCACATCGAAAAGAACGTGTTTGAGAATATTTTCAACACCGTCATGGATGTGAAGGGGAAGACAAAGGACAACATGAAGGCTAGATTGGATATAGCTTTATATTGTAACCGAAAAAATATGGAGTTGGTTTATGACGAGTCACGGGTTGCAAAACCAAGGGCAAGCTTCGTGTTAGAGAAAAACGCACAACTGCTAGTCTACAAATGGCTTAAGAGTCTGCGTTTCCCGGATGGACATGCATCGAACATATCAAGGCTTGTTAACATAGAGGACTGCAGATTGTATGGAATGAAGAGCCATGACTGCCACGTGTTTATGCAAACACTCATCCCATTAGCTTTTCGTGATTTGTTGCCAAAGGGAATATGGGATGCACTAACGGAGATCAGTCATTTCTTCAGAGATATATGCTCCAGCAAGATGAATGTTGAGCACATTGAGATGCTTCAAACGAATATCATCGAGATACTATGCAAACTTGAGATGATATTCCCTCCTTCATTTTTTGACTCAATGGAGCATCTCCCTATACATCTACCGTTCGAGGCAAAAGCTGGAGGACCGGTCCAGTATAGATGGATGTACCCATTCGAACGGTGAGATATTACAGTTGCAATGGAATTCATATCTTAAAGTATTTTCTATGTTTTTCTTATTTGAAAATACTTGAATTGTACTTCAATGCAGGTACTTGTTTAATCTAAAAAAAAAGGTTAAGAACAAGGCGCATGTTGAGGCTTCGATATCTGAGGCCTATATTGTTGAAGAGATATCAACATTTATCTCGTACTATTTCGAACCTCATATGAGAACAAGAATCAATCGCGTTCCACGGCATGACGATGGCGGTGAAGTGCCTTCTAGTGGGAACTTGTCAATATTCTCCAATACTAGACGACCCACACCTAAAAATGCCGTAAGAGGAAGATATTTGTCGGAAATAGAATTCAAACAAGCACACAACTATGTTCTATTTAACTGTGATGAGCTGAGACCATTTATTCAGTAAGTCTATATATGTGTAATAGTAATTAAACTTTGTCAGTAATATACTGTTAATTATATATTGTAATATCATACACTCATTATCACTTGCAGGCAACATCGACAATATTTGCTCTCCAATAACTCGCAGCTGACCGAATCCCAGATCTTTCAATTACAAGATGAACAATTTGCCACATGGTTCAGAACACATGTAAGCACTATCACAAACTCATTGTAACGTATGCATGTCATTACGAGATTCTCGTTCATTTACCGTGTATTGATGTACATTTAATTACATATATTTACAAGGTTTATCAAATGGGAAGGAGTGCGCCCAAGTCATTGTCTTCACTAAGCCTCGGCCCTGAAAGAAAAGTTAAGTGCTATAACGGGTATTTTGTCAATGGATATGTTTTCCATACTGAAGAATACGGGCAAGGAAGAAAGACATACAACTGCGGTGTTTGTGTTAAGGGATCCACAAGTAGCTAGTTAGAAGTTGACTACTATGGTAGATTAGAAGAGGTCGTCGAACTGCAATATCATAGCGAGCAGAATAAAGTGTTTTTATTCAAATGCTATTGGTATGACACGACGGACAGAGGAATCAGAGTTGATCCGCACCATGGTCTGGTCGAAATCAACTCAAAAGCTAGACTCCGCAACATAAACGATGTCTTTGTTTTCGCAAAGCAATGTCAACAAGTTTATTACACATACACCCCTTCATTTAGAAAGGATCGTTCAAGAGTTGATTGGTTGTCCGTTTTAAAAACGAAACCACGGGGTCGTGTCGAGGTTGTTCAGGATGAGAACGAAGACACAAGTGTGCGAGATGAAGTCTTTCAAGTTCGTGAGTTGGTTGAACCATATCGAGTTGCTCCTTCGATTGAATTGGAAGAAAATTCAAATTTTCGAGTTCTCGATGATAGTCTTGTTGATATTGACGGAGAGGAGTTGAATGTTGTTCTCAGCTCTAGCGGACAACCAAATGTTGATGAAGAAGATGATATCCATATTGAAGATTGCGATGAAGATGATGACAATTCAATTGACGAGGAAGAAGAAGAAAATTTCGACTAATTATGAACATGAAGCCCTATGTAAAAACATTTGTCTCATGTAATTTAGATTATTGATGATGTATTTTGTAAAACAAAATATTTACTGTTTAAGCAATGTGGTTATTGTGTTTATGTGATGGACAGTTTATTAGTTAAGTTTCTGCAGGAAGGTAAACAGGCAATACAAAGACAAACTTTCCTGCATAATGCAAACTTACCGACGTCCATACCGACGGAATCACCGTCCGTCGGTATCTCACAGAGAGTTCGAAAATATTTACAACAAAATGCCACAATCACCGACGGCCCTGCCGACGGATCGCCATCCGTCGGTATCTCACAGAGAGTTCGAAAATATTTACAACAAAATGCCACAATCACCGACGGCTATGCCGACGAATCGCCCTTCGTCGGCATCTCACAGTAAGCTCGAAAACATAACACCACCATCGACGGTATTACCGACGGTGTAGGTCCGTCGGTAATTTGTCGGTTACCCATTTTACCGACAGAATTACCGACGGACCGCGCGTTTCCCAAAGTGCGTTAATTAATGCGCCCCTGAACTTGTCAGCTTTCCGACGGAATCACCGACGGACTGCGAAAATTTTGGAGGGCTTTTAAAAATTCGCGGCAAAATTCGAAAAATACCGACGGAATTTTGACCTTTTACCGACGGATTTGTAACCTGTTACCGACGGATGTTAATTCCGTCGGGGATTCCGTCGGTAAAATTGACCTATAAGTTCCACCCCCGCCGCTTCGCCTCATTTTTTCTTCTTCTCCCCGCCGCTTCTTCTCTTCTCCTGCGTTTTTCAGCCTAGATTTTTCATTTTTTTCCCCCTCAATCCTTAAACACTTTCACCTTTAATCTCTAGCAAGATTTGGTGTTGTAAATCTTCATTATATTAAAAGGTATGTGTTTTTTCTCTAATTTATTTTATTTTATTTTATTTTTAGTTGTTTTTATTTTTGTTGTGTTGGTGTTTTTTGTTGCAATGTAGATAAAGTTTTGAATTTGACACATTATTAAGGTATGTATATTTCGTTCCTTTTTTTTTTTGAATATTTTTTGAATTTGTTGAATATTTGTTAATTTAATTGTTGAATAATTGAATTTAATTGTTGAATTTATTGAATATTTTTTGTTATTGTGTTGTTAGAATTTTTATTAGGTAATTTAACTTAGAATTAGTTAAAGTTGAATTTTTTGAATTTGTTGAATATTTGTTAATTTAATTGTTGAATAATTGAATTTAATTGTTGAATTTATTGAATATTTTTTGTTGTTGTGTTGTTAGAATTGTTATTAGGTAATTTAACTTAGAATTAGTTAAAGTTGAATTTTTTAAATATTTTTTGAATTTTTTGAATTTGTTGAATATTTGTTAATTTAATTGTTGAATAATTGAATTTAATTGTTGGATTTATTGAATATTTTTTGTTGTTGTGTTGTTAGAATTGTTATTAGGTAATTTAACTTAGAATTAGTTAAAGTTGAATTTTTTGAATATTTTTTGAATTTGTTGAATATTTGTTAATTTAATTGTTGAATAATTGAATTTAATTGTTGGATTTATTGAATATTTTTTGTTGTTGTGTTGTTAGAATTGTTATTAGGTAATTTAACTTAGAATTAGTTAAAGTTGAATTTTTTGAATATTTTTTGAATTTGTTGAATATTTGTTAATTTAATTGTTGAATAATTGAATTTAATTGTTGGATTTATTGAATATTTTTTGTTGTTGTGTTGTTAGAATTGTTATTAGTTAATTTAACTTAGAATTAGTTAAAGTTGAATTTTTGAATTTTTTTGAATTTTTTGAATTTGTTGAATTGTAATTGTTAATTTGTTGAAGTATAATTTGTTGCATTTATTGAATTTATTTTTTGTTATATTTTTTATTGTTTTGAATATAATTATTGATTAATTTGTGAATTGTAATTGTTAACGTTGAATTTATCTTAGGATTAATAGTTGAATATGTTGGAATAATTAGTATAGATTGGTTCGATTGGTTGTGGCTATTGTTAATATTTGCAGGTTTGTGGATTTGGGTAGTATCCAGTATAGGGGAGGTGCTGCCGATTTTTTTTTAACTTTGGAATTTTATTTTACAATTATTAATATAAAATTGTTTAGATGCGCAAAATGAAAACCAGAGCTGGTCGTCCAGTCGAATCAAGTTCGTCTAGCAGCGATGATGATGTTTCCTTAGGTGCCTCTCAAGAAGAGGCACCTACACCACCTGCGCCGTCAACCGATGCTGCCTCTTCCAGCGATGTTTCACATCGCAGACGCGGCATGCCTTCGAAGCGGAATCAATTTACCCGCCAGTTCGAGGCACAGTGGAAGGACGATCTTTCAATGTAAGTTTGTTAATGTTTTAGTTTTTTTTATATAAAAAAAACAAATTTAAAACATAATTTATGAAGTAATCACAAATTAATTTCATTTCTTTTCAGGTTCACAAACATTGAGGCCGCCCGATTAATATCATCGGCGTTTAAAGCGTCGATGGAGATTCCATTGTTTCAATGGAGTCAGATATCCAGACATCCTGAATGGATGCCTCAAATCAATGCATGGTTTCGTAGATTTGAGGTTCGTGTTAATATATAATTTTCAGCTTATTTCTAATTATAAATTCATGTTATAATTGTAAATAAATTATTAACATTTTAAAAAATTATTTTTTTATATACAGCATCGATTCTGCTGGGACGATGAACATGACAGTGTTGTGAGGAGGGTGTGGGAAAATCACGCGGCAATTAGGTAACATCGAAAACAATACGACTTTTTTTTACATAATTATTTATGTTTTGAAATGTAATTTTTTCGTGCGTGAATTAGGTTGCGTGATTTTTGGTATGACGCCCAGAAAAAAGCAAAAAAAACAGCGAGGGATAAGGGGTTACAAGGCTGGAACGATGTTGCGGTTTGGAGGGATTTCAAACCAATATACATCCCGGAAGATATATGGCCGCACTATCTTCAGCACGTGACGTCTGAGCGGTTCACTCGACGCTCACAGTCCGGTGCCGGCAACCGGAATCGGCAAATTCATGGCTCGGTTACAACGCACACCGGCGGCTCCGTTCCGTTTGCTGCACATGCGAAACGGATGGTAAGATTAATTTAAATGAAATATATCGTTCAATTAATTTGTTGTTAATACATTTTTTTCATTATATATAGGCTACGTCTCTTGGACGTGAGCCGAGCCCTATGGAGCTGTTTGTGGAGACGCACGTGCGGAGTCATGACCGCCAAAAGGGGACGCAACAGTTCGTTGACAACCGTGCTCAACAGTTTGTGGTGTGTTTGTTTAACCATTTTATTTTGTAAGTTATTATTATGTTTATTGAATTGAATATGATTTTTTTTTCAGGAGACCTATAATAATCGGTTGAGGGAGAGATACGGGGATGATCCTTCGACCCATCCGGAATTCGATCCGGATTTGTGGATGGAGGCTGGATCGTCAGGTGGACCCGATAAAAATCGGGTTTACGGGCTCTCCAACACTACCGCTGCCAAGTTGCGGTCGACCGGTACTGCTTCAACCGGTGGGAGCTCCCAATCTGTATCGAGCTCCCAATCTAAGGAGTTTGTGGCCTTGCAACAAAGGTGCGACCACCTATCAGAGGCGTACACACAACTCAAAGAAGAGCAAAGATTGGCGAACGAACAACACAGATTGGCGGACGAACAACGCAGAGCAGAGTCTGAACAACAAAGAGCGGCCTATGAAGAGCTTCGTCAAATGGTCATGAACATGACACAAGGCGGAACATGTGCGCCTAATCCTTTTTGGCCGCCTAACCCCCACCCTCCTCCTCCTCCTCCTCCTCCACCTTTATATTAATTGTTTTTTTTTTAAACACATTCATTTTGTAATGAATATTATTTAACTTTGAGTTTTTGTTGCTTAATATAAATTTTATTTGCATAATTGGTTTGTATTACTATTAATTTATATTATTTTTTCTAAATAATTAAAAAAAAAAAATTACACAGGGATTTACCGACGGAATAAATCCGTCGGCATTGGACAGTGTCTGAGGTATGCCATCCCATCACCGACATACTCACCGACGGACATAATCCGTCGGTATAAAAATACCGACGAATTTACAGACGGATTTATTCGGTCGGTATGAAATATCACCGACACTTTTGCCGACGGAGTTACTCCGTCGGTATTTAAATAACACCGACGGAATGTATTCCGTCGGTATATTCCAAGCGGGAAACTTTTTTTTTTTGGCGCGCACCAGCCGTCGGTAAATGTGTTTTTTTTATTACCGACGGATATAGCGACGGAATGTGGAATCACCGACAAAAGGTATTCCGACGGAAGTATTCCGTTGGTAATATAGTCGGTAAATAATTTACCGACGAACGTTCTGTCACACACCGACGGAATATGTCCGTCGGTAAAACTGTGAAATCTTGTAGTGCATGTCAAGAACAACTAGGCTGTCTAATCGAAATTTGTGTGGTAAGGTTTTTAAAGAGAATTTATGCCAGCAAAGCCATATCAATGCCTTGGAAATATGTTCGTAGTGTCCGCGGACTTGTCCTCCACTGAATTTGAGCAACTGCAAAGATGTCATTAGTGCAAATGATGTGCTCGGAACTACATCTTTTGATGATTGAGCGTCTAGCACGATACCCTCCACTACCTCTGTGCCCTGAAAAACAACAAGAATTAAACAGGA
Organism: Populus alba x Populus glandulosa; assembly: GCA_033617975.1. NCBI lineage: Eukaryota > Viridiplantae > Streptophyta > Magnoliopsida > Malpighiales > Salicaceae > Populus > Populus alba x Populus glandulosa. The sequence continues at coordinate 2,586,943 of CM066155.1, read as the reverse complement.
AACAAAAGTTTATTATCATGGGAAAGCTTCTGTGGAAAAAGTTTTCATCAAATGTTGCCTAAATGAATAACAATTAGTTATTACCGAACAATATTCATCGAGTAAATCCATTATATCTTCGCGATGCCAAAGTCTGCTACGCTTTCCGGGATGGTTTGGAGCCATTTGATGAATGATCTCCCTTCCCATGTCTCGTAAGAGATTATCCATCTGTAACTCATTCTCACTGTTGACTGTTAAAGGTGATCTCTCCCCGAGAATATCAAAACCCATTTCTGGATAAAAACCACGACCATCGAGTATTTTTCCCACGTAATCTTTATCTATACCATTAAAGAAACACGCAATATCAATGAACATACCCTTCACTTCACCATCCAAATCATCCAAACTAGTTATAAGTTGCGTCTGAATTTCATGTGGAAGACGTTTTTGCAATTTCTGTATAAAACTTCTCCAGTGAGTGATGCTTCTTTTAAACAAATTAGAGCCTAGGACTTCAAGAGCCAATGGAACTCCACCAACATAATCAACTTCAACTTTAGACAGCTCAACATATTCTTTCATTGATGGGGCTTCTTAAAGGCATGCCAACTGAAAAGTTGAAGAGACTCATCATTGTTCAGTCCTTTTGCGTGATATTATTTTTCCACTAGTCGTGCGAGTAAACGTTCATCTCTAGTTGTAATTACTATTCTACTTCCAGGACCAAACCAGTCTCGTTTTCCTGTCAAATCACGTAAATTATTCAATTGATCAACATCGTCGAGAATAACAAGTACCCTTTTACGACGAAATTGGCTTTTGCTGCGGTTGATTCCTTATCATCATCGTGAAGCCGAATATACCCCTTGGAAGCATCACGAAGAAGCTGTTGTTTTAATTGAAGTAGACCTCTTTTTTTATGTAACCTTTCTCTGATATTCAAAAGGCAACTACTTCCTTCAAATTTATGACAAATTTGGTTAAAAACAGCTTTTGCTATGGTTGTCTTGCCTATTCCTGGCATCCCATAGATTCCCACAATTCGAACTTCATTTGTACCAACACATAACATGGAAATGATATCTTTGACCTGAGAATCAATACCTACTGGATATGTGGCAACTTTCATGTATCTGGGATTCAATTTACTTAAAACTTCTTCGACAATCATTTGAATTAATTTTGATTCATGCATGTGCATAGTAAAAGAAAGCCATCACTCATCAATGAGAAATAAGCTGATTTGGAAATAAGATGGCGAATATGATGCTAGTTTAAATTACAAAATGTAAGTGGAGTAAAAGTTATAAGCATTTGCGATCGATATCGGGAAAGGAAAGAGCCAAGAGGTACCCATTTGCGATACTGTGAAGATCAAACCCAGATAATCTTCCAGCCTCCACGAGAGCTGTTCTCCACTTTTGGACCTTCTCTATTTCTTCCTTAAAACGTTCTTCATGTCTATCAAAGGCTTCAGCAAAACTCCTTTTCTGTTTTCTAATATCAGAAGGATCAATATCATAGAAAACTGGTAGAACAATCTGACGAGCTGTTTGTCTGCAATCAAGAATCTCTGAAAGTTCATCAAGACACCAAGTGGAGGAAGCATAGCCCTTAGAGAAAACCACTATCGAAATCTTGGACTCTTTAATTGCTTTGAGGAGGTGTGAGGAGATTTCTTCTCCTTTAGGAAGTTCGTTGTCATCTCGAAATTAAAAAAAAAAAAAAAAAAATTTATTGTTTTATTATAATGATGATATTAAAAATAAATTTTAAAAAATAAAAAATATAAATTATTTTAATATATTTTTTTTAAAAAAACTTAAATTACAATAGCAACCACACCCATCATAATAAACTCTCTTTTTTCCTATAGTTGTTACACAAACAAAACAGTAGAACAGAAACTATCACAGCAATTATTTTAATGTTAATAAAATAATAAAAGTAAGAATTTTGGACAAAGTTGATTAATTGAATCCAGCTACTAAAAAGTTGCTTACAATTATTAGAATTTTATACTATTGTTTATCTTGACTTTAATCTAATAATTTATATTATTAAAAAGTTGCTCCACAGCATCATGCAATTAAAGCTTCACCAGCCAATAACCTGTTAAATATCGTGCTCACTGGGTTATCAAAAAAATTCAACAGTTGGTGAACTCCCTTGGCCCCAGATCGATTGTGCCATGGAAGTCATGTTCTCTTTGGTTTTTAACTTTAGTCCAGAAGACGGAACGGACCACAGCCAATGATCATTACATATGTTGAACAGGTGAAACTTTTATATAAAATAACATAATGAATTATAGCAAATGTTGAGATGCTATCCGGGAAAATGATAATCTTATATCAATTAAATTAAATCACATCCATGAACATCAATTCATAATAAATCAAATGCTCAAAGATTAAATTAAAAAAAAAACATAGAATTCCCAACATTGAAGAAGGATGAAGAAAAAAAACAAAGAATTAACTATGTCTATAATTGTTAATTTTGTTTTGCCCACATATATATTAGATTATGTATTTTGTTACAATTGTTTTTTTAAAAAATAATAAATTTAATTTGATTAACAATGCGAATATCTAATGAAATAAAATTCATATGTGAATATCTAATGAATTATCAAAGGAGAAAAAAGCCAAATGATTTCTCGAGATTCGAATCTGCGCCAAAATAAAATATTGATTGCCAAAAATTTATATTTAACCAAAAGGATTAAAGGATTAAAAAAACAAAACAAAACAACACAGCACATTGCCTCTGTTACCTAGAATCTTTACACCAATGTGTTGGCAGAAAAATTAGGAAAGAAGATTTTTGGCTTTTAACTTGTTTTCAATTATTTTAATTCAAAAACATAAAACATGAGATCCAAATAAAACTAGTCTTCAACTCCCTCAGTTGCTTTACAAAGTTGTTTACAATTTCAAGATAATAGTCTTCTGACATGTTAAAACAGTGGATCAAAAATTATTCTATATTTTAACATACGCATTTAAAATTGTTTAAAAATAACATATAAAAGTTTGAGGAATAGATTAAATTCAAGGAGAGGAATGCTTGTCTTTGGAGTTGAAACTGTATTTTATATATTTTTTAAAAAATATTACTTACAAATAATATTATTATATTTTTAAATAATTTTAATGATATCAAAAATAATTCTTAAAACTATTATTGAAATTGGTTGCATTACTTGGAAATCAATCTTCATTATCCTTGCTTTTTGATCGGGTACTAAGTTGTATTCACGCAATTTGAAATTGCTGGTTCCTTTCTTCGATTGTCCATCAATTGGATTACAAAATAATCTCTATAAACTTAAAATTGATTTCACAGGAAATAAAAACTACATATTCACATAAAGTCTCAACTTTATATCATGTCATTCGAGCCAATCCTGATATATTTGACAGTGAGAACTATTTTAGGGAACATATAGTTAAATCATCACCCCAGCTTATAGTCCAAACAGCATAGTTTGGGAAATTTGATGTAGTAATTGAGAACTGCTGGATAAAGCTGTTTTCATTTAAGAACTTCTCTTGCCCTATATAGACTCTCAAGTTCTTTGATCAATTGCCCAAACTCAACATACTACTTTGAAATCTGTCATAAAGTTCATGGTTTGCCACAAGTGTTTCAGTGCTTACTTCTAAGGAAATTTTGTTAGCTGAGGGTTTTGTAGCAACACAAGAATATACCCCCTTGGTTTCACTCCCTTAAGCCGAATCACTTGCTCACTCTCTTTTTTTTTTAGGCAAATGCATTTTGACAGTTTGCTATTGTAGTCCTTGTTAAGATTTCTTATTGTTATTTATGATAACTTCGTATTGTCCTAGTCTTTAGGGATTTATTCAGTTAAACAAATCGTGGTTTAATGGTTATAGGAAGTGGTCCTTGTTGTCCTATTCTATAGGAGTAGTGGTTAAAGGAATGCTGTGATGTAAAGCCTATATATAGGCCTTTTCTTTATCAATAATGTATTACTCTTTCCACCGTTCAAATTGCTTTTTCTCTTTTTTGTTTCTCAACGCAGTGACAGTCCTGTAATCTAAGCTGCACAGAGGATTCTTCAAGAGTTCCGTGTGGAGAACTCTGTGTAGTTTTTGTAGTATGATAAGTGTGGATTCATAGTTTAAGTGCAGATGCATAGGATGTGCAGCAATTCTTGGTATATGTATCTCCTTCTAGCAGCCTCTCATGCTAGTGCTAATGTTTGAGAACATCTTAGGTTGCAGTAGGAGATTATATCTGGACTTGTTTTCTCTATTGATTCTGATTAATCAGTGTGCCAAAATCACTCCTACCATCACCACCATATAGGTTATATCCTATGGGGAAACCATGTGGACAAACGCATAGGTGTCTACGAGAACAAGAGTTGCTGTCTTACAATTTGCTCTAAACGCATAGGGGTGGTGGGGAGGTCTGCACTGAAGAACACATGCAACTATGTCCTCTAAGATAGCTAAACCTTGTCCTTTTCTACATAGAACTATTCACTATTTGATGTTGCTGATAACAATGCCCAATAATATGACTTTGCATGCATATATCCTCACTAGTTAGTCATCAACATGTTCTGAACTCTTATTCACCCAATTACCAATTAATTGAGTGCACTTGTGCTTACAATTTATACATGTTTATTCATTTCAGCTCAATATTGTTTATTACAAGGGATGAAACAGAATCTTGAAACCCAGGTGTCCTCATTATAGCAGAGAGCCTTTATTCACTTTGATTGATAATAATACTGTACTAAAACATATTAATCGTTGAAGAAACAAAATACAAAGCGGAGAAATAATTTATAACAAACAAAAGTACATAAGTCGAAACAATCACACTCTTTTGGAAAATTCTCAGCCTGTCACAGTTGTTTGAGGCATCAGATCTTCCAATGTTATTTTGGAGAATGACTTTGGCAGCGGAGGCCATCGAGCTATGAGCTGCGAAGCTACCTGTCGCATGGTTGGCCTAGATTGGGGAATGGCAAGCAAGCATGCAAATGCTATTTTGATAATGTAGACCACACCTTCTGCAACTCGATTTTCAGGAAGTGGGATACGTTGGTCTATCACATCCTTCAACAATGAATGCTGGTTGATTTAAGAGAACGATGCATTCCCATTATTACTTCCATTGTGATCACTCCAAAGCTGTAGACATCGCACTTCTCGTTCACTCTCATTGTGTAAGCTAGCTCTGTAAAAATTCTAGTCATTGTTTCATGGTACTGGCTGTATCGTACTGCTAATATGACAATTTATTATACATAACCTTTAGAGCATCCGAAAGAAGCCCTCCGTTTTCATCCTTTATCAATTGATTCATATATATATGTTAAGAATGAAATCAAGTATGTACCTGGAGCTGTGTATCCGAAGGTGCCAGCAAATGAGGTCCAGTTGGTTGAGTCAGGCATCAAGAGCCGAGCTGTTCCAAAATCCGAAACATGAGCCTCGTATTCCGAATCTAAAAGAACATTGTTGCTGGAAAAGTCTCGATGAATGATTGGAGGCGAGCAATCATAGTGCAAATAGGATAATGCATTGGCCACTCCTTTAACAACATTAAGCCTTCTGTTCCAATCCAACTCCATTGCATGTTCTTCTCTTGATAAATTCATCTTCAAACTTCCCCTTTCTATGAACTCGTAAACTAAAAAAGAGTGCTCTATTAATGTACAAAATCCATATAACTTCACAATATTTCGATGTCGAATATCTATTAACATGCGAATCTCATTTCTAAAAGTTTTGAAATTCATAAGCTCGCCATCTCTCGATGGGTGAAGTTTCTTCACAGCAACCACCTGACCTGTTGGCAACATGGCTCGATAAACAATTCCATATTTTCCCAATGCAGTTATTGAAGTTGAAATTATTAGTGGCCTGGATGATAGTTTCATGTAGGATCTCTTCCTCATGGCCCCATACTCCAAAACTGTGTGGACTTTGTCGCTCTCCTAAACAGGAAATTCTTTCTCTGCTTCTTTGGTGGAGAAAGTATAAACACCAAACCATGATAAGTAGTAGAAGTAGACTGCCCAGGAGAGGAAAAAGAATCAAAATGATAATTTTATTGCTCTTTCTCCTGCTTGTAAGAAGTGTACAAGGCTTTAGACCACTGGCATTTCCACAGAGACCACTATTATTGATAAAAGCTTCAAATGGAGCTTCAATGAAGCCTTTTATTTTGGGTATAGGGCCCTCTAGTTCATTGTAGGAGATGTCTAGAGTTGTCAAGCTCACCAAATCTATTAAAGCAGCTGGAATCAAACCGGAAAGTTTGTTGTGAGAGAGGTTCATCGTTTCTAACTGTTTCAATTGCCCAATTTGTGATGGTATCTCTCCTGGAAGAAGATTCCCACTGAGATCTAGATTTCCAAGAACATGCAAGAAGCCTATCTCAGATGGGATGCTCCCTATGAACTTGTTATGACTCAAGTTCAACTGTAATAAATTTGAGTACTCTCCCAGTTGTTTTGGAATTGATCCGCCAAGATTATTAGAAGCTAAATTAAGGAATTGAAGTTGAGATAGCATTTGGATTTCAACCGGAAGGACACCAGAAAGATGGTTGTTATGAAGAGCAAGGTTGAACAACGCCTTCAACTGCCCCAATTCTTTTGGAATTGTCCCCTTCAGGAGATTTGACGAGAGATCAATTATTTGTAGCCCAGTAGCCTTTCCAAGCTCTGATGGTATCTCACCTGTGATATTATTGTTTGATAATTTTAGGCTCTTCAAGTTGTGAAAACCTCCCCATTTCCAAGTAAGCTCACCAGACAAATCATTGTGACTTAGGTCCACATAGTTCAAGTTTGGGTACAGGCCAAAATCTATAGAAATATTCCCTGTCAATTGGTTCCGGTCAAGCCTTAATCTAAATAGACTAGTGCAATTTCGCAAGCTTGGGATTGGACCAGAAAAATGATTGTTGGCGGCTGTAAAATTTACAAGTAACCCACCAAGGCACAGGTCTCGTGGTAAATGGCCAATGAAATTGTTTGAAGACAATTTCAATTCAACAAGGGATTCAAGGTGTCCTATTTCCTGAGGAACAGATCCAGATAAATTATTCTCGTTCAAAACAAGTCTAGTGAGCATAGTCATGTTCCCAGAAGGAATAGAACCAGAGAAATTGTTACCTCCTAGATGAAGAATGGATAGGTGTTTCAGAGTTCCAATAGAAACTGGGATCAAACCGGTGAGATTATTTTTATCAAGACAGAGAACGTTAAGACTTGTTAACAATCCTATCTCAAGTGGAATAGTTCCGTAGAGTGAATTGTTCCTGAGATAGAGAGTGAGAATATTTGGGAAGGATGAGAAGTTGAAACTATGAAGCGTACCTCTCAGACCAAAATGTGGAAGGCTGAAATGCGCGACACTTCCAGAATTGTCACAAGTGATTCCAAGCCACTTGCAAGGGCTGCTGCCAACCCAAGAAGACAGGACAGCTTGGCTGTGGTTGTCATCAAGACTTGCTTTCCATTTTAGGAGAGCCTCCGCTTCTTCATTACCTTCAGCAACACCAAATGAAGTTGCAGAGGAATTAGGAGGAAAGGCAAAGAAAGAAGGAATGAACATTAGAAGGAGAAAAAAAAGGACATTTGTTCAAAATGGTTTCTGTAGGAAGGACATCATGTCGAAGGGATATGGTTTCCTATGGCAGATGAAGATAAGTTTTTATAGAAAAAAAGAAATGGAATGTTTATTGGAATTTTTAATTGTCAAATTTCGTATTCATCTTTGTTCTTATTTTACAGAATTTGACATATATACGCCAACAACAGTGACCTGTAATTTCTAAATCTTAGGAAAACTCATTTCCAAGTCCTGTAATTTCTAAAGATGCTTAATTGTTGGCTCATTTGTTCAAAATCCGTAGCTCATTTCTAAACTAAATAAAAAAATAAAAATAACTAAGAAGAAAATATTTTGTTTTTTAAAATCTCCTGCATCAGTTTTCTCTCCTTTAATTGAATCGGTGAAGAAATAATGCTTAATGAAACGCGGGCTCTCTGAATTAATTGGAATTGCAAGGTAGAGGAATCTTTGATTCTGAAATTTCTAAATAATCTTTGTTCTACCTTTCCAAAGAATATTGTGGGTCATCGTTCCAAATTTGACATGTCCAAATTTGACTCCCTATTAAAGCTTCACCAACTAATTAATGAAGTACTTGGAAATTCAGTAGTTAGTATATGATAGCAAATGTTGAATATCGGCTCAAAATAAACCGAATGATAAATTAAAAAAAAATCAGAAAAAATTAGAAAAATCGCAACGTTGAAGAAGGATGAAGAAAAAAGACGAAGTCAATATATCTATGTTCTGTGTCTTTTTCTACAGGTAATAAAGTCTTTCACATGGTGCGACCAAACGACCGTGTAGAAAAATCTGTCACAGGGTGCAGGCCCAGTTCATGCCTGAGCCTATATAAATGTCCCATTATCCACTCCACTGTCACTTTTCTTTTTCTTACTTTTTTATTTGTGTCGATTAATTGATTCATTTATTTACCAAAAACTTAAAAAATATATATTCTTCCTTTAAAATATCTTGATTCAGTTATTTCTCTGAAATTTTTTATTTTGGTAATTTTCATTTTCTTTTAATAATCTTATATAAATTCATCTATTATATTAAAGAAATAAATAGATAGATAAGAGGATATTTACTCTTAAATAAGATTCTTGAAAAAATAAAATTTCAAAGCAATATTTTAAAAAATATATTTCAACATTCAAATTTAAAATTATTCAAACATAACCATATAAAAGTTTGGCGAAACAGATTAGACTATAATAAAAAAAATATTTGTTTTTTACGGTTTTTTATAATTTTTAGATTTTTTGTAAATAATTTTTTATATTTTTAATATATTAATATTAAAAATAATTAAAAAAATATATTATTTTTATATATTTTCAAACAAAAAAATAATTATAACAACTACCCGAAAGCTAAGCTAAGCAAAAATACTTGACGAAGCATATCATTAGTGGCTACCAGTCCTCGAGTAATGACACCTACATGGACTGACTAACTGATTCCATTCCATGTCTGTTACAAAATGGCGGGAATATGCTCTCTGAATCCAACAACCTTGATGACTTTTAAGGTAGCAAAGAAAGGGACCCACCCTTCAAGTTATTCATTTTGTCGAAGTTTCAATTTTCAAGTTGAATTTCTCTCTTCTTTCTAGGCAATTTACTTGCATTAATTTGTCAGAGAATTCATGGAATTAGATTCTTCTCAGGAGCAACAGATAATTTTTGAATTTGGTTGCCTTACTTGGAATTCAATCTTCATTCCCCTTGCTTTTTGATCAGGTACTAAGTTCTATTCACGCAATTTGAAATTGCTGGTTCCTTTCTTCGATTGTCCATTGATTGGATTACAAAACATTGAGAAGGTCAACGTTCTCTATAAACTTAAAATTGATTTCACAGTAAATAAAAGCAGCATATTCTCAAAAAGTTTCAACTTTATATCAGGTCATTCAAGCCAATCCTGATATATTTGACAGAGTTTTATTTTAGAAAACATATAGTTAAATCATCACCCTAGTTGTTGGAAACATCATACACGAGATATAATTTGCACCCGTGTATGATCATCAATGATAGAGGATAGCCTAACCTATTAAAAGATTGGGCTTTAGCTTATATTTTTGTTTTTGGATTTAATTTATTATTTTTAGTTTAGTTTTGTAATAAAACTTGATATTATTTTATTTTAGATTTTAGTTTCATTTATGTAGGTCTTTGGCCTAATTGTTAGTTGTTTTATGGGGGAATTATTGATGATGAATTAAATAATTTGTGAGTTGCACACTTTTCCAGCCCTCTTTCTCTTTTTCTTTTTCAACTTCTCTCACCTTCAGTTTTTTTTTTTTTTTGGCTTCTTTTTTTTCTCTTACTTCTTTCAATTTTTGTTTATTATCCAATATGGTATCAAAGCATGACTTTTAATTGTTTTTACGGGTTACTCTTATTCATATTCAATCCAGTTTATAAACTCTATATCTTGTCGGAAGCTTTCAACAGTGAGGAAAAAAAAATGGAGCCAAGATGGGAGCAGAGTACATGATTGAGTTTTATATTAAGGATTCCTCTCCTCCAGGGATTTCTTATCTCCTCTGGTACTAGCTAATGTAGGGAAGGCTAGTTTGTTCTTTTTTCTTTTCATTACACCAAAAAAATTATGCTCGGTAATTTTATCTTTTTTATTTAGTTTAGAAAATTCATGGAATAACTCTATAATTATTTATTAGGATTTCTTTCCTTTTTAAGATAGGCCTAGTACTACTATAAAAAAGGTTTTTTTAACTTGCTTGAAAAGAAAATATTTAATAATAAAATCTTTTCATTATTTGATATAATTATTAATTGTTTTTTAATTTTTAACTTTTAATTTTGTTATTGTCATTTGCATCAGCAGAGATTTTATAGTACAAGACTAGTTGTGTAAATTAAAAAATATTATTATCTCTTAAATTTTTTAGCTAAAAGAGGTTGCATTACTAGTTTTATTTTAATTTATTAAGGATTTATTGAATGACTTAATGCGCATTAATAAATCAGTAAAATAATTTTAAATCAATTCAAATTTGATTTTTTTTTTATTAAGAAAGAGAAATGATAAATTTTCCCATAAGCTCCATTAAAGTAATCAAGCAAAAGAAATATAATTAGCTAAGAAAAACAAATATTTTTTTTTTTTATGAAAAAGAAAAATAATTTTAAAATTGGTTATGTTCTTAACAGGACTTACGAGATCATTTGTGGGTTTTCAAGATCTTGGTTACATGAATATTTTTTTAAAATAATTCAAAGTATAAAAAATCGAATACAATTTGCCTAGTGTTGTTTCATTTACAGATTGAAGACCTTCAAATATATTTGGGATTACGATAGCGGTTATAATTTAAAATATTTTTCGTTTAAAAATACATTAAAATAATATATTTTTTTAAAATTATTTTTGAAATCAACACATCTAAATGATCTGAAAACATTCAAAAAAATAATTAACAATTTTTTTTTAAAATTTGAGTTTTAGGTAAAAAAAAATAGCGAATATATGCTGGTTATGTCTATGAAATCACAAAGATAGTCTGTCCAATTAGTTAATGTTATCTGTTAAGAGAATAAACAAGTCATGAGTCATCAATAGCTAGCACCACGAAGGTGTGGTACCAGAGGAGCTCCACCTCCACATTAAACAGCACCTACCGAGCCAATCTAAATCTCCTCCTCTCTTCACTTGCCTCGAATGCAACCCCGAATAATACCATTGGATTCTACAACACCTCTTTCGGGCAGAACACTGATCAAGTGTACGGCCTGTTTATCTGCCGTGGCGATCTTAGCAGCACTACTGTTTGCCAAAATTGTGTCACCTTCGCCACAAAAGATCTAGTCCAGCGTTGCCCAATCGGAATAGCGGCCATTGTGTATTACGATGAGTGCATCCTACGTTACTCAAACAGGAACATCTTCTCCACGGCGGATCAAAACATTTTTTTCTCTCTCTCCATGGCAAACGCACTGAATATCACAACCGAACCCCAGCGTTTTAACAATCTAGTGGGAGCCACCGTGAATGATTTGGCTGCTCGAGCTGCAAGTGCTCCTCCAGGTGCTAAAAAGTTTGCTGTGAACAAAACGTATTTCGATGCGTTCCAAAATATATACAGCCTTGCCCAGTGCACACCGGATTTATCTAGCTTTGATTGCAATCAATGTCTCAGTGCAGCTATAGCTGGATTGCCCAATTGCTGCAGCAGCAAGAGAGGAGGAAGAGTCTTGTTTCCTAGTTGTTATATTCGTTATGAAATTAATTTATTTTATAATGAAACGGCAGTCGCAGCGGACTCACCGCCTCCTCCACCTCCGCCCGTGGCTCTTCCTTCTCCCCCACCTCCTCTTTCAGCAACAGGACCAGAAGGTAAAGTTATTTTACACTATTTATTGTTCTTGTCAATATCTTTAATCCCCACTCTAACAAAGTCGTTACTATAGAATGCACTCGTAGAAATTTAAATTTATCTCTTAAATTTTTTGGATAAGATTTATTTATTAAATTACAAAATACAAAATCCTTAAATCATTTTCGAAAAAAAATTAATCCTTTTGTAAATTTTAAAATGTAAGGTATTATTGCCATGTGATCTTACGATTTTATCCTCCAAAAGGCATCTCACATGTTTGAAAATCAATCTCTTTAATAGTTAAATATAGTGTAACGAGATTAGAAAATTCATGAGGTTTTTACTTCTTACATCTTGAACTTATTTGTCTCTAGAGGTACAATAATTTCTCCAGTTTTTTTTTTTAAAATCTAAGTTCAAGATGTAAGAATAGTGATTTGTTGCTCCCAACTCAAAAAAAAAAAAAAAAAAAAACTTTTTAACTAGGTATTGAGGGTAATATTTTTTTTTTTAATATAATACAATTATCTTTAATAATTTATATAGGGTTACATTGGTAATTTAATATTTTTTTACTCAGTAAAAATATTTATCACCCCTACAATAAAAAAAATGTTGTCTTTCACTCAGGGCATTTTGATATTTTTATTTTTTAAAATAGTTAAATTACTTCTATGCCTTTAAATATAAAATCAATATAATTCTCTTACGTGAGCATTTTCATCTTTTTACCATGATTTTTTTTAATATCATGTTAGTTAAGGGGCATTGTTTTATTTTAATAAATATTACAAATTGTTTTTTTTAAAAAAAACTTACTGGCACATGCTAGTAGCCCCAGAGTCCTTCAGGCGACATATGAGAGTTGTTCGACCATCAAATGCTGCCTTCACTAATGTTGTTTAAATCATCATGGCGCCCCCAACGCAATGGGACAGCTCGTGTTTTAAGATTCCTAATGGTTTGGCGTCGGCAACCATTTCCCCCCTCTTCTATCTCTTCCCATCTAGATTTTCATGCAAGTCTCTTAAAAACTCTAGAACAACCCTTTAGTTTTTTAATTATTCAGATTTAGTCTTTATTCTTTTTATTATAATTCTTTTTATCTTCAATAATTTATATAATTGTTATGCCTTTTTTTTTTCATCCCTCTTCATTTTTTTTTTATCTTTTAAATTTAATCATCATTTTTTTATTGCTATTTTTTTATTTGAAATAATTTCTTAAATTTATTTTGCTTTACAATTTTACCCTCCTTTGTTTTTTTTTTCCCTATCAAATTTAATTTTTATTCTTTTGATTGTCATTTTTTTTTCATTGATACTTTTTTTTAAATTGATTTTTTTAAATTGGTTCATAATAAACTTCTTAATTGAACTCAGATCCAGAGTTTTACAAGTTGCGAGTTTTAAAGATTTTACCAGGTTTATGATGTTTCCCAGGTTTGCTTTTTTTTTTTTTCTTTGTCTAAATTAATTTCTTTCTCATCTCATCCTCCAATATTTATTGAATTCAAGACTAGGTTACATATTGTTTTAGCTTGCTTCTTGCTAAATTTTTTATTGGTTTTGAAAATGACTCGGTTATCATGAGCTTTTTATTTATCGTTCTTTGATGGCTTTTTTTGACTAATTCTTGAAATTAATATCTTTTCTTGATTCCATCCTTAAACAATTTATAAGATTAAAATTCTTTTTTTATTTCATCTCCCTTGTTTTTTTTTTTTATCTTTTGGTTTGTGTTCTCACTCTTTCGATTTTTATTTGTTTTATTCAAGATAACTTTTTTAATTTATTTTCTTTCTTTACGATTTTTCATTGATTTTAAAAATGACTTCGGTTTTCTCAAGTCTTTTTATTTGTTTTTCTTTGTTGGATTTACTTTCGCTAATCAATATCAAATTAGTTGAGAATTGAGCTTCTTTATTCAACCCACGTCTAGAATTTAATGGGTTGTGAATTTAAGACTTTTGCTTGGTTTTAAAATGTTCACCTAGTATTTTTTTTTGTTTTTTTTTAAGCTGATGACCTTTTAATTTTGTCATTCAACATTTATATAATTAATAATTAGGCTTTTGTTTTTTTTATTATAAGCCTTCTATATGATTGTTTTTAACATTCTTTTATTTTTTTTCAAGTTCCTATATTTTTTTATGTTTTTCATATGTCAGCCTTTTTTTCTTTGTCGTGTCTATGGCCGGAGTCACATTAAAAAAAAAAACATAAAATTACAAATGTTTTTTTAATTTCATCCCTTCTATTTTTTTTATCTTTTAAATTTAATCCCTATTATTTTGATTGCTATTTGTTTTGTTTGAGATCTTTTTTTAGATTGTTTATGTGTGTGTGTGTGTGTGTGTGTATTCGTCCTCCATGAGTTTTTTTTTTTTATCAAATTTGATCTTTATTTTTTTATTGTTATCTTTTTTTTTTTAAGTTTTTTAAATTAATATTTTTTTTTCATGATTAATCTTTTGAAATTGAATTGGTTGAGAATTAAGTTTCTTGATAATATTATTTTTTAACAAACAAACACTTGCAATATTTTAACAAACAAACAAACATTATTTTTAATTAGGTATTGAAGATAATATTATTTTTTTTTACTATAATACAATTGTTTTTAATGATTTATATAGGGTTAGGTTGGTAATTTAATATTTTTTTATATAGTAAAAATATTAATGTACCTTACAATAAAAAAAATATGTGTGGTCTTTCTCTCATGCCATTTTGATATTGGTATTTTTTTAAAATGGTTAACTTAATTTTATGCCTTCAAAAATAAAATCAATATAACTCTCCCACATGAGCATTTTTATCTTTTTACCATGGTTTTTTTTTTAAAAAATATTATGTTAGTTCAGGAGCATCGTTTTAATTTAATAAATGTTAGATATTTTTTTAAAAGAAAACTTATTGGAGTGTGCTAAGAGCCCCTGAGTCCTTCAAGTGGCACGTGGGGGGTTGCCCAACCACCAAATGCTACCTTCACTAACGTTGTTGGAATCTTCATGGCGCCCCCGACAAAACGGGGCGGCTTGTGTTTCAAGATTCCGAATAGTTTGGCATTAACAACCATTTTTTTCCCTCTCTTCTCTCTCTCTCTCTACTTAAATTTTCATGCCAGCCTCTTAAAAACTCTAGAACAACCCTTTAATTTTTTAATTCTTCATATTTGGTCCATATTCTTTTTATTATAATTTTTTTGTCTTCAATAATTTATAAAATTGGTATGCCTTTTCTATTTCATCCCTCTTCACTTTTTTTTTTCATCTTTTAAATTTGATCATCATTCTTTTTATTGCTATTTTTATTTGAAATAATTTTTAAAATTGATTTTGCTTTACAATTTACCCTCTCTTTTTTTTCCTATCAAATTTAATATATATTTTTTTATTGTCAATTCTTTTTCCTTGACAAGTTTTTTAAATTGATATTTTTAAATTAATTTATAATAAACTTCTTGATTGAACTCGGATCCAAGGTTTCACGGGTTGTGAGTTTTAAAGATTTTACCAGGTTTATGATGTTTCCTGGATTTGCTTGGTTTTTTATTTTTCTTTGTCTAAGTTAATTTTTTTCCCCATCTCATCCTTCAATATTTATTAAATTGGAGATTGGGTTACATATTTTTTTAGCTTGCTTTATGCTAAAGTTTTTGTTGGTTTTGAAAATGACTTGATTATCATGAGCCTTTTATTTATCATTCTTTATTGAGTTTTTTTGTCTAATTCTTTAAATTGATATCCTTTCTAGATTTCATCTTTAAATATTTGAAATTATTTTTTAAATAATTTATAAGATTAATTTTTTTTTATTTCATCTCAATTTTTTTTTATGTTTCGGATTATGTTCTCACTCTTTCGATTTCTATTTGTTTTATTTGAGATAACTTTTTTAATTTATTTTCTTTCTCTAGGATTTTTTATTGATTTTAAAAATGACTCCGGTTTTCTCAAGTATTTTTATTTTTTTTTCTTTGTTGGATTTACTTTCGCTAATCAATATTAAATTAGTCGAGGATTGAGCTTTTTGATTCAGACCAGGTTTAGGATTTAGTGGGTTGCGAATTTGAGACCTTTACTAAAGTTTAAAAGGTTTGGCTAATTTTTTTTTTAAGTTGATAACTTTTTAATTTTATTATTCAACTTTTAAATCATTAGTGGTTAGGCTTTTTTTTTTTTCATTATGAGCCTTTTACATGATTTTCTTAATGTTATTTTTTTGGGTTCCCCTTTTATTCTTTATGTTTTCCATATGTCAGCCTTTTTTTTTCTTGGGTCTGTGGCCCGAGTCACATTTAAAAAAAAAAATAAAAACACATTTGCCTCACAAAATTACAAATGCTTTTCAATTTCACCACTTCTATTCTTTTGTCTTTTAAATTTGGTCCCCATTATTTTAATTGCTAGATTTTTTGTTTGGAATTATTTTTTAGATTGTTTTTTATATGTATAATTTCATCCTCATGGGTTTATTTTTCTATCAAATTTGATCTCCATTCCTTTTAGTGCTATCTTTTTTGCGTTTTCAAGTTTTTTTAAATTAATATTTTTTTCATGATTTCACCATTTAAAATTAAATTGATTAAGAAATAAGTTTCTTGATTCAACTCGGGTCTAAGAATTCATCAGTTGCAAGTTTTAGAGAATGACCCAGGTTTAGAAGGTGTGCTTGGATTTCCTTAGTTTTTCTTTTCTTTTTTTAAAGATTGTTGTAACCCATTTTTGGGTCCCCATGAAAAATAAAATAAATAGCCAAAAGAGTTTTAAAAAAAAAAAATAACAGAAGGCAGAAGCGCTCAGGAAACAGTCAGAAAATTGGTCAAGAAATTCAAAAATACAAGGATTAAATTTTTGACAGTATATTCTTGAAGGATGAAAGCCCTATTGAGAAGGAAAATTTGAATTTTGAGGAGAAAAGCCCAAATGTGGATGTTTATGGACTTAATTGGATTTTTATTTGAATTTATAGAAGATTTGATTGCAAGAAAAATTGATTTTTAAGTCAATTTGGGCTTTAATTTGGAGAAATTTAAGTTCTGGGGCCAAAATATATTTTTTAGGAATTTATTGGGTCAAATCAGGGGCTCAATTGCATAAATATTGAAGTTTAAGGGCCAATTAGGGACTTAATTGTGAAAATCCGAAACCAGGGACCAATTTGGAGAAGGCGCAAAGATAGAGGGGGCTGTTTGGATTTGTTTCAGGGGCTTAATTGAAGAAATTGGAAGTTTATTGATCAATTAGGGGCTCAATTGCATAAATCAGAGGCCAAGGACCAAAGTGAAAAAGGCGGCCAACAAGAGGGGCGGGGACCGAATTTGGGGGACTGATTTGAAGTTTAGCCATTTAAATGAAACGGCGCGTTTTACCCAAAACGACGCCGTTTCATTAAAAAAAAAAAAAAAAAAAAACGAGGAAAATCAGAACGGTGTCGTTTTGAACGACACTGTTCATCTTCCTCCTTCCCCCTGTTTTAACAGAACAGAAGACAAAAAAATTCAAAATTCTTCCCGCGCCTCTCTCTCCTCGCCCCCACCACCTTTAGATATTGGCCGACCAGCCGTTACACGCGATGGTCCCCCACGGTTCTGCCCCTATAAATAGAAGAGAAAACCGAAGAAAAAAAGGAGGAAGAGACACCCGAAGGGAGGAGAGAGAGAGAGGAGGCCGAAGAGAGAGAGAGAACCGAACACCGAAGAGAGAAGGAGCCGCAGCGCCGCCCGGGAAGCCACGCCACCGCGGAGCCACCGCAGCACCGCCTCCTCCACGCCAGGTCACCTCTTCTCCCCCCTCTCGTTAGTTTTTTCATTTTTTTTCCCTGCATGCAGAATGAACATTCTGCATGCAGGGAGGAGGGGGGAATTAATTCCCCCCCCTCTGTTGATGTGTAGCTGGGCCAGGTGGATCCTGGCCCAGCACATTTTTTTTTCTTTTTTTGGGCCAGACTAAGTCTGGCCCGGCCTTGTATCTGACGGGCCAGACCAGGTCTGGCCCATACCAGCTCTCTGGGCCAAGTCCGGCCCAGATATTTGGGCCGGCCCAGCCCGAATTATTTTTATATTTTATATTATATATTATATTATATGTGTGTATATATGTATATATATATATATAAAATATAATAATAAAAAAAATAAATATTTTGAAAAAAATCTTTAAAAAAATATTGTTGATTTTTCTGCATATTTTTGTCAAAAATGTTTTAATTTTGGTTTGTATTTTTATACTGTAAAGATACAAAACCAGTGTTATAAATACCCGGTTTTCGTCAAAACATCAAAGATTTTCAGAATAAAAAATGTTTTTGCTTTCAAAAAATTTCTAAAAATTCCCTAAAAATGTTATTGATTTTTCTGCATATTTTTATCAAAATGGTTTAATTTTGGTTTGTATTTTTATACCGTAAAGATATAAAACCAGTGTTATAAATACCCGGTTTTCGTCAAAATATCAAAGATTTTCAGAATAAAAAAATGTTTTTGCTTTCAAAAAAATTTCTAAAAATTCCCTAAAAATGTTATTGATTTTTCTGCATATTGTTTTTAAAGCGGATTAATATTGGGTTGTATTTTTATACCGTAAGGATACAAGCTCAGTATTAAAATACCCGATTTTCGTCAAAGCATAAAAAAAAAATATTTTCTAAAAATTGTTTTTGTTTTAAAATACGGCCTAGTCTCTCCAATATATATACATAAATATTATAACATCATATTTTCACACAACAAAGAAAATTTTCAAAACAATATATGTATTAACATGCATTTTGGCTTTAATAACCAGTTTATTCAAGCCATGAGAACTAGGCCAATATTTCAAAAATTCTAAAAAAATCTTTTTGTTTTCTTTTAATATTTGGGATTACGAATTTATACGTAAAACGTATTCCTAAATATTATTAATAAAATTTTGGTATGGACGTTAGAACGGTTAGGATTTTTTTTTTTTTTTTTATCCGATAAGATAAAGATCTCTTTACCGAGGAGGATTTTTCTTGAACCATAGACAGACCAACAACTAGGAAAACACAATAACACCTTAGTTTTTTTTTTTTTTTTTTTATTATTATTATTTTTATCAGACAATAAAACAATGCAGCTTACCTTAGGTAGGGCGTATTTGGGGTGCTAATACCTTCCCTTTACGCAACTAGTCTCCGTACCCGATCTCTGAGACCAGTTAGGGTTCCTAGTGACCAAAATACTAGGTGGCGACTCCAAAGAACCAAACCAAAAATAATAAAAAAAATTCGCCAGTCGAACCCGCAATATGAAAATTTTGAATTTTTTGGGGGTGCGACAAAGATAATGTTTTATTTTATTTCATAAGCTTTTTATATAGTATTGCATTATTGTTTTTTATGGTTTTCCTTTTATGGGTTTATTCTTGGGTTCATGATCAGGGTCACCGATTTCAGAGCTTAACAGGGGTTGACTTTTTTTGCTTTTTTTTAATTGATTTATTTTTATTTCATCATTCAACATTTAATTTATTGGAAAGTGGTTTTCACCCTTTTTCTTTTCCTTTCTTTCTATTGGTTTATCTCGATCATGTGCCTATGGTTACGGGGTTTGCAAGTAAAACTACATTGACTCTTATTTTTTCCCGTTGCCCTTTTAAATTATATATTTTTTTATTCTTTAACATTGAGTTATTTGATAATTAAGTTTCATAATTATATTCAATTTGCTTTTGAATGTGGTCACTCTAGTATCACAACTATGTCATAGATTTTGCATCTTAACCCTAGTCACTACCACATTTAACAATTTTACCAACAAAAGTTTTTCATTGGTATTTACACTATCATTCTATCGGTAAAAATTTTATCGACAGATTCATGGATGGAAACCGTCCTTCGATAAACTTTTTGTCAATAATTTCATTTTTTTCAGCATTTTTATCGGTAAAAAAAAACACCGATAGTTTTACAGACAGAAAACACATGCCAAAAACAAAATTACCCAATTTAATATACCAATGGAATTATTCTGTTGGTTATGTAACAATGTTGTAGTGGCATATGAAGTAAATTGTTTCAAACTCTCTAGGATATACCGAAGAACACAATTCGTTAGTATATTTTTGTGTGTGTGTGTATATATATATATATATATATTAAAAAAAATCTTTTGAACAATGGTATATTTCTAGACGGAATGCATTCGTCGGTATAACGTTCATCATCTGATGCTAATTCTATCGGTAAAAAAAAACCCAATAATTTTATAGATGAAAAATGCGCACCAAAAAAACTTTTCCCTTTGGAAATATATCGATGGAATTATTTCGTCGAAATATTTCCATCGGTGATAGTGGCATATGTAGTAATTTTTTCTAACTTTCTAGAATATACCGACATATTGATTTTTTATGTATTCCCATCGGTGATTGTGCTATATGCATTAAATTTTTTCCAACTCTGTAGAAAATACCGAGTAATTTATTTTGTCTATAATAATTAAAAAATATTTTTAAAAATTGTAGAGAATAATAAAAAGAAATAATTAAACAAATAAAATTGTATAAAATTGAAATATGTAAACAAAAAAAATTGAATAATATAAAATCAAAATAATCATTACAATTATATTTGTACAAATAAAAAATAAACTAAAACAATGGCGGCGCTGGAGGAGGAGGAGGAAGAGGTTGGTCATTCCCGGGATCATACGATAAAAAAAGAGGCACACACGTACCACCCATCTATGATCTCATTTTCATGACCATTTGATAGAGTTGTTCAGAATCCATCGAGAGTCGCTCATATTTTTTGGTGAGATGAGCCATATGTTGTTGCAAGGTCATGAACTCCTGAGACTGGGTGCTCGATACCAATTGAGAGCTCCCAATGGTTGAGACACTACAGGTCGCCTGCAAGTTTCCGGCCGTAATGTTGGAGAGTTTATACACCTGATTTCTATTGGGTTCACCAGACAATCTTGCCTCCATCCACAAATCATGATCGAAATCTGAGTGGGTCAAAGGATTGTCCCATATCTTTCCCTCAACTAGCTGTTATATGTCTCTTAAAAATTAAACAAAGAAATCATCAAATTCAATTCAAAAAAATAATAACTTACAAAAGAAAATGGTTGAACGAACATACCACGAAGTGTTAAGTGCGGTTGTCGATGAACTGTTGCTCCCCCTTTTAGCGATCTTCACTCCATATGTGTGTCTCTACAAACAGCTCCATTGGGCTCAACTCACGTCCAAGAGACATAACTTGTAAAAAAAAAAATGTTGCAAGTTACATATATTTTATAATAACAACAAATTAATTAAAGATAGATATCATTAAAATTAATCTTACCATATACTTCTTATGTGTAATGACCGAAACGGAGCTGCCAGTGTGCATGGTAACTGAATCGTGAATTTGCTGGTTTTAGTTCCTGGCACCGGACTATGAGCGTCGCGTGAACCAATCAGACATCACATGCTGGATATATTGTGTCCATATATCCTCTGGGATGTATGGCGGCCTAAAATCCCTTCAAACCACAACGTCATTCCAGCATGGTAGAGCATTATCTCTGGCGTATTTTTTTGCTTTTTGTTTACGCTTCATACTAAAAGTTACACAACCTACATCCATGAATGAATTTTATATGAGTTAATGACAAATTAGATTTTAATATATACTTTTTTTTAAAAAAATTATATCATTTTCGATATTACCTAGTTGCAGCGTGATTCTCCAACACACTCCTCGCAACATTGTCATTTACGATATCACTTTGTGGAATCGTGTTGGAAGAGGCAGCATCGTGAGTCGCAGTAGGTGCCTCTTCTTAGTCGGCACTTAATGACACGACATCATCTCTACTAGAAGAACTAGTTGCGACCATGTGCTCATGACGTGCAGTTGATTTTGTTCAACGCATCTTCACAAATTTGATGAATAATTACATAATTAAATTTTATTTTTCTAAAAAAATTTGACAGCACCTCCCCTTTACTGGAGACTACCCAAATTGTTCAAACCTATAAATATTGACAAGATATATGCCACAAACCAATTGATTTTGTTTTATTTCTACTAGAAATTTTAGATTATTCAATTTTATCTGATTTTCAATGTGATAAGATAATGTTTCTAATAATAAAATAGAGAAAAAAATTCTATATATAAGCTAACATCTATACAAATTTAACAACAAAATGTAGAAAAAAAATAAAATTTATTTCTATATATTCAACTAACATCTATATAAATTTAACAATAACAATTAAAATTCAACAAAACAATCAAACACTCTATTATGCAATATATACAATAAAATTGAGATAAAACAATTAAATTTAATCCTATATATTGAATTAACATTTATACGGAAAATTCAAAAATAATAATTAAAATTCAACAAAATAATCAATCATTATTGCAATAAAAACAATAAAATAGGCAACAAAATAATTCAAAAAAAAACTATAGACTTTAGGAATGAAAAATGCTTACCTTAATTGTGTGTTTTATTTTAGACTTTATCTACGTCAAATAGAAAAAAAAATGAAAAAAAAAATATTGTTAATAAATAGAAGAAAAAACAAAAAATAGAAAATCATAACAAGTGAGGAGAATCACAATACATATCTTTTAAACTTTGAAGATGAAGATAGAACTAGAAATTGAAGCAAAATCACTTGAATTGAGAGGAAAAAACGAGAGAGATTCCTGTGAAGTGACAATAGACATGTTATAACTGGATAGTTTCATGGATTTTGCAGGAAAAAACAATACAGTCATCATCATCATTCTTTCAGTTGTTATTTTTGTCATGGTGATTCTTATGATCAGCTTCTACACGTTTTCAGGAAAGAGGAAATCAAGAGAGAAAGTTGAAAGTAAGACATAATTTTTTCTTTTTGTTCATCTGGAAGCCCATTAGGTCTTGGACAATATATTGAATATTTTTTTTTGGCATTTCAGATCAAGTTTTTCCCTGGGCTGTTAAAGATTGATTTCTGAATATTCAATTCCTTTATTCAATTAAGTAACTGTTTAAGTTTACGCCACATAAGAATCTGGTTCAATTCAATAGTTTTTTTTCTCTCTCCTAGTTGCTGCTTCAGGTGGATCAGTGGATGATGAAATTACCAGAGCGGAATCCTTGCAGTATAACTTAGAAATCATTCACCTTGCAACAGATAATTTTTCTGAAGTTAATAAGCTTGGACAGGGTGGATTTGGTTCTGTGTACAAGGTACAGAATATCAAAATGTTATATATCAATTAGCATCCATCAAAAATATACATACATACATACATATATATGCTAGAGATATTGATGTTTTTACTATATTTATTTTGCTAACTAATGAGAATCGAATTCTTCGAAGGTTAGTTTCAAGCATTCCTACATGGTTGTGGTCATAACTCCTAACGGCCTTGTTGCTTTCAGGGTACCCTTCCCAACGGACAATATATAGCCGTGAAGAGACTATCTAGGGATTCCACGCAAGGAGAACAAGAATTCAAGAATGAAGTCCTGCTGGTGGCCAAACTTCAGCACAAGAATTTGGTTAGGCTCCTAGGCTTTTGCTTTGAGCAAGAGGAAAGGCTTCTTATCTACGAGTTTATGCCTAACTTAAGCCTCAACAACTTCATTTTCGGTACGGCCATGCCTCCTCTTCCAAAACATTTCGATGGAGATTACTGTCTAAAAATAGAAAAAAGAGAAAGAAATAATTCCTGCAAACAAAGCATAAACCAGCAGATCCTTTATTAAAGCATAGTACTTTTTGATTCATCTAACTGCCATAGTTTACTGAATTTTTAGATCAAACCAAGCGTTCACAATTGGACTGGGAACGACGTTACAAGATCATAGAAGGCATTTCTCGAGGACTTCTTTACCTTCATGAAGATTCTCGTCTCCGGATCATTCACCGTGATCTGAAACCTAGTAACATTTTGTTAGATGCAGAAATGAATGCTAAGATATCAGACTTTGGCATGGCAAGGCTGTTTGCAGGGGATCAAACCCAAGAAAGTACAAGCAGAGTCGTTGGAACCTTGTAAGTGTATCTCAGAAATCAGGGAATACCGAAGTTCCCTTGGTTAATTTTCTTTCTCTTTGACTTGAACTAAAAGAATGCAATAACAAATTATTATTTGCAGTGGATACATGCCTCCAGAGTATGTAATGCGCGGACACTTCTCTGTCAAATCGGATATCTTTAGCTTTGGTGTGCTTGTTTTGGAAATTGTAAGTGGTAGAAAAAGAACTTCTATCAATGAGGGGGAGGGAGAAGACCTTCTGACATATGTGAGTATGATACTGTCAGACTTTCATTTTTCTTGATCCAGATTGCCAGGAAAGACATCGAGCAAAACACTTTCCTTCTAACACTCTGCTGTTCTTTTCTTAAAATTTTGCAGATGTGGGAAAATTGGAATAGCGGACCAAATTTAGATAAGCTGATAGATCCGACATTAAGGGCTGGCTCAAGAAATGAAATGCTGAGATGTATCCACGCTGGTTTACTATGTGTGCAGGAAAATGCACTTGATAGACCAAACATGGCTTCAGTTGTTATCATGCTAGGTTCTTACTCCGTCACTCTTCCAGTACCTCAGAAGCCTGCATTTTTTGCTCCCAGTACGGTACTGCCTGGGACCACATCAACTTGGACCGAGTCTGATCAATCCCGAAGTGCATCCGTCCCATGTTCAATCAATGAGGCTTCAATCTCTGAGCTCTACCCTCGGTAGAGTTTGCGGATGGAGGGTCCACCGTTAAGCATGCTATAATTTGTTCTGTATCTCAGGACTATTCTCTTGCCTTCTCCTTTAATTTTTTATTTATTTATTATTTTCTGGATTGCTTGAATGAAAGCATTTTATAATATTATAATGTGGTGTTTGGGAATAGGGTAAGGATTATTTTAATATAGAAGGTTAATCACGGGTTTTCAAACTTAGCTTTATATTAATTCATGTATTTTAATAGCATATAGATAAATTATTATTTCAGAAATACCATATAAAGCTTAAAAGGTAAATCACACGTATATAAAGAAGGGGTTGTATTTTAAATGGCAGCAAAAGAAAACAAAGAGAATAGTAGATTTGAAATCCAGTCCGGTTGACAAGTCAATCCAGGACCTAGCCGATCCAAATTTGAAGCCGAGTCTGGTCTAAAGAAAAAACAATCCGAGATTTAGCCTGGTAAAGCCCAGTTGTCTTTAAGGGTTGACTCAGATAAACCCGACAAAACTAGTAAAAAAATTGCCTCAACAATCGATCAAAAGATGTCAAGCGCCTTTCATAGCAATCCATAGAATGAGCTATGAAAAGAAAGAATTCAATTTCCATCCCTTCACTTTAAAGCTGGAGCCATACCCCCAACCTCTCTCCACTACCAAGGAGAAGAGAAGACAAAGAACGAAGCCGGATCATCTAGCTTCCTTCTAGCTCTACCTATGGCTTATGGATCTTGGGAATGGTTTTCAATGGGCAATCCTGGAAGCGAAGAGACTAAGAAAAGAAGGCTTACTGTTGGTTATTTTTGCAAGTGCACAAATCGTAACAAGTAATAAAGTGATAAGTAGAGTATCGTCCCACGAGGATTTGTAAAAATTACTACTAATTACCAAAGTCTTTTAAATTATGATCTATTTGAAGAATCGAATGAGATAGTTTATGAAACAAAAATTAATGATTAAAAGGTAACAACTATTTGATTAAATATTAATGAATTCAATTGTACTGGTTCTAGGATTTCTGACTTACCGTAACTATGCCTATGTGAACTTTCTCAATTAAATTAATTACTCCTAATGTTGATAATCAGGTTTTTCTAATGTAAATATTAATCTCTCTCGAGCATCAATAAATTATTTCGACAAACAAATTTCATATACTCTACGAAAGTTCTGAACTTGTCGATATTTATTAAGTACTGTAAAACCTGTAACGATTACAAACGTTTATAGGATATCTCTATCCTATAGATTTCTTAAGGTATTTCAAACAATAGCTAAAACAATTATTACTTCTCAGTTTCAAATTGAATTCTAAATCATGCAAATGTTGGCCAAACACACGCAAGCATTACACATAGAATGAAATACTCAACATCTTAATGTAATAATTCAATCGAAGAAATTGTTCACATATTCATAGTAAGGTTACATCAAAAATCCCAGAATAAAAGTCTACTCCATAGTTAAATTAAAGAGAAACAAACTTGATACGATGAACATCACTCAAAAGCAGAGAATTTCCGTCGAAGAGATAGGTGTCCTCCCCGGTTTTTGAATTGTTTTGCCTCTGCCAAAGGTGTATTTTCGACTTCCCTTGGTGCCGCCTCCTCTCTTTTTGTTTTCTATGTTGTAGGTTTTCCGTCTGTCCTATCCCCCACTTTTTCTCTTCTTTTATATTGTGGCTTTTCTACCCCTGCAGTAATGAGGAAAATTTCCTATTCTGCATTAAATTCCTTCCTACTCAGACATTGCGGGCCCGATTTGAGGTAGAAAACGTGCGAATTAGAAGATCTCTATTTCTGGAGAAATTGTAGAGAATCAAATTTTCTTTCCAAAAAAACTGATCTTGCAATTTTTTGACGTCTGAGTGCTGAGATAAGGGCCATAAACCGAAGCAGTCTTTGCAGTGCAGGAGTTTCGGGCTGGTTCAATCCTTGTTTTTCAACTCGCTTTTTGGGCTTCGAAACAACAAAACTGAGTTATATGCCCTTCATATGTTTTGTAGACCTTCATCTCAGCTATTTGAAAATGGTTACGAACATCCGGAACTAAATTGTATAGCTTCTTTGCAGCACATAATAAATCACTGTTCAGTTTCACTGCCCGGCTCTGCCTGTTTAGTAACTTAAGATCTGAAAACACATTAATTTCCCACGAGGTCAATAGTTCAAAAAGAGATTCAAAATTCTAATTTTCTTGTTCAACATATCCAAAATATTTAAAAATCAAGCATGAATAACGAAAAATATATATGCTAAAAATTCCCTTATCAAATACCCCCAAACTTGAATGTTTGCTTGTCCTCAAGCAAAAAGGAAACCATGAAAGCAGAGTGCTAAAAGCTCATGATAAGTTCAACTTTCACATTTAAAAGGCCCCATCATGCAGCGTTCACTTCTTGACTTAGCTCATAGACAATATTAGATAATGAAAAATTAAGCATTTCTACTCTCTTCCCAGGTCGTTGTACAAACTTCCAACTCATCCATGTGTTTCATGTGATTAGCATCCTTGAACCGTGCACAGTCATTCCGTCATTACTTTTTTTTTTGTTTTTTTTTTGTTTTTTTTTTTTTTGAAACAAGGTAGCCAACTTTAGGAGTAATAACACACTTTTACTTGTCTTTTGACAAGGGTGATTTTTTTAAATTTATCACTTGTCTTTTGACGCGAATACAAACATTTGTGATGAATGCACCCGGTTACTTAACAGGTCATAAACTTAAAATGCTTTGCATACTCATATTTTAAGCTGCCGTTTGACGTAAAAGTAAACATTTGTGATGAATACTCCTAGTTACTAAGCAACTCAAAACATTGGAGTAGATACACATCATATACTTATTCATTCAATTTCATACTCATTATCACTCCTTGTTTTGATATTTTTCTTAGAGGGTAATAACAAGAAAGAACAGCACACTTATCTCTTATGCATAACTACACAATTCACATGATTGTACTGGAAAAGTGTACTTCAACAATTCAAAAGAAAATAGCCATGCTTAATCCAACTTTATAAGATATCATCCGCTCTAAGCCAAGAAATATCATGGTTACATCATGAAGCACCTAAAAATGTCAACGTTGGTCTTAAATGCATATCACTTTTCACCCTCTGTTTTCATGGTTCTAGTGTGCAGTGTCTTTCATAGTCAAAGCATGCAATGTCTCCCCCAAACGTAAATATCACATTGTCCTCAATGGAAAAATAAAGAATAGAAAGGCTTACGAATACTTCCTTGTGATGTTGTGGGTGTGAGTTTGTTGCTGCTCCTGTCTTTTTCTTGTATCATCAATTCCTGCACAACTCAATTAAACACATAAGGGTTTTTTTTTTTTTTTTGGGTTGCCTCCCAATCAGCGCTTAGTTATAGTCATTAGCTTGACTTTTCCATTTATCTAAGATGAAGTGAGAGGGATATCATCCCTTTTCCCAATAGACTCTCCATTCCTATAATGCTTCAGACGCTGCCCATTCACTGTGAATGTTCCCTTTTCATCATGGGTGACCTCTACTGCTCCATAAGGAAATACCTTTACAATTGTAAATGGTCCTGACCATCGTGATTTAAGCTTACCAGGAAACAAGCGGAGCCGTGAATTGAAGAGTAATACCTGTTGACCAGGGACAAATTCCTTGCGTAGAATGTGTTTGTCATGTCATGCCATGCCTTGGTTCTTTCCTTGTATATCTTGGCATTTTCATAGGACTCATTGCGAAATTCATCCATCTCATTAAGTTGCAGGATTCTTTTCTCACCTGCAACCTGCAAATCCATGTTCAGTTGTTTCATTGCCCAGTATGCCTTATGCTCTAATTCCACAGGAAGATGACATGCTTTTCCAAAAACTAATCGATACGGAGACATTCCCAATGGTGTTTTGAATGCTGTCCGATATGCCCACAATGCATCATCTAGCTTTCTTGCCCAATCTTTGCGAGAATTACTTACTGTTTTCTCTAAGATTTGCTTCACCTCTCTATTTGATACCTCTGTTTGGCCATTTGTCTGAGGATGATAAGCCAATGCTCTTTTGTGTCTGACTCCATACTTAGATAACAGTGCTTCAAACTGCTTGTTGCAAAAATGAGTTCCTTCGTCACTGATGATGGCTCGAGGAGTACCAAATCTGGTAAAGATGTTCTTTCGTAGGAAATTAAGTACCACCTTGCCATCATTTGTAGGCGTTGCAATTGCCTCAATCCACTTTGATACATAATCCACTGCTAAGAGAATGTATTTGTTGTTATAGGATGAAGGAAAAGGTCCCATGAAATCGATGCCCCAAACATCAAATAATTCAACTTCTAGGATATTCTGTAGTGGCATTTCATTTCTTCGAGATATATTCCCAGTATGCTGACATCTATCACAAGCAATAACAAAAGCATGAGCATCTTTAAACATAGTGGGCCAATAAAAACCTGACTGCAGAACTTTGGCTGCAGTGCGTTGTGCTCCAAAGTGCCCCCCATATTCAAGTGTATGGCAGTGCTTCAAAATATTTGTCACTTCCTCTTCTGGAACACACCGCCTGATGACTTGATCTGCACAATGCCGATAGAGTATCGGCTCCTCCCAGAAGTAGTGTTTGACTTCAGAAAAAAATTTCTTCTTTTGCTGGTAAGAAAAATCTGGCGGTATGATCTTACCTGCAAGAAAGTTGACATAATCTGCATACCAAGGAAAGAATTTGTTAGTGGAAATTGCTAAGAGTCGTTCATCAGGAAAACATTCATTTATAACCGTGAATTTAGGCTCCAGCTGCTGTGTCAATTCCAGCCTTGAAAGATGATCTGCCACCACGTTCTCAGTCCCCTTTTTGTCTTTAATTTCTACATCAAATTCTTGCAGTAATAGGATCAGTATATACCAGTACTTTGTTTCCCATCAGGTAAGGCCGAAACTTATCAAATGCATAGACCACAGCAAGCAACTCTTTCTCGGTTGTGGCATAATTGAGCTGGGCATCGTTGAGTGTTCTGCTGGCATAGTATATGGTGTAAAACACATTATTTTTCCGTTGCCCCAGTACTGCTCCAACTGCATAATCACTTGCATCACACATGAGCTCAAATGGTTTCTCCCAATCCGGTGCAATTACAATAGGAGCTGTCACTAACTTCTTTTTCAACAGCATAAAGGCTGTCTTGCATTCCTCATCAAACTGAAACTTTGTGTCTTTTAGCAGCAGACTACATAGCGGCTTGGATATTTTAGAGAAGTCTTTGATGAACCTCCTATAAAATCCCGCATGACCAAGGAAACTCCTAACCCCTTTTACTGTAGTTGGCGGCAGAAGCTTGTCTATTGCCTCAATTTTAGCTCTGTCTACCTCTATCCCTTTTTCTGAAATCCGGTGCCCCAACACTATACCTTCCTTTACCATGAAGTGACATTTTTCCCAGTTCAATATCAAGTTTGTCTTTTCACAACGCTCCAAAACCAACGCCAACTTTGCAAGGTAGTCATCAAAAGAAGTTCCAAATACTGAAAAGTCATCCATGAAGATCTCAATGATTTGCTCCACCATATCTGAAAAAATAGCCATCATGCACCTTTGAAAGGTAGCTGGTGCATTACACAACCCAAAAGGCATTCTTCTGAAAGCAAAAGTACCATAAGGGCAGGTGAAAGTGGTCTTCTCCTGGTCCTCAGGTGCGATGGCTATTTGGTTGTATCCTGAATAGCCATCTAAGAAACAGTAGTATTCATGCCCAGCTAACCTGTCCAGCATCTGATCAATGAATGGTAGGGGGAAGTGATCTTTGCGAGTTGCCTTGTTGAGCTTTCGATAATCCATACAAATCCTCCATCCAGTTACCGGTCTAGTAGGGATCAAGTTGTTGTTTGCATCCTTTACCACTGTCATTCCTCCTTTCTTTGGCACAACTTGAACTGGGCTCACCCATGAGCTATCAGAGATTGGATAAATAACACCAGCATCTAACCATTTCAGAACTTCTTTTCGGACTACCTCTTTCATGGTCGGGTTAAGCCTTCTCTGATGTTCTACTGTTGGTTTGACTTCATCCTCCAATAGAATTTTATGCATGCAAATAGAGGGACTGATGCCTTTGATATCTGCCAATACCCACCTGAGAGCTGCCTTATGTTTTCTCAACACCCTCAACAATTTTTCTTCCTCTGTTTTGGATAGCTTTGCAGAGACTATCACAGGATAAGTGGAAGCTTCTCCAAGATATGCATACCGAAGGTGTTCTGGCAGAGGTTGCAATTCCAGAACCGGTGCTTGTTCACTGGTTGATTTTATCTTTGGTGCTGGTTGTCCCAAATCTTCAAAGTATCTTCTGCGGTTAGGTTCAAAAGAGTCCATCCAACATGTATATTCTGCTATTTCAGCATCCTCTTCCAGTACATTATTTACCAAACATGCTTCCAACGGGTCAGTTGGAAGCTTGACTTTTTCATTAATTAAGGAGTCCACCACTTGAATGCTGAAGCAACTCTCCCCCATATC
Organism: Populus alba x Populus glandulosa; assembly: GCA_033617975.1. NCBI lineage: Eukaryota > Viridiplantae > Streptophyta > Magnoliopsida > Malpighiales > Salicaceae > Populus > Populus alba x Populus glandulosa. Next base: position 2,555,787 of record CM066155.1, on the reverse strand, counting down.
TGGCTGTTTGATGGCTTTGAACACATTGAAAATCACCTCCTCTTCATTCACCCTTAACCGCAACTCCCCTTTTTTCACATCAATTAATGCACCTCTAGTGGCCAAGAATGGCCGGCCAAGCAAGATAGGAATCTCATTATCCTCCTCCATATCCAATATGATGAAGTCTGCTGGAAAGATGAACTTGCCCACTTTCACCAATACATCTTCAATTATTCCCCTCGGATGCTTCAATGACCTGTCAGCTAGCTGTAGTGTTATTGTGGTTGGCCTTGCTTCACCTAAACCAAGCTTCTTAAAAATAGATAAAGGCATGAGATTAATACTTGCACCTAAATCACATAAAGCTTTTTCAAATATAGAATTTCCAATGGAACATGGTATAGTAAAACTCCCTGGATCCTTAAGTTTAGGAGGCAGTTTCTTCTGCAAAATAGCACTGCATTCCTCAGTAAGAGCGACAGTCTCATATTCCTCTAGCTTTCTTTTGTTTGAGAGGATGTCCTTCAGAAATTTCACATAGCTTGGCATTTGTTCAAGAGCATCTGCAAAAGGAATGTTAATCTGCAATTTTTTAAACACATCAAGAAATTTAGAAAATTGCTTATCAAGTTTATTCTTCTTGAGACGTTGTGGAAATGGAATTCTTTGCATTATTTCTTGCATTGGTTCTGGCAGAGGATCAGATTTTTTCATATTCTGAATTGGTTCGGCCATTTGCTCCTCTTCTTCTCTTCCTGCACTCTTGTTTCCAGCAGTCTGCTCCACTTCTTTTCCACTTCTTAAAGTTATGGCCTTGCATTGCTCCTTAGGATTAATTTCAGTTGTGCTTGGTAGATTTCCTTGTTGTCTACCCGTGAGCATGTTGGCTAACTGACCAACCTGAACCTCCAAATTTCGAATTGAAGCTGCTTGGTTCTGCAGATTGGTATTTGTATCAGTCATGAATCTGCTGGTGTTGTTTGCTAATTGTGCCATAGCTTCTTCAAGTTTTGATTTCTCCTTCATGTGCTCACTTGAAGATGACATGGCTGGATTCTTCATGACAGTTTGATTGTTCCATGAGAAATTAGGATGATTTCTCCAACCGGGATTATATGTTGCACTGTAGGGGTTGTTCTGTCGGCTGTAATTTGACACAAAATGAGCATGCTCTGCTTGAGAGAATGGGTTCCCAACCTGACACTCTTCACTCGTGTGATTTCCATGACAAAAATCACACGTTGTATGGATGGCATTTGCTGACAGTTGAGTGGTTTTCAGTTGCTGAGTTAGTGAATGGACTTGAGCTGTTAATGCCGTGATTGCATCAATTTCGTGCACCCCAACAGTCTTCTTCTGTACGCTTCTTTCATTTGGCCATTGGTAATTGTTCATAGCCATTTCTTCCAATAAGTTGTAAGCATCATCCTGTGACTTACTCATAAAAGCTCCTCCTGAAGCTGCATCAATTAGTGTTCTTGTGGAGGCATTCAATCCATTGTAAAAATTCTGCACCTGCATCCACTTCGGTAGTCCATGGTGGGGGCATCGCCTGAGCAAATCCTTGTATCTCTCCCATGCCTCATACAATGGTTCACTCTCAAGTTGGGCGAAGTTAGCTATCTCAATACGCATTTTTGCTGTCTTGGCTGGTGGAAAAAATTTAGCAAGGAATTTCTGAGCTAAATCTTCCCAGCTGATAACTGAATCTGCAGGCATGGAGTTTAACCAGTTCTTCGCTCTATCTCGCAAAGAAAATGGAAACAATCTGAGGCGAATGGCATCATCAGTAACGCCATTATGCTTAAATGTGTCACAAATTTCCAAGAAACTTGCAATATGGGCGTTAGGATCATCACTTGGCAACCCATAAAACTGAACTGAGGTCTGAATCATCTGCAGTATTGCTGGTTTGATCTCAAAATTATTGGCCTCAATCCTTGGTTTCCTGATAACAGAACGGATTCCTATCACCTGTGGGAGAGCAAAATCTCTCAATGCCCGTGTATCTTGCTCAGGATTTTCATTGTCTGCCATGATGCTTGAACTGTTTTGAGTCTCTCGCGTTTTCTTTCTTAATCCCCTTGCAGTTCTCTCAATCTCAGGATTATAAGGTAGCAACGGCTGATTTTTGTTGCTTCTCATGCACAAGACACACACCTAAAGAGCTGAAGACAAAAGGCAATCAAATTAGATCAAATTTAATTTATATTGATATTATTAGTAATTTTATCTAAAATCCCCGGCAACGGCGCCAAAAACTTGTTGGTTATTTTTGCAAGTGCACAAATCGTAACAAGTAATAAAGTGATGAGTAGAGTATCGTCCCACGAGGATTTGTAAAAATTACTACTAATTACCAAAGTCTTTTAAATTATGATCTATTTGAAGAATCGAATGAGATAGTTTATGAAACAAAAATTAATGATTAAAAGGTAACAACTATTTGATTAAATATTAATGAATTCAATTGTACTGGTTCTAGGATTTCTGACTTACCGTAACTATGCTTATGTGAACTTTCTCAATTAAATTAATTACTCCTAATGTTGATAATCAGGTTTTTCTAATGTAAATATTAATCTCTCTCGAGCATCAATAAATTATTTCGACAAACAAATTTCATATACTCTACGAAAGTTCTGAACTTGTCGATATTTATTAAGTACTGTAAAACCTGTAACGATTACAAACGTTTATAGGATATCTCTATCCTATAGATTTCTTAAGGTATTTCAAACAATAGCTAAAACAATTATTACTTCTCAGTTTCAAATTGAATTCTAAATCATGCAAATGTTGGCCAAACACACGCAAGCATTACACATAGAATGAAATACTCAACATCTTAATGTAATAATTCAATCGAAGAAATTGTTCACATATTCATAGTAAGGTTACATCAAAAATCCCAGAATAAAAGTCTACTCCATAGTTAAATTAAAGAGAAACAAACTTGATACGATGAACATCACTCAAAAGCAGAGAATTTCCGTCGAAGAGATAGGTGTCCTCCCCGGTTTTTGAATTGTTTTGCCTCTGCCAAAGGTGTATTTTCGACTACCCTTGGTGCCGCCTCCTCTCTTTTTGTTTTCTATGTTGTAGGTTTTCTGTCTGTCCTATCCCCCACTTTTTCTCTTCTTTTATATTGTGGCTTTTCTACCCCTGCAGTAATGAGGAAAATTTCCTATTCTGCATTAAATTCCTTCCTACTCAGACATTGCGGGCCCGATTTGAGGTAGAAAACGTGCGAATTAGAAGATCTCTATTTCTGGAGAAATTGTAGAGAATCAAATTTGCTTTCCAACAAAACTGATCTTGCAATTTTTGGACGTCTGAGTGCTGAGATAAGGGCCATAAACCGAAGCAGTCTTTGCAGTGCAGGAGTTTCGGGCTGGTTCAATCCTTGTTTTTCAACTCGCTTTTTGGGCTTCGAAACAACAAAACTGAGTTATATGCCCTTCATATGTTTTGTAGACCTTCATCTCAGCTATTTGAAAATGGTTACGAACATCCGGAACTAAATTGTATAGCTTCTTTGCAGCACATAATGAATCACTGTTCAGTTTCACTGCCCGGCTCTGCCTGTTTAGTAACCTAAGATCTGAAAACACATTAATTTCCCACGAGGTCAATAGTTCAAAAAGAGATTCAAAATTCTAATTTTCTTGTTCAACATATCCAAAATATTTAAAAATCAAGCATGAATAACGAAAAATATATATGCTAAAAATTCCCTTATCACTTACTTATCAAAGGAAGGTCAGAGGCTCATTCAAAGTTGCAAGCTGATCCACTTCCTTTATCAGGGGGAGTCGTCTTAGTCTCTAAAGCTAACCTATACCTTTCACTAAGTCCCTCTTTCTTTGCAAATCTCATTCCTAAACCCTCCCCTTTCTCTTTCTCTAGGATCCTTTTTCTTTTCTCAATCAGTTTTTTTTTTCATTATGTTTTTGGTGGTGGGATTCATGGAAAATTTATGGGAATGGATTTTCGTTGTTTTTGCTGGGTTTTTGGAATTGTAATTGGATTTTCTTTATTGGTTTTTTTTTTTTGGGTTTTTAATTGGGTGTATTTTTGAGGAGTTGGTAAAAATGTTTTTGTTTTTTTTACCCGGATCAATCCATCTAACTTGTGACCCGATCATTAAACTGGGTGAACCACCGAGTCGAGTTTAAAAACTATGATGGGCAAAAAGAAAGTTAAGGGCCGGCTATCACCTCAGAGAGAGAGAGAGAGAGAGATTATAAAGAATAGTTTTTTTTATCCATTATATGTTTTAAAATATTTTTTATTTGAAAATATATTAAAATAATAATATTTATTTATTTTTAATATTATCATATTAAAATAATTAAAATTAATTAATTTTTTAAAAAATACACTTTTCAAATACAAAAATAAACAAGCTATTAATCTCTTATATGCAGCTCATTTACAGTTGATCAACTTAAAATTTTAACAGCTAATTCTAGACATCTAACTCTTCATTCTCTTTGGATTGAAAATTAAAGAAGTCTATAATTGTTTTGTCATAAAACAAGACTGTTGGTGGATTTATCTGTATTTCAAAAATAGTTTATTCTTAATGATTTATATGTTGTAGCCTCAGGTCCCATCATTCATAGATAAATAAATAAAAAAATTTCACACGGTTTTTCATATAAAATCTTGGTGCGTGTAATCGATTGTTTAATTTTGTTGATCAGTTGATCTTATGTTAATTATATGAAGAATTCTTGTGAATTGTGAATTTGATATATTGGTGCCTTTTCCCAGCAACCTGGGATTCAAACTCTTGTAACATATGTATATAACTGGTGTTTTCAGCAATGATAAGCTTTAGTATTTTCCTCCATCTTCTAAAATCTATCTTCGTATCAAAGCTAAAACAATGGCCTCGCCTTCGAATTCTGATGTTTCTAATCTTCTCCCAAACTCTTCAATTATCAAAAGTGAGTTGACTGTGTTGAAAGAAAAGTAAGTAATGGATGCACCAAGTAAAAATGTGATGTTTTAAGCAAGCACTTTCATCTTATGGCTGAAACAGAGTCTGATAAATAGTTGAAATGCTTACAGTTATCTCAAACAGAATGAATTCAATATAGGATAGCATGTCCTCGTACCCATGAACAGAATGGAGTTGCAGAGAGAAAGATCAGACGCATGGTTGACACAGGTTTGGCTCTTCTAGCAGATGGAAAGTTCCATTTCAGTATTGGAACTCTTGTCTTCTCAACCTCGGCTTATTTCATTAATAGGATGCTCCCATTCAGCAAATTTTAGTCCTTCTAAAAACTATCGCATCAAGCACCTCTCAAATTCTTCGGATGCACTGTCTACCTTCTTCTTCGGCCCTAAATTTCCCATTAATTTGCTCCTAGAGGTGTTCACTGTGTTTTTCTTGTTTACTTCAACCTCCATCAAGGTTATTTCGGTTTTGATCCTGATACTCACCGAATTTACACTTGCAGACAAGTTCAGTGCGGTAAAAGGAGATTTCTCCATGCTGAGAAACAATATTCTAGAGATTCTATTCTTGCCAAGCCTCCAGTTGCAATAGATTCTGCAGTACCATGGCTCACTATTTCTCATGCAACCCGGCCCAGTGAATGTTTCTCCATCTTCAGGTACTACACCTACTTCTCTTACACCTTTATCAAATTGCTCTTTAAACACATCATCTCGTTCCTCATAGCCGACTTCAAATGATTCTTCTTTGCAGCATTGAGATGTTATTTCAAATCCTGCAGGAATTGATAGTTGTGTGGGCTTGCCTTTCTCGCCACCACTGCCAACCTCCACAACAGCAGCTGCACCAAATTCATTGACACTTATGCTTCCTCTGAAAGCACCTCCTACCCGCCGCCATCCCCATGGTTCTAAGACTCTCTACTTTGAAAAAGACACAGGCTCATCACACCATCATTACTTCTGCAGGTTCTTCTAGTGACACCTCTGCTACAGTACCATTATGGGAACCATCCTGTTTCTCAAAAGCTATTAAGATTCCCGAATGGAGACCCAACAGGTTTGTCAATGGTGGGGTCACAACGATCCTGCTTAAAATCCAATATCCTAGCCAGAACTTCTTAGGTCATTTTTATCCATTGTACTGTCTTTCCGTATATATAACCATTTGCTAGCTTTATTGCGGCTTTCCTTTACAAGTAATCTGGGTAGGTTTTATACCTGATTTCTCAACATCTAGCGAGACTACTAGTGCTTAGATTCATCAAGATTGGTCTTCGTCAATTTTCACTCTCCACCTCAAATCATCCACATGATCGGTTGTCCAGAGTGTCCCAATTTTTCCTTCCCTCGAGGCAATTAAATTTCCCCACTAAACAATTCTTCACACATAATTGGGCAAATGTGTACGACTTCTTAGTCTTCATCTCCATTGACCACCATGATGACCTTCACATGCCTCTTGATTGGGCAATTTCTCTTTAATAATTTACCACTGCCATTTTTGGTCTCAAATCTGAACAATCTGACCATACCATTGCATCCGAAACGATCAAATTAGCTGGAAACATGTTTAAAATCGTCCAAATCACATTTCAGACGGCTAAGATTTGATCAAAACAATTATGGTCTGAAGAGTGGCCCAGATTCAGATTCAATCTCAGATCCGGTTGCACGAAGGATCAGTTACAGTGGATCCTTTCCCTCGGCTCGGCTCGATACCAGCTCGGCTCGTGGATGATGACGTGGTAGGTGGGTCCCACTATGCTGACGTGTCTGCTTGCTGGGCGCTGACATGGCATGCTAATTGTACATGCTAACGTCACCATTGCATCAGGATGATGTCATCATGGGCATGCATAATGTGCATGCTGACGTCACAATTACATCATGCTGACATCATCCTTATCTGGGTCAGCCACGTGGGTCAAGTCATCTGATATTCAGATCGGGTCAGCCCATCCAGGCAAAGAAGACGGGTGGGGTGCGTCTACATGAGTGGGCAGACGCCTTGCCGGAGCGTGATGGCGCGTGCGGCCATGTCCGACATCCAATTTTGACGCTGTTTTCACCAGTGGCTTCGTCTCTTCCTCCTCTACACAATGGTATGGTCAAAACACCATTTTGACAACTTTTATTTTTGAGCAAAAATCAAACACCACTTTAAATCATATGCTCTGATACCAATTGTTGGGAAAACCGACCGATGATGTATTGATATTTGTTCATAAGAGGCTAAGTACACTGACACAATATTTAACGTGGTTTGACAAATCGCCTACATCCACCGGAGAGTCAATATTATTAGAGATAGATAGAGAAAAGGTTACAACACACATCGAGGAGGAGGATCACTTCACTATACTCCACTCCCAGCTCTCAATGCTGCACTTGCAGCTGCTACCATTGTAGCTCTCTCTCTTTCTCTCTACTCTCTCATACACACTCACCACTCTCTCTCTTGATGCCTATTTATAGGCAAGAATGATAAGACAAATTAGCCATGAATTATGGCACAAATAGTGGCAACACATGGGTTGCATTATTTTTGTCAATGGTGGGTACAATTACCATTTGACAATGATAACCCTACTTCTTAGGATAGGTTGCATAATTTATTGCCTATTAATAGCAAATCCCAACAAAACCATGGCAGCTGAGATCAATGTCTTAATTCATCATGGCAAGTGGGAGTCGGATCCAAGACCACCTGCAGCAAATGTTGTAGGAAACAAATGCGTGTATAAGCTCAAACGCCAGGCAGACGGTTCAAGTGCAAAGCTCGCTTAGTAGCCAAGGGCTAAACCTACCAAGAAAGGATTGAGTATTCAGCCACATTTAGTTCTCTCATTAAAGCTGCTACAATTCGCACCGCTCTTTCGCTTGCACTACCTAAGGCTCGAAAATTGCTCCTGCTGGACATTTCCAATGCCTTCTGAAATGGAAATTTGGAAGAGACAGTGTACAGGACTCAACCACAGGGTTTTATTGATGTTAGGTGTCCTGATTATGTATGCAAGCTGAAGAAATCATTATGTACTCAGGGGTTAATGCTAGCTGGACCGGACGAACTCTTTAGGAGGGCCATTTTTACTAAGATGACACATGGAATACCACATGGACTCGTCAAGTGAAAATCCCTAACCCAAAGCCTGTATAATGACTGTGGGTTTCTCTAGGACTATATATCAGGCCCACAAAACCAAGCCTGCATGCAGATTCTTGGTCTGGCAGTTGGAATCAAGGAACAACATTAAACATGATGGATCTTTTCATCCCAAGGGCTGCTCCAAGGAGAGATAATATTGATAAGATTTTCACAACGGACCAAGAAAATGAATCAGATAGACCTACCATGGCTTCAGTTTGTAGCAACTCTGTCATTGTTCCATTACCATCAAGAACTTCGTATTTTATGCCCTCTACCGTGGAGGAACAAACGTCAAGGCCAGTACTAGATATTCTCTCGTGTACAAAACAACCTTCATCAAACATCGAGGTCATTGACTAACCCTGAATCATCTCCATCAGGTCAATCTGGATGTGGCCATATCAAATTCTCCATTAATGAGCTCTCAATCGCGGAGGTTACACCCCGATTAATGATGATTCTTGAGCATGAAAGTAATGGAATATCTTTATATATCTTTATTAATAAATATTGGATCAAGAAAAATGTATAGGAATAAATTTTTTAGAATTTTTTTTGTATTAAAATGGGCATGTTTTAGTACCAAACATGTCCCAATAGAGATATGATGTATCTAATTCTAATCAGATCCAACTAGAATTAAAGACTTCACAATGTATCAAGCTTACCCCAAGCCCAGCCCCAAGCAAGGGCTTGGCAAAAACATCCTTTTAACATGCTTGTGTTTATAAAGAATTAAAAAGAACAAGTTCATAACAATAATCAACTCAAATTAATTACATGAATTAATACTCATAAAACATTTAGAGTGTTTTTTTTTCAATGAACCTATATCAATTTATGATAACATATGTTAAAAGGAATTGAATTTTCAATGTAGCAATTAATAATGAAAAACCAAGCCCTTTTTAAAGTTGATCCTCAAAAAAAATTTAACCAGACATCCGACAACACAAGCTTCTGCGTGCCCGCTGTACTATAATTAGCATGCAAAATGACAAGCTTATAATTTGTTCTTCGAACTTAATTAGATTGTAAATGAGAGAGTGTCATATCACTAATTCCGTAGAAAGAAAGATAACTTCCACTAAAACAAACTATTTTATGGAAACAAAAGACTTATCATCTGCTTCATACCTTGGTCTCCTTCCAGAGTTCTCTGATATTGCTGTGCTGCATCACTACCAGAAAATCGCTAAATACCAACGGACATACCGACGGAATTTTTTCTGTCGGTATTTTTCGGCCGAAATCACCGACGGACAATATTCGTCGGTAATTCGGTCGGTAATTACCGACGGACTCCGTCGGTCGGTAATTACCGACCGAATTACCGACCGAAAATTCAGAATTAATGAAAAAAGGGCGGGCAGTGGCGCGGAGGTTTTGGCGGGTGATTTTTCCGACGGAATTAAAAACTGGGGCCCATACGCGTGATGGGACCTATTCACCGTCAAAAAATACCGACGGAATCACCGACGGATTTGAAATGCCAGATCCGTACCGGTGATGTGACGGGTGCACCGTTAAAAATACCGACGGAATCACCGAGGGATTTGAATAGCAGGTCCGTGCGGTGACGTGTCGATTGCCCGTTAGAATTACCGACGGTCTTGCCGACGGATTCACCGACGGGCTTTATTCCATCGGTAAGTCCGTCGGCAAAAGTGAATATATGGCTCCTCTGCCGACACTCTCTCCCCCATTTCTCCTTCTTCTTCCTAATCCTAACCCTCCCCATCTGCAAAATAACCAGCCCCCCCTCGCCCCAAAACAAGAATTTTGCTCATCTCAGCACAACAAGTTGTATTTGTTTTGTGGTCACAGCATCCGTGTTCTGATTTACCGACGGATTTTATCATTTTTTGTAAGTAATTCTATCTTTTAAAATTTTAACATTTAAATGTTAATTTTATTGTTTTTTTAGTATATGTATTTTTTTTTTTTAGTAGATGTACATGTTTTATTGTTATTTCTCAAACAAACTTGTAGTATATGAATGTATAATTTTATACTTGTTATGGTTTGTTTTAGATTTTGTAAGATTGTATTTGTTTGAAAATTGTTAAAATTTAATTTGTAGAATTACCGAATTACATGTTGTGTTTTGAAATAATTAAGAGCTTGCTTAATTAATGGGTCCTTTTTATAGAGGTTCGATAGAAGTCATGGATGATCGTTCATGGATGTATCTAGATTCACCCCAAGGATTGCGGAGGATGGATTATTGTAACGGGGTTCAGGGTTTTATTAATTTCGCAACATCTATTCCCAGAAATTTTACTGGAGGCGGTATTAGGTGTCCATGCAGGAAGTGTCAAAATAAAAAGTATCTGCATCCAGATGTTGTAATGATGCATCTTCTACACAAAGGGTTTGTGGAGGATTACGAGTGTTGGTATGCACATGGAGAGGTATTTGTTAGTAATAGGAGAATGGGAGAAACGGTGGTTGGGTCAACTTCTAGTGCTAGCAACGTGCATGAAGCGGCAAATGACAACACTAATCCTTACAGAAACATGGTTATGGATGCAATGAGAATGAATCAAGATAATGTCAATCAATGTCCAATCGTAGAAGAAGAACCTAATGCAGAGGCAGCTAGGTTTTTTGATTTGTTGAAAGATTCTGACGAACCATTATGGGATGGCTGCACAAACCACAGTAAATTATCGGCTGTGGCACAGGTGTTCACCATCAAGTCAGATCACGGGTTGAGTGAGGCCGGGTATGACAAAATTATTGATTGGGCAAGAAGCATTTTACCAGAAGGGAACAGGCTCAAAGAGAACTTCTATGCTGCGAAGTCCATGATGAAACCCCTCGGTTTAGGATACCAGAAAATTGACATGTGCCCTAACTTCTGCATGTTATACTACCTTGAAAATGCTGTGATGACCGAGTGCATGACATGCGGGCATTCCCGTTACAAACCCAGAACTGGCAGGGGGAAGACTCTAGTGGCATATAAAAAACTTAGATATTTCCCGATCACACCTAGACTGCAGAGGTTATTTATGTCACCAAGGACTCTTGAGCACATGACATGGCACCAAACACACGATGTCGTTGATGGTGTGATGGTGCATCCTTCTGATGGCGAAGCGTGGAAACGCTTTAACAGTGTTCATCCTGACTTTTCTGCTGAATCAAGGAATGTTCGACTTGGGTTGTGTACAGACGGGTTCAACCCATTTGGGTCATTTGCTGCTCCCTATTCTTGTTGGCCGGTCATTCTCACAATTTATAACTTGCCACCGGGAATGTGTATGAGGCCGAAGTTCATGTTTCTATCTACTGTCATACCCGGTCCAAGCAGCCCGGGGCGGAATATAGATGTTTGTCTTCGACCGTTGATAGATGAGCTGGCGCAGTTGTGGTCCTCCGGATCTCTGACTTATGATATATCTAGGAAACAAAATTTCCTTATGAGGGCGGCTTTGATGTGGACTATCAGTGATTTTCCAGCTTATGGAATGCTTTCTGGTTGGAGCACGCATGGGAAACTCGCATGTCCATACTGCATGGAAAACAACAAGGCATTCACGCTAGCAAACGGAGGTAAAGCTTCTTTTTTTGACTGTCACCATCGCTTCTTGCCACTTAATCACAGGTTCAGAAAGAACATAAAAGATTTCTTTGTTGGTAGAGTTGAAAAAGATGTTGCATCCCCGCGTCTTTCTGGTGAAGAATTGCATCATGTTGTATCAGAGTACGGTGACATTGTGTTTGGCCTTCAATCAGGTAAGCAAAAGTTTCCTGGTTTTGGTTTGACCCATAATTGGGTAAAGCGAAGTATCTTTTGGGAGCTTCCATATTGGAAGACTAATCTTCTCCGCCATAACCTTGACGTCATGCACATCGAAAAGAACGTGTTTGAGAATATTTTCAACACCGTCATGGATGTGAAGGGGAAGACAAAGGACAACATGAAGGCTAGATTGGATATAGCTTTATATTGTAACCGAAAAAATATGGAGTTGGTTTATGACGAGTCACGGGTTGCAAAACCAAGGGCAAGCTTCGTGTTAGAGAAAAACGCACAACTGCTAGTCTACAAATGGCTTAAGAGTCTGCGTTTCCCGGATGGACATGCATCGAACATATCAAGGCTTGTTAACATAGAGGACTGCAGATTGTATGGAATGAAGAGCCATGACTGCCACGTGTTTATGCAAACACTCATCCCATTAGCTTTTCGTGATTTGTTGCCAAAGGGAATATGGGATGCACTAACGGAGATCAGTCATTTCTTCAGAGATATATGCTCCAGCAAGATGAATGTTGAGCACATTGAGATGCTTCAAACGAATATCATCGAGACACTATGCAAACTTGAGATGATATTCCCTCCTTCATTTTTTGACTCAATGGAGCATCTCCCTATACATCTACCGTTCGAGGCAAAAGCTGGAGGACCGGTCCAGTATAGATGGATGTACCCATTCGAACGGTGAGATATTACAGTTGCAATGGAATTCATATCTTAAAGTATTTTCTATGTTTTTCTTATTTGAAAATACTTGAATTGTACTTCAATGCAGGTACTTGTTTAATCTAAAAAAAAAGGTTAAGAACAAGGCGCATGTTGAGGCTTCGATATCTGAGGCCTATATTGTTGAAGAGATATCAACATTTATCTCGTACTATTTCGAACCTCATATGAGAACAAGAATCAATCGCGTTCCACGGCATGACGATGGCGGTGAAGTGCCTTCTAGTGGGAACTTGTCAATATTCTCCAATACTAGACGACCCACACCTAAAAATGCCGTAAGAGGAAGATATTTGTCGGAAATAGAATTCAAACAAGCACACAACTATGTTCTATTTAACTGTGATGAGCTGAGACCATTTATTCAGTAAGTCTATATATGTGTAATAGTAATTAAACTTTGTCAGTAATATACTGTTAATTATATATTGTAATATCATACACTCATTATCACTTGCAGGCAACATCGACAATATTTGCTCTCCAATAACTCGCAGCTGACCGAATCCCAGATCTTTCAATTACAAGATGAACAATTTGCCACATGGTTCAGAACACATGTAAGCACTATCACAAACTCATTGTAACGTATGCATGTCATTACGAGATTCTCGTTCATTTACCGTGTATTGATGTACATTTAATTACATATATTTACAAGGTTTATCAAATGGGAAGGAGTGCGCCCAAGTCATTGTCTTCACTAAGCCTCGGCCCTGAAAGAAAAGTTAAGTGCTATAACGGGTATTTTGTCAATGGATATGTTTTCCATACTGAAGAATACGGGCAAGGAAGAAAGACATACAACTGCGGTGTTTGTGTTAAGGGATCCACAAGTAGCTAGTTAGAAGTTGACTACTATGGTAGATTAGAAGAGGTCGTCGAACTGCAATATCATAGCGAGCAGAATAAAGTGTTTTTATTCAAATGCTATTGGTATGACACGACGGACAGAGGAATCAGAGTTGATCCGCACCATGGTCTGGTCGAAATCAACTCAAAAGCTAGACTCCGCAACATAAACGATGTCTTTGTTTTCGCAAAGCAATGTCAACAAGTTTATTACACATACACCCCTTCATTTAGAAAGGATCGTTCAAGAGTTGATTGGTTGTCCGTTTTAAAAACGAAACCACGGGGTCGTGTCGAGGTTGTTCAGGATGAGAACGAAGACACAAGTGTGCGAGATGAAGTCTTTCAAGTTCGTGAGTTGGTTGAACCATATCGAGTTGCTCCTTCGATTGAATTGGAAGAAAATTCAAATTTTCGAGTTCTCGATGATAGTCTTGTTGATATTGACGGAGAGGAGTTGAATGTTGTTCTCAGCTCTAGCGGACAACCAAATGTTGATGAAGAAGATGATATCCATATTGAAGATTGCGATGAAGATGATGACAATTCAATTGACGAGGAAGAAGAAGAAAATTTCGACTAATTATGAACATGAAGCCCTATGTAAAAACATTTGTCTCATGTAATTTAGATTATTGATGATGTATTTTGTAAAACAAAATATTTACTGTTTAAGCAATGTGGTTATTGTGTTTATGTGATGGACAGTTTATTAGTTAAGTTTCTGCAGGAAGGTAAACAGGCAATACAAAGACAAACTTTCCTGCATAATGCAAACTTACCGACGTCCATACCGACGGAATCACCGTCCGTCGGTATCTCACAGAGAGTTCGAAAATATTTACAACAAAATGCCACAATCACCGACGGCCCTGCCGACGGATCGCCATCCGTCGGTATCTCACAGAGAGTTCGAAAATATTTACAACAAAATGCCACAATCACCGACGGCTATGCCGACGAATCGCCCTTCGTCGGCATCTCACAGTAAGCTCGAAAACATAACACCACCATCGACGGTATTACCGACGGTGTAGGTCCGTCGGTAATTTGTCGGTTACCCATTTTACCGACAGAATTACCGACGGACCGCGCGTTTCCCAAAGTGCGTTAATTAATGCGCCCCTGAACTTGTCAGCTTTCCGACGGAATCACCGACGGACTGCGAAAATTTTGGAGGGCTTTTAAAAATTCGCGGCAAAATTCGAAAAATACCGACGGAATTTTGACCTTTTACCGACGGATTTGTAACCTGTTACCGACGGATGTTAATTCCGTCGGGGATTCCGTCGGTAAAATTGACCTATAAGTTCCACCCCCGCCGCTTCGCCTCATTTTTTCTTCTTCTCCCCGCCGCTTCTTCTCTTCTCCTGCGTTTTTCAGCCTAGATTTTTCATTTTTTTCCCCCTCAATCCTTAAACACTTTCACCTTTAATCTCTAGCAAGATTTGGTGTTGTAAATCTTCATTATATTAAAAGGTATGTGTTTTTTCTCTAATTTATTTTATTTTATTTTATTTTTAGTTGTTTTTATTTTTGTTGTGTTGGTGTTTTTTGTTGCAATGTAGATAAAGTTTTGAATTTGACACATTATTAAGGTATGTATATTTCGTTCCTTTTTTTTTTTGAATATTTTTTGAATTTGTTGAATATTTGTTAATTTAATTGTTGAATAATTGAATTTAATTGTTGAATTTATTGAATATTTTTTGTTATTGTGTTGTTAGAATTTTTATTAGGTAATTTAACTTAGAATTAGTTAAAGTTGAATTTTTTGAATTTGTTGAATATTTGTTAATTTAATTGTTGAATAATTGAATTTAATTGTTGAATTTATTGAATATTTTTTGTTGTTGTGTTGTTAGAATTGTTATTAGGTAATTTAACTTAGAATTAGTTAAAGTTGAATTTTTTAAATATTTTTTGAATTTTTTGAATTTGTTGAATATTTGTTAATTTAATTGTTGAATAATTGAATTTAATTGTTGGATTTATTGAATATTTTTTGTTGTTGTGTTGTTAGAATTGTTATTAGGTAATTTAACTTAGAATTAGTTAAAGTTGAATTTTTTGAATATTTTTTGAATTTGTTGAATATTTGTTAATTTAATTGTTGAATAATTGAATTTAATTGTTGGATTTATTGAATATTTTTTGTTGTTGTGTTGTTAGAATTGTTATTAGGTAATTTAACTTAGAATTAGTTAAAGTTGAATTTTTTGAATATTTTTTGAATTTGTTGAATATTTGTTAATTTAATTGTTGAATAATTGAATTTAATTGTTGGATTTATTGAATATTTTTTGTTGTTGTGTTGTTAGAATTGTTATTAGTTAATTTAACTTAGAATTAGTTAAAGTTGAATTTTTGAATTTTTTTGAATTTTTTGAATTTGTTGAATTGTAATTGTTAATTTGTTGAAGTATAATTTGTTGCATTTATTGAATTTATTTTTTGTTATATTTTTTATTGTTTTGAATATAATTATTGATTAATTTGTGAATTGTAATTGTTAACGTTGAATTTATCTTAGGATTAATAGTTGAATATGTTGGAATAATTAGTATAGATTGGTTCGATTGGTTGTGGCTATTGTTAATATTTGCAGGTTTGTGGATTTGGGTAGTATCCAGTATAGGGGAGGTGCTGCCGATTTTTTTTTAACTTTGGAATTTTATTTTACAATTATTAATATAAAATTGTTTAGATGCGCAAAATGAAAACCAGAGCTGGTCGTCCAGTCGAATCAAGTTCGTCTAGCAGCGATGATGATGTTTCCTTAGGTGCCTCTCAAGAAGAGGCACCTACACCACCTGCGCCGTCAACCGATGCTGCCTCTTCCAGCGATGTTTCACATCGCAGACGCGGCATGCCTTCGAAGCGGAATCAATTTACCCGCCAGTTCGAGGCACAGTGGAAGGACGATCTTTCAATGTAAGTTTGTTAATGTTTTAGTTTTTTTTATATAAAAAAAACAAATTTAAAACATAATTTATGAAGTAATCACAAATTAATTTCATTTTTTTTCAGGTTCACAAACATTGAGGCCGCCCGATTAATATCATCGGCGTTTAAAGCGTCGATGGAGATTCCATTGTTTCAATGGAGTCAGATATCCAGACATCCTGAATGGATGCCTCAAATCAATGCATGGTTTCGTAGATTTGAGGTTCGTGTTAATATATAATTTTCAGCTTATTTCTAATTATAAATTCATGTTATAATTGTAAATAAATTATTAACATTTTAAAAAATTATTTTTTTATATACAGCATCGATTCTGCTGGGACGATGAACATGACAGTGTTGTGAGGAGGGTGTGGGAAAATCACGCGGCAATTAGGTAACATCGAAAACAATACGACTTTTTTTTACATAATTATTTATGTTTTGAAATGTAATTTTTTCGTGCGTGAATTAGGTTGCGTGATTTTTGGTATGACGCCCAGAAAAAAGCAAAAAAAACAGCGAGGGATAAGGGGTTACAAGGCTGGAACGATGTTGCGGTTTGGAGGGATTTCAAACCAATATACATCCCGGAAGATATATGGCCGCACTATCTTCAGCACGTGACGTCTGAGCGGTTCACTCGACGCTCACAGTCCGGTGCCGGCAACCGGAATCGGCAAATTCATGGCTCGGTTACAACGCACACCGGCGGCTCCGTTCCGTTTGCTGCACATGCGAAACGGATGGTAAGATTAATTTAAATGAAATATATCGTTCAATTAATTTGTTGTTAATACATTTTTTTCATTATATATAGGCTACGTCTCTTGGACGTGAGCCGAGCCCTATGGAGCTGTTTGTGGAGACGCACGTGCGGAGTCATGACCGCCAAAAGGGGACGCAACAGTTCGTTGACAACCGTGCTCAACAGTTTGTGGTGTGTTTGTTTAACCATTTTATTTTGTAAGTTATTATTATGTTTATTGAATTGAATATGATTTTTTTTTCAGGAGACCTATAATAATCGGTTGAGGGAGAGATACGGGGATGATCCTTCGACCCATCCGGAATTCGATCCGGATTTGTGGATGGAGGCTGGATCGTCAGGTGGACCCGATAAAAATCGGGTTTACGGGCTCTCCAACACTACCGCTGCCAAGTTGCGGTCGACCGGTACTGCTTCAACCGGTGGGAGCTCCCAATCTGTATCGAGCTCCCAATCTAAGGAGTTTGTGGCCTTGCAACAAAGGTGCGACCACCTATCAGAGGCGTACACACAACTCAAAGAAGAGCAAAGATTGGCGAACGAACAACACAGATTGGCGGACGAACAACGCAGAGCAGAGTCTGAACAACAAAGAGCGGCCTATGAAGAGCTTCGTCAAATGGTCATGAACATGACACAAGGCGGAACATGTGCGCCTAATCCTTTTTGGCCGCCTAACCCCCACCCTCCTCCTCCTCCTCCTCCTCCACCTTTATATTAATTGTTTTTTTTTTAAACACATTCATTTTGTAATGAATATTATTTAACTTTGAGTTTTTGTTGCTTAATATAAATTTTATTTGCATAATTGGTTTGTATTACTATTAATTTATATTATTTTTTCTAAATAATTAAAAAAAAAAAATTACACAGGGATTTACCGACGGAATAAATCCGTCGGCATTGGACAGTGTCTGAGGTATGCCATCCCATCACCGACATACTCACCGACGGACATAATCCGTCGGTATAAAAATACCGACGAATTTACAGACGAATTTATTCGGTCGGTATGAAATATCACCGACACTTTTGCCGACGGAGTTACTCCGTCGGTATTTAAATAACACCGACGGAATGTATTCCGTCGGTATATTCCAAGCGGGAAACTTTTTTTTTTTGGCGCGCACCGGCCGTCGGTAAATGTGTTTTTTTTATTACCGACGGATATAGCGACGGAATGTGGAATCACCGACAAAAGGTATTCCGACGGAAGTATTCCGTTGGTAATATAGTCGGTAAATAATTTACCGACGAACGTTCTGTCACACACCGACGGAATATGTCCGTCGGTAAAACTGTGAAATCTTGTAGTGCATGTCAAGAACAACTAGGCTGTCTAATCGAAATTTGTGTGGTAAGGTTTTTAAAGAGAATTTATGCCAGCAAAGCCATATCAATGCCTTGGAAATATGTTCGTAGTGTCCGCGGACTTGTCCTCCACTGAATTTGAGCAACTGCAAAGATGTCATTAGTGCAAATGATGTGCTCGGAACTACATCTTTTGATGATTGAGCGTCTAGCACGATACCCTCCACTACCTCTGTGCCCTGAAAAACAACAAGAATTAAACAGGAAACAAAAGTTTATTATCATGGGAAAGCTTCTGTGGAAAAAGTTTTCATCAAATGTTGCCTAAATGAATAACAATTAGTTATTACCGAACAATATTCATCGAGTAAATCCATTATATCTTCGCGATGCCAAAGTCTGCTACGCTTTCCGGGATGGTTTGGAGCCATTTGATGAATGATCTCCCTTCCCATGTCTCGTAAGAGATTATCCATCTGTAACTCATTCTCACTGTTGACTGTTAAAGGTGATCTCTCCCCGAGAATATCAAAACCCATTTCTGGATAAAAACCACGACCATCGAGTATTTTTCCCACGTAATCTTTATCTATACCATTAAAGAAACACGCAATATCAATGAACATACCCTTCACTTCACCATCCAAATCATCCAAACTAGTTATAAGTTGCGTCTGAATTTCATGTGGAAGACGTTTTTGCAATTTCTGTATAAAACTTCTCCAGTGAGTGATGCTTCTTTTAAACAAATTAGAGCCTAGGACTTCAAGAGCCAATGGAACTCCACCAACATAATCAACTTCAACTTTAGACAGCTCAACATATTCTTTCATTGATGGGGCTTCTTAAAGGCATGCCAACTGAAAAGTTGAAGAGACTCATCATTGTTCAGTCCTTTTGCGTGATATTATTTTTCCACTAGTCGTGCGAGTAAACGTTCATCTCTAGTTGTAATTACTATTCTACTTCCAGGACCAAACCAGTCTCGTTTTCCTGTCAAATCACGTAAATTATTCAATTGATCAACATCGTCGAGAATAACAAGTACCCTTTTACGACGAAATTGGCTTTTGCTGCGGTTGATTCCTTATCATCATCGTGAAGCCGAATATACCCCTTGGAAGCATCACGAAGAAGCTGTTGTTTTAATTGAAGTAGACCTCTTTTTTTATGTAACCTTTCTCTGATATTCAAAAGGCAACTACTTCCTTCAAATTTATGACAAATTTGGTTAAAAACAGCTTTTGCTATGGTTGTCTTGCCTATTCCTGGCATCCCATAGATTCCCACAATTCGAACTTCATT
Source organism: Populus alba x Populus glandulosa (assembly GCA_033617975.1). NCBI lineage: Eukaryota > Viridiplantae > Streptophyta > Magnoliopsida > Malpighiales > Salicaceae > Populus > Populus alba x Populus glandulosa. The sequence continues at coordinate 2,536,005 of CM066155.1, read as the reverse complement.
TGTACCAACACATAACATGGAAATGATATCTTTGACCTGAGAATCAATACCTACTGGATATGTGGCAACTTTCATGTATCTGGGATTCAATTTACTTAAAACTTCTTCGACAATCATTTGAATTAATTTTGATTCATGCATGTGCATAGTAAAAGAAAGCCATCACTCATCAATGAGAAATAAGCTGATTTGGAAATAAGATGGCGAATATGATGCTAGTTTAAATTACAAAATGTAAGTGGAGTAAAAGTTATAAGCATTTGCGATCGATATCGGGAAAGGAAAGAGCCAAGAGGTACCCATTTGCGATACTGTGAAGATCAAACCCAGATAATCTTCCAGCCTCCACGAGAGCTGTTCTCCACTTTTGGACCTTCTCTATTTCTTCCTTAAAACGTTCTTCATGTCTATCAAAGGCTTCAGCAAAACTCCTTTTCTGTTTTCTAATATCAGAAGGATCAATATCATAGAAAACTGGTAGAACAATCTGACGAGCTGTTTGTCTGCAATCAAGAATCTCTGAAAGTTCATCAAGACACCAAGTGGAGGAAGCATAGCCCTTAGAGAAAACCACTATCGAAATCTTGGACTCTTTAATTGCTTTGAGGAGGTGTGAGGAGATTTCTTCTCCTTTAGGAAGTTCGTTGTCATCTCGAAATTAAAAAAAAAAAAAAAAAAAATTATTGTTTTATTATAATGATGATATTAAAAATAAATTTTAAAAAATAAAAAATATAAATTATTTTAATATATTTTTTTTAAAAAAACTTAAATTACAATAGCAACCACACCCATCATAATAAACTCTCTTTTTTCCTATAGTTGTTACACAAACAAAACAGTAGAACAGAAACTATCACAGCAATTATTTTAATGTTAATAAAATAATAAAAGTAAGAATTTTGGACAAAGTTGATTAATTGAATCCAGCTACTAAAAAGTTGCTTACAATTATTAGAATTTTATACTATTGTTTATCTTGACTTTAATCTAATAATTTATATTATTAAAAAGTTGCTCCACAGCATCATGCAATTAAAGCTTCACCAGCCAATAACCTGTTAAATATCGTGCTCACTGGGTTATCAAAAAAATTCAACAGTTGGTGAACTCCCTTGGCCCCAGATCGATTGTGCCATGGAAGTCATGTTCTCTTTGGTTTTTAACTTTAGTCCAGAAGACGGAACGGACCACAGCCAATGATCATTACATATGTTGAACAGGTGAAACTTTTATATAAAATAACATAATGAATTATAGCAAATGTTGAGATGCTATCCGGGAAAATGATAATCTTATATCAATTAAATTAAATCACATCCATGAACATCAATTCATAATAAATCAAATGCTCAAAGATTAAATTAAAAAAAAAACATAGAATTCCCAACATTGAAGAAGGATGAAGAAAAAAAACAAAGAATTAACTATGTCTATAATTGTTAATTTTGTTTTGCCCACATATATATTAGATTATGTATTTTGTTACAATTGTTTTTTTAAAAAATAATAAATTTAATTTGATTAACAATGCGAATATCTAATGAAATAAAATTCATATGTGAATATCTAATGAATTATCAAAGGAGAAAAAAGCCAAATGATTTCTCGAGATTCGAATCTGCGCCAAAATAAAATATTGATTGCCAAAAATTTATATTTAACCAAAAGGATTAAAGGATTAAAAAAACAAAACAAAACAACACAGCACATTGCCTCTGTTACCTAGAATCTTTACACCAATGTGTTGGCAGAAAAATTAGGAAAGAAGATTTTTGGCTTTTAACTTGTTTTCAATTATTTTAATTCAAAAACATAAAACATGAGATCCAAATAAAACTAGTCTTCAACTCCCTCAGTTGCTTTACAAAGTTGTTTACAATTTCAAGATAATAGTCTTCTGACATGTTAAAACAGTGGATCAAAAATTATTCTATATTTTAACATACGCATTTAAAATTGTTTAAAAATAACATATAAAAGTTTGAGGAATAGATTAAATTCAAGGAGAGGAATGCTTGTCTTTGGAGTTGAAACTGTATTTTATATATTTTTTAAAAAATATTACTTACAAATAATATTATTATATTTTTAAATAATTTTAATGATATCAAAAATAATTCTTAAAACTATTATTGAAATTGGTTGCATTACTTGGAAATCAATCTTCATTATCCTTGCTTTTTGATCGGGTACTAAGTTGTATTCACGCAATTTGAAATTGCTGGTTCCTTTCTTCGATTGTCCATCAATTGGATTACAAAATAATCTCTATAAACTTAAAATTGATTTCACAGGAAATAAAAACTACATATTCACATAAAGTCTCAACTTTATATCATGTCATTCGAGCCAATCCTGATATATTTGACAGTGAGAACTATTTTAGGGAACATATAGTTAAATCATCACCCCAGCTTATAGTCCAAACAGCATAGTTTGGGAAATTTGATGTAGTAATTGAGAACTGCTGGATAAAGCTGTTTTCATTTAAGAACTTCTCTTGCCCTATATAGACTCTCAAGTTCTTTGATCAATTTCCCAAACTCAACATACTACTTTGAAATCTGTCATAAAGTTCATGGTTTGCCACAAGTGTTTCAGTGCTTACTTCTAAGGAAATTTTGTTAGCTGAGGGTTTTGTAGCAACACAAGAATATACCCCCTTGGTTTCACTCCCTTAAGCCGAATCACTTGCTCACTCTCTTTTTTTTTTAGGCAAATGCATTTTGACAGTTTGCTATTGTAGTCCTTGTTAAGATTTCTTATTGTTATTTATGATAACTTCGTATTGTCCTAGTCTTTAGGGATTTATTCAGTTAAACAAATCGTGGTTTAATGGTTATAGGAAGTGGTCCTTGTTGTCCTATTCTATAGGAGTAGTGGTTAAAGGAATGCTGTGATGTAAAGCCTATATATAGGCCTTTTCTTTATCAATAATGTATTACTCTTTCCACCGTTCAAATTGCTTTTTCTCTTTTTTGTTTCTCAACGCAGTGACAGTCCTGTAATCTAAGCTGCACAGAGGATTCTTCAAGAGTTCCGTGTGGAGAACTCTGTGTAGTTTTTGTAGTATGATAAGTGTGGATTCATAGTTTAAGTGCAGATGCATAGGATGTGCAGCAATTCTTGGTATATGTATCTCCTTCTAGCAGCCTCTCATGCTAGTGCTAATGTTTGAGAACATCTTAGGTTGCAGTAGGAGATTATATCTGGACTTGTTTTCTCTATTGATTCTGATTAATCAGTGTGCCAAAATCACTCCTACCATCACCACCATATAGGTTATATCCTATGGGGAAACCATGTGGACAAACGCATAGGTGTCTACGAGAACAAGAGTTGCTGTCTTACAATTTGCTCTAAACGCATAGGGGTGGTGGGGAGGTCTGCACTGAAGAACACATGCAACTATGTCCTCTAAGATAGCTAAACCTTGTCCTTTTCTACATAGAACTATTCACTATTTGATGTTGCTGATAACAATGCCCAATAATATGACTTTGCATGCATATATCCTCACTAGTTAGTCATCAACATGTTCTGAACTCTTATTCACCCAATTACCAATTAATTGAGTGCACTTGTGCTTACAATTTATACATGTTTATTCATTTCAGCTCAATATTGTTTATTACAAGGGATGAAACAGAATCTTGAAACCCAGGTGTCCTCATTATAGCAGAGAGCCTTTATTCACTTTGATTGATAATAATACTGTACTAAAACATATTAATCGTTGAAGAAACAAAATACAAAGCGGAGAAATAATTTATAACAAACAAAAGTACATAAGTCGAAACAATCACACTCTTTTGGAAAATTCTCAGCCTGTCACAGTTGTTTGAGGCATCAGATCTTCCAATGTTATTTTGGAGAATGACTTTGGCAGCGGAGGCCATCGAGCTATGAGCTGCGAAGCTACCTGTCGCATGGTTGGCCTAGATTGGGGAATGGCAAGCAAGCATGCAAATGCTATTTTGATAATGTAGACCACACCTTCTGCAACTCGATTTTCAGGAAGTGGGATACGTTGGTCTATCACATCCTTCAACAATGAATGCTGGTTGATTTAAGAGAACGATGCATTCCCATTATTACTTCCATTGTGATCACTCCAAAGCTGTAGACATCGCACTTCTCGTTCACTCTCATTGTGTAAGCTAGCTCTGTAAAAATTCTAGTCATTGTTTCATGGTACTGGCTGTATCGTACTGCTAATATGACAATTTATTATACATAACCTTTAGAGCATCCGAAAGAAGCCCTCCGTTTTCATCCTTTATCAATTGATTCATATATATATGTTAAGAATGAAATCAAGTATGTACCTGGAGCTGTGTATCCGAAGGTGCCAGCAAATGAGGTCCAGTTGGTTGAGTCAGGCATCAAGAGCCGAGCTGTTCCAAAATCCGAAACATGAGCCTCGTATTCCGAATCTAAAAGAACATTGTTGCTGGAAAAGTCTCGATGAATGATTGGAGGCGAGCAATCATAGTGCAAATAGGATAATGCATTGGCCACTCCTTTAACAACATTAAGCCTTCTGTTCCAATCCAACTCCATTGCATGTTCTTCTCTTGATAAATTCATCTTCAAACTTCCCCTTTCTATGAACTCGTAAACTAAAAAAGAGTGCTCTATTAATGTACAAAATCCATATAACTTCACAATATTTCGATGTCGAATATCTATTAACATGCGAATCTCATTTCTAAAAGTTTTGAAATTCATAAGCTCGCCATCTCTCGATGGGTGAAGTTTCTTCACAGCAACCACCTGACCTGTTGGCAACATGGCTCGATAAACAATTCCATATTTTCCCAATGCAGTTATTGAAGTTGAAATTATTAGTGGCCTGGATGATAGTTTCATGTAGGATCTCTTCCTCATGGCCCCATACTCCAAAACTGTGTGGACTTTGTCGCTCTCCTAAACAGGAAATTCTTTCTCTGCTTCTTTGGTGGAGAAAGTATAAACACCAAACCATGATAAGTAGTAGAAGTAGACTGCCCAGGAGAGGAAAAAGAATCAAAATGATAATTTTATTGCTCTTTCTCCTGCTTGTAAGAAGTGTACAAGGCTTTAGACCACTGGCATTTCCACAGAGACCACTATTATTGATAAAAGCTTCAAATGGAGCTTCAATGAAGCCTTTTATTTTGGGTATAGGGCCCTCTAGTTCATTGTAGGAGATGTCTAGAGTTGTCAAGCTCACCAAATCTATTAAAGCAGCTGGAATCAAACCGGAAAGTTTGTTGTGAGAGAGGTTCATCGTTTCTAACTGTTTCAATTGCCCAATTTGTGATGGTATCTCTCCTGGAAGAAGATTCCCACTGAGATCTAGATTTCCAAGAACATGCAAGAAGCCTATCTCAGATGGGATGCTCCCTATGAACTTGTTATGACTCAAGTTCAACTGTAATAAATTTGAGTACTCTCCCAGTTGTTTTGGAATTGATCCGCCAAGATTATTAGAAGCTAAATTAAGGAATTGAAGTTGAGATAGCATTTGGATTTCAACCGGAAGGACACCAGAAAGATGGTTGTTATGAAGAGCAAGGTTGAACAACGCCTTCAACTGCCCCAATTCTTTTGGAATTGTCCCCTTCAGGAGATTTGACGAGAGATCAATTATTTGTAGCCCAGTAGCCTTTCCAAGCTCTGATGGTATCTCACCTGTGATATTATTGTTTGATAATTTTAGGCTCTTCAAGTTGTGAAAACCTCCCCATTTCCAAGTAAGCTCACCAGACAAATCATTGTGACTTAGGTCCACATAGTTCAAGTTTGGGTACAGGCCAAAATCTATAGAAATATTCCCTGTCAATTGGTTCCGGTCAAGCCTTAATCTAAATAGACTAGTGCAATTTCGCAAGCTTGGGATTGGACCAGAAAAATGATTGTTGGCGGCTGTAAAATTTACAAGTAACCCACCAAGGCACAGGTCTCGTGGTAAATGGCCAATGAAATTGTTTGAAGACAATTTCAATTCAACAAGGGATTCAAGGTGTCCTATTTCCTGAGGAACAGATCCAGATAAATTATTCTCGTTCAAAACAAGTCTAGTGAGCATAGTCATGTTCCCAGAAGGAATAGAACCAGAGAAATTGTTACCTCCTAGATGAAGAATGGATAGGTGTTTCAGAGTTCCAATAGAAACTGGGATCAAACCGGTGAGATTATTTTTATCAAGACAGAGAACGTTAAGACTTGTTAACAATCCTATCTCAAGTGGAATAGTTCCGTAGAGTGAATTGTTCCTGAGATAGAGAGTGAGAATATTTGGGAAGGATGAGAAGTTGAAACTATGAAGCGTACCTCTCAGACCAAAATGTGGAAGGCTGAAATGCGCGACACTTCCAGAATTGTCACAAGTGATTCCAAGCCACTTGCAAGGGCTGCTGCCAACCCAAGAAGACAGGACAGCTTGGCTGTGGTTGTCATCAAGACTTGCTTTCCATTTTAGGAGAGCCTCCGCTTCTTCATTACCTTCAGCAACACCAAATGAAGTTGCAGAGGAATTAGGAGGAAAGGCAAAGAAAGAAGGAATGAACATTAGAAGGAGAAAAAAAAGGACATTTGTTCAAAATGGTTTCTGTAGGAAGGACATCATGTCGAAGGGATATGGTTTCCTATGGCAGATGAAGATAAGTTTTTATAGAAAAAAAGAAATGGAATGTTTATTGGAATTTTTAATTGTCAAATTTCGTATTCATCTTTGTTCTTATTTTACAGAATTTGACATATATACGCCAACAACAGTGACCTGTAATTTCTAAATCTTAGGAAAACTCATTTCCAAGTCCTGTAATTTCTAAAGATGCTTAATTGTTGGCTCATTTGTTCAAAATCCGTAGCTCATTTCTAAACTAAATAAAAAAATAAAAATAACTAAGAAGAAAATATTTTGTTTTTTAAAATCTCCTGCATCAGTTTTCTCTCCTTTAATTGAATCGGTGAAGAAATAATGCTTAATGAAACGCGGGCTCTCTGAATTAATTGGAATTGCAAGGTAGAGGAATCTTTGATTCTGAAATTTCTAAATAATCTTTGTTCTACCTTTCCAAAGAATATTGTGGGTCATCGTTCCAAATTTGACATGTCCAAATTTGACTCCCTATTAAAGCTTCACCAACTAATTAATGAAGTACTTGGAAATTCAGTAGTTAGTATATGATAGCAAATGTTGAATATCGGCTCAAAATAAACCGAATGATAAATTAAAAAAAAATCAGAAAAAATTAGAAAAATCGCAACGTTGAAGAAGGATGAAGAAAAAAGACGAAGTCAATATATCTATGTTCTGTGTCTTTTTCTACAGGTAATAAAGTCTTTCACATGGTGCGACCAAACGACCGTGTAGAAAAATCTGTCACAGGGTGCAGGCCCAGTTCATGCCTGAGCCTATATAAATGTCCCATTATCCACTCCACTGTCACTTTTCTTTTTCTTACTTTTTTATTTGTGTCGATTAATTGATTCATTTATTTACCAAAAACTTAAAAAATATATATTCTTCCTTTAAAATATCTTGATTCAGTTATTTCTCTGAAATTTTTTATTTTGGTAATTTTCATTTTCTTTTAATAATCTTATATAAATTCATCTATTATATTAAAGAAATAAATAGATAGATAAGAGGATATTTACTCTTAAATAAGATTCTTGAAAAAATAAAATTTCAAAGCAATATTTTAAAAAATATATTTCAACATTCAAATTTAAAATTATTCAAACATAACCATATAAAAGTTTGGCGAAACAGATTAGACTATAATAAAAAAAATATTTGTTTTTTACGGTTTTTTATAATTTTTAGATTTTTTGTAAATAATTTTTTATATTTTTAATATATTAATATTAAAAATAATTAAAAAAATATATTATTTTTATATATTTTCAAACAAAAAAATAATTATAACAACTACCCGAAAGCTAAGCTAAGCAAAAATACTTGACGAAGCATATCATTAGTGGCTACCAGTCCTCGAGTAATGACACCTACATGGACTGACTAACTGATTCCATTCCATGTCTGTTACAAAATGGCGGGAATATGCTCTCTGAATCCAACAACCTTGATGACTTTTAAGGTAGCAAAGAAAGGGACCCACCCTTCAAGTTATTCATTTTGTCGAAGTTTCAATTTTCAAGTTGAATTTCTCTCTTCTTTCTAGGCAATTTACTTGCATTAATTTGTCAGAGAATTCATGGAATTAGATTCTTCTCAGGAGCAACAGATAATTTTTGAATTTGGTTGCCTTACTTGGAATTCAATCTTCATTCCCCTTGCTTTTTGATCAGGTACTAAGTTCTATTCACGCAATTTGAAATTGCTGGTTCCTTTCTTCGATTGTCCATTGATTGGATTACAAAACATTGAGAAGGTCAACGTTCTCTATAAACTTAAAATTGATTTCACAGTAAATAAAAGCAGCATATTCTCAAAAAGTTTCAACTTTATATCAGGTCATTCAAGCCACCCTAGTTGTTGGAAACATCATACACGAGATATAATTTGCACCCGTGTATGATCATCAATGATAGAGGATAGCCTAACCTATTAAAAGATTGGGCTTTAGCTTATATTTTTGTTTTTGGATTTAATTTATTATTTTTAGTTTAGTTTTGTAATAAAACTTGATATTATTTTATTTTAGATTTTAGTTTCATTTATGTAGGTCTTTGGCCTAATTGTTAGTTGTTTTATGGGGGAATTATTGATGATGAATTAAATAATTTGTGAGTTGCACACTTTTCCAGCCCTCTTTCTCTTTTTCTTTTTCAACTTCTCTCACCTTCAGTTTTTTTTTTTTTTTGGCTTCTTTTTTTTCTCTTACTTCTTTCAATTTTTGTTTATTATCCAATATGGTATCAAAGCATGACTTTTAATTGTTTTTACGGGTTACTCTTATTCATATTCAATCCAGTTTATAAACTCTATATCTTGTCGGAAGCTTTCAACAGTGAGGAAAAAAAAATGGAGCCAAGATGGGAGCAGAGTACATGATTGAGTTTTATATTAAGGATTCCTCTCCTCCAGGGATTTCTTATCTCCTCTGGTACTAGCTAATGTAGGGAAGGCTAGTTTGTTCTTTTTTCTTTTCATTACACCAAAAAAATTATGCTCGGTAATTTTATCTTTTTTATTTAGTTTAGAAAATTCATGGAATAACTCTATAATTATTTATTAGGATTTCTTTCCTTTTTAAGATAGGCCTAGTACTACTATAAAAAAGGTTTTTTTAACTTGCTTGAAAAGAAAATATTTAATAATAAAATCTTTTCATTATTTGATATAATTATTAATTGTTTTTTAATTTTTAACTTTTAATTTTGTTATTGTCATTTGCATCAGCAGAGATTTTATAGTACAAGACTAGTTGTGTAAATTAAAAAATATTATTATCTCTTAAATTTTTTAGCTAAAACAGGTTGCATTACTAGTTTTATTTTAATTTATTAAGGATTTATTGAATGACTTAATGCGCATTAATAAATCAGTAAAATAATTTTAAATCAATTCAAATTTGATTTTTTTTTTATTAAGAAAGAGAAATGATAAATTTTCCCATAAGCTCCATTAAAGTAATCAAGCAAAAGAAATATAATTAGCTAAGAAAAACAAATATTTTTTTTTTTTATGAAAAAGAAAAATAATTTTAAAATTGGTTATGTTCTTAACAGGACTTACGAGATCATTTGTGGGTTTTCAAGATCTTGGTTACATGAATATTTTTTTAAAATAATTCAAAGTATAAAAAATCGAATACAATTTGCCTAGTGTTGTTTCATTTACAGATTGAAGACCTTCAAACATATTTGGGATTACGATAGCGGTTATAATTTAAAATATTTTTCGTTTAAAAATACATTAAAATAATATATTTTTTTAAAATTATTTTTGAAATCAACACATCTAAATGATCTGAAAACATTCAAAAAAATAATTAACAATTTTTTTTTAAAATTTGAGTTTTAGGTAAAAAAAAATAGCGAATATATGCTGGTTATGTCTATGAAATCACAAAGATAGTCTGTCCAATTAGTTAATGTTATCTGTTAAGAGAATAAACAAGTCATGAGTCATCAATAGCTAGCACCACGAAGGTGTGGTACCAGAGGAGCTCCACCGAAGATAAAGATGAAACCAAATTTGAAAAGACTTAATTTACAGAGTAGCAAGAGAGTTTCTGCTTGCCTTCAATGGTCGAGTTCTTTCCAGCACAGCTGAAAAAGATTCGTAGTTGTCTCTTTGAAGGGCAGAAAGCATTTTCAGCATTCAAATTACTGCTCTTGTAGCAAATGTCATTTTCAAAATCTTCAAGAGAGAATGGCTACAGCTGCACGCCTTTCTTCCGGTTCCACAGACACACACCAGGATCCACCTTCAGTCTTTTGGGTTCAGAGGACGGTAGATATGAAAATGAAAATCTGGAGTTAAGGCATTGTATAGATTAAGTAATATCAAAGAAGAGCGTCAATCAGAAATTCAACTAGTAAATTGGTTGTAGTACATTGTATAGATGAATATATATGTCCTTACTTCCACATTCGGAAATTAACATCAATAAAACAGGAATAGAAGGACTAATTAAAGCAGTGCAGACATGTTCATCATAATTAGGAATTCATTTGTTATGCAGCTCAGAAAGTGATAACAGTAAAGGCACACAGCTTACAATATGGTGGTTTCCAGGTGCGCAAATGTGCCAGTTTAATTTATGGTATTCCAATTTGTATAAAATTTTAATGTCCTCTATTTAAGGAGACAAACTAAAAGTCACTCTGGTTTTGGCAAGCGTAGAGCTCCCTGGAGTCCAGGAGGAGATAGTGGCCCCAGTCAAACTAATGGAAATAATGAACCGATGGATCGTCGAATTAGTTTATTTTCTGTAGGAAAAGGACGCAAAGAATTCAGGCTGACTAAATACAGAGAGCATGTGAACAGGATTTCGATACATTAATATAGTTATCAGGTAATATTTTATTTAATGCAAGCATCTTACCTCATCACAACGAATATGAACTCTAATTCCTTTAAGGTCATCGAGACCTATTAATTGGATGAGACCTGAACATACAGAATGAACAAGGACAGGGGAAAGGATGATATGATATTGTCATCATGATGGCGAACAGTTCCCTAGCTGTCATCAAAGCATTCAACTTCTGGCTTCTTTACTATCATATGGACTCCACACTTTTGTACTTCAAAAGAGGTATGTTTTACTTCAACAGATAGCTCCAATTCCTCTCCAGCTTTCATTGCATTCGGAGGAAGTGCAGCCAATGATATGTGGTTTACCCAAGAACACTGGTTGCTTGAATTTGTGCTCATCGTAAACAACATTATTGATCTTTTAAACAATTGAACACCGTTGCTCTTATTTCTTATAACAGCCTCTCCCCGCAGATAAGCAGATATGTTTCCATCGATGGCGCAGACAACCCAAGCAACCAGCCCTTGGATTTTATTACCGTCTGAACCTGGAGGTACATGAAATGATAATGAAGATCCTTCTCCTCGATTGCTGAACAATTCTGGCATCTCACCGTCAGCAATGACAATGTCATACTCTTCACCCTTGCATAATGCCTGTTTTAAGAAAAGCTAAAACTTTAGACCTAATTGACATTCATATGCGTGAGACTTGTGTGTGTGTGTGTTTGTGAGAGAGAGAGAGAGAGAGAGAACCTGAACAAGACTCTGCTTCAAATTATTTGATAAATTGCTCCGGTCTTCAGATACAATGACCCATCTCTTACCCATACCTTCCATACCCTTAATCTCTATTAAATTGTTGCACCCACTCACATACAGTGATGGGATTCTTTTTTAATGAATTGTCAGTCTCTCCAACGCCGAACAATTAATAGCATCCAGTTCCATTAAACTTGATGGGAGCTCCGGAACTGATAGAAGATTTGTACAGTCCTTAACCAGTAAATAGTTAAGCTTGGGAAGGAGGCCAGTGCCAGAAGGCAGATTGAAGAATTTGTTTCCGGACAAATTCAATTCTTGGAGATCTATGGAAATCTCACCTTCAGATAATCCACGATAACTCAGATCTAGTCCTCTCAATAGGCTTAAACTATTAAGAGAAGCTGGCAGCAAAACTTTGGAGGTTGAACTCGTTGGTGAAAGCCATGATGAAATTAGTGAAAGCCAAGAAGTAAACGGTGAGTCTTGCTTGCTATTGCATCCACTCAATGATAACTTTCTTAGTCTCTTCAATTGTCCAACTGATGAGGGAAGTTGCCTTATTGCAGTTTCATCAGCTAGCAGCTCAGTTAAGGATTCCATTTCACCCACGTGCTCTGGTAAATTCTCTAGCCTCGAGCACATGCTAATGTCTAGAGTTTCAAGAGATTTCAAGTTGCAAATGCTTTCTGGAAGATTATTTAGGCTGCAACATCCTTTCAAACTCAAGTGAACAAGTTCCTTCAAATGTCCAACAGACTGGTGCACCTCAGCTAAATCTCTGCAGTCTTCAAGTATTAGTCTCTCAAGTCTAAAGACATCTAGGAAGTTTGGTGTTTAGCAAACTTAGAATTGCTGAGATTGAGGATTTTCAGATTGTTGAGAAACTGTCAAAACAGTAAGGAAAATGAGAAAGAATTAACAATGAAAAAAAAATGTTGTTTAAGTAATTCAAGCTGCATGAGGAATAATTTTGTGGGGGCACGCTACATAGTCTTTACCTTCAGTTCTTTGATGTTACTGTACTGCATATCAAGAAAAACTAGAGAGTGCAGGTGAAATTTAGGTGGAAAAGATCTCAAAGAGCATCCATGCGAACAAAGCCATATAATCCCTTTGGGAAGATGTCTGTAGCATCCTTTGAGACGAACTCCATTGATTTGGAGTAATTTCAAATATTTCATGTTTTCAAATGATCCTGTTCTTAAAGGTTCAGCATTTGAAGTTTGAACATCTAGCACAAGACCCTCCACTTTTTTTGTTCCCTAACAAAAGCAAGAAATTTCAGTAGAACGACATATATCATGGTTTGGAAGTAGACCTATGCAAAATTATTTTGTTAAAATTAATTGAAAACAAGCTCAACAGGAAATACATATAAGACTTTGTGATTTTGCGCACAAGACTACAGCAATGCATCTTACCATGTTCATTTTGAGCACTTCCCATGCTTCCTCATGAAGCCAAATGCTGCTGCGTTTTCCAGGATGTTGGGGACACATTTGATAAACTATCTCTCTTCCCATGTCTCTTACTAGATCATGCATCCTTAATTGATTCTGTAAATTAACTTCTAAGAGAGACCTTTCAACAAGAATTGTTAAATTGATTTCTTGATTTAAACCATAGCGGGCATGTAGTATGGTTGACACATATTCTTTGCTTCTGCCAACGAAGAAACATGCAATACCAAGGAAATAAAATTATTACACTTCCGTTAGTATCACAAAGCAAACATGCTCATTTCTAGATGTAACCATTATTACACTTCCAGGACCAAACCTATTTTCTCCCACCAATGCTTTAACTTGATACTCGTTATCCACATCATCAAGAACAACAAGAACTCTTTTGTAACGGAGTCTTTCTGTGATTGAAATCATTCCCCTGTCTACATTATTGATCTTAACAATATTTTTTGTTTTCAAAGTATCACAAAGCAGCTGGTTTTGTAACTGAACCAAACCATTGAGGGCTTTTGAATGTTCACAGACGTTAGAAAGAAAACTACTTCCCTCAAAGATTAAATACAACTTCTGCTAGAGTTGTCTTACCTATCCCGCCCATTCCGTGTATGCCCACAATGCGACTTTCATCTGTAACAATTCCTAGTAGGGCAATAATATTATCAACGTGAGAATCAATACCCACAAGGTGCTCAGGAACATATAGATATTTCAGCTCAATATTAAATTGAAGATTTCCTTTATTACAAATTATACTTTGTGTTTATTCATTTCAGCTCAATATTGAATTGAAGATTTCCTTTATTACAAGGGATGAAACAGACTCTTGAAACCCAGGTGTCCTCATTATAGCAGAGAGCCTTTCTTCACTTTGATTGATAATAAAACTGTACTAAAACATATTAATCGTTGAAGAAACAAAATACAAAGCAGAGAAATAATTTACTACAAACAAAGCTACGAAAATTGAAAGTAACATAAGTCGCAACAATCACATACTAATTATACAAAATCTTTTGGAAAATTCTCAGCCTGTCACAGTTGTTTGAGGCATCAGATCTTCCAATGTTATTGCGGAGAATGACTTTGCCAGCGGAGGCCATCGAACTATGAGCTGCGTAGCTACTTGTCGCATGGTTGGCCTAGACTGGGGATTGGCAAGCAAGCATGCAAATGCTATTTTGATAATGTTGACAACACCTTCTGCAACTCCATTTTCAGGAAGTGGGATACGTTGGTCTATCACATCCTTCAACAATGCATGCTGGTTGATTTGTGAGCACGACGAGGAGGAAAATGCTGATGCAGAAAGAGATGAGATGAGATCACCCGGATGCATTCCCATTATCACTTCCATTGTGACCACTCCAAAGCTGTAGACATCGCACTTCTCGTTCACTCTCATTGTGTAAGCTAGCTCTGCAAAAATTCTGGTCATTGTTTCATAGTACTGGCTGTATCGTACTGCTAATATGACAATTTATTATACATAACCTTTAGAGCATCCAAAAGAGAGCATCCAAAAGTAGCCCTCCATTTTCATAGTATTGTTCTGCTTACATATACATATATATATGTTAAGAATGAAATCAAGTATGTACCTGGAGCTGTGTATCCGAAGGTGCCAGCAAATGAGGTCCAGTTGGTCGAGTCAGGCATCAAGAGTCGAGCTGTCCCAAAATCCGAAACATGAGCCTCGTATTCCAAATCTAAAAGAACATTGCTGCTGGAAATGTCTCGATGAATGATTGGAGGCGAGCAATCATGGTGCAAATAGGATAATGCATTGGCCACTCCTTTAACAACATTAAGCCTTCTATTCCAATCCAAGCTCATTGCCTGTTCTTCGCTAGATAAATTCATCTTCAAACTTCCCCTTTCTATGAACTCGTAAACTAAAAAAGAGTGCTCTATTAATGAACAAAACCCATATAACCTCACAATATTCCGATGTCGAATATCCATTAACATGCGAATCTCATTTTTAAAAGTTTTCAAATCCATAAGCTCGCCCTCTCTTGATGAGTGAAGTTTCTTCACGGCAACCACCTGACCTGTTGGCAACATGGCTCGATAAACAATTCCATTTCCCCCTTTCCCTATACAGTTATTGGAGTTGAAATTATTAGTGGCCTGGATGATAGTTTCATGTAGGATCTCTTCCTCGTAGCCCCATACTGCAAAACTGAGTGGACTTTGTCGCTCTCCTAAATAGGAAATTCTTTCTCTACTTGTTCGGTGGTGAAAGTATAAACACCCAACCATGATAAGTAGTAGAAGTAGACTGCCCAGGAGAGGAAAAAGAATCAAAATGACAATGTTGTTGCTCTTTCTCCTGCTTGTAAGAAGTGTACAAGGCTTTAGACCACTGGCATTTCCACAGAGACCACTATTATTCATAAAAGCTTCAAATGGAGCTTCAGTGAAGCCTTTGATTTTGGGGATAGGGCCCTCTAGTTCATTGTAGGAGATGTCTATAGCTGTCAAGCTCACCAAATCTACAAAAGCAGTTGGAATCAAACTGGAAAGTTTGTTGTGAGAGAGGTTCATCGTTTCTAACCGTTTCAATTGCCCAATTTGTGATGGTATCTCTCCTGCCAAAAGATTCCTACTGAGATCTAGATTTTGAAGAAAATGCAGGAAGCCTATCTCAGATGGGATGCTCCCTATGAACTTATTATGACTCAAGTTCAAATGTGATAAATCTGAGCACTCTCCCACTTGTTCTGGGATTGATCCACCAAGATTATTAGAAGCTAAATTAAGGGTACGAAGTTTAGATAGCATTTGGATTTCAAAGGGAATGACACCAAAAAGATGGTTGTTATGAAGTTTAGATAGCATTTGGATTTCAAAGGGAATGACGCCTTCAATTGCCCCAATTCTTTTGGAATTGTCCCTTTCAGGAGATTTGATGAGAGATCAATCAGTTGTAGTCTAGTGGCCTTTCCAAGCTCTGATGGTATCTCACCGGTGATTTTATTGTTTGAAAATTTTAGGCTCGCCAAGTTGTGAAAACCTCCCCATTTCCACGTAAGTTCACCAGACAAATCATTGTGACTTAGGTCCACGTAGTTCAAGTTTGGGTAGACGCCAAAATCTTCAGAAATATTCCCTGTCAATTGGTTCCAGTCAAGCCTAAATCTAAATAGACTACTGCAACTTCGCAAGCTTTTAGGGATTGGACCAGAAAAATGATTGTTGGCGGCTGTAAAATTTACAAGTAACCCACCAAGGCACAAGTCTCGTGGTAAATGGCCAGTGAAATTATTTGAAGACAATCTCAATAATTTTAGGTTTTGAAGTTGTCCTATTTCCTGAGGAACAGATCCAGATAAATTATTCCTGTTCAGATCAAGTCTAGCAAGCATAGTCATGTTCCCAATAGAAGAAGGGATGAAACCAGACAATTTGTTATCTCTGAGAAAAAGAATGGATAAATTTCTCAAATTTCCAATAGAAAAAGGGATCAAACCGGTGAGATTATTTTTATCAAGATAGAGAACGTTAAGACTTGTTAACAATCCTATCTCAAGTGGAATAGTTCCGTAGAGTGAATTGTTCCTGAGATTGAGAGTGAGAAGATTGGGGAAGGATGAGAAGTTGAAACTATGAAGCGTACCTCTCAGACCAAAATGTGGAAGGCTGAAATTCGCAACACTTCCAGAATTGTCACAAGTGATTCCAAGCCACTTGCAAGGGCTGCTGCCAACCCAAGAAGACAGGACAGCTTGGCTGTGGTTGTCATCAAGACCTGCTTTCCATTTTACGAGAGCCTCCGCTTCTTTATTACCTTCAGCAGCTACATATCTGGCAGCACCAAATGAAGTTGCAGAGGAATTAGGAGGAAAGGCAAAGAAAGAAGGAAAGCAAACTAGAAGGAGAAAAAAAAGGACTTGGAGAAACATTGAGGCTGGTTTCTGTAGGAAGGACATCATGTCTAAGGGATACGGTTTGCTATGGAAGATGAAGATCCTAGGCTCCAATGATAGGTATTTATAGAAAAAAAGAAATGGAATATTTGTTGGAATTTTTAATTACAAAATTTCCTATTAATCTTTGTTCTTATTTTACAGACTTTGACATATATACGTCAACAACAGTGACATCAGTTTTAATTGGGTGGAAGATTTGGTAAATCTTGGAAAATTCATTTCCAAGTCCTATAATTTCTAAAGATGCTTAATTGTTGGCTCTTTTGTTCAAAATCCATAGCATGTTCAAGGTAATGTATAGGAGTTCCGGACAAAATTATAAATAAATTTTAAAAAATATTTATGAAATATTTTATTATTATTTTTAAGCAATTTTTATTTTATATTTGAGATTTTTTTTAAATGAGGTCAATTTTTTTTTTATAAAACATAATTAATAAATATACTTTACTTATTCATGTTATCGTTTTGTTAAGTGGAGGTTTTGGGTCATTGCTCATGTTATCCATTTGCTCTTGCCGGCTTTGTCAAAACCTTTATTTGTTCTTCTGGTAATTTTTCTAGGATATTGTTAAAATTCATGATGTTTAATAATTTAAATTTGTCTATTAAATTTCACTTGTTTTATTTGTTCAATCTAAATATCGTTTTTTTATTCATGAAGTTGGAAATCCAATAGCCAGTAAACTCCCTTGGCCATGGGGTTTCAGAAATTTGTTTTTTATTTAGTCTAGTCGACGGAACGGGTCATAGCCAATCAAAAGTTCAGAATATCAGAAATTTGTTGCTTGTCTTTATTCTCCAATTTATATAGGCCACAAATTTATCATAAATACCTGGTCATGATTTTGATTGCTTAAGCCTTTTTAATACATTTTCGATGATTATTAAAAAAAAAATTTGACTGCTTGTGTCCAATTGTAATCAACCTTTTATCGTGGTTGAATGGTCCGAAACACAGCTTTTCTTTGCTTAATGAATCCGTCATGAATTGTCACAAGCTTCACCAGCCAATAAACTGTTATCGTGCTCCTTAGGGTTGAATTTTCAAATGGACTGATGCATCATGAAGTTGGGATTTCTGCAGTTAGTATACTCACTTGGATTATTGGATATAGATTATGATATGGTGTCTCATTATACAACTTGTTTCCCTGCTGCTACTTGTGGCTGATAATTTGTCAAGGCTTTGTAAACAATCTCAAACTAGATTATTTTAAATCCCTGATAAGTACATTAATATATATATATATATTTCTTTTACACTATTTTTTTTTTTTATGTATTTTGAGCTTATTTAAAGTTATTTTTATGAGTTTGACATCCCAAGAGACTTTATAAATTAATTGCTAAAAGATAACAATTTTTATATTTTATGTTTTGGACCTTGCTTCTTGTGATAGGTTTTTCACCGCGTTATAATTTTAGAATGTGAACGTGTGCTAAATCAAAGTTAAAGTACACATATCAAGCTTTTCATGAAGGTATTATAGAAAGAAATCCGAGTTTGTTTAGACCTCTAATCAAACCTGCAAAATCAGATATGTGTACATATCCAAGACTATAACTTTTATGAAGGATACTAATAAGTCAGATAAAATCATTTTGAAGATGAAAATCCAGACACAATCTGAAGGACGAGATTGGTCTCCTGATCTGATAAGGAAACTAACAGTGCAGAGCATCCCACTATGGCTGAGTGTCTAACATAGAAATTGTCGCACGTGTGCGGCGTCACAGCTATCACACGTCAATCCGCGCGGCGTCCGCTTGGTGATTTTTCCAATTTTGTTTGTTTTATTAAATTGGTTCGTTGGGAGTCGCCACCTAGTATTTAAATGAGAGCTACTAGGAAACCGGAGTGTATTGATCTTATCAGAGATTCACAGGTAAGGGACTGGTTGTAGTTAAGGAAGGTATTAACACTCATAACGCACCCTACCTGAGGTAAGCTGCTTCGTAGACTTGATGTGTTAAAGAAGTTTTAATTTTTTTTATCTTTTCATCGAATATTAGAAATACGACTTATGTGTAAGTTCATAATTCTTTATCCGTGAACAAATCAAAATATTAAATTCTTCTTTAATCTGTACCATTTTATCATTAAAAAAAACATTCATCAAATAAAAATACAATCACACATTCACTTTCACTATATTTTTTCCTTTTTTTTCTTTTTCTTCTCTACATCCACATTTGCACAGTACAACATATAAAAATTCAAAACTAAAAAAAAAAACATTAAACAATTTTAAAATTACAAAAATAGACCCAAAACAATATGAAATTATAGGGATGGCCTTCTGCAAGCCAGAACAGTGTTAAGCGAGGTTTCTAGGCGCGGGAACAGTGGCGGCGTGTCTTTCCCACGCGCCACCATTGCTGGCGGCGCGTGGGTTCACGCGCCACCGCAGGAAAATCCAGGTAGTGGGGGGATCTTGAGCACCTTTTTCTCCTCTTCCTTTCCTTGCCGGCGGTGACACACACCGTCACCTACACAAGAAGAAAGACACATAAGCCATCGATTTTAATCCTTGTTTAGATTTGTTTTCTCTCGGTTTGCCATTTTCTCCTTCTTCTTCAGATGGTAGGTTTGTTCTCGATCTTTTCCTTCTTCAGATCTGGCGGCTGCCGTCCGTGGCTGCTAAAGTCGCGGTGGAGATAGGCATGGTTGTCCGGTCGGCGATGTTGGTTGAAGGATATGAAGAGGTTGCTGGCTGCTACTATTTGGCTGCCGCTGGGTTCTTCGATTGTGGGCAGAGACTGTCGTTGCTGGAGGTCGGACAAAGGAGAGAAAGTTGGGTCGGTCGAGAAAGGAGAAGGATGGCGCTGAGAGGAAGGAGATCAGGGTTATTCTATTTTGGCTGCAACCGAGAGAGGGATGAGGGGAAAATGGAGGCCGATTCAAGACATGGGTGAAGGAGAAGAAACCAACGGGGTCCAAGCTGGGGGGGGAGGACAGCGGTCGTCTTCAACAGGGAAAGGGAGGCTCTGGCTAGTTGAGGGAGAAGAAAAAAAGTAAGAAGCAGGGGGGGCAGCGGCTCCTTCTTGGAGCGGATAGCTTTAGGTCTCTTTATTTTTTGTGTTTTCCTTTTTTTTTTTTTCTGGGTTGCCTCCCCCAAATATTCAAAATTACCCCCCTTTGTTTTGAGTTTTAGACCTATATTTATAGGTAAAATATTGCTCAGGCCTCAAAATTAGTCCCTTAACTTTCTTTTTTTATAAATTTTGATTTTTCTTGTATTTTTTAAAATGAGTAATATCAACGTTGACTCAATAAGAAAAATTAAGGATTTTAAAAACAACACATGAAAAGTCGAACGCATTCGAAAAACTTTTGAAAATTTAAATTCTTTTTTAGACAACGTTGAAAATGCTAAAAATGATGCAAATATATAAAAAAAACATATTTTTTTGGATTTTCGTTGTTTTTCGCTATTTTTGGATTTTTCAAAAATTTTATAAAATAGGTAGGTTAAAAATTAGATAACAATAGATGCCCCCTCTTTACAATGCTTACGAAGCAAAACTCCTCATGTTTTGCACAGTAAGCCTTGTAAAGAAAAGAAAAAAGAAAACGATCTCATTATCTTAGGCCATTTGCCCCTTTTAAAGAAAAATGGTCTATTTTCAAGGGCAACCTGCTCACACACTCATACTAGTCTATTTTCACGGGTGACATGTCCACACATACTCAAAGTGGTCTATTTTTAGGGGCAACCAGCCCACTCACTCACACTAGTCGTTTTTCATGGGCGACCTACCTACACATACTTACAATGGTCTGTTTTCAGGGGCGATTAGCCCACATACTTACACTAGTCTATTTTCACGGGCGACCTTCACACACATACTCAAAGTGATCTGTTTCTAGGGGCGACCAGCTAGCCCACTCACTCACTGTAACAATCTCAAAAAAATTCAATCAATATATATTTATTTAACTCCTACATAAGGGGTAAATGGAGAATTTTTTTTTTAATTCACTTAAATTTCTAACGAAATTTCGGTAGAGTCTCCCCTATACCGGGAAATCCCAAGTTATCGATAATTTATCCTGCATACAATTATAAGCTCACAATATTCCGATGTCGAATATCCATTAACATGCGAATCTCATTTTTAAAAGTTTTCAAATCCATAAGCTCGCCCTCTCTTGATGAGTGAAGTTTCTTCACGGCAACCACCTGACCTGTTGGCAACATGGCTCGATAAACAATTCCATTTCCCCCTTTCCCTATACAGTTATTGGAGTTGAAATTATTAGTGGCCTGGATGATAGTTTCATGTAGGATCTCTTCCTCGTAGCCCCATACTGCAAAACTGAGTGGACTTTGTCGCTCTCCTAAATAGGAAATTCTTTCTCTACTTGTTCGGTGGTGAAAGTATAAACACCCAACCATGATAAGTAGTAGAAGTAGACTGCCCAGGAGAGGAAAAAGAATCAAAATGACAATGTTGTTGCTCTTTCTCCTGCTTGTAAGAAGTGTACAAGGCTTTAGACCACTGGCATTTCCACAGAGACCACTATTATTCATAAAAGCTTCAAATGGAGCTTCAGTGAAGCCTTTGATTTTGGGGATAGGGCCCTCTAGTTCATTGAAGGAGATGTCTATAGCTGTCAAGCTCACCAAATCTACTTGGAATCAAACCGGAAAGTTTGTTGTGAGAGAGGTTCATTGTTTCTAACCGTTTCAATTGCCCAATTTGTGATGGTATCTCTCCTGCCAGAAGATTCCCACTGAGATCTAGATTTTGAAGAAAATGCAGGAAGCCTATCTCAGATGGGATGCTCCCTATGAACTTATTATGACTCAAGTTCAACTGTGATAAATCTGAGCACTCTCCCACTTGTTCTGGGATTGATCCACCAAGATTATTAGAAGCTAAATTAAGGGCACGAAGTTTAGATAGCATTTGGATTTCAAAGGGAATGACACCAAAAAGTTGGTTGTTATAAAGAAAAAGGTTGTGCAACGCCTTCAACTGCCCCAATTCTTTTGGAATTGTCCCTTTTAGGAGATTTGACGAGAGATCAATCTTTCGTAGCCCAATAGCCTTTCCAAGCTCTGATGGTATCTCACCGGAGATCTTATTGTTTGACAATAATAGGCACGTCAAGTTGTGAAAACCTCCCCATTTCCACGTAAGCTCACCAGACAAATCATTGTGACTTAGGTCCACATAGTTCAAGTTTGGGTAGAGGCCAAAATCTTCAGAAATATTCCCTGTCAATTGGTTTTGGGCAAGCCTTAATCTAAATAGACTAGTGCAATTTCGCAAGTTTTTAGGGATTGGACCAGAAAAATGATTGTTGGCGGCTGTAAAAATTACAAGCAACCCACCAAGGCACAGGTCTCGTGGTAAATGGCCAATGAAATTGTTTGAAGACAATTTCAATTCAACAAGGGATTCAAGGTGTCCTATTTCCTGAGGAACAGATCCAGATAAATTATTCTCGTTCAAAACAAGTCTAGTGAGCATAGTCATGTTCCCAATAGAAAAAGAGATGGAACCAGAGAGTTTGTTATCCTTGACATTAAGAATGGATAAATTTCTCAAATTTCCAATAGAAAAAGGAATCATACCAGTGAGATTATTTTTATCAAGGTAGAGAAAGTTAAGACTTGTTAACAATCCTATCTCAAGTGGAATAGTTCCGTTGAGTGAATTGTTCGAGAGATTGAGAGTGAGAAGATTGGGGAAGGATGACAAGTTGAAACTATGAAGCGTACCTCTCAGACCAAAATGTGGAAGGCTGAAATTCGCAACACTTCCAGAATTGTCACAAGTGATTCCAAGCCACTTGCAAGGGCTGCTGCCAACCCAAGAAGACAGGACAGCTTGGCATTTTAGGAGAGCTGTCAGCTTGGATGAGAAGTTGTCATCAAGACTTGCTTTCCATTTTAGGAGAGCCTCAGCTTCTTCATTACCTTCAGCAGCACCAAATGAAGTTGCAAAGGAATTAGGAGGAAAGGCAAAGAAAGAAGGAATGAACATTAGAAGGAGAAAAAAAAGGACACGGAGAAACTTTGAGAATGGTTTCTGTAGGAAGGACATCATGTCTAAGGGATATGGTTTCCTATGGCAGATGAAGATAGGTTTTTATAGAAAAAAAGAAATGGAATGTTTATTGGAATTTTTAATTGTCAAATTTCGTATTCATCTTTGTTCTTATTTTACAGAATTTGACATATATACGCCAACAACAGTGACCTGTAATTTCTAAATCTTAGGAAAACTCATTTCCAAGTCCTGTAATTTCTAAAGATGCTTAATTGTTGGCTCATTTGTTCAAAATCCGTATCTCATTTCTAAACTAAATAAAAAAATAAAAATAACTAAGAAGAAAATATTTTGTTTTTTAAAATCTCCTGCATCAGTTTTCTCTCCTTTAATTGAATCGGTGACGAAATAATGCTTAATTAAACGCGGGCTCTCTGAATTAATTGGAATTGCAAGGTAGAGGAATCTTTCATTCTGAAATTTCTAAATAATCTTTGTTCTACCTTTCCAAAGAATATTGTGGGTCATCGTTTCAAATTTGAGTTGTCCAAATTTGACTCCCTATTAAAGCTTCACCAACTAATTAATGAAGTACTTGGAAATTCAGTAGTTAGTATAAGATAGCAAATGTTGAATATCGGCTCAAAATAAACCGAATGATAAATTAGGAAAAATCAGAAAAAATTAGAAAAATCGCAACGTTGAAGAAGGATGAAGAAAAAAGACGAAGTCAATATATCTATGTTCTGTGTGTCTTTTTCTACAGGTAATAAAGTCTTCCACATGGTGCGAGCAAACGACCGTCTAGAAAAATCTGTCATAAGGTGCAGGCCCAGTTCATGCCTGAGCCCATTTTATATGATAGAGCGCGGCCTATAAAAATGGCCCATTATCCACTCCACTGTCACTTTTCTTTTCCTTTCTTTTCTTTGTGTCGATTAATTGATTTATTTATTTATCAAAAACTTAAAAATGATATATTCTTCCTTTAAAATATCTTGATTCAGTTATTTCTCTGAAATTTTTTATTTTAGTAATTTTCATTTTCTTTTAATAATCTTATATAAATTCATCTATTATATTAAAGAAATAGATAGATAGATGAGAGGATATTTGCTCTTAAATAAGATTCTTAAAAAAACAAATTTTAAAGCAATATTTTAAAAAATATATTTTAATATTTAAATTTAAAATTGTTCAAACATAACCCTATAAAAGTTTGGAGAAACATATTAGATTATAATAAAAAGATATTTGTTTTATATGGTTTTTTATAAATTTTAGATTTTTTTTGTAAATATTTTTTTATTTTTTTATATATTAATATTAAAAATAATTTTAAAAAAATATATTATTTTTATATATTTTGAAACAAAAAAATGATTATAACAATGCTCATTTGAAAATGTAGTTCAACCTGTATTTTTAAAAATTTTAAATTTATTTATTTAAATTTAATATTTTTTAAGTATTTTTAAATTATTTTAATATATTAATTAAAAAATATTTTTTTTAATATATTTTAAAAATATATGTATTTTAAATCATAATAATCTCAAAGTAAAGTTAAGCAAACATCTTTGACGAGGCAGATCATTAGTGGCTACCAGTCCTCGAGTAATGACACTTGCACGGACTGATTAACTGATTCCATTCCATGTCTGTTACAAAAATGGCGGGAATATGCTCTCTGAATCCAACAACCTTAATGACTATTAAGGTAACAAAGCAAGGGACTCGCCCTTCAAATTATTCATTCTGTCGAAGTTTCAATCTTCAAGTTGAATTTCTCTCTTCTTTCTAGCCAATTTACTAGCATTAATTTTGCAGAGAATTCATGGAATTAGATGCTGCTCGGGAGCAACAGATAATGAAAAGAAGAGCCAAACTAGAACTAAAACCCCACAGATTTTGAAATTGGTTGTAAGTGGGGTCACAGAGCTTTTAAGGGTTTTCTCCTTCTCAGGCAAAGAGAGGTATCTTCCTTATTATTCTCCCCTCTTCAATTGCGTTTTCTGGTTGTTTATTGGGAAGATGTCCGGAAACAAACAAAAAGAAACAAAACCCTCTTCCAAAATTGCTTCTTTGAAATGTTGTTCTTCGTGTCGAAGATGAATTATGACGATGACATGTCAAAAGGATGAACTTCGATTATGTTTTTTTTTCTTTTTCTGAGAGGGGACAAGGCCCAAATCTATGAATCTTAAGTGGTTATGTGTGTGTAGTTTAGGGTTTTGAGAAAAAATTGGAAACCAAACAAAGAAACACTAAGCCCTCTTTGAAAAAAATTGCTGCTTTTGGATGCTGTACTTCGTGGGAAAGAAAATTGATGACATTGGCAACATAAATATATGAACTTTTAATTAGAGTTTTGTTTCTTGTTATGAGGTGTAATTTTCGTAGATTTTTAGGGATTATGCTGTGTGTGTGTGTCTGAATTTTCAGGTTTTGATTGTTAATTAATTGTTTATTTTCTCCTTTTGGTTCTGTAGATTAGAGAAAGTGAACAATAAAGATAGAGATGAGATATCTGTTTCTGGTATTGATGACGTTATAATGATCCTCAAGTCTGATTATGAGAATGCTTATTTCGTCACAGGTATTTATCTGCTCATTGACTTTTCTACTGATTGTTTGGTTGCTTTCTTGATTTCCCCTCTCAGTTGAGTGAAGTTTGCATTTTGGGAACCAAGATAAAAATTGGGTTATGGCCTTTTCTTGCAGCTAAGTCTACTCGTGTTTTTACTTTAATGATTAAAATTAAGTTATCTTGATTTTTTTATTTGTGAAATCCGAATTAGGTGTTGTTCATTAACTTTTTCCTTCCTGTCTTTAGTGTGCTGGTGTTACTGATTTTGGATTTCTTGGTTTGATTTGAAAGGACTTCATCTCCCTGCATTTTTTTAAGAACAAAAATCAGCTATGCTGTGCCCTTTGTGTTCCTTCCTTTACCTATCTGATTGCTAATTTGATGATAACTGCTGGTTGTGTGTTATTGGGTTAATTTCTATGGAATGAGATTTCTTGATGGCTGTTGGTTTCTATGGAGTGGGGATGCTCTTCGCAAGGTTCTTGACATTTTGTCTATTTAGATCTTGCCACAGACCATTTTCTTGCTGCTGAATGACCTTCTCTCTTGTTCCTATATGTTTTTTTGTCATTGTTTGTGGGCTGTAGACTTTTTGTTTTTGGATATTACTCTTCTTTCCTGTTTTGGGTTACAGCCACGTCCTTTGTAGCCTTGTCTGGTTTTGGATTGAACTTTCTTTTTCATTCAGGCTTAACAAAAACGCACCTTGTTCATCAAAAATGAAATAGAAAAGAAAAAACAAAACCTCAGTTTTGTTTGCATTTTATTCTCAAGCAAAAGTTTTGGGATTGCGTTGGATATGATTCCATGAAAATCCCAACCCTGCTCTCACTAGAAGATCCAGATAACTACTCCTTTAGCACCAAAATACTCATACTGATGCCTGTTTTAATTAGTGCTTTATTATTTATTAAAAGCAGGGGTTTTCACGTCAGCGATTTATGATGAAGATTGTGTCTTTGAAGATCCAACCATTAAATTCCAAGGTATAAACCATTGAGCTTTTATGTGATTATACATCTTCAGCAGTTTCATTTATGTCAACTCATCAGATACTGAGGAGTTCCCTACCAGATCTGAAACTATATTCAATCAGATTCTCGTCTCTAATTGTTCCATGATGTGCTACATCGTTGATGAAGTCTATAATAGTTTGCTTGCATTACTTGGAATTCAATCTTCATTCCCCTTGCTTTTTGATCAGGTACTAAGTTGTATTCACGCAATTTGAAATTGCTGGTTCCTTTCTTCGATAGTCCATCAATTGGATTACAAAACATTGAGAAGGTAAACATACTCTACAAACTTAAAATTGATTTCACAGTAAATAAAAACTGAATATTCACATAAAGTATCAACTTTATATCATGTCATTTGAGCCGATCCCGATATATTTGACAGTGAGAACTATTTTAGGAAACATAAAGTTAAATCATCACCCCAGCTTATAGTCCAAACAGCATAGTTTGGGAAATTTAGTGTAGTGATTGAGAACTGGCTGGATAGAGCTGTTTTTATTTAATAACTTCTCTTGCCTGTATAGAATGTCAAGTTCTTTGATCAATTGCCCAAACTCAACATACTACTTTGAAATCTGTCATAAAGTTCATGTTTTGCCTCAAGTGTTTCTGTGCTTACTTTTAAGGAAATTTTGTTAAGGGTTTTGTACAAGAATATACCCCCTTGGTTTCACTCCCTTCAGCCGAATCTCTTGTTCACTCTTTATAATCTTACGTTCTTAGGATTTTAAGGCCCTTTTGGGCATTTTGTTTTGTGATTTGGCTTTACGTGGTCCCTGTGCTTAAGCATAAGTTTTTCCTCGCTTTGCTTTATTATATAATCATGCTAAAATACATATCACTTACCATACCATATACTTCCACGATGCTTATGTTATAAATCATTTATTGGAGACAATGATTTATAGAATTATCAGTAAATTTCTGGATATAATTGAGGACACTACAAATTTGGCTTAAAAGGAGTTTAGGGTTGCCCAGACCTTAAATTCTTGGTACATGTACAAGACTTGGTTGGCTTCATCCATTAAAAATGAGCAGCAGTGCTTGGCCCTCCTCCAAGCTTGCTTGTAACGGATTTGGTACTTCTTATTGTTCACAAAATAATTCTCAGATCTACATTTTACTGCAGCATTTCTTCAACTAACACTCCTTGGTTCCATACTTGATCCCACATGCGCTTTTTTAGGCAAATGCATTTTGACAGTTTGCTATTGTAGTGCTGTAATCTAAGCTGCACAGAGGATTCTTCAAGAGTTCAGTGTGGAGAACTCTGTCTAGTTGATAGTTTAAGTTTTTGTAGCATGATCAGTGTGGATTCATAGTTTAAGTGCAGATGCATGGGATGTGCAGCAATTCTTGGTATATCCCCTTCTAGCAGCCTCTCATGCTAGTGCTCATGTTTTAGAACATCTTAGGTTGTAGTAGGAGATTATATCTGGACTTGTTTTCTCTATTGATTCTGATTAATCACTCCTACCATCACCACCATATAGGGGATGAGAGAATGGAAGATGGAAGGTATCCCATGGGAAACCGTGTGGACAAACGCATAACAAGAGTTGCTGTCTAACAATCTGCTCTTTGCTAGTTTATAGTTCTAATATGCCCCAAGGGGGGGAGTCTGAACTGAAGAACACATGCAACTATTTCCTTGGCTTACATCCTCCTTGAGCTAAACCTTTTCCTTTCCTACATGGAACTATTCACTATTTGATGTTGCTGATAACAATGCCCAATAATATGACTTTGCATGCAGGGCGTCAATTCCGAAACATATTTTTTGCTGGCAAGATGGAAACTAAGGTGCTTAAATTGGTTTTGATGAAATCTCCCTTTTCTTTATTGATGGTTTTTATTTGGAATTTCATTTTTGCTTGTAGTGGTTCTTAAAATAGCAAAGAGAATTTTGCCTCGAAAAGAAGAAGAGTTTTGCTCTTGAAATGTTCTGTTTGCATGAGAAATCTAATTATAAGGTTGTCTTAATCTTTTCTAATTTGGAGAAGGGTTATCGATCAGGCATCGATTGAAATTTAACCGCAGTGAATATGTGAATCTGCATAAGCACTGTATGTGCATGTGTCCAGTAGGTCATATGCTACTCTTCAAATCAGGAATCCCATAGATGGTTATTTCACTGTATGTTGCCTTTATAGGTCTTCCTAAATCAATTGTTAGTCTTGTCAAGCTTTTCATTTTATATTTCACACCATCCACCATGGCTCCTGCTTAATTACTGTACTAACCAGTTCATCTAATCTGCAGAACATACCTGAAATTCCCATGGAGGCCTCTCATTTCAATCGACGGAAGCACAGTCTATGAATTAGATAACAAGCTTAAAGTGAGATGAAACCTTCTGCTTTTGGCAATATTATTTCTTATGACATGTTTCTATATCGTGGCTCCATTATTAATAAGGGGTTGCAACTTTCCATTTGACAGATTGTTAGGCATGCTGAGAGCTGGAATGTTTCTGCACTTGAAGCTATTGGTCAGATATTC
This sequence comes from Populus alba x Populus glandulosa, assembly GCA_033617975.1. Lineage (NCBI taxonomy): Eukaryota > Viridiplantae > Streptophyta > Magnoliopsida > Malpighiales > Salicaceae > Populus > Populus alba x Populus glandulosa. Next base: position 2,506,777 of record CM066155.1, on the reverse strand, counting down.
ACCCCTAGCTTTGATAGACCTGGTAAATGAATTTGAGAAAACGTCTGGAAATCTAAAGCTGGTGTAATCAGATCTCTGCAATTTATTAAAAAGTTCTTGTGGTTTTAAAGACAATGTAGACTTTCGTATGGATTAAGTTAGCAACCATCTGCTCAAAGCAACTCTATGGTTGGATGGAAAAAAAAATGAAAGGTGTTCCTTTGCCGGGACTTGAACCCGGGTCTCTATCCTAACCAACTAGACTACAACGGATTCTGCTAGATCTCCTGTGGCAACTAAAATACAACTCTTATTGAAATTGCATGGTGTTTTGTGGAATAAAAAACACAAAAATCACCGCATGTTCTCTTGCTGATAGAGCATGAAATGTGACAGACGGCTGGAGCAGGAGGCAAAGAGAAAGGCTGAGGCTTGTTAAGAGCGAGCTAGCGCTGTTATTAGAGCTGGGATTTGCTTCTATTTCCATGGATTGGAGTAGTGCTGTCCCCCAGAACACCATATTTTTTGCTTGTATGTTTTCTTTCGAGGCTGGCTAGATTATTATAAAGGACAAAAGGTATACTATTGCAATGATGGTAGGAGCATGGCCACCAAGCACAAGAAGAATATTTGCGTTGTGCGTAAAAGTAGTAATGAGAGCTACTCGTGTTTTGGCGCAGAAAGTCTTTCATCACCTTGATGACAAAAAGGAACCAACCTCCTTGAAATTTTCTGTTCTTGTTTGGAGTGAGAGTCTGGGAATCCTAGGTGCTGTGGTGGTGGAGATGGCGGTGGTGCATGCGCGCATGGTTACAATATTCCCTTGCTTTTCAGTTGCTGGTCATGAATCATAGGTCTTGGTGCCCTGTTTCTTCCTACTTAACGACGGGATTGAAAGAAGAAGGATATAATTTCCAGTGAAAAGGGACTGATGATTGCTTTCCTCTAGTCTCTTTCGTTCTTAAAATACTCTAGAAAGATTTTTAATCAGTTAGTTATGACAGGGTCCATCAACTGGAAGCCTTTAGGCGAAGGTACTTGTGTAACCTTTTTGAGCTATGATTTTTTATCTTAAGAGCTACTTAATCAGTTATTTTTCCTAAAGTTTCAATCACATCCCTGCAGATGTTTCTAATGGAGGAGCAAAAATATTCAGCAGAGAAGTTGCACGCATTTCTTTCGGTTCCACTGACACACACCAGGATCCATCTCCAGTCTTTTGGGGTTAGAGGACGGTAGATAAGAACATGAAAATCTGGAGTTAAAGAATAGTAAATTGGTTGAAGTACTAGCTGATGAATATTTCCTCACTTCCACATTCGGAAATTCACATCAATAAAACAGGAATAGAAGGATTAATTAAAGCAGTGCAGTCATGTGTTCATCATAATTAGGAATTCATTTGATATGCAGCTCAGAAAGTGATAACAGTGAAGGCATACAGCTTAGAATATGGCGGTTTCAAGGTGCGCAAATGTGCCAGTTTCATTTGAAAAGGGGACAGCATTATCTTGCGAGTGTTGCAAATGGAAAGGTATTTTCATATCGTTTTGTGTTATAAACATTTAAAAAGAGGAGAAATAGATTTTAAATATTTTTTAAAATGCAAAAAAAATTAAAAATGAATGTAGGGCAAATTGGTCAAATAAACAAGTCTTTGGTAGCAAGAACTAAATCCTAGCAGGAACAATTATGGCAAAAATGATTTCTAAGAAACTATTAAGAGTAATTGAAGAAATTAGAAGATGAAAGAACAAATTGAATAAGATGGCAAAGTTTATGTAAACCCTGACTTGAAAATTTAAATCCATGAGTTTAATGACGTGATTTTAAATCAAAGGATAATGAATTTAGATCAAATTTAAATTAAAAGATGAAAATCTACAATTTATATAATATGGAATCTTGGACGAGTAATAATAGAGATTGATAATAATATATACACAAACACACGTATTAATACATAAATATGCGAGATAGGGGTATTTATGTAATAAAAAAGGAAAAGCAACCCCTCCCTAACTCTAAGAAGGCCGACAGCAATGTGACAGGAGGGGAGAGATGATATTTCTTATTTCCTTCTAAAATTCTTTTTCTCTCTCAAATCCAAGGCATTAAAGGTGGATTAGGAGGTTTTAACAAGAAGATCAACTAGGTTAAAGAATCCTGGAGTGAGATGTTAGGGTTGAGGAGAGAAAGTGTCAAGCTTGAAGGAAGAAGGATATTTTTGGGGAAATTGGGCAAATTGTGATTTATTAATAGTGGTAAGGTATATTTATCCAAGGCATTTTTGTTATGAAATTGTGGTGGAATTAAGAATCCCCAATTTATGCAAGGATTCGCTCTAAACCTGCTGCATTTATGCATTTTTGTCATAGCCAATTTAAAGGCTAAACCTGCTGCATTCTCCACATAACTGCTGATGTTTGAACTGTTACGCAGTGGATAGTGAATAGAAAGAAATCAAGCCCTAAACCTACAACTAAACGGTAAAAAAAGAAAATATTTTTGATAAATTTTAAATGTTAATAGTTTTAAAGTGTTCTGATAAGTAAGCTAACAACACTATTTATATTAGTTTTAGATATAAATCCTAATTATTATAAAAAAAAAATATTGATAAATATACAACTATATCAGATCTAACTACATCATCCTATAATTAATAAAAATAATTATTTAAAAAATTATTTGATACACAATGTATATGGAATGGAAAGAAACCAAGATTTCTTACATTTTAAAATTATTATTAAATTGCAAAAAAAAAAAAACCCGCCTTTTGATAAATTCTAAATGTTGATAATTTTAAATTGTTCTAAAATAAGCTAGAAAATACTATGTATGTATAGTAGTCTAAGATCTGAATCTGAATCTCTGAAATTCATATTGAAAGTTAAACAACTAATATATAATCCAACTAATTCCTTAAGAAAATTATACAATAAAAATCATTTGATATGCGTCCGGTGTCGATTATACCTTGCTTGATAAAAAAATTGGATGCATGGCACACTTCTTTACAATAGTATCATCGCCTGGCTTGACAGACACTTCCAATTCGTCTCCACCTTCTATTGCACCTTGAATCCTGCTAAATGGGATATAGATCACCCAAGAATGACCTCCATCTTCACCTTTATCCCATGAAGAAATGTCCAAGCATGGTCGTGTATAAAACAATTCATTATCATCTTTCTTTTTTCTGATAGAAGCAGAACAAAGAGAACACCTCCATCTCTTGGCTGCATAGACAGTCCAAACAATTAGTCCTGGACCTAAACCAGCTGAAATGGGTGGCATACGAAATGTTGAGGAAGATCTATCTCTTTGATACTCCATAAACCAATGCGGTACATCGCTACCCGGGAGAACAACGTCAGGAAGCTTTCCCTTGGACAAAACCTGAAGAAGAATCTCCTTAAAATTGTTTGACAAATTGTAACAGTTTTCCATGCGAATGACTGGTTTGTTTTCTACACTCTCCAAGCCTTGAATCTCAGCTAGTTTTCCACAGCCACCCAGTAACAGATCCGGCGCTGTTTTTGACTGAATTGACACCTTTTCCAATGATCCGCAATAACGTGCCACCAAAGCTCTTAAACTCGAGGGGATCTCTGAGATAAACCGAAGATTTCCACGCCATGACAGGTCCAGTTTCTCTAGCTTCGCAAGGTTGCCAATGCCGGCAGGCAACTCGGAGAAATAATTTGCTGCCAAATTCAGATCCTGGAGAGAAGATAAACTCCCAAGATTGATGGAAATATCATTGTTAGATAAATCGCGATAACTAATATCGAGTGTTGTCAATGAGCTTAAACCAGAGTGGGAGGGTGGCAGGAAAGGGTGTTGCTTGATAACAAGCACTTCTTCTTCCGAGTAAACGGCTCGCTTGGGACCCATGTGTCCATGCACCAATAACTTTTTGAGCTTCTTCAAAAATCCAGTGGTAGAGGGTAGATGCTGAACTGCGGTTTCATCTAATAGAAGATCAGTTAAGACTCGCAAATTACCCAATCCCTCTGGCAATTTCTTAAGACTAGTGCAGCGCTTCAGGTTCATAGTTTCAAGAGATTTCAACTCAGCAATGCTTTCTGGAAGATTCTTTAGCCTGGAACATCCCTTTAAATTCAAGAAAACAAGTTTTTTCAATTCCCCAACAGATTGGTGAATATCAGCTAAACTTGCACAATTTTCTAGAAACCAGGGAGTCCAGAGAAGTTTGGTGTTTTAGCAAAGAACCTAGAATTGCTGAGATCGATGACTTTCAGATTGTTTAGACACTGTCGAAGCCAGAAAAAAAAAATTTCGAAGTGAGCAAGGGAATAGAAACATAAGTTCCACTAATACAAACTATTTTATGGAAACAAAAGACTTATCATCTGCTTCATACCTTGGTCTCCTCCTTCCAGAGTTCTCTGATGTTGCTGTGCTGCATGTCAAGAACAACTAGGCTGTCTAATCGAAATTTGTGTGGTAAGGTTTCTAAAGAGAATTTATGCCAGCAAAGCCATATCAATGACTTGGAAATATGTTCGTAGTGTACGCGGACTTGTCCTCCACTGAATTTGAGCAACTGCAAAGATGTCATTGGCGCAAATGATGTGCTTGGAACTACATCTTTTGATGCTTGAGCGTCTATCACGATACCCTCCACTACCTCTGTGCCCTAAAAAACAACAAGAATTAAACAGGGAACAATAGATTATTAGCATGGGAAAGCTTCTGTGGAAAAAGTTTTCATCAAATGTTGACTAAACGAAGAACAATTAGTTATTACCGAACAATATTTATCGAGTACAGCCATTATATCTTCGCGATGCCAAAGTCTGCTACGCTTTCCGGGATGGTTTGGAGCCATTTGATGAATGATCTCCCTTCCCATGTCTCGTAAGAGATTATCCATCTGTAACTCATTCTCACTGTTGACTGTTAAAAGGGATCTTTCCCTGAGAATATCAAAACCCATATCTGGATAAAAACCACGACCATCAAGTATTGTTCTCACGTAATCTTTATCCATACCATTAAAGAAACACGCAATATCAAGGAACATACCCTTCACTTCACCATCCAAATCATCCAAACTAGTTATAAGTTGCATCTGAATTTGATGTGGAAGATGTTTTTGCAGTTTCTCTATAAAACTTCTCCAGTGAGTGATCTTTCTTTTAAACAAATTAGAGCCTAGGACTTCAAGAGCCAATGGAACTCCACCAACATAATCAACTACAACTTGAGACAGCTCAACATATTCTTTCATTGGATGGGGCATCTTAAAGGCATGCCAACTGAAAAGTTGAAGAGACTCATCATTGTTCAGTCCTTTTGCGTGATATTTTTTTTCCACTTCAAGTAGTGTGAGTAAACGTTCATCTCTAGTTGTAATTACTATTCTACTTCCAGGACCAAACCAGTCTCGCTCTCCTGCCAATCCACGTAAATGTTCCAATTGATCAATATCGTCGAGAATAACAAGTACCCTTTTACGGCAAAATTGGCTTTTGATGCAATTGATTCGTTCATCATCATCACCGTGAAGCCAAATATTTCCATCGAAAGCATCACGAAGAAGCTGTTGTTGTAATTGAAGTAGACCCGTGTGTTGATCTAACCTCTCTCTGATATTCAAAAGGCAACGACTTCCTTCAAATTGATGACAAATTTGGTTAAAAACAGCTTTTGCTATGGTTGTCTTCCCTGTTCCTGGCATCCCATAGATTCCCACAATTCGAACTTCATTTGTACCAACACATAACATGGAAATGATATCTTTGACTTGAGAATCAATACCTACTGGAAATGTGGCAACTTTCATGTATCTGGGATTCAATTTACTCAAAACTTCTTCGACAATCATTTGAATTAATTTTGATTCATGCCTGTGCATAGTAAAAGAAAGTCATCACTCATCAATGAAACATAAGCTGATTAATTTGGAAATAAGATTGTGAATATGATGCTAGTTTAAATTACAAAATGTAATTGGAGTAAAAGTTATAAGCATCTGCGATCGATATAGGGAAAAGAAAGAAGTACCCATTTGCGATACTGTGAAGATCAAACCCAGATAATGTTCCAGCCTCCACAAGAGCTTTTCTCCACTTTTGGACCTTCTCCATTTCTTCCTTAAAACGTTCTTCATGTCTATCAAAGGCTTCAGCAAAACTCCTTTTCTGTTTTCTAATATCAGAAGGATCAATATCATAGAAAACTGGTAGAACAATCTGACCAGCTGTTTGTCTGCAATCAAGAATCTCTGAAAGTTCATCAAGACACCAAGTGGAGGAAGCATAGCCCTTAGAGAAAACCACTATCGAAATCTTGGACTCTTTAATTGCTTTGAGGAGGTGTGAGGAGATTTCTTCTCCTTTAGGAAGTTCATCTCGAAATGGATGGATTCCTGCATTTTGTAAGGCAGTGTAAAGATGATCCGTAAAATTCTTGCGAGTATCTTCACCTCTGAAACTTAGAAACACATCATAATGCCATCCAGGTCTAGGGAAAGAAGAAGACATGAACATATAGCAGTGGTTTCTGCAGGTCAGAGAGAGGGTGGGGCAGTGTGGTTGCTTGTTACTGGTGTGGAAGAGAGGGACGCCGACGATGGTAATGATTCGGTCGTTCTGAGATTGCTGGTTTGGCCTGAAAGGGAGTTGACGCTGTGTTTTATAGCGTGTTCGTCTTTGTGGTAAAAAAAAATAAAAAACTGCGGCAAAATTAGTGATACCCATCGATAAATTAGAAAGACTCAAATTGGTGAGACCATTAATAAAGTGGTGGATGACAACTTTTCCTTGTGAGATTAATGTGATAGCTTTCTCTTTTTTTTTTTAAGTTTGTTTTTTATTTAAAATTATTTTATTTATTTATTTTATTGTATTGATATTAAAATAAATTTAAAAAATAAAAAAATTATTTTAATATAATTCTAAATAAATAAAAAACATTTTAAATTGTAAGCACAAATATATTTTTCAAGAGACTTCAGCATGATAACCTTTTGTTTTTTCTTTCTATAGTTATTACACAAACCATATACACCGCAATTATATAAATGATGTGTGGTTCCATGTTCACAGTTCATGAATGCCGGCCCGAAGCCTTATCAAATGAATTATATACATAATTATAAAGTTGCAGCAAGTTTAATAAAACAATCAAAATAACATTTTAATGCTGTGTTGCTCTAAATATGATATATTAATAATTCAATGCTCAATAATAAAATTCAAAATTATAAAAGTAATACATGCCATTTTTATTCATTTTATTATTAAAATGATCACTTTTAAAATTGTTTTAATCTACTTTTCATTCAACAATAATTTTTATTATAATTTTAATCAAATGTATATTTTAAATTCAATCACCTAATTTTTTTAAAATTTATTTTTAAAAAAACTGCAAGATTATAAGCTCCACAATTTGAAACACGTTTTTAATTTGGTGAAAGAGAGCAGTGTTCATTTTGTTAAGACTTTAAATCATCACAGCCTTTGACTTTCAGGGGATAGCATATGGTAGCTTGTTGATTAATAATAATACTAAAACGTGCAGTTAAAGTGGGAGATGTGGCCACTTTTTTTTTTGTATTTTAAAAATGTATTTTAAAAATATTTAAATATTTTTTTTATTTTTTTGTTATAAATTAATATTTTTAAATTATTTTGATGTGCTGATATCAAAAATAATTTTTAAAAAATAAAAAAATATTATTTTAATATATTTTAAAATAAAAAACACTTTAAAAAGCAATTACAACAATGTTCAAATTAGCATCGCTTTGCTTGGGAATCAGCCTAATAATTTATTAATTTATAATTTAACTTGAGTTAAAACTCAAAATTAAATTAGATATAAATTAATCACTACAATCCAGTTGACTTTATATAGGTAAATTGGAGAATTGATCTGCACGAGCAAGACTAAATTTGATTTTTAAATTTCTAAATAGTGTGAACGTTATCATGTTGGTGAAGAATTTTGTGCAAAGTTTAGGAACATTTTGATTAATTGAATCCAGCTACTAAAGGTTGATTTGTATTATGTAGTTAGCTACAATCCCATTTTTTATGCGGTTAAACATGCGTTTGGTCAAATTTCCAAAAAAAAAAAAAAAATTGTTGCTAAAATTGAGTACGGTTTGTACTTTTTGGATCGTTTTGATGTGCTGATGTTAAAAATAATTTTTTAAAAATAAAAAAACATCATTGGCATGTATTTCAACATAAAAAGCTATTTGAAAAGCAACCGCTACCACACTGTCAAACACGCTTTTTATTTCTCTCACACCCACCCTTTCACTCGCACGATTAAAGTATTGGTTTGAGTTCTTTTTTAAATTGGTTTAATTTCTTTTTTTAATTTTAAGAGGTTACTTAACTGGTTAGATTTTGGATTTACTTTTTAATGATCACGAATTTGAGTCCTTTCAAAATCACTAGAGACTTACATGGTCATTAACTTCAAGAGTCATAGGATTAGTTGAGGAGCGCACAAGTTGACTTGAATACTCATATTAATATATAAAAAAGTATTGATCAGACCATTACTATTAAAAAACAAGTTTGATAATGTGATTATTACAGAATTTTAGTAGAAGGTTGTAAGCCTCGATTTGAAGATCAATAAATATATGTTGATAATGTAATTTTTTATTAAAAATAATAAATTAAAAAGAAAAATTATTGTGATTTGAAATAAAAATCTATAGTAAATTAATTTAAAATTCAGATGAAATAAAATAAGAAAATTGGTTAAATAGTAATAAATCACACAACCTTATTGTAAAGGAATAATTTTTGTAAATATAGAGTAAGGATATTTAGAAAAATACAAGGGAATCTCAAACAAATTAATATATAATTACACACAAATAACACTAATTGTTGGTATAAATTATATGTGTTATGACACAGTTTTTAACCCAAAGAAAAGGAAGTACAAGGGAAACATTTTTTTTATCATGAACAGGGACGAATTGAAGATATTGACTATTTAAATAAATATAGCAACAACCTAATCAAGTATTACTGTATTTGTTTTGTAATTAAATTAAAAGTTTCACTATCTGTGATATAAAAAATAGTCAATAAATTAAAAGGTGTTTGGATTGAGAAAAATTAAAGTCCACACGTCATCACATGCACATTAGATTTGCATTAGTGATGAGTTGCATAATGTCCTCAATGCGGCGGTGTTGACGGGCCGGCGCCGACCCCACATTCTCTCTTAGCTACCTGGGCTTCAATTATTTAGCGCCACTGCGCTTCTCGTGATTTTAATTAATTAATTATTATAACCGTCTCTCCTAGCACCATTCATGTTAACATATAACCCCTTCATGAATATAAAGTTGATAGTCAGATTAATTGTATTTTTAGAATTGTGATACCTATTGTTTTTTGAAATTTAATATTAAAATGATATAAAAAATCATTTAAAATTAAAAAATTAAAAATTCTCAAAAAACACTTTTTAATTGAAAATATCATACACTCATCTCGCACATTCATCAATTAAGTTGATAAAAATCGTGTTTGTTTGAAAATGTAGTTGTAGTTATTTTTTAAAATATTTTTTGTACTGAAATGTATCAAAATAATATTTTTAAAAAAAATTTATTTTTGAGATCAGCGCATCAAAATAATCTAAATTACATAAAAAATATAATTTTTATCGTATTTTTAAATAGTGTATATACACTGTTGTATAAAAGTCAGGCTCGCATAATTAAACAACATGCATCAATGTCTTTTATTTTAACCCATAAGTCAAAGGTTAAAAGAATATATTTTAATTAATAATGCGAATATCTAATAAAATAAAATTCATATACCCTTTTTTATTTTGATGAAAATGTCCTTTGAATTATCAACCGAGAAAATAGCCAAATGATTTCTCGAGATTTGAATCTAGGCCAAAATACTAATTGCTAAAAATTTGTATTTAACCAAAAAGATTAAAAATAATAATAATAAAATAATACAACACATTGCCTACTATCACCTAGAATCTGAACACTAATGTGCTAGTAGAAAAATGAGGAAAGAAGATTTTTGGCTTTTAAAACTCACCTTCAACTATTTTTATTCAAAAACACATATCACTACAAGATTTAACAGTTTTACCGACGGAATTTTTCCGTCGGCGTAAGACACATACTCCATCGGTAATTAATTTACCGACGAAATCACCGATGGATAATTTCCGTCGGTGAATCTTTTGTCGGTAATTTTTTGTCCGTCGCTAAATCCGTCGGTAATAATATTACCGACGGATTTACTGGCGGAACAGACGCGTCGGTAATTTTTTTTTTATTACCGACGGATTTACCAACGGATTTACCGACAGAAATTTCCGTCGGTAAATCCGTCGGTAATTATTTAAAAACATTTTTAAAAAAATTCATTTTATAAAATTATAAAATAATTAAATTAACATAAATCAACATTGTATAATATATACTCAAAATGCTTGGAAAAAAGAATAAGAAAATCAACTCAAAAAAATAAAACAAAAAAATTAATTCAACTAAAAAAATTCATATGAAAGAAATGAAGTTGCAATTGCGAAAAATTTAAAAATCCTATAAATGAATCAACTAAAAATTGATCTCATGTGAAAAAAAAAATCTCACAACAACATTTATACAATTATTATAAACAAAATCAATTAAAATTAAATAAAAAACAAATATAGTGAAAAAATCATGAAAAAATAAGAAAAAAGAAAAATCTTACCTTAATATACTTGCAAGTGAAGCTAAGGAAAAAACAATTCGTAAAGCATATTAATTAAAAAAAACTAAGAGGATAAAAGAAGAAAGGAGAAGAAGACATACCCGAGCATGGAGGAAAAGAGAAGGAGATGAGAAGAGAAAAGAAGAGAAAGAAATAGATATTGATGTTTTTTACATATAGTGAAGAAGAAGAAGAAGAAGAAGAAGAAGAAGAAGAAGTAGAAGTAGAAGTAGAAGTAGTAGTAGAAGAAGAAGAAGAAGAAGAAGAAGAAGAAGAAGTAGTAGAAGAAGCAGTAGAAGAAGAAAAGAAATAATGAGTCTGTCTCTTGTGAAATAAGCGGATTCAGGTTTTTTATTGGGGCGCGTTACCGACGGATAATTTAATATTAATAATTTTTAATTATTCCGTCGGTAATTCCGTCGGTAATATTTAATTTAAATTTTCAATTTCGTAAAAAGTTTTCAGAAACCGCCAAAAATTACCGATGATTTTTTTTGCTTTGTTTTCAATTCCGTTGGTAAAAAATGACACGTAGTCATTTTTTTTTGCTTTGTTTTAATTTTTTTTTCCCACGGTAATTCCCTCGGTATATACCGAGGGAATATTTCCGTCGGTAAAATCCCTCGGAAATTTACAGACGGAAATATTCCCTCGGTATTTCCGTTTGTATTTATTGATTTTCTGGTAGTGTGCCACGTGGTGAAATCCAATAAAAAAATATATTTATTTTTTTATATAATTTTTTTCAAAACAATTTTGTTTTTATTTATTTTATAAAAAAAAATTAAAGTTAACATGGATTAACTCATATGGGTTAACTCTCGTAATGATATTTTACTCTAGATTGATCATCAATTTGAGTTTAATAACCATGAGCTTAATTAATTGAGCAATTTGCAAAGGCAACAATGAGAAAAATAAATCATGAATATTGAGTTGATGAAACAATAAGTTTTTGGATAAATTAAATCTTCCTTTAGGTATCTCTGTGAATTTTTATTTTTGATGTAAACAGTCACTGAGAGCTGCTTTCTTGCGCTAAAGGAAGTTAAAAAGTAACATCATGAATCTTTGGATAAGTCAAATTTGGACACCCCGAGACCAATTAATTGATTTGGAAAGGTAGAACAAAGATTATTTAGAAATTTCAGAATGAAAGATTCCTATACCTTGCAATTCCAATTAATTGAGAGAGCCCGCGATTAATCAAGTATTATTTCTTCACCGATTCAATTAAAGGAGAGAAAACTGATGCAAAAAATTTTAAAAAACAAAATATTTTTTTCTAACTTATTTTTATTTTTATTTTATTTAGTTTAGAAATGAGCTACAGATTTTGAACAAATAAGCCACAGATTTTGAACAAATGAGCCAACAATTAAGCATCTTTAGAAATTACAGTACTTGGAAGTGAGTCTTCCTAAGATTTAGAAATTACAGGTCACTGTTGTTGACGTATATATGTCAATTTCTGTAAAATGAGAACAAAGATGAATAGGAAATTTCACAATTAAAAATTTCAATAAATATTCCTTTTTTTTTTTCTATAAATACCTATCACTGGAGCCTAGAATCTTCATCTGCCATAGGAAACCATATCCCTTAGACATGATGTCCTTGATACAGAAACCATTATCAAAGTTTCTCCAAGTCCTTTTTTTTCTCCTTTTTTTTTTTTTTGATAGTAAACGAGATAATTATATATTAATTAAGCAGCCCCATCAAGTAAGTGGGGCTGAACGAAAGATAGAATACAATGGGAATATGAAGAAAGAAAAGACCAAAGTGATGAGGGACTTAATTAGTTAGTCCAGTTCATAATACATTCAGGATTTCTAAAAAGATCTGAGCCTGTATAGCTGAAATTTGTAACTGAGGACTTCAACCAGAAAGCCAAACGGTGAAAAGTGAGATCAAAAATCATATCCCAATCAGGAACCTTGGATTCGAAGATTAGGCGGTTGCGCGCTATCCAAATTGACCAATACAGACCTTTACAGAGGAGGGTAATAGCACGTCGCTGAAATTTTCCATTAATCAATCCGGACCATTCCTGCAGATTTTGATTTGGGTCTTTGTGCAGACAACCTGAGCACCCGAACCATTTCAAGAAACGACCCCAAAGAGACCATGTTATAGGACACCAATGGAAAAGATGATTAATTGTCTCGGTTTCCTTGCAGCAGAATGGGCAGTGAGATTCCTTATAATTTATGATTCTCCTCTCAGCTAAAAAACTTCTTGTACTCAAACCTCCATGAAGAAGAAGCCAAATGAACACATCCACTTTTGGGGGAGCATAACCATTCCATAGCAGAGTAAGGGAGTGATTATTTTCAGTGGCCGATAGACTATCAAAGAAGAGGCGACCTGATTGAGCTGAGTACATGCCAGAGCTGTGGAATTTCCATAACTTGCAGTCTGCACCTTTTTTTTCTCCTTCTAATGTGCTTTCCTTCTTTCTTTGCCTTTCCTCCTAATTCCACAGCCAATCTGTCCTGTCTTCTTGGGTTGGCAGCAGCCCTTGCAAGTGGCTTGGAATCACTTGTGACAATTCTGGAAGTGTCGCGAATTTCAGCCTTCCACATTTTGGTCTGAGAGGTACGCTTCAAAGTTTCAACTTCTCATCCTTCCCCAATCTTCTCACTCTCAATCTCTGGAACAATTCACTCTATGGAACTATTCCATCCCATATTAGTAACCTGACCAAAATCACCAAATTAGACTTGAGTGAAAATCATTTCAGTGCAAATATTCCACTTGAGATAGGATTGTTGACAAGTCTTAACCTTTTGTACCTTAATGAAAATAATCTCACCGGTTTGATCCCATCCTCTATTGGAACTCTGAAACACCTATCCATTCTCTATCTATGGGGTAACAAACTCTCTGGCTTGATACCTCCAGAGATTGGATCACTACAGTCTCTTAGTGACCTTGAATTGTCGAGCAATGATTTAACTGGTAGTATCCCTTCTTCTATTGGAAATATGAGAAACTTATCAATTCTTTATCTCTTTAATAACAAACTCTCTGGTTCCATCCCTTCTTCTATTGGGAACATGACTAAGCTCATTGACGGGCGTCTTAGTGAAAATAATCTCACCGGTTTGATCCCATCCTCTATTGGAACTCTGAAACACCTATCCATTCTCTATCTATGGGGTAACAAACTCTCCGGCTTGATACCTCCAGAGATTGGATCACTACAGTCTCTTAGTGACCTTGAATTGTCGAACAATGATTTAACTGGTAGTATCCCTTCTTCTATTGGAAATCTGAGAAACTTATCAATTCTTTATCTCTTTAATAACAAACTCTCTGGTTCCATCCCTTCTTCTCTTGGGAACATGACTAAGCTCATTGAACTTGATCTGAGCATGAATAGTTTATGTGGATCTGTTCCTCAGGAAATAGGACAGCTTGAATCCCTTGTTGAATTGAACTTGTCCCATAATAATCTCAATGGTTCTCTACCCCCTTAGATGAATAATCTCACACATTTGATGAATTTGCAATTGTCTTTCAATAATTTCACTGGCCATTTACCACGAGACCTGTGCCTTGGTGGGTTACTTGTAAATTTTTCAGCCGACTACAATTATTTTTCTGGTCCAATCCCTAAAAGCTTGCGAAATTGTACTAGTCTTTTTAGATTTAGGCTTGACTGGAACCAATTGACAGGGAATATTTCTAAAGTTTTTGGCCTCTACCCAAACTTGAACTATGTTGACCTAAGTCACAATAATTTGTATGGTGCGCTTACGTGGAAATGGGGAGGTTTTCACAACTTGGTGAGCCTATTATTCTCAAACAATAATATCACAGGTGAGATACCATCAGAGCTTGGAAAGGCGACTGGGCTGCAAGTCATTGATCTCTCATCAAATCTCCTGAAGGGGACAATTCCAAAAGAATTGGGGCAGTTGAAGGCGTTGTTCAACCTTGCTCTTCATAACAACCATCTTTCTAGTATCGTTCCCTTTGAAATCCAAATGCTATCTAAACTTGAATACCTTAATTTAGCTTCTAATAACCTTGGTGGATCAATCCCAAAACAACTGGGAGAGTGCTCAAAGTTATTACAGCTGTACTTGAGTCATAATAAGTTCATAGGGAGCATCCCATCTAAGATAGGCTTCCTGCATTTTCTTGAAGATCTAGATCTCAGTGGGAATCTTCTGGCAGGAGAGATACCATCAGAAATGGGGCAATTGAAACAGTTAGAAACGATGAATATTAGACGACACACCAAATACATGCCACTCAGCCAGCACCACGCAGGACATGCAGGACGTTACAGCAATTACACACCAGCCGCTTGCCACTCTGGCAGCTGTAACAAGATTTGTAATTACAACAGATTCTCCCATTCTGTTATACATGTATAGAACGATATAGTGTGTTAAAGAAGTTGTTATACTCAGCACAATATAAATATAGCAGTGCATCATGTAAAGAAAAGTAAGACAATGAATTAATTTTGAAATACACAGTGAAGATTTCGTCCTTCATGTAAATTCTCTCCAGCTTCATCTTTTCACATCTTCTTCAATTTATTTCATGGTATCAGAGCTATAGAGAATAATATACATGGAGGATTTCTCAGAACATCAATCTTCACCAAATATACATATTAACCCAAACACTACCCATACAGCAACCACTCAACAGTATTTGAACCTCAACAATCACAGCAACCCCTTTCGCCTAGACACCGGAGACAACCCAGCCATAATCCTAGTAACAGAGTTACTTAATGGAGACAACTATGCAACTTGGTCTCGTGCCATGCAAAGAGCTCTTCGGGCCAAGAATAAACTGGCATTTATCACAGGAACCATCAACCAACCAACTGATCAAGCAAACCCTCTTTTTGATTTATTTGAACGGTGTAATGACATGGTGGTTTCATGGCTTCAAAATTCTATCAGCACCTCTATCAGATCTAGCATAGCATTTGTTGACAATGCTCGAGATATCTGGCTTGATCTTCAAGATCGTTTTTCACATCAAAATGGCCCACGCATCTATCAGTTGAAGAAAACCTTAGCCAATCTATCACAAGACAATGATACTGTCAGTATTTACTATGGTAAGCTGAAAACCATTTGGGATGAAACATTGATCTATGATCCTATTCCATCTTGCAGCTGTGGTGCCATGAAGATTATCTCTGATCGTTATCAGCGAGATTATGTCTTCCAATTTTTAATGGGATTGAATGACTCTTACTCTGCCATACGGGACCAAATCATGTTGCTTGATCCCATTCCTACCATCGCTCGTGTCTTCTCAGTCATTCAGCAACAGGAATGTCAGCATCAACTTGCTTCTCCTTCCACACAACATGATGCTATGGCTTTTGCAATCAGAAGGCAATCTTCCTTTCCTGCCAAATATCCATTCAACTCTAAGTTAAAAAAGGAACGCACTTATTGTACTCACTGCAAGATTACTGGGCACATGCTGGATACTTGTTTCAAGGCTGGCAATGCTGCAACTCCCATTTGTTCTCATTGCAATCTCACTGGTCACACAATGGAAAAATGTTATAAACTACATGGCTATCCTCCAGGCCACAAACTTTTCACTAAGCTTAGAGGTGCACATGTTCTTGCAGCTCAATCAACTCTAGCTCCTACGGCTACTGTTGACAATTTCAGCAATGTTCGGATCGGTTTAACTCAGGCACAATATCACCAACTTATGGCTTTGCTCCCTTCAGGCACTTCTTCCCCTGCTCAGCCCTCGCCTACACCTGACACTTTTTTCTCTCCTCCCGTATCTGGTATCCCTTCTTGTTTAAATGCTCATGCACACACTAATCTTTCTCTTTCTCATGCACCTTGGATCATCGATACAGGAGCCACAGACCATATGGTCTGTTGCACCTCTTTTTTCACTACCATTACATCTGATATACACCAACCAGTTGCATTACCAAATGGCACACATGGTTTTGCCACACACATTGGCACAGTCCAACTCACGCCTTCAATTTGCCTCACACAAGTTCTCTGTATTCCTTCCTTTAATTTCAATTTACTTTCCGTAAATAAATTGTCCACCCATCTTACCTGCTGTGTTATGTTTCTATCTGATTTTTGCTTTATTCAGGACCTTCTATCTTGGACAACGATTGGGAAGGGTGAAGTGAGGAATGGCCTCTATCATTTTGTCAACTCTGCCGTATCTCCATCCCTCCTGGTTCATACATTATCCCACATTTCCATTTCAAAATGTTTTGTTGCAGCTTCTGCTCCATCTACACAAATTAATTCTGAATTGTGGCATTGTCGTCTAGGCCATCCATCTTTTCCTGTTTTGTCTTCAATCACAGATCCTGTAGTAAAAACCAACATTTCTGTTCCCAATGACAAACCTTGTTGTATTTGTCCCTTAGCAAAACTTCATCGCTTACCTTTTTCTTATAGCTCTCACCGTGCATCGCAACCTTTTGAGATTGTGCATTGTGACCTATGGGGACCTTGCTCCATTCCCTCCTATGATGGTTTTAAATATTTTCTCACTTTAGTTGATGGTTTCACCCGCAGCACATGGCTGTATCTTCTTCCCACTAAAGCAGACGCTAAACGTAACATTGAATCTTTTGCCAATTTAGTTGACACTCAGTTTAATTGTAAGATCAAAATCTTACGAAGCGATAACGGGGGGGAATTTCACATGAAATATTTTTTTCATACCAGAGGTATCATTCACCAAACCAGCTGTGTTGAAACACCCCAACAAAACGGGATTGTAGAACGCAAACACCAACACCTTCTCAATGTTGCCCGTGCACTAAGATTTCAGGCCAACCTTCCACTTCAATACTGGAGTGATTGCGTTTTAACAACCACATATCTCATCAATCGCACTCCTAGCCGCTTACTTAAACACAAGACACCTTTTGAACTTTTATTCAATCAACCTCCCACCTATGCCCATTTAAAGATTTTCGGGTCTCTTTGTTTTGCCTCCACCCTTTCACGCCAACGTAAGAAATTTGACCCTCGTAGTCGTATGTGCATATTCCTTGGATATCCTTTCGGCATTAAAGGGTATAAATTACATGATTTACAGTCTCATACTACATTTATCTCTAGCGACGTTGTCTTTCATGAATCCATTTTTCCTTTTCGTTCTTTTACACTTCCATCTGACAACACATCCTTTGTGTTCACTAATCCTTTACCCAACACTCTTGACTTTTCTGTTGCTACTCTCAGTCCTGATGTTTCTGCTCCTTCTCCTTCCACAGTTATCCCTCCGCCAACACCTCCTGATTCTGTCATTTCCATGTCAAACACCACACCTGCCCTTGTCCCTTTTTCTGAAACTACTCTTCGCCGGTCTACTAGGATCAGACGAGCACCACAATATTTGCAGGATTTCCATCACCAGGCCTCCCTCGCTATGCCTTCTCCGTCAATGTCCAAGTGTACCCCTTCCCACACTGGTAATCCTTACTCTTTGCATAACTTTCTTGCTTATAAACGTTTTTCTCCATCCTTTACTGCTTTTTCCACTACTGTCTCCATGCACACTGACCCTACTACTTACAAACAAGCCGTGAAGCATCCCGGTTGGTGAAAAGCCATGAGTGATGAATTGCGTGCCTTGGAACATAATCAAACCTGGACTGTTACTGATCTTCCTCATGGCAAGGTCGCCATTGCTTGTAAATTTGTTTACAAGACTAAGTTTCATGCTGATGGCAGTGTTGAGCGACTAAAGGCTCGACTTGTTGCCAAAGGTTTTTCGCAGCAAGCTGGAATTGACTATACAGAAACTTTCTCTCCTGTTGCAAAGCTTGTCACCGTCAGAGTTCTTCTATCTGTTGCAGCCATCAAGGGCTGGTCCCTTTTCCAATTTGATGTTAATAACGCATTCCTTCACGGTGATCTAGAGGAAGAAATCTACATGCACAAACCTCCTGGATACTCTGTCGGTGGCCCTCATCAAGTCTGCAGGCTTCTTAAGAGTCTATATGGACTCAAGCAAGCTTCCCGCCAATGGTACTCCAAACTCTCCCTATCTCTCATTGCTTTTAGCTTTACACAATCTAAAGCTGACTACAGCCTGTTTACTAAAGTGGCTGGCACCTCATTCCTTGCTTTACTGGTTTATGTTGACGATATTATCGTCACTGGTAATTGTTCCTCTTCCATTGCTGCATTTAAAACCTTTCTGCATAACCAATTCCAAATTAAAGACCTTGGCTGCTTACGGTATTTCCTCGGCCTTGAAGTGGCTAGATCCTCGACTGGTATTAAGTGGCTAGATCCTCGACTGGTATTCATCTCTATCAAAGAAAGTATGCTCTTGACATCTTGGCTGATTCAGGTACCTTGGCCAGCAAACCTCTCAAATTGCCCCTTGAACAGAACTTCAAGCTTAGCAAGACTTCTGGGGTTCCATTACCAGATCCCAGCACCTATCGTCGCCTCATTGGCCGTCTTTTATACCTTACCATCACCAGACCCGATATTTGTTATCCTGTTCAGGTTCTCAGCCAGTATATGGACACTCCCACAACAACACATCTCGCCACAGCTCACCGAATCCTTCGTTACATCAAGTCTGCACCTGGCCAAGGCATTCTATTTTCTTCTTCTTCACAGATTCAACTTAGAGCTTTTTGTGACTCTGATTGGGCCTCCTGTCCTGATACTCGGCGGTCAGTCACGGGTTACTGCATCTTCCTTGGCAACTCCCTTATTTCCTGGAAATCCAAGAAACAATCCATCGTATCCCGTTCATCAGCTGAGGCAAAATACAGGTCTATGTCTTCCACCTGTTCAGAACTAACTTGGCTTCGTTATCTCCTTCAGGACCTTCGTGTATCTCATCCTCAAGCAGCTCAGCTTTCCTGTGACAATCAGGCTGCCTTGCACATTGCTGCCAACCCGGTTTTCCATGAAAGAACAAAACATATCGAATTGGATTGTCATGCCATTCGTGACAAGATCCAAGATGGCAGCATTACAACTACTCATGTTGCCTCTCGGTGTCAACTCGCTGACATCTTTACAAAAGCTATTCCTTCTTCTATTTTTCAGACACACTTGTCCAATATGGGAATAGTTAATCTCTATTCTCCATCTTGTGGGGGGGTATTAGACGACACACCAAATACATGCCACTCAGCCAGCACCACGCAGGACATGCAGGACGTTACAGCAATTACACACCAGCCGCTTGCCACTCTGGCAGCTGTAACAAGATTTGTAAATACAACAGATTCTCCCATTCTGTTATAAATGTATAGAACGATAGAGTGTGTTAAAGAAGTTGTTATACTCAGCACAATATAAATATAGCAGTGCATCATGTAAAGAAAAGTAAGACAGTGAATTAATTTTGAAATACACAGTGAAGATTTCGTCCTTCATGTAAATTCTCTCCAGCTTCATCTTTTCACATCTTCTTCAATTTATTTCAATGAACCTGTCTCACAACAAACTTTCCGGTTTGATTCCAACTGCTTTTGTAGATTTGGTGAGCTTGACAGCTGTAGACATCTCCGACAATGAACTAGAGGGCCCTATCCCCAAAATCAAAGGCTTCATTGAAGCTCCATTTGAAGCTTTTATGAATAATAGTGGTCTCTGTGGAAATGTCAGTGGTCTAAAGCCTTGTACACTTCCTACAAGCAGGAGAAAGAGCAACAAGATTGTCATTTTGATTCTTTTTCCTCTCTTGGGAAGCCTACTTCTACTACTTACCATGGTTGGATGTTTATACTTTCGCCACCAAATAAGTAGAGAAAGAATCTCGTTTTTAGGAGAGCGACAAAGTCCACTCAATTTGGCAGTATGGGGCTATGAGGAGGAGATCCTACATGAAACTATTATCCAGGCCACTAATAATTTCAGCTCCAATAATTATATAGGGAAAGGGGGATACGGAATTGTTTATCGAGACATGTTGCCAACAGGTTAGGTGGTTGCCGTGAAGAAACTGCACTCATCAAGAGAGGGCGAGCTTATGGATTTGAAAACTTTTAGAAATGAGATTCGCATGTTAATAGATATTCGACATCGGAATATTGTGAGGTTATATGGGTTTTGTTCATTAATAGAGAGCTCTTTTTTAGTTTACGAGTTCATAGAAAAGGGAAGTTTGAAGATGAATTTATCAAGCGAAGAACAGGCAATGGACTTGGATTGGAATAGAAGGCTTAATGTTGTTAAAGGAGTGGCCAATGCATTATCCTATTTGCACCATGATTGCTCACCTCCAATCATTCATCGAGACATTTCCAGTAGCAATGTTCTTTTAGATTCGGAATACGAGGCTCATGTTTCGGATTTTGGGACAGCTCGGCTCTTGATGCCTGACTCAACCAACTGGACCTCATTTGATGGCACCTTCGGATACACAGCTCCAGGTACATACTTGATTTCATTCTTAACATATATATACATGAATCAATTGCTAAATTTCTGTTTATATGTAATATATATACATTATGACATATTATCAGTACAATACAAGCATTGCTATAAAAATGGAGGTACAATTACAACATATTTTTGGATACTCTAAAGGTTATGTATAGTAAATTGTCATATTAGCAGTGCAATACAACCAGTACTATGTAAAATGATCGAATGTTTGCAGAGCTAGCTTACACAATGAGAGTGAACGAGAAGTGCGATGTCTACAGCTTTGGAGTGGTCACAATGGAAGTAATAATGGGAATGCATCCGGGTGATCTCATCTCATCTCTTTCTGCATCAGCATGCTCCTCCTCGTCGTGCTCACAAATCAACCAGCATGCATTGTTGAAGGATGTGATAGACCAACGTATCCCACTTCCTGAAAATCGAGTTGCAGAAGGTGTGGTCTCCATTATCAAAATAGCATTTGCATGCTTGCTTGCCAATCCCCAATCTAGGCCAACCATGCGACAGGTAGCTTCGCAGCTCATAGCTCGATGGCTTCCGCTGCCAAAGTCATTCTCCGAAATAATATTGGAAGATCTGATGCCTCAAACAACTGTGACAGGCTGAGAATTTTCCAAAAGATTTTCTATAATTATGTAGCATGTGATTGTTTCTAGTTATGTTACTTTCAATTTTCGTAGCTTTGTTTGTAATAAATTATTTCTCTGCTTTGTATATTTTTTGTTCAACGATTAATATGTTTTAGTACAGTATTAATATCAAATAGATTAAGTAAAGGCTCTTTGCTATAATGAGGAGACCTGGGTTTCAAAATTCTGTTTCATCCCTTGTAATAAAAAAAATCTTCAATTCAATATTGAGCTGAAATGAATAAATTAGTATTTGATTGTTTGGACTTATGTTCCTTTCAACTTTCGTACTTTTGTTTGTAATAAATTATTTCTCTGGTTTGTATTTTGTTCCCTTAACGATTAATTTGTTTTAGTACAATATTATTATCAATCAAAGCAAATAAAGGCTCTTTGCTATAATGAGGACACCTGGGTTTCAAGATTCTGTTTCATCCCTTGTAATAAACAATATTGAGCTGAAATGAATAAACATGTATAAATTGGAAGCACAAGTGATATATGCATGCAAAGTCATATTATTGGGCATTGTTATCAGCAACATCAAATAGTGAATAGTTCTATGAAGAAAAGGACAAGGTTTAGCTCAAGGAGGATGAAAGCCAAGGACATAGTTGCATGTGTTCTTCAGTGCAGACCCCCCCACCACCCCTATGCGTTTAGAGCAAATTGTAAGACAGCAACTCTTGTTCTCGTAGACACCTATGCGTTTGTCCACATGATTAATCAGAATCAATAGAGAAAACAAGTCCAGATATAATCTCCTACTGCAACCTAAGCTGTTCTAAAACATGAGCACTAGCATGAGAGGCTGCTAGAAGGAGATATACCAATAATGAAGTTTGAATGCAGTTGATCGTTAGCTTATAGAGATCGTTTTGTAATCCAATTGCGTGAATACAACTAAGTACCCGATCAAACAGCAAGGGTAATGAAGATTGAATTCCAAGTAATGCAAGCAATTTCAAAAATTGTCAAGAATTGCTGCACATCCTATGCATCTGCACTTAAACCATGAATCCACACTGATCAACTACACAGAGTTCTTCACAGTGAACTCTTGAAGAATCCTCCGTGCAGCCTGGATTACAGGGCTACAATAGCAAACTGTCAAAATGCATTTGCCTGAAAAAAGAGAGAGCGAGCAAGTGATTCGGCTTAAGGGAGTGAAACCAAGGGGGTATCTTCTTGTGTTGCTACAAAACCCTCAGCTAACAAAATTTCCTTAGAAGTAAGCACTGAAACACTTGTGGCAAAATATGAACTTTCAAAGTAGTGTGTTGAGTTTGGGCAATTGATCAAAGAACTTGACATTCTATACAGGCAAGAGAAGATATTAAATAAAAACAGCTTTATCCAGCCAGTTCTCAATCACTACACCAAAATTCCCAAACTACGTTGTTTGGACTATAAGCTGGGGTGATGATTTAACTATATGTTTCCAAAAACATATAGTTCTCACTGTCAATATAAAGTCGAGACTTTATGTGAATATGCAGTTTTTATTTACTGTGAAATCAATTTTAAGTTTATAGAGAACGTTTACCTTTTCAATGTCTTGTAATCCAATTGATGTACAATCGAAGAAAGGAGCCAGCAATTTCAAATTGCGTGAATACTACTTAGTACCTGATCAAAAAGCAAGGGGAATGAAGATTGAATTCCAAGTAATGCAAGCAGATCATCATTATAGACTTCATCAACGATGTAGCACATCATGGAACAATTAGAGACGAGAATTTGATTGAATATAGTTTCCTCAGTATCTGATGAGTTGACATAAATGAAACTGCTGAAGATGTATAATCACATATAAAATCAAAGGTTTTTTTTTTTACCTTGGAATTTAATAGTTGGATCTTCAAAGATACAATCTTCATCATAAATCGCTGACGTGAAAACCCCTGCTTTTAAGTAATTATCTGGATCTTCAATTGAGAGTAGGGTTGAGATTTTCATGGAATCATATCCAACGCAATCCCAAAACTTATGCTTGAGAATAAAATGCAAACAAAACTGAGTTTTGTTTTTTCTTTTCTATTTCATTTTTGATGAACAAGGTGCAATTTTCTAGTTCAAGCCAAAACCAGACAAGGCCACAAAGGAAGTGGCGGTAACCCAAAACAGGAAAGAAGAGTAATATCCAAAAACAAAAAGTCTACAGCCCACAAACAAAGACACAAAACATATAGGAACAAGAGAAGGTCATTCAGCAGCAAGAAAATGGTCTGTGGCAAGATCTAAATAGACATACTGTCAAGAACCTTATCCACTTTCCATCTCTCAAAAAAACTCTCTTGTTCCATTCCTTTTTTGACTAGGAACATGACTAAGCTCATTGACTTGTGTTTTAGTGAAAATAATCTCACCGATTTGATTTCAATTTTTATTGGAACTTTGAAACACCTATCCATTCTTTATCTAGGAGGTAACAAACTCTTTGGTTTCATTCCTTCTTATATTGGTAACATGACTATGCTCACTAAACTTGATCTAGGCATGAATAATTTATGTAGATCTGTTCCTCAGGAAATAGGACAACTCGAATCCCTTGTATTGATATTGTCCTTCAATAATCTCAATGGTTCTCTACCCCCCGAGATGAATAATCTCACACATTTGATGAGTTTGCAATTGTTTTCAAACAATTTCACTGCCCATTTACAACGAGACTTGTGCCTTGGTGGGTTACTTGTAAATTTTACAGCCGCTTACAATCACTTTTCTGGCCCAATCCCTAAAAGCTTGTGAAATTGTACTAGTCTATTTAGAGTTAGGCTTGAATGGAACCAATTAACGGGGAATATTTCTGAAGATTTTGGCCTCTACCCAAACCTGATCTATGTGGACCTGAGTCACAATGATTTGTCTGGTGAGCTTGCATGGAAATGGGGAGGTTTTCACATCTTGGCGAGCCTAAAATTGTCAAATAATAATACAATTGATTGATCTCTCGTCAAATCCCCTGAAGGGGACAATTCCAAAAGAATTGGTGCAGTTGAAGGCGTTGTACAACCTTACTCTTCATGGCAACCATCTTTTTGGTGTCCTTCCCGTTGAAATCCAAATGCTATCTAAACTTCGTGCTCTTAATTTAGCTTCTGATAATCTTGGTGGATCAATCCCAAAACAACTGGGAGAGTGCTCGAACATGACTATACTCTTGCCTCTAAATCTGGCACACAAAGCTTCTACATAACCTTCCAACGTTACTTCTTGCCTCCCAAACTCCTCAAAGTTCTGGTGCCAATATAATGCTATTCCATCAAGGGAGTTTTTCAGAATCTCCAATCTTTTCATGATCAAAATGTTGATTGCATCTATACAACCACTTACGGGCATCTTCCCCATCAAAGCTGGGAAAGTCACATATGGGTTTGTGCATCCTAAACTGAGAGTGCTCACCTTCACTAGGTAATCAGGTTATTGAAACTTATGAGTTGTTTGTTTGTCTCGGGTAGTATTAGCCTCCCCTGTGGAAAGTTGTAGTGTTTGAAGAAGGGATGTTTGTTGATAAGCTATTCCCCTAATGAGACCCTGAGTTCATTAAACTTAGCTTCATGGTTGCTTTTTGTGGTCACCAGTTTGTGATTGTAAGACTCCAACATTTGTTGGGCGGAATCCGGGGACCGGTGATGAACTGATAATTGCTCAACGGAAGAGAAGCACACAGAGACACAATATTTACGTGGTTCGGCAAAACCGCCTACATCCACGGGAGAGGTCCATTGTATTTAGAGATAGAGAAAGGATTACAATAAATACATGGAGGAGGATCACATGCACTCAACTCCTAGCTCACACACCCTGCTGCATGTGGCAGCAGGGCTGCTGCCTATGGCAGCAGCTTCTCTTTGTCTTTTCACTCTCTCTCACGTTATCTCTTCTCTCCCATAGCTCTCTTTGTATGGTGCCTATTTATAGGCAGGATGGTGGCTTCTCTTCTTCTTTCCAGCAGCTGCACATGGGAGTCAATGGTGGCTGCCATCTTCTTCAACAAAGGCTGCTGCCACTTGCTTGGTGGTGGTGGCCACTTGCTTGGTGGTGGGGTATTGCCAATAAATGGCAATACCTAACAATCACCCCCTTTGCCATTTATCTGGGCAATTGTCCTCTTGATTCTTTAGCACCAGCTTGCATCTTGCAGCTTTTCCAAGCTTACCATTCCGAGAGCATCCGTGGCCAAGTTTACAGGTACTCGCCAAACCTTTCAATCACCAGAGTCACCAAAGCACACCCTTGCTTACACCAAAGGATCACTTCAACCAGATGGTCTCACACATCACATCTGAAGAGTGTTAACGCTTGTCTCTGGGAATGATCAAGCCTCACACCAAGGCTTACAACACCCCCTCAAACGGATATTCCAAGTGCGACAATCATAATCTGAGTATCTTCATATGATCACTAGCTCACCACTCTTCCAAGAGTCTACTCATCCAGGAGTTGCGCCTGCCCTCTGTTGTAACCCATTTTCGGGTCCCCATAAAAATAAATAAAATAAATAGCCAAAGGAGGTTAGAAAAATAACGGAAGGCAGAAGCACTCAGAAAATGGTCAGAAAAATCGGTCAAGGAGGTTAAAAATACAAAGATGGATTTTTGACAATATATTCTTGAATGATAAGAGCCCTGGTGGATAAGAAAATTTAAATTTTGAGGAGAAAAGCCCAAATTTGGATGTTTATGGACTTAATTGGATTTTTAATTGGATTTATAGAGGATTTGATTTCAAGAAAAATTGATTTTTAAGTCAATTTGGGCTTTAATTAGAAGAAATTTAAGTTCTGGGGCCAAAATATATTTTTTAGGAATTTATTAGGTCAAATCAGGGGCTTAATTGCATAAATATTGAAGTTTAATGGCTAATTAGGGACTTAATTGAGAAAATCCGAAACCAGGGACCAATTTGGAGAAGGCGCAAAGATAGAGGGGGCTGTTTGGAATTGATTCAGGGGCTTAATTGAAGAAATTGGAAGTTTATTGATCAATTAGGGGTTTAATTGTGAAAATCAGAGGCCAAGGACCAAAGTGAAATGCTATTCACTGTTCACATCAGACATATTCATTGTTCACATGAGGCCCGCCTGGACAGCCGCTCCCCGACCCGCTCCTTGGCTCCACGGTGAAGCCACGCCCACTAGCTCTATAAATAGCGCCCAACCCAGCACACCGAAGAGGAGAAGAAGAAAAAGAAGAGGGAACCAAAGGGAGGAGAAAGTCAGGAAACCGACGCCGTCTTCCTCCAACTCCACCGTTAGCACCACCGGGAGACCTCGTCGACTGCCTCTCCACCGCCACCAACATCACTGGGAGTGTTCGCCATCGTCTTCAACATCATTTCTGCCACCAGGTTTGCACCCCCTTCGTCGCTGTGCATGCATTTCCTTGCATTTCACTGTTCAAGTGAAATATAATTCACTTAAACAGTGAAATGCTAATTCACTGTTCATATCAAATATAATTCACGTGAACAGTGAAATTCTATTCACTGTTCGCATCATACATATTTCACTGTTCACATGCGGCCTGTTGGGTTCAGCCCAGCCACGTGGGCCCTGCTGGGTGCAGCCCTAAAAAAAATATAAAAAAATAAAAATTCTTTAAAAATTATTTCAAAGAATTTGTGATTTTTCTGTAATTTTATTACTGTATTTTGGTCAATATCGGTTTGTATTTTTATATTGTAAAGATACAAATCCGGTATTAAAATACCCGGTTTTCGTCAACAAAAAAAATATTTATTAAAAAAAAAATGTTTTGTTTTCATGCGTACGGCCAATACTATAACATGTTTTGAATGTTCTTTTTATATAAAAAAAAATATTGGAAGTTTTGAAAATGTGTTTTCGCATAGATTTCTTAAACACAAATTATTTTCTTGCATTTCTGGATTTTACAACATGTTTGTAAAACTCCAAAGGGTATTGGCCAATATTCCAAAAACTATAAAAATCTTATTTTGGGGGAATTCATCTATTATTCATCGCTAATGTTTGGATAAAGAAATCCTTAAATGACGAATATCCAAAATATTATTGGGAGTAATAAATTCGCACACATCCTTGAAAGAAGCCTTGATTATAATCGAGGACATTTCAAAATTTAAATTTTTTGACTCCACGGTTTACGAGTCGTGAAAGTATGAAATACTAAGGCAAAAGGAGGCTTTTAAAGCGCTTTGAATTTCCTTAGATTTCTAAATTTTTTGTCCCTCCTCCTTGCGATTTACGAGTCGCAAACTCTTGAAATACTAAGGGAAAAATGAGCTTTCAAAGCACATGGAATCTCCTTGGATTTCTATCCAAATAAATTTTATTTGAATCAAACCTAGGAAAATTGACGGGACTAGAAAACACCAACACCATAGCAATTATAGAGCAAACCAAACACCAAGCAGCTTACCTTAGGTAGGGCGTACTAGGGGTGCTAATACCTTCCCTTTACGCAACCAGTCCCTTGCCTTAGAATCTCTGAAAGACCAGTACATCAGGTTTCCTAGTAGCCCTCAATGAATTACTAGGTGGCGACTCCAAAGAACCAAATCAGCAAAAACAAACAAAAAATCGCCATCGAACGCCGCATCGGATTCGGATTTTTTTTGGGGTGCGACAGAATGACGACTCCACTGGGGACTCTTGGACTAAGCTTGGTAATTGTTTTTTTTATTATGTTATGTGTTGTTGTTTTTCTTTTTTTTACCATGAATGGTTTGCTTTGTTTAAAAGCTTTAGCATACATCTTTACATTCTATCATACATTGCATAGTCATGCATCACTTTATTATTATTATTATGTTTTGGAGGGCACACACATGTAACTTTAAGATTAAGTGGGGGACTAGCAACTTGCCTTATGACTTGAGTCAAGGTTTAAGTTTGTGTAAACCCCAACTCTTTGCTGAGTGTTTAGATTGATTGTGATTGGTACACGTACCATCCCACTATCTGCTAGACCTCCATATCGCCTTTACGAGGGTGATCACTGGAACAGCAAGAGACCCTCTTTTAGAGACCCAGTAGTAAACCTACCCAATGTCTCACATAAAGGAACTAGAGCCTATCTTTAGGATGTATGCTCCATAATATCTTTTTGCATCCAAACAAGCCTAAGCTCAAAGCATCTTGAATCTCAAGACCTTTATTCAAAAGCTAGCCAAGGGAGAGATGTTCTAGAATTGGGAGACCCAAGAAGCTCCATTGGTGTTCAAAATTTAATCAACAATGCTTGTTTGATCATGATATTGTGTTGTTTTCCTTTTTCAACTTTTTAAATCGAGGTTCCAAATGCCTTTTCAAAAGTTCATCTTGGTGTTTTTACACATCATTTTTCTTTTCAAAAATAATCTTCCATAACTACACTTGCACTTTACACTGAGAATGAATGGCCGGACTTTAAAGAATCCATATTAGTTGTAGAAGAGGAAGAATGGTAGGGGATTCACAAAAACGAACAACATGAACAAGCTTGGAAACCCGCTACAAGGTCATGCCGTTTGGGTTAAAGAACGTTGGGGGCACCTACCAAAGGGCTATGTTGACTCTATTTCACGACATGATGCATAAAGAGATTAAAGTATACGTGGATGACATGACCTAGAGAGGGAGAGAATCATGTCCAAATATTGAAGGAATTAGTTGAAAGACTAAGAAAGTACAAGTTGAGGTTTAACCATGCAAGGTGTTCATTCGGGGTGAAATCTAAGAAGTTGTTGGAATTTATGATGAGTGACAAAGGGATAGAAGTGGACCCTGATTAAGTAAAGGTTATTCAACCTATGCCAACTCCCAAGACTAAGAAGGATGTAAGGAGGTTCTTGGGAAGGTTGAATTACATTGCTCAATTTATATCCCAATTAACCACGACTTATGACCTCATCTTCAATTGTTAAGGAAGAAGAATCTTGGAATTTGGAATAAGAATTTGAAGAAGCTTTCACGAAAATCAAGCAGTACCTACTGAATCCACCCCTATCTATCGAGTTGAATTGAAAAATGGCAAGTTCTACTAGCTGAGTACAACATAGCTGACCATGTTGTGAAAGTTTATGGGCTGTTAAAATTTAATTTTTCAGATAAAGATATGCTTTCAGTCGAGGAAGGGAAATCAGATTGTTGGATTATGTACTTTGAGGGTGTTGTGGTAATAGAGTGGGGGCAGTGCCAATCTTTCCTAATAAGAAATAGTATCCGGTTTTAGTTAAGTCGCAATTTGGGTACACTAACAACACAATTGAGTTTGAAGCTTGCATTCTCGATTTTAGAGGTTGCATTAGAGCTAAACATCAGAAAGATAGATGTGTATTGGAGACTCGATTTTGATTTTTTGTCAAGTGAAAGGAAAATGGCAAACCAAGGACGAGAAGTTGAGACCTTGCCAAGAATACTTATCTAAATGGGCTAGAGAATTTGAGGAAATAAAGTTCACCCATCTAAGAAGGGAAGGAAACCATTTTGATGTTTTGGTCATGCCAGCTTCTATGGCTAGAATAGACTTTGGGCACAAGGTACAACCAATACACATTGATATAAGAAATAACTTAGCTCATTATTGCTCAGTTTGAAAAAGAAATAGATGGAAACCCTTGGCACTATGATATCAAGAATTTCATCCAAAACCAGACATATCCCATGGGGGCATCCAAAAATCAACAAGAAGACGTTGAGGAGGTTGGCAATGGATTTCTATCTTGATGGGGAAACTTTGTATAAGAAATCATCTGACGAAACTTTGTAGAGATTTTTCGATGACGTGAAAAAAAAAGTGGTGAAGAAATTTATGGAAAGATATTTGATCTATCGATATGGTCCACTAGAAAAATTAATAATGCCTAGAATTTCAACGACAAGATGATAATAGAGCTCTGCACTAAATGGAAAATCAAGCATTCCAATTCTTCGCCATATAGACCAAAGATGAATGGTGCGGTAGAAGCTGCTAATAAAAATGTCAAAAAGATTATTCAGAAGATGGTAGTCACCTATAAGGATTGGCATGAGATGTTGCCATTTGCCCTTCATACATATCGCACCGCAGTTCGAACCTCAACAGGAGCCACCTCGTAAATGTTGGTATATGGAATGGAGGCGGTGATGCTTTTAAAAGTTGAAATCCCCTCATTAAGAGTATTGATAGACTTTGAGCTAGAAGAGGTAGAATGGGAAAAGGTTAAATATGAACAGTTGAATCTAATAAGAGAAAAGAGGATAGCCGCAATCTGTCATCATCAACTTTATCAAAGAAGGATAGCCAAATCATACAACAAAGAAGATTCGACCTTGAGGATTCCACGAAGGAGATCTTATATGGAAGAAAATGTTGTCTTTACCAAGAGAAGATCAATGAGGGCCCTTTAGTGGTAAATAAAGCGTTTTCGGGAGAAGCTTTATTGTTATCTAGAATGGATGGAGAAGATCTAGTTAGGCCCGTGAATTCTGACTCTGCAAGGAAATATTACGCTTGATGCATTTCGTAATTTCCCAATCAATAAAATTAAAGTTCGGCCATGAATTCTCTTTGTAAAGAACCTCATTTTTCATAAAACATACGATCTCCTAGCATTTGAAATCTTTTACTTAAAAGAACTTTTATGGCATGACTAAGGAGATGACTCTGAACTTAACATATTTTTTTTGCACACCACACTAGGGGGCAAAAAGTGCACGAAATGCATATAGAGGACCATAGTGAACCAAAGCCTAAAGGGGTATCATATTAAAAACTTCTAAAAAAGCATATTTTTTTAGAATTGCTAATTGCATTGAAAGTTTCAGTTTTCATGAACAAAACCAAATCTTTTGAGTTTTCCTTTTGAAATAATAATAAAGCACAATACTCAATGGAGCAAGAAAGGGCCCCATAAGGAACCAGAGATCTCTTCACTAAGAGGATATGAAGTATATTTCGGTTCATGAGAAAAGGTGGAAACAAGAGCTTGAAGAAGTTTACGATGAAAGGGGGACCTATTTTTCTCAGGTAAGTATACATGCATATTGATCATAATGCATTGCTTTCAACATTTGTCGTATCGGTGTTTCATCATCATCTTTTGGGTAGTGCGTTTTCTAACCCTACCTCATTTTGAGTGCGCCTTTGAGCCCTCACTTCTTGGGTAGTGCGTTTTCTAACCCTACCTCTTTTCGAGTGCGCCGTTGAGCCCTCACTTCTCGGGTAGTGCGTTTTTTAACCCTACCTCTTTTCGAGTGCGCCGTTGAGCCCTCACTTCTTGGGTAGTGCGTTTTTTTTTTAACCCTACCTCATTTCGAGTGCGCCTTTGAGCCATCACTTCTTGGGTAGTGCGTTTTCTAACCCTACCTCTTTTGGAGTGCGCCGTTGAGCCCTCACTTCTCGGGTAGTGCGTTTTCTAACCCTACCTCTTTTGGAGTGCGCCGTTGAGCCCTCACTTCTCGGGTAGTGCGTTTTCTAACCCTACCTCTTTTCGAGTGCGCCGTTGAGCCCTCACTTCTCGGGTAGTGCGTTTTTTTTAACCCTACCTCTTTTTAAGTGCGCCGTTGAGCCCTCACTTCTCGGGTAGTGCGTTTTTTTTTTAACCCTACCTCATTTCGAGTGCGCCTTTGAGCCCTCACTTCTTGGGTAGTGTGTTTTTTTTTAACCTTACCTCTTTTTGAGTGCGCCTTTGAGCCCTCACTTCTTGGGTAGTGCGTTTTCTAACCCTACCTCTTTTCGAGTGCGCCTTTGAGCCCTCACTTCTTTGGTAGTGTGTTTTCTAACCCTACCTCTTTTCGAGTGCGCCGTTGAGCCCTCACTTCTCGGGTAGTGCGTTTTTAACCCTACCTCATTTCGAGTGCACCGTTTGAGCCCTCACCAACATTTTTATGGGTAGGTCACCCATTACAACGCGACCACTTCTCCATGTTTGTTTTACTTGGGTAGGTCACCCATTACAATGAGGCCATTCTTCCATTTAGGTAGGTCACCCATTACAATGAGACCGCTCTTTCCTTTTTCTTGGGTAGGTCACCCATTACAATGAGACCAACATTTTTTCTGGGTAGGTCACCCATTACAACGCGACCACTTCTCCATGTTTGTTTTACTTGGGTAGGTCACCCATTACAATGAGGCCATTCTTCCATTTGGGTAGGTCACCCATTACAATGAGACCGCTCTTTCCTTTTTCTTGGGTAGGTCACCCATTACAATGAGACCAACATTTTTTCTGGGTAGGTCACCCATTACAACGCGACCACTTCTCCATGTTTTTTCCACTTGGGTAGGTCACCCATCATAATGAGACCATTATTTTTTTTGGGTAGGTCACCCATCACAATGAGACCATTATTTTTTCTGGGTAGGTCACCCATAAGAATGAGACCATTCTCCATCTTTTTTTTTTACCTGGGTAGGTCACCTATAAGAATGAGGCCATTCCTCCCCCTGGGTAGGTCACCCAAAGAATGAGACCACTCTTCCTTTTTCCACTTGGGTAGGTCACCCATCACAATGAGACCATTATGTTTTCTGGGTAGGTCACCCATAAGAATGAGACCATTCTCCATCTTTTTTTACCTAGGTAGGTCACCCATAAGAATGAGGCCATTCCTCCCCTTAGGTAGGTCACCCAAAGAATGAGACCACTCTTCCTTTTTCCATCTGGGTAGGTCACCCATAACAATGAGACCATTCTCCATCTTTTTTTTACCTGGGTAGGTCACCCATAATAATGAGGCCATTCTTCCCCCTGGGTAGGTCACCCAAAGAATGAGACCACTATTTCCCTTTTCCACTCGGGCAGGTCACCCATCATAATGAGACCACACATGCATTTTTGGGTTGGTTGTGGAATCGTCAAATGAGGTTCCAAGTTTGGAGATCGCCAGAAGGGATCTTGAGATGACTAAATTTTGATCATAATTTTTTGGGCCGAAGAGAATTGCTGTAAAGAAAGAGTTTCAGATCAATCAAGCTTCGACCAGATCAGTTTCGGGAGTTCAGTTTTTGGTTTATCTTTGTAAATCTTACTACGCAAAAACCTCTGCTCCGTAAGCTTTATAAAGAGGGGGCATCTGTTGTAACCCATTTTCGGGTCCCCATAAAAATAAATAAAATAAATAGCCAAAGGAGGTTAGAAAAATAACGGAAGGCAGAAGCACTCAGAAAATGGTCAGAAAAATCGGTCAAGGAGGTTAAAAATACAAAGATGGATTTTTGACAATATATTCTTGAATGATAAGAGCCCTGGTGGATAAGAAAATTTAAATTTTGAGGAGAAAAGCCCAAATTTGGATGTTTATGGACTTAATTGGATTTTTAATTGGATTTATAGAGGATTTGATTGCAAGAAAAATTGATTTTTAAGTCAATTTGGGCTTTAATTAGAAGAAATTTAAGTTCTGGGGCCAAAATATATTTTTTAGGAATTTATTAGGTCAAATCAGGGGCTTAATTGCATAAATATTGAAGTTTAATGGCCAATTAGGGACTTAATTGAGAAAATCCGAAACCAGGGACCAATTTGGAGAAGGCGCAAAGATAGAGGGGGCTGTTTGGAATTGATTCAGGGGCTTAATTGAAGAAATTGAAAGTTTATTGATCAATTAGGGGTTTAATTGTGAAAATCAGAGGCCAAGGACCAAAGTGAAAAACACAGCCAACTATAGGGGTAAGGACCGAATTTGGCAGGGACGCAATTGAATTTTATTCTTAAAATTGGAAGTCGCTGTGCATGCACCATTTCCTTGCATTTCACTTGAACAGTGAAATGCTAATTCACTGTTCACATAAATATAAATCACGTGAACAGTGAAATGCTATTCACTGTTCACATCAGACATATTCATTGTTCACATGAGGCCCGCCTGGACAGCCGCTCCCCGACCCGCTCCTTGGCTCCACGGTGAAGCCACGCCCACTAGCTCTATAAATAGCGCCCAACCCAGCACACCGAAGAGGAGAAGAAGAAAAAGAAAGGGAACCGAAGGGAGGAGAAAGTCAGGAAACCGACGCCGTCTTCCTCCAACTCCACCGTCAGCACCACCGGGAGACCTCGTCGACTGCCTCTCCACCGCCACCAACATCACTGGGAGTGTTCGCCATCGTCTTCAACATCATTTCTGCCACCAGGTTTGCACCCCCTTCGTCGCTGTGCATGCATTTCCTTGCATTTCACTGTTCAAGTGAAATATAATTCACTTAAACAGTGAAATGCTAATTCACTGTTCATATCAAATATAATTCACGTGAACAGTGAAATGCTATTCACTGTTCGCATCAAACATATTTTACTGTTCACATGCGGCCTGTTGGGTTCAGCCCAGCCACGTGGGCCCCGCTGGGTCCAACCCTAAAAAAATATAAAAAAATAAAAATTCTTTAAAAATTATTTCAAAGAATTTGTGATTTTTTTGTAATTTTATTACTGTATTTTGGTCAATATCGGTTTGTATTTTTATATTGTAAAGATACAAATCCGGTATTAAAATACCCGGTTTTCGTCAACAAAAAAAATATTTATTAAAAAAAAAATGTTTTGTTTTCATGCATACGGCCAATACTCTAACATGTTTTGAATGTTCTTTTTATATAAAACAAATATTGGAAGTTTTGAAAATGTGTTTTCGCATAGATTTCTTAAACACAAATTATTTTCTTGCATTTCTGGATTTTACAACATGTTTGTAAAACTCCAAAGGGTATTGGCCAATATTCCAAAAACTATAAAAATCTTATTTTGGGTGAATTCATCTATTATTCACCGCTAATGTTTGGATAAAGAAATCCTTAAATGACGAATATCCAAAATATTATTGGGAGTAATAAATTCGCACACATCCTTGAAAGAAGCCTTGATTATAATCGAGGACATTTCAAAATTAAAAATTTTTGACTCCACGGTTTACGAGTCGTGAAAGTATGAAATACTAAGGCAAAAGGAGGCTTTTAAAACGCTTTGAATTTCCTTAGATTTCTAAATTTTTTGTCCCTCCTCCTTGCGATTTACGAGTCGCAAACTCTTGAAATACTAAGGGAAAAATGAGCTTTCAAAGCACATGGAATCTCCTTGGATTTCTATCCAAATAAATTTTATTTGAATCAAACCTAGAAAAATTGACGGGACTAGAAAACACCAACACCATAGCAATTATAGAGCAAACCAAACACCAAGCAGCTTACCTTAGGTAGGGCGTACTAGGGGTGCTAATACCTTCCCTTTACGCAACCAGTCCCTTGCCTTAGAATCTCTGAAAGACCAGTACATCAGGTTTCCTAGTAGCCCTCAATGAATTACTAGGTGGCGACTCCAAAGAACCAAATCAGCAAAAACAAACGAAAAATCGCCATCGAACGTCGCATCGGGATTTTTTTTTTTTTGGGTGCGACACCCTCTGTTCCACCTTAGGAACCACGCCTTACTTCTCCATGAGTCTCTCGCTCTTAGTCTCAAGAGTCCAGGTCGCTATCCACCTTTAACCATGGGGGCAGCCCATTAAAGGTTGATCCATATCTGTCTTCATACTCTAAGTATTACAATGCCATCTCCGAGCTCACCACCTTGACAAGAGTCAACTCGTTCCCGGAACCTGTGCATGCCCTCTGCTCTTTCATAGCAGTCGCGTCTTAATGCTCCACAAGTCACCCACTTATTGTCCAAGGCAAATGTCTTCTAGCTCATTGATCTTTAGCATGGGGGCAATATCCATGAAAGTCAATCCTGCATTTGTCTTCATACTCATCATAGCCACTTCATTTGGCTATACACCTGTCCACTTATATCCAGCCATCACATCGGCTCTGGGGCGTTCTGTACTAGGCTCATATCTTGGCCCACACACCTTCTTCTCGGGTGTCTTCGCTCGTCGTCATGCGGCGGTCTGAACTGGGGCTCCTATCACGGCCCTCACACCTTCCATACAAGGTGTCTCCGCTCGTCGTCATGCGGCGGTCTGAAATGGGGCTCCTATCGCGGCCCTCACACCTTCTCTAAGGTTTCATCCCTTTTTCCATTGGGAACATGACTATGCTTACTAGACTTAATCTGAATACGAATAATTTATCTGGATCTGTTCCTCGAGAAATAGGACAACTTGAATCCCTTGTTGAATTGAGCTTGCACACTAATAATCTCAATGGTTCTCTGCCCCCCGAGATGAATAATCTCACACATTTGATGAGTTTGCAATTGTTTTCAAACAATTTCACTTGCCATTTTGTGAAGATAGTTGGCCACTTGCCAACTTGGCCACTTGCTCTTTCATGGATGCTTGCCTATAAATAGGCAAGCATCCAAGCATTATAAGCACACCAAGGAAGAGAGAAAGAAGAGAGAGTGAAGAGGGAAAGTAATCCCACTAAATTGTGAGGTATTTGTGAGAGAGTAAGTGTTTTCTCCTAGTAATAAAGAGATTCTTAGTTGTTCTCCTATTATTTGAGAGAGGTTGTAATTCCCACATTACTAGTAAAATCCTTCTATATTTTCCTGTGGACATAGCCTAATTGGGTGAACCATGTAAATTCTTATGTGTCTCATTTCTCATTTATCCTATCCTTTGCCTTTTGTCTTGTCGGGTTTGCATGCCAGTAACCTAACAGTGGTATCAGAGCCTTCTTGGTTGGTGTTGTTAACACACAAAAGTTATTCGTGCATACGGTCACTATTCACGTCTACGACACTATTCACCTGTACGACACTATTCATCCATACGGTATTGTTCACTTACGTTACTGTTGGCGTATATAGAAAGTCAGTGCGGTGATTAAATACAGTCTAGGAAGTTCTGTCTAAGGAGATTGGGTTTTAAGCGGGACCGTTTGTGACCCCTCCAATCTTTCCTGGGAACTTACTTAGTGAAGTATTTTTCACACGATACTATTTCTATATACGTTACAGATCTGTGAAACGGTGATATCTGAATAGATCACGGTAAATAAAATGGCAGCAAAGTACGAGATTGAGAGGTTCAAGGGGAGCAATTTCTCACTGTGGAAAATGAGAATCAAGGCAATCTTAAGGAAAGACAATTGCTTGGCAGCAATTGGGGATCGGCCCGCGGAGATCACTGATGATGCAAAATGGAATGAGATGGATGGCAATGCTATTGCTAACATACATTTAGCATTAGCCGATGAAGTATTATCAAGTGTGGCGGAGAAGAAAACAGCTAAGGAGATATGGGAGACTCTAACCAAGCTATATGAGTCCAAGTCTTTGCATAATAAGATTTTTTTAAAGCGGAGACTTTATACCCTTCGAATGGCAGAAACCACGTCGGTGACTGACCACATCAACACAATAAGAACTCTATTTTCACAACTCACTACGTTGGGTCAACAAATAGAGGAACATGAACGTGCAGAGCTTCTACTTCAAAGTCTTCCTGATTCGTATGATCAGCTTATTATCAACTTGACCAATAATATCCTCTCAGACTATTTAGTCTTCGATGATGTTGCAGCCGCTATTTTGGAAGAAGAAAATAGGCGTAAAAACAAAAGAGACAGAAACAGTTCAAACCAAATAGAGGCGTTATTGGTGTCAAGAGGAAGATCAACGGAGCGTGGCTCTAGTGGGAGTCAAAGGCAAGGGAGGTCCAAATCATGAAGTAAGAAGACTATGAAATGCTACAACTGTGGCAGAAAAGGGCACTTTAAAAGGGATTGTTGGTTTAAAAAGGGTATAGAGAATACTATAGAGTCATCAAAACCTCAAGGATGTGTTGCAAGCACCTTAGAAGATGGAGAGGTTCTATATAGTGAAGCAGCAACAATCTCTACAGATAGAGAAGAGCTCACTGAGGTCTGGCTAATGGATTCAGGAGCAACATGGCATATGACCCCTAGACGAGATTGGTTCCATACATATGAACCTATCTCTGGAGGCACAGTGTTCATGGGTGATAATCATGCTTTAGAGATTTCTGGCATTGGCACCATCAAATTGAAGATGTATGATGGCTTAATTCATACTATTTCAGGAGTGCGACATGTGAAAGACTTAAAGAAGAATCTTTTGTCCGTAGGACAATTTGATAGTCTTGGCTGTAAGATTCGAACACACAATGGAATCATAAAAATTGTCAAAGGAGCGCTGGTGGTTTTAAAGGCAAGAAAGACAGTTGCAAACATGTTTGTATTAATAGGAGAAACACATCATGAGGCAGAAGCATCAATCGCATCAGCCAGTCCTGTAGAAGAGAAGACGATGATGTGGCATCAAAAACTAGGCCACATGTCAGAGAAAGGTTTGAAAGTTCTCTCTGATCAGAAGTTACTCCCTGGGCTTATAAAGGTTACTTTACTCTTTTGTGAGCACTGTGTTACAAGCAAACAACATAGGTTGAAGTTTGGCACATCAACAACTAAGAGCAAATGCATCTTAGACCTGATTCACTCTGATGTTTGGCAAGCACCGGTTGTATCCTTGGGAGGAGCAAGATACTTTGTATCATTTATAGATGACTTCTCCAGGAGATGTTGGGTGTATCCAATAAGAAGGAAGGCAGATGTGCTCGCAGTCTTTAAGACATTCAAAGCGCGGATAGAACTTGAATCTAAAAAGAAGATCAAGTGTTTGAGGACTGACAATGGAGGAGAATATACCAGTGATGAATTTGATAACTTCTATCAACATGAAGGTATCAAAAGGCAGTTCACAACGGCATACACTCCACAACAAATTGGAGTGGCAGAGCGGATGAACAGAACTCTATTGGAAAGAACAAGAGCAATGTTGAAGGCTGCAGGTCTAGAAAAGTCATTCTGGGCAGAAGCAGTCAATACCGCCTGTTATGTAATAAATCGATCTCCGTCTACTGCAATTGAGTTGAAGACACCAATGGAGATGTGGACTGGAAAGCCAGCTGATTATTCTCGATTGCATATATTTGGAAGTCCTGTGTACGTGATGTACAATACTCAAGAGGTCAGCAAGCTGGATTCAAAATCCAGAAAATGTGTATTCTTGGGATATGCTGACGGAGTGAAGGGGTATCGCTTGTGGGATCTCACTGCCCACAAGGTAGTCATCAGCAGAGATGTCATATTTGCAGAAGATAAAATGCAAATGGAAGAAAATAATAGCATTTTAAAGGAGACTACAGAAGTCCAGATGGAAAATACTTAGAATCGTACTTCTTCTGAAGCTGTACCAGAGCATGAAGAACAAGAACAAATAGAGTCTGAAACTCCTGAAGTTCGACGGTCAACTCGTGAAAGAAGACCACCGGCTTGGCACTCAGAATATGTTACTGAGAGCAACATTGCATACTGTCTTCTAACAGAGGATGGAGAGCCATCAACTTTCCATGAGGCTATCAAAAGCACAGATGTATCTATGTGGATGACAGCAATGCAAGAGGAGATTGAAGCTCTGCACAAGAATAACACTTGGGATCTTGTTCTGCTACCACAAGGAAGAAAGGCCATTGGCAACAAATGGGTTTACAAGATAAAGCGTGATGACAATGATCAAGTGGAGCGGTATCATGCAAGATTGGTGGTGAAAGGATATGCTTAGAAAGAAGGAATAGGCTTCAGTGAGATATTTTCTCTGGTGGTACGACTTACTACAATCAGAGTAGTCTTGGCGATGTGTGCTATATTTGATCTTCACTTAGAACAGTTAGATGTGAAAACTGCATTTCTTCATGGAGAACTTGAAGAAGAAATTTATATGCTCCAACCAGAGGGTTTTGCTGAAACAGGCAAGGAGAACTTGGTTTGCAGGTTGAACAAATCTCTATACGGTCTCAAACAGGCGCCGAGGTGTTGGTACAAGAGATTTGATTCCTTCATAATTAGCCTTGGGTACAACAGAACCAGTTCAGACCATTGTACGTATTACAAGAGGTTTGAAGAAAATGATGTTTTCATCATTCTGTTGTTGTACGTGGATGACATGTTGGTAATAGGCCTCAACAGAGATCGAGTCCAAGAATTGAAGGCACAATTGGCTAGGGAGTTTGATATGAAGGACTTAGGACCAGCAAACAAGATTCTAGGGATGCAAATTCACCGAGACAGAAGTAAGAGGAAGATTTGGCTTTCTTAGAAGAATTATTTGAAGAAGATCTTGCGACGCTTCAACATGTAAGATTGTAAGCCAATTTCCACCCCACTTCCTGTTAACTTCAAATTATCCTCAAGAATGTCTCCTAGCAATGAAGCAGAGAGGATGGAGATGTCTCGAGTACCGTATACATCAGCAGTGGGAAGTTTAATGTTTGTCATGATATGTACAAGACCAGACATTGCACAAGCAGTGGGAGCAGCTAGTCGATACATGGCAAATCCTGGTAGAGAGCATTGGAATACTATCAAGAGGATCTTGAGATACATCAAGGGTGCCTCAGATGCCGCATTATGTTATGGAGGATCAGAATTCACTGTCAGAGGTTATGTTGACTCAGATTTTACTAGTGACCTTGAGAAAAGAAAATCCACTACAGGCTATGTGTTCATAATTGCAGGAGGAGCTGTGAGCTTGTAAAGACTGTTGTAGCGTTATCCACAACAGAAGCTGGGTATATGGCAGCTACACAAGCTTGTAAAGAAGCAATATGGATGAAGAAACTTATGGAGGAGCTCGGGCACAAACAAGAGAAGATTCTTGTGTATTGTGATAGTCAGAGTGCCTTGCATATTGCAAGGAATCCAGCGTTTCATTCAAGAACAAAACATATAGATGTTCAGTATCACTTTGTTCGCGAAGTGGTGGAAGATGGAAGTGTGGATTTTCAGAAGGTTCACACAAAGGAAAACCCAGCAGATGCTTTGACCAAACCAGTCAACACTGATAAGTATATATGGTGCAGATCCTCTTATGGCCTAGCAGAAACGTAAGCAGCATGAAGATGGCAAGTAGTGAAAGGATAGAAGAATCACAAATAATCAAGTGTGAAGACTTGATTAAATCATCAAAGTCTTCAAGTGGGAGAATGTGAAGATAGTTGGCCACTTGCTCTTTCATGGATGCTTGCCTATAAATAGGCAAACATCCAAGCATTATAAGCACACCAAGGAAGAGAGAAAGAAGAGAGAGTGAAGAGGGAAAGTAATCCCACTAAATTGTGAGGTATTTGTGAGAGAGTAAGTGAGGTGTTTTCTCCTAGTAATAGAGAGATTCTTAGTTGTTCTCCTATTATTTGAGAGAGGTTGTAATTCCCACATTACTAGTAAAATCCTTCTATATTTTCCCGTGGACGTAGCCTAATTGGGTAAACCACGTAAATTCTTGTGTGTCTCATTTCTCATTTATCCTATCCTTTGCCTTTTGTCTTGTCGGGTTTGCATGCCAGTAACCTAACACATTTACCACGAGACTTGTGCCTTGGTGGGTTACTTGTAAATTTTACAGCCGCCTACAATCATTTTTTTGGTCCCATCCCTAAAGGCTTGCGAAATTGTACAAGTCTATTTAGAGTTAGGCTTGAATGGAACCAATTGACGGGGAATATTTCTGAAGATTTAGGCCTGTACCCAAACTTGAACTATACGGACCTCAGTCACAATAATTTGTCTGGTGAGCTGACGTGGAAATGGGGAAGTTTTCACAACTTGATGAGCCTAAAATTGTCAAACAATAATATCACCGGTGAGATACCATCAGAGCTTGGAAAGGCCACTGGACTACAACTGATTGATCTCTCATCAAATCTCCTAAAGGGGACAATTCCAAAAGAATTGGGGCAGTTGAAAGCGTTGTTCAACCTTACTCTTCATAACAACCATCTTTTTGGTGTCATTCCCTTTGAAATCCAAATGCCATCTAAACTTCGTGCCCTTAATTTAGCTTCTAATAAGGTGGATCAATCCCAAAACAAATGGGAGAGTGCTCAAATTTATTACAGTTGAACTTGAGTCATAATAAGTTCATAGGGAGCATCCCATCTGAGATAGGCTTCCTGCATTTTCTTGGAAATCTAGATCTCAGTGGGAATGTTCTGGCAGGAGAGATACCATCACAAATTGGGCAATTGAAACAGTTAGAAATGATGAACCTCTCTCACAACAAACTTTCAGGTTCGATTCCAACTGTTTTTGTAGATTTGGTGAGCTTGACAGCTGTAGACATCTCTTACAATGAACTAGAGGGCCCTATCCCCAAAATCAAAGGCTTCATGGAAGCTCCATTTGAAGCTTTTATGAATAATAGTGGTCTCTGTGGAAATGCC
Source organism: Populus alba x Populus glandulosa (assembly GCA_033617975.1). Taxonomy (NCBI): domain Eukaryota; kingdom Viridiplantae; phylum Streptophyta; class Magnoliopsida; order Malpighiales; family Salicaceae; genus Populus; species Populus alba x Populus glandulosa. Next base: position 2,463,882 of record CM066155.1, on the reverse strand, counting down.
AGTGGTCTAAAGCCTTGTATACTTCTTACAAGCAGGAGAAAGAGCACTAAAATTGTCATTTTAATTCTTTTTTCTCTCCTGGGCAGTCTACTTCTACTACTTACCATGGTTGGATGTTTATACTTTCGCCACCAAACAAGTAGAGAAAGAATCTCTTTTTTAGGAGAGCAACGAAGTCCACTCTGTTTTGCAGTATGGGGCTATGAGGAAGAGATCCTACATGAAACTATCATCCAGGCCACTAATAATTTCAACTACAATAACTGCATTGGGAAAGGGGGATATGGAATTGTTTATCGGGCCATGTTGCCAACAGGTCAGGTGGTTGCTGTGAAGAAACTTCACCCATCAAGAAATGGCGAGCTTATGAATTTCATAACTTTTAGAAATGAGATTCGCATCTTAATAGATATTCGACATCGAAATATTGTGAAGTTATATGGATTTTGTTCATTAATAGAGCACTCTTTTTTCGTTTACGAGTTCATAGAAAGGGGAAGTTTGAAGATGAATTTATCTAGCGAAGAACAGGCAATGGACTTGGATTGGAATAGAAGGCTTAATGTTGTTAAAGGAGTGGCTAATGCATTATCCTATTTGCACCATGATTGCTCGCCTCCAATCATTCATCGAGACATTTCCAGCAGCAATGTTCTTCTAGATTTGGAATATGAGGCTCATGTTTCGGATTTTGGGACAGCTCGGCTCTTGATGCCTGACTCGAACAACTGGACCTCATTTGCTGGCACCTTCGGATACACAGCTCCAGGTACATACTTGATTTCATTCTTAACATATATATATATATATATAAGCAGAACAATACAACCAGTACTATGAAAATGGAGGGCTACTTTTGGATGCTCTAAAGGTTATGAATAATAAATTGTCATATTAGCAGTACAAAACAACCAGTACTATGAAAAAATGACCAGAATTTTTGCAGAGCTAGCTTACACAATGAGAGTGAACGAGAAGTGCGATGTCTACAGCTTTGGAGTGGTCACAATGGAAGTAATAATGGGAATGCATCCAGCTGATCTCATCTCATCTCTTTCTGCATCAGCATTTTCCTCCTCGTCGTGCTCACAAATCAACCAGCATGCATTGTTGAAGGATGTGATAGACCAACGTATCCCACTTCCTGAAAATGGAGTTGCAGAAGGTTTGGTCTCCATTATCAAAATAGCATTTGCATGCTTGCTTGCCAATCCCCAGTCTAGGCCAACCATGCGACAAGTAGCTTCGGAGCTCATAGCTCGATGGCCTCCGCTGCCAAAGTCATTCTCCGCAATAACATTGGAAGATCTGATGCCTCAAACAACTGTGGCAGGCTGAGAATTTTCCAAAAGATTTTCTATAATTATGTAGCATGTGATTGTTTCTACTTATGTTAGTTTCAATTTTCGTAGCTTTGTTTGTAATAAATTAGTTCGCCGCTTTGTATTTTGTTTCTTCAACGATTAATATGTTTTAGTACAGTATTATTATCAATCAAAGTGAAGAAAGGCTCTCTGCTATAATGAGGACACCTGGATTTCAAGATTTTGTTTCATCCCTTGTAATAAAAGAAATCTTCAATTCATTATTGAGCTGAAATGAATAAACTAGCATGAGAGGCTTTTAGAATTGATGCACATACTATGCATCTGCACTTAAACTATGAATCCACACTGATAATACTACAAAAACTTAAACTATCAACTACACAGAGTTCTTCACAGTGAACTCTTGAAGAATCCTTCGTGCAGCCTGGATTCTTTAAAGAAAAGAAAAAAGATACAAAAATAATTGAATCAAGAAATTTTAAAAGGAAGAATATAATGTTTTTTTAAGTTTTTGGTAAATAAATGAATCAATTAGTTGACAGAAAAAAAAATGAGACAGATTTGTAAATTCCTCACATCAACTACATTATCATTTTCATGGGTTCTCATTTCCTTGTGGGTAGGGTTCTTTCCTGTAATTAAAGTAATATAATTTTGCAGGGGCGAGCAGGCCCATGAGGCCCGCTTTTTTATACACTAAACTGCAGTTTAAGCCCAAACAAATATAAAAAAAATATGCATTTCAAAAAATATGCCAGAAACGCAGAGTATTCAAATGGATATATAGAATTTGATGGAAGTTATTGTTTTTAAGAAAAAAATTTTTTTTAAAAAATATTAAAATAGTTTATATTTTTTATTTTTTAAAATTATTTTTATATTAATATATCAAAATAATTAAAAAATAAAATTTAATTTAAAATAAAAAAAAAACTATAATTTTTTTAAAAACATAACTACTCACCATAAAAACAAGCAAAATCCAAGTTGTAACACAGTTTTCAAGGTTTATCATTTGAACCCACAAATCAAAACGGTTAGAATCCAATTTTCTTAAAGCAACTTTGTTTGCTTTTGAAAATCTTTGACACAAATCAATGTTGGTATTTTAATATTTTTAAAACGAAAACAGAAATGATATCCAAATTCACGTTTTTCAGATTGGTGAATATAACCAAAAAAATAAATGGTTTTTAATATTTCCAACTTTTTTTTTCCTTCTTCTTTTTTATATGAACAGGCACGAATCAGATTTTATCCGAAATATTGTGGAAGATGTGTTGGCTAAATTGGGTCCTAAATGTCTATATCGTCCTGAGCACCTTGTGGGTATTGATTTTCACGTTGATAATATTATTGCCCTACTAAGAATTGTTACAGATGAAAGTCGCATTGTGGGCATACATGGAATGGGCGGGATAGGTAAGACAACTCTAGCAAAAGTTGTATTTAATCTGCTCTTCTGTGAATTTGAGGGAAGTAGTTTTCTTTCTAACGTCAGTGAACATTCAAAAGCCCTCAATGGTTTGGTTCGGTTTGAGAAGTCACTGGCGGTGACTGCAGGTGGTGACTTGGTGGCCATGGTTGGTGGTTGCCTTCCTTGACCTTCTAGATTGAGTTTAATGCAACAAACAGGGTATTGATTCTCACGTTGATAATATTATTGCCCTACTAAGAATTTTTACAGATGAAATTCGCATTACATGGAATGGGCGGGATATATAGGTAAGACAACTCTAGCAAAAATTGTATTTAATCTGCTCTTCTGTGAATTTGAGGGAAGTAGTTTTCTTTCTAACGTCAGTGAACATTCAAAAGCCCTCAATGGTTTGGTTCAGTTACAAAACCAGCTGCTTTGTGATACTTTGAAAACAAAAAATATTGTTAAGATCAATAATGTAGACAGGGGAATGAATTTAATCACAGAAAGACTCTGTTACAAAAGAGTTCTTGATGATGTGGATAACGAGTATCAAGTTAAAGCATTGGTGGGAGAAAATAGGTTTGGTCCTGGAAGTGTAATAATTGTTACATCTAGAAATGAGCATTTGCTTACTCGATTTGCAGTGCATGTAAAATATGAGGCTAAACTGTTGACACAAGATGAGTCCCTTCAGCTTTTCAGTTGGCATGCCTTTAGGACGATCCATCCACCGGATGATTATGCTGAGCTTTCCAATGATGTATTAAAGTGTGCTTCCTTTAGCTCTTCAAGTTTTGGGTGCTTCTTTGTTCAGAAGAAGCAAATCTGAATGGAGAAGTGCTATTGAAAAACTGCGAAAAACTCCAGAACCTAGTATCCAGGCAATACTTATGATAAGTTTTGACGCACTGGATGATGATATACTAAAAGATACATTCCTTGATATTGCATGTTTCTTCGTTGGCAGAAACAAAGAATATTTGTCAACCATACTACGTGCCCGCTATGGTTTCAATCCAGAACTCATTTTAACAATTCTTGTTGAAAGGTCTCTCTTAGAAGTTAATTTACAGAATCAATTAAGGATGCATGATCTAGTAAGAGACATGGGAAGAGAGAGAGTTCTTCAAATGTATCCCCGACATCCTGGAAAATGCAGCAGAATTTGGCTACATGAGGAAGCATGGCACGTCCTCAAAATGAACATGGTAAGATGCATTGCTGTAGTCTTGTGCGCAAAATCACAAAGTCTTATATGTATTTCCTGTTGAGCTTGCTTTCAAATAATTTTAACAAAATAATTTTGCATAGGTCTACTTGCAAACCGTGATATATGTCGTTCTACTGAAGTTTCTTGCTTTTCTCAGGGAACAGAAGAAGTGGAGGGTATTGTGCTAGATGTTCAAACTTCAAATGCTGAACCTTTAAGAACATGATCATTTGAAAACATGAAATATTTGAAATTACTCAAAAACAATGGAGTTCGTCTCAAAGGATGCTACAGACATCTTCCCAAAGGGATTATATGGCTTTGTTGGCATGGATGCTTGTTGTGTGTGGTCCCGCACCATGTGATGGGGGACCACCACATTAATCAAAGGAGAGGCAGTTGACTGCCTCTTTTAATTAAAAAGCTGGAGCTGCCACTGTAGACGCAGTAGAAGAAAAACAAGAGAGAAGAGAAAACCGAGAGAAAAAGAGAAGAAGAGCCAGCAGAGCAGTCCGTGCTCTTCCTTCGATTCCCAGCTCGTTCACCGTTGGATCGGGCTGAAATTTTAACAGCAGCTTCTAGACGCGTTGATTGTAATTCTGGACGGTTGGATCGAAAATTGGTGGCGTGGAAGCTGGTCGTTTGGACATAAATTGTAATTCTGGATTCTTGGCATGAAGATCACACGTGACAGGAAGAAGGAGAAACTTTGGTTATCTCAGGAGAGATATATTCAAAAGGTACTTGAGAGATTCAACATGAGCAACTCAAAACCGGTTTGTTCTCCACTTGCAAGCCACTTTAAACTAAGTTCTAAGCAGTGTCCTTCAAGTGATGAAGAAAGAGATGAGATGAAAAAGGTTCCTTATGCATCCGTAGTTGGTAGCTTGATGTATGCCATGGTTTGCACAAGGCCGGATATAGCTCATGCAGTTGGTGTGGTTAGTCGGTTCCTCTCCGATCCTGGTAAAGAACACTGGTCAGCAGTGAAATGGATACTCAGGTATCTCAAAGGTACTTCTAGTTTCAGCCTATGTTTTGGTAATAATAAACCTGTGTTGGATGGATACACAGATGCAGATATGGCTGGTGATGTTGATTCTAGAAAATCCACATCAGGATACTTGATGAAGTTTGCAGGGGGGCAGTCTCATGGCAATCAAGGTTGCAAAAATGTGTTGCATTATCCACTACAGAAGCTGAATATATTGCTCTTACTGAAGGAGGCAAAGAGTTGTTATGGATGAAGAAGTTCTTACATGAACTTGGCCTAGTTCAAGAGAACTTTGTGTTGCACTGTGATAGTCAAAGTGCAATCCATCTCAGTAAGCATCCTACTTTTCACTCTCGATCATAGCACATTGAGGTTAGATATCAATGGATTCGAGATGCTATGGAGATGAAGTTATTTGTTGTTGAGAAGATCCATACCGATGACAACGTGTCAGACATGATGACCAAACCTCTATCGAGAGAGAAGTTTGAGTTTTGCAAAAGGGAAGCAGGCTTGTCAGAGCCACCTAAATTGAAGTTTACATGTTAATCGCCAGTATGGCGAATTCCTCACATGGTGCGTGAGGGGAAGATTTGTTGTGTGTGGTCCCGCACCATGTGATGGGGGGACCACCACATTAATTAAAGGAGAGGCAGTTGACTGCCTCTCTTAATTAAAAAGCTGGAGCTGCCACTGTAGACTCAGTAGAAGAAAAACAAGAGAGAAGAGATAACCGAGAGAAAAAGAGAAGAAGAGGCAGCAGAGCAGTCCGTGCTCTTCCTTCGATTCCCTGCTCGTTCACCGTTGGATCGGGCTGAAATTTTAACAGCAGCTTCTAGACGCGTTGATTGTAATTCTGGACGGTTGGATCGAAAATTGGTGGCGTGGAAGCTGGTCGTTTGGACATAAAACGGGGCTGTCAGTATTGTGAGTTTTTCTCCAATAATTCTCTTATATCTTGTTGTAATCCGAGAATAAGTTATTCTTGATGATGTATATGTTGTATCGCTTAGTTGAATCTGAGGAAGAACAGTTGTGAACCCATTATTGTTGATAGTGGAAGTTTTAGGTGGACTACGGTCCCGTGGTTTTTCCCGTATCGGGTTTTCCACGTAAAAATCTTGGTGTTGATTTTGTGTGATTATTTGCATTATATTTGGTCATTGTTTGATTCTGTTTTTACTGCACAAAGAGGAAAATAATTGGGACTTATGAATTGTATTCCGGTAAATTGGTGTCCGGTTGTTCCTAGTTTTCCCAACAAGTGGTATCAGAGCACTGGTTGTGTAGATTGAATTTCTTGTGCAGTTAAAATGGAGAAGGAAGATTCGGGCATGATAAAGCTCACTTCCTCAAATTATTTTCTATGGAAAACAATGATGGAGGATCACTTATATTGCAATGATTTGGCTTTACCGATTGAATGTAAAGGAATAAAGCCTGATGAAATGGATGATGCAAAATGGAATGGACTTAATAGAAAGGCTACCGCTAATGTTAGAAAATGGGTATCTTCTAAGTCCATTAATCATATTTCTCAAGAACATGACTGCTATACAGTTTGGAAGATGTTGAAAGAAACATTTGCCAAGGAGAGTGCACAAAACAAGGTTTTTGTAATTAGAGACCTTGTGAATTTGAAGTACAGAGATGGTGAAGATGCTTCGGTGCATATAAATGTATTTCAAGGGTTCTTGAATCAGCTGTCATTGATGAATCTTGAGTTAGCCGATGAAATGCAAGCATTAATCCTATTGAGTTCATTGCCGGATAGTTGGGAGACTTTGGTGGTGTCACTTAGCAATTCTACTCCAAATGGAAAGATCACTTTGAAAACAGTGAAGGATTGTATCCTCAATGAAGAGAAGAGGAGGAAAAGGACAAGCACTTCCGAGTCTCATGCACTTGTTACAGAAAGTCGGGGGAGAAGTCCAAGCAGGTTCTCTCACAGCAAGCAAGATAGAGAATCCAGCAATAGAAAAGGCAAATGGAAGCCAAGAGGAAGATCTCAGTCAAGGAAGGGTTTTAAGTGTTATTATTGTGACAAGCCTGGGCATATGCAAAAAGATTGCAGAAAGTACAAAAGAGATAAAAAGGGCAAAGATGAAGACAAGAATGAAGAGAATGGTACAGCTGCAGTTGTATTTGATGGTGATGTTGCCATTGTTTGTGATGATGGTTATGTTAATCTTGCATGTCAGGATACCACCTGGATTGCAGATTCAGCAGCTTCCTACCATGTTACACCTCGACGTGATTTTTACACATCCTACACAGCTGGTGACTTTGGTCAAGTTAGGATGGGAAATCAAGGGATTGCTCGTGTTGTGGGCATTGGAGATATTTGGTTGGAAACCAATACTGGGTGCAAGTTGCTACTCAAAGATGTTAGGCATGTGCTTGATTTGCGCCTACATTTGATCTCTACAGGTACTCTTGATGAAGAAGGCTATTACAATTTCTTTGGAGATGGTAAATGGAAACTCTCCAGAAATTCCATAATTGTTGCTAAAGGGAAAAAGATGGGTCTCTACATGTCACAAGCCAAGGTGATCAAAGGGGAGGTGAATGCAATTGAAGATTGCTCTACTGATTTATGGCATAAACGACTTGGACATTTGAGTGAGAAAGGCCTTGGCATCCTTGCCAAGAAGAACTACCTTCCATTAAAAGGTATGAACTTGAACACATGTACTCATTGTTTAGTTGGTAAACAACATAGAGTCGCATTTCAAAGATCACCTTCACATAGAAGATCACATGTTCTTGATTTAGTTCATACTGATGTTTGCTCTATGATTGATAAGTCTCTTGGAGGTGCATTGTACTTTGTTAGTTTTATTGATGATCACTCCAGGAAAATTTGGGCCACTTGTTTGAAATCCAAAGATCAGGTGCTTGATGTCTTTAAGGATTTCCATGCCAGAGTTGAAAGAGAAACTGGTAGAAAGCTGAAATGTATTCGAGTTGACAATGGTGGTGAATACAGAGGTCCTTTTGAGAAGTATTGCAGGGAACATGGTATCAAATTAGAGAAGACAGTTCCTAAGACTCCACAACAGAATGGAGTGGCTAAGAGAATGAACAGAACTATTGTTGAAAGAATTAGATGTATGCTCTCTCATGCAAAGCTGCCTAAGTCCTTTTGGGGTGAGGCAATGAAGACTGCAGTTGCCATGATCAACCTTTCTCCATCAGTTCCTCTTGATTTTGATGTTCCAGATAGAGTTTGGAAAGGAAAGGATGTCTCTTATGCACACTTGAGAGTGTTTGGATGAAGAGAATTCGTACATGTTCCAAGAGATGAAAGGTCTAAGCTTGACAGCAAGACAAAGCAGTGTATTTTCTTAGGCTCTGAAGATGATGAGTTTGGCTATAGGTTATGGGATCCAAAGGAGAAGAAAATTGTGAGAAGCAGAGATGTTATCTTCTTTGAAGATCAAACCATTGAAGACTTTGAACAGAAGGAGAAAACAGAGTCTACTATTTTTATTCCATCCAATTCAAATCCAATACCTACTCCACAGTTACCTTTGATGCCTGCTAATCACGGGGGAGATTTGCAAAATGATGATAATGGTGGTTTTCTTAATGAGCCATTAGTTGGTGATCCTGAATCAGCTAATGATGATATTGATGTTATTCCTGAACAGGTTATGCAGGAAGCTCCAGATGAGCCACAATTAAGGAGGTCAACTAGACCTCGCCAACCTTCCACCAAATACTCTCCTCATGAGTATGTGCTGGTTACTGATGGGGGAGAGCCAGAATGTTTTGATGAAGCTATGTCACATGAGAAGAAAAGTGAGTGGTTGAAAGCAATGCAAGAAGAGATGAAATCCTTGCATGAAAACCATACTTTTGAGTTAGTGAAGCTTCCTAAAGGTAAAAGAGCACTCAAGAATAAATGGGTGTTCAGGTTGAAAATTGATGAACATTGCTCACAGCCAAGGTACAAGGCAAGATTGGTTGTGAAAGGTTTCGGTCAGAAGAAAGGTATTGATTTTGAAGAAATCTTTTCACCAGTGGTTAAGATGTCTTCAATCCGAGTTGTGCTTGGCTTAGCTGCTAGTCTAAATCTTGAAGTTGAACAGCTTGATGTGAAAACTGCCTTTCTCCATGGTGATTTAGATGAAGAGATCTACATGGAGCAGCCTGAAGGGTTTGAAGCAAAAGGTAAAGAGCAGTTAGTTTGCAAGTTGAAAAAGAGCCTATATGGTTTAAAGCAAGTTCCAAGACAATGGTACAAGAAGTTTGATTCTTTCATGGTGGATCATGGTTATGACAGGACCACTTCTGATCATTGTGTATTTATGAAAAGGTTTCCAGATGGAAACTTTATTATTCTCCTGTTGTATATGGATGATATGTTGATTGTTGGCCATGATGCTAAGAAGATTCAAATGTTAAAGGAAGAGTTAAGCAAGTCTTTTGCAATGAAAGACTTAGGACCGGAAAAACAGATTCTTGGCATGAAGATCACACGTGACAGGAAGAAGGAGAAACTTTGGTTATCTCAGGAGAGATATGTTCAAAAGGTACTTGAGAGATTCAACATGAGCAACTCAAAACCGGTTTGTTCTCCACTTGCAAGCCACTTTAAACTAAGTTCTAAGCAGTGTCCTTCAAGTGATGAAGAAAGAGATGAGATGAAAAAGGTTCCTTATGCATCCGCAGTTGGTAGCTTGATGTATGCCATGGTTTGCACAAGGCCGGATATAGCTCATGCAGTTGGTGTGGTTAGTCGGTTCCTCTCCGATCCTGGTAAAGAACACTGGTCAGCAGTGAAATGGATACTCAGGTATCTCAAAGGTACTTCTAGTTTCAGCCTATGTTTTGGTAATAATAAACCTGTGTTGGATGGATACACAGATGCAGATATGGCTGGTGATGTTGATTCTAGAAAATCCACATCAGGATACTTGATGAAGTTTGCAGGGGGGCAGTCTCATGGCAATCAAGGTTGCAAAAATGTGTTGCATTATCCACTACAGAAGCTGAATATATTGCTCTTACTGAAGGAGGCAAAGAGTTGTTATGGATGAAGAAGTTCTTACATGAACTTGGCCTAGTTCAAGAGAACTTTGTGTTGCACTGTGATAGTCAAAGTGCAATCCATCTCAGTAAGCATCCTACTTTTCACTCTCGATCATAGCACATTGAGGTTAGATATCAATGGATTCGAGATGCTATGGAGATGAAGTTATTTGTTGTTGAGAAGATCCATACCGATGACAACGTGTCAGACATGATGACCAAACCTCTATCGAGAGAGAAGTTTGAGTTTTGCAAAAGGGAAGCAGGCTTGTCAGAGCCACCTAAATTGAAGTTTACATGTTAATCGCCAGTATGGCGAATTCCTCACATGGTGCGTGAGGGGAAGATTTGTTGTGTGTGGTCCCGCACCATGTGATGGGGGGACCACCACATTAATTAAAGGAGAGGCAGTTGACTGCCTCTCTTAATTAAAAAGCTGGAGCTGCCACTGTAGACTCAGTAGAAGAAAAACAAGAGAGAAGAGATAACCGAGAGAAAAAGAGAAGAAGAGGCAGCAGAGCAGTCCGTGCTCTTCCTTCGATTCCCTGCTCGTTCACCGTTGGATCGGGCTGAAATTTTAACAGCAGCTTCTAGACGCGTTGATTGTAATTCTGGACGGTTGGATCGAAAATTGGTGGCGTGGAAGCTGGTCGTTTGGACATAAAACGGGGCTGTCAGTATTGTGAGTTTTTCTCCAATAATTCTCTTATATCTTGTTGTAATCCGAGAATAAGTTATTCTTGATGATGTATATGTTGTATCGCTTAGTTGAATCTGAGGAAGAACAGTTGTGAACCCATTATTGTTGATAGTGGAAGTTTTAGGTGGACTACGGTCCCGTGGTTTTTCCCGTATCGGGTTTTCCACGTAAAAATCTTGGTGTTGATTTTGTGTGATTATTTGCATTATATTTGGTCATTGTTTGATTCTGTTTTTACTGCACAAAGAGGAAAATAATTGGGACTTATGAATTGTATTCCGGTAAATTGGTGTCCGGTTGTTCCTAGTTTTCCCAACAATGCTCTTTGAGATCTTTTCCACCTAAATTTCACCTGCACTCTCTAGTTGTTCTTGATATGCAGTACAGTAACATCAAAGAACTGAAGGTACAGACTATGTAGCATCTCCCCCACAAAATTATTCCTCATGCAGCTTAAATTACTTAAACAACATTTTTTTTTCATTGTTAATTCTTTCTCATTTTCCTCACTGTTGTGACAGTCTCTCAACAATCTGAAAATCCTCAATCTCAGCAATTCTACGTTTGCTAAAACACCAAACTTCCTAGATGTCTTTAGACTTGAGAGACTAGTACTTGAAGATTGCAGAAATTTAGCTGAGGTGCACCAGTCTGCTGGACATTTGAAGGAGCTTGTTCACTTGAGTTTGAAAGGATGTTACAGCCTAAATAATCTTCCAGAAAGCATTTGCAACTTGAAATCTCTTGAAACTCTAGACATTAGCATGTGCTCGAGGCTAGAGAATTTACCAGAGCACTTGGGTGTAATGGAATCCTTAACTGAGCTGCTGGCTGATGAAACTGCAATAAGGCAACTTCCCTCATCAGTTGGACAATTGAAGAGACTCAGAAAGTTATCATTGAGTGGATGCAATAGCAAGCAAGACTCACCGTTTACTTCTTGGCTCTCACTAATTTCATCATGGCTTTCACCAACGAGTTCAACCTCCAAAGTTTTGCTGCCAGCTTCTCTTAATAGTTTAAGCCTATTGAGAGGACTAGATCTTAGTTATCGTGGATTATCTGAAGGTGAGATTTCCATAGATCTCGGGAGTTTGTCCTCTCTCCAAGAATTGAATTTGTCCGGAAACAAATTCTTCAATCTGCCTTCTGGCATTGGCCTCCTTCCCAAGCTTAAGTATTTACTGGTTAAGGACTGTACAAATCTTCTATCAGTTCCGGAGCTCCCATCAAGTTTAATGGAACTGGATGCTATTAATTGTTCGGCGTTGGAGAGACTGACAATTCATTCAAAAAGAATCCCATCACTGTATGTGAGTGGGTGCAACAATTTAATAGAGATTAAGGGTATGGAAGGTATGGGTAAGAGATGGGTCATTGTATCTGAAGACCGGAGCAATTTATCAAATAGTTTGAAGCAGAGTCTTGTTCAGGTTCTCTCTCTCTCTCTCACACACACACACAAGTCTCACGCATATGAATGTTGATTAGGTCTAAAGTTTTAGCTTTTCTTAAAACAGGCATTATGCAAGGGTGAAGAGTATGACATTGCCATTGCTGACGGTGAGATGCCAGAATTGTTCAGCAATCGAGCAGAAGGATCTTCATTAACATTTCATGTACCTCCAGGTTCAGATGGTAATAAAATCCAAGGGCTGGTTGCTTGGGTTGTCTGCGCCATCGATGGAAACATATCTGCTTATCTGCGGGGAGAGGCTGTTATAAGAAATAAGAGCAACGGTGTTCAATTGTTTAAAAGATCAATAATGTTGTTTACGATGAGCACAAATTCAAGCAACCAGTGTTCATACCTCTTTTGTAAACCACACATCATTGGCTGCACTTCCTCCGAATGCAATGAAAGCTGGAGAGGAATTGGAGCTATCTGTTGAAGTAAAACATACCTCTTTTGAAGTACAAAAGTGTGGAGTCCATATGATAGTAAAGAAGCCAGAAGTTGAATACTTTGATGACAGCTAGGGAACTGTTCGCCATCATGATGACAATATCAGAACTGGTAAGTGCTGCCCTTTCCTGCCGAGTCAAGTCAATCCAATAGTAAAAGTGAAATCAATCGAGTAATACTAGTAGTGTTGAATTTTGTGAGATGAAAGGAGGTAGCGAAGCAAACCTCTTGTTGTCGCTTAAGATCTTGTGATGGCTTAATCCATAGATAGTAAGCTAAAGTTCCTGCAACGATCCACGACGCTACATTACTTCCTCCTCTCAGCCCTCCCAATGAATTCCCTATGAACGATCTTACATTCCCCACTGTTCTTCTCCACCCGCTCGACATTTTTTTTCCTTTCAATTTAGGGTTTTTGTTTCTTACTGCTTTCTAATTCAACTGTTTTAGGATTTTATAGAAATGCTGAGCAGATCTAATCTAATCAAGTACCACCCAATACCCGCCCACGGATAGTAGCGGTAAAGTAAACACGAATGACTTTCACCGCCGGCCAGATTCTTTGCAGAGCTACGTGTCCGGTTACATATGCACATTTGCAAAGGCCCAATCATCGTCGACACATCACCTTCCTTAGGCCCAAGTCTAGTTTGTCTTGTAATGCTGTGGCAGCCCACCTTTCTAACACCCTGGACTAGGCATGCCTCATAGTCCACAGCCCATTGGCCTCATGGCAGGTCGTCGTCCGAGCGATGGACGGCCATTCTTTACTTTCTTTCTTTTTTTGAAAAAAAAACAAATTATTTGGTAAGAATTTCTTTTTGATAAATTTCTATTTTAAGGTGCTTTCAGAAGAATCGTGGTGCTTTGATGACCTCACATAGATGAATATTTTTCAATCTTGCTTGGATATATAATTAAATAAAACGAAGAGGCCTTGCACCAAGCATATAGGTACTGTTGAGCAGATCAGTTATATACTTTGTCTGTCGCAAATGTAAACCAGCTTGGTTTCTAATGGCTTCAACACCAAGAAAGAAGCTTAATTCCCCCAAGTCTTTAATTGGAAACACTGTCTGTAGTTGATCAATAAAAGAATGAATTGCTTGATTGTCAGATCCTGTGATTATTATATCATCAACATATACTAACACAAACATACGTAAAGTGTCAGAATTATATGTAAACAATGAATAATCCATCTTGGATTCTGAAAAACCAAAGTCAATCAGCTGCTGTGAGAGGCGTTTAAACCAAGCTCGAGGAGCTTGTTTGAGACCATAAATAGACTTGTGTAGATAGCACACATGATCAGGAAAGATGTGATCTTCATAACCTTTCGGTTGTTCCATGTATACTACTTCATCGAGAATACCATGCAGAAAGGCATTGGAAACATCCAACTGCCGAATATTCCATTTGAATGAGACTGCAAGAGAAAGGATTAATCTGATGGTAGTTGGTTTTACTACTGGTGAAAAAGTATCAAAGTAATCAATACCAGGAATTTGTTCAAACCCTTTGGCTACAAGCCTCGCTTTGTAGCGATCAATACTGCCATCAGGATGTCTCTTTAGCTTATACACCCATTTATTTCTGACAACATGTGTATGTGAAGGTCTAGGACAGAGAGACCATGTGTTATTTGCCAGTAGCGCATCAAATTCACGTCCCATTGCTGCTTTCCAATGTGGATTGGATACTGCCTTTGTGAAACAAGTAGGTTCAGATTCAATGACTATACTGGAGAAAACTCTTAGAGGATGTCGGGTAGAATAAAAAGTTTTAAAACCAGGGAACTCTTTAGGTTTAAGACTACCCGTTTGAGATCTAGTAACCATTTGTCTAGGCAGTACAGAAGACAATGCAGGAGAAGAAATAGTATCAGGTAAGGACACAGGATCTGGGGGAGAAGGCAATATTGGAGATATTGGGGAAGACATGACAGGGGATGCAGCAGGGCATAAACTAGAATCAGATAATGACACATGATCGTTGGAGGAAGGAGTAGGAATTGAAGGTGCAATTGTGGAATGTTGTAAGGATAGACCTGCAGTGGAAGAAGGACTTTCGGTTGCAAAGGAAATTGAAACGGGTGGAGTAAAATTGAAATGTTGAGCATGAGAATTTAAAGGAACTAAATTGGAAGGAAGAGTAGTACCTGAAGACTGGTTGCTCGCAGGAGTGGCAGAAGAATGACTTTTATCCAAGTGAGGGAAAGTGTTTTCATAAAAAACAACATGCCTGGAAATAAACACCCTGCCTGTAGCAAAATCTAAACACCGATAACCTTTTTGTTGATTTGAATATCCTAAGAAAATACATTGTTTGCTTCTAAAAGCTAACTTATGTTTTTCATATGGTCTGAGATAAGGATAACATGCACAACCAAATATGCGCAGGTCAGAGTAGCGAGGCATAGTTTTATGGAGAACAAAGTAAGGTGTGATATTATTAAGGACTTTCGTTGGTAAACGATTAATCAGGTATACTGAAGTAAAAAAGGCATCTACCCAATAACAGTTTGGAAGACAAGCTTGGGCTAAGAGGGTTAATCCCATTTCTTGAATATGGCGATGTTTACGTTCAGCAATTCCATTTTGTGGGGATGTATAGGGACATGTCAAGCGATGAAAGATTCCATGTTTAGCCAAAAAATTCTGAAACTCTGTTGATAAGTATTCTCCACCATTATCAGATTGTAGTTGTTGAATTGTGCAGGAGAATAGATTTTCAACAAGATTTTTATAGATTTGAAATATGGAAAAAACATCACTTTTGAACCGCATAGGATACATCCATGTAAAGCGACTAAAATCATCAATGAAGAGAACATAATATCGACATCCCCCTACTGAAGTAACAGGAGATACCCAGACATCAGTGTGAATCAAGGCTAGAGGTCTGGCCGATTGTCTTTGAGAATCACTAAAAGGTAGCTTTTTAGATTTTCCTAACTGGCAGGGAGAACAAATACTTGATTTGCTAGGTGACTCTTTTATTGGTAGGAAAGAAGATAAATAATTTAAAGTTGAGTCGGAAGGATGACCAAGGCGTTTATGCCATTGATCTCTAGTGGTTGTGGTCCCTAAGTTAGAGGTAAAGCAACGAAATTGCTTGGTGCAATTCTTATTCCTAGTGATTGGATAAAGGCCTTTCTCAACCAGCCCTTGGAGCAGCAGTCGGCTGGTCTTGTTTTCCTTGATAAAAAAAGAAGTTCCAGTAAGTATGAAGTAACAATTATTGTCAAGGCAGAATTGATTAATGGACAACAAGTTAGATGCAGCTTGAGGACAATACAAAACATTATTCAGACGAAAGGAATGATGTGATGTATGTAATGAGGAGGAACCAGTATTTTGAATCATCAAACCTGAACCATTCCCAACTTGAACAATATCCATACCATCATAAGGCTGCAGGGTTGTTAAATCGGCTACATTAGCAGTAATGTGAGCATTAGCCCCACTGTCAGCATACCAAGTGTGTTGCTCAAAAGTATTATTGGCTTCAGCAGCCATGGCTGCCAATTCAGAAGGAGGTCGTCTGCCCTGAAAAGAAAAATTAAACCGTTGAAAACAGTCCAATGCAGCATGACCAGTTTTGTCACATATTTGACATTGTGGTCTGTCATATGAAGAAACACGATCATTAGGAGGCTGAATTCTAGAAGGGCCTCGAGATTGTGGTAATGCAGAATGTGGCTGGAATTTGGCAGGAATAAGTGCAGGTTTCCTTTTTGGAAAATGAGATGCTTTTACAGCAAAGGCAAAATTATGAGGTTGGATGGGTGTGGAGGCTTCAAGCAATGTTTCAAAACTGAGGAGTTCAGATTGAAAATCATCCAAAGATAGATCCTTATCTCGGCAAGCAAAATTATAGGACGTGATAAAGGGTGTAAAGTTGGGACGAAGTCCTCCAATTAAAAATGTAATGAAGTCTTGTTCATCTACAGGTTTGCCTGCAGCAGCAAGTTGATCAGCCAACAGTTTAGCATCTTCAAGAAATGCAGAACATGGTCGGTTGCCTTGAACAAGAGTCTGAAGTTGCCTCTTAAGAAGAGCAATACGGGATCTTGAGGTAGATGAAAATCGTGCCTGAAGAGAGTCCCAAACTTGTTTGGAAGTCTTTAGATTAAAGACAGTAGAAACTAACTTCTCAGAAATGGAAGCAAGTAGCCAGCTGAGAACACAATTATCCTTTTTGAACCAAATTGCGTAGGCTGGATTAGAAGAATGATCTGAAAGAGTTCTGGTTGGTGGCTCTTCAGAACCATCAATCATACCATTGAGATCATGGCTACGAAGAAAAACTTGAAACTGAACACTCCATGGCAGGTAATTATGTCCTTCAAGTCTTTGGCTGACTGGTTGTGAATTGGATTGAATCTTTTGGGGTGAAGAGAACAGGGGAAGAGTTGTAGAATCAGATGAAGTCATAGTTGAGATGATGAAAAAGAAGAAAGAGTGGATTTGTGTTTAATGTGTGGAAGCTGTGGCAAATCAGGTGTTAACCTATGATTGCTCTGATACCATGAAAGAATTAACAAAATGAAAGCTGACACAGGATGAAGAAAATTATATTCACTGCATTACTTTGTTACTTACAGTGTACATATATATATGCGTACAATCTTAAAGATAAGATAAGTGAAAGAATTTGAAATTTGAAACTATAGCAGTATTTGAATTTGAAATTATAACAGATTATCTTCATTCATCTTCTCCTGATCTTCCTCTGATCTTTCTCCCACGCTTGAATCTGCTCCTGATCTTGTTGAGATTGTTATGCTATTTAATACTCTAACAAAATATATATAGAGAAGAGATATAAAATGATGCAGTAGAAATGGATTCTTGTAATTTTATATTTAGTAGGACTTGTTTGTATGACTTAGATGTTAAGCACATGTTTAGAGATAATTTGTATACGTTTGAAAAATATCAAAGCTTATAAAGCAGAGGGAAATTATTTCCCTACTGTAACCAATTTAGAGCGTGAGAAGTAAGCAGCTAAGTGAAAAAGTAGACAGAATCGAGCATTTACTTGCTGAATTTAACGAGATGGATTGTTGTTAATGAGAGGTATTCAACATTACATAATTCTGGTGCGAAGAGTTAGTCTTTTAAATTTGCCACATTACAGACTTAGTTAGAAATTGAGGAGAAGGTAGAAATTTTGTTTTATGCATTTTTATCCATGTGAAAATAATCATAAGCTGCGTGAAAGGCATAAAAATACTGACATACTCACTAGCAATTTGCAAAGGCAACATTAAATATTATAGCAATTCATATGGTATATAATCCATGTGAATTTCTATATTATAGCATTTTGGTTTGTCTCCATGTATATAATCCAATTTGCCCAACTCCAGAGCTGCTTTCTTGCGCTAAAGGCAGTTAAAAAGATACATCATGAATCTTTGGACAAGTCAAATGTGGAACGATGACCCCCAATATGCATAGTACTTTCCAATTAATAGGGAGTCCTATGATTTGGAAAGGTAGAACAAAGAATATTTAGAAATTTCAGAACGAAAGACTCCTCTACCTTGCAATTCCAATTAATTCAGAGAGCCCGCGATTAATGAAAGATTTTGACTTGTTCACCGATTCAATTAAAGGAGAGAAAACTGATTTAAAAGATTTTAAAAAACAAAATATTTTTTTCCTAGTTATTTTTATTTTTTTTATTTAGTTTAGAAATGAGCTATGGATTTTGAACAAATGGGCCAACAATTAAGCATCTTTAGAAATTATAGGACTTGGAAATGAATTTTCCAAGATTTACCAAATCTTCCACCCAATAAAAACTGATGTCACTGTTGTTGACGTATGTATGTCAAAGTCTGTAAAATAAGAACAAAGATTAATAGGAAATTTTGTAATTAAAAATTCCAACAAATATTCCATTTCTTTTTTTCTATAAATACCTATCATTGGAGCCTAGGATCTTCATCTTCCATAGCAAACCATATCCCTTCGACATGATGTCCTTCCTACAGAAACCAGTCTCAATGTTTCTCTAAGTCCTTTTTTTTCTCCTTCTAATGTGCTTTCCTTCTTTCTTTGCCTTTCCTCCTAATTCCTCTGCAACTTCATTTGGCGCTGCCAGATATGTAGCTGCTGAAGGTAATAAAGAAGCGGAGGCTCTCCTAAAATGGAAAGCAAGTCTTGATGACAACCACAGCCAATCTGTCCTGTCTTCTTGGGTTGGCAGCAGCCCTTGCAAGTGGCTTGGAATCACTTGTGACAATTCTGGAAGTGTCGCGAATTTCAGCCTTCCACATTTTGGTCTGAGAGGTACGCTTCAAAGTTTCAACTTCTCATCCTTCCCCAATCTTCTCACTCTCAATCTCTGGAACAATTCACTCTATGGAACTATTCCATCCCATATTAGTAACCTGACCAAAATCACCAAATTAGACTTGAGTGAAAATCATTTCAGTGCAAATATTCCACATGAGATAGGATTGTTGACAAGTCTTAACCTTTTGTACCTTAGTGAAAATAATCTCACCGGTTTGATCCCATTCTCTATTGGAACTCTAAAACACCTATCCAATCTCTATCTGTGGGGTAACAAACTCTCTGGCTTGATACCTCCAGAGATTGGATCACTACAGTCTCTTAGTGAACTTGAATTGTCGAGCAATGATTTAACTGGTAGTATCCCTTCTTCTATTGGAAATCTGAGAAACTTATCAATTCTTTTTCTCTTTGATAACAAACTCTCTGGTTCCATCCCTTCTTCTACTGGAAATCTAAGAAACTTATCCATTCTCTATCTCTCGGAAAACAAACTCTCTAGTTCCATTCCTTCTTCTATTGGGAACATGACTAAGCTCATTGACTTGCGTCTTAGTGAAAATAATCTCACCGGTTTGATCCCATCCTCTATTGGAACTCTGAAACACCTATCCATTCTCTATCTATGGGGTAACAAACTCTCTGGCTTGATACCTCCAGAGATTGGATCACTACAGTCTCTTAGTGACCTTGAATTGTCGAGCAATGATTTAACTGGTAGTATCCCTTCTTCTATTGGAAATCTGAGAAACTTATCAATTCTTTTTCTCTTTGATAACAAACTCTCTGGTTCCATCCCTTCTTCTATTGGAAATCTAAGAAACTTATCCATTCTCTATCTCTCGGAAAACAAACTCTCTAATTCCATTCCTTCTTCTATTGGGAACATGACTAAGCTCATTGACTTGCGTCTTAGTGAAAATAATCTCACCGGTTTGATCCCATCCTCTATTGGAACTCTGAAACACCTATCCATTCTCTATCTATGGGGTAAAAACTCTCTGGCTTGATACCTCTAGAGATTGGATCACTACAGTCTCTTAGTGACCTTGAATTGTCGAGCAATGATTTAACTGGTAGTATCCCTTCTTCTATTGGAAATCTGAGAAACTTATCCATTCTCTATATCTCGGAAAACAAACTCTCTGGTTCCATTCCTTCTTCTATTGGGAACATGACTAAGCTCATTGACTTGCGTCTTAGTGAAAATAATCTCATTGGTTTGATCCCAGTCTCTATTGGAACTTTGAAACACCTATCCATTCTCTATCTATGGGGTAACAAACTCTCTGGTTCCATTCCTTCTTCTATTGGAAATCTGAGAAACTTATCCATTCTCTATATCTCGGAAAACAAATTCTCTGGTTCTATTCCTTCTTCTATTGGAAACATGACTATGCTCACTGAACTTGATCTGAGCATGAATAGTTTATATGGATCTGTTCCTCGGGAAATAGGACATCTTGAATCCCTTGTTGAATAGATCTTGTCCTATAATAATCTCAATAGTTCTCTACCCCCTGAGATGAATAATCTCACACATTTGATGAATTTGCAATTGTTTTCAAACAATTTCACTGGCCATTTACCACGAGACTTGTGCCTAGGTGGGTTACTTGTAAATTTTTCAGCCGGCTACAATTATTTTTCTGGTCCAATCCCTAAAAGCTTGCGAAATTGTACTAGTCTATTTAGAGTTAGGCTTGACTGGAACCAATTGACGGGGAATATTTCTGAAGATTTTAGCCTCTACCCAAACTTGAACTATGTGGACCTAAGTCACAATGATTTGTTTGGTGAGCTTACGTGGAAATGGGAAGGTTTTCACAACTTGGAGAGCCTAAAATTGTCAAACAATAATATCACTGGCGAGATACCATCAGAGCTGGGAAAGGCTACTGGGCTACAAGTCATTGATCTCTCGTCAAATCTCCTGAAGGGGACAATTCCAAAAGAATTGGAGCAGTTGAAGGCGTTGTTCAACCTTGCTCTTCATAACAACCATCTTTCTGGTGTCGTTCCCTTTGAAATCCAAATGCTATCTCAACTTGAATACCTTAATTCAGCTTTTAATAACCTTGGTGGATCAATCCCAAAACAGCTGGGAGAGTGCTCAAAATTATCACAGTTAAACTTGAGTCATAATAAGTTCATAGGGAGCATCCCATCTGAGATAGGCTTCCTCCATTTTCTTGAAGATCTAGATCTCAGTGGGAATCTACTGGCAGGAGAGATACCATCAGAAATTGGGCAATTAAAACGGTTAGAAACGATCTCACAACAAACTTTCCGGTTTGATTCCAACTGCTTTTGTAGATTTGGTGAGCTTGACAACTGTAGACATCTCCTACAATGAACTAGAGGGCCCTATCCCCAAAATCAAAGGCTTCATTGAAGCTCCATTTGTAGCTTTTATGAATAATAGTGGTCTCTGTGGAAATGCGAGTGGTCTAAAGCCTTGTACACTTCTTACAAGCAGGAGAAAGAGCAACAAGATTGTCATTTTGATTCTTTTTCCTCTCCTGGGCAGTCTACTTCTACTACTTACCATGGTTGGATGTTTATACTTTCGCCACCAAACAAGTAGAGAAAGAATCTCCCTTTTAGGAGAGCGGCAAAGTCCACTCAGTTTTGCAGTATGGGGCTATGAGGAAGAGATCCTACATGAAACTATCATCCAGGCCACTAATAATTTCAACTCCAATAACTGCATTGGAAAAGGGGGATACGGAATTGTTTATCGAGCCATGTTGCCAACAGGTCAGGTGGTTGCCGTGAAGAAACTTCACCCATCAAGAGAGGGCGAGCTTGTGGATTTGAAAACTTTTAGAAATGAGATTCGCATGTTAATAGATATTCGACATCGGAATATTGTGAAGTTATATGGATTTTGTTCATTAATGGAGCACTCTTTTTTAGTTTACGAGTTCATAGAAAGGGGAAGTTTGAAGTTGAATTTATCTAGCGAAGAACATGCAATGGACTTGGACTGGAATAGAAGGCTTAATGTTGTTAAAGGAGTGGCCAATGCATTATCTTATTTGCACCATGATTGCTCGCCTCTAATCATTCATCGAGACATTGCCTTCAGTTAAAACACCATTCAAGTATGTATGGTCACCAGCCTTCATGGAACTGCCAAGTCATCCAAACATGGATCTCATCATTTGCAGTAAACAACTCATTAATGTAAGCGCGATGTATTTCTCTATAGATTCCTTTTAGCTTGTCAAATCAGATCGTGAAAATAACTGCTCTGGCATCATCAATGATGTTCACGTTATCACCCATATTCATGCGGTGAAGTGCGCATTTGAGCTTCAGAATAGATGGTCCCATAGTCAATCTTAGTGGTATGCATATGTTCGATGTTCATTCAAATGCACTCACCCGATAACATCTGTCAGGAGTCATAGCCATGTTTTACAGGGTAACCCAAGATGAAGTTATGAAAATATCCTTCAAGTGCAGCGTTGCTCATCAATTCCTGTTGAAGTTCAATAGATCACAGATTGTCTCTGAGCAACATTGCCCCCAATATGATATGAATGCTCGTTCATCAGTTTATACTCAAGGATGTTTTCCTTTATCATTGTCAGATACTAAACATAACTTTTCGGGACTTTGATGACTCATCATCTGATTCTTTCTTTGCCCCCAGCTGATCTGGATATTGTCTGTTTTCCTTCTTCGGGTCCACTGTATTGCCCCCAAGTGGTCAACCTTTCAAGGAGTTTTGAGAAGAGTTGATGTCATTTCATGTCAAGGATTCCGCAAACTCAATAAATGTTCTTCTTTGCTTGACAATCTTTATTGTTCTAGAATCAAATCTCATACTTCAAAGGCCATGTCTATTCAAGTCTAATTGTTGAAATGAAATCAGAGAGATATCAGGTTTTCAAAATTTTTTTTTAAATTCAAGCTTCTTTGGTCAAAGACCCAACACACGTCATTCAATGTAGTCCTTTGATTGTCTTGTATCTTGAAAAATAGAAATGACCCGTTGTAAGATTTAAAATGACTTTTTCATGGTTCTTTGTGTCCACTTTAAACTCTGACTTTGGGTGTATCTTTTGATGGTTTGTGATGAGGTGACATTTTTATGAATTCCAAAAAAAAAATGCTCAGGCTTTATCAAGAAAGGTTGTTTCTTTTCTTAGCATTTATTTTATCAGCATGCATAATAACTAGTAGCTTAATTCATGAAGTCACGACCCTTATGGAAAAGCTCTTCAAGTTTTGAGAGCGCCATTTATCAGTTCAAATTGCTTGCTTGATTAAAAAGAGCTTTTACAAGCACGTAATGCAGGCTATGGTTCATGGCTATGAAAGAAAAGGATTTCAAAGGCTCAAAAGGTGTTTGAGGGTTTCAAAAACCTAGGATAAACATCAATTATTCATCAACTCGTTTTCTATTGTTGTCTTTGTAGAGGCAACGACATAGAACCTTGTTAACCTCAAAAGATCAGACTTCTATTAACATAAGTCATAATGCAAATCCACCTTTCATTGATGAATAACCAACCTTAATCATCTGATAACATCATAGCTTTATAATGGATATCAAAAGTCACGTTTATAGCTTAGTCTTTTTTCTTTTTGGTATTGACTTTTGTTGTGTCTTTCCTTGATTGAAATTTCTTTCGCTCTTCCTAGACTTGATAGGCATTCTCCTCCCTTTATCTTTGACTTGTCTTTAAGTGAAGGCAATTTCAACTTTTTTTTTTCCCATTCTTTTTTTTTCATCATAGCCTTCCTTAAAAATTTCCCATATGCCCCTAGTCTATGTGTTTACTTTTAGCTTTCTCTCAATCATTGGACTTTTGCTCTAAGCCTTCCCCTTTTATCCATTAATTATATCAATGTCTCCAACATATCTCTCATTTGCCCCTAGTGTGGGGTGTGATCCTAGTCAGGGTTTTAATGAAAAAAATATTCTATCCAACTCAAAATGGGACTACAAGGGATATAATTTTTATACAGTGAAGGGATATCAAAGATGGCCTTTTCTCATTTCAAGCAAGGTCGGTTAGCACTGATAAATTTTGATCTCATCCAGTGTAATGACTTGGACTTGTAAGAATCATGATTCACGAGTCCATAACTACCGAATCCACTACATGTCATTATGCATATTGTTAAAACTTAGCTATATGATGTGTGGTTCAGTTTCAAAAGGTATGAGTTCAAAATTGTTTAGTCACCTCATGTCATTTTCAAGTATCGAGTCATTTCTGTAATCAAAACACTTTTAATCTTCCGGATTGATTAACCTTTATCGCATGTTGGAGTTTGATCAAAATATTTTGTCAGAATAAAATGTTAAACATCTGTTGATTTCAAAACAACAAAAAGACAAAAGCAAGGCATGTTTCGTTGAAGGATGAGATGTGATCCCAAAACAAAATGCAGAATTCCAAAACAATATGATTGACTATTCATCACCATTCTTGAATCAGCTTTTCTGGCCATATATGCGTTTTGCCAAGCACTTTCGATCAACATGTCATTCTGAAGATGTTCAGGGGACAATATAGCCAATGACACCCTTCTTCACCGACTCCACCTGTCACTTGCTCACCAACTTTCAGACTCAATTCTTGCAATTCTTGAAACTGTTCTCTTGAAATGGCTGAGGACCCCACAATGACATCACATCTCTTATCTGGATTATACCACCTAGAAATTGGTGGTTGCCTGGGATTTGTCGGAGTCAAGCAAAATTCTAGAATCTGGTAGATGCTGGTCGACAAACTTAAACGGCAGAGGAATGCCCCATCTTGGCAAAGACATTTGAGCAATTGATGCTACCGTGAGACCTGGCTATACCACATAATTAAGGGCTCACACCGTCGAAGTCATCTCCTGATTCACCTCTCATCATTGTCCTGGAATCCATGGCAGATCCTTCAATCTTTCCTCTCTTCATAGCTTGTTCAATTCTTCGGCGAATCCTCACAACATCATTTCAATCTTCCAATGTTGTTGTGGTTGGTTGAGGATTGTTAGAAAACTTTCCAACGGCTTGGTAATCTTGGCAGCGCCCAGAAACTTGTAGTATCGCCACTACCGACACGTGGAATCATGCCTTATCTCTTCTATGGGAGAAAACGATGAACATGACTCTCCTCTATTTCTTCTTCGATTCCTCTCAAATGGTGCGGCAAACAAGCACCAATAAAGGGAGTTCTGCTCTGTGGAAGTTTCAGTCTTCATGTTTTTCAGTCTAGGCATGTCTCTTCTCTCTACTTTTGCGTTTTAATACTGACACTGTTGGAGGAAAATCATAGATGATCTGAAACTACTGTATTCCTTCTTGGCTTTCCTACTTGCGGATCCACAAACAGATTCCTGATGAGAGAGCTCTGCTACGTTGAAGTTTGATGTCTGCTCATATTTTTCAGATCAGGTCTGGCTCTTCAACCTACTAAGATGTCTTCGTGCTGAAACTGATGAGAGAAATATTTGTAGCATATGCAACTTATAAATCCCCTCTTGCATTCCCAATTTGCAGAGCCATAAATGGATTTTTGTAGAGAGAGCTCTGCCACATTTAAGTTCAGTGTTTAATCATGGTTTTTCAGACCATCTTGTGCTGCTGAACTGGAATTGAACTCATAATTGGGGTAACTTCAAAACAGACTGATGCACCATGAACAGGATGCTAGTAGTCGCTTGGTTCCATTAGATGATGTGGAGGCAATGAACATTTAACAGTGCAAATGGACAAGAACCAGAGTTGTCATTAGTTGATGACTGAAGGCATTGTTGATGTTGTTCATGACGGAAAAGGAGAGCTACAACTTCAATTAGATGTGAACAAGCAGTGTTCCCATAGAAGACGGTGCAGACATTTTCTTTCCCTTTCATGCTCAACACTTGCTCGAGCAGATCTGAGTCTAGCTACTTCACCTTTGATGCTCTCAACCTTAACCTGATAATGAGCCTCTATCTGACACATTTCTTCACTTCCATCATCTTTCTTAAAATCACGCGCAGCACAGCTTGTGTGGGGGACCTACCTTTCAACCCGGTACATGTATGTAATCTATATGACGAACTCACCCTTCGAGGGGTGACAATATGGTCGTAACTCTTGTATGATGGAACAAGAATCGTGATTTTTGCCCAAACTCTACAATGAAAATTTTCTGAGTAACTGCCATTGTGTCGCCCACAAGTCTTGAGTTCAAGATGCTTCAAGAAGGGTTTGCTCGGATGCAAAACAATAGCACATACATCCTAAAGACAAGCTCTATTCATTTTACGTGAGACAAAAGGTAGGTTTGGTACTTGGTCTCTAAAAGGGGTCTCTTGTTGTCCTAGTGATTGCCCTCGTAAAGGCAATATAGGGGCCCAGTAGGTAATGAATTTGGCACGTGTACCAATTATTACCAGTCTACACACTCAACAAAGAGTTGGGGTTTACACAAACTTAAACCTCGACTCAAGTCATAAGGTAAGCTGCTAGTCCCCCACCTAACCTAAAGTCGGTGTGTGCTTTCAAAAATTAAAACTTGTGATGCATGAGAGAATTATATACAATGCATGAATAAAACACAAATAAAATAAAACAAAGTACAAAAAAACTTAAACACATCAAAATACAAAGCTTAGTCCGATAAAGTTGAAAACAATACTTGTCCCCAGTGGAGTCGCCATTTTGTCGCACCCCAAAAAATAAATCTGGCGCGCGGCATCGGCTGGCGATTTTTCTCGTTTGTTATGTTTTGCTGAATTTGATTCGTGGGAGTCGCCACCTAGTAATTCATTGAGGGCTACTAGGAAACCTGATGTACTGGTCATGTCAGAGATCGCGGGTAAGGGACTGGTTGTGGTTAGTGAAGGTATTAGCACCCCTAACACACCCTACCTGAGGTAAGCTGCTTTGTGTTATGATGTGATTTGAAAATTTAAAATATTAATTAAATTCTAAGGCTTGAATAAATCAGTTATTAAATCCCCGAATATATGTAAAAACTTGTTCTTCCATTTTCATGGAAAATACAACTTGATTTTATTTGTCCTTGAGATATTTAATCATATTTAAGAAAAATTTAAAATATTAATTAAATTCTAAGGCTTGAATAAATCAGTTATTATATCCCCGAATATATGTAAAACTTGTTCTTACATTTTCGTGGAAAATACAACTTGATTTTATTTGTCCTTGAGATATTTAACTATATTTAAATTAACAATCAATTCTTTTTGTCCTTTTTTATATTTTTTATAATTCAAAAACATAAATAAAAATACAAACACACAAACAACTTTCTTTTTATTATTTATTTTTCTTTTCTTTTGTTGTTTTTTTTTTTTTTGCTCCCACATTTACAAAATATAAATTACAACAAAAACAAAAACAACTAAACAAAATATTACATTCAAATTACAAAATAAACCCTAAAAAAAAATAGAATCAGGAACAGTGCAGCACGGGAACAGTGTTCGCAGGCTTCTGGGTTTGAAAACAGTGGCGGCGCGTCTCTTCCACGCGCCACCGTCACTGGCGGCGAGTGGGTTCACGCGCCGCTGCAAAAATTCCACACAAACACAGGGGTCTTTAACAGCCTCATCCCCTCTTCCACCGGTGGTGACCTGCAAAGAAAAATCAAAGCACAAAGCCAGTTGATTTTAGTTATTTTTCAATCCCTGTTTTCGGATCTGCTTCTCCTCTATTTTCTTCAAATCTACCGAATCTAAAGTTGGGCGTTACACGCGCCGCCGATGACAGGTCAGGCATGTGGATGGCAGGATCGGCAACTTCCATCTTCCTCCTTCATTTCTACACCGGCGGAGTCGCCCACCGCAGCCACGGTTGGGAGATCGGCGCGCCTTTCAAGTCTCGGTTTCCTGCTCCCTTCTACTGTCCTTCGGTTGGTTTTCCTTCTGCGATGGCCGATCTGGTGGCTGGAGTCTCTCTTCTTCTCCTTCGCTTCAGGTGGCTGGCGGTGAAGAGTTGAGGGGTGCTGGATCGTGGCTGTTGTGAGGCAGATCGGAGGAAGAGAGGGAGTTGTGGTCGGGTTTGTGAGGGAGAGGACTTGGTGTCGTGAGGGGCTGCTGTGTTGGATTTGTGAGGGGGCAGCGCCGGAGAAAAGGCTGGCAGTGGGATCGCCGGAGGGGAAGGAAGAAGAGAAAAAAAATTCTTGAGGCAAGGGGGGGGCTGGTTCGTTTGTCTTTGGGTGAGAACCAAAAAGAAGAAAAAAAAAATAAAAATTCAAAGTGGTGGGGGCTGGCCAACGGCCTCAACGGGGAAAGAAGAAAAAAAATAAAATGAAGGCTTGTCTCACAGCCGGTTAAAAAATCAAAACCAGGGGGGTTGCCTTGGTTTTCTGACGGTGGCTGCCCAGGAGAAAAAAAAAATATTCCACCGGGGGGGGAAGGGCGGCTGCCTTGCAAAAAAAAGGGTTTAGGTTTAGGTTTTGTATTTTTTCTGATGTCAAAATTACCCCCCCTCCTTTTGACAAGTGTTGGAAACCAGTATTTATAGGCAAAAAATGTTGCCAAGTTTTTCAACTTGGTCCCTCAACTTCTTCTTTTTTTGTAAATTTTGATTTTTTCTTATTTTTTTATATTTTTTGAAAACGAGCAATATCAACGTCGACTCAACGAGGAAAATCAACGATTTTAAAAATGACGCGTGAAAAGTTGAACGCGTTTGAAAATCTTTTTTTAAAATTTAAATTCTTTTTTTTTAGACGACGTTGAAAATGCTAAAATGACGAAAACATATTTTTTGGATTTTCTTTGTTTTTCTCTATTTTTTGAATTTCTTGAAAATATATCAAAACATGGGCCAAAAATTGGGTAGCAACACATACATACATATATATAATATATATATATGAATCAATTGCTAAAGGATGAAAATGGAGGGCTGCTTTTTGATGCTCTAAAGGTTATGTCTAATAAATTGTCATATTAGCAGTACAATACAGCCAGTACTATGAAAAAATGACCAAAATCTTGGCAGAGCTAGCTTACACAATGAGAGTGAACGAGAAGTGCGATGTCTACAGCTTTGGAGTGGTCACAATGGAAGTACTAATGGGAATGCATCCGGGTGATCTCATCTCATCTCTTTCTGCATCTGCATTTTCCTCCTCGTCGTGCTCACAAATCAACCAGCATGCATTGTTGAAGGATGTGATAGACCAACGTATCCCACTTCCTGAAAATGGAGTTGCAGAAGGTGTTGTCTCCATTATCAAAATAGCATTTGCATGCCTGCTTGCCAATCCCCAATCTAGGCCAACCATGCGACAAGTAGCTTCAGAGCTCATAGCTCGATGGCCTCCGCTGCCAAAGTCATTCTCCGCAATAACATTGGAAGATCTGATGCCTCAAACAACTGTGACAGGCTGAGAATTTTCCAAAAGATTTTCTATAATTATGTAGCATGTGATTGTTTCTACTTATGTTAGTTTCAATTTTCGTAGCTTTGTTTGTAATAAATTAGTTCGCCGCTTTGTATTTTGTTTCTTCAACGATTAATATGTTTTAGTACAGTATTATTATCAATCAAAGTGAAGAAAGGCTCTCTGCTATAATGAGGACACCTGGATTTCAAGATTTTGTTTCATCCCTTGTAATAAAAGAAATCTTCAATTCATTATTGAGCTGAAATGAATAAACTAGCATGAGAGGCTTTTAGAATTGATGCACATACTATGCATCTGCACTTAAACTATGATCCACACTGATAATACTACAAAAACTTAAACTATCAACTACGCACAGTTCTTCACAGTGAACTCTTGAAGAATCCTTCGTGCAGCCTGGATTCTTTAAAGAAAAGAAAAAAGATATAAAAATAATTGAATCAAGAAATTTTAAAAGGAAGAATATAATGTTTTTTAAGTTTTTGGTAAATAAATAAATCAATTAGTTGACACAAAAAAAATGAGACAGATTTGTAAATTCCTCACATCAACTACATTATCATTTTCATGGGTTCTCATTTCCTTGTGGGTAGGGTTCTTTCCTGTAATTAAAGTAATATAATTTTGCAGGGGCGAGCAGGCCCATGAGGCCCGCTTTTTTATACACTAAACTGCAGTTTAAGCCCAAACAAATATAAAAAAAATATGCATTTAAAAAAATATGCCAGAAACGCAGAGTATTCAAATGGATATATAGAATTTGATGGAAGTTATTGTTTTTAAGAAAAAAAAATTTTAAAAAAAATATTAAAATAGTTTATATTTTTTATTTTTTAAAATTATTTTTATATTAATATATCAAAATAATTAAAAAATAAAATTTAATTTAAAATAAAAAAAAAACTATAATTTTTTTAAAAACATAACTACTCACCATAAAAACAAGCAAAATCCAAGTTGTAACACAGTTTTCAAGGTTTATCATTTGAACCCACAAATCAAAACGGTTAGAATCCAATTTTCTTAAAGCAACTTTGTTTGCTTTTGAAAATCTTTGACACAAATCAATGTTGGTATTTTAATATTTTTAAAACGAAAACAGAAATGATATCCAAATTCACGTTTTTCAGATTGGTGAATATAACCAAAAAAATAAATGGTTTTTAATATTTCCAACTTTTTTTTTCCTTCTTCTTTTTTATATGAACAGGCACGAATCAGATTTTATCCGAAATATTGTGGAAGATGTGTTGGCTAAATTGGGTCCTAAATGTCTATATCGTCCTGAGCACCTTGTGGGTATTGATTTTCACGTTGATAATATTATTGCCCTACTAAGAATTGTTACAGATGAAAGTCGCATTGTGGGCATACATGGAATGGGCGGGATAGGTAAGACAACTCTAGCAAAAGTTGTATTTAATCTGCTCTTCTGTGAATTTGAGGGAAGTAGTTTTCTTTCTAACGTCAGTGAACATTCAAAAGCCCTCAATGGTTTGGTTCGGTTTGAGAAGTCACTGGCGGTGACTGCAGGTGGTGACTTGGTGGCCATGGTTGGTGGTTGCCTTCCTTGACCTTCTAGATTGAGTTTAATGCAACAAACAGGGTATTGATTCTCACGTTGATAATATTATTGCCCTACTAAGAATTTTTACAGATGAAATTCGCATTACATGGAATGGGCGGGATATATAGGTAAGACAACTCTAGCAAAAATTGTATTTAATCTGCTCTTCTGTGAATTTGAGGGAAGTAGTTTTCTTTCTAACGTCAGTGAACATTCAAAAGCCCTCAATGGTTTGGTTCAGTTACAAAACCAGCTGCTTTGTGATACTTTGAAAACAAAAAATATTGTTAAGATCAATAATGTAGACAGGGGAATGAATTTAATCACAGAAAGACTCTGTTACAAAAGAGTTCTTGATGATGTGGATAACGAGTATCAAGTTAAAGCATTGGTGGGAGAAAATAGGTTTGGTCCTGGAAGTGTAATAATTGTTACATCTAGAAATGAGCATTTGCTTACTCGATTTGCAGTGCATGTAAAATATGAGGCTAAACTGTTGACACAAGATGAGTCCCTTCAGCTTTTCAGTTGGCATGCCTTTAGGACGATCCATCCACCGGATGATTATGCTGAGCTTTCCAATGATGTATTAAAGTGTGCTTCCTTTAGCTCTTCAAGTTTTGGGTGCTTCTTTGTTCAGAAGAAGCAAATCTGAATGGAGAAGTGCTATTGAAAAACTGCGAAAAACTCCAGAACCTAGTATCCAGGCAATACTTATGATAAGTTTTGACGCACTGGATGATGATATACTAAAAGATACATTCCTTGATATTGCATGTTTCTTCGTTGGCAGAAACAAAGAATATGTGTCAACCATACTACGTGCCCGCTATGGTTTCAATCCAGAACTCATTTTAACAATTCTTGTTGAAAGGTCTCTCTTAGAAGTTAATTTACAGAATCAATTAAGGATGCATGATCTAGTAAGAGACATGGGAAGAGAGAGAGTTCTTCAAATGTATCCCCGACATCCTGGAAAATGCAGCAGAATTTGGCTACATGAGGAAGCATGGCACGTCCTCAAAATGAACATGGTAAGATGCATTGCTGTAGTCTTGTGCGCAAAATCACAAAGTCTTATATGTATTTCCTGTTGAGCTTGCTTTCAAATAATTTTAACAAAATAATTTTGCATAGGTCTACTTGCAAACCGTGATATATGTCGTTCTACTGAAGTTTCTTGCTTTTCTCAGGGAACAGAAGAAGTGGAGGGTATTGTGCTAGATGTTCAAACTTCAAATGCTGAACCTTTAAGAACAGGATCATTTGAAAACATGAAATATTTGAAATTACTCAAAAACAATGGAGTTCGTCTCAAAGGATGCTACAGACATCTTCCCAAAGGGATTATATGGCTTTGTTGGCATGGATGCTTGTTGTGTGTGGTCCCGCACCATGTGATGGGGGGACCACCACATTAATTAAAGGAGAGGCAGTTGACTGCCTCTCTTAATTAAAAAGCTGGAGCTGCCACTGTAGACGCAGTAGAAGAAAAACAAGAGAGAAGAGAAAACCGAGAGAAAAAGAGAAGAAGAGCCAGCAGAGCAGTCCGTGCTCTTCCTTCGATTCCCTGCTCGTTCACCGTTGGATCGGGCTGAAATTTTAACAGCAGCTTCTAGACGTGTTGATTTTAATTCTGGACGGTTGGATCGAAAATTAGTGGCGTGGAAGCTGGTCGTTTTGACATAAAACGGGGCTGTCAGTATTGTGAGTTTTTCTTCAATAATTCTCTTATATCTTGTTGTAATCCGAGAATAAGTTATTCTTGATGATGTATATGTTGTATCCCTTAGTTGAATCTGAGGAAGAACAGTTGTGAACCCATTATTGTTGATACTGGAAGTTTTTAGGTGGACTACGGTCCCGTGGTTTTTCCCGTATCGGGTTTTCCACGTAAAAATCTTGGTGTTGATTTTGTGTGATTATTTGCATTATATTTGGTCATTGTTTGATTGATTCTGTTTTTACTGCACAAAGAGGAAAATAATTGGGACTTATGAATTGTATTCCGGTAAATTGGTGTCCGGTTGTTCCTAGTTTTCCCAACAAGTGGTATCAGAGCACTGGTTGTGTAGATTGAATTTCTTGTGCAGTTAAAATGGAGAAGGAAGATTCGGGCATGATAAAGCTCACTTCCTCAAATTATTTTCTATCGAAAACAATGATGGAGGATCACTTATATTGCAATGATTTGGCTTTACCGATTGAATGTAAAGGAATAAAGCCTGATGAAATGGATGATGCAAAATGGAATGGACTTAATAGAAAGGCTACCGCTAATGTTAGAAAATGGGTATCTTCTAAGTCCATTAATCATATTTCTCAAGAACATGACTGCTATACAGTTTGGAAGATGTTGAAAGAAACATTTGCCAAGGAGAGTGCACAAAACAAGGTTTTTGTAATTAGAGACCTTGTGAATTTGAAGTACAGAGATGGTGAAGATGCTTCGGTGCATATAAATGTATTTCAAGGGTTCTTGAATCAGCTGTCATTGATGAATCTTGAGTTAGCCGATGAAATGCAAGCATTAATCCTATTGAGTTCATTGCCGGATAGTTGGGAGACTTTGGTGGTGTCACTTAGCAATTCTACTCCAAATGGAAAGATCACTTTGAAAACAGTGAAGGATTGTATCCTCAATGAAGAGAAGAGGAGGAAAAGGACAAGCACTTCCGAGTCTCATGCACTTGTTATAGAAAGTCGGGGGAGAAGTCCAAGCAGGTTCTCTCACAGCAAGCAAGATAGAGAATCCAGCAATAGAAAAGGCAAATGGAAGCCAAGAGGAAGATCTCAGTCAAGGAAGGGTTTTAAGTGTTATTATTGTGACAAGCCTGGGCATATGCAAAAAGATTGCAGAAAGTACAAAAGAGATAAAAAGGGCAAAGATGAAGACAAGAATGAAGAGAATGGTACAGCTGCAGTTGTATTTGATGGTGATGTTGCCATTGTTTGTGATGATGGTTATGTTAATCTTGCATGTCAGGATACCACCTGGATTGCAGATTCAGCAGCTTCCTACCATGTTACACCTCGACGTGATTTTTACACATCCTACACAGCTGGTGACTTTGGTCAAGTTAGGATGGGAAATCAAGGGATTGCTCGTGTTGTGGGCATTGGAGATATTTGGTTGGAAACCAATACTGGGTGCAAGTTGCTACTCAAAGATGTTAGGCATGTGCTTGATTTGCGCCTACATTTGATCTCTACAGGTACTCTTGATGAAGAAGGCTATTACAATTTCTTTGGAGATGGTAAATGGAAACTCTCCAGAAATTCCCTAATTGTTGCTAAAGGGAAAAAGATGGGTCTCTACATGTCACAAGCCAAGGTGATCAAAGGGGAGGTGAATGCAATTGAAGATTGCTCTACTGATTTATGGCATAAACGACTTGGATATTTGAGTGAGAAAGGCCTTGGCATCCTTGCCAAGAAGAACTACCTTCCATTAAAAGGTATGAACTTGAACACATGTACTCATTGTTTAGTTGGTAAACAACATAGAGTCGCATTTCAAAGATCACCTTCACATAGAAGATCACATGTTCTTGATTTAGTTCATACTGATGTTTGCTCTATGATTGATAAGTCTCTTGGAGGTGCATTGTACTTTGTTAGTTTTATTGATGATCACTCCAGGAAAATTTGGGCCACTTGTTTGAAATCCAAAGATCAGGTGCTTGATGTCTTTAAGGATTTCCATGCCAGAGTTGAAAGAGAAACTGGTAGAAAGCTGAAATGTATTCGAGCTGACAATGGTGGTGAATACAGAGGTCCTTTTGAGAAGTATTGCAGGGAACATGGTATCAAATTAGAGAAGACAGTTCCTAAGACTCCACAACAGAATGGAGTGGCTAAGAGAATGAACAGAACTATTGTTGAAAGAATTAGATGTATGCTCTCTCATGCAAAGCTGCCTAAGTCCTTTTGGGGTGAGGCAATGAAGACTGCAGTTGCCATGATCAACCTTTCTCCATCAGTTCCTCTTGATTTTGATGTTCCAGATAGAGTTTGGAAAGGAAAGGATGTCTCTTATGCACACTTGAGAGTGTTTGGATGAAGAGAATTCGTACATGTTCCAAGAGATGAAAGGTCTAAGCTTGACAGCAAGACAAAGCAGTGTATTTTCTTAGGCTCTGAAGATGATGAGTTTGGCTATAGGTTATGGGATCCAAAGGAGAAGAAAATTGTGAGAAGCAGAGATGTTATCTTCTTTGAAGATCAAACCATTGAAGACTTTGAACAGAAGGAGAAAACAGAGTCTACTATTTTTATTCCATCCAATTCAAATCCAATACCTACTCCACAGTTACCTTTGATGCCTGCTAATCACGGGGGAGATTTGCAAAATGATGATAATGGTGGTTTTCTTAATGAGCCATTAGTTGGTGATCCTGAATCAGCTAATGATGATATTGATGTTATTCCTGAACAGGTTATGCAGGAAGCTCCAGATGAGCCACAATTAAGGAGGTCAACTAGACCTCGCCAACCTTCCACCAAATACTCTCCTCATGAGTATGTGCTGGTTACTGATGGGGGAGAGCCAGAATGTTTTGATGAAGCTATGTCACATGAGAAGAAAAGTGAGTGGTTGAAAGCAATGCAAGAAGAGATGAAATCCTTGCATGAAAACCATACTTTTGAGTTAGTGAAGCTTCCTAAAGGTAAAAGAGCACTCAAGAATAAATGGGTGTTCAGGTTGAAAATTGATGAACATTGCTCACAGCCAAGGTACAAGGCAAGATTGGTTGTGAAAGGTTTCGGTCAGAAGAAAGGTATTGATTTTGAAGAAATCTTTTCACCAGTGGTTAAGATGTCTTCAATCCGAGTTGTGCTTGGCTTAGCTGCTAGTCTAAATCTTGAAGTTGAACAGCTTGATGTGAAAACTGCCTTTCTCCATGGTGATTTAGATGAAGAGATCTACATGGAGCAGCCTGAAGGGTTTGAAGCAAAAGGTAAAGAGCAGTTAGTTTGCAAGTTGAAAAAGAGCCTATATGGTTTAAAGCAAGTTCCAAGACAATGGTACAAGAAGTTTGATTCTTTCATGGTGGATCATGGTTATGACAGGACCACTTCTGATCATTGTGTATTTATGAAAAGGTTTCCAGATGGAAACTTTATTATTCTCCTGTTGTATATGGATGATATGTTGATTATTGGCCATGATGCTAAGAAGATTCAAATGTTAAAGGAAGAGTTAAGCAAGTCTTTTGCAATGAAAGACTTAGGACCGGAAAAACAGATTCTTGGCATGAAGATCACACGTGACAGGAAGAAGGAGAAACTTTGGTTATCTCAGGAGAGATATGTTCAAAAGGTACTTGAGAGATTCAACATGAGCAACTCAAAACCGGT
Organism: Populus alba x Populus glandulosa; assembly: GCA_033617975.1. NCBI lineage: Eukaryota > Viridiplantae > Streptophyta > Magnoliopsida > Malpighiales > Salicaceae > Populus > Populus alba x Populus glandulosa. The sequence continues at coordinate 2,427,660 of CM066155.1, read as the reverse complement.
TTGTTCTCCACTTGCAAGCCACTTTAAACTAAGTTCTAAGCAGTGTCCTTCAAGTGATGAAGAAAGAGATGAGATGAAAAAGGTTCCTTATGCATCCGCAGTTGGTAGCTTGATGTATGCCATGGTTTGCACAAGGCCGGATATAGCTCATGCAGTTGGTGTGGTTAGTCGGTTCCTCTCCGATCCTGGTAAAGAACACTGGTCAGCAGTGAAATGGATACTCAGGTATCTCAAAGGTACTTCTAGTTTCAGCCTATGTTTTGGTAATAATAAACCTGTGTTGGATGGATACACAGATGCAGATATGGCTGGTGATGTTGATTCTAGAAAATCCACATCAGGATACTTGATGAAGTTTGCAGGGGGGCAGTCTCATGGCAATCAAGGTTGCAAAAATGTGTTGCATTATCCACTACAGAAGCTGAATATATTGCTCTTACTGAAGGAGGCAAAGAGTTGTTATGGATGAAGAAGTTCTTACATGAACTTGGCCTAGTTCAAGAGAACTTTGTGTTGCACTGTGATAGTCAAAGTGCAATCCATCTCAGTAAGCATCCTACTTTTCACTCTCGATCATAGCACATTGAGGTTAGATATCAATGGATTCGAGATGCTATGGAGATGAAGTTATTTGTTGTTGAGAAGATCCATACCGATGACAACGTGTCAGACATGATGACCAAACCTCTATCGAGAGAGAAGTTTGAGTTTTGCAAAAGGGAAGCAGGCTTGTCAGAGCCACCTAAATTGAAGTTTACATGTTAATCGCCAGTATGGCGAATTCCTCACATGGTGCGTGAGGGGAAGATTTGTTGTGTGTGGTCCCGCACCATGTGATGGGGGGACCACCACATTAATTAAAGGAGAGGCAGTTGACTGCCTCTCTTAATTAAAAAGCTGGAGCTGCCACTGTAGACTCAGTAGAAGAAAAACAAGAGAGAAGAGATAACCGAGAGAAAAAGAGAAGAAGAGGCAGCAGAGCAGTCCGTGCTCTTCCTTCGATTCCCTGCTCGTTCACCGTTGGATCGGGCTGAAATTTTAACAGCAGCTTCTAGACGCGTTGATTGTAATTCTGGACGGTTGGATCGAAAATTGGTGGCGTGGAAGCTGGTCGTTTGGACATAAAACGGGGCTGTCAGTATTGTGAGTTTTTCTTCAATAATTCTCTTATATCTTGTTGTAATCCGAGAATAAGTTATTCTTGATGATGTATATGTTGTATCCCTTAGTTGAATCTGCGGAAGAACAGTTGTGAACCCATTATTGTTGATAGTGGAAGTTTTAGGTGGACTACGGTCCCGTGGTTTTTCCCGTATCGGGTTTTCCACGTAAAAATCTTGATGTTGATTTTGTGTGATTATTTGCATTATATTTGGTCATTGTTTGATTCTGTTTTTACTGCATAAAGAGGAAAATAATTGGGACTTGTGAATTGTATTCCGGTAAATTGGTGTCCGGTTGTTCCTAGTTTTCCCAACAATGCTCTTTGAGATCTTTTCCACCTAAATTTCACCTGCACTCTCTAGTTGTTCTTGATATGCAGTACAGTAACATCAAAGAACTGAAGGTACAGACTATGTAGCATCTCCCCCACAAAATTATTCCTCATGCAGCTTAAATTACTTAAACAACATTTTTTTTTCATTGTTAATTCTTTCTCATTTTCCTTACTGTTTTGACAGTTTCTCAACAGTCTGAAAATCCTCAATCTCAGCAATTCTAAGTTTGCTAAAACACCAAACTTCCTAGATGTTTTTAGACTTGAGAGACTAATACTTGAAGACTGCAGAGATTTAGCTGAGGTGCACCAGTCTGTTGGACATTTGAAGGAACTTGTTCACTTGAGTTTGAAAGGATGTTGCAGCCTAAATAATCTTCCAGAAAGCATTTGCAACTTGAAATCTCTTGAAACTCTAGACATTAGTATGTGCTCGAGGCTAGAGAATTTACCAGAGCACTTGGGTGTAATGGAATCCTTAACTGAGCTGCTAGCTGATGAAACTGCAATAAGGCAACTTCCCTCATCAGTTGGACAATTGAAGAGACTCAGAAAGTTATCATTGAGTGGATGCAATAGCAAGCAAGACTCACCGTTTACTTCTTGGCTTTCACTAATTTCATCATGGCTTTCACCAACGAGTTCAACCTCCAAAGTTTTGCTGCCAGCTTCTCTTAATAGTTTAAGCCTATTGAGAGGACTAGATCTTAGTTATCGTGGATTATCTGAAGGTGAGATTTCCATAGATCTCGGGAGTTTGTCCTCTCTCCAAGAATTGAATTTGTCCGGAAACAAATTCTTCAATCTGCCTTCTGGCATTGGCCTCCTTCCCAAGCTTAAGTATTTACTGGTTAAGGACTGTACAAATCTTCTATCAGTTCCGGAGCTCCCATCAAGTTTAATGGAACTGGATGCTATTAATTGTTCGGCGTTGGAGAGACTGACAATTCATTCAAAAAGAATCCCATCACTGTATGTGAGTGGGTGCAACAATTTAATAGAGATTAAGGGTATGGAAGGTATGGGTAAGAGATGGGTCATTGTATCTGAAGACCGGAGCAATTTATCAAATAGTTTGAAGCAGAGTCTTGTTCAGGTTCTCTCTCTCTCTCTCACACACACACACAAGTCTCACGCATATGAATGTTGATTAGGTCTAAAGTTTTAGCTTTTCTTAAAACAGGCATTATGCAAGGGTGAAGAGTATGACATTGCCATTGCTGACGGTGAGATGCCAGAATTGTTCAGCAATCGAGCAGAAGGATCTTCATTAACATTTCATGTACCTCCAGGTTCAGATGGTAATAAAATCCAAGGGCTGGTTGCTTGGGTTGTCTGCGCCATCGATGGAAACATATCTGCTTATCTGCGGGGAGAGGCTGTTATAAGAAATAAGAGCAACGGTGTTCAATTGTTTAAAAGATCAATAATGTTGTTTACGATGAGCACAAATTCAAGCAACCAGTGTTCATACCTCTTTTGTAAACCACACATCATTGGCTGCACTTCCTCCGAATGCAATGAAAGCTGGAGAGGAATTGGAGCTATCTGTTGAAGTAAAACATACCTCTTTTGAAGTACAAAAGTGTGGAGTCCATATGATAGTAAAGAAGCCAGAAGTTGAATACTTTGATGACAGCTAGGGAACTGTTCGCCATCATGATGACAATATCATATCATCCCTTCCCCTGTCCTTGTTCATTCTGTGTGTTCAGGTCTCATCCAATTAATAGGTCTCGATGACCTTAAAGGAATTAGAGTTCATATTCGTTGTGATGAGGTAAGATGCTTGCATTAAATAAAATATTACCTGATAACTATATATTAATGTATCGAAATCCTGTTCACATGCTCTCTGTATTTAGTCAGCCTGAATTCTTTGCGTCCTTTTCCTACAGAAAATAAACTAATTCGAAGATCCATCGGTTCATTATTTCCATTAGTTTGACTGGGGCCACTATCTCCTCCTGGACTCCAGGGAGCTCTACGCTTGCCAAAACCAGAGTGACTTTTAGTTTGTCTCCTTAAATAGAGGACATTAAAATTTTATACAAATTGGAATACCATAAATTAAACTGGCACATTTGCGCACCTGGAAACCACCATATTGTAAGCTGTGTGCCTTTACTGTTATCACTTTCTGAGCTGCATATCAAATGAATTCCTAATTATGATGAACATGTCTGCACTGCTTTAGCCCTTCTAGTCCTGTTTTATTGATGTGAATTTCCGAATGTGGAAGTGAGGACATATATATTCATCTATACAATGTACTACAACCAATTTACTAGTTGAATTTCTGATTGACGCTCTTCTTTGATATTACTTAATCTATACAATGCTTTAACTCCAGATTTTCATGTTCATATCTACCGTCCTCTGACCCCTAAAGACTGAAGGTGTGTGTCAGTGGAACCGGAAGAAATGCGTGCAGCTGTAGCCATTCTCTCTTGAAGATTTTGAAAATGACATTTGCTACAAGAGCAGTAATTTGAATGCTGAAAATGCTTTCTGCCCTTCAAAGAGACAACTACGAATCTTTTTCAGCTGTGCTGGAAAGAACTCGACCATTGAAGGCAAGCAGAAACTCTCTTGCTACTCTGTAAATAAAGTCTTTTCAAATTTGGTTTCATCTTTATCTTCGGTGGAGCTCCTCTGGTACCACACCTTCGTGGTGCTAGCTAGATGACTCATGACTTGTTTATTCTCTTAACAGATAACATTAACTAATTGGACAGACTATATTTGTGATTTCATAGACATAACCAGCATGTATTCGCTATTTTTTTTACTTAAAATTCAAAATTTTTAAAAAAAATTGTTAATTTTTTTTTTTTAATGTTTTCAGATCGTTTGGATGTGTTGATCTCAAAAATAATTTTAAAAAAATAAAAAAAAATTATTTTAATGTTTTTTTAATCAAAAAATATTTTAAATCGTAACCGCTATCATAATCCCAAATATATTTGAAAGTCTTCAATCTGTAAATGAAAGAATACTAGGCAAATTGTATTCGATTTTTTATACTTTGAATTATTTAAAAAAAAATATTCATGTAACCAAGATCTTGAAAACCCACAAATGATCTCGTAAGTCCTGTTAAGAACATAACCAATTTTAAAATTATTTTTCTTTTTCATAAAAAAAATATTATTTTTTTTTCTTAGCTGATTATATTTCTTTTGCTTGATTACTTTAATGGAGCTTATGGGATAAATTTATCATTTCTCTTTCTTAATTACAAAAAAAAAAATCAAATTTCATTTTCTAAGCATTATCTTCTTTTACTAATTGAAGGCTAAGTTAGATTTATTCAATATAAACACGAGCCATGCGAGCTTGACAACAAGTTAGTGCTAATGTTAATTGTAAACAAAATGTAAAGTAAACGACTTAGTTTATGAAATTAGTAATAGTGAGATTCGATTAATTAAACTATCATATCATACAAATTAACCTGTTTTAAAACTTTGCATAAAATATTCAAAAACTTTTTTTTCTGTTTTTTTTTGGGTGTACGAAGCAGGTAACTTGTTAATAAGCTGCTTCCAAGAAACTACGCATCACCGAAACCAACTCCTAAAATGATTTTTTCTTCGAGGCTTGTCCTACTCGGTGCTTCAGTTATGGGGCACTATAACTGCTACTATCCCTCGCTGCATGCCGTTACCAAGCCGGCCGTTACCACCGCATGGCATTCTCTGGCCTTATAAAAGCCAGAGAAAGGCCACGAACCAGGGGGGAACGAAGGAGATAAAACAACAGAGGAAACAGGGGAACGGACCAGGGAAACAGGGAGGAGAGAGACAGAAAAACCAGGAGAGAGAGAGAGAGGGACAAACGAAAAACAGAGAACATAAACAGAGAAAAACTCTGGGGGAAGACGCAAACAAAAGGAAATTCCAAGGAATTGGGAGGGGGGCTCTTCCAGAAGAGAAAACACGGGAGGAATAGCAGCAACACGGGGGACAGAAGAAGACCATATAAATATATATGGATTGATTTAAAATTATTTTACTGATTTATTAATGCGCATTAAGTCATACAGCAAATCCTTAACAATTTAAAATAAAATCAGGAATACAACCTCTTTTAAGTAAAAAATTTAAAAAATAATAATATTTTTTATTTTATGCAACTAGTCTTGTACCATAAAATCTCTGCTGATGCAAATAAAAACAATAAAATTAAAAATTAAAAAACAATTAACAATTATATCAAATAATGAAAAACTTTTATTATTAAATATTTTCTAAAACATTAAAATTATAAAATTAAAATTAATAGTGATTTGCTAAAACACTAGTTAAAAAACCTTTTTTTATAATAGTACCGGGCCTATCTTAAAAAGGAAGGAAATCCTAATAAATAATTTTAGAGTTATTCCATGAATTTTCTAAACTAAATAAAAAAGATAAAATTACCAAGCATAATATTTTTTTTTGCTACGTAATATTTATCAACGTCAGAGTTAAAAATATCCGTAGCTTAACATTCACTAATATCAGAGTCAGAAATATTACAAGTAAATTATCGATAACATAGTACAACAAACCCTAAGCAATTTAAGATAAAACCAACAGCTTACCTTAGGTAGAATCAGGGATGATTATTTTAAGTTCGGTTTGATTTTTACCTCCAAAAATAACCAAACCAATCATAATTTATATGAGAATGATAAATTATAAATCTGTTTACACTTCACAAATTAGACTATTTTTGCATATTTGACACTAATACACCAAAAAAAAATTTTCAAAGAGTTATATCCCTATTAAAATTCAACAGCTATATCAGATTATAATAATGAAAGAGGAGAAAAAACTGAAAACATATTATTCTTCTTAAAGGTCAGAAGCTGACTTTATACCAAATTCACAAACTTTACGCTGTCTATGATTGCTAGCAAATTAATCACTAAAAAAATACCTTTTTTTTCTCAGAACCAAAACAGTTTCTTAAGGACCCTTTGGGCTTCCATTAAAGGAAAGGCAAAAAAGTTCTAACCTTTGAATATCATGCTTTCACCCTTTTACTTTTAGCTTAGAATTCATACTTTGACTCTCTTATTAATTCTTAACTATTTCCAAGCAACCAAGCAAAGTTTCTAGCTTTAACAAAATTACTCTTAAATTTTAAAACATACAAGGAAGAAGAAGAAGAATACTTACTCTTGAGGAACTGATTAAGGAGAGGCCTGAAGAGAATATATAGAAAAGCTTAAAAAAGCTTAAGAAATTTTGACGAATTGATCAAATTGAATTAGAAAAAGGTAAACTTGTTAACAAGAACAACAATAATAATATTGACAATCTAGTAGAGAAAAAGAAAGAAATATCAAAGGTAAGAGGTGTCGCACGTGTGCGGCGTCGCGGCGAAATCTATATAATTGTTTGTTTCCATTTTAAATCTACAATGTAAATCTATATCTATTTGGAAAATATGGGGAGACAAGGAATTCTTGTCGTTTATTGGCAGAAAATGGAATGGGAGTCGCCACCTAGTATTTTGGTCACTAGGAACCCTAACTGGTCTCAGAGATCGGGTACGAGGACTGGTTGCGTAAAAGGAAGGTATTAGCACCCCAAATACGCCTTACCTAAGGTAAGCTGCATTGTTTGATTGTATGATAAAAACTAAGATGTTATTGTGTTTCTAGTTGTTGGTCTGTCCATGGTTCAAGAAAAATCCTCCTCGGTAAGGAGGTCTTTATCTTATCGGGTAAAATCTTAACCGTTCTAACGTCTATACAAAAACTTTATTTTCAATATTAGAAATACGTTTTACGTATAAATTTATAATCCCAAATACTACAAGAAGACAAAAAGAATTTTTTAGAATTTTTGAAATATTGGCCTAGTTCTCATGGCTTGAATAAACTGGTTATTGAAGCCAAAATGCATGCTAATACATATATTGTTTTGAAATTTTCTTTGTTGTGTGAAAATATGATGTTATAATACTTATATATATATATTGGAGAGACTAGGCCGTATGCATGAAAACAAAACTTTTTTTTTATATAAACTTTTTTCTTGACGAAAAACAGATATTTTAATACTGGATTTGTATCTTTACGGTATAAAAATACAAACCAAATATTAAACCACTTTGGTATTTTTCGGAATTTTTGAAAGCAAAACCTTTTTTATTTTTTTGCATTTTTTCTTATGTTCTGACAAAAACCGGGTATTTTAATACTGGATTTGTATCTTTACGGTATAAAAATACAAACCAAATATTAAACCACTTTGATAAAAATATGCAGAAAAATCAACAATATTTTTTAAGGATTTTTCAAAAAAAACATTTTAATTTTTTTTTGGGATATATATATCTATATATATAAATAATATAACACATTATACTAAATAATATATAATATTAGGTGGCTTGGGCCGGCCCAACTTACTGGGCCGGACTCAGCTCAAAAATGTATTGGGCCGATCTCGGCCCAGAACGGATTGGGCCGATATCGGCCCAACAAAATCTCCTATGTTCTTCTAGGCCGGACCTGGCCCAAACAGCCGGGATGGGCCAGAATCAATCTGGCCCACACACGTGTTTCTGGGCCAGAACCCGTCTGGCCTAGAGAAGGGAAGAAACTAACAATGTTGGGCCAGAATCAGCCTGGCCCAGCGATGGAACTGACGTGGAGGGAAGGGGGAATTATTTTCCCCCCTCCCCTCCTGCATGCAGAACGCTATTTGCGTTCTGCATGCTCCAAATAAATCAACAGAAACGCACACAATAAAAGGGAAGAAGAACTTGCCTGGCGCGGAGGAGGCGGTGCTTGCTGATCGGAATGCTTCGCTGGTGGTGCTTTGGTGGAGGCCGGTGGCGGTGTCGTGGCTCACGGAGGACGGCTCCAAGCGGCGTTGCAGCTGTTTCAAACTCTGTGTTCTCGCGGTTCTCGGTTCTCTGTTTTCTTTTTGTTTTTAAGTTTCCCTCCCGGTTTCAAACTTCCCCCTTCCTCTCAGTTTTGGGTTTTCAATGGTTCTCTCTTGTTCGGTTGTCTCTCTCCCTTTTCGGTTATGTTTTTTCTTTCTCTGCGTTTTCTTTTTTTGCTTTCGGTCATCCTCGTTTTTCTTTCTTTTTCTTCCTCCTCTCCGCGCTAGCGTTGTGGGGGGGGGGGAATTTATAGGGCAATAGGGAGCGGAGACGTCCCTATTGCCAACCTATGGCAGTGCATGGGGAGGAGGGCTGGCTGCCCTGCCACAGCACCGGGTTGGCTGGGCAGTGGGCGTGGCTGGCAGGCGCGACTCCCTCGGTTCATCATCATCAAAGGGCGTGGGGCTTTGGGTTTTTGGCAGAGCACGCGGGGAGAGAGAGAGAGAGAGGCAAAAAACAAAACTTTTCCTTCTTCCCCTGCTGCACGTTTAGGGGAAGAAGAAAGAGGAACAGTGTCGTTAAAACGACACCGTTCTGGTCTTTTTTTTTTCTAACATGAAACGGCGTCGTTTTAGACAAAACGCGTTGTTTCATTTAAATGAAACAAGGCGCCAGAACGCGTCAATCTATAAGTCAGCCCTCAATTATCTTTTGTTTATTTCAATTGCATCCTTCAAACATTCAATCGCCGCCCTCATATTTGGCCGCCTTTTCCACTTTGGTCCTTGGTCTCTGATTCATGCAATTTGACCCTAAATTGATCAATAAACTTCCAATTTCTTCAATTAAGCCCCCCGGATCAATCGAATACAGCCCCCTATTTACGCGCCTCTTCCAATTTGGTCCCTGGTTTTGGATTTTCTCAATTAAGTCCCTAATTAGCCATTAAACTTAATATTTATGCAATTAAGCCCCTGATTTGACCTAATAAATTCCTAAAAATTATAATTTGGCCCCAGAACTTTAATTTTTCCAATTAAAGCCCAAATTGACTTAAAAAATCAATTTTCTTGCAATCAAATCCTCTATAAATTCAATTAAAAATCCAATTAAGTCCATAAACCTCCAAATTTGGACTTTTCTCCTAAAAATTCAAATTTTCTCTTCCAACGGGGGTCTCATCATACAAGAATATACTGCCAAAAATCCGATCTATATATTTTAAACTTCCTTGCCCAATTTTTTCGACCATCGTCTGAGCGCTTCTGCCTGCTATTATTTTTTGATCTTTTTGGCTATTTATTTTATTTATTTTTGTGGGGACCCGAAAATGGGTTACAACAAGAGGGAGAGCACTAGAGAAACAAAATTGTTGTCTGCAAAGAGAAGCAAATTATGAGACCAACAATAGACATAAAGGAGGTGACTGGTTTGCTAGATCTGGAGGTTAGGTGTGGTGACTGGTGTGTGTCATGCCCGTGTGGAAGAGGGAGCTGGCTGGTTTGTTAGATTTGAAGATGAAGATTGAAGCCTTGTTGAAGGTCTATCAATGTGCAAGAGTTAGGAGATGAAAATTGATTAATTTGATTTTGTTAGACAACTAGATTTGGCTATAAAGAAGGCTGAAAGTGTGAGAGATTGAGATTTGAGAGTTATGGCTTGTGAGGGTTGGGGGGCGGCTTGTAAAGGCTAAGGGGTAAGGACAATTGCTAGATACAGAGTAAGGAGAAGACGGGTACTGCTAATGCTAAGGTTAAAAATTAGAAAGCACTTTTATAATATTTTGTTTTAACTTAATTGGATTGGTTTGGTTTTTTTTATTTCAAGCTTATTAAATCAAAACTGATCCAAACTAAAGATTTTAAAAAATATTCTAACCGGTATTTTCAAAAACAAATAGTCTACAACCCACAAACAAAGACAAAAAAACACAATACTGAGAGGGGAAGGTCATTCAGCAGCAAGAAAATGGTCCGGTGCAAGATTTAAATAGTCAAACTGTCAAGAACATTGCAAAGAAACACAATACTGATGAGCCAAAAAACTGACAACCCCGTAGAGCAGCCCCCTTACATTGAAACCAACAGCCCTCAAGGAACCTTATTCCATAGAAATTAGCCCAATAGCACACAACCAGCAGTTATCATTAAATTAGCAATCAGATAGGTAAAGGAAGGGACACAAAGGGCACAACATAGCTGATTATTATTATCGAAGAAAAACCATAAATTTAATTTGAAGGGATTAAAAACTATAAAAACTTAAGTCAGACAAGTTTAATATTATAAATATTATTATTTTATTATTATTAGGGGGAACCAGGCCCTAGAAGCTTAGAGATGAAGCGTCGGACCCAAATTTATAATAATTATTATTGTTATTACTGTTAATAAAAATTTTTAAAAATATATTAGTATTATTGAAGAAAATATATTATTATTATTGAAGAAAAACCATATATTTGATTTTAAGGAATAAAAACTATAAGAACGTAGGTCAGACAAGTTTAATATTATTAATATTAAAAATATTATTATTTTTATTATAAATATTACTATTAGTAATATAATTAATATTATAAATATTACTCTTGAGTCAGGTGTTACACCCAGACCCAAGGCTTTTGGGTCTAGCTTTGCAGATAGACCCAACGCTTTTGAATCTTAGCTTTGTTTGATATTCTTAATGCCAAAAAAAAATTGATCAGCTGCATAGTGCGAACAACCTAACTAGTAATATTCTAATTGTAAGCAAACTGTAAAGTAAACAACTTTTTAGTTGTTGGATTCAATTAATCAAACTATCATATAATATAAATCAATGTATTCTTAAACTTTTCACAAAATTCTTCGCAAACATTATAATTTTACTAAACCATGTGGGTTTTTCATTATAGCACATCCATGGTGAAATGTGTCTTGGGCTACAGTAATATTATCCTTTTACCCTTTATTCTATAATTTTTAAAGCTTTATTGGAGGGGTAAGATGGTCTTCGCACGTGACCAATTTATCATTCTTGATTTATTTGGAGACAATATAGTCTATTTGTTTTTTTTTTCAATAATAGTGTAATTATCATGTTGTCTTTAGAGAGTGAACAATCAAAACCTTTGATCCAGGAGGCGTGTGGTAATTTTAGTTTTGCCATGAATAATTGAATTGCACAGTTACCTTTACTATGCGAATTTGTTAGCCTTGAATTCAAAGGCTTGATTGTAATTTTATAAGGTTGTTTTTTGTTATTATTATTTGGTCATTGAAACATTTTTGGTTTTGAGCAAGTAAAAAAAAGCTGCTAGCGCGCGTGCGGCTGACTATGGTAGTTGAAATCAAGCTTTCACCACATCATTTAATGCGTCTCAACGTCCTCTTCCTTCTTGAGTGGCGCGTGTACAATTTTGAGATATGGTTTGGCGCTGATTGACTTTTTTTTTCTTTTCCTTCTCTTTCTTACTCGGATTATGTGCTAGCCATGTAAAAAATTATACCAGCCCTTCCATTTCTTTTTTCTTTTGATTCAGTCATTCTTCTCTTAATTGCATTTAATCTATTTACATTAATTATTTCTAATTGAATTTAATTTTCGATTTTGTCCATGGCTATTTGATTTTATTAGTTTTTTTTTAATTTAATCATATTCTTTTAATTGCTATTTGTTTTTTATTTTCAATCATTTTCTTGATTATTTTGTTTTTTTTTTCAATTCTCTCCTTGAGCATTTCTTTTCATTGAATTTTTATGTCAAGTTTGGTGGTGTCAGTTTTTTTTAATTGTTATTTTTTTTAATCATTTGCTTAATTGATTTGGTTTTTTTTTTAATTCCATCCATAAACTTTTGATTTCATTTAAATTTCCCTTAACATTTAATTTTCGTTGGTTTTTATGTTGAATTTGATCTTAATTTTTTTAATTGCTATTTGTTTTGTTTTGCATTGTTTTTTTCCTTAATTTTATGCTTCAATATTTATTTGGTTATAAATCTTACTTTTTTTTCTTTTTTTTTAAGATTTGCTTAGCTTAGGTTGACTTTGATATATTTTTAAAGCATTTTCTCACACCCTTTGTAGTTGTTGTAAAGTAAACAGCTTTGTAGCTGTTGGATTCAAATAATCATATAATACCACACTATTTTTTGTGGTACACGAAACAATGTTTTCTTAATAAGATGCTTCCATGAAACTACGCATCACTATTTTTCTAAGATTGTCCTCGCAAGTTGGACTCTAACTTTTGATTTTTAAATTTAATCAAATAAGGTACTAAATCAAAATACCATAAAAATATATGGTTTATCTAGCTCAATTAAAAAAATATATTGTTTTAAGCTGTTTTTGTTTTAATAAAACATTGCTTAAAAATATTTAAAAATCAAATTAGTCTTGATCAGGTGACCAATTTTCCAATTTACCCATAAAGTTAACTGGATTGCACCGATGAACTCCTTTTAATTAGTTTAGTTTGAAATATTATTAAGTAACAACTTAATTAATAATTTGTGGAAGCTATTATTAATTACTTTTACAAATTATTAACAACATAATATATTCTTATGTTAACAACTTAACAACATAAGAATATATTAGTAACTGGGTTGATTCCGAGATTTAATAATATATTCTTATATATGCTGTTTTTACGTTGTGGAAGCTACCGGATGAGTTCTGCATCTCCCACTTTCACGTCATTTTTTATTATGATTAGTTCACATGCTAGCTATTTTAAACCTTGAAAGTCAAGGTTGTAATGATTTAAAGTTTTTTTAAAATGAATAAAAGGGTGTTTATGTTGTAATTGTTTTTAATATTGCAGTTTGAAAAATCATTTTTAGTTATGATTCGTTGATTTGAAATATTTATTTGATTAAAATTATTGTTGAATAAAAAGTGGTTTAAAAATATTTGGTTAAAATGATTTTTAAAAAACATGTTGATAATACAATAATTAAAATAAAAATGTATTACTTTTGTAGTTTTTAATTATATTATTGTGCATTAAATTATTAAATTATTCGAGAAAGCTACCGGTATCCATGACTATGTGAACATCAAACCACATTGATTAAAAAATCAATGGTATCAAAATAATTAATTGCTGTGCATCTTATTTGTCTTCTCTAATAGAACAAGCTTGAGTGTTTTATTGGTATCACTTGTATAACAATTATGGCTGAGAGGTCAATTAAATTAAAATATTGTTTTAAGATTTTTTTGAATAAAATAAAACAACTTTGTTTTTAAAAAAATTAAAAATCAAATTTAATCTTGATCGGGTTGATTAATTCTCTGGTTTACTTATAAAGTAAATTGAATTGAACCAATTAACTTATATTTATTTTAATTTAAAATTTAATTCAAGTTAAATTATTAATTAATAAATTGCTATGTTATAAGCGAGCCAAATTTAATAGTGCCTTTGTTTACATTGTGGAAGCTACCATATGAGCTTTAGATCTCCCACTTTCACGTCATTTTTTAGTAATATTATTAACTGACAAGCTACCATTTCCTAACCCCTGATAGTCAAATTTTTTAATTAAAACAACTTTTGAAAACGATTTTGATAATAAAATGATAAATATTCTTTTATAGTTTTGAATTTCATTATGATAACAACTTTTGAAAACGATTTTGATAATAAAATGATAAATATTCTTTTATAGTTTTGAATTTCATTATGGTGCATTGAATTATTAATATATCATATTTACAACAATACAACATTAAAATCTTACTTTTATTATCTTATTAAACTGGCTATTTAAAATTAACTATTGCTGGAATGATCTGAAGTTTTAACAAAATGAACACTGCTCTCTCTTTCTCTCTCACGAAATTAAAAGTGTGTTTCAAATTATGGCAGCTTTTAATCTTTCATTAAAAAAAGTAATTTTTTAAAAAATATTTTTAGTTATAAGTGATTGATTTAAAATACGTGTTTGTTTTAAATTATAATAAAAATTATTGTTAAATAAAAAGTAATTCAAAAGTTTTTTATTAAAACAACTTTTGAAAGTGATTTTTCATAATAAAATGACATATATTCTTTTATAGTTTTGAATTTCATTTTGGTGCATCAAATTATTAATATAACATATTTACAGCAATACAACATTAAAATATTACTTTTATTATCTTATTAAACTATTATCATGTACATAATAAACTTGATAAGTTCTCTGTATTCATAACTTTTGAACATTGAATTTAAAAATAATCAGGAGCAAAATAATTGAAAAATATATTAAAACAACTATTGAAAAAAAAAGTTTATTATGATAGGTATAGTTGTTGTTGTAATTTAAAGTATTTTTTATTTAAAAATATATTTTTTTTATTTTTAATATTATCATAATAAAACAATCTAAAAAAATTAATTTAGATAGTTGAAGATACTCGCAAGAATTTTACGGATCATCTTTACACTGCCTTACAAAAGGCAGGAATCCTTACATTTCGAGATGCTAACGAACTTCCTAAAGGAGAAGAAATCTCCTCACACCTCCTCGAAGCAATTAAAGAGTCCAAGATTTCGATAGTGGTTTTCTCTAAGCGCTATGCTTCCTCCACTTGGTGTCTTGATGAACTCTCAGAGATTCTTGATTGCAGACAAACAGCTGGTCAGATTGTTCTACCAGTTTTCTATGATATTGATCCTTCTGATATTAGAAAACAGAAAAGTAGTTTTGCTGAAGCCTTTGATAGACATGAAGAACGTTTTAAGGAAGAAATGGAGAAGGTCCAAAAGTGGAGAAAAGCTCTTGTGGAGGCTGGAAGCTTATCTGGGTTTGATCTTCACAGTATCGCAAATGGGTACCTCTTTCCTTTCCCTATATCGATCGCAACTGCTTATAACTTTACTCCATTTACATTTTGTAATTTAAACTAACATAAATCAGAACACTGAATTAGATGAATATTTTAGTCATGGGATGAATTCAAATTCAAAAGAAATTGTTTTTTGTATTTTTTAATACTTGGATAAAAAAACTCAATAAAAATGATTTTAAAAAAAGAAAATATTTTATAAGAACAAATTTCAGCAATAAATTTTTTTTTAGTATTAGTGTAGAAAGGTTATTTTAGATTAAAAAAAATTCTATTAAGATATTATTTGGATTTTATCATGCCTAAAAACCTAGATATTGTCTCGTAAAGATTTTGAGAATGAGTTGAGTTTCGGATTTAAGAATGATTTTTTTTGGTGTTTTAAGCTAAAATTAATTTTATTTAGATCTCTATAATGTTTTATATCACTACAAGATTTAACAGTTTTACCGACAGAATTTTTCCGTCGGCGTAAGACACATATTCCATCGATAATTAATTTACCGACGAAATCACCAACGGATAATATCCGTCGGTGAATCTTTCGTCGGTAATTTTTTGTCCGTCGGTAAATTAATTACCGACGGATTTACCGGTGGAACAGACGCGTCGGTAAATTTTTTTATTACCGACGGATTTACCAACGGAAATTTCCGTCGGTAATTATTTAAAAACATTAAAAAAAATCATTTTATAAAATTATAAAATAATTAAATTAACATAAATCAACATTGTATAATATATACTCAAAATGCTTGGAAAAAAGAATAAGAAAATCAACTCAAACAAATTTACAACAAATAAATAAAACAAAAAAATTAATTCAACTAAAAAAATTCATATGAAAAAAATGAAGTTGCAATTGCTAAAAATTTAAAAATCCTATAAATAAATCAACTAAAAATTGATCTCATATGAAAAAAAAAATGTCACAACAACATTTATACAATTATTAAGAACAAAATCAATTAAAATTAAATAAAAAACAAATATAGTGAAAAATCATGAAAAAATAAGAAAAAAGAAAGATCTTACCTTAATATACTTGCAAGTGAAGCTAAGGAAAAAAAAATTTGTGAAGCATATTAATTAAAAAAAAACTAAGAGGATAAAAGAAGAAAGAAGAAGAAGACATACCCGAGCATGGAGGAAAAGAGAAAGAGATGAGGAGAGAAAAGAAGAGAAAAAAATAGATATTGATGTTTTTTACATATAGTGAAGAAGAAGAAGAAGAAGAAGAAGAAGAAGAAGAAGAAGAAGTAAAAGTAGTAGAAGAACAAAAAGAAATAATGAGTCTATCTCTTGTGAAATAAGTGGATTGAGGTATTTTATTGGGGCGTGTTACCGATGGATAATTGAATATTAATATTTTTTAATTATTCCATCGGTAATATTTAATTTAAATTTTCAATTTCGTAAAAAGTTTTCAGAAACCGCCAAAAATTACCGATGATTTTTCAATCTGTCGGTGATTCCGTCTATAATATTTAAATGAAATTTTTAAATCAATTGAATTTTTTCAGAAAACCGCCAAAACATGCCGATGAATTTTCAATTCGTCGGTGATTTTGTCCGTAAAGTAAAACAATTAACAGTGCAATTGGAAGATGAACAATTCTAGAGCTGTCTGTAAAATACCGACGGAATTTTTCCGTCGGTAATTCCCTTTATAATTGACATGATAAACAATGTTCACAGTTTACCAACGGATTTCCAGACGGATTTACCGACGGAAACATTTCGTCGGTAATTCCGTTGGTAAAATCCCTCGGTAATTTACCGACGGAAATATTCCCTCGGTATTTCTGTTTGTATTTATTGTTTTCTGGTAGTGGATTATTTGCCATTAAAAAATAAAACAAATCAGCTCCTCCTTCCTTTTATATGTTGCCGACTAAGCAGAAGCAGAATAAACATAAGGGAAAAACATAAAAAAAATTCAAAGGAAAAAAATAAAAAGTAAAAGAATAACCTTGTAAACTAACAAAGTCCAACTTATAAAATACTAATGTATGAAAGAATTAAGTGAAGGAAGAAAGAATTAAAAGAGAGAAAAAAATTAATTACTTTGTTTTTCAGTTGACATGAGATTGTTATTTTATCCTGATTAAAAGGTTATTACAATATCGATTCAAATTCAATTATAGATGAATTATATTCCATAAAACATCGAAGAATGTAACTTTAATAATGAGTTTATTTTTATTTTCGCTTTAATTTTATATACTTTCAAATTTATTTTTTAATATTTTGGATAGTGTATTTGAATTAAAACTTTGCTATTAATTTTATGTATTGGCGAACAAAGTCACCATCTCTGTTTCTATTAAAGGGGGTTGCACATGCGTGGCCTCGTCTCTCCATCTTTGCGCATAAGCCCTCACTGACTCTTGGCTTCTCTTTTCGAGTGACATGAGGCTCGTTCGATCTGGAGCGATTTCTAAATTGAACTTGTATTGCTTTAGGAAAGCCTCCGCTAAGTCCTTCCATTTCTTAATCTTGACATTATCCAGTCTCATGTACCAACTTAACGCAGATCCTGCTAGACTGTCTTGGAAAAAGTAGATCATTAACTTATCGTCATGAATCACCTCAGCCATCTTATTGCAATAAGATCGAAGGTGAGTGTTTGGGCATTCCAACCCAGTGTACCTTATAAACTCCGGTATCCTAAAATCTTTTGGCACCGTGAGGTTTGGTACCAAGCATATTTCCGACGCTCGCATGGGGTCAAACCAATCATTTCCCTCGACTGCTCTTAACCTTTCTTCTAATGCTGATATTTTGTCCTCGTTCACAGAACCAGTGGACCTATTATCGGAAGGCCCCTCAGCTGTTAAATCTACAGTGATGCGAGCTTGAGGGGGATGAATGGGAATAGCCGGTGCAAAGTGCTGCCCCGTCGCTGACTCTGCCCCCAAGTTCTGAGATAACCCCGGGACAGGAACTGACGGTGCTCCTATAGGTGGTTGGGTAGACGTTCCCTCTCTGTTCTTGGTTCTTAACAGTTGCTCAAGCAGACTGGTCAGTCGAGAAACTTCATTTTTCAATGATTCCAACTCGGTCTGGTAGTGCGACTCTAATTGAGCTCTTTCCTCGTTTTCCATTCTTGATCTTGACCGGGTTTGGTGGACTCTGGATATGGGACCTATGTTTCACGATCTGGCATGCATATGATGAATTAAAAACAAAATGTATGATGAGAATGCGATGCATATGTAATGTGTATATATATATATAATATTATGAGCCGATTCATGACTTTCGTAACCTTTGAACAAGATTTCTGAGTTGACCGGATTACCATAAAGGAGGGTTTGCCAAGTTCTTATCATAGTGGCTTACTCAACACATTAAGAAAGGAAATACGTCATGGACTTCTTATAAATAACATAATTGCTCATACAAAACAATAATGGAAAAGAGAAGTCCTATACATTGCTACTTCTAAAAGGCATTTCCCCTATTAGCTAAATCCCTAATAAAACAGAACATGGCCCCCATGTATTCTCGATACTTTGAACCGTCATTTCCAACTTCGGTGGCTTGCTGTTGCAACCTTTCCGCACAACGGGCTACGTGCTCAACCTGTTTTGACATATGTCTTATCTTATCATGGAATACAGCGTTATCTCCGATTATTGCTTCGTTGCTGGCTCCTAATGCTTCATTGCTTCTTTCCAATACTCGCACCATACCCTCTGATTGTGCCAACTTATCTCTTGTCCTCTGTAGTTCCTCCTTTTTGATGTCTAGCTCTGCTATTTTGGAATTGATTTGAACTGCGAAGCTGTCCATGTAGTCTTGGCATTCTTGACGCTCTGGTTGGGCCGATCTCGGCCCACCCAAGGCTGGTTGGGCCGATCTCGGCCCAACAAAAAGGTTGGGCCGATCTCGGCCCGCAAGGAGGTTGGGCCGATCTCGGCCCAACACAAGGAGGTTGGGCCGATCTCGGCCCAACACAAAAAGGCTGGGCCGATCTCGGCCCAACACAAAAAGGCTGGGCCGATCTCGGCCCAACACAAAAACATCTTTAGGCTGGGCCGAGATACCAAAGGCTGGCCCAAAATGAATAACAACAAAACTGGGCCGGAAACCCGGCCCAGTATTAAAAAACTCAGCGGGGAAGGGAAAACAATTCCCTTCCCATACCTCCTGCATGCAGAACGATTCTGCATGCAGGAGGACAACATATATAAAAAAAACGAGAGTGCAGGGGGGTGGAAGAAATACCTGGCACGGCGGAGGAAATACCCGTGTTGATGGTGCTGCAGCAAAGGTTGGTGGCTCCCAAACGACGGTGCTTAACAGTCGGGTGTCCTCTCGGGTCGTGTTTGGTTAACGTTTTCTCTAACTCTCCCCACGGCTTCGGTCTGGCCCAAAATGAATAACAACAAAACTGAGCCGGAAACCCGGCCTAGTATTAAAAAACTCAGCGGGGAAGGGAAAACAATTCCCTTCCCATACCTCCTGCATGCAGAACGATTCTGCATGCAGGAGGACAACATATATAAAAAAAACGAGAGTGCAGGGGGGTGGAAGAAATACCTGGCACGGCGGAGGAAATACCCGTGTTGATGGTGCTGCAGCAAAGGTTGGTGGCTCCCAAACGACGGTGCTTAACAGTCGGGTGTCCTCTCGGGTCGTGTTTGGTTAACGTTTTCTCTAACTCTCCCCACGGCTTCGGTCTTCTTCCCCTCCTCCCAGTGATGTTTCTTCGAGTTTTAGGTGTTTAGTTCTACTGTTTAAGTCGTCTCTCTCTCCTCTAGTTTCTCTCTCTCTCTTGGTCTCGGTCTCCCTCTTTTTCTTCTTTTTTTTTTTTTCCTGGGGCTTACAATCTCCACCTTTCTTTTATAGGCGAGCAGGGGCTGCATGGGCAGCGTGAGGAGCAGAATGACGTGGGTTGAGCTGGGCAACGTGGGGAGCAGCACAGCGCCGGTCGGCTGGTCGGTGAGCGTGGTCAATCACGGCGTGGCCCTCCTGGCTTCGCGTCGTCCGAGGTGCATGGGCCTGGTCTGTCAGTGCACGCGAGGAGAGAGGGGCACCGGTTGATTAAACAACGTTTTTCGTCCATGCTGCTGCACGTTAGGGGAGGAAGAAGAAAGGGGAATAGTGCCGTTCAAAACGGCACCGTTCGGTCCTCTTTTTTTTTTTTTTTTTTTTAATATATGAAACGGCGTCGTTTTGGGGAAAACGCGCCGTTTCATTTAAAAAAAAGGCGCCAGAATACGCAAAATTTCAACTCAGCCCTCAATTATCCTTTGATTCTTTCAATTACGTCCCTGCCAATTTTGGTCCTCGCCCCCATAGTTGGCCGCGTTTTTCATCTTGGTCCTTGGCCTCTGATTTATGCAATTAAGCCCTCAATTGATCAATAAACTTTCAATTTCTTCAATTACGCCCCTGGATCAAATCAAGACAGCCCCCTTTATTTACCCGCGTGTTCCAAATTGGTCCCTTGTTTCGGATTTTCACAATTAAGCCCCTAATTAGCCATTAAACTTCAATATTTATGCAATTAAGCCCCTGATTTGGCCTAATAAATTCCAAAAAAATATATTTTGGCCCCAGAACTTAAATTTCTCCCAATTAAAACCCAAATTGACCTAAAAATAAATTTTTCTTGCACTCCAATCCTCTATAAATTCAAATAAAATCCAATTAAGTCCATAAACATCCAAATTTGGGCTTTTCTCCTCAAAATTCAAATTTTCCTTCTCAACAGGGCTCTCATCCTTCAAGAAAATACTGCCAAAAATCCAATCTCTGTATTTTTTTTTAACCTCCTTGACCAATCTTTCGACCATTTTCTGAGCGCTTATGCCTCCTGTTATTTTTCTAACCTTCTTCGGCTATTTATTTATTATCATTTTTATTTTTTTGTGGGGACCCAAAAATGGGTTACAACAATATCAAATCAATTTTATTCCTGATAATATTTTATCTAATTTTATTGCACGCTCAAAAAATTATAGAAATTGTAGTTCTTGTCGAATGAATTTTGTACATAATAGAATTGTAGATGATTTAACGGAATAATAAAAAATATTTCATATAAAGTATTATTTATTTCATGAAATAATAACAATAGTTAAATCTACAACATTTAAATTAAAAACCATCAATATTAATATATATATATTTTAAAATTATTTTATAACTTTAATTTCAAAAGCATTCTTGACCAAATACATTAAATTACTTTTTATTCAACCTCAATTTCAACCACAGTTTTAACCAAACACCTATTTTTTTTAAACCAACCTCAATTAAAAGTATTTTTTATAAAACAACTTTTTTGAAACCACAACCACAACAGCTACCGCAATGCCAAACACACTCTATATAAAAAACAAAGAGAACATAACTTCCTGAAACCCCATGGCACAATCTGGGGCAAAGGGAGTTTATTAGCTATTGAATTTCCAACTTCATGATGCATCAAGTCCACTCGTAAGTTTAAACCCAAAGAGCACGATAAACAGGTTATTGGTCGGTGAGGCTTTCATGGAATAATGTTGTGGACGTACAACAAGAAATTAATTAACACAAGTTGTGACATTTCTTCACTGATGCAACCCTAGTGATTTATTTTTTAAACAAACATAAAAACTTTATGTTAAAAAATCATTTTAATTTAATAATTTAAATTGAAATATAATTTATATTATTTTTTAATATATTCTTTCAAGTGAAAATTTTATAGATTTGAGACTTACACAGATTTATATTATCTTGTGTTTGATTTTTTTATCAAATAAATAAAAATAATAAGATTTAAATTCGTGATCACTTGGTCATCAAGGATCTGATGTCATGTCAAAAAATCATCTCAATCCAATAATTTAAATTGTTACGTGAAGTTCCATGATATAATTTATATTATTTTCTAACACTTTAAATTATTACGTAAGATTATAATAATAATTATATATTATTTTTTAAGTTAACGTTCCTTAGACCTCAAATTTATAAGTGCCTATATTATTTTATTTTTAATTTTATTAATTAAAATAAAAATATTGAAATTCCAACTTATTTCTTGACCTCTAACTTGAGCTTAATAATTATAAAAATAACTATAAGCTATATGAAAGGCATAAAAATACCAACATACTCACTAGCATGCAATTTGCAAAGGCAACATTGAGAAAAATAAATCATGATTATTGAGTAATGAAACAATATTAAATATTATCGCACAGGGCATGTTTGTTGATGAGTCAGATAAGTTTTTGGATAAATTAAACCTTCATTTACCTATCTGTATTGTTCTTATATATTGCATGTGAATTTTTATTTTTGATGTTACAACTCGAGAGCTGGTTTCTTGCGCTACATTTATTAATATGCGTTGGAGCTACCAAATGAAGAGCCATATGTAATATGCCTTCTATTTTTCTATTTTTAGCACTCCAACGGAACATGTAAAGCAATAGCTAAAATGACTTTTTGCTTTGTGAAGAGCCATTTCTACATTTAACTGTAGAAATGGCTAAAATGGCCAACGGCTATTTTTATAGCCGTTGGCCAACAACTTATTATTTTTTTTTTTTTTTAAACATAGAAAATTTTGTTTATATACATGAAGAAAAAATTTTGTTTATTTTTAATTAATTAGATTTATTTATTGTTTAATGTAATGTATTTTTAATTAACTAGATTTATTTATTGTTTAATGTAATGTATTTTTAATTAAATATTTAGAAATTTATTTTTATTTTAAATATATTGTTATTACTTTTATATTACTTTTATAAATTACTCATATTAATTATATAATTAATAACATCATAATTATATTATATATAAAATATCTAAATTAGTTATATAATTATATTAAAATTAATTTAACATGAAATATATTAAAATATAAATTTCTTTTCTAAATAGCTTTTTACCATTGGAATGCACAAAATACAAAAAGTTATATTTACATTATTCAAAAAGTCATTTTTTTCATTTGGCTCTTTAAAATGGCATTTTTTATTAGAGATGCTATTACACAATCATATACAGTTAAAAAGTTACATCAAGAATCTTTGGACAAGTCAAATTTGGACAACCCGAGGCCCACAATATTCATGGTACTTTCCAATCAATAGGGAGTCCTATGATTTGGAAAGGTAGAACGAAGATTATTTAGAAATTTCAGAATGAAAGATTCCTCTACCTTGCAATTCCAATTAATTGAGAAAGCCCGAGAGCGATTAATTAAACATTATTTCTCCTCCGATTCAATTAAAGGAGAGAAAACTGATGCAAAAGATTTTAAAAAACAAAATATTTTTTTCTTAGTTATTTTTTTTATTTACTTTAGAAATGAGCTTTGGATTTTGAACAAATGAGCCAACAATTAAGCATCTTTAGAAATTATAGGTTGGAAATGAATTTTCCAAGATTTACCAAATCTTCCACCCAATAAAAACTGATGTCACTGTTGTTGACGTATATATGTCAAAGTCTGTAAAATAAGAACAAAGATTAATACGAAATTTTGTAATTAAAAATTCCAACAAATATTCCATTTCTTTTTTTCTATAAATACCTATCATTGGAGCCTACGATCTTCATCTTCCATAGCAAACCATATCCCTTCGACATGATGTCCTTCCTACAAAAACCAGTCTCAAAGTTTCTCTAAGTCCTTTTTTTTCTCCTTCTAATGTGCTTTCCTTCTTTCTTTGCCTTTCCTCCTAATTCCTCTGCAACTTCATTTGCTGCTGCTGAAGGTAATAAAGAAGCGGAGGCTCTCCTAAAATGGAAAGCAAGTCTTGATGACAACCACAGCCAATCTGTCCTGTCTTCTTGGGTTGGCAGCAGCCCTTGCAAGTGGCTTGGAATCACTTGTGACAATTCTGGAAGTGTCGCGAATTTCAGCCTTCCACATTTTGGTCTGAGAGGTACGCTTCAAAGTTTCAACTTCTCATCCTTCCCCAATCTTCTCACTCTCAATCTCTGGAACAATTCACTCTATGGAACTATTCCATCCCATATTAGTAACCTGACCAAAATCACCAAATTAGACTTGAGTGAAAATCATTTCAGTGCAAATATTCCACATGAGATAGGATTGTTGACAAGTCTTAACCTTTTGTACCTTAGTGAAAATAATCTCACCGGTTTGATCCCATCCTCTATTGGAACTCTGAAACACCTATCCATTCTCTATCTATGGGGTAACAAACTCTCTGGCTTGATACCTCCAGAGATTGGATCACTACAGTCTCTTAGTACCTTGAATTCTCGAGCAATGATTTAACTGATAGTATCCCTTTTTCTATTGGAAATCTGAGAAACTTATCAATTCTCTTTTTATGGGGTAACAAACTCTTTGGTTCCATTCCTTCTTCTATTGGGAACATGACTAAGCTCATTGACTTGCGTCTTAGTGAAAATAATCTCACCGGTTTGATCTCACCCTCTATTGGAACTTTGAAACACCTATCCATTCTCTATCTAGGGGGTAACAAACTCTCTGGCTTGATACCTCCAGAAATTGGATCACTACAGTCTCTTAGTGACCTTCAATTGTGGAGCAATGATTTAACCGGTAGGATCCCTTCTTCTATTGAAAATCTGAAAAACTTATCAATTCTCTTTCTCTATGATAACAAACTCTTTGGTTCCATTTCTTCTTTTATTGGGAACATGACTAAGCTCACTCAATTTGATCTGAGCATGAATAATTTATCTGGATTTGTTCCTCGGGAAATAGGACAACTTGAATCCCTTGTTGAATTGAGTTTGTTCAATAATAATCTCAATGGTTCTCTACCCCCTGAGATGAATAATCTCACCGGTTTGATCCCACCCTCTATTGGAACTCTAAAACACCTATCCAATCTCTATCTGTGGGGTAACAAACTCTCTGGCTTGATACCTCCAGAGATTGGATCACTACAGTCTCTTAGTGAACTTGAATTGTCGAGCAATGATTTAACTGGTAGTATCCCTTCTTCTATTGGAAATCTGAGAAACTTATCAATTCTTTATCTCTTTGATAACAAACTCTCTGGCTTGATACCTCTTGAAATTGGATCACTACAGTCTCTTAATTACCTTGACTTGTCAATCAATAATTTGACTGGTAGGATCCCTTCTTCTATTGAAAATATGAGAAACTTATCCACTCTTGATCTCTCATATAACAAACTCTCTGGCTTGATACCTCCTGAAATTGGATCACTACAGTCTCTTAATTACCTTGACTTGTCAATCAATGATTTGACTGGTAGGATCCCTTCTTCTATTGAAAAGATGAGAAACTTATCCACTCTTGATCTCTCATATAACAAACTTTCTGGCTTGATACCTCCTGAAATTGGATCACTACAGTCTCTTAATTACCTTGACTTGTCAATCAATAATTTGACTGGTAGGATCCCTTCTTCTATTGAAAATATGAGAAACTTATCCACTCTTGATCTCTCATATAACAAACTCTCTGGCTTGATACCTCCTGAAATTGGATCACTACAGTCTCTTAATTACCTTGACTTGTCAATCAATGATTTGACTGGTAGGATCCCTTCTTCTATTGAAAAGATGAGAAACTTATCCACTCTTGATCTCTCATATAACAAACTTTCTGGCTTGATACCTCCTGAAATTGGATCACTACAGTCTCTTAATTACCTTTACTTGTCAATCAATGATTTGACTGGTAGGATCCCTTCTTCTATTGGGAACATGACTATGCTCACTAACCTTTATCTGGAAATGAATAATTTATCTGGATCTGTTCCTCGGGAAATAGGACAACTTGAATCCCTTGTTGAATTGAAATTGCACTTCAATAATCTCAATGGTTCTCTGCCCCCCGAGATGAATAATCTCACACATTTGATGGTTTTGCATTTTTTTTCAAACAGTTTCACTGGCCATTTACCACGAGACTTGTGCCTGGGTGGGTTTCTTGTAAATTTTTCAGCCGGCTACAATTATTTTTCTGGTCCAATCCCTAAAAGCTTGTGAAATTGTACTAGTCTATTTAGAGTTAGGCTTGAATGGAACCAATTGACGGGGAATATTTCTGAAGATTTCGGCCTCTACCCAAACTTGAACTATATGGACCTAAGTCACAATGATTTGTATGGTGAGCTTACGTGGAAATGGGGAGGTTTTCACAACTTGACGAGCCTAAAATTGTCAAACAATTTTAGAGTTAGGCTACGAATGATTGATCTCTCGTCAAATCTCCTAAAGGGGACAATTCCAAAAGAATTGGTGCAGTTGAAGGCGTTGTACAACCATCTTTCTGGTGTTGTTCCATTCCAAATGCTATCTCAACTTCAATCCCTTAATTTAGCTTCTAATAATCTTGGTGGATCAATCCCAAAACAATTGGGAGATTGCTCAAATTTAATACAGTTGAACTTGAGTCATAATAACTTCATAGGGAGCATCCCATCTGAGATAGGCTTCCTCCATTTTCTTGAAGATCTAGATCTCAGTGGGAATCTACTGGCAGGAGAGATACCATCAGAAATTGGGCAATTAAAACGGTTAGAAACAATGAACCTCTCTCACAACAAACTTTCCGGTTGGATTCCAACTGCTTTTGTAGATTTGGTGAGCTTGACAACTGTAGACATCTCCTACAATGAACTAGAGGGCCCTATCCCCAAAATCAATGGCTTTATTGAAGCTTTTATGAATAATAGTGGTCTCTGTGGAAATGTCAGTGGTCTAAAGCCTTGTACACTTCTTACAAGCAGGAGAAAGAGCAACAAGATTGTCATTTTGATTTTTTTTCCTCTCCTGGGTAGTCTACTTCTACTACTTACCATGGTTGGATGTTTATACTTTCGCCACCAAACAAGTAGAGAAAGAATCTCCTTTTTAGGAGAGCGACAAAGTCCACTCAATTTTGCAGTATGGGGCTATGAGGAGGAGATCCTACATGAAACTATCATCCAGGCCACTAATAATTTCAACTTCAATAACTGCATTGGGAAAGGGGGATACGGAATTGTTTATCGAGCCATGTTGCCAACAGGTCAGGTGGTTGCCGTGAAGAAACTTCACCCATCCAGAGAGGGCGATCTTGGGGATTTGAAAACTTTTAGAAATGAGATTCGCATGTTAATAGATATTCGACATCGGAATATTGTGAAGTTATATGGATTTTCTTCATTAATAGAGCACTCTTTTTTAGTTTACGAGTTCATAGAAAGGGGAAGTTTGAAGATGAATTTATCTAGCGAAGAACAGGCAATGGACTTGGATTGGAATAGAAGGCTTAATGTTGTTAAAGGAGTGGCCAGTGCATTATCCTATTTGCACCATGATTGCTCGCCTCCAATCATTCATCGAGACATTTCCAGCAGTAATGTTCTTTTAGATTTGGAATATGAGGCTCATGTTTCTGATTTTGGGACAGCTCGGCTCTTGATGCCTGACTCGACCAATTGGACCTCATTTGCTGGCACCTTCGGATACACAGCTCCAGGTACATACGTGATTTCATTCTTAACATACATATATATACATATACATACATATATACATATAAATTTATATACATGAATCAATTGCTAAAGGATGAAAATGGAGGGCTGCCTTTTGATGCTCTAAAGGTTTTGTCTAATAAATTGTCATATTAGCAGTACAATACAGCCAGTACTATGAAAAAATGACCAAAATCTTTGCAGAGCTAGCTTACACAATGAGAGTGAACGAGAAGTGCGATGTCTACAGCTTTGGAGTGGTCACAATGGAAGTAATAATGGGAATGCATCCGGGTGATCTCATCTCATCTCTTTCTGCATCAGCATTTTCCTCCTCGTCGAGGTCACAAATCAACCAGCATGCATTGTTGAAGGATGTGATAGACCAACGTATCCCACTTCCTGAAAATCGAGCTGCAGAAGGTGTGGTCTCCATTATCAAAATAGCATTTGCATGCCTGCTTGCCAATCCCCAATCTAGGCCAACCATGAGACAGGTAGCTTCGCAGCTCATAGCTCGATGGCCTCAGCTGTCAAAGTCATTCTCCGCAATAACATTGGAAGATCTGATGCCTCAAACAACTGTGACAGGTTGAGAATTTTCCAAAAGATTTTCTATAATTATGTAGCATGTGATTGTTTCTACTTATGTTACTTGCAATTTTCGTAGCTTTGTTTGTAATATATTATTTCTCTGCTTTGTATTTTGTTTCTTCAACGATTAATATGTTTTAGTACAGTATTATTATCAATCAAAGTGAATAAAGGCTCTCTGTTATAATGAGGACACCTAGGTTTTAAGATTCTGTTTCATCCCTTGTAATAAAGGAAATCTTCAATTCATTATTGAGGTGAAATGAATAAACTAGCATGAGAGGCTTTTAGAAGGAGATATACCAAGAATTGCTGCACATACTATGCATCTGCACTTAAACTATGAATCCACACTGATCATACTACAAAAACTTAAACTATCAACTACACAGAGTTCTTCACAGTGAACTCTTGAAGAATCCTTTGTGCAGCCTGGATTCTTTAAAGAAAAGAAAAAAGATACAGAAACAATTGAATCAAGAAATTTTAAAAGGAAGAATATAATGTTTTTTAAGTTTTTGGTAAATAAATGAATCAATTAGTTGACACAAAAAAAAGTGACAAATTTTTAAATTCCTCACATCAACTACATTATCATTTTCATGGGTTCTGTTCATTTCCTTGTGGGTAGGGTTCTTCGGCTAAGTTATTTTGTTTCCTGTAATTAAAGTAATATACTTTTGTAGGGGAGAGCAGGCCCATAAGGCCCGCTTTTTTATACACTAAAAGTGCAGTTTAAGCCCAAGCAAATATAAAAAAAATATGCATTTCAAAAAATACGCCACAGACAAACATGTATTCAAATGGATATATAGAATTTGATGGAAGTTATTGTTTTTAAGAATTATTTTTTAAAAAATATATATTAAAATAGTATATATTTTTTATTTTTTAAAATTATTTTTATATTAATATATCAAAATAATTAAAAAAAATTAATTTAATTTAAGATAAAAAAAAAAACTATAAATTTTTTAAAAACATAACTACTCACCACAAAAACAAGCAGAATCCAAGTTGTAACGCAGTTTCCAAGGTTTATCATTTGAACCCACAAATCAAAACGGTTAGAATCCAATTTTCTTAAAGCAACTTTGTTTGCTTTTGAAAATCTTTGACACAAATCAATGTTGGTATTTTAATATTTTTAAAACAAAAACAGAAATGATATCCAAATTCACGTTTTTCAGTAATTTGCCAGTACCATTATTCCTCTTTCCTTTGAAGCATAACATTCAGAAAAATAAAAAAATTTCTTAAACGAATTGAAAGAATTCAATGAATGGGTACTACGTTCAAAAACACGAAGAAAAGGAATGTCCAATTTGATATTCATAATATAAGTTTATTTTGATTGAAAAATTTGTTTTCAGTACTTTTTTAGTACTTGGATGAAAGAGACTCAAAGAAAATGATATTAGAAAGAGAATATTCTTGATTAGAACCAATTCTAGTAACAAAACAAAAAAAATTAATATTGATGTCAAAAGATTCTTAGAAAAAATAAGTTCTATTAAGGTATTATTTGGACTCTATCATGCCTAAAAAACTAGATCTTGCCTCGTAAAGATTTTGAGAATTGGGTTGAGTTTTGGTTTTAAGAATAATTTTTGTTTTTCTACTTAAACATAGTTTTATTTGGATCTCATGTTTTATGTGTTTTTGAATAAAAATAATTGAAAACAAGTTAAAAGCCAAAAATCTTCTTTCCTAATTTTTCTGCCAACACAATGTGCTGTGTTGTTGTTGTTTTTTTTTTTATTATTATTATTACTTTTAATCCTTTTGGTTAAATACAAATTTTTGGCAATCAATATTTTATTTTGGCGCAGATTCGAATCTCGAGAAATCATTTGGCTTTTTTCTCCTTTGATAATTCATTAGATATTCGCATATGAATTTTATTTCATTAGATATTCGCATTGTTAATCAAAATTTATTATTTAAAAAAAAACAATTGTAACAAAATACATAATCTAATATATATGTGGGAAAAACCAAAAATTAACAATTAAAGATATATTTAATTCTTTGTTTTTTTCTTTATCCTTCTTTGATGTTGGGAATTTTATATTTGTTTTTGGATTTTTTTATAATTTAATCTTTGAGCATTTGATTTATTATGAATTGATGTTCATGGATGTGATTTAATTTAATTGATATAAGATTATCGTTTTCCCGGATGGCATCTCAACATTTGCTATAATTCATCATGTTATTTTATATAAAAATTTCACCTGTTCAACATATGTAATGATATTTTGCGGGAAGAGGTACTGTTACCTTTAGGAAAAAGGCATTCTAAGTTGCAAGCGTACAAGTAATGTTCAACAAATTCCCGACATTTTTTAACTCTTGATCATTGGCTGTGGTCCGTTCCGTTCACTTGACTAAAGAAAAACCAAAGAGAACGATTAACAGGTTAATGGCTGGTGAAGCTTTAATGGCATTATAAGTTTATTTTGATTCAAAAAATTGTTTTCTGTATTTTTTACTACTTGAATGAAAGGAGACAAACTAGATCTTGCCTGGTGAATTTTTTTGATATTTAACAGGTTATTGTCTAGTGAAGCTTTAATGGCATGATGCTGTGGATGTAACAAGAAACAATTAATATGGTGTATCAGCTCCTTATATTTTTTTTTATCTGTATCTGTTAGCTTTGTATATTTTTTTGTTTGCTTTCTGTTTTTGTAATTTTATTTTTCTTCTTTGCTTTTGGTTTTTTGTATCTTGCTTTTGGTTTTTCTGATCTGTATCTTGCTTTTCTTCAAAATTAGCTGTTCTTATTAACAGGTGGTGTCATTTGCTTTCTGTGTTTTGTAATTAACATGCTATTAATTAATTATTTTTTAGATCAATTTTAAAGAAAAAAGAATAAATACAAATAGAAGAGATTGTTATAACCCAATTTTTGACCATTTTATTTTATTATTATTATTATTTTATTTATTGAAAAGGATAAAAAAATTGATGAAAAAAAATAATAATGATGATGAAAAAAACAAGTAAAATGAAATAAATAAAGAATGAATTAAATTTTGGGTTAAGGGCAATATGAATGGAAGTTTTGGGGCTTAATTAAACTTTGGAATTAATCTAATCAAGCTTGGAATTAATTTATTTAATCCAATTAAGGGTTTAATTGGATAATTGATAAATTTTTAGATTTAATTAAGCTTGAAATTAATTTAATTCATCCAATCAAGGATTTAATTGGAGAATTAATAAGTTTTGAGACTTAATTAAGCTTGAAATTAATTTAATTAATCCAAGCAGGGACTTAATTGAAGAAATATTAAAGTTTGAGGTTTAATTGGGGTCTAAATTGAGAAAATTAAAATCCAAGGACCAACTTGAAAATGGCGCAGAAATGTAAGGATTCAATTATATTTTAATCAGGGGTTTGATTGCAAACTTAGAAGAATCACAAGGACCAAATTCGCAACCAGCAAAACGGCATCGTTTTCTCTTTACTCTGCAACTGTTCACCGTCTCTGCAACGGCTCTGCAATTAAAGGCAGAGGCGTTTCGTCCGTTGGCGCGGACGTTTCTTCATTGAAGGCGTCGGTTACGGAGCATTTAAGGGGGCCAGCCATTACCACCACCGAGGCTGCCGCTGGCTCTATAAAAGCTGAGCGAAGGAGACCTCGCGAGAGGAGGGGGACAGAGGGAAGAAACCCAGCAGAACCCAGAGAAAGAAAATACACAGCCAATTGCCAAAACAGAGAAAACGCAAGCATAGAAACCCAGAAAACCCCACGTTAATATCATCGTCCTCTCAATCGTCCCTCTCCCCTGCAAATCAGAAGAAGGAAGAACCCAACAGCAAGCCGTGACCTTCATCGTCACCAAAACGAGAGGAAAACAGAAAGGGGAAGGTCATATAACAGACGAGAGAAATCACTGTGCTGCCAGCCTCCTCGCGATCTCCAGAAGCAGGTAAGCCATTCTCATTCTCTCTTCGTTCTGGTTTTGTAATTGTGCACAATGAACGAACTGTGCGAAGATAATTTAATTACCTTCGCACAGTTGATGCACGCGTGAAATTGCTTCACGCGTGCATCCGATTAAAACCAGCCAGGCCACTGGCTTGGGCCAGTGGCCGGGCTGGCTGGCCCCAGTCCAGCCTCTTTTGGGCTGAACTGGGCCCGACCCAAAAAATATATATATAGATAATAAAATAAAAATAATAAAAAAATAAAAATAGTAGAAATAAAAAATGAAAAAATATGTGTATGCATGGAAAAAATAATAATATAAATTTACCGGTTTATTCACCAACGCCAGAGTCGGGAATAAAATACTGGTCTAAGTTTATATTATTTTTATTCATTATATTTTTTATTTGGCAAGAAAAATATATGTGCATGTATGAAAAATGAATTTATTTATTTATTTATTCACTGACGCCAGAGTCAGGAATAAAAACACTGATTTAATTATTATTATTATTATTATTTTTACTACATAAAAAAACAAAAAAAAATCTAGATTTAATTTTTTTTAA
This sequence comes from Populus alba x Populus glandulosa, assembly GCA_033617975.1. Lineage (NCBI taxonomy): Eukaryota > Viridiplantae > Streptophyta > Magnoliopsida > Malpighiales > Salicaceae > Populus > Populus alba x Populus glandulosa. The sequence goes on along the minus strand of CM066155.1, from coordinate 2,394,949 downwards.
CTACGTAATAATTACCAACGCCAGAGTTGGAATTATCCGTAGTTGAATATTCACTGACGCCAGAGTCAAGAATATTGTGAATAAATCATCAGAACATAAACTAATAAACATTTAGCAATTTAAGACAAAACCAACAATGCAGTCTGCCTTAGGCAGAACGTTTAAGGGGTGATAATATCTTCCCTTTTACGTAACCAATCCCGAGCCATAGAATCTCTGTTGATCAGTTAGGGTTCCTAGTGACCATAATACTAGGTGGCGACTCCTTAAACAAGACATTTTCCCATAAAAGAACTCGATGCCAGGAATCTGTTCTTTTTTTCATAATTTGAGAGAAATTATTTTGTGGGCCGCCGCAATGTCGGGTGCGACAGAGATAATAAATCCTACATGTAGAAATGCATGCATAGAACAATTTTTGATCAACTGTTTTAACATGTCAGAAGACGATTATCTTGAAATTGTAAACAACTTTGTAAAGCAACTGAGGGAGTTGAAGACTAGGTAACATAAACAATTAATCAAATGTTCTTAAACTTTGCCCAAAATTCTTCACCAGCATGATAACGTTCACACTAGTTTTTTGTGGTCCACGCAGCGATGTTTTTTTTAAGAAAATGCTTCCATGAAACTACGTATCGCTAAAAACAACTCCTAAATGATTTTTACCTTGACAAACTGACGGTTAATGTCCTCCTCCCACCCCACACTTCGCGGCGTCTACACATGAGCAACCTTTTCAATTTCCATTCCTTCTTGGAAATCACCTCGCAAGTTGGACTCTATCCTATGATTTTTAAAGCCAAATAAGGTACTGAATTAAAAAAAAAAAAAAAAAAAACAACCATGAGAATATATGGTTGACAGGGTCAATAAAAATAAAATATTGATTTAAGATTTGTTTTGAAAAAAAATTAAACAACATTTAAAAAAAATTTAAAATCAAATTTAATCTTGATCGGGATGATCAATTCTCTAATTTATCCACAAAATCTATTGGATTGCATCGATTAACTTCTATCTAATTTTATTTAAAGCTTAATTCAAACTAAATTATTAATTAATAAATTATTAGATTGATCCACCCAAGCAAACAGTTTTGATAACATGCTTTCTCTATTGGGTTAATAGGAAGCTACCATATTAGCTCCGTTAGTTCACATAATAAAAAAGATTGGCGAATATAACCAAAAAAATAAATGGTTTTTAATATTTCCAACTTTTTTTTTCCTTCTTCTTTTTTATATGAACAGGCACGAATCAGATTTTATCCGAAATATTCTGGAAGATGTGTTGGCCAAATTGGGTCCTAAGTGACTATATCGTCCTGAGCACCTTGTGGGTATTGATTCTCACGTTGATAATATTATTGCCCTACTAAGAATTTTTACAGATGAAAGTCGCATTGAGGGCATATACATGGAATGGGCGGGATAGGTGTCGCACGTGTGCGGCGTCGCGGCGAAAATAACAAGTGTTTGTTTCTATTTTCTTAATCTACCATGTAAATCTATATATATCTATAGGGATACAAAAAATATTGTCTTTTATTGATAGAAAATGGAATGGGAGTCGCCACCTAGTATTTTGGTCACTAGGAACCTTAACTGGTCTTAGAGATCGGGTACGGGGACTGGTTGTGTAAAGGAAAGGTATTAGCACCCCAAATACGCCCTACCTAAGGTAAGCTGCATTGTTTTATTGTCTGATAAAATCTAAGATATATTCGTGTTTTCCTAGTTGTTGGTCTGTCTATGGTTCAAGAAAAATCCTCCTCGGTAAGAAGGGCTTTATCTTATCGGGTAAAATCTTAACCGTTCTAACGTCTATACTAAAAATTTATTAATAATATTTAGGAATACGTTTTACGTATAAATTCGTAATCCCAAATACTAAAAGAAAACAAAAAGATTTTTAAAATTTTTTGAAATATTGGCCTAGTTCTCATGGCTTGAATAAACTGGTTATTAAAGCCAAACTGCATGCTAATACATATATTGTTTTGAAAATTTTCTTTGTTGTGTGAAAATATGATGTTATAATATTTATATATATATATTGGAGAGACTAGGCCGTATTTTAAAACAAAAACAATTTTTGGAAAATATATATATATTTTTTATGCTTTGACGAAAATTGGGTATTTTAATACTGAGCTTGTATCCTTTTGGTATAAAAAAAATACAACCCAATATTAATCCACTTTGATAAAAATATGCAGAAAAATCAACAAACATTTTTAGGGACTTTTTTTATAATTTTTTTGAAAGCAAAAACATTTTTTATTCTGAAAATCTTTGATATTTTGATGAAAACCGGGTATTTTTAACACTGGTTTTGTATCTTTAAGGTATAAAAATACAAACCAACATTAAACCACTTTGACAAAAATATACAGAAAAATCAACAATATTTTTTAAGATTTTTCAAAATATTTTTTTTTAATTATTATATTTTTTATATGTATACATATATACACACATATATTATAACATATTATAATATATAATATATAATATAAAAACAATTCAGGCTGGGCCGGCCCAAATAAACGGGCCGGACTCAGCCCAACAAGGAAAGGTTGGGCCGAACTCGGCCCAACCAAAAATTCTTCTTCAGTCTAGGCCAGGACCGGCCCAGACGTGCAGGGGCTGGGCCAGCATCAAGCTGGCCCAGCGTCAGCAGCCCAGCAAGGGGGGAGAATTATTTTTCTCCCCCCCCCCCCCGCCTCCTGCATGCAACATGCAGGAGGCAAGACTGCCACGAAAAGAATGCAGGGGAGAAGAAATGGGTACCTGGCGTGGAGGCGGTCGCTGGTGGAGCTGCGGTGGCGCGGCTCGCGGACGGCGGCGCTGTGGCTGTTCCCAAGCGGCGGAGAGAAAAGATTTTCTTCCTCTTCCCCTCTTCTTTTTCGTTTTCGGTCTTTCTCTCTTTTCCTTCCTTTCTCTTTGTTTTCTGTTTTCTTTTCTTTTGTTTTCGGTTTATTCCTTTCTCTTTTCCCTCTCTCCCGTTTGTTCTCTCTCTCTCTTCGGTCTCCTCTCTCTCTCCTCCCTTCGGGGTCTCTTTTCTTTTTTTCTCTTTTTTTCCTTCGGTTTTCTTCTCTATTTATAGGGGCAGAACAGGTGTGGGGGACCATTGTTAGTGCGCCTTGGAGCGGGTTTCGCGGGTGGCTGGTCGGCCACCACCCGCGACAGCAAGGCGCCGTTTCTTTACTTTCGGCCGGTGGTCGGCCAATGCCTTCGGTCGGTGGTCCCACGGTGTGGGGGCTTCGGGTTGTTCGGTGGAGATGCAGGGGAGAGAGAGGCGGGAAGTTTATTTCAAAAACAAAGCTTTTCCTTCTGTTGCAGGTGCGGGGGAGGGGAAGAAGAAAGGGGAACAGTGCCGTTCAAAACTACACCGTTCAGTCTTTTTTTTTATGTATGAAACGGCGTCGTTTTGGATAAAACGCGCCGTTTCATTTAAAAAAAGGGGCCAGAATATGCTTTTGCGAATCAGTCCTTAATCATCTTTAATCATTTCAATTGCGTCCCTGCCAATTCGGTCCCCGTCCCTCTTGTTGGCCGTGTTTTTCACTTTGGTCCTTGGCCTCTGATTTATGCAATTAAGCCCTCAATTGATCAATAAACTTCCAATTTCTTCAATTAGGCTCCTGATCCAAAGCAAAACAGCCCCCTCTATTTACCCGGTTTTTCCAAATTGGTCCCTGGTTTCGGTTTTTCACAATTAAACCCTTAATTGGCCATTAAACTTCAATATTTATTCAATTAAGCCCCTGATTTGGCCTAATAAATTCCTAAAAAATATATTTTGGCCCCAGAACTTAAATTTCTTCTAATTAAAGCCCAAATTGACTTTAAAATCAATTTTTCTTGCAATCAAATCCCCTATAAAATCAATTAAAAATCCAATTAAGTCCATAAACATCCAAACTTGGGCTTTTCTCCTCAAAATTCAAATTTCCTTCTCAACAGGGCTCTCATCCTTCAAGAATATACTGTCAAAAATCCAATCTATGTATTTTTAACCTCCTTGACCGATTTTTCTGACCATTTGCCGAGCGCTTCTGCCTCCTGTTATTTTTCTAACCTCCTTTGGCTATTTATTTTATTTCATTTATTTGGGGACCCAAAAATGGGTTACAACAGATGCCCCCTCTTTATAAAGCTTACGGAGTAGAGGTTCTGCGCAGTAAGTTTTATAAAGATAAACCAAAACTGAGCTCCCGAAACTGATCTGGTCGGAGCTCGATTGCTCTGAAACTTTGTCCTTACAGCAATCCTCCTTAACCAAAAACTATGATCAAAATTTAGTCATCTCGAGATCCCTTCTGGTGATCTCCTTTAACCCCAAAAACTTGGAATCCCATCTGGCGATTCTTCTTAACCAAGGCTAAAATATGAAGTCCCTTCTGGCGACCTCCTTTGACCAATATCGAAATGCGAGATCCCTTTTGACGATCTCAATCAACTTGGAATCTCACCTGGCGATTCCTTTACCCATAACCAAATACAAAAACGCGTGTGTGGTCTCATTATGATGGGTGACCTGCCCGAATAGAAAAGGGAAAAAGTGATCTCATTATTATGGGTGACCTACCCAGGGGAAAGAATGGCCTCATTATTATGGGTGACCTACCCAGGTAAAAAAAGATGAAGAATGGTCTCATTCTTATGGGTGACCTACCCAGAAAAATAATGGTCTCATTGTATGGGTGACCTACCCAAGAAAGATAATGGTCTCATTGTATGGGTGACCTACCCAAGAAAAATAATGGTCTCATTGTATGGGTGACCTATCCAAGATAATGGTCTCATTGTATGGGTGACCTACCCAAGAAAAATAATGGTCTCATTGTATGGGTGACCTACCCAAGGGGAAGAATTCTTAGTAAACTCCATGCTTTTCTAAGAAATAGTTTCAATATGAGGTCCCTTCTAGCGACCTTCCTTGATGAATGTCGAAGTACGAGATCCCTTCTGGCGATCTCAAATAACTTGGAATCCCATCGGGCAATTCCTTTTACCAAAACTAAAACATGAAGTTCCTTCTGGCGACCTTCATCGAAATACAAGATCCCTTCTGGCGATCTCCTTTAGCCAAACAACTTGGAATCCCATCTGGCGATTCCTTTATACAAAAGCTGAAATTTGAGGTCCCTTCTGGCGACCTCTATCGAAATACGAGATCCCTTCTGGCGATCTCAACAACTTGGAATCCCATTTGGCGATTCCTTTTTACCGAATGCTATCGATGTCGTTCTTCCTGCTGGCATGGTTTGAAAACCATTATCTTCTCTTCTTGTTGTTCTAGAATCAACTCAATGATTCTTTCTTCGTCCATAATCTTGTTGGAATGCGCTAAGATCTCCTCCTGTAACGATCCAAAAAACATACATGCAATGATTTATGATTAGATGCAATGCATGCATTCGTACCTGGTTTTGAAACATAGGCCCCATCCTCTTCTTCTAGTTCATGAGACTCCCTCTTAACATGAACTTTGCTTTTGAAGTTGTATGCTGGATTCATCTCTCGTGTTGCCTATCATATTCTTGGAGAAGAAGTCTTTGACTTTCTTCAAGTAGTCCTTTTCTCAAAATGTATGACTTGTATTTGCCTCTTTGTCATGCTTTTGTCAACTGCTTTAGCTTGGTTTTCAAATCTATAGGCTTCCATCCAATTTTAAACACGTAAAACTTTTCATAAAACATCTCGTCTTGCCCCCAGTGTAGGGGTGTGATCCTAGTCTGGGTTTTTATATAGAGAAGAAATTTATTCAGCCAGTGATAAACTTTTTTAATGAGTGAATAGATAATGATTTTTTTTTTCATTTCAAAATGCACATTGTTATGGTTGATAAACTCTATTCTTTAAAAGACAATTACAGATGATTATAAAGTGACCACTTAATCATTTATCCATGCAATTCATTATGCTATCAGAGGTAGGGTTGTACTTTAGGGTTAGCTTCAAAAAAAATGCATAATCTCATCGTTTATTTAAAGAAAAGGTAGGCTCAAAGACAAACACAAAATCTAACTGATATCATGAGCCCCGATTGCCCAACTAGAGAAAATAAAAGCAATGACAAAAGCAATGACAAAAACATGCTAAGGCAAAAAAGTTGTTTTACATTTTGAAAACTACGAGAAGTTCTTGGGTCAACCCGTTCTGAAACTTCTAGTGTGTGGAAAGTCAATCGGCGCAATGCTTCATCTTTCTTCCCCACTTGTGTTTCCTTGTCTTCTCCTTCGATCTCACCTTCTTCATTATTGACGATTCTTGACCAAGGTTTTCCAACCTTTTATCCCCTATTACTTTTGTCATGACCAGGCAATGGATTTGAATTGATATTGGGTGTGTCTTCAAATGACACCCATCCTATCTTGATGAGCTTCAACAACATGTTCTTGAAAGCGTAGCACGTTTCAAGACAATGCCCGGGAATACCAGCATGGTACTCGCAAGTCAACTCGGGCTTATACCAGATAGGGAATGGTGGTTGTAGTGGTAATGTAGGGATAGGAGCTATTTGTCCAATGCTCAATAGTTTGGCATACATGTCCTTCAAAGGCATGGGTAATAGCGGTAGTTGTTCTGAAATGTATCTTGTGTTTGGTCTTTGGTGGTTGTTTTGGGTGTTTGACTGGCCATTTGCTCGATTAGGGGGAAAAGGTTTGTTAAAGTTTATGTGGGCCACATGAGAGGTAGGTATTTGTGGGTTATATGAATCCGTTATCTTGTCATTGGACCCACCTTCGAAGTTGTTAACGAGACCTTTCATTTTTCTTCCAATAAAACCCTTTGTCTCCAATGGCTCAATTATGCGTCCAGCATTAATCCCTTGCTCTATTCTTCCCGCTATGCGTACAACATCATAGAAATGCTGAGCTGAGCTACCCATTAAATGCTCATAGTAGGGTGCCTTGAATGTGTTGGCGAACAAAGTCACCATCTCCGTTTCTATCAAAGGGGGTTGCACATGCGTGGCCTCGTCCCTCCATCTTTGCGCATAAGCCCTTACTGATTCTTGGCTTCTCTTTTCCATTGACATAAGGCTCGTTCGATCTAGAGCAATTTCCAAATTGAACTTGTATTGCTTAAGGAAAGCCTCAACTAAATCCTTCCATTTCTTGATCTTGGCATTATCCAGCCTCATGTACCAACTTAGCACCGACCCTGATAGACTGTCTTGGAAAAAGTAGATCAGTAACTTATCGTCATGAATCACCTCAGCCATCTTATTGCAATAAGATCGAAGGTGAGTGTTTGGGCATTCCAACCCAGTGTACCTTATAAACTCTGGTATCCTAAAATCTTTTGGTACCGTGATGTTTGGTACCAAGCATATTTCAGACGCTCGCATGGGGTCAAACCAGTCATTTCCCTCGACTGCTCTTAACCTTTCTTCCAAGCCTGATATCTTGTCATCGTTCATAAATCCAGCGGACCTATTATCGGAAGGCCCATCTACAGTGATGTGAGCTTGAGGGGGCTGAATGGGAATGGCAGGCGCAAAGTGATGCCCCGTCACTGAATCTGCCCCCAAGTTCTGAGATATCCCCGGGACATGAACTGACAGTGCTCCTATAGGTGGTTGGGTAGACGCTCCCTCCCCGTTCTTGGCTCTTAAAAGTTGCTCAAGCAGATTGGTCAGTCGAGAAACTTTATTTTTCACAGATTCCAACTCGGTCTGGTAGTGCGACTCTAAGTGAGCTCTTTCTTCGTTTTCCATTCTTGATCTGGATCGGGTTTGGTGGACTCTGGATGTGGGACCTATGTTTCTCGATCTGGAATGCATATGATAATTTAAAAAATAAAATGCGTGATGAAAATGTGATGCATAAGTGATGCGCGATGAGTATAATATTGCAAAAAAAGATACATAACCTAAGGACAAGCTCTATTAAGTGAGAGTGGGTAGATTTTCTATCTAGTCTTGAAGGGTCTCATATCTGCCCAGTGACATTCTTCGTAAAGACAGTATGGGGGCGTTGCAAGGAACAGTTAAGACACGTATGCCCACCATTACCAAGCAGGCACTCAGATATGAGTTGGGTGTTTCACGCATTTAAACCCTGACCAATAGTCTTAGGGTAAATCACTAATTCCCCACTTAACTTAAAGCTCGTGTGTGCTTCTCAAAATAAAAGCAAGTGATGCATGAGACAATTTTATACAATGCATAAATAATACGCGTAAAATAAAAAACAAATATGCAAATAAATGGAAAGACATATTAACAATAAACACACGAAAACACAAACAAATCAGACAAAAACAAAGCTTAGTCTACAAGGTCCCCAGTGGAGTCGCCATTCTGTCGCACGTATGCGGCGTCGCGGCGAAAATAACAAGTGTTTGTTTCCATTTTCTTAATCTACCATGTAAATCTATATATATCTATAGGGATACAAAAAATATTGTCTTTTATTGATAGAAAATGGAATGGGAGTCGCCACCTAGTATTTTGGTCACTAGGAACCTTAACTGGTCTCAGAGATCGGGTACGGGGACTGGTTGCGTAAAGGGAAGGTATTAGCACCCCAAATACGCCCTACCTAAGGTAAGCTGTATTGTTTTATTGTCTGATAAAATCTAAGATATATTCGTGTTTTCCTAGTTGTTGGTCTGTCTATGGTTCAAGAAAAATCCTCCTCGGTAAGAAGGGCTTTATCTTATCGGGTAAAAGCTTAACCGTTCTAACGTCTATACTAAAACTTTATTAATAATATTTAGGAATACGTTTTATGTATAAATTCGTAATCCCAAATACTAAAATAAAACAAAAAGATTTTTTAGAATTTTTGAAATATTGGCCTAGTTCTCATGGCTTGAATAAACTGGTTATTAAAGCCAAAATGCATGCTAATACATATATTGTTTTGAAAATTTTCTTTGTTGTGTGAAAATATGATGTTATAATATTTATATATATATATTGGAGAGACTAGGCCGTATTTTAAAACAAAAACAATTTTTGGAAAATATTATTATTATTATTTTTATGCTTTGACGAAAATCGGGTATTTTAATACTAAGCTTGTATCCTTACGGTATAAAAAAATACAACCCAATATTAATCCACTTTGATACAAATATGCAGAAAAATCAACAAACATTTTTAGGGACTTTTTTTAGAATTTTTTTGAAAGCAAAAACATTTTTTATTCTGAAAATCTTTGATATTTTGACGAAAACCGGGTATTTTTAACACTGGTTTTGTATCTTTACGGTATAAAAATACAAACCAACATTAAACCACTTTGACAAAAATATACAGAAAAATCAACAATATTTTTTAAGATTTTTCAAAATATTTTTTTTTAATTATTATATTTTTTATATGTATACATATATACACACATATATTATAACATATTATAATATATAATATATAATATAAAAACAATTCGGGCTGGGCCGGCCCAAATAAACGGGCCGGACTCAGCCCAACAAGGAAAGGTTGGGCCGAACTCGGCCCAACCGAAAATTCTTCTTCAGTCTGGGCCAGGACCGGCCCAGACGTGCAGGGGCTGGGCCAGCATCAAGCTGGCCCAGCGTCAGCAGCCCATCAAGGGGGGAGAATTATTTCCCCCCCCCCCGCCTCCTGCATGCAACATGCAGGAGGCAAGACTGCCACGAAAAGAATGCAGGGGAGAAGAAATGGGTACCTGGCGTGGAGGCGGTCCCTGGTGGAGCTGTGGCGGCGCGGCTCGCGGACGGCGGCGCTGTGGCTGTTCCCAAGCGGCGGAGAGAAAAGATTTTCTTCCTCTTCCCCTCTTCTTTTTCGTTTTCGGTCTTTCTCTCTTTTCCTTCCTTTCTCTTTGTTTTCTGTTTTCTTTTCTTTTGTTTTCGGTTTATTCCTTTCTCTTTTCCCTCTCTCCCGTTTGTTCTCTCTCTCTCTTCGGTCTCCTCTCTCTCTCCTCCCTTCGGGGTCTCTTTTCTTTTTTTCTCTTTTTTTCCTTCGGTTTTCTTCTCTATTTATAGGGGCAGAACAGGTGTGGGGGACCATTGTTAGTGCGCCTTGGAGCGGGTTTCGCGGGTGGCTGGTCGGCCACCACCCGCGACAGCAAGGCGCCGTTTCTTTACATTCGGCCAATGCCTTCGGTCGGTGGTCCCACGGTGTGGGGGCTTCGGGTTGTTCGGTGGAGATGCAGGGGAGAGAGAGGCGGGAAGTTTATTTCAAAAACAAAGTTTTTCCTTCTGTTGCAGGTGCGGGGGAGGGGAAAAAGAAAGGGGAACTGTGCCGTTCAAAACGACACCGTTCAGTCTTTTTTTTTTTTTTTATGTATGAAACGGTGTTGTTTTGGATAAAACGCGCCGTTTCATTTAAAAAAAGGCGCCAGAATATGCTTTTGCGAATCAGTCCTTAATCATCTTTAATCATTTCAATTGCGTCCCTGCCAATTCGGTCCCCGTCCCTCTTGTTGCCCGCGTTTTTCACTTTGGTCCTTGGCCTTTGATTTATGCAATTAAGCCCTCAATTGATCAATAAACTTCCAATTTCTTCAATTAGGCCCCTGATCCAAAGCAAAACAGCCCCCTCTATTTACCCGGTTTTTCCAAATTGGTCCCTGGTTTCGGTTTTTCACAATTAAACCCCTAATTGGCCATTAAACTTCAATATTTATTCAATTAAGCCCCTGATTTGGCCTAATAAATTCCTAAAAAATATATTTTGGTGCCAGAACTTAAATTTCTTCTAATTAAAGCCCAAATTGACTTAAAAATCAATTTTTCTTACAATCAAATCCCCTATAAAATCAATTAAAAATCCAATTAAGTCCATAAACATCCAAACTTGGGCTTTTCTCCTCAAAATTCAAATTTCCTTCTCAACAGGGCTCTCATCCTTCAAGAATATACTGTCAAAAATCCAATCTTTGTATTTTTAACCTCCTTGACCGATTTTTCTGACCATTTGCCGAGCGCTTCTGCCTACTGTTATTTTTCTAACCTCCTTTGGCTATTTATTTTATTTCATTTATTTGGGGACCCAAAAATGGGTTACAACAATAGGTAAGACAACTCTAGCAAAAATTCTTCAATGTTGGGATTCTTATATTTGTTTTTTAATTTTTCATTCGATTTATTTTGAACCCGTAATCGTAATATGTTTCAATTTGATTCATAATATGGTCTTGTTATTTTATATGACTTCCTAATAATCCACACCAATCTATCTATTTATTTCTTTAATATGATCAATGAATTTATATAGGCTTCTATAAATAAAAGACAAATTACTAAAATTAAACATAGAAATAATTGAATCAAGATTTTTAAAAGGAAGAATCTAATTTTTTTTTAATTCTTTTGATAACTAAATGAGTCAATCAATCGATACAAAATAATAAAATAACAGTGGAGTTATAAAATGGGTCATTTTGACATGCCGCGCTTTGTCGTAAGAGATTGGGTTGTGGTCGGCACTAAATAAGGCTTGAATTGAGCTCACTACTTTTATATCATGCTCTCAGATATAGTGAGATACTAGGCATAGTTGATTTTATCATTAGATAAGAGACTAATCTCTTCTTTAATATTATATTTGGATTTTTGCCTTTAAAATGATTTGATCTAATTTGGTATTCTTCATAAAAGATGTAGTCTTAGATGTGTAGAGGATTTTGGACTTTAGAATCGTATGATTTTAATGTCTAAAACTCAAGATATATTCATTTAAATTTGTAGTGTCAAAGCAGAAAATTCTATTAGAAGTATGATTGCAGCCTGATTTTGTTGAGGATTTCGGTTCATTAGTAATTTCAACTCTAATGAGCACTGTTGCTACCCAATTTTTGACCTATATTTTTGATAAATTTTTTTTTAAAAATCAGAAATAGCAAAAGAACAACGAAAAACCAAAAAAATGTATTTTTTGCACCATTTTTAGCATTTTCAACGTCATTTTAGAGGAATTTAAATTTTCAAAGGTATTTTGAACATGTACAACTAGGGCTGAGCATTTTCGGTTCGGTCCGGTTTTGGACCAAAATAAACAACCAAACCGAATTTTTTTTTTTTAGTTTTGGAACCGAACCGAACCAAAAACCGGTTCAAACCGATTAATTTCGGTTCGGTTCGGTTGTTTCCCCTTCCAAACCGGTTCAAACTGAAACAGTGCCAAAAATTCCTGTTGTTCATTTGTCCAAGGAAAACTTCGAGCCTGGCTCTAGTTCCTGGCTGGCGGCTTGCAATGATATCCGGCGAGCACTTGAGGAATACAGCTTCTTTGAAGTAGTATACAGCGAACCTTCAATGGAATTTTACAAGGAAATTATATCGGCGCTAGAGGAATCGTTCAATCTCCCTGATGAAACAAAAACCAGAAATACACATTCTAAGATCGGCCACGGTTACATGGGGAAAATCTCTGGCTTCCCTAAGGGCTTGGGGATCTAGTGTGCAACAAAGAAAGATGAATGTCAAAAATTTACAAGCCTTATGTGGCCCGATGGAAATGAAAGATTCTGGTAAGATCTGCATATTATTATATTATGATTAAATATTTCTCTTTTTCCTTTTCCTTTGACCGATCATCTGAATCCTTGCTAATAGCTGTATCTTCCTATGCTAACATTAATGTGAGAGATGAGAGATGAGAGATGGGAGGCAGAGAGCATGGAGAGAAGGCTGATTTGAGAGACGAGAGGGTAGGTACAAGGGGCGGTTGAGAAAGTGAGAATGGTGAGATAAGTTTAGGGTTAGAAAAGATGTTATTTATACTTGTTTATTTTCAAAAGATAGTAGTTGAACCGGGGCGGTTCGGTTCGGTTCGGTTTAATCGGTTTCAGACTTTGAAAACCGAAACCGAACCGAACCGAAAATATTTTGTGATTTTCTAATCGGTTTAATCGGTTTTTTTCCACGGTTCGGTTTTTTCGGTTATTTTTTTTCCGGTTTTCTCGGTTTAATCGGTTTTTCGGTTTATTTGCTCACCCCTATGTACAACTTTTAACGCGTTAATTTTATAATCATTGATTTTTCTTGTTGATTCAACGTTGATATTGCTCGCTTTAAAAAATACCAAAAAAAAAAAAAATCAAAAGTTACAAAAAAAAAAAAAGAGTTGAGGGACCAATGTGATTTTGGCCAAGCAGATTCTCCTATAAATACCGAGCTACAGTGAAAGGAGGAGAGAAATTGACACTGGGGGGGAAAATTTATTCAGGGGGGGAGATGAGAAAAATTTAGAGGCAGCGGAGAAAACTAAAAAAAAAAAAAAAAGCCTAAAAAAGCCTATCACTTTCTTCTCCATTTTTCAGGCCGCCGCACCCCCCTTGCCCGAAAAAAAAACGAGAGAAACCCATCACCTAAACCGAAACCAGTCCTCCCTCTTCTGCTACCAGGCAACTGCCCGAAAAGAAAAAACCCAAGCTTTCATCTCTGACCAGTCGCCGCTGCAGAGTCTTCGAAAAGAGAGAAAAAAAATCACCCGGCCGCTCCCATTCATTTTGCTTCTTCTTCTCCACTTAGCTAGACGGATCGTCCCCAGCTCATCATTTTTCCTTTTTGCTTCCTCTTCCTCAGCCTTCTTCACTGCACGCGAATGAGCCTCCCCTTTCAGCCGCACAGACCACCTGAACCAGCCGTCCTCGCTGGAGATTCAGCAGCCAATCCCTTCTCCTGCCGAAACCAGAGAAGCCAGGGCAACCCCTCCATCTTCACAGCGGCTCCACCGGACGCAGACAACAGCAGCAAGGCCATCCGCCGCTGCAACCAACAGAAGTGAAGACCAACCCGGCAGCGCCAACAGACCGGCAATCCTTTGGTCATACGCCGGCCACCTGAAGTGAAGGAGACGAAGATGTAAGCCAAAGAAAGATCTGCGGTGGAACAGATTTAAAAATGGAAGAGGAGCCGATCTGAAAACAAAATTAAAACAGATTTGCTTGTTGCGTTTTTTGGGTGATTTGCAGGTAACAGCGCTGCTCACGGCCGACTGGAGGGTGAAGAGGGAAGGAAGCCATAACGGACGTCCCCACGCCTCTGGATTTCGCGGCGGCGCGTGGAGAAGACGCGCCGCACTGTTCCTGCAGACCGAGAACGCTGCCTCTGTAATTCCTAGATTTTTAGGGGTTTATTTTTTGTAATTTTTACATGATAGGATATGTATTTAAATTACCGTTTTTTAAAATTTATGTTATGCTGTAAATGTGTGACCATGAGTAAAAAGATAATGAAAAGTGATGGTGTGTGTAGGTAATGAACAGGGTGCGTGCTTGTATTAAATTGTACTGATCAGGGATTTAAAATAATCTAGTTGAGATTGTTTACAAAGCCTTGACAAATAATTATCAGCCACAAGCAGCAGCAGGGAAACAAGTTGTATAATGAGACACCATATCATAATCTATATCCAATAATCCAAGTGATCAGTGGACTAACAACAGAAATCCCAACTTGATGATGCATCAGTCCATTTGAAAATTCAACCCTAACGAGCACGGTAACAGCTCATTGGTTGGCGAAGCATTCATTGCATGTGACAGTTTGTGACAATTCCGAGAGTCCACATCCTGCAATGTGACAGTTCGTGACAATTCATGACGGGTTCATTAAGCAAAGAAAAGCTGTTTCGGACCATTTGACCACGATAAAAGGTTGATTACAAACGGACATAATAGCAATCAAAATCATGACCCATTCCGTCGACTAGACTAAAGAAAAAAAAAAAAAAGAGAACATGACTTCCACAATCTGGGGCCAAGGGAGTTCACTAGCTGTTGAACTTCCAACTTCATGATGCATAAAGTCCATTAGTAAGTTTAAACCCAATGGGCACGATAGACAGGTTATTGGTCCGTGAGGCTTTCATGGAATAATGTTGTGGACGTACTATAATTGAGCAATTAATTAACACGACAAGCTAGTTGTGACATTTCTTGACTGATGCAACACTAGTTATGTATTTTTAGGGGTTTATTTTTTGTAATTTTTACATGATAGGATATGTATTTAAATTACCGTTTTCTAAAGTTATGTTATGCTGTAAATGTGTGACCATGAGTAAAAGATAATGAAAAGTGATGTGTGTGTAGGTAATGAAGAGGGTGTGTGCTTGTATTATGCATGATATTAAATTTAGTGATTAATTTAAATATGGTTAAATATCTCAAAGATAAATAAAATCCAGTTGTATTTTTCATGAAAATATAACAATATATTTCTACATGTATTATGGAATTTAATAATTGATTTATTTCAAATTTAATAGTTGTACTTTAGTCTTGAGAATTTGATTAATATTTCAAATTTTCAAATCGCATCAAACCGCAAAGCAACTTACATTATATATGGTATGCTAGGGGTGCTAATTCCTTCCTTAGCTACAACCAGTCATTTACCCTCGAATATCTGGTAATGACCAGTACATCTAGGTTTTCCAAGTGACCCTCAATTAAAGACTAGGTGGCGACTCCCAAAAACCAAATCAAGCAAACAAAAAGCAAAATCGCCAGCCGATCACCGCGCGGGTGACGTGCAACAGAATGATGACTCCACTAGGGACAAGTATTGTTTTCAACTTTATTGGACTAAGCTTTGTGTTTTGACGTGTTCAAGTTTTTTTGGGTTTTGTTTTTTTATGTTTTATTCATGCATTATATATAATTCTCTCATGCATCACAAGTTTTAATTTTTGAAAAAACACACAAGCTTTAGGTTAGGTGGGGGACTAACAGCTTACCTTATGACTTTTAGTCAAGGTTTAAATTTGTGTAAACCCCAACTCTTCGTTGAGTGCTTAGATTGTTAGTGATGAGTACACGTGCCATCCACTATCTGCTGGGCCCTTATATTGCCTTTACGAGGGTGATCATTGGGATAATAAGAGACCATTTTTAGAGACCAAGTAGTAAACCTATCCTTTTTGTCTCACGTAAAAAGATTAGAACCTGCCTTTAGAATGTATGCTCCGTACATATTGTTTTGCATCTGAGCAAACCCTTCTTGAAGTATCTTGAATTCAGGACTTACAGGGGATTAATAGTCATTACTCAAGAAATTTCTATTGTAGAGTTTGATCAAGAATAAAAATTCTTGTTTCATCATGCAAGAGTTATGACCATATGTCACCCCTCGAATGACAAGTTCATCATATAGATTACATGTCATACATTTATCATGCATGTGTCGGGATGAAAAGTAGGTTCCCCTACCCGAGGTCTACTACACTGGACTGGAAAAGACGGGAAATAAAGAAAGGGGTCAGAGTGAGGCTCACTGTTAAAAGAAAATGGAGAGCATCAAAGGTGAAGTAGCTAGACTTACATCTGCTTGAGCAAGCGCCGAGTTTTAAGAAATATCAACAACATGGGATTTTGTGAAGATCGTCGAAAGCATTGAACAAGTAATGGATAGGGGAAAGATTGAAGGTTCTGCCATGAATTCCAGAACTCTAAAAGAGTTGAATCAAGAGATGACTTTTAATTGAGAAACCTCAGTTATTTTGCCAGGTCAGGTCTTGCCATAACATCATTTACTGAAATGTCCTTGCCAAGATTGACATCCATATGCCCCTCGAGTTTGTCGACCAGCATTGATGTCATCGATTATTTTCAGAATAACAAGTGATTGGAATTGCTTGGCAAAACACAGATATTGCCAGATAAACTGATTTAAGAAGGGGTTAGATTGTCAATCATCTTTGTTATGGATTTTTGCCATTTTGCATTTTGTTTTGGGGTCACATCTCATCCTTTAACAAAACATGTCTTTTCATTATTTCTTTGTTGTTTTGAAAAGATGTTTTATTTCAATGTGTTTTTGACTTCCATGGCACAATCTGGGGCCAAGGGAGTTCACTAGCTGTTGAACTTCCAACTTCATGATGCATAAAGTCCATTAGTAAGTTTAAACCCAATGGGCACGATAAACAGGTTATTGGTCCGTGAGGCTTTCATGGAATAATGTTGTGGACGTACTATAATTGAGCAATTAATTAACACGACAAGCTAGTTGCGACATTTCTTGACTGATGCAACACTAGTTATGTATTTTTTAAATAATTGTTTAAATCTAAAAACTTAAGTTATTAGATAATTACAGCCTGTTTTTTACCTTTAATTTCTCTATGTTTTTCAAAATTATATTTTCAGAAAAATTTGATTTTTTTATATTTAATTTAATTATGTTGATAATGAAAAAAGAAAGAAAAAAGAGTTTATGGTTCGAAATTAAAGGAAAGAAAGAAAAAGAGACTACTGTGGCTAAAAATAATGGATTGCAACACAATATTATGAAAATAAAATTTTCATTGAAAGTATAGAGAAGAGATATAAAATGATGCAGTAGAAATGGATTCTTGTAATTTTATATTTATGACTTGGATGTTAAGCACATGTTTAGAGATAATTTGTATACGTTTGAAAATAAAATATCAAAGAGAACATGACTTCCATGGCACAATCTGGGGCCAAGGGAGTTCACTAGCTGTTGAACTTCCACCTTCATGATGCATCAAGTCCATTAGTAAGTTTAAACCCGATGGGCACGATAAACAGGTTATTGGTCCGTGAGGCTTTCATGGAATAATGTTGTGGAGGTACTATATTTAAGCAATTAATTAACACGACAAGCTAGTTGTGACATTTCTTGAATGATGCCACGCTAGTTATGTATTTTTTAAGGAATTCTTTAAACCTAAAGAGTTATAAGAATAATTTTATATTATTTACAAGGCATGCAATCAAGCATTTACTTGCTGAATTTAAGAAAATTCTGGTGCGAAGAGCTATAAGGAGGGTGAAAATTGAGGAGAAGGTAGAAAAGCTACAGAGAGAAAGGGTAGATTTAATACCACTATTACAAAACCTAAATTTGGCAACCTAGTTAGAAACCAGGCTAACCTGCTATATCATTTTACTTTTAATGAGTTATTTTGCTTTTATTTGACGGTTCTTTTTCTTGTTAGAACTACCAAGCTCCGTTCATCCTAAAATCTTAATTAGATTTTATTCAATATATTTTAAGATCCCTCATAAAATTTCAACTTGATCTGATGGTCTGATTAAAAATTATGTCCAATAACGTAAAACTGATCAAATTGTGATTTTTCATCAAATTTCTAAATTTCTCCAAAAATTCTGAAATTTTAACCCAAGCTAAAGCATCATATTGGAAGGTTCCACGTAAATTTTCAAAATTTTTTGATAATTTAATTGAGAATTATAAATTTTTTTTACATAAAACAAGTTAAAAAATATTGATAAAATCTTGACCTAGGCTAAAGCCCACCCTAGCCTTTGCCATGCCCCTAATCACAGTAGTCTCTTTTTCTTTCTTTCCTTTAATTTCGAACCATAAACTCCTTTTTCTTCTTTTTTTCATTATCAACATAATTAAATTAAATATAAAAAAATCAAAATTTTCTGAAAATATAATTTTGAAAAACATAGAGAAATTAAAGGTAAAAAACAGGTTGTAATTAACACCATGCATGTCTTACATTGACTCGTTGACTCAGGAAGTCTTCGCAAGGGTGTAACTTTCTAGAATTTATAAACTGACAAGCTATGCCTGTGATATCATGAGTGGATCTGATGTAAGTTATTTTCATGCTTAGCACAATTGAATAGTCTTCGAGAATAATATAAATTTGTTTTTAGGAGTTTATATGATAGTTTAAGTATTTTGGTTGGGATGATTATTTAATATAATATTAGGTTTTGATAATCAAATAATTATGAGTTTGAATTTTAATATTTTTATTTTTATTAATAAAATTAAAAAGAATTAGATAATGTTAATTTTATAAATTTATTTAATAATTTAAATTTTTAGGTTTAAACAATTCTTTAAAAAATTCATAACTAGTGTTGCATCATTCAAGAAATGTCACAACTAGCTTGTCGTGTTAATTAATTGCTTAAATATAGTAGGTCCACAACATTATTCCATGAAAGCCTCACGGACCAATAACCTGTTTATCGTGCCCATTGGGTTTAAACTTACTAATGGACTTGATGCATCATGAAGTTGGAAGTTCAACAGCTAGTGAACTCCCTTTGGCCCCAGATTGTGCCACGGGGTTTCAGGAAGTCATGTTCTCTTTGTTTTTTCCTTGGTCTAGTGGACGGAACGGGTCATATATAGCAAATCAAAAGTTCAGAATATCAGAAATTTAATTTGTTGCTTGTCTTTATTCTCCAATTTATATAGGCCATAAATTTATCATAAATACCAGGTCATGATTTTGATTGCTTTGTTCTTTTTCAATATATTCTGGATGATTATAAAAAATAAAATAAAAAATGAATTTTTATAGGTTTTTCACCGCATTATAATTTTAAAATATGAATGTATGCTGAATCAAAGTTAAAGTATACATATCAAGTTTTCTAAAAAAGTAATATAAGAAGAAATTTGAGTTTTTTTGACCTCTAATCAGACCTGCAAAATCAGGTTCAAATACTACTTGTAGCAAGATTCTTTACTTTCATACTATATATTCAAATGAGTATATCTTGAACTTCAGATATCGAAATCATATAATTCAACATCTTAAAATCATTTACACATCTAGAATTACAATTTTTTTTTATGAAGAATATCAGGTCAAATAAATTTATTTTGAAGGCAAAAATTCAGATATAATATAAAGGATGCGATTGATCTCTTGATCTGATGTGAAAGGAAAAACTACCAGTACCAAGAATTCCAATTCCACTATAGCTAAGATTCTAACATAGAAACAGTAAGTTTTAGGATAAAAAAAGAGATGAAAATCAATACATTTCATGAATGAAAAAATATTCTTTGATCTACCTTTCCAAATCACTGGACTCCCTATTAATTGGAAAGTACTATGCGGGTCATCGTTCCAAATTTGACTTGTCCAAAGATTCATGATGTATCTTTTTAACTGCCTTTAGCTCAAGAAAGCAGCTCTCGAGTTGTAACATCTCGGGAGTTTTTTTTTTATTATTTAATATGATTGTGTTTACATAAAAATAGAAATTCACATGGATTATATACCATATGAATTGCTATAATATTTAATGTTGCCTTTGCAAATTGCTAGTGAGTATGTCAGTATTTTTATGCCTTTCACACAGGGTTATTTTTATAGTTATTAAACTCAAATTGAAGGTCAAGGATAAGACTTTTTTTTTTTTAAAAAAAAAAATAGATAAAAACAAAATTGTTTTGAAAAAGATTATTTTAAAAAAAATGCATTTTTTAATTGGGTTTCCCTAGATTAGAAATCAGCCTGAATTTCTAACTCGAGTTAGCCACAAACAAAATTTCTACCTTCTCCTCAATTCTCACCCTCATAACCAAGTCTGTAATGTGGCAAATTTAAAAGACTATAGCTCTAATTCGCACCAGAATTATCTAATGTTGAATACCTCTCATTAACAGCAATCCATCCAGCAGAATCTCTTTAAATTCAGCAAGTAAATGCTTGATTGCCTTATAAATATCTATCATTTATTCTTGTAATATAAAATTACAAGAATCCATATCTACTGCATCATTTTATGTCTCATCTCTATATATATTTTACAATGAAAAAAAAACACATTTCATAATATTGTGTTACAATCCATTATTTTTAGTCCCTAATCACAGTAGTCTCTTTTTCTTTCTTTCCTCTAATTTCGAACCATAAACCCTTTTTTCTTTCTTTTTGTATTGTCAACATAATTAAATTAAATATAAAAAATTAAAATTTTCTGAAAATATAATTTTGAAAACACATAGAGAAATTGGAGGTAAAAAAGGGGTTGTAACACCATGCATGTACTCGTTGATTCAGGAAATCTTCACGAGGGTATAACTTTCTAGAATTTATAAACCGACAAGCTATGCTTATGATATCATGAGTGGATCCTATGTAAGTTGTTTTCTTGCTTTTTATACAGGTAAATAATATTAGAGATTAATATAAAATTAATTTTAGGAGTTTATGCTTAAGTTTTATTTTGAAATGATTATTTGATATTATATCAGAATATTAATGAATAAATAATTATGAATTCGAATCTTAATATTCTTATTTTAATTAATAAAATTAAAGATAAAATAAGATATTATAGACTTGTATAAATTTTAAATCTAAATAATTTTTATTAACAGATTTATGTTAAAAAATAATATAAAATTATTTTTATAACTTTTTTAGGTTTAAACAAAAAAAAAATATACATAACTAGCGTTGCGTCAGTCAAGAAATGTCACAACTAGCTTGTCGTGTTAATTAATTGCTAAAATATAGTACGTCCACAGCATTATTCCATGAAAGCCTCACCGACCAATAACCTGTTTATCGTGCCCATTGGGTTCAAACTTACTAATGGACTTGGTGCATCATGAAGTTTCAGGGAGTCATGTTCTCTTTGTTTTTTCCTTAGTCTAGTGGACGGAACGGGTCAAATATAGCAAATCAAAAGTTCAGAATATCAGAAATTTGTTGCTTGTCTTTATTCTCCAATTTATATAGGCCATAAATTTATCAAAACTACCTGGTCATGATTTTGATTGCTTTGTTATTTTCAATATATTGTGGATGATTATAAAAAATAAAATAAAAATGAATTTGAATGCTATTATGTCCGTTTGTAATCAACCTTTTATCGTGGTCGAATGGTCCGAAGTAGAGCTTTTCTTTGCTTAATGAATCTGTCATGAATTGTCACAAACTGTCACATTGTAGGATGCGGACTCTCTGTATAATTGCTTCATGGTCCATTTACGTGATCGTGCAATGAAAGCTTCAGCAACCAATAAACTGTTATCGTGCTCGTTAGGGTTGAATTTTCCAATGCACTGATGCATCATGAAGTTGGGATTTCTGCAGTTAGTATACTGATCACTTGGATTATTGGATATAGATTATGATATGGTGTCTCATTATACAACCTGTTTCCCTGCTGCTGCTTGTGGCTGATAATTTGTCAAGGCTTTGTAAACAATCTCAAACTAGATTATTTTAAATCATATATATATATATATATATATTTCTTTTACACTATGTTTTTTTAATGTATTTTAAGCTTATTAAAAGTTATTTTTATGAGTTTGACATCCCAAAAGACTTTGTAAATTAATTGCTAAAAGATAACAATTTTTATATTTTATGTTTCGGACCTTGCTTCTTGTGATATCTTCTTTACTGTGTTATAATTTCAGAATACGAACATGTGCTGCATCAAAGTTAAAGTACACATATCAAGCTTTTCAAGAAGGTATTATGAGGAGAAATCCAAGTTTGTTTAAACTTCTAATCAGACATGAAAAATCAGATATGTGTACACATTCAAGACTTCAACTTTTATAAAGGATACAAAGTCAGATAAAATCAATTTGAAGAAGGAAATCCATACGCAATATGAAGGACGAGATTGGTCTCCTGATCTAATGAGAAAACTAACAATGTCGAACATCCCACTATGGTTGAGAGTCTAACATGAAAATAATAGGTCTTAGGATCCAAAATAAATGCAAATCAATCCTATAATATTCTATGAATGAGAGAATACAGCTGAAATGATTGAATATTGTAAGAAACTGAGTAAAAAAAAACTAAGTTACAATAGATTCTAAATCTCAGCTTCGCCTAACAATAACATGTGTATGGTGCCCATTGGAGTTGAAATTACTAATTGATCGAAATCCTTAGCAAACTCGGGCTGAAATCATACTTGCAACATAATTTTTTGCTTTGACACTACAGATTTAAATGAGTATATCTTGAGTTTCAGACATCAAAATCATACGATTCTAAAGTCCAAAATCCTCTACACATCTAAGACTACATCTTTTATGAAGAATACCAGGTTAGATAAAATCAGTTTAAAGGTAAAAATCCAAACATAATATGAAAGACGAGATTAGTCTCTTATCTGATGATAAAACCAATGATGCCTGGTATCCCACTATAACTGAGAGTCTAATATAAAAGTAGTGAGCCCAATTCAAGCCTATAAATAAAAAAAAATGTTGATTAATCCTATGCCACAAAATGTGATGATTTGTAATTGTTGATCCCCTAAGTTTTCATCTCACTAAAATGAAAAATCTATGAATCACTTTTTAAAGGTGGCATATCTCATATCTCTTATCCAATTAGGTTTGGTATCACAATACGCGGTGGCATCAAACACAACCATATAACTAGCCATGAAGTATACTCCTTTAGCTAGCCACATATTGGTCATCCGGAAGTCATATTCTCTTTGATTTTCCTCTAGTCCAGAAGATGGAACGGACCACAGCCACTCAAAAGTTGAGATTAATCCTACGGCCTTAATGAGTTTCTCGACGAAGTTTAGAGGATCAATGCCTCTCTCACTAATCAATTTGATTTTGCAGAGGATTCATGAAAGTAGACACTGTTCAGGACACTATATTATAAAAAACAAGGACACAAGTCTGTTACAAAAATGGCGGGAATATGCTCTCTGAATCCAACAACCTTAATGACTTTTAAGTTAACAAGCAAGGGACCCACCCTTCAAATTATTCATTCTGTCGAAGTTTCAATTTTCAAGTTGAATTTCTCTCTTCTTTCTAGCCAATCTAGCATTAATTTTGCAGAGAATTCATGGAATTAGATTCTTCTCAGGAGCAACAGATAATGAAAATAAGAGCCAAACTAGAACTAAAACCCCACCGATTTTTAAACTGGCTGTAAGTGGGGTCACAGAGCTCTTAAGGGTTTTCTCCTTCCCGGGCAAAGAGAGGTATCTTCCTTATTATTCTCCCTCTTCAATTGCGTTTTCTGCGTGTTTCTTGGGAAGATGTCCGGAAAAAAACAAAATGAAACAAATTAGAGTTTTGTTTCTTGTTATGAGGTATAATTTTCGTGGATTTTTAGGGATTATGCTGTGATCTGAAACAAACAAATGGAAGATGTCCGGAAATTCACATCAATAAAACAGGACTAGAAGGGCTAAAGCAGTGCAGACATGTTCATCATAATTAGGAATTCATTTGATATGCAGCTCAGAAAGTGATAACAGTAAAGGTACACAGCTTACAATATGGTGGTTTCCAGGTGCGCAAATGTGCCAGTTTAATTTATGGTATTCCAATTTGTATAAAATTTTTATGTCCTCTATTTAAGGAGACAAACTAAAAGTCACTCTGGTTTTGCCAAGCGTAGAGCTCCCTGGAGTCCAGGTGCGCAAATGTGCCAGTCAAACTAATGGAAATAATGAACCGATGGATCGTCGAATTAGTTTATTTTCTGTAGGAAAAGGACGCAAAGAATTCAGGCTGACTAAATACAGAGAACATGTGAACAGGATTTCGATACATTATCCTAGTTATCAGGTAATATTTTATTTAATGCAAGCATCTTACCTCACCAAATGAATAACTTTCACCAGCTCCTTTCTTTAACTTGTAACACAACGAATATGAACTCTAATTCCTTTAAGGTCATCGAGACCTATTAATTGGATGAGACCTGGACACTCAGAATGAACAAGGACAGGGGAAGGGATGGTATGATATTGTCAGCATGATGGCGAACAGTTCTCTAGCTGTCATCAAAGTATTCAACTTCTGGCTTCTTTACTATCATATGGACTCTACACTTTTGTACTTCAAAAGAGGTATGTTTTACTTCAACAGATAGCTCCAATTGCTCTCCAGCTTTCATTGCATTCGGAGGAAGAGCAGCCAATGATATGTGGTTTACCCAAGAACACTGGTTGCTTGAATTTGTGCTCATCGTAAACAACATTATTGATCTTTTAAACAATTGAACACCGTTGCTCTTATTTCTTATTACAGCCTCTCCCCGCAGATAAGCAGATATGTTTCCATCGATGGCGCAGACAACCCAAACAACCAGCCCTTGGATTTTATTACCGTCTGAACCTGGAGGTACATGAAATGATAATGAAGATCCTTCTCCTCGATTGCTGAACAATTCTGGCATCTCACCGTCAGCAATGACAATGTCATACTCTTCACCCTTGCATAATGCCTGTTTTAAGAAAAGCTAAAACTTTAGACCTAATCGACATTCATATGCGTGAGACTTGTGTGTGTGCGTGCGTGTGTGTGTGTGAGAGAGAGAGAGAGAGAGAGAACCTGAACAAGACTCTGCTTCAAATTATTTGATAAATTGCTCCGGTGAAGATACAATGACCCATCTCTTACCCATACCTTCCATATCCTCAATCTCTATTAAATTGTTGCACCCACTCACATACAGTGATGGGATTCTTTTTGAATGAATTGTCAGTCTCTCCAACGCCGAACAATTAACAGCATCCAGTTCCATTAAACTTGATGGGAGCTCCGGAACTGATAGAAGATTTGTACAGTCCTTAACCAGTAAATAGTTAAGCATTGGCCAGGCCAGAAGGCAGATTGAAGAATTTGTTTCCGGACAAATTCAATTCTTGGAGAGAGGACAAACTCCCGAGATCTATGGAAATCTCACCTTCAGATAATCCACGATAACTAAGATCTAGCCCTCTCAATAGGCTTAAACTACTAAGAGAAGCTGGCAGCAAAACTTTGGAGGTTGAACTCGTTGGTGAAAGCCATGATGAAATTAGTGAAAGCCAAGAAGTAAACGGTGAGTCTTGCTTACTATGGCATCCACTCAATGATAACTTTCTGAGTCTCTTCAATTGTCCAACTGATGAGGGAAGTTGCCTTATTGCAGTTTCATCAGCTAGCAGCTCAGTTAAGGATTCCATTACACCCAAGTGCTCTGGTAAATTCTCTAGCCTCGAGCACATACTAATGTCTAGAGTTTCAAGAGATTTCAAGTTGCAAAGACTTTCTGGAAGATTAATTAGGCTGTAACATCCTTTCAAACTCAAGTGAACAAGTTCCTTCAAATGCCCAACAGACTGGTTCACCTCAGCTAAATTTCTGCAGTCTTCAAGTATTAGTCTCTCAAGTCTAAAGACATCTAGGAAGTTTGGTGTTTTAGCAAACTTAGAATTGCTGAGATTGAGGATTTTCAGATTGTTGAGAAACTGTCAAAACAGTAAGGAAAATGAGAAAGAATTAACAATGAAAAAAAAATGTTGTTTAAGTAATTTAAGCTGCATGAGGAATAATTTTGTGGGGGCACGCTACATAGTCTGTACCTTTAGTTCTTTGATGTTACTGTACTGCATATCAAGAACAACTAGAGAGTGCAGGTGAAATTTAGGTGGAAAAGATCTCAAAGAGCATCCATGCCAACAAAGCCATATAATCCCTTTGGGAAGATGTCTGTAGCATCCTTTGAGACGAACTCCATTGATTTGGAGTAATTTCAAATATTTCATGTTTTCAAATGATCCTGTTCTTAATGGTTCAGCATTTGAAGTTTGAACATCTAGCACAAGACCCTCCACTTTTTTTGTTCCCTAACAAAAGCAAGAAATTTCAGTAGAACGACATATATCATGGTTTGGAAGTAGACCTATGCAAAATTATTTTGTTAAAATTATTTGAAAACAAGCTCAACAGGAAATAAATATAAGACTTTGTGATTGTGCGCACAAGACTACAGCGATGCATCTTACCATGTTCATTTTGAGCACTTCCCATGCTTCCTCATGAAGCCAAATTCTGCTGCGTTTTCCAGGATGTTGGGAACACATTTGACAAACTATCACTCTTCCCATGTCTCTTACTAGATCATGCATCCTTAATTGATTCTGTAAATTAACTTCTAAGAGAGACCTTTCAACAAGAATTGTTAAATTGATTTCTTGATTGAAACTATAGCGGGCATGTAGTATGGTTGACACATATTCTTTGCTTCTGCCAACGAAGAAACATGCAATACCAAGGAAATAAAATTATTACACTTCCGTTAGTATCACAAAGCAAACATGCTCATTTCTAGATGTAACCATTATTACACTTCCAGGACCAAACCTATTTTCTCCCACCAATGCTTTAACTTGATACTCGTTATCCACATCATCAAGAACAACAAGAACTCTTTTGTAACAGAGTCTTTCTGTGATTGAAATCATTCCCCTGTCTACATTATTGATCTTAACAATATTTTTTGTTTTCAAAGTATCACAAAGCAGCTGGTTTTGTAACTGAACCAAACCATTGAGGGTTTTTGAATGTTCACTGACGTTAAAAAGAAAACTACTTCCCTCAAATTCACAGAAGAGCAGATTAAATACAACTTTTGCTAGAGTTGTCTTACTTATCCCGCCCATTCCATGTATGCCCGCAATGCGACTTTCATCTGTAAAAATTCTAAGTAAAGCAATAATATTATCCAATAGATTTTGTGGATAAATTAGAGAATTGATCATCCCTTTTCTTTTTGGATTCGAGGAAACCCCACCCCCCGAAAAGCGCACTTTGTGAGCGAGTAAAACCCCGACTGTCTCAGGTTTTTACAAGAAGTGCGCGTCTTGACTCGAACTCGAGACCTGCTGTGCAGATCTCAAGTTTTTGTTTTTTCTTTGAATTCGAGGAAACCCCACCCCCGGAATTGATCATCCCGATCAAGATTAAATTTGATTTTTAATTTTTTTAAAATGTTTAATTTTTTTTCAAAACAAATCTTAAATCAATATTTTATTTTTATTGGCCCTGTCAACCATATATTCTCATGGTTTTTTTTTTCATTCAGTACCTTATTTGGCTTTAAAAATCATAGGATAGAGCCCAACTTGCGAGGTGATTTCCAAGAAGGAATGGAAATTGAAAAGGTTGCTCATGTTTAGACGCCGTGAAGTGTGGGGTGGGAGGAGGACATTAACCGTCAGTTCGTCAAGGTAAAAATCATTTAGGAGTTTCATGGAAGCATCTTCTTAAAAAGCCATAGCAGCGTGAACCACAAAAAACTAGTATGAACGTTATCATGCTGGTGAAGAGTTTTGGGCAAAGTTTAAGAACCTTTGATTAATTGTTTATGTTGACTTGAATCTTACCTAGTCTTCAACTCCCTCAGTTGCTTTACAAAGTTGTTTCCAATTTCAAGATAATAGTCTCCTGACATGTTAAAACAGTTGATCAAAAATTGTTCTATGCATGTATTTCTACATGTAGGACTTATTATCTCTTCTATTTGTATTTATTCTTTTTTCTTTAAAAAATAAATCATTAATAGCATGTTAATTACGAAACACAGAAAGCAAATGACACCACCTGTTAATAAGAACAACTAATTTTGAAGAAAAGCAAGATACAGATCATAAAAACCAAAAGCAAGATACAAAAAACCAAAAGCTAATTTTTTCGTTCGTCTCCCTCTCTCGGTTTTCTTTCCTCTCTTCACTGTGCTCTCCCTTTGTCTCCTTCTTTTTCTCCCCTCCCTCCGTTTCTGTTTTCCCCCCTTTTTCTCCTCCTTTTTTCAGTCTTCTTCTCCTGCTTTTATAGGCCAGAGATGGCCTTGTGCTGGTAAGTGGTAACGGTCGCCTTGTAATCTGGAAACAACGGGATAGCAGCCATAAAACATGCCCCAAGATTGGAGCAATTTGACGCTTTTGCTGCAAAACGTATCTCTGTTTCTTTACTGCTGAAAACGGCTTCTCGAGGGAGACAACGAATAGTGCTTTTAATGAAACGGCGCCGTTTCAAAATTCAAATGACTATTTGCAATTCGGTCCTTGTATGTTTTTATCATTTTGTAATCAAGCCCCCGGATGAATTGTAATTGGATCCCTTGATCTTAACGCTTTTCTGGTTTGGTCCTTGGTTTCGAATTGTTTCAATTAAGTCCCTAATTGACCATCAGACTTCAATAATCATGCAATTAAGCCCCTAATTTGACCAAATCAACTCTTCAAAATTATAATTGGACCTCATAACTTTAATTTCTTCCAATAAAAACCTAAATTGAATTAAAAAATCAATTTTCTTGCAATCAAACCCTCCATAAATTCAATTAAACCTTGGATAAAATTTAATTGAGTCCATAAACATCTGATTTTGGACTTTTCTTTCTCAAATTGAATTTTGCTTGTCCTCAGGGCTCTTATCAGTCAAAAATATACTGTAAAAATTTCAATTCTTGTATTTTTAAATCTCCTCAATCAATTTCTAATCTTTTTTTAGCATTCCAATATTTTTTTTTTGATATATTTTTTTGTATTTTCTCATTTTCATTTTTTTTGGTTTTGTAGGAACCCAAAAATGGGTAACAACACTTTGTGTCCTCATTATAGTAGAGAGCCTTTCTTCACTTTGATTGATAATAATACTGTACTAAAACATATTAATCGTTGAAGAAACAAAATACAAAGCAACGAAATAATTTATTATAAACAAAGCTACGAAAATTGAAAGTAACATAAGTAGAAACAATCATATAATTATATAAAATCTTTTGGAAAATTCTCAGCCTGTCACAGTTGTTTGAGGTATCAGATCTTCCAATGTTATTGCGGAGAATGACTTTGCCAGCGGAGGCCATCGAGCTATGAGCTGCGAAGCTACTTGTCGCATGGTTGGCCTAGATTGGGGATTGGCAAGCAAGCATGCAAATGCTATTTTGATAATGTTGACAACACCTTCTGCAACTCGATTTTCAGGAAGTGGGATACGTTGGTCTATCACATCCTTCAACAACGTCTGCTGGTTGATTTGAGAGAACGATGAGGAGGAAAAAGCAGATGCAGAAAGAGATGAGATGAGATCACCCGGATGCATTCCCATTATCAAGCAGGCGACCGTCAGATTAGTCTATTACGGTTTCGTGTGATTGGAAAATTCATTAGCTTGATATCCATAATGCTTTTCTCAATGGAGTTCTTAATGAAGAGGTCTACATGAAACAACCTCTAGGTTTTGTTGATTCTACTCTCCCCTCTCGTGTGTGTAGACTGCATAAGTTTTTCTATGGTTTAAAACAGGCTCCGTGAGCTTAGTACACTTGTTTGAATGACTTTCTACTATCAATTGGTTTTCACGCCTCCAAAGTGGATACCTCATTATTTATCTTCTCTGTTGGTACTGATATTTGTTATCTTCTGGTCTATGTTAATGATATTCTACTTACGGGTAGCAACTCTCTTTTGCTTCAACGCCTTATACAGCTATTGAGATAAGAATTTAAGCTTCACAACTTGGGTAATGTTCATTACTTTTTGGGTATTGAGGTTCAATCTATTGGTATGGTTTTTATGCTACGACAACATAAATATACACTTGACATCCTTACTCGGTCTAGTATGATATTTTGCAAACCTGTTGATACTCCTATCTCTACATCCAAAGCTATCATACTACCAAATCCTTTGTTTTCTAATGCTACACGTTTTTGTCAAATTGTGGGAGCTCCTCAATATCTCACTTTTACGAGACCAAATATTTGCTTTGTTGTTAACAAAGTCTGTCAATTTATGCATGCTCCTACAGATTTTCATTCAGCTGCCTTTAAACGCATTTTATGTTATCTTAAAGGTACAGCAACACATGACCTACATATTACTCGTAGTTCTTCCTTTGCATTACATAGCTTTACATATGCAAATTGGGTAGGTAGTATTGCTGATAGAAAATCTACAAGCAGCGTACAGTTGCTCGCTCATCTACTAAAGCCTTAGCAAATGGCACTGATGAGGTAATTTGGCTTCAATATTTATTAACAAATCTTTAAATTTCGTCTGTTTCCACTCCTATCATTTGGTGTGATACCTTAGTGCTACTTATTTATTTGTGAATCCTGTTTTTCATGCTTGCACAAAACATGCTAAGGTTGATTATCATTTTGTCCGAGACACAGTTGCGAAGAAGGAGATTCAAATTCGTTTTATTTCCTCTCAGGATTAACTTGCAAATGTCTTTACTAAGCCACTTCCTACTGCTTCGTTTACTGCTTTTTATTTCAAGCTTCGAGTTGATTCTCTACCCTTAACTTGAGGGGGCATATTATAGAATGTATACTATATAGAAAATATTATAGGCATTATTATACTAGTGTTGTATTCTTTATCTTAACTATTGTATATTACTATTATTATATATATATAAATTTAAAAAAAAAATGGCTAAACTAAAGGTTAAGGCTTATTCTCAACTAGAAATGTCACCGACCAATAACCTGTTTATCGTGCTCATTGGGTTTAAACTTACGAATGGACTTGATGCATCATGAAGGTGGAAATCCAATAGCTAGTAAACTCCCTTGGTCCCAGATTGTGCCCTGCGGTCTCAGGAAGTCATGTTCTCTTTGTTTTTTCTTTAGTCTTGTCGACGGAACGGGTCATAGTAAATCAAAAGTTCAGAATATCAGAAATTTGATGCTGGTCTTTATCCTCAAATTTATATAGGCCACAAATTTATCATAAATACCTGGTCGATAGTTAATGTGTTATTGTGGTTTTCTTTGCTTTCACTTTCTTGAATTTGATTGCTATTATGTCCGTTTGAAATCAACCTTTTATCGTGGTCAAATGGTCCGAAACAGCTTTTCTTTGCTTAATGAATCCGTCATGAATTGTCACAAACTGTTACATTGTAGGATGTGGACTCTTGCACTATCGTGTCCGACATTGCAATGATTTTAAAATAATTAATAAAAATAAAAAAAAACATGTTTTTGAATTTTGTTTTTTTGACGGGGAAAGATTTTGTTTTAGAAGTTGTCACCTACTATTATAATTACTATGAATCCTAACTATTAACAAAGATTCTATGATACGAGACTGATTATAAAAAAAAAAGATTTTATCACTCCCTAAACATCTTACCTGAGGCAGACTGCATTGCTGATTTTGTCTTAAATTGCTAAAATTTTATTGGTTTATGCTACGATGGTTTACTTGTAATATTCCTGACTCTGACATCAGTGAATATTCAACTACGAATACTTCTAATTCTAACGTTGGTAAATATTACATAGTAAAAAAAAAACATGTAGTATTTCTAGCTCAGACATCAGTGAATAAACAATAAAATAAATTTAAATCAATGCATGCATTTTTTAAGGAAAAAAAATATATCATACACGGAATTTGTATTTCACAGTAAAAATTCATAGATCAACTATATTGTGAATTACTTAAAAAATGTGAGAATGACCTTTAAATAAATTCAAAAGGCTCCATGAAATTTTTTTATAATTTTCTAATATCCGAAATGATATGTTTGGCTAGATATCAAAATAAAAAGAGGTGAAAATAAAGGATAAGATATAAAGACGTGTTTTGACATAAGGAGGGGTTTCGCCAAACACACTCTCAGCCCAAAACATATTGGGTTGGCTGTGCTTGAGGACCAGCCCGGCCTAATCTCAGTCTTTTTAGGCTGTGTTTGACCCATCCGACCTAACCCAATCACAGCCCAAGCCAATGACCCGGCTTGCCACAAGAAGCACGCTTGAATCAACTCACGCGTGCATCAACAGGGACCGGTGAATTAAAATTCACCCTGAACAGTAAGGAATGAAATATATTTGAAGAGTGGGAGAAGAAGCTAACCTGAAGGCGAAAACTGCAGAAATGAGATTATGGAATGGCTAGTTCGAACAGACACCTTCTCCCCTCTGTTTTTTCCTAATTTTTACGCTCTGTCTATGTTCGCGAATTGTTGGTTCTCTTCTCCTCCCTCTGTTTGCCTCTCTGCCCTGTTTGTGTCCGTCTTCCCTGTTTGCTTTTTTTCTTCTTCGTTCGTCCCCCTGTTCTTCGTGAATTGTTCTGGGTTTTTTCTTGCTGGTTCTCGGCTCCCCTGTATGTGTTTCCAGTGTCTTCGTTCTCCTGTTTCTGGGTTTCTCCCCTTTTGCTGGTCCTGTTTTTTCGTCGTTCTTCGTTCCTTGTTCCTCCCCATTTTGTGGCCTTCTCTGGCTTTTATAAAGCCAGAGGATGGCCTCTGTTCATGTGTTCGTGCCTCACGATCGTGAGGCACGAACGCCTCTGTTTCTTTGAGAAGAAACAGGGGAAGTTGCAGGACTGTTCAACGTGGCCTCTGGAAGATAATGAGCAGCCGAGGAGATGTCCATGGGAGACGTTGTCCTAAACGGTTTTGGTTTCTGTTGAATCGTTACCTGGTCTAGCGAAGGTGATGAACAGTGGTTCAAAACGGCGTCGTTTGCATCCTTGGAAATGGTTATTTTCAAATTGGCCCCTGAACTTTTGACATTTAACAATTGGGTCCCTTATTTCATCAATTAAACAATTCCAAGTTCAATTAAGTCCCCAAACTTCCAATTTATGTTGTCTTAGCCCAAATTTCAATTTATTCCTCATTTTTTTCATTTCATTTTTTTTGGTTTTTTAATAAAATAAAATAAAAAAGTCAAAATTTGAGTTATGACGTTGCCTCATCTTTATAATATTTACAATGCAAATACATTGAAATTGTTTTGTAGACTACAACGGTTTCTGCTTGTTCTCCTGTGGCAACTAAAATACAACTCTTATTGAAATTGCATGGTTTTTTGTGGAATAAAAAACACAAAAATCGCCGCATGTTCTCTTGCTGATGTAGGTACATAAGCCTTGTTTGCATTGGTTTGGCTCGCAGAAGGAGTGTTGGTTGCAAGATATAGGCTTGTAAGATTTGGATTGAGATCACACGGCGGGAATTATTCTATTTTTTCTTTGATGAGTCAAGCACTCATAGGTGTTTTGGAAATTTTTATTTTTTAAAATTATAAATCTAACTGATCAACCAATTCTAACTCACTAATTTAGCTCAGCTCGGTTCAAATTTTTTTCTTTTAAAACCAGTTAAATCTATGTTAATTTTTTTGGGGCTTTTTTTTAGGGAGCCTGAGCTTTTCAAAGCTTGCTTTGAGTTGTGATCACCCGGATGCATTCCCATTATTACTTCCATTGTGACCACTCCAAAGCTGTAGACATCGCATTTCTCGTTCACTCTCATTGGTGTGAGCTAGCTCTGCAAAAATTCGGTCATTTTTTCATAATACTCGCTGTATCATACTGCTAATATGACAATTTATTATACATTAACCTTTAGAGCATCCAAAAGTAGCCCTCCGTTTTCATCCTTTAGCAACTGATTTATATATATATATATGTTAAGAATGGTGTCCAAGCTGCTGAGATCATGGTAGGGATAGTGCTCCACTATGTCCTGAAAATAGGGGAGCCACTATGATCATGGGTGAGCCACTAAGATAATGGGAGAGCCACTAATGATGATGGGAGATAGTGCTCCCTGAAAATAGATATAAAAAATAAATCATTAATAGCATGTTAATTACAAAACACAGAAAGCAAATGACACCACCTGTTAATAAGAACAGCTAATTTTGAAGAAAAGCAAGATACAGATCAGAAAAACCAAAAGCAAGATATAAAAAACCAATATTGAATTATACTTTGTGTTTATTCATTTCAGCTCAATATTGAATTGAAGATTTCCTTTATTACAAGGGATGAAATAGAATCTTGAAACCAAGGTGTCCTCATTATAGCAGAGACCTTTCTTCACTTTGATTGATAATTAATAATACTGTACTAAAACATATTAATCGTTGAAGAAACAAAATACAAAGCGGCGAAATAATTTATTACAAACAAAGCTACGAAAATTGAAAGTAACATAAGTAGAAACAATCACATACTATATAATTATAGAAAATCTTTTGGAAAATTCTCAGCCTGTCACAGTTGTTTGAGGCATCAGATCTTTCAATGTTATTGCAGAGAATGACTTTGGCAGCGGAGGCCATCGAGCTATGAGTTGCGAAGCTACTTGTCGCATGGTTGGCCTAGATTGGGGATTGGCAAGCAAGCATGCAAATGCTATTTTGATAATGGAGACCACACCTTCTGCAACTCCATTTTCAGGAAGTGGGATACGTTGGTCTATCACATCCTTCAACAATGCATGCTGGTTGATTTGTGAGCTCGACGAGGAGGAAAATGCTGATGCAGAAGGAGATGAGATGAGATCACCCGGATGCATTCCCATTATTACTTCCATTGTGACCATTATTACTTCCGGATGCATCTTTTGTTATTTTAATGGTTTTTACACACCAATATTATTTAGAGGGTGATTCAGAATATAATAACAATTATTTTTCAAATTATTATTAATTAACACGTGCACAAGCAGTGTTATACAATCTTGCCATTAGAGCAAATTAATATTCTCCTTAGCGGGGATTATCCTCCATTTTCTCTAGTATCTTTCATTTCAGGCATGGATAATATAAATTGATTTCTTGTTCTAGTTAAGTTGATAAGCAAAAATAACTTTTGAGGACCCGCACGATATGAGAATATAAAGGATAGACACTAGACAGAATATATGCATAAAGTAGTTAGCATGTTAAAGCATATTTGATGATGTAGTAATAATTATTTTTATATATTAAAATAATATTATTTTTAAAATTTTAAATTTATTGATAATATCAATATATCAAAATGATATGAAAATATCTAAAAAATAAAAATAAAAAAATATTTCTTAAAAAACCACATCTAAAACGTAAAATATGACTTAAAATAATATTATTTTTATTGTTTTAAAATTATTTATAATATTAATATATTGAAACGATATAAAAACATTTAACAAATAAAAATTTAAAAAATATATTAAAAAAAAACTTCTAAAATAGAAAGTATAACTTAGACTATAAAATGAAAACACGATTGTTTTTCTCGTAAGGTGCCCAGCAAAGAGTGTTCATCACTCATCGGCATGCCAGCCTCATCAGAAGCCTTATTTTGTAGTGAATGAGTTGGTATTCTAAAATGTTGAAAATGATTGTTTGGTATTAGTAATGTGGTGGAGAAATAAATGAAAAAAAATTGAAAAATACGTTTTGTTTTTATATTTTAAAATATTTATTTAAAAAAAATATTTTTTTTACTTCAAATTAATTTTTTTAATGTTTTCATATCGTTTTGATATCCTAATATATTTCTAAACAAAAATTAATTTAAAAAATAACTAATATCATATTCCTAAATACCTTCAAAATCTTCAATAATGTCCATTGAAAGCTCAAATCTTATCTACTGATGTCTATAATTGATGATATATTTCCGTCTCCATGTATGATTTTATAATTACCTACCATCTTTCCATCTTTTCGAATAAAATATAATAAATAGTAAATAAAATATTTTATTCTCTTAGATCAAGTATTTAAATTAAAATTAATAAAATAGAATTTATTATAGTAAAAAAGGAAAACACTCTCTCATCCCTAGAATATATGTATAATTAGTAAACCTATGCTGTGAAAGGGGAAAAAAAGATTTTTTTTTTCTAATTATTGAAAAAATATATGTATAATTGTTGGTTTTTTTAGGAGTCCAGGTAGCATTAAAGTTTGTTAGCAGAATTCTTAAGAAAAATCAAAGAATTCTTTTTTTGGAATCGATTGCTATCTTAAATAAAAAGGAAAGAAAATATTACTCAGAACATTGTCTGTTTTTTTTTTTCTTTTACAACTATAGCTAGTACTCTATATATAATATAGAATTCAACTCATATATCCCTTGAATCAACAAGTACTCCCTTGTTTTTGTATAATTGTATTATCATATTTAAAATCATGTTTGTTTTTATATTTTAAAAGTATTTTTTTATTTAAATTTTTTTTTTTCACTTTAAATTAATATTTTTTTGGTATTTTTAGATCATTTTAATATACTAATATCAAAAATAATTTTTTAAAAATAAAAATTATTATTTTAATATATTTTTAAATAAAAAATACTTTTAAAAAATAACCAAAACTATACTAATCATCATAAATTGAAAATTGAAGGCTACGTACCATTATTTATGTTAGGAGCAAAAGTTACTGTGATTTGACGGGGTTATTTATATATTAAAAAACACTCTGTTTTTTGCAGGGAGATTTGAACTTTCAAACTCACAAGGGTACTCTATGAAGAGTTCTATTATCTTAAACACAAGTTCAAATCTCGCTGCACAAAACAGAGTGTTTTTTAATATATATATATATATATATATATAACATTAAAAATATTAATTTAAAATTATTTTTAAAAAATATAAATTTTAAAATACAATCCAATTACATTCTCAAAGTACATCCAAGTTTGTATTCCAATTTCATGCAGGATTATGTGATGTAAACACAATTTTGTTTTCAAAGAGTATGTGATTACCTACCTATATTCCTATCTTTTTGAATAATAAAAAACAATATTGTTGTAATTATTTATATGAATAATATTTTATTATTTTTAGTGATTTTGGTATTTGCATCTGTAACAAAAAAATATCTTAATCTCTTAGAAGTATTTAAATTGAAATAAATAAACTAGAGTTTATTATAATAAAAAAGAAAAACATAAAAATTATAAATTAGAAAAAATTAAAATTTATGCTCAACTCATAGAAAATCAGCGAACCTATGCTTTGAAAGGAAAAAAAAAAGATTTTCTTTTAGTTTTTGAAATATATATATAATTCTTGTGATGATTTTTTTTCCGGAGTGAGAGGAAGTATTATGAAGTTTGGTAGTAGAATTCTTAAAAAATAAAAAATTCTTTTTTGGAATCAATTGCTACCGTAAATAAAAAAGGAAAGAAAATATTACTACTCCAATCATTCTCTCTGTTTTTTTAATTTAAATAACCAGGTCCTGGCTTTATTCCCGTCATCCCAAGGTCTAGAAGTAACCTGGTCATCTGTTGTAAAAATTGCGCAATCTTTGTATCGTGAAGGACCTGGCAAAGATCCCTTTAGACCTGATCAGAGGACACCTGTGAAGAATTTCTTCCTTGCTGGTTCATATACAAAACAGGTAACTCAAATTTCCCTAGACCCCTTAGCTTGATAGAAAAGTAGCTTTAGTGCTTGCCTCCACAGCTTTCAGTATAAAAACAACCTGTTAATTAGAAGGGAGCAACAAAAGCAACCAGAGAGATAAGCAATACTTGCTTTATTTGAGTGAAAATGTGAAAAAAAAACTAATAAATTAAGCATGGTTTCTGCATTGAACAGGATTACATAGACAGCATGGAAGGAGCGACCTTGTCCGGAAGACAAGCTTCAGCATATGTATGCGGTGCTGGGGAAGAGTTAGTAGCTTTGAGGAAGACACTTGCAGCTGTCGAATCTCAAGATGGCACAAAATCTCAAAATTTAATTGATGAGCTCAGTCTTGTATGATCTCATCACACATCACGCATCAAAGCTTTATGTGTATGGTGTCAAATGGCTGTAATAAATAGGTTTAAGTTTATGATTTATGTAATTCTAAACGCTGCCTATGTAAATATTAGTTTCAATTATGAGGCAATCTAGGTGTTTATGCTATATCCCTTTGATGTCCTGTCATCGGCTTTGGTCGGATTCGAACATGCTTCATTAAAGCTATCTGATATATAATTGTTAAATTAATTTTAATTGATTATGATATTTAGTGTTTGTTTGATTTACTGTAGTATATGGTTTGAAAAAATAAATGTAAAAAAATATATAAATTATAGCTTTTTTTTATTGAAGATTTTGAGAGATATTGTAGTGTAACTTGTGTAAATTTATGATGAGTGTTCATTAACTAAAAATTTTCAAATCTATAATCTTGGTAAAATACAGATTGTCCTACACCGAATCATAGAAACAGAAACAAAAACAAAAGAGCAAGACAGATATTGTGTCCACAATGGTGGGTTTATTGAGGGTTTTTTTTCTAACTGTCTTGTTACGAAAAATTGGTTACTTAACTTCAACAAAAATCAACCTCTGCAATTTTTAAGATCCATGGAGCCTCCCTCGGCAATTTCAAGCCACCAGACAGATATTGTTTGGAATCCTGGAAATAGCTGATTAACATTTTGCCACATGGAAAGACAACAGACTTTGAATGGCAATGGCAAGGGAAAGGGCAACATCATACATATGTGTTCATGAGAAAGATGGCCTAAACTCAAATTACTTGAAAATATTCTTGCTGCTGCAGGTTTTGAGATGACAAATGGTTCATTTCTCTTGCTCTCATTTTCTCTCCTAGAGCAAGGAAGCTGACCAAAGAAACAGATTCTTCTCTTGAAATCTGTCACCAATTCACCATTATGCGTGTTTTCTCTAGCATTCCTGCCTAGTCGAGCATGAAAGTGTAAAACAGCAGCCTTCACTAGCATCAAATACGCACAAAACAGTGTCCAACCATTGACACAAATCACAATAGCTAGAAATCAACATCAAAAGAGTAAAAAGCTTCAAGCAAACCCCACAAAATTGTTCAAAACACAAAGTTGATTTATCATTTTTAATGATTCTTCTTTACATAACTGCACATCAACATTAAAAGGGAAAAAAATCATCATCCAACACACAAAAACATTAAACACCCATAACAAAGTCATCATTCAAAGCTCAAATCACACACAATGTCTTACTTTACTAACTCAAACCCATCCCCTGCTTCCTTCTCAACTTCACTCTTAGCAACCTCCATCTCTTCATCAAAGAAGATATCCCATTTCCCTTCCCACTTGATAAAAAAACTCAGTATCCTCAAAATACTTCACTCTATCCCCATCCCCGGCCGGCGTAAACAAATAATCACCGACACCCGGATCCTATTTCGCTTTCCTACTCAAATTCCACACTCTTTTACTCCCTTTTAAAACCACCAAATCATGCCCAAATCTATCAATAATCTGGATAGGGTCCAATTTTCTGTTCTTCACCAGACAGCAGAGCGCGAACGCTCTTGTATTTGCACTTTCCTCTTGTTGTATAGGATTAGAATCTTTTGCACCAATTATTGGCATTTCTCTGAGCGAAATGTCCAAGATGCATTCTATTTCTTCGCTCCATGATGGTAGAGGAGGTGGGGTTGTGGCGGCGGTGGAGGAGACGGATGTTTCGGCCATTGGTGGTGGTGGAGATTTTTTTGGTGTCGTGAAGGAGACAGGACAGCGAAGAGTTACGAGTGGCAAGTGATCCTATTGGAGGAGCATCACCTTAGACGTTAATAATAATTATAATAAACACTTGAGGGTCTAGCCCAATTGGTCAACTGCAAGGTTTGTTTTTGTGAACGTCCTGGGTTCGATCCTTAAGAGTATCAGTCTGTCACTCCCGCGCGGTGCCTTACCTGCCTACTGGGCTTGCAGGATGTTCAGTAGGCCCTGTGATTAGTTGTGGTGCGTGTAAGCTGACCCGGACACCCAGGGTCATAAAAAAAAAACAAAAAAATAATTTTAATAAAGGACGGGTTAAATCTAAGATTCATGTAGACTAATCATTCAGTTTATTTTATTTTATTTTTGGTGGAGAAAAAAAAAAGTTTTATGTCACACATTGCCTATATTTCTCTTTAAAGATCAACTTATTAAATAATCTTGAAGTTGTTCATCTTCACAAGAAATACTGCAGTTAAAAAATTAATACAAAAAATAAATGAAAAACTTCGAGGATTAGTGGGAGTTGAATGAATTCAAAATTACCTTCATGAGAATTTTTTAACAGGTTCATAAACTTTGACTGTTTTTCTTTAATCAAAACGATAAAAATCTTATTACCACAACTACATGGTCAATTATGTTTGTTCCTTATTTTTTAAAAAAATTTAAATGTTGAAATTAATACTTACAAAAATTATTTCATTACCCCTCATTTTATTTTGAATATAGAATTTACAGTCATATTAGATAATAGGTATACATATTTTCAATATCATGGAGTATCATAATATTACGAGAAAGGACAGAGAAATAATACTGTACAAAAATATATTAATCGTTGAAGAAATAAAATACAAAGCAGAGAAATAATTTGTTACAAGCAAAGCTACGAAAATTGAAAGGAACATAAGTAGAAACAATCACATACTAATTATAGAAAATATTTTGGAAAATTCTTAGCCTGTCACAGTTGTTTGAGGCATCAGATCTTCCAATGTTATTGCGGAGAATGACTTTGGCAGCGGAGGCCATTGAGCTATGAGCTTCGAAGCTACTTGTCGCATGGTTGGCCTAGATTGGGGATTGGCAAGCAAGCATGCAAATGCTATTTTGATAATGGAGACCACACCTTCTGCAACTCCATTTTCAGGAAGTGGGATACGTTGGTCTATCACATCCTTCAACAACGTCTGCTGGTTGATTTGAGAGAACGATGAGGAGGAAAAAGCAGATGCAGAAAGAGATGAGATGAGATCACCCGGATGCATTCCCATTATTACTTCCATTGTGACCACTCCAAAGCTGTAGACATCGCACTTCTCGTTCACTCTCATTGTGTAAGCTAGCTCTGCAAATATTCTGGTCATTTTTTCATAGTACTGGCTGTATTG
Organism: Populus alba x Populus glandulosa; assembly: GCA_033617975.1. Classification (NCBI taxonomy): domain Eukaryota; kingdom Viridiplantae; phylum Streptophyta; class Magnoliopsida; order Malpighiales; family Salicaceae; genus Populus; species Populus alba x Populus glandulosa. The sequence goes on along the minus strand of CM066155.1, from coordinate 2,353,798 downwards.
ATCTGCTATAAACAGAAATTTAACAATTGATATATATATATATATATATATATATATATATATATATATGTTAAGAATGAAATCAAGTATGTACCTGGAGCTGTGTATCCGAAGGTGCCAGCAAATGAGGTCCAGTTGGTCGAGTCAGGCATCAAGAGTCGAGCTGTCCCAAAATCCGAAACATGAGCCTCGTATTCCGAATCTAAAAGAACATTGCTGCTGGAAATGTCTCGATGAATGATTGGAGGCGAGCAATCATGGTGCAAATAGGATAATGCATTGGCCACTCCTTTAACAACATTAAGCCTTCTATTCCAATCCAAGCCCATTGCCTGTTCTTCGCTAGATAAATTCATCTTCAAACTTCCCCTTTCTATGAACTCGTAAACTAAAAAAGAGTGCTCTATTAATGTACAAAATCCATATAACGTCACAATATTCCGATGTCGAATATCTATTAACATGCGAATCTCATTTCTAAAAGTTTTCAAATCTACAAGCTCGCCCTCTCTGGATGGGTGAAGTTTCTTCACGGCAACGACCTGACCTGTTGGCAATATGGCTCGATAAACAATTCCGTATCCCCCTTTCCCTATATAATTATTGGAGTTGAAATTATTAGTGGCCTGGATGATAGTTTCATGTAGGATCTCCTCCTCATAGCCCCATACTGCAAAACTGAGTGGACTTTGTCGCTCTCCTAAAAAGGAGATTCTTTCTCTACTTGTTTGGTGGCGAAAGTATAAACATCCAACCATGGTAAGTAGTAGAAGTAGACTGCCCAGGAGAGGAAAAAGAATCAAAATGACAATCTTGTTGCTCTTTCTCCTGCTTGTAAGAAGAGTACAAGGCTTTAGACCACTGTCATTTCCACAGAGACCACTATTATTCATAAAAGCTTCAAATGGAGCTTCAATGAAGACTTTGATTTTGGGGATAGGGCCCTCTAGTTCATTGTAGGAGATGTCTACAGTTGTCAAGCTCACCAAATCTACAAAAGCAGTTGGAATCAAACCGGAAAGTTTGTTGTGAGAGAGGTTCATCGTTTCTAACCGTTTTAATTGCCCAATTTCTGATGGTATCTCTCCTGCCAGTAGATTCCCACTGAGATCTAGATCTTCAAGAAAATGCAGGAAGCCTATCTCAGATGGGATGCTCCCTATGAACTTATTATGGCTCAAGTTCAACTGTGATAATTTTGAGCACTCTCCCAGTTGTTTTGGGATTGATCCACCAAGGTTATTAGAAGCTAAATTAAGGTATTCAAGTTGAGATAGCATTTGGATTTCAAAGGGAACGACACCAGAAAGATGGTTGCTATGAAGAGCAAGGTTGAACAATGCCTTCAACTGCCCCAATTCTTTTGGAATTGTCCCCTTCAGGAGATTTGACGAGAGATCAATGACTTGTAGCCCAGTAGCCTTTCCAAGCTCTGATGGTATCTCACCTGTGATATTATTGTTTGACAATTTTAGGCTCGTCAAGTTGTGAAAACCTCCCCATTTCCACGTAAGCTCACCATACAAATCATTGTGACTTAGGTCCATATAGTTCAAGTTTGGGTAGAGGCCGAAATCTTCAGAAATATTCCCCGTCAATTGGTTCCAATCAAGCCTAACTCTAAATAGACGAGTACAATTTCGCAAGCTTTTAGGGATTGGACCAGAAAAATAATTGTAGGCGGCTGAAAAATATACAAGCAACCCACCCAGGCACAAGTCTCGTGGTAAATGGCCAGTGAAATTGTTTGAAAACAATTGCAAATGCATCAAATGTGTGAGATTATTCATCTCGGGGGGTAGAGAACCATTGAGATTATTAGTGTGCAAAGTCAATTCAACAAGGGATTCAAGGTGTCCTATTTCCCGAGGAACAGATCCAGATAAATTATTCATGTGCAGATAAAGGCTAGTAAGCATAGTCATGTTTCCAATAGAAGAAGGAATGGAACCAGCGAGTTTGTTATCAAAAAGAGAAAGAATTGATAAGTTTCTCAGATTTCCGATAGAAGAAGGGATCCTACCAGTTAAATCATTGTTCGACAATTCAAGGTCACTAAGAGACTGTAGTGATCCAATCTCTGGAGGTATCAAGCCAGAGAGTTTGTTACCCCATAGATAGAGAACATATAAGTTTCTTAGATTTCCAATAGAAGAAGGGATACTACCAGTTAAATCATTGATCGACAATTCAAGGTCACTAAGAGACTGAAGTGATCCAATCTCTGGAGGTATCAAGCCAAAGAGTTTGTTATCCCGTAGATAGAGAATGGATAGGTGTTTCAGAGTTCCAATAGAGGTTGGGATCAAACCGGTGAGATTATTTTCACAAAGATACAAAAAGTGAAGACTCGTTAACAATCCTATCTCAAGTGGAATATTTCCTGTGAAATGATTTTCACACAAGTCTAAATTGGTGATTTTGGTCAGGTTACTAATGTGGGATGGAATAGTTCCATAGAGTGAATTGTTCCAGAGATTGAGAGTGAGAAGATTGGGGAAGGATGAGAAGTTGAAACTTTGAAGCGTACCTCTCAGACCAAAGTGTGGAAGGATGAAATTCGCGACACTTCCAGAATTGTCACAAGTGATTCCAAGCCACTTGCAAGGGCTGCTGCCAACCCAAGAAGACAGGACAGCTTGGCTGTGGTTGTCATCAAGACTTGCTTTCCATTTTAGGAGAGCCTCCGCTTCTTTATTACCTTCAGTAGCTACATATTTGGCAGCACCAAATGAAGTTGCAGAGGAATTAGGAGGAAAGGCAAAGAAAGAAGGAAAGCACATTAGAAGGAGAAAAAAAAGGACTTGGAGAAACATTGAGACTGGTTTCTGTAGGAAGGACATCATGTCGAAGGGATATGGTTTGCTATGGAAGATGAAGATCCTAGGCTCCAATGATAGGTATTTATAGAAAAAAAGAAATGGAATATTTGTTGGAATTTTTAATTACAAAATTTCCTATTAATCTTTGTTCTTATTTTACAGACTTTGACATACATACGTCAACAACAGTGACATCAGTTTTTATTGGGTGGAAGATTTGGTAAATCTTGGAAAATTCATTTCCAAGTCCTATAATTTCTAAAGATGCTTAATTGTTGGCCCATTTGTTCAAAATCCATAGCTCATTTCTAAACTAAATAAAAAAATAAAAATAACTAGGAAAAAAATATTTTGTTTTTTAAAATCTTTTGAATCAGTTTTCTCTCCTTTAATTGAATCGGTGAACAAATCAAAATCTTTCATTAATCGCGGGCTCTCTGAATTAATTGGAATTGCAAGGTAGAGGAGTCTTTCGTTCTGAAATTTCTAAATATTCTTTGTTCTACCTTTCCAAATCATAGGACTCCCTATTAATTGGAAAGTACTATGCATATTGGGGGTCATCGTTCCACATTTGACTTGTCCAAAGATTCATGATGTATCTTTTTAACTGCCTTTAGCGCAAGAAAGCAGCTCTGGAGTTGGACAAACCAAATTGCTATAATATAGAAATTCACATGGATTATATACCATATGAATTGCTATAATATTTAATGTTGCCTTTGCAAATTGCTAGTGAGTATGTCAGTATTTTTATGCCTTTCACGCAGCTTATGATTATTTTCACATGGATAAAAATGCATAAAACAAAATTTCTACCTTCTCCTCAATTTCTAACCAAGTCTGTAATGTGGCAAATTTAAAAGACTAACTCTTCGCACCAGAATTATGTAATGTTGAATACCTCTCATTAACAACAATCCATCTCGTAAATGCTCGATTGCCTTAGAAATATCTATCATTTATTTTTCTTCCTTCACAATTAATGCGTGATTCTGTCTACTTTTTCACTTAGCTGCTTACTTCTCACGCTCTAAATTGGTTACAGTAGGGAAATAATTTCCCTCTGCTTTATAAGCTTTGATATTTTTCAAACGTATACAAATGATCTCTAAACATGTGCTTAACATCAAAGTCATACAAACAAGTCCTACTAAATATAAAATTACAAGAATCCATTTCTACTGCATCATTTTATATCTCTTCTCTATATATATTTTACAATGAAAAAAAAAAAACATTTCATAATATTATTGTGTTACAATCCATCATCAGTAGTCTCTTTTTCTTTCTTTCCTCTAATTTCGAACCATAAACTCTTTTTTATTTCTTTTTTCATTATCAACATAATTAAATTAAATATAAAAAATTATTTTTTCTGAAAATATAATTTTGAAAACACATAGAGAAATTAAAGGTAAAAAAGGTGTTCTAACACCATGCATGTCTTACATTGACTCGTTGACTCAGAAAATCTTCACGAGGGTGTAACTTTCTAGAATTTATAAACTGACAAGCTATGCCTGTGATATCATGGTGGATCTGATGTAAGTTGTTTTCATGCTTCGCAAGGTTGAATAGTCTTAGAGTAATATAAAATTATTTTTTAAAATTCACATGATAGCTTAAATATCTTGATTGAAATGATTATTTAATATAATATTAGAATTTTAATAATCGAATAATAATTATGAGTTTGAATTTTAATATTTTTATTCTAATTAATAAAATTAAAGATAAAATAATGTTGATATATATAGGTTTTAAATCTAAAAGTTTTTTATTAAAAAAATTATATTAAAAAATAATATAAAATTATTCTAAAAAAAAACACAACTATTGTTGCATCAGTCAAGAAATGTCACAACTAGCTTCTCATGTTAATTAATTGCTCAATTATAGTAGGTCCACAACATTATTCCATGAAAGCCTCACGGACCAATAACCTGTTTATCGTGCCCATTGGGTTCAAACTTACTAATGGACTTGAAAGCATTATTCCATGAAAGCATCATGAAGTTGGAAGTTCAACAGCTAGTGAACTCCCTTGGCCCCAGATTGTGCCATGGGGTTTCAGGAAGTCATGTTCTCTTTTGTTTTTTCCTTGGTCTAGTGGACGGAACGGGTCATATATAGCAAATCAAAAGTTCAGAATATCAGAAATTTGTTGCTTGTCTTTATTCTCCAATTTATATAGGCCATAAATTTATCAAAACTACCTGGTCATGATTTTGATTGCTTTGTTCTTTTCAATATATTCTGGATGATTATTCAAAATAAATAAATTGACTGCTTGTGTCCGTTTGTAATCAACCTTTTATCGTGGTCGAATGGTCCGAAGTAGAGCTTTTCTTTGCTTAATGAATCCGTCATGAATGGTCACAAACTGTCACATTGTAGTATGTGGACTCTCTGTATAATTGCTTTCATGGTACATTTACGTGATCATGCAATGAAAGCTTCACTAACCAATAAACTGTTATCGTGCTCGTTAGGGTTGAATTTTCAAATGGACTGATGCATCATGAAGTTGGGATTTCTGCAGTTAGTATACTCACTTGGATTATTGGATATAGATTAAGATATGGTGTCTCATTATACAACTTGTTTCCCTGCCGCTACTTGTGGCTGATAATTATTTGTCAAGGCTTTGTAAACAATAAACATGAAGTCTGCTTTTTAATGTATTTTGAGTTTATTGAAAGTTATTTTTATGAGTTTAACATTTTTAATAGACTTTCTTTATTAATCGCTAAAAGATAAGAATTTTTATATTTTATATTTTAGATTTTATTTTTTGTGATAGGATTTTAACTGTATTATAATTTTAAAATTTAAATATGCGATGAATCAAAGTTAAAGTACATATATTAAGTTTTTTTAGAAAAGAAATATGAAAAGAAATTTGAGTTTTCTTTTACCTCTAATCAGAAATTTGATACTTGTCTTTATTCTCCAATTTATATAAGCCATAAATTTATCATAAATACCTGGTCATGATTTTGATTGCTTTGTTATTTTCAATATATTCTGGATGATTATTCAAAAAAAAAAAATTGAATTTGATTGCTATTATGTCCGTTTGTAATCAACCTTTTATCGTGATCGAATGGTCCGAAGTAGAGCTTTTCTTTGCTTAATGAGTCCGTCATGAATTGTCACAAACTGTCACATTGCAGGATGTGGACTACTCTCTGTATAATTGCTTTATGGTACGTTTACGTGATCATGCAATGAAAGCTTCACCAACCAATGAACTGTTATTGTGTTCGTTAGGGTTGAATTTTCAAATGGACTGATGCATCATGAAGTTGGGATTTATGTTGTTAGTATACTGATCACTTGGATATAGATTATGATATGGTGTCTCATTATACAACTTGTTTCATTTTTATGAGTTTTACATGCTAAGAGATTTTGTAATTAATTGCTAAAAAATAACAATTTTTATATTTTATGTTTCAAACCTTGCTTCTTGTGATAGCTTTTTCACTGTGTTATAATTTCAAAATACAAATATATGCTGAATCAAAGTTAAAGTACACATATCAAGCTTTTTATGAAGGTATTATGAAAACAAATCCAAGTTTGTTTAAACCTCTAATCAGACCTGCAAAATTAGATATGTGTACACATCCAAGACTTCAACTTTTATTAAGAATACCAAGTCAGATAAAATCAATTTGAAGAAGGAAATCCAGATGCAATCTAAAGGACGAGATTGGTCTCTTGATCTGATGAGAAAACTAACAGTGTCGAACATCCCACTATAGCTGATAGTCTAATATGGAAATAATAGGTCTTAGGATCCAAAAAAACATGCAAATCAATCCTATAACATTCCATGAATAAGATAATACAGTTGAAATGATCGGATATTATAAGAAACTAAGTCAAAAACAAAATCTAAGTTACAATATATTCTAAATCTCAGCTTCGCCTAACAATAACCTATTTATGGTGCCCATTGGAGTTGAAATTACTAATTGACTGAAATCCTCAGTAAAATCAAGCTGAAATTATACTTGCAACAAAATTTTCTGATTTGACACTACAGATTTAAATGAGTATATCTTGAGTTTTAGACATCAAAATCATACGATTCTAAAATCCAAAATCCTCTACACATCTAAAACTACATCTTTTATGAAGAATATCAGGTTAGATAAAATCATTTTAAAGGTAAAAATCCAAACATAATATGAAAGACGAGATTAATCTCTTATCTGATGATAAAACCAATGATGTTTGGTATCCCACTATAACTGAGAGTCTGATATAAAAGTAGTGAGTCCAATTCAAGCCTATATATATATAAAAAAAATTGTGATGAATCCTATGCCACAAAATGTGATGATTTGTAATTGTTGATCCCCTAAATTTTCATCTCACTAAAATGAAAAATATATGAATCACTTTTTAAAGGTGGCATATCTCATATCTCTTATCCAATTAGGTTAGGTATCACAATACGTGGTGGCATCAAACACAACCATATAACTAGCCATGAAGTACACTCCTTTAGCTAGCCACATAGTGGACATCAGGAAGTCATATTCTCTTTGATTTTCCTCTAGTCCAGATGGAACGGACCACAGCCACTCAAAAGTTGAGATTAATCCTACGGCCTTAATGAGTTTCTCGACGAAGTTTACAGGATCAATGCCTCTCTCACTAATCAATTTGATTTTGCAGAGGATTCATGAAAGTAGACACTGTTCAGGACAATATATTATAAAAAACACGGACACAAGTCAGTTTACAGCCGTTATTTTAAATATTCATTCAAATATTATTTAGCCGAGGACTATTTATTGGATACATATATATATATAAATCGCAAAAGAATTTCGAGTAGAATTTAATAATATATACTAACTACTGAATTTAAAAAATATATATATATTCTTTCTTTTAAAATATCTTGATTCAGTTATTTTGGTATGTTTTTATTTTAGTAATTTTTCTTTTTTTAAAAGAATCTCATATAAATTCATCAATTATATTAAAGAAATAAATAGATAGATGGGATATGGGAGTATATTTGTTATTCTTGAAAAAAATACATTTCAAAGCAATATCTTAAAAAATATATATTTTAATACACTCATTTAACATTGTTCAAAATTAATATATAAAAGTTGAAGGAACATGTTAGATTAGAGTAGATAGATGTTTATTTTTGTGATTCAAATCATATTTTATGTATTTAAAAAAAACATTTTTGATTGAAAATAATATATTTTTTTAAGAAAATAATATCTTTACTTATTTTTAAATAAAAAAATACTTTAAAAAATAATAACTTTCATCCTCCCCAAAGAAAAGCTAAGCTAAGCAAAAATCCTTGACGAGGCAGATCATTAGTGGCTACCAGTACCGGAGAAATGACACCTCCATGGACTGACTAACTGATTCCATTCCATGTCTGTTACAAAAATGGCGGGAATATGCTCTCTGAATCCAACAACCTTAATGACTTTTAAGGTAACAAAGCAAGGGACCCGCCCTTCAAATTATTCATTCTGTCGAAGTTTCAATTTTCAAGTTGAATTTCTCTCTTCTTTCTAGCCAATTGACTAGCATTAATTTTGCAGAGAATTCATGGAATTAGATGATGCTCAGGAGCAACAGATAATGAAAAGAAGAGCCAAACTAGAACTAAAATCACCCCACATATTTTGAAACTGGCTGTAAGTGGGGTCACAGAGCTCTTAAGGGTTTTCTCCTTCTCGGGCAAAGAGAGGTATCTTCCTTATTATTCTCCCTCTTCAATTGCGTTTTCTGCGTGTTTCTTGGGAAGATGTCCGGAAACAAACAAAATGAAACAAATTAGAGTTTTGTTTCTTGTAATGAGGTGTAATTTTCGTGGATTTTTAGGGATTATGCTGTGATCTGAAACAAACAAAATGAAGATGTCCGGAAATTCACATCAATAAAACAGGACTAGAAGGACTAAAGCAGTGCAGACATGTTCATCATAATTAGGAATTCATTTGATATGCAGCTCAGAAAGTGATAACAGTAAAGGCATACAGCTTACAATATGGTGGTTTCCAGGTGCGCAAATGTGCCAGTTTAATTTATGGTATTCCAATTTGTATAAAATTTTTATGTCCTCTATTTAAGGAGACAAACTAAAAGTCACTCTGGTTTTGCCAAGCGTAGAGCTCACTGGAGTCCAGGAGGAGATAGTGGTCCCAGTCAAACTAATGAAAATAATGAACCGATGGAGCGTCGAATTAGTTTATTTTCTGTAGGAAAAGGACGCAAAGAATTCAGGCTGACAAAATACAGAGAACATGTGAGCAAGATTTCGATACATTATCCTAGTTATCAGGTAATATTTCATTTAATGCAAGCATCTTACCTCATCACATGAATAACTTTCGCCAGCTCCTTTCTTTAACTTGTAACACAACGAATATGAACTCTGATTCCTTGAAGGTCATCGAGACCTATTAATTGGATGAGACCTGAACACACAGAATGAACAAGGACAGGGGAAGGGATGGTATGATATTGTCAGCATGATGGCGAACAGTTCTTTAGCTGTCACCAAACTATTCAACTTCTGGCTTCTTTACTATCATATGGACTCCACACTTTTGTACTTCAAAAGAATGTTTTACTTCAACAGATAGCTCCAATTGCTCTCCAGCTTTCATTGCATTCGGAGGAAGTGCAGCCAATGATATGTGGTTTACCCAAGAACACTGGTTGCTTGAATTTGTGCTCATCGTAAACAACATTATTGATCTTTTAAACAATTGAACACCGTTGCTCTTATTTCTTATAACAGCCTCTCCCCGCAGATAAGCAGATATGTTTCCATCGATGGCGCAGACAACCCAAGCAACCAGCCCTTGGATTTTATTACCATCTGAACCTGGAGGTACATGAAATGATAATGAAGATCCTTCTGCTCGATTGCTGAACAATTCTGGCATCTCACCGTCAGCAATGACAATGTCATACTCTTCACCCTTGCATAATGCCTGTTTTAAGGAAAGCTAAAACTTTAGACCTAATCAACATTCATATGCGTGAGACTTGTGTGTGTGTGTGTGTGTCTCCAACGCCGAACAATTAATAGCATCCAGTTCCATTAAACTTGATGAGAGCTCCGGAACTGATAGAAGATTTGTACAGTCCTTAACCAGTAAATACTTAAGCTTGGGAAGGAGGCCAATGCCAGAAGGCAGATTGAAGAATTTGTTTCCGGACAAATTCAATTCTTGGAGAGAGGACAAACTCCCGAGATCTATGGAAATCTCACCTTCAGATAATCCACGATAACTAAGATCTAGTCCTCTCAATAGGCTTAAACTATTAAGAGAAGCTGGCAGCAAAACTTTGGAGGTTGAACTCGTTGGTGAAAGCCATGATGAAATTAGTGAAAGCCAAGAAGTAAACGGTGAGTCTTGCTTGCTATTGCATCCACTCAATGATAACTTTCTGAGTCTCTTCAATTGTCCAACTGATGAGGGAAGTTGCCTTATTGCAGTTTCATCAGCTAGCAGCTCAGTTAAGGATTCCATTCCACTCAAGTGCTCTGGTAAATTCTCTAGCCTCGAGCACATGCTAATGTCTAGAGTTTCAAGAGATTTCAAGTTGCAAATGCTTTCTGGAAGATTATTTAGGCTGTAACATCCTTTCAAACTCAAGTGAACAAGTTCCTTCAAATGTCCAGCAGACTGGTGCACCTCAGCTAAATTTCTGCAATCTTCAAGTATTAGTCTCTCAAGTCTAAAGACATCTAGGAAGTCTGGTGTTTTAGCAAACTTAGAATTGCTGAGATTGAGGATTTTCAGACTGTTGAGAGACTGTCAAAACAGTGAGGAAAATGAGAAAGAATTAACAATGAAAAAAAAATGTTGTTTAAGTAATTTAAGCTGCATGAGGAATAATTTTGTGGGGGCATGCTACATAGTCTGTACCTTCAGTTCTTTGATGTTACTGTACTGCATATCAAGAACAACTAGAGAGTGCAGGTGAAATTTAGGTGGAAAAGATCTCAAAGAGCATCCATGCCAACAAAGCCATATAATCCCTTTGGGAAGATGTCTGTAGGATCCTTTGAGACGAACTCCATTGATTTGGAGTAAATTCAAATTTTTCATTTTTCCAAATGATTCTGTTCTTAAAGGTTCAGCATTTAAAGTTTGAACATCTAGCACAAGACCCCCCACCGTTTCTGTTCCCTGAGAAAAGCAAGAAACTTCAGTAGAACGACATATATCATGGTTTGGAAGTAGACCTATGCAAAATTATTTGAAAACAAGCTCAACAGGAAATACATATAAGACTTTGTGATTTTGCGCACAAGACTACAGCAATGCATCTTACCATGTTCATTTTGAGCACTTTCCCTGCGTCCTCATGAAGCCAAATTCTGCTGCGTTTTCCAAGATCTAGGGGACTTATTTGATAAACTATCATTCTTCCCATGTCTCTTAATAGATCATGCATCCTTAATTGATTCTGTAAATTAACTTCTAAGAGAGACCTTTCAACAAGAATTGTTAAATTGCTTTCTTGATTGAAACCAAATCGGGCATGTAGTATGGTTGACACATATTCTTTGTTTCTGCCAACGAAGAAACATGCAATATCAAGGAATATATTTTTTAGTATATCATCATCCAGTGTGTCATAACTTATCATAAGCGCTGCCTGGACATTACTATCTGGAATTCTTCGCAGTTTTTCAATAGCACTTCTCCATGCAGATATGTGTTTTCCGAACAAAGAAGCACCCAAAACTTCAAGAGCTAAAGGAAGCCCACCAGCACACTTTAATACATCATTGGAAAGCTCAGCATAATCATCCGGTGGATGGATCGTCCTAAAGGCATTCCTACTGAAAAGCTGAAGGGACTCATCTTGTGTCAACAGTTTAGCCTCATATTTTACATGCACTGCAAATCGAGTAAGCAAATGCTCATTTCTAGATGTAACAATTATTACACTTCCAGGACCAAACCTATTTTCTCCCACCAATGCTTTAACTTGATACTCGTTATCCACATCATCAAGAACAACAAGAACTCTTTTGTAACAGAGTCTTTCTGTGATTAAATTCATTCCCCTGTCTACATTATTGATCCTAACAATATTTTCTGTTTTCAAAGTATCACAAAGCAGCTGGTTTTGTAACCCAACCAAACCATTGAGGGCTTTTGAATGTTCACTAACGTTAGAAAGAAAACTACATCCCTCAAATTCACGGAAGAGCCGATTAAATACAACTTTTGCTAGAGTTGTCTTACCTATCCCGCCCATTCCATGTATGCCCACGATGCGACTTTCATCTGTAACAATTCCTAGTAGGGCAATAATATTATCAACGTGAGAATCAATACCCACAAGGTGCTCAGGATGATTTAGACATTTAGGATCCAATTTAGCCAACACATCTTGCACAATATTTCGGATAAAATCTGATTCGTGCCTGTTCATATAAAAAAGAAGAAGGAAAAAAAAAGTTGGTCCCTCCAATTAGATATTGGAAATCAAAGCTAACAAGTAATTAAGTATTGTCTAGGGATAGACTATATCAGGCTTGGATTGGTAAAAACTGACTTGTTGTTGAAAGAAAAGACATACCGATTTGCCATAGTATTGAGATCCCACCCAGAGATAGTTGAAGCCTCTCTTAGAGCTTTTCTCCACCTGTTGACCTTCTCCATGTCTTCCTTAAAAAATTGTTCTTGCATTCGAAAAGCTTCTGCAAAACTCCTTTTCTGCTTTCGAACATCAGACGGATCAATATCGTAAAATACAGGAAGAACAACTTGATCTTTTGTATTTCTGCACTCCATAATATTTGCCAGCTCTTCAAGACACCATGTGGAAGTAGCATAGCCCTTGGAGAAAACCACTATAGAAATCTTGGATCCATGAATTGCTTCGAGGAGTTGTGAGGAGATTTCTTCCCCTCTAGGAAGCTCATCATCTCGAAATGTGTGGACTCCTGCTTGGACTAAAGCATTATATAGATGATCAGTAAAATTCCTGCGAGTATCTTCTCCTCTAAAACTCAGAAAGACATCATGCGTTTTTCTGGGCAGAGAGGAGGAAGAGGATGAAGAAGAGGAGCCGGTCTCAAAGAACGAAGAAGAAGAGGAGGAAGAGCCGGTCTCAAAGAACATGGAAGCCATATTAAGACACGGTACAGCAATTTGTGTAACGACTTGGAAAGGTTGGTTGAAGAGTAAAGGGATGGTTCAGGTTACTGGTTATATATTCTCTTACAATTAACAGCAAAGCAAGGCATGTGAAGACTTTGGCGAAGACTACACGAGTAAACTAGAATATTATATTATATGAAGGAAGTTTCGTGGAGAATTAAAAATGTAAATTAGAATATTATATTATGTAGAAGAACTTTCATGGAAACTGAGGATCAGGAAGTTATCATTTTCACATCTATAGTCAGTCAATGTTATGCCCTAAAGGACTTGAGGGACCAAAAGTATATATCAATTGAATTTGAAATCGTATTTGACTTTTTCTAAAGCAACATGGGATCAAATCTACCTAATCTTGAAGAAGAAAACAGAAAGAAACTTAAGACAAGATTAATTACTTAAAAGAGATTACATGTATGTAATTAATCTCGATTGAGTCAGCCTATTGGTTATTACCCCTAAAGAGGTTTATGCAAAAGATTCTCTTACTTGTAAATTGAGCAGTAAAATTTAGCCAGCTATTTATAGTTACAGAAAACTTATGCATATTTATATTCAAATTAAAAGAGTTTTTCTTTGTAGAAAAAAGAGTTGATATTCAAATCATATTCTTCATTCTTCAATTTATAAATAACTTTATAACCATTTAATTGGATTTGGTAAATATATTTAGATTCTAATATTATAAGAAAGTAAATAAAATTCAGAATGAGTTTCACAAGTTAATTAAAATTGACTTAAATCGAAGATAATATGTTTAATGCGTATGGACCAGCAACACTTCTATTTCGATGCACTCAAAGCTTAAATATTAAAAATAATTATGTATATTGAAATGCAGAATTTACACTCATGTTAGAGAATAGGGATACATATTTTCAATATAATGAAGCACGTAATATTACGAGAGAAGATAGTACACTTAAGATTAAATGGTTATTAACTTATAATAATACCGACCATACATGGCAAGCCATGTTAAAGACTAAAAAATTATTTTTTGAAATCTCATTTAATAATTTAAGTTTTTAGGTTGAGATAATTTTTAGACATGGTATTAGAGCCTTGATGACCAAGTACTCACGAGTTCGAATCTCTCCATCCTTATTTATTTGATAAAAATTAAACACAAGATAAAATAAATCTATGCAAGTTTCAAACCCAAAAAATTTTCACTTGAAGGGTGTGTTATAGAATAATAAATTATTTCCTAGAATCTCATCTAATAATTTAAATTTTTAGATTGAGATAATTTTTTGACATCCAGCATATAACCAAGAGGCTGGAATAAAAGGAAAATCGGTCATGGTGACAAATGATACGTAGATTTTAGCATAGTTATGAAATTAGAAAAGGAATTGGGTATTGAATTACGAATTCCATCTATATTAATGATTTTTATTAAAATAATTGTTGCTTATGCCGACGCGGTGGGATAATATCTTTCATTTTTATTTATTGATTTGAAAGTTGACATATACTATTTAATTCAAGGTTATTAGAAAATTTAACTTTATTGATGTTGTCAAAAATTCAAATTGTCGACAACTACCGACAGTATCTCGGCGGGTCGCTTACAGAGAGGTAGAGTCAACTGACCACATGTCAAAGATGGCGTCTACCTTGCTTTCATCGAAATCCCCGACTTTAGAGAGTCGTTCTAAAGGTTGATTTGTATTATTTAGTTGGCTACAATCCTATTCTTTATTTCTCTCACAACTACCCTTTCACTCACACGATTAAAGTATTGGTTCAAGTCTATTTTTAATTTAGATTGGTAAATTAATTGGTTAGATGTTGAGTTGGATTTACTCGATCACGAATTTGAATTTTTTTAAAATTATTAGAAATTTATATAATTATTAATTTTAAAAATCATAAGATTATTTAAGATACGTGTAAGCAAACTTGAACCTTCATATTAATAAAAAAAAGTATTGATCCGACCATTACCATTAAAAAAAATTAAAAATGTTATCATTACATAATTTTAGTGGGAGGTTGTAAACCCCGATTTGAAGATGATAAATATGTATTGATAATGTAATTTTTAATTAAAAAATAATAAATTTTAAAAAAAATTATTGTGATTTAGAATAAAAATCTCTTGTAAATTAATTTAAAATTCAAATGAAATAAAATAAGAAAATTGGTGCACAAAATGTTAAATGGTAATAAATCGCATAACCTTATTGTAAAGGAATAATTTTTGTAAATTTAGAGTAAGGATGTTTAGAAAAATACAAGGAAATCTCAAACAAATTAATATATAATTATACATAATTAACACTAATTGTTGGTATAAATTAGATGTGTTATCATGCAGTTTTTATTCCAAAGAAAAGGAAGTACAAGGGAAACATTTTTTTTTTATCATGAACAGGGACTATTTAAATAAATATAGCAACAACCTAATCAAGTATTACTATATTTATTTTGTAATTAAATTAAAAGTTTCACTATTTGTGAAAAAATAGTCAATAAATTAAAAGGTGTTTGGATTGAGAAAAATTAAAGTCCACACGTCATCACATGCACATTAGATTTGCATTCGTGAGTTAGTTGCATAATGTCCTCAATGCGGCGGAGTTGACGGGCCGGCGCCGACCCCACATTCTCTCTCCTAGCACCATTCATGTTAACATATAACCCCTTCATGAATATAAAGTTGATATTCAGATTTATTGTATTATTTTTTGAAATAATATTTTATTTTTATTTTTAAAAAAATTTAATTTTAATATTAAAATGATATAAAAAATCATTTAAAATTAAAAAATTAAGAATTCTCAAAAACACTTTTTATTTGAAAATACCATACACTCATCTCGCCTAACATTCATCAATTAAGTTTTTTTTTTCTTAGAAGCTGATAAAAGCTGTGCCAAACCCAATTTATTGATTAGGTTTGTATACACTATTATATAAAAGTCAGGCTCGCATAATTAAGTAACATGCATCAATGTTCACAAAACTTTTTTAAATTGATAACTATTTATTTATCTAATTATGTTCACAATTATTTATTTATTTATTTAAGAGCTCATATGGTAGCTTCCTATTAACCCAGTATAAAATGCATGCTTCGTGGATAAATTTAATAATTTAGTTTAAATTAAATTTTAAATTATAAATTAATCGATTCAATCAAGTAGATTTTGTGGTTAAATTAGAGAATTGATCAAGACTAAATTTGATTTTTAAATATTTTTTAAATGATATTATTATTATTATTATTTTTTTAAATCTTCAACCATATATTCTTATGGGTCCTTTTAATTTATGACCTTATTTGGCTTTAAAAATCGGAAGTTGGAGTCCAGCCTGCGAGGTGATTTCCAAGAAGGAATGAAAATTGAAAAGGTTGCTCATGTCTACAGGCCGTGAACTCGTGAAGTGTGGGGTGGGAGGAGGGCATTACCGTCAAGGTAAAAATCATTTAGGAGTTGTTTTTAGCGATACGTAGTTTCATGGAAGCATCTTATGAAGAAAACATCGCTTCGTGTACCTTAAAAATAGTGTGAACGTTATCATGTCGGTGAACAATTTTGGGCAAAGTTTAAGAACAGGTTGATTAATTGAATCCAGCTGCTAAAAAGTTGTTTACAATTATTAGAATATTATACTCTTGTTTATCTTGACTTGAATCTAACCTAGTCTTCAACTCCCTCAGTTTTTCTGAGGCTTGATTTGTGTTATGAATTATCTAAATTTAATAATAGTTTAAATCACTAAATGAAATTTTATAATATAATTTATATTATTTTTTAATAATATAAAAAGAACAAAAACACATTAAAATCATGAATTTAAAATGCATGTTATAATTTTTTATAAAAACAATATTAATTATGTAGGTTGATCCAATGTGTTTTTTATATGAAAAATCAACAATATCATTTGAAAAGCCTATATAATAATTCAATTAAATAAATTAAAAACCATATATATATTTTTGGTTATATTCACCAATCTTTTTTATTTATGTGAACTAACCGGAGCTCATATGGTAGCTTCCTATTAACCCAATATAATTTAATTGACGCAGTCAACCATATATTCTTATGGTTTTTTTTTTAGTACCTTATTTGGCTTTAAAAATCATGGGATAGAGTCCAACTTGCAAGGTGATTTTCAAGAAGGAATGAAAATTGGAAAGGTTGCTCATGTCTAGACGCCGTGAAGTGTGGGGTGGGAGTAGGACCTTAATTAACCGTCAAGGTAAAAATCATTTAGGAGTTGTTTTCAGCTGTACCGTACGTAGTTTCATGGAAGTATCTTTTAAAAGTATATTTATTTTTGTATTTTAAAAATATTTTTTAAAAAAATTGAATTGTTTTATTTTAAAAAAATTTAATTATTTTAATGTTTTCAGATCATGTTAATATGTTAATATTAAAAATAATTTTGATAAAACAAAAAAAAATATTTTGATATATTTCAAAATAAAAAATATTTATAAAACAATTGTTGTAGCATTTCCAAACACCCTTTAAAAAAAACATCACTGTGTGAACCAAAAAAAATAGTGTAGGTTTTATTATCTCTTCTCTTTGTATTTATTCTTTTTTCATTAAAATAGATCTAAAATAATAATTAATAGCATGTTAATTACAAAAACAGAAAGCAAATGACACCACCTGTTAATAAGAACAGCTAATTTTGAAGAAAAGCAAGATACAGATCAGAAAAACCAAAAGCAAGATACAAAAAGACCAAAAGCAAAGAAGAAAAACAAATTACAATTAAAAACAGAAAGCAGATAAAAATATATACAAAGCTAACAGATACAGATTAAAAATAAAAATTTAAAACCTTGTCGTGTTAATTGTTTCTTGTTACATCCACAGCATCATGCCATTAAAGCTTCACCAGCCAATAACCTGTTAATCGTGCTCACTGGGTTTGGACTTCATGAACATGGAAATTCAACAGTTGGTGAACTCCCTGGGCCCCAGATTGTGCCATGAAAGTCATGTTCTCTTCGGTTTTACTTTAGTCCAAAAGACGGAACGGACCCCAGCCAATGATCAAGAGTTAAAAAAATGTCGGAAATTTGTTGCCTTTTTACTTGTAAGCTTGCAACTTAGAATGCCTTTTTACTAAAGGTGACAGTACTTCTTCTAGCAATATCATTACATATGTTGAACAAGTGAAACTTTTATATAAAATAACCAAATGAATAGCAAATGTTGAGATGCTATCTGGGAAAATGGTAATCTTAAAGATTAAATTAAAAACAAAATCCAAAAACAAAATAGAATTCCCAACATCCAAGAAGGATCGATGAAGATAAAAAAACAAATAATTAAATATATCTTTAATTGTTAATTTTTGGTTTTGCCCACATATATATTAGATTATGTAGTTTGTTACAATTTTTTTTTTTTTAATAATTAATAAATTTTGATTAACACTGTGAATATATAATGAAATAAAATTCATTTGCCATTTTTTATTTTGATGAAAATGCCCTTTGAATTATCAAAGGAGAAAAAAACAAATGATTTCTCTGAGACTCGAGTATGCGCCAAATTAAATACTGATTGCCAAAAATTTATATTTAACCAAAAGGATTAAAAAAAAAACAACACAGCACATTGCCACCTATTACCTAGAATCTGGACAACAATGTGGTGGCAATACAATTAAGAAAGAATATTTTTGGCTTTTAAAACTTGTTTTCAATTTTTTTTTATATAAAATAATATATAAAACATTATAGAGACTTAAATAAAATTATTTTTAGCTGTAGAACACTAAAACAACTATTTTTAAATCCGAAACTCAACCTAATTCTCAAAATCTTTACTAGGCAAGATCTAGATATTTAGACATGATAAACCTAAATAATATCTTAATAGAACTCTGTCTAAACAAACTTTTTGACATCAATACTATTTTTTTTTTGTTGCTAGAATCTATTCTAATTAAGGATATTTATCGTCTTAACATCATTTTTCTCTGAATCTTTTTCATTCAAGTACTGAAGAATATTAAAAATAAATTTTAAAATTAAAATAAACTTATCTTATAAATATGAGATTGGACATTCATTTTCTTCGTGTTTTTGAATGTAGTACCATTCTTTGAATTCTTTGAATTCATTTAACTAATTGGTCTTTAATTAAAGCATATAAGAGCACAATTAAAAAAAAATTAAGGATGAAAAAAAATTGATACAAAGCATATCCTAGGTGTTCCAGTTTACGTGATAATTTTTTTATTTTTCTGAATGTTATGCTTCAAAGGAAAGAGGAATAATGGTACTGGCAAATTAATTAAAAACGTGAATTTTGATATCATTTCTGTTTTGGTTTTAAAAATATAAAATACCAACATTGGTCGTCAAAGATTTTCAAAAGCAAACAAAGTTGCTTTAAGAAAATTGGATTCTTACCGTTTTGATTAGTGGGTTCAAATGATAAACCTTAAAAACTGTGTTCCAACTTGGATTCTGCTGTTTTTGTGGTGAGTAGTTATGTTTTTTAAAAAAATTATAGTAATTTTTTATCTTAAATTAAATTAAATTTTTTTAATTATTTTAATATACTAATATAAAAAATAATTTTAAAAAATAAAAATATATACTATTTTAATATGTTTTCTTAAAAAAATCATTTTAAAAAACAAAAACAACCATCAAATTCTATATATCTATTTGAATACATTTTTGTCTGCGTTTCAGGTATATTTTTTGAAATGTATAATTTTTTTTTTATATTTGTTTGGGCTTAAACTGCAGTTTAGTGTATAAAAAAGCGGACCTCAGGGCCTGCTCGCCCCTGCTAAGTTACATTACTTTAATTAACTAACCGGAGAACCACACCCACAAGGAAATGAACAGAACCCATGAAAATGATAATGTAGATGATGTGGGTGACCAGCACAGCTCTTTACATTATATTGTTAGAAATAATGCAATTCAATGGTCTTCGTTGTTCCTAAAAGTGAAATTATTATTATTTTTTTAAAATATACAAGTTGTTCTTAACCGCTCTTTCAGTTAGTATTTGTAGGGTGTTCACGGTCGGTTCGGTCCGGTTTTCACCTAAAATTACAACCAAACCGAAAAATAATATTCTTTATATTAACAACCCGGACCGAACCGAGAACCGGTTCAAACCGAACCGGTTTTGTTCGGTTCGGGTAGGTTTTTTAGCAAAACAACCCAGAAAAACCGGATTGTTTTCTGGTAACAGTGATAACTATTGTTCACTCGCTTCCGCTTGAAAACTGCTTTGAGAGAGATAAAGAGAAGAAGATAGATGTGTTAGATGTTAGGTATTGGAGTTTTTGTGGGTGACTACGATATGATGCCGAGACAAGGTAGGGAAGGCAGTGGCAAGCAAAGAATGCTAACACCAAGAGAATGAGTTTGAAACTTTGAATCATGAGACAAGGTAGCTCTGGAGAGTGTAATAAAATCTACTGACAAAACCTTCCTCGTGTAGGGTCAACTGTTATGAATGTGAGCTCTAGTTGCCTGGATCTATTTCTTAGATCTATTTCTTAAAGCTTGGTGGGTTGGTCTCCAATCCTATCAAAGCAGTTCTATGGTAATAGAAAAACAGGATTGTTCTAGATATCCAGGAAGAAGAAGGTGAGGGGGGTGGGGTGGGGTGGGGTGGGGTGGGGTGGGGGAAAGGAAAATGGAAGCTAAGTGAAGGCTGGGAAAGGAGGGGGGGTAGGGAGACGGCTGAAACTGAAAAGGAGAAAAGTGATTTAGGGTTAGGGGTTGTTTTTTTATACTTTTTTTAAACCGGTTCGGTTTGGGTCGGTTTAATCGGTTTAAGCTATTTTAAACCAGAACCGAACCGGACCGGGTGGGTTTTTTTATTTTTTAATCGGTTTGTTCGGTTTTTTTTATCGGTTCGGTTTTTTCGGTTAATTTTTTCTCGGTTTTTTCGGTTTAATCGGTTGGTCGGTTTTTTTGAACACCCTAAGTATTTGTAACAGAATGCCAGCGTGAAAATAGTAGAATGAAAAATGTTGACTTAACCGATTTATGTCCTTCTCTCTCTTCTTTATTCCCTATCATCCAGTGTTTATGTTATTCATCGCCGTCGAGTTTATTGATCCCTGTGATTAGTAGACTCCATTGTAGCTTTTGAACATGGCTCCTGACACTAGATCTCAAGACATCAAAAAGCTGGAGAGCTCCCTTGAAGCTGTCATCAAGGATCAAGCATAAGATTATGAACAAATGATGAAAATGTTGGAGTCTTACAATCACAAACTGGCGACAACAAAAAGCAACCATGAAGCTAAGTTTAATGAACTCAGGGTCTCATTAGGGGAATAGCTTATCAACAAACATCCCTTTTTCAAACACTACAACTTTCCACAGGGGAGGCTAATACTACCCGAGACAAACAAACAACTCATAAGTTTCAATAACCTGATTACCTAGTGAAGGTGAGCACTCTCAGTTTAGGATGCACAAACCCATATGTGACTTTCCTAGCTTTGATGGGGAAGATGCCCGTAAGTGGTTGTATAGATGCAATCAACATTTTGATCATGAAAAAATTGGAGATTCTGAAAAACTCCCTTGATGGAATAGCATTATATTGGCACCAGAACTTTGAGGAGTTTGGGAGGCAAGAAGTAACGTTGGAAGGTTATGTAGAAGCTTTGTGTGCCAGATTTAGAGGCAAGAGTATAGTCATGTTCGAGCACTCTCCCAGTTGTTTTGGGATTGATCCACTAAGATTATTAGAAGCTAAATTAAGAGCACGAAGTTTAGATAGCATTTGGATTTCAACGGGAAGGACACCAAAAATATGGTTGTTATGAAGAGTAAGGTTGTACAACGCCTTCAACTGCACCAATTCTTTTGGAATTGTCCCCTTCAAGAGATTTGACGAGAGATCAATCAGTTGTAGACCAGTGGCCTCTCCAAGCTCTGATGGTATATATCTCACCGGTGATATTATTATTCGACAATTTTAGGCTCGCCAAGATATGAAAACCTCCCCATTTCCATGCAAGCTCACCAGACAAATCATTGTGACCCAGGTCCACATAGATCAGGTTTGGGTAGAGGCCAAAATCTTCAGAAATATTCCCTGTAAATTGGTTCCATTCAAGCCTAACTCTAAATAGCCTAACTGTAAAATTTACAAGTAACCCATCAAGGCACAAGTCTCGTTGTAAATGGCTAGTGAAATTGTTTGAAAACAATTGCAAACTCATCAAATGTGTGAGATTATTCATCTCGGGGGCAGAGAACCATTAAGATTATTGAAGGAAAATATCAATACAACAAGGGATTCGAGTTGTCCTATTTCTCGAGGAACAGATCCAGATAAATTATTCATGCCTAGATCAAGTTTAGTGAGGATAGTCATGTTACCAATATAAGAAGAAATGAAACCAAAGAATTTGTTACCTCCTAGATAAAGAATGGATAAGTGTTTCAAAGTTCCAATAAAAATTGAAATCAAATCGGTGAGATTATTTTCACTAAAACACAAGTTAATGAGCTAGTCATGTTCCTAGTAAAAAAAGGAATGGAACCAGAGAGTTTTTTTGAGAGATGGAAAGTGGATAAGGTTCTTGACAGTATGTCTATTTAGATCTTGCCGCAGACCATTTTCTTGCTGCTGAATGACCTTCTCTCTTGTTCTTATATGCTTTGTGTCTTTGTTTGTGGGCTGTAGACTTTTTGTTTTTGGATTTTACTCTTCTTTCCTGTTTTGGGTTACCGCCACTTCCTTTGTGGCCTTGTCTGGTTTTGGCTTGAACTAGAAAATTGCACCTTGTTCATCAAAAATGAAATAGAAAAGAAAAAACAAAATCTCAGTTTTGTTTGCATTTTATTCTCAAGCATAAGTTTTGGGATTGCGTTGGATATGATTCCATGAAAATCTCAACCCTACTCTCAATTGAAGATCCAGATAATTACTTAAAAGCAGGGGTTTTCACGTCAGATAATTACTGCACATCAACATTAAAAGGGCAAAAAATCATCATCCAACACACAAAAACATTAAACACCCATAACAAAGTCATCATTCAAAGCTCAAATCACACACAATGTCTTACTTTACTAACTCAAACCCATCCCCTGCTTCCTTCTCAACTTCACTCTTAGCAACCTCCATCTCTTCATCAAAGAAGATATCCCATTTCCCTTCCTACTTGATAAAAAAACTCAGTATCCTCAAAATACGCACATCCCCGGCCGGCGTAAACAAATAATCACCGACACCCGGATCCTATTTCGCTTTCCTACTCAAATTCCACACTCTTTTACTCCCTTTTAACACCACCAAATCATGCCCAAATCTATCAATAATCTCGATAGGGTCCAATTTTCTGTTCTTCACCAGACAGCAGAGCGCGAACGCTCTTGTATTTGCACTTTCCTCTTGTTGTATAGGATTAGAATCTTTTGCACCAATTATTGGCATTTCTCTGAGCGAAATGTTCAAGATGCATTCTATTTCTTCGCTCCATGTTGGTAGAGGAGGTGGGGTTGTGGCGGCGGTGGAGGAGACGGATGTTTCGGCCATTGGTGGTGGTGGTGGTGGAGATTTTTTTGGTGTCGTGAAGGAGACAGGACAGCGAAGAGTTACGAGTGGCAAGTGATCCTGTTGGAGGAGCATCACCTTAGACGTTAATAATAATTATAATAAAGGACGGGTTAAATCTAAGATTCATGTAGACTAATCATTCAGTTTATTTTATTTTATTTTTGGTGGAGAAAAAAAAAAGTTTTATGTCACACATTGCCTATATTTCTCTTTATAGATCAACTTATTAAATAATCTTGAAGTTGTTCATCTTCACAAGAAATACTGCAGTAAAAAAATTAATACAAAAAATAAATGAAAAACTTCGAGGATTAGTGGGAGTTGAATGAATTCAAAATTACCTTCATGAGAATTTTTTAACAGGTTCATAAACTTTGACTGTTTTTCTTTAATCAAAACGATAAAAATCTTATTACCACAACTACATGGTCAATTATGTTTGTTCCTTATTTTTTTAAAAAATTTATATGTTGAAATTAATACTTGCAAAAATTATTTCATTACCCCTCTTTTTTTTTTGAATGCAGAATTTACAGTCATATTAGATAATAGGTATACATATTTTCAATATCATGGAGTATCATAATATTACGAGAAAGGGCAGAAAAATACTACTGTACAAAAATATATTAATCTTTGAAGAAATAAAATACAAAGCAGAGAAATAATTTATTACAAGTAAAGCTACGAAAATTGAAAGGAACACAAGTAGAAACAATCACATACTAATTATAGAAAATCTTTTGGAAAATTCTTAGCCTGTCACAGTTGTTTGAGGCATCAGATCTTCCAATGTTATTGCGGAGAATGACTTTGGCAGTGGAGGCCATTGAGCTATGAGCTTCGAAGCTACTTGTCGCATGGTTGGCCTAGATTGGGGATTGACAAGCAAGCATGCAAATGCTATTTTGATAATGGAGACCACACCTTCTGCAACTCCATTTTCAGGAAGTGGGATACGTTGGTCTATCACATCCTTCAACAATGAATGCTGGTTGATTTGTGAGCACGACGAGGAGGAGCATGCTGATGCAGAAAGAGATGAGATGAGATCACCCGGATGCATTCCCATTATTACTTCCATTGTGACCACTCCAAAGCTGTAGACATCGCACTTCTCGTTCACTCTCATTGTGTAAGCTAGCTCTGCAAAGATTCTGGTCATTTTATTGATCTGCTACAAACAGAAATTTAACAATTGATATATATATATATATATATATATATATATATATATATATATATGTTAAGAATGAAATCAAGTATGTACCTGGAGCTGTGTATCCGAAGGTGCCAGCAAATGAGGTCCAGTTGGTCGAGTTAGGCATCAAGAGCCGAGCTGTCCCAAAATCCGAAACATGAGCCTCGTATTCCAAATCTAGAAGAACATTGCTGCTGCAAATGTCTCGATGAATGATTGGAGGCGAGCAATCATGGTGCAAATAGGATAATGCATTGGCCACTCCTTTAACAACATTAAGCCTTCTATTCCAATCCAAGTCCATTGCCTGTTCTTCGCTAGATAAATTCATCTTCAAACTTCCCCTTTCTATGAACTCGTAAACTAAAAAAGAGTGCTCAACTAATGAACAAAATCCATATAACTTCACAATATTCCGATGTCGAATATCTATTAACATGCGAATCTCATTTCTAAAAGTTTTCAAATCCACAAGCTCGCCCTCTCTTGATGGGTGAAGTTTCTTCACGGCAACGACCTGACCTGTTGGCAACATGGCTCGATAAACAATTCCGTATCCCCCTTTTCCAATGCAATTATTGAAGTTGAAATTATTAGTGGCCTGGATGATAGTTTCATGTAGGATCTCTTCCTCATAGCCCCATATTGCAAAACTGAGTGGACTCTCTCCTAAAGGGGAGATTCTTTCTCTACTTGTGTGGTGGCGAAAGTATAAACATCCAACCATGGTAAGTAGTAGAAGTAGACTGCCCAGGAGAGGAAAAAGAATCAAAATGACAATCTTGTTGCTCTTTCTCCTGCTTGTAAGAAGAGTACAAGGCTTTAGACCACTGTCATTTCCACAGAGACCACTATTATTCATAAAAGCTTCAAATGGAGCTTCAAAGAAGCCTTTGATTTTGGGAATAGGGCCCTTTAGTTCATTGTAGGAGATGTCTACAGTTGTCAAGCTCACCAAATCTACAAAAGCAGTTGGAATCAAACCGGAAAGTTTGTTGTGAGAGAGGTTCATCGTTTCTAACCGTTTTAATTGCCCAATTTCTGATGGTATCTCTCCTGCCAGTAGATTCCCACTGAGATCTAGGTCTTCAAGAAAATGCAGGAAGCCTATCTCAGATGGGATGCTCCCTATGAACTTATTATGACTCAAGTTCAACTGTAATAAATTTGAGCACTCTCCTAGTTGTTTTGGGATTGATCCACCAAGATTATTAGAAGCTAAATTAAGGGCACGAAGTTGAGATATCATTTGGATTTCAAAGGGAAGGACACCAAAAAGATGGTTGTTATGAAGAGTAAGGTTGAACAACGCCTTCAACTGCCCCAATTCTTTTGGAATTGTCCCCTTTAGGAGATTTGATGAGAGATCAATGACTTGTAGCCCAGTAGCCTTTCCAAGCTCTGATGGTATCTCACCGGTGATATATTATTGTTTGACAATTTTAGGCTTGTCAAGTTGTGAAAACCTCCCCATTTCCACGTAAGCTCACCATACAAATCATTGTGACTTAGGTCCATATAGTTCAAGTTTGGGTAGAGGCCAAAATCTTCAGAAATATTCCCCGTCAAGTGGTTCCACTCAAGCCTAACTCTAAATAGACGAGTACAATTTCGCAAGCTTTTAGGGATTGGACCGGAAAAATGATTGTAGCCGGCTGTAAAATTTACAAGTAACCCGCCAAGGCACAAGTCTCGTGGTAAATGGCCAGTGAAATTGTTTGAAAACAAGTTCAAAGCCATCAAATGTGTGAGATTATTCATCTCGGGGGGCAGAGAACCATTGAGATTATTGAAGGACAAACTCAATTTAACAAGGGATTCAAGCTGTTCTATTTCCCGAGGAACAGATCCAGATAAATTATTTATGTTCAGATAAAGTTTAGTGAGCATAGTCATGTTCCCAATAGAAAAAGGAATGGAACTAGAGAATTTGTTACTCCATAGAAAGAGAATTGATAAGTTTCTGGATCCTATCAATTAAATCATTGCTCGATAATTCAAGTTCACTGAGAGACTATAGTGATCCAATTTCTTGAGGTATCAAGCCAGAGAGTTTGTTACCCCATAGATAGAGAATTGATAAGTTTCTCAGATTTCCAATAAAAGAAGGGATCCTACCAGTTAAATCATTGCTCGACAATTTAAGATCATTGAGAGACTATAGTGATCCAATTTCTTGAGGTATCAAGCCAGATAGCTTGTTACCCCATAGATAGAGAATGGATAGGTGTTTTAGAGTTCCAATAGAGGCTGGGATCAAACCAGTGAGATTATTTTCACTAAGACGCAAATCAATGAGCTTAGTCATGTTCCCAATAGAAAAAGGAATGTAACCAGAGAGTTTGTTTTTTGAGAGATAGAAAGTGGATAAGTTTCTCAGATCTTCAATAGAAGAAAGAATGGAACCAGAGAGTTTATTATCCCAAAAAAAAAAAAATGATAAATTTCTCAGAGTTCCAATAGAGGCTGGGATCAAACGAGTGAGAATATTTTCACTAAGGTCCAAAAGGTTAAGACTTGTCAACAATCCTATCTCAAGTGGAATATTTCCAAAGAAATGATTATCACTCAAGTCTAATTTGGTGATTTTGGTCAGGTTACTAATGTGGGATGGAATAGTTCCATAGAGTGAATTGTTCGAGAGATTGAGAGTGAGAAGATTTGGGAAGTATGAGAAGTTGAAACTTTGAAGCGTACCTCTCAGACCAAAATGTGGAAGGCTGAAATCCGCGACACTTCCAGAATTGTCACAAGTGATTCCAAGCCACTTGCAAGGGCTGCTGCCAACCCAAGAAGACAGGACAGATTGGCTGTGGTTGTCATCAAGACTTGCTTTCCATTTTAGGAGAGCCTCCGCTTCTCTATTACCATCAGCAGCTACATATCTGGCAGCACCAAATGAAGTTGCAGAGGAATTAGGAGGAAAGGCAAAGAAAGAAGGAATGAACATTAGAAGGAGAAAAAAAAGGACTTGGAGAAACATTGAGACTGGTTTCTGTAGGAAGGACATCATGTCTAAGGGATATGGTTTGCTATGGAAGATGAAGATCCTAGGCTCCAATGATAGGTATTTATAGAAAAAATGAAATGGACTAGTTGTTGGAAATTTTATTTACAAAATTTCCTATTAATCTTTGTTCTTATTTTACAGACATTGACATATATACGTCAACAACAGTGACCTGTAATTTCTAAAGATGCTTAATTGTTGCCTCATTTGTTCAAAATCCGTAGCTCATTGCTAAACTAAATAAAAAAATAAAAATATATTTTGTTTTTTTAAATTTTTTGCATCAGTTTTCTCTCATTTAATTGAATCGGTGAAGAAATAATACTTAATTAAACGCGGGCTCTCTGAATTAATTGGAATTGCAAGGTAGAGGAATCTTTCATTCTGAAATTTCTAAATAATCTTTGTTCTACCTTTCCAAAGAATATTGTGGGTCATCGTTCCAAATTTGACTTGTCCAAATTTGACTCCCTATTAAAGCTTCACCAACTAATTAATGAAGTACTTGGAAATTCAGTATTTAGTATAAGATAGCAAATGTTGAATATCGGCTCAAAATAAAACGAATGATAAATTAAAAAAAATCAGAAAAAATTAGAAAAATCGCAACGTTGAAGAAGGATGAAGAAAAAAGACGAAGTAAATATATCTATGTTCTGTGTGTCTTTTTCTACAGGTAATAAAGTCTTTCACATGGTGCGAGCAAACGACCGTGTAGAAAAATCTGTCACAAGGTGCAGGCCCAGTTCATGCCTGAGCCCATTTTTTATGATAGAGCGCGGCCTATAAAAATGGCCCATTATCCACTCCACTGTCACTTTTCTTTTCCTTTCTTTTCTTTGTGTCGATTAATTGATTCATTTATTTATCAAAAACTTAAAAAATATATATTCTTCCTTTAAAATATCTTGATTCAGTTATTTCTCTGAAATTTTTTATTTTAGTAATTTTTATTTTCTTTAAATAATCTTATATAAATTCATCTCTTATATTAAAGAAATAAATAGATAGATGAGAGGATATTTGCTCTTAAATAAGATTCTTGAAAAAACAAATTTCAAAGCAATATTTTAAAAAATATATTTTAACATTCAAATTTAAAATTGTTCAAGCATAACCATATAAAACTTTGGAGAAACATATTAGATTAGAATAAAAAGATATTTGATTTTTTACGGTTTTTTAAATTTTTTGATTTTTTTTTGTAAATAATTTTTTATATTTTTAATATATTAATATTAAAAATAATTTTAAAAAATATATTATTTTTATATATTTTCAAAAAAAATAATAATTATAACAATGCCCATTTGAAAATGTTTTTCAACCCGTATTTTTTAAAATTTTAAATTTTTTTGTTTAAAATTAATATTTTTTTAGTATTTTTAAATTATTTTAATATATTAATTAAAAAATATTTTTTTAATACATTTTAAAAATATATATATATATATATTAAATCATAACAATCTCAAATTAAAGTTAAGCAAACATCTTTGACGAGGCAGATCATTAGTGGCGACCAGTCCTCGAGTAATGACACTTGCATGGACTGATTAACTGATTCCATTCCATGTCTGTTACAAAAATGGCGGGAATATGCTCTCTGAATCCAACAACCTTAATGACTATTAAGGTAACAAAGCAAGGGACTCGCCCTTCAAATTATTCATCCTGTCGAAGTTTCAATTTTCAAGTTGAATTTCTCTCTTCTTTCTAGCCAATTGACTAGCATTAATTTTGCAGAGAATTCATGGAATTAGATGCTGCTCGGGAGCAACAGATAATGAAAAGAAGAGCCAAACTAGAACTAAAACCCCACCGATTTTGAAATTGGCTGTAAGTGGGGTCACAGAGCTTTTAAGGGTTTTCTCCTTCTCAGGCAAAGAGAGGTATCTTCCTTATTATTCTCCCTCTTCAATTGCGTTTTCTGGTTGTTTCTTGGGAAGATGTCCGGAAACAAACAAAATGAAACAAAACCCTCTTCCAAAATTGCTTCTTTTAAATGTTGTTCTTCGTGTCGAAGATGAATTATGACGTTGACATGTCAAAAGGATGAACTTTGATTATGTTTTTTTTTTTTTTTTCTGAGAGGGGACAAGGCCCAAATCTATGAATCTTGAGGGGTTATGTGTGTGTAGTTTAGGGTTTTGAGAAAAAAATGGAAACCAAACGAAGAAACACAAAGCCCTCTTTGAAAAAATTGCTGCTTTTGGATGCTGTCCTTCGTGGGAAAGAAAATTGATGACATTGGCAACATAAATATATTAACTTTTAATTAGAGTTTTGTTTCTTGTTATGAGGTGTAATTTTCGTGGATTTTTAGGGATTATGCTGTGTGTGTGTTTGAATTTTCAGGTTTTGATTGTTAATTAGTTGTTTATTTTCTCCCTTTGGTTCTGTAGATTAGAGAAAGTGAACAATAAAGATAGAGATGAGATATCTGTTTCTGGTATTGATGAAGTTATAATGCTCCTCAAGTCTGATTATGAGAATGCTTATTTCGTCACAGGTATTTATCTGCACATTGAATTTTCTACTGATTGTTTGGTTGCTTTCTTGATTTCCCCTCTCAGTTGAGTGAAGTTTGCATTTTGGGAACCAAGATAAAAATTGGGTTATGGCCTTTTCTTGCAGCTAAGTCGACTCTTGTTTTTACTTTAATGATTAAACTTAAGTTATCTTGATTCTTTTATTTGTGAAATCCGAATTAGGTGTTGTTCAGCAACCTTTTCCTTCCTGTCTTTAGTGTGCTGGTGTTACTGATTTTGGATTTCTTGGTTTGACTTGAAAGGACTTCATCTCCCTGCATTTTTTTAAGAACAAAAATCAGCTATGCTGTGCCCTTTGTGTTCCTTCCTTTACCTATCTGATTGCTAATTTGATGATAACTGCTGGTTGTGTGTTATTGGGTTAATTTCTATGGAATGAGATTTCTTGAGGACTGTTGGTTTCTATGTAAGGGGATGCTCTACAGGGTTGTCAGTTTTTTGGCTCATCAGTATTGTGTTTCTTCGCAAGGTTCTCGACATTTTGTCTATTTAGATCTTGCCACGGACCATTTTCTTGCTGCTGAATGACCTTCTCTCTTGTTCCTATATGTTTTTTTGTCATTGTTTGTGGGCTGTAGACTTTTTGTTTTTGGATATTACTCTTCTTTCCTGTTTTGGGTTACAGCCACTTCCTTTGTAGCCTTGTCTGGTTTTGGCTTGAACTTTCTTTTTCATTCAGGCTTAACAAAAACGCATCTTGTTCATCAAAAATGAAATAGAAAAGAAAAAACAAAACCTCAGTTTTTTTTGCATTTTATTCTCAAGCATAAGTTTTGGGATTGCATTGGATATGATTCCATGAAAATCCCAACCCTGCTCTCACTAGAAGATCCAGATAATTACTCCTTTAGCACCAAAATACTCATACTGATGCCTGTTTTAATTAGTGCTTTATTATTTATTAAAAGCAGGGGTTTTCACGTCAGCGATTTATGATGAAGATTGTGTCTTTGAAGATCCAACCATTAAATTCCAAGGTATATAAACCATTGAGCTGTTATGTGATTATACATCTTCAGCAGTTTCATTTATGCCAACTCATCAGATACTGAGTAGTTCCCTAACTGACCTGAAACTGTATTCAATCAAATTCTCGTCTCTAATTGTTCCATGATGTGCTACATCGTTGATGAAGTCTATAATAGTTTGCTTGCATTACTTGGAGTACAATCTTCATTCCCCATGCTTTTTGATCAGGTACCAAGTTGTATTCACGCAATTTGAAATTGCTGGTTCCTTTCTTTGATTGTCCATCAATTGGATTACAAGACATTGAGAAGGTAAACATACTCTATAAACTTAAAATTGATTTCACAATAAATAAAAACTGCATATTCACATAAAGTATCAACTTTATATCATGTCATTCGAGCTAATCCCGATATATTTGACAGTGAGAACTATTTTAGGAAACATATAGTCAAATCATCACCCCAGCTTATAGTCCAAACAGCATAGTTTGGGAAATTTAGTGTAGTGATTGAGAACTGGCTGGATAAAGCTGTTTTTATTTAATAACTTCTCTTGCCTATATAGAATGTCAAGTTATTTGATCAATTGCCCAAACTCAACATAGTACTTTGAAATCTGTCATAAAGTTCATGTTTTGCCTCAAGTGTTTCTGTGCTTACTTTTAAGGAAATTTTCGTTAAGGGTTTTGTAGAAAAACAAGAATATACCCCCTTGGTTTCACTCCCTTAAGCCGAATCTCTTGTTCACTCTTTATAATCTTACGTTCTTAGGATTTTAAGGCCCTTTTGGGCGTTTTTTTTTGTGATTTGGCTTTACATGGTCCCTGTGCTTAAGCATAAGTTTTTCCTCTCTTTGCTTTATTATATAATCATGCTAAAATACGTATCACTTACCATACCATATACTTCCACGATGCTTATGTTATAAATCATTTATTGGAGACAATGATTTATTGAATTATCAGTAAATTTCTGGATATAATTGAGGACACTAAAAATTTGGCTTAAAAGGAGTTTAGGGTTGCCCAGACCTTAAATTCTTGGTACATGTACAAGACTTGGTTGGCTTCATCCATTAAAAATGAGCAGCAGTGCTTGGCCCTCCTCCAAGCTTGCTTGTAACGGATTTGGAACTTCTTGTTGTTCACAAAATAATTCTCAGATCTACATTTTACTGCAGCATTTCTTCAACTAACACTCCTTGGTTCCATACTTGATCCCACATGCGCTTTTTTAGGCAAATGCATTTTGACAGTTTGCTATTGTAGCCCCGTAATCCAGGCTGCACGGAGGATTCTTCAAGAGTTCACTGTGAAGAACTCTGTGTAGTTGATCAGTGTGGATTCATAGTTTAAGTGCAGATGCATAGGATGTGCAGCAATTCTTGACAATTTTTGAAATTGCTTGCATTACTTGGAATTCAATCTTCATTACCCTTGCTTTTTGATCGTGTACTTAGTTGTATTCACGCAATTGGATTGCAAAACAATCTCTATAAGCTAACGATCAACTGCATTCAAACTTCATTATTGGTATATCTCCTTCTAGCAGCCTCTCATGCTAGTGCTCATGTTTTAAAACATCTTAGGTTGTAGTAGGAGATTATATCTTGACTTGTTTTCTCTATTGATTCTGATTAATCAGTGCTGCCAAAATCACTCCTACCATCACCACCATATAGGGGATGAGAGAATGAAAGATGAAAGGTTATATCCTTTGGGGAAACCGTGTAGACAAACGCATAGGTGTCTACGATAACAGGAGTTGCTGTCTTACAATTTGCTCTAGCTAGTTTATAGTTCTAATATGCCCTAAGTGGGGGGAGTCTGAACTGAAGAACACGTGCAACTATTTCCTTGGCTTACATCCTCCTTGAGCTAAACCCTTTCCTTTTCTACACGGAACTATTCACTATTTGATGTTGCTGATAACAATGCCCAATAATATGACTTTGCATGCAGGGTGTCAATTCCGAAACATATTTTGTGCTGGCAAGATGGAAACTAAGGTGCTTAAATTGGTTTTGATGAAATCTCCCTTTTCTTTATTGATGGTTTTTATTTGGAATTTCATTTTTGCTTGTAGTGGTTCTTAAAATAGCAAAGAGAATTTTGCCTCGAAAAGAAGAAGAGTTTTGCTCTTGAAAATGTTCTGTTTGCATGAGAAATCTAATTATAAGGTTGTCTTAATCTTTTCTAATTTGGAGAAGGGTTATCGATAAGGCATCAATTGAAATTTAACCGCAGTGAATATGTGAATCTGTATAAGCACTGTATGTGCATGTGTCCAGTAGGTCATATGCTACTCTTCAAATCAGGAATCCCATAGATGGTTATTTCACTGTATGTTGCCTTTATAGGTCTTCCTAAATCAATTGTTAGTCTTCTCAAGCTTTTCATTTTATATTTCACACCATCCACCATGGCTCCTGCTTAATTACTGTACTAACCAGTTCATGTAATCTGCAGAACATACCTGAAATTCCCATGGAGGCCTCTCATTTCAATCGACGGAAGCACAGTCTATGAATTAGATAACAAGCTTAAAGTGAGATGAAACCTTCTGCTTTTGACAATATTATTTCCTATGACATGTTTCTATATGGTGGCTCCATTATTAATAAGGGGTTGCAACTTTCCATTTGACAGATTGTTAGGCATGCTGAGAGCTGGAATGTTTCTGCACTTGAAGCTATTGGTCAGATATTCACCCCTAGCTTTGATAGACCTGGTAAATGAATTTGAGAAAACGTCTGGAAATCTAAAGCTGGTGTAATCAGATCTCTGCAATTTATTAAAAAGTTCTTGTGGTTTTAAAGACAATGTAGACTTTCGTATGGATTAAGTTAGCAACCATCTGCTCAAAGCAACTCTATTTCCATGGATTGGAGTAGTGCTGTCCCCCAAAACACCATATTTTTTGCTTGAATGTTTTCTTTCGAGGCTGGCTAGATTATTATAAAGGACAAAAGGTATACTATTGCAATGATGGTAGGAGCATGGCCACCAAGCACAAGAAGAATATTTGCGTTGTGCGTAAAAGTAGTAATGAGAGCTACTCGTGTTTTGGCGCAGAAAGTCTTTCATCACCTTGATAACAAAAAGGAACCAACCTCCTTGACATTTTCAGTTCTTGTTTCATTGTTTGGAGTGAGTGTCTGGGAATCCTAGGTGCTGTGGTGGTGGAGATGGCGGTGGTGCATGCGCGCATGGTTACAATATTCCCTTGCTTTTCAGTTGCTGGTCATGAATCATAGGTCTTGGTGCCCTATTTCTTCCTACTTAACGACGAGATTGAAAGAAGAAAGATATAATTTCCAGTGAAAAGGGACTCATGATTGCTTTCCTCAAGTCTCTGTCGTTCTTAAAATACTCGAGAAAGATTTTTAATCAGTTAGTTATGCCAGGGTCCATCAACTGGAAGCCTTTAGGCGAAGGTCCTTGTGTAACCTTTTTGAGGTATGATTTTTTATCTTGAGAGCTACTTAATCAGTTTTTTTTCCTAAAGTTTCAATCACATCCCTGCTGATGTTAAATATTGAATCAATTAACAAAAACGTTTTTTCAATCCCTAAACTTTCAAAATGTTATCAAATAGAAACTTTTGTGAGTAATTAGACGAGATAAAATATTTAAGTTGCAGTTCAAGGATCTAAATGATGCCATAATATATATCATTTATGCTAAAGATATAAGTACAAAAATCATAAAAAATGATTTAATGTGTATCAGACTAAAAATTTGATGTAAGAATAAAAGTTTAAACTATGAAGCTCATTAAAAAAACAAATAATTATTCTATTTTTACTTTGATGAGTCAGAGTATTTTACACATTAATTAGTTGATTAAATATATTATTATTTTGTTAGTTGTTGATTATACCCTCGTAGCATTACAAAAGTTTAAAAGTCGTTTTCTTTTTAGTATTAGGCTTTGTAAACTTAAGGTTTTTATCTTTGATGGTCTATCTAATTTAATATATATTCTTAAAATTTTAAATTATCTTTTTTTTTCAACCATATTAAAAAAGGATAAATTTTAATTTTGTTTCTTATATTTTTAAATATAAGTGATATATGTGCTATCATTTGAACCTTTTAATCAAAGTAAATATTCGATCACATCAAATTATTTTAAAATGGTTCTATTTGATAAGAGTTTAGAAGTTTAGAGATTGAAAAAAAAAAATTCTCTTCCTTTAGGATTACTTGAAGAGGGACATTAATAGTTGATTGAAACTTCAGGATGACATTGCACAATCAAAATCTTATGGGGAGAAACCGAATTTGCCTCAAACCTCAAGGGGAAAATTGAAATTAACCTATTTTGTATGCATCATCCTTAAATTTACTATTGTGTTTATGTCAATTATTTATTTTATCTGTGTTTTTAATTTAGTTAATTAACCTTTGAGTTTGCTCAATTACCCCTTGTGGTTTCTAAATTTGTCGAATTAATTCAATAACCAACTTATGATAATATTAAATATTTTTATATCTAAGAGATGCATTTTATATTCATCCAAGGCTTAATATATTACCGAATAAATTATCTCACAAAAAATAAATTCAACACAATTCAAAATAATCGACCAAATTAAAAACATAATCGACATAAAAATAGAAGTAAATTTAAGGTTTTTATCATATATTTTAGCCATTGGGTTAAATTGATAAATAGCATATCTGGGAATTTCTTTTATTTGGTGACTCAAATGAGAATTACATGACAATTGGGGGACAAATCTGTCGTTTTCCCAAGAAAAAAAAAATATTCAAGTGGTTTTTTATTTACACAATATACAATCAAATTAAATAACACAACATATATATGGAAAACCTTCAGATTCAAATATTTTATGGAATAAAAAATTATCAATAATCCACGAATTTGAAAACACGATCCATATTTCTCAAGTTTCAGTCCTTCCTCCAAGCATACAACAACAAAGAGAACCCTCCGACATTGCTCCCACACGACCTAGAAGTAGATGAAGAACATGAACTCCTCCCACAATCACTACTCTCCTCCGCCCATTGCAGCACGCTAGAGCACGACGGGGAAGGTGATGACAACGACAGCGCCGGCGGAGTCGATGTGGGGCCCACCATGGACATACTCTTCCTCATCAATCTCTTCTCTGGACCAGCCATCTGAGGCCATACACCACCATCACCGACTTGAAAAATAAACACACCGTGACCATGAGCACCACCACCAAGACCATTGTTGTTGTTGTTGACCCAATTGAACACATCCCAAAAGAACTCAACTTCGAGCCCACCGACATAAATTCTCTCATTACCTCTAAACTTCCACGCCAATCTCTTAATAACAAGACTAATTTCGCCATCAACTTTAACAACAAGCATGCCCCCGCTGCACTCTATCCCAATTTCATGTTTGGACCCCAAGAAATTAGCCCTGGACACATAGCTCTTGTGTCCAAACACATGCTCCCTCCGAGACAACAAAGCCGGCTCATGACCGATTTGGCGAGCCATGACCAACCCGGATCTCCGAGTCAACTCGGAGTAAAGATCACCAAGAAAGAATTCCAATCTTGCATCGCAGGAGATGGCAATGTAGAATCGAGATTCGGGCTCAGCCGAGTTGTGAGAGAACTCAGCTCGAGTAAAGTCCCAGTAAAGCTTGATTCTTTGGTAATGGTACTGGTGGGTCAGGTAGAGGGATTTGGAGCCTGGTTTGTTTCTAAAGAAAGAAAAGGATGATGGGTATAGAGAGATGGTGATGGAGAAAGAATCAGCAGCGTAGATGGTGAGGGAGTGAGAGAAGAGAGATTTTGACCAAGTGAGCGTGAGATAGGTTGGTGAGTTGCAGAGTTGAGTTTGGTAAATGCAAGTAACGAGATTTTGAGGCACTTGAGAGGTACTCGAGAGTGTGCTGGGATTGCTGAAACATGCTGGGATCATGTTGGTACTAGCTAGCGTGTTCTTTAACAAAACATTCAGCTGGTGAACTCACTCAGGGAAGTTTGAGAGAGAGGGAGGGAGGCGGGGGTTGTGCACGAGGGGTTTTGAAGAGTTGCTTTGATGGGATTATTTGTTTTTTTTTTTTTTTTGCTATGACTAGGTCACAGCAGGGGAAGGGAGGTGATGTCTCTTTGTATTATGATTTTTTTTTTTTTTCGAGGGCATTAATTTGGATAGAGTTAGTTTGAAAGTGAAACTTAATCTTACTAGGATTCTTTTTTTTTCAAACAAAGTAGTCGAAAGAAAAAAATGAAACTAATTAAAAGATAAATTTTGTCTCTTGTTTATTAGGAGTGCCAAGTTAAATACCCCAATCCATGATTATTAATCATATTTTTTTGTGAGAACGGTCGAACTCTCAAATCAGTTTGTAAGTAAATTTATTTTTCGTGATATTATCTTGAATTTGAATGAAAAAGGGGTTGTCATAATAAAAAAAAGGAAATATAAGATGGAGAGAACATATTAATAATTCATGACCCACGGATTGATTCAACAACGGCTTAATGACATTTGCGGTACTTTTTTTTGAACTTTTTAAAAAATATTGACGAAGAAATAATCCGCCAATAATCCTATATATAATTAACAATATAAATAGTATAATTAAGAAATAAACAATTCCAAAACTTTTTAAAATATACTGATAAAATTAGTTTATAAGTAATGTCGTTTATATATATATATATATATATATATATGACATGTCACTATATTTTTTTAGTTTTTTATTTTTTTTATTGTAATTCTCTCTATATAAATTAGAAGATATTTTTATTGGTTTTTATTAATAAATACAGTGAAAGAATATTCTATTAATAAAATTCATTGTAATTTATTAACAAAAACATTTCAACCATATTTTCATTTGTATTCATCAAATTTCTTCAACTAATGAAATTACGTATCTTGTGTACGCTAGATCAAATCTTAAATTTTACTGTTGTTGGGAGGGCAAAAGCCTAGGAAAACACTCGCAAAATCTAGGGGTTGCAACCCCACAAGTGTCATCTAGCATATGCTTAATACAACCAATAGGGTCTCATTAAAACTAATTAAACACTTAATTAATTATTCTCTTTTAAAGTACAAATTTCTTTACGACAAAAGCATTGAATCACAGGCATGTACTAAAGTGTGAGTTTAAATAGCATATACTTTAGAAGAAAATCATTCTCTGTACCAAATATTAAATAAATATTCATATTTATTCTCACATATATGCTTCCAAGTTTAGTTCTTGAATGATGATCAAAGCACAAGGCTTCCATCATCATTCATCATCCATCATCACAGCCATCAGTAGCAGCTAAGGCTTACAGTTCATGTTCCCTTTCCTTGATTGGCGCCTTTGAAAGGGCAATGAACACCTCTCTCGCCGTCGTGAATGTGAGCTGGGCTGCACTGTCCCCTCATAATTCCCGCCCACATTACAAGCAGTGACTTTGATTTTTATTCTCTCTTTAGTGCTACAAAAGGGTTATAATCCTTTTTTTATCATCGCTTTCCCTCTTTCCTTTTTGGTTTTTTTGCCATCTCGAAGCAACAGTGTCGTGTCAAAGAAAAAAGTGCTAAAAAATTAATTTGACTTAAGTTATTAGACGAGATTTTAAGATATGATTTATATTATTTTTTAATATACTTTTTTAAATAAAATTTTTTTAAACTTAAAACTTGTATATATTCACGTTACCTTGTGCTTAATTTTATCAAATAAATAGGAATGGTAAAATTCAAACTCGTGACCGCTTAGTCATTAAAGTTTTGATATCATATCAAAAAAATAATTCAATCCAAAAACTTAAACTATTAAATAAAATATAAAGATATGATTTATATTAGCTCAGATGTAAAGAGAGTCCCAGCCACTTTTGCAGTATTTGCTTCTCTAATCACTGCGATGACATTAGGGTTCTAGAGAATCCTCTACTTTTGAGGGTGTTCGATGCCTGTTGGAAATGCAAATTAATTGGATGCTTATGATGAAACATTATTTTATACACACAAACACACCCACAAGCAGACAATTCTCCACTTGATGGTGTGCATGAATGATCATCCGAACAAAAAAAATCAATATAATCTACATGGAAAGGTAATTTGGTCCGCGAACACAGCATAAATGTCTCTTCTTTTGTACCCAATTTGTTTATTTCCTGGCTTCCAAAAAGATGCCAATCAAGGCTCGCTACATTCTGGACAAAATACAGCAATTCATAAGCTAGTTTCCATCGTGCCTTTGGATTTAAATGAGTTTATTCGATTCTTTTTGCTTGATGGCTTGGCATGCTAGCCATCCCTTAGCCTACGCTTTGCTTGATGGTTTGCATGCTTAGTTTATTAGAAGAAAAGGTTCCCATTAGACAAAAAAATAAAATAAAATAAAGGTATATAAAAGGGCCTCCTTTGTCCCTATCTTGTGCTTATCATATCGGTGATGCCTTTTCTTATCTTTTTATTTCCTTTCTTTTATAATATGTTTATATTCTCGCTGTTAATTAGTAAGAGTTATTGCTTAAAACAAATTCATTTTCACAGCCAGCGTGGATGTAGTAGCATGCATTTGTGTTAATTATATATTCGAATAATTACTTAGCTTTCACATTGGCTGAAAATGAATTTGTTTTAAGCAATAAACACCCATACGACTTTATGGTTCGATCGAACCAAATACACTAGCTATGTCTAACGTACATAATATTGTCTAGCATATTTCCAGCAAATCCCATGTTATTTGCTAAGAGAAAGTTTGATATTATAATAGTTTTTATTTTTTTATTTAATTATAAAAAAATTATTTTATTATTTAAATAGCTTTTATTTTTTACAATAGATGTCATATATAATTGTATTTTAAATCTTAAATTTATAAAAAGTTAAAATAACTTGTCTATTTTTCATTTATTTCACGTACAAAAACTTATCTCAAAGCAATTTTAATTAAAAAAAACACCTACTTTATTAGAAACACAACTAAAACTATTTTAAAAAATATATATTTTTAAAATAAAACCACGAAAATAAAAACTATCAATCTATTCACCATCACTTTAGAATGTATAAATTTATTCAAGATATAGATATGATTGTAGAAGTCATTGAATTGTTGTTTCTTTTTTCATTAATTACAAGTGCCATTTCTTTCACACGGCGATTTTGACACGAGAAAAAGAAAGGAGAGTAAGCAAATAAATGTAGAATTAAAATGGCGGTGCCCTTTGTTTAAAGGAGGTGATCTCAATCACACCCAGGTATTTGCCATTAAATTAAGAACTCTTTATTCATCAATAAATGAGCATGCTATACCCCGATATTGTTTCTACCCACACAATGCTTCTATACCACAAAAATAAATATAAAAAAGGGGGGAAGAAAAAAACTAAGGGAACTTGTTCTAAAGCATTAAAGCTCATTCAACTAAATTCACTGTCACGAAATTTATTTCTGTATAGTTGAACTATGTAATATGCTGTCAGTTTTTTTAATGACAAATATACCCCTATTAGTATTTACAGTGAGATTGAATCAAATCAAACTTTTCTATATAAAAAAAAAAATTAATATTAAATTTTCAGTTTATTGCCATTTCTATTTTAAAAAAAAAAAACCCTTTCTACGTGCCGAACAAATATCTAAGACTATTTATTTTATTTAGTGTTAAATTTTTGCCTTTTATTTTATTTTATTTTTTCCAATTAAATTCTGAACAAAATTACCCATCTTCTTTCTTCATAAATGAAATTGTATATTTTTTTTATTTGTTTATCTTTTAGAATTAGTTTATCATAAGAACTCAACATCCAAATGTTGTAGACAAAACATCTAATATTAGAATTAATACCACGTTCATGATACCCTAGCAATGCTCTAAGAAATTAATGATTATTAAAAAAGGAAAAGCTCAACATAGGCTTTTAATTTTATTTTATTACAATTTACTTGTGTTGTTGATAAAAATAAGCTAAAAAAAAAACAAGCGGAGGGAGGGAGGGAGGAGTTAAGGGTAGAGATGTAGCCAACTAGTTTAGAATATAAGAGTTTATTTTAATAAATTTAACTTAAAGACAATTATTTTAAATGAGCAATGATTGCAATACTCTCTTTTCTAAGTTAATGGACAATAATTTGTCCTCTTAAATGCATATGAACGGGTGCCCTTTAAGAACTCGTTAGCTTTACTCCTAAAAAAAAACTCTTGGCCCTTTTTTATTATTATTATTTATTTCAATTGGGAATCTAATTAGTGCTGGGTCTTAATACTTAAATTCCATAATGATGAAGGAAACTCTCCCTTTTCTGCATCCATTCGATCCCTTGTATGAGTACAGAATTCAATCCTCTAAGTTATTTGACAATTAATACAGTCCAAGTAATCTCACTAGTTACTTAAAAAGGCTCAGCCTTTCCCAGCATCATGCCATGTTTTTTATATTCTTAATAGTAAGTTCTCCTGAGATTCCTATGTGTGTATTAAGACGAAATATTTTCATCCAGATTTTAGGTGTAGAATATATATATATATATATATATATATATATATATTACAGTAACCTAACATTATCTTCGGCTGAGGAAAGGATGGTTACTTCAGTTGAAGAACGGGATCAACGTGAAGAACTAGTTTTGGGTCGATGCAGCCCAGTTTACGGACAACGATTTGTCCACTTATTTAGACTTGTACAAAATCTTGGCTCGATGGGCTTACCTGTATTGAACCGCGGTGGACCAAAATGAAACAGAAGCACAAGCAAATCGGCTTAGCTGTATTGCACGACGGCTTGAGAATATTTGGGAGCGTGGTTGTTTTTTAAAGTATTTTTTATTTTAAAATATATAAAATAAATTTTTATATTTTTAAAAAATTATTTTTAATATTAGCACATCAAAATAATTTGAAAATACCAAAAAAATATTAATTTAAAGTAAAAAAATAAAAATAAATCAATTTTTTTAAGTATTTTTAAAATGTAAAAATAAACAAAGCTTTTAATTACTAGATGGGTCTACCATGATGATTGTTACTTTTTGTTGGTAAGATGATGATGATTGTTAGTGTTCTAAAGTATTGGTGAAAATTTTTAATTTTAATTGTTTAATGTTGTTATTGGTTTTTAAAGTATTGTTTACTTAGAAATATATTAAAATATTTATTTTTTTATTTTTTAAAATTTATTTTTGATATTAATATATCAAAACGATCCAAAAATATCAAAATATTAATTTTAAGCAAAACAAATTCAGATTTTTAACAAATAGACAGCCAACCGCGTAGTTAAATGATGTATTGAACCTCATTTGGCATTGCGGTCTCATCATGTATTTGAAATTTGTTTTAAAAAATAATGTATTTTTATTACTTTGAATATTAAAAATAAATTTTAAAAAAATATTATTTTAATATATTTTTAAGTAAATAATATAAAAAAAATCTTAATGAAGAGAAAAAAATATGCGAGTGCATCATTCTCCTATCTCATGCTAAATAAAAATCTCTTTTGTAGGCTCTCAAGAAACTTAGCAGCGTAAGAAATAGGTGTAAGAATGCAGAGGATCCCCCATGATTGATTCACGTGGAGGGTGGCATGAATGCACCCTAACTTCCAAACACAACACGTGACCCCTTTCAATACTTAGAGTGTGGTTTGGCTGTGCGTTTCAACCTATGTTTTGCTAAATTTTAAATTTTTTTTTATTAAAATTGAGTATAGTTTATATTTCTTGGATCGTTTTAATGTGCTAATGTTAAAAATGATTTTTAAAAAATAAAAAAACATCATTGCATGTATTTCGACACGAAAAACTATTTGAAAAGCAACCGCTACCACACTGTCAAAAATACAAGTTATCCGTACTACTTTGAGAATTGGAACATGGTTAATTCGCATTTTAAAACCATAACATTTATAATTTAAGTTTTTTTTTTACAAATTATATATATATATATATATATATATATATATATATATATATATAAGTGGTCGTACTCCTTTCTATTATAAAAATATGGGATTTTTTATGAAAATAATTTATGGATTGCATGAGATGGAGTTAGTATAACTCCTGAAAATAATGAATTATTCCTTTTTTTTAACTATTTTTTTCGAGGATCGATCAATCAATCAATGATGTATAAAATATAGAATCATAAAGCTATAATCCATATAAACATGGTTAATTAATTCGCAAATTAAAACCACAGTCCATATAAGCTTTTTTATTCAAGAAATTATGAAGTATATACTAGTGATTATACTTATCTATTATAAAAATAATTTACGAATTCCATCTTTTTACATGAGATGTAATAGTACAGCTCTAAATATACTGAATAATTCATTTTTATTTTTATTTTCATTTTTTTCTGGAGAAGCCGATGAATCACTGATGCCCAGAAGATAGAATCGTAAAGCAATCCTCCACTACATTTGCATAATTAAGTGAGTTACATGCATTGATAGGATATAATTGTTCTCTTAATTAGTTTGGAATTAATATGTTATTCTTTATTGTAATTAAATTATTTTATAGTGTTTAATTTGAATTCAATTGATAAATAAATTGAATTTACATATTTAAAAGATCAAATTTAATTTATTTTGTTTTCTATATTACCCTCAATTACCTTCATTTTATTTCTTTAAATACCTTTTAAAAAAGATTATATAAGTATTTTTAAAAAATAGTTTTAATATTAAATTTTTTCTTTTTAAAATTATAAATCAGAGCCTGCAATATTTTTAAAGATTAAACTCTATTTAAAATTTAATTCTTAATAAATTCAAAACATAATATTTGATTAAAATCTTTGAACGGATTCAATACAGACAGTTGAAAGATGTAATAAGAAAACAATCATTAATTAATCTCACGAGACATGAATGATTAAGACACTAGAAGAACTAATTAATTAGCTGTTTGGTCAGGACCCACTGTTCTTACGATGTCAGAACACATGGTTTGTAAATTCTAGCGTGAAGAAAGCTAGCTGCTCCCCTGTTTTTTTTCTTTGTTTTTTTCTTGAGAGAGAATTGAAGAAACTGATATTTTGAAGAGAAAGGGACAAAGGGTCGAAAGAGACGATAGACAAGAAGACATGTTCTTGTACGCGTTAACCATACAAATTGCAGAACACTTGATTTGAAAAAATCGTTCTAAAGCAGAAGATCACGGTGCAAATCATTTTCTATCAAAATTTAAATTTTTTTATATTAAAAATTAATTTTTTTTATATTTTAAATTATTTTAATGTGCTCATCTCAAAAATAATTTTTTAAAAAATAAAAAAATTATTATTTTAATACATTTCAGTATGAAAAACATTTTAAAAAATAATCTCAACTAAATTTTAAAACATATCCTTATATCAATTCTTTTAGTTTCAATTAAATAACACGTTTCTCTGCTGTTTTCAATAATAATCCAACTGGTAATCAATTCTAGGGGGTGAAGATAAAATATTACTGGAAAAAAAAAACTAAATATAAGACTAACCATGTCACATTTAGGTTAATTTTTCTTGTGTTCATTTACTTTTTGCTCGCAT
This sequence comes from Populus alba x Populus glandulosa, assembly GCA_033617975.1. NCBI lineage: Eukaryota > Viridiplantae > Streptophyta > Magnoliopsida > Malpighiales > Salicaceae > Populus > Populus alba x Populus glandulosa. The sequence continues at coordinate 2,308,972 of CM066155.1, read as the reverse complement.
GATACACTTATTTTCCTAGCTAGGGTCACCCTTCTTCTTCTTCTTCTTCTTTTGACGTTTGGTTCATTAAGATTTTTGTTTTAAATGCCATAGAATTCTCAAATTTTTTGATTACTTGATCCATCCTCTTACTTATCATTTTAAGAATTTTTCACTCGTTGTATATTTATATTCTCTCATATGTTTTTTTTTATATCAGTACTTTTTGGATAAAAGAATTTCCTTGGAGTACGAATAGAAAATCTGATTTTTTATACATAAATATCAAATCTTGATTTTTTGAAAAAAATAACAAAATTTTAAAAACAAAGAAAGTATAAAAGCTTAAATTCTTACATGGTAACATAAAATCTCAAAACATTCCAAAAATTGAAATAGCCCATAAAAGATATAAAAAATTGCATAGAGTAATACTAATGAGAGAGTCAAGAAATATGTGTCTTGCAAAACTTTTTGTATCGGTATAGACATATTTCCATTATAAGGCTTTATGAACGTACTTTTTATTTTTATTTTTATTTTTAAAGATTTATAAGTTAGTTTCAATTTTTTCTAAGTTTCTTTATATTTTTAAAATAATTTTTCATTTTTTAGTTTTCAAATTTAGTTTTTCAGTTTTTAAAATAATCAAGAAGAACTTTTTGTAATTTATGATAGGGAGTGGAGGTGTGTTTTCCATTGTATTTTGAAAGTGTTTTTGAGAAAATTAATTTTTTTTATTTTAAATTAATATTTTTTTTTTATATTTTCAGATTAATTTGATGTTTTAATATAAAAAATAATTTTTTTAAAATAATATTATTTTAATATATTTTAAAATAAAAACATTTAAAAGGACACTGTTATTGTAATTCCAAACACGCATAGTGTACAAGACTATCCCCGTACAAGACTTGTTCCAAGAATCCGAAGTATCGTTTCGTTGGTCATTGTATCAGTTTTGTAGTCAAAGCTTTGTTTTGTATATTTTTGACTTCTTAATATGTACGGTGCTCAAGGAATCAAACGACATCTAGTCAAACGAAGAAAACTTCTGGAAATGCTGATTGCCAATCATGTCCATTTTTTTGACTTTTTTTATATAAAAACATTGATAGAAAAATTTTGTTTCTGGGTTCTAAAACAGTAAAATATTTTTTTTCCTGCAAAAGTGTGTGTTTATATATTTCATGTATTAAAACTAAATTGTTTAATTAAAGAAAAGCTATTTATGTCAAAGTTAAATAACTTGACCGCTTAAAATTAAATTTTTGAATAATTAATTATGCATTTATTGCTGAAAAATAACTTTAATTTTTTAAAAAAACACTTTTAAAATATAAAAACAAATAAAATTTAAAAGATAGATTGCTGCATTCTAGAAAGTTTGAAAAAATGTCAAAGAAAATGGATTTAAAGTGCTGATTATGGATGATTATCTTAGAAAAGATAACAAGCATTACAATGATCTTTTGACCATAATTTTTTTGTATCTCTCCGAAGAAAACTCATGTAGACGTTTCGCAATGATCACTGTCTTTTAATTTGTTGAATTACCTGCAAACGTCAATCAATCAAATCAACTAGGAGCAATAATTACAGTGTTAAGCTTCACATAGAGCTTATTTCTACGCCTAACTAAAAGCATTATGAGATGTTCATTAATCATTACTTTTTAGAAATTAATATTATAATATTAAAAAATAATATAAAACATATTTTATAATTTAAATTTATAAATTAAAATAGTTTTTTTACATTATACTAAAGCATTAATAATTAAACGTTAATGATTTTAAATTTTATTATTTTTATTTATTTTATAAAAATTAAATATAAAATAATATAAATATATATTAGTTTCAAGTCTAGATAATTTTCACCAAAAAAATATATATTAAAAAATAATATAAATTATATATTATTTCTCAACCACCAGCTTTACTTTTAAATTAAAAATTCCTGTGGCGCTAGTTTCAATGTTTAAATTAAGAAAAGAAAGGAATTTTTCACTATTTTTGGAACCCCGATTTTGAATCCTTAACCATTGAATCAATGTCTAACCAGTTATCGGTAGGTAGTTTGTCGTCGAGCTATAGTGAACCCACCTCCTATGGTCACTCAATTATTTTATAATATTCAATTTGGTCATTGAGTACAAAGTTTTTTTAGTAAGTCTTTTAGTTCAAGTATGCACTTCTTCAATAATCCCTTGGTTTTTTAACGAGTCCTTGAGTTCAAAGTTATTTTCAAATAAGTCCTTTAGTTCAAATATATACACCTCAAATCCCTTAATTCTCCAATAATATTTAAATTAGTTCTAGAATGCCAAGTTCTTTTCCAATACATCCTTTAGTTAATTAAGACATTATGCCTCCGAATGGGGGTGTGGACCAAATAAAGGTTGGTTAAAATCTAATTTTTTTGTTTAAAATTATTTTCATATATATATTTTTATATCGTTTGGATGTGCTGATATTAAAAATAATTTTTTTAAAAAAAATTATTTAATATATTTCCTAGCGAAAAACACTTTAAAAATTTAATGTTGTCACACTCTCAAACACCTCTTACTAATAATTATCTACAATCCAATATTTTTTTTTTTACAATTTGGCTCTTGGATTTGAGTTTTTGCTATGTGTTTATAGATTATGAATAATCTTTTTTTAAAAAAAATTAGCATAGGCCCATTGAATAATTTATTGCTTAATTTTATTATTTTCTATGTAAAATTGTAGAAAGTGTAAAATAAGTAAAATCAATTTTCCAAATTACCTTAATACGCAATAAAATAAAAGGAAAGATTGAATTATATAAGTAGAGAAATTAGGGAAAGACTTGTCAATTTTAATCTTGATTGCTTGAGCACATTTTCAAAGTCGATTTCGCTTTCTTACACCGTGCTATTATGGGCTCTCAATTTACATTTTCTCCCCTAATATTTATATGTTTTCTCAATTCCATCTAAAATCTTTGATTTCTTTCAATTAGACCTCGTATTTTTTTATTCCACCGTGTAAATTTCAAATTTGTCTCTAAAATTTATGGAGTATCTTAATATAACTTAAAACAGAAGAATGAAAAATATTGAAATTGAAAAGATCACTAAAGAAATACATTTTCAATGAAGAATATAATGAAAGTACCTTTTTTTCACAAACATTTCTTAATAGCCCTTTGAAAATAAAGAAATAAGATTAATATAGAAAAATACGATATAAAATTGATTTTTTAAACAAAAAGTATCAACTATCATTGTCATTGCCACTCGTACACTCTCTCGCTAACATATCTTATATAATTTTTATTCAATTTCTATAAAAATCTTGAAGAAGAATTATGAAAAAAGAAAATTAAAATCCCATATGAATGGAATGGTACCTTGAGTATATAGTTTTGATATCACCTATAACATTATTATTTAACTATAGCATTGCTAAAAGTAAAGATGACGTTGCTAAGGGAGAATTGAAGTTGGTAGCTAGGATTTGAGGATTTCTCAAGAACCAATCCTCTTAGGCTTTATTATATTTGTTTTAACTAAAAAATATTTTTTATTAATTTTTTATTTTTATTTTTGTTCATTTCAATTTTTTATTTACTTTTTGAATGATATCGGGATATTTCATGAATTTCAGGAACGAAATTAGAATTTACACACCTAATTGGGGGGGGGGGGAGGGGCTTAGAAAAAGTGAAAGGTGTCGGGGCACATTCGAACAAAAAGGAAAGATATGGGGTCTAATTGAAATAGGTCAAAGATTTTAGGTGGAATGAAGACAGCACATAAACTTCTTGGAGGTAAATTGTAATTTACCCTTGGATCTACATGGTTGCGAGTCAACTATTTGCTCTCTTGCTTGTCAAGATTTTCATCTTTTTGAATAAAAGTCTAATAATTATTTCTAGCTATATAAACAAAATTAATATTGATCAACGGTTTAAAATTTTCCATCAAAATGGAGTCTAGTAGAGTAGCTTGTTCCTCGTTAGTTTATGGCAACTCAAATCATTTCTATGCGTCATTAAGATGCAATTAATTCCTAAAAAGACAGCTAAAATTTAGAAATTTCAAAGGGTTTTGTTATGATTCAAATCATTAAATTAATGAACTTATTATTGACTGAAATACTAAATTATTTTTTCAAACAATAAGCTATAGTTTTTCCTTAATATAAAGAAATTGCTATTCTTTCATTAAAAAGATTCAAATCATTAAATTAATTCCTACAAAGACAGCTAAAATTTAGAAATTTCAAAGGGTTTTGTTATGATTCAAATCATTTAATTAATGAACTTATTATTGACTGAAATACTAAATTATTTTTTCAAACAATAAGCTATAGTTTTTCCTTAATATAAAGAAATTGCTATTCTTTCATTAAAAAGAAACATTAAATTAAAGGAGGATCGAAACCTTCCACCATCGTGCCTCTGCAATAAAACCAACCCTAGATAGGGCCTGCTCTTAACATTCAGGACTTTTGATCACGACGAACATATAAGATAAGCTTGACTAGCTGGTTTCATGTCAGTATCATAGCTTTAGATTCAAAAACCCTTCGAACCCCACCATGCAGCTCTGCACCATAAATGGCTAGCAAGTGTGAGCTCTGAAAAAGACCAGACCAGGTTCCAAATTGCATGCGCTTGTGCATGGACGTCCATGTGAAGATGAAATCCACTTTGATTTATCTTGCACCCTGACGTCCACGTGCCCAGCAAACTCCATGTTTACAGTGTTGGATTCTCTCGGGACATGAAATCAGCTGTGTTTTTGAGCAAATTTTATGCGTATAAACACTCACCATGGGTATTTTAAGTCGGTTTTTCTTCCAATAATTAATTTCCTGCAGTCCATATACTGTGAACGCCCTTCAACACAGCTTGTAATTGTATCGCAGAGAAAAACACAGCCTAAATATTATTTACCATGCATGATACAAATGGTTTCAATCTACAGGAAAACATTTTTGCTAATAATAATAGTAAAGAAAAAATTTGTTCTTGGAAAATTCAATATCCTTGATCTTCAAGGTTATATATGTTGACCAAAGAACTCGACCTTAGGTACCAAAATTCCGTTGGAAGCTATAAATACGATGCAAGATGGGATGATATTTTTGTTAATTCATCGTTCGATTAATTTGTCATAATTTCCGAAAAAACAAATTGATGTAAAAACTAAATTATTTTAAACAGAATATTTATGTCCCGGTGTTTATGAACTAATCTACACCAACATGGAATTCGAAGGTTAATGAGGTTTATTAACCATTGATATTGATTATGATTTTGTTTGGAAACGTATTTGAAGTTGTGTATTTTAAAATTTTAATTTTTTTTTAAAATAATATTTTAATTGTTTTGATATATTGATATCAAAAATAATTTTTTAAAAATAAAAAAAAATATTATTTTATATTACTACATATCTGAACGAAAAACACATTAAAAAATAATTATTATTACACTCTCAAATATTTTATTTATCATGGTTAGAGTTTAATTATAAATGATAAATTTTTGGATCATTTAATAATTTTTTTTTTACCGCAAGTCTAACGCTTTCCAAAAATTACATGTTAATATTCGTAATATTACTCAAACGATATAGACCTTCTTTTCAAGTTTCAGTCCACATGTTAGTATTCTGCTTTCCATTTTTTTAATTTGGTTTCTTTATCGTTTTGTGCTTGGACTCACTAATCTGTAAATTAAGCCATAAAACGAAGACTTTTAAAACCTACAGCTATAAAATCAGCCTTGCCTAACCTCGTGAAGACGTTGGTGTTTTAACTTTGAAAACATGAGGCAAAAAAATTAAAAATATAGAAATAAATGAGTACAACAGGATATGTTTTGAAAGATTTTATGATGTTTAAGCTGTTATTATCAATATTTTAATTATTAATTAAGTAATTTGGTCTCATTGAGTCTTGTATCGATTTTCTTGATAAAAAATAAAGCAAAGACGTGCTTTGAAAATTGCAACGTTGAATGTTCAACGGATGATTTAATTGAGAGGAAACAATTCTCCTTTGTAGATGAAAAAGACTTATGATTATGTTCACGCATAAATTTTATTGGTATATTTAGGAAGAATTTTACTGTCAAGTTACACATTATTATATATATTTTTAATTTTAATTTTTTTTTGTAATTTTATCGGTATATATATGGCGGCAGAATGTTTTTGTCAGTTTTTATCAAGGGATGTAGTGATTAATAATTTTATCACTTTGTTAAGTGGTAATGGATAAAATTAGAATATAACTTTTTTCCATTACCAATTAACGAAGTGATTATGTTTGCAACGTGGGCATAATGACACATAAATTTTTCTTTCAATCTCTTCATTTCAGTTTTAGATTGTCACAATTAAATGGCTGTCAACCTTTTAGTTACAAAATGGGAATAATTTCATTTCTCCCCCTTAAATACCTTTACTAATATAAGAGAGCTTAAATACCTTTACTAATACAAGAGAGGTTAATCATGTTAGTTTTTATGTTTTAAAAATATTTTTAAAAAATTAATTTTTTTTATTTTTAAATTAATTTTTTTTAAATATTTTAGACAAGAGAGAAATAAGATGAAATATGGACAAACTACTTATCTAATGCAATAGTTTTTACTGTTTTTGTGGATGCTTATGTTAGGCATCTGCAAGTAGTCCAAGAGGAGCTCGAATGTCTCCATGTTAATTTTCTTTGCTCGTGAAACATGGTCCCACATTTGAGCATCACAGTCAACTGGGTCCCATGTTTGTCCACCAGTTTTTTTTTTTTCATTGAGTTTTTTTCACAAATTTTGCAGGCTACAGGCCTACTTCAAAGCTAAGACCTTTATAACAGAAGAGGAGGAGGGAGACCCACCCCATCTCTCTCTCCCTCTCTCTCTCTCTATTTGTCATGTTCTTTGATGGTGTGGTTGGTGGATTCTGTATGTATCCTCTCCTCTAGAAATGTTGTAATATAGTTATAAAATAAAAAAAGGAAAAAGAAACTGTCTTTTAAAAACACCCTCTTGTAACTTGTTTTTGATTGATTACTCATTTCTCATCTATCTGTAAAAGGGTTATTGAAACAATATACACCATGTTTTTTAATAAAGAAGTCGTCTTTTTCTCTCATTTCTCCCTCTCTTGAGTCCTTCCTTGGGTCAAGAAGACAGAAGAAACTACCGTACGGGGAAATACATATCATAACGAAGGCAGAAAGAGAGAGTAAAAATAAGTTTTTGAAAGTTTCGGAGAATGAATGGTCCTTCACATCTGGAACCACCTGATTACTCTGAGTTTGTTGAGGTTGATCCAACTGGAAGATATGGCAGAGTACATCTCTCTCTCTCTTCGCGTGTGTTTCTTCTGTGAAATGAATTGTGAGTTTGATTTTGGGATTTCCTTTTGTTTTTTTGCAGTACAATGAAATCCTTGGCCGAGGAGCTTCAAAGACAGTGTATGAATCCAAGTTTTTGTTTCTCATTAATTTAATGGAATCCCATTTAGTTTTTTTTTTCCCCACATGTTTGGTTCTTTAGTTTTTTTTGCTTGAATTTGATGGATGCTCATGCAATATTTTTGCAAAAGTTGGAGTCTTTTCGGCTCTTTCTACAAATTTTTGGTAACGGTTAGTTTCTTGATTGGGGCAGTTATAGAGCATTTGATGAGTACGAAGGGATTGAAGTTGCTTGGAACCAGGTCAAGCTATATGATTTCTTACAAAGTCCTGAAGATCTTGAAAGACTCTACTGTGAGATTCATCTCCTCAAGACATTGAAGCATAAGAACATAATGAAGTTTTACACTTCTTGGGTTGATACTGCAAATAGGAACATCAACTTTGTGACGGAAATGTTCACTTCTGGGACTTTGAGACAGTAAGAATTTGTCAAAACATACTGATTTCATGACCCATTCTTTGCTTTTCTGTTGATTATGCCTTGTGGGTCTTTTGTATTGTTCATCATCGTATAAGTTGGTCTCTTTACTTTTTTTCGTCTTCAATAGGTATAGACTAAGGCACAAGAGAGTAAACATTCGAGCCGTGAAGCATTGGTGTAGGCAGATCTTGAGAGGGCTTCTTTATCTCCATAGCCATGACCCTCCTGTGATCCACAGAGATCTAAAGTGTGATAATATTTTTGTGAATGGGAACCAAGGAGAGGTGAAGATTGGAGATCTTGGCCTTGCGGCAATTCTTCGAAAATCTCATGCTGCTCATTGTGTTGGTAGGTTTAATTGACAAATCTCATGAATTCTCTTTATTTGGTCGCTATAACCAGAGCATTAGAATCAGTTGAGACTTGTAACAGAAGATTCTAGGATCTCTGTGATTTATATTGATAATAATTACACTTTGGTTTATTTTTCTTCTCCGTGGGGCTCTCCTTTCTTCAGGCACACCTGAGTTTATGGCTCCAGAAGTGTATGAAGAGGCATACAACGAATTGGTTGATATTTATTCGTTTGGTATGTGCATCTTGGAGATGGTCACTTTTGAATATCCCTATAGTGAATGCACTCATCCTGTTCAAATCTACAAGAAAGTTATATCTGTAAGACCTCCTTCTGCCTTCCTCCCCCCTCAAAACATGATGTATTCACTTACATGCTTTATTACTTCAGGGGAAAAAACCAGATGCTTTGTACAAAGTAAAGGATCCAGAAGTACGACAGTTTGTTGAGAAATGTTTGGCCACTGTGTCACTTAGGCTATCTGCAAGGGAGTTGTTGAATGACCCTTTTCTCCAAATTGACGGTTGTGAATCCGATTTGAGACTGTTGGACCATAGGATTGAAGTTGATGGCTTAGGACCCCTAATTAGGCCACCTTATCTTGAGCATCATGACAATAATAACTCCTACAGTAGTGGATACTTAAATTCTTATGACTATGAGGCTCAGAATGAATGGGAAAATCATTCAGTAGAGGTCGAACTGAGTGGAATTGAACTTTTCGAGTATCATGATGAACATCCTGCAAATGTTGACATAAGTATAAAAGGAAAGAGGGGTGATGATGGTGGCATCTTCTTAAGACTCCGAATTGCAGATAAAGAAGGTTAGTGAATTGTTTTCTTTCCTTTTGTTTATCTTTTCTGTACAGGTAAATGTCCATATTAGCAATCACTTTAATTATATCTCCTTGCAGGTCGTATACGAAACATATATTTCCCTTTTGACATTGAAAATGATACAGCATTGAGCGTGGCAACTGAAATGGTTGCCGAGCTTGATATCACCGATCAAGATGTGACTAAAATAGCAGATATGATTGATGGGGAGATTGCTTCCTTGGTACCTGACTGGAGGCCAGGGCCAGGCATAGAGGAGACACCCTGCTTTGCAAATCAAACTTTATGTCACAATTGTGCTTCCACCTGCACCTCTAATGGTTCTTTCATGGATTTTTTGTCAAATAATCCATGTTGTAGCCATGGATGTGCTTCAATGCATGGAAGGTTTGGAGAGATCATTTTTGAAGTGGATGAATCTGAGCATCATATAACAGAAGAGGCGCCAAACACACTCAACCAACAGGACTACTTGCACTATCAGGAAATTTGGGGTCAACAAGAAAGCCGGCAACTTACTCCAATGGGCTCCGGAAAAAGTCAGTCGGATGAAGAGTATGAAAATTTTGATCAGTCAATCCCAGAAAAGGATACAAAAGATACCAAGATGGAAAATGGAATTCTTGGAGGAAAGTCATTTCGGCACTTCACAGGTTCCGGTTCTCTTAGCAGACTGACTTTGTACAGTGACCTTGCGGACAGTAATGAGAATGAAATCCAGCAAGACTTGAGATGGCTTAAAGCGAAACACCAAATGGAATTGAGGAAACTTAGAGATGAACGATTAGGACTTGCAGTGAAACCTTCAACTTCTAGGAACGGGGAAGAGAAAACAAGTGATGTGGTTTCTTCAACTTCAATGTTGAATTCATTTCAAGAAGGCAGCAATGGAGATCTCTTGAAATCCCTTGCTAAGCAGATTAGTCATAGTTTGCATACCCTTTCGGATACTCGAAGGCCCTGGAATCACAAAGCAATGAATCAATCCCCAAGAGCGAAAGATATGGTCAATGCCAAGAATCTCTGCACCGGGCCATTGCTCCCACACTCGCTCCATAGGACAACATCCTTACCAGTTGATGCTGTTGATGTATAATATTTTGAGACATCCATTCTTTTATATTCTTATACACATTATAGAAGCACTATTGTGAATAAATCCACCCTTTTTTGCCCTAGCAATATTAATGTCCATCCACGCAGTGCCTGCCTGCCTGCCTCTAGACTGTCTTCGTCACACAAAACAAAGACAAACAAATCATATAAAGAGTTGAGATGTAAAATCCTGAGGCTTGTAAAATTAATCAAAAGTGTAATGAGTTATCGAGAGACCATTTACATTATTATCCATTTGGCCTGGATAGTGCCAGCTACCAAACAATGTGATGGTGTTCATGATTGCATGATGAAAAATGTAATTACGTAGGGTTTAAAGGGTGTTGAAGTGCAGAGATGACATCCATTGGAGCATTTACACTTGAACTACCAAAAAGGGTGAGCATTATTTGCTATCATGAGGAGGGGATCCGATCATTGAAGTTTGTAGGGCCAGCCGATTGTGTAAGATCCTACATGATTGAAGTGGTGTCCTTTTTGCGTCTTGAATTCATACTAAATTTACCAAGAACAAGACATCTTCTCAAAACTGTTTTGCATTGCAGTTAAATCTGTGTTTGAGGACGTTTCAGAGATGTATTTAGCATAAAAATATATTACATTGATTTTCTTAGTGCTTTAGAACAATTTTGATGGATTAATACACACACATATATATATATATAATTAAAGGTTTTCTACCCCGAGTAACCCAACAATTCCGGTAAAGGTTTAACTATCTCTGCATCCTGGGTTCAAGTTTTAGAGTATATGCTTGTTATCTCCGCGATATCTTACTTATTTATTAGACTTGTAAAATGTTTAATAAATTTAAAAATTAATCATAATTCACATAAACTAATCCATACATTCCACTTACCAAAACAGAAAAATTAGAGGTTTTCCGAAGAGCCCTGGATGGGCAGCAACCGGCAGAGCCCACAGTTTAGGGCAATCATAGAGAGATTTTTTAAAAGAGAAGAGGGCCCACTAAAGCATTATAGAATATAGATAGTTCATTTCATCCATGCTGATGAAGATACAGCAGGGATCTCCCACATGAGCAATATCATTCAATTAATAATATCTGACTTTGAGGCTGGCTTTTACTACTAAATAAAATAAATAATCAAATCATCCTTACAGAAAAAAGGATGTACAAATTTTGTACTCTTTGAGTACTGCTATGCTCTGCAAGAACTCATGCTTGTATTTCTTACAGAGAAAAATAGAATAATATACTCAAGAGAATTATATATTATATATACTGCAACCAAATAAAGAGAATTCTAGAGTTGTTGAATAAAATAATGTTTCGTCTACAACTAGTTTTTAAAATTGTTTCTTGTCTAAAAAAAAATGATTTTTTTTTAGATGTTTTCGAATAATATTAATGTATTTCAATATTATAATCATGAATCAATTAGTTGAGCTGTGAAAATAATAGGATAAATATTATATTGCTTTCAAGTAACCAGAGAAGGTACTCATTTTATTTTGGTTTGATTTCTTAACACCTTTTCCATTCTTTTCATTATTATACTTTTTTTTTTAACAAAATATTGTTTATTAAATTATAAAAAAGTTCACTAAATTCTTAATTCATTCAAAAATTGACCAATACCTAATTAAATTTGACTAGAATTGTGAAGCTACGTCTTCTTTTCTTTATTCTTTCTTTGAATTGTAAGCAACCAATAAAATAATCAAATATATATAAATAAACAAAAATAAAATAAAATAAAACCAACATGAAGCTGGCTAAACACAGAAGATTCACAACAAGCATGCCATGCCAAATTACGCATGCTTCACGATGATTAAAAGGGTGATTGTCTTTGTAAAAGTTTAGAGATTTATTAGGTGAGTCACAAGGATAGGCATTGCCATTAAGGTATTAATGAATCACGGCATGTATATATGTGATAGAAAGCAATTGAATGAATATCGAGTGGTGGCTCAATAGCTTGGAAAAAAAAAAAACACTCAATGATTGAGAAGCTTTTTCACCCGTTGGTTAATTTTCTCATATCAATGATGTGATGATGACGAAGATAACGATGATTAAGGATGTTATTAACGATGATTAAGGGTAACTATGCTAATTTGAGAAATATTTTCTTGCTGTGAGAACACTGGAAAAACTCCGTGAAGTATTCTCTTGTCATAATTTTGTGATAACAGTCATTCCCCACAGCAGGATATATATATAGGACAAATGGAAACATGTGAATCCTATAGAAAGTTGCTTCCTTTATTAAAGAAAGATAGTGGCGATTCATACACCTACTGGATAAGCATATTCCTCAACAGGAAGCAACTTTATCATGAGGGATGGTTTGACAGATTCATCGCCAATCACCACTCCCATGTCAAATTCAAAAATGGAAGAAAGCTTGAAAAAGCAGATATTCCACTCAGAAAAGCTATGTATATATATATATATGATATCTTGGTCTTTCTGGAAGGTAGGCACACACGCCCATTGTTGTAGATTGGACAACGAGGATTGGTGGTAGAGTGGGAGCTGGGAGATATTTCTGCTGTACTGTGGACATGATCTCGCACTTACAAAAGATGTGGATGCTGCGGCGAAGACGCAAAAGACAAAAGCATCTACATGCTAAACTCACAGTTCAACGATTCAATTACCTGCCACTTGAAATATCCAACAAAAACAATCAGAGGATTCCACATATTACAGTTCTGTGGCAGCATAGGAGTTTCAGAACTCAGTTTCCATTGCAACCTGGTTGAAATGCGTGAGTGACACGTTTTGACGTTGGAGTTGATGATTGAACATTTCATCCATCAGATTAACGGCAGAATTCGACGAGGATTGATGGGGTGTCTTTAAATCCTGACGTTTTCTTGACCACAAACGCTGTGAATCAGACAGTGTATGATAACTTGATCAAGTAGGTTTGATTGTATTTAGATTTACGATCGAGTAGAGTACAATCTAACTTGATCAGACAAGAGTGGAATTTCTAGCAAGGCTCATGCACCAAAGGAGGTTGCCTAGAATAAAGAAAAAGCTCTAAGCTCCACTTAGTCTTGCCTAGGTCAACTGAATTCAAGGTATTGATCAGTTAAAAAGCATTACACTTTTCGTTGACAATTCTAGAAATCCAGACCAGAAACACCCCAGTTTATGAAATTCCCAATAGAAAAGGAAAATGGGATGAGATATTCAACTAGAAACCTTAATTACCACGAATGTCCGTGTTCCTACCATGACATCATAAAGCAAAAACCAAGCCATTTGAACTCCTTTATTGCAGGTAGTTCCCATCATGCATGACAGTGGTGAATGTTAGGCCAAAGTCCACGCCTGGTGATGACGACAACACTTGTAAAGTTTAGATCAACTCCTCAATATCATCAAATAGGTAGAACCCCTCGCGAAGAACTCTGACACTCCACGGAAATTAGGGTTTTAGCTAGAAAAGTAGAAGATATTAAAATTTGGCTGCAAAATGCTATGGCCTAGAGTAGGACCACCTAAAAGAAATACTATGAATGGAAACTAATTGAAACACATTGTGTGTATCCTCCATCACCAAAAACTTTAAATCTGCTTGAACTTTCACCCTGATGGAAAACGATGCAAGGTATTGTGGAGGGAAGGTCAATGTATAAAACCCACGTACAGAAAGAACCCTGTACACTATCACGAACCTTACTAGAGAGATCAAGTTAGCCATGATCTCCAAAAGAAGGAAGCTCAAATGATCTATCTACCTCTGGCCTTGATCATGCTGTGCAATGGTCATCCCTATCCATTTCCTCATAATCTATCCGCCTAACCCTTGAAGAGTTCAGGAAGGGTAAATCTATCAGCATCTAACTGGAACGATTCAAACTATCCACAGCCTTCTATCGTATTTTATACCTAGTCAACTTGATTAGGTGTAATATAGAAGGATGGAGCCAGCTCGTTACTATAATGAGGGATTAATACAGTGAAATCACAGCAGAATATATTCTAAAGATTACTTGAAGCTTCGGGGACTCATGAAATGGAGATGCCTTGATTTAGTGGTTACATGAGACTATTAAAATAGAAGCAATTAGCACTGACATAGCAGCCTGGCAAAGCAGAACAAAAATTAAAAAATGCCAAAGAGGAAAGGTAACTGTTTAGAACTGGCAATTGCTAAGTATAATTGAGATGCATTATTGCTATCTGCTGCCATCCTCGATTGACCGTAAAGTTTGCGAAGCATTTTTCAGCTTTTCACATTGTCCAGTCAAGGATCACAAGTGACATCGATATTTCTGTTAGAGCTGCATTCCGAACCTCCATAGACTTTTAGACTCTTGTTTTTTGGATCTGTTAGAATTTATCATACTTTCTGTAATGCTGATGAAAGAATTCTGATCTGGTTCAGTAGATACACGATCTATCTCTTGATAATCTTGGAAATTGAGTACAGGAACATCTGCTCAATACCAGGCAAGTACACTGTATACCGTGGGCTTGTTCTACATAAATTTACACCTAATTTGGAAAGTAATTCCACATCTCCAACGCAAAACACAAGTCTCTGACATAAACTCTTACAGAGGCCTCAAAAGTGGGTAATCTTCAAGCAGTTCCTCTCTGACAGCATGTCATTTTCATTCTGAGGTGTCCGCAACACCTCAACTGCCTGCATGACAATATATTTAAACTGCACTGCCTGAAGTGGAAGAATGGCACGCAAAATTTACAATACCACAGTGCAAAAAGTCTTCCAATCCAGAACTTAATTATGAGATAAAAAATATTGAAGCTTTAGAGAAGTGATCTTACCACTATGTACTAATTGTCAAATCCATTATATTGTTAGAGAATAATATAAATCATATATTGGAATCTTATCTAACAGTTTAAGCTATTGGATTGAAATGATTCCTTAACATAGTATCAGAGTTTCAATGACCAAGCGGTCACAAGTTCAAATCTCATTATCCTAATTTATTTGATAAAAATTAAACACAAGGTAATGTGAACCTGTGCAAGTTTCAAGCCCAAGAAGCTTTCATTTGAGGAAGTGTGTTAGAGAATAATATAAATCATATAATAAAACCTTATGTAATAGTTTAAGCTATTGGGTTAAAATGGTTCTTTGACATATATCTCTTGCTTGTTGTGCTTTGTCTTTTTATGCTGTTCATATTGACAAGTGTGTCTTCATCAAATTTCCCATGGTAAGTTGGTTGAAACGTTTTTCACCATCCTCCATGCTTCGCTTCACATCCACCTGATAAGAAAGCAGAGTGCATCTGCATCTATCCATCAGTCCTGATATATACATATCAATCAGGTTTGAAATGTAAAAGCGGGAAGAAGACAGCCTAAACAAAAATTACACAAAAAAACATCCTAAATCCAACAGAACATGCAAAGATATATGAAAAACCAGTTAAAGTTCTAGGAAATGGCTGTATACTTGCAGATGAATAACCAAAGCAAAGCTAGTGAGGTCTCTGTAACCGAAACAAAAGTATGTAAAACTAACGTATATGTTAACAGATTTACATGATGAGATGATATAGCATGTTCTCAAGGGTAACAAAGGAGTTTCATTGACGTTCACGAAATTTTTATTGAGATGGATATGCTCAAAGGGAAACGAAACATATTCAAAAAATAATAAAGCAAGATCTTCTAGTCTTGAGTGCATGTGTACTTCTTCTGCCGAAAGCATATAAACAATGCCTCAAGGCTTGGAAACGAAACCAATTCCGTGTCTTCTAGAATCAAGAAAAGAGATTAAACCACAATCTTGAACATTTTGTTTAATCACGCAACTCTTTGAGAAAATGAAAATATGAAGAAAGAACCAGATACATCCTAAAAAACTCAGAGACCAGGCAACAAGAGCTCTAAAAAGGTTCAAAGGAGAAGCCCTTCAGGCCTCAGAGAAACAAAAGAATTTCAGAGTCAACTATAATCTCATGTGTAATAGCCACTGCCCCATCAAAGGTTCAGAAAGCTCTATTCCCAACATTCTGTGACAAACATGGAGGTTTTCTTTCAGCTTTGCAAACCAACACTTGTCCTTGTTGCTAAACTTCACCGGCCAAGATTCCAAAGATTTATTCCACTAGACTCAAAAGCACCCTCGTTATACCAACTACAATTAGAAATTAAAAACACCCCCCCCCCCCCATCTCCGGGCAGTGATTCATCACCCTTGTCCAGATAATACCTTCATTTCTACATAATAACCTCAAAAGAATAGGCATGATGATTTTCTAAGATTATCTGTGAAGTCATTAACTAAACATATGTGTTCCTTAAAGTTTACGACTTATGCCTGTCATGGTATAATCTTGGGTTCATAAAAGAAGGCCATATCCACTAATTAATCTATAATGTGTGCAAGAAAGTTCCTTCACTAAAAAGAAAAGATCGATAAAATAATTTACAAGCTTTTTCCTCACTAGTTGAACTCTGCATATTAAACCAAAGCAATCATAACTAACAGGCAGTTTACTCTTAACACAAATTCTTAGAGTCCCCTTTGACCCAATCTTGTAATACAGTAATCTCTAACATTTTTCTTTCATTAATCAAATAATGCAATTCATCTTCAACATCATGTCATAAACTAAACAATCCTAGGCGTTCTAACCCCTTCTTCAAAAACTAGGTGGCTATGTCGGATAGCTACAGACTTCAGTAAAAAAATGAAGGCCTTCACCACGAATGGTGCCTAAAATTATAAATTGGTCCCTATAATTTAAATGTTTTCATAATTGGTCCATTTTCTTTTAGCTTTTTCATTTTGATTCTAAACTTTATTTTTATGTTTCAATCATAGATGATCAGTCGTTGAAAAAATTTAGGGTAAAGAAATCTTTTTGTGGCTCAATTCTAACAGCTATTAACTTTGATTTGGATGTTTATCTATTTATTTCAAAGAGAAGAGTTCAGTGGAGATAGTGAAAGGTTTTAACAAAATCTTATATTTAAAATTGTTTAAGTGTTTAGAATTGAATTCTAAATAAAATTTAATCTCTAAAAATAATATAAAAATAAATTAGATATCATCTCCTCTGATCTATTATGTTAAAGAGAAGAAATCAATTTTAAAACTAACTTCCCTAAAAACATTATCTAACTATCTCCCCATTTTTTTTTTTTAGAATTTTGAAGGATTAAAATAAAGATAACAAGGGCAATATAAGAAATAATAAATTCGATTATATATCTTTCAAATATGTAAATTTAACTTATTTATTAATTGAATTCAATTAAAGAATTGGTTCCAAACAAATTTATTTAATTTAGCTTTTGAATATGTTTAATGATATCTCATATTTTTTTATTTAAAGTTTTATTTTTATTTTTATTATTTTATAATACCATATTTATATATCTTTAAAATAATATTAAATTTGACTGTGTTAAATTTTATTTTTAATGTTCAAATTTATCTTTTACAGAAGGACAAATGAATTAAAAAATAGATAGAGTTTGGTTACTTTAATGTGGACAAGAATGTAAAAATAAATATGTTGATGAGATAATTTTAAAGTGAATTTATGAACTTTCAAAATAGAAGGTAAAAGGAGAACATGTCACCTAAAACAATATTTATTATTATTTTTTTAAAAATATCTTTGTAAAAAATTCTCAACTTTAAAATTATTAAACTAAAGACATATAAGGATAAAAATTATTATTATTATAGTTTTAAAACTCAATTTAGAGGTCAATTTGAGACAATACTCAGTTCACAAGTCTAGTTGACCCAAGTCAGTATAAGAATAAAAACAATTATTATTATAGTTTTAAAACTCAACTCGGGGGACGACCTAGAACAATGACCGGGTCATGAGTCAAGTTAATCATTGACCTGAGTCAATATGTGGATAAAATAGTTATTATAATAGTTTTAAGAACCGACTCGAGGGTTGACTTAGAGCAAGGCCAGAGTCAGGAAGATCAACTCGGGTCAACGTAAGAACACAAATGATTATTATCATAGTTTTAAAACTTGACTCGGGGGTCAACCCTGAACAAGATTCAAGTCATGGGCCGGGAGAGTCAAATCAGGTTAACATTAGTTAATGTATGAATAAAAGTGGTTATTATCATAGTTTTAAAATCCGATTCAGAAGTTGACCCGTGACAAGGCTCAGATCATGGATTAACAAAGTTAACTCTAATTAAAAAAAAAATCAAAACAATCATGTTTTATCTTGAGGTGACTCCAGCTTTTTATCAAGTTAGGTAGGATCAATCATTTTTATTTTTTTTTAAACTTAGATCGGTTCAGGCCTCAGATCAACTAGATTCCAAGTTAATTTGCTAGGTTAGTCCGGATTTTATAATCAAGGATTATAATATTATTAATTTTAGTACTCAATATAAAATAAAATAAAAAAGTAATATTTAATTATTTTTTAATAAGTTTTTCAGTAAAACATTTAAGGGTAAAATATTTTATATATATATTTTTTATTATTTATTATGTTCTATAATAACTAAATAGGATATAGAGATACTCAATTTATTTATATATATAATTTTGTCTCTGACACACTTAATATCTATCTCCTATATCTTCGTTTCTGTTATTTCAAAATAATAACGAAACTCTATGGAAAATCATTCTTTAAAGGTGGCGTCTATTAAACTTTCGTAAGTGCTTGGTAGTGTTCGTGGGTGCCATTCTGGGCCTAGTTCTCTAAAGTATTCTCTACTCAATGGGCCTAGGTTTTCAAAAGCCTTCAAAAGAAATCGATTTAGCTCAACAACTTTAAATGGCCTATAAAGCCCAATGAATTTCTTTAGGGCACGATTCAATCACTGAATCCAAAAAATAACCCTATAAACACCACAATATAAAAGCCAGGGTTTTGCCACTCCATCGTTATCTCCTTGAGCTGCAGCAGCTATTCACCAGTCTCAAGCTCTCCGCCTCCAAAATCCAAAAACAAATTCCAGGGGTTTGATTGAAATCATGGCAGACAAAGCAGTTACCATTCGTACCAGGAAATTCATGACAAATCGTCTCCTTTCAAGGAAGCAATTTGTAAGCTTTGACCCTCGCATTCTCTCTTTTTTCTTCATTTTCTAGGTGCCCAAACGAGGGTTTAGTAAAGAAATTTTTTTTTAGTTATTGATTTTGTTCTACTGGGTCCTTTAGATCTTGAACTGTAAGGAAGAAAGTTTGGAATTTTTGCTGTTTTTGAATGTTTGTTCCTGGAAGTGTTAGTGTTATTGTTTGTTGTATTTGGAATAAATTGTTGGTACTTGAATGGATCGCGGCTCTTAAATGGACATACAGAATATTGTTTTTGGGATTTTATTAGTTAATGTGAATAGTCTTGGTTTTGTTTTGCTTCAATAGAAATAAAGCGTGTTTTAGATTAGGGAAGTTCAGTTTCTTTTTAATTTACGTTAGTGATTAATGTATGTGTATGAATTCGGAGTTGGACAAAATAACAGGGGCCAGTGATGTGACAAATATTTGCTACTCTTGATGATTTCAAGGAATCCATTTGATGTTAGTTTCCACCAAGATCTCTGAGCTCATGAATCATTTTGGTTTCAAATTATTTTCTTGGGAGTTTTTATTGGCTGGTAAAATGAGATGTTGTAACGTGTTTGCTGACCCTGGCATTAGTGGGGTTATTTTAGAACAATTATGCTTTCGTGTCAAATGGACCCTACTAGATCTTTACCTACTGATATCTGTGTTTGCATAGGTCATAGTTCAGTGAAAATGTGTATTCCATTGAATTTGTTCTCTTTTTTAAGTAAGTTCTTCAAGTGTTTTTGGTTTTAATTCTTCTCTTTTGATTAACGCAGATCATTGATGTTCTTCATCCTGGTAGAGCCAATGTTTCTAAGGTATATCCTCAGTCTTGTGTTGCTTTTCGAAGTTTTTTGTTTTCGAAGTTTTTTGTGCTTTATTTTTCTGAGCACTATTTGTTTCATCCATGGTTTTTGAAAACATATTTGCATATTATATGAGGATTTGGAACGATTTTCCATTATTGTCATAAATGGGGCTGTATTGGACAATTAACTGTGAGATAGTTCTGATGTAGGAATAACATAACTTACACCTTGAGCTTTTTAAGGTTATTTGTATTGACCATTTTTTATTATAAAAGTTGACTTTTGAGTGACTGATGCACCTGGTTTTGTTGTTTATCTTGCACTTGTTCTGTTATGAAGGCAGAACTGAAGGAGAAGCTGGGAAATTTGTATGAGGTGAAGGACCCCAATACAATCTTTGTGTTCAAATTTAGGACCCATTTTGGTGGTGGGAAATCCACTGGATTTGGGTTGATTTATGATACAGTTGACAATGCAAAGAAGTACGAGCCCAAGTACAGGCTCATAAGGGTATGTCTTAAATGCAAGTTCTCCTTTATCTCAACTTCCATACTTGTTTTGATATTATTTTCTTGTGGATTTCTTGGGTTTATGCAAGTTATGTATTAATTAAGTATATGGAGCTAAAATTAAAATCATAGTTTGGAACATGACACTTGTAGAATGAATTGACCTGGTTATTCAATTTCGAGTATGTAGTTGATGTTGTTGAAAGATAATTATTAATAAAGTGCTCCTTTGCCAGTTTCTATAAGTTATAGATGTGATTCTTATCTGTAGCCAAATATTCATGTTCTGCTAGTGTTTTTTTCATATTCTGTTGGGTTGATTAAGCATGCCATTCCATCAATGTTTGTCGGAATCATGTTATTGTTCAGTTGTGAAAGCTCTCCATCACATGCATTTTTGTTTAATCTATGTCTTGTATTGGCAGAATGGGCTTGCCACAAAGATAGAGAAGTCGAGGAAGCAATTGAAGGAGAGAAAGAACAGGGCAAAGAAAGTCCGTGGAGTCAAGAAGGTGAGCTCCTGGTTTTATTTATGATTGCCTCTTGATGTTTGTTATTTCCTTTTTCGCTACTTTATGTTACAAGAGTAATAACTAACCTTAATATTTTCTGATGCAGACTAAGGCCGGAGATGCTGCAAAGAAGAAATGAGTTATAGGTGATTTTGTGGTAGTTTTTATGTGGCCCTTATGCACCAGGGGAGATTTCTTCTTCAATAGTCTTGTGCTCTTTCATTTAGAAATGGAATATTTCATCTTTGTGTGGATGGTTGGGTTATCTTATGTTTAGCTAAATTATCTGATTTTGAGCACTCATCTGTGGACAAGTTCTGGAACATCGAGCCATTATATATTTCTAGTTATTTTCATTTTGGTTATTTTCGTAATGATACCCAATGCTGCACCTGGAATTTAGATCCCATGAAGAAACTATTTAAGTAAGGTTTCAAAATGCAACATGGAACAGTGTGGGTGTGTTTCGGATTTTGATAGTGGTTGTGGCAAATAATTTTTATTTAGAAATGTATTAAAATAATATATATATATTTTAATTTTTTTATATTAATATATTAAAATGATATGAAAATATAAAAAAAATTACCAACAATTTTTTTAAAAAATTTAAGGTAACGCCTGTGTTCCCCCAAACAGCTCTAAAATTAAAATTAAAGTTACAATGTGATTGCCAACTAGCGGTATATTTTCATTCAATTAGTGGTGAATATTTTGTGTCTCGTCAACGAATCCTTTACCATCATACTCTTTTGATGATATTCCGAAGATTGAGATTGGATGCTGAATATGAGACGACGGATGTATGAGAAGATGTGTATTCCTTGTCCTTCCTATTTGTTCGACAGCACACAACAGATGATCTACCTCTTTCTTAGTGCGTGTGGATGAACAGTTTGTTTGGAAATGTGGTTAAAATTATATTTTTTTAAAAATTAATTTTTTATATATTTTGAATTGTTTTAACATACTGATCTCAAAAATAATTTTAAAAAAATAAAAAATATATCATTTTAATATATTTTATCATAAAAAAATATTTAAAAAGTAACACCACACCATCCTCACCCCCCAAGCAAGCTTTTTATTTATTTTAGTGCCCAAGCAATAAATGCAGAGGAGTCTTTCTCTTGTCATTCTTCTTAAGGTGGGACATAATCCAATCCAGTGAGCCAGAGTGAATGAGAGAACGAAGCGTCCGACGATCGAGGAAAGAGTTAGGAATTTGGTTTCAGTTTCTAGGAGGTAGGTCACGTTCACACAATTCTACATAATTTCTAGCTTCTTGGCATGTCCTTGTAAGACCCTCTTAAAGCACGATTTACACGCATATAGCTTGTTCAGAAGAAGAAAATTTCTCGATGGGATTTGATTCTGGGAACTCCATGTGAAACATTAAAGTTCGGTCGATTGAAGATCAATATGCTTTTCGCATCGCTTCGGTGTGATTATGTTCTTGACTAAAGCTATTTAAGATTTTCAGACTCACTCCAGATTCTTTGCTGGCCACTTCAGTTGCTGAAAAAAGGACGTGCATGGATTGGCCAATGGAGAGTTTCTTAGTTAAAAAAACTAGATGGACCACTTGGTAGCTTGAAGAAAGCAAACAACCGCTCTTTCTTAACTTGAAGCAACCAAACTGAGCCACCCGAAGACTATAGAGCCATTTTAACAGGACAGCAATTCAAGTCATTATCATCCAGAAGCCTTTAAATAGATTTATTTTAGTAAAAATAACGTTAATTTGGACAGTAAGACAATGACTTTGTGGCAGCTGCCGTGGAAACCACAAACAATGTGAGCTTCAAGCCATGATTCTGTCAAAATCAACAGACGGTTCCCTCCTCCAAGGAGCACTCTACACTAGATCACTTTATGGATTCTGTGTTAATGGCAGCCTCCACCCCTTATTGATGAACAGTACAGGCATTATGCCAAACTATGAAGGTTAAGTGGTTGGCATCCGAAAAGAGAAGTCGTGTGCCACTGCACCAGACCATCAAACATTTATTTATTTATTTAATTTCAGGCAAGGAAGGTGGTAATTGTTGGATAATGAAATCCTTACCATTACTAGCTCATGAAGACTCTGAAAGTCTTGCTGTTCGATTAACTTATGTTTAATACATTGTAG
Source organism: Populus alba x Populus glandulosa (assembly GCA_033617975.1). Lineage (NCBI taxonomy): Eukaryota > Viridiplantae > Streptophyta > Magnoliopsida > Malpighiales > Salicaceae > Populus > Populus alba x Populus glandulosa. The sequence continues at coordinate 2,285,815 of CM066155.1, read as the reverse complement.
CGTGTCCAGACTATTTGATCTTAGCTCGTTCATTGAATGTATACAAATCACTCCATTCATACGTATAAGGTAAATTATCGATTCAAAGTAATCAGAAATTAAATTATTATCACTATAAATCCGATGTTATACACGTCTCCAATCTATACAAGTCAAGAAAATCCATTGGCACCTACTTCTTTTAATTAATCTCACAAATGGGAAATATGACAGAAACAAAAATAAAAATCTGTACATAATTTCCCCCTTAATTTTGACAAAAAGAAAAGGAATGAATAGTAGGGTTTTTGTAAAGTTTCCAATTTCTTTATTGTTAATTTATTAGTACTGGTTTACTTGCTCGTGTTAGGCAATAAAACAAATAAACCTAAAAATAATATCTGAGTAGTTGAGATTTTTTGTATTATTATTAAACTCAGCGCAATAAATTAACTTAAAAAACTCATGTCTTGTCTCCTTGCCAAGCTCAAGATTTAAATTAAATCGTGCGGGGGTTAATTTCGATGTGACTCAGCCAACCTAAATAACGGATTCAAAGACAAATTGAATAGCCAATAAAAAGCATTATTTGACTTTAAAAAGTTTTAAGATGACTTTTTTTTTAATATAGTGATGTTGATATATTTGATCAACTTAGGCTTTGTGGCTTAACTTGCAAAAGTTGCAATCTAAATCATGAACTCTACTGGATTTAACAATTTTATTTTTTAAAATTATTTTTTACTTAATGAATCATGAGCTTCACTGCAATTATCAGGATCTTTATTTGAGACTGCAATAACTTCATAGAAAGCAAACAAAAACAAATTTAAAATACCAATTTAAAATTAATAAATTGTTAAATGATAAAAAAAAAGTGAAAATAATTTAATTGATAGAGAAAAAAGTGGAAGATGAATTTTTTTTTTTAAATTAGGAAACTATTTAGAATTATTATTAAACTTGACCTTGCAAGTCAACCTTGAAACTTTTCAACTTAACTTTCTACTTAGCCCGAATTTATAATTAACTCGTATGTGAGTTGAGTCTAGATGACTTACTTGACTTGGTAAGCCCAAATGCAACCCGAAGATTGACAAATACGTGGTTTGACTTTTTAAAAAAATATTCAAAATGATATTTAAAAAAAAAAGATATTATTACGATAACATATTGGATCAATCTAAATTTTGCAATGTAACTCGCAAAACTCATGGCCCAAGTCAAACATGAGTTGAGTTGTTGTAGAGTGAAATTGAAAAAAATATATATTCGATTAAAAAAAGAAAAAAATGAGCCAAGTCAACATGGATCAACATGTCAAATTCACGACCCGAATAATGAGATCATAATAACCCCCTAGTAAGCAAATTAGGGAAAAAAATGCGAAGCCCAATTAAAAATTATTCAATTAAAAAGGACTTAGAAAGTAAATAAAGTCAACTCAAGTTAACCTACCAAACCTGCGACCTGGTCTCGGAATAACCCATAGAAAGAAAATTAAAAAACAATTATTAAGTTGAGTTTCTAATCAACCTAATTTTGAATGATGAAATACAAAAAATCAATTAGAGTCAACTTTGATCAACCTACCAAACCTGCGACCTGAGTCTCTAAATAACTCATAGAAAGAAAATTAAAAAAAAAATTAATAAGCCAAGTTTCTAATCAACCTAATTTTAAATAATGAAATATAAAAAATCAATTAGAAAAAGAAACACAAAATAATGAACCTTGTCAACTCAAGTTAACTTTTAAACTCATGACCTAGTTCATGAAATCAAGATAAATTTATATAAAACGAGCTAAAAAAAATTATGAAACCTCATTTCCAGCAGATATAATGTTAAATGTTGAAATTAAGGAAAAAAAAAAACTTAAATCCATAAGACTTGTATGTAACCCAACATGAAAAAATAAAAAAAAATCATAAAACATAATTTTAAAAATGATCTAATATTGATAATAAAATTGAAAAAATAAATAAATTGTTTTTGAGTTATTGAAAGGTAAATTTTAAAAAAACTAAATAAAAATAATAATATTCTAATAAATAGTATTTTGTGAATGTGAATAAAGTTTAACTGTACTCTATACTGTTTTTGTTAATTAATAATAATAAAAAATTGTGGCTGCATTTTAATAAATAAATAAAAAACCAAGAAAAAGAAAAAAAAAAAAGTGAATTGGGTTCGAAGTTCTTAGAATCAAAGATTCCCATTTGTCTCTCTCTCAATTTCACGTGTACTTTTCCTTTTCCCTCTCTCTCTCTCTCTCTCTCTCTTCCCCTTCCTGTTTGGAACTGAGACTATAAATATAGTGAATTGGTGGACTAGTTTATATCATCCTCTTGCACTCCTCTTTCCTTCTCTTTATCTACTCTTTTCCACACCATTCCTTACTAACCCCATTTTCTTTTTTTACTTTCTTTCATCATGGAGGATGATAATGGTAATCAACTTTTCTTTTGTCGTTTCTTGAATTATAATGAAGGGTTTTTGTTTTGAAGGTGTTTTTTTGCATCGTTGTTTTTTGTTATGGTTTAAGCTGGCTCATGTTGTGCTTACATGCTTTATGTTTTCAAAGTTTTATTGTTTTCTTTTTAATGGGATTCTGAGTTTGGTTAATTTTCTTGTTTTTTCTTTTGGTTCTATGTTTATGGTTGGTAATTTGGTATATTTGGAATTAAAGCTTGAACTTTTTTTGGCTGCCATGAATTTAGATTTTTGTTTTGTTTAATTCGTCTGTTTTTTTTTCCTTTTTTTTTTTTTTTTAATTAGGAAACGAAGAGTTAAAGTTCTTCCCTTTAACATTTTGGCCGTGTAATGTTGGAATTTTAATCTTTAATATATTGAAAAGATATCTGGATGTCTTAAAATGGCAGACTTTCCAAGAATTTCAGCTATATGTCCTGTTTTGGACATTTACAGAGTGAGCTTTCTTTTTTGTGTGTTTCTACAGATTGATTTGTAGAATTTGAGGCTTAATATATAGACGTATAATGATAGCAACAATAGTCCTTCCGGTCTGTCTTTGAGAAACATTTTCATGTCTTGTGATGTTTAAACTATCAAAGATAATGGATGGATTCATTTCTGAGAAAGCAATAACTGATTGTAAATCTAAGAATTATACCATTTATTCAAACTTTAGAGCTGGTCTTAATCTTTACCATGACTGTCTCAAAAAATCGGCTAAGTGAATGCTAGTATGATTGAAAGCTTTAGATCACTGGTTTGGACAATTTGTTTAAAACACATGTTTTTGGATTCTACAAGTTAGTTAAAGTCATCATGTATATAAGAAATCTTAGATAATTATATGTCATTTTCTTCAATTATAGATCAGTGGTAACATTTTTGTTTTGTTTTACCCTCTTGCTTTTCAATAGTGATGGAAGCTGAAGACCAAACTATTTCTATGGCATCTTCTTTTGCTGGTTATCAAGAAGGTAAATGTCAATTGAGTATCTTGCTCCATTTTTTTTCTCTAACATGTGTGGACATTTTAACGATAAAATAGCATCGCCAGCAGTTGGTTGATCAAATTATATGTACTTTCATGAGGAACATATGTCAATTTATGCATTTCCATTCTTAATATCCCAATCAATATGATCGTTTTCATTATTGTGAACACTGAGAAAATTTGTCTCTGTCCTTGTTTGCGTTAGTGCATCGTGGCTCCCCACTTCTCTCTTTGTCTTTTTCCCTTGCTGTTTTCCCTGTTAAGGACGACTTTTGGGTTTCAAGACCATCATGTATCTGTCTATTGATAGTTATTGATTATGAAAGTTTTTGTTGATTAATCAACCAGCTGTTCAGGATAGAGACCATAAATTTTTAAGTAGAGCAGTTGAAGAAGCTTATAAAGGCGTCGAATGTGGCGACGGAGGTCCATTCGGTGCTGTCGTTGTTCGAAACGATGAAGTAGTCATGAGCTGTCACAACATGGTTTTGAAAAACACCGATCCCACTGCGCACGCTGAAGTTACTGCCATTAGAGAGGTTAAGAGTTGAAATTATCATATTCCCTTGATTTTATCTGCAGTAGTGTCTTGTCGTGTGTGTTGATGTGCAAATTGCAGACTTATTTTGGTAATTCCTGCTATACAATGCATGGATAAATTTATCTTGCAGGCATGTAAGAAGCTGAACCGAATTGAGCTCTCGGATTGCGAAATATATGCCTCCTGCGAGCCTTGTCCAATGTGCTTCGGTGCCATCCATCTCTCAAGACTCAAGGTCGAGAAGCTCAAATTCTCAATTTCACGTGATGTTTAATGCTTCAAGTTTTCCAAGATTCTAACACGTTTGTGTTTTTGCATTTTCTGTAACAGAGGTTGGTTTACGGAGCTGAAGCTGAAGCAGCTATTGCGATTGGGTTTGATGATTTCATTGCTGATGCATTAAGAGGTACTGGGTTCTATCAGAAGGCTCACTTGGAGATCAAGAAAGCCGACGGTAGTGGCGCTGTTATCGCAGAACAAGTATTCGAAAAGACCAAGTCGAAATTTACCATGTATTGATTTTCACGTAAAGCTTGCTTACTGTGTATTTATCTATTGTATGGTCTCCTTATGAGATATTCCAATATATAGTTGGTTGATTGTCAAAACCATCAAAAATAAACTGATATATCGTTAAATCAGATCAAGGATTCACACATCCATTCCTATAATTTTGTTGATCATCAAAAATAAACTGATATATCGTTAAATCAGATCAAGGATTCACACATCCATTCCTATAATTTTGTTGATCATCAAAGTAAAATAAATACGTCAATCAAATAAATTTGATGTCTCTTAAAGTTAAGGGAAATCGATAACATTACGAATACATTAATTAGAAAAAGTTCTCAAATCAATTTCTTACTATCAAGCGAATGTAATATTAAAAGCAATTTTCATTCATTCGACAATAGTCGAGGAATAAAATTTGTACATTTATTCTAAGTAAACATTCAAAAGCTTGATAATTTAACTTAGTTTATTATTCCCTAATAAATCAGAATGAGAGTTATAGCAATCAAATTAATTCTTTGTACTCTAGTCCCTAACAACAATTACTGATTGAAAGAAACTAGAAAACATACATACCACCTCAAAACAATTCAATAAGCTTGAATAACAATCAATAACATAAATCTGAACAAGAAAAAATAAATATTTGAATATAAAAGAATTACAATGATAAAATTACTTCTCACAACTTGCTAATAGAAATGATGTGTATCCCTCTTGAACCGAATTCAAGAGTTTAGTTTATAATTGCTAGAAAATTGATAAAAATAGAGAGAAATAAATGTTTTTCTGAACCTTGTTTCAGCTATGTTCTGTTCTATTTATTCTCTTCCTTGGCTATCAAATTTCTTCAAGATTATTAGGCTAATTAGAAGTCTTCATAATACTTAATTCGTTACTTTTTTATCTAATCCTTAAGGTTAGATAAATCTCTCAAAATTTGTGTTGAAAACTGACTCTGTCATTGTCATAACTCTATTGTAATTTCAACTCTACTGCAACTTAGACTTTGTTTTTAACTTGGTTTCCTAAAATATCTGACAATCCTAGTTGTATTATTTCATTCATGGCATGTTATAGGCTTGATATAAACTTTTCTTGGGTCCTAATACCCACCATTTTTATATCAGACTCTCAGCCGTAGTGGGATGCTTGGCACCGTTAGTTTTCTAATTAGATTAGGAGACCCATCTTGTTTTTTAGATTGCGTCCATAGTTTGGCCTTCAAAAGGATTTTATCTGATTTGGAGTACTTCATAAAAGTTTTATTCTTGAATGTTCAGATAAATTTGGACTTTCGAATCGCCTGATTTTGATATCTAAAACTTAAGATATTCTCGTTTGAATATCTAGTTTGAAAGAAGAAAATCTTGTAACGAATAGGATTCTAACCCGAGTTTGCAAGTCTGATTAGAAATTCATATGAGATCATGTTTTTACCCATAATACCTTTCTAGAAAGCTTAACATATGTATTTCAACTTATATTAAGTCCATGTTCTCATTAAGTAACAGAGAACTTAAAACATGATTATCACATATTATGTTGTTCACATTCTGGAGGAGGCCGCAAGACAAATACTTGTCTGTGAATACATCAGTCCGATAGTTGATGATATACTCAAGACTCAACAAGATAACAAGACAAGACTCTTTAGTTTCTAGTATCGTGTTTGATTTATCTTCCATGACAGAATAGTCGAGATAAAAACATGTTTAGTCGAAGAAATGAAAATATAAAATAAATTAAGATAATTTTGAAATAAATTTTTATATTTTCAAAAAAAAAAACATAAGTACAAATACAGGGAGAGACGCTTTCTCTCGGTTTCCACTGCCCAAATCTCTTATATCCCATTGCATAGAGTATTCTTACCATTTGGGACAGAAACACATCTGTAATGTTCTCCTGTCACATTTATTTTATGAACATAATAATGGACTCCGACGACTTCACTTGAATTTGGGAAGATGAAGCGAATACTACATCACATGTACACTACAAGAGTAACAAGTGATTATTCCACCTGTTCCGGGGACAATAATATTTGTTACCAACGACACAACACACAAGTTTTTTAAGCTTTTTTTTTTCTTCAAAAATTTAAAGTCTTGAACCATTTTAAAATTTTGAATATTACGTGCATCAATCCTTAACGGATGACAAAAATGATTGCTGTTGAATAGGATGTTCTATGGACAGCTGCTGTGCAGCAGATTTTAAGCAAACGCCTTGGCTTCTTAATTCAAGTGAAGCTTCTTAATTGTTTAGAAGTATGGTTGTAATTATTTTTTAAAATATTTTTTATTTTAAAATATATTAAAATAATATATTATTTAAAAAATTATTATTAATATCAACACATCAAAATTATTTAAAAATATTAATTTAAAATAAAAAAATAATTTTTTTTTAAAAACACTATTTTTGTACACTTTGAGATTCTCATTTGCAGGGATTAAATTGTTGTTCCATAACATAGTAATATTTCCAAAAAAAATAAAAATAAAATTAGTATTTTCTATTCAAACATAATATTTTTCCTGAAAAACTAATTTTTCAGTTTTTCAATTTTGTATGATTTAGAAGTTCTCCGTAATTTTTCAATACAATTTTTTCAAATGAGAAAAATAAAACATATATTATATACAATACAATTTTATTATACACAAGCATTTTTTAAAAAATGTAAGATATTAAAATTATTATTTTTCATTTTTTTATATTTAGTTAGTGACACAAATTTAATTTTTATTGTAAATCTAATATAAATATCTTTTGAGTTAACAATATAAATTCTTCATAACAATTTTAGTAAAATAAAATTATTATTCTATAATTAGATTATCCCAAATACAAAATACTAAGATGAGAATTATAATATATGGTTTTTTATGAAAAATAGTTGTAATCTTAATGGGTTTCTTATTGAAAACTGAAAAAAAAATTATATTCATTTTAAATAAATAAATACGTTTTTTAATTCTTTATTGAAAAACAAAAACTACAAAAGAAAAGGGAAAAATTGTTTATGCTATTAAGCACACCCTAACATTTTTCTTGATTTCCCCCTACCTAATTAACCAAACCTTTCACATTCAATTATTTAAATTCAATCACCTAACTCTCTTTAAAAAAGACATAATGTGACTGTGTTCCGAAAACACTTTTAAATTTTTTTATTTTAAATTAATATATTTTTAATATTTTTAAATTATTTTGATGTACTGATATTAAAATTGATTTTTTAAAAATAAAAAAAAATATTATTTTAATATATTTTAAAATAAAAAATACTTTGAAAAACAACCACAACCATACCAAACACTTTATAATGAATGCCACCATGTATTGGGCACATTATTTTTGGAAGCTTTAAGAGATATTTATCCAAAATCTTAAAGGAAATAATTGTATATCATCCAAAAATTGTAAATGAATTAGCAAATCAAGAATTTTTGAATTTTATTTCCATTTTTCCTAATTATCTCATCTCTTTTTCAAAAAGAATTCAACTAACTCTATGGATTTTCTCTGAATTGCCACATTAATAATAAAACAGTTATAGGATTTCACATAATTCAAAATCTAATCAATATCCATAATTGATATATATTCAATGTCATCACGAAAAAAATAATTAATGCATGCTATACACAAGAATTATCATTAATGCATATAATATACAAAAAAATCTAATCTAAAAAGAATTAAAAAAGATTACACCAAGATTTGTTTGATAATATTGATTTATCTTAACAACCACTTTAAATACCAATGCTAATTATTTAAATAAAAAAAATAACAGCAAAGCTTATTACTATTTTTTCCCCTCATAAATAAAAAGAATAAGAGAAAAAAAATAATCAAATTCACTTAAAAAAATCCTAAAAATAAGGCAAATATGTGTTTTCATTCAATAGCCTTTCTTTCCTCTACCTTCCTCACCTGTTTTCTCCCAATGGGTCACCACCACCCTTTCCTCTTCTCCCTCTTCCTCCTCCTCTTCTCCACCGCCACAGCCGACGACGGCGCCACCATTCTTAAGCTGGCCAACTCCATAACCCCATTACCCTCCGGCTGGTCCACAAAATCCTCCACCACTTTTTGTTCCTGGCATGGTATAAACTGTGATTCTTCCAAATCAAGAGTCATCTCCATTTCTCTCTCAAAACTCAGCCTCTCAGGCACTCTTCCTCCAGAAATATCTACCCTTTCTGAACTACAATCTCTGTCTGTACAGGGCAACCAGCTTTCTGGGGATCTCCCATCCCTCGCCAACTTAACGAATTTGCAATACATTTTCTTGGATTCCAACAATTTCACGTCCATCCCTCCTGGTTTTTTTCAAGGATTAACGGGTTTGCAAACGTTAAGTATTGGAAATAATGTAAATTTGTCTCCGTGGCAGCTTCCAACTGATTTAGCTCAATGTACTAGTCTGACAACGTTAACAGCCAATGATTGCCAACTTTTTGGTTCTATTCCTGATGTTTTTGGGTCGTTACCAAGTTTGCAGAATTTGAGACTGAGTTATAATAATTTGACGGGGGTTTTGCCACCTTCTTTTGCGAATTCTGGGATACAGAATTTGTGGGTGAATAATCAGCAAATTGGGTTAAGTGGGAGTATTGAGGTGATTGGATCGATAACTCAGTTGTCTCAGGTTTGGCTTCATGTGAATCAATTTACGGGTCCTATACCAGATTTGACAGAATGTAAGAGCATTTTTGATTTGCAGTTGAGGGATAATCAGTTTACAGGGATTGTGCCTGCGTCGTTGGTTTCTTTGCCGAATTTAGTGAATGTTTCTTTGTCTAATAACAAGTTCCAAGGACCTGTGCCTCAGTTTCCCCCGTCTGTTATCACCGTTAAAAATGAAGGGATTAACAAATACTGTGCAGGTCCTGGGGCTCCTTGTGATGCTCTGGTGATGACGTTGCTTGAGATTGCTGGGGGTTTTGGGTATCCGTCGACATTGTCTGATAAGTGGGATGGTAATGATGCATGTGGTTGGCCCCTTGTTACTTGTGACGTTGGGAAGAAGAATGTTGTTACTGTGAATTTGGCAAAGCAGCAATTTACGGGGGATATCTCTCCATCATTTGCCAAGCTCTCTTCTTTGAAAAGTTTGTATCTCAATGAGAATAACTTGACGGGTTCAATTCCTGATAGCTTGACCAAGCTGCCAGAGCTAGAAACCCTTGACGTTTCCAACAATAACCTATCAGGAATAATTCCCGAGTTTCCAGGCTCTGTGAAATTAATTACAAAGCCGGGGAACCCTTTCTTGAGGACAGATGTAGATACTTCCAGTGGAGGAACTACCAATGGCACTTCCAGTGGAGGAACTACCAATGGCACTTCCAGTGGAGGAACTACCAGTGGAGGAAGCAGTGCAGGTAGTACCAAAATATCTGGAGGTATGATTGCAGGCATCATTGTTGCTGTTGTCATCTTTATTGTTGTCCTGTCATTTGTCTTATATAAATATAAGAAACGACATCCCAAATCTGGGAAGGAGTTGAAACGGGATGGTGGAAAGGCATTTTTCAAAAATGAAGTTGCAGGTGGAGGGAATGGTTATAATAAGGTCCCTATTGCATTGCATGGCCAGAGCAGTGATGGTGATAACAGCAAAAATATTTTTGAGGGTGGGAATGTCGCTGTGCCAATGGAATTTCTTCGACAAGTGACTGATAATTTTCATGAGATTAATATTATAGGAAGAGGTGGTTTTGGAGTGGTTTATAGAGGAGAGTTGCATGATGGAACTAAGATTGCTGTGAAGAGGATGGAATCCACAGTGATGGGAAACAAAGGTATTAGTGAGTTTCAAGCAGAGATTGCGGTGCTTACAAAGGTTAGGCATAGACATCTAGTTGCTCTCTTAGGTTATTGTATAAATGGCAACGAGAGACTCTTGGTCTATGAGTATATGCCACAAGGAACACTAGGACAGCATCTATTTGAATGTCACGATTACAGGTACACTCCACTTACATGGAAGCAGCGGATCACAATTGCACTGGATGTGGCAAGAGGAGTTGAGTATCTGCACAGTTTAGCACAGCAGAGTTTCATTCACAGAGATTTGAAAACTTCAAATATTCTTCTTGGGGACGACATGAGAGCCAAAGTGGCTGATTTTGGTTTGGTTAAAAATGCACCAGATGGGAAGTATTCTGTGGAAACACGATTGGCAGGCACATTTGGTTATCTTGCACCTGAGTATGCTGGTAATTGGCTTGGCCCTTTTCGTATATTCTCAACTTTGTTGAAGGGATTTCTCCAGTTGCATGTTCTTCTTAACAATGATTTAGCAGTATGAAGATTGGGATGTCAATAGGTTCACATTTTTTGTTATGTTTCTCACATGGTCATTTCATCTTAGCATCTATTTTGTGTTGTGTCAATTGAGTTTTTTCATTTCAACATTACAGAAATAGCCATATTTTTGCTGTCCTGTAAATGCTTCAGGCTATTGGCTGCTGATATTGATCGTAAATTTCTCTTGATTTTGATGAACTGAATTAGTTGATGGTGAAGTTCAGTGAGGGTTGACTTTTTACAAAGGGTCAATTTATTCTACGAACAATTCTCATTGGGTGCATGTGTGCAATTTTGTTTGCTGCAAGCATGTTTTCAAAGACATCTCTATGTGAATTTGCGTTTAATTCTCAGATTCTGCACGCGCTTTCCTTTAGTCTGCGATGAAATTATTTGGGAACCAGTTCCCTTTGTTTGCGGATGATCTGAATCTAAATTGTGTCTTCTTTGTTTTCTTCAGCTACAGGAAGAGTGACTTCAAAGGTGGATGTTTATGCCTTTGGAGTTGTTCTAATGGAGATTATAACTGGCAGAAAAGCAGTGGATGACACTAGGCCAGAAGAGGCAGCTCATCTGGTCACATGGTTCCGCAGGATCCTGATCAACAAGGAGAACATTCCAAAGGCAATTGATGAGTCTCTAAATCCAGATGAAGAGACATTAGCCACCATTTATACGGTGACTGAGTTAGCAGGACATTGCACTGCTCGTGATCCATATCAGAGACCAGACATGGGGCATGCAGTGAATGTACTGGCACCTCTTGTGAAGCAATGGAGGCCGGCTAGCCAACAAGAGGACCAGAACCGTGGCACTGACCTTGACACCAACCTTCCTGAAACACTGCGAAGATGGCAAACTGAAGAAGGTACTTCTATGATGTCTGATGATACTTCCTTCACTCAGACCAGGTCAAGTGTTCCCTCAATGACCTCTGGCTTTTCGGACACATTTACTTCAAATGATTGTCGGTGACAAAAGGAGATTAAAATACTTTTGAAGAGGTAAGGTAGAAAGGTGATGATTGGTATCCTTCTCAACTGGCTGGATTGCTGCCACTAGTGGTTACCAAACTATATCAAGGCTTCATTGTATTTATTTATTTATTTTCGTTATTTTAAATGGTCCATAGCTGAACATTAGAGCTATTTAGTTTTTTTTTTCTCTCTTTACTGTAGTCGTTGAGGCTACTGATTGATTTAGCTACCCTGGAGTCAAATCAGAAACGGGGAGAAAAGGTGGTCGTAATATATTTCAGGCTTTATTCTCTTCTTCTTCTTCATTATTATCATTATTGTTATTGTTTTTGTATATATTGCTTTCAGGTGTTGATTGCTGTGTGGAGATTTTTAGTTTTTTTTTTTATTCGTGGCTTTCCTTTATTAAATTATTAAAAACAAAAACCTAAATAAAATATGAAAAACACTATATATTCACTCACATAATATTGTGGATTTCAATATTAGTTTGCCCTTTTTGTGGTCTTGGAAGCATTTTCTGATCCAGTTGCCGAGCGGAATTTTTTTTTCTATATTATCTTGTATATTGTGTTGAGTGTTGAATGAAAATTGAGTTTAATAATTTAATTTTATTTATATGAAGTTATTATTTTATATATATATATATATATATATATATAAACTAAGATGATATTTGATTGATGCTTGATTTTATTGTTCTTAAAAAGTTAAAAATTATAAGGATTAAATTTGATAGTTAGACAAAAATACATTTTTTTTTTTGTAAAACTATTCATGAATTACCTTTTTAAAAAATCTAAACTCCAAATTTTATTTTATTTTTAGATTCTTTAATTTGAAATTTTTAATTTTAATCAAAAACTTTATTTTGTTCACATTTCAGTTCTTAAATTTAAGAAATGAAAGAAAATTATCAGAAAACGTCATAAAAAATAAAAATGTTTAGCTACCCGATATCTGTTAATAAAAAATTCAAATTTGATGTCAATGTGTTTCTTTTGATGAGATGAGTATTATTAACATGTGTTTTTTTAGCTCCATGTTGTTTGAAGAAGCAAATCAAGGTTGAAAAATTTATTTATTTATTTATTTGTATTTTGAGCCAATTTAGAGATATTTCAAGTTGAGAAATTAGTTTATTAAGATTTTAAGGGTGTTTATCATGTGTTTTTCAATGAAAATGAGTTAAAAATAGTTTTTTAGATCCAAAAAGTCTTGCTTGATTTTCAGGCTATCTCTCTAGTACCAAAATATGGAGAATCACATGACTCATCGTCTACTTTACTTTCTTTTTTTGAAAATAAAATGGTGGATGATATGTTGTTTGTTCTTGGAAAAAAAATAATAATAAGAAGAAGAAGGTCAGGTGCGTGAGCCCCATTTATACGATCTAGGTGCCTAAGCACTTTTTATGAAAATTTTCCAATATTTTGTTTTAGATTTTGATTGAAATGCATTATAAATAAAATGCTTAACATGATATTTAAATTATTATGAAATTTTTTCAATATTTTGTTTTAGATTTTGATTGTAATGCATTATAAATAAAATGCTTAACATGATATTTAAATTATTATGAAATTTTTTCAATATTTTGTTTTAGATTTTGATTGTAATGCATTATAAATAAAATGCTTAACATGATATTTAAATTCTTATGCAATTTTGATATAGTTTTTAAATAATATTATGGGTTTTTATAGGAATGTTAATAATTTCTTATTCAATTATTTTGTACCTAATATGCCCAAAAAAAAAACAACTCTCGAATTTTCATGGAAAACAAAATTTCTTATCTTTAATATTTAGTAGATTTTTGACAAGATTTTATCATATATTTTTTTTTCAATCACATACAAAATACTAAAATATTATTTTAATATATATTTTTAAAATTGCCTAGACAAACAGGTCTGTCTAAGTGGCATAGTGCGGCAGTGCTTGGCTTTTTTTAAAAAAGACCCAATCACGTGAGCATGAGGTAGGTCTGGACTTACTAGACTAGTAATTTTTCTCTTTGTTAGGCATCGTTCACCCCTTATTTTTCTATTAAAAAAAAAGGTAACAAACGACATATTGCTTGTTTTGACAGATAATATATTGTTCACGGGGTTACAACCTAATTTTTTGCCACCATTATGGTTGAAAAATAGGGGGATGAGTGTTTTGGGTTGAAAATTCTATATTTCGTCCATTTTCACTTCCAAAACACCAAAAACTCCTCTTCAACACATTTAATAACTCTAAAACACCCTAAAATCACTAAAATAAACAAATTGACCAAATGAGAAATATATAAACCAAGCTCGATCTTCTTTCTCATGGATGTTTAAAGAAAAAGCTACCACTATTAAACTCTTCTTATTAAATGAAACTTGTTAACACAAAGAGCAACGAGTTTCTACACGGAAAAGTTGTCCAATTGATAATTTTTTCTCTTCTCGTCTTTTTAGATGACTTTCACTCTCCTCTCATAGTCCATGACTAAAAATTGAATAAAATAAAATTTTGGACTAAAATAAAAATTATCACTAGCTTGGTGTGATATCTAATTTCTTGAAGTTATACTTTTCGATCATTTTTCTTTTAGTTTTGTATTTTTTTTGTTTATAATTGGAATCTAATCTCATTGAATTAGGTCACAGAAGGGTTAAATTGAAATTGAGGGGGAGGAGGGAGGAATAAAATCAAAATATGATTGATCATTGTCTACACAAACAGTGAAACCAACCCGTCATTTGTTAATTTCAGAGCTCTATTCAATTTCGATTTCTTTGTTTTTGATTGGCTGCTTGGGCCATTCTTTTTTTAGCCTTAATGGTTCAACACCCAGTATCATTTTTCTTTGAGTCTTCACTTTCAATCATTATTTTGTTGATTGGTTTTGCTCAATTTCTCTCGAGGTCACAGAAAACCATGTCATGGGTTTCCCTGATCAGAGAGCTTTTGACCAGGTTCCAGAGTACATGAAAGAGTTTCAGCTGTGATAAAACCATATCTCAAGACGGTTCTGTTAACTTTCTCATTAAAATTGTCATACAAATGTACACATCTAACAAGGTTGTGTGAGATTACAACAAAAAATTGTTTTACATCTTCCCCTCCCTCCACCACTGGATTCTTACGGTACTTTCCCGGAGAGACCCTCAATCAGTGGATGTCTAACCACCAAGGGGGCGGGGCGGGGCGGGCATAGGGATTCTAACAGTACACAATGACTAATAGAAAAGGAAATGGTGGGAAACGGGGTAAGAGAGCAATAAATGAAAGCGTTTATTATTGGCAATCACTGTTATAAAATATAGAGCCACACTCAACAAAACTTCCATGGAAAAATTCATACCCAGCTTGCTTTCTGTAAATAAATAAGAGTTGCTGATCCCAGAAACACATATCAAGCATGACACTGATTTTCTTTACTTTGAATCTGATTCTGTCCTTGCAGGCGCCTATCAAAACTTGTAAAATCAACTGTAGATGCCAGAATTATGAAGACATTTTTACTTGAATTTGCCGATGGACCTGCACTAGAAATTCTACATAGGAGAGAGTGCCAGCTGGAACCTTGTCTTCAACCAAATATGAGAAGAATGACATTCCTGTGGAAAAAGTAGCAGTCGAATGTTAACAAATCAAACTTGTTAAGAACATTTTAACAATAAAAACTCTCTCCATCCAGTAGTATCAGCAGAAGAAAACTCAACACCAGACAAAGATGAGAACAGTGCGTGTATTATGAAGCACAATTTGATTGGATGAACATAGATATTACCACGATGCATTTACAGATCAAAATTATCATCAGGACAGATCAAAATTATCATCGGGCCCTCTTTGGTAGTAGCTAGTGGTTTTTCTGACTACGTAAAGTGCTGTGATCAGTAATCATGAAATTTATAATGATGATATATCGATACCAAAAAACTACATGATCCATCAAAACATTACTTCAACATGAGAATTGATAAGAGTAGCAATGTTATATGGCCCATGAAGTGAAGGCGGGTGGTGCTGGCAAACTAACACTTCTATTCTGTGTTTCCATGAAATGACCCAATGCAGTTCCTAACTAGTCACACATTTCCAAATAACCTGATAAGTAATGAAGTATCAGAAATGGCCAAGTCCTGCAACTACTTTGGCAGGGGTACAAGATAATGTGAGTTTTTCGAGGAGCTAGTAATCTGTTTCATTTTGGTTTCAGGTTTACAATATGTAGTGGAATTAAAGTTCCCTCCATTATATAGAAGAACAGGTTCAATGAACTCGCCTGATGGATCTCCTTTTTTACACAACTTTAAACTGCAAGATAAGAATTGCAACACATCAGAATGAGAGATTGCAAGCATGTGTAGATAGAATGACAGAAAAAAATAATAGGTGAATATAAGTCATAAAAAAATTCTTATATTAAAAATCACCAACTGAAACATCATACCGCAGGAAAGAACATCTTTGGCGCCGTATCTCGTTCACCACATCATTTAGTTTCTTTGATAGTGGATTGTCATATTGCTCCAGGACATACTGAGAATACCAAAATAATTAGTTGCAAAACAATTGAATGGCTATGCAAATAGAAAATTTCTGATAAAACACCTCTGACAGGTCCATGTATTTACAATGTTAATTATCAAATTAACTCAGAGCCCCAAAAAACCTTAAAAAGTTTGAGCATTTTTATCTCCAAAAGTTTCATTCATAAAATTCCCAACTGAGCCTGTGAATTAGTAGTGTCTTGTAAGCCCATTCTGTGGGCACATAGCATACGAGGTTATGTCCCTCAAGTGAATTTGGCATCTTCCACATTGGTCTGATGGTCAGGTACAGCTTCTTCCAAACCAAGACTAATAAAATAATGATGTTAGGCAGATCTAAATTCTTTAAAAGAATGGTACCTGAGTTGGGATTTCAGCAACAGATGAAATGCCAAACAGTTTTTGCAAGATATCTGGATTAACCGAGTTCCCAATATATATTGAAACATCCTGACCATTCTCAAGAAGATAAACTCCATTGTCATTCACATATTCACTAGAAAGAGGAAGTGCAGGGGGGATAAGAGATCCAATTGCTTCCTGTCAATGAGCAGCAGGTTACCATTGAATTTAGGGCAAATATATAATATAGCATTGAAAATAGTAAAAGACAACCCATGCCTGTGAATCAAGGTCGTGGATTGCAATCATCCTAGGGTGCACCAAGGGAATCGCTAAAGGAGTAGACACAGAAGAAACATAATTGATCCAAAAAGACCGATCATCTATCCTCCCATCGAGTTTCAATCCTGTACTTTTAATTAATGCTGGAAGAGAGAGAGGGAGCCAGAAAAGGGGAAAAAATCAAGGCATGTCAATTTCTTTAAATATACTAGAAGAAACTTGCTGATACACTTGCATCCATTTCAAATCTGTCCAGTAAACAATACACATATTGCAGAACAGAAACAGAATTATAGTATCAATAAGAGGAAATATCATTATGCACTAAAATGAAAAACAGCACCAAAATTTATCAACAAATCAACGTTTTAACTAAAGCTATTTCTACCAAGGAAAAAAAAAAGTAAAGCTACAGAAACACTGAAAAGGAAAGGTGTAACTGCATTGAACTAATTTACTTATCTAACTAGCTTTACTTTAACCATATAAAGTTATTTTGCTCTTCAATGCTTTAACCATATTAACTCCCAGAAAGAAATTCTGCTAGACACCCAAGTGTATATGGATCATGTACAGGTATTTAACTGTTGAAACAGTTCCACAGCATAAAACATGATTAATTGTTAGGTGAGTTCATAGCAATATCTGCAATTTCAGCACAAACACTATATCGGAATAAGCATAAATTAATGTGAGAGAAGTATATACCGAGGGTGTACAGGGGTAGAAGTTTAAGTGCTTCTGGAAGGATGAGTTGTCCTGATGATGATACTGTCGCACAAAATTTGCGATATGAAAGCAGAATGTTTATGCAAAAGTTTGTCACTCGGTCTCGGATAACCAAGGGTGGGTTGGAAGGGATTTCACTTGCCGCTAGAAAGACAAGTTGAGAAAAGTATCAGTCCCCTTGCGTCAAAACAAAAAATAATTACTTATGTTAAGCCATGAACAATAAAAACTTCTAGAAGCAAAGAGACATCCATTCTTATGTAACTAAAAGGCCAAAGTTTGGCAGGAATTTCTATAACATGTTGGAAGTGTGAAAAAATGACAGTTCTTATCATGATAGTGACTTAAACATGGTGGATGAGAATGATATAAAGATTGTCAGAAACCATGATATGAGAACAGTATAATTATGAAACAGTGTAAACAGACAGGAAAGAGAATGCCTGACAAAAAATTCAATACCTTGCTTCAAGAAACACACAAATTGGGAATCCAAGTCAGCCAAGCGGAACAGATTACTTAAATTGTTTGTGCATGGTAATGATAAATTTGTAACACGAATTCTTCTTTGTCCATACACTGTGGTGTAGAGGAGGGCACACTGAACAATGAAGCAAACAATATGAATAAGAAATCTTCTCAACAAAAGATTCAAGGGAAATCGCCCCATGGTCCTTCCAAGTTTCATAATTCTAACAAGGTAAAAGCAGGCATTTGCAATTGGCAGCCAAAATAAAGTCATCTCCCTTTCACTATGTAATTGTTTCAAATTCAAGAACCACCTAATTAGATACTGCTAGTGTAATGTACCTGTGCTAATTGAATTACATGTCAGTAATGAAAGCACACAATTTCAATTGAGAGCAAAAATCAAGTCTTCTTTCTCTCATTCTGTTATTGTTCCGTGTTCAAGAACCGTCTAACTAGATACTTCTTAAGTAATGCACTTGTGTTAGTTGCATTATATGTCAGCAATGACATATGGCATCAGCCATGATGTTGTGTTTCGTAACTGTCCCTGCAGTCCCTCTATACAAGGACCCTCCTGATCTTTTTGTTTCTTTCGCGAGTACCAAGGGAGATTTGAGAAAAGCTTGATTAAGCCATTTGGGCAAATAATAGGGAGGTAGAGCTGAAGGTTGTCAGACATCATGATTGACGTGCTACAACATTATTGACAGATATCACAACACATTCAGCATACTGATGTTTCAAATTCTTTTAGCCTTTTTTTCTGTGTTATTGTTTCATGAATCTTGCCAGGGTCAGAATAGCAGTAGAACGTGAATTCCTGGCTACTGTTATCTTGGTCTGTTTAGATGGTTCTTGAACATGAAACAGAAAGAGAAAACCTGACAGCAGTTAAGTTTGTATTTTGGATTACTCAGGCAGGTGGTTGAATTGGACCCCTAGCAAAATGAATGGACTATTGAAGAACTTGAGTTTTCATAAGCTGCTAACACCAGGACAAGGTGGGTTTCTGGGAGAAATTACAGCACTGTACTTGTCGCATGGATTCTCCTCTAACCTACTAAATGGTAACTTGAAGTAGCCTAACATTGCAGTCGAGATGAAATTCAAGGATTTAATTGCATGAATCATAAAACCAGATTATACCATATAATGGTCAAACTTGGTGGGACCACAACATAATTCACCCTAGATATAATGAAAGCAGATAGGACCAGTAAGTATTAAAAGCTGTGCAGTGGCAAGAAATACTAAGATACCTGGAAAGCACATTCTGAGCCATCCTGCAACTTATCATCATGTTTTAATGTAACCATAATAGTTTTGTCACAATCAATCTGCAAAACAAAAGGAATGATCAGGTAGAACAATTAGAAGTAAAAATGCTATAAAATATGCACGTTGCCACTTGACTCATATGAAACCAGAGATAGGAAATCAAGAAATGGAATGATAGAGCCATAAAAAAATAAAATACATAATGAATCAGCCTCCAATAGATCAGCCCAAGTCAAAACAGATTCTTCTACTCACTCGATAGCTTGTTATATGAAAGAAGTTTCTGGCGAGTGAATATGATTTTATATTCAGCCTGGTGCTTTAAAAAGCAAAGTTATAGTCCAGTATCAATAGAGGATGAATCTAGGCACCTCACAACTTGAATGCTCTCATTAACAAATAAACTAAAGTGTAATAGGCTACCAGAGTATGAAACTGAAGAATTTCATAAAAAGATACAAACCGCAGCTAGGTCAATATCTGTTGGAATGCGCTTGCAAAAGTTTCCATGGTATTCTTGAACTTGAATGCCCTATAAAGAAACAAACCACCTCAAATTCCTAGTATCATGTAAAGAAAACATAATCAATCAATTTATAACTGTGAGCAAGGTACAAAAGATATATATCCCAGAAAGGGGTACCTGGCTGCACCTCACACGCATCACTGCCTCAAACCCTTGAGGTCGTGTGACATTCCATCTGAGATCATTGTACAGCTTTGCTGGATCAGAAACAGCAGAGAAAGGATAGTAATAATAAACCTGGAACAGAATGTGAAACATTTGAAGTGATAATCAGAAATATGCCAGCAGCTCTAAAAGAAGAAACTAGAAGTCATTCACAGCACATTGTTAGAGCTCATGCACTGGGTGATGGGTTCAATGATATGGTGGTGAAATGTTAGTATAAAACAGATTGCCAATATATGCCAAATATTATCCAGCTTGCCTACAAGAGAGCCCCCAGCAACTCTCTCCTAAGGATCATGGCAGCAATATCTCGTACAAGATATGCACTATGGAACCAGCCAAAAAGACTGAGGTCATAACTCACCAAGAGGAATCAAGGTGCACAGCAAGTAATTAAGGTTTCCGTGTTTGAATTAGCATGTTTACATGATTTAGAATGCAACATGAAGCGTGTACCATGGCAAAACCAACACAAGGATCTAGGTCATAAGTCACCAAAGAATGGAAGATGTACTCAATAAATCATGGAAAATAGATGCTTGACATCACCACAGAACCAAAAGTCAAATATCACACAGATATGGGGAAAAAAAGATTAAGAAAAGTAAAATGAGAAAGATAGCTTGGGAAGGGCATCCAGCATATTAAAAAGAAATAAATAGGTCCCAAACATCAGTTTACAAATAGGCTTGCTGCCTTTAACATGGTATTGCAAAGATAAAATTCCAATATACATGTTGTCATTTTACTGAAACTGTGAAACAAGTGTTATAACTACAGGATTGGCACTTCAAGTTCAAATAATACCTGCCCTCCAGTTGTTTTTGGGATGACAGAGATAGAAGCAATGTCGACATAAGTCTGGGTAGTGATGAACACATCAACACAGACCTAGAACACATACAGGAAAGTAAACCTGATTAGATACATTTTGGCAAAAGGGTATATATCTACCAGCTCATGATTATGATAAAGTACAAAAGGGAAAACAAACAATTTAAGTACTAGCATCCTCATAATGAAAATGTAAACAGGGGGAAAGAATTATAAAAAGGCCACCTGATATTCAGCAAATTCAATTGCCATTTCCTTCAATGTTTTGTCTGCTGGTTGGAGTAATTTATGGGCCTCCTGCAATCCAGTAAATAAGAAAATACTGTTACCAAAACCTCAGGGCTATGTTCTCCAGTTGAATTGACTGTTTCTTCACTTCACCAATTATGATGGAAAAACAAGAGTTTAACAGATGAATACTACTGCAAAATATATTATAGCCTGGTACTCCACTTCCAGTAAAATGGAACATGAGAGGGAATGTCAGTCCATTAGTTTCAAGACTAAACTACCAGATTATTTAAGCCTCAAATAATCATTAACATGACAAGAAGATGAGCATATCCATTTGTCAACATTAACCTTCCAAAGTTGACAGATAATCAGATCTAATTATCATCCTAACATGTTGATTCTTCTTCCAATCTTTCAGAGGCCCAAGAGAAGAAAAATTATATTTAGGAAAGGCTATAAGTTTGTGTGTGAGTGTGCACGGGTGTCAGTTATAACTATTCAAAGGCAAGATGAGATTGAAGTTAGAACAAATTATGCAGTCCCCTTCAAATATGAATGGATGGGATAGGATTCAATAGTTCTCATCTTAAATTAATTCCACGCTGCAGGATGAAAAGCAAGAAGACAACCACAACAGATGGCAGGAGAACACCTAAATAAGATAAATATACCTTCTCCCCTGCAGAGATGTTACTTCTTCCCTCAGCCTCTCGAGCAGAAAGGGCTCCAATGCCAACAGAAGGCAAGACTGAAAACATAGTAGAATCATCAGAATACCCCATCAGAATAATTTCAGTCTAGGTTTTATAGTGGTAGGAAGAAGCAGGAAAGCTCCTAACATGTAATAGGATCAAGAAAAATATGGAATTGCCTGAAACATGCTTAAAGCAAGAAAAGCATCCACAAAACACATAATTTCCATTTGACAAAAATGTAAAAGTGAAATGATTGCTTAATTTAATAAAACTATGACTAACACCATAGGCCAGGCAGCCAGCTCAAATTGAGTCTAAATCAAACTTGATGAAACTCTGGTATATGTGTTTTATTCTAGAACTCTCTCACGAGAGAGAAAGTTAAACCTTTTTTTTTCTCCATTTCACAAGTCACTTCTTCCATTTGAATATTCTAGACAATAACTACAAGTAATTACAATGATGCAGATCACAACTACACACATGATCACACAATATGCAGTATGAATACTTAGTATAAAATATCATTCTCTTTATTGGCATCTAACTGAACTCGGAACTTAGATCAAAATCAAAGCCTCAGGAGCACATATAGCAACAGAGAATAAGTGGTTATCTGTTCTCAAATTATATGCCTAACACAGTAACAAAGAAAAGTACAAGGAGCAGAATGTTATTGACTGCATCCTACCATAAAAAAATACAAAAACTTAACAATCATGTACATTTACATAGGTCTACAACAACAAAAAATGAAAGAAAGAAAGAAAAGGTGAGCAGATGATGACAAGTTCATAAGCTTGCCTGATTGAAATACCAAAAGCTTCCCGCCAGTATTTTTCATTGCCAAAAAAGCTGCCTGAAATAGGAAAAAAATGAATTATAAATTCCAAATATCTGAAGATATTTGCATGAGTTTGTGATGCATATAATATTTGATTCCAGATGACATCTATAACCCAGCAGCAGCAACGGACACATAGGAACATGTATCATTCTGCCAAGGTTTTTCCATCTAAAGACAAACCTAGGAAAATAGGAAGCACCGTATGCATCAATTAGTGTGAATCAATTAGGTTCTCCCTCTGAAAGGCAAAAAGAGATAGAAAATAGTGTTTTGAATGTAGTGGCTGAAAAACCTCGTGCGGACAGTTTATGTATATTCCATTTTAGTTATCAGGACATGCATGCTTAGTTACATGATACGTGTCCAAATGCGCTATGTTGTGCATGCAGCCCTAAGTACCCCGTTTCAAATATTACGTGTTAAGACTAATGTCCAAGATGGAACCATGCAAGTGAATTGGAAATTTAAAGGACCGAGTATCATGGTCAGTGCAAAAATTAAATTTCACCTCCCCTTAAGAAAAGACATGTACAGTGTTTCAATTTTTTACGAGATTTGCATACATCATCCAAAACCAATACATATATGGTTTCCACAAGCAAAAAAGACTATACCTTGATTGCTGCACTGAAGGCTGATTCAGCAATTCTACTGTTCTGAAACATAGTTGGAATACTATCCAATAATAGCTCTAAATGTTGACGGCACTGAATCCACACAAGAAACCAAAAGAATTTTAAAAACTAATAAATATGGCTGGTGTCTCTAAACATAAAACTCATAACTGAACAATAAGCGTGTATATTTTGTCCATCTGGACCAAAAAAGATCAACCAAAGAATAGGAGTCCAGATGGCTAACCTCGGAAACCGGAACAATAACATCAGTTTGCAGAGGAGTATAAACATCATGTATATCAGGTACAATAAGCATCAGTGGCTGCAAACATGTGTCAAAAATCAAAATCAGCCCTCAAAATTTTTGATGTGACTATTCACTGATTCTAAAAATAATTGAAATTTAATCAGAACCATAAATCTAAGTACAATAAAATGATGTGCTGGACGCTGGTCATAGATTTAATAACAACTCCCAGAAAAGGTATGAGCAGAGAAAGACAGCACAAAACAGCATCTAGCTGATTGTTCAATCTACTTAAAGTTCTTTATCCATCTCCTTTACTTCACAGATACCATACATCCTCCAACAACAAAAAATGTATCAACTTGCATCTTCAGGAAAAAAATGTCATATTTACCTGTTGTAATGCCCGTTTCAGATTGTAAAAATGGATTGTTGAATCAAAAGTTGCAATGCCCACCATTGTCCGTGGCCCTTCCTGCAAAGGATTTTTCAGTTCATACATTAGTAATCAAAACTGCCTTCTTGTTTGCAAATCTAGGTATATTATGAAATACGAGCTAGAGTAACGTATCAAAAGAAAAAATAACTGCAAATAGCATGAATGATTAAATGAATGCAAGTGAATCTCAACATAATATCAATGCCAGTCGATGAAAATACCTGCACTAGACGAATTACATGCTAAAATGTTTCAGAAGTGGACATAAAACTCACCGGAAGATCAGCAATAACTTGATTAATTGAACTGCAAGCTGCAGCAGTTGCACCAGTTTGTATGGCATGCATGGATACATCAATAAGAAAGAAATACACAGCCGGCATAGGATCACGAACCTAGAAGACAATAAATAGAAAATAAAATATTTACAGTAGTCCAGAGAAAAACTGTAGTAACTGAACCAAGGAATCAAATATATAATAGATAGTCACATAGGCATCCGATTAGAAGAAATCGAGAGCAAATGGTATTTTATAAAACTACAAAAGAGAAAACAAACCATGTATTCTTTTGTGGCAACAAATTCAACTGTTCCCCTGCATAGCTCAGGCCTTTCATCAGCATCTCTACGCCTACCATCTGGACCTAGATTGCAGTGGTAGTCACGGGGAGTCTCATCAGTAAACCCTGCCAAAACAAATGAGTGAAATTGTAAAGTACCTTATCATGCCAGTATGTTCAGGGAGCAGAGCCAAATCAACTAGCCAATGAAACCAATAAAGTGCTGTAGCTGTTAACAGATCTATAAAATGTCAACACAACTAGTTATAAGTTGTACATCTCAAACCAATGCTCTGTAACTGAAAGTGGTACGTTTGAAAGTGAATAATAAACAATGTCTAATCTTGATTGATGCATGCAACACTGCTCCAGAAGTTCTGACAGTGATAAACTAAATACGACGCGTATAGTACATGACTTTTTCTTGTCTTCAGTCACCGACTAATCCAAAGAGGCATTGGGAACAATAAGACTATTCCAAATCCCATTATAACTAGCAAATCAGACATTTTGCAAAATTCAGAAAGCCTAACAATTAAAACTGCAAAAAGAATTCCAACAACCAAAAAAATAAACAGTATGTAAACTGACCACACAAATTACAAATGAACTGCCTCCCTTGATCAATGAATTTCATAAAGGGATTTATGTAGCCTTTGCAACGAGAACAACGAACAGGACCACTTTCTCCAAAATCAACAACCTACAAACACAAGTTTTTGTGATATAAGAACCAGTGAGATTATAATTGCACAATTCATCAACATGAAAGCAATGGCCCGTGCTCTTTTTACTGGTTACTAGGCATTTCCACACAAAAAAAGAAAACTTATAAATGATGATAATATGGGTTGGTGATTCCCAAATCATGTGTCAGATACAAGATTTTAATTGCTTTTGTTGGGGATCAAACTTCAATGAGAAAGAAAGAACATTGGAAATGAAATAAGAAAGAAGAATTGCAGTAGAAAACAATATTTCACCTAATAATGAGCAAAACAAACTTTCTTTTCATTCAGGAAAGAAGAAAATGTCACGCAGTAGAGATGGAATAAAGAAAAAAGAAATCGTTAATACCTGGACAGGATCCTCTGATGGATGAGGAAGGGCCAGAGGTTGAAGCAACAAAGCCAATGGCATGCCAGATGTTGATAACAGATCAACCGTGCATGGAATCTGAAATATTGAAGGAGTCAATCATAATGTCAGAAATTGTAAACGCTTCAAAGAAAGTCTTCAAGTTTGTGCATGCTAAGAGTTTATTATAACCTGATTGATGGTGCACCTCATGTACCGTGGACTGCAATTCCCAGTGTCTGTAACAATGTAGTCACTTATAGCAGGCTTTACAAAAGGACAAATAATCAGATGAGGGATTGATAAACCAGTGGTTAAATTAATTTAGCATGCAAAATTCCACAAAGAGAGACTAAAAAGAAAGAGACAAATCAGGAAGGAATAAATACCGGTGGTGGGTTGGCCTGATTCCCCGCACGAGTATCATGTAGGATCACAGAGGAACCTGGAATGGGCCGGGGAATTTGATTGGGATCAATCTTTGATGCTCCTGATAAAGGACTTCCAGTTTGACCCATAACAGGTGATATAGCAGTCATTTGATTTGGTAGTGGTGGTGGCATTCCAAACATTCTAGGTGGTTGAGCAGAACCAGGAATCGGTGGAGGTTGAGCTACCTAGAAGAATCCATAAAATTCAGTGTTCAGAATTTTTGGGAGGAAAGAGATGCATATGTGATGTCAGGCAAAGATTCACCCATCATAGGCAGGAGATGGATCCCTGCTACTTAAACAAACACACATCAGCACAAATCACACTGAAATCTGTAAAGCAAGATAGCCCCATTCTTCATGAAAAGTAGCTCTTAACATAGCCAGAAAATTTCATATTCTACCTAAAGTAGATAGGAAACAATTGAGGCAACAGACCAGCAATGAACAATTCATGGAATGGAAGTACAAGGAAGATTTACAGACAGATTTATTGAAGAATAACCCTTGTTCACTTCTTATATTGTTAATCCATATATCAACAGGCATGCACACGAAAACACAATAAGTTTGTTTGGTTAACATCTACAATGCCATGACTTTTCAAATAAAAAACCTTGGCACAAACCAAACACATGATAAGTTAACTGCATGGTATATCAGCTGGTTAGGAGGTGGTGCTTATCAAGAGACAAAGCTTTGCTTTTCTTTACAGATAAAGGAATCTGGAAGCTGGTGGTCGCTGCCTTATTCCCTCTTCTTTCCCTCACTTTTCCTTACCTTGCTCTTTTGTCTTTCTTTCTGAAGGACAAGAGTGCTATTTAAGGAGGGAAATAAATATACAAGATTAGTTAGGAGAAGATATCCTCCAAACAAAAAAGAAATTAAAACAATCTCAAGCTAAAAGAGAACTCCGATCTCTCTGAATAACTTTAAGACAAACATTCATAAAAGTCTTGAAGGCACCACTGGCACGTGAGAGGAGTAATATATCCCACAACAACTGGGTTGAAGTGAAAAGATACTTTATATTCCTGCATTTCTTTCCATCCAAATGAACTGATGATTTCAAAGCAATAGAATTCCATAAAGCTGCCTAGCCCCTTCTTATCTCCTATCACAACACAGCCTCCCCTTATTTTCTTCTCTCTTTTTTGAGTTCTTCTCCCTCTATTCTTTACTTCTATCTTCTTCCTATCCTCTATGTCTATGTCCTTATACTTGTAAAGTCAGAAGACATTTAAGCTGTTTTCCATAGCTAGACACACCCAAGCACCGGCGAATCTACTCAGTTCAACTGTCAGCTATGGTTTTCTATAGTTAGACACACCCAAGCAGCTACAAATCTACTCAGTTAACTGTCAGCTATGGTTTTCTATAATTAGACACGCCCAAGCAGCTGCAAATCTACTCAGTTCAACTGTCAGCTATGGTTTTTTTTTAATTAGACACATCCACGCTGCTGAAAATCTACTCAGTTCAGATGTAAGCTAAGGTTCTACCTGATTGCCAGCTTCAACTTTCATTGTCCGGCCCCAAAAAACCAGTTATATCACTCATAACTCTTAGGTTACAAACTGTTAAAGCAATCTTCCTGATTACCAGCAATAGTCTCTAGGTTTACTTTTTCAAACTGTTAAAGCAACACAACATAAGCTGTGAAAAAAGATGTCACCATCATTTCCTCAGCCAAGAATCTGGCCACCTCGATACAAGAAATTTTATGTTACTCCAGGAGTAATGACCAATAGTTACTCCATGGCCCACTTTGAAAAGAGAGAATCACATTCGGTCCAACCAAAAGTGATAAAAATATTTCTGCATACCTCTCTCCCCTATGGAGTAACTATCTGGTGTAAAATTTCTCGCCTCGATACATTAAAAAATCGTTCACCACATTTAATCTACAATGTTACAAGAATGTTTTAAAGCTAATAAGAAGACATCAGAACCTGCAAAACTTCCAATTAAGAACCTCATAAGTTCCTATATCAGTTTCTTATCACTTGATGAAGTAATGCATACCACCAGAGTAAGCCTTGGCTCTCAGTATAGCATATTTGAAAACAATCAAAACATTTCATGATATAGTCTAAAGTAGTAGAAGTATTTCAATGCATGTTTTTGTTTCCTTTCATCTTATATTACATAACAAAGCATACTATTCCTCCAACATATTCAAGTTCATGATTGATTTTTATAATTTTTTTCCAGCCATTTTTGTAAAGCAAAATGGAGCCTTGAGGCTGAATATACATCCAATGCAATTCCAAATAGAGTACAAACTATATTCAATATAACATTTTTGAAGCTATCAACATCGCCCAAAGAGCTAGTTTACTTGAATTTCAAGCAATTGTGAAACGCTGAAGTTAAAATAAATTCAAAATGGAAACTACATAACAATTGAAATTTTCCAAACACTGACTGCAAGTTGTGAGATTTTAACAAACTTACAGACTGCGGTTGCATCTGTGGTGCAAAAGGAGAACCTACTGGTGGTGGTGCCATCCCATGCTGAGCTGAAAACGGTGTCCCTTGAGGTGGTGCTGAAAAAGGAGCAACTGGCTGGCCACTAATCCCCGGACTACCCATTAATTGGCGCATGCTTTGAGGCGGTGCGCGAGCCAACCCCACTGTTGGTGGAGGACCCATGGGCGGTTGCTGTGGTGCACTAACAGGGGAAGGAAATCGTGGAGCACTCTGGAAAGCTGGTGCTGGTGGCCCATTACTCATTAAACCACCAAATGAACTGGAAGGGGGCATACTCAAAGGTGAAGAAGATGGTGCAGCAGGACTAGGGCGAGAACCCAATGGCGGTACAAGTGAGCCTTGAGGTGGTGCACCAGAGACAGGACCCATTCCCAGACCACTACTTGCAGAAGACGGGAATGACCCCGGAGGCGGTCTGGACCCAAAAGGCTGCGTCTGACCGAAAGGCTGCGTCTGACTGAAAGGCTGCGGCTGACTGAAAGGCTGCGTCTGACTGAAAGGCTGCGGCTGACTGAAAGGCGGCCCAGTAGGTCTACCGGGGGTAACATTTGGGGGGAAAGTGGATGGAGGTAATCCCGAGGGGGGCACTGAAGGTCTAGGGACAACACCAGGAGGTGGTGCACCAGGCCGGGAAAATTGTGGTGAAGGAGCTGAGGAGGGAAATGGCGGTGGTTGGCCAAATGGCGAAGGCCTAGGAGCTGAATTCGGCATGGAAGAGGGCCGGTTGAGATTCAAATTCTGAAAATTATCGGATAAAATATTCGGGTTTTGCTGATAATTTGGGTTATAACTAGGCGGTGGTGGTTGCCTAGGTGCCCCTGGAGGCACATTAGATGCCATGTTTATATCGAACCAATCCAATCCCAAAAGTTAAAAAATCCCTCTTTTATCTTCAACAAGTGTCAATCTTCAAAAAAACAGGACCAAATCCAAATCTACACATTCAAAAACACAAAACCCAAATCTAAATTCACTAAAAATATATTTATTGAACCCACAAATTTATACTGGATTGAAACATAAATGAATGTAATTATACAAAAAAATGAATAAAGATTGGATCTTTTTGAGGAGAGAAGAGATAGTTAAGTACCAGTGATCAGAGAGAATTGGATCCAGCAATTCAGCGAAAATGATCAAAAGGGTTGTTGGATCTAAGAGAAATAGTTTAGGAGAAAAAGTGAAAACAAGAGATTTCTTCAGGGTTTTTGGAATCAAGAGAGGAAGATCCAAGATGGGCACATCAATTGAGAGACAGAAAGGAAGGGGGGGTTGATGACAAAAGACAGGTTTTTTAGAGAGAGAGGGTATATTTTCACTTTTTTATAAAATATAATAAATGGTTTTGGTTATTCTAAAACAAGAAAACAAACTTCAATTTAGTCCTTAAAAGAAGAAATCATTCTCTCTGTTGATGTATGTTAATATTTTCTGTCTTACGGACGCATATATCATGAAATAAAACACGCCGTTTAATAGAATAAAGGAAACCTTCGTACTTAACTGGTAGAAATATTATTTTGGGGACTCCATTGATAATTAGATAAAACATTGGGAGCTAAATTAAAGGTTACCAAAAAAGAAAGATTTGGATGGTAAGTTTGGAAAATAGGAGAGGACGTTACATTACACATAAAACTAGAAGAGAGAGAGACTTATGCCACGTCATTATTTGTGGGAGGAGTGATTTCTTTGATCCACTTAGATCGTGCCATTTCAGCATTGTGATTCCCAGTCAGCTTTTTTCTAGGTACACAAATTATTACTCTCGTCTCTTGTCCAAGTCAACCGTACCTAGCTTTCTTTAAATATGGTAAATAATATAATCATTTAAAAAAAAATCAATTACAAACAAAACTTTCTTACTAAATTATGTTAACTACTAATTAAATTAAATTAAAAAACATACTGAAATAACAGTGTTTTCTCAAGGAATTTATTTTTAGCTTGTGCTTCATGACGGATTAATATCAATTTTAAAATATATATATATATATATATAATATTAAAAACATAAAAAATATTTTAAATTCATTAGATCAGTCAATCATGCCATATTTAAGTGACTCGAAGTTTGAGTCTGACGATAATGCAAGATCCATGAGCTTTGGTTATGACAATATCATACTCATTCTTGAGTCTAACACCAAATATAATTATCAGATTCAAGCAAATAACAAATAAATAGATGGCAATTATGCACTTTAGTTACCAATAAAAAAAATAAAAAGCAAACGCAAATAATCGATCAACGACAACAATCCAACCATGATATATATACACATGTCGCACCATAAAAATGACTAGATTTGGCTACCAAGAGATGCCTCACGCACCTCCTAAATAGCATGGGTGTCTCTCACTCGCTAGGGTGTATGAAATACGCGTCAATAACTTTTTAAATAAAAAATAAAAAAGACAACCTCGTGGTTCTCCTAACATTTACAATATAGTTTATAGCGAAAACATTTTATATACACAGTACAAACACAGTAATTTTCCCACGCATTTTAAATTATATTATAATATGGAAGGTTTAAACATTTTTTTTCACTTCTATTTTTTTTTCTAATTTTATCCTTAAGCTTTTTTCTTTTGTTTAATTTTTTGAATACCTAATTTCATGAGATAAAGATTTAAAGTACAGTAAGAAATAAAATTAAAAGTGAGAAGACATCAACAAAAATAGTAAAAATCACTAGAAATGGCATAGAAGAAAAAAAATTATGATTGATCATATTTCAACAACAAACAAAAATAACTAGGATTAGTGTCAAAAGGGTCTATTTGATGAGAGAATCTTGATGATAATATTGAATTTTTTTCTGTAAATATGCCTTTAAAATAGATTGGGGTCTATCTGGATTTTTTTTATTCAATTGATTTTTGTACTTTCCAAATAATTTTTATTCTCTCTGATTTTTCAGCCGTGGTCAAAATTCAAATAGTAACCCGTAGACAACTTGTCACCTAGTTAAAAAAACAAATTGCCTAAAAAAAATTAACTCTTGAGCAAGCCTGGATTTTTTTTTATAGTCAAACTGGTGGTTGACCCATTGTTGCATGAGTATTTTTATTTTGATTATTTTTTAATGGGGTTTTAACTAGTACCCTTTATATTTTTATGTGTTTGTTACTTTGTTTTATTTGAACTTTAATTAATACGCTCTCTCTCTTGTCTTAAAATTTATTATTTATCTTTTTTAAATAGCATTTATTTCTTTTTCTTTTTTTATAATGTTTCAAATAGATTATTCTAATTTATTTTTTAACTTTTTTTCTTTGTAATTGATATAAATAAATTATATGTGTTTGATGTATTTATAAAAATAAAAATTAGTTGCCTAAGATAAAAATAAATAAATATAAACACATAAATTAAAAAGAAAAATCATGGTTAAATATTTACATATTCATTTGTCTCTACTTGTAAGATAAAGATTGACATTTTAGCTGGGCTTTTAAAACGCATTGAAAATTATTTTTATTTTAGTTCATTAATTTTTCTACTTTTATTTAAATTAATATCCGCTCTTTCTGATACTTTAATTTTTTTAGTTCATTTTTTTAAAAGTATTATTTTTAATATTTTCTATAAATTTTTAAAGAGATTATTATTATTATTTTCTCTTATGTTTGATATAAAAATAATTTTTTCCATGATTTATTTATAAATATAAAATATTTTTTTCTTGGTAAGAAAACACAACATCCAAGATAAAAAAAAAATATGTCCAAGTTAAAAATAAAAACCGGGGTTAAATATTTCTTTACAAACACATAAATTTAAACTATTGCTTTTTCATGAAAATAGTATTTATTTAACTTTCTTTTTCTATTTTCTTTTTTTATTGCTAGATTCATCTACAGATCGTATCTTTCTAAATTATTTTAATTTACTTACACATCATCTTTATGGATACATCACATATTACAGTATCTTAAAAATCAATCTCGTTGATTAACATAACTAGTTGGAATGCGATCGATATGACCTAGACCATGCATTAACTATGATATTAAATTATAAAGTTAGAACTTGAGATTTTTCTTTGAAGGAAGGAAACACATCGTTAGTTCTTGTTTGATTAATATTTGAATATAAAAAAATAAATACAAAATAGACAAAAATGTAAGAAATAAAAATAAATTTACAATAATTTTTTTATATTCTTAAAATAAAAACGAAAGACTTATAAACCATAAGAATCGATCTGCAATCTCTGTCACTTCCCCCACCTTATCCACCATCCATTCAGATCACGGCATATGCTCTTCCATGGATCCACTCCTTTTCTCCTCCACCCAGAAAATCAACACACATTCCATTTTTGTCTACACCCTTTAAGACACAAACATTGGCACAAGAAAAGAAGCCATATAAAACACACAACTCGAGTAATGGCTTGTGCAGCCGCAAGAGCCACTGTGTCCTTCCACCTTCCACAGCTTTCCCCTCCAAAATCCAGAACCCGTTTCTCAAAGCTATCATTCCTCTCCATTCATAAACCCCAAAAGACTCATCTTTTCTCTCTACACTCCATTGATGTCTCCAGAGAAGACAAGACGCCAACTCTACCAGATTCAACCCAAACCAATCCACCAACAGAGTCTCCTCCCGAAGAAGAAGAAGAAGAAGAGCCACAGTTCGATAAGAGAAGGTTGGAAGAGAAGTTTGCAGTTTTAAACACTGGGATTTATGAGTGTAGGTCTTGTGGCTACAAATATGATGAGGCAGTTGGTGATCCATCATATCCATTACCACCAGGGTTTCAGTTTGACAAGCTACCTGATGATTGGAGGTGTCCAACTTGCGGGGCTGCACAGAGTTTCTTTGAGAGTAAAAGTGTGGAGATTGCTGGGTTCGCACAGAACCAGCAGTATGGATTAGGAGGCAATGCACTTACTTCTGGTCAAAAGACTATTTTGATATATGGGACCTTGCTCTTCTTCTTTGTTCTGTTCTTGTCAGGGTATTTTCTGCAATAGTAAATGGTGAGGTTTTTTTTTTTCATGTTATGCTGTATTATATGTATTTGAAGTTCATCTGGAACAAAATGTTTGCAAACAGAGTGATAATTCAGAAATGGACTTGAGAGTTACACGAACATCAGAATTTATATGGACATCTAAGTGTTCTGAGTCGAATCTCTTCTATCAGAAGATCATCTTTTGACTTCTGCTCTCTTCATCTTCAGGTTCTATTGCTAAGCTAGTTCATTATTTCTTCTTTTGTACAGCATTAAACATGCATCTCATCTAAAGATTTGAATAATTTGCATATTTGACGAAGTATCTGACATGCTAGATGATCAATGATTCTCTTATCCTTGGCTGTTTTATGTGGAAGAGAAATGATGAAGCAAAGTAAAATGCTTGACATGTAAAAGAGAGAGAGAGAGAGAGAGAGAGAGAGACCTATAGTCATTGGGAACATATATGCAATGCAAGGCGAAGGCGACTGACAAGTAAAATTAAAATTATTTTTTAAAAAAAAAACCAACAGGTTACGTGGCTCAGTGGTTGTTGCGGATAACTCTCTTTCCTTCGAATTTCGGTTCGAGTCCCGGTGAGAGTCGAGTCCCAGTGAGAGTGGGGTTGGAGAGTTTGTTCCTTTCATGTTTCTATTGGGTCCTCCCTATAAGGTATGTTTGTCACCCCCGCGGTGCCTTACATGTTCACTGGACTTGCAGGATGTTCAGTGAGCCGTGGGATTAGTCGTGGTACGCGCAAACTGGCACGAACACCTACCTTAAAAAAATATATATATATTTAAAAAAAAAAAAAGGACTAGCTGGGAGACACATTGCTGGATTAATTATTTTGCCCTTCTCAAATAAAAAACCGCTAGTTATTATTTTCAGGAGTATCCACTAATCATTATTATATTAAAGCACAATAAAATAATTTAATTATTGTTGAAAGTAATTTTTTTTAGAACTAGTGTTCATGTACTTTTTTATATTTTCACTTTTCAAAGCAAGCTTGGACGACTTCTTAAAAGCAATTTTTTTTTAAGTTGTGTTCAATTTTTATTTTTTTTTTTATAATCAAATTGACTGGAACAATTCCATAATTTAATAAATATAAATATTGTTTTAAAAAAAATAACTAATATGTGCATTACAGATGGTATCACATGTGAGTTGTGATCGCAGCATTCAAGTGATGTGTGAGTGGGTTTGAACAGTGGCTTCTCAAGTGGTGTTCAAATTGTCTAGACAGCCCCTTCATTTCTATGCAACATGTGTGGCTTATGAACCTTTTAATTTCTAAGCCTGGTTTTTTAAATTTTCAAAACAACTCTTTAATTTATTTATTTTTTAAATTTGGTATCTGTTATTTTGATTATTATTTTTTTATTTCAAATAATTTATAAAATTGAATTTTTTTTCTCCAATAAAGAGACATAAATTGGAATAGTATAATGATTATTGGGCCATTTTTTTTAAAAAAAAACAATAAACTAATTATTGGGATAATATGGTTCTTTCTCAAGAATCCATTAGTCATCGTCATATTAATATGTGACAAATTGATCTTTTAGCATTTTAAAAACATTTTGAAATGATAACATTACATTTAAAAGCAAAAAAAATAAAAAAAAAATTAGTGTCCAATGACTTTTATATTTTTACATTTTAAAGAACAATAGATGATTAAATCACTTTTAAAATCAAATTTTACTTAACTTGTGTCTAGGGGTGTTTTTTTTTTTTTTTTGTTACAATCAAGTTGTATGAAGGACAATTTGATAGTTTAATAAATATAAATATTATTTTAAAAAATTAGTTGGCATGCGCATTGCAGAGTGCATGGGTTATGGTTGTGCCATTCGATTGGTGCATAAGTGGGTGTTTGACAACCAAACAATGGCTTCCAAGGTAATATTCAAATCGTTTCGATAAAATCTTCATCCCTTAGTGCGTGTGTAGCTTATTGATTTCTGACTTGGTGTCATTGACTTTTCCTTTTCCTTTCTCTCTTCTACTTGATTTCCATGTTTGACTCTCTAAATTTTAAAAACAGGTCTTCAATTTGTTTTTCATTCAAATTTGATCCCTTTTTCTTTTTATTATCATTTTTTTTATTGAAATAATTTATAAAATTGGATTTTTTTTTCAATTTCTTCATATATTAGATTTGATCTTCATTTTTTTTATTGCTATTTATTTTATTTGAGATAGTTTTTAAAATTAATTTTTTCCTTACAATTTCATCCTCTAGTTTTTTTCCTATAAAATTTGATTTTCATTATTTAGATTGCTAATTTTTTAAATTGATATATTATTTTTTATTCATCATTCAATATTAAATTAATAGAAAACATTAACTTAATTAAAAATTGAGTTTCTTAATTGATTTTAGATCTAAAATTTCACATGTTAAATTAATCAAGTATATCAAACTCAACAAACCAATGACCGACGTCTCGAATTTTTATTGCTTCTTTAATAACATTGCTTCGTCTAAATATATTTTTTTACCATGCCTGCTACACAGCGCGAGCACCAAGCTAACCTCTAAATGGAAAATGTTGGGCGAAAGAATGCTGAAACTTGAGCAAGAATGATATCCCAACTCCAACCCTGGATAGAAAGGGCCTTTGGAGAGAACCATCTCTGCCACCTTAAACAGTGAGTGAGCATCCATAAAACCGGGTTAATTTCAGTCATTGAGCACGTCAACTCGCAAATTAAACTGGAAGATGGAGCCCTCAAGCAGATCGAATTCAAACTTGGAAAATGCTTCTCCTTGTTAGGTAATCGTTTAAGGTTTCGTAAGGAACAATCCTTCAGATTCTGTCAGATTTGCACAGAAATCCTGAAAAGCAAAAGTTCCGAGTCACTAAGAGCCCGTTTGGCATTGCTGCCAAACCGGCGTTTTGACAAAATTCAAAATTTTTTTTTTTTTTTTTTGCTAAAATTGAGTTACGGTTGTACTTTTTGGATCGTTTTGATGTGCTGATATCAAAAATGATTTTTAAAAAATAAAAAAACATCATTTGCATGTATTTCGGCACGAAAAGCTATTTGAAAAGCAACCGCTATCACACTGCCAAACACACTCTAAAAAGGATACTGCATAGAATTACATCAAGAATAATTACATCATCCAAAATACGGTACATATGGACAACATTTCTGAGATAGATGCCCGATTACAACCAAACATTTGTGTGATACAGTTTTCTACGACAATCTGGTAAACAAAAAGGAAAATCTGGAAGAAAGCAGCTGCAACATGAATGAGGTGAGATGCAGTATGCTAACTCTCACCAAATCAAAAGTGGATCTCAAAAAGGCCACTGTTCACTATATTAAACTCTTTAACATCCACGAGCTCTTGCAGCTGCATACCATCCAGGAATAGTTTCTGTGACTCTTGTTGCCCAAACCGAGTAAATTCACCAAAAACTTGCGCTTATGCAAAGATTCAAAGATTCAAATGAACATACATTGCCACTGAAATGTGGGTGTGGCAAAAACACGCAAGATTCTTCAAATATACAATGTTACTGCTGTTTTAAATCTGGCGTCTCCTGAGCTTGAATATCTGGCGTCTCCCGAGCTACTTGTGTCTTAGCCTGATAAACCTGCTTCACCTGCTTCTCATTTGGACCCGTCGATGTTGATTCTTGTTTGAAGTACATTCCAGTGTTTCCTGCAGCTGTTTTGCTGATCCAATTGGTGGGTGGTGATGAAAGTAGACCTGTGTTCTGCACAGCCTGATTTTGTAAGTTTGGATTGTTTCCTGGATTCGGCATTCGAGGTGAGATCACTGCAGGTGCCCTGCTTCTGATATTTTCTTCTACAGTCAGAGCAGACACCCCACTACTCAAGTTATGATACTGTTGATAGTACTGTACTCTGTCTTGAGTCCTAAAGTTGTGTCGGTTGCTTTGCACACCATTTGACAAAGATTGATACCTGGGATTACTCATCAGGCCTTGCTGGTTACTGTGCTGTGCATAATGATAGTTTGGATCATCCCTATAGCCCCTTCCATAACCAGCTGCTCCAGCTGGTCTTGGTCTGTAGAATGTGTAATTGCCCGGGATATTATGATATAGTTGCTGGTCAAACACCCTAGAGGATGAAACATTTGGTTTGATATTAAGGGTGTTCTTGACAAGACGATGAGCTGCATCCCCCAGGAAGGGGCCAGCTACTGCTCGTTGTACTTGTGACCTGTAATACAGAGACAGCACGTGTGAATTAGGCTATTTAAGAGAAGACGAAGCAGTAAGTTCTAATCCCTACAATCTATGTTTTTCAGAGAAAAAAAAAGAGGATATCAATGAAACCCTTCCTTTCTCCACATTTAAATTGAGCGAGATGCATTGTCTGTCAAGAATAGCAGGTCATGAACAAATGTCACCCATATTCAACCTAACCACCCAAACATCACAAACCAATGCAAATCAATCATTGCAAAGATGTGGAAATCCATTCGTACCTTTCCCTGCCTTGCTGTCTCCGGCCATTATCTTCATGCCATAATGTGGGGAATGATTTAAGATCTTCAGGTTTTACGATCTGCAAATAGCAAGAACATGCCTCAAATTAGCCATGGACATTTGTGAAATCAAATCATCAACTAACATCAAACCCTGTGATGGCACAACACATTATCCAAAGAAAATGTCTTCAAGAAAACAACATATGAGAATCCTTGCGCCTGCATACTTAACATGACCATTATATTACAATTGCATCAGCACTTCCACCCATATGCATATGCAGGGGGGAACTTCCAGAAACATAAACCATGACCAAACTCAATTTCCTTGAACACAAGGACTGCCTCCAGTTTACTGCCCAGCAATACCTTCGAAAAACATGCATCTAGAGCTCACATACCTTTTCAGGCATGGCCAATTAAATTTCACAGAAGAATCCCAGTTTACTGCTCCAGTAAACTCTGAACTATGAAACCCGATAACACTATTACATTATTTTATGCATGAATTGAATCACTGCCACATCATTAGTTGACAGAAATTTCATGTCCTTGCTTTTCTGCGTATAACAAAATAAATCAAATTTACAGGCATCTAGAGCTCACATACCTTTTCAGGCATGACTACACCCTCAGGAATTTCTGGGATGTGTCCATGGTATTTAGGATTTAGAAATGTGATATTTCTGCAAAGAAAAAGTACACAACATTACACCAAGGATCAATCACCTTATGAAAACAGCACTGGAAAAAGTTGGAACTTACAAAACTTGGTTACCCTCTAAGGCTGGCAATCCAAGTATAGGGGAGGGGACCACACTTCTCCGCACATTTCTCTCATATAACCAAAGACAACCATTCATCCCCCCACTGTAAAAGGTCAGTGTAAAATGAGATAATAAAGCCAGCACACATAAATAATGATTTGACAGCTTCAAACTAAAAGATCAATCAACACTAAGACCAACTAACCTGGCTCTTGTGTCAATTTCCCAAGCAAATCTTTCACCTTCAGATAAATGATCGTTCTGTTGATAGTATGAAATAACTATTTGAGCTAATGGATGAACAGGATGAATATATAGCAAATCATGCATCACTCTATTCCTGATCTGCTCTTCCTCCTGCAAATTGCAAATCAAAGATTAACATACTTAACATCCAAACTAAAAAGAAGACTGGTATGCCACAAAACCGCAAGGCTAAGCTTCTGAAGGATCAAACCCATTATAGGGGTGTGAACACAACTGACTGCCAACTCTAAACTACCCTTGGTGCTTACAAATTAAATTTCAGGAGAAATTTAAGTACAGGAGGATATATCAGAAACTAAAAAACTTTTCCATCTGGTATGAAAATCACTCAAAAGTCAACATGGATTTATTCAAATACAAAATTTAGCAAAAAACTATCAGATCACACAATCAAATAATTGACTATTAAAAAGTTACACAAGTAAAAAGATAAATGAATATGAGTTTATGTTAACAGCCCAACCTCCATTACAGTAACATAAGAAATAAACTCTAGGAACCTTTGGTGACAAAAGCATCTGTAACAAATAAATATTTTTTCTCCGAAATCAGTATTCGAATTGATATTGTTTCCTAGAATCTAAATCAGTAGAAATGCATTATAACTAGGAATCTCAACAGGTTTTTTAAAATATCACATCACGAATCCTTCTCTTTGCACAAAATTGATCTCTCAGACAGTGGCATTTCTCCATTAAATATGTTTTCCCAAATCTTAATTGCATACTTTTCTTTTTCAAAACTCTGAAAATATCAGAGTAAAAGCCTCCAAAAGAATAGCTCAACATTCAAGAGAGCAAGGAACATGTAGCAGTTTATATTTACAAGAACATGTGCAGAGTGAAAGCCTCTAATAAAATGGCCAGCACATACAAGAGAAATTAAAATATAGTTTACAATGGATGAAATTATTGGATACTACTTTAAAAAACCTAAATACCGTTAAAGTGCTTTCAAGCTTCTTTGTCTGGGCAAGCAATTTCCTCTCATCAATAAATGGCAATTTGGCAATACCCTAGCTTCCAATAAATATAAGGTAAATATAATCAGTTGATAAAAAAAAGGTATAGTTAAAACACATGTATTGATAACCAATACAGAATAATTTACCTGCCAAGCAAAGCGCTTGCCATTCATGTCAATTTCAAAATCTGTCCACAATAAAGAAACCCCATTAATCTTGTGAAGAAGATAAACACTTCCTTGAGGTAAATTAATCAATATCCTTCAATCAATTCTTTTACCTGAGGGAAAGAATCTATGAATTGGTGAAGATGGATTGGTCATCAATTTCCTGTATTCTTTTGGCAAAGCATTAGAACTGTAGTATGCCCAAAGGATGACACACAGCACAGGAAGAATAATCAGACAGAGTATCCAAAGTAAAATTGAAAATGCAAGGAGTTCACATAAAAAAGAAAGAAAAAAAACCTTGCAGCTGGTAGGGTTCCCATAAGTTGATCAAAGGGTTTGAATGGCTCTCCAATAAAAAAGTTTAATTCCACCTCACCCAGATCCTTAAGATCTGAAGCAAATGGGGCATAATGGAACGGATAAAACCTGAAACAGACAACAGAGAATTCCAACTTCAACTAATTGCAGTAAGGAACCGTATCATATAAGCTTATAGAGTGAATGGAAGCCTATTTTTGTCCATTTGATGAGCAGAGTGATGGCAAGGTTAAATTTAGGTGCACAAGCCATAGAAATTTGATTGTTTGGCAGGTCATATGCTTAAGAGCTCAGGGTCAAAACCACCTTCAAAACAGATAGAACTATAGTTCTCAACTTTCAATGAACTTACTGTCCTCTTTTCCATTATTTCTTTACTCATGTATAGAGCTTCAAGATATTATGCATCATATATAGGTTTGTATTTTTGGGCACGTGCTTGTGCTTGAAACTCCAATAAAAAAATTTAAATAGCCAGTGAAAATAAGTCTAATGACTTTCTAGTTTCTGCCTTTATTGAACTGACCATTGCCAAGAGCAAACACCTTGGAAGTAATAATGACAGACCCAACACAAACCTTCCACATACTTCAATACCTGCATGAACAACATCAAATGTTATTTTCTTTTTTCTTCAGATACATGATTGGTTGTACAGAAAACAAGTGACAGGGACAGGGGAGACCAAAAAGGAATCATTAGCAACATCAAAAAAAAATTGTACTCCAGAAACCATATCTGGCATCCTTCCTACATCCAAATCTTTTGTCACACCAGATTTCTATTTGTTATGATGACAAGCAACTGACTTTTTCTCTATCTATTCATTATTTTCTTTTCTTTTTTTCCTTTGGTTAAGATAGTACATAATAGTGTTCCCATTCAAGGAAAAATATGCAAAACTCCTTGATTTTTCAATAGCAGCCTTATTTTCTTAATGTAAATCTGTGAAGTTCACCTTATTATATTACACCTTCAAACTAAAGTCAATATAAATTAAGAAATCTCAAAATGAAAAGTTGGAGAAAATAATGGAACTTGAGATCATAATAAAACAAATATAATCACCATGAAGAACATATTCATTTGTTGAAAAAAATGTGTACTCTTTGAGGCTGGAAACAAGAAGCCAATAGCATGCTGATAGCACAGCAATAAGACTAATGACACCCAAAAGATCATCCAGATAAACTAATAAATAAACTCTTAGGAACTGGAAATGAGAAGCCAACAGCAAGTTGATAGCACAACAGTGAGACAAGTAGCACTCAAGGTCACCCATATAAACTAATAACAATAACGAAAACCACCCCATGGTATATCAATTAAAAAGGGTGATTGAAAGACTCATTTAATGTACTTCATCATGCCAAGGGATCTCAGAATGAAGACCGTATAACTACAGGAAAAAAAATATGTACAAGCAACCTAGCAGCTTAGACGTTGGGGCCTGGGGGTTCTTAAGGAGAGGAAGGACTGGTGGGGGGAGACAGACGGTAGTCATGAACTACTGTGTACACACAAAATTTTGCCACCAAGAGAAAATGCAGATAATAATCTATATGGTTATGCTAAGGTGCTAATTGCATGATTAGGAAAAAACAACTTACCACTTCCTTTCTAACTTTGTCAACCTCCTCTTGATTTGACAACTCAAATTTCTCAGCATAGTATCTCTCTTTGTATCCAGGTTCCCCTAATTTAACCTGACAAGAAGAAAAATGAACCAAATTTTATACCAGGAAAATGGACAACCGAAAGACAAGACTAGCCTTCAAATGGGCTGACATTGTCCTCAGTTGGTCCACAAGATGCAAGGCCATGGATAAGCAAACTTACAAATATCAAACAGAAAACGAGCCTGCTAGAGTAAATGGATGTTCAATATTAAGACACTACTGAACCAAAATAATCTTCGCTGTTTATCTACAAAATAAAATCTACCTCTGATGACAAGGAACTTAAGGCACAACCGTAAGTTTCAGATTTAACAGTTAGAAAGCAAAAGCAATTATTATTTTTTAAATCATAAAAACCCTATTAAGAAAAGAAAAATCTTTAGGTCACCAAACACAACATGGGTATCATACAAAATTAGCTTTAT
Organism: Populus alba x Populus glandulosa; assembly: GCA_033617975.1. Classification (NCBI taxonomy): domain Eukaryota; kingdom Viridiplantae; phylum Streptophyta; class Magnoliopsida; order Malpighiales; family Salicaceae; genus Populus; species Populus alba x Populus glandulosa. Next base: position 2,243,143 of record CM066155.1, on the reverse strand, counting down.
ATTCCTTTCTCTCAAAGAGTTATGACCAACATCTTGTATTGAAAAATTAGAAACAATATTCATCAACTCCTCTAACGAGATTTTGTCTATACATGGAGAAGGAAGTCCAAAAAAATGAGAGAGGATTGAGGTTTCTGTCAAAAACTAACTGGCAAGGAATTGATAATTGGTTCATTTTTGTTTAATATAGATCCTAAACAATTTTTCACAGGCAAATTCAGAACACGACACATTTATTTAAATCCATATCATCAAATGAAAATATTATAGGCACAAACCTTATCTACAACTGGTGCTTGTATCACTTCAGAGGACTCTCTTCTTGCTTTGAGTTTCATCTCTTCATTATTATCAAAAGCCTGAAAACGGATTATCCACACAAGTACAAACAAAAAGATAACCAGAGAAGACAATATGTATATGACTCCAAAACTCAAAATTTGCCACAGAAGAAAAATAGAAAGAAGAATACAGTCCGCTTTGCAATGTGTGTATAAAAACTTGACGTAAATCTTAGAGAACTAAGCATTCCAAACAAGATAAGGGAATCCCCTAAATTTCTTCAGCTCTAGCACACAAAGCAAAATTTTTATCACTAGACCAATTTTCAGAGTGCATCTTAAATTTTGTAATGCTTTACAGAACCTAATACTTCTACTAATAAAGTAAATGAGGAGCAGCATATGGGGTTTCATTTAGGGCCAACATCCTACCTGCTGTATCTAGCAAAGTTACAGTTAAAGATAAGTTAAATCATTGCCAAGATTTTACATAAATTGTCATCTAAACATAAAAAGTATCTAGCCAACAAGATGGTCCAACAAGTGAGCATGCTATTACCAGCAATAAATAGTAAAAATAAATGCAGATGTTTGCATTAGACCCAAGGATGAGAACTGAAGACTATAAGTCCATGCATGGAAAAAGAAAGCACCTGTTGTATACGAGTCCTCTTCTGAAAGATTTGCTCCTCGTAAACAGCAACACACTGAATAAAGTGTTCTACTTTATCTAGGAAAACCTGTATACAGAAGCTAATTGAAATCAGAACATTCATTAGAACTCATGCTTGCAATAGTGGAGCAAAATCATTCACTGAAAGTAACCAACAAGCAGCATAAAAAGTATGAAATATAAGCCATGGTGATTTAAAAGGGGAAAGAAGCACTGAAGAACAAGTTTTTTTGGCAAATCCAGCAGATAGATGTAACTATTTCATGATATGGGTGACAAAGAGCAATAACTAATAAAAAGATTATCTAACCAAGTAAGACTTTCAGAGCCAAAAAGGAACTTCTTTGAGAGAAAAGGAGAAATAAAAAAAGTAGTTTAGAATAACTAGGGGTCAGGACAGGCTATAACATGTCTATATCTTGGCTAGAACCCATTGAATATTATAGCACATGTTTAGCAAGCAAGTCATTCTAGAAATTCAAGCATCTAAAATGAGCCAAACCTGAATTCAATTTCCAAACAAATAAGTATGATAAAAGAGATACAGAGGAAAGGGTGGAATTGGGCAGCTAAGATCTAATTCTATTTGGAGACAACCAAATGCATTGATAAAGCATGAACTTTCTAATATTTAGAATGATATCTTCCAGCAAACATAAAGCAAAAATCTCATGTTATCGCTAGTATCCTCTTGTCTCAAGTGGTCCACATTAATTCAGATGGCTTAGGATGAAATGGAAGGGCTAAATGAGTTCGAAATCAAGTCCAAAGTTAGAAAACTTAAATGAATCTGAGTATTTTTAGAAACACTACACTCACCAGAAGTCTTAAAACATCATCGCTCATAAGCAACAAAAATCTCTCACTACAAACTCTAACAGAAGTTCTTGTCTATAACTTTGTAAATTATTTATTAATTTTTATTAGCAGATTTTATTGAGTAAATCCACTTGATTAAAAGGAGAAGTAATCTAAACTAAAAGGAGGAAAAAAACTTGGTTTTGAAGAGTTAGAACAAAGGTGGGAGGAAAACAACAAGAATGAACAGACCATCATTAACAATGGTAAATTTTCAAGTGTTGCGCACAGTTTCCACCTGATCATAATTGTGATAAATGAAAAAAATGGATGCATGATATAAAATTAGACTAATGTTGTATTCCAAATCTTTAACAGATTTCATATACTGAGAAACATATTCCAGAGTATAGTCAAAAGACACAAGTATTGTAGAGAACATAAAAAAGAGAAATTACCTCACCCGCACGAGTAAGATAACCACCCATTGCAGAGAACTCCCTTCTATAAATATGCATCAGTAAGCTTATAGCACCCTGAATCAGGAAAGGACATGATGATGAAGTTGATAAAACTGAAGAGTCAATAAATAGTGTAGATAGCACCAGGAAGAACAGCAAAGTGAAAACCATGAAGCAACAGAACTTCAAAACAAAACTATGGCCAATATAAATAAAAACATCAATATCTTTCTTTTTCATTGACAAAAGAAGAAAAAATTTCATAGTAAGAAGTAGAGGAGAGATTGGAGGACAAAAGCAGATCAATGTCACTTAATATTAGCTAAAAAGCATCCAAAAGAACTAGGAGCTGAGCAACACAAACAAGCTACAAAACAAAAACCACCTCATCTCATAATAATTGTTTGTCAAGAGTTGATCACTGAAAAACTAAACAAATGGAACTCAGCCTGTTGTTCAGTCCCAAACTCATTCGTATAACCACTGCTTGCTACTTACATACCTCCCTAATTTCCAATGTTGGCATATGCGGAAGGAAGTCATTGCCAACAAAAAAACACATGAACACAAAGTCATCCACTATTCGTTCAAAGTCGATAGCAAATGGTGGGTTCAGAATCTCCAGATCATATTGCAAATATTCTCGCAGCACCCAGATGTTGAGGAACTGTTCAAATAAGGAGACAGCTTAGAAATACTACGACAAGATGGAAACAAATGGAAACAGTTGAAGTCTGTTCTTCAACCTGATATTTCTTCTTATGAATTGGGGAATCATCTACCACATGCCAATCTAAAGCATCATCTCCTTGCTTGCCATGACATTCAGCTGCAAGATGACCAGCTTGACCACAGAGAAAACATTTATCCTGCTGCCCGGGAAGTGTAACTATCTGTACAATCAACGCATATAAAATTTATGACTGATCAATAATCGATGGAGAAATGATGCCAACTTTGGAATATGAGCTGCAAACCTCTCTTAATATGGAAAAGTGAACCTCATGCGTGGCTAAAGACAGCATAATTAAATCTGCATCCTGACCACAAACAAAATAATTTCATAGGATTAGCAGTTAGATGCCAAAATAATAATAAAACAATAAGATCTGAAATGCCAAAATGCCTCAAATCAGAAACACGCTCACCAGACTATACAGACAATGGCGTGTGTTTGGATTGAAACCGGAAAGGTTGCGTTGCAATCTTATATAAGACATGATTTTGTGCTCTCCCTCACCAGGAACATTTGAATCAGAAAGAATAACCTTCAAATAATCACCCAATGCAGCCCCATAAATAAGTTTAGAGAACAAAAAGTATCCTGAACAGCCGAAAGTATATTCAAAAGATACAGAAGGGATTACTCCAAAGACAAGGAATGATCCGATCTATAACAAACTAAGCGGAAGGAGAACATCCATCACACCTTGGTATTCTGCCAGCCCAGATTGTGATTCAATCTACTTTGTATATAATACTGAAGCGCAGTCGAAAGAGCAGCCATAAATTGAGTGCCAGGAGTGATAACATTAGAATCAAATATTTCAGGCGTTTCTTTAACGGATAAAAGCTCCCCCTCAGCCTCAAATTCTTTCCTCAATCTTTCTTCTTCAGCTTCCTACATACATCATAAATAAAATGATACTAAGATCATCGCTTCTACAAAAGAGGATCCACTAAAAAAACCATTAAATTATCTCAATCTTACTGCTTGAGCAGCATCTTTTGCAGCTCTAAACCGTCGCGACCGTTGCTGGTTCATTTTAGCTCTAGGAGCAACCCCATCTACAATTATCCCAGGAAAAAAGCAATGAACTTTAAATGATTATAAATTCAACAAATACCAAAACCGGTTAAAAAAAAATCAACAAAACAAGAACCCTACCAATTGCCATAAAAAGTAGTTTCCTTGGACGAACCAAAGCAAACAAATGATCAATGTAAGCAAATATGGACTTGAACACATCATCATAAGCAGCAGGTGCAGGCTGTAAATAAAATCAAAAGTAAGAAACCATTCAACTTATTCAATTACACACAGAAACTATAAAATATATATATATATATAAAAACCCTCTTTTAAGCCCAAACCATCAAAATTGACAACAATTAATTCACACAAACAAAATCAAAGATTTCCTCTTTTAAATCTTACAATATAAAATTCTACAACTTGCGTAAAATATATGCTTCCATTCAATACCAACCATGAAAAATGGACAGAATTTAAATAACACACAAAATCTTTCAATCTTTTAAACCTTAACAAAACCCTATAACATGTGTAAAATTATAAATGAATGTTCATTTTAAACACTATCCATCAAAATCAACAACTACATCCAACAACACACAAAAAAACCCCTCTTTTAAACCCTAGCTAAAACTTTACAATCTGTATAAGTATAGCTTTGCAGCGAACAATAACCATCAAAATTTAACAACAGTCAATTGCATTTACATCAAAATTTAACAGCAATTCAATTACAAATACAAAAAACCTCCTTTTAAACCCTAAGAAGCTAAAATTCCAGAAAACTATACAAGTATAAGTTGGTAAATTGTACCTTGCCTTCAGGATGGAAGCAGGGATGGATGATCCCGTTCATATCCAAATACAAATTGTCAAACTCAATACCATTAGGGTTAGGCTTTGAAACATCGATTGGTTTGGAGTTTCCATTCGAATCCTCTTGAGGTTCCTCTTCGATCACATCCGAAATTGATAGCGGGTATCGGTCTAAGAGAAGCCTGTAGAACGCTGGTACACCCATGTCCAGACTCTCTGGCTACGTCCGGCTCTGGTTCTATCGAGATCGGAGAATTGAAGCGAGTGATTTTTCTTGTGGGTTTTTTATTGGAAGGAAGGATCATCGTAACGGTGTTGGGTACGGTGACAGATTAATGGACGAGATTGCCCGCGTAAAGGGAGATTCGTTGGGTAGTGGTTGGACTTTGGACTTCGAATGGTGTCGAGGAAGTGTGATTTTGGGCGGGAGCTGGGGGTTAATTGGGGAAGAAAATAGGAGACCGGTGACTAATTTAAGTTGGGTTAATTTAATGTTTTGATCAAAATTTGGCTAGATTAAAAAAAAAAAAAAGGGGTGTTAAAGTTAAACCATTGAGTAGGTAGAAAAAACACAAATTCGTATAAAAATAATTTAAACAACGACTTCGTCATATTTTATGAAAATTGCTTCTTTGGCAATATATATTTATGAGATTAATTAGAAAAAAAAAATTGAATCCATGTAAGGGGAAAAAAAAAAACCATGTAGCTCTAGACACAAAACAATATAGACAACAACAGCAAAAAAAAATTGGTCCCTGGAATTGTTTATGCTTTGGTCCCTTAATTTTCTTTTTCTTTTTATTTGGTCATTTGACAGTACTTTAATTTATAATTGATCTTGGTGATTTATTTTTCATGTTGCATATAGGGATCTTAAGGTGTTGTAAAAATATCTTGTCGCTCAATTAGTTATCATTTTGCAAAGTAAAATTTAATTTATTTGATTTGGAATGATTAGGTCTTTGAGGATCGGATTAAAGGTTAAAGAAATGTCCAGCCCCTTTTTTGCTAATTTCATCTACTAATTTGCATGATTGGAGGGCATTCATGTCTTTTTTTATTTCAATCCCTCAACTTTTAAAAAAAAGTTTGATCCCTTGTTTTTTTTTTTGGACTTAACTTGGTATTTGATTCTTGTTGTTTTGATACGAGGATCTTCAATGTTAAAAGAATTTTTTAGTGCTTGGTTGATACTTGATTTAGAAAAATAAAATAAAATTTGGCTTATTTAAACATTTTTAAATGTTGAAGGACCAAAATTCAATCCAATACAAGTTGTAAATCTAGCTACCATGTTGCCATTAACATCAATAGACCTAATCTCGCATAAATGGAAAATGGCGTAAATTATGGAATTTGAATATCCCTCCAGGGATTAAATATTTTCTTTGGCGAATGTGTTAACATTGCATTCCAACTTGCAGCGGATTAATTGAAAAGAGAATGAAAGTTCTTAATATTTGTGCTATTTGTGAAGGGGTACGGAAATCTAGATGACATGTTTTTTTTAAATGCTTATTCGTAGTTGTATGTTGGCAAGAGATAGATATGGTCTTTCATATGACAAGCACGATCAACTTTTAGGTTATTTAGTTTGTTTACTATATTGGATGAGGAGAATATAAAACATGTTGTTGTAATTATCTGGTCCCTATGAAATCAACGTAATGAGAAGCAATAACATAACAAAATGGTGATTGTATTATGTGCACTGAAGAGGGGGATTGATTTTTAAAATAAGTAGAAAGCAACTCATATGTGTTGAAATGGATCACTTGTTATTCATTCTCCTATATCATGACAAGAGAAACCATCAGTAGGAAAGTAAAAATGCAGTATTGATGCGACGTATTTTCAGGACATCTCTACAATAGGAGCAAGATATATTGTTAGGGATCATGACGGGGCAATTATATGTTGTGGAAGAGGAGTGTTCACTTCAACTACGAGAGAGGCATTGGTAATGAAGGAGGTGCTACAAAAGCTTATTTCATTGAATTTTGAGGTGTGTTACTGTGGAAACTATAAGTGTTCATGGTTTGGTTTAGACTTAAAAAACCAACTGAACTGAGTTATATTGGTTTTGTAAATTATTAACCAAACCAACCTGAAATCTAATTCAAACCAAACTAGTTTGACTCGGTTAAATTCGGTTTTTTTTTCATAAAACCGGGAAACCTAATCCCTTTAGAGATCAAACACTTATTTTTTCTTGTTTGGAATTTTATATTTCCTGTTATTATAAACTTGAGCTGACAAGTGAGAAATAATGCAGTTTAGCTAACCATCTAGAGGATTTGTAATAGATCCATCTTTGTTACAGTAAACAACAAAAGCTATAAATTCATCTTTGATCATTAATCATTGTTTCATGTTGATATGCCTTGGATCTCTGGTTGAACACTAAGTATTGGATCAAATTTTACCTTGCCGTCTTTTCTCTAATGAAGGAGTTGTCTCCTTCCACTGCAACTTGCAATAATAAAAGAGGATGGTGACGGCTTATGCAGAAGTAAAGAGAGAAAAGAAGCCAGGGAGATGGAGAGGTTGGTTTGTGTTTGGCTAGAATCTAGATAATATGAGACTTTTAAGATGGAGACAAACGTAGAGGTAGAACAATTGAAACTTGAAAGGGAAAGAAAGATTAAGATAAATATTCTCAAGGGGTCAGGGCGATAACTTTTTACGAGGTCAGGGGAGATTATGTTAGAGTTAGGTTTTAGTATTTAACTATTTATACCCCTCTTAATTTGTATAGTTTTTAGGTTTTTTGGTTGGTTTGCTTCAGTTTGTCGATTTTAGTTTTAAAATCAAAACTAAACTAGACCTTTTAGAATTTATGGTTTTAAAAATTTGTTTAGTCAGTTTTTCATCTCAGTTAAGTTTTTTTTATTTTCTTAGTTGATCGGTTTTTTTGAATACTCATAATAAAAACTGATTCAAAACTTGTAATGAATCATCTTACATCTAATAGTGTTGATTTTAATAAGTTTGATTTGGTGATCAAAGATTATCAGGTTTTATTAGATGTTGTTGAAAATTATTAACTGATGCATTCTAAACTTCTAAACTACAAATATTATTGCTCATTATTTAACTATAAACTCTAGAAATTATGATTGTTATAAAAACTGGAGTTTTTATCACAATCATAATTTCTAGAGTTTATAGTTTATAATTAAGTAATTTCTAGAGTTTATATTATTGCTCATTACTTAACTATAAACTCTAAAAATTATGATTGTTATAAAAACTAGAGTTTTGTTTAATATTTTTTTTCAATATAATGTTAATTGATAAATAATGAATCATACTTTTCCTTTAAAAATTAAGAACTTATTCCTAGATGTTCAGCTAATGTCTCGTGACATATTATACATATACATACACACTTAGTTTAAGATGAAAAAATAAATTTGAAGATGATTTTAAAATAAATTTATATAATTTCAAAATAAAAGGTAAAATAATGTGTTTTCTATTTTAACCGTTTATCTTTTTTTAATTGTTTCAAGAGCTAAACATTATTTCAATAATAATTTTCAAGATTTACATACCGTTGTGAAAAAAATGGCACTAGTACACGTTGTAATTGCACATAACTTGGGATAGGTTTGGAATTACAATTTATGATATTTTTTAAAATATTTTTTTATTAAAAAATATATTAAAAAAATAATTTTATATAATTTTAATATTAGTATACCAAGACTATATAAAATGATAAAAAATATTTTTAAATATTTTTTTAAACTAAAAATATTTATTTAAAAAATACCTAAAAATAAAAATAGTCATGGTTGTGACATGTACTTAGAATTGCAATTATAAAATAATTCACTAAAAAAAATTCTTGGAATCATATCAAATATATCTTCTCCATGTTATATTTAGATCTTCTTCATCATCATTCTTTGATTCCTTTTTTTTTTTTACTCAAAGTTCTTTATATAATTTTAAACTAATCCACGTGTTAATTAAAATTAAATATCTTTTAATTGCTTTTTTCTTAAATAAATTATAATTTGATTCACGTTTAGATAACTTTAAACACGAGTTTGCCTACAAAATAATTGCACCCAAAGTCAACAGATAACGTGTCTATACCTACTAACATCGCCTTTATTTATTTTAACTTTTAAGCAGACAAGTTTGGTATCATCCCGGTGGTCGAGGAATCAAACTATCTGAGCTGGCAATATTTACTTTTCCACTCGAGAGATGGAAATTTATCAATGTTAAAAAACTAAAACGCGAGGGATGGTTATTGTCGAGCCAATATTTTGCATCCTTTAATATTTTAATGTAGATTAACTATTCATCATTTTATTTTCAATTTAATCTTTATTTATTTTTTATGCAATTGCATTTTTTTATTAAATTTATTAACTATAAATATAATTAAAAGATGAGAGATCAAAGTAACAAATTCGTATAAAATGAGTGATGGTTTCAAAATTTTCACAAAAAATTTAATTTAGACCTTATATTTCAAAAATTATACAAAGTCGGTACCGCAATATTTTTTCAATTTGATTTTGATACAATAGTTTATTTTATTTTTTAGTCCCTGGTTTGAGATAAAAGATGTTAAATTATGATGGTAGAGAGAGAAAAATATCAGTGACACTGATTTAGGTTACCAAAACGATCGATATTTCTGTCAAATAGTTTCATTTGATGAGAGGAGTTAATGTTAGGTTTTTTTTTTGTTTTTTTTTAATTTTACTTTTGAAGCTTGTAAAAAACAAATATGAGCTTGGAAATTTTTTTGAGAGGTTTTTTTTAGGCTATTGATAAGTTTATCATGGTTACTAAGGTGTTTTTTAGGTTTTTTGGTCAAAAAATCTCAAGCCCTGATTTATCGGCCATTACAGTTGTTGGAAACTGGAAAAAATCAAACAACATGTTATCTGATTTTTTTTTAAAATAAAATTGAGGCGAAGAACATGTCATTAACCCCATATGCAACAAAAAAAAAAGGGTTGAAGTGGGCGGGACAAAACAAAATAGGCCAGATAAGCTGGCTTGGTCTACTAGGCCCAACAACTCTTGACTCTTTTTTTTCCTTGTATTTTTTTAGATTAATTGTTTTTATATTTTTTTTCAAAATTATTATTTTTATTTGTATTTAAATTAATACTTATTCTCTATTTTATTTTATTTGTAGAGCCTCTTTTAAATTATAGTTTTTAATTTTTAATTTTGTATGTATTTTTGAAGAGATTTTTTTTATTCATCTATTTTTTTTTCATCTTTTGCGCAGGTGAACGTTATTTTTTCAAATTTTATTTTTATTTTTAGATAATATTTCTATCATGTTCAGCCTTCCATAATATTATTTTTCTTTTATCTTATTTAATCAATTTAATGTATGTCTATTTATATTACTATTTAATTGAATAAAAAAATATTTTAATAAAAAATTCAGAAACACAATCGAGTAAATATACCATCTTACGAGATGAAATATCTTGATCAATATTTGATACTTGTTTCTTGATCCTTCTAATTTTATTTTTAGTTATTGTTTATCATTTTATTTTTATTAACATATATAGTTGTTGATTTATTTAATTATATGTATTTATATATATATTTTTTTTTTGTATAAAAACAAATCAAAAATCATATGTATACAAATTTTTTTTTCTGAGAAAAATTAGCCCGCGCGGCAAAGCAAGTGTCACATGCCTAATATAATATATATACAGGCAGGTGTATAAGACAGGCATACTTTTTAATATTACAAGATTTGTTTGATTATTTCGAAAGATTTTGCAGTTTGTATTTAAATAATATTGATTGCCAGCCCTCCCTGGAATAAAACATTAAACTATGTTAGCAACTTCTAATCATAATTCATAACTGCTGGGCACATATGTAATGCAAGTTTGGCCTTCGGTGCACCCAAGAGACGAATTTATGGATGATAGAAATTGCAAATATTTTATTTAAATTTCTCCTCCTTTTTCTCTCCTGTACGCCTCTTTTATATATATATATATATATATTTCAGCCTGTTTATTTTTATATTGTAAAAGTATTTTTTAAAAAATTTAATTTTTTTAGTTTTAAATTAATTTTTTTTTAATGTTTTAAGATCATTTTGATGCGCTGATATAAAAAATAATTTTTTAAAAATAAAAAAAATCATTTTAATATATTTCCAAGTAAAAAATACTTTGAAAAATAACTATAATCATACTCTTAAACAAGCTTGAAAAATAAAAATAACAAAAATATTCTTATTGGATTTCTCATTTCCATTTCCATGACTTCTATTTGCAATAAAAATAACAGAATCATGCATACGTTTAAAAATATCACATGACTAATTTTCATTCTCACCATTTAAACAAATGCTTTTATTTCAATTACTTCTATATTGTCAAATAATAAAAATAAAATTACCACTAACTTCACCTAAATAAGGATTAAAACTACTATACAAAAGAAAAAAGAAAAAAGAAGGCTTAAAGTACCGATTCTTGTAAAATTCTGACTTTTAATGTTTCTCCCTCAAGTTCTTGGGTTTTTTTTATTTATTTTTTTATTAATATAGATGTTCGGATTAATTTATATGCAGCTCGATTAATTTCACAGATTTTAAAATTAATGATCATGTTAGCTTTTAATAATCATTATATTATCAATCATAGAGTTTGAATCTGAGACTACAAGGAGAATAAAAATTTTAATCTTAAATTCTTACCACCAGATCATTTATCAGATGATTTTTATTAGCAAGTGTAGTTGATCTATAGGTTTATTATATAACTTATTGTTAAAACTTTTTCTACACCAAAAAAAAAAACTGAAACTTTCAAATACAATATCTTCTGTTTAGAAAATCTAGTACAATATCTCTATGTTAATTTGCCTTCGACATAATGACAGCACAGAAAGAAAGATATATAAGTGGGTTAATTATTGTCAAAGAAAGATAATCAGTAGAGATAAAATAGAAGTTATTTAACACTGCTATTAAATCCATCCAAAATAAAAATAAATAAATCAAGAGAGCTGACTTGGTGAGATTCAATTTATAGGTCATTGATATATTTTTTTAATTATTTTAACATTTTATATTTTTTAATTAATCCAAGCCAATCTCTATATTCTTAAATGAGATTTGAATATATGATTTATATTTTTTAAAAAAATTTCTAAAGTAAAAGCTACTTGAATTTGAGACTCGTACATAATTACATTATCTTATATTATTTTTTTAATCCCTGGTTTGAGATAAAAGTTACTAAATTATGATGGTAGAGAGAAAAAAATATCAGTGACATTGATTTAGGTTATCAAAACAATTGATATTTCTGTCAAATAGTTTCATTTAATAAGAGGAATTCATGTTAATTTTTTTTTATATACCATTAAAGCTCGTAACAAACAAATATGAACTTGGGAAATTTTTTGAGAGTTTTTTCTTAGGCTATTGATAAGTTTATCATGGTTACTAAGGTGTTTTCTAGGTTTTTTGGTCAAAAAAACTTAAACCCTGATTTATCGCCCATCACAGTAGTTGGAAACTGGAAAAAATCAAACAACACGTTATCTGATTTTCTTTTAAAAGAAAATTGAGGAGAACATGTCATCAACCCCGAATGCAACAAAAAAAAGGGTTCAAGTGGGCGAGTCAAAACAAAACAGGCTAGACAAGCTGGCTTGGTCTGCTAGGCCCAACAACGCTTGATCTTTTTTTTCCTTGTATTTTTTTAGATTAATTGTTTTTTATATTTTTTTTTAATTTATTTTTTTATTTGTATTTAAATTAATACTTATTCTCTATTTTATTTTATTTGCAGAGGCTCTTTTTAAAAACGCAATCGAGTAAATATCTCATCCTACGAGATGAAATATCTTGATCAATATCTGACATTTGTTTCTTGATCCTTCTAATTTTATTTTTAGTTATTGTTTATCATTTTATTTTTATTAACATATATAGTTGTTGATTTATTTAATTATATGTATTTATAATTTGTTTTATTTTTGTATAAAAACACATCAAAAATCATATGTATACAAATTTTTTTTCTGAGAAAAAAATAGCCCGCGCGGCAAAGCAAGTGTCACATGTCTAATATAATATATGTACGGGCAGGTGTATAAGACAGGCATACTTTTTAATATTACAAGATTTGTTTGATTATTTCGAAAGATTTTGCAGTTTGTATTTAAATAATATTGATTGCCAGCCCTCCCTGGAATAAAACATTAAAATATGTTAGCAACTTCTAATCATAATTCATAACTGCTGGGCACATATGTAATGCAAGTTTGGCCTTCGGTGCACCCAAGAGACAAATTTATGGATAATAGAAATTGCAAATATTTTATTTAAATTTCTCCTCCTTTTTCTCTCCTGTATGCCGCTTTTATATATATATATATTTCTACTATATTTCAGCCTGTTTAATTTTATATTGTAAAAGTATTTTTAAAAAAAATTAAATTTTTTTCTTTACTTTAAATTAATTTTTTTTTGATGTTTTTAGATCATTTTGATGCGCTAATATAAAAAATAATTTTTAAAAAATAAAAAAAATATTATTTTAATATATTTCTAAATAAAAAACACTTTAAAAAACAACTGCAATCATATTTTTAAACAGGCTTGAAAAATAAAAATAACAAAAATATTCTTATTGGATTTCTCATTTCCATTTCCATGACTTCTATTTGCAATAAAAATAACAGAATCATGCATACGTTTAAAAATATCACATGACTAATTTTCATTCTCACCATCTAAACAAATGCTTTTATTTCAATTACTTCTATATTGTCAAATAATAAAAATGAAATTACCACTAACTTCACCTAAATAAGGATTAAAATTACTATACAAAAAAAAAAAGAAAAAAAGAAAAAAGAAGGCTTAAAGTACCGATTCTTGTAAAATTCTAACTTTTAATGTTTCTCCCTCAAGTTCTTGAGTTTTTTTTATTTGTTTTTTTTATTAACATAAATGTCCGGATTAATTTATACGCAGCTTGATTAATATTTCAGGTCTTGAAGTTAACGATTCCAATAACCATTATATTATCAATCATAGAGTTTGAATATGAGACTACAAGGAGAATAAACATTTTAAACTTAAATTCTTACAACTAGATTATTTATCAGATGATTTTCATTTATTTTTATTAGTAAGTGTAGTTGATCTATAGATTTATTATATAACTTATTGTTAAAACTTTTTCTACACCAAAAAAAAAAACTGAAACTTTCAAATACAATATCTTCTGTTTAGAAAATCTAGTACACTATCTCTCTGTTAATTTGCCTTCAACATAAAGACATAGCACATAAAGAAAGATATACAAGTGGGTTAATTCTTGTCAAAGAAAGATAACTAGTAGAGATAAAATAGAAGTTATTTAACACTGTTATTAAATCCATCCAAATTAAAAATAAATAAATCAAGAGAGCTGATTTGGTGAGATTCAATTTAAAGGCCATTGATATATTTTTTAATTATTTTAACATTTTCTATTTTTTAATTAATCCAAGCCAATCTCTATATTCATAACCATTAAATGAGATTTTAATATATGATTTATATTTTTTTAAAAATTTTCTAAAGTAAAAGCTATTTGAATTTGAAACTCGTACATGATTACATTATTTTATATTATTAATTAATTTTAATTAGAAGATAGAGTGGAGATGATAAGATTTAAATTTATATTTGTTTAATTAATAAAATTTTAATATTATATTAAAAAACTATCTTGTCTAAAAATTCAATTCAAAGATCATTGATATATTTTTTTAATTTTTTAATTGATCCAAGCCAATCTCTACATTCATAAGTCAAATCTTATCTAAGATTTGATTTAATAATTATTGGTATTAATATCAGTGCAATGAGTCATAGCCATTAGATTAAATCTTAAATCAATATTTGAGAGATTGTTTGATGATGTTTTTGTTTATATTTTTTAAAAGTATTTTTAATTTAAAAAATATTAAGTTAATATATTTTAACATTATCTAATATTTTTTAAAAAAATAATAAAAAATAATTTTAATATATTTTCAAATAAAAAATTATTTTAAAAAACACTATAATTAATAATTCTAAACACACATTACGAGTTTTAGGATTTATCCTCAAAACTATAATTAGTAAAATAATAATAATAATAAAACCAATAGCTAATATATAATAAAGCTGTTGTTGCCAGTGAAAGAAAAGTAAGGTTAAAGCAAAAACTCAGCAGGCTTTGACAACTACACATACCAAAAATATATAATAAAATAGCTGGCCGAGGAGAATCATTTTAAATTAAAATATTATGAAAAAAATGCTAAAAAATAAAGTAGTGAAAAATTGCAAATAAAATTATTATTATTATTATTATTATTTATTTATTTCTTTTTGATATATAAATATCAGCTATCATTGCTTGGTCCATCCTTGCCTAAAGCTTTCTACTTTCTTTGTTCTTTCTATGCATAGATTGATAAGGTGTTAGTGGTAAGTACTTTTAAGGCTCTTAAAACTCCTTTTTGCGTCAACTTTCTTTCATTTCCCTGTTTTTTCTTTAAAAAAAAGGTTTTAGCTTTATAACCACGTTGCTTCAAGTTCAAGAATTTCAGGGTTTGTTGCATCTTTTCTCAATTTTTCCTCCTTGATATTATGTGGGTTGATACTGGATTTTTTTTAGAAGCTTTAGTATACCATGTGTTCAAGGATTTTTGGTGGAGGTTTTTGATTAGAAGGTTTTTCTTTTCTTTTCTTTTTTATTATTATTCTGGGTTGATGCAATATATGTTAATGTCAAAACGGTGTTTTTTGTGGTTCAGTTTAGATATCGAGTGGTCCAATTGAAACCTGGAATTCTTGAAACCATTTCTTTATAATCTAAATTGGGTTTTGGTGAATTGTTTCAATGGTTGCACTATGTGTTATTTTTTCAGTAAAGTTTTGTCCCTTTTAGCTTGTTTTTTTAGCCGATCACTCGGTGTTTTCTATGTTTGTGCAGTAACCTGAACAAAAATGGCAGAGGAGAAGGGTTCAATTGCCAAAGATGTCACTGAAGTAAGTTGACTCCATTGCCATTTTGCAAAATTGTGAACCTGGTTTTGGATTCTTTGATATGGGAGCTATGGCTTATATTTTCTTTTGTATTTGGTTTATTATAGCTTATTGGTAAAACACCATTGGTGTATCTCAACAATGTTGTGGATGGTTGTGTGGCGCGAATTGCTGCCAAGCTGGAGATGATGGAACCTTGCTCGAGTGTCAAAGATAGGTATTAGTTAGATTTGTATTGTTTTGTGGGAAATTTGAGAAGTGTTATGCTTTTTTTACAAGTTTGGCTATGATCATAGCTTTTAGGCTTATTTGGGTGCCAAGATTTTGTAGATTTGAAAATTTTCCCTTGTGGAAATCTGTGATGTTTTTGTTTCCATGTAATGCGCATGCACGTCTGATAGGGACTTTAGAACATCAATATTGATGTGATATTAACAAGAACAGATTGGGACTTTAGAACATCATTATTGATGTGATTTTGGTTTGCTCAGCTTAATATAATATGATATTTCCCCCCTTTCTTGTAGGATTGGGTATAGTATGATCACAGATGCAGAGGAGAAGGGGCTTATCAAGCCGGGTGAGGTTAGTAATTCAATCCTACCTAAACAGACGTGATACAAGAATTTTAAGTCCAAGTTAGGTTCTTTTGCCTTGAAAATGAGTGATTAGTCATTTATAGCAACTGTAATTTGATTAATACATTTCTTGGCAAGACTTCATTGAATCAGAAAATTTATGTCTGCTGGTGATGACATATTCCAGCCATTGCCAGACAACCAATTTATTTTCTGTTCATTGCATACAAAATAGTATGACTGTCATTAAAGTGTTATCATGAAGGAACTTGCATGTTGACATGGTTTACCTTCTTAATGCTGAAGAGTGTCCTGATTGAGCCTACGAGTGGCAACACTGGCATAGGGCTGGCATTCATGGCAGCTGCTAAGGGCTACAGATTGATAATTACCATGCCTGCTTCGATGAGTCTAGAGAGAAGAATGGTTCTCCTTGCTTTTGGAGCTGAGTTGGTCCTTACTGATCCAGCCAGAGGTATGAAGGGGGCTGTTCAGAAGGCAGAAGAGATATCGGCAAAGACACCTAATTCTTATATTCTGCAACAATTTGAAAATCCTGCCAACCCAAAGGTTTCATTTTTAACCTTTTGCATATTTTTTGACCTACTGATTTGAGAGAATTACCATCAGACTGATGTTGCCTGGTCAGGTTCACTATGAGACAACTGGACCAGAGATCTGGAAAGGCTCAGGTGGGAAAGTTGATGCCTTTGTTTCTGGGATAGGGACCGGGGGTACAATAACTGGAGCAGGGAAGTATCTCAAGGAGCAAAACCCTGATATAAAGGTTGGTTTCTCTGCATTATTTCATTTGGTGTTAATTTTTTTTTTTAATTTATGGTATTGAAGTTTCTTCATTATTTTTTTTTCTTATCTTGCTGTCTATTCTTCCATCTTTTTGTTTAGCTTTATGGTGTAGAACCGGTTGAAAGTGCAGTGCTGTCTGGAGGGAAACCTGGTGAGTCATGATTTCTTGGTCTTTCATTTGCATTCTTTTTTTACTAATAACCTATCATTCAAATTTCATAAATTTGATGTCAAATTATGCAGTCTAAGTAGACAGTGATTAGAATTATTTACTTTTTTTCCATACGCAAAAAACAAATAAAAAGTTATATGATTTCTTGGTTCTAGGATCCTGGTCTATCCCTTTGACTTTTACTGTGCCAAATCAGCAAAGTGAATGTGTTAGGAATTATAAATTGTTTTTCTATGTTTGAATGATTTCCCAATTGTTGTTGGAACTACTGAACTATCTGGCTCACATTCTTTTGAGATCAAAATTCAAAACTTTGCGCAACATTTTTCATACTTGGACATGCCCCATATGATTCTCTCCTTTTGAAGCAGCTGCTTTTTCCATGTATTTATATTTGGACTAACTTTATCATTGTGTGCCGGATGGATCCAAGGTCCACATAAGATCCAGGGAATTGGTGCTGGCTTTATACCTGGAGTTTTGAATGTCGATTTACTTGATGAAACTGTTCAAGTAAGTCTGCGTTCTCTTATATATATGTTAATATCAGTCATCATGTGAAATCGTGAGGCTGTTTGATTTCTGTCACTAGGTTTTTCTATCATTTATTTTATTCTAAAGACTAGATTTATACTTCGAGAAATTATATGATTCCCAAAACACGTGGCTAAAACTCCATTATCAAGTGAAGAAGCAATTGAAAAATATTGATATATATATTTTTTTGTGAAGAAGCAATTGGCTAAAACTACAAAACACAAATTCTTCAAGTCTAATCTCCATAGCATGCTCTGTTTTATGCTTGTAAAGAAAAATATTGAATGTTTTTATTCTCTCTCTGTATTTCCATAGTGCATTCATTCCTGAGAGATTACCTTTTTGACTTTGCAGGTATCAAGTGAAGAAGCAATTGAAACTGCAAAGCTTCTCGCCTTGAAAGAAGGACTGCTGGTAAGCTTGGAATTATTTGATAGTTGTTGCAAGAAGGAATCTAGAACTCTGCAGCACTCAAATCTGTTAACTGCATCAATTTTCTTGGCATGACTTTAATCGAGAATTCTTTTGATGGGATCATTTGAATTTCAGGTAGGGATATCATCTGGAGCTGCTGCAGCTGCTGCAATTAAGATAGCAAAGAGGCCTGAAAATGCTGGAAAACTCATTGTTGTAAGTTTGATTTTCTTCCTCTGCAGATCAATCTGCAACTTGCTATTGAGCCTTTTTTCCAAAGTTATCTCATAGAAGAAACAAATTCGTTGCCAGACAGTAAAATTCAATGACAATCTAGCAACCATTTCCCTTGATATTTCTGTTGACCAAATCACGCATTGATGTCCTTGAACAATTAAAAGTGAGATAGGAACTTTAGAAGTATGATAACAATGATAATCTAAACCTTATTTCTTTGGCAAGAATTAAAAGCATTGCATTTGAACATGTGTTGCATTTCTCTTTGTTATTTATTCTATGCACTGATTCTAGCACTTTGACCTTTTTGGTGTCTTTTTTGTGAGCATCTTATTTTTCTTTCTAATGTTAACAGGCAATCTTCCCTAGTTTTGGAGAGCGTTACCTATCCTCTGTGCTTTTTGAATCAGTGAAGAAGGAGGCCGAGAACATGGTTTTTGAGCCTTAAGGTGAAGAACATGGTTTTCAGCAAATTGTGATTGAGGTTTTGACAATTTCCTTTTTCATGGTTTACGAGCCTGATACTTGGGTTGCAAATAATGTGGAGGCATTTCTGCTCCATGCATTTGTATTTAACAAAGGGCTCGTGGGATGGATTAAGAACTTGAATCGTAGTGTCGTGAGACCAAGTTCCATAATAGTGTTTTGAATTGCTATTCAGTGTTTGTTCCTCGTTCAAATCACTTCTGTCATTTGATTTGAATGGCTACTCTTTTCATCTTATTACTCACGATTGGTACTAATATTGAATGAGTTGCGTCAAGATAATGAATTTTCACTTGGGAGGCCTTAGGCTAGTACCCCTCCTAAGTGCAACGGAGGTCACCCATTGATACCGTCCAGGTAAGTATGTCTCCCGTTGTTTTGGGCTTCTTTTTTATATCCACGTGCTTTGCCAAATACTTTATAACAATATGAGATGGTTAGGGAGCAAAGCAACCTTCACGGCTTCCTTGCAACCACTCTGTTTCTCACAGTTTTCAATGAAGCAAAATTGATTGATTACCATAGGGGATAAAAAATCAAACATTAAATGAAGATTGTGAGGCATCTCCATCCAAAATATTTGAACCCAGAAAAGAACTTCAAAGGGTGATCTTGTGAGTTTCTTCTAGATATTTAGGGATGAGAGACAAATGCATTTGAACTCCAAGGACCTCAGCGTTGAGTTATGCATTACTAGAGAATTGCTAGCAATCCGACTTTTCAAGGGGGGGGAAAAGAGGGTAATGGGCCATTTGCCTAAATAATGTTTATTGTCCCAATCACTATAAAATACAATGGAGATTGATTTCACCAAAAAGCACATTACATCCAAAACAGTAGGCAGCTGCCCCTTCGTCATTAATCAAAGTCATAGGTGTCTCCATAATAAAGGCAGAAAATCGGCTCACGGACATCGCAGCGCCACTACGTACCAACGATAAAAAGAGTCGACGAGGTAATAAATTGTAAGCGTGACCTAGCCACCCATATCCTGAAATCACTCACTGACATCCAAGATTTAGAACTAGAGTTGATGGGGCTCTTCTTAGAGAAGAGAACCCTCCAAAAATAAGCGTATGCCGCTATCTGCGGCGAGCACACGGTATTCTTTAGTAAAAGGCGAAAGAATAGTTCGCTCTGTGCCCACCGCGCGGCTGCGTGATTTGAGAAACATTGTTTGCTTTGGTACTTATAAGCACTCGATAACAGCTCATTTTCGTTATTCTCGATGTGGGATATCTGATAGCCTTGTCCTAACTGCATGACCCACACACAAATCAGACTATTTGGTAAAACCAAGAGCTAGAGTAGGAAATGCAATGATTTTGCCAAAAATCAGCCTGTCAACAGAGTTGAAGTATTTACTATTTATTGGTGTATTAAAACTAGTGATTTGAACACCAACATATTTCCCCCTCCATGGACTCTTTCTCTTTTATAGCAGTTATCAGTCCCAGCGGGTCTAGCAGAGCAATCCATAAACTTTCGACTCAAATATGGCTTGACTAAATTTTATTTTGAATCGTTTTAAAAGTTAACCCAATCAAATTTAATTGACTCATTTGACTCATAAGGGTTAACTCCAATGCCTTTTTTTTTAATCTTAAACAATGTTGTTTCAATAATAATAATAAAAAAAAACAATGTTGTTGTGTGTTGAACTATCAAACTCAATCCATGGAGTCTTGGACCGGAAGAAGTGTTATAACTATGATTTTTACACGCCCAACTTCTCAGTGTGTAAAGGCAGCGTAGAATATCCTTCTACTAATTTCTTGCTCCTACCAGCCATTTAGCAAGTTATAGAAACTGCCAAGCTGCTTGCATTGAAAGAAGGTCTACTGGTACTCCCACTACTATTTCGAGATTCCTATCCAAGGGCACCAAGCTAGAATCAAATTCTCAAAACAGGTTTTTTTTTTAGAGTTCTGTAATGAATCTTGACTTCTCCCACAGGTATGGATGTCACCTGGTGCCGCAGCTGCTGCGATAAGGCTAGCAAAGAGACAGGAAAATGCTGGGAAACTCATTGTTGTAATTAGTTAATTTGCCTTTCCTCAAGTTAGGTTTCGAAGTATATCCTACTTTGCTAC
The DNA here is from genome assembly GCA_033617975.1 of Populus alba x Populus glandulosa. NCBI lineage: Eukaryota > Viridiplantae > Streptophyta > Magnoliopsida > Malpighiales > Salicaceae > Populus > Populus alba x Populus glandulosa. The sequence goes on along the minus strand of CM066155.1, from coordinate 2,221,972 downwards.
TCACATAAAGCAATCTCTGTTTGAACATAAAAATTATAACTACATGTTCTAAATCCACCTCTGCTAAGACTTTGATTTTCTTGCATACATGTTTTTTACCATCGCAGGAGAGCGTTATCTATCCTCAGCAGTTCGACTCCGTTAGGTGTGAGGCAGACATCATGACTGTCAGTTGAGCCACATAAGCCATGCTTCAAAATTTAAGAAGTTGAAATTGTCTCTCTTCCAATTCAGAAATCAAACTAATGGCTTTTTTTTCTTATAATCATTTGGTAAAGGTAAAAACAAATTGTTGATGGCATGCATCCCTTGCACTTGAACAGTCAGATGCCCCTTTTCAATCAAATATCAGATGATAATTGCTGTTAACTGTAATGACATATAACAAAACGTACGATGAAAGAGTCCATAAAAACCCGAGGAAGAATTAGGCCGAATATAGTTGATATTTAAGAATAGAATTAGGCAGGGGCCGCGACTTGCGCAGCGCCCTCTGTCACAAATTATGACGCAGGCTCTCCCTCTTGGGGAGACCTTAAGCCAGCACCCCTCCGGCGTGCAATGGAGGTCACTGACCTAGACCATAGGTCTTCTTGATCACCCATTGATCCCGTCCAGGTAAGTATGTTCAACGTTGATGTGTGCTTCTAATTTATACTACATGCCTTATCTCATTATTTATACCTTGTCAATGTGGGATTTGTCGAGCAATCTCCGAGGCCTTCCTACAAACCTGCATTACTAGACACTCAAATACAATAGTTGTTTCCGGGTGATTTGAGATAATTAGTTATGCGTTCTTGGAAGGTAATACGAAAGATTGTGAAGCATTTCCATTCCAAGTTCTTGGAGACAAGAATGGCCTTCAAAGGATTTTTTTTTTATTGTTTTTTCTGGGATGGGAATATGGACTTTCAGGATCTTAGTTTTCTGTTCTTGACTACTAGAACAATGAATGACCCATTGGCCGATTCTGTGAGACTTGTTAGTAATCTGACTTTGTAAGAAGAGTTGGGCTATTGCTTAATGCTTATCCTCCCAACGGAGCTTGATTTCGCTCGAATGGAAGATGTTGTTCACATAATTTATTAAATTGCCATTTCAAGGGTTTTGCCCAGTTGATGACATGGATTTTGAAAGCAGGAAGTTATGAGTTTAATAAAAAAAAAAGCAAGAAAAAAGAAATTAAGAATCGTAATCAAGAGCTATTAATTATTCATGAATTATGCTCACATTATTTCATTTTTTTCTCAATCTTCTAAATTTCTGAAGTTGCAGATATTTCAGAAAGAAACGGAGGGCAAGGGCATGATCAAGAAAGATGTTACCGAAGATAATCAGCTGCTGCTCACTTGTACTGTTCATGTCATCTTGGTCGCAAATGAAAGTAGTATGCGCCAACCTTTTTTCTTGCAGGACTCTGATGTTGATTGGCCATACCCCAACGGTATATCTCAACAACTGTCAACTGTTGTGTTTACGCCAAGCTAGAAATAATGGATCCTTGTTCTGGTGTTAATAAAGACAGGCACAGAACATGTAGGCTTTGAAGTTCTTAATGATGCAGGATTGCGTAAAATGATCTCGATGCCGCAGAGAAGGGCTTGATTGCTCAAGGAAAGATCAGAAACAAAAATTTATATCCAAGAAGTTTGTTGGTTTTGCCATGTAGATTATACAATTATACACCAATAAAAAGTGCGTATGTATACATGTCGACTATGGATATTGTCATATGAATAGTCACCATATGACATGGCTACATTGAAATTTATAACGAAGAATCAGTCTTGGTTCTGGTTATGTTCGATGTAAATTGGCTGTGCGTCCTCATTGAGGCTGCAACTGGTAATACTCAAATGACTTTGCTCTCCTTGACAGATCATGCAAAGGGCCATCCTTGATAAATCTGAGGAGATACCAAGTAGAACACCAAACGGCTACATATATGCTTCGGCAATCTGACAACCCTTCCAATTCATAGGTCTTGTTGTGTCATTTGCTTTATTTGGATTGGTGGTTGGAAGGCCTTACGGTTCATGTTAGCAGGTTCTAGAACAAGTGCAATAATATTATGTAAAATTTATCGAAAAGTGGGCATATTGTGTAGAATCAGTAGAAAGTGCTGAAGCAAAATGAGGAAAACCTGGAGTACTGTTTGGATGAAGCATAACCAACTGTAACAACATCTAGCCAATTGATTTCCCAGAATCATCATCAGCTACGTCCTCAGTATCTGGAGCAAATTTGGAACACGGAAGCTGCTTTCTTTTCAACTAAAAACAGACCTCGTTGCTCTATTCAAATTATCGTCAAAATCCAGAGAAAATATGGAACTAGAATTGGACAGGGGCCGCGGCTTGCGCAGCCCCCTCTACCACAAATTTTGACGTAGACTCTCCCACTTGGGGAGACCTTAAGGCAGCACCCATCCTCAGTGCAATGGATGTCACTGACCTAGGCCATGGACCTTATTGATCGCCCATTGACCCCGTCCAGGTAAGTATGTTTCAATGGTGCTTCCTGCTTTATATTTATACACACGGCCCTTTGTCTCTTCGCCTGTTTATCCAATGTGGGATGATATTGTTTCAACAAACTTGGGCCAGCCTTTAAGCTTAACTCCAACAGGCAACAACCTTTCTATTGATCTTGTTTCGTATATGCTATTATCATGGCCAAGTCATGAAATATTTCATTAATTAGAGACTGAAACTGTTTCTTTCCATGATAAAATTGATGGTAAAGCAGAGAAATTGATTGTTTATGGAATCAAAGCCATGCCAAGAAATAGCACAGCTCTTGTTTGCTACCATGCTTTCTTCTTTTCTGTTCTTTTGTTGGCTGTTGAAAACTTTGGTCTTCCTTTTACAAATTCAGCATTGTAGAGTTCTATGCGATAAAAAAAAGCTTGGAACAGAAATTGCCAGGAATCTTCTTCATCAGGAAAATAAATCCCACAGCCCTATACGATAAGGCAAAGCTTTGAACTACAACTGTAAGAGCTCTCCTCCACTGAAAGGAGAACCCTCCAAAAAGTGGCGTATGCCACTGTTTTAGGCAAGCACGCTGTGATTTTTCTTTCCCTTCCAGACTTGATAGATGTAGGAGCACCAAGCTCTTGTATTCTCAGGATATAAACAAGAAACTTGTTTTGCAGAAAAGAAATAACCCGAGTAAACTCTCCCTCCCAATCTCCAACCTGTTTAGAAATTCCACTTTTCTTTAAAACACACTTGTCATATATATTCTTAGTAAAGCTGCAAGAGAAGTAAAGGTGATCCCTGTAATATAGAACTTGCTTACATAAAGGACAAGTTATATCAGTATTTCTCCCCCCATTGCCGCTGCCTTGTTTTTGTTGACAATCTGTTCATAATAGAAAGTCAAAGTATAGAAGTAATTCTGAATGAGCTTATGTTAGGCAACATATTTCTCACTAGATTCTTGGCATTTCGACGTAAAAACTTTCCATCAGAAGCTTCTCTCCATATAATACAATCCTCATCATCATCATACCTTGGGGAAATAAAACCATAAACGACCGTTAAAATAGTAACCATAACATACTGAATAACATTAGCAATTGCAGCATTTAACCAACTATTTGCTCCTGCGTCTAGTTATTGTTTGATTCAAATCTTAATTCTGCAATCGGTAACGTTGGCATTGTATTGGCTATCATTGGTCCATCAAAGAGCTGGGGAATTATTTGTCGTCATACCTTAAAAAAAAAATAAAAAAAATCAATTAATTAGCATCACAACAAGTTTTGCGATTATCCATAAAAATTTGATCAAAATTTTTAATATATTTTTTTAAAATTTCTTGGGCCTTAGAATGAATAGGTACAACAAAATTTACCTTATTTCTGCAAGCAGCATTGTTGAACTGTTTCTAATGATGTTACTGTTTCCTGAATATTAATTTAATTAGTTATAACAGGATAGTGAAATTCAAGCAGCATTGTTGAAATTCAAACTGTTAATCGCTTAGTATAGATTCTGATTCTATTTCAAAGAGCCTGAGAAATTTCTAAAGGAGAGAAACCTAGAGATCAAGGTTTTCCTTCTGCAGTGTGCGTGTGTGAAGAGCAAGATGAATGTCCTCTAGTTCAATTATAATCTCATTGGATGATTTTCTTTCATTCACATCCAGATTTATGGTGTAGAACCAGCAGAAAGTGCAGTCCTGAATGGAGAAAAATCTGGTAGCTAGTGAATTGCTCCAAGCTCTAGAGTGTTTAGACAACATGATTAAAATAATGTTAATCAATCAATTTGTTCAAATCATGTAAGCCTGTCTGAAACCTGCAAAGTTCTCATGATTTGATCAAATCCTAAATGGATGCCTTGCTTTCTTATTTGTCACAGGTGCACATTTGATTGAAGGACTTGGTGCTGGCGTTGTACCTCCTGCTTTGGATAATGACCTGCTTGATGAAGTTCTCAAAGTAGGTCTAAAACCATTTGCCTTTTTATTGACTTCTCTGAAAATGATCTGCTTGTTCTCCCATTCTTTGGCTGTGCTTGTAATTTGAATCGAATGCTATTGGTGAGACTATGAGAGACAACATGAATGAAAATGTTAAAAGAGCAGGTAATTCATCTCCTTTTGTTTTCCTATTTGGAAAGTTGCAATTTCAAGGATATTGTCGCCATAGTTAACGAAGCAAAAAGGTAATCCAAGGATATTGTTACCCTTGGCACCATAAATAAATAAATAAATAAATTCAATTAAGTTGAATTCAGCTAAGTTAATATTCGTTATGAATATACCATGGAGATGTTGATTATTAAAAAAAAATACAAATTAGTGGAAGTGTTTGTGACAGCGAAACTGGGATTTTCCTTTTCTTTTTAATTTGCGAGTGAACCCAGATGAAGATAAGAGTAAGGGTTTAACAAATAAAATCAATCAAGAGTTGATATGAAAATGAGAAAGTCCATATCCTCCAATTATGTTAAAAGAGCAGGTAATTCTCGGGATTTTTCATCTGAGCTGCAACTCATATTTGATTCCCGTCCTCCACCACTGGGTCTAAACCGCAGTAATTGAAGGACCAGTAGAATGGTCAAAAAAGAGCTTATCTGTTTAACATTTTATTAGGAATATGTTGTCTTACAGAGCTTAATTTCACTGTGCTGCTATTACATATTAGGTATCAAGTGATGAAGCCGTTGAAACTAACAAGCTGATTGCTTTGAAAGAAGGTTTGCTGGTATGCCTAGAACTGTCATAGACATCATGTCTCTCCATTTATGATGAAAACCTGTCATTTTCCATGTAGGTGGGAATATCGTCTGGTGCCACCACAGATTCTGCTTTAAAGTTGGCAAAAAGACCAGAAAATGCTGGGAAACTGATTGTGGCCAAGTCAGATTGGCTTGCTTCAAGTGGCATTTGAACTGTATTGAAAATTTACTAATGCCACTTATTTTCTTGGTAATCAGGTGGTTTTTGCTAGTGCCGGGGAGCGATGTCTTTCCTCTAAACTGTTTGATTCCATCAGGCAAAAACCATGACACGTTCGATTAAGATCTAGTTGCTTATTCTTGAACTTCAGGAATACTTATTTGTCGGCACAGTTTGCACCAAGAAATTCATTTACAGCCCATTTCCTATGCCTTAATTTCTCGTCGTTTTATTAACACAATCCAGAGCTTTGAAACGTTTAAACTAGAATTGTACAGGCTCTCCTCATAAGGAAGAGAACCGTCCAAAAATAGGTGTAAGCCACAATTTGCAGTGAGCACACGGTATTCTTTAGTAAAAGGCGAAAGAATAGTTCGCTCTGTGATCACTGCATGGCTGCTTGATTCCGATGGCTGTTTGCTTAGCATTTTAAAATGCGCTTGCTGGAAGCTCATTTCCTTTTTACTCCATGTGGGACTTCGAAAATGTGATCAAGCTAGAATGCCCCTCGCCCAGCACTCCAAATCTCCATTGATGAGACCTCTATACGAACTAAAACAAGTAATGTAAGATCAGTACAAGCAGTTTGATCTAATTAAATCATATATGAGCACTAACAGATATATCCCTCTTCGGACTCTAATGGTCTGTTCCAACTTCTTGTCAGTGGCTGGGGACATTAAATAATGCCTAGAGAGTTCTTAAAATTGAAAACCAACTCCATGTTCGAATTATCACTCTATTTCCATACTGATCTACAATTGTATTTCAATACTTCACTTGAGTTTCGACCGGTTGATCTTTCAGTCTTTCTCTGCACATTCATAGCCACAAGCACATTAGATATATAACCTTAACCCCTGGACGATTCATGTTGAAGAACTTCACGGAATTAGGCACACGCGCGGAAAGTGCATCTCGAACGGTCTTTATATGTGCCACGAGCGCCATGTCTGTTTCTTCAGTTGGACACTATTTAATTCGGTTCAGCCCCTAATTCTTTCTCTTTTACTGATGTTGGTCCCTGAGCTTCTAATCGAGGTATGTAGACCCGCTAACCTTAAATTCCAGGTTTAATTATCATTCTTGTGTGATATTTTCTTGATTATTAAGTTGTGTTATGGAATCGTTTCTCTGAATGTGATTTATTCCTGATATTGGGTGATTATTCGGATTGTTACTTGTTTGTTTGGACTTAATCGAATAATATAAAACTTTATGCACTGGTTGCTGACGCTGACAATGATAGGATGGGTACCTGATAGGGTTTCTAGTTCATACTCTCAGGTCTGACTCATCTCACATTACTGCTGTATCTGCTGAAAGTCACTGCAGATACCTTCTTGAAAATATTTGCAGTGCTGTACTGTGCTACTAATAGGTACGTAATTTTCATGTATTTCTACTGATGCTCTGCTTGTGATTGATTCTTGATAGTAAGACCTCTACCTGGTTTTTATATGCTAGATGGTTTGGTAGCTGAAAGATGCAATCTTTGATCTTTTTAGACCTTTGAGTAGTTTGGTATTCTCCTGGCAATGTTCTCTTTTTGCTGGCTATAATTCCTTTTGGTATTCTGGAATCATCTGGGTTTGAGATTTTCTTTAAAAAATTTGTTTATTGTAAGTGCCTGCTCTATTTGGTTGTCAAAATTCTATAAAGAAACTTGTGAGCACAAAAAAATTCTCTGTTTTATACTTTGTTTTTGCAACTAGGTAGTTTTTATTAAGAATCCCTTGAGCTTTTGGTGATTCTTTGTTGCAAATGAACTGTTGGGTGGTTCTCAATATTTGGCTTGCTTCAAGGATTGTTTGGATGTGTGAATTGCTCTAAACATTTTTCCTGACGTGCAATTTTCCATGAGGACATTCTTGAACTGTTCTATTATCACATTTAATGTATCATTTCGGGGCTTTTGATAAAAAGAATATCTCATATCTGTGATTTGTTGATAAAACCATAAGTATTTGCTTCGTTTTATTTACTTGATCTTGGAAGTGAGAAATTACTTGCAAAATTGGGTGCCTAAGAATTGCAACTTGCAGTTTTTTTCATTTTTTCTATTTCTCCCTGACTTCCTTGTATGCTTGCAGATTGCCTGGAAAGATATGGAGAACAGCTGTGAAATCAAGAAAGATGTTACTGAAGTAAAATTTTCTCATGCTTTCTTGTTGCTTTTAGTCTTATATGAAAACAATCTTGCTTATGTTGTGATAAATTCTTCTTCCTTTTTCGTTGGGACATCTACAGCTGATAGGCAATACCCCAATGGTATATCTCAACAAGGTTGTGGATGGTTGCGTAGCTCGTATTGCTGCTAAGCTTGAAATGGTGGAACCTACCTCTAGTGTTAAAGACAGGTCTTGTCTTCATCAGTTGTATATTTTCTCCATGTAAATGCAGAGGTGAAACCTTTCATCTTGGAATTTATATTGTGGATTTTCATTTTTGACATTCAGAATTGCATATAGTATGATCAAGGATGCAGAAGATAAGGGCTTGATTACACCAGGAAAGGTTTGTCATAAAAATTCTGCATATCTAACTATGCTCTATTAGGTTAATCTTAGATATCAACAAGTCCTCTTTAAGTCATGTTAACAATTTAACTCCAATATCAGATGCAAATTTTTCAATATACGCATGTGTATGCAATGGAAGGTACACATGCATAATCCTAGTTATTTTTTGTGACACGAGGGGAATATATATATATTGTAAAATATGCAATGCTCTACAAGGTCAGTCACTAAGAAGTAAGAACTAACAAGTTTCCCTTGTTTCTGGATATGTTTGAATAATGTTGGCTAAAGACCATACTCATTGAACCTACCAGTGGCAACACCGGCATTGGATTGGCGGCCATTGCTGCAATGAAGGGTTACAAACTTATACTGACCATGCCTGCTTCAATGAGTCTTGAGAGAAGAATTGTGTTACGGGCTCTTGGAGCTGAAGTTTGCCTTACTGATCCAGCCAAGGCCTTTGAGGGGGGACTTAAGAAAGCTGAGGAGATACTAAGAAACACACCTGATGGGTATATGCTTCAGCAATTTGAAAATCCTGCCAATCCAAAGGTATGATCATGTTGTGGAACTTCTGGAGTGTGGGTTGGTTTATGAAAGGATTTCAAAAATAGTTAGTTTTTATTTATATAGATACATTATGAAACCACTGGCCCAGAAATATGGAAAGACTCAGGAGGGGAAATCGACATCCTGGTTGCAGGAATTGGGACTGGAGGAACTGTGACTGGAGCTGGGAGATTCCTCAAGGAGAAAAAGCCAGCTATTAAGGTTAGCTGTGCATCCTTGTGCGCGTGTTGAGAGTTGAGACAGTGAGAGAGAGGGAGTTCTGATAATCTTCATATCAATCGGGTGCTTTATGTGCAGGTGTATGGCATAGAGCCTGTTGAAAGTGCTGTGTTGAGTGGAGGAAAACATGGTAAGTATGACACTCTTTTAAGCTCTAGTTCTTTTTTCTTTCACATACAGTTGCATTCTTGTTGGTTCTAGTGTTGAAGGTTATTACAAGATGAAGTGCAGAACCCTACACCCCAACCTTTTCTGTTAAATGATACCTTTTCTGTTAAACGATCAATGTTGCGTAGCTTGAATTTCCCCCCTCTCCATGCAGTTCTTTTTAAGATTGACAATGTTCTCATTATGATTGTTTCTCTTGTAATCATTGCTTGTTAAAAATGTCAAAGGCCCACATCTAATCCAAGGAATTGGTGCTGGGATCATTCCTAGTGTTTTGGATGTTGACATGCTAGATGAGGTTTTTCAGGTAAGTTTGAAACTATGTATTAAGTGGTGGTTAATGACTCTCTTTTTATGTCAGTACATTTTATCAACAGCAGTAGAAAGGAAAACTGTCATGAGACTAGGTTTACCTCTGGTGGTAATTCTTCTTTAGGTATCAAGTGAGGAAGCTATTGAAACTACCAAGCTGCTTGCCTTGAAAGAAGGTTTGCTGGTAAGTTCACAAGTTACAACTCTCAAGTCCTCCGGTCCTCCTATGATCTTGTGTGAAAAAAGAAAGTAACCCTCCATGAGCATTTCTGCAGTTTCCATTCATGATAGATTTTAGGATTTATCTTCCACTTCTTTTTCCCTTGTAGGTTGGGATATCATCTGGAGCAGCTGCCGCTGCCGCAATAAAGGTAGCTAAGAGGCCAGAAAATGCTGGGAAACTCGTCGTTGTAAGTTCTGTTGCCTACTGCAGATTGGTATCCATGCTCATGATTGATTTTACAATATACATGTTTACACATTCTTAGCTTTTCTGCCTTGCGTATAGACGGTACATTAGTTGAGTGCTTAACTTGCATCCAACTCAATTAATTATGACATTTCTTTTGCTTACCATGCAGGTTGTATTCCCTAGTTCTGGAGAACGTTACTTGTCTTCCAAGCTTTTTGATTCCATTAGGCAAGAGGTAGAAAACATGACCTTTAATTGAGCTGTAACTTCAACATTTCTTGTATTTTAGTGTGTCGGACCTGGAAACAGAGCTAGTAATAGTTTGCATGATCAATTAATAGCTGATGACACCTGAGAGCTGGTATACTCATCAGGCATGCAGAAGGGCTGGCAATCCTTCCACCATGCAGTTATGCTGTATCTGACTGACTTTCAGCTTGCCCTAGCTCTTGACTTGCATATAAAAGTGCAGAATCTTATTGCTTATTAAAGTTCACGAGAAACCTGTCTAAGACTTGTGTTATTTTGGAAACGTTGTTCAAGCATTAAAGATAAAAAGAAAAGAAAAAAAAAGAAGGGGTTTCTCCGTCACATTTCTAGAAACTGTAATACTTGAGCCATAGCCTAGAATATTTAGCTAAGAACTCTGGACTCTGGAGTGGCAGGTCTTGTCTGTACTGATCAATATAAATGATGTATCCTGCTTTTGTTTTTTTAATAAAGGGCATCCTAAGAGGTCATGAGCATTTTGGTGTAACGCGGTAATAATTGTTTTTTAAAGAGTTTTTTATTTAAAAATTTATTGAAATAATATATATTTTTTATTTTTTAAAATTTATTTTTGATATTAACATAGTAAAATAATTTAAAAATACCAAAAATATATTAATTTGAAACAAAGTAAAAAAAATTTAAAATTTTTCAAAAATACTTCTAAAAAACATGCTTTTAATCTTTATCTTTAATTAACAAATTAGATTAGAGAGAAAACTTTGTTTTGGTAAAAAAATTAAAATTTTAAATGTTTAATTTTGAGTTGGAATTTAACAAAAAAAACCCTTTAGAATTTTTAATTAGGTTTGTTCATTTACTAGACAATTATTTTTTTTTTTTGGAAAATGACTTTCATAGAAATTAAGTAAATTTCAAAAGGAGAGATTATTTTTTAGTATTTGGTAGTGTCATAAAAAATTAATTGGAAAACAGTTTTCAGTATTTAGTTATGCCATAAAAAATAAAATAAAAAACAACCTTTAAATATTTTAATTTTCTTAAGTTTATCTAACATATATTTAACATTGAATGCAACTATTTGACTATTTACAATAAAAGAATGAGATATAAATGTATAATTATGGGGAAAAAAATTATTATATCATATATTTATATATAACTTATTTTATAAAATATCAATACACATATAATATAAATATAATGATATAGACATATAACCTTATTAAATATTTTTTTAACTAAATTCATTTTAAAAAAAAACTCAAATTAATTTTTTTAAAATTAATGAGCTAGATATTTGGGTTTTTTTTTTTTTTTTTGTATAAAGAGAAGGAAAATAATCTTTGTGGAAGGTTACACGTGTAAAGATATGGAACGTCCTTTCAAAAATTAAAAAGAGAAAAACACTTTTTTTTGGGAAATTATTATTTTTGTTTTCGTTAAAAACTAATTTATTGGAAAGTAGTTTTCTCACAAAAGTCTTTTTTACTAAAAATGATTTTATTAAAAAGTAATTTTCTAAAACTCACTAAAATTAAGAAAGCTTGGAAATTACTTTACATGAAATAAACAAAGTCATGGAGTAGATTTTCATATATGACTTGAGTAAATTTTTTTTAATTATAACTCAAGATCATGTCTAGTCTTCTAAAAAACAATTTAATCTACCATAAATAATCTATAAAAAAAATTAATGATGAATCAAAAAAGAAAAAAAAAATAGTATCAAATGAGGAATGACTATGAAATAAATATGCATTTTTTTAGGAATGGCTATGAACAAAATAAATATAAAAAATAAAATATGTGTAAATTTTATTATAAGTGGTATAAAAAATTAAAATGTCTCATATTTATTAAAATAAATTTGTATTTTTTTAAAAGAAAATGATAAATATAATAATTTATTTACCGGTATGAACCTTCTTAGATGCCTTTGATCAAATAAAAATCCAAAAACTCTATCCTAAAATAAAAAGCCCATAAAACCCAATATAAAAATTACATGTCAAATTATGCTCACCAAACTATAGTTATCAAACCTGGTTAATCCAATATAAAAACTACTCGTTCGGGTAAGATAAAAGATTGAAACAAGTAAAAGCCCGGTAAAACTCAGTTAATTTAAGTAAAACTCAATTCAATTTTTTTTTAAATGTGTTTTTTCTTAATTGAAATTAATTTATTCTTGAAATCTCACAATTGTGTGGATATAATCTTTTAAAGTCAACAAGCATTATTTCTTATAGAATAACATATAAAATTGATATATGAATTTTGATTATAACTCACTGTTCTCGTAAACTATTATTTAGATTTTTGTTTGGAGCAATAACACACAATTATTCCTCCCCTTCGAGCGAAAACAAGAGTAATATGATGAAAGGTACACAAATATTGTTATAGAAAATTCTTATTGATAAGTAATTGTAAATTATCCATTATTATTATTTTCTACTTCATTTGAAAACTCATAAATATTATAGAATACAATACATCAATGTATACATATAATGCAACAGAATATATATATATAACAAAATAAATTAAAAATTTTGTGAGAATACAAATCAATTCATATTCAGTTGTATTTCCAACATGCTCTTTATTTATTTATTTTTTAAAATGGTATACGTGTAATTAAAAATATTAATTTATAACATGTATCGTTTTTATTTTTTTTATATAAAATATTAAAATTTTAATTATTTTTAAATATTTACTGATTAACCAGGATCAGCCCATGTAGCCTAGAACTTGATTTCTTGGCCGGATAAATCACCGGGTCGGGTCTGAACTTTCAAATCTCACACGTGTTCCCCACACGTGCAGAAAATAACAGATCTACCCTCTCTCACTACCCTTTCTCTCGCTCTCTCTCGTTTTTTTTCTTTCAAGAAAAGAATTAATTGATCGATCTCTCAATGTTTTTGTTTTCAAAACCCTAAATTCACCAATTGATAATCAAATTCAAATCAAGAAAACGCTTTTCGAGCCATGGCGTTCATGGCAGTATTGGAATCCGATCTCCGAGCTCTGTCCGCCGAAGCTCGCCGACGTTACCCTGCCGTTAAAGACGGCGCTGAACATGCCATTTTAAAGGTACACATTCGAATTCAAACTAAAAAATCACACACATTTGTTAACATTTACTACTGATTTCTTTATATCGGTCAAAGTGTATTGGTATTTCTTTTATCTTGAATTGTTGCAAATGTGGCTTCTTTAAGCTCACGCAATCGCCTGTAATTTAGCGTTTGATAATTTAATGCCGTTTGATATAAACAGGTGTGTTTAGTAGGATTTTTTTAAATGAAACAAGTGCCGGGAAACCGAGCTTAAAATAGTGACTGGAGTTAATTACGTGTTGTTATTTTTTTTGGAACCGAAGTCGTTTGAATTTGGCATTTTTAACATCTGAAATAGAATAATTTAGTTTTGAGATTATTTTTACATACACAAATACGAATTTTAAGTTTATTTTCGGAATGATGACTTGGTTGAATAGAGCTTTTAGTTTGCTTGTGCATTTCGCAATTTAGATTTTTTCTTAGGAAAAAAAAATTTGTAACAATTCTGCAGAGTTCAAAATGTTGATGGGCAGAGTTGCATGAAGAATTTGGGGTCATGTTTATATTATCGTTAGTTTTTGTTTTACTCCAAGTTATGTTTCATACTTGGAATTTTAGGTTAAATAATAGTGCATACAAATTTTTAGTAGTTTTTTTCTTTTCAAATCTATATGACGGGAATGGAGCCATGGGGTTTGAAAGTCAATGTGTTATTTATTGCCATTGATCTGGAAGCTGAGCTTGAGTCTTTTTTCCTTTCCTGGGTGTTGTTCTTGCAGCTTCGATCGCTATCAAGTCCTAGTGAAATTGCAGATAATGAGGATATTCTGCGAATATTTTTGATGGCTTGTGAGGTTAGAACGGTAAAGTTGAGTGTGATTGGACTTTCCTGTCTACAAAAGCTCATATCCCATGATGCAGTTGCTCCATCAGCTCTGAAAGAAATCCTTTCTACACTGAAAACTGTAAGTTTGTAGTTGTATTAGCTTCTACTTTAAAATTGTTTTAGCATTCACTAAAACTGTCTTGAAATGAGCCTACATTGAACTGTCTTGTTCTGAATTTTTTGCTAGGCGATATACATACATGCATGTGTGTGTATATATATATATATATATATTTTCCTTCCTACATTTAACATCTCATTGATTATAAGGTTGTTAGAGTTAGAAAATGGACGTGAATCATTTTTCATTTTAAATGCTCAAGGAAATTGTTCTGTGACATTGAAATAGAATATTAATTAAGGAAATAATTAGAAAATAAATCAGCAAGAATCTAAGCCAGGATGTCATCCAAATGCTAATAATTATCTATTTTTCATGATTTATTCATTGAGAAGAAAAACTTGTCTTGTATAACTATCAATATCGGTAACTTAACAAATTAAGAAGTGTTGTGAGGATAAAGGAAAAGGGACCAATCGGAGTCTGTTTATAAGCAACAGTAAACAATGCAGATATCCTGTCTATATCTTTAGTTGTTCCTATAAGTTTTGGACCTAGCTTTTGCATAGGCTCCTTCTTGGTCCAAAACAACTAAATTACTTGCATCGGTCCCCTTAATGAAGCAACCATGTATGAACATTGAACTTACTTGCATGCTTTGAAGGAGAGGTTACCAGAGCATCATGTCCCGTATAATCCTGACAAGGTTGATTTTTAATCATGCCAGAAGGATATTTCTTAGGCACTCAATTGGTAATTGTGAACTCTTATCAAATACTTTGATGGTTGTTATTTCCTCTCTGTGTGCTCCAAATCTTCTCCATGAATGACTTTTAATATTGCTAAACTTGATTTTTGCTGATTTTCATAATTTCTAACGAGCTTCTCCACATGCAAGGAGGATCTATTGTTATTATTGTTGGTCAGTTAAGGAAATTATTCCTTCATATTGCCATCAAGGTGTTCATGGACACAAAAATTTATTCTTTCTACAGAAGGCTTATTATTGTTTCCTATCAGAAAATTATATTTAAATATGTATTTTGTGTGGAAATTATGGAAGATAATTATTTTTCTTTTGAAAAATAGGCATACTAGTATTCCTGATTGCTTGATTTTCTTGAAAAAAATATAAAATAGATACTTGATTGGAAATCTTATATATCGATCATCTCCTCTATGCAGCATGCTGAAATGGCAGATGAGAGTGTTCAACTTAAGACTCTACAGACTATATTAATAATATTTCAGTCACGTTTACATCCTGAAAATGAGGTAAGGATCCATCATTCAGTTCATCTCCCCAGTAAGTATGCGGAATGCCTTGTACCGGTAACGAGGTTGGTAACTAGATCAAAGTCCGATGTGTCAAGAAAAAAAATATTATGGAAACTCTGTTGAATTATTGATATACTGAAATTAGAATGCATGCTTTTCTCTTTCATACCTTTGATCACAAGAGCACATTTACAAACTTAAGCTAGCATATTACCAAGAAATCCTGCGTATATTGAATATTGTAGGTCTCTGATCAATATGACTGATCAAAGTCCGATGTGTCAAGAAAAAAAATATTATGGAAACTCTGTTGAATTATTGATATACTGAAATTAGAATGCATGCTTTTCTCTTTCATACCTTTGATCACAAGAGCACATTTACAAACTTAAGCTAGCATATTACCAAGAAATCCTGCGTATATTGAATATTGTAGGTCTCTGATCAATATGACTGACCAGTAATATTAAGCATATAAAAGTTATCTGATCAATATAATCGATTAGTAGCATTAAGCATATATTTCCAGTTATGCTGATGTGCTCATTTATTTGAGATCAGCTGGAGACTGGACTGGAATAAAATAGACATAAATACAGTATATACTTGCACCTGCAATTTTGTGAATTTGATTCTCCACTTATTTAAGAAACTAATTTAGGACGAGCTTAACTTTCCTTGCCCTATTGTTGAGTCTGTTTGCTATCCAATAGTGTGAGTAAAGCTATGGGGGTGTCACAAACACACCCACACACATACAACAATCAGTTTTGCTATTAGATGCTCATAAATGGATATAGTTTTTTTATTTTTTTATTGTGCAAATGGAGCTATATATTTGACTTAATGGAACTAGTTTATTTTATAAAAAAATATTGGAAATTGTTGGATTCAGATGCATATAAAATACGAGGAGTTACCTGCATGTATCTGATATTTCCCAGTTGGAAATGCATTGGATTTAGATCATCATCTATTATCTGATAGTGTCGAAGAAAACAATTTGCTCTTTACTGGCAAGAATGCTGTTGCAAATGTTGATATGCTGAACCAAAACTGCCGAGTTCATTAGATGTGAAACTAGTCGAACAGTAATATCAAACTTAAATTTTATTTAATAGTTTAAGTTTTAATCTAAAAGACATGCCCGAGGAAATAACTTTTGTGAACCTGAACTTGAATATGTTTATGGTATGTGAACCCAAATCCATAATTTTAGCTGCGCAACATATTTCTCTTTTATGTGATATAGGATGATAAGTTTCTCTGGAAATTTTTTAGATGTGATAATCAAGGCACAAATTTGGCATCATTGTGTGCTCTCTACGTTTATCCTTTTAATTTGTACCTTATGTTTTGTATTTCTGATTTTGGGTTGGGATGGGGGTATTACAAGCTTTTGTGCTTTAAACATTCTATTTATCTCAGGCGAATATGGCACAAGCCCTTCATATATGTCTTCGGCTTCTTGAAAATAACCGATCCTCTGATAGTGTGCGAAAGTAAGTTCAATTATTGGCAAACACATCTTAAAATTCAAGAGGCCTTCCAGCCACTCTTTTCTTCCAAAATTCATCATTCATTAATGATTAACCTCTTTATTTTGAGAGATGATGCCCTACATTTCATCTGTTAATCATATAATTGTTTTTTATTCAGCACTGCTGCAGCTACCATCAGACAGGCAGTAGCATTGATTTTTGATCGTGTGGTTCATGTTGAGTCTCTTCCAGTGGGAAAGTTTGGTTCTGGAGGTCATATTTCTCGATCCAGTTCAGTAACTGGTGATGTTAATCGCAGCATCAATAATTCAGAGTAAGTATTTTTTCATGGAAATCATATATGACTCAAAACATGTTATTTCTTGTGCTTGGGGGTGTCCATGTCATTTGTAAATGGGAACTCTTAATACATATTTATTGTTGTGTTTGATGTTTATGTTTTGGGTATATCTGCTTTCAACCAATTAAATAAATTTGAATACGAGGATAGCTCCACATGAGCTGTTAAAGGGGAGGGAGTTATATGTTGTATGAACATACTCCTCCTTTTTTTTGGTTTGGAAATTTCTTAGAATGTGCACTATGTCATATCCATGTATTTAACTTCAGCATGAACAGGTCATGGGAGCATGAAATTGTTTCCAGAGGACAATCATTGATGAGGGAGACACTAACAAATGCTGGAAAGCTTGGGCTTCGTTTACTTGAAGACCTGACAGCTCTTGCTGCAGGTGGATCTGTATGTGCTATTTGAAGCTGTTAAATATAGTCTCTGTCACTGAATTTCACATCTGATGTTTTATTTTGCTGTGATTATTTTTGTTTCTTAGGAATCATGTTAGTGAAAGCTGTTTAACTAATTTTTCCATCCGACAGGCGATCTGGTTACATGTCAATTCTCTCCAACGGATATTTGCACTTGATATACTTGAGTGAGAAATTTATCTCTGCTCACAACATTTCATAGTTCTTTGCTATATATTGAAGCTCCTGGATTTCCTTGGAGTCAATAATCATGAGAAACAACTCACAATATTTCAAAATCTTCTTGCTACTGAACCAAAACTGCAGTGTTTCTTTTGCATATCTATTTTTCATTTTTCTCAATACTTCTGTTCTGCAGGTTCATTCTATCCAATTATGTGGTTATTTTCAAGGTTTTGGTTCCTTATGAACAGGTGATTTATTATGAACACTTATCTTGGTTATTTTTGGCATGTTAGTAGATCTTTGGCTAATTTAAAGTTTGCATGGAAACTCTACAGGTTTTGCGTCACCAAATATGTTCACTTTTGATGACTTCACTTCGTACCAATGCCGAGGTAGCTTCTCTTTTTGAAACAAGTGGATAAAATCGTTGATCTCTTGAGGAATTTCACTTTACACATTTTACTTGCGCTGTGTCCAACCTGATTCAGCTTGAAGGAGAAGCTGGAGAGCCTTCTTTTCGTCGGTTAGTGTTGAGATCAGTTGCTCATATTATAAGGCTGTACAGTGCATCCCTTATCACTGAGTGTGAGGTATGTTCACCTATGTTGTAATGTTAATCTTGAATGGTAAATTCAATGGGTACTTGAAAACAAATTTGAATATTTCTTCCAAAGAAGATTGATATATTTTGGGTGTGATTGGTACAATTGCATCTTCATCCACCTTCTAATCTCCCATGGCTGAAAATTCAATTGCTTTACCAAGTATACTGTTCACTCATGAGTGAATCATTATATCATCATCGAGTATTTGAATTAAGTATATAGATTACATCGCTATACCTAAATCAGTTTGACTCAATGTTTGCACTTAGACCTTTTCCCCAAGCTTCCTTCTACGCTCCTAGAAGCGGAGAGGGTTTTCACTCCTGTTGAGAAAGAATAAATGCCATATCTGAGCTTCCTAGCATGCCACATCAGCTACGCCATCAGAGACTGAAGAGAGCCTGGAATGATCCTCCACCTGCTAGTTGGGAAATATCACTGCTCCAATTGATAATAGAAGAAAAATTCTGATTCAAATCCTCTTAGAGAGGCCTGATTGCTATATGGTCCTTGAATTATGAAGATATTGTCACAGTTACTAAGCCTTGCATCTCCATATGTCTATATTCTCTTCTGAACTTTCCAAGACTTGATAGAGTGAATGAATTTCTCCTTTTCTCATCATTCATTGTTTTATCAGAATTCTTTTATGGCACAACCAGTCTAGAAATTCAGATAGCCTTTTGATTTATAATCGTTAATCATATTTAGGGCATTGTTTTTAGGAAATTTGAAAACAATATAAATTGCTCATTTTATGAGAAAGAAAATATAATGAGAGGAGGAGGAGGTCTGGAAACGTTTGGAGAAAGGAAGATAAATGATATAAATCTTTGGGCTAAAGGGGCTGGAGTAAGAGCTCACAAAGTGAAAAAAAGAAAACAACACAAACAATTTAAGATATGCTGTTGCCGGATAAACAAGATAACTCTTTTTGGCAGCACTTTCTTGTCTTCTCCTTTTTCATTCATTTACAGAAATGTCTGCCAAGGTGTTGATGCAAGTTCTCAATAACATTTATGTCTTCAGTTCTTCATAATTTACTAGTTGATCTTAGTAAAATGCTAAAGTATGTTGTTCTTCTAAATTGTGATCTACCTATCCTTTTTCTTTCCTGGATAACTTCCCATTCTTTATCATGGCTTGCACTCCTAATAAAGGAGCTGCCCATGTTCACAATTTCTGTTTTTTCTGTGTTTGAAAAGCGCTTTTGAAAAAAATTAAATTTTTTTTATTAACTTTAAAGTAATATTTTTTAGTGTTTTCAAATCATTTTGATGTGCTGATGTCAAAAATAATTTTTAAAAAATTAAAAAAATTATTGGCACGTATTTTGGCATGAAAAATTATTTGAAAAGCAACCGTAACCACACTGCCAAACAAGCTCTAGTTCAAGTTTTCCAATCAAGTTATATTTCTCAATTTTTTTGTTCGCATACTATCACAGAAACTTCACCTCATTATGTCAGCATAGATTGATATACTTGCATAACATTTTCCTTCCTTAAATGCAGGTTTTCCTTAGCATGCTTGTGAAGGTTACTTCTCTTGATCTGCCATTGTGGCATCGGATTCTTGTGCTTGAAATCTTGAGGGTAATCTCTACAGTGGTGGTTGTTGCTTATTTGTATCCATATCATGTATGAACTGTAGATGATCTGGTAGTACTTACCAAAGATATTGAAAATTATAGCTATTGTTGAATTTTACAGGGTTTTTGTGTGGAGGCACGGACTTTAAGAACTCTTTTCCAGAACTTTGATATGTAAGCCCATTAGCTTAATTCAGCATCTTTTGCTCCATGCTTTATGTTGCATTCATGTTAGCAAAATCTCTCTCATTTACCAGCATTCACTTTGAAGCTATTAAAACTTCATTAGCTCAGCTTGGAATTGAACTTAAATGACAAGAAAAGGTCAATGAGGAAGATTGTCTAATTTAGTTTCATATAAATGATGCAAGATGATGATAAACTCATTTTATGTTTCCATGAAAAAACTTATTACTTGAAAGCATGGGCATTGACATGCTTGAAAATATGTTAGGATTACTGACCAATAATCATATAGCAATTAAATTATTCTGTTCATGTATTGAATTATGTGCTCTGTAACAATTGCATCTTCATCCACCTGGTAGGCATCCTAAGAACACAAATGTTGTGGAGGGAATGGTTAAAGCTCTTGCTCGAGTTGTTTCAAATGTACAGGTACAAGATATTTATGCATTTTTAGTTTTGTTGACCCCCAGTAATTTCCCCAACTGCTTTGCTAGAGAGACTTACTAATAATGAGAAGGAAAATTTGGGTTTCTATAACATGCTGGAGTGTGGTATCTTTTGAGTGACTGATGTAGTTTCCCACCATGTGTTTCTTCTACATACTTTGCCCTTGTAGTTTTCATGGTTTTTCTTGATGCTATTTTCATATATTGAAGTCTGTTTTTGGAATATAAAACTCTTGTTTGTTGGGTAAAATTCATATTGATTGGCACTATAGTTCTGTTGTTGGTGGTTTTAAAAACATGTGGGCCTAAAAGAAGCTAAATAAACTGGAGATGTAGAACTGCTGCCCCCTAAGTTTGCTTTTCATACATCTTTGATGTAAATATTCTAAGTTTTCCTGCAAAGCTTGTTCCATATAGGCGGCCTTTTATATGTTGCCTAGTGTTACTTATAAATGCATTTCAGTTAAGACTAGATAGGCAGCCCATGCTGCGGGCCACACTGATTTTTTTTAACACAAAAAACGATGCTTAGGCGATGCTAATGTGTTTTAAAAACAGAAAAAAATTCCATAACTTGAATCATAGATCCTATTGGGTCAATAAGATGGTTTCATTCAATTATATGATAGAAAAGCTACGGCATTAAATTGACCATTTTTTAAAAAAAATGATAATGATAACCCAAAGAAAAAAAAAAAAGTTAATTGAGAAAAAATAACGATGATCAATCCCCAACGATCTAAATGTATAGGGATGAAAAAATAAATAACTAAGCCAACAAAAAGAAGTCCAAAAAAATAAACACTTACAAACCCAGGTAAGGCTACTAAAACTTGCGAGCTAGATCGTGCTAATAAGATAACTTAATAGAAAGAAAAACAAGAAAAATGACAGTTTAGTTTTTAAAAAAACCCAATTTTAAAGGATGAAACCAAAAACATATAAAAAAGTGATCCATGATAACCTAATTGAAAGGAAACCGTAGAAAATCATGAAGCCTATTTTTTCAAAATAAATGTCGAAAGATAAAATACAAAAATAAGTTAAAAAAAAATAACGTCAACCCATGTTAACTTTTCAAACTTGTGACTCGAGTCACTAAATCGGAAACACCTAATCTAGAAAAACCACTAAGTCCAACTCCCAACAAATCAAATGTTGAAGGATGAAATAAAAAAAAAAGCAATTATCTAAAAGATCCAAAACAAAAAAGAGCAATTAAAAGAAGGAAGACCTAATTTGAAATGAAAAGTTAATTAGAGAACGGCCTAAAATTTTGAATTGAATGATGAAATTAAAAAAAAAAAGTCAACTATACAAAAGAAAACAGAAAAAATAGCAATAAAGAAAATGAGGATCTAATTTGAAATAAAAAGTAAATGAGAGCGCAACCTAGAATTTTGAATTGAAGGGAAAAATTGAAAAAGAAAATCAAATTCATAAAAGAATGCAAAACAAAAAATCAAAATCAAAAGAATGAGGATCATATTTGAAAAAAATAACAAAACACAATTATGGATTCAAGGATGAAATTAAAAATAAATTAGAATTTGAAAGAAAAGGAAAACAATAAAAGTTAGAAATTAAACAAATGAGGACCAAGTTGAAATATCAGTAAATTAGAGGGCAACCATGAGATTTTAAATGCCCAGTGTGAATTTTGAGGGAAGGAGAGAGAAGAAAAAAAAAAAAAAAAGAGGCCGCCATCGACACACCTTTAGCCAAAACGCCATATGCGCCGCCCCATGTGGAAGGTGGTGACCACTGTCGTGGAAGTTGGCATTCCTTTGTCGGATGACAACTCACATGCCTCCTGAAGAGTGCAGAGGCGCCACATGGTGGCACGAGCATTATTACGCCAACTATTG
Organism: Populus alba x Populus glandulosa; assembly: GCA_033617975.1. NCBI lineage: Eukaryota > Viridiplantae > Streptophyta > Magnoliopsida > Malpighiales > Salicaceae > Populus > Populus alba x Populus glandulosa. Next base: position 2,199,690 of record CM066155.1, on the reverse strand, counting down.
TTTTTTTAATGATATTTATATTTATCAATATACCAAATTGCCTTTAAGCTAACCTGACTATAACAAAAAAACCAAGATGAAAATATGAAAAGCCCTTGGAAATTAGAAAGGCTAAAAATCCCTTGGATGAAAGCTAAATATTTTTTTTGCTTTTAAGGGCAATTAAAACATTTTATTTTTCGTGTGCTAAAAGAAGTGAATAGACGAATTTGTCCCTGTTCAATCTAGTAATGTCCAATGGATCCCACAGAAAAAGCAATTTACCCCCAATAGTAAGCTTTTTGAGTTTTCTTGAGAAGGGCAAAAACATTGTTACACTATTCCAATCCACAATGTAATGATTCTAGGGCTATAGTGTTTTATTGATGCCTTTTAGTTTATATATATATATATATATATATATATATATATATATATATATATATATATGCTGATATTTGCAACATGTATGGGATTATGAGCTTGGCTTGGATTTCTTGACTGACATAATTTATTGTGTTAGGTTCAAGAAACAAGTGAGGAGAGCCTGGCAGCTGTTGCTGGGATGTTTAGCAGCAAAGCCAAAGGTAACTTTGTATTGGAAGAGACAAAATTGACACCAACTGTACCATTCTCCAATGCTATATATTATGGGAATGTCATTATGGACATTTTTATTCATAAGTTGAATAAAGCATTCAAGGTGTTTCTAATGATAATTGCTATACCTACTGGAGTTTTGTATGTTGGAATATTGGTGTCCTTCTCGTGTTCCAATGGCTACAAGGATATAGTTGTTTTTGAAGATGTGCTAATTTTTGTAATGAAATTTTATGTTTGCACAATTTGTTCAATCAGCACATGATTAGAAGCAGAGGTTGACCAATGTCATGTCAATTCTCTCTGTTTTTTTCTTCTTTTCAAATGTAACTGTACTGATAAAATTGTGGTTTGAAATCTGAACGTGGAGTTTTATTAGTCATCAAGGTTTATAGAATTCTCATGCCACTTTAATTCTGTTAGGAACTATGAAAAAGTAGGTTATTTGTAGTCTTCAATGAAATCTATGAGAAGCAGGTGATTGTGGTCGCTGGATAAAAAAGAACTATCAACATTGGAAATAATTTTGTTTTTTCTTCTGCAATAGAGGAGACAACTAGGCTAGCTGTAATGTCATATATATTTGCTTAGAAGATCTTCCATCCCAAATCCCCCAACCTTTCCAAATTAAAAAGGTTGGTGTTCAGTTACACAAGGGAAACAATGTTTTGCATGGTAGAAATTATGTTATGCTCAAGACAAAAATTACTTTCAGTTGTGCATATAACGTAATAGCTATTGATTGTGTGAATTCTTCCTTGTTAGCTTGTTTCGTTTAATCTTAATCCTTTTAGTGATGTGAAAGGTAGGTGTCTCAATGAGATGTGAATTTACTCTAATGTCAGATTGTGTGGCCGTCATAACCAATTGAATAATATGTTCATTTGGATTTCTTTGAATCCATGGACTCCAGTTATTATTTATTGCAATTCTTGATTGCCATAAAAGATTTCTCTTCATTTTTTCAGGTATTGAGTGGATCCTTGATAATGATGCATCCAATGCTGCTGTGCTGGTTGCTAGTGAAGCCCACGCAATAACTGTGGCAGTTGAAGGGCTGTTAGGTGTCATCTTCACTGTAGCTACTTTAACAGATGAAGCAGTGGATGTGGGGGAGGTAATCCTGTGATGTTTTTTTCTTTATACATTTCTTATTGTTTATTATAAAAAAAAGAAGAAAAAAGATAAAAAGAAGAGAGGTCTTACTCTCTCTTTGTACAACCAGCTCGATTCCCCCAGATATGAGTATGATCCTGTGGAAAGATATAATGGGAAAACCACAGTTCTCTGCATTGCAATGGTTGATTCATTGTGGTTGACAATCCTTGATGCTTTGTCCCTTATTTTGTCAAGGTTTGTCAAATTTTTCTTTGTGAAAGAGGATACAGTTAGAATGAACTAAAGCTATGCACATATCTGACCTGTTGCTTAATGTTGAAGGTCACAAGGAGAGGCTATTGTGTTGGAAATATTGAAGGGATACCAGGCATTCACTCAGGTAACCATGGGTTTATTACTTTATTTCGGTTGTTTTATATTGCCTTATCTGTTCTTATCTGACCGAAGTAAATATTAGTCTTCTATCAATTTTGTACAGTTATAGTGCGATTTTCTACTATGTTTCCTTTACCTCACAATGAACTTTGATGGTTTCCATGACTAAATTCCCAGGCATGTGGGGTTCTTCATGCTGTAGAACCTTTGAATTCTTTTCTAGCATCACTTTGCAAATTCACTATCAATTTTCCAAACGAAGCAGAAAAGAGGAGGTAAATCTCACATTTAACTAAATGATTTCTGCTAGCCAAGTCTGCTGTAGCCTAAAACCCATGAACCATCTACTGTTGTTTGAAATGCATGTTTAGGCCAGCTTAAATGAATAGACTGTTGGTGACCTTAGTACTAGCCGGGGCTCTGGCTGTTTTCCAAGCAAACTTTGATATACAACATGTCTTGGCAATCCATATATTAAGCAGACCTTTGGCTAAATGTCCTCATCCACAAGCCAGAAAAGGAAGAAGAATTTATTAAATCTTACACCAACTTGGGATAGACTATTGATTGGTGTCTTTTGTTCAAAGTTTTGACATCTCAGATTCCACCTGACATTTTAACATGTGTAGCTTATGTTCTTGAGCATGACCTATACTTTAAAGATCTTAGTCTGTGGATACTGTTGAAATTCTGGATTAAATTGAGATTTCTGCAGTGCAGTACCGTCTCCTGGGTCAAAACGTTCTGAGGCATTAGTTGAACAGAGAGATAGCATAGTCCTTACTCAAAAGAATGTGCAGGTATTTGGTTTGGCTTAGTGTTTATGGTATACTCGTTTTACCTTAACTGAACACTTGTTACTGTTGTTCAGTTGCTTGTTGAATAAGTTAGTTATGCTATCGGATCATTTATCTATATGTATGGTTTATTTCACTTGCTGTTGCAATGCAGGCCTTAAGGACTCTCTTCAATGTTGCTCATCGGTTACACAATGTTTTGGGGCCTTCATGGGTTTTGGTATGTTGTTGCTTTCACTATTTGTCAGAAATAGATTTGGTCCTCAACTCAAAGTTTATTTTCTAAAAAATATAGGTGCTGGAAACTCTAGCAGCTCTAGACCGAACAATTCACTCTCCACATGCCACCACACAGGTAATTCTGGAAAAATATCCTTTTGGTTTGGATTTGAATCATGGTTGCTTCTGGTTGGTCCTTTTTGTGTAGAAAGTACATGATGGGGATAAGTTAAATAAAATTGACAAAAACTTCTCATTTGGGATAAGCAGTGGTGGCAGTTGGTTTGTTAAAGAGTTCTGAACCTAACCAGAACTTTAAATTTATCTAATGGAGCTGTAATGTGTAACATGAGAGGAGAAGTATAGCTGAATTCAATCCTTTAAGGTTCGATATTGTCAGTTATTTCAATTTTCAGCTGTCCTCCTGAACTCTCACTGTCATCTTTCTCTAAAAGTCATAACTACAAGAAACAAGCTCTGAAGCTCATCCCATGAATTGAAACAATACCCGCAAGAAACAAAGATTCAAGGGCTAGAGTGAAAACTCATAAAATGAAATGATATTTACACAAATATCTAAGTTATTCTCACTTTAAATGAATGTTCGGTAACTGATCTAAAGCATATCCTCTTTGAAATCATGGCCATTGTTACAAGGAAAATTGCAGAGCTAGGAAAAAACAGAAAGAGAACACAATTTTTTTTTTTAATTAAATGAGAAATCCAAGGCCTTCCTATTTGAAACTTATCACGCTCTTTTTGGCCTTTTTTGGAGCACATAAGAATTTTGGCACTTAAAATACAAATCAATAAATGTGAAAATTGGTTAGGGATTTGGTGACAGTGATTATTCTACACACTCAACCAAGTTAAATCCAGAACAGTTTCCTAATGGGGCCTGGTATGCCCACTGTACTTTCTTATGTGGTGTGAAAAATGGTTGAAGAACCGATTGCTTCAGTGAAAATGGAAAGCCATCTTCGAAAAACTGCTACAAATGGTTGCTTATATAATGAATTTCAGCATATATGAGTTTTTCATAATTTGAATAGTTATTTTTTAATCTGGGAGCTATTTAATGTTACATAAAGATGGTTATATGAAGGGTTCTTTGTTGTTGTTTACATAAGTGCTTATAATATGTATTTCCTTACCTCCAGGAGGTCTCTATGCCTGTACCCAAGCTTACAAGAGAATCTTCTGGCCAGTACAGCGACTTCAGCATTTTGTCTTCTTTGAATTCTCAAGTAAGTAAATCAAGTTTGGTGTGATATGAGCAAAAATCAAAACTGGTATTTGTAAAAATTCATTTTGGAAATGACCCATAAGTGTGAGCACATGTTAGGTGCTGAAGTAGGGGTGGAATACATCTATGCAAGGAGGGTCCTCTTATCTTTCTCTCCCCTTGAAAAGCTTTTATGGCACAGGATTAGCCTTACTGCCCCATGGACACTGATTGGACCTCGATTGGCCTAGAGGTTCATTCTATATGGGCTTGGAGAAATAAGGCAGAACATGAGACCAGTTGGACCATGCCATCCTATGCACTCTCTTTTTGTGACTGCTTTTCTATCTAGTAGGGTGGGATCTTTCCCCCCAGGTTTCTGCTGGGAGGAAGCTATAGGAGTTGGCAAAGGAGTTTGATTTACTCTGAGAGATTCTAGCTGGTCTCTTGGGGGTGAAGCCATCTACAGAGTAAATAGTTGTAGGGATGCACTCATCATTTTCTGGGGGTAAGAAATGGGTAAGGAAGCCCTTCTATCAGTAAAACAGGAACTAGCAGCAGCAACACCTACATATCATTAATTCATAACCATTATTTCTTAAGCATACAAGTACCTATAATATTGATATTCTTGTAAATGGCTTCTCAATTTGTTTCAGTGTGGGTGTTTGGGGGTGGGTGGACAATTTTAAGGTGCATGTTCTAACCAGTCTTTTCTTGGTTTGAGAAGCTGTTTGAGAGCTCAGCAATGATGCACATATCTGCAGTTAAATCACTTCTTTCTGCACTATGTCAACTGTCACATCAATGCATGTTGGGGACGTCGAGTGGTGTTGGGTTAGCAGCGAGCCAAAAAATTGGAAGCATCACTTTCTCGGTGGAAAGGATCATATCCATCCTTGTTAATAATCTTCACAGTATGTATTTTGGATTATTGTGACAGGTTATTCAAATAAGATCAGTTTTTGTGTTATCGGGAATAATCATTGATGATGCTGTGAATCCTGATTGTTGTCTCTGCCATGCAAAAACTTTAACAGTTATGTGAAAATTCAACAGTTTTCTATTCTTGACAATATATTTATCATTTTCTTATGGTGGTGATGGTGAAGTTGGGATCTGGTTCTTTCTATGGGTTTTTTTCGCTATACTAGTAGGTTAATTTTAATGCTCATGGATGTTTCTTTAATATAATATCGAACACTGATGTGCAACAGAGTTTGAGATTTTCATTTCAATACTCGCTTTATGTATGCTATGAATCAAGAAATTCTTGTCTGCCATGGGAAACTTTTCAATGGTTAAATGAAAACACAAGTTTTCTATTCTTGACAAAATTCAAACTTTTTTATGGTGGTGATTGCGAACCTGGCTTTTCTTTTCTTTCCATGGGCTTTTGAAACTATACTAGAAGTTTGATTTTAATAATCATGGATCTTTCTTAAATATATAGAACACCAGTGTGCTACAGAGTTCCAAATGTTCATTTTATGTATGCTATCAGCTTCCTGACCATGCTCCATTTGTTACTGCAATAATTTTATTTTTTTGTGCTTAGAATATCATTTCTAGTTTCATAAGAATACCATCGCCTAATGGCATTAAAGTTCATATGAAGTAAATGAATACAATTATTGTTAGCGTTTTAATTTTTCCTTAAATCTATTTTCATCCATTAAACTGCAGGAGTGGAGCCATTGTGGGATCATGTTGTGGGCCATTTTCTTGAGGTGATCATAATGAATATATTCAATAGTGCATAATGCTATATTGCTCTGCATCTTTGACAATGCTTGTACATCTTGCAGCTTGCTGATAATCCAAATCAGCATTTACGAAACATGGCACTTGATGCGTTGGATCAATCAATATGTGCTGTTTTAGGTTCTGAACAGTTCCAGGATTATGTGTCATCCAGACTCCAGGATATATCTCATGAAGTAAGTAAATTAGTAACTCTTTTCTCTGCTTTTGCTTCACTTTAAGAATCAATATGCTAAAGAATGGGAATTATACTGCTGATTATTATTGCACTTTACCTCTAGATGGAAGCTGGGGATTCACAGCTGAAATTACTCGAGTGTTCTGTCATATCCCCCCTTAGAGTTCTTTATTCTTCTACTCAAAGCATTGATGTCCGTGCTGGATCCTTGAAAATTCTTCTGCATGTTTTGGAGGTATGGCATTGCTGTTGATGATGAAATAGGATGTGTGTTTTTGGTGTCCTTCGAGTAGCTTATGTGTATATTTTCTGGCTAACTCCTTTCTTCAGAGGCATGGAGAAAAACTATACTACAGTTGGCTAAATATTCTTGAAATGTTAAGGTAAAACATCACTGCTTTCAATGAGTGATCCTTATTGGATTCTCTGTCTTCTTGGATTTATCATTTCTTTTGTTGCTTTGTTTCTGTAAGATCTGTTGCAGATGCATCAGAGAAAGATCTTGTAACCCTGGGCTTCCAGGTTAGTAACTCTGAATGAGAGCTCCCTTAATGTGCTTTCTGAAGATACCTTTTCCTTGAAGAATATGTTTTCAAAACTCTAATAAAACTTCATTCTCAAAAAAAAAAAAAAAAAGGAATGAAAACAAGTGAGAGAAAAAATACTCTAATAAAAGTAAAAGAATTATATTGTGATGTGGCATATATCGTGATTAAAAGCTAGGGTTCTCGAGTTCTAAGGTTACAGACTTAAGCTGTAGAGAAAATTCTAGTGTTTTATTAAAAGCTTGAATAATAGTCTTAAAATAAACTGGATATCTCTATTTATATTAGTTCTAAAATCTTTTATAAGAAAAGATTCCTAATCAAAACTAAAATCAGGATTTCTAATTAAAACTTACCTAATAAATATAATCCATCTAGTATTAGGATTTCTAAATAGTAAAATATTAATTAAAAAACAAATAATTAAAATCCAAAATTAATTAGAAAAATGATTAAAACATTAACTTCAAGCTTCATATCAGATCTTTTTGGGTTTCTTTGTGTGTTTCACTTCAGGCTTGGTCTTGTCTATCTAGTTTATAAATATAGTTGTAACACGCTCCATATCATATTGGTCCGTTCATTCCAGTGATTTTGACAAGGCATTGAATTTTCACTTAAACCTCTTTGTGCAAATATGGAAATTCAAAAAGTGCCAGTATGCTGTAGCGCTTCAGGAAGATTATGAAATCTCCATTTGATAAACTTATAATTTATTGTAGATATCCAATTAGAGAGGAAATCACACTTCATATTAAAACTTCATGATGTACATATTAAGTTCTACTACTAAATTTATGGTACCTCTGTGTAAAATGTGATAGAAACTTGCATTTTCGCACTCAAAATTTAAAATGGTGGATAATGAATGAATTTTGTTTACATGAATCCAGAAATAAACTTTCTACATTTTTCATGCATGTATTCAACTTCATGTATTATTTTTTTTCCCCTGCTCACTTTAAGGACTGATGAGAAATAATATAATATGTTACTTGTAATGACTATCTCCTACTCTTCTCGTAACACAATCATAATCTGAAAAGTATATTTTCTTGCAGAACCTGCGTGTCATCATGAATGATGGGCTGACCTCTATTCCTGCAGACTGTCTCCATGTGTATGATTCAAAATTCAATGCACTTTTAGTGAAAAGTTATTCATTTTACAAAAAATATCTATGCTTTATCATGTATGCATACTTGTGGCATGTGGTGGTTGTGGATCTTAGATCAAGTCTGTAAATTTGAAACACACTCTAGCTATAAGAATTTAGATCTTCTAAATAACATAATGATTTTTTCATATCTTCTGCATAATCTTCTTTTCATTGAATGTTAGTCATTAATGCATTGGGCATGGTTTATTGGATGCATGCATCATTGTAGCTGTTCATATCCTGATATTCGAAGTTTCTTCAAGCATGGTTCCTTTACTAAACTGTTTTTTCAAACTCAAGAAAGCTGCTTCCACAATTTCACTTCCTGCTCATTTTTAATTGTAACAAAATAGAAATGATTCATGAAAGCTCATTGCTTGCAATTAGAAAAAAATAGAAAAGTATATGATTAAGGATTTAGCCTGATTAATTAGGTTTATCTGAAGACGAACAATGAAAATCTTTGTTAAAGTGAAAATAAAGACCGATTTAGGTACATCACTGGAAGGAGGATTTTAAATCTGTCTAAAATACATTCAAAAGTATTAAAATCTTGACATTTGTGTGGTCCTGTGGCTACTCTTTGTGATAAGTCAGGGGCTATTTCCTGCACATTTGGTGATGATGAGAATTTAACCAATTCTTTATTCACGACTTTCTGTTATGATTAATGCAACTTAAGGTTGATGGCTGTTGGTGCTTTGTCATTGAACATGGCAACTGTTTTTACTGCTTTCCAATGCATGTTAACTTTACCATTAAACATGTTGATCCTGCAGATGTGTAGATGTTACTGGGGCATACAGTGCTCAAAAGACTGAGTTGAATATAAGCTTGACAGCAATAGGTCTCTTATGGACCACAACTGATTTCATTGTCAAGGGACTTCTGCATGGACCTAGTGAGGGAAAGGAAACAGGTTGAGTTCAAATTGTAAACATTTTTTTTCATTGAATTCCTATTAGCTTATCAGTTGTCTTTGCATTAAGTTCTTACAAATAAGCTTTGATTGTGCTGTGTTGTCACAAGGCACTCGCCTATGCATCCCAGGTGAGGCAAGGCGAGGCCAAAGCGCCTTGAAAACCTCCAGGTGAGGTGCTTCAACTAGGTGCTCTCCTGGAGTGAGGCCCTAAGCGAAAGAGGTGCTGCTTAGGTGCCTTTTAGGGTTTTAGATTTTAATTTTTAATTATTTTTGGGACTGGCATAACATTATTAACCCTTGTTTAGTTGCTAGCTGTAAAGGTATAAGTAAGTACAGTTTCTAATTTTCTAAATTCATTTCTTTAACATTATTGAGAAGACTGAACAAGTTGTGTGAACAATTTTACATCAAACACACTGTCACTATTAATTTTATCTCCTCTTTTTTTCTCCCCTTTCTATTATTCTCATTTTTCCACATTACTATTGTAAGGTGTTATATTGCCAAAACTTTTTGTTTTCCCCATTTTCTTAATTTATCTTTTTTGTTGAATCATCCTCTATTTCACTATTACTGTGCTACAATTTTCTACCATTACTCCGTCAATATTTACTGTTATTGTCCCAACCTTTTCTGTTTGTGTTTTCAAATTCACTTTAATTTCTTGCTGTTTTTGTTAGAAGCTTGCTGAATTTTTCTTGAATTGTTGAACTTCAGAGATATAGATACCCGAAACAGTGAAGAAAAATTGATTAATTATAGCTTTGGTTAAATTTGTTTTTACCTGAACTAACACATACACATTTATATTTGTTATTTATGTACACATTTGTATATTAGTGCCTCACTTCATTCGGGTAAGCACCTAGTGGGTTGGGTGTTTTCAGGCATTGTCGCATTAAAGCACCTTTGACAGCTCTAGCTATAACATTACAGGTTTTCATGATGAGCATTCTGTTATGAAGCAAATAAATGGTGACTTGGGGGAGACACTGTCTTCTGAATTGCCTGATAAGGTGAATGATCGGGCTGCAACAATTAATATAATTGACTGTGACAAGTTGCTTTTCTCTGTTTTCTCCTTACTTCAAACACTTGGAGCTGATGATAGACCAGAGGTATGATATCCCTGATAATGGACTTCCCCGTTTTCCTTTTGTTTTAGAATTGAAGCACATGTAAACTACTCCTTACTGGCTAACTGAATTTGGCAATGAGTCATTGTTCTTATCACCGATCAAGATTCAAAACAGATTGAATGCTAAAATTCGGGAATGTTCTTAATTGCAATACTCATTTTCTAGTTGAGATTGTGATGTTTGGTTTTCTTAGGCCTCTTGTCTTACATTGGCTCCATTATTTTAAGTATATAGTGTATACATCCTTTGAGGAATGGATTTTATGTCTTGGTTTTCAAAGTGATGCCTTGTCAACGGAAGTTACACATCTGGGCATCAAAAGCAGACAATAATTTATGTAATCATAAGCAGAATGTTCCTGTTATGATTGCAGTTTCATTGTCTATTATGTTGCGATCTTTTTGCTTGGAGGTTATTGGAATTATTTAAGTCTATGAGGATTCTTTACACAATGACTCAGCATATGAGTTATGTTTCAGGTCAGAAATGCAGCTGTCAGGACACTTTTTCAAACTCTTGGAAGTCATGGGCAAAAGCTTTCAAAAAGCATGTGGGAGGACTGTCTTTGGAATTATGTTTTCCCTGCTGTGGATCGTGCTTCTCACATGGTAACTTGAAGTTGTTATAAAAATTTCTTATGAACAACTTGTTGAATGATTTGATGAGATGTATATCCTTTTATAGGCTGCAACTTCATCAAAAGATGAATGGCAAGGGAAAGAACTAGGTACTCGAGGAGGAAAGGCAGTTCACATGTTGATTCATCATAGGTATAAAACCGTAATGTTTTTGGTTTGCACATCTATCTGAGTTCATTTCCACAACTTGATCTAATGCGTTATTTCACTTGGATTTTCAGTCGCAACACGGTTCAGAAACAGTGGGATGAAACACTTGTGTTGGTCCTTGGTGGAATAGCACGTTTGTTACGTTCTTTCTTCCCTTTACTCAGTGACTTAAGCAATTTTTGGTCAGGTGGGTCCATGGCTGTATCTTTCTGTGTCTGATATTGTAATCTTCTTCCTCTTCTTATCAGACAATTCTCTGTAAATGATATTTTTCTGCAGGATGGGAATCTTTGCTGCTTCTATTAAGAAATAGCATTTTAAATGGTAGTAAAGAGGTGGCCATTGCTGCAATAAATTGTTTACAGACAACTGTTCATTCCCACTGTTCCAAGGTAATTATTTTTGTTTCATTTCAATCATTGTCAAAGATATCAAGTTTTCATGAACCACATGTGAATGTAAACATGGTGGTGGTTGACTCTAAACAGATCTTATAATGAGGGAAGTTTTAGTTGCATATAGTTACATCTTAACTAAAATATTTGTGTGGATCAGGGGAACTTGCCGCTCCCATACCTTAACTCCATACTTGATGTCTACGGGCATATTCTTCAAAAATCACCAAACTACAATGATAATGCAGCTAGCAAGGTGAAGCAAGAGATTTTACATGGTCTTGGTAATGCTTCACTACAATCTGAAGAAATTGTTGTTGTTGTTATTATTATTTGATCTTGGTTGCCATTGCATGTAGATAACAAACATGTGAAGATAATTAAATGGCTAAATTGCTCAAACCTCCCTTAACTTTAAAGTCATTTGAGAATTAGTCCATGTATTCTCAATTTTAGTTTTGAACTCCGTATACTTTGTATGTTTGAAATTATGTTTGAAGTCGAGTCTTTCTGTTACTTTTTCTAAGGTTCCCTCCATAATTTGCAAATAAAACTAACAAATGACTTAAGTACCTTCAACCTCATTAACCTTGAAAACAGCTAATCTTAAATTTTTTCTATGGAATTAATTTTAGATTTTGAAAATAAAATTTAATATCATAATTTTAATTCTTCATCTAGAAATTTCGGTTATTTTTTTCTTTTAAAAAAAAGAGAGATTTTTAAGGTTCTTGGTGTTGCTGAGACAAAGAAGGGTATTTAGGCTACTCGTTTTTTTTTTTTATGAAAAAAACATTGTATGGAGAATCAAAATAATGATATTAAATATTAATTTATTTGTTTTATTCTATAAATTTAAAATTAATTCCATGGAAAAAAAAAATCAATTGGGTCGAAGATTATTGATGTTGAGGGTATTTAAGTCATTTTGTTAGTTTTATTTGCAAATTATGGAGGGAACCTTGGAAAACATTACAGAAAGACTTGATTTTAAATATATCAGAGTTTAGGAAGGTCAAAACTAAAATTGAGATTACATGGACTAATTATCAAATGATTTTAAATTCAGGGGAGGTTTGAACAATTTTGCCTAATTAAACAGTTAAGTTATGCATCCTCTGTACTGTACTAATGCAGTTCCAGAGGATGACAATCTCCTATTAATTCCTGATTTGATTCTCAAGATACCAATCATTGTTGTCTTTATTACTGTAGTTGGGCCTCTTCATCAATAGTACATTTCAGGGTGCTTATGTGTTCTTTTTTGGATTCCTTCAAACTTCTGACAGGAGAACTATATGTGCAAGCACAGAAGATGTTTGATGCTAAGATGTTCTCACAGTTGCTTGGAACAATAGATTTGGCAGTTAAGGAAGCTACATTGACTAATGATAACTTTGAAACTGAATTTGTGAGTAGATTTTCTGTCTCAAAAACTTCTCCCTCCTACCCCCTTGTGCTCTCATAATTATATGCAATCACTAGCTCAACTGATGTAATTGTTTTTCCTTAGGGACATGTTCCTCCCATTTTACGCACTATTCTGGAAATCTTACCATTGTTACGTCCAACTGATTGTATTTCTTCAATGTGGCCAATCCTTCTTCGGGAGCTGTTGCAATATCTCCCAAAATCATATTCTTCTTTACAAAAAGAGGAAGCTGATGCAAGACAAGCCAGCATTACTGACAAAAGCCCAGGTACGGACCTGGCTTGACAGCTTTTCAACAGCATCTTTATTTTATCTTAATAAAAACATTGAAATTGATGTATTATTATGACAGACAATAACATTAGGAGGCAAAATGAAATTCTGAATGGTACCGCTTCTGTGTCCCCAAAGAAAGCTGAAGATCCATCACAAGGTTCTGGATCAAGCACAACTATAGTAGCTGGTATTCCAAATTATTTGTTTGCAGAAAAGCTTGTCCCTGTGCTGTTAGATCTTCTTCTACAGGCTCCAACAATTGAAAAGCATATTATATTTCCTGAAATTATTCAAACCCTTGGAAGGTAAAGATTCTATGTTCTCTTATGCCTTTTTATTTTGTTTCACCTTCAATATTTTATTGATCTTTATTGAGAAATTGACTTTTTATCTTTTAACAATCTAGTTTAGTCAAGTTTCTGCGACTGTGTATACATTTATAATGTGGGAATCCATGTACCATATTCTGCATCAGGTGAAAATTTGGGAGGGGAAACAGTTATTATTATGATTCAGGGAAAAATAGTCAAGTTTTCTGTTGTTTTGTCCACGATGTCATCGTTTTATGGTGACCATAAATATGATTGGATCATGACTGGAGTTAATATATCTGATTTTGTAATGTGGCGCATGATACTTCATTTAGTGTTACATAGATGCCAAGGTCTAATGATAAGGTGACCTGTAGAAATTTGGAAATTGTGATCAGTACTACCATGTCATTCATGTTTAATGTCTTTCTCTTTTTTCATAGGATGAAATTGTGTAGTTTATAACTTTATTAATCTGTTCCTTAGGTGTATGACAACAAGAAGAGACAACCCAGATGGTTCACTTTGGCGAGTAGCTGTTGAAGGTTTTAACAGAATTATTGTAGATGATGTAAGTGGAATCACCTTGAACTGTGGAACAGATTCAAAGATCAGCAAAACTGCAAGTATGCGCATCTGGAAAGAAGTAGCAGATGTTTATGAGATATTCCTTGTGGGATATTGTGGGCGTGCCATTCCTTCCAACTCTCTCTCATCTGAGGCACTTAGGGCTGATGAGGCACTTGAGATGACCATTTTGAACATTCTTGGTGACAAGATTCTCAAGTCACCAATTGATGCCCCTTCCGAGGTAATTTTCATACCAATTACAATAACAGTACTGGTTGTATAATTTTTAGGTCATGACTGGTACATATAGATGTCAGGTCTCTGGATGTGATCCAACTAGTCTTACCCACTAATGTCTGATTCTGATGGTACCACCAGTTGTAGCAATAGCAGTAATAGTTGTAATCTGGAAATTGCATTGAGCATCAGATTCAGCTTACTTTATGGCCTTTGTGCAGATTCTCCAATTACATGGGCTACGCGATTACTGATTTGTCTCTATTTTGTTTTTATTTTGTTTTACAGATTCTGCAACGTTTAGTTTTGACCATGGACCGCTGTGCATCGCGCACATGCTCTTTGCCGGTTGAGACTGTGGAACTTATGCCATTGCACTGTAGCAGATTTTCCCTGGCTTGCTTACGGACGTTATTTTCCCTAAGCAGGTAACATTTCTTAGAATTAACCCATTCATGTTAAGGTTGATCATGGACTATTCGTTGCATTTTTACTTTTCTGAATGTGGACCAGATAAGTTGACACGTTCATTTAGAATGAATGGCATAAAATATAGCTTCTCTAAATTCTCATACAGCATACAAAACCTGTTCCAATGGCATAAAATATGCCCAAACTTTTGCTTTTGTCTATACTGATAATGCATGAACTTTCTTAATCTGACACCAAAAGTGTCATTGAAACAAAACTTAAATATCTTGAGCAGTCAGTTTCATCAACTAAAATTTAGTAGGTTCCTGTTTCCATTGGTTAGGCAATTTTAAACTTCTCCATTCATCAACCCCTCACCCACATTAGCTATTCGAATATATGGATGGGTTCATCTCATCATGATAAACTAGAAAAATCCCCTTGTTTGAAGGCCTGTGCAAATTCACACCGCCTGTAATTTTCAAAACTAGATTTATACCCATTATAATTTGCTTTATCCCTTTCCGTTAGTCTTTAGAGTTCAAGCCATGACACAAGGATACATCTAGTTTCCTTCTAAGTTCTAAGAGACATGAATCCACTAAGGTCAAAGGACGAGGGAGCATCACTCATTCATCATGAACAGAAACGTGGATGAGAATAAGAGGGCTGGCTAACTCAAAAAATTAGAGACACGGTGGCCTTGTGGGTGCAAATCCTGCTTTCAAAATTGTGGACATATAGATCCATTCAGGCCATTTAATAAGAGGTGCTTTTAAAATATAGCCTGATACAAAGATTGTTTCTTTTAGAGATTTGATTTTCCAATTATGTGTTTTCAGCTGTGACGAGGCCAGTGACTGGAACATGACAAGGTGTGAAGTCAGCAAAATCTCAATCGTGGTACTTTTGACCAGATGTGAAGACATCTTTAAAAGATTCTTGATTGATGAAAATGACCTAGGTATGTAGCTCCTGTCCGTGCAAACTTTCAGCAGATTCGATGTTTGCTCCACTTTATGCTTGTTGAACTATGCAATTATTCCTTCAGGTGAACGTCCGCTGCCAACAACAAGGCTTGAAGAAATTATCTATGTCCTTCAAGAACTGGCTAATCTAATAATTCACTCAGAAACAGCATCTGTGCTACCATTGCATCCTTATTTGAGAAGCGGCTTATCAGATGATGAGGATCATGAGAAGCGTCCACATCTGCTTGCTTTATTTCCCTCTTTTTGTGAGCTCATAATAACAAGGTGAGATGTTGACCATAAGCGTCCACATAATTTGCTTCAAGTTTTGCTTTGTATGACCTACAGAAACTGGAAAGCTTAATAGAAAGTAGGTCAGAGCTACGAGGGACAGTCGGTCCAATCTCTAAGAACATGTCCTTTAGTAGTAAAATATGTGCTTCTTCGCATAGCTACTCTACATATTGAAGCAAAACAAATGCAAATGAGATATAGAATGCTACTGCACTGGTGCAATTTGCATGTATTGAATTTGTTTGTTGATGGGCAGGGAAGCAAGAGTGAGAGAGCTGGTGCAAGTCTTAATGAGACACATCACTAGAGAATTGGCACTAGAGAAGGTTAGCATTGCCAGTTGATGCGAGGAAGAACCTGCTTTGACGGTTTACATGAAGTTGTTCGCTCATAAATTTGTATAGGTGAGGAATTTTTTATACCTGGCCTCCATTGTTGTATTATGTAGTAGTTGTACATTTTTTATGATACGAGTTTTGTTGTATAATTACATTACCAACCTCAGGTTAAACAGTTGTGGATGGCAAGAGTTTTTATTTTTCATGCCACTGTTAGCAGTGTATCGGTTAACAGTAATAAGATAAAGTGTCTTATTGTTGATTTCCCATAATGGTCTTGCCTAGCTATAACCCACGATGGTTTTACTAGAATATCTCTAGCAAATGTAGATTGGGGTATAAAGACTTTTTTTTTCTTTCTATGAAGAGGAATTAAATTGTAATTTTACAGTTTACACTCTAAAATTTAATGTAAATAGGAACTAAATTGTTATTTTACACTCTCTAAATCAATGTATCGCATTAAATTTTTAAAAAAAATTTAGATTGATTAGTGTTTTAGCATGGAGACTGGCACATTTTATTGTGGAATGAACGGTCAAAAGATGTTTTTATATTTCCTGTTTGTTTTTATATTTTAAAAGTGTTTTTTTTTTAAATTAAATTTATTTTATTGCTTTAAATTAATATTTTTTTTTGTATTTTTAGATTATTTTGATGCGTTAATTTAAAAAAAATAAAAAATATTTTTTTAATATATTTTTTTTTAAAAAAAAACATTTTAAAAAACAATTGCAATCATATTCATAAAAGTCATTTGTTTGTAATTTGTTTTTTTTTATAAATTAGTTATTATTAGATTAATTGGGGTATATTGGTTTTTTTAATTAATGTAGATGGTATTTTTAGTAGTTTTTACTTTTTTTTAAACGCATTAAAATGATTTAATTATACTAAAATTAAAAAAAAAATTAACTGACATTGAGGATTTTTTATATTTTTATTTTTTATTATAATATTAGAGATAATTTAGTTATTTAACAAATATTAAATATTATTTTAAAAAATAGTTAATATGTGCTGACAGAAAGTGAATAAAAATTCTCCATGCATCCATTTATTTTCGGTAATAGTTTTTTGATGTTAATGTTAATTATAACATGTATAGAAATTTAATATAAAAAAATAAAAAAGAAGAAAGAAGAAATGAAGAAAATAAAAATAGAAGAAAAGGCGAGCTTTTGTTGTCCGCGGCCGGAACAAAAGTATCCTCAAAACCAAACCCACCCATTTCTTTCCTAATCGAAACCTTTAAAAGAAATTAGGGTCTTACAGGCAAACACCATTCTACTATGGAGAGTAGCAGCAGCAGCAGCGTGAATGGAGGGTTTTCCCAAATTGGGTCTGTCAAACAACTAACAGCAGATTCTATTTCTCAATTCAGAGAAGGGATTCGGTTAATTCTCTCTAAATGGTCAGCTTTGCAACTAGCCGTTGAAAACGAATGGGGTGGCCGTGGGTCTCACCTATTAGCTGAGCAACTAGCCTCTGATATCTTCTCTTGGTTCACTCAGTCTAAAGGTAGTTAACTCTGTCCCGACTCAGCTCAAAAGGTCTTGATTTTTTTTTCCATTTTGATTGTGTGTTTGAACTGAATTAGGGGTTTTTAGTTAGTGAAAACTAGACTTTGATTTTCAAAATCTAGTGATTTTCAAGAAGTGACTAGGAAACCCTGATATTGGAAAGGAGGGTTATTTTTTAGTAGTGACGAGGAAACAATGATTCGATTGTCTTGGCTTTGGCATTTGGGTTCTGCTTCTCCTGCCCCGCTGTTGTTTCTCCTTACATCCAGTGTTTGCATTTTGGTGGAATCTTGAGTGTTAGCAAGTTTTGTGAGCTTTTGTGGTTTCATGCCAGGATCCAGTGCTTTTTCTTGATTCTCATAGTGGAGTTTTTGCTAGATGTCTTTGCTTCTTAGGACTGTTATGTTAGTCTGATTGTCTTGGGGTTTAGTTTTTTTTTTTTTGCAGGTTGTTGTTATCAGATTTCTCTTTTGTAGCCATTTTCTGTTTGGCTGATTGTTTTATGGCACCCTAATTTTTTCTTTTAAAATTTTGAACATATTCGTGAAAAAGGTGATCTTGATCGTCAAAATTTGTAATTTTGTTTCATTTTTTGATATTTGACTGAGAAGTTCGGACAAAATTGTCAAAAGTATGTTACTTTAAGTGAAATAAAAGATTATAACGTTTTTATTTATTTTTTTTGTTTATTTATACTGCAGCATATGAACTACTGGTATGGTTGGTAATTGATTACTGCTATTTCTGAATTCTGATGTTACTTTTTTAAAACCTGTTGCTCAGAGCCGCTTTATATTGATGATTTGGAGAGTATCTTGGATGAAGCTATGCTTTCTCTCAATACCATGATTGAGGATGGTAGCGTTGAAGAGGTAGTCCCTTATTCTTTGCAGTGCTGCAGTCCATTTTTTTTCAGTACATGTATTGCTATGGCTAGTAAAATGTTTCAAGATTAAGAACTTGAGCTTCAAAAACTCACCCCTCTAGGTCCAACTTCCTTTGATATTGGTTAATGTCGTTTAATTGATTTTGCAATGGGATTTGTTCTGGTAATAATTTAATGAAGCTTTAACCTTGAAGACAGAGGCAACAAATTTCTTTGCCTTCTGTTGCTTAAATGAAACTGTTTTTTTACATCAAGGATTCAATTTGTTATTTTTTCAGGTAGCTGAAAAATTAATGATTATGCATGAAGAATGTTTAGAAGGCAATTATAGTTCTATTCAAAAGTTGAGGGATGAAGGTCCTAGAATGGGAGCTCATCAACATGTCAAACAGGTAATTATGGTTTTTATTTTCCATCTGCTTGGTTTATGTTCTTAATGAAGATAGTGTGTCCTGTCTGCTTTGGGAAATATCACAAGCTTATGGATTTCAATTTTGGAATGTTAGCCATTTGGTACTTGTTTTCCAATGCCCTAGTTGCCCTGCGATCCATACTGGTACTGTCAAGGAGAGTACTGTGGAGTCCAGCTTCTAGTTGATCATATTGGAAATTCACTCTGGCTGTACAATAGTGCTGCTTGTTTATTTGGTTTGCTCTGTAGCACCTAAGAGTCCATAAAAATCCTGCCTTATCGTGGTGTTTGCTAAGAAAGAGATCATCAAGGAAATTGAATATTGAGAAATGTGTCACCAACTACATGCAAGAACAAAATTAAAATGATTTCCATTAGCTTGAATTTTTTTTCTTATAATTGTTCTTTCCTACTGTTCCCTAGGCTGTGGAGGATGATGATGATTCTGAGGACAGCGACGGTGATGATAAAATGGGTGGTGATGGATCAAACATGATGGTGGATACACCAGAATTCCAATTAAAGACAAATCTAGTAAACAAGCCAGTCAATGAGCCAGGGGCCAAGGAAGCTCAATCAGAAGATGGATGGACAGTTGTTTCATCTAGGCGAAACAAGGGTAAAAGGAATTAGGCTAAATTGTTGTGTAGTTTACCTTTTTTTGGTTTGTCGTCCCCCTGCTTTCTCTTCAATACAGTGGATGTTTCTATTGGCAATTTTGGTGCTCTAATTATTAATTATCATGGGTCCTGCCTGGTTGGACCAGGTTGTGGCTTGCTAGAATACGATGAACCATTTGTTTTTCTTCATACTATTGTGATGCTATAACATGTTGGTTGAGTTCCATCAAACACCATTCAATGCGAGGCTTTGGATTTTGTGGTTGAGTTCTCTGATTGAATTCCATGTCGAGCTTGCTTTATCATGACTCCACATGTGATAGGCCTTTGGAGGATCTGTAAAATAGTGATGGAGGTTTGTTTTGGTGCGTTGGTGATTTTTTTTGCGGGGCATGAGGAGCATTACGTAGGCTAATAGCGTTTTGTGGGTTTGGACAGAGGTGGTGGTGGATATAAGGTGCCAAAGGGAGGCTGGTTTGAGTTGGTAAGCTGCCCTAACTACGTCGGAGAGATGGAGTGGCTTGGATGGGCAGTGATGACTTGGTATTGGGTTGGGTTAAGTTTTTTTTCTCTTTGCATGTTCTAATTTGATGCCCAGAGCATATGCTAATCACGACTGGTATTTGGAGACCAGAAAAGCAGTGATCCTCTGTTCATTTTATTACTGATAGAATTGGGTGGATAGAAGAATCGGAAGTAGACATGATAGTTGTGTTAATTTAATTATAATTTATGGTAAAAAAAAGAAAATCCTAGCCGCTTACAACTAGGTTATTGAGATTCTAGTCCCCTCCATTATTTTACAAAAGTGTGCGCATCTCTCCCAAAATATATATACATTTTGCTTAAGTCAACAAAAATTTGTATAAAGATCTAATAGCTAGGAGAAAACAAGCAAGCTACAGTGGCCCCAAAAAAAAAAATGACTCCTTGCGGACATTCTGCACATTTTTTCTTCACACACATTCTTTCTACATTTACTAATTTAGCATGGAAGGTCTCGAGAACTTGTTTTACAGGAACGAAGATTACTCACCAGCCCAAAACAGAGTCCAGTATGAAGTTCCTAATGTTTCATATCAATCATTTTTGCTACACCAGATAATATCTGTTCCAAATGGAACATGTTGACGCCTAACTCTTATTTGCTCTAACCTTTTATCCATCATCTTGAAAGAGCATTTTCTTTTCTTTTTTCCTAAAAACACTCTATAATTTGATAGAAATCTTCCCAGCTTAACTTTGGAGGCGATCCGTTTGATAAACAATGCAGTGATATATTTTTTTCAAGTATTCTGGGTTTGTGTATCCATCCACATGATTCTTGATATAAACACAGAAGCATTTGCAGTCAATTTCAGATACTCTTCAATCGTCTCCCTTGCTCATCCTTCAAATTATACTAGAAAGCAAATTGTAATCAACCAAACAAATGTTCAGATGCCTGTTTTTTTTATACTGTATAATAAAAATAGGTTAGTTATTCGCTTAGTCCCTGATGGACAAATCAAATTTTAAACTGCAATTAAATCTCTTAATAACCTCATAACAGCAGCTAGTAACGGTCATATAACAGCTAGTATCAGTAATTATAAGAATAAATAGGAATTAATCAACAAAATGCATTTTAGACCCTAGACAGGATCTCTGCCAAAAACTGGGGATGCCTTACACTGTCCTGCATTTTCTCAACTTGCGTAGAAAATGAGGCCGATTTGTATTGGTACAAAGACAAATTTGGTATGTGCAATAGCATATTTCTTGGCCATACCATTCAAGAAACACACCCTTTTACTTCGTACGGCTCTTGAGGCCGTCCCAAGATTATTTTCCTGAGTTTCCTGTTCTTACTACAAAATCAACTGGCATATAATTAAGGTTCTTTTTATCAAGTTCATTGCACCTACCTGTCTTTCTCTCACAGTAATGTCAATGGAGGGCACTCCAAGCTCAATGTCTGTTAGCATGGTCAAATTCCTCTTGCTTGCTCCCACATTCTTTATCTTTTTCCCTTCAGTACTAGTGTCCCAGACCATACCTTCATCTGATGGCAGCCAGGGACAATGGCGTCTTTTGCATGCAAATGTAGGCATATCAGCTATGCACATGCAACTTATGCATGATAACAAAGTTGTCATTTTTGACCGCACTGATTTTGGCCCCTCTAACATCTCCCTGCCCGGTGGTCGCTGCCGTATTGATCCCAGCGACGAAGCCCTTAAAATAGATTGCACTGCACACTCCATACTTTACGATATTATCACTGACACCTACCGTCCCCTAATGGTCCTAACAGACACTTGGTGCTCTTCTGGAGCAGTTTTACCTAACGGGACCCTCGTTCAAACTGGGGGTTTCCATGATGGCGACAATGTAACACGCATGTATACTTCATGCCCGGATGACGTTTGTGATTGGGTTGAGTATCCAAACTATCTATCAAGAAGAAGATGGTATGCAACTAATCAAATATTGCCTGATGGACGGATTATCATTATTGGCGGTCGAAGGGAGTTTAGCTACGAGTTCTTCCCTCGTCCTTCTCCTCGTCGCCACACTTTTCAGCTCCGTCTTCTCGTAGAAACAAGGGAGGGTAATGTTGAAAACAATCTGTACCCGTACGTCCACCTCTTACCAGATGGGAATTTGTTCATCTTCGCTAATACACGATCAATACTGTTTGATTACAATCAAAATCGTGTGGTTAGAGAGTTTCCTCGCATCCCTGGAGGTGATCCTCGCAATTATCCTAGTACCGGATCATCAGTTCTGCTCCCCTTGGATGAAAATGAACACAGCGTTGACCCTGAAGTTCTGGTTTGTGGAGGGGCACCAAGAGGTGCATACCAACAAGCCTTACGGGGAACCTATGTACGTGCGATTTCCACATGTGGACGGCTCAGGATCACCGATCAAAACGCTAGTTGGGTCATGGAAACCATGCCAATTCCCCGAGTAATGGGCGATATGCTGCTTCTTCCCACCGGAGATGTCATTATAATCAATGGTGGTCAGTTAGGCACTGCAGGGTGGGAACTTGGGCGTCAGGCAGCAACCAGACCAGTCATGTACCATCCATCCAACCCGTCCGACCAACGTTTCTCAGTCATGGAACCATCACCACGTCCGAGAATGTATCATTCAGCAGCAATCCTACTAACTGATGGTCGAGTTTTAGTTGGCGGTGGTAACCCTCACATTTACTATAACTTCAGTGATGTAGTCTACCCAACAGACTTAAGCCTGGAGACCTTTTCACCGCCATATTTATCAACCCAGTACGCATCAATAAGACCTGTGATCTTGTCTGTAGATGATACTGTAAGCCCAGGGCAGAGATTTTTGTTAAGTTTCTCAATGGGAGAGTACATAGCAGGAAGTGTGTTATCAGTAAGAATAGTCGCACCATCCTTTACAACACACTCATATTCAATGAATCAAAGGATGGTGGTGCTGAGGATTGATGAAATTATTGATAATGAGACATCATCATCATATTCCTTGATTGTTGTTGGACCATCATCAGCTCAGATTGCTCCACCAGGTTACTATTTGCTGTATGTTGTGCATTCTGGTATACCTAGTTCCGGTGTGTGGGTGAGGTTACAGTGACATAAATGGAGTCGGAGCTTGGAGGTTTTGAGGTAACTCAGTGTTGATCAAGTGTTGCCGAGCGCTATGAATGTACATGTAAATTTCTAGTTTTCAGTTATCCTAAAATTTACGGATTCAAACTGATCTGAGAAGTTAAATTACACTATGAAGTTAAAAAGTTCAAAACTTTTGATAAAGGAGAAGGGTGATGTTCTTGTGCATTATCACATTGATCATTTTTTACCAAGTAAAGATATGACTGGCTAGTTTTTTACCTAACTTTCCAATTTCCATGATGTTTAAGGGCTAACCATCATATATTGTCACGTCAAAAGAAACTACCCTTCTAGATCCATTCTCCATTAGTCTTTTTTGTGTTCAACTTGATTAGAAACTCTGTTGAACAAACAATCTTTCTTCCACATCTTGAATGCTTGATTGACAAAATGGTTTTTCCCTTGTCTCAGATTATTGTTTTGCTAATATTTCTTTATTTTCAAGAGTTTTCAGCGGTTAGTTTATGAAATAGAAGAAATTAAAGATAGTAGGAGTAGAATTAGGGATCAGGGCTGTCAATTTAATGAACTTGGTAGGTATCTCAAAATGAATAATTGATATTTTAATATATAGTTATTTTACATATGAGTAATTAATAGAATATGAATATTATTAAATTTAATTTAAAATAGTTTAAATATAATATGAAAGTTTTTATTGATAAATAATACATAGGATTTGAATATAAAAATAAAAAAACAAAAACAAAACAACAAAATAACGTGATTTACTTTGCATAGAAGCCGTGACAAAAAGTGGACACTCCCTTAATAAAATTTATAGAAGAATATGGAGCTTAAACTCATCTTAATTATTAATTGTATGATCTGTTTAATTTGTTGTTTAAGTGCTCTAGAGTAACCAGTAATTATTATTATTTTATTCATTATTTTCTAAATTTATTTTAAAAAAATACACAAACTCACGACCTATTAAAAATAATAAAAATATTTTTATATATAATTTTTTATCTAATTATATCTATTTTTTTAAGTAAATATAAAAAGTAATTACTATAATCATTAAACTTCTCCTCGTAACCGACCTTTCATGTCATCATTATATGTCAATAAATAAAATATTCTAGAGAATTAATTAGGAAGGTGAGGAGAAACATTAATGCAAAAAATGTCATGATTTCGACTAACCAACCTACGATGGAGAGGTCCTACTGGTTTTGGTTGCTTGGGATGTAATTATAGTTATTTTTTAAAATATTTTTTATGTTAAAATATATTAAAATAATATTTTTTTTAGTTTTTAAAAATTATTTTTGAGATTGACGCATTAAAATGATTCAAAACATACCAAAACAATTAATTTTTTTTAAAAAAAAAAAATTATGGAATGCAGTTTATACCGTGTTTCCAAAAAGTATCTTCTATGAAAAATAATATTTAATAGATTTAAATGAGAAATATCTTTAAAAAATCCATTTGGTTTTTGGTTAGATCATAATATCATAAAATCTAGAAAAGTTAAAGTTTTTTTTTTTTTTCATGACAAAAGTTAAAGATTTAAATGAGAAAAGTTAAAGGTTAAAAGAAAATAGAGATTTGATCATTTATTTTTCCCTACAAGGCAGCGAGGGTCAGTGGAAAATATGATTAACAAGAAGTTATCTTGATTGCCTTTTATTAAGGATGTTTGTTTGAAAGTGTGATTATAATTATTTTTTAAAGTATTTTTTAATTAAAAATATATTAAAATAATATTTTTTTTTTTTTAAAAAAACTATTTGTGATATCAACGCATTAAAATAATCTAAAAACACTAAAAAAATATTATTTTAAATAAAAAAAATCAAATTTTTTCAAAAAAAAATTTAAAATACAAAAACAAACAGGATTTTAATTTTATCTAAATTGTTTGCTTTTTGCTTCTCCTCCTATATAAACTTTTCTTCTCTCCATTTTTTCATATTGAAAAATCAAACGAGTTTGTATCTGAGATATTTATCAAATTAGATTAGTAAATCATGTTTATAATATAAATCTTTTTGCATTTAATAGCAAGAATGTAATTAAATTATTGTTTCATAATTTATAATTTAAAATGCAAATCTCTTTTCAAATTTAATAGCAGGGTTATAATTAAGTATTTTGTTCTATAATTATGCTTGTGCTATTAAATATGAAAAAAAATTCAAATTCAAAACTTTATTTATTAAATAAATGATATGTAAAATTTATGATTTTTGAAAACGTTCCATGTAATTATTTCCTGAAAGCTCCAACCAGCTTTTCCTTCTAACTTTGGCTTGTATAGTATACAATATGTGTGTATTATTTTATTAAAAAAATTATATAAAATGTATAACAAAATGATTTTCTAACACATATGGTACAAGCATTTTTAATTATTATAGAAACTCACCCTTAATTGTTCAAGGCATAATAACATGCAACGGCAGCTATAATCACAACCACCACTATGGAAGTGTTTTTTTATTTTTTTTTATTTTTTAAAGTATTATTTTATATAAAAATAAATTTAAAAATTATTTTTTTTTATTTTTATGTTAACACACCAATAAAATTTAAAGACACTAAAAAAAATTTAAAAAAAAATATTATGATATAGTTGCAAAGACTAACAGGCTCTACGTCTATGGCAACAAGCTTACAACCATCATTACAATTACAGCTAACTATTAAGTTAAACACACACTAAACTAGTTGTCCGTCAATAATAGGTAGTTTAAGTGATACAACCTTGTTTTTTTAAAATAAAATCTTGAGTTGGAGTCTTGTGATTGGAGTATACTATAACTAGGAGAGCT
Source organism: Populus alba x Populus glandulosa (assembly GCA_033617975.1). NCBI lineage: Eukaryota > Viridiplantae > Streptophyta > Magnoliopsida > Malpighiales > Salicaceae > Populus > Populus alba x Populus glandulosa. The sequence goes on along the minus strand of CM066155.1, from coordinate 2,173,772 downwards.
TTACCTTTTAGTAAGTCATCCCGACTCAACTGGATTAGTTGGGATCTAGTAGATTTTTAGATACCAGAATTTAGATTAAAAAAAAAAACCACTAAACAAATTGTTTTATTATATATGTGCACAATAAAATGAAACATGTTTATAAAAAATAGAAAAACAAATTGCTTTGTGAAATCATAAGATTTACATGAAAAAAATAATCAATAAAAAAATATGTAGAAAATAAAATGAAACATGATTAGAAAAACAAATTGCCCGGGCAATCATAAAATTTCCATGGGGAAAAGAAAAACTTGATTAAACCCTACAATTGAAATAGTGGAAACCAAGTCATATGATACTTTAAAAAAATTTCCACATTTACTTATTTTCTTTTCAGGTATCAAGTGTGATCAGAGACGAACTTAGCCTGTATGCCTTTCCTCATCACTTTTTCAGTGGTGCATGCAAATCATCTCATTTCTGCAGGGTCTTGAGTCTTGTGTGTGTAGGACTATGTAAGTTTATTATACATATTTTAATTAATTTTTTTGATTAATTTTATGGACCATAAAGTTAACGATTATGTAAGTTTCCAGTAATAATGAGGTTTGTAGAACTTGAACTAGTAATCTCTAAAAAACAAATTTAGAACTTGATCAGTTAAATTATACCCTCTAAATTAAATATATATATATATATATATATATTATTTTTATTTGCTTCCAAATCATCCACACTTTAAATTTATTTGATATGATTAGATTTTTATAGATATTAATTAACTTTTAAATTTGAACTCAAGACATTAATAAAAAGTTTAATCACCCGATCTAAAGTTATAAAATTATAAGTTAGTATTATGTGATTTTGTTACATTTATGTGATTTTTCTTTCATCTCTGCCCCTCTTTTTTTTTTTGTTACATTTATACATTTATTTTATCTTTTTGGTGTTGACAATTTTAATATAGTATCCGAGTAGATATTTTTATAAACATGTGTTATTTGTAATAGTTATATTTTTGTTACGTTTATCTACACATATAAACGTCAATGAAAGCAAATGACATTCGTTACAAATACATGACGCATCAATTTCTTCTTTAGTTTCTATGTGAGACGTAGAATTTATGGCACGACATCACACCAACTTATGAGCCACTTCATTGGCTAATAACACAATTCTTTCTTCATTAAAAAAAAGTCTAAGCTTGATGTATAAATACACGTAAAGTCATAAGCAGGACCAATTTTAGAGATAAAGACTCTCCACTATATAGTAGAAGTTTTTAATTTCGGTTCGATTTAGTTTTTATTAAAATAAATAATCAAATTGAAATTTTAAAAAAAAATAGCCGAAACTGGTTCAAACCAACCGATTTCGATTGGGTTTTTTTAAAAAAAACAGGTTCAAACAGTTTGGCTCAAAAGTTTTTTTGTTTTGGCTCGATTTTTTTCGATTTGACTCGGTTTATTCAATTTGGCTCGGATTTTCCAGTTTGGCTCGGTTTTTTTGGTTTGGGTTTGGTTTGGTTTTTCCAGTTTCAGGCTTATAAAATCAAATCGAACCGATCGGTTTTTAAAAAAATTTTAATCGGGTTTTTTTCACAGTTCGATTTTTCAGTTATTTTTTTCTGGTTTTTTCAATTTAATTGATTTTTTAATTTTTTTTATTTATCCCTATGTAGAGTCACAAACTCTTAGCACATTTAAATTCTCAACTCATAGTGAGCTACTCCTAAATATGCACTCTACATACTCTTTTTTTTATTTTCTATATATTATTATTTTTTCTTCGCATTCAAATTCTAATTTAAATATTGAAAATTTCTCATTTTAGTAGGCATTTATTTTCTCGAGAACTCTCACACACACAAGCTCAACATAATTCACATATCTTGGCCAGCGAACCATAAAAGCCCAATTATAAAGTTTTTTTTTTTTTACGAATTCATCATTTTTCATGTCGGAAAACAAAACACATTCACAAATCAATTTCTTTCAAATTCATCCGGGAACTTCACTCCTTCAAGAGCTCCTCAAAATTCCTAAGATTGGCATCTCCCTTTTTTCTATACACAAAATATTCATCACAAAACACTAAGAGAGAAGAAGTTATTACAGTACAAGAGACATTTTACAATTCACCGGAATAGATAAATAACAAAATTGCCCTTAACCCCGAAAAATTTTGAACTAGATTTTGAGGGGCAAGGTGATTTTTTTATTATAATATAATTATCTTTTACAAAATATATAGGGTTAGATTAATCATTTTATTTTTTTATTACACGGTAAAATTTACTAATTTAATCATCAAATAAAATCATATAATGCCTATTATTCAAAGGTGTTCTGGTCTTTTCAATTTTTTTCTAAATAAATATAATTACTTTGATGTTTTTAAAGATAAAACCAACATAACTCTCTCACATATGTCAACAACTATCGTGTTGTTTCGACGATACATGTGGTCATGTGGGGTTGTTCGGCCACCAAACCATCTTCTACAACAACATTTAAAAGATCATGGCACCCTCGATGCTATGAGGTGACGCGTGCTTTGGACATGTCTCGAGTTTGGCACCAATACAATTTTCCTTTTTATTTTCTTTTCTTCTCTCTCTCCTCCTCAAATTTAACAACAGCCCTTTCAATGTCTTTTTCCTTTATATTTGGTCTATGTTCATTTTATTACTGTTTTTCATTTTATTTTGAATAATCCATGAAAATTACAAATATTTTTCAATTTCATCCCCTTTTATTTTTTAATCTTTTAGATTTGGTCCCCATCTTTTATTACTATTTTTTTAATAGGCTATAAAATTACAAGTTTTTTCCAATTTCACTCCCTTTAATTTTTTATCTTTCAAATTTAATCCTCGTTCTTTTGATTTATTTTTTTCCCCCTTTGAGATCATTTTTAGTTTTTTTTTTTTACAATTTCATCTTACTTGGGTTTTTTTCCTATCAAATTTGATCCATGTTCTTTTTATTACTGTCCTTTTCCTTTGTCAAATTTTTTAAATTGATATTTCTTTTATTATTTTATCCTTAAAAATAAAACTGGTTGAGAATTAAGTTTATTGATTGAACCCGATTTAAGGATTTCACATGTTATGAATTTTAGATATTAGACCAAGTTTAAAAGGTTTGTTCAGATTGCCTTTTTTTTTTTTAGAGTTTTGTTTTATTGTTTTTTTATAATTTGCCTTCTATGAGTTAGGTATTGGATTTATGACCAAAATCACCGGTTTCAAAGGTTAATATGAGTTGATTTTTTTTTTGTTTATTTAAACTGAATTATTTCAATTTATCACTCGACATTTAATTTATTTGAAATTGTTCTTCTTACTCTTTTTTTTCCTTTCCTTTCTATCGAGTTTTCTTAATCATGTGCCTATATTTACGAGGTTTGCGGGTTAACTTAGAGTGTTTTTTCATTATTATAGGGTTAGTCTGGATTCATGACTAATTTTTTTTTTAAATTGATTTATTTCAATTTCATCCCTTATTTGATTTATTGAAAATTGATTTTTGTATTTTTTTTATTGGGTTGTCTTAATTCTATGCTCATGTTCGCAGGGTCAGTGGGTTATCTTGAGTTAACTCATATATTTTTTCTATTTTTTTTATTTGTTTTTCATCTTTTAAAATCAAGTTGTTCGATAATTGAGTTTCATGATTTTATTCAATTTGCTTTCTGGTGTGATCACCTTGATGTCATGATTTAGTTAAAGATTTTTTACATCTTAACCCGGGTGAGCTTGAATTGAGTTTTTTTACCTTTTTTTTAATTATATTTTTTTCTTAATTCTTGTCCTTCAATATTTTTTTTTGTTAGGGATTCAACTTCACCTTTTTTTTTTTTTTTTTGTAAAGTTATCATGTTCTCATTTGATTTATTAGGAAATGATTCTTGAACTCTTTTTTTTCTTGTGTTTCTTTTTAAAAGAATATCCTGATCTTATATCTATGGTCGTGGAGTTTGCGAGTTAACTCGGTTTAAACTGTGTTTTTTTTCTTTTTAATATCGATTTGTTTCATAATTCGTGTAGGCTTAGAGTAGTTTCTTTTTACTTTTTTTTTGTTGTCCTTTTTTTACAATTTATTTATTATTATTTTTGTTAATTATATTAATTAAACTGCCAGTTGAACTAATAACTCTAATATCAGTTTTTTTTACAGTAAAATAATTTTTATTTAACTCGCAATGGAGCACATAACACAAATATTGTGTTCATATTATAATTATAACTATGTTTAGGAAAGAAAGGAGCATCAACTACCAAATAATAATAAAAAAAAGTAACGAATAATATAATCTCACTCACTCCATCCCAATATCTGGGAAATACATGGAGCATTTTTCAGAGAAAAAAAAAAAAGAGAGGAGAAGAACCAAGACAAAACGATGTACACATCCAAACAGAACCTTATCAAATTCCAATTTTGTAAAAATGTAAAATGCCTCCATCATCTGGGTCCCACCACCCGCCACGTACACGGGCTGTCGCCATCTCAATTATCATCCCGCGTTAACCCTTTGCCGGTCTGTCTCCGTCCCAATCACCATGTTTAATAACTTTTAATGGCAATTCTAGTAAATAACATGAGCTCCATGCCCTCTTTAGTTTAGCGTCCAACATTTCACTAAGACAGAAAGATCAAATGGAAAAGACATAATCACTTTATCCAGTCCCTATATGTCATCAGAACTTACATTTAGTACCTATACTTAATTTCTTATTTTTCTTTTTCACTCGTTACTATTTAATATTGATACCCAGTGACAATTATTCGGAAAATAACACGGAATAGCGTTAAAGACACATGCTAAACATTATTTATTTTTTGTGTTCGGTATTGATACATAGTTTTTTTTTAATTATTTGAAAATATATAAAAATAATTTTTTTAATTTTTGATACTAATACTTCAAAATAATAAAAAAAAACACTAAAATTTTTTCAATAAAATACTTTTTTCAAATAAAAAACACTTTTAAAATACATCAAAAAATAAAAATTACTGCACTAGGTTGTTAGCGACTCTTAGCGATAACGTTGATTTCTTGTGATTTTTCTCAAATATTGTCATTTTAACTAATGATCTAACGACACGTGGAGCACTTAAAACATAAGAAGAAGAAAATTTTAATTCAAGAATTCAAATTGAGATTTCAATAAGGTAAAGGCACCAAAGAAGTACCTATAATCTGAATGGCAAAATCTAGTAATTAACAGAAACTCCATGCCCTTTTTGTAACCTACCAACAACATGATACCGCTTCATCAAGTTTTCCCTCGCTCGAGGAAGTAAGCTCCACCTTCCTTTCCCTTGTCTTTCTAAAAGTCTCTGTTCTCTGTTGACTCCCAAGAAAACTAAAAATCAAAAAAATAAAAGATACACGCAAGGGAGGAAACAAACAAAGAAAGAAACTGAAGGGAAAGTGAGAGAATTTTAGCCAAACAGAAAAATAAAATAAAAAACAGAGAGACAGAGAGAGCGAGACAGTAGAGAGACAGAGAGAGATAGAGAGATGAAGCACATTTTCAAGAAGTTACACTTAGGCAGCAACCACGAGTCATCGCCAAATCGAACAAGTAATGAAACAGCCACCAGTGCATCATCACCACCATCATCAGGCTCCTCCGATCAACGGACCTCCGCCACCATAAATTCACCTGCGAGTCCTCCATTAACATCGCCTTCGCCGGCGACGACAGTGCAACCGTCTGCGATTAGTAATCTGACAGATTACTTTACGTCGGAGGAGGAGTTTCAGGTGCAATTAGCGTTGGCGATTAGCGCGTCGAATTCGGAGTTTAGAGACGATACGGAGAAGGATCAGATCCGTGCCGCGACGTTGTTGAGTTTAGGAGGAGGGAATAATCGGGTTGATGTGGATAGAGAGAAAGGAGAGGAAAAAGTGGAGGATATGTCGAGATATTATTGGGTGAGTCTTTTTGTGATCATAAATTCTTAATTTTCTCGCTTCTTTAATTGAAGTTCTTAGTGAGTGAGTTTGAATTGCTTGCTTGCTTCTTCTTTTTTTATCTTTTTTTGTTGTTGAATTAGTTGTTGCAGGGATGTTCAGTGTTAGAAGTTTCTGTAATTTAGCATTCAAAATGAAGGGAAAATGAAGGTGATTTTAACTGTTATTTAGACTGATTATTTTAAGTAATTAAATTCTAGTGTAATTGAATTAGGGAAATTATGTAGTCAATATGAGCTGCTTTTAGGTCTTCAATCTGGATAATTGTAGTGGATGAGCCTAGGAGTCAATAAATTCTTTCTGCTTATAGTAAGTTACTAAGTGTCAAGTTCAGCTGAATTATGGAAATTAATTCAATTTGAGCTGTTTTTGAGTCGTCAATGTGGTGAATTGTCACATTTATTAGATTTATGGGAAGAAAGATTAAAGTTTTTATGAAATCTGGAGGTGAAGTGTTCAGCCCGTCTTGGATACCATGAAGTGTTAGTGAATAAGCTAGAAGTGGAGTCGTTTTATGTGGGTTTTGGTTGTTGACTGCGAGTGTCTGCGCAGGGCATTTAATTTTGAAGCGTACATGATAGTTCCCTGTGCTCATAGATCATCGTGTTTACCTGCATCCTTAAAGATTTTTTGGTTGATTTTCTTTTAATAGCTATTAGCTTGTATTTAATTTGTCTTACATTGATTCAAACATCCAAAAACTTCATATATATATATATATATAATTTTTTTTTTTTTTTAAAACTTTAAATTGATATAATCTCATATATTAAACTATATGTGACAACTTATTTCGCCAAAAAGTGAAAAATTTGGCAGTGTTGTTTGTGAAGATAAAAATATGGTCTGAATCAATTCTTCTGGAGATGTTGTTGGCAACAATAAAATGATATGGTTCTATTAGTTATAAAATGATTTGATTCTATTAAATTAGCTATAATGCAGTTTGCAAAACATAAATTTTTTAATGCTAAGCTATACCTTGTAGCATTTTACATAAATACTTTCGTAAGGTCAATGGATTTTGAATATTTCTCATTGAAAGAGTAAATTGGTAAAGTGAAAGAGCAATGCCGCTGTTTGCAATACTCTTATTATACATGATGCAGTTGAGGAAGGGTGCGTGGATGCTTCATGAATGATAAATGCATGGCACCCCTGGACTTTTCCAACTTCAAAGGTTGCTGTGAATGTGTGCTGTCAAATAATGCTTTTCTACATTTGTTTTCCTTGACCTGAGTTGGATTGCTTCACCAGGAGTATAATGTGCTTGATTATGGGGAGAAAGTGATGGATGGTTTCTATGACGTGCTTTGCACAAGTTCGGCAGTTCAAGGAAAAATGCCATCTCTAACAGATCTAGAAACAAATGCTAGCAGTTCTGGTTTTGAAGCGGTAATAGTCAATCGAAAAATTGATCCCACCTTAGAAGAGCTGATGCAAATTGCACAATGTATTGCATTAGATTGCCCTGCTACCAATGTTGCTGTTTTGGTACAGCAGCTGGCTGAACTTGTTACAGGACACATGGGTGGGCCAGTGAAGGATGCCAACTTGATTTTGGCAAAGTGGATAGAGAGAAGCTCAGAATTAAGAACTTCTCTTCAAACAAGTGTATTGCCTATTGGGTCCATAAATATTGGTCTGTCTCGACATCGTGCATTGCTTTTCAAGGTCAGTATCATCTTTTCATTAGAGACTGCCTGAGGTTGTTGTTGCTGCAGCAATCTTGTATATCTTAAGTGGGGCTGCTTGTAATAGCTATATTCATAATTTTTGTTCACCTGAATCTAGGTGTTGGCTGATACCATAAAGTTACCTTGTCGACTGGTGAAAGGTAGTCATTACACTGGCATCGAGGATGATGCTGTCAACATAATAAAGTTGAAGGATGAAAGGTTGTGGGCTTTCCTTGCTGTGTTTTTTTTTATATATATCTATTATCTCATTATTTATCTTTTCTGTGACTGTCCTTTTTAGTTTAAATTATGTGATCAACTCTTTCTGTCTTTTGTATTGAAGTCATTCTTTGAAAAGAAACTTCAAACTGGCTATTGGTGACCCACCTGTAGTCCATGCTGACTTAGGATCCTGTTTAGAAGTAAAATGGTGGAAGAAATAACCAGAGCAAAAGAAACTCATTATCGTAAAACTGATAAAGATCTCAAGGAAAGTGGAACATTACAAAACATTCATTCAATGTCTAAGAAGAGCTCATGGAATCTGCTATTTTTTGTTGACCGGTCATTAGTTGCTCTGTTAAGCAGGAACAGAGCTCAGGCTTAGGTAATAAACATTTGAAATAATGCAAAACATGCTTGCATAGAGTAAGAGAATGGAGTTATTTGTCTCTTGATTGTACAGATCAAGTATGATCCACAATGTAAAGGCTTGGATGCCTATTTGAAAGGTCATGGAAAAGTACATGCCCTCATTAATGCGCATGCAATCCTCATTGTTTGGTCCTTTCAGGCCACCACAACTAATCCTCATTTATGCTAATTGTTGGCTGCAACTTATTGTTTTCTTTGTTTCATCTTCTTTTGTGGCCATTTCTGTTTCTAAAGACGGAGTTTTGCTTCCTTGTGGTTACATAACATAAAATCCAGATGGTCAAATCTAAGCAATATCTTATGCACATATTTTGTAGGAGACACTGGAGCTATTCTTTGATATTCTTGATGAACTTGTACAAATGCTTACCTGCATCTCTGTGCCCTGCTTCTGTATGGTAGAGGAAACACATTTTGTTTGTTTCACTTGTAACTATATTTTTTCTGCCTTCAGAGAGTTTTTGGTCGATCTCATGGCAGCTCCCGGAACACTGATACCAGCTGATGTCCCAAGTGCAAGAGACAGTACCTTTAAGATCCCTGCTCTTCGCTCCTCTAATGACACTGGAGTTGTTTTCACTAGACCAAATCCATTACCTGGTGAGGGCACTAGTCAGAGCTCTTCAGTGGATGGTATTTCACCTTTCAATAGTAGATTAAATTCTGAAAATGCAGAATCCCTACCTTTTTTCTCTGGTTCAAGTGGTGACGCCGGTGTTGGTTCTTCTGGAGTAGCTAATAAAGCTGCTCCAACTAATCAGCTTGGTAATATATCTTCCACAGCCATTGGGACTTCTGTATACAAGGGGAGTCGTGGGGCCCATGCAGTTGGTGATGGTGTGCGGATGAATGTTAATGTAGTTCCATACGGTCCTAATAGCCCAGAGGATTCTAAAAACCTTTTTTCAGATCTTAATCCATTCCAGATCAAGGGAACTGGGAAAAGTTTCATGCACCACAAACCTGCAGAAAATAAAATTAATGAGTTTCCAGGACGGAAAAATAGCCCTGTTCCTGGTGCACCTGCACCATTGGTTTGGAAGAATCGATATGCTTACAATGAGGTGCCTAGAAGAAAAGAGAATGAACTTGTGGAGGGCCTCTATCCAAGAATTAATCGGGAACCAAATAATTATAATCAGTCGTTAGCTTCCACCAGTTCTTCTGAAAAAGTTTATCCACAGGGTTTCAAGTCATCTAGTAATTTTAATCCATCCAATAAAGAAAGTGACACCAGGAATTATGCAAGCAGTGTCAGTTCAGCATTGTCATCAGATCCTAGTCAATGCTACAGCTTTCCTTCTGTTGAGGAAGCAAACTCAAATTTTAAAGAAAATAAACTCTGGGATGCAAAGAATTTGCAAAATGACTCGGAATCCATGGCTAAAGAACATGAAGACAATGAAATTGCTTTCCATGACCGTAGAAAGTGCACATATGACAGATTTATGGGGACCAATCTAAAGTTGAAGGATCCAGAGAGGTCAAGTGCATCAGTTGATCCGATCTCTCACAGGGTTGATCAAATAATGGATGATGTGGATGTAGGTGATGAAATTTGCTGGGAAGATTTGGTAATTGGTGAAAGGATTGGACTAGGTAATGTAAATGGCTTGTCAGATTTTGTATTAGAATTGATATTGAATTCACTATTGCTGAGTTGCTTCTACATAAATGTGTGCATACATGCAAGTGTGTGTGAGCATGCACACTCACACACAACATGCAATATGACATATATGCATCTCATTAACTTCAACATAAAACACTCTTTAGAATCTTTTTCCTTGTTCTCATGAAAATTTGCTTTTCCTGCTATTTGTTTGATAACTTCTTTTGAAATCGAAAAATAGTATAGCCTTAATTTTGTTGTGGTGGTCAAAAACTCTCTGCTTTCCTTTTCCTTTGTGTCTTATGCTGTCAAAATTACGAGGATTAATGTCTGAAGACAGTCTCTCTCGTATGTTTCTGGTGAATAGGTTCATATGGAGAGGTCTATCATGCTGATTGGAATGGCACGGTGAGCTTGGCTCTCCTTCATTTACTTGTTTCTGCTTTTGTATTTTGTTGTTATAGCTCAATTTTGATTTGCTAGGAATGTGGAAAATCTGTCTCATTTTTCTCTTGATATTCTGGCTTTATCTTAATCAATTGATGTCTAAATTTGATTTTTACTCTTTCCAATTGTTCTCTTTTTACATTATTTCAAGTGGTTTGCCTTTGGGAATTTATAGTGAAAGATAACTAGAGATAGATGTAGCACCAGCAAAGTTAGTCTAATTTGGAAAATCCACTTTCTCTTGAAACTGAAACACGTGTCTTGCATTAATCTGGACATGTGGTTACAGAAGAACGCTCTGCATGACATTTAAGCATAGTCATTAATTGTTCTGTTGTACTAATTACTAGCATTAGTGCTTGTTTGCTGAATTCTCGGGCTGAATTTTGGAATTACGGAGGGAGATATAGACTTGTAATTTCTAATCTTCTAGTGGGTGGATTGTTGTTAAATCACAGGAGGTTGCTGTGAAGAAGTTCTTAGACCAAGATTTCTCAGGTGCTGCCTTGGATGAATTCAAAAGAGAAGTAAGAAACAATTCAGCCTTCCTAATATTCATTTAATAAAATCTATTTCCTCTCTTTGAAAGAAAATAAATTTGGCATTTTATTGTTACCATTTAGCTTCACGAAACCAAAAGATACAAAACATAAACTGACATGGTGAATAGCTTGGTCATGCCATGTGTTGCCATGCATGTGGCTACAAACTTCTCTTGTTAGTAGCATCACCCTGTTGGCTTCTACCTAAAGTTCTTGGATTCAACAGCTCTTGATAATCGTTCATTTTCTGCTCGTGTCATCAAGATCCTCAGAAATATGTGACCTATAAAAATTGATTTAGGGTAATTTAAGTTGTCATTTGGTGCATGTACAAATCTAAAGGAATCTGGGTGTGTCAGAGATCATGTTCTGTTTTTCTTCAGTTCTAAATAATTGACCAATCTTTGATTTCTGCTCTGTATTGTAAGGTGCGAATAATGCGTAGATTACGTCATCCAAATGTTGTTCTTTTTATGGGTGCTGTTACCCGTCCTCCAAACCTTTCTATCATCACAGAGTTTCTTCCAAGGTATATAATTCTGAGCCTCATTTTGTTGTCTCAGCTTAATGAGATAAACTTTCTTTAAGCAACAGCAAAGACCAGCTATCTTTGTGATTTCACTTATGTGTGGGGTATTGATACTTGGTCTTCAGCTGACAATTTTTTGAATGATATTTTGGCTTGCTAGAGGAAGCTTATACCGGATTCTTCATCGTCCTCAATGTCAAATTGATGAGAAGCGTAGAATAAGGATGGCTCTCGATGTGGTATGTGATTATCAGCCCTTTGTTCTTTTGAATTTGTACTTTATACCCTTGAGTCTGATTTCAAATTCCTCCTTGCACAACAGGCAAGGGGCATGAATTGCTTGCATGCCAGCATACCAACAATAGTTCACCGGGATTTGAAATCACCAAATCTTTTGGTTGATAAAAACTGGACTGTCAAGGTATGGAACAGTGCCACTATGGAACTTTATTCACACCTTCCTTTTGTTCATTGTTCCAAGTTTTTTTTTTTTCTCATTGTAATTATTACTGCAGGACATGCATACATTTATTTGTTTTTCTGTCAACTAGGTATAATCTACTTTGTTGGTATCAGAGACATTTTTTAGTTATACAATGACAAAGTTCTTTCAGCTTATTTATCCTTTGGTGGCTACTGGTACAAGTTTAAAAAATGGGGGTGAATTGTTAAGAGTAATTATTACTGATTTTTGTTTACCCAGCCGAGTTCCTTGCAGCTTGTAATGGTCAAAAAGTCCAAGGAGATGGTTTAAATGTCGAGTCTGTGTTTTCTTCAATAATTTGATTTTCTATAAGAGACTATATGTGACAGGGTACTCTATAGTATACAAATCAAGAAGAAGCAAATAATAGTCGGCTGTTAGAATTGGTTTTTGGTGCTGTTTTTGACAGATTGTATTGTTTCACTGGCAGGTTTGTGATTTTGGGCTCTCACGCTTGAAGCATAACACCTTTCTGTCATCCAAATCAACTGCAGGAACGGTAAGGATCTGATCTTTCATCCAACAATCAGGGGAAAAATAAAGAAGCTTTTGTGGCTACAGGGAGTATATGCATTGTTTGTCTTTTATTTCTGATTGAGTTGTCTTTAATGTGTTAGCCTGAGTGGATGGCACCTGAAGTTCTCCGTAATGAACCCTCTAATGAGAAGTGAGTTGATGAATTTTCGTCTTACCATTTTCAGATTTACTTTAATTCACTTGCACTTCCATCTGTCACATCTATGTAATTGCACATACAATCATTAATTTCATTTATGCTATGTGGATTCCCCTTCGTAGTTGGGAATCCCAATTGTTAGTTACAGTATTGGTCATTATGATAAAACTAGCTTTAGAATGACTATGAAAATGGAAAGCAGTTCTGTCATCTGTTGTTTTGGAGAAGGGATTTCACTGGTGCTAGCATCGTGTATAAATTTATTGGATAACCCTAATAAATAGGTAATTTGTGTCTTCTGTTGAGTGAACACAGGTGTGATGTATATAGCTTTGGAATCATTCTTTGGGAACTCGCAACGATAAGATTGCCCTGGAGTGGGATGAACCCAATGCAAGTTGTAGGTGCAGTTGGTTTCCAGAACCGCCGCCTTGAAATCCCCAAGGAAGTTGATCCCTTAGTTGCAAGGATAATTTGGGAATGTTGGCAGACGTAAGTTGAAAAGAAAATTCTGTAAAATTGGTTCCTAGTATCCCCCCCCTACTAATACAAATCCAGACACTGATGGCTCTCTTTGCTGTGTTATTCTCCAGCGATCCAAACTTGCGTCCTTCATTTGCACAGCTCGCAGTTGCCCTCAAGCCTTTGCAGCGGCTGGTCATCCCTTCACATCTGGACCAGCCTAGCCCACCTCTGCAACAAGAGATTGCAGTAAATTCTACACCCTGAGATGTCTCAATTTTGAAATTGTGAATATGTAGACATTCTGTTATTGGTCTTTGGTGAGGTCCTATTGTGTGACATTCCAAAAACGGGATAACAAGGAGAAAAGAATAGGAAAAAAAAGTGTAGACAGCGTTTTGTGTAAGTAATGTATGCGCGTAAGCTCCTGCTGCCACATAATTATAGCAGCACTTCTTTGTACAGATGGGTTTCCATGAACGCGCATTAAGGAATTGAAACCATGTAACACGTGTTGAACGACACACTTCAATCTATCTAGGGTTCTCCATTTGTTCTCGTTTTTTTTTTTTTTTTCCTATCAAATTTGCTATGTGAAATCTTTGGTTTTTTCTTCTCTCACTATTCCTATTATCTCACAGGTACAATAGAGAGCTTTTTCACACCTAGGAAAATCCCCGAATTGGATGGCAAAATAACGTGTTAGTGTGAGCTTATATATGCATGCGATATATATTTTGGAAGCTTGTGCTTTATTGGGCCTCTGAATCTAAAATGTTAGATCTGCACGAGGAGTTGATCTGTACGTGTCTTTGATTCTAATTTCTATAATATTTTTTAGGATCTTCTGCTACCTAAATGTGCTTGGAAAACCACTTTTGTCTTTTTCGAAAACTGAATTCCCAAGCTTCATGTTAATCCACAGAAGCCTTGTTTACATATATTGTAGTTTCTCGATGTGGGATACTTAAAGTTGAGATCTCAACAACGCGTCATTGCAATTTGTATCCCCTACGCCCATACTTTCTCTTAGTCCTTTGAGTTTTATACCCCAATTAGGCATGCGTGTCCAAAGTTGACGGAGCAGAAGTTATTTGATTATATGCTAGAGAATTAATATCTTGAACCCGTGAAGGTTTTAAATCATTTCCATCCCAAGTATTTGTACCCAAAAATGAACTTCGAAGGTTGATTTTGTAAGTGTTAGGGCAGAATTTCCCGGAGCTCAGCATCGAGCCCTTGAGTCACTTGACCAATGCATCATTGCCCATTATTGTCACAGTTGTTAATGGTCTGACTAGGGATGTTGGAAGAGATTTGAGAGGAACAAAAAGACAAGAACAATAGAATCTACTTTTAGTTGAAGAGGAAATACCAACTCATATTTGACCGCAACAAGGATTGATTTACAGCAGATGACAAGGTCATAAAACTCATGCAGCAACAGCAGAACGCCATACCTTATGTTGCTTTTTATGTCACACAGTACTTGCAGTTGCATAGCTAAGGACTCTGGATACATATTTTGTTGAACAGTTCTCTCTAAGTACTTCACTCTGGAGCAGTTGGTGACAGTTGACACTGCTAACCTTTTAGCAGTGTCAATATTTTCAAGGCTTTTACTATGCTAGTAAGAGATGGATTTTGAAACTAAGAAATTGTTCTCATGGGGATGGAATCAAAAGAGCAAGAAAAATGCATAAGAACAAGCAAATTAGGGCATATTTCATAAAGTCCAGATTCTATTCCCAAACAAATCTCATACCGCATTGAAAAAGCCCTCTTTCTAGAGAGAGTAAACCTGGGCTCTGTTAATCCCTCTAAATGAGAGATGAAAGGATATTGAAGGAGAAAGAGACAGGGAAAAAGACGCAAGTAGAGGAAAGAACCTAAAATTAGGGCTCAAGAATAAAGCCCACCATCATCATATTATTTAGAAACGATAATAAATTTTTTAAATTAAATTCTAGTCGCACTTTCATTATAGAATATCTGCGCCTCGTAATTTATACGGTACTACTAGTATTAAAATTCGCGACTAAGGGATAACCTTCAAACTAGATTTGTTGGGGCTCTCATTCTGACGAAGAGAACCCTCCAAAAATAAGCGTATGCCGCTATCTGCGGCGCGCACACGGTATTCTTTAGTAAAAGGCGAAAGAATAGTTCGCTCTGTGCGCACCGCGCGGCTGCGTGAGATATACATGCTGTTTGCTTTTCTTTTTATAAGCACTTGATGGAAGCTCAGTTCCTTTGTTTTCGATGTGGGATATAACCCTACCAAATACAAATCAGCGACAAGACCCTTCTGTTACTTTTCTTGCTACTGGTTCCAAGTGATGAAGCTATAGAAACTGCTTTCTTTGAAAGAAGGTGTGCTGACATGGACTACATCAACAAACATGCATAGAACTGAATAAAAGCTGAGTTAGGTAACAGAAGGCATGCGAAAGAACAATGAGCTTAGGTGTAGTGCAACAAAGCACCATAGTTAAAACTGACAAGCTCCATAAGGAAATCTAAAATAAACTGAAAACACCAAATAAACTTTCACCATTAATTTCTTCAGTGAAAAAAAAATATCGACTACTTACCTTGATGAATTATCTTCTTCCGTGTTTACCTTTTTTGGATCCATGATCATGCAGTGTAACTAGTATTCTGTGCTGTTCCTCAATCTTTGTGTTCTGTCTTCTAAATGTATTTACAGTTATATCCTGCATATTGGCCGGGCACAGAAAAATAGAAAGCCAAAGCAACAACATTTGCCATCCACTTTCGTTACAAGGGATACCATGCAGGGAAAAAACATAATTGAGGAAGTTAAAAAGTACCCGTACTTTTATTATGTATGTACATAAGAGCTTGATTCAATTAATTTGATTATGCTTTCGGTCTACTCTATCACCTCTATGCTCTCAATTAGAACTGAAACTAAACTATACTTGCCTTCTTTATACACTTAATTTCTGAAATAAATTTCTATCCTTTCAAATAAGTATGAGATTTGTCATCACTCTAGCATAGATTTATAGAATTGAGATATCGTATAAAATGAAACATACTTAAGTGCATGAAATACAGAAAAAATCAATCATCACCACAACCAAATGGAGGAAAGAAATTAATTATAGCAGAACAGACCAGAGCTTTTTAAATGGGAAAAGCAAGCAGTTAGTGTGGGGAAATAATGCATAAAACTGCAGATAACCAGCAATGGTAACCATTGACGGAAGAGTGGCATTCTGGTTTGTAATTGAAAATAAAACTTCACCACTAGCTACAGATAACAAAAAATGCCAACAAGTCTCCTCAAGGGGTGGTGGACCAGAGAAAGCAACTTCTCTAAGGAGCGTCAATCAGATGCACATGTATGCACTAGAAACTAGAGATATCATCATGAAAGAGAAATTTAGTTCATACAGTGATTTATCATAAGAAGAGTAATTTATTCAGACAAAATTAAGTCTGTAGAGTGGCGTAATTAAAGTTGGTTAAGATTTCTAAACCTAAAGGTTATTCGGTGTGGTTTTTTCTCATGGAAGAAAAAGCAAACACAGAAAAATCTTTAATGTAATAGAATTATGAGCAGAAAAGAAAAGTATGAAAGTATACAAACAGTCACAATGCATGCGTGAAATGTTGGCAAATAAATCAACATCAACTTATATTTCATCTTGTAAATTGGTATTCTAAGTAAGAATCATTTCCAACAGAGAACCTTCTGAGAATGCAAGCAGATTCAGGAATGGAATATTTATTAACACGGCCTATGCATCTGCAATAAAAGATGCTAGCATAACTGCAGACATTCACCGATAAGATAAAAACTAAGAACTGCTAATAGTTGACTCTCCCTCTCTCATATGACTAGTGCTAAAAAGCTCTGAATTAGAAACTGGGATCGTGCATGTATACCCAAATAAAATCCAATTAAATCACCACACTATCAGTTTGTATTTGAAATACTCCGGCGCAAAGTGTTCACCATTCTCCATTTCATAAACCAAATTGACCTCTCTATTACCAATTTGTGTGATCATAGCAACAGAGTCAGTTGAATTGATAGAGCTATAAAGCACAATCAGTGGTGCCTAATTTGCACTCATATCAGATATGACAAGCATTAAATTTCTCACATCTGCTCACTACCAAGAAGACAACAGCCTGTGCCTCAATCAATGATTATTAGCTCCCCTCATCCACAAACATTCTCCCAAAACAACCTGAACATTTATTCTTCAATCAAAGCAAACACTATAGGATGAGTTCATTTATGACAGGTAATCCAGCATCATATCAAAAAGAAATAAGACTACAAGCGACCAGTTCATCTAATATTTATTCAAAGTGCACATCTGCAGACATTGGATGTCTCTGACATTCACACACTGCTGTCCACTGAAAAGAGAGCGACTACTAACATACATATGAAACTCAAAAGAGAAACAGGATGATAGCAAATCCATTTTATTTCCTAGTCTCAGATTTAAGACAGTTAATGTCCATGGCCATCATCATGGTCATTGACATCAGCAGAGGAAGAACCCCTGGCAGTGCTACTCACAGAAGGATTGATGACTCCAGCGATATTCGCAAAGGTGGATGAGATTGGATTTTCATTGTCTGCAGAAATCTTCTCAATTTGCTTCAATATGTTTTCCTTAATTTCTTCCAAGGACTTCCGTAGCATTTCCAACTCGTGCACGTTGAGTTCATTAATTGGCGCACCAAACAAAGACTCGCTACGGGCCACCTTCTCCAGCTCCTCAAGTTCCTTCCCTCGCCGCTTTTCAGCATTCAATTCTTTGAGGGTATCAAAATACTGTTTGTTAAGCTTATCCAGAGTGGCCTTGTGTTCAGCCAAGTGCTTGTCAAAAGCTGTGCTCCCAGGGTCAGCTAGCTTTTTCATAGCTGCCTCAACACAGAGATGACAAAGAGAGGAATGGCTATCACCACGGGACAACATAATAAGCAGAGTATCAACAACACACAAGGTTTGAACTTCACTGACAGCCTTGGAGGCACTAGATCGGCACTTCAGAAATTTATACACAATGGAGAGTGGTTTTCCTTCAATGGGATTGAGAAATGGTGAGGAGAATCACATTGATTTATAGGCGTGTGGCCCCCATCTAGCACACAACCATGCTATTTTGTAAATGGTAACCTCAATATCCTTCCATATATTTTCTCAGCAGTTACGGAAAAACGAGTAAATCTTATCATTATAGCAGTACACAGAATGGAAATTTGTAATTAAAGAATACCCTAAAATTGCACGGCGAAAGTATTCAAGTGTTAGTAATTTGAATAGAAATGGGGCTAAAATCCAATGAGCCTACTAAAGTAAACAACAAAAGGAAAGTTCACGGATAAAGGAACAGCTTAGAACTTATCTTGTTTGGCGTCAGCAAGATAAGTTTTTCATAAATCAAGGTTATCCCAAACTGGCCCAACTCATCCTAGAACTTAAAATTATGCATCTATATTCAGTGAATCTCTATTCTAAGCAGTCAAACATGAAAAATCCCTAAATGAAGAAGATTACTACAACGAGCTTAAACTTATCTCGTTTGGCGTCAGCAAGATAAGTTTTTCATAAATCAAGGTTATCCCAGACTGGCCCAACTCATCCTAGAACTTAAAATTATGCATCTATATTCAGTAAATCTCTATTCTAAGCAGTCAAACATGAAAAATCCCTAAATGAAGAAGATTACTACAACGAGTTTAAAAATTTGTAAGCAAGTGAAACTGTGAAGAGTTGGATAATAGTTCTGGCCTCAATTAATGCCATTTAATTGCTCTGTTATTTCGAGTAAAATTAAACATGGAGAAATATAGTAGCTGTCTTTATGTTATAGTATAAATTTATTTCATATTTCTTTTCAATTATTGAGTGCTTGCACTTGAATTGCACAAGCCCCGGTCATTTGAAAATTTTCCAACATAAGAACTGTAAAAAATTTCCCCATGGGAAGGTACCAGATGACACCAGCATTTATAAGTTCATGTTATTTTCAACACCGAGAATAGTTTATCTTTTAAACTATTAGAACTGCAAGGATAATAGGATTTTTTCTCCTCATATACTTTCAAATTGATAGCACATAAACTCAAACAAATAGTGTTCATTGAAATGCAATCACAATCTCGTAGAACCATCGTATTAAATTTCATTTCATCCCTTTTGTAAAACTAAAATTCTAATACTACTGATAGAGTCAAAGATGAAGCATCTCTACTAGCTTTTAATTATAGACAGATGTCATGGTCATTTATGATTATTTTTCAAGCTTGAAGCGCACATAATCGAAATAACAAAAGAAGGCACATGTTGGAGTTTTGAGAAATGAAAAATCCCAATCCAACTTTGTAGCTCTTGCGATGATTTTACCGTTGGTATACATTATAAAAGAAACTAGTGATTATATCCGACGCTTAGATTGTTAATAACATACACATAGAACAAGAAAAGGAGCATCATGGATCAAGTTTACAGCACAAAAACATTCAAATAGCAACACGTTAAGGTTCTGTGAGTAACTTGTGTCAAGTCATGGAAGAAAATACCTTGTCAGCCTAATAGTTTCTCCAAATGATTTCTGCAAAGTACAAAAACTCCATAAGAAATCAGAAACAATGACTTGATAAGTATCTTTTACCAATGTGCTTCAATTGTTTGAAATTAACGTACGAACTCATCAAGCAGAACGACTTCTCGCTGTGTGTCTAGTAGCTTTGATCCCATACAACATGGATTCTACCTCCACATTCCCATCATATCAATTCTAGCAGATGGGTTCAGAAGTTCCCAATATTAGCATTTCCAAAATCAATGACATATCAAGCCAGCCAATCAAAAAGAAAGAAAGATAAGATGTTGATTGAAAATCAAACATCGACCCAACAAAGAGAAAAGGGAAAGAAATCAAGGGTTAGCATGCTTCTCGTATAACCCCTGTCAAATGACAAATACTATTAAAATTATCATTGAAGATAATATTCCAAAACTATTCACCTCTCTCTTTCCTTCCAAAAATAACTCTATCTCTTCCAAAACTCCCCCATCTTCTAACTCCACTTTTTTTAACACCATTGTTTTCTTCGACTAAACCAGCTCCTGTAATTCTCTGGTTCTTGGGAAAACACACGAGTAGAAATCCGAGGGTTAAACAGGTTCTAACTTGCAATGCTTTGTTTGGTCTAGGAGTGCCTCCACTAGTTGTTATTGCTGGAGTGGCTGCTTTGGTTTTTGAGCCCAAGAAATTGCCTGAAGTGGGAAAGAATATTGGCAAGATTCCAACAAGTTGGTGGTTCCTTCTGGCTCCCTTTTGATGTTCAAGTAAAAGATAGAAAGTTTTGAATTTTATTACTATGTTGTTTAGTATCTCGGTAGAGAACATGACTGGAGATTTAGATTTAATTTGTTTTTATGTTTTAAAAATATTTTAATAAAAATTTTAATTTTATTTATTTAAATTAAGTTTTTCTTATTGCTAATGTTATAAATATTTTTTTTAAATAAAAATATATGTTATTTTAATATATTTAAAAACAAATATTTTAAAAATCTACTACAATGGTCTCAAATATTTTTTTAATGTAATTGAACCAAATAAGAATCCAATTAAATAAAAAGAACAAAAGGAAGATGAAAGATTGTTAGCAATATTATGGTTGATTTGTTTTTGGGTGTTTAGAAGCGTTAGAAGTTAGAAATTTGGTTGTAATTATTTTTTAAAATATTTTTGTGTTAAAATATATTAAAATAATATTTTTTATATTTTTAAAAATTATTTTTAAAATCAATGCATCAAAATTATTCAAAACATAAAAAAAAATTATAAAAAAAATTAATTTTTTTAGAAATACAGTTTGCACTGTATTCCCAAATATTCTAATTAATATTGGTTTGGTTTGAATGAAAACTCATTAATTTTTATTGAAATATTTCTAGAATTTTTTTTGCTTAACATTTTAAAAGATTTTGATTAAAAAGGTTTTTTTTTAGCAAATACAAGTTTTTTCAGTTCTTTTTTCAACAAATTTAATAAACAATTTGTATGAGATGAGTCTATTGATACCTTCTTTAAAATGCCTCTATTCTATGTCATTTTAAATAAATATAAAAGGTACTTACAATAAAAACAATTACTATAATAAAAATAATTTTTAAATTAAAAGTAAAACAGTCAAAATTGTTAATTCTATTGAATTTTTTAGAAATTTCAAACAGTATAATTAAATTAAATTTTATAGTTATTGTATTGTTGTGGAAAAACATGCAGCAATTATTAATAAATATTATAATAAAAAATAAATTATAAAAAAATATAAAATTTAACGTAGTTCAATGATATACTTACATCTACATGAATGAGAGTTTTTATTTTTTATTATATCAAAATAAAATTATATGTTTATAGTAGATTCTAAATTATTCAAAAAAAACCTAACCAACCAAAGAATCCTAACTATCGAAAGAGTATCAATAAATTTTTCTTGATACTATTTTATCATACCGCAGGGACATCATTTCTATAAACCACAAACTATAATAAGTATTCAGTTCTGTAATTTAATATTTTATAGATTGATGATCTACACATTTTCAATACAGTTTTATAATATTATTAAACTCTCATTATCATAATCTAATAAAATTTCTAATTAAATAATTAAACAAAAATCTTAATTAACTATTCTAACACAAATTTTTTTTTCCATGAATTTCTACCTACAAATTATAGCTAATATCTAACACCATCACTGAGCAAAAAACTTATCAAACACCTTTGAATGTATCTTTGTTTTTTGAGTTTCCATCCATGGTGCTTCCATTGAGAGAACCAAGCATGGCATCCCTGGTTTCAAGAACAACAACAACGAATGAGGAGATGATAATGAAGCTTCTGAATCATCGCAACAAAAGTATTGATTCTGGTCGAAAGATTTCTTTCACTGGTAGCAAGTCTGACTCAAAATAGGATCGAGGAAAGAAATTTTGAGATGCTAAGATCAGAGAATAAGTTACCCAAAAAGAGGAACATAGGAGCAGCCAAGCTTGCCCTTAAAAATAATGGTCTTGCTTATCCTTGTTACTCTGATTCTGCCAAGGCTGCAAGGAAATATGCCCATACTACGGATGGAGTCAAAGAAGCCTCGCCATTATCACCCTGGAACTGTTGCTTTCCATGAAATTCTGCCCCTGAAATCCTAAAGTACGCCAAGAGCACTGGGCGTTTGATCCGCAAGTTGCCATTTCAATGCCTTGTTCGTGAAATCGCACAAGGCTTCAAGGCTAATTCAAGGTTCAAGAGCCATGCTATGCTTGCCCCTTTTGATCCTACCGAGAAGAAGAAGAAGAGGAAGAAGAAGTTACGCGGGAAGGCATCCCTATGATAAATCTACAACCTTGGGGACAAGGATCGTCTTGAAGGGGAAGGGTTTGAAGAGAACCAAGGATTTTCATATTGCAATGGAATCCAAGTTCAAATTAGAAATAGAAGATGGCAAGATTATTTATGGAATTTTGATATCTGATGAGAACCACCACACACTATCTATATGAGTCCCTCTCTCCGCCAAGTGGGAAAAAAAATGAGAAAAAAAAATGTTAAAAGTTAATGTAAAAGGGTTATATATATATATATATATAAACCAATATTGAACAAAAAAAATAAATAAATAAAAAATCTCACTCAATGTTGAGTTTGCTCGGGTTAACCTGTCAAACTTGTAGGTTAAATTATGAGATCAGGATAACTTGACAAAAAATAAAATAAAACAAATCATTATGTTAAGCTAACGCAAAAGTGTTTTTTTTTAATAAAAAAACAATGTTGAATAATAAAAATATAAGCAAAAGAAATCCCTATCTTTTAAGCCTGTGGGCCGTGACCATAGTTTTGAAATCCGGCCTGGCCCGACGGGTCAACTCGGGGCTGGAACCGGGTCGGGTTAAAAAAAATGAATGAAGAAAAAACCCGGTGTGACCCGGCAACCCGGTTGACCCGGCAAAACCCAGTCAAGACCTAGCCACAAACTCGTTGACTTTTATTTTTTTTGTTTCTTTTACTAAAACGATGTTATTTTGATTTAAAAAAAAAAATTGACCAGGTCAAAACCTGGAACTCGGCCCTTGGACCGGGCTGGGTCTTAAAACTATGCTCGTGACACAAGTAATTTGACCAAAAGCAACTACAATAAAAAAAACATTGAAGCTCAATCAATAGCAAATCAAATTGAAGGATGAAATTGATAAAACAAAACCTAACATACAAAGGGATTAAAAAATAGTAATTATAAGCACACAAAAAAAACTTGAGTCTATCCAGGTTAACTTGCCAAACTTGTAAATTAGGTTACGAGATTAGAATAACTCGACAGAAAAGAAAATTAAGAAAATCATGAAACCCGATTTAAAAAAAAAATTATGCCGACACTTGATAACTTGTAAAACCCATGCTCAAAGCCATTTGATTTGAAGCACCAAATATAAAAAAACCACGAAGGTCATTTTTCAACAAACAAAATATTGAATAATAAAAATAAAAATAAAAAAACAATTCAATAACACAAAAGGACTCCAAATAAAAAAAAAAGTAACTAAAAGGAAAGAAAAAGGAAAGAAAAAAAAAAGAAAAAAAAAAAGGGCGGGTCTACCTAAATTACCCTGCTAAACCCATAGGCCATCTTGTGAGGTCGGGCTAACCTTATAAAAAAGTTATATAAACTCAATGTTTAGTAATGAGAGAGATTGAAAAAGAAAATAAGTCCATAAAAAAATAGAAACTTGTGTTAGCTCATAAAACTCATAACCTGGATCATTTAATTAGAAGTATCAAACTTGGAAAAACCATGTATCTCAAACCTTAAAAAATCAAATGTCAATAGATGAAATTAAAAAAAAAATCAATCACAAATATATATATATATATATATATAAAATATCAATTCAAAGAATGAGGATCAAATTTGAAAGAAAAAAAAAACAAATAAGAAGATGAATAATTTTGAATTGAAAGGCTAAATTGAAAATAAAAAACAATTTTACAAAAGAATTAAAAGAAGAAACCATCCAAAAATGAGGATCAAATTTTGAAAAAAAAACAAATTAAATATTTTAATTAAATGATGGAATTGAAAACAATTGAAAGTTTATAAAAAAGAAAGGAGAAGAATAAGAAGAAAAAAACAACTAGAACCAAATATAAAAAAGCAAAAATCTAGATTGAAGAATAACATTGAAAAATAAAACAAAAACTTAAAAAAAGATCAAGAACAAAAATAACAAATCATGAGAATAAAGATTGATATTTAAATATGCCCAACTAAGAGGATTATCTGAAATTTTTATTGCCAGACATGAATTTCGATAGAAAAGAGAGAAAAGAAAGCAAAAAAAAAACTCTGACAACAATCCGTTTAGAAAAATTAAACATGCACTGCTGTTAGATAAAGACGACATCACAAGGAATCGAATAATATGACCAAATATAATTTTTCATCATCATATGTCACTATACACGTCGTCTAAGCATGACAGAACCCTTTCACATGTTTCCACGTTATTGGCACACACTTGATAGATTCTGAAAATTAATAATTTTTAATTGATGCAAAATATTAATTTACCTCTCTACTAATTTGTTTACAACACATAAGCCCAACATGAAAGGAAAAAAAAAAAAAAAAACCCAAACAAGCCTATTTTTTATCTATTTCAAGGGTAAGTTAGTAGTTAAATTATACAAAACAATTAAAATCTAAAAACTAAAAACTTGTGTACTTCACTATTCTATTTCAAGGGAACCAATTATGTGATTCTTGCTTTTAAGGAAAGTAAATTTCACTATTCTAAAATATATAAAGAACTTTATACCCCAAATGAAAACATTAATGAAAAATGAATCACGCAAAAATATTTATTTTACCCTTAAGCTTAGCCTTATAAGTTGATTTGGTGAAGGACAAAAATGTCAAATCATTATTATAATTCATAGTATTCTGTATCTATAACTATAATATTTCTCTCGCATCCTGTATATTTAACAAAGTTATTTGATCTGAACTTTTTAAATTTTAATTATTACATCTGTAGTTAATATACTCTTACTACATTGCGGATTGTTATATTGCATATAGAATTTAAAGTTAATTTTAAATAAAAGACAAGAAAGCACCAGGATTATGGATATGTATTTTGTTATCATGAGATTTATTAACTAGAAATGGAAAGATAATGTTTGTGTCTAATACAATGAATTAAAAAATATTAATTGATAAATTAAGAAAAATCATGAATGCTAATTAGACTAAAATGGGAATTTAATTTTCCTAATAAAACGTTTATTCTTATATAGTACGTACAATGCAAATACAACTTATTTATCTTAAACCTAATAGGAAAAAAATAAAGATAAATTATAATAATCTCTTAGAAGTATGACATTACAAAAATCATCCAAAAGATTTATTTCTATTTAAAAAATAGTTAAAATAAATAATTTAAAAAGTAAGAGAAAGGATATTAACTAAAAAATAAATTAAAAAAACTAATAATAATAATAATAATAAATAAATAAATAAATAAATAAGCTAGGTGCTGCATGGTCATGCTCAAAACCTATATTTGTTACTTGATTTTGTGATAATTAAAATAAATATTCATAACAATTCGGTTATTTATACTCTCCTTAAAACAGTATAGTTTTTGGTCCGATTTTTTTTTTATCAATGTTTTTCTCTTTATGATGGAAAGATTTTTTTTATAAAAAGAAAATTATCTAAAAAAAAAAAAACTTAAGATAGGTTCAATAAAAACAAAATAATAATAATCATGCCCTTAATATTTTTTACATGACTGCATGAAAAAATAAAAGAATAATTAATTTATGATAAATTAAAAAAATGACAATAAAAATAGAAAAAAAATATGTTATAATCACTTAATATTCCTCAATTTTTTTAAAATTCATATATAATTATTCATAAAATAATTGCTAATATTATCATGAAAACTATAATCTTATTTAAAAATTATGGAATAACTATGTAATTATTTTAAAATATCATCTTAATAATTTTATTTGAAGAAATTCTAAATAAAGAAAATAAAAGGTGTTGGCCGAAATTCCTTTTAGAAAAATAAGTCAAGCGTAGCTATGCCTAGAAGGACAAGCTAAGGCAGCACGCTTGGATATATACTTTTAAAAAATAAAATTGGCTGAACAACTCCTTATTTGTTTTTTTTTTTTAATATGATGGATAACGTGTTATATGTCTGATGTGTCATCCACTAGTTTATTTTGTAATTACTAGAGATTATAAAAAATTAGGATCTGAATTTTTAGATTTAAAAAAAACAATTTTCATTTTCATATAAGAATACCATTGAAATCTTAATATATCTCTTTTTAACCCAAAAACACTATCTATTCACCTTAAAAATAAAAAATCAAACAAAATATAAAAAATTCACCAAGCCTCATTTTATTTTTTCCGAAGTGTTTGAAGGAAACAACCATTTACATTAAACTATATTTTTTAAGTACTTGTTTAGGAAAGTTTTCAAATTATTTTTTAAAATATTTTTTTATCCAAACAAATATTAAAATAATATTTTTTTTTATTTTTTAAAATTTTATTTTTAACATTAACACGTCAAAATAATTCATAAAACAAAAAAAATAACTTAAAACTAAAAATATTCAAATAAAATCCAAAAAATTCATTGAGTCCTGATATTTTTTTTTCATCCACCTACATTAAACGCTACTCTATAAAAGGAACGTACCAATATTAGCCTTTATTGTGCCAAAATTTAGCCAATCAAACTCATTTTCTCTCTCCTTTCCTTTTTTTCTATCAACTTTAAATATATTATCTCTCAACATTTAGGGTTGAACACATGAAAAAAAATAAAATTAGATCCGAAACATAAAATCCTTGAATAACAAGTACTATTTTATGAAAAAATTATAAATTAAAAGATTAAATTAAAGTTTTTCATGCTTCTTGAACAATACAGATAAAAAACAAGTTTTTTTATTTATATTAATTTTAATCTTTATTTTTTTAATTTTTTAATTTTTTTTAACAATAACTTAAATTTTTTTTAAAAATTGATTTTTCATTTAATTTCAAAATATTATCTAATACCTCACATATAAAAAGAGCATACAAATAAAAAACAAATCCATCTATTTATCACCTTCTTCTTTTTTTCTTATCTTTATTTTTTTTAATATTTTTTTTAGTTTTCCCCTTTTTTTCATTACAATCTGTTTTGAAAAAAAATATATATATTTTTTATACTTTGAGTATTTATTATTCTACACTTGATTTATTTATATATATATTTTTATTATTCTTTTATAATTTCTTTTCTTTATACCTTTTTTTAAAATTATTATACAAAAATTAAAAAAAATAATATTTCACAGTTACAACAATGTTTCATTTTTCTACTACATTAAAAATTAACTTAAAATCTTATATATTTTTATTAATACATATAATCTTTATTATATTTTATTACTCATCCATCTTCTCTTGCCTATTATGCAGAACAAGCAACTCCTACTTGATAATTGAAATCAAACACTCCAAAATATTTTGGTAATTCTACAGTTCTTGGAAATCGGCCTGGAAAGTGAAAACTATACAACCATTGGAAACCAAACAAGTGAAATAAACCCAAGAAATAAAAGAATGAGATTTCATGTTATAGAGTTGTGTTTCTTGGGAAAATATATAATATATTGAAATGAAGAGAGCCGAAACTTAATCATTGAGCATTGTAGACATAAGATCCCATCAAGCCATAACAGTACCAGAATCATAAACTCAAGCAACTTCATCTAATTTTACATTAGGAAAAAAAAAAAAAAAAACCTTCTCTTCTCAATGAGGGTTGAATTGCCTTAGCTGCTTCTTGCGAATGTGTAGCATCATATCAGCACAGATGATTGTAGTTCAAAACAAAACTTCAAACGGATGCATGCAGCTCTGGAAAATCTCAAATCAGCCATGGTGATGGCAACCAAGTAGCTTCCACAACTGCTACATATGTTTGAAATCTGCTCTCTGGATATATCACTCTCTCTGGTAAGCAATTCAATCCACAGTAAAACACCAGCTTTATAAACCAAGTCAAACAAATCAGCTCCAGCATACCCTGGTGTGGACATGGCTAATTGCACAAGATCAAGAGCATCAGGTGCACACTTTCATGTAATTCTTTATTAAGATCAGTACAGGAAAGAATGTTAGGTACAAATTCAAAATCAAAATACCTAAATTTATACAAGAAATGAGACAAATTATCAAAGAAATAATGTATACACAGACAGATTCAAATCAAATACAGTATGATGTCAGCTCTAGTGCTAGAAGTGGTCACAGTGAAGTCGCTGGAACGTGAGTAATTACTCATCAAATCTGAAAATATTAGTGCAATAACTTGGAAGTGGTCCAAAAACCTAACTATTTTGAATAAAGACAATACATTGCAGCTGCACTTGATAGGAAAATTTCTCTACCTTAAGAGCTTCGACGCATAAATCGACTTATGATTTCATCATTGGATTCCAGATCCAGTAACATCTGAAATGTAGACGAATCTGCAGAGAATCCTCTACCAACCATTTCTTCAATTAGTCGTACTGCATTTGATGGGTCACCGTTTCGAAGAAATCCTTGGATTGCAACGTTATAAGTGCAACTATTCGGCAAGCAGCCATTAACTACCATTTTCCTAAACAACTCACATGCTTCATTTGATAGTCCTCCTTTCAAAAGTCCACTGATCATGACAGTATATGTAACCACAGTA
The DNA here is from genome assembly GCA_033617975.1 of Populus alba x Populus glandulosa. Lineage (NCBI taxonomy): Eukaryota > Viridiplantae > Streptophyta > Magnoliopsida > Malpighiales > Salicaceae > Populus > Populus alba x Populus glandulosa. Next base: position 2,144,864 of record CM066155.1, on the reverse strand, counting down.
GGTTGTATTCCTTTAACAAAAAGATTGGAGAACAGTTCCCTTGCAGCTTCAAGCTTGCCAAAATTGCACATCCCTTGAATAAGGATATTATAAATGCAAATATGCGGTTCTATCTTGCTCTCCTGCATTGCCTTGAGCAGTTCGAATGCCTCATCCAAATGTCCATGTTTGCATAAGCCATCTAGCAAAATCGAATAAGTAATCGAATCTGGAAGCAGGCCATAAGAACACATCTCCTTAAAAAGCTTCTGTGCAACCTGAGGTCTCCCTGCTTGGCATAAACCTTGCATAAGAGTACTGTAAGTGACAGTATCGGGGGTCAAATCTCTGTCATACATTTCAGAAAGGAGTGTTTTCGCCTCATCCAGCCTTCTACTCTTACAGTGCCCATTGATTAGTATGTTGTAAACTCGAACACTAGGTGCAAAACCCTTGCCAACCATGATGTCGAACAATTTTTGGGCTTCATCCATTTGGCTTTGTAAACAGTATCCGTCCATCAAAGCACTGTAAGTGTAAGCATCTGGTTCTACACCGTTTTCAGTCATAATTTCAAAGACACGCCAAGCTTCTAAAATCATCCCTTCTTTGCAGAGTCCATCAACCAAAATAGTGAATGTCACCGTATTTGGCATAACATTCCTTCCAATCATTTGTTTGAACAAGCTTATTGCTTCATTCAACTGACCCAAATTGCAAAAACCGTGCAGAATTGAGCTGAAGGTAACAACATTTGGTGGAATGCCCTGATCCACCATTTCAGAAAAGAAATCCATGGCTTCAATGACTCGTCTATCTTTACAAAGGCTATCTATGACTGTATTATATGCCACCACGTCTGGCTTACAACCTTTTTCTTCCATCTTCTTGAGCAACTGAAGTGCATTGGTCGTGTGGCCGATTTTGCATAAACCTTTAATTATAGTACTATAAGTAATCAAACTAGGTGCAAAACCCATCTTTCCCATCTCATCAAATAATTTTACAGCATCGATGATTTTGGCCTTAGAGCAAAGGCCGTTAAGGAGGGTGCCGAAAGTGACATGAGTAGGTTGAAGACCAAGTTTGAACATTTTACCCAGAGCAGAGAAAGCAAAGTGAACATGATCACGGTTGGAGTGGCAGAGGCAGTTAATCAAAATGGTAAGAGTATAAACATTAGGTCTGATATTTGACAAATCCATTTGTTTGCAGAGGGAAATTACAGTAGAGTAATGTTTCTTTTTCACAAGGGACCCTAATAACTTGTTAAAGACCACCACGGGTGGCAATGGACGAATGCTAAGCAACTGATTGAAAGAAGCAACGGCATCGGCAACACTATGAAGATTGTTATAGTTACTACAAAACCCACCATTTGTTATGGAGGGAGGGCTAATATTGGTGGTAGAAGCTGTAGAAGTAGTGAAGTGCTGGTGAATGAAGAACAAGAAAGAAGGGAATTTAGGAAAAGTACCCGTTTCCATTTGTCGTTGTTGAAGAAGCTGAAAAGCACAAGAAGCAGAAGCTGCGAATGTGCTTTTCCGCATCATCATGTTCGAAAGCGAAAGCGAAAGCAGAAGAAAAAGCTGCTGTCTCCTAGTGTTCTTTATAAAGAAGGTGAAAGCAAACCTAAGTAGCCAATCTCTCACTCTCGCAAATCCAGACTTCCGTTCAGTCTTTCTCTCGTCTTTAGTAATGAAGGGATAAACCAGAAGGAACCCAGTGGACCTGTTTTCTAAATCCATGTAGATGACACTAAAAACTATTTGTATCACTGATTTTTTTTTTATTTCATCATTTTACACACTGGATTTATTATTTGAAATGGATAATTTGATGATAAATTGATACGTGATATAATAAAATAAAATTTTATTTTATTAAATAAAAATAATTAAGACTTTAGAGCATAGTTTTTAAACCCGGACCGGACCGGCGGGTCGACCCGAGACCCGGCCGACCCGGGCATGGAACCGATCCGGGTGGAGGCCAAAACCTACTTGGGAATTGGCCCGGTCAAACCCGGTCGACCCGGCCAAACCCGGGTGAGACCCGGCCACTTTTTTTACTCTCCCTGTCATTAAACGACGCCGTTTAATGACTCTAAAAACATACAATCGCACCGAAGAGCGAAGACAGACGAAGAACAAAGACCTAATCTGTCTCGCCCGAATTGAACGAAGCAGAAGAAGAACGAAGCAATTAACCATTGATCTCTGCGAAAAAGGTTTGAATCTCCTTCTTTCACTCTCTGTTTTGTTTATTCTTTGCCGTTTTCTCATTTCTGGGTTCTGGCATCAATTTCAGTTTCAAGTTCATACTTCTGTGTTTCTTCACTTGCTGTGATTCAAGTTCATACTTCTGGGTTCTTCAATCGATTTCGCAGAAGAAGAAACCTCAGCCCTCAGGTATGTTTCTCCAACCCGATTGCTGCTATAGTGTCTGTATTTTCTTCATCAATTCAATTCGTTTGTGTTGTTTGTTTGCATGATGAACTGTTACCATGATTTTGTTTGATGAACTCTCTGTCGATTCATTGTTCGTTCATTTGTTTGATGCTAAGTACAACTGTTACATAATCATTCAACCGTTGCATGGTTTCTTCTTTCAAGGCTCACTGAAACAGCTTGGTAGTTCTTAATAAGTACAATTTTCATCGAAAAGTATAGTTGGATCAAGGAAGAATATCTCAGCTTTGTTAGATTTCACTAGATGATAGTCTTGCCCAGATATTTCCTTCTTTTGAACCATCCTGGCATGATTTCTATGTTTATTTTCTTTATGATTTTGAGCAACAGTCTCTGTTTCTATGCAAACAAACAACACAGTCTCTGTTTCTATGCAAAACCATTAGCTCTGCTCACATATTGACAAAACCAAACAATGAGCATCAGTATCGGAATATCCTTTGTTTCTTTTAATACTGAACTGTAGCAGTTGGTGTGGAAGATTGATGTATCTTAGCAGTTGGTTGGATGTTATAATTATCTGCCCATACTCACCGAATGTTATGGGTGAATTTGTGGTTCAATTTTGCATGTTTTATGAACTTAATTATTCGAGGTTTGTTTGTGTTGTTTTTGTAATTAGTGATTAACGAAGAGGAATTTTAGAGAAATAAAGGCGTCTAATTTGTTCATTTGACAAGTTTGTTTGTTCGGTTAGGCTATTATAACTGTTTCAGAGTTGAATATCAATTTTTATATAGGTTTTTTTGGGTTGATCCGGGTCAACCCGGGTCAACCCACCTGACCCGTGATCTAGAAGGTCGACCGGGTCAATGACTGGATCGGGTTTCAAAACTATGCTTTAGAGACCAAGTTTGGTATTGAAATAAATAAGTAGGTTTTCTTTATTTATTTTTTTTTTTTTATAACATTCATAAGTCTAACAAGTCTGATATTATAGACTCACACATGCCTAGCTTTCCTTTTGTTTTGGAGCAGGAGCTGGCCCATCTAGGCCCATGAGTCTAGATTCTTTGAGGGTTTTTTTTTTTAATTAGATCTTTTTAAGATAAAATAATAATAATTTTATTTAGAGTATTATTTCATTAAATACTATTTGGTTTTGGTTTTTTTTAATACGATTATGAATTTTTAATATAAAATTAGCGAGCACTCTTTTATACGACCCTTCATGTTTTTTTTTCTTAAAGTTTAATCAAAATTTATTATAATAAGATAGATAAAATTATATTTAAAATGCTATTTCATTGGGTATTGTTCGATTTGACATTTATTCTCAAATAAAATTCTAGGTTTTTCTTATAATGTTAGCAATAATCTCTTATATTATAAGAGGCGAGAAAAGGCAAAAAAAAACCTGCCATAAACCTCCATGGACATGATTAAATGCCACCTCCAGAAGTTCCTGAAGATTCAGCAACATCTTCCAATCTGAACGATGACATGCATGGTAGGTTGCCTTTAACCAAATGCATGTTCCTAGTGAAGCTTGCATTAATTTCCAGCAAGAACAAGTCTGGAAATCAAACAAGTTCACATTTAAGTCATTGAACAGAAAGATTATACATAGAGATACAAAAATAAGGTAAAAGTTTACAACTAGCAAGATTCATTTGCAATGCCATTTTATTATCACCAACATTCAGATACTGACAACTGTATTCCCTTTGAAACTGCTACTTTCCATTTTTCCAATCTGATAGTCTTAAGCACTTGTAATAAATAAAATATTATCAGTATATAAACAATTAATGGATCATCTATTCGTATTTGAGAAATCACTCATCAAAGCTGAAAATATGAGTGCAGTAACTTGAAAGGGGTACAAAAACCTAACTATTTTGAAGAAAGCCAATACATGGAAACTGCACTTGATAGGAAAATTTCACTTCATTTTTCTACCTTGAGAGTTTCCATGCAGATATCGTCTTATGATTTCATCATAAGATTCCAGATCCAATAACATCTGAAATGTAGATGAATCTGCAGAGAGCCCTCTACCTGCCATCTCTTCGATTAGTTGTACTGCATTTAATGTGTCACCGTTTCGAAGAAATCCTTGGATTATAAGGTTGTGAGTGCAACTATTCAGCAAATAGCCATCAACTGCCATCTTTCTAAACAACTCACATGCTTCATTTGATAGTCCTTCTTTCAAAAGTCCACTGATCATGACATTATATGTAACCACATCAGGTTGTATCCCTTTAACAAAGAGATTGGAGAACAGTTCCCTTGCAGCTTCAAGCTTGCCAAAATTGCACATCCCTCGAATAAGGATAGTATAAATGAAAATATCAGGTTCTATCCTTCTCTCCTGCATTGCCTTGAGAACTTTGAATGCCTCATCCAGAAGGCCATGTTTGCATAAGCCATCTAGCACAATGGAGTAAGTCATCAAATTCGGAAGCAGGCCATACGAACACATCTCCTTAAAAAGCTCCTGTGCATCCTGAGGTCTCCCTACATGGCAAAAACCTTTCATAAGAGTGTTATAAGTGACAGTATCAGGAGTCAATGCTTTCTGAGACATTTCAGTAAGGAGTCCTTTTGCCTCATCAATCCCTCCACTCTTACAGTGCCCCTTGATCAATATGTTATAACTTCGAACACTAGGTGCGCAACCCTTTCTAACCATGATGTTGAACAATTTTTGGGCCTCATCCATTTGGCTTCTTAAACAGTATCCATCCATCAAAGCATTGTAAGTGTAAACATTTGGTTCTACACCCTTTTCAGTCATCCTTTCAAAAACACACCGAGCTTCTGAAATCATCCCTTCTTTGCAGAGTCCATCAACCAAAATAGTGAATGTCACTGTGTTTGGCATAACATTCCTTTCAACCATTTGATTGAACAAGCTTGTTGCTTCATTCAATCGACCCAAATTGCAAAAGCCGTGCAGAATCGAGCTGTAAGTAACAACATTTGGTGGAATGCCCCGATCAAACATTTCAAATAGAAATTCAGTGGCTTGGTTTACGCTTTTATCCTTGCAAAGGCTATCTATGATAGTATTATATGTCGCCACTGCTGGCGTACAACCTTTTTCTTCCATCTTCTTGATCAAATGAAGAGCCCTGGTCGTGTTGCCGGTTTTGCATAAACCATTAATTATAGTGCTATAAGTAATCACATCAGGTTCATACCCCATCTTTAGCATCTCAACAAACATTTTTTCTGCATCTGTGATTTTGGCCTTAGATAAAAGGCCGTTAAATAGGGTATTGAAAGTGACAGTAGTAGGGGGAAGACCAAGTTTGAACATTTTACCAAAAGCAGAGAAAGCAAAATGAAAATGATCATGGCTGGAGTGGCAGAAGCAGTTAATCAAAATGGTAAGAGTATAAACGTCAGGTCTGATATTTGACAAATCCATTTGTTTGCAGAGAGAAATTACAGTTGAGTAATGTTTCTTTTTGACAAGGGACCCTAATAACTGGTTAAATTCCACAACGGGTGGCATTGGACGAATGCTAAGCAACTCATTGAAAGAAGCAACGGCATCGGCAACACTATGAAGAGTGCTATAATTATTACAAAACCCACCATTGTTTCTCGAGGAAGGACTAATTTTGGTGGTAGAAGCTGTAGAAGTAGTGATTTGCTGGTGAGTGAAGAATAAGAAAGAAGGGAATTTAGGAAAAACACCGATTTCCATTTGTCGTTGTTGAAGCTCAAAGAGAGAAGCAGAAGCTGTAAAGGTGGTTTTCCGCATCATCATTTGCAAAGCAGAAGCTGAGCCCAACAAAACCTGCTCCCAGTCTCACTCTAGTAAGAAAGTTAGCGGTTGTCACTGAGACTGGAACACGCAGGCTGAGGGGCTTCTCATTTAGGGTTTTCCAAATTGCGCTCATCATCAAACCCAAGGTACCATTTCATTTTAGGAATTCGGATTGCTTGCCTCGGCGCCGGGCCGGTTTTTTTTTTTTAACGATATTTAAATGCTAAATTAAGATAAAAAATTATATAAAAAATCATTTATTATAAATCTGTAATTTTGATAATCAGAGGAAAGCTAATTTCTGATATTTTACTAAACTTGCATTTTAGATTATGAAATTTGAATACCATGGTAAAAAAATAAAAAAAATCATGAAGATTTTTTAAAAAATAATTTATGCTAACTTTTTAAATTTGTAACCTCATTTATTAAACCTAAGTCATTTAATCGGAAAAAAAACATGGAGTCTAATTCTTAATCAATACAATATTAAAGATTGAAATTGAAAAAAAAAATTCAATTTAAAAAAAAAAAAATTTTTTAAAAATAAAATTAAAATAATAAAGATTAAAATTAAAAAATATATTTTTTTTTATTTGATTAGAGCGCAAAATTAAAATTAAAAATAAATTTAACAAAAAGTCCAAAAAATATCAAGAGAATGAGCATAAAAAATGACACAAAAATAAAAATAATGTTCCGATGGAAGAGTGAAATTGAAAAGAAATTAAAAATCAGAACAATAAGAACTAAATTGAAAGATATAATACTATCAATTTAAATTGAATAATGAAATTAAAAGCTAATAAAAATTTTATAAAAGAACAAAGAAAAGATAGAAATAAAAAAAAATAAAAATCAAATTGAAAAATATAATATATGGTAGATTGAAAGATAAGATTGAAAACAAATAAAACTCCAAGGTCAAGAATAAAATTAAAAATTATAGTTGAAATATCAACAACAAAAACAACCAAATTTGTACTTTTTAAGGGAGGAAAGAGAAAAAATAAATTCTAACAACACTATTAAAAGATATTTTTGGATATTAAAAGGCACGTATCTTTATAATTACAATTTGAGTGTATGAACATCTTTATTTTTTTTATTTGGCTAAATATAAAAATGCTCTTGATTTGACTTTGTAATTATAAAAAAGCTATCATGAGAAGCCAAAAATGCTCCTTAACCTTAGGCTTAATTTTTATTTATTTCAAGGGTATTTTTTATAGTTTTCCCATATATTTTAACTATTTATTATTTATTATATTTGGTTAAATATTAAAATATCCTTCAATTTAAATTATAATAACAAAAAACCCATCATGAGAAATATAAAAACAGTTTTTAATGCTAGGTTTAATTTGTTTACTTTCAAAAATATTTTGGCTATTTTATGGTGCAGTGCAATTAATTCGAGAAAAGTCTTATTTATCACTAGTCAATTTAAAAATAACATATAAGTTATGTGAAAATACTTATATGCCCTTGAAAACCAGTGAAGAGTTAAAAGAGTTATTACAATATTGCAGTCTAAATGTCTTTACAGCTATAATGTTTTTCAAATGCTAATTAGCTCTTTCTAATTTAGAAAGGTGTTTTCGTTCTCACAATATATTTTTGTGTACAAAAACCTAACTATTTTGATGAAAACTACACTTGATAGGAAAGATTTTACTTCATTTTTCTACCTTGAGAGCTTCCACGCATAAATAGACTTATGATTTCATCCCTCGATTCCAGATCCGATAACATCTGAAATGTAGACGAATCTGCAGAGAATCCTCTACCAACCATCTCTTCGATTAGTCGTCCTGCATTTGATGTGTCGCCGTTTCGAAGAAATCCTTGGATTATAACGTTGTAAGTGCAACAATTCGGCAAGCAGCCATGAACAGCCATTTCTCTAAACAACTCACATGCTTCACTTGATTGTCCTCCTTTCAAAAGTCCACTGATCATGACAGTATATGTAACCACATCAGGTTGTATTCCTTTAACAAAAAGATTGGAGAACAGTTCCCTTGCAGCTTCAAGCTTGCCAAAATTGCACATCCCTTGAATAAGGATGGTATAAATGAAAATATTAGGTTCTATCTTGCTCTCCTGCATTGCCTTGAGCAGTTCGAATGCCTCATCCAAATGGCCTTGTTTGCATAAGCCATCTAGCACAATGGAGTAAGTCATCAAATCTGGAAGCAGGCCATAAGAACACATCTCCTCAAGAAGCTTCTGTGCATCCTGAGGTCTCCCATCTTGGCAAAAACCTTTCATAAGAGTACTGTAAGTGACAGTATCAGGAGTCAATGCTTTATGAGACATTTCAGCAAGGAGTCCCTTTGCCTCATCAATCCTTCCACTCTTACAGTGCCCCTTGATCAATATGTTATAACTTTGAACACTAGGTGCGCAACCCTGGCGATCCATGATGTTGAACAATTTTTGGGCCTCATCCATTTGGCTCTGCGAACAGTATCCATCCATCAAAGCATTGTAAGTGTTAACATTTGGTACCACACCCTTTTCAATCATCGTTTCAGAAACACACCGAGCTTCTAAAATCATCCCTTCTTTAGAAAGTCCATCAATCAAGATATTGAATGTCACTGTATCTGGCATAACATTCCTTTCAACCATTTGCTTGAACAAGCTTGTTGCTTCATTTGATCGACCCAAATTGCATAAACCGTGCAGAATCGAGCTGTAAGTAACAACATTTGGTGAAATGCCCCGATTGACCATTTCAGACAGGAATTCCATGGCTTCAGTTATGAGTTTATCTTTGCAAAGGCTATCTATGATTGTACTATATACCACCACATTTGGCATACAACCTCTTTCTTCCATCTTCTTGAGCAACTGGATTGCCATGGTCGTGCTGCCCATTTTGCACAAACCATTAATTATAGTACTATAAGTAATCACATCAGGTTCATCCCCCATCTTTACCATCTCATCAAACAATATTACAGCATCAATGATTTTGGCCTTAGAGCAAAGGCCGTTAAGTAGGGTACTGAAAGTGACATGAGTAGGTCGAAGACCAAGTTTGAACATGTTACCCAAAACAGAGAAAGCAAAATGAAAATGATCATGGTTGGAGTGGCAGAAGCAGTTAATCAAGATGGTAAGAGTATACACATCAGGTCTGATATTTGACAAATCCATTTGTTTGCAGAGAGAAATTACAGTTGAGTAATGTTTCTTTTTCACGAGGGACCCTAATAACTTGTTAAATTCCACAACGGGTGGCATTGGACACATGCTAAGCAACTCATTGAAAGAAGCAACGGCATCGGCAACACTATGAAGAGTGCTATAATTATTACAAAACCCACCACTGTTTCTCGAGGAAGGACTAATTTTGGTGGTAGAAGCAGTAGAAGTAGTGATGTGCTGGTGAGTGAAGAATAAGAAAAAAGGAAGTTTAGGAAAATTACCGATTTCCATTTGTCGTTGTTGAAGCTCAAAGAGAGAAGCAGAAGCTGTAAAGGTGCTTCTCCGCATCATCATCATTTGCAAAGCAGGGGCTGAACCCAAACCTGCTCCAGTCTTTCTCTCTTGCCGGTTCTCGGTTCTCACAGGGACTGAAACACACTTATGAACAAGTAGAGGGGCTTCTCCTTTTAGGGTTTTCAAGAATGGGGCTCATGATTAAGACCCAACGGACCATTTCTTTTTGAAGCTCAACAAGTCTCACACCTTTTCGTTCTCACTTGTTTTTTTTTTCCTCCACCGTGCCATGAGATGATTCTCAAAACTCTTTTTTATTTAATTTTATTTCTATTAAAATAAATATTAAAAAGCATTTAATAAATGTATTTATTCAATCATAACTATGTCTTCTTATTTATAAATTTATTTTCTATTTAAAGTGGACATATAAAAATCTATTAGGATTTGTAAAGAAGATTTCAACCAAGAAACAAAGAATAATGTCTTGATTATATTTATCGTTAGACTTTATGAAAAAAAAAAATGAGAATGAAGTTCCTAAAAATTCAAATGATTTAAATTAAAAAGGAAAATGTATTTTTTACACAAAACTCCCTTTTATCTTTCCATTAATCTTTATTATTTTGACAAGCAATGCTTTTTTTATTATTATAAGCTTTGTTTTTTATATAAAAACTTATAATGATATGTAATAGTTATTTAATACAAAATGGGATAACATAAAATATTTGATAAAGTTATTTAATATGCATATAGAATAGGGAAAAAAGATAGTGCTTGTCCTGTTTCATGTACAAATTATTATTTCACCTAAACAATTCATAGAACAATCTAAAAATACTAAAAAAATATATTAATTTTTTTAAATTAAATATTAACATAAAAAAAAAAGGTTATACCTCAATTCCAAAAGAATACCCCCTAAATCCTCAAAAGCAGTACAACGCCTGATGGAGCAGCATGTCTGGTTAAAAGTTGCTCTTCTTTATTTATTCAATGGCAATCTCATTTGTAAAAGGTGCAATTACAAGCAGCCAATTTCGGTTTAACAACCTGTCCGGAGAACATACTGCTAATGGCAAACAAAATTAGGAGCTCAATCTAGGCGAACTCCTCTGGCTAGTAAAAAATGAATCAAAATTTGGGACTGCAAATCTTTTCTCCGATCTTTCAAGAACTAACTGACCATATCGGCCGCATGCTTTGAGTGCACCTCTTCCATTTGACCATCCGATCTCCTCATTCCTTTCCACAGCACCTTCACAGTAAATACAAGGAGCTAGTCAGATTTCACGAACAAAAAAGGCAGATTAGTGCTGAACTTCTTGTATAGGGATCCACGATAAAAGAAGGAACAGTCGAGTCCAGATAGTGTTGTCAACCTGTTTCTGGTAGGACCAGGCTAATGGAAGAAATAAGTCACACGCACCACAAAAAAAGAGAAAAACACACGGTTTGGGTAAATACAGAAGGGAAACATGATTCCCTGAGAGTATGAAACAGCAAAGGCCTGCCAACCTCTGACTATTGTCTAACACTTGCAGTCTAATATATCTAAGACCTACATAAAACAATAACAGACAAGGTGACATGAACAGGAAATCCAAATAATGATCTGACAGATAGCTGCATGAGCTTGCTGGGATGCAAATAACTGTAGAATCTCCGGTACCTTCTGAGTTCACTCTTATAATGCAATGTTTTGGTTGATGGAAGGCTCTAAACAAAAGATTCTAGAAATACAATCATTTTCTGAAAGAAATCTGAAGGATAAAGAGTACCGTTTGTATTTCTTCTTGGAACCACATGGACAGAGTGCATTTTTGCTGATCTGCCCACTCTTAGCCAAATTAGACCGAGCAAGATCCAATGGTGTGGATCCCATCAACTTCTGGACCTAGAAACAGAGATAACAATCGATGATACATCTTCCTAACATTCCACTTCTAGAGAGTAATTGAAAAGAAAAAAGAACAGTTGCTATATTGCTCCACTACAGATCCGAGAAATAAAAATGGAACTAAACAATTGACTAAATCAAACACTTCATGTGGAAAAGAAGACTGGATTGATAAATAACAAAGCATATAGGATCATTTGGCTTAAAATCCAGAACAAAGTTCAGCACACAAGCCCATAACGTGACTATGCAGATTTTTCCACTTTTTTTCTGAAGAATAGCCCAACTATGAAAAATGTTCAATACCAGCAAAGGTATGTATGGAGCTACGACTTCTGCTTTGAACAGGTTCAAATCACATGACTATAAAGATACAGAGTGGTCCTGAAAGACAGAAAATTCATTTGTCTTCCCAAATTTTGTAAAACTGAGACAAAAAAAGAATTGATATCAGGGCCTTCTTCTGACATTAACTAACCCCGGACCCAGTAACATCTTACACATAGAATGACTTCTAACAGAGGATTTGATTCCTGATTTACTGGTTTGGTTTTCCCATCATAGTGAATGAAAAACCACCCTCATTCAGCAATCCATATTCGTAATCTTTCACAAAAACATGAAGCAGAAGTGTAGAAACTCTTTAAAAAGAGTAATAAATAGAATAAAATGCAAGCAACAGTACCTCAGCCATGTTCTTCGGCATTGGTTTCCCTTCTTCCTTTAATTTTTGCATCTTATTCTGTGCTTCTTTAGCCCATATAAACTTAGAAAGTGTACTCTCAACATCTGCTATTGTGCAATTACAGTGCTTCGCTGCTTCTTGTTTTTGACTTGTTTGGAGGTTCTACAAACAATGAAACTAAAATCATAATCAAACAGCCTACCCAGATGCCATGAAAAAGTAACACAAGATTAAATAAATTAAGAACCAAGAAGGGAACCAACCTTGCAAGCAGCATTCAATACACACAAAAATTCTATACATGACCAAAGTTATCAGGGATGTGTATATATATATATATATAGGCAATGAAAGGCAAAATATGAGCAAATAAAAGAGATATTAGAGAATTAAAAAAAAAAAAAAAAGAGGTGCATCATATGGTACAATCAACTTTGCTGGCTCATGATATTCAGCACTAGAAGATTTGAACCCAACACCACAAAACAATTTACTGAGATTATTCACAAATGTCTTGGGAGGCTAATGGCACATTACACATGAATGCATACATTGAAAGATGATTAAATAATTTAACCAGCAATCTAACCAGAACCCATCAAATAACAGAAGATTAGGAAAAATACGAACAAACAAGGGAACCAGTCTTGCAGGAAACAAAAAATGCATGCAAAAATTCTATACATGACTGAAGTTTAATGCAAGAAAGTACTACAGCCATTAGAAGAGCTGTTAGAAAATAAAAAACAAGAGGTGTATCATGGAGTTAATCACAGGATGCAATCAACTTGCTGGCTCATGAATATTCAGCACCAGAAGATTCGAACCCCCCACCAGAAAATACTTTGCTGCGAGATAGTGAAATTATAATTGTAAGGTCAGAACTATAAGGTAGTGTTGAAAAGTCTTGCTTGCAAATGGCACCTTCAAAAAAAATCACATAAAGATGATCCCCTTCATTTGGTGTCCAGCCTTGATTTTACTAAAATTACCCATCAAAGTATCCCCTAACCCAAAATATTAATAAACCAGATTGCATATTTGCTTCATACTTTTCCAACTCATCATTTGAATGACAGAAGATACTCTACTATTAGTAAAGAGCAATACCACAGCAATTTTGCAGTTAAGGGACAAAGTTAATAAGTAGATCCAAGCCGTGCGTGACAGTACATAAGAAAGGCAGCTATAAAGGGACAAACCAACCTCTCCAGTGGGATCAAGTGCACCTAGATATCGAATTATTGCTTCTTGCTTTTCAAAGGCACTAGAAAAGGTCGCTTCACTGCTTCTACCAACGACGAATTGCTTTAGCGATCCAACCCTCCTCGCATTCTTCATCCCATCTGCGAAGCCTAAAATCAAAAAAAAAAATCAAAACTAACAAAAATAGCTTTCATTTTAATAGCACCCAAGCTATTCATCTATTTGAAACACACCCTCAGACACAGAAGTTACACTTCAAGTTTTTCACTTTCAGTCTCAAAACACAAAAGGGAGTTCTAAAAAACGAAAATTAAATCAAATCAAACACTTAAAACCATAAAATTTGCTGATTACTGGATTGAGAACTAACGTGACAGGCAGTGACGCAAGACTTACTGAGTAACGTGAATGACTCTGGGGTGTCTTCAGTTTCTGCCTTTTTTCCAGTGAAGACACCTTTGATGGAGTCCATCCATGAACTCACTGGCGCAGTGGAGGAAATCAAGCGTTGCTGTGACGTAATGAGGTGACTGTCAATGTGAGAATAGCTTAGGGAGCACAAGGAGAGAAATTTAGGGTTTTTCTGGGAAATGTTGAACAGAATCCTTGGAGAATTCATTGTTTTGTGGATTGGAAATGAATTTTAGAGTTTTTTTCTTTCTATTTCTGTGTCTGTGTTTTTGGAATTAGGGTTTAATGGATGCTTTTTTACAGGAGGGTGGATTTAGGCATGGTGATTAATTGAATCAACAAATCTTGTAAAACGACGTCGATTTGTTGGATTCTGAAGAGGATAGTAATTAAACCTGGCCTAGCACTAAATTTGAATCATTCTATATATATATATATATATGAACCGCGCTTCATTATGGTTTTTTTTTTATTTTGACAAAAAATTATATATGTAGATTTTTTTTAATATATTTTCAGAATTAAAAAAATAAGTGAAAATAAAAAAAATGCATGTGTATATATAATTAAATAAATAAAATCATAAATAATAACTAACAGTAAAAAATAAAAATTAAGAGATAAGGATAAATCAAAATATTTAATATCACAAGTTAGAATATTCATCCAATTGTGTTTGCTAAATTTATTTATTAAAGTATTTTTTTTATTAAAACAAACAATAATAAAAATAAAAATGTAATTAAATTGATTGAATAAAATAAAAGGAATAAAATACTATGCAAGACTATACATATTAGAAATATCATTCGAAAATAATTTTTTTTTATTTTAAAAAATAAACTTAACTTAGAATAAAAAAATTATAAATAAATAAGAAATTGTTAGATAAAAGAATTAGAAAAATGGTTTCTAGATAAGAAAGATTATTGAAATCAACAAGTTCATGTTTTCTAGGGCTAACTGACAATTATAAATGGAGAGCCGAATTAGTTATGTTTTAAGTTAGCACAAGGATTTTGTCAAGATATAATATATGATGTAATTAGGATATAAATAAACAAAGAAAGATAGAAATAAAATATTATATAATAATTACGTGTGGCTAATTATTTAGATTATCATTAGGAAATTTAAATGATGAAGTTATACGTAACATATTGCTAATTCAGTTAGAAATCAAAATGAAAAATTAAATATAATGGTGATTTTTTTTATTATTATTAAGTATGTTAAAATAATTTTGATCAATGAGATAATTGATTTGTAGGGATGCCTTGACAGTTGTGATACTAACCCAAGCCAGAAAAAGGAGCTTATAACATAACAGGTAGATGCCTAGTATTTATAAAATTGTTACGCTGTGTTAATGTTGTTATCATGAAATTTATTTATTTGTTCTGATATTATTAAGTAAGTAATTAAATGAATGATGGAAGGAAATGAAGTACATAAGAGAAATATTTGACTAGCTTTTAATTAAAAATTATGGGTGAGATTTTATTTTAAAGGTTTTTTTTAGGATTATTGTTGTTATTATCATCATTAAAATTTATATTGTTTAAGAATATGGTTATAGTTATTTTTTAAAGTATTTTTTATTCAGAAATATATCAACATAATATTTTTTTATTTTTTTAAAAATAATTTTTAATATTAATGCATCAAAATGATCTAAAAATATAAAAAATATATTAATTTAAAATAAAAAAATAAAAAAAATTAATTTTTTTAAAATTATTTTTAAAATAAAAAAATAATCAATGCAAAACACAAAAACAATGTACTGTATATAGTATTTGAATTCCAATTCCCCAAAACGACACAACTTGCTTGTGAAGGACTCGAACTCGAACTCATCCGTGTTTCTTATTCCTAAAACGACACAGGTCACACATTGAACTCTACAGAAAGAAAAAAATAATAATTTCATTTTCATCCAGCATCAAGCAAGAAGCAGAGAGAAGAGCGGAGCAGGAAGAGAATGGCACTGTCAACAGTAACATATTCACCAACACAAAAAGGAATAGTAATTTCAATTCCCACGTTAGTCCTTTCTGTTTCTGTAGGAGCAATAATGCTGTTCTTTCTCTTATCTTCGCTCTCTACATGTTCATGCCCTTCTTCTTTGCAAAGCTTTAATGATAATAACAATGGTCAGGGTGGGCTTGGGGAGGTTGATAAAAAAGAGAGAATATCTGCAACACAAGAGGATATTAAATGGATTAAGGATCAGATCCAAGCTAATGGCTTACATATGCAAGATAATGTTCTTCGTAAAGGGATTAATCCCCGTACTAGAGCTCAACAATTACAAGATCTCATTCAGTAAGTAACTCTCTTTTATTGTTTTATATGGTTTTTTTGAGTTCTGGGTTTTCTTTGTTTTGAATGGTTGTGTATTGGGTGTCGAAGAAGTTTGGATTTTGGGGATTTTGGGTGGTTTTTTTGGATGATGCTGTATTGTTTGGTGGAAAAGATGGAATTTCTAAGGATGTTATATGTGTTAATGTGTTTGGGCTGTGGTACCAAATTGGGTAATTTGAGGTGCACATTTTTAATAAGGAAAGGTGTTCATTTTTTTTTAAACCTGTTTAATCTTGCAAAATCACAACCATGTGTGTTTGTGTGCGTGATTTCGTGAGTGAGTTTTTCTTCCTGGGGTTTGGACATTTTGTCGGTGCTCCATTGCTATCCTGCAAATGTTATTGTCAATATCTCTGCACTTGATCCATGTTTGATAGAATGGAGTGAGAGGCAATTAATGTATTGGAAGGAGATGACGGTATTCTGGCGAAATGCAGTGTCATGGAAAGAAGTAATAATCATTTGAGAACATACACAGGAACACATTTGATTTGATTTGATTTGATTTTGGGAGTTGAGTTTTTCTTCACGCACACTCTAAGTGCAATGTCATAACTTCTAGTAGTTAATGTTACCGGTTTCTCTTATATTGGTTGTCCCTAAAAAATTGAGCATGTCTTTGTATGTTTCTGCATGTACACTCAAACTTAGAAATTGGTATTTTGTACATTTTAATTTCAGGGTACAGGAATGATTTTTAATTGATTTGAGTCCTTATTTTCAGGTTCAAGGGCATATCACATTATGAAGGGCCAGCGTCAGATAACCACACTGCTCTCCCATGTCCTGGTGAGCTACTTGTGGAAGAGCATCATAGCAACTATGGGGAGCCCTGGGCTGGTGGACGCGATGTGTTTGAGTTCCTTGCAGAGTCCAGCCACCTGTCACCCAATTCACGTGTTCTAGAGATTGGGTGTGGAACACTCCGTGTTGGCTTGCATTTCATTCGTTATCTCGTCCCTGAGCACTTCCATTGTCTTGAAAGAGATGAGCTCTCTCTGATGGCTGCATTCAGATATGAGCTTCCCTCTCAGGGTCTTTTACACAAGCGTCCTCTGATTGTGAAAGGTGAAGACATGGATTTCTCCAAGTTTGGTTCTGGAGTTGTGTATGATTTGATATATGCTAGTGCTGTGTTTCTTCATATGCCTGATAAGCTTGTCTGGGCTGGACTGGAGAGATTAGTGGGCATGCTGAAACCTTATGATGGCCGCATCTTCGTGTCACATAATATAAAGTTCTGTTCAAGACTTGGAAGTGAGGAATGTACCAAGAGGTTGACCAGTCTGGGACTCGAGTATAGTGGAAAGCATACACATGATAGCTTGCTGTTTAATCACTATGAAATTTGGTTTGAATTTAGGCGGTCTAAAGCTTAGAGCCCGCAGAACACTCTTTCTGGTTTATTTGGATACAAGATGAAGCCTCCGTGATTGTTGTATACTAGTTTTGTTGCTCCTGATCACTTCCTCTTCAACATCCAGTTTATAACAGTAAGAAGAAAGAAGGATTGATGACCTTGCAGGTTTTTGTTTGGCTTGAACTTCTCTCTGAGGATGGAATGGGAGACTTTCGATGTATGTTTTACAGAGAAAGAAATGGATGTAACTTTGATTTAAGGATTCAGAGCTGATTTGAAAAGGTCCGCAAGGTTATGAAATTAAATTATACAACGGCGTAGTCCAAATTTGAAATGCTAGCTAGAGGGCACACTTTCTTTTCAGACATTCTTTGGCTTCTTGATTACTAAAACCTGTAATGTTAATGCACAGTTTGTAGCTCTTGAGAAGGTCCTGAAACTGAATGTATCTAATGATTTATCAGTGCATTGTGTTGCTTTTCTATTCCAAAGTTCTCGTCTAGACTGCATCTGGCCTGCTAACTTTAAATTGCTTAGAAGCAAAGCATTTTAAACTGGCCAAGACTGAAGCACGTGAGCCTGCCACTCTGCCAGTCCTCTTTTGTACTCCCATCATATTCCATACTTGCACATAAAACTTAAGCTGCAATCGTGTAATGGAAGAGAAATTTGGGGGATATAGAATGTAGGAACATTGCGAGGACCAGGCAATGACAGTGAATGGGAACTCCAAGGAGATGTATCCAGTGTAATGCATTGTTGAAAGAGCAGAAATCAGTTTCATACATGTGGGAATCATATCAATTGAGCAGCTGAGAGCTGGATTTGCTCCGCTGACACCGCATACAGGTCATGAAACATGTTATGAAGCTAATCAAAAGACCAGAAAGGTGTGATATAATAAACAATATGATGTTAATAAAATCTAAACAAAGTTGAGGCACGCATTACGCTACCATGTCCATGTTAATGAGTATTTAACAATTCTCATCAGACCTAACCAGGTCATCAATCATGTGACAACAGGGATACTGTAAACAAAGAATACAACAGATCCCAAGTTCCCAACAAGCCTAAGCAAAACCCCCCATCACACTGTGATACACAACACTCACTAAAAAAACTCCCTCCAGATCAAAGCATGGAATCCCACACACCCTTTGTTAAGCACCCAACTGGAAAAAAAATAAAAATAAAAAAGGATAAAAAAATTAAAAAAATCCCGAGGCTTTTCTCTACCATTAGATTAGGTCAGACATCCTTCTTCTGTGACGAGAAAGCGTGGTTCTCAAGTTTGGATCTGATGAAATAACTGTCTTGCTTCGAGGCAAGGAGGCCATCTTCATCTCCGGGCCATTGCATTTGGGACTCTCAGGGAGAAGAGGTTTTGTCTCTCCGTATCTTGACTTTCTATTTGACTCCTTTAAAATTGCTCTGAAGCGAAATTCTGAATAACTGAAGGACTGAGAAGCTGAAAATTGTAATGAACTTCTTGTTGCGGATCTCAAACTTCTTGCCCGCCCAACAACTAATTTTTCTGCAGCACTTTGCCTTTGCCGGCTAGCCACAGTAGAAGTCATGAATCGCGGGAAAGGACTTGTCATATTCCTCCTAATTCCTTTTTCAGTAACTCGAGATGTACTGTTGACTTCCTTGTAGTCTTCTTTGGGACTTATAGGTGCGTTCTCCTTGTCATCAGGAACATGATAAGTAGTTGACAAAAGCTCTCTGTTCTCACTCAACAGGAACTCAGCCTTCTGTACTTGATACCTAACTTTCTGGCACTCTTCTTCGGCTTCTCTCATTTCTACTTCGAGTTCCAAAATCCTCTTCTGCCTTTGCATGTTTATGTCCTAACCAAAGGCAAATGCAAGTGATGGATGTGAACTTTTTGCGACAAGATTACTGACAGTTGTGAAAGAACTTTACAGAGGTGTACCTCTGTTAGATCTCGATAGGTCTCTATTGCTCTTGCTCTATTTGCAAAGCTTAAAGAACAGATTGTCTCTCCAACATCTTCTTCACACGGGCTTATATGCACAAGCATTAAAACCTTTGAACTATGACCTAAAGCAATAGAATTTAAAGATGTTAGGAATTTTCAAACTATTGAGACAGTATAAAAACATCACCCAGAAAAGAAAAGGAAACGTATATTTGTGTTTGCAATAGCAGTTTATTGCATACACTCTACAGCATAAATGGAATTCATGGCCAAGTAAAGAATTTAACTGTCACTACTAGCAGTCTTCAGACTCCACACCTTCATAGTTTCAGGTATTAGGAACCATTGAGTGCTATGTGAAATTCAATAGAACTGAAGTTTTTAATTTTCTGTTCATGCAGAGGTTTACCTAAGGAATCTTTGAGGATTTGAGTTAACTTGCTGTTTCTGCAACCAAAGAAGTGAAATTTAAAATCAGTTAAATTAGATATTGACAAGTGGACAGAAGCAAAACCTCAAAAGTCCTAACTTGGTTGCAATCATAACTTCGTAAGCAAATAGGGACCACTGCCAGCTTACCCAACAAAAAGGAAGGCATCATTAAAGATGAAAAACAAACTCAACTAAAAACTTGCCTGTAAGGCACATGGCCTCTCTTCCTTCTTAGAGCAGCGATAACATCACCCAAAGCGGAAAGAGATAGATTTATGGCCCTTCCCTCATCGAGTGTCTGTCCGGTGGCCCCTGTCTTCAGCAATCGCTCACTTCCTCCGAGATCAACCATCCATAGTTTGCTCACTTGTGCTTTAGCTTTTGAATCATCTCCATGTCGAGAAATGGTGATCCTCATTAAGCTAGATATATAGAACTAAACAGATAACGGAATTGTCGAACGAAATTAATCAAGCAAATAAGTTAGAAAAATAAAGGAGACCCTAAACCCACCAGTGTGACCTGCTTGATGTCTCATTGACATTAGTCCACGAAGTAGATCTAGCCCGCCTGCCCTTAGCATACCACCATTTTGCCTTTGCAGTATCAGGTATTTGGACCTGTGTCAGACCTTCAACTTCAACCATTCCCTTTGGATCTGTTTGAATATTTAAACTGCTCTAGTATAGTTAGCCAAAACACGTTTACATCATATAAAGGCTTCAATTTGATTTTTGAGTTTGCGTTTCATTTGAGCATCAGGAGTATATAATTACCATTTTGCTGCAACCTCATGTGTCCTACTCGCCACTTTTGGAGCAAGTAGATCTCTAAGATTACCCATGTAAACCTCCAGCATGCTCATTGAAAATGTTATAGATGAGTTATCCAAAGAGGCTTGACGAAAAAGCTCTTCAATAGCTCGAGGAATGATCCCAGCCTGGTTATTTGTGCCATCCTGGAGAATGATTTAACCCTTAGTCATCAATGATCAAGAACATGCATTTAATAACAAAAGTACAAGAGTAACACATTTCAATCTGCCACTGACCATTGTAAATGTCTTGCCAGTTCCAGTTTGACCATAAGCCAATATGCATACATTGTGCCCGTCAAGTGCAGATCTAAGGATAGGTTCAACCTCAACAAAAACATCTTCTACAGAGTTTTCAAGGGCAAATAGACTCTTAATTCAAATGAAACCAAAAAGAAAATGATTAAAAAAAACATATAATTAACCGTAGAAGACATCACATTAATTTGGAAACCAACCTTGAGGAGCTGCTTGATGAAAAACCTTATCGTATCTGTACTCCTTCCTAATTCCAACTGATTTAACCACCACCTTCTCTAACCCAATTGAAATGGGTTCGTGAATTCTTCTTCTATCTGACAATAGGAACGGTCTCACTCGACAAAATACTCTAATGCTGCCTGAAAATCAAAGCCAGAATTAGAATAGGCAAAAACATTGTCAAAAGAAAAACTCCATCTTGAGACCAACCAGTAATTTCCTACCTTTAATATCCAATATCTTGTTTAATGCTTCTCTGCGCTTCTTGTCCAACAATCTCTCCTTCTGTTTCAACCCTGCGATCTCACCTGTAAATTCAATGCGACATGGGAAACTTATGGAAGGAAAGAACCTTTAAACAACAGGGAACTACAACTAAATACTTCAAACTTTTACCTTCTAGATTCGATATAGAATGCCCAAGCTCGCCCTTTTCATGCTCAGGAACAACATTGACATCGGTATAAATGGTTGAATTAGGTAAAGGTGGTGAATCCATCAACTCAGATTCTTACTGGAACGCATCAATGTAATCCTGGTTTGGTTCCAATGGCTCCAACTTCTCTTTTACATTATCTAGAGGCAACGAGATCTGCTCCATTTCACTAGGAATGAACATTTCTAAGCTAAAGAAAGTTGAAAACACAAACCCTTTTCGAGAGACGGCAATAGTGATACTACAAGCTCACTTTTTGCTTAAAGAACACACCAAACCAGAACAGAGTAAAAATGAAGAAACAGCCAGAGCTTTGAACTACCTATTCCACAGGATTTGCTGTTGGATGCTAAAAAGAAACTCTTTGCACCTCATAGAAACAAAAGTAAGTTAGTAATTTGGAGAAATTTCAACATTAACAACAACAGAAAGCAGTTTGAAGTGTATATAATAAACCAAGATGAAGTGTAAATGAAGCCATGTCTCCAAAAAGGTAACCCCGAAAAAACAAATGCAAAAAACTGGATTCAAAAACACAAAAAACCCAGAAAATAGTAAATCCCAAGATCAAGAAAATTGTGGAGATGAAGTGGAATTGATAATGGGGTGATTGAATTCAAAAGAAACCAGTAATTAATTAAGCAAAGAAAGAGGAGGACTTAGTGCCAGAAAACAGGGAGAAGTCAAAACCTAAGTGCAAATTTTTCAAGAAACCTGAGCTAAGAAATTTTGGAAACACAAGAGTTGCTTTCAATGATTGAACACTGCTTGGACCATGATTTGGACTTTCAAGTCTTTAATTTGTAGTACACGTTCAGAGACACATTGGCCAGCCATTAAAAAACTAAAAAAAAAAACTGTGTGGGTCAGATGGCTTGTAAGAATTTCACTTTACTAATTGTGTAGATAATAGATTAGTATCATGATGTGGATATGATTATTACTATTAAGCCAAAGATTTGTTGGTTTTCTAACACTACAACTTGCAAGCAGTTTGATTTTGGTGTAAGAAATTATTTATCCTTAATATATTAATTCATCACAAAAGATGACGGGGAAAAAAATAGTATTTACTTTACAACGAAAATAAAAAGAAAAGTATTATCATGACATCGCAATTTATATTCATATCAAATAAATTAAATAAATAATATTACAATAATTTGAAGAAAAATAAAAAAGAAAATTTTTTTATAACTCGGTTCTTAGTTAATTAAATACAAAATTATGAAATTGGATAAAAAAATAACACGAATTAACTAAAGTTAGCACAACAAACTTGTACCTCGAATAATAAAAATCAAGACAATTCAGATTAACTTATCAAACTCGCATATACTATTCTAGTGAATAGTGAGATGTGTGTGAGTGTACAGTTTTAGTTTTTTTATTATTATTTGATAGTACATGCACTATTCAAAATAATAAATCACTTGATAATACTTTTTAAATGTATTTTTATTTATTTAAAAATATATTAAAATAATTTTTTATTTTCTATGTAAGTATATCAAACCTTTAAAAAGAATTTCAAAAATTCAATTAAATTGATAAATGTAATGAAATAAAAAGGTAAGGAGGTTATTTTATAACTATACCAACCTAAACCTGTGTTTTTATATTTATTTAAAAATGTATATCAAATTTCAATAAATATCTTTCTTTTGCTTTATTGGATTCATATAGTAAAAATTATATTATTATTATTGTTGTTGTTGTTGTTGGACTAAAAACCCTCGATTTCAAACAAAAAGATATGAGATTTTTAATTTTTTTAAAATTAATCTGGATATCCAGACTACATTATGCATACCTCAACTAATTAACGACTATATAAATTTTTAATGACCTTGAAATTTATAAAACTCAAACCAGTAATTTAAAAAAAAAAAAAACTCAAGAACTGATTATTTAAATTATAACCCTTCAAGATTTTTATTTTTATTATGGCTGGTCCATATCTAAATAATAGTAAATGAACTGTAAAAGTCTCCATCTCTCTCTCTCTCTTTTTTTCCTTTCTTTCTTTTCAGGGTGGAGCGTGAGGAGCGGAGGGGAAAAGGTCAAATTGAAAATGAGACCGCTTTTCCAATTTTGGAATTTTGTTTTTATATATATATTCCACGTGGGGCAACAGTGTAATAAAAAAAGGTAAACGGACCTCGGATTCTCTGGAACGCTCCCAGCCTACTATCATCTGACAACGTGGCATGATTTGATCTGTTCGAGGTTGGTGAGTAAAGTAGTCTCTGGTGCAGCAGATCATGATTTCTTGGTAATTTTTTTTAACTGTTTGACATAGATGCACTGACGACTTGCCGTTAACGGTAAAGCTGTAATAAATGGCGGGTAGAGACTAGCCATTGGATTTTTAATTTTTAATTATTAATTGTTTTTGTTTTTGGAAGGCATGGTTTCCCCACAAAGTGGATAACTGCTAAACAGCTAAAGTAGTAGTTGGAAGTTGGAATCTTCTTAAAGCAAATTCCACTATTATCTTCCCATTATTTTATGGCTTTTTATGCTCTCGAATTCAAAAGGAGTTTTTACTGCAAATTTGATTTTCCTACACACCACTCACGGACATGATGATGATGTTTGTTTAGTCGGTGGGTGAGCGTTTGATTTTGCTTATTTTTCAAAAAAAAAAAAAAATTATTTAAAAAAATATTAAATTAATGATAATAGGTGATTTAAATAGATTTAATATGTTAACATCAAAACTTTTTTAAAAAATTTATAATTTTAATATTTTTTAAAATCATCATGTATCGTAATACCAAACACGTATTATTAATTGATTAAATCGAGAAAACTAGAAAACAATAATTGAAAAAACTAAAACGTGAAAAAACTAATTAAATTTATTAAAATTTTTAAAAAATTGACCGATTCGATTCAGTTTTATAAGCTCAAAACCAAAAAAACAAACTGAAACGAAACTAGAAAAAAAAACAAAGTCAAATAAAAAAAACCAAGCCAAATTGGAAAAAACCGAACCGAACCGAAATCGATCGGTTTGAATCAGTTTTGGTTTGGTTTTGATTTAAAAAAAATAAATTAATTTAGTTATTTTTTTAATAAAAATCAAATGACCCGAAAATAATCACCCTGTATAAAAGTTATAAGTATTTATTAATCATTTGAAGCTAAGACTTTGTTGGTGGACAGATACAAGAGAGGGAAAAGCTTGGATGGGGTGAAATTAATGGAGGGAATAAAATGGAGAAAAATAGATTTTTATTTATTTAATGGAATTAAAATGGAAGTAAGAAATTGAAAGGTGAAACTCTTATTATACTTGCCTTTAATTTGAAACCAATGAGTTGATTTTACTAGGTGAGGCTTATAAGTTTACTGGTTTTCCACTCATTTTTCTCGTCAAGATTGAAAGATTCAAGAGCATGGGTCATTGATGAAATTCCATTTTTTGAGACTAATAAATTGCTCTTACAAGGTTAAAATTTTAAATTTATTATATTCTCTCCAAAATAAAAAAATTTGGAAAGTGAGGACTTCGATAAAATAAATAAAAAAAAATACCTAAATTGTTGATGCTAGAGTATCCATTTTAGGATGGGAATCCTAGGTGTTGAGATTCTCAATGGGATAGTCCGTATTATAAGTTGGTCTATACAAAAGGCTCGTTAGGCTTTCAATTGAGATGCTATGATTTAGTTGGATATATTAATAAATTTGTTTGCTGTTGTCTATCTATGTTTTTAAAAGTGATAGGTAATAGATAAATTATTCCTACATTGGTTGATATCAAAACTAGAGATCTAATATCCACCTTAAGATGAGAACTCTATAACTTGATTTAAAAATTGTTAGGAACGGGTGATAAAATATTCATACAAAAAATATTTTAAGTTTCTAAACAGACATTATGATCTAGAATAAATTTACCCGCTATCATCAGTCTAGGTTTTTTTAAGTATTTGATAATATACTTCATTAAATTTAGTAACAGTTAAGAATTAGTCCATTTACTTTTAATTATATTTTGGCATTTTTGTACTTTGATATATTTGAAATCAAATCCTTGTATTTTTTTTTTCCCAAACTAGTTTGAGGTATATAGACTAGTTTGTGTCAATGAGAATTTCCTGGTTTAAGATCCCATATTTATATGGTGTTTGGAAATATAGTGATGGTTGTTTTTTAGAGTATTTTTTATTTAAAAATATATTAAATTACTTTTTTATTTTTTAAAATTATTTTTGATATTAGCACATTAAATTAATATAAAAACCCCCAAAAATTTTATTTTTAAGTAAAGGATAAAAATTTATTTTTTCAAAAACACCTTTATAATATAAAAATAAACGAAATGTGATCACCGAGGAGTAAAGATTTGCAAGCTATCTTAATTTTTTAAACTTGGAATTTCCTATATACTATCTCGAGCCAACTAACAAAAATTATTATAATGTTCATTTTAATCATGATACATGACTTGTATTTAAGAGCATGGTTGAAATCATGTTTTTAAAAAAATTAATTTTTTTATTAATAATTTTAAATAATTTCAATATATTAATATCATAATTAAGTTAATCTTAAGGCATGTGTTTTCTTATGCTGATAAAGTCAATCATTTAAAAAGAAAAATAGAATTGAGTCGTGTCCATATTAATTCGAATATAAAACAATAAAAAGATAAAGCTAGGCATTAAATGAAACATGAGGTCCGATAGTAAGTGGCTGCGATGGAAGGAGCTCAGAGAATGCTCAAATTTGAGTATCATCCTTCTTCTCCAGGGAAAGGAGAAGGCTAAACCAGCAACTGAGATACTTAATAAATTTTTATAACAATTCTTCTTCTTTTTTCCCGTGGTAAACTTCGATCTAGGGTCTGGTTTGAATTTGCGAGAATATAATTGCAACCATGGAAAATATTTGGTCAATCTTCTAGAAATCTTCTTCCCGGGGGAGAGTTTTTCATACCAACCTATTGACTTTGTCGTCACCATGGAAAACTTTTTTATAAGGTGGACCGACCTTTTTTATTTATTTTTCCCAGACGAAATCATAATAGTGGACTTTTCAATAGCACAGCAAGGGAAATCCCATTCCTCAATGCCCAACATTGTATTTTAAAAGCGTTTAAATTTTTTATTTATTTTAAATTAATAATTTTTTAATATATATAGATCATTTTAATGTGTCAATGACAAAAATAATTTTTAAAAATAAAAAAATATTATTTTAATATATTTTAAAATTAAATAGAGATTTAAAGGTTATTCTATCAACATATTTGTATAATACATGGGTACGTGAACAATGTAGCAATTTGCTAGGAAACTTCTTGAAAAGAAAAGGTGGTGGCCATGATGGGCTAAAGTTTTTTATTTTTTAAAAGAAAAAACTTTGTTTGGGCTCTACTAGTTTGTTTGTAGGCGATTTGATCTCATAGGTCGCCTGACACGACCTCAACTCTTTTTTTTTTTTTTTTTCTCTTTTTTTTTTTTTTTTTTTTTTTTTTATTTTAAAGAATGAAGTTACATGACACACCTCAATATACTATTATGTGAATCAATATCTAACAATTTTATATGTAGCCTACTTCTTTTTTCTTGCACACACAAGATTTGCAGGATAAGCACCGTATTCTATCACCAATAATTATTATTTTATTATTAACATTTGTGTTCGGGTTATTTTACGCATATTTCGATTAATTCCACGGGTCTTGAAGTTAACAATCATATAAATTTTCAATGGTTATTATATTAACAATCACAAAACTCAAATTTAAAATTATAAAAAAAACAAACTTTTTAATCTTAAACTCTTACTGCTAAACATCCAATTACTTTTTATCATGCATGTTATTAGCCTACATGCCAATAAAAATAAATATATTCTATCACATAGACACACAAACTTCTCCTCCAATTATGTTCCAGCTGAAACAAAATCCATTGCAACTCACGCTAATTGATGAGCCACTTTAGTTGGTCAAACGAAGAAGTTTTAAGCCAAATGTATAAATACATGCGGTCTTGCCTCATCATCTTCTTCTCAAAAGAGTTTTTTATTCCACGAGACTTTTTTTTTTAGAAACTCCCAACTTATAGACCCAATTTTGTAGCAGACTATGGAAAGCCCAGTAATTTTGGTGTGGAGCTTTTTTATGACTTTATTAGCGATGTAATTTGTGAAAAACTGAATAAAAAATCAATTTATCTCCTTTTTATATTTCACAAAACATTTTTTTTATAGTTGATGAAACTATAAACTGAGAATAGTAGAGACTCTAACTCCCTAGGTCTCTAGTAGCTCTTCAACCAAGTGAAATTACTCAATGATATTATAATAGTGATGCAAATACCAGTAACAAGCTCCCATGAATACACCAAGTGTGCACAAATCCATTTCTATAAAGATTTTTTATGATGTTTATCTTATCTTGCTTGGTTTTTATAAATGTTTTAATTTCATCTTATATGATTTTTTTAATTTTTTAATTTTGGTTTTTAATTTTTTAGTTGATGTTTATTTTATTTGAGATTATTTTATTATTATTATTATTAAATTGCATCATCCTTGAGTTTTTTATATCAAATTTATCCTTATTTTTTTTGTTATTTTTTATTAATATTTTTCTACCGATCTTATCCTTCAAAATTAAATTGTTTGAGGATTATGCTTTTTGATTGAATTTAAATAAGGATGTACCTTCTAGAAATTAGACCAAGTTTATGAGGTTTGTTGGGTTTACCATGTTTTTTTTTTCTCGTTTCTCTAAATTGATATTTTCTCATTTTTTTATCCTTTCTTTTAAACTTTTTTTTTTGTTATTTTTTTCTGTTTAATTTTCTTTCTTAACTTTTTTTTTTGTTTTATTCTATTGAGTTAGCCCTTAACAATTTTTTTTATATCTCATCCCTTAATATTTTAAATCTATAAATGATCTATTATATTATAAATGATTTTCAATTTCACCCCTTATGATTTCTTTAATCTTTCAAGTTTGGTTATAGTTCTTTTAATTGTAATTTTTTTTTGTTTGAGATATTTTTTTTAGATTTCATCCTCGTTAGATTTTCTCATATTAGATTTTAGTCTCATTTTTTTGTTTATTTTTTTGCAAGTTTTTATATTAATAGTATTTTCAACGATTCCATCCTTTAAAATTACATTGGATGATATTTAAATTTTTTGAATGCACTCAAATCCATGATTTAACAAGTTGTAAGTCTTTTATAATAGACTAAGTTTAAGAGGTTTGCTTGGTTTTTTTTTTTTAGTTGATATTTTTTGTTTTTTATCTTGAATTTTAACTCTTTATTTTTTGTTTTTTTCCGGTTAGGTTAATATTAAGTCGTTTGATCATTTAAATAGTCAGGGTGTGATTTTTTTATATTGTTAGTTTATTTATTAATGCTGTTTTTTTTAATTCCATCCTTTAGATCTACTTTTTTTAAACCTATTATTTATTTAATATAAAGAAATGTTTGGCGGTGATGACGTGGATATCATATTTATATTTAGTACAAATCAAATGACATATCAACTTGTAAAACCATGATAGAGTATGAATTCACAATTAAAAAAGTTTGGCTGCCGGAAAAAAAAAGGAGAGCAGCTTCATTATTCATATAAATATTGAAATCGCCCTATGTCATTTAGTATATTTAATAAATAATAATATAACCTATTATCTTTGTAATTTGGAATATTGGGATCAATGGGGATATTCCTCTTTTCCATTTCCTTTAAATTCAAAATGAAAGGGATTATTCTAAAAAACACTTTTTTTTTTTGAAATACCTCTTGATAAACTCTTTAATCCCAAAATGGATAGTTAATCCTTTAACAGATACAAAAAAATAGACTCAATCTTTGCATTTGGAAATTAACATTACCATAAAAACTAAAAAGAAAATTTCAATGATTCGATAACCACAGCTGCCTGCAAGACTCTGGTCATTGCTTTCTTTTGACTGCAATCCACTTGCCACCAGACCCTACTTCCAAAGAGTTAACATCTCTTGCTGACAGTAAAAAAAGCTAAACAGTAAAAAAGTTAAAAAAAACTCATCCCTGCCATGGCATTAGGGTTTTTAATTACCACTCACGATCATGGTAAACCATGCTCAAATCATAATTACCAAACCCAACGAAAAGGAGATTTCCCAGCACATTGTTTGGTTTCCTCACGATGAATGTTCAATTTCTAACCTTCTTTACTCATCTATCCAGTCAGGCTATTAAAAGTCATTTAAAAAAGAAGCAATTTTAATCCTTTCTATATATATATATATATATATAAATTAGGATATTTTTATGTTTTAGCAACGGGAAATAAATTTTACGATGTTTAAATTGTAGTTAGTAATATTTTATTAGTTATTTATTATGATTCATTTTGAAAAAAAAATAAAAAATAAAAGAGATAAATAACGGGAGAAAGAGTTCTTATTATTTTATTCTATTTTTTTTTATCTGTTTCTCTAGTAATTAATAGAATATTGCTGGTCTAAACTTGAGCATTGAGAATATTTTTTCATTTAAGAACCATGAATTATTATTATATTTGTTGAATCCAAATGGTTGTTTTGAATTAAAGTTTTTTTTTTTTTCCAGATAATGTTTACAACCTGGGTTCTAAACTACATGTTAACTTCACAACAACATAGGAGCCAAAAAAAAAAAAAATCACAAAAAATCATAAATCTTGAACCTAATAGTCAACCACAATCAATGAACATTAAACACTTCATAGATTGATGTGAGACCCGGTTTAATCCATCTTCTACCACAAGATAGATGTAAAAAAAATTAGATTAGATTTGACTTAATAAGTTAATTTATATGTATTTAATTTTAATTTTTTTCATTTAAAAAAATCAAAATTTAATTTAATTTTAATTAATTCAAATCAACTTGAGGATTTATTTACTATGGATTCTTGGGATTTTTTACTCGTGACAGATGGACAGGGAGGATTTTACACAGCATAGAACAACAACAACAACAAAGTTAACACTTAGCACCTTTAAGGCTTTGACTTCCTGGTGGTCGAAACCATAATAATAATAATAATAATAATAAAGTATTAAAGTCTGTTTTTATGATTTTCTTTTTTAGTTCTCAAATCTCTCTACACACACACTCTCTCTCTAAAACAAACAACAAATCATCATCATCATCATCATAAAAACAATCGCTCCATCCTTTTTAGGGTTTTAATTTAAAACTATCAGAAATCAAATCCCGAAGATTTCAATTCCATCTCTCACTCTCTCTATCTCAAGAATCTATTTCTATCTCCTGGAACGGTCAGTAACCCAACTCACTTCAATTCACAATTTCTCTCCTTTTCTTACTATTTTTTTTTTAAATTTTACACGATCATTTGTTAACCCTCGTTAATCGATTTCGTTTCCTTTCTTCTTCTTCTCAATTGCTTTAGGGGTTGGATCGCATTTCTAGTCGTTGATTTTTTGTATCGCGAAGTTCTGAGGTTGAATTTGAATAAAATCGAAGAGTTTAAATTTGGCGAGAGAGGTTTAGGACTTGAGTTTAATGTTTGTTGTTACTGCATGTGGTTAAAGGTTGTTTCTTTATGTGCAGAATTATGAGACGAAGACAGAAGCTATGTTTTGTGGATTGGTAGTTTTTTTTTTATTTGGAGAAAGGATTTATTTAGTGGATAGTTTAAGGGTAATTTATGGCATTAGTTTGGGGATGAAAGTGATGATACTTTTGTGCACCCAAATGCAATTGCGAGTAATTTTCTATGTTGGAATAGTAAAATGGTTGTATTCTAAGATGTTTGATTTGGTTTACTGTTTTAATGAATTTGATTTTAATCTCGGAGTCAACTGCGTGGATTGGATGGTCGATTGATTGGCTTCTTCTGGCTGTTTGTTTCATTCGGTTCTGGCATGTTTTTATTTGGTTTTATTGGGGTGGTTGCTGGGGCTTGTCTTCTGGAAAAAAATGTATACATATGCAAGGAAAATTTAGTTATGTGTAACTCATGAATGTTGCGAGAAAAAAGATTTGGTTAGCACTTCGAATTGGCTGCTGGCTGATTTCTATGCACATGAAAAAAGTAAAAAACACTAGCTGTGTTCTTTTGATAGGAAAAACTCTGAATACATTCTGGCTTGAATCATTATTCTTTAGGAATGGCTTCTCAACTTTTTTTTCTCCTTCATTATTTTTCTAAAAGGTAATAGGTGTTGATTAATATGTACTTGTTCCAGAATCTTGGAGGAATTAATAAGATATTTGTGGTATTTTCTAATTACCCAGTGATGATGATTTTTTATTTCTCTTAGGGGTTGTAGCAATGCACCGAGTGGGTAGTGCAGGGAACACAAACAATTCTGTTCGCCCGCGTAAAGAGAAGAGGCTGACATATGTGTTGAGTGATGCTGATGATACAAAGGTGAAGTGATCTTGTAGTTCTATTTTTATCATCAATTTTCGCTCAACATTTTAGTATTTTAAAGTGAACAAGTTGCCTTTTCTGATGTACATATGGGATTGATTTATATGTATTTATTATTTTCCACTTTGATGTCATATAAGTGCTTAACACTTAACTTGCTTGATTGGTATTCTAGTGAAATCTACTTTATGTAGTTGATCATATTTACCATGCATGGGACTTGATGCTGGTTATTAATACTGCTAAATGTTATGATGAATATTCAAGTCCTTGCATTACATCCTTTTATGGTGTTGCGATTTATAACAATGTTATCAATGTGTGTTTTTTTCATGTTGAATGCTGGGTGAATGATCCTATTCTGCTCATATACTTTGTGCTCAAATTCCTTTGCTATATGTTTTCTCTGATTGCTTAATGTTGCTATTGTGCTTTCATTTTTATTTTGGCATTTTTTGGAACTGGGAGTGGAACTATGATTATTATTTTTCTACAAACGAATGAAAATCATTGTTTTTTGGAAGACCACTGTCTATTTTAGGTTGGTTTTATGCATGATTTGATGTTTTTATGGGCCAGAGTAAACTATAAGAGTACAATGTTCATGCTTTCCATGATTAAGTTGAATGGTACTTCATCTTTTCTAAAATTTCAATTCAGGTGAGTAACACTCATAAATGTTTGAAGCATCTTTAAGGGCATACAATGTTAATAGTTACCAATAAAAGAAGAAAAGAAGGCATGGTCTGTTTAAATATACTACCTCTCCACTTGTATGCTGTGTGATTCTCTTCAAACAGATCAAATTTTGCTGAACTTGTTGCTTTTAATGGAGTCGTGGATCCTTATACTACTTGTTTTGGGATATCTCTTTTGCAGCATTGTGCTGGCATAAACTGTCTAAAAGTGTTAAAGTCCACTGTATCTGATGGGCGGGATTACCTCTTCACCGGGAGTCGTGATGGCACGCTGAAGAGATGGGCCCTTTCTGAAGATTCTGCGACGTGCTCTGCTACATTTGAGTCACATGTTGATTGGGTACTTTTTTAACCCTTTGGCAGGTCGTTCATTATTACATCTGTCACCTTTCAAGGATCTGGTTGGTGCTTAATTGTTGCCTTTGAGGAATTTCATTTTGGGAAACTGTCTATGAGACGGCTAAGGTTATTGGGAAATAGCTTTAGCTGATTTTTCTGGCCTTTTATGAGGTTGGACTCTGGAGGGCGCAAGATTGATTTGATAATTGTCACCCTGATTGAATTTCTAATCAATTATCAAATGTGCATGGGCAAGATGCCCTCACACTCCAAGTGTTTCAAACTAGCAAACTTGTTTCTTTTTATTAGATAAGCATTTAATATGTTGACTTAGAGCGCCATCATCTATGTAATTATTCACTTTTCTTTGTGGAGTGAAGCTATATATATTATGCTACTATTTTCTCATGTTCTTATGTGAATACCTAAGATAAATGGGATATGTATGGGGTGTCTCTGGCTGTACAGGTAAATGATGCTGTCCTTGCTGGTGACAGAACCCTTGTCTCCTGCTCTTCAGACACCACCCTCAAGGTTTGTAAATTTTCTTATTTTTTGTTGCTTTTGTACTGAATGATTTAATGGCTGTTCACTTGCTGACCGAGCTGCTCATTGGTTAATTGCTTGTCTTTCCCCCCCTTTTCGGTGATATACCAGGCATGGAATTGCTTATCTGATGGAACTTGTACCAAGACCCTTCGCCAACACTCTGATTATGTTATTTGTCTTGCGGCGGCAGAAAAAAATGTAATTTCCATTTCAATTTTTTCATGGATCTTACTAAATGCATGGATGAAGAGTTCCTGCCTGTGCATCTTGTTATCTAAGTTAAAAGTATATTCAGTAAAAACATGCTTGAATCTATGGTTTATGATCTTCATATCATTTGAGTCATTTTCTGAACCTGTTTTAGTGTCATGCATTTTAGAGCAATGTAGTTGCCTCTGGAGGCCTTGGTGGGGAAGTTTTCATATGGGATGTGGAAGCTGCACTGACTCCAGTGTCAAAGTCTGGTGATGCAATGGAAGATGATTGTTCAAATGGTGTAAATGGCTCTACTAATTCATTGCCCGTGACAAGTTTACGAACCATTAGCTCAAGCAACAGCATTTCTGCACACACGTCTCAGTCCCATGGGTATGTCCCAGTTGGTGCTAAAGGCCATAAGGAGTCAGTCTATGCGTTGGCAATGAATGATAGTGGAACCCGTCTTGTCTCTGGTGGGACCGAGAAGGTATATTGATATTCAGATATTACAGTTATTTGTTTATTTATGTTTTGATAATTCAACTGCTTTTGCGGGGAAGTGGAATTTGAACTTGGAGCTTTCCCGTTTCTGGAGAGGTGTACCATTAGGCTTATGACTCAGTGGTAGATATTTCAGTCATTTGTGTATTCTTACCTCTTTATACTGGTGTACCGTGGAAACATAAGATGATGGAAAGAGCTTATATTCATGCTCTCACATCTTTTGATCATTTAATGGTTTGAAAAGATACTGGCTTCGATGCTTTATCTCTTGCCTTGTTCCTCTAGGTTGTGCGTGTTTGGGACCCCCGTACTGGTTCAAAGGCTATGAAGCTAAGAGGGCATACCGATAACATTAGAGCGTTGCTTCTGGATTCTACTGGCAGGTTGGTTGAATGGGGTCTGCAGCTATTAAGTTTTGTTTGCATGAGATTTTTTTGTTAAGAAGTATATTTGTTTATTTTTCAGTTTATGTTGTATGGCAAGGAAAATTAATAATTGCCCCCCCTTCCCAATCCCCATCCCCACAAAAAAAAAAAATCTCTAGTATAGGGATTATGATGTTTACATGCTGCATGCATTTATACTTCCTTTGAATGTGATCAAAACAGTTATTCATGAAGACCTGTACTAATGGTTTCTGTTTCTTAATAGTACAGGGAGTTTGTGGGACTTGTATCTTTCCCACACATGCTCATGTCTGTAGCAAATTTAATTGGATTGCTCTTCAATTTTGTATTTTTTTCTTAATAACATGGTTTCCAATTTATTTTTGAAGGTATTGCTTATCAGGTTCTTCTGATTCTATGATCAGGTGGATATTTTACTCCCTTTTGCTTTTCACTCTTATCCATCCTTCCAGCATCCATCACTTCAATCATAAAAATGTATAAGACCTTGTGCTGAACCTTTTGTGGATTGTTTTGTAGGCTGTGGGACCTTGGGATGCAGCGATGTGTGCATTCATATGCTGTGCATACAGATTCTGTTTGGGCACTTGCTAGCACTCCAACATTCAGCCATGTATACAGTGGTGGAAGGGACCTTTCTGTGAGTTGATTTTCCTATGAAATCTAAATAATTATTTTCCACATATTTTAGTGTTATTTTTGATGCCCTGATTTTTGATACTCTATTTTGTTTATACCCTCAGTTGTACTTGACAGACTTGGTGACAAGAGAGAGTCTTTTGCTTTGCACGAAAGAGCACCCGATTTTGCAATTGGCATTACATGATGACAGTATATGGGCCGCGACAACAGATTCTTCGGTTCATAGATGGCCCGCTGAAGCACACAATCCTCAAAAGGTCTTTCAAAGAGGTGGTTCATTCTTGGCTGGTAACCTTTCCTTTTCAAGGGCAAGAGTTTCATTAGAAGGATCTACTCCAGTAAGTACTTCTCATAGCCTTTGACTGGCAACTTATGCTATTGCATGTAATAAGTTCTTCACCAAGTCATCCTATTTAACGTCTTACATCTAATTTTCAATTTTTTGTTAATTTGTGTCTACTGTTTCTGAATTTTTGAACGGGGGATAATTCCTTTATGTTCTTCTTAGTCACCATATCTTTTTCTTATTGATTTCCACTTTCCACACACGATTCATTGACTACACCAAAGTTTCATGTAGTCTGAATAATGAGGCTGTCTTCTGTTGCAGATTTTCCCGTTGGCTTGTTGTGATTGTTGTGTTTTTCATTTTTATGAATGATTTGCACTGAGTTTCTAAAGATTATTCAAAAGGGAGACCTGCACTCTAGCAATACCTGTTTTCCTCATTCATTAATGTACTGCTTTGCTTTTCTATAGGTGCCAGTCTACAAAGAACCAACCTTAACCATTCCTGGAACTCCAGCAATAGTACAGCATGAAATTTTAAATAATAGAAGGCATGTCTTGACTAAGGTATGAACGGTACTTTTTCCCTTATTTATTACCATTATCACCAAACGATCGAACACTTTTTTCTTCTATTTTTGGGGTTTATTACTTGTCATGCCTGTTTGGAAGGATGCTGCTGGCTCAGTGAAGCTATGGGAGATCACAAGGGGCATTGTAATTGAAGACTATGGGAAGGTTACATCTCTTTTTCCCTTTCCTATTTTTTGTGAATTGTTGATTACATCCTTGCAATATTGCATACCTTATATTTGGAAGGGGAGTTAGTCGTCCTATCATTTGGTGCATTAATTATGTCACCTATAGGAAATGGTATAATTCAGGCATTATCTGTTTTTACAACTTGACATTTTCCAGGTGTCATTTGAGGAGAAAAAGGAACAATTATTTGAAATGGTATGATCACAAGATTCTTTTCATTGTATATTGGAGTTGTTGCATGGGAATTTTTGTGGAACTTACTGATAATCTTTTATGTTCCAGGTCAGCATTCCTGCATGGTTCACTGTGGATACCAGGCTTGGAAGCTTGTCTGTTCATTTGGACACACCACAATGCTTTTCAGCTGAGATGTATTCAGCTGATCTTAACATAGCTGGGAAACCTGAGGATGATAAGGTAAAACGGTAAAACTTTTGTACACATATGAGTTGGGCAAATGTTTTAGAAAATGGCCTCTGTTGATTTTAATGTTAATCTTTAAACCACCTGAGAATGAGTTGAATAGGGAACTAGTTTATTCTTCTGAAAGAACTCAAATACATTAAAAGATTGAAACTTTTCAGTGTTCCTTGATTATATATGAAAACTACCAATATCTTTGTGTGTAGGACCCCAAAACTTATATTAGTGCCATATCTTAAGATGTGTATTTTGGTATGGTTCTTTTGCAGCGTGCAATCTTCTCTACATGTAATAAATGGTGATTAAATTGCAGCATAACTAATTGGTCATGGAAGAAGCAGATTGCTTTTCTTGTCAGCATTTAAAAAAAATTATACTCATTTGTAGCATTTATTCATGATCTGCAGGTTAATTTAGCTCGCGAAACCCTTAAAGGTTTGTTGGCTCATTGGTTGGCCAAGAGAAGGCACAGACTTGGTTCTCCAACTTCAGCTAATGGAGATGTTCTATCCGGAAAGGATTTTGCTCATAGAAGTCTTGGCCATTCTAGAGTTGAAGTAGATGGTGGTGCTGAAAATGACTCCAAGGTTTATCCTCCATTCGAATTTTCAACAGTTTCCCCTCCTTCAGTTGTAACTGAAGGCTCTCAAGGAGGTCCATGGAGAAAGAAAATTACTGATTTAGATGGAAGCGAAGATGAGAAGGACTTCCCTTGGTGGTGTTTGGATTGTGTGTTGAACAATCGCCTGCCTCCAAGAGAAAACACCAAGTAATTATTTTCCTTTCTCCACTGAATTATAATTTAACTTGCAAGTTATAGGGAAGCATTCTTATATGGAATTGTGCATTTGGTTCCAGCTGTTATTCTTATTCCTTAATTTATTTTGATTGTTTTCTAGATTTTGTTTTTAAATATTTATGCTTCATATTGGACTCTGCACTTTGTCAACAATTAATGTGTTGTTGTGCTTTTACCTTGCTCACTTTATGTGGGTTTTTTTCAGCAGATAAATAATGAAAGTGATTAAATTTCTGCAGGTGCAGCTTTTATCTGCATCCATGTGAAGGTTCAGCATTTCAGATCCTCACACAAGGCAAATTAAGTGCACCTCGCATCCTTAGAATTCATAAAGTAAGTTTGATTCAGCAACTTAGAGGAAGAAAAGATTTACACGTGTCAGATAAAAAAAAAAGATTTGCATTTGATTATCTGGAAATTTGCACTATTGACAATATTCATGTATTGCTTTTACTATAATATGTTAGTGGTATATTCTGGAACATACCAATTAAAAGGAGCTGTGCTGGAAATTATTAGATTTTGCTAAAAGAGCACAATGTGTAAGATAGATGTGTTACAGATATCTGACTTGTATTTTTTCATGGCAAAAAGGATTGCATTTTGGAGGATGTGATTCTCCAATATGCTTTTCTATTTCATTTTTTTTTCAGTGATTTAATATAAGTTTCTTTTATCCAAAAAAGAAAAAAGAACAAGAAAAAGGATGGCATAACGTGCTCTTTTATTTCAAGTACACTAGCATTTCTGGTTCTAATACTTTTCAATGATTTTTTTTTCTATTTTCTAAATTTTTATGGGCTTTGTTTGTGCTGCTTAGTATTATGCCCATAATGCTTTGTATGTAGTGGATGTAAAAGGTCTTATTGCATGTGTGGTACATCTATTGCTGAGATGAAATATTCGCTTGACCTTCTCTCAAATTAGCATCTTCTAGATAAATCCCCCCTCAGAGAAGCTTCGATCTACAAATACAAATACATCGAAGGAAAAGACAATAGGAACAGGTTTTCAACCCTAAGCAGCCTGAAGGAATCAGGAGGTGGACAAATCCACCAAGAAGGCATCAGCTAGACACTTAGTTCTTCTGTTTACACCTTGTTGTTGTTGCTGGTTTGCTAAGCATGCTTTAGTTTTGAGTAGGCAGTTCATATGGATTGGCCTTGCAACTGCTTTTTGTACCATACTCCCAGTCACTTCCTTGCTGGCCTTTTACCTTTCTAATATATTGATCGTCTTCCATAAAAAAGCAGCATGTTTCTATAAATAGATCAGAAAAGCATGGATTATTTATATACTGCAGGATGCTTTAGGTTTTAAATGTTTTGTGCTATATAATAGAACAATCAAGAAAGTGATGAGAAGTCAAATAATTTGATATTTGTAGATTTGTGAAATTATATTCTCAAGAATGTTTCTTTATCTATGTGTTTCACTTTTGTGTTTTTATCCAACTTTTGTTGTGTAAAATACAAATGGATGGCAAGAATTAATCCTCATGTGATGATGCATTTGGGTGCAACTCTGTATTTCAGCTAGATATCTGCAGAAGAATCAAGAGTATTTATTGTATCAAGAAATGGAAATTAATTGTCTTTTCCAGATGTCATCTATCAGTCTAGCATGTGATAATGGTCGCAGAATAAGTTATCTTACTCTACATAAATCATGGATACGATAGGCTTCCGTTTCATAATCCGTTCATATTCTTAATTTCATGTTTCTAAAGGTGAAAGTGTAATACTCTTGTTCCTCAGTAGAGATGCATTGATACGGTCAACCTTTAGCTTTAGTCACTGTTATAAAGAAATAAGATGTGAAACAAATCCCAAGTTAGGATCTGTTTTGCCAGTATACTTTCTGTGATATGCTGAATAATCCATGTTTACTGATTTTCACTAACATGTTTGCATAGGTTGTCAATTATGTTGTAGAGAAGCTGGTCCTTGACAAACCACTGGATAATGTGAATACTGATGGAACATTTGCTCCTGGAATTGGAGGACCCTTGCAGCATTCAGTGGTTGGAGATGGATCTTTCCGATCGGGATTGAAGCCTTGGCAAAAGCTTAAGCCTGCCATAGAGATCTTGTGCAATAATCAGGTCATTTTGATTTTCATTTTATCGGGGAGATGCACTCAAAAGCATTTACTTGAATAATAAGCTTCTTCAGCTTAAAAAAAAAAAACACCAAATGAATTTCACGCTACTGGATTGTTGAGTCATCTGTTTTTAAAATGGTACATCAATCTTTAGATGGACATTTTAGCACAATAAATTCATGAGCAAAGAATGTCCAAGAGCACATCATCTATGAGTTGCACAGGTTCAAACTAAAATGGCGCATTGTATGAGAAGACAAGTCACCCTGTGGCCCAAATATAAGAATAAACTTCTGCCGTTCTTCTATTTACACGCTCTTCTCTTTTTATATTTATTTTTGCAATATTTTCTCAAGCAATGACTGTCTTTCGTAGGTCTTATCCCCGGAAATGAGTTTAGCTACAGTGCGAGCTTACATATGGAAGAAACCCGAGGATCTGACCCTTAATTACAGAGTAGTTCAGGGAAGGTGACTCCATGCAACTTTTAGGAGCAGGTGAGTGCCAACGTGTTTTCTTTGCCTAGCTTTATTCTTCCAAACTCTTAATTCTTCCCCCCCCCCCTTTTCTCCTTGAGTTGAAGTATATGTGATGCATTTTTTAATATTAGTTGGAAAAAGGAAAGGTAGTCAAATGATTTTGATAGTAGGATGCATTTTAAAAACTGCAGGAAATCTTATTTTTCTCTAGAATTTATATTTGATTCTTTTGTGGGAGGCTACTCTTGAACATTGCCTAGTCATTGTACTCATGATATGTGTTGTGTATATATATGAACAAATAGCTGATCATTTTCCAGGCTATTATTATTTATTGGATCACAGGTTAGCTTGGCTTGTAGTGATTGAAATCATGTACCTGTGTGAGACACCGGGGAAGATATCGATTCTTCTTGGGGTACTTCACTTGAATGGACGTATCCAATCGACCCTTGTAAATTTGGAAAATCAATCGCTGAACCTGCTGAGAAGATCCTTCGCATTTTCCTTTTGTTGGACAGATGGTATATAAATTTTGAGCCTTGTCTAGCCTTCATGCAAGCTTTTTTTGGTTGGACATAGCCAAGTTGTAGGGCAAGTCTGCATGTGGCAATAGAGAGATTTGCGAAGGGTGGAGAATTAACCAGGAGTATCCTAGGAACTGTCTTAAGTGGTGCCAAAAATAGAGCAACGGTGTCGAAAGCGTTGTAGATTTGTATTGTGGGGTACATTACCTAGTCATAGAAACACTGTTATGAAGATGGTGTTTTTCTCTCCTTTTTGGAAATAATACAACTCTTTTCTCTCCATCCAGTCATTCTATAATTTTTGTCCCGCAGATCTGTTTTTTCCTTTTTTATAAAATTTATATGGTTTCGGTAAACAAATTCGGAATTCCTGTACTCCTGTAAAAAAAAAACACCTCAGGTCCACTTGCATTCCCTGACCGCAGAACCAGATCAAGATCCCGAAGCGAAGAGGGGCAAAACCACATTCTGAAAATCATCTCAGGTCTTACAGCTTGACACACTCTAAATTACGTTTTCTAGCTTGTCCCACGCAAAAGAGAAAAATATCCCAAAGAGCTAAAAGACTTGGCTTAGTTCGTGGACCATCACGTGCTGCTCACATGAACAGTGAAGGTTCATAAGAGAAGCCAAGCCTTTTAGATGTATAAGATAAAGGGAAATCAATTAAACACGACAATATCATGAATTAGTTGTTTTTTTGGTGTAGAAATAGTTGCCTTCTGTTATATTTTTTGAGTAGAAATGCCAAGTAAAATACTGCAATGCACTTGCACCTGTCTGTTTCCTCCACCAAGTTGTTGTGTAGCAGCTTGGCCATGTATTATTGTGCCATATCCTTGGAAGCAGAAAAGGCGAAAAATTGTTTGAACAAAAAAAGGAAAGGCCAAGAAGTGTGGTACGTTCTCTAGGCTCATAGCCAGAACTTTGAAGGAGAAAGGAAAGGAAAGCAATGGCTGCTGGCCGAACAATAAAATAACTCTGAGATTATTCGAAAAACAAAGAACTTTGAAGGAGAAAGGAAAGCAATGGCTGCTGGCATCCTCTTTACTTTGAGATTAAATCCCTTTCACCAAGCAAGGAGGAGAATGGATAACAATTTAATCTAAATTCAATGAATACCACCACCTAAATTGATTTTATCTATATATATATATAGAATATTTATATTTTTTTGAATCTTATATAATATTTATATATCTCACATAATACACACTTATATATTTGAATCTTATATAATACTTATATATCTCACATAATACACACTTATATAATATTTATCATTTTATTATATATATATATATGTTATTATTTTTTTAATATTAAATAATAGTAATATAACAGTTATGGAATCCATAAATAAAAAATAAAAATCTAATTTTTTACTCAATAATTAATTAATGAATATAATATAAACATTAAGAAACATAACCCGTGAATATCCATATATAGGACCAGCAATTCTTAATTTTCTGAATAAAATCAATCCTTGAAAATTTAAAATAATCTCGTATTGACTCCCTTCAAGTCTTTCAAGCTAATGAAAGCGACGATGGCAGTTATGGCAGTCCCACTTCACCAAAAACAAATCCAACAGCCTTTTAAATGTGCACGTCAAACACTCCACAGATAATTTATGCTGTGAAAACTGCATGGCTATGCAAAACCACGCGACGGGCCCAGCTGGCCAGACCATAGCCAGAGGAAATATGAAAGTGATCCGTTTATCGTACACGAAAAAGAAGACTACATTCAAATATCTGAAAGAGCAGCAGGCAAGTCCAAAACTGGTGTTACACTCACAAATTATACAAATTACCTCATCCTCAATTTTTTATTTATAATTATGATGTTATAATTGATTATCTTTTTGCATTTATGGCTGGCATTTCTGTGTCGTATGCGATAAAACTGCAGAAGCACTAGTACACAATCTAGAAGCCATCCAAGTGATATTTTGCTTTCTGGGGTTGCTTCTTGGTCCATATTTTTCTCTTTTGTAGAAAGCGGAGAGTGGCAGTGTTTCTTTGGAATTTGGAGTGATTCTTGGGTTTATTGTTTAGCTTGTTTTGTTGGATTTTTAGCTATTTTCAAGTACATGGTGTCCTTGAGTTTCTTTCTCTGTTAATTTTTGGTATTTGAAAGAAGTCCCATGTTGGTCAATTCGTGAATCTTGAAAAAGGTCTGAAAGTTCTGGTAAAAGGGTGCCGTCGTATCAGTCTTGATTGTTTGAGTGGACACTCTAATGCATTTTAGCATCGTGGTTCTTTTCAAGTGCTAGTAAAAAGTCCCAAGCTGTTCAACTGGTGAATCCTAAAAGGAATTCTGAGTTATCTTTAAGATAGTGTGCTGGGTTAACAATATTCCAAGAGATTTCTGTTCATTTGTGTCTCCTTCCGTTGGCAAGTACTTAGAAAAGTGTTCTGATATTTTCAAAGAGGTGCTTGGCAATACATATAGCTTTGATAAGTCCATTTCTTATACAACCCATGGTATCAGTTGTTAGTTCTCAGGCATTGTATTGTTCTTTCTCAACTCCAGAGATTACTCCTAGGTTTCGAGTGAGAGTTCAAAGTGGTAGCGGTGGTGGTAACTCAAAAGTGTCGCCATCTGATTCCGCTCTAGTGAGTGGAGAGAAAGATAAAAAAGTCGGGGGTCGAATTGATTCATGGAATGGGAGCTTAAAGAGCGGGGTTAAGAAAAAGAGCGTCAAAGATGTTATTTCAAGTGACTTGGATGTCTTGTGGGATGACGGTTATGGGACCAAGACTGCGAAGGATTTTTTTGAAGGAGCCAAGGAGATGATTAGACCTGACGGGGGGCCTCCCCGGTGGTTTTGCCCTACTGAGTGTAGGCAGCCTCTAAAAGATTCTCCAATTCTTCTGTTTTGTCCTGGTAATTATTGTCTTCGTTGTGATAAACTCTTATATGGAATTTAACTTAGATACAAGGTTTCCAAACTATGAATACATGTTAAAAGAAGGACTGGATTTCTAG
The DNA here is from genome assembly GCA_033617975.1 of Populus alba x Populus glandulosa. Lineage (NCBI taxonomy): Eukaryota > Viridiplantae > Streptophyta > Magnoliopsida > Malpighiales > Salicaceae > Populus > Populus alba x Populus glandulosa. The sequence goes on along the minus strand of CM066155.1, from coordinate 2,101,069 downwards.
TTTCTGAGTATCTGGTTTCCTACGAGTTGTTTTGCTCTTCAATATTTTATTTAAAATCTTTGGAATTCCTCATTTAGGTATGTGATTTTTATTAAATACAGTGCTATTTGTTTTTTGTATTCGTGCATGCAGGGATTGTTGGTGTTGGCTTGGGCTTGACTTTGCATCATAAAGCTCTCGGGAAGTAAGTTTTTGTTATTTCTTACTTCATGACAATCGCCATGACTATTATTGTTGTTTTTGAACCATCAACTTGTTAAATGTTCATTGGAAATGTTGACACAAAAGTTAGTTCAAATCACACCGTGTGAGAACCTCAAATAGGTGCTCACCGTGCTGAAAAGGTTTTGTTCTGCTCTGAGATGATATTTCTCAAACCCTACTCTTCTCTATAACTTTTCTACCTGAAAATTCACATCAACAGGGTGTAGCTTCCGAATTCCTGTCCTAAGAGTTTTGTCAAACTGCAGGGTGTTTGAAGTCAGGTGCCTTCATATTCCAGTGAATGATCGAACACCATTTGAAGGTTTTAAATTTTCATCAGATTACTTGATTGAGTTATTTAACAGTTAAACTAAAATCTCAGCCAACTGGGCTTGCCTTTTCTTCTATCACTTTTGATGGTTAGATCTTCTAATACTTCAGAAATTGCACTGTACTTGCATGTGCTGTCCTCATCCTCATACCTTTATGTTGCCGTCTGGCTATCCCCTTCCACTGAGGAAACATCGTTCTCTATCCATGCTTTAAGTGGATTTTTTTTTGCATGAAGGGCTGGTGAAATTTGTTGAAGAAACAGTGAGGCTAGAGCATGCCTCATCTCCAAATAAGCCAATTTATCTAGTGGGGGATTCCTTCGGGGGATGTCTTGTTCTTGCTGTTGCTGCTCGTAATCCTGAAATTGACCTTGTAGTGATACTAGCTAACCCAGGTCAGTTTCCAGATATGCAGCAATTTGTTCACTCATCTTCTTGATGACTTCTTCATAGAACACTTTGGTTGATGCTCCTTGCTGTTGTCTGACTTGTTAGCCCTTTTATTTTAGCTACATCATTTGACAGGTCACAGGTTCGGACCCAGATCCCCCTTTGGGAGGCGTTGCCTGATGGATTATACAATGCACTTCCATATCTTCTAAGCTTTGTTATGGGTATATATGATCTGTTTCTCCATTATTTCATTTATTATTTTGTTACAGAATTGGATTTTGTTACTACTTAAACACATTCCAATTCCTGTCATTGTATTGAACAATGTGCTACTAGTATTTTTAAACCAGACAGATTTATCATGATTTTACTTTAGTTCTTCTACTCTGAAAAAATTGTTTGGATCTCCTCCTTTTTTCTTCAGAAAACATGATTACCTTGTTTCAAATGCCTTCTTATAAACGCTTTTTTTCCTGGAAGTTGAAACTTTCTTTAATAACTTTTTTCTGTCAGTTGTCTTGTTAAGCTGTGATTGTCATCATTCAGTGGTATTGTTTTGTGATTTCAAATTGCTTCACTGTTGCTATTTACCCTCTCTCTCTGTTTTTTTCCTTACACTAGGTAATCCAGTGGAGATGGCAAGGGTCAATATTGAATATAGATTACCTCCCAGATTACAAATTGAACAATTGTTTCAGAATCTCATTGCTTTGCTACCTCATCTTTCTGTAAGAAATGAAGATAGCACTGCCTAGCCTTTTACACATTATATTTTATTAAATTTAGGAAACCAATAAGATTTTGTATCCGTTATATTCTTCTATTTTGATATAATATGCTGAAGATCTTAAACACAAACTAAAACATGTAATATTGTCATAAAAAATGATTCTAATAGGCAAAAGCAGGATAGGTTGTGCATGGTCATCTGCTGCTTGACTCTGTCTAATTCATTGTATCATGATAAATTCCCCATTATTTATTTGCCAATTGCTCTTCTGCGTTGAACTTCATTATGACTCTATTGCTAGCACAATATGCTTCTATACAGTCTCTAGCAATGACAGACTGGATCTTCTCATGGTAACTGCTTTTGCACATCAGCCAAATGGTGCAATGTACTTCTTTTGGTTATCTTAATTAGATATAACAAATCTTAGTGCCTTCAGCTTGTTGTCCTGCTATTCATTTTTTCCTCATCTGTTTATTTCTTTTTCCGAGGCCATGAACTGATGTTAAAATGTTCCAGGATTTGGTTGATTTAATTCCCAAGGACACTCTTATTTGGAAGTTGAAACTGCTCAAATCAGCGGCTTCTTATGCTAATTCCCGGCTTCATGCTGTGAAAGCTGAAGTGCTAGTCCTGTCAAGGTCTTTATTCTTCCGAGTTTTTATTCTTGTTCCTTTGCATCCCAGGCACAATTTTTTTGCTTCTCTTTTCCATATGTATGTTTTTCAAAAGCCCTTCAGAATATTTTCTCTCTAGTTCTTTCTATGTCGTGATTTTAACACTAATCACTCCTTTTCTCATCTTCATGTGGCTGATAGCCAGCAGATTCAAGTTTCATTATCATTTACACAGAAATCTCAGCACATACCTTAAAAGAAACTGTCTTTGCAATGCCCTAATAATCGCTGAAGGTTCTTTGCTTCATACTTGAGTTCTTTTAGTTGCTACCATGAAGAGGACTTTAACTATAGAATATGCATTCCAGGCTTATCAACATGAATTGAATATTTGTACTCATTTATGTAACTGTTTTAGCACAACTGTATGCTGCGACCTGCAATGAAATATCCAGTTACTAAGTTAGGTTAACATGTTTATGTATTGTAGGAAATATGTTCTTTAACTCGAATTTCTTTTCATGCTTGGTTTTCTTTGAGATGGGTTATGGAAATCTGGTCAAGGAGTTTTAAAGTTGATCTTTTATTTGTCTTTTAGTGGAAATGATCACTTACTTCCTAGTGGAGATGAAGCTCAGCGTCTGAAAAGAACATTAAAGAATTGCACAGTTCGTTATTTCAAGGACAATGGGCATAATATTTTACTGGTATGTGACAATAAGTGGTTGTATCTATATTTGTGTCTGATTTAAGTGGAAGCATGTACATGTGGGTACTTAGATGATGTTTGATTCTCCAAAACTCATTTCGAGAGCACAACAAAATTCTAAATCTGTTTAATGCGAATCATCATCTTAGTCTTAGCTATTGAGTAAAGGTATCATCCTTTTAACCGGCCAGTGTCAGTACCATGTCAACTAGCTATCATGCATACCAGATCCAGTGATTCTTCTAATACGGTGACCAGGAATGAGAGCCAATAATCCTGTGCTCTGAAACTCCTTAACTAAGGAGTTTCAGAAAATAGTTCTATCTTGAGAAACCACTAAGGCAGCCTGGTAGCCTGCCTACCAGCAGGTAACAATGCCTTTCTGAATAAGTTTTGAGTGTATTCTGCAGCCAAGTTCTTGACATGTTCAGAATGCAGCTGCTTTTGTTTCTTTTCACTTAAATGCCTTTTCAGTTTATGACCAATCCTTGCTCCCCATATTTGAAGTTGTCAAAACAGTTGAGCACTAGCTGAAAGATTCAAGGTCTCAAATTTCACTCACTTCCCTTTCAAAATTGAGACGTTGGATTATCTTCTAGATATAAGAATGCCGATGATTATCCTCTCTGACTAACCTTTTTGTAGAAAAATTCAGAAAGTAATTCTGTTTTTCTGCCAAGTGCCATCTTCTTTGATGCTTAATGACCCGTCTTTCCCTCCATTAGCACTTGTCATGATGCTGGTTATTCTTTGTTGACATGGCATGATAGTTGTACTTGTATGCAATGTTCTGAGATAAATTCTGCCACAGGTATTCTGACTCTCGGAAGATGGGAGTTTATTTAGGGTTATATCTTATTATCAAGGTGGTCTCCATCCGTGTAATAGCCATCCCTTCCCTTGATCCCCAATTTGATAACAATTTCCCCTACGCAGAATGAATGGAAATGGTTTTCTTGTACAGTGTTATCAATATAAATTAGAACTTATAATATTTAGCTGGTACATTGAACGATGTTATATTCATAAGAAAGGATTTTAATACTCCTCAACCTGCCTTTCTAATTTGTCAGATATTGGGCCATTAGCATTTGTCTGTGCTCATATTCTCAGGATGAGGCTTTCAATCTTTCATTTCTATATGCTATGCGAAGACTGCTATATAACTGGTTTTCTCCTGTTTCTGTTCTTCTCTGTGATGGTACAGGAAGATGGTGTTAATTTGCTTACTGTCATTAAAGGTACTGGAAAATACCGTCGTTCAAGGAGGATTGATTTGGTCTTAGACTTTATTCCACCAAGCATGTCAGAATTCAAACAAGGATATGAAGTAATTGGGTAATTCAGCAGAGCAATTTTGTACACAGTTCTCTTAATTGTTACATATATGTTCTTAATGAAAACTTCTGGATATGAACATTTGATATGCTTAGATCTGATTTACTAAGACTTAAGTTTATGACTAAATTTAAAATAAGATCACATTAGGTTTGATCCTGGTCAAGCTAGAGCCTCTTTCCATGAAATCTGACTTCCTGCCATGCTTTTGCAACGTGCATCAAGTAGATCCTCCCTAATTTCTAAACACTTTCTGTTTCTTTATCCCTTCTCCTTTGATTTTGTCTAAATCTTGGCTCTACTATAAACATCCTCTTGCACAAAATAAAAATAAAAATGATTGTTTTGAGAAAGTCTATTGAAATCTCAGGTTGGTCTTGGTTGATTTCTCACATCTTATGAGCATATATATTCTGTAGCTAAGGTAGCTCCTAAAAGAATTGTTGATATATTCTGGAAATCATATTTATGTTTGAAGTTAATTGATCATGATTGTGTATTGGGGATACTCCTGTCTCCTTGGGGTATACCCCAGCTTGATGCTTCCAGCCTAGGCTTTGGCCACATGCCATCATGAACAGCTACTCTATCTTGCAAACTTGCATCCAGCACATAAATTTGTTTATCTATGGTTCAAGATTATAACACAATCGTTTGAATTTCAGGTTGTTCCGCTTTGCTACTGGTTCTGCCATGTTCTCAACTTTGAATGACGGAAAGATAGTGAAAGGTCTTCATGGGGTTCCAAATGAAGGTCCTGTCTTATTAGTTGGCTACCACATGTTGTTGGGACTTGAAGTTTATTCCCTTGTCCCAGAATTCTTGAGAGAGAAAAATATTATGGTTCATGGTGTAACACATCCAGCTGTATTTAGGGAAAGGCAGGGGGTTTCATCTCCTGAATTTTCTTTAACTGATTGGATGAAAGTAATGGGTGCTGTACCTGTCACAGCCAGCAATCTTTTCAACTTGCTGTCAACAAAATCACATGTGCTTCTTTATCCTGGAGGAGCCCGAGAAGCCCTTCATAACAGGGTAAGCCAGTTTCCTTGTGTTAAATTTCAACAAATTTATTTATTTTTTTGGCAAGCTGAAAATCATATTTTTCAAGCGACATTTTCTTATCATCAAAGTATTTGCTTTATTTCTTTGTTGGAAATTAGATGCAAAAGTTTGGAAATCATTTCTTATTCAGAGTGTTACGCAGCCAAGTTTGGTAGACTAATGTTTAGCACTTCATACATGTATAGTGGCTTGTATTTGTTTCCATAATCTTCATGGATGATGTCTCACCACCACTGTTGTCAACAGCACCAGTATCACCTCCCGACTGCATAGACCACCTTTTTTTTTGCCACCAGCAAAAGCACTATATTCTTATCCCTACTAAAACTTTATTATAACAGTAGCTTCATCGTCATCTTTCTCTATTACCATCACGCTCTATGTTTCTTCTAACCTTATTATGGTGCTGCTGCCACCATCAGACCACCTATTTCATATATTAAAAAGTTTATTAGGTAACTAAAACAATAAGAAGTGGAATTTAAATTTCTGTGGTTATTAGTTTATAGACTCTGCAAATACTAAGACTTCAAACTATTGGAACTAGGTTTCATATGGCTTCCATGTTAGAAATTGTGGTAAATATTATGATATATAGTAACTGATGAGAGCTTTGTTACGTGGCTTCTGTTGTAATCTAACTTGTAGCATCTCTTGGAGAGATTCATATTAGGTTATTAATGGTAGGGCCAAATTTTTTGTACTTGGCTTGGATGCTTTTTAGGTGAATTTCTTGAGGATGGTTTGTTTAAAATATCAGTGGCATGTTCTGTTGCATTCATACAAAAAGTTGTAGGTGACATGGTGCATAAGAACTTTAACTCAAGCGAGTTTCAAAATCATTGAGATTCTGTCTCTAAGATTCCCAGGCAGCAGCATATTTTTAATGGATGAAATTGTACAAGTAGCAGGCAAGAAGGGTGCCAGAAGGAGTACACATTATTCCTTTTAATGATGCGCTTAGGCTGTTGAAGTAGGAAGGCTTAATAGTGCTCACCAGTCACCAGTAGACAGTGAAATTACACCATGAATAGCTTCCCGAGCACAAATCTTTTCCTTGTCTAACGTTTTTTTTTTATTCGCATTAAATTTTCGACTGGTATATCCTTCAAATTCAGTTTCATGTTTATGTATATATGCCATTGATACTGCTATCATTTACAAACTGCTAGGCCATTGATTTCATCCTTACTAATTTATAAAGAAAGACTGAGGTAAGATAAAGGCATTTACCATGAAACAGGAGCCACTCTTGTGCTGTCAAGTATTTTGCCATAACCTTTTCTTTAGATTTATTAATGTATTGTTTATTTCTTTTTATTGGCCAAAAGCTTGTTTTTTTCTTCTTTTTTTTCAATTACAAAGCTTTTGCAATTTACAGGGTGAAGAATATAAGCTGTTTTGGCCCGATCAACAAGAATTTGTGAGAATGGCAGCAAAGTTTGGGGCTACAATTGTACCATTTGGAACTGTAGGAGAAGATGATTTAGCAGAAGTAAGACCTTTTTTTTGCCACATATTTTATATATTTTTTGTCATGGATCCTTATTCTGTTGATCCATTCCTTTTTTTTTTGCTGTGTTATTTCCACAATATTTGTTTTACCTAAAGGCTAACTTGGGAAAAATAGAAGAAGAAAAAAACCCCATATTTTCGAGGTAGCTATCCATTGTATGTTCTTGAAGCAGAAATTTGTTAAAATGCACATCATCTCTCAGAAATTTGGCAAACAAACCCGGTAGATTTAGCATTTTATATGCTCTTATTATGCAAGTTATGCACTGTGTATGTCCCAAAGTCTGGTTGAGATGTGCATTTCTGATACTTTCCACTTAAATTCTTGCTCCTCTCCAAAGATTTCCATGAACTTTCCCTTTCTTCCATATTTGAACTCAAGACTGCAATCGAATTTCTCCGCATTTTATTTTATTTTAAAAAAATTCTTTTCTTTGGATTTTGCAGTTGGTTCTTGATTACAACGACTTCATGAAAATCCCAGTGCTCAATGACTACATCAGAGACGCTAATCGTGATTCCATAAGACTAAGGTGATTATTCTCCCTGCAATGCTGTGTACTCACTGCATGTTTGGTTGTAGAAGTCAAGCTAACATAAGAATCTAGAGCTACTTGCTGATACATTTTTGCTGACAAAGAACTTTATGCATGCTTACAGGGATAAGAGCAAAGGGGAGGTTGCGAACCAAGAACTATATCTCCCAGGTGTTCTGCCAAAGGTTCCGGGCCGCTTCTATTTTCTTTTCGGAAAGCCTATCGAAACAAGGGGCCGAAAGGAAGAGATCCTTGAAGACAGAGAAAAAGCAAACCAGTTATACCTGCACATAAAATCTGAAGTTGAACATTGCATTGCTTATCTTTTGAAGAAACGAGAGGAGGATCCTTACAGGAGCATCGTTGATAGAATAGTGTATCGTGCTTTACATTCTCCTTTGCATGAAGTTCCAGCATTTGACCCTTGAAAAATGGCCACAGTCTCGCAGCAGCCTCCCTTGATAGAACAGTGTATCGTGCTTCACATTCCCGGATCACGAGTTCACATGATTATTTTTTTCACAGCATCACAGGAGGAAAAAAAAAGAAGGAAAATCGAGAAATAAGTCAAGATTGATTTACCAATTTATTTTAATTATAATGTCTAGGTTATTTTTGGATAAGGTTCTGTGTATATATCAAGATTAAATTTCTTCGCCGTGAAGAACAAATTATTAGATGAATTTAGTTTATCGTGAGTTTACTTGCATAAACTCTCTGTAACCTGCTATAACATGATCGTGCAGTGCAGGAACAAAATTATAAAAATTTCCCTTCCTAGCATGACATCTAAATATTTAGAATCTAATAATCTATTTCCATCAATTTCCTTCTAGTCTTGGTCTTCTAGTTTGCATGCTTCCCATCACAAAAAAAAAACTAAGTCATGATGTGTATGAGAATACATCAATCCCAGTTCTTGCATACATTTCCCATGGAGGAAAGTCTTCACTTTATTAAGTGTTATTCATTTATCAATAATTGTATAGCTACTAAAATTAATTTAGATAACTATAATAGCTTTATAGATCTTACAAAGTATGTACAAAACATCATAAGCATCGTGAAACTAGTGACAAGAAAGAGCAATTTCATGTGCACCTTTCCATAGATATGCTAGAGGATAGTAACATAACCTTAAATTTGGTTTCATCTTAGATATTGTGATGTTTTGAAATAAAATTAGTAGGAAAGGATAATAAAGCCCTTAAAGGCTTAAAGAGTGGGTATAAATGAATAAGAGGTATTGTAATAATTAAACAAAGAGATGATAAATATAAATAGAAAGAAAAAAAAAGAAAAAAGAGAGCTGTGTTCTTAGAGAGAGAACCGTGAGAGGGAAAGGAGAATAAGAGAAAAGAGGGAAAGATAAGGAAAGAGAAGCGAGTTAAAGAAAAATAAGTTAAAAGGGTAAGATTTATGTTTTGATGTGTATAATATGTTTTTTTTAGCTTTAAATTTTGGTTTTTATTTGATGTTAGGGTTTTGAAGATTGTATTTTGGGTTGATTGATGAATTAATTTGAATATTATAGGTTGATTGTAGGGGATAATGAGTTGTTTAGTTGATTTTGAAAGATTTTAGATAAATATGATGATTTTAAGTTATGATTTGTTTAAATGGTGAATTTTGAGTTAGAAATCTTAATATTAATATAACAGTAGGTTTTTTGTGAAAATTCTGGGTTTGAGGTTAAAGTTAAAGAAATTTCAGCTTGATTCCTCAATTTATAAAAATTACAGTTTATTTCCTAAACTTTGGAAAAATTACAAATTGATCCCTAGAGCATATTCCGAGATTCTGGACATAATAAAAGATGAATTATGGGCAGAATCCCAGTATAGTTATGAATTTTTAACACTTTCAATTTGGTCCTCCTATTTGATAAAAATTACTATTTGACCATACAAATTTGGAAAAATTCCAGAATAGTCCCTGGAGCATAATTAGAGATTCCGGACAGAAATGAGGATGAATTATGGACATAATTCCACTATAGTAATGAATTTATGATATTTTTAGTTTGGTCCTTCAATTTGATAAAAGTTACAATTTGACCCTTAAAAAATATGATAAATTCTAGATTGGTTCCTAACTGTAATATTAAAATTTTCAGATTGGTTTGGTGAATAAATAAGAGTTATTTAGTGATTTATTACTGTTTGTTTTATTATGGATTAGATTTCGCGACAACCATTTAATTTTGGTTTTTTGGGGAAAATAACTATTTAGTTTAAAAACATATAGGGTTATAGAATAAACCCTTAATTAAGTGTATTAAATAGGTTGTACGCTCTTTTCGAGTTGTTTTTTAATATATTTTCTTTGTATTTAGATAATCCTGATATTCTACCAGTGGGATATCAGTAAGATTTCCTTCAGTATTTGCTTTCGAGTTTTTGAACGTTATCTACTTACTGAGTTGTTTAACTCACCATTTCATTATTTATCTTTTCAGACTTATAGCTTGTTAGCTGGTCACTTTTATTGGACTTTCAGAGCCTGTTTTTTTGTTGAAATTTGTACATTTTCTTTATGTCTAGTTACTACTCCACAACTATAAAATTTATAATAACTCTTGTATTAAGACAATGAAATTATATTATGAAATTAATTTTGTTATTAGTGCTGCATTAAACTCTGATTGAGTTTTTTGAAGGATAAATTTATATGTAAATTTAAATTCACATAGGTATGAGATCTTGCCTATATGCTAGTCATGAATCTGAAAATCGGGTCGTGACAGATATTCATGATCTTTACGTGAAATTCATTTCCCGTTTCAGTAGAGTTAACTTTTTTTAAAAAATAAACCTGTGAAAACTACCTTACATTACAAAATAAAAAATAAAAATTACAACAATAATAAAAATTTAAACTCTTCTTTGCTATAACGTGTGGGTCTCAGTATACGAAATTAAGAATACATGCAAAAGTTTTTCTTATCATGTCAAGCCAAACTATAGTCCTCGATGGGTCCTTCCTTAAAGCTAACTTCATGAAAACGAAGACTTGATATCCAGCTTTTCATACCCTGCTGCCGGCCGGCCGGCTGAAAAGGGTGAAGACTTTCAGTGCACTGCTTACATTCTTGCTTTTGTTAAACTATCTCCGGCCCTCCTCCTCAATGCTTCAGCAATAACAATCAATATGTTAATCCATAAATACCAAGCTATATATCTTATTGTATTGTCAATGGAGGCTTAAAATATATTTTTTAATCAGGAAAGGCCAAGAAGTGTGGTACGTTCTCTAGGCTCATAGCCAGAACTTTGAAGGAGAAAGGAAAGGAAAGCAATGGCTGCTGGCCGAACAATAAAATAACTCTGAGATTATTCAAAAAACAAAGAACTTTGAAGGAGAAAGGAAAGGAAAGCAATGGCTGCTGGCCGAACAATAAAATAACTCTGAGATTATTCATAAAACAAAGAACTTTGAAGGAGAAAGGAAAGCAATGGTTGCTGGCCGCCTCTTTACTTTGAGATTAATCTATATATATATTGCGAAAACAATAAAATAACTTTGAGATTATTGAAAAAACAAAAACTTTGAAGAAGAAAGGAAAGAAATAGCTGCTGGCCGCCTCTTTACTTTGAGATTAAATCCCTTTCACCAAGCAAGGAGGAGAATGGATAACAATTTAATCTAAATTCAATGAATACCACCACCTAAATTGATTATATATATATATATATATATAGAATATTTATATTTTTTTGAATCTTATATAATATTTATATATCTCACATAATACACACTTATATAATATTTATCATTTTATTATATATATATATATATGTTATTATTTTTTTAATATTAAATAATAGTAATATAACAGTTATGGAATCGATAAATAAAAAATAAATATCTAATTTTTTACTCAATAATTAATTAATGAATATAATATAAACATAAAGAAACATAACCCGTGAATATCCATATATAGGAGCCAGCAATCCTTAATTTTCTGAATAAAATCAATCCTTGAAAATTTAAAATAATCTCGTAATGAGTCCCTCCAAGTCTTTAAAGCTAATGAAAGTGACAATGGCAGTTATGGCAGTCCCACTTCACCAAAAACAAATCCAACAGCCTTTTAAATACATATAGCTTTGATAAGTTCATTTCTAAGAGGTGCTTGGCAATACATATAGCTTTGATAAGTTCATTTCTTATACAACCCATGGCATCAGTTGTTAGTTCTCAGGCATTGTATTGTTCTTTCTCAACTCCAGAGATTACTCCTAGGTTTCGAGTGAGAGTTCAAAGTGGTAGCGGTGGTGTTAACTCAAAAGTATCGCCATCTGATTCCGCTCTAGTGAGTGGAGAGAAAGATAAAAAAGTCGGGGGTCGAATTGATTCATGGAATGGGAGCTTAAAGGGCGGGGTTAAGAAAAAGAGCGTCAAAGATGTTATTTCAAGTGACTTGGATGTCTTGTGGGATGACGGTTATGGGACCAAGACTGCGAAGGATTATTTTGAAGGAGCCAAGGAGATGATTAGACCTGACGGGGGGCCTCCCCGGTGGTTTTGCCCTACCGAGTGTGGGCAGCCTCTAAAAGATTCTCCAATTCTTCTGTTTTGCCCTGGTAATTATTGTCTTCGTTGTGATAAACTCTTATATGAAATTTAACTTAGATACAAGGTTTCCAAACTATGAATACATGTTAAAAGAAGGACTGGATTTCTAGTTTCTGAGTATCTGGTTTCCTACGAGTTGTTTTGCTCTTCAATATTTTATTTAAAATCTTTGGAATTCCTCATTTAGGTATGTGATTTTTATTAAATACAGTGCTATTTGTTTTTTGTATTCGTGCATGCAGGGATTGTTGGTGTTGGCTTGGGCTTGACTTTGCATCATAAAGCTCTCGGGAAGTAAGTTTTTGTTATTTCTTACTTCATGACAATCGCCATGACTATTATTGTTGTTTTTGAGCCATCAACTTGTTAAATGTTCATTGGAAATGTTGACACAAAAGTTAGTTCAAATCACACTGTATGAGAACCTCAAATAGGTGCTCACCGTGCTGAAAAGGTTTTGTTCTGCTCTGAGATGATATTTCTCAAACCCTACTCTTGTCTATAACTTTTCCACCTGAAAATTCACATCAACAGGGTGTAGCTTCCGAATTCCTGTCCTAAGAGTTTTGTCAAACTGCAGGGTGTTTGAAGTCAGGTGCCTTCATATTCCAGTGAATGATCGAACGCCATTTGAAGGTTTTAACCTTTCATCAGATTACTTGATTGAGTTATTTAAAAGTTAAACTAAAATCTCAGCCAACTGGGCTTGCCTTTTCTTCTATCACTTGTGATGGTTAGATCTTCTAATACTTCAGAAATTGCACTGTACTTGCATGTGCTGTCCTCATCCTCGTACCTTTATGTTGGGTTTTGCCGTCTGGCTATCCCCTTCCACTGAGGAAACATCGTTCTCTATCCATGCTTTAAGTGGATTTTTTTTTGCATGAAGGGCTGGTGAAATTTGTCGAAGAAACAGTGAGGCTAGAGCATGCCTCATCTCCAAATAAGCCAATTTATCTAGTGGGGGATTCCTTCGGGGGATGTCTTGTTCTTGCTGTTGGTGCTCGTAATCCTGAAATTGACCTTGTAGTGATACTAGCTAACCCAGGTCAGTTTCCAGATATGCAGCAATTTGTTCACTCATCTTCTTGATGACTTCTTCATAGAACACTTTGGTTGATGCTCCTTGCTGTTGTCTGACTTGTTAGCCCTTTTATTTTAGCTACATCATTTGACAGGTCACAGGTTCGGACCCTGATCCCCCTTTGGGAGGCGTTGCCTGATGGATTATACAATGCACTTCCATATCTTCTTAGCTTTGTTATGGGTATATATGATCTGTTGCTCCATTATTTCATTTATTATTTTGTTACAGAATTGGATTTTGTTACTACTTAAACACATTCCAATTCCTGTCATTGTATTGAACAATGTGCTACTAGTATTTTTAAACCAGACAGATTTATCATGATTTTACTTTAGCTCTTCTACTCTGAAAAAATTGTTTGGATCTCCTCCTTTTTTCTTCAGAAAACATGATTACCTTGTTTCAAATGCCTTCTTATAAACGCTTTTTTTCCTGGAAATTGAAACTCTCTTTATTAACTTTTTTTTGTCAGTTGTCTTGTTAAGCTGTGATTGTCATCATTCAGTGGTATTGTTTTGTGATTTCAAATTGCTTCACTGTTTCTATTTACCCTCTCTCTCTGTTTTTTTCCTTACACTAGGTAATCCAGTGGAGATGGCAAGGGTCAATATTGAATATAGATTACCTCCCAGATTACAAATTGAACAATTGTTTCAGAATCTCATTGCTTTGCTACCTCATCTTTCTGTAAGAAATGAAGATAGCACTGCCTAGCCTTTTACACATTATATTTTATTAAATTTAGGAAACCAATAAGATTTTGTATCTGTTATATTCTTCTATTTTGATATAATATGCTGAAGATCTTAAACACAAACTAAAAGATGTAATATTGTCATAAAAAAATGATTCTAATAGGCAAAAGCAGGATAGGTTGTGCATAGTCATCTGCTGCTTGACTCTGTCTAATTCATTGTATCATGATAAATTCCCCATTATTTATTTGCCAATTGCTCTTCTGCGTTGAACTTCATTATGACTCTATTGCTAGCACAATATGCTTCTATACAGTCTCTAGCAATGACAGACTGGATCTTCTCATGGTAACTGCTTTTGCACATCAGCCAAATGGTGCAATGTACTTCTTTTGGTTATCTTAATTAGATATAACAAATCTTAGTGCCTTCAGCTTGTTGTCCTGCTATTCATTTTTTCCTCATCTGTTTATTTCTTTTTCCGAGGCCATGAACTGATGTTAAAATGTTCCAGGATTTGGTTGATTTAATTCCCAAGGACACTCTTATTTGGAAGTTGAAACTGCTCAAATCAGCGGCTTCTTATGCTAATTCCCGGCTTCATGCTGTGAAAGCTGAAGTGCTAGTCCTGTCAAGGTCTTTATTCTTCCGAGTTTTTATTCTTGTTCCTTTGCATCCCAGGCACAATTTTTTTGCTTCTCTTTTCCATATGTATGTTTTTCAAAAGCCGTCAGAATATTTTCTCTCTAGTTCTTTCTATGTCGTGATTTTAACACTAATCACTCCTTTTCTCATCTTCATGTGGCTGATAGCCAGCAGATTCAAGTTTCATTATCATTTACACAGAAATCTCAGCACATACCTTAAAAGAAACTGTCTATGCAATGCCCTAATAATCGCTGAAGGTTCTTTGCTTCATACTTGAATTCTTTTAGTTGCTACCATGAAGAGGACTTTAACTATAGAATATGCATTCCAGGCTTATCAACATGAATTGAATATTTGTACTCATTTATGTAACTGTTTTAGCACAACTGTATGCTGCGACCTGCAATGAAATATCCAGTTACTAAGTTAGGTTAACATGTTTATGTATTGTAGGAAATATGTTCTTTAACTCGAATTTCTTTTCATGCTTGGTTTTCTTTGAGATGGGTTATGGAAATCTGGTCAAGGAGTTTTAAAGTTGATCTTTTATTTGTCTTTTAGTGGAAATGATCACTTGCTTCCTAGTGGAGATGAAGCTCAGCGTCTGAAAAGAACATTAAAGAATTGCACAGTTCGTTATTTCAAGGACAATGGGCATAATATTTTACTGGTATGTGACAATAAGTGGTTGTATCTATATTTGTGTCTGATTTAAGTGGAAGCATGTACATGTGGGTACTTAGATGATGTGTGATTCTCCACAACTCATTTCGAGAGCACAACAAAATTCTAAATCTGTTTAATGCGAATCATCATCTTAGTCTTAGCTATTGAGTAAAGATATCATCCTTTTAACCGACCAGTGTCAGTACCATGTCAACTAGCTATCATGCATACCAGACCCAGTGATTCTTCTAATACGGTGACCAGGAATGAGAGCCTATAAAACTCCTTAACTAAGGAGTTTCAGAAAATAGTTCTATCTTGAGAAACCACTAAGGCAGCCTGGTAGCCTGCCTACCAGCAGGTAACAATGCCTTTCTGAATAAGTTTTGAGTGTATTCTGCAGCCAAGTTCTTGACATGTTCAGAATGCAGCTGCTTTTGTTTCTTTTCACATAAATGCCTTTTCAGTTTATGACCAATCCTTGCTCCCCATATTTGAAGTTGTCAAAACAGTTGAGCACTAGCTGAAAGATTCAAGGTCTCAAATTTCACTCACTTCCCTTTCAAAATTGAGACGTTGGATTATCTTCTAGATATAAGAATGCCGATGATTATCCTCTCTGACTAACCTTTTTGTAGAAAAATTCATAAAGCAATTCTGTTTTTCTGCCAAGTGCCATCTTCTTTGATGCTTAATGACCCGTCTTTCTGTCAATGTATATGGCAAGAATATCAACAATATATGGCAACCAAATTGTAACAGAATATCTTGTATTTATTGTATTTATTATAGACTACAAATCAGGGATTATAGACTACAAATTAGGGATTATTACATGTATTTATAGGACTGAATTCTTCCTTTCAAAATCAATGAAATACAAAGAACTTTACATTGAAATCTGATAATTGTGACATGGTATCAGAGCCGGTTATTCTCTAATCTAGATTTTTTGTTCTTTTCTTAAGTCTATAGACTGAATTCATCAGTATTTGGTGATTTTTTTTTGAGATTCCTAGGATGTCTGGAGAG
This sequence comes from Populus alba x Populus glandulosa, assembly GCA_033617975.1. Taxonomy (NCBI): domain Eukaryota; kingdom Viridiplantae; phylum Streptophyta; class Magnoliopsida; order Malpighiales; family Salicaceae; genus Populus; species Populus alba x Populus glandulosa. The sequence continues at coordinate 2,084,921 of CM066155.1, read as the reverse complement.
GCTTTTCTTACTCGATTCAATGGCAAAAACTATACCAGTTGGGAGTTTCAGTTTCGTATGTTTGTTAAAGGGAAGGAATTATGGGGGCATCTTGATGGATCTTCACCAGCACCAACCGAACCACAGGAGCTGGGTATATGGACTACCAAGGATGCGAAAATTGTCTCCTGGATACTGGGGTCTGTTGAACCCCATATGATCAACAATCTTCGATCGTTTGGCACAGGGAAGGAGATTTGGGACTACTTCAGACGCATTTATTCTCAGAACAATTCGGCTCAAAAATTTCAGGTCGAAATGAGTATTGCCAATTACAAACAAGGTAATCTTTCAATTGAACAATTCTATGCTGGATTTCTAAACCTATGGAGTGAATATACTGGCATAATTTACTCTAAAATACCGAAGGATAGTTTAGAAGCAATATACCTTGTTTATGCCGAGAGCCAGAGGGACCAGTTCTTGATGAAGCTCCGACTAGAATTTGAGGCTGTGAGAGCTAGCTTGATCAACCGAAGTCCAGTACCCACCTTGGATGAATGTTTGGGGGAACTGTTACGGGAAGAACAACGACTCGCCACTCAACACGAGTTGACCCAGGACACTGTCACAGAGATGAATGTGGCTTACATGGCTCAAGGAAGGGGACGACAGAGGGGTGGGAGTGTGCAGTGTTTCAATTGCAAGGAGTTAGGGCACATTGCCAGAAATTGCAGTAAGAAATTCTGCAATTATTGTAAGAAGGAGGGGCATGTAATCAGGGAGTGTCGTCTGCGACCACATAATCGCCAAGGGTTTACTGTGCAGTCAAAATTGGGGGCTACTTCTATGGCTGCCGCAGCCGTGTCCTCACCGTTGGCACCAGAATCTTCATCGTCTGTGAGCTCTTCGTCAGGCACGATCACTCCCGAGATGGTGCAGCAGATGATCATCTCTGCCTTCTCTGCACTTGGAATTTCTGGTAATAAACTTAACATTTCTTTGGATTCGGCATATAATAAACCGTGGTTAATGGATTCGGCAGCGTCGAATCATATGACCAACAGTGAAAATGGTTTGTGTAATGTGCAAAAATACATGGGTAATCAACATATACAGGTTGCAAATGGTGATAATCTGCCGATTTTATCAATTGGTAATTTGGGGTCTTATTTCAACAATATTTTTGTGTCACCGAAATTATCAACAAGTTTACTCTCTGTTGGTCAAATGGTAGAAAATAACTGTGAAATTCTCTTTAATCGTCATGGTTGTTGTGTGCAGGATCAAGTGTCGGGGAAGGTGATCGCGAAGGGGCCTAAAGTGGGACGTTTATTTCCAATACAATTTTCTATTCCTAGTATTAATTCTTGTGCTTATTCTACTGTCATTAATAATCCTCATTTTTGGCATAAGAAATTGGGACATCCCAATTCTAATGTATTGACTCATCTTATGAAACATGGATATTTGGGGAATAAAAATTCTTTTTCCACAGAATTTTTGGACTGTAGTTCTTGCAAATTGGGTAAAAGTAAAGCATTATCATTTCCTTCACATGGTAGTCGTGCTTCTAAATGTTTTGAAATTATTCATACTGATGTATGGGGTATAAGTCCTGTTATCTCTCATGCTCAGTATAAATATTTTGTCACGTTTATTGATGATTTCAGTCGTTTCACTTGGATATATTTTCTCCGATCTAAAGCTGATGTATTCTCAACATTTCAAACTTTCGTAGTATTTGTTGAAAATCAATTTTCTGCTCATATTAAAATACTTCGTTCTGACTCCGGGGGGGAATATGTGTCCAAAGAATTTCAGGAATATCTCAAAAACAAAGGGATTCTCTCTCAAAGATCTTGTCCTTACACTCCTCAATAAAATGGACTTGCTGAGCGTAAGAATCGTCATCTTTTAGATGTTGTTCGCACTTTATTAATTGATTCTTCAGTACCTACTCGATTTTGGGTAGAAGCTCTATCCACAGCCGTTCATCTAATCAATCGTTTGCCTTCTCAAGTTCTAAACTTTGCATCTCCATACTCTATTTTATTTGGTGTTCTTCCTGAGTATGATTCTCTCCATGTTTTTGGGTGTGTTTGTTTTGTTCACTTACCATTTACTGAACGTAATAAACTCTCAGCCCAAGCTGCTCGTTGTGCTTTTCTAGGATATAGTAATTCTCATAAAGGGTTTGTATGTTATGATGCAAACGCTCATAAAATTCGTATCTCTCGAAATGTGATTTTCTTTGAAAATCAGAATTTTTTCCCGTCTTGTCCTTCTACAGAATCCACTCCTATCCAGCTTCCTACATTTGATGATGATAGTCCATCTTATATCTTTGAACGTTTTAAGCCAGGAATTGTATATCAAAGACGTCATCCACCATCCACTTTGCCCCTTCCGGACACGGAACCGACATCTGATCATTCCACTCAACTAAGACGATCAACTAGAGTTTCACGTGCCCCAAACAGGTATGGATACTCAGCAACCACTATTGATGGTACTTTTGTGCCTAAGACTTATGTGCAGGCTTGTACCCAAGAATGTTGGCAACAGGCCATGAAAGAGGAACTTCAGGCTCTTCAAGATAATCACACATGGGATATTGTTTCTTGTCCTACCGGTATTAAACCTATTGGCTGCAAATGGGTATACACTATTAAATTCCAACCTGATGGATCTGTGGAACGATATAAAGCACGGTTGGTGGCTCTTGGAAATTGTCAGGCATATGGTATTAATTATGAGGAGACTTTTGCACCTGTGGCTAAAATGACTACCATACGCACCATTATGGCAATTGCTGCTTCCAAGAGATGGCCACTTCGTCAAATGGATGTAAAAAATGCATTTTTACATGGAGATCTGAAAGAGAATATTTATATGACTCCTCCTCCTGGTATGTTTACTCACCCATCTGATAAAGTCTGCTGGTTGAAACGGTCCCTGTATGGTCTAAAACAGGCACCCCGGGCATGGTTTGAAAAATTTCGCACTACTCTTCTGAAACTTAAATTTATTCAGAGCCAATATGATTCCTCTCTGTTTCTTCAGCAAACTACTACTGGTATTGTTGCTCTTCTGGTATATGTGGATGATATTATCATTACAGGATCTGACATTCCACTCATTGAGGATTTACAGCGTTCTCTTAACAGTGAGTTTCATATGAAGGATCTGGGACATCTTCACTATTTCCTTGGTCTCCAGGTGCATTCTATGTCTAATGGGATTTCTCTACATCAGCACAAATACACCCAAGAGATTCTTCTCTTGGGCGGTCTTGAATCAGGGAATAGCGTTCTTACACCTCTTGAGCTTAATTTAAAGCTTTGTCAGAATGATGGTGACCTGTTACCCGATCCCTCCATATATAGACAATTGGTGGGCAGTTTGAATTATCTAACCATTACTCGGCCAGATATTTCTTTTGCAGTACAACAAGTCAGTCAGTTTCTACAGGCTCCTCGTCAACCTCATTTAGCTGCTGTTCGAAGAATTCTTCGCTATCTTAAAGACACATCTGGGCGAGGATTATTTTTTCCTGCTGATAATTCGTTACAATTAACAGGTTATAGTGATGCAGATTGGGCAGGGTGCATGGATACACGTCGGTCTGTTACTGGGTGGTGTATGTTTCTTGGAAATGCTTTAATTTCATGGAAAAGCAAAAAGCAAGACCGAATCTCAAAATCTTCCACAGAATCTGAGTATCGAGCTATGTCCTCCGCATGTTCTGAAATTGTGTGGCTCCAGGGTTTGCTACGTGAACTTGGTTTTCCTCAGCACACTCCTACACCTCTTCATGCTGATAACACAAGTGCTATTCAGATTGCTACTAATCCTGTGTTTCATGAACGCACCAAACATATTGAAGTCGATTGTCACTATATTCGTGAAGCTCTTGATCATAATATTCTTACACTACCTCATATTTCCACCGAGCATCAGACTGCTGATGTCTTTACGAAGGCCTTGTCTCGGCCTCGACATCAACTCATGATTGACAAATTGATGCTTCTTGATCGACCAGCATCAATTTGAGGGGGGATGTCAATGTATATGGCAAGAATATCAACAATATATGGCAACCAAATTGTAACAGAATATCTTGTATTTATTGTATTTATTATAGACTACAAATCAGGGATTATAGACTACAAATTAGGGATTATTACATGTATTTATAGGACTGAATTCTTCCTTTCAAAATCAATGAAATACAAAGAACTTTACATTTAAATCTGATAATTGTGACACTTTCCCTCCATTAGCACTTGTCATGATGCTGGTTATTCTTTGTTGACATGGCATGATAGTTGTACTTGTATGCAATGTTCTGAGATAAATTCTGCCACAGGTATTCTGACTCTCGGAAGATGGGAGTTTATTTAGGGTTATATCTTATTATCAAGGTGGTCTCCATCCGTGTAATAGCCACCCCTTCCCTTGATCCCCAATTTGATAACAATTTCCCCTACGCAGAATGAATGGAAATGGTTTTCTCGTACAGTGTTATCAATATAAATTAGAACTTGTAATATTTAGCTGGTACATTGAACGATGTTATATTCATAAGAAAGGACTTTAATGCTCCTCAACCTGGCTTTCTAATGTGTCAGATATTGGGCCATTAACATTTGTCTGTACTCATATTCTCAGGATGAGTCTTTAAGTCTTTCATTTCTATATGCTATGGGAAGACTGCTTTATAACTGGTTTTCTCCTGTTTCTGTTCTTCTCTGTGATGGTACAGGAAGATGGTGTTAACTTGCTTACTGTCATTAAAGGTACTGGAAAATACCGTCGTTCAAGGAGGATTGATTTGGTCTTAGACTTTATTCCACCAAGCATGTCAGAATTCAAACAAGGATATGATGAAGTAATTGGGTAATTCAGCAGAGCAATTTTGTACACAGTTCTCTTAATTGTTACATATATGTTCTTCATGAAAACTTCTGGATATGAACATTTGATATGCTTAGATCTGATTTACTAAGACTTAAGTTTATGACTAAATTTAAAATAAGATCACATTAGGTTTGATCCTGGTCAAGCTAGAGCCTCTTTCCATGAAATCTGACATCCTGCCAGGCTTTTGCAACGTACATCAAGTAGATCCTCCCTAATTTCTAAACACTTTCTGTTTCTTTATCCCTTCTCATTTGATTTTGTCTAAATCTTGGCTCTACTATAAACATCCTCTTGCACAAAATAAAAATAAAAATGATTGTTTTGAGAAAGTCTATTGAAATCTCAGGTTGGTCTTGGTTGATTTCTCACATCTTATGAGCATATATATTCTGTAGCTAAGGTAGCTCCTAAAAGAATTGTTGATATATTCTGGAAATCATATTTATGTTTGAAGTTAATTGATCAAGATTGTGTATTGGGGATACTCCTGTCTCCTTGGGGTATACCCCAGCTTGATGCTTCCAGCTTAGGCTTTGGCCACATGCCATCATGAACAGCTACTCTATCTTGCAAACTTGCATCCAGCACATAAATTTGTTTATCTATGGTTCAAGATTATAACACAATCGTTTGAATTTCAGGTTGTTCCGCTTTGCTACTGGTTCTGCCATGTTCTCAACTTTGAATGACAGAAAGATAGTGAAAGGTCTTCATGGGGTTCCAAATGAAGGTCCTGTCTTATTAGTTGGCTACCACATGTTGTTGGGACTTGAAGTTTATTCCCTTGTCCCAGAATTCTTGAGAGAGAAAAATATTATGGTTCATGGTGTAACTCATCCAGTTGTATTTAGGGAAAGGCAGGGGGTTTCATCTCCTGAATTTTCTTTAACTGATTGGATGAAAGTAATGGGTGCTGTACCTGTCACAGCCAGCAATCTTTTCAACTTGCTGTCAACAAAATCACATGTGCTTCTTTATCCTGGAGGAGCCCGAGAAGCCCTTCATAACAGGGTAAGCCAGTTTCCTTGTGTTAAATTTCAACAAATTTATTTAGTTTTTTGGCAAGCTGAAAATCATATTTTTCAAGCGACATTTTCTTATCATCAAAGTATTTGCTTTATTTCTTTGTTGGAAATTAGATGCAAGCAAGAGGATATAGTGTAAAAGTTTGGAAATCATTTCTTATTCAGAGTGTTACGCAGCCAAGTTTGGTAGACTAATGTTTAGCACTTCATACATGTATAGTGGCTTGTATTTGTTTCCATAATCTTCATGGATGATGTCTCACCACCACTGTTGTCAACAGCACCAGTATCACCTCCCGACTGCATAGACCACCTTTTTTTTTGCCACCAGCAAAAGCACGATATTCTTATCCCTACTAAAACTTTATTATAACAGTAGCTTCATCGTCATCTTTCTCTATTACCATCACACTCTATGTTTCTTCTAACCTTAATATGGTGCTGCTGCCACCATCAGACCACCTATTTCATATATTAAAAAGTTTATTAGGTAACTAAAACAATAAGAAGTGGAATTTAAATTTCTGTGGTTATTAGTTTATAGACTCTGCAAATACTAAGACTTCAAACTATTGGAACTAGGTTTCATATGGCTTCCATGTTAGAAATTGTGGTAAATATTATGGTATATAGTAACTGATGAGAGCTTTGTTACGTGGCTTCTGTTGTAATCTAACTTGTAGCATCTCTTGGAGAGATTCATATTAGGTTATTAATGGTAGGGCCAAATTTTTTGTACTTGGCTTGGATGCTTTTTAGGTGAATTTCTTGAGGATGGTTTGTTTAAAATATCAGTGGCATGTTCTGTTGCATTCATACAAAAAGTTGTAGGTGACATGGTGCATAAGAACTTTAACTCAAGCGAGTTTCAAAATCATTGAGATTCTGTCTCTAAGATTCCCAGGCAGCAGCATATTTTTAATAGATGAAATTGTACAAGTAGCAGGCAAGAAGGGTGCCAGAAGGAGTACACATTATTCCTTTTAATCATGCGCTTAGGCTGTTGAAGTAGGAAGGCTTAATAGTGCTCACCAGTCACCAGTAGACAGTGAAATTACACCATGAATAGCTTCCCGAGCACAAATCTTTTCCTTGTCTAACGTTTTTTTTTTATTTGCATTAAATTTTCGACTGGTATATCCTTCAAATTCAGTTTCATGTTTATGTATATATGCCATTGATACTGCTATCATTTACAAACTGCTAGGCCATTGATTTCATCCTTACTAATATATAAAGAAAGACTGAGGTAAGATAAAGGCATTTACCATGAAACAGGAGCCACTCTTGTGCTGTCAAGTATTTTGCCATAACCTTTTCTTTAGATTTATTAATGTATTGTTTATTTCTTTTTATTGGCCAAAAGCTTGTTTTTTTCTTCTTTTTTTTTCAATTACAAAGCTTTTGCAATTTACAGGGTGAAGAATATAAGCTGTTTTGGCCCGATCAACAAGAATTTGTGAGAATGGCAGCAAAGTTTGGGGCTACAATTGTACCATTTGGAACTGTAGGAGAAGATGATTTAGCAGAAGTAAGACCTTTTTTTTGCCACATATTTTATATATTTTTTGTCATGGATCCTTATTCTGTTGATACATTCCTTTTTTTTTTGCTGTGTTATTTCCACAATATTTGTTTTACCTAAAGGCTAACTTGGGAAAAATAGAAGAAGAAAAAAACCCCATATTTTCGAGGTAGCTATCCATTGTATGTTCTTGAAGCAGAAATTTGTTAAAATGCACATCATCTCTCAGAAATTTGGCAAACATACCCGGTAGATTTAGCATTTTATATGCTCTTATTATGCAAGTTATGCACTGTGATGTCCCAAAGTCTGGTTGAGATGTGCATTTCTGATACTTTCCACATAAATTCTTGCTCCTCTCCAAAGATTTCCATGAACTTTCCCTTTCTTCCATATTTGAACTTGAGACTGCAATCGAATTTCTCTGCATTTTATTTAATTTTTTAAAATTCTTTTCTTTGGATTTTGCAGTTGGTTCTTGATTACAACGACTTCATGAAAATCCCAGTGCTCAATGACTACATCAGAGACGCTAATCGTGATTCCATAAGACTAAGGTGATTATTCTCCCTGCAATGCTGTGTACTCACTGCATGTTTGGTTGTAGAAGTCAAGCTAACATAAGAATCTAGAGCTACTTGCTGATACATTTTTGCTGACAAAGAACTTTATGCATGCTTACAGGGATAAGAGCAAAGGGGAGGTTGCGAACCAAGAACTATATCTCCCAGGTGTTCTGCCAAAGGTTCCGGGCCGCTTCTATTTTCTTTTCGGAAAGCCTATCGAAACAAGGGGCCGAAAGGAAGAGATCCTTGAAGACAGAGAAAAAGCAAACCAGTTATACCTGCACATAAAATCTGAAGTTGAACATTGCATTGCTTATCTTTTGAAGAAACGAGAGGAGGATCCTTACAGGAGCATCGTTGATAGAATAGTGTATCGTGCTTTACATTCTCCTTTGCATGAAGTTCCAGCATTTGACCCTTGAAAAATGGCCACAGTCTCGCAGCAGCCTCCCTTGCTAGAACAGTGTATCGTGCTTCACATTCCCGGATCACAAGTTCACAGGATTATTTTTTTCACAGCATCACAGGAGGAAAAAAAGAAGAAGATAAATCGAGAAATAAGTCAAGATTAATTTACGAATTTATTTTAATTATAATGTCTAGGTTATTTTTGGACAAGGTTCTATGTATATATCAAGATTAAATTTCTTCGCCATCAAGAACAAGTTATTAGATGAATTTAGTTTATCGTGAGTTTACTTGCATAAACTCTGTGCAACCTGCTATAACATGATCGTGCAGTGCAGGAACAAAATTATAAAAATTTCCCTTCCTAGCATGACATCTAAATATTTAGAATCTAATAATCTATTTCCATCAATTTCCTTCTAGTCTTGGTCTTCTAGTTTGCATGCTTCCCATCACAAAAAAAAACTAAGGCATGATGTGTATGAGAATACATCAATCCCAGCTCTTGCATACATTTCCCATGGATGAGAGTCTTCACTTTATTAAGTGTTATTCATTTATCAAGAATTGTATCGTTTCTAAAATTAATTTAGATAACTATAATAGCTTTATAGATCTTACAAAGTATGTACAAAACATCATAAGCATCGTGAAACTAGTGACAAGAAAGAGCAATTTCATGTGCAACTTTCCACAGATATGCCAGAGGATAGTAACATAACCTTAAATTTGGTTTCATCTTAGATATTGTGATGTTTTGAAATAAAATTAGTAGGAAAGGATAATAAAGCCCTTAAAGGTTTAAAGAGGAGGTATAAATGAATAAGAGGTATTGTAGTAATTAAACAAAGAGATGATAAATATAAATAGAAAGAAAAAGAAAGAAAAAAGAGAGCTGTGTTCTTAGAGAGAGAACTGTGAGAGGGAAATGAGAAGAAGAGAAAAGAGGAAAAGATAAGGAAAGAGAAGGGAGTTAAAGAAAAATAAGTTAAAAGGGTAAGATTTATGTTTTGATGTGTATAATATGTTTTTTTTAGCTTTAAATTTCGGTTTTTATTTGATGTTAGGGTTTTGAAGATTGTATTTTGGGTTGATTGATGAATTAATTTGAATATTTTGAGTTGATTGTTGAGAGTAATGAGTTATTTAGTTGACTTTGAAAGATTTTAGATAAAGATATGATTTTAAGTTATGATTTGTGTAAATGGTGAATTTTGAGTTAGAAATCTTAATATTAATATAACAGTATGTTTTTTGTGAAAATTTTGGGTTTGAGGTTGAAGTTGAAGAAATTTCAGCTTGATTCCTCAATTTATAAAAATTACAGTTTATTTCCTAAACTTTAGAAAAATTACAAATTGATCCCTGGAGCATATTCCGAGATTCTGGACATAATAAAAGATGAATTATGGGCAGAATTCCAGTATAGTTATGAATTTTTAACACTTTTAATTTGGTCCTCCTATTTGATAAAAATTACCATTTGACCCTACAAATTTGGAAAAATTCCAGAATGGTCCCTAGAGCATAATTAGAGATTCTGGACAGAAATGAGGATGAATTATGGACATAATTCCACTATATTCATGAATTTATGATATTTTTAGTTTGGTCCTTCAATTTGACAAAAGTTACAATTTGACCCTTAAAAAATATGATAAATTCCAGATTGGTCCCTAATTGTAATATTAAAATTTTCAGATTGGTTTGGTGAATAAATAAGGGTTATTTAGTGAATTATTATTGTTTGTTTTATTATGAATTAGATTTCGCGACAACCATTTAATTTTGGTTTTTTGGGGAAAATAACTATTTAGTTTAAAAACATATAGGGTTATGGAATAGACCCTTAATTAAGTGTATTAAATAGGTTGTACGCTCTTTTCGAGTTGTTTTTTAATATATTTTCTTTGTATTTAGATAATCCTGATACTCTACCAGTGGGACATCAGTAAGATTTCCTTCAGTATTTGCTTTCGAGTTTTTGAACGTTATCTACTTACTGAGTTGTTAAACTCACCATTTCATTATTTATCTTTTCAGACTTATAGCTTGTTAGCTGGTCACTTTTATTGGACCTTCAGAGCCTGTTTTTTTGTTGAAATTTGTACATTTTCTTTATGTCTAGTTACTACTCCACAACTATAAAATTTATAATAACTCTTGTATTAAGACAATAAAATTATATTATGAAATTAATTTTGTTATTAGTGCTGCATTAAACTCTGATTGAGTTATTTGAAGGATAAGTTTATATGTAAATTTAAATTTACATAGAAATGAGATCTTGCATATATGCTGGTCATGGATCTGAAAATCAGGTCGTGACAGATATTCATGATCTTTACATGAAATTCATTTCCCGTTTCAGTAGCGTTAACTTTTTTAAAAAAAGAACCTGTGAAAACTACCTTACATTACAAAATAAAATATAAAAATTACAACAATAATAAAAATTTAAACTCTTCTTTGCTATAACGTGTGGGTCTCAGTATACGAAATTAAGAATACATGCAAAAGTTTTTCTTATCATGTCAAGCCAAACTATACTCCTCGATGGGTCCTTCCTTAAAGCTAACTTCATGAAAACGAAGACTTGATCTCCAGCTTTCCATACCCTGCTGCCGGCCGGACGGCTGAAAACGGTGAAGACTTTCAGTGCACTGCTTACATTCTTGCTTTTGTTAAACTATCTTCGGCCCTCCTCCTCAATGCTTCAGCAATAACAATCAATATGTTAATCCATAAATACCAAGATATATATCTTATTTTGTTGGTTTTTCTCATATTATGAGTGATATTACTTTCCATTTTATTTTTGCCTTAATGGTCTATTTATAAATCATAGAGTTGATTCACTGCTCTAAAGTGATAAACATGTAGAGATGGTTTTCTAATGATGCGTTCATGTTAAAATAAAAAATATAAAGATTACTGCAATTGTTTTTTAAAGTATTTTTTAATTAAAAATATATTAAATTAATATTTTTTTATATATATTTTTAAGAATTATTTTTATATCAGCGATTAAAATAATCTAAAAACATCAAAAAATTATTAATTTAAAATAAAAAATAATTTTTTTTAATTTTTTCAATAATATTTTTTTTATGTCAATTGTCTTTTGTCTTTTGTTTGACGTCAATTTCTTGAAAAAAATCATACTAGGAAGGAACAAAAAGAAAAGCAAATGGAGTAACAACACTTTTTCTAGCAAATTTTAGATTTGTAATGAGATTTCTCTTTAATTGTTTTATATTTCAATACATTACATTGAATTTTATCTTGTCAATATTGGCACAACTTAGCATCACGACATGGATTGTGGGAGGAGTGATAAGGATGAACATAACCACTGTAGTGGCAAGAAGGCTATAAACTCTCACAATTCATTCTACAGTAGTGGAGAAACGGCGAAGGTGTATCAATGGCAACAACTTCAACCCGAAATGATACCTGGTTCAATCAGCGAAGAAGATCTCAACAAATTGATTGAGCAAATCGTCAAGACAAGCTATAAAGTTGTAAGACTCTAACTTTACATGTAAAAGTTTTTCTTCTCCGAGTCAACTCGAACCAAATTACACTCGATCGTCGATCGGTCTTTAGAGCTGAACTTTATGAAAACAGTTTGGCTAAGAAGACTTTGATCCGACTTTTCATACGCTGCTGCGAGACTGCTGTGAGGGGTGAAGACTTTTACTGCACTTTTTACATTCTTGCTTCCGGTAAACTATTTTTTTTTGTTGAAAGATGTGTATATTATATAAGCGTCAAAGTCTGACGGGAATAGTACAAAAGCTACACAATATCTTAATATGACAAAAAGCCATATGAAGGATAAAGCGCAGCTTAAGATAAACCAAAGCAAAGAAAACCATACAAAATCCATCCAAATGAGCTGAAGCTAAACAATCCTCAACAAAACAAAACAGAAACTACTCATAGATATAATGGGAGAAGAAACAATAGCAAGCCCTTAGAAAAATGGTGGATTCAAAGCCAGGTAACAAATTCACTTGATCTCCGCACTCCATGTTTAGTCAAGCCATCTGCCATGCAATTACTTTCACGAAAGATATGAGAGAACGTGATTGAACCAAAATATGCTTTCAGTCTATTAACAAAGGAGAACAAATTATGATGCTTCCAGGGACGACTGAGAGGATTATTCATCCAACGAATAACATTGACAGAGTCAGATTCGATTATGAGGTGTTGATGGTGTAAAAGGCAATTAGATGCTGATAGATCAATGACTTTCACAATAGCCCTTAACTCAGCAATATTAGAGTCTAAAATACCAACTGGAACAGAGAACATACCGAGCACATGACCATGATGATTTCGCAGCACACCACATATTCCAGAGGGGCCTGGCTTCCCAAGAGAAGAGCCGTCCACATTCCATTTGAGGCTATTAATCATAGGAGGAGACCATAAATTTTTAATCCTGAAAGAGTGAGCATTGGACCACCGAAGCAAGCCATCAGCCGATCTGATCAGATCTGTAGAGGAGTATGGAAAATCTGAATGGATAGCTTTTAGCCAAAGGCATAGACGAGTGATAATAAGAAAGAAAATTGAGTCATAATCAGGTGTCTTATGTTGGAAAATGAGATCATTTCGAAGGAGCTAAAGAGACCATGCCACTGAGAAGAACAACATCAACCATGCCTTCCTCTGAAAATTACCATGCACCATGGAAGACCATTGAGACCACATATCTGAGAAGCTCTTTGGGCAACACCAAACTAAACCCCACCACTTAATGATTTTGGACCAAATGAGCCAATGCTTATGGCAGTGAAGCAGAATATGGTCCACCGATTCTGCTTCAACAAGGCAGATAGGACAATTTGATTCCGAGCTACTCAAGATACCTCTTCGGTAAACTATCTCCGGCCCTCGGACTCCATGCTCCATCAATAACAATCATTATTAATGTAATGCCAGATTTTAAAGGGTTGAACTCATGATATTGAAAAGATTTGTTTTCTTTTTTAATTTTTTAAATTTGAACTTTAAATTTAATATTTAAAAGAATTTATTATATATTTTTTTAAAAAAACACACCAGACTGATATGAGCTATTTTTGAAAAACTATTTAGAAAAAAACCTAGTTTCGACGTCTGACGAGCATGTTCATGCACCAGTTCCTTCATTGTTAAAACAAATTAAAGTCAGTTAAATCCGAGGTTGAATTCAATGCTCTGAAGCATGGGGTGGAGACGATTTTCCAAGTCAAAATCCATCTTTCAGAGTCATGTTGTGATTCATGTAGCTCGTCAAGCTCATTTCTGTGCGTGTTTCTCATTGCCTGTTGTATCAATTTTAATGACCATGCACATCACACACGTAGGATAATTAATTATAGATTTTATGTCCGATTTTATTTTCCCTACAATTAGCTATTATTAAGTCAACTAGAGCTAACTTATATTATGTTAAGCATCGGATGATAATGGGATCATTCCTTTCATATAGGTAAAGCTTCGCTGATATTTCTCTCGCTGTAAACACCATAAATAAAGTTTAGGTCGTGTTTGATAATGCAGTGCAATTTTTCTTAAAAATGTATTTTTCGATTAAAAAAACAGATGTCATTGTTGAGAAAGGGACTTGCAACCTTGTCACATCAAGTGTTGAAAACTTAATACTCCGGCTGCTTGCCCGTGATGGAAGGGGCATGGAAAATGCCAATCGGCGATCACTCTGCATTAGGGAATTAACTGCACTGTTTTCTGTCAACGAGTTCACATTAGAAACATTTATCCAATTATTGATTGGCCATAGAAAAGTTCATATGGATATTGACTGATTATTCGTGAAGGTATTTATTACATAAACCAGATTCATGGGAAAAGAAATTGTTTGATTGGTTTGTTATGTTTAGTAGACAAGGTTGTGTTGTCGACTGCTGTAAAATACCTCGTAATGTGAAACACGCCAGGCTCTGTTCTTTACATGCCAAAATCAATGTATAAATAGACATGCAGAGCTTACACAAAATCAAGCAAAAAAAGAGAGCTCCTCTCCTTAAAACAACTTGCAATGGCCACTAAACTCTCCCATCTTTACGCATCCATCCTCCTCCTTGTTTTTATTCACCCTTTCACAGCTCAATCCAGGTCGACCTTGAAGTCCAATACTTTTGAGTTCCTTCAAAACCTGGAGGGATGCCAGAAGGGGCAAAATGTTAAAGGGCTCAAGGAGCTCAAACACCACCTCAAAAATATTGGATACTATCCAAAAGATCAACAACATGATATCAAGCTTAGCGATGATTTTGATGAGATCTTCGAATCTGCGCTCAAAACCTACCAGAAGAATTACCGTCTCAAGGTTACCGGGACTCTTGATTCTGATACTATAAAGGAACTCATGATTCCTCGATGTGGAGTTCCTGATCCCATCAACCACAATACATCAAAACAAGCAGGCAGAACTGAACACGACAGCAAGTCGAGCAAGTTCCACATGGTTTCTCACTACAGCTTCTTTCGTGGATCGCCAAGGTAGCCATCTTCCAAATTTCATCTCACTTACACTTTCAGCTCCAGTGTCCAGGTTGTTGACATGCAGGAACTGAGGTCTGCATGCTCAGGAGCATTTCAAAAGTGGGCAGACGTAACCCAGTTTACATTCCAGGAAGCTTCTGAAGGTTCCCAGGCAGATATTGTAATCGGATTTCAAAGTGGCGATCATGGTGACGGGGTCCCTTTCGACGGTCCGGGACACATACTAGCCCACGCCTTCTCACCAACAGACGGGAGGCTGCATTATGATGCTGACGAGAAATGGAGCACGAACCCTAGCGCAGATGAAGTGGACCTGGAATCAGTAGCAGTGCATGAAATCGAGCATCTTCTCGGACTGGATCACAGCATGGATCAAAATTCCATTATGTTCGCAGAAATTCCACAAGGAACTATCAAAAGGGAGCTCGGTCAGGATGATATTGCTGGCATACGTGCTTTGTACTCCAATTAACCACAAAGCCTCCGTAATTTCCTAGTAAACAAGTGACTCCTACACTGCTAAGTCTGGGTCACAGGGATAATTAATTGTTGGTGGGAGAAACCACTGGTGGTGGCTTTGAAACACTTAGAGGGGATAAAACACACTGTTTTATTACACAAAACCGAAGCTTACAATAACACAATAAAAGCTTAACAATTACACGCCCTCTCTCTCTCTCTATTCTCTTTCAAGTGTTCCTCTCAATTCTCTCCACACAAATAAACACAAGCTGGGCACTCTATTTATAGACAAAATCAGAAATACGAAAATTCAACCTTCAAGTGTGAAGGCGGCTGGCGACAGTGGCAGCTGGTGGCTGGCGGCTGCGGTTGGTGGCTGGTCGGTGGCAGCTGGTGGTTGCCTTCCTTGACCATCTAGATGTTGAGTTTAATATTCAACAAATCTCCCTCTTAAACTCAATTGAGGGATGTCATGCCAAGCATGAACACTTCTCATTTCAATGCCTTCTCTCTGCTTGTACCCTTTATCCACTAATTTGGCTTTCATCTTGTAGACCCATTTGACACCTATTGCTTTCTTCTTTTCTGGTGGACGAGTCAGCTTCAAGGTATCATTCTTCTCAATGGCATGTACTTCTTCATCCATTGCTTTAATCCATTTCTTTTCTGTGACAACTTTATTGAAGCTTAATGGGTCACTATCTGCATGAAAACAAAACAGAGTTGTATCTTCTATAACCTGAGTGGTATCATACAACTCTTCAAGATTCCGCATCTTTCTTGGTCCTTCTGATGAGGATGCTGATGGTGGTGTTGATGATGATGCTCCTGGTGTGTTCCTCCTGTTGAATACAGGGAATCTGTGTACCGGACTTTGTGGTTCAGCCGCTGGTATAAACACTGGACTTTGTGGTTCAGCTGCTGGCACAATCGGTTCTTCTACAAGTACTGTTGGTACTTCTTCACCTTCAAGGATCAAATCAATGTTGATCCATTTCAATGCTTCTTGATCATCATTCCATGCCCAAGATTTATCTTCTTCAAAGATAACATCTCTACTCGTAATCACCTTCTTCGTGATAGGATTATACAGTCTGTATCCCATCCTTCTTTCACCATATCCGACAAAGATGCATTTCTCGCTCTTATCATCGAGCTTTCTCCTTCTTGCATCTGGGATCTTTGCATATGCCACACAACCAAAGACTCGTAGATGAGTAACACTTGGTTTGTGACCACTCCATGCTTCTTCTGGAGTGACTCCTTGCAAACTTCTGGTTGGGCAGCGATTCAGTAGATACACTGCACATGATACAGCTTCAGCCCAGTATTGCTTGGGCAACTTCTTTGCTTTGAGCAGACTTATGGCCATGTCAAGAATCGTGCGATTCTTCCTTTCTGCTACACCGTTTAGTTGTGGTGTATAAGCTGGTGTCGTCTGATGTCTGATGCCTTGTTGTGTACAATAGGCTTCAAAGTCATTTGCTGTATATTCTCCACCTTGATCAGATCTCACTGTTCTGATCATAACCAGTTTGCTTCTCCACAATTGCTTTAAAATCTTTAAAACAATTGAATACTTCTGACTTCCTCTTCAGAAAGTATATCCACGTCTTTCTACTAAAATCATCAGTAAAAGTGAGGAAGTACCTATTTTGTCCAGTCGACATCGGCGTAATTGGGCCACACACATCTGTGTGTACTAACTCCAGTGACCTCTTTGCTCTCCAGTTGACTTCTTTGGCAAAACTGGATCTGTGATGTTTGCTGAGGACACAACTTTCACAGACTTCATCTGGATGATCAATGTGAGGCAAACCTTTGACCATCTTCTTGCTTGCTAGCATCTTCAAACTCGTGAAATTCAGATGTCCAAGCCTCAGGTGCCAAAGTCATTCTTCACTGTTGGTGATGGCACTCAAACACCTTGTTGCATCATACTGGATGTTCAAAGGAAACATCCTATTCTTGGACATTTTCACGTAGGCCATTAATCTCCCATTGTTGTCTCTAATTGTCAGATGACAATTCTTCGAGTAAAAACTATATCCTCTCTCCAAAAGTTGACCTAAGCTGATCAGGTTCTGCTTTATGGCTGGGACATAATACACATCAGCGATGTAGCTGGAATCGTCATTCTTCAACTTGACTGGGATGCTGCCTTTACCTTTGAATGGAACCTTTGTGGTATCTCCAAAAGTAACTAGACCTTGCTTGGTCTCATCTAGATCACCAAATAACTCTCGGTAGTCGCACATGTGATTGCTGGCTCCAGTATCTAGATACCATATGTTCTCCTGTTTCTCACCAAGTTCTTGTTGGACAAGAAATGCAGATGCTTCTCCATCATGCTTCTCTACATAGTTGGCTTGCTCACGTATCTCCAACGGAGCTTTCCATCGGCATTCAGTGCTATAGTGCCCAAATTGATTGCAACTATAACATTTGATATTTCTCTTGTCACGGTTATTGTAACCGCCTCCTCTTCCTCTAGGAGTGAATGCTTGTTGGCCTCGGCCTCCTCTAGGTGTTTCTGCCACCTCTTCCTCTAAAGCTTGTATTCCAAGAACCTCTTCCTTGGAATCTCTGGAATCCTCCTCTGGATTGTTGACTTCCTCCTTGAGTGGTGTAGCCACTTGATGAAGTCTCCCCTTGCTCATATCTGTCCTTGAGAGACAGCTTTGCTTGTAAGGCATGCTCGATGGCCTTATCTCCATTTCGCTTTACTATCTTCTGCTCATGAGCTTGCAAAGAACTTATAAGCTCATCAACCGTCAACTTGTCCACTTCTTTGGACTCTTCAATTGCGACAACAACAAAATCGAATTTTGGATCTAGGGATCTCAAAATTTTTTCTGTAATTCGAGAATCGACGAGGGCTTCTCCATTTCTTCTCATCTGGTTGACTATCACCATAATCCTTGTGTGATAATCAGAAATAGACTCCGAGGACTTCATTTGCAATAACTCAAAGTCACCTCGTAAAGATTGAAGACGAATCTTCTTGATTCTGTCAACACCTTTGTATTTCTGTTGGAGAGCCTCCCATATATCATGTGATGTTTCAGCGGAAGCTATTATCTCGAATGTATCTTCATCAAGACCTTGATAGATAATGGTCTTTGCTTTGTTGTCCTTCTTTCTATTGACTTTAAGGGCTTGCTTTTGTACCTCTTGTAAAGCATCTTCTCTTTCTTTGGACTCTGGTTCATCATAACCAGTTTGTACAATATCCAAACACTCTTGTGACCCAAGAAATGCCTTCAATCTAATGCACCAACTATCATAGTTGTCTTTGGTCAGCTTTGGAATGAGTGTATGTGTACCTTATGTAGTCATTTTGCTCTTTTAATGACTATATCGCCTTCTGGGAGCCGAATTTGACCAAACGGACACTGTAGATCGATCCGGAATGGTCCAAATAGTCGGGACCGGTCTGACTTTGTTGAAATCGGGTCAGAAAATGGGTGAACCGGTCCAAAAACCAATTCTGTACGGCGGGCGGTTCGCTGGGTTGAACCGAGAATATTCTGGGGAATATTCGGGGAATATTCCTTCGGCTCGGTTGAGGCTGGAACGCGGCTCGGCTCGGTGCGGGTACGGCTCGGCTTGTGGCTCGGCTGGACTCGACTTGTGGCTCAGCTAGGACTCGGCGTATACGGCTCGGCGCGGCTCAAATATGGCGCGCGTGTGGCTCAATCGTCTTCAACCTCGGGGCGCGTGGGATGCGCGTGGGCGATCTGGCTGAATATTCAGGCGGCGCGTGTGGGCTACCTCGGACTCCGATGAGGCTTATTTTTACGGCAGTGAGTTCGTCTTGATGAGCTCTATACTGTGGAATGATCAAAACTTGTTTTGGACAACTTTGAAAATTCGAATATACCCCAAAACTCTTCTGTTTTCCGACGAACGGGGCTCTGATACCAATTGTTGGTGGGAGAAACCACTGGTGGTGGCTTTGAAACACTCAGAGGGGATAAAACACATTGTTTTATTACACAAAACCGAAGCTTACAATAACACAATAAAAGCTTAACAATTACACGCCCTCTCTCTCTATTCTCTTTCAAGTGTTCCTCTCAATTCTCTCCACACAAATAAACACAAGTTGGGCACTCTATTTATAGACAAAATCAGAAATACGAAAATTCAACCTTCAAGTGTGAAGGCGGCTGGCGGCAGTGGCAGCTGGTGGCTGGCGGCTGCGGTTGGTGGCTGGTCAGTGGCAGCTGGTGGTTGCCTTCCTTGACCATCTAGATGTTGAGTTTAATATTCAACATTAATTACGGTTGAAATATCTTATAAAATAAAGCACTTCATATATAAAAACTAGACGCGCGCAACGCTGCTATAAATTTTACTGCTATAAACTTGCATTTATAGATGTGAATGAAGCTATAATTCATGTTTTTATCTGTGATCATATATGATTTTTATAATCCAGATAAAAATATAAATGTTTGATTATTGATTAATAAGTTAAATTAGTTATGGTTAGTTGAAACTCTAACATATAATGTCTTCATAGGTTTGTATGAATCCGTAGGTTTTAAAATTTTGTTGTGAGGAGTTGAATTTTTGTTTTGGCACTTTCAGAAACAAGGGAAGGCAATATATATAAATGATGATATAGTTAATGGCATATGAATATGATCGATGTCCTGATTGTTAGTGCTTTCAATGTATATATTGGCATATTGCAATTGTAGTGTTTGAAAGAGAAACAAGGAATCATGTGTAGATATGTACTGCATGGGGATCTTTGCTCTAAATGCTTTTAGTTGATTTGTGTGCACGACAAAAATTAGTTGCTTTGTGCGCGATATATCTTTCTGTCTATTTTTTCATTGTCTTCGTGTTCTTGTTATTGATATGGTATTCTTGGTAGCTTTTTTGTGCATACTATTTTTAATTTTAGGTTTCAAATTTTGCCTGCAATGATAGGCAAGTAACATGTACCCTATAGTGATAGACAATTTATCGCCTCTGTGCTGCTTATAATTCGACTATTACTGTGGTGGTCAAAATATCTAAGAGGAGAGATTAATTAAAAAGTCAATTCTTAACTTATTTTTACTTGAAATACCTAAAAAAACACCATAAAAACCTCTATAAACCACTTAACAACTCTAAAACATCTTGAAATCATTTAAAAAATTATTCAAATAAAAAAACATCTACATGGAACATAATCTATTTTTTAAGGTGTTTTTATATGAAAAATACTATTATTGAATTTCTTCGTTGAATGGAACTTATTTACACTAAGAACGATGATTCTCGTAATTGAAAAGTGGTGATTCACTAATATTTTTTTCCTTTTATTATTTTCAAGCCACTTTTTATTTTTTCTCTCAAACTTAATGATTAAAATGTAAATAAAACAAACTTCCATACCAAAATTAAAGTCTCAAAAACTAAAGGTACTATAGAGTAAGAAAAAGAAAAGCGAATGGACTACCAAGACTTTTTCTAGCAAATTATAGATTTGTAATGAGATTTCTCTTTAATTGTTTTATATTTCAATACATTTCATCGAATTTTATCTTGTCAATATTGGCACAACCTAGCATCCCAACATGAATTTGTGGGAGGAGTGATAAGGATGAACACAACTACTGCAGTGACAAGAAGGCTGTAAACTCTCACAATTCATGCTACAGTAGTGGAGAAACGACGAAGGTGTATCAATGGCAACAACTTCAACCCAAAATGATACCTGGTTCAATCAGCGAAGAAAATCTCAACAAATTGATTGAGCAAATCGTCAAGACAAGCTATAAAGTTGTAAAACTCTAACTTTATATGTAAATTTTTTTCTTCTCCGAGTCAACTCGAACCAAATTACACTCGTGGATCGGTCTTTAAAGCTGAACTTTATGAAAACAGTTTGGCTAAGAAGACTTTGATCCAACTTTTCATACGCTGCTGCGAGACGGCTGTGAGGGGTGAAGACTCTTACTGCACTTTTTACATTCTTGCTTCTGGTAAACTATCTCCAGCCCTCGGACTCCATGCTCCAGCAATAACAACCAATATTAATGTAATGCCAGATTTTAAAGGGTTGAACTCATGATATTGAAAATATTTGTTTTCTTTTTTAATTTTTTAAATTTGAACTTTAAATTTAATATCTAAAAGAATTTATTATATATATTTTTAAAAAATACACCAGACTGATATGAGCTGTTTTTTAAAAACTATTTAGAAAAAAACCTAGTTTCGACGTCTGACGAGCATGTTCATGCACCAATTGCTTCATTGTTAAAACAAATTAAAGTCAGTTCAATCCGAGGTTGAATTCAATGCTCTGAAGCATGGGCTGTGGAGACAATTTTCCAAGTCAAAATCCATCTTTCAGAGTCATTTTGTGATTCATGTAGCTAGTCAAGCTCATTAATTTCTGTGCGTGTTTCTCATTGCCTGCTGTATCAATTTTATGACCATGCATATCACACACCACCTAGGATAATTAATTATAGATTTTATGTCAGATTTTATTTTCCCTAATTAGATATTAAGTGAGCTAATTTATATTATGTTAAGCATCGGATGATCATGGGATCATTCCTTACAATTTTAATAAAATTATATTATATTTACTTTTCATATAGGTAAAGGTTCACTCATAGGTAAAGGTTCGCTGGTTCGCTAGCTAATTCAGCAAATTTTTTCAATGTGTAATGATTGTATTACACAATTATGCCTTACTTAATAATATCAGCTTCTTTTAAAAAAGCTTCACTCATATTTCCCTCGCTGTAAACACAATAAATAAAGCTAAAGTATTATTTTAATATAATTTCAAATATAAAACAATTTAAAAAATAATTATTTCTATAATTTCAAACACTACCTTAAATATCAACAAAACACTTTCTAATAAAGCTAAAGTATATGAACTTTAGTGCTAGTAATAAACTTGAAAGTTTTGGACTCGAGAGTTGAGCAGAGAAAGCACATAACTTTAAATAAAAAACAGATATTAATTTATGGGATCTTGAACTACACAAAAAAACAAGAAGATAGTCGTCTATGATTATACAATTATGATTGAAAATTATATCTATATATTAAAAAAAATTATTGAAGAACAGACTCATTGAATCTGCCTGTTTATCTTATTAGTTGATCGAATAACAGACTCATTGAACAAAAAAAATGGAGAAATTGACTTTACACTTGTATTTGTTACAGAACAAATGCATGCAATGATAAATTTTTTTTGGGTACTTAATTTTCGATTAGGATTAATTCAAGTTCTGAAAATTGCATGTAAAAGTGTTGAATATATAAATTATCCATTAAAGTGCAGAAAATATTTAAGAAGAGTCCAGGATAGTCCACTGACTATAAATTATATGATGCCATTGTTGAGAAAGGGACCTGCAACCTTTTCACATCATCAAGTGTTGAAAACTTGATCCTCCGGCTGCTTGCCCGTGATGGAAGAGGCATGGAAAATGCCAATCGGCGATCACTCTGCATTAGGGAACTGCACTGTTTTCTGTCAACGAGTTCACATTAGAAACATTTCTCCAGTTATTGATTGGCCCTAGAAAAGTTCATATGGTATTTATTACATAAACCAGATTCATGGGAACAGAAATTGTTTGATTGGTTTGTCATGTGCAGTAGACAAGGTAGTGTTGTCGACTGCTGTAAAATACCTCGTAATGTGAAACACGCCAGGCTCTGTTCTTTACATGCCAAAATCAATGTATAAATAGACATGCAGAGATGACACAAAATCAAGCAAAAAAAGAGAGCCCCTCTCCTTAAAACAACTTGCAATGGCCACTAAACTCTCCCTTCTTTACGCGTCCATCCTCCTCCTTGTTTTTATTCACCCTTTCACAGCTCAATCCAGGACCTTGAAGTCCAATACTTTTGAGTTCCTTCAAAACCTGGAGGGATGCCAGAAGGGGCAAAATGTTAAAGGGCTCAAGGAGCTCAAACACCACCTCAAAAATATTGGATACTATCCAAAAGATCATCAGCAAGATATCAAGCTTAGCGATGATTTTGATGAGATCTTCGAATCTGCGCTCAAAACCTACCAGAAGAATTACCGTCTCAAGGTTACCGGGACTCTTGATTCCGATACTATAAAGGAACTCATGATTCCTCGATGTGGAGTTCCTGATCCCATCAACCACAATGCATCAAAACAAGCAGGCAGAACTGAACACGACAGCAAGTCGAGCAAGTTCCACACGGTTTCTCACTACAGCTTCTTTGGTGGATCACCGAGGTGGCCATCTTCCAAATTTCATCTCACTTACACTTTCAGCTCCAGTGTCCAAGTTGTTGACATGCAGGAACTGAGGTCTGCATGCTCAGGAGCATTCCAAAAGTGGGCAGACGTAACCCAGTTTACATTCCAGGAAGCTTCTGAAGGTTCCCAGGCAGATATTGTAATCGGATTTCAAAGTGGCAATCATGGTGACGGGGTCCCTTTCGACGGTCCGGGACACATACTAGCCCACGCTTTTGCACCAACAAATGGGAGGTTTCATTATGACGCGGACGAGAAATGGAGTACGAACCCTAGCGCAGATGAAGTGGACCTGGAATCAGTAGCTGTGCATGAAATCGGGCATCTTCTCGGACTTGATCACAGCATGGATCAAAATTCCATTATGTTCGCAGAAATTCCACAAGGAACTATCAAAAGGGAGCTCGGTCAGGATGATATTGCTGGCATACGTGCTTTGTACTCCAATTAACCACAAAGCCCCCGTAATTTCCTAGTAAACAAGTGACTCCTACACTGCTAAGTCTGGGTCACAGGGATAATTAATTACGGTTGAAATATCTTATAAAATAAAGCCCTTCTTCATATATAAAAACTAGACGCGCGCAACGCTGCTATATATATATTTTATTGTGTTGTCACTTTATCGAACTTAATATTCTTATTGGTCCTTTAAATGTCTTATGAGAAATCAACCTGATATTTTATTCGAAACGATGTTACTTCAGTTTTTTTAAACTATTCAAGTTAATTCGATTAAGCCTCACCCGAATTCAGTCGAGCTAACTAAGTTGCAAGTAAATTTGTTAGATCACACGGGTTTAAATTGTCCTAAACTGTTCGAAATAAACCCGTTCAAGTCGGTCTGCTGGGCGACTTTAATAACTATGCCCGTTAGCCTCCTCTACTGGTCGCCTGCGGGGCCGTGGCATCTGCCGCCCCTCGTACCTTCCCTCATCAGATTGGATCTTGCCTTCCCTAAGCAACTGAACAATGCTCTTTCTTTGTCTGACAAAAAAACCTGTAAACTTGTGCGAGTGCATTTTTCTTGTAAGCTTCACGGAAGCATTGAAAGGAGTCTCTTGAAGCCAACAATTTTGGGAATTGCATTTATGTGCGACGTACATTGTAGATCTAGTTAAGACACCTCATCCACAACATAGTTTTCATCTATATACACTATACTATCTCAATCATCTGTGTGAATCTTGACGTGAAAAAGCTGCATGTTCAAATGGACAATTGTCCTTGACCATATCTTGCTATCATCATATTCATTTTAAAATAAAATAAAAAACTTCTTGCCACCCCATATTAAAACCCCGACTGCATGTCGCTTCAAATTCGATTCTTGGTTCCTATTCTGTTTGTTTTGATCACTATTAGCACAAGAAAATTTCTTAGTTCTTCTTGATAGTTTGAAAATTTTTTTCCCAGGTTGTTCAATCTGTGAGTCTTGAAAAAGGGTACATGCATATTGAAAGGGCGTGGTTGTTCCATCAATTTAGAGTGTTTTTCTTGAAGCAGTGATCTTGAGTGTATTCTGTCATTGCAGCTGAAAATGGTCCTCAATTTAAGTCAGTCGTTGCCTAGTATACTTGAGAAAATGTCCCAAGCAGTTCAATTGGTGACTCTTGAATTGTATGTGAGAGGGTGTGATTGTTCAACATTCCAGACCTGTTTTGCCTGACTTTTTCCTTTTAACTGTAAGTAGTTCTACGCTGTTCTTCAAGGAATTTGTAAAGACTCTAAGCATTTTCTGCCATTGGCTATACAATCCATGGCATCATTTGTTACATCTGGAAGCCTGATGGTGGCCCGCCACGGTGGTTTTGCCCCATTGAGTGCGGGCAACCTCTGAAAAGTTCTCCAACTCTTCTGTTTTTGCCCGGTAACAACTGCCCTGTTCTGATAGACTTGACCTAATTTCTTAAAAGTTTTGCAAATCAGAAGCACATATTCATAGATGAACTGGATTTTAGGTAATGAAAGTTGTTTCTCTCCTTAATGTTTGATTTCATAGGAGTATGTTGTTGATTCAACTGAATGACTGACTCTCTTGCAATTGATGCGTGCAGGGGTTGATGGTGTTGGCTTGGGCCTAACTTTGCACCATAAAGCTCTTGGAAAGTAAGTTTTTGTTATGTCTACCTCTATAAAGGCCGGGGAAAAAAAATTCTAGCTATTTTAATTTTATTTTTAATTGTATATAAATTTTTTTTATTTGATTTTTATTTTTTTTATTTTTTTATTAAATTTATTTTTCTTTTCATTTTAAATCTCAGGATTTATGTTTGCCTTCTAATTTATTATTTATTTCACTTTTCATCATCATTCTTTTAATTATCTTTTTTTTATATTTTTTTGTGTAATTAATTTTTTTCAAGTTCACCTTTCAATATTTAATTTATTAGGGATTGGATTTCATAATTTTTCCATGTATGATGGTTCTAATCTAATGATTCAACCATAGGTTTAGAAAGTTAATATTGGTTGTACATCTTTCTTTTTTCTTGTTTATTTTCTTTTTTATTTCATTGTTTAACAATAGTTTTTTTCTACTTTTATTTTTTATCTTTATTTTATTTTTATTATTTTTTTAATTTATTTTTTTATTTCAATTTCATCTCTAATTATTTGGTTAGCTTGATTTTTATATATTAAATATGGTGCTAATATTTTTAATTTTTTTTATCCTTTTACTAATTGATTTTTTTTAATTCCATCCCTAATATTTAATTTTAATTTATTTTTATATTGAATTTAATATTCATTCTTTTTATCGATGTTTAATTTGTTTAGAATCCTTTTTTATTTTATGTTTTTTTTTAATTTCATCTCTCAATATTTTTCATGAAAGATTTTGTTTCTTTATTTTTTCTTTCTATAAGGTTAATAGACGCCTCATGGCCAGGATCTTGAATTTTAAAGATTGACATGAGTTGACTTTAGATTTTTTTTTTTTTTTAGGTTTGTCTAAAAATCAATTTTTTTTTAATTAATCTTTGTGCCCTTTCACTTTTTTTTTGTAAAGTTATCTTAATTTTATGCCTAAAATTATAGGGTTATTGAGTTAGCCCTTGTTGATTGAAATCTTTTTTTTTCTTAATTTAGTGTTTTATAGTTTCATAACTTAGCATATATTTAATGAGAATTGTGCTTTGTTATTTTTTTGGATTTTTCTTCTATGTATGGGTCACCGTCTTATGACTATGATCACAAATTTTATAGGTTTATACGAGATGAATTTGATTTTTTTAGTTTTTTTTAAATTATTTTTTTTTAATTTTATTCTTTAACATTTAATTTTTAAAAAATTGATCTTCATGCTTTTATTTTCACTTTCATTTTACATTTAATTTTTTTATTATTAGAAAAATCTATGTATTTATTTATTTTACAAAAAAAAAAAAAACTAACCTTCTACAAAGCACAAGTAACATACCTAGTTATTACTAGGTTAGGCAGGGATTATTATACAATACTATTTGGCTACATATTTTGGAATTTAAGGAATGGAAATCAAGCTCAATTCTAATAGAAAACACTAAACTATGAAAGATTCACTACAGTCAAAAATATTTTAACTCCGTTTTACTGTATCAATTT
Organism: Populus alba x Populus glandulosa; assembly: GCA_033617975.1. Lineage (NCBI taxonomy): Eukaryota > Viridiplantae > Streptophyta > Magnoliopsida > Malpighiales > Salicaceae > Populus > Populus alba x Populus glandulosa. The sequence continues at coordinate 2,057,642 of CM066155.1, read as the reverse complement.
TATTTTTTTATTTGAATTCTCAATTTTTTTTTATCAATAGTATTTGTTTTTAGCTAAATTGAAATCTAATTGCTAAGAGTACGAGGATATCTAGAACCATCTCAATTAATAATAATTATAATTATAAAATATTTCTAATGAGGAATTTGATTTAAGCAAGAAATAGTATTGAAACCGTCCCTAAAAAACGTAACGTGATGGTAAAAAACTTGAAATCTACATAGCAAATCTTGAATTCGAGTTAAAACATGTATTTTTTATAAAAATCTGAGACAGTCTAGGTTTTACTTACTGACCTTGACCTATAAAATATACTTTCTCGAAAATTAAGGTTTCTTCAAATTAAAAAAAAAAAGGTACTGAAACCGATCTCAGCAGCATCGTGCCGTCCTAGAATTGAGCAACTACAGAAAGAACTGCTAGCGCAATGACAGCCGTAATAACAGTCACAGCCTCGTTTTTAAGACCAATCATACACCATCTTCTTTCAAGCCAGCTCTCACGTTCTTGGACTTCCTTGCTTTCTGGGGTCGGTAAGAATATGAAATTAAAAAATTTATTGTTTTTAATATTTTGAAGTTTTAGCTATATAATTAATAATATAATAATTATTAAAAATTTAAATGATTGTTAATTTCAAAACATGTAAGATTAATTGAGATGCACGCAAACTCAGTTGTACATCTATCTTAATAAAAAAATAAATCAGTAAATATCTTGATATAATATTTGTTTTTGTATTTAAAAAATATTTTTAAAAAAAATAATTATTTTATTATATTTTTTTAGTGTTGATATAAAAAATTATTTTAAAAAATATTTTTTTAATATATTTTTAAATAGAAAAGGCACTTAAAATATAATATCATAATCAATGATGCAAAAATTTGAACTTTGTCTTGTCCTTTCCTCAGGAAAATCTATTGTAAGATTGCCTCTTGGTCATATCTCTACCATTGCCATCAATTTGCTCCATAATATAATATTTACATCAGTTGGATTCCGTAACGTAAGCACGTTGCCCTTCGTTTTTTAATATCTGCTTTTGATTTTTTAAGTGCAAATATTTTTGTAAATGCATGTTTAAATTTGATGCTTATTTTTTATATATATTTTTAATATTTATTTGATATTGTATTGTTGAGTATTTTTTAAATTATTTTTTACTTAAAAATATATTAAAATATTTTTTATATCAGAACATCAAAATCATTAAAAACATTAAAAATTTTAATTTATTATTTTTTTAAATGAATATAATTTTAGAAGGTATCTCACAGCGAAAGCTCTATATTATAAATATTTAAAAACATCGCATCAATAAAAAAAATTCAAATATATATCAAACCCAAATTATTGCTTTGACAAACCGGTAATGTTAGGAATCAAATGATTTGCTTAGCTATAGATTACAGTAGGGTGGCCTTGTTTTTAAAACATATATTATAAACAAATAAAAATATAATTTTAAAAGGTATCTAAAAGCGAAAGCTCTAGATTATAAATATTTAAAAACATCAAATCAGTAAAAAAAAAATTGAAAAATTTATCAAACCCAAATTATTGCTTTGTCAAACCGGTAATGTTAGGAATCAAATGATTTGCTTAGCTATAGATTACAGTAGGGTGGCATTGTTTTTAAAACATATATTATAAACAAATAAATTATTTTGTATAATACGATGTAATAATTAGGTCCATAATTTGATTGGCATGGGGTGGCACGTGAGGAAGTAAAATCTGCAGTTTCAGCCCCGGTTAGCCGGTCCTAAATTAACTTACTAGAACAAACTGAATTTTTAAAAAATTAATGTAAATATCCAAGTTAATTTATAAACATCTTAATTAATTTTATAAATTTTAAAATTAATAATTATATAAAATTTAAATAACTTTGAAAGTAGTCAACCTCGTAAATAAATAAAATGAATTTCAAAACTATGGGGGCGACGCGGGGAGATGGGGACTGTCCGAAAACAATGTTTTCCCACGTCGGCACCTCATTAATTTAAAATAAATTTAGGACAAAAAAATATATAGGCGGAGTGGTTGACAAATAAACCTAATACACTGTCCTTTGTGACAGCAAAATCATTATTTTTTCGGCGTGGTTTACAGTGTTATTATATTTATTTTTTAAAATATTTTTTTATTTAAAAATATATTAAAATAATATTTTTTATTTTTAAAAAATTATTTTTAAAATTAACACATTAAAATAATAAAAAAAATATTTTTTTAAAATTAAAAATTAAAATTTTTTTAAAATACTTTTAAAATATAAAAACAAAAAACTACGCTGCTAGAACTTCTTTAACAGCTATTTTATTTTTTTTTATCCAAAGTTTATAATAAATTCTTATAATCCTCCTGTATTAAATAAAACATTTATTAAAAAAAAGTATTGTGAATATAGAAAACACTCATCATATAGAGGCGCCAATGTTATATAAGTGTATAATATTTTTTAATATTAAGTATATTTAATGGTATCGTAGTTAATAAGAAAATTTATAAAATTCATGTTTTTATATAGATATGTAAATATTACATACTATTTTTTTATTCTTCAAAGACATTGCCCACATAGAGTAATAAATATTAAAAAATGTGTTTGCTTATGAGTAATATTTAAGTTCTCTTTTACTTTTTCAACTAGCAACCAACTTGGAATATCAAGAATTATTAAAGTCCGAGGCCTTGCTAAGTTAAATAATTGGACTGGATGGATGAAAATCTATGCTATATATATAATATGCTTAATGATTTCCCATTTTTTAATAAAATTTAAAATCAATTTACTAGTCAAATCATGTGACACTAACTTGAAATAAAATATATTTTAAATAATTATCATTTTTTATTATTATTAAAGTGGATGTTCGGATCAGTTTGTGCGTATCGCGATTAATCTCACGGCCGCTGAAATTAACGGTCATATAAGCTTCCAGTGATTCTGAGATTTGTAAAACTCGAATTGATAATCTCTAAAAAAAAATCCAGAACCTAACCAGTTAAATTACACTCCTCGAAATTAATAATTGACATTCATTTATAATAAGGTATAAAAATGAGTGAAAGCTAAGTTATCTTTTTGTTATGTAGCTTAAAAACCATTTGATATTCTATCCGAGAAATATTAATAATAATAATAATAATAATAATAATAATAATAATTTATATATCAAATAATATATACTTCATACATTATAGTTCATACAATAAATAACATCGATGTTTATTTTTTTATTCAGTAATTCAGGATATTTTTAGATTATTTTATACACTGATCAATACTATTTCTTTTAAAATATTTTAAAGCTATATGTTTTTATATCAGTTGGATACATTCAAAGAAATTAGTATTTTTGGCACAGATTATATGCATATAAAAAAATTGTATAAAAATTGTTAAAATCAACTCTAATAAAATGAAAAGAAAATCTAGAGTTTAAAATACAATCAAATACTAGGAAGAAATAAAACTAAAATAAACTATATTTATTTTAATACACACTCGATGCAATACAGTAGACTGCGTCTTACTTTACAAAAATGTCAAATGATCATGGCGACTCTTCAACTCCGGGCAGTGACAGTTGAGAGTCTTGACTCATCTAGAAGTCGCAGCTCACGAGTAGTGTGCCAAGCCAGACACCACAACATGGACAAGTACAAACAAGAGAAGACAACATTGTTGTCATTTTCTATTATTAAGTGTTGTCTTTGCTAGCCCCACGTTTGCTATTCGCTGGTGATTTATTGCCATATGATAATACAAAGAATTCAATGAGGGGCATGGTGTACAAGCTACTATACATCTCAACTTGATTTTCTGGGGTTGCTTCGAAGAGTTTTCCAGCTACTCTTTTATTGCTGCCTGGTAGTTGAAGTCAGTGAACCTTGAATAAGGCTCTAAAATTACTCTCAAGAAGCGTGTGATTGTTTCAGTTAGAATGTTTTTGGGGATTATTTAATTTAATATTGCAGCTGGTTTTTAGTGCAGTGCTAGATTTAAGGCTCCCAGGCTTCTCAGTTGCGGCTTGGCAATTGAGAAAGGTCTCAAGGGTTCTCATTTGGTGAAATCTTGAACTGGTATTTTGAATTATTTGTAAGAGGGTGTGCTTGTTTTGGAGTTACAGATCAAGTTTTTGCTCTTTTTAAGTTTTTCTTGCGAGTACTTGAATCCCAAGACAGCATACAGTTCTAATCTGTTTTTGAGGGGACTACTAGTGTCTGAACTGCCTTCCGTTGCCTGGCAAAACATGGCATCGATTTTTACTTGCAATATTTCACCTTATGTTGCATTAAATTCGGGAAATAAGCCTCGGTTTGGGGTGAGGGCTCAGAGTTTAGGTGGTGGTGATTCGACAGTATTGTCAACCGATGAGATTGTGGTAAATGGAACTTCTTTTGTTGGAACGAAAGAGAAGAATGGGGCTCTGGTTGACGGAGGCAGTGGGGAGAAAGTGAAGAATGGCACTTTGATTGACGGAGGAACAAATGGAAGGTTAAAGCCTAGAATCGAGAAAAAGTGGGTGAAAGATGCTGTTTTCAAAGATTTGGAATTATTGTGGGATGATGGCCATGGGACCAAGACTGTGAAGGATTATCTTGATGGAGCCAAGGAGATTATTAAGCCTGATGGTGGGCCACCTCGGTGGTTTTGCCCTGCTGAGTGTGGGAAACCTTTAAAAGATTCACCAGTTCTTCTGTTTTTACCTGGTAATTTTTTGCCTGTTGAGATGAACTCTCAAGTTCAAATTGAAGTATTGCAAAAAAAGGAACACTCTTGACAGATGGACCGACTTTCTAGTTGATGAGTTTCTAGCTTCCTCAAAGTTATTTCGTTTTGTAAATGTTTGATTAACTATTTCATTGCTATAAAATTATGTGTGTTAAGGTTAGGAGATTACAGAATGATGAATTGTTTTCTGGTATTTTTTTTTTGTTTTTTGCAGGGCTTGATGGTGTTGGCTTGGGACTTGCCTTGCACCATGAAGCTCTTGGGAAGTAAGTTCTTTTATTTCTACCTCCATTACAAGTATTGAAGAATGAACTTGAAATATGTGCATACCTTCCTGGAAAATTTGGGTTTTCTCTGAATTCATAGTTTTCAAAACATTCTTTCCTGTTTCCAGAATAATTTACCAGTTGACAGTTCACATTAAGATGGTATAGTTTCTGCTTGTCAAAGCTGCTTGAACTACTTGTGATTTTCTGCACTCGTTATTTATATCAAAGGGATTCAACTTTTAAAGAATTGTTATGGATCTTAATCTTTCAATTTCATTATTCTATCCCGTGTAATTGAATTCTTGGGGATTCTTTTTTGTTCTGTCATTTTCAGTGCGGTTAAATAAATGGTTTTACATTTGAGTTTTGGAAAATTGCAGGGCATTTGAAGTTCGATGCCTTCATATTCCAGTGTATGATCGAACAACATTTGAAGGTATGGTCTTCAAGGCCTCTAAATTCATCGGTCTTGCTTTTTTTTTAATTATTATATAGAAATTCATTTGCATTGATAATTTAGCAAACGTTTTGAGTTTTGATTTCTTATGATAACATGACCATCCATGTGAAAATAGATTGACAACTAATTGGTAAAACAAGGTTTGTTTTATACATTACTTAAACACGTGTATTTTTACCTTTTGATAATGCAAGGATTGCTGTATGTACCGCTTGTGTGTCTCTAATTTCCAAATGCCTATTTTCTATGATTTAGGTAACACTTACACCTATTCTAATTAAAATATTTTAAAAAATATTCTGCCTTCAATCCTATTAATAAAAGCACCGGGTAGTTCATTGGATTAAGTTTATTCGGTTTAATACTCTAGATATGAAAAACACTGATCAATGGTGATTATTGAGAAAAAAGCTATTGCAGAAATATTTCTATGGATCTTCGGTACACTTCTTAGAAACCTCTATGGTGAGTATCTTATTTCCATTGGAGAATGGTTACACCAAAGGAGGTTTGAGAAGATAGGTTTGCTAGTCAGATCTTTGGTATCTTGACTTCTTCACTCTTTTGCATGGATTCTTAGTGCCAGAATGAATGGCTGACTTTTTTCTAATTAAGAGTTTTAATACTAGAGCTATGAAGCTCATATCCATTATCTTTTATCTGCTAAGTTACTATGTATGAATATATTTCTGGAAATATTCATTTGCAATGGTCCTGTATGGTTCTTCAAGTCCCTTGGCAATGTGCATGTTTGCTTGCAGATGTGATCCTCATGCTTCTTCTTCTTCTTTTTCGGTGTTGGGACATGCCAAATGTGTTTCCTTTTCTCTTAAATTAAGCTTGTTACCTATCACTAACTCACCATGATGTATTGCCTGCAGGGCTGGTGAAAATTGTTGAGGAAACTGTGAGGCTTGAGCATGCTTCATCTCCAAATAAGCCTATTTATCTAGTGGGGGAGTCCTTTGGAGCATGTCTAGCACTTGCTGTTGCTGCCCGTAATCCTAAAATTGACCTCGTACTTATACTAGTTAACCCAGGTGAGTTTGCAGTATTTTGTTCTCTACATACTGCTAATAACATTCTGATTCAAGATCTTTGGATGATAACCTAAGAGGTAGTCTGACGTCCCTAGCATTTTATTTTAGCTACATCATTTAGCAGGTCACAGCTTCCTTTACTCCCTCTTTTGGAGGCCTTGCCTGATGGATTACACGATGTATTTCCCTATCTTGTTGGCTTTGTTACCGGTACAAATTGTGTAGCTTTTTTACTGTTACTTTTTGCTTCTTTTTTTTCCCTTGTTTGTTTGTCATGGAATCATTTTTTTATCTTGTTGTTTGATTGTTCTTTTTTATGACTTCAGGTAATCCAGTAAAGATGGCAATGGCCAATATCAAAAACAAGCTTCCTCCTAGACTACAATTTCAACAATTGTATCACAATCTTACTGCTTTGCTACCTTCTGTTTCTGTAAGAAACATGAACACTGCTTAGCTTTTGCACTTTTTTCCCTTGTGTTTTGTCTTGTCTTGTCTTATTTGCACCCTTCCTCCCAGTAAGTTACTGTTATGAATAGCTAAATTAAGAAACACTATAAATATAAAGCAGTAGACTTTCTAGTATTTTATTGTGTGATATAGAAGAGAAAAATACACTTATTCAGTATTTAAGGTCATATGATATTATTTTCCTCCCTAGTCCCTAACCAAGATCAATAGTAGTCTGGATAGAAGTTATGCTCATAGTAATAGTGGGCAAGATGGTAGTGTTTGTGAAAGCTTGTTTGGGCCAATTTATAAGATTATGATAAGGAACAAAATGACAGTCAAACGAACTTTCTGTTGGGTTGTGTGAAATGTCGAACTGCTTAATTGTCAGAAAGGGTTAACTGAAATAATGATCTGCATTTTGGTAATCTTATTAATTATGTAAAAGGGTCAGTTGTTGAAGTAATATCTGAGTAAGAAACAGGACACTGTCTTTAAGGAGATAAACGCATCAATAGATGAAATTTCATATTATCATTTGAAGCTATTGTATGATTAGGTAAATATATCATTTTTTTTCATTATTAAGGGAAAGTTCTTTGTGAAATTTTTTTGGTTTGATTCATTTACTTGGATAGGAATGATTATTAAAACACAAAAAATGCTTGAGATCTAACCTATTATTTTGACATCCAAAGAAGGTTGTGTAATATCTTCGACTTACATATAATAACTAATGTTGAATCATGCCAGTCCTCTCTAATATACAAATTTTAGTTTGTGCAATGGTTATCTGTGGGTGTCTAATTCACCATGTCCTAGTAATTCCCTCCATCTTTCTGGAAGATATTAGGTAGCTGCAATATGCTTTGTTCTCTCAATTTGATCATAACTCTACTTATCACGATTTACTCAGCATGTGGCAATCACATGCTAATTATTCTCAAGTAGCCCCACCAGTTTTCAATGATTCACCATGCTTGCTTCGGTGATCCAAGTTAATTATAGTATCATGATGCTAACATAGCTACATGCACACACCAACAATACATGCTGTGAGGTTCTCCTCATGTGCCTCTGGTTTGTTTTCTGGCCAATCCTTTCTTTAGATTTATTTTAACTTCTAGTATTGTTTGTTATGTTCATTCCAGGTTTTGTCTGATATCATTCCAAAGGAGACTCTTATTTGGAGATTGAAACTGCTTAAATCCGCTGCTGCTTATGCTAATTCCCGTCTTCATGCTGTAAAAGCTGAAGTGCTAGTACTTGCCAGGTTTTTATTCTCACTACAGTTAATGCGATTCCTTTACACAATTTCTGCTCATAACTTGTTGCCTCTCTTTTCATTGTTTATCTTATGTTATCTGAATCGTCCTTGAACATCTCTGCTAATTGTTACTGCATCAAGATTATCACTGATAATGCTACATCTGTAATTACTGTGCTATATTACATATTTTTTTTGTTTTTATTTCTATTTCAAGAGGGAAAATAGTAATTTGAGCCTTGCTTGACCTATAGAAAGCAGAGTCTCAGAACAAAATTTTCTGCAGCTTTTGTAAATATATAGAGCCTGGCATATGAAAGAGAATCAAGCATGCTGCATTTGTATTTCTCTCTCTGAAACCATAACTAGTGGATACTATGCTTCATAAACATCTATACGAGGGACCTTAACATATATGAACAAAGTTGCCGTTTCCCATGCGTTAGTGAATCCTGCAGGTTCTGCACATTTATGTGCCTAGTTACCTCTAGACCCCGTGATGCCTTTGAATACCCAACAAATTATTTGCCTGGTTACCTGTAAACCCATGATGCCTTTGAATATGCTGTAATTTGCAATGAACTTCTATGTGATATTAATAACTGTAACACATCTATGATTTGCAATAAACTATCCAAATATTTGTGTTTGGATGATGTATTTATGTCTTGTAGGAAGGGAGCATTTCTTGGGTCAAGTTTTTCTTCTCAATGACTGATTTCTTTTGAGATTCCATATGTGACTTACTCTCAAATTGGTTAATATTGATGGATGTTGAAGATAGTGCTGTATTTGTATTGCAGTGGAAACGATAACTTGCTTCCTAGTAAAGATGAAGCTCGCCGTCTTAAAAGTTCATTAAAGAACTGCAAAGTTCGTTACTTCAAGGACAATGGGCATTCCATGCTAATGGTAAGTGAAAAAAAGTGGCGTATCCTTGTGTCTAAAATAAGTAGAGTAACTGTGTAGGTAAGTCTGTATCTTAAATGTTTTTATGCTTCTCATAGACACCTTTTGAGCTCTTTCAAATCAACAGGCTTCTGATCTCAAAAAATTTTGAGCGACTTTCTAATTGTAAATAAAACACGTTCATGTATCATCATATTAATTGACCGGTTCATTATCGGTTTGAGGATCTGTATCATCATTTTAATGACCCTACTCTGTGCTATGTTTACCGGCTATCATGTATGCTGGATTCAATGATTCCATTGATGAGGTAGTTCTTGGAGTGAAAGCACATGCCATCATTTCCTGTAACTCCTCGACCTTGGTTTTCCAAAAAGAGGTCAATCTTGTGAAACCAGTGTTTAGAAACTTAGTACCCCACCAAAATAAACATTTATTGCATCCATAAATTGTTTGTTTTGATGCTCTGTGCAGTGAACCTTTATTTCCTTAACGCTAATTCATTTTTGGAAGACAAACATGACTTCTTCTTTTCATTGCATTTGCAGGAAGATGGTCTTAATTTGCTTACAATTATCAAAGGTACTTGCAAATACCGTCGCTCAAGGAGGCTTGATTTAGTCTCTGACTTTCTGCCACCTAGCATGTCTGAATTCAAATTTGTATTTGATGAAGTGACTGGGTAAGTCAGCTAAGCAATTTGTTATATGCAGTTCCTGGATGTATTACTAACACTTTGTGCTTAGAGTGATATGACATGGAGACTTGACCCTGGTCAAGCTAGAGCATTCATTGTTATTCATACAAGGTCCGGGCTTCTAAATAATATAGTGAAAATTTTGACTTGCATTTCCCAATCTTCGCTATCTATCCATTAGCCATTTGCTCTGTATTAGGGGTGAGCAAAAAAACCGAAAAACCGAGAAAACCAAACCGTGAAAAAAAACCAATCTATCCTAGACTTAGTTCTCACAGTTTGGGCTTCCCTGCAGAACAGCCTGAACAACTTTTTTTATGTTGCATCTCACGTCCTAAAAGTTTGTCTAGGTGCGGCTCAAGCTGATCGTATTAGAATCATGTGATTTCCAGGTTGCTCCGCTTAGCTACTTGCTCAGCTGTGTTCTCCACTCTGGATGATGGCAAGATAGTGAAAGGTCTTGCTGGGGTTCCAGATGAAGGTCCTGTCATATTTATTGGCTACCACATGCTGATGGGACTTGAAATTTATTCTCTTGTAGAAGAATTATTGAGAGAGAAGAATATTATGGTTCGTGGCATAGCGCACCCTGACCTATTTTCAGAGATTATGGAGGGTTCATCTACTGAATTTTCTATATCTGATTGGATGAAAGTAATGGGTGCAGTACCTGTCACGGCAAGCAATCTTTTCAAATTGCTTTCAACAAAATCACATGTGCTTCTTTATCCTGGAGGTCAACGAGAGGCTCTGCATTACAAGGTATGCCAGCTGTTGAGTTCCTTGTTTTCATTTCAACAAGTTCTTTTTAAAATCTAAAAATCATACATTCTAGAAGTTTCGTAATTTTGTATGGTGAATATCTTCTTCATTTCAATTTTTAAAACAAGTGATAACATGAAGATGTAGTGTCAGTTTTGGGAACCATCTAAAATATTTGCAGTCTAAAAGTGTAAGTACTCTTTGCCCAAATCACAATGGCTTCCACCTGGTCAGCACTGCCTAGACCTCTGACCACCTTCAAAGGCACTAGCTAAGTCACCTCCATACTTTTCTCTGGAATACTGTGAAATTGGACAACTCTGAACCTTCCTCCTGTGCGAAGACATCACACGCATCAAAACACAATGCCTTATTTGGTCTTTTTAAGTATTGCGTTATATTTTCCCAAATGTTTGCGACATCTTACTCTCGTGCTTCTTTAATTTGCAGGGTGAAGCATACAAGTTAATTTGGCCTGATCAACCTGAATTTGTGAGAATGGCAGCAAGGTTTGGGGCCACAATTGTACCATTTGGAACTGTAGGAGAAGATGATATAGCAGAAGTAAGTTTTGGATTTTATTTACATCAGTTTCTTATATATATATATATATATATATTAGTCCACGAGCCTTCTTTTGATGGTTGAAACGTTTCTATCAGTTCAGTACATCACATTGCAAAATCTTTCAATATACGCATCTTTCTATATTCAAATTCTTGTTGGGGAAGGAATAAATAACTGGTTTTAGCCATCTTTATTTTCTTTCTTTTCCAGACTTGGCTTTGAAATATATGGTCATCATGAAAAGATTTCCTTTTTCTGTGTTGCAGTTGGCTCTAGATTACCATGACTTGATGAAAATCCCGATACTTAATGACTTCCTCAGAGACCTTATGAGCAAGAGTTCTAGAGTGAGGTGATTAACTTTTTCCTTTTTAATCATGCAATGATAGTTACTCCCTTGTAATTGAAAGTAGCCTAAGGTGCTGCTGGTTTTTCATTGCTTTGGCGTTGACTATGATCTGAATCTGATCACAGGGACGAAAGTAAAGGGGAGGTAGCCAGTACAGATTTATTCATCCCTGGGCTTTTACCTAAGATACCTGGCCGCTTTTATTTTCTGTTTGGGAAGCCCGTAAAAACAAAGGGAATGAAAGAGTTGCTTGAAGACAAAGAAAATGCAAACCAGATGTACTTGCATGTAAAATCTGAAGTCCAAAACAGTATCGCCTACTTGTTGAAGAAGCGAGAAGAGGATCCCTATAGGAGTATCATTGATAGAACAATATATCGTGCATTCTATTCTCCTTTGCCTGAAGTTCCAGCATTTGACCCTTAGAAAAATATAAAGACAGGCCACTCGGCAGATTTGAAATCGTTACCGCCATCGATGCTTTAAGCTGATTTATGTATAGAAACAAGTGCAAGTGTGAAGCATATGGTGTTCTTTTCCAGGTTCTGATAGTCGACAAATAGCAGAAGGAAATAAAAATGGTGGGGGGATAGAGCAAGATTCAGTTGTTATTGTGTACTCAGTATTGCAGTCTCAGACATTCTTTGTGCAGATTTAGTAGACTCTAATGTAATATTGAAAATGTCAATCGATTCTCTCTCGTTGCAGATACACTACATCCCGTTACATTCTATGAAACTTTGCATCACTGTCCGTACCAGTTTTATGGATGGAATCAATGACATAAAAGGGTGAGCAATGACAAATTTTCATTTCTAACTATCCAGATTGTGTTTATGTGATCTTGGTGGCATTCAGACTACTGACAGTAGCTGATGAAAAAATGATGATACTGTGACAATCTGGAGATTTTAGAGAAAAAATTGGACAATCTGCACCTACGAGGTGGTCATTTTCTTAACACTTGTCTTGTGATTCTCGTTACCTGGTACAACATCACCTAAAATGATATTGAAGAAAGACCATTCAATTCTTTATGATTTGCAACTCTTGACAAATTAAACTTGCCCGCAGAATCAGCCATGGCAGGTTCCCATTTAAACTCTTTGGTTGGTGGTGCTAACAATGGTTTCGTGTTTTTCTCTGTTTCACGTGAAAAAACAAACTATGTTCTTTCATGCGCATGCGGAAATCATCATAAAATCTAAGCAGGGAGACACACAGTGTTCTATATTGAATTGTTTGGAAATATTATTATTTAAAAAAAAATTATTCTTACATCAAAATAATTTAAAAATATAAAAATAAATATTTTTGTATGAAACGTTTAACGCAATTCCAAATGTCTCTTGTCAACTGCGAAAGCAAATGTTCCTGCATTATGCTTTCACAAGCAAACGTGCATGTCAGGAAGACATTAGTTGGAAAGCTAGCACTCTCTTTTTTAAGGAGGATATTTAGAAATATATTAAAATAATATTTTTAAAAAATTTTAAACTTTAACATCGAAATCTTAAAAATTAATACAGAAAAAAAATAATTTTTTTTGAAAAACACGTTTTTCCACACTCCCAGAATAATAACATCGAAGAACGAACCTCCTACTTTTCCTTGCTGCGTAGATATTCAGAATTCTGCACAAGTTGGAGAAAATTAAGAAGACAAGTTTGTCTGGAATTGAAACTAGAGCAGGACTTCGATGGTCTTGCGAGTAATGGAGGTCGCAGTCCAGGATCAGCAGAATGCGATTCTTCACTTTTAATATCCTCGTGTTCAGTGTTATTCCATGTGTCCAGAAAACATGGTGAAAAACCAAAGTTGGAGAAGCTTTCCGTGATGCGGCCTGAAGGGAAAACTAGTCGGAAGGCATAAAACGTGAAGGGCTTGAGAGAATCCTTCACGAGATGCTTTTCTCACACAGAAAAAATAAAAGTTTGAATGATATTGTTAAAAAACTATTCTGGAAATAACCTACCATTGGTATTCAGCCAATCTATGTTGAAAAGAAAAGAAAACCCTGAATTTTGTGTTTTTTTGTGATTTTAATGTCCTGATGTCGGAAATAAACTTTTTAAAAAATAAAAAAACATATTTTTAGACACAAAGCATTTTGAAACAGAACCTATATTACAATTCCAAAAAGAAAAGACACAGTTAGACTTGCAACAAATCCATATAATATACGATTAGAGATCCCCAGAATCTCCTGCATCACTTTGTTCAGTTCCGTCAGTAATTAGTAAAGGAAAACATTGGAGGCTCCTAGCTGTAGCTCCTGTGCCTCAGTTTCAATTTCGTTCAAGTTGTGGACATTGCCATTTTTACGGTAGAATCTAGACTTCCCAAGTCCCTGTCTCACCAGAAGTCTGTTCTTTCCTCTTTCTTGGTGGCCGATTAAAATGGTTTACAACTATATATTTCACAGGCAGGCAAAGCAAAAGTGATTCTCTTATCCTTCTTCTTTCTCCTTTATTCTTGTTTGGGGACACCATATATTCTGCAATCTTCGTCCTCAAGGAGCACCCTCCTATCAAAACAACTTTTCCCATGAGAAAGCATCGCAGTTCACTCTCATGAAATGCTTAGAATATGATTCTGCAGCAAGTTTCTTGGTGGATTGAACTTTAAGGGAATCTCGAGTGCAAAGAAAAAGACAGCATAGGATCCTCTTACTCGTTGTACAGGTGAACCTTACATCATTCATTTGAACAGGAGAGCCCAGACTTTCTATAAAAGAAGAAGGTCTAACACCTTTCATATGCAAGAAAAGGAATCCAAGTGCTTGAGCTTAGAGCCTTTAAGGGAAGAAGTTCCTACACAAAGCTGAGTGATGGCCGGGATTGGTTACTCGTATAGGGGCTACTCCAGCTACGACCCACCCAGCTCTGATGATTATGGCTGCTCTGATGATTATGGGAGCAAAACAGGCTATGTTCCTGATCATGTGTGCCGACCAGTCATCATTGATGCTAATGGGAGGAAAAGGCCTGTTATCTCTTACCGTGCTGATCAAAATGCAGATCACTATGTTACAAAAACTGAGACGTATTATCAACAGCATGTTCATCCACCTGTGGAGTATGAACACGATATGGTCCCTCGCTGGTCAGAGGAAAATCGTGTTGCTGAGAATAAGTTCCGTCTGGCTTCAGCTGATGGTCGCCCTCAAGAGAACAAGTTCCGTCTGGCTTCAGCCGATGGTCGCCCTCAAAAAGTTGAGGAATTCATCACCAAAGTGCAAATTGAGGCTAGCCGACCCAAGGAACGTGCCCCTTGGGATGCTTCATATCGGCGCCCGACCCCAAAACCCACAGGCTATGATGGCTACACCGATGGCTACGATGAGCACAGTGGTTTCAGCAACAAAGACTTGCTAAAGCCCGGCGGTAATGCACACCGAAATGACAACTACGATGATTATTACCGCAAACAAGGTAGCAACATGGAACCAACCATGAACACCAGTGGTGGGTGGGCAAGGCCAAGTCATTCAACATGGGCTGCACCACCCAGTGCTCCCCTCTCTGGAGCAACAAATGATATCAGTGCAGCTGTGGGATTACTGAGAGAAGCTGCAAAACCTTCTTTCTCTACTTCTCCACCATCCCGGTATAGAGAACCAACCCATGCAAAAACCATTGACAGCAAGGAAGCTGCAAGGCGATATGGCAACTTCAATTATTCATCCAGGCCATATGCAAGAGATGACAGTTACACACCAACCATTGACAGCAGAGAGGCTGCAAGGAAATATAGTGGCTCAGCAGTGTGAAATCCAAATCCAGAATGATTAACTATGTCTATGAGCAATTGGTCAGGCCTTCTACAGCTTCCTGAGATGACTCCACAAGTTTCTCGGGGCCGCAGGCTTATTATCCACTCTACAAGTACTTACTTTATCTTCCATTTACCAAGTATACCTATCTGGTGTTGCAGTCAAGTTGTCCTATATATGTGTTTGATGTCTCCTATATCACTACTTCAATAAGGCTTCTCTCTAAGCATTTGCAATATACTAATGTACAATTACCTGTTCTATTTAAAGAGTTTTTCACTGATTTCTTCTGCATCTATAAACATTGCTTTGCTGGAAAACATGTAACAAAAGACTATCGAATTACTCTTTGCAGCTTCAAGCATTGTTAGTCTTCTGTAAAAAAATAACTCGGAAAAAACCCGATCACTTTGGGTTATTGCTTGCTGAAGGGACAATTCTCGTTGTTGCAGAGTGCTAGAGTGCAGAGCAGTTAACTGCCTTGAGCTTTGGTGGCGCGGCCGAACCTAATTAGAAAGAACAAGAAAACAAAAAGGAAAAGTGCAGAAACAAGAACCCTACACGCCTGTCATTTCTCAGTTATTATCCTCTCCATATATCTGCTAGTTAAAAAAGATTGGAATGGCTTAAATATGCCTGTAACCGACCCCAAGCAGAAAATGAAGACTAAATCTAAAAGCATATGTGAAAATAAAGCTAAAAACCCAAAATTAAACACAGAAAAATAACAAAACTTGATAAACAGCATCCATCGAGCTTAATTTGAAGGTCTTACCGACCTCAACCGGCATAGCAGGCTGGCCCTGTTATCGAATATGATTTATAGAATCTCTCGATAAAAAAAATTATGACTATATCCGTTTGAACATGTACGTTTGATTTATAAAACATGTTTGATAAGGTTTTCACGTAGTATAGTTGCAACAAATCTTTATCCAGGTGTACAGAACCTCTAGCATCATTTGCTTAGGTGGGAGCATAACTAGATAATTAATTACCTCATATACTCTTTGCCTTCCACATTCATCTTCTTCTTTACCTTTCACTGTTATTGACCAACCAAAGCTTATTCAATCGCTCGAATTCTTGATTTCTGCGTCTCCAGCAACAGCTGCTATGACTCAATAAGTTTTTCTTCTGTTAGAAGAAATACCAACCAGTTTGCTGCCACGCTAATGATTTTCTTTAAGAGAAACAAAAAATCAAATGTATTTGATCAAACAACACCCAAAAAATTGCGATCAAATATTTTATTAAAAATTAGCATTGATGATTGTATAGAAAAAACACTTTCTAATATAATAAAAAAGACTATGATCTTATAATAAAAAATTGAAAATTCAATAGCACCTTGTTATTTTCTATATTTGAACTGATCGATGATAAATTATAGGAGGAAAAAAACAAAACAAGCTAGACACACCTAACCCATTAGAAAGAGGCATGACTTGTGTGGAGGTCTCTTTTCTTTTTTATGAGTGCAAATGATACGTTATCCATCTTTAAATTAAAAATAATATAAACAATGTTTTGCTTGTTGTTCAAGATTTCGATGATCCTCTGCTTACCAGAAAATCAATGTAGGAGCATTTTATCAAAAAAAAAAATCATTTTTCAATCCATTTGTTTTATCTAAAAATACATAAAAGACAACCTATAGACCCTAATAAATTTGTCTATAGTATAAAAAACTCTAAAATTGGTTTTTAAAAAAAAACTTAATCCAACCTAAATCCTAAAAGCTTTCTTCCCCATATTTACTCTTTTAGACAAGATTACAGAAAAAGAACACTTATGTATAATTTCTCTTATTGAATAAAATTCATTAGCAATAAGATCAATTATTTTTGTGATAGAAATCGACCCTAACAATGACCTCTTTATTCAACTAGAATAGGCAACTCTCTCTTCTTTCTCAAGTCAAGAGATTGAAAAGCAAACAAAATAAAGTTTTGGATCAAAAATGAATTTTTAAAAATCATAAGAATTGTAAATGTATCAGTTAGAAAATAAAAGAATCAAAGTTAACTTTTCACATTAAATTTGAAATTGCCATCCAGTTTCTCTATTATTTTTAACTTTGATACTTTATCTTTTAATCTTGTTTGTCTTCAACAAACTAGATCCAATGAAACCAGAAAACTGTCAAGTTGAAGGCGTAAATGGGGCATGTGTGGTGTTATATCAATACCTGTTTAGTTGTCAGTAATTTTCAATGGATTTTCTGCAGCTGTGAACCTGTGCTCTTATAATGGCTAAATATGATAGCAGATACAAGAAGGTTTTGAGAAATTGGTATCTATAGCGCAGAAGGGGAGAATGATACAGAATCTGAAACTGTGATACTGGAAATACTGTAAAAACCAATCCAATGGACAGAACACTGTTCTAGTTTCAGACCGTCAGTTCCAAAGAAGTTTCTTGGGGCATGTAAGCGTTGATTTCAGATGCCCGCTGACATGTGCTAAGGGTTTGGATTACATTGTTCCAGGATTGATTCCATGTTTCTTGGTGGAGTTACTGTTCATAAATCATATCCTTAGATTGCAAGTTATCTCAGAAAGTAGACTACAGTTAGGCTAGGAAAAAGGGCCAAGAACTAGTTAAGCAAAGGTGAATGTGCGCTACATGCTTCTCTATTTAGCCACACGCAGGCGCATCCTGCAAAGTTCGCAGATTGGATTAACCAATGAATCCTTGATTCTCTTACCACAACAAAGTGGATCGTATGATGTCGAACTGGGGTTGGACTTCAATTTGTTGATGCCTGAACATGTAATAAGCCCTGGCTTCAAGGTGTTGCCATTGGCCTCCAGAAAGCAGAGATTGAAACAGATTAGGTGAATTTAGTTTGGCACAGAGTTTAAAGTGATGCTTACTTTCAAATAAGTTATTGAACAACTGACCAATAATCCCTGGATGCTGCAATATTTTAGGGTATCTTCAACATTCCTTTTTCTAGAAGAAAGCTACAGGGGCCCAGATCCAACAGACTTTAATGCCCAACTCTGCTATTACATCTGTTCTTTAGCATTCTGATTGGAAGATCATGCAAATGGCATGATAAAAGCAAACTGAATCATCTTTGCACCATGGAGAGCTTTTGCATGCTTATCCTAAACGTAAATGAAAGGGCAAAAGGAGGCCCTATAAATAACAATGGTGCCAGAACACCTCCTTATGAGCGAGCTTAGTAGAGAATTTGAGGACGCACTTGAAGATGGTGAAACTGTCTACTCTCTGTTTCCTGTTTGTCCTCTTCCTTGCCTCTGGTAATGGCCTATTCTTCATATCTTGTATGATCTTGATGATTTGTATTTCTTACATACAAGTGTCGAGCTTGTTTATCTAGAAATCCATGGATTCCAGGCATCATCTCTAACATCGCGATATCATCAATAAGGAGATCTAGACTTGTTCTGTTATCATCTCAAGATCATTGTTATACATTAATGACATTAAAGCTTGATTATATTCTTACCATTAACCGATAGAAGCGATCACTCTTTTCTTTTCCTTGTGTGTAAATTAAACACATAAAAAGGTAAGCTGTTTTCTGCAGATCATTCGATGGATGATTGCTCTATAATTTATTTGTATTTTTGTCTTGCAGATGAGAAACTAGTTCTCAAGGTGGAAGCAAGAGACTGCCACAAAGTATGGACCTGCAAAGGACAAAATCGTTGCTGGGAAGACTGTAAGAACCGATATACCGGAACGGGCCTCTGCGATTTGTACACAGCACCACCTGTTCCAAAGCAATGCTTCTGTGCATATAAATGCTAGTCTTAGTTTTAAGCATCGTGTAGTAAGCTAAACAAGACTTGAATGAATAAATTACAACCTTTCTAAGTTATCATAAAATGTATTTCCTACATATCTCGAGTTCAAACCTCCTTTGTATATACACTAGCTCTTTGAACTGTGTTCTAGCGTGGGTCATATGTTTGATTTTTAAAAAAAATAGATATATTGTTATTTCGATGTGTTTTCTCACATGAAAAAAATTCAATTAAATAAATCAATAATTATATATATAAATAAACCAAAACAAATCGTTAGCATTAACTAAAAAAAACTGAAAAAATTAATAAATATATGTAGATCAAGATATCATGTTGTATTTGCTGACTTTGTTTATTAAAATAAATAAAAGATAATAAAAATAAAAACAAATGTAAAATTAGTTGAATAAAATAAAAAAATTATTATGCAATGTTGAATATATTATAAATATTTTTTATTTATAAAAATAAATTTCATCTATATAAAACAAAAAGAAAATATAGATGAATCGGAATAATATCTTTTAAAAAAAAATTTAAAAAAAAAACTATTCAAAAACAGGCTACAAAACATGTGGCTTAACTTATGAGATCAAGATAAACCGAAAAAAAAAAATTAAAGATAACTACAAAACTATTTTTTTTTAAATAGAGAACAATGAAATCTAAAACGAAATTGAGCAAAAAAAATAGATGTTGAATCATATTAACTTTTCAAGCTCTTGATCTTGTTTATTATATCGAAAGCACCATAAATTAAAAAAATAAATCATTAAATCAGGATAATCATATTAAGGGTTTGTTTACCTTGAAAATGCTAAGAAAAATATATTTAATCTTGATAAGATATTTTTATTTGAGGTTGATTTCAAGTTTTAGGATGGGTTTTTAGGTCATGAATAGGTTTATCAAGTTACCTCTGATGTTTTATATGTGTTTTGAATAAAAAAAAAAAGACGTTGAAATAATGTAGTTTTTTAGTCTAAAAAACCATCAGCATGTTTCTTCGATCACTTATGACGCATCATTTGATTCTTATTTTCAAAAAAAAATATAAAACAAACAACAAGTCATCTTTTCCAAATACAAAGAAACAAAAAGGCTCAGTCGCGCGGACCCTAATGAAATGAGCCAGGTAGGTTGTCGTGGCCTGTTATGCCTAGTAATGTATGGCCTTTAGGGAAAAAAAAAAAAAAAAAGCCTAGCAACACCTAGCCTTTTCTTCTTTAAAAAGAAGTTACTTTTTTAAAAAAAATTAATGTTTTTTTATATGTTTTTTTTTCAAAATTATTTATTTATTTATATTTATATTAGTGCCTCTTTTCTTTTTATTTTGTTTTAAGAGCCTCTTTTAAATTATGGTTATTTTTTTATACATTTAATTTTTTAAAAGGTTTTTTTTATTCATCTTTAATTTTTTATTATCTTTTGTAAAGATAAACTTTATTTTTGAAAAATAATTTTTTTATTTTCAGATAATATTTTGCAGCCTTGTATAGGATTTTCTTTTTTTTTAATCAATTTAATGTGTGTCTATTTATATTATTCCTTTATTGATTAAAAAATTTATTTTTATTTTCAAATAATATTGTTAATATATGCATCTTGACATGATATTTATTTTTTACTTTTATTTTATTCAATCAATTTAATGTATATGTCTATTTATATTATCACTTTATTGATTAAAAAAATTTATTTTATTTTCAAATATTATTGTTAATATGTGCATCTTGACATGATATTTGTTTTTCACTTTTATTTTATTCAATTAATTTAATGTATATGTTTGTTTATATTATCGTTTGATTGAATAAAAAATTATCTTAATAAATAAATTTAGCAAACACAATTGAATAAATATATCATCTTGCAAAATTAAATATTTTAATTTACACTTGTCTCTTAATTTTTTAAGTTTTATTTTTAGTTATCGTTTAAGATTTATTAATTCACACAGTTCTCAATTTATTTGATTGCATATATACATAAAAAAATTTTATTTTTACTTGGAATTCTTTTAACTACAAGAACATGTCAAAAAAATGGTGTATATAATTTTTTTTATTAAAAAAAGATATCTTAATAACTGCAAAGCACGGATCAAGTATCTAGTATTCATTCAAATTCTATCAATTGTTATATTTTTTCATGATGTTGTTATTTCTCAATAAGTATATAAATTTTAAATTTTTTATTTGAATATACTAATCTTTTCAATTGTATTAACCAAGTAATTTAATAAAATAATTCCCTTTCTATTTGCTGAAGATGATAAATATTTTAATTATGTAAACAATTTATTTTAAAATCTTAATTAAATATAAAATAGTTTATAGTCTCAAGTCTCAACTACATGGATGGCTTGCAAATTATCAAAATAGAGATCTTTTTCTATTGGGCTTTAAAAAAAAGGGCCATTGGGTTCCTTCTGGTTTTTCCGTTCGCTTTTGTTTTAGGGCACGAGAGAGAGACTGAACTGAAGTCTGAAGTTGTGACAGACAGAGATTAACTACTCAGGTTAGCTTTCACCTTCTTTATAAGAACACCAGGAGACGACAGCTTTTGCTTTCGAACATGATGATGCGGAAAAGCCCTTTCGCAGCTTCTGCTTCTTGTGTTTCTCAGCTTCTTCAACAACAACAAATGGAAATGGGTACTTTTCCTAAATTCCCTTCTTTCTTATTCTTCATTCACCAGCACTTCACTGCTTCTACAGCTTCTACCACCAATATTAGTCCTTCCGCGATAACAGATGGTGGGTTTTGTAGTGATTATAGCAATCCTAATAGTGTTGCCGATGCCGTTGCTTCTTTCAATCAGTTGCTTAGCATTCGTCCGGTGCCATCCATTGTGGAATTTAACAAGTTATTAGGGTCCATTGTGAAAAACAAGCATTACTCTACTGTTATTTCTTTCTTCAAACAAATGGATTTGTCAAATATCAGACCTAATGTTGCTACTCTTACCATTTTGATTAACTGCTTCTGCCACTCCAACCATCATCACATTCCTTTTGCATTCTCTGTTTTTGGTAAAATGTTCAAACTTGGACTTCAACCCACTCTTGTCACTTTCAATACCCTACTTAGCGGCCTTTGCTCCAAGGCCAAAATAATGGATGCAGTAAAATTGTTTGATGAGATGGTAAAGATGGGGCATGAACCTGATGTGATTACTTATAGTACTATAATTAAGGGTTTATGCAAAATGGGCAACACGACCATGGCACTTCAGTTGCTCAAGAAGATGGAAGAAAAAGGTTGTCAGCCAAATGTGGTGGCATATAATACAGTCATAGATAGCCTTTGTAAAGATAGACTGGTAACTGAAGCCATGGACTTCTTTTCTGAAATGGTCAAGGAAGGAATTCCACCAGATGTTTTTACTTACAGCTCAATTCTGCTCGGTTTTTGCAATTTAGGACGAGTGAATGAAGCAACTAGCTTGTTCAAGCAAATGGTTGAAAGGAATGTTATTCCAAATAAAGTGACATTCACTATTTTAATTGATGGACTCTGCAAAAAAAGGATGATTTCAGAAGCTTGGCTTGTTTTTGACACGATGACTGAAAAGGGTTTAGAACCAGATGTTTACACTTACAATGCTTTGATGGATGGATACTGTTCTCGGAGCCAAATGGATGAGGCCCAAAAATTGTTCAACATCATGGATCGTAAGGGTTGCGCACCTAATGTTCGAAGTTTTAACATACTGATCAACGGGCACTGTAAGAGTGGAAGGATTGATGAGGCAAAAGGACTCCTTGCTGAAATGTCTCATAAATCATTGACTCCTGATGTTTTCACTTACAGTACTCTTATGAGAGGTTTTTGCCAAGTAGGGAGACCTCAGGAGGCACAGGAACTTCTTAAGGAGATGTGCTCTTATGGCCTGCTTCCAAATTTGATAACTTACTCTATTGTGCTAGATGGCTTATGCAAACATGGCCATTTGGATGAGGCATTAGAACTGCTCAAGGCAATGCAGGAGAGCAAGATAGAACCTAATATTTTCATTTATACTATCCTTATTGAAGGGATGTGCACTTTTGGCAAGCTTGAGGCTGCAAGGGAACTGTTCTCCAATCTTTTTGCTAAAGGAATACAACCTACTGTGGTTACATATACTGTCATGATCAGTGGACTTTTGAAAGGAGGGCTATCAAATGAAGCATGTGAGTTGTTTAGAGAAATGGCAGTTAATGGCTGCTTGCCGAATAGTTGCACTTACAATGTTATAATCCAAGGATTTCTTCGAAACGGTGACACATCAAATGCAGTACGGCTAATCGAAGAGATGGTTGGTAAAGGATTCTCTGCAGATTCGTCTACATTTAGAATGTTATCGGATCTGGAATCTTATGATGAAATCATAAGTCGATTTATGCGTGGAAGCTCTCAAGATAGAAAAACGAAGTGAAATTTTTCTATCAAGTGTAGTTTTCTTCAAAATAGTTAGGTTTTTGTACACCCTCTCAAGTTTTTGCACTGCTCATATTTTGAGCTTTGATTAGCAAATTCTTACGCGCCAGTGACTATTACTGCTAATGTGAATAGATGATCCATTAATTGATTATATATTGATAATATTTTATTTGTTGTAAGTGCTTAAGACTATCAGAATGGCAAAATGGAAAGTTGCAGTTTCAAAGGGAATACAGTTGCCAGTATCTGAATGTTAGTGATAATAAAATGGCATTGCAAATGAATTTTGCTTGATGTAAACTTTTACTTTATCTCTGTATTTTGTATTTTCATGGTGAATGATTAAATTGAAAACTAGAAAGAAAAATTAGAAATCAAAAAATAAGAATAATACATGATAATTTATAATTAAAGGATAGAATTAAAAATAAACAAAAAATTAAATTAAAAATCAAAAAAATAAAAACTCAAATTAAAATATCAAAAGTAAAGAGGGTAAACATGTAATTTTTAGGCCGTTTTGTTACATTTTTTTGAATTTCAATATTAATTAAGATTAGATTGCCCTCCACGGTTGTGGAATTAACAAAACAAACCTATGTAGCAAGACAAAAAAGCTCTTGGATGCGTGGCTTGATTTCAAGGTTAAATATATAATTTTATTTTATTTTAAAAGGCAAAAAAGGCACAAACATCCTCGGTCAACATCTTAATTTTTTATTTTATTTGAGAGGTAGTCTACTCATCTTATTGTTTTAGAAATTTGAAAAAATGCATATATCATTGGACAATTATTTAGGAGGTGTTTGGAATGTCAG
The DNA here is from genome assembly GCA_033617975.1 of Populus alba x Populus glandulosa. Classification (NCBI taxonomy): domain Eukaryota; kingdom Viridiplantae; phylum Streptophyta; class Magnoliopsida; order Malpighiales; family Salicaceae; genus Populus; species Populus alba x Populus glandulosa. Next base: position 2,033,320 of record CM066155.1, on the reverse strand, counting down.
ATAATGATGGACTTAATATGATAATTTTTTTGTGAAATTATTTGGTGCATATTTAGACACTACAAAAATTAATTTTTGTTCTCTTCAAGGTTGTTCTAGCTGATAAATTTTCTTCCCACTAATCTACATAAAAATTAACCTGAGTTAATACATTTCAATATAAAAATAAAAAAAATTATTATTATGGTTTTAACATACGACTAGATGATCAACCTAGGGTAATGTCCACTTTACAATTTGGATTGACCACTGACTCGGGTTAATGCAATGATAAAAATAATTATTATCATGATTTTAAAATAAAACTTGGGGATTGACTTGAGACAATGTTTAGGTCACAGGTCGGGTTAATTATTAACTTGAGTTAGTATAAGGATAAAAATGATTATTATTATAGTTTTAAAACTCAACTCGCGGGTCAATTTAAAGTTAGGCTCAGTTCACGGGTCGAGTTGACCATTGACCGGGATCAACATAAATATAAAAGTTATTATCATCATAGTTTTGAAACCCGATATAGGGGTCGATATGGGGCAAGGTTCAAGGATCAACTTTTGTTAAAGTTCGACTCACAAGTCAAGTTGATTATAGACCAACATCTATTTAATGATAAAAATAATAATTATTATAATTTTAAAAACCAACTATGAAATCGACTCAAAACAAGATTTAAGTCGCAGGACAGGATTGTTAATCTGGAGTGACTTAAGATAATTTAAAAATAAAAATAATAATTATTATTGTTTTAAAAATCCAACTCAATAGTTAACTCAAGATAAATCGTAAGTCATGGTGAGACTTGAGAGGCTCAACCTAACTCACGAGTTAACATGTGAGAAGTGCTGGATCACAAATTATATATATAAAATATCAAAGTAATTTTGTTTTAATAAAAAAATTAAAAAATAATCAATAATCTTTTTATTTATGTTTTATCTCATATTGTAAATTAACCAAATCAAGCAGTATCAGAATAATCCAGCTCGGATCGATTTTATCCGTCCATTATTTATCAAAAACAAAATAAGCTAAGCAATAGACAAGACGGCTATTTATCTGGTCTTTATCTAATTTAATCCAGTCAAATCAATACTCTCTAGCATAATGAACACTAACTTTAACAATAAATGAGCCTTGCTACGCGTTTTAGAGTTTTTGTCGGTATCATGTATAATTAAACTTTTTTTTTTCATATTGTAATTGTACTAAACACTCTCTCTCCACCCTGATAATCTCCACCGCTGCTTTCACTGTTCACACTTCTTATTATCTCACTTTCTCGCAAATTTTCTATCATTTTCTCGGGAAAATTCCAGCTGAAGATTCTGACTTCAACATATACTTTCAGGTAAGGAGACTCACTTTCCCTTGTTGGGTTTTCAGTAAAGATCATTTCTTTTTAACATTTTGATTCTTTCTTGAACTGGTTTGATCTTTTTTGGCTGTTTTTTCATCTCGGTTGTGTTATTTTATCGTATGTGAATCTATTGGGATGCTAAATATTGGTTGCTCTTTAAAAATGGTGTCTTTGAGAGTTGTTGAAATTCAATTGTCTTGTTTTGAGAGATTGACTGGTACTCGGAAGAATCCGGGAGAAAGTTGCCCCGATCCAGCTGGCCACGCTCGCAGTATCTCATTCACACGTGAACCTACGCGCCGCCTCCACTCCGAGACGGTTCCCTGCTTCCTCCTTGCAGGTACGCTTTTTCTCATCTTTCAATCGCACCGTGACTGTAAGGATGGCTCTCCCTCCGTCTGCCCAAAACCCAGTTGTTGAGCAGCAGAAAGTTACAATAGCAAACAAACATGGTGAAAAACTGATAGGCTTATTACATGACACTGGATCCAACGACATAGTTATATTATGCCATGGTTTTTGTTCCACAAAGGAAAACGATATCATGGTGAATCTTGCCAAGGCATTAGAAAAGGAAGGAATCTCTGCCTTCCGTTTCGACATGGCTGGAAATGGGGAAAGTGAAGGTTCATTTTCATATGGAAATTACCGGAGAGAGGCTGATGATTTACGTGCTGTAATCGAACACTTCCGAGGAGCAAGCCCGAGCAGAGGCGTAAGTGCAATTCTTGGGCATAGTAAAGGAGGCGGTGTGGTGCTCCTATATGCTTCAAAATATCAGGATATCAGCACAGTTTTCAATGTTTCTGGCCGCTATGATCTGAAGAGAGGCATTGAAGAACGAACTGGAAAGGGTTTTATGGAAAAGATCAAACAAGATGGATTCATTGATGTTAAGGATGGAACGGGGAGTGTCATTTATCGTGTCACCAAGGAAGGTCTGATGGATCGCCTGAGTACCGATATGCATGAAGCTTGTCTGGCGATCAAGAAGGATTGCAGGGTCTTCACCATCCATGGTTCTGCTGATGAAATCATCCCGGTGGAGGATGCGTTTGAGTTTGCCAAGATCATACCAAATCACAATCTACACATCATAGAAGGAGCAAATCATTGCTACACTTCACATCTAACTGAGTTAGCGTCTGTTGTGTTGAACCTCATGAAAGCAACCTTGAAGCAGGGCAAGGATACCCCTTAGAGCTTGGTAGCGATGTGCATGATCAAGATATCAAAATAATACCCTAGATAGCACTTGATCTAGGATAGTGTGGTTTTCACTTTTTTCAGGCTGTTTTTTCCAAGAATTGCTGGGTTTGTCTAGGTCTTAACTTTTTAATGTGCTTGTATTTTCTGGTGGGTCCATCTATTAATAATACAAGCATTTAATATTATTAGAAAAAAAAAGTTTATAGATTTGTTTTTTTATTGTTTTTTATGTATTGATGTTGAAAATTTTAAAATAATCTGAAAAAATAATTTAACAATTTGTTTTTAAAAAGTATTTTATGGCTCTTTAGTAATGTGGCGTGGTCAAGTCCTTTTAAAAAAAAATTTAATTTTTTTTTATATATTTTTAGATCGATTTAATTTGATATCAAAAATAAATTTTAAAAATATCAAAAATAAATTTTAAAAAGTAAAAAATATATTATTTTAATGTATTTTTAAATTAAAACACTTTAAAAAATAATCATTATCAAAATGTTAAATACCATGTTATAATATTAAAAAAGTATTAATAATCTATTTGTTTTTTGTATTTTAAAAATATCTTTGAAATATAATTTTTTATATTGTTTTGATATATTAATATTAAAAATAAATTTTTAAAAAATAATATTATTTTAATAAATATTTATAAATAAAAAATATTTTAAAAAATAATCGGTAGTGTTCATATAGAAGAAAATTTGCCACATTGTCCTTGCGTGTGAGATTCACTCTTTTTATTTTTGTTTGTTCCTTTTTTTTTTTTTTGAAGAGAGTATTTAGAAAGTAGTTCAAAGATTTTAATTAGTTAAGAGAGACTCCAAGGGAGAATTTAGTTTTGATGGATGAAAATCACTTAAATTTATTCCCAAAGTGGTTTGATCCCAGGAAGTTACGTGCTATTCGGGAACGCGATGTAAATCGTGATTCATAAAATTTCAAATTCTTTTTTGTATGTTTATATAGTTTTGATGCGTTGATCACAAAAATAATTTTTAAAAAATAAATAAATAAATATTATTTTGATGCATTTCAGTACGAAAAGCACTTTAAAAAACAACCACACTCTCAAATGAACATTTAATTATTTACGAGGTTATGAGAATGTCAATAAGACCTAGGATTTGACCTAGGCATTGCCGGCTTTAATAAGAGAATTAATCTATTATAATGTAATAAAAAAATAAAATTGATTCATGAATATATCAATACTTAAATTGAATATTTTTATTCTTGTCGAATATTTTTTGAATATATATCAAAACCTGTCGAATATTTTTATTCTTTTATAAATTAAAAAAAATAATTCGAGTTAATTAAAATTAACTTAACTCAAAATCTAAAACTTGTCCCATTTCGGTCAATTTTAAAATTATGGATACGAGTTTATTTTTTAGAAAATATTTACATTTTATCAAGTCAGTGTTATTTATTTTTTATATGAGTTTTTAAAAAATGTTAAATTATAAAAATAAAAAATAGATTGATCTACATAAATAAATGTTCACTCGATCTAATTTTGATATAGTGTTTTTTTTTTCACTCAAATTAAATTACAATTTCAAATGTATTCACCACCACAATCAAATTTAGCAATTTTATAATATTTATGGAATAATTAATTGGTTTCTATTAGTTATTTTCTTGATTTTTCTTAAAATATAGAGAGATTTTAAATAAAAATATTTATATTTTATGAATCTTGGATTTTATATTCTCTCTTCTACATAAGAAATCTATAAATATTTTTTATATGTGAATATTTTGAAAAGAAATTTCCAATTACATAAATAAAATAATACTCCCATTCCGGTTTCTTTTTTTTTATTATTCTCTCGTTTGGGGTACCGGAGGTGGGTGGGTGGGGCGGCCACAACTTTTCTTTTCTTATTTTTTTTTAAATTTCCGATAAATATTAATGATTTTGGTTTTGACCAGACTAAAAGACTATTTCTTAATTCATTGCGTGTAAGCTCTCCAAAGCATATCATCTGACCGTTGTTTTTGGATCCCAAAGTACCTTTACCACATGAGAGATTCCGATTTATTTCTTATTTATTTTTTAATTTAGAGTTTTATTTAGAAAATCTCATGGTGCTTAAGAATAATTAGAGATATTCTATAGATTATTCATAATACTTACTTTCAAAAAATAAACTAACACCCAGAAAATTGAGAATATGAAATTTATAGTCCACCAAAAAAAAAAACCTTCATTTAGGATTTCTTTTTCTTAGTTATATTTCTTTATTTTTTTAAGGTGAGTTAGAAATTACTAAAATACTGTTTGTTAGTTATTCATAATGTCATAAAATTGCTTGTTTTAAATAATAAATAATAAAAAATTTAAAATTAATGTTTTTTGATTCAAAATTATATTTTAAAACACTTAAACTATAATTCTAGACAAACTTTATCAAATTGAAAATGTAATTGCTGTTATTTTTTAAAATATTTTTTGTTTTGAAATATATCAAAATAATATATATTTTTTAAAAATTATTTTTTAAATAAACTCATCAAATTGATCCAAAAAAACAAAAAAATAATTTAAATTTATTAAAAACATGGGTTGTCTAGTGTTTCCAAGCATAGATAGATTCAAGTTTGATCTATATATTTATAAATATACTTTTTTCATCCCACTTTATTTATTAATATTCTTTTATTTAAAAGTATCTCAAATTGTCTATTCATTTTTTTTTTTTAAAAAGACTTTGAATCTTCTCCTGGATTGCTTGATTGATTACAATTTTTATTTTCATGCTTCTACATAGTTTTGAGAATGTTCACAGCACTGAACAAATTATGTTTTGCCAGACAGTTGAAAATCCACCGATATCCAGACAAAATGGAACGAAAAGAGTAGTTTTTTTTCATAATTATTTAACTAGTTCTTGCCCGTGACATTTCAAGGTTTATCATTTATGTAGTGGAGCAGTCAAAGCTGACATGATTAGCATAAGTCAAATGTAAAAAACTAAAAAAATGCATGTTCAAGCTTTTAAAATAAAAATCAAACCATGTTTTGAGTAGAATTTTACCGAGTCAACTTAATTATATGTTTATTCATCAAGCCACAAAAGTTTAATCATGTTAGAGAATTAATAAAATAACTATATTTTCAGGTTTAACACAATGCTAGAGAATTTTCTAAGACCTGATTTTTTTTCTAAGGTTAAAAAAGTTTAGGTCCCTCGTAGCATAACACACGGCATACAACTAATTATATATATAAAAAATAACTTGTGAACTTGCACAGTAATATACTAAACAGTTTTAGTTATTGTTAAAATAACCACGTGCCTATCAAATATTTTTTTCATTTTAAAAAATGGTTCATACAAAAAAAATTCTATATACTTTATTTTTATATAAAAAAAATCCTTGAGATATTTTTTTTTAATTCAATGGTGTGCATGACTTGTATTGCAAATTTGTTTGGTTAACTGAACTTTAGTTTTGTTTGTTTTTATTGATTTTTATTTTTTATTAATTTTATTATTTAATATTAAATTTTATAAGTTAACCCGAGTTATCATAAATTAATCTAATATGTTTATATTTTAATATTAAATAAAAATATTAAGGATAAAAATTTATTTTTTTAGAGACATGTTCCCACCATCTATATCTGTATATATATTGCACTTAAAGCGGTGTAAAATGGCCAATGAGCTAGTTTATCCAAAGCCGACCATGAAATTTAATGTATTACCAGTTTACCACTTCATTACCATCTCATGCGGTGAAATTTTGCGACCAAAAACTATTAACTTTAAAACTGCAGCGACTTCCAAGTTGTATGTCACATTTGTCATCGTAAATTTCGCTCTCTCACTAAACCCTCTCTCTCCTCCCAACCTGAAAATCTCCACTACTGATTTCACTGTTCACTCTTCTTCTTATCTCACTTCCCCCCCTTCTTTTCCATCACTTTCTCGGGAAAATTCCAGCTGAAGATTCTGACTTCAACATATACTTTCAGGTAAGGGGACTCATTTTCGCTTGCTGGGTTTTCAGTAAAGATCATTTCTTTTTTAACATTTTGATTCTTTCTTGAGCTGCTTTGATCTTTTTTGGCTGTTTCATCATCTGGGTTTTGTGTCATTTTATTGTATGTGAATCATTGTGTATCGGGATGCTAAATATTATTTGGGTCTTTAAAAAATGGTGTTTGTGAGGAGGGTTTTGGAAAATATGATGTGGGTTTGCTGTATCTCTAGCTGTTTTTGCTTTTTGAATTGAGTTATTGAAATTCAGTTGTTTAAAGGGACTGATAATCCAACTACTGCAAGAGAAGAGTTAGTTTAGTGCAGTGGACCAAATAGGGTTTGCGTAAATATGAATTTTTATTTTTGTTATTCAGTTGAAACATTCCACATTCACATTTTGTTTATCTTAATTTGTGTTTTTTTCCCTTTTCAAGTATTTGAATAAGAATTAATTGTTGGTTAATAAATAGAGCACCAACAGTTTCGGTTGCAGAAGCTATGAATAAACGTGCTTTGAGATCATTTGATAGGGTAACTAGCTATTCAAGGTGGTTTGAAAGCTTTAGTTGGCCTGTATTCGGGAAACAGCTATTTATTTTTCATTAGTTGTAGATGATTATGTTTTCACTTATGGACCCTGACATGACAAACCAGGCACGAGTACTTGTACTAATGACAGTTTCTTTGCCAATTTGAAATCCCAGTTGAAAGTAATAATTAAATCGAATACACTGGTCAGTAGTTGCTCATCGAATACCTTCATGCAAAAATGGTTGGGAAGGCATAGTCTTAACAAGTTGATATCGGAGACAAATGGAAGATATCCATCTTCATTTCTCTGTTATCATGATTAGCAGGCAGTCAGAGTTTATCTTCGCAAGTGCTTGGCTTTCTTGCTAAAACGAAGTTAGATATATGAAACTGAATACGCAGCTTGCTGAATACTTGTATAATATGTGGGACTAGTTACTTCAACTCACCTTTCTTACATGTTGAACCTGTGTTACAAATTGGATACAGCATTGCAGCATAAAGGTGCTGCTTTGTGTCTCAGTATTACTTGGGAAATCCGTGTACAATTTTCTTGTTTCTCTTTCTATTAACAAGTGTAAAAGAAGTGGATTTCTTTTCCCTCATGCCCAAACAGTTTGCTTTAATATATTTCCAATGTCACATGTAGAGGTATGTATAAGAACCAACTGCAAGAGTTGGCTCAAAGAAGCTGCTTCAACCTGCCATCCTATTCGTGTATAAGGGAAGGGCCAGACCATGCCCCTCGATTCAAAGCTACTGTCAACTTCAATGGAGAAACTTTTGAAAGCCCTACTTTTTGCTCCACTCTGAGGCTAGCAGAACATGCTGCAGCTGAGGTAGCTCTCAACACACTAGCAAGCCGGGGCCCTTCTAGAGCATTAATTGCTGGAGTTCTGGTGAGCACCGGTCTCTATATCTTCTTCTATTATATTAAAAAGTTATTATTAGTTCAGTTCAAAATTATAGTGCTTTAGTATGCTTTCCTCTCTTTCTCACCAGCCACAAACCCTCCTACAAAGACTTTGGACCACAACATCATGCCAAAATTTACAGTCGACACTATCATTTTTTGGATTTTGATCAATCTGGGAGAAAGCTCTACATTTTGTGCTCTATAACTTTGCATTTCTTAGATCCATTATAACAATGTAGATGTTGTCAACTGAAATATGTAATGAATTGATTTATCCATGTTGTTTATGTAAGTTAACATTGCAAGTTTGGTCCTCCACCAACAAGCCACCACTTAGATTGTCACAGCTCCATTTGAATTGGACTTTCATTAAATGATCGTGCTGTCTCTTTTTTCAAATTAACTATCTTATTCCAAACAGTAATTTCTCTAGAAAACCACTGCCTGGGAAATTTCTGGGGCAGTAATACTTGTAATCCATTAATGCTAATCCATCTTAGTACAGTCATCCGAACACTGTAGTTTTTTTTTTTTTTTTTTGAAAATGACTATACTGGGATTGAAATTATAAGATTTTCTTATTTTGACAATTTTGCACCCTTTATTTTTGTCTCCTAGGAACATCCTAGCAATGAACATAATAGCTAATACGATCGTAAATATTATTTATGGTAAAGAGGAGGTTGAGCTTGGTATGAAGCAAGAATAAAATAAATAAATTGAATACAGGACAAGCTATTCATGGCTTCAGGAAAATGTTTTTGAATCTTCTTTGTTCTAATTGACTTCGTAGCTTGCTTCAAATTTGCATCTTCATAGTACATCATTCTCTAATGTTTCCTCTTGTTACTTTTAGTTAACTTATTCATCATTTTTATCTCAAAAGTCAAGCATATTATATTCCAGACAATAAGTTTTTGTGCTTTCTCTTGTTCAGGATGAAACAGGAGTCTACAAGAATTTGCTCCAGGAGACTGCTCACAGAGCTGGGTTAAAGCTTCCAGTGTATACCACGATTCGATCAGGACCTGGCCATGTTCCTGTCTTCTCGTGCACTGTTGAGCTTGCAGGAATGAGCTTCACTGGAGAACCAGCTAGGACTAAGAAACAAGCTCAGAAGAATGCAGCCATGGCTGCTTGGTCTTCTCTAAAAAGATGTAAGCATTTCATCTTTTTATATCAATTCATGTTCAGATTGCTCCAACATGGTTATAATCTAAACAAACACTACTTTATCTGCTTTTTTTTCATAATGTACAAGGTAGTTTGTTCACTAGCATAAGTTGCTAACTGGGAAATAGTGCTTCCAGTTCTTCTTTCTCCTTCATTTGCTTTGAAACTAGAAAGCTGAAGGCATAGATACATGTGATCCAAGCACCGGACTGTCTTGCTTTTTAATAAACAAAAAGGAAAGTTCATCAGATACATACACGAACATCATGAATTATTTGATGGTCCCATGTGGGATCTGTTAAAATTCACATACTGTTTGTGTACTTCGAAATTTGTGAAAAAATGATTTCCCCTTGCAAACAATTCTCACATTTTTGGTTCAGAATTACATGGATTTATTATTAAATTATCCTTGTGGAAACTTCCATATGTTTTCCTTAGTTTAGAACTATCAAGCACATACATTTCACGGTGCTTGTTATACATTGAATTATGGCCTCTATAACTTTGACCAGAATTCTACCAGTGTTTTGCTATGAAGACTATCTGAATATTTGATCACATTTCTGCAGTGGTTCAACACAGCACATTATCTTCCAATTCATCAACTTCTTCGCCAGTGGAGGCTAAAAGGAGCAGTGAAGAACAAGAACAAGTTGTTATTGCTCGTATTCTTGCATCTTTACAACCAGCTGAGATAAAGAACTCCAAGCAAAGTGATTCCCAGCGAGGCCAGGAGAGATTCATCCCTGTCTGCAAGGACTTGACCCCTCCAATACCAACTTTATATCCTGTGCAGTGCCAAGGCTGGGCTTACCCTAGCTTTACCCCTGAAATGGCCATATACCAAATGTGGCAGCAAGAAGAATTGTTTCAGTTGCAGAACCGTTTATTGGCATTTCAAGTTCCAGCTGTTTCTCCTGGTCCTCAAATTCTTCCATATATGCAGTCCATACTCCATTCAGATTCAGTTCTATTTGGTCCTCTGAGGGAGCAAGAACCTGTACCTGCAAGTCCCAGAATTACAATTGCCACGTCAAGACCATTGTACTTGTCAGATCATCATGTCTCTGATCCAACCAAGGGAGAGTCCAAGGTGACTATTAGGGAGATACATGAGGAGAAACCAGAAGAACCAGTCCAATGCTCTACATCAGTTATTCCAGATCCCCCTGTTGTTGGGAATTTCAATGCTGAACCAAGATTGAAGGACCCGGTTGACATGGATGACAAACAGATGAAGGTTGAACTGGAAAGAAAAGATGAAAATGTTCAACCTGGAGATAACCAAACTAGGCAATTTGAGTGGGCTTCCTGCAGTTACAAAGATTCTGGATACAGACCTCCTGACTTCCAAGCACAAAACATGCAGAATTTCCACTCTTCTCGGGTTACTCTACAGTATCCTCAAAGAACAAGTTCACTCAGGAGTTTTAGACCTGCTCCATCTGCAGCTCCTCCTGTGATGATCAGATCTGTGAGGCCTGTACCTTCATCTACTGTACCTCCTGCACTGAACAGCAATACAGGACCTCCTCCAGTGCCCAAACTGCAAGATTTGGCAGCACAAATTCCTGCTCCACCAAGAATGCGAACCGGAGGTCATTCATATCCAGCCAGTCCCTTGCCTCAAAGACCGAACCTTGGTGGTGTCCGCCCACGTTTCATGGCACCAGCTGTTCGAATAAGATCGGTTGTGCCAGTCTGTTCAGCTCCTCCAGCAAGGAAAATGCCAACTTCAAACCAGGGGGCAGTGGTGCCTGATAGAGAGAGCAAAGATACAGCGGCACCAGAAGACACGACAGCAGCAAGTTCAGAGCTCAGTAAGCTTCGGATATGAGCGGGTTATGGAAGCCAAATAGCTCATCTTTTTGCTTTTAGATTTAACTACCTGCCCGCCCTGCGCATTGCTGCGGGATAGCTGGAGAAAAACAGTAGGAGAGAGATATTGATGGTGTCTGATGAAGCTCTTTCGATGGTTTTCCTGTTTTCATCTCTAAGGTGGTCAAGATCCTTAGGAACAGCTGTATTTTATCTATTTATTGACTGTGTCAGAAAGCAATGTTTGTAAATTGCTATATTGACTGTTTTTCGAAGCCTTTATATAAGAAATGAAGATGTTTGATGAAACAAATGATTAGATCTTTCATTGAAATTGTGATGGTGTCTGTAGTGTTTGACCCATGTCTTTGATCGAGCTAAACAAAGGCACAGTTCAAGGACGCCTAGCCTCGTCAACTTGCAGCGTGCATTGTTCATGTGAATATATAGAGGATATCCAGAGATGCTAATACCGTTGAAGGGATCAATTCGATGTCAGATAAAAGAAAGAAAATTGTAGTGCGCGAATCCCATTTGAGGCAACTTTAATGACAACCAGTATTGTTTTGCTTCAAACTATTTCAAGAATCCATCAAATTAATTTTTTTTCAAAAATTGGCAGTTGTATTTTTTAAAAATTGTTAGTAATCGATTGGCCTGCGACTTCGGATTAAAAGTCTTTTTTAATGTGAAAAAATAATGTGCAATAATTAATAAAATAAATACATCTATAAATATTAAAAAATCATAAAAATTAATTAGGGAAGTTGATAAGTAGATGCATATTGTGATAGTTGAGAGCAAGATTTTAATTTAAAATATTCCGGAGTATTTTTTTTTGTAGTTTTTGTTTTTTTCATGTATAAGTTTTATCAATATATTCTAAATTTATTTTAATTTGATCTTAGAAATGTATTCGTACACTCAGATGTGTTTGATATTGTAATATAAGATGCTTTTTAAAATATTTTTATTTGAAAGTATGTTAAAATATTTTATTTTTATTTTTTTTACATCGACATATTTAAATTATCAGATAACCATTAATTTAATATTTATTTAAATCAAAAATATTTTTAAAAAACATATAAAAACAAAACAAAACTAAAGATTATGTCAAATACATGTTTGATAAATCCTAAAGTATGCCTGTATTGAACTCGGAGGAGCAGTTGTGTCCATTGTTCAGTGCACACATGATTGAAATTGGTCAGAAATATTTTATTTCATGTTTGATAAATCATAAAGTATTCAAAAGACTAATGCCGATCACCACCAACAAATGTGTAATTCACTAAAGTTAGATATTTGACTCAGGTGCAAACATGGTTTTAAAATTAGGGTTTTATTTGAGAGAGAAAATTGTTTTCTTAAAAGAAACGTTATAAGAGGGAGTTCTTGAAATTAACTAAAAATATATATAAAACTTATCGATATATAAGCTGATCTGATAATCTCTTTTGTTATAATTATTTTTTGGAACATATAAACAAAACAAAAAAACGTTATAATCATTACATTTTTAATAGACATGTTAATATATATATATATATATATATATATATATATTGTTTTTATCTAAGTATTCTCACATCCTTTTAAAGAGAGAGAATAATACTATTCAAGATATTCAAGATTTATGGTTATCCTTTTCAATAAATACATTTGCTAAAGATCAAACTTGTATTTTTATTTTTGCAGGAATATAATAATATCTTAACTACTAGATCAACACTTTAATGATACATATTAAAATATATTAATTTCACAATAACTCTCATCACCATAGTTTTAAAACCCGGCCGCAAATCTGTTGATTTTTATTATTTTTTACGAAAACAAAGTCTTTTTTATTATAAAAAAAAATTTGACCCGATAACCTTATCAAAATTCAAAACCCGAACCTTAGACCGAACCGAATTTTAAAACTATACTCAACACCGATATATAATTTCAAATAACAATAACAAAGTCCACCAAATCTATTTAATATTATCCTGAATTCCAAAACATTGTAAGAATAAGATTTTTTAGATTTTAAATCTCATTAGAAAAAGATTAGGTATTCTTTAGTGAAAAAAATAACTAAAGTCTATTTGGTATCGCGTTTATTTTGATTTTTTGAATTATTTTTTATTTAAAAAAAATTAAATTAATATATTTTTAAGTATTTTTTAAAAAATTTAATGTATTAATATTAAAAAATAAAAAATATTTTTAAAAATATAATACCTAAAACACAATAAATTAAATTGGAATAAAAAGCAATGACCTACGAAAAGTGAAAAGGAAAAACCCTAGTAAATAAACAAAACTTTTTGCGACAACTTATTTGCGGAACCCCTAAACTACCCTCATTGATCACAGATGTCCACCAACCACAGCGAGTACGAAAAATGCCCAAGCCTCCCATATAAAAAGCGAGTACGCTCTAAGCTAGCTCTCCAATTTATAAAAGCCCTCTTAAAACCCTAGAAGCCAGCCCTCCCTTTCTCCTCTAGAGAACGCAGTTGTTGTAAGAGAGGTAAGCGATTTTTGTCATCAAAGTTCTCCTCTTTTTCCACTATTCTTCTCCTGTAAACCAGCAAAGACTCCTTGTGTGTATATTAACTCTCATTGTTTGTTTTTTATTTTTCCGCTCCATGATCTCTGCTATATTTGGTTTCATAGAATCGTCTGATACTGAAGTGGGAGTCTTTTGTTTCTTCTTTTGGAGTTGATTCAGTGTTAAAAACGTTGTTTTTTATGTCCCTTAAAGTTGGTTTTTGCTTTGTTCCTTAAAGAATTACTCTCTGTGTCTTTGTTTATGTTTTTTGGTTTGTTGTTTGTCTGTGAATCTTTGAATGCTTGTTGTGATAAGTGGGAAACTGGTACAGTGTGTGACTTTTTTTAGTAACTCTTCTGTTTGAATGAACTAGGATGGTAAAGTAAGTGATTTTAAGTGATGGGTTGATGTTGAATTTGCAGGGTTTTTAGAGGTATTGAAACATGCTTTTGCTATTTGAGACACCGGCTGGCTTTGCCCTTTTTAAAGTTTTGGATGAAGGAAAGCTATCCAAAGTTGAGGTAATCATTTTTTAACTATGTTTCTGTGTCTGCTGTTTGTTTTTCAGAGCAATGAAGATTTATTTTTCCGTTGTCTCTAATTTATCTTTCTGCACTAGTAATGTAATATTACTAAAAAAATGTTGGCCAATGTTAATCTTGCATTTATTTCTTTTGTTGCAGGATTTGGGGAAGGAATTTTCTAGCCCAGACTCAGCAAGAAAGGTTCTTTCTCTCATATATTCGGAGTCGGACCTTGATTAATTTTCTGTTTTTGCTGAAAAATTAGTTTTCCATATCTCTAATGTGCATTGATAAGAAAATCTAATGTTTGTGTTGTTATTTGGATTTTCTGGACTCTACAGTACCTGTTTGGTTGGTTATAAATATTTTTTACTTGCAGTATCTGCTTTTTTATTTCTGATGACCAGCATTTCAAATTTAGACTTTTCTACTTTACACATCACATGCTCTTTTCAAATTGGTTGCCATTCTAGCTATGGGAATTTGTTTCTTTTGCAGTGCTTGTATTTAGCTTTATTGGGCTTGAATTTAACTGTTATTTGGTACCAACACCAGGTGGTGAAGTTGAAAGCTTTTTCCAAATTTGAGAACACGTCCGAGGCTTTGGAATCTGTTACCAAAATTATTGAAAGCTCAACCAGCAAAGGTCTGAGGAAATTTTTGCGTGCTAACTGTGATGGTGAGACGTTAGCTGTGGCTGATTCAAAGCTTGGAAATGCTATCAAGGATAAACTGGTCTGCCCATGTCTCTAGAGATTTATTTATGGCAGTTATCCTCAATTTTAAGTCTCTCTCTGTCTAACTCAGAGCACTTTTTGCATTGCAGAAAATAGAATGTGTTCACAACAATGCTGTCATGGAATTGATGAGGGGAGTTAGGAGTCAGTTGACAGAACTTATATCTGGTTTAGCTACACAAGACTTGGCACCAATGAGCTTGGGTTTGTCTCACAGTCTTTCTCGATACAAACTGAAGTTCAGTCCTGATAAGGTATTTTCTATATATTCATGCACCTTGATTTATGTAGTTCAAGCAATTGCTGTATCTAGTTTCTGTCAATTCTATTCTTGTTGATACCTATTTAAACATGTAGGCTAACATGTTTATGTCATCTGTCCATGTGCTTTTGCAATCAATAGCATTTGTGCCTTTATCTTTTTGTTTGGTTCCTTTTGGAAAATCCTAGAAACAACTTTTGGCCGTGAACAATTAAAATGCAAAGAATTATATTGATCATATATGATTCTGAGGTTTGATTTCATTGTTGTATTTGGTTTTGTTTGAAGGAAGGCGGACTATTAGGTTGACAAGTTTGTGCTGTGCTATAATTATCGTTATTTCTTGTTGCTAGACTATATGCATCTAGAAATCGCTGATTATTTTAAAGAGCATCTATTTATCTTTGGGTTGCTGCAATCATAATGCTTAATGTTCTGTTTTAGGTTGACACAATGATCATTCAAGCCATTGGTTTACTTGATGATCTTGATAAGGAGCTCAACACATATGCAATGAGAGTTCGGGAATGGTATGGTTGGCATTTTCCTGAGCTTGCTAAGATTGTACAAGACAACATCCTTTATGCCAGATCAGTGAAACTAATGGGTAGCCGTGATAATGCCGCAAAGCTTGATTTCTCTGAGGTAGAATCCAGATTTATTTTATTGTGATAACATGGTGTTTACTTTGTGTGTGGCTATTGTGGTTACTGTGAAATCATCAATGCTGCCCATTTACATTATATTCCCTAATTTTATCCTGCTTTGATGCACTTGCATTACTGGCTCTGTCTTTTCCTAATTGCTGCTTATGAATGTATTATCAAATGTCATCCAGTGAGCAATCTCTCTGTGATGAATGTTGAATACCCCCTTCACTGTTGTGAACAGCTTGCTGGATCATGAGGCCACTTATAATCATATTATTTTCCTCTCATAGGATAAGATGGTCTCATGAATGTTTTACTAATCTCTTAAAATTTTGCAGATACTGCCAGAAGAAGTTGAGGCAGAACTGAAGGAGGCGGCTGTGATATCTATGGGAAGTGACGTTAGTGATGTTGATTTGATGAATATCAAAGAACTCTGTGACCAGGTCTTATCTCTATCTGAATATAGAGCTCAGCTGTATGATTATTTAAAAAACAGGATGAATACCATTGCACCGAATTTGACTGCTCTTGTTGGAGAGCTTGTTGGAGCTCGGCTTATTGCCCATGGGGGTAGCTTGTTAAATCTTGCAAAGCAGCCTGGGAGCACAGTTCAGATTCTTGGGGCAGAAAAGGCTCTCTTCAGAGCTCTGAAAACAAAGCATGCAACTCCAAAATATGGGCTTCTTTATCATGCATCCTTGGTCGGTCAGGCCCCCCCTAAGATGAAGGGTAAAATGTCCAGGTCACTAGCTGCAAAAGCTGCTCTCACAATCCGATATGATGCTCTTGGAGATGGCCAAGATGACTCTATGGGACTGGAGAACCGGCTAAAGGTATGTTATAGAAGTTTGCCTTTGGGACAATGGCAACCTCTTCCTTTCTTTTGCAACTTTTATTTTGGGAGGATAACTTTGACACTGTAATTTGTAGCTTGAAGCACGATTAAGGAACCTCGAAGGTAAAGAATTGGGTCGTTCTGCTGGATCAGCTAAAGGCAAACCTAAGATAGAAGCTTACGACAAGGATAGGAAGAAGGGAGCTGGAGGACTGATAACTCCTGCCAAGGTCCTCTTCTTGTCCTCCGAGTATGATCACTGGATTTTCTTTTCTTTTGCATGCAACTCATTAACATTTTTGCTTTGTGCAGACATATAATCCTTCTGCAGATGCTATTCTTGGGCAAACACCAAATTCAACTGCTAGAAAGGTAGAAGAAGAGGAACCGGCAAAGGAGGCTCAAGTTACCGGTCAAGAGAAAAAAGAGAAGAAGAAGAAGAAGAGATCTGAAGAAGAAACAGCTGTGCCAAGTGACAGAAATGGAACTGCCGAGCAGGATGGGGAAGGGGAAGCCAAGAAAGAAAAGAAGAAAAAGAAGAAACATCAAGCTGAGAGCGATGGTGTTCAAAATGATGCTGAAAATGCTGATGTGGGAGGCAAGAAGAAAAAGAAGCGAAAACATGCTGAAGCTGTAGAGGATGATGAATATGAAACACCAAGCAAGAAGAAAGAGAAGAAGAAGAAGAAGAAGACCGAGGGTTGAGAAAATTCACCTAGTAGAGGTTCCTCGCTACTCGGCAATTTTGGAGTAGAAATTAGAATGCAACTCTTTATTTCTATATGTAAAATTCTCTCTCTATTTATTTGTTTTTCATTGCGGTTGACGTGACAGTGAGCATTTGTCAGAATCGGACGCATTATGCAAACATTATATTTGGCAAAATTTGGATAACTTCTCCCGCTAGTTGCTATTAGGATTAATGAAAAGACTTTGCAATGCCGTGAACGATCAAGCTCCACTAACAAGTCAATATATCAACGACAAACGGTGACAAGAAAGCAGTGCACCGCCATTGCTTTTCAATTTATCATATGTCAGCCTTGGTACTTTTGAGCAGGCAGATACTTCTAGGAGAACGAAAGAAAAAGCAATGGATGGATTAACCAGGTAAGTCCCTCCCTCGCTCTGCTAAAGAAGAAGATCAAAGTTGACCACGTAATTGATGGGGTCATGTAGGAATCCAAGGTATGTGACAATGGCGGAGGTCCCACGGGATGTGTTTATCGAGGACAAGGTAGTCATGTGGTTGAGCTAAGCATGTCTTGGAAGCATAATTTAAACCCTAGATTGAATACACAGGTGAGTTAGGTTACCTGTGCCATTTTTAACAGGATTTGGTTGGCTTAATCATTCTTTCTAATGCTTAATAATGGCGTTGGTATGTTTTGATCCTATCACAGTGGAAGGACAGTGCATGATGCTCCATTGGATCCTTAAAGCATCAAGGAAATGTGGTTTTTTAGGAAGAAAAACGCCCGTGTATAAATTTTTTATTTTATATTTGGAATATTAATTTCAAAGGGAAGTTGTGAGTTGGAAAGGAGAGTGACAGCAGAAATGACAAGAAAAATATTTTAGGGTTGAATTCATGTCTTGATCTCAATCAATGAACCCTCCTGTTTTTTACTTTTTTGTATAACTTATTAATAAAAATAAGTTTTAGGATGCTACCCCAATAAAAAACAAATATCCTCCCAGCACCTAGGGCTATTTTAATGGTCATTATATATATATATATAAAAAATATCTTTTTTATCATAAATTTTTTTAAACTATATAGTAAGTGACTTGATAAGTTGAAGTACAACCTGAATAGATAATAAAAATATGTTTTGATTAAAAAAATTAAATGTTTTTTTTAATATTAAAAATAATTAATCTATTAAATCTGTTATCCATATTACGAGACCTTAATAATTTTATA
This sequence comes from Populus alba x Populus glandulosa, assembly GCA_033617975.1. Classification (NCBI taxonomy): domain Eukaryota; kingdom Viridiplantae; phylum Streptophyta; class Magnoliopsida; order Malpighiales; family Salicaceae; genus Populus; species Populus alba x Populus glandulosa. Next base: position 2,014,832 of record CM066155.1, on the reverse strand, counting down.
ACAAGTAAATAAAAAAAATATTAAACTCAATTCTTAATTAATGATGGATAAAATTAAAAATAGAATTTAACTAAAAAAATAAGTCAAGTTAATCTATTAAACTTGTATTATAAGATCATAATAATCTTATAGAAAGCAAATCAAAAGAAATTATGAAATTCAATTTTTAATCAAATCAACATTAAAAAATAAAATTAAAATTAAAAATAATTAAAATAAACATTTAATATAACCTGATTAACTTGAGAACCAATTCAAATTAAATTACAATATAAATCAACTCAAACACAAAGATACCTCAAATTAAACCAAATTAATCTGCTAGCCAATCTTACAATTTATATTACGAGACTGGATAGACAAAATTATTATATGATAAATTTCCTTCAATGGAAGAAATAAACTAAACATTAAAATAATAAAAGTAAAAAAAAAAAAAAAGCACTGTCAGTGCTTTGTTTTGTAAGGAGGGAACACTGGATTCCCCTCCTCAATTAATCTATGTTAATAATTTGAATTTACAATAAAAAGTAAAAAAGAAAAAAAAAAGATGAAAAAGCAAAAAAAATATGCCCATTAGTTAAAGGAATAAAAAAAAAAAAAAGGAAAAGGGAAATCTACATGAGAGAGAGAAAGAGCGCTAGTTCTTGTGGGTTTGACTTGGAACAAAACAGTAAGTGAAGTGCTACTGTTTTGTTTTCTTTGATTGATTCTCTCTCTGTCTTTCTCTTTCTTGTCTGAAACAAAAAAAGAAAACAAAGGAAACCCCAAAAGAGACCAAAAAACAATTCCTTCCCAACAACAAAATAGTGTCAATATTATACCATCACTTGTATTTTCTCAGATTCAATCAAAGTGTCTTTCTCTATTTACATCGCTTTCTTTAACGATCCACCTCGTTTTTCAGATCATTTTCTCACTTCTGCTTTGTCTTCTAAGCTAAATATCCTGCCTTTCTCAGATATACTGCTCTCTCCTTTTCTCCACTTGGGTTTAGATCATATTTTACTTCAATGAATCGTGAAGGGGTCTAAATCTTGAAGAATAGGTTTCTTGTGATTTGCTTGTATTCATATATCTCGTTCATGGTGTCAGCAATGAACTCGCTTGAACGGTAAAATTTCTATCTCCAGATCATTATTTTTTACTTTTACTTTTCATGTTTTTGTGAATCTTGAAAAGTCTGAATCTGGGCTGTGGATGTTTTTTTTATTTGAGAATGCGAGTTTGGTCAGCTGAGCTTATTTCACCGGTGAATTTTAAACTGTTTTGCATCATGTAGTAAATAGGATTTAGTGCACATTTGTTATTTTCTTGGAGTTGTTTTAATGCTCAGTGATTATTTTATTGATTTGCAGTGGTTTTTTTGCTGATTCCTGGGAAACCCAGATAGACCATGTGAGAAATGAGGTTTAGATTTACAACATGGGGTGTGTTCTTGGGAGAGAGGTATCTTCAGGCATAGTTTCAGAGTCTAAAGAGGTTAAGAAACTACGTGTTGAGTCCAATAGGAAAATAGAAGATGTTTCGGTGACAAAGACTGATACTACTTGTAGTGTTGTTGAGATTAAAAATGAGGAAAGTCGGGGGGAGAAAGTTGATGGGGATAAAAAGCCTAAGGGAGAGAGGAGGTGGTCAAGGCCAAACTCGAAGCCAAGTAACCTGCCTAAACAAACACGTGGCGAGCAGGTTGCAGCTGGATGGCCACCCTGGCTGTCGGCAGTTTGTGGGGAGGCTCTAAATGGATGGATTCCACGGAGGGCAGACACTTTTGAGAAGATTGATAAGGTGAGCGTCATTTTCAGAATACAATTCTTTTTTCCCCTTAGATTCCATGATTGCGGTAATTCTGAAACTAGCAATAGAATGGTAGTTGGTTTGTTAGTGAAGTTCTATCTTGAATGCCTGCCACAGATGATGTAGCAGGCATGTCATAATAAGTAAGTAATCTCACAATAATGGTAACGTATACTTCAAAATCAAAATGAAAGGAAATGTGGTCAGAGGCATTTGAGATGGGGTTATAGTATGGTCATTTGCTTTCCAATTTGTTAATGCTTACAGAGTTAATTGACTTATTCAAATTGATTCCTCCATTCTTGATTATAGATTGGATCAGGAACATATAGCAATGTGTACAAAGCTAGAGATCTATTGACGGGCAAAGTTGTTGCCCTTAAAAAGGTTCGTTTTGATAATTTGGAACCAGAGAGTGTGAAGTTCATGGCTAGAGAGATCCTCATTTTGCGAAGATTGGATCATCCTAATGTTGTAAAGTTGGAAGGGTTAGTTACTTCCAGGATGTCATGTAGTTTGTACCTAGTATTTGAGTACATGGTGCACGATTTAGCTGGACTTGCTGCCAGCCCTGCAGTAAAATTTACAGAGCCACAGGTTAGCCCAATTGTGTCTTGAATCATTTTTAGAGAGGATATCCTGAGAGGGACAGCTATGATCGAAGTTGTTTTGATTTAACATCTACCAATGTTCACACTCCAGGTTAAATGTTACATGCATCAACTATTATCTGGACTCGAGCATTGTCACAATCGTGGCGTGCTTCATCGTGACATCAAGGGATCAAATCTTTTGATTGACAATGAAGGAGTACTCAGGATTGCGGATTTTGGATTGGCATCTTTATTTGATCCTAATCACAAGCTTCCAATGACAAGTCGGGTTGTTACTTTGTGGTATCGGCCTCCTGAGCTTCTCCTTGGGGCTACTGACTATGGCGTTGGTATTGACCTGTGGAGTGCAGGCTGTATATTGGCTGAGCTACTGGCTGGGAAGCCCATCATGCCTGGTCGTACTGAGGTATCTATTATTCTTGTTGTGGTTGTAATTTTATCTCTAGTTCAATTTCACCAGCCTTTTGATACTTGGACAAAAGATGATATTGCTCCAGTCAATTTATTTCTCAAAACTTGATGTTAAACTGCACCTATGTAATGGTGTGGTAAAAGCACTGATACAATTACTAGGGTTTATGTGAAAGCTCAAGATCTTTTGGCTTAATATTGAAGATTATAAACATGGAATCAGTGAGAAAATTAGCAAAGAACGTGATTATGAGTGTGATAAATGACCAGTTGAATGTTTTGATTAGTTATGCCTTGGCAGTTAATCACTGTTCACTGCTTAAGTCTAAGCTAATTTCCTGGGAGAAAGGTGCATTCTTAGTTTATTGTGCTTCGGTTTGCGAGTGTTCAAAACTGCAAACTACTAAACTGCCAAATTACACTTTGATGAATTTTGCTCTTAATTCTGACCACTAATGTTTGCTTGATAATCTAGGTAGAGCAACTACATAAGATATACAAGCTATGTGGTTCACCATCAGATGAATACTGGAAAAAATCAAAGTTACCAAATGCAACCTTGTTTAAGCCTCGAGAGCCTTACAAAAGATGCATAAGAGAGACATTTAAAGATTTTTCACCATCATCACTTCCCCTGATTGAAACGCTTCTTGCAATTGATCCAGCAGAACGTCAGACAGCCACAGCTGCCCTAAAGAGTGAAGTAAGTCGTGATTTTCCCTTTTGGATTCTTCAACTTTTGTTAAATCTCTTTGCTTGTGTTATGGTAAGCCTTATTTTCTTTCTGTCAACTTCTGCCAAATCGGTGTCTTCTATGAGGGACTTAGAAAGTGATAGGTGTTTGTATTGTTCCGTCAATTCTGGATGAAATAAATCAAACTTGATACTGGATTATGGACTCCGAAATAATCTTATATGTTGTTCTTGTTGCTGATGTAATCCCAGAAGCACCACTGTGTTTGTATGCATCAGTGCTTCTAATTCCAAACTTCAAATGAACTGGAATTTGAAGGGGGAAAAAATAATTAAGTACCAGCCTGCCTGGTTTGCTTACTTATGTGTTTTAAGTAGTCCTGCTACTGAATTTATAGTAATCCAGAAATTAGGTAACCTTAATGGCTCACAGCAGTTGGAAACTGGCAAATTTATTGATTCTTTGTTTTTGATGACTCTGGAAACTTTCAAGTGGATTTCTTGTACCTTGAGTACACTCATTTCTTGTGAATTACAACTAATTAAAATATTTTTGATTTTGCTAGACCTTTAATTTTGTAAATATTTATTTCTTGCTACTTGTAAAGTTATGACAGTGTAGTTTCTTGCTCTCTGATTTGTACTTGGTAATAAAAGTTGAATAAGCAGATTAGAATCACTGGGTACAACATCAGAACCACTATCTTATATGCAGCACTTATCTTACCTCGAGTCTGTAAGGGTAAGGAATCAGTTCTTGGAAGTTTTCATCTACTGATTCTGGTCCCTCATAATCTTAATCAATCCCTTTTTTTTATTACATCAAATACACTTTTCTTTTTCTGGAAAACCATGTTGATTCCACTGTGGCTTCTGCCTCAATGGAAGTAAGCCTGATCTTGGCATATGCCTGATTCTTTGGCTTTGAATCTTTGCATTAAAGTAATGGTGTTTATTCATCCCACAAAAAAATTGATACCTCTATTTTTTTTTCTTTTGGGATTAAAAACTGGTGTAACCTATAAAAATCAGAGGCATTACTGATGATGGCTTCAAATTATGTACCGGATTTCTGTGTTGAAAATCATGCTTAATGATCCCCTTCATTGTGTAACTTTTGTTATGCAGTTCTTCACAACAGAACCTTATGCTTGTGAACCTTCCAGTCTCCCAAAATATCCTCCAAGTAAGGAGATGGATGCTAAACGACGAGATGATGAAGCTCGAAGGTGCCCTTTAGATATGCATTTGTTATTGTTTTTGTTCAAAGTTTTGGTAAAATTTAACCTGTCTCTTTCTCTCTCCTCCCTCCCCAACATGCACAGCCTTTTATATAGGTTGATGGATGGATAGATAACATGCACACATGCACACACAACCCTTGAATATTGATATTTTATTTAAAACAGTTATGAAAGGCATGTAATTGTATTTTTCTCCGAGTATTTGGTAAAATGATTTTTGCAGAAAATACACAGCTAAAGCATCGTTATGATTCAAGGCGAGTTTTTCTTCGATAGGTTTGAGAGGCATTGAATGTGAAATCATCTACAAAACTAAGAAGTCAAAATAAACAAGAGTTGGTACAAAGGAATAAAAGAAGGAAAATAAATTCTATAAACATTTAGTCCAGGTTTCCAAGGCAACATAAGCTCCATTTTGTTTGTTGTCATTCAGACATGTTCTGTTCTTTTTGTGCTTTCTTCTATATTTACCGTTGAAGTTACCTAGAACAAATTTTAACATGATCATTATGCAACCACCATTATACTGTTTCCTCATTTCTTCCATTTTATATCATAGACAGTTCTGTTTATACATTCTGGACTGTGTTTTTCCTTTCATATATGACTACTAACTGTCTGTTATCTTTTATTTTCTCCTCTATAGATAATAGTTTCTGTTTGATTGTGTAGACTAAGAACTGCTAGCAAAGCCCAAGGTGATGCTGCAAAGAAACCACGAACACGTGAACGTCATGCTAGGGGAATGCCTGCATCCGATGCAAATGCAGAGCTCCCATCCAATATTGATGTATGTTTGATAATTTACTTGCATGATCTACTGTTTTGTTCATGTTTTGGTGCTTTCATTTACAAATTCTTAGACTTGCATACCATAAGATCATAGTTTCTGTCCATATAAATTGATATAGCAATATGTGATAATACAGTTACTTCTTTTACACCCTGCTCACAGTGTTTGATTTGACCAAAGAACCTTTAACCAATGCCACTTGTGAGTTTTATTTCATTTAAATCTGGAACAGATATTGTTTAATTTTCAAGAGCTTCAGTTTGTTTTTTGCTACTTTTGATGTGTGGCTGAGAGTGTGTTGAGGAGCATACTCCATTAAAGCCACTTTTAATACTCTCATTGGTCGGGATGGTGTAAGACATATGAAGGATGGGTTGGTCCAATCCTTTCTAATTGGAAGGGTTGAAAAATGTGAGAGGATGGAAGGAAGAGATGAATCCGTCCATTCATTAACGAGAGAATTTTCAGTGCACTGATGACTTAAGTTCATTTTTTGCTCACAGCCTTTAACTGACAATCCTGTTGTTTCTACCTAAAACAGAGAAGGCGTCTAATTAACCATGCAAATGCAAAAAGCAAGAGTGAAAAGTTTCCCCCGCCACATCAGGACGGGGCACTTGGGTATCCTTTAGGATCTTCACACCACATTGATCCTGCGCTCGTTCCTCCTGATGTCCCATTCAGCACCACCTCATTTACTTACTGGAAGGAGCCAATACAAACTTGGTCTGGCCCATTGGTCGACCCTGCTGGTGTTGGTGCTCCGAGGCGAAAGAAGAAGAATGCAGGTGACACACGAGAATTGTCAAAACTGCCAACTGGAAAAAATAAAAGCAGAGATACTCAGTTAAAAGGAAAGAAGAGCATGGCTTGAAAACTTCAGTGCATCTATGGAATACCAGATCTGTGAAACTGGTGATTTTCCATACAAAAGAGTCATTACTGCAATCTGTGTACTGAAACAACAGGCTTCTTCACACGTAGAAGAATATATTTATTCAGTTAAAAATGCATTGAGGGGTGAAATCAAAAGTTCTACACTATTTTTCTCATGTAGATTTCTTCATTCCATGGTAGAAAATTTTCTGCTTTATTTCGGGGATGGTGAGAAACTTCCATTGATACGCATATTTTTCTTAGTCTTTCCAAGTTTCATGTGTTGAAGACTAAGTTCTGTTCAGATTAGTAAAAGAAACTAATAAATTCTTAAAGAGTTCCAGGTCGCCCCAAGTTCTTTATTCCTGTTTTTTTATCACAGCAATTTTGCTCGAATGATTCCCATGCATGATTTCATAGCATTGTATAACGAACATGTTGGTGTCATTATCTTCTTCCTCTTCTCTTTCTGGTATGGAGGCGAAATCAATATTATTAAAACTGGTCTGGCCTTGATCAACCTGATGACCTGCTTACCCTGTTTCATCATCTAGGATCTAGGTTATGAAAGTAGATTTGTAACCTGGTTCACCTCTTGGAACTATATCATCTTAGATTTACTTGGTCAGCTCAAGTTTATGACTTGGATCTTGAGGTGGGTCTGAGTCGGTTTGGTGAAATAAACGTTGATAATGTGGCTGTGGTATTTTGATTTTTGAAGAAATCACCACATTCATATAGCATGCACCAAACTATGGCTGCCGCCAACTTGGAAGAACCAAAAACTGCTTAAAGAAATAATGATGTTTAAGAAGATCAATTAGGCATTTACAGAATTAGCAGCACGCGCGCTGAAGTAAACTTTTTTCAATATGTTTAAATGATGATAGTATTTTTAAAGAATTAATAGAAATTTAAAAGTTGAGTTATTATTGAGATTCAATAAGCTTAAGCTTAAAATATCGAGGGAAAAAAATGAACAAAAAATCTAAAACAAAATATATAACAATTAAAAATATAAGGATAAATTTTGATATAAAAAAAAATACAATCAAATGTTGAGTGATGTAATTGAAAAATTAATTCAATTAAGAAAATGATTAGAAACAATTTTTTTTTAAAAAAGAATGAAAATCAAATTTAATAGATGTAAAAAAAATCAAAGGAGAATAAAATTGAAAGAAATTATTTAAAATAAAATAAATAGTAATAAAAATAAGATTATCAAATTTGAAGGAAAAACTAATTAAAGAGTTGCTTTAAAATCTTTCAGAGCTAAAGTAGAAATCAAGGAGAAAAAAAAGCTAATAATGTCAAACCAGATATCTATTCGTCACACACATTATCAAAGATTAGGGGATCGTCGTGAGGATTCAAATATCATCGTAGAATCTGGCGTTTGACTACTAGACAACGCTCCACACGGTGCTTGAAAAGTGGAAATATAGTCATACATTATCCATTTTTTAATATTAAATAATATTTTATATATGCTGATAAATCAAATATTGTTTGATCCAACATGATAACAATAGAAAAACATAATGAAAAAAACTAAAAAGTTCCAATGAGCTAGTTAAAGAAAAACCGAATTTAAGGGTTTAGAATTTATTTTACTATGCTATTAAAAATAAAGGTTAAAACAGTACCTGTATACTAATTTAATATTTTTTTTATTTTAAAAGATAATTTAGTTATTTTATTAAAAAATATATTTATAAAAAAATCATATTATCCTTGACAGCGCACCAATTTTATTTTATTTTTTTGTTGAGAAGAGTTAAATCACAGGGCGCCAGTAATTTTGAAGCTACAATATTTATCACTACTGCAAGTTCCCTACCCTCTAAGGAGTCACATTAAACTACTCTCTAAAAGAAAATGAAACTCTGATTCAACTTAATCCTTATGATTTTATTTCGAAAAAATTTCAGAAAAAGAATGGATTAAAATATTAAATTCATATTTTTTATATATAAATTTAAAAGTAACAAAATTGAGTTAGCATGATTGATGTGCTAAAAGTAGAGTTTCTAACAACTTAAAAAGCCATATTATTTTTATTTACTGGCCTGTCTTAGACTTGAATAATATAAAACACAAATCTACAAATGCGTTTTGTAAAATTTCATTTAATTAAAAAATGAGGGAGTCAATATTTGATTTCTTAATTACTTAATAAAAAAAGACAATCATTTAAACTGTTAAATAAAATTATAATCTTCATCTTATCATAATTTTCTTGCAAATTACAAAAAAACATCTTATAATTTAGGTTCCATGATTGGATCCGCCTCCAATAATCATATTTTGAGTGGGATTGTTTTTACATTTGATTTTTTTTTTAAATTAATATTTTTTATAATTTTTAATTATTTTAATATGCTGATGATAAAAATAAATTAAAAAAATAATATAATCTTAAACACTATTTTTATCCGATAATCCGATAGCTTCTTAGTTGATAGGCTTATTTAGGAGTGTTGTTGCAGTTATTTTTTAAAGTATTTTTTGTGCTAAAATAATATTTGTTTTATTTTTTAAAAAATGTTTTTAAAATCAGAGCATCAAAACAATTCAAAAAATAATAAAAAAATATTTTTAATAAAAAATTAATTTTTTTAAAAAACACGGTACAACAAGTAAGATGATACAAAATCATCTATTCATTGTCAAGCCAAACCTTCAACCTATAATAATTGTTCTTGAATAAAAACGAATTCAATTTAATTCATTGCCAAATGTGAAATTCACAAGCAAATTGTAAAATCACGCTTCAGCATGAGATAAAACAAATATCACCAACAAGAATAAAGTCAATTTCAACTAATATTAAACAAAAAAGAAGAAGAAGAAGAATTTACGTGTTCTCAAAGAAAAGAAAAAACTTCCTCATCGAGTTATTCATGAAAAAGAACAAATAGTACTTCCTATAATTTTAAAAACAAAAATAAAAACTATAAATAAATAAAATAACCACAAGAACACATATTAGAGCCATTAAGAGCATGTTTGGTGTTGCGTTTGTATCTGTGTTTTGCTCAAATTAAATTTTTTTTTTTTGCTAAAATTGAGTTCGGTTTGTATTTTTGGATTGTTTTGATGTGCTGATGTCAAAAATAATTTTTTAAAAAATAAAAAAACATCATTGGCATGTATTTTAGCACAAAAAATTATTTGAAAAATAACCGCTACCACATTACCAAACATGCTCTAAATCTTAAAATATTCGCTAAAATAGCAAATTACATTGATTCTCAAAAAGAATTAAAATATAATCTTGAGTTAATTTCTTAAAAAAATTATAAGAAAAAAAATTTAAAAGTGTGATTGTGATTATTTTTTAAATAATTTTTATTTAGAAATATATTAAAATAATTTTTTTAAAAAAAATTTATTTTAATAAATAAAAGCTAAATTGAAAATTAAAAAAAAAAAAATATATATATATATATATTTTTTTTTTTTGGATAAAAACAACTTAACCTTAAAAGAAGGTTATAAACCTCAAAGAACAAGAGGACTTCAATAAACCCCCTACACAAGTTCTCCACTGAAAAAAAAAAAAAAAAAAACACCCCCCACTTTTTTCTCTCTCTCTGTCTCTGATACAGACAAGAGTCATCGAACACCTTGTGCTCTTAGCAGCAAGCAAACCCTTTGAATCTTCTTTTGTACTCCTCTCTCTAGGATTCAACAAAACTTGATAAAAAGAGAAGACCCTTTCGAACTCTGTTGTGAATTATTCAATGGAAGAGAGTAATAGCAATAACCACATAGCAAACAATGTGGCTCGAGCAATTGTTGCTGCTCTTGACTGGAACTCTACTCCTGATGCTCGCAAAGCTGCTATGTCTTTCCTTGAATCCGTACACACACAGACACCCCTATCTTTCTTATTGTTGTTAATAAAAATCCAAACTTTTGAATTTTTGTAGGGATTTTCAGTGGTTAAAAGTGGTAAAGTTTCCAGTTTTTTTGGTAATTGTTAGCATATTTGGTTGAGTTTCAGGTTTTTTATTTAAGGGTTAGTTAGTTGATGATGGGTTATTAGAGTTTTTATGTGTAGCTTCTGTGTTATTGAAATTAGTGAGAATCAAATAAATGGTGCTAAAATTCTTGTTGGTTGGTTTTGATGGGGTGGTTGATTTTGAATTTCTCATGAGAGTTCTTAGTATTTTGATCGAGTCTTGAGTTTTCTGCTGAAGGGTATCACTGATTGGCCTATGAGATGTAATGTTTTGGGATTTAACCTCTGAATATCTTAAAAGGAGATAAAATCTTGCAAGTTTTAATCAAAATTGTTCAGGAACCTGCTTTTACTACTATTAGCTGGGGATAGAGTGCATCTCCTCGTATGTGGTGCCATGCCTATGTGAGGTAATTTATGTGCTCTTTGATATGTGCAGATCAAAGCAGGAGATGTACGAATTTTGGCCAGCTCATCATTCGTTCTTGTCAAAAAGGACTGGTCTTCTGAAATTCGGTTGCATGCTTTCAAAATGCTGCAGGTTTGAAATCATAAACCATTGCTCTTTCCTTTATGGCAGAGATGTTTTAATCCTATTTGTTGATGCGGTCCTTTAATCAGGGACAGATTTTATGTTTTAAATGGGGGGGATTCGAATGCTCCCTTTGCTTGATCTTGAAAAGAATCTTTAGTGAGAACCATCTCCATGTCATGAAAGGATAGTCTTAGTTCCCTCAAATGCACAAAAACAAGCCCGTCCAACTTTTCAATGAGTCAGATTTTTAGGGAACTGACACTTTTGTCTTTACATAAACAATATTGATGTGGTGTAAGTGGGTTGATTCTGTTTACTGCTTTAAGGCAACGTTCTTTTAGGCAATAAAAAATTTCGTGAAGTGATTGAGTTGGCCGCCAGAATACTTTTAGTGAATTTCACAATGATGTGGATATCTTGAGCTTCTGATATTTTTCCTTTTTTGTATGTGGAAGCAACTAATATAGCAATTGCTTAATAAGTTATTAGTATGTTAGCCTCAGGCTTGGGATGCTTACGGGGAAAGACAATGAAGCACTAATAAATTCATGGCTCACTTTGTATAGGTTGGCACAATGCAGGGTTTACATTTCATTCGTATTTCCTTATCAATAATTTTTTTTTTCAAGTAAGTGCACATCAGGTCCACACAGAGCTGCAAAAGTTTTACATCTTTCTGAACCACACAAGATAAAAAATTCTTATGGGCATTCTGATTACCAGTAGACTGCATGAATTGAATTTTTTTATGTAGCTCAACTGTGCCTCAAGGGGTCTTCAAGCTCTACTTTATTGATTCATCTGCTGCTAGTGTTTAGTTTGATGATAATCAAATGGTTTATGGATTTTACAGCATTTGGTACGGTTGCGATGGGAGGAATTGAGCCCAACAGAACACAGGAACTTTGCAAATGCTGCTGTTGAGTTGATGGCTGAAATTGCAAATTCCTGTGAAGAATGGGTGCTGAAAAGTCAGACAGCTGCCCTTGTTGCTGAGGTTGTTAATGACATTGCTCCTGGATTTTGAGTTCTTTTGGTTTTTGTTACTTATTATTTTTCTCTTCTACAGATTGTCAGAAGAGAAGGCTTAGAACTGTGGAAAGAACTGCTTCCATCTCTGGTTTCCCTATCTAGTCAGGGCCCCATACAAGTACATTTTATTTTTTATGTGCTTGCAGCATTTGTTTTGCCTTTTATATTCCATATTGAAGTGTGCATTGTGTGGTTCTCTTACTTTCTTGTTCCTACTAGGCTGAGTTGGTTTCGATGACACTGAGGTGGCTTCCTGAAGATATTACAGTTCACAATGAAGATTTAGAAGGTTTGTTCCGAACTTCCCTTGCATGCAATCTCTGCATTCTTTAGAGCCTCAAAGGATCTTTATTGTGTTTATTAACATTTAGAACCTATAAACTATGATTTCTTATGGGTCGTTCCCTAGGTTGATGAATTTTCTTCCATGCTACACATTTAAATTTTGTTCTGGCCTTTGAATATGTTACACCTCAAGGTCAAACTTTCTGGTATTCTCTTGCTGCTGCTTAACTCTCTTTTCTTGGTTCTGTATGTATTTTCAGGTGATCGGCGTAGGTTATTGTTGCGAGGGCTTACTCAGTCATTGCCTGAAATGCTGCCACTACTATACACTGTATGCCTCAGACCTTAAATACACATATTTTACCCTTTTTTACTTTCTGAGTGATTTATGTGCCTTTAATTTTTGACGTAGTTACTTGAAAGACATTTTGGAGCTGCATTGAGCGAAGCAGGTAGGCAGCAAATGGACATCGCAAAACAGCATGCAGCAACAGTAACAGCGACTTTGAATGCTGTCAATGCTTATGCTGAGTGGGCGCCTTTGCAGGATCTAGCCAAATATGGCATAATTTATGGGTATGTCTACTTGGAGGCTGCATTGAAATCATTTGTAGGATTCATTTCTCACTTCCTGATCCCCTTTCTTTCTGCCCAGCTGTGGTGTCATGCTGTCTTCTCCTGACTTTCGTCTTCATGCCTGTGAATTTTTCAAACTCGTCTCACAAAGGTATCCCGTATGGTTTGCTTAATGTCTTCTATGGTTTCTTTCTGTTCTACCTCATGAAGAACATTCTCAAGATTTGTGAACTATGAATTGAGATTTGCAGGAAGAGACCTGCCGATGCCTCTGCTTCTGAATTTGATTCTGCAATGCGTAATATCTTTCAGATCATGATGAATGTCTCAAGAGATATTTTGTACAAAACTGGCTCAAGTGCTGGAGTTATGGACGAGAGTGAATTTGAGTTTGCAGAATATATATGCGAGAGTATGGTGTCTTTGGGTTCTTTTAACTTTCAATGCATTTCTGGTGACAACACTATACTCTCTCTTTATTTACAGCAGGTAATAGCACTTGCATCTTAGCATGAGAAAATTTATTTCCATCTATGAAATAAATTTGTTTATTAGAATCATTTTGCAATCTATTTCTTTGATATTGTTTCAGATGCTGGGCTTTTTTCAACATTTTAAGCTAGCTCTTCATTATCAATCCCTGCTATTTTGGCTGGTAGGTTGAAGCAGTTTTCAAGTTATATGTTTCCAAAGCCTACTTAGCACATAGGTACTATTAAATCTCTTTACTGTTTATTTGTGTTTATAGGTGCTAATGAGAGATTTAATGTCAAAGCCGAAAGTTACTGCATATTCAGCAGATGGGTCTGCTTTTAACAGTGCAGGCTCTAGTTCTGGACAGGTTGATGATGAAAAAAGGAGGACTTTAAGCCTTGTGGATGATGATATATGTGTTGTAATTCTGGATATCTCTTTCCAGCGCTTGCTTAAGAAAGAAAAGGTTTTCTCTGGGAATTCCCTTTCTCCTGGAACATTGGAGTTGTGGAGTGATGATTTTGAAGGCAAGGGTGACTTCGGCCAGTATCGTTCCAAGCTGGTAAAACTTACAGAGATATGAACTCTAGTGAAAACCATTCTTACATTTAGCTTCTCTTTGGGGTTATTAAATTTTACCTTTCATATTTTCTTGCAGTAAATAAATTGTTGAAACCCCCCCTCCCCCTCTCCTATGTATAATGATATGTTCTCCTGTTATTGCTTTTACATTTTCCTATTCTCCTTCATTTTATTTATCTCTCTCTGTATTTTTTTACTGATGCGTGAACTCTTAATGCAGACCGAGCTGATGAGACTTGTTGCTTCTTTTAAGCCCCTAATAGCTGGTGCTAAAATCTCTGAAAGAATTCTTTCAATCATTAAGAGCATTCCGAATTCTCAAATACCTGTTCAGGTGCGAGACTTTTTTTTTCAGATTATCATTCATGCTTAATAGCTGGTACTAAAATCTCTAAAGTGATGTTTCTCTTGATACACGTGCATCTTTTTGAAATATCAGGACTTAGCTGTGATGGAAAGCATGCAAGTGGCTTTAGAAAATGTTGTCAATGCAGTTTTTGATGGATCAAATGGCTATGCGGAGGTCAGTTCGGAAGTTCACCTCGCGTTGTGTAGAGTTTTTGAAGATTTACTTCAGCAACTCCTTTCTTTGAAATGGACGGAGCCAACTCTTGTGGAAATCCTAGGGCACTATTTAGACGCGCTGGGTCCATTTTTGAAGTATTTCCCAGATGCGGTTGGTGGTGTCATTAATAAATTATTCGAGCTTCTAATGTCAATCCCATTTGTTGTTAAGGTTATCTTGTAACACTAATCTTGATTTTTAAATGTCATTACTTTTTAAGGGAGCCAATTTGAGCTTCTAATGTCAATTCCATTAGTTGTTAAGGTTGTCTTGTAACACTAATCTTGATTCTTAAATGTCATTATTTTTTAAGGGAGCCAAATTGACCTGCTGCTTTTATTCACTTGGCAGGATCCTTCAGTAAGCAGGGCACGCCATGCAAGGTTACAGATTTGTACTTCATTTATTCGAATAGCCAAATCTGCTGACAAAAGTGTTCTACCTCATATGAAAGTAACTATTTTTGTTCTTTTTCTTGTTGATATATCTCTTCTACCTGTTTGAAAAATTACAGCATCCACTACTAATGTTATCTTCTAACTCAGATATCATCAATAGAAAGATCAAATGTCCTTTAGCTTCTTCAATTTTAATGCACGTACAAGTGTAGTTGTGGACTCAATCCAGAGAGATTAAAGAGTATAGAACTTCATCCGTGCATTTCTGACCAAAAATGTAGCTTATGTGGAGGCCCTTGTTTTGCAATTTGAATGATAGTTTGTAAGGGATTGATTTTCTTCTTCTCTATGATAAATTTTGCATATAAGACTGTCATCAATGTGCCAGAGAACACTAGTACAACCAAATTTTGGAGGCCAAATGCATGCCTAGATTGAAAGAGCCTGAGAATTCCAGGAAGTTCTTCTATTTATTTTATCATGCTGTTTTTATTGTAGGGAATAGCTGATACCATGGCATATATGCAAAGAGAGGGCTCTCTGCTTCGTGGTGAACATAATCTTCTAGGTGAAGCATTTCTTGTTATGGCTTCAGCTTCCGGGTAATTCCTTGCTTACAATGGTCTAACCCCTTTGTTTTTTAACTACTTGAAGTAAGATGTTTTGCTTATTGTTAAAAAAATCTTAAATGGATGCAGGACTCAACAACAGCAAGAAGTTTTGGCCTGGTTGCTTGAACCTTTGAGCCAACAGTGGACACAGCTAGAGTGGCAAAATAATTATTTGTCTGAGCCACTAGGTCTGATCCGTTTGTGCTCTGAGACAGCATTCATGTGGTCAATTTTCCACACTGTGACATTCTTTGAGAAGGCACTTAAGAGGAGTGGAATCAGAAAAGGCAGTCTGAATTTGCAAAGCATCTCAACAGCAAGTACTATACATCCAATGGCTTCTCATCTGTCCTGGATGCTGCCACCCCTCTTGAAAGTATGCTGTTGCTATTAAGAACCAACATTGTTATTTGTTCTTTCTTTATCCAGGAATAGTTTTTGAAGGGAAATTGGTATTGAAAATATGTTCTTGCTGTCTTGCAGCTTCTACGTGCTGTGCACTCACTTTGGTCTCCATCCATATCTCAAATGTTACCTGGAGATATCAAAGCTGCCATGATCATGGGCAATGCTGAACAATATAGTCTCCTTGGGGAAGGAAACCCCAAATTGTCCAAAGGTTCCTTAACCTTCATAGATGGATCTCATATTGATACAAGTAGGGAAGGACACACCGAAACAAATGAAGCTGATATACGGAATTGGTTGAAAGGTATCAGAGATAGTGGGTAAGTACAAGTGCTTTGGAGGCTGTTTCTGACTTTGCAACCGAATTTTATGGTGAATATATATCAGTTATTTTCTGCATTTCTTTTTCCTTGGGGCTCATATGGTTAGTAAAGTCAAGGTACTCAAGTTCAGCCTTCAATTATTCCGTTATCAGTGTTATTTGTACTTTTCATGATGAATGACATCTGAATATCCTTTGTGCATGTCAGGGAGGATGAATTAGATGAAATTTCTTATTTTTATTTCCTATCAATTCATTGCAGAAGAGTTGTGCTATTTATTTAGTTTCTATCTCTAAACATATGTAATTGCCAGAAGCTCTTAATGTGTGGAAACCTCCGAAGGTAGAATGCCTAATGTAGAATTAATAATCTGTTAATATTTAATGACTTGTTATGTTTGGTTATCCTTTTGAAACCTGGATAAGGTCTTGCTCCTCTCTGCTTGCATGCATGTGTGTTGCATGCACATGATGCTCATTAGCCCATGCAACCACTATGATAATACCAATTATAGACTAAAATGACTAAACATATTTTTAATATGATATGCAAAGTTCACGCATTCAGTGAGAAATGACGAGTTATTTTTGCACAAGTAAATGGTAGACTACATACTATCTATTTTTCTTGTTCATGTGATTCTTTCCCGACAGGTCTGTTGCTAATACATCTTCCATGTTTCCAGATACAATGTATTGGGCCTATCGATGACCATTGGTGATCCATTTTTTAAATGTTTGGATGTTCATTCTGTTGGTGTGGCACTACTGGAAAACATACAGTCAATGGAGTTCAGACATACAAGGCAGCTTGTCCATTCAGCTTTGATACCATTGGTTAAACATTGTCCTATGGAAATGTGGGAGGTCTGGCTGGAAAAGCTCTTGCATCCATTATTTATCCATGTACAGCAAGCTCTTACCTTTTCTTGGTCCAGTCTCCTGCATGAGGGTAAAGCAAAGGTCCCAGATGTCCTTGGCATCCTTGCTGAGGCAGACTTGAAAGCAGAAGTAATGGAAGAGAAACTGCTTCGAGACCTAACTCGTGAGATGTGCGTTCTTCTCTCTACAATAGCTTCGCCCGGACTAAATACCGGGCTTCATACTTTAGAACAATCTGGCCATGCTATCCGTGTGGATGCATCTTCTTTGAAGGAATTGGACGCATTTGCATCAAACTCTATGGTTGGGTATGTGTGCATAATAATAGCCCTTTTCTGTTGATTTTTTGAAATGCTCTTTGTTGTATTTTTGTTTTCTTTCCCCAGGCCCTGCTTATACCCGAGAATTTAATTCTTTTGCAGTTTTCTTTTGAAGCACAATGGCTTGGCTGTTCCAGCATTACAGATTTGTTTAGAAGCTTTCACATGGACAGATGGTGAAGCGGTATCAAAAGTTTTGTCCTTTTGTGCTAGTGTGATTCTTCTAGCAATCTCAGCTAATAATGTTCAACTCCGAGAGTTTGTTTCTAAAGATCTGTTCTCTGCAATTATCAAAGGCTTGGCGCTCGAGTCAAATGCATTTATCAGTGCTGATCTAGTTGGTTTCTGTCGAGAAATATTCATGCATCTCTGTGATAGAGATCCAGCTCCAAGGCAGGCAAGTTTTCATGCCCCATGTTATTTAGGGTTAAAATACTCACTAGTTTTATCCTACTATCTGCTGAACATTTTTAACTGAACGATGCATTTCCTTGTTTCCTCAGGTTCTGCTTTCTCTCCCTTGTATTAAACCCCAGGATTTGGTTGCCTTTGAAGAAGCTTTGACCAAGACAGCTAGCCCTAAGGAACAAAAGCAACATATGAAGAGCTTGCTTTTATTAGCTACTGGAAACATGCTAAAAGCGCTAGCTGCTCAGAAGAGTGTAAACATTATCACAAATGTTACAAGTGAGCTCTGACAATTTTTGGATTCTAAATTCTTCTTTCACTCCTGGCATGAGATCATTGCCTCCCATGTTAATCTGTTGTGTTTATGCTGTGGAATTTGCTTTCATGGAAACTATTTCTCATCTCCAGCTCGAGCTTTGAGCAACAATTATAATTTGCATTCTTGGTGCATTTTGTTGCCACTGTAGATTCAGCTATTGATGCACATGGTCAAAATATATTTGCTTACTGGTCTATTTTCTCCATATTTTCAGTGAGGCCTCGCAGCTCGGTAAATGCTCCAGAAACCAGAATTGGTGAGGGGGATACTATAGGATTGGCGGCCATTTTGTGAGGATTCTAATGTTTGTTGCAGAGTTGATGTACAGTCTAAAGTCAGAAGTTTGACAGGAACAAAGAAGTGAGATCTCTTTAACATATACTAGGGTAGAAGACTGGAAGGCAGCTTTTATTTTGGCCTTTTCCATAAATATCGGGGCACCGCCGGAAGCTGAATAGAAATTTGAAGAGTTTGACATTCCATGGCATGTCTCCACGAGCTGATGGAGGTGCCCTAAAATCATATGGAGGGACGAGGTTTCTTCTGTGTTTTTCTTGCTATGGAAAATTGTCTCATGGAGAAAACTAATAGATATATTCCGATGAAAAAACGAAAAAAACCACACTTCGCTCACTTGTATTTTTGCTTTCTTGAGCAAAACAATGGTCTTTAAATTCAGTTGCCGTTCACAATCTCTTTTTTTTTTCTCTTCATTTTAAAAAAATTGCCAGGCATTGAGCTATTTGGTGCTTTTATATTTATGGCCACTTGAGGCTGTGGGATCAACGGAAAGTTCTAGCAGACAGCCCATGCAAGTAGATTTACATCTACCAAGCTGAACTTGATCCTGACATGGTTGATGGTGCTTGCTGCCACTGCCATTGCACTAATGAAATGAATTGGTCTTGACATGGTTTCAGAGGATTTTTTGGGGGGTTTCCGGCTTGGCCTTGTAGAAACATATTAGGATATAAGACATTACTGTGCCACGTCGCATGTTTCTAGCTCGAACTCGGGATTGATGCTAGGGGCATTCGGGAACCGACATGAAGCAACCATAGACTGCCGCCTCTCTCTTATGTGCATGCATGATCAAATCAAATTGGACTCTTTGACTGAAGGTATTAATTAGCCTTGAATGGTAGCTTTGAATGTTAGGTCAACCGTGAAAAATGTTTGATTAGCATTGGTGAAAAGAGTGAAATGGTAGGCCAGATGCTTCCAGCCTAAGCAAAGTATCCCCATTCCTTGAGTATAAAATCTAATCGTCTTTAAGAGCTCTACCAATGTCTGTGTAGTTAGCCAAGAAGCAGGGCATTCGAGTTTCTTGCAAACCTTGTCTAGTATAATCCTCAGCGGTGGTTTCAGCGGTGGTGATAGGATCATCGTGGTGTTAGCAGCTAGATTTTGTTAGAGAGCTAGGAGGAAGCAATGGGACCAGGAGGACCCGGAGGAGGAGGAGGAGGAGGGGGGGGAGGATGGGGTCCGGGAGGAGGAGGAGGAGGACCCGGAGGAGGAGGAGGACCTGGTTTTTTCGGTGGCTTTTGTGACGTCATAGGTTCTTGGTATGCTATAAAACTTTGTTTCTGTCATAATTAACTTCGAGACTGAAATTGCAAGATTTACAAGCTGTTAAGCTGATTTTTTTTTGTTGCTTTTCACCATTTTTTCCTTAAACCTCTCCAGAATTTAGCAGTTAATCGTTCTCCTTTTGTTTAAAAAACCCTGCCAAAAATATCCCATTTCTAGCGCTCGTATTTCTTTTCTTTTTTTTCTCCAAGAAATTCTAGACTGTTTTAAGCCCTAAACGGCTGGTTTTAAATTCTTCTTTCCCCCCTCCCTGTAGCATCATGTTAAAACAGTATTGTAGTATCCTCATAGTTTTATGCAGAAAACTTATTTAGCATTATCTTGAGAATTAAACCTTGTTTTGCTGTTCTCTAATGTTTGATTTCTGTGTGCTTGGCAGCTTGAGCTGCCTGTGCTGTTGCTGGCTAATACGAGACTGCTTTGGGGGTCCAGGTGGTCCAGGTGGACCACCTGGACGATGATTTGCTGCAACAAATGTTTCCATCTTATGTTTCACGTTCTTGTATTAGGGTTTCCTATCCCATGCTCGAATCCTTTAATATAGGGATCTACCCTCTGTTATGGGGTTTCTATCCTTTTCTACAGGAAATTCTTCTATTTTTATCTTTGTTCGCATGTATTTCATCTTTGTCTTGTACTACAGACGTGCAATGTTATCTATTTCTTCATAATCTTTCTATTTTTAGTAATCAAGAATTGCATTAAAAAATAGCTATTTACGTAATGGCAAAAAAACTGGAATTTAATACAAAAAGGATGAACCAAGGAAAAAAAACAAGTAAAAAAGTAATGAAATTGACTTCTAGCATTGTTCAGCCAGCCTAAACAACCCGACAATAAAAGTCATTATCCAAAAGCCGAAGAAAAGATCCAGCTGGAGAAAACATCCAAAAATAAAAGTAATTCATCCAAAAGCCAAAACCCACAAGAAATGATCGCCTAAATTACACAATTGTTAACATGCTGCTGTTAGATCAAAAGCGAATACCATTGCGATTCTAGCTAGACCTGTATATTGTTGAAAGTTGTGTTGTTAGAGCACATCTGTAGCAATTGAGCTGGCATGGAACACTGGCAACGTTTCTATGTTTCATCCTTCATATCAAAAGACTAAAAAAGAAAAACCAAAAAATCTTCATGATTTCATCGATCTATCAACAACACGGGTGTTTCTCTATGATATTGATGAGAAGAGAAATGAGAGGGGAAAAAAAATGTTAGCAAGGGACTTGAATTTTTATGTTAATAAGTTGGAAAATGTATTCTTATCAGTCCCCTGGATGTATTTTCGTCTTCCTCGGAAGATGAACAAACAAAAGAACCCACAGTCTGCTCACCTGTATTTAATTTTGCGTTCTTGAGCAAATCTATGATCTTTAAATTCAGTTGCCGTTCACAATCTCCTTTTAAAAAAAATAAAAATTGCCAGGCGTATAGCTATTTGGTGCTTTTATATTTATGACCACAGCTTGATGTTGTAGGATCAACGGATAAGTTCTTGTCGGCAGCCCAAGCAAGTAGATCTACATCCACCAAGCTGAACCTTTTGTTTTTTAGTTACCAAGCTGAACTTGATCCTGGTACAGGTGGCGGTGCATGCTTGCCGCCACTGCCACTGCCATTGGTACAGGTGGCGGTGATGCTTACCGCCACCGCCACTGCCATTGCACTAATGCAATGAATTGGTTTTGACATGGTTTCAGAGGATTTTTTGGGGATTTGGCTTGGCCTTGTAGTGACATGGAGCAACCAAAGACTGCCACCTCTCTCTTATGATCAAATCAAATTGGACTTTTTGACTGAAGATATTAGTTAGCTTTGAATGGTAGCTCAGAATGTCCGGTCAACCGTGAAAATTTGATCCAAATATCAGGTTGAAGGGTAGCATTCGTGAAAAGAGTGAAATGGTAGACAGATGCTTCCACCCTAAGCAAAGTATACATATTCCTATAAGTACAAAATCTAATCCTCTTTAAGAGCTTTACCAATGTATTTGTAGTTAGCCAAGTAGCAGGCATTCGAGTTTCTTGCAAACCTTGTCTAGTATAATCTTCAGCGGTGGTGATAGGATCGTCGTGGTGTTAGCAGCTAGATTTTGTTAGAGAGCTAGGAGGAAGCAATGGGACCAGGAGGACCAGGAGGAGGAGGAGGAGGAGGATGGGGTCCGGGAGGAGGAGGAGGAGGACCCGGAGGAGGAGGAGGATGGGGTCCTGGAGGGGGAGGAGGAGGAGGAGGACCCGGAGGAGGAGGAGGAGGATGGGGTCCGGGAGGAGGAGGTGGAGGATGGGGTCCGGGACTAGGAGGGCCTGGTTTTTTCGGTGGCTTCTGTGACATGATAGGTTCTTGGTATGCTATAAAACTTTGCTTCTGTCATAATTAACTTCGAAACTGAAATTGCAAGATTTACAAGCTGTTAAGCTGATTGTTTTTTTTTCTTTTCACCATTTTTTCCTTAAACTTCTCCAGAATTTAGCAGTTAATCGTTCTCCTTGTGTTTAAAAAACCCTGTAAAAAATATCCCATTTCTGGCACTGATATTTCTTTTTTTCCAAGAAATTCTAGACTGTTTTAAGCCCTAAACGGCTGGTTTTAAATTCTTCTTTCCCCCCTCCCTGTAGCATCATGTTAAAACAACTATCCTCATAGTTTTATGCAGAGAACTTATTTAGCATTATCTTGAGAATTAAACCTTGTTTTGCTGCTCTCTAATGTTTGATTGCTGTGTGCTTGGCAGCTTGAGCTGCCTGTGCTGTTGCTGGCTAATACGAGACTGCTTTGGGGGCCCATTTGGCCCACCTGGACGATGATTAGCTGCAACAAATGTTTCCATCTTATGTTTCATGTTCTTGTAATAGGGTTTCCTATCCTATTCTCGAATCCTTTAATATAGGGATCTACCCTCTGTTATAGGGTTTCTATCCTCTTCTCCAGCCCTTTTTCTGCAGGAGATTCTTCTATATTTATCTTTGTTTTCATGCATTTCATCCATGTCTTGTACTACAGACGCGCGCAGTGATATCTATTTCTTCATAAAATTGTTAGCTTTCTATATTGTTGAAAGTGGTGTTGTTAGAGCACATCTGTGGCAATTGAGTTGGCATGATCAGACACTTCCAATGTTTCTACGTTTCATCCTTCTGATCATAAGACTGAAAGAAAAAACACAAATCTTCATGTTTTCATCGATCTGTATATCAACCACACGGTGTTTCTCTATGCTTTTGACGAGAAGAGAATTGAGGATAAAAAATGATAATATGGGACCTGCATTTTTATGTTAAAAAGTTGGAAAATGTGTTCTTATTGTCTCCTGACTTGAGAAAAACTAGGTGTTTCGATGAAACTCTTCTTTTTCTAACATGGAGGAAGAAAACATAATTAAGAAGAGTAATATTGATTTCCTTAAGGCTTTTTGGTTGATTTGTGTTAGTCTACACACTTTTCTGAGCATTAGTTGTGGACTTTGTAATTGCACTAAAAAACTAATAATCAGAAGGTTTCTTTGGGTGATTTGTGTTAGTCTAAACAGTTTCTAGCCATTCGAGTTGACTATGTGAATAAAACTGTAAAATTACATGGAAAATCTCATTGTCAATAGTTTGATTCAACGTTTACTTTTCGATTATGGACAAGCCTCCACAGGCCGGCTTTAGAAACTAGATTTTCTACCCAGTTTTTAGGAATATACACAAAATTATTGGTTAATGATAAAAGATCTAATATTTACAAAATAATTTTTTTAGTGGGATTTAAGTACCATGATAATAAAATCAGTTATTTATTTTATAAAAAAATACAATAAATAAAAGAATGAGTTTTCTATTTAAGGAAAAAAAAGTGTTTATTCTTATTTATATATCTATAATAATTGCTCTAAAAATAAGAATTTGAATACTATAAAAAATAAAAAAGATGTGAACCATTTACTGGATGTTTTAGAGGAGTCATTTTCTCTTGAAAATGTGGATAAAAAAAATATTTCTTACATAATATTAATATTGATAAAAAAAAACTCTTAAATTAATATTAATATTAATGGGAATACAAAGAATATGTAAAAGATTTTTATAAATTATTTTATACATAATATTAATGTTGATGATAATAACTATTAATGTTTTAAACATGATAGAAATTTTAGATGACTTTTATGTACATAGGAGTTTAGAGAAATAAATATCATAAATTCTCAACATATTATATGAATTACAAGGTAGCGTGGTGACTTGATTCGTGTCTATAAAATTTTTTTATTTCATATCTATTTGGACTTGTGTTAATTTAAAATCTAAGGATGTTAAGCTTGATATTTTACTAGATCCGCGGGAAATTGCGCTTAGCTCGCAGCTGAGTTCAAAAGGTGTTGAATATAGTATTTTATCAGACTCATATATAATTAAATTTAACATTTAGCTAAGTTTAAAATATAGAGTATGGTGTTTAATTTGTTAAATCCCAAAAATATTAGATTGGACAATGAAAATCTTGCCAAACATACAGTAATTAGGCTCAACAAGCAAGTGAATCTAAAATATTAGATATAATATCTTATTAAATTTATATATACTCGAGCTTAACATATATTTTAATTTAAAATTATTAAATTTAACATCTTGTAAGACACGTACAATCTAATTACTTAGCTCTGTCATGATTTTCTTTACCACATGATTTTGCCGACCTATGCTGCATTGAAATCTGCTGCCGACCTCTATATGTTAGGTGGAGCACCCAGTTTACGTTCATCCTCTGTTTTTTTTATTAATCAATTTGCAATTTCACGTGCCCTCAAATCATTACGATTACATACGTGACTTTTTCTTTTTTTATGAGAAAAAAAAATTATATATATGTGTGTGTGAGAGAGAGAGACTTCTTAACCCGATCTTTTATGCTCTCCTGCCACAGGCTTGTTGGTATGTTTTAAAATAAAGTTATGATTATTTTTTAAAATATATTTTATGTTAAAATATATATTAAAAAATATTTTTTTTATTTTTTTAAATTATTTTTAAAATTAAGACATTAAAATAATTCAAAATATAAAAAAATATAATTTTTAACAAAAAATTTTATTTTTTTAGAAATACAGTATTTCCAAACACTATTAGTAAATATATAGAGGAATATTGTAATAGCAATATATATGCTGGAATAAATTTCTTTCGTAGATCTTGCAGCACCATTATAATATGGGGTGTTTTTTTTTTATTATTATTAATGTGGATGTTCGAACCAGCTTACACACACCTCAACTAATCTCACGAATCCTAAAATTAATAATTATATAAGCTCTGATATTAACCATTCATTGAATGTTTGTGTGCTTTTTTATTAACCATTCATTATTTAACTCAAGTTTGGTTTCTTGCTCGAGTGAGTGCTAATTGAAAAATAGATAGACATTCAAGTTGAGCAAAACCCTATCCGGTTACCATTGCCTCCATAATTAAGAAGTTAAAGAGTGATGTAATAACTTAATTTTTGATTATTTTTATTTTTATTTTTATTTTAAAAAACAATAGAAAAAAATAATAAAATAAGTGATGATAAAAAAAATGAAAAATTAATGAAAAAAAAAATGAAGAAAAAAAAAACAAATGAAATAAAATGAATGAAGAATAAATTGAAATTTGAATCAAGACAATATAAATAAGAAGTTTGGGGACTCAATTAAACTTTGGAGTAGTTTAATTAATCAAATTAGGAGCTTAATTGAAGCATTGATAAGTATGACGACTTAATTGAACTTGAAATTAGTTAAATTATTGAAATCAAGGGCTTAATTGAAGAAATACCAAAGTTTAGGGCTGATTCGGGTTAACATTGCAAGAAATTAAAATATGAGACCCATTGTGTGAATGACGCTGAAATGAAGGGGTCCAATTATAGTTTATCCAGGTGCTTGATTACAAACGTTCAAAACGTTAATGACCAAATCGAAAATGGCCATTCCCATCCCAGGAACGGCGCCGTTTCCAAAAGATACTGTCCGTCTTCTTCACCTCGCCAAACCAGGGGAAGAAACGCCGCGCCACGGCTAAACATCCACGAAGAGTCGCCGACCGTTACTCCTGCATTAAAGTCCATGCAAGGTCGCCTCATTATCTGGAGGCGACCGCATGGCATTCTCTGGCTATAAAAGCCAGAGAAAGGCCATGGCAGAAAAGGAAAGAAAGGACGAAAAAAAAAACAGAGAACACAGACCAGCGAACCAGGGGATAACGAGAAGAGGGACGAAAGAACACAGAGGAACAAAACAGAAGGAGAGAGGAGGAAGAAAAAAACAGAGAGGAAGACCGAGAAAAAAAACCAGTAGAGAGAGAATTGCAAACAAACAGAAACAGGGACAGAAACGAAGAGGTAGAGGGACCAGAGAATACGAACAGAGAAAACAGGGCCGAAGAAAAGAACAACCAGAGGGAAAACAAACGAAAAGAGGAACAGAGAGGGCATCGTCCAATACACCATCATCTTCGGCTTCGTTCCCAGCTACACAGGAAAGCTTTCGTTTTCCATCCCTTTAGAAATATAATTACCCTGTCACTGTGCAAAGCATATGCATGCAGTGACCACTGGTTTGGAAAAGTGTCCAGGCTGCTTGGCTGGGTCCAGCC
This sequence comes from Populus alba x Populus glandulosa, assembly GCA_033617975.1. Lineage (NCBI taxonomy): Eukaryota > Viridiplantae > Streptophyta > Magnoliopsida > Malpighiales > Salicaceae > Populus > Populus alba x Populus glandulosa. Next base: position 1,988,510 of record CM066155.1, on the reverse strand, counting down.
CATCCTGTACAAGCTGGCTCAGACCCATCCAAAAAAAAAAATAACAGAGAATAGGCTGGTCGTAGGCCATTCGGGCTCAATCTGTTTTGGACCAAGGATATATTTGATAAAACACATTATGTCAATTCCTTTTATTTTATTAATTTTTGTTTTGATATTTGGTCAAAATATCCCCTCTGTGATATCAAAAAATTCCAAAAAAATTTGTGGATCTTTTTTAATTTATTTGTAGATCCCTTGTTTTTTTTTTATAGATATTTCAGTATATAATTAATTTATGAATTTTTACTGTGAAATGCAAATTTGGTAGGCAATACATACTTATTTTTTTTATATAAAAAAATAACAAAAAATATGTATGCTTTGCTTTCAGTTCAAAATTTATTGAAATATTTAACAATGTTAAAGTTGAAAGTATTCATAGTTGAATATTCATTGACGTCAAAATCAGAAATATTATAAGCAGACCATCGGTAGCATAGTATAACAATCCCTTAGTAATTTAAGACAAAACCAGCAATGCAGTCTACCTTAGATAGGATGCTTAAGTGGTGATAATATCTTTTCTTTTATGTAACCAGACTTGTACCATAAAATCTCTGCTGACCAGTTAGGATTCTTGATAACCATAATATTAGTTGACAACTCCTTAAATAAAACATTTTCTCCTAAAAAACAAGATACCTAAAATTTGTTCTTTCCACATAATTTAAAAAGGTTGCCAGAACATCTGGTGCGATAAATATAATCTAGACATTAATGGTGATTAAGCAAACCATGTTGACAAATTAATCTCCTCTCCCTCGCCTACAATGGGTGGGTTGAGGTTGAACCATAATGATGACAATAAGATATTAGAAAATAATATAAATTATATCTTGAGATTTTATCTAACAATTTAAATTTTTAGGTTGAATTGGTTTTTTGACTTGATTATGAGTTCAAATCTTACCATCTATATTTATTTAATAAAAATTACGCATAAAATAGTATGAGCATGTGTAAGTTTTAAGTTTTAAAAACTTTCACTTAAAAGGATGTATTATAGAATAATATAAATTATATTTTGAAATTTCACATAATAACTTAAAGTTTTAAATTAAATTAGTTTTTTTAGCATAAAAAATATGGAAAAAATTATTATAACATGCCGAGAAACTATAAGTAGACCATTAAAAATCAGTATAAAAATGGCATTGTTTTAGGTGACTTGAAACGTAGTTGTTAATTTCCCAAAAAAATAAAAGTGATTTTTCAAAATTCATATATATATTGTTTTCACTTCGATACTTGAAGTTCTAGATTTACACTAAAGAGTCCTTAAACTTTATTTCTGTTACAACCAGGTCCTGAGAGTAAAAATAGACACGAGGGCAAAAAATAGCAACTTCCATCTTGCCAGTGACAAATAGTCATAAAAGATTGTAGATGACTGTGTTACAACACCACCATTACTAGTGATTTGGCGGATGATCATCATCCTTATTTTTTTCAAAAAATAAAATAAAATAATTGTCTTCGATCAAATATGCCCAGGTGCTCAAGCTTAAGTGCCACCAAGCCCATTAGCATAGGCTTGTCGAGTGCTCGACACGACTTTCTTCTTCTTCTTCTTCTTCTTCTTTTTTTCATCATCTTTTTTTCCCTCCATTTTAGTTTTTATGTTCTTCTTGAAACAATCTACAACCTACAGTATCTTGTTTTACCCTCTTAAAATTTTATATATATTATTTTTTTAAAAAAAGTCCGGCAGTCAATTGGCTTCGCCGTTCTTGTTTTTTATTTTTTTTTGGTCTTGTGTAGCCATCATCTCTATTGACCAAAGTCCAATTTGACGGAGGAAATGCGCTCTTCCATTGACATTCATGGAGTCCCATCTATGGTTCTATGCTTCTCCATTCACCACCACGAAGCAGCTTGCCCACACAAAATACTATTAAATTAAGTATGGTCAAAGTATTTTAGAAGATATTTATTTAACTTTATAGGTCTAATCGAGAGACATTCCCTCTCCTCGACGCCCCAAAAGCATATCATTTTTATTTTTTAAAAAAATCCTCCCAGCATTGCCAATAATACCATTAATATTCCTGTGAAAAACACTGTTTTTTCACCATGTGATGTCAGGATATGGTCCTGCAGTATATGCAGACGAAATTGCTAGCATCAAGAGTCGGTGCAAAGAACTTTGCATGCTGCTAGCCAAGATAAGATCCGACCCACGATTTAATTTCTCGATTTTCACAATCCAGCTAGCTCGATGAACAGCTTATCAAGATCTTACTATAACCAGTGTAGATTATCACATCTGGAAATAAATGTACAGACAAGAGCATCTGGAACACAAGCTTCTTTGTTTTTTTCTGCATGTTACGACTGTACTCTGTCTTCACACGGGAGCCATGCTTATCATCAGGGCTTCACCCGTGGATAAGCTTGAGGATTTTCACTCGAGAATTCATTTTGTCGAGTATTGCTGACGGTGAATTGTTGATGTAATTTGTCAGATTAGATTTTCATAATTAATCCGGCCAGAATCGGCTAATTCAACGTTAAGAAAATTGAAGAAAAATAAAAATGACATTGATTTAACGAAAATAATTGTCCCGCTGATTCAAGTATTTTTCCAAATCAATTTTTTTGGATCATATCTAACAATTTTAGTCTACGTCCTGTTCCAAATCAATTTTTTTGGATCATATCTAACAATTTTAGTCTACGTCCTGTGTATTTTTACATTTCAAAAATATTTTAAAAAGAAATTTAAATTTTTTTTATTTACTTAAAATTAAATTTTTTTGATGTTTGTAGATCATTTTGATATATTGATTTTAAAAAATAAAAAAATATATTATTTTAATATATTTCTAAGTAAAAAACATTTTAAATTGGTAGAATCTGCTCGTAGACTTTTTCTTTTTTTTTTTTCTGCTGTAGGGATTTTAGAGCTAGCTTTTGATTAAAATATTTATTACAAAACAAAATATATTAGCTATAACTTATTTTTTCTGGAGCCCATGTTATCCATGTTTTATGAATGCTATCACAATGCATGGTTGAGGTTCCTCTCTGGGCTATTTTTCCAGCTGCTTGCAGCATTATTTATGAATTATAGTGATAGAGTACCACTTATCAATCAACTTCTCAAAGGGAAATTAATGAAATTGCAAGAAATGTTGCATCAATCTTTTTCAATGTTCTTGTTGTTTAGTTTTCTTGGCATGAGAAGAGAAGGGCAATTTTGTTATTGCGACGACTTCTCTGGAATAACTTTCAAAACTTATCATATTTTTATACATCAAAATAATTTTTTTAATTTATTTTTTATATAAGATTATCAAAACAATTTAAAATAAAAATTAATAATTTAAAACTAAAAAAATCTAAAAATTATGATTCCAGCACTTGGACTAAATATCAAAAACGTATCCCATATTTATACATTAAAATAATTGTTTTTTAATTTTTTTAATCAATATATTAAAACAATTTGAAATAAAAAAAAATTAAAACTAATTTTTTTTAAAAAAAAATATATTCCTCTACTGCAATCACAAACACCACATGATACCAAGATTCCAAAAGCACCTGCTGGAGTGACGTGGACGTCTCACGCTTGACAAAAATCTTTGCCGACTCTCACATGCTCAACGGGAAAAATATTATATGAACATATAAAATAAAAGGAGATGCTTAATCATATTTGTATTTAAATACACATTTGCAAGTTAGTTAGGCTCCTTTGTCCAGGATTTATTTAAATAGCATTTTTGTTTTATATATTTATGATATTATATTAACCTACAGGCTACGGCACTAAAATATCTGAAAGTAGCTTCAACAGCTTATATGAATAGTAAAGCTCTTCTTTCATTATTATTTTTTCCCTATCATTTCCTCTCTCTCTCTGTTTTTTCTTTTTTAATTTCATTATTATTTTTTTATTAGTAGTTTTTTAGCTTTTGAATCAATAAAGTTAATTAAATCAAATAAAAACAACACCTATATAATTTAATTTTAAATTTATGCTAGATAAGAAGTTAAATTAAAAGTTTTTTTTTTTAATTTCATCTAAATTTTATTTTTATCGACCATTTAAGGTTTTTTAAAACTTTCTAAGTCAACCAAGTTATATCAAAATAATTTGTGTAGTTTAATTTTAAATTCAAGTTAAATAAAAAATAAGCCAAATTTTTTTAGAATTAACTCATTGAGTCAAGTTTAATAATAATATCAAATAAATCATTAATAACCTAAACATTTTTTTTATTACAATAATGTTTTTTTAATCTTCCAACATAATATAGATATACAAACTAGTATGATCTATATTTGTAATCTAGTTATATCCTATCCAAGATTCAACTGGAAATATAATTCGTGCTTGGAAAAATCTAAGTTTATTAAAAAAAAATTAAAAAATTTTTTTAGTATTTTTTTATTTTTTTTAAATATAACTGTATTTCCAAACGTTTTTTATTATTAATTTTTTTTTAAAAAAAGAATTGTCCTCTTTATAAAAAGAAGTGAATGTAAAATGCAAATTACAACCATGCATCTGTCTAAGACAGGAAAACTGAAATTTAACTTTATACATCGATTTTTTTCCATGTTTTTTTTTTCTTTCCAAAAAAGCTCAATAATGTCCCTGGATTTGATATATTATGATAAGCATGATAACATATACACATGGTCCATGATCGCGACATTTCAACAAATAAATAAAGTTAAAAGTTCAATTAATTGCGGATCTTGACACTAGAGGAAACATCCAGTGATCCAAATTTGATCAGATTCTCCAATAATAGACCTGGCTATTATTCTCCAAAAATTCATATTCACACACAATTATGACTTTCAATTTTTATAGTCAATTAAATAAATAATAAAAACACAAGACTACAATGTTACTTGATAATCACTCTATAATTTCAAAAAAAAAAAAAGACTTATAGCTAGCGTTTCTATAATATTATTTAGCTATTTGAAAAAAAAATTAACTATTATTTTTAAAATATTTTACATTGGATATTATATATATATATATATATATAATAATAAAAATTTTTATTATTAACGTGGATGTCCAGACTAGCTTATGTGTACTTTAACTAATCTCACGTATCATAAAATTACTAATTATATAAATTTTCAGTGATTATTATATTAATAATTTCATGGTTCGAACATGATATCAGACAAATAAACATATAAAACTTGATAACATAATTACGTGTGCTCTTGTAACGAAAGAAAATATCTGAACACCAAGGAGTCTTATGTTTTATTGTGTTTGACAAAATTCAAGGATTGCAATAAATTCTTTTTTGTCCATTCTAATTATTTCTATTATGGAAGGATTTTGCTTTTGGGATCCAAGAAGGAGGAAGGACCACCCCTTTTCCTTCTTTTATTTCTCAATAATATAAAAATAATATATTTTTTTTATATTAGCCTATCAAAACAATAAAAAATATTAACTTAATATTTTAAAAAAATTAAAAAAACATTTTAAAAAATACAAATATCCAATCAAGAAGAAAGTAATCCACACAATGTTTTCCTTTTGTATCAACGAGTGGGAGAAAGGGAAGAGTTCAAATTCCAAAAATTTTAGAGAGTATTAAGAGAATTTTGTTTTTACATTTTATAAGTAATTTAAAAAAAAAATAATTTTTTTAATTTTTTTAATTTTAAATTAATATTTTTTTGATGTTTTTAAATAATTTTGATGTACTGATATTAAAAATGATTTTTAAAAATAAAAAATATATTATTTTAATGTATTTCTAAATAAAAAACACTTTGAAAAGTAACTACAACTACATTTCCAAACACGCTATGCAGTTCATGGGATACCCTTCATTTACCTTATTGGTGTTTAAAAGTATAATTGTAGTTGCGGCTTAAAATACTTTTTATTTATAAAAATATAAAAATATTATTTTTTATTCTTAAAAAATTATTTTTAACTTCAACATATGAAAATGATATGAAAAACATAAAAAAAATATTAATTTTAAATAAAAAATAAAAAATAATTTTTAAATTTTTTAAAAATACAATTTTAACCGCATTTTCAAATACACCTAAAACTGTCCTTCTCTACCCTAATCATAAGTTTTTGAGAGAGTATTAAGCAGTGATTTCATTAACGAACCTTGATACATGCATGCCAGTGATCAATCACTCCATACAAGAAGAAATTACCAGACAGTTTTCTTCACCTTCATCTTCTTCGTGCAAAGCCTCTTTTACAATTGACAACGGATCTGGGTGGGGTAAATTCTGAGATAGATTATGAACACATGATGGATCATTTGAATTATCATCTCTAATATCTTCATCAGATCTTGTTAGGGCAGTTTTTATATTTCAGAAACTAGTTATATATATAAAAAAACAAGAAGAATAAAGATAAAATAACCAACTAAAATATTTAAATTTCTAGTTTTTAAAGAGACGTGACCTTCACCAACTTTCCCTTCCCCACCTTCCACTAAAAAAATAATAATAATAAATAAATAGAGAAAAAAATCCCTTTTCACATTAATCAAATTTAATATAATGATGCCATTGTTTTTAAAATTTTGTTTTTTATATAAATACATTGAAATAATATTTTTTATTTTATTTTTAAAATATATCAAAATAATTTAAAAATATAAAAAATAATTTAAAACAAAAAAAAATAACAATATTTTCAAAATGTAAAAATAAATAGACTCTAAACTACCTCGAGATCTAATTATTTAAGCCACCATAATCTTTTATAATATAATATTTGTAACTAGAAATCACAACAACAATAAGCAAAACTAATTTGTATTAATATGCATGTTTAAAAATCTTTGAATTGATTCAATTTTTATAAATAATTTAAAATTTTTATTTTTTATTTTGAAATTATTTTAATATTTTAATATTAAAAATAATTTGTATCCAACAATCGTTCAACAACGTTTTATATGGCAATGATTGCTATGAAATTAATATGAACACGTTAGCATGTTTTATATTGTGAAATAGACTAATATAACAATTATTAAATTACTATGATAATTAAATAAATTGATTAATATTTTATATGATAATTAAATATTTTAAATTATAATTGTCACGTTATCTGCTTCAAGGCCGCGGAAGGAAGGAGGACTTGCACAGGAGCACTAATTTAGGATTATTGAAAAATAAAGAGCGAACAAATACGGTAAAAACCCAAAACGACAATAATTTTGCAAGAAATACGGTTAAAAAAACATTGCCGCATCTTAATACTATAAATAGTACGAGGAAAAAAAAAGAAAAATCAGTTTTCCACTGTTTACCCCGCACCGCACGTCTCCCTGTCTTCTCCCTGTCTTTCTAGAGCTTTTCAATTCTCTGTTTCTCTCGTTTCTCTTTATTTAGGTTTTTGGTTTTTGATAATCTACCGTGACTAGGTTTATTTTTAGGCAAGCGAGCTTTCTTGGATTCAGTTTTGAGAATTTCGAAGGAGAGATTGATTTCTTTTCATTTCTCTCTTCGAATTCTCTTTCTGCTTTAAATTTGAAGGTAGGTGAGTCTAAAATTAGTTTTTTTTTGCTTTTATGAATTTTTTTTTACTGAAAATTTCTTACCTTTTTGTTGCTGTTTAATCTTGCTTCATTTTATTTTATTTTATTTTCAAAATTGAGAGTTTTTTTTTTTTGGTGGTGAATGGTCGTGAAATGAGCTTAATTTCATCTTTTAATGGATCAGAAATTGGTCTTAAGAAGATTAGATTTGTGGGGTTTAATTGGTAATGAAATGAGCTTAATTTAATGCTTTTATCGTTCGGAACTTGATCTTTTTTTGCTTCATTTAAATTGTTAGAAGCATAAATTTGGTTTATATTTAACTGGGGTTCCTTTTTAAATCATTTTCTCAGATACCATTGTTGTTGTGTCATTGTTTTTGTAATCAAATGAGTTTAATTTAACACGTTCTTGATCAAAATCTGATCTTTGTTTTTTGCTTCTTCGAATGCAGGGATCACATCATATATTGAAATCGCCCTTTCCTGAGATGGACAGTACAGAGACGTAAAAACTAGCTTCCTTTTCTGTGGGATTCAGTGTTTTCGGAAGGGAATAAATAAACTCTCATATTGATTTGTTTAAGTGGGTGAAATAAGGATTACCAGCGTTTGTTCACGATGGAAGCTTATATGAGTTCAATTGGCTCGAAACTGCAAATGTTGTACACATCTGATCATGCCTCTGTGGTCTCTATGAACTTGTTTGTCGCGCTTCTTTGCGCTTGTATTGTAATTGGTCATCTTCTAGAGGAGACTCGGTGGATGAACGAGTCAATCACTGCTCTTATAATTGTGAGCCTCTTTCTATTAAATTTTTAAATCCATTATTGTATTGTTGATTGTACTTGAAATGAGACTTAGTAGATGTTTTCATTTTTTCCTTTTTATGTATGGTTATATGCTCTGTGATTCGGTATATGAATTATATTTGATTTGTCGTGAGGTTGTGCCAGGTTGTTTATAATAGAAAAGGATGATTGAAAAGAAGTTTTGGTGAAAGTTGCTTTTTATGTTTGTCTTTTTATCTACTTGAATTATGCCTGATACCGTGTTTGATGTTTTGTGGATTGGTGGCAGGGTGTAGGTACAGGGATTGTTATCTTGCTGATCAGTGGAGGAAAAAGCTCACGACTTTTAGTCTTTAGCGAGGATCTTTTCTTTATATATCTTCTCCCGCCTATTATATTTAATGCCGGGTATGTTTATGCTCCATTAAATCTTAATGCAGTTACATTTCAAGATCATTGCTCTTTGTGATTAGTTAGTTTTAGCTAACCAAGATTAATGCACTTTGTTTGGTCTTGAACCTTACTCTGGTTAGTTTTATATCATGCTTTTCTGGTTAAGAGCAAGACATTTCCCATCGTATTTATTATTTGAAAATCTGTTCTTTATTTGACTCTGTTTAATGATGATATTGGTGATATAATAGGAGGATTTCTACAATTGTCTTCCTCTAGCCTAGATATAATGTTTGATTTTTTTTTTCGTCATCTCTTTCTGATTACCAGGTTTCAGGTGAAAAAGAAGCAATTCTTCCGTAATTTCATGACAATTATGCTATTTGGTGCTGTCGGTACATTAATATGCTGTGCGATCATATCAATAGGTACACCCACGAACTCCAGACCTGCAGTTGATTTAATTCTTTGTAATGCTTCTCACATTTTATGGAGTCAAAACATCAGGACTGAAATTTAGAGGAAGTTTTTTGTTTGAAAGTTGCCCCAGTGCTCCTTTGATTATGGGAAATGCATGGATGAATGTGCAAGATTTGTTTCCCCATGTTTGCTTTTTTGCTGATTGATGGTGCTATATCATTCCTTTGTCCCATCATTCAGTTTTCACCTTTGCCATTAACTCATGTTCTTTCAAATTGTAAATTATATTGCAAGTCCTTGTATTATGGAATGCTATTGACACACAAGCTGCAGGATATCCATACGAAGATCGTCTATGAGTTTGATTCTAAATGTTGAACTAAAAGATAAATACCATTGTGTTGCTTTTGAATGAGAACAGCAGAAATCACAGAAGAAAAGGAAATTGCAATTTATGCCTAGTCACCATGCTCCTTGTTGAAATTGAAATAACTATGTTTGATTTGCATCTGAAAAACACAAATAAATTTGGTACTGATTGTTTTTTTTTTTTGTTCTGGCAGGAGCTATGCAAATATTTGAGAAAATGGATATCGGTCCACTAGATATAGGGGATTATCTAGGTGAGACTCTATGGATCCCTTTTGTTTCAATGCTTCTCCTCTCTTGCTTTTTTTTTGGGGATCTTACTTTCTTGTTTTACCAATTTCAGCAATTGGTGCCATATTTGCTGCAACGGATTCTGTTTGCACATTGCAGGTCTGATACATATCAAAGTTATAGCATGTCTCAAATTTCAAACAAATATAGCACATGTAGTTATATTTTAAACTTGTTTATTTGATGATACAGGTGCTTAGTCAGGACGATACACCTTTACTCTATAGTCTGGTTTTCGGGGAGGGTGTTGTAAATGATGCTACATCAGTGGTGCTTTTCAATGCAATCCAGAGCTTTGATCTTACTAATATCAATGCTGTAATTGCCTGGGAGTTTGTTCGCAACTTCCTTTATTTATTTCTTACAAGCACTATGCTGGGTGTGCTAGTAAGTCTCCTCTCTCCCTTTCCCCACCTCTCTCACACCCACACACAACAAAAATCTGTTTTCTTGCGAGCAGTATCATGAAATGTGTGGTTCATTTCTTGCAGACTGGGCTAGTTAGCGCCTACATCATCAAAAAGCTATATTTTGGCAGGTATAACGTTGTTCAAATTCAAGTTTCCAAGTTGTGTTTAGTTCTGGCATAACTGTAATATATCATTACACCAGTCAAAAATTTTCCATCAAGACCAGATGAATTCTCAGACTGTAAAGTTGCCTTGTTATGGCTATGTACCAGGTAGATGGGATTGAGTTAGCGAAACCAAGTAACTGAAGAAGATAGGGACACTCAGTGTATATGAATTTTGCAAATTTGAGGTCTATCATGGACACATGCATGTGTGTTTGTGTGTGTGTTATGTGTTGTTTTGGATTGACCCTCTTATTAGTAAAGATATGCTTGTTATGTCTTAGACATTGCAGTCTAAGTATGATATACATTTCGTTTCATCATTGTTTCTGGTTCTTATACCTATGATCTAACTAGTTATGAGTCCTCCAGAAATGTTTTTGGTTCATTTCTTGAACATTTCTTTTCATGGTTGTTTGTAGTGCTGTACAGGTGATCTAACTGGTTATTCCTATTACTTTTCATATCCTTTTTATTTGGGGGTGATTTCTTGAATCAAACTTCGTGCTCTTGAGCACAGATATTCAACATAAACATAAAAAATTTGTTTCTGTGCTGATTCAATTAAACACAATTGTTATCACATTGATACTTAATTATTGAAAAAAGGCTAGAATACGCAGAATGAAGTTCTAGATGGTAGACTGAATATTTATATGATTCAGGCACTCAACAGATCGTGAGGTTGCTCTTATGATACTCATGGCATACCTTTCCTATATGCTAGCTGAAGTAAGATCCCTTACTTTCTTGGCAGCTCTTCTTTTGTTCTATTCTGCAGCTTCATGTCTTCCTTAGCTAATTTTGTTGATCATGTAACTGACTTTTGGTGCCCTGCAGCTGTTCTATTTGAGTGGCATTCTCACTGTATTTTTCTGTGGGATTGTGATGTCTCATTACACCTGGCATAATGTGACTGAGAGTTCAAGAGTCACTACCAAGTATGTCTTATCCAAAGTTGTCTTATGATGCATTAGGAAGTGTTCATTTTTTAATTCTCTAAATCTTACCCAAATACCCAAATTATTACAGGCATGCTTTCGCAACCTTGTCATTTGTTGCCGAGATTTTTATCTTCCTTTATGTTGGTATGGATGCCTTGGACATTGAGAAGTGGAGATTCGTTAGTGATAGGTATGTTTTCATTTATATTTGTGCTTCATCAATTCATTCAACCTCATCCCTCTCAGAATTTATTCTGTCAGTATTTTACTAAAATTGTTTGATATAAATGCTGTGTTGAAACATTGTCTCTTTGTTGATCCTGACATCTGGCATTTGACTTTAATTTCACTTTTTACAGCCCCGGGACTTCTGTTGCTGTGAGTTCGATACTACTATGTCTCGTTATGGTTGGAAGAGCAGCATTTGTCTTCCCCTTATCCTTTGTGTCCAACTTATCTAAGAAATCACCTAATGAGAAGATTGGCTTCAGGCAGCAGGTACTGAGTTGTTCTAATTATTATCGTTTTTGTTCTGTATTGGTATCATTTCCTTTTCTCTTGATTGATCTATCTGATACATAAAACTTCGATTCCTTTTCAGTTTATAATATGGTGGGCTGGTCTGATGAGAGGCGCTGTGTCAATGGCACTTGCATACAATAAGGTACTGAGTGGACAGATGCTGATATCAATAGTTCTATGCAGATTGATCTTATATGTTAATGTATTTACAAACTTTTCTATGTTAAATAATTGCAGTTCACAAGTGCTGGGCACACCAACCTAAGAGCAAATGCTATAATGATCACCAGCACCATTACTGTTGTTCTTTTCAGCACAGTGGTAAGTGATTTCCTTAGTTGTGAATAACAGAAAATTGTGTTGGCTTGATTTACTGATCTGCAGAAAACTTTAAAATTTTCTTTCACCCTCATAACATTTTCTATCCCAGATAGCTTCTTTTGCCAATTTGATCTCCCACAGGATTAGAATAGGAACTAGTTATACTGGTTCTTTGACTACAGTGCAAAGAAAAACAAGAAATATGAGTTATAATGCAATACTATATTCAGTTTAGCTCTGAGTCAACGGACTGTTGTGGTCTAACCAGGTGTTTAACAATAGCTGCATCAATGACTGTCTATCATCTCTGATGTTTCTTTTTCTTACTAGCAAACAGTTTTTGGGTATCAACTACTGGCAATATTATTATTTTTATTTGCAATTGCTTGCTTGTTCGGCAAATTGTATGAGATGCTGTTCATTTTGGTAACAATTCTTCTCTGTGCTCAGGTGTTTGGTTTGATGACTAAACCTCTTATAAGTATTTTGCTGCCTCATCCAAAACACCAATCAAGAAGCTTATCATTTTCGTCAGATCCAGCTACTCCAAAATCAGTTACAGTGCCACTTCTTGAAGAGGGGCAGGACTCCTTAGATGATCTAGGTGGCCGTGACATGCCCCGTCCAAGCAGCTTACGTGCACTCTTGACCACTCCAACACACACTGTTCATTACTACTGGCGCAAATTTGATAACGGCTTCATGCGCCCTATGTTTGGTGGCCGGGGTTTTGTTCCCTTTGTTCCGGGCTCACCGACAGAGCGGAATCCTCCTCAGAATCAATGGCATTGAAAAGAAAGCCAAGCAAGATGTACAAAATATTTATAAGCTGTAAGCATTGTGAGAATAATGAAGCCCTCCTACATCTTTGAACCTACTGCTGAAGATTTTGACAGGATTTTGGCATTCTTGTTTGGAAAGCAATGTGTCATATTTTGTAATTAGCTTTGCGATGTAGTATATTTTAGCTGTCAGATTAGGTGTGCCTGATCATTTTTCTTATTGACGTTGTTGTTTTGTGATACTGAGAGCTTAAATTTAACTGTTGCCATTATAATATTTTCTTTTTTGTTGGTTTTATGTAATGTATTGCCCTTTTTTTCTTTTCTAATCTTGAGAATGATCTATTGTATTGCTCTTGGTTTTGATTCAAGCTGTGGAAATTAATCTGTCAGAATCTCTTTTTTTAGCAGGACCTGGTCCTGATCCAGATGGACAAGCAAAGCTGCCTGCTTCATGCAACTACATCTCAATGTGATATTTACAGTGGAAATTGCTGAAACATTGGCGCTCAGACATTTGCCTTGTAGGGATTAGAGCTCTCAAGAGGCAAGTTATTTCTCCAAGTACCATATATAGCTGTGATTGTCGATGATATTTTCGAGCTGTCGATCCTCTTCTTTTAGCCACATTAGGATCTAGGAGAGACGGCAATGGAGTTGTCAATGCTCTAGCTTCGGCTTTCGCTATGTGGGTTTTCGTTTCTGGGCAGAAAACACAAGGTTTTGTATGTTTTTTCGAGTTCCTGGAGCTGGGTTTTGATAGAGAGGAAATCATCCTCCAAGTCCAATTCTTGCCATTAGAGGGTGAAACTTGCAAGATATGGAGGTATAGGTCTCGAGTTTATTTTAGGTTTTGTGGGTAAACTATAAAATTAGTCCCTCTAGTTTTCAGTAATAAATTAAATAATCTCTCTAATTTTAAAAAATAATTAATTAATTTGTTTTCCATTTAATGTTATTTTCCATTTTTTTTTCAAAAATAAAGAGATTAATTTATAATTTACTCAATTTTGTGGGGTTGATTGTGCGGGTTCTTGCTCTCTAATTTTTTTCGGCTCACGAGGACTATATATATATATATATATATATATATATATATATATATATATATATGCAATTGATTATTACATTGTTGGTCTATAATATTTCGAATTTGGAATACAATTAATCTCTCTTTTTAAAATATTTTCATTGAAGAAAGACGAGTGCTGCATGCTAAATTGGTCAACATTTTGGTTCAAGTTGATATATTGATTAAATTTGACAACTCAATAGTTTATCCCGTTGTTGTATAATTGGATTGGATGAGTATTTGATAGATCTTAAATGATAGACTTTGACACAATTTACATTCAATCAACTTTAAAAAAAACCCTAAATGGTGTGGGAAAAACACTTTGGTAAATGTGTGATTTACTTCTGATTATAACAATAAAATTACGTCTTTGCTCTTGATTAATAATAGAAAAGGGTATAACTGACCTTATTTGTCATTTTAGAATTGTAATGGGGCAATCTTGGTTTTTTCATAATTTTTTTGTATAATAAAATTACTTGAGTACCCTTAAGTAAAAAAAAAAACACATTTAACTATGATATAGACACTTTTGGTTTTTTACTTTTTAAAACAATGTAATGACTTAATTGTCATTATAAACAAAATTCTCCTAGCATGGCTCCAGGGACTCTTTCATAATTCTATAAAAGGTTTTTTTAGTAATATTTAATTAATTCTAGAGACAATGTGGTAATTTGATAAATAAATTAAATAAAACAAAAAAAATTGTTGCATGAATAGTTGCTCTGCCGCTTTTGAATAGGGCATGTGACTGACTCCATCAGTCAAAATAGTTGTTCCGTCACCATCATTCAATTCACCTTGACATCCTCGTTCTTTTTTGGTGATGTGTGCATAATAATTCTGCTAGTTTGACACCAATTTTTGTTGCCGTTAAAAGATTCACAATAGCTCTTGATTTTCTTTTCCTTTCAAATTTAATCATTGATTTTTTAGTTAAAATTTTTTATTTGAAAATTTTATTTCAAATTGAAAATTATTTTCAATTTAATCCTTTTTTAATTTTTTTTCATCTCTCGAATTTGATCATCATTAATTTGATTGTTATTTTTTTTATCTAAGATAATTTATAAAATTTATTTTTTTTCGTGATTTCATTCTCTATTTTTCTTTCTATTAGGTTTGATCTTTAATTTTTTATTGCTGTTTTTCTGCTTTAACAAGTTTTTTAAATTGATTTATTTTTAATTGTATCCTTTAAAATTAAATTGGTTGAGAAATGAGCATATAAATTGAGTCCGGATCTAAGATTTTATACGTTACATATGATTTTAAAAGATTAACTCGGGTTTAAAAGATTTGCTAGGTTTGTTTGATTTTAATTTAATGTTATTAAATTTAGACGACTCAATGAACCAAGTTTTGGATTTCTTTTATTTTTTAAGAAATTATAGTGTTACCTTAACTTTGTTCTTCTTACGTCCTGAGATATTTAGCCTAGCCCGCGAAGTTGTTCTGGCCATCGATAAAATTTTACTTAGGTCATTATTTTTAAAATAGTTTTTTACCGTTTTTAGTCTTCGATATTTGATTCATTATAATTGAGATTTTTAATTCGTTTCGATGTGAATTTCATGATTTTATCACTATCTCACATCCTAGATCACAGGTTTTATAGGTTAATTATTGTTGGTCTGACTCCATCTAATACACTACTATTTTAATATTTTTTTAACATCTAAACATTTTTATCATATGCCATTCAATATATCACCATTTAAGTATTTTGAAAGTGCTGTGGATATTATAAATGAGATGTTTTGCTTCTTAACATCTTAACATTTTTATTAGGTTAAAAAAAAGAAGGAAAAGGATGTGCAATGTAGCAGGGGACAAAAATCTAGTTTGATACTCTAAAAAATGAAAATTGTGTGATTAGTCTATTTAATACACCATCAATAATTTGCGTTCCTAATAAAATTTAGTGATGAAACAATAATTTCTATAAAGCAACCTCAAAGCCACACGAGAAGCATTTTCTTGCGATAACTTTTTATTTTCGTTTCACATTTAATTATATAACTTTTTTTATAAAATTAGAATATCATAATCGTTTTTGGTTTAGTAGAAGATTCAAAATCCTTTTATTAAGACAAGGTAATGCGAGGGATTTCTTTTGCAATTTTATGCATCTTGGAAACCAAGAAACTGTAAAAGAAATAAAAATAAATTAATTCTCATCGTAGTCGGATTACTTTCGGAAACCTAAGAAAGCAGACGTCCTGTTTCTACAAGGATTTACTACTGCCCGCCCTCTCTATAAATATTTCCATCCGGTTATTCATACAAACCCCATAATTATACTCACAAGTGAGTTTCTTGCCTCCAAATCTCTATATCGTTTCCGTTTTTTGCCTACTGAGTTAGTTTCTTTGCTTTTTTTGCCACTAAATATTTCTTGAGTTAAGGAAGAAGAAGTTGAAGAAATAAGGGAGAATCAAAGATGGTGCGTGGGTGCAGCCTAAGTGATGGCCACCATCATGTTGACGGGGATTTCAAGAAAGGGTTTCTTGAGTCTAGAGAGAAAGAAACAGGAGTTGAAGAAAAAGAGTTAACTCCGGTGCAAGAAGAACTCAAGAAGAGAAATTTTACTACAACAGAGTCTTCGAAGGCTAAGATCAGCACCATGGCCAGTTGCAGTGCCCGTCAATCTGTGAACCCACCTTGGTGTTTTGTACCCAAGAAAAGGAGACGATGTGGAGATGGGTTTCTTTCCATGAAAGGCCCCCTAGGTAATGCTGTTGAAGAAGCCAAAAGTACTGTTACTTCCATTGTTGATGAATTAAGGCTTCCTTCCAAGAAAACCCAAAGTTTTCCTGATCAAGAAGATGCCATGAGTACTACTAGCAGTGCTGATGAAGTTGTGAACACACTTGGCATTCTCGTACCCATGGAAAAGAGGAGAAATCGAAAGAGCAGCCATGTCAAGAAAAGCCATTATCATCACTACGTTTTCTCTTATGTAGATGGTCTGAAATTAAAGATTGAGAGGCAAGAAGAGGAAAAAACTGCAGATGGAAAAAAACCAATCTTTAAACTCCGAAGGATCGATAATGAGGATGGTCAGGGCGAGAGACCATCTGAGAAAAGAAAGAAGATGGGAAGGGTAGATTTCGAGAAGCTAGGTTTGGATCCTGCACCCAATTTCTCTTCCCAAATTAAAGACCGGATAGATCATCAAGAAGGGCGTGACAGTGAGATCAAGTTGAGGATCATGAAGCAAGTATTCAAAACTGATATGAATATGCACCACGACCGTTTCTCAATGCCTGTGAATCAAATAAAGGATATCAAAGATTTTCTGAAGGAAAACGAGGTCGAGGACACAGAAGTTAAACTTGTGGAAATGGGTCTCAAAGATGATGATGTTCATCAAAGTACAATGAGATTGAGGAAGTGCTACATAAACTCCAGTATCTCCTATGTGCTAGCCTCCAACTGGAGTGATTTTCTGAGAAGAAACGAGGGTGCACTAAAGGAGAATGACATTGTGCAAGTTTATTCCTTTAGGCGTGATGGCAAGCTCTGGTGTGTCCTCATCAAGATCATGGATGCAGATGATGTTGCCAGGGGTACTGCCGCATCCGAGAGAAGTACTGCTCAAGAGAATAACAATGGAGATCATGGTACTGTAGCCGGACAGGCTTTTCACGGGAGTCAAGCCAGTGAGGAAGGAGCCAGAATTAGCCAAGCATAGAGGAGACGATCATCCAAGGGGACAATATTGTTATGGCATTGCTAGCTAATTTGTTAGGTTAATTAATTTAGTTTCATGTTTTTCTTTCTCTGGACAAGGATTTCAGTTTTCTTGCAGCTGATCACATCACATTGTACTAATGTTTAAGTTGCTTCACGATGTATATGATCACGATCGATGACAAGCTCTGTCAACATCACAAAAATGGTGAAGCTGGTGTGGTAGACGGGCAAAACTGCCGATACCAAACATATAAAATTTATCAATTAGATCTCAAATATCTCATAATCTCACATTTTTAAAACTTCTATCTAATGTGCATGCATATGCACTAAAATGATGAAGATAAAAACAATGACTAAGAAGTTTTTGAAATATTTGGGATCAAATTGATAAACTTTATGGGTTTTGGACTTAATTGATAACGAGATTACAAGTTCGGGACTAAATCGAGATTCCCAACAATGAAGACTCCCAATTTCAGACATTCTTTTCCCGCCAGACCTTCTCAGCAACAACGACAAGTTTCTTCTGCCTCTGTCTGTGTGAGTCTCTCTCGCATCCTATATCGACATCGAACTTTCTGTAACAACCCAAAAAAACCCTAAACATCAAAATCGAAGTTTGTTTGGAAGAATGCGATGGATTGGCATCCCAATCAGTGGAAGATGAAGAATATTTCATCCAGCCACTCAATCCCAGCATGTTGTCTGTCACCATTTACAAGCCCAGTGACCGTTTCTGGGAAAAGAAAAGCTGTACTGGTGTCTGCACTCCATTGTTGCTTGATTGATCCTGAGAACCATCGAGTAGGTCTCGCTATGAAGGGGAAGGTAACAAATATGACTTCACCCTTTTCCACTTGGATATTGACCATGTTGATTGTTAGTTCTCAATTGTCTACTTTTACTGTTAAGTTGTGTTAGAATTCAAAACTTTAAGTTTGTTGCATCTCAAAGAATCAAACAGAGCAAGGCCTCTGCTTTCTTCTGGAGCAGGCTTTGCATGGTGCCTCCTGGAGTGTGTCACCTGACAAAGTTTACAGACTTCAAAGACTGGTATTCCTAGCAGGGGACCTCCAAATTCGGTACTAAGTTATCATTTTGTAGCTTTGACATGAGAATTTTAAGATATGATAAATTAGATGCCAGCTCTCACATTGAAATGACCGAGATGGATGAAAAAACAAAGGCAAACTTCTTTCATGTAGTTCCACTGCTTCCAACTTCTGAAGTGATGGATGATGTTCTTGAAGACTCAAGCGCTGGCACTAAATATGGCATGGATGGAAACGTTGTTAAGTTGCCTTTCCCACCATGTGATTTTATAGATTGGAAAGGAAAAACTTACATGTCAGCAAGGGCGGATCCAGAAACTTTTTTTATCCTAGGCTATACATAAATATATAAATACTTTTTAAGATCGATTATTAATTCATGTATATAAATTTTTAAAATTAATAGTAAAGTTTTAATTCAAATACACTATCCAAAATATTAAAAAATAAATTTGAAAGTACATAAAATTAAAGCAAAAGTAAAAATAAACTCACTATTAAAGTTACATTTTTCGATGTTTTGTGGAATATAATTCATCTATAATTGAATCTGAATCGATATTGTAACAACCCTTTAACAGGGATAAAATAACAATCTCATGTCAACTGAAAAACAAAGTAATTAAATTTTTTTCCTCTTTTAATTCCTTCTTCATTCACTTGATTCTTCCCTAGATTAGTATTTTATAAGTTGGACTTTGTTAGTTTACAATGTTATTCTCTCATTTCTTATTTTTTTCCTTAGAATTTTTTTATGTTTTTCCCTTACTTTTTTCTATTTATCTCTTGCCTTTTTTTTTTCTATTCTGCTTCTGCTCAGTCGGCAACATATAAAAGGAAGGAGGAGCTGATTTGTTTTATTTTTTAATGGCAAATAACCATTTTACTCTTAATGAGTCATTTTGCTTTTATTTGACGGTCTTTTTTTTTTATTAGCACTACTAAGCTTCGTTCATCCTAAACTCTTAACTAGATTTTATTCAATATATTTTAAGATCCCTCGTAAAATTTCAACTTGATCTGATGGTCGGATTGAAAATTACGTCTAATAATGTAAAACTGATTAAATTGTGATTTTTCATCAAATTTCTAAATTTCTCTAAAAATTCTGAAATTTTAACCCAAGCTAAAGCATCATATTAGAAGGCTCCACGTAAATTTTCAAAAAAATTTGATTACTTAATTGAGAATTATAATTTTTTTTTACATAAAACTAGTTAAAAATATATTGATAAAATCTGGACCTAGGCTAAAGCCCACCCTAGCCTTTGGCATGCCTCCGCCTATGCCTGTGAGAATCCGCCTTCTTATTTATAGATTAATTATTTCAGTATCACTTCAATTCTACAGTACGAATATCTTTGTAAATCTTGTCAAATTAATGTAGAGAATTAAGATGGGATAAGAAAAAGAAAAAGAAGTTATCATTCTATATGGATTATGTCCCTTTATATATGATTAGAGAAGACGGTTATTTTTTTTAGTAATTTCTTTAATAACTTGAATCAGATTCATTCATTATAGACGGACCAGACCTAATCCAATAACCAATAGACTTTGAAGTACAGGTGAGTGATGGGATGTTGCATTTCACGACTGCAATGGCCAAATGGATACCCAATTCCTGAATCTGTGAAATATGTAAGTTCCTATATTCATAAGCTCATCCCACAGCTTCTTTCATACCTAATGGCAGCTTCCTTTCGGTCAAACTTATATGTAAGGTGTCCACATGATCAAAGAACGCTGTATATCAACTCTTTGGAGGACTAAAAAAGATTTTTTGGAATGTGTCATTGAAAGAGAGAGCGTGAAGGGGTGCATTTACTTTTCAATACTCCAACTTCCCATGCTGTAGCCTTTGAGGTTCATAATGCTCGCAAAAATTGCTTGTTCAATGCAGGCTGAATATCTGGATAAAATTCGACATCTGGAAGAGCAGATAACCTGTGACAGAACAGGTCAACAGCACCAGTATTCTCAAGAAAACGATACGGGAAAGGCAGAAAAGAGACCTTGACATTGATAATGAAGTAACCGACACATTCAGGCTAAAATTTTGAACAGCTCGTGTGTTTTGTTGGATCTAAAGTCTGGGAAAACTACCCAGATTTTGTGGAGGCACTTTTGCAGAACCTGTAATGTGATAATGTTGATTACACATTCAGGCTGTAATGTGATGGCTCTCATAAGTTGGTGATATGTACTAAATTCTTAGAAGGATCTTTCTTTCTTGAAGCTCAGAGGTGAACTTTAAAGTATATAATACCCAGAACCCATTCTTGCTATTAATCATTAGAAAGAGATCGACATTGGCATGATTATTAGGAAAATGGAAGAAACAGCTTTCCTTTTTTCAAGTTCAAAGGTACTACTAGTGATCGTGGAGTGTATTATTAATGGTAATAATTATCTAGCATAAATCATGTAACCCATGATAATCTCTAAGGCTTACCAAATTAGTCATCGCTATTAATTACTAATTGCCTATGGAGACGAGTTTCTAAGCTTCATAATATATTAAAATAATATTTTTTATAAACTAAGCAATGATTTTGATATTTTAATCTGGCATCATGTATAGATCATTTAGAAACATGATTTAACCTGTATTTCAAAAAATATTTAATTTTTTTTTAGTATTTTTAAAATGTTTTAATACGTTAATATCAAAAATAATTTTTTTAAAAATAAAAATAAATATCAATTTAATACATTTCTAATAAAAAAACACTTTAAAAACCGACCATAAAAAAACTACAAAAAGCAAAGTTACATAACCTGAAATTTGATACTCTTACGCAAGAGCTAATACCTTTTATAACGAGGCCGGACAATGCTCAGAGGAAATCTGTATTCTCTCAGGATTAGTGACTAATTTTGTGGATTTTCTTGAATGTTTTTGTCCCTTTCGTCTTCCTCGATTTATTCTTTGGGATGTGAAAGTAAAAATTCTATC
Organism: Populus alba x Populus glandulosa; assembly: GCA_033617975.1. Taxonomy (NCBI): domain Eukaryota; kingdom Viridiplantae; phylum Streptophyta; class Magnoliopsida; order Malpighiales; family Salicaceae; genus Populus; species Populus alba x Populus glandulosa. The sequence goes on along the minus strand of CM066155.1, from coordinate 1,966,757 downwards.
CTAACAAGGCAATAGAGATGACACAACCTGAAGAGATGACTTTTTTAGAAAAAAAACTTCAAAAGGCGGTTTCTTGGATGCTACAAAGAGTAATAATGTCTTTTACTGTATTTTATTAGGCATACATAAATGATATCTCTCTACGCTCGATTGTTGTTCGTTCTGTGTGTAAATGCAACAAACAGACATCCTGAAGGCATCCCCCCGGAAGAGGGCACAAAGAGCAAGAAAACTTGGACACACATAACCAGTCCCTGGTATTTCCTTGCAGCATTTATGGCGTAAAAAATGGGTTGCTTGTCTTCCATCCTTCATAAGTTCTAGCTATGAACAAACCTGGACAGGGTATCTCTAATGGCTAAATATTTAACGGCGTAAAAGGTATCCAAGCATGATGCTGATGAAGGCAGTCATAAGAACAAATAGAAGCGGGAATCCCACGTACACTCTTTTTACGCTTGTCCGACTTCTCAATACATCCTGCCGATGAAAGGTGGGAATCCATCATAAAGTAAATTTCATATAGGATCGGAGACAGCTCAAAAGATTGCATATTTGCATTAGATAGAGAAGCCTGTTTTGAGAACTTACTAGTTCTTCTTGCAAGATTTTCTGTTCTTGATTGCCTTGTCTCTTCTCCTCTGTTAACTTTGAAATAGTAGCCTCGGCCTGCACAGGAGTATCAAGTGGCCCTATTAGACGTTGTATTCGAGTCAATTATTATAAATGTCCAGAACCACAAATCAGAAACAGGCGGTCCCAATAAAATTTTCGCCCTTTTTTCACACGATAATTGTGGCCACCTATCCTTCAAAATGCCGAAATAAAGAAAGGGGCCCACTGCCACAATGGTTTTCAAAAGGCAGTGCAATTTCATGACTCTTAAAACGAGAAATAAAGGACAAAAAAATAAAGAGATATCCAGAAGTCACGCGCTTGATGTACAGCAAAAAATCACATCACATGTGTGTCTAGTCAGAGCCAGGGACTAGTGTATTGCTGGGTCATAAATATGTTCAATTATTATCATTTTATGCAGAGCACCAGTATCTTGAGCAGGAAGATTGTGAGAAAGACTAACCTCGTTTAGCTTTAATTCAAGTACATGCAATTTTGATTTCATCTCCTCAATATCACGGGCCAACTTCAGCTCCTGCACAGCATTCACTGTTATGACTTCCTCATTCTTCAGAGAAGGGGACTCCATATCATCCGCTAGCTTAGAGTGCTCATTGTTACTGGCATCCTTGTCTTGCTTCAACTCTTCGTCCTGTTCCAGCTTCAACTCCTTCTCAACGACATTTGGTAGCCAAACCGTCTCATTTGACAGCTTAGACTCTTGATGAATCCCATCCTTCTTTGGCTTCAACTCCTGATCATGAATACCATCCTTCTTTGGCTCTAACTCTGGATCATGAATCCCATCCTTGTTTGGCTTCAACTCTTGATCATGAATACCATCCTTCCTTGGCTTTAACTCTTGATCATGAATCCCATCCTTGTTTGGCTTCAACTCTAAATCATTAGCTGTATTGAGTTCATGGCCATTGGTCATTTTGAATTCTGAACTCTTGGCAATCTGATGCTAATATGGAGAAGAATCATTTTTAGGTACTTATTAAAAAGGAAAAACTCAGGAAAAACACGGAAGAATACACCAAACTGAATTCATGGACATTAATGTTCAATCCTACAAAACTAAGCAATACCAATATTATCAATTCAGAAGGAACTTTCTAACCGTTTGTGGTGGAGTGAGAATTTCAGCTGTATTCTGCAAAGGATCTTTCAGCACAGAAGGTTCAAAAAAAGGCCCCTGGTTAAGCACTCCATTAATTGGTGATAGTACGGGTGATTCAGGTGGGCTGATGAGGGCCACTCTCATCTTGACCTCTTCAACATGGTTGCCATTATCTTTGGCAAACTGGCAATAAAACAAACAATAATCATATGAACCAAACTAGAGATTCAAAGTAAAACGTAAAACTCCATGCCACTTACCATACTAGGTGTGATGTCCTTCTCAGTTGTTCCAACAGGAACAATTGCGCTTTGGATTAAGAACTTGTCTTTGCACACCATATCATGAGGAGCCACCTTTTGAGCTTGCATTGTGACTGCATAGCATTTAACACCAGAGCTAAGGGGATTAGAAAGACTGTAACTGAAGAAAATAACATCTGCTTAAAAACTACATGCTGCAGAGCAAGGAGCACATGATATATAGAATGAAATTAAAGGGGGGCAACAATGAAAGAGCAATGATAAGTGCAAACTATAATAAAAAGCAGCTTATTACCCTCTTTTCACAAGTTTCACAACTCAAGCATCATATGAGTTTAATGACTGCCCTTTATCTTATAGTTTCTAATCCAAATTACCTTCCAATCTCATTTTTTAAAATCAACAGTTCAATCAAGACAGGAGAACTTGTCTGCAAAGATGCAAATTCATAGGGAGAATCAATGTCCCATAAACCAGATCAAAACTAAAATTCATCCAATAGCAATGTCCATTATTGAATTGAGGATAAATTAGCAGAAAAACAGAACACAAGACAGCAGAGGTCAGATGATAACCACAGAGTCTTAAAAGCAGCCAGTCCAAATTCCACGCCACTTGAACCTTCAACTCAAGAACACTCAATGTATTATAAAGCCTAGCATGCAAGTATGCACGCAAACACGTGCTTTTAGTATTTCACAAGGATGTCGTTTCAATTAGCTAGATAAAAATAGAAACGCTTACCAATAAATTCAAAAGTTGATTTTGGATCGACTATGCCAACATTTGGTCGCACGCAGTACTTCTTAGGTGAAGTTGTTTTAACCTGCCAATAACAAGCTCAAATGATATTATCATCCAGCATTACATCTCTCGAAACACAATGCAGAGTCTCAAACAACATCAAGCAAAATACAATTCAAACCTTGAAAGCAACATTGTGGTAGGTGTTATTGGTAAGCCGTATTGAGCATGAGCTTTGCTTCTTCACTTCAACTACAGAAAACATTATCACAAGCCATAAGCTTAAAGTCCAATCAAACCAAGCCAGCTATTACATGTATAATTTACACTTTCACATAAACAATTCCCAGATAGCATCCAAGGCCACGCTTAAATTCTTTTAATTAAAAAAAGAAAACCCCAAAATGATTATTTCCTTGTTTCCAGTCCTGTAAAATAAAATCCTGCAGAGATGGTTTTTATATCTTCGAAAGCATCGGAGGTAAACCTTTTTCTCCAGCGAAGAGCAAAATTCACAACAGAGAAGGTAATAAATAAAGATGCAATTACAAATTCATAAACCATTTTATTATCCTTCACCAACTTTATTCTCATTCACCAAAGAAAGCATAAAATATCTTTAACAGTCAACAAGAAAAGAAACTCAAATATGAATATAAGTATAAAACCATACATCACTGTTCCAAGAATAAGAAATAATAGAAATGGGGCCATGTATGTATTAATAGTATTAATGATTATTACTCACAAATAAATTTGAGTTCCTTGGGCAGGATTTCCAAAAGCTGTGTCATGATTTCTTCCTTTACTTTTTATTTCCTATCAAAATCGAAAAGTAAACCTCATAGGATCCAAAGCTCTGTGACTCCTCTTTCTCTGCATTATAACCAAAGAAAAAGTAAGTAATCATACAGATCAAACCCAACCCACATGCCAAAAGTCCCCAATCTATACACCTACACTATTATTTAAATATAATATGTAGTTTTTTTATGCTCAATATCCATTTTCTGATTTATTTTCATATGATCAAATAAAAATTAAAAATAAATAAATAAATTATAGCAGTGTCATATAATCATGGCATGAACCACCCCTGTTTTAATCAAATACTAAACAACTAAATAAATCAACGGATCATTCAATCCCCAATTTAAAGACAAAACAAAAGTAAATAGCAATAAATTTTAAAAAAAAATCACAAAAATCTCAGTCAGTAAAATCAGTACCGATTCCAATAGACTCTATTGTTTTCCCTTTTTTTAATTATTAACGCAGATCGCAATCAAAATCATTACACACACAGGGTTGACTCGGATTGAAATCGACTCGAGTCGTAGATGACTCGGTTTGAACTTAACTCAGAAACACGACAGCGTATTGAATCGGAGAGACGTACAGTGTAGAAACGGAGAGCTGAAACTGAAAACTGAGCCCAAATCAACTACTGAGAAAATCAAAGCGAGTCAAGAGGAACGACACCGTTTAAATTCTCTAAATAGCGTGTAACAGCAACAACAACAAAAAAAAAAAGATAAAACCGAAACGTGTTCTTCTCCGATGGAGTGAAAACAAACAGACTCGAGGACACTCACAAACTGAAACGAGTCAAAACGACACTGGACACAGCATAAAACGAGAGAGGGAGGGAGGGAAGGTGGAAAAGGAGGGGTGAGGTGAAAGTGAATTTATAAGAAAGAGAGAGGGGAGGGATGGGAAAGAGAGTTATTGAATTGCGTGTCTGTAACGTTTATTTATTTATTTTTAATTTGATTTGATTTTTATTTCGTTGTGATAATGATTTTTCAAGAAAAAAACAGAGAAATTTCCACACCTTCTTCGCAGAGAGAGAGAGAGAGAGATGAACCCTAGAAATTCTTTTGAGATAGAGGGAGAGAGGGAAAGGAGTGTGTATTTGGTTTGGTGATCTCAAATGGAGTAGAGTAGAGTAGAGAAGAGAAGAGTTCTGCTGCTGCTGCTGCTGCTGTTGTTGTGTTGCAGATTATTAATATTGGGAGTGAAAGCTAAGTTTTTGTGTTGGGAAGGAACAGGGAGAGAGAGAGAGAGAGAGTTGGTGGTGGAGTTAGTTGTGTTGAAGTAGTATAACCGTCTCTGTGCTGCAGATACGTAGGTACATGTAGGCGGAGGAGGAGGAGGTGGAGGAGGAGGAGGAGGAGTAGGGGGTCATTGGGTTGGGTTGGTGGGTTTGGCGCTGATAGACTGATAGCGATTGTACCGGCCGTTTCCTTTTTCCTTTTTCCTTTTTCTTTTTTAAGCCATGGGAATGGCTGGTGCAGGTCAGGGAGTTTGTGTTCGCATGTTCAAATTTAAATTATTTTTTTGGCCGGTTTTTTTTTCTTTTTTATAATTTTTTATTTTATTTATTCATGTATAAAAAAAATTAAAAAAAAAAATTATTTCCTTGTCTGCTTGTCTTTCTTTATTTTATGTATAAATGTTTTTTATAAAAAATATAAGATTTAATTTGGTTACTAACATGTCAATAATGGAATGGTGAAATTAGTTTTTATTAGATGATAATGACCGAATCGTGAAAGCTATAACAAGTCATTAATTTTTGTTTCTTTTCTAAAATACATACATATCTCTCTTCTTTTTTTAAACACAAATCTTCTCGTGAATGTAATCTAATTAATAATGATCTTCGCGATTTTATCATTACTAATGATACTAGCTATTGGAGTGATTCCTTTAATTGAATTCCTAATCATCCAAATTATACATGGTTGTGTTTGGGAACGCAAATCAATTGTATTTCTAATAAATTCAATTTTATTTGGTGAAAAATTAATTTGTTTTGTATGTTTTGAATTGTTTTAATGCGTTGATTTTAAAAATAATTTTTTAAAAAATAAATAAATATCATTTTAATATATTTCAACATAAAAAGTACTTTAAAAATCAACTACAATTATATTTTTAAATACGATCAAGGGCATGTAACATTTCTTGAGAAAGTAATCTATTTGAATACCATATTTATCATGTCCACCATGAAGTTGCTTGCTTTCCATTCACCGAACCTTTCTTCTAGCAAGTCTTTTGCATTTGAAATTGTGTTTGTGTGTTGTAAAAGTGTATTTAGTTTTTTAAAAAACATAAAATTAAATTTTTTAGTGTTTTTTAATGTTTTCGATGTATAAATATCTTAAATTATATATATATATATATATATATATATATAAATGAAAAATATTTTTTAAAAGCATTCTATATTATAATATCAACGAAAAAAATATTCCTTCTGAAGTAACTCCAAAAATGAAATGGATTTTCATCTTTTGTACTCTTTGTATATATTCCTTTATGGAATCCACCCACCATTCGAGCCTTGTTGATATGTTTTTGTCACAAAACGTATCCACTCCATGATAATTGCTTGCTTTCCATCTCCATGCAGCGAATACGAACTTTAAAATTAAAATCCTGAGCTAGCGTCTGCCCCACTGAGTTCAATATTCTTGATGAACTCTGGAACTCGGTATCCCGCTAAGGATTTTAACGATGCTTCTAATCTTCTCTCCTTTATGCAGGTTTTCTTTATAATCATGGCAAAGTCAATCTCCTTTTCTTTTCACGTAGTGATGGTGCCCTGCTTTCTTCCTCTAAAGTTGCTCTTGGGAGAGACATTTGCTGCATCAAAAGAATTTATTAAATTGTTCTACATACATCAGAGACAGTGTGAGATGTGTTCTTGATATGTTCAAGTAAGAAAACTAAATCTTAATTGATGTTCAAACTAAATTAAGGATATTTCTTGCTTTCAAATAAGAAAAAAATATAATTTGTCGTGTAAGGTTTAAAAACAATTAAGTAGTTGTATTGCTATAAGGATTTGTCACACTCGGTTGTGTTTGGGAATACCAAATCGTATTTTTAAAAATTTTAATTTTTTTTTATTTAAAATAATTTTTTTTATATTATTTTGATATGTTGATGTTAAAAATATATTTTAAAAAATAAAAAAATAATTTTATTTTGATTTATTTACAAGTAAAAAATATTTTAAACTATTACGGTTATTACAATCTCAAACAGACCTAAAGCATAAAAAAAACTTAGCATAAAATCAATCTAAATCTATTAATTTTATTCAAAATCATTTTGTAACGATTTTTGTTTTAAAATTCTTTAATTTTGAACTAATAACTGGATTTATTCAAGTTAATCGCAATCGCGGGAAGTCAATTATTGAGTCACTTCAATATTTTTGAGATTCTTATTTCAATCCTCATCATCAATTTTTATTCTTCTACCGGAATATTAAGAAGTGGTGAACTACACAGTGAAAAAACCTTTATGGTCCCTAAACGCAATCTCCCTTTCTTCAAGATTTTTATTAAATAAAAGTCTCTGAAGCTCTAAATTGGTAAACAAATTAGATACCTTTAATTTTATTCGAAAGGTCAAAAGCAAAAGAAAGAGAGGGAAGGGGAATTACTCTGTAGCATAGTTTTCAGGTTTGGTTTAGTGGCTGACCCGGTAAGGCCCAGGTTTTAAGTTTTGACTGGGTTATCGGGTTGTCCGGATCAATTTTTTTTTTTAAATTAAAATGTCATTGTTTTGTAAAAAAAAAAAATCAATAAATTTACAATTAAATTTTACTAGGTCAATCGAGTCAACCAGATCATACCAGGTTTTTTTTTCCATTATTTTTTTTAATTTGACCTGATTTCAACCCTGAATCAATCAAGTCTTAAATCAATATGCCACTCAGGCCTACGATATGTAATCTTTTACTCCACATTGATTGATTCAAAATTAGAGAATCTTTAATTCTTAACAAAGAACGTGCGTGCAACCATTTCTTCTTATTATTATTATAATTATTATTATATATGAGAGAGAGAGAGAGAGAGGCATTCATTAACATAAGGTTTCACGTGAGGGGAAGAGGTGATTGCAGTCACAGTTTGTACTTGTAATCTCTCCTTCGTGGATGTATCCAGCGGCTTATTATTATTTTTTAAAATATTTTTTTATGTAAAAAAATTATTAATATTAATATTTTTATTTTTTAAAAACTATTTTTTATATTAATACATTAAAATAATTTAAAAATATTAATTTAAAATAAATATAAAAAAAATTAATTTTTTTAAAAAATATTTTTAAAACACAACAACAAACAAATATAGAAATTTAAAGATATTATTTGATCTTTTTATTATCAATCTTGTTTGACTTTAATTTTTTTGGGTGTGCATTTGACTTAATGGTGTATTTTTTTAAGAAATATATATTAAAATATTTTTTTTAGATTTTTTTTTATTTTTTAATATTAACACATTAAAAAATATTAAAAATTTTAATTTAATGTTTTTTCTCAAACTAAATATATTTTTAAAACGCATTGAAATGCAGTTGCAAACATAAAAATAAACCGCGCAACTAGTAAATAATTTACAAATGAAATTACAAAAGTGGTTAAATATGGAAATGACTAATCTCTTGTTGGGACCAAATCTATAGTTAATTAGAATTGAATTTATGAGATAAATTGTTTTTGTAGTGAACTATACAAATTTAAATTTAATAAAATTGAATTGTGGATCTAAATTGTACCCCTTAACCAATGACGTCAATCTCTTTTTTTGTAATTTGAAAAATTATTCCTTGCATTAACCTTTTGAATGTAGATTTCCTGTCTTTTATACGCGTCCACATAACTCCATTTGAAGCAGACATCCAATAAAGTTCCACATAATTTCTGTCATAGTCAATTTTCATTAAAAAAAAAATTAAAATAAGATATTTTAAACATACACAACAAAGTTATCAAAATAATATTAGAAATGAAAAGTAAACGTTAAGTTATCAAAAGTTATTTATTTCTTAAATGGCAGGATCCATGAGGTGTATGTGTATTTGATGATACTGCAATAGATTTTATAATTATGATTTTAAAAAATAAATTTTTAAAAATTATTTTTAGTTATGGTTTTAAGAAAAAGATATATTTTTTGTTAAAATTTTTGTGATAAAACATAGATCTTCATGATAAAAAAAATATATGTTATTTTAAAAAAACAAAACTAAAATTTAAAATGTAATTATATATATATAATCAGTAAAAAAACAGAAACTATTTAATTAATCAGATTTTTTTTGTTATAAAAAAAAAAGAGCCATCACGATATCAAATGTTCTTGAAATCTCTCTCGTACAGATATAATATTATATACAATGCTACATGGTGACAGGATTTATTAATTGACTTTAGTAAGGAATTCGATTTTTTAGTCAACTCAAGGAACCAAATTTAATTTTAGGATGCAAATGTCTCCTACATTAATGTTTACACATTGCGTGTGTATGTGTGTGGACTGTACGTGTATTTATTAGGTCTGGAATGTGAAAAATAAGGTGGAATTCTATCCTCGAAAACATAACAAGAAAAAAGAGAAATTACTAAACTCGATTCAGTTAGATAGTCATCTCGATAACATAATAGTTTGAAGTCGAAATCAAGTTTTATTTTGAATATTTATCAGTTAAATTTGAATGATCTGATGGATTGACTCTAATAAATAAGAATTAGGTGAAATAATTACAATAATTAAAGAATAAATAAAAATAATTGACTCACTCAATAATATAGCAATCCATGTCTTAAAATGAGAAGGTATTTAAAAGCAATGGTTATTTTTCAAAGTATTTTTTGTTTGTAAATGTATTAAAATAATATATTTTTTATTTTTTAAAGATTATTTTTTATATTAAAACATAAAAATACAATATTTTTAAATAAAGAAAAAAATCAATATTTTGAATTTGTTAGTAGTTGAGCGATTGCTTTTACAGTTAAGGGATTCTATCGCACTCCTTCTGATTGTCAAATCAATGGCAACTAAAGTGTTAATAATTCTATAGAAATGTATATAAAGGTCCAAATCCAACGGTTAAACATGGCTAGATAACTGTGTGGGAAATGGAAGCCTGAAAGTGAAATAAAACCAACTGGGTAGTTGGGAACTTGAGAGGAGGCATCGAGAATTTAAGAACTGGGCCATGTTCTTATCAAAGAAGATCAAACTTCACGAAAACTCCTTCTCGAGCCTTCTTCAACCGCCGGTCCGATCTGGACCACTGTCTTCCACACAGGTGGTTGGCAAGCTGCACGGTGGCAATGGACGAAGGCATGCATGGAGACAATGTACCACTCGATCTGTGATCCTGTTTGGATGCAATACAAACTGAGAATCATGATAGAGAGAGCTCATCATTTATGGTAAATCACAGGGGTGAGCAAAAAAACCGAAAAACCGAAAAAACCGAAAAAAAAATAACCGAAAAAAAAAACCGATTAAACCGATTAAAATTTTGAAAAACCCGACCGGTTCGGTTCGGTACCGGTTTTAGGCTTATAAAACCAAAAAAACCGAACCGAACCGAACCGAAAAAATAACCGGAAAAAAACCGAGCCAAACCGAAAAAAAACCGAGCCAAAACCGGAAAAAACCGAGCCAAAACCGGAAAAACCGAGCCAAAACCGGAAAAAAATGAGACAAAACTGAAAAACCGAGCCGAATCGGAAAAAACCGAGCCAAGCCGGTTTTTCCCCTAAAAAAACCGAACCGAACCGAACCGAAACCGGCCGGTTCGAACCGGTTTCGGTTCGGTTTTCTCAAAAAAAAAAAAAATCAGTTTGGTTATTTTTTTTGATAAAAACCGAACCGAACCGGTTTTGCTCACCCCTAGTAAATCATATGCTTCCAACGAGATGAATATCAACTCATAGGAGATCCGTACAAGATTTGCAAATAAACATTGTCTTCTTAGTTGTAGTGGTTGCCATAGTTAGAGTGTATTTGGTAGTATAGTAGTGGTTGCTTTTCAAATAGTTTTTTGTGCTGAAATGCATGTCAATGATGTTTTTTTATTTTTAAAAAATTATTTTTAACATCAGCACATCAAAACGATCCAAAAAGTACAAACCGAACTCAATTTTAGCAAAAAAAAAATTTTTTTTTTACAAAACACCGTTTGGAACGCAATGCCAAACGGTGTCTTATAAAATATAATCTAGTTTGTTTGTTTGAGAATGTGGTTGTAATTGTTTTTTAAAATATTTTTTTGTGTTGGAATGCTTTAAAATAATATATATATATTTTTTATTTTTTTTTAAATTATTTTTGAGATTATGGCATCAAAATGATCCAAAACATACAAAAAAAATAATAGTTTTTGAATTTTTAAGAAACACGATTTGCACAGCTTTTTCGAATAGTGCTCTAATCTCTAAACTAGTTCAAGACTTGAGTAGCAGGTTGAATAAATTGACTCAAATCTTGAACTTTTTTAAAAAATATCAAAGTTAGCGTAGTCTAAAATATTATCGCAATGAAATAAAAACTCAATGCTTGTATGGTTTTCTATAGTTTATATGAAATTCAACATGATCTAGTTAGATCAATTAGGTGATCTTGCAACACAGAACATTATCTAAATTGGGTTTCACTTCAAATTGTCTTGGACATCGGACATCGACCTTGTTAAATTGAAGTGCTCGGTGAGTTGATTCATAACCTAATTAACTCGAACAAATTAGAATGAAGTTTATTTGAGATTAGCTCCAAAAAAAGTTAAAAATTAAAATAACGTTATTTTAAATAAAATAATTGATTTAAACTGAACTCGCGATCTAATGACTAAGCTCTAAATCTGTTCAGGTCTCAAATAAAATTTAGCAACTATAGTTAGAAGGAGATGAGTTTAAGGGTACATTTGTGTTGCATAAAATATTTTACAAGAAAATGTTTTATAGATTTTTTCTTAAAAAACATATATACTTGTTTTTTGTAAAATATTTTATTTGAAAACTAGTCAATTAAAATTATTTTATAATCAACCTTTAAACTTAATTTATTTACTTTAACTTATGAAATTTTTATAAAATATTTTATGAATGATAATCTATTTATAATATCATCAAATTATTTAAATCACTATAACTATAATCATTTTTCTATTACAACAAACATCTCATCACCACCAATATTTACAGTATCATAAAATACTTTACGCAAAACAAATACAAATGAAACCTAATCCTATGGAGTAATATTTTTCTTCTTCTTTCTATGGGCAGCAACAGAATGATATATTCAAAGAAAACATGAGGCCTGCTCCTATTTAGGGCCCAACTTGTCCAAACGCTGACGGACTATATAATCAATCCAAGGTTGGCTCTAACTTGTCTAAACAAATGGGCTTTACTCATGCAATGGAGCCCATATTAGAATATGGGCTTGGGATCAGTTAAGAGTCTAAATTTACTTGCGTTAGCATTTAAAATCAAGTGTTCATTAGATTTCCTAAAAGAAATTCAAATGTTGCAAAATCAGTCCAAATCTTTTACGTCTCCATCACCACCGTCCCATTACGCCCGATTTTATTGACACGTGAAACACTGGAATGCCATGAGGCAAAAAGTCAAGATGGAAATATATATATATATATATATATATATATATATATAAACTCATTTCAAGAGAGATTTTCACCTTGTATTATTTAAAAATATATTAAATAATTTTTAATATTTATATATCAAAATACTAAAAAATGAATTTTATATTTTTAAAAATAAACAAACTTTTTAAATCATATAAAAGCATAAGTTATAGAACTCTCAAATGTCTTCTCAACCATTATTTGAAGTAAGACTAGATTTATGTGATGGCAAGTCTTAAAAAATAATAAATTTATTTTACTATCCCAGTTAAAAAAAAAACTAAATTGATTAGAAAAAAACAAATTCAATCAAACCAAAAATAAATTAAAAAAGGAAAGAAAGAAAGCAACAGAATATCCCATCTGTAAATTACAGAAAAAGACATTGGAGTATTAATGCACACGTGTAAAGTCCATTGCTTACTTGGCAACTGCCCCAACCTAGATTTCTCCGTCTTGTCCAACTTCACTAATCCCTATGTATACAAATCCAACGGCTATTAGAATCTGACTCCACCTGGCTTGGGTCACCAAACTGCTAGCTACTGCCCTTTCCTACAGCCAATAAGAACTTCCCTTCTCTAAACCCAACTCTTCCTTTAGCATACCCAAAAAAAAATAAAAGGACCAATTATTTTTAGACCTTATAGATTGTATGACATTTCACTTTAGTCCATATAATCTAAAGTTTCTCTCTACCATGACATTTCTACTATCATTGAATGTGGCCTTTGTTGTTAATTACTTTCAAAAGGTCAATTTGTCACACCCTTTTATTTATTTAATTTTTTTTCTCCAATTTCCTCCTAAAAAATGCCACTGCTCATCAAATCTACTAGAAAATGCATAAAGTTTAACAATATTCTTATGAGATAATTCAAGAATTTTACACACCATTAGATCCTGTGTGCTTAGTGTTCATTTGTGATTTTTATTTAAAAAAAAAATAGATTGGTAATTGATAAAATTCTAAAATTTTACTTTAGAACAATTTGAAAGGAGACAAAAACAAAATATTATATAAAAAAAATACATAACTTAAGTAAACTAATGTGTATAAAGTATAAACTCAAAGATTAATTGTAATTATGTTTAAAGGCTATATTTGTTCATGATTTTTTTAGGTTTAGTGCTTTGGAATTTTCCACATAAATTAATAAAAAAATATTTAAATATTGAAAAATAAGTTTAATATACAAACTATTATTGTATAAAATGAAAAAAAAAAATTAAAAAGATTCCGGAGAAGGCCTAAAATAAAAATTCAACTCTAGCAATGGTAGTAAATCATTATCGTTTCAATAGCGTAGCATGTGTGTGTATTTGGAAACATCATATTTGATAATAGAAAACTGAAACTATAAGGACCAAAATAAATAAATTTGAATCAATAGGGGTCAATGTATAGTTTGCAATAAACAAAATCACACACATCCTTCACAATATCGAAATTCGACCACCTATAAATCACTATCAATTGTATTTCAAATTCACTCTCTTAGTTTTCTCCGTCTCTCTCTCACACACGCGCACTACCCAAAGGCTTAGGCTTTCTTCCTCTCTAGAGACTCTCTAATGGCAGCCTCCACAGGTTCTTTGATCTCCATGCAGTCTCGGCCTGGAATGGTATGAAGCTCACTTGTATAATGTCTTTTCGCATTATGGGCACATGGATTTTTTCTTTCTTTCTTTTTTGTTTGGTTTTTAGATCTGTTGCTAAATTCAAGCTCTTGATTTGATCTTGAAAGTTTTTCATTTGATATTTACCTTGCATGTGACTAGATATCTTTAGCTAATGATAAGAATTCTTTTTCTTTGTTCTTAGTGTAGTTTGAGTGTTTTCGCTGTATTGTTTTCATAAATATCGTGATCAATTTGTAGTCCAGTGAAATGTTAATTTGGATCCAAAGTTTGGATCTTTTTCAACTGGAGTGACATGCATTTTGAAATATAGTTGTTAATTGCGATGTCCTTGTGAGATTAATAGTGGGTATGGCATCTCTTGTCATCTTTAAGTGGGCTATATAGTGACACACTGCAATTGCTTTGTACATGAAGCAGAAATCTCTTGATGGGTGTGAGTGATAGTTGTTCTTTGTTCATAGGATTTTTTTGGCTGTTGCTTTATGCCCCTTTCTTGTTTATGCTACTGGTTATTGGCTAAAGCTTGTGCTTGGATCCTTGTTAAACAGGCTGCATCCAGGATCTCCGGTTTGAAGCCAGTTTCACTTTCAAATCAAGGAAGAAACACCCTGTCTTTTGGGTTGCGGTCTGTGCCAGCTCGCCGCCTTCGGGTTTCATGCGCTGTATGTTTCTTGTTTTGAGACTGCCTTAACATCTAATGGTTTTCGCCTGTACTGTCTTGTTTAGGGGAAATGATCCGTTACATTTATTCTAGAAAATCAAACTTGATTGAAATGTTGTTGCAATGATTGGATGTTCTTCATTGTTTCTTTTGCCCTTTAATTTTTCTTGGCTGTTTGATATATTTTGATTTTGGAAATATGCTATAAACCTAGTAAAGGCGAACATATTGGCTAAGTGTTTTTTTTTATTATTCTTTATAGGTAAGGGTTTTATTTAGCATCCATTTCATGTAGATTGGAGAGGTGCTGAATTGCCTAAAGCTAGATGCTTGATTAAAACAAGAATGCACCATTTATTTTCCTGCTCCTTGGATAAAACACGAGTTGTCTTGAAAGAAATGCTATGTGTATATGTGATGTTTACCTATGTTATTCATCCACATAACTTTGGAAAATAATACGGTATACTCCGATTTCTATAACCTTGTGAGGTCTGCTGCAAATAACTTTTACAAGGCCTGTGATGTGGTTTGTCAATCTGATGGTCAAATGTGTGATTGTTTCCAAATGTGCTAGTTGAATTTCTTCCCTTGTATTCATCGATTATTTATCCTTTAATGTTCTTTAGCAGGCCAAACCAGAAACAATTGATAAGGTGTGTGAAATAGTGAAGAAACAGTTGGCATTATCAGATGAGATTTCTGTTACTGGGGAATCAAAGTTTTCAACACTTGGAGCAGATTCTCTTGACACGGTATCTTACAAATACATCTGAATGTTTTCTTTTGAAATATTTCAAGTACAATATTTACCTAAAGGTTCTTGTTTGTCTCGCCCATTCAACTATTGCTTAATTAGTAGATATTTTGTTTCCTAAAAGATCAAAGTATGAATGGAAATTAGTTCTAAGTTTAAGTTGTTTATCCTGTTTCCCTTGTCACTGGCTACGCGGGCTTGATTTTTTAATGGAATGGAGGGAGACATTCAGGTGATGGGTATGGATGAAAATGAGACATTTGTTTGTTCAATAACTTGAGAAGTGAAAGGAGCAGTTCTGTTTGTATGCCTTCCTGACTTGTTTTTTGAGTTCAAAATGCTGTCTCCATCTTTATTCTGTATTGGGGATTTCCTTAGTAAGGAAATAACCTGAAAATATCATCTTAGTGTTTAAGTAGTTGTTTTTAGCATATGGTGATTTGTAATCACTTGCCACTTCTTTCAGGTTGAGATTGTGATGGGACTTGAGGAGGCATTTGGTATCAGCGTCGAAGAGGAGAGTGCCCAAAGCATCGCAACAGTTCAGGATGCTGCTGATCTTATTGAGAAGCTCGTTGAGAAGAAAGATTAGAAGAATCACAATCCGACCTGGAGATCATTTTTAGCCTGCACGCATGTTTCTTGTTAGTCTATTATAGATGGAATGCTTGGCAACCTTGTTGTGAACCCATTATGTTTTGTTGGTTTCGTCTAGAAAAACTCATAAAGTTGTGAACTTGTGTTTTTATACACTTCGCATTTCTTGCTTAACGCGTCAAGTTTTTTACATGATATATTTTACATCCCATTGTTTTCCTCTCCTTTTCCTGATTCATTTTCCTTTGGCGGGTGAATGTGTTGCGGAACCAACGGTGGTTATTTATAGAGATGGTAACTAAAAAGTCGTTTAAACTAAAAAAATCAAAAAAATATTTTAAAAACCTGAATTATAAAAAAAATCGATTAAACATATTAGAAAATCTTTTAAAAAATTCAGTTTGGTTTGGTTTTGATTTTCGGTTTTCAATGGCTAAAATCAAACTAACTGGATTGATCTAAATCGGTTTAAAAATTACTAAAAAACCAGGGTAGTATAAATGAAACGAATTGCATTCTAACCCTGCCAATTAGCAACAAGCTGCTCGTCTCCACAATCACAGTCCCGTTCTCAATCTTTAAATCTAAATCAATATCCTCGTCTTTCAATCTCTCTTCTCTAAATCAAAGCTGCTCCTCCAAGCCCTCTGCCTCTTGGTTCTCTCAATCTCTCAGTCTGTCGGACTCAGGTTTACTAGTCCTCTTTCTTCATCTTTTTTTACTGGTCTTCTCTTTTCATCCTTTTGTAAGGAGTGCTAAGGTGGCCTGAGAAACATTAAGTTATGTGTGCAATGTACCGTACATCATCATAAAAACTTGAACCGTTGAGTGACCATGGTTTTTTTTCCATCAAACTCCTGCTGACTTCCTAGCCGCCTTTCTCTTGTTAGTTCCTTTTACACTTTTTAATCGGCCTTTCTTTTCTTTAATTTATTTGTTTTACTATATTATTTCTGGGATGACCATTGATTTGTAGTTGCATCTGGAAGAGAAACAAAAGCTGGTAAAACTGCCCCCATTGTTGAACCCTTCTCTCTTTGTAGAAGCACATTTATTTATTGGTTTTTTCAGGTTTTAAATTTTAAATAACCGAACTGAAAATAATTAATTTAAACTGTTTTCAATTTGGTTTTAGTTTGAAATCCTAGAAAAAAAAATCAAGTTGATTGCTTGTTTTAGTAAAAACCAAATCGAAACTGAAAATACTCACCCCAAGTTATTTCCATGGATGCTTATTGGCAGGAGGCCTATATTTGCTTTCCAAGATTCCGGCCATAGCAAGTGCACTCTGGTGCTTTAACCAACCTGACAGTGAAAATCCAATTTATACAGAGCCTTTAAGTAATCAAGGTTTGAAAATAATCTGAAAACCGACCGTCAGAGACCAGCGGGGGCGAAAGCCTGAACGGTCTAAAGAGGACACAGGAAAAATCATCATCTTCCCATACTAGCCACTCTAAACGTTAACCAACATCTTGTACTACCCAAGGCATAAGAGCCCTTCATTATCTGCTAATTCTTATTATACAGAAATTAGTAGGTAAAAGATCCTTGAGGCATTATACACTGTTGATATCAAATACAGATAGTCAGATGCTAACATGTGCCCATTAGCATCCTGAATGGTTTCAAACCCTAAAGATCCCTTCTACTAAGGTGGCACATCAACCATGAAGGATCAAGTTGTGCAGAATTGATCAAATCTCTTACATTTCAGCATTTATGCCTTCCAGAAGCATGCTTCTATTTACATTGTCCATCATATTTACTTCCGGATGAAACAGTGGTAATTTTCAATCCCAGTCATCATCAAAGAAACCAGCATCTTTCATCTCTGAATAGTATACGCTCTCCAGTTGCAAATCTTCCTCCTACGGTCATCAAGGGAGCAACCACTAATTAATCACTGTTCTAGCATCTTACAACATCATGTTAAAAACAGAAGGACATAAATAATACAAACAAAACTTGGAAAATACCGAAATTGGACCGATGATTATGATTACCTGGAAAAAGTCTGCTAAAAAGGTTACATACAGAAGAGGAAGGTAAAAAGCATGGTAGCATACAATTGTTGTGCTGTACAACCTGCACAAGAAAAATTTAGCGAAAGGGAAAATAAAGCACTTAGAGAACAAACTCCACACAGTTACAGAAAGGTTTAAATGGAATAGTGTGATAAGGAGATTGGTACATAATTACCAGTAACCAAAACCAGTCCCATGTCCGGTAAGCGCAGAAGCAAACAGTGACAGTGCATTCAAGATGAACATAATGACAATGTACTTGTAGAATGCAGGTCTTGCTGTGATAAGGTAGACATAAAAGGTCAAATGAAAACAGCTCTGAAATTGACTAGAAATTAATTTTGCCAATATGCACGTTTTAGACTGACTTACCAGGTAATCTCTCCCTCCACCTGGAATGATACATGAACAGTATCAACCCATAAATAGCAGTCAGCACAAGCCTGTGGATTGCCCACAAGCTCCACTTCATGTGATGGGAATGCTCACTGCTATCAATGAACAAAGGAATCCCAAATCCAAAAAGGTAAAGAGCCTGTAAGGGGAAAAAAAGAAGAAGCAAAATGTAAGGCTCATTTACTAGAGGCAAAGGTTTTAACAGATTAAATATCAGCATCATTCATTCCCTTTCTATATAAGCAAAAAAGCTCAGACAAGTATATTTTGCAGGCATTTCAAACTTGAGATTGGTGTTGGGGTTTGCATTTGCTTGACCATTCTAAAATAGGGAACAAGAATTATCTGAATTCACTGTCAATGCAACACATTAAAATGAAGAATTAAACATCTCTTCCCTGACTGATGGTAGCATCCTTCGCAATGTCAGAAAAATGCCACTACTACCAGAACAGAAAGGTGTTTTCAGGAACAGAGAAATACCTTGAGGAGAAGATCCAAACCAACAATGAGGGACGAGAGACCAAAGGGCCGTGTCAAATCTTCCAATCCACCCACATAATTTCCTTGCAATAAAAAAGCAATCAAGCTTACTTCCAGAAACAGCATTCCTGATGTTGTAAACAATGATAGGATATTCCATGCTAATTCCTTTCCGGGAGTGCACTCCCATGCCTGAATCAACACAAGAAAAAGTAATGTGACTGTAGTTTCCAAAGGGCATGGCAGGAGACGCAAGAAGAAGCTCCAAGGATTAAAGCCTTATACTATCATAACAGATTTACACTATCTTCATTAACCTAATTGGTGACTATAAGTCTTAACAGATGTTTATCTGCAAATGGCAATGATGGAAAACTATCTAGGACAAAGATACTAGATGCAGCCAGACTAAAATATAGTTGCAACAGCCAACTAAATTCAGATTGCATCTTTCATTTTGTAACTGGTCATGATCACTTAAGCACACTCAACCTTACATTATGGTTCCAACCGTCAATGCACAAGAAGATAATGTCATCCAAAAGATTAGTCATTAACACTTGAAAAAGTTTAGCACTCAACAGTAAGGCCACTGTTGTGGTACCTGCAAACAGGTTATATCATCTTTCCATATAACATCCTTTTGAATCTATAACATTTTAAATTGGCATTTATGCTTCTCTAGTGAAGAGAAAGGGCAATGTACAATGGACATAGACATTCGCGTATTGACCCATGATAAAACAGTAAAGCTTATAACTTATAGAATGAAATCTAAATTCACCACTTTATGCATTTATGAACCATCCAAGATAAACCATATCAGGTAACGTTAAACATTTAACAATAGACATAAACCGTATAATCATTAAGATTATATGGTAATTACACATACCAGAACTCCAAAAAGATTCAAATGAGATACGATCAAACTGCCAGCAATCAATAAGGGAAGAAAAGCTAACCTACCACTTTGAATATCCCTAGATTCTGCCTAACTAACATCAACAATATGCACAAATGAATCAAAGTTAAAAAATTAACTACTTCCATTGATAGATGCGAAACTAAAAAATAAACTCACACGTGTAGAATCAAACACGTTCTAAGTTTCTTTTTTAATCTTAAGCTTATCCAAAATGGTATACAAACAATTTGATCACAAACCTAAAAACAGCAACAAATAACATTGGCCTTTCCACTAATTTGGAAAACCCACAAAGTAAAATGCCATTAAAAATCTAAAACAATGAAAAATATCAACACGAAATCCAGAAACACACAAACAAAATGATAATTCAACAGCAAACCCATAAAGTTGAGAACTCTTTTAGAGACCCAATGAAGATTCCAATAAAACAGTGAAATGGGTATCCAAAATCATAGCCAGAGATGCAATTAGCTTTCAAGAAACAAAAAATTAAATAATATAAAAAAACCCATTTGAATTTTAATTGAAGAAACCCACAAACCTGAAGGCAGGACCAAGCAAGATTAAGCAAGCTAAAAAGCCAGAGACAGCCATAATAAGCAATCATAATAGAAGATCTCCCATTTGATAGCTTCCTAAAGCTCTTTTCAGCTTTAAACGCCAGATAAAGTACAAAAGCAAGAGAAGCCAAGATCAAAATCGCATTATGCAAAAACCCATGACATTCAAAGAGCCAATCATAGACACTTGACCCAACAAAGGTCCCTTCATTGAGAATGGAATTAGGTTTTTGTGAGACGGGGATTTCTAACACAAGCCCCTTTCTATGGAGATTGGTCATTTTTTTTTTTTTAACAAATTTTCTTTATGGGGGGGGGGGGTAAAGAAAAGACCTAATCTTGAATTTTTGTGGAGAATTATGTTATTGGGTTCTGTGGGAGCTGAATTGTTGAAGTCTTTGGATAGTTCCTTTTTTTTTCCAGAGCGATTTGGCAGCAACATCGAGGTTTCATGTGAAAAAAATTTTAAAATATTATTTGTACTGTTTGTTTAATATATTAATATTAAAAATAATTTTTTTATTTTAATATATTTTTAAATAAAAAATACTTTAATAAACTAGCTATATAAAATTCTTACGAGAAGATGGGTAAGTTATACATTTAGCTTGATGAATTTAAAAATATTTTTCTTTAGTCACATTACACTGTCATGGGCTGACATGAAAAAAAAATGTTCATATGACATTAATATTTTTTAAAGATAGAAAAAATATAAGATTTAATGATTATTTGACATTATAATTGAAATTATGTCTGAGTGCATTTTAAGAGTATATATAGCTGGAAAAGGTATTAAATTGACTTTTTTGTGATTTTTGATAGTTTTAATGTTTTGGTATTGAAATAAAAATATATATAAAAAATTATTTTAATATATTTTAAAGTAAAAAATATTTTTAAAAAACAATAAAAACACAAAAGCTATTGCAATTTTGAATGAGCACTTAGATAATTGAAAAGGATTACATGTGCTATCAAAGTAGTAACTTGGAGAGTAAAAAAAAAACACAAAGTAAATATTCTATGTTTATATTTAATTAATTAATTTCATTTAAAAATAAATTTTTTTTGAAAAAACTAAATTTAACAAAGACCAACAAAATAATAACCCATGTTATTTTTAAAATGAATAAAACAAAAAACAGGTGAACCTCTTAAACCTTAAACCCGAGCTAATCACTCAGGCTTGTAATTTATTAAATCATAGGTGCAACAAAGAAGCTAAACATCAGACCAATTTAACGTTTAAAGATGTAATCAATTAACTTAATTTAATTTTAAAAAATAAAATTCTTTTTAAACAAGCTAGATTTAATAAAGACAAAAACAACAAGACAACTTGTGTTATTTTCAAAACGACTAAAAAATCTTATAAAAAGGAAAAAAAACAAAAAAAAATATTGAAGAATAAAATAGGAAAATGAGCTTAAAAAATAGAGAGAGAGAAAAAAAGAAGCAAACCTGAGTGAACTCGTAAACCTAGATTAATCTCTCAAATTTACAATTCATTAAATTATAGACTCGAGCTAAACCAATAAGCTAAACACCCAATCAATCAAATATTGAATTATAAAATTGTTAAAAAAAATTTCAATGTATAAAAGTAGCAATAAAAAACAAGGATAAAAAATAGGGAACAAATTCTAGGATAAAATCTAAAATAAAAACCATCTTAAATAAAAACAAATAGCAATTAAAAAATAAAGACTAAATCTTACCGATAAAAAAATTACCAGAGATAAAATTAAAAAATATTTTTATATTTATGAATTATTTAAAATAAAATAAATAATAATAAAGTAACATGAATCAAATTTTAAGAAAATATAATTAAAGGGTTGCTTTGAAACGTTGAAAAGTAAATACAAAAATGAAGGTGAATGAGGGGAAAAAAATCACACGCGCCAAACAAAAGACAATTAGATCACACATGCCACCTAGGCGTAAAGAGGCTACCAAGACACTTTGAGCTTGTTTGGCAGTGTGGTTGCGGTTGCTTTTCAAATAGTTTTTCGTGTCAAAATACATGCCAATGATATTTTTTGATTTTTTAAAAATCATTTTTAAGATCAGCACATCAAAATGATTTGAAAACACTAAAAACATATTAATTTGAAATTAATAAAAATATAAAAAAAATTTAAATTTTTTCAAAAACGCTTTTGAAACGCAGAAACAAACAGGCCATTTGATAGCTACCGTGGAAGCAGACTTTTGGCCACTAAACAACACTGCACGCGCCATCCAAAGCCCAAAACCATTATTCACGCGCCTAAAGCTTTTTTATTTAGTATTCTTCCTATTAAGAAAATGACCATATCATCCCTAATGGAATCAAATACCAAATTTAGAAGACTAAAGTTCCTTTAAAGTGAAGGGCAAGGTTTTTTTAATTCAAAGGGTAATAAAGTTATTTACCTTGTTTAAATTAACTAAAAGACGAAAAAAAATCTTGAATGCTAATTCCTTGTTTTTTTTAATTTTATTTTAGATAAGTTTTAATTAGTAATTTGGCTGTAAAAGAAAATTGATAAACCTCAATAAATTTGGCAATGGTCATTGGATTCTATGGAAATAACAATAATACCCCACAATTATAAAAACATTGTTCTAATTCATAGTAACATGTATCTTGGAATATAATATTTTACAAAAACTTTTTTTTGGAATGAGAGGCATAATTATAAAAATGTTGTTTCAAAGTAATAATATAATAATTTCACTACAACTTTTAGTTTTTTTTATACTATATTTTCCACTGCCAGCTTCATGGTGTGCGCGCATAATATATTCAATGTGACCATTGAAATTAAGTAATTATCAAAAGCTACAGCAAAAATAAAATAAAATTATTGGACTAATTATCGTTTTAGTTCTTAAAGATTTGTGGTATGTTCATATTTGTTCAGAAGTTTGGAAGAAAAAATAAAATATAAAAGTAAAGAAAAAAGATAAAAAGAAGTGGAGGAAGTAGATATTTTTCAAGGTTTCGTTAGTTTAGTGAAAGATAATTGTTTTGGAGTATAGTTTTGATTATTTTTTAAAGTATTTTTCTTATTAAAATATATCAAAATAATATATTTTATTTTTACAAAATTATTTTTAAAATCAGTGTATCAAAATGATCATATATATATATATAAATTAATTTTTAATAAAAAAATATTTTTTAAAAAAACACAATTCTGAAAAAATCATGTAGTAGCTTCTTTGACCCCCACATGATATAATTGATGTTAAAATAATAGAAGGGAATAAAATAAAATATTAATCATTTAAATGGACAATGAGTCCCAAGAAACGTGTAGAGGGCCCAGTAGTGTTATTATACAGTTGAATGCCTGAAAGTCCAAGCCATTCAAAATATAGGGACCAAAATAAACTCAATGATTTTGGTCAATGGTGGCTTGGTCGATTTGATTGATTTTCTTAACATAAAAAATGAACATAATTCTTCAACAAGCTAGTCAATGATCATCATTTTCTAAATCAATCAAGTTCATCTTCTTCTCTAATCAATCTGGTCAGTTCTACTCTCTCTTTATTTTCAAATGTAGAGTACAATGTGATCAAATTGCTTTCTTTTGAATTTTTGGCCTGCCAATGTAATAGTATTTTGTTTTAGATGGTATGGAACATAGGATGAAGCCAGTATATCCAAGGCAAAGGAGCAGAGAAGGAATGCAGAGGATACCATTGATGTCCCCACTGCGTCTGCACCATGCTCGCTCAGGTCAGCTGGGGCGGCTAACAATATGAAGAAAGCACAAACAAAGGCGGCGGCGCAGGCGCTTGCACGGTTGATGTCACACCAGACAGCTGATGACGACGACAATATTGAAGATGGTTATCTTTCTTATGATTATCAACTAAGCGGCATTGGAAGCACTGGGCCTGCTGGTGGAAGAAGAATGCAGCCTCGGTAGCCAAGGGTAATTCGAAGGTTTTTCATTTCTCGGATGGAATTATGCTTGCCAAGCAAGTGTTAGAAAATACAAAAATGAAGCATGACTTTTCGCTTACTTGAACTTGGCCTCAAATGGGAGGTATTTTTTTTTTTTTTTGAAATATTGAATGCTTGGATTTCAAGAATTTGAAGTTCTTGATAAAATTCTGCATGCGCAAGTTAGTATTAGGCAAGAACTGTGATCTTGAGAGGATAAGTTTTGCTGGGAGTAAGGGAGTGTAAATGTGGCAAGAGTATGGTAACCTTCTTGATCTGTACCTTAGAAGATTATGCAGTTGAGATATGGTACTTGTTAACTCTTTTTTAAGAATTTTAAAAATTTGGATTGGAAATTTTAAGAATTTGGCTGCTTGATTTGATTTGTTAATTGTTTGGCTCTGCGGTCCAACCTGTTTTTGTCAAATTTCAAATTTTTTTTTTTACTAAAATTGAGTGCGATTTATACTTTTTAAATCGTTTTGATGTGTTGATATCAAAAATAATTTTTAAAAAATAAAAAAAATATTATTGGTATGCTTTTCGGTACGAAAAGTTATTTGAAAAGCAATCGTTATCACATTTCCAAATACCCTTTTAAATTGAAAGAGTTTCAAAGATGGCTTCAAATGTTGAAATGCTTATGACAAAACTCATTTGATGCAGAAATCGTTAGTTGATTTATGCAAAAATCTTTTTGGTTTTCGTGTCCAGTTGGACAAACATGTGATGTTTAGATGTATGAAATGATGATAGTAAAAAAAAAAAAAGAGCGAATTCTCATCAATTTCATACTTCCAATTTATGTTCGTTAGTCCTCCACCCTTCTGAACTGGTTTAAGGAAGAACTTATAAATCTCTTCATTTTTTTTTCAATTTCTCTTTTGGTATCCACATGCAAGCATGGCTTACACATTTATGGAGAAGAAGCGTTTACAATTCTGGATCGATCACAGCAGGCGGTCTTCCTCGTCACAGGATGCAATTGATGGTAATCCCTTCTCTTATCAAAAAATCATCCCAACACAGTAATTTATATTATTCTCTAACATATTTTTTCAGGTTGGAATCAAGGGGAGCAAGCAGAGGCCCAGGCCCCCTGACACATTTTAATTTTGTTTCATTACTGTGTAATGAAATACGAGAAGAAGTTATATATTTTATTTTAAAGAGGTGGGTCTTAACTTTACTTTTGATTTTCTTTGAATTTATTCTTAACTTACGTGAAAAAAAAAACAATATAAAAATATTATTTTATAAAATAAAAAATAAAGCACTTAATTTGTCCTAATATAAATCATGCAGCAATCAAAAATATAAATGAAAACACAAATCGCAAGTAAAATTTTTCTATAAAAAAATTAAAACAAAGTCACTAATTAATTTATCTTTCATCAAACAAAATAAGGTAACTTAAATTTAAAATCTATTTTTGTTTTGTTTGAAATGTTTGTTAATAATTTGATGAGGTTTTTTTTATATATATAATTCTACCATTTTTGCTCCCTTTTTTTTTCTCAAACTAGTTCTACCGATTATTTTTTGAATTCTTATTATAGTGATTTTTTTTTCTAATTAATTAGATATATTTTATTGGTTTATTTTGATTATGCTTGGATTTTTCATGTTTTGTTTTTAGCAGAGTCACCAAAATTATCAATTTTTTTTTACTATATATGTTTTGATTTTAGATTGAACCATGAATAAAATAAAAAGAATTGATTTTTTTTAAAGAAAAAAAAATATTGATAACTCACAACCTATTGAACAAGCTTTTTCAACGATGAAGATTGTTAAAACAAGACTTTATAATCAGATGGATGATGATTTTCTTGCAATTTATTTGATTGTCTATATAAAAAAAAAAGAAATTGCTGAAAGATTCACAATTGATATGATAATCGATGATTTCTATTTTATAAAAAAACAACGAGCACAATTAAAATAAATATGTAAGAATAATTTTTTATTATTTTTTTGCTTTATTTCAAAGTTTATCAAATATAAATAATGCTTCGCTTTAGTTAATGTTTCTTATATACTTTGTATGTTTATATTTGATAGGTATAAAGACCATCAACATTAAAGTGATAGATGCATTATAAAGATAAAATTAACTTCATTGCTTTGACTCAATTTGATATTACTCCAAACCTTTTACCTTATACAAAGGCCATTTTATGTTTGTAGTAAGTTATTTGAATAAAACTAAATTATGTAGGTTTTGTTTTACAACTCATATACAATAAATTAAAATAAATATTATATCTTGTTATATTAATTTTGGCCCCTCCTAACAAATAATTCTAGTTCCGTCCCTGCCTTCAAGTGAAAGCCTTTTGAGTTTGAAACTTACACAGACCCATATTATCTTATACTTGATTTCATTAAATAAATAGGAATGGTAAAATTCAAACTCGTAACCACTAAATTATCAAGGTTCTGATATCATGTCAAAGAACCATTCTGACCCAAGAACTTAAACTATTGGGTTGAAATGATTCTTTAACACCCCTATCAGATACACACACATAGCCACATGCACGCACACATTTACATGTTAAACCCAGTCATCTTCCTTCCCATGTTAATCAGCCTGCTACCTTTAATCTTGAACACAGAAATCTCTCTCTCGCAGTCTTCCCTCTGATTTATTTGGTTATGATTCGTTTCCATGCACAGTTTACCGAGGACTTATGGAGCTCAGGAAACTGGGCATTAGAACCAACCGTGGCAAGCCTCTCGGGAAGGGCTCGAGGTTGACTCCAGCTTTGCCATTCTTGAGTCCGACCTCTGCTGGAAATACTCATTGCAAGCTGGAAATCTCCTCTTCATGTTCATACCAGTTAGCTAAAAAAAGCTTTTTGATTCGTTTTGAGAGTTATGTCTCCAACTACCTTGTTGTTGGCTCCGTACTACCTCCATTTATGTAAAATTTTGAATAGCAACAAGACATAACTGTAAGTCTGTAACCAAGCAAATCGGTGGCCATTTAAAACGTAAGCATGCTTCAACTAGAGGAGTTTGGACAGTGGTTGGGGAAACTGGAAACTTGTTCTTTTTTAGCTAGCAGGGTTTACATCTCAGGTCAAGTCATCGTGATATGTCTTTGCTGCAATCGAAAGAAACATTTATAGATTGTTAAAATTATGATTTTAATCGTTTTTTTTGTGTTTTTAATTTAAAAATATATTGAAATAATATTTTTTTTTTAAATTTATTTTTAATATTGTTACATTTTATTTATGAAAACATAAAAAAATAAATTTAAAAAATTAATTTTTTTCTAAAAAATACTTTTAAAATTAGAAAATAAACTCTTAACTCATCTAAAAAACATAATAGAATGAAAATAATATTTAATAATGTGGTCCAAGATTTTTTTTTATATAAGTTAATTTTTAATTGAAAATACATTAAAATATGTTTTATAGATTTTTTTTATTTTTTATACTGATATATTAAAATCATTAAAAATTACTAAAAAAATATTAATTTAATATTTGTTTCAAGTAAATAATTTGAAAAATATTTTAAAAAAAGTATAAAAATAAACTCACTGATATTTAATAGACTGTTTGTTTTTTTGTTTTAAAAAAATCTTTGAAAAAATTAAAAAAAATTATTTTTTTGTTTTAAATTAATAGTTTTTGGTATTTTTAAATTATTTTAATGTGTAAATATTAAAAATAATTTTTTAAAAATTAAAAAAAAATATATTTAAATAAAAAATATTTTAAGAAATAATTGTTAACCCGAAAGCGTGTTCCTCTTTCAATTTCCTATGACAATTGATTTGTTTTGGTTTCATTCTAGGTAAGTAAGGGACACGGTACACACGAGCACATCAGCTGGTGGGTCCAGTGATCGAAATTGTCAGCCATTGGATATGATATCGCGGTGGTTGATATTATATTAAATGAATGTCATTATCAGCTCCATATAAAACAAATTACTTTCTATTTATCATATGATATGATATGATGATTAAACAAATAAACAAGTTAAAAAAAAAAGTGATCAATTAACCATAGATTCTCATCTAATCATTTAATTTCTTGGATAAATTTAAGTGAACTGTTTTTTATTGTAATTTTTTATGTTTTCAAATCATTTTGATATGTTAAATTTAAAAATATTTTTTTAAAAATAAAAAAATATTATTAATATATTTTTTTAAATAAATTTTTTTTAAAAAAACAACAATAACCATATTTCCATACATCATATTATTCTACAGCAACATTGCTACTAAGGTAGTTTTTGACACCGTTATACAGCCAGTAATTATTGACTAGCTATCATAGAAGAGGACTTGGTCTTGTATATTTTAGTTGTGTTTTTCTACAACAAATCAGAAGAAATCAATTACTAATTTGACAATAAATGCACGCAACCAAGAATTTTGACACCGTGTTCCTTTTCCCCAAATGTTGCAAATGTGTTTTTTTGGCGAAAAAAAATCATAAACTCAAAAACTGATACATACTATAGGATATTCTTTTAAAATATTAAAATGATAATATATTTAACAACATATAAATATTTTTATATATATTAAAACTATGACATATTGAATGATTTGAAAAAATCTGGATTGATCAAAAAACTTATAATTCTAATAATGAAACTGAAATAACACCTAAATTCTCATGTCCAATTACATGAAATCAACTATAATTATATAAATTTATATCTAATTTAACACAATTTAATCAAAATTCCTAATTTTAGCAACTTACCCAAAAACACAAATCATAATAGGTCACAATTTAACCTTATTTGCTTAAAATTCTGGCTAATTTAATATAATTCAATCAAATTTTATTTTTTAAAAAATATAATTTTCAAATTAAACTCTAATCTCAAGCAAACACAAATTAGACATAAATTAATTATGAAATACACGGTATTTTTTTGTGTGTGTTTTAAGGTTAGGGTGACGATTTTAATTGGATTTTCATAGAGATAGTTTTTATAATTACGATATTATAAGTTGTCGAGTTTTAGAATTGTAACATTCATATTTAACGATTTCAAAACATTATAACTTTAAATATGTTACGATTGTGAATAACAACACATATAAACAGTTTTATTTTGTAGAAAAAAAATAATATTTCATAAACTTTTTTAATTTAAAATGCTATTTAAAAAAAAAAACCCTTAAGGCGGGTAGTTAGAAAGAAGGGCCTGTTTGTTTTTGCGTTTTAAAAACGTTTTTGAAAAAATTTGAAATTTTTTTATTTTTTATTAACTTTAAATTAATATGTTTTTAATGTTTTCAAATCATTTTGATGTGCTGATGTCAAAAATAATTTTTTAAAAATCAAAAAATATTATTAACATGTATTTTGACACGAAAAATTATTTAAAAAACAACCACAACCACGTTGACAAACAAGCTGGAAGTGTTCTCGCCAGACTCTGATTTGTCTAGTAATGAATCACATTTTTTTATAGAAGCGGTCAGAAACATCTATCCACTCACTCTTCACTAGTTCACTCTCTAACACGACAAACAAGCATACTCTCTCTTTCTCTCTCTACTCTCGAAGGGGCGCTCTGAGGTAAAGCTTCAATCTTTCCATTTTCTCCTTTACCTTTTCTTTTGATCAAAATCGAGGGTCTTAGTTATTTTCTCATGATCGTTTGATCTTGATAAGAATCTTGTGTTGTTTTTTTTTAGTTTTATTATGCTTTGACTTCTTAAAGATTAGCCTTTTATGATTTGTCTGATGTGATAAAATCATATGGCTATTACGAAGTTGTTGGCTATTATGTGTTATTTTTATTCTTAAAGTGTCAAGTCTATACTCAGATTTGGTTTTTTTGGTTGTTTCTGCTTGTGGGTTGTGTGATCTTTTCACAGATCTTTCTTGAGTTTTGTTTTTTAATCAAGGTAAGCTACCCAGGTATTGTTAGACCTCAGTTTTAGTGTTTTCTTTAAGATATAACATTTACTTGATCTTGTTTAGAGCTTGTAGATAGAATAATCAAAGGGCACGAGAGAAAATAAAGCTGTGTAAATTAAGAGCCGGATCGGAAAATGGGTATTTTGTGTAAATTAGAGATGCTTAATGATACTGAAACTACACTGATTTCTTATGGGATCATCAAATATGTGCATTTATAGATTTATTTGATTAGCTTTGTGGGTCCTATAGCTTTAATTAGTTTGATTTATTTGTTATAATTTATATGTGCTTGTGCACTTATCTGAATTTTAGATTTTAAATTGGCTGTTTTGAGCGTGGTCCTTTCTGTGTGTCTGTGGGTGCAACGTGCCTTTTGTTTTTTCCTTCTCGTGTTATATTTGGTCAGGTGCTATTCTTGCGAGATGCAGTGTTTGTGTTGATGTTTTTAAGAATTTAGGTTATTGTAGATGTCCAGTTTTAACATTTACTCTTTTAGATCACATAGAACAATGGTGAAGGCTGTTGCTGTTCTGAATAGCAGTGAAGGTGTCAAAGGCACCATCAACTTTACCCAAGAAGGAGATGGTAAGTGAAAGCTCCAATCAATTGGTCCTGCAATTTGTTTTGCTCATTTTTCTGTGTAGTTTACGATAGCTGAGTCATTATTTTTTCAGGTCCAACTACTGTAACTGGAAGCCTCTGTGGTCTTAAGCCAGGCCTTCATGGCTTCCATGTTCATGCCCTTGGAGACACCACAAATGGCTGCATGTCAACCGGTACTGCCATATAGTTGGATTTTTTCCCAAAAATTCTCAAGTCTTCTTTTGTTTTGTCAACATTGTTTACTCACAGCTACTTGGTGTGTTCTGTTTGCAGGCCCGCATTTTAATCCTGTAGGCAAAGAGCATGGTGCCCCTGAGGATGAGAATCGTCATGCTGGTGATTTGGGAAATGTCACTGTTGGTGATGATGGTATGCATTACTGTCCATGTTGCTGTAAATAGTTTCTAAATTACCAGTATTGTTGTTTTTTAAAATGAGCTTCGCAACAATATTACTTTATTTTAGTTGGTTTCGTTTTCCTTATTATTTTTACAAAATTTTAAATGAGTTTCTTGACAAAATTTCGAGAAAGCTTTTTTAGATAGGATTTGCCTGTCACTTAAGCTGGTCACATACTTGTCAGGTTACTGATTTTTGTTTGTTCAGGCACCGCTACTGTCTCAATCATTGACAACCAGATTCCTCTTACTGGACCAAATTCCATCGTTGGAAGGGCTGTTGTTGTTCATGCAGATCCTGATGATCTTGGCAAGGGTAATTTATCAATATCTCCTTCAAGGACTATTCACTGATTTATGTCACTGTTTTTGTGCATACGGCCAAGTGTCTCAAAGCTAAAAAATCATTTTGTGTTTTTCATACACCAAAAAACAATGTTTTAGCATGCATTTTGGCTTTAATAACCAGTTTATTAAAGTCAAGAGAATATTGGTCAAAATTTCAAAAATATTTTTTTTTTCAATTTTTTTTGTATTTTTGGAAGTTTTTGACGAAAACCGGGTATTTTAATACCGGATTTGTATTTTTACAATATAAAATACAGACCGATATTAACCAAAATGGATAAAAGAAACCGTGCTGAAAAATTATAAAATTCTAAAAAAAAACAAATCTTAATAATAATTTTTTTAATGGGCCGGACCTGACCCATATCAGTGGCCTGGGCCAGACTCGGCCCAAAGGAAATTGGGTCGAAATCATCCCAAAATAAATTGGGGCCCGGTTTCTACAGGGCTGGGCTGGGATCCTAGCCCGAAACAAGCACGGACTGGTTACTATATGCACAGTAACCAGTGAATTAATTAGCAAGTACTGTGCATGTGCACAGTAATCAGGTTATTGTGCACACAGTAACCAGTGAATTAATTAGCTAGTTACTGTGCACATCACAATAACTAGCTAATTAATCTTCATTTGCTGCAGAACGTAAACGTTCTGCATGCAAATGAAGCTGAAGCGAAAAACGACAGGGAAAGGGAGAAAGTTACCTGGAACGGTGGTGATATTGGCAGCAGCTGATGCGGCAGGGGTGGTGCTGGCGGTTCGCGGTGGTCGACGGTGCTGCTGGGGAGTTGAGGGTGGCAGGGGCTGCAATACTTCTTCTTCTCCCCTGTTTCTTTTTCTCTTCTGCTCTTCCTCTTCTCTCTCTGTCTCTCGGTCTTTCTCCCTCTCTCGATCTTCTTTTTTTTTTTTTTTTTTTATCTCTTTTCCTTGTTTTTATAGGTAAGAAACAGGGGGGGAAGACGTGGCTGGGGCGACTACTGTGCTGCCGCCCCTCCACCATCCTTTCAACGGATAAAAAGTATGCAAGTGGGTATCCAATTGTGGGCGTCTTATTGAGCAAAAACCGGAAAGGAGGTTGGCGAAAAAGGGAGAAGAAAATCTTCTTCCCTTGCCTCGCGCGCCCAGGGGAAGAAGAAGACCCACAGTGCCGTCAAAACAGAACTGTTTCAGACTTTTTTTTTTGAGTGTTCTGGCATTTTTTCCACTGTTATATATATATATTTTTAATATTTTTTTGTATTTTATTATTTTTATGTGAGGACCCAAAAATGGGTTACAACAAATGTCCTTGAAGGAAATGGTGGATCTTGACAAAGAAATAGAGGTGAATAAGCCAGTAACAAAGAAAGAGTTAAATGAATTTCTAAAGTTGATAAAGCATAGTGATTATTGCATAGTGGATCAAGGACATGAGAGATATCCTTGCTGGAGTCTTTTTAAGTTGATCCACTATGCAATACTCACTATGTTTTATCAACTTTAGAAATTCATTTGACTCCTTCTCTGTTACTGGTTTATTCACTTCTATTTCTTTGTCAAGATCCACCATTTCCTTCAAGGACATTTGTTGTAACCCATTTTTAGGTCATCACATATATATATATATATATATAACAGTGGAAAAAATGCCAGAACACTCAAACAAAAACAAAAACAAAAAAAAAGAGAAGCCCGAAACAATGCTTTTTGACGGCACCATGGGTCTTCTTCTTCCCTTGGACGCGTGAGGTAGGGGAAGAAGAAGATTTTCTTCCCCCCTTTTCGCCAACCTCCTTTCCAATTTTTGCTCAATAAGACGCCCACAATTGGACATCCACTTGCATACTTTTTATCCGTTGAAAGGATGGTGGAGGGGCGGCAGCACAGTAGCCGCCCCAGCCACGTCTTCCCCCCCTGTTTTTTGCCTATAAAAACAAGGGAAGGGGATAAAAAAAAAAAGACACCAAGAGAGGGAGAAAGACCGAGAAAGAGAGAGAAGAGCATAAGAGAAAAAGAAACAGGGGAGAAAAAGAAGTATTGCAGCCGCTGCCACCCGCAGCTCACCAGCAGCACCGCGAACCGCCAGCGCCGCCGCCATCACCCCTGCTGCATCAGCTGCTGCCAGCATCACCACCGCTCCAGGTAACTTCCTCCCTGTCGTTTTTCGCTTCAGCTTCATTTGCATGCAGCTTCATTTACGTTATGCAGCAAATGAAGATTAATTAGCTAGTTACTGTGATGTGCACAGTAACTGGCTAATTAATTCATTGGTTACTGTGTGCATAGTAATCCGGTTACTGTACACACAATAACCAGTCCATACTTGTTTCGGGCTAGGATCCCAGCCCAGCCCTGTAGAAACCGGGTCCCAATTTATTTTGGGCTGATTTCGGTCCAATTTTCTTTGGGCCGAGTCTGGCCCATTAAAAAAATTATTATTAAGATTTGTTTTTTTTTTAGAATTTTACAATTTTCCAGCACGGTTTCTTTTATCCATTTTGGTTAATATCGGTCTGTATTTTATATTGTAAAAATACAAAACTGGTATTAAAATACCCGGTTTTCGTCAAAAACTTTCAAAAATACAAAAAAATTGAAAAAAAAAATGTTTTTGTGCATACGGCCAAGTGTCTCAAAGCTAAAAAATCATCTTGTGTTTTTCATACACCAAAAAACAATGTTTTAGCATGCATTTTAGCTTTAATAATCAGTTTATTAAAGTCAAGAGAATATTGGCCAAAATTTCAAAAATAACAAAAATTTTATTTTGTTTGTCTCTTAGTATCCAGGGTATGCCATTACACGTAATGCATATTCCGGATATTTAATTCTTTTTTTCGAACAATGGGGTATGAAATTACATGTAATGCGTATTCCGAACAATAAGAAACCACAACACGATCTTAGATTTTATTAGACATTAAAACAATATAGCCTACCTTAGGTAGGACGTGGTTGAGGTGCTAATACTTTCCTTTTACCCAACTAGTCTCCATACCCCATCTCTGAGACCAGTTAGGGTTCATAGTAACTAGAATACTAGGTGGCGACTTTCATCCAAATTTTCCACTGATAGGAGACAATAATTCCTTGGCTCTACATATTTGCCAGGAATAAATTCATATTCCATTTTTGTTTTCCTTGAGGGTGGACAATCGCCGCGCCGCCGCACACGTGCGACAACTGTTATATGTTCTCATTGATGAATGTTCTCATTGATGAATGATGAGTGGACCTGGTACATAACAGTATTGAATTTCTAGTTTTATGATTCTGGCTTCCTGTAAGAGAACAATTTTGGAGAGCTCTTGTTGCTACTTCAAACTGACAGTTTCAATTGGTTTAATATAAAGAACACAGCCTGATACATTACCCTTCAATGTTCTTTATCAAAATTAAACTGAACATGATTTGGTCAGCAAAAAGATGCACTGGAACATGTTTTTTGGGGTCCGTGATTCACACAGCACAGCCTTATTGGAATTCTTGACTAGGATCTCTATCCTTTTCCAAGCAGAGCTTCAGTTGCAATTAATCAGCATCATGACTCTTGTTATTGTAGTAATTGATAATTTGTTCATGCATTTAGTAGTCTGGGTTGTAGCTAGAATGCTTCTTCCAGGCCATTTAATTCATTAATGTTGATAGTGCAGGATTTTAATTTCCTTATTGTGTCCAAGGGGTTTGGGGGGTGCAGAGTAGGATGTGAAGATAATGTTTCTTTATACGTATATGGTTATATATGGACTTGTTTACTTTATTTTTGTCACATCTATTATTTTATTGCATCATTCTCTGATCAAAGTGATGTTCATTGATTATTGATTTTCTACATCCAGGAGGACATGAACTTAGCAAAAGCACTGGTAATGCTGGTGGCAGAGTAGCATGTGGTAAGTAACAAGCTTATTGTCGACATTAAAGAAAATATCATGTTATGTTTGTGAACAATTTATGATATTGTTTCGAGTCTAACAAATCATCAATCTACGGTATTCAGAGTGTCCCTTGGTCATCATTCTCTCATTCATGATCTCATCATTTTGTCATATAATCTCATAATTGCAAAGGTTTAGAATATACTAAATTGTTCTTGTTAAGTCTTTGGCCCATGTCCTAGCCGGAGGTGTTTCTATCTCTTTTTTTGTTGGCATGAACAGTTGTTTACCTATTTTTGTGACGTGGAAAATCATAATTGTTCCTACCATTCCTTGCGCAGGTGTTATTGGTTTGCAAGGCTGAACTACCGCACTCCACCATAGTTTGTTAATAAATGCAGTTGCATATGTATCAACCCGCAGCTACAGAGGTTTCTGATAGACTCTGAATAAAAGGATGAAAACCTACTGTTGTACTTTTTTGGTGGATTGGTTGTGTAATCTAAAAGTGTGTTCTGTTTGACCTCTTAAACTGAATTTTTCTACAGCTCTGATGTCTATCCTCTTCGTCGTCTCTGCTTCTGTTGTATAAGGTTATGTAACCTTAGATTTGCCCATCTCCACGATATAAGCTTGTACGAGTTTTATCTTGCCGCATGCATCATCAATTTATCATTTACGAAAAAACAAGACATGAAGATCTTGAAGGTAACCGTCAGGTTTGTAGGGCAGGTCAAGTGCAAGGATTTGCCCGCTCTGGTCATGATTCATGAAACAACAGGCTCTTTGTAATTCAAAATCGATCAATATATATTCTAGATTCCAAATGCTAGCCTACGAAGCTAAATGGGCCTGGCTGACTTGGAATAATCTGTAGTAATAGTTATTTTTTAAAAATTTATTTTTAATATTAATATATTTAAATAATTTTAAAATATATTTTTTTATTAATTTAAAGCAAAATAAATTTAAAAAATCATGAAAAGTGGGTTTCACTTCATATTTAAATAGCCTGTATCTCTTCAACATCTTAAAAATTTAGCACCAAAATTAGTGAAATTTAAGTTTTGGTCCTTTCTAAAACTTTTTTTTCTCAATCTTGACCTCTTTAAAAAAATTACTTAATATTTTTTTATTGAGAGTTTTGGTTTGATGTTTTTTTGAGTTTATTTTTTATTTGGTTAGTTCGACTCATAATTAAGGTTTTTTTTTTACACTTACCTACTGTATTTTTTAAAATTACAATTCACATAAGACAACTGGTATGCATAAGACAAACTTTAAGTTGTTTTTTCATTGTTTTTATTTTGAAATAATCTTGAATTATTATAGAAATCCTCACTAATGATGATTAATATGGAGAAATCTTAATTTAGTTGATATTTGAATGCCAGATAGAATTATTAACTAATTTATTTTAGGGGTGCAATTTATAATTTATAGTTTTTTTCAATTAATTATTTGCTCTTTTTTTTAGCACCTACTTTTGTCACGGGTTATATCATACACAGACACGTCACCTAATACAAGGAATTGACAGGAAATTTTTAAATAGAAAAAAAAATCAATAATTTAAATATGTAAATTAAAAGCGACGATAACGATAATAATAATAATAATAATAAACTAAAAAAAATAAGTGAACACCAAGTATAAGATTTTTTACCTAAAATGCTCCCTCAACTTTCCCAACCTACCTTCAACACTATTAAAAAATTTGTCAGATACCAATAGCAAGAAAAAATATTGTTGGTAAATTAAAATGATATTTACTGATAAAAAATCATGTTGCTATTTCCGTCAGTAATAATTAACAAAAACAATTCTGTCGATGAATACCAAAGAAATTACCAGGAGAATTCAAATGGCAAAATTTTTTTGAGTAAATATTCTTTTATCAATTGCATTGGCAAATTTATTCCTTGTACCGAAGCCCATATATCCCATCTCTAAAACCCAGAAACAAAACAAACTGTAAAGCAGTTTGGTCGTCTCAGCGAGCGAAAAAGAGAGGCAAAAGAAATGGGACGAGAAGTATCAGAGAGCTGCATCGATAGTTTACTAACAGAAATGGTATCATCTTACTGCAATCGATTTTACTCTAACACTCCTGAACTCGCTGCCCGTCGGATCGAAGCTATTGGTTATCAAGTTGGGCATCAGCTCTCTGAACGGTACACCCGATCAAACTCGTTTTTCGTTTGATTTTATGTTCTTAAACTCTTTTCTGTTTGAATTTTGGTTTGGTTAGGTACACAATGGAACGGCCTCGTTTTACTGAGCATTTAGAGGCAATTAAGTTCATATGCAAGGACTTCTGGTCTGAGTTGTTCAAGAAACAGATCGACAACTTGAAAACAAATCACAAAGTAAGTTTTTGTGTTAATTTTTTTTTTATTTGTGGGTTTTTGAATCTTAATTTGGGTTTTTTGTGTTAAATGAGAAATTGGGTTTTCTTTTTTGTAAGGGTACATTTGTGTTGCAAGATAATAAGTTTCGATGGCTATCGCGAATGTCGGGAGATCCATCGGTTGAGAGTGGAACACAAGATCCTGAAAGCAAGGCTGCACAAGCAATGAGCATGTATTTGTATTTTCCTTGTGGTATTATAAGGGGTGCGCTTTCGAATTTGGGGATTCCTTGTGCTGTTTCTGCTGATATATCCAGTCTTCCGGCTTGTGAGTATAACTGGATCTTGAGTCCTTTTTGCTGTTCTATTAAATTTGCATTTTGTTAATTTGGGATGGAATATTAAGATTTGGGACGCTCATTAAGAGATGATAAAAGTATTGATGTTAGGTGTGTAGACTGATGGTTTAGGGTTTTGGTTGAGGGGTAAATCTAAAGGTTATCAAGAAAATGGAACCTTAAGTTGTTGTTTTTTAATTTAGAAAGGTTATGAATTGTGAGTACCTTATTATCTTAAAGGAATTTTTAGCTATTAGGTGTTTTATTTATGAAGTGAATCTGTTTTAAGAAATCTTGCTGTTGCTGAATTATCAAGATGTGGAATTTGTACTCCTTGTTGCATCCCGGTGGTTCTTTGGTTTTTTAAATTGTGTTACATGAACACCTTTATAGCAGAGTTGGTCATTGATTTATCCTTCTTAATGTGATCGACTGAATTTTTCTAACTCTTATTCTTATCAAAGAAGGTTAGCTAAACCATGCCTTACACATAGTCGTCCCATCTATGCACTTAGTGTGATCAATTGAATTTTTAGTCGTCCCATCTATGCACTTAGTGTGATCAATTGAATTTTTCTTAACTCCTCTTAGTCTTATCAAAGATAGCTACACCATACCTTACACATAGTCGTCCATCCTTAAGCTTCTGTTTTTGCCATGCCATCTATGCACTTAACATTGCAAACATATTTGTTCCTATTTGTTTCTTTGATTAGTCATGATTCATCACTATTTATTTTCTTTGATCAGTCATGAGATTGATGAAATTCTTGACCTTTATTGTGTATTTACCTCAGGTCATTGTTTAGTCTGCTAAACAAGCATTGTATTTAAACTGTTTAGCCTTTCTTTACCCTGGCAAGTTTTTGGTTACCTCTCCCTCTCTCCATATAGTCTTCTTAGCATTTAGCTCAAGGGTTTTTTTTTTGAACTTTTTATTTCATCTAATAGGCTTATAATTACTGTAGCTTTATTTACTTTCAAGTTCCTCCACTTTCTGTTTTTGAGATTTCAAACAAATTTCTTAATAATATTTGGGCTATATGGCCACCTAGTGTTGATTTTCTCAAGACCTTGCACGTAGACGCGGTCTCTTATTGCACTGCTCTTTTACTATGTGTCCATCTGAAAGTGCTTTATTTGTTAATCATGAAGCTGGTAGCTCTTAATCCTCTGGTCCATCTGCCATCTCTATTTTGTCTCCAGGTTCATATTTTGACAAAAATCCAGTGTTTTAATTGCTATCTCCTTGTGGTCATGAGAAAGTGAATTTGGTTCTCTTAACCAACTTCATATGTAAATATTCATCCAGTTTTCTAAAGCCCCATTGCTGACTCCTGTGTGTGTTAGTTATTGCTCTCTGTCGAAATACCATACAACAATAGATGGGTACATGTCCTACTGGAGCCTTTTGTTCTGGATTTGGCTCTTGGAAGCAGCCTTTGAATATTTTCTCATTTTACTTTTTAGGCGGCCATATACTGCATAGATCTTTCTGCTTCCCTTGAATTTTTTTTGCATTTCTTCTCAGTTTGGGAAATTGAATTTGCTGATGTCTAAAATGATGATTAATAGGATTTGTAGTCATCTTATCATGGTATATTACCAGCTTAAGTTTCATTGGTCTGCTCAAAGGCATTGATCAACACATTCTAAATTCATTTCTAAATTCTGTATGTTTGTTCATTATTGTTTGCGTGGGTGCTGCGGCAACTGCTTGCCTTGCTACTTACCCACATTTCTTTGAAAGAGTAAAGGCAACTTAAAACCTCTTTAGCTGGCTAAACCAAACACACGAAGGCATCCTGAATTTTTTGTCCTCTCCGTGGCTGTTAAAGTCACTCCCTTCTTGGACTGGTACCTACTGGTCAAGATTTATACATTAAACTCACCCTCTCTCCTTCATCCTCACGTTGTCACTATGCCAGCATCTTGGATACCTTTTTAACCAGAACAGAAGTGTAGACTGGCTTCAATCTGTGACAGATGTAGCAAGTTAATATAGCTCGGGTCTTTAATCAAGTGTTGAATTGATTGCCTCTAGCATTGCTCATGTTTGCATAAATAAACATGGGATTTTGAATAACAGTATCTCACCATTTCCGTGGCTATTCACATGAACAGGTTCATTTGTGATCCGTATAAAGGTTTGATCGGCATACAACAAATGTGGATCCAAATCTGGCTTTGAAGTATGTGCTTTCCACCAAATTAGATATCTGGTTCCTCGTTTTTCCTCCTTGAAAATGTACTTGTCTGAGAATTTCTAAGCATCCCACAAAATATGTCCATAGTCAGCAGTGGAATATTTTCAGAGGAATTCATGTTACATGTATTCTTTTACGTGTAGAAGGTTATGTTGACGATATAATTGTTCCATTAAACACAGCTGGTTTTGCATTAACTAATGGCTTGATTGCTCCACTTAATACCTTTTTATTCACCATGACAATTTATAAGCTGGTATTCTCTTGATGTTTCTCAATCTGGGTTCTTAACTTTTTATTCACCATGACAATTTATGTTGACGAAACTGGTCTTGTTTATGAGGTGCTCCAAGGAACGGATGGATTCTGGGACAGTGATATTTTTGTTAATCATTGAGAATGTCTTTACAAATTACAATGTGATGATCCAGACATACAGATAACTGATGATTTTTTATAAGATTTATCTGCAAGAGCTTACAAATATCGCTAATACATTTTTTTTTGGAAAGACATTTATAGATATTTAAATTTACAGTAATCATCTTGAAATATGGTTAAATTACAGATATAACTAAAAAAATTAAATATTTGACAAAAACTCCCTTCGCATTTAAGAAAACGTTACAGAAATATTCTCATACTCGAAATGCCCTTAATTAAAGTAAAAAATAGAGGAAAAATATATATAAAAATGGGACAAGATAATTTTTAGTACATGGACAGTATTAATGTCACTATTTAATTTCAGTCAATTTTGTTTTGATTTTTTTTATATAAAAAAAATTCTCTCATTTTTTTAAACATTAATTTAATTAATCTTTTCCTAAATAGAAATTAAGGATATTTTAGATATAATTTTTTGATACCTTAAGAAAGTAATTTACCCCCCCCCCCCCAACACACATAAAATAAATAATAATCGCAGGCTGCTACTCTATGTTTTTTCCCTCCCAGTTGGTGCTATCGATGATAAGGTCTTTTGGAGTCTCAATCTTGGGTTTAATCTTGTGTTTTAGTTGCATCATGTGTTGATGCCGCAGGTGAAAAAGAAGCAACGAGGCTTGCAGGTGCAGAAAGGCTTTAGCAGTGTTTCACTATTTTTGTGTATTTCCTCAAACAAAATCAAGAGAAGCATATCCATACAAAGTTTGTCACAGAGCATATGAAGAGAAGACAAGCAGAACAATGGGATTTATTTTTGGGGCACAACGCAGAACACACAGTGACTTTCAATTGGCACTGTTAGCATTTAGACTATCTGGTTCAACTCGTGATCATGACACAACACCTTCTTCCATCTTCTTCCAGCCATCAGCAGCCTTATTCTCCCCAGATTCCTTCGCAGTGTCATAGGAGGCGTGCAATCCAAATAGGAAATAGTATATCAATAAAATACCCGTCCACACACCAAATCTCTGAAACGATGCCTTATCTATTGATCCCAAAAGAAAAAATGTTAATAAAAATGGAAGCAGATGGCAACCATGGCACCAACGGGACTCCCCATAATTTAGGATCCCTTGCTTGTGGAACAAGAACCTTGAGTGCTAGAGTACCCAAGAACCAAAGTGGTACGGTAATCACATACCCAACCCAACCATCTCCACCCAGTCCCCAAATGATACCGGTAGCAGTTGAAGAGCCAAGAATAGTCGCAATGCACAGAATGGACATCATATGGCATAAATGGTTTATAGTTTCCACTATCTGCTTTAGTAATGCCAGCAATAATGATGAAGACAATCACTGCAACGTGAATAATTGAAGTAATGTAATTAAAGCGCGATGAGCCTTTGGTGCTAAGCACTGCAAGAACGCAAATGAGAGAAGAAACAACAACAGCAATAGGATCAAGATGGCCATAGTCATCAGGAAGGCTGTGGGCTATAATGCGGAAATCATCAGGTTGGTGGTTGCAGAGGGTGGCAAAGTAGGATGTCCATGACCGGGCCACAGCAGCACCACCAATGACATACCCCAGAAGGATGTTCCCAGCGGCAATGAAGGCCATGAAATCACCTAACTCTACCCTCAGCCCTCAGGTAAGCAAATGAACCACCTGAAAGGAATATAATAATTATATTAGCATGTGCCATTTTAAGATTTTGTTTCGATCTGATCACAGACATCTCAACCCATGAAGAGTGATTTTGTTCTGATCTGATCACAGACATCTCAACACATGAAGATGCTTTCAATGAATTCTATCTTTGATAAGAAAAGTGCGGATACTTTTAGAAAGGAATTTGAGGATATGCTGAAAGAGTTATAGAACAAGAGCTTTTGCATATTAATATCTTAACGACAGTTAATTTTCAGATAAAACTTCCACTAACCTACAAAAACCATTGAAAATTCACTCTATTCAGCTCAAATAAACCTTAGCTATATGTAAATTCTAAATTGGTTTCGACAGTTTATCCATCCATATATCAGGCTAATTTACATGGTTTCATTTATGTTGTAAATAATGAAAACAATTTTGAAAGGTTTTTATTCTGAAAACTAAGATGTTATCTGGTGTTTATAAGTGAATTTTGATATAAGATAATAACTAACAAGAAAATAATAGTGGGCTTGCATCTATAAAATTGAACTAAGCAAGAGAAAAATCTTTTATTACATTTCTCACACGAGACAACACCTATACTTTTTAAACTTTTTATCTTTATCAATAATTTATTTTTGGCCCTTAAACTAACACCACTATTTAACTTTTTAATTCTCTAACAACTCTTTTTACATGTTAACAACCTATATATACCATGTATTCTTCCGGTCAAAGTGTGCTGAATTTTCTGTGTTTGCAAGGCTTATTAGTATTTATTTTTGATCTTAGTCTGACTATTTTTGAAAACCTCGTTTTACAAGAGAAACTTGTTGAATCATAAAGAATAGCCTTGTGTTAGGAAACTTCAAGGACAATAACATACACATCTCATCTCAGGTTATATTTTGTTTATGTTCATTGTATTTCTTTGCAACAATTTAAAGAGCTTTTGATTTGAAAATAATCAAGTTGAACAATAAGTTAGAGCATGCATACCTCATACCTGCAACAGGAATATATTTCCACAGCAAATTCAGTGTAACAGAAAAC
The DNA here is from genome assembly GCA_033617975.1 of Populus alba x Populus glandulosa. Classification (NCBI taxonomy): domain Eukaryota; kingdom Viridiplantae; phylum Streptophyta; class Magnoliopsida; order Malpighiales; family Salicaceae; genus Populus; species Populus alba x Populus glandulosa. Next base: position 1,923,410 of record CM066155.1, on the reverse strand, counting down.
AGAAAGCATGGCTGAAACACCCGAAGCAACGTAAGACAATACCACAGCAGGGCCGGTGTTTTCAAGTGCTTCCAGTCCCGTGAGCACGAAGATGCCGGCGCCAACCACCGCGCCGACACCAAACCACATAAGGTCCCACCAAGTAAGGTTCTTCTTCATATCATGCTCACTCCGGGACTTGATCTCGTTGAGCTCAGTGGAGTCCAGGGATCGAGTCAGGAGCTTGTCCCTAAACCGCACAGGAGTTTGCCTGATTGCGTGGACATAATTTGTCCAGCTTCGGAAAGACTCCTCGGGGATAAAATCATCTTTTGTGCAAGAGCATCCTCGCTTCTTGATTCCTTCACCTCTGTCTCCTTGTACTCCTCCCATTCAGATGACTTGGGTTTACCAAGAATGTTGTAGAGCAAAGAAGTAACCCATTACAAGACTGTTTTATCTTCATTCTAGGAACATTTACATCGTCCAAGAACAGAGATTTGATGGGCTAGACCCCTGTTTTCATGTCTGTATGTGCGAATTCTTTGATTTAGTCCTTATAAAGAATGCTTTGGTCAAATTAAGACTATTCTTTTCAACTTGATTCAATCAAATCCAATAACTTCATCCCAATTGCATATGAATTGATATTTTTCTTTTGATTTAGAGTGGGGATCCGCATAGAATAAAAATAAAAACCACGATGCATTTTTTTTCAAAAAATAAAAATAAAATCTCTTTTAGAATCTTAGTAAAAAAAAAACCCCTTTTTAAGACATCGTGTTGTATCACATCCGTAAATGGAATTTTATATAAATAATTTTATGGATCCAATCTTATATTTTTCTTTCCATTATTAATATATATCCATTTGTTTCATTAAAGCTTGACAAGGTGGAAAAAAACCTAATGTGGGAGTCATGTGAAAAGTTGTTAAACTCAACTCAGTGAGTATGACCTGGCTCAAGGTTATAAATATGGATTGGATAGGTTAATTAGGTTACTTTTAATTAATTTATTTTAATTTTTTTAAAAGTTAAAACAATATAATTCTAAAGATGTTTTTTTTGATAAAATAAAACTAGGTTTTGACTTATTCTATCATAATTAACTTGTTAAGTTCATGAGTTTAAACTAAAGCAATTTTAGATCAATTTTTTTTAAATCCGATCAAGTGTGATTCCAAAATTAATAATTGTGATACGAGACTCTCTCATGAAACTCCCCTCAAATATGTGCGTGGGCGTAAGTTTAAAGTAAATAAACCTAAAGAAATTCAGTTATCTAGTCTATCAAATCAAGTGGAAAAAACAAAACCGCTTCCTGCTTTCACATTTTCTAATGTTTTTCTCTTAAATCTCTATAAAACCCTAACTATATACTCGAGAATAAGATTTTTTATTGTTTTAATAATGGATAATCATATGTTTATGTGAATAATATATTCTTCAGAGTTTAAGAAGTGGATGATTGGCAGTAAAAAACTTAACATCCGCAAAATAATCAATTTTAATGGAGTTTAGGGACATTCAGATGATAAAATCAGTAATTTTTAAAAAATAAATTGAAGTAAATCAAAGAATGAGCATTAAATTTCAAAAACGAGAATGTTTGTTCTTGTTTTGATATAATAAGTGTTATGAGATTCGAAAATAATAGTGTCAGGGGAATAAAAAAAATGAACCATTTATCTAAGTAGTTTATAATGTATTTATAGCTTTTCTAAACCTTGTTGTTTTACTAGAATAAAGGTGTTGAAGAATTATTTTTTCTTGATAATATTAATAATGATTATCTCTTACATAACATTAATAAGAAATATATATCCTTTATATAATAGTAATAAAATGCAAATATGGTAGACTCTTAATTTTTTTTTATTTACTTAGAGATATAAAAAAACAAATATACCTAGTATTAATATTTTATTTTATATTAAAAGTCATAACAACAAACAAGCTAAATATATTGACAACTCATTGACTTCCTCTCAGAGCACATGGCCAGCAAATCCCACCCCCTCCGTTTGCTGTAAGATTCCAAGGAATTTAGAATGTAGGCAGTGAAGTCAATGGCGACCTTGAAGCCCAATAATCAAAATAAGAACGACTTGTCTTTAACATTCAAAGTCAATGTCTAGACTTTAAGATAAATTCAAAGGACATCCTTAACTTCAAACTATACTGTAAACTTATTGCCTCTGATCCTGTCTTAATTTCTGGTAAGTCCAAGCATTTAATCATTGAATTTAAAAATAATAAGATAAATAAAAATTCACGATATCCAGATCTGATAATCCGAAAGATGTTGGTATTAGTTGATGTTGTCATCGTAGAAACCCTTCCATCCCAAGTTAGGTATTAAGGCCAATTTACAAATTCTACGAAACTATTGAGTAATTATAATTTAGAGAAAAATATATAGGCATAAAGAGAAGAGACATATTCAGTTGCTTTAAAAAGTCATATATATAAGAATTCTCTTTCTTATAATATAGATTTTTTTAAAAAAATTTCTCCCTCGACGTGTTTCTCCCTCATTTTTATATTTATACACCGTATGTATCTACTAGTTACAGCTTTAGCGTCTTAAACTTGTATAAACACATTAAAAAAGGAAAAAAAATTGGAATACCACGACTATACATTATACATCCTAGAAGACATAATAGTAAGCTATACTAGCACCTAATTTTTATAAACACCCTCATCAACCATATAAAATATTTATCCTGCAATGCCTCTATTACATCTTCTCTGTCACAAGTTGTGGAGGATGCCATAAACAACCGACACGGGATAAAGACGGGACCAACTAGACGGGTTTATTCAAGAACAAAACAATATATATAGTATCCATGATAGAGTAACAATTCATTCCTTGTGTCCTGTCTCTCTCAGTGTTGATCATGGCTGGTTGCCTTGCGTTCCTCTTCTTAGCCTTCTTAGCTTTTTCGGCAAATGCAGATGGTTGGATTTTATTTTCTTTCTATTTTTATATATATATATTTCAATATAAACCCACTTATAATCCTCCAGAAATAAAAAAACCTAACCATTTCAATCTGTATGTTTTTCCAGTTAGCATTGATTGTGGTGCATCCGGTTATTACACGGACGAAAATTCGATAGTATGGATGGGAGATGACAACCTCTTCCAGGAAAGCCAGGCTGAGGTGGTGCAGTCTAGCAATACAATATCACATGTAATGAGCACTCTTAGGGTGTTCACAACTCGGAAAAAGAATTGTTACTCTATCTCCGAGGTCTCCGGCAGTCTACTTCTTGTTCGTGCCAGCTTCTTCTATGGAAACTATGACAAAAAATCATCTCCTCCATCTTTCGATATGCATATTGATGGAAACGACTGGGCCACCGTCAAGACCTCACTTGATCAGCTTGTATATTATGAATTAGTCTATGTTTCCAAAGGCGATACAACCAGCATCTGTCTTGCCCAAACACAGCCTAACCAGTTTCCATTTATATCAGCACTTGAGGTTAGGAACTTGGATTCAAAAATGTATAGCTATCTTGATCCGAAATATGCACTGTTTTTAAGCGCAAGGGTTGCTTACGGTGCTAAAGACACAGTAAGGTAATGATCATACACTGGCGATCCTTGTTATTATTTTCTTTGTTTTTTTCTTCTTACAACTTGTAGATAATTTTCAGGTTCCCGGATGATGCTTATGATCGCATTTGGGTTCCAGCAATAGTTGATAGCGGGATAACTTCGGTCGCGAGCGATGCAATATTCATTGATGTTGTTAATGCACCGGATAATCCTCCACAAGCAGTCTTGCAGAATGCTATAACAATCTCAAGCACGTCAGATTCTATCAGTTTAAAACCTGGTTTTCCAGATCAAGAAGTTTCAATATACATGAACTTGTATTTCTCTGAAGTGACCCAGCTCGATACCACCCAAAAAAGGTCCTTTAAGGCTTACATCGATAACAAGCCTATATCAGATCCCATCATCCCACCTTATGGAGAAGTGACAGAATTGTTTATTAACTTCACAGCTTCTTCAAACACCTCGTTTTCGTTGGTTGCCAACCCTGATTCTACACTTCCTCCACTTGTTAATGCCATGGAAGTCTTTTATATTAGCGACCGCCTAGGAGATGGAACCAATAGCAAAGATGGTATGCATTATAGCTGATTTGTTAATTAGCATATAATTGATATTGGAATTTCTGCATATATATACTGACAGATAACTTTCATGTTAAATTTGTCAGTGGAAGGCTTAAGTGAAATCCAAAAAGCATTCAGTAATGCATTACAAGAATGGTCTGGTGATCCATGTCTTCCTTCTCCATACACATGGGAATGGATTAGGTGTAGCAATGATACCATACCTCGCATAACGGCATTGTAAATCATCTTTCCCTGCTCTCATCAGGAAAATGCTCAATTTCTTATTATTTATTTACAGTATAATTTTACTTGCTGGTTTAATAATTTATCTGTGTTCATAATGTTTTTGGGGTTTTCAGGGACCTTAGCAGCTTTGATCTTTCAGGGGGACTTCCAGATTTTAGCTCCATGGATGCCCTTGTGACAATGTAAGTAAACTGTAAGTGAGTTGAACCAATTTCAGATATTTTCTTAGTTGTTCTAACACATTGCTAGCATTTTTGTTTCCTATTCAACCCAGCAATTTGCAGAATAACAGCATAAATGGACCTATTCCAGATTTCCTTGGCGCCTTACCTAACCTCAAAGAACTGTAAGATTCTCCCAAATAATCTCTTGTTGATTGTTACAAAATGCTCTTGTAAGGATTCTGGCGTGCTTTCCTAAATACTGGTCTTGGGATGCAAAAAGAATACTCCGTCCCTGGATTCAGCGTGCCCCTGTCAAGCAAATTTGAAACAGGATTTACATTTTCGACAAAATAACACAACGTTTTTCCTTTCCTGTTTCTTCAATCTAGGAACTTGGCTGATAATTCCTTCAGTGGACCAATTCCTACATCAATATCAACGAATAAGAACCTGAAATTAGTGTAAGCGCCTATGAAAATACAGTTTAATTTTATTGAAATCTCTTACGTCTCGTCAATTTTTAAGAAATAGTTTCCACTTTGATGATTAAATCATATAACCTGCTGGAAAAATATTACAGGGTATCAGGCAATCCAGACTTGTGTGTCTCCGGCAAGTCCTGTCAGCCAACTAGTACCGATGGAACTACCAGTTCATCAATTCCTTCAGGTCGCAGAAAAAAGAGTAGCAAGCTTCCAGTGATACTTGGAACCACAATTCCAATCTCAGTAATTTTCTGGGCTATTGTGGGATTTGTACTGCACCACAAGAGAAAAACAGCAGCCATAGTCGCAATCACCACAGGTTAGGAAGCAGAATACAATTCATAATATGATATAACTTGAACAATGTTTGAATTTAACTGTTGGTGTATACCAGATTGTTTAACACTAGTTTTTTCTTCTTCTTCTTCTTTTGGGTCGATAAGGACAAACTGGCGGTGCCCATAGGCCTAGTGGTGCCCTCAACGTGATATCTGAAGCGGTGATTAATGAGATCAAGGTTAACATCCGAGACCAAACAACGACAGAGAATGGCAATCAATCGGATTCACAGCAATGAAAATGCAACCTGGGGGCTGAGAAAAACAGTCAACTTACCCTCCTCAAATCTTTGACCATAATAATTTACAACGATATCGTGTGTAATAAGCTTCCCAGAGTCAAAGATCATATGTTTGGAACCTAGTGGTATTATATGTGGGATAATGCTAACGAGTACCCGCATAAACATTTATCATGTTTTGGAACAATAATTTCGCATTTATAATGTATGATTAGAAAATAAATATGTTCGTTTTTTTTTTATGCAAGATATGTGTAATAAGCTTCCCGGAGTAAAAAAAAATACAATGTTTAATGTCTACCTTGATATATGTTTGTGGCTTACCAATTATTGAAAATATGAATTATTATTATGAATTAATTATCAATTACCATAATGAATCTACCTTAAGGAGGCAGTGGTTAACCAAACCTATTCTTATTAAGTGTTAATTATAAAGGTAGATGATGAGAGGATTAAGAGGCAGTTTGGGATTGAGGTGTAACCTGTTTTTTGAAAAAATTCAAACTTTTTTTTTTGTTAAAATTGAGTGCGGTTTATACTTTTTAAATCGTTTTGATGTGCTGATGTCAAAAATTATTTTTAAAAAATAAAAAAAAATTATTGGCATGCTTTTCGACACGAAAAGCTATTTGAAAAGCAACCGCTACCACACTTCCAAACACCCTATAAAAGTGCCAGTTAGGTATGATTATAAGCATTAACTATTCTTATGAAGAGACAGTTTCTTATAATGAATAATCTTCTCAATGGATATGTGATCTAAATGAGGAGAATGAGTCTTTTATATAACTAAGAACCATATATGGGAACTTGTGAAATCACTACGAGGCCATAAGATCCTTGGGTGCAAATGAGTTTATAAAAGGATTGTTGAATTCTAGGAGTTGATGAGGACACAAGGTTTAAAACACGTTTAATTGCTCTAAGAGCTTTATAAAGAGAGAGGGTGTTGTTTTTAACGAAAACAAGCCCCCCAATTGTGAAGCATATTTCCATGAATGCATTATTTGCTATGATTGTTTTGTTTAACTTGTAGCGTGACTTGTTGGGTCTCAAAACATGCTTGTTTTGTATATGATGAGCTTGAGGGTTTCAATGCTTAGGATGGGAAATACGTACCATGTGTGCTTGTTGAAGAAGAACTTATTGTATAACTTGAAGCAGTCATGCATAAAATAACTTCTTCAACAAGCTTTGATATAGTTTATTTATATAATAATTTGTTAACAAGTATCAAGTCTAAGACCAGTCAAATAAAAAATATGAAAATTTATTGGAGACTACTTAGCTGTTAATTTTAAAGCTTATAAAAGTAATCAAAGTGCATACAAGCTGGTCTGAACAATCCACGTAAATAATAATAAAAAAAACATATATGAACACTCATACACTTAATAGCTATTAATAACTTTTATGCTTGGAGATGATGTATTTTATGAGTGATTGATAATTATGTATATTATTGGAAGCTTTGATATGGTTTATTTATATATTTATTGTCTTTTTGATGACATGTTGATTAACTTTAAGAATATATATATATATATATATATGAAATCGACAATTTTATTTAAAAGTTAATTGAGTGATTGTTTAAGATAAGAAATTTGAATGTCGAACGTGAAATGATAATGTTTGACACGTGTCCAACCAATTCTACAACTCAAATCAGAAGGAAGGATTGATTTTTATAATTAATACAATGAGCCTGTTGCTTTCCTTTCCTTTTCTTTTTTTCAAAACTACCCGGTCCATATATAGCCCAAGGTATAATAATAATTCAGGACGAAAAATTCCATTAAACCTATTCATTTATCAATTCAGAGTGATCAATAATTTAGAATTATAAAAAATATTTTTTAAAAAATGTATTAAAATAATATTTTTAAAAAATTATTTTTAACATTAACACATTAAAATAATTTAAAAAATACTTAAAAAATAATTTGAAACAAATTAAAAAGTTTAGAATTTTTCAAAAAAGTTGTTGAACCACTTATAAATTATGAAAAGCATCAAAATCGAGTGTAACCTCGTAAATAAATAGACATGGAATCTTATAGATATTCGAACTTCTTCTTTAATTATAAATAAATAAAAAAATTCCATTAGATTTTTTTTATTTTTTTTTTAATGTTGACCTAGTCTGAAACCATATCAGCTCGCATGAAGCATCAACTTTGATATTACAAGGATGAGAATTCCTATAATTATAAATCTATGTATGTTGTCAACTCTTAAATTCCTTGTTGTACATGGCTAGCACATTTCTCTTATAAAATATATTTACTAGCATTATGAAAGAAGTTATTTTTTAAAGTAATTTTTATTTATAAATATATTAAAATAATATATTTTAATTTTTTAAAAATTTATTTTTAACATCAATCCATTAAAATAATTTTAAAATACTAAAATTAATAATTTAAAATCAAAAAATTTTAAAGAGCGCGCGCCATTAGAATGAAATGTTAAAAAATACCGTACAGTTGGAGGACCCTAGCATATATGCAAGTGACCTTAGCATACATGCAAGTGGGCTGTGAAGTCAATGTCAATAATATTGCTAAACCAAACTGATTAAATAAAATCCACGTCTTTAAGCACGTATTCAATCCCAAGTTGGTATGTATTTAGCCCATTTTATAATGATAATCATATCCATTCAGAAATTAAAAGAAAAATAACCACCTTACCACTTCCTACTTGTATATAAAGTCAAAATCTAGATTACATGTCATTGTTATTAAACTCGGATTAAAAATTAACTTGATTAAGCAATTGACTCTTAAATAAAATGATGAGTTGACTTCGATTAAAACTAAAAAAATTAAAAAAAAATTATATTTAATGTTTTAATATCTCATATAAAAAAATATTAGAAATAATACATATAAATATATATTTTGCATAAAATATAGTTTAATTATTGCATATCAAAAAATTAAAAAAATAATCTATATAAATATAGATTATAAAATAAAATGTGAGATATAAAATGTAATATAGTTATCTCATAAAAAAAATAAGGCATAAAGTATAGTGTAACTATTCTATATCAAAAAGCTAAAAAGTAATCCATGTGTGTTTGTATATATACATATCCCAGGTCAATATTTTTAGAGTTTATTCAAAAAAATATAGAAAAAGCCAAGATTTTATCTAAGTTATACTGGATCATCTGAATTTTAAATTGACCCGACAGTTCTCCAGATTTGACTGGACTAATTGCATCTTTAGTTTTTTTTTTTTTACTTGGAACCCTATCAAGATTCTGAAGCAACCCATCGAACCTAATCGGTTTCATAACCATGTTTCATATATATAAAGCCCGTTTGGCTACGAGGTAGAGGTTGCATTTCTTCAAAAACACACTGGCTCAGTGTTTGGTTAAGAAAAAAAAGTTATTTACTGTGCATGAGTCCCTCAATTTATTGCGTTCAAGACGCAGGGAAATGGAAAGCAGCGAATTGCAGCTTTTTGCGTGGCAGGCTACTGTTCAGTGAACAGTGGAACATGCCTCCACTGTTCACAACAATTTTTTTTTTTAACCAGTATAGTTAATTGATTTTATTCGCATTGTTCACGTGAACAATATTTTTTTTTGTTATTTTTTTTAAATTAGTTTAAAGTGAATTAGATTTACTCGTACTGTAATTTTAATTTTATTCTTGATAATATTTTATTTAATTTTGTAGTTCTTGTCGTATGAAATTGTAGTTTAAAGTGAATTTTGTACGTAATGAAATTGTAGATAATTTTTTGTTAAAGTAATTTTTTTAAGTGTGATTTATTTCATGATGTAATAGAAATAGTTAAATCCATAAAATTTAAATTAAAAACCATCAATATTAATATATATTTTTTAAAATTATTTTATAACCTCAATTTCAAAAGCATTCTTAACCAAACACATTAAAACTATTTTTTTAAAAAAATTATTTTATAATCTCAATTTCAAAAGCATTTTTAACCAAACACATTAAAACTACTTTTTTTTTTACCTCAATTTCAACCACAGTTTTAATCAAACATCTATTTTTTCAAATCAACCTCAACTAAAAATACTTTTTATAAAATAACTTTTTTCAAATCACAATTACAATCACAACAGCAATACCAAACACACTCATAATAACGAAGGGCTAAGCCTCTTTCCTTGTGTACTATCCTATCCCTCTCGGTGTTAATCATGACTAGCTGCCATGTATTACTCTTCCCAGCTCTCTTTGTTTTCTCAGCAAATTAATGTAGATGGTGAGAGTTTTTGTTTCCTTTTATTTTCGTTTTTCCTCTTTCAATATTTACCCACTTCATCTAATTTCCAACTATTTCAAACTTCAAAAACTCTATTCAGTATTAATTGTTTCTGGATCTTAAAATTATTTTTTAAAAAAATTAAATTATTTTTATTTTTTATTGAATTTAAATTAATATATTTTTAATATTTTTAAATTATTTTAATGTATTGATATCAAAAAAATAAAAAAAATATCATTGATATATATTTTAATATAAAAATTTATTTAAAAAATAACTATAAGCTCTCTCCTAAACCCGCATGTAATGAGCACTGTTAGGGTGTTCCCCTCTCGAAAAAAGAATTTTTACTTTAATTATCAGATTCGACAAGGGTCCACTTCTTGTTCGTGCCAGCTTCTACTATGGAAATTACGACAGAAAACTATCCCCTCCATCTTTTGATCTGCTTATTGATGGCAACCACTGGACAAAAGTCATTACCTCACTCGATCAACTTGTATATTATGAGGTAGTCTATGTTGTCGAAAGTGACGCGACTAGCATCTGCCTTGCCCAAACACAACCTAACCAGTTTCCATTTATATCCGCACTTGAGGTTAGGAGCTTGGATCCTAAAATGTATAGCTATGTTGATCCGAAATATGCACTGTTTGTAAGGTCCAGGTTTGCTTATGGTGCGAGTGCAACTGTAAGTACATAATGATCGATACTTTGGCCATCGTTGTCCTTGTGTTCTTTCCTTTCAGAGTCACATTCTATCACGTAGTTCTTACAACTTGTGGATAATTATCAGGTATCCGGATGATGTTTATGATCGCATTTGGGTTCCATATCCGATGAAGTTGATGCACCAGAAGATCCTTCGAAAGCCGTCTTGCAGAATGCCATTACAACCTCAAGCTTGTCTCAAAGTTAAACTTATATCCCTGATTATAATCGAGAATATTATAAATAATACGCCTCCATTAAAGAGATGAGGGCTGCTAAGGAAGATCACATGGAAAATTAAAAATACATTAAGAAAACAAGGAATCTAAAGACCTGACTAGTTAGTCCAGTTCATAATACATTTAGGATTCCTATAAAAATCAAAGCATGTATAGCTGAAATTTTTAACAAAGGACTTCAACCAAAAGGCCAACCGATGAAAGGTGAGGTCAAAAATCACATCCCAGTCTAGAGTTTTGTTGTCAAAGATCATGTGGTTGCGCGCTATCCAAATTGACCAGTATAATCCTTTACAGAGAAGGGTAATTGCCTGACGCTGGAATTTTCCTTTTACCATGTTGGACCATTCCTGAAGGTTATGATATGGTTCTTTTGGCAGACAACCTACACACCCAAACCAACTAAATAGTCTGCCCCAAAAAGACCATGATTTTGGGCAAAGATGGAAAAGATGATGTGTAGCCTCAATCTCCTTGCAGCAGAAAGGACAAAGAGCTGCCTCATAATTGATGATTCTCCTCTCAGCTAAGAAACCCTTTGTGCAGACACTGCCATTGAAAAGAAGCCATATGAACACATCTATTTTTGGAGGCGCAAACCCTTTCCAAAGCAAAGCAGGGGAGTGAAGATGTCCTGAAACATTTAAACCGTCAAAGAGATGGCACCCAGAGGAGACTGTGTAATTGTTGGAGCTATGGTGTTTCCAAATCTTGCTGTCTTCACCATCAGAGAAGACTAGGCCACGTTCCACTTCTGCTATCAAGCTTTAACACATGCAGAGTTCTCGGGATCGAAGGGGTCTTCTCCAAGAAAGATTGATTGAGTTATCTGTTGGGTTATGAACTTCTGCAACGTTTAAAGATTGCTGCAGGGAGAGGTTGTAGAGCCTAGGGAACATGAACTGGAGAGGGGCTGCATAGCCTAACCAAGAATCAGACCAAAACCTGATGTTTCTCCCATCACCCACCTTAAACCCAACATTGGATTGGATGGGAGCGGCTATGCTGTGATTTAAGGAAATTGCAGATACCATGCCACGCCAAGTTGGAGATAAAGACCCTGCAAACACAGGAAGGCCATTTGTAAAATGTGGCCGGTACTTTCGTAAGATGAGTTCTTGTCAACCTCCTGCCACTCCTTTGTCAAGGTTCCAAAGCCATTTAAATATTAGAGCCAGATTTTTACTGTGAATAGAACCAAGCCCGAGACCTCCAAGTGGCTTACTCTTAATTACCTTATGCCAAGCAACCTTACAAATACCATTATATCCCTGATTTTGCAGATAAAAAAGCTGCAATCTACATGAACTGGTATTTCTCAGAAGTCACCAATCTCGATACCACCCAGAAGAGATCGTTTAGGATTTACATCGATAACAACCCTAAATCAGAGCCCATTATCCCACCTTATGGAAAAGTGACAGAAATGTTAATTAACTATACAGCTTCTTCAAACACCTCGTTTTCGTTGGTTTCCACCCTTGATTCTACACTTCCTCCACTTGTCAATGCCATGGAAGTCTTTTCTGTTAGCGATCTTCTAGTAGTTGGAACCAACAGCAAAGATGGCATGCATTAATCTTTTTGACCCATTAACATAGCTGGTTTATTTGGATACAATTAATATTGGATTTATTTTTGAATATGCTGACAGATAACTTTTCATGTCTTTCAGTGGGAGGTTTAGTTGAGCTCCAAACGCAATTTAGTGTATTACAAGGACGGAAGGACGGGTATGGTGATCCATGTCTCCCTTCTCCATATACATGGGACTGGATTAGCTGTAGCAATGACGTTATACCTCACGTAACAGCATTGTAAATCATCTACTTTCCTTCCATCATCAGAAAGAATTTCAAAGTATACATTTTTTTTTCTTTACTACGATATACCTCACGTAGCAATGACGTCTTTCAGGGACCTTCGTAGCTTTGGTCTTTCAGGGCAACTTCCGGCTTTTAGTTCCATGGATTCCCTTGGGACAATGTGGGTGATATATCAATCATTAAGTAAACTGCTTATGAGTTGAACCAATTTCTGATATCTTCGTGTTCTAACACAATGCTAGCATTTTGTTTCCAATTGAATTTCAGCGATTTGCACAATAATAGTTTAAGCGGACCTATTCCAGATTTCCTTGGAGCCTTTCCTTACCTCGAAGAACTGTAAGATTCTACCAGATGATCCCTTGTTAGTTGTTAAAAAATTAATGCTCTTGTAAGGATTCCTGGCATGGTTTCTGATAAGAGTGATTTGTAGGCAAAAGTCGTGTGGTGCAAACATGAAACAAGATTTGCATTTTCGAAAAATAACACAATAATCTTTCCTTTCCTTGATTTTTCTTCAATCTAGGAATTTGGTAGATAATTCCTTCAGTGGACCAATACCTCCATCAATATCAAGTAATAAGATGTTGAAATTAGTGTGAATACCTATGCAAGAACAGTTTAATTTTATCGAAATCTCTCATTAATTAGTTCTCAAGGTGTAGTTTCTAATTTGATGATTAATTCAAATGTTCTGATGTATCCTGGAACATTTTCAGGGTATCAGGAAATCCAGGCTTGTGTGTCTCCAGCAAGTCCTGTAAGCCAACAAGCACAGATGGCTCTAAGAGTTCACCAACTCCCTCAAGCATCAGCGAAGAGAGTAACAAGCTTCCAATAATACTTGGAACCACAATTCCAAGCAGCAGATTTCGTCGGCTATAGTGGCATTTATATTGTACCACGGGAGAAAAAAAGCAGCCATAGCTGCAATCACCGCAGGTTAGCAATCAGAAAACTATTTAAATTACAAATGATAAACGACATTTCAATTTCAATTCAAACTTCATGTTTCACTTTTAACATTTTCTTTTTCGGTTCGTCAAGGACAAGCTGCCGGCTCGAATATTGATGATGGTTGCCTCATTTGCTGCTAAAAAAGCGGTCTTTGGGGCTGAAATGATCAAGTCAAAATCAGCTCCAACAAGTTAGGAAGTCAGTTGCAAATAAAGCTGTTGTTGAACATCTCTTCTTTTGTTAATCAAGTCATAGCCATCAGTTACCAAAATTCTAGTATAAAAGAGTGCTTCTGTCAAGAAAACAATACTGATTTGCTGTCGAATATTAAGGTTAATGTTGAGTAGTAGTGCTATATTATTGAAATATAATTAGCTTACAAACCAACATCTAAAGAATGAATACAAATAATAAAGGGAATAAACAATCCTTGGACAACATCTTTATGAAAATTAAAACATGATCATCCCAAAGACGCCTGCAATGGCCGCAATCAACCCATAGTATGTAGAGGCAATGTTGCCTGCTGCTCCGGATGGGGAGGTGTCAGTTGGGCCGGGAAAAGGTGATGTTGCTGGAGATGACAGTTGAGGCAACACAGTTATGAAAAGTTTCTGGTTCCCGGATTCACAATGTCCGGGCACACTGCAAATGTACCATTTCTTCCCAGGAGTTGAGAGTGTAACCACATCATTTCCGGTAGTCAAGGGCACAATATCATCAGCTGCCTTGCAGTCTTCGAATCCAGTTCCATTAACGCTCAACACATTGTGTGCTCCTGGCGTGTACTTGAAAACTGCAGCAAGAAATCAAATTGTCAAGAAAAAATGTTGAATGCAGTGGTAGTAAAATATGAATACAGTTTGTTTAAAGAGGGATGAGCTACGTACCTAGTGTGTCTCCCACGTGAAATGCTTTTCCCTGAGCCCAAGTTTCATAATTAAAGCCTAGGGTCCAGCCTGTCTTGTCACCAACCATATGTTCTGTTGCCAAGATTGGAGGAACAAAGACTGCAACAATGGCGATGATCATGAATATCCTACAAGACGCCATTACAGCTTTTTTTCTAGTTAAGCAATCTTCTCCCTCCTTTCTTCTTTGATTGACGTTGGTGGGATGCTTTTGTGATGCGATTTGATTGTTGCAAAGTGTTCAAATATTGCAGCCCTTTTATAGACTGGGAAAAAGTAGTGGGGTCTAAGTTTTGTGGCGAGCCCATGGCCCGGCAAGGGCGGCGATTAAGGCGAGGACGGCAATGGCACGATGCAGTTCTTGAATTAGGAGGTTGGCAACAAGGACTCCCTTTTTTTAATTGATGAATCCATCTTTCACGGTGAGTTACTTTGCTAGAGGCCACTCAGACTTGTTCAACAAAAGAGACCGACATCATGCACTTCTTCCCTGCCACATGTGGATACTAAGTTTTATGATATTTATAGTTACAAGATGGCGGGGAATTGATATTACACTAAAATTAAAGTAGAGGGTGTTTTATAAAGATAAAATTAATTTTATAGTTTTGATTTAATTTCATATTATTTTTAGCCTCTTATCCTATATAAACATATATAGTAAGTTATTTACAGAAAACTAAATCATGCAAGTCTTTCTGTGTTTATTTATAATTCATGTACAATAAATTAAAAATAAAAATTATGTCTTGTTATACTAGTTTTGCCCCTCTAAAAAATTATCCTAGCTTAAATTGTTCTTATTAAATAATGCCTTGCTATAATATGCTATGTCTTCTTGGAAATACTAAAGGCATGTGATTTATGGTTGCCATGGTTTCCACTACCAGCTTGGTACTTTCGTTACTAGGTAGCTAGCTTGAGGATCTTAATTTTATTTTATTTTTCATTCATTCATTTCCTGTTATATCTCATTATTTTTTTGGAAATCTTTGGAATTAGTAAAATTTATTGAAGTCCATTGTTATAGAAATGTGGATTGCTGCATTTTATTAAAATAAAACAATTCATGTAAAAACTACATGCATTTTCTTTCATTAACACGTACGTTTATGAATATTGAATCTCATTTAAAATTAAAAAATCAGAGTTGAAAAAAATATGAACACGAACTCAAATGTAATTATTTATCTATATAAAGCTTAATTTACCCTCCAGTGTTGCCTTTGGTGATTATTTATTTGAATCAATGTAATTATCAAAGGTATTAACCTCAATTTAATTCATAATTAGTTTTAAAATTTGGATCATAGATTGAGTAGATTAATTCAAGTTGATTCAAGTTCACTTGAGTCAATATAAAATAACATCATTAAAAAAAAACTGAAACAATTCTTTTAAAAATATATAATATATATTTATAAAAAAACCAGATTTTAACTTAGTATAAAATAGACATTTGGCATCTTATTCTTTGAAAAAAAAGATCTAGTCTTATAAAAGGAATCGTCACTTAATATTATAGTGACTAGAAAACCCTAACTAATTAGCAGAGATTCTATAATATGAGACATATTATGCTACAAAAAATATATCAACACCCTTAAAATATTCTACCCGAGATAACTTGTATTATTGGTCTATATATAATATCCATGACTCTAACATTAGTAAATATTAGAGTAAAGATAATACTTTAAATATTGATATGGGTGAGTATTGCACAAAAAAAAAAATCTATTATTCATATCTTTAATACTAATGAATATTGAGCTGAAAATAATACTAGCAATTCTAATATTGGTTAGTATTACTCACAAAATCCTATTAATTTTTTTTATTTTGGTATTAATAGATATTGTACTAAAAAATATATTTTCAATCACATAAAATGAAATTCTCACGAATACACATGTAATAATTGCCTAAAGACTTAAATAAAATCACAACTATTGTCATTATGCCTATTCACGCGTTGCTCTTTCTTTTAAATGCAGTGTTAATCACGATAATAGAAGAAGAAAAGAAAACCAGTATCATCATAGTTGTTAAACATGTCTTAGCTAGGTTAACTTCAAAAATTTGAGATCCAAAACTTGACTTGAGCAGTGTTTTGTATTGAAATAAGTAAGATATTTAAACCAAAAAATCCAATTAACTAGATTGCTAACAGGAAGGAGCCAAGGCTTCTCTAAAATTGGGATTGGATCCCACAGAGAAAGCTCAAGCTCATGGACTTGGGCGATGAGAGCTTCTCTCTACTTTGCGATCGGTTGTTTATGGTGATCGTCTTGCTCGACAGATTCAAAGCCCAGGTCTCTTTCCAGTACCAGTATTAAACACTCTTACAAGCACCATTCCAATTTTTAGATTTATTGATGAAATTTTAAATTTAATATTTAATTTAATCTTTAGATTCTATCCATAATACTTAATTTAATCAAAAAATTTGAATTCATAGATGATTCCGTCTGTAATATTTAATTTAAAATTTTAATTTAATCAAAGTTTTTCAGAAAATCACCAAATAACATCGACGACTTTTCAATCTGTCAGTGATTTTGTCTGTAAAAAACAATAATTGACAGTGCAATTAGAAAATGAACAGTTTTAGAGCTCTCTAAAAAGTACTGATGGAATTTTTTGTTAGTGATTCTTTTTGTAATTGACATGATAAACATTGTTCACAGTTTATTAACGATTTTACCTACAGATTTTACGAACATAATTAATTCCGTTGGTAAAATCATCACGTCATCGTTTTTTTACTTTGTTTTACATATTTTGTTTTTCAATGTAATTCCCTCGGTAAGTACCATAGAAATACTTTTATCGGTAAAATTCGTTGGCAATTTATCAATAAAAATATTCCCTCAATATTTTTATTTGTATTTATCGATTTTCCAGTAATTTAGTTAGCTTAACCTCCTAATTAAGAATAGCCCCTTTCCGGGTTGGGTTAGAATTTTATAAAAAGGGATCCAGCAGACAGAAGGAATGGGCCATCGTCACAAGCTGCTGCAAGCTGTCTACTGCCATGGAAGCATTTATCTCATTTTCAACATGAAAGCATATTATTATTGGCTGATAAATCTCTGATGTGATTTTACTTCTTTTTTCTTGTCATGATTCTTCTTCCATTTATGAGTTGTTACTTACAAATTTTTAGGCTTTATCTTAAGAGACATAGCTAGAATTATTCTTGTAATAAATGCAATCTCTGTATATATATATGTGATAGAATATAATAAGTGGGATATGAAATAAACGATAATATTTTTCTTTTAGTCTTTCTGATTCTTCTTTTCTTCACATATAAACAAATAAAGTGATGTTTTCAGGCATCAATTTCTAAAGGGGACTTGAGATGGTGGGCTTATTGGAGGCCTGAGATATTCTCAAATCTTGTGTGTTTCCGCCACCGTCCTCTGATAGCTATCATTTATTACACCTGAATAGTACTAGGCAATAAAAAAATATAGATTCGTATTCCAATTATATCATTTCTAAATATAATATGAAAGAACATTTCTTTTCTTTTCTTTAGCTTTTGTTTTCAAGCTTCAAGTTGCCTTTTGTCACTTTCTTCGAGTGGAGGCTCTTGCAAAAGCTACGAAACCATACCTGTTGATTTCCTAGGCTTTATATTCTCATCGCATTTGAGAAAGACAGAGCATTGCTTGCTTCCTTGAGCGTGTTCTTTCTGGATTTCTGGCTCTTTAATTTTAATGTTCTCTTCATTTTGATTTTCTTTCGTTCTTCTCTGCCAGAACCAGCCAAACTCCCTCCCCCATTTTCTTTATATAGACGTAGACAACTACTTTTGGATTCTTCATTTTCTTCTACTGCCTTAAAGCAACTCTTTTCTGCCTCAAATACTATCGGTTTCTTGATCTTTTTGGCCTGATGGGGCGTGGTGGGATCTTAACAAATTCCACAATGGTTTGTGCTCCATTGATGGCTGGATCTGTTGAGCAAATGGTGGTTGACATGCAGATTGCAGAGGCACAGGGTGCTGACGCTGTGGAGGTCTGGCTGGACTGCATCAATGGCTTCCAGCCTAGCCAAGACCTGGAAACTATCATCAGAAACAAGCCATTGCCCGTCATCATTGTGTACAGGTTCTATTCTATTTGGTGCTTGAATACCATTTCTTTCTCTCTCTCTTTTTTGTAGTTTTTGAATTATCATTAATTACATCATATAAACGAAGGTCGGTACAAAGAGATTGAAAATGACAGGGAAAGGATGGAGAAGGCTTGGAATGGAACACGCCTCTCTCTTCCTCTATTAGATTTTCCTTCTTCTTCTTTTTAATTGGTAGCCTTTTTCTAGTTAGGGAGTTAATCTATCGATGGTAATTTATTAGTTCTTCTTTTTTCAGGAATTTTGTATTTAATCATTCTATTTTTAAATTCATCTTTAACTTATTTTTTCCCGTACGTCCATTTCATGTTATTTCTCAATTTGTTTTATTTTTTTATTAAAAAAAGAGTAAAATGAAGTAGATAATATGGAAATATTGATGAGCAAAAGAGTGTGTTTTTTGAAACAAAATACTACTAATTTATGTATGGTTTAGAAGGTTTTTATACTATAGGGAATAATTAATTTGTTTTAATAAACTATGGTGGATATGATATAATTAAATCTTTGGTTATTAAATGAGGCTTGACTCAATTGTTTGTCCTTTCTTTGACATGGGTTGGGTGTCAAAAAAATCAATCCAAAACTAATTCAATTTGACTTACTTGATATAACAGATTCACATATTATTGGTCCAAAATTTAGTTTAATATTTTATTTTAAAAAAAAAATCTATTAGTTTGATTAATCCATATAATTTAAATTAACCCGTTTAATTTATATCCCGATCCTATTATATGTTTGTTTAATTACTATAATCAAAAGTTTAAAACTTTACATGATTTTGAGAATATGTTTGTAAGTGTAGTAGTTTATATTTTTTATTGTTTTTTTTAATATTAAATTAATTTTTTTAATAATTTTAATATATTGATATGAAAAATTTTAAAAAAATATTGTAATAAAATTTAAAATAAATACTTTTTAAAAAATCAATGAGTTGCCTTCTCAGATTTACGAAGCATATTTATGGGTGTGGTCCGTAGTGGGACCAAAAGCAACACCCAAAGGTGGGACCGATATGCTTGAGTTTGTGTCTGGTGGGTTCGTGGCAATAGGCTGCGTTTGAAACGCGGGAACTGTGTTTTCAGTAAATTTATATTTTTTTATATAATTTTTTTTTTTTTTATGTTTTAAATTGTTTGAATAAAAAACATGATTTGACTCTTTCACTTTCTTTTCCCTTTGTCTTGTCTTTATGGAAAAAAACATAGTTAAAATGTCAGAACACAAAACAGAGAATAGATATTTGACTTGTGTTGGCCCCAAGCTAAACTTTCGTATCAGTACATTAGATTTATCACTGATAAAAATTGTCGAGGTCCAAGTGAAGGTTTCATGGACTAGATGTTCCTGTTAACAAAAAATAAAATAAAAATACTTCTGTTGCATAGAGGAAGGATCATATTTTTTGCAGTGGATGAGGAGGTGTGTGGTTGTAATCATATTTGCAAACTAGAATTTGAAGAAACAAATAAAGATGTAGAATTCTTTAATAACATAATTTATGTTTTAGAACTTCCAGCATGTCAAGCACTTCAAACACTAACAAGACAGTGAACTTAGAAGGCATGTGTGGATGTTATTAGGAGCAGGCATTAAGCACAAAATCTTCAATCACTTTCATGTTAATTATAGCATTATTGTACCAGGCCGAGGTGGGAAGGTGGTCAGTATGAAGGGGATGAGCACACAAGGTTGGAAGCACTTCGTTTAGCACATGAACTGGGAGCTGATTATATTGATGTTGAGCTCAAGGTAGATTATGAAGTTCTTTTGAGGATTGAATTAGGTAGAAAATCAGCAAAACTTGTGAAGTTTTATCAGAAAAGTTGAAATGTTTGAATTTAGTGATCATGTTGATTGTTTCTGCCTGTAACTTGCACAGGGAGCAATGTGACAGAAGTTGATGATCGATTATATCACCGTTCGATATGAACAATTAACATTTTGTGAAGTCCTAACTCGTTAGACTTGTGTGCTATTCTCTCTCAGGTTGCATCTGATCTGGTACGGGAAGTGAAAAGCAGGCATCAGACTGGTGGCAAAGTCATTGTATCATCTTATTTGAGTGGCGCAACCCCTTCAAAAGAAGATCTCGGCCATCTTGTTGCGAGCATGCAAGCTACCGAAGCAGACATCATTAAAGTTGTTTCTAATGCAAATGATATTACAGAATTGGAAAGGATTTTTCATTTGCTTTCACATAGTGAGGTATGATACATCATGGTAAAACTTTATGCCTTTAAGGTGTATAGAAATGGAAAGATGTTTGGATTGTGTGAAATTAAAGAATCTAGATGCGGCATGCATCACTCAATAGTTTATGAGTAAAAGGAAAACATGCATCACTCATAAAATGAAGTTCCTTACTACAGAAGTAGATTGGAAATCAGAAATGAAAGTGAAAATCTTCGAAACTTGTGATTTTTTAGTTATATTCCAATTTCAACTGCAATTTGAAGATGTTTTCGTTGTCAGACAAGAACTATCAGATACAGTGATGGCCATGACTTTAGTTTCAAGATAAGATTCTTTGTATCAGACTTTCTGGCATGATACAATCAGGACTTTCTGTAAAGTGCAGGTGCCAGCGGTTGCATACTCATTAGGAGAAAGAGGCCTCATAAGCCAGTTATTGTGTCCCAAATTCGGTGGTGCTTTCGTCTATGGAGCCATGGAAGGAAATTCAATTCCTGGTTTGCCTACTTTAGACAGCCTTAGAGAAGCCTACAAGGTTGAGAACATCAATTCAGATACTAAAGTTTTCGGTCTTGTTTCAAAACCAGTTAGCCACAGCAAAGGTCCTATACTGCATAATCCTGCCTTCAGGCATGCGAACTTTAATGGGATTTATGTGCCAATGTTTGTTGATGATCTCAAGGAGTTCTTTGAAGTCTACGCAAGCCCTGACTTTGCTGGCTATAGGTATGTCATGTGCAGTTTTATAGTCAATTTTGTAGTTATGTAAGCATCCATATTTTCTAATATAAAATTTCTCTTCATTTGTAATCACTTGCGAAAAAACTTATTTTTCTCTCAGTTTAATGTCCAATTTGCATAAAATTGGAAGGGTTATGACAAGCATCGTGAAATGTCGTCTGCTTGTATGCTACATTCTGTTGTTTCGTATATGAAAGCTCTTAAAAGACCAGAGTATTTTCAGTTCTGGAAATCACATAATAATTGTTCTCTTGTCAATCGTCCTTCCTAATGCAATTTCTTCTTTTGATCATTTTTGAACTGTAGTGTTGGGTTTCCATACAAAGAAGCTGTCGTGCAGTTCTGTGACGAAGTCCATCCTCTGGCTAAGGTGATTTTAGCTTCCATTTTACATCTTCGCAGAAACTGATATATTGCAACGTAACCAACATGCTGTCCCTGTCAGTCTATAGGTGCTGTTAATACCATCATAAGGAAGCCTAGTGATGGGAAGCTGATAGGTTATAACACAGACTGTGAGGGTTCAATAGCTTCAATCGAGGATGCTTTGACAGGTACTGACACCATCTCCTCAACTCTGTATCTCTAGAATTCTGTACGTGTTTTGAAAGTGACTGTAAGTACTTACTTATAGATTATCAAGTAGAGTTAGTGATGTATAGACATTGTTCATGTGGATATTACAGATCAAAGATACATCAATGGCGAATCTTTAAATTCTCCATTGGCTGGGAAACAGTTTGTGGTTGTTGGTGCTGGAGGCGCAGGAAGAGCAATCGCGGTTGGTGCTAAAAGTAGAGGAGCCCGTGTGATTATTTTCGACATTGATCTTGGTAAAAACACTATTTTCTCTCCTTTGCCTTAAAGCAGCATTCTGATTAGTTACTTGTGAACTAGAAAGATAAGAATTATAGAGCATCTAAAACCATCTTATCTCTTTCTCGTGTTTTTCCAAAAAGAGAGGGCAAAGTCTGTTGCTCAGGTTGTTTCCGGTGAAGCTCACCATTTTGATAGTCTGGCACATTTCCAGCCTGAGAAGGGAGCAATCCTTGCCAATGCAACACCAATAGGAATGCATCCAAGTACAGACCGGATCCCGGTGGCCGAGGTTCGCTCTACTGCATAAAAAGAAACAGAATTTCATTTCGGTTCTCATTATTAAAACCTTCTTTGTTTGTTTAAGGCAACCTTGGGGAACTACCAACTGGTGTTCGATGCTGTTTATACACCAAGAAAAACCAGACTATTAGAAGATGCTGATGCTGCTGGAGCCATTACAGTGAGCGGAGTTGAGATGTTCCTCAAACAGGCCATTGGACAGTTCAGCCTCTTCACCGGCAGAGAAGGTATCTCATTTATTTCTTCCTCCCATCTCTTTCATTTCTTCCTTGTATCTCCTTCATATTCCTTCCAGAGGCCTACTGGCTCCTCCATTGAAGCCGGATAATAGCTCCAAGAAAAGGAAATTTACACCTTATAAACCATCCAACTACTCTGATGCAAACTTGGATTTAAATGTCAAATTCCAAATTGCAATAACTGTTCTATCAGCCAAATTCCTGCAATCCCAATTTGCTGAAGCTTTGAATGTCCACCATAGATATAAAGCCCGTCGCAAAGTCAGTCTTCCTCAAAGTTGCTTCAAAACAGACCTAATGAAATCTTGTTTAATGCAGTAAGGTGAACATGGTTTCTGTAGTTTCATCCATGATTGAAATAATCTCATTTTTTTGTCTCTGCTTGCAGCGCCGAAAGAGTTCATGCGGGAGATTGTTTTAGCCAAATTCTGATTTATTGCACCATGCAAAGTATGCTGCAATGAGTGATAAAAATAAACTGTTAACTAATTTCAAATATTAACTCATAAATCAAAGTTGATGGATTGTTGAGACCAGTTTTGTCATCAATATATCCAGTGTTAGTGATGGCTACTGCTCTATAATAAAGCTATGATTTATGAAAGTAGATTATTGACGTAATTCTTCTCTTGTTGTTGAACTACAAATATGGGATGTTGCGCAAACAAGATTTGAAAAACGTTTTTGTAAGACTTGGAATCAAATGATCTAGAAAACTAAATCATGCCAGCCATCGTTAGTGGTTTCGACTGGAATGGTTGCATAAGCTTCTGCAATATGCCCTAGTAAGCCCGTGAAATCAATCAAGAACATAACCCTAAAGAATTGGATTGGTATTAAGCACATGAAAACGATCCTGGCAGGGAAACCAGTGTGCCTGATTATCCAGTGCACTGTAAAAACGACAGTAGCCCCTTGGACCTCGCACAAATCAGAGCTGGAATTACACCTCTTGAATTGATAAATAATTGAAAACGTTTGTTAAATACACTCCCCTATATCTGGAACCAATCCTATGCTATAATTGAATTCAATAATAGTTTTAAATTTGAATTTAATTATTAATAAATAAATAAAATTTATAGTTTATTTTATTACTAAATTCAAATTATTTTATTTTTTATATTATTTTTATTACCTCTGTCTTATTCTAATTCAAAAATAAAAATTTAATAACCAACTAAAAATAACTATAAATAAATAAATAAATCTAAACTTCCATTTGGGAGTACGGCCCAAAAGGAAATTTGTTAAAATTTAATTTTTTAAAAATTAATTTTTTTATGTTTTAAATTGTCTTAATATACTGATATTAAAAATATATTTTAAAAAATATATTTTTTAACAAAAAAAAATAATTATTATTCTCAAGACTAGACAAGTCATCAAATTAAAGACAAGAAATATGAGCAGGGACGGGATAAAAAGAGGAGTGTTTTGGTGATAGTGTAGTTGAAGTTTTAAGATTTTGCATATTTACCCGTGACAGTAGGGAGATGGTTGATTAAAAAAAAAAAGATGAATAGATAAGTATTTTAAGGATATTAGTTTTAATATTAATTTTATTTTTTTAATGTAAATTAAAAGGACTAACCTTTAATTTATTCTCGTAGATTGAATTTTGTTTAAAATTTAAAATGATTCTAAAAATAAAATTTGAATATTTTCATCGATACTCTTTTCCTGGAAAGGAACAAGACTTGTCAAATTCCCTAAACATGTGAAAGTGAAACTGACCCCTGATCATTGTGGGTCCATATCTATTATAGGAGGTCCTGAATACGACCTACCTATAATAGTTTAAAATAATGTTTGGTGAAATACGTACGGATTCTATCTGGTCGAATATTTACTTTCGTATTTTAAAAATATTTTTAAAAAAATTAATATTTTTATAATATTTTCAAATCATTTTAATATTTTAATATATTTTCAAATAAAAATATTTTAAACAATAATTGTTACTATACTATTAAATTCCCAAAAAAAAATACCAAATAGCAAGAACATAGTTGTTATAATGTAAAAAAATATTTTGAAAAATAACATTTAAATTTTTTTTAATTAAATTTACATATATCTCATTGAAATGTAAAATATTATTAATTATATAAACAATGTAATATTTTTTTTTATTAACGTGGATATCCGGGTCAGTTTGCGCGCACATCAATTAATTACACGGATCCTAAAATTAATGATCATATAAGCTTCAGTAGCCTTGAGGTTTGTAAAACTCGAACTGGTAATTTTTAAAAAATAAATCTAGAACCTGATTAGTTAAGCTACAATATTAACAATGTAATTTTTTAAACTATATAACTCCGTTCAAACATTAAACTATGTAATTTTTTTCCTTCTTAATCCCTATTAATTTATTATTTTAATTTTTGTATGAAGTAGTATACAATATTGTATGCATGTTGTTCATAGAGGAACAGTACCCACTGGCCACAACATGAGAGCTATCCGAGTATTTAAAAGAGTTAGCCTGCATGTGTTTTCAGAGATCACGTATTAAGTCAATTTTTTTTTATTATTTTAAATTTATGAATTAAATATTAAATTTATTGATTTAATATTATATAAATATTAAAAATAAATTATTTTTTATTAATAATAAATATATATTATATATAAATATAATAATACCATATATAATCAACTAAACTAACAGCTTTTTCTGTGTCTTTCTATTTTTACAATTTTTAAAAATCCGTTGCTCCAGCCGGCTAACGGTCTACTTTTTTTAACCAGAGAGTAAGAAAAAAAGAACAGACAAGCGAGACAGAAATGCTACTAGTCACGCACTACCTACCTCGCCCACCAAACACACTGTCGTTTTCTCTCTCGAAAAATAATTAAAACAAAAAACAAGTCATTCAAGTTCGATACTACTTGGCCACCTTCTTCTCTGCCTGCTTAAACCTTAGACGACAGCAGCAGCTAAGCATCAAGCGGAGATAGAGATATTCACGTGGCAGCGTCTCGGTAACGTTTCTTTTCTATCTTCTCTTTGTTTTTCTGTTTACTTCCCAGGGAACTGTTGGAAAGGAAAGGAAAGGAAAGAAAAAGAAACGCTCATTTCTTGAGGTTTTTTGGATCAAAGGGAGAAGTTTTTCTATTTTTTATATAAATTTTATTGGGTTTAATTAGTTTTGGATATTGATCATTCATGTTTAACTATTTGAATGCTGAATTTTTTTTATTGATTGGTGGATTTTAGTTGACTTCTATGGATATCCAACGCGCTGACGGAGTGCGAAGAAATTCGACACTGATATGTGCGCCGATAATGGCAGAATCAGTTGATCAAATGTTGGTTCAAATGAAAAGGGCGAAGGAGCTTGGGGCCGACCTTGCTGAAGTTCGGGTGGATTTCTTGAGGAATTTCAGTCCTAGAAATGATCTCGAAGCCTTGATTAAACAATGCCCTTTACCCACTCTAATCACTTACAGGTAGTAGATCATAAACCAACAATATGTGCTATAAAAATGAGATTGTCTTAGTGATTGCTTTAAATAATCCAAGTTTCACACTTGTGTTAATTGCAAATTATAAGAACTTGTGTAGCCGCTTTTTTAACTTTTACAAAGAACAGAGTAGAAAGTGTGTACTGACTCAGTAATGCTTTAATTTATTCTTTCATTTGTTCAAATCTGGTTACTCAGAAGGTTTGGTGAACCTTTTGTCAAACATTTTGAAAATTCAGCTTTGGCCTATTCTGTGTTCCATCTCTCCCCTTTGATACTGTACTGTAGTATTCCTTTGCTATTGGATTCATATGAATTTTCCCCATGGATCATATATGTTTTAGACCGAAATGGGAAGGCGGTCAGTATGATGGTGATGAAAACAAGCGACAAAAGGCACTGCAAATAGCCATGGAATTAGGAGCAGATTTTATAGACATCGAACTTAAGGTTAGCCTTCCTACCTTCGGTGTTCTATTATTTTTGTAGAGAAAGTCATTTGATGAGTACTTGATTTATATTTACCACAGCGGTTAGACAGGTTTTTTACTGAAACTTTTATGTTTGATGCTTGAAGGTAGCTCAAGAATTTTATAATTTCATTCAAGGGAAGAAACCTGAAAAGGTCAAGATCATTGTTTCTTCACACAACTACGAATGCACTCCCTCCATAGAGGAAATAGGTGACCTTGTGGCCAGGATACAAGCTACTGGAGCTGATATAGTGAAGGTTGCAACAACTGCTTTAGACATTACAGATAATGCACGGATGTTTCACATAATTGTGAATTTACAGGTAAGTAGCTTGCAAGTCATGGAAGTGCATGCCTTTTGAATTGCAAGATTGTATCATATGAAATATTCTCCTCTCTAAAATTTCATGTCAAACGCGAGTACATGCTAATGTTGAATGACAATGATGAGCATGCGCGTGATATGCCCGAATAGTTATAATATATGTCAAATAATCATCTCAATTCAATAGCTTAAGCTGTTAGGTGAGGTCCCAAGATATAATTTATATTATTTCCTAACACACCCCCTCAAGTGAAAGCCTTTTGGACTTGAAACTTGCACAGGTCAACATTACCTTGTGCTTGATTTTTATCAAATAAATAGAAATGGTGAGATTCGAACTCGTGACCATTTGGTCATCAAGACTCTAATACCATGTCAAATAATCATCTCAACCCAATAGCTTAAGCTGTTAAGTAAGGTTCCAAGATATGATTTATATTATTCTCTAACAATATCTTTATTTTATAAACCTTTGTATTGTTTGTAATTGACGCTTCAGCTGAATCATAGGTTCCAATGATAGGACTTGTTATGGGCGAGAGAGGTTTAATGTCAAGGGTGCTTGCTGCAAAATATGGAGGATTTCTCACTTTTGGTTCAATTGAGGCAGGAGTGGTGTCTGCTCCAGGGCAACCAACTGTCAAAGATTTATTGGAACTTTACAACCTCAGACAGATTGAAGCTGATACCAAAGTACATGGTGTTATTGGGAATCCTGTTGGTCATAGCAAAAGCCCTCACCTCTATAATGCAGCATTTAAGTCAGTTGGCTTTAATGGAATCTATCTGCCTCTGTTGGTTGATAGTGTTGCAAATTATATATCCACATATTCATCTCCAGACTTTGCTGGATACAGGTAAAACTTTTCTCTGAAATATTTACGCATGCAACACAAATCATGCATTGTATTTTATTTCCATATCCTTTTGCTAGGCCAAAACAGCTAAAATAAGTTTTGCATCGTGTCCGTTTTCCTTTTACAGTGCTAGACTTTCATATGAAGTTTTGGGGCTATGCACTGCCTCGTACTGACGAGAAGATTACACTTGCTTTTTTGAAATTCGAAAGCTTTGGATATGAATTCTAAGTTCAGAGCTTTTAGAAGTTAAAGAAGGAATCTTAACAAGTGATCTTCAAATCGAAGTTTTAGACATTTTCTTTAATTACGAGCTTCAGAAGAATAATGAATTATGTGCAAAGTAAATTCCTGGGAGTTTGTCAAATAATACAAGTGTCTGTTATGCTTGATATAGACGATATCGTATATTATTCAAATCCTTGGATGGTTCCTGCACATTTATTCCATGTAAAATACAGTTATATAATTCCTCACAAAGAAGATGGACTCAAGTGCTGCGATGAGGTCGATCCAATAGCGAAGGTATCTTGTCACTCTGAGGCATTCATAATTTAAAACTTGTTCACACCATCACCTTGAAGAACTTCAATTTCAGAAAAAGATGCTTGTTTTATTATAATTTTTATTTTTTGGCAGGAAATTGGAGCTATTAGTTGCATGATCAGGAGACCGGATGACGGGAAACTAAAGGGCTGCAATGTTGACTATCTTGGAGCCATAGCAGCTATTGAGGAGGCATTAGGAGGTTTGTATTTATGTTACAAAGTGTGTTCTGTTTACACTTTCTTGGGCGATGTATTTTCCTTTAACCCTGAATTCTCCTTGCAGCATCCAATGGTGCCCCTGCATCTGTTTCACCGTTGGCAGGTAAACTCTTTGTTGTCATGGGAGCTGGTGGAGCTGGAACGGCCCTTGCTTATGGTGCATATGAGAAAGGAGCAAGAGTTGTTGTTGCCAACCGCACATATGGTGAGAAGCTATATCTCTTGTATCATCTTCTTTGTTCTTGATCAGTATGTATTTTGTGATTTTACATGTAGAAAATACTGATCGAGATGATTGATAGTATCTATCTTGCACTATTAAAGATAAACTCTTTTATCATACTGTTGTTTTTAAGAGTTAGATCTGCTGGAGGAAAAGAACAAAACATTATAGCGATGGTTATTGATGGAAAGGTTTAAGATTTTTACGCATGGTTATGAAAGCAAATAAGATCGTCCAGGGAAACCAGCTAAGGGAAACCCTGGACCTTGAGGATTTTGTTCTTATGAAATTGTTACCTAAGAATACTTGAAGGCAGAGCTAACAGCAGAAAAAGTGATCTTCCATATGGAATATGAGTTGCTTACGCCTTGAATTTACACATTGCTGAAGCCAGCTTCATAGATGTGTTATGAATCATTTCTATTGATGATGGCATGATTTTTTCTCTCTTTAATCCAAATTTGGGAATCATTGTTCAGAAGAACATTGAATTGCCTATTTGCTAATTCAAATATCACTTTTGTTTCTTGATTTCTTTGCCAGGCAAGGCCGAGGAGCTTGCCAGTAAAGTAGGAGGACAAGCGATTGCTCTAGCCAACCTAAAACATTTTCATCCAGAAGAAGGAATGATCCTTGCAAATACCACATCTGTTGGAATGAAACCAAGAATAGAAGAAACACCACTTGCTAAGGTTTACACCTAAGTTATCATATTCTATTGTGTTATGCTTAAGAGTAGATTAGTGAGCACATACCTGAACCTGGATGATCCTATTCAACTCTGTCGTTGCAGGAAGCTTTAAAACGCTATGCGCTGGTCTTTGACGCAATTTATACGCCGAAACTGACCACTCTCTTAAGAGAAGCACAGGAGGCTGGAAGCACCATTGTTTATGGGACAGAGATGTTCATCAACCAAGCATTTGTACAGTTTGAAAGGTTCACTGGTTTGCCTGGTAAGATCAAGCTGGCAAATAACTCAAATCCCATCCATTCTTTAGTGCTTCTCTTCTTCGAATTGTGTTTTTCTTATGCTTCGTTTTTCCTATTGCAGCACCAAAGCAACTCATTAGAGATGTGTTAGCAAGGAATACATGAGAGGGAGTTTTTTTTTTTTGTTGTTGATTTGCGTCCAAGTTTTAGCAACTTCTGAATCCATGTTTTGCAGGCAGATCATTTTCAAATGTAGTGAAAGGTGCAAATCAGCTGTTTGATATTATTCTGTTGTACCAATAAATTTCATTTTCAAACTTCTTTTTTTATTCCTAGCACATGAAATCTTTTTGTGGCTCAATATTTCAACAAGAAAAAGATTAAACAAATGTCATGATATGATATGAATCATATGATATGTTTATTGCTGCTTTTTCTTAGAAAACCTGAAATAATCCATGCCTAATAGGCTTAAGATATCATGCGTTACCAGAAAAATATAATAGCGGTTGACTAATGATGATTATGGTTAGATATAATAATAGTTCTGAGAATTTATGGTGATATATTATAGCGAATATAGTTATGGTTTTTTTTTTTGTTTTAGAAGTGTTTTTTTTTAGGAAATATATCAAAATAATATAATTTTTATTTTTAAAAAATTATTTTTGATATCAGCGTATTAAAATGATCTAAAAATACTAAAAAAATATTAATTTGAAATAAATTTAAAAAAAATTAAAAATTTTTAAAAATATTTTTAAAACGTAAAAACAAACAGAACCGAGAAGAGTGGTGATTTTATGATGTAATAAAATACTTGGATGTATTGTTAATTGATTATCTTATAAATAAAATATTTTACAAAATTTGATCAACTACTTTCTAATAAATTATAAAATATTTTAGGTTTACTAGTTTTTTTTTTGTAAAATATATATTATACAAAACAATTTTTTAAAAATTAATAAAATAATTTTTTTAAGAAAATATTTTATACAAAATAAAAAAATAAAAAACATGGTTGAATTGCGGCAGATAGCGTCGCAAACTTATCCGCATGCCCTTTTAGGACCGGAGTTGATGTTTCAAACCAAACCTCAATAAATAAATATTAACTGAAAGTTTTAACAAAGTTTTCAAGGATTATCATTTGAATTTTAAAAACATGGCTTTTTTCTCCTTTGATAATTCAAAGGACATTTTCATCAAGATAAAAAATGGCATATGAATTTTATCTCATTAGATATTCGCATTGTTAATCAAAATTTATTATTTTTTTAAAAACCAATTGTAACAAAATACATAATCTAATATATATGTGGGCAAACCCAAAAACTAACAATTAAAGATATATTTAATTCTTTGTTTTTTTTCTTCATCCTTCTTCGATGTTGGGAATTTTATTTTTTTATTCTTGGATTTTTTTTTAATATATTCTTTGAACATGACTTCCCGGAGACCCCATGGCACAATCTAAGTTCACAATCTATTGAATTTCCATGTTCATGAAGTCCAAACCCAGTGAGCACGATTAACAGGTTATTGGCTGGTGAAGCTTTAATGGCGTGATGCTAGCTGTGGATGGAACAAGAAGCAATTAACACGACAAGGTTTTAAAGATGGCATGTCAACTCCTTTAATTTTGATTTTCTTTTTTTATTCTGTATCTGTTAGCTTTGTATTTTTTTTTTATCTGCTTTCTGTTTTTGTAAAAACAAATTTATTCTTTGCTTTTTATTTTTATTTTTTGTATCTTTTTTCTTCTTTGCTTTTGGAAATCACCTCGCAGGCTGTACTCTAACTTCTGATTTTTGAAGCAAAATAAGGTCATAAATTAAAAAAACCACAAGAATAAATGGCTGACCAGGACAATTAAAATAAAATATTGTCTTAAGATTTATTTTAAGAAAAAAGAAACAACATGTTTAAAAAA
The DNA here is from genome assembly GCA_033617975.1 of Populus alba x Populus glandulosa. Taxonomy (NCBI): domain Eukaryota; kingdom Viridiplantae; phylum Streptophyta; class Magnoliopsida; order Malpighiales; family Salicaceae; genus Populus; species Populus alba x Populus glandulosa. The sequence continues at coordinate 1,891,469 of CM066155.1, read as the reverse complement.
TTTTAAAAATCAAATTTAGCCTTGATTAGGTGATCAATTCTCTAATTTAACCACAAAATCTACTTGATTGCATCGATTAACTTTTATGAAACTTAATTCATACTAAATTATTAAATAATAAATTTATCCACGAAAGCACACTTTTTATATTAGATTAATAGGAAGAGTTCTGTTAGTTCACAATCATGTAAATAAAAAAGTTTAGTTAACATAATCATCAGATAAATAAATAGTTATTAATTTATTTAATTGAATGATTGGATATGCTTTTTAAATGATACTCTTGATTTTTCATATAAAAAAACACATTGGATCAACCTGCATGCCTTATATTTTTTCTTAAAAAAATTTAAAACATGCATGCTAAATTCATGATTTTAATATTATTTTTTTCATGATTTTAATATTTTTTTTAGCTTTTCCTTTTAATCTACTAGTTTCCATAGATTAACTCCTATATAAGTTAATTTGAAATAAATTATTAGATTAATCCACTAAGCCAAATCAGTTTTAATAACATGCTTTTTATACTGAGTTAATATAAAGTTACCATATGAGCTATGCTAGTTCACCGTCAGGTAAATAAAAAAGTTTAGGGAATATAATAGGTAAATAAATGGTTATAAATTTATTTATTTGAATGATTGCATAGATTTTTTAAATAATACTCTTGATTTTTCATGTAAAAAAACATATTGGATCAATCAACATAACTGATATTTTTTAAAAAATAATTATAACACACATGCTAAATTCATGATTTTAATGTTTGTTTTTTTGTTTTTTTTTCTTATTTTTTTTTTTAAAAAAAATATTATTTTTTATTCTTTACACTTGACTTTTTATACCATTCCTTTTCTTCTTCTTTTTTCTTGTTTTTGAAGATTATTCTGCATGGACTAAGGAAATGATATTTCACTGTGTCAATTGTAATATTGTTTTTTTTCTATGTAAAAAATTAGTTTGAGATCTTATATATTTTTATTATTGATGCATATAATCTTTATTATATTTAAACATTAATTTTATAATTTATGATTATATTTTGTATTTATTAACACAAATAGTTCTCATCAGTTTTTTTTATTTATAATTAGATTTTAAAAAAAAAATTAAAAAAGCCTGTATATTTATTTTTTGTTTTCATTAAAAAAAAATGTATCCCATCCGTGGAAAATTACAGTTCACATAACTAGTGTTCGCACTATTTATTTTTTCTTTAACACGAAGCAATGTTTTCTTAATAAGATGGTTCCATGAAACTACGTATCACTAAAAACAACTCCTAAATTATTTTTACTTTGACGACTGTCCTTCTCCCATCCCACACTTCACGGCCAATAGACATGAGCAAGCCTTTTAATTTTCGTTCCTTCATGGAAATCGCCTCGCAAGTTGGACTCTATCCTATGATTTTTAAAGCCAAATACGGTACTAAATTAAAAAAAAATAAAAACCATAAGAATATATGGTCGACTGGGTCACTTAAATAAAATATTATTTTAAGATTTTAAAAAAAAATGATTTTAATTATGTTTTGAATTTGTTTGGATTATTCATGAAATAGTTGATTTTAATTTATTTATTGAAGTTCTTAGTTTTAGTATATTTTATTTTATGTTTTGCTATTTTATAATTTATATAATATTAAATGTGTAAGTTCTAAAGCTTAGCACAGCGAGGGTATCTTAAGGTGCTATGTTTGCATTGCTAGTCATGGGCTAAAAACAATTCCAATAAATATTCCTTTTTTTTTTCTCTATAAATACCTATTATTGGAGCCTAGGATCTTCATCTGCCATAGGAAACCATATCCCTTAAACATGATGTCCTCGCTGCAGAAACCATTCTCAAAGTTTCTCCAAGTCCTTTTTTTTCTCCTTCTAACGTACTGCACTCCTTCTTTCTTTGCCTTTCCTCCTAACTCCTCTGCAACTCCATTTGGTGCTGCCATAGATGAAGCTGCTGAAGGTAATGAAGAAGCGGAGGCTCTCCTAAAATGGAAAGCAAGTCTTGATGACAACCACAGCCAAGCTGTCCTGTCTTCTTGGGTTGGCAGCAGCCCTTGCAAGTGGCTTGGGATCACTTGTGACAATTCTGGAAGCGTCGCGGATTTCAGCCTTCCACATTTTGGTATGAGAGTTACACTTCATAGTTTCAACTTCTCATCCTTCCCCCATCTTCTCACTCTCAATCTCAGGAACAATTCACTCTACGGAACTATTCCACTTGAGATAGGATTGTTAACAAGTCTTAACTTTCTCTACCTTGATAAAAATAATTTCACTGGTATGATCCCCTTTTCTATTGGAAATTTGAGAAACTTATCCGTTCTTTCTCTCGGGGACAACAAATTCTCTGGTTCCATCCCTTCTTCTATTGGGAACATGACTATGCTCACTAGACTTGGTTTGAACACGAATAATTTATCTGGATCTGTTCCTCAGGAAATAGGACGACTTGAATCCCTTGTTGAATTGAGATTGTCTTCAAATAATTTCACTGGTCATTTACCACAAGACTTGTGCTTTGGTGGGTTACTTGTAAATTTTACAGCCGCCAACAATCATTTTTCTGGTCCAATCCCTAAAAGCTTGCGAAATTGCACTAGTCTATTTAGATTTAGGCTTGATCGGAACCAATTGACAGGGAATATTTCTGAAGATTTTGGCATTTACCCAAACTTGAACTATGTGGACCTAAGTCATAATGATTTGTCTGGTGAGCTCACGTGGAAATGGGGAGGTTTTCACAACTTGACGTGCCTAAAATTGTCAAACAATAATATCATTGGTGAGATACCATCAGAGCTTGGAAAGGTTACTAGGCTACAAATGATTGATCTCTCGTCAAATCTCCTGAAAGGGACAATTCCAAAAGAATTAGGGCAGTTGAAGGCGTTGTACAACCTTACTCTTCATAACAACCATCTTTTTGGTGTCATTCCCTTTGAAATCCAAATGCTATCTCAACTTCGTGCCCTTAATTTAGCTTTTAATAACCTTAATGGATCAATCCCAAAACAACTAGGAGAGTGCTCAAATTTATTACAATTGAACTTGAGTCATAATAAGTTCATAAGGAGCATCCCATCTGAGATAGGCTTCCTACATTTTCTTGCAGATCTAGACCTCAGTGGGAATCTACTGGTAGGAGTGATACCATCACAAATTGGGCAATTGAAACGGTTAGAAATGATGAACCTCTCTCACAACAAACTTTCCGGCCTCATTCCAACTTCTTTTGTAGATTTGGTGAGCTTGACAACTGTAGACATCTCCTACAATGAACTAGAGGGTCCTATTCCCAAAATCAAAGGCTTCAATGAAGCTCCATTTAAAGCTTTTATGAACAATAGTGGTCTCTGTGGAAATGTCAGTGGTCTTAAGCCTTGTACACTTCTTTCAAGCAGGAGAAAGAGCAACAAAATTGTCATTTTGATTATTTTTCCTCCCCTGGGCATTCTACTTCTACTACTTACCATGGTTGGATGTTTATACTTTCTCCACCAAACAAGTAGAGAAAGAATCTCCTTTTTAGGTGAGCGACAAAGTCCACTCAGTTTTGCAGTATGGGGCTATGAGGAAGAGATCCCGCATGAAACTATCATCCAGGCCACTAATAATTTCAACTCCAATAACTGTATAGGAAAAGGGGGGTACGGAATTGTTTATCGAGCCATGTTGGTCAGGTGGTTGCCGTGAAGAAACTTCACCCATCAAGAGATGGCGAGCTTATGAATCTGAGACTTTTTAGAAATGAGATTCGCATGTTAATAGATATTCGACATCGAAATATTGTGAAGTTATATGGATTTTGTTCATTAATAGAGCACTCTTTTTTAGTTTACGAGTTCATAGAAAGGGGAAGTTTGAAGATGAATTTATCTAGCGAAGAACAGGTGATGAACTTGGATTGGAATAGAAGGCTTAATGTTGTTAAAGGAGTGGCCAATGCGTTATCCTATTTGCACCATGATTGCTCGCCTCCAATCATTCACCGAGACATTTCCAGCAGCAATGTTCTTTTAGATTTGGAATACGGGGCTCATGTTTCGGATTTTGGGACAGCTCGGCTCTTGATGCCTGACTCGACCAACTGGACCTCATTTGCTGGCACCTTTGGATACACAGCTCCAGGTACATACTTGATTTCATTCTTAACATATATATAGCAATTGATTCATATATATATATGAATCAATTGCTAAATTTCTGTTTATATGTCATAATGTTTTGTGGAGGCTCTCCAAAACATTATGACATATTAGCAGTACAATACAGCCAGTACTATGAGAAAATGACCAGAATTTTTGCAGAGCTAGCTTACACAATGAGAGTGAACGAGAAGTGCGATGTCTATAGCTTTGGAGTGGTCACAATGGAAGTAATAATGGGAATGCATCCGGGTGATCTCATCTCATCTCTTTCCGCATCAGCATTTTCCTCCTCGTCGTGCTCACAAATCAACCAGCATGCATTGTTGAAGGATGTGATAGACCAACGTATCCCACTTCCTGAAAATCGAGTTGCAGAAGGTGTGGTCTCCATTATCAAAATAGCATTTGCATGCTTGCTTGCTAATCCCCAATCTAGGCCAACCATGCGACAAGTAGCTTCGGAGCTCATAGCTCGATGGCCTCTGCTGCCAAAGTCATTCTCCGCAATAACGTTGGAAGATCTTATGCCTCAAACAACTGTGGCTGAGAATTTTCCAAGAGATTTTTTATAATTAGCATGTGATTTTTCCGACTTATGTACTTTTGTTTGTTATAAATTATTTCTCTGTTTTGTATTTTGTTTTTTCAATGATTAATATGTTTTAGTGCAGTATTATTATCAATCAAAGTAAATAAAGGCTCTTTGCTATAATGAGGAGACCTGGGTTTCAAGATCCTGTTTCACCCCTTGTAATAAAGGAAATCTTCAATTCAATATTGAGCTGAAATGAATAAACTAGCATGAGAGGCTGCTGGAAGGAGATATACCAAGAATTGCTGCACATGCTATGCATCTGCACTTAAACTATGAATCCACAGTACTGATCATGCTACAAAAACTTAAACTATCAACTACACAGAGCTCTCCACATTGAACTCCTGAAGAATCCTCCATGCAGCCTCGATGATTTATTATTCCTTTTAAGCCAAATTTGAAATGTTGTAGGATTGATTTGCATCTTTTTTGGATATTAAGGCCTATTATTTCTATGCTCGATGCATGAATGAGTTTCTATTTTCAATAATATATTTGTGGTTATGTTGTTAAAGAGAAATATAAAACAATTCTTGAAATCTTAAAACGATTCTTTGTGAAGCCCACAGATTAATTCAATTCGTTAAATTCTTTGTTTCTCTACTTTTATAATTAAAGAAAGATATACTGAATTCTTTGTCTTTTTTCTCCATCCTTCTTCAATGTTGGGATTTTTATATTTTTTTGGAATTTGTCATTCGATTTATTTTGAACCCATATTCGTAATATGTTTCAATTTGATTCGCAATATGGTCTCGTATGAACATCTTTAATTAGCATCTGCTATTTTATATGACTTTCTGAGAATCCACACCGGAATCTGTGGCAAATCAAGGGGAGCATGATAACTACTGAATTTCCAAGTACTTCATGATGCATCTACTCTATTAATTAGCAAGTTCAAACCCCATGAGCACGATAAACGTGTTATTGGTTGGTGAAGCTTTCATGGCATATACAGAACGTATCATAGCCAATCACGTTAACTTTGGTTTTTCTTTTTCCTTTTTTCCAGTGCAGCTTTATTGAGGTTTTCTTTGCGTTCACATTCCTGAATTTGACATCTTTGTAGCTTTTTTTTTTTTTTTTATCGTGGTTGAATGGTCCTAGACAACCTTTCTTTTCTTTTCTTCTACAATGAATCCGTCGTGAAATGTCACAAACTGTCGCATTGGAGGCCTCTTTGTATAGCCATGAAAGCTTCACCAACCAATAACACGATTAACGTGTTATATATTGGCTGGTGAAGCTTTAATGGCATAATGTCGTGGATGTGCTTTAAAGTAAAAGGAAGCAATTAACACGACAAGTTGTGACATTTCTTGACTCATGATTCAACACTAGCTAGTGATCTCTTCAGCTTTGCTAATTACGCACAAAAACAACTTACAACAGATCCACACATGATATCACAGGCATCGGAAACTTTATACTGCCAAGAGAGTAACCAATAATATCTTATTAATTATTTTTTAGATTTATTTTAAAGAAAAAATAGATATAAATAGAAGAGATAATTAATCCTAAGTGTAGATATACATGCATAGAACAAATTTCGATCCACTGTCTTAACATGTCATAATACTATTATCCTTCTGACATTAATAGCTACATCCAAAACCAAACCATCCCAACTATTAAGAACAACTAATTTTGAAACTTGAAAATAAAAAACTTGACGAGGAAGAAGTTGGTTTCCTCTCAAAATAATATAAGCCAAAGATGAGAAGATTTTAACGAAATAACACAACTAATAACTTTTTTTTAATGTTTTTGAATTTGTCTCGTCGAAATTTTTTTAATAATATCAAAATTATCATTAATAATATCAAAATTATCATCATCATAGCTTTGCATTCATTCATTTTTTCTTTTCTCTCTCTTTCATGCTCTTAAATTGTCGTCATTAGTTACAGTTTCCACCAGTAACATTTACTAAACCATGATATTTCATTAAAAAAAAAATTAAGTGTGTTATTTTGCCAACAATATTTTCAAACAATGCTAATTTGTTTTTTAAAAAAAAAATTGCATGTTGGCAATATTGGCCAAATAACATGGGTGGAATTGGTTTTTTTTTTTTTGGTTGAAAGAAGCTGATATAATAAATTAGAACATAGGTGGAATTGTTTTTAGTTGAATAACATTGTTTGGTATTTATCACAGCTCGCTCCCAAATGTGAAATTTAAAGAAGTCACGTTTAATAAACGCAACTCGTCATGAACCCTAAATTTAAACCCTGATCAATACCCTAACAAGCCCCTAACTTGACTAGTAAATTGGCTAGAAAGAAGAGAGAAATTCAACTTGAAAATTGAAACTTCGACAGAATGAATAATTTGAAGGGTGGGTCCCTTGCTTTGTTACCTTAAAAGTCATTAAGGTTGTTGGATTCAGAGAGCATATTCCCGCCATTTTTGTAACAGACATGGAATGGAATCAGTTAGTCAGTCCATGTAGGTGTCGTTTCTCTGGTACTGGTAGCCACTAATGATCCATTTGAATTAAATTTTGAAGGGGCGAGCAGGCCTCTGAGTCCCCTTTTTTTTACACACTAAATTGCAGTTTAAGCCCAAACAAATATAAAAAAACTATGCATTTCAAAAAAAAAAAAAAATTCTGAAACACAACAAACATGTATTCAAAAGGATAAGATTTGATATAGTTGTTGTTTTTTAAAATAATTATTTTTAGAAATGTATTGAAATAATATATATATATATATATGTATGTATGTATGTATGTATGTATGTATGTATGTATGTATATTATTTTTTAAAATTATTTTATTTGATATAGTTGTTGTCCAAATTTTTTTCATTTTTTAGCAGCAGCTGAGGTGCCAACGAAATTAGGGATTCGATGGTGAACAAGTCTGGGGTTCTAAGAAATGTTCTGGGCCTTCATCAAATCCCAAATTCTCTTTCGGATGATCCATTTACAAGCTTTGGGGCCATCCTCTGGACTCGTATCCATCTCTCTTGTGTTTTGAATTTTGAAACAATGGAGACGAGGAGGATGTTTTATGTAGTATTTGAATTTTGAAACAATGGAGACGAGGAGGACATGATGGTCACCGTGATTTTCTAATTTTTTTTAATTTGATCCATTGGTACTGGCTTTATTCATGATTTTAGTTGATAGTTATGTTTTAGATATCTTGGTTCTGGGATCGTGTAATATTGAGAGAGATTAGAGATTTAAAGAGCTCGGTTAATGTTTAATTTTGAAAAATAATATAAAATTCAATTGATATAAAATAATTAAGTGTTAAGAGAAAAAATTAAAACTAAAACAAATATGGAAACTAGGATAAACAAGTGGGTAAACAGGCTAATATATGTAGGAGATGCTTGTCATGTTTGGGTGATGCATGTGGTGTCTTCGCGAGATCACACGTCTATTTTTGTTGTGTTGTTGGAAGCAATGCAAAGCGGCTTTTTTATTGGGTCAAGGCGTGATAGTGGCAGAATGATGGTTTGGCATAGACAACCCTTTTTTTCTTTTTGTACCTTTTTTTCTCTCTCGTTTCCTCAAAATTCAAGCTAGACCTGTCAAAAATAAATGTGTCTTGTCATTTTGTTTTGTATCAAATTTGATCATTAGTCTTTTGATTACTATTTATTTTGCTTTAAGTTCTTTTTATTTGATTTTTTCCTTCAATTTATTCCCATAGGGTTTGGTTTTATTTGATTTTTATATCAAATTTGATTTTTATTCTTTTGAATGCTATATATTGTGTTTGAATAATTTTTTATTTTCACCCCCCAACATTTGATTTTATTTATTTTTATGTCAAATTTGGTCATAATTATTTTAATTGATATTTTATTTTATTTTGAATTATTTTTATTTATTTTTTTTCTCAATTTTATTATACTTCATGAGTTTTCAAGTTTACCTTCTATGTGATAATCTCAATCTTATGACATAGGGTCATGGGTTTGGAATGTTAGGCTCGAGCTGACTTTTGAGTTTTTAGATCATTTACTGTAAATGATGTTTTTAAATTTCATCATTTAGTATTATGTTAGTTAGAAATTAAGCTTTATGGTTTATTTATTTTTCACTTTTCTTTCTAAGGGGTTATCTCGATCTCATGTTCTGGGTTGCGAGCTTGACGGGTTAACTCATATCGACTCAAGTCTTTTTTCATGGCTTTTTTAAAGTTTTACTCTTCAACATTATATTGGTTTGAGAATTGAAGTTTGTAGCCTTTTCATTTTTCTATCTGCAAGGTTATTTCACGACTAGGTTGCAAATTTGGCTAACTCAGGTAAACTTTAGCTTTTTTTAAAAAAAAAATCCAATTTCATCCTTCAACATTTTATTTGCTGACAGTTAAAATTTGATTTTTTTTTCTATGGGGTTATCTTATTGTCATTATTTTTTTGGTTTGTTATAAAATAAAATCATTTAGATTTTATAAAAATATTAGATGGATATATTTCCATGTTACTGTCAAGTGTTCATTTATTTCAATCAATCATAGTCATTTTTTTAGCTTGTTAATTTATAATTATTTCCTTTTTTTAGTTAAATTATTAAATTAATTGAGCTTAGTGAACCCAATCGAGAAAATAACCTAGATCTTAATTTTTTTTGTCTCTTTTAAAAATGCTAGCATCGAGCATCCTTTTTTATGTTAGGAAATTTTTTGTTTAGGCCACGGTATAACACAAGCTATCAATCTAGTTATCTCTTATATCAAAGGAACTGGAGTAAAACCCCAACTCTATCACTATTCATGTAAACAATGAAGGAGTTGCTCTTTTTTTCTTTTTTCTTTTTTAATTCCATCTTTCAATTTTTTTCTTTTGATTGGACATTTTTTTTTCTTTTCTAATTTTATTATTCAATATTCATTGATTTTGAATTATTTTTTATAAAGTTATCACAATCTCAAACAAATACCCTAATATTTGGTTGAGTCTTGGTTTTGTGGGCACCTATTTTTATTATCATATCATTAAGTAAAAATAGTAAAAAAAAAAAAAACAGAGCTGTTAAACTCGGTGTAGTCCATGATCCGTATCGTGGATTTGGGTTAAGTCGCAAAGCTTAAATCGCTCCAATATATTGTCGTCTCAGTATTAAAAAAAAAAATGTTATCCTGATTGGATCATATTATGGCAACTTTTATGCATGTTAATCTTAAACCTATGCTAGATAAGAGTTGAGTCGAGATGTTAAAGGTTGACCTGTTTGGCTAGGTTTTTTTTTTTTTTAAAAAAAAAAAATTCATCTTCCAATTTTTTTCCTATTTTGATCGAACTCGTTTTGTCTTTATTTTTATCCTTCAACATTTGATTATTTTGATTTTTTTTTTTATAATTTATTTTAATTTGCTTTCTATAAGGTTATTGCAGTCTCAAACAAATATTATAGAATTTGATTAGTGCTTATTTTCACGAGTGTCATTTTTTATTATCATATAATCGAGTAAAAAATAGTTAAAAAATAAAGTTTTTAACTCCAATGGAGTCCATAATTTAGGTCACGGATTTGACACATGAAATCGTGAAGCTTGGGTCGATGTAATAATCATCGTCTTGGTATTAAAAAAAATATCATCTTGAATTTTATATTAAAGCCAAATAATGTTTTTCCTGATCATCTAAGGGTTTTTTTAACCCACCAAATCAACTAGATCTTGTTAAGACAATTCTCAAATGATTAATTTTAAAATCAAGTTAGATAAAAAGTCAAGTTAAAGATCTTAAGATTAATATATTGAATCAAATTTAATAATAATATCAAATATTTTTATATGGCTTGAATGTTTTTTTTAACGTTGAAATTGTTTTTACTCAACTCCAGTATATTGTAATCATTAAACAAGTCATCATCTCAATCCAAATTAAAATGATTTTTTGTTTTAAAAAAATCAGGATTAGATCTATTTACAAAATGGGCCTTGCCCCAATTTCTTTAAAATCTAGACCAAGCCCATTTAAAATTAGATGAAATCAAAACATAAACCCAACTCATGAACACCCTCTAACTAGGGTTTAGCCTCCTTGCCTTCCACAAATCTCCATGAAAACGCCTTCTCCCCCTGAAAATCTAGACACTTCCATACCCACTCAAAACACCCCTAATAAAAATGGTGCAAAAAATTAAAAAAAAAATTGCTAAGACTGCGAAATAAAAGAGATAATTGGGGGCAACCAAAAATTTCACAAAAGCAGAGGGGCCTCTACCTCTAACTTCTCTCTCCCTCTCTTTCCTTCCTCTCTCCCTTCCCTCCCCTTCTCCCCCCAAAAATTTCACCCTCTTCCCGCTGTCTTTTCCCTCTCTATTTCTCAAAAAATTCAAAATACCCTCTCGTATTAAGTGAGTTCTTTTCTTCTATTTCTCCCCTGTATATTTTCCGCTTTCTTGCTCAACGTCTCTCTCCCTGTCCCCCCTCCCCTTCTCTTACTCTTCCAAGAATCTATTTTTTGTTACCTTGCTAGGGTTTTGGCTCGGTTTTGAAAGCTGGTTTTCGGTTTTCTGGGCTTTTTTGCATGCATGCTACTGGGTTTTGGTTTGTAAGGTATGTACCCCCTGGATCATTTGTGTTTGCAAGCTAAAGTTTGTTGTTTTGGTGGGATTGATGGTTTTCAGTGCTAAATATCTGTGGGTTTTGTGTTAAGTCTGTTTATCTAATCGTGGTTGTTCATGAAATGAGCGTTTTTCAAGGTTTTGAATGTGTATTTAGGGTTTTGTTTTGGTTCAATAAGCTTGTTGGGTGCTTTTGAATTTCTTTGGCTAACGCTTTAACACTTTATTCAATGTTTATTGGATTTTCATTTCTAGTTTGTGGGCAAGAGAGTTTTTAGATTTAGAAATCTAGCCTGAAGAGAGTTTATGTTTGGTGAATCTGAAATATGATTATGACATGTTCTTTCTTTCTTTCTTTTTTCTGTGCGTTTTTAAGTTTTCTGTTTAGAAGGCCTTGAAATGGACTGTGCTGTATATTTTTTTTTGGGAATGGGCGAATGCTTTTGATTAATTTTGTTATATCTTGATGTGGGTTTCAGGTTTTGAATTCTATTGTTTAATCTCCTGGGGTCAGTTAGATTGCTGTTTTTTTATTTGTGGAGGGATTCTGGTGCTTTCTGTTTAAGTTTGATTGCTATTTTGAAGAGCATTTTGGTGGTTATTCAAATGTCAAGTGATTATTCTTTGTTGTCAGAGTACATGTAATTTGTTGTTACTGGACGTGGATCTGGTAGGAAATTTGGACTAAATATGTCTGGTCTGTATTAATGCAGCTCGAAGATTTTGGATGATGGCTGGAGGTTGGAAAGACAGGGGAAAAACTGTTGCCTAGTTTTTCTGCGTGTGACATTAGCAAGCACGTCTGAGTTACTGGTCTTGGATTTCAACCAACCATGGAATGCAACAAAGATGAGGCCGTCAGAGCAAAGGATATTGCGGATAGGAAAATGCAAAATGGTGATTTTGAAGGGGCAAGGAAGATTGCATTGAAGGCGCGGCAACTCTACCCTGAACTAGATAATATTTCCCAAATGTTGGCAGTCTGTGAGGTTCATTGCTCTGCACAAAACAAATTAAATGGGTCAGATATGGATTGGTATGGAATTCTCCAGATCGAGCGCTTTTCTGATGAGGCAGTCATCAAGAAGCAATACAGAAAGTTTGCACTTACGCTTCATCCTGACAAGAACAAGTTTGCTGGTGCAGAGGCAGCTTTCAAGCTGATTGGTGAAGCTAATAGGGTGCTTACAGATCCAGCCAAGCGTTCTTTGTTTGATATGAAGTGTAGAGGTTCATTGAGACCTGCTGCACCAAAGCCAACATCCCATAAGACAAATTTGAATTCCATTAGCAAGAAGCAGCACGAGGCTAACAAGTTTTCTAGTGCTCCACAGCGGCCAACATTCTGGACATGCTGTTCCTCTTGTAATATGAGGTACCAGTACTTCAAAGAGCTTCAGAATAAAACATTGCGCTGTCAAAATTGCCAGAATTCTTTCATTGCTGTCAATTTGAATATCCATGGTGTGCCATGTGGATCACCCTGGAGTCAGTTCCCCAATCAGAATGGAGTTCCAAATCAAGGGCCTTCTAAAGTTGCTCCACAAAGTAACAGTGGAAACCCTTCTGGTGCTAGTTTTCCAGACAGGTTTAGATCAGTTGACATTGGTGGGAGTTCTAAACTGAATGAGGTGAAAGCAGGAAATAACATGAAAAATTGTGGTGGTTCTAAACCATCACAGAAAGCCAACGGGTATGTGAATGTGGGAGTACAAGCAGGGAAAGGTGTTCCTACCAAACCCAAAGATTTGGGAAGTTCAAAAGTTGCAAGCAGGAAGAGAGGAAAACAGTCTCAAGTAGAATCTGGCGAGAGTTTTGTAACAGCAAGCAGTGATGAAGATGTGGCTGTTCAAGAAAATCACAGTACTATTTCTGGACAGAACTCAGGATCCTGTGGAGGTAATCAACGTAGGAGATCTTCAAGGCAAAAGCAGAATGTTTCTTACAAGGAAAAAATAATTGATGATGATGATTTTGTCGCCTCCTCACAAAAACGACCAAGGGTGAGTAGATCCTCTAGTGCCACTAAAGAGGAGATGATGCACGATAAAGAGCATCTTTCAGCTGCTGCTGCTGCAGTGGATAGAAATAAGAAAGAGGCCAAGCAAAAGGCAAGTTCAACTCTGGAAGAAAGCTTGTCAAATCAGGAAAGGAGAACTGAAGTTTATGAGATGAAGGGGGAGGAACCATCCATGGTGGAGAAAGCAGACGCACAATCAGATAATAAAGATGGAATGCCCAAAGTTGATGACAACTCTAACGTGTTTTCAAATGAACCACTATTATCAGAGACCCTAGAGATCCCCGATCCAGATTTCAGTAATTTTGAGAATGACAAGGAAGAAAGCTGTTTTGCTGTTAATCAAGTGTGGGCTATTTATGATACAACAGATGGCATGCCAAGATTTTATGCTCGGGTCAAGAAAGTTCTCTCACCTGGTTTCAAGCTGCAGATAACTTGGCTGGAAGCTAGCTCAGATGTTGCGCATGAGAAAGACTGGTCTGACAAGGATTTGCCTGTTGCATGTGGTAAGTTTGAAAGTGGGGGCTCTCAAAGAACTGCAGATCGTGCTATGTTCTCTCATCAGGTGTGCTGTATAAATGGCAGTAGTAGAGGCAGTTATTTGATATATCCTAAAAAAGGGGAAATCTGGGCGCTCTTCAAGGGTTGGGAAATGAAATGGAGTTCTGAACCAGAAAAACATAGACCACCTTACATGTTTGAATTTGTGGAGGTCCTATCAGATTTTGATGAAAACTTCGGCATTGGGGTTGCTTATTTGCATAAAGTGAAAGGATTTGTCAGCATTTTTCAGCGAGCTGCTCATGATGGGGTTATCCAATTTTGCATTCCACCAACTGAGCTGTACAAGTTTTCACACCGAATCCCTTCATTTAGAATGTCTGGCAAGGAAGGAGAGGGTGTCCCTGCTGGGTCTTTTGAACTTGATCCTGCTTCTCTGCCTAGCAATCTTGATGACCTTGGTGATCCCATTGATACTAAGATGGAAAAGGAAAATGTGGATAGTCAATCAACTAATTCTTGGTCTCAATCTTCCAAAGGTGAACTGAAATCCACAAACAAGAAGATTTGCACGCCTAAGAAAAATGAGACAGGGCCAGAAAGAGGGAGCTCAATCCTTGGAAAATCTTCTATAGACGGAAATGTAGCTGTTGCAGGTCTATTTGCAAACAACAAGGACAGCAGGAAAGTCATAAAACCTGGCAACCTTGCCCAGTCTGGAAGAATTGATATTTCATCTCCAGCTAAAGAGAGGATTGAAACCCCTAGGAAACAGGATAAGAGTGAACTTGCAGCTGATGCCTTGACACCTAGAAGATCTCCCAGGGATTTAAGCAAGAGAAATAGTCAAGTTAGTGCTAATCAGGATACTGAAGAGAATACTGCAGCTAACAATGATATAAAGAATGGGAAACCAAGTTTGTTGATTAAACCTGATGATAAGATGTTTGTGAAGGATGGTGGTTCAATTGGTCTCATATTAAGCCCTATATCTCCAGGTCGTAAAGTTGTAGAACTAGAAGTACAGTGCTATAATTTTGAGAGGGAAAAGTCAGAGGATAAATTTAAGCTTGATCAAATATGGGCACTTTACAGCAATGAGGATGGGCTGCCAAGGAATTATGGTCAAATCAAGGTGATTGATTCTACCCCTAATTTCAGATTGCACGTGGCAATGCTTGAAGTGTGCTGGCCTCCAAAAGACGCAACGAGGCCTGTTTGTTGTGGGACATTCAAAGTTAAAAGTGGTAAAAACAAGGTGCTCTCTGCTTCCAAATTTTCTCATCTGTTGAAAGCTCAATCCATTGGTAACAGCAGGTATGAAATTCACCCCAGAAAAGGTGAGATATGGGCACTGTATAAGACCTGGAATAGCTCTGATGGAGAATCTGACATTGTTGAAGTGCTGGAAGATAATGAGTGCAGTGTGAAAGTTGTAGTTTTGATTCGTGCTAAACTACATGAATCTGCTAATAGAAATAAACATTTTTACTGGGCTCCTAGAATCCAAAGATCAATTACCAGGGTTCTGGATATACCACGTGGCGAGTTTAGTAGATTTTCACATCAGTGTTCTGCTTTCAAGCACACTGGAAAGAAAGATAGGTGCGAAAGAAGCTATTGGGAGATTGATCCTTCATCAATTGTTACTAATCCTGTAGTTTTGGTAGATTGAACTGGCAAGTAGTGCATGTTAGAGCATCCTTTTTAATCCTTAGTGTATAGGATTGCTACCCAATTACTTCCTGTGAGAAACATTAGGAAGTTAGTTGGAACTTGATGAACGATGCTCTCTTCAGTTTTATGTCTGGAACCAATCATCTTAACTGTTGTTTTTTGTTGTTTCCAGATTTCTTGTAGGCTTGTAGCCTCTTTGATGAATGCTAATGAAATAGTGTTGCATATTAGGTTATATACGTTTTATTTCCTTTAAATTCTTGTTGTATTTTGAAGCTTTGAAGAATATGATTAGAAATGCATGGCAAGTGTTTATTCTGTATAATTGCAGATCGAACTTGTTTGATGTTATAATCCTGAAGTCTATTTTGTCGATTTGATTCTGTTGCTTCCAACTGCAAAATGTTCCTGACTTGTTTTTTCCTTTCCATGTGGGCTGTTGGCATCACACTGATTTCTCATTGGAGCTTTGATCTGGCTTTCCTTCACATGAATTTATTATTTTGGTCCCTAGTTCTTTTGTGGCTCCATAGTTTTAGTCACAAGCTTCATCCACTGGTGCCTAACGGAGGAGAAAGGAAGCAAAGGGAAACTTAAGAGACAATGGGCTAAATCGGGTTAGCTCATTATGATTCTGTCATGATCCTAACTACCCAATACCCAATTAATGGGTTAGACTGGTTAGAAGGGGCTAATTTAATATTATGTTGTCTTTTCATTTCACTCTTTGAAATCCTTTTGTTTTGTGATTTCTTTTATTGATATTTTGTTGTTTTCCACGTGAGCATAAGATTTATTTATTTTTGTGTTTTAAAAATGTTTTTTTAAAAAATTATTTTTTATATTTTTTTATTAATTTTAAATTAATATATTTTTAGTGTTTTCAAATTATTTTGATGTGCTGATGTTAAAAATAATTTAAAAAAAAAAAAAATCATTAACATGTATTTTGACACGAAAAGTTATTTAAAAAGTAACCACAACCACATTACTAAACAAGCTAACAAAAATATCTTGAAATTTATTTTGAAGTCAGATTGGGGTTTGAACGAAATGATTGAGCGCCTGTTTATTTTTTGATTTTAAAAGTATTTTTAAAAAAAATTAATATTTTTTTATGTTTTTAAACCATTTTGATATGTTGTTAAAAATAAAAAAAATATTATTTTAATAAAAAATATTTTTAAAAATAATTACAACTATATTTTTAAATAAATTATTTAAATTTTTTAATCAAATGACACACACTGAGCAACTCCAACATGGTTGGATTTAGAACCCAAGTTATCCAATGCCCTGCAACAAAGCAAAGAAACCATGCTAGTAAATTATTTTATTTTCGATTCAAATTTTATTTTTTGCTTGCAAAACAAGCTAACAGAAATAAATAAATATTATGAATATAATACACGATACTATATTTCTTTATCAATGTACATCACTTGACATATCCATCTAGTTTTTATTTGTCATTGACAACATTTTTTAGCATTTTTATACATATAATCTTTCATTAGCTCTATTTAACCCATTAATCAAGCTTTCAATGAGTGTTTCAGATTTTTATTACCAATTAAAAATCTAACATCGTCTCCATTTTATTTTATTTTTACCATTAAATAAACTTTTAATTGGTCTAAGTGTAATGTTGGCACCCAGACTAATATTATCTAAACAAATTATGATTATTGACATGTGTGGGAGTTGGAATAATATAATGTTTGAGTTACAAAAACATCACGACAATTTTTAAAAAAATATATGCATGACAAAAAAATAAATAACATGGACAAAAAATGAATAACATGGACAAAAGCCTTCAAAGGAAAGCTGATTTTGTGCAGAATAATTTTATTTTTATAAAAAGCATGAGAGAGAGAAAGAGAATATTAATATGAATTATAATTACAGAATTTAATATAATTTGATAATTTATTTATTCAAATTATGACATGGATTGAATTTTATTTCAAATTAATTTAGAGATAGTTCGATTAAATTCATATTGACCCGACCAGATTAATTTTATATATATATTTTTAAAAATTTTTGTTCAAAAAACATTATTTTAATTAAAAAAAATTGAAATAATATCATAAAATACAAACTAATATCCTAAATCAGGAACCTTATGGCTAAATTAAGCACACAAAACAAACAAAAAGGGGCATTCCGAGAATTGAACTCGGGACCTCTCGCACCCTAAGCGAGAATCATACCACTAGACCAAATGCCCAATCCTGTCAGCTTTTACAAATATTAATATACATAATAATAAACTTGATATTTAATGGACCGTCCATTCTCCTACTTAACCAATCGATACTCAGTGATGTGAGTTCTCTCGCTCTCTTTGTGGAGGAATTTTCTGGCCTTCCTGACTATCCAGGTTTCTCTCTCTCATTTTTCTTGATGGTTCGTACACGTTTATATTCGACATTTGCTTTCTATGATGCTCCTTTCTCTTGAAACAACCCCTTTCTATTAATTTACCTATTGTTTTGCTCATTGTTTTTTTGCACTCCAACTGTTAGATAAAATGCCTCTAAATAAGAGAATCTACACTTCCCTTTTATCTCTCTCTTTCATTTCATTTCCTAACACCCCTTTGATATATAAACATGTTCACTAGTTGTTTCGTTGCTTATGTGCTTGATTCATGCTTTTCCGTTTAGTGTTGTTTTAGTTAATCAATGGTTCATTTTGTTTTGGTTAACAGGTGAATATAGAGCTAGTGAATAGTTGAGTAAGTTTTGTTGGGTGTTAGCGGAACATGTTGAAGCAAGTTTTTGGAAAGGTTTTGAACAAGGGGTTTTCGGCAAATGGAGGAGATAAGTTAAGGCCTGGGTTGTATGTGCCTAATACTGGATTCCACAATGGACAGGTATGTTATTTGTTGTAAATCTTGTGTTTTTATAGATACCCATTCGGTTAATCTGATGGATTTGTGTAAATATTTGGTTATTTATCAATCACTATGGATTACTGTAATGATGAACTATCTGCATTTGAAGGGACTAGAAAAAGCAACACTAGTCTTTCAATTTGTTTTATTTGTATTGCCTATTGTTCCTTCTGTAATTTTCAAAATCAGAAGTTATAGTAGTGATCATCTTGGTGTTGGTGGAGTGAGTGGTTAACAGACTAAGGTTCTTAGCCAGTTGAAGGGTTGAATTTAAGTTTAAAACCTAATTCCAATCCCCTTCATGGCCATCCATTTGACTTATCATGGTAATTGCGGTGCATTTGGAGTGAGGAATTGCACAGTTTGATAGTCCGTCAAGTGACCGACAATGAATATGCGATGAGTTTATGTAAAAGGATAAAGGTTTTTGTGAGAACTGTAATCATTGGAGAAACCAAGGGTGTTGGGTTTTAATTGCATCATTCTCATTTGCTTTGTTGTTGCTGCTTATTGCATGTTAGGATTGGAAAATGATGCAGCAGAGATGCCAAAGGTGTTATTCACTGAGTTCTGGTTTTCTCGTGGGAGAGTAGAGACAGTTGATTTGGTTCTTGAGTATAATTAGTAATACTCATAATATACTTCTACTGCTGGTGGTGTGACCACAGGGCACGATCCAGAATAAGAAGTTTTTGTGACAAGTACAGTATTTGTATGTTCATATATCATTTAATTAAATTTGTGGATGAAAGAAGTCAAAAGCCTTACACTATGAATCATCTATTGCCAAGGATTTAATAGATTGAGTTTTCATACGGCGATTGAATAGAAGTAAGGTTTCATATGGATCTATTTCTTTTTCTCTCTCCCTTTCTATGTGCTAAAATTTTCAAGCAATACATGTTTGGAAGTTCTTTGCAACTTGAAGAACAATAATACTTGCTTCCCACGGTAGACCGGAAGGGAGACAATTGTTTAGATGTCTCATGTAGGAAAGAATTCACGATATTTGTGCATCGTTTTCTTTCAGTTAAAAAAAATTCCTTTCTAATATTGCTTCCTTGCAGGCTCATTGTGCACCCAGAAGCTTTTTTGGGGTGGAAGATTTCCTTGATGATGATAACAGCAGGCCATACACGTACCAGAAAGGGAAAAAGTCAAAGAACCCAAACAAGCATTTATCATTTAAACAGCGGACTGTAGCATACATGGAGCCATTTACACTTGATGTTTTTATTTCGAAGCGTTTCGTTTCAGCATCGCTCACTCATAGAGTGACCAGTAAGCAGGTAGCAGTTGCTGGTACCAACTCTAAAGACATTAAAGCTGTGCTCAAGTCCCGCTCAGACATTCCTGCATGTTTAGCCGTTGGGCAAATCCTAGCTGATAGAGCAAGAGAAGCTGATGTATATACTGCCTCTTATACTCCGAGGGAAAGGGACAAGTTTGAAGGAAAGATAAGAGCAGTGGTTCAGTCTCTCATTGATAATGGGATTGATGTTAAAATTTATCTTGACTGAACAAGTCACATCTGTTTTTGATATTAATCGTATTGAATTGTTGGAAAATGGTGTTTGTAACTTTGTGAATATAAAGGATATGATCACCATAAGTTTTGGCTCTGAGAATTGAAAGAAGTGAATGTGCTGCTCTTGACAAAGTGCTTATCTATGAAACTTGGAAGCAGGCAGTTGATCATACAACAAAAATGTCAATGATTCGCATCCAGCTTATCTGTGTAATTTTGTGATCTGCTGTAATCTTATTTTTCTTCATTTTTTTTCTTTTTTTGGCTTAGAGCTTCTTACCATCCGATGATTTAACTCTTCTATGTTCTTATTCATGCTTCTACATCATATACCAAAACAAAAAATTGTACCCGTGACTATGTTATAAAATCTGTCCATGGCAGGTCGATCTGGAAACCAGTATGTAAGGTGTAAATGTTGTTTTTAGATTTTTTTTCAAAAAAAAAAAACATTGAAACGTGGTTTTAGAGAGTTTTTCAAAGAAATTTTAGTTTGGATTGATCCATTCACTATGGATCGTGGAATCGATTCTTTGATTGGTTCTTACTTTGAGATTGCATTGCTAAGTTTAAAGCTCTTGCTCCTAAATTTTTTTAAATAATAATAATAATAATAATAAATTATCAAATTATTGAGTAATATATTCATAATGTACTAAATAGTCTACCTTGACTTGTTTGTACTCCCAAATTAAATTAGTAAACGAAAAAAATTACTTAAATAGTTGAATAACACTTTATCCAAAACGGTGGAGTTTAAGCTTCTGGACGCAAAATCTGTTGTCGAAGCCTCCAAGGTAGTGTTTGTAGAAAATTTAGTTTTTTTTTAATTTTTTTTTTATATATTTTGATATTATTGTAATGTGTTGATTTTAAAAATTAATTTAAAAAAATAAAAAAATAATTTTTTTTAAAAAAGTAATTACCACTGCAAACCTTAGTTAAAAAAGTAAAAAAATTAAAATTAATTTTTAATAAAAGTAAAAAATACAAAAAAATAATTTCAAATAAAAAATATTTTTTTTAAAACACAAAAATATTCTATCGCACTCTCATCTCTCATTAATATTAATAGCAACAACTTATTTTATAATTGAAATAGAAAAATAAAACCACCCTGCAATTCTCTCTTAAATTATGGAACTACTTTGATTTAACACATTCCCACTTTCTGCTTGTTGATAAAACGCAGAGATATTGGAAAACATTAAGGTAAAGTTTCGAACCCTTAGTTATTGAATTATGTTTTTCTTATGATTGAACTCGGTTATTTCGTTTAAGAGAGAAAAAAATAATGGGTTTTGTTGATTTTTGAGTTTTGTGTGTTTAATTCAATTTTTTGTGCATATTTTTTATTGGTTTCAATTGATCGTTCTGTGTTTGGTGCGATTTGAATTGGAAGATCAAGGAAGTTTGTGTTTTCATTGTGTGAATTGTTTGCTTGACTAGAATATGTTTTATCTGGATTAGGTTTTTTGCTGCTTGATTAGGAAAGTTAGGATTTTGTCTTTTTTTTATCCGGGTTGATTTTTTTTATGGTAAGTGAGAATCCATGTGGTAGAAACTTGGCATTAGGTTTATGAAGATGTACCGGGAATTGGTGGCTATCGGTTTTAGGATAGTTTAAATGCATTGCGGTTTTCATGTTTTCTCTGGAAAAAAAAGAGTTGTGAATATCTATAGTTAAGAATCAGTGGTTTGGAGTGTTTTGTTTGGTGTCATTTGATTTGAGAATTAACGTAGTTTAATGGTAGTATTGTTGAATTTACAGTTATGTTGCAAGCGCAAAATATTTGGTCTTTGAGCATTTGAAGGTATACCTAAGCATGCAATTGGAGGATGTTACACATCAGTGGAAAATATCGCTGAAGAACCTAGGACTTGATGCATTGCTTGGTTACATTCATCAATCTTTTATGAAGGTTTTTAAAACAGTTAATGAACTAAATCATGTGTATCATAATGGCTTCTCCTTGACTGGAAATAGTTAAATCATATACAGGGGTTGCTCTCGTTTTTTCTTTAGAAGGCTTGAATGGTGTGTCCTATATGGTTACTGCAACCTGTATGCATATGCTTGGTAAAGAACTGAAGGAGTATAATGGACAGGGAGGATGAGAAACAAAATCATATGATGGTTTAGCTAGGTTTCCGTGGGTTTCTAAGTTACATGGGGCATGGCACTTTACAGTACAAAGAATGAGAATGTGATGCAGCATTTACCATTAAACAGCTTATGTAGATTTGTTTCGTTATACATGATCCTTCAACAGTTTAGATATGACATCAACAACTAATTGCTTAGTTGTGCTTGATGCACTGTACAGATCTGAAAAAACCTTTGTAGGAATTGGATCACTAGTTATATTGTATGTGCACATTATACTCAACCATCTTGAATTTGATCTTTGCTAAAATAGGGTTGTAATTGGGTATTCCTGGTTTAGGAAAACTGGAACCCTTGACCTCCTTATAACTATCTGGAATCTGCGACCCACTTGTGGATAACTCATGTTAGAAGCCCAAAATTGCAGATCCTTAACTTCTTTTGTGTTTTTTTTTTAAAAAAAAAATTTCTGCTAATTGTATAGAAGTTTATGTTAAGAAAAAACTTAAGAAAGTAAATTATGTTCTAGCTTTGAAAATTTCTTTTTAATTCCTTTAATTTATGATACATTTTGATCTGAACTTGCTTCTGTCAATGAACTACTGATTTAATTTTAAGCTTTTATAAAACATCTTTTCCTCTAATTCCACAGTTCTACACTGGCATTCTCTTCTTTCAGTGATTTCTCTCTGTTTCTATTATATTGTCAGGGAGGGGATTTTTGCAATTGGACAGAGTTTGAATGTATTATGCAAATATAACGTGTTCTATCCTCTAATATGCATAATTCGATTCTCGATTACTCTCTTATGTTTATGACCATTTTTGTTCTTGGACATGTTTTTTCACCTCGTGTATTATTGGGAATGATTGAAGTATGAACTACTGGGAATGGCATCTGCGATCCTCATTGTGGTGCTTTGAGATGGAAGGAAAGCATTTCATGGTTAAAATTTTATCAAATTGCAACTTTCCTTCCACTTCTTATAATCATAGGTGTAAAGGCACCTTTGGATCTGTGTCCCATAATATTAGTTAGGGGCTTGTTTTAGAAGGGACTGGGCTTGTTACTGTAAAGTAGCTGTGAATAGTAATCTGAGTTTACAGAAAGGAGAAAGAGTGGCTCAAGGCCACAACCCTCAACTAAACCAAAACCCTCATTATTCCATTATCGTAAGTTTTTCAATTACATAAAATAGGTGCTCATTTTATAGGCACCATAAAAGCCCTACTAGTGCTAAACTAAATAGGAAAACAAAACCATAAATAATAGAAAACTCCTAATTAATAATCGATTTCCTAGTAAACTGTAACTCCTAAATCGTGTGAAGATTCCTACATATGATGTATTCCTAAATAGCATCATGCTTCTTATTAATATTCTAGTTCCAAAAATAAACTTTTACTCCTTATCAGTATTAAGACAACACATGACATATTCCTAAAATGCCCAGATTCACAATATAAAGAATTGAAAATTTAATTGAATTAATTTATTGATCTCGTTCTTCTTGGCTGCCTTACTTTCTGCAGGGTCGATATTGGGATTGGCAGGCGAGATTGCTTGGCAGGTGATGGAACAAGAGATTAACAATACAAAAGCTGAGAATCTGGCTGAAGTCTCCATGAAATCGCAGTCAACGGAGAATAACAATCTGGAAACTGAGAATCCTACAGAAGCATTGTCTAAGTCACTGTATGAAATGAACAACAATGAAGATGGAAATCATGCTGAAGCGTCAACTAAAGATCAATCATCCAGAAAAAGAACCCCCAAACCATTGAGGGCTAAATCTATTGCTATAAAAAAATCTTCAACTAGCAATTCCTTGAAGTCCAAGAAAGCTAAAAGCAGTCCAAAAATTCAAGGAAAAAACAGAAAGAAGAATCTCTTACAAGGCAACGAAGAAAGTAGAAAAAATGAGCATGGTGATGCTAATAACCTAAATTCAAGTGAAAAGAACATTTCTGACAAAGAGCGCATTGAGAAGGGCCAAAAGAATCAAAAGAACCAAGAAAGGTTAGTTGGGTCAAATAAGGGTCAAAAGAACCAAAAGAGGGAAGAAAAGCTTGGTGGCTCAGATAAAAGCTTGAGGAGTGAAAAAAACAAAGGGAAACTTGATGGGAAAGAAAAGAATGAACAGGATGAGAAGAAGAAAGAAAAGCTTGGTGGTATGATCTTTATGTGCAGTGCAAAGACAAAGCCAGATTGCTTCCGCTATCGTGTCATGGGTGTCACAATGAATAAAAAGGAACTCATATTGGGTGTGAAACCTGGACTTAAGCTTTTCCTCTATGATTTTGATCTGAAACTTATGTATGGTATCTATGAAGCATCCTCTTCTGGTGGAGTAAAATTGGAGCCCAGGGCTTTTGGTGGTTCCTTTCCAGTTCAGGTTTTGTTTTAATTTTAAGGCCAACTTCTCTTTAGTCACATTTTTGTTTTCTTGTCAACTTTGCAAGATCTGCTTGCTGATGCTTTTTAATTCTAGGTGCGTTTTGATGTTCACAAGGACTGCTATCCAATCGGTGAGAGTGTTTTCAAGAAGGCTATAAAGGACAGCTATAATGAGAAGAACAAGTTTAAAACAGAACTTACTGTTCAGCAGGTAAAAATTGGTCGGTTAATCTGGTAGTTTGGTATGAATTATTTTTCTTCGTGCATTGAAGCTGTTTATTATACTTTTCTCTCAGGTTCGGAGGCTCAGTGCACTATTCCCACCAGTTAGAGCACCTGTCCACTCTCCACGAACTGTAACTGTTCACGATAGAGAACTTTATGCGGGAGCAAGAGAGTTGCGGATCCATTCAGATAGGGAAGCATTTGCTAGAGACAATTATGATGCTAGAAGTTATCCTCTGCTCTCTGATGTAAGGGATCGACGTGTTGAATACAGGGAGGTGGGCTCTACACATAGAGATGAGATTCCACGTGATTTATTTATGAGTGAAAAGGATTATCGAACTTATGGCCTTTCAGGAGAGAGAATAAACTTGGCTCCCTCTCTTCATGTTTCGTCTACTCTAGATCCATACTCGAGAGACCAGGAAAGAGAGCACCTTCTTAGACAGCCTTACCCTATATACAGAGACATGGTACCTTTGCAGAGAGAAGCTGTTGTGACCGATCCTGTCTACTTGAATCAGGCATATAATCCTGGTGGTACACGTGAATTTCTGCCAGCTACTACGATAACTGCAACTACATCTGGTTCTGCTCTCCCTGCTTTGGACCCGTATACAAGGGATCCATATTATACTTATCACTATGGTGCTTCATCTGCAGATGCATATCTGCCACCTCCAAGGAGAGATGAAGTTTTTTCAGGTTCCTATTATGCTGATGGTCCTAGAGAGACTTGCCTATTTGAGGGTGATCACTTGCGTAGGAGGGAAACTGATCAAGTGGATAGATTATACTCAACAAACGCTGCTGATGCCTCGTCAAATTATAACCAGGTACTCCAGTACCATGGAGCCAAGCCTGAAACCGCACTTCCACCGGTTTCATCTCGGTACTCCTTTGCTGGTCCATCTGTCTCCTATCGCTAACCTTGGGTGCAGATCCTGCCACCGCCAAGGGGAGATGAAGTTTCTTCAGGTTTCCTGTATGCTGATGCTGACCTGCCTCTTTGAGGCTGATTCCTTGCATAGGAGGGAAATCCATCAAGTTGATAAATTTGCAATGTAAGATTATAACCTGGCATTCTAGTACGATGGAGCCAAGCCCTAAACTGCACCTCCATCAGTTTCATTTCTGTACTCCTTTGCTGACCCATCTGTCTCCTATTGCTAACGTAACGCGCATGGTTCTGTTTTTTTTTTTTTCGATTACGTTAATTAGATTATATTACTTTTAAGACTGTTTCAAGTTTATGCACGTAACAGGCTCAGCATTTCTGCTCCGGTGGCCTTGTTGATACTGGAAATTAAAATTCCTGTTTCTTGACTGATTAAATCTCGTCATAGGCACTTTAAAACTATCCTAATTCTTGCATCATACCAGTAATTGTTGGCCTACTACATATCAAACAGGTGGTTGTAATTTGCTAAGATTGAATTGAGCCATGGCCTAGGAGAGCTACCTGGCTAGAAAGTATACCATCGCTTTTCTTTATATCAATAAATGGCGGCCAGCTTGATGCTTGAAGGAATAAAAGCTGCAGCATCACATTCTTACTTCATAACAATACAGTACCAGAAAAATAATTCCCACCACGTTTCTTCTTGATAATTGTGGATATTGCAAGATGCAAAATTCCCTTGAGGCTCCAGATAATATTGATGTAAGAACAGCATGGGCTTGGCAAATGTGTAGGCTTATACGATGAATTGGTTCCATGTCCATAGTGTTGAATGCCTTGGGTCCGGAGGAGATTAAGGTTTTGATGGGTGCCTATGGACTTATAGTTATTAGACTCGGTTCGGTCTAGCGAGTTAACCTGGAACTTTGATTGAGTCTATTTCATTTAAAACTTGGGCTTGCAATTAGCCTAGAGAAAACTCAGATGAACTACTAAAACCTTATAGAGATTTTTTTTTAAAATATTTTTTTTCCAAGACAAAATCCTCTTTTTTTAATATTTTTTAGTTGGTTATTAACTTATTTTAAAGTTTACTATATAAATACTAGAAAAATATTTTATTTTTTCAATGTAGCATTTAAAACATTTTAGTATATATATTCTATATTCACAAGAAAAAAAATTATATTTTTTTAATGTAGGATAAAAAAACCTTTTTGATTTAAATATTTTAACTTAAAAGAATAAAATAATATCTTTTTAATATGAGATAAAAATTATTTTTGAAATAATCTTTTAAATTTTATTATTTATAATGTGTATAGATCATATTCATATAAATATTAAAATTTCAAAATATATTTTTTAATTTTTTTTATGTTGATACGAGTTCATCTAAGTCAACTTATATAATTTAGACATGTTTTCTTGGCCGGGCCAATCCCGGGCCAAGTTTAATATCTATGTACGCAGGTGCATTAAATCCTGCATGTCAAGGAAGGATCGTTTAGTTTGATCTGACGTCTGGGTGCATGGAACCAAAAGACTTCTGAACTTTCAACAAGTAGGTGTGTTGGCGGTTTGGGAAGAGCTTGAAGAATTCCATTTGAAACTCTTATCCATTTAAAAATACCAACTCAAGTAAAGTTCAGAGAAAATCTTTGGTTCAACTCTTTCTTGATATCATAAAAAATAAAAATAAAAATAGTTTAGAGCTCTCTTGATTGGAAATTACCACCTTTGATTATGTGATTAAATGGCAGCATTTTCAACAAAAAGAAAAAAAACCTTGAAAACTAACAAAATTAGATGGTTAAAAACCCTACTGCGAGTTTTTTTTGCAGTGTGAAATTTCACAAGGAAGAATCTTGGACTTGTGTGAAATATTCACAAGTGTCAATATCTCAATGTCCATGGACAAATTTCACAATCTATAATGCTATAAATCCAGTAACTTTAACTCCAGGGCATGCTATTTTATACGTTAATTTGATAAATTATATATATGGGCTAATAACTTGGCTATATATATATACTTTTCAAATTACGTATTTGAAAAAGATGTTAATAAAGTCGATCAATGCATATAGAGGCCCACGCAATACATTGGAAAAATGGAAGAAGGCATATATAATAATGAACAAGTCATAATCATCTTTAATTTTTCATGGACTATAAGATTTCAAGGAGTGGAATATTGCTGCTAATCTGATGAGGTAATTAAGTGGTTTAATCCCCAAGGGATTTTTTTGAACAATTCCTTTTGTATCTCTGCAAATTAATCTCATGAAATATTTAACAATAGAAGATCAAACTCAAAACTTTTCCCATTTAGCTAGGTGCTTGATCTTCAGTGAGTCCATAATCTTTAGCTGATTAATTTAATTTGAGGGTGAGAAAAATAATTAATGAGCTCGATGCCCATTCATTAATTTGATTTGATAACGATTTATTTGTTTTTGTGTTTTAAAAGTATTTTTTAAAAAATTAAATTTTATTTTATTTTTTTGGTGTTTTTATATTATTTTAATGTGCTGATATAAAAAATAATTTATAAAAAATAAATAAATATTATTATTTTGATGTATTTCTAAATAAAAAACACTTTAAAAAATAATTATCATCGTAATTTTAAATATTTATAAATTAGAATTATTAACAATCGATTCTTCAGCAACAGCTTAATTTAGGAAGTTGCCATCATTAATTGTGCATGGTTGTCTTGAGGGATTTTCTTAAAGAATTCGCAATATATAAAATAAAGATATACTACAAGTTCCAAGTGAGATTAAGCATTATTTTCCTTGCATCCCAAGGCTCAACCAGTGCGTCTTTTTACTAGTCAATTTCAACGTCTTATTTAGTCAATTAATTTGTACTCTACAAGTTTGCCTTGTCAAAATGCAGTCTATCTGGAGCGCCTGCCACTCCAAAATGCTTTGTATTTTTCTAATGATTTGCCTGCTGTAGACATAAATACGTGTTTTAAAAATATTTATTGAATTTATTTTTTTAATGTTTCTTCTTAATTTTAATAGGTTAATATTAAAAACAAATTAAAATCTAAAATATATTATTTTAATATATTTTTAAGTTAAAAACATCAGGCACCACAGTACTCAAAATAAATAAAAATACTACACATATGTAAATATCATCGGAAAATGATGAGCTAGCAAAACTTTCAAAATAAGTTGATATATAGGGATTCATTTCTATATCAATTGTTTTTAACGATCGAGTTTATGGAAAAAAGATGAGATTTGAGCTTAATACATCGTTTTCTTACCTACTCATCGTCATCTACAAGTTCATTAATTTTTTTATCAAGATTTTAAGCTTGGTCATATTATACAAACATGCAAGTAATCAAGAGCATTTATTTAATTTTGAGACTCAAGACAAACGAATAGCGTGTTTATTGACTCTTATTTTCTAATTTTAAAATTGTATGTACTAGGTAAGAATTTAGGTGAGGAGAATTCAAGATTGATTGATTTGTTTAAACAAATCTAATAATAATATTAAATAATTTTTTATTTAAGAGAAATTAATTTGGTTTTTGATTTTTTTTAAAAATAATACACTAATGCCAAGTTGAATTACAATTTATTGAAATATTTATATTGTTTAACTTTTAGTAGTTTATTTCTTGTAATTTATGCATTGTCAAATAGTAATATAAAACTCTTTTGAGATTTTATTTAAATAGCTTAAATTTTTTAATTATACTAATCAAATGGTCAAGAATTAAATCCCACAATCTTTACTTTCTCTTCTAATTAATTAAAATATAATATTAAAAGATAATACGAGTTTGTACAAATCAAAAAAATATATAAAATTATTTTGAGAAATTACTCATGAACTTGTTTAGCTAGTTATCGTGACAACAAGGAGTCCCAAGCTAGTTAAGGTGGCCTCCATGCTTATCGATCTTTGGAAATCCATGAATATATTAGCAAATCCACTTCCATGCACGAGAGGGTGAAACTTCATCGCAAAAAAGGCGTTCAAAAGAAGAAGAAGAAGAAAGTCTTCTTCAAATTAAGAAGTATAATTTTATCTTTATCTATACTGGGTCCAAAGAGTTCTGATCTCCCGCGTTTTGGAAGACTTGTCGTGAGTTCTGATCTCCCGCGTTTCATAATTTTATGTTATCTATATCAGCTTTCAAGACTTGAATTGATGATATACATAGGATTAATATTCCTATTGATTATACACGTTTTTTCCTATGATCATGACAGCAAAATTAAAGAAATTACGAGAAAACTGACGTAATTAAAATCATAATTATCCAACATGTTTTTAGATTAATATATTACAGATTTACTTCTCGTACTGAAAACGTTTCTGATTGATCTAGTATAAAGCTTGATAAGGACATGCAAGTCCCACATGTGACATGCATGCATGCATGAGAGAGGTCAAAATTGTGAAACTTCTTTGTAAAACGCAAAAAGACTTGGAAAATCTGTCTCCATGGAATTCCACGAACAATATTTAGTTTGATTTTATCCGGGATTCGGTTCCATCGATGATCACTCAGGGAGCGCTGTAAAAAATATATATTTTTTTAAAAATCCATCGCCAATTCAGGACGGAGATATCCATGGTCTTTCTAAAATCCCGATGCTAGATTTTTATTTATAACAAAAAAACACATACTAAGAAAAAAATATAGTTTTTACGATAAAAAAACTCAACTATTAATATTCTCACATTAAAATATATAATCTACTTTAAATGGTCCGTAGGGTTTCAGCTCTGCTTTGTTTGTTAGCTTCACCAGGTTGACATTACGTGATTGTTTGAGATTATAATAAAGGTTGTGTTTTAAAATGTTTTTATTTAAATACATATTAAAATAATTTTTTATTTTAATTTTAAGATAATAAAAACATATAAAAATTTAATTTAAAAATAAATTTAATAATGGTGAAACAACGGTTCAATCACAATGTTAAATAAACTCTAAAATCAGATGATATGATCAAATATTCCTATTTATTTGAGAAGTAACTTTTGGTTACTGTGTAGAAATAATAATATAGAAGGATAGTTGAGAGTTGAGATAAAAAAAAAAAAACACATCTCTCTTTACTTTATGTTTTGAATATAAAAATTTATTTTAAAATTTTCTCATGAATAAATTTATTTTATATTTTTATATTTATTTTATTTAAATAAATATATTTTGATCTTGATTATTTTTTATTTTGTATTTTATTCTGAAACAGTAACCAAGTATTTTAAAAGTTAGAGGGTGTTTGTTTACGCGGTAGCTTTAGCTTCTAAAGCAAACCGCGTAAACATCATGTTTGGTAATATGAAAAAAACAATTTACTGCTAGGTGGGATCCATAAATTTTTTTCTCAAACTATCGTTTCGTACACAACAGCTGAGAGTTGCTTCTCGTGTAATTCACTTGGTCACTGTTCACGTGAACAATATTCACTGTTCATTGGACTGCGTCCGACTCGGTAAAAAAAACAATTATTTTTTTTAAAATTTTGTTTTATTTGAAAAACTAGTGTTTAATATTATTTAATAACACTATATATATTAGAAAAGTATCACATGATGACGTAACATTTGTGGAATTTGATTGCAATTCCAATTTTATTTCTGATGATATTACTTTTGTTATACGCTCAAAAAACCATGAAAATTATAATCCTTATCAAATAAATTTTATACGTGATGAAATTGATGGAATAATAAAAAATATTTAATATAAAATATTATTTATTTAATGATATAATAATAATAATTAAATCGATAATATTTAAATTAAAAATCATCAATAATAATATATTATATGAAAGGAAATTACCACTTCTATTTATCTACAAAAGCTTGCTTTCAAGAAGTGTTCATGGGATTCATTCCATATATGTTCTTGTTTTTCCCATGTATGACGATTGACGACATCTTGCACGAAAGGAAGGAAATTCCCTCTCATTTTTTCACAGAAAGGGTCCCTCTATTGTATAATATTATAGATTTCATATGAATTCCTCGAGTTTATTTTCCTATGTATGACATTTTTGCTTTTTCCTACGCCTTTACCATCATATGATGTTTTTGTAGATTTCATATGTCATAACAAAGTGCAATTACCAGGTGACGATACATTAAAAAAGTTAAAAATATACATATATACACATGTTTTATATAAAATGTACAAACCTCCATAACTATTACTATAATTAATATATTAAATATTCTTTAAGATATTTATTTTTAAAAAATCTATATTTACAGACTTTCATCTTTCTAGATGAAAGGTATATCAGAACTCATTTTTCTAGATTCTATGATCTTTACAGATAACATGTATTTAAACAAATATTGTACTAACTTAAACCTTAAAGTGTTTTTTTTTTTTTTTTTATCAGAACATCAAATTCTTCAGGTTTATCATGAGAATCTCTGTGCCTATAATTTTGCAGCCTCCTCGTAAAGTTTTTCAAGTACGTGGTGAAAAGTCCATTCAAAGAACACAGTTTTGATTTCCGTGGTCTCTCATGATCATTATAATAATTTTCAAACCCCATTGGATTATTATTGGAATATTGACTCTCAGGATTTCAATATCAAAGAGTATTGAATGGAGTATACATCGTATTGCACTGTTTGGACATGCTAGAGAAGTCCGAATCTTTTTTTTTTTAACGAGGAAGTAATTTCTTAAGAATAACTTAATTTTAGTTTGAATTATTAGTTATTTGTCTTGATTAAATTAAGTATATTTGATGTTGATATATATTGTGAGAAAGTATTCTAAATATCAATCATTTGGGACACCTCTTGTTAGCATTTAATTATTTTCGTTTGATAAAAAAAATAAAGATAGAGAATACATAATAACCCTAAGTTTTATAGCAAAAAAAAATTATCATGTATAATTTTTTTAATTAATTTAATATCCTAATTATAATAATATTAATACCTCACTTAATCCAATTTACATGTATTTTTTTTTCCTATCATGCAATTGACATGTATATTCATACTTTTACCATTCTTATAATTATCATATTCAAAACTTTTATTGACTTCTACATTGACTCGATTAATTTATTACCTTCCTTAATTAAATATTATTTCCCAATAGAAAGTGTCAGAAAATTTCCTCTGTGTATGGAAGCAATGCTTTAAATGGCAAGCGTTTGAGGTGTAATTACTTGTAATAGAGACTTAATATTTTGCTTTACTGTGTTTTTTGGAAAGACTCTCTGGTTTCGAGTTTACGTGCAACAAATATTCTGGTATTTGTCTATAAATACATACACTTGTTATAAGGGCCTCACAACAGAGGATTCAAGAGAGAGTTCTTAGCCCTTTTGAAGTGAAAGTTTAAGGTTTTTTGTGCTGTAAGTATTTAGAGAGAGAGAGAGAGAGAGAGAGAGATGGGACTTTGTTTTTCTGATGTACGAGGAGGGAAACAAGCAATCGGAGGGACATCCCAACAAAATCCCAACAGTAACAACAATGCTGCCCACAATGATGCTGTTGATTTCTTCTTCACGTCCAATGGCCAACAGGCCCTTTTTACCCAAGTTGAGGTATACGTTACGTTTTGTGTTAATAAAAAAAAAGGAAAAAAACAATGTAAGGCTTGGCGTGTATGTTTATGTATTATTAATTTATTATATTTCATAGAATTGTGCTGTGAATGTCACTCAGCATTGATGAATTTTTTAATCTTTACTTGACTTTTAGGTTAGTTTTTTTATATATATATTTAAAGAAAGAAAAGCTAAAAAGTTTGAGTCTGTCTTTGCTAGTTTAATAATTAGAAGGAATTCATTGTTAATTATTTTCTTAGGGTTTGGTTCTGTTTAGATTCTTGTTTTTAATTATTTTTAACTGGACCTTTTCTTTTTGCCAATTTGATTTTTTTTCTAAAACATGTCATCTAGGTTGTAAATTTTGACATGGAAGTTCTTTTTACCGTTCATAAAAGTAAAGGGTTTATGAAATTTTATGGTCTTGGTTTAAACATTAAAGAAACCCCAAGTCTCTGTACTAAAACAGAGGATGGTTGGAAAGTGAAGGAAGGGAGCTTTAAATTTAAATTAAATTGTGATTAAAAAACCAGAAATCAAATTGGGAGTGGAAAAAACTCTAAGGATATGCTTAGTGCACTGCTATTTCCTCTAATATTCAGTGACATTAACTTGATACAGGCGCAGAACTCTTTTTGTCTGGTTTATTGATTCTCTGTGTAGTTTGGTTTGGAGAATTCTTGTAGAGAAACAGTAGTTTTGTTTTAAGGTGGATGTAACTTGGAGATTTTTTATAAATGAAGCCATGTGGGCCTTCCGAGCAATGTTGAGTATGTAACATGGTGTCCCCCAACAATGTTGGCAAAAGAATTGTCAACAGGTTGAAGAAGCTAGATGGAATATGTGCAGAAATGATTTTGTGATTTGCTTTCTTAATTGATATGATAATGCATGTTTTTTTTAATGGTGAATAGTCTTGTATCGCCTTTGTCCCACATGCTCTGACTTTACTCATCTCCTAGATGTTGCTTTCCCGAACAAAACACATGAAGATGAACACTTTGTAAATATGACTAAGCTTTTGGGAATGAGACAAAAATTAACTTTTAAATCTCTCTGTAAAATATGAATGTTGAGAATTCATTTTAATAGAACATGCTTAAAAACTTTCTTTATCCTTTTTGTTCATGCCATAACCTGCAGATGCTTTTGATTTTAATTGATGTTGACTTTTCTTTGGCGCCTTCCCATGGTCAGCCCCTAGGCCCTTTATTGTGTTAGCTTCTTTCTTCCTTTCTTTCTTTTCCCCTCGATTTAACTTGACACGATTAATAGGTTGGTCTTGAATCTCCAAACACCCATTCATGCTGTACCTTTCGTTAAATGGACAAGCATTTATATGCATGCTGCTACAGTGTTAACATTTAAATATATTTAGTACAACAATAGACAATAGTCACTGGATTGTAGTTTGAAGCAACGTGTTAGTGTTGCAGAAAAAGTGAATATTTGGTTCGCCTTAACGGCGAATATGATCAAGGATGAGAATTTCTAGTATTCTTATAAACAATGGATGCTATCTTCTTTTTTTAAGACATGAATGCTGTGCACCCAATTAGCCAAGATGTGAGAAATTCTTTGCTTATAGCTGTTGGTGCTCCATGTGCAAGGATATTTGTCTTTCAATATCTGTGTATATCTTTTATATTAGTTTAAGAACTTATTTTTGTTACCTTACGATGTATTCATACTATTCAAATATGCTCTGCAGCTGTCTTTATCAGCATCAAACTTGCTTGATCGTGACATCACATCCAAGGTAATACGGTGAACTTAATATGCATATTTCTTGTCCTTTTGATGTTGTGGTGACCTGCCAAATTGTTATGTTTTCATGGATCCACCTTCTTATCCTTTTCTCGGATCGTCTGAGCCTCTTTATTGTTTGCCTTGTAACTTTTCTATGCATGCCAAAGTTGGAAGATTTTTATCCAAATATCATCCATTGATATCCCATGTCTCAACTAGCTGCGTGGCTTCTTTTTTTTGTGTTCCCGCTTATTTGACCATGGTCCAAGGATTAGTGTCTGCTCTAGATTAGAAATTATTGGGCAGGGTTTTGAAGGCATCTTGCTATGGTTGATGTCCGGGTCGATCAAGAGAAAAAATAGAGGGATCAGGAGACTCCATTTTCAGTTTATTTGTTGAGAAATGTAAAATATGCATTTTTGTTAGATAGTTGGCAGTGCTTGTGTCCTGTGATCTTGACTAAAAAGATTTGTGTTGTAGAGTGACCCAATGGTAGTTTTGTTCGCAAAGAAAAGGGATGGGAAGCTAGAGGAAGTCGGTAGAACAGAAGTCATTATGAACAACTTAAATCCTACTTGGATTCAAAAGATTACAATTGCTTATCAATTTGAGATGGTTCAGCCACTTGTGTAAGTGCTGCTCAATCTCTCCAAATGCTGGTTTTCAAGCTGTATATCTCCTAACATTTTCAGTGTTATTTTGTTTGGATTTTTTCAACTCACATTCTGTCTGTGCCCTCTTTTAGCTTTCATGTCTATGATGTGGATACCAGCTATCACAATAAACCAGTGAAGGTATGGCAGTTTCTTCTTCCAATTTTTCTCTATTATTTTTATTCCATTTCTCATAATTAAATGCATTCAAAAGGTATACAGTTCTGGCATGTCAACTGATTAAGCTCTGAGAATTCAGTCCGCAATCTGTTTCGCAAACTACTGTAAAGTAAAGGCTTGCTGAAAGCAGTTTGGAAACAGGCAATTCACGTGATTGATCATATTAGTTACATAACCAGATAACTTCTGCCAGGTTCATTACAGTGAGAAGCCACCGTCAGTTGAAAAAAAGGAATATGAAAATATCATGTTCAAGATATCCAGCACAAACATTTTGGATCATAACACCAACAAATTTTAGTGAGAGAAAAATGAGATAAAAAGAATCAAAATGGAAGTAGCAGAACAAAATAGTGAGACAAATTTTTCTGAAGGTGAAGTTTTTATTTAAAGAACTGTTCTCTGTTGCCTTTCAGTCACTGAAGTTGAAGGATCAGGAATTTTTGGGAGAAGCCAACTGTGTTTTGTCTGATGTAAGTTCCTTTTAACGTGATATTGCTTGTGGAATTTATGCGAAGTAGAATGCATGCATTATGTCTATTGAATCAGCAACTCTTAACAAATTTTTAGCAATTCATACATTTTTAATTAATTTAACCAAGCAAACACATTAATAATCGCATAACTATGAAAGATGCAACAAAACTTGATTTTCTAATGATATTTTTTGAAAAATTGAGAAGACGTTGAGATATTTACCTCAATCCTTAAGAAGAACCTTAGATCTTAATTTTTGAAGCAATTATTTCAACTCTCAAACTTGCTCTGCGAGAAAATTTTTGAGATAATAAAATTGTAGTGAAAAGAATGGGTCAGGGAGCCAACATGGAGCTAAGAGAAGGGCAGATAGTTTAAAATAGTGACAGAAACTAGGGAGGATAAAAATCGGTAAATAGGATTTTATTTGATATTGTTATCCTTCAGAATTTTCCTGTCACCATTGTAGAATGGCTCTATTAAGGATGTGATTCTGTATAGCCACGTTATAACACGGCAAAACCATAACAGGCAGCTGGTTTTACATTAAGTAAGAGCTGATATTTAAACGCATGAGAGAGCTATTATGAAACTAATTTGTTGCTTCAACAATTTTGCTTGTGAAGCTTTGAACTACTTGTTTTAGATGACCATTGATGCAGCTGGAACTAATCTGAATGTTGTTCTCGCCATTGTGTAGTCATTTTGGACGGGTTTACTGTCATTTTCGTAGACTTTTTTTCATGAACTTGACACCATGGCAGAATCGTACATTAACTATTACATTTATTTTTGCATTTGGCAGATAGTGACAAGACAGAATCGTACATTAACTATTCAACTCCAGAACAGAAATGGGCATGGAATCCTCCGAAAGTTAGGGACTCTCACTGTCCATGCAGAGGAAACAATTGCTTCAAGAACTACTGTCGAGTTAACACTACGGTGTTGTCACTTGGCTAACAAAGATTTATTTTCCCTGAGTGTAAGTAATGAGAAATGAGCCATTTGAGAAATGAGTGTTAATGTTTGTCATCTATTTTAGATCTCAGTTTTTTGTCTTTTTTGTAATAGGACCCCTTCTTAAGAATATCTAGAATGGTAGAGGGTGGAGGTTCTGTGCCTATATGCAAGACTGAGGTGGTGAACAACAATCTGAATCCAATGTGGAGGCCTCTATGCCTAAGTATGCAGCAGTTTGGGAGCAAGGCAAGCGTCATGTCTTAAACTATTTTAGATGACAGATTAAAGTTTATTGAGTGATTGATATCATTATTTATTCAGGTTAGCTTAACGCGTTTCACTTTGATACAGGAAACCCCCCTTGTTATTGAGTGCTTTGATTTCAACAGCAGTGGAAATCATGTGCTAATTGGGTAATTGTTTTCCTTTAGGCTTTTATTATATTGTTTACTTTTTCATCGTGTTAACAGAATTTAGTGGTTGGCACCAATATTAATACATTTTTATTTATTTATGTCCTCAGTAAGCTTCAGAAATCAGTGGCAGACCTGGAAACTCTTCACAGAGAAAAAAATGGTGCTAATTTCGTTATACCGTCCAGCCATGATCGTGAGAAGGTGTCAATGCTTTCTATGCATGCAATCTAATATACAATTTTATTGTCTTTGCTAATTGCTCCTTGCGTAATAGGTGCTGAAGGGTCAGCTGTTTGTGGATCGATTTTTGGAGAAGGAACAGTATAGTTTTCTGGATTATATTTCGAGTGGCTTTGAGCTAAATTTTATGGTTGCTGTTGACTTTACGGGTAAATAACCTTTGATTGTCTTGATATTGATAACTTTTTATTCCCTTCACCTCTTTCCTCTCTAGTTTGAAATCCGTTTTATGCATTGGATAATCTTTTTTTCAGCTTCAAATGGAAATCCTCGAAATCCAGGTTCCTTGCACTACATAGATCCTTCAGGTCGGTTTAATTCTTACCAGCAGGTGAGGCTGTGGTATTTTGTTACTCTTACGATGGATAGTAGTTATTCTCTAGAGGTTTTATAATTGAGATATATTAGAATGCTAACACTAGATTGTACACTTAGTTGGCCTACTGACATGTTTTTGAACTGTTAAATCGTTCAAGATGTTCCCACTCTTCATCAATACTTTCACCTGAAAGACTTCTATCTTTAGGGGAATCAGGATTATTAAAACCAAACAGAACGACCGCAACTTATTGAATGGAAATAATATGAATAATGCATGTAAATGCATAGAGACTTCACCACCAAAAAAACATTATATGGATTACAGAGTAGTTAAGAACATGGTCAAAAACTCTACTTTGATTATTTTGTTCTTGTATATTCAGTATTGCAACGCAAAATTGAGCCGAAAACAAACTTTTAAGTGGGTGTAGAATGAGCTTTTATTCTTGTTTTTTGGACTTCCCTTTGCTATTTAGAAGAAAATATAATTCATCAATGAATTGGCTGCTAAGCTGATCGACAATTATCTGCAGGCTATAATGG
Organism: Populus alba x Populus glandulosa; assembly: GCA_033617975.1. Lineage (NCBI taxonomy): Eukaryota > Viridiplantae > Streptophyta > Magnoliopsida > Malpighiales > Salicaceae > Populus > Populus alba x Populus glandulosa. Next base: position 1,852,784 of record CM066155.1, on the reverse strand, counting down.
AAGTAGGGCAGGTCATACAATTTTATGATTCTGATAGGCGTTTTCCTGCTTGGGGCTTTGGAGGAAAGACACCGGCCGGAACAGTATCTCATTGTTTCAACTTGAATGGCAGTGCAAACTTTGAGGTAGGAAGATAATTGAAATGCTTGATTATCCTTACAGTTAATGAATTGGATTGCATATATAAGCTTGTTTCTCCAAAGCTATTACAAGATTTCCTTTTTCTTGTTTATTTTTTCAGAGTCTTAATGATATTCGGTAAATATTTGTTAACTATTTGCTTTTCCATCCAATTGTTTTTTTTATTTTTGCATGCTAATGTTCTTTTCCTTATCATTCCCAAGCTTAATTCTTATTAAATTTTACCAGCTAATTATCATTTAGACAGTCAGTGGTAGACAGAGTTGCTCATTGCCTGGAACCTTTTTATCAATGGTCCCCCTCCTTTCGGGAAATAATTCCATATAGGCCAATGAATTGGTATATTTACTATAATCAGCAATTTCATGAACCCTTTAAAGAACAGTTGTTTTCTTTATTTAACAGGTCGAGGGCGTTGAAGGCATCATGGATGCTTATGCAACTGCTCTACACAATGTTTCTCTTTCTGGACCCACTTTATTTGGCCCGGTGATCAACACGGCAGCACAAATTGCCGGCCGGTCTGTCTCAAACAACAATGGCAAGTATCTTGTCTTGCTCATTATAACGGTAAAGTGAGCTATAACCTTGTTTTCCCTTTTCTCCTGTTTGCCTCTATGTTTGTAATAAATAAGTTGTCACCTTTCCTAGGATGGAGTTATCACAGATATGCAAGAAACTATAGATGCTTTGGTGAGGGCATCTGACCTTCCTCTATCAATTCTTATAGTTGGAGTAGGAGGTGCAGACTTTACACAAATGGAGGTGTGCTTTTCTTCAGTAATCTTTACACCAAGCTACAAATTTGCTTTGTTGGTAGAACAATTTTGAACATTTGGCAGAGACCACTATCTGCACCGATTAGAAATCTCAGCATCGAAACGAAAATGCTCTAAATCTTGTTCCTTTTGCAGATCCTTGATGCTGATAACGGAGAACGATTACAGAGTTCTACTGGTCGGGTGGCTACACGAGATATTGTACAATTTGTCCCAATGCGAGAAGTGAACAGTGAGTATAGTTGATGCCACCATTTTTTTATCTGTCATAAGCTGAGTGCTCCTGTTTGACCTAGTTGAGTCTTTCATTAATGCTTGAATGCAAGTGACCGTTAGCAACTTCATCTCTTAGACTATGGGGTTCAAAAGGTGGTGCTACTAATTTACTTCTGTCTATTCTCTCTTGAAATCTCAACTAATATGTTCGTTGTGCTTTGAGCAGGTGGACAGATTTCTGTAGTTCAAGCTCTTTTGGAAGAGCTGCCTGGACAGTTTTTGACCTATTTCAGGTCTAGAGATATCAAACCACATGCTCGTCATGTTTGCTAGAGAGCCTTCTTCTCTAGAACCATGTCAAAATTCCTCAAATATTGCACATATCGGGCGTAAACCGAAGGATATACTTTTTTTCTTTTAGAGAGTGACTGATACAAAGGATATACTTTTTTTCTTTTTCTTTTTTTTTTGGAGCCTGTTGGTTGTTATAATCACTAAACACGGTATTAACAGCTGAATCATGGCTGGGTAAGGCGTTTAAACAAAAAAAAAGAGATGGAGATGCAGGGGATCGAACCCTGTACCTCTCGCATGCAAAGCGAGCGCTCTACCATTTGAGCTACATCCCCATGTCGTATTATAATTAATGAATGTAAAACAAATGAAGATAATTTATATACCTCAACAGAGTAGTGAAAGAAGCCCTCGCCGTGCATTTTTTCCTTGGCAACGACCCGAGTATCTTCAAGGGGGGTATCCGGAAAAAGGATTTTCATTTGCTTTCCAGACGCTTTGCTTCGCTGCTCATCCTACTGGGATATCATCGGCCCAATAATCAAGAATTTTCTGGCTTTAGATGTTTCTAAGTTAACTGCTATGGTTATGGCAAACTCATGGTTGGATTCTGACATTAGGAGGCATGAAGAAGGGAAAAGACAACTTCCTCGGAAATTTCCAGAGATATTTGGTATTCCATAGAGGAAGCAGGGAATTTTCATATCTGTAGTCGTTTTTGTGGCTTCACATAGTTGACTTTTCCTTCTTTTACGCATCGGGTAAAGTCGCTGCCGTGGAGCCAAAAAGTTATAGAAAGGGCGTAATCATGTATGAATAAGAAAGGCAAAATTATATGATATAGACCTCATTTGCTGTGGTGTTTGTGAGACAGAGGCTGGCATGGTAGCTAAAGAATCCAGGCAACAATAGAGAAATAATGGCAAGAAACACCATCAGAAGTAATTGAGTGCTGTAGGAGCTCAGCAGCCACTGTGAACACCAGAAAACTAATAATGAAAGTGAAAAATTAAAGCAGAAATTTGAAGTTTCAACATCATTCCATGAAATTTAAAACAAAACATTATCAAAAAATTAAAGCAGCACATTATTACAGCAATGCTGGCAACAGCACCTGAAGCATACCTATTTCTGTTACGAGTTCCAGCGAAGAAACAAGGAAACCCGTAACCAGTTGCAAAAACTTCTAAGAGCAAGTTTGACTATAAAAACAATTAAATTATCAGTAGAAAAGGTTTGTTTTTTTTTCTAACTTTCTTTTATTTAAGTTGGGAAACTGGCATGTGGGTAAGAGAGGATTCAAAGCCCACTGACATAGAATTATGAATGGTCTAAATGATTTACAATAAGTATTACAGATAGGAGTCTCTCCATATGAAATCCAGCAAGATGCAGTTTACAAGAGAGGACAAAATTTGTTTAGAAAATTGTAGCGGGATTGAATTTCCAGGAAGCAACAGTGGCTGTAAACCAGCAGCAACTAGATATCTGCAGCATCTATATTATCTTCTATAATGCCGATGCAAGATCCTACAGATTTTCCCATTGTCATGGCCTCTGCAAGTTTTGCTCTGGCTCCTTCATGACGACGCAACATTAGGATAGTGTTCAGGACAGACCATCTGACTTGGGAATCTGCCTTCTTTTGAGTGAAGCCTAAACCATTGATTAACATATCCAACTGTGCAATAAGCAAATGATAAGGTTCCATAGTTAAAGTCAATATTTGCATATTCCTGAGATTTCTGCAGGACGAAACCTGTCATTACAGAACTCCAAAAACGATAAATCTGAGGGTTTGCTCAGACCTTATTTATATCAGCAAGTCCACCCTCGGCGTATCCGAATAAAAGGTACTCAGTCGCGACACCCGCAAGCGCTATACAGGAGAATCTGTTCAGAGTCTAGAAGAACATCCAAAGTCCACATGTAAGAATAATTATCACGTCCAAGGAGCTTAATCATTTCTACAGCAATATCCAATTTTGTATTTCACTCACAAGCAGCAAAATCTGAACTTAAGAAGTCAACTACATACCGTAGCTGATACTTTTCCTGTATTAACCTGTATGCCATGGAAAGTGGAAGAATCAGCAGCAATACCAAGAATAAGTAATTTCAAAATAATGTTCTTCTGAAACCTGATAAGCAAAAAAGCATGCAGTTTTGTAGAAAATAGCAATTCACAATGTGAGAATTCCAGTAGAAAAATTGTAAGTAAAGTTGATCTGTCAGAACTTTCATACTTCCATAAATTCATAAGTCCTAGATTGTTCAAGTAGCACTACTACTTTGTGTCCACACTTTCCAAAGGGTCCATAATTCTGCTACATGATAGGCTGGAGCTGGAATAGAACAGTTAAGTATGATTCAGAACCCTTGATTCCTTGCGAAATGCATATCTAATTGCTGGAGAGCTAAGGCAACTTAAGAAATGCCATGAGCTGACAATAAACAAGAAAATAATAAAAGTGACCCATCCACCGCAGCTAATTAATATGAATTAACATACAACACGATGGAAGCAGTATATAAGACAGTTGAAACGCAGGGTAGTGAAATATCACAGAACAAAATTCAAATCGCAAAAGCCAACCTACTTCTTCAAGAAAATCAAAATCCACAAAAGCAGTCCCTGCTTGAACATTGAGAGATCCATCCTTCTGTAAAGCTTCCAGGCTTGTAAGTGTATAACCTCTTGGAAGGATGCCCACCATGTAGGCAATCAGGAAATGGCCAGCTTCATGCTGCAGGCAGAAAAGGGAGGAAATTGGAAAGCAGTTATTTTGTGATATTAGAAACCACTTCCATTAACATGAATTCAGATGTCCATGGATACAGAAGACATGGAGCACTGATAAAAGAATACATGCAATCAGTACTAGTACCCTCTGAGTTGGATCTGTGTGAAAATGTTAGACGACTCGAAATAAGCAAGCAGCACAGATTTCAACATCATATATCTGTGTGGGCCTAATATGAGAGAGAGAGGTCTTACTTGAATAACCCGGTTGTGGTACTTCTGACTGAAGGTGTGCCCAATTGTATCAAGAACCAAGCTGCCAAGACCTCCATTAAAAGACACCTACAAAATCCACTGGATTAGACACTAAAATAACATAGAGGGTACCAACTTATATTTGTTCAAGACAAGTAAATTTATAGCAGCAATAGACAGCAGAGTAGGGGTCTCGGGGATTCTGGTTCAAGTTCTCACTGCTTGCTCAGGAAGAACATTCAAGATTTTATACAAGAAAATAGCGAGGAAGTGATCTTTGACAGTACATAAAGGTGCAGGCAGCCAGGCACACCTTCTGCAATTGAGAAACATAACGAATTTGGAAACAACCTTATCCTTGAAAGCGAGTGGACAAGGAATTAAACAGACAAAATCACAATTACGACCAAATGCATGCAAGTAGGACCGAAACCATGATTATATTTATGTATGCATTGTTAAGGTGAAAAATCAGTATCCAAAAGCTGCCTGCAGTAACATAATAAATAAGAAGGTAGGTTTTGAGAAAATTTAGATAAGCATGAGGAACTTACAGAGTCCAATGTCCACAAAAACAACAACCCCAGGGAGAAAAGGAGGATCTGTTGTGAACTAAACCCAAATGCATTCCATGTAGCAAGCCCTCCAGCAACACCAGCAAGCTGCAGATTTCTTTCTATAGCACCAAGAGTTGCATCCACAGGAGATAAAAGTGATCTTGTCTCTATTCCATTGAGCTTCAATTCATCCAATGTGTAAAGCCTTTGTGGTATCTGCACAGTTAATTTACTCATTCAAGTAAGCAAACGGTTCTTTCAACACAGACAGAAAGACAAAAGCACCACAACTAGAAGTAAAAACAGAAGGGCGAGAAACTTTTTGGTGCCAAACCTGCCTTGCAGTACCAAAACATCTAAGCCCACCGGGCTTCCCTTGCAAATCCTTGACGAGAGAGAGTGCTGCTCTTTCATCTCCCTTACTTAGCTCCTTGTCCACTTGCTCCAATACTTGCTGTCTTTGTACACCAACTGAAGAACTCACGATTTTTTTAGAGCAAAATCTCAATCTTGGAGAAACTAAACCTGTGTAATACACTACTGTGCCCATTCAAGACAGTTTTTTTTATAAAAAAAAATGAAGGACCCAAAATAAAAACGTTTTTATACCTCAAAATGCAATGTTTTTAATTGTCAGCCACACAAACGGGATATAACTCCATCACCTAAAACGACATCGTTTGACACTTCTCTACTACTATACAACTCAACCCGTGCCTTTATTTTCTTAGAAACCAAACAGACTAGCTAGCAAAACCCATTAAAGAAATGAAATTTCCGAGTCAGGTCCGGATAGAGAAATCAGGTTTTAGACGTCGTATGGCAGAGTTATTCTCTTCAATTTTAATAAAAAAGATTGGATTTTAAGCTCTCAAGAGGCAATTTCAAGTCATCTCTCACCTCATGCAAATGCAAGGCAAGCCTGGTGGCCTCAGTGAATTTGGAGCTGCCAAAAAAGTACCTGTCTCTCTCTATTTGCAAAACATTTTTTTATTTCAAATGTTCTAGTTAAGATTTTGTCGGGAAATTCAGTTATGCAAGTATCCGTTAATCATTTGGTGATAGCTTTGCCGGTTCTTTCATGTAATTCATACTTTGAGATCGACTCGCTAATTTTCAGCGATCCATCGTATTAATTGTATGTTTACCCAAGATGGTTTTTTGGCCTGATTATCTTTCACAGGATCAGCTAAGAAAACATGAAAGCTCGATGCATGATGAAGCCAGGGAGTCTACCTGTGGAGAAGATCATTTTTTTCTGTGTCTGCTAGTAGGACAAACTTGGTTTCCTTCTTTAGCACCTCTACCATTGTCAAACTTGTCCAGAAACTAAAACATGTTGAGAAAATACAGCCGCAATGCTGTAATATTTTCATCTGTTGCTAGTAATATCTTTGATACTCTGTGTTACTAGATACTCTGGAACAAGTTTTTATCTTGTGATCTCAGGGGGATTTCATTGAAGTATGGAACTGCTTTGAAATTTCAGAGGGAAAAGCATCTCAAACTTGAAAAACTTTCAAGACGGATATAGACAATACGAACAGGGTTGTAAAAAATGTTTTTTTTTTATACGATATAAAAAATACAATATAAATTTACATAGTTAACTCGGATGGTAATTGTTTTGACTAATTATATATTTATATATTGATAATTCTAGTTAAAAAATTAAATTACATTAAAATATGATAAAATAAATCAATAATATTATAATCAATAAGTGATCTAAATAAAATAAAAAAGATATATAATATGAATTAATAAATTAATGACAAGAAAAATAAAATAAAATAAAATTTCTCAATATAAAAAAATCACTAAAAGGTAAGAAACATACATAAAACGAATGGCAATATGGTTGTTCCCATCACAATAAGTCTTGATAGACTTCTTTTTTGTTGCAAGCTAATAAGTTTAAATTAGTACTTACTAGCATAAATTCAATAAAAAAAATAAACCCCTAAAAAATATATATTGCGTTAGAAAAAATTTAAATTAAAAATAATTATTTAAAATTAATTAAATAAATAGAATAATAAAAAAGTCTTCATGTTAAAATTTCTCTATATAGCCTGAATCTCTAATTTTTTTATATTCTTTGGATATTTGAGTTCTAATTCAAACATGTTATTCTCTCTTGATTTCAAATATGTCATTCTCTCTCGTTTGAATGAATTATTAGGCCTATGATATATAGTTCGAAAGCTTTAGATGTTTAGTTTTTATCCCACCTTTAATCGAAGCAAAATTTCATTGATAACTCTAGACATGTTCCAAACGGTACACAATTGTATTGTTTGACATATTTGACAATATTAATTTACTAAATTTGATACCCTAAAATATTATATTCCCTAATTTCAGTTGACCTGAAAATTTACCATAAAATATTTTCATGTATCTAATATTATGTTCCCTAACTTCATTAATAGCTCTAGACATGTCCCAAACAATACGTGATTGTATTGTTTGATATATTTGATAATATTAGTTTATTAAATTTGATATCCTGAAATATTATATTCCCTAACTTCATTTGATCTGAAATTTACAACAAAATATTTTCATGTATCTAATATTTCCTAGTAAAATTTTAGCTTTATTCAATATACGGTTTGAAAGATATATTCAATCTCGTAAAACTAGTTAGCAGATATTTTAAGGCCAAATTTAAATCTAACTTGATTCATATCATAAATTTAGTACACGAGTTAAGCTTGATTTTACTATTTTTAAGTTTTTAATCCGATTTAACATAAATTAAAAATCCTAAATTCTAAATTTTTATTTATTTATTTAATCCGAGTTAAGTTTTTATTTATTTATAAAATTTTATAATTTTATAAATTAACTCGTGATTTTAAAAATCCTAAATTCAAATGGAGATAAAACCAATTGAATTCGATCATAGAAAAGCTCGATTGACTTGGCTTTCGTTGAATATTTAAGCTTACATGGCTAGCAATCCAAATTCAAATTCAAGTTATTCTATTTTAATTATGATTTTAGAAATGCTCAGTATTCCCAACAAACTAACTCTGCACACCCGCATTCATATCATCCTTGTAGCATGGGTTTCTTTCTTTCCTCCAGCAGTCTCTGAACATGTTTTCTCGCGTAATACCAGGAGGATTTGTGGCAGAGCACCTGGTTTTTGGAAGCTCGGAAGGCCTTCATTCTGAAGTTGCGATGGTTAGGTTGGATTCTTTATTACTATTTTGCAATTATGCAACAGCTTTATAGAGCACTGAAATGGTTGTGCCTCTCAGAGAGGGAAGCAAACTTTCACACTAAACACTGTCTGTATCTTGACTCGTCATCTCGAAGCTATGACACGGGAAGCTGGCTTCTGTGATGATGAGAATGCCATGGATGGAAAGGAAGTTCTAGGCAAGTTGCCTCGATCCCATTAATTTTGCAATTGCATTTCTGTAAAACATTCCTTCCGTCTTACTGTAATGGTTTTCACCGATCATGGATGAGCGGTCGGGTGAAACTAAAAGCGAGTGGAGTGAACAAGCAGCATATAGCTTCAAAAGGATTGAAGAAACTATGTTGTAAAACTATGAATTGCTTGCCCAGAAGTCATAGGGCTTTCCAAACAATCATCGCAGCAGAAGAGGAGCATTTAAAGCGAGAAAAGAGCAGTTCCATTGGATGTAGATTCCAAAACCATACAGCAGAGTAAAACCCCATGTAGCCAGGAAATCAAAAAGAATATAATACAGACTGTGGAAACCCTAATAACACCCAAAAAAATACAGGCAATATCAAAGCCTAAAACTCCTGAGAAGCAGATCCAATGTCACCCTTTCCTTTGCCCATCTTCTTGGGAAGAAGTGTCTGGTGAATATTAGGCAAAACACCTCCATTAGCGATTGTAACTGACCCCAATAGCTTGCTTAATTCCTCGTCGTTCCTTACTGCAAGCTGAATGTGCCTTGGCACTATACGATTCTTCTTATTATCTCTCGCTGCATTCCCAGCTAACTCAAGCACCTAGTCAAAATCGAACACCCGTTTCAAATAATTTATTAACAAATTAAAGTCTGATCTATTAATTAATTATGAATTAGTAACACATAACAATTGCAGGAGGAAGAAACCAATATTTTCAAATAAATTATGTAAGAGATTTTGTTTTGACCCAAAATCAATGAACACAAGAAAATGACAAAACAACCCCATTGAAAAAACAGCTCAAAAGGACAAAAGGTAAAGAAAACGGACCTCGGCAGCGAGATACTCGAGGACAGCGGCGAGATAGACAGGAGCACCAGCACCAACACGTTCAGCATATTTACCAGCCTTCAAGAACCTAGCAATCCTCCCTACTGGAAATTGCAACCCTGCCTTCTGTGATCTCGACACGGACTTAGATGCCTTTGGTTTCCCTCTTCCTCCCTTGGTAGACGCGCCTCCTTCCTTTGAACTCATCTTCAAATCAAATGATTTTACCAAAATACAACGTTGTAAAACCCTTACCCTAGTTTTGGTCCTAGAGAGTAGAGGAGAAATGAGAGGCGATTTTGATTCTTGGGGTGGTGGTGGTGTTTGCTTATATAAGGAGAGGAGGTATGATCTGATTGGTGGGTTCAGGTATACTGGGATCGATGACGTGGCTTATGTTTTCACTCTCGCGGCGCGAAATTGAATTTTTAGTTTTTGATTTCCGCTTTTTTTTAATGTCATTTGTTGGGCTTTTGGGCTTTGCTTTGTCGGCCTAATATAAATCATGTGGAGCTTTATTATTTTGATAAATTTTCTAATGTTTTTTTTTAACAATATCATATTTTAAAAAAAAATAGAACTGAATAATTATACTAATTCCAAACAATGAATATAATTATATTGATTAATTAATAAAACAATTATATTAATTCAAAATCAAAGCAGAGAAGGGCAGGAAGTTAAGCAACTAAATGTTTAATTTCATTAGACAACTCCAAAAATACATAGAAAAAACCCTAAGGAATGTATATGACAGCCTATAGCACATCCTAATCAAAAGCCCTAAAACTCCTGAGAAGCAAATCCAATGTCACCGCTCTTCCCTTTGCCAGCCTTCTTAGGAAGCAGAGTCTGGTTAATGTTAGGCAAAACACCTCCATTTGCAATTGTAACCGACCCCAACAGCTTCCCCAACTCCTCATCATTCCTCACTGCTAGCTGGATGTGCCTCGGTATGATCCGGTTCTTCTTGTTATCTCTCGCAGCATTCCCAGCAAGCTCAAGAACCTGAAACACCAGAACAAAAATCAGAACCGGTGATTAAAAACAAGTTTAGAGAACCAGTTAGAGAAGTTAAGGGAAACGAACCTCGGCAGCGAGGTATTCAAGGACAGCGGAGAGGTAGACAGGAGATCCAGCACCGAGACGTTCAGCATACTTTCCGGTTTTTAAAAACCTTGCAATCCTTCCCACTGGGAACTGTAGCCCTGCCTTCTGTGACCTTGACACCGCCTTGGAGGCCTTTGGCTTTCCTCTCCCTCCCCTTGTAGAAGCTGCTGCTGCTCCTTTCGAACTCATTTTCATGCAAAAATCAGAGAAATGTTTTTTTTCTTCACTGGGAGAGAAGTGTTTGTGTGGCATGGGGTTGGTGACGGGGGTTTGTTCATATAGGAAGAGGAGGCGTGGTTTGATTGGTGGGTATGGATTTGCGAGGATTGATGACGTGGCTGGGTGTTTTAAATTCGCGGCGGGAAATAGATTGCTTTTCCGCTTTTGTTTTATATGTTTGAAAAGCTTGAAATTTGTGTGTTAGTGGGCCCTGCAATCGAAGGTAGGGTAGCAGGGGGCAACTTCCTTTTGATAATTAACGGTTTAGTATTAAATTTAGGTAGTTTAAATAATATTTATATGGGGAGTTATATAAAACCTACTGTGAGCGAAAAAACTAAAAATTTAATTAAATTGAGAAAATTAAAAAAAAATAACTGATAAAACTGAATCATGAAAAAAAAATTAATTAAATTAATTAAAATTTAAAAAAATAATCGGTTCAGTTCGGTTCGGTTTCGATTTTATAAGCCTAAAATCAAAAAACCCGAACCCAAACTAGAAAAAAACCAAGCCAAACTGAAAAAAACCGAGCCAAACTGAAAAAACAAGCCAAGACCGAGCTAAACCAAAAAAACAAGTCAAACTAGAAAAAACCGAGTCAAATCAGTTTTAACTAGTTTTTAATTTAAAAAATTAAACCGATCTGAAACCGGTTGATTAGAATTATTTTTAATTTGATTGTATTTTTAAAAAAAAATTAATTTAATTAATTTTTTTTATAAAAACCAAACAATGTTCGAAAATAATCACCGCTACGAAAACGCCCACGTAATCTTCATTAATAAATTTAAATTATAAGAGTATGCGCTCCAATAACAAACTTAAATATTGGTATTATAAAAATCAAATATTGCTCTTGCACTCGTATTTAAAGTTTTAAAATATTACAGTTCATATACTGTTGGGCTTTCACTCTCTATATGTATGGGCTAAAATAAGTCTTTTAGCAGATACTGTTGAGAAACACCATCTGAGGCCTTTGCCGATGAAAAGCCCAAAGTAGTCACTCTTGAAATCCCATTATCTAATCTTGTAAAGGGCTAATGCCATCCGATCAATCCCCACACAAAATCATTTTAAATAAGAATTCCAATGATTTCTCGGAGTTCACCCGATTCAGTTTTACATGATTTGGCTAGGTTAATCGAGTTTGAATCTGATTGGTCAATATTTAAAAAATTTTAATTTCAACCAAATTTGAATTAATACGTGAAGTAATTAACCTAGTTGGTGCATATAGTTTGATAAATTTTTATTTTTTATTTTTTATATAAATATAAATATTTAAATTAGCTTGGGTATCTCGATTTGATATTTATATAGGATAAAATAAAGCCTTTGGATGATGTAAGACGTGATGTATTTGAAAATATTTAGATAATTAAAATACAGTGTAATTAAGATAAAATCAAGTCAATGCGAAACACAATAATTACGGTCTTCTCGCTGTCGAGATAGAGGGAGGAGGGAGAGAAAGCCAAGAACACAGAACAAGACAAAAGAGATTAAAGCAGGATGGAGAGGCTGAGGTGTTGAGCTTTGGTCCATACATAAAAGACATATAAAGAGAACACTGTCTTGTCAAGAGTGCGTTCATTTTTACGACCCAAAAAAACATTTTTATTTTTCTTAATTTAATATTTTTGTATAATCTAAGAATAAATTGAAAAAACTAGCTAGGTTGCGGCTAGAGTGAGGAGGAGGAGGAGGAGAGAGGGCGATATTTTTGGAGTCCAAGTGCTAAGCCACAAGAAAACAAAGAGCGCTGCTGGTTGTTGACCCAACCCCTAATGCTTCCAAAACTCATTGTGGACTGTGGGCTTCATAATAATAGTGAAGTCCCCCATGATTGCGAGCTTCATCGATGGTGACCTCAGATTATTAACTTCCTAAATTATGCCTTGTTTGGTTCTGCGTTTTTTGTCCTCCAAACGATCCCTTGCAAGGCAGAGCTTGTCGGCGTGGCAAAGGCGCAGCCACCTTCATTTGGGACGTCAAAATGACATAATATCAATTAGTGGAGTGTACCTGTATTTCATTTCTTTTTATTATCTAGATTAAAATTACTAAAATATTTAAATTATATCGATTTGATTTTTTTATTTTAAATTATTGTTTTTTTAATTTAAATCTGAACTTGATCATGGTTGATTTTTAATATTTTAAAGGAAGTGGGAATGCATTGAGTGTGCACCAAATATATTTATATTCTAAATATGTTTTGTTGCTTCACTCGTTAGTTGAGCTTTTGTATTTACAATCAAAGGTTATATTACCACACGCAATCTAATTATAAATCGAATAGCATTAATTTAACATAAAAAATTAACACTTTGTTAATTAAAAATTAATAATCCACAGGCTAGGGAATCTGTACCTAGATTAACTGTAATCACTTGTACACCTACTTTGATTAGTATAGTAAAATTATGATCATAGACCTGTATATTTTAGAATTAAAGTCTTAAATAAGATGTAATCCACTTTTTTTTTTTACCTGTATGTGCTTTTTTTATAAATAAAATGGATGATTTGAATATGAAGATATAACTTAACTGATCAGATTTTAAATTTATTTTTTAGTAATTAATAATTTAAATATTATAAATTTTAACATTATTAAAAACTTAAATAATTATTAATTTTAGAATCTCAAAGAGTTCATCGACAGCATATTGATTAATATAAAATCATTATCCTTGCAAAAAATTACAGGGCACATGCTACTTTTTGTCGTGATAAAATTTATTGCTTCAATTGTTTCCACTACCGAATCCTCTTCGAAACATTTTAATTTATTCCTTGTATTATTTTCCATGCAAACTATTCTAATTTCCATCCAATTAATTAGAAGAATAAGAATAAAAATAAAATTGCCATCCAAAATGATCCAGCACGGAAATATTATTTTTTTTTACACGAGAGCAAAACTTTGTGCAAGTTGTATAAAGTTGTAACTTTCTCAAAGTACTCAATAGTGTACCTTTTCATTGTAAAGGGAGGACACACGGACCTTTTTTATTTTATTTTTCTCTTCTGGAAATATTAATAATAATAAATAAATAAAATATTTGTCAAGATTAAATGAACGGTGGACACCCAGAGACTCTTCCTTTTATGGGCATATTTCAGAATACAAGCATAGTTGTTTTTTAAAATATGTTTTATATTAAAATAATATTTTTTATATAATTTTTTAAAAAATTATTTTTAATATCAACATATCAAAACAATCTAAAATATATATAAAATATATATAAAATATTAATTTTTAATAAAAAAAATAAATTATTAAAAAACGCAGTGTAAAAAGTGTCATAATCTATATATTACAAACCATCTTTTCTTGATTGATCAAGGAATTATAGAATTCCAAAATTAAACTTGTTATTATCAATATAACTTAATTGACTTGATTAATGTTTAGTTTAATTTTTATTTTTTTAATATAATATAATTCTAGCTTTTTAAAAAAAATCTTAAATCAGTATTTTTTTTTATTTTTTATTTTAATTAATCTAGGAAGTTTTAGACGAGCTCTTATATTGATGACAATAGATCAGACACGTGGTAAAAATAATTTAGAACATATCCATTGTGTGGGACCCAGATACCGTGTCAGCACTTGGTGTTAGAAGCCAAGAAGGGGCTATTTTCATATGGATTGGTCACTTGGAGCATTGTAAATCTGGCCACTGGCGTGGGACCACGTGTAGATACCAATCCCTTTTATGACCTACACGTGTAACATGAATGAGATAGGAGTTTGCCCCTGGTTTGTTTGTTTAAGAAAATTGAGTAATGGATAATAACATAAGAAATTCAACTCCTTTTCTCCTGTCTCTCTCAATAATCAATGAAGCCAGCTTTCATGAGTGTTAATTACTTTTCATTTATTATTTGTGTTCGACTTTTTCTGAAAAGAAAGTAGTTCTTTCTATTTATTTAGAAATTATTAAATTAAATGATTTTTTATGGAAAATAAAATAGACACGGCGACCCTTAGCCAATACTGTGATATTTTTAAGATATTTTTTAAAAGATATTGTAGATGGAAAAAAAATTTACGTAGTCACTTGAGAAAATGCAACTGAATCAAGTAATTTTTTGTTATTTTTTGGAGATTTATTTTCCCCTTTCACTTCGTTAATCAATAATATATATATATATATATATATATGTGTGTGTGTGTGTGTGTGTGTTTCTGTCAATGAACCGGTCTTGCAATAACCCCGGTGCCTTCAATAGATACTATATCATCGGTTAGCGTGCAATGCGTATTTCATTCAATTTTTTTTATCTAAAAATATGTTTAGGTTTTGTTAATATATTTTTAATTAAAAAAATAAATTATATAAGGGTTAATATTATAAAACTTGATTGACATGATAAATTTAAAGACAACAAGTAAAAATATAGTTTGATTAAATAAATTAAATACAACATTTATTTTTTAAAAAAATTAAGATAATAGCATATTAGACTGATCAAATCAATCATGGTTAAACTATTAAAAACACAATGAGTAATAAGACCCTGATAATCATACAAAAAGCAAATCAGGATAAATTATGAAGCTTGATTTCGAATTATCTCAATATTAAATGATAAAATTAAAAACAAATCAATTACAAAATATAACAAAAAAGACTAGAGTCAACCGAGTTGCTCTATCAAACCTACAACTTGGGTTGTGAGAATGAGTTAACCCTGTAGAAAGTAAATAAAAACAAATCACAAAACCTATTTTTCGATCAACCTAGTTTCTGGATGATGAAATTGAAAATAAAAAAAAAGACTCGAGTCAACTATGTTAACTCTACAAGCTCATGATTCGGATTATGAAACCAGAATGACTTTATAAAAAATAAATCAAAATTAATTCACAATTAAACAAATATTGAATAGTAAACTTGAAGAAAAAATCAATTGAATAAAATAAAAAAATTGAATCAATTCTGATTAACATGTTGAATTCGTGATTTTGATCATAATATTTGAATAACCTTGTAGAAAACAAATTATGAAGTATGATGTCTAATAAACTCAATATTGAATACTAAAATTACTAAAAAACAAAAACAAAGTATTGATACAATAAAGAGTTGTTTCTGATCATGACATGTATGAATTTACCTTTTCTTTTAATTTTTGTCAATAGACCCCTTTCAACCCTAGTTTGTATATTTTTTTTTCATAATTTGTTAAATCTGAATCCGCTTAAAAAGTTAACTTAAGAAATCTGTGATAAAAAATTTGATCTTACATTGGTTTTGATTTGAATAAATATATATATTAATTCGATTAAACCTAATTGATTCATTAAGTTAATTTATGACCTGGTTAAATTTAACTGGATTAGTATTAATAAATTTAAAAAAATAAAAAAGATATTATTTAAATTAAAAAAATATTGAGTTTGATTAATATGGTGATCCGGATAAGGTATGTTATCTTAATATATTCATCTGTACCCAATATGAAATTTCTGTGTCATGCTCGGCAGTGTACAAGACAAAAACCAAGCTGGGACGAGATTTAAATCTGTGCTTGTCATGCTTCATGAATGCATTCACAAAAAAACAGCACAATCATACCTGTACGAGCAAGGATTTCTTGTCAAATTACGTGGAGTTTCATCTATCAAATATTATCTCATAGCAACAGAATAATAAGAGAGATTTTGAAACGAGAAAAATTGACAAAAAGAAGAATCATCGTGATTATTGACTCTCGGGAGAAAATGGCAGCCACAACTGCTTTCAAAGTATGGTTATAATTAATTTTAAAATTATTTAAAATAATATATTTTTTATTTTTTTAAAATTATTTTTAAAATTAATGCATCAAAATATATATAAAAAATTATGTTTTAGCAAAAACAAAAATGAATTTTTTGAAAATGTGGGGGGACTCGTGTTTTCAAACGGCTAATGCCTATTTGAGAGCGTGGTTACGGTTGCTTTTCAAAATGTTTTTTATATCAAAATACATCAAAATAATATTTTTTTTATTTGTTAAAAATTATTTTTGAGATTAATGCATTAAAATTATCAAAAACATATAAAAATTTAATTTTTTTAAAAAAATTAATTTTTTTAAAAAGACAGATTAACCGTGTTTTGAAACAGGCTATCTGAAGACGATTTTCTTGCTAAAATATCTCCAGACAGGATTTCAAATTGAGAGAGACCAGCGAGGCAAGAAGAGATGGTGTTTTTTCCTTTATATATTTATAGACTATATGTGTTTGTGTTGAATAAAATCTTCACTCAAGATCGCCACTTTTTTTCTTTAAATTTATGAACTTGAAAGACTAGTTGATTCCGATCTGCTCGTAAATAGGAAGTTATGTCCGACCCTTTAAGCTTTACCTGGAAGTTTCTCCATTTGGCTGAGAAATAAAACTGCTTGTGGCTTGAAATTGCTGTGTAGATATTATCCTCCACTCTAGTATTTTAATGCAGGATTGAAAGTTGCTCCTCGTCGGACACCCTTTAAGAGTGAATTTTAATATGTTTTGCTTTAAAATATGATATTTTTTTAAAACTAGTTTTTAAATGTTTTTTTTTATTATTTTAATATATTGATATTAAAAATATTTTTTAAAATAAAAAATACTTTAAAAAACAATAACTAATATATTTTAAAGGTACTCAAAATTTCAACCTTGTCATAATAAATGACGAGATACATTAAAAAAAAAATTATGGGCTTGGCCCACCATGTGATTGGGCCTCAACCCAATCACTAGATGAAAAACCAAGCTATTTGGTAAGTGTATTTTTATTAGATAGTGAAATTATTAATTTATTTTAAAAACAAATATAAAAATAAATTAGGCCATGGGATATTTTTACCTTTTTTTTTTTGGTGGAATTACTTAACCCCCTTTATAACTTTATTTTCCTGGACTTGCTTCCAAGAGTATGAGATAATTAGGTTTTTTAATGTATTTAAAATATATTTTAAAATAAGATGGTTAGCATGGGCAACAATAATGGAAAGGGACTTGCACTCTTCAGGCAACACGTGTAAGCTTTTTTGATGGTTAAATATTATTTTTTATCGATGATGAAGAACGTGTAAGTAGTGGGCTAGTGATGTGGCGCTGATTGATTTTTTTTCTCCTTCTCTATATTTTCTCTCTCCTCTCCTTGAAAAAACACAAAAAATTCATTTTATTTGTTTTTTTATATAATTTGGTTTCTTTTTTGTTGCCATCTATCTATTATCTTTTGCATGTTATTTTTTTCCTTTAATTTTATCTCTCATCGTTTGGTTTTATTTATTTATTTTTATCATACTTGATTCTTGTTTTTTAATTGATATTTATTTATTATCATTTTTTTTTACATTTTATTTTTAATTTCATCACTCAATATTTAATTTTAACTTATTTTGATGTCAAATTTAGTCCCATTTTTTTATTATTATTTTGTTTTGAGTTAATTTTGATTGCTTTTTTTTTTTGTCACCAATTTTATCTCTTGATATTTTGTGATTGAGTATTCCATTATTTTTTAGGTTTTTGTTTTCTATAGGATTAGTTTTGAGCTCATGACCAGGATCACGTGTCTAAAATATTAACACAAGTTGACTTTGTTATTTTTTTTAGGTTCTTTATTAAATTTCATTTTTTTCCATCTCGTCTTTCAATGTTTAATTTCCTAGAAATTGTTTTTTATAATTGTTTTTCTATGAGATTATCTGCTTTATTTATCATGGTTGTCGAATATCACTCGTACTTGGTTTTTTTAAAAAATAAAATAAATAGATATATATATATATATATATATATATATATATATATATATCTACTGGTTTTTACACACAAATCTTGTCTTTTGATATTTGTTATGGTTGCTTAAAGATACTTTTAATTACACGACTCTGAACTTTATAAAGTGACAAGATAAAATTTACAATAAAATAAATATAAATACCTTTCAATATGTAATCCCTTGAAAGTGTTTTTTTTTTTTTTTTACGATTTGAATAATACATTCCTTGTCTCCAAGATAACAATATTTTTTTAATTAAAATTATACTTAATTATCCATAATTATTAAACAAATGATTAAATTAAATTAAAAAAATCAAAATCTTTTTCCATTTACAATATTCAAAAGACGCAGAAAATTTATATTTGGTTACTCAAGTTCTAGTATTTTTCATCTTTAGTTCCTGTTTTTTAAGCTTTTTACAATTTAGTTATGAACTTTATTTATTTTTATATTTTGGCTCTCGAATATTAAGATGGAAGATAAAGAGTAACTAATAAATAAAGAGGAAAGATAAAACTCTCGGATGAACAAGTTTCAAGCACCAATAATTATAATTCTAGCATTCATAGATTTACCTTTAAGAGAAAAACTTAATTAAGATTATTCTTGCCTTCAATGATGTCTTAAAAATACAGATCAAGACTTGTTTTTTTTTTTTTTACTTTGAGGTTTTATCTGGATTAAAATATATTTCATGTTAAAAATAAGGTTCTGGAAGTCCATGTATGTATGTGTGTGTGTGTATATATATTCATGTTTTTGAGTTTAAAAAATTGAAATCTTGGTTTTTTAGATAATAAAACATGAATTCTGATTTTTCAATTGCCAAAACCACCTTTGGTTATTGAAAATTATTGCAATTGAACGATATTTTATTTTTCTAGACGAATAACACATCATCTATTTAATCTAACACAAAACAACACGGGTATACCCTTCTTTATAACAAAAATAAAAATAAATCATTAACCATGTCTAAACAAATATACCTAGGCCCAACCTTGAGTTATATAAATTTAGGTAATGTGTGCAAGCTCATCCTTCCAGCTCAAAGCATGCCTGATTGTTTTTTATAAATAATGCATGTTAGTTTTGTTATATACATACATACATATATAATTTTGTATATAAATTTATTAATATAATATTTAGGTAATTTATTTGATTATGCTATATTATAATGTTGACCTACTGGTTAAACCACTAAACCATTATTTAAACCGGCAATACAAGCTTCAGGCTTGGCTCGCCAAGTGCTCGAGACGGACTCTGTGTGTCCTCACGTGCCTTGGCGCCGGCCGCATGCACTTAAGCTTTCGTTTACTTCCTTTCTCAAATTTAGTAATTTCTTTTAAATATATAAATAATTATTCGTTTTGTTTTAACTTATATTTATTGCGCAATAATCACTAAAAAACCATTCCAGAAATCAAAATTAATTTTACATCACCGGGTCCCACACAATAGTTATCTTTCGGCCGCTTACTTTTGTCGTCTCTCAAATCCCACTAAACACTCAGTGCGCACTCTACCACTCATTTTCACAAGCATGCTAAAATGCGCCGGAATTCTTATCCTCCACTCCTTACGCATTTCTACTTCTCCTTGTGAGATTTACCATTTATTGCTGCCATCATTTCTCTCTCTCCCTCCTCAAAATTTGTGAATTTTGCAAAGCTTAAAGGATACCCGTTTCATATTTTGTGGTCTCTTATAAGCTTTGATAATGAATGCAAGTTATGGTGATTAGAGCTATAAAGATGGAATCTTTTGTGTTTGGTTACACTATGTGAAGTGAGTTTTCAATTGGGCTGGTTTTAAAAAGGATCTAAATTGATATACTAGATTTGGTTTTTTGGATATTGTCTTCAAGAAGAAGTATTAGTTTCATGGCTGGAAGTAATGAAGTCAATCTCAATGAAAGCAAGGTACTCTCTCTGTTTTTTTATCCCTCCCTTTGTCTTTTACATTTTGTACTCTTTTGGTGATCAAGGCTGGTGTCTTTTGATGGGTTTTTTGTGGTGTTTGTGTTTTGGTCGTTTGAAGTTGAAAATCAGCTGGATTCGGAGCGAAATTTAGATGTTTTTGGTGGGGTTTTGAGATTTTGATTCGGTTGGTGAAGGAAAATGAGTTTGGGGTTTATGTTTAAGCATCTTAGATTCTTTAGGCTATGTATTGTTTGATATTTTGGGGTTTTATGTTCTTGTTTTCGTGGAAAGAAGGAAGCTAGTTGATTAGTATTAGGGTTTTGGGATGTTTTGTTTTGAAGTTTTATTGGATTCTGAGATCATATAACGGTAGTTTGTTGATAGGTTTCTGTTACATGTTGAATATCTGATTTCTGGTCTGGAAGTACTGTTTTGGTTATCTAAATGCTGAACTTGACGTATTAATCTTGGATCAATTTAGTTCGGGGAACATGATTTGGTTTATGGATAAATCTGTTGCTTGTTGGTATGTTTTTCAGTCTCTACTTGCTTGCTTGCTGGTTATTCTAGTACTTATTTTGTGAAAAATTATCACCATTTATGGTTTATGGCTTGCTATTTCACTATTCGGAATGAAAAAAGTGAAGATTTTGATCCTTTGTTTTCTGAATAGATGGTGGTACCCCTGAATACATGGGTCCTCATATCAAATTTCAAGCTGGCTTATAATCTTCTTCGTCGTCCTGATGGGACTTTCAACCGCCACTTGGCAGAGTTCCTTGACCGGAAAGTTCCTGCCAATGCAAATGCAGTTGATGGGGTTTTCTCATTTGATGTTATCATTGACCGTGGGACTAGTCTTCTTAGCCGGATCTATCGACAGGCTGATGCGCAAGAATCACAACCAAATATTGTTGACCTTGAGAAGCCTATCAGCTTGGATGTTGTCCCTGTCATAATCTTCTTTCATGGTGGAAGCTTTGCTCACTCTTCTGCAAACAGTGCTATATATGACACTCTCTGTCGCCGCCTGGTGGGCCTTTGCAAGGCTGTGGTGGTGTCTGTGAATTACAGGCGTGCACCTGAAAATCGACACCCATGTGCTTATGATGATGGATGGACTGCTCTGAAGTGGGTTAATTCAAGGGCATGGCTCCAGAGTAAGAAAGATTCTAAAGTTCATATATACTTGGCTGGGGATAGCTCTGGTGGTAACATTGTTCACCATGTTGCTTCAAGAGCAGTAGAATCAGGAATTGATGTATTGGGCAACATACTGCTGAACCCAATGTTTGGTGGGAAAGAGAGAACAGAATCGGAGAAGCGATTAGATGGCAAATATTTTGTTACTGTCCAGGACCGAGATTGGTACTGGAGAGCATTTCTTCCTGAAGGAGAAGATAGGGACCATCCAGCATGTAATCCATTTGGTCCAAAAGGTAAAAGCCTTGAGGGAATGAAATTCCCCAAGAGTCTTGTTGTGGTGGCTGGTTTAGACCTTGTTCAGGACTGGCAATTGGCATATGCTGAAGGTCTCAAGAAGGTTGGTCAAGATGTGAAACTTTTATATCTGGAGCAAGCAACAATAGGGTTCTACTTGTTACCCAATAACAATCACTTCCATACAGTGATGAATGAGATAAGTGAATTTGTGAGTCCTAACTGTTAATAGGGTTAACTATACCAACCGGAAGCCATACTTGACCGAAGCTTGACGATTCCTCTTTGGCTAATTACGTGTTGTTTGCTGTTTATATGATTGTGTAGTGTTAGTACTTTCTGTTTTATTGATCATACGTTGTTGCGTTCTGCTACTCTTAAGGTCTGGTTCTTCAAGTTTCCGAAACATCTGGATTCTGTTACTGGGTGCAGAAGGTGGTTCAGCATCTAGCTTGTTCGGAATATGTTCTGTTATATATCCATTTTCCTGAACTCGGTGCAGTTTTTTGAAGCTTTAGTAGCAGTGGGGGGCTGTCTCACTCAGTTTCGCAGACCTACCACATTTAAGGTTACCCTTTCTGACTTCCAGCCCCAAAGGAGAGGAAGACAGAACTACTGAGTTTATATTTGGTGGCTGATCCATTGCGGTCTATGGGTCGAAACCTCACTAATGTTATATGGCTAATTTTAGAACATGGATAGGAAGAAAGTCCATGGTACTGTGATCCTGTATGTTTATAGATATGATTTAGTATATATAAAGGTGTTTGCTTATCTTTTCTTTCTCACTCGATTTTGCCTTTTCCTTTTTGTCATGTATTGTTCTCTTTGATTTCTTCTTCTTCACATTCTACTGGCAACTGTAAATATGACTGTTATTGCGAATTTAGAAATTATCAAAGTTTCCTATTAAAGTTTACTTTAGATTCCTTATTTAAGAGTTTGTCAAAGCATTGTTGATTAACCTTTATCTGAATCTGATAATGCCAAGCATGCAAGTATACACCTCCAAAATTGAGGCCTGGTAACTGCCAGAGGAGCGTATCTTTTCTTCCATATCGTATCTTGTTACAGAGTGACTGTATTTTGGACCGAAGACCAGGTCTTATATTGTTATGCTGTGAGAATCACAAGGTTTTATGTTAAGGATTGAAAGCAGTTTCGGAATTGTGGGCCCCTAAATAACTTAAGCTCTGTTAATGTCTTCTAATGTAAAGCTACCTTGATAATGTACCTATACAGATGACTCAAGCTTGTGGAAGACCTGCAGCTCCTTCTGTTTTAATTCTTGAACACTTTGCAAGGCACAGTTAACCCAAATGTGATTGTCTAGATGGACAGTATCTGGATAATGAGCATCATCAATCTCGATTGTTTTGCTGTGGTGTGTTGTTGAAACTGACCATGGTCGAGGCTGAAACCACTCTCAGATCACTGTGATGGTTAGTTGTGTAAATATAACGCAAAGATATGGTATCAAGTCTTTAAGTCATTCAAAACTCTGCAGGCTTGTCTGGTGTGTTTGTAGGTACGCTTCTGGAGTTCTAACCAAAAGCAAAGTGGGCAACATGTGAATAATGTGTAGTTTGAGCTGGAAAGTTTTTTACAAGGGAGTGTTATTTCTACAGTTAATTGTACTGCCTACCTTGAATTATGAAGCTATACAAGATGCTAGAATGAACAAAGAGATAAAAACAAAGGTGCCTGAAGCACTTCACTAAAGGACAGTTTGTGTAACAATGACATTTACGAGTAGCTGTCTCTGCTCTAGACCCAAAGTCAGGCTTTCACCAGGCAAAAATAATGCAGCAGGATATGTCTTTGATACTAAATAAGATTTAACACTAACATAGCATACAAGTATAGATTGTTTTTGGATAATTGGGAAGCAAGTGGAAGGAGGCATCAAAGCGTGCTGCCTTTTAGTCCACCAATTCTGTTACCTGGCCTCAAATCTATCCCTACAAAAGGATGGGGGGTATTGCAACAAATGATTGGAAGCGAATTCCAAGTACTCCATTTTTGCTGTTGATAAAGATTGATTTGATCTTTTCTTGGCATTTCTTGACGGCGTGTTGTCGATGCATAATTTGAGGGCTTGAATGGCAGAGAAAATACAAAAATTGGCTTGTTTTGAAAGATAGAAGCCCGTTTAGTGGTGGTTGGAATTTGGACATGTCTAAAGGGACCACATTAAAACCACTTACCACCAATAGAAGGAATATTAGTCCTTGTTTGTGTAATGGTTAAATAACAGCTAGCTCTTGACAAAGACAGGAAAGGCTTGTTTGATTGACTCCGGAGAGTCATTGTTAATCACATTGATAGCTTGTTCATATCAACGGGCACAAAGGAAAAACAAATTAGTTTATTGTGTGCAAATCTTGCTTGTTTTATATAAATGGTTAATGCTTGTTTAAGGTGTTTAGCTGTCATTAAGCCGGTTGTTTCAGCCCCTTTTAAGGGATATTTTTCTAGCAGAAAATCAAAGCCACTGCTTATTCGAGTGGGGTTTGAGCTATGAGTGGGAAGTCTAGCAGGACATCTATGATTTGTGCTACAAATCCGTTTAGATTGTGGTTTATTCCTTTTGATTAACTATTGATACAGGTCACTCAGCATTATCGGCCTCGGAAGGGAGCAAAAGACCCAAAACACAACAACTGAGAAGGCCCAATTTTTTTCTTTTCTGAAAGGCACTGATTTGTTGTTGCCATAATTTCTGAAAAAAAGGTTAGAAGTGTGGCTGGCAAAGCATAAAACACTGATCAGACCCCCACCAAATCCAACAGAGAATCACCAGCATAACAACATTTTTTTTTTTAAGAAAGAAAGAAGAGGAGTTTCGCAGATCTGCATCTTTTACTACCTGGTTCCCCAACATGCTTGGATTAGGGCATAATGTTACAGATGAGCTGTATAACCAGCGTAGCATTGGCACTACAATAACTAATAACAGTCTGGAGTCTTGAGGGAAGTTTTGTTCAGGAACGAAGAAAGTGACAATTCTAAGAATTGGAATAGAATTTCATGCCTCTATAATAGCAACATAAATTCCAAAAGACTGATGCTACGAAAAAGGGGCCAAAATTTAACAGTAAGAGTCCTAACAGAGCAAATGACAGCTTAGCTGCATTCTAACTATGTGAACAACCAGGGATCTTGTTTCCATTGAATACAATCAATGAATTTCTCATAATAGAATATTATGCCAACATGAAATATGAACCAAAAAGAATGAGGTACAATGGAACTCCTGAGAAGCAGTCCAAGAATGATCTAAGGTTTTAATTCAGGCACATGTACTTTCCGGTTGGGAAGAAATCCAATTATCCAAGAGCCATACGAAACCGTTATGGCAAGAAGGAAATTATACTCCAGTTATTCAAGACAACCAAACTAGAGCAATCAAAAGAGTTCACTAAACCACTATAGTTATAGGTGAGCACAATAACGTCCCGAAATATGCCCTGCTTATTGTGCTAGAGTGTGGTTGAACATTTCCCACAAATTATGCAAAGTATATGAGCAAGATGTAGATGGTAGCCACTAGGCTGTTGAAAAAATCACCTGTTGTTGCAATGTCAGGTTTTCAGACATCATCTAAAACGAAAGTTGAGAGTACCAAGATGGCATAACTCTGCTCTAAGGTAGAGCTTGATTAAGCATGACTTAATTCTAGGACTAAAGCAACATGCCTAGAAAGGGAAAATTGATCATCAACGTACTCTAGCAACATATGCAAGAGAAACTGCTGCAGCGACAACTGTAGTTGCCGAAGACATTACACTCAGAAGGCTGTTCTTCTTCTTTGCCTTTGCCACAGAATCACTCAGAAATTCTACTTGCTGCTTCATGTCCTCCACCATTGTCTCCTTGTTTCTAAAAGCAGTCTTGATAACTTCCAGCTCACTTGCATATGGTTCAATATCACTGTCAAGCATCTTTTCAGTAACAGTCATCTCTTCTTTTCCATTGTTCGATTCACACAACAATGCAACAGTGCTCTTCAACATGGTTAGTGCTCTATCTGAAATAGTGCCAGCTGACTCCATTTTGTTCCTCAAGTCAATTATTTTCCCCTCTGCCTCTGTGAGATGCTTTTGTACCAAATCTTTTTCCTTCTCCAGCAAAGAAACTTGGGTTTCCATTTCCTTCTTCTGCTTGACCAGACTCTCATGCTCGCTTTTCATCTTTGCACAATCCTTCACAGTTTCTTCAACTCTCTTCTCCATCTCCAAAACTTTAGACCTCAAATTCATGCCAATCTTTTTCTCCCCATCCAAACTCTTTTGAGCATTATCCCTCTCAAGCCTTACCTGCTCAAGAGCACCTTTGTAATGACTAGTTTCAGAAGCTACTTGTTTGTACTTAACTTCCTGATCTTTGATGGATTCTTGCATCGAAAAAATATCATCCCTTAATTGACCCACCTCCTTATGCAGCTTCTCAATTTCACCCTCCTTAATAACTTTCACTTCCTCAATCTCATTCTTCTCTCTCAACAATTTCTGAACCAATCCTTTCTTATCCTCAATTTCAGCATCAGCCATGATCTTATATTTCTGGCCAGCATCATTTTCCTCCATTAACCGCATAATAGTTCTTTCCTTTTCCTTCTTCTCTTCCATCAAACCATCAATTTCCCTTGCCATTGCATTCTTTTTCTCCAGCGCCTCCCCCAAAGTCTCCTCCAATTTCATAACTTTTTTGCGCAAAATTCCCTCCTCCTTTCGCAAATTTGATACAATCTCATTAAGTTCCCCTGCTTCTCTCTCCAACTCAATAATCTTCAACTTCTGCTCACTTTTTTCAACACCAATCTCATTCCTTTCCCTCACAATCCCCTCAATCTCTCGCTTCAAATACTCAATTTCTTCCACTCTCTCCATCAAATTATTCTCAGCCGAACCTCTCAACCTTTTAAGCTCCTCGATTTCTTTCTCTCTATCCTTCTTTTCCTTAACCAACAAATCATATTCTTTCTTCAGTTTCTCAATCTCTTCCTCGCTCTCCCTCTCCCTCTTCTCTAATTCAATCACTCTATCTCTCAAGCCATCAGCCTCCTTCATCCAATTATCAACATCACTCTTCAACATATCCCTCTCGAGACAAACCCGACTCAATCTATCTCTCTCAGCCTCAACACTCATCGTTAGCTCCTTAACCTCACTCTTCAAGACCCCAATCTCATTTTCCTTCTCTTTCTTTTCTCTCACCAAACCATCTACAAAACCACCCATTTCAGCCATCTGTGTCTCAATAAAAACACAAAACAACCCCTTTTCTATCTCCAAGCTCACTTTCCCATCACTGATTTTACCCAACTCAGTCTCCAACTTACTCTTTTCTTTACTAGACAGAGCCAACTCAGTCTCCAAAGCCTCCTTAGCTTTCACCAGAGACTCAACTTGTTCCCGGCGTTTTTTCGCTTCTTTGACAAGCAAATCATTGAGAGTCTTCAGAGATTGAAACTTTTCATTAGGGTTTTCCATGGAGGGTGGTGGCTGTTGATTCTGGGTGGTTAAGTTTCGATTTTGATCTTTTGGGTTCTCTTGCTTGGGGTCTTGGGTTTGATGGGTAGCTTTCTTTTTTGCCATTTTTTTGGTGGTGGTGAAAGAATGAAAAGATTTTAGGGTTAGGGTTTTGCTAGGTTTTTATGGTGGAGAAATGAGATAGAGTAGAAGTGATCAGGAGATAAGAGGTGCATATAAAGAGATAGAAGAGAAGGGATTTTTTTTAGAGAGAGAAATTGGGGGGAGTTGTAGGGTTGTTGAGAGTTCAAAAATTGGCTCCGAGTTTCAAGGACTTAGGGAATCTCATTTTCAATAGTTTTATTAAAAATATTTTTGAGGTAAAAAAGAAATTTGATTGTTTTAAAAAGAAATTGGAGTTTTTGCTAGGTTTACATAGGCATAAGGATAAGCATGATTTTTTTTGTTTTTTTTTATTTATTTTTAACCATGGATTTTATATCAATTCAATTGGTATATTGTAATATCTCAATTACTATGATATTTATAGTGAAAATATGAATTTTGATGTTAGTTTTCAAGATGAGGTTAATATTGTAGAAATATTTTCTTACAGAGTGGTATTAATTCTATAGGAACTTTTTTAAACAAATCTTGGTTTGGAACTTTGTAACCTCGGAATAATTATTTTTTATTTGATTTGATTTTTATAAATAAAAATAATTAAATCAATTTAAAAAAAAAACAAAACCGAACCAAAATCGATTCAAACCGACTGATTTTGATTTAGTATTTTAGAATAAAAACTAGTTCAAACTGGTTTAACTCGATTTTTTTAGCTTGGCTTGGTTTTGGCTCTATTTAGCTTATTTTTTTTCTGGTTTGGGTTCGGTTTAATTTTTTTAGTTTCAGGCTTATAAAACCGAAATCAAACCGGTTATTTTTTTTAAAATTTTAATTGATTTAATCGGTTTTTTTTACAGTTTGATTTTTTTTGTTTTCTTAGTTTAATAGGTTTTTTTCTCCCCCTAAACCTTACTTTATTTGCAAATTTAATTACTTCTTTTTATCAATGTTCATAAATTTAATTGTTGAGATTTTTATAAATAAATTATCCGAAACATTAGTATGGTCCGATCTTAACTGAAATGAATTTAGGATTTGAAAAACTTATTTTTCAATACCTTGAAAGTAGATTACAAATTCTTATTTATATAAAAATAGATTAAAACTTATGGAAAATAATTTTGTATGAATACTCTGTTTAGACATGGCTGATTTATCTTTGAACAAATCCAAACTTTTATTAATATGTGTTGGTTTTAGAGTAGAATATGATTTAGAGTATGGTTACAGTTGTTTTTTAAAGTATTTTTTTATTTAAAAATATATTAAAATAATATATATTTTTTATTTTAAAAAAATTATTTTTGACATTAGCATGTTAAAATGATCTGAAAACACTAAAAAAATATATTAATTTAAAATAAATAAAAAAATATTTTTTTTTAATTTGTTTTAAAAACAATTTTAAAACATAAAAATAAACCGGCCTTAATTACAATCCAAAAATAAACTATGAAAAGAAAAGAAAAAGGGAAAAAAAGAAAGTTGCAATTGAACTCTGAATAGCTTTAAAATCCCACTGGGAATTGATTTGTTTTTTTATACTCTTACGGCATGTTTCAATCCTTTTAATTGAATTTAATTATGATGTTTTGATGAAATTTGATATTTGTAATATTCTTACATATTAAAAATTGAATTTTAAATAAAATTTATTTATTTTAAAAATAAATTAGAGGTCAACCTCTCTAATTTAATGTTCTAAGAATAAAAAATTTAGTATTAAAACTAATTTTTTCAAAATACCCATCTAGTTTTTAAAGACATTTTACCAATCTGGTAAAATGCTGAGCACATTTGTATCACGAGAAGTGATTTTCAATCAAATTGCTAAAAATGCTAACTCTTCCAAGTGATCGAGGGTTGGAGTGCAGTGCTGCCATTAGCAACTTGTATCCTAACAGGAAGCCTTACATGCAGAGTTCCAACATGTTTTCAGATCCTCATACAAGGTAACCTGCAAATTTTTACTTTCTTGTTAACATTACAAGATGAATTATGCCTATATTAGCTATGAATTATGGAATTTTTTGGGCTAGGAATCGGCCGGTAGCCTCTTATTTTGGCCTGGCAACATCGATGATGTTCCCATTTTCAATTCATCCTGAAAAGCTATTTTTTTCTCGACAATATCTTTGTTATTTGATCCAACAGCCTTTTGTTAGATAGAAACAGATTTGATAAATACTGATAACTTTTCGATAAAGTATTAGAACGGAAAAATCTATTAGATAATGAACTCTTGGTTCTAAGCTATATTTGATGATGAATCAATAATTCAAAGTGCTTTTCTTGCGTATTCTTGATAAATCAGCGTTTATATATAGATAGTCTGTGCAAGTTTCAAGCTTAAAGAGTTTTCACTTAAATTGTTAGGTAAAGTCCTATGATATGATTTATATTATTCTCTAACACACCCTTTCAAGTGAAAGTCCTTTGGGTTTGAAACTTGCACAAACTTAAATTATCTTGTGCTTAATTTTTATCAAATAAATAAGGATGGTGAGATTCGAACTTGTGACCGCTTGATCATCAACGCTCTAATACCATGTCAAAGAATCATCTCAACTTAATAGCTTAAGCTGTTAAGTGAAGTCCCAGGATATGATTTATATTATTCTATAACAAATATGATTAGATGCAACGATTGAACTGTTGACAAAATGTACGGTATCTGGTAAGAAAGCAGGAGCAGAAGAGTGCTGCTGAAGTAGTAAAAATGCTGATTCTTCTTAATCAGGGTTTGCATCCTGGGATTCTAGCAACGATTATTCCTCTATGAACTGTGATGCTCCAAAAACAACTACTCCTGTAAGCAAGAATTTCTACTCAAGATAGATATGGAGCATAAAATCATACTGGATAGGAAATTTTATAAAAGCTTCTTGGATGTAAGTTTGATGTTATTTTCTGAATGCCCAGCAGATTGTTATCAACTGGAAATTTTTCTTCTTGGAGACTACATCGCATTCAACAGACGTCGAATCAGTCAGTTCGTCGAATGCAAGCCATTAACCAACCTGAGCGAACTTGGTAGTTCAATCTTGGCTACAGAGAAAATCTCTTTGTTTTATAAAATCGGAATAATATGAAGTCTAACGTTAAAAATAACACGTATGCTGTTCGTATGATGGCTGAAACCAACCACTCTATATATAGAAAAAAACCGAATCAAACTGTACAACTTGGTTAAAAAAAATCTAAAAAAGTAAAATAATTAGAAAATTAAAAAAACATCTCCAGAGTCTATTTTGAGGTCTTCTTGACTTCAGTTGGTACAAGAGGGCTGGTTTGAGCTCGTAGAATGTCGTGAAAAAAATTTAAATCCCACCCAATGATCAAATAAGAAGTCACAACTGTTTTTGTCAGAAATCCCGTGTGACTTGTCTGGATTTCTTCTTGAGCTTTATCTTATTTATCTAGTCACAGTGAAATTTAGACACACAACTTCTATACTACAAGGAAGCTGTTTATAAACCTAATTCAGTATGTAGCTTTTTATATGGATATGAAATTCAAAAATTTTCTAGCCCTCCTCTATCCTCTAATGTTTCCTGTTGAACTGAACAAGCTCAAGGTAATATATGGCTAGCATGAGTTGAAATCTTTTGTGCACTCTTTCTGTGACAAACCAGGTGAAGCTAATCATATTCACTGGCTGGGAAACTTCTGAAATAGTAGATGTTATTCACGATATAAAGCACATCATGGGCGATGTGTTATTCCGGTTAGTCTTGGAGATGGTTGCTTTCCGGCCAAGCAGAGCCAAATTCCCTTGCTGTTGCAGACTGCAAGTGTGCCAAAGCCATTCCTCATGGCAACAATGGCTTCCTAGACTCCAATCGAATACACTATATGGACTTGCTTGTGAGTTGCCTTATAGTCCTAGAAGGTGATTCTTAACCTTCAATCTTGTCCATTTTAGGGTCCTTTGGTAAGAGATACATAATAGAAATTTACAGTTCTAAATGGCAATGCAGCTTGAAGAAATGTTTAGATTAGTTTTCTGAGGTCTGTATGCATCCCGATTAATGATTTCGATTCTCGTTCTTATGTTGGGCATAAAGAACTAGTGATCAAAATCATCTTTCCATTGCAATGATATTATATGCATATTTCATTGTACATCCTTTGCTGATCTGAATGTTCAAATCCTTGATTTTGTTCCAGATACACAGCTAAAAACTTCGTAAAATTTGGAGGTGCTCGAGATACAGATCATCCTGGGATTAGGAAACCATCGGCACTTGATATTTGGACCAATTTACTCTTTGCTTGAGTATAAGCCTCCTGGTCAATGAGGGTGGTTTTAAAGCACAGCCCCCTTAAAATGCCCATGCAGGCCAACATATCCAATCAATTTTCAAACTGTTGCGTCTGTAAGTCTTAAAAGAAACCTTGAAATTGTAAGTTTCAGGAATAAATTATCAATAAATTCAAGAAAGAAATCAAAAGCAATGCGCCGTGTTCCTTATAATGCTAGAATATATTCTTTTTGAATTTTGCAGAAGGACTTTCCACTGACAAGTAAAATCTGTTCACAGACAAAATTTCTTATGAAGGAAGACAATAGGCAATGCCAAAGAGAGGGCAAGATTTTACCATTCCTTCAAATGAACATGCTGACTTAAAAATGTATCTTGTTCCTCTAGCTGTGAAGGCAGTTTAGAATCCGGAGTCCGAACTAGACAATCAAACTTGCTCCAGAACATGCAAAAGAGAGCTAGTTCTTCCCTTTCAATGCTCAACAATTTGCAGTGGGAAATTGTCTAACTCAGTCTTTTGATGAGTTAAAGAAGGAAATTTCAACAAAAAAATGAAACAATTTGCAGTCCGCAACTGACAATGCTGAATCTGCATTTGCCCGAACTCTACTCTCAAGGCTTTGGAAATCTTGTCAGGAAAATCATAGCTATAATCACTTTGTAAAGCTCTATTCATATAGTAATCCATCCAAGGATACTTTTGTTCCACTCTCTTAAACTTCCCTAAATTTTAATTCCATGGTGTTGGGAGATTTGCGCTGGGAGAGTCACTTGTACCCGAACACGTGAAGGCTTATACACAAGCAAGGACACCACTTTAACCCAAAAGCTTAGACTAATAAGTTTTAGCTCATCTTAAACATAAGCATCCTAAACTTCTTATTCATAACCGATGTGTGATTCCCCACTCGCATGTGGAACTCAACACGTTGAGCATACAGTGCTAATAACCTTAAACATTCAATGAACCTGTGACTAATGCTATTTCCAGTTATTGGATACCTTTCTAGGAGAAATCCTCGGTGATCTTAGCGGGGAATGTACATTGAAATCAGGCATTTAACTAAAAACCTCGTAAGATCATAGCAGAATGAGATATGTCAAGAGCAAGACAGCTCATTATCAATGAGCAACAAGAAAAACTGATATAATTCATAGAAAATGTCAATTCTGCAGCTTAAGATTGTGAAGGTATCAAGAGATTACAGGCAATCTGCTGCTACAGGAAGCTCTGAAGAACAGAAGAGTATATGTTGAAGGTAATGGAATAGTAATTCTGGATATATTTTTTGCTTTTTTTTTTGTGTGGATCGTCATTGCGCTGTTACCTACAAGTTTCTATGCCATTCCCAGTCATGAAATTGAAACCTGACGTTCACTAATCCCAGAGTAATTAATAGTACTGTACAAGAAAATTGCGAAATCAGTTCCTCGTAATGGAATATGCTAGATCCGGATCTGATCATTCATTGAATCCATGCTTCAATTATGGCCTTAGAATTGGTTATCTTTGAAAGTTTGGTACACCCCCCCGATAAGATGGAACCCGACTCTACGTACTCTAACCTCAGGAAGCTTTTTTCTGCAGGAAAGCCTAAAATTGCTCGTTTCTGTGAAAGCACATGGTCCTGTCTCACTATAAAATTGCTTGTCTAACAGCTGTTCCGTTCCAAGCTGGCAAAGTGCCTATTCCTTAAAAAACTCTGGCATTTACCTAGTAGTTCTACCTACATGCACTTGCTTGCTGTTGACAAAATTGGGATCATATAATATGACCAAGATTGAGAATATACTTGAAGAATACAACACAGGCATTATGCATTCAATACAAAATAATATAGGGAATCACATGTTAGAATCTGCCCATCTGGAAACGCAACCTACCAAATCTGCTTAGGTTTTTTAAATCATATATAACCACCTACTCCCTCTCCCATTTTTTGGAAAAACTAGCCTCCCAATCTATCCATCAATGAGGTTCCTTGTTAGTCACTAATGGGAGTTTAGTCCATTGACACTCTTCCTTGTTGAGTGTGGTAAGTGATAAGATTCAGATTCATGTCCTACTCCTGCTATCTTCAAAACTTCAAGAAAGCCATATATATATACATGCCCTGTGAGAAACATAGCAAACTGGAAGAGAAAAAAACTGAAGTGAAATGGCTTGTTAATAATGCTTTAAACAAGAGCCCTGCAGATAAATATAGAACTCTGCCATTACAGCATGTATTTTGGCCTTTGCTTCAACATACCTGCAGACCAGGAGACATCCCACCTCATATGGAAAACAGTTGACCTTGATGAAAAAACACATCCATTCATTGAATGTAACGCATGGATTATGGAATGGTTGATTTAAATATACTGCAGGAGATAAACAAATCACCCCATCAAAGTGGAGTTTTCTTTGTTTTTGATATTTGACACCGAACTACATTACCAACCACTTGTCCTCTTAAGAAATTCAGTATGATGTCGCTAATGGTCGGTGGCTACAATTTTTATATGGCCAATGTGTGTGTCTGTCCTTGATGTAACATGGCATCCAAGCTTATTCATCCAGATGGAAGCATGGCCATTGAATCAGTCGTGGTCAATGTTGTAGCAGACCAAAATTGTAGGACTAAACCCTTCAGTTTGGAGTGGTTTGAGGTGCACCACCACTTTGGTTATTGAAGGTTTTTCAAGAATGGTTGAGTGAGGATTTCATTAGTTTATTGGATGACTGTAATGACAAAACTTCCCACCTACCTTAATAAAGGGAAAGTTCTAACCCCACCAAGAAATAATAAAAAAAAA
Source organism: Populus alba x Populus glandulosa (assembly GCA_033617975.1). Classification (NCBI taxonomy): domain Eukaryota; kingdom Viridiplantae; phylum Streptophyta; class Magnoliopsida; order Malpighiales; family Salicaceae; genus Populus; species Populus alba x Populus glandulosa. Next base: position 1,818,415 of record CM066155.1, on the reverse strand, counting down.
TATTGAAATTTCCAACTTTAATCTAACCATTAAAAATCAAGTTCTGTGATGTTTAGTTACAAAGCCAATGATTAGTAGTTGGAAACAACCAGAAATTTGGCACAAAGGATAAGATTCTTAGTGCAATTGATCATCTTCATTATCCATAAGCAAAGGTTCCACAATAATGTATAAATTACAACTCAGTTTTGTAAAGACAGGTCTAACCTACCTTTGAACTACAAGTCGTCCATCGGCTTTCAAAGTCAAATGGAAGAAGGTGATAAATTGAGGAGCATAGAGGCTCTCTTCTACTGTTAAAAGAAAATGAAGTTCTTCTCTAGATGCTATCTTGATGTCTTTTTCCATCACTGATCTGTATTTTCTTTTGTTTCCTTTTTTTTTTTAAGGCTGTGAAGGTGGATCCGAACTTGATTCCTATCCCTGTGGTTTGCCAAGGAAGGTTACCACTAGATTAGATGATCATTGCTGATGATATACCATGTTTCAAGCTGGAAGAAGAAAAGTAATGAACAAAGTACTGGTTTATTCACACTCTTCATCATTGCTCAGTCATTGGATATAATACAAGCTTAAGCTAAAAAGATAATCAGAAAAGTTTAGAGCTCAAGTACTAAACAGGAAATGCGGAAAGAAAAAGAAGAGCAATGAAGAAGAAAACAAAAGCTTCTCTACATATCCAAAATCCCATTTTTCTGTTTCTGGCTGGGATCTTCTGCAATGTTTTTCACCTCATTACATTGGTAAGGGAATTGACCCTCCTGCTGCCAAGATCTTTTGCTCAAGCTGCAATCGTACAAATTGAAATCAGTTGCTTGTGAAACACTGTTTATTCTAAACAAGTTATGATTTCTTTCCCATTTTCCCTCTTACCTTGAACAGAGTTTCAAGCTTAGTTTTCACGAGGGAATACTCATGCTTCACTTGCTGCAGACATTTTTGGCACCTACACGGAACCAAATTTGACCCCAGAAACATGAAACTGTGCATAGCTATATATATATATATATATATATATATATATATATGTTTTTAAAGATTGAACCTCACAATTTGTAGGGTATAAAGCTAAAGCTAAAGCAAAGCAATCTGAAACATGAGTTGAAAATAAACTTACCCTTCTATGTTTCGCTCCTCGCAGAAGTTGCGGAAGCCAATGCAGACTTTCTGAACTCTTTGAGCCCCAATGCTGTTATTTCAAGACCATTTTTTAGTGGGAGGATAACAGATGGAAGAGGCATAAGAGAAGAATAGGTTCATGGGGAAATATGACCAAGATTTTGCCTGGATAAGAATATATGCAACATACTCCTCTTGATTTGGTACAAAAATGTTATGCATAGTCATGGTAATCAGCCATTTTTTCAGGATTGATTAACCAGGAAAAAATAATTAAGTAAAATTGGACAATGCATAGACAACTGCACTGATGCTAAATGGGACGGAGATTCTTTAGCAAGTCAATGGTGAAGCATGCGCTTCAAGCAAATGACAAATTCTGTGTTACAAATTTGATTTTTAAGCAATGAAACCATAACAATAACAGTCAAGGTACGTCATGTGCTGCTTGTCATTGTTGGGGAAAAAAAATCATCCATGAAGGGAATAAAGCCTTCCATCTGACCACCTTGGTCTTGACTGTAGATTGAGTTTCTAGTTAAACAAGGTGAATAAAAATGGCTTTTTATACCCAGAATCCACCTGTGCTGAGAATGGAAATATAGAGGGAACTAGCAAATAAATACCTGGAGCTGCTACCCTTCAACTGGTGAACATGAGCATCAATTTTCCTGTAATCTACACTTTGCTGCTCTCTATTCAAAACCACAAATATTTACATCAGGACAGTGGAATCTCCCATCATGTTTAACACCATAGAAAGAAGGGAAAGGAATGTTAGAGGAGATCTACAGAGTTAAGATTCTCACAAAGCTTTGGCCAGCTCATCGAGAAGCCTTTCAGAGTCTTCAAAGAAAAGAGTCACAACCTCAACTACAAAATCTGGGTTGCTCTCATCTTGAAGCTGTTGAAGTTGGTTAAACTGCTCATCCAAGAATCCCTTCAGACACGCACAAAGAACTCATCATCAACCAGCCAGAGAAAGGCCAAACAAAGTAGGAGTAAAAACAAAACAAAACACAACACAACACATCAAAAGCTTCTGCTTCTCTTTAAGGAATATCCATGTTAATGTTAATATATTGCAAGTTATACACTAACCTCATTAAAAAGTTGAGCTCTGTAGTCAACTAACTGCCTTTGCAACTGAACTACACTATCCATTGTTAGGTTTTCTCAAGCTCTCTGCTAGCCAAGTTACTTGGCAGATCTTATTATAGTGTATAGAAGTAGAAGAAAGTTGATTAATTTCTCTGAAAAAGTTCAAAGGCAAGAAAAGGGTTTGATGACTTTTATGGTCTTTGTAGCTAAAGATTCTTTCTTGCTCTTAGAGTAGACTACTACTATGCTATAAACAGAATGTGAAGTCAAGTCACTCATCTTTATATTATTGGACTCCTACTTTCCCTCCCTCACCCCCTTCCCTGGGTTTGTGTGTTTTTTGTTTGCTTTCCTCCCTCTCTCAACAAAGCATTATTAATTTATTTATTACAAAGCTCAGATCAAGCCTTAAAATATTTGACAGCATCGCAAGATCCACAACCTGATGCCATTGTACCTTTCACCTTTACATCCTTTTCTTCCAGTAAGTATTGTATTATCCCTTCTCCTTGTCTAATTTGAACAAGAGACAGAGTTGCTGGCGACCAATGTTCTGTTCAATAAACATGATCGGCCCAGAGATCATAGTCATTACTGTCCATCAATCGAATATCAGTAGGTTGTTAGCTCCCAGTAATCTTGAAGGTAGAGTTTCACAAACCTTAAAATTATAATTAAATTATAGAGAGAGATTTAATTTAATAAACTTTAAATGTATCACAAATTTAATTAAAAAAGAAATCTGAAAATAAAAAGGAGAATAAAGAAGATTTCAAAACATTAACACTAGGGCTTAATTTGAGCATGAAAACAACCCCTATAGAATGAGAGGTATGTATAAAGTGTTTGAAAAATATCAGTCTTATCTAATGATCATATTAAAATTTATGCATGTTGCTGTCGATAAGCTTTTTTTCCGTCCAAACTTCTTGAATTTTAAACTTATCAATCTAACCTATGAACATACCTCCTAAATATTTCATGTCACTTAGTTTATACTGGATCATTGGCTTGAACTGTGTTAAGAATCAGATAATTTACTTTTTATTTAACAAGAAAAAATTTGTCCAAGTATGAATAATGTATTTTCTAATAAAAAATAATTAAAAATTAAAAATATGATGTATATTGGACAACATTTTTTTAAAATATTGATAAGATGACTAATTGAATGATATTATTTTTTAAATATTAAGATGATAATATATTTGATCGACCTGGATTAACCTGTTAAATCTATAATCCAGGTAATGAGACTGTGATAACCTTATAAAAAGCAAGTCAAAATAAATTATAGAGGTTAATTCCTAAACAATTTAATGTTGAAAGATCAAATTTTAAAAATAAATAAATAAAAAAAGGATAAAAAAACTACCCGAGACAACTGAGGTTAACCCACCAAACCCGCAACTCAGGTCATGAGATTGAGACAATCTCATATAAAGTAAATCAAAATAAATTATAGAATCTAATTTTCAATCAACTAAATATTAAAGAATAAAATTGAAAAAATAAACAATTAAAATAAATAAATCAAATTAAGTTAGACTAATTTATTAAACTCATGATTTAAGTAATAAGATAAAATTAAAAAAAAATTCTAATAAATAGTATTTTGTGGTGCGAGTACAATTACATAGCTTGTAATATTTTGGTTGGAAAATACAATAAAGCCCTTGGTGGCTTAAAGAGTAAGTATAAATGATTGAAGGGTAGTGTGGTAATTGAACAATGGTTGATAAATATATATAAGAAGAAAAAAAAAGAAAAGAGAAGGATCTGAATTTGGAGAGAGAACGGCAGGAGAGAAGGGAGGAAGAAGAAGAAGAAGAGAAAAGAGGGGAAAATAAGGGAAAAAGGAAGAAGTTGGAGAAAATAAGTAAAAGGGTAAGATTTTATGCTTTAATATGTATAATATGTTTTCTTTAGTTTTAAATTTCGGTTTTGAGAGCTTTGAAGTTTGTATTTTGAGTTAATTGATGAATTAATTTGAAGGTTAGGAGTTGATTATTGTGGGTATTTGATTAATTAGTTGATTTTGAGAGATTGAATTGAAGGATAATGATTTTGAGTTATGATTTTGTTTAAATGGTGAAATTATGTTAGAAATCAGGGGATAACAGTAGGTGATCTGTTGAAATTCTGGGTTTGAGGTTGAAGATGACGAAAATTCAGTTTGGTCCCTCAATTTGTGAAAGTTGCAGTTTAGTCCCTAAACTTTGGAAATTTTACAGATTGGTCCCTGGGGCATAAATTGAGGTTCTGAACAGAACTGAGGATGATTTAAGGACAAAATTCCAGTATAATTAATATTTTCAGTTTGGTCCTCCAATTTGACAAAAAGTATAATTTGATCTTAAAATTTTGGTAAAGTTCCAGAATGTTCCTTGGAGCATAATGATATATCCTGGACAGAATTGGGGATTAATTATGGTCAGAATTTCAGTATGGTTATATATTTACAGTTCGGTCCTCAAAATTTGGTAAAATTACGTTTTGGTCCCTGTTTTGGAAAATTGTCGTTTTAGTCCCTAAACTTGGGAGATTAAGCCCGGTTTATTTTATGCTTTGGGATCTTTTGTTTTATCTGTTTTTGAGTATATTTCATATATTTATTGTAGGTTCTCCTAACGATCTTTAATCGGATTTTCGGGTCTTTTGTCTGACATTCCTTTAGTTCAGTATTTTCCGGGTGAGTGGAATAATCTTTAATATGCATATAATATAAATAAATATGTATGTTGATTATACAATGAGTACGACTAGTAAATTTCTTGAATATTTATATATGTTGCTTTATTTTTCGAGTACTCATTTATTCTTGAATTTGCATTCGCAATCTGATAAAGTAAATTCTATTTGATATGATATACGTTTCTTTGATGATTCTGTGAATATCTATTATGCCTTGATATGGGACTTGTCAGTAACTCCATGCTAACGGAGAATAGTTAGCCTGTGTGCACATAGTATTCTGTATACCTAGCTGATGAGAGAGGCATCAGCCTGTGGCGATTGATCATCCCACAGTGGTCACCGACGGGTGTCATCTGGTCACCGACGGGTGTCATCTGGTCACCTTCGGGTGTCATCTGTTCTCTGACATGTAATCCACTACGTTATGATAATATGCTACGTTATGATAATATGTTTAGTAAGTATATGTATATGTATATGTATATCAAGATAAATCATCTTGCAAATAATATCTGAAATATATGAAATGTATATTAAATGTTATTCCCCTCACTGAGTTGGTTGAACTCACCTCTCATTTTTAATATTATTTCAGGTTCTTAGTTTCTGGGACTTTGTTGAGTGTTTCCGCTTCTTCAGTTCTGGTCGGTATGCCTTGCTTGTTCGCGAGGCTTTCCTTTCAGTTTTGATTTGATGTCTTAGACGCTCCACTGTTACCTTGTTTTAATTACGTTTGGTTTTTGACAATGTAATGAGTATTGTGAATTATTATTTTTGTTTTAATAACTATCTTTCGGTTTTATCAGTATTTGAATAATATAATATTTCTGAATATTATGAGCCGCTGCGTATTTTTGAACAAATTGTTCTTTTGATATGTCCGTTCTGAGGCTTAGCGCAGGTGAGGTGTCCTTTTGACACCGTTCCTGCGTTGCCGGTCACGGATCCGGGATTCGGGTCGTGACATAGCTATACCCTGTTAATTAATTAATAAGACAAATTCACATTGTCTAATTTTTTTTTTAATAAAATGGATGGGATCTTGAGCGATTTACTATGCACGGCTAAAAAAACATTTTGATTCCTCTATTTTATTTTCTCAGCGTCTACTTCCTCTTCGTTTTTGTCTCTCCATTATCTGTTTGCACCCAACGGCCGGGGCATGCACAGTCTCTTTTGGTGTCGTTGAAATCATTTTGCCAGGAGCTTCCTTCCTAGGCGGAGCATGGCGGCAACTGTCCTTCAACAAGGTTGTGACAAACCATTTTTCTTTCTTTTCTTTTATTTTCTTTTTTCTCTTGCCCCATCGGTTTTTGCACCTAATTTATTATTATTATTTCAAGCACAGAAACTCTGTTTTTTCATAAAATCAAGCATGAACCATATAGCAAGGCATGATATTATTGCCCCCAGCGTCTCCCAATAAATCAATTAAAATAATTTATCAAGCTCAGATGTGAAATACCAAACTATCTAAGAATAATAATAAAAAAAATTGTTCAGTGAGTGCAATGAAAAAAGCACTAAAGCCAAAGAAAAAAAAAAACATTGTTGTGTGCAAATGCTATGCCTTTTTCTTTCTTTCTTGATCTTAATCTTAATCGCCATATTAAAATACTGTTGATAAGGATATTAATAGTGATCAATCTATTCGCAGTGTTAGGATCCAAAACCAAGGGGAGCTGCACCCCATACACACACATACACATATACATACACTATATATATACACATATACATACACTATATATATATATATATATATATATATATATATATATATATATATATATATAAAATGTTGAGAATGTGATAGGAACAAGTGAAAGCGATGCAAAATCTTGTTGCATTTATGTCTTGAGATTTGTATTAAGAGGTAAAATTTGTCTCTTCTAAAATAAATGATGAAGAGTCACCATAAACAATAGTGATTGCGAATTCAATATCTCTCCCTTCAATGGTCAACAGATTCCTTCAAAGAAGATATCTACTCTTATCTTACCTGCTCCCCTCCTCTTTTCTTCTCATCCTCCAATATTATCTCTCCACATTCCACTAATTATACTCTCTCTTTTTTAAGTATATGTGTGTGTTTAATGAATACAAACTATTCCTTTCATTAGCCTCGATCAGAGAGGCTACAATTATTATTTTTCCAATCAAATATTGATTAGAGAATGAATTATGAATGGATAGAGAGTTAAATGAGGATTTCGAGAAAGAAACTTTTTACAAATGCATCAATACAAGTATAAATGTTTTGCCTAAAATTCGATTGAAAGGAGACTTTGATTTTAGTATGAGAAGATGCTGATCGAGAAACTCAAATCATTAAAACTAAAGAAAAAATATATAAAAAGATTTACAATGAATCAATATCAAAAACATTCATATAGAGTGCCGTGAAGAACCCTTTCAAAATATAAATTTAAACTTTAAAAAATATATTATTTTAATATATTTTAAAAAATCTCACGTTGTCAGATGCTAAGAATCTCATCAGATTGCTAGGTTTATAGTCTTGATTGTGATATGGAGATTGTAATTTGATTCGATGCGACTTCAGAAGAAAAAATGGCCAAAGATATATATATGCTTCTAGAACCATTAACAACCCTAAATTTTCCCTTCCTTGTTCGAGAGCTTTTATTTTCCTATCACAATGGGTGAGTGTGCATTTTGCACTGAGAATTTTGAATGATAGGTGTCAAATTTTAGTGAATTTTTTTTTTTGGGGGGCATGCACATATATATTATTTTCTGTTTGGTCCCACAATATTAAAGACTGAATTATGTGTTCGAAGTTGATTGGGTGAATAGCTAGAACGCCTACATATAATTCAAATGATCCATAATTTGGTCATGAAATTGTGAAGATTCAAGCACTATCTTTAGCGACTTCAACCCAAGTATTCAATCATATCTTAGTTGATCAGCTGATACGGTTGCTAGAGTGCTAGCTGTTGTTTTCGAGTGGCTACTCGTGAATTTTTTTTTCTTTTTATTTTTTGTCCGAGCCAATACTGTTCTATTCACATTACATCTGCAAAGCATCATCTAATCTTTGAGAAAATCTTAAATAATAATCAATTTCTCAGCTTAATCTACAATCAAATTCAAAATTTTCAACTAACCACTCAAGAAACCGAAAGGTACAACTCAACTATTTAAATTATTTGATAAACTTTGTGTTAATTTTAAACTATAAATAGTTTTTTTAATTATGATTTTGACACTTGTTGCGAATATATATATGGAGTAAATAGATAAAGTCTAAGACAGCGAAGAAGCCTAAAAATATAAACTACACAACCTAATAAAATTTTAAACCTCTACATAAGTAGTTATTATGTTATTTTTTCATTGCATTATTGAGTTAACAAACTTTTAAAAAAATATTATAGTTTTTCCTTTGTTTTCTTACAATTTTAGCCTATAACTCTATTTTTATTCATGCTATACATAGTCTCAAATCTCAATAATCAAGGAAGTATTTTTGAGTGAATTTTTAAGTTTATATTGGACAGATTATCCAGAATCAAACCCATTCACGTAATTTTGTTCTTACACTTGCAATTTTTCTTATGATTTTTTTTTAAATTGTTTTTTGAGAAAATCTTGTGATTGCACACAAAACAATATCAGAAGAAGCAAATTCATTTACGAGCTTGACCGACAGCAAAACCTAGTAACTATACATAATTACCCTAGACAATTTGCCACTTCTTTTCATCAAATTCTATGCCCTATGGTCAGAAAAGCTAGAAACCTATCTCCCACTAATATACAAATCTCCAATTATAAGGAGAGACTAGTGGTAGGGCATTGCGTGAACTACATGTCTTTTGTCCTGACCCCTCCATTGAAAATGATTTTTTTCCTAGTCTCTGGAGAATTAAAAACTAGGGCCAACTTGGCTTCATATCTAATTGATGACTGTGTGCTGTACATTCATTATTCATTCATGAGACTTGTTCGATGGGTAACTATCACTAGCACACCAAACCATGTGACCGAAGCTTGGAAGCTCCGTCACCTATGATCTAAAGCTTAGGTTGACGAGCTGAATTATCTACCCATTTATGCTTATTTATCTACACAAGATCTTGGGAGCAACATCTAGAGGATTCATTCCCTTGAATGCACTAGACTAGTCATCTCGGTTTGCTTTTGAGAAGAGAACAGTGTGCGAATCAAAACTTTATCCAAATCACGAATGCTGTTTAGCAATTTGCATGCTTCACTCTGTTGTCCATAAGCAAATATCCCTTTATCATTATCACTACAAACCAAGTCTTATGGGACCCAACGAGAATTGGCCACCACAAAGCTGGCCCCATTCAAATTGAGTGTTCAGTGAAGAGAATGCAAATTGCAAACCCATGAGAGGACAAGACTTGGGCACAGTGTCACCTCGGGGCTGCAGGCCTAAACGAGTTCTGCATCGTTATCTCATTGCTATTTCCTCTCTAGGATAGTTTAGAGATTCAGTAAAGAAGCTGTGGTCAACTTGGTAATGGATATAGAAAATCTTAGTAACTATTTGGGGTGTAAATAGAAAGGACCACTTCTTTGGCTGCCTCTTTTCTTGATATGGTGACGTCCAAAGCGGGACCTTTTTTTTTTTAGCTGGATTTCTTGCCAGTAATATAACTGCTAAGGCAGCCCACAAGCGTACAAATATGCAGGATGTCTGGGTATCCAAAGTAGAGACTTGAATGAATGTCACCATCTAAACCCCACTAGTGTTGCACATCAAAATTTGCAGTGTGATTTTGGCTGTTCCCCCCCCCCCCCCTCTCTCTCTCTCTCTATCTATCTATCTCTAGAACACATGTACAAACATGTACTCACTTATCTGCCGACAAATAAGAATTGGAGTATAGGAAGAATAGAAAAACTTATCTGGAAAAGTATGGGCAAGCACCAACACCACCGTGAGAAGTGAGAACTTGAGCTATGGTATGCAGTTGTGCGTAGCCACACCCTGCAGATCAGCACCACCGAAAGAGTGATGCAAAGTTTTTTAGGGGTTTAGAGACTGCCATGCAGAGTTCATGTGCCCTCTTTTGAATTCAAAATCTAAGAGTTCTTGCTACATGGCCATAAAATAGCTTACCAACAAAAAATCCCAACATTCAAGTACACATACCCGAAACCAAGAACCTGAATTCGCACTGCAAGAGAATAAAACGATCCACCAGATATCCCTGAATCTGTAATTGGACATGGATAACAGTTGTTAAAAGCATTATGCATCTTACAGAAAAGGCAAAAAAAGCACGTTGATAACGAGATCATTTCAATTTATTTTTCTTTATTCTATTTTTTCTTTTTCTTTGAAGAACAAATAATGTTACACAGCACAGAAAGAACCTTTCCACACAAATCGTTGGTATTTGGACATCAATTTACAACATGTACATGAGAATTAGAAGGGCAGAAGCCTGGCATTTACAACGGCAGTAATATATCTGCCAAGATTATCTCACTACTCGTATCAATCAGTCAGTAGCATTCCATTGTTGAAAAGGCAATTATTGCCACATTTATCAATTAGCTTCTAACCACCCCCATTAGGCTGACTTTTTCAGAACAAATTGAACTGTAAGGAATGGCAGCTTGAACCAAGCAGAACTTGAAAACAGGAAAACCGACATCAACCTGTCAGCAAAATAAAAAGACAACTTCATCAGGATGGGGTATGGAGTAATTATAGCACAGCCCGTGCTGACATCAGACACAACTTTATCATTGAAGTTAAATGCAAAAAGTTTGAGAATCCAATCAAAACTAAATACAATGTAGATTGTGAATAACGTCAAAATATAATTCAGGAGAAACAAGAAATTAAGAAGCATGAAATTGTACACACACAATTCAGCAACCGCTTCCTAATTTATAGTGTTCATGTTAATTTTTCATGATATAGAAGAAAAACTTTTACATGACTTCCAGATTCATACCTTCTTCGGAGAAAGAAAAAACACCTCCAAGCATGTCGTCGTTGTCACCATCTTCCTCGGATTTATCTACATCACAAGGACTGCTGTTGTTGTCCACAAAAGTAAGAACTTCAGTTGATTCTTGACATTCTTTCAAGTCTGAAGCTTTACAGTAACCCTCTTGGAAAAAATGCTCAAAATCTTGGGAATCGTTTGCTGGTCCCTCATCTATACTGTTCATACTCAAATCAGAACGATTGGAACTTATGTTTGAAGCTTCACTGGTGACACCACTTTCTGATGACTGAACTTCTTTTGCAATCAATCTTTCAGCAGTAAGTGGACCATTTGTTAAAGATGTTACATTGCTATTGATAAAATTACTGTTCTCAGCAGGAGTAGCACCCATTTGAGTTTGTTTGAATGAAATCGAACCACTATCTTTGTTAGTAGAGCTTTCATACAGAATAGGTGATGCCAACAAAGAAATCCCTCCTTCACCAGCATTAGAATTAACAGCTTGCATCATCGGGGGATAAAATTTTGTTGATGATCCTGGTGAACATGTAAAAAGAGTAAAACAAGTCATTATTTCTAAAATTCATAAAACATGGACTTTGAAAAGTGTCATACCGCCATCTGAATTTGGAACAGAACCAGGTGAGACAATCTCAGTGTGGGAAATAACAGCGTCTTCAGACTCTTTGACTCCACGAGATCCAGAAGATAAGGTTGAGTATCTTACGCCACCTTGAACCCTGCACAAAAAAGAAGGTTGAGTTCACATCTGAGATGAACATGGTTGACAAGAAAATTTTGGACATGTTATTTAGATGGATATTCTACACTATTCAACCATTTCCTACTACAAAATGGATGAAAATCTTAGACGAGTGAAACAAACTCTGAACAAAATGGATGAAAATATTTTGCTAAATCTTCCATGCATTAAGAAGCATAAATCATTTGTTGCGTGTCTACCTGTTTTTCAATTATTTATTTGAAAAAAAAATTAACATTCTAAAGTGTTCTTCATTTAATGCTTCCATTCTTCTGAAGATTGCAAAAAAAAGAAAAAAAGAAATGGCAACGAGCATTGCAGCGGATGTGAAAAATAGACAAAATTAAGAAGCACAAAATGGAATATCTGACAGGGATCTCAGCAGGAAATATGAGCTAAAGCAATAAGCTCTACAAGAGTGTCAGGAGTAAGAAAATTTTGCTTTCGCTCCATGAAATCAATATTCAGCAAAGAACAAGCCTTGCGTCTTTTTTTTACTCTTGCACAATTAGCAAGCTCGATACGATAGAATTTGCAAACAGCTTCCAACTTACCATTACTATAAAAGAAAAAGTTCTAGAAACAAGTGGGGTGTAAAGCACTCTTAAAATAAAACAAACAAAACACCTGAATATGGAAAAAATGAACAAGGTAACCTCACTAACAATTATTATCCAGTTACCATATCTACAATGCTGAAAAACTTGTGAATTACCGTTCACTCCATTCAGAGGTCCTGTGAAAATTGTCAAAAACAGGCAGTAGGTCCCTCCGCCTAATCTCAACCTCATGAACAGGAACCTTCTCCAGTTCAATCTCTTGACCAGTTTGATCTTCAATGATGTTCTCTTCATTAGGCCCCAGATGACTCATTGCATAGAAATACATCTGTGACAAAGGGAACAGAAAATAAGCAAAGTTGAAACATGATAAGCAGAAGCGCTGCATAATGATTTTCTGAAAAACACCTTAGATTTCTGCCAGAGTGGAATTCTCCAAGAGCTCATCTGCACCTCTGCATTGGAGAGATACAAATGAGATGGTTCATGGGACTTCACCAACTGTGAATGCCCAATACCATCATCTTCACCATCAGACATGTACATGACCGTCTCTTTAGTTTCTTGCCCCCTACGAGTGATTCCAGAAATGCATTCCTCTCTTTCTGGCCAATCTGTTCTTCGGCAAACATCCCACCATTGAACAGATTCAACATTAACTCGTAATTCCTCATCTTGCATCTGCACTGAAGATGCTGGCCCATTTCTTGAAGCAATGTCACTTGGCTCTCCCCCAACTGATGAAAAAAGTTTATATTGAACTACATGACCACAAGGAGTGTAAACCATTAGATGATCCAAAGAGTTAACTTTTCTCAAGTGAGCAGGTTGCGAATCTTGGGGCACACAACTATGGAAAACAGCAGCTATGGCGCCAGATGGAATTGATGCCTTTCCTGATCCAGAAGATGCCGCATTGCTAACTGTGTTGAGCCATCCAGAGTTATTATTTTTTATTCTGCTCACCACAGAAAGGGTAACAGGCGATGGTGGTGATGAAGAAAAAGAATGCTGGTTTAACAGGAAAGATGGAGTGGACCACCATGGTAAGGATACAACAGGCAAAAGAGCTGGCCCATCAACATGGGAATTATGTATTTGAAGAACATTCTCACCGCCAAAAGGGGAAAGCACAAAAATATGGCAAGTTCCCCTGGACGAAACAATGGCAATCCACTGACTGTAATGACTAAAGCAAATGTCTTGTATAACCTGTATGATAAACGCAGAGGAATACATCTCCATAAAAATAGAAGAAAAAAATAATGTTGGGGAGACGGAGGAAACAGAAACATACAGCTGGGGTAATGCCACGATGGAGCTTGTAAAGGTGCACATGAGAAGAGCTCCAATCATAACTCTTAGCACCTGGTCCACTTTGAGAGCAGGATGGCATAATCCGAAAAATATTTATATTGTTCCCATGAATAGAGGCAGTGACCAGAAGTGTACCACTTGGATCAAAACATAGAGCAGAAATTGGACTAGTATGAGCTCTAAATTGTGATATCACAGCTCTGGAAACAAAATCTTTCACAACAACCTGCAATAGAACACTTGATTAAGAGAGAAAATATTTGAGTTACACTTGAATACTGACAGATGCTTTCTGTCACATGCCTCCAGTACTTAGTATGTCTTAAAATTACAAAGCCACACCTGTATAATAGAAATAAATGCAAAATAGAACTTAAGCCAATAATTTCATCGGAAGAATGAAACATATAAGCCAGGACATGAAAACTAGTTTTTAATTTCCAGTCACATGATAGCATAATATAATTGAAATTCCAGTTCTCAGCTTGTCAAAAACTAACCATTCCAGCAGTATCTGAATCTGCTGAATGTGTTGCACTGCGACCAACTTTCCAGCTTGAATTTGAAGATATGGGAGAACTAGAACCATCAGGCATAAGATCATGACAGTATCTAGACAGCGTCTTGTAGCCCATGTCTCCCAAATTTATTATACCAGTAGCTAATTGCTTACTAGATTCCATGGCATACCGAGCTACCAGACTCCCACTGCCTGGTGAACTTGATGGACTGACACCAAGAGGAGGAGTAAGACTTTGTGGACTCAAGCGGCCTGTATTTAACACCAGCGGGTTGTCAGAAGCATAAGCCAACCACCTAGAACCCACAGCCATTGGACCGTATCCAATATTAACCCCACCCATTCCTTGACCTCCTAACTGAGGGACAGGATAAGTGAGAACACTGAATTTGTTCTCAAAAGTGAGAGCATCAAAGCAGTATATCTGCCAGCACAATGAGAAAAAAAGAAGACATTAAGAGAGTTTCAATCACTTAACTCCAACCAAACCACAATAAATTTACATAATCTTCTATTAGGGGATGATAAAAGCTTCCACCAATGAATGTCTTCAATTAACTAGTAATGAAGATTATGAGATGATAAAAGCTCCCTCCAATAAATGTCTTCAAGTAACGAGTAATTGCAACCATCCCATATCATTACTCTCGCTTTTCAAACGAACTGGTGTAACTCCACATAAACTAGCAGCATATACAAATACACTAGAAGTTACTGTGAAAAGCATCTTAGGTAAAACTTGTGCTTACTTGTGTTGCAAGACCCACAGCAACTACACGTGGACTGCATCTGACCATATACACAGTTGAACGGAATCTCAGAACATGAACGTAATTATGAGATCTCAGCGAGTAAAACCGAACAATAGTTGGAGAGATGGCAACATTTCCCGTGTGAGACTCATTAAAGCCATCTCTCCCACTGAGCACTGGACCTGAGCTCTTTGATTCATCACATGCAACAACCAAGAGCAAAGGATGTGATGCTCTATACCCCTCTCCTTTGCAACCCTCAGACTTTGCAGGAAGGGGCTGCATCTGTAAAAATGTAACCGAATCATCATGTCTCGAGACAAGTTCAGTGACATTAGAGGCATCTTCAACATCAATGACTTGAAAGCCATTGGAGTAACCAAGTAAGAGGACGTTCTTAAAAGAACCAGGTCCAAGCTCTAGTTTGTCAAATGAAGCCCAAAGCACCTGTTTCACCAAACCATGGAAACCAAGCCACTAAACATAAGCTTAACAATGGAAATGCAAAACACAGAAAACATAACAAAAGGAAGTAAAACAAAATTGCAAGAAAATAAACAGATTCTCATTGACATAGCAACTCTTTAAAATTGCTGGAACAATAGATTAGCATCATTACACTTCGAAAAAACATTTAAAATATCACAATCTAGTGATATAGTGTTCTTTCTCTACCTCTCCACACAATTTTTAAACATCTACATTCTATAAGCAACCTGGTCATAAGAGCCCTCCCATTCAACCCCGTGTCACTTAATTCCATGACAATTTACTGAGATCGCCAGCTAAGCCAACAAGCAAGCACCAGCAAATCCACTCGCCAATTAGTAAACAACGCGACCTATCGACTTTTCTAATAAAACCCGGCAATTACAGTAATGCCAAGCAAATTAAATCTATTGACCTAAAAAATAATAATAAAATCTTAAATTGCCCAAATAATTCATCAGTAAACCCTCAGGCTACTTCAAAAAAAAAACAATTAATTTTTTTAAAAATAAATAAATTATAGTGTCTGTTTGGTTAATAGCTTTCACCTATGCTACAATCATTATTTATTCAACTTTTTTTTAGCAACGAACAAACAGTAACATTAAAAAATAATCAAAAACACATAAATCATCATAAAATACTAATTCACCTCGTTAAATAAAATAAACTAAAAATCAAAGAAAAAAAAACAAGGAAGGAACTGAACCTGGTCTTTGCGGTCCTGGTGGTCACCGGCGATAGAAGCAGCAACAGAAGCGCTGGCAGACCGGACACCGGAAGAAGCGGTTTTAATGCAAGAAGAAATGAACTTCAAAGAATTAGGAATAAACCGATTGTTTTTATTGTTATTATTGCTGCTGCTATTATTTTCTCCTTTGTTGCTATTATTCTTCATAATAATCAACAGATACAAAAAATTACTAACTCCCAAAGTCACCGGCTACAGGCGATCGATCATAGAAGGTGAAATTGAGTTTAATTATTTTCCGGTGACGAGGAATTGAGAGAGATAGGCTGTGTTTGGTGAAATTTTTTTTATGAGTTTTGACTTTAGAGAGAGAAAGACAGATATAACGAGAGGGAGATGGAGAGAGACGGTTTTTTGAGTTCTTTGCTTTGGCTTCGCTTTTGCTATTTTCCTTCTTCTTCTTCTTTCTTTTTTTTTTTCTTGTTCTTGATGGAGATGGAAATGTGCGCGCGTGCGTTAACGCTCTGTTTGTGAGCGCGTGTGGTTTTGTTTTTATATTTTTTTTGGAAGTGATAGTTAATTTGAAGCGGAAATAATGCTTTGGGAAATTTGAACGGCGTCCTGGGAGTTCAACGAAATTACAAAATAGAACATTTTTTCCTCACTTTTTTTGGCTTAAAAGAATTGTTAATCAATTTGGATCCAAGTAATTTTAATGTGAATCTTGGGAGATTAATATATCTAAAATTTTGAAAATTATCTATGTTATCCATATAATCCAATTTTAAATAATAAATATATAGAATAATTAATTCGATAAGTCATTACATTTTCTTTCTTTCTTGTAAAGGATAAGCACATTTTAATCCCCACAATTCCTTTCTTGTGGGACTTAAACTTCTTCCTGGACTATGTGTATATATGGTGCTTGGAAGATGAAGGATTTTTCAATTAATTTTGATTTTTTTTTCCGTTGTATTGATTGACATGGACAACTTATAACATAATGGTAATGGTATATCATAATTAATTTCACCTCAAATGATTTTATTAAGTTAATGGGAGCTAAAATTAGGATACATGGTGCTGAAAGGGAAAAAGATGTGCAAAATACTTCATGAAGAAATCACAACTAATCATTGGTGGGATCCATCTAATTGGCTGATCAAATCAATACCTTATCTTTCTTCTTTTTAGATTTTTATTCCAATACTTTTATCCTTAATTAATTATATTCAGGGTGATTATTTTTTGTTCAATTCGGTTTTTATTAAAATAAACAATCAAATCAAAAAAAAATTATAAAAAAACCCGAAACCAGTTCAAATCAACTGGTTTCGATTTGGGTCGGTTTATTTAAAAACACAAACTGGTTCAAATCGGCTTGGCTCAATTTTTTAAGTTTTGCTCGGTTTTTAAGGTTTGGCTCAGTTTTTTCTGATTTGGCTTGGTTTTTTTTGTTTGAGTTTAGTCCGGTTTGATTTTTCAGTTTCAGGTTTATAAAACCGAATTGGTTAGTTTTTTAAAATTCTAATCAATTTTTTTTCGCTATTCAGTTTTTTCAGTTATTTTTTTCTTTATATTCTTGATTTAATTGGTTTTTTGATAATTTTACTCACTCCTAATTATATCCATTCCCTTTTCATCTCTTCGTTCTAATGCATATAATAAAATCACTAAAATAATTAAGTAATGAAGAGTGGATTTTGAAAAATTAAAAACAAATATAAATACTATAAATAATTTTAAATTGAATAGGACTTCGTCATATTATGTTAAATTTGATTTGAGAATGCAAAAACTAATTTTTTTTTATCTTTCAAACTTAAATTTATTATCACACCTTATTTTTAATTATAAAATTTTTATGCGTCTCACATTAAATCTAGTCTTTTTAGGGAAGTTCAAGCACATGACATGATGGCATCATGAGTTGATTGTTGACATCAATAATTTATTAGAACTACAACGGCTAAAAATGAATAATAAAAAGTACGAGGGGGGGTTTGAAAATATAAAAAGCGTAAGAAATAAGAGACGTGGGTAAAAGTAGATGGCATAGGAGAAGACATTTGATTACGTTACGACAACAGGACGAAAGAATATCTTCAAACTAAGATTCCGAATAACCAGAAAGTAAATTTAAAATTTTATTATTATTATTATTGTTGGTGTTATTATTATTATTACTATTTTTTAAAAAATAAATATTAATTATTTAATTAAAAAATAAATAAATAAAACAGAGAGATTGTTTGTAATATGTAATTAGGGGGGTAGATTAGATTATGTTCACATGTAATTAGGATTTTGTTCACCGTGAATTTTGCAAACAAACATGGATTAATTAAAAAAAATCAAGAAAAATATTAATTTAAAAAAGGAAAGGGAATAATGCTAGAGAGACATGTGAATGTCCACTTTCTCAAGCTACCCTCTTATCTGTAGGAGTATATTTTATTTATTCTTTGTAATATTATAGGTTAGATTAGGGTGTAATTCAATGATTGGTGGTGGTGTATGGCCTATGGTGTCATTGAACTTGGGAAGGGAAAATTGATATGGAGTTTCATTAAAGGATTTAATTGCTTAAAATGGGCATGAAATGAGATTTTCTTAAAAAACAAAATGAATCTGGGAAGGGAAATTAATATGGGAATTCATTAAAGGGTTCAATTGCTTAATATAGGTATGAAATTAGATTTTTTTATATAAAAAAAATGAATCTGGGAAGGGAAATTAATATGGGAATTCATTAAAGGGTTTAATTGCTTAATATAGGTATGAAATGAGATTTTGTTTTAAAAAAGGTTGAATTTGGGAAGGGAAAATTACTATGGGATTTCATTAAAGGATTTGATTGCTAAAAATAAGTATGAAATGAGATTTTTTTAAAATATTGAATTTGGGAAGGGGAAATTGATATAGAATTTCATTAAAGGATTTAATTGCTTAAAATAAGTATGAAATAAGATTTTTTAAAAAACAAAAATGAATTTGGGAAGGGGAAATTGATATGGAATTTCATTAAAGGATTTAATTGGTTAAAATAGGTATGAAATGAGATTTTTTCATTTAAAAGAAATTGAATTTGGGAAGGGAAAATCGATATGGGATTTCATTAAAGGATTTAATTGCTAAAAACAGGTATGGAATGAGATTTAAAAAAAAAAAAAAAAGAATCCGGGAAGGAGAATCATTAAAAGATTTAATTGCTTAAAATATGTATGAAATGAGATTTTTTTATTAAAGCAAAGCTGAGTTTTTTTTAAAAAAAAAAGGTTGAATCTGGGAAGGGAGTTTGATATGGAATTTTACGAAAGGATTTAATTGCTAAAAATAGGTATGAAAGGAGATTTTTTTAAAAAAAAGTTGAATCTGGGAAGGGAAAATTGATATGGGAAGGGGAAATTGAAATGGAATTTCATTAAAGGACTTAATTGATCAAAATAGGTATGAAATGATATTTTTTTATAAAAAATGTTGAATATGGGAAGGGAAATTGACATGGGATTCATTAAAGGATTTAATTGATTAAAATAGGTATGAAATGATTTTTTGTTTTTTTTTTAAGTTGAATTTGGGAAGGGAAAATTGATATGGGATTTCATTGCTAGAAATAGGTATGAAATGAGATTTTTTTATATTTTTTTTTAAAAGGTTGAATTTGGGAAGGGAAAACTGATATGGAATTTCACGAAAGGATTTAACTGCTTAAAATAGGTAGGGAAGGAGATTCGGATTGGCTATAAATACATGCTAATCTTATCTTTACCTTGTTAAGGGAAAAACGGGGTGGAAAATGGAAAAAAGAAAAGGAGAATTTTATTTTTCCTATTCTAGAAAATAAAAAAGGCTTCAATAATCCATACTTTAAAAAAAAAAAAAAACTCCATTGGAATTGTGTGTCATTTAAGGTAATTGACCAGTAGTTTGTGTTTCCCCTTTAATTAAGTGATAAATATTCCTCAAGATAAATCAGAAAAATATTATACCTCTCGAAATAAAAGTATCATATTATATATTTAATTCAAGTTTATATTATTTTTTTAATATATATTTTTAGATAAAAATATTTTAAACTTAAAATTTGTTCTTGTGCTATAACTTTTATTTCGCTATAAATTTTTCAATGTGTCATATTCAAAATCATGCTTGTTTAAAATGAAAGTTTCCTTCTTTAACTTCCAATTTAGGTGAATTATATTTCAAAAACACATATCAAAGTTGACTGAATATCTGTGTAATATTATTGTATAGTGGTTGTTACAATGTGTGATGCTAATAAATATTAGGGGTAAGTAAAAAAACTAAAAAATCAATTAAATCGAGAAAATAAAATAAAAACAAGCTAAATTAGAAAAAAATCGAGTCAAACCAAAAAAACTGAATCAAACCGGTTTGAACCAGTTTTTATTCTAAAAATTGAACCGAAACTAGTCGGTTTGAACCGGTTTTGTTTTTTTTTTTTTTTTAAATTCAGCTTAGTTATTTGTTAAATAAAAACCGAATGGAATCGAAAATATCACCCCTAATAAATATCATGCTATATAAAAAAAATGTTTGACAAGTAATTATTATGATATACTTATGAGTATTTATAACAACTAAATGATATTTTATTAGATTTTATTGTTGTGTTTTTTAGATAAATAATGGTTATAGCATACTAAACTAACAATATTTTATTAAATAAATTCCATTCAAAAAAATTAATGGGATCATTGAGTTTATTAAAAGAAGTGAATAAGAAAACACATGCATTGGACCACTCGATAATTTTGAGGATAAATGCAGTGGAAGATATATTCTTGATGCAGATAAGGTGACCTGGCTAGCATATTCTTGATTTAAAATGTGGTATTAATTGATTTTTAAAATTATTTTTTTTATTAATATATCAAAACAATCTAAAAATATATAAAATAATTTATCTTAAAATAAAAAAAAATTATAAATTTTTTAACATTACTTTAAAAAAAAAAAAACAGAGTAAAACGTTTTTCATGCTGGGCTGTGAGATCCCCATGAAAGAAAACTCAACAGCTTTTCTTTTTATCGTATGAATGACCCCCACGTGTCTACTCAGGCTCATTAGGCTGGCCAGGCCTAGCCATGTAATCTGGTTATGTATGTGGAGATTTAGAAAGTCATTAAATTCAATGTTCAAGACGGCGGGTTCACCTAGTTCAATCGAAAATAAAAAATTATGTTATCTCTAAGTTTTTTTTTTTTTAAAATAAACATTCCAGGTTTTAAATAAGTTAACCTGCTAAATAATACTAATAGAACTCTAACCTAGTTTAATTTGTTAAAAGGTAAGCGGTTAAATTAAACTAGACATGTATGTTTAGAATTATAATAATAATTACAATTTAAAGTATTTTTTATTTAAAAATAAATCAAATTAATATATTTTTTATTTTTTAAAATTATTTTTAAATTAACATATAAAACGATATAAAAATATAAAAAAATAATAACTAAAATTTAAGAAAACATGGATTCAACCCTTCCCAAACCACCGGTTAATAACAATGAGATTTAGGCTTATTGTTATGTTTGACCCATATTTTTCTACCATTTACCTACTTGTTATGATTTCTACTTGGTAATTTGAGTATCTAATCTAGTTCATGCTCGAGTAACACCTCCCATTACATAGATGCTGGTCTTGAGATCCTGAATTCCATGTCAGGCAGCTGGTGTGGACACGGATATTGATCTCACAACTTACATTTCTACAGTAAAAACCTGTTATTTATGTTTCAAACTCTTTGTATGACTCGGCATTGTCTTGCTCTTGCAAGAAGTAGAAGATGACAACCTAAGCATGAAGGCGTTTACCTTGATGTCAGGTTTGGCACATTCATGAAAGGTCAACATGAGAACTTGACATCTCAAGTGTCTCAGCGTGTAGGTGTTGAAATGGAGTCTCGTGATCTGAAAAGAAGCTTCACAAAAGACAATGGTACATAGCAATATAGCTGAAAATGATTTCTATAACTTTGTTTTACATGAAGTAAAATCATCTTCCATACAAGGTAAGGTCTCTAGTCTGAAAGAAAACAACCTTATATGTACATGGAAATGAAAAAGAGAAACATAGGAAGGATGTTTAGAACTTCGGAAACAATCTCATTTCATGGTGTTTTACATGGAATTTGAAATTCTATCGAAGGATTGACAGGTGCGTTCAAATTCCATGAAAACAAGATGGCAAATGATTTATCTCCGCTGCAGGATATTTTTAAACACCCTTTGAAACTGTAAACCTATTATTACACCTAGGGTTGTTCTCTATGTTTGAAGTTTTACTCCTAATGTTCTTTCTTCTTAAATATGGTATTCACTGCTTTCAAGAACCCAAAGCAAGCTCTTTGTATCGTTTGAGATCGTTGAGATACCTAGTTGAGTTGTAATCCTGCGCGTCGAAGATTTCTTCTGAGTAAGTTCTTAGGAGAGTACGACCTTTACCTTTTTTGGCACGCTCAGAGACATATTCATCACCTCTTAGTAGGATCACAACCTGCAAAAGAACATCTATCAATTTGCCATTCAATGTTTATTTCCGAAGTCCTCTTCGTAGATCAGAATCTCTACCAAAGAGAGCATTCAAGGGTAAAGTTTAAGAAACTTGCAGGAAATGACTATCCACTATGAACCTATCATGAGAGAAATGAATGGACCAGTAAATGGCAATTCTATCACATGATTCTCTCTAAAGTAATTTGCTATTCTTCAATCAATTACTGAGTGAAGATAAATCAAATAGGAAGTTGGTTTAGAGGCTTTTTACGCAAATGTATTACATGATTAACAAAAGAAAGTACAGAATGAAAGGCATGCCAGGCACACCAGAAACATAAATGGCAAGTTGGCGTAACTATATCAATGAAAGACAGGCCGGTAGTGTTCTGTCTCGAATAAGAGGGAACACTATAATTAGTTTTCCTTGATCAAACTTATAGCCATTTGCATTTAATGGCCTGATCACATACCCTTTTCAGTAAAACACAACACCATAAGCATTCAAACCAGTCTCTTCCTAGAATATGGGCTAGATTTGGATAGCAAAAGTTCCGCTGCTGTTCCTATGAAATGAAATACAGGAACCTTGTAACCACATCTTAATATACAAAAACCATGTCATTTCCTGATTGGCATTTCTTTTCTGGGATTTGCCCATTTACAGTGTATCACTAAACGGTATGGAGCCACTCCAAAACAGATTCTGCAAATGGAACGGTGACCCTGTGGTTTCTGGTAATGTGACTGTATAGGACTGCATGAAATAAAGTAGTACTAGTGACATGCAATTCTACACTTGCCTGACTCATTCGAGGACGTAGGACTGGAGACTGCTCAATACACAAAGAGGCGGTCAAAACCACACGATCCATCTCTTCTAGATCATAGTTGTCACCAAGAGAAGGGTCAGCAAGCTCCTTAGTATCATTGTTATCCAGAAAAGGCTTTGCCTACCAGAGAGAGTAAGATCAAAAAAGGTAGCTGGTGACTTTTCATATATATATATATATATATATATATGGCTTTTCTGATGACCAGACTGTGCAGAAGTAAAAAGTTACCCAAATCACAAGGCTTTGTTGTAAATGATCCACAGGTCGACGCCCTGTTATGAGCTCCAAAAGTAATACCCCAAATGCATAGATATCGGTTTTTTCGTCGACTATGCCATGCATATAGTATTCGGGTGCAAAGTAGCTACAAGCGAAAAAAAAAGTAACATCAAGTCATGAGCACCTTTAGCAACTCCTGACCAAAATATTTTACTCTTACACACCCAAATGTGCCTTCAAATTTGGATACATTATGGTGAGTCCACTGTGTTGGTAGCCACTTTGCTAGTCCAAAATCACAAATCTGGATCAAAATTAGATTGTGAATCAATAAACAAAAGATTCAAGTAACCAAACAGCTGTATAAATGTCATGATACCAGTTTACAGTAGTAAACGACAGATAGTACGACAAGTAGAATTGAAATCCTTGCATACAAATGTCATAAAATTCCAATATGTGGAGCCATACAAATGTCATAAAATTCCAATATCTGGAGCGAATATATTGTCCATATTAGAACAAATTGAAAGACAATTGTAGTGAATCTGACACGGTGTAAAAAGAAACCAGATATTGTCCATATTGAAATCCTTGCATATAAATGCCATAAAATTCCAATATGTGGAGCCATACAAATGTCATAAAATTCCAATATCTGGAGCGAATATATTGTCCATATTAGAACAAATTGAAAGACAATTGTAGCGAATCTGACACTGTGTAAAAAGAAACCAGAGCAGAAAAGGCAATAATAGTTTAATGCAACCTAGTTCAAAATTGATAATTGTAGGATAGCCCGAAAAAAAAAAAAGTTCTCAGATATGGAAATCTTTTCTCTATTTCTTTAAATAGCACTTCAAGCAGGCAGAGAGGTATTTAATAAGGAATATATCAAAGGTTCAATCACCAACAACTAAATAAAAAGGAGAAGATACATACAACTTAAGCAATAGCTAAAACGCATGCAAGCACAGAGCTAGTAGGATAACTCAAATCATTATTTTCTTCAGCTATGAAATTGTTTGTCGTTATATGGTCACGGTCATGAGTCTCAAATACTCGTGTCCCAAGTACAAAATACTTAACAAGGAACATTGCTTCGAGGCGTGAACCTCATTCGCCGAAGAAAAGCTAATTAGTGATGCATTCTACTAACACACTATTTAACAGGATAAGTGCCTTCTCACCCACATTTCCCATTTACAGCAG
Organism: Populus alba x Populus glandulosa; assembly: GCA_033617975.1. NCBI lineage: Eukaryota > Viridiplantae > Streptophyta > Magnoliopsida > Malpighiales > Salicaceae > Populus > Populus alba x Populus glandulosa. The sequence continues at coordinate 1,793,648 of CM066155.1, read as the reverse complement.
TTCCATCTAGGATTGCAAAATGAATGGCTTGATAATAGAATGTTTTCTGTGGTAGCTTTGAACATTCATGTAACATTGAATGCAGCACCTTCGAACTTTCAAATCACTCTTGGTCATATTTTTTAAATGGATCATTACACACTAACTATTAGTGTTCTTGCATATTAATACCCCTGCCGCAAGGTAAGCCTTGTAGTCTTTCCTATTAAGGTAGTGAGTCTATGGTTGGCCTTACTATATATGTTCCTCATAAATGCAAGACTTTGGTGATACTGATTATGCATAGAGTTCTCTAATATACTACAGAATTAGAGAAACATTTAGCATTCATTTGTTAATGTAAAATATTTGTCTTGGTTGATGGTCCTGACACCTATACTGAATAATGTGTGATGAGAAATTTCAGATTTGATGGCAAGTGAAGATCATTCCATCAATAAATGAACAGAATCAATGGCGGTGAATCTTGTTGCAAAGACTACTAACTCAAAGTTACGAGGATCTCCTCACTCTAAGTGACATGCCAACAATGATCCCAAGGGAAGAGAACCAACCTCTGCCCAAATAAAACTAAATTGCTTCATCAGACCATTAATCTGGCTCAAGCTTGGGCCATTACACCATCCTAATCAAGCAGAAGGCGTAGTGGTGTTGGGAGAAAAATCAACAGATACAATTGAATTCTTCTGCGTTAAATTCAATAATGAACCACAAAGCAAGACTGAATCATGCTCATAAAAGATATTCACACTTTCCTTATCAAACACATCTATACTCCCACTTCCATTATTGACGATCTCAAACTTCTCTATATGTGGAACACAAAACTGTTCCAATACCTCCACCTAAATCTAAGAGAATGCAGGCATTTTCACAAGTCCTTGCTAGTTTGATGATGTTAAGCTATGACGTGTCAGTTTGAAATAGTGATTCATGCAGAACACAAGGACATGGAACCTAATGCCATCAACAAAATTTTCATGAGCAGTCATGGATTCAATCACAACTGTGTATGGCAACATATGAAAGAGTAGTGTGATACTTGAAACTCCAAGGTTGTATGGCTGCCTTTCTACAATATCCCAAAATTTATGCTTTGGGATTTTGAACACTTAAGCCTGAATTGAATTTGAAACTCAAATATTACCATTCCACTCCTCTTTAAAAATATGGAAAATCAATTATGCTGGCATTCTATTATTGTTGAGCACTTAGGCAATTAGTTTGGCAATTCCATTTCATAAGGAATTAAATTCAAACTTTTACCAATTGTACAGTGTTTTGTTTTAGGTGAATTACATTATTTTGGTAACCACTTCATGCAAAAATGCTGAAGACCAGGACAGAGAGATTTACCCGAGCAAGGTTCATCATCAGACAAGCTGAAAACAATCAAATGTAAAAACATGGCATAGTAAGAATGTTTCCTGCATGAGCTATGTAGAAAGAAATACTGCTGATCACAAATTGCGAAGGTACTTTTATCGGTTGTTAGAAATAGACGTAGTTACAGATTTATTCGATGGCTATATATGGTGCAGGAAGGGCATACGCTTCACTATTTACACTCAAAGCATTAGGTCGTCAAAATGATTAGACATCCTTCTCTGCATGTTAGAAAAAGTTTTCCTGAAAACAAACAATAGAAAGGAACAAAAAAGAAAAGAAAAGGAAAAAGATCCCAGCAATAACTGAAGTTGTTAACCTCTGATGTTCTCAGGTATAATTCAAGAGATACCTGAGGCTCAAAATTCTTTGTAAGAAGAATATTATCGGCCTTTATATCTCTATGGATGATTCGCCTTCGGCAATTCTCATGAAGATACAGCAGTCCATCTGCTGCCCCAAGAGCAATTTTGTACCTTTTACTCCAATCAAGCTCGACTTGTGAACCTGGAAATGCAATTGATGAACACCTAAGTAACTTGAATACCATAATGCAATTGCAATTTGGCTAGAAAACAATACAAATTAGAACCAAACCATGAAGAGCAGATCCTAAACTCCCTAATGGAGACAATTCAAAAACAAGGTGCATCCCCCCATCAATGCCACACCCAAGCAGCTTAGCAGTATTGGGATGGTCAACATGGGCTATAATGCCTAGCTCATTTAGAAAGCCAGCAGTCTTCTCATCAAGAGTTCCTTTTGTCAGCTGCTTTATGGCTACTAGCCTTCCATCAGGCAAACAACCTTTGTAAACCTCAGCGAAACCACCTTTTCCAATTAAATTCTCTGCAAGAAACCATAAATGTTCATCACAGAACCCAATTATGTAAAAATATTTTTTGTTGAAAGCATCTACAAGTAAGCCAACATTTTGGATCATAAGTCTGGCCAACATTATGGACCATTAGGTCTCACTAAAGAGATAAAAGTACAGACCATGGTTAAAATTGTTTGTTGCCATTTTGAGCTCCGCAAAAGTGAAATGCTGCAAGGTCGACTTGAAGTTGTATAAATTTCTCAGAGCTGTGTTTTCTCTTGTACTCCTGCTCTTACGTTTTGGTTCCTTGGGCACTGGAGGAGGAATAAATGAAGGCAAGTGTTTTAGCGAAAATCTTTTCCATGACTTGAAGAATCTACTCCAGTTCGAATGTGCCTTCGAACGAGGAACTTCTGATTCTGCAGTGCTGTTTCTAGTAAAATCTGAGTTGGATTCCAAGCCTGTTAAGCAAGCTTCTATAACTCCTCTAGGAGATAATCCATCTTGTCTCTCTCTTTCCATGTCTGAAGCTCTCAAGTCTACAAAATGGAAACCAAAGCATAAAAAATAAGGGAACTAATCTCATGGATGAACATACAGGCACGTGCACAGGCTATAAGATGCATAAAAGATCATGAAAAAAGAAGTGAAAGTAAATACCAATGGAAGAAGCAGAGGAAGAAATCACTGGACTGTGTTTCTTAGGTTTCACTGAAACTTTTGCATGCAGATTTCTCTCTGATAGTAAGCAATACTCCTTCGAACCCTCCCTAAGTTAAAGAAATAAAACATTGCTATAAAGAAGAGCTTACTGCCATGTTTAACCTATAATCATCAGAATAGAAGAAAGGCAATGGACTCTAGCATTGAGAGTGTGTGAGTGTGTTTACGGTTGATTGAGTGAGTGAGAAAGAGAGAAGGAATTTCAGCTTAAACAAGGCGAATCAGGGTGGATAGAGATACATTTCACAAAAAAGACCAATTTTTTTCATAATATGAAAGATAAAATGTACAAAACAATCATCTGTTCCACAGGATACAAAAGAAAACAACATGAATGGGATTCGCACAAGTAGTGGCCATATTGAAAGATTATGCTTTTGAATAAAAATGCCTTTAAAAATCTTACCAAGGACTTGTAAAGGGAAGAACAAACACCAGACATAATAACATTCACAAGTACAAGTGCTATATATGCAAAATGACATCAAAATCTTCAAATATTCTCTGAAGAAAATCATTAAAACCCATCAGCACCTTCAAATATCAACTGACAAAATATAAGGCGCAAACCAAAGTCACAAATCAGCAGGTGCTAAAAAACCAATCTGCTCCTCATGAAACACAATCTGAAAGAACCTCCTCGTGAAACACAATCTGAAAGAACCTCCAAGAAAGACCAAAGCGTTGAAACACATTCACACAAAGCCAAGTTGGAGACAAGAAAAATTAACAAATTAGCAATTATCCATGTATGGAAAAAAATCCAAAACTTTAAAAAAAAAAAAAAAAAAAAACCCCAAGTTACATACATGTAAACAAAATCCAAAGAACCCATTGTGTAGAAAAAATCAACAAACAGAAATGACCATCATGACAAGACATAAGATTTATATAAAAAAAGAAGAGGAAGATGAAAGAAAAACACACCCAAATGAGAGAGCATGGAGAGGAACACACCCGTACAAAGGAAGAGTACTACTATGAGCAGCTTTATTATGTCCTCCAACAGCTGCCATGACCAGCCAACAAACACAAACCACTCTCTCTCTCTTTCTCACACACACACGGAGAGGAAAAGATGACAACGAGACCGAAAAGATACCAAAACAAAACAGTGGTTACTACAACATTAAAACCTTCCTGTTGTTTAGTACTTTTGATAGCTGACTCAAATTTATCCAGGCCCTGTAAAGAGGATCTGTAAAGAGCTATATATGGCAAAGCCTCATTACTCTCTATTTGTCCGTACTTCAAAAAAAGTGAAAAGAAAAAAGTCTTTCTCTTTCTTACAGGGGTCTCTCTGTCCCATAAGAGTCGCTGGTTTGGTCTACTGCATTGCTGACAAATGTTGGAAGCTCTTCAGCGACTTCTGCTCTCTGCCTTAGGCCTTGTTTGTTTCCCGGAAAGTAGTTTCTGGGAAACCATTTTCCAAACTTTCCCGTGTTTGTTTGTCATTAGGAAAGTTGGTCAACGGAAAACAATTTCCGGTCAGCGGAAAACACTTTCTAGTCAACGGAAAACACTTTCCGGTCAACGAAAAACACTTTCCAGTCAATTTTAGTCAAAAAAAAAAATTGACTTGGTTTTCAGGAAAGTGTTTTCCTTTTAGCTGTGTTTGTTTTCCGGAAAGTGGTTTCCGGGAAAGCACTTTCCAAACTTTCTTGTGTTTGTTTGCCAGTAGGAAAGTTGGTCAATGGAAAACACTTTCCAGTAAAAGGAAAATTTGGCTTGGTTTTCAGGAAAGTGTTTTCCTGAAAAATTTGAGGGGAAAACACTTTCCGGAAGTTGTGAAAAATTTAGAAATGTCATTATTTGCTGATTATATCAAATTTGATCCTTAAACTTTTGATTGCTATATATATTTTGTTTTGAATATTTATTTTTCAATTTCATCTCTTAAAATTTTATTTTTATATTAACTTTGGTCCTTATTTTTATAATTGCTATTTACTTTTTTCTTATCATTTTTTTATTGAAATTTTTTATTTATCAAATTTGATCCTCATTCTTTTGATTGTTACTTATTTTATTTGAAATAATTTATGAAATGTTGATTATTATTATTTTAATTTCTTCATTTTTCATTTTTTTTAATTTTTTAGATTTGATCCCTATTATTTTGATTATTATTTGTTTTATTTGAGATAATTTATGAAATTATATTTTTTTTTTCAATTTCATTCTCATTCAACTTTTTAATTTGTAAGATTTGTTCCTCATTATTTTAATAAACTTGAGAAAAATAAAATATTAATAAGTTATTTTCCAGCTCATTTTCCATGACATAACCAAACACTGGAAAGTGTTTTCCAGTTTATTTTCCATAACACTACCAAACATCGAAAAATACTTTCCCGGAATTCACTTTCCAGGAATTCACTTTCCCCGGAATTCACTTTCTAAAAGGAATTCACTTTCCTGCAAACAAACGGAGCCTTAAATCCCACAGGCGCAGACAGGGAGAGGGACATGGAGTGTTCGTTGGTTAGAAAAATTGCTAATATTCAAATGTTTGGTCCATTTGGCCCCCATTTTACTTTTCATTGGAGTAATAATATTGATTTTATTTAATTTGCTGCATTGAATTAATGGATTCTATAAATTTAATGCTGAATTTCAGAGTTTTTAGAAGGTGATTTTTTTAAAAAAATCACAAGATTAGAATTATTCTTTTGTATTTTAATTGAATATTATTTATTCTTCATTGAAATTATAAAATATCATTTTCAATTATATAATTTTAAAAAATCGTTTCAGCTATTAAGAAATTTGTTCTTTTTTATTATTATCTGATTTTGAATCACAAAATCATATATATATAAGAAAAATATTTGTCTTGATTGATAAGTAAATTAATTCAAAAAAAATTATTTATCATTGAATTAAAAAAAAAGAGGGATTTCAAGTACATGAACAAGAGAGATTCAATTCTAATTTCCAAGTTAGAATCTAAGTAAACTAGAACTTATTTTGTTAGATATCTAATATTTCACAATTTAATAGCTCAAAGTCTGTTTCAAAAAAATCAATTTGGTTGTGAATTTCACAATTTTGATTTGTCTTTTATATTTGCTTATGTATTTTCCTATATATTCTAAAATATTAATAAGATGAGCAAATCACATTAATAAAATCTCTCTCTTTTTTTAATTTTATATTATAGTGAAACCTCACTTATATTTTAAATTATATAGAATATTATAACAAAAAAATTGTATTTTTTTCATTAAAAAAAACACTATAGACTTCAAGATTCTATAAATCGAGAAGCACAATGATAAGCCAATTTGACAAAAAAAAATTAACTTATGAGAAGGGAAATAATGACTTGTTTATTTTTGTGTTTGAAAATGTTTTTAAAATATAGTTTGTTTTAAAAAATGTTAAATTAATTTTGTTTTATTTTTTTTAATGATTTTGGTATATTAATGTCAAATTTAAAAAGTTATTATAATATATTTTTAAATAAAAAATATTTTTTAAAAAATACATTTGACCACTATACCAAACAAACATGAAAATTAAGATAAACAAAACCTAATGGTAGTTTTATATCTCTGAAAGAGAAAATACATGAAGAATGTTGTTTTGTCTGATGGGAAACAGGAAGAGTACGCTAAAAAACGGCAGAATCAAGGAATTTATGTATGGAGTAATTGTTTAGTTTCGTGCCTTGCCCGGTAGTCAATAATCTGACTGTCGTTTCTTCTATAATTAATCATTTTCTTCCATTATATCCTCGACCCATCTTGGCCTGTGAATTATATTATAATAGGAGATAAAAATTGGAAAAAAAAACAATTCATATCAGCTTGTACTTTTGTACATCCATGGTCAAAGGAAGACTATATATATATATATATATATATATTTTTTTTTTTGTAGTTGGTAATCGAAATATATGCTCATAGAATGAAAAGAAAGAAATCGATAAATGACACAGTGATGAAGGCAAGGGCGGAGCCAGGAATTTTTTATGTCCTGGGCTATTAAATAAATATATAATTTTTAAAAAAATAACTATTAATTAATATATATAAATTTTTGAAGTTAACATTACAGTTTTAATTCAAATATATTACATAAAATATTAAAAGAAATTAAAAATACATAAAATTAAAGTAAAAAGTAAAAAGAAACTCACTATTAAAGTTGCATCATTCGATGTTTTATGAAATATAATTAATTTATAATCAAATCTGAATCGATATTATAACAACCCCTCAACCAAGATAAAATAATAATCTCATGTCAACTGGAAAACAAAATAATTAATTTCTTTCCCTCTCTCAGTTCATCCTTCTTTCACTTGATTCTTTTTTATATTAGAGTTTTATAAGTTATACTTTGTAAATTTATAAGGTTATTCTCTTACTTTTTCTATTTTTTTTCCTTTGATTTTTTTTTATGTTTTCCCTTTCTTCTCTCTCTTTCTCTCCTGCCTTTTTTTTTCTTTCCTTTTCTATTCTGCTTCTTTTCAGTCGGCAACATATATAAAAAAAGAAGAGCTTATTTGTTTTATTTTTTAATGACAAATAATTATTTTACCCTTAATAAGTTGTTTTGCTTTTATTTGACAGTTTTTTTTTGTTAGCATTACCAAGCTCCGTTCATTCTAAAATTTTAACCAGATTTTATTCAATATATTTTAAGATCCCTTGTAAAATTTCAGCTCAATTTAATAGTCAGATTGAAAATTATGTTCAATAACGTAAAACTAGTCAAATTGTGATTTTTCATTAAATTTTTAAATTTCTTTAAAAATTCTGAAATTTTAATCCAAGTATTATATTACAAGGCTCTACGCAAATTTGTAATTTTTTTTGATAACTTAATTAAAAATTAAAAATTTATTTTATATAAAACTAGTCAAAAAAATAATGATAAAATTTTATCCTGGGGCTAGAGCCCACCCTAGCCCTAAGCACAGCTCCGCCCTTGGATGTAGGTGCTAATAGCACAAATTATTAAAGAAATCTATCTAGAAAAATAAAAAAAATCCCATAATATCATTTTTTAAACTAAACTTAGAATTTGTTTCGGAATATAGTTAAAATTGTGTTTCTTTAATTTTTATAAAAATAAAATTATTAAAACTTATTTTTTTAGATTGTTTTGATGTGTTGCTTTTAAATATGATTTTTTAAAAAATAAAAAAATATATTATTTTAATATATTTCTTAATAAAAAACACTTTAAACCATTACGATTACTATATTCCTAAATAGACCTTTAGACATGTTTTTTTACCTCAATGGGGATTATCCAGTTGATTTTATAAGAATAAAACTTGTTGAATGCTTTAATCAAATAAAAAATTATATTTAGTTACATTTAAAAACTCGTTAACACGTCTAGAATTCTTCTTGAACTTAATCTTCAACGTGTTTACTAAGCATTACACATCATTAATTCTTTTAAATAAAAAGGAAGAAGAAAGAAAGAGCACGATGATAAGAAGGTCACTACCCTGCTCATGCATGGGACGCACATAGATCACTAGAAATGCAAGAGATTTATCTTGCATGAATTCAGAGGCTTATCATGCAGTTGAAACAGGAACTCGAAGAGCTCCATTAATGTACATGTTAGGTATGTATGTTTAGTGAAATCAGAGTCAGGGATGGTCCATACCATGCCGGTCGATGCTCCTACATTTTTAAGCAGTAATCATGGCTGATGGAGTCACATATCAAGAAAGCCATGCACATTAACAAAGTCCACAACTGTTCATGCTAGACAGATGGTTCGCGTTGCACCGTGAGTTTGAGCTGAATGAGAACATGATCGATAACAAAATAAAAATATTTTAAATTTTTTAATGATTTTGATTGAAAACACAACAAAAATTAAATGAAAATGAGATCATTTCATGAAGTGAAAGATGAAAATAATATGAAACATAGCTGATAGCAAAGCAAACATTGAAGGGTTATTTGGAAAACCAATCAATTTTTTTTAAAAAAAAAACTTACTCGTGTTAATATGTTAAATTCATAGTTTGGTCATGAAATTAGGATAACACCAAACATGAGAAATTGAAGGAAACAATGAAGGTTAGCCTTCAAGCAAGTCAAATGATGAAAGACAAAATTAAAAAAATATCAATTTAAAATAAATAAAATAAACCTTGAGTTGACCCGAATTAACTCGACTAAACCACGACTCAGAATATGAAATCAGGATAACTCTATTTAAAAGAAAGAGAAAAGAATCATGAAGTTTAAGGTCCAATAACCTAATGTTGAATAATAAAAATAAAATAAAAAACCTAAAAAATAAAGTTAAATAAGATTAATTCTTGAAACTATTAACCTGGGTTAAGAAACTGAGATTATCCTATAAAAGTCAAACACGAAAAAATCATGAAACAAAATTCATAATCATCAAAGATTGAAAACACAATACAAAAACAATCAAAATAATAAGAATCAAATCTAATATAAAAAATAAATGAAAGAAAATAATGAGGGACTAATTAAATTGAATAATAATAAAAATATATAAAAAAAATATTTTAAAAATAAAAATCAAATTAAATAAAAAAAATTAAAGTGTTGAGATTTTATAACAAATTTAAAGCTGTTGATGACTTGTAGTATTCTCAAGTCAATTTAATCATTAAATTTTAAAACATCGATGATAAAAATAAAAGTAAAAGAAACCAAATCTCTTAAAACTATTGATGATAGTAGAATTAATCCATGAATAAATTATTCTACTTTCAAAAGTTGTTAATAACAAATTTAAAACTAATTAGATTCTTCTACTAGTTAAACTCAATTTCGAGAACAAAAGGAATTAAAAACAAATCCAAAGGAAAGGAGGCGGATCAAAGTGACTTTTTTCACGTCAATTTTTTAATTAACTGGGGACTTGGTTTCTTTGTGTTTTCTTTAAGTGATACATAAATATGAACATATTATTTTTGATATTTTTTTTAAGTAATTGTTTTACAATCAAAAAATATTTATTTTCTTAATATAGACAATGATTTTAGTTAAAAACTTTGCTTTTGTTAAATTAACAAAAGATACATTAATAAAAATATTGATTAAATTTTTTTTAAGATAATTGTGTTTTTATATTTAATAACGATGTCAAATAATTTATTAAAATTTAAATATTATTTTTTGTATTTTAAAAATAAACAAATACCATGCAGGCATACAAACTAGGTTACAACCAAGTATCTTTTTGTTTTGCATAGAATATTTTATAGAAAAATATTTTATAGATTTTTCGGTACTTACTTTTAGAAAATACTTTACAAGAAAATTGCTAAATACAAAATATTTTAACCTTCAAAGTCGATCTATTTTCTAAAAAATATCTCAAACTCATAAAATCTTGTAAAATACTTTACAAATAATAATATATTTACAATATCATCTACGATTATATCATACACAATCTCTATCTCACCACAACTAGTAATACCTCACTTTTCATCCCTAAACATCTCCTCCTCTATTACAACGGATATTTCACTATTTTTTTTTATTAATATTATTTTCATCATCATTATCATTATTTTCTTCATTATTAATACGACCATCTTTGCCACTATTTTCTCCACTACAATCATCATCATCTCACCATTACCGGTATTGAAAAATATTACACGAACTACGTGTAAAGATATTTTGTACCTGTGAAACATTTTATGCAAAACAAACCGCACTAAATTAATAATTTATTAAATGATAGTTTGTGATTTGATCCATAATTCAAGGTGACCTGTCACATTTTACCCCATCTAAACCACATCGGGGTTGCTGCCATCTGCCTTGAGTTTCAAGGGAATCGTGACTTGCGAGGAGTGCATTGGTTCCTGATGCAAACCTAGCTGCTTCGCTGGCATCTTGCAGTAAAAATCCGGGCACATTTCTCGAGAGAAAACTTGCCACCGGCATATTCCAAAGGATCATTGTTACGAGTATCTTACCTGTTGGGAGCATATCGTATTCCGGGATCGAGTTCATGTGAGTAGCTTCGTCTTGTGAAATCAGAGTCGGGTATGGCACGGCCCATTCGGTCTGCTTCTACCTTGTTCATAAATGGGGAGACGTATGGGCTTAATGTAGATCGGCCACCAGTCATAGCATACAACACGACAACACATCTAGCTCATAAGGGATTGGAGAGAGAGAGAGAGCCGGATAAGTTCACCGGAATGGGTAGATAGGGGCCATATGGCACATGAAAGGAAAGGGAATCCAATGAATATTTATTATCAGGCTGTCTCAGTTCTCGCTTTTTAAAAAATAGTTATGTCCAGAGCAGGTGGCATGCACTGTTCATGGATTTCAAGTATGATTCCAGTGCCCAGTAAGGAAAATCGAAGATGCTGCAGCTTTTGCCATCCGGTTTTATTGCACCTTGCTTTGTTTTTATTGAAGCACAGTAGTTCAAAGCATCAGCTACTTAATTTCACAAGAAGGGACTCCATATGTTTGATTACATTGCAGCAGATAAATTAATTAAGGCTGTCCCTCTTGAAAGATCAACGTGACTGATTCAAATATTTCATTTCTTGATTTTCAAACGATTCCATGTCGATAACTATGTGTTAAAAACCAAACGTTAGATTTAATATATATCCTATGAAGTCACACAGGCTCTACGAATGTACGTAGTTGTTAAGGAATCAAAATCAGCATAGACAAATTAATGAACTGCTTCTATCCTCTCCTGAAAGTTAAGACTCATTAATTCCAACTCTTGCCGCCCATCCACTGATTGCCCGAAAAGGCCACTAATGAAGCTGAGACAATGATAAATATAATGTTATGATTATCAATTCCCATGAAAGTTGAGGGTGGAATCATGGTTTTCAGGTCTTGTGAAACCATAACTCAGAGATGTTCCTCTTTCAGTTCAAGTCTTTCAGTTCAAGGCATGTTGGCAATCGTACAGGAAGGTGATTCACGAGGTTTCAGGTGGTCTTGATATCCAATCTGGTCGTGGTTATCAAGCTGAATTATGGATATCAAAGGCTGCATGAATATTACATCTCTGGCTCACTTTGAGAGCAAATTTCCCAAGTCTAAGTTGCGGGTTGCATGTTTGGAGTCGTGGGAGGCTTCATCGCAGTTTGGTTTCGCCGGACGCGACGCTGGAGAAGCGAGAAGGAAAAGGTTAGTCCTGAGGATGGCGAGGTTAGTTTGGATCTTGGGTTTGGATTGCATAGTAGAGGCACTAATTTGGTCAAATTCAGAATCGAGGAAATTAGAAAGGCAACAATGAATTTCTCTAGACATAATATTATCGGCAGGGGAGGTTATGGGAATGTTTACAAAGGGATGTTACCAGATGGGTCTGAAGTCGCCTTCAAGAGGTTCAAGAACTGTTCTGCTAGCGGTGCTGCAACTTTTGCACATGAATTGGAAATCATAGCCAGTGCAAGGCATGTCAATCTTGTTTCTATTAGAGGCTACTGCACCACAACAGCTCCTCCAGAAGCTCCCCAAAGGATCATCGTGCGCGATTTGATGCGAAATGGAAGTCTCTACAACCATCATTTCGAATCAGGAAAAACAAAACTTAATTAGCTGGCCGATTCGTCAAAAGATCGCCATTGGAACCGCAAGGGGGTTGGCTTATGTACTCTACGGGGTGGATCCAGCAATAATCCATAGGGATATTAAAGCTAGTAATATACTTCTGGATGACAGTTTTGAGCCTAAAGTTGCAGATTTTGGCCTTGCAAGGTTCAATTCACAGGGAATGATACATTTTAGCACCAGGGTTGCCGGGACTCTCGGTTATGTTGCCCCGGAGTACGCCTTGTATGGGAAGTTAACCGAAAGAAGCGATGTCTTCAGCTTTGGTGTTGTGCTTCTTGAGCTTCTGAGTGGAAAAAAGGCTTATGAAATCAATGAAGGGAATGTTTCTCTGTTGACAGACTGGGCGTGGTCGCTAGCAAGGGAAAGGAGAGGATTGGATGTTATTGAAGAAAACCTGCCGGAAATGGGATCACCGGAGGTGATGGAGCAGTATGTGCACATTGCTCTTACTCGTGCTCATCCATTGTTACATGCTAGGCCAACATTTGATCAGATTGTGAATATGTTGGAGACAAACATGCCTGTTCCCTCCTCTCTTGATTAAAATAAATATGGTGCTGAAATTGACATTAAAGGTCTTTATTTTGAATGTTAAGACAGTTAAAATTAAAAGACTGAGCAATTAAACAAATTTTGCTAGTGGGAGAAAACTAAGCGTACACTTATTATTTTATTTGATAAAAATAAAAAAATAAAAAAAATATATTATTTTGATATATTTTTAGATAAAAAATATTTTAAAAAATAATTATTATCAAATTTTATCTACAATAATTTTTTTTTTTTACACCCCAAGTCATGTAGAATGTCATGTGGGTCTATCGACTTGCACTTGAATAGATAAGGTTAGCACAAATGGCTAAGCATAGATAAATACACTAACATTCCATTAACAATTACGTACTTAATTCTTTTATAAAGTTGTCAGATGGTAGACTCCTAGTTCATTTAAGAAATTCTTTCATTCCAATTAGAGAAAAATCAAGAATACTGGTTTATGTCTCTAAGTCTATGAAAATAAGTAACGAGTTGCCAAAAATAAGAACATGATATATATTCAATGAAATTATTATTAACATAAAATTACTTTTATTGAAACATAATAATATTAAACATTTTTATATAAAAAAATTATGATTTTCGTGGTGTTTTCTAATTAAGTCTTAACTCTTAGTTAAAACATGCATTCAACAATTCTCTGAACTTTTATTCTAGCTTTTGGATATACGATAAAAGTAATTCAAAAGAAAAAGAAGGGTGATTTAGGGGTGTTTGTTTCATGAAAAATATATATATTTTTTATTTTATTATGTTTATGTAACTTTAAAAAAATTAATGAATGAAAATTTTTTAACCTTTTCAAAGGAAAGTGCTTTTATTTTACCATGGAAAACTCTTTTAGGATATTTTAACAAATTTTAAAATAAAATGAAATGATAAAATTATTTTTAAAATTAAATTATATAATAGTAGGGTTCAAGGAGTTTTTGTATTTTCATATTGATAATTTTTTTTAGTAATGATCAAGTTGATTGAGAAATAATTTAATATTTTAATAAATACAAATATAATTTAAAAATAAAAAGTGATTAGCGTGTGCATTGAATGCACTAGCACTTCAAACATACCACCTCATTTATGTAGTGCTTGAGATTACATACGGTGTCTAAAAACGACATTTTTTTTATATAGTTAGAATCATGTCCCTTCCTTCCTAGAAAGCAAGTATGACAAACTTATATTTGATTAGACGTAGCTAGTCTTTTTATTTATTTTCTCTTTTAGTGACACCTTCTAATTTTTTATGCACGACACTTCAAGTTTTCATAGCAACTCTTTGATTTATTTTATTTTTTTATACTTTGATATGTGTTTTTTTTGTTTTATTTAAAATAATTTATAATATAAAATTGTTTTTTCATTTCAACCCCCTTCAACTTTTTCATTAGCCAAATTTGATCCATATTTTTTTTATTATTTATTTTATTTAAAATAATTTATAAAACTGATTTTTGTAATTTTATTATTCTTTAATTTTTTTTCATTTGTTAAATTTATTTCTTATTCTTTTGATAAACTTAAAAAAATAAAAATATTAATAAGTGATTTTCTAGTTTATTTTCATAATATAGTCAAATATTAAAAATTATTTTTCAACTCATTTTCTATGACACTATAAAAAATAAAAATAAAAATAAAAAATCTAATTTTTAGGAATTTATTTTTAATAAAAGCTATATTTTTTTAAAAATAGCTTTTGGCAAACAAACAGGGTTAGCATAATATTACTTTAATGTCCTTGTGAATATGAGAATGCAAGTAAAGTTTAATTTTTTTCGATAATTTGTTTTCCATTTTGTTTTGTTTTACAGTGATACTTTCTTGATTAAATTTGCATGTCAAATAAAATTAAATCTTTCCCTTAATAATTTTAAAACTTTACTCTCATATGACATGGTTAATTCAGAAAAATTTAATTGGTATTTACACCAAGATTTAAACCTAAAAAAAAACTTTGTTCACCATCAGTTTTGGATCTTGTATGAATTAGTGTGCTATGTTTTTAAAAATAGTTTTTTGTTTGAAAATATTTAAAAATAATTATTTTATATTTTTTTTAATTTTTAATATTAATATATTAAAATTATTAAAAAAATACTAAAAATATCAATTTAATATTTTTTAAAATAAAAAATATTTTAAAAAACATTTAAAAACTGTAACAAAAACTGTAACAAGCACCCCTAAACGTGTTAATTTTTATTAAAATAGAAGGAATAAATTAAGATTGGACTTTTAAAAAAGCCCATAAGGATCCAACATCCTGGCTATCCGTTTACCCAGCCCAGAACCTAACCCATATAACCACTAGGGTTTTCAAGCCCTTAGCTTTCTATCAGAAGAAGAGCTTCTTCTCACATCTCTGCAGCTGCCGCAAAAAAACGAAAGGGCTTGCATTCTGCAACCATGGTAACCTCTCTCTATCTCTCCCAACATGTAAACACATACGTACGAAGGTGAGTCAGCTGCTTACAATTTTTTTTGTTCTATTTTTATGATGTCTTCAGATTATTACAGAGAAGAACAGAAGAGAAATCTCCAAGTACCTCTTTCAAGGTATCACTTTTATTCCTGCCTTTGATGTTTCTCTGCCTGTTTTCCTCATCAGATATCATTTTAAGTTACCTAGAGAGAACCCATCAAACATTTTTTTTTGTTATTCTAAGGTTTTTAATATAAAGCGTAAATCTTGAAATAAAAACATTGAATTGTGCAATGACTCTAAAGAGGATGAGAACTTGATTAGACGATTAAGCTATGATGTTAGTAAGGTGATAGTCTCTCTGTTCGAGTGCCGAATGCAACTGCTACAATTATACATTCTTTTGTCACGACAGATTCATAAATAATGTCAACGCAAGGCCCATCCTTTACTCCCTTTTTTTGGTGTGTTTATTTTAGGGTACATCTCTTTTTCTCTAAATGATTTTTTTTTTGTTATGGCGTTGGATAGTTGAAACGGAATGCAGCTAATATTCTAATCCCTAATGAATAATTTTCTCCACTGGGGATTGGTGTTAGTTAAGTTAATGGGTTTTTGCTAGAGCTTTTGGTAATGACTTAAAACCAATGAGATGGAATAATAAGTAAACTGTTTTGATTTATTCTATGGAGGACTTGAAATACACCTAAACCGCTAGGTGACTGCTGATGTTTAGAAAATTTTACCAGAGATATTGTTGTGGTAGTTATGAGATAACTGCACTCTTGTTTCTTGCTATTTTGGTTTGGTTTCTAGTGGTTGGTTTTGTTTATTGACTGTTCTAACTTATTTTGTTTTATTTGGATATTACCGGTTTGATTGAATAATGTGAGTTTTTTTTCTAGTTAACCAAATGGGACAAACGAAGATTAGTCTTATCACGTACCATATATCATCATTCACTCATCTTGATTTTGTCTTGAATCTGTAGAGGGAGTCTGCTATGCAAAGAAGGACTTCAACCTTGCAAAGCACCCAGAGATTGATGTTCCTAATCTCCAGGTTATTAAGCTCATGCAGAGCTTCAAATCCAAGGAATATGTTCGTGAGACATTTGCTTGGATGTACTACTACTGGTATCTTACCAATGACGGGATTGAGTTTTTGAGGACGTACCTGAATCTTCCATCAGAAATTGTTCCTGCCACCTTGAAGAAACAAGCAAAGCCTGCTGGAGGTCGGCCATTTGGTGGCCCACCTGGTGACCGCCCACGGTAATTTAGATTTATGTTGACCATTTGGTGATATGAGTGTTATCCTCATCTTTTCCTTCACTTTTTAGAGAACTTACAATTTGGGTTTGCTTGGGTTTCTAGTGGCCCACCTCGCTTTGAAGGAGACTGTCCAAGATTTGGTGACCGTGATGGTTATCGTGGGGGCCCTCGAGGGGGTGAAGGTGGTGAGAAGGGAGGAGCACCAGCAGATTACCAGCCTGCATTTCGGGTAATTTCACACCATCAGTTAACCCAAATATTAATTCCCATTAGGGACTAGCTACCACCAGTATTTCCATTCATTTTTTTTCTAATTATTTTATGATCTTGCAGGGCACTGGTGGAAGGCCAGGCTTTGGTCGTGGAGGAGGAGGTTATGGTGCAGCACAAACCAGTTCCCCTGGCTTTACTTGAAATTGGTTGCTTGTCCTCCCATACTTTTGTGTTTTTATTTAATGTAGTGGTGCAGAGTTAAGAAATTTTCTTGTGCCCTTGTTCAACTCTCTTAGCAATTTGCTTCTTTGAGAACAACATTGAGATAGCTATAAATTAACTTTGTTACTGTTTGAGAAATCAGATAGCTCTGCTCTATCCTTAACTCAATGTCTTATTTATTAAACTCACCTTGCTCTTATGCTGAGGTATGAATTACAAGTGTCATTTGCTAAGACTTGAGCATAGAGGCCTTGGTTAATAGTACAATCTTGGGGGTTATGATTCGTACCGTACTAATGCAGAAAGCCTTCAATCACGTTCTTGAATAATGGTGGTCTTTTAGGATTTGGGGAATTAATTTGGATGGATATTCCGGCATGATTTTTCCTAGAGATTGACCTAGTTTAACTCAGAATATAAATCATTCATTCCCGAAATGTGCTTCTGTGGATGCCATAATACAAAATACTGCAAGTTCCGAAATTCTAAGGTCCAACAGAACAAAACAAACACCAAAAGAGGATTAAAGACTTGAAAGGAAAAACTTGATGTTGCCAATTATAGTGATGGTTCTAGTTTCTTTATTTTGAAAGCTCCTGAATTCCTTATGTATACATTTGCTTAGGTAATTCAAAAGCTTTTTTTATTGCTTTGCCAAATGAGCCTTGGCATGTTGCTGCAATAAACAGTCGATTTGCTTTATAAAAAGATGAAAGCAATGAACTTCATTGGTTGTAAGTGTTGTTCGTGCCCTTGTTGTTCAACTAAGGAGCCAGAACACAAGGGGCCAGAATATCCCGTGTTAATACGTATTCCTCTCCTCGCTCTCATATTGTTATTGACTTTTTGCTGCAGTCTCTTGTAGTTTTTCTTCCTTTATAGTTTTTCTCTTACAGATTCCTTTTACAAAGAATGATTTTTTAAAATATCATTGTAATTACTGATCTAAATAGAATTTTATTTTAACATCCAACAAAAAAAAAGAAGAGGAGGGTTAAGAGCAGGCTTTACAAAAAAGATGGGGCCTCGTCTTGGTTTTCTAGGCTTGCACGCCTAACCCAGGAGTAGATGATGAGCTGTCTACTATGAAATATGAATTCTGGTAATCTTCAATGATTCAGGATTTAAGATTGTAGATCCTAAAAATTCAATTTTTAATTTTTTCTTACCTAGAAACACATCATTAAAGCCTTGAAAATCTCATTTCTATGGCAAAAACATGCTTCAATTAGGATCAAAACTAAAATTCAAATCAAACATTTTAGACTTTGATTTTTGTTTTTGTTTTGGCATGATTACAAATGTAAACCACCTTTATTGAATCAAAGCTCCCTCCTTTTTCTTTCAAGTAGTTTTGTCTCTCATTTATCAACTACCAGGATTGGAATTAAAAAAAAAATGTTTTATCAATGAAATATGATCTTTTTTTTAAAAAGGACCATTGGGTAGAACCACACCTTTTGAACAATAAAAAAATAAAAAACAACCGACTTTTTTTATTTAGTTAATTTCGCTCCTTGTAGTTTCCATTTTATTAAAAACTAGATTCTGTAATTATAATATGTAATAGCAATCATTATATGACGTAGAAAAAATAATATTAATCTTATTTATAATGCGCACGCGAGATCATGGAAAATAAAATAAACCCCAGCACATACAAAAACATTTCAATGTAACATGTGAGGACTGAAAAACATTTTTAGAGATTAAAGTAAAAAATTAAAAAACAAATTAAGGCCATAAATAAATAAAAAAAGTTTAAAGATTGAAGTAAAAAATTAAAAAAATTGAAGGCCACAAATAAATAAAAAACCATCAACAATGATATGATCGATAACAACAATCTAAATATATAATACTCTTGAAATATCTTCTATTTTTGCTTATTTCCATGTTTATTTTAAATATTAGCAAAATAATACAACTTTTTAAAAAATTAACGAAATAACACAATCTGTAGTTGTTAAGTTTGGGAAACACATAATTTTAAATTTGTCATTAATTAGAATCGTGACATTTCAATAAAAAAAATCATAAATGAGCTGCATATAAAAGAGAAAACAATAAAAAAAAATTCAGAGACATCAAAACTCGAATTACAACATTACTAGTCCTATCATAAAGATCTCAACGAAACAATTCTAATAACATTAATAAAGGTTACTAACAGTGATTCGAGTGTGCCATACTTATTACCCAAATATGATAGGTGACTCACTAGCTTTGGCGGGAAGTATTGCCCACTCAGGCATCGTTGGTGATTTTCCCCAGTATTATTGAATTCCTCTTCTTAAAATATTTTTGATGGTATTGGCAGTGTCATTATTAAAACTTTAGTGTACCTTTAATTTTTTTTTCTCTCTCTCTTCTTCTAATTGTAATTTATGAAAAGAGAGAAGAAAAAAAAACTAAAAACACACCAAAGTTTCGATAAAAACACTATCAATACCATAAAAAAAACCTTTAAAACATATCCAATAACATAAATAAAAGTCATCAATGGTGACAAATAAGCCACACTTGACATTACGCAATTAAGCACGTGCTATCTTTTGGTGGCAAGTGTGGCACACCTAAGGGGGTGTTTGGCATTGAGGTTCAACCTGCTTTTCGAAAAATTTTAATTTTTTTTTTGCTAAAATTAAATGCGGTTTGTACTTTTTAGATCGTTTTGATGTGCTGATATTAAAAATGATTTTTAAAAAATAAAAAAACATTATTGGCATGCTTTTCGGCACGAAAAACTATTTAAAAAGCAACCGCTACCACACTCCCAAACACCCTCCTAGACCATCATTGGTGACTTTTTTTTTCATGTAATTAGATTAATCTAAGTAATATATCTTCAATAATAGTTGTGGTATCATAATCTAAGTTTTGGTGCACCTACAATATCTCTTTCTTTATTTTTTTTTTCTCCTCTCTTTTCATATATGCAATCCATCACAAAATGTTTTTAAAATATAATGATGTGAAATAACAACAAATTTATAATGTCATGTTGGTATATACAAATTATTCTATTTCATCAATTATTTTTTAAAAAAAAGTTTGTTATTTTTTAAATATTTTTTTAAAAAAAAAACATGATTCGGAATATCTTGCCGTTTAGTTTCGTCCCTTTCCTTTTCTTTCAGTCCTAATCTGTCCATGGGATGCTGTGATTCGACATCTCATGGTCGCAGACTCACCCCACTGTAAGTGCGAACACGTGAATTGTCCTAAGCAGTTGTGTCCGCTCCCTTCTTATCCTACGTATCTAAGGTAGTCGTAAATGTGTTCCAAGACAAAACACCAGCTAGCCACCTCTTGAAAAGTACAATCAAAACATGGTCTCAAAGTCAAATTTGAGTCTAAATAAGATTCCCCTCTCGCTTTCTTAAAAATAAATGAAGAAAATCCCTTGTCTAGATTCTTTTAGAAATCAATTCGTGATCCTTTGAGTTTTGGAAATTAGTTTTTCTAGCCCTTCAATCGCGGTACACGCAATACCTTGTGCTTTCAGCCACGTTAAACGGCGAAGAAATCAATTCATAATCCCTTCATCTTATTGGTGAAATAAAAAAACAAATTTTCCCTTCTTCAAAAAACAAAGAAAATAAAATAAAAAAATATTAAAGCCCCTTTCTAACCTAGCAAGATTCATCGTGAGCGCTGGTGTTAATGCGAGAATTCTTGAAAATAATAATAAAAAAAAAACATGAAATCAAAAAGGTCTAATATATCAATTCAGAACCTGAACAACATGGGATTTAAACAAGTTATGAATAAAAAAATTTGGATTAACCTGGTCAAAACATGATTATCAACTTGCTAATTATATAATTTTTTAATTTTTTTTTTATGAAAACAATAACATTTTAGTTTTATACAAATTATTTTTTGAATTTATCCGAGTTTAACCATCCTTCTACACCGTGACCGAGGCCTCGCTCCATGTCGGCTTTAAAACTATGGTATAGATAAAGGAACCACAAGTGAGCAATGGGCCAATTACTGAAAGTACTATAGGGTCTAGGGTCACCAAAACTGAAGAAGAGGAGCTAAAACGTCCAATCTACTAAAATTGAGGGACTACTATCGTATTTTACGATATTTTAACACTTGCTTTGATTGTGATACCTCAACAACTCTCCACACAACAGATTCTATACAAGTTATCGCTGGATAGCTTGTCTGCAAAATAATCGCCTACTGCTTGCCTTTTTCTAATCCTAGATACTGCTGTTTTCGTTGCTTCTTTCTGAGTTCCCGGGAGACAGGACATGGAGAAAGAGTGCATGGAAGAAGGGCTGGCAAATACTAAAAGGCCCCTGCTTCTTGGTGAAAGGAACTTCATCAACAGTGACAAACCAAAGGGCGGTTCTTCCTTTACTCCGGTTCTCTTCCTTAGCGCCATTGTTGCCTTATGCGGCAACTTCTGTTTCGGATTTGCTGTAAGTACCAATTCTAGTTCTTACGCACCAGCAAAGTAAGGATTTGAGTAGTTTCTTTCTTTCTACTCTAAAAAGAAAAGAACATCCCTTTACTTTGGTAAAAATCTGGGTAGATTGCAAGTGTTTTCTTTTCAAGAAATAGGTATGATTTCATACATTAGGTATATAGAAAACTAATTTCACGTCACTTGAATTATTTCCTATAGGTCTGACAATGGTAATTTCTTGTTTAACCTCTAATTAAGGTATGGATCGGTCATTTTTAATCACCCGCATAGTTTTTTGATAGTTTTTATTATTAACTTAAATTTTCAAAAGTATTTGAATATGAAACTCGAGAAAAGTTAATAGAAGTTGAATGAAAGCTTAATGACATGGCTAGGATGATTGTCTTACGATGAAATAAAGGGGCTAAATTGTAAAGTATAGGACTCTAGGGGGTGGGTTGAAAATCTGCAAACACAAAATGCAAATGGAAAGAAATATTTTCATAAATATGGGCAAAACGAGTTGTCGGCATCCCTGTGAAGTGATAAGAAGCCATATAAAAGAAGGTTTAGATTAAAAAAATATGTATAATATGTACAGCTTGCATAAATTTTTTATATTCAATAAATTTTATATGTTTTTATTTTTATTACAAATTGATCTTTAAAAAATAAATTTATTAAATAATCTGTATTGTGTATTATAATATTAAATATCTTAATATATATTTTATTAATCTTAACTATGCTAGCATGAGATACTCAATTCATATATTTAACTATAAATATTTTGTTATATTTCTGAAATTAAAAATATAAAAAATTAATTAATTAATTTTTTAAAGATAAATATACTTTTAAAAAACATTAAAAAGTAAAAGCTAACGCCCATTTTCTTGCAAGCTTTTAAATCATGTTAGTGAGTGCAGAAACTTTCCTTTTTAAAATATTCGCGCTTTGAAATCTGTTTTTTTGACGCTGTTACATTTTAAAGAGGGATTAAACTTCAAAAACAATTACCAACTTTTCCTGGTGAGAAGACAAACTCAAAAAACAATTCAAGAAGTATTCTTTCGGAATTCACGATCGAGTCCTCACTTTGTTTTCTCGATGCAATAGTAGCCCTTAGATTTTGAATGTTTTTCTTAATTAAATCAATAAAACCCGCCTCTCATTTTATATAAAGGAAAGTTCAATAACAGGGGCCTGTTAAAATTAAAGAACCCATGAATTTATTCTTTATATGTTGATTTGAGACTAACATGGACACTCCTGTAATTTTTCGGATCAGATTTCTTGTCTGTCTTAAAGCATAGTTATAAGATCCTGATCGGGTCGACTTAAACCAAGACCCAGGTCCAGACCAGGTGAGTTGATATGAGTTGACTTGTCATGCCAGAGGTTTTTGGCATGTTAAAAACCTTGAAAGGTGAAGATATCACTATAATCTAACATTGGATTAAGAAAATAAAAGAAGAGAACGAAATTATCCATTACATTGAGCCATTGACTTTCATTGAAATTGCTTGTCAGGCTGGTTACACATCAACTGCAGAATTTGAAATGATGGAAGATTTAGGCATGTCTATTGCTGCGGTTAGTTTTATTTTTATTTATTTGTTTGTTTTTATTTACAATTGGCATTCTATGGCAACCTCAAATGTATCTTTAATCTCTCTCTCTCTTTTTTCACCTGGCTTGTTCTGTTTCCTTATATTTTGCAGTACTCGTTTTTTGGTTCAATAATGACGATAGGAGCTGCGATAGGTGCTATTTTAAGTGGGAAGATGGCGGATTTCGTTGGCCGAAAACGAGTACTTCTCCGAATACTAACCTTCTTAAGTATCTGTCTAGGAAGAATGTTGTTAAAGCTTCATGATTATTAGCTAATCTTCAACTCTTCCATTTAATTGCTGTTTATCATTTCAACCAGACAATGTGGTTATCCCAGATATTTTGCATCATGGGATGGCTTGGAATAGCATTTGCTAAGGTATTTCCCCCCTCCTTCCACCTCTTATTGTGTTTCATGTTGCTGTGCAAAGTGTTTCGATAGAAATAATGCTCGTCAGCACGTCAAAACCTTCCAAAAACACTTGAAAAAACATCATTTTGATGTCTTTCGACCAAAAAAACACTTCAAGAAGCATAAGCTACCGCAGAAACAAACACCCACTTACAATCTTAATTTTAGTCAAATGAGCTTTACTAACAGTTTTATTTATGCAGTTGCTTTATACTTTGTATCATTACTGTGGATCACTAACAATATTTATTGAATCATTGTTTGAAGAATGTTTGGGGGGTCAATATTGGAAGAGCATCAATTGGATTTGCAGTTGGACTTATTGCTTATGTGGTAATTGTACTTAAATTTGCATTACATATTTTCAAGTTGATTAACATTTCTATGTAACTCGTAATTAACTACATGAATATTGTTCATTACAGGTACCTGTATATATTGCAGAAATAACACCTAAAAATATTAGAGGTCGATTTGTAGTGACTCTTCAGGTAAAGTTAATTAAAAACGTGTTTGGTATTGTGGTGCATGGTTAAAAAATGTTTTTCAATTAATATCGTGTTAAACTAATGTTTTTTTATATTTTTTTTTATTCTTGATATTAAAACCATCCAAAAAAACCTACGAAAACATTAATTTGATGTTTTTTCAATCGAAGAACAATTTGACATGCAGGCAATCCCTAAATCGGTCATCAAAGTCTTCTTTCATTTCCTTCTTTTTCAATGACTTTACTTTTCATGTTTGCAGTTGATGAACTGTTCTGGCCTATTAGTAGTTTTTTTCCTTGGAAACTTTTTTTCATGGCGCACCGTATCTCTATTAGGTAATGTTTCACAATTTGATTTAATTAATTATTTCATTATCGAAGGAGTTTTATTTCCAAAATGATTAAGCATTTTATCATTGTTAATATACTTGTGCCTAAATCTTGTTGAATCCCAGCTATAATTCCATGTTTAATGCAAGTTGTCGGTTTAGTCTTCGTACCAGAGTCTCCAAGATGGCTAGTGAGTTCCTTTTGTGATCACACACACACACACACACACACACACATCCCCATTTTGAGAAAATAAAGGTAATCTAAGTGTTTGCTGCTATAGGCATCAATTGGCAAGGAAATAGAGTTTGAAGATGCTTTGCGACGGCTTAGAGGAGTGGACGCCGGTGTTTCTCAAGAAGCTATTGAAATCAAAGTAATATTTCTTGTCTTAAAAATCTAGATTGTATTAAAGTATCTTTTGTTGTTTTTTTTGTTTTGATCCTTGGCTTTTAGCCCCATGTTTTCTTCCTACCTTTGTTTTTCTCCTTCACTTTTCTTATTACTCTTTCAAAAAAGAAAATAACTGCTGTTAACCAAACCAAATTCCATAAAATCAATAATAAAAAAAATTCACAAAACTCTTAAAATTCAAATCCATCTAAACATAAAGTGATTTTCTGGAAATATCCTTCATGATTTTGAGGCTTGTTTTAGTAATTTGAGCGGGTTAACAATTGTTGTTAACCATTGTTAAGGGAAAGATAGTGATGTATAATAGAGGGATGAAATTGAAAACATTATTTTGTTTTAGGCAACAACTATAGCATCGATATTCCCATACAGCATACAAAATTAATCAATTTAAATGACAAGGATCATTTTAAATGTTAAATGTCACATGATTGGTTAGTAAGAAATATTAGTATCCCAACATTACTCCTGTCGTATTTCTCAAGGAGCTGACATGTGATTCCAATATCTGTTGTAGGATGCTACAGATAATTTCCAGCGCAGTGAAGCTGGATTTCAAGGCTTGTTTCAAAAGAAATATGCTTATCCAGTTATGGTAAGTTTAAGATAAGTTTGTCCTCCTCCTCCTCCTCTTCTCAATTGAGACCTATTGGGATTAGATTGCTAGCATAGTTGAGTTTTTCTTCAGGATCTTCTGTTTTTTTGGTGTGTTTCACTTGAAAAAACATTAAGTTAAGATTTTTTTTAGTGTTTTTCAATAGTTTTGATGTGTTGATATAAATATATATAAAAAAATTATTTTAATGTATATTTTAGTATTTTAAGGATGTTTGAGAGTGGGGTAGAGATTGCTTTTCAAAGTGTTTTTTACTTGGAAATGCATCAAAATAATGTTTTTTTTTAAATCTATTTTTTATATCAACACATCAAAATGATCTAAAAAACATAAAAAAAAAATTAAATTTTGATGAAAAACATGTTCAACCTGAATTTTAAATGGTCACCGCATCACAATACCAAACACACCTACTTTCCTCGTAAAGTAGGAATTGATGTTAAATCAACTATTTCCTACTTAGATTTTTCTAATATAGCTAGTTAATCATTATATTGTAACAATATAAATGGCATTCTTGAGATAAGAAATTAAAACAACAAGAAGATTGTATTTGCAGCTTTATTTTCTGCTCTTATTATTTTTTCTTATTCTCGAGTCTTTAAATTTAACATGGGAACATCAATACAAGTTGAGTTACAAATTAATTCCTCTTTCTTTCAATCAAATATCATCTCATTTCATTATGCTGACTGATAAAAACAATTTCCTTTCCTAATTATTTCAACTAAAATAGATTGGAGTAGGGTTAATGTTACTTCAACAATTGGGAGGGAACAGTGTGTTTGCAGCTTATCTTAGCACAGTGTTTGCTAAAGCTAGTAAGTCTCTCTCTTAAAATATATGAACATCTGATCATTGATTATTAACTTACAAGGAATTAATGCAAAGAGAAATCCCAGAATAATAGTTTTTATTTGTCTGGCATAGATGTCTCAACTACCATTGGACCTACAGCAATAGCCTTCTTACAGGTATACACACACATGAACACCGTATTCCTCTTGCTTCTTTGCAATCACGAATGGAGAGTTCGTTTTTTTTTTTTTTTTTATATATATATATATATATTTTATTTAGTGCAAATAATATTGTTCATAGATGCCAGCAGCTGTTTTAGGTGTGTTCTTGATGGATGCATTTGGAAGACGAGCTCTTCTTATGGTTAGAACTGCCACGATGGATTCATTTTGACTTGTGATTCTGTACTCGAGCACCAACACTGTATTAAAATCTACTTGGCTCAGGTTTCTTCTGTTGCAGCATGCCTGTGCCTGTCCATCATGGGGTTATCGTTCTACTTGCAGGTTCAAATAAATTTAAATATATTTCTTTACATGTATCTGCTGTTTTTGAGTTGCATTCTGGAAATAATAATGGTTTCCTTTTCTTCTTTTTTTTTGTTAAACAGGAACACCAGTATGCCAAGGAGTTCACTCCCTTGATGGTGTTTCTCGGAGTACTGGTATTATTCTATCTATTAATTAACAATATCTCCAGAAACAAACTAAATAAATATCTCATATAAAAAATAAACAATCAATATAAATATATGAAGTTAAGAGTGAATTAATCGTTAATTACAATGTTTAAATCTAAAAAACGAACTTGTTAGCACTTAGTTTTTCGCCAAATTCCTTGAGAATTGCACCCCATAAAGTTAATGTGCTTATTGATAAATTCTGCAATCAGGGATTTTCTTATGCCTTTGCAATAGGCATGTCAGGAATACCATGGGTTATAATGTCAGAGGTATGTGTAATTCTCTTAAGCTTGTTCTTCTAATTAGAACGGTTTGTTCTTGTGGTATCAATTATTTTTTAAAGTGTTTTTAATATCAAAATTTGAAGCAACGAAAAAATTAAAAAAAATTCAAGTTTTTTTTAAAATATTTTTGAAATGCTAAACGGGTTTATATATTTATATTAAGACAATCGAAGTGATGGGAAAATGAGTTGAATCATTGCTCAAAGGGTTCTTGTGAATATTGTAGATATTCCCAATAAACATCAAGGCCTCAGCTGGAAGCTTGGTGACTTTAGTCAATTGGTCCTCCTCATGGCTTGTGACATTTGCGTTTAATTTTATGCTGGAATGGAACTCAGCAGGTCGCTAATTCCCACTCGCTCTCTAATTTCTATACGTACCTGCATTTATACTTAGGTACTAAATATATAATTTAATTAATTAATATATTTGTGATTATTTCTGGCAGGAACATTTTTCTTCTTCGCTAGCATGTCTGCCATGGCATTTCTATTCACATGGATAATGGTGCCAGAGACTAAAGGACGTTCATTGGAGGAAATACAAGCATCATTAATAGCTTATGTCTACTAAATTGTAATGAATAGCTTGTGTACTGATTTTTTATGTCGAAAATATTATAAAATTTTCTCATTATCAACACTTTTTTTTTTAAATATAAATAACTAAACAATCATTTAACTAATCATCCCCATAACTAACTATAAATTATAAGTTTTTATTATAATCTATGTTGAAAAATTAGATTATAATAAATTTATGTTAGTCTAGTCCAAAGCCAAATTAATGGCCTCTCTTGTCAATTGAGATTTAGCAGCATTTATAGTACTTACTAGCTTTAGCATCAATTTTTAGAGTATTTTTAAAGTGTTTTTGAAAAAACTTAGATTATTATTGGCAGGAACATTTTTCATCTTCAGTGGAATGTGTGCTATAACTATTTTATTCACATGGTGGTTGGTGCCAGAGACAAAGGGACGCACACTGGAAGAAATACAATCAACATTAATCAGCTCATAGTAGTAATAGAGAAATTCAAAAGATGGTACAATGTTGAGCTGAGGACGTGAAATTTTTCATTAATTATTTTTTAAACCAGTTATATGTAATTGATTTATGAATATAAATAATGAAATCCTGAGCAAGTTGGGAAATTACTAAAACCTCTAAGCAATTATTTCCAGTTCAAAAAGAAATGCACAAATCCAGAGTTCCAGTCCAGTATGGAATGAACACATCTAATCAACCTGTAGAACAGAAACAAGCAGCCCAGCTATGAGAGTCCGTTTGGGTATGCGGCTGCGGTTGCGTTTTAAATAAAACGCAGCGCGCAGCCGTGCCGTTTGGTTAAGGAAAAAAGCATTTCACTGTTCATGGGTCCCACTTTAATTCTGCGTTTCTAACGCGAGAAATGAGAAGCAGCTAATTCATGCTTTTTCTCTACTGTTCATGTGCAATTGAACTGTTCAATGAACAGTGCAATTACATGAACAGTATTTCGTATATACTCTGTTGATATGAACAGTGCTGAAGAATTGCACTGTTCACTTAAGAATAGTGAACAGTGCAATTCTCTTGCATTGTTCACTGCCTGCGTTGGTGTTTTTTTATTTTTTTAAGTGTGTTAGTTTTTTAATATATATTTTTTTAAAAAAATAGTTTAGAGTTAATTTTATACCAGATAATATTTTATTTAAATTTATTACATGCTAAAAATATTATGAAAACTGTAATTTTTATTGAATGAATCTCGTACGTAATAGAATTATAAATGGTTTCATGGAATAATAAAAATTATATTTATATAAAGTATGATTTATTTAATGATATAATAGCAATAGTTAAATCCACAATATTTAAATTAAAAATCATAAGTACTAATATATATTTTTAAAATTATTTTATAACCTCAATTTTAAAAATATTATTAACCAAACACATTAAATTACTTTTTCTTCAACTTCAATTTCAACCACAGTTTTAACCAAACACCTATTTTTTCAAACCAAACTCAACTAAAAGCACTTTTTATAAAACAACTTTTTTTAAACCACAACCACAACAGCTACCACAATACCAAACGCACTCGATATCAATACTATCAGAACTTGAGCACGGCAAAATAATAATAATAATAATAATGGCGAGCAGCATATTCAAATATATTTGAAAGCAAGTCCACAAACTAGGAATCCTTGAAACTTCTAAGACACGATTGAACAACGAAACAACAAAAATCCACTTGACAGGGTCAAACTTCTACTTCTTCTCTTCCTTCTCGGCTTCTGCAGCCCTCTTCAACCTGACACCAACATGGCGTGCACTCGTGCGCTCCACGCGGAGCTTGTCATAAGCCCTGAATGACTTCATTTCCTCAGTGACCTTCACAAGCTCCACGGATGGCTTCTCCAGTACAATAGGCATAATCTGTCCTTGTACTTGGGTTGCAGTTGCCAGTTCCTCAGGAGCAGAATCACCAGCCTGCAAGGAATACATGTATAAAATGAAATTCCAAGTAGAAAACCAGACGATCATCATGTAATTCAGCCATAGCACGGAAAGTACCTTGAACTTGCGAGCACGTCTTGGGAAGACAACCAATTTGGCCTTGTATGTTTTCAGCCTCTGGACATTAGCTTGGAGACCCTCCAGAGATCGATTCCTGCGACGGTGATCAACTGCAATTCCAATTGTTGGAGCAAGTTTCTTTGGAATACCAGCAGCCTAGTGAAGAAAAAAGAAATGGTTTATTCACTATACAAAACTAACAAACATATCCACAGTTACCACGTAGAAACACAAATATCCAAACATTACATAGAAAGTGAAAACCATCCCCAAGACTCTTGCCAGACCTAAAGTAAATTTACATATCCATGCTCACAGAGAAATGTGCCATGAAAACTAGATACATATATACATATCCATCTCTATTAAATGTTGATACGAAACATTTCTAAGTCAAAATCTGAAACTGTTCAAAGTAAAAATACAACTCTATATCAGAGTAAATACACATACCCTAACCTAAAACTCTAAGCAGATGCACGCAATTAATAGCAGGGGAAAACAATTAGGCCCTTCGAAGACTAAAAGATAATGAAACATGAAAAAATAAACGAAGAACCAGGATAATAAAAAAAAACAACTAACCTTGAGTTCTTCAAGAGAAAAACCCCTACCAGCTCTCACTTTCATATTATACTTCAAAGTCTGGCCATGTACAATGGGTCGAAGAGGTCCGGCCGTAGGTCGAGGAAAGATCTTGACCGCCTTCTTCTGACGAGCTGAAAATGGTTACACATAAAATAGGCATAAATATTCTTAATATAACTATTTCCAGGAAAGGACCCTGGAAACAATGGGCCACGTGTGCAGTACATGTAAACAGACAGACCAGAGATGGGTAAATCTGATTAAAAGATAAACAGAAGCCACTCACCTATGCGTCTGCGGGTCTTTCGGGCAGGTTGGTTAAACCATGTCTTGACATAGTTTTGCCAGTGCTTCTTGAAGTGCCCATTGGGCACAACATTGTTATGCTTAACCATGTCTTACCTGAACCAGTACAAGTCACAGAGTGAGAGACACGACATGTGAAGCGAATCATGCTGACAACGTTAAGACAGCAAGGCTTAAACTAACAAAAGCTACAAGCACGCTATATCAAAACTAAATCATTTAGTCACTTAGATTAACCATTAACTGGCTTCCTATTGGACAAAACAAGATACAAATCGAAGCAGCAAGATGGAGAGCACAGAGACAATGATAGAGAAAAATGATAATAGATTGGAGGTGGGAGAAAACCCAAAACAGAAAATCACTTGATGACTCTTGTGCAAGCTAACCAGCAGGTAATAGCATTCCACAAGCTAAAAAAAAGAAGTAATGCTTAAAACTCGTCAGCAGATCCAACAATGTTCTTGGTAAAGCAAGCGGAGTACAAGAAAATGGTCACCCAAATTCTGGGTTACTTACAAAAAACAAACTGAAGGCAAAGGAGAGACTAGAGAGACACCTGTTGGAGAGAAAGGCGCAGCCGTTTATGAGAGGAAGGGGAAGAGAAAGAGGAAGGGTGTAGGGTTTTTTAGGGTTAAGCTTTTCGCCCTTCAAATGTGACAAAGCCCAATATAAGCCGGCCCAACACCACTAACCAGATCTCGCATTATTATGTTAATTTTAAATATGTTTAATATGATGCGGCATGGTTTTATTATAGTTTTGAAATTCAATTTAAGGATTGATTGAGGCAAGGCTGGATTCTGGTTAACTTGAATTAATGTAAAAATAAAAATTATTATTGTTATATTTTAAAAAAAATAAACTTGGAAGTTGCAAATACCTCGAGGTGAGTGAGGTTGTATACGTGAAGTTGCAAGCGAGTTATTGTGTTTTTTGTGTCACTAATGAAGAAGTTTGGTGCTCATCATTAATCGTGGTGTGTTCTTGAACAATAATATATGGTTTGAAGGCATGCAAATATGCACCAATTGGAGGTGCGTGACATCGCACAAACTTTTTAGAATTAAAAAAAAACATTGAAATATATGCTTGTGTAGATTACGTCAAACTCAAAAATACTATGGCCAACATGTCAAGCTTGAAGATTGTCAGGCTATGATGTCTAGTTGATCGAGGCAATCCTAAATAGCCAGAACTTTTAGCCGTTTGAACTTGTCCCAACCAATTATAATAACCCTGTCAAAAAACAAACTAAAAAAAGAATGATTAATTCAATCAATCTAATATTAATGAAAGAAATTTAAAATAAAAATATTCAATTAAAAAAATAAAAAAAATCTAAATACATCTGAGTTAATATATTAAACTCACAATCATGTTTACATTATCTACTATATTTTATAACTTTTTCTCTAAAATTATTATCTATTTAATCATAGGACAACTAGGTGCTTGTGATTTTATTTATATAAAAAAATTAATTTTTTTAAGGAAGAAAAAAAATAAGAGATGCACATCGGACTAAAAAAATAAAGACCAGGGTAATTTTTTTTCAAGATAAATAAAAAAAGGTTGTAATTTCTTAATAAAAAAGTAATTTCAATTGTATTCAATAAAAAAATTGTTTTTTAATCAATATATTTGAATTGATTAACGTATAAAATACAAAGAAAAAAAAAAAAAGCTAGGCGCGCGCTGTGCCCATCGAAAAGAGGTTTGGCCTGCATGCCAACCATCTTAATATTTTCTACCCTTTTATGTAAAAAAAAAACGATGCAGGCAGCGTTGAAAATTGGACTATTGGCTCAGAAATTCAATTTTTAACTATTTTTTATTTAAAATATTTTAAAAAACTTGATAAATCAATTTATGAACCCAAATAATTCTAAAATCGATCAAAAAAAATTCAATATTAATTTAAATTCCAAAAACTTCTTGAGTTTATTTATGTGATCTTAGACAATGGAAACATCAATAAACATCTTGATAAAACTATTTTTATTGAATAAAACTTATTTACAGCAAGATAAATATTAAATAAAACTATTTTTATTTTTTTATTTAAAATATTTGTTATGATCATTCATTTTTTTCCTAGCTATCCTCGTTTATTAGCTATAATAGCTAGCAAGACTCAACAAAAAGTGTAGCATCGTTGCACTTCTCAATTTTTTATGGCTGATGGAGAGAGAGATGGCTGGTAGCACTCCTAACCTAACTGGATAGAACACCCAACAATGACAGAAAGTGTAAAGGGCTTACAAGTCTGAAACTTTAATACATGGTTAAAACGATTAAAATTAGAAAGTTCAGGGCTCTAATGCACTTTTATCCCTTCATAATCCCCAACAAGATGTCAAGAACAACAGAAGACAAGGCAGTCAACATCGAGAGGGTCCCTTGCCAGCAGTCTACCTGTCGTGCTGCCTTGGTGTTCATCATCAAGTCCTACTATACAAAAACTCTCTTTCCATGCTTGAACTTGAACAGTTGAACTCATCTTTGCTTCACGGTCCCTTAATTGTTTTGGCTCAATTATATCTTGGTCTTTCAAGAAATTCAAGATAAGAGTAGGATAAGCATGGAAGGAGAAATATCAAGCCCTTTACTTCTCGAAGAAAGGACTCAAATACATGGTGGTGGCAGTGGAGGGGAAGAGCAGAGAGGAGGTTCTTCAGCAACAACTATGGTGGTGTTAAGTACCCTCGTAGCTGTGTCAGGTTCATATGTTTTCGGATCAGCTGTAAGTTCTTTCACCATTACCCTTTCTATCATTGTAAGTAAATGTGTGGTCAATGAAAGATTTCCTATTTTGATACACGATGAAAATGTTGGGATTAAATTTTGTCTCGTGCTGAATATTGGGCCAAAGTGCCATTAATTGACACCAATTTTTATTTCTTGTAAATGATGAACTAGTTAGATTAAGTTTGCATGGTTTTAGAGGTAAATAATTCTCAAGGCTTAACCAATGGATGGATCCATCAGTCATGTATTTGCAAATAAAAGATCATGAGTCGTAGCCCTGATACTGATTTGCTGTTAATTAATGCTGTAAAGCAGTGGCATGACAATTGCATTATTCTGAGAAGCTATCTTTTTTTTTTCCCTCCATTAAAATGCATTTATGAGCAAAAAAACATGAAGTTTGAAAGTAACTAGTAAGATACATTTGGAAAAGAATTGCCCTAATTTTTATTGATGAAAGATAAGGTAGTGGATTACAATTACAGCAGGTGCATTTAATCTGAGGATCTTCAAATCTCAACTTGGAATTTGAACGATATTGGTACGAACTTTTGATGAATACGTTTACATTTGCCTGATGAGGTGTGGAGGTTTTCTATTCTATTGGTTTCTTTTCTGGGGTGCATAGCAGTCTTTGGCAGTGTGATAATATGAACTTGTTAGGCCTATTGTGCACAATGATATCTCTCCTCCAAAAGAATAGCTATCTATTTCAGCTGATTTGTGGACTAAACTGCATAAATTTTATGTACAGATAGGATATTCATCACCTACTCAATCTGGAATCATGGAAGACCTGGGTCTCTCTGTAGCAGAGGTAAGCAATTATAATACAAGGTTAAGTAAAATCTTTTCAGTTGTTCAATAAGTACTGCATCATTCTGTCCTTTTGCATAAAATGCCTTGTATTGCTTCTTTTCTGTATATAGGAGCATGGATCTCTGATATGCAGTCTTGTTTTAACACATAATTGGTTTTAGTCGATGAAAATAATCTTGATTTCATTGTTATCAACACTTTCCTAACAGAATGACCTTTAGTAATGAAGGGAATTGTAACGTGATAATATAAAACCATCATGGAGCTCACCTAATAGCTTAAGTTTTTAGATCGAGATGGTTCTTTGACGGGAATAACAATATATCTTTCATGATTAGTAATGAAAGGCAATAGTTGCAGGTATTGAACTTCATCATTCACCAAGAAACTTGATGTCATCAGCCAAATTGCATGTGTCTAAGCAGATTAAAAATTATATGCCATTAATTGAATCTCGTGTGTAATTTATTGTATCTTAATTTTCTTTTGATTTCCTCAAATGTTTGCTTTCTTTCTCATTTTTTTATGCAGTTCTCACTTTTTGGTTCAATATTGACCATTGGGGCAATGATAGGAGCAATAATGAGTGGGAGATTAGCAGATTATATTGGTCGAAGAGGTGTAAGTAGTACCGTGGAATTATAACTGGATGTACCACATTACTATTAAATTCTACATCAAGCCACTTCTCAACTCTTGATTTTTCCTTACTTTGGCTTTGACAAACCAGACAATGGGCTTTTCAGAAATAATCTGCATTATAGGGTGGATGCTAATAACATTCTCCAAGGTTCTCTTCTCATGTCCTCCTACATCCTGCAGTTTCATTACAATGCTTATGCTCTGTACAGTTTCTAAGGAGAATATGAATGCTTCAATATCAGCTCTATGTTTATTTTATTCAATCAATATGTTGAACTTTTCAATGTGTGTTGAAAGGCTTCTTGGTGGCTTGATGTTGGAAGACTGCTTGTGGGATATGGGATGGGCCTTCTTTCTTATGTGGTAATTCTCTTTCAGCATTTGATTCACATTTGATTACTCGTTCATGGATCAGGACTAAGTCATTTGTGTTTTC
The DNA here is from genome assembly GCA_033617975.1 of Populus alba x Populus glandulosa. NCBI lineage: Eukaryota > Viridiplantae > Streptophyta > Magnoliopsida > Malpighiales > Salicaceae > Populus > Populus alba x Populus glandulosa. Next base: position 1,758,279 of record CM066155.1, on the reverse strand, counting down.
ATTAACAAAAAGATTCCCATATACATAGCTGAAATTACTCCTAAGAATCTTCGAGGAGGTTTTACGACAGTTCATCAGGTATGGCATTATGAAGTCCACTTAGTGTATACTGTTTGGCTCTAGACAAAGAATATCATTTTCTGACGCCCTACTCACCACTGATTCTGCAGTTGATGATATGCTGCGGGGTGTCAATTACATATCTTATTGGAGCTTTCGTGTCCTGGCGAATCTTAGCTCTAATTGGTAAATTTTCTGTCTGCTTAATTTGGTGATCCTACAAAGTAATGCGAAGGTAGTTCCATGACTGCTGGCTTGTCTTTGGTTTCAATCCAGGAACTATTCCATGTATTGTTCAGATTGTTGGTCTATTCTTCATTCCAGAATCTCCTAGATGGTTGGTAAGCAATACTCCAAAATTGTAAACAACTTTGTATGGCCATGAAGGGATTGTAATTTTGTCATTGCTGCTCAAGAAACTTCTGAGTATTTTGTGCCATGTAAATTGCTAAAATTTCTTGTTAGTGCATGTAAGAAAAGCTAGCATCCGTTTAACATGAGATATTTGAGAGTATATGGCAAATGACCGTTGCAGGAAAAGATTGGGCGAGGTAGAGAATGTGAAGTGGCTCTACAGTGCCTTAGAGGGCACAATGCTGATATTTCTGATGAAGCAGCTGAGATTAGAGTAAGCTTTTTACTTGATATGTTCAACATAAAATTGAAGTCTTGCACTTTGCTTCACGTCTGTGTTTTTTGTTCATTTGCTTTGACATAAGAATAGAGATGGGTTTTAATGGTTACAGGATTACACAGAAACCATTCTGCAGCTTTCGGAAGCTAGTATATTTGAATTATTCCAGTGGAAATATGCTCATTCACTCATTGTGAGCTTTCTGTGATACATCTTAACCACAAAATTTTCCCTTTTTGTCCCTGTGAATTTGGAGAAACATTCAATAGGAATAAAATTTAGGAGTAAATTAAATTTGTTTAGGTTGGAGTTGGCCTGATGGTACTGCAACAATTTGGAGGGGTCAATGGCATTGCATTTTATGCAAGTTCCATATTTATATCAGCAGGTAGATGAAGGATCTTTCATTAATTAAGTATACAATATTTATTCAAACAGGAGAAGTGATCATTTGAATCTCTGATTGTATGACAGGGTTCTCTGGCAGTATTGGGATGATTGCAATGGTTGTTGTTCAGGTTACAACTCTCAATGTTGTTAAGCATTGGACTCTCCTTAATTCTTGTTAAGAGATAAAGTGTGACAAATATTAGAATTTGTTTTCTGCAGATTCCAATGACAGCACTTGGAGTAGTTCTGATGGATATATCTGGACGACGTCCTCTTTTGATGGTATGAAGGCATAGAAATTATTCTAAGTCTGTGATGTCATTTGAGTGTAAACCAATCCTGAAGTCTACCAATTTTTATAGGTCTCTGCAGCAGGAACATGCTTGGGTTGCTTTCTTGCAGCATTATCATTTTTATTGCAGGTTCTTTTGGAATAAAATCATTTCTCTTGGAAATATTTCCCCCATTTTTATGTAAATTTGCTGAGAGCACATAGCTTGCTATTTGCAGTACCTTAATAAATCGGTGGCTGTCTCTCCATTTCTTGCACTTTTTGGTGTGCTGGTAATGCTAAATAACTATAAAGGCAAATTCTCCTTTCTTTTTGATATACATGTTATGCTTACAGATCATTCAATCAGATTTATACAGGATCATTCTCACTAGGTATGGGAGGGATTCCATGGGTTATTATGTCTGAGGTAAGTGGACTACATTAGGCTCAAATATCCATAGTGCTCGAAAAAAATTTATTATCTTCGATAAACTTTTGAAATATGAATAAATGATGAATAGCTTGACCATAAGAATGATTTCAATTTCAGGTCTTTCCTATAAACATGAAGGGTTCAGCTGGAAGCCTAGTGACACTAGTTAGCTGGTTAGGTTCTTGGATTATATCCTATGCTTTCAACTTCTTGATGGATTGGAGTTCAGCAGGTAATGTTCTCTCTTGCTCTCTATTTCTCTGTTTTATGTAGACACAATCTAAGCTACCGTGTAATATTCTTTGACTTCAGGAACGTTCTTCATATTCTCTTGCATATGTGGCCTGACCGTCCTGTTTGTGGCAAAGCTGGTACCAGAGACCAAGGGGCGAACACTAGAAGAAATACAAGCATCAATGAATCCATTTTCAGCGAAGAGATAAATCCTATCATTTCAACATAAGACACATTACAAAATAACATGGAAGTGGCTTGGTTCTGCATGTAAGACTAAACATGCTATCAAGAATTTTGATTCAAGTTCTTTTCTTTCTAAGAGGTGGAATGGAATAACCCGGTTGAAGTGTAGTGATTCTACATCTGTAATGCTTATATGTCCCATATAGGTCTCATTCTTCTACCATTTCTGGAGTCGATGGCTATTCATAGATGTTACTTTGATACCAAAAAAGTGTTCAGCCTGATGCTTTATTTTTGTTCTAGTTGATCCTGATTCGACATTAGAAGTCATTTGTAAGAGCAACTGATTATTGTAAGATCGAATATGGGGTACTGAAGTTGTTAGGGTACTGATGTTGTGATAGAAAATAAGCTCAATCTCTAAAATCACACTATCTATTTTGAATCATAAAGCTGTTCGTTGTCTGGGCTTATACGTAGAGAGCTGGGTTGATACTTCTTATTTCTTTTTCCTTTTTTTCGAAAGTTCAGGATATCTGAGATCCAATGTTCATGTCCAGACAAGTATCCATACAAGAATTGAATTGTACATTTATGGAAAAATAAAGTTTCTGTTTTGCATCTTATCATTGGTTTGAAATCCGAGATATAACAAAGGAATAAATCCACTCACAGCTTCAGCCAAGACTTAAAAGGTTTGTGACAGTATCTAATTGAAACCCTTTTGTGAGATCAAAGGAAGGCATGCTTTTATCTTGTTCAAGTTTCCATAAGACACATTACAAAATAACATGAGGAATGCTTTGTTGGATTGTGTCCAAATTCCAAACTCTCTACCAGCTTGGCAAGAAAGCAAAGGTGGGATTATTAACAGCAGCAGGGATGGGTGTTGCTGATGCGAACATGGTTAGAGTACATGGAATGGGTGGTATAGGTAAGAACACGTTGGTGAAAGAGGTCGCGATAGAAGCCATGAAGAACAAATTATTTGACAAGATGGTTATTGCAACTGTAACCCAGAACCAGGACATCATGAAAGCTCAAGGGCAAATTGCAGACCAGCTTGGCCTAACATTCAACGAGGAAAGTGAATGGGGAATAACAAGTCGATTGCGTTGTTAATTTTAGAAAATCAATCGCCGTCAAGCTCCCTTACTCGAGGAAAACTCGTCTTAAGTTCTTTGTCAGAAATTGAACTCTTTCATCCTCTAGAACAACCTTTAATATGAATATTATTCTTTGTCCTATTTGATATTAATTTCAACCTTCTACATAATTATAGCAACTTGTTCTAGTTTTTTTCTGGTTAGTATAATCACAACATGTTAACTAACTTCATGTTGTCCCTTAGATTTCAACTATACTTCATGTCCTTGTTTTCAGCATGTGTAATGATTTAGGACTTGTTCCTCTAGTTTTTCAGGAGTCGCTGATCCTTGTTTGTCGAATCAAATTTTGACACTACTAAATCTTCGATGTTTTTTGGCCTCAATTTGTTCTGATCTTTCAACAGGAAGAATTTCCAATTACTCGTGTAGTTTCTCAATTGCTTCTTCTCATGATATTGGAACATCCACTATTTTCTGTTCTTCCCATTCTAATTCCTTCAAAGACGACGATGATTGTTGTTCTTATGCTTCTTTAGAAGAAAACTTTATAGCTCGAGCAATTGATTATTAGAATTATAGGTTTATCAACAAAAACACAATCATCTAGGATATTATATCCCAATCTTCAGAACCATGAGTTAAATCTTTAATGCTTTGTAAACACCATCTTTTATATAATGACAATGCCTATACGGGTTTGTAAAAATACATCTAGAATTTCATTCACAACAAGTTTTTATGCAAGCTCTTATTCTCACACACACACACATTTTTTTTTTCCAGATATATTAGTATATATCGTGCCTACGCAATGCCTGTTCAAGTGCAATTCTATTGTGCTGTTTGTTCAAGTTATATATAAAACCATAAGATTTCTAATTCAAGTGCATACGTTATTTTGAAAAATTAAAACTGATAGGGCTGGCTTCAAACTCGACATAATCAAGAATTTATTAAATCATTTATGTATGTGAGTACAGTACATGATCCGAAATAAAATATAAAAATACTTTAAAATCAGAATTTATTATTTAAATAAAAAAATAAAACACTATCTAGAATCGAATTGATAAACTTGGTGGCAATAAATCAACTAAAAGGAAATTGGAATAAATAATAAGAAACTATAATCCATGTGCGGTCTATAATTGATTTTTTGTATAAAAATGTTATAGTTTAGTTAAAGTTTTTGAAAATAACCTAGGTTGAAAAAATATTTGAAAAATAGCATAATTTAAATACAATCATGTTTATTTTTTATTAGTATATATAATTTTTGATTAATTTTATTAAACATACATAAATTTTCCTGTTCATATATTATATTTTTTATAAATTTTCCTGTCCATAAATTATTTTTTTTGGATGGTTAATAAACTGAAAATAATATTTGTATTTTTCTGCTTTGCAACGTATCACGAGGAATCAAACTAGTAGTTGTTTAATAATTAAACTTTAATTTCTTTGTTAGTTGCAAGGTCAATAATTAATGTTAATGGTCAAAAGTTTCGCTTGATGCAGCTGTGGATGGCACAAGTCTGAACATGAAATTTTTATTTCTTTATGCTCATGAATTTTTTTAATCGAAAGTATAAGAAGCCGCCTCTCATGACCACAAACAAACTACTACTATTGAGTATTGACATTGGAGTCGACACCGCCATCGCCAAGTCTACCCCGCCATCACCAAGTCTACCCTTTCAGCTTCTTTCCCATTCATTACCACCTAATCTTTTTTAACTGATAACTACTTTCATTCTGTCCATCTTCCAGTGGCTGTCTGTCCTCTGCACTCTTATCTTCATGAATCATCTGTCAAACATCCCTGCTGCTTTGCCCTTGTAGTTTGAGGTATGTACTACGCTTTCACTTGCCCCTTCATGCTGTATAAGTTGCTGTTCTCTTATGGTTTTCTTTGTATCCGATCGTGATAGGAAAAGGGAAAATTTTTGCTTGTTTACTTTCATCTTGACTTTTGTAGAACTTGAAATTATTCTCTCTTGCTCTTTTTTCTTTGTAACCAGTCTTGAAGAAAGGGGGGAGAAACAAAGATCACTGCTTGTTGCATTTTTCTTGAATTTTTGGACTCTGGATTTTGTTAGCATTCGTTTGCTTGTGAACTCCACAAGGAAAAAACAAAAAAACAAAGAGGAGATTAAAAAAGAGAGAGACATCCGAGAGAAAACAAGATGGCTGTGGATATCATTCTTTCTGCTGTATTACCATTTGTTGAGCTTGCAATTGGTTCCATTACAACAAACATTTGTAATGCATTTTATTGCAAGAGCAACCTCCGACATCTGAAGGAGGAAGTTGATAAGTTGAAAAATGCGCGAGAAAGGATGCAACACTTGGTTGACGAGGATAGAAGAAAAGGGAAGGTGATCGAAGAGGATGTTGCGAAGTGGCTACTTGAGGTGGACGGGATCACTGAAAAGGTGGAAAGGGAACTTGCTCAAGATGAGGGCGGAGTAAAGAAGAAATGCTTCATGGGATTGTGTCCAAATTTTAAAACAAGGTACCAGCTTGGAAAGAAAGCAGAGGAGAAATTAGCGACAGTTAAAGCTAAACTAGAGGAACAACGAAGGTTTGTTTCGATTTCCTACCAAGTTGCACCGTCAGGGGTGGAGGTCATGTCTGGAAAAGGCTATCAGGCCATGCAATCAAGAATACCAGTGTTTAATGAAATCATGAATGCCTTAAAAACTGCTGATGTGAACATAGTTGGGGTGTATGGAATGGGTGGTGTGGGAAAGACCACACTGGTGAAAGAGGTCTCCAAACAAGCCATAGAGGATAAATTATTTGACAAGATGGTTATTGCCAGTGTAACTCGAAACCCAGACATCATGAAAATTCAAGGGCAAATTGCAGACCAGCTTGGCCTAACATTCAACGAGGAAAGTGAATGGGGAAGAGCAGGTCGATTGCGTGAGAGGTTGAAGCAAGAGAAGAAGATTCTTGTTGTCCTAGATGATCTATGGAAGAGACTTGATTTAGAAGCAATTGGGATTTCATTTAAGGATGAACAAAATGAATGCAAAATGCTGCTGACATCGAGAGAATTTGATGTTTTATCAAGTGAAATGGAAGTTGAGAAAAACTTCTCAATTAGTGGTTTAAAGGAAGATGAAGCGTGGGAGTTGTTCAAGAAAACGGCAGGGGGAAATGTTGAAAGTCCAGATGTCCAATTCATAGCATTGAAGATCGCAACAAAGTGTGCAGGTTTGCCCCTGGCCATTGTAACCGTTGCAAAGGCTTTAAAGGATAAGAGGCTGCCCGAGTGGAAGAATGCATTGCGAGAGCTGAAAAGACCGTCCCCTAGGAATTTCACAGGATTGCAGGCAGAAGTGTATAGCGCTATAGAACTAAGCTACAAGCATCTTGGAAGTGAAGAGCTGAAGGCGATTTTTCTTCTTTCCAGTCGAATGGGCGACAACGCCTCCATTCAAGACTTGTTGAAATACAGCATGGGCTCAGGTTTGTTTTCTGATGTTGCAACCATAGAAGAAGTCCGAGATAAAGTGAATTCTTTGCTTCATAAACTCAAAACCTCCAGTTTGTTACTCGATGGTGATACTAGTAAGCAGTTTTCTGTTCATGATGTTGTTCGTGATGTTGCCATATCAATTGCTTTTAGAGATCACAATGTATTTTTTAGGAGTGATGAGGTTGAATTGAAATGGCAGTATAAGGATTCATTGGAGAGTCATGCAGAGATTTGGTTACATGGTAATAGCTTTGGGCTTCCTGAAGATTTGCAATATCCACTGCTCAAAGTTTTGAATATGAATAGTGAAGATTCTTCTTTGGAAGTACCTGAAAACATTTTTAGGGGAATGCAAAAACTCAAAGTCTTAGGCCTGAGCAATCTATCTTTTCCAGCCCCGCATTCATCTCTTCATTTCCTAAAGAACCTGCGTTCATTGTGCCTTCATCAATCTTCCCTTGGAGAGATAGCTATTATTGGGGAGCTAAAAAAATTAGAAATCCTTAGTTTTGTTAAATCTAATATTAAGCATCTGCCAAAAGAAATAGGGCAATTGACCAAGTTAAAGTTGTTAGATTTAAGTGATTGTTCTGAACTTGAAGTGATTTCACCAAATGTTATTTCAAATTTATCACTTTTAGAAGAATTGTTTGTAGGCAACAGCTTTCATCATTGGGATATTGAAGGACACAATAATGCTAGTCTTATCGAGCTAGAACACTTGTCTCACTTGACTAATTTAGACGTACATATGCTAGATTCCCATGTTATGTCCATAGACTTGTTTTCTAGAAAATTAGAAAGATTTAGAATATTCATAGGAGATGTTTGGGATTGGGATGGTGCCTATGAAACCTTAAGAACATTGAAGTTGAAGCTCAATGAAAGCACTGATCATTTGAAGCATGGAGTTCTGATGCTGCTAAAGAGAACTGAAGATTTGTATTTACTTGAAATGAAGGGTATTAAGAATGTCATTTGTGAACTGGATAGTGAAGGTTTTCCTCAGCTGAAGTACCTCCATCTGCACAATAGTCCAGACATTCAATATATCATTGATACAATGAAAGGGGTTCCTGCGAACATCCTTCCATTTCCCATGCTGGAGTCTTTGTTTCTATACAATTTGGTATCTTTAGAGAAGATTTATCATGGCACACTCAAGACACCATCTTTCGGCAAACTACAAATGCTAGAAGTGAAACATTGTGATAAATTGAAGAACCTCTTCTCATTCTCCATTGCACGGGGTCTTTTACTACTTCAAAGCATCAAAATTACCTGCTGCCGGAACCTGGAAGAGATTGTTGTTGAAGAAAGTGAAGAACTTGACAACAAGAATGAAGAAATCAATTCGATGGAGCTCACTCAAGTACGCTCCTTGTCCTTAAAATATTTACCAAATCTCAGAAACTTCTGTTCGAAAGAGAAGGCATCATGTTTATATCAAACACAATCAAAGTCAAGAACAACTGGCATGGATTTTGGAGAAATAATTTTGGAGGATGAGCCACATGCTCCAATGCAACTTTTTGATGAAAAGGTACTTGCATGTATGTTTATCTTACATAATTACCCCCCCCCCCAAAAAAAAAAAAAAAAAAAAAACTGATGCTCATTTTACTTTGTTTCTCGAATAATCATTTCATTTCCTTAAATTAAGGAATAGATTTCTTAATGAATTGAAAAATGTGCATGCAGTTTGTGTTTCCGAACTTGGAGGATTTGAAATTGCATTCTATCAACATCGAAAGGCTATGGCATGGCCAACTTCCAGCAATTGCAGTTTCCATTCAAAATTTACAAAGACTGGTTGTGAAAAAATGTGGCAGTTTGAAATATATATTTTCCTCCTCTATGGTTAAAAGTCTTGTACAACTCAAGCATCTTGCAATACATGATTGCATGTCAGTGGAAGAGATAATAGTAACAGAAGAATTAGATGAAGAAGAAAGGACGAGTAAGATGGTATTCCTGAAACTAGAACACATTGAACTCTCGAGTCTTCCGAAACTGAAACACTTTTGTTTTGGTTCTCATATTGAATGTCCATTGCTGAAAAGATTGGTGATAGACTGGTGCCATGACTTTCAGACATTCGTTTCCGAGTTTAGCAGCACAAACCTGACAACTAGAAATGGTGCCCGGGAAGTGAACCTGGAGGAGAACTTCTACAATGCCATGCAACCTCTCTTTGATGAAAAGGTGACAATTGTTTTAGTGAATTTCACTATTATTCAACTCTTCATATGGTGAACAACGCTAGAAGGCAATTTCTTTGTATTTTTTGTTTATCTTACAAGCTATGATCTTTTGTACCAGTTTTTATTTCTTGCTTTCCCCATTTTGGTTCAATTTTGGTTAAAAACATAAATAGATACTAGTATTTGTTATTTAGTAAGAAAATTCTTTCCTTGTTAATATAATACGATTTTGATTTACTTATGACAAAGTGGAATGTCTATTGCAGGTTGTATTCCCTTGCTTAGCTGAAATCCAAATCTCACACATAGATAAGATATGGCACAATCAACTTGCTGCCGGTTCTTTTTGTGAGCTGAGATCAATGAGTATTTCAGATTGTGATAAGCTGGTGAATATTTTTCCATCAAGCTTGCTAACAAGATTCCAAAGACTAGAGATGCTAGAAATTAGTCATTGTCATTCCTTAGAAACTATATTTGAGCTTCAAGGACTAGGCGGTGAAGAAATCCAAGCATCCAATGCCTTCCAGTTACAAGACCTGAACTTGTATAATCTACCCAGATTGAAGCATATATGGAATAAGGATCCGCAAGGAAGACTCATTTTCCAGAATCTGCATTCTGTAAGGGTAGGAAAATGTAGTGCTCTGAAGAATCTCTTTCCAGTCTCCATAGCTAGAGACCTTCCACAACTTGAAAAGCTTGAGATAAAGGAGTGTGGGGTGGAGGAAATTGTTGCAAATGCAGAAGGTGATGAAACAGCCCCTCGTTTTGATTTTCCTCATCTAACCTCATTGACACTTGAAAAAATACCAGAATTTAGGAACTTTTATCCAGGGAAACATTCTTGGGAATGTCCTATCTTAAAAAGTTTGGAGGTGTCGGGCTGTGGCAATGTGAAGTTATTTGGATCAGAATCTCATACATCCCAAGAAATTCAAAGGGGAGGCCAACATGACCAAATTCAGTAACTGGAGCAGTTACTTGATGACTAAGAGATAGATCAATGAAGTTGGGAAGGAAGGTAGAAGAACAGAAGGAACTGAAGCACAAGGGGAGAAGACGATAAGAAGAAGAAGAAGAAGATGCAGGTGAACACAGAGAAAACATGGGAGGTGATCAAGAGAATTTGGAAATGTATCAATATTATTTCATACCTTTGTGTTGTAACACAATGGTTTATATATATAGTGGAGCCTAACAACCAGCTCGTGCTCCTTCTCATTTCCACGTGATTATTAGCTGAATTTGTAACAAAATTATAAACTCTATAAAACGCACCGTTTGGACTTAATGACTTATTCAAAACACACCGTTTAACAATTGCTTAAAGTTTGAATTTCCCCCGTGTGAACCTAGAGCTCGTTGTTGTCCTGCAACAATTGCCCCTTCTTCAGATGGACCTTGTCCTCAAGGTCAAATTGGGGAAAACGGAGGCTCAGCTCGTCTGAAAACTCCCAAGTGGCTTTTGCAGGTGTAAGACCAGTCTAATGAATGAGGAGTTGAGTGGCTGCCCGTAGATTCTTCTTGACCATTCGACGATCTAAGATAGCCTGCGGTAGGAGAAGAGGTTCTGATGGCAGGGCAGGCAAGGTGGTGTGGACTTCCCGATTGCCCACTTTTTTCTTCAACAAGGATACATGAAACACCGGGTGGATTGAGGCAGAGGTAGGTAACTTTAATTTATAGGCCACTGCACCAATTTTTGCTAATACTTCATAGGGGCCATAGTATTTTGAAGCCAATTTTTGAGATTGCCTGTGGCCTAGGGTCTTCTGTCGATATGGCTGTAGTTTGAGGTAGACTAGATCACCAACAGAAAATTGGCGTTCCCTTCTGTGTTTGTTTGCAAGTTGAATCATTCGATGCTGAGCATGCTGTAGGTTCTGTTTGACTGAATGTAGAATGTGTTCCCTTTTACATAGGAAATTATCTACTGTGTCAATTGGGGAATCTTTGGGGAGGTAAGGAATGTGTAGAGGAGGAGGGTACCCGTAAAGGATTTCATAGGGGGTGGATTTGGTGGCTGTATGGTAGTTGGTGTTGTACCACCATTCCGCTAGGGGGAGCCATTGAATCCATTGAGTAGGGGACGTACCTGTCATGCAACGTAGGTAGTTTTCGAGACACTTGTTGACCACCTCCGTTTGGCCATCTGATTGGGGGTGGTAGGCTGTAGAATAGCATAACTTGACGCCTTGTCTAGCAAACAATTCCTTCCAGAATAGGCTGAGAAAGACAGTGTCCCTGTCGCTAACAATGGTGGCTGGGAACCCATGTAACTTGTACACATTGTCGATAAATACTCGAGCTACAGAACAAGCAGTGTAGGGGTGTGGAATGGCCATGAAGTGGGCATACTTACTAAACCGATCCACCACCACAAAGATAACCTCCCGCCCTTCAGATTTAGGGAGTCCCTCTACAAAATCCATACTAATATCAATAAAAGGAGCTGTAGGAATAGGAAGGGGTTGCAACAACCCAGGAGAACGTGTGTTTTCAGATTTATTTTGCTGGCAAATGGGGCATTCCCTGATGTACTGTCGAACATGCTTTTGTTGGCCCTTCCAATAGAACCCCTGGGCAACATGTTTTGCTGTTACAGTAGCACCTGAGTGGTCTCCAGCAGCTGAATCATGATATAGAGAAATGATTTGAGTTTGAAGAGGTCCATGTCTGCCAACCACAAGCTTACCCTTCCTACATAGGAGCTGGTTGACCCAAGAGTAGTGAGGATGAGAGTTAGGCTGCCGGGTTATTTCTTGAATGAGAAGCTGTATAGCTTTGTCACTCTGCCAGGATTGTTTGATGGTCTCCATCAAGGTCGTGGACAGGGAAGAAATGGCCAAGGTGCTGAGAGTTCCACAAGATACCCTAGAGAGAGCATCATCAACTACATTGTCCCTGTCCTTTTTGAATTCAATCTCATAATCAAATCCAAGGAGCTTGGTGAGCCACACATGCTGTGAAGGGCATGTCACCTTCTGTTCCAACATATATTTGAGACTAAGATGATCAGTACATATAATAAAGTGTTGACCCCATAAGTAATGTTGCCATTTAGTAACTGCAAGTAAGATAGCAAGTAGTTCCCTTTCATAGGTAGAAAGGCCTTGTTGTTTAACCCCGAATGATTTACTAATGAATGTAATTGGGTGTCCTGCTTGCATGAGGACTGCTCCCATGCCTCTGCTGCTAGCATCGGTTTCTATGATGAACTGTTGAGTTAAATTTAGTAGTGCCAGTACAGGAGGTTGAGTCATCACATGCTTCAGGTGATGGAATGCTGAAGTGGCTTCCTCATTCCATCTGTATGCATCCTTCTTCAGCAGCTGGGTTAAGGGTTTGCAGATGATACCATATCCCTTAACAAACTTCCTATAGTATCCCGTGAGACCCAAGAATCCCATGAGTTGTTTAATGTTGCAAGGGAGAGGCCAATCCAAGATGACCTTGATTTTATGGGGGTCAGTTGCCACTCCTGCTGCTGATATAACATGGCCAAGATACTCAACTTGGGGGCTGCAAAAAACACACTTGCTAGCCTTGGCATACAACAAGTTAGACTGTAGAATTGAGAAAACTGTCCTAAGATGGCCTAGGTGCTCTGTTATGGATGTGCTGTAAATGAGGATGTCATCGAAAAAGACTAGGATAAACTTCCTTAGCTGGTCCCGAAACAATTCATTCATGAGGCTTTGAAAAGTGGCATGAGCGTTAGTCAAGCCAAAAGGCATGACTAAAAACTCATAGTGCCCATTGTGTGTCTTGAATACAATTTTATAGATGTCTTCAGGAGCCATTCGGATCTGGTGGTAACCAGATCTGAGATCAATCTTAGAAAAAACTGAGGCACCCACCAATTCTTCTAGGAGTTCATCTATTAAGGGAATATGGAACTTATCTTTGATGGTGAGTTGGTTTAGAGCCCTATAGTCGATGCATAATCTCCATGATCCATCCTTCTTCTTGACTAAGACGACTGGTAAAGAGAAGGGGTTGTGGGTATGTTGAATGGTTCCTGAGCTCAACATTTCTTTAACCATATGTTCTACCACATCCTTTTGTAGACTAGAGTGCTGATATGGCCTGAGATTGACTGGATTAGAGCCTTCCTTAAGAGGTATATTGTGGTCATGACTGCGAGGAGGAGGCAAGTCCTTTGGTTCTTCAAATAAATCCTGGTATTCTGCCTGTAGATTGGTGAAAGTTGTGTTGTTGGTTAGGCCATTCTGTAACCCAGTAGAAGTTGGGTTGTCTTCCTGTTCCTAAATGTTAATAGAGTGTAGGCTGCATAGATTAATTTCAGAAACCAGACTAGTACTACATAACAAACCATTAAGCTGCTTTAGTCTGACAATTTCCATAGGTATTGGATCATGTCCTTTGATAAAAACCTCTTGTCCTTGCCATAGGAACGCCATCCACATTTCTTCATAGTTGCATACAATGGTTTTTAATGTGGCCAGCCATTGAATGCCCAATATCATATCACAATTTTTGAGGTCCAGTGTAAACACATCGGCTACAAAATCAATTCCCTGGATAGACCATTGGAAGTTGTTACACACAGAAGTGCAAGGTAGGATCCCACCATCAGCTACCTGTACTGTTAGAGTCTTAATGTTTGTAGGATTACAATGCAACCTGTCTACTACGTGATTGCTGATGAAATTATGTGTACTTCCTGAGTCTACCAAGATAACCAGAGGCTGGTTTTCAACCCTGCCTGTGACCCGTAAGGTGTTTAGGCCAGTTACTCCTTCTAAGGCATTGAGAGATATATAAGGGTTGTAAGTGTCATGGTTTAAGTTAGTAGCTCCCTCATCTTCACTACTTTCCCCCATTTTGTCCATAATACACAAGGAATACAGTTTCTTGTTCTGGCACCTATGTCCCGGTATAAACTTCTCATCACACCAAAAACAAAGGCCCTTAGCTCTTCTCTCATCCAAATCTCTGTTTCTAATGGGTCTGGTGGTTCTTTGGGTACTGTTGGGGTTGTAAGGAGGTGAAGGTTTCGGTAAGAGACCTGCTTGTGGTGGTTTAAGACCCACACTTGGGAATCCTGCTGGGAAATTTTTGTTGTAGCTGGAAGAGGTAGCAGGGTTGCTTTGGTAAGCATGTGTGGTTGGTTGATAAGTCTGTTTGATAGGATTGGAGCCATATCGTCTATGGGTGAGAGTGTTGTATTGTAACCTAGCTAAGGTATAAGCTTGCTTTAAGGACTTTGGCTCAAACATTTTAATCATGTTCTTAACTTCTACATCCAGCCCTCCTATGAAAAATACCAATGCGTTTTTCTCAGAAATTTCGGATCGATTCCAGAGGATATCGAAATCCTTGATATAGGTTTCTAAGTCATTTTTCTGCTTAAGTTCAATGAGCTCCTCTAAAGGGTTTTTCTCCCCCCCAAACCTGCAGCATAATGCTTCCACATATTCAGACCAGGACACTACTTGTCCTCCCAAGCTTCTCATGTAATTTTGATGCCAACATAGGGCCATTCCATCTAGGTAATAAAAAGCTAATTTGAGCTTATCTTGCTCAGTAATTTCTTCCACATCAAAGTATTGGTTACACTTATAAATCCACTTAAGAACATCCTCCCCCTCTAAAATTGGAAACTCTTGTTTTGGTCTACGTAAAGGATATTGAGGATGAGTACCTTCATTAACCCAGTTGAAACGGGCAGGGGAATCTCTGGTGGAAGGAATCTGAGGAGCCTTAGGTAAGCTACATTCCCCTGAAGAAGGTTGAGTTTTCTGCAATGCCGTGTCTACCCGTGACACAAGGGCATCCATAGCTTCCTTCAGTTCTCTGAAACGTATATTAGCATCAGCCCTGGTATCATTAAGTTGTTGTTGGATGTGGCCATATGCTGGTGTTTGCTCTGGATTGGTGGTTTCATCCACCCTTCTAGCATCTTGGGATCTCGTTTCAGGAGGCATTTTGAGTCTGAAATGCAACTCTGATACCACTTGGAGCAGTTACTTGATGACTAAGAGATAGATCAATGAAGTTGGGAAGGAAGGTAAAAGAATAAAAGGAACTGAAGCACAAGGGGAGAAGACGATAAGAAGAAGAAGAAGAAGATGCAGGTGAACACGGAGAAAACATGGGAGGTGATCAAGAGAATTTGGAAATGTATCAATATTATTTCATACCTTTCTGTTGTAACAGAATGGTTTATATATATAGTGGAGCCTAACAACCAGCTCGTGCTCTTTCTCATTTCCACGTGACTATTAACTGAATTTATAACAGAATTATAAACTATATAAAACGCACTATTTGGACTTAATGACTTATTCAAAACACACCGTTTAACAATTGCTTAAAGTTCGAAGTTCCCCCGGGTGAACCTAGAGGTCATTGTTGTCCTGCAACAATAACCCCTCTTTTTTGTTGAAAAGGTATGGATCTATTCTGCACCATGCTTTTTTCCCTATACTTTTTTCTTATCCAAAATGAAAGCGCAGTATGCATAAATAACAGCATTTGAAATTTACTTATTATTTGGAGGAATATCAACCGGCATTTCCTTTCTGTTCTAATCTGTCTCCAGGTGATCTCGACCTTGGAGGAATTGTCATTAAGTGGTGAAAACCCCACAACGTCAATTATTTGGTGCTGCCAACTTCCAGAGAAGTACTATTCTGCGGTGAAACTTCTAAGGCTGCACTATTTTCAGGAAGAATCGGATACTATTCCATTTGGTTTCATCCAAATATTGTGCAATCTGGAGTCTCTCTATGTGACACGTAGTTCTTTCAAAAGGCTATTCTCATAAGAAGGGCTTACTGATGTGAATCAGAAACATAGGATGCTTGGACGATTAAGGAATTTCAAAATAAGAAGTTCATTTGGTGATATGAGGCATATGTGGAAGGATAATGACCAACCGGTTCAATTTCTTCAAAATCTTGGCACTCTAGTAGTAATTTCTTGTCACAGTTTGGTCAATCTAGCACCATCATCTGCTTCATTTGAAAATTTAACAATTTTAGATGTGCGGTGTTGCTTTGGATTATTGAACTTAATAACATCCTCAACTGCAAAAAGTCTAGTGCAGCTTGTAAAGTTGACTGTTTGTTCTTGCGAAAAGGTGATGGAAATAGTAGCAAAAGAGAGAGATGAAACAGAAGATGAGATAATTTTCAGCAAACTAGAATATTTGGAACTTGTCAAGTTAGAAAGCCTCACCAGCTTCTGCCCAGGAAATCACATCTTCAAATTCCCATCATTGAAGGAAATTGTTGTGAGACAATGCCCCAAGATGAGGATTTTCTCTCCTAGAGTTGTAAGCACGCCTAAGCTACAGGGAGTATGTTTTGCCAATAATAAAGTACGGTGGCAGGGAAATCTTAATAACACCATACATCAGCTGTACACAGAAATGGTATGTACTGATAAACTCAATCATTTTAGTAATCATCATTTTTTTTGTACTAATGCATTATTATGGTTGAGCAGGTTGGATTTGGTAGTAGATGCGAGTTAAAGCTCTCTGATTTTCCCCAATTACAAGAGAGATGGCACGACCAACTTCCCTTCAACTTTTGTAGAATTTTGGCAAACCTCACGGTGGATGACTGCACATTTGTCTCCAATGCTATACCATCCAATCTACTACAGTTCATGAATAACGTGAGACATCTGTATGTGAGAAACTGTCGTTCTCTTAAAGTAGTATTTGATTTGGAGGGGCTCAATGCTGAGGAAGGGCATGCTAAGCTGTTGCCCACTTTAAAGGAATTGCAGTTGATTGATCTACCAGGGCTGAGGGATATATGCAGCAGGGATCCTCAAGGAATTTTGGACTTCAAAAACCTGAAATCGCTGGAAGTTCATAATTGTAGCAGTTTGAGAGATTTATTTACACCATCCATGGCATCTGGCCTTGTGCAACTCCACAAGATAGAAATAAGAAATTGTACCATGATGGAAAAGATCATCACAGAAGAGAGAGTAGAGGAAGCAGCAACATATAGAATCATATTCCCTGTACTGAAAGTGATAGTTCTCGAGTCCTTACATAGCATGACCAGTATTGATTCAGGAACTGGTATTCTGGGAATTCCATCCTTAGAGGAGATTGGCATAGACAATTGTCCAAATTTGAAGCCATTTATTTCCTCATTTTTGAGTGAGCATGTACCAGTTTCAGTCAATAAGGGATAAGAATATAGACTACGTGAGCGAGACCATGATATTTCCACTGCACCATTTCTCAATCATAAGGTCAGCTTCTTTATCTGAGGTTTTTTTCCAACTTATTAGAACTTTTTCCTCCAATATGTGACCATGGAGTTACATAATTCTCAAACCATTCTACAATTACTCCCAATTTTTGTACTTGTAGATGCTAACGTTGCAAATACTAATGATTCAGAGATGATCATAAATTTAAATTGGGAAGGGAAAATAAAAACATTTTAAAATTAGACTTGTGGTAGGACCTGCCGATCAGTGTGGTTCTTGACAATAAATTGCAGGAAATAACTCTTAAGTTTCTTTTTTGTCTTTGACTTGGATCCCAGGTTGCATTTCCAAACATGAAAAAGTTGAGAGTGGAATGGAATGATGTGATGGAGGTTATTCAGAATGGCCAATTCCGAGTTGAGTACCTCTACAAACTTGAATGTCTTGCACTCATGCGCTTCCCCTGTGACAATGTTGATTTTCCATCCCATTTTCTTCAAAGATTCATCAATTTAAAAAATCTTGTTGTAAGAGATGCCCCTTTCGAAGAAATAGTATTGTATGAAGGGAAAGATGATGAAGAAAATCATATCAGGGTTTTAGCACAATTAAAAAAACTGGAGCTGTCTAAACTGCCGTAACTCATGCATCTGTCGAAGGAAGGTTCTCAGACATGCAAGATTTTTCAGAATTTGGAAACTTTGAGAGTACTGGAATGTGGCATGCTGAAAATTCTAATTCCATCAGCATTGTCTTTCCAGTGTTTAACGACCCTGGAAGTGTCAAACTGTCATGGATTGATAAATTTGATGACGTCTTCAACAGCCAAATATCTGGTGCAGCTCACGTCTATGAGTGTAACTGATTGCAAAATGATTGAAGAAATTATAGTGAGCGAGGAGAATGAGGTAGCAAATGAGATCATTTTTCAGAAATTAGAGCATTTGAGACTTCAATGCTTGCCAAGCCTCACAAGTTTCCACTCAGGGAAATGTGCTTTCACTTTTCCATCTTTGGAAGAAGTGTTCTTGATAGAATGCCCCAACATGAAAAAGTTTTCTGAAGGAATCATAAGCACACCAGAGCTGGAGACTGTCCTATTAACAGAAGAGGACGATGAAGGGTACTGGGAGGAGGACCTTAATTCCACTGTACAAAAATTGTTTGTGGAGATGGTATGAATTGTTTCACCAAATCTTCTTACTTTCTATATTTTGATGTGTTCTTTCTCTTGCACAAAGCTTAAAACTTAATGAAATTGCACAACAATTTTATCAATTACCCATCACGCTTCCAGAATTTATTTTTCCTATTTTGTTGTCTCTCATACCAGCTTTATGAAATCACCCTTCTTTATGCAGAATCTGAGCCGTAGTCTAACTAATGATATCCCTCAATCACATAAAACTTCATCATTATGTATTAGTTTTTGTTATCACATCATTACTTATTTAATTAACTCATTTTTGTTAACTTAACTGCAGGATGATGGAGCAGCGCAATCCGAACTGCTAAGCATACCCAAAGAGTCAACATTAGCCCGTGAGGCTAAAGCAGATGGAAAAGCATCAAGTGCTGTCTCTGAGAGACGAGCTTCCGAGAATTTGCATTTAACTGGGACATCAGAAGCCAGAAAAGATATCTGTCCTGTTTTTGAAACATTACCGAGAATCAAACAAAATAGGATCAAAGGTGTTTTGCTAGAACCCAAGATTGCTCAATTGGCTTCAAGATACCAAGATTTTCATGCAGCTTCAAATGATAAGGTAGCTCTCTCTTCTATCTAGAAATACTTTCTAGAACATGATTTTGAATTAATTGCTAATGGCATCTGGAATGTAGGATTCTAGACAAGGTCAAAGTTCCTCAACTCCCATGGATTCTAAAGCTCAGATCTCTCTACAAGAGCAGACGGATTCCCAAGCACCTGATAATGTAATTCTCTCCCTCGGAATATAACTTCTTATACACGTTCTTGTACCTTCATGTAAACTTTAAATTTCTTGCAGGATGAGACCTCACTGGCCAATGCTATTCCTACCATTTCAGTTCAGCAGAGCTACAGAGTTCTTGTATCTCGTGCCACCTCTGTTGAGCAAGTCTCTATGTTGACTTCTACATCCTTAACCAACAGAACTTCCTCTCAAGAGCTCACATTCGACACCGCTTCAAGCTCTAATACTCCTTCTGGATATCTCAAGTCCTGTGGTGTGAGCTTTGAGATATACAGGTGTTCTATAGATTTGTTAAAGGAGCTCTTAATGAAATCCCCTGCAGAAGTAGCCACATCAGCTGACCGCCTATTGCTGCTGTCCAGTTTGAAGAATTTAAAGAACTGTCCGTTTCTGAATTATCAGCAACAAAAAATCATTCAACTCTACGCTGAGAATTTCAACACTTTGGTCACAAGCCACCCATTTGATGCGCAAAAAATCGACTGGACTAGTTCTATCAAGTCCTCTATTGAAGATCACAAAAGGAGACTTGCCGAGCTGGATATTTCTGATGAAGATATGACCAGCAAGATTAGCAGGCTTAAAGCAGAAAAGGATGCACTTAACAAGCGACTTCAGGAAATTCAGGAAGAAGAAGATCATTTCCGAAGAAACAAGGAACGTCTCCATGCCCAGAGAATCATTAGAAATGGAAGACTAGAAATACAGATTGGTGCTTTGTTAGAAGCTCAGAGGCATGGAAGAGAAACTAAGGGTAGGGCTAGCCATGTTAATGAGAATTGGGCTAAGTTCAGGATCTTGTTTGCTTAAGCTTTGAGCTTTGCTTTTGGAAAAGAAGCATTTCTGCTCTGCTTGTTACCATAAACCATTTGTAGAACAACAGTTTTGCTTGAAACTATAATGGCTCTATTGGTAGCATCATGCTTGTTTAGAAATTTGCCTTCAAATGCAGAATGGCAAGAATATTCATAGTGCTCGAAAACTATTGTTCTACAAATGGTTTATTATGTTTGAAATTGCCTTCAAACAACAGTTATGCTTACAGATCATTCAATCAGATTTATACAGGATCATTCTCACTAGGTATGGGAGGGATTCCATGGGTTATTATGTCTGAGGTAAGTGGACTACATTGGGCTCAAATATTCATAGTGCTCGAAAAAAATTTATTATCTTCGATAAACTTTTGAAATATGAATAAATGATGAATAGCTTGACCATAAGAATGATTTCAATTTCAGGTCTTTCCTATAAACATGAAGGGTTCAGCTGGAAGCCTAGTGACCCTAGTTAGCTGGTTAGGTTCTTGGATTATATCCTATGCTTTCAACTTCTTGATGGATTGGAGTTCAGCAGGTAATGTTCTCTCTTGCTCTCTGTTTCTCTGTTTTATGTAGACAAAATCTAAGCTACCTTGTAATATTCTTTGGCTTCAGGAACATTCTTCATATTCTCATGCATATGTGGCCTGACTGTCCTGTTTGTGGCAAAGCTGGTACCAGAGACCAAGGGGCGAACACTAGAAGAAATACAAGCATCAATGAATCCATTTTCAGCGAAGATATAAATCCTATCATTTCAGCGTAAGACATCACAAAATAACATGGAAGTGGCTTGGTTCTGCATGTAAGACTAGACATGCTATCAAGAATTTTGATTCAAGTTCTTTTCGTTCCAAGAGGTGGAATGGAATAACCCGGTTGAAGTGTATTGATCCTACATCTGTAATGCTTGTATGTCCCATATAGGTCTCATTCTTCTACCATTTCCGGGAGTCGACGGCTGTTCATTGCTGTTACTTTGATACCAAAGAAGTGTTCAGCCTGATGTTTTATTTTTGTTCTAGTTGATCCTGATTCGACATTAGAAGTCCTTTGTAAGAGCGACTGATTATTGTAAGATCGAATACGGGGTACTGAAGTTGCGATAGAAAATAAGCTCAATCTCTAAAATTACACTATCTATTTTGAATCATAAAGCTGTTTGTTGTCCGGGCTTATGCGTAGAGAGCTGGGTTGATATTTCTTTTTTCTTTTTCATATTTTTCGAAAGTTCAGGATATCTGAGATCCAATGTTCATGTCCAGACAAGTCATCCATACAAGAATTGAATTGTATGTTTATGAAAAAAAAAAGTTTCTGTTTTGCATCTTATCAATGGATTGAAATCCGAGATATAACAAAGGAATAAATCCACTCACAGCTTCAGCCAAGACTTGAAAGGTTTGTGACAGTAACTAATTGAAACCCTTTTGTGAGATCAAAGGATGGCATGCTTTTATCTTGTTCAAGTTACCATAAGACACATTACAAAATAACATGAGGAATGCTTTGTTGGATTGTGTCCAAATTCCAAACTCTGTACCAGTTTGGCAAGAAAGCAAAGGTGGGATTATTAACAGCAGCAGGGATGGGTGTTGTGTCTGCCCAAGGTTGTCAGGTCATGCCAGCAAGAATTCCAATCTTTACGGAAATAATGAATGCTTTGAGACTTGCTGGTGTGAACATGGTTAGAGTACATGGAATGGGTGGTATGGGCAAGAACACGTTGGTGAAAGAGGTCGTGATAGAAGCCATGAAGAACAAATTATTTGACAAGATGATTATTGCAACTGTAACCCAGAACCAGGACATCATGAAAGCTCAAGGGCAAATTGCAGACCAGCTTGGCCTAACATTCGACGAGGAAAGTGAATGGGGAATAGCAAGTTGATTGCGTGGTAAATTTTAGAAAATCAACCGCCGTCAAGCTCCCTCACTCGAGAAAAACTCGTCTTAAGCTCTTTGTCAGAAATTGAACTCTTTCATCCTCTAGAACAACCTTTAATATGAATTTAGGAAAATAATATTATTCTTGGTCCTATTTGATATTAATTTCAACCTTCTAAATAATTATAGCAACTTGTTCTAGTTTTTTACTGGTTTGTATAATCACAACATGTTAACTGACTTCATGTTGTCCCTTAGATTTCAACTATTCTTCATGTCCTTGTTTTCAACATGTTTAATGATTTAGGACTTGTTCCTCTAGTTTCTCAGGACTCGTTGATCCTTGTTTGTCGAATCTTTTTAACACTACTAAATCTTCGATGTTTTTTGGCCTCAATTTGTTCTGATCTTTCAACAAGAAGAATTTCCAATTACTCGTGTAGTTTCTCAATTGCATCTTCTCATGATATTGGAACATCCACTACTTTCTGTTCTTCTGATACAAGAGTTATTTCTAATGAACCTACTGGAAATGAATCCAGTATTTGACAATGGTTATGTATAGAGGAAGGAAGGTGTTACAATGGAAATAAAAGGGTTAATGACAATTCCATTCATCATGCTTTCATTATGTTTTTCAATAATGCCTTCTATTACAACCATGTTGCATATATATACACAGCTTACCAATATTACTGGCCTAACCGTTTCCTTTTATTTAGGACTGAGAGCACACACAAACTGTGTGCTTTGAGTTTGTTATAGGAACAATGACGCTAAATGAAACGGGGCGTTTAACCCTGACTATAACGACTTTTTAACAATTGAAATCTACCCGCCTTTCCTAGGCTTAAGTTGTGCATATAACAGGTGTTCCCTCTTCAAAAACGACCTTGTCCTCAAGGGAGAATTCTGGGAACCGACATCGAATCTCCTCAGCGAACTCCCAAGTAGCATCAGACGGGGTAAGACCCTTCCAATGGATTAGATATTGTGTAGTGGTCTGGTTATCCCTTTTTACCATCCTGCGATCCAAAACTGCATGTGGAATAATCATGGGAGCTGAAGGAGTAATAGGCAATGTGGACTGCACTATCTTGTTCCCTATGTGTTTCTTCAATTGTGACACATGAAAAACTGGGTGGATGGAAGCCGTGGGTGGTAGCAACAGCTTGTAGGCTACAGAACCAATCCTTTTTAAAACTGAATAAGGTCCAAAGAATTTTGAAGCAAGTTTACGAGAACTTTTGCGTGCAATGGATTTCTGATGATAGGGCTATAGCTTGAGGTAAACTAAGTCCCTAGGAATAAAATTCATGTCACTACGCTTGCGATTAGCAAGTTGTACCATTCGATGTTGAGCCTTGAGTAAGTTGTCTCTGATTTGGGCAAGCATCTCTTCTCTCTGTGTGAGCAGTTGATCTACAGCCTCTACTATGGAATCTTTAGGAAAGTAGGGGATGTGTAAAGGAGGAGGAAAACCATATAAAATCTCGTAAGAAATAGACTTAGTGGCTATGTGATAATTGATGTTATACCATCATTCAGCAAGAGGCACCCATTTGGACCATTGATGAGGACTGCCACCAGACATGCAACGTAAGTACTACTATAAGCACCTATTCACCACTTCTGTTTGGCCATCAGATTGTAGGTGGTAAGCTGTGGAGTGATGTAGGTTTACTCCCTGATGTTGGAATAATTACTGTCAAAAATGACTTAAGAAAACTGGATCCCTATCATTGACTATTTTAGCTGGGAATAGCAAGTCGATTGCGTGGTAAATTTTAGAAAATCAACCGCCGTCAAGCTCCCTCACTCGAGGAAAACTCGTTTTAAGTTCTTTGTCATAAATTGAACTCTTTCATCCTTTAGAACAACCTTTAATATGAATTTAGGAAAATAATATTATTCTTTGTCCTATTTGATATTAATTTCAACCTTCTAAATAATTATAGCAACTTGTTCTAGTTTTTTACTGGTTAGTATAATCACAACATGTTAACTGACTTCATGTCGTCCCTTGGATTTCAACTATACTTCATGTCCTTGTTAACATGTTTAATGATTTAGGACTTGTTCCTCTAGTTTCTCAGGTCTCGTTAATCCTTATTTGTTGAATCCTTTTGACACTACTAAATCTTCGATGTTTTTTGGCCTCAATTTGTTCTGATCTTTCAATAGGAAGAATTTCTAATTACTCGTGTAGTTTCTCAATTGCTTTTTCTCATGATATTGAAACATCCACTATTTTCTGTTTTTTACATTCCAATTCCTTCATGCCTTTGTCTTTTTTTTTTTTTTTTGTATTTCATAAACGTTTTTAAAAAAAATTAAATTTTTTTTATTTTTTTATTAATTTTAAATTAATATAATTTTAGTATTTTCAAATCATTTTGATTTGCTAATATCAAAAATAATTTTTTAAAAATAAAAAAGATATTATTAACATGTATTTTAGCATGAAAAATTATTTGAAAAGCAATTACAATTACATTATAACAAAAAGATAACTATAATTGTTGTTCTTAATTCTTATGCTTTTTTAGAAAAAAACTTTATAGCTCTGAGCAATTGATTATTAGAATTATAGGTTTATTAGAATTATTAGAATTATAGGTTTATCAGCTATCATCTAGGATATTATATCCCAATCTTCAGCACCATGAGTTAAATCTCTAATGCTTCATTAATGCTTCGTAAACACCATCTTTTATATGATGATAATGCCTATATGGGTTTGTAAAAATACATCTAGAATTTGATTCGCAGCAAGTTTTTATGCAAGCTCTTATTCTCATATATATATATATTAAATAATATCTTTATCCCAGCTTTTCCAACTCAATTTTTATTTATTAGTATATATAATTTTTGATTAATTTTATTAAACATACATAAATTTTCATGTTCATATATTATTTTATTTTCCTGTCCATAAATTATTTTTTTTGGATGGTTAATAAACTGAAAATAATATTTGTATTTTTCTGCATTGCAACGTATCACGAGGAATCAAACTAGTAGTTGTTTAATTTCTTTGTTAATTGCAAGGTCAATAATTAACGTTAATGGCCATAAGTTTCGCTTGATGCAGCTGTAGATGGCACAAGTCTGAACATGAAATTTTTATTTTTTTATGATTGCTCATGTACGTTTTTAATCGAAAGTATAAGAAGCCGCCTCTCATGACCACAAATAGGATGTTTTGGAAGGTAGTTGTTGTTATTTTTTAAAATATTTTTTATTTAAAAAAATATGTTAATAATATTTTTTTATTTTTAAAAAGTTATTTTTAAAATTAATATATTAAAATAATTTAAAAATATCAAAAATATATTAATTTAAAATAAAATAAAAAATAAATTTTTTTAAAATTTGTTTAGAAATACTTTTAAAAATCACTTCTGCCTAACTATTGACTTGTTGAGTACCAACATTGGAGTCGACACCGTCATCACCAAGTCTACCCTTTCAGCTTCTTTCCCATTCATTACCACCTACTCTTTTTTACTGATAACTACTTTCATTCTGTCCATCTTCCAGTGGCTGTCTGTCCTATGCACTCTTATCTTCATGAATCATCTGTCAAACATCCCTGCTGCTTTGCCCTTGTAGTTTGAGGTATGTACTTCGCTTTCACTTGCCCCTTCATGCTGTAGAAGTTGCTGTTCTCTTCTGATTTTCTTTGTATCCGATCTTGATAGGAAAAGGGAAAATTTTTGCTTGTTTACTTTCATCTTGACTTTTGTAGAACTTGAAATTATTCTCTCTTGCTCTGTTTTCTTTGTATCCAGTCTTGAAGAAAGGGGGGAGAAACAAAGATCACTGCTTGTTGCATTTTTCTTGAATTTTTGGACTGTGTATATTGTTAGCCTTCGTTTGCTTGTGAACTCCACAAGGAAAAAACAAAAAAACAAAGAGGAGATTAAAAAAGAGAGAGACATCCGAGAGAAAACAAGATGGCTGTGGATATCATTCTTTCTGCTGTATCACCTTTTGTTGAGCATGCAATTGGTTCCATTAAAACAAACATTTGTAATGCATTTTATTGCAAGAGCAACCTCCGACATCTGAAGGAGGAAGTTGATAAGTTGAAAAATGCGCGAGAAAGGATGCAACACTTGGTTGACGAGGATAGAAGAAAAGGGAAGGTGATCGAAGAGGATGTTGCGAAGTGGCTACTTGAGGTGGACGGGATCACTGAAAAGGTGGAAAGGGAACGTGCTCAAGATGAGGGCGGAGTAAAGAAGAAATGCTTCATGGGATTGTGTCCAAATTTTAAAACAAGGTACCAGTTTGGAAAGAAAGCGGAGGAGAAATTAGCGACAATTAAAGCTAAACTAGAGGAACAACGCAGCTTTGTTTCGATTTCCTACCAAGTTGCACCGTCAGGGGTGGAGGTCATGTCTGGAAAAGGCTATCAGGCCATGCAATCAAGAATACCAGTGTTTAATGAAATCATGAATGCCTTAAAAACTGCTGATGTGAACATAGTTGGGGTGTATGGAATGGGTGGTGTGGGAAAGACCACACTGGTGAAAGAGGTCTCCAAACAAGCCATAGAGGATAAATTATTTGACAAGATGGTTATTGCCAGTGTAACTCGAAACCCAGACATCATGAAAATTCAAGGGCAAATTGCAGACCAGCTTGGCCTAACATTCAACGAGGAAAGTGAATGGGGAAGAGCAGGTCGATTGCGTGAGAGGTTGAAGCAAGAGAAGAAGATTCTTGTTGTCCTAGATGATCTATGGAAGAGACTTGATTTAGAAGCAATTGGGATTTCATTTAAGGATGAACAAAATGAATGCAAAATGCTGCTGACATCGAGAGAATTTGATGTTTTATCAAGTGAAATGGAAGTTGAGAAAAACTTCTCAATTAGTGGTTTAAAGGAAGATGAAGCGTGGGAGTTGTTCAAGAAAACGGCAGGGGGTAATGTTGAAAGTCCAGATGTCCGATTCATAGCATTGAAGATCGCAACAAAGTGTGCAGGTTTGCCCCTGGCCATTGTAACTGTTGCAAAGGCTTTAAAGGATAAGAGGCTGTCCGAGTGGAAGGATGCATTGCGAGAGCTGAAAAGACCGTCCCCTAGGAATTTCACAGGAGTGCAGGCAGAAGTGTATAGCGCTATAGAACTAAGCTATAAGCATCTTGGAAGTGAAGAGCTGAAGGCATTTTTTCTTCTTTCCAGTCGAATGGGCTACAACGCCTCCATTCAAGACTTGTTGAAATACAGCATGGGCTCAGGTTTGTTTTCTGATGTTGCAACCATAGAAGAAGTCCGAGATAAAGTGAATTCTTTGCTTCATAAACTCAAAACCTCCAGTTTGGTACTCGATGGTGATACTAGTAAGCAGTTTTCTGTTCATGATGTTGTTCGTGATGTTGCCATATCAATTGCTTTTAGAGATCACAATGTATTTTTTAGGAGTGATGAGGTTGAATTGAAATGGCAGTATAAGGATTCATTGGAGAGTCATGCAGAGATTTGGTTACATGGTAATAGCTTTGGGCTTCCTGAAGATTTGCAATATCCACTGCTCAAAGTTTTGGATATGAATAGTGAAGATTCTTCCTTGGAAGTACCTGAAAACATTTTTAGGGGAATGCAAAAGCTCAAAGTCTTAGGCCTTACCAATCTATCTTTTCCAGCCCCGCATTCATCTCTTCATTTCCTAAAGAACCTTCGTTCATTGTGCCTCCATCAATCTTCACTTGGAGAGATAGCTATTATTGGGGAGCTAAAAAAATTAGAAATCCTTAGTTTTGTTAAATCTAATATTAAGCATCTGCCGAAAGAAATAGGGCAATTGACCAAGTTAAAGTTGTTAGATTTAAGTGATTGTTCTGAACTTGAAGTGATTTCACCAAATGTTATTTCAAATTTATCACTTTTAGAAGAATTGTTTGTAGGCAACAGCTTTCATCATTGGGATATTGAAGGACACAATAATGCTAGTCTTATAGAGCTAGAACACTTGTCTCACTTGACTAATTTAGACGTACATATGCTAGATTCCCATGTTATGTCCATAGACTTGTTTTCTAGAAAATTAGAAAGATTTAGAATATTCATAGGAGATGTTTGGGATTGGGATGGTGCCTATGAAACCTTAAGAACATTGAAGTTGAAGCTCAATGAAAGCACTGATCATTTGAAGTATGGAGTTCTGATGCTGCTAAAGAGAACTGAAGATTTGTATTTACTTGAAATGAAGGGTATTAAGAATGTCATTTGTGAACTGGATAGTGAAGGTTTTCCACAGCTGAAGTACCTCCATCTGCACAATAGTCCAGACATTCAATATATCATTGATACAATGAAAGGGGTTCCTGCGAACATCCTTCCATTTCCCATGTTGGAGTCTTTGTTTCTATACAATTTGGTATCTTTAGAGAAGATTTATCATGGCACACTCAAGACACCATCTTTCGGCAAACTACAAATGCTAGAAGTGAAACATTGTAATAAATTGAAGAACCTCTTCTCATTCTCCATGGCACGGGGTCTTTTGCTACTTCAAAGCATCAAAATTACCTGCTGCCGGAACCTGGAAGAGATTTTTGTTGAAGAAAGTGAAGAATTTGACAAGAATGAAGAAATCAATTCGATGGAGCTCACTCAAGTACGCTCCTTGTCCTTAAAATATTTACCGAATCTCAGAAACTTCTGTTCGAAAGAGAAGGCATCATGTTTATATCAAACACAATCAAAGTCAGGAACAACTGGCATGGATTTTGGAGAAATAATTTTGGAGGATGAGCCACATGCTCCAATGCAACTTTTTGATGAAAAGGTACTTGCATGTATGTTTATCTTACATAATTACCCCCCCCCCCCAAAAAAAAAAAAAAAAAAAAAAACTGATTCTCATTTTACTTTGTTTCTCGAATAATCATTTCATTTCCTTAACTTAAGGAATAGATTTCTTAATGAATTGAAAAATGTGCATGCAGTTTGTGTTTCCGAACTTGGAGGATTTGAAATTGCATTCTATCAACATCGAAAGGCTATGGCATGGCCAACTTCCAGCAATTACAGTTTCCATTCAAAATTTACAAAGACTGGTTGTGAAAAAATGTGGCAGTTTGAAATATATATTTTCCTCTTCTATGGTTAAAAGTCTTGTACAACTCAAGCATCTTGCAATACATGATTGCATGTCAGTGGAAGAGATAATATTAACAGAAGAATTAGATGAAGAAGAAAGGACGAGTAAGATGGTATTCCTGAAACTAGAACACATTGAACTCTCGAGTCTTCCGAAACTGAAACACTTTTTTATTGGTTCTCATATTGAATGTCCATTGTTGAAAAGATTGGTGATAGACTCGTGTCATGACTTTCAGACATTCGTTTCCGAGTTTAGCAGCACAAACCTGACAACTAGAAATGGTGCCCGGGAAGTGAACCTGGAGGAGAACTTCTACAATGCCATGCAACCTCTCTTTGATGAAAAGGTGACAATTGTTTTAGTGAATTTCACTATTATTCAACTCCTCATATGATGAACAACGCAAGAAGGCAATTTCTTTGTATTTTTTGTTTATCTTACAAGCTATGATCTTTTGTACCAGTTTTTATTTCTTGCTTTCCGCATTATGGTTCAATTTTGGTTAAAAACATAAATAGATACTAGTATTTGTTATTTAGTTAGAAAATTCTTTCCTTGTTAATATAATACGATTTTGATTTACTTATGACAAAGCGGAATGTGTATTGCAGGTTGTATTCCCTTGCTTAGCTGAAATCCAAATCTCACACATAGATAAGATATGGCACAATCAACTTGCTGCCGGTTCTTTTTGTGAGCTGAGATCAATGAGTATTTCAGATTGTGATAAGCTGGTGAATATTTTTCCATCAATCTTGCTAACAAGATTCCAAAGACTAGAGATGCTAGAAATTAGTCATTGTCATTCCTTAGAAACTATATTTGAGCTTCAAGGACTAGGCGGTGAAGAAATCCAAGCATCCAATGCCTTCCAGTTACAAGACCTGGACTTGTATAATCTACCCAGATTGAAGCATATATGGAATAAGGATCCCCAAGGAAGACTTATTTTCCAGAATCTGCATTCTGTAAGGGTAGGAAAATGTAGTGCTCTGAAGAATCTCTTTCCAGTCTCCATAGCTAGAGACCTTCCACAACTTGAAAAGCTTGAGATAAAGGAGTGTGGGGTGGAGGAAATTGTTGCAAATGCAGAAGGTGATGAAACAGCCCCTCGTTTTGATTTTCCTCATCTAACCTCATTGACACTTGAAAAAATACCAGAATTTAGGAACTTTTATCCAGGGAAACATTCTTGGGAATGTCCTATCTTAAAAAGTTTGGAGGTGTCGGGCTGTGGCAATGTGAAGTTATTTGGATCAGAATCTCATACATTCCAAGAAATTCAAAGGGGAGGCCAACAGGACCAAATTCAGCAACCCCTCTTTTTTGTTGAAAAGGTATGGATCTATTCTGCACCATGCTTTTTTCCCTTTACTTTTTTCTTATCCAAAATGAAAGCGCAGTATGCATAAATAACTGCAGTTGAAAATTTACTTATTATTTGGAGGAATATCAACCGGCATTTCCTTTTTGTTCTAATCTGTCTCCAGGTGATCTCGACCTTGGAGGAATTGTCATTAAGTGGTGAAAACCCCACAACGTCAATTATTTGGTGCTGCCAACTTCCAGAGAAGTACTATTCTGCGGTGAAACTTCTAAGGCTGCACTATTTTCAGGAAGAATCGGATACTATTCCATTTGGTTTCATCCAAATATTGTGCAATCTGGAAACACTCTTTGTGACACGTAGTTCTTTCAAAAGGCTATTCTCATATGAAGGGCTTACTGATGTGAATCAGAAACATAGGATCCTTGGACGCTTAAGGAATTTCAAAATAATAAGTTCATTTGGTGATATGAGGCATATGTGGAAGGATAATGACCAACTGGTTCAATTTCTTCAAAATCTTGGCACTCTAGAAGTAATTTCTTGTCACAGTTTGGTCAATCTAGCACCATCATCTGCTTCATTTGAAAATTTAACAATTTTAGATGTGCGGTGTTGCTTTGGATTATTGAACTTAATAACATCCTCAACTGCAAAAAGTCTAGTGCAGCTTGTAAAGTTGACGGTTCGTTCTTGCAAAAAAGTGATGGAAATAGTAGCAAAAGAGAGAGATGAAACAGAAGATGAGATAATTTTCAGCAAACTAGAATATTTGGAACTTGTCAAGTTAGAAAGCCTCACCAGCTTCTGCCCAGGAAATCACACCTTCAAATTCCCATCATTGAAGGAAATTGTTGTGAGACAATGCCCCAAGATGAGGATTTTCTCTCCCAGAGTTGTAAGCACGCCTAAGCTACAGGGAGTATGTTTTGCCAAGAATAAAGTATGGTGGCAGGGAAATCTTAATAACACCATACAACAGCTGTACACAGAAATGGTATGTACTGATAAACTCTATCATTTTAGTAATCATCATTTTTTTTTTGTACTAATGCATTATTATGGTTGAGCAGGTTGGATTTGG
Source organism: Populus alba x Populus glandulosa (assembly GCA_033617975.1). Classification (NCBI taxonomy): domain Eukaryota; kingdom Viridiplantae; phylum Streptophyta; class Magnoliopsida; order Malpighiales; family Salicaceae; genus Populus; species Populus alba x Populus glandulosa. Next base: position 1,726,862 of record CM066155.1, on the reverse strand, counting down.
TAATATATGGGAGTTAAAGCTCTCTGATTTTCCCCAATTAAAAGAGAGATGGCACGACCAACTTCCCTTCAACTTTTGTAGAAATTTGGCAAACCTCACAGTGGATGACTGCGCATTTGTCTCCAATGCTATACCATCCAATCTACTACAGTTCATGAATAACTTGAGACATCTGTATGTGAGAAACTGTCGTTCTCTTAAAGTAGTATTTGATTTGGAGGGGCTCAATGCTGAGGAAGGGCATGCTAAGCTGTTGCCCAATTTAAAGGAATTGCAGTTGATTGATCTGCCAGGGCTGAGGGATATATGCAGCAGGGATCCTCAAGGAATTTTGGACTTCAAAAACCTGAAATCGCTGAAAGTTCATAATTGTAGCAGTTTGAGAGATTTATTTACACCATCCATGGCATCTGGCCTTGTGCAACTCCACAAGATAGAAATAAGAAACTGTACCATGATGGAAAAGATCATCACAGAAGAGAGAGTAGAGGAAGCAGCAACATATAGAATCATATTCCCTTTACTGAAAGTGATAGTTCTCGAGTCCTTACATAGCATGACCAGTATTGATTCAGGAACTGGTATTCTGGGAATTCCATCCTTAGAGGAGATTGGCATAGACAATTGTCCAAATTTGAAGCCATTTATTTCCTCATTTTTGAGTGAGCATGTACCAATTTCAGTCAATAAGGGACAACAATATAGACTACGTGAGCGAGACCATGATATTTCCACTGCACCATTTCTCAATCATAAGGTCAGTTTCTTTATCTGAAGTTTTTTCACATCTTATTAGAACTTTTGCCTCCAATATGTGACCATGCAGTTACATAATTCTCGAACCATTCTACAATTACTCCCAATTTTTATACTTGTAGATGCTAACGTTGCAAATACTAATGATTCACAGATGATCATAAATTTAAATTGGGAAGGGAAAAGAAAAACATTTTAAAATTAGACTTGTGGTAGGACCTGCCGATCAGTGTGGTTCTTGACAATAAATTGCAGGAAATAACTCTAAGTTTCTTTTTTGTCCTTGACTTGGATCCCAGGTTGCATTTCCAAACATGAAAAAGTTGAGAGTGGAATGGAATGATGTGATGGAGGTTATTCAGAATGGCCAATTCCGAGTTGAGTACTACTACAAACTGGAAGGTCTTACACTCATGCGCTTCCCCTGTGACAATGTTGATTTTCCATCCCATTTTCTTCAAAGATTCATCAATTTAAAAAATCTTGTTGTAAGAGATGCCCCTTTCGAAGAAATAGTATTGTATGAAGGGAAAGATGATGAAGAAAATCATATCAGGGTTTTAGCACAATTAAAAAAACTGGAGCTGTCTAAACTGCCGAAACTCATGCATCTGTCAAAGGAAGGTTCTCAGACATGCAAGATTTTTCAGAATTTGGAAACTTTGAGAGTACTGGAATGTGGCATGCTGAAAATTCTAATTCCATCAGCATTGTCTTTCCAGTGTTTAACGACCCTGGAAGTGTCAAATTGTCATGGATTGATAAATTTGATGACGTCTTCAACAGCCAAATATCTGGTTCAGCTCACGTCTATGAGTGTAACTGAATGCAAAATGATTGAAGAAATTATAGTGAGCGAGGAGAATGAGGTAGCAAATGAGATCATTTTTCAGAAATTAGAGCATTTGAGACTTCGATGCTTGCCAAGCCTCACAAGTTTCCACTCAGGGAAACGTGCATTCACTTTTCCATCTCTGGAAGAAGTGTTCTTGATAGAATGCCCCAGGTTGAAAATTTTTTCTGAAGGAATCATAAGCACACCAGAGCTGGAGACTGTCCTGTTAACAGAAGAGGACGATGAAGGGTACTGGGAGGAGGACCTTAATTCCACTGTACAAAAATTGTTTGTGGAGATGGTATGAATTGTTTCACCAAATCTTCTTGCCTTTTCTATATTTTGATCTGTTCTTTCTCTTGCACGAAGCACAAAACTTTATGAAATTGCACAACAATTTTATCAATTACCCATCACGCTTCCAGAAATTATTTTCCCTATTTTGTTGTCTCTCATACCAACTTTATGAAATCACCCTTCTTTATGCAGAATCTGAGACGTAGTCTAACTAATGATATCCCTCAATCACATAAAACTTGATCATTATGTATTAGTTTTTGTTATCACATCATTACTTATTTAATTAACTCATTTTTGTTAACTTAACTGCAGGATGATGGAGCAGCGCAATCCGAACTGCTAAGCATACCCAAAGAGTCAACATTAGCCCGTGAGGCTAAAGGAGATGGAAAAGCACCAAGTGCTGTCTCTGAGAGACGAGCTTCTGAGGATTTGCATTTAACTGGGACCTCAGAAGCCAGAAAAGATATCTCTCCTGTTTTTGAAACATTACCGAGAATCAAACAAAATAGGATCAAAGGTGTTTTGCTAGAACCCAAGATTGCTCAATTGGCTTCAAGATACCAAGATTTTCATGCAGCGTCAAATGATAAGGTAGCTCTCTCTTCTATCTAGAAATACTTTCTAGAACATGATTTTGAATTAATTGCTAATGGCATCTGGAATGTAGGATTCTAGACAAGGTCAAAGTTCCTCAACTCCCATGGATTCTAAAGCTCAGATCTCTCTACAAGAGCAGACGGATTCCCAAGCAACTGATAATGTAATTTTCTCCCTCGGAATATAACTTCTTGTACACTTTCTTGTACCTTCATGTAAACTTTAAATTTCTTGCAGGATGAGACCTCACTGGCCAATGCTATTCCTACTATTTCAGTTCAGCAGAGCGACAGAGTTCTTCTATCTCGTGCCACCTCTGTTGAACAAGTCTCTGTGTTGACTTCTACATCCTTAACCAACAGAACTTCCTCTCAAGAGCTCACATTCGACACCGCTTCAAGCTCTAATACTCCTTCTGGATATCTCAAGTCCTGTGGTGTGAGCTTTGAGATATACAGGTGTTCTATAGATTTGTTAAAGGAGCTCTTAACGAAATCCCCTGCAGAAGTAGCCACATCAGCTGACCGCCTATTGCTGCTGTCCAGTTTGAAGAATTTAAAGAACTGTCCGTTTCTGAATTATCAGCAACAAAAAATCATTCAACTCTACGCTGAGAATTTCGACACTTTGGTCACAAGCCACCCATTTGATGCGCAAAAAATCGATTGGACCAGTTCTATCGAGTCCTCTATTGAAGATCACAAAAGGAGACTTGCCGAGCTGGATATTTCTGATGAAGATATGACCAGCAAGATTAGCAGGCTTAAAGCAGAAAAGGATGCCCTTAACAGGCGACTTCAGGAAATTCAGGAAGTAGAAGATCATATCCGAAGAAACAAGGAAAGTCTCCATTCCGAGAGAATCATTAGAAATGGAAGACTAGAAATACAGATTGGTGCTTTGTTAGAAGCTCAGAGACATAAAAGAGAAACTGAGGGTAGGGCTAGCCATGTTGATGAGAATTGGGCTAAGTTCAGGAGCTTGTTTGCTTAAGCTTTGAGCTTTGCTTTTGGAAAAGAACTATTCCTGCTCTGCTAGTTACCATAAACCATTTGTAGAACAACAGTTTTGCATGAAACTATAATGGCTCTATTGGTAGCATCATGCTTGTTTAGAAATTTGCCTTCAAATGCAGAATGGCAAGAAGTAGGGTAAAAATTCAAGCCCCTATGGGCTCTAACGGATAAAAACGGTTTATAGAAAGTTAATGTAATGATTATTTTAAGATTGTGAGCTAGACTGATGAAAAAATTCAATTTCAAATAAAAAATATGCTATATTCCAAAGTTTTAGTAGAATTTAATAAAATATTATCAGCTTCCAACAAGAAGAGCTGGCCTATTTTCGAGTCCAAAACTACAAGACCCAACTAAACAACGTCCAGCCCAAACGAAAGAATCAACTAAACTAGATAACAATTAGAATTAGAAGAAAAGACTCATTGTACTAGTGTTTTGCTGTTTTATGCATAATTTTAACAGCTGGCCGGTTTAAGATCGGGTTTTAAGTTTTGACCGGGTCACCGGATTAGTTGGGTCAAATTTTTATTTTAAAAAAAAAAACAATATTATTTATAAAAAAAAAAAATAGAAGTCAACTTTACACGTCGTCACTTCCTCTCAAGATAAGAAGTATGTGGCAAGCCTTATAGAGTGTGCAAAAATGTACGCAATGTGCAGAGATTTGGTCACCATCACAATTAATTATCACAGTTAATTTGTCATTACCAATAATTATTTCCGGTTAGATTTTTATAAAAATAATATAAATTATTTTTTTTAAAAAAAAATTAAAACCAATTCAAATTGACCAGTTTCGATTCGGTTTGTTTTTTAAAATAAAACTGGTTCAAACCAGTTTGGCTCGGTTTTTTCTGGTTTGGCTCTGTTTTTTCAATTTCAAGATTAAAAAACCGAAACCGAAACCGAACCGGCCGGTTTTTAAAAATTTTAATCGATTTTTTTTTATGGTTCAGTTTTTTCAGTTATTTTTTTTTTAATTTTTTTAATTTAATTAATTTTTCAGTTTTTTTACTTCCTTCTGTGAATCACTTCCAAGGAAATATCGTATGGACTTGATATTTTCCTGCTTTGCTCTTTTCTTTTTGGAGTCCATCAATTTATTTTGTATTCTGGTGCTGAATCCTTGATATTTGAGTGAACTACATCAATTGTTGTGAAGACTTTTGTCGAGAGGCTCCATGCAAGCACAAAATAGCTATTTGGAAGACGTTTCAAGCAAATTTAAGTTTTCCAACTTATTGCAAGTAGAGGAGGGGATGAACATTAATTCTACATTCAATGTTCCAAATTGATGTGCTCCCTGGGGATGTTAAAGTTATTAATTTACCTTTATTGGAGAAAGACAAAAACAGAAGATCGAGGACAGCAAGTATTAAATAACACAGAATCATGGCTTTTGGACTGCTTTTCTTGGGATGAAGGCTTGTGGGCTTCATCTCAACAGGAGCAAAGTTGCCGGTAAGACATTCATTACCAACAAAACAATTTTAGTGTCAAATTATGATGGATATATACTCCAATATCTCATTATGAAAAACACCATGCTTTATGAAGCCACAGAGAGATGTAGCTTCTTCGAGGAGTTCTTCTTTTCTTCTTCTTCTTCTTTTTCTTTTTTTATTTATTTATTTTTGGTAATTGTGGGTGTTCGGGTTAGTTAATGCATATTTCGACTAATCTCCTGAGACCCTGAAGTTAACGACAGTGTAAATCTCCAATGGACTTGAAGTTTGTGACACTCAAACCAGTGATCTCTAAAGAACAAACTCAAAACCTGACCATTTGAGTTACACCCCTTATGGTTTTCTTACTATATGATAGAATAAATTGATGGTAATTGTGTTGTTATTATATGTAATTATTTAGAAAAATTAAAACAAACAATTTAAATAAAAATAAAAAACAATTCTAAATAGAATTAAATTAAATTAAAATAAAATTTGTATTAGTAATATAAAAAGTATTATTAAATACAATTTGTTTATCTTGGTAACAAAAGTTGGAGAAAGAGGTAAAGGCTAATCTTTATCGGAACTAGAAGGGTAACGAGGTGAAGCGCAGGTACAAGTAAGAGTTGTAACGGCTGCTTGATGACATTCAACTTATCCATCGATTTTGGATTGCACCCAAGCATTCTAGTCTACAAAAGGAAGCTATTGTTAGTTTCATATAATATAATAATTTTTTAAAAATTATCATATAAAATAAAATATTACCCTCCACTTTGCAAGTGAAACGAGCAGAATAGATTCGCTGGTGTGCGTGGTCATGAAACCATGAATCTTCTTGGTTCGATTCTCTAAGCTGGACTGTGAATGCCTCAAGAAATGCTTCGATGTCACATTCTAGAGATGAGTACCCTAGATATCTTCCGTGGCATGAGGAGGTTTGAAATCCCTTTATATGGCCATGTATTCCCAACATGGAAGACTTTTATCTTTTGTGTATTTCTTTACTTTTTTTTCTAGGCATTTTATAAAAAATCATGCAACCTGGTTCATAAAAAAAAATCGAATAAGATAGTGAAAAATAAAATTTTATTTTTTTATAAAAGAAAACATCATAATTCGAATTCAAACTTATCTAATGGCATTGTGATTCTCTCATACTCTTTTAGCTACGACATTGTTAGCCTTATTCTAATAAGATTTTTTTTTACATGTCAATTTCATAAAATAATTAGTTTATCCTTATATTGAAACAAATGAAATTTCATCGACGATCTCATTACCAATGTTACAGTGAGAGGAACCTCAACATTTATAAATCTAAATTTAAATGTATTCATTAAAATTAATTATTCAAACTTTATCCATTTTTTTTTATCGTGCAAGAAAGGAAAACAAACTAAACATCTTGCTTTGAAGGGACACACACTTTACGAGTCGAACTTGCACTCGACGAGCCTGCATCAAGAGAGAGTGCTTAGGGTGCCTCGTCATGATCAACACCTAGCGTTTATGCCCATCTTTGTCTCTACTAACCTTTTTTTTCTCATCTAAATAAATTTGATAAAAAAAAATATATTATCACTATATCATATTTAAACAAACAATTAGCAACATCTTCTGGGTCTATCCAAAATTTTAAAACTTGTAAATATGTATTAATAACTCATGCCATAAATGAATTGATTTTATTTATGATTAATATTTAATTTTTGTATATATTTAGAAGAAGAAATTCTATTTGAAATTGGAAAGAAATCCTATTTTCATTACATTGCCAGTACCTGGAGAGCCAAATATTTAATTTGTGTGGAAGGAGAAGGCAAAATCTGGACGATCGATTTCTGAGGCCATCTTACGTGGGATAAGTTTTAGGGGTTTGGTGGGATGTAATTAAGAGAGTGACCACTTATTGATTGAGATCTGGACGTACAAGACTGTGGGGACAGGTGCGTGATACTTACCATCAAAAGGCGGTAATGACTCCACGTCATCAAGTAGGAGTTTGGTAGTTCCAGGGGCCATAAACTTGCCACAAGCCATAGTTTGATAACATATATTGCACTTTAGTCCTTCTATTTTAATTTAGATAAATTCGGTCCCTAACGTTTTCAGGGGCAGCTTGTCTCATCATGCATCACGTGTAATCTGATTAAAGCTGTCCTTTTTTTCTTAGTTGAGGTGATGGTGATTGGTGACACTTGACAGAACAGTCAAATTAACTCCTGTCACGATATACGAGGAATGGTAGCTGGCGGTGGATGGTCGTGCCACCGTGCTCTTTTTGGGTTGGGCAGTATATTTCAGTCGCCTAAGGTAGGAGTAATTTTTCTAGGAAAAAAAGAAAAAAATTAGGAGATATAATTAGCAAGTTATGTCAACCATGAAACACTTTAATTGTTTTTTTTATTTTAATATCTATGAATTTTTTTTTAATTTTTTTCTTTGTGTTTTTTTTCTTTAAATGAATTTTTTTTATTTAATTTAGTTTGTTAATGTAAATTTTTATTTATTTAGTTATCATATTTTCATGACACGAATCTCGGATTTGACAGGTTAACCTAGTTTAATGAGTTAACCTGATTTGATGAGTTAACCTGAATTTTTTTTTGTTTTTTTTCCTTTTTAATCAATTTTTTTCGTTTAGTTTAGTTTGTTAATTTTTTTTCGTTTAACCCATCGATTTTTTTTCTATTTAGTTATCAAACTTTCATGACCCGAATTTCAAGTTTGACGGGTTAACTCACTCAATTCAGATTTTTTTCCCCTCATTAGTAACAGGCTTATGTCTTTTGTTTGTTTTTTTTTTTAATTAATTTTTTTCATTTAGTTTAGGTTGTTAATGTTTAATTTTTTTTTTCTATTTAGTTATCAGACTTTCATGACACGGATCCCGAGTTTGACAAGTAACCTGATTTGACGGGTTAGTTCGATTAATTCTGGGTAACCCATCAATTTTTTTTATTTAATTATTAAATTTTTAGGAATCGAATTTTTCTATATAAAGTTAATGTAATGATTATTTTAAGATTTTGAGCTCCATTGATGAAAATTCAATTACAAATAAACAAAATATGCTATAGTCAAAAGTTTTAGTAGAATTTAATAAAATATTATCAGCTGCCAACTACCAACAAAGACTTGACAAAATAATGTTGCATGTTCTTACAATCACGGAATTTCATGATTAAAAAAAAAATCAGGGAATTTTAATGGGATATGGTTCTCTAGACTTCAATCTTCTTCTAGGCCTCGAAACTGAGATCTTGGGCTTATATCAATTGATAATAATAATAAATAAATAAAAACTCTCTTTCTTAATTTCAATAATAAAAAAAAGGCTCTAAGGCGCCCTTTTCATCTTTCTTGAAAACTTTCTTTGAACCTGTCACCAGCGATTTTCTAGCTTCACAGCTGATTCTTGTAGTAATATATATGTAATATCCTGGAACAGGAAACAGGGTGAAGCACAGGAAGGGAATATGAAGGAACATTGCACATGTTTGCATGCTTTAGCCGAATACCCTTTTGAAATCAACTTTATCATTATGTTGGATCAGATTCTTAATGTTGTTATAATTAATTACTTGACCAGAACTAATGCTAATATTTCTCTATCAAAAAGAAAATAAATGAACCTGAAAATTCCATTCCAGGACGACAAACCTCACCATGCTTACATATACATGAACTCGCACAATATACGTATTATTTTAACTAAATTCTCCCTACTTGCCTATAAATCAAGCAATTTCGACACCTATACGACAGCTAATTTCGCCTCCTTCTAAATCAATACCTGCAGCCCTTCAATGCCGATCTCACCATCCAAACTTGGCCAGAGGAGCCAGGTCGCTGCAGCCAACCTGGCAAACTTGTTGCCAACAGGCACAGTCCTTGCAGCTGAAGCCCTAATACCTTCTTTCACAAACAACGGTGAATGTGCACTTGCGAACGAATACCTTACCTTAGGTATCATTGTGTGTTGCTCACTAGGTTGTTTTCTTTCCTCCTTTACCGATAGCTTCACTGGCAAGGATGGCAAGATGTACTATGGCATCGCCACATGGAACAGTTTCTATGTATTCAATGACATCGATAGTACAGATGGTGCGGGAATGGAAGAATTCAATGATATCAATAGCTCTCATGGTGCGGAGAGGAAAGAAACGATTAGCAAAGAGTGCCGAGCTGCCTGTAGAATCACTTTTATAGACTTCGTGCATGCTTTTACATCACTAACAGTCTTCTTGGTGTTTGCTCTTAGTAATTCTAACGTGCAGAATTGCTTCTTCCCTAAAGCAGGACCTAATGAGAAAGCACTTATCATGAATTTGCCGTTAGGAGCTGGGTTCTTGGCAAGCTTCTTGTTCATGTTATTTCCTACCAAACGAAGAGGAATTGGCTATGGCGACACAGCACCTGTGAAATCAGATAAAGAGTCTTCTCCTTCGAAAAAAGAGTCTGCATAAAGATCGCATAGCACTGCATAATGGCCTGAAAATTAAGTATGTTCTTCGTATTGTGTACTACTCAATATAAGGATGATCATATGAGAAACTTGAGTCAGTTCATGTACAAGAGAGGTGGATGGAAAAGTATGAAGTAGCTGCGATGTTCATTAACAAAATATATTTCTTCACCTAGCCTTCGGAGCTAAAAATTACCTCACCATTAACTCTTGATCAGTAGAACTGTAGTAAATGATGCTTGTAATGGAAATTAAATTCAAGATCTTCCTAGTTTTAAGTATTTAATTTCCTTAAACCATAACAGCATTCAAGTTTAATTGTGTGTGAAAATGGGGGTTCTAACTGTTAGAGGTAAATGAGAAATTTGATTTAAAATAGAGTTGTGTATTTTTAAAAGAATAAAAAGTTGTGAATATTAAGATAAAAAAAAACAGTTTATCTTCAAATAAAAGTCAAATTAATTATTAGAATTGTCTGTATAAATTCCAAAATAAATTTTATAATTATAACAAGTCTACATTTTATTGTATATTTTTCTTCTCATCAAATATTTATATTCCTTTTAATATGTTCCTGAGAGATTTACCTTTACAAATCCGGTTCACTGTTCATTCTCATTTATGCTAATAAGAGCAAGAGATTGAGTGGATTTGAACAACAATATTGCAATCAAATTGTAAACATCATAAAAATTAAAGAATTGATATTGCCTCAATCTATATCTTGTAGTTTATATTTTGATATAAATTATGTGCGCCTTTGCACTCATTACGTTTGGACGTTGCAAATTAATCAATTTTCATATGCTAAATACACCAAGAAAGCCTTTTAATTTGAAATTTTTTTTATCTTTTTGCGAATCAAAACAATAGTATAAAACGCTATCACTTGGAAGGAAACTAATTGAAATAGTAGATAAATAGATAGAGGCCCGCGGTGTTAATTTTGTTTTAAAGAAGTAATAAAAACTTTGGACCTCCATAAAAAATAAAACTATAAAAAAATAATGACTAATTAAAAAAAAAGTTTGTTGATATTATGAAAAGACACTCTCCAATATTCTTAAAATATTTTAATGATTTTATTTGATAAAAAAAAATATTGAATAAGAACAAGATAACCTCATAAATAAAAAAATATAAAAAAATTTGAAGCTCAATTACAAACAAATCAAATATTGAAGAACAAATTAAAAAAAAATCAATGTTAAAAAAGAAAAAAAAACTAACTTGATTCAGCAAGTTAAATTTATGACCCGATTGTGAAGTCGGGATAATCTTTTTATCTATAAAAAAACCGAATAAAACAATGAAAGAAAAGAAAAAAAACCATGAGTCCACTCAAGTAAAATCGACTAACTTGCAACCTAGGATATGAAATTGGGATAACCTGATAGAAAAAAAAAATTCACGATGGTGAAAGCCTGATAATCCAATATTGAAGGATAAAAATAAAAGAAAAAATAAATTTAAAAAATACATCATAAAAAAAAAATGAATTCAAATTAACCTAATATTTGAATCCATGACCCGGTCATGAGACTAGGTTATTCCATATATATAAAGCATATTAAAAAAAATCACAATGCAAAAATTTCAATCATCCAAAATTAAAAAACAAAATTACATATAGAAATTAAAAGAATGAAGTTAAAATATGGTATAAAAAATAAGTGAAATAAAACAATGAAGAATGAAATTGAAAAATAAAATAAATCAAGAAAAGGATAAAAATAAAAAACAAAATAGCAATTAAAAGAATAAATAAAAAATCTAATATAAAAATTAAATGAAATAAAACAATTAGGGATAAGATTGAAAAGAAAATAAATCAAGAAAATAAAGAAAAAAACTAAAAAAAATAAGGATGAAATTTGACAAAAAAATAAAATAAAAGAGAATAAAATTTAAAAAATTATTTTTATAATAAAGAGAAGAAAAATGTTGTCAATTTCAAATTAGAGGTTCATTGATTATATGCACAATCAATAAAAGAATTATATGAATGGTGTTGCCTTGACCTACACACTAACATTTGTAATGCATGTGTCGACCATCTTTTCGATTTAAATAATATTTATATTTATTCAATTACCAAAGAGTCCGTCTATTAATTTGATCATTGTAAAAAAAAAAACATGATTAAAATATATAAAAGCTTGCAATTAGATGACAGTTCAAAGTAAAGTTTTTGCTTTTAAAAGCAAATGAGTTATTTTATTGTTTACAAAACACGAAAGTTCTAAAAATCCTCTAGAGCACGGGTTTAACAATTTCCTTTTTTAAAGACAATGAATTATCTTACTGTGCAAAAAGATATAGAAAGACCTCCTAGCCCTCGTTTAATTTGAAAATAACTTTTTGGCCATAAGGAAAAGACGGTCCTACCCCCACAAAAGGCTTGATGATTTTTTTATTTTAAAAATAATCATTTCACTGTTTTAATTCACAGTAATTATCGTATGGTTGGATGTCTTAGAACTTGTCGTGTGGTCTAGCACAGATGGCTAACTCACATTTTTCCATGGCTAGACTTTCTCGTCTTCACCTATGACTGGGTGTGTTAATTTCCTTGAGCTCACATCATGGAGAAGAAGACTATCTGTGCTGAAAAACTATCATGGAGGGTTATTCCATGCTTGTCTGGGTCCCTGTGTTGCTCTGCTGTTGGTGCAGAAGGCGATGCCTGACATTGGTAGTGGTGCGAGGTTCTGTGATTGAAGAATAATTTGGTGATGGCAACAGAGAGTTGGTGATGGCAGTTGTCATAGCACTGTGTGACTAGTTGTGTTCTTCATTGCTGTTCATCATTATATTTACAAGAAACTCTACAATATGTTGGGAGTTTATTTACCAAAATTTACCATGAATCTTCTAATGGAATACTTTTCATTAATCTTCTTAATTTCATCTTTATTTATCATCAATGATTTCTATTTTTATTTTTTAACGTACGTGATTCTAAATTTATTTAATTAAATGTATGTATTAACTTTTGGAATTTATTAAAGAAAAAAATGCTAGGAAAAAGAAGAGATGAAAAAAAAAAAAGAGGAGAGAAAGGTGAGAGTGGAGTGAGAAAAGGAGGAGAGGGAGTGACCGGACTGGCCATGAAATATTTTTTTTATTTCTTTTCTGTATAATCTTGAGAATGTAGAACAAAGGCTGTGTTCCATCAAATGTGGAGCATATAATTAATGGAGTAGAAATCTCATTCCCCTCGAGAATCACGTGTTCTCCCCAAGCATCTTTCTTTCTTTCTGCTTTTTTTTTTTTTCTTTCTTTCTTTTATGAGATTTATTAGGTATTATTATTGGTATTATGAAAATATAGTATTATTTTTTAAAATATTTTTAATTTGAAAATATATAAAAATAATTTTATTTTATTTAATTTTTAAACATATTTTTTATATCAATATATTAAAATGATTCTAAAAAATTTTAAACAAAATTTAAACAAATTTTTTTTTAACATATCACTTGACTAGAAACTATTCGTACGTAGCAAAATCAATGGGAATCCCGACATACTTTAATTGTATATATATTTTAACAAGTTTTTTTTCCCGGGGATAGAAGGAATATATCTTAATAGTTAAAATAAAAAAAAATCCATTATATATGTAGTTGGAACCACACCGAATATCATTTGGAAGACTAATCCTTTTCTGATCCCTTGAAATCAAATTCCTTGACTTGTCATTATCTTGGACTTGGAATGGAAATCTATTGCGTTCCATTTGGTGAAGCAATTATTGTGATAAATTGGATATTTTACCTTCGGGAAAAAAATTAAAAAGGTTTCATTTTTACAAAATTCCCTTGTAATAAATTTACAATATGAATCAAACAAGAAGAGGCTGGCCTATTTTCGAGTCCAAAACTACAAGACCCAACTAAATAAACATCCAGCCCAAACGAAAGAATCAACCGAACAAAATAACAATTAGAATTAGAAGGAAAAACTAATTGTACTAGTGTTTTGCTGTTTTATGTATTGCGGATTTGCTGTTTGTCATTTTTTGAGGCTTCGTTTACTAGTTGAAAACCCTAATTAATCCCTACTTAATTACACCCTTCTATTGAAAATTTTTATTTCTTTAATTAATATTTTTGCTTACCTTTATTTTTTCAATTTTTTTATGTAATTAATTTTTTTTCTTGATTTCATCTTTTGATATTTAATTTATTGAGAATTCAGTTTCGTATGATTTTATTGTTCTACATTAATTTTTTTTAAATATTAATTTTGTGATTATCTTCAAGTTTTTTCTATGAGTTTATCCCTATTTATGATCTAGATCATGATTTTCACATGTTTTTCTTTTATTCTAAGTTTTTTAGTTGTTTTGTTTCTTTTTTATTTTTAAGGTATTATCTAATTCATTTATAGTTTTTTTATACAAATGAAGAGTATTTTTTAAAATAAAATTTTTTTATTTTTAAATTATATTGTTGATGTGTTTGGCCTTGCCTAGTATTTTTTTTATGGTATTGGTTTATTCAGTTAATTTTATTTGTGTTTATTTTTAAGTCATGAATTTTTTAGAGTGTTGATTTATTATTTATTTATTTAAATAATAAGTTTGGTAAATACAATTAGATGCATATAATATTTTATGTTATTAAATATCTTAATCTTACTTGCATAGGCTTTTTAATTTATATTTAAAATTTTTATATAAAAAAATATTAAAACATCTATATTTTTTTTTAAAAAAAATTATAACCCATTATCAAACGCAATTTAAATGGCTAGTCTCTCTCTCTCTCCGTGTATATGTTCATCGCTTTGATGCAGGACTAGGAGCATTGTCCTGAACATTTATATATTTATTGTCCTACCCGGCCAACAAGGCCAAATTGGCACAGTCACACTTGAGGCTTCGGCAAGCCTTTGGCTCATTCTAACAAGTGTCATCCCTTTAACCACGTGGCTACTTTATCACTTTACACGTTGTCACTTCCTCTCAAGATAAGAAGTATGTGGCAAACCTTATAAAGTGTGCAAAAATGTACGCAATGTGCAGAGATTTGGTCACCATCACAATTAATTGATCATCACTTCCAAGGAAGGTTCGTATGGACTTGATATTTTCCTGCTTTGCTCGTTTCTTTTTTGAGTCCATCAATTTATTTTGTATTATGGTGCTGAATCCTTGATATTGAGTGAACTACATGAAATAATTCTTTTCGAACACATGTAAATCGGGTGAACGTCGATGAATAATACGGTTTTCAATCGTATAAAATATCGACATGATCGATGATATTGTATTATTAGGATAACTGTGATTAATTAATTACCAACAAAACAATTGTAGTGTCGAATATTGATGGATATATACTCCAATATCTCATGATGAAAAACACCATGCTTTATGAAGCCACAGAGAGATAAAGCTTGTTGGAGAAGATTTTCTTTTCTTTTTCTTCTTATTTATTTTTGGTAATTAGGGTTATTTGGATCAATTTACACGCATTTTAATTAATTTCTCGAGATCTTGAAGTTAACGAATATGTAAAATTCCAATAACCTTTAAGTTTATGACACTCAAATTGATAATTTATAGAGAACAAATTCAAGATCTAACCATTTGAATTACACCCCCTCATGTTTTTCTTTTTCTTCTTCTTCTTCTTCTTCTTTTTCTACAGAAGGTGATGAACAAATAAACTTATCATGCAACTTGCTATTGTATTTTGTATATATAGGCAGCTCGAGGTGTGGCTTTGGTTTGTTAGGCCTCAGCTCTGTGTTTAGTTTAGTTTCATCCTATGCACCAAAACGAAGCAAGCATTACCAAATTTACTCGTCCACAAGGTTTGGCCTTTGGAATATTGACCCTACTCAAGTTAAGTACTTAACAATTGCCACGAACCTACTGACCTTTGATATTTGTTAGCGTAGGCGTTCAAGCATCTTCTTCCTTGGAGTATACAAAATATATATATATATATATATATATATATATATATATATATATACACACGCGCACACAGACAAGAATAGTATTGTAGAGAAGGAAAACCATACAAAAAATGGGTGTATGAAATGATCAAGAGCTACAGCTTCACGCGTTGCAAAAAGCCAGTCACTCTCAATTCTCAATGCATACGTGGGTAATGTAATCGTCATATGCTATATCTAGGAGTTGGAAATTTTAGATAAAGTTTCCCAGCTAAACCAATCACCTGAGAGATTCTTTTTTTTTAATATATGGTCCAAGAATATCCTTTGTACATAACCTAATTATCAAACTAAAATCAACTCGATGACCCCACTTTTGGATATCCTAAATTATCGTCGTATTTTTTAGCCTTGAAAGGTCTTTTTTTTCCTTCTTCAAGCAGTGCACTTGTGGAAGAAATGGCCACAAGTAGGGTAGCCATGTTTTTGTATAAACAAAATATCTCAACTGATGTGTTTTGTTGGAAAAGACTATATATTTAATTTAAACAGACTTTGATACTACAATTATATGCATGTTACTCATGGAATAAACTGACGGTAATTATGTTGTTATTATATGTAATTATTTAGAAAAATTAAAACAAACAATTTAAATATAAATAAAAAACAATTCTAAATAGAATTAAAATAAAATAAAAAAGAAAATTTTTATTATTAATATAAAAAATATTATTAAATATAATTTGTTTATCTTGGTAACAAGAGCTGGAGAAGGAGGCAGAGGCTGATTTTTATCGGAAATGAAAGGGTAACGAGGTGGAGCATAGGTACCGGTAAGAGTTGTCAACTGCTGCTTGACAACATTCAACTCAGCCCTAAGTTGAGTCGTCTCAGCTTGAACTTGTTCTCGTATGATCGCCTTGATGACCAATAACTGCTGGATTGATCCGGATTGTAGGGTTCCAACGATTGAGAGACAACAACTCGCCCATATATTCTTGTCTGTAGTATTAGAGATACCATAAACTTGATTTATATCGGGTCCATCGATAGATTCAGCTTGCAACTATAAATTTGAATTGAGTTTTGGATAGGTCGAATGATCGTCCCTATAATTCTTATGCAATCGAGTATTATATTTTTTCTAAAAAAACAAGTTTTCAAATATAAAAATATAATAACTAAAAAAATATTCAAATTTCAGGTGTCTAAGGTGCCTCGTCATGATCGACACCTAGTAACATTGTCTGGTCATGCTCATAAAAAACACTACCAGAAGAACAACAACGCTCATGCCCATCTCTCTCTCTACTAACCTTCTCCTTCTCATCTAAACAAATTTGATAAAAATATATATATTATTATTATCACTATATCATATTTAAAACAAATTAGCAACATCTTCCTTATATAAAAGAGGTCTATCTAAAATTTAATACTTGTAAATACACATCAATAACTTATGCCGCAAATCAATTAATTTTATTTATGACTAATATTTAGTTTATGTATATATTTAGAAGAAGAAATTCTATTTGAAAATGGAAAGATATCCTATTTTCATTCCATTCCCAGGTACCTGGAGAACCAAATACACCCTTACTATTCTAAAGAAACAAGAAAGACGGGGGTGTGACTGATGCCTTTAAAGCAATTTAAGTCATTCAAAACAGAAATAATCATAATTTACCAAAAACCACCGAATGGCAACTCAAACATGTCTAATTGTTCCCCTTGATAGTTTTTTCCCCAATTAAACGAGTGATTTTGGAATTAAATTATTTAGAATAACACATGGTGAGTTTGTTTTTCCGCTTGTTATCTTAAAAGCCATATATGGAATTATCAATAGTATTTCCGTTGATAAAAGTAACATATCATTAAGTGACATGATTATTGATTGTAAGTTTACTATTTAATAATTTTTACATATCATTAGTATTTTCATCGATAATTAACATTGAGATTTTTTGAGCCTAAAAAAAAAAATACATTTCTGATGACATTTCATTCTAGCGGTAATTTTATTAGTAATTTAAATATTTAGTGGCAAAGTCCTATAACTTTTTTAGAACTCTTGAAATTTTTTGATGGACTAAGTTAGACAATAATTTCATAGAAAATATCAACACGTTATATTTATATGCCAAAATAATTAATAAGAGAATATTTACCTAATTTTTTTATTCTTTGAATCCCATCGGTAGTTTTCTTTTTATTCACCGACATAACTTTTTCCGTTAGTTATTACTAGCAAAAACAATGATGTGATTTTTCATTAGCAAATATCATCCTAATTTATTAATGATATTTTTTCTGTTTATATTGCCATTAGTATTTGGTAATTTTCTAGTTGTGAGAGAGATTTAGTCTCGTGTGAATTTTTTTTTTAAAATTAGTTTCTATTTATCACCTGCTTTGCACATAATTGTCATGTTCATAGAACCCAAAAATATTTTTAGTATAATATCAAAATATGTGTATGAATAACTAAGTTAATTTAAACAGAAAAAAATTAATAAAATAATAGATTAGAAGCTCAATAATGTTTTTAAAATAAAAATGATCCAATAAATAATTAAAATATAATAATAGCTTATAAGCTCAGCATATTATATAAATTAATGGATATAATTATGTCGTTTTTCCTTAATATTATTGGATATAAAAGTAGATTGTGAAACACACGCCCAATTAACTCATATTGTCGTCTATCCATACACTGCACATGTTTCATTGGTAGAATTTTTTGAGATTAGGATCTGAAAAAAGCCTACGAAAAACACATGTATATATGATGGAGTTTTTTTCCAACATAACTACAAAATGATTGAATTTTTGTCTTCTAATTACAGGAAATTAACACATAATTATACATATTGAATTGCTTAATATATTACAAATATTAAGTAATTCATTTCAAACTTGATCGATTTTTTTTTTAATTCAATTTATCTATGATAACATTAATTAGAGAAAATCCATATGCCAACACACTAAACATCCAATCATATCCACATGGAAAATATACGTGGAGGCAGTCCCTCTTTGATTGGAGATGGAAAGGCCTCCCCTTTTGCCAGGCGGCTAACACAACTACAGCCATATATAATCACTTTCAAATTTGCCAATCTCAACAAAAACAAGCAATAATACAGGAAGAAATTAAGTGTGTGGAAGGAGAATGCAAAATCTGGACGATTTCTTAGGCCATGATCTTACGTGGGACCAGTCACCATTTTCTCCATCACTGATCCAGCTAAAACGTTATTCCCACACTTGAGGGTCTAATCCATTGATCAACTGTAAGGCTTGTTTTTACAAAGGTTTTGGGTTCGATCCTCAAGAGTACCAACCTGTCACCCCTACGGTGTCTTACCTGTCTACTGGGCTTGCAGGATGTTCAGTAGACCCTGGAATTAGTTGTGATGCGCGTAAGTTGGGCTGAACACCCAGGGTCATCAAAAAAAAAAAAAAACCTTACTCCCTTTTGTCACGTTGGCTGTCTCTATAGACGCCACAGTCTCCCTCCCTCCCTCTTTCTATCTTTGCTGTGCGGATGTTATTAATACCATCATCCATCCTCTCAACTCTCTATAACTTTCCACTTCCATTCCTTTTTCTCTCCCATCAACTTCTTTCTTCTCCTTTTGTCATCCATTAATTTACAGTACTGTATATTTTAGTGTTTCTTACAAAAAAGATTATATAATATATCATGATGAGCTTTTGCAAGAAAAGTGTTTACTCCTTCTTAGCTCTTACATATCATCCCATGAGTGTCAGTATTGATGGAGAATATAATTCTAGTGTTGAAAAGCCTTCTTGCAAATGCCAAGCTGTTTGCAGTTCTCCCACCGCAGGAGGATTAGGGTTAATAACGGCAACAGCATGTGATCCTATCCATAAAACACCAAACATTCTTGAATCAACAACTATCAAAGTACCCTCTTCACCTTCAACCACGCCACCTTACTCACCATCATCTATAGCCTCCATCTTTAAAAAAGACCCGCGTGGGATTGGATTCCTTGATGATATTGGTGGTGGTATTGATGGTTTGATGTCTTGCACTGAGAGTCTAGGTTTTGAGAGCTCTGATGAAAGAAGGTTTGATGATGAGATTGAGTTATGTTCAAGGGAAAGATCAACAATAACAAAGGTCAAATGTAGAAAACTTGGTGAGAAAAAAGAAGCCAGGAAATTTCCACCACCTCTTTCCTCTTTAAATCATAATGGTCAGCCTAATTTTTTTCTCAAGTCAGTGAGAAAAGATGGCAGGCTTGAGTTGACAGAAGTTAGGATTGATAGGCATGAAACATTACGTGCTTCACGGCAAGATGGAAGGTTGCGATTACATTTTGTTGCAGAAGAGGAATATGAAGTTGATGAAGAAGAACATGAGCGAGAACAAGAACAAGAAGAATATCTGGAGGTAGAAAAGGAAGGTGAAAAAGAGGAGGAGGAGGAGGAGGAGGAAGTTAAAGAAGACAACGAAGAAGAGAGTGTAGGGGAATGGGGATTTCAAGTGAATGGAGAAGGGTTAAGAACAAGGTGTCACGAGCTGGTGGTTGATCACCACCACGATTACCACCACCATAGCAATGTTTGGAGCCAACAATGTGTGCCAACAAGGTGAAGTTAGCATGGTCACGTGAAAATGTTAAGAAGAGACAAGAAGGGTGTCTAAATGATGTGTGTAATTAACTTTTCTGTGTCCTTCCGGGCTTGTAATCTTGTTCTTTTTCAATTTATCGGCCGGGTAGTCTTAGGCGCCTATGCAGGCAGAAATGGTTGATGAGTCTCAACCAAATTTGAAGGAGTGGATAAAAAATTAAGGAATATTGTGCTTGACAGCAATTGAAAAGAGCACTGTATGTATCACTTATTTTTCCAAATTTAGAAGTTTTAGTTATGGTTTGATCATATTTCACGTACGTTTTCATCTCTTCAAGAAATAATTGGAAAATGTGAAATATCATGCAATCCTTCTCAGCACTTGGTACGAGATTTAGATACTTCACATTTGCAAAATTCTTAAAAAATTAAAACATACCAAATATGTTTATTGAAAAAATTATCACTATTAAACTCTCCTCATCAAATAAAAAACTCATTGAAATCAAGAATAATAAATGTTATTGTTAAAAAATAATTATTCATTGACTTTCTTTTTTATTCGTCATTTTATCTTTGTATTTTTAGAAAACAAAACTTAAAGACTAAAATGTTCAGAAAATTAATTTTTAGACCAAAACTAAAAATGAAAAAAATTAAATAAACCACAAAGTAAGAAAATGAAAAATAAATGGACTAAACCTAACTTAATTTGAAATCCATCATGGGATTTCTCATTCTTTCACATTTTGATCCTTTTTTGCTGAAATGTTTTTTTTCCTTAACAAATCTTAATAAATTGATCATCAATTTAGACATAAAAAGTTGTGATTGAAAAAAATAGGATAAAAATGGGAGAAATTAACTACTATTAATTATTGCTAACAGTGTTTTAACTAGATAATTTAAAATGTTTTATAATGCAATACAGAACATCGTTCTGACTAACACAAAAAGTGGAGGGGCCACACTAATAAAATGTTAGGTAAGGGGACAAAAAATGTGTCAATGCCGACACCAAAGTCTTGTTCCAATGGACACGATGACTCAAAACCCTAATTTTTCTCAATGGAAAATTGATGTTCTTGCATTAATTATGTTGGTGATCTTTGCTTAAGTTGATGTCAATCTCAAAGCTGTGTTAAGAGGCATCAGATAATTCTTGGCTGAGCTGGAGCATGCGGCAGTAGCTGGATTGACTTCATTAAAAATACAGATCGTCAATGGAGTGGAGGCCAAGGTTAATGTTGTGTTGAACACGATCATATAAAGCTAGTTGAGATCATATGATCACAAATCAAAACCATAGGCATAAGCCTGAGAAAAATATACCCCTTCAGCAGAGAACCGTTCTCCAAGATACTACACGCGCGGCCATTTGTGGCGGCGAGTGGACGCAACATTCGTGCAGGAGGGAGGAGCGTGGTTGCATGAAGAAGTTTCCGGCTGGTCTTGCTTGTGTTCGTTTGGGCTTCATATGGGCGTAGTACAGTTGGGCATTTTGGTATCCAATCCTTCATGGACTGAAAATCCAGCTTGATTAAATTAGAGCCCGTTTGCCAAACAAAAAAGAAGCTTTCTGCTTCTCTTTTGTTTTTGGTAAAATTAAAAAAAAAAACTGTTTTAAATATTATGTAAAAGCTAAAAACAAGAAATAAAAAATGAGATTTTAGATTTTGAGTATAAACATCCTGTTTATTATTTTATTTTAAAAGTATGTTTTAAAAGATTTGAAATTTTTTTATTTTTTTGCTTCAAATTAATATTTTTTTTATGTTTTTAAATTATTTTAATATGATAATATTAAAAATAATTTTAAAAAAATATTAAATTTTAATTTGAGTTAAGTTTTTAGTGGAATTATATAAAATATTAATCCAGCAAGACACGTTCGGGATGCAGCTAGGGAGGTAAAAAACGAATAATAGCAATGCTCTCCCTCGAACAATTTAAAATTCTAGAGCCGAAATTTCTAAAATTTAAGTTTTGGCCCCTTTAGAAAAAAGTTTTCTAATCTTAGATGCTCTATAAGTCTCACAACAGAAGATGCAAATTGAAATTAAACTCTGGACGGCCAGAACATTATACAAGTTGAGATTAAATAAATTGGGCTGGAAGATTTACCAGAGTCAATTTCGAGTTTTAAATAATTTAAAAATACTCTCTAAAACAAGTAGACAAAACTTACACAGAAATATAAATAAAATTTAGCAGAAAGAAAATCTCCAAGAGTTAGTGAAATTAAAAGTTAAAACACAAAATTAAAGAAACGCAACCCTAAATGATAAAATCTGGGCTCCAAAACAACCCGTAAAATTTTATAAATTACTATTATAGTTTATTATTAAGAAAATTAAAAGAATAAAAATCAAAATTACATAAATAAAAACAATCTTTTTTCTTGTTGCAATGTTCACACGGGGTGAAGAACTTTACTTTTGTTCTTTAATTTTTATTTTCATATTTGATTACTATTAAAAATAACATAAACAAAAAAAAATCAAATCAAATCAAAGCATTTTTTTCTAGATATAATGTTCAAAAAGCATTAATATTATTTTATTTTCATATTTGATCCCTATTAGTATTGGAATTTTTTTTTAATCTTAAACTTAATATTTATTTCATTTTTGGTCCATAACTGTTAAGAGAAGATTGAGAAAGACACTAGATAAAAGAGAAAGGATACAGTCAACCACATTCTAACCATAAAAATGATGATCCTCGTGATCTACTGTATTTTGAACATGCTGAAAAAAATAAATTGGGACTTCTAAAGTTTTTTTTTTAAAAAAATCTATTAGATTTTTTGTTTCTAAAACAATTACAATGTGTTTTAGAGTTTTTCAATCATTAGAAGTGATGTAAAAGGCAATAGTGGACGACATGTTATGCATAACATGTCACCTGTCTAATTTAATTTTGAAAAAATAAAAATAAAAAAGCATGAGGCATGCTTAGGCTTTTGCCTTTTAGGTTAGATAGATAAGTCTTGTCTTCCAAATCCAACCAACCTTGACCCTCTTCTTTCAATCTGTTTTTCTTTTTAACTAGAATTTTAATTAATATCCTTTTCTATTTTTAAAATTGTCTAGTTTAATTATTATTTCTATAATTTTATAGTGTCCTTGAGAGATTATTGTGATTTGTCTTTATTGCATTATGCATTTATAAAAAATTAAAATCATATATTCTTAGCAACTAGAGTAGTCTCCATGATAAATAAAAGAAAATGTATAAAATGAAAATGATAGCTAAGATAAAATATCAGTAATTATATCTATCATTTTACTTCTTATTGAGAAAATTAGCTTTCCATTTTAATGTTTAATTAGCGTTCATAATTCTTTTTAATTTATTTGTTGATATATTTTTAATAATATTATTAATTAAACACAATCATCTTCTTTTTTTCATTATTTAATAAACCTCAAGATATGAAAAAAAAACATATATTTAATTTATAATATTAATATTTTTTTATATTTAAAATTAACTTGAAATCTTATACATCCGCAAAACAATCTTTTTATATATTCCTTTGCAATTCTTTTGGACTTTATTTTTATCAAGACATGATAAATAATGCATTGACAAATATCTAAAAAGTGATAATTATTTTTGTTTTTTAATACAATATCAGGTAACCAATTTAAAAATATAAAAGTACAAAGACTGTAGAGGGGGGGGGGGAATGTGAGTCGCCATGCTGTTTTTTTAATGAGAGAAATGGGGTTTGGTGGGATGTAATTAAGAGAGGGACGACTTTTTTATTGAAATCTGGACGTAAAAGACTGTGGACTGTGGGGAGCGGCGCGTGCGACTTACCATCCAAAAGGCTGTAATGACTCCACGTCGTCAGGTACGAGTTTGGTAGTTCCAGGGGCCATAAACTTGCCACAAGCCATAGTTTGATAACATATATTGCACTTTAGTCCTTCTATTTTCATTTGGATAAGTTCGGTCCCTAACTTCTTTTTCAGGGCCAGCTTGTGTCATCATGCATCACGTGTAATCTGATTAAAGCTGTCCTTTTTGCATTTAGTGGAGGTGATGGTGATTGCTGCCACTTGACAGAACAGTAAAAAAGATGTGTTACCACTTAGGAGGAATGGTAGCTGGCGGTGGATGGTCGTGCCACCGTGCTCTTTTTGGGCTGGGCAGTATATTTCAGTCCCTTAAGTTGTGAGTAATTTTTTCAAGGAAAAAACAAAACTTCCAATGAGATAGTGGGAGCAATTAAGGAGAAATGATACAAATGCGGTGAACTGTGTTTCTAAAAAAAAATATTTATTTTTATTAAAAATTAAATTTTTTATATATTTTAGTAATTTTTTAAAAATAAAAAAAATATTATTTTAATATATTTCGGTACGAAAAACACTTTGAAAAGCAACCGCAACCATACTCCCAAATAAGAGCAAGTTATGTCCGTTGGTTTTCGACCTATAAGTATATTTAATCTAATTTATAATATTTTATAAATTATAAATATATTCATTCATTTTTGTTTTAGATATAATTGAGTTGAATATATTGGATAGAACTAAATTTTTTATAATTTATGAACGAAAATAACATTATTAATTGTGTTTTTTTTTCAGTATTAATTTTCTCCAACAAGGCATCGCATGGTTCCTTAATATCAAAATGAATCATGTGTTAGCTTTCAAATTTACTCACAAATTTACAATTTTTCATTTTATATGCACTAAGAACGTTTTTGTTTCGAAGGCATTTTTCGCATTTAGATGAATATATGTGCTCTTTTTGTGATAAAGCTATAAAAAATACGGATCATCTTTTTATGCATTGTTCAATTATTTGGAAATTGTGGAAACTTTTTATAAAATGGTTGTTGAATGATGAATTTCTAAAACCATTAATGAACTTTTCCTTACATGTGGTCCTCACTTGTAAAAGGGAAATTTTATATTAATATAATCAATATTTTATTTAAAAAAATTAATTTTTTTTAAAAAATTAATATGTTTTTGATGTTTTTAGATTATTTTGATATGCTATGTTAAAAATAATTTTTAAAAAATAAAAAAAATATTATTTTAATATATTTTTAGAATAAAAAATATTTTAAAAAATAATCACAATTATATTTCTAAACACACTGGCATGTGGTTTTTTACTATAAATTTAGTAGGTGATTAAGAACAAGTGGATTTTTAAAGAAAAATATTTCAGATTAGAATACGTTGTTTGAGTTCGTTATTCATCGTCTAGTCCAGTTTTGTGGTTGAATACAATTGAAAAGGACTTTCATTACAAAAGTTTAAATTTATTTAGAGGTCTTGAGGGCATTTTTTGGAGGTTATTCGAATAGAACTATGTTCATAGACTAGAATAGTCTTTATATATATATATATATATATATATATATATATATATATATATATATATATATATATATATATATCCTCGTAATCCCTTCCTCCTCCTTTTATTTATTGTACTTTGTTGTATTTGTTTTGCTAGATAGCCTCCAATTTTGACTCTAGCTTCTTTCAATAATAGTAATAATCGATTATTATTTTAAAAGAAGTGTATGTCCATTAATTACTCGTATGAAGATGAGATGTAGAAGGTGGAGCTCAAAGTAGACATGAACAGCTTGATTTTCTATAGGCCATGGCAGAAAACAAGGGGAAAAAATGGAAAAAAAAGAAAAAAGAGAAGAAATTTGTTGGCATCGTGTACTTCAACTTATGTTGCGTGTATTGTAATTATGCATTGTATTTTTTTTAAAAAAATTTACTTAAAAATATGTTAAATTTATGTATTTTTAATATTCACATATTAAAATTATAAAAAACACTACAAAATATTATTTTAAATAAAATATACTTTTTAAAAGCGGAAAAAAAAAAACCTGAACTTCCAAACACTCGCTCACCTGTGTGTGTGTATATATACATACGTCGAATAGCTATGGCAACAAGGAAACACAGGATTCCTTGGTACCAGAGAAAAAAAATTAAATTCTGTGTTTTTGTGTACTTGTTTTTATTACCGTTCTGCTTATGCAACATGATGTATGAGCTTGTAATAGCTGGTTTTGCCATTCTTCTGGTTACAGTCTTCATCTTAACCAATAAAGGGCATGGCTCCCTTCCTCCTGGTCCCATGCCTTTACCAATCATTGGTCATCTTCATCTTCTTCAACCCCTAATTCACCGTTCATTTCGTGATTTTTGTTCTTGTTATGGTCCCTTAATCTATCTCCGCCTTGGTTCTGTCCCTTGCGTGGTGGCTTCCACACCAGAGCTCGCTAGAGAACTCCTCAAGACAAACGACCTCACCTTCTCTTCCCGCAAGCATTCTTTAGCCATTGATCACCTTACCTATAGCTCTTCTTTTGCCTTTGCACCCTATGGACCTTATTGGAGATTCATCAAAAAGTTGAGCACGTTCGAGTTCTTGGGTAACCGGGCACTTAACCAATTTCTCCCTGTACGAAGAAAGGAACTGCGCCAATTCATTGGGGTTCTACACGACAAGTCTAAAGTTTGTGAGAGTGTTAATGTCACTGAAGAGTTGCTAAATCTATCAAGCAACATAATCTCACAAATTATATTGAGTCTCAGGTGTTCAGGGACTGATAACGAGGCTGAAGGTGTTAGAACTTTGGTGCGTGAGGTGACACAGATCTTTGGAGAGTTTAATGTCTCCGATTTCATTTGGTTTTGCAGGAACTTGGACTTCCAGGGGTATAGAAAGAAATTTGAGGATGTCCATAGAAGGTATGATGCATTGTTGGAGAATATTATCACAAACCGCGAGATAGAAAGAAAGAAGAGTGGAGGAGAATACAAGGTTAAAGATCTTTTGGACATGATGCTTGATGCATTGGAAGATAAAAGCTCCGAGGTAGAGCTAACTAGAGAGCACATTAAAGCCTTGGTTTTGGTAAGAAAAACCCTATAAAACAGTAACTTGAATTATTATTATTATTATTACCACCTGTTTTGTCTTGTTTTGCTTCTGATTTATGTTGCATTTTTCAAAAGGATTTCATAACAGCTGCGACGGACACAACGGCAGCTGCAACCGAATGGGCACTAGCAGAGCTCATAAACAATCCAGAGGTTCTCGAGAAGGCACGGCAGGAGATTGATACAGTCGTCGGAAACAAGAGGCTAGTAGAAGAATCAGACTCTCCAAATCTTCCTTATATCCAGGCCATCATCAAGGAAACGTTCAGGCTTCACCCACCAATTCCAATGATTGCAAGAAAATCAATTCAGGAAAGCAAGATCAATGGATACACAATCCCCAAAAACACATTGTTGTTTGTGAACATCTGGTCCATTGGAAGAGACTCAAGGTACTGGAAAAACCCATTAGAATTTGAACCTGAACGGTTTCTAAAATCTGAAGGGGACACGGTTCAATCCACCGCCTCGATGGACATTAAAGGGCAGCATTATGAGCTGTTGCCTTTTGGTACTGGCAGAAGAAGCTGCCCTGGCATTGCTTTGGCTTTGCTGGAACTACCTGTAACTTTGGCTGCCATGATCCAATGTTTCGAGTGGAAAGTGGCTGACCTAGATGGAGTGAACATCAAGGGCAATGCTCTTGTTGATATGACCGAAAGGCCTGGCTTAACAGCTCCGAGGTTCCATGACCTTGTGTGCGCACCGGAACCACGTCCAGCACTCGATAGCTTCCAACCATAAATGGTGTGGGACATCCCAGATCGATCCATTTGTT
Source organism: Populus alba x Populus glandulosa (assembly GCA_033617975.1). Taxonomy (NCBI): domain Eukaryota; kingdom Viridiplantae; phylum Streptophyta; class Magnoliopsida; order Malpighiales; family Salicaceae; genus Populus; species Populus alba x Populus glandulosa. The sequence continues at coordinate 1,699,172 of CM066155.1, read as the reverse complement.
AACATAAATTCTTTACTTTATTTGAAGCGCCTCCGTGACAGCCACCCTACCAGCCTTTCTAATCTGGTTGCAATAATTCACAAACCACCAGGACAGAAGCGTGGCGGGTTATCATTGGCAAGTGTTTCGGTGTTTTCATGTGATCTGAAATTCAGCAGGATTGCCTCTCTAGAAGAGACTGCTGTGACGATTTGCTATTGTATGATTGGCACGTCGATCGTCTCTTTGTATCACTATCTTCTTTCTTCATGAAGCCTTGCTTCCTTGTGTTTCAACTCCATCGTTTGTGTATGAATGATTGCATGTTTTCCTTCCTTGATTGTTCGTAGCAATTATCGATCGTCCTTTTAATTCTCTTATAATTCCAATGTGTATACTTTAGATTATACATCTAAATATTTATTGAAGTATTTGATTGTACGTAGTGCTGTTGTAAGTAAATCAATAAATAAAAATTGAAATTGAAATTGAAATGCACGTTTATATAAAAAATCAAGAAGTTGAGATATATAAATGTTCTTATCTTTAAAGTAAAAACTCCCAAAAGTAATCAAGACTACAAGGAAGGTAGCTCAAGTAAAGAATAAAAAAGAAAAATCTATTTGAAGAGCGATAAAAAAAGCTGCCGACATTATAATCCCAGGCACAAGACATGGATAAAAAAAATCTAGTTGCTATGCCCGCGCATTGCCGTGTGCTCATGTCATGCCTTTGTGTTTTCATGAATTTATATAAAAAAGTATACAATAATTAAATGGAGAAACAATATTGTAATTCACAATGTTTTTTTAAAAAATTAAACTAAAAAGCTAAATTCTTAACCAATTTAATATTAAAAAAAATAAAATAGACAAATAATTTTGAAAATAAATTATATAAAAAAAAATCATGCAAGGAAACACTGCAGCAATTTATAGTTTTTTGTGAGAAAATCTATAGTTGTAATTTTCAATCAGCTCAATATTAAAAACAATAAAATTGATAAAGAAAATTTTGAAAAAAATTATAACAAAAAACAAATCATGCGGGGAAATACTTTATCAATTAAAGGTGTTTTAAAGCAATAAATAAATAAATAAATAAAGGAACAAACATGTGAGGAAAGTTAAAGCTAAATTCTCAACCAGCTCAATATTAAAAAAAATCAATTCAACAAAGATAATTTTTTAAAAAAAAAACATATGGAGAAATATTGTACCAAAACAAAAATCATGTGGGGGAAATACTGTTGTTGATTGGGAATTGGAAACTAATATTCGAAAAAAACGAATGCTTAATTACAATATTGATTTTGGAATCTGTATATTTTGTGGCAACTGTGTTGAGTATTGTCCAACAAATTGTTCATCAATGACGGAAGAATATGAATTTTCTACCTATAATCGTCACGAATTGAATTATAACCAAATTGCTTTAGGTCGTTTACCAATGTCAATAATTGACGATTAGACAATTCGAACAATTTTGAATTCACCTCAATCTACAATTTTTTTTTATATAAAAGAACTACAAAACTAAATTCTCAACCAGCTGAATATAAAAAAAAAAACCGAAAATGACCATTTTGGAAAACAAATAATAAAAAGAAAAAACAAAGCATACAGGGAAACATTATAATAATCCATAATATTTTTTTAAATGACAGAGCTAAATTCTCAACCAATTCAATATTAGGAAAAAAAATAACAAAAATTTTTTTGAAAAAAATATACAATTTTTTTTTATAAAAGAAAAGTCAAACATGAGAAAAGAAAAAAATATGTAAAAAAAAAATATTAGTATAATGAAAATAAAAGGGCTAGGAGGGAGTCTAAAAGGTGTGGAGAAAGTTACAGTACTTTCCCTTGCCTTTAAGAGCCCGTTTGGCTACGAGGTAGAGGTTGCGTTTCTTCACAAACGCACTGGCTCAGTGTTTGGTTAAATAAAAAAAACTGTTTACTGTGCATGGATCCCTCAATTTATTGCTTCGAGATGCAGGAAAATGGAAAGCAGCAAATTGCTGTTTTTTGCATGGCAGCAAATTGTCCTAACCAAACATATTAAAACTACTTTTTCTTCAACTTTAATTTCAATCACAGTTTTAACCAAACATCTATTTTTTCAAACCAACCTCAACTAAAAGTAATTTTTATAAAACAATTTTTTTCAAACCACAACAACTACCGCAATACAAAACACACTCTAAGATTATTATTAATATATAAGGTAGCAGCAACATATGGATTAAAAAATAAAATGTACTGTATTTAAAAATCCATGAATAAACTATGTTTATATATAAAAAAATTAAAAGCCTGAACGAAAATCTAAATCCATCAAATTTTAAAAGAGTTAAGTTAAACTTTATGCTTTGAGTTCATCATAAATACAAACCGTGCAAGTCAATTATATGGAATGAGTGAAGGAGGTGAGGTGTTTTTTTTTTCTTTTTTCCTTTTTTTTTTAAATTATTCTTCATTATTTTCTTTGCTTGATTATGAATTTATCTCCACAAATTATTTTAGTTTCTCATGAAACTTAAACCAATTAAATATGTTAGCATTGCAATATTAGAAAAGATATATCTTGATTTTTTTTAAAAAAATCAAAACCATAATTTTTATTAATTATTTTAGTTGATTTTGAATCCTCAAATCAATTAGGATAAATCGACATAACTCCTATATAATTTAGTTTTAAAATCAAGTTAAATAATAATTAGGGTTTGAAAATTTCAAAGTTAATCCGTTGACTTGAATTTAATAATAATATCAAATAATTTAATATAATATAAACATTTTTTTATAAAGCAATTATCCAACAACATACTAGAAATATAAACTACTAATTGACTAATAATAGATATTTGGCCCTAGCCAACAGAGGAAGGTTCGTTTCGCTAACTAAACATTATTAAATGTAAGTTTAATTTTGTATTAAAAGGCTTAAATGATGAAGTCAAGTAATTATTAATTCATCACATAAACATGTTGTTGTCGTTGTTGCTGCTGGTGCAAGAATTAATACACGTTGTTTATTGGCATAACGTCTGGAGTTGGAGACGTAAGGATTACTTTTATTTAATTTACACCCCTGCTGGGCTGGCAACCTCCTGCACATTTATTACCATAGCAACAACAATATATTACGTTAATACTAGAAATACATTTTTTAATTTATTTTTTTTATATTTTTAAATAAAAAATTAATTATATAATTGTCTCGGACACCAACTTGAACAAACATCGGTTGGGAACAGAGGTTGATTATTCACCAAGTTGCCATCACTTGCCTTTTAAATTGTGGTTTGATCTTCAAAAGACCTTAATTATAAAGCGAGAGAGACGTTTGTATAGAGATAGAACTTTTGGGGGGAGGGGGGGGGGGGCGCGGGGTAGGGGTGAGCTATCTCTTTCACGCCATAGAAACGGACAATATTAAGATTATTTGCTACGATGCGGGTTGAATTAATTTGTATCGTGATATTATAATAATCTAATATAAAATGAATTATAAAATTTAACTTTAAATAAATTTAATATTAAACAATAAAATTAAAAAAATAACCTGAAGAATTACTCGAGTCAACTTGTTAAACTCGCGATCTACGTCATGAGATCAGGATAATTCAATAGAAAGCAAATTAAAACAAATTATGAAGCTTAATATTAGCCCAATGTTGAAAGATTAAATTGAAAAAATTGTGAGTTAACTCTTAAAATCTTATGATTTTACGAGTCAATTTGTATTTAACGTGCTAAATCGGACTAAAAACTCAAAACTAGCAAAATCGTGCAAAATCAGTAAACTCACTCCGATTTTATAAGTTTACTAAATTTATGATATAAACCAAGTCATGTCTAAATTCAACTTTAAAATGTTTGCTAACTAGTTTTGCGAGATTGAACACATCTTTCAAATTGTATATTGGAAAAAGCTGAAATTTTATAGGGAAATATTAGATACATTCAAATATATTATGGTAAATTTTCAGGTCAAATGAAGTTAGGAAATATAATATTTTAGAGGGTTAAAGTTAGTAAATTAATATTGTCAAATATATCAAACAAGACCTTCGTGTACTGTTTGGGATGAGCTACTAGTGAAATTTTGCTTCGATTAAAGTTGGGATAAAAACTAGACATCTGAAACTTTCCAACCATATAATGTAGGCCCAATAATTCATTCAAACGAGAGAGAACGACATGTTTAAAATCAGAACTCAAATTTATAAAGAATATATAAAAATTAAAGATTCAAGCTACATGGATAAATTTTAACATGAAGATTTTTTTTATTCTATTTTATTTATTTATTGAATTTTAATTAAGTTTATATGTCCTTTCTATCTTTTAGTGATTCCCCTGTATTGAGAAATTTTGTTATGAAACTTTTTATTCTCCATATCATTAATTTATTGATTTATACTATTTATCTCTCTCATTTTATTTAGATCACTCATTGATTATAATATTGTTGACTCATTTTATTAGATTTTAATGTAATTTAATTTTTTGGCTAGAATTATCAATATATAATTAGTTTTAAAAAATTACTGATGATTTTACGATTCGAATTTATATTGTATTTTTTGTGCCGTGTCAAAAAAGTATTTTTGACAACCTTGATCTGGGTTATTAGATCAAAAATACCATACATGAAAAAATAGTGAAACTCAATTCCAAGCAAATCTAACATTGAATGATAATGATAAGAGGTATATTTTGATCAATTTATTTTTTTGTATAATATCTATATGCAAATTATTTTAGAAAAATGCATGAATCTTTTTTTTTTTTGGGTGCAACCTCATGTGGTTTTCTTTACTAGGATCTGCTATCTGCCTGTGGTAAATTCATGAGAGAAATCCTTCAAAATTAGTCTTGCTGTCCTTGAACCTCAAATGTCTATTTTCCTGATTAAGAAAAGAACTTCTAGCTTTCCTTATTAGTTATTACAGTGAGGCTTGGTGTGCGAGTTCTTATTTTTGCGTGACATGGTAGAAGTGAGACTCAAACTTCTTTGGTTCAAGCTTTTTTTGTGGCCCTTTTTTGATATAATGATCATCAAGTGGTGAATCTATTACAAAAATTAAACTTTTGTTTTACAAGTTACTCGCATGAGAAAAAAAAAAAAAAACCCTTCATAAGAGCAACTCCAATAGAGTATCTAAATGAGAAGACAAATGTCATTTACCTTTTATTTTTTCATTTTTTACATTCCAACGGAGCAGCTAAACAAATAACCTTTTTGGCTATTTGTTTCCTTGGCAGCCATTTCTACATTTTACTGTAGAAATGGCCAAAATAATAGCCGTTGCCCAACAGTTATTTTTATAGCCGTTGGCCAACAACTCTTTTTTTTTTCTTTAAATATAGAAGAAATTTTCTTTAAATGCATGAAGAAAAAACTTGTAATTTTAAATTTTTGTATTGTGCCTCATCCTTCTCTCAAATTTAGAAAAACAAGAATAAATTATTCTCCGGTTAATTATTAACATCGGTTGTGTTAATTAGCTGAAATTAAAAGGTATGCTTGTTTAAAATCTTTTTCTATTTTCTCTTTTATATCTCTTGATTTTTTAGACCTTTTGTTGTTAATTTAATATTTGTGATGATTTTTATTTCTTTATTATTTTTTATGTTTTTAATATGGGTTAAGGAAGACAATTTTTATTTATGTTGTTATCTTTGATAAAATTGAGAGGAATTGATAATGGTAGTTGATATTGATAAAAAGATAGAGTTACATATTTAAAATTTATTTTTGATTGTCTGTTTTAATTTGAGATCAATTATATTTTGTCTTGTTGAAAATACAATTAAACCAGTATATCGATTCTCTTTTAGTTCCAAAAAATGATCAAATTATTATGTTAGAACAAGTAGGAGGCAATGCTTATTATTAATTCGTATGTATAAAAACTACTTAATTCGTATGTATGAAAACTAAAAAATTGTTAGACATTGAATGTGAGCTTCTTTTACACTCTCTTATAAGGTTTTAACTTGAGTTTTTTTTTTTTAAATGTAGATGGATTCAAATTTTCCAAGTTCTTTTACCAACTTTCTTATGAGTGAGTCAGAATATATTTTCTCTTAACCAATGTTAAGATCAATTAATTGATTACTTAACATGCTTGAATTTAAATGTCTATTCGACAAAAAAATCATAAAAAAGTAAAAATTTCTCACCAAAGGAGGATTGTTTACTTGTCTCTGCATGGCTAAATACAAGCAAGGATCCAATTACAGGAGTTGAACAACAAACAAAACAATTCTGGGCTCGCGTACATGCTTACTTTGTAGAGAATGGAGGAAACTTGAATAATCGTTCACAAATAAGCATCTCAAGTAGATGGCAAAAAATAAATAGAGAAATCGGTAAATTTGTTGGATTTGTTACTCAAATTGAAAATCATCAGCAAACTAGAATGACCGAAGAATCAAGGGTAATGTTAATATTCATTTCTATGTTAAATCGTTTAACATATATTTTAACATTATTTAATTTATTTATTTATTTACCAGATTAATGATGCTCAGCAAATATATGCTTCTTGCGTTGGCAAACGATTTTAACTAGAACATTGTTGGATTATCTTAAGAAAAGAATCCAAATGACAATTTGAGCGTGCAAGTCAACATCAAAGGTCAAACAAGAAACAAAATGTTTATGTCAATGCAAGTCCGGCTTCATCAATTCCATCTACCCATGATTCTGTTAGTTTAGGAGAAGATAGTGAATCATTGATTTATCAAGATAGACCAATCGGTCAGAAGGCTGCAAATGAACGACTTAAACGTAGACAAGAAAAAAATAAAGTTGGGGATGTAACTGTAATCTCTTACAATAATTCAGGAATATTCTAGTTGAAATTGAGGATTATAAGAAACAAGACAGGAAAATTATGTTAGAGCAACAAGCCATGATGATTCAACAAAGTCAAGAGAAACAAGAATTGGACAGAATTGAGAAAGAAGAACAAATTATGAAAAATGAATATCTCTAATTTGGATCCAATTTCTGCAGCGTATTTTCAAAATAGAAAGTTAGAAATTGTGCAAAAGAAGGGTTTTGATTTTTAATTAACTTTGATTGATTTATTGTAATGTAATGTATTTTTAATTAAATATGTAGAAAATTCTTGGTTATTTTAAATATATTGTTATGAAATTGATATCTTTTAAATTTAAACATATAAAACTTAAAATTAAAAATATTCATATAAATAAATTTTAAATTTAATTTTAAATTATATCTTTTAACTTTCATATTACTTCATTAATTTTATATTACTTTTATAAATTACTCATATTAATTATATAATTAATAACATCATAATTATATTATATATCAAATATCTAAATTAGTTATATAATTATATTAAAATTAATTTAACATGAAATATATTAAAATATAAATGGCTTTTCTAAATAGCTTTTTATCATTGGAATGCACATAATAAAAAAAACTATATTTATACTATTTAAAAAGTTATTTTTTTCATTTAGCTCTTTAATATAGTATTTTTCATTGAAGATGATCTAATAGAAAGAATACTTTCTTTTCTTTCTTTTTTTTCTCGCAGGTTTCTTGAGTATCTGTGGAGGGACATGGACTTGGATAGGCTCCACCAAGATCATGCCCATGACTTAAACCCTAGAATGGTATCTCACATGGGATAACTTGTCGAGCGATCCTTATGAAGTGGTTCAAGTGGGACCCTCTCCTGAAAGGATTGCTTATCGAAAGCTGCGGATAAATGCCAACAGGGGTACTGATTTGAACGAAGATATGTCCCTGGTACCTTGATGGATTTCTTGGGGTTTTGTTTTTGTTAAGTTATCACAGTCAAGTTGAAAAGTTTAGGAATTAATATAGTTTAAAAAAAAAATTTGGCGAAATCACATCGTCTTACATCATCGTACTTCTAAACGGATCTGTTGTATTAATGAACCCGAATCATACAGTACAATCTTAGCTGGATAATTAATGACAGTACGATGATATAAGACTGGATAATTAATGACAGTACTGGATAGCTTTGCTGCACTGTCGGGTAACTCTGATGTGGAGCATGTTGTGGCAGTATTGGATAGCTTTGCCGTGAGATCCGCTGTGAGGCGGAGGAGCTGAGGGTTGCTGGGCGCAAGGGGATGTTGAATCAAAGAATTGTTGTTCGGCAAGCGAAGTAGATAGAGGATGCAGAGATAAATAGATAGAATAAATTATCTAGTTTGAGATTATTTGAATGTTGTATTATTTAGTTATTTTATATTTATTTTACATGTATATGTGTTTTGTTTTTTCTGCATTCATGTGGTTAGTTATAATTGTGAAATAGTAGAATACATTGAGTTTAGTTAGAATTTATTGATTGTGGTTATTGTAGTTTTTTACATGTTTTTTTTAAATGAGATAAAATTTTAAATATAGTTCTTATATAAAAGAAATCCTGTTCAGATTTTGATAAAATTGTAAATATTTTAACTCTTTAAAATTATAAAATCATAAGGTAAATAAAATTTCAAATAAATAAAAAGTATGATTTTATAAATTTTTTCAGATTTAAAACACAAAAACGATCCAAGATCATATAATAGATAAAATGTTATTACCGTTTTGGCTACACTCTAAATATTTCATCAAATGTTAAGTTATTTCTTAAAATGATATTTTTTAGAATATCACGATTTAAAAACATAATATTTTATTAATGTCATGTTTCTAGGTCATGGTTTCAACTATGCTATTTCAATAAAACTATTTCATAATATCCTATTTCAGTATTTAATTATATTTTATGTATTAATTGCCAAATTTATCCAATTGTTTGATCATGTAGCAGACCGGGACAAAGAAAATGGTTCCTCAGGCATGTGTGATCAGGCTTCCTCGATATTTGAGTGAAAATTCTTTGATTCAATCTGCACTAATTGTAGTTTTCTGAAACGATAAGTATTGGGTTTGACTCCGTGCTAGGGTATCTCTCATAGAGGAACACCAAGTTATGAAATTGATTGTAATATTGTTAAAACTTATTTGCATGTCAATGATCTAATGTTTTTCGTTGTTATAATATTATTATTTTTTAAAATTATTTTTAAAATTAATACATCACAATCCAAAAATATAAAAAATTAATTTAAAAAAAAATCAAAATTTTAAAATACATAGTCTCAAATGCGTTCCCGAACGCTTTTTTAGTGTATATTTAATATTATGGTACAAAATGCTTTTTAAAACATTTTTTATTTAAAAATATATCAAAATAATTTTTATTTTATTTTTGATATCAGCATGTCAAAATCATTGAATAACACATTGAGACCATGTTTTCCAAAATTTTGATTTTTTTAAAAAATATTTTTATATATTTTTTAATCATTTTAATGTGTTGATATCAAAAATAATTTTTTTATAACAAAAATAAAAATCACCTTAAAATAAAAGTTATTATACTTTTAGAGCGTGTTTGGCAGTGTGGTAGCGGTTGTTTTTTAAATAACTTTTTGTGCCAAAATATATGCCAATGATGTTTTTTCATTTTTAAAAAATTATTCTTGATATCAGCACATCAAAATGATCCAAAAAATATAAACCGTACTTAATTTTAACAAAAAAAAAATTTAAAACTTTACAAAACATAGGTTGAACTGCATAGCCAAAGAAGCTCTTAAACATACCTTAGTAACCTTTTGTTATAGTGGCACACCATAGCAAAAACATGAAAATCATGGTGTATAGTGTGATTGGATCAAAATATCAAATGTAGGTTTTGAGTGTTTGTTTTTGTGTTACAATTTTTTTTAAGGTGTTTTTGAAAAAAAAATTCTTGTTAAAAAAATATAAAATCAATATTTTGAAATAATTTTAATATATAAATAAAAATATAAAAAACATAATCTTATTTAAACACATTTTGAATTAAAAGATATTTTAAAAAAGCAATAGTAGATAGCCGTCAATTCATGAGGGTATGACAAACGTCCTCGTAGTATGGCATCCGAGAATGCAGAACTGTGGTCCCAAGTTGTGCGGGCGATTCCCTCCAATGGACGTTACTTTTGCTAGAGATTAATGCCTACGAGCGATAAATACTAAACTTGTGCCTCAAGGACCATGGCCTGTAATGTTCATGAGACCCTCTTGTATTATCAAATACCTTTAAACCAAATATAGCCCTTGCTTAATTTTTTTTTTTTACTTTATCCTTTGGAATCAAGCCTCTCCAGGAAAAAATGGACAATGTGTCTATCTGTTATTTTGATTGTGCTCATCAAAGAACAACAGGTGTTTATCTCCAGTTTGGTTTTTCATGTATTTCTTCGAACTGTTTGATAAGGAAGGATCACACCAAGTTACAGCCTGTAAACACGACCAGATTACTGCAACTTCACTAGCCTCTCAAATCTTATTTAACACCAACAAATGTAGCAATCAGAATGATTAAAGAAAAGCAATGGAGTGTTAGTAATATAAGACTTAAGTACTAATGCTCCACTTCAACATTTTCTCCCTTTCCCACAGTATCTCTCTTTTTCTCTGACGACAAGTTCACTCATTTCCAAGTCTTGTAAATTTCCTTTTCACTTTATAGGGATCTGGGGTCTCTTTTATCTCCTCAAAAAACTCAAAAACAGACATTTCTTTTACGCACATTCATTCGTTGCATTTTTTAGTAAGGATAAAGAGTAGAATCGTTGTCGCGTTTTGTAGTTGGACTACCTGATCTCCAAATTGTGCGTGACCCACATCTTGAAATTCTGTGTTTTTCATGTTCTGCAAATAAAAGTTTGGTTTTTGATACCTGGGTTTTGGTTGTTTAGTTCATTTCTTTGAAAGCAAAAAATAAAGTTTGGTATTTTGGGTTTTGTTTCTTTGTTTTTTGATTGTAGAAAGAGGGAACTGCAGAGATGGTTTATACATCAGCGCATTATGGGTTTAGTAATGGTGCTTTACGGGTGGTTTTGGCGCTGGTGGCTATGTTCTTTGTTGTCTACATTGTTGGACCTGGATTGTTTTCGAAGGGGAGTTCAAATGCGCAAGCTTCATGCTTTTGTGATTGCAATTGCTTTGAAGTGGACTTATCATTGACATTAGGTGAGTAAGAGCTTCATACCGACCTTCCTAATCATGGGTGTTAGTTAGTTTGCATTTTTGGATCTGTTTTGATACCATAAAAATGTGCCTTCTTTTAGTAGATTTTTTACTTCTGTATAAAAAAATGCACTATTTTTGTTTTGAGAGTTTAGTTTTCAGTTTTATAGTCTCTTTCGATGCGTTCATAAATGGCAATTTATTAATCAGTAATCTGTGTATGTGATTAACATCACTTTATGTTATGATGGATAATTTCTTCAATGAGATTTATTCTGATAAAAAAGAAAAAGTTTCCAATGTAGGCTGGTACATTTGATTAGTCCTTCAAGGGATATGACCTGCCAATTTATGCTAGGAAATAAGGAAAAAGCATAAATCTTTGGTTGATTTAAGTGAGTATGGCTTGTGAGGTTGAAGGTTGAAAGGGTTATATTGAAAACCCCAATTTTAGATTTAGTAAATGTCTTGAGGTTTTGTGAGTTCAGAGTAGTACCAGGAATACAAGGTCTCATTTGGTGTTATACTATTCTTCTGTGAGAAATTTATGAGGCTATCCTTTCATGCACATTTTTCATCATCTATTTTTTAGTTTTATGGTGGTGATTGAACCAAAGTATTATTTTTTGTCAAGCTCATGCTCAAAGAACAACTTCAAGTGCGTTCATGGTAGATTTCCTGTCAACCACATGAAACACGACATCAATTTGCATCATACTCCAATGAAATGCTGTTAGTTAAGTGAAGAACTGTCTCCATGGCAGATAGCATGGACATTTGTATGAATCTCTGCTTTAACAAGCTGAAAAGTTGAAGGAATTCACCTTGGTTGCAAAACTTTTCTAAGTTCAAAAGTGTTCATCTGTGTTATCAAACCATTTGATGTTAATTAGAGTGTTGGAATATAGGCTATTTTCTGCTTTGGGTTAAAAGGGCTTTTTTTTTTGTTCAACTCGATGAATATCAAAGCAGAACACCAACTGTAATAGTATTTTTCAAGTCACATAAACATCATTAAACAATAGCACCATTTGAGTGCTGATTATATGCTGAAGGTGATGCTAGGATTCCCCCTTTTTTTTCTGATCGGATGCTAGAGTGCCCTTTTATTATGCATCTAAATTCATTCCCTTATGAAATGAAAATGTTCAAATACACTTTAGGGAAGCACTAGACTTCAACATAGAGAATCTGAAATCAGTTCCACTTTTTTTTAACATTTTACGTTCTAGAAATCGGGTGCATAGGAGGATTTTCGTTAGGGATCATTTTGGTCTTGATTATCTGTTTCTGTGTATTCTGAAGTTACTTCGAAAACCTTTAGCTGCTTTCCATCCTGTTAAAAACATTGATGTTTCCAATAACTTCGTTTTAACATCTCTTGTTCTGCAGAATTTATCAACAACTCATATCCAGGTCAGTCCTACTTTCTTTGCTGTTTAAACTGTGGTTTTCTTTCCTTTCCTTGGAGATTGAATGAAATGGCCCTCACATTTAAACCCTTATACACATGATTTTTGTTCATCAAATCATGCTATTCAACATCCTCATGTTGAAACTTTGAAATCGGACAAAAGATTTGCTTCCTCTTTTCTGTCTCGAGTTTTGAACTAACAAAATTCTAATTGAAGGGAAAGTTCAGTAAATGAGATTTTCATACTGGATCATTTGCTCACTTCACCAGATGAACGCCTTTCTCCATATCTTAATTGCATATACGATTAATGGAAGATTTATACTCTACTAAAGATGATTTACACGTCTTCTTTGTCAAGCTAGTTTTACCAAGTTATCAGAAGTCTTCTATATTGTATTTGCAGAATGTGGCAAACACGATCCAGAAATAAGTGAAGAAATGAACAAGGGTGTAGCTGATTTAATAGCAGAGGAGATTGATTTACAAAAAAGAGTAGCTAATGAAACATTGGAGCAGACAAGGAATTTGGTAACAACTGCTAGGAGAATTTCTTTACAATATCAAACCGAAGCACAAAAATGCAGGGCGCACACAGAAGCTTGCGAAGCAGGAAGGGAGAGAGCCGAAGCTGGACTGGTGGAGGAGCGCAAACTTACAGCGTTGTGGGAGCAACGAGCTCTAGAACTGGGGTGGAGAGAAAATATAACTTATGCAGACAATAACACTATTCATAGCCTAAAAAAGACAAATCCGATCGGAGAGGTGCGCCATTAAGATCAGCCAAGAAAAGAATTTTGACACATAAGTTGACTCAAATTTAACCCCCTGCCATCAAATCAAAAAAGAAAAAAAGAAAATCATTAGGTTTTAGAATGTGGAGTAGCTTGTTTAACCCTTTGTTACAAGGGTCTCGTGTATATAAATATTCTTTTTGCACTTTTTAGCTACTCTTTTCAATATGAAGGAGTCATCATTAGGATGCCTTGTATGCAAAGGAAATTAGAACACTGGAATGATTATACAAAAATGATTCTTCATTTCACCACTCTGATACAAGCATTTCTTTGTAATTTTATTTACTGCAAAACACAATGATTTTTCTTTGAGCTGTTGTAAGGGAACGAGGGACGTCCGGCGAGGAGATAGATTGGTTTCGTTTTGAAGCTTTGCCATAATCCCTTCATAGACCCTAATTGTATGCATCCCATGCAAAAACCTTCTTCCAATTTTTACATCTTTCAGAGAAATTTCTACAGGTATATCTTCCTGCAGCCCATTTTATCGCCACATCTTGTGAATCATTGCTTGCAATATCTGAACCTGCCGTACTTCACTTTATCCTGCCAAAAAATAAAAACACCGCTAGTTTTCTTTGCGAGAGGAGCAGTGAAGCAAAATCATTAGAATATGACGATTCAGACACCACAACATTGCACCTAGAGTTCAATACAATTGCTCCAACCAGCTGTATTAAATACAAATCGCACTTGAATTTTACTTATCACAGTTGCTGTATTATAAAATTTTGAGTAGCCGTGTATTGGAAAATGCCGGGAAGGAAAACCACCCATCAGAAAAAGTGGGAACAGGGTAAGAAAGGGAACTCCTGCCTCTCAATGTTTCTTTCTGAAAAAAAAAAATGGAAATGGTGGGACCTTTTTTTTTCTCGAGAAAAACTTGACTCGAGGACCCATTTATCTGAACAATTGTCAAATCTGGTGCTGAATGCTGTTAGCACACATTCGAAGTTAACCATTAAGTCTTTGGGTCAAGAACATAAACCCACTTGGAGAAATTATTAAGCTACTCTGTTAATTCAAGTATATACTGTCCAAGACTGCGAATCCAGCTGCAACTCCTCCTTCATTTGATGAAGATACCTTCGTCCGCATCAAGTATCCACACTGCTCATTTATGATAACTTTCTCCTTGTTCCTGCACATAGCAAAAACTTCAAGCATAAATGTGAAAGAAATGTTGTTTGGTGGTGTATTGGTCAATTCAAATTCTCTTCCTTCCTTTTTTTTTTTAGAAAATACACAAATATTTTAATAGAAAAAAACCATATAGTGACATATTTTGATGCACCGGTTACATACCTCAAGTAAGCACCATATACTCCAAGTTCTGATATGGCATGATCTTTGTGGCAAATGCCCCCACGCACCAAAAGTGTGGGCGAAACCATAGGAAAAATTCTTTGCATTAGGATGTAAGCAGCATTCTCTTCCCTTCCTTCTTTCTGCAATCTTATAAGGTTTGTCCTCACATCATCACCGTAGATATTGTTTCCTGAAATGAAATGATCTCATTGTCTGTAAAACACCAAACCCAACAGCAACAAGAAGAATATCAAAGTGAATTCAGAAATAAGAGACCTCCGCCTTCTCTTTGGGGCTTCATCACAAAGAGATCAGGCCTCTCAATGGCTTTTTTTATGATATCTGAATCATCCAGACTCCATAATCCAGCAAAGCATTTCCGCAATTTGGCAATGTCCTCTTTGTTCTCTAGAAATCTACAAAAATACAAATCAATTGTTTAAGGGATCACCAATTGACAGCAGTGAATGCTGCTTCTCTTCTAAAATTTAAGGGACCAATGAGCTACTCATAGTCTCCAACCAGAATCCATCTACCCAGAAACATTTGCAAGGGTAGAGTATAACTTTCAAATTCTAACCAATTGGCACTTGAAAACGTGTTATAATGTTTCTTGAGGCAAACCTATATGGCTAGATCAACAGGCCTCCAAGCAAAGGCATATGCCACTAATATATACAGAATTGGCAGTTGTTGTGGTCCAAAAAGAAGAAAATCATTCACCTTATGAGCCATAAGGTTAGATTCCAACTTCACTTAACAAATAACATGCGTTAGACAATTACAATTTCTTTTTTTCAGCCTCTGGTAAACATCCTTAGAGGACATTTGCCAAAAAAGAAATTACATAAACCAACAATGATTTGGGAAAAGGTGGAAGAGTTCATCTTGCAAAAATTTACTACCTTTCAAGCATATTGGGTTTTGCAAGTTCTTGTTGAATCTTTTTGGTTCCAGCTAAATGATAAGATATGGATGGGCACTTGACAGCTGATGACTGCTCCATAAGTACCCTAGCTCTCCATTCCTAGAAAACAATGAGCATCAAACACCCGTATAATATCAATCATATTCCAGGTAACAACATTCTTTATTCATAGAAGTAACATTTAAAGGTAAAAATCAGTATCTTTTGGAGCATACTTGAATCAAGATAGCAAGCAGAAGCAGCAGAATAAATAAAAAATGAATAAATTCTTACAGCTTCTGAAGGATAATCAGTAGGTGCATAACCAGCTCTAAAATAAACAACTGAAATTTCTTTTCCACCTCTGCAAATGCATGTTTAGCATATTAAAATTAGAAATACTAACATAGAAAACTTCTAGAAAGGTGATATTATATTTCCATGGCACGAAGGAAGTTACATACAGAATAAGAGTTCCATCTGGTAGAATTTCCCCATCCTTGTCTATTTCTGCCAAAGTTTTCCGAATAGTTCTGACATTATGTGTGTTATAAAGCTAAGGAACAAATCACTTTTGAACTCCATGGAAAGCTTTTCGGCTAAAATTTAATTATCTGAAAAGTGATTTCTGAAATGTTGTGCTTCACCAATAAATAAATTTTGGAATTGATGAACATTTCATCACTTTTCAAACTTTTGATATTCATTAAAAAAAAACTTGTCTGTATTTATTCTATCCATAACTATATCTCGATTTTCTTTGTGATAAGAAAACATATTTCAGAAACAATACGGGCACTCCACACATGAGACAATATTGCAAGTGAAAAGGATATCTTTCCTTCAATGCTGCACAAAGCCAATGTTGATCATACATGTTGTGTTCTTCAGGCTGAACAACCACCAGAACCAAAGCCCTGTGCAACATATTGACAAATTACTAACCATGACAATCTAGAAGCAGAAAGAAACGAAGAGCCACTAATTCAGATCCAACCTAGGGTTATTATACTCAGTCCAAGCTTTAGCCAATGCCTCTGCAAACTTATCAACAGAAGTGTTTCCAGGTATTCTACTGGAATCTAATCCAATATGTTCTCCATAGTACTTAAGCAAGCTCCTGCAATAATAAACAGAAAGGTTACATTTCTTGGTTGCTTGCCTTTTGTGAACTTATGAATGGTTGCAATCCAAAGTTCTGTGCGTCATAGCACACCTTAATGTTAGAAGACTTCAGCATACAAATGTGATAGGCTGGAAAACAATAATGATGTTCAATGTCACTTAATGAAGGTAAGTGGATTGACAGTGTGGGGAAACTGACTGAAATGTCCCGGGCAAAATATATGGAACAAAATTCAAAGCTACGTCAAAGGGATGCTACAAAACCTGTGACTATTAGGCTATTCTAAACCCCATACCCTGCCTCTGGTTTGCATGAACTATATTTGATTTCACAACTGAAAACTCTGCCGAGCTGCTTCCTATGTAAACTCTGCAACGCCAAACTCAATGAAACATGGAAATTTACCCATAACAAGCCTAATCTACTTCACTGCTTACTTTTAGATGTTATCTACCAAACCATGACCAAATTCATAACTAGACATTAAATCCAGTATCACTATGAGAAGAAAAAAAAATTAAAACAAAAAAAGTATCTATAATGTCCTTAAACTCAACTCCAAGCCAAAACTCAAGTAAAAGCTACTATAGCTAAGAATAAAGTACAAAAATTCAGAGATAATATAAGTTCCTTAACCTGTGAAGGTCACTGACAAGACAACTGAGGCCAGGAAATGAGGATGAAATTGTATTTAGCTCTATTTGGAGGAGTAATTTAGTTTGTTCATCAAGCATATAATCTGATCGATGTAAACCCAAGCGTATCTCCTGCATAAGTGTTCAAAAGAAGTCAGCAACTACTAACCATATGAAAATCAGTTGTTTCCCTAAATCCAATTTAAACAAACCAAAGCTAACAAACATGATACATATAAATGCCTCACTGAAATAAACTTACTTCACTCTTGTTAATTTCTAGCATCTTGGAATGAATATCTATAAGTCTCGATGTAAAGGCATCCACCTTCTTTGTTCTGCGGTTTCAGAAAAAAAATATCAGTTCACATGGATTACCAATATATTGAGTAAATTTCAAACAAAGACAAAAATGGCACCCTTAATTAAAAGAGATGAAGCTGAGCCATGCACGGGAACCACAACAAACAGTAACAAAATATTCTGAAAATGATTTAGAAAGTTCAGCAAAACAAAATGTGGTAAGACGAACATGTTGCAGACTAAAACTCCAAAGGTTCCAGCTATAAGTTGACAAAAGGGGCCAATAACCGTATTTGATATTTTGATTGACGCACAGAAGAGACATTTATCAGGCCATGATCTTAGAAATGATAGCCTAGTCGAATTATTGCTACTTGCTTTCGAAACAAAAGAAAGCGAATTATTTAGGTATGCGTAACTCAAAGTACCTGGATAAAGCATCCTGTAGAAATTTCCCATCCAAACTCACACGATCAATGAGCTCATTGAAGATAGGTGCTACTTCACATGCCAGCTTCCAATGACTTTCTGGGAATGTCACAGGCAACAGGGAAAATGGCGCATGTACCATGCCCACTCCAGGTACTTTTCCTGATCTCTACAAATCCAATAACCCCATTATTCTTATCTTACCTTACACATGCCACTAGACTATTAGCTTGATGCCAACACTAAACAAAACTTGGGTGAACCAAAAGTAAACTTTTGGTTTTCACTATTATCATGAACACTAATGGAGAGAACATACCAGACGATTGTCCAAATGATTATCAACTAATCAAGCAATCGCTACCAATATATATTTAGGACACTCTCACTTCATGGTGAATCAAAACAATAATCCAAAGAGATCAATCATTCATAACCATGACTCTGAATTATGTTAAATTTCATTGACAGAAAGACATATATCAACAGACCTGAACGCTTCTATCACCAACAACAAGGCCATGAAGAGAACTCCAAACAAGAGCATCATAAACCATCTTTTGAACCAACTCTTCATCAATACCATGGATATCAATCGTGGGTTTTTGAGCAATTCCCTCTTGATTCTCCATTTCCCTTACTTTGTCAAAACACTTCAAAGGTACAATCTTTGAGCCTAAACAGGTGGTGTTATGTGAACGATAATAAAAAGATCCAAACTTTTTTGAGGGTTTTTGGAGATTATTCAAGCTGATATTATTGGTGTGACTAAAAGTAGAATCTGATATTGTTCCTGGGTTTGCTTTTGATGTGCAGGGGAAAAGAGAGGAATGAGTGACGTTAAGAGTAGTGGTGGAAAGAGAGGGTGAAAGAGGGGATGAATAAGAGATACCCATGTTGGGTTTCTTTTTTGGCAAAGAGAAAGAAGACTTGGATTAGGACACTTGTTTTATTACATTTTGATTACTTTAATGAATTCTTGATCTTTATGTCATGGAATTAGTCTCCTATTTCGTTCCTCTACTCTTGACATTTTCTTAATGTGATCCCTCAACTTATTTTTTTTTTATCTCAGCCCTCTACTAGAAACTTTTTCTTAATATCACCCTTCCAAAAAAGATTTTGTCCAAATTTTCAGTGACAAGTATATTAGATTTTGTACAAAAAAAAGTAGAGGGATCCTATTAAGAAAGTATTGAGAGTATAATTATGAAATAAACAATTATTTCTGGGATGTTTAAGAGTACATTATAATTATTTTTTAAAATGTTTTTTTATTTAAAAATATATTAAATTAATATTTTTTTATTTTTTAAAATTCATTTTAACATGAAACAATCTAAACAAGGGCATAAACATTTTAGTAAATCTTTGTTTGTGCTGCATTCTTAAACAAGGGCATAAACATCAAAAAAATGCAATAAGACAAAAGTGAAGGGGTCATATTAAAAAAATATATATCAAGACTCAAGAGTAGAAAGACAATAATTAATTGGTTTGATGGTGGTTTGGAAGGTTGTACTTGTATATTACTTTTATTTTATTCCCAGAAATGTACTTATTGGTTGTATCTGGCAAGGTTTTGGTACATGATTCAACCCTAAGGACCCCCTCAAAGGAAAAACATCATCGCTGATGCCCCCCTCCATTTGTTTGTATAGTTTTTCTTTCTTTGGTTTTATATTTAGGATATTTTTTGCCAGACTTTTCAAATCAAGATTAAATTTTGATTGATCTAATTAAAAAGAAGAAAAACTAAAGGGCATTGGTGTTTTACTGTGCCCTTTAAAAGCTAAGCTTTTATCGTGGTTTTTAACTATAGAATTTTTTTTTTTAATTATTTTTATCTTAATCCTTTAATTTATTTTTCTTAATTTGATTTTTTGTTTTTATACTTGCGTATGGAAAACTTGAGGGATATTCTGTCACTCAGTTGATACTCAATTTAATATAATAAAATTTAATTTTATTGATTTTAAAAAATTAAAGTTTCCAACCAAATTTAAAGTTTAGAAAAATATTCAGGTTTTTTTTTTTTACAAATATAAAAAAATTAATTTACACGGTGAGTTTGTATTTTTTTTCGGTCACCCAACCTTGTTTTGTGTTTTTTGAATTTTAACTTTGTAGTTTGTTTTGGCCGCAAACTCTGGCAATGTTGAGGAAATATTGATTTTACTAGTTGAACAACATCTTCTTCCGGGTCAATTGAAGACAGTTTTTCAGTTGATGTGCTCCTTTTCATTTTCTTCCTCGTGTCTATCTCTTCTACCCTCTCATATGTTCATAACATTTTTCCTGATCTTGGCTGGTTGTGTTCGAGGCACAAGTGAATAAGGCGATGGTGCTTCCTCTTGTGGCATGGAGCTCCTTGCCATCTTGCTCATGATCACTGCTAGAGTAGCAACATGAGGCAAAAGTGTCCGAGTTCTTCAAACTATAATGGCTTGTTTTACATCTACACAAACTGGTGCCACCCCTGACCACTTTCATGGATAGCCCTAGCCATAGCTCCATAATTCTGTGGTTTGGCTAAGTTTTGAGGCATAGGATGACCTAATTTCACAGTCTTGAAGGCATGTTCTGAGACAATATTCGCGACAAAGTTGTAGAGCCTGTTGCAAATATCAAGAGAATGGAATCGGTGCTCTTTTTTATCCATTTCAAAGTTGATGGATGTGAATGGAATGGAGGAGGAGGGGGGTTTTGTTGAATGATGCGTTGATCGATATGGCCTGTGCTTTTCTTACAAGTAGAGGTTAGCAGGAAGCAGGAAAACATCACTTGAAGGGAATTATGACCCTAAACGAAAGAGGTCTGCTAATTTTACTTCTGCTTAAAGCAAAAGGTGGCTGGAAGAATATCAGAAGGCAAGTCGAGTATTCATTGCTAGGGTTGGCAAAATTTTGCTGTGTTTCCCAGAAAGGTTGTAAGCGGATTGTGATTGAATTCCGAGTATCAATCTATATTTAAATCCTCAATGGTTCAAATCGTATTCAAAGATTTATCATTCAATTGTTTTTATTTATTTCGATAAAGAATATTTATTTTATAATGTCTTGCATGCAAGAAGAATTTTCACTGCATTATTCAGAAATCTATTATGGTGATGTTTACATGTTCAGTTTTTGTGTTTTTTATATATATATATATATATAACCCCTCAAAAAAATAAAAAAAAAACAAAAATAACTAAAAGAATCACGGGAAAATTATTGTCACTTCTTTTAAGAGTACTTTAAAACAAGTAATCTCAGTTCATATCCTCATACTTCGATTCAAATATTCCTAAGCCTAAACTTGTATTCCTATTAGTATTAGTAAATTAAAACTATTCAGGGCAAACTGACTCCTACTCTCATCCTAGTTGTGCATTGATTGGAGATATTTGTTTTCTTCTTCAAAGGCCATGGAGATGCTCTTCTAATCTTCCCTTCCGCAAGAGTAATTTCTGCTGACTCTACCTTGCAAAGGTTGGAGTTGCAGAAGATACTGTTGAATACTACTTGGAATTCTCCCATGGTACTGATATAATCTTCTTCCTGGCACTGATATGGCTGGTGCAGCCTTCGTTCCCTCTTCCATGGTTTTATACATTTCTCACGCTCTTGGGACTAGGCAAAAATTATCATTGGCCATGGCCATAAGATCGTGGCACACAAGGCTAATAAATCCACTCATCGAGTCAATAATTAAGTTTAATTCACAGAAAATATAGAATTCAACTTCATCACCTTCTTCTTGCTACTTCAAAAGTCTATCAAGAAAGATAGACAGGTATTTTAAAGAAATTAGTTATTTACTTTTCTATTATTTTTAGAAACTGAATTTTATTTGAAATTCAATTCTTGAAACTCAAAATGATTTTAAATATGATATTTCACTAAACCCTCTAAATTAAATTCAATATTTCGGAGGATTTTAACCAGGTAAATTCATTCCTCTAAGATTGCTTGATAAAGAAAATTAGTCTCAATTCATAAAATAAATTGATCAAAGGATACTCCTAATCATGAAATTAAAATAAAATAAAATATTATGCTAAGAATTAATAAATTCCTCCGACAACTCATAAATGTTGCTTGCTAGTCTTTTAGCCTTCGACATTTATCAATTCCTGTCTCTTATCTCCATCATGCAGTAATGCTTCCTAGGGCTTTTGAATTCTGAAGGGGAGGGTGGTTAGTTATGGAAAATGGCAAGATGCTAGTCAATTTATTATTTCGTAGAAATTCAATACACAAATTGAACTCGTAAAAAAAAAAAATGTATGCCATAATACTCAAAATCTATTACAGTTGTCTTCAGTTTACAAAATTGAAGAAGAAAGATTATTCATCGGCAGAACTTGGTCTTTGATCGCTCGTCACAAAAAGCTAGCTTCGCTCATCACAGAAAGGCAGCTTATGCTTTAATTCGTCCACAAAGCCGCCAGTAAGCTCCAGGGTGAAAAAGGGATTTCTCAAATACCCAGATTTCGCGGACAAGGATCTGGAAATTATACTAGCCATCAATCATAATTCGGAGGAGATGGGGAAAATGCTAAATGATAGACTCAAGCACAAAATTTTGATAGAATGTTGTGCTCAAACCATCACATTATGTTTGCAATTCCTTGAACATTTTATGGTTTTGAAAAAATCAAACAAAACATGAGTGTTTCTTCAAGTAAAATGTCACATGGCAAGCAGGAGATGCCCGCTAACTACTACCAAAATAAATAATGGAGCTAGGGTAAGCTTCGATGTTCAACTGGGGCCTGACATCCTTTGGTCAACCATCCAAATTGTAGAATCCATATCCTACATGAGTTCTATCAAATGGCAGAAAAACTATTTTTCCACACAAAGAATTGAATGATAAACATTTTTCAAATAAGATTTGAAGCAGGTTTCAATTGCAATGTCATAGAAGAAAAAAAAAGTTCCAAGTATAGGATAGAACTAATAAAATAGGCTGGACAAAACCAAAAGGATAATTATGCAATTAAGCCTACCTCCTTATTTTTATCTCCAGCAACTCTGGCTCCTTTAGAATCGTATGCCTCGAACTTCTGCAAGGGATAGGCAATATGTAAGTCTACCGAATTGTCAATGGAAAATGTTTAATGAGAAAAGGCAGACAGGCATGAGGATAGTAGTTTGAAACATGACAATCAGGCCATAATTCCCATGTAACATCAAAATCCTCCATTTTGCATCTAATTTTAACATACATCATGGTGTCGTGGAAACAATGACAATACTCATATAGCAACCAACTAAACATGTAAATTAGTAAACTATGTTGCATTTACTTTCTGTCTTCTGTTGGTCACAAGACTGTAAAAGATCTAAAATTACAGTCACCGATCATGAATGGTTCTGCTATTGCACGAAATAGCCTCACAAGGATCAATATTGCTGCGCATTTGAAGAAGCTGAACCATGGGGAATCCTCCTTGGTTAACATCCAAGTCATGCGCATATTTAGGCAATAAAACAAACGTGTAGAAAATGACAAAACATAACAGAAAAAAGATTCCTTCCTGTACAGTAATTGTACCTGCCTTGTCTTGATCTCAAGTGTTAGCTGTATGAAAACTTTATTAAGATCGCTCTTATCAACACCAATCTGTAAATATGGAAGGAAAGAATGGCAAGTGTAGTCAGTACAAAGGAAAAGGACGAGTCCCAAATTTGAATGACCTCAGCTCAGGGACAAGTATACATGCATAGTGCCATCTTTTTCTATGTTAAAGTAAACTGCAAACTATTTGGTAGTTGTTGTCTTCATTGAAGACCAGTGTGATGTGGATTACTATTGTAAAGAAAAAAAGTTTATACTTGCCAGTCGAGCTCGCAAAGTTCGTATCAGAACAGCTGGTCCAATCATCTCCCAATAAAGCTTGCTCATATTCCATGCAGACTGTCTTTGTTTAATTTCATTTTTGAGTTCCTGTCAGTAACAGAACTGATAATAATGACTCAAGAGACAATCTGTATGTTAAGCCAAGTTTGATTAAAGTGCAAAGGCAGAAAGCAGCATAACTGAACAGAAAATAAAGAGTTGGATCTGAAAAAAGCAGGAGTGTGACAGAAGGAAAAGGGACAGTGCATACGGAGTACATTTTCTCTGTAACTGCTTTTCTGAGTGCTGTTTTGTCACCATTTGCCAGTAGAGTGTTTATCTGGAAACCCCCCAAAAAGAAGACACAAGGAAAACAAGCATGTGATCTGAATCCAGTAGTGTAGTTACAAAAAAAAGTAACCAGAGAGAGACTTTAACGGTTAGGTCGGACTTGGAAATACAAAGATCAGGATACCTCTTTGTATAATTTGATGGCTTCTACGTAAAACTTATGTTTTGAGTATCCAGTTTTTCTTAACTTAACAATAGCATAGGCATTTTTGAGCTGCACAAATGAGAATAAAAAAAAAGTTAATTCAGGTGACAATAAGCCCACATCGGGATATGATTTACATTAAAACCAAATCTAGAATGCTTGAAGAGAAAATAAGTCTGAATAAATCCAATCAGTAAGTTGATTTGTGGGAGAAATAAATGCTACAAATTTAATGACAAACAAGATAGCCACCTCTAAAATGATGTCGTTTTTTGTTCTTCTCCAGCCACTTTTTGTGAACCATCTGATACAAGAGAAGAAGAAAAAAGGTGCTGATGGCTGGGAACTTGTGCTAACTGCTCAACAGATGACGTAGGAACTATGAAATCTAATTACATTCTTAAGAGAGCACGGGAGAAAAGCAAACCACTAATTAGTGAAGTTAGCTAGAAGTTTCAACTAATTTCAGACGAAAACCATTCCAGTATAAGGAGACAACATAAAGAAGAAAGCTGACTGCCATACAATCAAAATAAAATGTAAAGAACTTCTTAGAAGAATCCCTATATGGCCTGAATGAGCTGAGAATTCTAATCTTTGTGCACCCCACCTCATGCTCTATGAAAGTGTTTGAGAGTATGGTAACGGTTACGGTTCAAAGTGCTTTTCGCTAAGAAATGCATTAAAATAATATTTTTTTACTTTTTTAAAATTATTTTTGATATCAGCACATCAAAACGATATAAAAACATAAAAAAAATAATTTTAAGAAAAAAAAGAATAAAAAATTTCAAATTTTTGGGAAATGCGGTTTCAACCGTGTTCCCAAACATTGTCACATAGCCTCAACAGTCAAATCCTCAAATGCATCTAATACATTGATTATTTATCAACAAAAACAAAAATTTTATACTGTGACTTTATGCGACTATCTAGCATTGTCACCAAGTCATTTACCTGAGTTTAACTTGGTTCAAACAATAATTAGTTCAATATGGAAGAAATTTTCAATAGTTTGACATTTTGGTACAGAGGGCATGGCTGCCAACTAAACCATTCTTCAGCCACATCTAGAGAGGAGTTTCATTCTAACATCCAACTAACCTCCGCCAGAATGAGATTGTATCACGAGGAGCATACGGTTCATATATGAATCCAGGACTTGAAATGGACACTTTAAGAGCTCCCTGCATATATTATTAAGCAAGTCATCAAGTTATTGTCTTACTCCATAATAGGACATCCAAGAAAGTTGCAACAGGAGCAAGTTCAGACACAAGTTCTTATATAAAAATAAAATATTGATGCAAAATTTCTAATCTGTTAAAGTGATTAGCCAGAAAAAGCACTGAATGAACCAAATGACAGTCCTGGACATGCATAAGTTCAATGTAGAAGATGGGATATACGCCACCCAAACTAAACTTCCGAACTACAATGCATGTTCTACCTCCATCAGGGAACACAAATCTATGCTTGGTTTATGGTTTTACATTATATAAATGCTTACAAAACTGTAAGATTTTGTTGATCTGGCACACTGAAGCATCATTTCTGGTTCTAAATTTTTCTGCTGCAAACAGATTATATAGAGAATATGGACGAGATATGGCACAAGTAAGTTGAACAATGAAATGCAGTTTCACAACTAAAGTACCGCATTTAAATCTAATAAGTTTATTGATACAAGTTTACAGCTAGACCAGTAAGCCTTTTGAACAATTAACTGAGCTCAGAATGAGACTTTTATTTAAGTAATCATCAAGACTTAAAGTGTAATAAAGCCAAGGGAGATACACATATCTCTGCTCTGAAGCTAATGACTAGTCTACTAAATACTATTTACTCAAATCCTTGCATATTGCAGGGATCTTCTCCCTGAACTATTTCACTCTTTACTTTTCTTTTTGTTTGACTTGATTGCTTATAAAAGTTCTACATCATGAACATTGAAACCACTTCCGAAATCAAATTGTAAGGAAGAGCAATAAATGGCAGTTTAAATGGTAAATATGGCACACCATCTGTCGTGCTTGTGGGGGGGCATTCACTTTTGTTGTTGCCGACCTCTTGTCATTTAAGAAGATTGATAACTCCATGGCCTGAAAGAAATAGAACACATCAAATTAATAAGAGCTGTACCATCTCTTAAACAATTAGACATTTGAAGCATTGATACTGCAAAAACTCCAATCATAAATAAAAAATTACACCTGTTTTCACCTAGATTTTATGTTCCATAAATTTACCATTGTAGAACGAAGAGTCATTGTACTTCTATGAGTCCAAGGAAGAGCATTGCGGCCATTATATAAGCAAGAAGAAAATCTTGGGGAATTAAGTTTAATACCTAGCGCAAAACAACATGTAATCAATGAAATTCTTCATTAAATTTAAGATAAATTAAACTACAAATAATGAATGCCAAAAAAAAACAATTTACCATTTGAAATATCAGTGGAGCTACTGGAGTAGCTTCTTGAGCTCCCAAGTCTGAGTGGACAAAAAGCAACATTTTTCATAAAACTACCTTCAAACACAATTTAACTCCAATTCCCATGAAATTATAAGAAGAAAAGATCGTTTTGTTCTAGACGATGTAAGTAATGCAATGGAAATAACTGAAAACGTGATTAACTTATCAAATTCTTCTGCAAATAATATAAAAAAGAAAGAAAAAACCCAACAAAGCCTTTTTTTTTTTTTTTTTTTTACTTTTGTTATACTTATACAGCATAACACCATATCCAGATTCAACAGTTTCTTTGCAATTCCCAGTCTGTCTCTTAAAACCAATTAAACCGAGTATAAAACAAGAAATCTATCCTCGTGAACTACAGCCAAACAGCTATAGCTCTGTATATTGAAAAAATGGAACCTTTGCATTCAAAATTGAAACTTTTTCTTTTCCTGCATTTTCTCAGCAACCAAACATAGCCTCGACCAAAAACCTCTCACATACCCTTAAAAGACATATATCCATATGGGTTTTCTTTCCAAGTCAAAAAGATGAAAACTTTCCACTCAAAACTCAAACTTACCTTTTCATTTTCTTTTTCTTGCGTTTTCTACGAAACCAAAAGGAGCAATAAGAAATGGAGAATAGAACTCACAGATAAGAAGAAGATTCTCGAATCCCAATGGTTTGATTAAGTGCACGAATTGCTTGTAATCTTCTAAATAGGGCCATCTTTACTGATCATGTGTAGCCTCTTCAAAAATGCACTGATCTGATTAGAGAGGTTTTTGTTCCTGCAGCTGAAGGGTTTAAGGATGAAAAAAATATGCTACTGAAAGTCTGCGTGCCTTATATTTATGGGCTTGACCTTGTTTATTGTGCTGGTCACTAGGTTAAGCAATGTGCTGTGCTTTCGATAAATTTCATGATTTGGGCTAAAAAAGATTTGGTTGTTTACTCATAAGGTTAATTTTAGTTCAACAAGTTCTTTTAAAAAATATATTAACTTAGATTTAAGCCGAGTTTGATCAATAGCATTGTTGTAAATTGGGTTAATAAATTGTTTATTTTTGAATTTTAAAATTATTTAAAAAAAATTAATTTTTTTATTTCAAATTAATAATTTTATAGTATTTTCAAATTATTTTTATTTTTATGTGTTAATATCAAAAATAATTTTTAAAAAATAAAAAAATTATTTTAATATATTTATAAAAAAAACACTTTGAAAAATAATTATTATCATACTCTTAAATATTTTCTAAATCAATTAAGTTAGTTATGTAGATGTTATGTTCAGTTCAACTAGAAATCAATCTGAATTAACATTCAAGTCACAAGTCTTTTAAATTAATCTGTCAAGTTAGGTTTGATAAGTTTAACTAGATAGATACCATAGATGTTTCATGTTAAAATGTTGTTCTCTCTTTTGAAAAATGCTGTAGGATGCAGCTGATATTCAAGCCTGGAAGATTTATGCTATCCGCTACATAAATTTTGGAAGAAATTGCTCCCTCACTCTCTGATCGTGTAACATTCCTGGTGGTGCTCTGACAAAAATGATGACAAAGGTAGCTCATTTTAGATTTCTCAGCAAAGGTAAAAAGTTTTCATGTTGGTTCGTAGTTACTACAGTGATTAAAAAAAAATTATTGGGAGAGAATCACTCAGTTAATGTTATGCCTTTAGATGTGATGGAGATTTGGTTTTACAAGAACTTGATTGCTATTAACTAAGCTACTTGGTCTTGATAACAACATATTAAATAAACCCTCCTTTTATGTGTTTTTTTTTTTCAATTCACATTAATGTTTTTTTTATTGAAAGTTCAATATATTATGTGTTTTTTAAATGAATACCCTCTCTTTTTTTTTCTTTTTTTTAATTTTTAGCTCATCTTATTTAAAATGGTATAATTATTTTACATTACAAATTGCTCTTTGTTACTCTAACACATCCATGACCAAAGCAGCAACGACAACCTCATCAATCAAAATGACAATAATTAAATATTAAAGATATAATTCAATCGATTATATTTTAAGTTTGTTCTTTAAAAATTATTAGTTCAAGTGCTACAAATTTAGGTACTATAAATTTTAAAACTACTGGAGACTTACCTGATCATTAATCTCAAGACCTTGAAAAATTAATTAATGTACATGTAAACTGGTCCGAACACCCACAATTATCATATATATATATATATATATATATATATATATATATATATATATATATATATATATATAACCACAAATATCATCATGAAATCTAGTATTGTCGAGTTTGTCACACCAAGAGCGATAGCACTCAAATGCAGCATAATGCACAAGAAAAACAGAAGAAAAGAAATCCATTTTTGAGAGAGAGCCATTTCAGTTTCAGCTCTGTTTACAGATTAACAAAGGTTTGCTTACTCTCTCTTTTTTTTTTTGCATAAAGAGACTCCCTTATTTATCCACTACATGTAGCTAAGCCAATTTGGCAATGGCAAGTAGTCAACCAGAGAGAGAGAGCTAGCATTTTCTATAACGATGCTTTTATATATGGTTGGGCTAAACCCATAGGCCATAGATTAGCCATTGTGTTAATCGATGTTCGTTAATAGCGATTTAGTTCTTCAATGTTCATCAGATATATATGGGCACAAATCAACAGAGAGACTATTTTAAGCACGGTTTTTCAGCATTTTTGTCATGGAATCATCAGGAAACCTTTCCGTATTTTCGAATTTGATGCTACATTACTCAAGGGAAGAGCACTTTCTTCTAAATTTTTTTGTAACAGAGAACATAAAGAATACAAGCTTGTGTGATCATTTGAATAATTACACAGCCTAACTCTAAGAAAGAAGGAAAATGAAATTTGCTGCTGCTTTCTATCACTTCAATATATGACAGAATAATAAAAAGATGAAAAATTGTGTGCTAAACCTTCACGCAGAAGAACTCTCATCAGCTGCACCTGTGGGTGTACTAGGTACAAATGGAACAAATCCCCGCCCGCCGAACATTGGTCTCATGAATCTGTCATCAAACTTTCTCCAAAAGTAGTGAACAGTTGTAGTGGGGTGACTTATTAGCAACCTTAAGCTACTTGCCCTTCCAGCTGGTTGATTGTTGTTGCTGTTATTTGGATCAGCACTTTCAAATAACAGTACCCTCAAGTCTTCCAGGCTTACGTTATCATTGAAATCTGAAACCATTGGTTTTCTATGTCTTAACAGCACTGCTTCAATTAGAGGTTTCGTTACCGAACCGCAGACCTGTTTAGAAAACAGAAACGTTGTACTTCTGTGTTAAGACTATAACAAGTTCAGCAAATATAATCTTGCAATTCTTAACATGCAATGGAACTCAAGAAATAAGAGCAAATAATGTTTTCTTGTTATATCAGTAAAACAAAGAACTTACAATTGTGCTGAAAAGAACAACGATTATGGTACTGGTAATCATTAGTGCAGATTCTGGGGACTTCCTCATATAACTTGCAAACTGTAATTGCAGAGTGCACAAGTGAGAAATCCAGAAACCAAGCATCATAATTTAAGTAACATGTTGCGAATTTATGACGTACTTGGTTATAAGATAAAGCAATTGTAACTGCACCTCTCATTAACCCTGCCCACCACATAATAAACTGAGATTTCAAACAGTTAGCACAGTTTGGAGTAAGATGACTGCACGATAATAGCAATTGGCTAGATCATGCATGCAATAATCACCTGTTGTTTGAAATGAATTTTTGAGCTCTCTCTTTTCTGAATACAATTTAAGATATTTGCTATAGGAAAAACAAATGCTGCCCTTCCAACTAACACTAATGCAAACAATGTTGAGCTGACGGCAGCTGAAGTTCCTGCACTGAATCATTGATGTGAAACAGGTTAGAAGTGACAAATGGTACTGTTCGAATGAAACCCTCCAGTAATAATGAATAATTTAAGAGTAACAAGCTAGATGCTGGAGCACATATGTTCCAACACGCATCAACAAGCTTAAGTTAACTACCGTGTCCTTTTTCTAGGCTAATCAACCAAGTTGTGTGAGTGCTAAATTTCCATAGACTCTCAGGCCTAAACTGTAAAGATCATGGGTAGGATTTACCTTGCCTTGCTTTCGCTTTCTCTCCATTTGTCAATGTCTAAGGCATCCATACCCACATATAGAAATATGAAAGTTTCTGCAATGAATGACATTGTTGCAAATGCATGCCTGAAATTATCAGCCACCGTGAAGATTATAACTTTTTCCACTGAAACTCATGATACAACAGTTAAACGAACCAAAGTTTAGCCAAATTTAAGAGGAAATAAAAAAGGTGTCTACTCTTACTTGGTTGTTATCCGTGAGCTTTCTGTAACATTGTGCCATGTGTAGTGCGACATTACAATGCCGCAGAAGAAAACTGTCAGAATCCCACTCAGATTTAGAAGCTGCAAGAAGAAAAATAAATTGACATTCAACCAATGATCCCATTCCAGTGGGGAATCAACTTATCCAAGTGGTACAAGCTCTTTGTTCTTTTCTGTTCTTTCTCTGCAGTTTACATCTTGATGAAATTAGCCCATCAAAGTCCTATAAAAGATGAAATTTTCGAATTTTTGAGGTGAATGGTATTTTAGGATGGTTCGAAAAGAATATGACACCCCTATCCCATCCAATTAGAAGATATAAACTCAATCCAAACTCAATCTAAGTAATAGCAGGCGAGCGGTAAGGCTACTCAGGTGAGAGGAATGAAAATGAAAATTTAGTGGCATGTATTAATCTACTAAATGATGAGTGATGAATAGGAAGAGAGGGAGCATGGCTATCATTCAGATGTATAGGGCATAAAACATTTTTCCCTCACTGACTTCACATCTCTTTCTTTTACCAGGAAACATTTGAAGATTATAGTGAGTACCTCAGCTAGAAGGTATGACAAATAAGCCATAAGAATCATAAGTGCAAATTCACGATCAGTAGAATGCCTGTTGATGGGACAACAATCAAGTCAGGTTGGAATACACAAAGTCCAACATGAATGAAAGTCAGCTTAATGGCCTCTCCAAAATTGTGAGCACGTATGAAACTAGAAGACTGGACTAAGCCATTTCCCTCCATTGATTTTAGACAAACCTTCTTTACTTTTTTATCTAATATTGGAAACCATCATTTTCCCTAAGTTAACAGTTTTGATCTACCTAAACTTCTTGACTTAAAACATGACCATATGCTGTGCATAGAAACTTAGATATGACGAAGGCTTTGGAGAACAGAAATATAGACATATGAAAGAGGCCAATGCAATATTAGATGAAACAGAGAACTGAAAGACATTTCTCACCTTCCAAAGTAAAGTGTTTTTATGATAAAAGCACTTAAAAGACCCACCTGAAAAATTGCATTATTTCCATTTAGATCCAAACCACAAACATCATCCATCAATTTATCAAGCAAAAAATAAGCAAGAGCCAAGAAGCTGCTACCGCTAGGCGCAATCAAAATTTGGCAGTGAAAAGACTATGATAGTTAGACTTACTGCTATACCAAGAGCAGTACTTGTGAAGAGGAGGTAAAGGAAGGTCCCTATCAATTTTAAGACTGTTAAGCCATCAATGTCGTGGAAATCCAGCGTTTGAACTGAATTGAAAAGCACAATAGAGGTAGCATCATTCACTACACCCTCCCCAAACACTATACTGTAAAGAAAGGGTGTCTCATCTTGACTGAGAACCTTGCAAGAAAAGAAAAGGCATTAGCAACATAAGGGAATTATCAAGAAGAACCTTGTTTTCATCCCAACGTTTAACTTTATTTAGTGTACCTGCAATGTGCAGACTGAGTCAGTTGCTGACATTATGGCACCGATAGCTGCAGATGCAGGAAGCGGTAATTAAGATTCGCTAGTATCAACTATGATTAGTGAATTAAATTAAATTAAACAGTTGCTATAAATCACCTAGGTGATCTTTGAGACTCAGGGATTTCACACCAATTTTCCTAAAAATCCAAAAAACACCTACAAGAATCATACAAACAAAAGAAGTTGGAATCTTTCTGTTTTGACAGGATATAAGATAAAAACTTGATTGTGCTGTTGCTTCTTTTTATCAATATATAAATCGACAACATCAATTATCAGACTTGCAAAATGACAAATGTTTGAAATGGATCTTACCTAGTGATATGATGCAGAATGAAATTACTGTGCCAAATATTCCAAACAACAAGATTGTTGAAAAATTCTTGAAAAACCGCTTTTTCTTAACCTGGAATCTGGAACAAATCCTCAAATTTTAAGAAACAATAACTTGAAGGAGAGAAGAAAGAAACATGCGACTCAGGATTTTCTCAGAGACAATATATCAAACACATCAAACCAAATCTTTCCTCGCAACATCAAACCAATTTCGATAAACCATCCAGAATTCACATCA
This sequence comes from Populus alba x Populus glandulosa, assembly GCA_033617975.1. Lineage (NCBI taxonomy): Eukaryota > Viridiplantae > Streptophyta > Magnoliopsida > Malpighiales > Salicaceae > Populus > Populus alba x Populus glandulosa. The sequence continues at coordinate 1,665,961 of CM066155.1, read as the reverse complement.
AGGCAGAGAAAGAAGTCATACCCTGCATTGAAAATGATTGGAGGAAGCAAATAAAGGAAGAACAAATCCTCGCTAAACTTCAATAAATGCGAACTCTCCCCTTTCTTAACCAACAAAACCACACCACCAGCACACAACCCCTGCAAAAAAAAAAACAAATCCACCCCGTGTTACACAATCAATCAAGAACACAAAAGGGAGAAAACCCCATCATTTTTCAACCAAGAAACAATCAAGAATCAAATTGAGATACCAAAAGAAGTGCAGTGATAGACTCATTAGCCCAGCGGTTCTCTTCAAGAAGGTGACCAATAATGATACAAGCACAAAGGAGAGCAAAGAAGACACAAAGTGCTATTATGGTGCTAGTATTAAGGAATGAAGAATCTAATTCCAAAGGTAAATGTTCATGAGAGGACATGTTTTCAGGGCTAAGGCCAAACATAGCAGCATTCGAGATTTTTGTGGCCATTTCGAAGGTTAAATGGTTTGAAGAATCTTTTTAGGAAAATGACAATGTTAGCATGGTTTTGTTCTTCAAGATGGGAAATGGAGGGAAGAATGGTAGCTGGAGTGAGGTTTTATCTCTCTGTAGTTGAGATTACTTTGAGTTTGCATATTTGACAAAAAATCTTCACTCGAATGATGTAGAAGCTCATTACGTAAAGCAATTGCTATCCATTAGAATTAGTTGGTTAGATATATGATAGTTTGATGCAAAAGTTTAGCTAACTCAACTGGAATAACAGGTTATGCCATGCAATGTTATTCAACCTGCCGGCTCATGATTCAGTACAAAATCTGAGTTGGATAGTTAAACTGGGGTTGGTTTAGATTAATTAATAAAAATTAAAGTAAAAATGATGTTATTGTGAAAATTAATTTTTTTATATAAAAAAAGTTAAATCAAGTTTCGTTCCAGTCGTAAATTAACCAAATTAAATTATATCAATTCTATGTTGATTTTTTTAAAACCCAGTTAAGGTTAGGAGCTGGGTAGACCTGCTAAGCCAAACTAGGTATGCCATGGTAATTCTTGATTTTAATTGTCTGTGTTTCTTGAATTAGCTTTTGCGTACTAAGATATTTTTTTTTATATTGTTTTTTAAATGGATCATTCATATTTGGACAAATACATTTACTGGTGATGAGAAGGTTTTTTTTTTTTTTTTTTTTACATATTAATATGAAATAATAACATATAGAACGACCTCATAAAGTAACATTTCAAGCAAATAATCTTTTCTTTTGCCAGCCATTTTTTTTATCTTCTCATTGTAACCAAGAAAATGAAATTTATCACTTGATATATAAAAAATCTCCAGTAATTATTAATGAATTTTACAATTGAAAAAAAAACTAGAAATAACAAAAGATTTAACATGGTTCCACAATATAACAAGAATAAGAAGCTTTTATTTTTCGCTAAGTCAAAATAGAGTTATATACTATATATTTATAATAAACCTAAAACCTCTTAAAAATATTAAAAAATAATACAAATTATATCCTAAAATCTTATCTAACAGTTTAAGTTATTGGGTTAAAATAATTTTTTGACATGATATCAGAACATTGATGACCAAGCGGTCACGAGTTCGAATCTTACAATCTTCTATTTATTTGATAAAAATTAAATCAAAAGTAACGTGGACATGTCTAAGTTTTAAATCCAAAAAACTTTTACTTGAGGGGGTATGTTAGATAATAATATAAATTATATTTTAGAATTTCATCTAATAGCTTAAGTTATTGAATTAAAATGATTATTTAATAAAAAAAAAAAACTTAATTATCAAATAAATATTAATAATTTTTTATAATACCTCTTTACCATACCACATGAAGAACGTCTTTGTAAATCCAATCTATTAATCCTCCATAGCAACAAAACACAAAATAAACCCCGTCGAGGGTAGGGTTGCCTCTCGAATTTGGTTAATCCACTCGACTTCACAGCACCTGCCCATTAGCCAAAAACTCCAACAGTTGGAATGGTGTTTACAGCGTAGGGTTGCTTCCAAATTCTCCATCTTTACCTCTTCAACTGGTCTGAAAGCTAATAAATGATGTTACTCTTTAAAGACATAGTTTTAACGATCGAGACCACGTTTATTTACTTTGGGACTACTTGGTCCCATGCGAGCAAGATCTTCCATGAATGATGATGCATCAGTTGCAGTCGCTCATGGATCATGCACGACTGGATATAGCGGATGGACACGTAGCCTTTCAGCTTTGTACATTAGAATTTGAGTACGACGCCGGGCTACGTTTCCTGTGTGAAATCTCATCACCATGGTTGCCAGCTTTTACGCAGTGAATAGTTGTGCTCTGTAATTAATGTGCGAAGTTCATAATTATAAAACCTAGCTTGAGTCGATAATTCAACTTGTTAATCTAAAGTATAAGTTACATTTTGCTTTGAATTGTTCCTCTAACAAAAACAATGTAGTTTTGTTTTTATAAATTATAATATTATCTTTTTATTTTTTTAATCATAACTTGAGTTTACGTGTTAACATATAAGTTAACTTATTCAACATACTACTCGAGTAATCTTAGATGAAATCAACTCATAACTCAAGTCTTGTCTTGGAAGGTGGAGTAAGGTGGAGACTGGAGAGATCGGAGCTGTCCAATTTAATGGATTATTGATTGCCATTTTTTTTAGGTTCTTTGCATTTATGATGCCAACTACCGCACAAAAGTCTCCACCTAAGCTGTTTTTTCCTGACCATTTCGGACATGGATTCATCAACGCAAGCGGTTTTTTTTTTTTTTTGGATTTGAGGAAATTTACTTTTTAAAAAACATATTTTCTAGGTTCAAATGAAAAAGTAAAATTTCGGTTATTTAAGATTCTTATAAAAAATACACGTACTAATTTAAACTTGAGATCTACTATCTAAATCTTAAGTTTTTTATTATCATGCCACGCTTTTTGAGAATAAAATTGCTACAATGCCATTACCTTGAACATCAGCTTTAGATAATATGATCTCATGATCATTGGATTTTAATTTGAATTTAGTAGATTTTTTAACTAATCTATTCCAATGCCAGTGTAAATTGTGTGGGTGCCATCATGCCATGTACTGTGAGGGCCAACCTGCATATATAAGAGATTTGATGAGGGGGAGGCAGCGACTGATGAACATATCTTATGTGGGCTTAAATATCCCAATTTCAGAATAATCTGTGAGGCCAATATCAGAGAAAACTGCATCAATGTGACCAACAAATCTCCCGGATTTTTTTTTAAAAGCAAATCATGAAATGTTGGTTAATGTTTACTTATAAGAGTGGAAAATTCTCTGTTTGAAGCATAGTTTGGCCTCACAGGTTAACCTTGTGACCTGCTAATCTAGAACTTGACCCAAGTCGAATCAGTAAAAAAAATCTTGTTATTTCTTTAAAAAACAGCTTGGATTGAACCGAATCAACTCACCCAATTTAAAATCTGAGTCTTCAGCTGAGGGAACTCCAGGTCAGGTCTTATAACTACCATGCGAGATAAATGTCTAGACATCATGACAATCAATAGATCATGTGGAAGCATTTCAGGAGTACAATGAAATTGAATGAGTCCAAATCAAAGTGAAAAGAACTCACCCAGCATCGGCTTGCAGCTAATGGATTGTCGAAAATGAATTAAAAATTGTGTTCCACTCAAAATTTTATTATAACCACATGGTTAAGAACTTTCCTAATACGAACGCAAAGGAAAAAACATCCCTCAAATCAAATCTTCCTCTCTATAAGCCGCATGCTGTCGGTGAAAGTAAGCTGCTGAAAGCTGACCTTTACAAATCAGAACAAATAATGGATTGCATGAAAGTGAATCTCTGTGCTCGTGGCTTGTTTAGAATGCCTCCTCAATCCACTATGCAACAGGTTCTACTGCATCAAACACAGTGTAGCGATAAGAAGAATGCCAGGACAGCTGAAAGATAGGAAAAACATAAAAAGAAGTAGCTTATTTAGACTCTTAGGGTTCAATTTGTATCAGGATTTAGATAATAAAACATGAGTTCTGAGCCCTGAAGATGCCAAGACATGACCATCACATAACTTGGAAGGATAAACTAACTAGTATGCGGTTTAGATCTTAGCATGACAGAGTACCAGCTGGAATTGTCAAGTTACAGGAGTTAAGATTATAAACCCAAGAAAAAGAAGCCTGTGAGTCAGAGAAGCTGATATATCATTGATCTTAGGTCTCTCTACACGTCTATCATGCAATACTTTCAAGAATGTTGTTCATAATAAGCCATCTGACTTGTTTTCCAAAGCACTCGATTTATGAACCTGGAAAATCAGACGCCGAGCAGATTCCTACAGAACTGTCAGTGAAATAACAGCAGACCGAAGCTTTACACCATCTTCGTCCCATTTCGACTGTGGGGCAGTTGCTCCTGCGATAATTGCCTGCATTAAAATTACAATAATAACAGCTAGTGAATTGTAAAATCTAACAAATCACGATGACGGAGAATGTTCAGCGAGGCCAAAGATTAATACAAGATCAGTTATGGTTTCCATGTTGGGGCACATGAGCAAGCTATATATATTGGCTTTATCCAAAGAATTTTGACAGAGTAATGAGTTAATTCCACTAAAGACATGGGCACTGCAATCAATATTCTAATTGTAAGGTGAATGTATTAACCTTTCCACTGTTAACCACAGCTACTACTGCTGCATGCTGTTCATCTCTGCCAAATTCATAGAAGTAATAAGTCCTGAAATTAACAAACAATGGAACGAACACATATGTCAGAAAAGTATTGTAATTATAACATCCATGATCTGGTTCAAATAAAATATCATTTCCCTGCTGACATCCTGGTTGCTTTAGATTTAGTGTAGGGGTGATGGTATTTGTGTTTATTATCCAAGTCAATGGAGAAGGAAAAATATATGCTTCTATAGCTGATAAATGCAAGGAATGAGGGTATACGATTGGTACCATTACAACCATTACTTCTTCTAAACAGCTAATTTTTATAAACAATACAGCAGTTTATTCAGTGTTATATATATATATATAACACTGAATAAACTAATATATTCCTGAAGGTGCCTGTTCTACTTCAATAGCATTATTTACGAATTGAAGAACCCCAGAATCAAGCAAAGATAGATAAATTTACCTGTAACCTTCCTCTTCTTTTATTTTTAGTGTACGGGCAGAGTATAAAGTTGTCCCACCTGCCATTGCCGATAAATTGAGCTACCAGAACAAGATAGTTGAGAAGAATGCTAATCTACTTGTTTTTTCAAATGACAAATGATCAGCAGGAAAAGTGGAAACCATTTAATTTTTTTTTTTTAACCACAAGAAAGTTCAATACATACAAAGGATTTTTGGTTCTAAGAATCAAAACTTCAAGAATAACACAACTGAATGCAAAGACAGACCTGGAACAAAGAGTTTTGCAGCCTCCTTCAATGATCCCAAATCAGTAATATCTTTAGCCTGTCCATGTTAGCAAAGTACATAGTTTGTCGGAGAATTAGTCTTTGAGATCTTAAAATTGGAACAATCTAAAATGAGGGAGCCGGGGGGGGGGGGGGGGGCATTATTCATCCATTTTACTTTTCTTTCGTAATTGGAAATCCAAATTGGAAATAAGTACAAGACTTGAAGGTTGTGAATTCTAACAGCAAAAGGATAATAGAATTGGAATTCACAATGAAGGAGCGATATCTGCCATCCCACCATAATGGCATCAGGAAAACTCATATAGAGGTTAAGTTACAAGATAATAACCCTAGATAACCTGAAAATCATACATGTCAAGAGTTACAATCAACTGCCTTAGTTCCAAATTTAACCATGAAAATGAACAAGGACGTTTAATGAGTCTTGCAGAGTAATACAGAAACAAACCAATACTAGAATAAAGGTGAAAGTTTGACAATTTTCACCACACAAACCTCTAAGAAGGTGATCTTCAGTTGATTGGAAGGGCGAACGACAACACTTAGAGCTTCAGATCTATGTTGACAAAAAGAAAATGCAACAAAAAACTTGCGTGAACACTATGACCATTACTATACAGTTTTATGCTTTACTCCAATGGAAAGCTGAATAAATATATACATCAAAGAGAATGAACTTGCTGTAGAATAATATACCCATCAGAAGATGCAAAACGGGCTGCAAAGGTCTTTGGCTTTGCCTTATCTCCATATAAAGACAGCCCAGCACTGTAATCCTAATAACATGATACAATAACCAAGTTGATGAAAAAAAAATTCTGACATTGTGAACACATTTGACATTCAATACTCTACATTCCCTCAATCAAGATATCTAACTCTAAGAAAAACTGAATTGATTTTGAAAGTTTTAGTTTCAAAGCTTACTGTATCTATCACCAATGGTCAATTTGGAGCATCCTTTATCCTTTAAAACCCACTAAACTAAAATTATATATGCCAATTCATTGCATATTGATAAGAATAAATTGTGCAAAATGTTAGCAATAGTAGCCAAAACACCATACCCATGACTACCAACATTGATAACAAGAACTCAAGAGATTCAAACTTGAACTCAAGACAGTTAAAAACATAAGAATGTATGGGTGAATAGTGAAGCCATAACAAAAATTAAGATAAATATACCTCTGGTTCCATGATGTCCTCAAATTGAGGAGGGACCCTGATGGCAAAACCATCACCATAGAACTGAAACCAAGATTTTGTATTGGCAAGGATAGAAAGAACAGATTTTGAAGGTGGAGAAGGTTCAGCTAAGGCTTGTGCAAGAGGGTGTTGAGTGGCTAAGGAAATGAGACAAAGTGAAGTAGTTTTGAAGATGAACTGTCTCTTAGAGATGGTGCTAGGGAGGCTAGTGGCTTGAGGGGTTGGTTTTGGGCTATTGGGGTTTGGATTTTGTGGAGGGTTTAGAGGAGGAGGGTGGTGGTGAGGAGAGAGGGACAGGAGAATGGCCATGAGATAGTGAGTTTGGATTTCATGGTAGTTAAAAAAAATGGAGGGAAGATAATGTGGGGTAGTGGTGGGGATTTTATCTCTTGGATTCTCTTAACAAAGGAAGGGTGTTTTGGAGATTTGGAGTAAATTTTACCAAATTATGTTGTCATTCATCGTAATTGTAAGTAGTTTGATTCTCTTTCTCATTGGATTATCTCTATGATTATCTGATAATGCCACATAAATTATATTTATCAATCCCGGATGGACCAAAGTGACCCCATAGTCTTTGCATGGCTGAGTGAGAGGGGGTTATCCATCTCAAATAACAGCCAGCCAATCCAAAACAAAAGAAATCCAAACCACTCAAATTCCTCGACCAAAGAGAGACCAGAAAATGATGTAGAAAACATAATATCTCCCTCTCTGTGTCCGCCATTTCTGTTCTGTTGATCTCTCACTCTCACTCTCATTCCCATGGAAACCTTACTTTCTTCGCACTCTCTTTCTCCTCTCCTCAACTCAAAACCATCCTCTTCGAAATCCCATTTGCTACCTTCTCTTCAAACAAGATCAAACTCACTCTCTTTCACCCACAAGAGCATCACTTCTAGCCTCAAAAGGCACACTTCTCAATCTTTGTCGGTGCCCAATAGCTGGTTCAGTTATGCTCAACAAGGCCTAGCAGCATTAGCTCTCTCTTTGGCACTCAACTTTAGTCCGCTGCTGTACATTGGAAATGCTCAAGCATCTGAATTTGACGTGCTCAATGAAGGGCCACCAAAAGAGTCTTATATATTTGATGATGCTGGTGTGCTTAGTAGAGTGACTAAATCTGATCTGAAGCAGCTGTTATCTGATTTGGAATCGAGGAAGAACTTCAAGATCAATTTCATTACTGTTAGGAATCTTACTGTAAGTCTTTTGGTATCATTTCTTTGTTGATTTGAATGTGTAGTTAGTCTAGCAAACTATGATTATTTCCACTTTTGAAGCAAGCTTTTGATTGTTCGGAGAAATGGAACAGCAAGTAAACTGACTTGCAGACGTCTTTTAGTGTTACAATCTGGGTTACATTATCGCCAAATTAATAGCTGACAAGTTTAAAGGCATGTGTGTTTTCCTTTAACTCTTTCATAGATGCATATAACTGAATAAAGATTATGTTTGTTGCAGAGCAAAGCAGATGCTTTTGAATATGCCGACCAAGTTCTGGAGAAATGGTATCCCACTGTTGAAGAGGGCAGCAACAAGGGAATTGTTGTGCTTGTAACCAGCCAAAAGGAAGGGGCAATTACAGGGGGGCCTGCATTTATCCAAGCAGTTGGAGAAACTGTTCTTGATTCCACTGTCTCGGAGAACCTTCCTGGTAACTATGCACTTACTGTACAATTTTCAAGTTGGTGATTAGTTTCCCCAGATTTCCTTTGTTCATTGTGTTTCATGGTAGTTAGGGTGGTCTTTTTGTTCAATCTAAACAGCTTTAACAGGTCTGGTTGAAACGATATTTCATTTGAAATGGTGAGGGATGGTGTAGGGATCCTAATGAAGCTCTAACCAAAAGTTTAAGGGATCCCAAAATACAGACTGAGCTTAAGCATGATGGAGATTCTATCCTTTGTTTAGATCTCATGCACAACATTAAAATTCTTTAAGCACTTAAATTTCATTACAAAGTGATGCTTCACAATTGACTGATTTTTGAAATGAAAAATGGGAAATTCAAACCACCATTTGTCCTAAAAAGGGTTCAAGACTGCTTTAATTTTCAATACCATGGTACTCTAGAGAAGTGTAAACATCCATTCTATGCTGGTTTACACTGCTGTTGAGAAGTTATCTCTTTGAAAGATCCAAGAAAGTGAAACTACCTACAATCTTATGAAACTTATGTTGGTTTTCTGTTGATTCAGAAGGAGATGGGCCTAATTCTATTATCAAACATTAGCTGCGCACAAGCTACTGAGGTTTAGGAATCTTGAGGTCCAACTAAGTTCTGAAATGCTAACATAGTATGCCATTGGATCTCAGCACAGGTGTTAGTACTGAGTTCATCCTTTGTTCCCTATTCACACATCAATTCAGACTCGACTGTTATTATAGTAGTTCTGTTTTGTTGAAATGAGATTATTTTATACAGAACACAAATTCATTGTATTTCCACATGATGCAATTGTCACACAAGCTCAGATGTCATTAGTCTTAGAGATGAGGATGCTCAAGTTACGTGTGCTTGCTCATATTGCAACTCTCTAACAAGCTCAAACGTCATCAATTTTAGAGCTAAGATTATAACCAAAAGATTTCTTGTCCATTTTTCATTTAACATCATGATCATAAGAACTGCATTAGTTGAGATAGAACAGTGATGCTGATGACCATGTGGTTTTCAATTGCAGTCTTGGCGACGGAAGAAAAGTACAATGAAGCGATTTATAGCAGTGCCAAGAGGTTAGTGGCTGCTATCGATGGGCTTCCAGATCCAGGCGGTCCAACGACTAAAGAAAACAAACGAGAATCCAACTTCAAAAGCAAGGAGGAGACAGAAGAGAAGAGGGGACAATTCACTCTAGTGGTTGGAGGTTTATTGGTGATTGCTTTTGTAGTTCCCATGGCGCAATACTATGCTTATGTTTCAAAGAAATAGGTCATAACCCTTTTGTTAGGCTTGTTTCTCAAATTCTTTCCTCCAGGTTTCGACAAAACCTGGTGGCACATAGTTGTACAAATGTCTGTAATGTTCTTGACGAGAAGCTTGCAACCAGAGGATAAGTACAGATTTTTGGTTTATGCTCATGAAATGTGTATAGAACCATGGTTTCATCTTATGCTCACAGTATCATATCATTGTCCTGGTGCTATTCTACGATGAACTCTGAGAAAATAGGGTTTTGGTGTTGCAATCTGCAACATCAAGCTTTTATAGCTAAGAATCAGATCATTGAGCACCAGTCAGAACTTATTAATAATATTAGTGCTTGCATTTAATCTTCAGCTGTAAACAAATGAAATAAGAATGAATAAAATAATTACAGCACAGTCAGCAAATTAGCTCCTCAGAACTTGAGATTGAGAAGGAAAGGCATTCTATCAGAGAATGGTGGATCTGAAAATTTTCCGGTGAGTATTTGTGATGAAATATACTGATTTGCTGCCTCTGAATAATGAATTCCATCCCAATTCACATACTCGGTACTATCACTGCATGCTTTGGCTGTGACACTGGTCCCGTTCAAAACTTTGGTTTGCCCACAAGAAATCCTGCTGTCATAGTTTAGTGGTGGTCCTCCATATCCACAGCATGCCATTATGGGTTGCTCAAATCCTGCAAAATCATATTCACTCAGAATCTAATGTCTTTTCTTTCCTTAGACTTTTCCATCTCTTTTGATAAGAAAAGGATGAAAACTTAAAAACTTAAAAATTCTCATAATAAAGGAACTGAGGATTACTAACCGTATCGGGAATAATTAGCAATGAGGTTGGATTTTATTGTGTAGATATCAACATATGTGATATTTGAATCAGCATATTGGCCTTGCAGCTTTTTAGTGAGAGCATGAAGCTGAAGATTAAAAAGCTTAGCTGCTTGATTATGCCCACTTACACATCCAAGCTCATCAAGCTTTGATGGATCAGTTCCGAACTTTGCAACGTTCTGAGTCAAGCAACCAAGAGGACCCGTGTTGTGGATCCAAAAATTCCTACCTCCTTGGTCATATAGTTTCTAGAGCGTGAAAATAATCAATCAGTGTTGCAGATTTCATGTTCCTTTCAATACAGGTTAGTGTCAAAAAAATTTAAAGAAAAGGAAATGACAGAACTAGGATCTAACCTTGATCCCGGTTTCGAATTCGACCAAAATGTTTGGGATTGAAGCAACAATTTGATCAAGTGTTTTTGAGTAAAATGCACCGGCAAGATCATTCTGGCCTATATCAAACATGTATAGACCCTTCTGAAAATAGTCTTCTGCTGGTACGTATCTATCAAATCTCTTACCTGTGACAAGGTTTGAAACATGAAAAAACTATCAATGATTCTTACACTTCTTGCCATACTTCAGACATTAACATTTGCGTAAGAACTTTATCAAACTGAATCCACATCACCGTCAATCAGGTTTTTCTCAGTAATGGTGGCTTACAGTATGAGAGTGAGCCATGTACATACCTTTGGCCAGCAATTCGAGAACTCGAGCTTTGAATCGTAGAAACTGATTCACTTGAACCCCGAAGGAAAATGGGCTCACAGATGTTGCAGTTGCTGGAAGTATACTTGATCCTGCAGCTGCAAAGTTGCATCCTTTTCGAAAATTCGGTACCCCAACTGAGTCCAAATATGCATTTAGGAAGGGCAGCTCCATTGCATCCACTGGAAAACACACATCCACATGAATGAAAGAAACAAATTGCAATGCTTCCTTCTTGAAAACAGAGGAAACAGAGTGTGAATATCGAAAAGAAAAAAAACTGAAAATCAAAATATTTCAGATTCTTGTACTTCTAACTGCATTGCTATTTTCAATCAATTCTTGTACTTAACATTACTTACCTCCTAAAAATTCCTAAATAATAAAGGCATTCAACACAAAAGGAACAATTAAACAATATATCAACAAGAAAATGGGATTTATTCCATCCTAAGAACAGAAGAAACAGGGGAATGCAGAGCAAGAAAACAGAGAAAACAGAGAAAACAGAGGGAAAGGCTTGTCTTCCTTAAAACAGAGAAAACAGGGGAATAACAGAGTATAGAAACAGAGCTGCATGATATAAACTAGAAGACATGAAAAATTTCAATGATAGTTGGAGATTTACTGAGGAAATCAATAATGAGACGGCCATCACAGTATCTCCCAGATGGTATTTTAAAGTGAATTTCCCCATAAGGTGGTCCAATGCTTTCAATGCCAGCCCCAACAAGGTTTCCAGTGTCAGAATTTGAATCCCCAAAGTTGAAAACAGCAGGAAACTTGAAGTGCACAGATTGTGCCAGTGGCAAGAAGATGGAGATTAATGCGAGAACATAGAGGAAAAAGTTTTTGGTTTCCATTGACAGGCTAGGGCTATAGAGGATGAGGATATGTCTTCACCGATGAAAGAAAAAGACCAGGAGCTTTCACTTTTAAATAATAGTTACCAACCATGAAGAAATAAAAACCGGTGGTGGGGCATTGTGTGCAATTCAAGAATCCATGAACTTATTTGAAATGGACACGAGGAAAGAAAAAATTAATCATTTTGTTTGGTTATGTGATTGTTTTATACTATTTAAGATCTGAAATTAATTTTTAGATATTTTTTTTAATATTTTAGAATTAACTTGTTAATCTTTTATTTAGTTTAACCGGTCAATTACATCACAAGTTGATTTGTAAAAGCAAATTCAACCTGATTCAACTTCCAATTAATCGGGTTTGATAACTATGATGATGCTTGAATATATATAGCAGTATAGAGACATATGATGACTAGATTAGCTATTGAATGTGTAAATAAAATCATATTGCATGCATAAAAATGGCAATCTTTGGCATGGTTAGAGAATAGAAAGTTTACTTAGAAAATCAACAATGAGACGGCCATCACAGAACCTTCCCGTGGGAGTTTTGAAGTAAATTTGTCCATTAGGTGGATCAAGGAGGAAGCCTAGACCAGCAGCAAGGTCACCTGTGTCAGAGTTTGAATCACCAAAATTGAACACAGATGGGTAATTGAAATCAATTGAATTTGCAACGGATGATAGGATGGATAAAGGGATGAAAACTTGGAGAGCAATTTTTCTTGTGGCCATGATCAGTAGTTAACTTCCCAATCCTAGAAGCTAAGAAGCTGTGTAATAATTAGAGACGTTTGGTGCTTTTATGGGCATAGGGAATGCTTGCTTTGAGTTATGGAAAGGCAAGATAAGTGCCTCGGTGCCCCGAAAGCAAAGTTTTTTCTTTTTTTCCTTAGGTTGTGTAGCATACTTTGAAGTGTTGTTTCCTTTCGTCACTATTTTACTCCAAAATGTTCTTGGGTGCACGCATAAGGCCACGACTAGTACCGTTAGAAACATGTAACTCAAGACTCAAGAATCCAAAGTAATCTCTTAGGTCCATCAATTGGAGGGGAAAATAAGGAGGAGGGAGGGAGGGAGGGAGGTGGCCAAACCGAAACAAAAAGGAAAAGAAAAAAAACAGAGAAAGAAACAAGAGGGCTTAATCGGAGCCGAACAAGCCTAATTAAGCCCAAGAAAAAGAGATTATAAAAAGAGATTAGTGTCGGGTTGTTTGTTTGAGAGAAGGAGTGTGCTAGGGTTTTTTTAGTTTAATTTGGGAGAAAAAAGAGTTGATTAAAGTAGTATTTATACTTCATCAAAACCCATAAAAATCAGTGCAAAATTATGAGTTTGCATGATTTTATTAAATTTACTAGAATCGAGTTTAATTTTACTGGTTTTTAAGTTTTTGGTTTGATTTTGCATGCTAAATACAAATTAACTTTTAAAATTATATAATTATACAAGTTAACTTATATTTTTGACAACCTTAACTTAATTTTATTTGATGTTTTTCTAACTTTGTCTTGAATCATATCTTTCCATCTTTCCCTTTTTTTTGTAGGAATTGATAGTCACTTCTAAATAACACCATAGTTGTTAGAAGAATCATGCTAGGTCCATGGATATAAATAGCATGATTGATGTTATATTTGATTAAAAGATTGATTCGAAAAAGAATCTAGGTTATCAGATTAATCTCTGAATCATTGAATCAGCTATATTTTATTAAAATAGCAGCATCTTGTCCTTTTTTTTCAGTGTTCACCTTGTCAAGTTTATATCAAGTATAACTAAGTTAATTGAGTCATTAAAATCTTGATTAAGTTATATAAATTTAACCGATTTATTCGACTGAACTAAAAATTCAATTTAAATTAGGTTTTGAATATCAGGTTTCCATGTAAACTCCGTAGGCTAGTTGAAATACAACGACTTTGAATAGTATCATTTGGCAATGGGCGATTATTCTTGTCACGCTAGTGGCACAAAATTAGTGCCACAAATCATTTCTCACGCGAAATATTGAACAGGAAAATATGAGACTAGAGTCTGGGAACTCATGCCTCACCATATGCAGCTAAATAAGAAAACCCAAGTTCGAATTTAGGTTTAAGATTTGAAAAAGATTGCTGTTTTTGTCTTTTTAACTAAAGTAATAACAGTAATGAAGGGCTAAATTATGGATTTTCATCAACAAACCATTACCACACAGTGCAAAATACTTGCAGCAGTGACCAAAAAACTACAGAACAGACTCAAAGAGGGTGGCAAATCCATCATACAACTTGGATGGATCAGAACCTATACCTATTTTATATCTTTACAGTGCGCGTTTTCTTTGATACCTTCCTTTTCTATGTTCAAAAGGGTGCAAAATCAGAGCCAAAATGCATATGTTCATTACAGTATTTAGCAGAATCAGAAACTATCCTGTAAGAGTTTCCCGTGCTAGAGTGGCATTCCCTAAATATTGCATTAGCCAGCGCCTTGAGTTAGCCACACGGTTTCAACTCACCATCTTGAAAGGGTAGAACGACCCAACCCATGAAAATAACAACCTGATCATTCCTGAAATCTTAAGCAGAACACCAGCATTATCGTCAGTTTCCTTGTGCATTGCATCAAACCTTTCTTCATCTGCTAGTCTTGCCTTAAGAGCCTGGTTCTCACTCGTAAGCTGCAAAGTAATATAACTGCACTTAGAGGGTGTATGATGACTTCTTGGACTTGAACCAAATTCCTTCAACATAATAATGATCACTTCTGAGTACTCCAAAGTGCAGTCATGAACTGCTTTCAGAGACAAAAATGGTAAAGTTGCTTGATGTCGAAGTGAGAAATAAATCACATGACACACGAATTAAACAACTGTTCTTTCTTCGTTTTCACCTTGATTTCGAAAAATGTTGTTTAGGCAGCCAGAAAGCAGAGGAAAAGGTGCTGACCAGTCATTGTCTTCTGCTGCCTGCTGTAATGAGGAAATTGTTTGCAAAGTAACATCTTGATAGCCAAGAAAAAGTGCTCTTCTACTGAAATAAGGTCAAAGATTAATTCCTCCAGTATGAATAACTACTCAAGTAACTTCACATCTTCATCATCCAGTCTCTCCCTTGACTACAGATGGAAACTATCGTAGTACCAAATTTAAAATCGTTCATGTTAAAGTGTCACGGTTTAATTCTCAGATTATTTAGAATTTTGTCATGTCGGAATTTACTTCTCACCTTATTTAGAATTCGGTCACATGACTCCTTTAGTTGGGGTGATTTCTCCATGTTTTTCGGCATGTTTATCTTCTCTTCAGCTGACTATAGATGATGCCTTTATATGCTTTGCCCTGCCAACAATGTAAAATCCAAAATGAAATCAAGAGATGGAAGGACCTCAAAAGAATGCAGGAACCTAGCACTGCCATAAACAGATCATTCAGTAATTATTGCATATATAGTTTCCAATGTGGTTATCGTTTAAACTAATTAATGGCATCGTTGTACTTTCAGACAACAAGAATTTTCTAATCTAGGTGCTCATAACTTTTTTCTTCAATTCACCTCTTCTGATTTCATCATTTTTCATATGGTGGACTTTGGACTTTCATATCAAAAGAATCAGAAGAATTCTTACCTATTAGAAAATAATATAAATTATAATTTGAGATTTTACCTAATAACTTAAACTTTTAAATTGAATTGGTTATTTGACATGGTATCAGAGCCTTAATAACTAAACGGTCACGAGTTCAAATTTCACCTTCTCCATTTATTTAATAAAATAATATAAAATTATTTAAGTTTCAAATCTAAAAAGCTTTCACTTGAAAAAATATTAAAAAATAATATAAATTATATGTTAAGACCTTACCATTTAACTTTTTTGCTCTTTACAATTTTCACCTGAGAGGCAAATGGAGTACTGCAGTTATTGGATTCTTTTATAAGTGAAGCATAAGCAAGAAATGGATAAATTCAAATATAGGCAAAAGAAAAGGAAAAGGATGAGTCTCTCCACCTGCTCTATTAACTATCCCACCCTGAGATTTCAAGCTGTAGATCAGAAGCTGTACTATTTACTGGAGTATGAAGATAGAGTAATCAAGCAGCTGTGTCTTACAGATAGGCTTAGCAAAGCTTCTTCCGGGTCTGATATCCAGTAAAGGAAACTTAAAATGAAGTTGCAAGTATACACACAAATTTCTTGCCACGCAAGTAAAGATAAGGCAAAAGTGAAATTTACTTGAAAACATAAACAACAGAGCGAGGACAAGGAAATTAATCTTACCTCTGTAACTCCCTGATAGCAATATTTCTTGCACTTTTCTCTCCTTAATCTGTATGTTGTCCTTTGTTAAATCAAGAACGTCCCTGAGAAGAACAAGGACAGTAACTTTCAGCAGTCAAGATGCATGCATTAATCTTAGAAACCTGTGCAGAATTTAATTTTTCTATTGTATGATAGGGAATGAACAACCCAAGATATGTAAAAGCAAACCATAATTTTGAGCAAGACTTTCTCCATGTAGATCTCTACCGATGCAAACAACTTTCTAATGTAACAGGGTATTGTGAGTGTTTATCATCCCTGATTTGAAATGTTAAACGTTCCTATTCATGAGGTTTCTGATCCATGGAGGCATGACTTCCAGATTAAATTTACCAGAGCTTCACAGTACCTCCATTCTATATGTCTTCCCAGCTCCAGTCTGTTCATAAATGCACGAAAAACTCCACAATTAAGTTCACGGCAGAATAATGAAGACATCAGAAATCTAGCACAATGATTATGACAGACAACGTAATCTTATCGGAAACCCTGCCCTACCAATACTTATAGAATCACATCTGTCTCTTTTTCATCAATCATAAAAATCTTATATGTTTCAAGTCACTTCGAATGGAAAATAGCAATCAACTAGCCACTTAATTAAATTGATTTTAAAAAATTGAGATGTTCAAAGTCTTGTACACCAATATTTTCCAGCACATTGAAATGATGTTTGAAGCACCAAGGCTGGATCATTGCCATCAGCATGCTCATGAGCATAATCACCTCTCATTACAGCTCAACTCAAATCAATTGAATACACAAAAACCACGTTAATGCATAGAAAATCCTATACACAAAACCACATTTCTGGCAATCTGTTTGGTTTCCGGGAGAGAACAACGGAAAGTTGAGGAAAATCTGAAATGAAACTCGCGTTTCCGTCTCTACCTAAAATCTCGATTTATGTTTTCGTGTGAATAATGACTTGGAAGGTTTTGAGCTTGTTTGGCAGTGTGGTTATGGTTGCTTTTCAAATAGCTTTTCGTGCCAAAATACATGCCAATGATATTTTTTTATTTTTTAAAAATCATTTTTGATATCAGCACATCAAAATGATTTGAAAACACTAAAAACATATTAATTTGAAGTTAATAAAAAAATAAAAAATTTTCAAATTTTTTCAAAAGCGTTTTTGAAACGCAGAAACAAACAGACTCTAAAGAAAAGGTAATTTTCCTGCGGTTTCTAGGGAACCAAACGGAGAGGAGATTAAATAGGAAAAATACAGAGATTGGAATGACAGGCTTGCGTGAAATCATCCAACTTTCAAAGTTCATGGATAGCAGCGAGTCCTTGTAGATCTTATCTTGATTTGATCCTATAGAGGCACAGAGCACTCTCTCCTCTTTGCATATATATGTCTATGTGCGTGTGTCAGTCTACATGCATACAGATGTTACCTTTTTCCCAGAGAAACTCTAGTAATTGCATTTATGAAGATTATAAACAGAACTCCCCACGCCCTCCTTGTGCATGTGTGTGGGTGCATCTGTGTAAACCATGTCTAAGAAACACAGGTGTTGCCTATACTTGTCAGAGTCTGTACTTTCTTTTCCAGACATATATATTCTCCAGCAAGTCATGTTTTGAGGTAACTTGTTTAATACAAGTTTTTCATACCTGAATCATGGAATGTGGTTAACGATAGTGTACTCAGACATATCTGATCTTTTTGTGGTGGTTGCTGTTGCATCCCCTTGCCATTTGAGCTGACAGTTTGATTAATGTTTTGGCACAGACATTATATTATTTTTCTCATACCTGGACATCCTTAGGTTTATAATACTCAACTCATTCTGTAAACTGAGAAAATTGGTTTCTTCTTGATAGATTCTTGTCGTCCCGTCTTCTGGTTAATAATGATTGTAGTGGACTTAAATATTATGCATCGATGGTGGGAGGTGCCTGAAGTCCTGGTGTTGCTGATTCCTGTCTGTTCTGGGCAATTCAATCGCAATACGAGAAGTCATGCACCTTGTGATGGGAAAACATAACTGTAATCATCTTCTTCTTCTTTTTTTTCCTTATAGAAACATTAATTTGCAGGAAAACAGTTTTTTTTTTTAAGTAAATTATTTTTTTATATTTAATAATCATAAAAAATAAATTAAAAAACGTATTTACTATATTATAAAAAATGAGCTAAAAATAAATTATTAATATTTTTTTCAAGTTTATTACAATAATAAAGAACAAATCTTACAAATTAAAAAGTTAAATTAAAAAGTTGAATGAGAATAAAATTGTAAAAAATATATATTTAATTTCATAAATTATCTCAAATAAAATAAATAAAAAACAAAATAATTGAGATAAAATCTAACAGATAAAAAAAGTTGAATGATGATGAAATTTTTTTAAAAAACTATAATTTCATAAATTATTTCAAATAAAATAAATGACAATCAAAAGAATGAAGATAAAATCTAATAGATAAAAAATTTCAATTAATGATAAGCGAAAATCAAATAACAATCATAAAAATAAAGTTCAAAGTTGATATAAAACTCAAATTAAATTAAATTTTAAGGGATAAAATTGAAACAAAAATCAAAACAAAATATATAATAATTGAAAATTCGAGAATTAAATTTAATATAATCAGTAAATTATCTCAAATAAAATAAATAAAAAACAAAATAATTGAGATAAAATCTAATAGATAAAAAAAGTTGAATGATGATGAAATTTTTTTAAAAAACTATAATTTCATAAATTATTTCAAATAAAATAAATGACAATCAAAAGAATGAAGATAAAATCTAATAGATAAAAAATTTCAATTAATGATAAGCGAAAATCAAATAACAATCATAAAAATAAAGTTCAAAGTTGATATAAAACTCAAATTAAATCAAATTTTAAGGGATAAAATTGAAACAAAAATCAAAACAAAATATATAATAATTGAAAATTCGAAAATCAAATTTAATATAATCAGTAAATAACATAATATTTTTAATTTTTTTATAATTTTTAAAAAATATTTTTCATCCAAAAAAAACCATTTTCTTGCAAATCAACTCAAATTTTTATTTAACTTAAAAGTATTTTTTATTAATCAATTTTTTTAATTATAAAAAAAATTAAAAAATAATTTAAAAAAAAAGTACTTTCAATAAACAAACAAGATTTTAGAGTTAAAACGGTGAGCTCATGCCATAGTTTCGAGAACCACGAGGCAAATAATACTTGTTTCGAAATCCTATCTAATATCACATTTATTTCGAGCAAAATCTCACAAGCTGTGTTCATCTCCTTCTCTTGTTATTCGGGTTTGCCTCTTTTTTGAATTATTGTCAGAGACAACCATTAGAAAGCATCCCCTTTTTTTATATATATTTTTAAGAGTATTGTGATCCATGTCCTTGACCTTGTGAAAAGGTTTATAATTTTTTATTTATTTTAATGATTGTAAACACCTCAATTCAAGTGGTGTTTAGAGGAGTGGGTTTAATAATTTAATATTAATACAATAAAATAATTTTAAATAAAAAATTATTTTTAAAAATATAAGTAGCCAAAACAAACAAAACCTTATAAACTATTTGAGATTCAAAAAGAATATTTCAAGACCACGCCATACTATGCCTTCATGTAAATCCAAGTTACTAGAAAAAGGTATACAATTATTTGTGTCAATTCAATGATTATCCATAAAATTCTGTATATTAAAATTTTTTAATGTTTTTAAATTATTTTAATATGTTAATATTAAAAATTATTTTTAAAAAATAAAAAAATTATTTTTATATAAAGTTTTTTAAAAAATAATTCTTATCAAAATTTAATATTAGTTTTATTTTGAGTGGCTATGATGACCCTCCAACTGGACCACCTTTATTCTGGCTACTCAGTGTACTGTTTATAACCTGTATGTATTATTGAGCTTGAAGGAGAGAAGGAGAAGATGTCTCTAGAGAGCAATAGCAGGGATAAGAGATGGGGTCTCCAAGGAACGACAGCCCTCGTCACCGGTGGAACCAAAGGGCTCGGGTAATTAGAGCTCCGTCATCTCCTTTCTACCTTCACCTTGCCTGATGTTTATTTTAGTTCCACTGTTTAATTCCATACATAAGCCGAAACCTGTTAATTTTAATGGAAGATGATACACTACTGTTCATAAATCTTTACATTGTTTCTCTACATTAAGGTAACCAGATTCCTTACGTATGCAAATAAGTTCGGAAACAGACTAAAACTTTAACTCTATCTTTAGTTTTTCCTTCTTCATTCTTTTCCTTTTTGAGATTCAGATTTGATGATATTTTGGTCCCTTATTTTATAAAATTCTTGTCGATCCGTTAGTATCTCCCTCCAATTTCCTTATAGATGTTTCTTAGAGTTAAAATTGGTGGCTTAAGAATTATATTTGCCTCTTGCTGACTGGTTATGATTTTGGACAAGTTGATTGTTGACCGTTGGCTATGGAAAGAGACCAACACTATCCGCCGAAATTCAAATAATAGCTTAGAGCTCGAAAAACCTTAGTTTTTTTTTTTTATTATCTTTCAATGCACGCTGCATCAATAATTGAAGTCGTTAATGCCGAAGAGTACTGTTTGCTGATGCATTTTGATCAGTTATGCTATTGTGGAAGAGTTAGCAGCGCTAGGGGCAAGTGTTCATACATGTGCGAGGAACCAAGACGAGCTCAATGAACGCGTTAGGGAATGGAAGGAGAAGGGTTTCAAAGTTACTGGTTCAGTCTGTGATGTATCCTCTAATGCTGACAGAGAGAAGCTGATGAGGGAGGTTTCCTCTCTGTTTGATGGGAAGCTTAATATCCTTGTAAGTGAAATAATGCAGCTTACTTAAAGATAATGCGTCCAAAGGGTAAGGGTGTAAATATATTTTTCTTACACAATCAATCCTTTTATTTAAATTCCAGTACCACTTAAGATTCAAGGATCCACCCACATCATTCTTGACGATAACGATCTAGAAAAGAAAGATATCTCTGTAACACCACACACGTACAATTATTATTATTATTATAACTTGATTAAGAAGCCTTAATTGTTGTATCATGAATGCATATAACTTGATTTTGCGCAAATAAGTAGTGTTCTATAAATTTTAATCAATAGCCTTTCAAACTCTCTTCCAAATCTCCAGGTAAACAATGCTGGGACAAACATATATAAAGCGACCTTAGATTACACAGCTGAGGATTTCACATCTCTCATGAACACAAACCTTCAATCTGCTTTCCATTTGTCGCAACTTGCACATCCCCTTTTGAAAGCTTCAGGGGCTGGAAAGATTGTCTTCATGTCTTCCATTGCTAGTGTGGTGTCTGTCAACACTCAGTATCCTTTGTATTCAGCTTCTAAAGGTACTTAACTACATCTCTAGACCTGTTTTCTCATTTTAATTTTCTTTCTGTTTCTACTGCAAAAGCTTGTTCTCTGTCATGACATGTAGACTGCAGGTGCAACGAACCAACTGACAAGGAATTTGGCGTGCGAATGGGCCAAGGACAGTATAAGGGTTAACGCAGTTGCACCCTGGTTCATCCGAACTCCACTCACAGCACATGTACAGCATTCTACGAACTCACGAGTTCTCTAATTAACGTTTGATCTCCTTTCTACATGTTTTTCCCTTTCAATTCTCATGAACTAACGCGAGACGCTCAGTTCTGCAATATGATTATCTTACCGAACATTTTTATTGCTTCAGTTCTGCAATATGGACGTATATCAGTCTTAGGAGCTAGGTGAATTAGGTTAATTAACGTCAGCAACACATTTGTTATTCTCAGGCTAGTTTTTCTGTGATCATGAGTTATCTAATGCTTTTTCCTTAACCATTCAGAGTCTGGATGATGAGAACATTGTGAAGGAGGTTTTCAATCGAACCCCCATGAGACGCGTTGGGGAACCAGGGGAGGTCTCTTCTGTTGTCGCGTTTCTATGCTTGCCTGCACCAGGTTTCTTAACAGGACAAGTCATATGCATTGACGGAGGGATGTCAGTGAATGGCTTTTCCATGGGTTGAAAATCAGCTGCTCTGACGCGTGGACTCATCTGCTTGTTGGATTGAATAAGGCAGTCTTATTGCCCTTTGATCACGTTGTGAACTGCCCTGTCAAATCTTATCTTCTGATGATGTTGTGAACTGTCCTGTCAAATAAGAGGATTGTCTCAGCCTCTCAAGTCTCAATGAGCTAATTTAATAATATTTTTTTTTGGTGTTTTCCATGCTCAATAAACTATTTTTTCAATTAATATTTGCTTATTTTCAAAGAATATGAGAAGGTTATATGCGGTGGTGGAGACAATACTCAACTCCTTCTGTAAACTGAGAAAATTGGTTACTTCTGGATACATTCTTGTCGTCCCGTCTTCTGGTTAATAATGATTGTAGTGGACTTAAATACTATGCATCGATGGTGGGAGGTGCCTGAAGTCCTGGTGCTGCTGATTCCTGTCTGTTCTGGGCAATTCAATCGCAATATGAGAAGTCATGCACCTTGGGAAAACATAACTGTAATCATCTACTTTTTTTGTATAGAACAGTTTTTTTTTTAGCAAGTAAATTATTTTTTAATATTATAAAAAATAAATTAAAAAACACTTTCCAGTATTTCACTATCTTATAAAAATAAGCCAAAAAATAAATTATTAATATATTTTTTAAAAAATTTATTACAATACTGAAAAATAAATCTTATAAATTAAAAGGTTGAAAGAGAATAAAATTGAAAAAAAATATTTAATTTCAAAATTATTTTAAATAAAATAAATAAAAATCAAAATAATTGAGATAAAATCTAATAGATAAAAAAGTTGAAAGATGATGATTTTTTTTTAAAAAAAACTATAATTTCATAAATTATTTCAAATAAAATAAATAACAATAAAAAGAATGAGGATCAAATCTAATAGATAAAAAAATTCAATTAATAATATGAGAAACAAAATAACAATCATAAAAATAAGAATCAAAATTGATATAAAAATCAAATTAAATCTAATCCTAAAAGCTGAAATTAAAAAAAAAATCAAAACAAAATATATAACAATTAAAAGTTTAAGAATTAAATTTGATATAATCAGTAAATAACATAATATTTTTAAATTTTTTATAATTTCAAAAAAGTGTTTTTCATCCAAAATAAAAAAAAAACACTTTCATGTAAATCAATCAAATTTTTCTTTTACTCAAAAGTATTTTTTATTAACAAACATTTCTAATAATAAATAAATAAATTTAAAAATAATTTTTAAAAGACTACTTCCCATAAACAAACAAGATTTTAGAGTGAATATAGCGAGCTCATGCCATAGTTTCGAGAACCACGAGGCAAATAATACTTGTTTCGAAATCCTATCTAATATCACATTTATTTCGAGCAAAATCTTACGAGGTGTGTTCATCTCCTTTTCTTGTTATTCGGGTTTGCCTCTTTTTTGAATTACTGTAGAGACAACCATTAGAAATCATCCCCTTATATATTTATTTTAATTATTGTAAACATCTCAATTCGAGTGCCGTTTAGGGGAGTGGGTTTAACAATTTAATATTAATACAATTAAATGATTTAAAAATCTAAAAATATTAATTTTAAATAAAAAAAAATAATTTTTTAAAAACAAGTAGCCAAAACAAACACTACCTTATAAACTATTTGTGATTGAAAAAAATATTTCAAGACCACACCATACTATGCCTTCATGTAAATCCAAGTCACTAGAAAAAGATCTATAAAATTTGGTATATTAATGTTTATTAATATATTTTTTAATGTTTTTAAATTATTTTAATATATTAATATAAAAAAATTATTTTTTTATTTTAATATATTTTCAAATAAAAAACTTAAAAAATAATTCTTAACAAATTTAATATTAGTTTTATTTTGAGTGGCTGTGAACTAAACTACCTTTGTCCCACTTCTGAACGGTAGCTCCTGCTCCCATCCATCTTTGACCCACACATCCTGACGATGGCCATGACGTTCATTCATTGTTTTGCAAACTTCGTGGCTCACATTCTCACTTACTTTCCCCATTTATTCTGGCCACTCAGTGTACTGTTCATAACCTGTATGTATTATTGAGCTTGAAGGAGAGAAGGAGAAGATGTCTCTAGAACAGAGCAATGGCAGGGATAAGAGATGGGGTCTCCAAGGAACGACAGCCCTCGTCACCGGTGGAACCAAAGGGCTCGGGTAATTAGAGCTCCTTCATCTCCTTTCTACCTTCACCTTGCCTGATGTTTATTTTCGTTCCACTGTCTTAATTCCATACATAAGCCGAAACCTGCTAATTTTAATGGAAGATCCACTACTGTTCATAAATCTTTACATTGTTTCTAGATTAAGGTAACCAGATTCCTTACGTTTGCAAATAAGTTCGGAAACAGACTAAAACTTTAACTCTATCTTTAGTTTTTCCTTCTTCATTCTTTTCCTTTTTGAGATTTAGATTTGATGATATTTTGGTCCCTTATTTTATAAAATTCTTGTCGATCCGTTAGTATCTCCCTCCAACTTCCTTATAGATGTTTCTTGGAGTTAAAATTGGTGGCTTAAGAATTATATTTGCCTCTTGCTGAGTGGTTAAGATTTTGGACAAGTTGATTGTTGACCGTTGGCTATGGAAAGAGACCAACACTATCCGCCGAAATTCAAATAATAGTTTAGAGCTCGAAAAACCTTAGTTTTTTTTTTTTTTTTTTATCTTTCAAAGCACGCTGCATCAATAATTGAAGTCGTTAATGCGAAAGAGTACTGTTTGCTGATGCATTTTGATCAGTTATGCTATTGTGGAAGAGTTAGCGGCGCTAGGGGCAATTGTTCATACATGTGCGAGGAACCAAGACGAGCTCAATGAACGCGTTAGGGAATGGAAGGAGAAGGGTTTCAAAGTTACTGGTTCAGTCTGTGATGTATCCTCTAATGCTGACAGAGAGAAGCTGATGAAGGAGGTTTCCTCTCTGTTTGATGGGAAGCTTAATATCCTTGTAAGTGAAAGAATGCAGCCTACTTAAGATAATGCGTTCTAAGAGTGTTAATATATTTTTTTTACACATTCAGTTTTCTTATTCAGATTTTAAGACCACTGACGATTTTTAATAATCAAAATATTAAATGATGACTTGCATATTTTTTTTTATTGAGAAAGGATAAGGATTGATCACCCATATCATTTTTGATGATACCGATCCGGAAAGATGATCTCTGCAGCTCCACACGCGCAATTATTATTAATATAACTTGATTAAGAAGCCTTGTTTGTTGTAACATAAATGCATATAACTTGATTTTGCACAAATAAGTAGTGTCTATAAATTTTAATCAATAGCCTTTTAAATTCTTCCAAATCTCCAGGTAAACAACGCTGGCACAAACATATATAAAGCGACCTTAGATTACACAGCTGAGGATTTCACATCTCTCATGAACACAAACCTTCAATCTGCTTTCCATTTGTCCCAACTTGCACATCCCCTTTTGAAAGCTTCAGGGGCTGGAAAGATTGTCTTCATGTCTTCCATTATTAGTGTGGTCTCTATGAACACTCAGTATCCTTTGTATTCAGCTTCTAAAGGTACTTAACTACTTCTCTAGACCTGTTTTCTCATTTTAATTTTCCTTGTGTTTCTATTGCAAAAGCTTGTTCTGTTAGGACCTGTAATGACATGTATACTGCAGCTGCGATGAACCAACTTACTAGGAATTTGGCGTGCGAATGGGCCAAGGACGGTATAAGGGTTAACGCAGTTGCACCCTGGTTCATCCGAACTCCACTCACAGCACATGTACAGCACTCTACAAACTCACGAGTTCTCTAATTATCGTTTCATCTCCTTTCTACATGTTTTTCCTTAACCATTCAGAGTTATCTAATGCTTTTTCCTTAACCATTCAGAGTCTGGATGATGAGAACATTGTGAAGGAGGTTTTCAATCGAACCCCCATGAGACGCGTTGGGGAACCAGGGGAGGTCTCTTCTGTTGTCGCGTTTCTATGCTTCCCTGCACCAGGTTTCTTAACAGGACAAGTCATATGCATTGACGGAGGGATGTCGGTGAATGGCTTTTCCATGGGTTGAAAATCAGCTGCTCTGACGCGTGGACTCATCTCCTTGTGTTGGATTGAATAAGGCAGTCTTATTGCCCTTTGATCATGTTGTGAACTGTCCTGTCAAATCTTATCTTCTAGGTGTATAAAATAAAAAAATACATAGCAAAACATATTAAAAATATTATTTCTAAATAACTATAAATATTAAGTTAAGATGCTTTTTGATAATATAAAATCTCTTTTCTGCATTTTTTTTCTTTTGATTTATGGATATTGCACAGGTTCAACAATATAAGTTGAATATATTTAAAAGGGAAGTTAATGATTCTGACATCCTGAGAGCCGATCTCTTCGGTTGGTGCATTTCTAGGATGGTCCGTCAATGGCTTCTCCACGGGCTATAAATTGGCACAAATTACAATTTCTTTATTAGCACTACAGCAGGATTGGATAAGAGGATTTTTCTCTTCTTTTTTTTTTTTGTGTTAAAAATAAAAGATTATTTTTACTTAATCTAAATAAGTAAGAAAGATTAACCCGTGTTCTTATCCTCTTGTAATTGTCTTGCTTAATCTAAATGTCCATGGTCAATAGGCCTTTTACTTCAATATATTAATATTGGGCCTTTGGGCTTAGCCCAAGTTTTGGGTACAACACATCCTCACAAAAGTTTTTATTAAATCGTAACCCCTTGTCACAGCTGAGCAAGAGCAGGTTTTTTTTTTTTTTCAATGAACCGGTGATTGTTTAAAAAAAAATACAAAGCATAAAAATTAATAAATTATACAATTTCCAATTTAAAGTAATTTATAAGTTTGTGTATGACCTCTTGTGAACAAGTAGAGTTGTTATATGTATAAATAATTGAGAGGTTTGATGGATGGCCAAATTCCAAGCAATTTAAACTTTAGATTTTTTTTTCTAATTTGAACAGGAAAGCTTCAAGAGACAACTAAGAAGCTAAATTCAAGAGCACAAAGGTTGGAATCCTCTGCACAACGATGATGATGTGAAGTCGGTGCTTAAAAAAAAATGAGAATATGTTTTCTTTCAATGAAATAAAACTAGCATCAAGCTCTTAAAATCTTTGAAAATCTAGTCGAGGATACCGAGAGTCAAGCAGGGACCAGCATAAGGTGTTCAACGTCCAAGCCAGGTCCGCTTAGCTATATTCATAGCTCGAGCCGGGACTTGGCCCATGATCCAGCCTGGTTCAAGTACGGGACAGCCTAGGTTTAAATGAGATCGGGTCCATGACGTTTAGCGTACCCCAACACGTGGTTAACAAAATTGGTTTTTTACACTTTATTTTATTTATTTATTTATTTTTGTAACCTCGAGTATTCTCAAAGTAACTTATGCCCATCTTGATAATTTCTCGAAATCTTAAAATTAATGACTAGATAAATTTTCAATGATTTTAAAATTTATAATAATTAAACTAATAATCTTTAAATAATAAATTTAATATCTAACCATTAAATTATGCTCAGTAATTTCTTACACTTTTAGTTTTAGTTTGTTCTAGAGTTAAGTGAGTTCAAGACGACAGGAGATGGTGTAGATTATGCTCAGGCCAGACTTGGAATGTAGTGACCTGGGCTCGGGGGTTAGGTTCGAGACAATAGAAAGTTTGGTCGGAATATGAATACTAGGGGATCGGTTCCCGAACACCAAGAGAGGTGCATGGGGATCAGGCTTGGACTCGAGGATATAGCAAGGTTTCAATCTAAGGGCCATGGAGATCTGGTCTCAACATTTGATAAGTTTTTGTTTCCTTTTAAATCTCAAAAAACTTTTCTGTTCCTTCTTTTCCTTTCCATTATATCAACATGGCAGAGAGATGGATTTTGACAGAGTAAGGATCTTATGAAAAAACATATCCAGAAATTTAAAATCGTGTACAAAACAAAAAAATCATTGCTTGGCAAAGGTGCCAGCTTTCTCTTCTCTAATGAAAAAAAAACCATCCACTAGTTGTATTAGGGACATGATTATTCTAAATCTTTGAATTATTGTATCCTGAGTCGAAAAACAAATGTTGATTCTGCTTCTACTAGTGAGTAAACCAGCTACAGAGTCGATAAACCGTAAGTTTAAACTGGTATTTGTTCACTTTCCAGTTTGAAATAGCAATTACCAACAATTACTAAGTTCACATGGTCCTTGAAACATGTATATTAAGTAGGTTGATAACTTTGTAAGCTGATAAATTCAGTAGGCTTGTAACTATTTCATAACAAAAAAATACAAAAAAAACTAATAAAAATTCAGTAACCAAAAAAATACAAATAAAAATTAAAGATTAAAATTGATTTGGCAACTCAGGAACCGAGGTTCTTTTTCAAGCAAGACATGGTCGGTTGTGATAAGTATGGAACAAACATGACTTCCCAACAAAACTAAAGGAAAAAAAGAAGCCAACAACCTTTCCCAAAAACAAAAGCTAAACCCCAAAATCCACAGCAGCAGCAGCAGCAACAGCAACAGCACTAATGGAGATAGCTAGGAATGAGTGAGCAAGGAACTAGAGCCAAACATGGAAAAGACCACCAAAGAACATAGCCATAGCCAGACACATTGAAAAGAAATTAGCCTTCACAAACAGTTGAGAAAAAAAAAAAAAAAAGTCCCTGGAGTAACAGAAACCAGCAAGGAGGCCCCTCCCAAACAAAAACCTTGCAGCTTACCTTTCACTTCTTTTCTCAACTTGTTAAAAACTTATCTTAACTAAAACATTTGAGTTGGTTGAGTTGTTAGGTGAAATTTTAAAATATAAATTGATCAACAAATCTCTAATATTATATTAAAAAATTATTTATTTAAAAACTTAAATTGTTAAATAAAATCTTATAACACAATTTATAACTTCCTAAACACTCTTGAATCTAGCGTTTATCAGCAACAATATTACAATAAAAACTATCACTATAAATATTAGCATCTTCGTATAGTTATTGAAAAGCATTTCAGATCATAATTTATAATTATTTGTATTCACATGTTTATCTTATTATAGATTTCATTTTCATCTTTTACAGATTTTATGACTTTTGATGTTACAAAGCAGTCGAAAGTTACCAAGAGAGTATTGTTCATTTAATGAGATTATTTACACCCCTTTCCCTTTGAGTGACGAAGCTAGAGATACTTGTCAAAGGGGCAAATATTTTCTTACATAAGTACGAAATTTATGAGGGAAAGATAATGCATTTTACTTGGAAATATAATGCAAATGTTCATTCTATGTTCCATGTTTTGTTAGTGATTTACACTTTTGCATTATTCAAATTGATATACAAGGAGTCACTGTCTAGATTATCTTGAATTACATACTGTATTTTTCTTTATTCAGGGTTTGAGAGTACTCAACATGCTAATCACTTTAAAGTATAAAGATTTCACAGAAAATTAATTTAACCAATTAGAAACAGTGTACTTTTATATGGAACAAATGATTAAAATTGGAAGCCTTCAACTACATTTTACCCCACTGGAAAACTAGCAAGTAAAACAGATAGGATGAGAGAGAGTCAGTCAGTCAGTCAGTCAGTCTAGTGTTAGAATCTTCCAAAATAATACTCAGAGCTTGTGTCAAGAACTAAAAATATGATTTCTGCACCTACCTATGGAGTCTTGACCCTTCAATAGTCCTTGAAAATGGAATCATATCTCAAAACAATGGTGAAGATCTTATCTTTAACAATGGAATGCACAGTCCTCCACTTGTAAAGTTACACAGTAAGAAACATCTCTTTAGTTCAATTCAATTCATCCAGTTACAGTAAATTGTTTCAATCATCCAAGTCTTGCAGCTATAAATAAAAACACCAAAAAAATAGCTAGCTTTGCTGTAACATTTTAGCCTCAAAAGTGAGATTTCTCCACTAATAATTGCAAGAGGCTAGAGTAAAATGGCCTGCTTTGGCAGCCTCACCACAAGCACTAATTTTACTGTATTCTGCTTGTGGATGAGGCTTGTCTCCATGTTAAAATCGGATCCTGAAGCTTCTTATACTACATATATGTAGCACTGCAAGGTTTGCAGTTGATCGAAGAGCCACTGGGTGATTAAGCTCAATTATTGACCAAGATCTAATTAATACTTGAAACTTAAAATAGGCTCACCAACCAAAAATAATAGAAAAACAGAAATATCAGAGACATTATTATGAACCAAGAGACTATTGTTTTGGCCCTGGTCCCGTGGAGACATTATTATTATTATTATTATTATTATCTTTTTATTGAGTGAAATTCGAAACATGCCAATTCATGGTCTCTGTGTTAAGATTTGCCGAACAATACTTAATTATCAGTTGTCCCTTTTATCAATTCATTGTCATAAACTTTATTCTCTTTGAATCTGTTTTCTCTTAAAAGACACTCAACCCTACCACCATATCAACTTTTTGCCTAGGGATTCGACCGTGAACGTCGTACAGTTTGATGAGGCTATAATTATGATCTCCAATGCACAAATGATTTTGATTTGATGCCACAAACATAAGATCATCAATACCCTATTCTAGTCCTACGCAAGGTGGTCAAGTGGATTATTATAAGGGTACATGAATCTTTCAATGTGCATGATGTGTTGAAAGAAATTCAGAGACGCAGAGAAAGGTTCGTTCTTCTAAAGCTGTTCAATTATGGCAGCCTTCTCTCGTATTTCACTTTTATGAAGGTTTTGATACATCACCTTTAAGCTTTTCTGTGTTCAAAATCTTTGATACTGAGAGTTTGCTTCCTTCTGACTTTCTGAAAGATAATGGACATGCATTATTTATCTAGCCAAGTGAATTATTTTTGCTGTAGTACTAATCCTGCGTCTCTTTTTTAAAGCTACTGGCGGTAGAGCTATTTAATGCAATCTTTTTAAAAAAAATAATAATAATAATTTGATCATCTTAATTCAGAGCCAAAACCTGATATAGAGGGAGACATATGGTCCCGCGGATTGACAGACTTGAAAGGTGTAATTGGCAAAAGTTTCAGCCAAGGGCGCCAATTCAAGAATCCACAGTATAGGAAATTGCAGCAGAAATAATGTTTATAATATATAGAGGTTGACACAGTAGATCTTTAAAAAAGAAATACAGGTTAAAGGAGAGTACCAGTACAATACTAGAACAAAAAAATATGCATGGGCAAGACATTAAAGAAGGTTTGAATTGACCAAGCATTTATGTATGGTTCATACACAAGATGCTCTAAGATAACTACAAAAAGAAAGGGTAAAAAAAAGTTACAAAACAAAGGAACAGAAACATCCAAATTAGACCAACTGGAGAAAGCTACACTAAGGATAAAATAGCAAAGACATTAGTTGCGATAAGCCTTTCAGAGACTGCCAAAAAATGCAGAAATTGCCCGCATATGGTATGTCGAGGCAAAATGAGGGCCAATCACAAAGGAAAATAAATAGTAAACTTTCTAACAATTCATCATAGGCTCTTCTTGAATCCTACCTAGCATCTGATACACAGCTGTAGCAATCTCATCCACAGAACTCAGCTTACAATCATCTTCTACCTGCAATATTAGTCAAATTAGCTGTTTTGTTTTTCCCTTGACTAAAAGGATGTATATTAGCTTAATTTATTGATAAACTTGTTCTATTATAATTACCTTGACACTTAGAGAATAAAGCACAATTTGATCAACTGTTGAGACATTTAGGTGAAGAACAGTGAGCCTCATGCTATGCAACGCAGAAACAACCTTCAAGAGCTGTTTCGGCCGCCTTTTCGATCTTATTTTGAGGTTCGCATGACTCTCCACCATGGTCACTTCTATGTCGGCTATAGCAGATTGAGACTTCATCAGTTTTTCATCCTTGCCGGCGGAGCTTTCGCAATGAATTGAGCTTGTTGTGTACTGTGGAAATATAAAGAATTTAGAGAAAGGCAGTGAAGAAACATGTTGCTGATCATCACCATTTGGTTTTTCTTTCATTTCTTTACAGGCACCAAGAACTTGTAACTTTTGTTCGAGCTCCTTGACAAAATTAATAGCGCCTCCAATAATTGAAGCTTGATCACCCTACAAAAGTTTACTGCTTAATTAAGAGAAAGAAACTTTGCAGGTCATAGAAGAAGTTATCAAGAAATAAAATTGAGCAAGTAAATGAGGAAGATAGGGAATGAGAGGGATACCCTTTGAACGTAGGACTCAGGCATTAAAGATCTCAGAACTGAAAGATACTCGTTCATTTGCTTTCTTCGGTTTCTCTCTACAGCAATGTGAGTCATTCTCTGATTCTCAATCTCTTCTTTGTTCTTCTTACTCCTTGACCTCCTTCTCTTAACACGAGGAGCAGGCATTGCTGATGATTCAACCAAGTGGTGATGATGATCACTAGTTGGAGCAGTACTCATTAGTCCATTTGCTGCATTAATGCTAGCTTCTGATAAGGATGGAATGTTGCTACAAGTTAATTGCAAATCACTGAAGGGAGGCGCCATGGAATCAGGTGGTGGCAAAGGGTTCCAATCCCCATGAAGAAATGTTTCTGTTTGGTTCTCGAGAAAGTAAGAAGAGCAGCTTTTGTCTTGATCTTCTTCATTTTGGTCGAGGCCAAAGTCATAGCTCCAATTCCCACCTGGAAAATTGTAGAGTTCTTTGCTGCTGTGGCCAAACCAGTCTTGTTGAAAGACTGCAGCCTCTAATGCCATCTCTTTCGCACTCTTTCTTTCTTTTCAGAAACTCAGTGTATTTCTTCCTTCTTCCCTTTTCCCTCTTAAATGCAACACAGAGAGAAGAGTAGCAGCACACAGAAACCACCCAAAAAGAAGAAAGGCTTTCTGCTTTTTGGGTCTTGTATGGATGGAGAAACTGAGCTTTTAAAGGCCTTGTTTTGAAACAAATTATCTACAGCATATTGCACGTGAAAATGGTATTGGTTTTTTGTTGAAAAAAGAGAGGAGAGTATACAAAGAAATTGGATTTTCCGTAGAAGATGACAGTCGACGCTTATATATGTGCATTATTTATCTTCTTATTTCCTTCTTAACAAGTAGTACTCTCTCGGTATTTAAATAATTAGTCAATAAAAAACTCATTTTGATTTATTTCTAAATTGTATGTTAAGTAAAAATAAATAAATACAATCAACTTGTTGACAATAAACAAAAAACTTATAATTTTAAAAAATATTATTCTAACTTCTAAAAATTATAATTTACATATATGATCATTCATAACGTAAATGAACAAAAATAAAATAAAATTTTGAGCAATCAAATGAGAATTTATTATATAAAAATATATTACCAATATATATATATATATATATATATATATATATAAACAAACCAGTGGAATAGAGTTAAGCTCAAAAAAAATTTGATCACTTTAGACTAACAGTTTATCAATAAAAAAATCATGACTTTTGATTTTATCATTAAATTAAATTTAACTTTTTTCAGGAGATTTTCAAGGTCCAATTCTACTATGAAGTTAGCATCCTTGTGTCAGGCTCCCTCCAAAAGACTCCAAATTAGATTGGGAAGATTTTGTTTTAGCCAATTTTATTATTTGTTTTAGATTTTTCTGAATTTTATATTAGTTTTGAATTTCTTGTTATTTTTCCTTTTTGTTTAAGGTTTTTTTTTTTTTTAATCTTCCTTGTTAAGATGATTTTTAGAATATTTAAAGAGTCATATATAAAACACCTAGAGAGATATAATTTATCAAACTTTATTCTTAGAAATAAAACTACTACGAACTAGAGTTTTTGATATGTTAACTTTATTCTATTTTGTCGAACTCTATTTTTCTTCTTGTTGTTTTCTTTGTTTTTGTATTTCCAATATGTATCATATATATCCTTGGCAATTGAGGGACTATAAGTTGTAACTCAATTGATATTAATATACTTTCTAATTTTTAACATTTTAAATTCGAACATCTAAAAAAAGATGCTCCATATATATGATTGATCATAACTCTTAGGAAATTATTATTTTTTATTCTCTTAATTTGGAAGTTCGTGGCCTATTGGTCTTATCCAATGCACAATAATTATTCCTATTTATTCTTATAATATTTTTTATTTTACAATTAATTAAAGAATTCAAAATTGAGTATATTGAAGTTAAAAGCAAGTTATAAATTAAGGAGTTCCAACTACTTTTATTTCTTGTAACTTAGTTTGAAATTTGAATCCTAATAAACTAGAAAAAATTACATCATTAATTAATCATCATGACAACTTTTCACATTGTTAAGTCTTCTTTCTTCCATGAATTGTGAATAAGATTTGATCAATGATTTTATCCTGTCGGATGAGCTAAATAACCACAGCCAATGAAACTTGAATTCTTGGCCACATATTGCCTACTCTCTGGTTGACGGCAACCAAGTTCTTAAGAGTCAGTTATATATATATATATTAACTCTTGTATTAATTGAATGAAAATGATATTAACAGAAGTATCTGAATTAGGGCAGAAACTGACATAAGCGTTATTCATGTAGCCTACAATAGCCAATTTTTTTTATTTTTAACAAAAATAAAAATTGCAGTCTCTTATGAATGTTGTGAAGTCCCATCTCCCCCAGGTTTTACGACACTGCTAGCTAAATACCATATGCAGCAACAAAGGGTCACCTTCCTCTAGTTTCGTTCATTTGTTTTAATTAATTTGTTAGAATAAATTAAGTCCCTGAATTTTATGTAATTATGTTACTTTATACTGCTGAAAGTACGTGCCTGCATCTTGAAATGATATACGGAGAGCGAGTGACACGCGCCACCATGAACCACCACAATTTGTGAACTGAAACAGCAAGGTTCGTCATTTGGTAATAATAGGGGCGGATGTACGAGCTCATTGAGATATGTGAAGATAAAAAAGGCTGGCAAAGCAGAGATTCTTACAGTGAGGAAAGCAAAGAAAGCTGAAAGTTACATTGCTTTGATTTGTCTGATATATTTGTACGTGAGGAATCCATGTGACGAAACAAACAAGCAATTCATATTGTACTTTACATTATAATTTGGTGTATAGCAAGCACTGCTAGTATTTTATTTTATCATGTATCGATTGCTTACCCAAGAGTACTGTAAATGGCAGCTTCTGTTTCTACAGTTCCAAAAGAATGTGACTCCCTATGCAAGTGCTTGAGTGATTTCGTAAGTCGTCACAGTTACAAAAATGCTTTCTTTATTGTAAAATAACAGTAGTAAAAAAATATTTAGAAAATTAGTATTATTTAGAGAGTTATAATTGGTATGTATGACACGCGAGTTGACTTGCGTCGTATATGGTATTTGTAACTTCTTTAATAGACTAATATTGCAACAATTTATTCTTTTATCACCTTTTTGTTTTAAAAAACATCAATTTAAATAATTGGTTTTCAAGCATCTAAACACAATACACATAAAAAGTACATAATATATTGAATCGTAAATAACAAATTTAAACTAACAATTAACATAACATAATATAACATAACATTTTATTAAAACTAAACTAACTATACATTTATTTATAATTTTCATAACATGTAACTATATCTAATAATCATCTCAGCTCGTAAAAGGACCTGAAACACTCGTATACAGGCTTGAAACATCACCCTAACTTGTCCAATTCGAGGACAGATCTATAATATTCATATAGGTGTGGAGAGGACCAATATCATTCTAGATCGTGGATAGACCTAGGTCGCTCGTGGATGGCCCTATGATGCTCATGGACGGTATAGATATGCAAGTACGACTCCCTCCAAATACAATTTGAAATGGCCCAAAAATCAGTACATGGTGTCAGAAAGTATAACAGTATTACATTGCCAGCAGTACTCGTGAAAATAAAACCTCCAAACATATGTAATATTTATGCCTAAGCATACATAATCAACTAGTCTGCTATCACATATGTTGAGGGGTTTTAAAACTAACGTTTAACCATGTCAACTTGATGCAGTTACCCCTATAAGCACTGGTTGGAGGCACCCGTCCTAATAGACAATCATATGAAGTATCTCTATCAATCGACCCTCCACGACTAGACACCGGTGTTTTGTCTATCGGAAGACCAAACAACATCGCCACATCTTAGAGTGGGGGTGACATCTCACCAACACGTAGATGGAAAGTGTGCATCTCGCGCCTCTATTGCTCAACCAATGCTGCAATCAATGTGTGGTCAAAATGTATGTGGCGTAGCTGACTAATCTCATCAAACTAGCTTGGATAACATACGGTTGAACACGCTCATGCAACTCCATCAATGTATATGATCTAGGTGTTACTGGATCACCGCCCTTAAAATCAAACAACTTAGTTAATCATCAATTTAAATCATTAAAATTGTAATAATTTAAAATTCTTAATTAAAATATTTATTTGACCTCTCCACTCCAAATATCATTGAAACGATGGTGATCATGCAAATACAAAACCAACGTATTATTAGGACCTGTATTAGCAATAAGGTGGCCCTACCTATCGACATTTTTAGAAGAAATCGAACCTTCTCCAATCCAAATCATGCCTGTCTTAAAGTCCTGTATACATAAATTATTAGCATTTGCAATATAATTGAACATACATATAATTAAATTAAAAACATTAATTGAAGTTTACATAATTAAAAACAAATAAAAATACAAGTGTTATCTAGTTTCACAAGTTTCTCTGTTATAACCCCTTTGACCATATATGCCATATCTATTTAATGAGTGCCTATCTCTAGCATCCATCTTATTATATAGACGAGTGGATTTCCTTCAACCTTTATCCGTCTGTCATCTAGTTGAACATTCATATACATCTGGACCAGTATATATAAGCCACAATCATAGTTTTTAGACCCGGCTCGGGTTCCGAGTTTTGACCAGGTCACCCGGGTCAAAAAAATTTTTAAATAAACACAACGTCATTTTAGTAAAAAAAAAAATAAAAGTTAACGGGTTGCAACCAAGATTTTGACCGGGTCACACCGGGTTTTTTCTTCAACCTGTCCCGGTTACAGCCTCGGGTCAGCAGGGTCCTGGGTCGACCCACCGAGCCAGGCCGGGTTTCAAAACTATGGCCACAATGATGTATTAGGCAAGGGCTATAAATAAGGATTATATGCATTTTTGTACAATAAATTGTACATAGTCCATATTTTGTAAAATGCAACATACAATTAGGTGTGAACATGGTCGATGATACAACTATTTGCCACAGGTACAAGTTGTTTCATTAATGTTAATGGTGTCATGAACTTCTCTTATAACACCAACTATTGGAGGTGTCCTAGACTAAAATATTTCACCTCCAAGATCAAATAAAGATATTAAGTGTGATCTATCTAATATAGTACACAACCCATCCCCTAATCACGTATTGAAAAAGCACATTTATAAACCAACTCCAATTATTGTTCATCTCTTCTTCCACAATAGCAAAACTCAACGAAAAACTCCATTATTCGCATAATAAGCAACTGCAACCAACAATTTAGTCTTGTACTTACCATAAAGGTAAGTACCATCAATACTAATTAGATGATGACAATATTGAAACCCATTAATTGAAGCACCAAATACATAAAATGTTTTCCCAAATATTGTATTATTGCAATAAACCATTTCATGATCCCAAATGACAATTGTTCCTAGATTTGAATCTCTGATTCTAGGTAGGTTTTGAAATGACTCTTCGTATGTACAAAAAAACCTCTCTAATATTTTCTATTTGGTTGTCCACACCTTTCAATAAAAGACTTCATGCCCACAATCCCTCTTTATTGTATCTTGAATCGTTGCAACACTCATATTTAACTCACTCTTCATAATTATCAACATCACCTCAATAATTAGATTCGAGTCATTCTAATGATGGCGTTAGTAAATGAGAGGGTTTTGACATGTGGTGGCCTTTTCAATTTTAAAATTTGCTATGAATCAAACCTTTGGTGATATCCCTCATGCAAATACCATCTATAAAATTCTTGACAAGTACATAGGATTCAATATAACTAGTTGAGTAGAATCCATAAAAAAAAAATACAAGGAAAAAATCTACAAAAAAAACAAGAATACAAGGGAAAACATGTCATTAACCCATTTTTACAAGTTAAATGCATAGATAATTGACACATGATCTCTTAACTCTAAATAATAGATAGAAGGATATAAATTTTAATACAAATAGTTTTTTATATATAAAATACAAAAAAAATAGAATAAAAAAACACATCAGTAGGCCATAAAAAAAATAATGTCACAAGTTTTAAAAGATCAGGTTTAACTATAAAGGTAAAAAGTGTAATCCAATCCGCAAGAATTAACCTTAATAAGCATAGTTTTATCAAATGAACCAGTGTGAAGAAAATTTGACAAAAAAAATACTAGTTAATATAAATAAAATTATTCATTTAAGAAATGTCTAAAACCTAAAAAAATATTCAATAAAATTTAATAAATTCTCTTTGAATACTATTCTCAAAATTTAAACCTGTGAAAAAAAAAAAGAAAAAAAAACAGCAACCCTTTTGAGACGAAAATTGAGCATGCATTTTACAATATTCTCTTTAATTTCTTCCTTTTGTTTTAGTTCAAATTCCAAAAACCCATTGGAATCTCATCGATCCATGCATTAACTAATCAATCATTCAAGTAATTTTGAACATAAATAAACAATATATATATAAGCTTCTTCCAAGTATCTCGTACCCAATAATCTTAACCCATTAATTAATCAATAATCTAAGTTGCTTTCTGAGGTTCTTTAGCTACAACATTATTGACATCTTTTCAGTGGTCCTAGTTCTACAGCAAGTAAAGCACACAGTAATTTTATAGCTACTAGTCGGCATTTGGCACTAATAATAGTAAAGTATGTAGACATTCCATCACAAAGAAAAAACAAAGTTGTAGGACATATAATAAAACAGATGCTGCACTGCTAATTCTTTTGCTTTTGTGTGAGCAATCAATTATCAAGCAATATGATTTGATACACATTAAACATTTTGTTAAATTGGTGGGTCATTAGATTATAATTAAGGTTAATTAGTCGCCTTGAACAGTTTGTTGGCTGCTACTGGGTTTTCTCCATATACTTTGGCTGATGTTGCATCTTACATTCATAAAATCATTTGACTGTCTTTATTTATTTCTTGAGAATTAAACTAAGTGAAAGAAAAAAAAAAGCAGGACAAAAGATTAGAGTATTTATGAATCTTATGAGAATGTTCGTACAGGTAGATCAGATAGAAAAAAAATTAATAAACATTTTGTCTAAAAAAAAAACTGTCTCACTCTACTTGATAAATAATCAAAACCCAAAATCTTTTATTAAGTGGTTCATGCATCGGCAATCCAGCAAATTTAGGGCAATTGACTAATTGTCTCTATATGAGAAATGTCATTGTTGCCTATTGCTGCCAATATATACACCCAATCCGTACCATCTGCTTTCACACTATTTATAGGTTTTGTGTTTTTTTCTTTCTTACTTACTAATTTTATTTGAGAAGAATAGTGGAACTTGAATTTGAGAGTTCACTCACTTCCATTTAGTCATATTGGTATACACGATATTTGTCATCGACGATGGTTTGGTTTGGTACCGGTAGGTTTTTTTATCCCTTTTCTTCTATCTTTTACCTCCATAAAAAATTAAAGTTTGCCCCTTTTGATTTTTGATATTTTGATTTTAGTCCTTATTCTTTTGATTTTTAATTTTTGGTGTTAGCTTTTTTTATAGAAGTTTTATTTGTTTTCAATTTATTTCTTTAATCTTAATTTACTAAATATTATATTCTCCATTGTGGTCTTTATTCTCTGGATTTATAATTTTTCTCTATTTTTTTTGTAAAAGTTTTGGTAGTTTTTAATTTCATTATTCAATTCAAATTGTTGCTATTATGTTTTTCAACTTAGCCCTCATGTTTTGATTTCTAATTTTTTTTCTTGGTTGTTTTGTAAAACTTTTGTTTTAGTTATACCCTTTTATTACAATATTGTTTTTTATTTAGCCAAATGCAAAGTTGCCCCTGAGCTGATTTGATAATTACAAAAAGAATTGTGAAAAAAAAAAACACATTTTTCCCTCAGGCTTAAAGTTTTTTATTTTAAGGGTGATTCGTTATTTCATTGTATATTTTAATTGTTTATTATTTTTTATATCTGATAAAATACCAAATTTTCCCTCAACTTAAATTCCAATAATGAAAATACCATTATGAAAAGCAAAAATACCCCTTCACGCTAGTGTTTTTTTCTTCCAAGGTATTTTGATCGTTTCACTATGCTAAATGGAAAAAAATGTATTTATCCTCGATCAATTTGGAAAGTGACAAATAGGCCATGTGAAAAGACTTCAATTCCCTTGGATGCCTGTGTTAAGTTTTTTAGATGGAAAGAAAAAAGAGTCTTTACACTGTTCTAGACAGTGTAAATGTATTTGCAACTATAGTGGTTTCTAAAGGCCAATTAACTCTTTCTAATATTAGATGAAGAATATTTTCAATGATCAAATTAAAGAAGAGGAAGAAGTTAATAGCTATTGTGAAAACACTATAGTCATATATTCATTGCATTGTGAATTGGAACAATGCAATAATAGCTTTCCCTCCAAGACCAAAAACAAATGAACTTCTTTTGAGGGTAAAATGATCTTTTTCAAGGGATATGTTTATCATTATAAAATTGATTGGGGTTTTAATGGCCTTTCCACTTAGTTTTAGCACAATAAAAACTATATATTTACCCTCAAAATAAAAAAAAAGGTATAAGAGGCTTTGACGTCATTTTCTTTTAAAAAAAATAAAAAAAAATTAGTGCCTTTAAAGAAAAAAATTGTAAAATAATTTCTATAAGCTTTTTCATTTTTTTTTCATGTGATTTTTTTATGTTGTAATCAAGTTGGTTAAAGGCAATTTAGCACTTTAACAAATATAGAATATTAAAGAAAAATGGCTATTACATGCTACAGTGAAGGTAAAAGGCAAGATTGAAGGTTAAAAAAGCACTCAAGAATAAATAGGTGATCATGTTGAGAATTGAAGAAAATTGCTCATAGTAATGGCACAAGGCAAAATTGGTTATTAAAGATTTCAATTATAAGAATGGAAATGATTTTGAAAAAATCTTTTCGCCCGAGATCAAAGATATCTTTAATTCGAGTTGTGCTCGATTTAGCTACTAGTTTTAATCTTGAAGTTGAACAACTTGATGACTAATACGAGGAGATCTATATGGAGAAGCTTCATCATTTGATGGTAGAGCATGGTTATGATAGAACCACTTACAGGGTTTTCCACGTAAAAATTTCTTGTGTTGTTTGTTTATTTAATTTTCATATTTTAATTATGTTGATTGGTTGACTCTATTTTTAATTGCACAAAGAGAAAAAGAAATTAGGACTTTCGATTGTAGATTTGGTTATATTGGTGTCTTTTTTCAATATGTTATTGTCTTAAAATAGAAGAAATAAGGATATTGACGACAAAGATAACATGTCTTCGTGTACTTTCTGTTTTGAAAGTATAAAAATTCACTCTAAAACTATCTCATAAACAAATTAATTTTATATCTTCATTTTCATCTCTTCATCCAATTAATTTTATGTCCATATTGTCTTCCTCTCTTCTATTTCAAAATAGTAACCAAATGTTAGTGGAAGGTATACAATACCTCGTGTTAAAAAGCAAAGGGAATGCATTATTTTTTGTTTAGAGTATCCAACCATCCTATACAAATTTTTGTACATGTAATATTCAAAATTCTTAAACTATCAACAAGACATTTATTTTATTTTATTCTAGAAAACATTCCAAACCATGAATAGATGCATGGTTCTACAATATCTCTTTGTTAAAAAGTATAGATAATGTTTTCTATGCAATGTTGAAAAAGCTCGAACTATCTCAAGACAATTTTCTATCTCATCCCTGAAAACTTTTTGAAAATATGAAAATGCATGGTTTGATAATACTTCAAGTTAAAAACAAACGTAATGTCTTTTGTTAAAACGCATTGAAGTTTGAAATATCTAGTTTAACAAATGTAACATAATATCGCATGTTAAACATCTGATTATATGATGACTCTATTGAATCAGATGTTTCAAACATTCAGCCATTTTTTGCAGATTTT
Source organism: Populus alba x Populus glandulosa (assembly GCA_033617975.1). Lineage (NCBI taxonomy): Eukaryota > Viridiplantae > Streptophyta > Magnoliopsida > Malpighiales > Salicaceae > Populus > Populus alba x Populus glandulosa. The sequence continues at coordinate 1,623,504 of CM066155.1, read as the reverse complement.
TGTATAAATTATTCAAAAGTTTCAAGCATCTATCAAGACATTTTTCTATCTCATCCTGGAAAACATTTCAAAACTAGCGCGAGTGAAGAATCCGAACGCACTTGAGAAAGTGCCAACAAATGTCATAGACTACGAATGCAGCTGAAGTTAGCAGGTGTGAAATTTTGATTTTTTTTTTCCTTACAGCTTAAAATTGGTCTGTCAGAGGTGTTGGCTAATTGGCATGCATAATCCATTGGATCCTATAAATGGGAAGAAAAAAAAATTGAAATAGCTATAGATTCTAGACCCTCCAATGTCCTGATACGCGTTGTCATAAGTTACGACAGAACTTTCTGCCCAATTGTCCATTCTTTATTAGAAAACTCATTAAACTTTGGAACACACAATCCCATATTTTATGCCTCCCTGCCATCATATAGCCAATAGTGTAACCTAATTTTTCTGATTTCTCGAAATCCATGCTCTAAAAAATGAAAGACTAGCTCCATGTGTGTCGACACACACACACACACTCAACTCCCTGATAGTTCTTCGAATTATAACATCAGCAACTCCTCATAATTACCTGTCAACCAAACACGCACGTAATGAATAAAAGAAAGCAAAAATCAAATATTCGACCACCACCAAGAAGTAAAATAAGGGAAAACAAAATGAAGTGTCTAGAGGGGATTGGATGACCGGTCCGAGGATCCGAAAAATTGAGCAGGTAAAGTCCTTTGCTTTCTGATATTATTAAAGTGGCCATAATTGAGACTAGCTAGGCCGATTACATCAGGCATTAGGGCTTAGGCCAATCAATCTTTAGACTACTTCCAAGATTGATCCTCACAACAACAAAAAAAACGCAAGGTGCAACAAGCTAGCTAAGCCACTAATTAATGGAAACGGTCTTCCAAATCCAAGTCAAAACCTTCTCCGAATAAGTAATTATACCAAGTCAACATTAAATTAATTGCATCAACTACCTCGCATCTCTTTTTAGTGAGGTTTAAAGTTCAGATGCAATGGATGCCGCCTTCCTCAGGGAGTTGGTACTGTTCACAGAAAGCAAAGGGGCTTACCATCTGGACCTATGCAGGTTTGAACTTTGAAGAATTGAGAGGGTTTGGTTTGACCAAATGGCGATCGATAGGGATACTGGCAACTTTGGCAGTATCCATTCGAGCTGTGAATGAAACCAAATTGTTTTCAAGGATTTAGATTTTGTTGCTGTTGATTGAGGGTGAATTGTGTTGCTAAGATCTCAGCTGGCCTATTTTAGGTTTTGTCCCTTTTCTGAAATCTTGAAATCAAGGGAAATGACCCCTATGTATCACAGCTCACCCTCTACATAATTAGGCCATACGCAAGTATGTTTAGACACAATAACTTACCTAACAATTAACATTTCATTCAATTTTTTATGTATTTTCTATAGGGTCTATACTAATTAATCTATATTATCTTCGACAAACACGCATTATACAGAGCAATTAAGTCAAGAAATGACCTTAAAAATTTCATAATATAGTTTTTTCTTCAGCTGGTGTCCAAAGCAGTTTAGAAAAAGGGCAACTCTTCCAGACACACATGTCTAATGTGTTCCAGAATATAAGGATTCCTGCTCATGGCTATGGAAGACTCCAATTTAAAAGTCCCAAGGTAATGTTCTTGCATGGTGGTGTATATATATATATATTCCCATTTCATAAATTAATTGTTGATCCAGTTAAGTAGTCCACAACTATGTATAACTTGTGATCAGATGCTTTGTATCTTGATTAAATATATGTCTATTCTAATTTTATATATAATATAAAGATAGATTATGCCAGGCCAGTATAGTTCTACAATTGTTTTTGTATTACGCCAATCACCGTGATATATGTGAATAAATGTAGGAAGAAAAACAATTAATTATATATATTAGACACAATAAAAATTTGAAAAAATAATGAATATTATGGTATTATGAAAACTTCTTTCAGGAGTATAAGAAATTCGGCTATTATTTTATCTAAAACCATGTAGTGCAAGAGATTATAAAACTAATTCTAATATTATCAATCTCAAAAAATATGAACTATGTACGTATATAGTGACGTTGACATGCAGTTCATAGTATGTCATCAACAACACTTTACAAGAATTAAAATCTTGGATTTTCAATTCTTGACTCCGTTGGACAGATCATGGATGAAATTCAAGACTAAATATTTACTGTTTAATCAAAGATCCATCGTCCTAGCTCTCAGTGAACATAAAATACATTCATGTTGTGAGTAATCCTGTCATAAAACCATGTTTATGGAGTTTAATTGAATTTTAATGAAGAATATGTTTTCAATGGAAATCTTTAGTTGTTCTCTCTTACTCTCTAGCTATTACTTTTTTATTTGTTTATTTGTTGTTTATTATTTCTTTTTGGTTAGAATTATTGGCAAGGAGACTCATAAATTCTTGCATAATATGTCAACCCAGGTAGCTAAGTGATCGCTGTACTTATCCATTAAAACCAAAAAGTTGCTGCTTTAATTTCTTTCCCCTATCATGCATCCATGCAACAGTTTGAGCATGGTATCGCTAAATTTCAAAGGCATTAATGTACACAGAGGGATCATTTCACATTCGTGGCAGTACTTTAGGCCATGCAGGGAGACGTTCTTTGAATTATTTCAACAAGATGGCCAATAAACATGAAGCAGAAACAGCAAAACCACTCTAGAAAGAGTAGAAGTTGTGTTCGATGAGCTATAGATGAAGCTGAAAAGACAACGTGTATCATGACCAATGATGCAAAGTGAGAAAAAAGATATCACAATTGCAGAATCGGCACTTTAAATTAATTCCAAAGCATTTTAAATTTATGATTTCTGATTTTTTTTTTCCACAAATTAATCTAGCCAGCAATCGTGGATGACTATCCACGACATGTAGCCAACAAACACTGAATTTCCACAGATTAATCAAGCCAACAAACACTGAATCTCCACCAAATATGGTGGGATTCACAGTAGCAGCATGTGGACGAGATAGACTCAATTTCCATATTTAACTAAAGAAACATAAAATGGGAATTTAAGGCTTCTCCTTTTCAGGCCAGGAAGCTCGTTTTCCAATTCTATTAAAGTCTTCAAGACCCATGATCAAGGGCAGAGAACCTAACTTCAATTGTACCTTTAAAAATGCTTTTTTTCCTCCTGGAATGTCAAATTTTTCTACTAGAAAGAGAGCCCAGATCCACAAAAAGTACTGATGAAAATGCCATTTTTTCACTGTTTAAGACAAGGCTGCACACGGAATGTGAAAAGGTTGATTATAGAAAAACTCTCTCATGAGTGTTTTTTTTCACACGGCAGCATCTGTTTTTAATTTTTTTAAAAAATATATTTACTAACTACATATATTTTATATTCCATATAAGAATTAATCTAAGGAACATATATTTCATTTGAAGACTGTCCTACTAATTACAATGATTGTGATTTACTCACAATCCATGCTTTGTTGAGAAAAATGAGAGATATGACATTGGTATGACACTGGCTTTACACCCATTTCATGTAGAAAAACAAAGGATTAATGTAGAAGATAAAAAAAATTTGAAAAAATGTGACAAAGACTCCTCCCTTTTAAGTCATTTCATCAGTGAAAGCACAAACTTTTGTGGGGTCTCATAATCTATACTATATATTCCCTCAATCTCTTTGTCTTTCTCCAGATTTTAGCGGTTCATGTGAGTTTTTTGGCATGGCTTCTTCTTCTCACCGGGCGGAAAAAGAAATCCGGAAACATTTGTATTTAGCTCCATTAATTGAACCAGCCCTCGAAACGTCTCTGAGTGCAGACCATGTATATTATTGCTCGAAGCATATATATATATAATAATTTACAAGAAACTAATTAATCAACGCACTTTTTTCCAGATCAATATCCAAACAACCTGGCAAAATCATTGTCGTCTAAAACCCTAATCAAATCTATCTACTTCTCGCAATCCTCACCTACCAACCCCACAGACGATAAAACTTTGATTAATTATTATTTGAATCTCATAGCAAAAAGTCGATTCCCATCTAATCAACTTCTTCTCAAGGTTAATTCTAGGGTTGTGCATGCAATGGTGGCATAGCCTACCCTATTGTGTAAGGCACAATAATTATCTTTGGACTGTCAATGAGTCCAAGGTTGGCTCTTGTTACCTTGCAGCAAGGGAATGTGACCTGCGAATAGTACATGGTCGGTACCATAAAAGATGTCAGAGGACAAAAAATAATTGGAGAATAAAATGATATTAGTTTGGATTTTTTTTACAAATATTGGAATTACTTTAACTTGGATTATTTGAAATCCACTTTCACTTTCAACCGTTGAAATGATACAATAAAGGCTATTCACACATATCGAAGTCTTGGGGTGTAGTTTCTTAGAGACTCTTACTCGATATACCACTGTTCTAGGCTGATCTGGGATTTGATTTTGATTCTTTTTCATTAAAAAAAATATAGAAAAAGATAAAGATCAATGTCTCTTGAATAATCTCTCACAAGGGCTTCAATGTGAGGTGGCACGGGTGTTGTTGGAGGCTCACTTTTATTTTATTTTATTCTTTCTTTTCTTTATTATCGTCTCGGTTTTAATGCCATCTTTTGTCGATTATCTTTTAACTTAATTTCGGTTTTTATACTTTTTTTTTATTGCAATTTATTTTTTTATCCTCCTTTTAATTTTAATTTCATCTTTAATATTAAATTAATAAAAAATTGAACTTTATAATTTTTTTCAAGTTAATTCGAGTGGTTTTATTTTTATATTTTTAGATTAATATTTTTTTAATTTCATCCTTTAACACTGTATTAGTTTGTGAATTAAGATTTATAATTTTTTTAATTTTTTTTATAAAATTATTTTGTTTTCATAACTTGATTCTAGTAAGTTTAATTGGTAGGTGGCTCTTTTTTGGTCTCTTTTTTCTAGAGTTGAATTTAATTTTTATATTTTTATTAGTTGACGTTGGATAGATTGAGATTTGAATTTCATAATTTATTTTAATTTATTTATTATAGGATTATAGAGTCTCATCCTAGGTCGTATATTTTATAGGTTAACAAAAGTTGGTTTAAATCGATCAAATATGTCATCTAATATATCATTAGCTGAATATCTAAAAATAAAAAAAAAATTATCATTCAATGTACACCAGATTTTGAGTTTATAATTAAAAAAAATAGTAATAAAAAACAAGTGATCAATGTCTTAATATTTTTTTACATTTAAAAAAATATTTTAATTTGCAGCGTAACACAGGTCAAAGCTAAACTGTTATATGAATAGTATATTTCTACTATCAAATGAGTAAAGACGCGTGAAAACATAACTTGGAGAGCTAATTAAAGCTATAAAAAGACATATTAATAAGAAGACTGCTGTTGGATTTTTATTGGTCCGTTATTTTTAAAATAATAGCCAATAATAATTACTATAATTTTTTTATAATAACAATAATGGTCATTTTAATTTATAATTCTGTTATTATTGTAAATCACCAAATCATTCCTTCAAATAAAAGTATATTTTGAATAGTAAATAATTCATACAATTCTGATGAAAAAATAATACATATTGCTTATACAACGGTAAAAACCAATCTAAAGAAAACAATCCAAAACTAAGCAGGAAAAAAATAATTAAAGATAGAAATAGCTAGGAAAGTAATTAAAACTACAAAAACATCTTTTATGTTTAATTTGAGGGTCTTTCCGGGTCTCAACTGATTATAGTAATTTGACTATCTGTAAATGTAAGAGTATATTTAGAAGTGTGGTTATGGTTATTTTTTAAAGAATTTTTCATGTTAAAATATATCAAAATAATTTTTTTTTATTTTTTTAAAATTATTTTTGAGATCAATGTTTCAAAACAATCTAAAACATAAAAAAATATAATTTTTAATAAGAACAAATTGGATTTTTTAAAAACACGGTTTGCACCGCGTTCCCAAACGATGCCGTAGTACTAGACATATAAAACCTTTTTATAATTCAGTAGTTGAATTTAAAGTTATGAAAGTTTTTTTTTCATGTTTGTGCGTATATATAAGCTTCCTCTTAGACTTTACCATGTTTATTTAGTATATAAATACATCCACAAAACGTTGTACATCAACTTCCCTTTGTTCCCGCACCCTTCTGAGCTCCTTTTTCCTGTGTCTTTAGTCTATTTTGAATGACAATTTCACTCTTGAAATTGACATCTTTCATTTTTTATATTTTTTTTGTTTCGAAGATCCTCTCTATCTTATATAAGCCTCTATGGATTTATGAAAATCATGTTAGCCAACGATTGAGTTCTATTGTTTTCACTGAAAAAGATTCGAACAAATTACATGCCCACGCAGCACAACTTTAGCTCTCCCTTTTGTCTCTGAGCCAACCATTTAGGGATATTTACATGATTTTGTGTTGCATAGACAAGTATATAGACACACACCCAATGACTCCTGTTATGACTAATGAGAGAATTAGAATCTTTGCTTAGAAGGTAATCTCATATGATTAACTTTTTTAATTTTTTCTTTGCTGTTATATAAAAGTTAATTTCCCACGAATATAAAGCCGAAAGAATTATCTTTTTTTTTTCTTTTTGTTTTGTTTTGGAATATCACATGATCTCAAATCAGCCATCAAATCTACTCGTGTGGTGTTTGTCCCCTCAGGTGGGTTGAGCAGAGCTCTCTCTGTTCCCTAACATATGCATGCAAATTGCAATTCATGCAAAAATGCCTGTGAAGGCCTTGTTTACCCTGTTATCGTTTACTGGTATGAGACAATGTTTTGTGATTCGACATAAAGAAACTTGTCATCATGCTCTTGGAAGGGCACCTAATCGTTCTTATCAGCCATACACGTGTCACCAATCGTGACCTCTGATAGGGCATTAGTACTCATCAATCAATGTACAATTCCCTCTCTTGCTTGGCACTGCCAATCTATGAAACAATTACCAGCAACCTGTGTAGCAAACAACGGCGGAAGCCAAAAACCACTTTCTCAAAATAGAGTGGTTTCGATTTTTGGTTGTTTTTCTTGCAAAAAATAACATGCATGCTATTGCTTTTTAGGCTATTGTTTGTGAAGGTGATAGATGCTGACATATGTGGGACAATGAACGAAGTGTAGTTTCTTTCAAGGGAAATAGTATTAGGTCATAGCTCGATCTTGCCCTCATCTTCATCCCTTCCTTCTCCTCCTCCTAATGAGGATGGTTAGCTAGGGTTTGGTGCTGACTGCTGAACCTTTGCATTAGAGCCGGTGGGACCCCTGCATGGAATTTACCACGTCACTTGTGACCTGTCATGATCACCTGGAGAATGGGTTTGATATGGTGATAATTCATGAGAGTAGTAGGCTCCATCTCTCAATAGAAATCTGTGGGTGCCAGCTCGTTGGTCGGTTGCTTGAGCCATGAGTACCCTTCAATACCATTGCATATTAACCTCCAAACTTGTAGTTGTTTTCGAAATTTCAACTTGAGAAGCTGCATATTCGATCCATCACATGTTCAGTTTACTATTTAAAGTCTGAATCTGTTTTTATTCCTTGGACGTATGTGTATATATATGTCTTATTTCGACATCTTAAGTTCATAACAAAACGTATTAATGTTTAAATTAAGTTGTTTTTTTAACATACAAGTACATTAAGATCCAAATATAGGGGAGATAAAAAGTTATTAGTTGAATAAACAGAAATGAAGATATAAAATAATATATCCAGAATAGTTTTAAAGTGAATTTATATTTTTTTAAAACAAGAAATAAAGTAAGACATGTTTTTTATATTCTTATCATTTCGAGATAATAATCAAATGTTATTTTATTTGAACATGCTTATGATAGAAAACATAATACAAAAACATTTATAATTCAAAATAAATACTCTTGGAAAATTGATTGGATTCAAGTACATCAATGGAGAGCAGATCTGGTTTAATTGCATTCGATTCGGCTTAGTTTGTCAAGAAAGAATCCAGTTCTAATATTCACTAGTGTTGAGAACTTATTTTTCAAATTACTTTAATTAGTTTATGTTGGGTTCATCATCAAATTTAATTTGAACACCCTTAATAGTAATTCCGTGATTGAAATATTTGTAACTTTACAAGTTTTTCCCTATCATGTCGACACTTCAAATTAGTTCATGTCACCATATATATTGAACTAAATTATTGGAATGTCATGTGATGACTTTCACTCAAGATTTTCAGATCACATTCGAAACGTTGTGATAATTACATAATTTTATGTACTTACGTTGACAACATAGAGAATATGAAGAAATCATTCTCTATGTAAACTAGTCGGAGTGCTTTTTCTTTATTCTTCATCTTTCCTGGCGGCTGACAGCTGGTTTTCATCATGAACTTCGTATGAAATTGCTATCTCCCCGCATTAAAGCTCACCATAAGACTGTCTAGAGCTTGCCTAGGGCTAAAAACTTCCTTCCAAAATTCTTAATGTGAAGAGATTCTACAAGACATGGGCCTTGGGCACACGGGATCAGTTCAGAAATTGAAATTCTTTGCCCTCGATATTATGAGATAGCATTTGTTCTTGAGGTGAAAAAGTGAAAATGAATTAAAGGGGCATGCACAAATAAGTTTCACTAATCACTAATTATAGATCATGATTACGATTGCAATGATAGCTACATTGAACCTAAACAAACTTCCAAACAACGTTTATATATATATATATACAGGCAGCCTCATCCAGCCTGTTAACTTACGGACCCCCAATTGGAAATCGGCATTACAAAGAGAAAATAATTCTATTACAATCATAATTTCTTACTACAAAGCACTTGTTCTTGGCACATCATGAAATGACAAACTTTTGATCATTTTTTTTTATTTTAGATGGAGACTAGCACCTATACATGTATGCAGATTTCCAATTACATATAATGGCTAGGAAAGAAACTCCTAAAAGATAAGAATTGATCATTTTTTTAATTAAGGGAAGAAGCTCTAGCTAGCAGTAATCTTTTGTATTATTGTAGTCAAATGCAGAAAAGGTGCTACTGTAGTATTGGGCCATCTCGCACCTTTTTACTGTAAGCATATGCAGTCTTTGCTTTTTGTAAGGAAACTCTATTACAAACAGAGAATTTAGTGATGAAGAACAGAAGCCCTAGATCCTGATCTGGTTATTAGGTTGCGTTTTATCTTTCCGTGTCGACTGTTTCTCCATCTAGTCCACAAGGTACAGGTGCCTTGGATGGTAACGAACCAGACCCACAATTCGTAAGCCACCCATCAATGGCTCAGGCCTGTTTGCAGAGGTCAGAACAATCCCAAAATCTTTCGAACTTTGCAAGAGTTTGGGGATCTCTGTGGTGTGAATAGAAAAACTCGATGAGGATTGATGGATCAAAGTCAGCCCAATATAGCCTTTGGGCCATAATAAAATGAAACCTCCTACCCTCTACTCGGTTGTTCTGAAGAAATCCACAGGATCACTTCAAGCTTGGTTATGCTTCATGATCAGTATATATCACTACTGATGATACTAATATTCAATCTTGTTTAATTAGAAGTTGAGGGTCTAGATAATTTATAAGCTATCAGTATTACTTGTTCTCTTAAGAGGTATTATTTCTGGACAAAATCAACAAGGCTATGTGTCACGGGTTAAATTTTTTACACCGAAATTCAACCCAATACGGTAATCTAGTTGCATAGCACACATATTTTTATTATAAAATTCTTTGTTGACGAGATAAATAAAAGTTGAGAATTATTTTTGTAAAGTTTGGTATGCTTGCTTGTATTTGTTTTTTGATTATAACGAAGTAATTGTGAAAATCATTTTAAATGAGCGAAAAACATAGTTGCAAAAAAAACCAGTGAAAAGGTAAGACAATGCTTATTCTAGTTGAGACTGACTGTTACATTGGGTTGAATTTAAATGCTCGCGGAATATATTTTTTGAGGAATCAACTGTGTAATGGATTTGGACCTATATCATCGATCGACGATGTTATCTATGAAAATGTGAACTATTAGCTCCCAAGCCTCTCGGGGTTAATAGTGATATCAATATCCAACACTAATTAGGAGCTAATGGACTGATCAGCTTATAAATTCATTGTCAGAGAGCCCGAATGTGAGATAATACTTCTCAAAAGCTAATCATATAATGAAATTTAAACCGACATCATCGATCAATATCAGCATATATAAGATCGCATTTTAAAGTATTGAAGGGCATGGTGATTTTTTATATGATGAGAAATGATGTGTTTATATATATAGTTTTCATAAAATATTCACAATAATTTTAAAATAAATTTTTATTGTTTAAAACAAGACAAATACATGAAATATGTCATTTTTATCCAAGTTATTTTTATCACTTCCATTATGAAATAATAATCAAATCTGTACAAGTTTTACTAGATTTTCTACTGATTGGGTCAAATTTATTAACTTATTCATGAATTGAAATAACAAATGATAAAAATACTTGCCAAGTTTTTTTTTTCAGAATTCGAGAAGATTCAACCTAAATAGAAATGCAAGATATCTGGGCTGAACTCTAGTCATGCGTCTTCGGGACAGATGGAGAGACAGGAAAGCATACTGAGCTGGGTCAAGCTAAAACAAAACCAAGAAGCCTGTTTGCAGCATATATATATATATATATATATATATTAAACCCGGACAGGACTCAAGCGTGTCATACATGTTAGCCGCAATTTAAAAAAAAAAAACACTTTGTTTTTGAAAAATTAATTTTTAAGAAAATTAATAATTTTTTAATCGGTTGATGAGTCACACCAAATTAAATTTCTCTATTTATTATAAAATTTAATTTAGGATAAAATCTGAATCAATATGATCAATCAATCACTTTAGATGGGACTAATTATTAATTAACAAGGCTTTTTCCTTTTTTTATTATTTTTTTTGGGAACAGATAATTCAGGAAAGAGCATTTTTCATAAAGAAAGAGCATTTTCTATCAATTAGCCAATAAATGTTCATCATTCATTGCATTTTGCTTACTCTATAGTTTCTCGTCGTCATCAAATTTATGAGCAGTTATGTATGATAAATATGCACACCTGTTTTTCTTACACCCTTTCTACAATAAGCAAGCCCAACAAGGGATTCAATAGCTTGTTTGTATATGCTTCCTTCATATTTCCCACCTTCAAAATTTAAACCTGAGATTTATTTGTTTGTTTATCTATATATTAAAAAAAAAAATCATCCCTAAAAGTACAAGATTTTTTTTTTTGTATTTTAAAATTTTTTATTTTTTTATTTAAAATTAATATTTTTTTATATTTTTAGATTTGTGCTGATATAAAAATAATTTTAAAAATAAAAAATTATTATCTTAATATATTTTAAAAAATAACTGTTACTTTTTTAGATACCCTTAAATAATTTGTGTATAACCTACTCTATGTATGCAAAGTTCTTTTTTCTTTGATGGACATCTTCCAGAAGATAGACACCTAACAACCGCACTGATAAATTAATAAGCTTTCAATCAATTTATTGCAGCCGCGCATTAATTATTGTGATAGGTAATGTAGTGAATTATATTTATTAAAAAAACATTTTTTTCAAGAAAAATCTTATTTTTTTATTTTTAAATATTAAAATCATAAAAAAAAAACACTTAAAAATATCAATTTAATATTTTTTTGATAAAAAAATAATTTAATACTATTTTAAAAATTAAAATACTACAATAATATCAAACGTACATGAAAAAATATAACAAAAATATAATTATTTCAAAAATACATATAGAAAAACATCATGTTACAATCAAGATTTAAACATATCTAATCATCTGATTGAGATTGTAATAATGGTTATAATATAAAATATTTTTTATTGAAAATATATTAAAATAATATTTTTATTTTATTTTTAAAAAATTATTTTTGAAATCAGTACCTCAAAATAATCTAAAAATATAAATAAATATTTTTAATAAAAAAATATAATTTCAACTGTATTTTAGTATTGAAATTTTTTTTTTTTCACGGTGAACTCAGTTTGAACACAGTGTTGGGGAGGGTGGATTCCTTTTTGAAAGGTTATAGTACTTATAATATGTCTTGCCGTAGATAAACTATATTATTTATTTATCTGATTTAAACTAAGATAATGTTATGTTTTCTAACCATTGGTTTATCTAGAGTTTAAAAAATTTCATTTTTAATAAAAAAGTTCTTATCTTATCAGATTAAAACATAATTATTTTAATGTAAAAACATAAAAAATAAAATGAATAATCTTGTATTATTTAATATAAGAAATACATCTTTTGTATAATTTTATAATCTCATATATCAAAATAATCAAAATAATTTTTTTATATATTTTTAAAATGTTGGTCAAGTTCTAACAGATAATTATAAATTTATTTTGATACCAAATGTTTACAAATGATCAAATCGTCATGTCTTTTATTTTTAGAGGTCGACCTTAGCATTTTTTACAAGATGATTTTTTTGAAAATAATAATAATAATAAATAAATAAATAAATAAATAAATAAATAATAGGATAATGAGTGGTAACCACAAAAATTAATTTAGGAGAAAAATATATAATAAAGGTAACCACATGATTAGAAACCCCCAAGAAAACATGAACTTGAGTTAAAATCAACATGAATGACTTCCACTACATAACTAGTTTTGTTTGTAGGTGACATTGAAAATCAAAAGTCAATTATCCTGTTCTCTTTGAGTTCTTGAAAATAATTGATTCACTGTAACATGCTTGATGCAATATTAGTGTTGAATTTTGGCTTTCGAATTTAGTGGTCAACTCGGTTTAATTACAACTCTAATATTATTTAGCAAGTATTTTTTAAAAGTAATTTTTAATTAAAACTATATATTATTTTTTAAAAAATATTTTTGACATCAACATATCAAAATTAACTATAAATACTTAGAAAAATTAAAATATTTTTATAAAAATAATTTTAAAACACTTTTAAAAACAAAAATTTACATAATTTCAAACCGTCATAATTCAATTCATTACACAGAAAATGCATTGTTAAATTATTAAATACGTTTACAAAAACTTAATTTAAATATGCGTAATTAACTATTTGTGGTATGCCCCCACGTTGATTAAAAAAGAAAATCACTACTTCATATATATATATATATATATATATATAGACACACGCACAAAGAAGAAGCCAGTTTGTAATATTCTAGATTGTAGCTTAGAGTTGACGAGTCAATGATAGTGAAAAATACAACCCACTTGGTGAAGTGCTTTTCCATGTGAAGGGAGAAAGAAAGAATAACGAGTACTTTAGGCACGAATGTTTATTCTTCAATGAAGGCATCTTACATTATCTTGACATTTATTCTTCAATCTTCTTCGAGATATTTGTTGAAAATATAGTAATGGTTGTTTTTTAAAGTGTTTTTGTTTATAAATATATTAAAATAATATATTTTTTTATTTTTTAAAAATTATTTTTAACATCAACAAATTAAAATCATCTGAAAACTTTTAAAAAAATATTAATTTGAAGTAAATAAAAAATTAAAAAGTATATATTTTTAAAACATAAAAAAAATACACTTTATTTATGCATTATGAAGCAAGATGCCAGGATCTCCATCAACATTTCCAATTCAAGACTGCCTCAGTTTTATATGTACAGATTCTTTCGTGTGGTTTTCTCTTTGCCTCAAAATTCAATGGAAGAAAGGATAACCATTAAAAAAGATAAAGATAGAGTACGTAGATCTACTTTAAGAGCTTTCAAGGAATTACGCATCATTATATAAAATTAAAGATTTTATTATAGGTATAAAAACTAGTTAAGTGTAAATTTATTTCTACAATTTATCAAATTGATTCGCAGTTATTAAAAATTTATATAATTATTAATTTAAAAATTTTAAAAATTAATTAAAGATTCAAATTAAAGATTCATGTATTGCTTGTGGAGTATTTATTATAATAGCTTGAATATTAGGTAAAAACAAAGAGAATTCTATTCCACATTGAAAAAGAAAGAGATTTTATTGTATTCTATTCCAAATTGTTCCTAGAATAACTTTATAACTAAAATGAAGAAGAACAAATTGAGGATTAATTAAAAGAAATCCGTGCAACCTTATCTATGAAACTGAACATTTATCCTTGATATTGAGATAATATCGCCGGAAAGCGAAAGCATTGGAGTACTCAAGTATAGAGGTTTTTTTTTTTTTTTTTTAACAAAGCATACTGATCCCTATCTAGAGATTATGGAGGAATTGAAGATGTGAATTTAGAATGATAGGATCGTTTTTGTCTCTTGTTTTGCTCCGGGTCCTGGACCCTCTTGGCCAGGGTGAGTTAAAAAAACTAAAAACCCAGTTAAATCAAACTAAAAAACATAATTAAAAAAACTAAATTATAAAAAAAAACTTATTAGAATTTTTTAAAAATCAACCGGTTTGGTTTGATTTTGGTTTTATAAACATGAAAATAAAAAACCGAACTGAACTCAAACCAAAAAACCAAGACAAACCAGAAAAAAACCGAGCAAAACCTAAAAAACTAAATCAAACCAGTTTAAATCGGTTTTTATTCTAAATAACTGAACCAAAACTAATTGGTTTAAACCAGTTTCAAGTTTTAATTTTTTTTTTAATAAAAATCAAACTATCAACTGCAACCAAAAGAAAAGCACACAGTAATCTTTTCGGGGGAAAAAAAAAAAAGCTTTGAAAGCTGTAGGTGGCTGAAATTGTCAAATGGACGGTAAACAATCCAAATCATAAAGACGATTGACGATAATCACCCATGTGGCCCATCAATGGCGGCCTTGGCTATGAAGCTCCCATTGTTTGACTTCAATATGGGATGCAGATTTAAGTCTTTATGCCTACATATTCCTTGTGACCGCTCTAATTAAGGAGCCTCTAGACTTCTTGACTATGATATCTTGTCGTTCAAGAATCACGTTCTTGTTCTACAAGATAGAAAAGATTATCTAATAGTATTTCAAATTATTTCACTCGGTTGTAATTATATCTTGAGTCAACTTGCAATATATTGTATTAATTGGAGTTAATTATTTTATCTAAAATAAATATTGTTTTAATTTTAAAAAATAAAAAATATTCTTAAAATTAATCTTATAAATCCCATATCATCCAACTTTAACCGAGTTAATATCTAAAATAATTTAGATAATAATTAAGGACAACTTTCTGCTTGTTAAATTTAATAAATGTGAGTTTACGGGATGTAGTTCAACTAATCATGTTCTGAATTTGTTATTTAAAAGTCACCAGTTTTAGTCTCATTGTTAATTTTAAGACTCGTGAGATTAGTTGAAATATACACAAACTAGCTCGGACATCCTGTTAATAATAATAATAAAAAAAAATGTTGTGCAAACCCTTCGCAACCCTTTGATGCTGGTATGATAACATGGTATAGAACTTGGCCCTGAAAAAATAAAAAATAAAAATAAAAATAAAAATGGGTGTATGTGTAAAATGCTTTCGATCGGCCATTAAGTAATGTTTGTTCAACTACATGTCATATAGTTGACTCTTCTATTTAAAGACTTCGTATTACAAGGATTTTCACTGAAATTGCAGATGGCACGATGCATATTGTAATCTTGAAATTAAAATGTCGGCTACTGATCTGATACGGAAAAAATAAAATAAAAATGTTTGAATGAATATCACGACAAGTTTTAATACAGCGTATAGTGTATATATATTAAAAAAAATTAATTCAGTAAACTTCCATGAAAGATAGCTTACAATGTTGTATAAGTACGAAACAAAATATTTTAATTAGCAAAATTTTAATTAAATTAAAAAAATTGCCTTTCGCATGAATACTCCAATGCACAATACTTTATCAAATTTCACTCATATTTGACCAAAATATAATTACAAATTATTCAATTTAATTGTGTTAATATTTAAATTAATTTAAAATAAAACTGAAAATTAAGTCAATATCTTAAAAAAGTTAAAAAGAAAGTTAATTTTATTATACTTTAAATTAAGTATTATATTGGGTTTAAAAAGTATTATTTTAGTTTAAATGTTTTTATTTGAAATTAATTTTTTTATGATTTTAAATAATTTTAATATGTTAATATTAAAATACAATTTTAAAGAATAAAAATATTATTTTAATATATTTTAAAATTAAAAAATTAAAAAAAAAATTAACATAATCATCTCGATACTACCTCTTCGAGTAAAACTCATCCAATAATTTCTGTGCAACCTTCTGAGCAAACCAATTAGTCCACGTGGGCTCACTCTGACCCAAGCACTTACATCACCGCCACCACAGATCAAACAAATCAATGGACCCCACTTTCTTTACAGTCTTTGCTCCTCTGTTCGACACCTGATCACTTTTCCACCCCATCCCTCTTTTATAAGGCCCCCAGGCCGCCATCTTCATTTCTACACCACACCTCGTGCCCTCCCCGGCGCACTTTAGCAACCATAACCATCCCTGAAAAAAAACACCACCTAAACTGAACTCAACTGAACTGCATAGCTCCTGTCCGAAAATCACAATTTTGTCTTTTTTAAAAACGGTTGTTCGATTTCTGCCATCATGGATTCTTACACGTTCATACACAGGATCCTTCCTCTCTTGATTCTCTTCTTCCTTACAACTCCTTGCGGTGTCGTTTCGCAAAACAACAGCCCGAACGACAGGGGAGTGTACAACAACTACGCGCAGGTGACACCGTCGATGGCGATTATCATTGTCGTTTTGGTGGCTGCTCTCTTCTCCATGGGGTTCTTCTCAATCTACATCCGCCACTGCAACGAAGCCAGCGCAAACGGGAGTATCAGGGCATTGGGTGTAGTCGGACTCTCTCGACGGGGCGCCGCATCGCGTGGGCTTGATCCTGGCGTTATTGAGACGTTTCCGACTTTAATCTACTCGGTTGTTAAAGGCTTGAAGATTGGTAAAGGCGCGTTAGAATGCGCCGTTTGTTTAAACGAATTCGAAGACGATGAAACGCTGCGTTTGATTCCGAATTGTGACCACGTCTTCCATCCTGATTGCATTGATGCTTGGCTGGAGTCTCACACTACCTGTCCTGTTTGTAGAGCTGATTTGACCAAACCCGCCGACCCGGTAACCCAACTCAGTGAATTGCACAGCCCCGAGTTGGACCTCGAGGCCCAAAACGGTGCCCTTGGGATCGAGCCAGAAAACGGGAATGCTAACGTGGAAGTGCAAGTGGTTGGACCTGAGCCTGACGTTATGAGCGTGAATATGAATAAAACTTTGAATAGGAACCGGACACGTGGGTCAAGATCGGGTAGGCCACCGAGGTTTCCTCGGTCTCATTCGACCGGGCATTCTTTGGTTCAACCGGGAGAGAACACCGATCGTTTTACTTTGAGATTGCCGGTTGAGGTTAGGAAACAGGTGATGAACCGGAAGTTGAACCGATCTACGAGTATGGTGGTGCTGCCTAGACAAGGAAGTTCAAGGAAGGGTTATAGGACCGGGGTTGGTGAAGGGAGTTCAAGAAAGGTGTTAAATTATAAAAGACTTGAGAAATTGGACCTAGAACAGAGGTCAGACCGGTGGGTTTTTGGTAGGAACCCGTCATTCTTAGCAAGAGCGTCGTCGTTTCTATCGAGAGCTTCATCGTCGGTCAGGTCACCAAAAGTGGTGGCTAGTGACAACCAAGGGGGTTCGTCTAGACTCGGTGGATCAGACGTAGGTGAATCTAGCAGACCACCGGTTTAGAAGGGTGATCTTGCTTGTCCAAAGCTTTAGGATGCTACTTTTAATTTTCTTTTTCTTTTTCTTTTTTTTGACTTTGTCAACATTTGTAAGATGTGTATTTTTTATTTATTTTTTTCGTGATGAATGTAATTTAATATAAGATCATCAACATGGAATAGGTCAGGTCAATTTGAGAAAAAGGACTTCATTTTTTTCCCCAATTGTGGAGCATTTGTCAAAGAATCAAAGTGATGCTGCTTGCTCTTTCTGACCATTATTAAGCTGAGCAAGGGAAGTCCAATTTTGTTGGTCTATGATTCAAGAGAATGAATGAATGTTCCTGGAAATGTTTTGCCGGTGGAGGGTAAAGTTCATCGGCTGTGATGCCACCACATATTCATGGAGAGTCAAGTGAAGATTGTGTATAACAGGTTAGGAGTAACAAAATCAGTCAACTTTTTTAGCAATTTTTTTTTTAACCATAAAAATATCCGAGCTAGCAAATATTTAGACTAATTGCTAAAAAATTTGAAGTTAATTACTATATAAATCCCTAGTAATTTTAAAATTTATAACAATTGAGCTGGTAATTTTTAAATAATAAAATAAAAACTTGACTTACCCACTTAAAATTACTTTTTTAGTAATTTTGAAACCACAAGTGAGTGTAATTCTAGCTTCCTTATACAATTCATTCATGTCAAGAATTAAATTTTAAATAGAATTTCATCACTAAAAATAATACAATAGAGGCTAATTCTTTTTATTTAGTACACAAAGAAGATAAATCACATCTATCTATCTGTTTTTTTTTTATAGATTTTTTAAAGGACAAGATTGAATTAAATTTAAATTTATTTATTAGTTGAAAGTGATAAATTAAACTCAATTAAATACCATGATTAAATTGAATTTTCAACTTTCAACTTTCAAATAAAGAATTGATTCTAAACGGTCGTCTCATTGTTTTCATGAAGTGGGGATATGCTCACGGGAGATTGATGAATGGATTGGTCACAGAATTCATGGCACCAGACCTTGCAAGTTCCTCGTTGGACACTGTTTCTTTCAGCTTTTATTAAGGAGATTTTGGATTTTGAGAGGAACGACTCGTATCCTCCTAGGTTTCTACAATTTTCCTTCCCTTCTTAGCATCTTTGCTGGCCTGCATTAAGAGCTTAAATTATAAACTTCCTGCTCCTTTTACTTGACCGAACTAAAATACTTTTGGGCAATGAAACGACAAAGGATTGTGCGCTGCTCACTACGCATGGTCCTTGTTCAATATTACCGTCAATTGGCCAAGCGCAGAGCATCTCACTCTCTTACCAAAAAAACGAATAAAGTTGACTTGGGTGTAAATGTATTGATAAGAGTTTAGATTTTATTTTTTAAAATTACTTGTTTAAATTTTATAAATTTTAAAATTATTAAAAATTTATATCATCGTTAATTTTAAAAATTATTAAATTAATTAAAATATACTTAAACTAATCAAATATTTATATTAATAATAATAATAAAAAAAAAGGAACAAGTAAAGTTATCATCAAAGGCCTCAAGAGCTTCAGCCTGCAGCTACTACGTAGAGATTGTTGGATGCTAGCTTAGTATATGTTTGTTTTTGTATTTTAAAAGTGTTTTTAAAAAAATAATTTTTTTTATTTTTTTAAAATTAATATGTTTTTAGTGTTTTTAAATTATTTTGATATGCTGATGTTAAAAATATTTTTTGAAAATAAAAAAATATTATTAATATTTATTTTAACATAAAAAATTATTTAAAAAACAATCACAATTACATTACCAAACAAACTTTAAAATAACCAATTTAATGTTCTAATCATGGAGATTATAAACATTTGTCATTCATAACGGAGGGTGATTGATTGCGTTGCCTCGTGTTTGTGTGCAACCAACGTAATTTGTTCATAATTAGTGTTTTTTTGATATTGTGTTTAATTGTATTTTTAAAAAAATATTAAATTGATATTTTAAAAAAATATTTTTTGATAAAATTTTTGTATTGATATAAAAAATTATTTTAGAAAATTTGGTTACCAAACTCTCTTTTTTTCTTTTTATAATAACCTGCAAATTATCTTTAATTTCAAAGAATCATGTCAAAATTTTAAAAAGTATTACGACAGTTCTGTAATTTATATTCCTTTTTTTATGTTTTCAAAATACTTTAAAAAATATCAAATTAATTTATATCTTAGTATTTTTTTTATTATATTGATATGTTAGTTTTAAAAATAAAAAATATTTTAAAAACTATTTTTATACCGCAATGCCAAGCACGCGTGTACGACTTGACCCTTGAATCAATTCTTGTGAATTTCACTTTAGATGTGAGTGATTTGGGTGTTAGAAGTGAGTGATATGTGTCTCTTCTAACGAGTAATTATCTCATAAACTCATCTTGCCAATTGCCAATTCTTCAGCTGATCTTTAGAAACACAAAAATGCATGGCCATTGCTAATTGACTCCTGCAAGCCGTTTTACAAATCACTTAGAAACAAGACATTGCTTAGTAAATCCCCATATCAATTGTTTGTTTTTCTTATGACATTCTTACATATTATAAGATATATTGTATGCTTGTTTTTGTTCTATAAAATGCAATGCTGCATATGGAACCATTACACTCAGGGACGGAATTAGAGGAGGCAAAGTAGGGGCACGGTCCTACAGAAGATTTTAGATTTTTTTATTATCTAGTGTTTAAATATAAGACAATATAATATTGTTTTATTTTAAATAGATAAGTTTTTTAATAATAAATTATATCTTGATTTTTGTCTCCTTGTTAAATAATTTAAAATCTAAGCTTCGTCCTGATTACACTCTACTATAGTTATTAAATTAATCCTTAGGTTATAAATTAAATGGGTTAACTTGATCAACAAATTATTTAAAAAATAATTCAAAAAGTCAAACTAAATTAGGGATTAAGTGAACTTTTTCTTGACTCCCGGCTTGTCCCAAAAGCCAGATCAACGAGGTCCTGAAATAAACGAGAAGTCCCACTCAAGTTTATTAAATGTGCCCTCTGCTACTACTCTAGACATGCATGGTAATTAGTAAAGCAACCTTTGTAATATCTTTGCTTCAACAAATTGATTTTTTCCCTCCTGATAATTACACGAATATAATTAATATACTAAAACGGAAAGGGGTGTTAAACATTGTGCCATACTTACAATGCAATGTTAACTGGAGTAGTGTTTGATATGCTCATCCAAATTTTATTTTGAACAATTGGGGTTTTTTCCGCCAAATTAACACTCAATTGTATATTTTTTTGGGAAAAAAGTTTGAATTGAAAGACAGATAACTAAAGTGAAAAAAAACATGTAAAATGGATGGTGGCTTTGAAATTTATTTGAAAAGTTCCTATTAGTACCCATCTTTTTTTAGCTATTAGATAATTGATTCCTTTAATTTTTAAAAATTTAATTTTAATATCAAACTTTATTTTTATCATTTTTCAGTTTTTTTTTTAGAAAAAAGAAAGGGGCCCATTGAATTTCGATGTAGAGAGAAAAAGTTATTGTTTGCGATAATTTCAGCCACCAAAACTATCAATTTTTATGTCAAATAGTTTCATATGATAAAGAGAGCACAAATTAGATTTTTTTCTTTACCTTGAAAGAGCATGAAAAAAAAATATTTGAGCTCAAGAAATTTTTTTATTTTTGGTTTTAAGGTGGGTTTTTGCGTTTTTGAAGGTCATGGATTGATTTAACAAGATTTCTAGCATGTTTTCAAGGTGTTTTGGGTCAAAAATATGTTAAAAATAAATTTTAATGAAAAACAAGAATCATGTTTTTCCAATCACCATAGTGAATAGAATCTAGAGAATTCCAAATGACTTGTCATCTATTTTTTTAAAAAAAAAAAAATATTTTTACCCCATTAACTTGAAAAAATAATAATTTAAAGGCCTATGGCCATGACTTTGCAGCACTACATGCATGCATTTCCTTGATTGGTTAAGCTTACTAGGCTTAACACTGTATAATTTTTTTTTTAATTAATATATTTTATATGTATTTTTAAAAAATGATTTTTAAGTTTATATTTTAATTAACCTCTTTTCTGTGATTTTTTTTCTTATTTAACTTTTTTTAAATATTAATTATTTTTAATTATATTAGATATGTTTAATTTTTAAAAAAGTTAGTATGACTCATCGATTATAGTTCTACAAAAATAATGTTACATTACATGATATTGTCACTAATAAGATTATTGATGCTAATAAATATTCAAACTATACATATGAAGACAAAATTGTAAGGTATAAAAAGAGGATTGTAGTGGGAGCTACAGGGTCATTAAGATAACATATAATAATGTTTGCATATTATAGTCCCTATCAAATCATTAAAAGGATGGTAGTTCAATGCATCTTATTTTTCATGTTTCTTTATTAAAGAAAAAGGTTGGAGATGCAGTTGTTGTATGATCTACATTATTAGCGGTGGATGAAGTAGAACTTAGACAGAAAGCTTGTGTAGAAAGATAACAAGGAAGTGGTATTATAGGATTGATTCAATGATCAAATTAATTCATTTCCTAAAGATGTAACATGCGAAGAACTAGAGAAGATTCAAATGCATTTTCTAGAATTCTGCGTAGATTCTTGAGGCCAAGAATCACACTTCAAGGGAGAGGTGTTGTCACATTATGCATAGTCTACACATGTTATAATCAAAAGTTGCACATGATGGAAAGAAGGAAGAAAGCAGTAGCAATGGCAGCTGTTGTAACCATTGTTGAGTGGTTGAGGAGCAATCAGCACGTGATTCATCCAATTAAACAACAGTACATTTCTCTCTTCTTTCTCTGTTCTCATCTTTTCTATTTCTTTCATTTATTTCTTTGTTAAGCCATTAGCTTAACAGTTTTCTAATATGGGATTGGTCTTTTTGATATTGAAGTGGCTTTTTGTGATGAAGTTAATATTTTTTTATTTTTTTTTTGTCAAAGCAGTGTAAAGGTTTCGCCTTCTCCATTGGCATCAACTCCTGCTGCTTCTTTTGGTGTTGGAGTAGTACTTCAGGAATTTGCAACATTAAGGGTTATGAGCATCAAGATAACATAATACATGAGTCTTCCTTATTCTCCATATCAAGTGTTGTTGAAGGTTAACATTCTTAACCAACTTTTTTCTAACTTGTGATTTTGATCTGGGGATTAGAAGTTCTTGAGGTTAAAGTGCAACTTCATCTGTATACATGTAGATTTCATAGAATTAGAATGATTCTGTGCCTGTTGACAATTGACTTCAACTCTCCAAAAGAAAAATGCAATGCAGTATTTAATTTTCCTCTCTTTTTTACGCTGCAAAATGACCACAGATGAAATGTTCATGCACGTAACAAGTTCCCTTGAATGATACCTGCAAATTGGGCACAAAAAACTGGCAAGTTTTGTATTCAAGTTAATTTTTATCAGGAGAATATTGTTAGTTTCTGCTTTCAAGGCCTCCTGAAACAGTTTTGGCTGTCCTGAAAAATGTTAATTCATGTAAATTAAGGGTGCTTTTCCATCTCAACAGGAACCGCAGCAAGCACGTTGTCTTACATATTGGAGAGCGTGAAGGTTTTACTTGATTTGTATAGAGGATAAAAGAGGAGGAAGTAGTTAATTTCTGAAGTGACTTTTTTCGCATGGACCTACCCATATTAGGTGAAGCAAATCTGGATGTGATGATTAGTTCATTGATAACCATAAGACATTCTATCTTGATAGATGGAAGGGTCAAATGCTCAAAACACAGTACAATTTTGGATTGTGTCGGGGACAATGACTTGAGAGGTAAAACCTATGCACGATCGAGTTGAATATGTTTTGCATTTTTCATAAGCGACAATGATGGACTATCTGTAACATTGAACTTTACTGCTAGCTTTATGGATAAGTTGAAGTTCATAAACATTATCATACAATGGTAATGGGCAACTGTATATGTACTAGCCATGTTTCTAGGCAGCTTCCGACCCTTCGAGTCTTTCTCTTCAAGATCATGCCTATTTTGCTTCCATTTAATACACTCACATGGGAGTTGTATTGGTGGCGCCACCCCCGATTTTGTTCTATCTGAAACCTCCTTTTTGGAGGCTGCATTTACAATTTTCACTTGTAATTTCTCACGCTTTGGACCCCCCTCTTTCTTTCACAAGCTATTGTTTCCCATGTCAACTTTCTTTTTGTAACCTATATACCTAGCTAAAGAGAGCAGTTATTCTCCATTACCTAATTTGCAGTGCACCATACTGTCACGCAAATACGACACATTACCCGAAGTTTCATTGCTTTGAATTTGAACCAAAAAGATAAATGATGTTAACACACTGCCAAATGACATGTTGCTTCTTTTCCTTGTTCTTTTTCTATCACTAGTTTGATCCAGAAAGTTGGATCCAGAGGGACCATCACTGAGTTTGCACTATAATCTGTAAGATATATAGTGCCTTTTCGACAGTATTTAAGACCTTAATACATCCATTTGCATAAATAGCCTTGCTTGAAGAACTAATTGAGTGGTTGCTGTATCGATCACTTCATATTATTTATAGAGTATTATTTTCAATGCATAGAGAATGATGGGTATGTTCACGACATTACAATTCAAATGTAGGATAAATTTTTCTCAACTTGAACTTGACTGCTTTGCAAGATGATTACCACCAAACTTCTATATTCCACTCAGGAGATCTTCACCGGGTATTTAGAAAGATCCCTTGTTAAAAGTGGAGATCTTTAGTAAAGAGAAACTGCCTTCTCACTGATCCTATCTTCATCCTTGTCTGGTCCGCGAGGAACTGTAAGAGTAGTAGTAAAGGGATATGGGCAAACCATGGCTATAAGACTAGGCTCTGAGACCGGGAAAGAAGCTGAAGGTGAAAAGCAAGGCAACCAAAGGCCTAAGGGAGAAGTAGAGGTATAAAGTTAATTAGATAGCAGGCTAAGAAGCCGAAGGCTAATAAAAAGAACCCTAATTCGAGCACAACAAAGAGCTGATTTACGGAATTTCTTCACATCTGTCCGCTTTCAACCCAAGCGTGAAAAGTCAGTGCTTTCTTAGATTTTGATAGAGACAAAGATCTTTAAGCTGAAAACTGGAGTTTAGGGTGCCTATAATATGAGGTCTGAACCCATATTTGGTTTGAATCTCACGTGCCTATTGGTGACTTTAAATGCCTAACAAAACATCAATTTCCAAATTCAAAGCTTTGATTTTTGATACAAGTGGTAGGAGTTCCTTTTATTAGTCTTTATTACAGCAAAATCTACATAGGCCTTGGACTTGACTGATTCATATATCTAGATGAACCAGTGGAAGATACAGAAGAGAGGTTCTTGACCAGAGGGACGAGTGACTGAACAACATCTGTCATTAAAGGCCGATAATCTGCTTCTGGTTGCACACACACTGCTGCAATAGCAGCTACCTGTGAGGAAATTAACAACAGCGTTCACCAATTTAGTTGGAAATTTTAGCTTTAGGGATACGTCAAGATGCTGAAAGGATTAGAACTAAGAGGCAAGTACCTGAATCAAATCCTTCATTGAATACTGGCCTTGTAATGCTGGATCGACCATTTCCACTACCTTATCTCTGTTAGTTAGCCTTGGAAGAGCCTGCGAATTCATATAATAACAGGAACTCAGGAATTTGTAGCTAACAAACTTGGAAAGTCCTTACTAATTATCTATCATAGCAAGCTAGTGCATTAATTTTTTGCAGTCGATAAATGGTTGGTGAACTAACCCAGGGGACAAGAACATGTTCACCGGAGGGCCGCTTCGTATCAATCGGTATGCGACCAGTTAAGATCTGTAAAAGAACAACTCCATAGCTGTATACATCTGATTTTGTGGTAAGCTTGCCAGTTGAAGCATACCTAAACATGACAGAAAATAATCAAGCATTAACACAAGGAGCTTCAGAACCAACTAATTACTTTCAAGTACAATTTTTAACTTGGTGGTTGATGAAATCATTTGATGCTATCCCAAGATATTTGGTATTAATAAACTTGGCAGTGAAACTAATTAAAAACCTAATGTAAAATTCTCTTTTGAGCATGACCTTTCGCTTTCCATAACAGTCAGAAGATGAAGAAAATGACATGCTGCCTTATGAGAAATTTCATTGCCCATGTGCAATCTTATATGACAATTGACACTGCATTGATAGTGTTTGCTCATGAAAATTGAGATGCGGGACAGATGATGGATCACTCACTCTGGTGCTAGATAACCAGTGGTCCCCAGAACACGCGTCGAACTCTGACCGTTGATCCTGTCCGAATCTATCTTAGCCAATCCGAAATCAGAAACCTTAGCCCTAAAATCTTGGTCTAGTAAAATGTTACTACACTTGAAGTCACGGTGGATAACTGCTGGGATAGTATGCTCATGAAGGAACTCCAGGGCCCTAGCACAACCCAGGGCTATCCTCAATCGTGTCCCCCATTCCAAAGGTCGATATTGCTTGTGATGGAGATGGTGTTGAAGACTACCATTATGCATAAATTCAAATATTAGGAGCCTATGGTTTTGGTCAGCACAATAACCAAGTAGCTCCACCAGGTATGGTGAGTGCAACCTGCTTAGCAAATCTACCTGCAATATGGAGATAGAAAATGGCACAATGTATCACACCCCATGTGCAAGGTTTGGTAGCATTCAATACATATGAGTAGGTACCTTGATAGATAGAAATATTTATGCGTGTATTTCAAGTTCTACAAGCAACTTCTCTCTTAAATTCTTATTGACTTTGCAACCCTATTTGAGCATTTGAAGTTTTGACTTTAAGCCTCTTAGGTCATTAAACTTTAACGGCAAATATAGAGATTGGGAAACAGGAAGATAACAGACCAAGAAGAGTTAATAAATGAAGTCACTTGCCTCTACCCTGAATGCCCGCTCTCCTTGCTTCCCTTCTCTATGGAGCATCTTAATTGCAGCCACAGTCCCATCACTTAGGGTACCTCTATACACCACTCCATACCCTCCATTCCCTATCACATTTGATGCGTTGAATTTGTTTGTGGCAATCTCAAGCTCTTTGTATGTGAAAACTTGGACTCCTTTGTGTTTACTTGGAGGCTTATGACCCAAATTGCTTCCATATAGACATCCACCGTTAACATCTGCCATGTTTCCAAACATACACGGCACAAGAGAAAATATGCATGAACCAGGTAATTCACATTTTAAGATGAATAGAGAAAAATAAAATGGTCCTGAAGATTAGATGTTGAAAATTTACTTTCCAAACACAATGAAAATCAAAATGAATAAAAATCATAGTAAGAACTGTGACGACATGGAGCAATTACCTGGGCTTGAAGTGAAGCTTATGGTGGTATGAGCAATGAACTTGCTAGTGTTGCAACTGCTCAAGTCTTTGCAACTGCCTCTATTCTTAGAAGATTTGAGTCTTCTTAGCATTGCTATAATAAGAAAGATTGTGAGAACTAGAACGACAGAAATAGCTGATATGATGATTATAAGGATAGAGGTGGAAGAGAGGATGCCATGACGTTGATCATGGAGTTGAGAATGCAAGCTATGATGCTTGTTGGTATGGTTTCCATGTGACTTTGCAGGTTCAACAGTGGTACTGCTAGGTTCCATGAGCACAAAGAGCAAGAAAGAAAAATGAGAGAGAGAGAGAGAGAGATGGGAATGATAATTATGTGTGGTGCAAGAATGTATAAGAGAGGGTTAAGTTTCCCTTCCTAGGAGGTCACGTTGCCTACGCTGACAGAGAATTCCACTATCTATCCCTCCCTTGCTCGTGAGTACCGAAGGTCTTTTGTGTACTTCATTCGTCCCTTCTTTTGTATTTTCTAATGAGAAGTCATTGTCAATATTGTAGCAGAAAAAAGATTGGAACCTTTTGCACCATTTTCACTTCTATACTCATTAGCTCAATCAATACGTATGTTTGACTTATATCCCTAGTTGGAGCTGATAATGCTGATTTCTTAAGCAATTGCATAAACCAAATTTTGTCATAACCCTAGGCATGCAATTTCCGCAAGGCTAAGTTACCACATAGGTCAAAAATTCCTTATTATGGTTGAGGCTGTCTTGCAGGATTATTCCAAGAATTGTGATCATAGACTCATCTGTTGCATTGAATTCAGGGAAACCAGAAGCACCCCGTGATCAAACAGCCATAGCCCATCTGTAAAATACTTTTAATTTACAGGAAGATTGCCGGTCAGTGAAGCTAAAATCACATCCTTTATCCGATCCCTCTCAAGAGTCAATTTGCCTTGCCAAATATTTTGATTTTTAATGATACTAGAACACAGCTCATTTTCTACTACTATAGTGGATGAGACCATTGGAGTCTTCTTCACCTTTGTTAAATTGGTGTCATAAATTTTCCTTGCACCTAAAATTTTGCTCCACCTCCCCTACTTGAGCATTGAGAAAGACAGCAAGACCTGCCCTCCCAACCCCAGCTATATAGCAGGATATCACTATCTGTATGGGCTGGGCCTTTGACCCTTTTTCTTCCATGTCTCCAAAACAGGGACCCTCCAATCCGTGAGATAGAGATAATTAAGAGCTGTGAATGCTCATCTGCAAGTCACACAGGTCATGTGGCAATCACAATTTGATACAAAACTGCAAGCCTTGGTTTAGGAAAAGAAATAAATTCAAGTTGGGACCAGGTCCGATATAATGAAAAGAAGTTAGTGCTGTGCTACAATGCCATCTCATGTTACCTCTATCAGAAAAGCCATTCATATTTCAGATCTAGTATGATATTCTCACCTACCTAAACCACCAAGTTGCCATCTTCTTACGTCAAGGGCTCTGGCATTGATCAATGTCAATGGTGTCGTCAACTGCTAGCTAAAGAGACCAGTTTACGTGTGCAGAATGGAACCTTTGATTGGCAAACTGACCATCAATATATACAGAATCTCCATGCAAAATCTTAGCATTAACCATCCTATCTCTTCCAATTGAATAGCCGTATAAATTTCCACATGTTTGCCATTCCATTAAACAAAACTGTTATACAATGTGACATGAAAGTAAATATTGGTACATTAAGTTGTAAGCAAAACCTACTGGATTCCCATTTTTGTAGGAAAGCCAGACATGTCCTACGACAATGCTTTATGCCTAGCCAAAACAGGCAACTCAATAGCCTGGCAATGCTTCTATTGGCGGGTCCATAGCTACAGTTATCCACTTCAGTTACAAGATTTTACAGTTTCGTCAATCATCTGGGAAACCAAGAAACGTGTTCATAAGCTTGGCAACCGGTGTGGCATCACCTGATGGGTACGGAAGGAGGGACTCCACATTCATATCAGATATTGTCTGATGAAGCGTTTGAGGATGAGCACAATATAAATGCTTCCTCTCTGCTAGTTCTTCTGCAAGTTCACTTTGATGATTGTCCATCAAATCTTCATTTACCACTACAATTAGAGGTTTACCAAGCTGCAGAGTTTCAAATATGCTCCCAGACCCTGCCCAACAGATAGAACCAGTTAATGACCACTCCAGCATCCAAATTAAGTGCTTATCACTGTGGTAGCACATAGTTACCCGACTTTTTTTTTATCTCAAAGATTTTACCTTGAGATAGACTTCACTAAATTATGAAGACATCAATGCATATCAAGACATCGTATAGCTTTGACCAGCTTAAAATTTTCCCTTCCATCCCCTCCCAACTCTTCCTTTCTTTCATGTAAAAAGTACAGATTCTCTAGACCTTTCCAAGTAAAAACTGAAAAAGCCGCAGTGCAACATCACAATCACCAGATTAATAGTTAATCTGAAAAGTTCCAGTTGACATTCAGCAACCAAATTAGTAAAATTTATCTTTAATTTATAGAAGTTAAGCATTCTCCTAAATACTCACAGGCACATGATAGGCTACATTTACCAAATAACAGAGAGCCTGAATTATTTCGTGAACCACATTATATCGGCAACTCTCTCAATGATCTGCATCATTACAGATAAGAATAAAGCAGTAAAATGACTTTGACCAGTTTACCACTTTTGTGGACACTGAAGGGCGGGAATAGAAATCCTTATGGGCTATAAAACAAGTACAAGGAGCACAAGGTATCTACCTCATTTTGAATAATGAAACTTTCTGTGTTGATGATTCTCCTTTATAGAAATTGTAAAGGGGCACAAGATAACCTTGCTTCTAATGATGAAATCTGTAATTTTCCTCCAGATAGGTACTGACAATGATGTTTCCCCATGTTTACTAATTCACCTGATTTCAACTATTGTCTAGTACTTTCAAGTCCTAGCCTATGGTGCTGTATACTAGAACAGAACCTGGCTTAACCCCAGCAGCAGCATTTCGCTGCCAGGTAATCCTCAATTGCAGAAAAAAAGGGTACATTTTACCAACATTTTCTGTCATGCTAAAATATAACAGTTTGTGTGAGCTCAGGTGTGAATAATATAGTAGTAATAAAGGGAAATATAACCCTGACATCCACCGAATATCAAAGATAAATAATAGCTTACCTGCATGGCTGATGATAAGAGATGCTGATCTCAGATGGTCTGCAATGCTTGGAGAAAAAGTGAAGTAATCAACAGCCAGAGATCCATCTTCTCCATCACACTGCATTTAAAAGGAACTTATAAGAAATGTGAAGAAAGCATGAATTTGAAGAGTACCATGTCCAAGGAAAGAATCAAGTGGAAAAGGAAAGACCCAATAGTCCCCAAAAACCCAACCTCCTAAGAATCTTAAAAACCCAAATTATAAGCCTTCACTAAAGAAAGATGTAGTTGAGCTTGCGATAACGAGTGATTCTGAATAATCATATATGGGGCTGCCACAACTAGATGAGGATATGTCCAAGACAGATTACGTGGAGAGCCTCGTAGATACATTTATGGACCGGTAAAATAGGTCCAGGCCCAATAGAAGGTTTGATCGTGCCAGATCAAAATAACAACTCAAAAGAACCATAACTTTTGATCCGACTGTTGAATCGCACTCAAAGTTTTTACAAGAATTTCTGGAGTAGCCAAAGAATCACTACTCTAACCATTGGATCTTTAGATTTTGAAAATCTCGCCCCGAGACCCCGGTTTTGACAATTTTTGTGATTTCCTTTGTTATTTTCAGATTTCATACTTTTTTCTTTTGTAATTTCAGATTTTTATTTTATTTCTTAGTTGAGTTTAGGTTTCTGGCCTATTTAAGGCTTTGTAAACCTCCTAAAAAGAAGGGACTCGAGGATTGTTATTATAGAGAAAATAAAACTTGCGAACTTGGAGTTCATATCTGCAATCCCTTTCGCTCATTAAAATTCTTGTGGTTTTTTTTTGTTTGTTGTTATCTTTAGCTTTTGTCTGCATCAGTTATCTCAGGGAGAGAAGAGCTGATATAAGAGTTTAGGTTAGAGCCAATTATCCAACATATTTATGACAAGACATCTGTATAAAACTTCTTCCCTCACCCTCAGGAATCAAAAACTCAACATCTGATCAAACCAAGAAGGACAGATGCAAGAGTGAAAAGGGAATGAACAATAAGAGAGAATACCTTAGTAGGAGTGTAGGATCCTCGACCCATTTGAATAACAAGGTCGGTATACCCTTTTCTTAATAACTCTTGTTTGACTTCCTTAGTATCCACTGTTCTCACTAGAGCATCAAACAATGTAGTTCCTACAGTTACAAATACCACTTTCTTCTCTTGCTTCACACTATCCCCGGAATCTCCCATTTTACTTGTCTGGTGATTTTTCACTATCCAACCAACTACAAAACCCAAATAAAAATCAAAGGAACACATTACAAAACAAGTACGAGTGTCTTCATTCAACTTCTCGATTCCTTATACTTGCACATTCCCATATTCACATTCTACATGTTGAGAAAATTATAATTATAATCTCACATCTTATTTCATTCTTAGATAAAAAAAAAAAAGGATTAGAAGATCAAATCATAAAATTAACAAGACTGTACAAACGATAGATATGTACAATTCCAAAAATTAACATTGTATCATATTATTAAGCATAAATTTAGAGAATAATACCTTACACTTTTTTAAGTAGCATTTTAATCACCAACCCATCATTAACAGCGGGGCCGATTCTCATAAAAATAACCACAACGTTAACTTCAAAGTTCAAATTCACACTAAACGCAAAAATCACATCTAATTAATCAAGGTGGAGGAATTACAAGTTACAACTCAAACTACTTCTTCCTTAAAAATTGAAAATTTATGTTTTTTTCATGTTAAAGTTTCCTACTTGACAGATTAATATGTTTTCATATTGTAACGAATTAAATTTCACCAAATGGGAATTTAGAAACAACATTATATATCTAGCAAAACCCACAACTTGAAACCATGAGAAATAACATAATTCTATATCCATATCTCATTCCACATTGAATTCAATTACTAATTAGACACTAAAATTCGCTTCAAAGGAACAAAAGGAAGATCGAAATGAATGCAGATGATGATAACAGCAACTGGTTTTCTGTATTTTGCTCATTTTGATAGTAAAGTTTAATCTTTACATCTCTTGATAAGTCAAAAATGCAATCCTAATGATAGTGAAAACAAGAAAAAAAAAGGTTTTTGAGTTTGGGTTACCTTGTTTTGATGGAAGATGAATTAGCCTCAGCCTTTGTGTTCTTGTTTCTGTTTTTCCAATTCAATTAGGCAGCTCCTTCGACGGAGAGAGAGAGAGAGGGACAGAGACAGTTAAAAGTGGGGAACAGGTGACTCTGTTTTGTCATTGGTTACAGGTTATTTGAAAGTAGGGAAACTTTATATTTGGTCCTTAAACTAAACATTTATTCATTTGGGTCTCTCACCTATTGGAATTTCTTGGTTGAGTACCATATTTTAAATCCATTAATAAATTGCACTTAGGATGCATATTTTATACGATAAAACATCACTAGGTTAAGGACGATTTAACATTTCTTTTCCTAAAAACATTTGCTATAATTTTAAAATGGCCAAATTGGAAAATTATAATAATTGAAGATCTGATTAAGAACATGTTTTAATTTACTACCTACCCTAATTTGGACGCAGACTGACACACAAAGACACAAGTAGGAAATAGTTTATCCTTGACAACAGAGTTAGGTAATACATTGTGGATGGACCCTGATATAACAAGGGTTATATTGCGTATAATGCAAAAGGACCTCGTTCCCAGCCAGTAGGAGATGAATTTTTTGGAGATAATAATGATGGCCCGTTACCTCATAATGAGAAAGTTGTTGAGAGTGGTGGTGGTGGTGGTGTGAATGAGGGTGTTAGCTTCGCTGGGAGGTGCTATCATGACTGGTCATGGAGAAAATGCAGCTGACAATATAGTTGCTGATGCAATCAATGAAGTTGATTACCATGCAGATGGAAATGAATATATAGATAGTGATGATAATGGTTTTGATGAATTTGAGGTTGATAGGTCAGATGTTAATGTAGTTGATAACGATAAGGACTGTTAAGAGAATGAAGGGAATGAGGCTGATGAGGAGAAATATGATAATGAGGAGAATGAAGAGAATGATTGCGGTGATTATTATGCTCAGGATGAGGAAGCGATTGAGGTGGAAAGATTCATTGATGAATCCTCTGAGGATGAGGACATATTTTGAAGTGCAAGTTAAATTGTCCATGATGAATCTAACAAAACCAGTGGTCATAACAAGCCTGGAATCCCAAGACAGAATGTTAAGGAAGCATTGAATGAAGCGGATGATGATGATGAGGATGGGTTTGATATTGGAAAAGTAAGAAATTAGAATCTCCATATGAATTTGAAGATGAAAAATTGGAGAGTTTAATACTGAGAAGGACATGTCCAATCCATACTTTAAGCATGGTCTCAGTTTTGCCAACAGAGATTATTTAGGGAAGTATTAAGAAGGTTTTTAGGTGTTTAGATGCTTGAAGGATGACAAGGATAGAATTACTGCTAAATATAAAGAGAGGTGTGGCTGGAGGATTCAT
The DNA here is from genome assembly GCA_033617975.1 of Populus alba x Populus glandulosa. Taxonomy (NCBI): domain Eukaryota; kingdom Viridiplantae; phylum Streptophyta; class Magnoliopsida; order Malpighiales; family Salicaceae; genus Populus; species Populus alba x Populus glandulosa. The sequence goes on along the minus strand of CM066155.1, from coordinate 1,589,693 downwards.
GCTGCAAAGTTTGGTAGGAGACATTCCAGGTTAGAACATATAGGAGAAAACATAATTGTGGCTGGCATTTCAAGAACAGCAATGTGGTTAGACCAGAAACATGTAAAGCCTTTTAGAGACGATAAGAACTGAAAGTTAGAGGCCTTTATGAGGGATATCAGCAGGGATTTTTAAGTAGGGCTTTCATGTCTACTACGTATAGGGCAAGAAGGGTGGCTCTAGAAGAATTGTTGGAGATCACAAGAAATTAAGCTATCCCAGCAGCACCAGGCTTGAATCCTTTTTTTGAGAGTGTTCATTGGCTTTGCAGGACAAATGCAAGGCTTTCTTGCTTGTAGATCTCTAGCATAGATGGAGCTTTTCTGAAAGGACGTTATGGCGGTCAAATACTCAGTGTAGTTGCAAGGGATGCTAATGACAATTTCTTCTCACTTGCAATGGCAGCTGTGCTTCAGGAGTCAATTCCAAGGCAACCTGGCTGTGGTGTGGTTTTTACAGCAGCTTTTCACTGCTAATGGACCTGCAGGGATAATTGGATGAGGTCTCATATCTCATATTTGTTATGTTTTTTTAATATATGTTTTTCTATTTCTTATATCTCATATTTTTTTATATCTAATGGACCTGCAAGACATGACAGAGTTTCAACAATCCAGATATATGCATGCAACATATGGTTTGCAAAGGATCGAATTTCAACAAAGACAAATATACGCAATTTGCACATGGAATGTATAAGACAGAAACTGAAAGGAAGCTCCTGTAGAGCTCCCTGCTCCATAAAAGTTTTCCAAAACAGAGCTCTTACCATATTAGGATGCACCTCGACAAAATAATTAATGATGCATTAAAGGATACACGGCGAAGCATTCATGGTAACACGGTTTGGAGATGACAGAGAGGGCATGGATAACCTCATCCCTTACATCACCACCTTCCACCCTTTTATAAACTAGAAAAATAATTAGAAAATACCAAAGAAATATTCCGTAGGCATGAAGATTCCATTTCCATCAGCATTTTTAATGCTAATAGAATAAACGATAGAATACTATTATTGAAAACTTCTCTCGACCAGATTTTCTATTTCGTCAGCACAGCATTTTCATCAATGTTTCTATTTTATTTTTAAAAAAGGGAAAATTCTGCATTTTCAAAGCCAAAGGATCTTCAGGGTCCGTGCCCACAGCAAACACAACCTGGATTCTTACACATTCAAACACTGGATCCCTCCTCTCTTTGATTCTCTTAAAAATCCTTAAGGTGTCGTTTCTAAGAACTACAATACGAGTGGCCGGGGACGGTACTATGACGACGAGAGGGGGGGACGCCGTTGAGGGCGATTGTCATTGTTGCTTTGTTAGCTCTGCACTCCTTCATGGTGTTCTTTTTAATAAACTAATTAATGCTTTTTAAAAAGCACACCATGAACAATATTAGAGCTAACAAGGTGACCACGGCAATCACCATGGAGGGTATCACCCCTGGTAGTAGCAGCAAAGTTGTACCCAGTCGCTTGCACTGTAGTTTTTGGAAACGACACAGTAAGGAATTATAAGAGAGAAGAGAATCAGTAGAGGAAGGATCCTGTTTTGGAAACGCACCGTGTGGGCTTCATCCTGCCATTAAAATGTCCGGAAGAAACTTCATAAAATTATAATTTTTATATGAAATATTTAACTAATTAAAATAAAAAAACACGGTATAATTAAACTATATTATTTTATTATATTTTTATATTTATTATGCTAATTTAAAAATTAAATATATATTTATATTATATAGATAGAATTTCAAGGTTACGTGTGTTTAAGAGTTTTCAACCTAAAAAAAAAACAAACCGTGTATGGATTTATTATTATCTTTAATTAGGACCCTCCTTGCCTTCTTCTCTCCACCGAGCTTTCCCAGTCAACCAAGTTAACAAATTATATTAAATTTAATATGATTCAAATAATTTAAAAATAATATATATAAAAATAACAATAAAAAATATTATTAAGTATTAAAATATGAACACTACGTACGCCAAACTAATGTAGCTTACCCAGATCCCATCAAAACCAAAGCAGAAAGTCTCCATAAGAAAACTTGAACAAAACCTGTTCAAAGATGGGTTCCTCCTCAAGTAGACATGGAAGAAACCACCCCCAGAACAACCATCTCCACCACCGTCAAAACCAACCAGACCCTTCCCTGCCTTCCTCCACAACCACCCCAATTCAACAACTTCCCTCTTTCTCCACCAACAATACTAATAACCTTCCCTCGCAAAGCAGTTCGATACCATCTAGTAATAATTTTTATACAAATACTATACAGCCATCATCATCATCACCGCCACTACAAGGGCCACAAAGTTATTATTTTGCAGCAAATGCACCATATACTACTCCTATGATTCCCACAAGTTCTGCTTACGGTTCTTTTAGTTACCATCACCATCCTCCTCCTCCCCAGATTCCTCTTCCTTTCAACAATAATGGGTGGGCCCCGTATAACTATCTTCAACCTGGTTTCATGGGCCCACAAATACCACCACCACAGGTGAAGCCTCATAATTCAGGACTTGTGCAGCAGCCACGTTATGTTGACCATAATCACGCAAAGACAATCAAGAATGTTGTGAATGTGAACAAGGCTAGTATTAAAGTTGTTGCTGATGAGAATAATTTGGATTGTCACTTGGTTTCCTTCACTTTTGATGCTGTTGTTGATGGCAGGTACTATTCAAATTACTTTCTTAATGATGCTAGTGTTTGAGATTTTAGTATCTGGGTAGGATTAAAATTTTGTCTTTTTATGTGTGTGTGTGGGTGGGTGGGTGGGTGGGGGGTTGTTGTTTGTGATTTGAGATGTGAATTTGAATAATTTATGATTGGTAATTGAGAATTATTGTAGTCTAGAGGGAATTGGTGCTGGAAAGATTTAGAATTTCTGTTGTTTGGTGTTGTGACATTCAAAAATTCTACTGTTGAATTTTGTGGTAAATTGAGTTGAAACTATTCTGTAAGAGCCTTAGAATATAAAATCCTTCCTTGACTTTATGTTGGAAGCAAGTGGATGAGTGAATCAGTGTGTGTACAGATTAATTGCTCTGTATCATGATCAGAACCTCCATTGGGAAGATATGTGATTCAATTTTGGGAGGGATTCACAATTGAAAAGCTGAATAATTTGAAAAGATTATAGGATAACGATATCAATTAGAGTAACTTATTTTATCTAAGTTTACCATCATTGAAATATGAATTACATTAGGAGAATTATCGTGGTTTATAAAGTTGCAGGCTATTATTGGTTTCCTGGTTGAAACAAAACATCAGTCCTCTTTAGTTATCATTTTCATATTAAAGGGATAAGGATTTTCTTTTTGGTTGGTTTTAGATTGGTGGATGGAATTTAGTTTATTTTAATTTGTGTTGGTAGTAGTTCCTTCTTTCCAATCGGCTGTGGTAAGTATAGAGGCGATTTGGCAATGAGCCTTTTGGCAATTGTGACAGAGCTTGTATTCATCATATGATAAAAGTGGCATGCTAGTCATGTTAATATACTTTTGGCAATGATCCTTTGGCAATTGTGGTAGAGCTTGAATTCATCATATGATAAAAGTGGCATGCTAGTCATGTTGATGTACTTTTGGAAATGGTTTGATGGATGATTGTGAGCCTGCTAGCTTTTTTGTGATGGGGGTGGAAATTGGTATGGAGGTTGCTACTGTGGAATGGTGTTGGCTGGACTGGCATCTCTAGTGGATTTGGATTATGAAATAACTTCCAGTAAAGCGTTTGTTTTCATCTAGGGCACTGTAAGTGATGCTTGATGTTAAGTTTTTCATCGCATCCAACTTGAAGAAATGACTTTAATCTGAAAAGGTGGATCACCATTCTCAGCGCTCAAATACAGATCTGTGCCTTCAAGTACTATTCTAGTTGATGATTTGGAGGTGTTGAAAGTAAGAGCAGTTGCCTTGGTTCAAGTACGATTTGATTTTTGGGTATTTAACCGTTCATTGTTTAGGTTTTTTAGTTGGAACCATGTTGAAGTGACAGCTTGATTTGCGAAAATGGAACTTAACTTTGAGGGTGCTCAAATACATTTCTGCACCCCTTTCAGGTACAAATCTAGTAGGGGATTGGAGGAGTTGAAGTAAGAGCACTTACCGTGGTGGTGTGGATGGGACTCGTGGTTCTTTCCTGTAAAAATTGTGTTTCAAGCTAGTTAATTTTTATTTCAAAATTTTGATTAACTCATAGCAATTTGCTTATTAAGATCTTGTTAGTTTTCAATGTTCAGAAAATATAAACTTCTATTATTGATGTTTAGCTCATTTTTTATTATTTAGTTAGCTAGCTTGATCTAAAGCTCTTTTATTATCCCTCCAAGTTCTTTTGACAGTGACTGCTATTATACCAATACAAGTGACTGCTACAAAAGAAATTTTCATTTGAAATTCTTGGTTTAAGGCCATTAATAATGAAGATCTAATCTATGATTTTCAAGTTGCCTTTTACAATATGTTGCAAGCTTTGGAATGCACTCATTTTTATGCTGACCTGTGGAGTTCAAGAAAAAACTTGCTTTGGATGGTTATGGTAATGGTTTGACGGATGTTTGAGCTTTGATGAGAAAATTTTACAATATGTGACATTTCTTTTTCTTTTCAATGGCAGCATCACCATATTTTATTTTGGAAAGGAAGGAGACAATTGTACATTTATGCCAGCATACCCTGAAATCTATATTCCAAGGAAAATCCCCTTTGAGAAAAGAGCGGGTAAAAAATTCTCTCAACCATCAGGAACTGGCATTGACCTGGGATTTTTTGAGTTGGATCAGCTATCAAAGCCCTCACCCGAGGAAGATATCTTCCCGCTTGTTATCTTTGCTGAAGCATGCTCACCCTCTCTATCTACTTCTACGAGCCAAGAGTCCGGCAAGCCTCTGCCTACCATGTCTACCCGTGCACAAATAACTGAAGCTGTCTTGGAGAAAAAAAACGAAGGCCATTTTCAAGTAAAAGTAGTCAAGCAAATCTTATGGATTGATGGGATTCGTTATGAGTTGCGAGAGATCTATGGCATTGCCAATTCTGACAGTGCAGGCTTTGATGAGATTGATCCAGGAACAGAATGTGTTATTTGCATGAGTGAGCCGAAGGATACAGCCGTTTTACCTTGTCGACATATGGTGAGGATGCTGGACTTTACCTATTTATTTGCCAATTCTGACACTTTCTTACCATGCACCACCCTTCTTGCATCTGCTACTGCATCAAATAAACAACAAATTTCTTCATTGGCAGTGCTTGTGCAGCGGATGTGCGAAGGAGTTGCGGTCTCGATCAGATACGTGTCCTATATGCCGCCAACCCATCCAGGAACTTATGGAGATCAAGGTTAACAAGAGTGGGAGTTCTTAACCATTTTCGTTCATGCAAGATTTCCTGAGTGGCTATTTCTTGTCTTTGTTCTTCATTTATTTGTCTAAATGAAATCTTACCCTTGTCTTTTTTCTCACTTTCTTGCATAGCAATATTCCTGTAATCTTCCCTGTTTCTTTATAGCTCATCCTGAGTAAATAACCACCACACCATTGAATGAGGATTGCTGAAAATGTTTATGAAGAATTGAAGCGCTGAGTTTGTACACACTAGAGCTGCCTTAGGGTTTGTGAGATGGCAATTTTCTTTATACAATGAAAGGTTGATGTAGTTTTTTCCTTCTTCTGTATAAATTTGATACATTTTTAATAAAGAAAAGAGCATCGTCAATTTTTTTTATTTTTTTTTCTTATAGAGATTGTAATGTATTTACTTTCACAAGGAGGATAATTTGGTCTTGTTATAAATAAATAAAAACCAGTTAAGGATTGGTATGATAGTCCTATAGATATTAAAATTTAATTGATTTGAGAGGTGAGATTTTTTTTATAATTATATTATCTAATGAGTGATTAATAAGGTGTAATTGTTTTACATAATAAGTAATTAATAAAATATAAATATTATCAAAGTCAAATTGAAAAATGAATCTGAAATATGTATTTATATCATAGAATATTTATAACTTTTAAATTTAATATAATATATATACGTGTATAATATATATAATTTATCATCACGTGTGTGTATGTACATTATTTTTTATATTAATAAAAAAATAGTAGTGAAGTAATGAATGATAATATCATAATAAACATTATAATATCTAAATTTCTTGACTCCGATAATCTATTGGATTGTGTTTTGGGCTTAATTCTCTCTGACTACAATCGTTTTGTTGGGCCTGGGTAATGTTTTGGGCTTTTCTTCTATTATATCTCACTTTTGTTGAGTGTTGATCCATGCAGGGAAGTCCATAAAACGTAATTAATTTAAAATATTACTTTCACAAGGAGGTCTCGTGAAATTTTACGTGCTCATAAAATATTGCTTATATATTTTAATTTTAAAGTGGAGTTAAATAACGAATTAAATAGAGAGTATTAAATAATTCTTTATAATTTGAATATTTTTTATTATATTAAAAAAAAAATTGATTTGCCCAACCCATCATGTAGACTAGTCTCCTACTAAAGTTCAAAGGCACCAACTTTCCTATTCTACAACGTACATAAACATCAACGCCTAACATCAAATCATAAAAATCAAATTCCTTTAGATATTTACATAGATGCACGCTTAAAGGATTTTCTCACATGTTCAAGTGAAAGAATTAGCATGCTTTTCTTTTACAATATTCATTCTGTAAGGAGAGAGAACCTTGCACTTTTCTTGCTATAAGCTTTTTAAAAAGAAATTGAAGACAAAATCTTCGTCCAGGAGTATTAGTTAATGTCCAAGATTATCATTTGAAGATAACAGTCTGAAAAGAGCCGTTATCAGGGCTGAACTCTCTCCTCCTCCTGCTGCCTCTCAGAGAGAGAGAGAGGGAGAGAGAGAGATTGGAATATTTGCATTACAAGTTATCATATGAGGTGAAAGTAGTCTGAGATGTCTAAAGCATGGAGAACATCATGGTTTGTATGACAAAAGGAGGGGGACAAAAGTGGAGCCTTCGATGTTGAATAGTGTCTAAAGATGAAGGGAGAATCAATGACCTTACGCTTTTTCCATGGAGCTTGAATCTGCACTGGACCATCAACTTTCATGTCAGCTGCTGTATTTTGAATGCCATGTCGTCTAAGTGTCTCTTGTCGCAAGTAAATAATTCCATGTAAATGTCTGGTGTACCTTGCTTCCTCATCCCTGCCTCAGAGGACAAAGCCACCACACCCATGGAGGAAAAGTTATGGAAAAGGTTTGAGAAGTGCATAGCAAATTTAGAGTTCGAGTTAAAACGTATATTTCTTATAAAAACCTGAAATAGTTAGGATTTTATTCGTTTATCTAGATTTATAAAATATATTTTTCAGGGATTTCTCGAATCCAAAAAAAGAAAAGTGATGAAAAACAATATCTTTCTCTGTACTAGAACAGAATCTATCTTGGTATTCTTTTCGTTCTTGCCATCGCCTTCTTTCTTTCTTTCAAGTGTGTACACTCGTTTGAAAAGAGAGGACTCTGGTCATTACTTGATCGAACTTTTAATGATTTCTTTCTTCTTTTTGAATTTTCTTTTCTAAAATATTGCTCTTATTTTCTTCTTTTTGGAACACTTGATCAGAATTGATGTGCCCTGCGTCTAACAGAAGTTTGTTCTCGCTGGATTTAAATACGTGCTTTGTATTGTGCAAGTGCTTTTTAAAAGGTTTTTTTGGTTAAAAATAAATTAAAATTATTTATTTTATATTTTTTTTAATAAAAACATCAAAATTATTGAAAAGTACAAAAAAAAAACATTAATTTGATATTTTTTTCAAATAAATTAAACTCTTAAAAATTAATGCACTTAAAAACATAAGTAATTAATTACCACACTCTTATTTAATTTAAAAGCAAACAAAATGTATAGTATCGTGGTGTTATATGAGTTCAATTAGCTTCAAAGTTAGGGTACTTTCTTAGTTTCGTGCGCTACTATAGATTTGTGTTGGAAAATTTGTTATGGCGCTGTTAATGTTTAATGAAAAAAATTTAAAAAAAAATTGGTGTTATTTGTAATTTCATTTTAAATAATGTTTCATAAAAAATTTTATTTAAAATTAACTTTTAAATATTTTTTATCATTTTAATATGCTAATGTAAAAAAATAATTTTAAAAATAATAATAAAATATTATTTTAATATATTTATAATTTTAAAAAACAATTATTTTCATGCGCTAAACCACCGTCAAATCTGGAAGGGCTACCTGCGCGGAGATTGTTTGCACTAATCTACAGGTAATTTAGCCTTATGAATGAACAGTTGTCTTTGACAACAATGTTATTTATTTTCTTGTTTTTCGTCCAAAGATGTGCAAATAAAATAATAAATACTTTATATATACACTTATTTTAACTGATATATTTATATATTGTTCTCTTGATTGTATTGATTACGCTAAGCATTTTTTCCACCAACTAGAAATCATGGGATGAGCAGAATGATTTCTGATCATGTCTGTCTGATTTGCAAGTTGCTTGTACCTTCTGATCTACAACTCCAAGCAGAGACCCGATGCATGCTTCTTCTGTCCAAGGTTTCCTCGCAGCTTTTTTCTGAGGAAAATAAAGAAGTAGAAATGAACAAAGGAGAAGCATTTACGTGATAATAATACCACTAAACAAAAGGACAAATAAAAGGAACACAAGATTAAAGGTAGGGTTTGGCAGCAGTGTAGAGGGTGAACCTTCACCGTCAGGTTAGGTCTGTCTGCCATATCCCATCAAACCCAGCCATGCCTGCTCCTCAGGGAGGTCCATTTTGGCAACGGGTTCAGCAAGTTGTGAGCCTTATCAGGTCTGTAAGATTCTAACTCAGCCATGGCTGTCATCGGCCACACCGCCCTGCGTTGTTTGTCCGGCAACAAGGGTTCAAATCTGGCCTCCATGCAGGGGACCCCGGACTGATCCCGTCAAGTCTATAGAAAAAGCCAGTCAGTGTCGCTGACGGAATACTGTGCCTCTATAATTGTTTTCTGATGGAGAAAGGCCCTACTGAAGATTGTCAAATCTTCTTCACAGAACAACTGTACTGAATCGTGTGAGTATGTCACTGTACATACTTAGATCCCCCACTTTAACATCTCTCATCAATTTTTTTAATAATACTGGATAGATTGATAATACCTACAGTGTCATGGACGGTGGAAATAATGGGGCTAGCCCTGCGTAAGTGCTCTTTCCTATTTTAGCTAATAAGTTCATTGACTTTAGCTTAAATTAAGTTTGTGTTTCCTAGTGTGGTAGTTTCTTATCAAAATTAGTAGATAAAAATAAAAAGAAGTTAAAAAGATAAAAGAGTGTTTTATAGCTGAAAATATTAATTTTTCAAATACCAGAACCCATGTCGTCGTTTTGAGAAACAATTAAATTGATTTAGTGAAGGTTTGTTTCTAAAAATAATCAAACCGTTTTGGCTATTATCTTCTTAAAAGTAACGGGTTCAATCAAGAATAAAATGTAGCATTTTCATTTCTTCTTCCTTCCTCTCACCATAAAGGGCTAGAAAATGATTGTTAGGAGTAAAAAGAAAAAATTTTGAGAAAGAAAAACACTTGCACACTAAAAACCAAAGTAAGAGAAGATTTAATTAGAAAAAAAAAAGTGAAGGAAGAAGAGAAAATGAGAGAAACTTTGAAAAAGGCTTGAGAGGTTGACCTTTGGAATACCCTTGGCGACCAGATTAGACGTTTAAAACCCATTTGTATCAATTACAACAAGAATGTGGTGATTTAAACAAAATTGATCAAAGAGTGGAGTTAGGGATCTTCATATAAATTTAGGAATAGGAAAATTGTTTTGGAAATTGAGTTTCTAATACCCTTGTAAGTTTGTTGTAGAAGTGAAATAATGATGAAATAACAAAAAAAAAATAGATAAGGAAGCCCCAGGGGACAACCATTTAGGAGCAAAAATGGAAAATTTTGCGTTGATGATAATATCCATTAATTGTGTAATAAGTGTGTGTATGAACATGTGAAAAATAATTTTTAATTGAGTTGAATTAATGAGATAGTAAAAAATTAAAAAACAAATGGTTGGACTTAAAATGATGAAATCGCATAGTTTTGATAAATGGTTCCATTTTGATATGATATAGAGGAATTTTTTTTATGTTTTAGGAGTTGAATGTCTTTAAGGAAAATATTGAACTTTAAATGAGTTTTTGTGGTATTAATGCTTGTAGTGATTTAAAATAATGAATGGTTCTATTCATGTTTCTTGATTTAACTCAATCAAGAAGCTTAGTTTCCAACAATTCAAATGTTGAAACATGAAAACAAAAGGAAAGAAAGATCAATTTGAAAAAAATATAATTAAAATAACGAGGATCAAATTGATATAAATAAACATTAAAAAGAACAAAATTGAAAAAAAATAAACTTTTAAAAATCATTTCAAATAAAATAAATATCAATTAAAAATAAGGATCAAATCTGTAAGATAAACAAATTAAATGGGATGAAATTGAAGAAAAAATTAATTTTATAAATCATCTAAAATAACTAATAGTAGTCAAAAGAAGAGTTACCAAATGTAGAGAAATAAGGAAGTGAATGGTTGCCTTTATTTTTGCAAGGTCAGAACAAAAACCAAAGAGAGAGGGGAGAAGAAAAAGGAAAAAAAAGAAACAATCTTATTCGCCAAACTGATTGTTATTTTAAAACACGTACTATACCTAAACAAAAGAAAAGTCAAGACGAATCTAACAACATCAGAAGCAACTGGATGGACACCACACTACATTCCACGTGCTGCACAAATAGCGATGTGACATTTCACACGTTGACTCATGTGTGTTATGTATAGTCCGCATTTTTAATAATATCTATACTAAATTAATTTTTGAACAACCCCTCTAACAATGATCTTATTACAAAAAAAAAAATTATGAAAAGACAAGAGGACCCTTGGACCGAAGCTATTAAGATTTTGACTTTAAGGGCAGATGTGTCATTTAACTATTTAAAAAAATAAAAAAGACAATAAAGTCCCTAGATCTAGGGTTACAGAGATTTGTTTTTAATGGCTATTAAGTAATTTTTTGTATTGAATAAAAGTGTAAAGATCTTATAGCTCATGTCTAATTCTTAAATGACTTTTTTATCTCTTAGAAAAAACTTTTCACATAAATGCGAAGCTTAATAATAATTTTGTAATGAAAGGTAAAATCATTACTTTATTATTGTAATCTATGGTAAATACACTCACAATTCACGGCTGAAACTTGAGCCCTTATAGTTTTTTTTTCTTTTCAAAAATGATATGTATCTTCAATGATTTAAAGATTGGTGTGATCTAGCCCCATTAGTTTTAAATCATGAACAACTAGTTGCAATAGCTCAAAGGAATCCAATACATGATACAAGGAGGAAGAAGATAGGAAGGAGAAAGGTGTAATAATGGCATCAGATTTGATCAGGAATTTAATAGTTGTGATGTTCTTCTTGCCACATGCCCAACTGGTTTGACAGCATTGAGCACAAGGCAGTATACGATGAACTGTGAGTCAGGTCCGAGCTCTATAATCTATTGCATAATGTGCTAGAAATTAATTCAGAATTAAGAATTCCCTGTGAACTGCCAGTGTTCTTCGCCATCTTCTCACCTAAACATCAAGTGATGCTCACGTGTGCTCATGGTGGACATTAGCGGCAGTGTAACTCCATTTGTTTAATTATTGGCTTAACCTCTGCAAGCTGATTTTGCATTGATTACTAACAGTCTAACACAACACTCTCACTTTTTGTCCGCAATAATAGTTTAAAAACCCTAGAGGGTACCTGAGATCGCTTTGATTTCTTCTAGGCGATAGATACTTAACCAGAATCTGCAAGCCCAAGGTTTCAAAAACGATTAAAGAAGTTCAAACTTCAAACATGGCCATTTCACATGTAATGAAAAGGGTTTGATCGGTCAAAGATTGGGCTAGAAAAGCCGATTTGTAACCTAACACTGTCACAGCCTATAAAGCAAAAACAATTATATATATATATATATATATATATATATATATATATACAAGGTTGGATATTTTTGGGGATGTGTCTTGTGGCATGAGGAACACTTTTTGTCACCATCCAGACATCTTTTACAGGCGAAGGAAAGCATAAAAGAAGAACAGGGAAGGGCAGCATTTTCTTCAAGCATCTAGAGGTTGGGCTTTTAAGGTGGACAGACAATAATTTCGGTTGATAAAGAAGGGTTCAAAGCGAGAGAAAATCATTGCTCAAACACTTTTTTTATCCTGTATATTTTTGAGTACGTGTTTTTATGTGTTAAAGAATAATATAAATTATATTTAAGATCACATTTAACAGTTTAAGCTTTTGGGTTGAGATGGTTCTTTAACATGGTATCAGAACCTTGATGATCCAGCGGTCACGAGTTCTAATCTTACCATCCCCATTTATTTGATAAAAATTAAACACAAGGTAATATGAGCATGTGCAAGTTTCAAGCTTAAAGAACTTTCACTTGAAAAGATATGTTAGAAAATAATATAAATCATATCTCAAGACATCATCTAACAATTTAAATTTTTAGGTTAAGTTAGTTCTTTGATATTATATATTTGGGCACATCTTGGAATTATTATTTCCAAGATGCCCAGTTCATGTTCCTGTTCCTGTTCCCTACTTTCCTCCATGAAATATCCCTCTATGAGTGACAATTTGGCTTCATATTTTATCAGTTTTGTTCCTTTGTGGCACTTTCGCTTTTTGCCACCAAGGGTAATATTGTTTTTTGGAATGCATTATTGTCAAGCTACAATGGCCACCATCCCTCTGAAAATGATGTTTTGACCTCCACCGGGACGTGCCAAAAACCCCTCCTCCACATCTCTTATGTGCTTAGATCTCGAGCTGTCTCGTCATCGCCGGTAAATTTATTATTACAGAATCTGAGAAATAATAAATTTAGACTTGTAAATGTAATTTAAAAAATGAATCGAAGGTTTTGGACATGTTCTGAGAAGCATGGTTATCAAAATTCAAAACATGTCTGGCCTGCTGAGTGCATCATGTGATTCGCTGATTCGGAATTTGTCCTTTTCAACTCATTTTAAAAGTTTATCCTATTAAACTACGGTGGTTTGATATTTCATGAGACCGGATCTGAGTGAGCTCCAATAATATTTGTATTTTTTATTCAAACTTGTTTTAATTTTTTTTAATATTTTTTTCATCCAAAACAGCATTAGCTTTCTATATATTTAGTTAACTTGCCAACCCATAAATTAATCCAGTTATGTTATAAGTCGACTTAATCAGTTTATAGTTTGACTTAGTTAACTCTCGTAACTTAAATCTTGAATCGAGTAAGATCTAGGTCAGGTTTGATAAATATATAGCATATTAGAAATGTTTGAAGAATTTATGATTATATAAAACTTGCAATGCGCTGTATTAAATAATCTAATAATTTTTTTAAGCTCATGTACTTTTATTTTTAGCATTTATATTATTAGCTTTTTATAGGACATTTTATTGATTTGTAAAATAATCTGAGTTATAAAAAAATCTTTATATGTCATTTTTTTATTGCAATTACTTTAGCAATTTTTAAAATTTATTTTTTTTATAATTTTATCCTTTAAATTTAAGATCTTCCTTGACTCGATTTTATTTAATAAATCTTTTGTGTTTCAAAATCTGCGTAACTTGATTTTATTTAATAAATTGTCCTTGACTTTTCTTCTTCTTACCTTGATAAACGAGCGAGCTCTCTTTTCAATTTGATGAGATCTCTTAGAACTGCAGATCGATAATGCAATTTTTTAATCATCGTGGCAATAGCCCTGAGATTTCTCGTTCAACATCATGTCGGTCTTCCTCACAATTCCCCATGTATGGTGTTTTTGCATAATTAATTGGTTAAATTAAGCAGCAACTGAGGCCACAGAGGGGCCATGAATATTCTTGCCAGACTTATCTCCCATAGCACTCTACCCTACAAGGTTGGAATCTTGCTATAATCAAGAGAGGAAGAATATCTATGCATCATAGCTACCTTCCTCTGAATTTTTCCAGTCTGCCCAAGAGTGAGTTTGGACCGTTAGCATTATTGGTCTGTTTATTTTTATATTTTAAAAATATTTTTTAAAAAAATTAAATATTTTTATTTTTTATTAACTTTAAATTAATATATTTTTAGTGTTTTTAAATCATTTTCATGTGCTGATATCAAAAATAATTTTTTAAAAATATAAAAAATATCATTGTCATGTATTTTGACACGAAAAGTTATTTGAAAATCAACCGCAACCATACTGCTAAAGAAATTCGTAACCTTGAACAGTATTATTAAACCCTGGTCATCATCAAGCTTAAGTTACAAGTTTTATGGATTAATTTATATTAAATTAATTAAAATGATGGTGTTTTTTTTCTCAAATAAAACTAAATCAGTTTTTATCTTGGTTGCACGAGTGTAACAAGTATATATTTGATATTACGAGGCATAATATATTTTTAAATAGTTTTGTTTTAATACATCAAAATAATTTATTTATTTTTTGATATCAACACATGAAAAACAATCTAAACACACAAAAAACTATCAATTTAATACTTTTCAAGTTAAAAAACATTTTAAAAAAACATCTAAAATCAGAAGGAAAAACATTTTCAAACACTCCATAAATCAATTCCTACCTTTTTTTTTTTAACAAACCTGGCTTAGGTAGGGCTGGACTCGAAAATATATTTTTCTTGAAAAATATTAAATTAATATTTTATTTCAATATTTTACGGTAATTTTAATGTATTGATATTATAAATAAAAAATATATAAAAAATAATTTTTAAACGAAAAATATTCATCTTTAAAAACAATAAATATAGGCGGACTGAGAATAAGTTTAAGTTGATATAGATTGACTGGTAAGAAAAACCTCACCGCGAGAGGTAATGAAATTTGACAAGGCATATTTGTACACACCGCGTGCGTTATGGCCAATCTCATTAAAAAAAATAAAAAGAAAAACCTTATTGATTATTTTGAAAAACTGAGTCATTCAGTTAAAATCCAATCATTAATTCATTGATTATTATTAATTTTTAATTTAAATAACTTCATCTTGATTATTCTTTAATTTTTTCTTGGATTGAACCAAGTTTACCCTTTTAATTTTTTTTTAAATTAATAAGTTTTTGATGTTTTTAAATTGTTTTGATGTGCTAATATAAAAATTAATTTTTAAAAAATTAAAAAATATATATTATTTTAATATATTTATAAATAAAAAAACACTTTAAAAAATAATCATAATTATATTCCCAACCAGATTCTAATAAAGGAGTCTATCTATTAAACCTTAATTTAAATAAATATTGTGATTGCGAAGTCCAATATAAATTAAAATTTTATCCTTATTAACAATTGCGGCATCCAAGTATATATTATTTCACTCTATATTTGTATTTTACATGCTGATTACCTAATTTATCGATTTTTCTCTTGCAGGAATTTAAGTGTGGACTGTAAAGACTCATGTGATGTGACCTTACTGATATTAAACCCATGTCGCTCCCACAGGCATAACCCCACCGACCTTCATTATATTCTAATCTCTTTCGATCCAGTGAGTTAATTAACTGTAATTGCTTTGAAAAGATTAACATCGTTATGTGATTATGTTGGTTTCTGGCAAAGATAAACAAAGATTCATTGCTTCAACAATCGCATTGGAATCATATGCTTAAACAATTTATTATTATTATCATCATCATTATTATTATTATATATTCAAAATTTTATGATATGAATATTTAAATTTATTACTCCAAAAATATAATAAAAAATTAGACATTAAAAAAAACAACTTGAATATTCATTTCATTATCATCCTTGATAACAAAAGACAATAATTTTTTCATTTTACCAATAATAAGATTTTTAAGAATTTTTTATCATGCACAAAATTAAAAATGGTTTATTTTTGTATTTTAAAAAAAGATTTTAAAAAAGTTAAAAATTATTTTATTTTGTTTTTTAAATTAATATATCTTTAATATTTTTAAATTATTTTAATATGCTGATATTAAAAATAATATATATTTTTTAAAAAACATTTTAATATATTTTTAAATAAAAATTATTTTAAAAAACAAACTAAATTATTCTTTCAAATTTCAAATAAACTCAAGTGTTTTGTTGGCTGAGTTTCATTTATAATGTTTTCAATTTTTTTCACAGTTTGAATCATAAATATTTATTACCTTTAAGAAAACCTTGAACACACTTCTTTTTATACATACCTTTAATAAACTTCAATACCAAGAAATTACTTTAATAAATAATACTTAATTAAGCAAAATAAGTATCCAAATCAATTAATATTCTAGTTATCTAAGCTGTAAAACACTCAGGAGAATATGAAGCTGAGAGACTGAGATATATATATATATATAAAGCTACTAGTCCAGCTGTGGTAGAAGCTAGCTACAAGCTCCTTTATCATGATACCTTGCCCATTGTACAACCGCCTCTTGTCTGATGAAAAACAAGAGAAATAGAGCTTAAAAACGAGGAGCACTAGCTCTGCTACAGAGTATAGCCCTAAAAATATTTGATTTATAGAAGAAGACAGCTAAAAGGACAGGTTTTAAATGCACACCAACAACCGCCTTTAACCCTTTCTTTCTTTCTTATACCTTGCAGCGCTAGCACTAGCACATTCTTTCTTGTAATTCCTCTCCTCTCAAGTAAACACAAAACCCCATTTTGTTTGTTCTCTTTCTTCTCTCTCTGTCAACTCAAACTCTCTTTAACTGCAGTTTGAGCTTGCTTGTTTTTTCAATTCTGCGTTGTCAAGTATGAATAAACAGGAGGTTATGAAGATGCAGGTATATCTCTCTATCCATTTCCTTGCTCTAAAATCTTGTTAGTTTGGACCTTTCTTTCAGTTTTTTTGTCTAGTTCTTGATTCTTTGTGTGACCCTGTTGTTGTTTTTTTGTGGTCGCCTTTCATAGCAGACTCATATTTTGAAAGTGAACATAGAGTGTCACTGTGATGGATGCAAGAAGAAAATAAAGAAACTGCTTCAAAAAATCGAGGGTATGCTCCTTATACTGTGACCTTTCTCTCTCTCTCTCTCAAGAAAGATTTAATTTTGATGTCTATATTCTCCTGGGAATGTTAATTAATTACTAATCTGACTAGCTATGTCTCCTGTCCTGATTTATGGAAGACTTGGATTTAATGAGATGGATGGTCAAGAAGGTTGGAAGTTGTTCAATTTTAGAAGAGATTGATATTTTTTAGACAGAATGATTTCTTCAAAAAAATCATAGCAGATGCAGAGTTGACATGCCGATGCTTTTGAAATTTTATTGGGATTTTGATTGGGAGGACAGTTGAAAGAGAGATGGATGGTCGCTTGTAGTTGTGTCTAGCCTTTTGGTTAGATGGTCAAATTTTCGTGGGAGATGATACTTTCAAGAAAGCAGAAGCATTGTTTAGATTATTGGGTTCTTGATTGATGGGACTTTGCCTTAGAAGAAGTGTCATTTTCTAATCTTACTTTAGTTGTTTGTCTCATAGTGCCAGACAGTTTTCATTGAATTTTACTAATGTGGTAGCAATGTTTTCTTGCTCAGGGGTGTATACTACCACAGTAAATGCAGAGCAAGGGAAGGTAACTGTGACAGGAAATGTAGATCCGGCCAAGCTCGTTAAAAAGCTCGAGAAGTCGGGGAAACATGCAGAGTTATGGGGAGGTCAAAAGGGCTCAAACAACTTCCAAAACCTTAATAATCAATTCAAGAACATGCAAATGGGAGGGGGAGGTGGCGGTGGCGGTGGCAAAGATAATAAGTCTGGGAAGGGTGGAAAAGGTCAACAAGGACAACAAGTACAGATGATGCAACAACAGCTGAAAGGGTCTAAGGATCCAAAGATGCCTCAGAATAAAGACCAGAAGTCAGTTAAGTTCAATCTAAATGAGGATGAATTTGATGATGATTTCGATGATGAGTTTGATGACGAGTTTGATGAATTTGATGATGAGTTCGATGATGAGTTTGATGATGACGAGGAAGAGTTTGGCCATGGCCATGGCCATCGCTTGCCTAACAAGATGATGCCTATGATGGGTAATGGCCATGGTCATAATTTGCCTAACAAGATGATGCCTATGATGGGTAATGGCCATGGACCTAATGGTATGCCAATCAACAAGATGATGCCTATGATGGGTAATGGTTATGGACCTAATGGTATGCCACCAAACAAGATGATGCCTATGATGGGTAATGGTTATGGACCTAATGGTATGCCACCAAACAAGATGATGCCTATGATGGGTAATGGCCATGGACCTCATGGTATGCCAACCAATATGATGCCTATGATGGGTCATGGAAATGCTCCTCATGGTATGCCAAGCAAAATGATGCCCATGATGGGCAATGGCCATGGGCCTCAAGGTATGATGAGCGGACCTGGGTTTAATGACAAAAAGGGTGGCGGGGGTGGGGGTGGGGGAGGTGGTGGTGGTGGTGGTGGTGGAAAGGGCAAGAAAGGTGGTGGCGGTGGTGATGATGTTTTTGAGATACCTGTGGTAATGAAGGGCAAGAGAGACAATAAAGATGGCAAGGATGGCAAAGGAGGAAAGAAAGGTGGAGGTGGTGATGACAAGAACGGTAAAAGCAAGGGGGAGAACAAGAAACAAGATGGTAAAGACAAAAAAGATAGTAAAAGAGGTGGTGGGTTCCTGGGCTTCGGTAAGAAGAGTAAAAAAGAAGACGATAGTAGTACTAACAAGACTGCTACCAATAATGGCAGTGCAGGTGTACATGGAAACAATAATGGCGGTGGGCCCAAGAAAGGTGCAGGCAAAAATGGTGGGGTCCATGATACTAACAAAAATAAACAAGGGTTCCCTGAAATTGATGGAGCAGGTAATGGTGGTCACAAGAATATGGTTCATATGGGACAGATGGGTCCAATGGGCCCCATGGGTCCGATGAGTACAATGGGTCCAATGGGCCCGATGGGCAATTATGCCAGGATGGGTAATGTACCAACAGTGCAAGGACTGCCGGCACCGGGAGCAATGAACGGTGGTTATTATCAAGGGATGGGGCCAGGGCAAGGGAATCCTTATAATCAGCAGCAATACATGGCAATGATGATGAATCAACAGAGGCAGCAGCAAGGGAATGACATGTTTCAACCGATGATGTACGCCCGCCCTCAGCCGGCTGTTAACTACATGCCGCCCCCCATGCCGCCTTCTACGGCGACCGATCAGTACACGCACTTCTTCAGCGATGAGAACACCGAAAGTTGCAGAATAATGTGAATGTGAAGTTGTTGAGAGTAGTTAGCTAAATCATGTCCTTGTTTTGTTTTGATGGGGTTAGATCTTCTTCTTCTTGTGATGGCTAAGGTTTCAAAATATAAAATATGCCTGTGTGACTTAAAGATAGGGACCAATTCTTTATTTCACACCTTGTGATATATTATCCTTCAAACTCCTTCGATTTTTACACCAGTTATTTCAACTTGATCTATGGCCTAATTTATGTAAATTTTTGAAGAATTTGAGTTCGAGTAGAGGGCAAATACAGTGGATGATTTAATGTTGATCATTTATAGTAAACTTTTCTTGAAGGGTGAATCTATGACCTAGTAATAAGGTCCAGTAAACCAAGTTTTGCTCTCTTTGTTTGATTTAAAAGGGTATTTTTTTTTGTTTAAATCCCAGTATTTAGAAGTTTATTAAATTTATTGAACTCTAATTAATCCGTCAAGCTGGTACAGTATTAAAAGGTAAAGCTGGGTAAGGAAGCATTTGGGAACCGCACTGTGTTCCTATTAAATTTGAAATTTATTTATTTTTATTAAAATTTAATGCAGTTTGTATTTTTTGAATTATTTTAATGTATTGATATCAAAAATTATTTTTTAAAAATAAAAAAATATCATGCATGAAAATTTATTTAAAAAGTAAAAATCATGAAAATAATTTTCAAAATGCAAAAAAAAATCTTTATTCTTACTGAAATCTATTCTTTTGACAATAGCAGAATGATCACATGGCTTTAATTTCAAATATGCATTGAGAGGAGGGGCCTAAGTTAGGAAGTTGCAGGGTTAATCTGCTGGGCCATGCAAGCTTTATTCATTATAAAAAAGAAAAATAACTTAGGCAAGCAATCGGCTATGGAAAAATCAATTGGATGCGATCCCAAGTATTCAAAATCTTGGTTCTATCCCTTTTCACTTTAATGATTAAAAAAGAAAAAGAATTTATATAATTCAACATTGCAATTATTTTCAAAAAATAAAGATGTTTCCATGGGGATTCGTTTCTCGAGACTGAGTGGTTGCCATGCCTGTTTCCAACAGGCTTCTGCTGCTTCTTTATACTGATTGATTGCCATGTCTGCGGCTGTATTATACCCTTCACGCCTAATCCACATTGAAGACTCCACCCTTCTTAAATTTCTCCTGGCATCATTCAAACAAGTTTTTAATTCGACAATAGTTAGATTTTGTGATTGGAATTAGTAGTTTTTAATGTTTTTTTTAAATAGTTTAGATGTATTGATATAAAAAATAAAAAGTTATTTTAATTAATTTTTAAATAAAAAAACTTAAAAAAAAATATCATGCATCACCACTACTATTTTTTATATTGGCCCTCGTCTCTTCTTACCTTTTGCTTTAGTTAAGTGACTTGATTATTTTGATTTTGTTGATCTAGCCCATGATCATTTTAATTATGAATATCGTCCTTGTACTTCATGATTTTGTGGGGACCTTTCATCCACTTTTATTTAAAACAGCTCATAGGTAGCTTTTGGTTATTGTTCTAAAAAAACAAATAATAAAAATAAAAATATATTTAATTAAAAATATAAAGATAAAAAAATAAAAATAAATTTATCTTTAACATAATTTTAAAATAAATTTATATACTATATAATCAAAAGGTAAAAAAGAAACAAGTTTTCGGAGATAATATATATTATTATTATTTTTATTTTAAAGTTATTATTGTAAAATATTTTTAATTTTAAAATTATTTATTAAAATATATAAAAATAAAAATAATTATTATTATAATTAAAATACAACTCAATAATATTTATAAATTAAATCCATGTTTTGGTTGGGCCAAGATCAAAGAGGATTCAGCTGAGCTTCGCCTAGTTCAGTTAAAGATAAAAGACTTAGACTAGGCTAACGGGGAAATGGTTTGGTTTGGCTACAAACAAGGTTAGGATATAAAACTAGAGGGTTAGGTTTGGGACAAAGAGAAGAGGGTTGGATTGGAGATGGAAAGGGTAGGTAAGGAGATAAGATGGTTTGATTGGGAAATGGAGAAGGTTTGGTAAGGCCACTTTGAATATATATATATTTTGTAATTTCATGACCATCACTGTCTAATGCTTTAATGCACAACATCATTAATATCTTAAAGTAATAGCAATAAGGGAAACAACAAGCCATGTTCATTATTTTTTATCATAATTTTTTTGTTTTTTGTTTTTTATCATGATAATGACTATTTGGGAATGTGATTGCGATTGCTTTTTAAAATATTTTTATACTAAAATACATCAAAATAATATATTTTTATTTTTTAAAAATTATTTCTGATTATAGTATTAAAACAATTCAAATATATATAAAAAATTAATTTTTTTAAAAATATAAATATAACTATATTTCCAAACATTTTCATGTTGATGGACAATTTATACCGTATAACATCAATGCATCACCTTTATAAGAAGCCTGATTTCCTCGAATACAAAAATCCAAGCCCATGTCTAGGCCCAACATAAGAAACCCAACCTATGTTTAGGCCCAACATATGCACCGACTACAAGACATTGCATGTCAGCTGAGCTCTTTCCATTTTTTCATTGCCAAGTGTTTCTTCGCCATCACCAACTCATCTCTGTTCATATTTTCATCTCGTAGAAACACCATGCCGAAACTATCATGTGAATTTGTTATCTTTCAATGCACATCCAACGCAAAAAAGCTCCAAAATCTAATGCCAAAATTCGTTTCTTCACAGATTTGATCGCACACAGAGGCTATATAAAAAATAGACAGGTGTTCGGCGGTAGCTATGCAGTGAAGCAACTTGTTTTTTTCATCGCATAATGTCAAGCACTCCCTTAACAGCACAGAGAACTTCCGAAGCAGTAACTGGTTTCAATAAATTAGAAATTTGTACCGTAGAAAGCATGGAGTTATTAGGAATATGAGGAAAAGACATGGTGACATTATTAATTCCTAATGAATCTCTGTACCTCATTCTGAATTTCAACAGAATCATCAATCCAGGCTTCATCGACGATGAACTCTGGATTTCTGAACCAAGAACATCTCCTCTGGTATCAGAATATTGCAGTAATCTTCAATGAGTTCTCGTTCAAGACGCGCGACTAAGGAAATAAAAGTGCCTGAAAGATAAGTAACACTGAGTTCCTTCTATCGAGCAAGAGTTCTTCTTTTTCGAAAATATTCCCAGAAAATCTTTGTTGAAGATTTGAGCTGCATTGGCCATGTTAGAGAGAGCATCCACAAGAGAAGAATTGGATTCAGCCCTAGAATTTCTCACAACAGCCTCAAAATCCGCATGTAATGTCCAAGCAGCCTGAAAGAAGATGGCCGGGGACCCACAGGAGGTACAAAGCCACTTAAACGGAGAAGATCAGGATTGTGATCCGATTGGGTTGTAATTTAAAGAAATTGTCTGCATGTTGTAATTTTGTGGTACTCATCTTGAATATCTTTTATTATGCATATGTATTTACATCTTGAATTAGGTGGTGACTAATTAGATGTACTATTAATTGGTATGGTTATATATATATATATATAATAGTTGTTTTATTGAAGGAATAAAAAAAACAAAGAAAGTGGGAGTTTAAGCTTATGTTCAAGTTATGGAAATCCCGGATGATGGAACAAATATTAAGATTGTTGATTGAGAAAACATCATTTAAAAAAAAAAAACCAAAAAAACTTGATGAATTTTGTAAACATAATCTAATTTCTAAAGGTTACTACTTATAAAATCTTTCACTCAAATCTGATTAAGAAATCTAATCCTCAACCAATTCAATAAAAAATAATAATGATAAAATTTATAGACAAAACCCAAAAATAATACAATTTAGATTTTTTTTTAAATGACACAAAATAAAATAAATAAAAATTAAAAAATAGGATAAAATTTTAAAGATAAAATATATCATAAAGGATGAAATTGAAAAACATTTGTAAAGACCAAGCAAATCTGGAAAATATCCTAAACTTTGTTAAATTTTAAAAATTCACAAATTGCGAAACCCTGCATTCAAACATAAAATCATCAAAAGAATAAAAATTAAATTTGATAGTTAAAAAAAAAGTGAAATCATAAAATAAAATCATTTATGAACTAAAATAAAAATTTGTCAAGGCTAAAAAATTGACAATAAAAAAAAAAGATTAAATTTGATAGGAAAAAAAAAAGCACAGGAAGGTAAAATCATAAAACAAAATTAATTAAAAAAACGATTCAAACAAAAAAAATAACAATCAAAATAATAAGGACTAAATTCAATAAATTATTTAAGATAATAAAATTATAATAAAAATAGACTAAATTTAAAAAACCAACAAGTTAAAGGGCTGTTATTAATTTTTTAAGGTGTTAGTGTGAAAATCTAGATGGAAGCAAAATGAAAAAAGAAAAAAAAATAATTGCCTGCCTCAAACTACTGATAATCATGATACAAGTATTGTCTTATCTAGTTAGAATTTCAAGACATTTCAAATACCACCCTAAAAAATAGAGTTTTATGATTAAACAATCCCTCACATACTACCCGATCAATATTAAATCATCCACATGTTAGCACATACAAGACACACACTAGTAAGTTTTTTTAATTATATTTAATAAATATAATTTATAACAATATCCAATATAGAGACACTCTTGAATATTACAATAAAAAATATAAAATGTCAAAAAAATCCTTTAATAAAAGTTCAATTGATTTTATCTATAAAACAATTAAAGTAATTATACTATTTTAAAAATACAAAAAATAAATGTCCAGACTATTTAATTTCAAATTATTTTATTCTAGAATTAAATTATTACTTTTATTCTGCAAAATAAAATGAATTTACCCTTCTAACTCCATATAATTTTAAAAAATAATTGTGTAATAGTAAAAAAAATAATTTTACTCGGTGGTCGCTTGTTCAAATAACCCGTATAAATTTAGTGGTCGCCTTTTTACAGGGGTAAAGTTGTAATTACAGTATATTTTTTTTTGTGTTAATCCAATCAGTCACTTGTTCAAACTTCAAATAACCCGTATAACAGACCCGGGCAACCGTTCTTCAGTTGCCCTTTTCTTCTCCGATGTAGCAAAATCAAAGGTAAGGATATGTTAATAATTTTATCTTTTTTTTTCCCCTGTACTAAACACTCAGTTTGGTCCTGCAAAGCTTAAATTAATGAAATTTTGTTTAATTAATAATGTCTTGTTTGGCTTTTTTGGTGGGTAATTTTGTTGTTCCAATATAAGCATCCATTTTTGTTGAAAAATAGCTTAATTCTTAGTTATTTTAACACCCATTATCTTGTACAATAGTAAAATCCCATTTCTTTTATGCAATGAA
Source organism: Populus alba x Populus glandulosa (assembly GCA_033617975.1). Lineage (NCBI taxonomy): Eukaryota > Viridiplantae > Streptophyta > Magnoliopsida > Malpighiales > Salicaceae > Populus > Populus alba x Populus glandulosa. The sequence continues at coordinate 1,564,951 of CM066155.1, read as the reverse complement.
TTGATGAGTGTATTTGGTTATTGCTTGGCTAGTATTTCTTTTAGATGTTAAGAGGTAGCTGCCCCATCTGATCCATTCAGGTCCCATTGGCGTTTGTGGGCAATGGACAACCCAGATGGGGCAGTCTCGACAGAAACAGCTGCCCCTAGCGTCAGCTTTGTTTTCAATGAAAGTTTTGATCTTGGAGGTTGTAATGGTTGAAGTCTTGGGTTGCAGCATTGTAGTTGTGTCTGAGTTTGAGAGTATTCCAGTTACTTAATGTCAAACTGTTGAAAGATTAAATGAACAAGGCCACTTTTTTGTTGTATGAAATGGATTAGTAATTTTGCGTTGTATGATTGTTTGGTGCTGATTGGGAATTGTAACATTCATTTGAAAGGAACTTTGGTTATAGTTAAAATCTGGAACTTGGATGTTGTAGGGTAAGAAAATGGCTGGCCAAATGCTTCCGATTAATGATCGAATGAGAATTAATTGGACATCAATGATGGAGCGGTATTTCATCGATCTTATGTTAGATCAGTTGCATAGGGGAAATAGAATGGGTCATACCTTCAACAAGCAAGCTTGGACGGATATGCTGACCATGTTCAATTCAAGATTCGGGACTAAATATGACCGAGACACCTTGAAAAGTCATTATTCAAATTTGTGGAAGCAATACAATGATGTGAAGAATCTTCTTGAACAGAGTGGATTTTCTTGGGATGATAATCGAAAAATGGTTTTAGCTAGTGATGATGCATGGGTATCCATTATCAAGGTCTGGCAAGTCATTTTTCATGGGTTATTGTTTTTTCTTCCTCTGGCTTTGTGGGAAAGTAAACTGATGAAGTATGTGTGCAGGCGAACCCTGATGCACAGTACTACTGGAGGAAGTTTTTGGTGAACTTCAATGATTTGTGCTTGATATTTGCATATACAGCAGCAGATGGAAGATACAGCCGTTCAAGTCATGATATGGACTTGGATGATGATATTCAAGGCCTGAACTTTGGTATGTTTTTGTTTAAAATGTATGTGCATTGAGGTTGTGTTTCTATTGGCATCTGAACTTGAGTAATGTCTATGATTCTTTATGCAAGGCTTTTGTTTTACAAGCCCCACCTTTTTGGTCATTTATAGTTACATGATAATGTTGCTGCTGTTATTTATAGTACTTGAGGCAAATGGCCATTTATCATCTCCAACATATTAGCCTTCGTTTCACTTGAAGTCAGCCATAGGCTTCTACTTCTTAGCATAATTAGCATGCTCAAATGCCTGAAGCTAAGCTAAATACCTTCAAGTGCCATGGCTTTTATCAGCCTTGTTTACAGTTTTCTTAACATTTTTGTAATAAGAATGTAATAGTTTATATTTAATGACAAGATTCTAGTTCTTTTTTCAGAAATTGTGTATCATTGTCTAAATTAAATAAGAACTATTTTGGGTTTGATCACATTTATTTTAGCTAGTAGTATTTACATCTCACAGCAAGTTTTCATTTTTTATGAAGAAATGTCTCACGGACCAATTTCTTTCTCAAATGTAGATGCTGGAATGGGTGGCTTTCCCTCAGAAAGCACTAATTGTGTGAAGGCAAAGTGGACATCAGCCATGGACCGATTTTTTCTTGAGCTTATGTTGGTCCAAGTCAAAAAAGGAAGCAAAAGCAATAATACATTCAGCAAAGAAGCATGGAAAGACATGCTTACTTTGTTCAATGCAAAATTTTGTTCTCAATATGGAAAAAATGTTCTGAAGCGCCGCTATAAGAAACTTTTCAAGTACTATTGTGAGATGAGAAGTCTACTTGAGAGAAAGGTATTTCAGGGTATATATTGTTAAATCCTATTTGAGATTTTACTTCATACTGGTACATTTGTACTCACTATTGTAGATGTAGGCACACCCTGATATGCATTCATATAGAAAGAAGACCTTACTAAACTATCAAGATTTGAGCTTGGTTTATGGAAATGAACTCATCAGTGGACATCAAGGTTGCATTCACCAAGATGAAAACTTTGAAGATGTGACCTTACAAGTTAAAACTGGTAAGTTTAATGATTTTTTTTAAAAGCCAGGTTTAGTTATGAAGTTTGTGGAACTGATTTGCGAGATGTTTGATATTTTGCTTTCTAAAATTAATTTCGATGCTTTATTGAAGCCACTATATATTTTGCAAATGAATTATTTCACATACAAACCGGTTTTATCATTTATGCAGACAGAAATAAGGGTCACCATCACTCTGTTCGAAGTGACGTGGGACCATGTTGGAAATCATCAATGGATCGCTACTTTATTGACTTGTTGCAAAACCAGGCCCTTATAGGGAATAAAATCGGTCATGAATTGACAACTGAAGCATGGGTTGAATTAACCAGGTTGTTCAAAGCAAAATTCGGGTCACAATATGATGATAGCATCCTGAAAAATCAATTCAACCATTTGAGGGCGCGGTATAATGACATAAAATTTCTACTCGAGCAGAGTGGCTTTTCTTGGGATGAAACTCGAGACATGGTAACTGCTGAAGATTGTGTTTGGGATTCTTATACCAAGGTGAATTACCATCTTTTCATTTATCTGAAATGTCTTCAGCATCATTTTGTAACTTACAAGTAATATATGCAGGTGTATCCTCATGTTCGATCATACAGAAATAATTCTGTTGCAAGCTACTACAAGCTATGTGTTATATACGGGGAAGAAAGCTCCAGTGGAAGATACAGTGACATGGCTCAACAGGCGGATATTGACATCAAACCTCCAGTGTTGATGGTTGGTATGTTTTTTATTCAGCCATGAAAATTAGGATAAAAATAATATTGCATGGAAGTCAAAGCATATTATCTCAAACCATGAGATTGACAGGTAAAAATTGAGTGAAAGTGCCTCTTATATCAAGTCTGTCTGAATGAGGACAATGTTGTATGATGCAAGTTGTTACTTGTGCTGGTATGTCCAGTATAATTGCTGCATAACTGCTTTTATTATCTCTAAAATATTCCCCTTTCCCTAAAGCTTTCAACCTTTTCTTTTCCCCCTGTTCCAATAATGTTCATGTACTTTGAAAGGTCAATTTGAATGTTATTTCATGATGGGGGCATTTGCTTTCTTTACACGGAAGAAGTAAAAGAAGGAAAGGCTAATGTTGGAGAATATATCCTATTTATAAGGGAAAATAGATTAATCATCAATGCCCCTATAATATTAACTACTGTAGTTAGAACATTGTGTTATAGAATATTTACTTTTAATGGTATTGTCATTATCAATGAAGTAAGTAATGCATGCCATTAATTCTGTTTTAGAAGGTAATCTATCTAAAAAAAATTGTAAGCTTTGTACCCTAAAAAAATAAAATGTGTTAGATTTAGCTATATATATTCCTAAAATGGTGTAAGAGTGACATTGTTTGGTATGAGTTACTGTTTTTCTTGCATTTTACACCACAATTCTTTCTTCTGTGAGAATGATACTATCTGTTTCATTGCTTCAAAACTCACAGCTCCAAACCTTACCTTAATTTTGCTTCCTTCAGAATGGACATGAATCATTCTAGAGAATTGGAACTCTTTTTTTTTTTTTTTTTTATATCATCAGAATTGGAATTTATTTAAACTATATTCTATTAAGAGACCTAGAAAGTTGTAATAAAGTGGTATCAATATGAGATCATCAATCTCAATTGTTATGATTACAAGATTTTTTTTTTCTTTGCATGAGAAGAGGACCAATGCCTTGCAAATGGCGATTGTTCAAAGCCAGATTGGACACCTTCAATGGACCGCTATTTTATCGATCTTATGTTAGACCAAGTTCATAGAGGGAATAAGAGCAGTTACACTTTGGATGATCAAGCTTGGATTGATATGGCTGTTATGCTCAATGAAAGATTTGGATCACAACATGAAAAAGATATCCTGAGGCAGCGCCATGAAAGTTTGGGAAAGCTTTTTAATGGCATGAAGATTCTTCTTGGCCAGAAAGGGTTTTCTTGGAATGAAACACAGCAGTTAGTCAAAGCATATGATGATGTTTGGGAGGCTTATACGAAGGTGCTTTGTTTGTTTTTGATTTTATAACCGCCGTTTACAGTTCACAAATGGCTAACATATGGTACAATGTAGGAACATCCAAATGCCAGATCATACATATCCACTCCGAAGCCAGATTACAATGACTTGTATTTGATTTATGGAAATTCAATCTCAGATGAAGGCCATAACCAATCAGGTCAAGGTACTGGCTGTATTGGTGATTGTGAGTTTTATTTTTCCAAAGGTTTTTGGTACTGTCTTTTCTTTTTCCATTTTTGCTCACTGATAGACTTGTAAGAGGCTCTATTATAATTGTCGAATGTGTGTGAAACATCTTGCTATCATGCATAAACAATCCTACTAATTAATTATTTACATGGCTAAAATCTTTTATTGCTTTTGTTCTGAAAATTCTTAAAGGAGCCAGAAATTGCAATCGCGGCTGCTGGAATGCTGATTGGACACCACCAATGGACCAATTATTTATAGATCTAATGCTAGAGCATGTTCGTCAAGGAAGTATGGTTGATCAAAGATTTAATAAACAAGCCTGGAGTGATATGGTTTCAAAGTTTAGTGCTGCATTTGGATCTCAGCATGACCAATATGTCTTAGAAAGGCGTTTTATGAATTTAAGGAAGCTATTTGGTGATATGAAAAATTTACTTGATCAGAGTGGATTTGCTTGGGATGACCGAAGACACATGATAATTGCTGGTGACAGTCTTTGGAATGCTTATCTGAAGGTACTTTTTCTGAATTTAATAATGCCCACACGAATAATGTGGTGATAAATCAAAAATTTCACCTTGTAAGTGCAGGATTACCCTGATGCACATCCATACCGCAATAGGGCTCTTCCTAATTACGATGATTTGTTCTTGATATATGGAGACGAAAACAATCATGAGAGTAACCATCATCGCTCAGTGGTTGGCAATGGCCATGTCTTCGGATCAAATGTTGGTATGTACATATATCTCTCTCCTCCCCATTCCTTTTCTTTTCAATTTTTTATGATGAACAAGACATACAAGTACTGAGTGATGGTGGTTAAATTGAAATCTGAAGATAATGGGCTCAGGCCATGTGAAATCTGAAGTATTGTGTATTAATTGCAACTGTGAAGATAATGCTGTTGGTAATACAAAAGATACCCTAAATGAACTATTTATTTTTTCCTTTGGATTGACAGATGACGAAGATGGGCTATCCCCTATTGATTCTAATCATCCATGGATAAATTGGACAAAACCGATGGAAATATATTTTATAAAACTCATGTCAGAGCAGGTGCTTGAAGGGAACAAAAACCATGAGACATTCAATGAGCAAGCTTGGGCCTGGATAGTTGCAGCATTCAATGAAAAATTTGGACTTCTATGTGAGAGAGATGCTGTCGAAAGCTGGTATCTAAGCTTGATGAAAGAGTATAGCAACATTACAAATATTCTCAATCAGAACGGTTTTGCTTGGGATGAAACAGAGCAGATGGTGATAGCTGACGATGATGACTGGTCTGCTTATATCAAGGTATGTTCCCTTGTCAAACATAAAATTGTCGTCCTGGCTTCCAGCCTTAATTCCCCTAGCATGGTATGGCTGGCCTTTTATGTCATTTAACCATTAGAAATTAGAGAGTAGTGCTAGGTAATTGTACTTTTGCTTGCAAAATAACAATAATAGTAGTAGTTGTAAATAAATAAATAAAATCTACACAGGTACTTTTCTGGATGAAGAGATTGCAACTGTTATTTCAGTCCTGACAATTCCTTCCCCGAAATTTTATTAGCTTCTCATTTTATGAAATTTTCTGCAGGAACACCCAGGTGCAATGAAATACAAAGGCAGGGTCCTGGGTAGTTATAACGATCTTTGTGTAATAAATGGTAATAGCGTGGCAGCAGGGAGAGCAAGTTACTTGGGTGTAAACACGGTGATTGACAACAATGCCTTCGATATGGAGATTGATGGTGTTTTTGGAGAGGCACCATACCCTACTGGAAAACTTGAAATATCTGATCAAAGGCATAAACGGAAGTCTCTGTCTTCCTCCACAACGATGGCTTCGAGGAAAGTTCACAGACCTAAGCGTGGAGAGGCTAAAGAACCAGTTGGTCTGAAACCAATGGGAGTTATGGAGGAGCACAATGAAGAACAGATCTCAATCGAAGAAATTGTCAATGCACTTCAAGTTATACCAGACATGGACGATGAGAACTTCTTGGAAGCTTGTAAACTTCTAGAAAATGAGGAAAAAGCCAAGGTATTTGTGGCAATGGACGTAAAACAGAGAAGGAGATGGCTATTTAGAAAGCTTTACAGATAGCATTATCATATATCTGACTTAGCTACTGTGATTATCATTGTACAGTTCAAAGTTTGGTCTGTGTAAAATAGTAGGTCCAGTGCTAATGTAAAGCAGTTCTTTGAAGTGATCTGCTGTTCGTCTCCATACGGCAAGGGGTTACGAAATCTACTGATTTCTTCTATGTTTCAAGCCCCGCATTGGACCCCATATTTTTCAAGCAATTCCTTTTTTCTTTTCTTTTGCCAACTGAAACCTGAGCTCCCCTCACTTCCTTCCAGTGTTCTTGTTTAGAGATACAGTGTTTCTTTGCCTAAAATGTGGGGAGTTTATCATCAACATGAAGGATTTCAACTTGAGATATGCCAACAGCATTTTGGGTAGGTTTTGGAAGTATAATCGATTATCTATTGAGCAAACATAAATCCTAAGAAAAGTGGTTGCAAATTTACCCTGTTGGTCTGATGTTCTTGTGTCGGTGGTCAAAATAACAGGTGGAGCCAACTATCCCTAAAAAATTTGTCTGGTAAACACTGCTATCTTTTGATCTTCTTGCTCAGCATTCATGACAACTCTACATCTTTCGGTCATAGTTAATAAATCCAAGTCTAACTTAACGGGTTTATTTGATGATGATTCGTCAATTTAAAACTTAATTTAAGTAGTGAAGTTTTTTTTAACAAGTTGATATGGTTAACCCTAGTTTGTCTTGTGGATTAATTTATGGTCTAATTGATCTCATTAAATTCAAATAAGATTCAATAATATTAATTTAATTTATTTATGATAATATCATTTTATTTTTCTTTTTAAATTTTATTTAAGATGATATTATTTTAAAAATGATTCAATAAACTCGCAACTTAAATTTTAAGTAAGATTAAACCATTGTTATTTGAGCCATATGAGTTTTGGGCAAGATTGGTTTTTTTGACTTGCGTTGCGCTACATTGTGGCTTAATTTTGTTTTTAACTTTAAGAAAATATAAACAAGTTAGAAAGTCAAAAATTTGATATATATTAGCCAAAATATTTTTAAATCACTTAAATTGTGATATGTTGGAAAATATATTTTTTTAAAAAAATATTAAAATTATTGCACATCGAATCAACTTGGGCCAACCATTATTAACCTGTGAAACTCGTAATTTGAGACATGAGATTATAATAAAACCATAAAACTCATATTGAAACAAATTCAAAAGTTTAATTATAACTAAATATTGAAAGTTGAAAACTGAAAAAATTTCAAATTAAAAAAAAATAAAGAAAATGATTCGGATAAACCTGTATTGGCAGCCAGTGCCACACCACAAGTCAGGGCAAATTCTTCTAGGTGTAAGAAGAGAAAAACTAAGGCGACACTAGAATTTTTAGAAAAGCAAAAGTTAATACGGACTCAATCAAGAAATTAAATTTTAAATCAATTTGAAGTTAAAAGATAAAATGAAAAAAATAAATAAAAAAATTGTCAAATAAAAAAAATAACAATAAAAAAAAGTATCAAACATGGTAAGAAAAAAAAATGAAATAAAAAAAATAATATATCATTTTAAATAAATAAAAAAAGCAAGTAAAACAATATAGATAAAATATAAATTTTTTTTGTGTTTGAATATATAATGTTTTTCTACTCAGAATTTAAAAGAGATAAAATATAATTTTTTATTAAAAAAGAAAAATAAAATATGCTTTCAATGCCTTTTTTTTTATACTTCAATTACCGAAGGTCACTTTATAAAAGAAATTCATAAAGAAAGTTCCTTTATCCTTTCTTTTGTAAATACAAACACTTTTTTCTATCCTGTTTCATTAATTCTATTTTCCAGTCATGTAAACGCGTTAAGATTATTGTCATAATTAAGCATAAAAACAATAAAAATCATCATTCACATCCTAACAAGATCTGAAAACCAAAAGAAAATCCTCAATCAAATGAAAGATCATAAGTTTAATTCAGTCAAAGCAACAACCTCCCCCCCTCTCTCTCTCACTCACCACTAACTCAATGAAAAGAGGCAAACAAATCAGCTTCAAAGGCCTAAACTTCGTATGAAATGGCATGGCCTTCTCCTCTCTCCCTCCTCTCCTAAACACCATTGTAGCAATCTCCATAACCCTCATCTCCACTCTCATCTTCTCAAAATCCCAACTTTACCCCACCCCGTCTCCTCAAATCCCCCATAGATCCCTCCTCTCTCAAAATCAAGATCAAAACTTTACTCTCTCTTGCACCTCTTTGCCCTCTTCAAATGGCTTTATTGACTACCTTTCCCTTCACTTTTGCCTCTTCAAAGAGAAGTTTTTGCTTTCAATTCCTTGCCTTTCATTATTCGTACTTCTTCATTTTTATGTTCTTATTGAAACAGCACAATCCCATTTCTCTATAGTGACAACAAAGCTAACCCATCATTTAAATCTCTCTCCAAGTATGGGAGGTGTGACCCTTTTGGCTTTAGGTAATGGGGCACCTGATGTTTTTGCATCACTTGCTGCTGTTAGGTCAGGGCAATATAGAACTGGGTTTGGTGCTATATTGTCTGCTGGGACTTTTGTTTCTGCCCTTGTTGTTGGTTTTGTTGCTATTTATGCTGCACCATTTAATGTGGATCCTGCTTCTTTTATAAGGGATGTTGGGTTTTATTTGTTAGGTGCTTTGATTTTGTTTTATGTTTATTTGAGTGGGGAGATATTCTTTTGGCAGGCTGTCGGGTTTGTTGCGTTTTATTTGTTTTTCGTTGGGTTTGTGTTTTGGATGGATTTGGGAAGTGGTAGTATTGCTGCTGTTGGCGGTGCCGGTGGTGATGATAGAAGGGATGCAAGAGAAATGGATTGCGAAAGAGGTGGTGAAGTGGTTGTGGGGAGTTTGGCGGGTGCGAAGGATCATTCGGGATGTTTTGAGAGGGCTTGTGGAAAGGTAATGCCTTGTGATTTGGCTTGTGTTTTCCCTTTCTTCTTCTTCTTCTTATCTGGTGGATTATCCAGTTTTTAGATAAATGGAATGTTGTTTGTGTTGTTTTGAAGTTAATGCTATGAGAGATGAAGGAATTTAGTTTTGTTACATTTGGTTAAATGTCAAGTATCATGTGATTTGACAATGAAGAACTGAAGCATATTCACTTGGATACTGTTCTGAAATCTTAACATGGTTGAAGTTCTCATTTATTGGGCTAAAAATTAATTTTGTAACATGGGTGAACCTGTATTAGGAATGTGGACGAGGTTAAAAACGTTATCTTCTCTATTTCTCTTTTCAGTGTTTTGGTATTCAAACAGATAGATACAAATATAATTTTTGCAAATTCATAATAAATTCTTGGAGTTTCTGTTTCTGTCAACATTGGTGAAGAGAGCAGAAATTCGTATCTCATGAAGTTTACTCTGTTAGCCACTTGTGAAGGGAATTTGTAACGTTTCTTTCACTTCTGAGAAACCTCATTCTGTTCGGTTAGTGTTAGAATAGAATACCAATGTCCCTCTAGGCATGCTCAATCAAATTGAATAAGTCATTCTATGAAGTTTAAAACGTCCTGGGCTTGCAACCAAATGGTGCAAGTTTGAGTGCAAGTTTAATCACTTGATCCAAGAAATGTTTAACGATGTGAATCTTTAATTTTCCATGCATGGAACCATAATTCGGATATAGCCCATATACATTGTGATCATTTTTCATTCGACATATAAATAAGGGTCTTTTTCGAGTTTGAATTGAGGATTTTAAATGGCTGATGTTATTTTCAGATTGGTGTAAAAATTGTTGATATTTCAGGGGTTTCCTTCTTTGAGTTTTTTAATCTCATCTTAGTCTAGGGCTTCCTCTCTTGTGGTGTGGCCTAACTTTAGATAACATATTTATCATAAGATTATGCCTTGAGACTGATATAAAGTGACTAATACAGGGGGCAAACACTAACAAAACCATTTGTATAAATTATGACTGTATTGAATGCTGATTTTTAACTTTGGGATTTACCTTTTGACCCAGAAGAATATGTTATCTTTATGCTGCCCAAGTAAGAATACTTCGTGTTGCTTTTCTGGTATTTTGGGAGGCTCTTTGGCTTCATAAGCAATCCAGTTCATCTCTTATTGTCGTGAATTATCATGCATATGTTTTTTGCTTCACAATGCCTTTCCTAAAGTAATTAAGTCTTTTGACATAAGAAATACCCAGCCAAAAGATTGCAAATTCTCCTATTATTTCTTAATTGATATTTGCCTAATTATATTTATATTTAGATCATTTTATATATGATAAGTATTAGAAGCCTTCTTTTCTGATTTATGTTTCTGTCATTTGTACAGATCTCAAAAGTATGGGAGTTTCCTGTCTCTTTTCTTCTGAAGCTCACAATTCCTCAAAGTGCACCTTTGGAATGGAACAGGTCCTACATATCTGCCAACATTGCTCTTTGCCCAGTAGCTCTTTTGTATGCTTGCAACTCATTCATGCCATTAGATCATCCCATTGCATTCCTCTTTCCAAACACTCATTTCCCTCTCTGGTTCATAGTACTTTTGGCAAGCTCTTCACTCGCAGTTCTGCACTTTATACTTGAAAAGGAACCCCCAAAGAACGAGCAAATATCGGTGGTGCTTGTGGCATTTGTAATGAGTGTCTTTTGGATATCTGCTGTTGCTGGTGAACTTCTCAACTGCCTCGAAGCACTTGGGATACTTCTTGAAGTGCCCCCATCTCTCCTTGGGCTTACAGTACTTGCTTGGGGAAACTCTGTGGGTGATCTAGTTGCTGATGTTGCAGTTGCCAAAGCTGGCCAGCCAGCTATGGCCATGGCTGGATGCTTTGCTGGACCAATGTTTAACATGCTTGTTGGGCTTGGATCAGCTTTGGTGATATTAACAGCTGATGTTTATCCAAAAGCTTATAAACTCCATTTCCACGTTGGTATTGTGATTGCATTTGTGTTTTTGCTCTTTGGACTGATGGGATCTCTGTTAGTCATCACTTGGTCCAGATTTCGGGTGCCTAGGTTTTGGGGTTTCTGCCTTGTTGGGCTTTATGTCTTTTTTATGGCAGTTAGCTTAGTCATAGCTATGTTCTCAGGGTGATTGGTTTGATTCACAAAGTTGAAAATATGTTGCAAATTTGTCATCCATAAAGGGGAGGGGACATATACAAAGCCTTGATGCTGGATGATAAAGAGTGCCAAGATTATGGAATTTTTTATCTGTAATCTGAAAATTGCTATAGTTTGTATCTAGAGAGTTGAGTGTGTTCATTTCTTTCCCCTCAAAATTCCATAACTTCTGAATTTTATTATAAACACCATTTCCATGCATATACAAATATATTTGTAATAGGAAATGTCTGAGAAACTTGGTAATTTTTTGTCCTGAATTTGATCAATACTTAAGTTCTGTAAATTTGCATCATGATTCTCTTCTATATGCTGATCTTCGCCCCATGCTTATGTTTCCTTGTCTTAACTCCCTTTTTGAAACTTTGCTAGATACTAGTTGCTGAGTACTGATTTCTGATCCTTGTTTTTTTCTTTTGCCTAATGAATGTCTTCCTTATCAGCTAATATGTGATGGTGCTCGTAAGATATGTAAAATTCTATTCTAGCCAAAACATGTTTGCAGAGAGTTGAGTTGTCTTGGACAAGCCAGTAACAGAGTTTATGAATGTCTCACAAACATGAAATACGCACTCGAAAACCAGTGAAATCTGACAGCAGAAACGGTGGTGATGGTCTTCCTTGTGCTAAATGCTAGTTTGATTCTCCGGTTTCCAGTATTCTAAGCTTGATCAATGCATTAACATGGAGGCTTTGACTCTGCTAAGCCAATGGATTGCTTCCTTCTAACTGTGATATCCTAGACATGCCAACACATGCTTCCTCTGGAATATTTGTTGTACTGGGTTAACCTGACCATTCACGTCTTTGTTGGAAGAGGAGAAATCCAAAATGCTTCCAACCATCTTTTGAGTTTGAACAACTATTTGGATCTTTTACACATTTTGGCTTCATGCTTGCCTGATCAAATCGGTATGAAGTAAGGTTGAATAAGGAACAATTGCCATAGAGTTTCTGCATGAGCAAGGACATTGAAAACCAGAAGATTGTTAAGAGGCACTCCAGATTTAGCCATTACTGGATAGGGGCGGTGTTACGCCGCTGGTCACCCAGATTTTTTTTTAACATAAAAAAAAAAAAAACAGGGTTATCGACTTGGTTGAGTTTTAATAAACAGGCTAGTCTAAATAATATAAATAAAAAAATTAAACTAAAACAAAAAATTGAGAACAAAAAAAATACATTAAGCTTGTTAAAAGAAAATTGAGTAATATTATGAAGTTTAATTATCAAATAATTTAACGTTGAAAGCATAACTAAAAAAAATCAATTAAAAAAAGATTGGAATCAACTTGGGTTAGTTTGCTATCTCTACAATCTTAGGCACATGATTGAGATAACCTCTTAGAAAGGACAATAAAAATAATACATAAAATAAATTTTTAATAAATTAAATATTGAAGGAAGAAATTGAAAAAGAAAAACAATTTTATAAAAGATCAAAGTCAACCTGTGTTAATTTTTGAAACTTGTTATCTTACTCATGAGCCCAATGCCAACTCTATAGAAGAAAAACTATAAAAAATAACTCATCAAGATTCTCAACAATCAAAGTGTTGAGAGGTGAAATTAAAAATAAAAAACAATGCAATAAAAAAAAGGATAAAAGAAATAATGATGAAAAAAATTATGATTAAATTTGATATTAAAACAATTTGAAATCAAAAGGCGATGGATAAAATTGAATTCAATTAGAAAAAAAAAGAAAAAACAGAAATTAAAATAATAAGGATTAAATTTGATATAAAAATTAAACGAAATAAATGATGACAAAAGAAATTGAAAAGAAAAAGCAATTAAAAAAATATAAAATAAATAAAATAACAATAAAAAAATAAAAAGTAAATTAGATAAAAAAACAAATGAAATGACACATTTTATATTTTTACAATGAGAAAAAAGAGAAAGATAGAGAAGAAGGAAAAAAGCTCAACACATTCCAACCACCACTTTGCTGTGCACACGTGTGGTACCAACAAAAAGTGCATGGCAAGCCACATCTAACGCCATTCTAAAACAATGTTTTTGAACATGGAAAAATACTATAGGTGCCAATAATTTTTCTTTTAAAATAATATTTAGGTTTATCAAATAATCAAATTATTACTCACTAACTTGTTAACAACTAAAAAAAGTAGCCTTGGTTTCAAGTTTAAGAAAATATGCTTTTAATGGTAATAAAATAATTTTATTATGCATCTAGAAATAAAAATAAAACACTCTCTAGATTTTTTATTATTAGTTTTTATTTTAAGAGTATTTTATGTTTTATATTGTGCTATGAAAATGCAAAAAAATAAAATAAAATTGGTTTTTAGAAAATAAAAGTATTGTCCTCGATAGCTAGACTAATAGTTTCTTAAGGAGGGTAAAAATATAATTATACTATTATCATTCATAATACAATGTATTTAGATGTATAATGAATTCACTATTCCTAGTCATTTTTTTTCTTTAATGTTACAAAGAAATACACATATTTATTGAAAAAGGGTCTCAAATAAAAGAATCCTCATTGGATTTTTATTATTAAATTCTCTGTATACAAGTGCTTCTCTCTTTACAACTTTTAAAACAGGTTAGATATGATAATTTTTACACTCGGCTCAATAACCGGTCTGATGCAAAGTTCAAATTCTGAGTTTTGATCAAATTATTAGGTTTTAATCAAATCATCAAATTATTTAAAATAATTAAAAAAAAAATCAAAACAACATCTTCTTTTCCTCGTGAACTTAGTTATGTGTTCATAAACAAGCTTTCATTTAAGGTAAATATGCCTCCTCTTCCTCTTGAACTTAGCTATGTGTTCATAAACAAAAAATTATTATTTACCAAAAAAAAACATAAATTAATTAAACTTTTTACATTTCAGCAGAACCCCAACGAACTATTCAGGTCTCTCACGTTCGTCGTACCCCTGGCGCCACCACCACCCGTGGCAACATGCAAACCGCAAACAAAACAGCAGCCAGGTTAAAGGGAAAAGTCAAAGCAGAAAGCAAGCACTGTCGGGGAAATAAATTTATTAACAGTAATACAGGGAGGTCTTAATTAAACTAGACAAAACTTAAAACCAGGTACAGATTGATCGATCTTAAAGAAGGTAAGGTAGTTTCCCTAAAAGGGCAAGTTCCTCGAAAAAAGGCATAAGAGAGAGAAGCCATCTGCCGGAATGTTAACTCGGCTATAAAACCGGGTTTTAAATTACACGGGTTAACCCAGGTCAATAAATTCGTGGTTTACATGCTTGGAAATCAAACAAGTGCAACAGAAAAATTACTTGTTATGAAGAACAAATGGATCTTTTCTTTGATCGCTAGCTAGAAGGGATTGGAAAGAAGAAAGGAGGAACAGGAGAAGAGGAGGAAAGGGTCGGGCTTTGTGTTCGTAAAACAAAACGAGATCGTTTTGTTAATTAAAAAACATACATGACAAGTCTCACTCGGGTTGCTACGGGTCACCCGGGTTCCGGGTTGACCATCCGGGCCGGGTTTATTACTATGGCCATAAGAGGTTAAACTTCTGACAATATATAAATCAAAGAGTCAGAAAGGAACGCAAGACAAAGCAAAAGCAGCTGCTGTTTCCAATCTGAGGTTTGTTCTTAAGAAACATCACTCATTTTAAATACAAAAACGTCATCACTAATGACTAAAACTCTGGTGATTCATCATCAAACCCTTAACTAAAAAGAGAAAAAAATCAGTTTACGGACACAGATTTTACATCAAGTAGATCCCATATTTCTTTTCTTGCTAAAAGTTCTGCTTTTCTTCAGGTTATTGATCTTGCAAGCAAGAGAACAAGCTCTGCAGAAAGAAAAGGTAGCACCACAATCTTTCTTCTTTCATAGACACACACATGCATGTCACTCGCTATGTGTTGTTGTTTTGCTTTATCGATCTTGTGTTTTACCATCCCAAAAGATTTCTGGGTTTTCCTTTTCATGTGTTCTTACAAAGGCTTTGTTTTGTGTGGTTAGAAATCAACGCAAGTATGAATTCTTGGATTTTGGAGTTTGTGTGTGTATCAGTATGATATTTTTTTTCCTTTTTATTACTTGAGTTGCTTTTTTAGCTCAAATTAGTATGTGATGTGATGCTGCTTGTGGTTCTAGAAATGAATTGCAATTCTTTTGTTTGATTTTCTTTATGAAGAATACTTGGAATTTGCTTTACCTTTTGGCCTTTACCCAAAATTACCAGAAGAAGATCAAGATCATCACTAGTTTGCTTTGGGCTCATGGTTGATTGCCTAAAGGCATGTTGTAATACTGGAAGAGCTGTGTCAAATAATCAAACTATATTTCATTAAAAAAAATAAAATAACAAAAAGCAAGTCGGTTGAATCTCTGTCAATATTATGGTGATTATGGATTTACTATTGGTAATGGTTTTGGGTTTTTTCTTTTCTTTCTAGATATTATACTAACCCTCAGCGATTTTAGCATCTATATATTTCGTCTGGATCCTGCTGTGTGCGTGTATCTTGGCGATTTACTTCTAGGATAGGAAGCAGATCAAAGATGTACTGGGAAAGTTCTGGGAAATTAATTATATTCTGTTTCTGTTTGGGAGCTGAACAATGTCATCTAGTAATGAATTTCTTTCTATAATTGCACTATGTTGTTGTCGGGATATGGGTAGGCCTTCTACCTTCCCAAATGCATCTGTCTCCAATTAGTTTCATCATCAAAGTGGGCATCATAAATTTTTGAGACTTCACCTTTTGAATTTAACTGCGGAACCATCACAACTATACGATTCTCTGCTTTTCCTAGCATTAAGAGGATGCATTCCTATCAAAACTTGGCTAGCGTAAGCCATTTGTTACCATGCTTGAATGTAAATTAAGTGTGATTGATGTCATTGATTGATACTGGGATATACCCTCATTAATTGAAGTGATCATATCCATAAAAGCTCATCCATGATAAAATGCAAGGATGATGCTGTTATTTTGCATCTTGGATATTACTGGGGAGAATTGTTTACTTGTTTATGTTTTTGAAATCAGACAAACTTGGTTTGCGGCATTTTTTTAATAATTCAAACACCTGATTGGATAGTGTAAATTGGATTTGCATCGCCTTTTAGTTGCATCTGTTCTGCACCTCAGAGAATTGCTATTCATAGCAAAGCCAATTTCTTTCATGAAATTTCCTTTCAGCATGCAATCATATGATATGTATATCTATATAGTGCAAATTAAATGCTGGATTTAGTTTTTCATGTTTCCTCTTGTATCCTGCTAAACAGAGTCATTAAGTTGCTTATTATTGTGTTTAGTTGGATCAAAATGGATCAGCAAGGGTATGGAACAAATCCATATCAGCCAAACCAAATGCCTGCTGCCTCAAATCCTGGATCAGTTACTGGTCAGCCTGCAGGAGCTCAGCTTGAACAGCATCAGCTTGCCTATCAGCAGATCCACCAGCAACAGCAACAGCAACTCCAGCAACAACGCCAGTCTTTTTGGACAAATCAGTATAAAGAAATAGACAAAGTTACTGATTTCAAAAATCACAGTCTTCCCTTGGCAAGGATCAAGAAGATCATGAAGGCTGATGAGGATGTCAAGATGATATCAGCTGAGGCACCAGTTATATTCGCCAGGGCTTGTGAAATGTTTATTTTAGAGTTGACCTTGCAGTCTTGGAATCACACGGAGGAGAACAAGAGGAGGACACTACAGAAGAATGATATTGCTGCAGCTATCACTAGGACTGATATCTTTGATTTCCTGGTTGACATTGTACCTAGGGAGGATATGAAAGATGAAGTGCTTGCATCAATCCCAAGAGGAACAATGCCTCTTGGAGGGCCTGTTGACGCACTCCCTTACTGCTATATGCCACATCCACATGCACCTCAGGTCGGGACTCCTGGGATGATAATGGGCAAGCCTGTGACAGACCCAGCTATGTATGCCCAGCAATCTCACCCCTATATGGCACAGCATATGTGGCCACAGGGACCAGAGCAGCAGCAGTCACCCTCAGATCAGTAGTAACTGGAGCATGGAAGTTCAGAAGTGTAAGCTCACTTTAACTTATCTACCGCTGGTTTGAGTTTGATGACTGAGACCAGGGTGATCAGATGGGTATGTTGTACAGGAATGCTTTCAAGTAACTGATAGTGCCAATATTTCTTGCCTTTCTACCAGATTTTAGTACGCATATCATACTCCTTTTCTAGTAAAAACCATATATGGAGATGACAGTCGATGTTGAAAATTTCAGTAATGGTGTCATGTAATGACCAGACTATGTTGTTGTTTTTTCCCCTATCCTATATGTACGTGATAATTGATGAGCCATGAACATCATCCTTCTGTTATGGTATGTGAACTATGGTTGCTCAGTGTGGATTTCTCTCTCTTTTCGTTTAGAACACCCCCCCACACCCCAAATTCTTTCAATGTCTGCGTGTTCATATTTACTCGGTTTCCTAGCTCCATAAATGTTTTCATTGAGTGTAACATTTTTTGAACGTCTAGCACAAAGGGATATCCCTCATGAAATGGTGCTGTCAAGAATGGAGCTGAAAAGAAGCATGACTTTTTGTAAATAACATGCAGAAAAGATTATAGCTGATCTTGATTGAGCTTCTTTTTTTCTTTTCTTTTCTTTTCTCTCTTGGACGTTATCCTCTCATTTTTATGTTTGAATCCTTTGTTCAGCATTGAACAGACTAATTTTTTTTGGTTCGGTTCTCTCTTTATAAGTTCTTTCGCGTACCTTCTTCGCAGAATGATTAAAATGTGATAAGTACAGCAATATTGGGGTAATAAATATGCCCCCTGAAATCTCCAAGCTCTACTGCTACCAGGGTGGATTGTTTCACTACAAAATAACCAGTATTATGTTCCCCTTTAAGAGCTGATCTTATGTTGGTGAACAACATATCCCCATTCTCGAAAGCATGTACTCAGCTGATACACATCTGCTAAGTGCTGCTTCCAAAGATTTGTGCTACTGAAGTTTTTGATTCAAGGACCAAAACATGCAAGATACATGTTAAACTTAAGTTGTTTGACCTCACGAAATCGGATAAAGAAGAAAAAAAACTTGTTGAAAAAGAGAAACATCTCAAAAATTTTCATGTAATGTGTGATAATATTCCATGTATTGGTGGAGAGGTCCTTCCGGAACTTGATGAACCTTGCATTTCTAACTAATGTTCAGGGATTATGTTATCTACTTTACATGCTCTTCATGACAATCACCTCTAGAATCCCATCAAAGCCAAATTTGCCTGAAAACTGACTAGGATCAACTGGACCGGGCAGTTGAAATGAAATAGAAAACTGCCCCGGCGAGCAGAGGTTTCTGGATAGCATCTCAAACTTTTGAGAGAACCTGTACACCGTTTCCTCACCTGTTGTTGTGATGCCCTTTATCAGCACCTTACCATCATTTTCGATTTTGCAGCTGAATTCATCTGCAGAAAGAAGGATAGTTTAAATAAGACACTGAGCAAAGGGTTAAGGAAAGGAAAAGGTATCACGATTTGTTAATATAATGGAAACATGAGGTGATGCAACCTAAAATTAATAGGGTTCAATGCTGCCACCCCTACCTGTTTGGCATTTTCAAGCAAACAAACAAGCAACCATCACAGAAATTTTAACAAGAGTGGCCAGCGTAAATTAAAGATGTTCCCTTCAATTATTATGAATCTTGGTGGCAATAAGTGTAAGTTACACAGTTAATGTTGTCTTACCAAGTGAAAGCTGAGATGTTTTCTATGGAATTGGAAATATGATCAGATCGGTTGAATGTCATCACTGCATGGTACGCACATGGCAAGCTACAACATCATTTGATTTTTCCATTTCACAGACAATTTAGAGCATAACAAGCTGATAAGATATAAAAGGAAAATTAAGAGATTCATGAGAACTTTATGCTTACAATATATCTACTAAAGGTTAACTACAGCATCATGGAAAGAAAAAGGAAATTCAGTAAGAAGCAAGCATTTAATCATACTAATGATACTTACTGTCGTCTTGTCTCACTCCAGGAAGAGACACCCGGAAAAGGTATGCATCTTCACACTCGCCAATATCAACAAGCCCGACAGTCTGTTGCACCTGGCCCATTGCAGCAGTACCAGTCAATGCAAGTCCACCTTTACACGCAGCCACCAGACTGCTCCACTCTTCCTTTTTTGCCCCTGATGGAAGAAAAACCATCCGTGGACTTTCTTCAGCAGATTTTCCAGAATCTCTGGCTGGTAGAGATGTTGTACAGCTGTGAGAAGGAGGCAAACCTCTATATGGCACACAGCTAAGAGGTTGCACATCATAGACATGCAGATCCCTGGCTTGCAGGTTGCCATCTGCATGTGTACTTGTAGGAGGCCATTCTACACCAGGTCCAGCCTCATGCACTATCACATCATATAGAGCACTGCCATCCAAATATGAGTGAAACCTTGCTGCATCTCTATCCAGCAGAAGATTCTCAAGCCCAGTTAATCTTATAAACCTCTCAATGTCCTTTGAGCCAATATGGGAGGTATTTGGGTTGTTGATGAATATCACATTTGACACAATTTGGTATCTATTATCCATTAGTGAATGAGGATGTAGGTGGGTTGGAAACATATCGGGAAAATGAGGGTAATTGGCAGTTCCAGAAGCAAGTAGGTTGCCTAGAAAGAATTGGTGCAACGAGGATAATTTCAGAGCAAGATGCTTCTCTGCCTTTCGAAGTGCATAGTGGTATATATGCTCCATTTCTTCAGTTTTGATGTAGTCTCCTGTTAGCTGTTCTAATAAGTAAGTTGATAGCCCCTCAGCTGCTCTTTGAAACAGTGATTTTTTAGGTCCTTCTTTCACATCAGGCCCAAAAAAGTTTCCGATGATGAAATAAAGGAGGAAAAGTTGGTCGTTGTTGGCTATGACACTTGAATCAACAAAGGATTCTGATCTCGCAGTCGAAAGAGAATTTGCAGCCTGAGATGAAGTATCCATATGTTTGCAATATAATAAATCGGAATCTGCATTAAAAATTCAAAGCACTTAGGAAAAGAACAAATAATGATTCTCATAAATTTGACAAAAACTCAATTAATGTACTCATAAAAAAATTATGCTGACAGGCCAGTGCCTAAAAAATACTTATTTGGGGGGTTAATGTTAATTTGAAACTACATTAATCATATTATTTTCATATGATTCAAGTGGAACACATGCTCCTGGCAGCATTTTACATATCATTCCATATTTGTTGAAGTTTTTGCCATGAACAAATATCCGAATTACTAAAACAACTTATGAGCTCAAGTTATATCATAAGATGGACGGCAGATTGGTAGGCTATGATACAACCATGTGTTGAAAATATGACTTAGTTCAGTGCAAATACATCGAGTACACTGTATAGTATCAAAGATAGCCAAACTCCTCTAATCAATGACATGAACTACCATATATTCACAAACTTCTACAATTGACGAGAAACCATAAACGTATGCATGCAAACATCTACTCATTCATTTGCAAAATATTGGTGCATCAACAGAGATTTAGCAACATAACTGCCTATGTTTTACTCCTTATATAACATGATTAAAAGGGAGTCTAACTATCCTTTGGAATTCCGCACTTTTAGTTACAGGATAAAATTCCATTAGGCAAGGTATGGCTTCAGCTATAAAACTTTTAAATTGAAAGGTTCCTTGAATCTATGGCTTAACTGACATAAATATATCAGAAGAACTCCTAAAGCAAATAAATTTAGGGGAATGGCTGAGGAAACTTTATCTTTTGAATCTAAAAATAACCACCTCAAGGTCACCAGCCATTTCAGCAGCCAGAATTTTTCGTCATGACTAGCCTGGTCTCAGATAACAAAGGGATGGAGAAAGGTTGCTAGGCAGAGCAAAGTGCTACGAATGGTGAAAAGTCAACTTGCTAACTTGATAGAGCTGAATTCTTCAATGGGTTTTTTCTGTCGACAGATGCCCTGTCCTTCACTTGTTGTCAGGAAACGATAACAAATAGCACAAGTATTCACTCTCTCTCCTTAGTCTATATCCTAAGGGGAAAACTTAATCTGCTAGCCCGAAAATATATAGCTAAACAAATAATAGCATATATGTTTTCTGATTATGAGAAGGAGCAATCAAAGCAGTTAACAACAATGCATGCTTAGAAAAGATAAATCAAATAAATGTAGCAGAGTTTGATGATTTGAATTGTGGCTGGAGTTTTGTTCATGGAATACATGCCATTGTGAACTTTCATAATGGGTTACTAGCATTGCAGGATAAACTTCTTACTTAACGTGCCTCTCCTAGCCCATTCTGTTACAAGATGTAACAAAAAAGATCCATCACTAGGGTCCACTACTTAATGTAACAACTGATGTTTAAGAAAATGAGTAGGAAGACTGGAGATGAAAATGATAAAAAGGTTAGTTATAAGTAGAAGTACAAGCAAATCAATTGACCCCTCAACTACAAACAAGTCAATTGGCCCCTCAACTACCAGCCTGAGCTTTTAGGTTTAGTGCTTTTCTAATGATCTCTTAGAGAAACTATGACTGGGTGATCAGATGTTTCAGGCCTGAAACCCCCGATGTTACAATAAATTTCAACACAAAGTTGCAGCACATCTATGTTAGGTTCACACATTCAAACCAAATCACTTCTGCATAGAAGTGTGTTTAAGGATATAAAAACATGTCCTTAGAGCCTCAACTATAAGCCTGAGTTTTGAGGTCTGATTCTTCTCTCATAACAACTTCTGGACTCATGTTCTTTTCTACTGGAATTTGAAATCAAACTCTCATGATGTATAGAGCACGTGTCTAACCACAATGCCTGTGGAATGCAAGATGTCATCATCATACTAGATAGATCAACAACTCTAAAATAACCACATTAATTTGGACCATGACCATGGAGAACCCTAGCATTCTTAGGTCCCATGCTGAACCACAACCTGGATCATGCTAGCCAATTGCAGTTCATTAAGACTCTGGACCCGTAAGAAATGGCAATCCCAGTATACTTTCACTTATTTCAAAATGTTTCTAATAATTAGACAAAGAATCATTTACAAGTTGGAAGACATCAAGATGGAAATGCAACATCTAACCAAAAGAAAGAAAGTTTGTAGCTAGTTTTTGCTTATAAATTTTAGCACACATTAGCTAGTACATACAAGGAAGGGTAAATACTCACACCAGTCACATTTCTTGACTGGCCACAAACCAAACTTTATCATGTTCCATTCACACGATCATGAGCGAGAGAAATCTTACATTTCACATAATTCACCTCAATAAATTAGAATTAGAAAAAAGAAAGTGACATGCATGTACAAAATCTTTCCAGTGAATGGGGAAAGTGTTGTCATTAACAATTCCTTGGAACACAAAATTTCAGTAAAGCAAGAAAATCTTTTTAAGCTATATATCTTTGCTATTTGTAATGGCTCAAACTAGATGTGTATCTTCAGTTAATCACTGAAGTAGGAATACAACAAACATCATTCCATGCTGAAACATACATGTCCAAGGCTTTGACAGAGTATCTGCATTGCTTTAAACCATGGGAAGAGTATCAAAATGGAATCTGATCTGTCCTTGGGCATCTGAACACTGACATGATAGATTCGATTGAGAAAAAATCTCGCACAATCACATAAAAATAATTGAAAAAAAAAACTCTATATGCAGAAGTTTTTACACGGTCCAACACACAAAGGTCCTGAGGAAGAAATATAGAAACAAATATAGGAGGGATGCTAAATCCACCTAAAAAATGGCTGAAAATTGGCACCTTTTGTTTTTATTGATCTCACAAGTTCTGTGAATTAAGAACTACTCTTAAAAATGTACCAGAACCTCTTCCAATTGTAAAGTTGGTTACTGAGAATTGAATAAATACAAACACAGAATATGAATGAAGCAAATCAATTTGCCAATTCCCCGGACCGGAATTGTTCCTTTCACCTTCCACACAATGGACTGATTTAATCAGTCATTAACAGTAGCCAAGAATGAGCACAATTGAGATGGTTCATAAAACTAAGAAGGCAAGGGCCCTCTATTTTCCTTGGTAGCTCGAGGAACAAAAAACTAAGGGTAACAAACAGTAATATACAGCAAGGAGCAGACAAGTAGATAATAGCAATAAAACAAAGCGTGATGTAACCACAACTGAACAATGACCAGCATTGGACGGGCTAAGACCAACATTAAATCAAGCGTTGATGTAAAAAGGAAAACATAAAGAGGCTGATTAAAATAATATTTGGGCAACTCAGGAGTCAGGATCTTTCCTGTGAATTGGTGCCTGACTTGATGATCTACTGAAAACTTCTAGCCACCAAGTCCAGCTGGGATCTAAGGGATACAAAAGCTTTCTCCTCGTTAGTGAACGACAAAGTGAAAAACTGGCCACAACGATAAGATAAAAATCAAAAGATTATTCAACTTAACATGAAATTCATTCAAATTATGAACTATTATGCGGATTAGAGAAAGACTACTCAAATTTGGCAACCAATCAAGTATACCAGCTTCGAAACACGGAAGAAATAAATAAAGGCGTCCAATTTGAAGGAAGTTTTAGCCACACCTCATAAAAAATTCCAATTTTTAAAAAACTAGATTTCCTTTTTGTGTATAGTTCTACCAAAACAAGGTTACTTATCCAAAAAAAACTCAGCAAATTTAAGGCAAAAGAAGTTACAGTCTTCATATCATTGACTCTCGTGACTGCAAAACTGGATTTAGGTGAGGAAAAAATGAAAGAAAATCAGCAATTTAAAGAACAAGATTTTGCTAGGAACACAAAACCAAAAAAAAAAAAAAAATTTCAATAATTAATATAACAAAGGTTCATTTACTTTATCATATATAAACTGATATCAAATCATGAAGAGAGAGAGAGAGAGAGAATCAACATCTATGAAATTATACATGCAACCAAAGATTCATGCAATACAACACTTGTCACCTTAACCATAAAAAGAAGTAAAAAATAAATCGGGTTACTCATCAAAATCCTTGCTTTTGATACAAGCAAAAAAAATACAAACCCCAAGTTCAGATTCCAAAGAAAAATTAACACATCGAATTACAACTAACATCAAATTAAAAACAAAGAACGAAATAATACGTGATCAAAACACATGCATACATAATGTATGTAGAGAAAGAGCAGTAAGAGGAACTAACCAGTAAGAAAGAGAGGTTGAGAGAGTAAAGGCAATGAAACGAAATAATGGGTTGTTGTTTGTTTTGGGTTTTGCATAGTAAAACTTGAGAAAGTTTGTCCTTTAGTAGTTTTGGCAGCTAGTAAGAGAAGCCATGCCATTTCTCCATACAAGGTACCTGCAGCACAACACAACACTGTTTTGGCCTGGAGCGTTAACCAAAACAAGACTTGAAAATCTAGAAAATACATAAACAAATTTCTATATTAAAAAGAAAAATAATTGCATTAATAGGATGAAGAGGTTTTAATTAAATATCTGCCTTTCATCCTTATTTTTAGAGTCTCTTGGATATTTATTTTAATGACCTTTTAGTTTATTAAATAAAGTACTTCGCTAAAAAAATTTATTTACATTTATTTGTATTTATCTTAATTATTTTAATGATGATATAAGATTAAATATTCTTAATTATTTGTATTTATTTGCCGGCTTCTTGATTTATCTTTTATTTGTGTCAACATCTATTTAAAATTTATTTGAGCATATAATTTTTTATTTATTTTACTAAAAACATGCATCAACCTTTTAGTTTACAATAACTTTTTTTATATCATACTAGAAAACATTTAGACAATGCTCATATTTTATTTTATTTTTGTTAAAAAATAACTTTCTAATCCAACTCTTTGCCAAACAATAATTTACTTCCCTTGATCTAAATTTTGAGTTTCATATGGATACTATATATTAAATGGTTGATTCTTGACGTGGCTAATCGATCTGATCATCTTTCGTTTTGCTGGCAATGGCAGAAGATTTCATTTGTCAATTGAACGACCACAACGTGAAAAGGTGGCAACAATGGTGAAAATGTGAAAAACAAAACCCCAAAACTTTCCATTTAATGGCTGTGATGAATTCAGGATTGTGTGGTTTCCCTACTTTCCATTTTAAGAGCATCTAAAATCCCATCATCGCTAAAATTGCTCGTAAGCTGGCGAGGATCAACTGGACCAGGCAGTTGAAATGAGATGGAAAACTGGCCTGGTGGGCAAAGATTTCTGGATAGCATTTCAAACTTTTGCGAGAACTTGTACACAGTTCTCTCGCCTGTTATCGTCACTCCCTTTATCAGTACTTCGCCGTCAGCTTCGATTTTGTAGCTGAATTCATCTGCAGTCAGAGAACAATAGTTTAAGAACAAGGTAGAATGGAATTCAGTGAGAACAAGTGCTCAATTTTCTATAAAAGATATACTTGCTTGGATCTTTTCTCACTCCCGGAAGAGACACCGGGAAATAGTAGGCATCGTCACCTTCTGATAAAGAATTCTTTATGAACAAACAAGTAAAACTCTGTAAATCCCCTGTGTATTCTTGTTTATGAGCTTAGAATGAGCTTGGCTATATATAGCCTTGTAATCCTAACAGAAAAACAGAATGGACATTGAATATTGCCACGTGCATGTTTCTGTTAGCATGACAGTTGCTAACAGAAACTGTTACAACAGAAACAGTTGGGAACATTCCAACAAAAACAGTTACTGGGAAAGCTTTAGAAACATTCAACCTGTCAATCCTTCCCTTAAACTAACTGTGATGCACAGTTAGCTTAACTCAGAAGCTCTGCACATTCCCATCAGTCTTCTGAACTTCTAAAAGGAATCCAATTTCAATGGTTTCGTCATCACATCTGCAATTTGGTCTTCTGATCCACAATGCAGTAATTCAATAACACCATCGTTGGCAAGTTCTCTTAAGAAATGAAAGCGAACATCAATATGCTTGCTTCTCCCATGCATGACTGGGTTCTTTGACAGTTTAATAGTGGAGCTATTATCACACATGACTATGGTGCTCCTTCCCTGAAGATGTCCTAGTTGATCCAGTACTCTCCTCATCCATACCACTTGACTTGCACATCCTGCGGCTGCCACAAATTCTGCCTCTGTGGTTGACAATGTAACAATTGGTTGTTTCTTTGAGAGCCAAGACACCGCCCCTGAGCTCAGTAAGAAGACGTAACCTGCGGTGCTCTTTCGATCATTCAAGTCACCAGTATAGTCACTATCGGTGTAGGCAATCAAGTCATTCGTGCTCATCTTCTTGTACATAATTCCATAATCAAACGTACCCTTTAGATACCTTAATATCCTCTTGGCAGCTTGTAGATGTAATTCTGTAGGTCTAGCCATATATCTACTAATCAAGCTTACACTGTAAACCAAGTCTGGACGAGTTGAGGTGAGGTACATAAGGCTTCCTATGATTTGTTTGTAAAATGATTCATCAATAGCAGCTCCATTTATATCCTTGCTCAGCTTTGATCCAGGAACCATCGGGCTCTTAACTTCACAGCTTTCTATCATTCCAAAACGTTTCAAAATTTCCAATGCATACTTCCTCTGGCAGATGAAGATACCATCATCTTGTTGCAATACTTCTATGACAAGAAAGAACTTCATTTTCCCCAAATCAGTCATTTCAAACACTTTCATCATTGAACACTTGAAGCTCATCATCATTTCTTCATCATCACCAATGTATATTAGATCATCAATATAGACACTAGCAACAAGTATTTTACCTTCTCTGCTCCGTTTGGTGAAGAGTGTCTGCTCATTTGGACATTTACAAAAACCTTCACTGACAAAGTAGTTCTCCATGCGGCTGAACCAAGCTCGTGGAGCTTGTTTTAGGCCATAGAGTGCCTTATGTAGTTTGTAAACTTTGTCTTCACTTCCCTTGATCTCATAGCCCTTTGGTTGTTCAACATATACATCTTCATTGAGTTCACCATGAAGGAAGGCTGACTTCACATCCATCTGGAAAATATTCCAGCTTTGTTGGGCTGCTAGAGCTACTATCATTCTCACAGTTTCAATCCTTGCCACCGGAGCATACACTTCTGTGTAATCAATTCCATGTTTTTGGGTATACCCTTTGGCCACCAGACGTGCTTTGCGCTTCTCAAGCTCTCCATGCTCGTTATACTTGGATTTATAAATCCATTTCACTCCAATTCTCTTGACTTCAAGAGGTAGTGTGACCAATATCCACGTCTTATTCTTCTCTATGGACTTGATTTCATTGTCCATAGCTAATCTCTAGTTTGCATCTGTGACTGCTTCTTCATAATGCAGTGGATCACTTGACATTAACAAAGCCAAGTCTTCTCCTTCAGAGGAACCGATGCATTCACCAGTAACATAATCCTTCATCCATGCAGGAGCCTGTCTCATTCTCATACCTCCTTCATTATCCTTACTATTTTGATTGGCAGTGCATACATCAGTGTATTCTTCTCTATCATTATCCTCACTACTATCCTGATCCTCACTACAGTTATTGTCATTTATTCCAGTTGTGCCTTCTCCATCATTATCTCCCCATTCAAAGTCCACAAGGATCTGTTTTTCAGATAACTCATCCCAGTCCCATTGTTTCTCCTCCTCAAATATCACATCTCTACTTACTATTACCTTCTTTGTAATTGGGTTGAACAACCTGTAGCCCTTGGATTCCTCACTAACACCCAGAAATATGCATTTAAGGCTTCTGTTATCAAGTTTCGTTCTCTGTACCTCCGACACATGAACATGTGCTATGCACTCGAAGACACGAAAGTGTTCAACAGAAGGCTTGATTCCATTCCATGCTTCTGCTGGTGTGATATTCTTTACCATCAAGGTTGGACATCTATTCATCACATAGTTGCTCCAGTTTACTGCTTCTGCCCACAGCACTCTTGGAACCCTTTTCTCATATAGCATTGCACGAACCATGTTCATTATTGTTCTATTCTTGCGTTCAGCTACACCGTTTTGTTGGGGAGTGTAGGCAGTCGTTAGTTGTCACTTGATTCCATTTTGTTCACAGAAGCTGTTGAATTCAAGTGAGGTGAATTCACCTCCTCTATCTGTTCGAAGACACTTGATAGGCAGGCCGGTTTCAATCTCCACCTTCTTCTTAAAACACTTGAAATGGCTTAGTGCTTCTGATTTTTCCAGCAGGAAATACATCCATGACTTTCTGCTGTAGTCATCTATGAAGCACAATGTGTATCTCTTGTTACCACATGACATAGGGGTAATTGGTCCGCAGATGTCTGCATGAATGAGGCCTAAAACTTGGCTTGCTCTCCAAGAGCTCTTCTTTGGTATAGGATCTCGGTGATGCTTCCCTGTGATGCAGTCTGTGCATAGTTCCTCTAGGACAGTGAGTGTAGGAAGGCCACGTACCATATTCTTGCTCTGCAAGGTTCTTAAGCCTTTATAGCTTAGATGTCCATATCTGTGATGCCAAAGGCGTGACAGATCTTGCTGGTTTTGAGAACTTGTAAGCAGACACTCCTTTTGTTGTTGCTGTGATGATTCTTGTGATTGTGCTAACAGAATAAACATTCGGTTGGCACTCATATTTGTCTTCATGATCAAGCCTTTATGTGGATGGTAAATTTTGCATACCCCTCCCTTGATAAGAATTTCTAAGTCCTTCTCCTGAAATTGCCCCACGCTCAGGAGGTTGTTCTTGAGTTCTGGCACATAGTAAACTTCAGTCACAGTGAGAGTAATTTCATTCAAGTGCAGCTTCACACTTCCTTTGCCCATCACATTCATTCTGGTGTTGTTTCCTAATCTTACCAGTTGTCGAAAGCTTTCATCAAGCCAATTGAACATGGATCTATCTCCACACATGTGGTTTGAGCAACCTGAATCAAGGAACCATGCATCTCTTCTTTTAGCTTTGTTTTCTTCTACATAGGACATTAGCAGCATCTCCTCTTCTCCAGCAATGTCCTTGACATAGTTAGCTTCTTTGTTCCAGGAAGGGCATTCATACTGGAAATGACCCAGTCTGTGGCACCGATAGCATTCGACTGTAGCTTTGTTGAAGCTGTTGCTACTGCTGCCCCTCCCTCTTCCTCTTCCCCTGTAAACATATCTGCCTCGTCCTCTGCCTTTAGCTTCTTCTAGAGAAACCTTTAAAACTTGTTCTTCACCATGATTCTTTCTAAACTTCTGCTCATGCACAATTAATGAGCTTTGGAGTTCATCCACAGAAAGATTGTCAATGTCTTTTGACTCCTCTATGCTGCAGACAATGTAATTAAATTTTTCTGTTAAAGTGGAAAGAATTTTCTCTACAATCTTCACATCCTTCATCTCTTCTCCATAGACTCTCATTCTGTTAGCAACTGTCATGACTCTAGAGAAGTATTCTGTCACCCCTTCGTTGAGTTTCATCTCCAAGGTTTCAAATTCTCTTCGTATATAGTCCTTGAAGATGAGACTTCTTGACTCTTTCGTTTCCTTCAAATCTTTTCTTCATGGCATCCCAAATGTCTTTGGCAGTATCCTTCTTTAGGATTGTATCAAGAACTGTGCGATCTAGTGCTTGGAAGAGATAGTTCTTCACTTTGAGATCCTTCAGTTTCAAATCATCCATCTTCTTCCTTTGTGCGTCTGTTTGTGCATATCCATTGTTTGGTTCATCATAACCAGTCTCTACCAGCCCCCAGAATTCCTTTGAACGCAAGAAATTTTCCATGAGCATGCTCCAATGGTCATAGTGACCATCAAACCGAGGAATTGAAGGCTGCACAAAATTTCCTTCGCTAGACATCACTCTGTGTTTGGGATGGTTCAAAGCTACGTCTCTGATACCAATTGATAAAGAATTCTTTATGAACAAACAAGTAAAACTCTGTAAATCCCCTGTGTATTCTTGTTTATGAGCTTAGAATGAGCTTGGCTATATATAGCCTTGTAATCCTAACAGAAAAACAGAATGGACATTGAATATTGCCACGTGCATGTTTCTATTAGCATGACAGTTGCTAACAAAAACTGTTACAACAGAAACAGTTGGGAACATTCCAACAGAAACAGTTACTGGGAAAGCTTTAGAAAGATTCATCCTGTCACCTTCATCAACGTCGACCAGCCCAACAACTTGTCCTACCTGTCCCATTGCAGCAGTACCAGTCAATGCAACGCCGTTTTTAGTGGCAGCTATCAGATCACTCAACTGTTCTTTACCTGCGCTTGAGGGAAGAAAAAACAATGCCGGACCATCCTCTGCCAAGCTTCTATCTGTGGCCTGCCGAGAAGTTGAACCGCCACTACCTTGAACATGGTGATGCCCAGACCGCGGGATTCTATCTGCAGGTTCTGCTCTCTTACGAGAGAAACGAGTACCGGAAGGAGGCAGTTCTATTCCATGTCCAGCCTCATGGACTATCACATCATATAGAGTACCATCTGCATATGAGCGGATTGATGTTGCTGCATCTCTATCTAGAAAAAGGTTCTCAAGACCAGTTAGTCTCTTGAACCTTTCAATGTCCTTCAAATCAATATGAAACGCGTCCGGGCTGTTGATGGATACGATACTTGATACAAATTTATCCCTGTTTTCCATAACTGAATGAGGATGCAGATGAGCCGGAAACATATCAGTAAATTGTGGGTATCTGTTAGTTCCCGGAGTAAGGAGACTGCCGAGAAAAAACTGTTGCAATGGCAGCAGTTTGACAGCAAGATGTTCTTCTGCCTTCCGAAGGACATAGTAATATATATATCCTCTCCATTTCTACAGTTCCCATGCAGGAACCAGTAAGTTGATCAAATGTGTACATGGCCAAGCCCTCAGCAGCTCTTCGAAAAAGTGATTTTTGGGGTCCCTCCCCTTTCAGATCAGGTCCAAAATAGTTGCCTGTGATGAAGAACAGAAGGAAGAGCCGGTCATTGTTGGCAATCACGTTTGAATCGAGGAAGGATTCTGTCCTTTCAGCAGAAAGAGATCTGTTCGCAGCCTGGGAGGGAGTAATGTCCATAGTGCATGCGATACGATGAATCAGAATCTGCTAGAAAAAATCACCATTAATGGTTAGGAACTTAACATATAAAACAGTAGTTGATAAGAACACAGACAGTACTGTACATTGTATATACAAAAATAACATTGAAATTAAGGAGCTAATTACCAGTGTGAGTGAGAGAGAGAGAGAGAGGTTGAGAGATTAAAGGGAGTGGTGAAGTGTCACAAGTTGCAAAAGTACAAAACAGCAATCATTTCCTTACCCAACTGCTATTATATTTTTTTAACCTGATTTTCTTACAGTACTGTTACCTGTTAATTTGACATTAATCATTGTTGGGGAAGAAAATCTAAACAAAATCTGAGTATCATGGCTCTTTAAGTGGAAATTAATCCAAGTTTTGGTAAGAAAATCTAAGTATGATGACTTATTTGCATTGTTATTCCACAATGGATGATAACTTGGGGGCATATATAAACGCAAAATATTTATGGTTATAGAAAGAAATGTTAATAATTTCTTTAAGGAAAATATACACAATCAGCTTTATATATATATATATATAATTTATGTTTGATCCGATTAGTTAAGTTGTTTTTTATTTCAATAATAAATTATTTTTTATTTCTTGAATGAGATTGTAAGTTAATTATAATTAAATATTATTTTTGCATAATCCTAAAGATATATCGCTCTTATGTATTTATAAGATTAAATATAATTTTATAATTTTATTGTCTCAAGTTTAAACTCTATGGTTGCTAATATGATAATTATTAAAGGTTTATATGATCGTTAATTTTAAGGTCCGTAAAATTAATTGAGATACACCTAAGTTAACTCAAAGAACCACATTAATAATAATAATAATAAATAGATTAAATTATTTCATATATTGTTTTACAAGATAAAAACTTAGAAAGTTAAGGAATGTAGTAAATAGCCTTCTTAATTAGTACCATGCACCAATATTCTATTATTAATTATTTTCTTATTATATATTTTCATTCATTTTCGTTTCTTGTCATTCAAATAATTTTATAAAATCTTTGTTCAATGCCTATATTTCTAATTTCTATTCATTCCACATATAATAATTAAAGTTTAAAAATAATAAAATTACATCGAATTAACTTTAATAAATTATTAAATTGAACCTTTGTTATTTTTATAGGAGCCCTCGGTTGTTTTCTTATATTTCTTGGACTCCGTTAGAAGAAATTATTTATACATTTTGACAAACTCTACTAATATTAAAAAAGAACCTCTTAGTCAAAAGTTATAATAAAATCTTTATTTATTGTATCTTTATCTCTATTTATAATATTTGTCTCGTTTGTAATAAAAATAACTATTTAAAATAAAAGAATTTGAAAAAAAATATAATACTAATATAATCATCTTAAATTTTAGTTAAGCATTGAATAAAATCTTTATTCACATCTGTACCATATATATTGTGTTATATATAGATTGTTTTAATTTATAAAATTCTATTTCTATATAGTATTTTATTTTATCTTTTCATTTTCTCAAATTAATTTAATCTTTATATAAAAATTTTATTGATACTACCACGCATGCATTAAAAATACTAGTTCTATTAAGAGTGCGTTTGAGATTATATTAAAAATTATTTTTAAAAGTATTTTTTTAAAAAAATATATCAATATAATATTTTTTAAAATTATTTTTGATATTAACACATTAAAACGATTAAAAAATATAAAAAAATTTAATTTAAAAAAAAATTATTTTTTTTCAAATTTGCCATACAATTGTAATCCCAACACACTGCCTAAATATAACACGATGATATGAAATCGCATCATTAAAATAGTTTTAATTTGTTTTTCTTTGTATTTCAATGGATGTATACAAACTGGTTTAAGGGCATTCCTTTATCATCAATAAAATACAATAATAAAAACTTTGAAAAAAAATTATGAAAACTTTGTATATTATAATTCAACTTCATAATTAATTTTTTTTATTAAGATTCTAACCTATAAAATTAAATAATAAAATAAATAAATAATCTATGCACTTTAATATAAAATTATTATGAAAATAACACTAAGAAGTTAGAAACTCTATATAATCAGAATCATTACATGTATTTGTGTGTCTCAATGTATATCCAACAACCTTAAAAGATAAAAATTGAAAATAAAAATTATTATTTAGTTTTATAATAACTAGAAATTTTAAATAGGTTGTAGAGTTATAGATAAGAGGTTGATTATATTAAATGGATGATGGTTATTACTCTAAAGTATTCTACTTAAAATAAATTGTATTTTGCTTGTTTTTAATAATAAAAATATTTATTTTACTCTTGATAAAGTTGATCTAAACTGAGATATGTATTATCATGAAAAGAAAAATAATTATTAAACTATGACAATGATTTGGGACTTGAATATGATATTAAGACTCATTCCTCACTTTTAAAAATAGTAATGTTAGATTCAAAAGGGTGGGATTTGAGTTCGTTTTTTGGATTATGCCTATAATAAACTTGAAGGCAACCACTCGTGGTTGATGAGCTTTTATGAGATCATGCTGATCTAATCTAAGTGTACTTACAACGATGGAATAATGTTGTAATACATGAGAAATTATAAAATAAAATTTGCACACATTAATGACATAATAAAAAGGGAAAAATAAAATTTATAATTTGAAAGAAGATATATATATTGATTGTCCCTTTGAAAAAAAGAAGAAGAATATTTAAAAAGTGGTAGTAATATTTTCATATATATATATATTTCAAGTGGTATCTAGTTCTTCTAACATTGACCAAAATGACTTTACTCGACGACTAATCATTCACACATCAAGGAGTAATTCCTCCTTGTAACCCCCGAAGAAACACTGTCTTAAGACAGTACAAAACTTCAAATAATTTCCTCTTTATCACAGAACTACTCTTCTCTGACTGCCATCAATGGCTTCTCCATACAGGTATCTGTTTTATTTACTTATACATGTATAAAGTTTCTGATGTTTTTGATAAGGCTTGAATTTTTATGGCTGCATTTCTACTTTGCTGTGTTTTCTGATAGGGGTTTGCTTTTATTTGTTGTAAAGATGGATTGTTTAGTTGCATGCAATTACTGATAACAGAATCAGCTAAATAAACAAATAAAGGTATTTTTTTTATTCAATAATTTATGGTTTTGGAATAAGAATTGTGGAGAAAGAAAATTGAACTGATGTTAGAATGTTTATGGTGGTGTATTGGGTAGTTTTTAAAAATGCTTTAAAGGTTTTCTATTTAGATGTGATGATGTTATAGCGAGTGAAATGGTGTGGTTTCTGGGTCTTGAACGTTTGGTGCTGTAGATCTTCTGTTTTTCTTGTATTTTGTCAAGGATTCTTTTGTTGAAAATGGACCCCGATTTCTTGAAATGGGATTAAATTGTTTTCGCCCAGATGGTACATAAAATTAAAAATGAATCCAATTTTCTAGAAATGAGTTTAAAAGTTTTTCGCACCATTTTTTCCCCTTTTGATTTATGGTTTCACAACTTCCTGCCAAATTCTCAAGAAAGAAAAGTACATAACGACAAAATGGCAACATGGCCTGACGGAGAAAGCTTGTTGTTTGGTTCTTGTGTCTACAGGATTCTTCAGCCTTGTCAAATTGACCTTAATGGTTGTAATATTATGTTAGTGGCTTCAATTAGGTTCATGTTAGTCCATGGATCCATTCTCTGGTATCGACTTGTGATTTGAGAATTATTTTCCTTCCCTTCAGAACAGACTAGGACACTTGGTAGAAATTAAATGGTATAGAGCATGCATCCGATATCTTTAATTTAGGTTTCAAGGATTATTTTGGTAGCTATTCAAAATTATAGAAAGCAAAGTATGATAATCATTGAAGGTGAGAATCTTTACTCCGTTTGGATGGAGACGAATGCAAAATTTCAAAAATAATTTTTCATCAAGGCAGTTAGGAATAGGATGGAGATTCTTGTTTCTTTTTGATACATTGCAGCTGGCTATTTTAGGAGCACTTTGCTTGTTGGTATTCGAAAGGGTTAGAGTGCTCATTTATGTTGATTTTTGTTACTGTCTAGTTTATGTTCTTTCAGAGAATGGCATATTCTCAAATATTTATTGTTATCCTGCTTCTTCCTAGTATTATGCTGTTCTTTTATCCGTGCTAAGAAAAAGACAGTGGTAAGTGAAACCTTTTTCAAAAGAACAAAAAGCTATAAACAATTGAATAAACTTTTGGAGGTGGTTGAAGCATACTGAAGGGAGATAAAGTAAAATAATATATTTGGCAGTACGAATCTAGGATGAGTTGAAGTGGAAATGTATATTATGTTGGATGACATGGGTGATTTTCAGCTCAAAGCTGCACAAGTACAAAATGGTGTTTCTTAGCATACAATTGAATCCATCAAGTTAATTAAATCCAGAAGTTTAGGACATTACTGTGATAATTCGAGTTTTCTAGACTTATTTTCAGATAATTCTATCACCTCAGAGCTTGATAGATACAGTGTAATAGTTTGTATGACAGTTATCATGGAAAGTAGAATGGTTGTTGAAATAAAGGATCAGTGGCTTGAGATTTCATGGTTGTATTTGGGAGACTCAAGGCACCACATGTTGATGATAGTATTATAACTAGATGTGTTGCTGTCATTTTAACAAGATGGCAGTTCCAACTCACACACTCCCAATTCAATGCAGCAATATTTTCATAAAGTTTCCTAATGAAGTGATTTCCAATTGATAATGGAAACTAAATCTCCATTTAAAAATATGGTCTTTTCCATAACAATCATATTGATTCAGCCTTACTATTTAGTGGATGCAGTCTTTTTTCCTCAAAAAGGATTTCCCTAGAACATTTCTCTTGAACAAAATAATCCAACTTGTCTCTAAATTTAAGTTATTATTTTTCCATGTTCCTCTGTGTGTGCATGCTCGAGTGTTCACATAGCTTTTGATTTGCTGGACATGGGTTGCATGTGAACAATGTATGTGCATGTGCTTTAAGTTTTATCGAACTTGCAGCCAGCTTCCTCAGAGAGAGAAGCACATTGGCATTCACATAGCTTTTCATTTCTTAGGTAGGGATTACATGTGACTTACATTTTGTTGAAAACAAGGGGCCAGCATAGCTTTTCATTTTCTAGACTTGGATTTCTCATTAACAGTGGGCGCCTTTTGTTTACAAACTAAGTGCCTATTTTGTTGTGGAGAACCACGCGCACGCGTTCACCTAGGTGTCATTTACTAAACAAGTATTAGGTTGTGCTTGTGCCTATGGTTTTAATGAAAACAAAGGGCTAACCTCTTTAGTATGAAGATTATTTTCCTTAGGGGGAAATTATTATATGCTAAATGACAAAGAGGGTTACTGTTTGTATCTCTGTTGTTCTTTGATTTTCTTTATCAAGGAATTCAATCTGTTCTATTAATTGACAACTCTCGTGATACAATGTTACTTCGTACAACATGTTTAGTTCAGAAATGCCATAACTTTGAACTACATGTTTAAAATACGAAAACATGTAGGAAATAGAAGGGTAATTTTCAAAAAGGAAATGGTAAATGAGGGTGGTTTTGAAACTCCCTCTGAATGGTTTTGTCAATAGTATAAATTCAGGTGGCAGGGTTTAGCAATAGAACATAACTACTTGGTGAAATTCCAGGGATCAGGAAGACTAGGCATCAGAGGTTTAGTGATTTCTCCATATTTAATTTTATCTTATGTCTTAAATTTTGTCCTTCTAGTTATCATGATCCTGTTTTCAATGGCTTAAATGAGCGATCCATTGAAATGAGTAGTTTTGAGTTTTTTCTTGTTCCTGACTGTTTTCGGTCACCTCTCAAAAAAATTTAGATTGATCTTTATCTTGATTAACTTTGCAGTAACTACAATCTGTGTTTTTCTTTCTACTTTTTAATGTTTGAAATCAAATGGATTTTTAGACTGGCGGAATTTTGTAACATAGCCCTATAATATATGTTGGTGATGTTGTATTTAAGTAATACACATGTTTGTCAAATTTATTTATTTGTAGCAGTGAGTCAATAAAATTTTTGGGTGTAATGCAGAAGAATTAGTTTACAAATTATATGCTTTCGATTTTGCTTAGAGTCACAATTCATAGAATCATTGTTTGAGTTCTTGTTGACAGTACGAATATTGGTGGATATTATAAACAATTTATTTTTATGTTTTTCAAGCTTTTGCTTTTCTGTAAGGAGTTGTTCAGATATTTTGTTGGCTGTAGTTATATCTGTATTAGGAACATAACTCTGTACTTTTGAGTTTTCTAAAACAATTTATTCAACACTAATTCTAGTCGCTGATGCACTACTACATTTTCATGTGGTATTGAAAATTAAATATGCCAAACTTTGATGGACCCCAGGGCTTCTGACATACGAAGAGGGAATAGCGTACCCAAGCCCATAAATCCTCATCAGCAGGTCCTTGAGGTGGCACCTCTCAACAGTGTGCCATATATTGGTCCTCCTGCTCCATTTGGTGATAGGGTTGGATCTTCAACCCCTGGAGTTCAATCTCAAACGCACAGGGTAGAATCTCCAACCCAAGGGGATGTGGATGCTAAACCTGCAGAAGCTGGACCTTCTATGGTATTTTTCCCATCTCAGACAACGCAAAAGGTGTTGGATGATATCATGGATTCTGCCAGAAGTGGAATTGGGCTGGCTGGGAGTGCTGCAACGGGAAATGTGGGACCAATTGTGGGTGCAATGGACATTGGCGAAAGCGATGATGCCTACTTGTTTCGAGTCTCTCTTCCTGGAGTTTCAAGGGATGAAAGTAGGTTTGTTCAAATATGAACATTTATTAGTTACTATATTCATGGTTGCTTTACATCCTGACAAACAATACTAGGAGAGATAGCTTTCATTTCTCTCTATCTCTGAGGCACAAACTAGTGCAAGCTGCTTGAAGTGTTAGAACTGTAAATCTAATTAATAAATTGAAATCTTGATTTAGGGCTATCTAAAATTTAATTAGTTTGGTTAATCTGAACTTGAGTTTCACATGCCATGGATATTAAAAAATTAGATGGTATATTTTCATATGCCTTTTCATATTATTGATGTTGGTGTGGCTAACTGATCTGATCTTTTGTTCCGCAATGGTAGAAGATTTCAGTTGTGACATTGATCCCGATGGCACGGTGTTCATAAAAGGAGTGACCACAACTGGCGAGAGTACAGTTTGCAAGCACTCTCAGATCTTCAGAATGCAAACACGGAATCTATGTCCGCCTGGTCACTTCTCCATCACCTTTCAGCTACCTGGTCCTGTTGATCGCCAACAGTTCAAAGGTAATTTTGGCATTGATGGGATGCTCGAGGGGATTGTAAAGAAAAGGTGATGGTATAGTATCTTGGATTTCTTGTTTCTTCAGAACAGATAAATCCTTTGCCGATTTTACTTACCAAGAAGAAAGGACCTTATGATTTTTGGGTTCCAGTACAACCTTAAGCCTCTGATTTTTGTGGATTAGCTTGTTGAGAGAAGACACCATACCCCCACATGCCTTTTGAGAAGTGAATTTCAATAACGATTGACAAATTCGCGCAGCTGTAACCTTGTAATTTTGTTAAAATGGTTTATTGAGTTGAGAACATGCTAAAATTAGCAAACATTAGAGAATTTCGTTTGTTCCATTTGTTTCATGTTCTTTCACAGAGCCTGAGCCTGGTCGAGATGCGAGATAATGTCTCTCGTGTACATTTTAGTTATGAAATTAAACCAGCAGTTAAAAAGAAATGTTGTCCACTCCAAAGCAACTTTGCTGCATGTCTTTATAGCATCGGACATGAAGAATGACCGATATTTTCCATGTCAGCATTTGATTTTTTCTTCGTTTTCCCGACTACACGATATTTTATAAGGCAATTTTCAGAAATTTTTGTAGAAAGAATTCCTTTTTTATTTCCAGGTAAAGATTGTTAATTAAAAGTAGGTGGTTAAGCGTTTTACTTGAAACACGAAAGAAGCCATTTATGAAATGGATGGCTGTTTTTGTCCGGCCAACTTCCATTAGACTATTTGATTGCGTCTCTGTCAAATCCTGAGTGTTCATTGCATTTTACAAAGATATTGAAAATTGAAATCATAGCATAAATTTTCTTATTGCTCTTGCTTAGCATCCTAACAGCGTATGGAAAGTTATGGAATCTATATTTCCATTTCAGATAGTCATTCCCAAGCATTTATTTACAAGGTTTCAACCAAACACCTGTTCCCTCTTCAATGTATTTATCCTGTGTCCTAACAATACTAGCCAAGGTTTTTGTACTAAACTCTCATCAGCCGGGCTATGTTGGCTCTATGTGTTAGTATGAAGCTCCAAGAAGTGACTTCCTCGGGAGTCACTATCATCTCCTCCATTCTTTTCAAAATTCCTAGTGCTTTCTCAGCACATCCATACATAGCCTAGCCAACTACAGGGACAGTCCCTGCCATCTCATTTGTCTGCGACCCTGAAATATGCCCAGTTCCTTTTGAAATTGGCGTCCACTTCCACCCTCTCCATGGCATTATCGTTGACAATGGGTCTTTTAGCACACAAGCTGTCATTGCTGCAATGCCAGAGCCTCTAAAAGCTATTACTACAGTATATTATACAGCTTTCAGTGTGAAACCCAGAAATCTGCATATCAAAGAGAGATCCAGTGATCTGCATTGATTGATTCTAAGCAGCTGTCATGGGATGCCATGCGGCCAAGTCATTTGAATTCTGTTAGTTGTTACTGAGAGAATCACATTGCAATCACAACTCAAGGATAAGCTTCATACCCAATTGCACAAGCATAACAAAGAACATATTTTTGTTTGCCCTAGTCTGTACTTCTAGAATCTAGCATCAAGCTAAAGTTATAGGTTCTCCATTCCAATCGTATATAGTATAATTAACCACCGTTACAGCCCACTAGCCTGGTCAACATTAAACAAATCTGGCAATCAAGTGAGTCCAACTGTCCAAGTGACCATATTCCAGTTTTGAAATACCATCAAACACTTCCAATCTAGCCTGATTCCATCCACAAGCCACAAACTTTAAGAGCATATAGCTATGTTAAACCAAACATTCATTGTTCAACGAAGGACACATTTCGTATGGTCACAACTACTAACCATGAAGCATGATCATAACTGGGAATGCACAATGCCAAGAGCATTGCCTGGCTTCCGTGAAACAAATCTTTGTTGCAGAAAGAGACTGAAAGAGAGTTTATTGATGATCTTTGAATATTATAATTTCATTAAAATGACTCCACACACACAAGCTCAACATATAGGGGGCCCTTAAGAATCATACTGAACTTGTATATCATAAGAGGAAATATCAACAAACATTCAAGCAGCACTACCTCAAAATGAAATCGAAACTTGCAACAATACTGTATTGTAACTCAATCAAATCTCAGTGGAGAAACTGTAAACATCCGCAAAACTTTCCTATAGTTTCATGACTAGCCACATTAAGGTCTTCTTGTACTTAGAACACATGCAATACAAATGTGAAATGAAAAATCAGTCTAACTAAATCAAAGAATAAATCTTTCCTTTTAGCTTCTGTTACCAAATTCTCCTACCATGTCTTCTCTTTCCCTTCATAAGCACCAAAACTGGTGAACGAACCCTACATCTCTCAACCCATTTTTGCATCTCTCCTTTCTTCAATCCCAAACCCAACAGAACACCAAAAAAGCAAAGCCCCAAGATCCAATCTTTAATCCCTCTCTTAAACCCTTTAACCAAAACAGCCCCTAATAAACTCAACACCAAAACCCCAGAAACTACATCAATCTTTAACTCCCCTCCAAACAAAAACAAAATCAATCCCAATCCAGAAACCACCAAAAAGCCTAAAAACCCTGAATTCATCTTCCCTTTTCTTCCCCACCCATCAAATCTTCCGCCTCCGAAACCCTTCCAAAATCCTAAATTCCCTCCACCTCCACCAGCAGCAGCAAATTCTTCAATAACCAAACCCAATGGCTCTGGCAAAGTGTTGAGATTAGATGCCATAAAGGTCACAATTTTGATTAATTTTTTATACCCAGATCCTCTTTTATTCTTTCTTGCACAAATGATTGGTTTTTGGACATGGGTCCTGTGTGAAAGTAAAAGGGGAGAGTAAAAAATGTGAGCTTTAAATGCAAAACTTGTACTTTTCGGGTCAGTGAAGGTTATTTCACCGAATGGGTTTAAGAGAGGGGATGATTTTGAAAGAAGAGGTTGAGGTTTGTAGTGAATAGCTCTTGGCATTTTACTGTCTTTTTTGTGAGATGCAAGAACCAAGAAGAAGAAGAAGTGGTGACCGTTGGAAAAGAGGGGTTTATTTTGAATTTTGGTAGTAGAGTAAATGCTTCATTTTTAATTTCCCAAATGAAAAATTGTAAGATAGACTGATAGATTTTGAAAGATGTGGACCATTTATGTTTGGTTGATTGGGAATATTTGCCTAAGCCTTAAAGTCTTTGCGGAATTTTCCCCTTTTTCTTTTTTGAGAGTGACTTCGTGAAAATGTTTTGCTTACAAAATAATATACGCCAATGCTCGAAGCCAGAACCTATCTTATATTGTGGACACGCAATTAGTATATTCAGCGAAACCACCTAGTACAGAAACACAAGTGTTTGAATTTGCCACAAATCCTTCTATCGATGCCATCTTTTGCGTTTTTTCGCGCTTATCTGCTGTAACACAAGCAGTAATAATCGCAATGATCTGACATGCTATACATGGGAATAGCATGCCATTGCAAACCTTAATTTCAGTTCTGGTCATATATTGAATTGTCTGTTCTAATCTGGTGTTTTGAGCTGAAAGTACAACTCACTTTGAATGATTGTGGCTTTGCAGAGCTCTGACGACACTGAAGTCATCTACTTGCACAAGAACAGGATCCTTGATGCCACACACCAGATACTTCATTGAGCCCCAGTTTCCATCTACTGTTCCCTTAGAACTGTCATTGTCTCTCTCCCGATGATCAGTGGCATTTTAACCTATGCAGCCTGGTGGCACCATTTAGGTTCTGAACTCCGGTGACTGAACAAACCTAGGTGCTGTAGGATGTGCTTGTGTGATCTTTTCTGTTTATTCAGTTTTGCAATTGTGATTAGGAGCATGTTGTCAAAAAAATGATCATTAATAGCTGCCAAAAGCGGCGCTTAGGAATTGCTTTAAAATATAATAATTGTTATTTAATATATATATACATATAATATTTTTTATTTTTTAAAATTATTTTTTATATCACATTAAAATAATTTAAAATTATTAAAAAAACTTAATTTTAAGTGAAATTTTTTTAAAAAATTACAATCATGTTTCAACCACACAGAAACACAAACAACTACTCAAAAGTCAAAACTGCAAAGTTAATTTTCATGCCAGGGACTCCACCCCTATATATATAATTTTTTTTTTGAGTTTTTAGGCCACACATGTAGCCCCTACCAACTTTTTTTTTTCTTTCCCTTCCCTTTTTCTGTTATCTATTATCTTTTCAATTTGTTTGGTATATTTCCTACAATCTCACAAGTGTTTTTTTTTTAATTATTATTTTCCATGATTCTGACTTGTTTTTATTTATTTCTTAAGGATTTGTATAAAAAATAATATTAATATTATTATAAAAAATGATGATTTGTCATGCAACCTTAAAAGTAAAAGAAAATGATTAATTATCATACTTCTTTTAAGTTTGATAATCAATCAATTTACGATTTATATTTCATGAAAAAAACACCGAAACAAATTTGATAAAGCACTAACATCTTTCTTCAAAAATTATCATCATTGACCTTCAATAATTAACTTGCAAAAAATAAAGATGTCTGAATAATGAATTCATGATTGATAATATATCTCATTTTAATTATTAATAATTTTTTATTGATTTTATCTTGCTTTAAAATCAATCATAATTCTTTATCTTGTATTTTAAAAATTTAATATTCATAATTATGTTGGTGTGAAATAGTAATAAGAAATTCAACTATTAAATAGAGAATAATAAGGTTATTTAATCAATAGTAGTGAACTCATTTATTAAAATTAAGCATATAGGTTACTTGAGCATCTCATTATTAATTATTATTATTATTATTTAGAAATTTATCAAAATAATATTTTATTATTATTAAAAATTTATTTTTAATACTAATATGTTAAATCGATATAAAAATACAGAAAACTAATCAAATAAATCAAATTTTTTTATATATAAAAAAAAAACAAAACAAGCAGAGAGACCTCATTGAACAACTCGTAAGTGAGCCACAAAAAGATTCCCCAAACCTCACTTTCTTCCAATCATTTAGTTCTTAGATTATATGTAACTGAAACTTCATCATAGCTGAATTATTAGGCATGCAACCAAGTATAAAATTATACAGAACTCTTAATGTTTCTACATCTTCCTCATCAACATAAAATAGTTTTTATCAAGCTGAAACCTGGCAAGCGAGCTAGGACTCCCCCTCAGCAACAGTTGAAGTCCACCAAATGAAATGCAGATCTCCCTAAAGCCAAAAAAAAAAGAGATACATATATCAGTTAAAAGACCAATAGCCATATACCTGGATGAAATAAGCTATCCCATAATCTATTATGAATGAAGATGCATTATGACTTCTAAACAGACTCGACGAAAGCGACTTTTGTGTAATTACAAGTATGGCACATACAACTTGAAATCAGCTCCTGAACCTTCCTTGTCAATTTTGTAAAGTTTCCCGTGTGTCACATACTCAAACTTGTCTTCTTTGGATGGTTGCTTGCCCTGTAAGAGGATG
Organism: Populus alba x Populus glandulosa; assembly: GCA_033617975.1. NCBI lineage: Eukaryota > Viridiplantae > Streptophyta > Magnoliopsida > Malpighiales > Salicaceae > Populus > Populus alba x Populus glandulosa. Next base: position 1,520,669 of record CM066155.1, on the reverse strand, counting down.
AGATACAGCAAGTAGGCAGCATTAATAAAAATGATTTGTAAGATCGCAATATTAAAAGAAACAAATAAACAAACATCACTAACATAATGTAAATTTGTTTCTACTACATTGTTCAAGTATGTTATTGCTGAGATCCTACCCTAACACATAGCCTCAGATCATTGTATCAGCCCCAATTTGTTTTAGTGACCTAATAGCAATAGAACTTCGGTTTTGTCTAGAAAACTAGTAGACAAGTTCACATCATGCAAATCAACTAATAAACTTGCAAGGTTGTAATAACAGCACATGACTTGTACTTTTTGAAAACCAGGTAATTGTCAATGGCTTTGAAAAGAAAGTGAAAAAAAAAAATTATGTTGTTAGTGCTAATAATAAACCAAGACAAATACAGTAGAGGAATAAAATGCAAACATGTAGAAGAAACATAAGAATACAGAGTATCCAAGTCATTCCCAACACCAAACATGTCAGAGTGATAACCAAAAACCAAAACAGAGAGAAGAGGATTACCTGCGCATTACGAGGGTCAACCGGAGTGCCATCAGTGTTCAATGTTCCAGTTAATAGGACTAAATACCTTGATTTTTCTTCAATAGGATAAATCTCCGTGTGTACATCAAGCACCATGTACAAATCCCCCTTCTCACTGCGAGCTACAATGCGAGAAACTACAAAAGCATAGTTTACAAACTATAATTAGTCCATAAAAAGTACAAACGAACACAAGTTTATCAGTCTTATTAGTTCTATCAATTTTTGCAAAGGAAAGTCAACATATGCCAATTAGAAACTCGAATAAACCAACCAGAATTACAGTAGGAAGGGATTTAGTGTCAATTCAGTTAAATAACATACAATATAAATATCTCACAATAAAAGGTCAAATTTCAACCCCGAAAATCGCCAAATAATACATTCACTCCAAGAAAACTACTTAATATTTGAAAAAACCCCGTTACAGTAGAGATCAAAGCAAACATTAATTTCTTAATGGTAAAACTATATTGCAAGATATCGACAAAGAACTAAAATTCAAGTCCTCTTGGAAAAAAAATTAAAGAGAAACAAGACCCTTTTATTCATACCAACTTACTAGCAGTAGAAATCCCAAAACAAAACCAAGAACATAGTAAAAGAACTTCTTCTACTTAATCGAGTTTTTAATTCAACCATAAAGCACCAACCTTTAGCAAAGAAAAAACTACCAAGTACTAACAACCCAGAAAAGAACTGAGAAAAACAAAGTGATCAAACTAAATAATACAGTGAAAGAGCCAATAGAGTTCAAAGGAAAAAAAAAAAAAACCTTTGTCATATTTCTTGCCATCAGGGTTGAGCTTCTCGATGACAAAGAAGTCAAGCAAATCTTCCATTCGCAAAAGATGATACCTTTCAAAGCAAAGAGATAACATATAAGAAACCCAAGAGAGAAACAAAAATGAAAATGTAAACAACCACAGCGGTTGTCACAAAAATCACTTGAACCTAAAATCTATGAACCGAGAAAGAAAGAGAGCAAGTAATAGCAAACCAAGGAGCTAGGCGGAGAGGATTTGAACTTGGCAAAACCCTTCCTTCTGTGTTTTAAGGGTTTATTTGTATACTACGTGTCGGTCGATCAGGGATTTCTAATGAACAACTTGAGGCCCAGTTTATGGAAGTTTTGAGCTTCGGATCATGATTAAATATTTCAATCCGGCCCAATTTCATCTATTGCTCAGTTTTTTTTTTTTTTTGAAGAGTGTGTTTAAAAATATTGTAGCAATTGAGGTTCAAAGCCAAAACTAGCTCTCTCGTCTATCTTGCATTATGTTTTCTAACAAATGTTAGAATTGCCTCTAAGGCCAAATTATATGTGAGATCCATTCCCATTTCAGGTTAAAACCATGTTTAATTTTGTGATTTAACACTACTACTTTAACATGTTATAAAAAACCAAATAAAAATAAATGAGAAATTATTATAAATGAACATTTGAATTTGAATAGCAAAAGTTTCAAACTATTCCCAAAATAGTTTGTAGATTGGGCTATGAGCTTATAGGCTCATGACTCATGAGTTTGGACTTGGGTTTGGTTAATGAAAAAATATTTTGCAATCATATCCCTGTTTAATCAATAATAGTTTTTGGTTCATGTCTAAATATTATACTTTCTTATTTTGTCACGACTGCAGGGATCTACAAATTATGATGCTCTAGTATAAACATGACATAAAATAAAAATAAATGAAGCCCTGCACCGCAAGATTGGATACATCTATGTATTGAATCAAGTTTCAACAACAAGAAGTTTTGCACTTTGAAAGAGAAGGAAAATTCAGATATCAATTATTTTATCCAAATGAACAGGTCTTACAAAAAAGGGCCAATGTTTCATTAATTATGTTTATAAACATGTCTTAATCTGTCAAGTTTATATGCAAAAAACATGAAGCATGACACTTTGACAAAGTTTTGAGTTAAATGTGTGAAAAAACATGTTGGGACAAGTCCAATAGAGAACAAACAACAACAAAAAATTTAGTAGAGCCTGCTTTTAACATGTACAGGAGACTTTTGAAGAAAAAAAAGAAAAAGCGAGACCATTTTGGTGACCCACTATACCCACTACAATGCAACGATCTTGTCATTGTTGATTATAAAAGGGAAGAAAAAAAAGTCGTGCCATAATCACAAAAGCAGTTGGCATGTTCAAAAGTGAAAACGATGTTTATGGGACTAATAACAGATTTTCGCTTGGCATTCGTGAAAAGGAGGGAAGACCTTAATCTTTAGGTATTTTATATGCCACAATTAATAATTACATGCATTTTCTATGTATTCCTTCCTTTTCAAATTAAATAAGCATCTTTATAACGCTTGAAAGTGTATAGCAGTCCATTGGAGATGTTACACACATAATTATTCATCTCAGTATATATGTATGGATCCTGCCTGTCTGTATTAATCAGTGGAATGGTATAATCATGGACTTTGTGTTTTTAATTCCATCATTCTAGAAAGCCTTTTTTTTTTTAATAATAACTACAATAGGGGATCTGAGTTCAATAAACTAGAAAATGATTTTAAGTTTTGTTGATTCCCATTTGGCATCCAAACTAGAAATGACGAGTTAAGTTTCGATGATTAATCAAATATCAAGCTGATGATCATACTTGTGCAGGTGAGGCAGCTAAGAAGGGAACTAGGAGATGTTCAACAGGAGTATGATCCGCTTATGGTTGAATTAACATCATAGATATGGTTAAGGAGGAAAAGCATTTAATAAAGCACCAATGGCTTTGAAGGATTCAGATTTCAACTTCATCAATACTACCTAGTGTAATTAGCTGTTTTCTTGCCATTTACCAAGTCAATTCATCTTTTTCATCGAATAAATGTAATGGTTATTTCTGATTAGAATGTAGGGAAAAATTATTTAGTGTAGCTTCCTTAGTGATTTTCACTCTTTCATGCAATCATTAAATAGTCTTAGGCTTTCTTCTCTTTGACTTTTAATTGCAGTGAGGCTTGACTTTTCTGATGCCATACTGGATGAGTTAAGACTTATCTATATGTATATATTTGAGTTTTCAAGTTCACTTGTTCTTTATTTTATTACCCAGGAACGCCAGAATTCAGCCACCAGCCTCCAACGAAAAAAAAACAAAAACCTAACAGAGAAAGACAGAGAGAAATCTTACAAGAAAGAAGTGAACTTTGCAGAGGAGATACAAGGGAAGGGTGCTTATATGGACTGCTGCCGAGGCCTAGGGGAGCTGTAAAATGTACCTGTACAACATACAATCAGAAGTTAGGGACGATGTTGTAACAATGGCAATGAACAGAAACAAAACAATAGAAATTGTTTTTTAAAGGAAAACAGGAATTGAAAGAACAGACCGAATGAAGATCTAGAGATGCAGATTAAAGAACGAAGATTGAAAGGCCGGGTGTGGCGTGTGGAAGCTTAGGAGGGGGCTAATGGTTTGCAAGATCTGGAGAATGGAGATGAAGATTGAAGAATAATTGAAACTTTGGAAGGTTGGCTGTGGCGTGTGGGAGCTTGGGAGGGGGCTGATGGTATGCGATGAAGTTTGAAGAGCAATTGAAACTTTGAAAGGTAGGGTGTGGCGTGTGGGCAAGAGAGCGAGCTTGTATAGCTTTTATTGAATTGTGTGAGTATTTTTATAGAGATTATAGGATCGTGTGTAAAAAGAATTGAGGAGAGGAAAAAAATCTCGGCTAGACTAAGCTTGGTTGACAGAGAGCCTGCTCGGTCTTGGCTGTGAAGCAGCACAAACCGATTCCTTTTTCTCTGTTTTTTTTAATACTCAACAGGTACTATATAGAGATAGAGATGTGTGAAAACTTGAAATCATCATGTAATTTCATTATTAAGACAACAAAAATAATGGATGTATAATAATGAAATAATTGTTTTACGATATTAAGCTGTAATTAGTTACTAAAACCTCAATGTTCAGTTTAGGCAAGGTTAGCAAGCAATGGATTTCAAGTTACTATAAGAAAAGGGAATTTCATGTACACGTTCCGTTACTACTATACACAGAAAAGACTTTATCCACCAAAATGGGCATGGAAACGATTTCCTATAAAAATACACTGTCAGTGTGAAGTTGTTGATGTCATCCTATAAACCAAAGTACCAACACATGAATTTAGCACACTTTTCCATCTTTTCTGTTAAAACCATTCATAAACTTGTTTTCGGTGAAAGACCCATTCACATATGACAGACCCATCAAAAAATCACAATTCAAGCAGTCGGTGAGAGACCCATGAAAGACCCATTCACATACTTGTTTTCGGTGAGAAACCCATTTCACAGACCCATCAAAAAATCAAAATTTTCGGTGAAACAGGGGACATGGACATGGACATGTCTGCAATTTCACAAATAAATGACTCTAGATTCTAAATCATGATGCTATTTGCAGAAGGCGAAAAAAGATAAATGGAATAACTTACGATGGCTGGTGGAGACTGGAGACTGGTCACTGGAGAGCCGCCGCTGTTGTTGTCTGAAATCTGGATCTCACGGTGGCCGGTGAAAAAGAGGGTCGTTCCGGTTCTGTGATGCTATTTGCTGGAACTTGGACGGCTGAGAGAAGGAGAGCAAGGATTTAGTGACTTAAGGATTTCGATTTGTTTCTGTTCTGTGTTGTGTGAATTGTGAAAGACTGAAAAAAGATGAAGATTTTGGTTTTGTTGCGTGTTCTGCGTGTGACTGTGTATTGTGTAATAGTTAACAGGCGGCCTATACTTGCTTGACACGTGGAGATGGAGAGAACAGTGGCACCCAATTTCTGTTTTGTTACAGACGCGTAATTGGCTCGAATCTAGGTTTTGTTTTGTTTTTTTATATAAAAACAAACAAATATTAGTTTAGTAAAAATATTAATCTTGGTTAATTTGACAACTCATTCATCCCATAATTTAGTGATTTTAGTTTTTTTTATAAATTAATCTCAGACCGGATTTAATAATTAAGGGAATGTTTAATATTGTATTATAAAATATTTTTTTAATTTTTAATATTAACATATTAAAATGATATAAAAATACATAGCATGGTTATATTGCATTCAAAGTATTGTAGAGAAAAAAAAAACCACTGAGTTATTAGAGTTGCTCTTATTCTGATTTGAATTGGAGTCGATTATGGTTTGTAGTCTTATGGGGACACCTCTAACAGAGAAAGGGTGGATTTATGTCTCTACGCTAGTGGATGAGAATTTAGAACAGCAATCATCCTGGTTTAAGTTTCTATCTTTCCACTGGCCACACCTATGCTTGCAGTGACAGGAGATAGCAAAAGGCACCTAACCCTATTAATGGCTTAACTACTTCCTACAAATTATTTCGTGTAGTTGCAGAAACCTGAAGTGGATCTATAAGTTGGATTAGCACAGCTTTCTTTTCTTTTGACAAAGCAACGCTAACATGGGAAGCAGAAGTCTTGATAGTGGAAAAGCTACTGTATCTGGTAGGAATCATAACAAGTGTGTTATTCTTCCAGCTAATGAGAACATGGTTGCTGAAGCTCTAGAAAAAAGAAACCAGAACTGGTAGTCTCTCTTTTTCCTGCTGTGAAAACATTTGATTATGCATGTTCTTCTGCAAATTGGCACTGCAAATCCAATTATTCCCCTTTAATCTGCTAAAATCTTCTTCTGCAACTATAACTGATGTTTTTATGTCTGCAGGACGGTTCGCGCCAGAGTTGCAAATGATTTGATCATACAAGTTGGAGATTCCAGCTTTCAGTTGCACAAGGTACATTGAACATGCTTTAATCAATTAGACCTAGTGAATTTTTCCACTCTTTATGAAGTATGAAATCGAATCACACTGGTCTTGTGGGAAATGAAATCTATATGAACATCTGCATCATCATTGTAGATAAATTTGTGTTTAATTATTTGTTGAGCTGCTGGAGGTTGTATACTGAGGTTGGACCATATTCCTCTCTGTAATGTTATGGAAACAAGCTTATGGATTAATGTTACATCCAGACAAGAGAAAATCTTATACTTGTTAAGATATTATAGAATCCATACATGGGTATGGTTGAAAAGAAGATTTAGGTAACAAAAATTGGAACCAGGGAGCAGTTCTAGCAAACTCTTTCTATCCTTCTCTCAGCATTGAAATGATGCGTTGGATTATCTCTTTCTCCTTTTCTTTTGACATATCTTTGTTCAGATATGAACTTCCAGTCATTTTCTGTGTGCTCAGCTTGCCATGGTCTCAAAAAGTGAATACTTGAATAGATTAGTATTCCAGAGAAGAAGCAATGGACCAAAAGATACCCTCCCCAAGATCCAAATAGACAATTTTCCAGGTGGATCTGAAATCTTTGAGTTAGTAGTGAAGTTCTGCTATGGATGTAGGGTTGATCTTACAGCATCCAACATTGCTCCAGTACACTGTGCTGCACATTTCTTGGAAATGAGTGATGATCTTGAACAAGGAAATCTGATTTCCAAGACAGAGGCTTTTCTAAGTTTCGTATTGTTTTCAGCATGGAAAGACATATTTCGGATTTTGAAAAGCTGTGAATCAATCTCTTTGTGGGCGATGAAGTTGCAAATCCTGCAACGGTGCTCTGACGCCATTGCTTGGAAGGCCTGCATAGATCCCAAGTTATTTACTCTCAGCGAAGACGATGCAATTAGCTTGAATGTTCTGGCAAATGATGCAGAAAACTTGAAACATAAAGGCATAGCAGAGAATTGGTGGTTTGAAGATGTTTCATGTCTTCGAATAGATCATTTTGTTGAGGTCATTAAATCCATCAAGAGGAAAGCAGTGAGGTCGGAACTTGTTGGATCATGCGTAGCTTATTGGACAGCAAAATGGATTTCTGGACTAGACAATCTGCCAAAACATCTAACCCACCATCTACTGAGAGTTACAACAGAAAGTTTGGTTAGGATACTTCCTGAGGAGGAAAATTCAGTTTCTGTCAATTTTCTGCTTCACCTTCTCAAGCTGGGAATAATGATGAGAATTAGCAGTGAACTATTGAATGAGGTAGAAAAAAGAATAGCTCTCAAATTGGAAAACTGTCGGGTTTCTGATCTGTTGGTCAAGAACTATGGCAATGATGATACTGTTTATGATGTGGGAACTGTTTCCAGGGTGGTGGAAGCTTATGCTTCTTCTATGTTGAAGATGCAACTAAGTGAATTGCAAATATGCAAAATGCAGATCCAGAGAAGAGCCAAGGGATGCCTGATATCAAAGAGAATTTTCGGTTCTGAGCATTCTGTAGCATAGAATTAATATCCCAAGATATTGCAAATTTCTTACATGTTTCCGAACCTGAACTACCATATATTCTATGGAGAATCAATACGACAATATTGATACCATTTTATTGCTGAAATGAAAGTCTATGTATTATGCTAGAATACAAGCTAAAAATCTTTATTTACACTACTCACAGGTATACCTTAAAAAGAAAAAAGACTCTCAATCAATAATCATAAAGTTATTTTAGGGATTCTTAAACTAAAAATAAAATAAAAAAGTTACCAATCTCAATATTTGATTTATTAAACTAAATATGAAAAAAGTAAATAAAAACATTTTTAATTAAATTTTGTCCCTAAACTAAATAGGAAATAATAACAACAACTAAGAAATATATTCTCTCCCTAAAAATCCTTCTACATAAGTAATTTTGTCTTCATTGTTCTTGGACTTAATGACTCTTTCTTCATGCCTATTTTGTGATATTGATATATATATATATTGGATATCAGAATAAGTTACCATCACCATTGTAAATTGAAGCAGGTGGAAGCATAAAAACAACAAAAACAATCAGATTTTTCATTCCGGAAATTAACTCATTATTCATTGGCGTAGTAGGAGTTAATATCATATTTTAATAACTAATATGAGTTCATAAATATGCAAATCTACTATGAGGATTAAAGTTTTCCAATTCTTGCGGTTTATATATGTTTGAGAAGGCTAAACCATAGCAATTAGATTCTTTTACCATGGACTGTACTCTTTACTTATTATGGCTTCTTCGTGATTGGTTGCTGACTATAGGAGCTCATTACAGCTTGCAGCCTTTCACTGGAGTTTTTTCAACCTCGTCACCAACTCATTACAGCTTGTTTAGGAGCTGGTAACAACAACGTTCTTAGTCGTTGTCCAAGTCATCTATGGCTGCATTAATACAAATGAACAAATGACACTTGTATATGGTAACTACAGAGAGAAAAAGAAGAGTATGAATTGTAATAATAGAGGATAAATGAACGGCTTTTGTGTCCAATACAAAGCAAAGTTTTAAGTTTTTGCTCTTTCACACATCTCCATTTCTCCATGTTTTCTCCGCTCTTCAAGATGAAGATTACATTGGATGAACAAGATATCATCGAACAAGGTAGCCTTAGCATGAAAGGCAAAGGAGTATGCAGCAGTGGTTCTGAAACCAGTAACCCTTGGCCATATAGAATAAAGCTTACAACAGACAGTATGAGATGGGACAGCCTTAAGATTTCACCATCATGGGAATTCAACAATCATGTTTTGGAGAACATGTCCGAGGCTAATCGTGACGCTTTGGATATGTGGAAGGCTGTTGAAGTATCAATCTATGATGTTGATACTCAAGAAATTTACAAGGTAAGTTTGGCAAAGAAGGAGGCCTTTTGGTTCGAACCATTTCCTGATGTGGGGCAGAGAAAGGAGAAGTCTGCTTCTTCTAATACAACAATGGAGCACTATATATATGAATTTGCACGAAGGAGAAAATATTTCTTTTACTCTCTTCAGCCTTTCAGACACATCATCAAGAAGAGGGGTCTCAGATATGATCAAGAGATTGGCTTCCGCTGCTCTGGTAACGCAACTGTTGACACAATTGAGTTCTCAGTAATATATACACCATGGTTAGAATTGCACAGCTTTAGGTTTTAAGAGGCAAGTCAAACAGTATGTTTACTATAATGATTCCTATTTTACATACTGATCTTTGATATATCCAAAACATAACAGTTTTTGGCATAATTTTCGTGCAGGTTGATGCAGGAAAAGCGACAAACCATTTTGAAGAAAGCACGTAAAGGGAGCTGTAGCACGATGTTCTGCTTAGAAAGGAAAATTGGGAGGATGAGTAGACCTTATGATATATGTTATATCTTTTTTACCCTGCTTAGATGAGAATGATCCGAGTCCATGAACTTGTTAATCACACATAAAGCATCATTTTCAGCAGTATAATGAATTCAATCTAGTTTCTGAGACTAAATTTCTTGCTGTAGCTTTTCAGTCAATCGCTAATGTGTTCTGCTTCTTCTCAGGATAATGTTGATCCATTACACAATCTTAAGAAATGACTATTTTTCTAGATATTATCCAGCAAAATTTACTCAAAATCAACAGAAGGGTAGCAAAATACAATGTTGGCAGATATGTTTTTAAGGGTATAAACTGAGAAAGAACAGGTTTTGCTGGAAGGAATAAAATGAATACCCTCACAGAGAAGCAACTTTTCATTTCTTGAAAATCTCCAATTCCATTTTTTTTTTCTTTCTCAAATCTAATAGCCCATTGAAGTATTTTTTTACAAGAAAATATGTTATTGGAAATGTAAGATCCTATATCGGCGGGTGAGGAGTTGGTAGCTGGCCTTATTAGTAGTTGTAGTTGCTAACTTGTCATATGTATTTTAAGACGTCAGGCTCAGAATAGGCTCGCGTCACCATAAACAAAATTATGAGGATGGTAAGGCCCAAAGCGGACAATATATGACAAGTTGGGTCGGACTATTATATTTTATATCAGAGTCTACTTCACTAGCTGTCTGTTTGTGCCGACGGGGTCGTCGGGCTTTTTAAAGAAGGTGGATTGTAAAATTTCACATCGTCAAGTGAGGAGTTGGTAGGCTTTATTAGTAGTGCTAGTTGCTAACTTGTCATACGTGTTTTGAGACGTCAGGATCATAAATGAGTTAGTGTCACTATAAACAAAACAATGAAGGTGATAAGATCCAAAACAAATAATATATGACAAATTGGATCGGGCTGTTACAAGAAATGATTCTCTGCATTTTATTTTTCATTGCCTTGTAAGGAATTTCTGTCAGTAATTATGGCAATGCATATTAAGGAAACAGCTCTATGTTCTAATTTATGTACGTGTATGGATTGATTTCATATATGCTAAGCACAGCGAGATAAATGAACATGAAAGATAGAAAATTGACTGGGTAGAATCTGATAAAGGAAATGTATGATAGATCCCTCTCTAAATAGTAAGATGCAGCATATAGCGGAAAGAAAAAGAACTATGATTTTTCAAGTACTAATTTAACTTACAGAGAAAACTCTAATCTGATAAATTCTCAATATGTAAAAAATTCTTAACTTGTTAATATCTTCAATGAAATAACATTAATTCTGCATATTTGGTAGTTGCGGTTATGTTTTAATGTGTTTTTTATTTAAAAATATATTAAAATAATATTTTTTTATTTTTTTAAAATTATTTTTAACATCAGCATATAAAATGATTTGAAAACATCAAAAAATTATTAATTTGAAGTAAATAAAAAAACAAAAATAAATAATTTTTTTAAAAAATATTTTTAAAATGAAAAAATAAAGGAGAAAAAAAATCCCAAAAAAAAATTAAAAAATTAAATTTTTTTATAAAACATCATCGTCTTAATCTAATTTAGACATGACAACAACCTCGACTAGTCGACTGGCACTAGCTTGTTGATTTAGCAGGGGTAGGGCCTGTAGAATGTGCTGATCAAATTTCATCCGATTCAATATTTAAATATAAAATTTTACATATTTTCATCGGAAAGCTTGTTTGACTCGTAAGAATTTCTTCTTAGAATTTGACTTATCAATATGCATCCCTTGTCATAACATGATCATTTTATATTAACTTCTGCATATCCTTGATCTCTGCAGATTTGTTTTGGTTCTCTTGTATGTTAGGTGTTTCAACACCTTCTATTGCCTATATAACCTATGTTTTGGTTTTGATACGTGTCTGCTGATCAAATACTAAATATATATTTCTTCTTTCATGCAAAAAGGTTACCAACAAATAGATGTAGTTCTCTTTCGGTTTTTTTTTTATATATATATAATAAGAACATGTAGATGTTGTTAATTCCTTTTTATTCTATATATAATGTTCAAGGAATCCTGACCATCAAAGACTGAAAGAATCATAACTATGACCAATTTTCATATTTTGCCTAATACATTTACGGAGAAAACAATCAAGAGATCCGAAAATAAAAAGAAAAAAATCACAAAAACTACTAAATTCAGGGTCTAGGTGATATTTTTAATATTTAAATATTTGACGGTCCACAATAAAATGATTACTATAGCGCAAACAACTTCCAGAAAATCCTATAAAAATTTGAGTGTAATGTAACAGTCATATTAAAAGTTATAATTATTTTGAATTGTTATTTTGATCTGGCATGACTAGGTATTCTCTTGGGTTTTGACTTGTCCTACTAATATATTTATTAGACTATTCACATGATCTGTCTAGCTAAAACAAATCCTTATATGGTTGTGGTAGAACCACAACTCACAGCTCAAAACACCAACAACATCACCTATGCAACACTTTCCTATGAAATTTAACATTTCGAGATTTTTGTTAGTCAATAATTGTATGGAATTATTGTTACATGGAGCGAAACAAGAGAGTTCAATGCTCTAGCATCTATTGTAACGAGGCCCTTTCTAACTCCAAAAACAGATCGATTTGTGGACGAGTTGTTTCTTGGTTCTGTTTTGAACATCGAAGCTTGTGATGAAGTCTACATGCAACGACTGGGTTGGAGTGCAGCCCTGTAGTTCCGTACTTGTATATCTTTGATGCAGACTCTGATGAGAGTGAATGCAAAATTCTTTCTATAAATTACTCTTTTTTTTTTGGGAACTTCTGAAATGAATCTGTATCATCAATGTCTGTTTACTTCCCTTTTCAAATAGGGTCGTAGAAACCACATGATGCAGGAGATTATGTGAAATCTAAGCTTTCAAATGCAGATTTGTTGTAATTCATGAACTGTGTAATGTTTAGCAGACATATAAAATAGACTAGATAAACAAGTCCAGAAAGATATCTGGATGTGTCAAACAATCTTTTATTAAAAACAAGTATAACTTTTGATCCGAGTTGGTTCGTGTTCAATTCTTGTTTTCCTAGTTTTTCTTTTCAATCCTAATTTATCAAAGTAAGCTACGATCACCACTGAAATGAAACTTTCCAAATTAATTCCAATACCCGCTTTGTGTTTACAACAAAAAATCAAATGAAAAGAAGAATAGAAAAGGAACAGCCTCATGTTCCTATGTTTATGCCTGTTTACGTTTCCTCGGTTCTCGCAGTTAATTAAACATTTGCTTGAAACTATACTGTCTTTCATTGATAGCATCTAATGCTATGCATGTTAACAATTAATACTCTAGGGGATCAGTACTCATGCATATTTTAAGATCAGAACCCATTGTGTTAAGCAGCAAGCAGTTAAAATTGTGTAACTAGTGAAACAATTTTCTGTCGTTTAAGCATTCCAAAAACATCCAAGTTATTATTTCGAACTAGAAATTGCAGAAAGCAATGGAGTACACAGACCCTATAGGCTATAGCCATCTGAAGCCGGAAAGCTTATAAAGTAGAAAAAAGTTTCAATGCAGACTTCAATCAAGTAAAACCATGCACGTCGCCAGTACGGATAAATATATATATAAATATATGTTGTGACTGTGTATGCTTGTGTTATAGTTGTAAAACATATATACATAAACTGGCATGGAGAGTTGACTGGAATCTAGATAATTCAATATCTGGACCAGTCTAGATTGAAGAAAATATTTAAAATAAAAAAGAATTTAGTTGGCCATGTCAAAAATCTAAGTTGATATGTTAATCAAGTTGATTCACTCAAAACTTAACCTTTATTCTATTAACTTTTTTGAGAAAATATTGTTTTTCCATCAAAATAAAATTATTTTAATTTTTATTTAAGTAAAAAATTGAAATAGACGCTCTCATTCGTGATTTGTGCCTGGTACGAGAATGGGTTTTACAAGTATGATATGTACTATTCATGTATTTTATAGCCAAATTCTCTGAACAACATTTTTCTGCTTTTTTTGAGGTCAATTCTGAGCCGGTCCTACAAGTTACAACTATGTTGTTTTAACCTCGTAAATGCTGACTTGTCAACAGCATTTTTCTGCTTTATACAACGTTTGGGATAGACTCCCGTTACAGTGACACACACACTAGCAAGAACAGGACCAGACATGGCAAGAGACCCGGATTATGGAGCTTTCGTGGACAAGTTTGTGCTTGAACTTACCTCTTCAGCTCATGATCAACCATTGCAGGGCCTCACTTGTGCAGTTAAAGATATGTAAGTCCCTTCGATTAACCTTTTTCTTTGCCTTCATTTCCTCGACAAAGATACTTTAAGTCCTTAGAAAAGAGTAAAGGAAAGGGGTGTCCTTTTATTTATTTTCAAGCTTCTAGGCCAAGTTTCCAATTCTTGGTTTTGGGTTTATGTTTTTGCAAGTGGGGGTGTTTGTGTGTTTGCAAACTTCTATATGAATTGTTCTTTTTTCTTGTAGTGATTGATGAATTTGTTTTTTGTGAGTTGAATTATGGAAATAGATTTGATATGGAGGGATATGTGACTGGATTTGGTCATCCTGACTGGGCAAGGACTCATTCTGCTGCTACCTCAACTGCTCCTGCTGTTTTGGCCGTCTTAAGAGGAGGAGCCACCTGTGTTGGCAGAACTGTCATGGATGAAATGGCTTACAGGTGAGAATGTGAAAGCCTTTTCCTTTTCCAATTTTCTTAAACAAGAGCTCATGCCATCATAGGATATGATTAAACAGGATTCATTTGGTGAATATTGGATTATACCCCAATAAAATTACACAAGATCAACATGTAAAAAACTAGTTCTGCAGTTAAGTTCTATAGAGAGTTCACGATTTTTCGCAAGTCCTTGTTGGAAAATAATTCTGAAACTTGTGTTATAACATGAACTCAATTTTTTACTGTATTAGTGTTTTGAAGACAAAGGATAAGCGTTTCGTAACTTTAAGTAATTGAAGCGAAGTTGTGGTCTTGTAAAAAGTTGCAAGGATTATGAACATATACAGGCTTAGTATAATCATTTTTAGAACTTACCATCTTATTGAATCCAGTGATTCATCTTAATAGCACATGTAAATTTAATTATAAACACAAGAGTTGAGAATTCTAGTTAGCCCCTCATCTTTCGAGAGTCTTGCAGCACCTTTTAGAAGGTCAACTGTACTATGAAACCTCCCATAACATTCATTACCTATAAACCACTTTTATTTGTTGAGGTTTAGTTGTTGATGTATATGAACTCCTTTTTATGAGGCAGTATAGATGGAGAAAATATACATTACGGCACACCTATAAATCCATGTGCTCCCGATCGTGTACCTGGAGGATCTTCAAGTGGGTCTGCCGTTGCGGTTGGTGCAAAAATTGTAGACTTCTCCTTGGGTAAATTCTCCAATCTGAATGATTCTTGATGTATTTTGATTTGTTGTAGGTAAAGTGAAGTAAAATGTTCTCTCGACAACAGGTACTGACACTGGAGGAAGTGTAAGAGTCCCTGCATCATATTGTGGAATTTTGGGGTTTCGACCTTCATACGATGCTGTTCCGAGTGCAGGAGTTGTTCCCTTGGCACAGAGTTTTGATACTGTGGGTAAGAAACGGTTTCATTTTTAATTTGATTGCAAACAGGTGAGCCAATAAACTAACCAGCAAGTATTTTGAGCTTCCAATATTCATGGCAACATTCTAGACTTTTGAATAATGAGCTGCATAAGACAACTACGCATTTTAAATAGGACGTTCCATCTGGAAGTTTTAAATTTTACTTAATTGATAAAAGTTCAATTCTTATGAAACTAGTTTTTGTTTCTAGTTAGTTTGAGGTTGCCCATACAGTTCTTTTGTCTGCGTTTGTTTGTAATAAACTCTAATCTGGTGGTTCACTGTTTTGACACTAATTTTTCGACCAGGATGGTTTGCCAGGGACCCTGTGATTCTGAGTCGGGTAGGACATATTCTACTCCAATCGCCTGTTATGGATCCTATCAAACCTAGTCAAGTTATTATTGCAGAAGATTGTTTCCAGCTTTCAAACATTCCAAATGATCGACTAGGTCAAGTTCTTGTGAAATCAGTGGAGAAGATATATGGAGGTCAGTTAATCTGTAGTTATGATACCATTACTACTGCTCAAGCCCTAAACCAGAAGTTTTGAAATAACTGTTCTAACTTCACAAGGTATTTGAAGACTCATTTTTAAGTTTTGATTCAAAACATGACTGATAGAATATCACGTAATAAAGACTAGTTCTGATACATTGCTTTTGGTGCCCAAAAGCATTATAGTATTTGCATCAGTTTGTTATCATTTGCTGAGATATCACTTGCTATTTTTGTTTACACAGGCCATATTTTGAAGCACACGGTCCTCGGGGACTATGTCAAGGAAAAAGTTCCAAGTCTGGAACATTTTACGAGTAAAGATACAAAAGAACTGGAGAATAACATTCCATCTTTGGCAGCCCTCTCAAATGCCATGAGATCACTTGAAAGGTGCAAAAATTCAACGGAATTTTCCTGGAATGGATTTGATCAATCAACCTGAATTTCATTATTATTTGATGTGTAGGTATGAATTCAAGGATAACCATAGTGAATGGATCACTTCAGTCAAACCTGAATTGGGTCCAGGAATCTCAGAAAGGGTATGGAAAGCTGTAAGAACAACTGGGGAAAACGTTGATGCCTGCCACTCTGTAAAGACGGAACTACACGCTGCCCTTGCAACTCTTCTTCAGGTACTCTCTCATGTGACTGCAAAGCCTGGATTTATTTAGCCAAGGAAGAAATCATATACTTAGAATCTATTATATTCTACATTTTATTAGGCTACAAATTACGCTCCTGTTCAGTTATGAGTTCCTTGCAATTGCAGGATTTTGGTATCCTAGCTATCCCTACTGTTCCAGGGCCTCCACCGAAACTGCAAACAGATCCAGCAACACTGGAAATCTTCCGTGCTAAGGCTTTTAGCTTGCTGTCCATTGCTGGAGTATCAGGATTCTGCCAGGTACTATATATACTAATGAAATTTTACTTTATATTGTTCTCTATAGAACTTCCGGATTATTTCCTTGTGTGGGTTTCTTACCAATATACAGGTTAGCATACCGCTAGGGATGTATGACAATCTTCCTGTAGCTGTTTCATTGTTGGCAAAACAAGGTTCAGACGCTTTCCTGCTCAATGTTGTCGAGAGTCTTTATGGTACCCTCAAAGAACAGGTTGAGATCACTGAAAAATAACTTGCTGGCTGAGAATCTAAGAATGTAAGCTTGACCTAACCATCCAAATGTTAAATTTGGAACAAAAAATGGTGATATGAAAAAAATAATTCTCGCTACAGAGAAACAGAAACACCATCTGGATTTAGTATAAAAAAACAAAAATATAGTTCTATTATGTTCTATTCTATTATATTTTTGTTACTTTTCTTTGTTCTGTTGTGATGAAGAAAAACACAGTAGTGAGCTCCAACTCTCAAGCAGATAGGTGAGAACGCCATTTTGAGCAAAGTTGATCAAAGCTGGATTAATTTGGAAGTGCAGCATTTTTCAACTCGATATTCTGTAAAGTTATGCATTTTAACAGTGTTGACTGGAAATGACGACGATCCGAGAGAAAAGAAAATAATTAAGCATATAACAATATTACACCATAATCATTTATAAATTAATTACTAGACAATCAAGCCTTCCATATTTAAGAGTTGGTAATAATGCATGCAGATCCAGATATTTCATAACCTGTACACACCAGAGTTGTTTACACTTGAAACATTATCTTCACACCAGCTTTCTTAGAAGGGCTGACTTCGTACTGTCCTTAAGGTTGATTGATACTCTGAAGTTCTTCACGCCCTCACCGATGCCTTCTTTCTCAGCTTTCGAATCTTCATCTTTTAGGAAAGCACAAATGACTTCGGAGTTGTAGGTTTTTTTTATGGATGCCTTAACATCCGTATATGTTAATCCTAGGCATTCCAATTTCCAACGAACCACGTGTTTGCTTGTTTCGAACCTGCCGTCCATAGCAGAACACTTCACTACCATCTCAAAGATTTCAGATCCACCTGTAAAAATTTCTGATTGAATCTTGGGGAGGGTACCCTTTCCTCCATGGCTTCTTCTCTAGAAAACTAATCTGTTCAAATATTCATTTCTTGAGACCATGGGAAGTTGTGTACACAAAAAATGACATGAAAGCTAAAATCTGACCACAGATTCTTCTACAGGGAGAGCAAAGAAAACTCTTGGCCGTTTTTTTAAAAGTTTAAAGGCAAAACATTTCATGATTGGGGAAAGACATATATGACATGTGAATCAATGAAGCATCATAATGCAGATAATTTTGATACCTGAATCTTCTTAGCAGCTGTACTATTTAGCAGCTATAAGATTCTTTCTTGTCTGACTCTACCATGTATTGGTAAGCTTTTTTCCATGATTTACAGCGAAGAAATATGGTCTAGCCTCAGGATTAAACTTATAGCAGCTCAAGAAATATTTAGACACAAATTTAATGCAGATATTCAAATAGATTTCCCCCAAGACTGGAGTGATTCACTTTTATAGTACATAAAGCGAAATCAGATGGATCAATTAGGTCCATTTGGTTATTGAAAGCATGGTTATTGTACCTTATGTAACTGACAGATGGAATCTCCAACTTGTATGATCAAATCATTTGCAGCTTTCATGAGAACGGTCCTGCAGACTAAAAAATATCAGTTATGGTTGCATAAGATAATTTTAGCAGACTGCAGTTTTAATTTGCAGAGCATGTATATTTTAATGCTTGCATGGAGAGGGAAAGAGGGATTACCAGTTCTGATTTCGTCTTTCAAGTGATTCGGCCACCATATCGCATTAGCTGGAAGAATAACACACTTGATATGCTTTCTACCAGATAGAATAACATTTCCACTGTCAAGACTTGTTATGTTTAGTTTAGATAATCTTCAAATAATCTACAGAATCAACCAACATAATCTACAGAATCTTTAAAGTAAAATTCGGCTTTAATTAGGCTCTTGGTGGGTAGACTATCAGGTTGACCTGTTCTATAAATATGTTTCAAGAGTACATCCCATCTGGAAGTCTTAAACTTGACTTGATTGAAACATATCGACATGCAAATGGCTCAAGATTAACCATTTCTACATATTAGAAACAAAAAAGAAAGAAATTTCTATGTTCTACGATTGTTTATTGTTTCCCAGTTCTCGCAATTATGTAAACATTTGCTTTAAACTCTCACCGTTTATCATTGACAGCATCTACTGTTATGCATACGAGCATTTAATGCATTAGGAGATCGGCTCATTCATATTTAAGGGATTAGAAACCATTGGAGCTTACATTGCAAGTGAAAGTTTAATTACAGGTGAAACAAATCTGCGTTTATGCATTCCACAAACATCTGGTTAGTTTATTATTTCAAGCTGGGAATTGCAGGAGGAAATGAAGTACAGAGACCCGATAAACATCCGAAGCTGGAAAGCTTATAAAAGCCGTCCAAGACAAAATAGTAACAAGTTTCAATGCAGGCTTCGATCAAGCAAAACCATGCACGTCGCCGGTACGAAATTATGCACAGAACTGCTACGATTACCGACACTACAACTATGTAAAATATTCCAAAACAATCTAAACTTTAACTCGGGCCTAACCCCGAGTTGACTCTCAAATCTAATTTTAAAAATATGATAATAATTATTTTTATTTCTGCATTAACATGGGTCAATGTCAATGGTTCTAGCCTGTGACATGGGTCTGACCTCGAGTCGACCCTAAAATCAAGTTTTAAAACTATTATTATTATTATTATTATTATCCTTACATTGACTCGGGTTAATGGTTAATGCAATTCAATTCCAATAAAAACATTTGAGCGTGATCCAACAATTGAATAAAAATTATGAACATTTTGAGTCACCACTCAACCACTCAAATCTGGCACGACCAAACTCTCTCTTGAACCTAGACTTCTCCTATCGGTCTATAAATATATTTATTAGGTCATTCATGTAATCTGTTTATGGCAGATTTTCATCTAATTATGACACATAACTGCTGAAAATTACTCGTTACGATAAATCTGACTACATCACCAAAATCACTTGCTAGTCGTTTAAACAAATGGTATCGGTTCGAGTCCTATAAATGCAGTAAATTTTCTTAGGAGATGTCCTCGTCTTGACGCATTACAGAATCTCCAAGAAGAAGTCCTCGGAAATAGCTCGGGGATAATTTGAAGAACCAAAAAAAAATATTTGCATTCCATTCAAAGAAGAGCAAGGTGGTCACTTATTCTTTGCACAGTTAAAGGGAGGAGAGGTACAGGGAAGTAGCAATTGCACCCACCGTACCCATTCGATGATGGTTGCCATCCTACTCAGGACGCCAATTTTGACTCAAATAGCACTCTTCTTCCAAGTTCTCATTATACTAACTATCAAACAATAATATAAATGATATTTTGAGATTTTATCTAAAAACTTAAATTATTAGATTAAAATGATTCTTTAATATGATATCAGAACCTTAATAACCAAACGGTTAAGAGTTTGAATCTTATAATCCTCATTTATTTAATTAAAATTATGCATAAAGTAATGTGTGCTTGTGCAAATTTCAAGCCCAAAGAGTTTTCATTTGAGCTGGGGATATGTTAGAGAATAATATAAATCATATCTTAGGACATCACCTAATAGCTTAAGCTATTGGGTTAAGATAGTTTTTTGACATTAACCAACCTTTCATGCTAAATATAAAATTAAACAATTTTCACCACTAAAGTCAAGTTATTTTCCTCTTTTTCTTTATGGACTTGGATGCATGCTTTTACTGATGCATTTTCCTATTTTTTTTTCTTTTTTTGCTTCAAAGACTTGGAAAGTTAATTTTCTAATAACCAAGACAAATTAATTTGAAGATACTAATTAAAAAAAAAATGAAGGCCATCAAGAAAACATTGGATATCAACACATATCACTATTCATCAAAATAGAATAATTACTTTTTTTTTATTTTAACAAAAAACAATTAACTTGTTTGATCTTTTTGACAAAACTCATAAGTCATTATACTATTTATTGATTGGAGACAATTTAGTTTTTTAACATTTCTTTCACAAGCATAGTGTAAAGATCTTTTTACCCTTGAGAACATAAGAAATAAAACTTACAACAAGGGGCATTTGTGTATTTTTATTCTGGTATATTTTTTAATTAACAGTTGAACCATGGATGATTTGGCATTTTCATTAAGTAAGATATTAATTTAAAAAAAATTGACAACAAGTGAGCAACTATTGCACACTTTAAGCAATGTGTGCAACGTGTCTCTTGTCCAGATGTTGCTTTTTCAAGATGATGTTTAAAACGGCTCAACGTGTTTTTTCCATCAGTGCCCCATGTGTTGATAGTGGTGGAGTGGTTGAGCTCCGCTAGTTTTTTTGTTTTTTTTTAAACTCACTCTTTTCTCTCTTTTATCCTTACAAAAATTTAAAAAATGTTATTTATTTTTTGTATCTATTTTAATCTTATTCTTTTGATTATTGTTTTCAATTTCATTCCAACACATTTGATTTCAAAATGGTTTTATATTAAATTTAGATTTTATTTTTTTTATTGTTATTTCATTTGTTTTGGAGCTCTTTTATTGTATTTTTTTTTTCAATTTCATCATCTAATATTTTATTGATTTATAATTTCACTTTATTATTTTTTAGGATTTTTCTTCTATAAGGTTGGTCTCACACTAATGATTAGGATCACGGATTTGAAGGTTAACACTGGTTGACTTTGATCTTTTTTTCATATCCTTTTTAATTTATTTATTTTTCAAATTCATTCTTTAACATTTAATTTATTGGGAATTAGTCTTTAATTTTTTTCTATGAAATTATCACAACCTTGTAAACCAAGTTACCGGGTTAATGAGTTAACCGGGGTTAACAATTTTTTTTGTTGCTTAAAAAAACATTATTTTTACCCTAAAATATTGAGTTGTTTTATAATTGAGTTTCATGGTTTTATTTAGTTTATTTTTAATGGGGCTATTTTAATATTACAACTAAGTCGCATATTTAACTTTCTAATCTTGATGAATTTTTTATTAAAATGTTATTATTTTTATTTAAAAAATAATATTGGAATAGATATTCTCTTTTGAGATTTGTGCCTTGTACATTCATGTATTTTATAGCCTAACCCTCTTAACAACATTTTTCTGCTTTTTTCATGGTTAATTTTTAGCCTGTTTTACAGTGCGTTTGTAATTACTGTAGATATTTTTTAAAAAATTTGTTTTATTTAAAAATATATTAGAATAATATATATATCAAAATTTCTCTAAACAGCCTTGCAAGTTACAAGTTACAACTATGTTTTTTTAACCTCGTAAATGCTGACCTGTCAACAGCATTCTTCTGCTTTAAACAACGATTGGGATAGAGTCCCGTTACAGTCACACACACACACTAGCTAGAGCAGGACCAGACATGGCAAGAGACCCGGATTATGGAGCTTTCATGGACAAATTTGTGCTTGAACCTACCTCTTCAGCTTATGATCAACCATTGCATGGCCTCACTTTTGCAGTTAAAGATATGTAAGTCCCTTCAATTCACCTTTTTCTTTGCCTTCATTTCCTAGACAAAGATACTTTAAGTCTCTTACGTTTATGAAAACTTCTTAGAAAAGAGTAAAGGAAAGGGGAGTCTTTATTATTATTTTCAAGCTTCCTAGGCCAAGTTTCCAATTCTTGGTTTTGGGTTTATGTATTTTGCTAGTGGGGGTGTTTGTGTGTTTGCAAACTTTTATATGGATTGATTCTTTTTTCTTGTAGTGATTGATGAATTTGGTTTTTGTAATTATGGAAATAGATTTGATGTGGAGGGATATGTGACTGGATTTGGTAATCCTGACTGGGCAAGGACTCATTCTGCTGCTACCTCAACTGCTCCTGCTGTTTTGGCCGTCTTAAGAGGAGGAGCCACCTGTGTTGGTAAAACTATCATGGATGAAATGGCTTACAGGTGAGAATGTGAAAGCCTTTTCCTTTTCCAATTTTCTTAGACAAGAGCTCATGCCATCATAGGATATGATTAAACAGGATTCATTTGGTGAATATTGGATTATACCCCAATAAAATTACACAAGATCAACATGTAAAAAACTAGTTATGGAGTTAAGTTCTATAAAGAGTTCACGATTTTTCGTAAGTCCTTGTTGGAAAATAATTCTGAAACTTGTGCTATAACATGAACTCAATTTTTTACTGCATTAGTGTTTTGAGGATAAATGATGGGGGTTTTATAACTTTAAGTAATTGAAGCGAAATTGTGGGTTTATTGAAAGTTGCAAGGACTATGAACATATACAGGGGAGATCTTGTAAGTTTCTCAATGTGAGTAAGAAGTGAAAAACACTCTGTAAACATTCCTCTTCCAATTAATGCACTTTTGTGATTAGTTTTTGTGTGTGTTTATTCCAACAAAGTAGTATTAGAACAGAGAATCTTGGATGAAATAATATGAAACTGAATCAGATTGCGTCATACAAAGGACTTCAAGCTCTCCATCTAAGAGTTTGAAGGTGAAATTTCTTCACTTTGTCAACACCTGTACAGGTGTTTTGAAGAATGTCCCGAGCCTGCTTAGAATTGGTTACATTGGCAACCTTCTCAAACATAGTATCATCCAAACCCTGGTGGATGAGTGTAGGTCCCTGCTGGCCTTTCTTTCTTGATCTCTGCTAGGTATCCACATCTTCTGGCTTTACATAGCATCTCTCCATAATTCCCAGCATCTTGGAATCCTGATAGTGCTTTCAGACATAGTCTAACAAATTGAAATGGAACTAAAACACTTGCCATTTCAGATTTACCAGGAACTACAAAGCTTTGATACTACGTTGTTGGAAATGAACGCACACTCGCTACTCACAAAACTGTATTAATTGGAAGAGGAACTTTTACAGAGCATTTTTTTAGAGAGTGAATACAATAATTGCATTAAGCATTTTTAATCTTTAAAATTCCAACACAAGGTATGCCCTCAAGTTTTCAATCATAGAGTGATGCAATCTCAGGCCCAGTGATTCTTGGATTACAATTTTAGTTTTATTATGCCAGTGGCCTCTAAATTGCATCTATGTACACTGGTTGTTGTAAGAAAAAATCAACTGTTTTATATGGACCACAACATTCATGTTGAACTTCACTGGTCTTTTGCTGAAAATTTTACTAGCAGGCAAAATTAGCTCTTTTGATATCTGTTATTGTTACTCTTACTATTTCTAAAACCTGAACTTTATAGACATAGTTGAATTATTCTTTTAGATGGCAGTGTTCATGTGATATCCCAGTTATCACAGATTATCAGTTAGATAATTTGGCTATCTAACTGGTGTATTCTACCATGCTAGTGCAGCAGTTATTGACTAGTTAGTTCCTAGGTCAGTGACATTGGTGGCCTTGTGGTAACCACCAACAGATGGCATTGACATCCCAGTCACGTTCAATTTCATAGTAATTAAAACCATCTGAAAATGAATCCTTGTAATAGTTTTTGCTGCATTTGAGCATGCTCTTTCTTTGAAATGAATTTGCTGGGTGAAAATGCTTAGTATAATCATTTATAGAACTTACCATCTTATTGAAACCTGTGATTCATCTTAATAGCACATGTAAATTTAATTATAAACAAAAGAGTTGAGAATTCCAGTAGCCTCATCTTTCGAGAGTCTTGCAGCACCTTTTAGAAGGTCAAACGTATTATGAAACCTCACATAACATTCGTTACTTATAAACCACTTTTTTTACTGAGGTTTAGTTGTTGTTGTTGTATGAACTCCTTTTTATGAGGCAGTATAAATGGAGAAAATATACATTACGGCACACCTATAAATCCATGTGCTCCGGATCGTGTACCCGGAGGATCTTCAAGTGGGTCTGCCGTTGCGGTTGGTGCAAAAATTGTAGACTTCTCCTTAGGTAAATACTCCAATCTGAATGATTCTTGATGTATTTTGGTTTGTCGTAGGTAAAGTGAAGTAAAATGTTCTCTCTACAACAGGAACAGACACTGGAGGAAGTGTAAGAGTCCCTGCATCATATTGTGGAATTTTGGGGTTTCGACCTTCTCACGATGCGGTTCCGAGTGCAGGAGTTATTCCCATGGCACAGAGTTTTGATACTGTGGGTAAGAAACTGGGTAGTGAAGGATTCATTTTGAATTTGATTGCAAACAAGTGAACCAATAAACCAACCAGCAAGTATACCTGTAAGGTTTTCTCCGACAAATGTGTTGCAAACTTTTTTGAGCTTCCAATATTCATGACAACATTCTAGACTTTTGAATAATGGGTTGCATAAGACAACTATGCATTTTAAATAATATGTTCCATCTGAACGTTTTAAATTTTACTTGATTAATAAAAGTCTCATCCCCAGCAAACTACTTCTTTCTAGTTTGTTTGAAGTTGCCCATACAGTTCTTTTGTCCGCATTTGTTTGTAATAAACTCTTATGAAACATAATCTCTTAGTTGTTTAACATTTTTAGAGCTTTATAAATTTCGTCATCCTCTAATCTGGTGGTTCACTGTTTTGACACTAATTTTTCCACCAGGATGGTTTGCCAGGGACCCTGTGATTCTGAGTCGGGTAGGACATATTCTACTCCAATCGCCTGTTATGGATCCTATCAAACCTAGTCAAGTTATTATTGCAGAAGATTGTTTCCAGCTTTCAAACATTCCAAATGATCAACTAGGTCAAGTTCTTGTGAAATCAGTGGAGAAGATATATGGAGGTCAGTTAATCTGTAATTATGATACCATTACTACTGTTCAAGCCCGAAACCAGAAGTTTTGAAAGAACTGTTCTAAGTTCAAAAGTATTTGAAGACTCATTTTTTAGTTTTGATTCAAAACATGACTAATAGAATATCACGTAATAAAGATTGGTTCTGATTCATTGCTTTTGGTGCCCAAGAGCATTATAGTATTTGCATCCGTTTGTTATCGTTTGCTGAGATTTCACTTATTATTTTGGTTTACACAGGCCATATTGTGAAGCAGACAGTCCTTGGGGACTATGTCAATGAAAAAGTTCCAAGTCTGAAACATTTTATGAGTAAAGAAATAAAAGAACAAGAGTATAACATTCCATCTTTGGCAGCCCTCTCAAATGCCATGAGGTCACTTCAAAGGTGCAAAATTTTCAACCGAATTTTCTTGAAATGGATTTGATCAATCAACCTGAATGATATACTCTTTGGGGGAAGTGCCATACGAAGCTGTTCCTAATCAATTCATTATTATTTGATGTATAGGTATGAATTCAAGGATAACCATGGTGAATGGATCACTTCAGTCAAACCTGAATTGGGTCCAGGAATATCAGAAAGGGTATGGGAAGCTGTTAGAACAACTGGGGAAAACGTTGATGCCTGCCACTCTGTAAAGACGGAATTACAAGCTGCCCTTGCAACTCTTCTTCAGGTACCTCTCTCAAGTGACTACAAACCATGGATCTATTGTAGTCAACATTTTATTAGGCTACAAATTATGCTTCTGTTCACTTATGAGTTCCTTATACTTGCAGGATTTTGGTATCCTAGCTATCCCTACTGTTCCAGGGCCTCCACCGAAACTGCAAGCAGATCCAACAACACTGGAAATCTTCCGTGCTAAGGCTTTTAGCTTGCTGTCCATTGCTGGAGTATCAGGATTCTGCCAGGTCCTATATATAGTAATGAAATTTTACCTGTTATTGTTCTCTTTAGAACTTCTGGATTATTTCCTTATGTGGGTTTCATACCAATATACAGGTTAGCATACCTCTAGGGATGCATGACAATCTTCCTGTAGCTGTTTCATTGTTGGCAAAACAAGGTTCAGACGCTTTCCTGCTCAATGTTGTCGAGAGTCTTTATGGTACCCTCAAAGAACAGGTTGAGATCACTGAAAAATAACTTGCTGACTGAGAATCTAAGAATGTAAGCTTAACCTAACGATCAAAATGTTAAATTTGGAACAAAAATTGGTGAAATGACAAAAAAAATCCTCGCTACAGAGAAACACCATCTGGATTTAGTATAAGAAGCAAAAATATAATTCTGTTCTGTTCTATTCTATTTTTGTTACTGTTCTTTGTTCTGTTCTAATGAAAAAAAAACATGGTAGTGAGCTGCAACTCCCAAGCAGATAGGTAAAAATACATGCACATTCAGATAGTCCATAACTTGTACACGCCAGAGTTGTTAACTCCTGAAACAAATGAACAAAATAAAAAACTAAAAACAGGTTTTACTAAAGAGGTGTGTGTGCTCCAGCTGGTGATGAAACATATCTTTACACCAGCTTTCTTAGCAGGGCTGACTCCGTATTGTCCCAAGATTGATTGATACTCTGAAGTCCTTCACGCCCTCACAGTTCCTTCTTTCTCAGCTTTTGAATCTTCAACATGTTTAGGATTGTTGTAATGATAGCAGTTCTAAGTAATTTTTATTTAAAAATATATTAAAATAAATTATTTTATTTTTAAAAAATTATTTTTTAAATCAATATATCAAAACGATATAAAAATATAAAAAAAAATTTAAATTTTTAAAAATACGGCATCCAAATCTTTAAGGAAAGCACAAATGACTTTATGTATACCAAATCGAATACCAAGAACAGAAGGTTATTGAATGTGGGAATTAATTTATCATGTAGAAGAGATAAATTCTTCTTGAGATAAATTATTCATTAGTTTGCAGGACGTAAGGCTGTTAACCTCTCTGTCTTGATTATTTTTGGTCCCTCCCTCCCTATTTCATTAAATTTATAAGATAATACACTAAAAAAAACACATGGATACTGTTTGTATATAAATTAATAATTTTTTTATACATCAAAATTATATTTATGCATAAATCAATGAGGAAACCTTTGTAAAATATGACTCCTGTTACTTATTTTCTTTAAAATTGTTACTTGTTTACTTTGAAATTAATATTCCATTGAACCTTGTCTCTAACTTTTTTAGTGTATTAATAAATTTTGGTGTAGTGTTCTCGTGTTACAAGAAGAAATTATGCAATGTGATAGTTGCTTCAAGTACATCTTTGCACGAGATAGACTCTAGTATGAAATTATATTCTTCAGCTTCATCTTCTTTGATGTTCTCAATAATTAATATATAAATTAATAAAGTATTAAGTTATTGATTAAATAACATCTGAATTAATTAATAAGTTTTCATGGTCTCAGTGGTATTAATTTATGGAAGTTTAATGTCATGCTCAAATCAGGTTTTAATTCAAAAAAAGATATGTGCTATCGAGTATCTTGTTAATTATTTTTATTAAAATAACATCTTTTCATTTATTTATTTTTTTCTTGGTATTGACTTTGTTGATTTTGGACTAGATTTAGCTGAGTCAAATGAATCATTAAAAATCCAATCAAACTAGATTTCACTTTAATTATTAAAAACTTTATAATTTGAGTCAATTTACCATATCAAATTTAAAAATAATAATAAGTATGTTGACTTCTAATATATCAACCGTCCGTCAAACATAACCTTACACTTAGACTTCTTCCCTTTGTCTTGCCTTAAAAAAAATTATTTAATTAATTAAATAAAATTTTTTATATTTGCTATACACTTATAATTATTATTGTTATGTTTCAAATCTTAGTTTTATATAAGCTAAAATAATATGTTTTTATTTTTATTTTTTAGAGATTTATTTAACGTGAAAAAATTTATATTATAATAATTTTAATCAAATATATATTTTTTTAGAAAATAAAATTAAAAATATTTTTTAAAACTACAACGCTCATCCTTCAAATTAAATGTGCTCAACAGAAAGACAACTAGGCCCAAACTAGCCTGTATGTATCACATTTATTTTCTCGTCAATACGGGGGCCCACAATCTTGGTCAACGTCATTTTAAGACAGATTTAAAAAAAGAAAAGTCAATTCAACAAGAATGCAGTATGAATTAAAAAAAAAAAAAAAGGGGTAAACTTCATTCTTGCCCATATTGATTCATCAATTTTCCTCTTATACTCCTACAGTTTTGATTTTCCCAATGCCACCCTTCTAAGCATTACTCCTACCTATTAAATATCTTACGTGTTTTATTTCGGTTTTTTTAG
The DNA here is from genome assembly GCA_033617975.1 of Populus alba x Populus glandulosa. Classification (NCBI taxonomy): domain Eukaryota; kingdom Viridiplantae; phylum Streptophyta; class Magnoliopsida; order Malpighiales; family Salicaceae; genus Populus; species Populus alba x Populus glandulosa. The sequence goes on along the minus strand of CM066155.1, from coordinate 1,491,815 downwards.
TATTCTTTTTTATTTTAATAATTTAAGTGTTTTTGTGAGGTATTATGATATATGATATAAGAATGACATATGTACTAGAAATGTTTAAGATTGTAGTTCACAGTACTTTTTTAAAATAGCATTTTTATTTAAAAAAGACAAAAATAATTTTTTATTTCTAATATTAATACATTAAAACCATAAGAAAAACATTAAAAAATCACTTTAATATCCTTTCAAGTCAAAAACACTTTTAAAAAGTATGTTTTTGAAATTATAAACAAAAGTATAAGTTATGCCAAACATCCCAAAATTCAGACCAATTCAACGAGTTTACTTGGGACCACTCGAGATTTGAATTGATCTAAGTCGAAGAAAAAAAATTGATCTGACCTGATCTCGTAAAAAAAACTAAGTTGATTCTCGACCTAAGTAAAATCTAATGATTTTTTTTTAAAAAAAAAATCTTACTTAGAATAGCATCATTTTGATCATTTTAAAATAAAATATATTATTGAATCAATTTAGGTTGATCTTCCTAATCCATAACGCGAGTTTCACCATGAGTGAAATATCAAGTTATATTTTAAAACTATTTTTGTTTTGTGAGTTATTTCATGTTAAAGATAAGATTGAGACTTTTTAGGATTATAGATGAATATTCCAGGACGAAAATATAGTTTATCTATGAAAAATATTCAAAGGTGAGAAACTTGATTCTTGTGTTTACTTTTTTGACCTTTTCAACAAAGTAAACACAACGGCATTGGATCACCTTTATAATAATAATAATAATAATAATAATAATTCACTCCAAAGTCTTCGTCATGAGATAAAATTCAAATTCTTTTGTGGGATTATGATAAACACTCATAATATAACAATTTTCTTATTTATTTTTATTTTATTTTAAACGTGAGCTCAATTGAACTAAATGACATATTCTAAATATCATCACAATGAAACTATAATTTCTTCATAATTTTTTAAGCTTCAATAATAAATGTAATTTTCGAACTATTAAATGTATTAAAATCTTAAATGATAACTTGAAAATAAAATAATTCATCTATCAATTTAAGATTTCTGCACTGTAATTTGTTAATATTAGTTAAAAATATATAAATGTTATGTAAATAAAAATAATTTAATTAACTGGTATAGTGAATCTTACTCCATAACGAATTCATGTACAAAGTGGTGGTCTCGGTCCAATAAATTAGGTTTGTCTATAATTAAAAATAAAAAAACAAATCTTCAATAGTTTTGACAAGTCAATTCACCAACAACTTAAAAAAAAAAAAGTTGAATTTTCCATGAATGATTTGTGAGAGAATTTTTATTGATTTGAAGCATGTTTACAGGTGAGGTGATTAATTTTTAAAGTATTTTTTGTATTGAAATGCATTAAAATAATATATATTTTTTTATTTTTTTAAAATTATTTTTAAGATCATCGCATCAAAACAATCTAAAATATATAAAAAATTAATTTTTAACAAAAAAATTAAATTTTTAGAAAACATGCTTTACACCACGTTTCTAAACAATATCTTCAAATTCATATAATAATAATAGTTTTTTGTTCTTGTAAAAATGAGGCCGAGAAAAAATAATAAGATTCTAGGAGATTGAATCTTTATAGTTTTTTTAAATCATAAAAATTAATACAGTAAAAATGATTTTTTAGAAAAAAATGATGGCATTTTGTTTAGTAATATAGTTGAATTCGGTTGTCTTTTTTTACTAAAAAAATATTAAATTAATTTTTTAAATATTTTTTAATATATTAATATTAAAAATTAAAAATATTTTTTACAAAAAACATATCCAAAAATTGTCTTTTAAGCAATAGATTTAAGAAATATATGTTAGGCCAGAATTCAGGTCCATTCCGCACCTAATATTTATTTAATAGAAAGTGGATACAACAAAAACAAGAATTTTATGTTACCTTTGTTTGCTTGTCTGGAAAAGAAAAAAAAACCTGGCTGATGCCTCTTATTGACTATTGACCCCCTCAATTTGTCAATCAAATCAACTTATGGGTCTTTATAAATCTCCACGTTTGATGCTTTCTCTTACAGTAGCAATAACAATTACCTAATGGTGTTGCTGTCAGCCCACGATTCTTGAACAAACAAAGAAAAGAAAAGAAGACAAAATGGAAGTGATAGCAAGAGCTCCAGGGAAAATCATTCTTTCTGGTGAACATGCAGTTGTTCATGGATCCACTGCTGTTGCTGCATCCATTGGTCTATGCACCTATGTTTCTCTTCAAGTTCCCCCTTCTAATGGTAAAAAAAATAGAGCTTTAACTCATTAAATCCGTGATTACTCCATATGTTTATTTATTTTTGTTTGTTTATTGATTGAAAGACGTAGACTTTGATGTTTTATTGAGATGAATATGCATAAAGGTTGTTTCTTTGGGCTTGTTTTTGTAATGGAATTGTTTGAAATGTTGATTGAGAAATACCCTTTTGAGATGATATGAAGACGTGTATTGTAGCTTTGGCTTTCCATTGGTGTTTCTGGGATTGACTTTGTATTGGTACTGTTTGAAATGTTGATTTGAGGGTGCCCTTTGGAAGTTTATAGTCTTAGTTGCCTGGAAAACTTGAGATTGATTGAAGGTGCACCGATCTCTGCAAGATTCTAATTTCTTTGGTCTTTCTTGGATTGTTGTCTATTGGGATGGTATTGAACTACTGTTTGGAAGAGACCTTTTTGAGTTTTTTTCTTCCGTAAGGATCTTTTGACATTTGAGTGATGGTGTATGTTGTTTTCTGCAAGATTTTGATTCGAATGTGTACATGATCTGTCAATGGTAATTTTTACAACGTTAGTTTCCTTTCCTATCTGTCCAGTAAGGAGCTTTTCAAAACTATTTCTGCCCCCACAAGCTCCACACATCTAAGCTTTTAGGATCCATTAGGATAAAGCAGCCATCACAAATCAGAATGGCTACTCGAATTGCAAGGCGTAATACAATTTATTTTCTATGTGGTTTGTGAGTAATTGATGTTCTTTAAAGTGCATCAAACTTAGAATTGGTTTTCAGTACGAGGAATACTGGTGACATTTTGTAATATTGAATTAGGAATGATCAAGTTCCACTCTTGCCAAGATTCTAATGACTGTTAAGCACAATTAAGGTTTCCCAAACCTCATTTCTAAAAAAAAAAAACATTATCTCATGATCAGGAAATGTTATATCAGATTTGGATACCACACGTTACTAAGGATTTGATATGTGCAATTCCACCTGATTTCTTATCTATTCACTGAGGAACATGGAAACATTGATCACTTTTAATATTGTGAATTTCATTTATTGACATATAACTGCTCATTTTTGGTTCCACCCTTCTTTGAAACTGTGATGATACAGCTTCTATCAAATGGATTTTTACTGTTATTCTTCTCCCCACAGAGAATGATGATAGACTGACACTCCAGCTCAAGGATATGGCTTTAGAGTTTTCATGGCCAATTGGAAGAATCAAAGAAGCACTATCTAGCTTAGGAGGTCCTTTCCCATCAACTCCAACGTCCTGCTCAGCAGAATCACTCAAGTTAATTTTAGCTTTGATAGAAGAGCAAAATATTCTGGAGGCAAAAATATCTCTTGCTTCCGGAGTGTCTGCTTTTCTGTGGCTATACACATCAATCCTAGGGTATGTAGTACTTCCTTTGCAATGTTGACTACTTTTCTTATGCTATTTTCATTTCTAAGTTGGTCCTCTCCATGCATCAGATTTAAACCCGCTACTGTAGTTGTCACTTCTGACCTTCCACTGGGTTCCGGCCTAGGTTCATCTGCCGCACTCTGTGTTGCATTCTCTGCAGCTCTTCTTGCTTGCTCAGACACTCTGAACATAGACATGAAACAAGAAGGGTGGTTAGTGTTTGGGGAGTCTGAGCTTGAATTATTGAACAAATGGGCTTTTGAAGGTGAAAAGATAATTCATGGAAAGCCATCTGGGATTGACAACACTGTTAGCACATATGGTAGGTAAAAGTTCATGCTAGCTAAAGCTATCTTCTTGCACCAGATTTTCGATGTTTACATGTTCCACTCCTGTGTCTTCAGCATCGTAGTGACTATTAACTAGATTTTGCAGTTAAGCATTACTAGGATAAAATACAGTGTTTCTCCTGAAATTATAAGATTAAGAATAGTAAAATTTGTAGACAAATTCATGTTGGCATGTCCAGATTTTTTTAAGTATTCGCTTTTCTGATTTGCTAGCAGAGGAGGTATCTATACCTGTAGCCTCTCTCTCTCTGTGTGGGTTTGTGTGTGTGTTTTGACCTCTACTCCCCATGCAACAGGCAACATGATCAAGTTCAGGTCAGGTAATCTAACACGCATCAAGTCCAGCATGCCACTCAAAATGCTCATTACTAACACAAAAGTTGGGAGGAACACAAAAGCATTGGTTGCTGGAGTTTCAGAGAGAACCTTAAGAAACCCTGATGCCATGAGTTCTGTTTTTAATGCTGTTGATTCCATCAGTAAGAAATTGGCTAATGTCATCCAGACACCTGCTTCAGATGATCTGTCCATAACTGCAAAGGAAGAGAAGCTAGAAGAGTTAATGGAAATGAATCAGGGTTTGCTCCAATGCATGGGGGTAAGCCATGCTTCTATAGAAACTGTTCTTCGAACCACATTTAAATACAAGTTAGCTTCTAAGTTGACTGGAGCTGGGGGTGGTGGCTGCGTTCTGACACTGTTGCCGACCTGTATCCTCTATAGTTCTTTTATTTTTTATTCTATGCATATGTGGGCCTCTAATTCCTTTTTATTTTATTTTCTAGTTTATGTTTGTGCGTTCTTCAATATGAATGCCCTGAACATTTAGTTAAGAAACATTGCATTAGAGTACGAATCTGTAAAAGTTTCTTCTTGCTTGCCATGCTTGATGTGATTTCTTACATAAAAGGATAGATGCTGCATGCCCTCCAAAAGTTACAATTCATAATCACATACCTATCTGTTATGATTTATGTTGTTGAAGTGGAACATTGGTTAAACTAGAAAGTATTGCTTCCTACTGCCATCGTTTTGGAAGTTGGAATGCAATGGTTTGATTTTAATAGGAGGTATCATTGGTGTTTCTAATATAACTAGAGTATTTTTACCTGTATGTTTATTAAATGGCTTCATATTTCCTTTCGTTTCCATTTCTAAGGTTTGTGATTAAAGATATGAAATATGACATGCTGAATGATATGAGTCATGCATCTCTGTGAGTTTCACTGTCCTAAAGAGAGACCACCCACCTACCATCCTGAAGATGAATAAAAAGAATGTAAATCATCTAATAACTGGCATCATGCCACTTTATTTCATATTTGTTAGATGTTTCCTTGACTATATGTATCAGTACTTTCAGGAACGATTGTAGATAAAGTAATTGCTGAGCTAGAGTCTTGCGGATTCCAATGTTTGATTGCTGGAATTGGTGGGAACGGTGCTGAGATTTGCTTCAGTGCTTCTTCCTGATTATAGAAAGGAAGGGAAATAAATTTGAGTAAGATCTGATCTCTGATGTCAATTGTCAAATAAAAGCTTAAAAATGTATGTTGCTATTCAAACTCTTCATCTATGTCTACTATACATTAGTTTGTTGTTGTATCTTTTTCCCCTTATTTGAGTTAGTCCAAACTTCTTTGATGTTTTGGGATTATTCATCTTCATTCTTGCTAATGTTTGTGGCCAATAAAGAAACTTTGCAAAAAAATTGATTTCTTTGTGAATGTTTTTCTTCTTTGCTACACCAAGCTACTGTAAACCTTGATAATAGTCATCATTGATGAGTGAATTTGCTCGTTCTTGGGAAAGATTCAGAAAACAATAGTATCTGATCCTTCATGCATAGATATTAACATGGTATCTGCATGCTTCACGGAGCATTATGGACTTATGTCATGTTGACCTGTCAAATTGATTTGTGATGAAAGCACAGCCATTTCTTTCCGAAAATTTCAAGTTATGTTTTTCAAAAGATTTGTGATGGCATAGTAATTCATAAGTGCTTTGATAGACCGTTCTTGGTGCCATCTCTTGATAAAATTGAATCCATTAACTGTTGCTTAGGTTAACAGTACCCTGGCAAACGCAGCACTTTTACTGTTTCACCATCCATATTTATGGCTGCCAAGGATTAGGCTTGCTCTTATGAGAGAATGAATGCTAGCAATTAGAAACGTTTAGTTCCAGGAATAATTATCTAATCAAATGGAAACTGCCATTAGCATCTGGCTCATATAACTAGCTAGGTACATCCCTGAAAATGTTTGCACTTCTCGCATGAGTGAAAATGTTACCCAGGTCGATCCCATATTTGGGAAACCTCAGCAGTTCATTTAAGAGAGACGAATGTGAGACAGCTTGCTGTGTGTTTTGGAAACTCACCTTTTTAGGTTAGACTACTAAGCTAAAATGTGCGTTCACTCGACATATTTTAGTAATGCCAAGAACAAGAATGCATTGGTCTGTAAATTAAATAATGCATTCATTAGCAGGTAAAGACTTCTGTCACTTCTCCATGCCCAGGAAAAATACCCCATTCAAGACTGTTAGCAAGGCGAACACTACACAAAGCATCCACCCCACACGATAAATGGTGAACAGAACTACCAAAGCCTTCAAATGATGGACAAGTGAAACTAGGCAAGGCTAGGAAAATGGATTTTATAATTCTTCGAGTTCAGAGCCTTTCAACTGTAAGTTGGTGAAATTGGGTTGAAATTGCCTGAGATGAATCTTATTCTTAATTGTACATCTTCAACCTTGAAATAGCACACTTTTTACTGGTGCTGCAATAGCAAATTACTATGCCCTACTTGTTGGTTGGCTGGTTATCATGTCGAGCATTGTGCCAAGTTGATTTGTAGTTGCTGCTAGCAAATAAGGCGATTTACTGTGCCCTCTGTTTGAATTATTCACGAATTAAAGCCCATTTTCGTAGTCTCCTAGACAAGTTGATTTGTAGCCTCTGCTAGACAATTAGGCAATTTGCTGTGTCCACTGTTTGATTTTTTTCACGAATTAAAGCCCATTTTCGTAGTCTCCTAGACACAAGCAGATTCTCTCACGGCTACAACCAACAACCCTAAAAAACATGCATACAACCCTACAGCAACAAGTTCTACAGCTTGGTTTTATAGAAGTAACAAACTGGATATTTTAACGTTCTGTGTGTGTGTGTGTGTGTGTATGTGTGTGTTAAAGACTACTGGACATCATATAGACAAACATTCATCAAACATGATAAGAGACTTTGGCATATACTGTGTTACATGGAAGAAACAGACATCAAAACACATGCACTAGCATCACAAAAAGGCCACATAAGCCTAAACACAAAAAAGGCCATAAGCCTAAACACAAAAACTAAAAGATCAGAAGTTTGACAAGCCCCCAATAATCAACCATTCACGATTACACCACCTGCAACAACCAACCAACCATCAGTTACAATTGCAACTGCTGTGTAAGCATGAAGAACAAACTTACCATTAGGGTGAAGGACTTGGCCAGTAATGTAAGAAGAGCAGTGGTTACAAGCGAGGAACACATAGCTAGGGGCAACCTCAGCTGGCTGGCCAGCTCTTTGCATAGGCACTTGTTTTCCAAAATTAGCAACCTCCTCCTCTTTGAATGATGCCGGTATCAATGGAGTCCAAATGGGTCCAGGAGCGACGCCGTTGACCCTTATGCCTCTGCTAACTAGCTGGAGTGCTAGTCCTCTAATGAAAGCCACAATTGCACCTTTGGTTGATGTGTAGTCAAGCAACTTGGAGTTTCCCTTATATGCATTAACTGATGTTGTGTTGATTATGGAGCTGCCTTCTTTCATGTGCTTCAAGGCATGCCTACGAATTACCATTGCCAATATTTCCATCAAAAGAACAAAAACTTATGAAAGAAAAAAGAAATTGCCTTACAATACCTGGTCATGAAGAAGTAGGAGAAGATATTAGTCCTAAACACCCTTTCAAGCCTCTGCTCATCAATCTCCTCCACAGAGCTACACTCATACTGCTCAGCTGCATTGTTAACCAAAATATCAATCCGACCATACGCATTCACCACCTCATCAACCACTCTCTTGCAATTCTCATCAAACCCCAAATCCACAGGTATTGCAATAGGATCCTTAGCATCAGCAGTCTTATGCTTCTTTAGCATCTGAAGAGTATCATCAGCGTCCTTATCCTCTTGAGCCTTCACATATGTGAAGGCCACGGTTGCCCCTTCAATCACGAAACTATGGCACACAGCTCTTCCTATCCCAGAATCTCCACCAGTCACCACTGCCACCTTTCCCTGCAAAACCGTCAAAAAATCAGCAACATGCAGATAAATGATCGCAAACCATAATGTAAATATATCTCATGAAACTAGCTAGATCACCTGGAGCTTATTAGAGGGCTTATAATCAGGGTTGGTGTACTGTGGAGTTGGGTCCATAACATGCTCTTTACCAGGCTGGCTATTCTGCTTTTGTGGAGGAAACATTTGTCCACCTGAAGCCATTCCCACAAACACTCTATTAGGTCTATGAATCACCTGAGATATAGCCGGAAACTGACTTATCCGATAACTACTCAACTGGGTTTTGATTGGACTATAAAACCAAGAAACTCCAGCGAAAACCTTTGGTGTTGGAAACAACCGAGACAACATATTTATAGTAAGCTACAATGGACGTGACCCTACTGAGGTGTTACAAATTGCTGAAATTTGTGCGTATAAACTGTGTTCTTGTGATGACACGTAGAGATATACGTGGCTGGAAATGGGACTCGACGTGTCTTCTGAGGCAGGTCCAGGGGATACGTCAGTTCTGTTGACATGGGGATATGGAGGAGTTCCTAGTTTCTACTTTCTAGCCTAATCTTGAAGATTATCCATGGCTTAAAACTGGAGTCATCTGGTCAGCATTATAGTTTCTAGTAGGCATGCCATAGATGTACTAGTACTAGCTGTGAATTTTTGTCAACATCATATATATATATATATATATATATATATATATATATATATATATATTTTCAACAAAGTCTTAAAGATGAGTACGATTAAATCTGCCATAATCACAACATTATTAGCATATTCACACATATAATTATCATTCCAGCTTGATTATTGTCCTAATATATATATATATATTAGGACAATAATCAAGCTGGAATGATAATTATATGTGTGAATATGCTAATAATGTTGTGATTATGGCAGATTTAATCGTACTCATCTTTAAGACTTTGTTGAAAATCATTATCTGATATGATCATATTAGATATGGTTTTCATCAATAGAATCATGTTACTGAAAAGAATCATGTTACTGAAATCATGCTCTATCATTCAGAAGTGATGCACTCCATTTGTTCTGAGTCAGACACATAAAATTTAATTAATTATATTGAACAGAAGAAAAATTCAGACATGCAAATATGATTCAAACATAAAATTATACTTAAACTATACAAACTGATAAAAAAAAAAAATGCTTTCATCCAGCCCCGAATTAAAGACAAGTCGACAAAAAGAACTTGCATGACTGCCACGTGCAAATCCAATTGGATAATACCTGTCAATTTGGCACCCACAAATCAACCAAGTAACCAACACCTAACGGGGCACTTGGAAGCACCCCCTACATTCAAGGCCAAATCCATGAAAACTGACCATATATACCAAGGGATCAAGAGAAAGTATTCATCAGCATGACAAGTACTCTCTTCTTTTCTACTAAAATCTTCCCATAAGGGTGTCTTGGTGTCCTATATTTGCTCTACCAAGTTATTGCTATAGTTGTTTTTAGTATTTAATAATTATGGATTCTCCTAAAAGTGGCCTTTTGTGCTTCTTCAAGCCATTTTCTTGCTTTCATCACCAGTGCGCTGTGGTACTCTCTCTCATCTCTCTCTCTGTTTATGGCTTTCTAGTTAGTTATTTGCTTGAAAATGTTGCGTGTCTCAGCCTTAAAGCATTGTATTTCTTTTCTGCATGCTGCATAATCAAATTTGAACTCTAAAGCATAATTCTCAAAAAAAGAAGAAGCATAGTTGTCCAAACGAATTGGAAGACTTGAGTAGCATATGGAGGAGAGGGGGATTGGTTAATTATGTCTATTGTCCATGCCTTCTGAGAGGCAGTTCACAAATATTCAGGGTAAATATATCATTCTGTGGTAGTTATGATGACTGAATTTTTATTTGTAATGTGCACATATGCACATAGAAGTTAAAAATTGCTGCAATTGTGAAGGGAATGAAGTGATTTGAATTTCAAGTTCTTATAACAAAAACAAAGATATATATACCTTGGGGAGTTGGTAAGAACAAAGACTCAAGAAAAAAAATGTTAAAAAAGGAAGCAGCAAATTTACTTGGCGAGGAATCTAGTATTTTTTATTGCACAAGTGTCTAAGATTAACAATGGAAGTTCACGAATTCTAAAATTTCTTGCATAATTTGCAGATGAGGAAGACGATCTTCTTCAAGGTCTGAACAGCTACAGGCTCTCTTTAACCTTGCCAGCCCTGGCCAAGAACAAGAATGCAGGTTGCCTCGCTGATAAAATTGCTGACAAGCTAGAGGAACAACCTTGTACTGCAGCAAGTGCAGCAAGCCCTGTCCAAATAGAAAGCTACCCTGACCTACTATCAGAGTGTGGCATTGATGTTAATCACACTACTGAAGGTGTTGTATTGCCTGCTTGCGGACCCCATTTGGTTCAAACTTTATTGCTAACAAATTATACACGAACCACGTATTCAAAATACATCAATGATTCAAGGTTCACCGGGGCAGGACTAGGTCACGAGGATGATTGGATGGTGGTGGTCTTAACCACAAGCACCCCGGGAGGGGACTTTGCTGGGGCTATTAGTTTGGTTTCCAAGGTTGGTTTTGGCCATTGCTTGGTGACCTTGTTGCTAGGAGTTCTTGTTTATCTAGTGTATTAAAATTAGGTGATAATTAACTATGGCCGGCACTCTTGTGTTGTTTCCTTAGTTGGCATTGTATGTGTTGTGTTGTTGTAGATCAAGAAATTTAGCAGGCTCAGTTCTTATCCTCCTAACATTCTGATGTTGTAACAGACATTTAGAAGGTCATCCAAGGTTGTTTCTCCGTCAATCTGTAGTTCCTTGATCAAAATTTTCTTGTGAAATGTACTGATATGTGAATGATTTGGACTATGTTTAACCTCTTCAGTGAACTTCTAATACATGGCTAACATTGCTAATTAAATTTCTATATTTTGAGAGTTGCGCATTTAATATTCGGATCGAGTAATACATTGCTGAATCATACATTCCAAAACTTCATTTATACATCTAACTAGTTTGATTTCCTAGCTTTATTTTTATTTTATTTTACCATTAAGATGCAGGTGTTGTAAACAAACCAGGTTGAATATCTACTTACCAAAAAATTGATTTTTAATATTGCAAAAAAAATATTGGGTAGCTATTGTAATGCAAAGTGGATTGTGTTCTTTATATAGTGGTCTTACGTGCAGAGATTTTTATAACAAGTATTAACTCTGTATTCCTCGTAACAACCGTTTCCTTTGAACAGTGCCTCTAAAAAAGATAGAATTAATACTGATAGTACGGGTCTTCCCTTGAACAGTGCCTCTTAAAAAGACAGAATTAATACTGATAGTATATTTCAACTGAAGAAGGTTACGCAAGGCGTCATCTCTGTATCAAATCGTATCATTTGCTTTGATGGATGCAGGAGGAGAAGAAAAGGATATTGAAGAAAAAGGAGAACCAGAAGAACAAGAGGACATAAATCTTTGAGCTTAAAATTTCTCTTCTTTTTTATTGCTGAAAGAAATCAGAAATGCATAGCAGGAAATTCTTATAAGCAGGAACTTTTGTTTCTGCACAGACAATTTCACCTGATAGAAGCCAGACCAAATGCAAATGTCCAGAATAGTTTGGTGTCTCCAGCTTTGTTGTGCAACCAAGACACAAGAGAGAATCTGGTAACAGCCTTCACATTCAAGGAAAATGAATGTATGAACAAGTAAACAAGAAAATAATGAATATTTAAGTACTATAGAATCTGGTGACAACCTTCCATTCAAGTGTTGCTAGGCTTGAAATTTTTTTATCTATTGTCTTTACATCACTGACTTGCTTGAATATGAACAGCAATCATATTAATTTAGGCTCAAAAGTTGTTATTCCGGATTTTTATTTATTTTCAAAGGAGATTATCAGAGTTTAATCATTGTTGAATTTCATAATAGGTCAAATAGATTTTTTCTACAGGATTGTAACCTTAGAGCTCAAGAAATCCTAGTTGTATCTTTGACTATACTTGTGTAAGCTCTATGTGGTATCTTGAAGACACGAGTGCTTCTAGCCATTAATTCTGGTTCCTGTACAAGAACAATTGAGGTCCATATATATATATATATATATATATATATATATTGTGCATGTTGGTTTTAAGCAGCAATACTAAAATATCAATGGAATGATGGCAATGGAGAAGAAGATAACGATGGAGTGGGAGTTGAATTGAAGGGTGCAAGGTACAAAACCAAGAACCAGTAGTTATGCTGTTTTTTGTTGAAAGTTTATGGACACAGACAAATGGACAGTTGTCTAATCTTGATGACTACAGTTCAAGTTTGTCAGGTATGTAGTAAGAAAGAGGCACATGTATCTATAAACTTGCTAGGCAAGAAAAGAACTACATATTCGGTTCTAAAGAAGCTTACACAGTAGAAAGTTCACTACCATTTTTGCTTTATTTCTTCTTCTAGTGAATCATTTTATGTTCTTGGATTCACAAGGGTGTCCTCTTGGCATTGTTGCAAGCTATGGCCTCTCTCAAAGTTAAAATATTCTTTCTCTTTCTGCTTTTCCATGCCATGTTCTTGCTTTCTTCTGCATCAGTAATGCGTTGTGGGTGGTACCGTTTGTCTCTCTCTATCTCTGTTGATGGTTTTTTTGTCATAAATTGACCAAAATCACTGTGTTGTTGAGCTGGAATCTTTCTCTTTTCCTGTTCTTGACAAGTTTGATGTAGTACTGAGGGGACAATGTTAACTCCACAGGCTGATATATATCCTTAAACTTGCAGGTGAAGAAGACAACCTTCTGGAAAGCATCAATGCTTACAGGACATCACTTTTAGGCCTCCCGGCCCTGGCCAAGAATAAGAAGGCATCTTGCCTTGCTAGAGAAATTGTTGACACGCTATGGAATCCTTGTACCGCTGATGATGATCCATCTGAGGTGGTTCAACTAGACGACTACCCTACACAATTAAAACACTGCCATGGCAGTAGTAGCCACACCACAGATGTTGCCGTTTTGCCTATTTGCATACCCGGAAAATGATGAGCAGTGGGGCAGGAGTTGGTGCTAATGAGAATTGGATGGTGGTTGTTTTTGTCGAAAACACCACAAGCTGGACTTCAGCAGGAGGAGCAAAACACAGTATGCATGGTTTCAGAGGTCGGTTTTGGCCATTGCCCGGTGTCTTTGCTGCTAGCTAGGGATATTGCTCTTTTATCTAGTTTTATAGCTTCTTTCTAGGATCCCAGGATGTCTGTCCCTTTAACAATGTTATTTTGGATTTGTCTCTTCCTCTAGATATCTTCCACAGTTGTGTAATAAAATGCACGAAGAACTCTAAAATATATTTTCTAAACTCATTATAAATTATAAATTTGAAAAGCTAAAAACTATTTCAAATACTGGATTTAAATAAAAAAAACTAGTTTTCTTCATGATTTTGTACAATCAAATGCTGTTGCCTTCGATTATTAATGAGTGATGAACGAGGCAGGTCCATGAAGTCCATGAGCTGGATGTTAATGGTGAAGAACTTGATCCCAGATGAGATGGTATCTCGAAGAACATGACATGACATGAGTGCTCCTGGGGGCATTGCTTGCCTTCACAGTATATTTTGTTTGGATAATGTTCAAGGATAGAATAGAAAAATATATAAGGGATAAAAAAAATATTTAGTTAAAAAAATAAAAATAAAAACATAAAATAAATTTGTATGTATAATATTTTTTAAATTTATGTATTTTTAAAATATAAGAAACATGTAACATGTCCTCCCATATCTAATATTTATATTTATATTTTGAAATTGTAATCAAACACTACTATTAGAAAGAACAAAAAAAAAGCATATTTTGCTTTATAATTATGGAATGCGATGAAAAATCTAACATTAAAAAAATAAGAATTAGACTAAAAATAGGTGAAATAAATATGATTTTGTTTTCATTATGCATTTATATATATATATATTTATTATTATTTGTATAAGAATTTAGGTTAAATTAAAAAAAATCACGAGGAATTTATTTTTTCCTCTTCATAAAGTATTATTCAATTAAAAAAAACTAAATAAAAATGAAAATTTATTATTCCTCCCCCTCGTTAAATATTAATTTTATTATTTAATATTCAAATTTTTTATTCAAATTTCATAATTAGAATCACAAGTTAATTGAGAATTAGGTTTTATAATATATTTAAATTTATTTTTTTTGTTAAGTTATCATAATTTTATGATCAAAATCATGGATTTAATATATTAATTCAGGTTGATTCGAGTTAATTAAATATATTTTTATTTAAATAATTTAAAAAATATCTTAAATTTTTTTTATCAAATTATATTTTTAATATTCGTTTTGTATATATTTAAACATGTTAAGCTAATTAAATTATATCATATTAACTCTTCTATAATTAAAAAAATATATTAACAATACTTAATTTTTTTTCATAAAAAAATAAAATCAAATCCACCGTACCGCACGGTAAATGATATAGGCAATCCTAATTGTTAAAATCAGGAGAAAAAAAAAATCATAGCACAACCCATTTAAGACCCCGCTAGTTGGGTCCAATCAGCAGGTTCAGATCCCAATTTATACTCTCTCTATAAAAATCTAAGTTAAACCGCATGTGCACACACCCTTAACCTGCGCACTGAAAAAAATAAAACGCCCTCTGAAGAATACAAGGAAGCTCTCGAAGGAACAGCAATGGCAGTGAACAATGACGATGGAGAAGAAAGAAGAATTCCTTAGCGACTTGAATTTCGCTCCGTCAAATCACGCTGTTAATTCCAATTCCACCATGATCAACGGCTCAGATTTCACCAATAGCAATGATGCTGATGCTGATGATGATTGGGGAGATTTCAATTTTGTCAGCAGCAATTCCAGTGGATTCAGCCACACCTTATCACTGCCCAAAATCTCAACTATCCATTTTGAATTCTCGACCAAAAATCAAAATTCGGCCGAGAAACTGACTCAGCCTGGATCGGCACCGAGTCGAGTTAATAATTCGGCTCAGTGGAAGAAGCCAAATGGAGCTTTGCCTCTTTCGTTATTTGGAGAAATTGAGGAGGAGGAGGAAGGATCAGATGCGGGCGAGCCTCCAAAAAATGAAAGGGTTCATTTTTCGAAAAATAAAGAGGGGTCAGGAGGTGTTAATGTGATTGATTTGATAGCTAATTTGTATAAAGAGAAGGAGAGGAATAATGGGTTCGGATCCGGTTTTAATGGCTCGGATATGAATTGGGAAAATTTGAATGGTAATGGATTGAATGTCAATGGTGTCAATAAGAATGAAATGAATTCCAAGGGGCTGGATTTGGATTTGAAGGAAAACGGGTTGAATTCAAATAAAACCGAGTTGAATTTGGTTCAAAAAGATAAGAATTTCAGTGGAAATGGAGTGGATTTGGGATTGGTTAATGGTAATGAGCCATTCGATGTTAATGGTGGTGACGGTGGCGGTGATGACGATGATGATGATGATGGGTGGGAATTTAAAGGTGCAGACTCTAAAACTGATGCGGAGGTTGATATTTCTAAGGTGAAGTTTCGATTTTTTATCTGTTTGTTTTAATTGAGTTAGGCAGTTAAGTTTGTGTGCTTCATCCACTTATTTGTAATATATTCTAGATTTGGAAAGTGTATCTGTTTATTGTTTGTGAGGATTTGAATGTAGGATTTGTTTTAGTGATGTTTTTTAATGAAGATTTATTGAATCAGGCTAGTGAAATGAAGGCTGAGAATGGGTTGGTGTATAATGTTAATGGATTAAATTCAAGATGGAATCCCTTAAGCTTGGATTTGAATGGATGGACCTCGCATGCCAATAGAGATGACTCAAGTTGGGATTGGTTGAATACGGGTACGGTTGATGGAAATACAGCACCTGGTAACAGTGATGGCTGGGAGTTCAAAGAAACAGGTTCCAGAATGCAGGCTGAAGATGAGAAAGAGAAGGTAATGTTAACTTTTATTATTGATCGTAGACTGTAATAGCTTCCTCTCTTTTGAGGACACGATATTTGCCTCTTTTCAATATCTACTTTGCTCTCATGTTTCCAAAAAAAAAAAAAGGAGTGAATTTTGTTTTAAGGAACAATGAAGACATGTGCACCAATAAGATATTCTCTGACAAGAAATAGAATTTTAGATGTAGATTGTCTCCAAACAATTAGGATATCTCCTCATCTAAGATAAGTGTCCGTGTCAGGCAAATTTAGTAAAAAATGAAAGGTGATGGTCAACTTTTTCCACCTTCAATGCCATTTAAATTCCTCAATGAAATTGAAAGTGAGAATTTAGATGATGTTTTGGAATCTTGCTGTTGATTTGATGAGAACAATGATAGTTGTCTAGATTAAGATTAAAAATGTGTTATAATTGAATTTTATCACGTCTGGTTTGAGTTGGAATATGTGCCACCTAGTTTCAGTGTGTTGGTCCCGGACAAGTTGAGTTCAAATTTAAGTGGAGTTAATTCAGACAGGGAACAATTTAATACACAGTTAATGAAACTGTGGAGTCTAGTGATGTTTGTGAATGGAGGCTCGATATTGGTGTAGAATCAGAATTGCATTTTGACATGGTACTTCTGAGGTAAATCTGTGGTTCTCAAGATTTCATTGACCTTTGAGGTTTCTTGTGTGTCCCTTTGCATTGCATGCTGAGAAAACTGAGGAAATAGACCTCTGATATTTACTTGATTGTTTGGCAATTGAGTATGTATATTTGTCTACTATGTTGGCATAGAGTGATATAATGGCTGTTGGCGACTGAGCTGTTCGGAAGTTATTGTTTTCTATTCTGCATGTGGTTTAACAATATCATTTGCAATATGTTCAGGGTGAGCAGATGAAAGCTGAAATCAAGCCAATATTGAGTTTTGATGGATCCAATTCAACCTGGAATTCTTTGAGTTTGGATGGACTCAAGAATTCAAACTTAAATGAAGTGAATTCAGATAGAAAACAGATGAATCTGAATTCATCTGATGAAAATGAGGATTTTGATGGCAATGATGAGTGGGAATTCAAGGCAGCAGAATCAGAATCTGGGACTGGTGACAAGAATACTAAGGTAGCACAAGTCTCATGATTTACTAGATGTATTTTAATTTTAGTTAGCTTTCCATTCGGTTTAATAAAATTAAAATTTAAACTGTCTTGTTTGGTTCTGTCAGTCCTAAATAACAATGAAGCATCTGTGATTGACGTTTCTCTTCTCAGCTTAGAGCCTGTTTATTTTTTAGTTTCAAATGAAAAAAATTGAATTTTATTTTTATTTTTTTCTTTGCTTCAAATAATTTGTTTTTTAGTGTTTTGATGTGCTGGTATCAAAAATTAATTTTAAAAAATAGAAAAACATTATTTCGATGCATTTTTAAGCAAAAAACACTTCGAAAAACAACCGTTACCATAATACCAAACATGGTCTAAAATTAACATGAACAAATAGTGCTTTTTTTGTTTTGCATATCATGGTAGGGATTAGGGTCTTCTGAGTTAATAAGATTGAAAATCATTAATAAATCAGGACATGCTGGTAGATACTTGATTCATGAGAACACACAGAAACACAAAATTGTGGTTGCATCATGAAAATCTTTATTTAAGTTTGGTTATAGTTTCTTTCTTTCTTTTCTTTTTGGTCATTCTTGCATAAGTACTGCTTAATTTTGCATTTATTATGTGCCCTTGAGATGGCTAAACTTTTGTACACCTAATGCCATTGGCTAAAATTCTGACAAGGGCCATTAAACAAGGATTTGTGCATTTCTTCAGTGATTTCATTTTATTCATCAAGTCTGACTTTTTTTAGTGTGAAGGGTGATGAGAGAAAGGTGGAAAATCCTGGGGGAACCACACATGCACTTGGGTTTGGCAGTGGAGTGATTGGTACTGGTGATTTATTTGGTGCATCACAACAGACCTCCAAAAAATCTACTGGACGGGACTTTGGGTTTGATTTCAGCACATCTTTGGCTCAAGACACTAAAATGTTCCATACACACACTAAAAATGAGCAGAACGATACCAAAAATGTCTCGCATTCCTCCCCAGATGATGGTGTTGATTCTGATGAGGAGTCTTGGGAATTTAAAGATGCATTTTTGGAAACTAGATCAAAGGAAAAGGTGATAATTTTATTTATTTTATTATATTTTTGTGATTCAACTGTATTTAAATTTCTTGAATAACATGAATTAATGAAACCTTGTTTTTCCTTTTTGGCTATAGGAAGAGCCAAAGGTTGTTGAAGTTTCTGCTGCTGTGGAAGCATTTCCATTTGATGGTGAAATTAAGGTGCTTCCTCACTTCAAATGCTTCGTGTTTTAATAAAACTGTATGCAGTTAATTATATTAATGGTGGTTTGCGTCTAGTCATATAGCATAAAAAAATATAACTGGTGCATCCCAGGACATCTATTTTTGTTTTTTGTTTTTTGTTTTTAGTAGATATGCCTTTGCGGAGACTTTTATAGCCTTTCTTATTTGCCATCTTTGCTAAATTGATTAAGTTTGATTTATGTTTGAAACTTTGACAGAGTGAAGTTTGCTAATAGCGTATGCATTCATGAACAAATATTGTTCTGTTATATAATGATCTTTCCTTCTTCTTGATCAGGGAAACATGGCCAGGTCAATCAGTCATAAAGGAGCCCTGCCCTTGTCCATTTTTGGTGATGAAGAACAGGATTCCAATGATCCTGTGAGTTATCAAGACATTTCACCTCAGCTGTCCAGTTCAAAGCCAATAGATGGCGTTAAGAGTCCTCATTTAAACATTTCTATCAACGATCTTATATCAAGTTTATACAGTCAAGCTGAGCATGATACTGCTGTTAATCATGGTCAAAATCCCAGTGGAAGTGGATTGAGCCCTGCCAATGTTGTAATAGAGTCTAATTTAGCAGGCGATAGTGATGATTTTGATGACGATTCCTGGGAATTTAAAGATGCCTCTTCAGGGATCAGAGCTGAAGATCAGGCCTCTTTTATTGGTCTTGGAGAGCCTAATACAAAGTATTCCACCCAAATAGAGCTAAATGATTATGTTGATTTTTTTTGCAAATTGAAGGAAGAATTACACTTTCTTGCCCTGTGTCATCTTGATAATCTAAAGGTTAGTAGTAGCCTTGTTAAGTTACTCACCTCCCTTCTCTCAAAGGTTAAGTTGTTAATGGCATTGAATTTTGAAATATGCTTTTTGTTAGAAAGCTCAAAGTGCTGCTAGTGAAGATACTGAAGTGAAAGCCCTTGTAAAGGAAATACAGGTTGGTAGCTCTGTTTGGTCACTTGTGTCCTCGTTGTTCTTGCACAATCTCTTCTCTGGTTTGTTTCCTGTTTCAAAGACATTGTACCGAAAAGATCAATGAACTAATTCAAAAGGCATTATAATCTGATTGCTTGTTTGTCTCTTATTTCTTAGAAGATATTTTCATTTACTCTCAGAAGTGGTGATAAATCTGTATCTGGGAAGTTTCTGGAGATACTTGCATAAGTTTTTTGTCTTTCGCTTACTTTCTTTGGGCTTACAATTTCATAATATGGTTTTGTTATCTGCTCTTCTAGAATCTTCATGATGAACTGCAGCAAGATGGTTTGTTTTCTGGTGAAGTTGACACAGGGAATCACTCCCCAAGAAAATTGTGCCTCAATGCATTTGTTGAGGTTTTGCAAGAACCAAAGTTCCAGATGTTTGAATCAGAATATCAGTTAACAAGTAAATTGTCATTAGTAAGTCTTTTTTGCCTTAACTTATTATTAAAAAACCGTTGGACTGGAGAATCTGGCATCTCTCTTGTGGCATCTACACTATAAGTTGGCTAATGCTTCATCTATGCAAAGTTGTGTATATTTAAAACTCAGCAGAACATTTTGGGAATGTTATTTTCGTTTTGATCTCTTTAATGCTGGATTTTCCTTATACTGGTTCTGGTTTCATGCTAATGATATTTATATCATATGTTGACAGGTTGAGAATGATTTGGGATTGACCATGGAACTCCTCAAACATGTGGCATCAACAATAAAGATTTTGACTTTGGTATCAAGGAAGGAGCAATCTAGTTATGTTTCCACTTGGTCTGAAATCCTGTCTTTTTGTGCTCGAGAGCTGAAACATGGTGCCTTAATTTGGACGCAGTCATTACAAAAAGATGTCCATAATCAAATATTATCTAAACCTCAAGGTACCCCATTATCATTGATGTGTAACAGGAGATCTGGTAATGGTTACGGATGCCTTGTATATGTGTTTGATATTTTAACGTCACACTGTTTGAGGTATTGCAGGCAAGAACTATATTGTTGCCCTTGGAGAAATATATAGAGTTGTTGAAGTTATTGGGTCCTCGGCCAGACTTTATAAGCCATGGTTATTAGTGAGCTCTACAAATCCCATGGGCTTGCTCACTCTTCTAAGTGAGTGTTTCACCATATGGTCAAGTTCTGGACTTGAAGAAGCTCTGCAAAGCATTTCTGATCCCGCTGGTCTTTATTATAATGGAGGTCTCACTACATTAATTGAATCGATTAAGTATATTCACGATCTTGATACTCGTACGCTATATAACCATGTTTTCTGTGGACAAGGTCCTATCTGTCAACTGTCAGTTTTAACTGCAGAAATAGTGCCAGGTATGCAGAGTATTGATTTTATATAGTTTTTAGATGAGGCTAGACCACTTAAAGAATCTGTTTCCTCATATCAATCATGACATGTGAAGTGGCAAAGATACTAGCTTGCGTTTTTTGAGTGTCCATATACTCATATCAACAGACTGTAATTTTGAGTTCTTAGAAATTGTCGCCTTTCACTATCTCTATAAATTGAGAAAATTGAAGTGTGCTAATTTGCAAAACACATTCTCAGTCCAACATAAGTGACCATTGTGGAAAGAATAAAAGTTGTAATTTATTTTTTAAACCAAAAATATTTATTTTTTTTTCATTACAAATCATAGATTTTCTGATTTTGTGAGTTGAACGGAAATTTTAATTTTTTATTATTTAAAAAATAAATTATAATTTTTATCATTTTTTGTAGTAGCCACTTATTTTGGAACTGAGAGACTAGTAGTTTGCTAGCTTTTTTGTTATTTTCTTTGCCTCTGTTGGAAACCTTTTTGGCATGGCACTATAAGATGATGCTGACATGCATTCATAGAGCTTATAAACTAGGTTGAACAAATTAATATTTTAACCATCTTGACTTCCTTGAACAGGGATGAAAACAGTGGTGTGGAATGGGGAGCACTACTTTCTCACGCTTGCTAATTTGTGGGCAAACTTAGTAAGCTGCAACCCTCCAAATTTGCCACACATACATGTTGGATGATGAGGTTGGAAGGATGAGTTGAAAATGTTCACTAGCAGCTTTTTGGCCGGGAATGTTGTTGTCTAATTGAGTCCAATTGTTTTGTTCATGATTGATGAGGCTTCTAGGGCATAAGCCACAGTTGCACTGTCACAAGGATACCACTCGGGGAAGAAAAGATCCAACTGGTGCCTCCTTGAAACTCGATCTGATATTCAGGTACCAAGCCACCATCTTTATTGGTTGCCATTCTTTACATCAAGGCTCTAGCCAAGCAATAGTTGTTTTGGTGTGTTAATTAGTTGTGAAATGGGTGGATCATACAACACCCATATACCTTGAAATAGGATTTTGGCATGTATACGTATATAATAATTTGTTTCTCTAGATCCACCTCCCATTCTACCTTTTTCATGTTGTATTACAGGTTCAGTCATAGTGCTTGTTGTCAAGCGCTACATTCTTTCAAGTGACCACAGACATTTTTTGGTCAATTAATAAAGTGCATCAATTTTATTGTATAAAAAAAAACAGATTTTCTTGCTCGAACATGTTTGTGACATTTTCCAGAAGGTGCCTGCATACAGGACCTTTTCAGCATGCTAGAATGAAGATTAGAAATATGAACTTAACCACTCTGATAAAGAATTGCTATTGCTCTGGCTGTTCTACTAGTTATTTGCTGATGCAATTATATCTGCGACTTTCAACTTATTTATATAAAGAAGGCATGCATATTTTGCCAGCGGAGGACCTCCTCCTCATAAAAGAGGGTAGGACGACTTGGAAGTCAACTAGCCTCCATTTTACAATTTCTAGCATAATTTGGAGATAGGTATATGCTTTTTCATTTTTGGCAGGAGCGTAGTGTTAAACCTAGGATTGAGTAATATAAGCACCGATCAACTTCTTTGCTCTCGGTTGGAATCTTAGGTCGGCTCTCTACATCCAAACTGGTGCATTCAAGGGAAATTCACCTTCTTGTGGCTACAAGCACGTTGAAAAAAATCTTGGTCGGCAAGTTTTCCATGCATAGAAAATGAGCACATAGGGATCTATGTTATAGATTTGATTAAATTCAACCTAGAGAGGCTGTTTAGATGTAACATCAAAAGGTAATGGTCCGCGACGAGTAGATTTATTTCTCAATCAAGATTTTAATTATTAGTTGGAAAGTAGTCACCTGCATTATTATTGTGTTTTAGGAGTCAAGGATGGGAGATGAGTACATTTGACTACGTGTGTAGCATAGTGCTTGTTTTACTAATAATTAAGAATCCCTGCTTCCCCTCAATCAAGCGTAATCCAAGGGTCCACAATCACGTTGATAGGGCTCATGCAAGTGATGTTTTCACATAAACTTGCAGACATGACTGTGTTTCAATTTGTATCTATGCTTTTGCATTTTCATATTTTGTTTTGTGCCTAAATGGATCATACTCTCCTCCTCTCCCTTTTAGAGAAATGTCAACTTTTCAAATCAGAGTCATGGGTCTCCATCCATACGGTGGAATCCACAAGCGCCATCGCCATCCTCATACACTAGTGGTCCTCAAAATGATTGTCAAATTCCACCTGACTTAAGATATGAGTTGCTAGATTATAGAATCAACTCTCATGAATCATCGGATTAATATGGATTTAAATCATGTTCAGTCACATTAACTAGGTTTTATGGAGTTAATATCTTGTTTCATTCGAGCTCTGAATTCTAGGTTTCACATGCTAATCCATCAAGTAATACTGGGTTTACCAACTAGGTTGCCGGCATGGGAAGCCACACCAGATGTGACTATACTTTGTGTCCTCGTCTCGAAGCTAGGTCGTGTATATAGCGTGTCGGCATTCAGAAATTAGTGTGAAAGAACACGATTGGCTTGTCGACTGTTGAAGAATTTAAAGACAGAAAAGGTGTGTTGTCGGTTCCTTCTAGGATGCTTCTAACTGTAAGAAAAGATGGTTGGCAACTTGGCATGTCGTCAAGTAAGGAATGCAACAGGGCATTGTCAATGGCAGGCGACTTGAAGCCATTCATTTATATCTCCTGCTCTGAAGTATCATAGTTACTATCGAAGGAAATGGAAAACTGACATGAAGATCAGGTGTATAATGGCAGAGGTCGGCATTGGAGCTGTTGCATTGAAGGAATTCCTCCTCCCCCCTTTTTTTTTCTATGGAATATTTTTCAGTTTTCTTTTAAATTCATAATATGGTCTACCAAATGCGAAATTTTACATGGAATCAAGAACTTATTCGTTCAATATCGACCCTTAAAGGCTTGAATTGATCATCAAAAACTTGGCCATCTAAATAAAAATGGGACATTTTGAGCTACTAGAGTGGCTTGCACTCAAAGTTATTTAAAAACAGAGTAATATTTTATTTAAAAAAAAAATAATTGAAGTTAGAAAAGGAAGAACGAAAGCTAGCTTTCTATTCAAATTAATGCAATATTTCTCGATTTATTCTAGTCTTTCAAATTCCTACGAGTTTAGGAAACACATTCTTCATGATTTTTATTTTTTTTTGTAAGTTCTTATTATTTTTCAAATAAAAAAGCATTAATGCATGATTACTAATACATTTTTTTTCTTTTATATATAAACATGAATTATTAAAATTATTTTTTATATATTTATAATTAGAGTCATAAACTTAAACAGTATAAAGATATTCCTTTAATTTTCAAACATTTGTTTTTATTTTTCTAATGTTTCTGTATCAATTTTGTCACCGTACACATTTTTTTGGCTCAATAAGTTAAGTAAGAAAGGGTTTGTTTGGGAGTGTTGTTATGGTTGTTTTTTAAAATATTTTTCATACCGAAATATATCAAAATAATATATTTTTTTATTTTTAAAATCAACACATCAAAATAATTTAAAACATAAAAAAAATTATTTTTTAACAATTTTTTTTTTTAACTTTTTAAAAACACAAATAACCACGTTCCAAACGCGTTCTCTTAGATATTTTATGTCATGCAGGTGGGTAAATATTTTATGGTTACTGCTGGAGATGCAAGAGATCAATCAGTACTCCACATGTAGACAAAAAACCTTTAAGAAATTAAATCGATATACAGGAAACAAAAGCATATGCTAGCTGTGAAGCCGTATATTACTTCAGGCAACATTCATCTCTTTGCTGTCTCTATACACCTGAGCATATAGCCTCGATTTATCAGTATTATAGGGTAGAAAATATGTGCGTGTAGTGTACCTATGATTTACTTTTGAAGGATATGGGATGAGAAAGGTGGTAAACTTTGGAGCCCAGTATCTAACCAAGATCAGAAGGTGTTTATTTACTACTATATGAGAGGACATTGCTTGCTTGGAGGAAAACTGGCACCTGTGCTGTCAATTTAATTTCAAAGAGTTTCCATTGATTCAGAGAAACATGCAGAATGATGCTACTTGAAATTAATTCTTTGCATGTTTCTCTGAAACCACAAAGCTCCAACTCATGTGGAGTTCCATGAGAAAGAACCACCACCTTATTATGGATCATGTATAGCCAACATCATTATCATCTTTAAACTTTTTTTCCTTCATTTGCGAAGTTGCACTTTTTACCATGGTTTTGTTCAGACAGTAATCGTGTAGAGCTCCATTTGATTCACTAGAGACACACAGTACACATGTACAAAGAGAGAGGGAGAGGAACTGCCGAACTGGGATATATGAACAACAAGAACATGTATAGTAAACAAAGCTCTCTCTCTCTCTATATATATATATACATGAGCTGCTGCAAAAGCAGCATGACTTTCACATCTTTGCTTTAAATCTAATACATGTTTAAACAATACTCAGTATGAGGATATAAGAGCACAAAATATGTATTTGAGCTCATAACTATATATATATATATATATATATCGTAGAAGCTACTGCAATTATTGGCATGTGCTAGCAGCGCTACAGTTTATATATATATATATATATATCTACATTTCCTGAAAAGATTTGAATGTGTTGGCTGATTTGCAGATTACCTGTTGTGTATGGGGTCAGGACATGAGGGTACCACTCTATTGACATTTGCAACATAGCCATTAGTATCTTCAGAATTAGCACCTTCTTTCTCATTTTTGGTTTTCTCCTTAGCTTCCACGTTCTCTTTCAGGTTTCTTGCTCCTGCTACTCCATGGTGAAAGGCTGAAATACTCAGCAATACCAACAAGAGACACCCCACCTGACTCCTTGACATAAACATGACTTCTCTCTAAATTACTACAGGCTTTACTTCTCCTTCAAGATGGAAACTGCTGCAAGGATCTTGAGTGAGATAGAGGGGGAGAGAGAGGGCTGAGACTTGTGGTGTAGTTAGTAGGTGGAATTTAAAAGGGAAAGGTTGAAGAATAGTCAAATGGAGGATTTGTCTGTAAAGGTGAAAAACTTTGAAGTAGCAGGTCCTTTCAAATTAATATGCGTGAATGGATGTGAAAAAGGCTGTATTTTTAAGTATAATTAATGCATTTATTATTTTTTAAATTATTTTTTGTGAGAAAAAAAACACTTTAGTCAAATTCTCTAGCATATAAAGACGAAGAAATGACGAGAGCACATGAAATGGCTATGGAGTATTGTCAATGTTGAGGTAGCTGTGTCCCACTCCGTCACCAAATTGTCATTTCCATGGTTTCATACGAAGTTGCAGCACTTGCATGGCGACAGCTAGGGCAAAAAAATGCTTACAAGGGCATATTGTAAGGACTTCAAGATAATCAATGATGATGAAATGTAGAGCAGTAGCCATGATCGATCTCCACCGACCATCCATCTCTAATCCAAGGCCAATTTAGCAAATAATATTCAAATCCAATAATTTAAATTATTTTCTAAACCTAACACAACTCTGGTCTCAAGTGTTGTCTTCACAAGGACCTCAATTTCAGGATCTTGGCTTTGACTCTTACTTTGGTTGTTGTATTTGCTCCCTTTCCAAGGCCTAGAAATGCTACTGTCCATCTCAATATAGTAATATCCTAGGGCAACATTAACTACTGTTTCTTTCCTTCTCTTTTCTTTTTTTATTACAGTTAATGATTTGTTGGCAAAGTATTGGGTTTCAAAATATAGGGTTGTCGTTGCCATCTTTGCCTTTTGACAAAACAATTCAATTTCTTTTTGTTGGTACTAAAAGAATATCTTTAATTAGCTTATGTGTTTAATTGGGTTTAGGTAAAGATTTATTTGATTTATATTTAATCACAGTGTCTTGTTTCTTCGTCGGGACTAGGTTATGGAAGCTCTTAATTACAGCATGTATCATCTCTTGTTGGTTGTGAATGCAAGCCCTTGTGACTAAATGTTTCAATTCATGACCGCATACAAGTTTATATCTATTAATTTTTAAATTTATGGGTATTAATTTATAGAGATTTATCTGTATTTTCCATTGAGTGTTCTTGAATTTGAGTTTTTTTATTAATTGAAAATTTTTTTGGCGGATATGAAAATATATATATACAAGGATTAAAAAGGGGATTTTAAATGAAAAAACTAGATGGACTAACTTATTAAATTCTAAAATTAAAACGACATGGTTTAAGATAAATACTTTGTTTTCAAATGTAGCTAATTACAGGATTAGATTTCACTTCAAAAATCCCTTCTCGAGTCACATTCATTCATACAACAGGGCTATAAAAAAATTGGAAAAATTAAGAGAAATTAAATAAAAAATTCAAAGATCAAATAACTTAATTTACATTTACTATTTAATTCTTTTCATTTTCGAAATGATCATAACATACTCGAAAGGGAAAAGAAACACGAATAAGGAGGCTTCAAAGCAGAAACAATTAATAATTGTTCATCAAGTACTGGGAAATTTTTGTTTGAATTGAATTATCAAATTAGAAATTACAAGATTAATTATGTCTGCCTTAATATATATATTGGACAAGTTGAAGCCAATAAAATGGAAGTCACCGAAGCACATCCACAGCCCCATAATGATATCAATCATATTCTTCTTATGGAAGCTGACTAACATCTAATTTTTTAGTGGTAATTAGCTAATTTGTTTAATCACCTTAAGAACCGAAGATGACTAGTCAGGAATGGATTTGAACCTAATATACTATCATGTCAAGAGAATGTATGGCCATGTATGATTGTGCTAATTGACCAAGAACAAACTTCAGGCTTGGATCTGCATCACCTCATCAATTCTTGGTTGGTGCTAGAGTTATATGCATAGTTATTATGGAAATTTGACTCATTCTAAGACGAAGTTGGAGATGATGAGTTTGATAGATCAACTTAAAAATTATATCATATTATTTTAAATAATTTTAAAAAAAAAATTAAAGTTAACTCTGTCAAATTTTACTTAAATTTAACTAGATTATAAGTTAATCTATCAAGTCACTTAGTTGAGTTTGACTAGATAAACATCTATCTGATTCAAACAAAAAAAGCAGCTCATACCAGGATCGAGTTTAACTTACCAAGTTACTCGAGTTTGACAAGATAAAAAAACAGCTGCTCCATAATAACAAGTTTAACCTATATATAAAGATAGTCGAGTTTGACAAGATAAACATTCATCATAATTGAAGAAGAAGAAGAAGAAGAAGAAACAGCTCATACCAGGCTCCATATTGACGAGTCATCTAACCGTGGAACTGGGTTTAATAACGGTATGGAAGAACTTAGTCGTGAGAACTGGGGAGCATTCCCACCAAGTCAGATATTATGGAATGATTATGGTGATTAGGTAGAGACCAATACATATGAATTCCAACCATCTCCAACTTGGGGCCCCGTGGGGAGATTTCAAGCTCAATTGTTTGACTTGGGGACCCCACGCAAAACATGACTTGAAATGATTCACAATTAGTATACTTCCTTTCTAATCGACAGCTAAATTTGCAGCCATTTTCCACTGATCACTAGTTTCCACTCGGTTTCCCCTCACCTAAACTAAGTTCAATCCCAGCTAGTTTTCACACATTGATACTAAATTCAGTCCCCACTCCCTTGGTCCCACAAAAAAACATATCATCCATGCCAAAATTGGAGAAACTCATCATGAAAATACATTTTTGTAGACTAGCCTTTTGTGCCGGTGATTTATTAGTTCTCACTAAGATGCATTTACTAATTCATGTATGAAAATACATGCACACATAAAGATTATGGATTTAACGGATTGCATTTCTCATTCAAGGGCTAAGGCTAGGTCTAAACCACTGTCAATGTCCTTGAACAGAACTGTAGCAAGCAAAAACAAAACACAATGTCACATTGATGATTTGGATTATATTGCCACGAATGAACGAATGCAAGTGGGTCCTAATGGTTGAATAACATTTCTGCAAAATATTGTAGCAAGAATAAGATGATTAAAAGACCAAAAATACTCTTTTTTTGTGATCTCCAACCTGTCCATACCTCTCTTTGTGGAACAATATTATTTATTATACAGTGACAGTGAACAGATAAAGCTTCAATACAACGGACAGAGCCAACTGCAATAGAAAGATGCCTGCTACGATAAAAAACCACCTTTCACCTGCAGACATGATATGTGCTCGGAGATTAAGCGCCACAAAGGTTGCTGACATGAACCCTGCCACACCTGCAATCACCCATCTGAAAATCTCCAAGGGTATGACTGAGAGGCACTGCAACCAGAAACATAAGAATTTAAGTTGGCGTTCTTAAGATTTTCTCTTGTTAACCACGAAGTTACAGGATGATATCAGATCTGTGCTTCATTCTAAAATCAGGGTTTTTCCAAACATGTATAAGCTGAAGGAATAACAATAAGTCATGGTTAAAAGGAAGAAAGGGACATTACCAATGCAGGAATAAAGACAAATAGGGAGTAGCCGTAAAGACAGAATAGCTGGACAAGGCCTGATGGTGCTGAGAAGTACTTGAGGATTACATACAATACAAGAGGAACCAGAAGGACATAGCCATAAAACACTCCAGCAGACCAAGTCACCAGATTTATGTCATAGTTCCATTCTTTCTTCTGCAGCTTGTGTGCTATATATGTCACAAAAGTGCCAATGGAGGCTGCTACAAAGATCAGGGTAGTGCATATCCAAAATGGTCCATACCTACAGAGATATTAGCTTAAATGACAAATGTTTCTAACATGCGGAGAAGATGGAAGAAGGGCAAATGAGTTTAGTATGTCCATCAAATACAAGGGATTTGCAAAACTGATGACTTATTGCAGAAACCAGTAAGTGATCAGACTGCAAACGGCTGATAAAGCAGAAAAATTCTGTTCTTTTGTCAGCGTGAGCAGTTCCTTGAATTTTTCATCTTTTGGTTATTTAAGTAGCAAACGCAAGAAATTTAATGTTAAATCCCCAAAAGTTAAATCAATCTCAGGGATATGAGATTGAACCATCTATATCTACAGGATAGGTAATCAGCTAGATATGATAATAGTCACAATTCACAACATCATCTAGACAATCCACAAGACAGGTCAGGTCTTGGGAACCTTAATAAAAATGTCATCTGAAGGACTTCTGACTTATGATGGGTGAGAGCTCAAATATAACAATTTGACTGCAAAATTCAAGATTATCAATAGATTCTATAGGTTATCATCACCAAGCAATGCCAAAAAGCTTAAAAGCACATTTTATTTCCCAAGAAACATTTGGAGAGGTGTTTCTTTATAAACATTAACAGTACGTTAACATTACAGCATCAACTTTTAGCTATCATCATGTGTAGAAAACCATAAAAATTACGCAAAGTGTTGCCCATGAATATATTAGACTACAGATGGTTCACCCTCTTAGCACATGTTCAACTATTAAACTAAGAATATAAAAGACGATCATGTCAGTTATCAGAATATTTTCCTTCTTTGTAATAGCATCTGCATGCTTTCTTTCTTTTTACATAGTTACACTTTCCTACTCAAGTATTAATTAACATACAAGTGAGACAATTACAACAAAAAGTTCCTCACAAATTCAATGTTGGGAAACAATTTGACATTTTAATCAATTCAGACCATATATCAAAAGTGTCGATTTAGGCAAAGACAACTCACAAATCTGGGTTGTTGACTGTTTTTTCAGTAAAAGTTCCTCTAAATGGGAAAAGTGAATATTTGATCCTTTCCAAAACATCAGTAGTGTCAACATCAAAGTACGGCTTATATGCAGCAACTGTAAATGTTCGAAACCAACCACCTTGCTGGGATTCCTCAGAACCAGAAACAGGTTTTGAAAATGTATCTGAACCAAGAGAAATTTAGCCATTTAACATATCAAACGCTACACCATTAAAACTTGCTTCAAAACAGTGAATATTATATGACATTTTAAACAGTCTTAACAACTTGTAACAACAATGTTTCCAAGATTTCACCAGACCAAGCCAGAAAAAAAATAACACAAAAATGAAAATTAACATGAGTCACCATTAACCCTGGCCACCACTTAGTTCCTCAGGGATTGGTCACAGTAGCAAATCCAGTTTGCCAAGCCATTTCCAAGAAGATAATCTCCAACATTTTTTAGCAGTCAAACCATTCAAATACAAGGGGTGCAAAAAGAAAAGGGCATTCATAACATATAACTACAGCTTCCACCAAGTTACCCTTGGTCAAACCCCTTGACCATCAGAAATCCATTTTCCCAGGCCTTTCCCTTGAAAACCATCTTTCAATCGTCCAGTGATCAAACTATTCAAATAACAGGGGTGCAGCAGCAAAAAGATAGTCAAAACCTCTTCTAACTATGACTTTCATCAAGTTGCAGTCGGTCAAATTGACAGAAAATTTGCTTCGTTAAAACTATCGATCCTTTACTTCACATACCATGCTTCTTCACCTACCATTCATGCTATCTTATCCTCAAACTTAAGAATGAGACCTATGCCTTTTTTCAACACACATGCGCAAGGCACACAACCTGGTTAAAACTTGTCAGCCGATAAACTGGAAACCTTTGACAACTTATAGCCTAAGCCTGATTCCATTTTTTGGTGTTCAACACGATATTGCATTGCATTGACTCCATTGAACACTTCAAGCCTAACTGAACTATCACATTTCCTAAACCACTCAATATATAAGCTCATTTTGCTAATTATAGCGGAGAATTAAGTAATATAATAGCATACCATCAGCATCACGAGGCGGACGGGTTCCACCAGAGATCTTCCCTTGCGATTCTGATGGAGGAAATGTCTGCAGATTCGAATCTGCTACAAATAATACATTAAAAATCAATATTTTTATATCGCAGATACAATAATTAAAAAATTAAAAGAATAATCAAACTGATAAGCTCATAAAGAAAAATAAGCAGCTGCAGCAATCTCAATAACATGAGAATTGAGAATTGTCTTCTCGATTACAGAATTTTCTCAGCTAGCAAACAGTAAAGGAAATGAAAATCAAATAGAAAAACTTGTGGTTACCGGTGAATTGAACAGTGACATGGCCTGGATCTGGAACAGACTAGAAAATCGAATCGAAACAAATGGTTAACAGCTGAGAAATAGATCTGAATACGAAAAGCACGCATAGATATACGTATGAGGAAACGTATAAAGAGAGAGAGAGAGAGAGACTTACAGGAACAGATCCAGAGACTTTTTGATTATCAATGTGTGTGTATTTTCCTACTCCTCCTGACATCATCTTTCCTTCCTTCCGGTTTTCTTTTCTCTTCTCTTCTCTTCGCTTCTCTTCTCTTCTCTTTCTCTGTTACCAGACAGATCTCTGTCTCTGATGCTCCCGCGTTGTTTTGTTTTTTATTGATGTTTATATATATATATATATATATATATATATATATGCAAAGCAAGCGATAAGTCTTTATCAGTTAGGTTAATAGCAACCAAAAGCAAAGGAATTATGCTTTTTACCAAAATGGAATTTTATTTTTGGATAATCATAGTAAATAACATAGTAATTAAACTTTATCTGGTTCGCTGGTTTACCTTGGT
This sequence comes from Populus alba x Populus glandulosa, assembly GCA_033617975.1. NCBI lineage: Eukaryota > Viridiplantae > Streptophyta > Magnoliopsida > Malpighiales > Salicaceae > Populus > Populus alba x Populus glandulosa. The sequence goes on along the minus strand of CM066155.1, from coordinate 1,459,197 downwards.
AATTTACAAATCACTTGAAAGCTGGATTTTATAAAATGATACTATTTTATTTAAAAATAATTTAATAAATTACTGTAACCATAATATTAAATCAGATTAAATTTCAATGGTAATTAAAATTCACTTTTAATTGAGTTTTATTATTTGTTATTGTAATATTAGTTGTTTTTAAAAATATTTTATAGTTAGAAATATATCAAAATAAAATTTATTTATTTTTTAAAATTTATTTTTAATATTAAGGACTTCTCAAACACTACGAGAATGTTTGTTTGCAGGAAAGTGAATTTCTGGAATTCACTTTCCTGCTTTTTCCATGTTTGGTAACATTTAGAAAAAGAGTCAACGGAATTTGAATTACGATCAAAGTTAAAAAAACAACACTGTGAAAGGAAAGTGTTTTCCTTTCGTTAAAGAAAGGAAAACACTTTCCTTTTTTTTTCTCTGCTCATTTGCCCAAATATTACCGTCTCTCTTTCTTTTTTATTTCATCAAAATCAATTGGAAGCTGAGGAACAAAAGCATTTTTTTGGAACAACGTATTTTCCTGGACCAATTATCACGTAATTTTTTTTTCCTCTGTTTTTTCTTTATGTTTTTATCTTCTTGTTCTTCGTAGTAGATCTGTAAATATTATGGCATAATTTCTTAATATTCTTTTGGATAAATCTGCTGCCTGGGATAAATTTGCTGCCTGGAATATTTTTCCCATATAATTTTCAACACAGAACAGTTTTCCTCTTCATCAAATCTCGTCAAATGCTACAGCTAAAACTAACCAAAAATTAATCAATCAACCCACAAAAAACATATTTTTTCTTCATCAATCACAATCGGCAACATCATCTAACCTTAACAAGGGGGGAATCCAAACAGAGACCGGTGGGGGGGGATTACTGTGACAGAGGCAAAACAGGGAGGAATCATTTTTTTGAACAGAGAGGGGACGCCATTTTTGTGAACAGTGAGAGGCCAAATCGGGGGGGAGATTTCTGTGAACTTTATTGTGAAGCAGCCTCTCCCTGTCCCCGGATCCGACCACCGTACACCCAAGGTCCTCAAGGGAAGGGGTATGACAGCACTCTGCATCTTTCTTTGTTGGGATTGCTTTGGCCTTCTGTTGTGAGTGAAGGAGATTTCGATTAAGCGGGGGAAGGAAATCGAGCCAAGTAGTTCATTTCGAAAGCCCTTGGTCCAGTGCTTGGGCGCCGATGCAGAATAAAAGGAAGCGGCGCAGTATTGGTGCCTGGGGCAATATGAAAAGATAACAGGGGAATTGGGGGAACCAATTATAAGACAGAGAGGGAGAGGGGAATGGGGAGACCGAGAGAGGGGAGGGGAATTATAATGGGAAATGGGAATTACAATGTTGGAATTATAAAACCGGTTAAGGAAATGCGAAATGGGGAATGAATTATTGAGAGGAGGGGAATGAGAGGAGAGGGGAATTACAATGCATCGAGAGGGGAGGGGAATGGCAACAGTGCATTTGGGTTAGGTTAATGGAGAATTATAAAACCGGTTAGGGAAATGGGGAATGATATAATAAAAAAAATTTATCATTATACTTTTTAGATTTTATTTTTTTATTGTAAATGATTTAATATTTTATATTAAATATTATATATATATTAGATTTTTTTTATTGTAAGTGATTAAATATTTTATATATATTAAATAAATTTGAAAAAAAATAATAATTTATTAATAAATTATTTTCCAGTTCATTTTCCATAACACAAACAAACACTGGAAAATGTTTTTCAGCTCATTTTCCATAACACTACCAAATATCGAAAAATATTTTCCCGGAATTTACTTTTCAGGAATTCACTTTCCTCAAAATTTAGTTTCCAAAAAGAATTCATTTTCCTGCAAACAAACGGGCCTATATTATTAATCAAGTTGGGAAATACTTTTCTGGGCCGCCGCTTTAAATGTTTGAGTTGGACCTTGCTGAGGTAGGCTACTAGCATAGAGCCATAGGCTAATTTGTGCTTCTATCAGATCTTCTTTTTTTTTTTCATAAATTTGTATCACTCGTTCCTTGTGATCATGGCGATAACAACAGATATTGTGAGATTATTTGACATGAATGCTATTTAATTCCTATTTTTCATCATGCTCGCAGGCTGGTTGCATCCCGAATCAGCCGAAGCTTGGGTTCTTGCTCTCCATTTCTCCACTGGCAATAGATCACGAACAGGAAACAGAAAAACAACATCGTTACTACATATAACGCTGAAAAAAAAAAAGAATTGTGCGCATATCTGTTTGTCTATATCAATTGAAGGGATGTTTACTCGACAAACCGGAGGAGCTGATTGATCAGCTTGAGCAAAGTTTTTATCTTCACGAGCTTTCAAAATGCTATATAAGCATTAGGTTCGCCTTGATTTGATTGCAATCAATCTGCTTGGATATGATCATATTCTCCTCTTTGAGTTTCTGGCATTCGGGTTTTATCTCTTCAATCTCTTGTCTTGTTTCTTCTTTTCGTTTTGGTCCCTCGCTGATCTCCTCCGTAACAGCTTTCAGCTCTTCCACTAATCTTTCCCTCCTCCCCGGCGGCTTCTTGATATTTTCTCTCTTTTCTGCAGGGCAGGCCGCCGCCGCCCACGCATGTAAAATATGTCAATTAATCCTGATGAGTGGATTGAAAACCCAACGGCTGAAACTGGATCATTTTAAACATAAATAAAAACAAAGATAAAAACTTGAATTAACTCAGTAAGGCCTGATAAAAAATTTCATTATAACTTATTTAATTATAATTTTTAAACAAAAATAATATCATTTTGCTATAAACAATCAAAATAAAAATAGAGTCAACCCGAGATAATTAATGACCCGAGCCTGGTATCGGATTGATTGTCAAACTGGTTTTGAAAACTACGATTGAAATCATCTTCCTTCTCTTGAAAACAGTGACTTGCAGTTTGGAGAAAATATCTGATTTAATAAAATCTGGATTGATATTTCTCTTTATATTTACTTCAAAATTCTTTATAGGAAGAAGATTTTTAATTAAAATTTTCCTAACTACTTCTAATAAAAAATAAAAGGGTTAAAACTAAATAAATTAAAAGTTTTAATTAAAATAAAAAATAAATCTAAATACAAGAAAATAAATAAAGATAATTTCTTACTGTAATTTGAAGGCTTCATTATGAGATTTTAACCCAACAATACATGTGGCCTTCAGAGGTTTCTGTGAAGATTTTATCTCGATCAAATTGTAAATAAATTCTTCTTATCCTTTTTACTGAAAATTCATAGCTCATACATTTTTATCAAAAAAAATTATTTCAATTTTTTTATCGGACAATATTAAGGAGCATCTTTGTATTAACTTGATGCATTAAGGAGAAGTTGTTTGGTAAATTTAGTTTTACGAGATCATCCATAGACTAGGTCAATAAATACAAGACACTTCATGCTCTTCACTTGATGATGTTAAGCATTTAACATATTTTATCAAGGTAATGGGAAAATGTAACTAGCCCAGATTCAGAAGAAGTCCTTCGTGAGTGACTCAACATCAGCTTCAAATAAGCAATTCACAAAATCTGCAAGAACTATGGTTTCTTGATGTAAAGTAAACTAAAACTGTATTTCGAATGGGGGAAGGGACATTCCCATTGAAATCCACTTACTGCAATTTCTTTTCAAGAGCATTTAACAATTACAGATCATTTATTTGAATTTTCGAAAAAAAAAAAAGGAATTACAGGGAGAATTTAAATTGGCTTACAAATAATACAAATCATAAACTACATAGATTAATAAGTATCTTTGGAGAGCGAAAAATCCGGGATTAAACTCATCTCAATTTAAGCTTCTTATCTGATAAATTGAATCCTTCAGTTTTCTAAATAAGCAGCAACACTATCTACAAAGATTTTCAAGCATATTACCATCGAGGAATCACCATCAGGCACTTTTTAGTTTACCCCTTGTGAGAAATAGATACCTTCTAATCGCAAGTATAAGAACCCAAGTGGTTGCGGCTATTTTCTCCTTGATCATCAAAAGGAATGCTGAGCTCAGTACAGTCTTCAAAATCTGGGCATGCAATCCTTTGAAAAAACCCAAAATTCCCTCTTTTTTCCATATAGCATGTATGACCGCAGACAATGTCTTTCTAGACTTTCGCTGAGCTTTCTTAGCTTCATCGTCATCTGAGTCGGCAGCTTGAATCACCACCTTACACCTGTATCAATAGTATAAATATCAGATCGCTCTATATCTCAAGTATTTAAAACTAAAGTTTAAGGTAATAGCTGCGCACCTGATTGCAGGATATGTCAGAATGGTGGCTATACTCTTTGAGAGCGCACCCAGAACAAAAGCTGTGAAGGCAGAAAGGGTTACCGCAGTCTTTTCTGTGTTGTTCTGGTTTGTCTTTAATAGTCTTAGTTTGAGCTGATCGAATACTGTATACTGCAATATATGTAACTCTTGTCTCAGTGTAGTCGATTCTCTTAAGCAAAATGAAGGTAGCCTCTAAAAGAGATTATGAAGCAATTTGTATCATAGTATAAGACTACAAGGCCAGGTCAAGTACCTGAATTGCGGGGTTTGAGGTCAGCAAAAGAGAGATGCCAAGGCCATCAAACGCATCACTGTAACTGCCCTCTGTCAATGTTTCCCAAAGTCCTTTCGATTTGCCAAAGGCACTTGTCTGCATTCTCGAGGAGGCTGTATCCAGGGGCTACATAATGGTAAGCCAAACATTTTGATATTAAGTTTAACATTAATATTGATGGAAGAAACACTAACAATGACACCCAAGAGAAAATCAGAACACATGAGGAATTTCATGAAAAGACTCTCATCGCAACAATTAGTTGAGCATTATGCCAAACTTGCAAAATGGTAACTAGTGACTCACCTGAGTGATAACGGCAGTGCAAGCCCCAGCAGCAGCAGCAATAAACAAGTTAACTTTCGTTCCAATCTTTTTGGAACCACTCTTCTCCAGATATAGTCTTTTAAAGTAGCTATACCCATAGAAGTAGATAAACTGTGAAATGAAAGACTGCAGATTTTTCGTCCCTAGGCCCTGGTATAGTGAAAGCACTTGTCGACTGGATATTGCTTCCCATAAAACATCAGTAAGGTTCCTACATAAGCCACAAAAGCAACACCAAATAAACAATAAGCCTTACAATAGCAGCCACTAGCTTAACATTCTCAAAGATGTTACTTGGTCTAGTAATATGCGCGCGAGGCTGTAGAACTAACAAATGGTCCATAAGGTAAATGGCCATGCAACAGAAAAGGCAAAACGGAAAATTTAAAGCTTATAAAAACAACATACAATTCGCCAATGCTACAATTCAATCTAAAAGGTGAAACAGAAAATTTAAAGGAATTTCAATACAGATGCTCAATGCTACATGCTACTCAATGACATTGACCAGGACATGTTTCAACACTACATCCACTAATTATAAAATACATCTAGGAGGAACCTTTGAAGATATCACTACTTATGATATTAAACTAAATTGATATGAAGATTGCAAAAAACATAGAGAAAAAAAACCTGAAACGGTGAAACAAATCTAAGAGGAGATGAAAATATTTATTTGGTTAACAAAAACATCCATCGTGATCAGGAAAGCAGAAGATTTTATATAAATAGCCTAATAGAGTAATACTGACAAGGTAGATAATAGAACAGCAAAAAATGTTAATTCCACCGACAAGGTAGCTACAGTAGAGTTAGGCATAAACTCATCTACTACATTTAACAATGGCAGATAACTCTCATTCAAAACAAATGCTCTATGAAGCTAAAAGCGACCAAATACCCCAGAACTGCCTAACTAGTAACTACACATATCAGTAATTACCATACATAAAGACTGAAACTTTCAGCTACTAATACAAAAATTAAAAATGAAACCAACCCTGTTTGACTAATCACAAGAACACACAAAACCCGGATATAAAAAACCCAAAAAACAAGAAAATTAAGCGCTGGGTATACTTAAAAACCTGTATTTTTGCTGTCCATGATCACGAGCCTCAGCTTGATACTTCGTCTTACACGTATCAAGAGGGTACAAAATTGTTGTGCTTAGTAATGAACCAATAGCGCCTGATGTTGCCTCTGACAAAGATTCAAGATCAACACCCATCTTTGTCTCTCTCTCTCTCTCTCTCTCTCTCTCCCCCTCTCTCTATATGTATCAAAATTCTTTAAAAAGATTAAGGTTCTATGATTATGGGATTTCCAGAGTGATTTATATTGTGTTTATAGAGAGGAAGAGAGGGACGAGACAAGAATTTGGTAGGTGGCTGGCTAGTGGAATTACAAATGTGGAGAAATCGAAATGAAAGAAACTGATTTTTGGATTTTCTTCGGAATTGTAAGAACGTGGCGTTTGTTGGAGTTACGGGTTAGAGTTTTTTTGTTAAACTTTATTTTAATCCCCATAAATCCACTAATGAAGCAATTATGCCCCTGTAATCCGTCATATCTCTGTATATACCACTACTCTTCAGTTTCTTTTGATTGGTATTGTGATGTATGATTTTTTTGTTTGTAAATATATTAAAATATTTTTTTATTTTTGATATTATAACATTAAAAGAGAGAGAAGTAAAATAAATAATTCGAAAAAAAGATTTTTCTTTCTATTAGATAATTTGGCTGGTCAACGAGTAGGGGCACTATGGAAAGGATTTTGAACTGAGGATATGAAAATGAAGTTTACGATTGTTTTCATATCGTGAATACGTAATGTTCTAGACGGTCTTCGCGGGAGGTTGGACGGTGGGGATCTAACGGATCAAAATTAGAGAGCTTCGTTGACCGAGTGAACAGAGTACTCAGGTGATTATAAATACAAAACAACAAATCTTTCAATTAAGTCCTTATCTAGAGTAAGGTTAAAAACAAAGCAGCAAATCATGACATAGTTTCTAACTCTACTGAACAGAGCAGCAAATCATGGCAGATAACTGATGTATAGAAAGTGAATTCTTTTTGGAAAGTGAATTCTGAGAAAGTATTTTTTGATGTTTGATAATGTTATGGAAAATGAATTGAAAAACACTTTTCAGTGTTTGGTTATGTCATTGAAAATGAGCTGGAAAATAACTTATTAATATTTTATTTTTCTTAAGTTTATTAAAATAATGAGGAACAAATCTTACAAATTAAAAAGTTGAATGAGAATGAAATTGAAAAAAAATATATAATTTCATAAATTATCTCAAAATAAAACAAATAATAATCAAAATAATAGGGATCAAATCTAAAAAATTAAAAAAAATGAAAAAGAAGAAATTAAAATAATAATAATCAACATTTCATAAATTATTTCAAATAAAATAAGTAACAATCAAAAGAATGAGGATCAAATTTGATAAATAAAAAATTTCAATAAAAAAATGATAAGAAAAAAGCAAATAGTAATTATAAAAATAAAAACCAAAGTTAATATAAAAATAAAATTTTAAGAGATGAAATTGAAAAATAAATATTCAAAACAAAATATATATAGCAATCAAAAGTTTAAGGATCAAATTTGATAAAATCAGCAAATAATGATATTTTGAATTTTTTCACAACTTCCGGAAAGTGTTTTCCCCTCAAATTTTTCAGGAAAACACTTTCCTGAAAACCAAGCCAAATTTTCCTTTTACTGGAAAGTGTTTTCCATTGACCAACTTTCTTACTGGCAAACAAACACAAGAAAGTTTGGAAAGTGCTTTCCCGAAAACCACTTTCCGGAAAACAAACACAGCTAAAAGGAAAACACTTTCCTGAAAACCAAGTCAATTTTTTTTTTTGACTAAAATTGACTGGAAAGTGTTTTCCGTTGACTGGAAAGTGTTTTCCGCTGACTGGAAATTGTTTTCCGTTGACCAACTTTTCTAATGACAAACAAACACAGGAAAGTTTGGAAAATGGTTTCCCGGAAACTATTTTCCGGGAAACAAACAAGGCCTAAAATTAATAATTTATTCATGAATGCGATACAGGATATTTTTAAAAATATATTTTTAGTTTGAAAATATTTTAAATTTTATTTTTTTTTATTTTTAATATTATTATATTCAAATTAATATTAAAAAACACTTAAAATAATTAATTTAATATTTTATCAAACTAAATATATTTTTAAAATACTTTAAATAAAAAAAATGGTGCATTAATCTCTTCTCTTGTTCGTACGAATTTCTATGAATTATTATGATGAATAAATTTATTTAGAAGTGTAATTATGGTTATTTTTCAAATAATTTTTTGTATCAAAATATATGTTAATGATTTTTTTATTTTTAAAAATTATTTTTGATATTAATATATCAAAATAATTTAAAAATATTAAAATATATTAATTTAAAATTAATAAAAAAATACTTTTAAAATACAAAACAAACATTCCATCTAACTCCTCCTTGACTGCAATTCTCCTTCGATAGTAGATATCGAGGTCTCAACCTGCAGAGGGAACTAACCAGAAGGGTGCTTGTGAGATGTCGTTGGAAACGGGTATCCATGAATTTTTTTATAAAAATCATTCTCAAATGTGTGTCGTTCTTTTCTGGTGATTTCGGGCTGTTCAGGCCCTAGCACTGGAGCATAACTGTGGTTGCTGCTGCGGTTTATGGCCGCTGCTTCCCAGCTTTTTGTTTCTGCTTTTTCATGAGTGAAGAAGGCTCCCCTACCTGGTACTGCTGTATGAAAAGGCCAGGGGAACAATTCATCAACGGCCTAAATCAAGAGCATGGAGGCAGCTTGAAGGTAAAGTTATGGTTCACTGTCGAAGGAAGCCCTGTCCTTTGAATCATTGAAGCTTCCTAAAAACCATGTCCACGCATTGTCATTATTCGACTTGTCAATGCATGAACCCTAAATTGCCTCATCCACAGTGCTTCATTTCACATCAAAATCCAACTTTAGGCCAAACCCTTTGGCTTGTTGCTATAATTGCCGTCAATCCTCCTCCTTGTCGCTATATGCCTTGTATGGATTCGAGTCTCTTTGTAGAACACAAGTTGTTCGGGGAAAAAAATAACCCAATAAGCTTTGATAAGAGGCATAGCTTTAATTTCAATTCCTCATTTAATTTTAGTTCCAGGATAAAACTCGGGTTATAGAGACTTAACTCTAATTTTTTTTATTAAAATAATATTATATTAAAAATATATATATAATAAAAGAGAGTTGAGTTTTAACCGGATTAGCTTTAGTTTTAACTAGAATAAATGAATTTTCTTTTTCTTTTATTTTTTTTTCAATTCAGACCAATTTAGATCTAAATTGATGGAGTTTTTGGTTGACTCATTTAAGCCAATCCAATTCTAACAACTATGAGTTGTAAAACTTTAAATTTCTGTTTGAGAGTCCAACTCAAACATAAGTCTATTAAGATTTATTTTTATAGGTTTTTTATATTTTTAGTTAATTTTAATTTGTTAATATTAAAAATAAAATTTAAAAAATAAAAATATATTATTTTAATACATTTTATAAAAACAAAATGCTTTTTTTTTAAAAAAAAACAACCACATATTCACATAACCCATTAGTTATATAAGATAACCCGGTTTCAATTGCTTACCACAAGGGAAAAGAGAAAAAGGAAATGATTACCAAAAAAAGAAAAAATAAAAGAAGGTAACACAGTTGAAAAATGATTTATTAAGGGATAAAGTAGACTCATCCTTTTCACAGTTCATTATATTTAAGTAACTAAATTAAATGTACTGAATTGTTGTTTTCTAAGGAATGGAAAAATGTGGTTTACAGCAACAAATACTCAAGGGTGCAGCATATTTTATATTTTATGAGAGGATAAATAAATTCATCGTCAAGAAAAATAAAAATAAAAACACTAAATGATGATTATGCTAAGAAAAAATTTATGATTCTAAATTCGTAATTATTATATTTACTCAATAAAAAAAGAGAAAATTAAATGTATATTATAAAAAAATAAAAAATATTTTTATTTAAATATATATTTATATATATTAAATTTTCTTTATCATGTTTTTTTTCTTTTCCTAGTGTTTATTTTTATCTATTGAATCTTCTTTTTTATCTTTTATATATTGAATAAATATTAATTGTAAATTTTTTATCGACTCATAAAAAAAAATATAAAAATATTTCCGGTTTATTTTATTTTAAAATAATTAATAAACCCCCAGAAATAATTTGTTTTTTTTAAAGAACAAAAACCACAGTATTCCTTCCTTTTCACTCTCTCGTGAACCTTCGCTTACGCTTCCCATTCTTCTTCTCCAAGCCCCCGCCCGCGCCACCTTCCCCCCCACCACAAACCCCTAAAATCTAGGGTTTCTGGTGCCCCCTACCCTCTCTTTTTAACTTCTTCATCAAACAAAACCTCGAGGTATTTCCTAGTCCTCTCTATTTATGATCTTGCATTCTTCACCACCCCTAATCTCACATATTTACACTTTTGCCACTCCACCAACAACCCATCCAGAAACCTCCATAGAGAAAACTATAATTTTCACTTTTTCCTCTGTGTAACAGTTTTCCTTTCATAGAATTCTCGTATTTTTATTTTGTTATTTATCCCTTCGAATCCAGGTTTTCTACACCGTTTTGCCATTCTCGTGGATGTTTTGATTATTTAGGGTTTTGGATATTCGATTCGTGATTGCAGTGGCTGTGTTTTTGTCATTTAGATGGCGAGAGCAGCTGCCGCAGCTAATCCAGGAGTTAAAAGTGGTGTGAGAATCGTGGTGGCCGGAGACAGAGGCACCGGCAAGTCTAGTTTGATAGTCACTGCTATCTCCGATACTTTCCCGTCCAGTATCCCGCCGGTTCTTCCACCTACTCGGATGCCCGATGATTTTTACCCAGACCGCGTTCCAATCACCATCATTGATACCTCATCTAAGTAATTCACACACACAGTCCTCCCTGTATGTATATTTTTATGTGTAGAAATATGGTTTTATGTGCTTATGGTAAGCTTAATTAGCTAAAATAGCCAAGTATCTATTTTTTTTTCTGATAATTAATCAGGGCTTGTTTATTTGAGTTGCTATAGTGTATTTGGTTTTGGGAGTACGGAAAGAATGGAAGTTTTTGTAATGCTGTTATAGCTGGTGGGAAACTCTGGAGATGTTTAAAGCTTGTTTTGAACCCTGTTTGGTACTAGTGCTGCTTTTTGTTTTTTTTCCGGGTGAAGTGGAGGTAATATAATTAGTGGGCATTCTCAGTTTTTGAAAGCTGGTATGACTAGAAAGCGAAAGCCAACTTTTGAAGCGGAAAAAGGAAAAAGAGTCAAGTTTTGTAATGGTAAATTGTGGCCCTGCATTTCTGTTTGTTTATCGATAATTATCTGCGCAAAAGAGGGAACTGACATTTGAGTTTTGTGTATTTTGTTGGCCGAGTTAGGAAGAACCATATGTTCATTGGGGTTGGATGTGTCTGTGTGAATGAACCAAGGAGATCTTTTTTGGAAGGATTTCTAAATGTTGGACATGAAGTTCCACATTCAAGTTTTGTTTTCTTTTAAAAATTTTAGATTGCTTGCAGTTCATTTTTCTTGGTTGGGAAGAGGAGGTGCAATGCCATTTTCATTCATTATTCAAAGTAACATTCTGAATTAAATAATGATTGTGCAATTGTTCTGTGTGTTTCAGAGTTGAGGATGCTGGTAAAGTTGCTGAAGAATTGAAGCGAGCTGATGCAGTTGTTCTTACATATGCATGTGATAGGCCGGAAACTCTTGATCGATTGAGTACCTTTTGGCTTCCTGAGCTTCGTCAATTAGAGGTTTAAATTCTTTGTTCTCATCCCTCTGTGTTTGTGTGTGCGTGTCTTTACACAGATTACCTGACTTCCACTATATTGATTGGCACATATCTGTGAAAGATCTGTTCTTAATCTGTGAAGAAATTGTCACCATAAAAAATGTCAATAGACATGTTTTCAGTCAAATCCTACTAAGTCATGTATTGCTGTGAGAAGAATTCTTTGTAATGAGTTTTTGTTGGCAATGTAAAGTCATTTGGAGCAACTGGAACCTTCTAGCTGTTTTTCCATGGAATATCTTTCATTGTAGTTTGTTGGTGGAGAGAAACATGTGTTTCTGATGGTAATGTGAATGATGAGCAGGTTAAGGTACCAGTTATAGTGGTGGGTTGTAAGTTGGATTTAAGAGATGAGAACCAGCAGGTGAGCTTGGAGCAAGTAATGTCACCAATAATGCAACAATTCCGAGAGATTGAAACTTGTATTGAGTGCTCAGCATTCAAACATATTCAGGTACGCTGGTTGTCCAATTGCTTTTATAGATGCTATTGCATGTATCTTTTGGAGTTATCTAATCCGGTCACTGCAACGTGATATTGTTGTATGAATCTTTGTCAGTAATTTAATTTTGCCATTGCGGTGTAACATTGTTTTAACAGTATGTGCAGTTTGCACTTTGAAGGCATTTTTTGTCCCCTGTAATCATAGTATGCCTTCCTTCATAATGATTCCTCAATGCGGAGTTCCTATGTTGTTTTGAGTTTTTTTTCCCCTTATAACAGTAACATTTATTTTCTTAATGTATTATTTTCAAACCAAAAAAATAACTAGGATCTGATTTATGTTAATCTTTGAACTAGTTAGATGGATTCCTCTGGTCTGAAGTTTTTGGTTGGTAATCTTGGGGCTCTGGAATTGACAATCCAATTTCTGATTTTGGTTTCCTTTTTCTCCAGATTCCTGAGGTTTTCTACTATGCTCAAAAGGCAGTACTTCACCCAACTGGTCCATTATTTGATCAGGAATCACAAACTTTGAAGCCCAGGTGTGTTAGAGCCTTGAAGCGTATATTCATTCTTTGCGATCTTGATAGAGATGGTGCCCTTAGTGATGCAGAATTAAATGAATTTCAGGTATTTTTATGTTCCTATCCTCATTTTCGTATTTTTATTTTATTATTTTTGGGGGCAAGGAAATGGATTTTGATCTTTTTTTTTTACCTCTATATTAGTCCATTGCTTGGACATTTATTTCTGGCAGCCCAAACTTGACTTTGTAATATCCGAAAACAGTCTTCAGATGTTTGTTATGCTGTCACTGATGTAATGGCTAATTGGTATATCCTTCTTGTGCTTGGTGAGGAGCAAAAGCTCAAGTCCAAAGCTTGAGTCTAGTAGTGGGATGGGTTGGACACAGATACGATTTTTAATGTTCAAATATTGTAAGTTGCAATATCTTGGGCTTAGGGTTTTTGAAGGAGCTAATAGTGTTTAATTTTTATCAGGTCAAGTGTTTCAATGCTCCGCTACAACCTTCCGAGATAGTCGGTGTTAAGAAGGTTGTGGAAGAAAAGTTGCCTGGTGGAGGAGTCAATGATAGGGGAGTCAATGAACGTGGCCTTACACTGACAGGATTCCTCTTTCTCCATGCATTATTCATAGAAAAAGGGCGCCTTGAGACAACTTGGACCGTGCTAAGGAAATTTGGTTACAACAATGATATCAAACTTACTGATGAACTAATTCCCTCGTTCAAACGTGCTCCTGATCAGGTAATACAGGTTGACCATTCATGCATTATAGTTAATCTTATTAGGTGGTAAAAGATTGACGAGTTCCATGAGTTTAAACTAGCCAATAGGTTTCTAGTCGAGCATCTACTCTTTCTCTTGGCCTGGTTTTTTGGACATTTAATTAACTCTACACTTGATGCATCAAAATAACATACACAGTAGCATGCTGTAGTTTACCATATTCAAATCTATGATGCATGCTGTAGTTTTTTTTTTCTAGGACGTTGATCATCCCTGGGCGCAAGACATTAGCTAATATAATATACTTGGTTTTTTTAACTGGCCAGGGGTGGAAGAAGGTATTTTCTAAGCTTAGTTCCTTACAAGGAGTTTTATGAAAAAGGATTTATTTGATGGTCATTTTATGGTCTGTTTGCAGTATCCATTGTTTGTATCAATTTGCTTATCTTTTATTGTCATTTGTGCAGAGTGCAGAACTCACAAGCGAAGCTGTCGAGTACTTGAGGAATATCTATGAGTTGTTTGACAGTGATGGTGTATGTTTCAGTCTGTGCTTTTATCATTAGTGAGGTCTTGAGAGTGTAATTAAACAAGAAAGTGTAATTAACTAAGCTTCTGTTCTGTTTTAAGCAATTATATCGGTCACCACGACTAGTTGTAGTCTTTCAACTTGCTAAGCAATTCTGAATTATCTAATTCTTACTGTATGAAAATGTACTGCCAGGATAACAATTTGCGACCTGCAGAACTAGAGGATATTTTCTCTACTGCACCAGAAAGGTACTGTAGTTTTTTAGTAAAATTTCATTACGTTGTTTCCCTTAATAATTTGCAACATGCATTTTCATCAACTGTCATTTTTCTCTTCATTTGGCTTAAAGAATGGACTAGCATGTTATATCTATAACTAATTAAGTCAAGCCCCAACACTAGTGTCTGCATCCTTCCTCAAATGAGTTTTTAACTTTTCTGTCAATTTGTAACTATTTGTGTTGCACTGACACTTGGCTTCTCAACCTCAGCCCGTGGGAGGAACCTCCATATAAAGATGCTGCTGAGAAAACTGCATTGAGCGGGCTATCAGTTAATGCTTTTTTGTCAGAGGTATCTCTCTCCCTCTTCCCCTCCCTCCCCCTCCCCCTCTGTGTGTGTGAGAGAGAGAGCGAGTGAGGTTGGCTTTCCTCTTTTCCTTCTGTACAATTCTTTTTCGGGTGTCTCATGCCTGTGAGATATGATATAAGGTCTAAAGAGTTGAAGAGTGTGTAAGATATGTGACAGACATATCAGATGGAATTTGCTAATCAATCTAACAGACGTTTTTATTTTACAAAAATAGTTCCAGTTGAATGTTTGGAATACTAATTTCTTGATAAGTGTGTATGCTTACTAACAAATATATATTCCAGTGGGCCCTTATGACTCTTCTAGATCCATCTAGAGCTGTGGAGAATCTGATCTACATTGGATACTCTGGTGATCCTACTGCTGCTGTTCGCTTGACAAGGAGAAGACGGTTAGATCGCAAGAAGCAACAGTCAGACAGAAATGTTTTCCATTGCTTTGTCTTTGGACCAAAAAAATCTGGAAAGTCTGCATTAGTGAATTCTTTTATTGGAAGGTTCAACTCAACCCATCTCTTAGAAACTCATATAAATTATATTTATTTTTGTCTGTATTCTTCCCGGTAATTTTTTTTTAATTAATATAAGCTTGTTAATTTTATATTCAGACCGTTTTATGATAATTATGCTCCAACCACTGAGGAAAGCTACGCGGTTCATGTTGTTGATCTACCTGGTGTAAGTGCTATTGCAGTTGTCAGAATATGTTTTTGGTTCTTACTTTGGATTATTTACATTGTCTAATCACACTGCAGCTCATTTTTTGTCCCAATTGAATCTGCTGCTCTCTTTGTTCGCAGGGAATCAAGAAAACCCTTGTGTTGAGAGAGATTCCTGAGGATGGGGTTAAGAAACTATTATTGAACAAGGAGTCTTTGGCACCATGTGACATAGCAGTGTTTGTTTATGACAGGTAACAGAGCAGTGTCTGTTGAATTCAGTTCAGTCACCTCTTTTAAGATAACATTTCTTAATTTTATGGCATGGGAATTCGATAGTTTGTTTCACGTGAGTTTGTTTTTCCAAATTTCTTACTAGCTTGCCATAAACGGGTTATTGATTGCATATATTAAATTTTGTATATGTGAATGAAAAGCTTTTTTAAAAAATTCATAGGCTGATGATGCCTTCATGGCTGCCTAATAGGAGAAAATGCCTTCCAACGTAGCTAGGAACCTTGACCAAAGGTTTATAAAGGCTGAGAATGTAATGTGACCTTGTTGCTTTGGAATGTCATTAAGAATTAAATTCAATTCATTTAAGGTATCAAATGTTATTGCAGCTCTGATCAGTCCTCGTGGAAGAGAGCAACTGAATTGCTTGTGGAAGTTGCCGGCCATGGTGAGGATACTGGATATGAGGTGCCTTGCCTGATTGTTGCAGCTAAAGATGATCTGAACTCATTTCCAATGGCAATACAGGAATCTACCAGGGTATTTACTAAGCTGATTCTTTTCCCATGGTGGTAGATTTAAGGACAACAGATGACTTTTTATCATGAAATTTCTGTCTATGTTTTTGTTTCGAAACCTTTTGCTTTATTATAAATTTGCAGATTTCTCTAGTTTGGTTGACAATTTATGTCTAGCTAATAATGCTCTGTGGCTATTCAGGCCCTGTTCTTCACATTTAGATTACTAGTTGGGTGTTAGTGAGTATCAATTACAAGTTGCCTGTTTGCCTGCTGGGCAGTAATTCCCCCTTCACTGTTCTCTCTCTTTTTCCAGGCACTAGACCCTTGGAAGATTTTTCTGCAGTCCTTTTTGGGATCTAAAAGTGATTGGATGGACTATTGATTCTGAAACTATAACAATGTCCTTAATTGTAAGTTTTTGAGTTTGCAGGTTAGTCAGGATATGGGAATAGAGGCTCCAATCCCCATCAGCTCAAAGATGGGCGACACCAATAATGTGTTTCGGAGGATTGTAACTGCAGCCGAGCACCCACATTTGAGCATTCCTGAAACTGAAGCAGGGAGAAGTCGCAAGCAATACAATCGTCTCGTCAACCGCTCTCTTATGTTTGTTTCAGGTATGTTGGTCTTTGGAACTCCTAGAATTGCTCGCACTTGAAAAATGTAAGGTTGCTCGGTTTTAAACATCTCCCTGGGTATTGTGCATTTTCAGTTACTTTCTCATAGCAATCATGTTTTGCATGTAAACTCTTTTAACTTTATGTTCTTACTCTGGCTTGGATGTTATAGAAAGTGAGCTTATTCTGTTCTATGAGCTGTGTAGCCATTCTTCTTTATCGTAGGATGTTCTGCAATTATGTTTGGTGTCAATGCTAAAAGTCTATGGGATGACACAATTATTTCAACTTGTTTTATTAAAGGATTTTGATGTAACTGCCAGGAATTAATTGAACTCAGGATGGCCACATTAGCAGACATTCAAAATATTTTTTTACCAACTCCAAATCATCTAAATATCAGTCTTTTGGTACTTGTTTTAGATTATGGCTCCATATTTCATCTCACTGCTGGTCTTTGGTGGATAAAAAATCAATTTATTGCTGTTAAATGAAATCCTTTCACTTGTCTGTCTTGTTAATCATCTACCATATTAATAATTTTGTTTCACCATTCCAGTTGGAGCTACGGTGGCCATTGTTGGGCTAGCAGCGTACCGAGTCTATGCTGCAAGAAGGAACTCATCTGGTTGAAGAACGAAGGTCTACCCATTAACGAGATGCAAGTCACACATGGTCTCGTCCAGTATGTCATTTTGGCTGTATCACTCGTCCGTAGAGAATTATTTCATAGACTATTTGTTCTCATGATTTGCCTTCCAACTCTTTCGTCATCCAATAGGGTTTATATCGGTCCCAATGGAAGAGTTTTAATTATTAAAAAAAAGCAACAGATATACCATGAAAAGTCAGTTATTGTGCAGGGTTTGTACAATAATAAAAATTTTGCTACAGATTTTTATGATATGACTACTGTCATTATATTTTCTGGCTTCAACACCATGTGCTAAATGATGGTGAGATTTTTTTTGCTATTTGCAGATCAGGAAACCTTCACATTCCATGTATAGTTATGTACTCAGCTCCATTCTAAATTGTTCTTGCTTAGCAGAAGAAAAGAGTGCTTTCACCATGGTTTTGTTGCTGTAACCTGCATTTCTGGGAGCATGATTCCGCTCATCTTTGTTTTGCTGGCCTTCTTCGAGGCCACGAGCTTGGATTGGCCTGGACATTCTGGTACTCCCCACTTTCATTTTCCAGTTTCAAGCAGCAGTTCATGAATACTTCAGCTGTAACATGGAGCCTAAAATCCAAATTAAACAAGAATTTCATCTCCATTCTGTTCATTTCTGCAGTGCTTACACCTCCAATCCTGGCATAATAGGCATTGTCATAACACCTGCAAGATTGAGTGGATTATAGATCAAATTTCCATGGTGTTTCAAGATAAGCTTGCATGAACAATCTGCCGAAACTATACCACTGGTACGATTAATAAGAACAGAACCTAATTTTGCCCTACCTTCCCCCCCTATACCTACAACGGTCGATTTCAAATCTAAATGCAAACTAGTTAACTCGAAAGTATAGTCAGTTAATAACTAGAGAGGAGGTCTGCCGCCGGAAATTAGCTAACCAATTTAATAGAATAACTCTGTATCCCTATTCTAACCATCAACTCCACACCCACCTCCCAGTTCCCGCTACTCGTTCTCTCCCACAGGTTCACGGAAGGCGGCTAGCTATTCACTAGCAACCAGGGGAAAAAAAACAAAACATGTGGACTTGGCATTCACAACACCGTCAACCACCCTGTCTCAGAGGACCAAGGACTGAAAGATGACTTCTTTCAACCTCTAACTATGTCTTGCATGCCACACGGATCACACCATTACCAGAAATGCATACAGAAGCTAGCAGCTGGAACACTTAAAGAACAAGTCTGAACACACTCCAGATTTTTTCCAAAAACATTCTACGGAGTGTTATTTTTTTAATTATGGATCAAATAGACAGAATGAAGCTCAAGAAAAAGACTGGCCGTGCCGTGCCAACACGGTTATCTAGCAGAATCCACCATGTTTGATAATAATGATCGATGATCCAATGGATTGCAATTATGTTGAAAAGTGTATTTATTTATTTTCCTACTTGTTTTAGAATTTATTTCCTTGTTAAACATGGAGCTAACGACATTTCAAGAGATAAGAGGCTAAACAATCACGAAAGATACTTATGGAGCACTGGCTGATGACATGAACCCAAATGACAATCAATGATTTTGAGCTGCAGTGAATATTAAAACACAATTGGCTTAATCATGCAAGTACTCACTCGTCATCCAAGAACTTTGCAGCTACCATGATGCTTGTGATCAGAAGACGGTGTGCATTCAGGGAGGTAAGAGAGGCATCCGTTTGCTGAAGGAACTTGTTGATGTATATATAGGCAACAACAAAGCAAGAAGTGCTGCACCTCGAGTACTTGAATACGCGTTCGATGTACTGTCTTATGCTCAAGGTGGGAGATCTTGAGCCATGGAAGATGGTAATAGCATCTTTTCTTCTTGACGTAGTTAACAGCTTTTCGTTCTTTTGAAGGGATTTCTCGAGAACAGATGCAATAAGCACCAGCACCCGTGGAGTTCCCGAACCTCCTCTACTGGATTCATCTGATAGACCCAAAGCCATAAAAGTTTCTGATTCAGCCGCCATACCTTTGAGCGCCAGACTTGAATCAAAGCTGCAAATATGTATACTCGCATTAGTGAAGATAGTGGAGGTAAAACCATGGAACTAATACTACTGTCTGAATTCTACAAATAACTGAAAATCATACTGTAAGGATTAGGGTTCGACCATATCTGAGCTAGCTTCTCTGTCTGAAAACTATTCTGATAAGAACATTGCCATAGCCAAAAACCAGGGATAAAGATGAAGTGCATCTTTTTCCAAGCTATTCTTTTCTTTCAGATAAAGTTTACATGGAACATACTGATGTGACCTTCGAAATTAAAGACTCTATTCCAAGTGGGCCAACTGGGACATGGGACAATTATTCAAGCCTTTACATTGCAGCACTACAGAAGTTTGTCAAAGACAGGCAGCAGAAAAGGAGTACTCCGCTATCATGCGCTAAGGTGCATACATGTGCTGCACACAAGTAGAAAAAACACAGAACATCGATGTAGATTCCAGGCATAGTAGAAGTACCAGGATAAAGTTTCAGGCACAGGCCATGTCAAGCATGGATAACTTTTTGTAAAGCTGGTCTTCACTTGCTGCTTGTTGAAGGAGATGAATCAGATTTGGAGCTCTTAGTTTCTTTTTTGATGATTAGAGGGGTTTTTTTTTTTTTTTTACATGTCACAAGTGCCTTCAACCAGTTTTGACATTACAAAATATAAATTATAGTTTTAAAATTCAATTCAAATTAATGATTCACCAGTCAATATAAATACTTTTATTTATAAATATAACTTTGTTTAGTTTTTTTTTTGAATTCCTTAATATTAACCCAATCAAGTTTATATTGGGTTTAACTGGAACAATGAGGTTATGAATCAATTTGTTAGGTAAATTAAGTTTTGACAGGTTAATGTATTTTTTGATTCAAAATAAAATTCTATTCATATTAAACTCTAATGATAGGTTTTTCAAATTAAATTATTAGTCAAATTGGATTTAATAACTATGACAAACACCCTCCAAAATTAGTATTCCTTGGGTTTAAGTGATTAATTACCACACCATTGTATGATCATAACATGTGTAAAAAGCAAGAACAATAACCAGAATGTTTGTTGCATGAACTAGAGACTTCAATCTTCAAATATGATACTAGGAATTTTCCAAGCAATGCCATAATGTTTTGACTTGAGGATAGATCAGTATAGTTATCCAACCCGTTTTGTCCAGAGCCATGAAAACATTAAATTTGCTTCTCGCCCCTCTTCCAATCTTGTGTTCATGCACATAAGCTTCTGAAAAACCAACTTGGGGTTCTAATTAATCAAATGGTGACTAAAGAAAGATGAAGAAATTAAGAGATCTATTTATAATCAAAGATTAGCCTTCAACATAATTAGAATAATGGTGGAATCTCTCATGTCATGGTGGCCAAATTCTCTTTACACCGCCATCGTTGTTTTCATACGAGAAATTGACATCTCAGCAAACGTGGACAGCATGAAATCCAATCGAAATTGTAGGGGGATGTCCTTACGTGCTTCTCTTACAATTTCGTTGAAGCTTGCAGCGTGGAGGAGCTTGCTGTCAAGTTGTCTAGAGGTAATTTTTTTGTTATAGCCATGAAAAGGGAGGCGTGATTGAGCTTGTCATATCTTTATTTTCAGAGAGAAAGATGTGCTTAAAACTTTGTAAATCTAACTAAAATATCAAACAATTTTTGTTAACTCAATGAGAAATAATTATATTTAAATACAAGTTATGTTATATCATCAATAAATAATGTATCTTAACTAGTCAGATCCTAAATTTACTATTTAAAAATTACCGGTTTGAGTTTTACAAATCTTAGAGCTATTAAAGATTTACATGATTGTTAATTTTAGAGTTCATAGAATTAGACAAGATGTGTATAAGTTAGCCGGGCACCAATATTAATAAAAAAAATTAATTAATATTATTAGCAGCAAATTGTTTGCATTGATTTGTTCTCGGATAACCCTTGAAGTGTCACGTTCAGGTATTGAATAAATTTACGCAGGCCCACTATATATAATTAATTTAAACCAAGGAAAACAATTCCATAACCAACGGGTCAATGAAGTACTAGTGGCCCACTTGGGGGCCCATGACACCCACCTGCACTTCAATTTTTACACAATAATGATTCCAAAAATAAATAAATAAATTGCTATGAAATCGATCAATGCATGAACAAAATCCTTTCTTAGTTGGGTAACGTGTTCGTTATTTATTCTATGTGCTCTTTACTTTCTCTTTGATTAGGGTTTCTATCACTGGAATTTCTATGATTCCATGCCTCAACCTCCAACAAACATAATTATTTGCAGTTTATAAATTAAAGGAAAAATAAAATAAAAGAGGCCAAATGTGTAGATTTCTTTCTTTCTTTCTTTTTTCAAATATATAGTGCTATTTGTGGAAATGGCTTCCACGCATAGTTTTGAAACCTGGTTCGACAGGTTGATCAGGACCCGATTAATCCAGAACTGGAACCAAGCTGAGTTGAAAAAAAATAAATAAAAAAAAACTAGATGTGATTCGATGGGTTAACCCGGCAAGATCTGGTAAAAAACTCGGTTTCAATACATTGATTTTTTTTTTTTTACTAAAACAATATTATTTTGATTTTAAAAAAATAATTAATCCAAATTACCCCGTCAAAACTCAAACTTTAAACCAAATCGGGTCTGAAAACTTTGCTTTCACATATTAAAAACTAAAAAATCATGTACGTGCACATAAATTTCAATGCATTAAAGTTATATTAAAAAAAAAAAGTTACTAAATTTTGGGTTGGATTCGAAAAAAAAGTTTGACTTATTAGATTAACTCATGAGTTATAAGTTTAATTAGTTTTATAAATTAAAGTAATATTATTTAATTTTTTAAAAAAAAAACATTCATTGTAATTAACTCGGCTCGTTTTGGATTGAATATAATCGAGCAATTAGATTCATCACTGAAAATCCACTGAGTTTTAACATTCATTCTTATCTTTTCCTAAATTAAAACAATTGATCATCGATCATGGCGAATTTCTCTTCTTCGGTGGTCTCTTTCTTCACCATGAATATTATTCTCCATTACATCAAATCTATTCCGTACGTCTCCATTACATCTTTCATTTTAGTAATTCGTTAAGCAAACATATTGAGCACAAAACTTCAGTTCGTAATTTCTTTATATATATATATATATATATATATATATATATATATATATATCAAAAAACTGGACAGAGCATGCATGCCCAACCAACCAACCACCCTGCATTATCCCTCTATAATTTTTTTCCCTAAAAGAACAATATTACCAGTTTTAGCAAGTCGATCGTCGAAACAAGTTCTTAATTACCCCTCGATCGCACATCAAAATCTAAAGAGCTGTGAGTGTAATATATAACACCTTATTATATTGCCTAGAAGACAAATTTACAGCACAAACGTGCAGCCATGCTCTCTCTTTCTCACCAAACTCATTTTGATTTGCAAATAAATATACTCTTGACTGTGTGTATATATATATATGTACACACGCAAACGTTCTGTGTGTATAGGCCAATCAAGATGGCCTCTTCTAAGCCCCAAAGTTCGTGTCAAAAACTCTTCATCACTTCCCTCTTATTCCTCTCTTTATCCCTCATGTTCCTCGTCTTCTCTTTCAAGCCAAAACCTGGCCGTGAGCTTGATCACCACCCTCAAACAGCAGCCCGTGACATTAAGAAACCCTTATCAATCGATACACAAAAATCATGGTTCGATGGCCTTATCGAGAAGAAAACCGATAGCGAACCGATCAAGATTGGCTTGGTTAATGTTGATGATCACGTCAAGCATGCATATGATCGTATGCATGGACAAGTGGAGACTGTTAATGTCGATTTCAGGCCTGTATCCAAGGAGCTAAAATGGGAGAGTTTTTTCCCAGAGTGGATTGATGAAGACGCCAGGTGGCACCAACCGTCGTGCCCGGAGGTCCCAATGCCTAGGCTAGACGATTACCGTGACCTAGATGTTATCCTGGCTAGGGTTCCTTGTGGCAGCGGATCAGAGAAGCAAGGGATTAGGGATGTGTTTAGGTTGCAAGTGAACTTGGTGGTGGCTAACCTTGTAGTGGCCAATGGATTGACCAAGGGAGGCGGTGATCGGACGGTGTATGTTGTTTTCATGGGGTCTTGCGGACCCATGCAAGAAATATTCAGGTGTGATGATTTGATGACTCGTTTAGGAGATTATTGGGTGTACAAGCCTGAGTTGAGGAGACTTCGACAGAAGGTGCAAATGCCTGTTGGATCATGCCAGATTGCTCCTCTTGGTAGATTATTGACAGGTATGTCTTTGTTCAATTTGATTTATTTTATTTGCGTTAGGAGCAAACTATACACGACGTTGATGATAAACTAGAAATTAAAATATAAAAATAAATTAGATTAAGAGATCATTGATAATATCTTCACTCACCAATTAATCATGAACTTTCTTAATCATGAAGATACCATTTTTCCAGTTTCTTAATTAAAAACATTATTTTTAATAAATGACTAAGCACAAAATAATAAGTTTATACAACTAACATCATTTGAGTAGTGTTTGTTTATTATTTGGCATAAAAAACAAAGAGTTAATCAGAACAAAGAAAACATGTATCTTATATTTTTTATATTTAAAAAAAAAACATTCATTTCAAAATTTTCATAAAAAGCAATTTGTTTTTACATCTTTGTTTATATTCATTTAACCAAGCACGATTATATTCCTTTTATATTTATATATATTCCTTTTATCTTTGTTTATATTCATTTAACCAAACACGATTATATCTTTGTCAATATGCAGGAAACCAAGGAACTCAAAGACATTCCATGGCACAATATTCAACAGCAAGAAAACCCGTTGACAACATCTTGTATCATCAAAGGGTTGCGTATGCAACAGTAATCCATTCCTCGGAAGCTTATGTCTGTGGAGCAATTGCTTTGGCTCAAAGTATAATGCAAAACAACTCTACTAACGACCTCGTCCTCCTCCATGATTCATCATTAAGTCCAGAGTCCCTCGGTGGTCTTAGAGCCGCCGGGTGGAAGACGAAGCTCATCCAACCTATCCGAAGCCCTTTTGCTCGAAAAGACTCGTACAACGAATGGAACTACAGCAAACTTCGGCTTTGGCAACTCACAGATTATGACAAAGTTGTTTTCATAGATGCTGACCTTATAGTCCTCAAGAATATCGACAAGTTCTTTGCTTATCCACAGTTATCAGCAGCTCCGAATGACAAGGTGCTATTCAACTCGGGGATCATGGTGATCGAGCCGTCGACGTGCTTGTTTGAAGACATGATGTCAAAGAGAAACAAGTTGCTTTCATACAATGGAGGTGATCAAGGGTTTCTCAACGAAGCCTTGACATGGTGGCATCGGCTGCCTACGAGGCTGAATTATCTCAAGATCTTCAAGAACCAAGGAAACACAGATCATGAAATGCAGAAGGATCCCTACACCATCCATTTCTTGGGATTGAAGCCATGGGCATGCTACAAAGATTATGATTGTAATTGGGACATGGTGGATCGCCATGTTTTTGCCAGCGACTCGGCTCACAAGAGATGGTGGCAGGTTTATGACGCCATGCCAAAGAAATTGCAGCAATATTGTGGGCTCACAAAGCATATGGATGCAAGGATAAGGAAATGGCGAGGGAAGGCTAAGAATGCGAGCTTGCCAGATGGTCATTGGAAGATTAATGTTAAAGATCCCAGACAATACCATCTTAATGATTAAATTAAATTAATTGCTATGTATTCTTGTAGCTAGCCAGTGCATTATTGTAGCTAATCAAGATTTTCCATTAGTACTAAAATTTTGACAAATTCAACATTAGAAATTATTTTTTTCAGAGAATAAACCGATTCATCAATTATTGGTTGGCTTAAGTTTAATATTGTGAATCCATTCTATACATAATTACATTATGTTTCACTGTTTGACATTGTATGTGTGCTCAATGCATTCCCAAATTTAAAAATCATGATTTCTGTTGATGCTTACCATAAGCACCATTGGACTCTGTTATGGGCCCGGACAAAATACTTTAGCTAATTGACCCAACTTGGTCCAATAATATCTTAATTTTATAATAATTTTTTAATTTTCTAATACATTTTTTATAGTAAAAATATTTTAATCTTAAAATTTATATAAATTTATATTATATTATATTTAATTCTTATCAAATAGAACTTGTGATCACTTGGTTAATAATGCTCTAATATTATATTAAAAAATAATTTCACTTAAAAATTTAAGTTGTTAAATAATATTTTAATTATAATTTATATTATTTTTTAAATTGTTATAATACAAAACTATTTATCTTTGTAGATACAAAATTGCACTGATTCTTGCTGCTGCTCTGTGTCTACAAACCTCCATTAAATTAGCTTATAGTAGCAGATAAACAAGGGGAGAAAAAGCATGCTATTTATACAGATTATCTTGAAATATTTCTATTAAGAGATTTTAAATAGGCTCAATAGAAAATTCTAGGACTTAGCATTCATTGACGACTCATCAGATGTAAAAATAAACTTTTTTTCAACGAATCTTGCTTAAGCATGCTATTTATACAGATTATCTTGAAATATTTCTATTAAGAGATTTTAAATAGGCTCAATAGAAAATTCTAGGACTTAGCATTCATTGACGACTCATCAGATGTAAAAATAAACTTTTTTTCAACGAATCTTGCTTCTCCGACGCCAATAAACAATAAGCTATTGTTTTCTAATTATTTTTTAAAAAATCCTTTTCTATCGGCGTTCCCGTCTATTGCATCATGTCCATGCATGCAAGTCAATTTGAATACAACAAGTTCAATCATGGTTGGAAAACTTGAATCCGTCTGTGAGGTTAATTTAGGATTTGGATTGGTTCAGTTAAAATAATAATAAAAAAAAACTTCATTTTAGTTATTCTAAGTTTGATTTGTTCAAATCCCAACTTTTAACCTATTAATTTTTTTTATAAAAAAATTTATTTTTATTTAAAACAATATCATTTTAATTATTTATAAAAATTAAATTAAATCAACCTGGAATAAGAAGTAAGAATGTATATTTATATATAATTGTTATATTATAAAAATTAGATAAAGAGGTTCATTAATTCATTATGGGTTATTTGATAATTAAATTTCAAAGTTTTATTATTTTGTTTTTGATGAGGTTATCATAATATTACAACTAGGTCATAGATTTTGTATGTTGTCCCAACTAGACTCGAGGAGGGTTTTTTCTATCTTTTCTGGATTATTTTTTTTTCTTTAATTTTATTATTTAATATTTTATTTTATAGAAATTGAGCTTGGATGCTTTTTCAATTTACTTTTCATGTGGTTATCATGTTTTTATTTAATTTTTTTTTTGTTATCCGATAAGATCCTTTACTATTTGATTTTTTAAGATTAATTTTTAATTTTAATTTCATCTTTCAACATTTAATTGATTAAGAATTGGTTTTAGTCCTTTTTATTTTTTTTCCTATCTATTCCAAATCTTATACACATGATCATGATTTATATTTTTTTGTAGCTTTTTTTAAAAAAAATTATTTTCTTAGTTTCGCCTTTTGATATTACATTGTTTGATAATTAGACTTCATGTTTTATTTGATTTGCTTTCACATCACCTCGTGTCATGATCAAGTTGCATATATGACATGCTAACCCGGATGAGCTTGAGTTGGATTTTTTTTCACTTTATTTATTATTGTTGTATTTTTTTTAATTTTTTTATTAAATTAATCGAGCTTATTAAACCTCAATTAAGCCAATAATTCTCGTCTCAGATTTTATTTTATTTTTTAATCACTTGCAACTTTAATATATATATATTTTTTATATTAGAAAAAAATTAGGTCATTTTAATGTGTATTGCGTGCCAAGTATAATATAATTATCATGTCAAAGCATGAAACTTACTTAATAAAACAATTCTATAGTTAATATATCAAGTAAATGTTAATACATGCCTTGTCCATGGCATCATTTGATAGAACGTTTTGGTAAAAAAAAAAAAAACTGGCATGAAGGTGACCTGGCTACAAGATGTTTAAAAAATCCAAGATGGTTTGGACTCTAATGGCCTGGCCAGGTCCATTGAGGGATTCAACAAGAAGTTTTTCGATATAATTAAAAGATAAGAGACCTGCACCACACCATGCAAGAAGCAATAGCAGGATTAATTTCACTTGCTTGTAAGAATCTGAGATACAGTGCTCATGGATTGCAGTCTTTCTAAAGTTTCTGGCACAGCCATTAATGCTCATGTACTCATTCTTACATTACCTGCACAAGGGCATGTTGCCCCGACGATGAAGTTGGCATACCGCCTTGCTGATCTTGGAGTCAAAGTCACTTTTCTTACAGCAGAAAGTACATTTGATCAACTTGTCAGTGAGCAATCAAGAAATAAGGATGCTTTGCCAAAGATCCAGGGTGGACCTTATCAGGAGAGGGTGAAGACAGTTTTTTTTCCCGATGGTTTGAAAAGTACAGAATTACATGAGAGAAGAGATACTGTGAAGTTCTTGGAGAGAATTGCAAAGGTCATGCCCTATCATGTGGAGGAATTCATCAAGAAGGCTAATCAACTTGAGTCTGAGAAGCATGAAAAGATTACTTGTGTAATTGCTGATTTGGTCGCGGCATGGGCACTGGAGATTGCAAAAAAGATGGGGCTAAGAGGGGCTATCTTTCTTTCATCAGCACCGGGAATTGTATCCATGGTGTTGCAAATACCACATCTTATTGAGGCTGGCATCATCGATGGTGAAGGTAAGCAACTAGTTCTTAAACTATGACTTCTTTAGAGCAGGGATTGCGCCCTGTGCTGCTAATTTTGCTTTTGGATATCCATTGATCGATCAACTAGTTATATAATAGAGCCCAACTTTATGAAATTTCAACATATACATGCAACAGCGTAGCGGTTCTAAC
The DNA here is from genome assembly GCA_033617975.1 of Populus alba x Populus glandulosa. NCBI lineage: Eukaryota > Viridiplantae > Streptophyta > Magnoliopsida > Malpighiales > Salicaceae > Populus > Populus alba x Populus glandulosa. Next base: position 1,430,887 of record CM066155.1, on the reverse strand, counting down.
TAGGAGATTTTTCATTGGTTTAACCATGTCTAGGAACTCCAAAAAAGAAGGAAAAGGTTATGTTGTCACCATATCTGCCAGCTCTGAGCAGTGATGATTATGTGTGGAATTTCCCTTCTGTTGGATGCTTCTTAACTCACTGTGGTTGGAACTCAACCGTAGAGGGCATAAGCATGGGGGTTCCCCTGCTTTGCTGGCCTCACTTGGGAGATCAATTCTATGTCAGGACTTGCATCTGTGATGGCTGGAAGGTTGGTTTGGAGTTGAAGCCAAACGAAGATGGGATCTTTACAAGGTATGAAATCAAAAGCAAAGTGGATGAATTGCTCATCAATGGTGGTATAAGAGAAAATGCACTCAAGATTAAGAGGTTGGCTCAGATGAGCTTGTCCGAAGGTGGATCCTCTTCAAAGAATCTGGAACAATTTGTCGCAGAACTTGTGCTTTGAAGATTGTTTCTGCCACTCTGTTTCTAATCAAGCTAATGTATCGGCAATAATGGCCGTTTCATAACACGACGGAACATTTTGACTCGTGATAGCGGTAATGGGCATTACATCATGGCAAGGACGGAAGTAGGAATTCACAAGAGGATGCGTCAAGATTAAAAAATCATTAAGATTAATTTTAAAACAAGTAAAGTTAGAAGGATGAATGAGGGGGAAAAAAAGAGATTTTGGGGAGTGCAAAATACTTAACAAATATGAAAAAATAAAAAACATCCAAGGGTCAAAGTGAAGATTTTCAAAATTTCAAGGGTGAACAAAATCTTGATTTCGTCCCTCCATTATGTAACAACAGTCGATTTTTGGTTCCCAACTCTCTTCTTTTTTCTTCCCAAAACATCGTATCCCTTTTCTTTTAAAAAAATAAGGTAAGAATTTGAAATTAAATGCACTTAGAACATTAAAAGAAAAACAATATATCAAGCTAAAAAACTCAAAAAACAGTCTAAGAACATAAAATTAAACGAGGTGAAAAGTTTATTAAATCAATAATGAGATTTAACCATCAAACTTCTTTAATCGAATGGAATATGTTAATACCAAATTTAATTTTTTTAATAGATAAAATTATTATAAATCAAGGACTTTTTCTCTTTTCCATTTAATACATGACTCTTTGTTTCTCATCTCTCAAATCAGAAAATAAAAAATAAAAAGAATAAAGTTTTAGACCAAAAGTGATTTTGCTTGAAAATTTAAAAAAAAAAAAAGAGAGATCTAATATTTATAATTTGAAAAATAAAAGGACTATAATGAATATTTTGTTAAAAGTATGAAAATGCCACTCATTTCCTATGCCTTTTTCACTTTGATTCTACATCTTTGAATCTTGTCATTTTTTAACAAATTTACTTAAAATTGGGTCTGGTATAGTCTTAAAAAAAAGTCTATAGATAAAAAAGAAAAATACCACCATAGAAATCTCCATTGATTTATATTTTAGTTAACAATGGTGTCTTGAATAATATTTTCATTGCTCCTTTCAAAGCTTGTTAATAAATTTTAAAATGTGATTTGAAAAAACTAATTTTAATTTGGTATGAATTCGAGAAACTTGTTATATATTATGTACTAACTTGACTTTTTTTTCCTTTTTTCTCTTAGTTTTCATATTTTTGTTTTAAATCAATAAACCCATAGTTATAAGATTCACTTCAATATTTAAATCATGGATTGATATTAATTTGTAGATTGACAAATCAACTTATTTTTTTTAACCAAAACATCATTTTATATATTGAAATAAAATAACAAAAAGAATCTATTTGAAATGAAACCTACTTAAGGTAAAGCTTTGCAACAACAATTTACCTAGCGATTTGAGAATGTGGTTAAAAATATAGTTTTAAAAATTTAAAATTTTTTTATTTAAAATTAATTTTTTTATATATTTTTAAATAATTTTAATGTATTAATATAAAAAATTTATTAAATAAAAAAATATTTTAAAAAATAATCACCGTGAAATACAATACTTATATTAACCTTCAAGTGGGAAAGTTTTATAACACCATAAATCCATTAATTTACTTACTTTTACTAATGAAAAAAAAATTGAACAAGGAGTCCTGCAATTATGATTTCTTCATTTTCTTATTTTTCAAAAACAAAATTTTCCCCAACTTTTCCCTCCTCTCTCTCCCCTTTCCCTACTCATTGATCAAAAGAAGAACCCTCCACTAACTCCATCAATCACTCCCTCTCTCCATTTCTCTTTATGTCACAATGCAAGATTTCTTGGGATCAGTTAGGAGATCAATAGTATTCCGTACACCCCCACAAGATCATAATCCCAGTCAAGAAACCAATTACTGCAGTCCAAACAATCCATTAACTTCAACATTAGTTGACAAATTAAATAACTGCGTTCGTAAATCAAGAATCTTTAACAAACCCACTTCTCCGTCTTCACTTCCAATGCCTCCTCCGATCCGGTACCGTAAAGGGGAGTTGATTGGTTGTGGTGCATTTGGCCATGTTTATATGGGCATGAATCTTGATTCTGGAGAGCTTTTAGCAATAAAGCAGGTTACTTTTCATTTGATTCTATCTGGGTTTTTGTTTATTTTGAGTTTTCAGTGGGTTTCTCGAAATGGGTTTTGGTTAGTTTTTTTATTTTAACTGTGGGTTTTTGAGAGCTGGATTTTTTTGACGTGTTTTTGTTGAATTTTGGCTTTGGGTTCTGATTTTGAAATGGGGTTTTGTTGGTTTAAGGTTAAGTATGATTTTTTGGGCTATGGGTTGGGGTCTGAAGCTGAAATGGGTTTTGGAGACTTTCAAGTTTGATACTTTTCACACTTATTCTGATTTTGGGTTGATTAATATTGGCTTTAATAATTGTGAGTCTGGTTTTTCATATTTGGTAATTGGTAGTGATCGATTCATAGTTGGGATGGAGTCTGTTACTCTTGCACTTTTTTTTTATTATTATTATTATTGTCGATAGGTAGTATCCGTGTTGATGTTAAACTTGACTTCGGAAAGTGTTCTTTCAGTTGTTCTGAAAATGACGGGTTTGGATGTGATTTTGAGTCTCTTTTCCGCTTGTTATTTCTTAGGTTTTGATTGCAGCTAATGGAGCTACAAGAGAGAGAGCTCAGGTATGAATCTAAAACAATTAGTTGTATCTGGTTCCTCGAAATAGTGAAGTTAGTGTTTTGGGATTCTGATTATTTCAAGCTCTCTGAAGAATGAAAATCTATTCAATCAAGCATTATAATATTTAAGATTAGTACGCAAGTGCTTAGCTTCATTGTATTAGGAACAAGGGGGAGGATTATTTCCTCTTCCTTTTATATTGAAGGATTGTTGTCCTGTCTTATGCTGCATTTTTTGCGAGGAAGAATTTATGTGTTTTATGGGTTTCCTTAAACCAGAAAATGACATCAAACAGCAAATAATATTTGTTGTGCATGATTGGGTAATGGAGCTTGAATTTGGCCAATTTTCATGCACTTAGAAACCTAAACATTCAAATGTAATATGAAGTTTATTATTCCAGAATTATGTGGAGATGGTGCAAGTATGGTAGTTGTTGTAATAGACTCTCTCAATGTCAATATTAAAAAAATATGTCTAAGTTCACTTGGTTGTTGCTATAAGTAGGATAACATCAGAGAGCTTGAGGAAGAAGTGAAGCTTCTACAGAATCTCTCCCATCCTAACATTGTTGTGAGTATTGAGACTGGTCTTCTGTTTATTAACTGAACTGATGAACTTTACCACAGTTCTGACATTGCAAGTCATTTCTGGTCCTCAGAGATATTTGGGTACAGTTAGGGAGGAGGAAACCTTAAATATTTTGCTTGAATTTGTCCCGGGTGGATCAATATCATCTCTTTTGGGGAAATTTGGATCCTTCCCTGAGCCAGTAAGTCTTCGATTCTTTGCCAACTGAGCTTGCTCATATTACGTGACTTGGGCTAATCATGCGTGTTAATTTGAACAGGTTATAAGAGCCTATACCAAGCAATTATTGCTGGGGTTGGAGTATTTACATAACAATGGAATTATGCACAGAGACATCAAGGTAGCTTTGAACTTTAAATTTCCTTCCCTTGATGCTACATGTGAGAAAAGGTCTTTAGCCTTTTTCTCTTCTCTTTTGTTTTTTTCTTTTGAGCAATGACATGTCTTCTTCATGTACTCCTAGGGAGCAAACATTCTTGTAGATAATAAAGGGTGCATTAAACTTGCAGATTTTGGTGCATCAAAACAGGTCGTTGAGCTGGTATGCACATGCTTGATCCACTGTCTACTATGTTTACCTTGTTCTTTATGTTGTAGGAAGTATTTCCTAAAATCACTTCTAATACCTATATCCAACTAATTGAGACCTTTGTCACTGTAGGCAACTGTTTCAGGGGCCAAGTCGATGAAGGGCACGCCATACTGGATGGCTCCTGAAGTCATTCTGCAGACAGGGCATGGCTTGTAAGGACAATTAAGTTCCTCTGAAATTTTACATGATTACATTATTCTTAGAAAAGTATGGTACCCACTGAATTAGGTCCCGGATTTCCTTTTTTAGGTTTTTGTTTTCCACATGTTGACAGGAAAAAAGCTTTTATTGATAGAAAGACTGGAGAATTTAGGTTTAGAAAGATGTCAAGCTGAAAAATGAACAAGAGGAACAAGTATAAACTTAGTTATAGATATGTTTCTGAGAGCCGACATTAAATGGTACAAATTACATTGTTTTAAAAAGTCCTGGAATCTTAAGAGGCCTTGGATGTGCCTGCTTAGTCCAGATCATTGCTTTTGCTAAAGTGTACGTATATTCTTAAAGACAGCTGTCTTTCTCTACCCGTGTGTCCAATAGAGTATCTCCTTGTGCCAAAATCTATTATGATTTTGTTAGGGCATTTACCTCTCATATCCATTTTACTATATAAGAAACAGAAAATAATTTGCATGAGTTATGAAGGACTGGGGAAAAAACGAGTCATGAAGAAAGTTGTAGCAATGAAAGCAAAGTGCTATGCATACCTATTAATATAGAAAAAAACAGTTGTTTTATAAAATCTCAGAATCCAGAAGCTTCTTGTGGTTGAATTTCACTAGAATATCAAACAAAATTGTCTTGGCATTACCTCTGTTGCAATAAAATAATTTCTATTGGACATTAGATGACGTGGCATAAATATTGAAGGATCTAGTTGCAGAGCTTATATTCTTGATTATTGTCATCTGTTTAATCCGGAAGCTTCTACAGCTAATTTTCCGCCATGTGTGCCATATGCAAAAACATAAAAGGTTTATATGAAGGCTTTGAAGAGTTTAAGTGAAATCATGGTATTTGAATTTTCTGGTCTCTGCATAATGTATCCAAGTGCTTCTTCATCTATAAGTAACATGATAAGTTGGGAATTTTTCTTGATTGTTTAAATTATAAAACTGAACCTTGCTGATATACTATAAAACAATTCCCTAGCTCTGCTGATATATGGAGTGTTGGATGCACAGTCATTGAGATGGCCACTGGAAAGCCTCCTTGGAGCCAACAATACCAAGAGGTACCTACTTTTCTAGCTCTTGAGCATATGTATATATGGTATTCCATAAGGTGCTTTCCAATATATTTCACTGACAATGTTTCTGTTAGGTTGCCGCACTCTTTTATATAGGGTCGACGAAGTCTCATCCGGAAATCCCTGGGCATCTCACTCCAGAGGCCAAAGATTTTCTGCTCAAGTGCTTGCACAAGTACTGTTTCTGTTGCCTTTTTCGCTTTTATTTTGAGCAATAGCAATATGAGATTTACAATGACTTAGATGCTTCATCCTTTGGGGTTTAGCTCTCTTAATGTGAAATAGGTGGGTAGTGATTATGAAGATCATAAGTTCAAATCCTATCAACAAAAATTGCGGGTTGCATTCTTACTTTAAAATAAACATTCAACCCTCAGATACAATTAGTACGCCCACTAATGTCTTTTTCCTCCTGAATCTCATTGGCATGTAATTTTTAATGCAGGGAACCAAATATGAGGCCAGAGGCATCTCAATTGCTGCAGGTGATTTTAATGTTATTTACTGTCTTCTATTTATTTGAGCACGTTGTAGGTAGGGGCATCTTTTATGTTCTAATACATTTGTTTTATTGCTGGCTAGTATTTATCAACATTTCATTACCCTAAATTGTTCTTAAATGCAGCATCCATTTGTTACTGGGGAGATGGGCGCATCTGATCATGTTATTCATAGTCCAGTTATGGTTGGTATAGTTGGACCTGATTCTGTACTCTGATTTTCATGCATTCTTTGATTTCATGCTTTTAATGGAAGACCGTTACCTTCAGGAACATTCTGGAATTCCTTTGCAGTTATATACCACTAACCCTGAAACCATGTAAGTACCTTTGTATATTTTTCCTTTCTGTATTAATACATTGAATGTGCTGAACTTGTAGAGGTTTCTTAAAATATCAAAAAAATTTGTTGCCAGTCAAATGCCATCTGCCCATGACTCAATGGATGTCTGTAATTTGGGTAGTCTAGGCTGCTCAATTGATCCGAAGAAACTGTCTGAATGCAAGGATGCATGGGAAATACCAAACAGCAATGATGACATGTGTCTGATAAGCCATGATTTTTCTATAGATGAAATAAAGCTCAATTCTCGTTTGAGTTCTAATGACTTCAATAAGGTGAGAAACTATTCCCATTGCTGGTGTAGCTTTTTAATCATCTGGCAGCTTCATTATTGTACAGTTTATTGAAAATTGTGCTTTGTTTAGACTTCTGATCCCAAATGTGAGCTGTCTGGAGAGTGGAGGTGCAAATTTGATGAGAGTCCAGAATTGGAACAAGCAGGAAGCAAAGTGGACACTTGTAAACCTGTTCAAGTGGACCAAAATATTTCATTTTCCTGCGGGGCATCGCTTTCTGAGGATGATGAGGAACTTACTGAGTCAAAAATTAGAGCTTTTCTTGGTGAAAAGGTGCTACTGCTTATCTCTGATGTTGAAAATTATCCATTTCCTTCTGTTATTTGGATCTGGATTTACAGCATCTTGATATTCAACTGTAATTTTATTTCTCAGGCTTTAGAACTGAAGAAACTGCAAACACCTTTATATGAAGAGTTCTATAACAGTTTGAATGCATCTTTCTCTCCAAGTTTTGGTGGAAGTTCACGTGATGAAACTCCTCCAAATTACTTGAAATTACCTCCTAAAAGCAAGTCACCCAGTCGGATCCCAGTTGGAAGTCCATCTACAGCATCTGATGCTGTTAGTACTGGAAGCCCTGGGAGTAATAGACGTGCATCTAATGTTGGCAATGCAAGTGATGAAGCTTCAGAGGACAATTCATCCCCTCGGAGCAATGACCGGAAAGGGCTTCAAGTTGATGGTCAGCCAGAAACAAGTAGCCCAAGGTTAGCCCATATGTCTCATCCTTAAGCTTGTGCTTCCATGATTCTCTTTTCAGTGTGAATTAATCTGAAGTGTGATGATTTGCTACTCACAGTGTGAGCTTTTCTGAGAGACAAAGGAGGTGGAAAGAAGAGCTTGACCAGGAGCTTGAGAGAAAGAGAGGTGGAGTTTTCTTGCTTTTCCCTGTGTATTTAAATATCAACTAAGTAATAGTACTCTCACATTTCTCAACTCCAATGCTTTTCTGTTTCACGTGCATTCCTGCAAGGATACTGTTTGGGAAATTATCTGCATTGCAGTCACCCGTCTCTGAATTTTCATTATCCATCAACTGAATTTCTGTTTTGACATTGTACTTAGTTAACATAGGCGTGGGAATGTGTTTAGATTAGCTTATTAAGTTTTTTCTATCCTGTCTAAAAAACTTGTCTGGAAAAAACAAGATACATGCGAATTCATCTAGACAAGTATATCTGATTTTATTTCCCCCCTCCTCGTCCCAACCAAAAAAGAAAAAAATGGTAGCTTTGGCAATCACACTTGACTTCTATGATTTTGGACATTATTGCGTGATTGTGAAAACTATGTATGCAGAGATGATGCGCCAAGCAGCCGTGGGAAGTAAGACATCGTCCCCCAAGGATAGAGCCTTGGGTCGGCAGAGAGAGCGGACAAGATTTGCATCTCCAAGCAAATGATTGCTTGCCTAGGCGGATTCCATGTTTCCCCTTAAGAGCTTGAATGCAAGGCTTGCAGTTTCATTAGGAGTGGTAAAGATATGGCTCAGTGTGGAAGGTTTGCCAGATGTGTGAATACTGCAGCAATTTTCTCATTGTTCAGCCTGGATGGTCTTTGTTATATTGTACCATATAGAGAGCACCGTTGAAAAGAGTGGTAATGTTTGGAGATAATATTTGTTTCTCCTACTTTTTGAGGGTGGAGTGAATGATACATGCCTCTCAGGTTTGTAACATCAGTGTACAATAATCATATTGAGTGAAATATTCATAAGCTTCTGCAATTTTGCAACACCTTCTTCTTCCTCCTTGTGTACTTCTTTTGATCTGGCAACAACACCTTATTATTCATGCAGCTTCGTAAATTTGACAAAGAGAAGGCTTGTCGTAACTGTAATTCCATCTGGGATGGAATGTCCATTTGCAGTGCCGTCTCACATGGCCCAGGCTAGAGAATAATTTATTTGAAATTTTATGATTTCTGTGGATTCTATTAGACAACGAGAATCCATTATCACCTTGATGAAATACCTCAAGAATCAACAACGTAACCAACAACAATTCACACTTGTTTGTAATACAAAAGAATCAACTATGGACATTGATAAAGTGTCTGAAATAGAATCCTCAATCTTCAAACAAACCAAAGGAAAACTAACACCACTCAAATTCTCCCCAGTGAGAACCGTCTCGGTGTTGCCATTGGACGCTGTTTCAGTCCACTCATTATTAACCCATCACTCTTTTGCACAATTTTTCTGCCTTTCAATGGAGACACCAATTTGTTGGCCAACCTTGAAGGTGAAAATGATCGACGCAACTTCGATGCAGTTGACAACTTAGGTGATTTCCTGCTTAAGTTCGTAGGTCTCGGAGGTGATTTCCTGCTTAAGTTTGTAGGTCTTGTAGGTGATAGGGAACAGACAACTGGTGGGTTCTTGATCTTTACTTGGAATTTTGAACCTGATGGAGGGGACTTAATCAAGAACTTATGTGGCGTTGTCTGCTTTTTGTTTCTTGCAATCACTGGAGACCTTGTCTTGCAAAACTTTTGCTGCTGTGTAGAATCTGTAGAAAGGAACAAAGGGTTTGGAAACAGTACTGTCTTTTTTTTAGCCCATGGCCTATTCCTAGGAGACACTCTGTTTGCCAAATACCGAGCATTTTCTTTATCCACTTCACTCTTCTTAGGAGGTGAAACCTTGAAGTTAATACGCGATCGAGCTCTTAACAGACATGGAGATCCGGATTCTGATCGAATTGACTGTAATTTAGTTTGCTTTTCCTTCTTCCTTCTGGATTTGAGTTCAGTGTCTTCAGGGTGAGGCCTCTGTTTTCTCCGTTGAGTCAATGGAGTTTTGGGGTCTTCAAGGGTAGATTTCCTGGTTTTGCAAGCAACAGCTGCAACAATTTCTCTTGCAAATTGGCTTGCTTGTAGAATTTCTCCCACTGTTTCACCTACTAGCATTGCTGGTAAAGACATTCGCCGCCATTCGCCTGCATAAAACATTCGAGTCGTTCGGATTATTCAATTAACGGTTGTCGGGTACTTGAAATTTTCAGAAAAGAAATGTCTTTGCAACATAATCACAGACAATAACTGAAATCAACGAGAAAGTGAGATACCTATTGAAGTTGCTGGCAGCTTCCCCGCTGGAGATTTCTTAGGGGCAGTACTCTTGATACTTCAAATTGGTAAAAGTAGAATACAACACATTTTAGTTAATCTTCACAGAAATGAACAAGAAGAAGCAAAATTTAAAATTTTGATCCCAGCTAATTCCTAGTTTACCTTAAAGATTCTTGCTTGCACCTAAGACTGGTTCTTAGATAACCTCTGGTACTTCTAGGACTGAGACTAACCCCATCTATCACCTTATTCCCACCTGCCACTGTGTACTGAAGCTCTTGCAATCTAGCCATGCATCTTTCCACCTTCACAGAATTTACAAAAAAACAAAGCAAACTCATTATTCTAGTGGAAGAGGGGCATATACAATCAAAACCCCAGTTTCAGAAAAAGAAAGTTCTGTGCTTGGTCGCTGAGAAAAGAAAAGGAAAAAGAAAAGAGCTTTAGGACTAAAAATGACTGAAAATCTGAAAATTCTCAGATAACCAGAGTGATCCAAGCTAATGGTCCAAATTTGTAGACCGAAAGTAAGCTTATTGAAAATCAAAGACCCAGACTTGAAAATTCTCTCATCTTTTTCTCCAGTTTTCTGGGAACCACACAACCAAAAAGAAAAAGGAGAGGTTGGTGGGATTGTACCATATTTTGAGCTAAAAAACATGTACCTTCTTCACAGTTTCTCTGAGTAAAACTGGGTTGAGAGGAGCCGCCATTTTCCTCTGCTTGGGTGGGGTTCTTGCAACCATGATTGCTAACAAACTACACAAGTGGGTCTCAAAGCTCTCTCTAAATAACCATTGAACCAGAGACTTCAAAAATGGGGGACAGTTACAAAATTTGGGTGTGTTCTTTACCCAAAAGTCTCTCAGAAGTGATTACTTCCTTTTCTTTGCACGTTAGTTTTTGTCTTCGAAGTTCAGAAGTCAAAACTGAAAGACTTTAGGGCTTAGAATAACGGGTATGTCCTCCAACGGTCTAATCAATCCTCAAAATAAACTTATGCAAACGGCTACTTTTGCTCTCAGTTTAAAATCATAGAGGGGTACATAGCTATCATTTATTTACTAATAAATATTTTTCATAGTTATTAAACCAGTGAATTTAGCTCAAAATTTAACTTGAATCAGATTATTTAAATATATTTTGACATTAACTCGATTAATCTGTACGACCCAGCTTAACCATGTTAAAATTAATAAAATAAATTTAAAATAAAGCAATATTATTTTAATATAAAAAAATTAATCCATATGGATGTAAATTGAACTCTTTGTCATATCAATCTTATACCAGGCCTGCTAACTATGGTATTTGTTTTCTTTTAATATTAATAACAGCTTAGCACAATCCAAGTGGATAAGAGTGAACCGTTGATTAACACCTATATCCCAGCTTTGATATTTTCATAATATTTTAAAGTTTTTAATAATTTTATGATATTTCTTATCATAATTTTCTCGTATATAATACAAGTGTTAAAGAATATAATACATCGAAAAGGTCAAAGAAATAAAGGTTTAGATCTACATGTTCCCTGAAAAAAAGTAAATAATTAAAGCTGCATAGTCAATTTCATATTTAAGAAGGTATTTTAAAAGTATAAAAGAGATTTAACTAAAAATTAATGTAGCTAATTTTTTTGTGACTTTTTTTTTTTTTTGTCTCAGTAGCATTTTTATTCGTAAATCATCATAATTTTCTATTTCAATTTTTATAACCATCATTTTATTATCATTCTTATCACTCCACTACTAACCCTATCTATCTACATTACCATAAATACAAATAAAAATACTAATGTAAAATAATATTATTGATAAATTATGATGATTTTTATCAACAAAAAATTACGTTTCCATTAGTATTCACCTATGACAATGTTTTGTTGATGAATATCAAGAGAATTTACAAGTGAAAATCAAGGAAACAATATAAAGCAAATATTCTCTTATTATTTTTATTAGAAAATATGACGTTTTATTATTATAGAAAAAATTAACGATGAAATATATATGTTAATAAATCTATCGATAATATTAAAATTATATCCTAATAGGTCTCCTCTCACCCTCCTCCATTTCTTCTTCTTTTTTTTTTTTTTAATTCAAACACAAAATAATTTTTTTTAAGGAAGAAGTTGTTTAGAAAAAATTAGTGTTGAAAATAAAAAGAAAATATAAACTCATATTCTTTGTTATAGATAAAATATTTATCTTATTGTTTTTTTATTTATCCAAATTATAGATTCTAAAAATATGATGATTAATAAGATTTATCTCTTCATTCTTGCCAGTTTAATTCAAAATGAAGGAGGATAAAGGTGTAGAGGTAAGGGGTAGAATATAAGATAATTAATTCGGTTAATTTACCCATGAGAATTATCTATTTACCTCATAATTAGAAATAATTGGGTGGGCTAGGATCCTAAATGGGCCATAACCCAAATAAAAAATCCAATTCCAGAATACCCGAGTCTCATTGACCCGAGAATAAAACCCGTAAAGGGTTTCCGTTTTGGAGTATTTAAAAACAGTAAAAATATTTAACTATAAAAGGAACCCTAAAATATTCCTAGCTTCACACATACAGCGGCTCCTCTTTTCCACTCTCTGAAGTAAGTTAGACCGAAACATCTTATATTATCATATATGTTTGATCTTTAGAAATATTGGGCTGTCAATGTTTTGTTGAATTGTTGGTTTCTTTTTGCCCCCAATATGCTTATATTTATGGACTAATAAATGGGTTATGAAAGCTATATCAATCCAATTGTTGATGAAGTTAGTAAAGTTGCTAGCTTTTTTGTGTTAAGGAGGTGCTATGTTTGATATTAAGGTTGTTTTCTTTTTCATCTTTCTTGTACGGATATGAGGGTTTTTAGTGATCGCTAGAAATCTTGGTTTGATTGAGTGTGTTTGGACTTCAGTGAATTTTTATTTCATTTAAATATGAAGGTGGTAGATTATTTCGTTTAAGATGATCCTTTTAAGTTTTGCTTCTGGTTTAGTATTTACTTAAGCAGAGGAGCTGGTTTTTGAGGGAATTCAAAAGGAAATCTAACTGAAAATTGAAGACTGGGGACAGATTGTGAATTGGCATTAATTTATATTATTTTTACTGATTCAGTTTCTAGGATAAGTTGGCTATGTTTCGTTTATGTTTGATTGCTTTGTGTGGACTAGTAATAATGTATCTTTTGGTTTGTTTGTTATTTTTTCGTGTGCCATTCTTTGCTGCCAATCTAAACTCAGAGTTCTGTTTATGAAATAGGAGCTACAATCTTGGACCACTTTCTCATATACTGATGGTGGAGGAGACAGTAGCTGAAGCCATTGAGGCTAACCTGGAGAGAGCTGACTCAGCTACCGTGGACATGGATATGGTGGAGGATGTGGCAGAAAATGGTGTGAAGCGAGCTCGAGAGGGAGAGGAGGAGAAAAACAAAGATGTATTGAAGAAGCAGAAGGTGGATAAATCTGTGGAGGAAGAGCGGTTGGAGAAGCTTGAAGAAGAGGGAAAGGTAGAGGGAGAGGAGAAGGAAGAGAAGAAGGAAGAGGAGGAGAAGTCTGGACCGGTCAGCTTGGGTCCTAAGAGTTTCGGATCAGCAGTGGAGATGTTTGATTATTTCTACAATTTCCTCCATCAGTGGCCTCCCAATATTAAAGTCAACAAGTATGAGCACATGGTGCTGATGGACTTGCTTAAGACTGGTCACTCAGAGCCTGACAAAAAGATTGGTAGTGGCATCCAAGCTTTCCAAGTTCGGTTTCATCCAAGGTTTAAGAGTCGGTGCTTGTTCCTAATTAGGGATGATGACTCTGTTGATGATTTCAGTTTTAGGAAGTGTGTGGATCACATACTTCCGCTGCCCGAGGACTTGAAAGTAAAATCTGACAACTTTCTAGGTGGAGGTAAAGGTCACGGAGGGAAAGGTGGTCCTGGTGGAAGAGGTGGACGAGGCCGTGGCCGTGGTTACGGAAGAGGTGGTAGATCAAGGAACTGATGAATCATAGAAGACAATTGAGTATCACATGTTTTTCTTCTTATTGTCTAGCTAAGCTATTCTCTCTGATCCAAGTTTTGACTGTTAAATTCTTATAGTTTAAAGCCTTTTTATGTGGCCTTAGAGATCGTCTGTTTTTGCCGCTTCAATGTATTTCTTGTCTGAGCTGTTCCTTTTGCTCTACTGTTTTCTCTCATCTCTTTCCTTACCTTCTGTGTGTTGGGGGGTTGTCATGTTCTGATCTATCCATCTCTGAAAAGGAGTAATATGTTGCGGACATGGCAAGCTGCAGCTTAAAATATGTACATGAAAGCGAAAACTATATATCCAGTTGCTGCTGCTGCTATCCAAAGAAATAAATAGAAATACAAAAATAAAAAAGGAGGAAGTTTCTTTGCTTAGGAGCAGTTCTTTGACGAGCAGGCTTAAAGTGGCAACTTCAGTGATGCGGATTAATTAGGTAATGTCAATTAAATGAGGGACCCGAACAAGAAATTTGTTTGTTTGGGGTCCAATTTAGAATTGGGTAATAAATTGGGTCTACTTTGTCCTTTGCACAAGATTTTATTAATCCTTTCTGTACTACTAATTTTTATAAGGTGAAGTGGGTATAAAACATAAATTGAAATGTCCTGATTTTTCATTGTCATTACTTTTCAAAATATACTAAGAGATTTATGATGCTAGAATAATTAGAATAATAATAGGAATCTATATAAAACTCAAATTATTTTGTATATCAGGTTAACTTAAATTAATTATTTTTTTAATTAAAAAGATATTATTTTTTTAAAAACAAATCTTTCCTGGTGTCAATCTAATCAGATTTAGATTGTGTCTGATTGTGTTAATTGAGTTATAGGTCAATATTTCAGATCAATCAAATATAACCAGGTTAATATATTTTTTTATTTAAATTAAAACTCGATATATTTTAATATTTAAGTTACAAAGTGTTATGAGTTAACTTGGTGGACGGAGCTAGATTTAATAAAAATTTATAATGATACCAACTTTATTACATATTGTGTGTAATAACTCACTCTGCACTTTCCTTGTCTCCCAAGATTTCTAGTTTGAAGACATTTTAAAAGAAGAATTGATGGTGGTAAAGGGATTCCACAAAATGAAAATAGACGAAGGAAAAGATGATGTAAAGTAAGTTGATTTGCAACAGAGACCCTGGAAACTTATACTGTCAAATTCTCAATAAAATCTCTTCATATTTATCCTCATCTGAAGATTATCAGATTATAATCGGGACAACTCACAAATGGCTAGCAAAACAGCAGAAGGACATAAACTAATATCGTTAATGCAGTATCATTCACTAATTAGCAGCAAACTCAGGGACATCACTGCTGTCCACCCTTCCCATTTCCACCGGCCCCGGCTGCTTGTCCCGCATCTCCACCAGCCTCAGCCTGCTGGGCAGCCGGTCCAGCACTCTCGTTGGCAGCCTGCAGAACACGATGAATGAGGATTAGTACTGGCAATTTAGAAGTGATATATATGTAAATGATGAGAATTTGCAGAGGAACGTACCCTTTCCATGATCCAGTTTAAGACTCTGCTTTCTTCTTCATAAACAAACCAGAAATTAATTATATCACCAGCAACATAGCCATTGCCTGTAACAATCACACCTCAACCACTCGTGCACAGTGACATTGTTCTATTACCGGCCTTGAAGATGACAGGTTCTGATAAAGCTGGTGTTTGCAGTATGGTCTTAACTACTTGTTCTTTAAAGCCCTGTAGATAGTCCTTTGAAGCTTGTCCCATAAGAGTTAAGCCATACTTGATATCTGAAGCAGTTAATAGTTTCGTAAACAAATGATGCAGCTGACCTTCTGGGTAATTTTTAATGAGATTTGGCACTGGTTTTGCCATGTTCTTCTAAATTCCAAGTCTTTGAAGGATGGCAAATTGGCAACACGATATTGTAGTGTTTGTAGGAGTTAATTCTATGGGGGAATAAAAATCTACTTGAGCATTTCCATGTACAAACTAATTGATAGGGCAAATAAAACTCATGAGTCATGCATAATATATGTAAAAAGAAATAAAATTCATATGATTTAATGCTCATCCACTCAAACTATGCTACCATGATCACAATTAATTTGTAAGTTGTGAAATACTAGATTAATTTTTAATGGTTTGATCTTGTGCCTAGATTGATGGAGCTCTAATAGAAATTAGAGAGTGCCTACAAAATTAACAGAAAAAAACTAAGAGAGCTTGTAGTTTTACTCTTTAAGATTTAATGTTCATGCTCTCACAAAAAATCTGTTTACATTTTGGTCCCTCAAGTTTAAATTTTTTCAATTAGATCACTATACTTTTTTTCTTTTCATATGCATCATTTAAAGTTGAGTTTTTTTCCGTTTTATGTGCTTGAATATGTTTTTTTTTTAAATGCTTTCTTTATATATATTTAAAATTTATTGTTCATTTTTGGGCTTAAAAAAAAACTAATGCACATGAACTTTCCAACCTAGCCCCACACGCTTGATCTTGATTTTTTTTGTAAAGAGATAAATAACCTATTGTTTGCTCTTTATTATTATTTTTTAAAAGAAATATAACAAAGACATGTATATTCTAGGCTACAGTCTAAATTTCAACTGCTATTGTGGTGGATAGAAAATAAGGGAAGGTATTTTTTGAATGACAATACATTTTTAATCCCTTCTCACATTAAAATATTATAAAAGCCTTTGTAAATCAATCTCAAAACACTTTAAAAACCAAAATCAACAAGAAAAAAAATATCAAAATAGAAGCCAACTTTCTTTTTAGAAATGTTTGAGAGATAAAATTATTATCAATAATTCTTTTTTTTTTTAAATAAAACTTGTTGATATGAAAAACAATAAATTTTATCATTGAAAATGATTTTCTCTCTTGTTGTTTTCAGGCAAATTTCTCTCCATTTTTCTTTCAAGTTAGGATGTTTACCATAATTTCAAGCTAAATTTCACCTATTTAGACAATAAAAAGATTCAATTGAAGGAAAAAAACCAAAAACCTAAAAAGAAAAGTTGAGAATGAAGCTCCATCATAAAACCGTAATCTTTTAGTATTATTTATAATATAATTATAATTATCATACCATCCAATGATCCAAGCATTCAATTTGGATGGATTTAAAAATATTAAAGTCACTAATGAAATCTGTAAAGTAGAAACAATATACTGGAAATGTTCCTATAAAGATTGCAAGCAGAACCCAGAAAGTCTACCCTACCAAAGTTTCAATCAAATCCAACTGAATCTAAATTAATTTTCTACAGAAACCACAAATTATCTCCAAGTGCTTCGTAAATCGATCAGAATCGGGTTTCTAGCTGCAACAAGGGCTCCTTATTATCTGGGAGTGGCATGCAAGACATCAACAAGCCTTAGTAGAAGGACATAAACTAATATAATCAATGCAATATCATTCCTTAATTATCTGCAAGCTCAGGGACGTCACTGCTGACCACCCTTCCCATCTCCACCCGCCCCGGCTGCTTGTCCGGCATCTCCACCAGCCTCAGCCTGCTGGGCGGCCGGTCCAGCACTCTCTTTGGCAGCCTGCAGAACACGATGAATGAGGATTGGTACTGGCAATTTAGAAGTGATGTGTTATACGTAAATGATGAGAATTTGCAGAGGAACGTACCCATTCCATGATCAAGTTTAGGACTCTGTTCTCTTCATCATAAGCAAACCAGCAATTAATTATATCGCCAGCAACAAAGCCATTACCTCTAACAATTACACCCCAACCACCCTTACACAGTGACATCATCCTATCACAGGACTTGAAGAACACAGGATGGGATAAAGCTGGTGTATGTAGCGTGGTCGTAACTCTTTGATCTTTGAAGCCCTGTAGATGGTCCTTTGAAGCTTGTCCCATGAGTATTAAGCCATACTTGATATCTGAAGCAGTTAATTTTTTCGTAAACAAATAATGCAGTTGACCTTCTGGGTAATTTTTAATGAGATTTGGCACTGGTTTTGCCATGTTCTTCTAAATTCCAAGTCTTTGAAAGATGGCAAATTGGCAACACGATATTTTAGTGTTTGTAGGAGTTGATTCTATGGAGGAATAAAAATCTACTCAAGCATTTCCATGTACAAACTAATTGATAGGGCAAATAATACTCATGAGACATGCATATTATATGAAAAAAATAAAAAATTCATATGATTTAATGCTCATCCACTCAAAGTATGCTACAATGATCACAATTTATTTGTGATGAGACATTATTTGATTGGGCATATAACATGCTATTCTCTTGATTTATAAATTTGTATTTTAGCACTTCGACTCCGGTCTATCACGCCTAGGCTTCCAAGGCTCAAAGTGCTTGGACTATTAATTATTTTTTTTTAAATTTTGTTTATTCTTTTTATTATATAATAAAATACTTTTTAATTAGGATTATTACAATAAAATTGATAAAATTGTCTTTCTTTTCGAAGAAAATTTGATATTCTTAGGGTAATATTGTCAATTAGTTTATAATTTTTGTTTTTATCTAAATTTAATATGCATATTTTTTAATACAATTTTGCATAATTTTTTTTTATTAATTTTTAATATAATTTTTTGAAATTAAACATTGTTTTATTTTTATATTACCTAGTCAAAATTATAACAGGATGGTTTTTTTGTTTTCCGATTGAAATTTACATTTTGTATAGTTCTAAGTTTTTATTTAGAAAACCATTATTCTAATAAAAAAAGATTATTGTGTATCGTAAATTGTTTCTTCTAACATGTTGGGATATATTTGTGCTTGCAAGAAATTTATTGATAGATTAAAAATTTTCAGATTATGAATTTCAATGCAGCTATACCTTTACATGGACTAAGCTTAAGTAGTGTTTATAACCTAGATAGGGCTTGCTTTTAAACTATATTGAAAGTTGATATGGTTAAATTTTTCATGCACTGGTAGTGATCATACAAGTGGATTAACATTGAATGGCATGGCTAGTTTCAATGAAAAAAAACAGTTGTTCAATTAAAAAAGGAGGCACATATCTCTGTGATCATTCAAAATCAACGAATAGTATTAGATGACAAATCCAGATGAAGAATTTCCTGTGCTGGGACTCATTCAGAATTATCCACAAGAAGGTCAATTGCATTATTTGTTTTTGAAAACATTAATTGGATACATCATGGTTCGGTTGCCGCTTGTTCTTATAACGAAATCTGTTTTTCATTCCTATAATAGCTCCTTCCCTGATACTCACTTCTTCTCCGCTGTCAGCATGCCATGTGCCGCCATTCTTACCAACCTTTTTGTTCTTGTTTTTAGTACAATTGACCGTTTTCTTACTTAGTGTTGTAAAAAAGTAGAGACCATTATTACTTGACCTGTGACCTTCAAACCTGTTGAAGATCTCCCAGGGTTCTTCTTCGCTATAAATATTGTAGTCCTTGAACAAGCTAGCAGCTTTGGCAAGCAAACCTCCACCATTGACTTTCCTATCTAGATAAAAGCCGATCAATTCTTTATCAGTGAGGAAAAATTTGTATCCAGGAGGAAAGCGAGAAGGGCTGTTTTGCATTGTGTAAAACGAGAGTAGAGTTGTGATATTTAATGACAAAACAAGTTAGGAGAAAGAGAGGTGACATACCTAAATGTTTTTTTTTAAAAAAACCCTAGCTTATAATATTAGATCAGCTTCTTACCTCTCTATCTCTTAACTTGTTTTGTCATTATATAAAACGACATCACCTCTCTATCTCCTAATTTGTTTTGTTATTGTGTAAAACGACATTTAGATGAGAAGCTGATCTAATATTATAAGCTAGGGTTTTTTTAAAAAAAAACATTTAGGTTTCTCACCTAAATATTATAAGCTGATCTAAACAAGTTAGATTTCTCATCTCTCTGTCTCCTAACTTGTTTTGTCATTGAAGATCACAACCCTACTCTCGTTTTACACAATGCAAAACAGCCCTTCTCGCCTTCCTCCTGGATACAAATTCTTCCCCACTGATGAAGAATTGATCAACTTTTATCTAGACAGGAAAGTCAATGGTAGAGGTTTGCCTGCCGAAGTTGCTAGCTTGTTCAAGGACTCCAATATTTATGGCGAAGAAAAACCCTAGGAGATCTTCAATAGGTTTGTAGGTCACAAGTCAAGTAATAATGGTCTCTACTTTTTTACAACACTTAGTAAGAAAACGGTCAATTGTACTAAAAACAAGAACAGAAAGGTTGGTAAGAATGGCGGCACATGGCATGGTGACAGCAGAGAAGAAGTG
This sequence comes from Populus alba x Populus glandulosa, assembly GCA_033617975.1. NCBI lineage: Eukaryota > Viridiplantae > Streptophyta > Magnoliopsida > Malpighiales > Salicaceae > Populus > Populus alba x Populus glandulosa. Next base: position 1,410,851 of record CM066155.1, on the reverse strand, counting down.
AGTACTACGGAAAGAGTTGTTATAGGAATGAAAAACAGATTCCGTTGTAAGAACAAGTGGCAACCGAACCATGATGTATCCAGTTAATGTTTTCAGAAACAAATAATGCAGTTGACCTTCTCGTGGATAATTATGAATGAGTCCCAGCACAGGAAATTCTTAATCTGGATTTGCTATCTAATATTATTAGTTGATTTCGAATGATCACAGAGATATGTGCCTGCTTTTTTTAATTGAACAACTGTGTTCTTTCATTGAAACTAGCCACGCCATTCAATGTTAATCCACTCGTATGATCACGACCAGTGCATGAGAAATTAGAATAATCATACTGTTCATAGTGTTCAACAACTTGTGTCACAAAGATTTTTATGCAATTCTTTCATTTTCGTCTGAAAGACTCACAATACTCTTGTCACTGATATCAAACCATCTGATCTCTACTGATACTCCCTGACACACCAGTATCATTTCTAAGCCATGGTTTCGAGTATGGAAAAGTAGATTCCATCATCCACATGAGGTTACAACGACAAGGTTAATTCAAACCAAAAAAATATCATGCACGCATATGAACGAAAATGGATCTGTAAATTGTTCGAAAGAACTTCGAGATGCAATTTCTTGTTATCGTGCAAATAAAACAATATAGAAATTAGTAGTCTATGCAACTATGAGATAAAATTAAAAAAACAAAAAATCTCATATGCTAGGATGTAAAGACCAAAGCAAGTCATTGGTTTTCCTTTTCTTTCCTTCTATTGCCGACACCCAATCTCAAATTTGACAACAGTACGATGAAAAATTAAAAAAAAAAAACAGGTGACCCGCCAAATCTCACTTACAGGGCAAAGCAGCAAATATGACATTATTCTTGAGGGTGGAGCAACTAGTGGCGGTCAGCGTATACAAAAGAAAGCAGCACTAGCACATTTGAAGATTTTTGCAATTTCCATCTCTGCTTTCCGATCACAGCCTTCCCAGGTAAAGTCAACATGACCACTTGATTTCACAGCTGCGAGCTATTAGCAGCAACACTAATCATGTTCTGAAACGGTACATTCTTGTCATTTGTAGCTCAAATTTACCTTTCAATAACACGTCGGCTATTTCTAAATTCACCGGGATCCTTGTCCATATTGTATTCTTGCGACCTTCCTCCTTGCTGTTTTCTAAATCCTTCTCGTTTTGGTCCATTAAAATTCCGTGAATCACCACCTGCATTATCCATTTTCCACCCAGAACGGTCATTGCTTTGAAATCCTCTGCTTTTACCATGAGGACCTGGTGATGATCTATCAAAATCATCACTCCTAGCCTTTCTTCTGTCACCACCTGCATCATCCATTTTCCACCTAGAACGGTCATTGCCTCGAAATCCTCTGTTTTTACCATGAGGACCTGGTGATGATCTATCAAAATCATCACTCCAAGACTTTCTTCTGTCACCACCTGCATCATCCATTTTCCACCCAGAATGGTCATTGCCTCGAAATCCTCTGTTTTTACCATGCGGACCTGGTGATGATCTATCAAAATCATTACTCCAAGACTTTCTTCTTTCACCACCTGCATCGTTCATTTTCCACCCAGAACGGTCATTGCCTCGAAATCCTCTGTTTTTACCATGGGGACCAGGTGATGATCTATCAAAATCATCACCCCAAGACTTTCTTCTATCACCCATCTTACCATTCGTTCTCATCTCATTGTCTCTCACAAAGTCATTATCACAATCCCTAAAATTGTCATCTCTTCTACCAAATCCAGTTTTGTTACCTCCCGACTTATTTCTCCTGGAACGCTGATCATTGCCATCGGATTCTGAACCAGAAATGGAAGCATCTTCCCAATCAGAATTTCTCTCATTTCTTCTACCAGAACCCTTTGTTCTCTGTTTCCTCTGGCTGGAACCAAAATCATCATCCACATCAGAATCAAGCTCAAGTTCTTCGTCTGACCCAAAACTTAATCCCTTGGAAGGGCCCGTTGGACCTCTACCTCTATTTTTGTGTCTAACATCAGCAACATGACTGGATTTCCATTTCGGATGAACTGAGCGCTCTTCATCTGAATCAATACCCAGTCTGTTCCCATCAGAGACAGAGAAAGTTGCTCTTTGACTCCTGGGCTTTGATGGCTTAACAGAAGGATTTGTCATGAGCCGGCTGCCCAAATTGTCATCAGAACCTCCATCATCTTCCAATTCAGAAATCCCTTGATCAGAAAAATTGTTTTGAGAAGTCTTCCATGCAGGTTTATTATTTTGGGTATCTATTTCATAACTGTTAATATCATCTTCATCATCAAAATCATCAAACCCCCTTCCAAATCCGTCATGCCCAGGATCAGAATATTCTCTTTCATGGACCCTTGAAATTCTTCTGGTTCCATTTAAAGCGTCTGCATTCCGTCCAAAATCTCCTTCATTAGCTTGACTCTCCAGAGGTGAGTCTTCAACCATTGATGTAGAATCTGCATGCTCAAAAGCAGCAACATCTGCCCCATCTGATTCATTGTCATCAAAGTCAAAATTCCAGGCATTTGAAACTTCTGGGCGGCTGACAATCTTCTCCGACCTTGTTCTGCTACCATACTGCCTTTCTTCCATTTTATTTTCCATAAATGCATCAGGTGGACGCTTGCAATCACAATGGAAACATGCCATGTTTCTCCTATAATTTAAGAAGTTACACCTGCCATAGCGAAGAGCAAAACACTTCAAAATTTTACCAACAAACTGCACGACACAGAAAATTTTACAAAGAAGCTGCATTGTTTTCTAGTATAGAAATGATACAGAATAAGCAGAGACTTATAACCACCACATGATTTGGAAATATGTGGCAACAAAGACAGTAAAGTGGGGAAATACACTAATGATTTGCAATGGAAGACTTACTCTGGGCATTCCCATTCCCCTGGAAGCAACTGTCTCTTGGGCCGCTTTGCATCACATTGTAAGCATACTGCATTCTTGGCAAAATTCATGAAGTCACACCTGAGAAATATAGGCAGCATTCTTAGCAATAAAGCATTTAGACTATGACAATAATTGTATAGTTGAAAAAATTAGATAATGCTGGTTTTAAAACACAATTTAAAACTTGTCTTTGTAGTTGAAACAACTAGCCAATTCTGTTCTTAAAACTCTTGAACTTGTCATGACAATTGCATTTAAGATCTTCCTGGCAAGAGTACCACATGTAACTACAGATATTCCAAGGATGCACATAAGATTACCTAGGTTGAAACATAGATCGAGCCAAAAAAGGACAAAACATTCATAGGATTACCTAGAGAGCAGCAGAGAAAAAGAGTCCAATAATTTCTCAGAAGTTTCAGAAAATGCCTAAGTGCATCCCCAGATTAGGCATCCAGCAGTCTTACATTAAGAACAAAAAAATATACGACTGCACATGAGGAAGTCATAAACTCATAAAGAGGAACATACTTGGGACACAGCCAATCCCCCCTTTTCATCTCAATGTCATCACGTCCGACTCGTTTCCTGGGAGGAGGAGGAGGTTGCTTCACTTTTGGTGGAGGCCTTTTAATCACTGGAGGGGGGAGATTTGGATCTATTGGAACTGCACCCAACTTTACAACCTCATGAAGTAACTTACGAACAACAGTTCTGACAGATTTTTGTTTCAGAAGAGACTTATTGGTTACCGATCCATTTATGGATTCAAAACCATGAGCTAAAAGAACCCTCATAAGGTCAATAGTCCGTGCCTCATCCTCTTTATTAGTTATTAGATATCCTCTTTCACATGAGCTCCTCAGACTGCAGTTACTACAGACCTGAAAAACAAAGGCAGTTGTCTTTAAAATAACCATTGCTAAGCAATCATAAATTTATAGAAGTGCAAATGCATATTGGACTTTTTGGCACAACAACTATCTTTAACTTGAACACCCTGTCCAGCTTATAACATGTTTAGGAAGAACATTATCCTCTTCAAAGAAAATAATATGAAAGCATATGAAAAGAACAGTTTACATATTCACTTCCAAGTTTAACAGGTAGAGGATGTGACACATCCAAAAAACAAGGGCACATATACTATGAAGCCCCTGCAAACAATTGTATTGACGGATGAGATTCCAAAGGAAAGCAAATTATAAGAGCATGTCACATGAGATTATAAGAACATTATCCTCTTGTGACTATTTTAAAGTATGAATAGGTAACTAAGAAGTCTAAGAAAGTATCACTTACATCCCCTTCATCAAGGTGGACATGCTTCCTCAAAAGCTTTGAAGAGAAGACAACCTTCTTGTCCACGCTTGGGCATCCATAGCCTACCAAAATTTGAATATCCTGTCTCGACAAGGACCTGAAATCAATTCTTTCTCGTCACAAGTCAAGCAAAGTGACCATAACTAGGATAGAATTACTTGTAAAACATCAAGAATATAAGCCTAGATTAAAAATCTTGCACTTAAAACATGTATTTTAATGATAGGCATCACAAAATAAAATACAAATTTAAAACTTCTGTTGTTTCATACATCTAGGATGTAGGACACTGTTTACACTTGGAAAACACAGAATTGAACATATAGCCAAAAGCTTAGTTCAGCAAAGATTGAACTGTGACTATATTAGAGTGTACAGTTCACAGAGCTCAATGCAGCCACAGCCACTTCTTCCATTCATAATTTGATGAACGTTAATACAGTTGAATTCACCACAGAACCCAAACCTACAAAGCCTGATTCCATGGTTGAATGAGCAAAAATTCTGGCAGAATTCAACACAGCCTCAAGCTAAAAAAGCTTATGCGTTTTGAAAACAACATTGGAAAACTTAAACATGAAAATCTGAAACCACATCAAACCACAAAAACATCTACTCACTCATATTTGTGTAATCCCACCAAATTGCATTTAGATGTATTCCATATCCCATTACACTTCAACCAAAAAAATCGTATACATTACCAGACATATAGAAAAAACTAAACCAAAAAATATTCTTTCATTCAAGCAACCAAGTTAGAAACTTTTAGAACAAGAATATGAACTCTACCCACCAAACTCATGATATGAAACTGATCTTTAGCGAAATTAAGACAAGTAGTCAGTGAAGTCTTGAAATCCTCATAATCAATCCTCTAATCATTTTAATTCCGTAATAAGCATGCTAACTATTTTAAATAATAAAATAAAATCGTTGCTACACCTCTCAGATTCATGAATACAATGTTACACAGTACTATTTCACTTTGAGAAAACAGAGAGATTGAAACAGCAAGCCAAAAAGCTTAGTTTAGTAAATATGGTACAGTGCATACATTAGAAGATCCTACAGGTTGTATTTTACAGTTCACAAAACCAATTCCAACCATTTTCTCTCATTCGTTCTTTGATAAAATAATTGTGGCAAGGAATTTAACAAAGAGAAGCAGAGACCATACTGACCTCAAAGCTTCTAACAAATTATAGCCAATCTGTACTGTACCACCTAATTGCATTTACAATCAGATATCCTATAACCCTCACAAAAACACTTCCAAGAAAAACTCGCATGCATTTCAGCAGAGAGAAAGAAGTAAGCAACGATTTCCATTCAATTTCCGCAATCAAGTAACCAACTTTAAAACAAGAACAGAAATTCCACAAACCTGAAGATATCAAACCGGTCTTTGCCAAAATTAAGACAAGCAGTCTGTACAGTTTTGTAATCATTAAAATCAATGCCAACACCATCACCATCACAATCATACCCAACCTCAGAAACATCAAGTCCCAAACTTTCTACCATATTGTCCGCAACTTTCCTTCTATGATCAAAATAATTCTGTTGCACCAATCTCTCCATCAACTCTATCCACTCTGGCCATGGATGCACCAACTCCACTTCCTTCCTCTTCAACTCTATCAGATCAGACTCTTCAAGATCAACGCTAGTATCACCATCAGCACTTAGCCCAGATTCCAAATTTTCATTTTGAGAGAGAATCGTTTCTGGGTTTTGAGACCCAACAAGTTCTTGGTTTTGGGTAGTAATGGTTTCTGGGTTTTGCTCTTGCTGTTCTTGCTGTGGGGTGTCTTTGGATTGGCGCCAAGCACGGATTTTTTGGAGGGTTTGGTGTTTTTCAGCACGCTCACGTTCAATGGAATCAATTTGATCAAAGACAAAGCTCAATCGAGCTGAGAGAGGGCTGGGTTTTGGTTGCTCAGTGGAGGGGTTATCAGTTGTGGTGGTTGAGTAGGGTTTAAGGTAAAAGTTGTTAAAGAGGAGGAGAGAGAGTGGGGATTTAGGGTTTTGGGAAGAGAGAGTTAGGCGTCTTAAGAGAAGGAGAGAGATTGGTGTTTGTGCCATTTTTAGGGAGAGATTAGAAGGTAGCAAAAACCTTCATTGGAACCGAGAGAGGAGATGAAGAAGACGAGAGAGCAAATCCTTCTTGAGCCATAAACCCTTTAGTTTAGGTCTTAAACCCTTTTTGGGTTTTGTTGTGTCCTAAGTGTTCATGGGCCTAAACAGGCAAATAGAAATTGAGAAAAAAAAAATTATAATTCTCAAGAAAAATAAATAAAAACAAACACTACGATAAAAAATAGAAAAGCCGGTATTTCTGTTTTCTCAAATGAGAAATTGAATGTGCTTAAAAGGATTCAGGGGCAGGTCTTTTTTTTTTTTTTTAACAATAATGCATCCTCAAAGCATACTCTTTTTTTTTTCCAGGATTGATTGTAACAAGATACTCAATTTACAAGGAAACTTGTATTTTTTATTTTCAAAATCATTTATATTTGTTTAACACTCTTATATAATTTTTATTGATTTTCAAGTTGTTTTTATAATTTGTATTTATTTTTAATCTAGATTAAATTATTTAGATATGTATAAACTTTATCAATCTAATCTAACATGTATTTAGTCAGGCCTAATGGTTGGATTATTAAAGGTGTGTTTAAAATTATAATAATAGTAATAATTCAAAATATTTTTAATTTAAAAATACATCAAAATAAATTTTTTTATTTTTAAAAAATTATTTTTCTTGTCAATACATCAAAAAAAATCTAAAAACATAAAAAAATCATTTTAAACAAAAATAATTCAAAATTAAAAAAATACATGATTTGCACCGCATTTTCAAACACAACTTAAATCAACCAGCACTAGTCACAAGGCTGAATCAATACCTTTAGAGTTTAACTACTTCTCTCTCCAATATTAATGCCTCCTTCCTCTCTCAAGTCATTATCATAATTTAGTAACAGAAAAAATGCTGAATTCTCTCTGAAACATGAGTAATGGAGATGGTGGATTCAATTGAGGAATGTTTGGTCAAAAGAGATCAACTCCACCAGCTTTAACGTGTAGATGGAAGATATGGGAAACATAAAAGGGCCTTCCTCGTGTGTTCAAGCAATACATGTACGAGAAACAGGCATCAAAACCATTCAACCATACACTTAGGGTAGAAACCTTTATCTCCAGCAACAGCAGAGAGACCCTGTAGTTCTCTCTGAACTTTACGCCTCTCGTAGAACACTGAGCATGCGAGTGAGGTACACTTGATCCCGCTCTCCAAAAGCCAGTCCCCACCTCCACAATGTCGACATATCTGCAACATAATCAACACTCTCTGAATCCAATGTGAACTCAGTTTAAATTGTTGCAACCCAACACTTCAATCCAAATAAGAGCTGAAGTTGTGAGAAGGCAAAAATAGAAGGCTGACTGAATTAACTAGGTAACTTGAATTATGTGTCAAATCATGGAAGTCGATAGACTTCAGTGATTATGATCTAATTGTAATGGACAGTGATACAGCACAAGTGTGCTGACTCCTGTAATCCAAATATCAAATAGAATTCATGAGAGAATGACCAAAATTCTTACAGCAGCAAGGTGTTGCATCTCCTTCTCCAATTTGGAAGTCCTTCCAATCACAGCTGTTGCAGCAGCAATTTCCCTCTGTGAACACTTGTTGCATATATGTGCTGATGCCTGGACCAGCTCACCACACAGGACACAGTGTTTTGAAAGATAATAATAGTCTATTCTGGTTCTTTGAGGATTTGGAGCATATGAAGGGCGCTTAGCAAAAGATTCCCGGGCTGCTCGGGGCATCTCTGAAAACCACTGGTTTAAGTCAGCACCAAGAAGTCCAAAAACCCGCTGCAAAGCTGGGATTATCTGCTTGGTGATGTAATATACATCATTTAATCTGAAAGGGGAATCAATGGCCAAGAGGTCCAATGGATCAACAACCATATCCACTAGTCGAGCGCCTGGCTCCCCGTGGATCACAACATAAGGCACTCGCTCTGCATAGCATGGCTCTGCCCGGGGATCAGCTCTCATTGCTTTTGTAGCTACAATTGCTGCTGGTGGGAGTGCTGAAGAAGACCTTGTACTGTAGGTACCCAACCGAACTTCCTTTGCAAAAACAAAATCTTGAAGAGATACTCTTCCGGATAGAATCCGTGTCCATTGACGCTGCAAATATGTTTTAACCTGCAGAAGGACATGGAAAACTTTCCCTCAAAAAGCATAGATGGAAAATCCATAAAACTTCAAAAGAGAAACTCTAGCCAGAACAAACATTGAGGGAGTCCTCATTGATATATAGTTCCACAGCTGGCCATGTCATCTGGTAATTAAAGCCTTCATTTTTTTCATCTTGAATGATGAACAAACCATTCACTATTATTTCCAATAAACCTATTTATGAAATCAATAGCTTGAAAGTAGATTTTCAGCATTTTAATCACATCGATTAAAAAAGGGGCAAAAGAACATATCAATTTCCACCTCAGAGATGTCTTCATGTTCAAAAAAGAGTCTCAGCGACTGCTCCATTATCTTGGCAACAGCACCACAAGTATCTCTGCGAACTGTCTCGATACCTTTAGCATCAAACATAGGTTCAATCTGATCAGCACTCTCATAACTGTAACCAACATAGCGTTTCTTAGTAAGGAGGAAGCATGGATGATAGACTTTCTCCAATTTGAGAGTAACTGGATCTGGGTTAATTGCAGTTACAGCTGATGCTATTTCACGTCCAATTTGAAAAGATTCTTTGACACTGCGTCCCTTGAGGAGGACAAACATGCTGCATAAACCAAACCTCATACATGTAAGAGACAGCTTGCTAGGCATTGAGCAAAATTTATTCCTTGAGAAGACATTTTCGCAGCACTAGTCAGTAAACTCGCTGAGAAGAATGTGTGCACGCATGTGTTTCTGAGTATATCAACCAAACATGTCTTTCCACAGATGCTGAAAAGAATGCCAGCAAACAGCATATGACCTTCCAAACACCTCAACTTGTGATCGGATTTTGTGAATAAAATTCCAAATAAAATAAATTACTTTTAAATTGGTGGAATTGGAGAGAAAAAAACTTCGGTAGTCTTTCTAATCTAACACTTTATGACCATGTCTTTTTTTATGTAAAATGTCATCCAAGCTGAACATCAAAAAGTTAACCTACCATTTTGAAAGAAGAACATTGTAAAACTTATTTGAGTTTGTATCACATGCTTTTAACTCCTAGATATCACATACCTATCAGTATCACCATATATCACTTTAGCCTTCCACTTTTCATTTGCATTTACCAAAGAAATAGCCTTTTCCAGTGTGCTTCGGCCACACTGAACAATACTGTCAGCAAGCTCTGCACAAGGCATGCGACCACTAAATCCAGCAGCTGTATAGCCATAGGTTACATTTGCGATCAGCTTCAAAGCAAGCTGTCTTGCATTAAATATCTGAAAGAACAAAAAATTAGTGTATTAAAGATCATATCCAAGCATAATCACATAAAATCAATTACATTACAACTGAAGAAACAACTCCATGTTTATTTATTCAAGAAGGATCGCGAACAAAATCATGCAGTAAGAAATTCCATGTAATTTAGTATAGATCTATTGGAAAAGGATTTATTCACCAAGAGCATTTTAATCTGACAGAAAATAAGACAGATGTTGAAGGGAGAAAAAAGTTAAAAGTACACATAGAGAAAGAGCACAAAATGATGCCTTTCACTTGTGTCCTTCAAAATGTTACACCTTACAGTTACCTTCAGTGTAATGTTATTTGCAAAAACTCCAGAATTCAGGGAATTTTAAACCATTTCAAACAAGAATTAGAAAAGCCATGCAAGTCAAGAAGAAGTTGTTCATTTTATTATTTTCAGCCTGTACCTAAGAGCAGATTGATCAACTGACAAGAAATTATTTCAGTACAGCCATACCCTGTGAAGAACTTGTTGTGAGGGAGCTAACTTCTTCATTGCTTGTTTCAGCATTATTCGAGTTGACAATATTTCCTCTAATAAACGGGGCAGAACACCTTTTCGAATCTGTGAATGGCATGGATGAGAGACAAATTATTCTTTCTTCCTTCTCTTCACTTATTTTATTTATGGGAAAAAATGCACATCACTTACAAAAAGCATTTGAAAGAAAAGGGCAAGATTTATCTCAGAGCATCAAATGTAGAAAAAAAAGGGGATAAAACAAAATATAATCCCACTTGTGTTCTATGTGAACGGTCAAACAAAATCTTCTGTCACTAAAACTCATAGAAGGTCATATTTAAACTACACAGTGAAGCAGTCCAAATCTCTACTAATTAGATGTTAAATCTTTCTCCACACAATACATGAAATAATAATTCCTCCAACTGTAGTTAAACTTAAGGCTGCAGCACAACCACATGACAACTTTCAGAGACTTGTGTGGCTATAAAAAAGCCCACAAGAACCAAAGCCAGTTAGGGATATGCAGAAATACTGAATATTCCCAGCAAGTAAATTCAAGATTTACAGAAGAAATAATTCAATGAATTACCTCTGAAGGCACATACATAGTGCCATTTGGAGTAAGCAGTATTTTATCTTTCAAATCTCGCAAAACACTTGGATCTGTTGAAAATGAACTAACCCCCAGTGTATTTGCCTTTGAAGGTGCAACATTTCCGAGACACGTACAAAAGCAAAGGTTGTATGCGATTATCATCGATGGATAAAGAGACTGAAAATCCAAGACAACAACTGGATCTGCATAAAAACCAGATTCTGGCTCCATCACCAGAGGTAAACACTCCATTGCAGGTTGAGAAGCCACCTATACATAACCAAAGTTACAGTAAACATTTAGGCAAGCATAGCCTCCAACAATGTAAACACTAGTATGGGCCAACAAGGAAGAAAAGAAGAAAACGTTATTCGATGCTTTAAAATCCACAAAACAGAAAATCAAGATCCTCGACATATATGTGATCAGGAATCTCAAAGGTAGCTAGCAACATAGTTTGATCAGGTCCTCAGGTTCAGAGTAAACTGGATAAAAAACATTGTAATTACGCTTCAACCAGTAAGTTTGTGAACATATAAAGATATCATATTTTGCAACTTCCATTGATGTTTGACTACAAAAATTACATAGTGCACAAGTGTGGAGTCACATCAATGGAAAGCAGCTAGAAGAATTTGCCAGAATCTAGCAGCAGAACAAACAGGCCAAGTTTTCAAACTTGAAACTTGAAGACAGGCAATAACTCGATAAGCCGGCATAATAATAAGAAAAACAACACAGAAAACGTTTTGGAAAACCTTCCACAGAACTCTACAAAATCAAAGTGCCAAAACTTCTGTAAATGCATAACAGCAAGTAGGTAGAACCTTATTAGCAACATAAGGTAGAAGGTCTTGTCAATTCAGCAATAACCTGTTGATTCCCAGGAGAAATGGCAAGATAGTTTTGTGTATGTGCCAATCTCAGAAACATAGATTCAACACGATACTGTGAACCTCGAGAAAGAACAGAAAAGAAGTCAATGCCAAATACACGAGCAAGTTCTGATGTTCGATTTATCTGCAAAAGCACTCACATCAAGTTCACAAAGATGGCAAATGATAGAACAATCGCACATGCAAACAATGAGTCCTTATAAATGTACCATGTCGAGTTGATTCATTATCTCAAGGTTCAATTTCGCCCTATCTATCATATATTCAATGCATCTATATCTGGCTCGTCCAGGACCACTTGCAAACCATTTTGTCAACACTTTGTAAGGAATTGATGGTATTTTTCGCCTCAAAACAGCTTCACCAACAGCTTCAACAGTATACATGTTAAGCTTTACTTCACCACGCATCAGTCGCCATACATTGAGGACAACTCTACCACCGACATGGACACCACTGGCATGAGTTCGGCCCCATTCATCCTCAATTACTGTATCTTCTACAAGTGCAGAATCAGTAATTAATGACTCTTTAAGCATAGTATCTGGTATTACCTTTCCTGAATTTTCTCTTTCTCCAACATCTATGTTGGCTTCTGATGGTGTCCGAGATATATTATTAAGTAAGCCTATACCTAGATGTGCAGCCCTCTCAGCCAAAAAACCAAGAGAACCACCTTGTACATCCCAACCCATTAAAATATCTGGATCAAATGAAACAATAATCGCCATAAAATGACTAAACAAGTGCTTCTCCTCAGAGAAAACAAGCACACTACACCCAGATGTTCCATCATAACTCCTGCAAATACAAGAAGACAAGTACAAAAAAGTGATAAATACTTTTGTGCAGAAGATTTGTGGAAAAATAGAAATATAAGGATACAGAGTGTTGGTGATGTAGTTGAAAAAAAAGATCAGGCTCTAGAATTGCGGTAATTAACAATTGGTACCAACTTAAAACCTTGAACATATCATCAATTTGCAAAAAAGACAAATGAAGCAAAACAAATTAGAATAGTCTACGCCAAGGTTGTCAATACCGTTTCGGCAGGTGTTTCGTTTTTTCAATTGGAACGGAATGTTTCGATTTCGGAGCGTTTCGGCGTGCCGTTTCGGAGTTGTACTGTTCATATATATATATATATATTTATAATTTATAAAATATATAAAACTCAAACTAATAATTTTTTAAAAAATAAATTTAAAATAAACTAATTAAATTATATTTTTCATGGCTTCGTCCTTTCGGCTTATAATTAAGTGATAATTAATGACATTAATTTTGAAGCTGTTCGATACCACAACAAATTAATTAATCACTACCACTTACAATGAGATGACAATAATTAGGAACTTTCTTGTGTGTAATTAAAGAATATAATTCTGCCTGCTATGTGTAGAATTCAAAGCTTTGGCGTGGTTAACAATCAAGAACTTTATTTATTTATTTTCAAAGTTTCAAATTAAAACGACAAGGATCAGAGGCTTTGCAATTTGAAATTAGTGTGTCATCATCCTCCCATTTGGAGATTAATAATTTAATATTGCTAATTGTCCAAGAAACGACAAGCACTAGAGTATTATTTGTTGACCCATGATAAACAATAATTTATCTGCACAAAGGGTTAGTGCTGGAAGGACTTTTTTATAGTTTATTGAACTTGAACAGAGAAAAGTGAAAAGAGATCGCACCTTAGCTCTGGGTGTATTGTGCAGTTAATGAAAAGGAACCGGGTTTAATTTCGAGTCTTTGACTCGATGGCTTTAACCCGAAACGGAACACCTGGATTTCGGCCGGAACGTTCCGGCCGAAATTTGACCGGAATTTCCGGATCAACCCGAGATTTTAAGCGAGGTGAAACTTGTTCCGTTTTATTTCGGTTTTTTAACTGGTACGAGACGTTCCGGGCATTCCGGCCGAAACGGAACGGTATTAACAACCCTGGTCTACGCTTTCTTTCTTTTTTCACCAATCAGAAGATTTCAATCTTCATTTTTCACAATTCCAAAACTCAAACAATACTAGAGCATGTGATGCGAACCACTGCTTTTCCACTAATCATGCACTTCAAAAAACCATCAAGAATATTAGAGATAGAAAATACGCAACTTAACAAATATGAGGAAAACAAAATGGGCAGAGAAAATTTAAGTATGAGATTGAAATTCATACCTTTGGCAAGATTTACTTTTACTACATAAAAGCACATGAACTTCAACAGCAGAGTCACCATCATTCTGAAACGCAAGAACCACAACATTGATGGCATCAAACCGAGGATTTGGTCGGAGATCTCCTCTAGATTCTGCTTGAACCTGTAAGGAATGTTTCACTCCAATCACAAGGTACATTTTTAGCCAAAACACTAGATTGCACGATACAGTTTTTCACCATATTGGGAAAGTTTCAAGCCAACTTGTATGCCCAAGGTCATATTGGTGGAAGGAAATTTGAACACTTATAGAAACAAGAAAAATACCAATGTGGTCAAACCATACGTGTGTTGTTATCAATACCTCTATACTTAATGATGTCAGTTGTTGCCCGGCACCAACACTGGCAGAATCCCGAAACCCAATTTGACTAAGTGGAGTGAGCCTTGATGTCCTATCTGGGCCTGAAATTTGAGAGATATCCATGGGGCAATTGGTGCATGGATTGAGTTTCTTGATATTTCCTTCACTCTGCAATTTTCTTTGAGCCTCATCACTAGAAAGGTGAGATTCTGCATTATCATTCATATTTGTTGCTTGTGGGGCTTGATCCAAGATAGGCATCAAATGAGCCACAGGAGTTGGTTCAGTTAAAACCTTATCGCAATGAATGGGTAACCAGCTTTGTGAACCAATCTCAGAAGATCCTGGAAAAAACAGTACAGTCCTCGGTTAGAATTTTATTTTATTTTTTCTGGGCCCATGAAAAGCATTTAAATCTACCTTTCATAAGTAAAGGCTCTGCTGACACTGCATTGAGTTCTCTCAAAGCATCTGGAAATTCATAACTAAAAGTTTGAGAAGAAAACCATTCAAGTAATTAAAATTATCTGACATGTTCATTAGTAAATTCTAGATCATACCTTTATCATCACACAGTAACCATCTATGGACACTATCTACAGAGGGGGGTGAAAACATATGTGTCAAAAGGTACAAGACCGAACCATCGTTAAGATAGTGAGTTGGGACACCAATGCTAGCTTCTTGTTGAGCATTGAAATCAATGTTTGAAGAGGACTTGATTTCCACTCCTTTCTTATCATGATAATCTCCATCAAAAAAAGGGAGATGTTCACCTAAAGCACTCCCATGAATAGAAAAAAGGTTGATCAGCAATAATTTCTGACAGGCACTAATAAGACAGCATGCAAAAAACAAGAAATGTCAAAACAACCAAAAGCACAAACTTAATAGAATGCTAAGCTTGCTTAAAATCCCCTTTCAGTACTAGCCATAACTAATGGATCACTTTTAAACTAGACCACATGTACAAATTTTTTGTATGTGAAAAAAGAGAGAGAGAGAAGCTAAATGTACTACCAAGGAAAGTGAAAATGCAACCTGATATCCTGTCTTTGTTTTCCACATTTGCAGAAGAGGGAAGAAATGATGGAGAAGGTGAAGATGAAACATTTTCAGATGCTCCATCTTTCCATTCTGCAGTGGGGGGCTTCTTGCAAAAGGTCATCCCAAGTTGGTCTACAGTTTCTCCTCCCATTTTGAAAGCCTTGGGTGCTGAGCTTCCAAGTATAGATAGACCAGAATCTCCTTCCTGGTTTGCAGCACAGTTCTCACTCTGCAGACCAGTTTCAACTGCCATTCCCATGCCAATGAGATGCGTAGTTGGTATGTCATGTAAATTCTGCAAGGAACATCTGCCTTGATGAACATATTTGGGGTTATAACTATCTCTTGCAAACATATCATGATTAATAGACAAAGCTGGTGAGCAGTTTGAACCAGCAGCTTCAGTTCTCTCTAATCTCGTATCAGCCAAAAGTATATGCTTAGACAAGTAATTATCAGGTAAGGAATCAAACTTGGAACTGACAGTAGAGGTTATGGGTTCTATAGAGGTTACACCTCCAAAATCAAACTCTTTGCCTTTGTTAATTTCACAGTCAATCATAGAAACCACAGCATCTTGCTTCGTGGGAGTGAAAGTGCATTGCAATTCTTCTCTCCTTGTGTCCGCTGAGAGAGGATTTGTAACAACTTGCATTGAGCTAGCACTGCTGGATGCATGGGGTATGGCTTTAGGGGCACATGTCTCCAAAAACTCTTTTTGTTGGTTGTTAACTGATGGCCTAAAGTCCAGAGGTCCATAAACTCTTTTATCATTCTCATCATTAGGTAGTATATGTAAATCCAATTGTTTTGGAAAGAGAATATTGGATTCATCCTGTTCTCCTCCCAAATGAACATTTTTAACCCGAACAGATCCATCACCATGTTGAGCAGTTCGGCGGGATCGTTTTCTTCTCATCATATCACGCACTGAACATCCAACCAAAACACTTGCTTCACAAGCATTTTTTTCTGCATTTAGTAAGGCATCAGAGCATTTTGCCTCTTCATTTCCAGTCACAACTGTTCCAGCATAGTTTTTACTTTCATCAACATGAAGATCAACAACTTTGGACCTGGCAACTTGTGGGTCATCATTCACCTTTTGGTTTATAGAAAAAGGTAACGAGCACCACAATGACCTATTCCTTTTCTGCTTATTACTGATGCAGCTGTCAGTAGTCGGTAATATCTGATCCTGTGAATACCCTTTACATTCACTTTTCGACTCCACCTTAAATGAACTTCCAGCGGATCCATAAGGAGATGCGCGCAAAGTATCAGACTGGGGAAATTTTTTCTCTAATGAAGTTTGAGGACTATGGTCAACAGAATGAGAAGTTTTCTCCTTAAAATCCTCGAAGTTAACTAAATCCTCAATTGAATCAAGAATATCCTGACACTCTTTTTGAGACTCACTCTCATAATCTATATTAGCTTTCTCCAGAACTTTATCAATGGTCGCTGCACGTAAAAGGGGACTCAGAATTGTGTCACAAATAAGTTCATCATCAGAGTTTATATCTTCAGCAGCCTGGGAAGTGGCAAGCCACCTTAAAAGGCCCAAGGCTTCTTCATCTGCAACCTGAAAAACATGTTTAGGGAATACATTAAGTCCCTCTAGCATATACAGCACAAAATGAGAAGACAGAAGAATGAGCTGGTTCGTCTCCATCATTAGTTATAATTCTTTGCTGTTCAGTAAGTTCTGAAATGATCATGTCCATTACTTAGGAAAACACAATATAAACACTATTTTCTGTGAGTTTAGCAGTCAAATTGCTCACTAGACATTTTCATTGTTGAAATTGTTTTTCAGATTGTGGTAGCAGTTTAGCTTTCTATGACTATGAGTAATGCTCAATGCTTGTCTAGTAACGATCTCCTTTAACAGTTATAAGACTTGAGCTTGCTAAAAAAAAAAATCATGATAATGATGACAACAAGAGATGAATGTCCGATATAGATACAACAAGTCAGCACTTGCAAACATGGAATGAAACAACACCTAAGTGAAATCAAGAGGCATTCAATGTAACCCTAAGATCCCTCTACCATTCAATTTCAAAACACCCTTGCAAGTCACACTGCAGTAAGTATAGGAAAGAAACCAGGTAACATTGAAGAAAAGAAAATTACAGTTGGGAAGAAGATAAGAACTACCTTTGGATCCACTGTTCCAATCATTTCAGATGATAGTTTCAAACATGAATCCTTCATTTCCGTGGGTGTTGCATCCGTCTCTTCACTTACAGAACCTTGTGCTGAAGATTGAATAGTGTCTTGTTCTGCAGAGCACTTTAAAAATTCTTCATTGGCATTATCAGAATTGACATTTTCATGTTCAGCCAAATTTTCTCCATCAGTTGTAAAAGTCACTGTCGGCAAAACATTTATTTTACTTTCACTCAAAGGTAAATCGCCTTCTGTCTTGATACACAATCCAGAAAGTTTTCTCTCAAATTCAAGAGCATGTAACAGAGTTTTCAAAACATCCCCTGGAAGTGGTTTTCCTGGATCAGGCAGAATGGTAACCTCATTAATGCCAGTCCTTTCATGCTCTTCCTGTATCACCAGTGGGAAAAGTTGAAAAAGGAATATCCAGACAACATAAAAGTTCACATATTGCATGTAAAACAGCAGCAAATGGAACAAACCTCCCAAATGGGTATAAGTGATTGCACCATTTTCACATCTGAACATGCTTGTGAGAGGGATGTATACATTTTACTTTGCTGATTAAGAATATCTGCTAACATACAAATGGTCAACGATTTTAGCAATGAAATCATAATTTAAATAGTTTCAGTGGCACAACAATGGAGCAAACAAACCATCAATGGTGGCATCTCCCTCAAGGTTACAAACGCTTTGACGTTTACAACGTTGCATATCTTGGTCTGATGAAACATCAAATTCACTGGAAAATTGCCACGTCCAACTGCTAGGAATAGTAGATGAGATCCAAACTGGGGAAACCAAACACTGACCACCACTTGAATCTGCCTAATGAAAATGATTCACAACAACATAAAAAATCTGAGAATGTGAATTACAGGGATATGTTCGCCAACATTTGAAGAGAATGTGCACAGAAAAGTCAAAAGAATGACCTGAAAATCAGCAGAAATGCAAGTTGATTCATCCATCTCTGGTCCATCTTGACATTTGTTACTAAATTTTCTTGGGGTAAAAGAATCCGGTACTGGATTACGGAACTTCATCTTCGATAAATGTAAATGACCCATTCCATACAAGTTATAGTCAACCTACAAGGAAGAGAAGCTTAGCAACTCACAAAGAACTCTTGCACGTTACCTGGAATTAAGTGACATGGCAATTTTTTTTAAAAAAAAAAAGGGATATTTTACAGTACACAATGGACCTTTTGCAAGCACAAAACCAATTACAGATTAAGAAATTCTGTCAATGAAACCAATATGCGTGTACATACACTTGACTTGAATACACACCTAACAATCATATAGCATAAGAATTGAATGGATATGAAATTTACCAGAAACTGGAGAATGAAAGGAATATGAGATTCATGAGGCTGCAAGCTTTTATCAAAAACTGCACCTGACTGGAAAAGATCACAGATATGAATATCAGCAAAAAAATCCCACTACAACTTAACATCCACATCAGGTAGCAGAACTTTACCAGAAGAAGCTTAGCAGCACGAGAGACATCATGTGGATAATATCTAGAATTTATCAAGGAGCTCAGTACAGTAACTCCAAAGTACTATGGAAAGAAAGAACTACAACACAAAAATGCACAACAAAACACTTGGATACAGGTATATCTTGACAAACAACTCCTCATCTGAATGGTAACCATAAAACTTCTTTGCTCTCACAAGACTACAGCCATGCACATGCTGTCTTTTCGAACCCACATTTCCTTTAAGCTGCGCACTCAAATCAAAAACCTTCACATGAATCACATCATTTAAAAGTATCATCCATGTACATAAAAAACAGCATCAACAGCAAGATTTATTCTAGCAAACCTTCAATGCTTTCTCAAGAGAAAGCGAAATAGCATGTGTGTAAGCATCTCCTGCATAAATTCAACATCTTCAAGAATCACTTACACATTTATTGTAATGCACAAAGAAAAAAAATTATTCCTATCGTAAATCATACCTTCCCGATTTCCATTAATCGGAATATCCAAACACGGTACATATAAATATGGAAAAGCCTACAAAAATTCAAAAAACTAATTTAGCTCTAAGTCATCAGTAAAAAAAAATAAAAAATAAAAAACCCAAGAAGACAAGTAACAAGAAAAATCAGTCCAAAAGTCTTAAACTTTTATAACGATACTCAAATTCAAAATCCTTAATTTTGCCCATTACAAAACTTAGTTACCAAATTAATTACAGGAAAAGTAAGTGATAAAATCTTACGCGATGAACATGCAAACAAGTCTTCTGACCAGCAGGTGTAGAGCCATAAACCCTAATTACTGGAACTTCATTCACTTTTCCGCCTTCAAGATTACATACAAATCAAAATATTAGAGACCCTAATCCCTAGGTCTCTGAAATTAACAGAACGACAAGTGGTTTTTGGTGTACATTCTGTGTTACCTTGAAAGCTACTATAACAAATATCGACGCCAGGAATCGGAGGCGACATGTAGTGATCGATCGATACGATTCGAAGGCTGAAGATTTTTGAAGAATCCGTAGGCTGTGAATCTGCCATTGATCTTCACCTAATTTACCAAATCTACCATTACAAATTTGAGAGAAGAAATGCAGAGCTTTGAATTCTGCAGTGATTGTTTTGTTTTTTGTTTTTAATTTGGCGCCAGGGTTTCCCTCTTTATAAATCATAGGAAATGTTACAGTGCTTTTAAGTTATATGAATTATTATGACATAGCAAATAACATTGCGAGAAATGAGTATTAACATTACGAGATGTGCAGTTATTTCGTGACTCTACTTTCGGTGTCATAACTAATAAGGAATGTGTGGTAGACGTGAAGGTACTGAAGCAAGACCAAGCTTCTCGTGTACTATTTTGTTTTGGTTTGATATTTGAGGACCTTTAACTTTGGTCTATTTGCATTTCAGTGCTTGGTTATTTTCTTCTTTTGTTTTGATACCATACTTCATAGCATTATCATGATATTATGTCAATTTTCTTTTATTAAAGTATTTTCTTAGGGAAGACTTTGTAGAAGGTTTCTCAACTCTCTGGTGAACGAATTTTGACATCTTGATTTTTAATTAAACCAAACATTTTAATTCTTAATTAGCTATTTTCTAACAAATTTTATTTTGAGCACAAACATATAATTTGGCAGAATTAGGTTTTTTCAAGCTTTAAAAGAGAAAATTTTGTTTTAATATGTTTTTAAAATTTAATAATTCATAAAAGTGTTTCTTAAAATAATTTACAAACTATTTAAAAAAATTTAAATAATTATTTTTAGTTAACTAACTTTTTATGTGAGGAACTTTTTATGACGATATTTGTCTATGTAATAATAATGCTTTTCAAACTATACCCGGCTTGAAAAAACATTTTTTTTTATTTAAATGTAGTTTGAACCATGTAGAAAAATATATACTCTTTCATCCGCATTCCTTCAAATTTAAAAAAAAATTAAAAAAATTATTTTTTTATGTTTTCATGTCATTTTAATATATTAATCTAAAAAATAATTTTAAAAATTAAAAAATTATATCATTTTAATACATTTCTAAATAAAAAATACTTTAAACCGCAATCACTATTACAATCCCAAACTCCAAGCTTTCTCATAAGAAATAGCTTTTGTTAACGAGGGGGGAATCACTTCTCCATAACAATAACTAACAAGAGCAAGTTTTCACCAAGAAAATATTCATCTCTTCTTGTAGTTTCACTCTTACGAAAAAGAAATGTGCCATGATTTTGAGCTCCTGAAGCAACAAATGGCATTTTCCTGTAACCTCTATCTGGTTTAGCTGAATTTGGTTTTGGTGATACAAGCCATTGGAAGCACAGACACTCCACAGTATGGAAATTAGCCGACTATGTACAATGTTTAAGTTAGTTGAATGTAAATCAGAGGGCTAAAAAGAACCTCTGTTCTTCATTATTTATCAAGTTTATTACACCAGGATATATGTGCCTGCATAACAACAAATGATATCGAGCTAGAATACATGGTGTTGTGGAGAAGCTTTAGATTGAAACACTGTTTGGAATTCCCCTTCCAGTGAGCCCAGCTTCACTGGTAGGAACCAACAGAGTGTATGGCACCTTGACTGGCCCAACACGATTCTTGTATCTCGCTTCTCTGTTCATAACCAATATCCTGTCCTCAATAGCAGCCAGTTTCCTTCCGAATTTCTTAAACGCCTCTGTTGGTTCTTCGTCTGCTGTCCAATCAAGAATGTCTCGCTGTCCAAGATACACCTCGTCGGAGGAATGCCTTGATAGAATTTCTATGAGGGAAATGCCAAGAAGTGTTTGCAACTGGGCGGTGATTGTTTCCAAGAAAAACTTTTCAGGGTTCGACTCGAGTTCCTCGTACTCGGGAGAGTGTTTCTGTGGCATGAATCTCCGGCTTGTGCTTGGACGGTTCAGAAGGTAGCCTCCGTAAGGGTACTGACCGAAGTTGACAGCTGCATGGAGAGCAGATGCCACCCATATTATTATGGTACATGATTCTATTAGCTCTTCACGAGTCTGCATCTTCGGCCACCAGGGTGCATCTTTCTGGTCACCGTGCCCTACCTCTCTCACTTCCTTCCACCAAGATTGGATTTCGGTGTCGTTTTGAACCATTTCATCAGTCTTGTAGTAGAAAGAGCAGTAGTCTCTGACCCATTCTTTGATCGCCGACCATATCTCAAGTCCGTCGACGGCATATGGGTAATCTTTTATCAGGAGACGAACACCATGCGGAGAATTTGGATCATCAACTGCCACTCCTCTGAATAAAGCAAGGTAGCATGGAATTGAAATAAAATAAAGCATTGTTAGAGCATTCATCAAAGTTAAATTCCCAAGCATTATGGAATTTACTAGAGTTATTTTTCCTGGAGTCTTATATCATGTCAAAGAACTATCTTAACCCAATAACTTAAGTTTTTAGGTGAGATTTCAAGAAATGATTTATATTATTTTCTAACACCCCCTCAAGTGAAAGCTTTTTGGGCTTGAAATTTGCACAGACCTACATTACCTTATGTTTAATTTTTATCAAATAAATAGAGATGGTGAGATTCGAACTCGTGACCGCTTGGTCATCAAAGCTCTAATATCATGTCAAAGAACCATCTCAACTCAATAGCTTAAGCTCTTAGATGAAGTCCCAAAAAATGATTTATACTATTCTCTAACATATAACATGCATTTCTCATTGTTTTTATTATCAGAACTATGAATTAGCCTTTACAAATAGACTAGGATTTACCTCTTCTTCAAATCCTCAGGAAGTGCTTGCTCAGTGAAATCCCAGCTTCTGTAAAGTGATGATGACATTTCCAAGGCATACTTCGAAGGATAAACTGTCAATTCCAGAAATCCGCCAGCATTGATGAGGATCTGCCTCGCGAGTGCATTTATGTTCATTGTGTCCCGGAAGTGAGGTTCCAGAAGTTTATGTATCGGATGAAGCACACTGAGGTGCCTATTTGTTGCGATCACAAATGGCTCAATTACTGCATGAGTATGCAACCTGTTACAAAAACAAGAAAATTTAGAAACAGAAATTAATTTAATCAACTGCATCGATATTTTTTCTTGTGGTGGTTGATTTTTCTTTGCTGAAGTATACCAGTGGCTGACAAGCTGATGATAGCCGGAGTCGTTTACACCGACATAAGCTTTAGCCAGCTGCCAAATGAAAACTTCAACACCAGTTTCAGCTGGGGTGTAGACTTCGCTGTTGGATCCATATTTATCTCCCTGTTCATGAGGCCAGCTTAACTCAATTGCTAGTGGCTTCAAAGTTCCATCATCTTTCAAGAAAAGCAGGGTTCTTGTGGCATAAGTCTTTGTGGAAGTAGTGTTTATCCTCCTCAGATATGGCATCAATGCATCATGATGATCTAAGATGAACATCCTGTTGTTCCTGATTGCCTATGCAACAAACACTCTTTTAGCTAAAATTGTCTTTTTCTAGGCGATTAAACTCAGCAGTTCCGATTTGTAAACTCAATTGTCAAAGAAACTAATAGAGATAGATCATTACCTCATCGATGGTCAGTCCATCCAGACTATTCTGTATGTGCTCCTCAGTTATCTTACTATTTTGGTCACCGTATAGCTCTCTATTTAGCTTGCTTTTCGGGGGGAATTCCTGCGTTCCAATGAATTATTATTCGAAACAAAGAATGAGAAGATCTGTAATCCATAAACTCCCAAATGGTTCTTTGTCTTGATAAATTTTCCAAACAGAAACATTTATTAGAGCTTCCGTGTACCTCAAGACGACGAATGAGAACAGGGTTTACTCCAGCCAACATTTCTCTGCCAAATTCTTCATCAGTCCTCCAAGCAGAATGATTATCTGTGTAACATATCATAATTAAGTTGTCAGAAAAAGAGAGAGGTGAATGTATGCCTATAAAATAGCCCAAACATAAAGGGTTAAATGTTTAAGTTCAAACCTTTAATCACTTGAGGCATTGGAAATTCCAGAAAACGTTCCCCGTCAGTTCGGAAAATTTCCTTAAGAAACTCCAAGGGAAAGATTTTCCTGATGTTATCTAATAGAGGAACATGAGGCAGCTCAATTCCTCCCTCGTAGAGTTTCAATACATCATCAAAAGAGTCAAACTCATTAGGGGTGGCGTCAACAAATGTATCCGCTCCATTTTTAACAACTTGAGCTACGGTTTTCAGTGCATACGCAAGGAAGTCTGCCATCTTCAGATGACCAAATCGTTCGTCTCTCGGAACATATATGCTTAAGCTCTTCAGAAGTGGCAGCCTGCTCTCAGTGTTGGGATCTGCTTGAGATAACAAGATCATCGAACAACTTTAGAAATGACAAGAAGGATAAAAACACAATTAAACAGTAAAAAAATCTGATTTCCTTTGATGACATTATTGAGATTCTCAAGCGGATGATGACCTTCTTTTTTGCGGCCTGTTCTTCCCCTACGAGGATAAGGGTGCTCCGAAGAGCCACCAAGAACAGGACGGTAATACTCTGAACTCTTTTTAGAAGATCCCAAATCATTGTAATAATCATAGTCATAGACGCGATCCCATTCCTTAAGCTCTCCTTCTCCATTTCCTCTCAAATGAAACAGTTCTTCTTCCCTGTACTTACGAAGCGGTGCTGGTGTCTCGTGTGGCAGATATGTCTATCAAATGTATCAAAAACGTTAGCTCAGGATAACATGTACAACTACCTTCAGCCTTTTATGGTTACTTATGTACCTTGTTAGTGAAGAAAATACGAGGTTTACTGTAATGTTCTGCAGGGTAAATCCACGATTTGCAAACAAAATGAACTCGACCTAGGCCAGGAACACCTTCAAGTGTGACAGTCTTAAGGTAGAATTCACTCTGATGATTATTTTTTACTAGCAACGCCCCTGGAATTCCAATCTCCTCATCCCAATTAAAGGTAACTTTGAATGCCGTCTCGCCTGCTGTTAGGGGAGTGACTGTAGTGATCCATTTTTCCAAATATGCAGGTTTTCCTAGCTTCCCTTTCAAATCATTCGCTACAAAGGGGCATCAAAATCCACATCAGTCAGCAAACAGTGCAATCTTAGGAAATTGCAGGTCTACAGTAATAATGATGGGCTACAATTATGACCACTCAACATTTTCAAGTTGAAGTTCTTTATAGATAACCAAGGCTGGATTTTAAGGTCAATAGTGACCATGCAAATCAAGATATTCCACTACGATGTTTCACTTTCAGGGTAGGTTGTGGCTTGTGGCTTGTTGAAAGCCAAGGTCATCTTTAATTAATTGTGTATGCTTGTCATAATCACTAACACATAGTGCTTCCAGCTGAACCAGACAAATGGAAGGTAGCTGCTGCAAAATGTTTATGTATTGAAAATAATTTTTAAGTTATAATATCAAACCCCAGGTTAGGTACAGGTAAGTTTACCCGTTTAAACTCAAATTTTGATTTTTTTTTTAATAAAAAAAAAACCTTAAAAATCATTCTGTTCAAACCGCAAAGTCAGATGGGGTTGTGGAGCCAGAAGACTTATCAACAACTAGGCCACCAAGCACCCCAGGAGACCACCCAATACCAATCAGTAGGAGAATATCCACAAAGGCTTTCATCAGATACGAGGAACCAAGTTCAAGTCCATGATCTGTTTGGTTTTTAAGGAGCTAATTGATTTATGACAAGTAATTTAATTAATCAATACTAAATCACCAGTCCATCACTTCCTTTTTTGTGCTTGAAGGAGCAGAACTTGTATAAACACCAGACTACAGGCAGCTCACAAATTAGTGTGTTTCGCATTTTAGTAATTTTTATGGCAAAATGAGCCATGATTTGCAGCCTACATGATAGATACTGCTAGGATAAAATTTTGTTATTTTCTTTCTGGTATATGGCTTATACTCTCTCCTCTGGCCTTTTTTTTTTTTTATCTTTTCCTTGTTCCATAATTCTAGGTGTTTTTAATAAATCTCCTCTACAGTGATCCAGGAAAAAAGAACATATCCCACCAAAAAAGAACAAATAAAAATGGCCTTTTAGGGCTGAAAAGGCATCAAGTAATGAAAAAGCAACAAAATGATAGAAGAAGAACAGATTGTGCGTGTACCTGAAGGATCACTGTTAACAGCACTGACGAGTTGCAGAGAGACTCCTTGGCCTAAAAACTCACGAACACGATCATGAATCGAAGCATTTAAATCAGTTAAGTCCAGAATATTCTTCTTCATCAGCACAACAGTGCCTCTTATCTTCTTCTTACAGTCCCCTGTACAGCAACCAGTGATGGCATCAATTATGTTCTGAAACATTTCTTTTCCTCTCTTCTGTTGCTCAGTTCTTGGTGACGAACAAAGAGTTCAATCTACAGGTGGCTTTAGAAAACAATGTAATGCGCGTCAAGGGAACGGTTGTGTGGTAGTATTTATAGAGAGGGACTGCAGATATGGCCAAGACCAGGCACCTTCATTTGTTCATATTGCAGCTTGCTCTAGTTATTGCATTCTCTCAGGAAAGGAAGACTTTTTTTGCTCAAGTCTTCGTTTCATATTCAACCATCCTGTCTCTGGTCATTTAATACGTTCATGAATTACTGACCTACCTCTTACAAGGACAGGTACTATAGAAGCCCACATGAACCTCATTGTTTTTGTTTTTTTTTAAGATTTTGACCGTGTTAAATTACATTATATCTGATTCAACTTGATCTGGTGAGGAAATATACAAATATATAATACTGAGACCTCGAACGGAATAAAAAAATAATCCAATAAAAGGAAGGCAATTGGGCATCTGTATAGATGAATACTTCTCTGGATCCGTAATACCCGAAATAAAAATAAAATGGATTTGAAAAAATCAATGGTGCTCTTGTGTATATCATTACAGGTATTAATGATTCATGAGTATATTAGACAATTCACATGATTTGATATATATATATATATATAAATGGTAGAGAAAGAGAGAGTAAGAAGAAACCAAAAATTACTGAAGGGAGAGAGACAGAACTGAAAGAAGAACAGAGAAAGAAGGAAAAAGGAAGAGGAAGAAGGAAGAAGAAAAGGAAAGATGTGAAAGTTGGAGATAAGGGTTTCTAAGGTAAGATCTTGAAATTTTTATGATTGATTTTACTGGATGATTTAAGATGCTTAATTAATATTTTATGATGTTAGTTTGATTTAAATAGATTGATATGGGGATTGGAGCTATGAATTTTTTAGGAATTTATTGAATTTTAAAAGATATATAGTTTTGAAAAACTAACAGTGGGATTCTGAGATTCCAATCAACTGGTCGATCAATGTAGTTGTAACGTGAAAGTGATCATTTTCTGAGAATATATTGAATTTTTAAAGTCGAGTTGTAACGTGATCACAAAGCTACCATTTTTTTTATCATAACTTGAAGAGATGTGCAGGGAGGAAAGTACAAGAGAAGACAGAAGTCCACTTTTCTAATATATTTATATTATATTCATCACAGAATAAGTACAAAATAACAGCAAGAAGTACGGAGGAGCACACAAGCAACTAGTAATCACAACTATTTCTTTTGTTTGGGATCTTTGTTTTGATTTTTTTATATATAATTTTATTTTTCTTGAGTTTTTTTTAATTAAATATGAACCCCTTTTTTTATTATTATAGTTTAATTAGAACAGCAACGAGAACTAGTTTTCATCATTATTTATAAAATTTATTACATCAAGACATATGTGCCTTGAAGCATCTAACAAGAATTACAGATATTGGTGATTAAAAGTGCTTAAACTCATTCGTTACAAAGAACCTTCGTATCAAGAAACTAATGATATTAAAGTACAATAAATAGTTTTGTAGAGAAGCTTTAGATTGAAACGCTGTTAGGAATTCCCCTTCCAGTGAGTCCACCTTCACTGGTAGGAACCAACAGAGTGTATGGCACCTTGACTGAGCCAACACGATTCTTCAGGTTCACATCTTTGTTCATATCGAACATCCTGTCCTCGATAACTGCCAGTTTCTTTCCAAATTTCTCAAACGCCTCTAATGGCTCTCTGTCTGCTGTCCACTCAGGAGTGTCTCGCTGCCCAAGATACACCTCATCTGAGGAATGCCTGGACAGAATTTCAATGAGGGAAATTCCAAGAAGAGTTTGAAACTGGGCAGTGATTGTTTTCAAGAAAGCCTTTTCAGGGTTCGACTTTAGCTCCTCATAATCAGGAGAGCCTTCTTCAGGCATGAACCTACGGCTTATGGTCGGACGATTGGGAAGGTATCCTGCGTAAGGGTACTGACCAAAATTGACAGCTGCATGGAGAGCAGATGCCACCCATATGATTATGGTACATGAATCTATTAGATCTTCACGAGTCTTCATCTTTGGCCACCATGGTGCATCTTTCAGGTCACCGTGCCCTTCCTCTCTCACCTCCTTCCACCATGATTGTAGTTCAGAATCTTTTTGAATCATGTCATCATCCTTGTAGTAGAAGGAGCAGTAGTCTTTCACCCATTCTTTGATTGCAAACCATATCTCTAGCCCGTCAACTGCGTATGGGTAATCTTTTATCAGCAGGCGAACACCGTGTGGAGCCTTTGGATCCTCAACTGCCACTCCTCTGAGCAAACAAGGTAGGATGTTATTGCAATGAAATACACAACATTATCACCGAATATAACCAAAGTTTAGTTTCCTGAAGCATTATAACATCATTTACTGAAGTTTTAGTTCCTGAAGTCTTGAAAATTGTGAACAACTATGAATTATCCTTTTAAGAGTAAACGACGAAGGTTACCTCTTCTTCAAATCTTCAGGAAGTGCTTGCTCAGTGAAATTCCAGTTCTTATAAATTACTGATGACATTTCCATGGCATACTTTGCAGGATAAACTGTTGATTCCAGGATTCCACCAGCATTAATTAGTGTCTGCCTAGCAAGCGCATTTATGTTCATGGTGTCGTGGAAGTGAGGTTCCAAGAGTTTATAGATCGGGTGAAGCACACTGAGTTGTCTATTCGTTGCAATCACAAATGGTTCACTCACAGCATGAGTGTTCAAAAAATGGCTAATAAGCTGATGGTAACCAGAGTCGTTTACACCCACGTAAGCTTTAGCCAGCTGCCAAATGGTACCTTCAACACCATCATCAGCTGGGGTGTAGACTTTGCTAATGGATCCAAATTCATCTCCCTTATCATGAGGCAAGCTTAACTCAATTACTAGTGGCTTCAAAGTTCCATCATCTTTCAAGAAAAGCAGAGTCCTTGAGGCATAAGTCTTTGTGGTGGTAGTGTTTATCCTCCTCAGGTATGGCATCAATTCATCGTGATGATCTAATATGAACATCCTGTTGTTCTTGATTGCCTATTCAACAACAAATAATTTCAGCTGCAGTTGTTTTTTTCTTTATTGGGGTGACTAAATTCATCATCTCATTCTGTGAAACATTCACAGATCTGATCTTAAACTCAATTGTACCTCATCTATGGTCAGTCCATCCAGATTGTCCTTGATGTGCTCCTCTGTTATTGAGCTGTTTTGATCACCATATTGCTTGCTGTTTAGCTTGCTTTTGGGAGGGAATTCCTGCAATGATTTGTTATTAGACACAGAGAAAAAACAAAAAATATAAATTTCGGAGACAGAAAATTCTAATGGAACTTTAGCTTACCTCAAGACGACGAATGATAACTGGGTTTACTCCTGCCAGCATTTCTCTGCCAAATTCTTCATCAGTCCTCCAGGCAGAATGGTTATCTGCAAAGGATATCATAATTTAGTGGCCAAAAGGGAGATGGGTGGATGTATGTTTATGAAAAAGTCCAAACATAGAGTTAAAATGTTTTAGTTCAAACCTTGAATCACTTGAGGCTTAGGAAATTTGAAGAGGTTTTCGCCATCAGTTCTAAAAATTTCCCTAAGCAACTCCAAGGGAATGTTTTTCCGAAGATTATCTAGCAGGGGACCTTCAGGAAGCTCAAAGCCTCCCTCATAGAGTTTCAATACATCATCAAAGGAGTCAAACTCATTAGGGGTGCTGTCACATAATGCTTCCAGTTCAGGCTTGACGAATTGAGCTATAGATTTCAGTGCATAAGCAAGGAAGTCTGCCAACTTCAAGTGACCGAATCTTTCATCTCTTGGAACATAAATGTTTAAGCTCATCAGAAGTGGCTGCCTGCTCTCTGTGTTGGGATCTGCAACAAGATCATGAAAAAGTTTTACAATTGTCAAGCAGTGTAAAATGCAACATAAAAAGTGAGATTCTGGATCAACAGGTAAATGACCTGATTCTGTTGCTGCTCGGCCTGTTCTGCCCCTACGGGGATAAGGATACTCAGAAGACCCTCCAAGAACAGGGCGGACATACTTTGGACCCTTGTCAGGATCTCCCAAATCATTGTAGTAAGCATAGTCGTAAACGCGGTCCCATTCCTTAAGCTCTCCTTCTCCATTTCCTCTCAAACGAACCAGTTCTTCTTCCCTGTATTTACGTAGCGGTGCTGGTGTCTCGTGTGGCAGAAATGTCTGTACAAATGCATCAGCATCTGCTGTAGCTCAGTCAAATATTCACATCTAACCTCATCTCTCTATGTTACTTGATAATTACCTGGTTAGTGAAGAAAACACGATCTTTATTGTAACGTTTTGCAGGATAAATCCATGAGTTGCAAACAAAGTGGACTCGGCCATGGCCAGGAACACCTTCAAGAGTGACAGTCTTGAGGTAGAATTCACTGGGATGATTATTTCTTATCAGGAATGCCCCTGGAACTCCAACCTCCTCATCCCAATCAAAGGTTACTTTGAATGCCGCCTCGCCTGCGGTTAAGGGAGTGACTGTAGTGACCCATTCTTCCAAATATGCAGGCTCTCCTAGCTTCCCTTTCAAATCATTCTCTACAAAAGAGCACCAGAATCTTAGGCAATTGCAGGTCCATTCACAGTTAAATTATAAATGAATTTTGTTAAGCCATGTTCTAGTTATAAGTTAGTTCAGATTAATTAAGTATTAAAATGACCTCATAGAAACTTTGTTTCACTGTGATGTCTAGTAATAACATACTTACTGTTTTTCTCGGGAAAAAAAAAACACCGAGATAGGAGGGACAAAGAAGACAAGTCTCCTTATCCTTCCTATAAATTTACTCCAAAACTATTTCGGTTATTTTTTATTTTTATAATCAAATAAATTTTATGTTTGCGCTCATTTGTTTTTTATTTTAAAGGCTACGTTTTTGCTTGCTTTACTTCTCTCTAATTTCCTTGAGAATATAGCTATTAGTCTACTGCATATATATTCAAGGGTGAACCATGCATGGAAACTAGAAAGTGTAAGAAATCAAGCACTGTCCTGTTCTATCTCAACGATCCCACTGCACTGCAGGTTCAAAGTATCCCACCAGAAAATAATGGTTTTTCGAGGCATAAAAAACAAGCAACAAAACGAAGAAATAAAACTGTTACTCACCTGGACGGTCACTGTTAACAGCGCTAATGAGTTGCAGAGAGACTCTCTGGCCTAACAGCTCATGAACACGATCAAGAACTGATGCGTGGAAATCATTGAAAGCCAAAACATTCTTCTTCATCAACACAACAGTCCCTTTGATTTTCTTGCACTCACCATCACCACACTTCAACTTCTTACTCCCATCACTGTTACCAGTAATGACATCGATAATGTTTTGAAACATCTCTCTCTCTCTCTCTCTCTCTCTCGCTTGCTTGCTTGCTGTGTTACAAAGAATCTAAAGACTTGTCGTTGTTGGTTGCAAGTTAGGGTGAGAGATCAGAAGGGTATCATTATGGTGGTATTTATTGCGGCAGTGATTGTATTCTGTAGTTTTTTTTATTTAAAAACATATTAAAACAATAACTTTTTATTTTTAATATTTATACACATGAAATAAATAATATAAAACAAAAGGACAATTTTTTTTCAAAAATATTCAAACATAAAAACAGACGTGCATGCTCGTACAAAAGAACATGAATTAATGTGTGGTAATGGCTGAGAAGCTTATCTTGTTCATATTGCCGGCCCTGTTCTTTTGCCTTTCTTAAGGAAAAAATTAAAAATATAGAGGGTGCTTGATCAAGTGTTCATCCTCTGATAAAAATTGCACATCCTCTCATCGAATCCCTTCAAGCACTGCTGCCATTAAGAAAATGTACCATGGATAAGAATGGTGATCTTGAAAATATATTTTAAAAATATTATTTTAATATATTTTAAAATACAATATTTTTGGCTTTATATCTTTAATATATGCCATAGTAATATACTTTAATTTATAAATATCCATATAGGGAGTTGGCCGATGTGGGACCCAATAGTTGGGTTTGAAGGCAAAAAAGCAAAACATTTTGAATATATTCCTGTACAAAGTCATGTGGTTCTGGCTGGTTGATATTGTTTTTTTTCTCATCACTTTTCTCTTTTGCTTTGTTTTTTGCAAATATAGAAGTTATATTGTTATTTATTTAACATTCCTTGCTTCTCACATGCAAAAAATAATCGAAGGGATCGACTCTATATGCTTTTCCAAGTTCAAGAAGATATTTCTTGGTGGCTTGTTCTGCGCAGCCCCCCCTGTGATTTTTTATAAGCATTCAAGCTTTTTCTACTTTTTTTAAAGATGGAAACAAATATAAAATTAATTTAGAGATGTGAAAATATTATTTTTAAAGTATTTATTTATTCTATATAGAGATAATATTTTTAAAATATAATTAAATCTTTAAATTTTTAAAAAAATAAGAAGATAAGATTAAGAAAAGAATATATGTTTTTATTGTGTTTCTTTTCTATATAATAATATGTTTTTATAGACTTAAAACATAACGATAAAACATTATGATTGTTCATTAAATAATATAATTGTTCATCAAATAGTATGATTATTCATGTAACAGTATAATTATTCATATTAAATTTTAAATTTTAAATTTCAAATATTATCTTTTGATATTATAAATATCCATATAATAAGATTAAAAAACCAAATAAAAATATTTGTCCACTGTAACTTAATTTACTATACAGTACAAAACCGCACTTAAAAATATTAGGAGGGACATTTATTTTCAACATGCCATAAATATCTTCTTTTTATTATTATTTATTTACAAACTACACTATAGCACTTCTTCCACTTGTCTGCATAAGATAATAAAAGAGATACTTGGTGGTCTGCATAAGATAATGCAAGCTTCGTATCCATGGCGACTTTTGCGAGAAATCAAGAGACTGGTAGCTAGCAAGGACTGCTCTGATATCTTGACATGAAGCGATTTTCTTCCAAAAATAGCATTCTTGTTCTTGACCAAGTACTATATATATTCCGTATAAGTGTTAGATTATGCTTAAGAGTGAGAAAAAAAAACCAATTAAATTAATTAAAATTTTTTTAAAAATAATCAGTTTAGTTTGGTTTTGATTTTTTAAATTTAAAACCGAACCGAATTCAAACAAAATAAATAAGTTAAAGCAGAAAAAAAAAAAAGTTAAACTGAAAAAACCGAACTATCTAATTTGAATTAGTTTTTGTTCTAAAAAACTAAACCGAATAAAAGCTAATTAGTTTAAATTGATTTTAGTTTTTTTTAAAAAAAAATTAATTTAATTATTTTTTTCATATAAAAACCGAATAAATGAGGAGCACCAATGCTGTTATATTAATTCTCAATTCATATTTTACCAATGTCTTGTCCTTGATTTTATTAATTTACTAAAATATAAATAAATAATGAGAACATGATGATTAAAATCCAAATATTATATTAAAAAATTAATTTAATTAAAAAACTTACACTGTTTCTGATAAGATTCCACATAGATGGACTGAGTATTTTATATAACACGGCATGCTGATTTCGATCACACAAACAAAGATAGCAAACAAGCACGTATTTCACCTTTTTTTGTTGTTTTGTTTTAATGCTCATCTAGCTGTACGAAATTAATTATGCAACTACTTCTGGCCTGTGGTTGTAAATTTATTATGTCCATACTACATTAAAATAATTTATTTTAAATTTTTTATTTTTAATATTAACATATATAAACTAAAAAAATTAATTTAATAATTTTTAATAGATATTTAAAATACATTCAAATACAATTATAGATAAACGGTGCCATCTTTCAAACATTTAAGTCATTATAAATGCTCTTCCAGCAATAAATCTATGGGTGTGAACAATTCAAAGTACCGTTGAAACAACTTTTTTTTATTATTATTATTATTAATACTGAGTGTTTGGATTATTTTATTTATATCTCGATTAATTTTACGAGTCTTGATATTAAAAACTATATAAATTTTTAGTAGTTATAAGATTTATGACTTAAAATAGTAATTTCCAAAAAGCAAATTTAGAACCTTGCCAGTTAAGATATACCACTTGTAAATATAACAACTATTTCTTGCTTTAACTAGCAATGAGGGGACTTTGAATTTTTATTTTATTTTATTTTTTTACAGTTGTCATAGGCAAAAGGATCCAATTGTGAAATATCTGAGATGTTAAGGACCCAGTTGACAACATTTTCTTTCGTGGGGTGAAATTGAGAATTGGGCAATACATCTATGGTGCGTTTGGTTTGGTAAGAGAAGGGGAGGGGAGGGGAATTGAAGGCTTTAATTGATGTGCAATATAACTTCTTACAATTACTTTACTTGATGGGTAATAAATAGAAAATGAATATTATCGAACTCAACTCAATTAAATATATATATTATTATTTTCATTTCATATTAAATAGGAAATAATACTTGAATAATAAAGAGAACGCTTTGAATTCATCTTTTTTTCTCATCTTAGGTCAGGTACAAACCTTTTTCTCTAATGTAATCAATCACTCCATCTGCAGTTAAGTACTTTATGGACAGCCCTCTTGAAATGCATTCCCTCACTTTCGTTGAACTGATCTGGTTTGGTACAAGATCATCTGTAACTTTGATATTACCCCTGTTTTCATTCAAAATTTCATCATCAGATACAATCTTCTCAATATCTTGCCCTTCTCTGCGAATGCAAACCACACCATAGTTGCTGCATATGGTTCTTACATGATCACGGTTCCAAAACCCAGGAATACCAAAGGACTGGAGTAAATCAGAACCACAAACAAGCATGACTTTAAGGGATTCTCTGGACATTTTCATACCATTAGTAAATGAACTCTCGACTCTTTGCAAAATAGTCAAAGTACGTTGGTAAGTGCTTTGGTTTACCTCCCATTGATCAACCATTACGAAATCAGAAGTTTCACAGGCTAAGCTGCACATCTGCAACCTATGTTCCCCAGAAATGAGACCTGCTTTCTTGTATGCATCATTGACAGGGGACATGTAGGCTGCAATGACATGGTATCCCTCTGATTGCAATGCATCCCTTGCCAGCTCAAACAATCGCAGGTGCATAAAAGTTGGAGGATTGAAACTGCCAGTTGCCACTAGAACTACATTTATCTTGTTATTTTCCTCGGTAGAATTTAGGCCAAAAGATACCTTTTCCATTGGCAATTGAGGATCCATGATATCTGAATGACAGTGGCAAACAAGCATTAGTGCACCTCATTCTTGATAACATGCTTACGATTATGCAAAGCCTCACAGTAAGGAAGCACTCAGATGACGCAGCAGAAGCTAAGCATAGACTAGTTGGAGATTTCCCATTCCAAAGTTGGAAAATTCACATCACGTTCATAAATATAAATCCATCCAAGATGTACAATAATTACAAACTGTGCAATATCTGACTAACACATTAGCTTGAGGCAATCAGTGAAATATGGACAAAGGTTAACTTTAGCAAGTAATCATGTGAATCACGTAACTAGATCATTACAACAGGACCAACTCAAAAGGTCTGAAGCACATGTATGCATGCATATGCATGTGTGTTGGGAGTTAAATGGCAATGATTCACATTGAATAAGATCAACGTGACAATGAAGGACCAGAGTATGCATAGGAGCAAGTTAAAATTCACAAAAGCCATCATGTCATGTTTATTCAGAATGGGAAAGAGTGAAGGAGCTAGAGGCATAGAAGTGCGCGCGCGCACAGAGCTGAGCAATTTGCAATACCTGGATGAAATTCAGTTGAAATTCCTTAGTTGAGTAAATCAAAAGAGTTTATCGACATACAAAGGATGTTCCAGATTTAAACTTGTTAATCTCTCATGAGTAACAAAATGAGGCTACTAAATGCCATATGGAATCTGTTTATATAATCACATCAACGTGCAGACAACGGAAAGTTGTAGACAAGCAACCCTCATTTTGCTGTTATGAAACCCCTCACCCTAGGTAAATCAAAGACAATGATTCAGTTTCTTGATTTACCACCTCTTCCGTGGTTGTGTTCACCTATTCTCACACCACCACCTTTCCTTTTGCGACTCTTACCACCACCTGAAGATAGGCTGGCATCAGATTTTATTCTCATGTCCTCAGGCAGGGGAAGAATATTATCCGTGCACTTCCAGAAACTGAAATCATCTACAAACTCATCATCCCAAATGAGGAAGATGCACCTTGTCTTCCACATTGGACGAAAACAGACTTGGAAAGCTTGGATCCCACAACTAATCTTTTTTTCAGGCTCCAAATGATCCTGCATAAGCAACTCCACTAGAACCATGTGCTCAAACTTGTTGACATTAAGATTGGGAGGCCAAAAATGAAAGGAATTGTAGAAAAAATCGAACATCTCCACTGTTGAAACAAAAGTCTTTGGACCCAACCTAACAGGACCCACCTCCTCCGGTTTTTTCATCTTTTTAAGCCTCACAAATTGCTCCTCCATAGATTTATCCAGCTTTTGCTGCTTTGATACATTCTTATTTTCCTCCTCTGATCCTCCCTAGTTCTCTTGTCACCATTAGCTGCCGTTCTCAATGAAATCCAGAGAACTTTGAGTTTAGATTTCTATAAAGCTTGGAGCATGCCCTACTAAGCCCTAGCTTAATCTTCATAGTATGTTAATTATGTGAAGCCTGAATAAACATCACTTTAAAGAAAATAGAGAAACAAAACCTCTAACAAAATCTTGCCCATGATCTTCCCATCCTTGCCACACACTGTTTTCTTCCTTTTGAAGCACAACCAACCAGAACTGTTTGCCACCCTCATTGTGTCCAGAAACTTCTCATTCTCTGAAATATGATTGCGACCACCAAAATCCTATACCTGCAACTTAATTGCCACCATAAAGTCTAAACTATTAAACCAATGCAAAGAAACTCTTCGTTCCATGATATTTGTATCCATATATTGCAAATTTTCTTACTCTCTTCTTTCATAACAAACCCATTCCTTTTCTCAATCACATTTTCCACACTTTCCAAACTCCTTCCTCTAATTTTATCACATCTCAAAAGTTCAATATAAAAAATAACCCAAAATAAGGAAATTCTAGTAACATAAAGTACTTCTTAGCCCCTGAAAAATATTACCTCTCTTCAAACTTTCCTTGCCTGCAAAAAGACTTTTTGCTAAGAGAAATAACTATTCTACATAACTAAAGACTAAAACTTCAAACAAACTTTAGAAGACACAATGTTCCAACAATCTCCTAGCTCCTTGCATGAAAAGCCATCTAAACAAAAAATAAATAAATAAATAAAACCCATGTCAAAGCAAGTGTCTTTGTGTCCAAGTGTTTATATATGTGTGACAAAAAAAATCTAGGTTCGAGTGGGTATCCTAAAACCAACAGATTTAAGATAGCATAGACCTCAAAGAAGAAGAACACACACATAAAAAAAAATCAGAAACATGGTAATATACCTTCGGTTTTGATGCTGATGCTGATGCTGATAATGATAATGATAATAAATGAATATGCAGAACGGTAGAGGCTTAGAGAGGGAAAATGTTTAAGTTTAGATTCCACAAAAAGCTTGCATACATGCCCTGTGATGTGTGAATAAAGACCACTTATAAGCATATTAAGAAACAAAACTACAAAAAACCGACAGATTTAACTCACTATCTCCCTTTCCTTGAAACAAAATCCTTACACAATCTTCTCCAATCACATACATTGCCAACCAGAAATTTTGCCAATCCCTCTTAATACCTCAAAACCTCCCCTTCATTGTTATACGATTGCAGCCAACAAATTAAATCCTGTCCCAGCAACTTAAGTTGCCACTCTAAAACAATTAATCGGTGCAAAATAATCATTAACATCAATATCCACATATCTTCTTGCTCTCTTCTTTCACCAAAAAAAAAAAATCATTCTTTTTTTCACATTCCAGTCACATCTTCTACGTTTGACAAAATCCTATAATTTCTATCTGTCCCAGTTGATTAAAAATAAACAAAATTAAAGCAATTCTGGATAGCATAAAGCACTACTCGACTCTACTCAAACTTTTACTTGACCGCAAAAAGACCCTTTTCCTGGTTGAAATTGCTAAATTTGAAAAGAAAAGAAAAACTAAAGCTAAACCAAATTTAGCAGAGACAAGGAGGGTAATAACCTACCAGCTCCCATTTAAATCAAAAACCCGCATGAAAACCAAAGTCTTCAACACAAAAATACGTGTATTTTGAGTCTAACTTTGCATAAATGTGTAAGAAAATGTTCACAGTTTGATGGGTTCCCTGCAAAAAAATTAGATTTAGAACATGAAAGAGAATCCAAGATGTAGTGAGGTTCCGCTGCATTTGCGATTCGAAAAAAAACACAATGCCTCATTTTAAATTTTTTTAAAATTTAAATTTCAGTGAATTTAAAAATTTTAGCAAAATAATTATTATATAACCTTAACTCACCTTCGTTAACAATATTATCATTAAGAATAGAACCACGATATCTTCCTCTTCGCCCTTGATTATTCAATTCTTCTTCAGCCATCACAGCAATAGCAGCTTGAAAAGCGAGTACAGGAGTGTCATCATCAAAATCAAAAGCATCATAAAAATTAAAATGATTCATGATAAATTTTAATTAAATATATTTTTAATTAAAGAAAAAAAAATAAAATGATGAAAAAAATATCAAGGTATATGAAAATATTTATAAATAGGTTATTTTTTCAAATTTTGAAATCTTAAAATGTTGGCGGTAATTTTTTTAAAATTTGAAATTTTAAAATTTAAAATGATGGTGGTCATTTTTTCAAAGCATGAATTTCTTTTAAAAAAATTAAAAATTAAAATTTAAAATATTAATGGTTTTTTTAAAGTTTGAATTTGAATTTACTTTTAAAAAATTAAATTTTTAACAGTAACATATAAAATTAAAAATATTCATATAAATAAATTTTAAATTTAATTTTAAATTATATCTTTTAACTTTCATATTATTTAATTAAATTTTATATTATTTTTATAAAGTACTCATATTAATTATATAATTAATAACATCGTAATTATATTATATATAAAATATCTAAATTAATTACATAATAATTATATAAAAATAAATTTAACATTCAATATATTAAAATATAAATAACTTTTCTAAATAATTTTTTACTATTAAAATACATGTAATAAAAAAATATATTTATATTATTTAAAAAATTATTTTATCAATTTAGCTTTTTATATTAAAAATGCTTTAACGATACCTTGTGAAAAGAGTGTCAGAATTTGCCGCACGCAACAAAGAATGCGTGAGTGGGGGGGTGAGAGAGAGTTGATGTAACAAGGGAGTTTGCCTCTCTCTTTCGTTCTTACTACTATGATAGAACGTTTGAGTGCAAGTTTCAATCTTTTTTTTTTGTTATTATTTATTTAGATTTTTTTTAAGAGAGTGACTTGTGCATCAAGAGATTAGTCAGATTACTTTTTTTTCTTTGATTTTTTGAATTTTAATTTTATGGTTAAGATTTAAGAAAATTATTTAAATTATTCTTAATATATCATCGTTATTTAAAAATAAAACTTAGTGTTTATATTAGAGTCATGGTTATTAAACTTAGTTCCCCTTGTATGATGTGTTTCTAGTTAAATTGAATAAGATATTATTTTTTTATTTTATTAAATTCTTGGTTAAAATAAAAAGATAAAATTATATTTGAAAATATTGTATCGTGTTTGGTTATAAAAAACAAAACATAAAAAATCTATTTTATTATTATTATGTATTATTATCAAACTTATATGTTTTAAAAATATAGTTAGATATTAATTTATTTACTTTAATTTTATATCAAGTGTTGAAATTAATAATATTATAATAGATTTGATTACAAAACACGTACTGATATAACAAGTTGATATAGGGTTTATACCAATTCAGGTTTAAGAAAAACAAATAAAGAAATGATAAACACAATATGATTTGGTCAAAAACTCAGGTCAATCCCCGAGTTGTGTTTTTAAAATTATGATAATAAGTATTTTTATTCTTGCATTGACTCAAATTAACATAAATTGATGTTTCTGACCAGTGACCTGAGACTTGTTCTAAATTGACTTATGAGTTGTTTAAAAATATAATAATAGCTTTTTTTTCTTAGTTTAATAATTTTGAGATTAATAGTTTTTTATTGTGATATTTTATGGATAAAAAATAATAATTATTGTCTCTCCCCTTTATCTTGTTTTGAAAGTATATAAGTTCACTGTAAATTCTTCTCGAAAACATATTTATTTTTATATCTATATATTATTAATCAAATATATTTTTTCTCTGTTATTTTATTATAGTAAAAAAGTTTTTTTATTTTATTATAGTAACCATAAGCTACATAAAAAGGTTGTTTTAAAACATTTTAAATTTAATTTAGAAGTTTTAATGAATATTATATTTATAACTATTTTGAAACTCAAGAATGGAAATGAAATTCAATATTTAAAAATGACATAAAAATAAATTACCAAAATACACTAAAAATAAAAAAATATTTAAAAATAACACAAAAATAAATAAAAAATCAAGCACTGAATATACTAAAAATAAAAAATAATATTAAAACTAGATTATATAAAATATCTATATATTTATCTCTTTTTCTCAACAACATCTGAAAAAATAACATGAGAATTGATTTCAAACTGTAATCTTAAAATTTAGCTGTGGCGCTCTTGTTTAGTTTAATGTATATTTGGAAACTGCAGTTAAATAATATCCTTGTTTGTTTTATATTTTTAACTATTTTGATATATGTAAAAATATTTTTTTAAAAATTAAAAATATATTATTTTAATATATTTTTAAAGAAACAACAAGCACAGTTACGACTTCGACTTCCTTAACAAGAAGTGTAATATGCAGCAACGTAAATAATAATAATCACGGGGTCCTTCCTGGTTCTCCATGCGCTGTCCTGTCTCTGTCGCCGTCT
Source organism: Populus alba x Populus glandulosa (assembly GCA_033617975.1). Classification (NCBI taxonomy): domain Eukaryota; kingdom Viridiplantae; phylum Streptophyta; class Magnoliopsida; order Malpighiales; family Salicaceae; genus Populus; species Populus alba x Populus glandulosa. The sequence continues at coordinate 1,369,587 of CM066155.1, read as the reverse complement.
CCTTCACGTGGACATTGCTTTCTACTTTAAAAAAATTCCATCAGCTGGTTCCTTTGCCAATACAATCCTTTTTTTCGCTTCTCGAGGCGCTCTTTCTTTCTCTGTCTTTATACACTATGAACGACAGCACGTAGAATTTAAAGGGTATCGAATTTTTTGTTCTGGTTTAGAGAGGGTGAAAGAGAAAGAAAGATAGAGCATTTGACTGATATTCTCTTCTCTTCTTCAAGCAATGGAGACCCCAAAAACACAGCAACAGTACATCAACGACTTGTCAATTTCTAGTAAGTAAAGAATTACTTTTTTCGTAGTAAATATCTGCTTGGTAGATTCACTAGAAAATTAATGGGAACGAGGAGGAAAAGAGAAAAACTACATTTCTTTGTTAGTATTTTTTTCTGGGTTTTGGAGAACTGACTTTTTTTTGTGTGGTTTTTTAGAGTGAGCTTAATGCGGTAATGATGAAAATTAAGAAACTTAAAAATGGGTTTTCCGAATTTTGTTTTATATTTTCATAATTGAATTAAAGGATTTTATGTTAACGTAAGGTTTAGGGAATTAAGAAACTTATATAGGGCTTTTGACCTCTTATTTTATTTTGTTACATTGTGAGTTAAAGGTCTATTTTTAAAACTGTTTATGATTTGCAGGAATCAGAGAGAAACAAAGACAGGAATTAGAGAATCTAACACTAGCAACACAGCCTATAAAGACCCTGACATATTTTGTATTGGCTATAGTTCAATGTCTCCAGAGATTGTTTGCAAAAAGTGGTTGGCTTTTGCTTCTGATAAGTGCCTTTATAGGAAGTATTGGGATTCTTGTCATCACCACTGGTAGCCCTTATCAAGAGGTAACGTGTTGTTGCCTTTCTTCTTTTTTGTAGATTTTTGTGATTTTTATTGAGTAATTGATACCCATATGTGTATTCTTTGGAAGAAAAAAAAAACTAGCGGTGATAAGCTTGCTGAAAATGTTAAAATGGATTGTTGATGTTGCTAGAAAGTATTATTTGGTTGGTGGGTTTTTATTGTGGATTTTGTTACTTGCAGATTTAAGCTTATTTCCCCATTCGTAAAATGCTTCCATTTTTTTTTGTTTTCAAGTTGAAACTAAAAGGCTGTGTTCGCATTCTGATTTCAAGTCCTTGATGATACTGCAGCATGTCCATGAAGTTGTTAATTATCTTCGATTTGGACTCTGGTGGTTGGCACTTGGTGTAGCATCATCAATTGGTCTAGGTAAAAGAATTGCTCATGTTTTCTATCTTATTTGCTGTTTCTTCAATGAATTTTTCCAGATGATTTGCATAGATTATATTTCATACTTTTGAATGAAGGTTTATCTCTAATTTCTGTTGAGCATTTCAATTCATGCATACAATTTTTTGTGAACTTGAAACACATGGAAAGGAACTTGCTGCCATAGTTTTACAGGTTACAAAAATGTTGCATGGAAAAATAGTAAATCAAGATTGGAATCTGACACTAAATGCATTGAAGTTTGACTCTTATACATGAAAAGAAAACCTTAGGTTGGTACAGATTAATGATCATCAGCTAAAGATAAAATACATGAAGTTTCAAAGATATGAGCTTCGGAGTTCAGACTCATCTATGTGCTATATTTAAGATACTTAAGTAGCATGTACCATAAAGAAGCTTTTAGACATTTTCCAAGGGATTTGTGGCCAGTAATCTCAGTTCTATTTCAGATTAAGCAAACAAATGCTCCCACAGAATGGATTCTTGTCTCGTTTTCTAATACAGTCCTGATTCATTTGATCTTGTTCAAGTGATTTTACATGGAAAGTTTTCGAAAGTTTGAACCTTTTCTTCTCTGCAGGATCTGGTCTGCATACATTTGTTCTGTATTTAGGCCCACATATTGCTCTATTTACAATTAAAGCTGTAGAATGTGGTCGAGTTGATATAAAAAGCTCAGTATATGATACGATTCAACTATACAGCGGTCCTTCATGGCTGGACAGAAACTGCACTGCATTTGGACCTCCAATGTATTCATCATTAGAAGGCTCGAGAATTCCACTGACCAGCATTTTGCCCCAGATTCAACTTGAGGCTGTTTTGTGGGGGATCGGAACTGCACTTGGGGAGCTTCCTCCATATTTCATATCAAGAGCTGGTGACTATTCTGAATCATGTCTTTATGTTAATGTCTTGGACAACCATTTTCCTGGGAAGGCCTTTGCACATGTGTGTGTGTGTATGTGTGTTTTGTACACACACGCATGCAATATCCTAGATGCTCTAATTTTCTTAACAGAATATAAACTAAATTTGTGCTTGTGGATTTCAAGTGCCGCTTGGATTGTTCCAAGGATACTTTGACCCGTAGAAACATATTAAATTTGCTTGGGGATTCTTTGCTCTTTATTTCCTACAACTATGATAATGCTTAAGTTATTACAACTATTGAAGTTTAAGTTATTACAAATATTGAAATGGATAGGTCTTTTCTTCTTGCTTGCTTTAAGTGCCCAAATTGATAAGTTTGACTTGGATTCATGTGCAGTGATATCTGTTGCTGTGTGGATTTAAGATTTATGAGCGATTTTATAAACAAGTATGCCTTTGTGTTGAGAGGTTGTGCACATAACATTATTAAAAGAATGGTTTGGGAAAATTATAGCTCGTTGAGAAGTTGATTTTGATTGGTTGGTAATTGTTGGGGTGGCTTTGGACCTAACGTGTTTCATCACGTGAGTCTATTGAATTTGTATATTAATGGTCACCATTGAATTAGTCTCTTCCTGTGGGTTTCTTAGCACTGCAAGGGAAGGGAATTCAGTCCTTGACAACATTTTTCTGTCGTCTGAATTGCTTGACATGAATTGCATTGTCATTTTTTTGTTGCTACAAGATAGCAGTATTACTCATTTCACTGCTATGTGATTCTAATTAATTTAGTTTTATCTTGAAATGTATGTGCAGCTAGCATGTCAGGTAGCAAGCTGGAAGTCATGAAAGAATTCGAGTCTTTTTCAGCAGAAGATCATAACACAGTCATGGCCACTCACATGAAACAGATTAAAAACTGGCTCCTTTCACATTCACAGTATCTGAACTTCTTCTCAATTTTAGTCCTTGCTTCGGTAATTTTTTTCTCTCATTCTTTTTTGTGATGAGACCTTGTGAATCATAATAATGATTTCCTTTTCTAGCACAAGATTTGCAACTGCAGTTATTCTGCCTGATTTAACTCATCAAGTAATTTTCTTTGTCATTGTAGAGGAAGTTAGGAAGTATGACAGAATTATCTACTTGCATAAATGTACTAACTATCTTTTGCTTTTTCTTGTCTATATTGGTCCCATGCTGGCTGTTGCAACTATGCATACCTGCACTCCCTCTTCTTTCTCAAATGCAAATGTCAAATTCTGGCTATATTTTTTTTCATGAAAAATTCTTTTTTGATCAACGATCTTATGGCTAGCACCATCAACACTCTAGTTGAATTTGCAATTTGCAATTTGCAATGAAATGGTATACTGCAGGTGCCAAATCCTCTTTTTGACCTTGCTGGTATCTTGTGTGGGCAATTTGGAGTTCCATTTTGGAAGTTCTTCCTCGCGACATTGATAGGAAAGGCAATCATCAAAACACACATTCAGGTTCGCAAAGCTCTATTTTCTCCTGCTACATGATATGATGCACATGTTACTTATGCAAACACACTGTACCATCTCCAATTGGTTGCTGCAGGTTCTCAATTTTTTGTGAAATTTTTTTTGGTTCAATTTATATTGATCATTGGTTGACATTGCTTATGTTGTCTTTATTATTGCAGACAGCTTTCATCATCTCAGTATGCAACCATCAACTCCTTGACTTAATAGAAAATGAGCTGATTCGATTGCTCAGCTTTGTTCCTGGACTTGCCACGGTCCTGCCAAAACTTATTGCAAAACTACAACTTATTAGAAACAAGTATATGGCACCAACACCTCCAGTCTCAAACGTTGAGGTAATACGACTGAACTATAGAATCAGAACACACATTTGCCTACATTGGCTGCCGTTGTGCTTTTGGCATTGGTATCATTTATCAAAGAATGGATTCTGATTCTATTCCTTGATTTCAAAAATTTCAAATCAATGTTTTGAATGTATATTTATATATTCTCGATTGCAGAAGTTTGCTTGCACATGTTAATCATGAAATACCTTAATTCACCATGTGTTTGAGCCTGCACATGTGTGCCCGTGTAATCTATAGATACATGCTCAAATAGTCTCAAATCATTGTTATGAATGTATATTTATATATTCTCGATTGCAGAAGTTTGCTTGCACATGTAATCATGAAATACCTTAATTCACCATGTGTTTGAGCCTGCACATGTGTGCCCGTATAATCTGAAGATGCTCTATACCTAGAGGTGTTTCGAGATGCAATGCTTGAATATGTATTTTATGCGCCTCCAGGATTCCCTTGATGTGTGCTTGTTCTAATGTGCACTAAGGTACTTTCTTTTAATTTCTTAGGTGAAGAAATGGGACTTCTCATTTGCTTCAATATGGAACACTGTCATATGGCTCATGCTCATCAGCTTCTTCTTCAAGATTGTGACAGAGACTGCCCAGAGCTTTCTGAAGGAACAACACGAAAAAGAGCTGAAATTGTCCAAATCCTCTTCTGCATCAAGCCCTTCCTCATCCAAAAACACTTGAGCATCTGAACCAGCTCTCAGAGGCTTATTTTTACTTATTCAACAGCATATATTTCTCTTTTCATGTGGTCATTTTAACTGTGGTGGCAGAAAATTTTATACCTGTCACTAGCATACAAAACACGATAGAAGGAAACATCAAGGGCACACTAGGTTTGTCAGGGTGCCATTGCCAATAGTATCTTTCAGTTACTCATTGTAACACTAATCTTGAGAGAAGACTATTACTTCTAGAAAATTATCTGAACAATTCCAGGGGTCTTGTTTTAAAAAGTTGAATTCAAGTATTTTAAAAAACAACAAATGATTGGACTTGGGAAACTAAAAATATATTTACTTGAATTAGTAATCCTTAACTACTGGTAATTGTCAAGGTTACAAATCCAGACGACCTTGTGTTTATCAAAGACCTCCCATCACAATATCACCATGTATCTTTAGTGCCTCACCGTTCGTCGTGGTCAATCAACAACAGCAAATATCTTTCGAAATTTTATTTTTTTTCAACTATACAAGACCTCAATTTGAACTCTTTCGAAAATAACATATAAAATGATTCAAGAACTATTAAGCCGTGTCCAGTACGACAGGTCAACCTAATAACTTGTTAACCTAGGCCTCAATTTGAACTCGTTTGAAAAAAAACATTATAAAATGATTTAAAAACCATATTTGTCAAGATGAGAGACAAAGGGGTTTAAAGCCTAATATTTTTTATTTATATTATTTATATTACAAATGACTTGATTTTTAAATCTTTGTTTCTTAGTATTTTTTCTATATTAAAAAAAAAGTTGACCGGCCCGTGGTGAACAGCAGGACACAAATCTGGTATACTCTAACCACCTTTTTTTCAAGTTAAAAACTTTCTTGAGATTAATTTTCGTTTTTAAGGGTCTTTTAAGTTGGTCTTCAACGAACAAATTGGTGTATTCATTAAAAAAAATTGTTTCTCATAATCTCCGGATTTGTGTCCTGCCGTTCACCACGGATTAGATTAACCTGCTTGTCCTGCAAACTTGCAACCCTAGTCACCTCCGGATTAGATTGTATAACTATGATTGAAAGAGTTGTTAAGTGAAAATAAAACAACAGTGTTGAATACAATCCAAAAATACGTAGTAATACATTGGCAAAACAACAAAGAAAACCATCCTTACAAATGAAATGGATGATGGTTTTTGACAAATTGGTGTTTCTGACAATATTACAGTCTCACAGTAAAGCAGCACTTCAAAAGATATGACTATGAACTCCTTCGACATCTCGCATATAAATTTGGACAAATTCATTTCTCATGTGATGAGAATATATATCCATACAAGACCTGCATTAGGCAGGTGGAGATCCAATATTACAAACTCGGTTGTAGGATCCGAGCATATGAAGCTCGAGGATCATTACACAGTAGAGAAAAGGAAAGCCAAAACTGTGGAAGTTGGCTACAGCATAGGCACAACAGAAGCTTTAACATCGTCATCTGATTGAATTGAAGAGCAAATATCCCAGGGAAAGATGAAAATGATGGTAACAACTTGGAGTTTGTTTACATTATACAGGTTATGGAAAATCCCAAACCATATATGGAAGGAATTCGATTCAGAGCAGTACTTACTAGGTGCACTGCGTGTTTCATATTTCCAGCTAGCCCAGCCCTGCACCCCTCTCCCACCTAAGGTCTGCTGAAAATTCTGTGAGTGCAGCTCGAGGGTCACCATTTGAAATAGACCAGTAGTATTGAGCAGTTCCATCATCAACTTGCATGCTTCTCTTTAAGGAATCGATAACCTTTCTTTTGCCATGGTCAGAGGATGATCCCTTTGACATTAGCTTTTCATCAGGCTTGCCTTCTGGATATAATACTGCCACTTCTCTATTCGCATAGGTATCCAACTCTATGTAGCATGTCTCATTTATGAGAAGGTTTGGATTGATTATGGGGATCAACAACCTCTCCCTTGAATATATGCCATGGTCACTCGTCATGTTATTTATCCGTTTAATATCCATGACCTGTGTAAACAAAGAAAATATCTGAAGCTCATATCACATTGTTCATCCAATAAACAAATAAAAGAAATGGTATTTTGCAAAGTTGGCATTTTAGTGTAGAAAAAAATAGCAACTCAGACTCATTAGGGGCAATAGAATGTAGTGATGCACTGGATTTAGTCCAGCTTGAACCTTTTTACAGGATAATTTACTCATCATCTATCTAGGAAGATGAACATAGCCAATATGATGCAGTACAAACTTCTAGTGGGCATTACATGAGATTTTCATTGCAAATTATAGTTTATCTTTCAGTTGATACAAAGGTTTCACTGTTATCGCTGCTTACCATAATCAAAAGATGGGCTTAAATCTGCTTTAACCGAGTGATATGGCATGGCCTTTATGTAAAATCAGTATCAACCCTAATCCTTCTTATCCTGTTTACTCACTGGCAACCACTCAACCATTAAGCCATGAGCAAGCCACCAGCACCTTTACCAACAAAACAAGAAAGGTGTGAACTAATGGCCAGGTTCTTCAAATAAATGGTATCACTAAGCTTGTTGCCTCTTGTGCCTTTGTAAATGACATGTTGTTCTGTTCATTGCTTCTACATAAAATTTGTAATTTACTTGGTTGATATGCAGATCAACCTCTTGAACTCTTACTTTCATTCTAATACAGATAGTCTTGACCCAATAAAATATAAGCTGCAAATCCTCGCATCCTAATCAGAAAAATATCATCCCTTTACATATCCTTTTAATGAAAAATATACTGCTCTAGGAAACCAATAACCGGTTCCAACTCTCATCCCTTTACATATTAATCATTTTGATAAAAATAAATAATAAATACTGCTCTCGAAACAAATCTCATTGCAGAGAGTAAATTCTTCAATAGCAAAACCAATCGCGTGCAAAATGGAGGACATACTGTGATAGCAACTTTCATGGTACCAATTGCTTTGACTACTATGATGATTAACATATCTATCTAACTCACCAACTCTTTGCAAAACATCAATTAATTTTCAGAAAATGGCAATCGAGGATGCCTATCTAACTCCCCTTTTAATGAGCCCGTTATCTTTTATCTTCTTATTATATTGATCTACAGAAACCAACCCCTAAAACACAAGTTTGCTTATTATGATTTGCCCAACTTCATCTACCATCCATGCTAATTCCCCATAAATCCACCTAAATATCACCATCATCTATCCCTTAAATTTCTTTGAAGTTACATATCAAAATCTCGGAAACAAAACCCAAAACAATGCTATCACCAGCTAACTCATCCAAAACCCCTAATACCAAATTACTAACATGTGTTTGTGTGTAACAAACTCCCTAGACTTCCTATCTATTAAAACCCCACAATTCTCCCCTTTCAATAAACCAAATGAAAACGAGTAAAGGCAATGGGCAAAGGCCAAAACTTTCCAATCCCATTTCTCAATTACCTGACCACAACTAAAAACTAGCAAAAAAGCAACCATATCACAAAAACCTCATTTCCTATATACCAAAAAAAAAAACTTTTCCAATTCTACAAAGATGAGAATCGTATCGCAACCATGCCAGAAACCACAAAATCTACTTTATCCAAATCTACAAACATAAAAAGCATATCCCAAGATACCCACATACCAAAAACCAACCTTTCTTTACTTCCAAATCTACAAACAAAAACAAAGATATAACAAGAAAACCATTAACCAAGAAACAAAAAGTTTCCAACTTTGTTGATTACCTGAACAGAATACTTAACAGCAAGACTAGCAACAGAATCCCCTTTACCAATCTTATGTGAAATAGCAAACTTCCAAATCCCACTATCTCTCCAAAAACTTCCAGACACGGGCTTCCCCACTATATCCTTCAACTTCCATGGTTCCATAAAAGCAGGCCTCACAATCTCATCACCAGAAGCCATATCTCTCCACAGCTTGCAAACACAGCTTGCACGTGCCAAGTCTCGAGCTCCAAGCTTTCGTAAGATCATAATTAGTGTGTCCCTGCAAGTGAAGGCTTCAAGAAGCACGTGTGAGTCCATTTTCTTGGTGGTTCTGGTATTGGTGGGGGGTGAATCGAGAGAGGAAGATGTGGGGGCAGCCTTGTGTTTGTGAAAAGGGTTGTAGTTGAAGAGAAAATCTCTCTCTTTAATTTCTATTGGTTTGTAAAAGGGAAATGAGTTTCTGTTGTTGTTGATGGTGGCGTTTGTGGTGGTTTTGGTTGTAGTTGTGTCGGTGTTGGCGTTAGTGGTGGTGGTTGGGATTTGATGGTCACTTGGGCAGGGAGAGGGAGAAACCGGGGGCTTCTTTTTGGGAAGAGGGTAGTAGTAGAAAAGGGAGTCCGAGCCATCCATCGGTCAAAACAAATCCGTGTTGTTTTGATTAGCATGCTGTGTGTGCGATGCTATTTTTATCGAGGGAGGGCCTGAGGACAGGGGTGGTCCTTTGGCACGTGACACTGGACTGGATTTTTAGGTGTATCGTAGCCGCGCTGTGCCGCGTTTGCATGCAAACATGAGAAAAGGACTATAAAAATTAGCCACTGGAGTAGAAAAGAAAACGTAAGAAATTACAAAACTGAAAAAAAAAAACAAAAGTAAAAACAAACGATGTTAACAATATGTGTTAACATTTCAAATATGTGATTTAAGGTATTAGATCAGAACAATTTTATTTAGAAAAATCATAAATTTTAATTTTAATTAATTAAATATTAAATAATTGACTTGAAAAAAAATATTATTTACACAAAAAAATCCAAAAACAAAACAATTAAAAAAATTAAAATTAAAATACAAAATAATTTTTTTATTGAAGCTTGTAATTTAAGAGAAAAATTATTTGAATGAAAAGACCCAAAAAAACAATCAAAAGAATGAGAGTAAAAAATTATAATTTTTTTAATTGAAGGGTGAAATTAAAAAAAATCAATTCAATAAAATGTCTAAAAAATAAAATAATAATAGAGAATATAATATTTTATAAATTGAGTTTGAATGATGAAATTTAAAATAAATAAAACTTTTATAAAAGAACCAATAAAAAATTAAAAATTAAAGTAAAAATACCAATAACAAAAAAAATCACAATATAATTTTTAAAAGGAAAAAAAAAATCTATCAACAACAAACTAGACCACCAATATCTATTGGCAAGGCACAAAATGCTTCCAACAATATTACTAAATAACATTTTCATATGCTAAGAGGTGCTATATACACCTGGGAATATGTAATATGTACCCCAATTTTTTTTATATTTTTCTCTATAAAAAATCTCATTTGCTCCTGAGTTAACTCGACAATTAAAAATATAAAGCTATGTTATAAGACAAAAAAACCCTCTTTAGATCAATTTTTTTTTGTACTTTCGATGAGCACTATAGTCGTTTCACCATATGTTTTTTATATATATATATATTTGATCAAATATAAAATTACCTGTCATCTTACATGAAATAATAATAATAAAAAAAACATGTTTAAAAATATCAAATTACACCTTAACGCCGGTATCAAAAACTTTGTTTTAAAAGGTATTTCATTCTTTTCACTATGCTTTGAAATGTGAAAAGACATGCTTGCCTCTAGTTAATTTGATAATAATTAAACATCGTATAAAAAAAGACTTGGGCTATGTTTGTTTTCCTCCAACTTTGGTATTTGTAGTAAAACAAACGCAGCAAGGTGTTTGGTAACAAACCAAATTGTAGTTTATGTTGCGGAGCCCATTAAAAAATTGAGTTTGAAATACAATTTTTATGCAGCAGTTTTTACATGTTTTTTTATTTGAGTTTCGTAAAAATTCTCATGTTTCTTTTTGCATTTCAAAAAAGCTTTTAGAAAAATTTAATTTTTTTTTATTTTTTTCTTTACTTAAAATTAATAATTTTTTATGTTTTCATATCATTTTGATGTGCTAATATCAAAAATAAATTTTTTAAAAAATATATTATTTTAATTTATTTATATGTAAAAAATACTTTAAAAAGCAACCGCAAATACACTCTCAAACACAAATATATATGTTTTTTGCTATATATAAACTTCAATAATTATTTTTACTAAACATGTATTTAAATCCAACTAACTATATTTTTTTCAAATTTATTTTTTTAAAATTATAATTATAAAAGTTATCTAAAAAAACAAAAACACTATGATATCTCTAATAGCAGTTTCAATGAATAATGCCAATGAATCTGAATCTATAATATTTCTAAATCCAAGTGAAAAAAAAGGAGAAATTTTTGGGTATTTTGCCTTTTAGCACCCAAAAACAAAAGGAAAAAACCTTCGTAAAAAAATATTAATGAAACAGCATAGTTTCATACTTGTTTACGTTTCGAAACAAGATAGTAAAAAAACATAATATTTGATAAATTTCAAGTTTACAAATAGTGACATTTATTAAACTCTAAATTATTTTAAAATTAAAACTCTAAACAATATTATTAGTCAAACCCTAACTAACCAAAAATAACTATGTCATGATTAAATTTTTCGTTGTGATTCCACTGGAGAATTATTCTAAATTTTAATTCTTTCGTTGCCAACAAGAATGAACGTAACATTTTAGTGGTGCTATAATTGTTTTTTAAAGTATTTTTTATTTAAAAATATATTAAAATAAAATATTTTAAAAATTATTTTTGATACTAGCACATCAAAATAATATGAAAATATAAAAAAATATTAATTTAAAATAAAAAAAAAATTAATTTTTTTAAAAGACACTTTTAAAAAGTAAAAACAAATAGTAGCAAGGTTTTGCCATTTTGTTTTTTTTAATAAACAGTGTTAATTTAAAATAAAATAAAAGACATTGCTATTGCATCGGACGCAAAGCATTTCACAGAAATGAGCAAAGAATTTGTGCATTGCGTGGGTGTCTCTACAACCAGCCTACACTCTCTGTAAAACACCAAAATTGGGATAAATGGTGAATTGATGAAAGCCCAAATGACAGAATATCTTTTATTGAATTTTCAAAGTTCAAGATTCGATGATAAGGATGAAATTAAAAGAAATAACAAGTTTTCAAAGAATCAAATTGAAAGAACAATCCTAAGATAAATTTCTGGGCAGATTCGAGATATTCTGGGTGATGAGATTTGCTTCAGAGCATTTTCTTGACTCTTATCTCCATCTTTCTCCCCAACAAGATTAGAAAATTTGAATTCATGTAGAATATTTGCAAAGGCAATCCGTGACTGTGGGCTGATATGGAATTCCACTTATCTTCTCCCTGAAACGTGGTCGTTTGACTTTCTATTTGACGATTTCTCTTAAACTGATGCTGCGTCGTTTTGGTGCGAGGAGAAATTAGGATCTTCAGCTTCCATCTTTCCAGTTCTCTGGTCTCTTGAGAGAAGCCTTTTTTCCTTTCCAAAAAAATCAGGGTTTACAAGAAGAAAAAGTTAGGGATTTTGTTTTCTTCAAGCCCTAGGATCACCGCACTTTGTTGTGATGATCTTAGTCCAACATTTTTAGTAAAGTATTTTAAAGTATTTTTTATTGAAAATATATTAAAATAATATATATTTTTTATTTTTTAAAATTTATTTTTAACATCATAAAATTAAAACATACAAAAATACTAAAAAAACAAAAAAAGATCTTTTTTTTTTCAAAAAAACCATTGCACCGGAAAACAAACTGCCTTAGTATTACAAACTCCTGCCATGGTTGAAACGATCGTGTCCATCAAGGTGTTGGGATATCAGGAAAGTACACAGACCAGGTATTTGCTGAAGATGGTAATGTAATGCTTGAAACCAAACATTGGTTTCCACAAATATTGTCTGCTGAATCAAAAAAGACGAAAAAAAAAATCAACTGCCCCATCCATGACCAAGCCCATATGCATCCATGTAACCGGCTCCATGAGTCTGAGCATGACCATGACCATCATGATGGCCGTGACCACCATGGCCGTGATGATGGTGATGGTGATGGCCATCCTTCGCCTCGTCAAGCATTTTCTGTATATGCTCCGGGATAGGTTCTTCTTCAACTCGCCTAACTGATTTTGGCAAGGAGGAAACAAATTTAACAATATTCTCAGCTAGCTCATCAGCAGCATTTTCCTGAGATCACCAAAACAAATTGAAAACTAGACTTAGAATACAAGGAATTCATCACTAACCCTGGTGATAGTAAAAAGATCAGCAGAAACTCAACGTATAATTTTATGAATCATGTTCCTTGTCAAATTCTATTTTTAAGTATAGCACTGAGCATCTATGGAAAGATTAGGGTATATCTTCTAACAATCTACACATGTTAAGGTTTAAGTTGGCTGTAGAAATATCTGGGGGCAAATTCACTATTTGCAATCAGCTCATCTAATTGGGAGGACAGTTTCAACAAGGCAGATAAATTCCTGTTAAGTTACCAATTAGGGATGAGATGATTCAAGAAGAACAGATAAGTAACATCTAGAACCTGAAATCTAACCATCACGACAATTATTCTCCAGTTCTATTTGGTTGGTGATGCAGTCTGTTTATGAAATAGTACGAAGTAGTCATTGTTCATCGAAGTCAGCTCCAAACCAATCTTATACATCAATCAATAGTCCTTAGTACAAACTAAATGCAGGCATCTCTAGAAACTACCAGCAATGCTCAACTACACTCTACTTCAACCTAAATGGTTTATTATCCGTAGTACAAACTAAATGCAAGATTTCAAATGGTTTATTACTTTGAAATCCTAAACTTGTTTTGTTAATTTTTATGAATGTGGTACAGGAAAACCCAAGCAGAAACCTTTGTTGATGCACCCACACCACTGTAGGCTTGCTGCTCTAGGTGATGGGATTGTTTGAAGTCATTATCGAGCAAGACTCTTTCGTGGAATCAGAGTCAGTTGTTGCTAGGCTCTTTGATAGAAAGGACGATGATACTGTCTAAAATAGGATAGGGCAAGGCAACTGCTTCAAATCTTTCCACGGATGGAGGAAGAGAGCCAGGGGCATGTGCAGAACAGGAGGCCACAATTCATATAAGAAGTATAAGATGGTCCACATTATACAACAAATCTTGGGATTGAATCTTCAATATCAAATTTAAGAGCAGCAAGACAAGCTAGTGAGAAGGAATTACATGAAATTGAAATAATTATGTAAATCACAGGTGAGAGAGAGAGAGAGGTTAAGGGGGGTAGCGGTTGAAACAAAAATAAAATGAAAAAGGTATCTTAGGGTTTAGTTGAGTTTCTATTTATACCCCTTGTATTTTTAGTTGGGTCAAATTCGGTTGAACTGGTTCAATTGGTTTCAGCTTTGTGAAATAGAAACTAAACCGGACCAAGTGATTTTTTTGTTTTTAAATTAGTTTCTTTGGTTTTTTCTCTCGGTTCGGTTTTTTCAGTTGTTTTTTTATCGGTTTTTTCAGACACACCTATGTGTGTTAGAGATCTGTCAAATTATACAATGTCTAAGATCAAGCAAGTATAGAGATTAAAATGTGAAGATTTAGCCTATGTCACTAAGTGAAAACTTATTCAAAGCAACTAGGCTCGTATCATTCCCTCCATTACATGCATTTCTCCATACAAGAGAGTTACATTATGTTCTCTCTTCGTCACATGATAGGTTCAAGGTCTCTGGTAGAAAAAGAACAAAAACGAGTTAAAATGCAGGTTTAAAACAACGAAAGGAAAATTGAGAAGATGGGTAAAGGAGGCTTTGGGTTATTTGTGATTTCCTCTTATTAGTCAAAACATTAAATGGGCATGCAAATAATACAAATTGACAAACAGAGCCATTACAAAAGCCAAGATCAAGCCCAATTCTTTCACTGAAAAGACTAGGTAAATCTTATAGAAAACCTAACACTTTTATGAAACTCTTTTCGAAGACCAGTGAGATTATGTTTTTTGGAAATTTTGTTGTGAGAACATCCAGAATTTGCAACCAGCTCATTGGAAAGGGAGGACAGTTTTGACAAAGCAGACAATTTGCTCTTTTCATCAATTGGGGACGAGTTAAGAGGAACAAATATAAATAACATCAAGAAAATGGATCAAATCATCCAAAAAAATGTTTCCTCGTTCTATCTGGTTAGAACCAGGAACATGTTTGAGAAAAACATAGGCAAGCAGTCATTTTTCATTGACATTGGCTCCAAACATGTTGCATATGTCAATCAGTAGTTCAATAATTTGGACCTAATTGTAGGGAACTCTAATATCTAACATAGTCGAGCAACCAAAGTCTCCACTAACCCCAACTTCAACCTATACTAAATGGTTACAGATGATTTGATAACGGGTATTACCTTATGCACATTGTTATATGTCGTTCATTCTAGTTATCTGTCAAACCAATCAAGATCCAAGAGTAGCCATTGGTCTATGCGTTCATATAGAACCATTTTCACCAAGCATGATGCGAAATCCAAAAACATCCATTGTAAACTAAAATTTAAATTTATACTCTCACAAATCACCACACACAGTTAAAAACATACAATACAGCACAGTAAGAATTCTCACCTGAGGCCAGCGCCCACCGGTGTGTGTGACAAATTTAGCCTGTGGTAGCGCATCGGCCACCTTACGTCCCTCCTCGCTCCATTCTTTTGACCAACCACTACACCAAACAACCTGCATTGGGATTCCCTTTACCCCATCCAAACCACCCCATTCTGCAATATCAAAACTTGAATTCAATTTCTTGCCTGTAGCCACAACAGCTCTCCTCCCATCCCTACCATTCAACATCATTCTATGTGCCGCCACATCCAAACCACCAATCCCCGTTGAGCAACACATTCTAATCAACCATTCGTACACAAAATTAACGCCTAGAACAACCTCTCTGACCACTGGCACTTCCAAAACACACAAAGGCAAAGCCGGCCTCAACCCTGTATCAACCAGAGTCACACTCCTAACCGATTCTGAATTCTTCAAAACCCAATTCGCCACCATTCCTAAACTCGAATCGTGCAAAACCAAATGCACAGGAGCTAACCCCAAAGTCTCAATCACTTGGCCTAAAACCAAGCCCATCTCTTCACTACCCAATACAATAGGCTTAACAACACTCCTTTTTTCACTATAATGAGACACAATCTCCTCATATGGAATCTGTCCAGTTTCAACCATGTTATCAAAAGCCCAAAAAATACCCTTTTCTTTAATCAGTGCATAGGCATCCTTAAACCTCTCGAAAACTCCATTTCCTCTCTCTTCACTAGCTTCCATAAACTTATCAGAAAACCCATTTCCAGGTAAATCAAACACAACCCCATGAACCCCTTTTGAACCCAAAAGGTCTAAAACTTTCCTAAAAGAAAATGAACTTAGACCCAACCCATGAACAATCACAACTTTTTCACTCACAAAATCTCTTTTACCACTCTCTAACACAAAAACCTCACTTGATGGCTGGTTTTGAGCCAGTTGGACTTTAATTGTACGCCCCTTTGAGTAGTGTTGGCGTAGTGGGGTGGAGAGGGAAAGGAAGAAACTTTTGGGGTCTGGATTTGAATAGAGAGATGACAAACCAATAGCTAAAAAAGTGACAAGTGAGACTGAGACAGTGAAATAGAACCAGAAAACAAAAGGGTTGTTTTGTGTCTGTGTCTGTGCTTGTGTTTGTGGTTTAGTTTGTGTCATTGGCTTTGGTTTTGGCTTTCGTTTTGGATCTTTAGAAGGTGAAGTTGGTTCCTCTGTTGGTTCTCGGTCATTTTGAGGTTGTATTTCTGGTTCCTCTGTGATTATGGCCATTGTTAATGTTAAGAGACAAGAAGAGATCTATCGATCGAGAACTGCAAATTACACTCCAAAAGTATAAAAGGGAGGAATTTCAAAGAAGATATCGAATTTTTTTTTAAAAGTTACACTTACATTCCAGTCTCCTATATATGGTAGATATTTCATATTAAACATCAAACTAAATTTTCTTGTAATTGTACCATTCAACTATTATTATTCCACCAATATAATCTTTTGATTGGCTTGAAAAAGGATAATGGAATATATTAATTTTCACCCCCTAATTTATATTATGTACAAATATTGATTTATAATACAGTATTCCATGCCAAATTATATCATTAATAAAAAAATTTCATTAGAAAAATAAATAAAAATACAAGTTGGATATTATAAACGCAACTTAATATCTTTTTATTTTTCATTTGATTTTGAAAAATCACTAGGATTAACTTTTAAAAGTATTATTAGTAGTAGAACAAAAAAATATCTTATTTTAATTATAATATAATTTTCTTTTTTTCCTTGAAGAATAGATATTGAATTGATTAATACTTTATAGTATTTTTATTTTAATGATTAAGATATTCCTAATAAAATCCAAGATTAAATCTTTTTTTTTTCAAATTTTTAACAAATCATTTATACATAAACAGTGTGTGTTTGTGTGTATAAGAAAGATTTTGCTTCCAATTAGTCTTGTTTTGACTTAAAAGAACATGAAAAAATAAACCAATTCCGTTAACTTTTTCCCAATAGAACATGAAAGAGGGACCAAAATGGCAAAATAGTAATCATTAGGTAGCATAATTGAAAGAATCTACAGTTACAGACAAAAAAATCCTAAACAGGGTGTCGTTTATGAGGTGTCATCATGATTTTCTGCAAGAAATTAAAAAAGGAGCGAACTTTATTGCTCTTTACACTAAAAAGGACCTTATCTTTCCCTTCAATTTCTCTCTGCGAGTTTCTCTAACATGCACTCAATCCCATTACCAGCTGTGATGCATCCTCTCTCTCTCTCTGCTTCTTCTCGCTTTCTCTCTCAAAAACTTTTAATTCCAAGTACCTTTTTTTCAAATTTCAAAACAACCCACCAAAGATTTGACAAAAATTTCACTAAAGTCCCTATCATTATCAGAAATTGCACTAGCCCTCCAGTCTCTGCAAAACCATCTTCACAAATTAGATGGAGCCGTGCAAAAAAGTCTGAACCGGACGAGAAGCTTCAAGCTCTACGTGAGTTGTTTTCTAAGCCTGGGATTGGTATTGATGCTTATATTATACCTTCTCAGGATGCTCACCAAGTAAGGCTTTTTTGGCTAAACTTTTATTTCGGTTTCTGTTTTTGGTGTATTTTTTGTTAAAATTCAATTGGGTTTTGGATGTTTTTATGCATTTGTATTGGTGTTTGAATGTTATAGTGATTTGAAGTTGTAGGGGTGCATGCTGGGAATTTATGATATGCAGCTAAAGTCTATTTTTCTTGGTGTATTTTTGTTTGAAGTTAAATGGGTTGTTTTGTTTTTTACTATCGTATTGAAAAA
Source organism: Populus alba x Populus glandulosa (assembly GCA_033617975.1). Lineage (NCBI taxonomy): Eukaryota > Viridiplantae > Streptophyta > Magnoliopsida > Malpighiales > Salicaceae > Populus > Populus alba x Populus glandulosa. The sequence goes on along the minus strand of CM066155.1, from coordinate 1,351,608 downwards.
ATGGTGCTTTCCGGTGTTTTTAGTAGTAGAATTTGGAGTTTTTATGAAATGGAATTATGCTCTTTGTGTTAGTTGGTTGAATTATAATAGTTCAACTTATTAATCACTCTAGTGTTGGCTAATTTTGTGTTTTTGAAATGTTATTAATGAATTATTGATACTAGAGCATCTGCATTTGCTGGATATGCTTTAGGATTGTCCGGCTTATGCATTACTACGATATCACTGGGGCTTTCTAATTACTTCTAATTAGCCTTTCCCGTTGTGGTTGCTAGAGTGAATTCATTGCTGAATGTTATATGCGGAGGACGTATATATCAGGGTTCACTGGTAGTGCCGGCACTGCTGTTGTCACAAAGGAGAAAGCAGCACTTTGGACAGATGGTCGATATTTTCTCCAGGTTTGAAAGAATAGTTTATTTTTAATTAAAGTGGAGTTTGTGGTTCCAACTGGAGATGAAATAGTATTTTTAATTTTTCTTTTCCTATAATGATTAGGCTGAGAAGCAATTGAATTCTAATTGGATTCTCATGCGGGCTGGTAATCCTGGAGTCCCGACAACAAGCGAATGGCTTAATGATGTTTTGGCTCCTGGGGCCAAAGTTGGTGTTGATCCTGTGAGCAATTTCTCAACCTGCTCCAATTGAATTCCCCTAGTTTCCTGCTCTTATGTTTCTGGTGTAAATTTACGTTGAAGTTCTGGTATTCATTACTTGATCATCGTTCATTGGTTTTTAGCACATGCTGAATCATTTTCTGTTTCTGCATGCGAGCTTGTGCGAATTTAGCTTGCAAACTTTTTTCCTTCTATTGGAATAATTTGCTTTCCAAATGTTAATTGTTCTAATCATTCCTTCCACTCAATTTCTGTGTCTATAACCATCAGTTTAGTTATGATATGCATTAACTCTATCATTCTTCAACCTTGCCAATGTATGATGCCATGGCTTTGACTTTGTGAAGGGAGCAGTTTCTTTTCTCTTTTGATGCTGCCGAGGAATTGAAAGAAGCTATAGCTAAGAAAAATCACAAATTGGTTTACCTGTACAATCCAAATCTCGTGGATGAAATATGGAAGGGATCAAGGCCAATGCCTCCAAACAAACCAATAAGAATACATGAACTAAAATATGCTGGTGTGGATGTTGCATCAAAGTTGTCTTTCCTGAGGTCCGAGCTCCTTGATACTTGTTCATCTGCAATCATTGTTTCCATGCTTGATGAAATTGCCTGGTTGCTGAATTTGGTAATTGCCTCTGCCCCTTCTTTTTTGGACACGTTCTCTTAAACATTGCAGCAGTAGAGGTGCTTGCAAACCTTATCTTTACATTACTGTAATCTTTGCTACTTCAAAACTAATCTAAAATAATGGCAGTGCCATTTTATTCTGGAATTTTTATTGATTTGTCAAACTTACACAAAGCAAGAATTCAATTTTAAGTTAGTCGTTCAATTATACTTCCTACTTCTGTACTTGTTATTTCTAAATGATGATCTGTGTATCTATTTATTCTGCAGAGAGGAGGTGATGTTCCTCATTCACCTGTTATGTATGCATACCTAATCGTAGAGGTCGATGGAGCCAAATTATTTGTGGATAACTCTAAAGTCACGCCAGAAGTGTTGAGTCATCTGAAGAATGCAGGTGTTGAATTGAAGCCATATGACACCATCCTTTCTGAGATAGAAAGGTAAATGCTATAGCTTTTTTCTTTCCAGCAGCACAGGAAACGTTCCATGTATTATTGCTGGATATTATTAGGTACAAGTTACTCTCGATGTTCATGCTTAAAGAAGCTTGTTTCTATTGATGAATGGACGACTAGTCTGGCTGTCAACATTTTATATGCCTATGTTAAACTGGTGTCTGTGAGACAAAATGAAGTGTGCCATGTTTCATAATATGTACATAGATGCCTATACAGATGTGTAGCATAGTCCAGAATGTGTGATTTTGTCTCTGGCACTGGACTTGGAATTGCTTCTTCTTATATATGCTGGCAGGCTTATTATGTGACCATACTCTGAAAGATGCATTTTCTCTCTCTTTCAGTTTGGCTGCAAAAGGGTCTGAACTTTGGTTTGATACATATTCAGTTAATGCTGCTATAGTCAACACATATAAGTCTGCCTGTGATAGGCATTTTGATATCCATGCAAGTGATCGTAAAGGTAACTTACGTAATGGTTCCAATGATCAATCTTGGGGACCTTCTGGAGTTTACAGGGCTTCACCCATCTCTCTAGCAAAAGCTGTGAAAAATTCTGCTGAGTTAGAAGGCATGCACAATTCTCACTTAAGGTACTTACCTCTGTCATTGGAACCTATTTTGTGTTCATGATTGTGAAAGGTGCATTGTATGTTATTGTCTGTCCAACACTTGAATGTTGTGTTAATTGAATTCCAGGGTTGGGTATTCTGCACAAATTAGCATGCCTTAAAAACTGAGATTGAAAATGGTGTTATTCATCAAAGGTCAAATTTTCCGAGCAGTTTTATATGCAATTACATGAAGTCAAAGCTTCTGTCTTTTCTGCATCTACTCATTTGATTCTGTCTCCTCCTTGGAAGAACTTTCAATAAAATTATCTTGAAAAATGAAGCCTCATCCGTATGTGTCCTTAGTATACACCATCTTAAATGTGTGGAATAAAATTTTATGGTTTGTTAACCTTGAGAATTTTTTGTATCTCGTTATGTATGTTGTTATCATTCCAAATTTGTGGAATTCTTAGTGAGAATGATATCATGCTTTGGATGAAATTTTCAAGAAAAGATAGTAAGCGAGCACAGGATAATGGTTCTTTAAGGATGAAAAGCATCTGCATCTTCAGTTCTATACCTGTTTGTATAATTATTACTTGCCAAAAAATAATAGCTAATGACGTTTACAACACATGCTCATTGTGATACTTAATATGCAGGGATGCCGCTGCTCTAGCAGAGTTTTGGGTCTGGCTGGAAGAGGAAATTGACAAGGATGTGAAACTAACGGAGGTAGATGTCGCAGACAAACTTCTTGAATTCCGTTCAAAGCAGGCTGGTTTCATCGATACTAGCTTTGATACAATAAGTGGTATATTAACTTTTTTGTAACTCGTAGCACATTGAATCATTATTATAATCTGTTTCATTATTAGGATGATCTGATCTTGCAGGTTCTGGAGCAAATGGTGCTATCATACACTACAAACCTGAACCAGAGAGTTGTAGTGTTGTGGATCCAAAAAAGCTCTTTTTATTAGATAGCGGAGCTCAATATGTTGACGGAACAACTGACATAACAAGGACAGTTCACTTTGGGGAACCTACTGCACGAGAAAAGGAATGCTTCACTCGGGTTTTGCAGGTGCTGGATCTTTTTTTGTCTAATTCATATATAGTACATGCCCAGGGTTCCACCATATGAAGGGGCTTTGAGGGGAACAGATAATTTGGCATCATAGGTTACAAAATTATTATTTAGAATGATAAGATTTATGCCATAAAATCCTCCCTCCCTCCCTCTGAAGCATACCACTTTGGATACATTTGTCTCTATGATTTATGTACAATGAATATATTTGGTTTTTCTTACTTTTTTTTATGGAACAATTTGATATCTTCTAATAAACTATGACATTTCAGGGTCATATAGCTCTGGATCAGGCAGTATTCCCTGAAAATACCCCTGGTTTTGTATTGGACGCATTTGCCCGTTCATCTCTTTGGAAGATAGGGCTTGATTACCGGCATGGTACTTGTCCTGCCAACTTGTAACTGGACTTAATTTGTGAAGGGAAATTTTGTGAGGGGATACATTTCTGACTTGGTTTGAGGAGGAAGAATAAAGTTTTAATTCACATGCTCCTTCTTCCTTCAATCTATTAGGTACTGGGCATGGTGTGGGAGCAGCATTAAATGTTCATGAAGGTCCTCAAAGTATTAGCTTTCGATATGGAAATATGACTCCCTTGCAGAGAGGAATGATAGTAAGCAATGAACCAGGGTACTATGAAGATCATGCTTTTGGCATTCGAATTGAGGTACTATAATAATCCAGCTACATCTCCTTGGATTAGAAAATCTACCGTAGCTACAACATCACTTGATTGTTTAACTCTAATAATGAGTTTGTCCATTTCATTTAAAACTTGCGTCCAGTATTTCTTGGTTGGGGCCTTAATGCTATTTTTTTCTTAAGGATCACGCACCATAAATACAGTGATAGAAAATAAAGAATCTGTACTGTAATACTAATAGATGCAGAACAACCACATTATTAATGTAGTTTGAAGGAAGCATGGTTTCTCTGTCATTGACACTCTGGGGAATTCTGTATACTTGATAGTCATACTTTTTCAATACTTTATTTGCTGTAAACCTTGAGTTGGTGGTTGGGAAATTTGTTTGAAGTCTCTTTTGTTTCTTGCCATGATTGGATGGGCAGTAGGCTTGTTGCTTTGTAGAAATGTCCAGTGCTTGGTAGACACACAAAGTGTAGGGGGACTCATGCAGCCAGCCCTAGAGTTGTATATTCTATTAGCTTAGTTGAGTATATGCCTTATCACACTCCATATACCCCTGTGAGCTTTCATGCCCCATGCAAACACACTTGGACATATGTACTCTGCTTGGCCTTGTTTGTACATGTATTTGGATATTGTTGATGGTACAGCTGATATTTGTTGCCTATGTCCACTGTTCTGCTTAATGGTTGATATATAACATCTTCCTCATTATTCATGCATTTTCTTGTGTTTAATCTTGGTTCTCTTCTTGCAGAATCTCCTTTGCGTTAAACAGGTTGACACCCCAAACCGCTATGGAGGAATAGAGTATTTGGGATTTGAAAAACTCACTTACGTCCCCATCCAGGTATGCTAGTGATCACCTGGTAAAGTTTAACACGCAAATTGTGAAGTTGTCAAAGAGACAAAAGTATTGAATTTTCCTTTGTTTGCACTACAACAGAGAAATTGAACCCCTGCCGGAACTTAAGTTAAAGTGAGAATATAACCTTAGGTTGCTAGAATAGTTGATTTTATTCAGTATCTTATTTTGATCTCTCATCTTGATTTTTTTTTTTGTAGCATTTGTCTCTACTTGAATTTTGTGTTTTGGATACACTCTATCGCTAGATTTATTTTTTACGAAGCAGTAATTATATTCCAGTTCTTGCTTGTCACGAACTTCTGTCACTGGTTATTGCAGACTAAGTTAGTAGACTTGTCCTTGCTCTCTGTTGGGGAGGTTGATTGGCTCAATAATTACCACGCCCAAGTTTGGGAAAAGGCAAGTACACATCAACCAATATTGTAAACAGTCGCATGCTTCTATTGTAGTTACAATTTACTTGCACATAACTGATTGTATCATAAGAGAAATGGAGAAGAAAGAAAAGCATTGATGTTTCTTTATTTGTAACTTAGAAGTTGGTCTATCCTGAATAGCTTTTGGGCACAATCCATGCCACCAATCAATCTGGCACAACACATTAAGCCTTTTTTCCCCCTACTTTTCGCCTCCCCCTCCTCCTCCTCTTTTTTTGGAAATTTCTTTTTTTGGCAGATGGTTAGTCATTGTAGTTGTGCATTTACAATTACCCAGATTAACCATAGAGAGTTGCAGGTTTCACCGCTGCTGGATGGTTCTGCTCGTGAATGGCTTTGGAATAACACACGACCGCTCGTCAAACAGTGATCCTGTCGTGTCCATCCATTGTTTCTTTTGGATTGTTGAGTGATGAGCTATCTGTACATAAAATATAAGGCATCATTTGTACTATACAGAGCTGTTTTTTCTACATGAATATTGAATGGTTGAAATATGAAGTGGGATTTGAGGAAATTTGTGAGCGGTTCTTTTGCTTTTTTTTAATGCATGCAGCTGTTGGTAAAGTATAGTAAATGGTTGCATTCAGCAGTAGGCTTATTTGAGGATTCAAGGAAAACTATTCCTGTTTGTGTGAAAAGCTTAGGAAATGGCTGTTACATACAATTGGTGGCATTATTCAACACAGGGCTTGATTGCAAAAAGCCTCAATGTAAGAATGGTTTATATGCCCTGTGATTAGATTTCCAGACCCTATTGTATTTATCACATTTCCTTTCTTTCCACGAACGAAAGCGTCCAAATCTTGGGAAGATTTTCCTCGAAACCAAACATCAAGCAAGGGACACGTGAAGTTGAAGCAATTTGCAATGCATTATACCAGAATCAATTCAACACAAAAACAAAAAATTGTATTCTTTAATTTAACTTTTTTACTTTCATATATATATATATATATATAAAAGGGGGTTAAAGCCCAATGACAAATAAAATTACAATCGACAAAGAAGCACATTTTTCTTTGAAAACAGTACACTAAGCATTTCAAAATCCCAAAAGCACCATCTAATTAGAGCTTCCCCATTTAGCTGCTGAAACAAGTTTCTTTTGAAATATACCACAAACATTGGTTTAAAAACCCGTATTTCCCAAACAAGGCAGCTAGGTTGAATTGACCGAAACGAGACCTAAGAAGGAAGGAAACATCCTCCATGTCAGTTACTGGTTTTGAAGAAATCATTAATAATAGAAGATTTCTATGTTATTACATGTTCCCGATTTTCAGTTAATAGATAAAAACCTGAGGAACACAAAATAGATGACTACAACAGCTGGTCTCATCCTTGCGAGACCAGCATATTCGGCCGACAGTTGGAGAACAGTCAGCTACTTGTGGTTACTTTGTAAACTGCAAGTGTCGAGAACAACGAATCAAATGGATGGCTCTTTTCTGTGGTGCCAATATGGTGAGCTCGCTACAACTTCGGCAGCTTCGGATCCGATGCAGAGAGTTCAGCATACATGTTCGATATTGCTTTGGCAAAGTATTCCTTCGCTTGAGGCCTCTTGACCTGCAAGGTTACCCAGATCAAAACACGGAAGGAATTCTCCACACAATTGCTGTCACATTTTGGTGCTACAAGTGGCATGTAAGAAAGACAATATGAAAGCTTTTAAGTTATAATAACCACTCTTTACATCCAAAACATGTATCGAGGTTGTCCAGGCCTAAAGGTTGTCCGAGGCAGGATGTTTAGTGACAGCTTTACCTTAAATGTTGGCGTGAGAAGTCCATTCTCCATGGTGAATGGTTCAGGCACCAAAGTAACGGCTCTTGCAAATTCAAAACCTCTCAACTGTAGATTTGTAAGCGAGTAATTAAAAATAAATCGAAGGAAATGCAAATTGAAGGGTTACAAAGCATAATTGTCTAAAAAAGTTACCTGTGCTTCCTTTCCAACCAGATCCATGTCAGCAAGAACTGCAGCCCTTGCTCTTGGATCATTGCATAATTGTCCTAAATCATCATACTGCACAAGGAAAGTTCAAGAAAACCGCAAAGCAGTGCCATTTGGCCATCAATGATCTCAACATACTGTACAGTCACAAAAAGAATTCTATGCACAGTATTTAAGTAGACCAATCCACTTTCAAGAATTCAGCCTGCCATGATATCTTAACACTGAACAGTGATATAAGTTCCAAGTTTGGCCAACAGCATTCATGGACAATGTGCATTCATAAATTGTAGTCTTTACAAAATTGAGGAACAGGTGTTATAAACAACAGGGGCTTGTTAAAGAAAAAAAATAGCTGTCAATAGTATTGACAGTAAATCTCAATTTACAGAGTTGCTCTTGATAACATGTAATAGATTATGATGCAACATTTCAAACCATCATGCGCTGTTTCATAATTTGCTCTTACCATGCTTCTGACAAAAAGACATCGATGATCTGAGTAACATTGAGTAAATTATGGACAGAATCAATCATTTAGATTAAATAGCGAGCAGTAGAATCCCAACCAAAATTTATTTCATTTAATAACACTCAAAAAGACTCCTGACTACAGTTCCCAGGGTGAAATTTGTCACCAACAGAAAAATAATTAAATAATAAATTAACCAACAACCTTGATCCCTTCAGACACGGCCCAATCTCTCAACACATCTGGCTCCACTGCAACTACAGCCACTAATGAGGAGTTGAAGCTATCACCTAAAAACAAATCAAGCCATCAGGGAATAAATCATAACTGAGAAGATTGATATTCTATGTAAAACCCATGCTCTTACCGTATATAAAACACTGGGAAACAAATCTGCATTTTGTATACACATTCTCAACCTTCTCCGGTGCTATGTACTCACCCTGTGCCAACTTGAAAATATTCTTCTTCCTGTCATAAATTAACTAACAGTTTCAATAAGGTGACAGGATTCAAACTTCAATCAATATAGTTGGTATTGCTAGAGGACACGGACAACTGATATTAAGATATTAAAAGTAAATTTCCATTCATAGAAACTAAAAGCACATCGTAATTGTTTTTATTCATCTTTCCACACAAAACCAAGGTAAACAACCAACCTGTCAATAATCTTGAGGCGGCCTCCTGGTAACCACAACCCAATGTCTCCTGTATGCAACCAACCATCATCATCTATTACTTCTCTCCTGTCCAATTAAGCCAGCAGTCAGGTAGACTAATCATTTGCAAAACATCTCAGTAACAAGATCTAATAGGATACTAAAGTTGATTACATTTGGACTTCAGCTTTGTAGTAGCCTTGGAAGATAGTGGGACCCCTGACACAGATTTCTCCACGAGGATGAGGCTGATCCTCAGAGGTGTAATTCATTTCAGGAACATCCACCAGTTTTATTTCTGAAAGAGAAATGTAAATGTGAATCATTATAGATAACTAACTTACACTCCAACTGGCCAGGTACACAAGATAGAGGATAAACAACTTCTAGTAGGAATTTCATTATGTAATTTTCCAACAATCACTTCAAAATCTTCACAAATGGCCTTTTGCTGGGTTTAGAAATTATAATTTTTCATCACGAATCACGTATGTCAGAAAATCTAAAAGAAATCATATGTCCTCAATAGGTCATAAATCAATCATGTGCCCATAGAAACACAAGAATGATATAGAGTTAAGAATTAAAACTCATAACCCATTGTCATATCCATGAGAGAATCACAGAACATACAAGAAAGTGCCTGCCAAAGCCTACAGGTTGGTCCTGCATCTGCTGATCATCATGCAAAATGATCATACATTAAACAGTCCATTGACCTCAAATGGTTAAGTTCTGTAGATTGACTACCCTAGCACCATGAATAAACCAAGCACTCAGACCAACTACATGGTACCAGGAAATCAAGTGGTCCTAACTTTTGCCCTAAAAAACAAAAGTTCAATATCTTACCCTAAGTTGTACGCCATAATTATGAATTTCCTAGAACTTCTCTTGTTAATGTGTTTAGCCCACTAAACTTCCCCAACCAAATAGTAATTATTTGTTTTTGGTGAATCATCCACTAATAGTCAATAATCAACATTTTTAATAATATAAATCAGTAATGGTTTTTTCTCTTGAGCTTTCCTTCCAGCTTATTGCTGTTCTTTTTCATTTAAAGCATCTCCAGCAGTTTCAGCTAAACTTCTACTAAAGCCTCTGTAACCAAAATTCTATCTTCATATAGCATTAGGATTTTTACATCACACCAATTCACTTAGTCAACACTCCTTTCTTTTCTAGAATCCGTTGTGCCTTTTTATCAAAGCAGTTTCAAGGCACAAGATGTTTTGTATGAATAAAAGGATGTAATTGTGATGGTCATCTTTGAAATTCATTATTTATCATGTGTTAGCATCCGATTCATAAACGATAAAACTATGGGATACCAACTAAAATAGATATTTATCAACTAGAGCAAACTACTACATGTTGTAATTACTGATCCATGCTAAAATTTCATATACCAGCTCATGTAGATGGCAAACTTATTATGCTATCAAGAACCGAGTATGTAACACTCACCGCAGGCAGGATTAGGCGACCCAACATGGCCAGATAAATTGTCACCCTGGTCCACACTGCTAATGACACAAGAAGTTTCGGTCATCCCATATCCCTCAAGTACTTGACAGCCAAAACACCTATAAACAGTGATAAAGTTTGAAGCAAATATGTAAGTTGCTAATAATGCGCCCCCCCCCAAAAAAAAAAAAAAAAACAAAAAAAGTGCACGTGCACACACAGAGGGAGAGGGATTCAAATATAATAATGCATTAGGTTAGGAATCGACTTACACCCTCAGAAAGTCCATTACATCTGGAGATAAAGGTGAAGCACCTGATCCCATAAACCGCACTCGTCCTCCAAGCTTTTCCTTTATTTTGTTAAATACCAATCGGTCCCACATTGGTGATGGATTCCGGCCTGAAGCATTGATACTAAACATTAACAACAAGAAATATGAATCCACACGCTAACTACCTCCTATTTAAGGAATGTAGCGGTCAGGTTTATAACCTACTATTAGAACTTTAGTGGTGTGTTCTGACAAATGACTAGACTGGATAAGTTGGGCACCAATGAGAAGATATCAACTATATTGTTAAAAACTAGTCATTGGCTATACATACCACTCATCAATGCTTGCTTCTTAGAGTTGTAGGCAGCTTTAAATAGCCTCTCCTTTAAAACCCCAGAACTTTTCACCGCATTTATGATTCTGAGACAATCAAATTTATCAAACATGCCTGAATGACCATACAGATTATAACAATATAAATTATGAACTCCTCAAGCACAATCTTACCCATCATATATACGGTTATACAGCCGAGGAACACTACAAAATACTGTTGGTCTTAAAGCAGACAAATCATCCAGCAATTTCAAATTGTCCTGCAAGTTTGAGAAACTAAGCCACAAGTGTGTTTGTATGAAGACACCCAAAATGTACCTAGTTAAGCATTGAAAAAGATAGCTGTATTAACTGCAGACCAACGTTTAGTCTTTAGTTTCTTGAAATGTATGTGTAGTTTCATTACAAGGGTTATTTCATGCTCAGAACAGTTGTGACACAAATATATCAGATCAGAAGATGGTCTCCTAACAAGATATCTTTTGGCCTACTGTGCCCAAGAAAACTACGATAAAACCTATTTACTATGCATAATGACTTGACTATAAAATCTCCCTGACAAAGTTCTCTACCTCACAACAGCATTCTTGAACTAGGCCAAACCATAAAAATTCTTCAACTAATCCCTAACTAAAATAGGAATTAGAGTCATGACAACAAGTGCGTGTGTGTATCAGGCAGAATTGTCACATACTCCCTGGTAGAATCCAACAGCAACACCATAGTAAACTGACAAGATCTGGTTACTCCGTTCATATATGTGCGCCAAAGGAAGATAGGATATATAACTGCAAAAGATAAATAGAAGTCAAATCAGAAAAGTATATAAAGTATCTTTCAACAAAGTCTTAATATGAATTGAAGATGAAACTTACATGTCTGCAGGGTTGAATTTGATTGCCATGCAGAAACCAGCAACACTTGAAATTAGGTTGTTATGTGTCAAGACAACTCCCTTCCAGAGAAATATAAGGCCAATCATTGTGGAGATGAGACAGTAGCAGCAAAAGCTGAGAACCATGTTTCAAAAAGCATGTATCGTACCTTTGGTGTGCCAGTAGTACCACTAGTATAGCATATGGTGGCGACATCCTCAGGTTTAGGAGGGATAAAAGGTTGCAGGCTACTGCGGCCCTAAAATAAAAACCATTTGTAAGGTGGCATAATTTTTTTTAAGTTATAACAGACATGCTCAATTTCTATTGCATTGCAGATTGAGAATTGACCGGTCTGATTGTGAATTTTGAATTAAGATAGAAAGCTGATCTACAATAAAAAAATTGTTGAGAAACATTTACAAAGCCATTCTCAATTTCAATTTAGGAATTTAAATTAAGGTGGAAATCTTGTCCACAATCAAACTATTGCTAATATTACAAGTAAATATCTAATGCAATAAGCATTAGAAACACACAAAAGAAAGTACATGTATCACTAAACTGGAAAAGCGATTGATTTGTCAAACACATCAACATAATCCTAACAGTTTGGCTTGTTCAGTTTAAATTGTCAATTTCTCAATGCTAAAAACATAAGTAGAGATTGGGATCACTTATTTTTATACCATGGGAGACGATGATTCATTAGCCATCCAGAGAACAAAAACCATCCAAGTCAAATCAACTAAGTACTTAACATATTTCAAATCAAAAAATTCTAGAAGGAATTTCCAAGAGATTCAATTTTAAAACAGGGATTCCTTGTCTCAAGCTACACGGTTCTAATATGGTCCACATACCAAAAACAATTAGCCACATACTGCTAGCCTACTTAAAATAAGAAAGGCAAAGTTTCAGAATAAAACTTACCTCACTGAATAGTTTTGTATATGATCTGAGCTTCACTTCAGATGCCAAAGGAAGTGATGGTAAGTGTTCATCTACACCTCCCACTACCTGCCATAAAGTATACAACACAGAATGAGAATAAGGTCCATGGTATTCTTTAGTTGATTAGGATCTTAGTAAAGACCATAGAAGTACATACCACTATAAGTCGTACAGATGGAATCTCGGATATGAAGCTAAGCAGCTGCAAGTTCCAGGAGAGAACATGAGACACATTGCAATTCAAATGAAGCTAACATCGGATCTGCTAACCTCATAGGTTATATATACATGAGATATGAACATGTAATATAGCCAAATACAAGTATGCCACGGGATTCCAGCTTCAGTTAGCAATTATATATCAGAAAGTTCTACCCATTACTATATCATCATCTCATTTTATGAGTACAGAGGAATCTAGAACAGCCAATTCAAGTGCATTGAGTATGGGTCTCCCGTTTCCCAAAATAAACTAGCAGAAAAATATGCAACAAAAATTAGTAGAAGAAAATTTAAGCCCTTTCTGTTGTACGAGAGAGGGAGATGAAGAGAGAAGCAGAGAGGGAAAACAAGGAAAAGTACTTGGAAGACCTGAATCACCTTACTCCTGGGACAAGTTTTATAACAATTAGATTCATGTATTAACAACCTATCATCTAGCAATGTTTGTTAAACTCAATGCACATTGAGCATGAACAGAAAATTGATGATTTAGTGAAGATAATTCACAGCAAGCCAGTTTATTTCATAATGTACAGGCCTTTAACCTAGTCAAAATGTATCAAAGTCTTGTTTAAGAATAAGAAGTGAACTAAGAACCCAAGGTGATGCTAACTAGCTAGACATGGATTCTACTATGTAGAAGGGTAGATTTATAAAGCAAAGATTAAACTCACGGTGTTCAATGTCTCTGGGACACAGAAGATTGCTTGCACATCAGCATGATTCACAACAAACTTAACTGCGTCAGGACCTGCGCACAGAATCAGACATTGTAAGAACAGGACTAATGTATCAAGATAGATGCATTTTTTATCAGTCATGTACGTACCAAGTGTGTCATATAAGGGAACTGAAATATAAGAATATGCTGTACAAGCGTGATCCACAATCAACCACTCTGGTCTATTTATAAAATAGAGTCCAATGCAAGCTCCCTGTTCCACAAGAAACAAATTGATGTCAAAGCAACTACATTAAAAGTAACATGTCACATGGAAGTATGATTTTTCATTTGAGCATTACTGAAGAGGCTAGCTACATAGTGTCAGCTAATACACAAGCTAAGTATTAGATAACAGAACATCAAATATTACATACGCATGTGAAAACAATTACAAGCATTTTTTTAAGAAAAAAAAGTAACTCCTACACAATACAAATCCAAATTATCTAGAAAATGACTCACTTTTTGTAACCCGTGAAAACGAAGGGCAGAACCTATAGCTTCCCTAGCAGCACCAGCTTCTCCATATGTCATCCATGTATAACTTTCATATATAAAAAGTCAAATTTTTAATCCATGAAAAAAAAAACACAAAGAAGTCACTTAGCTTTATCTTTAATTTTTAATCCATGAAAAAAAATAGAATCAAATTCCATTAATCAACAACTCACTCTCCAATCATTCCATCTGCCTGAACTCGTGTGCCCAAGTACTTGTAATCTCCAAAGGTTTTAACAGCATGTCTATAAACACCAAAAGAAAAAAAAAACATTATAATAAGCACCTCAAAACTATTTGTTCTTAAACTGTTTCATTGACCAAGCCATTTATGTTTCAATTTCAAAATTATAGACCTTTTAAACTACATACGCAATAAAATGAGTAGTTGAGATGCTTACACAAAGTTATCATGTAATGTCTCGATCTCAGGGTGATCATGAAACCTAGTTACAATCTTCATTGGCGACCGTGCAGATCTACCATTACATAAACAAGTAGAATTCATAATCAAGCAATTCTTAACCAATTACTTACTATAAAAAACAATAATTAAGTTCAAACTAATCGAAATTAAACTTTAAAAAAAAAAAAAACAAGAAGCAAATTAAGCATTGCTTACCTATACACATTCCACTTCCCTGTTTGCAATTTCTCCGGTAAACAAACACTGTACTGTTGACCTACTCAGCAAAAAAAAATAATAATAACAATAAATTCAATCATCAAAACATTAAAAGAATAACACATAAATATTTAAAAATAAATAAACAATTATCCAAATGATAGTAATTATTTATTTGCAAGCAATCAAAAACAGTTGGGAGCTTCATTTAACCGCTTAAACTAACTAAAACCGTTAAAAAACAACGCAAAAACCGCGAAAAAAATACATATTCAAAATCAGTAAGCGCCTAAAATCTAGCGATCTAAAAAATGTTATAAACTTGAAACATAAGTTGATACTTATAAACAAGTATAAGTGTAAGTGTAGGAATGCATCAAGAGAGAGATATTACGGTGAACGAACTGTGAGGAGGAGGTGAGGTTAGCTTGGAGGTCGGATTGATCGGCGGTGATGGAAGTGAGGATGTGACTCTGGATAGATTTGAGACGACGTTGAGCCGGTGAATCCATGGAAAGAGAATGAAAATAATTCTCTCGAGAAAATTATGTTTCGGTGTTTGCTTGTTTGGAGGGAAAGAAAATAAATGGAAGTGATATACTTTTTTGTTTCAGGAAGTCATGAATAATTATTGAAGAATGTGATCGTGACGGGTGGGCACGGGGATTAAGACGAAGTGATGACATGGCAGAAAAGTAGATAAAGATGAGGTCCACTTCTTGGTAGGGTTCGCTGGCAAATATCAAATTAGTCCTCTTGGAAAGTATTAAGTAGTCCCTAAACAAGTTTTTTCCTTTAAGTCATCATTTTACCGACTTGAAATCGTGGGTTTTGGCACAACCAACACTGACCAAAACTTATTTAATATTATAATAATAGTTGTTTTTTTAATTATTTTTTATTTTAAAATATGTTAAAATATTTTTTATTTTAAAAAAAAATTTAATATCAATATATTAAAATAATTTAAAAACAAAAAACAATGGAGTAAAAAAAATAAATAAGTAGCGTTCACACATATATATATATATATATAATTACTGTAGAGTATTTTTTTAAAGCAAGTTAGGAGGTATATCTAAAGTTTAAAAATATCATATTGGATGTTGGTCAACAAATCAACCTAATTATTTTACTGAAATGAAATTGTGTGGATTTTAAAAATAAAAAATAAAATAACATAAAGCGGTATTTTAAATGCCATAATTATATCAAACAAAGCACGTGATTGTTCTCCACGTGGCATATCAAAAAAATATTTTCATGTCACCATTCAGTAGATAGTGTAATGGTAAGAACTTAAAATAAAAGGGTTTATTTTTTTTATAGTCTCAAGTTCGAGCTATATAATTGTTAATATAATAGCTACTAGAGACTTACATGTTTATTAATTTTAGAGTCCGTGAAATTAGTCGAGGTACACAAAAACTAACCCAAACACCCATATTAATAATAAAAAAAATTGTTTCCATGTGATTTTTGATAGAATTAATCAACTATATTTGCTGACATTGACGGAGCTTGAAAGACTTGTTCAGAAATTTGTAAGTTTTTGAGGACTTAATTGATAAAAATAAAATAACAATTCCGTGATATCCGGAGTGATTCAAGAATGGCTATATTTTGCTTGTGTTGATGGCTTATCGAGTTGTTGTGACTTGCGCACTCCCGTTTGTGATTTTGAGCGTCACCCAAACGCGGTCTAAATATTATTTATTTTGGCATGTCTGAAAAGGAAAGATGTCTGTTAAGGACCCACCCACTTTGATGGATTGGGGGGTTGGGGGTTGAGACTATATATAAATACATTTACTGTATGATTGGGAAAGCTTTTAAATTGTGTTTTTTTTTAAATTATTTATTTTTTATTTAAAATTTTTTATTTATATTTTATATTGTTTTGATATGTTATTGTCAATAATGATTTTGGAAACAATAAATAAATAATAATAATCTTAATATATTTTCTAATAAAATATACTTTTGAAAAGCAATTATTATCACATTATATTTAGTGCTTGTTTAGGTTTACTAATTTGCTGATTTTTGCTTTTAGCTATGTTTGTAGTTTTTAGATTTTTTAAACAATAATATTATATTTATTATTTACAAGTGTTATTTTTAAAAATTATAATTTATAGTTTTTAAAAAGTCATGGTAACGAATCATAGCTTTTCCAAGCAAACCGTTACCTGGTTGAACCTTTAAATTACTTGATTGCAATTTATATATTTTTCTTGATTTTTAGTCTTTTTATGTTTGTTAACATGGTGCATCACGTTAATAAATAAGCTTTTAATAACAGTAAGATTTTATACTAAACACCCATCTTTGGAGGGAAAAAAATAAAGATAATTTATCCAAACTTTATAATATTATTTTTTGATGTGATTGTTATTTAATTAAAATATTTTAAAAATTATATATGAAAATTTTCATTTTATGAAGCTCAGTGAATAACTTGATAGTTACTTTCATGGGCCCACTTAAAAAAAATAAAGAGATATAACTAGGGGAGAAAAATTTAAGTGAAAATATCATTATTATTTTTAGGAAGTCGTGGATTTTATGTTTTTTTTTATTCGTGTCTTTTTTTTTAACATAAACCTTAGAAAGTAGTTACTAATATATTACTAATTATTTTATAAACACTATAAAAATTCATATGTAGAAAAATTTGAAAATATTTGCATGTCTTAAAAAAAGAAAATCTCCGTATTTATTATGTTTTATTTTGTAAGATTTTGTTTTAAAAATTATTGTAGTGCTCTTGATTTTGTTTCCATATCGATGAATTATTAGTCTTTATTGTTTTTGCATCGACGTGTTTTGAAAGTAAAAGAACTAAAAATTATTTCTATACAAATTTTCATTGATAATCTTTCAATCTCCAGACAAAAAATCATCCACTAGCAGGACAGATTTTAATGCAATGTCCTTTATACACGGTCCACCCAGAAAGCTTAGGGTATATTCGCTTATTAGTACGGTTTTTTAAAATGATTTAATAAAATAACACATTTAAAAACAAACAATAAAATAGCACGGATTGAAGATCTACTGTGATTGAAAAATACAATATTTCAATGAAATTTCAAAATGAGTTGCGGAAATTATGATGATGGAGATGAGAGAGAAAAAAAAATCTTGAATATATATTGAAGTTTTAATTATAACACCATTGATATTATGAAATATTTTGGCAAAATAAATCTAATAACATAAAAAAAATTACTAATAATAGCTGTAGTGCGCTATACTTGTAGTTAAAATATAACAAGTGACCCACTTACCTCTGGTTTGTCACTATAATCTTTTTTCTTCCTCTCTTCGTAGACTACACGGAAAAGAAAGGAAAACAAAAAAGAAAATAATTTTTTTTTAAAACACATCAAAATTTTGATTATAACACCATTGATATTATTAAAAATATTTTGATAAGATGAATTCAATGACATCAAAAAATTTACTAATGATGACTAGGATGTGAGTGACAAGTGCGGGGTGCTCAGGTTACTATTAAAATTTGTTTTTAACATTGTTAGATTCGTCTAGCTAGGAATTTTTTTAAACACTAATAATGTTATAATTAGAATTCCAATATACATCTAAAGTCTCTTGTTACTCTCTATTCTCTCTTGTTATTGTAATTCATGCAACTTATTTTATAATTTATTTAAAATGTATTGTTTTTTAATCGTAACAAGTTTGAAAGTATAAAATTTGTTTTTATATTAATGTTATTAAAATTATGTTATTTTGCTAGTTTTTTTTTTTAAATGATGATATTTCTAAAAAAAATTGAAAGCTTAGGGGTTTACGGTAAGGCATAGGTTTGACCGTGTTGAAATTAAAACTATCTTCAATCTGGTCCTAAGTCTTTGATGAGAGGTCGCCCATCATCAATTAATGCTCGAGTTTAATTACTTGATCAGATCTGATTTAGGGTGGGTCCAATCTAAAATATAATAATGTTTAAGACCATGTCATGATTCTTTGTAGCATATGGTAATAATTAAAAATAAAAATTCTTTGGAATAAAACTAAACGATATTTTTTAATAAATTATTTACTGGCTGTCAAATCCAAGCCAATTTCATGTCTCAAACTTATATTTATTACGATCTTCGAACTTATAAAATTCACCGTAATCATTGATCAAGATCTGTCCACGTGTCGTGGTGCCTTTGTAAAGAAATAATTGCACGTGGTTAAAATATTCCATTAATTTTTTTAATATATAGGAACACGTCCAACATTCCTAATATTCATTGACTATAATCTATCTTAATTTCAACCGGGTAATTGATGGATTTTTATTCCCTATGTTATCCTTTCTGATTTTAATACAGATGAAAATCATGTAAAGTAAATTTTTATGTATTAGCTCGGGCATGGATTTAATTTATCCTAAAATTGATTAAAAAAATATTTAATCTCAATTTGTAAAATTTACCTTGAAATTATCACTTGGCTGTGATTGCACTACTTGGCGGGCCTACGTGTCTGGTTTTGTGAGCCTAATGGTGGGCTGCAAGCCTTTCTGTAAAGGATGGAGGCAGTGGAGTGAGAATATTTTTTTTTATTTTACGAACCGGTTCAATGTATATTTTTTTTAATATATAGAAACACGTCCAACATTCCTAATATTCATTGACTGTAATCTATCTTAATTTCAACCGGGTAATTGATGGATTTTTATTCCCTATGTTATCCTTTCTGATTTTAATACAGATGAAAATCATGTAAAGTAAATTTTTATGTATTAGCTCGGGCATGGATTTAATTTATCCTAAAATTGATTACAAAAAAATATTTAATCTCAATTTGTAAAAATTACCTTGAAATTATCACTTGGCTGTGATTGCACTACTTGGCGGGCCTACGTGTCTGGTTTTTTGAGCCTAATGGTGGGCTGCAAGCCTTTCTGTAAAGGATTGAGGCAGTGGAGTGAGAAGGATTTGCGCACATTCATTATAAAATAAATAATTTGTATATAAAATAATTTTTATTATTTTATTAAACCACTTACAACTCTATTATTTATAAAATACATTCAATAAAAACTATATTTTTCTTGATTTTTTAAATATGCAACAACATTAGATTAAATATCAGTAAGAAAATTTTTTGGATTGCGATTAAATTCTGCAAATACCACGTCATTAAACGATCTCTATTTAATTTATATAGTGTCATTAAATAATGTTAAACACTAATTTTTTTTTAATAAAACACAATTTAAAATATAAAATATTTTTTTATTTTACTGGGTCGGACCCATTTCAATAGATTTGATTTTAAACCAAACCGGGTCTAGCCAGAACAGTGGAGTCATTCTCAATTATTCATTTAAGTGAACAACGGAGAGTGATGCGCTCTCCACTCCATGGAAAGAAGAGTTAAAAACAACATTAAGCTGCTTTTAACAACCCTACGTGTTTGGCAATTGTTTTTTAAATAATTTTTCGTATTAAAATGCATGTTAATAATATAATTTTTATTTTTAAAAAATTATTTTTGACATAAACATATCAAAATGATTTCAAAACACAAAAAAATATATCAATTTGAAGTTAATAAAAAAATAAAAAATTTAAATTTTTTAAAAAATATTTTTAAAATACAGAAATATATAAGCTATAATGGGTCCATACACAGTAATATACGTTTTACATGTTACCAAACATAAAGTTTCCGTGGTTTGCTGCAACAGCAAACGCAACCACGGAAGTGGAATGAGAAGGATCTTGCCCTGGCTTTGCTGGGAACTGGTGCGGTGGAGACTACGGGCGAGGCGGCTGAACTGATAATCGAAGACCAATGCTTTCCAGTCGTTTTCTAGTCTTGTAAGCTAGCCAGTTTTCTAACATGCAGCTGCTCCCTCCCGAATTTTATTCAAATGGAAGCTTCTCTCAACTCTCAGAAACGGAAAGGGGATGTCTTGTACAAAAGGCTTGTTGTCTGTAACACAGGGTCCTACACCATGGACTGTTGAGGAGCATGCTTGGTAAATTGTCCAAGCTTTTTTACGGAGATTGTTTTGACCTGTTTATTTTTGCGTTTTAAAAATTTTAATTTTTAATTTTTATATTATGATATGCTGATATTAAAAATAATTTTTTTAAAAAATAATTATTAACATATATTTTAATATATAAAAATTATTTAAAAAACAATTACAATTATATTATCAAACAAGCTTGGTTAATGGATGTGAACTTCCTAGCATGGTTCGAGGCAGAAAACGCTTAATCAATCAATCTCTAATGGTAGACTCGATCTCTCATGGAAGACTAGAAAACTAAGTAAAACCAAGTTTGGTGTCAAACTTCCCCGATCAACACGCTGAGCCAATTAGGATTAATAACCATGGATTCAACGGCTGAAAGCAATCTCAAATTTCATGATACCTATTATCATCGATTAAATACCATTAAGCTATTTGCTCGCGTGGTAAAAATATTTACAAGCAAACGCACCGGTTCAATTGTGAATAATTTGTTCGACAAATGGTTGGAGAGGATATACCAATTATGATATATGCGATATTGGTGTTTCATGCTGTATTATAAACTAAACTGTTTTTTTTTTTAATATAAAAAAGATATTCAAGTGTTGGTAGAGTGTTTTTTTTTTTTAAAAAAAATTATAGCATGAATCACAGGTTCAATAAATTAATTTTATTTAATTATATAATTAAAAACAATAGTAAATTAATAAAAAAGAACTGATTCTGATGGCCTGTACAAAAAAACGTTTTAAAAATAAAAGAACTACTAGCATCAATTTATAACAGCAAAACAGATTGACTTTGTTTCTTTACAGCATGAGAAGTCAATACCCCAAATAAGATAAATAACAAAACCAAATTTTAAATTAATATAGCGCAAAAAGAATTTTTTTAAAAAGAAATCAAATAATCAGAAAAACTGAACAAAAAGAGAGAGAGAGAGGAAACACCATGCGAATCCGAAGTGTTTCCTCTCTACAGTGCATTCTTTTATAGTTTTTATTTTTATTTTTTATATATATAATAGAATTAGTTATTGACAAGTTTTGTTCCCATATTCTCGAAATTTTATGGGTACGATCGTCTTACAAAACTTTTATTGATTGAATTATGGTATTATAAATTTTTTAAAGAACATCAGCATTGTTTGTTTTTATATTTTAAAAGTATTTTTTTAAAAAATATTTTTTATTTTAAATTAATATTTTTTTTTATATTTTCATAACATTTTAATATGTAAATGTCAAAAATAATTTTTTTAAAATAAAATAATTTTATTTTAATATAATTTCAAATAAAAAATATTTTAAAAAACAACTATTACCATATTCTTAAACACCCCATCATCCTTCATTGGTTTTTCAAAGCTCGGATGATTAGAGTGAAAAATTGCCATTTTAATAATAATTTATTATTTTTTTCTTTTATTTATTCACGCATTGTTAATAAAACTTAATATAAGAGAATTATCCCATGTCATTGTGGTAATTTTAATTTTCTAAATTATTTTTTTTATAAAAAGCCATTGATTTCAATTGATTTTTTAAAGAATTTTATTATATTAATATTAAAAATA
Organism: Populus alba x Populus glandulosa; assembly: GCA_033617975.1. Lineage (NCBI taxonomy): Eukaryota > Viridiplantae > Streptophyta > Magnoliopsida > Malpighiales > Salicaceae > Populus > Populus alba x Populus glandulosa. The sequence continues at coordinate 1,329,634 of CM066155.1, read as the reverse complement.
AAAAATTATAAAAATCATATTATTTTAATATATTTTTAATTTAAAAATAAAGTGGTAGTAAAAAATATTAAATGCATATTAAAAGAATATTTTTTAAATTTTATTTTTAATGTAGTGTATTAAAATAATAATAATAAAAATTTAATTTTAAACTAAAACAAATTCAAAATTATATATAAACATACTACAACTTTGATCCTAAACACCTTGTTCCTGATTAAAGCTTAGTTTGAGATTGTAATAATAGTAATAGTTCAAAATATTTTTGCTTATAAATACATTATAATGGAGTTTTTTTATTTATTAAAAATTATTTTTGACAACAAAACATTAAAATGATATAAAAACATATTTTTTTTTTATTTCAAGTAAAAAAAATTCAAAATTCTTGGGAATGTGCTTGCACTCCCAAACACACATTGTGGTAGTGGTGACAATTTAAAATGTTTTTTTTTATTTAGAAATGGATTAAAATATATTTTTTTAAAATTATTTTTAATATATACATATTAAAATAATCTGAAAACATAATTTTTTTTTTCATTTTAAACAAAAATTGTTTTTAAAATTTTTAGAAATATGGTGCACACACATTAATGCTTTGTTTGTTTAAAGGAAAATGAATTCCCGGAATTCATTTTCCTCACTTTCCCATGTTTGATGACTATAGGAAAATAAGTCAAAGGAAAACCAATTCCTTTCAATTCCAGTCAACTTAAACTTTCCCTTTCCCTGTAGGAAAGTGTTTTCCTTCTGATAAAGAAAGGAAAACACTTTTCTTAACGGACGCTGCTAGTGAATTTTAATTAACAGCTATAGTAGCATCGCATTTTAATTCACTGCTACAGTAGCAGCGAATTAAAATGCAATGCTACTGTAGCAGCGACTTATAATTCACTGCTGTAACATTGAATTATAATTCGCCGCTATTGTAGCAGAGAATTAAAATGCAAAGAGTTGTTTATTTTATTTAAATAATGGGTTTTTGATTAAATCAAAGTTTAATTAAGTCTTCAAATTCAATTAAATTCTTGATTTCATTAATTAAAATAATCTAAAATTTAATTAAATCAATTCTCCAATTAAATCCTTTATTTAATTAATTAAACTAGTCAAGAGTTTAATTAAATCTTTAAACTTCTAATCATATTGCCCTTAACCCAAATTTTAATTCATCCTTCATTTATTTTATTTTTATTTTTCATCATCTTTTTTTTTAAATAATAAAAATAAAAAGATCAAAATTGGGTTATGACAATTGTAAGCGATTAAATATTTTATATTAAATATTTTATATATATTAGATAAACTTGAAAAAAAATTTAATTCATTAAAAATTATTTTCCAGTTCATTTTCCATAACACAACCAAACACTGGAAAGTGTTTTCCAGTTCATTTTCCATAACACTACCAAACATCAGAAAATACTTTCTCGAAATTCACTTTCCAGAAATTCATTTTCCTCGGAATTCACTTTCCAAAAAAAAACCATTTTCCTGCAAACAAACGGTTCAAACAAAATAAGAAGTTGTTTGAGAACGCAATATAAACCACGTTTCAAAAAATTTTGAATTTTTTTTGTTTTAATTTTTTTTATATTTTCATTGTTTTAATTTATTAAATTCAAAAATAATTTATTAAAAATAAAAATATTTTATTTAAATATATTTCTAAATAAAAATTACTTTAAACCAAAATAACTACTCCAACAACCCGGATCTGCTTCCAGTCACGGTAAAAAAGACAACCTGTCTGGCTTGGCTGGATAATAACCGGTTAAACTACAGAATCTATGGAAATCTCCGTCTTCACAAAAAGACACGGCTCACACGTCACGTCTTTTATTTAATGTCTGTCGGATTTTGTCTATAAACAGAGAGAGAGAGAGAGAAAGTCTTAACTCTCTTGTCTGTCTCATCTTCTCTTACATTTTATTTGAGAAGTGTTGAGTTCCCTTCACTTTTTCTAGGATTTGGAGTGGACTTTTCCGTAAGAATTTTTTTGAAAAAGTGAATGGCAGAGATAGGGAAGACAGCGCTTGATTCAGGATGGTTAGCTGCTAGATCAACTGAGGTTCATCTCAGTGGGACCCAACTCACTACCACCCATTCTCCTTCTGGTCTTGATAAGCCATGGATGGAAGCTGCTGTTCCTGGAACGTAATGCATTAATACCAAATTTTCAATTTTTGCTTTTTACTTTGTTAAATTCATTGTCTTTCTTTGAATCTGACTACTTTTTGAGAAACCCATTTGTTTTTCTTTGAATTTGATCATGTTTTTATAGTCCCTCTGTGTTTTTTTTTTGGATTTTGATGTCCCTGTTTGGTTGAATCGGTTTTCTGTTTGATAAAAAATGCTCTATTAGTTGACCCAGTTGACTTAATTGGTCAATTATCCTTAATTATTCTGTAATGTCTCATCTTAGTTCAACCTTTTTAAAACTTATTTAATGGCCCAAATCACTGAATTATATCAGTAATCAATTAAGGAGTATTTAAACTTCTTTGAATCCAGTGTCCAGTTTCTGTAAATATCTGATTCTTTTTATTTTTTCTTTTATTTTTGTGACTGTCTTGTGTATAAATAATATCTGAATTGTAATTAATTAACATGGTTGTTAAAATTATAATGCATAAGATTAATTTAGTGTAGATTTTTTTCCTTCTTTAACATTTGCTAGTATACTTAGTAGCTGAAATTTTTGAATCGTAAATAGTTAATATGATGGCAATCATGTTTAATGATCTTGCATTTTAGTTAGTGCATGATTTATCTTTATGTAATATCTGCTAATAATATCAATAGCAACGCTATTAACATATGTGCGCTACTGTTTATTTTTTTCCTTCTTTTTTTTGATAGTGTTCTGGGAACCCTGGTGAAGAACAAAGTTGTTCCTGATCCTTTTTATGGGTTAGAAAACGAAGCGATTATTGATATAGCTGATTCTGGAAGGGAGTATTATACATTCTGGTTCTTCACAACTTTTCAGTGTAAGCTGGTATGCAATACTTCGCTGCCTGTTCGGGTTAATTATGAATTAAAACTGCAGTTTGGTTTGTATACTGGAATCTATCTTGATTTCAGATTTTCTCCGAAAGTATTTCATTCTATATTCTACATCCTGTAATTGATCAATATGGGTACTGGATTGCGGCATTGTATGAAACCTCAGAAGAGGCATAACCTGCTTATTTAAACATTGCTGAAAATTTGAGTTTCTTTCAAACATTTTAATGTATGATGACTTGTCATTATTATTATTTTTTCCTTATCTCATTATTGATTTTTAAAATCTTCCTTTGGATTGTCTCTAATTATTTGACATTTCACAGTCAGCAAACCAGCATCTGGATCTGAATTTTCGTGGAATCAATTACTCGGCAGAACTATATTTAAATGGAAACAAGAAGATCTTGCCAAAGGGGATGTTTCGAAGACATTCTCTTGATGTTACTGATATTCTACATCCTGATGGTCAAAACTTGCTTGCTGTTCTGGTTCACCCTCCAGATCATCCTGGTACAATTCCCCAAGAAGGGGGGCAGGGTGGTGATCATGAGGTGCACTACCATTTCTGTAGTCCTCATTAATGAATTCTATCTTCTGCCTGTTCCTAACTGTTTCCCTCTTCCACAGAAAGATATTCTGGTTTTCCTGGGGTGGTTAATAGCTGAAAGTAAATTGACAAGTTAATGAGAGCAGAAATTTCAAGCTAACATCCATTTATTATTATTATTATTTTTCATTTCAGATTGGAAAAGATGTTGCCACGCAATATGTTGAGGGTTGGGATTGGATGGCTCCTATAAGGTTATTTTTTGAACTGAAGAGTGTAATTCTTTTTAATTGCACATACAAATCCTTTTTATTGATTGTGGGTTATTATATGGATAGAGAGTAGCTTATGCATCAGGAAAAGAGAAGGTGCTCTATTTTAAAACCTCACGATGAATAGCAAAATAAATTTTACTGTTGCACTTGTGCTGCTTATGATGTTTTTTCTTCAAAACTGTGGTTTGCCTCAGATTCTTTCTTCACATCCTATAGTTTTTTCCTTCAAACATCACAGACCTATGTTATAGCAGTGAATGAGAAAACTAATGCTGCCTTTCTATTACTTCAGGGATAGGAACACTGGCATATGGGATGAGGTATCGATTTCCATCACTGGGGTGAGTCTAATATACCATGTTGCATTTCCTTTCATGACCTGCTTATTTATGTCCTCGTAACATTGGAAGATTCATATCGTTTGAGAAGCTTATCAGTATAAGGCGTGAAGGCTTGGATTCTTATATATTCATACATTCCAATTTGATGCAGCCAGTGAAAATAATAGATCCCCACTTGGTTTCAACCTTTTTTGATGGTTACAAGAGGGTATATCTGCATACTTCAACAGAGTTGGAAAACAAAAGTTCCTCGGTTGTTGAATGTGATCTGAACATCCAAGTGACATCAGAACTTGAAGGAGGTGTTTGCATAGTAGAACATCTTCAGACTCAACATCTGTCTATCCCCTCTGGAAAACGTGTTCAACATACATTTCCTCAGGTGAATTACATTATTTGCTTTTGTTGTTCTGAGCAGACTGCCCTTTCGTTGCATTTCTAAGTTATAGAAATACTATGAAGGATAAAAATGGTTTTCATGACTAGTTGGGGATTATTGAAGGGAACTCATCTATTTGATCTTTTTTGAGTAGCTTGTGGCAAGAAAATTATTTTTGACTTGTTCTTGCCCAAACATGTTCAATTCAATCCTCATAGCCTGTTGATTATCCTAACCTAGTGCAAATATGTTTTTACTTGAATAATCCTCTTGATTTTCTTGTGAGGTTCCTTAATGCATTTCTTTGTGTTCATTGTTGCTGTCCTTTTAGCTATAGGATTACTTTTGTGCCCACTCTATTTTCCCCTTCTTTGTTCTTTTATTTTTATGTCTGCCTTGGATAATACATCCTCCCATTTGAACATCTTTTACTGCTAAAATCATGTGATTGTTCGAGACCCAAATTTCATGTTCATAACAAACAGAATTCTGCTTTTAATAAGATGAACACTGAATATTGCTGTAAGAATGTGGGAGTTCCTGGCTTCCTACGATGCATTTTATTCTCGATTAGGGATGAAGTGGAGGAAACTAACCACCTTTTTTAATTCCATTTACATTTGCAATGAATATACAAACATGAAGAGTTAGCAGCCTTTTGTTCTTTACTACTGAGGCCAATATGCAGAAACATAATGAGTGCCCTTTTATGTTTACCCATGAAAAAATTAATAAAAATCAGAAGTGTACAATGTTGAATACCTATGCTTTGGGACTGTCCATTGTTCTCAACTTTCAACTAATTGCATGCATATAATTTTGGTTTCCATTACTTCTTTTTGAGTGCTAAACTGTGTGATGTTGCAGCTTTTTTTCTACAAGCCCAACTTATGGTGGCCAAATGGAATGGGAAAGCAAGCATTATACAATGTCACTATTACTGTTGATGTAAAGGGACATGGAGAGTCCGACTCATGGAGCCATATGTATGGATTCCGTAAAATTGAGAGCTATATTGATAGTGCAACTGGTGGAAGGTATTTAATGTGTAAATTTATGTAACAGATTGATTATAAAAGTTCTGGCCTCAGGTTCCACAACTATGTTTATATCTTTTGGGCTGAACAGGTTGTTCAAGGTCAATGGGCAGCCTATTTTTATCCGCGGTGGTAATTGGATATTGTCGGATGGGTTGCTAAGGCTTTCTAAAAAACGCTACAAAACAGATATCAAGTTTCATGCAGATATGAATTTTAACATGATCCGTTGTTGGGGTGGTGGATTAGCTGAGAGGCCAGAATTCTATCATTACTGTGACATCTATGGTTTGCTGGTAATTCTCTCTATCTGATTTAATGTAATCAAGTTTTGAAAATGTCTCTTCAAGAGTGAATTTTGACTTGGAATTTATCAAATTATGCTGGGCTTTAAATCATTAATTTTTGTAGCTTGCAATGGGGTATACTTTCAGTTAAAAGCTGGACGATAATTTTGCTAATCCTATTATCCTGCTTCAAATTCCAATGTGCAACCTTAGATTGATGTTTTTCTATTAAAAGTTAATGGGATATGTAGGCCCAGTCTTTAAACTATGAATCATATACTGGAGTAATTCTTGTAGGTGTGGCAAGAATTTTGGATAACTGGAGATGTTGATGGAAGAGGTGTCCCTGTTTCAAATCCAAATGGTCCACTTGACCATGACCTTTTTATGCTATGTGCAAGAGACACTGTCAAGCTTCTACGGAATCATCCTAGTCTTGCTCTTTGGGTGGGTGGAAATGAACAAGTTCCACCACCTGACATCAACAATGCTTTAAAGGATGAGCTGAAGCTCCATCCTCATTTTGAGAGTCTCCATAACACCGGCAAGTCTGTGCAAAAACTGTCTGCAATCGCGGAAGATCCTAGTAATTATCTTGATGGTACACGCATTTATATCCAAGGATCAATGTGGGATGGCTTTGCAAATGGAAAGGGGGACTTCACTGATGGTCCTTATGAAATACAATACCCTGAAAGTTTCTTCAAGGATGATTTTTACAACTATGGTTTCAATCCGGAGGTTGGTTCTGTTGGAGTGCCAGTTACTGCTACCATCAAAGCTACAATGCCTCCAGAAGGATGGAAAATTCCTTTGTTTAAGAAGCTTCCAAATGGGTATGTAGAAGAAGTGCCAAACCCCATATGGGAATACCACAAATACATTCCTTATTCAAAACCAGGCAAGGTTCACAATCAGATTCTACTATATGGGACCCCAACAGATCTTAATGATTTTTGCTTGAAGGTATATAAAATCTTCATCTAGTTACTTGCAATTGCTTAAATCTTTTTCAATCATCTATCCACTTGTTTAAACAAAGGACTTAAACTACCATGAATGGAAGCGGCTCCAAAGGATTTAAACTTTTAATTGAGACAAATTTGGTGTATGATTAAGACTTTGTTGTTGTTGTACTGACCTGTTTAAACCATCATCTCAGGCTCAGCTTGTAAACTACATTCAGTATAGAGCTCTATTGGAAGGCTGGACGTCCCGAATGTGGAGCAAATACACTGGTGTTTTGATTTGGAAGACTCAGAATCCTTGGACAGGTCTTAGAGGTCAGTTTTATGACCATCTCCATGACCAAACAGCAGGTTTTTATGGCTGTCGCAGTGCTGCAGAGCCAGTCCATGTCCAGCTAAATTTGGCTACGTATTTTATTGAGGTAAATGACCATACTAGAGCTGTGTTGTTTACACGTCTTTGGGGCGCATATCTAATTGAAATTTCCAACTGCATAGTTATCTCTTGCAGTGCTACACATGGCATAATCCATTCCTTCTTCCGGAATACTTACCCTGACTTCTCTAGTTTCTCTTGCCATAAACAGGTTGTTAATACTCTGTCAGATCAACTATCTGATGTTGCCATTGAAGCATCGGTATGGGATCTCGAAGGAACATGCCCATATTATGTAGTGCATGAAAAGCTCTCTGTTCCTTCAAAGAAAACAGTACCCATACTTGAGATGAAATATCCAAAATCAAAAAACCCAAAGCCAGTCTACTTTCTTCTTCTCAAACTCTACAAGATGTCAGATTATGGGGTTATATCTAGGAATTTTTACTGGTTGCATCTGCCTGGTGGAGATTACAAACTGTTGGAGCCATACAGGAAGAAGAGAGTTCCTCTTAAGATTAGATCGACCGCTTTTATCAAAGGGTCCACTTATGAAATGGAAATGCAGGTCGAAAACAAGTCCAAAAAGCCAGACTCAAAAAGTTTAACCTACAAGAATAATTTTGTTACCAGAATTGGTGATGGTGACTTTGACATGGCCTCAGTGGAGCCTGTAAATAGTGCAGCTGAGGAAAAACAGGAGGCTAGTTTATTCCAGAGGATCTACAGACGTTTTGCAGGGGAAACTGATGGTTTGCAGGTTTCTGAAATTAACGGCTCTGATGAAGGAGTTGCTTTTTTCCTATATTTCTCTGTTCATGCTTCGAAACCAGGCTACAAGGAAGGAGAAGATACAAGAATTCTCCCAGTCCATTACTCAGACAACTACTTTTCACTTGTACCCGGAGAGGTGATGCTCATCAAGATATCTTTTGAAGTTCCTCCAGGTGTTACCCCACGGATAAGACTCCATGGCTGGAATTACCACAGTGGACACGAAGTTTATTGAGCTCAGTAAGATTACTTCCTCTACATTTGATTGTTAGTGGTCTTTCAGATCAATCAAATAATAATAAAAAGATTCAACTTCTGGACTCAAAGTTATCTCATTTCCTGCACAGCACAGAGCTTGTATAAGTTAACATTGAAGATAAAGCAGGGGTGCCAGAGAGCTTTCAGATTCATTTTTGTACTTCCTATTGTTTGAGGTTTATATATCGTAATAGTAGTACGTATTTTGATTTCCAATTGTAAATGACTGTTTCAAAGAACTGCATTCAGCATTTGATGTGGTTTTCTGTGCCTTTTCATATACTTTCGATTCATTTCTTGATATGGAGAGGAAAGAAGTAAAAGACAACGAAGCCTTTGCCTTTTTATATTTTTGGTCAAACAGACATTTACAAGCATCAACTTGCACTTGTAGCAGGAATGCTAGAGTTAGCTGACCTTTGTCATGTCTGCATGTCATCATCGACTACTCTGACCCCAGGGACAGGCCCTTCTGGCAATTAAGAAGTAGGAACCTGAAAACAGATTAAGCTTAAAAGCCAAGGCGATGAACTCTTCATTTCTCATTTGACAACAAAAGAAATAATGTTTATTGGACGAGAACTAAAATTCAGAAACAATGTCTAAATTCATCACACTTCCTGATATAAAATGTCAAATCCTCTTAAAAATATGCCATTTAATTTTATTGCATAAAATGACGTAAAATGTTAACATACATGGATAGAAGGAGGACTCAATTAAGAAATTTCTGATCCTTAAGAGACTTGATTGAAAACATGTTTAGTTCAGCATGATTTAGAACTGATAGATTGGGAAAAATAAGGTTTGTCAAAATTTAAACACCCCTGCTTCCCTCTAGTCAAAAGCACACTTGGTAGTCTACAAGCTTCCAGTTTTCATGGATGAAATCCAAATGGGTAATCCACAAACTGAATTCCCATATTCTCTCATGGGCGACCTCCTTGACATCTCCACTCAAAGCAAAAACCTATCACACCCCATCTTCAAAGACTTCATCTTTTCTTCTCAACCATGTAGATATAGGCCACCTCTTGTCCATTTGTGGAAGAGAAGGTTACCTTCATTTAGGTTCTTCTCTCCATGCCTCTATAATCAAAACCCACGAATTCTTTAATCCCCTAGAACAAAATGCCTTTGTCATTTGGAATTCTCTCCTTTCTATGTACGCAAAAAATGGGGTCTTAACTGATGCTGCTAAGATGTTTGGTGAAATGCCCATGAGAGATACTGTGTCTTGGAATATAATGATTTCTGGGTTTTTAAAAGATGGGAGTTTTGATGTGGGCTATGGGTTCTTTAAACAGATGCAAAGTTTGGGTTTTTATAGGCTAGATCAAGCAACTTTGACCACGATTTTATCAGCTTGCGATAGGCCTGAGCTTGGTTTTGTTAACAAGATGGTGCATTGTTTGGCGGTTTTAAATGGTCTTCAGAGGGAAATAAGTGTAGGGAATGCGTTGATAACATCTTATTTTAAATGTGGTTTTTCTAGTTCAGGAATGCAGGTTTTTGATGAGATGCTTGAAAGGAATGTTATTACCTGGACGGCAATAATATCAGGGCTAGTACAAAGTGAATTATACAGGGATAGTTTGAGATTGTTTGTGGAAATGACTAATGGATTGGTAGAACCGAATTCTTTGACGTATTTGAGTTCATTGATGGCATGTTCAGGTCTGCAGGCATTGAGAGAAGGGTGTCAAATTCATGGGCGTTTATGGAAATTGGGTCTTCAATCAGATTTCCGTGTTGAAAGTGCGCTAATGGACATGTATTCCAAATGTGGAAGCATGGGAGATGCTTTGCAGATTTTTGAGTCTGCAGGACAACTTGATGAGGTTTCCATGACTATAATTCTTGCGGGGTTTGCACAAAATGGGTTTGAGGAAGAAGCCATGCAATTTTTTGTGAAAATGTTAGAGGTAGGAACTGAGATTGACCCGAACATGGTTTCAGCTGTCCTTGGGGTTTTTGGTGCGGATACGTCCTTGGGTCTTGGCAAGCAAATTCACTCATTAGTTATCAAACGGAGCTTTGGTTCTAATCCCTTTGTTGGCAATGGGCTTATTAATATGTACTCAAAGTGTGGAGATTTGGAGGATTCGACCAAAGTCTTCAGTCGAATGCCTTGCATGGACTCAGTCTCTTGGAACTCTATGATAGCTGCTTTTGCTCGTCACGGGGATGGCTCTAGAGCACTGCAGTTATATAAAGAGATGAGATTGAAAGGTGTGGAGCCAACAGATGTTACATTTCTCTCATTGCTTCATGCGTGTAGCCATGCAGGCTTAGTTGAAAAGGGCATGGAGTTCTTAAAATCCATGACTGAAGTTCATAAGCTTACTCCTAGAATGGAGCACTATGCTTGTGTTGTTGACATGTTAGGTCGAGCAGGGCTTCTTAATGAAGCTAAGAATTTTATTGAGGGATTACCTATGAAGCCTGACTTGCTTGTTTGGCAAGCATTGCTAGGAGCTTGTGGCATTCATGGAGATCCTGAAATGGGGAAATATGCAGCTGAGCAGTTAATTTTATCAGCACCCGAGAAGCCTTCTCCTTACATCTTGTTGGCGAATATATATTCTTCTAAAGGAAGATGGAAAGAAAGAGCAAAGACTATTAAGAGAATGAAGGAAATGTGTGTTGCCAAAGAAACTGGAATAAGTTGGATTGAGATTGGAAGTAACTTGCACAGCTTTGTTGTCGAAGATAAAATGCATCCACAAGCTGAGATCATATATGGAGTTTTGGCAGAGTTGCTAGGGCACATGATAGATGAAGGTTATGTGCCAGATAAGAGATACATTCTCTCCTACGTGAATCAATTTGGAAAGAAAGGTTGAATCTCTGCATGAATTTTGTAAGTAGTCCTCCAATTATAATTTTTTCAACTATTGAATAAATGATGAGCCTTGTTTTGATGTGATAAACAGCTTTTTTCCTACCAAAAACAACGTGGTTTCAGATTTTTTATTGAAAAATTCTCTAAAACGAGCTTTTCAAGTTTTTTTTTGTTTAAAATCATAATTTAGTTGATCTACCAAATCTACAAACTGAGTCGACCCCGAATTGAATCTGTTAATGATAGCTGAATTGGTTTATGCCCAGTATCATAATGTTCAAACTAGAAGACAGCTAGAGGGTACATGGCATCCAGCTCATTGCTCTTGCTGGCATGGGGTATGCATTAATGATCATACACAACCTGACTTAAACTAAGGAAATTAGTCAGCTTTTGCAAGCTATGACCATAGTTCATAATCTGACATCAATGGAGGTCCTCAGTGATCGTTCTTGCAAGTGGGGTATGTTAGTGGCATCAAATGCAAGACTAAAAAGTACCGTCTAGACGCCTTCTTCCGGCCCCAGAACTCAATCATTCTTTCTTTTCCTGTATTTGAGTTGTTAGATGCATTAATTTCAAGATATTTCTCAATAAACCATAGCCATCACTGTTATAGGTGATCTGTCCGGAGCTATCTGACTTGCCCTTTGTCCTGCAAAAAGTTTAATTAGAATTTACTCAATTAACCTAGTATGCTACTCCTTGATATATATTTTTTAATTTTTTTTCTAATTGACTAGGGTTTAATCCACCCAATTCATAATTTGAGTTTGGCATCGAAATCAACCTAAATTGAATTTAACAACTATAATTATTAAGATTGGGTTTAATTGAGAGCGATGCTGCTTGCTATAGTGATTTCAAGTTATTGTTACTCCTATTTATTTATTATGACAAATAAATTAAGTGAATAGTAACTTAAAAAAACTGAAATAATGGTTATTTGAAGTCATAAAAATATAAATATAAATTAATGTAATACACTGGATTGATGGTTCATGCTATGTTGTAGGTTGAGCTAAATTTTTCGTAGTATAAAAAAAATATTGAGACAATGCTAGTATTTTTAAAAAAATAAAAAAAACCAAATACTTGAGTTATTGACTCCATTTCATTTAATAAACACAATTAATTTAACAAAATAATTAACAAATGGTCAATTAATTTTTTTTTTGAAAATATTATGAAAAAATATCCTTTTGATATTTAATGGCAAGGTAAAAAAAAAAAACATAACATTTTCATAGAAAACAAAATGAAAAAAAAATCTGAAGCTTAGTTGCCAGAAAATTAAATATTAAAGTATTAAATTGAAAAAAAAAACCTAACTGATAAGCGATTCCTGCCTCAGTTTCCTAACTACCCTCGCAAACTGCTCGTTTCTGCAAAAACTGAACTGCCGCACTTGTTTACTTGCTGGGAGTTTACCAGCTTCCATTGGAGATCTTTCAAAAGACCTCTATCATTTCAGTCTTTTGAATAACAGAGCATAAGAGGAGAGATTCCGGATGGTATTGGCAACCTGAGTGGTCTCGTGACCCTAAATCTGCAGGAAAATTACTTGGATGGAACAATTCCAGAAGCTTGTGGAGAGCTGAGGCAGTTGCAGAGACTGAATTTGGGGAGCAACAGACTTCATGGCTTTCTCCCCGATGAAATGGAGCAGATGGAAGAACTTGGTGTTCTTGATGTTAGCAATAACTTCATAGCTGGTTCAATCCCATCTTGGCTTGGAAAACTCTCACAGTTGAGATATCTTGTAAAACTAAATAATTTGTCAATTTAATCCATTTTGCTATGAAAAAGTGTTATAATTAGTAAAACAATTATCAAAATAAAAGGAAAAAAAGAAAAGAAAAGAAAGTTATTGCATGGATAATTGTTCCACAAAAGTTAATATCCAAGTCAGATTTTTTTGGGGAAACTACAATTCGGTCCCAAACCCAAAAACTCATTCTCAATTGAGTCTCAAACCTATAAAGTTTATCGTTTCGATCCAAAATGTTTCAAAAACTTCTCAATTGCATCTTTCTATTAATGTTCATTGACATATTTGTCAATTTTTCTTCAAATTGATGCCTGCTTTAGTGCATAAATATGCACATTAGACCGATAATTTTAACATTTATTAATTTTTTTCCCTCAAATTTTCTTCAAAATGATTATATTTTGGTGCAGAAAATATGCACATTAAAGTTAAATTATTAAAATTAATAGACAAAAGGAGATAATTGAGAACTGTAAAGAAAAAGTCTGGGATTTAATTGATAAATTTAAAGGTTTGAGATGCATCTGAGAATGAATATATTTATTTTTGGGACTAAATTGAGGTTTCTCTTTTTTAATCAATTTCCAAGTCGGAAACCACTAATGCCAGAGGAAGAACCTTGAAAACGCACCGTTTTGCTCCCTCCACAAAAAATCCCAGCTGCCATCTCTCCGAAGCCACTAGTTAGTTAAAAATCAGGTAGAAACACCATCACAATTCACAACCACAGAGCAGAATAATGGAGTCCTTGTGTTTCTACAGTTCTCTCCCTCCAATCCCTCCATTTCAAAAAACCGTTACAAATCCCAATAACTGTCACAACTTTCCCTCCAAAGCAAGCCCACTTCGTTTATTCCCTTCTCTTTCAACTTCTTTCAAGTTCAAGCCTCATTGCTTAGGGAGAGCTGAAGAGGATTCCCCTCTCTCCACTTCTTCAGCTTACACAGTACTTGGCATCAAGCCTGGTTGCTCTGCCGCCGCGACCAAAGCAGCTTTCAGGGCTAAAGTATTAAGACATTCACTTTGATTTAGTTGATGTAATATAAAGATAGTGCTAAGATTAGTGGTAGTTGTTTAATAATAATAATATATGTTTATAGTTGATCATTCATTTAATGAAAATCTAATGTCATTGATTATTTTGTTTTGTTGGTGTATAAAGGTGAAGCAATTTCATCCTGATCTTAATAAGGATGGCAAGGTCTCTGATTTAATGATTCGCCGCGTAATTCAAGCGTACGAGGTACTCAAAATCTTGAATTTGTGATGATTACTGAGAGTTTGAAGATGATTGTGGTTTGTTTGTGCTAATGATTTTTGTAGATGTTATCTAATTTCAGCCGACCAGAGATCATTGAAAGGTGAAATTTGATGGATTTTGGCCATTAACTTCTTTGAATTTTTTATTTTATTTGACTTGCTAAATGCTTGGAGATGCATTTGTAGGGAATGTTTGGATCCATTTGAAGAGCCAGAGTGTGAAGCATTTGATATCTTTGTTAATGAAGTTCTTTGTGTCGGCAAAGGTATTAACGTTAATTCTAGATATGCCATGTTCTAACCTTGTCTGAAATGAGAGTTTAGGGTTTCAAATCTTCACGAGCTTACATGTTGAGGAACAAGACTGTTGATGAACTCTCTGTCACTTCAATTCCTAGTTAGGACCATAACTGGTCAGGTTTTTCACCTGTACCGTTCAAGATACTTGCAGGGTGTCCATATTCATGCGTAGAAAGAGCCTCTTATGCCTTCACTTACGCTTCTTCAACTGGAACTGCACGGGCGACATCTCAAGGTTGGTCTACTATCTAGTGATCAGATTTTTTGGTGTCTGGGTCTTTCTGAGCTTGCCTCTACGAAAAAGCAGCCAGGCAAAAGGATGAGACATGAAAAAATTGCAGTTCAAAAGTGTAATAATCCTATAGATTGGAGTTAAATATGGCAAAGAAATGTTGGTGTGTGATTGAGTGCCAATTAAGGACATGAATTCTTACTAACATTTTCGGTTTTAAATTCGGTGCAAACAGGGCATGGCGAAGACTACCAAGTTCAGCTTGCAGTTGGTCAATGCCCTAGAAGCTGTATTCATTATGTTACACCTTCACAGAGAATTATACTTGAGGAATTACTTGACAGGTAACTATTTTTCACACTCCCCGGAGAATTTTGCTGATGAACTATAGGCTCTTTGAAGCGACGCAACAAAGAAAATACAGCCACTTCACCAGTAATCCATCATGGTTTACTTCCTATGTCTTATCATTAATTGGTGCATGGATTGATAATGCAGTATCTTGGAGGTGCCTTATGATTGTTCAGCTGAGGCAGACTTGCTTTATTCACTCATCGTTAAAGCTAGGTTCGAGAATAATCGGTTCAGGAAGCCAAAGAAGCAACCAAAGACCTCAACCGAACATGTAGATTGGTTTTGACTTTGATACTCTCAGTGAAGCAGACATCAATACTTCAAGATTTTGTGTGCTTCTTAGGACTCAAAATGCAATACTGAAGTTCAAAAAAGTTACCAAGTCTGCAATCGGTTAATATGGGAGACTTTCTGATATCAATATATCACTGGAAGAAAAAAGCAAAGGATCCATGGGGGATCTCTTCTTCAAACCCTGTGCCTCCAGTACCTGGTCCCAATCCATTTCTCAAACAACAGAAATGCTTGCTAGACGCAGGTTGTACAACCCTTCCACGCCGTGTTTGCTACAGTTCATTGCATTGTACATCTCCACTCCTTGAGCAATGCATCCCTTAAGTTCCCTGATTAATGTGTCCCCTACTTCGTTGAGTAGGGGATTTGTATGGTATATCTTCAGTTCAGGTGTGCTAAGTTTTAGGTATCAGGCAGAGAATAAAGTTTCATATTTTGTTCCTTTTGGGATCCAGTGTCTTGTATGATAAGCACTCCTCCCTTCGACATTTTTAATTTGAACTGGCTATAGTTTACCGTGGGCATCTTATAGAGACCACTGAACAACTGGTAGGAAAAGAGGATTGAATACTAGTAGTGTGTTGAACTTGGTTATTGCTTGCTATGACCGATGCTCAAATTATTAATTACTCATTGGGGTCCTTAACTCAGATTTCTGACATGTATGAGTGAGGACCATAAAATACTTATCTCGATTGCTGCCAGAGAATTGATGTGTTGCCAACCAAATATGATAGATTCACCTAATATTTATCACCCAGCAAGTAGGGGAAATGGATCAACTTGCAGCAATTTGCAAGTGGGTTCTACTAGGGCAGGTGGTTTGACTAATTCTTCTTGGCTTTCTTCACATATGAAGTTAATATTTACCTTAAAAGTCTTAGAAAAAATGAAGAAATAGTATAAACAAAATCACTATTGTGTCTGCTCATCAAGAAGCATTTTGTTCCAATATCTCTGCTAAGAAAGAGCGACAGAGAGGATGTCATACAATCAAAACTTCACTGTGACAGTCTTCTGTCTCATCTGTTATCTCATGCCAGCAAAATCAGCATTTGTTTGCAATTTTACTGATTGTCAAGCCCTTTTCAAATTCAAGGCAGGCATAATAAGTGATCCAGAAGGTCAACTCCAAGATTGGAAGGAAGCCAATCCCTTCTGTAACTGGACTGGAATTACATGCCACCAATCCATCCAAAACCGGGTTATAGATCTTGAGCTCACAAGCATGGACTTACAAGGAAGTATATCACCATTTCTATCCAATCTTTCTCTTCTCACCAAGCTTTCTCTGCAGAGTAATAGTTTCCATGGAGAAATCCCAACTACCTTGGGAGTCCTCTCACAGCTAGAATATCTGAATATGAGTGAAAATAAGCTCACCGGTGCCTTTCCAGCTTCACTACATGGTTGCCAAAGATTGAAATTTCTAGACTTGACTACCAACAGGCTGTCTGGGGTCATTCCTGAAGAACTTGGCTCGATGAAGAACCTGACATTTTTAGCTATCTCTCAAAACAACCTCACTGGGGTCATTCCAGCCTTTTTATCAAACCTGACAGAATTGACCCGGCTAGAATTAGCCGTGAATTACTTTACTGGTAAAATTCCATCGGAGCTGGGAGCTTTGACCAGGCTAGAGATTTTGTATTTGCACCTGAACTTTCTTGAGGGAGCAATACCTGCATCACTATGTAATTGCACTGCATTACGTGAAATTTCATTGATTGAGAATCGGATATCAGGAGAACTCCCTGCCGAAATGGGGAACAAGCTCCAAAACTTGCAGAAGTTGTATTTGATGAACAACAACATTTCTGGCAGGATTCCAGTGACATTCTCAAATCTTTCACAAATAACACTGCTTGATGTGAGTATCAATTACTTAGAGGGTGAAGTTCCTCAGGAACTGGGGAAGTTGAAGAACCTTGAGATCCTTTACCTTCATAGCAACAACCTGGTTAGCAATTCTTCTCTCGGTTTTCTTACTGCTCTTACAAACTGTTCATTTCTGCAGAAACTGCACTTAGGCTCGTGCTTATTTGCCGGGAGTTTACCAGCTTCCATTGGGAATCTGTCAAAAGACCTCTATTATTTCAATCTTTTGAATAACCGTATAAGGGGAGAGATTCCAGATAGTATTGGCAACTTGAGTGGCCTCGTGACCCTCCATCTGTGGGACAACCGATTGGATGGAACAATTCCAGCAACTTTTGGAAAGCTGAAGCTGTTGCAAAGACTATATTTGGGAAGAAACAAGCTTCAAGGTTCTATTCCAGATGAAATGGGGCAGATGGAAAACCTTGGTTTACTTGATCTTGGTAATAACTCCATAACTGGGTCAATCCCATCTTCACTTGGTAACCTCTCACAGTTGAGATACCTGGACCTATCTCAGAATAGCTTATCAGGAAATATTCCCCTCAAACTCAGCCAGTGCACTCTCATGATGCAGCTGGATCTATCTTTTAACAATTTTCAGGGGCCTCTTCCACCAGAAATTACCCTTTTGGCTAACTTGCATCTCTTCCTCAACTTTTCAAATAACAATCTAGATGGGGAAATACCTGCAAGTATTGGAAAGCTGGTATCTGTACAAGCTATTGACTTGTCGGTGAATAAATTTTCTGGCATGATATCAAGTTCGATTGGAAGTTGTGCATCTTTGGAGTACTTGAACCTATCCAAGAACATGATTGAAGGTACAATTCCAGAATCCTTGAAACAAATTACATATTTGAAAGTCCTGGACTTGTCTTTTAATCAATTAACAGGCAGAGTTCCGATCTGGCTTGCCAATGCCTCAGTGATGCAGAATTTTAATTTTTCATATAATAGATTAACAGGAGAGGTTCCAAGTACGGGAAGGTTTAAAAATCTTAATGGAAGCTCAATGATAGGGAATGCAGGCTTGTGTGGTGGTTCTGCACTAATGAGACTCCAGCCATGTGTAGTTCAGAAGAAAAGGAGAAAGGCAAGGAAATGGGCATATTATTTGCTTGCATTTACGATTAGTTCTTTATTGCTCTTGATATTTGTCTGGGTCTGGGTTCGAAAATTATTTAATAAGAAAGCCGAGGCAGAATCTGAAGAAACAATTCTAATGGCTTCCCCAGCCTTTCATGGAGGCCGAAATTTGACTCAAAGAGAGCTTGAAATTGCAACCAATGGTTTCAATGATGCCAATCTCTTGGGGAGAGGAAGCTTTGGATCTGTTTATAAAGCATGGATTGATGATAGCATATCTTGTGTTGCGGTTAAGGTTCTAAATGAAGACAATAGGCAGAGTTACAAGAGCCTAAAAAGGGAGTGCCAAATACTGTCAGGAATTAAGCATCGGAATCTGGTTAAAATGATGGGATCAATCTGGAGTTCACAGTTCAAGGCTCTTATCCTTGAGTTTGTAGGTAATGGAAACTTGGAACAGCATCTTTATCCAAGTGAATCTGAAGGAGAAAATTGTCGATTGACATTGAAGGAAAGATTAGGAATAGCAATAGATATTGCAAATGCCTTGGAGTATCTTCATGTGGGATGCTCAACTCAAGTCGTGCACTGTGATCTGAAACCACAAAATGTTCTTCTTGACGATGATATGGTGGCCCATGTTGCTGATTTTGGAATAGGAAAGCTCATTTTTGCTGATAAACCAACTGAATATTCTACCACAACGAGTGTTGTGCGAGGATCTGTTGGTTATATTCCTCCAGGTATGCGTTTGATTGGCTTGTGGTAATGATTCATTGACTTGTGTAAACTAGTCTACATACTCTATTCACCTGGCAGTGCATTAAGATTTATCTGACTGAGATGTATATTTTTCTTTTTCTTTTCTTTTTCTTTTTCTTTTTTTTCATTTTGATGAGGGTACTTGCTGTTTGTAAACAGAATATGGACAGAGCACTGAAGTATCATCTAGAGGAGACGTATTTAGCTTCGGCGTCATGCTGCTTGAATTGATAACGCGGAAGAAACCAACAAGCGAAATGTTTGCAGATGGACTTGATCTAAGGAAGTGGGTGGACGCTGCATTTCCTCACCATATTTTGGAAATTGTAGACATGTCATTAAAGCAGGAGTCACTTTCAGGAGATGCAAGTGGTGATTTACAAAAGCTGGAGCAATGCTGTATTCAAGTGCTAAATACAGGGATGATGTGCACAGAAGAGAACCCACTGAGGCGTCCACCGATCTCTGTGGTCACGGGAGAGCTTCAGCATACTTGGAAAGAAATGGGATTTGACAGATAAAGCATGGGTGGAAAAGAATCATATGATTATGACAGTGTTTGACGATGTCAGTGAAATTTAAGGTGTTAAAGCTTTTGTTTAGTTATAATTTCATTACAAAGAATATGTATTCTTCATTATGGATCGCATTCAAATGCCGCTAAGAGAAAATTATAAGGAAAGCATAAAGTAGAAGGGTGTTCATAGTGGCTTGACGGATTAATTCTTGCAGCAATATTCACACATGACACCTTTTTTACTATAACTTCCTCTCTATGAGATTATTTCTTCAGAATTCAGTATTTTGATTTGAGATTATGTTTTTTATGTTCAACGCGGCTGAAAACCAGTGTTAAACGCATGAACTTGATGCTCCTGCAAAGTGTGAGACCAAAGAAGGTTATCATGAAATTTTCAAGTGACAAGTAATGGTTGGCATTGGCAATATTTCTTAATACTGGTAATAAAAAAAGGCTAAACTCAGGTTGAAGGGTGAAGAATTTTATATCAAACAATGTATAAATCCATGCTACAAATATTAGCAAGGGCACAAAACTTGGTTTCCGCATCCAAGCCTTCAAATCAATGCCCTCGTGACAGGAAACTACTTGGAAATTACTCTCATGAATCGGTTAAGTGAAGAGAAAATGCCAGCTGCCTTACTGAATAAAGAAGGTCCCTGCTCAGATTTCTCTTCTGCATTTCCAAATATTATCTGCAGACGATAAATAAGTAATCAATATACATAATTTTTCATTAGAATCTTATTTTTCCCTGCTAATTCAATGCGGGGACTTCAAAACTTTCTGGTGGTAACTAACCTCGATTTCTTCCGAATCCGGACGTCTTACGAATTCTTGTGCAAGAAGATATCTGTTTGGCCTATCTTTATCATCATAAAAGACCTTCCACATCCTGGAAATGATTAGGGTGGAGAGAATGAGGAGTGCATGCAACTATCAGAGAGAATCAATACACCACAGGAAATATGGCTGAATATTGTATAGAGCTTAGACCACATGTGTCTAAAGTGTAAAAGAACCATCTCAACCCAAAAGCTTAAGCTGTTAGGTGAGGTCCCGGGATATAATTTATATTATTCTCTAACATAAAGGTGGTGGAAATGTTCTGAGTGGCAAGTGACTCTTACCCTGGATAACACCTAAAGACAGCACCGGCTGGCAGAGGTCTCATTGAATAAACTGTTGTGAATGTGCTGCAAAATAGATGATATACAGCGGATTACTGTCACATAATCACAGACTAATGCAATATTTTGTGAATAAAAAAATTACCTCAGAAAGTATCTCCTTAGATTCCGTACATTAATCCCAACTCCTACATCCTCACTGATGAGACGCGGGTTCCACATGATAAGAGGCCTTGGCTAGCAGTACATGAGGAAGTACCATCAGATAAACTATCCTTCCTAGCTTGAGGTGTATGAACATGATGAAGAAAAGAAAGAAAGAAGAAGTATGTGTTAGTAACATACCGGATCATCTGATAGATCAGATACAATTTTCTGCACTTTTTCCAACATCTGATAATCAGGAACAACCATAACAACAATGTCATCTTCGATCTGAACAGGCTTCCGGTCACCTAAGCTGTAAAACAGCAAGGCACAAAGTTTCAGACATAAATGCAAGAATATGAATCAATTCAAACAAGTGTACAACCTTTAAAAATGCACAGATTCATATTTACAAGGAACGACTATGAAACTCTTTCACTGCAATTAGTATGCAGGTCCGATGCAATAAAACGCTAGACTCAATTGGACAAGGTAGACTTTAGGAACTAAATACTCAAAGAGGATTCATCAACATGGTGGAAACTACCTTGAAAACCCAAAAGCTGCATCTTTCCACAGGTATTTTAGAAGTGCAGCAGCACCGGCATCTGGAAAAATGGCTTTGATTCTCTGAGTATTGAATATTAGCAAGCAAGGTTCAGAATCAAGAACGTGGTGGCTAAAGATGTAAGTGGAAGAAGTCAGGCACCATTGGCCATCAATTTCCCTCTAGCAATTAATCATCCTTAGATTGCATTGTTTTCGTGATTAGTATAAATAAAGAATTTTGTTCATATACTGTGGCTTTAGGGAACATTTCATAATCAATAGTATTTTAAAGTAAAAATATACCTGGCTTCCTGTTTCTTCAATAAGTGTATCCAAAAAAATCCTTGACAGTTCCCAGAGCTCAGCCTGTGCACCTTCATCATCTAGAAA
This sequence comes from Populus alba x Populus glandulosa, assembly GCA_033617975.1. Classification (NCBI taxonomy): domain Eukaryota; kingdom Viridiplantae; phylum Streptophyta; class Magnoliopsida; order Malpighiales; family Salicaceae; genus Populus; species Populus alba x Populus glandulosa. Next base: position 1,307,856 of record CM066155.1, on the reverse strand, counting down.
CTGAAGCTGAGGGATTAAGAGCTCGACCTGGAAAGAGTTAGAGGGTTAGAAAAAACTTGAAAGGTAAAAAAAGCAATTAAGATAGAGAAAATTAAGTGATTCAATTGCAATTAATGCAAAAAATTTCACCACCATAACAAAAGTTCAAGAATCTGATATCTTCCCTTTAAACTTGCAGGCAAAGTGAACTGAGCCATGTCCTATACTTGCTCAACCTGGACAGATTAAAAGCTAAATTTCTCGATTTGATTGAAAAGGTTGATTGATGTGAAGCTCAGTAATAGGAGGCAGTTCAGGATTTGCAAAAAGGTTTAAGACTGAAGTACCTAGTTCCAGCAATGCAATAATGTTTCATACTCTCTCTTAACTCTTCTTAGACCTGGGTTTGGACAGATAAACCCTACCCAAGTGTTCCGTAGAACAAATTAAGGTTTTCGGTTTCTTGATTACACTTAACTAGACCTTAAGGATGGCACTATAAAAAACACTACACTGCAAAAAATCACTTAGTGATTCCAAACAGAGATGATCTCAACTTCAAAATATAAGATTACATTTCCCTTTGTCACATACTATGGCTCTCATTCCTCCTGAAGACACAAACAAAGCACTAGCTTGGCTAGATTGCCGGACTGCACCCTCCAAGTCAGAAGGCAGGCAGCTGAAAAATGAAGAAAATAACATCACTCAGTATGTTTTCATTTCTCCAGAGTATATAAAGCATTACAAGTCAGTAAACATGAATGCTGAAAGATCTTAATTCCAGTACTGATCCACTTTACTTTTGCTTAACCAATACAGTATAACATAATGGACTAGAAATCCAAGTAATTGCATATTATTCATGCAGAAAACCTTCTCCTTCCCTCCTCAATATCACTTAATCTGAACAATTTTCTTCTAGTGCTACAAGAAATCACAGTTTTCTCTATAGATTGATACATACACAGATGGAAGAATTACTCTATGAACTGATAAGTCTTTGGAAAACACTAAATCAACTATAACCCAATCTGACTGATACAGATTTAAAACTTAATATGGGATCGAACATGCATTGAAGTACTATTTTCAAGCTTATGACATGGAAATTCAACCAATTTCAACCACACTAAACTGCAGGCTTAAGCTGATAACCAAAGTCAATTGCTGGATCAACTGAGTGAAGTAAAGAAACAAAAGGGTATCGTTATAATTTTGTGTCTCTACATCAACTTAGAGGTAAAAGCAAAAGCAGCACAAAACAAGAAAAGTTGTGTACCCAAAAGGAACTGAATTACCTGTCATCTTCTTCTTGAACAGTTTGTGCTTGTTCTTGTAACACCATGGCCTCTTCAAGGTTATCTTGAGAAGCATCATCACCTTCGAATTTCTCAAACTTTGCCAAGATTCTTGATGAGTTTCTTGTACAAAGTGAAATCCCACTTAAGTTAGCGTGTGGAAAAGATAAGGTAAAGTGAGTGGTGGAGGTTGAGTTGTTTGGTATTATTGATGGTGCCATGTAGGAGTGGAAGGAACAGCTTGGGATTGAAGTAGCCATTGAAGCTAAGCTAACTACCAGCTGCCAAGCTGCTTAGGACATGGATTTTTATCAGAATTTATGGGGGGCAATGGAGCTGCTATTTTTCTTTTCTCTGTTGCTAGTGAAGCAAGCTTTATATGAATTATTTGGAGACAAAGCAGACACATGCACCAAAAAAGAGAGAGGATAAATTCACCTTTGTTACTGAAAATTAAGTGTAAAGTGATTCTATTTAAGTAAATGATGTATAAAGGAACTAAAAATAAGTTTTTCAAATTTCAGTAATGGAGACATGCTGACTTTAAGTTATTCTACCAACCTCATTAAAAATAAAATTAACTTAATTTTAAAAAATATAATTCAACTTATTAGATTTTAGATTTATTTTTTAAAAATTATTAATTTGAATTTTATAAATCTCAAAATCATTAAAAATTTATATGATTGTTAATTTTAAAAACCGTAAAATTAGTAAAGATATGTGTAACCTAACTCAAATATCTATATTAGTAAAAAAATAATTGACTTGATTTTTTTTTCTTCACAGTAATTTTTTTTTTCTAGCCAATCATTTCTCATTTATTGATGAATATAGAATTTTCTTTATTTTATTTTTATTTTTATTTTTAGAGGGCATACACTTTTTTTTCATGTTGTTAGTTGATCTAAATTTTCTTATTTTTCTTTAACATTTTATTTTAATGTTGTACATTAATTGGGATATGATTAATTACGAGATCAGTTGACAATGAGAGAATATAAATTAGAAATGCCAAGTGAAATTATCTTGATTTTCTTTCAATTAATTGAAGTTTAATTTCACATACATTCTTAGACAAAATATTAAAATAACACTAAAATTCTCAAATCTCCCTTGTCAAAACTGAAAAAAAAAATCCATATATATATATATATAGATAGATATATGACTAGTGTTTTTTTCATTAATTCAACTAGTGAAATTTTTTGAGACCATTTTTTCATAATAAAACTAAATCTCTATTCAATTAAGTTTTATACAAATCATATATTTACAAAACATTTTTCTCTTCTCCATGGTAAAAAATGTGGGATGAAAATCTATTTATTCCTAAATCACATGTCATAATTATAAAATTTAAATCAGATTGATAAGTTAACCTGAAACTTAATCAATTTAAGATTTAGATCAATATAAATTAAATATAAAAATTTAATTTGGTATAATTGATAAAAATCTAATTGATTTCTTTTAAAAAATAATTAAAATTATGTTGTTTTTATCATTTTAAAAAGTTTTGACTATGAAAATATTAGATTTGATCATTAAAATATTTTTTTAGATTAATATTTTGACCCGTGACCTTGCTTCGAGATCAAACTCTCTCTAGGGTTTTAAAATTATGTTGCATGGAATATAAATATTTTCATGATCTTAAGTAATGTATATTCACGAGGATTGGGAGTAATTTATATATATAACTAATGGGCCTTCACCTATTACCTTATCAGCCAGTAGGCCCAGAACCACATAAGTAGGCCCAATAAATGCTCTTTGTTCAAGCCCAAAATATCTCTCTTTCAAATTAATTCAAGCGCTCCATTATATAGCCGTTAGAAAGCAATAAACAGCTCTCTCTCCCTCTTTAATCTAACGGCTATCAAATCTCACCCTCTCATTTCAAACTTCAAATTCCCAATTTTAAACCCTAAAAGTCTTTCACTTCTCTAATTTTTCTTTCTCAATTTCAATTTCAAGGCCAACAAAATGACTGGTACTATCTCTTTCTCTGTCGATTGCCATCAATTCTTGATTATTTTTTTATGATTCTTGATTGATATAGATCGAAATTCTCAATTTCTCTCAGATCTGACGGTAGACATGATCGAAGAGATCTGTGATCGTATCCAAACTGTTCAAATTTCTGATTCCTACCCTTCTCTTTCTTCTACCACAGGTCAAGAAAATAGTTTTAGTTTCTGTAAATATGATTCATTGAAATTGAAATAAAACTAAGGTTTTTTTTTTTTGAATTATTAGAGATTATTTATTTAATTGCTGATTTTTTTTTTTTTTTTTGCTTCAGAGGAAATCACAGGGACTGAAACTATCGAAGAAGGTTTGTGAATTTTCTGGTTTTCTTTGTTAATTTCATTTCAGCCCTTGAATTTTAAAGAAATTTTAAATTGAGTCATTTCTTTGACTTGCTTCTGTTTAAACCTAGAAATTGTAATTTACAATTGTTTGCTTTATTTGTTTTCGAATTCAATTGTGACTTCTGACTTCAATTGTTGATATCTTTCTAATTCTAGGGTTTCTAAAATGCCCAAATATTTTTTTGCTTTCTCATAAAATTTAATTACAAAAAAAGAAGTTAAAATTGAGTCAAATTCGGCAGTAGTACAGTAGACATTTTATATTCTTTCTTGAACATGTTTTGATTCAAGATCTTTTAATTTGAATGGTTTTTTTTAAAATGAATTTTCAGGAGAAACTATTAATTCGGAGGAAGAGAACGAAAGTAGCAGAAACAGAGAAGTTTCTCCAACTCAAGGACCCACGCTGCCAATTTTGCAGAAAGTTATCCATTTGAGCAATAAAATCCAGGTACAACTTTGAAGCTCTATTGATGCTATAATAGTTGGAGGATAAGATGAATTAAGAACTTGGTTTTAGTAGAAATTAGTAAAGTCTTAAAATTCTTGTCTTGAGCTCAACAGAACCTACAAAAACATTGTTTTTGCCAGTAAATTAAGATTTTGCATCAAGTATGCTGATGGGGTTTTTTCACTGTAGAATTTGAAGAAAGAACATGCAAGTCTTTCTGATCAAGTAAAGACTGCTAAAGATTCAGTACCTGGTCCTGACATTTTAGACAGTCTTCAGAAATTCAGTGAGTATTGAATAGTGAATTGACTTTGGTTTCTTTTTTTCTTGTTTAATTTAAATATTTACTTGATGGAATATTGGTGACAGGTCATGAATATGAACTTTTAAAGAAGAAATATTTACAAGAGTTGTCTGAGAGGAAACGACTTTACAATGAGGTGATCGAGCTTAAAGGGAACATCAAAGTCTTCTGTAGATGTAGACCACTAAATCAAGTCGAAATTACAAATGGTTCTAACCATGTCGTTGAATTCGACTCCTCCCTTGATAATGAGCTGCAAATCATTTCCTCTGATTCTTCCAAGAAGCAATTTAAGTTCGACCATGTTTTTAGGCCTGAGGATAACCAAGGTGATCTATATATTGCTACTGTAGAGAACTTGTTATCTGTTATTTGCATTATCGAAGCATCTAATAATCTCTTATCTTAATGATATGCAGAGGCTGTTTTTGCCCAAACTAAACCAATAGTCACTTCAGTGTTGGATGGCTACAATGTCTGCATATTTGCCTATGGGCAAACCGGTACTGGAAAGACGTTTACCATGGAGGGCAATCCAGAAAACAGGGGAGTCAACTACAGAACATTGGATGAGCTGTTCCGACTTTCCCAAGAAAGAAGCGGTGTTATGAGATATGAGCTGTTTGTTAGCATGTTGGAGGTTTACAATGAGAAGATAAAGGACCTCTTGGTTGAAAACTCCAACCAACCAACTAAAAAGTTAGTTTAGTTTTTTATTTGCTCTGTCAATCAAAATGTGTTCATTTATGTCAAATTCTCTGGCTGCAAAAATTTTATACTGATAATTTGCTACAAGACTGATATATGATTTTACTTTACTTCTTGATGAGGGAAATTATAAATGTCATGCTAATTGCCAAGAAAAGTAGACTCTGGAAATTATTCATCAGCAGGATTTTCATTCGAGTTCTTTCTCTTTTTTTTTTTTTTTTTTGCAAAAGATAACCGATAATAAATTGTGTTAGACGAATCAAGTTTGTTGAATTTTTAGTTTTGTTTATGCACGCACGAAGGTTGGAGATAAAGCAAACAGCTGAAGGAACACAAGAAGTCCCAGGACTTGTGGAAGCTCAGGTGAATGGCACGGAGGATGTGTGGGAGTTACTCAAGTCTGGAAGTCGTGCTAGATCTGTTGGATCAACCAGCGCTAATGAACTTAGCAGCCGTTCTCATTGGTAATAATGAACTTGCTGCTTTCTTCTTCTTTTTTAGTTTATTTCTTTGTCAAAACAATTGTTTTGTGAACATTGATTCTCGAAGTTGAAGATGGTTTTTTGGATTGATAAATCCCAACTATGCATGAATCAAGGCAATGGTTATGGTAATAATGCCCACAATATTGTTGCTTTGCAGTTTGCTGCGAGTAACAGTAAGAGGAGAGAATTTAATAGATGGGCAGAAGACAAGGAGTCACCTTTGGATGGTTGATTTGGCTGGTAGTGAGCGTGTGGGAAAGATTGATGTTGAAGGTGAAAGATTGAAGGAATCACAATTCATTAATAAATCTCTTTCAGCACTTGGTGACGTTATCGCAGCTCTTGCATCCAAAACTGGTCACATTCCCTACAGGTGGATCTCATACACACACTTGTAAACCTAGCAATCCAATTACTCCTGTAAACCTATTATCCAATTACCATTCTAATGAAAAGATTCATTCTCTTTGCTTATCAGGAACTCAAAGCTGACTCATATGCTACAGAGCTCTCTGGGTGAGCAAGTTTGACATATTTTTTATGGTTACTGTACATTTTGTTACCTTTTTGTCAACGAAAGATACCAAGTGAAATGTGAAACGCAGGAGGAGATTGCAAGACCTTGATGTTTGTCCAAATAAGTCCGAGCGCTGCTGACGTTGGAGAGACCATTTGTTCACTAAATTTTGCAAGTCGAGTGCGGGGAATTGAAAGCGGTCCTGCTCGCAAACAGGCTGATCTCTCTGAACTTTCCAAATACAAGCAAATGGTATGTATTCTTCTTGTACTTTGATGAAATTTCTTTTATTCCAGTTTACTTCGTCTCGATTCAGATTTTTCTTTTTTTCAACTACATGTAAGCAGGTAGATAAATTAAAGCATGATGAAAAGGAAACAAAGAAGTTACAGGATAGCTTGCAATCATTGCAGTTGAGGCTTGCTGCCAGAGAACATATCTGCAGAACTCTCCAAGAAAAGGTAATGATGACTGAGGTTCCATTTTGCAGCTGCTTCTCATTTATTATTGTTATGGAACAAGTGGTAAATTACTTGAAACATTTTTTCTCTTGCTTTTATTGTTCCCTACATGGCTTCTATATAATTTTTAGACTATACAAGTAACTCTTTTCTCGTAACAGGTTCGAGACCTCGAAAATCAGTTGGGGGAGGAAAGAAAAATCAGAATAAAACAAGAAACCAGAGCTTTTGCAGCTGCTTCTCAGACTACGAAACAAGTAGTAGAGAAGAGCAAAACAGACAAAAAGCCACCTCTGGGCCCTTCAAAATTCAGGATGCCATTGCGAAGAATCACCAATTTCATGCCTCCGCCATCTCCCCTACAGAAACAGAAAACCACCATTACTAATTCTGCTGTATCTTCAATGCATGACAAAGAAAACAATTCAAGAACCACAATGTCAGGGACAAATACAAGAGGCCTTATGAAACCCAGGCGAATGTCCATTGCAATCAGACCTCCTCCTCCAATGTCAACACAGGTTTTTCAGCCAAAGAGACGTGTATCCATTGCTACCTTCCGTCCAGAGTCAACCTCAAACATAAGCACGCCACTTCAAACCTCTCGATATAAGAACGGGAATGTAGTTGGCAGGCAATCATTTGTCAGGGACCCAAAAAAGCCAAGGTATTCAAAGTTGTTTTCTCCATTGCCAGAGTTCAGGACTGCATCAGAGATTACACCTATGAGAAACAGTAGTAGATTCATGGGCAGTCCTCCAACACAGGCAGGTTCATGGAGGCCGAAGCACCCAACAGTAGTTGCACTGCAACGAAAATCTTTGGTGTGGAGTCCGCTCAAGTTGAGGAACATGCAAAATGCCCGGAGACCATCTTTGTTGCCTTCTCGGCCATCAAATAATGAGGTGCAATGAACCTTTAGCCGTCTTCATTGTCGTGATAGATAGTAGGAGTATACTTTTTTTTATTAACCGCCATCATCCATCTTCTCCTCTGGATTTTACTCGCAATTGTATGCTTCTTGCTTACTTTTTTTATAACTCGATGTTAAGTGACTTTTTTCTCCATCTTTCCCACATCAGAGATTGTCGTTTTTACAAGGATATGGAGAATACTTCATCAGATGAAATATGCATAGTGCTTGCACGTTGTTGTGAGCGAGTTTATAAGATTTAATTAATTTTAAAAACTATAAAATCCTTGTTATTTAGACCCTTTCTTCTTCTTCTTAATATTAATTTACAGTCAATGGGCCGTGCCGCGGGTAGATAAAGTTATTTTCAGCAAAAAAAATAAAAATTACAAGTGTTTATGTGTTTATTTTTACAATAGTAACAAATACTAAAAAATTTATGTTAATTAAATAAATCAAGAATCATTTATGATAATAAACATATAAAAAAATTGTTAAGAATGAATTGAAAAACTAAGAGGTATGTTTATCAAAATATATAATCTCAAAACATACACAGTAAACCCGATCCAATTGTAGATAAATATGGATAATAGGCCTTATTATGCTTATCAAGATATATAATTCATAACATACATGATAGAACTCAGTTGTAGATCTTGAAACATGAAAAAATAGATCTAGTTATATATAATAATTTTATTTTTATAATCAATTTTTTTTATTGAATCTAATAATAAATAAAAAAAGAATAAAAAAAAAAGCAGGTGAGATTAAATTTTTTTCAAACACAAAATGTCCAGTCATCATTAATATGTTTCTTAAGAGAAAAAAATAATTATAAATTCAAAATATCACACATATTCAACAATATTTTTTATAAAAATAATCATCTTTTGGAGAAAATTTATATTGAATAAATGATAAAATAGTAGATATAAGAAAAGAAAAGAAAAACTATAAGCCCACTAAGCCTAAGCATATGGGCTCTATGCGTCTATACTAATTATTAAAGGATTGGGGTTTTTTTCTAATCCAGCAAGGGTTTTTTTTTTTTTTCCTTAATCAACTTTTTCATGAAATGATAATGTTGGATGTATTTGCGAGTTGCTATTTATGACCAATTGTTTCTTTCTGCAAATCACATGAAAAGTTTCACTTAAATATGCTGCTAAATATTTATATGCATGACTCATGTAATCTAGTTGTGTGTAAACATTTTCAAGTGAAAATAAAAATAAAAAGTAACATAAATACCCCTAAAAAATAAAATTGAACTGTGGTAGAGATTAGATTATATTTTTGGCTTTTTTAGGAGCAGTAATGATAATTAAAAAAAAAATTATATTACATTTCAAAAGTTGTTTTTATAGAATATGAATGAAAATAAAAATATTTTATTACATATTAAAATTATTTTATTTTATTGCTTCATTAAAATTGAGGCTTATCCAAACAACCATAAAGGGTGAAATATTTATTTTAATATTCCAATTAATGTTTTATAAAAAAAATGTCAATTAATGTCTGGTAAATTTTTTTCATTATAAAAGAATAAACATATTTATTTCATTGCTTGTTTTCTAATTTAAGAAAAACAACTCTAAGTATGTTATTTTCTCTCTAAAATCTTTGTCAGACTAGTTTTGTTTCATTAGTTTAATGTGTATATATATGAGATGTATTGTATACCATGCTTATTAAACCCAACTTTGAGTATATAAAAAAGTCAATTTAGAGCTAATTTGATTTATTCCACAGGTTAATTCGTGATTAATCAGTTAATAAAAGCATGGTTTGATTATTTTTTTAAATTAAAATAATATTATTTTAAATATAAAAAAATTAAAATAATATTATTTTGAATATTCAATAGTTTTAATTAACAAACTCATAACTTAAATCTTAAGTCATGTCATGTGTCAAGCCATGTTTTAATCTATGTTGCAGAGTGTAGGTTTGCATAAAGAAAACCAAAAGAGTAACGCAACAAACATCCCATTATCCCTAGATTGCTGCATGTTTGGCAAAAATATCTAGCTGGATCAATTTTTTCACTCAATAAATAAATAAGAGTATATAAGACTCAACCCAAATAAAAAAAGAAATTCAGACAATTACATGCAAAATTAAATTATTATGAAGGCCAAGGAGTAGTAACGGTACATCATTCTGTTCTTCTTCTTCTTTTCATCATTGCTAAACCTTTTTAATCAAATGCACTGGCATATATATATATATATATATATATATATATATATATGAATGAGAGGACTCAATTGAAAACTTTTATGGGACTTTGAGGATCCGATTGATATTAGTAACAAATATTTGGAGACTTAGCCCCTGTTTGACATTCCGTTTCAAACAAGGATCGGGCAAAATTTGAATTTTTTTAAAAAAATATAATTTTTTTTTATGTTTTTTGAATCATTTTGAAACAAATATTTGGAGACTTACCTCCTGTTTCATACTGCGTTTTAAACAAGGGTTGGGAAAATTTTGAATTTTTTTTAAAATTTTTTTTTTTATGTTTTTTGAATTATTTTAATGTGATGATCTCAAAAATTATTTTTTAAAAATAAAAAAAATATTTTAATATATTTTCAAACAAAAAATACTTTAAAAAATAATCCTTATTATATTTCCAAACACTCAAAATTCCCTATATAATTATTGGTGAAGGGTAAATAGAGATAACATGATTAATTTCATGAGGGAAGCAATAGAAATTCTTCTTTTACATCTTATATGGATTATATTGGGAAAAGACATTGAAGCACAACTACCATTAACCTTCATCATATATGTGGAATTAAATTCATACATTATCAGGCAAAGTCATTCTAAATAGACAAGTTTAAGATTAAGAACATGAAAAATCCTCAACCTAACCAAATTCAACACCATAAACTTAGTGGGGAACTAAGATTTTTGTTCACAAAAACATTGGATAGTGATGATGTGTTGGGTTTAACTCTAATTGGAGATTCAAACAACTACTTACAAGGTCTACCAAAGCCATTGCCAGATGAAATAACCACAAGAGGGCTAGGGCTTGACATAGAAGTTTGCACACCAAATATGACACATTGCTTGACAATTTACCATGAAAGGGCAAGAAATAGCTCCAAATTGAAGAAAACAAATAATTGGGTTGATCTTCTTACTAAAAATAGGATCAAAATCGGTGAAACAATTGATTGCTGGGCACTATATAATGTTGAACAAGGTCCAAATGGTATTTTAAGGTTGTTAATTGAAAAGGTAAGTGCTATTTTTTTATAATCAAATTAACTTTGAAAATTATATTAATCAATTTTAAAATATCGAGAATGCAATCAAAGTTTTTTTATAACTAAATTGTGGATTTTGTTTTTGAAATAGGTTTCCCCTTAAAAGGATGGTGCTTGTTTAATAAGGAAGGGTCAGGGTGGGAGATTGAAGGAGGTGGGGCTACTATGTTGAAAGTTACTTTTTATAAATAAAAAGCATTTTAGGCTACAATAAAGACTAAAGAGTACTTTTTTGTACCTTTTTTTTTTGTAATAAAAGACACAAGTTAATTACTTTTGTGTTGCAAATTTTATTTATTAACTTTCTAAATTCATTATTTGGACATAGAATTGGCTATTCTAACTAAAATTTGCTTAAATATATTTACAATTCAATTTTTCACTTTCATTTGACAACCCTTTTAAATATATTCAAAATATAGTCCGACTTAATTGATTTATCTAGTAAATTTATTAATTTGGATCTAGTTTTAATTTAAATTATTATTTATATTGATCTAGATAACTCAATGAGCTAACCGTGAGATCAATTTTCACTTAATTAAAAAAAAAAAAAACCAGATTACACTCATAGTCAAATTTAGATGTTCGAATGGCAAATATGAAACAAATACCTTTGAAAAAGCAAGCCACGTGCCTGTAGTTTTGCGTAATTATAAACGACATGTATTCAGAGAACACAAATTGAATTCTACTCTTTACTCTTTTTTTTTTTTTTTGTAAATAAAGAAAAAATACATCTGTCTAAACAAGAATACAAGATTTTAATTATGAAAACTAATGTCAGAGAAATTGAATGCCAACCACTTGAAAAAATCGGACTATGCTAAAAGTTACTTTTTGATCAATAAAAGGCCTTTTAGTTTATAATAACGTTTAAACACAGAGTTATATCTGTATTTTTTAAAAAATATAAATTATTTTATTAAAAATTAATTTGTTTTATATATTTTTTATTGTTTTAATGCGCTAATTTTAAAAATAAAAAGAATTATTTTAATATATTTCAACATAAAAGATATTTTAAAAATAACTGAAACTATATTACTAAACTAGCTATACAACTAAAATTATTTTTTGTACTTTGCTTTTTCAATAAAAAACAAATCTTAATTACTTTTGTGATGTAAATTTTATTTATTTATTTATTAACTTTTTAAATTCATTATTTGGACATAGTCCCAACTAAAATTTGCTTAAATATAAACAATTCAATTTTTCACTTTCATCTGATAACTCTTTTACATGTACTTTATTAAATATAATCCGACTCAACTATTCTATCCAATAAATTTTAAATTTAAGTTTTATAATTAAAAAAAAAACATCTTCTTTTCCAGTGAAGCTATGATTGCACATTATTGGCTTTCATTTCTTCATTATTCATACACGTGAGTCATGAAATTAATTTGCGAGCGAGTTTATAAAATCTGTTTGAATTTTAATTAATTTTAAAAACTATAAAATCCTTGTTGTTTAGATCCTTTCTTCTTTTTCTTAATATTAATTTTCATTCAGTGGACCGTGCTGCGGGTAAATAAAGTTTTTTTCAACAAAAAAAAAGAATATATATGTATTTATATGTTTTTTCCACACTAGGAACAGATTATAATAACAAATTAATCAAAAACCTTATGTATATATTTAAATAAATAAATCAAGAATAATGTAGGATAATAAACATAAAAAAATCATTAACAATAATTAAAGATTAAATTGAAAAACGGAGAGATGAGTGTTTATTAAGATATATAATTTCAGAACATGCACAATAAACCCGGTTATGAATTTTATAACATGGACAATAAACATGATTGTATTTAATAATTTTATTTTTTATAATTAAGTTTTTTATTGAATCTGGTAATAAATAAAAAGACTAAAAAAAATGGGTGACAATATTTTTTTTTCAAACAAAGAAATGTTCAATCATCATTAATATGTTTTTTAAGAGAAAAAATAATTATAAATTCAAAATATCACACATATTAGACAATAGTTTTATAAAAACAATCATTTATGTTTTATATAAATGAACTTTGTTTTTTAAAAATAAAAAATATTTATTTTTGGATATTATTTTTATTATGTTTTATATAAATAAACTTCCAACCAGCGGCGGAAGAAGATCCAAATAGCTAATAATAAACTAAACGAAAACATTGTTTTACAGTAAATCTCATTGCGATGCTAGTGAAGTCAGTGTCATTATGGATGTGTAAACAAAGTCACTAGCTGTCAATAGAATTCACATGATTAGGTTACGGGGAAGCAAACATTTCATGCATGTATCATGCATTATGCTAGGCCAACTCTTTCACGCATAATCCCTCTCAAGATTCATTAATTACCCATGGCCTTAATGTTAAATTTATCGATGAAAGGATAAGAGACATAAACAGCCAAGAACATGGAACCGCGACCACTTCCAGTTGACGAGGAACTGAAACATCTATTCACAAAAACTTTGGTTCCAGATGATATGGTGGACTTAACTCTTGTCGGAGATTCGTATGCTTACTTAACTAGCCTGCCAACACCAGCCTGCGATGAAATGGCCACAAAGGGATTGCAAGTGAGGATGCATCCTCCTAGTCAAAGACTGGTGACAGTTTACTATGAAAGCAGAGACAAGAGCTTCAGATTGCTGAGAAATGATTGGGCCGCCATTGTTAAGGAGAGTGGTTTTGAAGCTGGTGACAAGATTGCTTGCTGGGCATGCTGCCATGGCCTTGGTGGTGACTTCAGTTTACTAATCGAAAAGGTTAAAAAAACACGTAATTCTTGCAATCAAGTTGGTTTTATGGCCCCTTTCGTCACTTTTGCTACAATCACACAGTTTTTTTAAATTTTTTTGAATTAACATCTATACTTGTTAATTAACAATGTGCATGGCTTTTGTCTGAAAACAGGTTACTAGTGACATTGAATGTGGATGATGATCGGGGGTGAAGATGACAGGGAGTCGTGAGTTGTTGATGATATTCTAAGAAAAATAAATGCTACGAGTTTAATGTTAACTTGTAATAAAGATATGGGTTATTACTGTGCTGTCGTTTTCCTTCTTGGTTTGAGAAATAAAACGCCTTTGGGGTAGAAGCTATTACTAGTTATCGGACTTGTTCTTGCTATCCTTGCATAATTTTTTTTTTAATTATTAGTATTAATATATTAAAATTATAAAAAATATTTAAAAATAATTAATTTATTATACTTTCAAGTAAAACATAATTTAAAATATATTCAAAAAAAATAAAAAGTACCTCATTATAAAATGAATGAATAAATTATTTTACCTTAACCTTGATCGGGTAATTAATATAAGGGCTTGTTTAGGAGTATTGTAGTGGTTGTTTTTTAAAGTGTTTTTTATGTTGAAATATATTAAAAATTTTATTTTATTTTTTAAATATTAATTTTGAGATCAGTCTATCAAAATGATCCAAAACATATAAAAAATAAATTTTTAACAAAATAAAAAAATAATTTTTTTAAAAAAACATGGATACAATTAGCTTTCCAAACGTTATCTTAAATAATGTGGCCATGCTATATTATGGGGTGTGTCATTTTAGTTTTTTTAACCTGTAAATGTAATCAAATAAATTACACACACACATAAAATACAAATTATGATAAGATTAATGCATTAAATTTGTTTTTTATTAACGGAAACAAATAGTTTGAAAAGTTCGATATAAAGAAAAAGTCCATTTAATGGATGCTCATATAGCACTTACTAAAAATTTACAGCGAAGGGAAATTATTCATAAATTTCTCTTAATGCTTTCCATAAATGTTGATTGACATTTATCTAAAATAATTTTATTTTTTTTATTATATAAAAAGTTTGTCATACTTGGACTGCACAACAAGGGTATTTTCCTTCTTAATATCCCCTATTTAATTTGACTTTAATTTCATAGAATTTAAGAGGAACCTCTAGCATTGTACAAACTGAGGGACCATATCTCCAACAGAATAACTTTGAGGCCCATTATGTCTTAAAACTTCAGGGATCTAATAAACATAATAATAAATTGAGGGACCATTCCCACAAAAACCAACAAAAATTTTCAAATCCAATGTATAATAATCCCTTAAAATCCCAACCAATAAGCCCCAAGATCTCACCGTACAATTCCCCCACTTGTCATGTGGACGGTGATTAACATAAAAAGGAACCACTATATAAAATAAAAACATTATAGACAAAAACATCTGATTGGCCAGCCCTCCTTTATATTCAAGTTTCGCGGCAATATCTCTCCTTCTCTCTCCAAGAGCGCCTCTCTTTCGTAACTTTAAAACTCTCTTTCATCTCTCTCTAAGAAACCCCTCTCTAAAACACATAAAGTTTGTACCTTTCTCTCTCTACAACCCTTTATTCCTTCACATGGTTCAGACCCAGATAGCAATTGCCCTGAATCAGTAAGTGTATACTCTTGGATCTGTGAATTAGGGTTTATCTGGGGGTGGATTTTGAGGGGTTTTATAAGGAAATTCTTTTTTTCGGTTCAATTTTTCTTATGTAACTTTTTCGTGTTCTTGTTATTTCCGAGGGGGTTTTGGGAACGGTTTCTGGATTTCAGTGGAATTTGAAAATTTGAGGCTTTTGTAGTGTATTTATTTGAATTTTGTTTTTTATAATTTTGGTGGGTTTTGATTTATTTATTTTTGAAAACATTTTTTTAATCTCTTTTTCTGAAATTCGAAATTGGGGGTTTCTGGAATTTTTTATTGAAATTATTTTTTTGAAGTGTTTCTTTAATGGCTTGCTTATTTTGCTGTGATTCGTTTGGTTTTATTTTACTAAATTTGATTTTTTTTTCATACATATAATTTGTTTCTTTTGATAGTTAAAAAAATGATGTGATTTTGATAACGATGCAATTTACTTAAAATTTGAATTTTTGTGGTGGGTTTTTTGGTTTATTGCCAGACGGAGGTTTTAAATGTAATTTGGGTGGGAAAATATTTTATACAATTAGTGCAGCTTAGTAAACTCCAACTTGAGTCTACGTATCCGAAAAAATAGAAAGAAAAAGGAAATAATTTTAATATCTGGATTGTGTGTTGTGTGTCAAATTATGGGAGAAAAGATCTTCTTGCTATGTTAAGGGTTTTATATTTTTATTATTAATATATTGGATGTTGTGAATTTTGATGGTTATTGATTTCCACCTCAAAACTTTAAGCAAAATTGGTTTGCTAATCTGTGCACTTGATTTGCTGCAGATAGATAGATCCTCCATGGCCCCAACAAGGAAGAAAAGTGTGAATAAGCGGTTTCTGAATGAGGTATCGCCTGAAAAAGAAGTCAAGAGTTCAAGCAAAAATAAACAGCAGGCGAATGGGGTGAGAATTGGCTTTGTTTGTTCGTGTACCTACACCATTTTGTTAACAGTTTGATTGACTCGTTATGCTTCAGTTGTTGGCTGAGTTATATTGTTCGTGGAATTATGTTAAGACTTGATTTCCTTATTGTCATAGCTTTGTGGTACATTGTTCTTGATTTAGCTATAATAGTGAAATTGAAACAGTTCTCTATATTTTTCTCAAGCAAAGGCTAACAGTTTTCCTTTCTTTGTTTAGCAAATGTGTAATGTATCTTTTGTGTTTGCTCTTTACTTCTTCAGAAATTATATTATGATATATTAATGCATTGACTATTGTGCTGTTGCCCAGAAGAAGAAATTGTCCGATAAGTTAGGAACTCAGTGGAGCAAAGCAGAACTTCAACGATTTTACAAAGCATATCGGGACCATGGAAAGAACTGGAAGAAAGTATGCCTTATGTGTTATTGTGATTCCTTTTCATCATTCTACATTCTCGGGTTCTATTCAGTACTAAAATGTTCCATGAAATGTAATTTCTGTAAATTAAGTGCATCATACTCTGTAACGATCATCTGAAGTTTTTGATTTTTTTTTGTTGATGATTAGGTTGCTGCTGAAGTGCGCAACAGATCTGTTGAAATGGTGGAGACTCTTTACAATATGAATCGGGTACTTGTGTTCAGCTAGCTTAACCAGTCACTAAGCTCACTGCTTACACATCCTAGTTGTTGTTGCTGCCTTTACAGTATTGTCACACAGTGATAATGTTTGATGCGGTTTTAATGGAACGTGGATATCTGGATCTGCTTAACCTTTGTTATCCAGTGGCCTTAATTGAATACAATTTATATCTAATTGGTTTACGGTGTTGAACATTTTTACTTGATTGAAGAATTAAAGTTTGGTGGGCTTAGAATATGATTAAGAACCTTAACTCTTGAAATTTTATGTGTCCAAAGTAGGACACACAGTCAGTTGTTTCTATAACTTTGGATTTGATTTTCCTAGCAGAATTGTCTCTTTCAGTCTTAGTGTCCTTGGTTAACAATGTCACTCTTCCATGTTCTATATATTTTTCAGGCGTACTTGTCTCTTCCAGAGGGAACGGCTTCTGTAGTTGGGCTTATAGCTATGATGACCGATCACTACAGTGTCCTGGTATGCTGCATTTAACATCTGGAAGTTCAACTGAATTTCTGGTTTTCTTTTTTTCCCCCCTGGGGATGGGGAGATCAGGG
Source organism: Populus alba x Populus glandulosa (assembly GCA_033617975.1). Taxonomy (NCBI): domain Eukaryota; kingdom Viridiplantae; phylum Streptophyta; class Magnoliopsida; order Malpighiales; family Salicaceae; genus Populus; species Populus alba x Populus glandulosa. Next base: position 1,290,482 of record CM066155.1, on the reverse strand, counting down.
AAGTGCAAAATGACAATTTAATTATCCAGATACTCTTAGATTTATGGTAGCCATGATGTTTATAGCAGACATGGTGGGGAATACTTTTAGAGTGACAGCATTTGACTGAAAAAGAGATAGATAATTTAATGCATTATGGGCTTTCACAGTAAGAATTGATCACAAATTTGGTTAATATCATTTTTAAGTTAAATAGTTAGTTGCTTGACAAACTATACTTGGCATATTGATTTACCTAGTAAATTTGTTGTAAATCCTGATTTTGTTTTATTGTCTGCTGACAAAGCAAATGCTAATTGCATGGATCTGGATTGTGAACTTGCAGGAAGCAAGTGAGAGTGAACGAGAAAGCAATGAGGCACCTGGAGTGCTTAGGAAGCTTCAGAAACGTAAGCGGCCAAAAGCGCAGCTTAGTGGATCAAAAGAAGATCTCCAGCAGTCTCAAATGGTTGCATCAACTGATGGATGCTTATCATTTTTAAAAATAGGATATGGTAAAATACTTTGCTTATGAAAAACATTATTTTTCTATGTTTCCAATTTTTCCTTTCACCTCACTTTGTTATGATGCTTGAAGCACTTTTCCTTTATCACGACTCCAACTTGCATGCATTAGATGGCTCATGCATTCTATCTGTCTCTTTTCACATCCATATTTTTTGCTGTCCAAGCATTCCCTTGTTTTTCAGAATTTTTTTTCTCAACGAAAGTTTTGATGAATCCAATCCTTTCACTGTTTTTACCCTTATTCTTTCAAAGATTTTACTGCATAAACTGTAAACTTAAATGGGTATATGCTAGTGACATCTAAATGGTTTAGCAAGATACTATGGCGGGGAGGCAATTTCCAGATCCTTTCGTTCTTTATTAATATAAATGGATAGAAAGCCACAATTATGAAATATCAGTATGATCCAAACTTTGTTGCAAAGCAAACAGAGTAGTTCGCTTGTTTTTAGATTTTTTAGCAGCGGAATGATGTCACTTATTGGAGACAATGTTATCTAAGACATGGAAGAGAAGCACAGAGAATGAATCATGCTTTGATCCATGGAGCTATAATTTCCTCCAGTTGTCATCTACATGGAGCAAGTTTCATCCATATCCTATTATTGAAATTGATACTAAATCCTGTGGTTATAATGTCCAGAACTCCAAATAGAATTGTATAGGGATTGGATAGAATAGGATCTAATTTGACTCTTACAATGAAATTACAACAGAAAAAAGTTTAATTTGTATAACTTGGAAGTTTTTTTCATGAGATTTTCTCTAATTAAGGTTTAGTACAGAAATTGATTTGATAGTGATCATGCAACTCAATTTTTTATCTGCAGTGCTCCTTTCCTTTATCCTTCTAATTTTTCTCATAAATATTTGTACTCAACAGAATAGCAAATGTGTCATATAACTCTTTCTAACAACAGTTATGACCATTTGAAGTGTGGGTTTTATTTTCTGACGGATTCAAATTCATATTTAGGCCGTCCACTACATTCAGTTGGGAAAAGGACACCTCGCTTCCCTGTCTCTCATCTGCACAAGAAAGATGAAAATTATGTTTCAGCAAAGAAGAAGCGCAGAAAGTTAGAGATCAATGCTGATGATAATGATGATGAACATGTTGCTGCACTGACATTAACTGAGACATTGCAGAGAGGAGACTCTGCCCAAGTGCCTCAAACACCCCATAGAAGAACAGAACATATGAAATCATCACCTGTTCAAAGCTGGGATAAGATGGTATTTTACTGTAGACCAGTTTTCCATTGTTACTGTTACTTTGGTTATGCAATATTACAACTTTCTTTCTACTCAATTGGTTTCTTCAGCCAGAATCATCTCCAGAGAATCTTTGTGATGCTTCCATATATGAACACTGGTCTGAAAGTGGCACAGGACGTGGGGGGCCTGATCTTGCCTATGTGAGGGATGCAAGCTCCTTGGCAGAAATGGAAGGTATAGGTACTGTAGAAGTTCACCGAAAAGGCAAGAAGTTTTATGGAAAGAAGGTAAGAGTTGAGAAGATCGGAAATAGTCAGTCTGATGGTGGTGGAGAAGCATGTAGTGGCACTGAAGGAGAACAAAAGGTGAGAACTTTGAAGGGAAAAGTTGAAATTGAGATGTCTAATGCAAAAATTGATGAGACTTCTTGCCGGGGCCAAAGGAAGAGAAGCAAGAAACTTTTCTCATGTGGTAATTTTTTTCTTTCATACTTGATCCTGAGTGTTACACATAGATCTTCAAATCATCTTTCCTTTTCATGGGTGAGGAGAGTTATGTGAAGTGCATGTTTTCATCATTAGATCACCATTTATTTACTGAAAAGACTTTTGCACTTTCGTTTTTTCTTAAGTTGTGAAGTTGGAAATATTTTGCCCTTATATTGGAGCAAACTTTGTTCCATATCTCTTGAGAATTGTATATCTTGCAATGGCTCCTGTATTTTTTTTTCTTTCTCTGCTGACTTTTGTGGACGTGAAGTTATCTAGTTAGGAGTTTTATTAGAATATAGGGTTCAATACGGGAAGTCTACCCTAAGATGATGCGAGCATATGGCTCTTGAATTCAATTCTCAGATGACAAATTAATACACAAAGAGGATGATGCTTATAGTGGAGACTATGGAGTTTCTTTCTAAAAAATAACAAATAATAAAAACTGTCACGGGAAATTCAGGAAAGTTGTTTCCTGTAACATGGTTCTATTTATAGTAAATGCTTGTACCATGTCTTGAGTATTTGGAGTCTATTGGAGGTTTATCATGCAGGAGTTTCCTAGACAGACTTCTAACGGGTTTGGGTTTCTAATTTCCTATTATTTGGAATTCTTCTTTGAAGAAGCAACCTTTTGAAAGGTGTGACCAGACCTGATTGCCAACTTGTTTATATTCTAAACATTGAGAACCTGGATAACTTTTTTTTTTTGCGAACCCAGAGTACCCAAGATATTGGGGAGGGTTCCTGGTTACGTAAACTAATCTCCTATCACCAGATGGGTGTGATGTAAACTGCTGTCTTAGGATGTACTTTTTTCCCTCCCCTCCTTTTCACATCATGTCATTTGGCATGGTTGAATGATCAAGCCATTCAAGCATATAATACCACCTAGCTTAACTGGTGAATCTATAGGAGTTCTACCAGAGACTTAGGATCGATACCAACTTTCACCAATGCATGGGGTTATGTATGGGATGGTGAATTAGTGTCATTATCATTGGGAAGCCTGCTGTTGGAAAAAAAATAGAGAGAAATACATGTTACCATTTTTAACTTGTGCATTAACTTGCTTCTCCTATCTGTAATCCTGTTTGGTTATTAGAATGTTTATGACTTGTCAATGTTGCTTAACTTATCCTATTGCTGACTTTTTACATTATATTTCATTTTTTATTTGCAGATGAACATGATGACTTCATCGGTCTTCAAACATTGGCTCTTGTTTCTGCAATGGAATTTGGTAAATATTAAATGCATGTCTAATTTTATACCTGCTTGCGTGAAATGACATAAATATATTGAAGGGTAACGAGTAATTAATTTATTAACATTGCATGGCTTGTCAAACAATTGTGTGCTGAATGACAGAACAATATTGATTTGTTAGGGGTGATAATTTCAAGAAAACTTTAGTGTTGAAATCATTCATAGAAGACTTTTACGCTGAAATCCTAATGTTGAAAATTCTGCAATTTCAGCTGAAACAATGCATCACTATTTTTATTCCATCAGAATACCATTTTCCCTTCATGGAAAATGTAGTCAATAGCTTATTTATTATTTACCTTTCTTCTTTCACTTCCTATTTCAATTGTTTCTTTAATCCCACCCCTCCCCTTTCTCTCTCACACACACAAGCATGATGTTATGAGTAACAGGGATGAGGAGGGCGAGTAAGAGAAGATAAAAAAACAGATTTTGTTATAAAGCGAACTCTGATGTATACTTCATGTAGTTGGTATTTTTCTGTTACATATTTGGTAAATATCAACTGTTCTCTTGATTTTTCTTTTTTTCCTAAATGACTATAAGCAGATATGGGCAAACTGATTGTTTTCCCTTATTCGTGTAAAAGGAATAAAATCTGTTTTGACTTAATTTGTGTTTGGGTCTATTCCTGCATGTGGGTCTTGGTTTGTTGGTAGCTGTGGTGCTATTCCTTTTCAAACGCGCTCAAAATGTAAGTCTTTTTTTCTCTTTGAATGTTTGTTTTAGAATCAGCTGCCCAGTTGGATGAAGAAAGAACTGCACAAACTGAGGACGACAAGTGCAGTGTACCTGAATCTGCATCAACTAGTCATCATAGAGAAAGAACTAAACTCTCCAGGCAGAAAGAAAAGGCAATAAGTGGAGTTGACGGTATAACCTCAAGAAAATCTAAGCTTGGAAGATACCCGCTAATTTCTACTAAACCTGTCTCTGAAGCAAATAAACAGCCTCAGTCCATCAGCAATGGTACTCTGAAAAGAAAACGTGAGGCTTTGGTATCAAAGGTACACACATTTTATTCATTTTTCTTTTTCATTCATTCATTAATACCTCATGGCATGCCATTTGATTAATTGGTTGATTTCCATTGGGTACACAATTGTTATTGATTGCTGCAATTTTGATACACTTAGTAGCTTGCCTGAGATGAGACTTATGGTATGCTTTGAATATGGAATTTAAGTTTTGTTTTATCCCTCTATGTAAATGCTAATGCATGTGAATCCTTCAAGGCATTAGTATGTTTGAAATTCGTTTGGTACTGGTACCACATTTTATTCTTTTTTCGTTCTTTTACTCTTTGGTCATAATTGGTGTTTGTCTCCATTCCATATGAACCTGGTACAGGTTCTGGATGAAGAGGAGATTACACTTGTGGTTAAACGCAGACACAGTGGTCAAATTTCTTCTCCTTCAAAACAATTAAATTCATTAGAATTGCCAGAGGGTTCTTCTTTCAGTGGTGATCAGAAAAATGTATTAAATGATCTAGCAACTGCAAAAGCTCATGCTGCAAGCCAAGTTATCTTACCAACCAGAAAAGGAAGCAGACGCAAGATGGATTTAAAGAGAGCAATGATCCCAAAAAGGGGGAAATCTTCTGTAAACATTCAGAAAAATCAAATTAATAGGCAAGATGGAGCAATCCACCTAAAGGTGAAATACTCCATGCGTATTTCTTTTAATCTTAGTTTTCAGATTCTTAGGGGCTCATTTACAAATGTTCTTATTGTTTTCTGGAATTATAGGACAAGCTTTCTTGTAGTCTATCATCTCCTATGGTTCGCAGATGGTGTACATTTGAATGGTTTTACAGTGCAGTTGACTACCCTTGGTTTGCTAAAAGGGAGTTTGTGGAATATTTAAATCATGTTGGGCTTGGGCACATTCCAAGGCTGACTCGTGTAGAATGGGGAGTCATAAGAAGGTATGTTTTGTTTTCCAATCCTGTTGAGCATATTATAGTTACATTTATGGAGTGTACACTAAAGAAACTTTCTTCTTCATACAGTTCTCTTGGCAGACCTCGAAGGTTTTCTGAACGTTTTCTACATGAAGAAAGAGAAAAACTCCAGCAGTATAGAGAATCTGTGAGAAAACATTATATGGAGCTCCGAATGGGTTTAAGGGAAGGACTTCCAACAGATTTAGCAAGACCTTTATCAGTTGGACAGCGAGTAATTGCTATTCATCCCAAAACAAGAGAACTTCATGATGGAGGTGTACTCACAGTGGATCATGACCAGTGCAGGGTTCAGTTTGATCGTGCTGAGTTAGGAGTTGAATTTGTTAAGGTAGTTGCATTTTCTAATTTAAATGTCTTCTTATTTTTCTTACTTTCATAGTGTTTACAGTACTTTGATTTTGCTATTTCTGTTTTTTTTTTTTTTCTGTGGCACAAAGTAGTTTGCATTTGAAAAGATCTTTTGGAAGTTGGAGTGACATGAGAGACACAGATATTCTATGTAGTTTTGGTAGAATTTACTTGTTCTATGCGGATACAGAAATTGGCTTCAAATGTTCTGCTCATGGTTCATTGGTTTGTAAAATAACAAGCAGTCATCCATTTGGTTGCCCTATATGAATTGTTCAGCAACCTTATGACATCCTAGTTTATCAAGTGAACAATGGTCAATACCCGTAGAAGCTTGTTGTAATACCAATTGAAATTTTGTGGACTACAAAGATGAGTGGTTGCAGCCCATAACATGGGTTGTACTGGTTCTTCTGCAAGTCACTGGTTACCACAATTTCTAGTGGGTGCTTACCGGCTGGGATTAATAAATCTTTTTGGTCTTTAATCCTCCTGATATTTGAGCTGCGCTGCCTCTACAGGCTATTTGTAATTGTTAGGTAGTTTGGCCTCTTAAATTGCTTTCTTTTATTTTCCTGGGAGTAGTAATTTAGCAAATTTCATGTCCAAATTGTTAATGATTAGTCTTCAAACAGTCTTGTTTAGATAAGTAGACTGCTTCTTATGAATTTATTTGAATTTACACTTCAATCATAATTGGTTTGTTTCCTACTCTTTTGTGTTTCTGCTACATTTCTTCTCATGATTCAATCCCTGATGATTTGTCCATTTTGTTCATAAGCCATCTAGAGAAGAAAGTAAATTTGCAAAAGCTAGAAACTACAATATTTATCCGAGGAATAGCCATATCCTTCATCTATTTTTTTTTTTTTATAAAATTAGCAGTCATCTCGCCTTTGGGAACAATGACAATAAATATTTTAATGTAGGATATAGATTGCATGCCTTCAAATCCACTGGATAACATGCCAGAAGCTCTTAGGAGACAGGGAACCTCTGTTCTGCCCAGGGAACTGCATTTGAATGGGAAGTCAAACGCGGGAGTGTTCACTGCAAGTGAACATCCAAGGATTGCACCGAGTCCCAAGAATGCTTTGGTAAAGCAGGCACAGGTAAGAATAGCTATCCATTGTACTTCAGAATAAAGGTATTACAATATTTTTTATTTTCAAGCAATATCTCTATTTATTCAGGTCGAGGTAAACTGTGCCATCCCGCTTGCCAAGGGAGTATCTACTGACATTGTTAATGTACAAGGAGTCTGTAGTCAACCTTCTATGGTAGCTCATATCCAACCAAAGGAATCTGACATACAAGTTCTATCTGAACTGAATCGTGCTCTTGATAGAAAGGTATAAGATGAATCTATATACAACCTCGTATACTCAGTAGAATAACCTGCAACACTTGTGTGATGCTCTATTATGGAACAGATGTTTGACATTATCTTCCATAGTATAGGAAGGGTTTGCTTTTCTTTGGTATATGATTTTGTGGCAAGCATCAAATATGGAACTATTGGGGTATTATCAATTTTACCACTAAACTTTTTTGATTTCTCAGTTAAGGACTTCTATTGGAATACTTAACAAAAAAACATTAAGTTCCATAAGTCCTTAATTGAGAATTTCTAAAAGTTTAAGGGTGAAATTGATACCAAAAATTGTTTGATAGTAACATTGAGTCTAATATATAATCGGGTGGTATTTTTGAGGTTTGCCCATGATTTTATTCTACAACTCTTCCAGCTTTGGTGAAATGTTCCTTCCATTTTCAGATTATCCAGATTAATTGTCTTTGGGATTTGCTTTGGAAATTATATGCCACTGATCCAACTGGTTAGGAATTTCATGTAGAAGAGCACAACATAAATCATAACTTTTACTCACCATCTTGGTCTCCTGGTTTTTGCAGTTTTAGCGTTCTTACCGTTACTCCTTGCCTTGATTCATAATCATACCTTTTTACTATCATGTATACAAATGTAGTCACTCTAGGATTTGCATCAAGTTTGTGACCATATTTTACCCTTTATTAATTATAGGAAGCATGGTTGATGGAGCTTAAAAACACAAATAATGACATAATGGAAAACCCAAAAAATGGAGATAGCTATTTAAAATATTCTGAACCTTTGAAGAACTTGGCTGCAGTACTGGTACAGCTAAAGGTGGCCAGGCATGCGCCTGTGCTTAAATTTGCACATGCTTTATTTGATTTGCATGTTTGCTTTCAGATTCGTGTGTTTTGATCTTGCCTCAACCTCTGATCACTTTGTATGTCTGACAGGCATCTTCTGCTTTACTCCATCTGAGGCAACATAATACCTACCCCGTAAACAACCTGCCTGCTTGGCTGAAACCCCCAGCCAATTCCTGTTTCTCTGGAATGCCAAGACCTCATATTAGTTCTTTTGTTTCTCAAGAATCAGGATCTGCTGTACTTGAGATTGTCAGAGGCTCGAGATTAAAGGCACATAATATGGTAGATGTTGCTGTCCAGGTATTCATGGTCTTGCTCTCCCCATTCTTGTGTACCTGCAGACAGATTTTAAATGTGTTTGACAGCAATTCTGAATTTAAATCATTTTTCAATTCAGCAATTAATGATGAAAGTGGTTCTACAATCCCTTGATCATGACCATTCATTTAATCTTGAAAAAAAATCTCTTTTGTGGTTCTTCTCATACATTAATATGAATATATGATTGATGGCACTGCCATTTTTCTGGCAATGCATAATGTACAACATTGATGATTGGTGCTGCAGAGTGAGCCTGTCACACAACCCGTTTGATGGAATTCAGCAATTCCTAAGTTGGGCTTGTGGGATTTTTTTTTTTTTTTTCTTTTTGAAATATTTTGAAACTCACTCATGCGCAAGTCCTCTAAGATACTTCTCTGGAGGTTCATTGTCCTATGTCTGCTGGTTTCGAGTAATATGTCTAGCTTGATGTTGTGTTCATTATAGTATAACCAGAAGCATATATCCATTGACCTAGTAATTACTTAGTGAGGCAATATTTATTGCAGGCAATTTCATCCATGAAAGAAGGCGAAGATACCTTTGTGAGAATTGGAGAGGCTTTAGATTCTATGGATAGAAGGCATTTGGGATCAGAATATAGGGTACAAATGATCAGGGCCCCAGAGGGGGCCAGTGGTGGTTTACGTCTTCAAAACCAGTTGATTCCCAGCATGTCAGAGCCTCAGGTTAACAGTAATGCATCTAGGCCCCAATCAAATGATTCTGACAAAACAGAGACAGTAATTCCTTCAGAGCTTATATCATCATGTGTGGCTGCTTTGCTCATGATACAGGTAACTTGGACATTTTGTACTGCCGTGCTCTTTCTTGGATGGAAAATGCCTATTCACATCAATTTCCTCTCAAATTATGCTTAATAATTTTTAATAATATGCAGACATGCTCCGAACGACAGTATCCTCCATCTGATGTGGCTCAGATAATTGATTCTGCTGTTACTAGCTTGCAACCCTGCTGTCCGCAAAATCTGCCAATATATAGAGAGATACAAATGTGCATGGGAAGAATCAAGACTCAAATACTAGCTCTAATACCAACATGAATCTGCTGTCTTCTGTTGTACCCTGCCATCAACCCTTGTATATATGGAATCTTGGTTTCAGCTTCAGTTCCCAGCATCTCCCAACACCCCCCCTCCTCCTTTTTTTTAGGTAATTGCTAATGAGGATTATCAATCATAGAGTTAATAATATCCCTACAAGGTAGAGTAGTTCTCTCTCCCCTTCATTTATCTCTCTAATTCTCCCTCGAACTAGAATGCTGTTATCTTCAGCGAGAAAATTTTGCTCCTTTTCTATATTTTTTTTTTTTTGTAGTTTTTGTTTCATTTGAATAAAGGGAAGAAATGGTTTCTAGAGAATTGCTTTTCAGAGAGCTGTCCCCCTTTTCCTTATCTACATTTACAACGCATCCTACATGGTTTTTGTGCATGGACTGCCAGCCTATTAATGAGCTGCACCGTATAATATGTATTATGATATCAAGTTGCTTGAATGATCGACTCTGATCAAGGGCAAGCATCAGTTTGCACCCGTTTGTCTACATGTTAATGTCTCGTTTCAAAATGTTTGGCTTGTAATAGTATTATTTTTTCATGTTTTTTCAAGCTAAACAGGCATGGACTAACATAGCTTTAGTCTCTAAGGGCTTGCAGCAAGAAAGTGTTCTATGCATGGCCAGCTTTACAATTTAAGGCTAACAGTATTGTTTTTGGACTTGTAGGGTTTTGCAAGGTAGAAAGAGCTAGACAATGTCCAAAATAATTAGCCTTGTTATTTAGCTGAACATCAGGCAAGCCTTATTAAAAGGGTTCTGATCCCTGAAATTGCATACCGTATTGAAGTAAGAATGTCAGATATTCTTCCCAGCTTATAAGATGTCCTATCATACATTTAGTTCTATTGCATTTGAGTATGAAAGAATTATGGCTTTGAGAGTCTGACGAAGATACAACAAGTTCTTGATCTTTTATTTTGAAAGAGAGGATGATGTTAACTTGGTTATGAAAAAGGGATCATGGATGTTTGGGGGGAAATTTATTATTTTTTAACTGTGGCATTAATATTTTGTTCTTGACAAGAATAAAATTACAAAAGTGCCGGTATGGGTTTGCTTTTAGGAATTACCATTTCCCTTTTAGAATGAGATAGGCCTATGCATAACCGCGAGTATGGTAGGAAGACTTTTGGCTTGTGATGAACACACCCTTCGTGGCACTCAGCTTGATTATGCAAGAGTTTGTGTGGAATTGGATGTTTCACTATAGATAATTCATGTCTCTGTGGAAGACATGTTCAAGATAAAAAATGAAGAGGATGCTTTCATGCTTGTAGCTCACTTGTTATTATGACCGAAGGGGTTGCATCTCTTTTGATTGCTAATGTTGCGACAAAATCAGTAACCTAGACAAACAAATCAGGTGGAACCAGTTCATCGGTTCAACCACCCCATGAATCAAACAATTGGTTGAACACAACAAAGGTTCCGGGAGCCATTATCCTCGAAAATAATCAATCGGTTCAAATTCCAAAGGAATTGGTCAACCAATTAAAACTACAGGTTGCTACAGAAACAATCGAACCTTTTGATGCTGAGAGAGCAAGGATTACTAATGATATGGGGGTTAAAAGTTGACTCGGATCATGATATGTTGTCTCTTGAGAGGGACCAACACCTGTTAACTTCACCAATAAAGGGTTTTGCAGTCTCTAAATCGACACCTTCTCTGTCAAGTGAAACAAGTAAGCCATATCCTCCTAGTCGTGAAACTAGACAAAGCAGGAAAAAAGTAAATATCTTAATGCCCTCTAATATTTATTTTTTCTTTGTTGTGATTTCCTTTTCCTATGTCTAAGTTTAATATAGGAAGTTGGAATATTAGGGGTCTTAATGGCCTACCAAAACATAAAGTTGTAAAGACTTTGATTAAATCATATAATCTCAGTTTAGTAAGCATTCTTCTAATGTCCCAGTCACTTCTAATTGTTGTATTCTAGCTGGATGGGATCCAAAAGTATATAGTGTTATTTTTTACAACTTATCAGTGGTTAACCTGTGAGGTAACTAGTTTGGTTAATTAGTGCTCATTTGTGGTCACTTTTGTTTATGGCTTCAATTCACCTTCGGAGTTTCAGGACTTATGGGATTATTTAAGTTTGCGTGCTATTGACTTTCAAACTACACTGTGGCTAATTTTGGGAGATTTTAATGCTATGATGAGCTCTTCTGATAAATGAGGAGGTGATCTCACTTGGCATAGCCACCTTGATGATTTTAGCATTTGCATCTAAGCTGCGAAACTGGTTAGAGTTCCTTATTCAGGCTTGAAATACACTTGGCATAATAGTTAGCATGACTAAAGTATTATTCTTGAGAAGGTTGATTGGATTTTTTGTAACACATGTTGGTTATCTACTTTGACCAGCTGCTTGTTTTGAATTCCTTCTTAGATACTACTCAGATCAAGGTGATATGATTGTTCAATTTGTTAATCCTCTATATAAGGTTAAAGCATCTTTTAAGTTCTTAAATTTATGGGATGACAAGGATGACTTTTCGGGTTTAGTTGTTGATACATGATAGCTTCCTATGGATGGTAACCCTATGTACAAGTTTACCAAGAGACTTGGCTTGCTAAAGTCTAAGTTAAAGTTTTTACACCAACAACACACTAACCATATAACTAGTCATGTGATTGAGGCAAAGACTAGATGGACTGCAACATAGTGCATACTTGATGGTTCTTTCTCAAACTAATAAGTATCAGCGGGCAAAAAAAGCTTGCAAATGAGTTTTCTCAGTTGAGTAAGGATCAGAAAGCATTTTACAAGCATAGGTCTCAAATTCGATGACTAAACTTGGGAGACATAAACACTAAATCTCTGCTACATAGATATGTGAGGAACATGATCCATTGGTTGACTAATGAGATAGGATCTCGGGTTTAAGATCAACAGAGTCTTGGTTAATTGGCAATTCGTTACTTCTAGGGTTTGCTTTCTGCACACTCGATAATCATTACAGAGGATGTCTTCAAATACTTCTCTAGCATGATTGTTCATGATAGTGTTCCTCTTTCGGAGTCACGCATCACTGATGATGAGATCAATTGATCTTTATTTTCCATACCGAATGATAAAGCTCCTGGACTGGATGGTTATACCTCCTTATTCTTCAAGAGAAGTTCGAACATTATTGGTGAAGACTTCACTACTACTGTGAGGTATTCTTTTATTTCTCTATTTTACCTAGATATGTTAATGCGACCAAGATTGTCTTGGTTTCGAAGGTTGAAACTCCAACCATTATGAATGACTTTAAACCTCTAATATTGTAATGTGATGTACAACTAGATAACTAAAGTCATTGTGAACAAACTGAAGGGGATTTTTTTTTTTAGGTTATTGGACCTATTTAGACTACTTTTGTTTTGGGAAGGCAAATATATGATGCTATTTTGTTGACTCATGAGTTAATGCATAGCTACCACTTAGTTAGTTCTATGCCTAGATGTGTTTTGAGAATTGACATCAAGAAAGCTTTTTATACGGTTAGTTGAGATTTTATACTTACAGGTTTAAAAGTTATTGGAGTACCTAGTGTCATTTTTAGATGGATTGAGGTGTGCATATCTATGACTCATTTTTCTATGGCTATAAATGGAGAGAGTCATGGTTTCTTCCCATCTTCAAGGGATCTCCGACAAGGTAATCCTTTATCCTCTTATTTGTTTGTTCTGGTTATAAAGGGTTTAAAAGGCATTCTTAGAGAGGATTCATAAAACCCAAGGTTTTGTTATCACTGGCGATGCTAGCATAATGTCATTACTCACTTATGCTTTGTTGATGACCTTATGATTTACTGTTGGGCAGATAAGAACTTATACCAGAGTAACAAGCTTTTATATTTCTTAAGGTATGCCCCTCATACTCTGTATTATTTCCTTTAATACAATTACTCTTATAAAAAAAAGATAAGATCAAATCCAAGAAGAAGTTTGAACACGTTAAATAAGCTACATAATTTTTTATCTAATCATTGGATCAAACTGAAATATATTGTGAATTATTGGCTTAACACATTTTTAATTTTACATATGTTGTATAAGAGATTATGAAGGAGCTGAGGTGTCAGATACAAAAGTAATAGCATTAGACTATATGAAATGTCTAGCAGATCTGATTATGGATCATGTGGACAAAATCATATCTAAGAAGAAGTTTGAATGTGTTAAACAAGTTTTTTTACAAATAAATACATAATTTTTTATCTAATTATTGGATTAGACTAAAATTTAACCAAAACATTTTACATGTCCTGTTTCATTAAAGGTTAACCCACTAACACTAGCCGGGGTTGGGAACATATCCAAATTAGATATAGAAAATATTTTAGAATTTTCTTTATTTTCCTAGATATTTTAAGATTCTCTTCTTACTTTACTTGGTACTTTAGGATTTTTTTTTTTTCCATATTAGTTCAACCTTGTACCTATTTAATATGTTATTTATAGGAAACTATCAAAATATTATTCGAACTTTTAATCTTGTGTGAAATATCAACAATCTTTTAGGGTTTTCTTAAACCCTTTTTTTTTTTCAATCATGATTAATCTAGTTTAGACTGTTAAAACATGATTCTAATTATTGCATTAAATAAACATATTACAAACATTCCTAGTAGTTAAATACTATAAAAACATAACATTATTTCCTCATTCACATTATTCTTATTAATTTCCTAAAGGATCCAGGTAAGTTTAACTTGATTTTTCCATAAAAAATAATAATTAGATTAAATAAAACAACATAATAAAAGGAAATCAGCCTTCCTGCAAAATAAAAATAAAAAACAATTTATTATTCCATACCAAGTTAAATCATATTATCCTAATATTTTGTTTGAGTTATTATGGTGTTATAACTTTATTAGAACTCAAACTCAAAATCCTCCTAACCGAGACTTAAGCTTAGATCATAAGCTAAAAAAGTTGATTTTAAATTAACTGAATTAACTCAAAACAACACTATTTTAATAAAAACAAGTCATCTTTAAAAACCCAAATCAATCCTAAACAACATTATTTTAATAAATAAAAGCAATTCTTTCAATTGACCTCGCCTGGGCCAAAACCATCAAGCTAAGTTACGGATTCATTTTTTACATTGTCAATTTTGCGACCATATCAACTGGATAAATTTGGAGAAGCAATTTTGTTTCCAGTTTTGCAAAACTGGAAACAAAATACATAAACTTAACGGTCCAACAGGAGAACTAGACAAACCAAAGCATGAGAGCAAGACTAAGCTAGAATTAATAAGCTGAGATCAGAAAATGAAATTGAATCAACCACCCATATTTGTAAGTACAGACTGCCAACAGCAGGGATTGCCAACTTGCCATGAGCAACTCAATGCACTTTGAACCCCATTCTCTGTTAGCACTAAACATGGCAGTTTCTCCAGCAGCATGATTTGACTTTATAACCATTAGGTTATATGGGGGAAAATTGAAGACTCACAATTTACAAATTCTTTTTTGCTCTTTGAATTTTCTATCCTAAGAAAGAAAATAATGAGTAATGACTGCGGTCCTCTCCAATGTCACCACAGCAACCTCAACATCTAAGCTACCCCCAACAGAAACTTGAAGACGTCACTCAGTGAGATAACCCCTTCTACACGCTTGCTGCCAGCTTCCACGATCAAAAGTCTCCTAACCCCTGAAGGAATCATGCATGTGAGGCAATTAGCAAACATAAGTTCAAACCACAATGTCAGAACTACCTATGTTCAAACTTTGATAATGAAAAAAATCATATTGACATGGATGTACCAGGATTTGCCAATCGCTCCATCACTTTGTGTAGAGAATCAGTCCGTAAACACATCTGACACCTCTGTCCATTGAAGAATCCATATGAAGAATTTGCATCCTGACCCAACTGCAGTGCCTACACAAACATAAAAAAGGCAGATTAACATGGCAAGGTTCATGTCATGCATTTTTATCCAAAATAGCAATTTATTTTATCACTTCCAGTCATGTATCTTCTCCTGTTTTAATTAACTGCGTGTTCTAATTGTTTAAAACATGGATATTTGTGTGCAGCTGCGGCTGTTGATTGGTTCAGGCCATTAGCAAGAATGTGCACACAATTGTATGGTTACTAGAGTTCTATAAGGTAGTTACAAAGTGATCAGCTCTACTTACCTGGTGAATGCTTATTTCATCAAGATGAATTTGTGCATAGGCTTTATCTTTTGCCAAGGCCGTGATATCACTGTCAAGAAAGCAACATACTTAAGTCAAAGTTGGCTTCACCTGCAACTCGACAATTACACAGATCCAAAACATGCATGCACATGCTCTCAGATGCAGAAGTTACCTTCGAGAATACACATCCAGCAGTGAATCATTATCATTTACGATTGGTATTGAACTGACATTGGCTGTATCAGGAAGGTATTGTAGCACAAGGTTAGGGGAGGTTGAAGAAGATCAATCAGCAATACACAAACAGAAACAGATAACAGAGCGAGTATTCCTTTGAAATGGGAATTACCTTGAACCAACAAAGAGAGGGCAGCACCAAGAGAAGCATTTGGTTTCAACATAGCAAATGGTCGTCTGTTTGGTTCCCCAATTTTTGGAACCCATGTACCCAAAGGAATTGAACAGATTGGCTGTTGAAGAATGGGTAAGGAGCCAGCAGAATGTCTGAAATACCTGCATATACCTGACAATTAGGTGCACGTGTTAGTAACAATTTATACACCCCCAGGCATCAAACCAAGAAAGCTTACATTTTAGTATTCCAGACAAGGAAGCAAGATGTAGTAGCTGGGGAAATGAACCATCCTGAGCAGAAGAATGAAGGATGGGAACTGTTGATATGCTGTTTTGCAAAATTTTTGAAGCAACATCTTTCAGCGAGTCATATGGCCCTGCCTGCATATTGAAGGAGTGGTGGATAAATAATTAGTGATAAAAGCAGATTGCAACATCAGAATAAGGAATCCCTAAACTAGAGAAATCTAAGGTTCTACATCTCAAGTAGCTCATTTGCACCACCTGATTCACAAACTTATACACAGGTGACTTCCAGCAGTATTCCGCTATCTAAAAGAGCATTTCAACCCATATGCTTCTTGCAAACTATATCCAAACCACGTAAGGTGCTAAAAGAATCAACATTGAATAGAAAAATTATTTTTCTTGCAACCATTTCTCCAAGTGTATTTGACACTCATAGAATCCAAAGTTTATAGAAGATTGCACACATAAGAGCAAAATATACATTTAACATGAAAACCCCAACATGTAGGACGCTCAAATAAATGACAAATAACAGCTGGGAGATTATTTTGCATGCTAAAGAATCTTAGCATGGCATCAGAAGAAGCATTACATGGATCAGATGTTTAGAATATGCTCTCCCACTGCCATCAATTTGTCTGCTGAGATGCATTTTTCCTTCCTTCCAAGCAGATATAGTATGCGTCTCTAATTCTTCCTCCGTCAGATTAGATCCATGAGTTCCAAGCTGAAATAGCGACCTTCATAAATGTTAAACCACCAAGAGACAAATGCCAAACATGTACAACACCATAACAGCTAGATACACTCTAGAAACTTTCTTACAACGACAAAAGTAAAAAACAGGTACATTAATGGTGCTTATGATGACAAGTCTGTGAATTTACAAAGCTTGAGTGTGCGTGTGCAAAACCACATGAATGCACATGTTTTCTGATACCTTGGAAAACATGCAATTGAAAAAACAAGACAAGCTTGAGTAATCATGCATGAAATGAAGACATCTGAAAACCAATAAGCATGTAAATGTAACCACTTTCTTTTAAGCTTATGATGAGAAGGCCCTGAATTTAAAATGCTTGTGTTTGTGTGTGTGCACAACCGCACAAATGCACATGTTTTCTGATACCTTGAAAACATGCAATTGAAAAAACAAGACAAACATGAGTAATCATGAATGAATTGAAGACATCAGAAAACTAATAAGCATGTAAATGCAACCACTTTCTTTTAAGCTTATGTTATGGCCACTTAGAAGTGTGGGGTTGTGATGCAAGTGACTCAACCTTTTGTGTAGTTTTTGCAGTCATGGGCCAAGATTTAAAATTCATTCTCCAGTTAATTCTCCTCAGCAAAATGAAAATAGTTATCTTTCTAGTAGTTGACCAAAAAAAATGTACAGCACTTGATTCGCCAAAACTCATGACAAATCTAATTAGCACTAAAACACATAATGTAACTATAGAAGGAAATAGGATTACTAATTGTTGTTTTTTGCTGTGAATTTTATCTTCGCGATCCTATACATTTACTTTTGGTATTTATGTAACTATAGCCCCTAGAAGGAATACAGAGTAAATAAAGTTACCAGTCTAGTACTTTATCAAGATACAGCATGTTTTTCTCTTCATAGTATATTACAGTTTCCCTTAAAATCATCATAAATCATATTAGCATCG
The DNA here is from genome assembly GCA_033617975.1 of Populus alba x Populus glandulosa. Lineage (NCBI taxonomy): Eukaryota > Viridiplantae > Streptophyta > Magnoliopsida > Malpighiales > Salicaceae > Populus > Populus alba x Populus glandulosa. The sequence goes on along the minus strand of CM066155.1, from coordinate 1,272,636 downwards.
CAAAGAGTGCCAAAATACACACCTCCCTAAGAATCAAGATGAAGTCCAATGCAGCAAGCACACCAACAAACTGGCCCTTGCAAAAATCCCAGAGAGGAGCCGTAGGGATGCCCTAAAAGTAGCTTAAATCAGCAAGAGAGATCTGAGCTAATAAACAACTATAAATGTAGCAGAGACATTTAAATAGACAGAAAAGCCCATAGGACCAATAGTTCCAAGCATGGAAACTAAATTATACAAAATGTCAAGGCACTTTGGATTAGTTTCATGTTTGTTTGCAAGAACATTAACTCACTGAATGTTTTCAACTTATGTTTGTCGGTGTTTGCATGTATAGTAGAGATTCACCTGTTCATAGAGAATATGAAAGGCTCGCTTCACAGGTAGAGTAACATCCAAGGCAATAACCTGAAAAGGAAGACACAACAAGCAAGATTTGAGCATCTCAGTTGTAGGTGAAAACATAGCAAACGAGCATTCAGTTAGCTCCTGAAGAAGGTAAAGCATTCAAACCTTGCCTGACTCTGGAAGCAACTCATATGCAGTATGTGAGGACAAGAATGCAGAAATACGATGACGAGAAACCTCCACGTCAGCTGCTGACATCCCTTGGATTACTTCCTGAAAAGTACCAACCAACAGAGTGACCAAGTCTGCCCAAATGAAAAAATACTCGGGATGTATCAAATGTAAAATAATTAAAATCTCAACAAGACTCCTTGCCTTTTCTGTTTCATAGTTTCAAGCTGAAGAAACTTAAACAGCTCAATAACATATCCATTTCCAAATTAGTCATTTTTGGCTGTTTTCCACAGGTGAAGAGATTCTCAATTACTAATTTTGCATTTCTACCTCATTGCCAGCTCCAACCCTATTTCTCTCTTGTACTAACCCCAGAAAACGAAATTTAGAGAAGCCTTTTCAAGCACAAAACGGCAGGGAGGGAAATAGTTGTTTTTTCATTTAAGATGATTCATCTGTTCCCTCCTTTTGGGCCTTCCTACTGATACGTTTACATTCCCCCAAGGCAACACCAAAATATGGCACACAGGCACTTCTGAATCAAATCTTGTCTACAAAGAACAAACAAGAGATGCAACAGCACAGATGAAACACAACATGGATGCACATAAACAGAGGTCTAGATTGAGAAAGAGCAATAACTGCAGAGAAGTACAAGAAGAAATGGCTTCTCCCAATCATTGCTGCAAGGATGAGAAACAAAGCACTGCTTGGAACATAATAACACATACTATGAAATACAGCTAAGTATCAGGGCTTGAAAACTGGTCTGAAAGTAAATATTTATGTAAAAGCTGAAATGTATCTTACCGGGCAAACAGAAATATCATCCAGCTCCATGTTGGATCTCCCAGGTGTCTCAGAATCAATGATTTGTGGAGGATCCTTAGTTAAGACAACAGTATTTACCAGCCCATAAGGCCCACTAACAAAGGATAGCTGCTCATCAACCCTCCATTGTCCATCTACATAGAACTTGAACTGCATGCGAAAATGACAACAATTTTGATGGTAGCAGAGATGTTAGAAATACAAATCTCTTAACACAGGTGTTGATGAGAATGTTAATTACGAAAATAGCAAACATAGTTACACCAGACCAAGAACACTTTAACATCCTATTCCATCCCTACAACCATTAACATGTTAAAAAGAAGAGTGAAGACCCTGCAAGTGTTACAGCAACCAGCAGTTCCTGCGGTTCCTCATATAGCTTGGCCCACCAAATATTCAATTTCTTAGAGACAAACAATAACATTATTAATTCAACTGACTTCTAAAATTGAGAGAAAATTGGATATGTTGTGTGTCAATCAAATCAGACCTAAAAACATTCTGAGAAAGCAACAGATAGAACCTGTTGAAAACCACATGCTAATGCAGAATGCATACGTTAACAAACATAAAAACTTAAACAAACTCATTTTACTATTATGACAGTAATCTTGACCTCAATGGAAAAGGCAATGGATTACATTCCAGAAGCTTAACCTTGGGAAGGGAAACATTTTGAAAACACCATAATCCTGAATCATTTATGTTCCATTGGGATGATGCTCTTCAAAGATGGCCTCCTTTTTTAGTAATGGCACAAGACCAGCTTCATTATAGCTTTCATTACCATGTTCCTTTGTTACATATTAAAAAGAATCTATTGCCTTTCATTTCTATGCTCTCCATTTTGACAACTTAACACAGCGAAAGGTCCGTGAATTGTCATGGATAACTAACAAAGTCGTGGGTTATCTTTGCATAGCATAACCAAATTGATTAAAGATTAACATAAATTTGAGTTACTTTCCTTTCAAGCCTGAAAAACTCACTTAAATAGTTATGTAATGGAACAAAAAACCAATTACCATATCATCACATGCACAGCTGTTAAATATGCTTTACAAGCTGAGTTGGTTTAACAAACCTGATGCAATCCAGGAACTAAGCTAACAACAACTTGATATACATTAGGGCACCCCTCCATCGGAGACATGGGTATAAGATCAGTCCACCTGCCCCAAATTACAACTCAATTAGATACACACAAGACATCCAATCCACATACCAAAAATGCCTAAAAGTTACTAGAATAGAAGGCATATTCAATAACATAACTAAAAACCCATTTATACATTCACCACCATATAATAATAGTTGGTGATAATAAAAAAAAATTTGATCAATTGAGCAACTCACCGTGTAAAGGTACCAAGGATGGACACTTCTCCACCTCCATAAGGCCACACGAAGCGCACTGGACTTACACCACTATTATCATGGCCAGTACTGGAACCAGAACCAAACATCTTCCGTCCAAAAAATAATTTATATAAATACACTCAATACTTAGCACACCACCAATCAATACGATGCCAATTCTAGAATAATCCCTCCAAAAGAAACCACAATTCAAATATCTATCTGTTTCATCTCCCCAATTCACAGCAAAAACTATAAAAACTAACCAACACCGGTGAATAGGGATCCTCTACAATTTAGCAGAGGACCCCTTAATGCTTATACATGCAAAATTCTACAAAAAAAAAAAAAAAAAAAACCACCCTGTAAATTATAAACCCCAAAAGCCCTTAATGATAATCAACAAAAATGATTAAACTTTGAGCACCAAAACTCCACAATTCTCTACATGCAAGCATGGAACGCTAACCAAATCAGAATTCCACCAACCAATCTAATCCTCTTTTGATCGTCAATTCAAACCCAAAAAGTCAACAAATCAAACGGCCACAAATCCCCCCGCCAAAACCAGCAAAATCACACACACGGTTTCAACCTCTGATCTGGTGTAAAGACTTGTACTTTTTAACTAAATCGGATTCAGGAGACTAAAACAAGAAAACCCAGCTGGAGAATTGGACTATAAAATAAGGTTATTGTGGTTAATTTAAGGATTGGATTGAAGGGTTAGAGGAAGAAAGATGGTGAAAAAAAACCCTAACTTTGATAAAGAAAAATTAGCATTGTTGGATCTAAAATAAAAAAGATGAATTTTTCTTTTCTTAACTTTTTTTTTTGTGGTTAAATTTCGGAAATGAAGAGAGAATCTATCTGGTGATTGAAGAACAGGACATAAGCTCTTACACAAACAAAAACAAAACAATACACGAAGAAAGATAGAAAACGATGAGTCTTAGAGCTGCTGTAATAATATTTAATGATTGTGGTAAAATCTATGACCAGTGAATGGTCAGAAAATCACGTCATCTTTTTGTGATGTTACGGTGGAGTTCGCTATCGGTAATTACTGTTTTTTAAAATATTTTTTAACTTTTTAAATTTACTTTTCAACAACTATCTAAAACAATTAAAAAAAATTAATTTGAAAAAAATTCAAATTCTTTTAAGAAGCGTGATTGCATCTCTCTCTCTCTCTCTGTGTATATATATATATATATATAACCATGATTAACTAATATATTTTTTCTTTTGCCTTCACTCTTTGAATTCAAATTTAAATGATAACATGATAGACATATAAAACAATTAAGAGAAAAAATAATTTCGGGATTAAAAAGAAAATAATCAAATTGAAGCTAAGATTATATTTTTAATTTTTAATTTAATGGGTTTGTTACTATATATGGTGCAAAGTATTTTTAAAAAATGTTTTTCTGTTTAAAAATATATTATGATTATTTTTTTCATATTATTTTTTATTTTTAATATTATCATATTAGAATAAAAAAAAATACAAAGAAAAAAATTTAATATTTTTTCAAATTAAATATAAAAATAAATATTTTGACTGCTTCTTAAAAAACAAATCATGAATGTCACCAAACTTAAGTGATTTTCTAGCATCTCAGTTAAAAATATGAAACATTGGACATACATCCCATTTATTAAATAAGTGGATTTCACTTATAAATTATAAGTATTTTTGGTAAATTAATTCTATAATAATATTATATGAGATTAGTGTTACTCAAAGTAATTGATAATAGCATTAAACAGAGTAATAATATAAGTTTAGGTTTATTACATATTTATTTGAGTGATGGATTTATAATTAAGAGGTAGATTGCATGCCAAATCATTTATAACGACTTTTCAAATAATTAAAAATAATATTAATATTTCTTACAATAATTAACAATAGTATTAACAGGCGGTAGTTGAGTTTTCCTCCCCAGAAAAGTATGTCGGTTGGTAATTAATCACCAAGGAGGAAATTGATAATTTAGACTGAAAGAAAAATTGAAGGTATATTAATTGTTTGTTCAAATCACAAAATCATGGTTAAATTTACAACAACTTTCCAAATGATTAAAAAAATATATAGATAGTATATTAATGGAAGGTTTAAGTTTATTGATTGTTCACTATATATATATATATATATATATATATATATATATATATATATATATTGAGTTTATTTAAATTATAAACTAGCAATTAACTGGCAGAGTGCGGGTCAAACCATATATAATGAGTTTCCAAAAAATTAACCATAAATAATACTTAACAAGTAGTAATATAGATTTTTTGCCAAAAAAACGTATATTCATGAATGATGGGTGTTTAATCACTAAGCATAAAATTGATAATATAGATTGAATGAAAATCAATATTTAATTAATTGTTTGTTCAAATCACAAAATCATAGTTAACCATTAACTATTTAGCCCGTGCTTTGCTGCAAAAAATTTTTTTTTGAAATAAATTAATTGTGTAGATTTTTTTAATGTGTTCTTTTAAGCTTATATAAATATTTAATTAAATAAATCAATAATCATGCAAATAAAAAAAACAATTATAACTAAAATAATTGCAAAAAGGGTGACAATTTAAGCTTTTAAGTTTATTGATTGCTTGTTTAGATGATAAACGGGGTGATTTTTGCCCCAAATCATCCATAACATTTTTTTAAAATAATTAACAGTATTGTTTTTAGATTAATTGACAATAATATTACCAAGGATTTTCTTTTAAAAATAAATGCTTATTGATAATCTAGCATGAAAGAAAATCAGAGGATTATTAATTATTTATGGAAAATTCATAGTTAATCCATGCATCAATTAATCTATTATGCTATCAATTATTCAAAAATCAACAGCGACAAGAAAATATTGTATTAATTTTTATCAAGCTATTCCCAGATTTAACAGCCTTTCATAAGAAAATCTTTTAAAATTGATAGGCTTAAAAGCCTGTTTGGGAGTATGGTTGCAGTTGTTTTTTAAAGTATTTTTCGTGCCGAAATGCATTAAAATAATTTTTTTTATTTTTAAAAATTTATTTTTAAAATCAGCGCATCAAAACGATCTAAAATATATAAAAAAATTAATTTAAAAAAAAATAAAATTTTAAAAAACATAATGCATAACCGCATTCCAAACGTTAAGAGAAGGACAGAGGCAGAGGCAGCAAGGTAAAGAGAATAACTTCGGTAAGTTTGTAAAGAAATTGTTGTTACAAAAAGAAAGCAAGAGCAAGTATTAGTTAAAAAGTTAAATTGCTTTCCAAATATGATGTACAAATGTTCAATGTTACAGCACAGAATCTCTTCTACTGTGCTTTTCATTTGAGGATTTAAGCTTTATTTGTATTTTGTCTCAACTGTAAATTTAAAAATATTTAGTTAGTTGTTGTTTTAAAAGGCATTACTAAAAACGATCTATTTAGTTATACAGTATATAAAATTTTTTAATTAAAAATATATTAAAATAATATTTTTAAAATTTTATTTAAAAAATTATATATCAGCGCATCAAAACCTCAAAAAATACACCTAAAAAACCAGTTTCATGCCTTTTCAGACAAAAAATAATTTAAGAAATGCTTTAAAAAAATAGGTTGTAACATGATGCTATGCACACATGAAATCTTGGTAAAAAATATATATAATTTATAGTTTTTTTTTTAAATCACAATTATAAAAACTATCACGATACTAAATATAGGTTTCAAGCCAATCCTAGGCTTGGTTCATGAGCCAAATGAATTTGTTTTACGTATTGCTAGTTGGAGGTTGACTCATCTGTTGTAATCTTCAGTTAATTTTCTGAAAATGCTTAATAAGTTCTTTCTATTGTATTGACCTTGCAATAAATTTTATCTATATTGAATTTAAAGTCGAACGAGAATAAAATGATTTTGGATTATTCATGTATAATGTATTTTGTATTCTTGATACATATTTAATTAAAATTTTAATTGTTGTGTATTTTTTTAAAAAAATATAAAATTGCATTGCATTATTTACAAATTTTTATTAGTAAATGGATGAATTAAAAAATAATAAAATTATAAATATCACGTAAATTAACTCTTGCACCATTGAAATGATTTAAATTAAAACTGAAATATCTCGCACCCACTACTAGTCTGTATGTCAAAACCACTGGGAGTTGAATTTTTAGAGCATCTTCAATGAGTGTGTCAAATCAAAAACTAAATATTAAAAAATATTATTTTAGTTTTTTTATATTTATTTTGTATATTTTAAAGAACGAGTTAAACAAAATATTAAAATATATTTTTTTTTCACAAATATTATTTCTATTTATCTCTTAAAAAAATCAAAATCAACAAAGTGGAGTCACCAAAAAAATAAACCAATTAAATATAACCATGTGAAAAAAAATATATTAAACTTATTGAGAAATAACAAAACACTAGTTTCATCTATTATAATATAATTAGCTCTTTAAATGGTTTTTTTATTAGAATAAATATTGTAAAAAAAACTATATTTATACTATTCAAAATACTATTTTATCAATTTAGCTTTTCAAAATAATATTTTTTTATTAGAGATGCTCTTAATGTATTTATTTATATTATATATATTAGTTTGAGTTCAAATAGAAAGGTTACCTAACCATTTGAAAAAGAAAAATAAAGCAAGGATGTCAACAATTGTCAATTTATGGTTTGCTGCACACACAGAATTTGGACAATAATGAACATTGTTTTAAAACCTGACACGACTTTATAGGATCCATAGCAAAAAAATATTCTTAAAACAAGCCAAGTTTTTTAAAAAATAAAAATAGAATTAATTTAATATCAACTAGTAAAATATTAGGGTTGATTCGTTATCAGGTTAGCCCATGAAAAAACTTAGTCAAAACTTATAAATTTTTTTTAAAATAATATTATTTTTTTTATAAAATAAAAAATAATTAAATTAACCCACGTCAACTCACTTAATTCATGACTTGAAATTTTGCTGGGATCATGTTTAAAGATTATAATAATGAAAACCCTCTTCAAACCTTCGTTCACATGGTATCTAAATACCACTATCTCAATCTATTTTGTTTAGTATTGAGTTTTAATCTATTTTTCATCAGAATTTGATCATTATTTTTTTGTTTTAAATTAATTTTTTAATGTTTTTAGATTATTTTGATGTGTTAATATCAAAAATAATTTTTAAAAAATAAAAAAATATATTAAAAAAAACACTTTAAAAAACTATATACACGCCACTCTCCTAATCAATCAGTCAATTTCTTTCCATTTCAGCATCTCAATCCATGCCCATACATTTGAGTGTTTTCGAAGTGCAAGACATTGATGATTTGTGGTTTCCATCGAGGAAAGAGAGTAGTCGTCATGTAGTCAAAAAAAAAAAAAAAAAGGAAAATTGTTGTTGAGAGTAAGAAAAGTTTAAGATTTACTATTAGAAGGTTTTAAGTGGCTACTATAATTTTATAATTAAAGACTTTTGGATATCTAAATTTCAATCAACCATGAGAAAATAATCAAGGTAAATAATTAATATCAATATTTATTTATTTTCTAGTTAATAAAAAATCAAGTAACTAAAAAATTCAAGATAATTAAAAAAATATTTTAATAGTCTATTCAAAGGAGATGATAAAAAAAATTGTATAATTTATCTTATTTATCTTATTTATATAATTGTATAGATATATAAACTTTAAATGACTTTAAAACATTTTATTTTTAATTCTCTTTATTATCTACCTAATATTTTATTTTTCTTTTCAATTAATGATACATCAACTCGTGTTTTTTTTTTCTCTTACTTTCTTTTAAGCCTTTATTGTTCAAAATAGTTTGAATGCTCCTGTCTCTTAAACCTTCATGGCTTTTACTATCAATTAAATATGAACTTAAATCTCCTATTAAAAAAAAAATGAACCTTAATCTTTAAGTTGGAATTCTACCACGGATTCATTTTCACTACTATTCAGAAGTATCAAATAAAAACCGCACATGATTAAAACGTAGAGAAACGATGCTGAAATGCCATTTTGGTGCAAAATAACGCTCAAAGCACAACTAAATTAAATTATTCACAAGAGTACTAATATATATATATATATATATATATGGAGAGAGAGAGAGAATAATTTTTATTTTAATTAATATGGATATCCGAACTAGCTTATGTATATTTCGATTAATTCTATGAGTTTTAAAATTAACGATTATATAAGTCTCTAATAGCTGTGAGATTTATAAAATTTAAATTGATGAATTTTAAATACCAAACTAAAATTGAAAGAGTATTGAAACTTGTTAATATATATTTTTTAATTTTTCATAATTTTATTTGAGTTCAGTGTACCTCGTCATTTTTGCGTATCATTTTGGAGATTCATGTGAAAATTACGAAGAGCCATGCAGAGCTTAATACATACATAAATAAATTCTTAAACTATTTATAAAATGATGTAACTATGAGTAATATTGGGAAATTGTTTTGACAAGTCATAATGAGATGTGATGGGCAGGAACTTTAGACATGGCAGTTGATTCTATTGAATTGAAGGTGATTATATATGTGTTAGTGGGCTCATGGGATGAATGAGCAATGATTGGTGGGGTGCCCACTTGCATGAATAAAGAGAGGAAAATATTTTCTTTTTAAGAAAAAAAAAAGAAAAAGAAAAGAATGAAGTTACGTTTTCTTTGTTTCTTTCAATTTTGTTTTTTTCATCAAATCCAACTTATGCGAGTTCTCATCTTCCTTAATCAAATCTTAATCCTTGATGTCGTTTAAATTGTTAATCACTTTAAATCAAATCCGTTCCTTGAATTGTTCCTGATCACAAGTGGAAAGGATAAGCTTAATTTTTTATAATGTTAAAAAACATTATTAAAAAAAACTCATAAAAAATATATGGGCTTGATCGAGTTTTATTGCGTCAACTCATATTATAAATTATTAAAAAATAATATAAAATATATTTTAAAATCTCATCTATTAGTGTAAGCTAGTGAGATTATTTTTTGGTATTATATCAGAGTGTAATTGATCAGTTGGTCATAAATTCAAGAGGAAATGTGGGTATATGTAAGTTTTTAATTTAAAAAATTTTCACTTGAAAGGATGTATTAAAAAAATAATACAAATCATATTTTAAGGATCTAATACCTTAAGCAAATGGTCAGAAAGGTTCTTCGACATAAATCAATCGGCTTTTTATTATGAATTCCTTCCTTAAAAAAAAAAACTCAAATTGGCATAGATCTCAAACCCTTGTTTGGCATTGCGGTCCAACCATATTTTTGAATTTTTTTCAAATTATTTTTTGGATACTTTTGAGTCGTTTTGATATGCTGACGTTAAAGATAATTTTTTTTTTTAAAAATATTATATTGATGTATTTCTAAACAAAAAACACTTTAAAAAGTCACCTCTACTACTCTTTCAAATAAGCTTTAAATCCAATAGGTCCCTTGTCAACTCCTACGTTCCAAACAACGTTTCATGAAAATTTAAGTATTTTTTTTTATGTATTCTGGATTGTTTTGATGTCCTGATGTTAAGAATAATTTTTAAAAGATAAAAAAAATATTATTTTACTATATTTTAAAATAAAAAATACATAAAAAAAAATAACTAGTGTATATATATACATTGAAATGCCTCGAATTGTTATCGAAGGTTGAAGATATTATATAACATATAAAGAAAGAAAGATAGATGTTTGGTGTGACCACTAAAGACTGCATTGTCGACCTCTTGTCTGAAAGGAGTTTTGAAGCAACGAGGTCGGGTGGTTGGAAGACATGAAGAGACCCACCCTGACGGGGGCCCTCCGCAAACATCACAGATTCCGATCTAATCATTAGACTGAGAGACGCTTTGGCTCTTTTGCCCACCACTGTCCCCTTTCTAATCATCTTCTCCAGCCTTTAATGCTGCTTTCAGTTTCAGTGTAAAATAATCAACTTTCATTCATGTAGCTACCACGCGTTTCTTTTTTCTTCTTCTTTCAAAATCGCATAATTGACAAAAATATTTCCATAAATAGCATGTAGTGATATTGAAAATATAGTTTAATTTATTAAAATTTAAGAGGCTTACATTCCTCCCAATTATTATTATTTTAATGGAGATTTACATTCCTGAACTTATTATTATTATTATTATTATAAAATATTGATCGGTTAATGCGAGATTTAATCTATTAAAAACTTGAATCATTTTAAATTAAAAAAATAAAAGTAAAAGAAATATTTTATTAAAAAACAATAAAAAAAGAAAAGAGAAAACAAACCATACCCTATAAAAATAAAACATACATATTTTTTTATATAGATTTCACAAAAAAACACTTTTAACGAAGACGTGAAAAGCTAAAATTATGGTTGGTTTTTCTACACTATTTTTGGTAGATTGTTTTGTTGAATTCAACACTCTTCTTCATTTATTTTCCCAACTTAACTCGTTTTGTTTTCTAAGCTCTTTTCATTTTCTTTTTTCTCTCGTGATCTACAGCTTAGATTCAATTTTTGTACCGAGACATTGAATACAATTTCCTTGAGTTTGTCAAAATTTGTGACAAGAGTTTATTGGATCTTGGTGAGGAATGCACCGAAAAATAAAGGAGTTGTTGGAATCATGTTTTGTATGTATGCTAGGATCTATTCTTGTAGCTCATGCAAGTCTATATTTGTCGAATCAATTCATACTTAAGATTATACCAGCATATAAAAACTATTTGAATACATATATATAACAAATAAAATTAAAAAAATAAAATTTTTATAAAATATTTTTAAAATATAGAAACAGTATGGATGCTTAAGATTTTGTTTGTTTGCAAGATTCCCGAGTTGGAAAACATTATGTGCCCCATGCATACGTCAGTCCATTGAATTTATCGAATGGAAATTTGTTTCAACAGGAGATATAGTTGGTGGGTACCATCATTTCACCTGGTTGATATTCAAGAAGTTAAAGAGCAATTGTCTCAATCTAATTCCATGTCAATCAATTCATACTTGTTAACTGCACACTCACATGGGTTTTTGTCAAAGCTTAGAGAAAAAATGGCAAAGGTTCGTGTTCCAACTTCACAAGGGTTGGCAGATTCATCCAAGGGTCAAAAAGAGGTTCGATTGAAATTGTAGCTCTGGTTGATCGTGATGTTTTTCAGTGTACTAGAAATCAATGCTCAAACGGTAGTGAAACTATTGCATCGCAGAAAAATGTGTCCGGAACTTCAAATATTCATCGATGGCGCCAGGACCGCAGAAGAATTAGATCGAGAAAGAGAAAGATAGAGACTTGCAGTACTTGTTTGTGTCAGCAAGCTCCTTATTTCTCCTACACAGTTTATCTTCTTGATCTGACCTGTTTCCTCTGTGGTCAGCTGTGAGGCAACTGCTTACAAATAGCAGTGACATTAACTGTTCATGGTTAGCACCATTAATTAAGACACGAACACACCAGTGGTACTGATGATAAGGAGTTGCATGCATGCCTAACATGCATGGTTCTGTTGCATGATCTTGTCTTCCTTCATGATTACTCCTCTTCTTTTCACATGATTCTGTGGGAGTTTCAGGAGGTTTTCTCCATCATGCGTCGACATCGATCCTTGATAAATGAAAATAATTCTTGCAGTACTGCTTTTAATTTCTCACAACAGATACGACAGCAGTTTGTTCAAACTTTTTCTTGACAACAGCAGGGTTTACAAATCGATATTATACTTGGAATCACAGCAAAGCAAGGAAATAGTGTACTAGAAAAGATATGATCTCTAGCTGCTTCAGAACAACCAACATCCTAATTAGTTACACGTCTCTTCTCCACTTTTATTTCATTGCTTAGGTTATCAACATCAGAGTCGGAAGATGATGGCGATCAACTTATTGGGATCAGAGGAGAAAAAAAGTCAAGCAAGAATTCCTCCCTCGATGAACCCTAATGAAGTAATGATATAAAGCTATAGCATTGGTTTGACATATTTTCCAGGATTTTATTCATTCAAACACTTTCAATTCATCTCGAAAACGATGGCTGCTTTTTATTTTTTCACCTGAGAAACCCTTTGCAATGCCGTCTGCAGTTCATACCGATCCCTGCTTGCAGTGAGGTCACTGTTGTTAGTTTAATATATCTCGTTAAATCGGTTGGTTATATATAATATTATTATATTTATGTAAATATATATTTATTATTAATAAAAACTTAATTTATTTTTATTATTTATATAATATTAGATTAATGAATCTCAGGTAAAGATAAAATTCATGAAATAAAAATACTTTGCAAAAAAAATTATAATTATGAGATTTCTATTGCATTAGAGTATTATTCATGGTCGATGCTTTCTTAAATACTGAAGATTCATTAGAGCCGTAAAAACTGATACATATTATATTTTTTTTCTTTATAAAAGGAAGCAGTTGTTCTCATAAATTGATATATAAGAGATACCTAAAACTAATATGTAGGTGCTTGATATAAGACATGTACATTGAACTGACGTGCATGAGAATTCCATATGAAAAGATCATCTATATCTATGAAAAGGCTCATGTGATAATTGTGTAAGTAATCTTTATATTTGAGATTATTGAGTAATCTTATAAAAAAATATTATGCTTTAATCCTATTACATATTATTTTAATCGAGATAATGAAAAGGCAGATATTGAGTATAACATAAATAATATAAAGGTACTTGAGTGATCAAGAGAGGATTCATCACCATAGGTGAATTTAAAAAAATATTTTACTTGTTTTCAAATAGTATTAACTGAGACATTTTTGGTCAAGGTGGAATGATATTTAAAAAGAATTTCAAATCTTATGTATAGATATTATTCAGGGGGAAAATAAATATTTTATCAATTAATAGGGTTTTTCAGATTTTCTTATAAATGATAAGCTATGCTTTTTATTTTAAGTGTGAGGAATGATTATTTGTTAGACATAAAAATTACTTAAACACAATAATAGAGCTAGTAACCTAGACATAATAATTTCTCTCTTCTAAATAGGGATATAGAAGATTTTTTATGAGTGGTTTATATGAATTACCATTGAAAAAGCTTACGATTTGTGACAACCCGACTTTTAAGAAATTATTTAAAGCTAAAGAAAATTAAATTTTCAGGTAATAAGTTCCTAAATAACTCTAGATTTATCTAATTAAATTTTAAGAAATCCAAAACAATTTTTTTTTAATATAATTTCTACTTCATGTATCATTTTCAATAACCCAAAATTTAGAACACTCTACCTGCGTATATGCCACTTCAATGCATTTTTGTGCCAAAAAAACAAAGGCCAAGCCATTGCATCTCTCAGATTCTTAACCATGCCAAAAACAATTACAACTTTTGAATGACTGTTTGTGGATAATTCGTTTTCTTCAATATAAGGCCTTTATAGTTTTTTCAAGATAATTAAATCTTAAAAATTCTAAATCAAGATCATATAACCAACCACCAAGAAAATACTCTAAAAATTATATGTTTTGAATTATAATTAGTCATACTCTTGGTTTTGGCAATGTTATCCACTTTTTCAGACATTCAAAACCATTAGTTTTATTATAAACTACATATTTTCTAATTAATAATGAGACCAGAAATAATAAGATTATTAGATACACGCTATACTGTAAGTTACAAAGTATCTAAATACCAAAGAAAAAAATAAGTGCCCGAGCAACATTTTTTTTATATAAAAAAAGCTGGAAGGAGAAAGGAAACACTAGGTAAATGAGACCATGCAAGTCAAAGAAGATAACAATAAATAAAACAATCTCAACATAACATAATTAAAAATAAATAAAGTTTAATTATTAAAATGAAAAAAATCAAGATTCTAAAGACCAAGAATAGAAAAATATCTAAGAATGAAATAAGACGAGCTAGAGTAGACGAAGTGTGTGTTTGATGATGTTATGACTTGTGATTGATATTTGTTAAAAATGTTTTTAATTAAAAATATATTAAATTAATAAATTTTTATTTTTTAATATTTTTTTACAGCATAAATAAAAAACATTAAAAAAAAATAAATATTAATTCTAAAAAAAAAAAGGTTGAAGTGAAATTTTTTAATTTTTCTATAATTATAATTATAATTATAATTATAATTTTGTTTTATTTGCAATCCAAAAAAAAGAAAAACACTTAAAATATAATTCATCTCGAAGGCCTATCAATCTCTGTCACCCGCTACCTGTTCCTGCATCTGCTTGCTTCCCCTCTCTCGCGGCAAGGGTTTTAGCGTCTCTCATCAGGTTCGATTCTCAATATTGTCCTTATCGATTTGCTTATCTCATCGTAAACAAGCAAATGTTTTTAATTTGAGAAAAGTCTTGCATCTTGATTCTTCGTGCCTCCTTTGATTTTCTTCGAAGACTGACATGCTATAACATTAGTTCTTCGATTGATTTGTGATCAGAGTACTTACTACATCTTACCCTTAGAAGATTTGTTATTGTTCTGGATTTTACAAGTAAACCCAGTTGCATAATTGAGTCCTCTTTCTCCATGTGATTTCAGTGTCCCAGTGTTTTTTTTTTTTTTGTTTTTTTTTCAACACTAAAGCATGTGCAAAGAGAAGTCATCCTTAGGCTCTAGATTATCTTGCAAGCACTTCTTCTATGGGCATATGCGTACTTTTATTGTTTACCATCAGTTTTCGTTGCTCGAGGCAAGGTTGCAAATATCAAATAAATTTTCATTTTGCAGGAATCGGATATTTCAAAGCATTCACCATGTCCACATCGTATCTCCCTGCAACTACGGATTCGATTGCCCAGGCTTTAGAAGCGAAAAATCCTTCTGAAGCCATTTCAATCTTGTACCACATACTAGAGAACCCATCATCTTCTCCTGAATCACTCAGGATTAAGGAACAGGCTATCACGAATCTCTCTGATCTTCTCAGACAGGAGAACCGAGCAGAGGAGCTTCGAAGCCTTCTGACCCTGTTGAGGCCCTTTTTTGCTTTGATTCCCAAGGCAAAAACTGCAAAAATTGTTCGTGGGATTATTGATGCAGTAGCTAAAATACCAGGCACTTCTGATCTCCAGATTTCTCTGTGCAAAGAGATGGTGCAGTGGACTCGTGCTGAGAAGCGGACTTTTCTTCGGCAGCGAGTTGAAGCAAGACTGGCAGCACTTTTGATGGAAAATAAAGAGTATTCAGAAGCATTAAACCTGCTTTCCGGGCTGATCAAGGAGGTGAGAAGATTGGACGACAAGCTTCTTCTTGTGGACATAGACTTGCTGGAGAGCAAGCTCCACTTTTCTCTAAGAAACCTCCCTAAAGCCAAGGCTGCACTAACAGCAGCAAGAACAGCAGCCAATGCAATTTATGTGCCTCCAGCTCAACAAGGTACTATAGATTTGCAGAGTGGGATCCTTCATGCAGAAGAGAAGGATTACAAAACTGCTTACAGCTACTTCTTTGAAGCATTTGAAGCTTTCAATGCTCTTGAAGATCCCCGAGCAGTATTTAGCCTCAAGTATATGCTGTTGTGCAAAATAATGGTGAGCCAAGCTGATGATGTTGCAGGGATAATATCATCCAAAGCAGGGCTACAATATGTGGGGCCTGAGCTGGATGCAATGAAAGCTGTCGCTGATGCTCATGCGAAGCGCTCCTTGAAGCTCTTTGAGACTGCACTTCGGGATTTTAAGGCCCAACTAGAGGAAGACCCGATTGTGCACCGACATCTCTCGTCCCTATATGACACTTTACTAGAGCAGAACCTCTGCAGGTTGATCGAACCGTTCTCAAGGGTTGAGATTGCTCACATTGCAGATCTGATTGAACTGTCTGTAGATCATGTGGAAAAGAAACTATCTCAGATGATTCTGGATAAAAAATTTGCTGGGACTTTAGACCAAGGTGCTGGATGCCTTGTCATTTTTGAGGATCCAAAAACAGATGCAATCTACCCAGCTACATTGGAAACCATTTCCAATGTTGGCAAGGTTGTTGATAGCCTCTATGTGAGGTCCGCCAAGATTATGGCTTAAGTTTCTAGATGAAGGAGGCAGCTGTTTATTTGCTGCTTGCACCCTTAAAAAAAAACTGTATTTTGTTGCCGAAACTTGTTTATCCTTCTATTGATTTAGCTTAATGTTTAGTGTATGGAGTACATTGACATCCCCGAGTTTGAGAACTGATTTTTTTTTTTTATTATTATTAACTGAGTCATGCTATTGATGATACCTGTGAAATGAACATCGGCGCAGGTTTGTTAGGTTGGACTCTATCTTGTCTTTATGAGTTCTGCATCTGCTAACATCAGTCTGAAAAAGGGATGAAAACTGCATATTTCTCAGTGTTTGTTAATCTTAGACATCCATGGTAGCCTTCTTTAACAGAAAAGGTACAACAATAAATCTGCTCTCGAAGCTGAATTTTCAGGGAATTGTAGATAGCCGGAGAAATTTGCTTATTTTCTCTGTTTTTGGCTGCCAGTGTAACCATGGGATGACGAGTTGCCGAGAGAAAAACATTTATTGCTTTAGGTGAAAAATGGGATAGAAGTTGTGCAGCATAAAATTTACATTAATCTCCAGATGAATGTGGAAGGAGATGAACAACCAACAGTAAGCGAGGCAGATTGCTTCCTTCAGGTGCTGGAGATGGTTGGGAACTGCTATGTTGCAACACTGGAAGGCATGCAATACGATACCATATTATCACTGAAATGGATGCAAGCAAGCAGTCTGCATTCAACAATGAAAGAGGCGCTGTTCATCGCACAGCTAACAGGTGTGTGGTTTTTGAAGAATCATTTGTAGGCTTGTACGAGTTTTTGTCGGAGGAAGGCAGTGGCCCATAATTTGATTCGTGGGGATTGTGTTCTAACATCTTACCTTGGGGTTAAGGATATTTATCAGATCATCAAATTTAAATTGTTTGTTTGATCAAATGCATTGGGCATTCAGATGATTTAAATTGTTTTCTTCGTCAGCAAGAATTTCTCTCATTCTTCCACCATTTTCTCCACGACATCCTGTCAAATACTTGAACCAGAAAGTGGACGCCAACACTTCCCGCACTTCCACCGAAACAAAACTCAGGCGAATGACTAGTTCAGCGCTGTAATAACAAGGCATGCCCCCTACTTACATAGCTATTAGCGAAAAAGCCAAGGCGCCGCGCTGCCTACTGGAATATTCACTGAGAAGGGCGGGGGATTGTTGTCGGGATAAGGCTCATAATTAATACCCCTTGATTTTGCATTTTAAAAATATATTTTTAAAAAATTTAATTTTTTTATTTTAAATTAATATATATTTTGATATTTTTAGATTGTTTTGATGTAATATTAAAAATAATTTTTAAAAAATAAAAAAAATATTATTTTAATATATTTTTAAATAAAATATACTTTAAAAAACAACGTTCTCGAATTGTGTGAAGGCCTCCTAGAGGACAGCCAAGCTGCCTGTTCTTCACTCAGAGTTTTTTATTTGCCCATCACGTTGTAAGCAACTTTAAAATTTCTCAATTATTAAGAAACTTAGTTCTCATCAGGGGAAAAGGCATTTATTTTGTGAAAAGAATTTGGAAGAATACTGCTTCGTTTGTCAATGTATACATACATGTATGTGCCCCATGTATGCGTCAGTCCATTGAGTTTCTCGAATGAAAATTTGTTTTGACAGGAGATATATTTGGTGGGTACCATCATTGCACCTGGTTGATATTCAAGAAGTTAAAGAGCAAATTCCATGTCAATCAATTCATATTTGTTAACTGCACACTCACATGAGTTTTTGTCAAAGCTGGGAGAAAACAAGCAAAGGTTTGTGTTGCAAGGATTGACAGTTTCAATCAAAGGTCAAAAAGGGGTTTGAAATTGTAGCTGATTGATCATGATATTTTTCAGTACATTAGAAATCAAAGTTCAAATGGCAAAGAAAATATAGCATCGTATAAACATGTGACTGGAACTTTAAGTATTCATCGAGACTACTACAGAAGAAGAGAGAGAGAGAGAGAGAGAGAGAGAGATGCTTGCTATTATCTGTCAGATAGCTCCTTATTTCTCCTATACAGGTTATCGACTTTATCTGGCTTATTTCCACTGGGGTCTGCAGTGAGGCAACTGCTTACAAACAGCAGTAACATTAACTGTGTATAGAGAGCACCATGAAAGCGTGTACGCGCACGCGCACAAGAGTGGTGATGATAATGAGTTGCATACCTCATATTTGCATGCTTGAGGTGCTCGAAATTGTCAACTTTGAATGTGTGCTTATTGCATCTTTACTTTTTGAAAACCTGTTTATCATCATGAACAGCTTGGAGTGTCAATACTGGTGTCCAGCAACAATAAAACAGAAAAGCAGCAAGTAGCATCACTCTGAATTTCAGGAGATGCCTTATATTCAACGTAGTCCTTTCTGGCCTTACCTAAGTACTACCCAAGAGGTACGAGCATGGAGATTGTGTATCTCATAAATTCTTGAAGCAGAGAAGCTGAACATATTCCTGGAATTAAGATTCTCCCCAAGGAATCAAGGAGTTTTGCGGAGGCTCTCTATTGCAAGGCGTACCAGCTGCAATAACCCCTCAACATCATGGAAGCCCATATCAAGGACCTTCTTAATGGACGAAATGCCCTCCATATTGCCTGTCTCCGCAAGAATTATTTCAGCAGCTGCAAAGGCAGCCTGAGATTTCCTTAAGGCTTCCATTGCAAGGTTCACATCTTCTGCCTGCAACCAGATGCATTTAGTATAATTGTTGTGCCTAAATTTTTGTAATATGTAAGATGTAGTATAAAGTGGATGCTAGACTGCATGAATCCGTAAAAGGGTTAAAATATGGCAACAATGAGACATGAAAGGAAGTGAATGAACAATCTATGCTGGAGCACCGGGGAATAATGTCTCTCCCAGTTCATTTTTCTTGGCTATTTTTGGTGGCAGTATCATCTGTTGCAAATACCAATGTCTGGTTTAAAAGGAAAAACCAAGATAATTTGGTCATTACACCAATCCTCTCCATGGACAGAGAAGGAGGAGAAACTAACAAGAAAACCTAGACATGTTTCACATGCTCTCCATGAAAGAACTCTGAGGAAATTTAGAGTGTCTCTCACCATCAATTTGCATGGTCCTACTAAATCCCTTATGGTAAATTTTCTTTTCTCGATAAGCTAAGAGAAAAAAAAAACATAAGTTTACAATGAATGCTAGAAACTCAGAGACCATGATTCTGTGGGAGCTTCATGATTTTTCAATCAAGCATTGACATTCTTGATAAATGAAAATAATTCTTGAACCGCTTTCAACTTCTCACAGCAGATGATAACATTTTGCTCAAACTTTTTCATGACTACAGCAAGTTTACAAATTGATATGATACTTACAATCACAACAAAGTCAACTAAAATGGAAATAGTATACTAGAGAAGATATACGTACAAAATTAAGCAGCCGAACAAAGTTGGGCTGGTTTCTAGCAGGAATGACATGATCTCTAGTTGCTTCAGAACAACCAACATCCTTAGTTATTTGTCTCTTCTCCACTTTTACTTCACTGTTTAGGTTCTCAACATCAGAGTTGGAAGATGATGGAGACTCAACTGAGGACCAGAGGAGAAAAAAAGTCAAGCAAAAATTCTTCTCTCAATGAAGTATAATGTTATAAAGATATGGCATTAATTTGACAAGTTTTCCAGGATTTTATTCATTCAAACATTTTCAATTTATCTAGAACCATGCCTGCTTTTTTATTTTTTACCTGGAGAAACCCTTTGCAATACTGTTTGAAGTTCATACCGGTCCCGGCTTGCAGTGAGGTCATTGGAATAGACTACCCGCATATATGCCACTTCAATGCATTTGTGTGCCAAAAAAGCAGAGGCCAAGTCATTGCAACTCTCAAATTCTGAAGCACAATATCTGTAGAAGCATGTACAATGACATAAACAACACTTCCAAAATTATTCCAATAAAGTATTGCTCAACGTCTGGATTGGAATATGCTTTAGAGAAATGCTTTCATTTTCAAGTAAGCACCAAAATGTTCATTCCATAATGTCTTTTCCCAACCATAAACAAAGAACTTAAAATCCTGATAGCAACCATTTGCAGTTACAAAGATAAATATTTTCAGCTTTAAAACGACATGCACACCATCGAACTTCTAGACAGTTACGACATGGCATTCTGTTAACGCAATAACACTAAGATCTCCTGTACTTGCGCACTTTAAAAGGAAATTATATGGGAAACTCTAAAAAAATTTCTCACAATAATAAAATCAATTTAAAGCAATATGTTGCTCTAAACTATACATGAAAACACACCAACTTTTAGCTCATGTTGCTCTAATCTATGCATGAAAACACACCAAGTTTTAGCTTATATTCAGTGATAATTTTCTTAAAGGTGACATCAATTACCTTATAATCATATCCTTCCCCATCTACATACTTTGGGTAATGTTTATATCTTTGTTACAATCCCATACTAAATACTAAAAGAATAAGTCAATTGAAGGCTTGGTGGGCTTTAAATTATGTGGTTGGTCAAGCCATAAAAACAATTTAATTAGATAATTGATATGCAAAACATAATAAGATAACACCACACCTATAGGTGAAAGTACAATGAGGGACACAAGCCCACCATCTATTTCGAGGCACTGCAACTCTATTACCACCAGTTCTGGAATTTTATCATTTATCATTCATAATTCATTGTTACTACCTCTGTTCTGATCAACAGATTATTTTTCCCTTATCTTTTCTTTCAGTAGACCTCTGAAAGACAACATACAGAGTCTTATAACAGTTGGCAATCTATACTTACTCGCACAGTTTTGCAGCATGACCATACATTTCAGCTGATGTCATGTTCCCATTGTTGGTACTGTTGTTATTAGGATTAAAAAGTGATGCCCCATGAAGAAATTTCAAAGCTGCTTGAAAGAATAGCTCAGCAATTTGAAGGCCTGATGCAGAAATCTTCAAAGTATGAAGAAAATATGTCAGACTTTATTCATGGTAAACATATAAGCATTCTCCAGAAGAAAGGTAAACCAATGTGAAATGTTCTAGAGCTAAAGAATCAAGACAGAATAAGGAAAAACCTGAAGAGGATCTGCTGAATGCTTAAGATCCTTGGCTCCTTCCAAAGCATCATTTGCTACCTGACTAAAGAAATCATTTCTGAGATGATTTGATGCAAGAATGTTGCTGGCATCAAGCAAAGGATGCCTTTGCATAACATCGTCAATGCCATTCTGAACATCATCCTTTCCAAGTTGTCTTGGAGCCCTTCCCAAGCCATCACAACTAGAACCATCAACTTCCAATGCATCAGATTCTCTACTTTTCCAGCACTGATTTTCTTTTTTATTGCCAAACAATAAGAAATCCAGTGACTTATGTCTCCCTGCAGATTTTTCCAGTTGATTAATTGTGTCTGATGGAAGCAAGTCCAAAAATTCACTGTTGCTGTGGTTCTGCAGCACATTATGCCGTGCACCTGATTTGCAATCCTTCTGAAAAACACCATCCATTTTCCTAAACGAGGCCTCATATCCTTCACGTCCAAATTGGTCATCCTCTCTAGTACTATTATTTAGACTTTTGATGGAAGAAACCTTCTGACCAGTAAATTTTTTCTCAACTTTATCATCATTATGTCTATATATATCCCTTGATTTTTCCTTGATAGGTGCAACAACAGGGGAATCTTCCTTCCTTAAGGTCTCAGACCAGTTGCTCACACCAACAGATTCACCTTCTAAGCATTTTGTTTGGCCACTGAAGTGACAAAAACCAACATCTATGCAACCATGATTGCCTGAAAAACTCCTAGGACTGACTCGGTTAGAAATCTTCAAAGGTGAAGAACAGACTGACTCTAGAGGTGAGCCCTTAACATCCCGGAAGTTGATTTTAACTTTGCAAGTGCTTGATATCAAGGATGAGCTAGAGGTAGCTTCTGTGCATTGCAGTCCATCTCTCAAATCCCTTCTCTCTGAATTCTTACCATCAACAGTTGACTGGGATAAATAATTAATCTTCTCTTTTCCAAACAGTTTGCAAACACCCTTGCTTGTGCTAGAGACCTTTCCCTCATATTTAAATTTTCTTGAGTGCCTTTCTTTCCTGCATTCACTCCAACTTGTCTCCTCCACGGAAATACTGTTATCTTGCCCATTACCAGAATGGTTACCAGGATAAATCTGACTGTTCGTCCAGTCTTTTGACTTTCTTTTCTTCCCCTCAATACCCATTGGATCTAGATCCTCTACAACCATTGTCTTCTGAAACTGATGTTTTTCAACATTAAGACTTGTGGAATCCTTTGAGAGATACCTCACATCTCTGTATGATGAATATTTTTTATTATTACTTCCCATTTCTTTCTTTGAGATTCCACCAGTATTATGATCTTCCATCGCATATTGCATACCCTCCATCCTTGCTTTTTTGGGAAGCTTGAAATCTTCTTGATCAGCTTCCCTCATGCTCTTGAATTTCTGTGGCTGGACATCACCTGCAAAGAACATATTATGTAAACACAAGGACTTCAATAGCTGAAGAAAGGTCATCACAGTGCACATCTAAATCTGATCATCTATCAAAAGAAGCATATCCTAGATGTAATATTGCCTAAATCGAAACTGCATCTCCCAGTGTCTACAAACAAAACTTAGAATCAAAGAGAAACAACAATTTGCTCGGGTATTTATTTACATGAACACCATCACATCAAGTATCAAGCATTAATGAGTTTCAACTGACACCATGGAAAGGGGAAAAAAGAAAGGAAAACCTCCAATAGCTGCCAAAATACACTTTTCAACCTTTATATTGAGGCAATACCCTAATCTGTCTCACTCATCACATATTTCTTTCTTAGTTTTTTTATCCAAGTCTAAGAGATTTCTTTTATCATAAAGAACTTGGCCGCAAATGATTGATTTCATTTTCACCTTTTCTATGATTAAGGTGGTTCTCTTCTTTCTCATTTTACTCACTCTGATAGGTAATGTCAATTCTCTTTTCTAGCTGGAAATTACAATATGGTCTAACCTCAATAGTTAAGTCCTCTAGCAACATAAAAATTGAATTGCCTTCGTTGAATGCATTTTACAGAAATCATGAAAACCATGTATTTTGGCCCAAATGCAGAGAACTGCCAACATGAATGAGTTGATGCTAGCATGCCTAGCAATAAAAAACTAAACAATTCTTTAATTTATAGACTTTGCCAAGACAAGTAATCTAGTTTAAATGAGGAATACCCAATCTTTTCTCCAACTTGGTCTCCAAAGAAGACAAGCTCCTGTTATGTAAACTTCTTCTTTCAATAAAGACCTGATCATTCTTCATTGTAGAGTTCAGCCGCTTCTTATTAACATTATATTGAGCTGGATGAGACACTTCTTTCATTTCAAGTTTCTTCTTTCCACCACTAAAACTAGGATCTTGTGGATTTTGATCAAGATCATGCAAGGTATTAACCAAGGTAATCGAAGATTCAGCGCTGACAGAATGGCTTAGCTGGTCACCATGATTCCCTGCAACAGGTAATCGATAAAGTGCATGCAGAGCATCTGTTGTTTCCTCCTCACTAAAAGTGCACTGGTTCATTCCAGGCCTGAATACAGTTTCCACCAGAGAAAAAATTAGAGATGAGAGTGAGCACAACAAAAGCCATTTTCTTCAACAGGGAAAAACTTGAATTTATCCAGAAGGATAGTTTATTATTTAGCTTGGAGAATATAATCACGTTGAGGTTAATAGTGAGCATCTGAACTGAAGTACTCTTCACATTAATCAGTTAATTTATTGACAATATCATCTGCCATTGAAAAAATAACTTCCATGACCTACTCTTCCTAAATTTTGCAAATGACAGCAAGGTACAGTATTTGATATTCTTGCTAGCTAGACACCAATCACCAAGTATAAAGTTCCACTTGGTTTTATATTTGTTCAAATTTGAAGCCAATCAGTAAGTATCAACTAAATTTATGCCAATTAATCTCTAATCATTACTGACACAACCATAAAAGTTCATATATTCAGCAAAAGCACTTACAGCCAGTCAAGCATGCTGCACAGCCATTTCTGTGGAAGTTGGTTAGGATTTGTACCATATGGTAGAAGCCGCCACTTGTGACACTTGTCACAACACACCCAATCTTCCTCTATAAGAAATGTTGGCACCTCTGTAGGAAGGGGGCCAGCTAATGGTGCAACATCATTGATGTCTCCTCTCAAATTTTCTTTAGAAGTTGAAACGAAACTGGATTTTTTATCACCTGAACTCACTTTTGATTTATTTCTGAAAGCAAGGGGTTCTTTCTCAGGCACCTCAAGTGTATTGTCCTTCATCTCATCTTCAACAGAAGTTCCCAGCAAACAGCTTCTAGAATCATTTCCCCTGGCTTTTCTGTCACTGACTGATACAGTATGTTTAACTTTTACCTTTCTCAAATCTTCAAGCAATGCATTGTCCCCTTTACAGCTTTTCTGAAAGATCTTTTCTTTTGGTGCAGCAGACAAACGGATCCTCATGCTATTTTTTGATGTCCCAGCAGTTGAGCTATAATCATTTTTGCTTCCCTTTGGTTTCTTTTTGCCAGTAGATAGTTGTTTGCCCCCATGAGATACCTTCATATCATCCTGTAAGTGGGATGCTTTTTTCTTTTCAAACTCCTGTTTTGTAAGATCCAATGTTCTATCTCCACATTTTCTCATCTCCTCAGGCATATAATTGTCTTTAAACAAAGCAAGACTTTTATCACCTTTGCTCCCATTGTCTCTTGGGTCACAGCCTAATTTTTTATCTTTCTGAACTTTTCCATTCAAAGTAGCTTTTGCACTCACTTCATGAATCTTGCAAGCTTTTTGGCTAAATAATTCCTTCTTTGCCCCACTCAAATTGGCTCTGAATATTATACCTGTTCCAACAGCTACTTTGCCCACTTTAGTTGTTTTAGATTCAGGTGGTTGATTCCCAGCATCAGATAACATATGGTTGCCCTTTGAGGTCTCCATCCTAGATTCATTCTTCGAACAGGCACTAAATGAATTGGTTGGATCATTACAGTGTTCATTTTTCAACTCCAACCTGTCACTTCTATCACCTGGCTGCTTTTGTTTGTCAACAAGAACTTTCTCAACAGCTGCAGAGCACTCTTGCACAGGTACGGTTCTTTTATGGTCCAAAAATCCCTGTTCTGATAAATTAAGAAAACAATCATGAAGAGGTGACAACATTGCACCACTGGGTATGGGAGAAGAGGTCATGATCTGTTCGTTCCATCACAATAAAAACGGCAAACAAAAACAACCAGATGAGAAACAATCCATAGAGAATAATGCTTGTAATAATAGAACAGTGAAAGACAGCTCACCCTGACAATGCAGGATGGAGAATAAATGTGTTCCTCTAGAGAATCTGGAAAATCCCTTTCACATTCAGAGGGGCTGTCAGTGTCCTCTGATGATGATGATGGAGACATGTCTAGGCCAAGATTACTGTAAATTGCTGAAGTTTTCAGCTCCGGCAAACAATTATCTGACCCCACTTTGATTCGTACCTTCAGCACTTTCTGGTTCGATGGGTTACCTGGCCCTTTAAGTGGTTCATAATCAGAAATGAACTCTCTTGAACTTTGAGGTTTAACCAACCTATCCTCAGGCAAAGGTTTTGCTACACGCAGTGGAAAGGCACTTCTCGAAGCAGCTTCAGGTCTTGCAGAAACGGTCTCACGTATTGAAACCGTGGAGTTCTGCATGGCACCCTGTGAAATGACATGAACCAAAATAGTCAGATAGCAAGAAGATACAAGAAACTAACTATTGTTTCTGATCTCTAAAATTATTAGAATCTACCTCAGCCAGCTGATCATCATGAGAAGATGCTTGAATGCCATGACTTTGTACTTTCTGCTGGGCTACTGGATTTGACCATAGAGAAGGAGAACGCTGAAAGGTAGGTAAAAATGTACCATAACCACCAAATCTTGCCCCTGTCAACATGCGTTAGTGCCAAACAATTACTTAAAGAATTCCAACATGGTACCAAAGAATTTCACACATTTTCTAATAGTTCTCCAATGCATCACTTACCCAAAGTATCAGCAGAAACTCCACCTTCAAAATCTTTTTGGTAGTGCCCCAAGATGTCCTGAATCCTATCATCCTGTAAAAGAACCAACTGCTTAATGTAACTCGAAATATAAAGCAATGACTACATGCAATCAAGAAAGCCAGCAATCACAAGTACAAAATAAAAAGAAAGTGAAAAACAGCACAAAGGCTATCTCAAACATGACATCAATAAATTGGCACAACGTGCTCTGGTCACAAAGGTTTCAAAATGTTAATCATTCATATAAAAGAGAAATTGTTTCCTTCTCAAGCCCATTGTCAGCAGAGAAAATTTCCTAATCTACAGTTCCAGAAGTTTTTATATACACAACATTTACTAAGGCATATCAAATAGCCATGTTGATTATATACAAAAGGTTTATTACATTCAACAAAGGTTCATTAGTTTCATCAAGTTAACTTGAGAGTTAAGCCACTAATCAACTTGTCAGTGGTGAGAGCCTCATTTGCAGTGGAGACAGGAACAACATCCAAGATACTAGAACTTTTACAGTATCAAACAGTAAAATCCAGGTCCAGCAAAATCAGTTCAACAATCAACATTGATCACGAAGCTACACAATTTCATAGCACTTGACAGAGACATTCTAGACCTACATTGTTAAAAGTAAAAGCTAAATCACAGAGCCCCTTATTGTTCTTCTCTTTCACAGTACTTGTTTGTACGAATGTTTCACGAGGTCCCAGACAAATTGCATGAGACAAACAAGAAAACAAAACACCAACGTTCACACTGAGAATTCTATGACTAAAGACAACAAAATTAAAATTCCAAGTTTTTGTTTTTTCCTTTACTCCTAAATTTTCTAAGAAACTTAACAGAGCAAAAAACTATTCATAAAACACCAATTAGCCATTTACTGTAAAATCAATAGTCAAATTAAAGCAAAAAGAAACTCTCAAAACTGCGATCAAAATTTTAGCAAAATCACTTGCATTACAAAAACAAAAAACAAAATCAATTTTTTTTTATCAAAATATTGCTAAAACCCTTACAATGTAGGAGAGAGCCACATCAATATCAATGTTCCGATCATCATTGTTCGTGTAATCACGTGCCTTTCCCTCTTCAATCTCACCCTCACCCATAATCCCACAACACCACAAACTCCAAAACAAAACCTCAACTCTATCACACTAAACTCAACTTTTTTCAGTCATCAAAACCCCAAAACTTAACCAAAAACAAACACAAAAAAAAAAACTTTTCTAAACTTTTTTTTTAAATTCACTTTTTTGAACTTCAATTAAAAACCCACTTTTAAAATCCAGAAATCAGTAAAACCCATCAAGGAAATTCCTCAAAACCAGTAAAATCACACACTAATAAATTCTTTCCAAACACTACCGCAAACAGATATTGCTCCTTATTAGTGTTCAATGTACATCTATCTCACACAAGGGAGAAGAATATTACGGAAAGATATTAGCAGCAATTAAATGTGAAAGATGGCTGTTTGATCAAAAAGTAAAGAGCTTTGTTTTGATTTTCGAACTTTCCTTACTGATAAACAAGAAAGCGTTTTGTGTTTGCTTTGGTTGGTTGCAGTTTCTGTTATTGCTCCCTCTTTTCATACGTAAAGAAAACGGAAAATCCCATTAAGCAGCCCTCATAGTTATGTCTATTTGTCAAAACAGTACCTATATAAAATCTTCATCATCAAGTTTACCCTATATTCGTCACATTTCATCAATCAAGCCTTTTTCTTTTGATAATTGTTTTTTGTTTCCTTGTTCTTGATACTGTCATGTTCATCACAGGGTAATAACATGTTTTAGGTTTCAAATTCTTTTGTCTTCCAATTAGGGTTAGTGAATTATGCTCGAATTTCAAACTGTGTGCAGAAAAATAAAAATAAAAATTGAATAAATTAAGGGTTTATTTAGTATCATTTATATTTTTATTTTGATGTATAACTAAGAACATTTTTATTTTTCATTTTAATAAATTTAGAAAAATTTTAAACTTGGTTTTTTATTTTATTTTTGTGAAATAATTTGGAAATAAAATAAAAAAACTCAAAGTTGTTTTTAAAATTATAATAGTTATTATTGATCTTGATCGAATTTTTTTCTATTTCCAAATAATTTTTTTTGTAAATAATACCATATAAAACACATCAATCCAGGTATTTTTATTTAAAAAAAAATGACTCATCATCTTGGTATATTTGGCATACTTTGGTTGAAATTTAGTGAAATTAGTCTGAATTGACAAAATATGACTCATAAGGGTAAATTTGAAAACGTTGTGTCTACAATGGCTTTGTTGCTGAATTAACACAATTACAAGAGCTAAACTGGGTTTTCCAAAATTGTAACCGACCCCACCTAACCAACGCAGACGAAATTCAAGAGGTTGAAGGTCTGCAACCATCATGTCTGAGCTAAACTACGAGAATACCCCTGTTATATTTCGAGTTAAAATGAAAGATTTTCGCTTTTATGGGGAAATATGAAATACTAATTATTTAATTCAAATTAAATTAGTTACTCGTAATTTTTTTTACCAAGACTTTCATATTATTGAATTCGAGATAATAACATGAAATGAGAAATAAATTTACTTGCTAATTGAGTTGTTATCTTAAAAGAATAAAATCTAATATTACAAAGTCTTTGAAATAAATTCCGTATTAATTTTTTAAATTGTGTGATTTGTACGTGCAGCTATGACTTTTATGAGAATTATAAAAAAATAATAATTGTGATTATAATATTCTGAAGGATTTGTAAAGATAAATATTAATATGATGGCGAATAGTCACGGAAGTTAAAAAATAAAAGGATATTGTATTAGACACATTCTATATTTTTGTTTGGCTTGGTTGGAAGAAAAAAATATATTAGTTTTTATTATGCACGTTTATTTTTATGTTTTAAAAATATTTTAAAAAAAAATTAAATTTTTTTATTAATTTTAAATTAATATATTTTTAGTGTTTTTAATATATTTTGATGTGCTGATGTCAAAAATAATTTTTTAAAAATAAAAAAATATTATTGATATGTATTTTATCATGAAAAATTATTTAAAACACAACTATAACCAAACTACCAAACAATTATAATACTTAGAAAATAAATATTCTCTTCATCACTTTTTTTTTAATAAAAAATATGAATCCATGGTAGTAATCAATAAGATATTGCGTTGTATCATAAAAAGAAAATTGTGACAATGAGGTGGAGGTTATTGTAACTAACAAGAAGTTTTATCTTTTAAAATTTGTGGTTATTCATTATTTAACTCGTCTGTTTATCGGAAGAAAGAGATTGTGCTAAAGAATCAAGTAAAGAATTAAGACAAATTCAAAGATTTTTTTAAAAAAATTCACCTAAAGTCAAGTCCAAGTCATGGTTTGGGTTTACTATTAACTCAGAAAAATATAAAAATAAAAATAATAATTATTATATTTTTAAAACTCGATTCGAGATCGACTCGATACAATACCCAGGTCACGGGTTAATTTGATTATTATATTGGGTTAACATAAAGATAAAAATAATTGTTATCATAATTTTAAAATTCAACTTGAAGGTCGACCTGAGGCTAGGCTCGGATCATAGGTCGGGGTGACTATTGTTTAGGATCAACATAAAAATAAAAATAGTTATTATCATAATTTTAAAATTAAAATTATGGGTCACTGCTGAGCCATTTGACAGTACTAATTAGAGGTTTCTTCTAGCATAACACTCTCGAAACCTTCATAATACGCTATTCTTGTATGTTGATGCATTTCCATAAATAGAAGAAAAATATTTTTCAGCGAGCTGCAGTCAATGTGCAATCCCATATGTTCTTGATTGATCTGCAGTAAAAAAATTCAAATATGAGTTTCAAAAGAAAAAAATCCAAATTAAACTTCAATTTTACATACCAATGATATTGCAACATCCTAGAATTTGTCATAAAACTCCTTGAAAACCTGAAAGTTTAGATACAAATTAATAAGTACCAACATAGACAAAAATCAAAAGAAATATACAAGGAGGAGGAGGGGAGATGTTAGTTGCAAAATAAAACATAGTTAACACAAAGAATATGACAGATTTCTTTACCAAGTCATAAAAGTTGTTATTTGAGATGTCATTGAGTAAACAATAACAAATATTGGGGACAAAGTAGCAATTAATGGATTCAAAAAATTTGCAAAGCCACTTTATCATCATCTTGTAATTGGACCACATCAAGGTGAGTTCTCTCAACAAAAGCGCATCTCGTTTGTCCACAAAAGATGGCAATACTTGATAATGAAATAAAAAAATTATCCTTGAAGCATCAATATACAATTGTAATTGTTTCCATTTATACCAAGGATGAATGTTAGTCAGTGATTGACTAGTTGACAAATTAGCGACAGCACCATAGAAGACACCTATTTTTCGAAACTCGTGCTAAGGAAGGCATCAACTATGAGATTAGAAAAAAAATTAACTCTATAAACAGCACACATAACGTTTATAGTGCATCATTAGAAAACATGAAGGGATCCTAAGATCAAAATCTGTTGATATAGGCATCATTCCATAGACCAATTACCGGATGATCCTGATTCATGGCTTTGTCCACTTGACTTTAATCACTGCTAATTGATGGAGAGCTTCTCATGGTACTTTTTGACAAGAAAAGAAAGAAAAAAAAATAGGAAGCAAAATCAGATAATTTAGCACAAACAAACAAGCCTTTTTCTCTTTCATTGGTATAACATATCAGTCCATCAATTGATAGGTTCAATTGTTTCATTTTACACAGGAAAGTGTGGATGTTTATGACTGAGGTCAATGTTCAGAAAGAATGACAGACAGGGTGAGCGACTTATGTTAAGCAGAGATTGAATGCATGCACTCAGATATCAATATTTGAACAATTATGGAAGTTCGATTTCTTGGCAGAATGGATACTGCACGCTTGAATACACATTGAAAGGAACCAAACTTGAACTCCGGCATAAAATAATGCAATTCAACAATCAACACGATGAAACTCTTTCTACCAAGGACCAAAACAACAACTCGTGTAGTAAAGAAACTCACCACTGAATTGATGCTCTCTTCCAAACTCTTAACAAATCTTTCAAGAAGCCAATGTGAGTTATTACGATAGCTAGCAGAATGCAGGTCAAAAACACGTCTACCAAAATAGTGAAGGGTATCTAATCCATCGAAACAACATTAACTAAAAACACAACAAACAACAATGCATTAAAGAATTAGATGTTTATTCATAGAGGATATTGATGAAACCTCTGGTATTCTTCAATTGTAAAATTCACTTCTTGATTTCCTTCCATAATCTTCTTCGTCTTCACTATCCCGTCTTCAAGTACCATCTTCATTGCTCTCTCTTCTTCAGATTCCAACATCTTTCCTCACTATTTTCAAACCTTGATTCCAAATTCACCTATCAATACACAAACAATACCTTACTATCAACATTACATCCATTCAAAACTCTACATTACTAGCCATCTTTAAATCGCCCACCATAAGAACATAAAAAATCTCACCTAATCACTACCACTAATCATTAATCAAAAGCAATCAACATCGCTATCCAGCACAAAAATCCATGCACGAACACGAAAAATCCACTACCATCAAATGGCGGGACCCACATTCTCATCAATTTCAATAACTTCGATTTTAGTGCCACGCATGTGTGCACAAAAGGCTAATTACTACTACTAATTAATCATTCTTTCAACTAAATCTAAAACAATAAATAAATAAAATCTTAGTTCGAGTAAAGACTAACACTCATCCTAAAACTAGAAAAACACTAAAAATTTACATTGCTCTAAAAAAAGTGAAGGAAAAAAAAACAATTAAGAGCGATGCTTGTTATTTATATATAATCATCATTAATTAACATAATTTATAACAAAAAAAAAATAAAGATTATCAAATGGCATCACTTCGTATTGCGCATAAAAATAAATAGAACGATGGATAATAATTTGTTCAGTTCACAAAAACTTTCTCAACAGCCAAACAAAAATTAATATTAATGAAAATAAAATAAAGATAATGAAAATGTTAAAAGGAAAATAAAGATTATGAAAATGTTAAAAAGAAAATAAGGATTATTAAATGACATCACGTAGAACTGCATATAGAAAGAAATAGAACGTGGATAATAATTTGTTCAGTTTACAAAAACTTTCTTAGCAACCAAACAGAAATTAATAACGAAAATAAAATAAAGATTATTAAAATGTTAAAAAGAATTACTGGAACAAGAAAAGAAGCAAAAGAAATCGATGTTCGTAGAAAAGTAAGGAAGAGAATCGGTAAAACGCAAACTTAGAGGTGCGTTTTTATGTGTGTGTGGGGGAGATTTCTTGGATTGGAAGACTCCTTATTGTGACTGGCTCTGTGAGAAAGTGCAAGGGAAAAAGAGGCTGGCAGAGGGGTAATTATGATATTAAGTGGGAAAAATGGGCTTTTTCTTAGATTAGTTTCCCCTCTAGGCACAATTTTAAGATGACACAGCCCAGTGGGTTATTGAACGGCCCAATAACAGGTCCAAGTCCATTTAAAATTTTTCCTTGTGATTTTTTTAGCCTAATGATTTTAAAAAACTCTAACCATCCAAATTCACTCGCTAAACCCATATATAATTCAATAAAAAATAAATTTAATATTAAAAATAAAACAAAAAAATATTAATAAAAAAACAAATATTTTTTTTATAGTGCCACACTAAAACTTCTCCAGATGTTTTAATTAATATTTGATACAGAAATTGATAGCCCTGGCCTCAAAATACAGAAAGCGAAAGCCCTACGGACACTAGGATGGACAGGTTCCTCTGCACCTTCTGCATGGAATGTTTTTCAAGTTTTTCATCTCTTTCAATCAGATATGACCATTACTGGCTTTGTTTGAGATGCGTCTGTTGAAGTCTTCATGGGCTTGCAAGATCAGGTGGTCGTCGTCCCATTCGTCACGATACATTTTTGGCCTGGCACGCCAGTTCTTAATAATCTCACGGGAAAGTTCAATTCTCCATTCTTCAAAGCATGAACACTGACACTGAGAGGCAAGCCACATGTTGTAGTCAATCTGCAAAAAAGAAAACAAATAATGGAAATGATAGAACACCAGAAATTAATGAAATAAGTTGAAGATCAGCTTAGCTACCATACATGAACTGGAAATGCAAGGTTGCTAAGTACACAAATAATGGAGGAAGAGGATTCACATTCAGGGACCCAGGGGACAGAAGTTTGCAACGCTAGTGGTTTTCTGATTCATGTTATAGATAGATGAGATCTCATGTTATATTATTTAATTAATTAATTTTAATTAAAAAAAATAGAAATTATGAGATTTAAAATTATGATTTTTTGATCATGTAGACTTTGATGCTGGTAACAATTAAAATATATTAATGATAATTTTAATTAGAAGAGAGAAACCCTTGTACCAAAAAAATATAAAAAAAGACTCCAATAAGAGTGGACAACCAAATTAACATATGATTTAAAATTCAAGGACAAAACAACCCATAGATTTCAGTTATTTTACCATTGCCAATAAGTTCAATAACAAAAAAAAATATTTATTAGAGAGTAATATAAATTATATTTTAAAAATTCATTTATTAGCTTAAATTTTTAGATTAAGATAGTTATTTGATATAGTATCAGAGTCTTGTTAACCAAGTGATCTTGGATTCAAATCTCACAACCTCATTCTAATTTATAAAAATTAAACATAAAATAATGTAAATCCGTGTAAGTTTCAAACTCAAAAGGTTTTCACTTGAAGGATATATTAGAGAGTAATACAAATTATATATTAAAACATTATCTAACAACTTAAAACTATTAGGTTAAGATTAAATCTTAACACCCTCATTTCAATTAATAAAAATTAAATACAAGACAATGCAAACCTATATAGGTTTCAAGGTCAAAAATTTTTTATTTAAAAAAATATATTAGAGAGTTATATAAATCATATCTTAAATATCACCTACCAACTTAAACTTTTTACTTCGTATGGTTCCTTGACAATGTTAACTTGAAAGTTTTCCATTGATGCAAGGGCACTAGACTAAGGAAGAGGAGGTTAAACTTCAACCAGACATAACATAAGGCTTACTGTAGAATCAGCCAAGTTATGAGTGTGATGCTTAGGTACACCAGAAGCTTCAAGTTCAGAGTAGTAGATCTTAACATCTTCCATCATGTCCTCTTGTGATGGAAGCGCAATTCGACCTGATAAAACACCAGCAATCCGCTTGCTTTGAACTTCGAACGTTGGGAAAGGGAAAGTCTAGCACCAAAATCATAAGCAAAGGATTACTTTCGATAAAAGCTAATACATGATGAAAACAACGACATATATATATATATATATATATATATATAGAGCTCAACCCAATAGGGTATCCCGACAAAGGAAAGCCACGGGGCCAAGTTTGGAGGAAAAACATGCTTGTACAATGGCCCCACACGATTGTCATCCACAGTCACGATGCCATCAGTTTTCAGAAAAGGGAAGCCATATTTGTACCTTAAACACAACAAAAGATGCTAATTAAAAGACAGTTTCTTGTCTACATAACCTAAATGTGGCACTTCAGTGTGGATCTATATGTATAAAACAGTTTCTTTCTAACAACACTGAATTGAAGCCAAGTGAAAATTACCCGGTGCAGTGCAGAATAACGTCGGCAAGGATAACACTGCCATCTCGGAAAATGACAGTACCGTCTTCACATGCTCTTTCTATCTGCATTATTTTGGGGAAAACAAGGCAGCATGTTAGATCAAGCCATCTGCCAGCAGCAGGTTCAAAACACTTGACAAAACCTCTCATGTCACCACCATCACCCCCTGCTTATACCATGGAATGAAGCCATATGTTATCATATCCAGGCTTTTTTTCGCATGTATCATCTACAGCCGATCTACGAGCAATGTGAACCTCTTTGGCAACTTCAGCAATTTCCACGGATATATCAGCAGCGCTCGCAGAAGCTCCTATCAAAATTATGATCTGACAATGGAGGAGCATTGTTTAATAAACGAGAGCACGACGCAAACAAAGATAACAGACTACAAGTTAGGCCAAGAAAAGGCGTAAAATGTGACATACATTCATAGAAAGGAACAAAAAATTTACACAAAGTTTGCTGAGAGTTGCATCAACAAGAACCGAATACAACAAACCAGTTACATTCAGAATTATTCTTGGAACTTCTGACACCCCCTTGACAATCTAAGCATCCATAACACAAGATTGTGCACCAATTATTTCAAAATACACAACTTGACTTCCCAAATTTTCACAAGAGACTGCCTTTTACAAACATGTAGATGACTTTTCTAGAAAACTCTCATTGCCTGCAATTATGAAACTCATTCCTTTATGAAAAGCCTACACATCTGCTAAGCTTGCAAGCAGTATCGATCACACCAATATGCAAGTGTTCATGTTAGATTTTTCCAGCAGAAAATATTGCGCCACAAATTAATACATGAACCAACCAGAGTTTGAAAACACCATAATGTTTAGCCAGTATCATTCTAGAATTAAAATAGATGTATTATGAGATAAAGAGAAGCACAAGATGTCATACATACTTGATCCCTGAAAGGCTCAGGAATACGATAGTTGTGGCTATGTATCTGCTTCCCCGGCCACAAATTGATGCCTGAAACCATATCAATGTTAGTAACGAATAAGAATTAAGAAGGCAAGTAAAGAGTGAAGGCAGATGTAAGAACAGGTAGGCAATAAATTAGTAATCATAGAACACAAAGCGCAATAAAGTACTGCAGAGTCACGCTACTAAATACCAGGAATTTCAGCGATACGAGGTTGGGTGAAATGTCCAACGCAAACAACAACAGCATCAAAATCCTCATGATCAGCAAAATCATCACCTCTATCATTATCATCAAGTCTCTTCCTTTTTGACTTCACTTTCCATTTCCCACTATCAATCATCTCTACGTTCACCACCTCACACCCAAACCTCACCATCTCTTCAATCCCAAATTCCCTCGCATAATCCTGCAAATACATCAACACTTCTCTATGACCCGGAAACCTTCTCGGGTCTCTTCCCTCACCCTCTCGGGTCACAAACGGGTAGTCCATAAAACCCATTGTCTCCCTTGGCAAGTTGGTCCTGAGAGACTCGTAGAGACTTGAGTGAACAACGGGTCGGGTTAGGTCAAGCCCGAGAGGGTCGGGTTCGACACGGGGATCGTACATCCAGAGACCACCAACTTGGTCATCTTTCTCAAAGACCACCACTTTGTGACCCTCTCGGTGGAGCTCACGTGCCACCACCAGACCGGCGGCTCCTGCTCCGATCACGGTGACGTGGTGGGAGGAGAGCGAATTGGGTGATGCTTGCATTTTCTTTCTCTAGCTCAGGGAAGGGGCACGCCACTCTGCAAATCCATATATAGTTGCATCGCAGCACATTGTTTTGATGCTCCCTCAAAAAAAGTCAACGTCTGAGTGAATAATTGGCTGTCTGCCTGTCCTTTTCAAACTCTTTCCGTCGACGGTGACCGGGGAGAACACAATGAAATATCCGCATATTTATTTGAGTAAACTGTAAATTAGTATTACTGTTCTATTAAGAATATTATCGCTTTTATCAGCAGGATGGCACTGACCAACTAAAACACGGTTGGCTTTTCGTTATCACCTAGAAACGTGACCCGCGCATTGTGGGTTAATTTTTTATATAAAAATTATTTAAAAATATTAAAATTTAAGAATTAGATTTTTCTACAAAGTTATATTTAAAAGCATTGGGTCTATCTGTTACTCTTGATCCAAAAGTTATATTTATAATATTAATAATAATATTAAAATTGCATGACCCAAGTTTAAGTGAGTTTGGTTGCAACATCACATCCGGAGCCTTTAATATGAGTTTGGCTGCAAGGTTTTGTTATAAAAATATGATAATTAAAAAGAAAAAAAATTAATATTATAGAATGAAATAATAAAAAAAGAAGATTAATTGGAAAGAAAAATAATAATAAAACAAAGCATTATTCCGATGAATAGTGCTTTGCAAAGAGGGGTATAGTAAAATCCCCTCATGAGATCACAACTAGTAAACAAAACAAATCATAAAGTTTAATTCTTAATCAAATCGATATTAAAAGATGAAATTGAAAGAAAAAAAAACTACTTAAGAAAAAAAAAATCTTAATCAACTGATTTAACCCGTCAAACCTGGGACTCGTGTCATAAATTTGAAAGAAAAAAGATTGATTTCTTTTAGTTATAGTTAATTACAATATTTAAAGATGAAATTGGAAGAAAAAACTAATAAAGAAAAGAAAAAAAAATATATGAATCAACTCAGTTAGCCCACCAAATCAAGTTAACCCATCAAACCTGAGATTCGTGTCATGAGAGTGTGATAACTAAATAGAAAAAAAAATTAACATTAATAAACTAAAATGAACAAAAAAAATATTAATTAAAAAGAAAAAAAACAAAGGAAAAAAAACCTACAGGAAGAAAAAAAAAACTAATGAAGAAAAAGAAAAAAAAAATCGGAATTAACTTGGTTAACTCGTCCAACCAGGTTAATCCATCAAACCTGGGATTCGTGTCATGAAAGTTTGATAACTAAATAGAAAAAAACTTAATATTAACAAACTAAATTTTAAAAAAACAATTAAAAAGAAAAAAAAGCAAAAACAAAAAAAACAAAAATACTAAACAAAAAAATATTAATTTAAAAAAAACAAAGAAAGAAAAGCCTACATGAAGAAAAAAACTAATGAAGAAAAAAAAAATCTGAATTAACTGGGTTAACTCTTCAAACCAGGTTAACCCGTCAAATCTGAGATTCGTGTCATGAAAGTTTGATAACTGAATAGGAAAAAAAATTATGGGTTAACCCAGAATTAGCTGGGTTAACCCGTAAAACCCGGAATCCGTGTCATCAAAGTTTGATAACTAATAGAAAAAATTTAACATTAACAAACTAAATTAAATAAAAAAATTAATTAAAAAGAAAAAAAAATCCAGGTTAACGCGTCATACCCGGAACCCATGTCATGAAAGTTTGATAACTAAATAAAAAAATTTAACATTAACAAAACAAAATTAAACAAAAAAAATATTCATTAAAAAAAAAACAAAGAAAACAAAACAGCTTAAAAAAAAAAGAAAAAAGAAAAAAAATAGCTTAAAAAAACAAAGCAAAAAAATAAAGACAGCTAAACGTTTCACTGTGGACTGCATTCGAAAAAATTAATTAAAAAGAAAAACCAGAAAAAATAATCCGGGTTAACCCATCAAACCCAAAACCTGATCATGAAAATTTGATAACTAAATAGAAAAAAATTTAACATTAACAAAAAGAATTAAAAAAAAACATTCATTAAAAAAAACAAAGAAAAGAAACAACTTAAAAAAATAAAGAAAAAAGAAGAAAAGAAAAAAAAAACAGTCTAAAAAAACAAAGTAAAAAGCAAAAGAAGAAGAAGACAGCTTAGCGTTTCACTGTGGACTTGCACAGTGAAACACTGAGCAGTGCAAAAATACTAAACAAAAAAAATATTAATTTTTTAAAACAAAACACAAAGAAAAAAAGCCTACATGAAGAAAAAAACTAATGAAGAAAATGAAAAGAAATCTGAATTAACTAGGTTAACCTGTCAAATTTGAGATTCATGTCATGAAAGTTTGATAACTGAATAGGAAAAAAAAATTACGGGTTAACCTAGAATTAGCTAGGTTAACCCGTCAAACCTGAAATCTGTGTCATGAAAGTTTGATAACTAAATAGAAAAAATTTAACATTAACAAACTAAATTAAATGAAAATATTAATTAAAAAGAAAAACCAGAAAAAAATCGGGTTAACACGTCAAACCCGGAACTCATGTAATGAAAGTTTGATAACTAAATAGAAAAAAAAATTAACATTAAAAAAAATTAAACAAAAAATAATTCATAAAAAAAAACAAAGAAAACAAAACAGCTTAAAAAAACAAAGAAAAAAAGAAAAAAAAAAGCTTAAAAAAACAAAGCAAAAAAAAAAAGACAGCTAAGCGTTTCACTATGGACTGCACTCGAAAAAATTAATTAAAAAGAAAAACTATAAAAAAATCTGGGTTAACCCATCAAACCCAAAACCTGTATTATGAAAATTTAATAACTAAATAGAAAAAAAATTAACATTAACAAAAAAAAAAATTCATTAAAAAAAAAAAGAAATTTTTAAAAAAACAAAGAAGAAAAGAAAAAAAAAACCTAAAAAAACAAAGTAAAAAAAAAAAAAAAAAAGAGCTCAGCGTTTCACTGTGGACTTGCATATTGAAACACTAAGCTATTTTAGATATTGCTAGAAACGTGGTCAGCGCTATCCTGCGGGTCAATTTTTTTATATAAAAACTATTCAAAAAAGTTAAAATTTAAAAGTGTTAGGTTTTCCTACAAAGTTATACCTAAGAGCACTGGGTCTATCTGTTATACCTTATCCAAAAGTTATATTTATAATATTAATAATAATATTAAACTTGCATGAACCAAGTCTGGGTTATACGTCGGGGTGACCATTGTTTAGGGTTAACATAAAAATAAAAATAATTATTATTATAGTTTTAAAATTAGACTTATGGGTCGATCCGGGACCAAGTCTGGGTTATAGGTTGGGATGACCATTGACTCGGGTCAATGTAAAAATAAAAATAATTATTAAATAGTTTTAAATCTCGTTTCGAGAGTCGACTCAGGCCCAGGCTTGGGTCACGAGTCAGGTTGACCATTGATCCAGGTAGATATAAATATAAAAATAGTTATTATGAAAATTTTAAAACCCTACATAGGGGTCGACCCAGAGCCAAACTCGAGTCATGGGTGAGGTTGACCATTGATCCAAGTCAATGTAAAAATAAAAATGGTTATTAGCATAGTTTTAAATCCAACTAAAGGGTCGACCTGGGGCAAAGCTCGGGTCATGGGTCAGAATGGTCAACTTGTGTTGACCTAAAGCAATGTAAGAATAAAAATGGTAATTTAAAACCTGACTCGAGGGTCGACCTAAGATAAGGCTTGAGTCACGACTTAAGAAGTCAATCCGGGTTCACCCAAATTAAAAAAAATCAAAGCGGCCTTATCTTGACCAAAATTATATATATATATATATATATATAAACAAGTCAATGGATTTTTTATCCGTGTTTTATCATAGGTTGACTCAAGTTTTTGACTGGATCAGGTCAGATTAATCCTTCCTTTATTTTTTTCTTAAACTTGGAATAGTCTAGATCTTAGGTCAGTTGAGTCTTGCCTAGTGTCTAGCAAACACAAAAAAAAACAAATTATCCAATCCAATTCAAAGCACATAAAACACGGGACAAGATAACTATTTGTCCAGTCCAATCAATATTGTACAGCATACCAAATACTGCCTTAGAGTTATATTCATTGAAAATTGCAAACACCTTTCTGAGTTTCTCTCTCTCTCTCTCTCTCTCTCTGAATCTCATTTTTGTTTATTGGAATTGGTTTATAAAATATGTAATGGGTCTTTTAAAGCCAAATTATTTGCGAGGTCTGCTTATAATTTGTAATCCAATATAAGTATTTTTACATGAAATATTAACATATTTTAAAAATAAATTAGAAATTGTTCTCAGATAACATTTCGATAATAAAAGTTTCAATCCAAAATAACTCTGTGAATTGAATAGTGAGTTTATAGGCTTATAAATTTGAGCTTTGGTTTGGTTTATAAAAAAAATTGTTATTAAATCCATTTTTGATCAAAAAAAATTTTTAGTCTCTAAAATATCTTAGTTCATGAACCAATACATTAATTATGTGATGAGAATACATGTTATTATGAATAATTCATGAACTATGAAAGTTATGAATATTCATCATAATTAATAATCATTTATAAGTTATGAGAAATTAATGTTTTGGTTCTCTAGTACTATAAATATATGTCTTGGACGGGAAAAAGTCATATATAATTTCTTGAGTTTTTTCTTTCATTTGTTGTTGGTTTTTTTTTTTAACACTTGTTATTCTACTATTTTCTTCTACCTTAAAGTGTAGAGAGGTATTGAGTATAATTCATTTGAATTTGTTAAACTTTGTTTAAGAGTATACCTAAACGAGATAGTGTTATTGGAGTACTAGGAGGATTATTGAAGAAAATTCTTTTGCACCTAGTGATAAGTAATAAAACCTTAATGATAAAAAATTAATTATTGACAATAACAAAATTTCAGCTTGATCAAATTTAAAGAGTTTTAACAAGTGCTTTATATCCTTTTACTCCAAGTATTATTTATATACTTTTACTCCAAGTATTATTTAAATATATGCTTTAGTATGCATACTGGGTGTTAGTTTCAATCTCTTATGTATGATTTAATATTTATTTTATATGTATACTAGTTTTATATTATGATTGAAAGTTTACAATTAATTTATAATTTTGCTTGATTATAAACTAAATATTATATACTCATATGTCTATAATTTGGACAACATTGTTGATAATATTTAGGCCATTCACCTAGGCTTGTGTGTTGTTATAGAAATAAAAGACAATTAACATTTAATTATTGTCTCGAATAAAAAAAATAAAGACACTAGAGTTGTGGAAGACTTGATTT
This sequence comes from Populus alba x Populus glandulosa, assembly GCA_033617975.1. Lineage (NCBI taxonomy): Eukaryota > Viridiplantae > Streptophyta > Magnoliopsida > Malpighiales > Salicaceae > Populus > Populus alba x Populus glandulosa. The sequence goes on along the minus strand of CM066155.1, from coordinate 1,230,100 downwards.
CTTGTATCTTCTAATTTGAAAGTAAAATTATTCAAAAACTAATTTATTATGTATCTATCTTCATTCCATTAACCAAACATGTTTTATTAATTTTATATTTATCAAAGTCTTCATTAATCTTGACTGTTTAGATAAAACTAAATAGTAGATGTTTAGTTTAATTCAAAATATAACAGTTATTTAGTTTTATTAAGAGTCATATAGTTTCATGATAATATTTCAAAGTCTATATAAACATGTTACTACATAGAGACAAAACATATACAAAAAAACATATTCTTTCCTTTGTCTTTTTTTTTTTTAATTATTCTTTCAAAGATTTAAAGAGTTTAGTAATATTCTAAATATATCATCTCTTTCTGTGGGATAAATAAATATCTTAAAAGACAATATTTTCATGCCTCTAAACCAACTATTTAGTTATTTCCTTACTCAAAGAATGTACTAACTAACAACATTCTTCAATGATACCTCTCATGGATGATACTTCAAAAATGCTCTTTGTTAGAGTTTTAATTAATAATTAAAATTTTTAAATTAAAATAATTATTTAATATAGTATCATAGCCTTAACATCTAAACTATTATGAGTTAATTAATAGCACAATATATAAGTGTGAATTTATATAAATTTCAAGTAAAAAAAGAAAAAAGAAAAAATTCTACTCGAGATTGTATGTTATATCTCAGAATCTCACCGAACAACTCTTTGCTTCATTCTGAATCAATCTATGCAATAAATATCTCAGGCTATCAGCAACTCCTGCAGTAGTTTTCCTTTTCTCTATTGAGTTTCATGCATTGTGCTCCCCTTATAACATGTAAACCAAATAACACTTGGAAACATTTCAGAATGACACACAAACAGCCTGTATATTTCCTTTTCTTTGCTCTTTCTTTTATGATAATAGCATGATGCTGCTGCCTACTCTTAATTCTTGGAGTTCTTGACTTGTTGTTCTGTTATTTTCTTCTGTATTAGCCTTTTACATTTTACAGTAGCTCCTGATGGAGTAGCCTCAAAGACTGCATAAAAAGGATCGAAAGTTGACCCTGTTAAGGACATCAAATAGAAAAGTATGATTTGCAGCTTTGAAGTAAATACAGCTAGAAGATGAGATAACGTATTCATTACAAGAAATAATCGATAGTATCAGTCAATGGAAAAGGTACACATGATCATCCTTATTGCTGACGGCAACAAATTGCAGAACAATATATTTTCCTGAGTTCCTGTGAAACATCAACCATTGTTGGTCTATCTTCTGCTAATTCAGAGATGCATCTCAGGGAAAGTGCTGTATAAGCCTGCAATTGCTGCTCTTTTCCTGGCCAAGTCCCCTCGGCAATGATAGTGGAATCTATGACTTTGTTAAACCTGTCATCTTCAATGCATTTTTTCACATGATCTTGTAAGAGAATTTCCTTTTCAGGACGAGAAAAATCAACCACCATCTGTCCAGACAAAAGCACAAGTAGGAATACACCAAAGTTGAAAACATCTTGCTTCTCATTGAAATTACCAGTGGTCAGGTACTCGGGTGCGATGAGTCCTGTTGCCCCTGCAACTGAATCCCTTACATGAGATTCACCTTTAGGAATCGATATAGAGATCGAGAAATCTGACAATTTGGCCTCATGGTTGTCATCCAGTAAGATGTTCAAGGGTTTGATATTTCTAAAAACAATGGGTTTGGCAAAAGCAGCATGAAGAAAAGCAACTGCATTAGCCATATCCACTGCAATTTTTGACCTTGGAATCCATAGCAAAGGCTGACAACGGGCTTCCTCAGAGCTCCATAGAAAATCAGAAAGTGTCCGATCTCCAACATATTCGAAAACTAGAATAGGAATCTGAGCCTCCAAGCAGCAGCCTAACAACTTCATAAAACTTTTATGTACACTCATTTTTGATGCATACACAATGTCATTGAAACAATATTCATACTGTTCATCGTCATCCTTAAATTTCTTAACAGAAACAGGTCTGCCTTGCAAAAAACCCTTGTACAATTTATAGCCCGAATCGCTGGTCAATATTTTCTGCGGATCATAGTTGTTTGTTGCTTTCTTGAGCTCTGTGGCAGAGAAACTACGAATAGAATTGCATTTTCCATCACAAATGTCAACAAGCTTCTCCAGTAATTTGCTTCCATTCTTTATGAATGCAGTTTCCTTGTTTATTTTCTTATCCTTCTTGGTCTCCCAGCAAGTACTCATGCCACCAATTCTATTCATTAAACTCAGAATTCACATTAAATTCTAACACCAAATGAATCATATATAGGCTATACTTGTATAAGAAAACATTCCAGTCTATCTCTAGCTGTGTATTTCAATTTTGTGATGCATGTATCTTTTCATATCGCTAATGATAGGATTTGATGCAAGATTCCTTACAAGTTAGGTCCTTGTGGAAATCTACAATGCTAAAATGGCAATCTTCCATCATATTTCCTCCTTTTGAGCCTCATAGATCCGGAAATCATTAGCAGAGAATGAATTGCAGGAAAATAAGGCTATTGATTTTCAAGATCCATGCAACTATCCAGTTCAGAAATTTGCATAATATACACTCCATAATGGCCAAACTAAAATATCTATGATTAATATTGCATCAGAGATGAAGATGAAAAAAAAATCCCTAATCTTCTACAAAAACTTTCTAAACCAGTAGAATTCATGGCAAGTGAATTAACATCATAAGGATAAAGCAGTGTACCTGTGCATGGCCAAGTCCGGTACCAAAATAAAGAGCTTATGTACACCAGCCGCCACCAGGAACCCTACCCTAATCTCCTGTGTGTGTAAAATAGAGAGAAAGATAGAACCCCACTTGGCTTTAGATTAGAAGCCACTTGCAGTTAGAAAAAATAAGACAGAGATTCAACTTTCTGGGTAAAGATAATAAAGGTCAGAAATGATAAGGGTGGACTTTCTCAAGCAAAGACAAGACACAGACAATATATATATATATATATATATATATATATACACTTGGGCGGTTTACTTGGACTTCCATCCCTTAGCCCATACTCGAACAGGACATTGGTTCTTTTTGGTTCCAACATTTGCATCAGTGATTCTGAAGCTGTTAAATGTTGATATCAAGTAACAATTAACAAACTAACAATCTCTGTTCATACCAAGTAAGCAGTGATAAAGAAACACAAAAAAGTTGATATCCACAACCAACGAGACACCAAATCATCTCAAATACTGAACAACAGAGCCTTGATTTTCCTTTGAAACAGGCACAAGAGGTATAAAGTGATTAAATCACATGCAATCTATCCAAAAATGAGTGAAGGTGATAGGACGGTGTACCTCTGACTCCAAGTGGTCAAGACACCAAAAGGCCCAAACTAGAATTATTTGCCCTGTGCCTTTTGTTTTGCAAGTGTGTGTTTATGAGACAGAGGAACCCTTCCACAAGGCCACAAATATATAGAGTTTGATCCTTGGCAATCTTTTAGGAGTCCATTTGTAGTGTAAAACTTAAGAGCTGGAGACGACTTGCATGAGTCAACGTTGATATCAGGGCAACCATAACTAGCAATCTTAACTGTATCCCTAAATTATTCTCCATTATTCTTTAACAATTTCTGTCTAAATCGCACATTTTATACAACACTGGCTTATAAATCTGGTGATGCTTTAGAAGATTAAAGGTTTATGTTTGTTTGATACTGCCGTCCAATTTTTTAAAAAATAAATTTTGATTTTTTTAATATTTTTAGATTATATTTTAATGTGCTAATATTAAAAATAAATTTATAAAAATAAAAACAATATTACTTAAAAGATCATCAAAGATCATTTGAGATTTATTTGAAATAAAAACCCACTCCAAAAACCCTTTTGCACACCATTTTGTGTTCTTAACGTACAATATCAACCTAGATTTCTCCTGTTTAGAAATTAAGATTTTTTATTTTCTTTTCCTAATTTTCATACTTCTATTATTAATTTATTTTTGTAGGATCGATCTTGAATATCATTATCGTATTATTCTTCTAAAACATTCAAATTGTGAATTTTTATACAGTTAAGTGCTTTCCTTTTTCATGGTTTATGACTACAAATTAACTCCTTTTTTCATTATACGCTGTGTTTACTACACAAAACATTGGTCAGACCATAGCCCGAAGAAAATAACAGATCAATCTCTGCCACCCGACGACAGAACATTACTTTGAATATGCACTGATAGAGATAGTGCCAACACTAATCACACCAATTCCGGTCTGAAGATCCATGAGGAGAAGATGTCAAAGATCTTCGACTTCCACCCACAGAACAGAAAATAGCTTAATAAGAGAAAAAAGGATGACAAAAAAAAAAATTATACATCTCCCCAAGCACCACCATCGAGAAAACTAAGATAAAGGACAGACCAAAGATGACGCCAACAAAGCAGATAACCACTCTTCTGTTGTCTAAGAGCTTCTCTCTTGAAGAGTCATGTTGGCACATTTTGACAACATTTCCTATAAATAGTCGAAGCATAGCCATACAACAATCAAACATTCATATCTACGAAATGGATAGGAAAAACACAAAAGAAACAGAGACTCAAGATGGGCAATAGTAAATTTAGATTGTTGCTGAAAATAAGATCTGCTTAATTTTTTTCTACCCCTTCCGGAAATGGTTCCTTTAGTGAGGAGCCATTACTGCAAATTGAAGACCTTATGACAATAAAAGGAAGGCCAGAAATACGGATCGAGTTCATAAGTGATAGAAAAAAAAAGATCTCTTAGAAGTTTACCACACCTGATAAAAATCTGTAACAAGGCCGCAGTTCTCAGGTCTTTGCTTTTCAACCAATTTGTCCAATATTTCATAAACCAATTGTTGTTTGACAACCTGCATAAGGAACCAGAAAAAGCAAACCGTAAATGGACTAAAATTTAATGCCTGTCCAGTTTGATTCACCATCAGTGTTGCAGTTTGCAAACCACTATGATATTTCACCCATAAAATGATTTCAGCACGCAGAAACTTGTTGACCAATGTTTACTTATCAAAATAATCAAGAGCTTTAGATGAATGTAACAGCTTTTGCTGCCTGCTAGCTCGCCAATTACAAAACTAGACTCAATTCAAGTCCAGTTTTACTTCAAATGCTAGAGATTGACCTAAGAGGGAGAATGAAGTTGCATTTCTTGGAAGCGAACAGTAAAGGTTTGTGAAAAGAACTCGAGCTTAGAAAGTTCAACTAAAACTTCCGGTTAAATATAGGTTGAGTTGTCTAGGAGCTGATAAAATCATTTACACTTCAAGATTAATGATATTATCATATGGAAAATTTGTTGTTAATTTAATTTCAACAATGTTTAGGGTCTATAAACAGTGGAGGTACCTTTAATAGCTTGGGTTGTGTACCAGAGGGCATATATCGTTCAGCTCTTTCAGCCTCTTGTTCCAAGCACCGGTAAACCTAAGAATATTACAATAATATTTTGAAGCTTAATGTTGTATTTCATGTCCCAAACAGACATCAAGACCACTGATATCTCAAAAAAAAATATGAAAAGAAAACCTTTTGAACATAATCCGCTGGTGAACCATGTGATTGCCACTGCTGAGCCATTTGACAGTACTAATTAGAGGTTTCTTCTAGCATAACACTCTCGAAACCTTCATAATACGATATTCTTGTATGTTTATGCATTTTCATAAACAGAAGAAAAACATTTTTCAACGAGCTGCAGTCGATGTGCAATCCCATACGTTTATGATTGATCTGCAATCAAAAAATTCAAATGTGAGTTTCAAAGAAGAAAAAATCCAAATTAAACTTCAATTTTACATGCCAATGATATTGCAATATCCTGGAATTTGTCATAAAACTGCTTGAAAACCTGAGAGTTTAGATACAAATCAATAACTACCTACATAGACAAAAATCAAAAGAAATATACAAGGAGGAGGAGGGGAGATGTTAGTTGCAAAATAAAACATAGTTAACATAAAGAATATGACAGATTTCTTTACTAGGTAATGGAAGTTGTTATTTGAGATGTCATTGAGTGAACAATAACAGATATTGGGGACAAAGTGGCAGCCACTTTGTCATCATCTTGTAATTGGACCACATCAAGATGAGTTCTCTCAATAAAAGCGCATCGCGTTTGTCCATAAAAGATGGCAATACCTGATAATGGAATAACAAAATTATCCTTAAAGCATCAATATACAGTTGTAATTGTTTCCATTTATACCAAGGATGAATGTTAGTTAGTGATTGACCAGTTGACAAATTAACGACAACACTATGGAAGACACCAGAAATGGTTTATTTTTCAGAACTCATGCTACGAAAGGCATCAACTATGAGATTGGAAAAAAAAAATTAACTCTACAAACAGCACGCATAATGTTTATAGTGCATCATTAGAAAACATGAAGGGATCCAAAGATCAAAATCTGTTGATATAGGCATCATTCCATAGACCAATTACCGGATGACCTTTTTCAATGGCTTTGTCCACTTGACTTTCATCACTGCTAATTGATGGAGAGCTTCTCATGGTACTTTTTGACAAGAAAAAAAAAAGAAAAAAAACAGGAAGCAAAATCAGATAATTTAGCACAAACAAACAAGTCTTTTTCTCTTTCATTAGTATAACATATCAGACCATCAATTGATAGGTTCAGTTGTTTCATTTTAAACAGGAAAGTGTGGATGTTTATGACTGAGATCAATGTTCAGAAAGAATGATAGACAGGGTGAGCGACTTATGTCAAGCAGAGATTGAATGCATGCACTCATATATCAACATTTAGACAATTATGGAAGTTCAATTTCTTGGCATAATGGATACTGCATGCTTGAATACACATTGAAAGGAACCAAACTTGAACTCCGGCATGAAATAACGCAATTCAACAGTCAACACGATGAAACTCTTTCTACCAAGGACCAAAACAACAACTCGTGTAGTAAAGAAACTCACCACTGAATTGATGCTCTCTTCCAAGCTCTTAACAAATCTTTCAAGAAGCCAATGTGAGTTACTACGATAGCTAGCAGAATGCAGGTAAAAAACACATTTACCAAAGTAGTGAAGGGTATTTAATCCATCAAAACAACATTAACTAAAAACACAACAAACAACAATGCATTAAAGAATTAGATGTGTATTCATAGAGGATACTGATGAAACCTCTGGTATTCTTCAATTGTAAAATTCACTTCTTGATTTCCTTCCATAATCTTCTTCGTCTTCACTATCCCGTCTTCAAGTACCATCTTCATCGCTCTCTTTTCTTCTCCAACATCTTTCCTCACTATTTTCAAACCTTGATTCCAAATTCACCTATCAATACACAAACAATACCTTACTATCAACATTACATCCATTCAAAACTCTACATTACTAGCCATCTTTAAATCACTCACCATAAGCACATCAAAAATCTCACCTAATCACTACCACTAATCATTAATCAAAAGCAATCAACATTGCTATCCAGCACAAAAATCCATGCACAAACATGAAAAATCCACTACCATCAAATGGCGGGACCCACATTCCATCAATTTCAATAACTTTGATTTTAGTGCCACGCATGTGCGCACAAAAGGCTAATTACTAATTTACTACTACTAATTAATCATTCTTTCAACTAAATCTAAAATAATAAATAAATAAATTCTTAGTTCAAGTAAAGACTAACACTCATCCTAAAACTAGAAACATCTTAAAATTTGCATTGCCCTGAAAAGAATTGAAGGAAAAAAAAAACAATTAAGAGCGGTGCTTGTTATTTATATATAATCATCATTAATTAACATAATTTATAACAAAAAAAATAAAGATTATCAAATGGCATCACTTCGTACTGCGCATAAAAATAAACAGAAATTAATAACGAAAAGAAAATAAAGATTATTAAAATGTTAAAAAGAATTACTGGAATAAGAAAAGAAGCAAAAGAAATCGATGTTCGTAGAAAAGTATGGAAGAGAATCGGTAAAACGCAAACTTAGAGGCGCGTTTTTATGTGTGAGGGAGATTTCTTGGAATGGAAGACTCCTTATTGTGACTGGCTCTGTGAGAAAGTGCAAGGGAAAAAGAGGCTGGCAGAGGGGTAATTATGATATTAAGTGGGAAAAATGGGCTATTTCTTAGATTAGTTTTCCCTCTAGGCACAATTTTAAGATGACAGCCCAGTGGGCTATTGAACGGCCCAATGGCAGGTCCAAGTCCATTTAAAATTTTTCCTTAGTGATTTTTTTAGCCTAATGATTTAAAATCCATTTAAAAAAACTCTACCCATCCAAATTCACTCACTAAATTCATAATTCAAATTCATATCAAAATAATCCAATAAAAAATAAATTTAATATTAAAAATAAAACAAAAAATAATATTAATAAAAAAACAAGTATTTTTTTTTATAGTGCTACACTAAAACTTCTCCAAATGTTTTAATTAATTGTTAATTAATATTTGACACAGAAATTGATAGCCCTGGCCTCAAAATACAGAAAACGAAAGCCCTACGGACACTAGGATGGACAAGGTTCCTCTGCACCTTCTGTATGGAATGCTTGCACCATGGTTTTCAAATTTTTCATCTCTGTTGCAACAGAGGAGTTGGAGCCGCAGAGAGCTGTTTTTCGAACTCTTTCAATCAAATATGACCATTACTGGCTTTGTTTGAGATGCGTCTGTTGAAGTCTTCTTGGGCTTGCAAGATCAGGTTGTCGTCGTCCCATTCGTCACGATACATTTTTGGCTTGGCACGCAAGTTCTTAATAATCTCACGGAAAAATTCAATTCTCCATTCTTCAAAGCATGAACACTGACACTGAGAGGCAAGCCACATGTTGTAGTCAATCTGCAAAAAAGAAAACAAAACAGCGTGTAAAAAGGCATAGAACACCAGAAATTAATGAAGTTGAAGATCGGCATTTAGCAATACACTAAAACGATCAGCTTAGCTACCATACATGAACTGGAAATGCAAGGTTGCTAACTTCAGGATCTTGTACACAAATAATGGAGGAAGAGGATTCACATTCAGGGAGCCAGGGGACAGAAGTTTGCAAGGCTAGTGGTTTGCTGATTCATGTTATAGATAGACGAGATCTCATGTTATATTATACTATTAATTAATTTTAATTTAAAAAGAAAATAAAAATTATGAGACTTAAAATCATGATTTTTTGCTCATGTAGGCTCTAGTAACAATTGAAATATATTAATGATAATTTTAATTAGAAGAGAGAAACCCTTGTACCAAAAATCCATAAAAATAGACTCCAATAAGAATGGGCAACCAAATTAACATATGATTTCAAATTCAAGCACAAAACAGCCCGTAGATTTCAGTTATTCTACCATTGCCAATATGTTCAATAACAAAAAAATAATAATAATAATAATAATAATACAAATCATATTTTAGAAACTCATCTAATAGCTTAAACTTTTAGATTAAAATAGTTTTTTGATATAGTATAAAAGCCTTGTTAACCAAGTAATCTTGGATTCAAATCTCACAATCTCATTCTAATTTATAAAAATTAAACAAAAGATAATGTAAATCCGTGCAAGTTTCAAACTCAAAAGGCTTTTTCACTTGAGAAGTGCGTTAGAGAGTAATACAAATTATATATTAAAACATTACTTAACAACTTAAACAACTTCAACTATTAGGTTAAGATCAAATGTTAACACCCTCATTCCAATTAATAAAAATTAAATACAAGACAGTATAAACCTGTGCAAGTTTCAAACCCAAAAAATTTTCATTTAAAAAGGTATGTTAGAGAATAATATAAATTATATTTTAAACATCATCTACCACCTTAAACTTTAGCTTAAACTTTTTACTTCAGATGGTTCCTTGACAATGTTAACTTGAAAGTTTTCCATTGATGCAAGGCCACTAGAATAAGGAAGAGGAGGATAAACTTCAACCAGACATAACATAAGGCTTACTGTAGAATCAACTAAGTTATGAGTGTGATGCTTAGGTACACCAGAAGCTTCAAGTTCAGAGTAGTAGATCTTAACATCTTCCATCATGTCCTCTTGTGAAGGAAGCGCAATTCGACTTGATAAAACACCAGCAATCCACTTGCTTTGAACTTCGAACGTTGGGAAAGGTAAAGTCTAGCACCAAAATCATAAGCAAAGGATTACTTTCGATAAAAGCTAATACATGATGAAAACAAGGACATATATATATATAGAGAGAGCTCAACCCAAGAGGGTAACCCGACAAAGGAAAGCCACGGGGCCAAGATTGGAGGAAAAACATGCTTGTACAATGGCCCCACACGATTGTCATCCACAGTCACGATGCCATCAGTTTTCAGAAAAGGGAAGCCATATTTGTACCTTAAACACAACAAAAGATGCTAATTAAAAGACAGTTTCTTGTCTACATAACCTAAATGTGGCACTTCAATGTGGATCTATATGTATAAAACAGTTTCTTTCTAACAACACTGAATTGAAGCCAAGTGAAAATTACCCGGTGCAGTGCAGAATAACGTCGGCAAGGATAACACTGCCATCTCGGAAAATGACAGTACCATCTTCACATGCTCTTTCTATCTGCATTATTTTGGGGAAAACAAGGCAGCATGTTAGATCAAGCCATCTGCCAGCAGCAGGGTCAAAACACTTGACAAAACCTCTCATGTCACCACCAGCACCCACTGCTTATACCATGGAATGAAGCCATATGTTATCATATCCAGGCTTTTTTTTGTACGTATCATCTACAGCCGATCTATGAGCAATGTGAACCTCTTTGGCAAGTTCAGCAATTTCCACGGATATATCAGCAGCGCTCGCAGAAGCTCCTATCAAAATTATGATCTGACAATGGAGGAGCATTGTTTAATAAAAGAGAGCACGACGCAAACAAAGATAACAGCCTACAAGTTAGGCCAAGAAAAGGCGTAAAATGTGACATACATTCATAGAAAGGAACAAAAAATTTACACAAAGTTTGCTGAGAGTTGCATCAACAAGAACCAAATACAACAAACCAGTTACATTCAGAATTATTCTTGGAACTTCTGACACCCCCTTGACAATCTAAGCATCCATAACACAAGATTGTGCACCAATTATTTCAAAATACACAACTTGACTTCCCAAATTTTCACAAGAGATTGCCTTTTACAAACATGTAGATGACTTTTCTAGAAAACTCTCATTGCCTGCAATTATGAAACTCGTTCCTTTATGAAAAGCCTGCACATCTGCTAAGCTTGCAAGCAGTATCGATCACACCAATATGCAAGTGTTCATGTTAGATTTTTCCAGCAGAAAATATTGCGCCACAAATACATGAACCAACCAGAGTTTGAAAACACCATAATGTTTAGCCGGTATCATTCTAGAATTAAAATAGATGTATTATGAGATAAAGAGAAGTACAAGATGTCATACATACTTGATCCCTGAAAGGCTCAGGAATACGATAGTTGTGGCTATGTATCTGCTTCCCCGGCCACAAATTGATGCCTGAAACCATATCAATGGTAGTAACGAATAAGAATTAAGAAGGCAAGTAAAGAGTGAAGGCAGTCTTACACATGTAAGAACAGGTAGGCAATAAATTAGTAATCATAGAACACAAAGCGCAATAAAGTACTGCAGAGTCATGCTACTACATACCAGGAATTTCAGCGATACGAGGTTGGGTGAAATGTCCAACGCAAACAACAACAGCATCAAAATCCTCATGATCAGCAAAATCATCACCTCTATCATTATCATCAAGTCTCTTCCTTTTTGACTTCACTTTCCATTTCCCACTATCAATCATCTCTACGTTCACCACCTCACACCCAAACCTCACCATCTCTTCAATCCCAAATTCCCTCGCATAATCCTGCAAATACATCAACACTTCTCTATGACCCGGAAACCTTCTCGGGTCTCTTCCCTCACCCTCTCGGGTCACAAACGGGTAGTCCATAAAACCCATTGTCTCCCTTGGCAAGTTGGTCCTGAGAGACTCGTAGAGACTTGAGTGAACAACGGGTCGGGTTAGGTCAAGCCCGAGAGGGTCAGGTTCGACACGGGGATCGTACATCCAGAGACCACCAACTTGGTCATCTTTCTCAAAGACCACCACTTCGTGACCCTCTCGGTGGAGCTCACGTGCCGCCACCAGACCGGCGGCTCCTGCTCCGATCACGGCGACGTGGTGGGAGGAGAGCGAATTGGGTGATGCTTGCATTTTCTTTCTCTAGCTCAGGGAAGGGGCACGCCACTCTGCAAATCCATAGTTGCATCGCAGCACATTGTTTTGATGCTCCCTCAAAAAAAGTCAACGTCTGAGTGAATAATTGGCTTTCTGCCTATCCTTTTCAATCTCTTTCCGTCGACGGTGAGCAGGGAGAACACATTGAAATATCAATACCCATGCATTTTTTCTTTTAAAAGGAAAAAAAAAATTATTTCAATAAAAAATGTTAACTCTGTTGGCAATTGGGTTGACAAATTTAAATACCGAAAGGAAAATCTTTCACTTTTATTACGGTGTAATTTCATTGCCTTCTCATAAGAGTTTTTTGAAATTATAACTTAGTAAGAAAATTAATAAAATAACATAATATAAAAATTATTTAAAAAATAATATAATTTAAAGAATCATATATAACATTTGTGATTTATGAGCTGTAGTTGTCATTTATAATTTTCTAAAATTAAATATTTACTGAACACAAGATTTAAAAAAAACAAAAAGAGAGAGAAAAAAAAATCTTTAGAAATATATTGAAACTTTGATAATAATATAATTAGAACTTATTATTATTATTAAAAAATTTTCGATAAAACAAATTGAATAATACCAAATAAATTATTATCAATATTCAGAATGGGTCATATAAGTAGTTAAAAAACAAATGAATCTTAATAATTTTAGATGATTCATATAGTCTATTTTATTTATTAATTGTGATATTTTTTAACATCGTTAAAATTTTTTCAATAACATCGATAATATTATCATTTAACTTTAATGTGTATTTTATATATTTTTTTTTCTTCTTACAATTTATGAAGTGAAGAGATAAAGAAGAGGAAAAAATAAAATAAGAAGATACCAATAACATTAAAGGTCACAGTCGGGTAAGATGGTGGGTCACAATCAAAACTTTGAGTTCCATCAAGAAGTGTACGAATATAATTTAATGAGATCTGTGAGTGTATACAATGGAAAGATTTACATCCTCACAGGCTGTGAAAAGCTAGGAGTGCATGTTCTTTAAACGTTTTTTTTGAAAAAAAAATCATAATTATAAATTAAAAAGCTTGTTATGGGGAAGCGCTCATACTACTGAAATTATAAAAAATAAAAAGAAAATTTTCTGGTAAAAATAAAATATAAATAAACTTGATATCCAAAAACAAATTTGTATAATGCAAATATATTTTTTTTTTATCACAAAGCTTATTTTTTATCATAAAAATATTTTTTTTATCCCTGAAAATAAAATTAATCTATATAAAGTCAAAATGAAATCATGAAAGATAAAATTACGCCTTGCAATCATGTTCAAAATATAATGAAATTAAAATCCTATGTTTATGTTATTGATTAAATGTGTTGCGGTTTTAATATAATATCTAATATGTTTTAATTTTAATATTTAAAAAGTATTTTTATTCAAGAATCAAATTTTAGACTTCCAAACATGTTAATAATTTTTTTTAGTTAGAAAAAAAAATAATCTGACCAACGTTGTAGGTGAGCTTATTCTTTTCTTGCCTTTAAAAAAATGTTAAGAACAAATATGAAGATGGTGATATGTTGGACAATATATTTGAAAAAAAAAAAACAAAGAACCTAATTTAATTTAATTTAAAATCAAACTCCCTTTAAAAAAAAAGCATAAATTTAACAAATATGACGAATTTAAAAATCTATGATAGCTTGGGTTATTTTCAAAATTAGTACAAAATAACGGAGCATAATCCTCAAAATAATAAAGGATAAAAAACCAGGCGAATCTTCAAAACCTAGGTTAATTGCTATGTTATGAGCGTGCAAAAATTAACAAAAAACAAGATGTGTGAGAGTGCTTTTCCATTAAGATGATCTAGTACATGAAATTAAGATGATTCTATAAATAAAAAAACGAAAAAATACTTGAAAAAAAAAGTGATTTAAAACGATCGAGGGTAACACCATTAAAGGCAAACCTAAAAAAAACAAAGAAGAGAGATTTTTAATCAAACAAATTTTAAGGGATGGAATTGAGAAAGAAAATCAATAAAAAAATAATGCAAAACAAAAAAAAATAGCAATTAAAAGAATTAGGACTAAATCCGACATAAAAATTAACTCAAATTAAACATATAGAGAAAAATTAAATGAAATTAAATGTTTAGGGATGTAATTGGAAAAAAAATTAATTAAGAAAATGATTCAAAAAAATAGCAATTAAAAGAATTAGGATCAAATTTGACATAAAAATAAATGTTTAGAGATGAAATTGAAAAAAAAAAACAAATCAATTAAAAAAATGATTAAAAACAAAATAAATAACAATTAAAAAAATAAAATCAAATGACCAACAATGAAATAAAAAATAAGATACAATTAGAAATAATCAATATAATTAAATAAAAAAAATATATAAAGAGTTGGTACAATTTTTTGCATTCAAATAAAAAATAATAAAATAAAAAAACTTAACCACCACACACGTGTCAGATAAAAAAAAAAAAAAACACCACTCGGATCGGAAAAGAACGCTGATATTCTTTACATTAAATAGTAATTTCACTATTATAACCCACATTAATCCAAGGCATGTCTATAGTGGTTTTCCCACGGGATTTAGTTTCGGTTAATAATGGAATCGAAAGTGTTTTTCATTTAATTATATTTTTAATAAACTATTAAAGAACGCAGGATTTTTCACAGTTCAAAGATGATTGCCATTATATTTGTGAAAAACCTGAACTGAAATGAATATGATGCTAGAAATGCTGTAGACATTGATGTCTGAAACAAAGGGGGTGAACAACATCACCATGAAATCATATGAACACTATACTTTGCTTCTGTGGTTTTACACCTTTTACAGCAGGACAAATCCCCACTTTGTTTCATTATTATAAAGGAAATGAATTTGAGGAAATCGGAGAGACTCGTGAGAGTACCAATTCAGAGTATACAGTTGCTGTTCACCATACCTCCTCTTCCCTGTATAAATAAATTGAACTAAAGAAGAATCAAAGAGAATTTTGTAGTTTCTGCACAACTAGTTGCATGACACCAGATGAAAGCTTCGGCACAGAGGCACCACCACCGCAGCCGCCGGCTAATCTTCTTGACCCCTTTGGAATTCATTGGCCAAGGAGGAGGAATGAGAAGTTCAAAACAAAGATCCAAGTCAAAACACACATTCAATCTACAACTTGCAGGCTTCACCCCACCCTGAGTGTTCTGATTGAAGATTATCAATTCAGATATTCGTTATCAAACATTACTGGCTAATCTTCCTGATGAGCAAATCCTGGTGCATGCTAGTTTAATTACAGTCCAGTCCACATTCCTCCAGAAGTGGACCGTTGGACTTGGCCAAGAACGGATCGACGCGAACCCACAGAAGCGAAAAGATGGAAGCAAGCAAGATTGACCAGACAATGATGATTGTGGGAGTTCTGTTCTGTCGGCCGAGTAAACCTTTCAGGAAAGGATAAAGGTGAACTATCACCCAGAATGCAAAGAAAAGCTTACCAAATAGAGGCCCCCATGACTCATACCCATTATTTATAGCGTTCGAGACACCAGCCACGACTCCAACCAGGTTTATTATCAGCAATGTTGTTGGCGGGATGAGCAACGTGGTCCACTTAAATGCGTACAGCTCTGAGAACTCGTCGTCGTCTCCTCCTTTCGACGTAACGGTGAAGTTCGTATCAACACCAGCTAGAACCTTTAAAAGCCCCTGGAACACTGCAAATAGATGTGCTGATACCCCTCCGATCACCCAAAATTGTTCGTTTCGCCACCATTCGTCAATACCAACCCCACTCCATCTCATTTCCAGTATACTCGTTGCGAAAATACAAATGAAAAGAGACAAAAACCACAGGCTGGCAGCATTGCTGAGCTGCAAGTTGAACAAAAAAAAGATAGATTAAGAAATAAATCTTGAATAGTTTATACCATATTTTAAGCAGAATTCAAACAAAACCAAATCAATACCTCCGGAGTGATGAACTTCCCAGTAAGCAAGCAGACTGCAGGAAGAGTACAATACGCCAGTAGAGGAATGGATGTCAAAGGATAAACAGTAGCATTTATGTAAGACAGACGCTCCAACCACTTCAAACCCCCTCCATATCCATACCAAAGAGGACAGTGCCGGCTCAAAAATATCTCAACTGATCCAAGAGCCCATCGAAGGACCTGGTGTAGACGATCAGAAAGATTAATGGGCGCCGAACCTTTAAATGCTGGCCTAGAAGGAATACAGTATATTGATCTCCATCCATGGCAGTGCATTTTAAAGCCTGTCAATATATCCTCTGTAACAGAACCATAAATCCACCCTACCTGGAGACGGAAAACAAATTAATGCTGAGCTAAACCTGGCTGTCATAAAGATTATATCGAGTGCACGGTCTGAATATCCAACAAATAAATCTAAACATTCCTTTTACCTCTTTGCCCCATTCTGTTTTATCTTCATAGCCACAGCTAATGACATGGATGGCTTCTTTAAGCAGAGACGCAGGGCTGGCACTTTTCAGCGAGCCACCATCCTCTAGCAGGGTAGACGCTACAAACACAGAAGATTGTCCAAACTTCTTTTCCAATTTCTGCTCAGATGTTACAGCAACACTTTCACTTTCAATTCCTGAATTCAAGCTTTTTGAGTTTAGAAGACAAAATTATTGATCCAACAGGACAATCAGTAAGGACCAGGACCACAAGCAGAGAAAAGAAGCAAAATGAATCCTCCAACAAAAACTATGTGCTTAAGAAAAGCTTGCAGACTATCACATCAAACTTTCTTCAACAAACAAATGAGGAGTCATGTAGAACTTAGTTTAAAATCGCCCTGCAAACACTGAACACTTCCTAAAAAATTACACGTCTGAATTGTCCTTTAGTTGCATTCTAGAATCAGCCTTTGCCAACAAGAAACTGGCAATCTTAAAGAAAAAGATCAGCAAAAACATACTGATGTGGGAAATCATAATCAAGCTTCGTTAACATAGGATATCTAGATGCTGTTTTTTAGCTCAATTTTTAAACCTATTAGTAACAATAAACAGTGGAGGACATTGAAGCTATAATTAGACCAGGATTTGAAGTGTAAATTAGTTACAAATGTTACCTTCAATTCCCTCTTCAATACCCTCCAAAGCACCCACAGGTTCAAATGTCTTAGAGTTCCTCTTCTTTAACTCAGATTTAGGTTTGTTTGTCTTCTTCTTCTTTTTCCTTCCCGAACAGAAGCATCCACAGCACCACTTAGGCAAGCAGTTGCATGTCCTCGTTGGTGGTTTCTTTGTTTTTGGAGCATCATAACCATAAAGCGCGTGCCTTCTGAAAACACATCCAGTCCCGACATATATAGGTCCTTGAATGCCATCCAAACCTCTCATATTGATCTGTAGTGATGGAGGAATTGTGCATTAGACAGACATATTTCAGAAGCAATGAACAATCCAGAAGTTCTGATACACGAATGCTTACATCAAAGAATACAGTATTCCGGTTGGCATATCGATCACTCCTGTCAATGCCATCAAACCTCTGTGGGAACTGGACATAGCACACTCTCTTCCCAAGCAATGGATCCATCATGAAACACATTGCTTCTCTAAGAGCCTTACTGTTATTGATGTAGTGATCACAATCCAAATTCAAAAGATATGGAGCATTTGTTAGCACGGCAGAGACTCTGACCTGTTTGACAGGTGAGCACATGAATTTAAATAAACATCACATCCCGATTAACTTCACATGAACATGTGAAAAATCCAAAGTCGTTTCCCTTTTGAGTTACTCACCAAAGCATTCATAGCTCCAGCCTTTTTGTGGTGATTAAATCCAGGTCTCTTTTCTCTGGAAACATATACCAGACGTGGTAATTCGTTTCCATCAGTGTCATGCCCTCCACTTTGGCCAAGGAAAACCTATGAAGCATTGAGAAAAATTGTCTATTCAAGAATGGAATCACTATCAGAAGTGCATTAAATGATGATAGATATTCACATACCTGAATCATTCCAGGGTGATCACGAACATTATTCCCAGGCCATGGCGTACCATCCTGCATTGTCCATCCATCTTCTGGGACCTTATGAGCCTTGGCAACCAAAGCATTGATCCGAATTTTAAACTCTTCATACTCTCTCTGCAATTGGAATAAGTACGAGGGTTAGTTTGCAAACTGGCCAACAAAGGAGAAAAGGGGAGGGGGAAAGAGAGAGAAAGAGACAAAAGAAAAAACTTTGGCTGAAGCCTAATCACCTTCATTGCTCTTCGTTCCTTGACAAATGAAGCCTGCACCTTATCTTTCAGATAATCTATCTTTTGAGAAAAATAAAACTCCGGTGCCCGAGGTTCAATGCTAAATTTCTTACAGAATGGGACCCATTTCTTTGCAAATTCAGATGTTTCTGACAATGCCTCAAATGTCAGCATAGCAGCACCATCATCAGAAACATAACATGAAACCTTGTCAACAGGGTAATCCACTGCAAGAATGGACAGAACCGTGTTTGCGGTCACCAGAGGGGGCTCTTTCAATGGATCAACGGTACTAACATATATGTCAACTGGACAAAGCTGAGAAGCCTGGCCTTCCTTTTCATACCTGACAAACAAGTTAGGGCCATAAGTTCAACTAATGTCTTGCCAGTGGTTTAGTTGCAGGAACCAAAAGCAAATGACAGATTTCTTACCTCAGAGACAATCTATCGAGATAAGTTTCCCTGTCAATAGGGAGCCACTTTGGGAATTGATCAAGAATCCATGAAACGGCAAACCAAATCTCACAGATCACAGATATAAGCCATAAAGCAAATGCATCATTCACAGGATGTGTGACGCGATAGTGGAAGAAGAACCCAAGAACAACGAGTCGAACAATGATGATCATTCGGTAAGGATTGATTTGGCTGGACGGAAGAGGCATTTTTCGTGATAGTGGTTGCCTTGCCTCATCCATTCTGATCAACAAGGAATAAATTTTATTTCCATAATCAGTAGTGCTTAAGATAATTGACATTTAATAAGCTAGGAGTAGGAATTTGAGAAGGCGAAGAAAAAGAAGAAACTAAGAGCAATTCCATCTAATATTCTTCTACAGTCTATAGTATTTGCCAGCATTTTAGCAAGAAGACTCAAGTTTAAAACACAAAAGTAGTGATGGTGAAGAATGCAGTGTTTGTTATTATTTTAAATATAATTAAATTTCCATTAAAAACTAGATTAAAGCTCTTAGGATAAAGAGAGACATACAAAAACAAAATTTATGATTGAGTACTTGAGTCATATAGTGGAAAGCAGAAGCTAATGTTAAGAACAACAATCACCAAACCATGCCAACTAATCTGGAACGAAGAAGAATAAAAAAAGCTTAGAGACAATTAAATATGCAAGGAATTATAAATAAGTGAGGCTTCATGTAGGTTGGTGCTAAGGCTTACAATGGGAGATCGGGATCATCACCATCATAGTCCCCGTTTTCACTCTTCATCATCTGCAGTTTGTCCTGTTTTTGCTTCCAGCTCTCCATCCTCTCCTTCCATGCAATGCTTCCATATCCATAAGCAGCCAAGTCCTTGGAAGGATCCATGGATCTTGGTTGCACTGCAGCAGCCAATTGGCTTTCAATTATATATATATATATATAAAAAGCCAAGATCCCCCAATTTGACTAAACAAGCAGTAAACAATCCGCAATGTAGAAATGATTACCGGGAAGTGCAGAATCTGAAAAGGGGAGGGGGTGGATCCTTTTTCCACTGCCACCAATAGGAGCCATGTATGAAGGGACCAAAGCATGTTGTTCAGGAGGAATGTCATCAACCTGCAAGTCATGAAGGATCATTTTTTTAGTACAATATTTTTGGAAAACCTTAAGACAGGACAGGAAGCAGAGCTAGGTACCATTTGACCATTAGTAAGGAGAGGGACTTGGGGCAAAGGATGATGAAGGTCGTGAGGCAGATCGGGATCATATTGACGCATAGATTCAGGTCCTCCAAGACCACCATGGTGCTGCATATCGTGTCTGTTGCTATTCCTTCCATCGAAATTGAACTCGTTTTCCAAATCATCACTGCCATCTTCTTCTTCATCCCCATGGACTCTCGCACATCCTTTGAGACGCTTGAATCTAGTCTTGCATTGAGGGCAGACTTGATTTCCTTCTCTACGCTCATACTCGTAACAAGTTCTACAAATGGGGAAGGCACACTCGTTGCAGGCCACAAAAAGCTCGCCGTCCACCGTGAGCCCCACATCATCTCCACATATGTGACATATTTGCCTGCTCACTCTCTCTAGCGATCTCGGCTGCAACCAAGAATTAACAAGCAAAATGTAGAGTTGAGACAAGATCAGTTGAAGGAGAAGAAGAGGAAGATGTAGGGAAAGAGAAACAGATGCTTACAGCAGATTCTCCATCTCGACGGATAACAACAAGCTCATTTCTGTTGTGAGAGCCGGCCACCAAACCTGCACTCACTTCCATTGCGGTATTCCTCGGCAGCAATCTGTTGTTTTTTTTTTTTCCTTTTCTGTTCTTGTTATTTATGATGGGATCGGTGCCAAAAGAAAGGCAGACAAACAACTATTCATCTTGCTTGCTAGCCCTTCTGTTTTCAATTAAAAATCAAGCATTTAATTAAAAGCTCAGCCACTTGATAAAATCACGATCAAGTCTCCAAATCATTTATCTTTATTTTAATCCATACACATAAATAATTCCATCCACTTCATTTGATTGATTACAAGTCCTCCTCGTACATGCCAAACACACAAAGGAGCAACAACATCTTAGCTAGAACTAAATCAAGAACATACCTCACCTTAAAAGCAAAAACCCACTTTCAGAAACTGATTAACTTACAAGAACACGTTGAATCATGTGAAGATTTTGATGAACATGTCTTTACTAAAACAGCATAGTTTGAAGCAGTAAGAATTTGAAATTCTGTTTTGCAAAAACTAGAAACTTGGAGGGAAATCAAGGTTTGTTAGTTACCTTTTCCTCTACTTAAAAGCGTACAATTCCCAGTGCTGTATTTAGAGATTCAAAGCCAAGGACAAGCAAGGTAAAGGCGTGGCTAACCTTGTTGGCCCTCTAGCTCCTCTTCATTTTTCAGAAGAGGGGAGATTTAAAAGCAAAGAGACAGCAGTCAAGTGGGAGCTTTCAGAAGTGATGTCGGTAGGAGATGTGGTTGGCTTTTTTGGTGTAGAAAAGAGTAGGAGTCAGCAACGGTAAACAACCACTTGCAGGGGTGAGAGACATAAACGTGTTACCATGCAGTACGCTAAAGACATGCACCGACAGTCTCTCTCTAAAGTAAAACTTAATTAGAACATGGCCACTTTGGTTTGGATCTACCTTAAGCTAAACTAAACCATCTTCCGCGTCGAATAAATAGTTCCATGGAGACTTTTTTCTTGATTAATCCTGCGATAAACTACTCCTAAAACCACAACAATCAATCATTGGGGTAATTATAAATCAGTCCCCAGTTTATATGCTCATGAACAGGTTAGTTCTTGATCTTCAAATTCTTGCTAATTTCTCCGTATACTTTGGTTTCCTTTGAAATTAAATTAAATTTATTACACTTTCTTTTATGTGTTTCAATGTGTAATAAAGTCAATGTGTTTGAGTAAATTACAATGCTTTTAATGTAATGATAAAGTCAATAGTTTTTACTTATTTTTTTAACTAATAAAACAAAATACGGACAAATACGTTTAACAGAGAGAGACATTGAGGAGAAATTAACAAGACTTTAAATGAAAGGGACTATCTATAACTAATTAAATACTTCAGGGACTGGATAAAAAGAGTTATATTCCCTGGATCATTTAATCCCCTCCAGCTCACAAGATGGGCCCGCCTGTCTCTCAATAATATCGGAGGAACTGCCCTGACATATTTAAATGACAAAATAAATAAATAAATAAATTCACTACGGTCCATCTCATGGAATTTGGTGGCTCGATAGGCTCAGACGACCTAACGCCCTGCCGTGGGTATCTTTAGCCGATCTTATATTATATTTTTCTAGTTAGAATAAGAGGTTGGATGGAAACTTAGTTCAAGGGAGAAGAAGCAGCCTCCGGGATCTGTGCTCTCACTGGTGGGCTGACCGAAGAAGACACTTCACTGGTCTTTTTTAGGGTAAAATAGTGTCTTTTTTCACCTCATTTATCTGTGTTTGGTAGGATGGTAGACCTTTCAGTGAAGAGTATGATGTGTTTGAGTTTGTTAGTATGGTTTAAAATATATTTTTATTAAAAAATATATTAAAATAATTTTTTTAAATTATTTTTAACATTAATACATCAAAACAATTTAAAAATATAAAAAAATTATTTTTTTTAAAAAAATAATAACTAAAATTTAAAGGAACTCGATTTGTACCGTGTTTTTAAACACGCAATAAATAATGATTAAGCTAGTTTTGATGATTTTTATTTAAAAATATATTAAAATAATATTTTTTTATTTTTTATTTTTATATTAACATATCAATATAATAAAAATATTAGAAAAATATTAATTTTAAGTGAAAACATATAATAGTAGTATTTAACTCTAAAAATAGGACTAACCGTGAAGTGAGTGTTATATATATATATATATATATATATATATTAAAAGTAAAAATATATCATTGAAGACCTAACTTGGTTTTGATTAATTTGGTTAAATTAGTTAAATCATTTTTAAATTTAGATACATCAGCAAGAAAAACAAAACAAAATATTATTATTTTTAATAAAAATAATTGATCTGAATAAGCATTCCTTCTTAATAACTTTGTCACACAAATATAAAATTCATCATAACAATTACGTATGATTGTACTTAAATATAACATTAAAGTATCTAATAATCTTTTCGCGACAATTTGCACTGCAATGGGCTATGTATATTTTTGTTTTTTGGGCCCAATATATTTGGACCTGTTTAGGGCTTTTATCATGCTTGTGTGATCTATCACATGGGCTTGGCCTTCTCATCAACGAAACCAATTCACGACTTTGACCAACGAGGGAAAGAGACAAAGATGTGTGAGATTAAATAATTATAAGGCTTCTGTGGCCCAATAGTTGGGCATGCGACTGTTAATTTGAACAGAAGGCCTGACCCGAGCCCAACTGAGCTGTACTCTAACCATTGGAAGTTAGAGATTTGAATTTGGATCCCGTGGCCTTAGCTAAGCCTTCTATATGAAGCCCAAAGCTTATATATTTTTTTGTTTTTAATTTTAATTTTATTTCTTATACACGAATTTCTATTACCTACAGTTTTGTCACTTCCCTTTCCCTTTACTTTATCATATGAAAAGGATGCAAGGATCCACAATAAAAAAATAAAAAGAACTTTATAAATCGAAATATTAGCTATAAAACTATAAAAAATTATTAAATCATATTGAATTAAATTATAGTTGCGATGCAAATTGCTCTTTAAAAATTGCTTTAACATTTTTTCAAGATAAATATACTTTAAAAATACAATTAAATATAGTTTTAAATATAAAAATAAATGATGCAGAAAACATAAAAATTATACTTGAAAATGACAACATTTAAGTGGATAATAAAAATGGATTAAGAGTTTATAATATATATATATATATATATATATATATAAATATATCCATCGTAATTTGTTTTTTATTAGAAGTAAATGTTTTCTAATATAATTTTATGTAAGCCATCTACGTTTTAAAAATTATTTTTTTACTGTTTTCTAATGCGTGGAACACATAAGGTAAAACCTTAAAAATATATTACATTATTGTAATTTAACCAAAAATTTAATGAAAACAAAATCGATTCTATTATTTCTTGTTAAATTGTTAATAAGTGCAAATCCATTTTTTTAACCAAGAAAAAAAAGATAAAAAAAATAGCGATGCTCCCTATCGTTCGAGAATTTTAATTGTGTCTACTAAACGATGCCGTTGCTACTTTCTCCTTGGAAACAACACTTTCCTAAACCCCTCCAAAAACCACCAAACCCAGAAATTTCCCTTTTCTCTTACACTGGAAAAGAGCTTCAATGGCATCCTTGTTGGTCTCTATCAACTTCTCTACGCCTCTCTCCGCCCCTAAACTCTCATTCAGGGTAAAAAGCCAGTCATGCCCATCTTTTTAAAGCCAACAATTCTTATGTTTAACTTATTCTTCTTGAGTTTAATTTCATTTTAGTGATGAAAGAATTGGGATTTCATAGTTGCAAGGATCTCCCTTTTGTGACTGTGAATTGTTGTTGCTTATTCTAATGATATTATTGAATAATTAAGTGGGTTTTGTTTTGTTTTCTACTTTGTTTTTTAGAAGAGTGGTTTTTGTCATAAAGGAACGAACTTTATGGTGGAAAACAGTGCTAGAGAGAGAATAAAGAGGTTGAGGTGCTTATGAATTTGTTGGGTTAGTGTTTTTTTTTTAATATATATATATTTAGCTGGTGTTTTGGATGTGGTTGAGGAAAATTAAGGGTTGTTATCTTTTAGGATTTGGAGTTTGATTGTCCTTCTCTTTCCTTTAAAGATATGGATATGTTACCTGAAAGTGTAGAGAAAACTATAATCCTGATGGCTCTTTCGAAGGAAACTATGAATGCATATTGTGTGAAAAGAGATGAACCATTGTAGATTACTTCTCATTTTGAAATTTTGAATACAACATTGCAAGCCACTGGATGTAAGTATTAGTTAGTTGTTGGAAATGATGAAATAAGCATTGAAAGAGCAAAATTTATTAGAGGGGAGCGTGTGGAATAGTCTGTATGGGTACAGTAATCATCGCTTCCCTAAAGTTTAGAGAGGAGATATGTTTTCACATTAGAAGCCAATTAAAAGATTTGAGATTGAACAACTTTAAGCACAATATTAAGTAAATTTGTAGATTTGTTACAGAAGCTGACTGGTGGGTTAATTACGAAGTCTGTGCTTGTCATTTGTTTCTAGCTATTGAGTACTGGGCGGCATGAATATTAATTATCAATTCTCTTAATGAAAACTAACAATTGGGTGAATGTGCTTGCGCTTTGTGATTTTTACGTGATTTTCCTTCCAGGAATTACAACAAAGGAAATCAGCTTTTACTTGACTATCAAGCCAAGCAACAACCAGGACAGGTATCTTAGTTTCACGCCAGCTACCAAAAAGAGTTGAAGCAAGATGATTTACCATTTTCAGTTCATAGTTTAAATCATTTTTGCATGTCATGGTAACACAAACTTTGAAAATAAGTAACTTTTATAACATGATATGTTGATTTCAGTTAGTTAGCTGTTATAACATGATATGTTGATTTCAATTAGAAGTGCACCATGGAGTGAGGTATGTAAGAGTTTAACTGATTAAGAATGTTAAAATAAAAATGGAAAGGAAAGAAAAAGGAAAACGGTCATTGGAAATGCTAATAGATAATGCATAAGAAACATATAGGCCTGCCCTTTACTTGCTCTCTTATATGACTTCAAATTTTGTTTGCAGCAACTAACCGATCGGTCCCTTGCAGCTCAATTAGAGAGATACTTTCTGTGAATCAGAGCTTCCGTGGATATCTAGCAACACCCACCAACCTTTATTACGAACTTGTTTCTAGTTGTATGCATGTAAGTTCTTGTACTCACAAAACAGTAACTGGTTATTGGGTGGGACCAGATATAGATGATGGTTGAGGATTTGTAGAAGCTTTCGTCAATCAAATTTCTTGATTCTTTTAAAATCATGAATGCTCTGAATGGCTCATTACTTAATTCTCTTACTGTAGAATTGATGTTGAATGTGAAATATCAGAAATATCCGAGAATAATGAATTGCTCTTGATAATTAGACCAAAGTACTATAATTATGAAACCGTCCCTTTGCTTTAATGAAATTTTTTTCATTATATATATGAATCTCCTCTGAAATTTTATGATGGTGTGTTGGAATTAGGAGCCATGTACTTCTGCCCAAACCACAAGAAAGAACAAAAGCTTGCTTACACACCTACCAAGATATTCTGTTTTATGTTCTTGATGATGTTGATGGTGGAGATTTTTTATGAAATTCAATTTGAAGTGATTATATCTGTTTGTTTCAGTCAGAGCTATGGTATAACAACATCATTTTCTTGGTACTAATATTGCAAAAGTTTTAGCATGTTCATGCTGTGTATGGAATACTTGATTTTTGTTTATACCCATTGTCATTGCTGAATGACACTGGTGTATTTTATCTTGCATCAATTTAGTTCCTGGGACCATTGAGGATCAAGGTGAGGATTTTGCTTTCAAACTTGAAATACGAATGCAGCTCTTGAATTTTTGTGTCGGAGGGCTGGCTACAATTTGCAATAATGCTGCACTTTCTTATGGCAAGCTGCTGCATTGCACATGGACAACCCATGATCATATTATCCTGTCCTGTAAAACTGGTGCACAAAATGTGGTCCAACGCCTGTTGGGTTTGGTTTAATTCGGATTCACTGTTGCCAAGTGCTTTCCAACAAGCTAATGTGGTGCAACCAGGTTGTGAAACTCAATGCCGTGATTCATGGTCGGAGCCCATGGAAGCAGCATTGATTGAAATCATTCTATCATGAATGTCATTACCTAATATTGCATTGACATATTGTTGGTCCCAGAGTCTCGAGGTTATCAAATAATTCATTGTATCAAGAAAACCCTTAATGATGTTATTTGCATTGGTATAGTTGGCACTTGGAATGTTTTCAAGTTTCATCCTTTTCTCATATCATGTATGATTTCTCTCATTTGTTGGGAAACAACTTTAAGTGGGACGTCTGTCCTTTCCTCTCCCTTTTCTATTAAGAACAACTAAGATTCCATCTTTTGTTGAAACAGATGATAGTTGAGAAGTGGTCCTGAAGCCCTTGGTTGTATACTGAAGCTTGAAACCCTAACTCAATTTCTAACATTAATTTATCAGGGTTCTATCAATCATCTTTTTATGGGGAGATTACCGATCCATTTGCTGGTATAGTTAAAAATAAGCATGCTTCAGATTTTGATAGGATTTTCTCGACAGAACACGTTATGTAAAGCCTCAATATTAGTGGTCCCGATTCTAGGGCTATGCAAACTCTGACTCTAGTACATATGTAATCTTTTTTAGCCTTAAGTTGACTAAATAATTATGCATCTGGTAACTTCACTTGTATTCCAGAGGTAGAATAAAAAAAACAGGTTACGGCTACTTCTATAGTTTTGAAACTTGGTAGGCCCGGCAGGTCGACTCGGAACCTGACTAACTTGGGTTTGGGAATAAGCTGAATCTAAGTAAAAAACAGCTAGAGATTTGGCCCGGTAAAACCCCGTCGTCCCGAGTAAACTTGGCTGAGATCTGACTTTATTTTTTTTTGGCAATTGTCTTGCTCTTCATCTTCTCGTGACTATTGCTATAAACTTCTTGTTACCTAGAGAAGTAGCTGGGGTGAACACGTGAAGACCAGCTGGTGTAACTTGCTCGATGATCACCGACTCAATCAAGATTGGTCCATGATTCGGTAAAGTCGCCTTATAAGCACTTATCCATTTATCTTCTACGCTTTTTCTATAGAAGTACAAGGTGGACTCGTTGACCCAGCTCGGCCAACCTCCGTGTTCGACTACCTTAACTCGATTAGTCCCATCACAAGTCAAGAATATATAGATGTTTGTGTTAAGTTCCTCTACTTTACCGCTCCATCCTCTCTCTCAATAAGAAGCGACAACTGTGTAAACACCAAAAGGAGAGACTGCAAGGATAAAATCGGCAATTTCATTTGAGTCACCCTGGTTGTTAACTCAGTTGCATGCACTGCAACCCAACTCATCCTTGGCTCACCTGGGTTTTCATGTTTTGACACATATACTTAATAATCTCTACTTACAATGGGCTTATCTTTCATCCAAATTCCACCTTTCCCATTCAATAAAGGAACATGTACACGTTTAGGAATTTCAAGGGCTGAACTTGATCGGGCGCTTCGTAGAGTATCGACATAAACCGCATTGTAGAAGATATATGACGATCCACCTCATTATGTGATGTAGATGAGGTTCAGGGGGGATGAAGACAAAGAACAAAGCCGGCCGGATCATCTCTTCCTTCTAGCTCCATCTATGGCTTATGGATCTTGGGGATGGTTTCCAATGGGCAACCTTGGAAGCGAAGAGATTTAGAGGAGAAGGCTTACTTTAATGGGATGTTGTTTTTTTGGGTTAATCCGAGTCAATCTATCTAACCCGTAACCCGATCATTAGACCAGGTTAACCACAATATCGAGTTTAAAAACTATGGCTACTTCTCTTTTCTTTGCATAAATGAGCGAGAGGATTCAAGTAGGTATTTATAAGAAGGAAATTCTTAAAAATAATGTAACTGTACATATGACCTGGTCAATCCTCTCCTTTTCTGCCCGCATTCATGGTACATGTAAGTAGAAGGGGAGAGATATATGTGCGCAACAGGACTGCTCAAAGAGCAAATCTGAACTCAGTAAGAACAACAATGGGAGGTGCAATCATTATTTGTTAATTTCTTGAACTACATCTGGTTAATGCTGGAGAACAATTGAAATGTATACAATCTCCGTTTAGGTTCTTGAATTCCATCTCTGGATGGGGTTTCGGTTCGAAGGTTAATGGAGTTGCCTTATAGGTCGGTATATTGCTTGATTAGCATGCTTTAACATCAGGATTTATGGAAATAGATGAAACAAACAATGAACGCAACAGCTGGTTCTAGCAAGCTGCTGTAGCTGTCTTTTGGTCCCATATTCTTCATGATGAAAACCATCAAGATTGAATTAGATAAAAAGGGATCAAGATTACACAGAGAGATTCCATTTACAGAATGGCGGAAGCAAAACAAGGGAGAGGCATTAAAGCCAAGCTAAAAAGTTCTGCGATCTGCAAATGGCACTTAAAGCTAAACTATCAGTCACCGAGATTACTTCTCCATCTGTTAATGTGCACAAAACTAGTACTGTTTGGTTCAAGGCAGTGTTTGAATTTTTGGGTGGCTTTGTGTCATTTATATGTATAATCATGTATAATCAAGCTGGTATACTAGTACTAAAACCAGTACCGAGAGAGATAATACACAAGCTATGAACAAAAACAGCACTGTTTTTCACCCATGCACAACAAACAGATAGATGTGGGTGTGGATGTGTCTGAGAGAGTGGGAAAGGAGGAGAACGATGGACTGATGCTATAGATTAAGAACAAAGAAGAAACATATAATTTCATTTTGATTAATGGTAGGAGTTAAAAAGAAAATTAGCTTCCAATATATGTTCACTGAAAACAATTTTTTTACTGCAATCTGAAGTGCTCACCTTCCTATCTGAAATCAATGAACAGAAAATTAGAGGTGTTCTTACTCAAAAGCAACAAAAAATAGTTTATTATAGTTTGATTAGCCTTATAGTCCTGATTTCTAAAATCTAATTAGCATGTACAGTACTTATGAACAAGCGAACTTGTTAATGGTGTGAGTGTATTCAGCAATCACCATCACATGCATCAAGCTAAGAGATTATGTGAAAATTAATATTAGAAGCAAAATCTATGGTAATTAAGTGAATTATGCCATCTAAAGCATAATATAGCTAAAATTTTACAGATTTTTCTCCTTGAGGAAATAAGAAAGAAACCCTAAACTCATGACAAAGATTAAACATTATACCTCAGAGGAGCAACTGAATCACACAGGAGTGAGTCAAAGCTTTTGCAAGTCAAGAACTTCAAATATTGCATTTTGTCAAGAGATCCAAATCTTTATCAAGAAGGCAAATCTCCAAATTCCTTTTATCTTTTTTGTTCATCAGTACTATCTTCATCTTCTTCCTAACTCGTCATCTTCATATTCATAAAGAAAACTGAGCAATATTTCTCAGGACGGATTCGTGAAAGAGCTGCCGTCGTTGCCCTTATCAAGAATCCTAAATTCTATTCCGTTAGGAGCTTCGATTTGCTGCTGTGGCTGGAAACTTACATGGTTGGATTCTTCAATGTCTTGTTCAGAGCCAGAAGCTTTGTGTTGATTAGCTGATCTCTCCCTTTCAACTTCTCTATATCTATGCAAGTACCTTACTATAGCCTCCGCATGGTCATCAAACCCTAGAGAACTGAGAGCCCAACAGATGTCGTCTC
Source organism: Populus alba x Populus glandulosa (assembly GCA_033617975.1). Lineage (NCBI taxonomy): Eukaryota > Viridiplantae > Streptophyta > Magnoliopsida > Malpighiales > Salicaceae > Populus > Populus alba x Populus glandulosa. The sequence goes on along the minus strand of CM066155.1, from coordinate 1,199,721 downwards.
CGTTCACTGTCTTGCGATTCTCCTTATGACACTTATCAGATGCCTCGCCGGTTACAAAACTTACAAATTCCGTTGCACATTCTTGCATTGTTTGTTTTGCTTCTTTAGAAATCTTGGCGGTTGGTGGCAGGATTCGCTTCATAATCCGACCCACATTGGCAATAGGCAACAATTTATCTTGCTCTTCCTCCATTTCTTTTTTGTTTGCTTAGGAATTTCTTCTTTGCTTTGCGAACTCTCATGTGTATATAGATGCATAAACACATGTGTATCGCTTAATAAGCATATGGCCATGCATAACATACCATGACACAACATATTGATGCTACATACCCATACCAAAATTTTAACATGATGATGTACATCATTAATTCAGAGATGCGGTTTAAACAGACAAAAATCTAATAATAAACTGTCAATATCATAAAAAATAAAATTAAATTAGAAACATTCTTAGTCTTTATAAATAATCGTTTTTTAATGAATTATTGATTTTATTTTTAATTTAATCTATTTTTAAGTTGAACAATGAGTTATATTTCTTGATATCTGTACATATAAATAACCACGGGATATTTATAGATAAAATGTTATCGAAATAGCCATCATCAAATCCATGATTCTCGAAATTTTAAAATTAAATTTGAAATTGACAACTTAGTTATTATAAAAACTATCATAACCAAAACAACTTACTTTACCAATTGAATCTGAGAAAATATAACATGATACAACTCAAAGGGTTACCTCCATTCTCCGATTATTAAGTAACATAATTATATATAATTTTGGAAGAAAAAACGACACGAACAAAAGAAACGAAAACTCTATTAATTCGTTGATCAGCAGCGTCTTCTTTGCGAGCTAAATTTGAGAACAGGGCTTGGTGAGCATAAACATTATATATAGTAACCCTAGCTAGGAAATTAACCTAGCAAGTCCCCAAGCTGCAAAGCTTATAATTTTATGGTCCCCCCCCTGGTAGAAACTCTATTTTAAACTCCATAAAATCTGCAACCATTTCTGGTTTGCAGTGCCTTAGGATTAATTGTTCATATAATACTATTTTCTACTGTCCAAATGAGTGGACTTCGTTTGTGCACGTTTGCATTTTGGGGATTAACCTAAACACAGTACCTAAAAATTAGAACTGATTGAAGCCCTAGCTAGTGCCAGGGTCTGATTACCTCAAGCTTAGGTTAGTTTTTAGGTTTGTCTCTCTATCTTGCGGCAAAGCATTTGCATTATGAGTATATATGAACAGTTTGGTCGGTCAAATTAGTAGGTATTCAAAGTTTCAGATATTGATTTTTGCATAACTGAAATTAGGTCTCTAAAATTAATAGGTGGGATTCTAATTTATTATTTAAAAATTATTAATTTAAATTTTATAAATTTTAGGATTATTTAAAATTAATTTATATAATTATTAATTTTAAAATATATAAAATTAATCAAAATAAATGCAAGTTAGCACGAAAAAAAAAGGTGATATTCTTACATGTGGAAGCCTGATCGGTGCTGCCAAATCTTGAAATGGGCAGGTATGTTTTTTCATGGCTAGCTATGCTGCCTAGTTTCGACGATGCATGTAAATAATCCAACGATATTGCACATTCTGTTTTCTTAATGGTTAATTTGCACTGAATTAAAAAAAAAGGTGCATAGAAATATATAAAAACATGCTAGATATAAAAATAAATCAGTATTTAAGATAATTTCAAAATGGATTACTGTATTTTCAAAACTATTTTTTATTATTTTTGTTTTGAGGTGGTGACCAAACACTGATTAAATTTTCTTGGTAAATAAGTTTTTAGGCATAACATATATGGAATCAAGCTCATTTCTTTTTTTCAGGCATAATGGTACAATAATTGATAAACTATATATTAAACATATATTGCACTAATTAATGTAATCAAATCGTGGACCGTGCTTCTTTAATTTATAATAAGGTGAAATATAGGTGGGGCATGTAATCTCGATTTTTTGCACGATATATCTTTGAATAAAATCCAGTACGGTCGATTAACAACCGTCCAATTGGATAAATTAATGCTTAGTTTCTTCCATATTCTTGTAATCTGATTTGATCATCTTCCTTTATCACTAATGCGTTAGACCAAAGTAGTAACATTGGGGTCGTCAGCCATTAATTAATAATCCAATAAGTTCTTCCAGTTCATGATCATTCAAGCATGCATGTTAACTTTAATCATTATTTCGGTAAACTTTTAAAAATCTTCATAGCTTTATATATCTCTTGTTGTATAAGAACTATAATTAAATATACATTTTTTATACCTTGTGAAATTCATCTAATTATAGCCCTAAATTAAATATCTTTCGTGTACTAAATATTAATTATTTACGCACATATAATTTAGGTTTATTTCTCATTATATTTCTAGTAGCTAGTCAAACTTAAGCTGATTAAATTAGAAATTAACTTAATCTTGATACATGAAGAATATATTTTTGGGTTTAATCGAGCCTAGACTAATTAATTTGGCTCAAGACTAATCCTTAATTTTAATTCGGGCAAAAAACATGAAGGTGAAAGCTCTTTCTATATATAACCATGTTTCTAGGGAGATTGAAATTGTATTCTAAATCTTTTCAAGACAGAGACCGCTCAATCACTTGATAAATCACTTGTTAGTAACTTAAGAATAAATGTCTAACCGTTGAAAGATATATATATATATTTTAAAAAATTCATGTTTTCAGATCTTTTGATATGTTAACATCAAAAATAATTTTTTTAAAATAAAAAAATATTATTTTAATATATTTTCAAATAAAAAATATTTTAAACCATAATTACTACCACACTTTCAAACATCTTATTAAAAAAAAAAAACATAGCTCATACATACTCTCAACGGCTTAATTTGGCATCTTAATTTCAATGGTCAACCTATCAGCAGTAACCATTTGAACATGGCCATTTGAATACAGCTCTTGTCGAACAAAGACTGCTTTTCGATACGAACTATTTGAGGTTTTGTTCACTTAAATATTTAAGTTGGCTCGAGTTGATGACGTGTTACCGGAAGAACACTGGCGGAGTTAATTATAGAAATCTTGTTCGAGGACCCATTAATTTCTAGGGTTTATGACATGTTTAGGTTTCTCAAAAGAAATGGATAAACAAATGGTTAGAGGAACTAAATATCTCACAAACCCTAGCTAGCTAGGTATTTGGAAGTCATCTTTTAAGGACCTGGAATTGGATACCTTTTTATGCTGGCCATAAACTTTGCTGAGATTCCTTTCTTTTTAGCACCTTATTACTCGAACGGGCATCTAATGTGCTCTAGCTCCATTATTTATTCATTTATTTATTTTGTCTATGCCCTTCTTTATAGTTTAAAGAAAGAAAGGACTTTTTCACTTATAAAATATTTCTGCTCTCTCGGCGAATCAGGATCCTTTCTTTCATCCTTCTATACTCTCTCTCGTAAAAGCTTGAGAAAACACCAGTGAACTAAGTGCTAGTGGATAGGAATAATCTTTTTTTATATTTAATTTCCAGAGTTTATTATATTAAATCTCCTATCATAGTGGAAGGCAAGAACTTGTTGTGGACAAGATTATTCTTTTTGCCCAATTTCTCTCGTTAAAATTAGGGTTTGTATGACTTGAACTTCCATGCCTGTAGCTCATGCATCTTTTCTTACTTGGAAAATAACTTGGGAGAGTATTATCATCTGTGTGATCATGCCTTCGATGTGTGGCATGCATGCCTCTATGGTGAATTGTTTGTGTTATTTCTTCGGTAAAGAATATCGGCTATATGGCACACAGGAATCGATTTCGACATGCCGAAAAGCTAGCGTTGCGACTCTCGGCCAAATTATCCTTTATTAAAAAGTGTAAAGTGAAATTAATTAAATTGTTTTTCTTCCTGTCGTTGATTAAAACTATTTCAGTGAATGGAGAATATATATGATGTCACTAATCAGAAATCTGAAGCCATGTTGTGTTTGGTATGATATTTTATTATTTTATGCTAATTTATAATAACATAGCCCATCAAGTCAACATGGTATTAGATCCTAATTTAGATTTACATTGAATATTAATAAAATTTAAATTTAAAATTAATTTAATTTAACTTATCTAATAAATTAACTCGCAACTAAATGAATTCAATCAAAATTTATATTGTTTTATTTTTAAATAATATTATTTTTATCGATTAAAATTAATTAATCCAATTTGTAACCTAATTTTGAGTTATGTCGAATAATAAGATTTATTTTTAAATTAGCTAAAGATTAGCAAGAGTTTCAATAACTTTATGCACAGTGATATTAAAAGTCTTCATAATTATTCTCTTGAGCTAGGTTTTTTTTTTTTTACCTGTTATAAAAGGAATAATATCTGGACCTTAACGGCCCATTTCAAATTGTTAAAGGGCTCTTATATTGAAGCTATTTTTTGGACCAAAGACAAGTCTTCGTAGAATTATTTAGTGCTCCCACATGGAAGCCCAAATTCTGTATTGAATGCAGAAACCCATTATGGTAAATAAGCAAGTCGATGGCTTTTCACTGCTCTTCAGCAGTGCAAGCAAGCTGTTGGGCCATCAAAACCCAAAGATCGATTGCTTTAATCATGGGCTTCATGGCACTTTTATATAAATGAGCATTTTTATTGTTTTTGCAAAAGAGGAAATGGTTAGATTGCCTCTAAACAAATGCTGACTGGAAAGATTTTTTTTTCATCTTATAATATGATTAAAACTAAGCTTATATTTTAGAGCCATAAATCATTATTTTGATAATAAAAATTTTTTTTTTTCTTCTTCGTTCATAACAATATTTGAGAAATTCTATGAAACTTTTTTGAATGCCACACACACACATATATATAAACTTGGATGTTCAGGTTAACTTGTGTTCATCTCAATTAATTCCACGAATTTTAAAGTTAATGACTATATAAGCTTCTAGTGATCATCATATTATCAACTACAAGATTTGAACTTGAGATCACAAAGAGAAATAGCTAACCAAAACCTTATAAACTCTTAACTCTTAATATTATTAATATTATTTGAGAAGAGACTACATGTTTTTGAAAAAACTTATTGTGTTAACTACTTTAAAAATACCCTTAACGTAATATTATTATTTAAAAAAAAAAGCCTAATTTGCCAAATAACTTTATTATGATTTTTAAAATTGCAAGATTAACCTATTTTCTTTAAGAAAATACAGGGACTTGCTAGCAAATCACCACAGATGGTCAAATAGAAACCTTTGCAGCGTGGGAAAACTTATAAAATCAATTTTAATATCTTAATATTCTTATTAATCCAATCCAAGTAAATCAAAATCAAAATCAATTTCGGATATTTTTCTTATTTAATATGTAGCCTTTTTTTGTATTTAACATAACGTGTTTTTTTATTTTTTTTTATTTTGCATTGATATAATTTCTTTTTTATTTTGGTATTTTGCATTGGTATAATTAATTTCAAATATTGATTTTGATTATTTGAGATCTAATTATAAATTTACATAGAGAAAATGATGAGATCAAACGATAAATTATTTGATGTGTTGATGCGTGTCACCTCAAAAGAATAAATGATCACATCTTAAGGCAAGTTGAACAATTATGATCAACTTTAAAGTGAAACACAATTCGTTAAAAACATCACCGAATCTTTTTTCTTAAGATCGATGTTATACACGCCATTTCAGTGCATAATTTGAAAACTATGCGTATAAGATTGGTTAATTTTTTTTTTTTTTGGGTAAAAAAACAGTCATTTCTTTCTTAAGGTTGTATGGAGAATCATAGTGATTACTTATGATAATAATTCTTGAAAATCAAACATTAAAAAAGAGAGAAATTGTGGGAAATAGCCATTAAATTTCTTTCTTAAAAAGCAAAAATCCATGTAGAGAATAAGAATATATGTTGTCATTAATCTTATTCTTTACTTTGTTTAATTTGACTATTTAGTTTCTTTAACCAACAAATTATATTCTAAATACGTATGCACTAAAACTATAATCCCCATTATCTTGTTATATGTGTGTGTGTGTGTGAAAATTATATATGAACTACAGATTAATTATAATTTAATTAACATATGACAAAAAAAAATAGTTAAAAAAGATTTTAAATAGAAAACATATTTGATAAAAACGACTCAAATCAATATTTTAAAAGAAATAATGCAGCACTTAGACGTCGTTCATATATCCATGTCTACGTACTACATTTATTTCCTGTAGATCTGCTTGTAATTTATCCATCCTATCAGGCACTCCAGCTCAATCTCTCATATCAAGCCTGGCCTGTCGTAAACATCATCAGTAACAAGATTAAAGTTATCGAAGGTCAGTTCATAATTAAGGACTCCAAATGATTATTTAGAAAATTTCCCAGAATCATATATAACTGATCATCAATACATTATTATGATCTATGCTCATGCATGACAGAAAGAGGTAAAGGTCTTGTTTGGATGCCAATTATATATACACAATAAATTCAAACTATGAGATTTTTCTTCATTTTTGCTGATCTTCTGCATATTGTTGTTATATATATATATATATATATATATATATTTATATATATATAAGCAATGGCTTGCATTAAAACGCTGAAAAGAAAGTGGGGGGGGGGATATAAACATAAACGTATCTACACAATCTATGAGTCAAAAGATAATTTGAACCAATTAGAAAGATTGTATAGCTAAGAAGATCACCACAAAGTCACAACTTCTGATAACATCTTATTTTGCAAAACCATATAGTTAGCATCGCGCAAAACATGAGATTAGAAAGACATCAGTCCAAATGCTAAGAAAATTGAGATGCAAGGATGAAAAACTCATGAAAACTCCATGGTTTATAATTAGATGACTTGTTCATCCGATTAATAACAATAACATAATCAAATTCAAAGAATCATTTCATGAAGAAAATAGTATAATAACTTTAATCACAACTAGCAGCTAGCGACTCAGCTTCATTTCTTTAATTCCAACAGAAGTTGAGGGGGAAAAAGCCAGAACCAAGCCTTTATAATTGCTAACAATCCCTCAGCATTTCATTTTAGCATATCAGATCACTCACCCTTAACCGGTGAACTAAAATATTTAACTTGCTATAAGACCTGCAGATTTGCCATTTTCCACGGAGTCAGAATTACAATAGATCATAGCAATATCAGGTTCTGGTTCATCCATTTTCCTAATTCAGCAACCAGTAACAGGGAAAAAATCCCTAAACACAAAACTATATAAGAGCAAAAGAGTATTTTGTAAGCAGGAGCAAAGCATACCCCACACAAGAATTTTCCAAAACATGAGTGAAGACTGAGCTGAATGATCTCTGTCTCCCTGTCCGATTTGGATGTGCTACCCAAGATTACTCCCTCTTCTTCACCAGAAGACAATCTACATCTAGTTCTCACTAAAACCTTACAAAATCAAGGAGCTTTAGGACTGGAAAATGATGAACCTTAGAATTATGGGATTGCTTGTGATCAATGGCAAAAAGGCTATTTTAACCGTTATATGAACTACAAGCTAATCAATCACTTGTTAGTGGTTGATATAGGGAATCAAAAGCCATATACAAGGTAGAAATTATCCTCTAAACTTTAATTTTCTATTCAAGAAAATCCAAAATCCAAAGCCTAATCAACATCTAAGATTATATACATGCATATTTTTCTCCTTCTTCAATGAAAAAAGAACATAAAAAAGTAAGAAAGAAGAACAAATTAAAGTTTACCTCAGAGAGTAGCAACCGGATTCATATAGAAGAAAATTGAAGTCCTTTATTTCATACAGTTAGATATATATATATTACACCAAATTATGTCACAAGTTATTAAAAAACTCTCATCTCCTCCATATATATGTAATATTGCCTACGTCTTGATCTTCTACTTCATCTCCATCATAAGAAGTAGGCCTTAGTATTTCTCAAGATTGGTTTCTGAGAGAACTTCCATTTGATCTTCTACTTCATCTCCATCACAAGAAGTAGGCCCTAGTATTTCTCAAGATTGGTTTCTGAGAGAACTTCCATTAATTAATTGCAGTAGCTTCTTAAAGAAACCTAAACTCTAACATTGTTGGTTCGGGAATCTGGTCAGTTTGCTGCTGTGCTGCTTGGCAACTTGTATGGTTGGATTCTTCATCTTTGTTGACCTTGTCAGAGTCAGTAGCTTTCTTTTGGTCAGCCTTTTCCCTTCCAGCCTCCCTGTATTTGTGCAAATACCTTACTGTAGTGTCAGCATAGTCATCAAACCCTAAAGAGCTGAGAGCCCAACAGACATCATCTCCATTCAATGTCTTGCGATTCTCCGTTCGACACTTGTTAGAAGCCTCGCTAGTGACAAAGCTTATAAACTCTGTTGCACATTCTTGCATTCTTTGCTTAGCTTCTTTCGAAACCCTTGCTGCTGGTGGCAGGTGCTGCTTCATTACCCGACCCACATTGGCAATAGGCAACAACTGATCTTGCTCATCATCCATTTCTGTTTTCAGTCAGAAATATTATTTAATCTTTGTTTTGCATTCTAGCTACTTATAAATAGACGTGCCAATGAATGCAAGTTTATGTGTAATGCATACACACGCACAAGCATATGTATATATGAATGCATACAAGTGTGGCATTCCCCCATCACATGACAATGTGACATAGAGTTTTTATATATTTTTCAGAAGTTGTGTCCGATTTATCTTAATTTAAAAAAAAAACTGTGTTTTCAATTTATTATTTTGACGTTATATATCTTCAGTGTCAAACTAATTTAAACACATCATGTAAAATTTGAACTTTATGTGTCTAAAATACCACTCACTAAAAAAATCTAAGAAAAAATAAATGCTAACAATTTTTTTTTTATAAAAAAACTTTATCATATATATATGAAATAGCTTACATCAAATATTCTTCTAGTATTCCCTATCTCTTAATTAATAAATAATATTTTGGATAGGTAACTTCTAATCATGTGCAAGACCCATGATGTATTTTCATTAGATTTCAAATAATTAAAACTATTTTCATTAGATCATGTGAAAGACCTATTATTTTAAAATATTTTTAAATGAAAAAATACTATAAAAAATAACCGTTATCATAATTCTAAATATTATCTACATTTATGTGTATATGTATATATATATCATATTATGAGTTACGATTCTCAATACTTTTATACGTGTATTATAATTAGTAATAAATATCAGCCGTGTCATGTAATATAATATAACATAACCTTCATCAAATAACAAGTTATTGTTCTTGTTAATTTAAAGTCAAATTTAAAATTGATTTTGATGAATATAATACAGATTGTATAACCAAAAAATAAGATATTTTGCTTAAATCACCGATACCAATTTCTAAATATAATTATGTGAGTGACATAATAAATTTTATAATCTTTCATTTATTTACATCTGCCAAATTAGAATCCTAGCAAGCTTGATTCCGAGCTACAAAAAATTTGTTGTGAAAATTCTGTGTGCTCACCCCTTTCCTCTTACACTACATATAATATTAAAATTCTGTGTGCTCGCAGTGTACAAGAAATTAATGCTTATATAATTCAGTTTCTTATATTAAAATGAGTGGACTTCGTTTGCGCACGTTTGCCTGTTTAGGGCCCAAGACGAAGAAAATAAAAAAGAAATTTGTCCTCAAAAGCATTAGTGTTTGATTACCTCAAATTGAGGTTAGTTTTTAGGCTTTGGTTGTCTATCATGGCAGCACAACATTTGCATTATGAGTTTAGACTGTTTGGTTGGTCGAATTGATGTAACATCGATCGAAAGCTTTAGAGCTATGCTACGACTCAAATTATATTTTTTTATTAAGTGTTATAAAATACTATTTAAACTTATTTTTAAATTCGTTCCTACAAATTATTAATCTTGAATATTGAATTGTTAGTGCCATTAAGCTGATAACAAACCAGCAAAGAAATTGAAATAGATATCGGAGTAACCTGAATTTAAATTAAACTATATAAAAATTATTCTAATATAATTTAGTTGATTTGAAGAATCAAAAAATAATTCAGATAATTAATAAAAAATATGATGTGATTTAAAAAAAATTAAAATAAATTTTTTTTATTAAAATAATGATATATTGAATTAATATGAACTTTGCAGTTTATTTCGCTAAATTTATTATCCAAGTGGATTTTATTGGGTTTAAAAGCTTTGTTATTTTAAATTATTTTCTAATTAATTATATAATAATAAAATTAAATTTTATAAGCTAAAATCAACTAGAGTAAAAATTAAATATTAGATATTTAATTAAAAACTGATCCTCATTTAAAGAAAATGAGACAATGGGAAAAACATGATGAGCTGAAAAGAAGGTCGGTAAGAAGGAATGTTTCCAATTACTATTGGTTTCTCTTGAGATAAAAAAAAGGAAGAAGAAGCTTAATTCCACAATTATTCGATGTGATGTAAAGTAATATAAAATTATTTTAACTTTTATGTTTTTTTGGTTTATATATATATATATTAATTATAAGGGTAACCCAATAGTTCAACTATTCTATAAAATTTAAAAATGCAAAAACATCCTTGTACATAAAATATTTGATTATTTTATTAAAGGGTTATATTAATAATTTTACCATTAAAAAATTTAATTACCAAAATAACCTTACATAATCCTAAAAAAATATTTATGTCATTGTGAAAAAACCATGACATTATTATTATTATTATTATTATTATTATTATTATTATTAACATTTTTATTGTTGAAATAACAAAAATTATAAATTTTTTTTAAGGGTAAAATTACTATTACTATTATTTATTATCATTATTTTTATGTTCATCATCATTATCATTATGTTTATTATCATTATCATTATAATTATAATTATCATTATAATAATAATTATTATTATTGTTGTTGTTGTTTTTGAAAAAAACAAAAGCTATCTAGAGAAAAAGAGAGATGTCCGTACAAATTAAGCTTCTCTTATTGACCCATCTAGGGTTTCATTGCTACTCCATTAGGGTTTCCCAAAAATACAAATGTAAACAAATGGTTAATTATGGGTGGTCGGTACATCCATGCATGTAAGGATCTAATTGGAAGCCATAATCTTTTCAAGATTTAATTAATTAGAGTAATTACTCTTTTGATTATATGCATTTGTTCCTTTATTAGTGTTAGTTTTATATATATTTTTTGTTTTGGTGTACGAGCTAGGGGAGGCCGGGTGGGATATTGTTCGTTGCCATTGCCACCAGGGGGTCGAGCCCGAGAAGCCTCACCAACAGGGCAGGTTCTTTTCTCACCGATAATAATATTTATGGTGCTATTATTTTTATGAAAAATAAAGTTTATGTTTCAGTACATTTTTTTAACAAAAGAAATAAAAAGAAGAGTTTTCTTCGTGAGACATAAATTAATATATATAATTTATATTATTCTCTAACAATATAGAGATGGTTGATTATTTAAAGAATAAGTTCTTAGTTTTTATTGTATTTATTCTATATTTCATTCCATTGATATCTCAATTTATTATTTTTATTTTTTTTCATTTATATTTATTTTAATTTGTATTTTTTAAAAAACAAATTTTAACATGGTTATTTTTTTAATGGCGGGAACTTTAATAATACATCAATTTTTATTCGGGGGTATCAATATACGGTATAAATCATCTTAAATTTATTTTTTCTTGTGTTTCTTATATAATTTATTTGATGTTTTTCTAACATAAATATAAAGTCATTTTACAAATAAAAAAATATTTTGCGATATCATATTCATACTCATAGTATAATCAAGATTTAAAATGAGTGAGTTGTTGGGTTAATTTGATAAGTTATCGTGACAGGGATTCGATTCGGAAGGGGACATACGTATTTGTATCACCACCCGATGCACCTCGCTCCGCTGCTATCCTCGCCTCGAGTAGAGCACCAGAGGAATCAACCTTGGTGGAGGATGATTCTAGAGTGAGAGTCCCCGCCCTGAATCTATCGACTGAGTTCGATTCCGGTACCCCTCTTGCTTGGTTGTTTGAAATGGAATCTCGGCGAGCGAGAGCAAGGGCGAGGTTGGGAGAAAAAGCCAAGGATTTTTAGTGCCACGAGCAACATCGGTACTTGCCGTGGAAGACAATCCCGGAGGCCAATAAATTGAACGAATTCAAAGAACACAAACATTAATAAAAACACCAAGATAAAAATAAATAACTAGCACAGATACAAAGAATGCAAGTCTTAACTCATAGCCGGTTGCCCCTCGAAGCTCAATAACTTAGCTATGGTGATTAAAGATGATGCTGTGGCAGGCATTGTCAGTATGATCGAGGAATGTTTATCAACTGTAGATTGCAAGCTTCATACTGCTATCAAATACCTCTTGGAGGTTTCTCTAACAACGCAGAAAGATAGACCTCGTCCTTCGATTTAGGAGAGATTGCCCACTTGTGTTTCTTGTACCTGAACTGAAGAAACATGTACATATAATCATCCAAGTCCTTCCTGTTGCAAAAGAACCTGTCAATCCATAACAATCCGCCTGGCCTTAAGATCCGATCCCAGTCGAACAAGATGAAATCCATCAACATCAGGTCAATCCAGCCATCCATAAATCCAGTGGTATGAATCAAGTCCATTGTGTTATCGAAGAACGGGAGGCGTTGGTTCAATGTCACATACAGAGGAACCAAACCTCGAAGTGCAATCATCTCGTTGAACGGTGCTCCGAGGTTAAGTGCGGTCGAGACAACTGTGACATTCTGCTCTTTCATCCTGGCGGCAAAAGTTCCTGTTCCGACTCCGAAATCCAGACCGATTCGTATTTCTCCGGGCTTGATCGCCAAGACATCTCTGATCAGAAAATCGACGGGGAGTGAGCTATTAGTGACCCACTTCGGCCTCTCCTTGTCCATTTCGAAACAACCAGTGCATTTTGAATAGCCCCTCTTCGGATTCTTGCTCGATAAGCATTGAAAATTCCGGCATTGGTAATTGCTCCACCTCACATTTCTATCGTCCGGCAGTCTCCACAGGGACTCGTTGATGGGGTATGGCTTCTGATAGACCTTGGAGGCCCTCGTCAGGCACCGTCTTCGTGGCAAGGGATCGCATCCATTGACCATGAGCTTCTGGGACAAGCTCCAGTCATCTTTACAGTAAGATCCAATGTCGTAGTCCATGTACTCTTCCAATTCTTTCTTCATCAGAACACAGGCATGCCCCACCGTGTTATATATCCTCTCCGTCCCGTATATGTTTGTCTTCCCGACTCTGTTTTCTTTCGGAGTAATGTACTTACGAATCTCCTCGACAACAAAAGTGTTAATCAAAGGCTCCTCCTTCATTGTTGAGTTTCTAATCCCCTCTGCTCGAGGTAGTCGAATCTGTCGAAGAGCAATGTGAGCACCATAGAGAGGCCTAATCACCTCCTTCTCCAAAAACATCTTGTGCTCCAATCTTGTCATTGCAGATTTACCCAAATCAACCTTGTTCTTCTCCATTTCTTGCACTGTCTTCTCCAGCTTTTCTTGCAGTTTATCCATCCTGTCAAGAACTTCTCCGACTCGCTCGTTCAACGCTCTTATATCAAACCCATCATAAGCGTCGCCGACATGATAGAAGTGCTGGCATATATCTTCATGGTGAAGGAAAAACCCCGCATTGTAGAACTTAAAGAGACTGGCTATGCTTACAACAATAACAAGACCTCCCAACATGACTTGAAGCCATCCCATTATTCTTCCCAGTCTACACTTTGGAGAACATAACCTCCCCATCCTTGATCATACAAGATCTAGCTAGCAACTATACTCTCCTTCCTTTGGATCGGCAACCTATATTTGAAGTCTAAATTCTTAGGATCAATTGTAGAATCAAAACTACAATACATATATATAAGGATTTAGATTTCAAATCTAAAACATTTCCCATCATTGTAGAGCATGAAAGATCTCCACTCACCTTAGCTGAAATCAAGTGTTTGACTGGCTATATTTAACTTGTTATGATCTTACCACATTGTCATTTAACAAAGATTGGAAATAACATGGTTTAGTACATTTTCCTTCATATTCTCAGCAACCAAACAGAAAAAAATTATAATAATCTAAATCAAGAAGCTTAACACTAAACTTTTTATAAAAGTCCTAATAAAAGCAAAGTAAACAGAAATAAGACATACCCAGATAAGAATTTTCAAGGACAAGAGCAGTGAACACAGAGCTAAATCTCTTTCCCTTCAGCAGATTTGCTATAACTCACAGATATTAAAACCTTCTCTTCCCTCACTGGAGGCAATCTTTCTCTCGCTAAAATTTGATTAGCATCTCCAAGTTGTGCTTAAAAATATACATATCTACGCAATGTAGCTTGAACCGTTACTAAAGGAGCTTTAGAGCTGGAAAATCGTAAAGCTTAAGCATGTAAAAATTCCAAAGTTGCTTGTGAAGCACCTGAGGCTATAAGAAAGCACGAATCTCGTTATCGCCATGAAATTCTAGGGAAGATCAACCTGCATAATTTTATTTTCTTCTACGTAGTTGTATAGTTTAATAATTAATATTATATTTTTATTTATATACGGTCCATATATAAACGACTAGAACTAATGCTTTGACCATCATGTTTTTGGTTTTCTATTTACATGGCCAGCTCCCATTGCGGCAACTTGATTACAGTTGCATTGTTTTTTCGTGTTCCACTGCCAACTAACTATAGGGATGGCAATATCACGACCAGCCAGAGTCAGACCTTGTTTAGGATATGAGTTATTGAGTTGCCGCGTCTATTTCGAGTCAATTATTTTATTAAAAAACTATCATCTCATTTTTTAATAAAAATATTTTAAAGTTAATGTGTCTAGACATATCCCAATTACTCGTTCTTTCAACAAATTCATTTTTTTTTTTGTGAAAAATTAATTTTTTTTATATGTTTTGAATTGTTTTGATGTGCTAATTTTAAAAATAATTTTTTAAAAATAAAAAAATATCATTTTAATACATTTCGATACAAAAAATATTTTGAAAAGCAATAATAATAATACTCTCAAATAGATCGGAAGTATATATCAACATATTAAATCAAATGATCAGAGTTTGACAAAATAAATATTCAAAATAATTTAAAATAAAATTCAATTTAAGTTAATTTTCAGATTACTGAACAGGCATATCAAACTAGACATAGATTAATAACTATTAGTGATGTATGGCGTTGACATGAAAAAAAGAAAAGAAAAAAAAAGAGTTTTTATCTTACTAAAGATGGAGGTTTGGGAATGGATTTTTACGCCACCAATGTCTTGAATTATATTGATTTTTTATACATTATTATAAAATTTTTATTGTACATAAAAATCTTTAATTTTACCTTAAAAAAATTAAATTCTGTCCCAAAGTTGAAAGTGATTTGGGCTCGACGAGTTGATACAAGGGACAAGGCCACACACAGCAGGTGGCACCAATGCTGACTTTTTGTCAGTAAACTAGAACCTAGTTTTTTTAATATCCATAATCGACGCACCATCGACCAATAAGGCGCTGTTTGGCTTCGTGACTGGACGCATGTTTATCAAAAAAAAAAAAATTGAATTTATTTTTTAATATTTTTAATATTAAAAATTAATTTAAAAAACTATAAAAACAATATTTTCAAATAAAAAAAATAATCACCGTGAAAAACTCAAACACCAGCCAAAGACTCTTTGTCATTGAGCATTGCCATCATACAATATCTTCCAAAGCAGATATACGCAAACACGGAAGGAAAAAATAAAAAAAATCAATTAGTGATTGATGCCAAATAAATCACAGCAATAGTGTTGCAAGGACAATGTTCACACAGGGTTGGTGCCCTGTCCTGCAGTAAATGGCTGCAAAATCTGGTGTTATCTAGTTCGTCCACCGCTATTTTTTTAAGATATTTTTTTTTTTAAATATTTAAAAAAAAATAATTTTTTTTTATTTTTTTTACTTAAATTTAATTTTTTTTAATGTTTTTAGATAATTTTAATGAGCTAATATTAAAAATAATTTTTAAAAAATAAAAATATATTATTTTAATATATTTTTATAATTAATATGTTTTTGGAAACCTGTTAATTCTTACTATTATAATTTTTTTGTTTCAATCAGAAAAATTATAATTTTTATTAATTAAGATTTTTTTAAAAAAATTAGCACACTTCTATAAAATCACATAATAAACATTAGTGATTGACCACCTTTTGATAAATAATTAAAGTAAAATACAACCTCAATTATAAAAATAAACAAAACAGATAATATTTTTTAAAATATTTGTTACTGTAATAATAATTAGTTTATATAATATATTTTTATTTAAAAAATATCTAAAAAATATTTTTAACATTATTATATTAAAACAATTTAAAAATATATAAATAATTTTTTAAATAAAAAAAGTTAGAGCACGTGGCCAACCGAGTTCCAAGGAAGCTCGAATTGAATTCTACTTTAGAAATTTGTTTTTTAGGGCACCCATTTTTGCTCTTGAGTGAGCTCCATGAAGAAAACTACAACTTTTGAAGATAAAAATCTTGCTTTACTCTCTCTCCCTTGAAAAAATAAAAATAAAAGTTTTGCTACGTCCCATCATAAAAGAAAAAAAAAATGGCAAATGGGTTTAAATTGGATTTTTTTTCCTTTTTTTTATATAAGTGATATTTTCCAACCGGTTTAAACATTTTTTATAATGTAATTTAAATATAAATTTTTTAAAACATATTAATTTTGAATTTAATAAAGTAAAGAAACGGAGCAATTTTTCTCAAGAAAAGAATGATATGGGCTCTCTTTGTAAATTACTTTATATTTACCTTCTTAGCATCCTTGACTAAATTACTCCTAATTTCCCATCATACAATTCAATTACCGTGTTAAACAAAACTATTTCAGTGTTATCTTCAAAAAAGAATATATAAAAAAGAAATCAATAGCGATAACACGTAATCGACCCAGTCCCCACGTTATAAATTAATTCAGAGTCAACTCACGTGGAGTCTCTCCTTTTTATTTTTGTTTTTCCTTTTTTTTTAAATCATGCTGGCTAGGCTAGGTTTAGTCACACCGAAAATGAACCAAGATTCCCTTTTTAAATAAATAAAAAACAACTAAAATTCACATTTGACAGACTGATGAAACTTTCCAAAATAGACAGCTCAGCAGCCAGCAAAATATGCATTGATCAAATTAATGGGTCTTAGGTAAGGTTCATATAAACCCCATGAATCTAACTTATTGAAGGGGTGGATGCCAAGCTTTTCAAACATAATAATTCGACTGAAATAAGGACATTTTTTCCGTTTAATATATATATATATATATATAGTTAAATAATCAATATTCATGAGATTTTGATTGTATTACATATTCGTAAGCAATTTATTATTTATTATTTTTTCATATTAAATACATTGAAAAACAATTGCTAACAATTTCATAAAAACCTATTAGATGTAATTTAAATATCATGTTAAGCTTTCTTAAAAATCCAAAAAACAAAAAAAAGAGTAGACGCTTGGCCAAAGTGATTTTGCTTACACACTTGTCTTTCAATTTTCTTTGATGAAGACCGGATAATATATCGTCTATCTTTTTATTTCTTAAAAAATAAAGTGAGTTATATGTCATTTGCTTATCCTGGTTTTGGCCATCCAAGAAGTTGATGGAAAAATGAGCTAGGAGTTTATGAACTTTAAAAAAAAATTTCAATTTATTTTCATCTAAAAACATCTAATAAATATTTTTAAAACCTTAATAATATAATCGATTTGACAAAAACAAAATAAAACAAAAAATCTAACCTTTATCCACTTTATCAAGCAATATGAAAGCTTAAAAATATATTAATAACACCTTTTTCTTTAAGAGAAATACATTGACATTAAATTTAGCTATTTTATGCTCATAAAATTTAGGCAACCAATCATTTTTCTCACTTCTCTATTATTTTTTAGTGATTTTTTTTCTCTCTCATATCTCAAATACAAGGACTAAAATATAAATAAAATAAAGTTTTGGATCAAAATATAAAAATTTTAAAATAAAAGGACCAAATGAAATTAAAAAAATTATGTGTGGAAATTTTGTTTAAAATGCGCATGATGAATAATAGTAAAAAAAAAAAAAACTCCATGTTTTTGCCTCATTGTCAATTGCAGTCCTAAAGTTTTATTTTTTCTCAAGTAATAAAACCAAGTTTTTTTATGCAAAATTGAGCACCAACTAATTATTGAAGTGTTTTTATATATATATAATGAGAACTTTATAAAATATAAATTAAAACAAATTACTAGTCCAATTAACAGCCAATACAATATAAAATAATAAAATTAAAAATAAAATGATGTAGAAGAAAAATTAAAAGATAAAAAAGAGAGCATAACACTACTATAACTCACAATGATTTATAATAACAGATATAATTTTTTTGTTTTTTTTTTAGATTTTCTTGTAATGGTAATGTAATTAAATTGTCAAATTTAAAGAGAACAAATCTCTCCCATAAAAATTATTTTTTTCACTAATTTAACAGTTACCTGTTTAAAACTATTTAAATCTTATAATTCTAAGATGGGTGTCATATGTATGACGGTCGCAAGTCATAGGCTCATAAACTATTGTCTGTCTGAAATATGCTAGAGGTTAATTTCTTTAGAATTAATTACAACGTAAATAACTATAACTATAAGGTATATTTAATTGCATGTTTTTGACTCCATAATACCACCTATAATATTATAAAAAAGAAAAAGCCACTTGATAATTAATCACACAATTTCACTCTTCATGAAATGATTTTGAGTTCGATCTGCTTAAGATGAATGAAGCTTTGGATAAGATTATAACTGATTTTCTTTAAAAAAAATTTATATATATGTACAATAAGTAAATCTTCATTTTATACTTAAAGTCTTTCATTAATTAAGTTGGCAATTTTCATTTCAAAAATATAATTAATAAATATATGTTATGTACTTTTAGGGTCTTTTATTATTAAGCAAGGCCTTTAGATCATTGCACAAATAATACTTAGGGCAGCCATGATTCGAGTTTATATTCTAGAGTTTTTTTAGAAGTGTGGTTATAATTATTTTTTAAATTGCTTTTCATATCATTACATGATAATTTTTTAAAAAATTATTTTTAAAATTAACACATCAAAATTATTCAAAACATACAAAAAAAAAATTAAATTTTTATGAAACGTAATTTACATTGCCTTTTCAAATAATACCTTTTAATATAAAATGAGATTTATCATAAAAATATCAATTCAAAAATGGCTAGCTAGCTAAGAATCATTTTAAAGAAATTTATTTTCCATGATTTAAAATCTTTATAACACATTAAAATAAAAATAAAAATGCAAGAAAAAATTAGATACTTAATAAATTAGATCTGGTGATTTATTTTATTTTTTAATTTTTAAAATTTAAATATTGAGATTGGTATTAAAAAGAATATTAAATTTTCTCTTCGTTAAGACATAAAATGATTCGAATATATCCTTATCATAAAAAAAAAAAAGACAATAGATCTATTAGAAAAAGGGAAGAAAAAGGAATTGATTACCCAAGGTTTGCTTGATGCAAAATATTTATCGTGTGCCCATTAAGTCTTTCTTTGATCGCTCACCCTTTATTAATGCTGCTAAAGCCAAAAAAAAAATAAAAATTAAAAACTTGTTAGAGAACGCAACACTATTTTCTCTCCTCCCCCTCGACCCCTTCTCCATTCCCATACCATGACGAACTACTTGCTTCTCCTCTCTCTCTCTTGATTCTTCCCTAAAGAACAACAACCCTTTAAAGCAAAAGCCTCCACCATCAACAAGGTAAGGCACCCTCTCACTTCTCTTCTTTCCTTTTCTCTTTTTGGTACTTTTTTTTTGTTTTATTTTGATGTCATTAGTTAAATTATATAGAGCATGTATAACATGATAACCCTTATGTCCAGGTTGTGCATTTCACGCTAGGATTTGACATTCCAGGCAGTTCCATGGAGGTTAGTTAGCACTGTCATTAAGAAACTTTGCTATTTACTTGGTTTGCTTTTTGCGTGGATAAATGCTCTTTTTTTAATGTTAATGTGGTGTATCTTTATGTGCTGTTGTTGATTTGCTTTGCGTTGATACAAGTTAAATGTTTGTGGGATCACATTAGAATTGTGTGCGTAGAGTTTGAAGTTGTCGAGCTTTACTGTTATGAGGTTATTTGATATGGGTTTGGAGACTTTGAGATGAGAAGCTGCTTTGGTTTCTTGGATTATTTGTTACTGTTTCTTGTTGATTCCTCTTTCGGTTTGGAGATGTCTAGTTAGTTCTTGATGTTGTCGAACCCATAATTTATCCGAAAAGATTTGCTGAATGTTTATGAAAAATGATCTGTTGTTGCTCAATTTCATCTGGGTTGGTGACATTGAAGTCATCTTCTTTGTCTATGTTGGGTACATTTGGTATGTGGATTTTGCTAGTGATCAGATGAGCAAGTGCTTGTTTTGGACGAACCATGTTAATAGATTGCGGCATTGAACTTGTTGGCTGGGTGAGAGGAGAAATTTTGATTTCTTGTACGTGAAAGATGAGCGTTGTCTGTCTGTTAACAATCTGGTTTGTGGTTTTATCGAGAGATGAAAGTGCTGTTGTTTTGCTATATTAGTGGTGGTTATAGATCGAGTATTTCCTTTAATTGACATGAAACATGGGATTCCTTTCTTTTAGGTTTTACATTCTGAGTCGGGAATTGCTAGTTGATGAGAAATACTTTTTTCCCCAAGCGGATTCGAATACTTGATGAATTCTTTTTGTTTGCTAACATTTAGCTGGTTCAAATGTAAAATCCGGGACTTATAATTAAGGCGATCCTGATGGTTTGCTCTGCAATAAATTTGTAGCTAATGTTGGCATTTATGTCTATATTAGCATGCACATGTGTGGACATGCAATCTCTTAAACAGTGTCTGGGTTAGTGTTGTTGGATATCCATCTCCAATGCTTTCACAACTATGGGTGCATCCTTAGAGATGAAGGTGCTGGTGAACCCCCTTCAAGCAAAAATGCAGGTTACCTAAAGAGGAAGACCGCAAGTGCTTACCATTCCTTGACTGCTGATGGCAACCATTTTCTATGACATGTCAGCTTATATCAATTGTTTTTCTACAGTCTGCATATACAATGAATAGAAGTCCCAATTTTATTTTTAATTTAAATATCACAAAACTTCTTCTGAATGTGCACTTGAATCTGTGCTCTACGTCCTTTTTTCTTTTTTTAGTTTATTGCTCTTTAGTTTCTTAGTCCCTACCATTTTTGCAGATAGAATCAAATCAACTGGATCACGATTGCAATTCCACTGAAGAATCATCTGTTATGCAAATAGTTCCTCCAAGATCTCCTGAGATAAGTGGCGTGTGTGGGCATCCGATAGAGAACCCTCGAGTTGGTGATGAGTATCAGGCAGAGATTCCATCCATGATATCACAATCAAAGCATCTGCAGCTTCTTACAATTCCTTTTGGTTCGGATGGAATATTTGAGGCTTCCCATTCCTTTCTAATAGGTTTACCTGTCTCAGTTATGTGGGTGGATAATAATAAGGTAAACAATGGAGAGGATGGAGGGTGTGGATCATTGAGCCACCCTGGGGATGTGGTTCCTACAGATGAGTCCAGCAAATCTAGAAAAAGCAAAAAGCATTGTACTATGAAGAAGGAAGGTTCAGAGCTCAATGCTGAATTATTGGATGATGGAAAGGAATTGAAACCAGCAACCTTTCAATCGAATGTCTCAGGTGAAGATAACTTAGATCAGCCGTGTAAAAGAAAAAGCTATATCCCTCTTCCTGGTTTACTGCATAACCCTTGGAAAGATGCTGATGTAGATGGTTTTATTCTTGGTTTATATATATTTGGAAAAAATCTTGTCCAGATAAAGAGATTCATAGACAAGGAGATGGGGGAAATACTGTCATTTTATTATGGGAAATTTTACAAGTCTGATGCATATCGTAGATGGTCAGATACCCGAAAGACAAAAAGAAAGAAATGTGTATGTGGACATAGAATTTTTACAGGGTGGAGGCAACAGGAACTGTTCTCTCAGCTGGATCCGCATGTCCCAGTGCATTTTCGAAATACTTTCCAAGAGGTACTTCACAGGTCACTGCTATTAATGCTGGATATGATTTTTTTCTCCATTATTCAAATTCTTTTCTCTCTAACTACATTTATACATCTATCTATAAATGAAAAGCAGGAACATTTAGCTGAAGCTACAGACCTAGAGTTGGCCAGAAATTTAGAATTTCTTCCTGCTAAATAGCAAAGTGGTTAAAAGTAGTTTCAAGATGGTCTTTTTAATTGTTTCTTGTCATACTTCAAACCTTATTGAAGTTAAAAAGTTCTTCCAGTTCCTTAAGGATAGCCGGCGCGAACTCATTTTTTGACTTATTAAAAATGTTATAAAAAACCCATGCTGTGAAGCCTCATATATGGAGTTCAACTCGTCTAAGGTTTTTACTCCTGACGTTTTTGGGAACACAAGGGATATTACCTTCTCTAACTGGCTTATACTTGGGAAAGAATTCCATGACGGGATGATCAAACACATTGAGTTGATTTTCCATTACAACTATCTAGCATTGCCTCTCCTTTTAATAACTGGTGGCTTGGAGCTAGACATTTGTATTCTCTTTTTCTTGAGACTAGAAGTTCTTAAAACTTGCATTGTGAATTTCATGCTTAATCATCTTCTTGCATAACTGATACATTCCTTGGTCTATTTTTTATTTCCGCATAAGAAAATATTATAAACTTTATAGGGGATGGAGTGTGTTCTGGTTACCATTTTCCAGCTGTGGGAACTCATCTAGATTTACTTTCTAGTTTTTGACAGAAAATTGTTGTGTCATGGCTGTTTTATGTGTTTTCTGTTATCAGGTCTCTTTGGAATTTACAAAGGGTAAAATTTCACTAGAAGATTATGTATTCAATTTAAAGGCCATTGTTGGCATCCAAGTTCTTGTAGAAGCTGTTGGTATTGGTAAGGGGAAAGATGATCTCACAGGTCTTGCCATGGAACCTGTAAAGGGCAATCCATTGTTTCCTGAATGTCCAGTAGGCAAAGATTGCTCCTCCCTTGAAGCCAGTGACATAATCAAGCTTTTGACTGGGGGCTTTCGTTTGAGCAAAGCTCGTTGTAATGACATTTTTTGGGAAGCTGTTTGGCCCCGTTTGCTGGCAAGAGGGTGGCACTCTGAACAACCAAAGAATCAGGGTTATGTTGATTCCAGTCACTATCTTGTTTTTCTCATTCCTGGCATTAAGAAGTTCTCAAGAAGGAAACTTGTGAAAGGTAATCACTACTTTGACTCTGTCAGTGATGTTTTGAGCAAAGTTGCATCAGAACCAACACTTATTGAGCTTGAAGCTGAAGAAACTAGAGGCAGCATCTGCAATGAGGAGGATGGCTGGGATATAGGAGTACCGTCAAGCCTGGATGATCAATCCATTTGTCAGCCCCGTCATTATCTTAAACCTCAGGTTTCTAAACGCAATCTGAACCATGTGAAGTTCACTGTTGTGGATTCTAGTTTGGGTGGAGGGAAAAAATTATCCAAGGTGAAAGAAATGAGATATTCATCAGATGATTTGAAAGTTGTGTCCTTGTTCACCACTCTTTCAAGTAGAACTCCGAGGATTTTTTCGGAGAGCTCACTGGATAAAAATGATCTGGATGCTCTTGGTATGTCATTGGATGGTGAAAAGATAATGAATAACGTAGACTGCAATGAGGGTAGTGCATCTCATGCATGCAGCTCAAACTCTACAAAGTTCACCATTGTAGATACCAGTTTGGTCCGTGGAGGAATATCAGTCAGGCCAAGAGAACTAAGATGTTTACCAGTTGAGTATGACTCTGCTTCTGAAATGACCAATTCAACTGAGAATGAAGCGGATTCCTCTGACAATTCACTGGTTCAGCCTGCACCAGATGCAGCAAATAGATCCGACTATAGAAAGGGTATATTTGACAGGAGCATCCATGACAAAAGCTCTGAATTGAAAGGACACCGGTCAAGGGGAACTTTAAAGCACCAATCAAGTCGAAGAGCAAAATCCAGACAGTCGAATAACTTAGTCCCTCTGGTGAAACGACGGAGACTAACTGCTTGTTCCGATACAGAGATAAGCAATGTCATTGAGAATTTCTCTGGAGGCATTCGGTCAAAACAAGTGGGAATTTGTTGTGCTTTGAAAGCACCAAGTGCTGGTGGTAATGCCTTTAAAGCCCGTGGTTGCCGAAAGAAGTTGTCATCAACTAAACCCTCGGTAAGAGGTGGTGGTCCAAAAGAGGCAAATGGTGGAGGGATGTTGAGTACAAATTGTTTTGGTATGAGAAAGTCTCGTAGAGAAAATGTGGAACATCAATCCCCGCTTTTGATTGATCTGAATCTACCTCAAATTGCTTTAGCCTCTGATAATGGGGGTGTGGTGCCGATGGAGGTGGAAAACATCCAAAGAATAAATGCCAATAATACAAGTTTTCCATCTCCATTGGATAATCCTAACACCGACGCATTGAGCACCTCTGTTGATCTTGCTTCTGCAGCAGAGGAACCTGATATGAACCCCAGAAGACACAGCACAAGAAGCCGACCAATGACCATTAAAGCATTGGCAGCTCTTGAATATGGGTTCTTGGAAGTGAAGAAGACGCCAAAGTGCACTGGAGTTCGTACACACAAGAAATCCCATTTTAAAGTCCTATCTCAGGTCCCACAACAAAGTCAAAGTAAAATAAAGTCATGCAATGTCGGCATTGGTACCGGGGATCCGAATGAAGAAAGGGATGCTAGTGGAGCCTTCATTGTTGAATGAGAATTCCTGAAAGGATGGAAGTTATATTCTCTCACATACGTACCTACAGGTCAAATACGTTACAGCACCATCTCATTACAAATCATTCTGCACCGCCACCACAATCCACCACTAAGTTTTACCAAGAATAGGATTGAAGTTCAATTAGTCTATATGTTTTGTGATTTTTAGCTCAAGCATTTCTGAGGTTTTTAACAGTGCTTTGACATGGCTATACCATACTTTTAATCAGTTTCACAGTAAAGAATTATTGAGAGGGCAGCAAAAGCACGTGTTGTAGATTCTTTCAATCAATTATTTCGTTACTATATAAGGTGCAGAGAAACACATTGTTAACGTGATGACCCACTACCTGTCTCGAAATCATATTTCTTGACACAATCCGAAAGGAGGTAACAGGGTTGCAGCCAAAGAAGACATGTCTTCAATCTTGTTCTGCATGATTGTTGTTGTTTTGAAAAACAGCAGTATATGTGGACAAATATAGTCAGAATCACTTATTACTCTGACTTCTCAGCATTGAGTTGCAGTACTACAAGCTACTGTTTCAATAGGAAGCCTATTATTCTCGTGTTCTCACCTTCTGCTATCATGTCACATGAATTCTAATCCAAGAATGGAATCTTTGTGAGCTTAGGATTAGTTTCGCCTAGCGATATCTTTCGTGTCAGACTGTATTTTTGTGAGTTGTTGTATGATGAGATTCTGGTTTGCGAATTCTTCAAAATTATATCGATTCCTCCTATATAGTAAAAATTATTCCTCTTCGCTTATGGACATAAGTGTAACCGAACCGTGCAAAATCGTAGTGTTACCTGATTTTTTTTACTGCTGTAATGTTCTCTGCATTCTTGTGTTTGATCACAAATGATGGCCTTTTTTCTCACCTACAAAGAGAGGCTCGCATCCTATAGAGCTTTTAGGGGAGACGATGAATGCTTACTCTGGTAATTGCTACTGTAAAATGATTGGTTGCCATTGACATTTGATCGATTACATCTACTTCACGGTGGCTAGTTGATAATAACATCATTTCTTTCTCCTGTCACGGAGAAAGATGATAGTAAGAGCAGGGCGAAACCACAAAAAAGAATTAAAAAGGGCTAAAATGTTAGTTGTTTTATAATTTAGACTAAATATATTAATATTATGAAGGGAAGGACTTAAAAAATAATTCCTTGCAGCTGCCGGGCCCTACCAGCCCCCTCTGTCTCCGCCCCTACCCTTTTCTTTTTTTGCCATGAAAGTTGAAACTCGTTGTTTCATTTTTTGCCTCATCCTCGTGTCTTCATGAATCACCACTAAGATGAACAAAACAAAACATATATATTTCTCTTTAAATGAATATCTTGAAACAATAAGATAAAGATATTGTTTGCGCTAGGAAAATAAATTTGTTTTATATCTTTTTTTATTTATTTATTTTCGGGCTACCAAAAGAAAAGGTTGTTTATCTTTACTTATTGGGTACCGTGCTTCTTTATTTTGAAATATAGAAAGTATATAGGCAAATCACTATAACCCCAATTTTGGTTTTGAAATTTTATATATGGACACTTGAGGGATCTTTGCGATTTCCTTTTTCGTTGTCGTTTCATATCAAAATTCAGGACAGATCTTACTTTTCTTTCCATGTTCAACATTTCCACGAAATTTCAGCGAGTTATAAAGGAGAGGAGTGCTAAAAGGGTGTCGAACTCCCTCTTTTACTACTGCTAGTGCTCGCTACACCATAACAAGGTGGATGCCATACAAGAGTTTAGATCCAGCGGATCGCGCGACAAATCTTTTTTTTTCTTTTCAATATTAATAAATCCCCAATATTAAAAATAAGAACTTAATGTTGACTGACGTGTGTGTGTATATATATATATATATTTCATTAGAAGGTTGCATCACACTCCATGGCAATTTCTTAGCTCTTATTGTGCAAGGGATTTCCAAGTGTGAGAGGAGGTATGCGAGTGACATGGATGGACCTACTTGTATAATTTTTTTTTTATTATTAATATAGATATTTGTGTCAATTTATTTATTCTTTGATTAATTTTATATATTCTGAAGTTATTACTCTGAAAAATTTTTAACTTGTAAATATTTAAAAACTAACTTAAATAATTCTTGAACTCATAGGAGATGATTATTGCTATCATGATGAATTCTTTAAAGCACATTGACTTTTAGTACCATTATTTTTTGAAATTGAAAGTGCCCGTTCTACGAGCATCGCTTTGTGAAACAATAGAATCTAGGGCTTTGCTTGAAACTTGCCTTTCCACTTATCAACTTGAAATCAGTCGAGGCCGACCTTAAAGCTCCCAGGTAAAGTGAAAGCTCACCAAACTTTTCAGCAAGTGTGTGTGTGTATATATCCTGTTTATTTCCCTCGGTAAAAACCAGTTTTTTTATTGTTTTGATGATATCAAAAATTAAAAAATATATATTTTAATATGTTTTTAATGGTTAAAGAGGGGAAGTATAATATAAAGATATGTGAATAATTTAATGAGACTTGTCATTTTTCAATAAGTATATATTAATCCTGTTTATTTCCGCAGATCATTTGGTCAATTTATTTTGGTATTTAGAAGAAAGCTCTAAGCAATGGTTTGTTTTTATGTTTTAAAAAAAAAAATTTATTTTAAATTAATATAATTTTTAATGTTTTTAGATCATTTTGATGTATTGATATCAAAAAATAATTTTTAAAAAATAAAAAATATATTATTTAGATATATTTTTAAATAAAAAATATTTTAAAAAATAATAAAGTTAAAAAATGCATAATATTAAGTTGAATAATTTAATGAAAATTGTCACTTCAATCATTTAGGGACAAGAATGCATGCCACATGAATATTAAATGTCTTGGTACGGATGATGTATTCGAATTAATCATGTTTCTACAATCATGGAGGCAGGCTTTTCTTCTAGTGATTATTTCTTGTCATAAAGAAACCACGAGAAAAATTAAAAATTTAAATTCCATGTCACACTTAAATAGAAAGTTAATTATGAAATATGAGCCATTTCCACTATTTAGAAGCGTTCAAAAAAAGAAATATCTGATCTATAATACTTGTATTATCTGATTTAATCCAATCCATTAAAATTAAATAGTATAGATATTATAAATAATAATAGATTAAAAAACCTAATAGATATATATATAGCAAGTTGGTTGCAAATTGAAATTTTAAAAACACGCTTAAAATGATCCAACTTATATAACTAATTCAGATTTCTTGGAATAAATAATATTTTACCTTCTCCTTCTTCCATGCTTTCATATTTATAGCCACCTCTTGTTTTCTTAATCTTTTTTCCCTTCTTTCTATTCCATGCTTTCACATAAATTATAATTGTTTGTTTTAAAATTTGATACAATGAAATGACAAAACATTTTACAATTCTAATATGTTTTTTTGTTTGATAACTAATATACCATGAGAAAACAATTGAAATTTTCAAGAATTTATATTGGATTTTTATTTTTTTATTCAAATCACAAACTCAAAAGCACTTTATAATTTATTTTTTAAATCTATTTATTGTATTATATTATACTCTAACTGCTTGCTAAAATGTTTGATTATAATTTTTATTTTATTTTTATATAGAAATTATAATAATTTTTATGTTGTACTTAATATATATATTTTAGGAGTTATATCTAATTTTAAAAGTCACAACCTGATATTTTTTTTAGGATCACAACTTGTTGATATATGTAATATTCATAAAAATCCTAACTTGTATATCTAATCCATATGAATCCCAAAAAATCAAATAAATAGATTTATATTTTATAAAATATCAAAAATTATAATGGATATAATTATAGGTGAAAACTCGACCTACTTTATCTTATCTGATTTTAAAGTCTATCCTCGTGTGTTCTTAAGAAAACAAATTATAAATATGCAATTTTTTTTTCAAACTTAGATCCTATCATGATAAAAAAAACCAACAAAAAAAACAAAAAGTTCAACCTTAGAATGATTATCGGAGAAAAAAATTGTACTCTCCCTCGTTGAAATTGGTGTCGAACATTTCTGTTCCATATGCATCCCTATGTCTCGATGCATTGCATGCTTTAATAATCTCATAAGATCGTTAATATTTGAGATTAGAGTGTATATACACACACAAATACATACACATATACACACACGTACACACGCATTTATGTATGTATATAATCTAGCTAGTGTCTATAAATTAACATATAGGGCTTAGTTCTTACCCTCTTGATAAATTATTCCACCAGCAAGAGCCATGATTAATTAATCCATTAAAGCAAAAGCTTCTTTATGTGTAATGATGAAGATATATCTTTTTCTTTAGGGGGCTAAAAATGATTGAACCTTTTACTTAAGTAATCGAAGTTGATCTTCAATGTCGTGTCCTTGGATTTATATGCAAACCCATGTGACTCAGACGTAGAGACTCCACCAAACCAGAGTTTTTAAACTTAGTTTGCAAGTCGACCGGCTTAAAATCTAGGTTATTAATTTTGATCGAATCACTAAGTTATTTAAATTAACTCTAAATTTTTTATAAAGTAAAGGAATATCAGTTTGGCTAAAAATAATAAATAATCAATAATTTATAATTAGATATTAAACTGGATCAACTGTTGAGTTAGCCACATCATCCGAATTTTAAATTTTTTATATTTTTTTTAAACCTGGTTTGATTTCAATCCTAGATCGGCCGGATCCTTAATTGATTTATTGAGTAGGATTAAATTTTAAAACTATGCAACAAATACAAATTTTATATATAATCAATTTTTTTTTTTTATGGAATCTCAATATTAATTTTGGAGGTGATCTCAAATGAAAATTGGAGTTTTTGTCAAATCCACTATCTATCTATCTATATCTATATCTAGATAGATAGAAGTGTGTGAACTTAATTAACCTAGATGGAATGTGTACGTACATCCTTTTCCACAATCCGAGCTGAAAAATCAAACTAGAAATCAGTGATATGAAGAAGATGTGCATTATGTAATAAATAGAGATGACTGCTAGAGAAAGACAGGAACACGATAAGTGGTCACCCTCTCATTTCTTTTCCCACTCATCTCGAATTATCAATATGTTTTTATTGGTAGCACGTGGAAAAAGAATTCTACCTTTGTAATTCCCTTGAACCATTTTCTACCTTTGTAATTCCCTTGAACCATTTAAAACTAATAAAAGAATAGACATATTTTTTTTATTAAAAACTAATATAAAATTACTTTTAATTATAACTTTACATGACCGCTTGAGTTTTAAATTGAAATCATTTTTTTTTTATGTTATCAATTTTTGAAAACCAAATAGTCACATTCTAACTAATAAAATAAAGTAAAAAAATAATGGTGGGCTGGTACAAATCTCAAGTATAAAAATATTTTATTTTATAAATATTTTAAAAAATAATATACAAATATCGTTGAAATTTTACTTAATAACTTACCATTTTGAATTGAGAGGATTGTTTTGACACCTTCGAATTAGAAATCAATTAATGCTACTGTGTGTTTTTTTCTCTTTTAAGAGATCTTAAGTTTGATATTTTTTTTTTAATACTAAAAGAATTCTGACATGAAAAATAATTGATTAGAAGAAGAAAATTAAAATCAGATGGAGAAAAAATTGATATTTATAAATTTATAAATTCACATGTAAAGAAACTACTTCACATAAAATAAAAATAAAAAAATGAAGAAGAAAAAGAAGAAGAAGAAGAAGTGTGCCTCTGCTCCCTTTTACAGAAACAAAATGCTAGCAAGCCAAATCGCTAACCTCATCTTTACCCTTTTTGGAAAATGACATTAATGCCATGACAGCTATCTCTTGGGATTTGGATATATGCTAGGAATTAATTAATTTGTTTATGTAAACGAGCAACTGGCTCCAATTGAATATTATTTATGATATTAATGGATAAATTAAAATGAAAAATTCATTTTCAGCCTTTTCTTTTCAATATAAAAACTTGATTAATTCATACACGTCAATTTATGTCGATCATCGATAATATCCATGCAATTCTTTGTCGTGTGATTCAAACAGATTAATTATAGTAATTAAACATTAAAAAAATATTAACAAATAATTAAGGTCATTAGTCGCTGTAGAACTGTATATTGTAACCAAATTAATTTTTAGAGGCTAACCCCTGCTTGATTGTCCCAGGTTCCGTCTCCTTGTAGTCTCCCATTTGATTCCTTTCTGTAACTCTAATTAGTCTGTGTTTCAAATGGTTAATTATATATGTTTAATATATAAATGCAAGTGGAAGGCATGGTTTTACTTTTTAAAAAAGTTATTTAGTTTAATTAGAGGATACCATGAGAAACTAGTATTTGAAAAAACATAATTAAAAATTGAGGAGCATGGAGACTGAGCCTCTTGACCATCATGGAGGCAAGAAATCTGGGAATCTTTTTTATTTATTTATTATTATTATTATTTAGGATACCTTTGTTTTTTTTCTTTCTAATTGCTTTTGAATCATCAAGCTTTTGAAATATTGACTGCGATATTGGATGCAAAAGAGTGTACTGAATGCAAGAACAATATTAAATCAATGGCGAAGAAAAAGACGTGTATAGTAATTTAAGTAATGAAAATGAATAAATTTGTAAACAAATGATCTAGCTGGACAAGGTGGAAATGGCACGCAACACTAAAAAATCATGTATAAAAATATAGTTTATACTAATTGGTGCCTGACTATATGCTAAGTTAAAATTGAGAGATATTTATTTTATTGAGAAATCTAGAGATATTTTATTTTGTTAGAAGCTTGAATTACCTTTTAATTAATGAAATTTTATTTTATGTTAGGAAAAGATAACGAAACCTGTGCCATTAAACTCAGATTGATTTAATGAGTCAAACGGTTAAAAGAAGAGTGAGAAATAATTTGAATTTTTTTTTTAAATATATTATTTTAAATCAACTTGAATTGACCATTAATCTATTGATCCAGACCCTTAATCAGGTCGTGAACCGGGTCATATTTTATAACCATGAATGAGGAGGCCATACACAGAAACGTCAAGCTAGCTGAGTATGATCGTTGAATGTTGAATCCAACTATATTAATTAATAGTGTTGTAAAAAAGTGAGTATCACCTTATGACCAAAAGGGAACAGCTACAGCCAAAAGCTGATTCTACAAGCTGTTGTCCCCAATGAATGTCCAAAGAATAGCTGTAGCTAGAGAAATTGTTGCTGTCTGTGTAGGACTGACCAAAATAATTTATTTGCTTTTATGTTTTAAAAATATATTTAAAAAAATTAATTTTTTTTATTAATTTTAAATTAATATATTTTTAGTGTTTTTAAATCATTTTGATATGCTGATGTCAAAAATAATTTTTAAAAAAATATAAAAAATTATTAATATTTATTTTGATACAAAAAATTATTTAAAAAACAACCGCAATTACATTGCTAAACAAGCTGGCGGTGATCCTGTCTCAAAACTATGTATTAAATTGAAATTAAACGCTAAGCTATCCCATTCTAGCCTTGGATTTTTCTGCTTCTTGATGCTTGCATATATATATATATATATATATATATTCATGCATGTAATGTTGCTTGGTTATTATCGATGGAGTCTATGAATATTCCTTCAAATTACTCACCTGCTCGATTAATTAAATGAAGCTCTCAAGGCTTCTTTAATATTTATCATCTCTTTCTCAACCGCCCATTGCGTATTAATAATCCATAATCTATCCTCTTTTTGGAGTTCTTTTCTCAACTGCCCTACATGAAATTTCCTTGCAGCAATCCTTGGGGATCGAGTTAGCTCGATGCTTGTGTTCTTTGACTATTTGAGTCTTCGGATCTGTTCTTACGAGTCTAATTATTTCATCTTTGAATTCAACTTATGATTTTATTTTGTTTTTTATTTACATCTAAATTGATAGATCACTCTTACTTGAGAGACTAAAAATCCCACTTGGTTAATTAAAAAAATAAACATGAAAAAGATCAAATTATTAACTAATTCGTTTTTTTTTTCAGTTTTTTTTTTTATTTAATGAATCTAGTCGGGTTTAAGCTTGAATTTTCCGTACGAATTAAGGTGTTAATGTTTTTAATGATTTGAATAACGTAGAACAAATTAGAATTCATGAAAATATACGAAATTAAATTTCCTACCATATCAACACCGCAATATTGTTTGTAGAAACAGACACATACCAACCAATATTCCTCATGTTTACAATACCAAATAGTCAGCCATGCACAAGTCCCATCACCATGCACATTGCTTAGTCACGTACAGTTATACTCCAGCAGGTTAAAACCGAGAGATGAAGGAGGGTTAAAAATAGTTACTGTTCTTCTGCCGCAGGCTGCACAAAAGGAAGCCATTGTAGAGCCCAAGAGGCAAGGCAACTGTAATTTATGACCAGCTAGTTTCAGATCTGCATCTCTGCAAACAATTTTCAACACAGAGCCTAGCCATAGGATGGCGACTAAACATTGTTTGAATGAGACTGGGTCATTTCTATGTTTACCCATTTATATTTATTTTTTACCCTTTTCTGTATTTTCTTAATTTCCACGATCGAATAACATCTCTCCCATGCAATTATAAGCCATATATATTAAGGCATCGCTTTTATATAAATTTCTAGTGTGTGTAATATATGTATCTTTCTTGTCCTGATTATGATTTTAATTTTACCATGGACAAAACTCTCTCTCTCTCTCTCTCTCACAAACACATGCAGACACAATAATACATACTTACATCACTTCAATATCTGAAAATTAAACTCAAGATAACATTAATAAATTAAACTAGTTAAATCTAAATGAGTTCAATTTTACTATCATATGCAACTAGTTTAAGGACATATAATAGTTTGATCTGGTTGGGGGGATTAATTAGAAAACAAATCCTTGTCATGAGGTCATCGAATCAACTGAAAATCATCAAATTAAAATGAAGTAATATTGTTTTTATTTTTTAAAAAATATTAGAGTTAACAGGTTAAATTTAATAGAATCAATTAGGTCACTAAAGTTTAAATCGGATGATCCTGCTTAGTTTAACTTAAAATATAATTCAAATTAAATTTTAAATTAAGAGTTTTCTAAATTAATTCATCAGATGAACCTAGTGTAATAGCTATAAAGTTTAAGTTCACGCACGAATCAAAATCTCACAATATTTTGGAAGCAAAACCATTTATCATCGTCATCATCGTGGAGGTTCGTTATCAAAATACTTTCCCTTCAAGCATGATTAATTATAGCAATTTTGATGACTTTTTAATAAACACCCTCTCTCTCTCTCTCTCTCTCTATATATATATATATATATATATATCTCGCTAATTAATCAAATCTCCCTTGATTAATTAGCTGTCTGAATTTCTAAGCCATATGAGGCACGTCTCACCATCCCATCATCCTTTTGATAAAGACATTTTCTTGGACAAAATTTACCCTTACTTTTGCAAGAAACATCATCTAAGTACCCATGCACGTGAAGGAGGAGAATTTTTTGAATCGTTGTTGGGTCCTTTTCGAGAAGGATTTTGATCAGTGCCTATTGCCCACCCGTGACGGACGAGGCTACTTTAGTGATTTCACTGCTCTTGGCGGCTACTTCCGTAGTGGCTTTTCTGTTGTTTTTATTGCATGGAATGGCATTTTCGGAACAAAATTATTTTCAGAGAAATATCAACACAAGCAGACAAGATTTCAATCGGAGGCCGTAATGATGTCCAAAAATAAATTAGTTAGGGGGACATGGACACTTTCAAATACCTTAATTACCCCGAGATTGATAAGAATTTCAGAAACTAATTAATCTCTGATTATACAATATAAGCTGTTTTTTTTTATATTGACGTTTAATATGTTTAAATTGGTTAATTTGTAATCTCAGGTCATATTTTGCATGTTAAAATTAATTTTAATCACGTTCCGAGCGTATGATCTATATTCAAACTAATATATTAATTGAAATATATTTATTATAACCTTTCTGTGGATTCAAATTTGAAATAATATAGCATAAAATAGACATTTTTAGCACTTATCAATATCTTAATGTTACATAAATAGCTTTTTGAATCATGGAATTCTATTTTTTATAAATAAATAAAAAACATTATGTGGGTTTTAAAAATTTGGAAGAAATGCATTATGTGGATTTTTTTGCACATTAATATTGAGTTTATTTTTAATGGATTTTAAGTAGGTTGATTCGTATTAATTTAGACTATTTTATTCCACATAAAATTTACTTTTTATGAAATTTTTTAGAATTAAACTTAACATGGTAATATGAGAAATACAAACTTAAAATACTTCTTACCATGTTGATTATTCTGAATAATTAAGTACAAAACTTTAACTGCACTCATTAAATTAAATCTATGTAGCTATCCATTCCTTTCATTTGTCACTTTATAAAAGTTTGATATAGATCTATTTATGAAACATGGTATTATAATATAATTAAGAAATTAAAATAAAATTCCACTCACATATCTAATTAAGAAATTAAAAAAAAAAAACTTCAAGGAATAGATATTTGTCCCATAGTATACTCATCCATCGAGGAAGAATAGTCGCTAGAAAAGAATAATATTTCTGTGGATGTGTTTTCCTTGATATTGTACAGAAGATTTAAATCTTGAAAGCAAGGGCAATACCTTAATACTCAACAAAACCAGGGGCAAGAGAAATAGTATTTTTTTAAAAATATTAATATATATTTATAAGATGCCTCCAAAGATGACCTGATCCTTCTTATGTTCTCTCCTAGTGACAAAGGCTGATCACTATCTCTTCTTTTTTACCAGAAATGAAGGAGAATTTCCTGGTTTTTGTCTTCCTCTAAGTTACAAACAAATCCCCAACTTCCATGTTTTTGTTTTTGTTTTGTTTTAAGTGCTAAACAACACATCTTCTACCTAAACAAGGAAGTTGTAAGAGAGAAAGAAAACAAGAAAGTTTGGTGAGCAAAAGAGAAAGAAAGACAAAAAGGGTTAAATCTTCAATAAAAATCCTCCTACTTCTTATCGTATTTCTCTCCACTTCAATGTCAAATACCACAGGTGATGGCACTGGCAGCTTCTCTTCTGGAGGTACTGGTGGCGATGAAGTTCACTTAAACTCAAGTGCTGCTGCTGCTGCTGCTAACAGCAATGGCTCCACTATCACTCAACAACCTCCGCTCAAGAGGAAAAGAAATCTTCCTGGAAATCCAGGTGTGTATTCACCTCAACCATCTATTATTTCCTTGAAGTAGTTAGAGATGAGTAATTTAAAGAAGATAATATGTTTTGTTTCTTGATTTTGAATCTCTTAGTTTTAACTTTGTTCCTGGTTAACTTTTACTGTCTTGTACTATAGCAGTCTTGATGATCTGATGAGTTCTCAGAGCATTTGAGACTTGTTGTTGTTGTTTTTGTACTAAGATTGTTTTTTATAGTTCATAGCTACTTTTTATTTATCTTTTTGGATGATAACAAAAAGGGAAACTGAGTGGCTTATTGCAGATTCAGCTCCTCACAAGAGATCCACTCAAAAAATGGTCTTTTCCCTTTCTTTTTAGGTTTTCTTTATTGGTTTTTTCTTATCTTAGTGGTGGGGAGAGAGGGGTTTCTTTTTTTTTTGGCTATTTGGCTTACAGAAAAATGGAGAATTATTGGTGTGTATAAGTGGTTGATGGGGTTCAATTATTGGCTAGGATCTCAATCATTGCATTGGACTGTTGGTTTGCCTAGCTACCGCCCTTTCCTGTCTTTTTTTTTAACTGTTTCAGACAAGGGCAAACATATATTCCTTCATGGAATATCTTTGGTTTCATCACTCTTTCTCTCACTTGGTTTTGCTGCACTCGTGTTTCTTGCAGTTAATTTCTCATGTTTTATGATTGTCTTATCTGTAATGTTGTCCAAGAATCAAGAATCTAACCAAAAAATACATAGGTTAATCATCGTATGCAGTGTGCCAAGAAACCTGCCAGCTCCCCTTTATGTGCCTGTTAGTATTGGATTAACCATAGCACTAGTGAAAAACACGATATGAGCAATAATTATGCTTAAGTTAATTCAATTAGTTTGTTGAAAATACTACCCTTCTTCTAATTATTCAGTTTGGTAAAAATATTTTCATCAAGAACTTGGAGTATCCGAAGGAAATTCATGTAAAATTGGCCTAACAGTTTTTTTTTTTTTAAAACATGAAATATGCGGCAGATCCCAGTGCTGAAGTTATTGCTCTATCACCAAGCACTCTTATGGCTACAAATCGATTTGTATGTGAGATTTGCAACAAAGGATTCCAAAGGGACCAGAATCTTCAACTACATCGGCGAGGCCATAATCTACCATGGAAGCTAAAGCAAAGAACAACTGCTGAAATCCGAAAAAGGGTTTATGTTTGTCCAGAACCTTCATGTGTCCATCACAATCCGGCTCGAGCATTAGGTGATCTTACAGGGATTAAGAAGCACTTTTGTCGAAAACATGGAGAAAAGAAGTGGAAATGCGATAAATGCTCAAAGAAATATGCAGTGCAGTCGGATTGGAAAGCTCATGTAAAGACTTGTGGCACCAAGGAATACAAATGTGACTGTGGCACCATATTCTCCAGGTTTATAAACTTTGCATTGATCACTAATTCCTTCCTTACTTAATCTTAGTTAATTGCCAAAAAAACGAATTAGTCAGAGACTCATACACCAGTACTTACCTGCGCACGAATATGGTTAATTGTCTCTTGGGTTAGCACATTGATTGGTCATCATGTGGGTCCACATTGTTTTATTTATGAATTTTGTTGCTATGGCTTGACAACACTCCTAGCTTTGCTTGAAGTCTTTGTTTGACTATATGCAATTATGAAATCATTATTTCACCCTAAAGTCTCAATCATACCTTAAATTAAGCTCTCGTTGGGCTTAATTATTTATCATAAATGTAGTTGCCATGATCGTATTAATATATTTAAAAGACTAATTCAATATTAATTTGCATGACCATAGAATCTCTCTCGCACAACAATTTCATATGTAAAAATACTTGGTTTCTTTTTTAGTACTGATAGCGAGGCTTGACTTAATACGGTCTGGTTGTTTTAACTTTTACCATGCAGGAGGGATAGTTTCATTACTCATAGGGCTTTCTGCGATGCCCTAGCTGAAGAAAATACCAAAGCAAGTCAAGGATTAATGCCCAACATGGAACAAAACTTACGAGGCCAAGTCTCCAACCTCATACCCTCCATGGCGCCCATCAACAATAATCCAAACCAATCCACCATGATGTCTAGTTTTAACCATCTAGAGGCTAAGAACCCACTGTCATTACCTCAAGAACTCATGTCGACACCACCTAAACCCTCATCGGGAAGCATGTTTTCAAACGGTACCACAGGCCTTTTTGGTGGTTCAAGAAGCATGTCGCCATCCCTTCAGTTGAATGCAAATTCATCAACAATCTTTGAAGGAAACGGCCTTCATAATTTATCTGGCTCGGCTTCAATGTCGGCGACAGCATTGTTGCAAAAAGCAGCTCAGATGGGTGCGACTGCAAGTGGTAATAATGTGAGCTCTCCCATGATGCAAAAGAGCTTTGTCACAAGCATGGCACCCCCAACTTTTGGTACAATGCAAACCCAAAACGACCAATCTCATGTGATTGGTGGTGACGATGGATATGCTAACCAGTTTTTCAGTGCGAGTGGTGGGGTTGAGAACTCAGTATTGAATGACATGGGGATTTTCAGTGCAGTTTTAGATCAAAACAATTCATTATTTAAGACTATGGAGCATGCTAGTAGCAACAATGAGAGTGTTTTTCAAG
Source organism: Populus alba x Populus glandulosa (assembly GCA_033617975.1). NCBI lineage: Eukaryota > Viridiplantae > Streptophyta > Magnoliopsida > Malpighiales > Salicaceae > Populus > Populus alba x Populus glandulosa. The sequence continues at coordinate 1,160,930 of CM066155.1, read as the reverse complement.
GTGCCAATTCAAATCCTGGTTTGAGTAGTCCAACGAGTGGAGCTAATCCAAGTGGTTTATCAAGATTTAGCACAGGGGATGTAATGACAGTTGATTTCTTGGGGTTGGGAGGATCTAGACAAAGGAATCTGCATGAACAGCATAATCATCAAGAAATGGAGTTTACTAGAGGAATTAGTCATCCAAGAATGCAAGGGCTGAACCACTTTGAGCAAGCAGCAGCAGCACTAAAGAAACCCATGTGGGATGTTTGAAAAAGAATATACAAAATTTCTTTTTCTCCTACAGGCTACATCTAGCTACTACTTGTAATGATTTCTATCTTCACTTCTTTAATTAGCCCTCTCTCTCTCTCTCTTTTTCTTCAAGTTACTGGTACAAGCAAGGGAAGAACCTCAAGTGTTTCGCTAAAGAGCAAAGCAAGGTGTTGAGGATTTTTGGCCCAACATTAGCAACTTTGATATGAGTAGAAGATCAAATAGCTTTTCTTTCCAGAACTCTTCTTTTTCCTGTGAATTCTGTAGGGTACTGAAATTAGTGCCTGGCCTAATTATTATATTTATACTCTATACATTATTATATCAACAAGGTATGGTCGGTCGGTGCTCTTCACAAAAATAGATATGAATTGGTCTAATCATGGACGTCTAGCTAGAAGAATTAGAAAATTTCTGTTCGGTTCTGAAAATTGAGCTGGAGACACCCACTTGGCCTCTGAAATCCCCAATTACCTGTTCATCACATTTTCATACACATTCTTTTATGGATTTAGGAATCACAGAGTCAAAAGTGTAGAATTTGTTAATTTTTAGCCATTAGATTTGAAACTCAAGCCGTTAGAAAGAAAACAAAAAAGAAAACCAATGGCTAAAAAAACTATAGATGTGTATATAAAAAGGTAGTGATTTTAGTCAAATCCTCGAAGTTAAGGCATCCAATCCAATTGGATAGTTGAATAGGTCAGCAGAACTGGAGTGTGAGCCCAGATCAACTTTTGGACCATCAAATATTCAAATTAAGGGAGCCCACAAAAGGGTTTCAGCTTTTTTCCATGACCTGAATAGGTATACTTTATGCATGGACCAGTGCGCCACGACAGGTCCATACTCCATAGCATTTTCCACACGTTAGAGGCTGGACCGGGAAATTTGTATGGCTCTGGAGTATTTCCTTGTAAGCGTGTCAAATGGAAACCACCGAAACTTTGATGGCATCATCACTGTCAACGGGCAAGTCCTCCTCCCTCTCCCACTCCCTCCAAGCCTCAACTCGCACCGCTCCCAATCAAACAATACCTGGTACGCCCAAAAAGGTGATGGGAACAACCTTAAAAGTTAATGAGCTAGCTAGGGTGCTACACAGCTGGAAAAGCATAGACAATGGCGTTGGAGCGTTACTTTCTAGCATGCAAAAATATCTCCATCCTCAAGATTTACATGACTCGAACATCTGGGGATAGGAAAGAGAGTGTTTCTGAGGGGTGCCTAGGCCTCCAGACAATTTGCGCCTTTGGCATTGACATCTCAGAGGGCGCTCCTAGTTGGTGTTGGTTCAGCTTCTCTGGTAGCAGTTGGTGCAAATTTTGGTGGGATTACAAGTTTTTTCTTCTCGGATCATCATTGCCGCAAAGTGGTTGAACTCTTGAGCTTGATTTGCTTTATCAATTGGAGGGTATAACCGATGGATCGAAAAAAATGAAGGATTTGGTTGGGAGGTTCTGTTATATGAATTTGTCACTGAAGCTTTTTTGTTTAACATGATTTCTCGCTTACCTATAGGATTGATGTGTTCTTCTAATACTATGGATGATCTTTTTGAACATAATTCATATACCCAGAAACTTAGGTTGGAGATCAAAGGCTACTTTATCGAGCAGCTGAGAAAACTAGAATATGAGGGAGATCGTTTGATCCACCTCCACTGATTAGTGGGAAATCTGGTGATTGTCAGCGCAAGAACGTGAATGAACCGGTTGTTGCATTTGGGCCCCAAGGTTCATGAGGCGAAGTCAATGTTAGTGTCATTGTTTCACCGGCTCCTCTGGGCTCTTCAACCTATAGATAAGTGATGTTAATATCCAAGCTTTCAAAATTAGAGGTCGCAGATTATGCTTTCTAGCGAGCAATAACCTCAATCAGTGTGCAAGGAAGATTCGTCTTTGATTGTGTAGGATTGAAGCATTTGGAGGGCCAAGGGAGGTGGGATAAGCTGTTGTTCGGACAATCACAGGACCACACCCAGACATGAAAGGAACTTTGACAGAATCAAGTTCACGAGAGGATTCTGTCAAGGCAGGTTAATTACTACAGGTTGGAATTCAGAGTTGAGAGCCCCACATTTTGGCGGCATAAAGTAGCAGTTCGTTATGCTCGTGATGGTAGATTATACACCTTAAATGCACAAACACCAGAATGAGCATAGCCAATTGTGAAAACAAACTCCTATAGGATCGCAGATTCAATTCAAGGCAGCTAGTTCTGGAGCATTATCAAACGTAATAACAGAGGAACATGAGGTCAAACTTTGAGCGATTGGCTTCGAAAGTACACAGGCTATTCTACATTACTGTTGCAACAAGTTAAAGCTTTTGTTTATACTGAATTCATCTGCTGGTTCGGTAAAGAAAAGGAGGAAAACGCTAAGACCAGAGGAACTTGAATTTCAAGATCATTTATTGAAAAGAGTGAACAGCTTGCAATTCAACATCAATCAAACAGAAATGACAAAACTAGTTAGCTTTCACTCAAACTTTGCATATTACAACTGCCATGATATGTCAAACACTGAGGCACCAATCATAATGACTAAGATTACATACAAATACATTTATGCATTTAAATTCCCTTCGGCAGCATGTCAGCCACCTAAACAAAATAATTTTTCTATATCTAAATTACAAGTAATGTACACCAATTTAAGAACAACTTATCTGTCTTGGCTTAGCACCTTTCTCCAAGTTCTCAGCAACTGCTGCAGTTAAATTGCGATCCTCGAATCCAATTTCAGCACCAAGTCTGCAAAAAAACTTGTATGATTCTTAATGTTCCCAGTAAAGAGAAAAGGATGGGAGAAGGCAGCCATTCTATAAATGTCCAAGAAACTCCAGAAAAATACAGCAAGAATCATGTAAGATTGGCTACGTAATAGGTGAGGAATATTAGGGAAAATTTGAGCACACTCCAAATGTCAGCCCACAAATGGTAATTTCACTTTCATTTGTCTTCACAAAGATATGAAATTTCAAAACACTGACAATAAGTAAGCAATATAAAAATTTAAGCTGTTTGCTTACTTAGGATCAAGCACCAATTTCTGGACTTCTTTAATGGCTGAACTAGCAGCATAGAGTGACATCTTACCCACCTGTATGAAAACCCAATAGAAGATTAAGAAATTCACTGACAGGAGAACAAAAGAATCGTTGGCTGGATTACAAAAGAACAATAAAAAAAATAGCAAAAGAATTTCAAGGAAAAAGAAGCATTGAATGTTTTTGAAGAAAATTTCCAGAGCCTGACCTCCAAAACTTGAAGTTTTGCTTCATGGTCATTTGGAAGACAGCGAATTTCTTCTGCCAATCTAGCAGACACCCCCAGACTTTCAGGAGATAAGAAATCAAGGCCCAACTGAACATTGGACTGCAAATTTACAAGAAGAAAAAAAGAAACAATTATAATGCATAATTTTACTTAATTCAAGCAAGTAATTTTCGAACCACTCTAAATATAAAAATCTTTGGTTCAGGAAACTTAGTTTTATAAAATTTTGAAAATCAGCAACACTTGACTTTAAAAATTGGGGAAGAAAGAAAGAAAAAAAGAAAACGAACTATACTACTGGCTGTTGGCGGGTGTTGTTTTTTCTAGCATGTGCCATTCCCCCAAACTACTGAAGCACCCTTTTTATCACATTGTTCGATGATAAATATATCCCTAACTTGAAGAGGGCCTATTACATTCCTTTGTAGAGGAAAGAAGCAGCCCTATCGAAACGACTAATAACATTAGTCGGAACCCGCAATTAAAATCATCTCCTCAAGGATGAACTTTTTTTCCTTTCTGAGTTTCAATGGACAAGGATGAATTTATTGCAACTTTGGACTTTGGAAACAGACCATTACTGGTTGCAAGAAAAAAAGTGTTAATGAAACTTGATCTAATTAGGGCAAAATTATAGACCATACATTCACACTAACATCCCAAACATTTCAAAATCAAATTAAAAAAAAAAAAAAAACATGTTTTCATCATTGTAGTCTAAATGTTTTAACATTGTCTTTACAATTAGAAGTTCTTGAGACATGTATTTATCCAACTTCAAAATCTAATTAATCACAACAAGCTTACCTGAAGATTCCTCGCTTGGAAAGGGCATCCAGCTGGGACGAATACAGCTTGCCCCAAATGTTGTTCAAATGACCATGGTTCAACTCCTGAGGAGGAAAATAATTTCCATCTTAAAAATGCATATAAAGAAAGCATAAAAAAGGAAGTATACAAATTAAGTGCACTCCCCACCATTGCAGTATTCCTGGTGTCTCTTGGGATATGCAAAAGGGGATAAGATCAAATACAGTCAGAGAGAACTAATTAATGGCCGATAAGACTTTTCAACAGTGCAATTAATGGTATTCACCCATTCACAGCATATGAATACACATGCAAATCAAGGAGGAAAGTCAGATACACCGCTACATTAACAAAATAAACAGTAGAAAGGTCTATGAAGACAAAAAAAAAATGGTTAGAAGCTCAGATGCCTCACTATGCTAACAGAAAAACCATAAACAAGCAGGAAGATCAAAGAACTGACTACTAAATCTGTTCTATTTTAAAAACTACAGAAATGCTATTGTTACTCACCAAACTCTTCCTTCAATTGTCTCTTATGAAGCGCATTGAGGAAAACTGTTCCGTCATAAAGGGGATCTTTGACCTGAGATCCCAGTAAAAAGATCATCAGCATGCAAGTTACAGAAGCCTTTTGGCTTAACTAAAATATAAGGTAGATTTCCAAAGCTCAGTAGGTGAACTTACAAAATCATTCACTATGTTGTCAGGCTTCCAAAGGTCCTTATAGCATGTTCTCAAATAATCAATTAACTTTGGAATATCCTGCCGACGAAAGACATCCCAACTAACTCCTGGACAAATCTCTACAGGGATATCTTCACTATCTTTCTTAAACTGCTGATCCTCCATTCCCTCAACCTCTTCCACTCTGGTGGTTTCCATTCTTTCAACCTCTTGAACACCTGTGGTTCTTTCAGCCCCATGATCTTCAATTCTGTCAATCTCTTCAATACTAGTGGTATTAGCAACCTCTTGATCCTCCATTTTCTCATCCTTATCTGCAGCTGTCTTCACTTCATCTTGTATATCATGCCCATCAAGTGATATATCAGGCAACCTTCCCTCATCCAAGCTTTTTTCTGGGTCAATTGAGCTACTCTCCTGGCTACCTTTTGTCTTTGCTTCGCATGTATGCACCAATAGATACACCTGCATGTGCCTCAGCAATGTCAATCCATATTAATTCCTGTCACCTTGGACAAGTGAAATTGCAGAGAATATAACACACAACCACTAAATAATCCATGTGGGCTCTCTATACAAGGCATGGCCACAGCAGCACTTGGGCACTGGAAGCCAGCTGAATTTGTAAAATAATTGCTTCGAAAAAATGTTAGAAATACAAAAAATTTATTTGTGAACCATATATATTGAATTTAGGATATCAATGAGATTACAAAGATATCTGTTCTAAAGACACCTCACATGCAATATTTTAATTCAAAGCTTGAATACCATAAATGCTAAATTACAAAAGAGGAGCCAGATTTTAAATCTCCAATATGAATTTCAAGAAGGAACAGTAGTACCATGCAAGTTGAAAGTGTTACAATCCCTATTTAATAACACATAACACTTACCATGTCACGTGTTTTGAAATGAAGTTTGATTACGGAATCACCCACACCGAGCTCCTCATGGCTCCCATAAGATATACAAATCTTGGGTCCTACATCATTCTGCAAAGAGTAATGAGGCAACTTTGCAGCAACATTTAGAACACCCACCCTTGAATGGATAAATTCAAGGAATGGCAGTTTACTGATAGATTCAGGTCTCTGGTATAATAAGAACTCTTCAGAAGCACTGGGGGAAGGCCAATCCTTCAACTTCAACATCTCTGGTGAACCATTTTCCCTGATTCGTCCCTCTGAGTATCCTTGGATAAACTGATCAAGATCAATATCAACCTGCCACACAGAAAACCACTTATCAAGGCAATCAAAGAGATTAACACAACATCAAATTATTTACTGATGTTAAGAAGAAAGAAGAGCCATACACCGGATATAAGCAAAAGTGAAGGAAAACACACCTCAGACCAGTGTAAGCAATCTATGGCCTTCACCGTTCTGTTTTCACCTTTCTTTTTCTCATCTGATGTTTCCTGGATCCCCCTCCAAATAGCCATTGGATCCCACCTTGATATGGATGAGCTGTCAAATACCTGCTTCACAATAACAGGTTCACCCCTAACCCAGTGTTTTCTAAACTTGTTTATTCCATCAGCTTTTACATCTTCAGATAAGGGGCAATATAAGAAATTATCATCACTGTCCTCTCTGTGAGCATACTGGCGGAGTGTGGAATCATTCAACCCGGACTTCTGTGGGGTGCCAGCATCATAAACCTTACAGCCACTGACCATTTCCTCCACATTTTTCACAAGTTTTGCTGCCCAATTCATCTTGAAAATACGGCTTAGGTTCAATGATGAGTAATTACAACCACCGTGCTCCTTCGGAGGGCATGGAATACTGCCATCATTGTTTGCCTTCCAGCCTTGGTACTTATCTGATAACTTTAGTCTTACTCGCGGTTCTCTCACTGGTTCTAATGGAGTCTCATTGTCTTGACTTCTCCCATCAATCTGATTATCATCCACTTCATTTTCAACACCATGTTTAGATACTCCTCGAAGATCTTGACAGCAATGAAGGCATAGATCATACGAGCAATTTGCACAATGCCGATGATAATCAATAATGGGTATCCTACATATATTGCTGCAAAAGTACAAATAAATTACAATGAACAACAATTCTTGAAATGAAGAGGCGTGTGTTGTGGCTCATCAAATTGCAAGACTTGTTTTTAAAACAAATAAAGACCAAGGTCCTGACTTCATTTCATATACAAAGTAAAGAAGAAAGTGACAGAAAGGGTTAAGCAGAGCATAAGTTTTCTAATATACCAGCACATCTGCTCATCTGCATTCAATTTGGCCCGGACAAGATCGATATCAGTTCCTGGACAATTAATATCCCAGTTAGTCACAGAACAGGGAAAAGGTCATATACAGAAAGTTTAAATTCCGGATGCCACTAAATCATCAAAAGCATCTTACCACGCAGCCTTTGCTCAAGCTCTACTTCAAAGCATTGTTCATGATGGATCTGCTTAACTATAGGAAGCACTGAAGATAATAGGCAGTGGAGATATTGCAACTTGTCAAGAACAGGTATTTCCCGTATTCTTACCTAAAACATAGGGGGGAAATCATCATTGAATAAGGCAATCCCAACACAATTTGTTCACAAAACATAAGAAAATTAACAGTGTAACAAAAACATGGTCCCTTCAATCCATGAGTGAAATACCTTTACCATATTATCTCCTCGTAAGCAACCCCTGCAATTGCAGATCCCGCGACATGCAGGACAAACCTTCTCAATTTCTTCTAATGGAATGTCTGAGTACCTAGAAGTAAAGAATACATCATTGACTAAGCTTATAAGTCAGAAATATAACTACATTTTCCCCACAGAGCTCAACCCTCACCATTCTGAGATGCAGCTATCACAAAAACCTCTCTTGTCACATTTGAGACACCAAGTAACACTATTTCTGTCATTCCTCCGGCACTGATGACAAGTTTGCCCGCCAGTGTCTTCAGAAGCATCTGTGCTTGCATCTGAGTATTCCTGAAAACAAGGTGTTGTTTTCAATATCTACATATTGAAGCAGAAGAGAAAGCAACCATACAAAATATAACTGAACAATATAGTAATAGCAACAACACTTAAAACATGTTGTCAAGTACTTTGACAATTTCACTCACTGTCATAGCACTGGCGTCAAAACTCCTTTGTGATCTACTCCTGGATGATTCCATTGCTGAACGAGGTGTCGTCTTATATGACCTCCAGTTCTCTTCAAACTCGAAATCTCTTTGGGAATCATCGTTTAGTTTTAGAGAATTCTGACCACGCAAGCTCCTTATAAGTGTTTCTGGAGAATAGCGGGACTGACTTTTAGGTACTTTCTCCTTGTACCTCTTTGATGAGACCGAAAGTGGCTGATCCTCCTCAACTTTCATGTTCCTGAGTGGCATGTCAAAATCATCACTCTTACTCTCCAAGTAAAAATCGCTTTCACCTATTGATTTCCTTTTGGCTTTCTTCAGACTGGCTCTTAACGCAGAATTAGCTGCCCTCTTCTTTGCCTGGATATAATGCTTCTCACAAACAGTTTTATCTGGCATAGACATGGCAGTACATCTCCACTGCTTCCCATCTGACCTCTTGCAGCGCAAGTCATCAGGAATCCCACCACCATTTTCCTCACCATTCGCTGAGGATGATCTTAGGTGATCCATTATAGTAGTGTCACAGAGAAATTCAACAGGAACAAGACACTCAACTCACAAGCATATGCTCATAACACCAATCTGGAATAGGACATTACAAACCAAAAGATCCACAAAAAGTCAACAACATATCACCATAAAGTCATTGAAAATACACAGGTTGTGATGCTCCAGCACATGACATTCATATGCAATCCACATGTGGAAACCCTAACACAGTAGAACAGAGTATTACACTGGATGTACTAAAAATTATAAATTTTTCCCATAAAAGATGTGCCAAAAAAACTACAATGCTCAGTATCAAAATTTAACTTAATTAATCAAATAAATTGCAAGACGCAGAAAAAATAGTCAATAAATAGACATCCCATGAGCCAAACTTTCAATCCAAACACAAACAACACATTGAAGAAACACAGCAACAATAATAACATAAACGCTTACAAGTGAGAAATTGTTAACAGGAAGAGAAAGTAAAATTCAATAAAAGAATCAGAAACTACAATTAAGTCAAGAAAGGAAAACATAATACACTATAAAAAATAAAAACAATTCAAGAATTGGGTAGTTCTTAGAGAAAAAACAAGCCAAGAAATCACACATTGCAAGCAAACCCAGATCAGCAAAAACGATCAGGAACCCATGTCAAGGGAAAAAAAAAAAAACGAGTGAGGAGGAGAGGAAAGGGTACCTGAGGGAGACTAGGGTTTTTGGTGGGGAAATAATAATGTATTGAAAGAAAGGAAAAGCAAGTTAGAAGTCGTAGAAGTACTGGTCCTGGTCTTCATGTTTTTTTTTATTATTTTAGGAATTATAGTAAAAGGCTGAGGAAGAGTTAGTATAGCAGATTTTAATGGACGGCCTGTGTTGCTCTGTTTTTAATAGTTTTGCTTTCACAGTCCAGACCAGACACGACAGTGCCACAGTTTTGCCTTGCTGGTTTTTTTTTTTTTTTTTTTGCCCTCTCTTTCTGGTTCTGTTTTTAAGGTTCAGACAACTGTGTTTGTGTAGTTTACCAGAACTGGAACTCAAACCGGTTAAGCGTTAACTCTGATATTGACTTTTTTTAAGACTTTTTTTAATTACATTTTTTAATAAATAAATAGATTTTTTTATAATATAATTACTTTTCGAATTTTATTTTACATGCTGTCGATCTTTTTTACTGTTCGACCATGATTTTGGTGCAGAAAAAAAATAGAGATAGGAATGATAGTGTGAATCATAGCGCATACCAATGTGGATTAATGACTTATTTAGGCCTTGTTTGTTTCCCGGAAAGTAGTTTCCGGGAAACCATTTTCCAAACTTTCCTGTGTTTGTTTGTCATTAGGAAAGTTGGTCAACGGAAAACAATTTCCGGTCAGCGGAAAACACTTTCTAGTCAACGGAAAACACTTTCCGGTCAACGGAAAACACTTTCCAGTCAATTTTAGTCAAAAAAAAAAATTGACTTGGTTTTCAGGAAAGTGTTTTCCTTTTAGCTGTGTTTGTTTTCCGGAAAGTGGTTTCCGGGAAAGCACTTTCCAAACTTTCTTGTGTTTGTTTGCCAGTAGGAAAGTTGGTCAATGGAAAACACTTTCCAGTAAAAGGAAAATTTGGCTTGGTTTTCAGGAAAGTGTTTTCCTGAAAAATTTGAGGGGAAAACACTTTCCGGAAGCTGTGAATATTTTAGAAATGTCATTATTTGCTGATTATATCAAATTTGATCCTCAAACTTTTGATTGCTATATATATTTTGTTTTGAATATTTATTTTTCAATTTCATCTCTTAAAATTTTATTTTTATATTAACTTTGGTCCTTATTTTTATAATTGCTATTTGCTTTTTTCTTATCATTTTTTTATTGAAATTTTTTATTTATCAAATTTGATCCTCATTCTTTTTATTGTTACTTATTTTATTTGAAATAATTTATGAAATGTTGATTATTATTATTTTAATTTCTTCATTTTTCATTTTTTTAAAATTTTTTAGATTTGATCCCTATTATTTTGATTATTATTTGTTTTATTTTAGATAATTTATGAAATTATATATTTTTTTCAATTTCATTCTCATTCAACTTTTAAATTTGTAAGATTTGTTCCTCATTATTTTAATAAACTTGAGAAAAATAAAATATTAATAAGTTATTTTCCAGCTCATTTTCCATGACATAACCAAACACTGGAAAGTGTTTTCCAGTTCATTTTCCATAACACTACCAAACATCGGAAAATACTTTCCCGGAATTCACTTTCCAGGAATTCACTTTCCCCGGAATTCACTTTCCAAAAGGAATTCACTTTCCTGCAAACAAACGGAGCCTTAGTCAACTCTTAGATTATTAAGTTTGTTCAAATTAATTAATTGTATTAAAATAATATTATTTTATTATTTTTTTGAAATTAACTCATCTGATGTGAATCAATTTAACTTAATCATTAGAAATTTAATTAAACTAAATTTTACAAATTCAATATTTAAAAGAAAAATTAAAACTCAAGTTAGATTTTGAAACTAAATTATTCTTAATTTAATGTTTTATGATATGGATAGGAGTTAAATCTATTGGTATAAAAATCCTAATATCCCTTTCAACATGATTATTTTTTTATTGAATGATGTTATAGGATAAATCCCATTGGTTTTTTATTTTTATTTTTCATTTAATATAAAAAAAAGTTATTAAATAATTTATTTGGAAGAAATACACAACACATGAAACCTTCATATGGTGGTAGTTTTTACATTTTAGGTGAAATTCATTTTAATTAATTTCTTACAAAACTTTTGCAAAAAAAACACAAGTTTTATAATTGATTGCAGTGATATTATTAATAAGAAGTAAATAATTTATATATTAATCATTTTCGGATTAATGTGGTTGTTACTTATTAGTTTTGGTAGATATAAGACGTCACAACTCAAAATCGAATCCTAATATATAAGTTACATAAATAAATTCAATAAAATGTCGCAAATTACATGGACCTTGGTCAGTAATCGGATCGGACCGCCTCCATGCTTAGGCCTGTATTTTTGTTGTCTCCAGCACGGGCTAAATGCCCATGATGTCCAGCCTTAGACGATGACTACGGGCCCTATACCCATATATCTCCTATAATTTTCAATCTGGGCCCTGGGCCTCTTTTTATTCGCTTTTGCTTGGGAGTCGTTTGATTTTGTTGAAAACCTCTTTTTACAGGGTAGGCAAATTTACAGAATTATTCCAAATGTGTATAAAAATCAATTTGAAAATAATTAAATTGAATTTTTTTTTATTTAATTGAATAAATTAAATTAGTATGTTATACATAATTTAAAAATTAGTTTTATATCTTTTATTATTATCACTCGTCCTAGAATTTTCATTGGATTTATAATCTGTGAGGAAAAATTGGAATTTTATCATGCGAGTTTTATTTTTTCTCCCAACATTTTTTTTTTTTTCATGTGTAGAGGAGAAAGTTCACATGCTATATATGTTAACATACGTCTCTTTAAGATACCTACTTAAATCCCACATGATTTTTTAATTCAAATATATTAAATATTTATCTTGTTTGAAATTAAAAAGTTAAAAAGTACTTGAAATATTTGTAACTACTTGAAACGACTAGTCGGATAACTTAAAAAGTTATAACCACTTTCTTGGTGGAATGAAAATGATTAAGATTCCTAAATTGATATGGGTCTTGGCATGTCTATAGATATCACTGTAATTATCCATCAAATCACTAACTTACATTAAAAAAAAAAAAAGGCTAAAAACTATATCATTGCCTCTCTTCATTATCACGGGAAATTAGTTTTTTAGGTTTTGCACAAAAATAAAGAAAAGGCTACCATTATGAGTTTAGATACGCTTTCTTAATTCACTATTTTTATTGTATTTATTGAATGTGAAAAGCATATTGTTAAAGATTATAAATTACATATTAAATTAAATTAATTTTTTTTATGTGATATCAAAGTTTGATTTAAACTTTTATGTTCTGTCAATATTCGAATCTCAAGAAAAATAATTTGAACCAATAAATTCAATGATTTTTCTTTGATTTCTTTGGTGTCCCCCGAATCAATCTATAAATTAATTTTTATCTATCATGAAAACAATTATATTTCCTGCACTTTTATGAATATTATATATGTGGTATATTTTATTATGAATATTATTTTAAATGATGAATAATAACCATAATAAAGACATGAACATCATTGTGTACCGAGAATAGCCACAACATCTGATGACATGTAGCTGTTTTCGGAGTATTTAGAAAATTAACCAAGTTAATTATTATGTAATAAACAAATCTTGTCATTAATGTAACCGATGAACCCACATGAAGGTTTAGACTTTGCAATTAAATATGATATTGGTTAATTCATATTACAATATTGATTCAAAACATTGATTATAATTTTTGGCTATTGTAATTGTTAATACTTTTATGAATATTAATTCTTGTATTTTTTATTTTGAATGATGAAATTTCTTTGGAGTGGAAAGACAAAATCCTCTTAGCATTAGGGTGTACGGATCTAGACCTTACATTCTATGTGGATAAGTCACTTATGCTAATGAAATCAAGTTCCATTGTACATAAAATAGCCTATAAATGATAGAAACAATCCAACTGTCTAAGTTCAATGCTTATAAAGTCATATAACAGTAAAAGCATTAGAGGTTCAAATTTAAAGTGTGGTAAGGTAAATGACTATATAAAGACTATTGAAGAACAATTTATTAATTGCGTTAAGGCATTTGCTAGTACCCTGATGAATAAATTGTTTGTGAACACGTAATGAAAATAAAGAACATTATAGCTTAAGTATCTAAAAATTAATATTTCAGAGCCATTTCTTGTCTATCTAATACTCAAATATCTCATTGTAGGATATAAACTACTTAAGATCTCTTATAACATATATAAGGGAAAATGGTTCATCAATGAATTTTTAACTATGTGTGTACAAGAAAATAAAAGGTTAAAGCATGAAAATCAGGTCAATGCCAACTTTATCACTCACAAAGTCAAAACAAGGCAAGATAAAAAGGACAAAAATGCTAACAATTTATAGTGGAGGAAGTAGGAAAATATTTCATTCAAGAGACCTAAATATATGAGACCTAACAATACAATTGCATGCTTCTTTTGCAACAAAAAAGGACATGTAAAGGATGATATTTGAAAAATTCAAGTGTTTGGCTTGCAAAAAAATGTAATATAAATGTCATTACGTGTTATGAATCTAACTTCATATACTATTGATAAAATACTTGATGAATTGATTCAAGTGCTACGTTTCATTTATTAATATTATGCAAGACCCCAAGCATGAGAAAGTCGATTGATAGCGAATAATGTATCTATTTAAGAATGGAATGCGATTGCATATAAAAGTTATTAGGATTTTTAGATTTTATCTTGGAAAATGAATATGTTTTAAACATTGTAAACACTTTTTATATATATTTTATTTTCTAGAAATTTGATTTCAATTTTTAGGTTGGTACATTTTGGATATTTGTTTAATTTCCATTGGTTTAAAACTTTTTATTTTTAAAAATTCAATTGCCATAGGATCTGAAAATTTACTTGATGGTTTATACAAACTAAAACTTGATCAACCTATGAGCAAATTCTCTTGACTATGCATAAAGATGTTTGTTCTAAGCGTACCATTGTTTACAAGTCATCACTTACTTTGTGGCATAAGATATTGGGTTATATCTCCATTCAGGGGATTAAAAGATTAATTAATGATGAAGTCCTTAAGACTCTTGAAATTTTTTTTTTTGTACTTGTATTGATTGCATAAAGAGAAAACAAACCAATAAAACCAATATAAGTGTAACTTTAGGTGATAATGAAGTACTCGGATTCACACATATTGACATACATGGTCCATTTAATACCTCTTATTTAAATGGTTAAAGATATTTTTTCCCATTCATTAATGAGTATACACATTATATGTAACTTTACATTTTACTTGATAAAAGTGAAGCACTTCATGCGTTCAATGCATATATAGAAGGAAGTAGAGGGGCAATAAAACTTTAAGATTTATTAGGGTGGTGAATATTATAGGAGATACACAAAGTTAGGGCAGAGAATGGGTTCATTTGTAAATTTTATTAAGAAACAGGGTATCGTTACATAATATACTATGTCGGGATCACCTCACCAAAATTATATTATTGAAAGGAAAATTTATACCCTCATGGATGTTAGGTGGCGATGATCTTCCTTTTTCTTTTTCTTTTTCTTTTTTATGGTGGAGTGACGCCTTAAAAACAACATTATATATCTTGAATAGAGTTTCATTAAAAATAGTTCTTAAAACACCATTTGAATTATGGAAACCAAGTTTAAGACATTACATATATAGGATTGTTCAGTTAAGGTCATAGTCTAAAAATCATAACAAAAAGAATTGGACCCTAGAACAATCAATGGATATTTTATTAGCTATGCAGAAAAATCTAGAGACTACAAGTTTTACTATCCCTTACTCATTCCTAAAATTATTGATGCCTTAAATGAGAAGGTCATTAAAAATGTTGAGATTAGTGAGAGTATTATTATTTAAAAGATAAAGTGAGAGGAAACATGAAGTCAAGATAATATATTTATGGATGAAGGAGATTTGATCATTAAAAAAAAATCAACCTAATATCTTAAAGAAATAATCAATTAAAGAACCACCACTACAAGAAGAATGGATTGTCATGAAATCTAAAGTACAACACATGTCAGGTATGAGTAAAACTGAAGGTGTTAAGAGAACTTTAAGGAAAATAAGATTTGTCATTTATAATGATTATAATGTCTACATATTAGAATTTAAATTTGATATTGGACCTGAGGATGATCATATTTTGTTTTCACAATCCATAAATGAGAAAGACTAAAAAATTTGGCATAATATACTGAAAGAAGAAATGGACTCTATGGCTAAAAATCAAGTTTGGGAAATTATCAAGTTATTAGAGGGAGTTAAATTTGTAGGTTGTAAATGGGTATATAAAAACAAATTACACTCAAATCATAATATTGGGAAGCATAATACCAAATTAATAGCCAGGGGTTTCACATAAATAAGTCATTAATTGCCATGATATTTATTCCCTGGTTTCTAAAAAAGATTCATCCAAAATTATAAACATGTTAGCATCTCATTTTGATATAAGGTTAAATCAAATGGATATAAAAACAACATTTTTAGATGGTGATCTTAAAGAAAAGGTGTACATGAAACAACTAAAGGGATTTTGTTATGATCGAGGTAATCAATTAGTTTCCAAGTTAAACAAGTCTATATATGGACTAAAATAAGCCTCCAATCAATGGTACTTAAGGCTTCATGATGTTATTAGTTTTTATGGTTTCATGGAGAACATTTTAGATGCATACACCTCAAGGTTAATAGGAGTAAGTTCATTCTCTTAGTCTTGTATGTTGATGATATCCTACTTGTAACTGATAAACTAATGATAAGGATATATAACACTAAGCAATTTATTTCAAAGAACTTTGAAATAAAGGATTTGGGTGAAGCCTTTTATGTTATTGACATTGAGATTTACATAGACAAGTCTCAAGGAACATTAGGATTGTCTCATAAAGCCTACATTGAAAGATGTCTAGAGAAATTCAGGATGAGTGAATGTAAATCAAATGTAACACCTATTTTGAGAAATGACATTCAATTTTAAGTCAATGTTCGAAAAATGCTTTAAAGATGAAAGAATTGAAAAATATTCATTTTGCAATTGCAGTTAGTAGTTTGATGCATGTTCAGGTTTATACTAGGCTTGACATAACATTTACAATATGAATTCTTGGTAAATATTAAAGTAATCCAAGGATTAATAATTAGAAAGTCATTAAAAAGGTTATGAGATATCTACAAGGAACCAAAAATTATTTGCTTTCTTATAAGCATGGTGACAATTTAGAAGTAGTTGAATATTCAAAATCAAAATTTTTTAGATATCAAGATTTTAGAAAATCCATTTTAGGATATGTCTTTATGTTAGCTAAAGGTGCAATATCATGGAAGAGTACCAAATATATGATAGTTGCATCATCCATAATAAAAGCATAATATACTGCATGATTTGAAGGAACTTCATATGTGAAATGATTAAATAATTCACCACATAGCTCCAAGTTATAAATTCTATAGCAAAGCCAGTGGTGATTTACTATGATAAATCGACAATGATTTTCTTTTCAAAGAACAATAAAATTGAAAGCCACAATAAACATATTAATACATATACTTGCATGTTAGGAAAAAAAAGAAGCAAGGATCTATAAGTGTTTTCAAAACACACTGAGAGTATGAGATTCGATGAGTACATGTGGTCATTGATTTTTTATTTTACAATACTAGTTAATTGTCAATTTAATGTGTGTACTTATAGTTTTTGTTTTTAAGTTGTCCATCAGGACAGTTAAACCTAAAATGAATTACCACGTAAAGTTTTAAACTATGAGATCATGCATTATAAGTGGAAAGGAATGTGATTTTCGCATTAACAAAACAATTATAATTCATGGATTGTCCTTTGATTCAAGTAATTTCTTTTGGCCATATTCGGTCTTGAATTCCTCAACTTATATAATAAAGTGTCATGTGAGTTAGGTTAAAAAATGTTAATGTTGATTCGCATTCTACATGAGTTTTTTTTTCTTTAAATGTATTAAATAATATAAATATTAATCTTGTTTAAAATTATGAAGAAGATTGATATTTATAACTATTAGTTAGATAACTTAAACAATTACACTCATTTTGATAAAATAAGAGTAGATCATTACCTATATATTTGGTTAAGATAAAGTGCATTGTTTTTAGAAAAATAATATCTAAAAATTATAGTTGTTAAACTTAATCAAGGTTTGGATTATAATTCAAAAGATTAACTCTAATTTTCTTTTTTAAATCAAAATAATATTATTTTAATATATATATTTTTAAAATCAACAAATTAATAATTAAGTTTTGATATAATCAAGCCTGAATTGACTGAATAGTAGGATGATTTGAGTTTTTTCAGATGAATTAAGTTTTTTTTTTTAATCTTTCTTGAATCCAGATTGATTCAAAGGGTTTAGCTGGATATTAGGTGGAGTGTGGCTGAATTTTACAACTATACTCGAAACATTAAAAAAGAAAAAGAAAAAAAGAAGCAACCCCCCTCCAAAATAAATAAATAAATAAAACCAAATTATTACAAAACCCCACCAAACATGCCTGTTACACTACAAGCACTCCCTCTCCATAACCGATCCCAAACATATTTTTTTTCCTCCTTTCTTAATATTTCTCTCATTCATTCATTCCCTTCCAATCTCACTCAAAATAAATTCAAATTTTACAACAACACACAGACACGCAGAGAGTAATTATCGTAAGAAATGGCGATGGCGAGGGCAAGCTCTGGCCCCGCATACCCCGAGCGATTCTATGCAGCTGCAGCATACGCTGGATTTGATGGATCTCACAATTCCACCAGTACCGTCTCTTCTAAATTCCAAAACGACACCGCTTTGCTCCTCTACGCTCTCTACCAACAGGTTCCCTCTCCAATTCTCCATTTCCATTCCCCGATCCAATGCCTTTCTTTCTAATTGAATTGAATTCACCATATTATTCTCTCTGATTCGTGGCTGCATTGTTCTGGCGCCAATTTTAATTTCATTTTCTATTATTTTTATTAATTGTTAGGCTCAATTTTGCATTATAATTCGCGTGCTTGACTTGTTTTTATTCGATTTATGAGTTTTCTAGTGCTAATTTTTCTGTCTTTGGAGATGTTGTGCGTTTTGTGTGTGTAATTTTGGTGGATCTAGTGTGAGTTTGAAATTATTGAAGGTGATTTAAGTCGATACTGTATTTTTGCCATGCTAATTTTGTACTGCAATTTTTCTTATGAGGACTATGACTGTCAAGCGGATCGAGACAGTGTAAATATGTTAGGGAATTTGTTTTTCTTTGGAATGTGATTGCAGGCGACAGTTGGACCGTGTAATGTGCCGAAACCTAGCAGCTGGAAGGCTGTAGAACAAAGCAAATGGAAAAGGTTTGTTTGGTTATCATCGGCGTTACCTTTTCTTTTCGATCCTTCTCTCATGTGATTGTCTATGTATTTAATCCAGCCTAGGTGCATCATTGATGAAATATGAAGTTTTGTGAACTTGGAGCAAATGATGTGAAGAAATTGGGAATGAAACTTGTTAGGATAAAGCAACTTGTAACATTTCCTGAATTCCTATAGGATGCTAATATTGCTTTGTATATGTGTATACAAACATGTAGAGCAATATTGTTTTGTTTTGTGTATACATGTTTGTATATGTGTATAGATCGGTTTCTTGTTTCAAGCAAGAAGCTTCCAGAATCCCAGAAGCAATGCCGTTGGATGATATAGATAGTGCACTGTCTTCATTTTATTACTCAGTTGCTAGTTATGTATTCTCTTTTTATTATAATAAATCTGTTTAAATGAATGGATGGAACCACTCTTCTAATTTTTTTTTTGTGCAGCTGGCAGGGGCTTGGAAATATGGCCTCTACAGAAGCAATGCGTCTCTTTGTGAAAATATTGGAGGTAATTGCAATGGGATTTGAGGTTCATGTCTCATGAATGGTTTTGAAGTTGAGTTAATTATTATTATTTTTTATTCTCTTGGCAGGAAGATGATCCAAGTTGGTACTATCGAGCATCTAATTCTATTTCAGAAATCTCAGAGTCTGTTGTAGACACACAAGTGAATGTGAGTCCATTAAGAATTATAGGGTGGAGTTTATTTTCATTTCTTCCATGCTGCATATTTTATCTTTGAACAATGAATTATTTCTATATGTTTTTAGTGACATTGATGTTTTTTGCTGGTTAACATAATATCAAAGTATATATCTGAACTAATGTCTTTGTTAATAGTCCCAAAGGATCTGTTGTTTAGTTTGGTGTGTGCATGGCCTTTGCTGCACAAGGTGAATTATTTCTGTGGAATTTGCATACGATACCAGTGTCACGTGACATAAGTGACACCTTTTAGGACTTTAGTGGTGATGTATTTAATACGATACCAGTGTCACATGACATAAGTGACACCTTTTAGGACTTTAGTGGTGATCTATTTAAGGTTTCTGAATTCAAGTTTAGCATGATAAAGTATTGCTTGGCAATTAATTTGTGTCCCTTGAATGTGTCATCAATGATTCTTTAAGGAAACAGAAATGAAGCAAAGGATAAAATAAGTGGAATTTTGAACACCTAAAAAAATTGGTTATTTGAAAGGAAAATGTTGATGTAACAACCAACTAGCCATCTGAAGCATCATTGCAGCTGCTGTCATTATGTACCACCACCTGCCTCTATCCAAGCCATCCTGCACCATAATCTATTGCTGCTGCTCCGCTACCTCAATGTCATCATGTACCACAAGCACCTCCACTCAACAACTTTCAAATTGCATAACTAATTCCACCTCTGCACTCACTTAAGTACACTTTTACTTGAACAGATCCAATGAAAGTGTACACTTATGTCTTGTTCGTAGGCGGAGGCTTTTTCATGCATCTCTTGCTTGTATTTGTATGTGTGTGATAGTTTCTAGTGAGTTGCATTTGTTTGTTCAGGAAACTTTCTTTTTCCTCAATTCTACTTTAAATCCAAAATGGGAGAGAGAAAGAAATGAAGGAGACAATGCTCATCATGGCCTTGAATGTGATAATTGTCCCCTGGTTCTGCATTTTTTCTCATTAATTTCTTCTCCCCAAATCTTGTGCTCACTAAATATTGCTTGCTGTAGCATTACTCAAAAGATGAACGGATCCACTGAAAGTGTACTTTACTTGAACAGATCCAATGAAAGTGTACACTTATGTCTTGTTCGTAGGCGGAGGCTTTTTCATGCATCTCTTGCTTGTATTTGTATGTGTGTGATAGTTTCTAGTGAGTTGCATTTGTTTGTTCAGGAAACTTTCTTTTTCCTCAATTCTACTTTAAATCCAAAATGGGAGAGAGAAAGAAATGAAGGAGACAATGCTCATCATGGCCTTGAATGTGATAATTGTCCCCTGGTTCTGCATTTTTTCTCATTAATTTCTTCTCCCCAAATCTTGTGCTCACTAAATATTGCTTGCTGTAGCATTACTCAAAAGATGAACGGATCCACTGAAAGTGTACTTTACTTGAACAGATCCAATGAAAGTGTACACTTATGTCTTGTTCGTAGGCGGAGGCTTTTTCATGCATCTCTTGCTTGTATTTGTATGTGTGTGATAGTTTCTAGTGAGTTGCATTTGTTTGTTCAGGAAACTTTCTTTTTCCTCAATTCTACTTTACATCCAAAATGGGAGAGAGAAAGAAATGAAGGAGACAATGCTCATCATGGCCTTGAATGTGATAATTGTCCCCTGGTTCTGCATTTTTTCTCATTAATTTCTTCTCCCCAAATCTTGTACTCACTAAATATTGCTTGCTGTAGCATTACTCAAAAGATGAGCCTATAATCAAGAATGGGAACTCTTTCCCAGAGACAAAGACCATTTCTACTGAGAATGGGACTCTTGTAGAAACACAGGATAAAGATGTTGTCTCAGAAGATGTTGGTACAGTTGCTGTCTATGATCGATGGATTGCACCTTCAATAACTGGCCAACCCCCAAAAGCCCGATATGAGGTACAACTACCTTTTAAAATTTCAATTGCATTCATTCCTTTTTTTCTTTTGTTTATTCTTATTTTCACTGCTTTCCTATCATTTTCTGAATGAAATCTTTCTTATTTTTCAGCATGGAGCAGCAATTGTTCAAGATAAGATGTATGTATATGGGGGAAATCACAATGGCCGCTATCTCAATGATCTTCATGTAAGCAAACCATAGATGGGAATGTTATTTTGGAAAATGGAACTGAACTAATCCCGCAAATATTTATTGTTTCTGTGTACATGGAATTCAATTTTTTTCTGGAACATTCTAAATATCAAATTTCATGGCCCTGTGTTTTTTAAACTATTTTTTTTTGTCTCTTATATGATACTATATTTGTATTTTTCTTTTACATTTAATTGATAACAATTGAAAATGGCTATCAGCTATGTTAACGTAACTTTTTACAATCCCTTTCTCAAAACTCGTTGCACAATGCAGGTGCTGGATTTGAGAAGCTGGGCCTGGTCAAAGGTCAATTTTAAGGTCGAGAATGAGTCACAGGAGGGACAGTCTCCAGCTAAATTAACTCCCTGCGCTGGCCATTCCTTGGTTAGTATAAAACCAAATTTCCTTTCACACAATTTCTAAAGCAAGTTTCTTGCAAATCCATGCTGATCTATCTGCAAACAAGTGTGCAGTGGTATTGGATATCCTCACATTTTGATGAATAGGACAATGTATATTCTGTTTCTGCAGATACCATGGGAGAATAAGCTTCTATCAGTTGCTGGACACACAAAGGATCCTTCTGAAACTATCCAGAGTATATAATATATTATCATTAATGTGGTTTTGTGATTTAAACCCACATTGTTTTCATAGTTGATTTATTTTCTTTTACAGTCAAGGTATTTCATCTTCAATCTTGTACTTGGTCAACCTTAAAGACTTATGGGAAAGCACCGGTATGTACTTTTCTCTCTCTCTCATCTACTGCATTTCCTACAAAACAGAAGTACTTAATCACTGTATTATTTAACGTTCAAAGCAGGAGTCTGCTGAGTCCCAGCACAAAGAAAGGAATGCTTGTGCTCAACAGTGTTCCATCCTGACTCTTTAATGATATCAATTACTTATACAATGTATAAACTGTTATATATTTTATGCATTGCAGGTCTCACGTGGTGGTCAATCAGTCACCCTTGTTGGGACAAGCTTAGTGATTTTTGGTGGACAAGATGCAAAGAGATCTCTCTTGAATGATCTGCATATTCTTGACCTAGAAACCATGACCTGGGATGAAATTGATGCCGTGTAAGATCAATTCTTGCAATTTAGAAGCTAGCCTCTTTGTTTATCTATTCTTAATCTTATTGGTCATTTTTTATGGTTGTGGAATATGGAGGATTTAATAGCTGTTTGTTAATTGACAATCTCTCAGTTTGCCAGGAATTAGAGCAATTTGATGTTTGTTTCTTACCTCCGAAGATATCAAGAACTATATATGAAAAATTTGAATTCTCTCCATTTTAGCACCCGTAGATACAACGCCACTTTGAGCCACTTATGATTTTCATTACTGACCACGACAATATCTCATGTTTCTAGCTCACGCCCAATTTTTGAGATTTGAGCATTTGTGGTCGAGGATTGACTTATTTTTACAATTTTACAGTGGTGTGCCTCCTTCTCCAAGATCTGATCACGCTGCTGCAGTACATGCTGAGCGTTACCTTCTTATTTTTGGTGGAGGCTCGCATGCTACTTGTTTCAATGATCTGCATGTGCTTGATATGCAAACTGTAAGATAACTAATCTCAATGTTTTTTGTTCTTGCACAATAGGACTGTTAGTAATATCTTCCATGTTCGTGGATTTTTAGATGGAATGGACTCGACCCACACAACAGGGTGAGATACCAACTCCCCGGGCTGGACATGCAGGTGTAACAGTTGGTGAGAATTGGCTTATCGTTGGTGGCGGCGACAACAAGTCTGGTATATATTTTACAACTTGGAGCTTATGCATTTAGCATCACCTACAAAATCCATTTATATTTTCCATTAAACCTAACAAAGTAAACTTGCAAGCAGAAAGAAAAAAGGGAAATTTTTTTGCCTGGAAATTCCTTGTTTATTTTAGTGAAAAATGACTTTAATAAGTGACCAACCTAAGTATTGGTTCCGGTAAGAATGACTTTTTCCGTTCAACTAGTCAAATAGTTTTAATTGTAAGAAATTAGGCAGGAGTCTTAATTTGATTTAAATTCTTCTCCAGCTTCATAAACTTCTCATATATTCCTTTCTGTCAACTTTGTGTAGGGGTCTCTGAAACTGCAGTCCTGAACATGTCTACACTTGTCTGGTCTGTCGTAACTTCTGTTCAAGGGCGTGTTCCTCTTGCCAGTGAGGTATTATACTTAACATAATTGTGAACTTTATTAAGCTGCTCGTAATTTTATTGGAAAGTTGTGCTATTCCTTGAGCTTTGTAAATTTTATTGCAACTATCAGAATCTATGTGGTTTGCAAAAGTTTGACCAGGCATCTTGAAATTTTAACATTTTTGCTCTGGATTTTTTTAATCTGAAAAGAGTTTTAATAAGGAGCAGCATTTATAAATTATCAACAGTTCAGTTGTTATGACCAATCAAAGAATATGTACCTGAGTGCTGTAGATATCGCGGTGCTGTGATGTAATTAAGGCAACTGGGAAGGAATGTGGTTTAAATGCATCTAAACTGTTGAGTTTATTTCTGCCTTTGTAATCGAGTTTGAAACTATCATGCTACAATTATTATTGTAAATTTTTATTATTTGATGTTGTTTTCTTTCTCAAGTATTCATAGTTAGCCTAGAATTGGTCTCATCAATTCCATCATAACTACAGAGAGGGTGACATGCTGTTGAAGATAGTCTTGGTTTTCTTTGACTGTCTGATTTTTTCTGCAGGAATTCATAGTAGAATCAGCCTGACTGTCTTTTATTGCAGGGTTTGAGTTTAGTCTTGAGCTCTTATAATGGTGAAGATGTTCTTGTATCTTTTGGAGGATATAATGGGCATTACAGCAATGAAGTTAGTACCAATTTTAACTTACTTTCTTGTAGGTTCACCCTCCTTTGCTCCTTTTCCCCTTTCTGATTTTGTTCTGTTGTCAGGTCAATGTTCTAAAACCAAGCCACAAATCAACCTTGCAATCGAAAATAACAGAGACCCCTGTGCCAGACAGTGTTTCTGCTGTCCATAATGTCACCAACCCCACCAGAGATGTGGACTCTGAGTTGGAAGTGGGGCAAGAAGGCAAAATCAGGGAAATTGTTATGGATAACATCGACCGAGAGTCCTGGGTATGGAAAATTTCAAAACGGGTTCCTTCTGGACAGAATATGTAGAAATTCACTGTCTTTCGCTATATTGTCGTCTTGGATTCACCCTTGAGATTTTGAATTCCATGCAGAAATCTAGAGGTGAGGGAACTAGTCTTATAGCCACTTTAAAGGCTGAGAGAGAAGAACTGGATTCTTCACTTAGCAAGGAGAAGTTGCAGACTCTCCATTTAAAGCAAGAGTTAGCTGATGCCGAGACTCGTAACACCGACCTTTACAAGGTAATCACTTGACATACAGGTTTAGTTGTCTTTTGAGCACATCTTCTGATGTACCTTGTACAAGAGGTAGTTTTCCACTTGTCAAATTTCTTTTAGCTCATAAGATGCCCTTTCTTTCCGTCAAATTCCCCTTAATTTTGTTTTATTGGCATCTTAGGAGCTCCAATCTGTACGTGGTCAACTTGCTGCTGAGCAGTCAAGATGTTTCAAACTAGAGGTATTTCCTAGTTACTTTCTCTTAATATTCTTTTTACCCATTCATGGGTGTTGAGCGGGTGCGGGTGCAATTATTCGATGATGCTTGGAACTTCCATGAAGAACAATCCTTATCTGTTGATTTCTCATATTAGCATGCTGGCTACTTTGAAGTTTATTTTTATTTTTTGGTTAAAGCCATAAATTGTCACTAGTTCAATAACCCAACCTAGAAATGAAGATACAGATAATATGATCTTATGTCTGCATATCAGGGAAAAGAAACCCTGTTTGGTTTGTCACAACTAAAGTAGAAAAAAATAGATTGAAGAATTTCCAGATAAAATATTCTAACTCGTTGCTACAAGAAGTAAGGTGATTTATGTTAATTGAAAGCCTCTAGCTTGTTTTACTCTCACCTCTCCCCACCCTGCAAAAAGAAAGAAAGAGAAAAAAAATGAAAATCTCCACCCGCCTCCTATGTACAGGAATAGTAATGAGCAAAATCTCCCAAAATAGCACCAGTTCTTTCTCCATATCAATCGTTTTATGCGAGCTAATCACTCCTTGAGCTAACAGGTTGATGTTGCGGAACTACGACAAAAGCTTCAAACAATGGAGACTCTGCAAAAAGAACTTGAACTCCTGCAACGACAGAAGGCTGCCTCTGAACAGGCCTTAGATGCAAATCATAGGCAGGGATCAGGTGGTGTGTGGGGCTGGCTTGCTGGAACGCCTGGCGGCCAGAAAGGAGACGATGCCTAAATTTTTGTCGAACCCTCGTTAAGTAGCGATTGCTTAGATTTGTTTCTCATTGATCCACCACCTATAATATATTTTCTTTTCGCAATGGGAAGAAAGATATCGAGTTATTGCTGGTCACTGTGAAACCCCTTCCGGGTTTTTGAAGGAATACACCCTTTAGTTTGTAGTTTCATATGGTCATTATATATTTTTATGTTTTCAGATTTTTACAGGGTTTGTATTGGAAGTAAAAGAACTGTTACTGCTTGAAAGTATAGAATTCATTATTTGCCAACAAAATTGGCCAACATTCTTTTGTTATAGTAATTTTAAGCTTCAATACTTGAGCTATTATTACCTACGGAAATTGTTGCTCTTTTAGTGAGCTGCTACAATTTTGAACATGGATTTTGCTGTGAAGAATAGGCCCTTTCTCTTTTTTATTATGGCCGATGCTAATAAAACTGCGTGTAGGACAAATGCAATTTGCACGGGAGTTTCTCAAGGCCAATCAAATCCGTCGGGCTAACAGAATATGCTCGGAAGATGCATTTCTTATGCTCTTGCTTTAATCTTTCATGTGAAGCTTGTTAATGAAAATTAACCTTGAGATTTCACATGTAACGCGAGAATTTATTTTATATTTTAAATTTTTTTTTGTGTGGTTTTTGATTGCTCGGAATTTTTGGCTAATTTATGCATGCCAAAACTGTACGAACCATTCATCTTGTTTTACTGAAATTGTTTTACGTTATTATAGTTATTTTTTAAAATATTTTTTATATTAAAATAATATTTTTTTTATGTTTTAAAAATTATTTTAACATCAATGTATTAAAATAATTTAAAATATAAAAAATTAATTTTTAACAAAAAAAAAAATTAAAAATTTTGTAAACATGATTTATACTACATTTCTAAACCATACCTACACGCTACCTGTAATAAAAATACAAATATGGAGAATGATTAGCTCTGAAAAATAATAATCAACTTGATTTCACATATTTCTCATCTTTTTTTATGCTTATTTATTTAGTATCATAAAAAAACTCCATAACACACATTTTGGATTTATTTAAAAATAAAATCTAGAAAGTAATGGAGATCAAATCATGATTATTATGCCCGCCTGTTTCCGGTCTAATCTAATTTAAGATTTAAATTAACTCATTTTTTTTAGCGTTTTAAATGAAATAATTTTTTTAAATCTAGTTTAAAATAAAATCCAATCCAATCATGCCAAAAATTCAAATAAAAAGTCACTAAATTGATTGACAAGTCGTGACAAGTTTCATCACTCCCAAACAAGTAATCAACTTGGTTTCCCAATCCACACATTTCTCTTATTTTTTATATCTTCCTCAAAATTCACTTTTAATGAAGAAAAAATGTTGATGGGGACGTGGCAAAATTTCTTCAAATATTGAATAACATCATGATTTCCATCAAACGGTCAGAATCCACTTTAAGAGAAGGCTCCACATTTCCCCTTCCACTATCTCATAACGTGGCACCATCGAAAACCTTCCACAACGCCGCTCTTCGCGCCCCGCCCCGTTCCATCAGATAAAAATCCCTAATTACTATAAAATCCCTCCTTATTTTCTCTCCATCCAAACACGCCCTTATCTCCCTCCCTACAAAAAAACCCAAAGTTTTATACGAACCAAACAGACCCCTAATCTCTCTCAATAGAAAGGATAACTATTTTAGCCTTCAATCAAGACTCCCCATCTTTCCAGTGTTCACTCTTTCAATTTCGCCTATTGCAAATGATATATGCTGAATTACACACAGAAAATTCGAATGGAGAGGAAGAAGAACCTAGGGTTTCATCAATCGAGAGTGAACAACAAGAAGCTAACAATGCTAGGGTTTCTAAGATTGAAGAAGAGGAAGAACCAGAAGAAGAAGAATCTAGGGTTTCTGAAGTGAGAAGTGAAAGAAGTTTTGATTTTGCTGTTAAAGATGAAGAAAGGCAAGATAGGTTAGCGTTAGGAGATTATAGATCTTTATGGAGTGAATTTGATGATTTTGTTGCTAATGAGGATAATGGAGCAATGGCTGGTACGTCTAGGGCATTGATTTATGGTTTTGAAGTCGGTGATATGGTTTGGGGGAAAGTGAAATCGCATCCGCGGTGGCCGGGGCATATATTTAATGAGGCGTTTGCTTCCTTGTCAGTAAGGCGGACGAGGAGGGAAGGTCATGTGTTGGTTGCATTTTTCGGGGATAGTAGTTATGGTTGGTTTGATCCGGCGGAGCTTATTCAGTTTGATGTGAATTTCGCAGAGAAATCGCAGCAAACAAGTTCCAGGACTTTCATTAAGGCAGTGGAGGAGGCAACGGATGAGGCGAGTAGGAGGAGTGCACTTGGCTTGGCTTGTAAGTGTAGGAATAAGTATAATTTTAGGCCTGCAAATGTGCCAGGGTATTATGTGGTGGATGTGTCGGATTATGAGCCTGGAGGGGTTTATTCGGCGAGTCAGATTATGAAGGCAAGAGATGGGTTTAAGCCGGGGGAAACTCTTGCTTTTGTGAAGCAGTTGGCTGTCGGGCCTCATGGATGTGATCAGGAGAGTTTTGAATTTATTAAGAATAAGGCGAGGGCTTTTGCTTTTCGCAAGGCTGTTTTTGAAGAGTTTGATGAGACCTATGCACAGGCATTTGCAGTTCAGAGTTCACGGCCTTCTAATGATACAGCTAAGGTACCAAATCAGCTTGCTAAAGAGCCAACTCGAGGTATTGTTTTCTTGGTAAATGTTTTGTGCTTGTTTGCAATGTTCGGTTTGCTTAGGTCTTTAAGGTTTGATTTGTGCATTGGAGATAGTGTCTTGATGTTATTGCCCCATGATGTTGGATGCCCATGCTTCTTCCTGTACTCCTTTTTGTTTCTATTAGATGCCTTATCACATTGCTTCTTGAATAATGACAAGTAGTTTGGATTATCTCGTTATGTTTTTACTTGTCCACTGACTGTTTTCACTTCTCTAATGCAACCCAAGCATTTCCCTTGAGATTTATAGTGAAGGTATAATAGTTAAGGTCTTGCTCTGTTTTGTAATATAAGATAGAGTATCAATGGTTATCAAATGGTTAAATCTTGAACTCCTTGAGAATAGTGTCTTTATGCTTGCGCCATGCAGTTGGAGGGATAAATAAAGTGTAAGGCAGTCGATTCATCACAGAAGTTTTGTGGATGCATGCACAACTTTGTTGAAACTCTTAATAAGTTAATATAGCAAACATTCACATTTATTTTATGTATTATTTTAATTTTTAATGTGTGTGTATTTCTGAGTATTGCCTCAGAGCATGTTTGCTGGCATCCTTTTATTTGGCTCAATCTTTTTTCCAAATAGAGGTTGCTAATCTTTGTGCCTTGTCTGCCTTTGAGAACTAATTGGCCCTTTTTATGTATTTGCATGTTATTGAATTTGAAATATGATTCACGGGGCGGTTTCCAAATAAAATACTACACCAAAATTGAATTTGTCCAGTTTCATGTCTAATAAATGTTGTCTTAAGAGTTCTAGCCTGAATTTTTTAAAGTTAAAAATTAGCTTTCTGCTTTAATTGAAAGTGAAATATATGTAAGAAACTTGGCACATTTTTCTTGTAAGATTCATTGCATCAAGCAATTTTATATATTGTAATTTCAGAGATTTTATAGAATATGATGAGCTTTTTCATCTGAAAAATTCTTAGCACCTCTAATCTCTTGCATATGTGGTATATAAGATTTGGTTCTTTTATTATCACAGATCATAGGCGAGAGCCTGCACTTTCTTCCTTTAATAGTTTGTGTTTCATAAATTTGCCTGGATAGACCTTTCATTTTTTTCTCCTTTCTGTTGGCTGTTTTTTATTCTATGTTTGAACACGTTTTCTTTCTATTCTCATTTGGTTGTTGCTGCTCCCCCAGCTCCTTTGAGTGGTCCATTGGTGATAGCTGAAGCTCCGGGTGGCGAGAAGAGCTCAAAAAAACCTATAAAAGTCAAGGACTATTCAAAAAAAGGCAATTATCTCCTTAAGCGAAGAGATGAGCCAAGTGAGCTGAGAGCTTTTGAAATTGTCCAAAGGCAAGCAGGTTCCTCATCCCTAGCAGTTTACGTGGAGGCTGGTTCATCAGCAGTGGAGGCTGGTTCATCAGCTGGTGATTTTGTGTTGCAGAAAAGAGCTTCAACCTCCCATATTTCAGCAAAACAGGAGCAGTCTGTGCTTATAACCAAAGAAGATGTGGATTCTAGTGAAGATGGAGCAGGCAAAGCAGCGTTAGTCTTAGATCATGCTCCGGGAGATGCAAATGTGTCTCTTGATAAGAAGGGTGCCATGCAAGAAATAAAAGGTGAACTAGGATCAGATGTGGCTGTGGGTCTGATGAGTACAGGGTGGTCTGACTTACCTGGGAAGGAGCAGCTTAAGGGTGTGTCAGATTGTACATATGAAGAGAGTGCAAAATCATCAAGATCAAATCAAGTTTCTCAGCAAAATGAACTGAGCTTTTCTGCAAGAGCAGAGGTAGACAGTGGATTGAGTAAACTTCAGAATGGTGAGCCAGGTTCACTTCTTTCACCACTTAACGCCACACAATCTGTTGGAACAAGTGCTGGTAGTGGAGTAAAAAAGGTCAAAGTCATTAAACGTCCTGTTGGGGACACCAGCTCGCAGAAGTCTATTATGGGGGGGAAAAAGAAGAAAGAGATAGGAGCAGGAACTAATCCTGATCGTCCAAAGAAGCGATTGGCCACTGGAAAAGGTGAGGAAGTGAGAATCTCATTAGGAAAATCCACCCATGTCAGTTTTTCTCCTGGAGAGGATTCTCAGCTTAACAGTCAAAAGAAAGATGGTATTGAGTTTGAGCTACCACAGCTACTTAGTGATTTCCTTGCTCTAGCTCTCGATCCTTTCCATGTTGCAGAAAGAAATAGCCATTCAGTTACAATGCATTTCTTCTTGCGATTCCGGTCCCTTGTTTTCCAGAAAAGCTTGGTTTTGTCACCACCATCCGAGACTGAGGTTGTAGAAGTTGGTGGCACTAAATCCTTGTCCAGTATTGGGGCTTCTGACAATTCTGCCAGTGAGGACACCAGAGGTTTGATACCTTCAAAACCAGCAAAACTCCTTGTCAGACCTAATGATTCAACAAAAGCTGGACGGAAGCGTTTGCCATCTGATCGCCAGGAAGAAATTGCAGCAAAAAAACAAAAAAAATTTATTCAGTTGAAGTCATTGGCTGCAGAGAAGAAGGCTCAGAGAACTTTGGATACCCTGGGAGCTGAAGGGAAAGAAACAGTGGCTAGGCAGCGAGCAGAAGGAAAACAGCCAGTGGCACAACCTCCACGAAAGTCAGTCAAACCAGATTCTTTAAAAAAAACAGAGCCTCCAGTTAGAGCTATCGAGCCCACTATGTTGGTGCTGAGGTTCCCTCCTGAGACATCTCTTCCATCTGCCGCGCAGTTGAAGGCAAGGTTTGCTCGATTTGGGTCAATAGATCAGTCTGCAATCCGTGTCTTTTGGAAGTCATCACAATGCCGTGTTGTGTTTCGGCGAAAGCTTGATGCACAGGCAGCTCTTAAATATGCTCTTGGTAACAAATCCTTGTTTGGCGATGTGAATGTAAGGTACAACATTCGGGAAGTAGGAGCTCCTGCTTCCGAGGCTCCTGAATCTGACAAAAGCAGAGATGACACTTCTGTTGATGCAGCACAGGCTGAGGATCCTCTTGCTGATTGGCAAGCTGTAGCATTTGCACACCAGCCTCCTTCACAGTCAACAGTACAGCTGAAATCTATATTGAAGAGACCAAACGGTGATGAAGCAGCACCAGTAACTGGTGGTAATGGTAGTAGAGGAAATCGTGTAAAATTCATGTTGGGTGGGGAGGAAACTAATAGTGGAGAGCAAATGATGGTTGGTAATAGAAACAACTTCAACAACAATGCTAGTTTTGCTGATGGTGATGCACCCACTGCTTCTGTTGCTATGGGTTCTAGTAGTAAGAACATTCAAAAGGTCTTTCCTCCATCTCCATTGCCTATTCTTCCCCTCCCTACTCAATTTGCAAAAGCCCCCCTTAATTATTCACATCATCATACCGAAGTAGCACCCAGAAACTCGCACAATTTCAACACCCCTCCTCCAAGTGCCGGACCCAGTACACCAACCATAGATATTTCGCAGCAGATGCTGAGCCTTTTGACCACTTGCAACGATGTTGTCACCTCCGTCTCAGGCTTGTTAGGCTATGTGCCTTACCACCCTCTTTGACAACCAATATGGGCCAATACACAAAACCCTCATCGAAGGATTGGACTGCTTGAATTGGGACAAAAAAGCCAGCCACCTCCTCCAAGGCTGCTCTTGGGTGTGCACTGTGCATCGATTGGGGCACAATCAATGTGGCTGCAAAAACTTCTCTCGTGAAAAGGCAGCAACAACTGATACAAACACAAGGACACGGGGTCTTCCTCGCCGGGCGTCAATGTCAATCCAGCAAATCCATCATGACTAAGTTTGGTGTAAAATTATGAAGCATGGGAGTGGATTACTCCAAAAATGTACCCATAAGATAGCACCATCCTCTTCTTTCCTCCATTTCCATCAGTTATACCTCTACTCATGGCATTTCCATTCCATCTTGTGCTTGATCTGCATGTGGTGAGAAAATTTGCTCATACCATATATTTTTCACTAGTTTCCTGTTGGATTAGCAAAGCTCATGAAGACCCATCAATGGCGTCACGTCTATGTACGTATGTATGTATGTATGTATAGTAGGTGGTCCACCATGACTACTGGGAGCGGCGCCCAAGAATCTTTTACTTGAAGGGATTATAACGTTAACACGGGCATTGCTTGTATTTACTATTATGTCCTCAGTTGTGGATCCTTTAAAGCCGGCTAATTGACGTGATCGATGATGGCAACGCTACACGTGCAGCTTCAAGTAAATGGGTGGCTCCACGTGTCAACGTCATTCCTAGCCCATCCCTTCTCGAAGAATGTAGATGAGGACATTTTACCTTCAGAGGGAAGGAGAAGGCAAAATATCAATAATTATTAAGTTTTACTAGGCAAAAAGTTTACTTTTCATATATTTAAATACAAACACGCCTTCTACGCGTATTTCTTTTATTTATCCGAGACCAAAATAATAATACATACATTCCACGCTGTATACACGGATTTACTACTAACAATTATACATACATTACACGCTGTATACACGGATTTACTACTAAGAATAATGATGACAAATCATTATTTAGCTAATGCATTTTTTATAAATACTTGTTAAGAGTTATTTACTATTTTTAATCAATTATAATATTTTTAATTTTTATTCCTTTTTAAATACAAATGAATAATAAATAATATTTAATGCATGGATTTTTTTTCATAAATCAATTTGTAGATTTGAATTTTAAACTTTACTATATAATTTGTTAGAAAATATTTTAATATTTTTATCGATTATGAAAATTTATCAAAAATTTTTAGGGAATGATTTTGTTAAAATGAAATTTAATGAATACCAAATGGATAAACAAATCTACTTGATCTAATCCAATTTGATACTCTGATCTAATCCGATTTGATTCCCAATTGTTGTATGTTGTTCAAATTAAATGTGGATATGTGATAAATGTTTTTAGATATTTTTTAAATATATGTATTTTTAAAAAAATTAAATTAATATTTTTTAATATTCTCAATATTAAATTTAAAAATCTAAAAAAAAAACTCAGCACAGCATCACTATACCAATCAAGCTCTACATCTCCTCTATCCCTCTTGTCAAAATAAAAGCTATAATAGAAAAAAAAAATCAATCTATTATAAATAACTACTATTCCTTCTTGTTCTTTTCTTTTTTTCTAAAAACAAAAGGAAAACGCGTGGGGTA
The DNA here is from genome assembly GCA_033617975.1 of Populus alba x Populus glandulosa. Classification (NCBI taxonomy): domain Eukaryota; kingdom Viridiplantae; phylum Streptophyta; class Magnoliopsida; order Malpighiales; family Salicaceae; genus Populus; species Populus alba x Populus glandulosa. Next base: position 1,127,142 of record CM066155.1, on the reverse strand, counting down.
TTATTAATATTCCTAAAGACTCTAAAACTGTAAAACCACGTCAGCTCACGAATTTTCCTGCCACTTTCCTTGAAATCAAACAAAAACTATGCTTTAGCATATATATATTTATAGCCAACGTTTTCTCTGCGAAACCCCAAAAAGCCAATCTTTCTTTCAAAAAATTTAGTTCTCTCTCCTAACTCTTCATAACAATTTTCTTGATTGATCAAAGCTTTCATCATTATGGAGTACAGGCCATTAGAGATCACGGTTGCCTCAGGCAAAGATCTCAAAGATGTGAACGTTTTCGGCAAGATGGATCTCTATTGTGTTGTTTCCATCAAAGGAGATCCACACAAGTCTAAGCAGAAACAGAAAACCCACGTTCATAAAGATTGCGGGCCTAACCCTCTTTGGAATTTCCCCATGAAATTCAACATCGACGAAGCCGCTGCTCAACAAAATCGCTTGCAAATCAAGTTCAAGCTTCTAGCTGAGCGAATGATGGGAGATAAAGAAGTTGGGGTGGTTTCTGTGCCTGTCAAGGAATTACTGGATTCAAAAGATGGAAAAGGTGGTCTCATGAGCTATTCTGTCAAGACCCCATCCGGGAAGATGAAAGGAACGTTGAGTTTCTCCTTTAATTTTGGTGAGAAAGTCAATGCTCCTGCGCCGGAGAAGGCGAAAAAGACGGGCGAGCATGTTGCTGCTGCTGCTTCTCCTGCAAAGGGATATCATGAGCCCGTCACTGCCTACCCTGCAACGGGATATCAGGGTGCTCCTGGTTCAAGTTCTGCCTACCCAGCGCCACCGCCTCAAGCGGCTCCTTATCCATATCCTTATCCTTATCAGTATCCTCCACCACCCCAACATGGTTATGGTGGATACCCACCTGCACCCGGACAAGGGTATCCGGGTTATCCACCACAACCCGGTTATGGTGGGTATCCACCAGTGATGCAACCACAGAAGCCCAAGAAGAGTGGTAAAGGAAATATGGCTTTGGGATTGGGAGCTGGATTGCTTGGTGGATTGCTGGTTGGTGATATGATTTCCGATGTTGGTGAGATGGCTGCCTATGACGATGGCTTTTCTGATGGACTTGATTTTTAGGGTTTTTTTTTTTTTTTTTTTTGTGGCATTGTAATAATTTCTTTCCTTTGGTATGTGATTAACCATGGATTTGAGTGACTATTTTATATGAATAATTAAGCTTCTTTATATTAAATTGATGGATTTTTGTTTGGATTTTACCTTTTGTTTTCAGAATATATTCTTTTTGAGAAAACTGGGGAAATAATTGATTTATTTTTGTTGGGAACATATTTGTATAAATTGTTTTTAAAATATATTAAAATTATATTATTTTATTTTTTAAAAATCATTTTTAGCATGTACTCACCACTAACCTACAAGGAGTCAAGGATATATATATATAGAAGTTGACAAACTGCTAATACAGCTTTCATGATCATGCACGAACGGGGATGTCAAAGTAGACATTGTTTAATTAAGTAATGGAGCGACTTTTTATGAATAAGATATATATAGAATTGTTCTTAAATCCATTTTAAACAAAAAAAAAACAGATATAAAAATGAGAGAAAATTATATATTTATCTTGAATTTATTTTTTTCCTTTAAAATAAATCCAAGAAATTAATAATGAATAAGATATTATTAGTACTATTTCATGAGCACCATAAATTTTTTACGAGAAAGCATGGAAAAATGTAAGAAATTAGTATTGGGGAATCCTATATAATTTCAATGCACTAGCTAGTGGTTCATCTTTTAATTCCCTTTCAGCACAAATTCAACTCTTGCAAATTGACCTTTGCATAAATCATTGGCCACCATGACTCAACTTGAGTGGGGAATAAAATGGACCACCGAGCAGCATTTTTCTTTGTTGACTCATTGGTGAGTCGTGCCTTCTTCTCTCAAGAAATCCAACTTTTCTGCGGATGGAGCCTTTGAATTTGAATTAATCTCTTACAATGACGTAGCCAAAATCGATTGATTTGGTTAAATACAATACAAACCTTACTAGGTTAATATCAAGATTTTTTTTTAAAGAATACTAAAATAATATTATTTTAATAAATAAATAGTTCATAAAAATTAATTCCAAATCTAATAATTGTACTCATGAAGATAAGATGACTGATCATAAATCATGCTTTTTATTGGTTAATTAGAATGTAACTTTCAAATGAACATAATATAATATAATAGTCAAATCATAGTCTTTAGGGATTAAATGATAAATATTATTTGTAAGATACACTATCCATGGTCAAAAGTGCATAACTACTTCTTTGTTTGTAATAAATTAGTTTATAAAGTAGATACAATTTATTTCTTCTCAATTGATCGATAATAAAAAAAAATGATCAAGTTTTTTAAAAAATCAATTATCCACAAATTTAAAATCCTAAAAATTAGCACTATTGATCAAGAATATGTATAATTTATCTCTTATTGATTGATAAAAACAATGATCAAGATTGTTAAAAAAACCAATTATCCACAAACTTGAAATCCTAAAAATTATCACTATGTACAATTTATTTCTTATCAATAGATAAAAACAAAAAAACAATGATCAAGATTTTAAAAAAACTAATTATCCACAAATTTAAAATCCTTAAAATTATCACTATTGATCAAGAATATGTACAATTTATCTCTTATCGATTGATAAAAACAAAAAACAATGATCAAGATTTAAAAAAAAACTAATTATTCACAAATTTAAAATCCTAAAAATTATTATTATTGATCAAGAATATATATAATTTATCTCTCATCGATCGATAAAAACAAAAAGCAATGATCAAGATTGTTAAAAAACTAATTATTCACAAATTTAAAATCCTAAAAACTATCACTATTGATTAAGAATATGTTTTCACCAGGGAAAAAATGAAGGAGTTCGCACATGAGCATGGATTCATAACAGTCCATTCTACTCCTTATATATTATACTCAATCCAATGACCAATAAGGCTTTAATCCTTAACATTAAGAATTTGGTCTGAATGTTGACATGATGCCATATAGGAAGCACTATTAACATATAACATATAAGATTTATATGACCGAAGACATCATGTTTTGGATCATTTGATAGCTCACAGGAAAAGAGTCGAACAAACGTATAACAAATCATGAGTTTGATTCAAAAGATTCAAAGAGAATTAATGACCCGAAGTTTGAGGTCTACACGACGTTACTGCCAAGAATCTGAAGGCATGTGCTTATCATTTAGCAAACTAGGATCGATGGATAACTACTCTAGGTTTGTATATTTTGTTTCAAAACTTGCAGAGCTTCACTAAAAATCACTAGCTCCAAGCAGATTCACAGGTCACAGACTGCAAGTCTCATGTCTTGCGTGTATTTATAGAGCTTGAGCTTGACGCCATCTCTGAAGAAGAAGTCACTCTCCATCACCATACAACTGAGTAAAAAACGACAGAATTAAAGAAGTGATCACTTCATAGACTTGAGTTGACATACAGACAACTGCATTGGTAAGAAAATAAGCCTCGGGAAACAATACATACCATCTCCTCGAACAACTTTTGTACAGTGGAATTTAGGTCGTCCTCCCAGTATCCATGGCTGGCCTCCAAGTCTTCTCTGTTAGTACAATTTTCCAGCTTTGGTGTGAATATGACTGCGTGCGAAGAGATTTTCATTTTTGGGCATTTATTTATGACCAGTACCACCTCCGAAGATGGAAATCAAAAGGCATGATTCCCCGAGTAGAGGGTTTAGGCTCATGAACACGGGAGAATATGAATCGTTTTGGTCCTTCAGTTTCCTTGTTCACCACTATTTCTCTGATGTTTCTGCATTCTGTTGTGCTCAATCTCTTGAGTTGCACGAGATGTTTAGCAGCAGAGATCAGGAAGCTATCGAGCTTATTAGTCCATCACATTTTGACACTCCCAGAGTCATCAAACATCGGAAAGTTGCTGAGTGTGGAACTAAAGTTTTCAGTCTGCTGCATTCAAACACCTTTAGAACTCCTAGGTTATGAAAAATCCGTGAATCTTCCAGTGATAGATGGAGGGGTTTAGGAAGTTTTAAGTCTAATATTTTTTTAATTTTATTGTTTAATATCTTATTTGTTAATGAAAAGTTAAATTTTATGATTTATTTTAATTAGATATTTTAAATTTAATTATTTAGATCACGTTATTTTAATTTTCTAATAACTTAATAAATAAAAACTATTCCTACGATACCCGCTCATTACATTTAAGAGACAAGGAAAATAATTTTTTAAAAAGAGAATTTAAACTTTTGAACATGTCTGAGGAACTAGCAAATACAGAGATGCTACAATAAAAAAAAATCAAAAGAATTCTCAACCATTAAATTTTTTCTAAAAAATATTTTGTGAGAAAATACAAATTTTGAAAATCCTCAATAAATAAAAAAGCAGCTCAAATATTTAAATTCAAATAAATTTTAAGCAAATAAAAAATTCCAAAATTCGCAGCCATGCATTAAATCTTTTATCAAAAATAAAATATTAAAATTACAAAAACATCCAAGATAAAAAAAAACTTGGAAATTTATTGATAATTAAAATTTTAAAAACCATGTTATTAATAAAAGTATAATTTTAAAAAATATAAAAAAACATTTCAAATAATTTTGATTTCTATTATTTAATTCTTTGGTTTTTTTTTTTACAAAACTTTCAATGTTTGGGGATTTTCCAAATGTTTATATTAAAAAAAAAAACTAGCCTTCTTATCTCATAAATATTTTCAAAATCTTAAGTTTGTTTTTTTTTTTTTAAAAAAAAGGTATTTCAGGACATTTTAGCTGATAAAAAATAAAATACAATGAACAAGCCCACTATGTACTGGTTAGTTCTATTTCAAGGTTAATGTATACTTACCAACAAGGTCAGGATCAAGTAATATTTGAAACGTGAGGTTAGGCAGGAAAATAAAACTATTAATTTATCTGCATTAATTAATATTTGGTGTGAAAAATGAAATAAAACTAAAATTAATTTATTTCTTATTTCATGGCTTTAATATGTTCACAATCAATCAACAGTTCAAGCACCATGTGTGGTTGCAGTGAACTATTAAAGTTGATGAGCATAGAGCTGCTTCTCTGGACCCATTCAAGCGGATTCCCCTTTGTTTCATTTACTTATATGCCCTTCTCTCTCAATTCTCGTACACGGATAGAGCTATATAGTAAAGAGGTAGAACTGGGCCAAGAGGCAATCAAATCAAAGCATTTCCCTTCAGATTATTCGTGTTGGACGCCGCAATTAAAAGCCCAAATTAACCAGTTGAAAGCCCATTTTCTTAACGAACAAGAATGATTTGCTATTAAAGTATGTATGCATGTAATCACATGCTAATGTTGGACCAAGGAGCATAACAATTGTATTTTCTAGTAGTTATTAAACCCGGTTTAAAAATTAATCCAAGATCTAGCTTATAATATATACCGGTTAACTTAATCTTAATTACTAGGAATATAAGTTTCTCATCACTGTTTTTTATCTTATTTCAGCACCTAAATATTATTTTTTACATGAAAAATAATCCATCCCCGCACACTAAGGCTAATATGCATCATTTATCACATTGCTATATCAAAATGGAATATCGCGATTTTTTTGTAATTGTCTAATACATTATTAATTCATTGGAAGTTTATGTTTCCTCTATTTTGGTAATTTTTTCACTTTATTTAGTGTTGAGAATGTGCATGAAGTCGATTTTTTGTCTCCAAATAATTAATATCAATTATCAATTTGTAAAAATACACTCTTTCACCTAACATATTTCCCAACAAAAAGGATAAAATATTCAGGTTGGGTTTATTTTTACGATAACATCAAGCTTTTGAAAAAGTTTAAATTTAATATATTTAATTAAATTTCAATTGTTAAGCATGGGATTATTTCTACCAATTATAAGAAGAGTTTTTCTAACATATGCTATAATTAAAGCAAAGGTTAATTGATGAAAATGAATGTTTTAATTTTCATAATCAATCTATTGAATTATTGATTAATTAGGTTCACTCAATTATGGATGTGATACTTTAGTGCTATATATATATATATATAGAGTATAGATATTGTTTATTTATTGACAAACAAAAACTCCTCTCCAAGTCTATATATGTTTTAGTTTTGAATAATATGATGAACCCTAGGCTACTCTTTGATCAATATCACCTTAATTTTGTTCTCTACTTGGACATAGATTCTGGCATTACGAGGATTCCTCTTTCATTTTCATATCATCACGTAGCACTTAAGAACCCTAATTCTTTTGGGCACGCAAAACCAAATTAATTTCTCCCATCAAATAGCTCCAAAAAACTTTCTAGACCACCTTCTTTTCCTTCAAAAGTCACAGCGATGGATTGCAGAACTCTTGACATTAATGTAGCTAGTGACATGCTTGAAGGCCTTGAACTGTCAAAATTGTTCTCCAAAACCCGTGCTGTGGTCTCCATCGTGGGTGATTCTTTGATCTCTAGGCAAGAAACAACGGCCTGCGTACAAAGGAAACAACCCAATTTGGTATTATCCGATGAGAATATCTTACCTAGAAGGTTCAATGTTACAACAAAATCATTTGACTGTTGTGTTTCAAATCTGGTGCACCCAATATTATCATGTCCCTTTTGGATAATTGGACAAAGGACAAGCAAACAAAAGAGTGTCTTTATCAAGTAGTGACTCCATCAGGAAAGCAACGAGGTTGCTTGGTTTTCAGGCATAATGTTGGGGATGACGAGAATCTCATCAGGACTTATTCAACATGTTCATGGCAACTGCTACTATCTAGACCCCCATCAAGACAGCACCATGGAGAATGTCTTGGACTAAGTGCACCTAAGTCACCACCGTGTAATCCAGCTTATTATCGACCGTCACCGTCAGCACCGCCATACATGGATTGATATTGTATGGTTAAACTTGTAACAATGATTGGACTCTATTGAACATATATTTTCAATTGTGTATTAATATAATTTACTCTGTTATTCCAATCTGGGATCATATGGGATATGTGTTTTAGGGGCATGGCTAAGAACTGTTTTAAATTGCTGCAGCTTTGTTTTTGTATGGTTTTTAAAATTGTTTTGGCTTGAAAAAAATATTAAATTAATTTTTTTTAATGTTTTATTAGTGATTTTGACATTCATGTGTCAAGAATTTAAAAAAAATCTAAGAAAATTATTTTAATATATTAAAAAAAAAACAAAACAGTTTAAAAATATCTTGCATGGGAACAGATAGTGAGATTTTAAAATCTAGCCATGATATGGAACGGCAAAAAAGGATATCTATCTTCCAAGACTTCTAATCTGCTGTTGTGTGATCTGATAGTAAATTTCCCAGGAGCTTCACTGTCATGTGCCCAAGAGTCATTATGAGCCATGCTGATTCCTCGAAGCTTCTCAAGTCATACTAAAATACAACACTCTTTTGTTGCTTTTCTCTTCGATTTCGACACTTTACCAAAATGTTAGGTACATGTAAAATTCCGTTAACTAGAAAAAAAACCCAGCAAAACAGAGAAATTAGACCCGGCTCAGTTCGGGTAATGATCTCGTTCGAATCATGGTTTGAATGAATTAATTATAATTGATTTAATTCAATTAAAACAATATCAAATTAAAAATTAATCTAAATCTTGACCGATAATTCATCATTAACTCGAGTCATAAAATAAACCGAGTCAAAAATGGATTCGGCCAAGAAAATACGGTTTGATAACCGTTGGCAAAAGGGCTAGATGAAGCGGTTGAACTTAAAAAATTGCTAGAAATAGACGGAGACGGTGGACGAGGAGTATACTCCACGGTGTTGAAAACCTGTAAACATCATGACGTGGCAACACTTACCAGCCAATGGCACGATTTGTATAAAAGGAATAAAACAATAACCTAGTCAAAGACTCGAAGTAAGAGTTCTTGTCCACTACATATTATTACCTTGTAATAGAAGAATCTCCTTTTTCTTTCACCTACTAAAATTATTCGTTTATGGGGGACTTGCCCTTGAAAGTCTCTCCTCGAAAATAAATGTCAATTGTTTTTAATAAAATGATTTTGGGATGAAAAATATATGCTTTTAAGTATTTTTTTAATAATTTCAACATAATAATATTAAAAATTAAAATAATATAAAAAACCATCTTGATATATTTTCATTAAAAAATATATTTTTATAAAAACACCATGTTTGATATTGTAATAGTGTTTGTTTTTAAAAGTATTTTTTATTTAAAAATATATTTAAATAATATTATTTTTATTTTTTAAATCAAAACATTAAATAAACTGAAAACATAATTAAAAAAAAAAAAAACCATAAAGGAAGCCATTTCACGGGCAAAGATGGATGAAGGACACGGCAGAAGCGAAAGGGTCATGATGCCTATGATCCATTTTTCAAATAAAAAACAAAAAACCATTCTTCTTTAATATAATAACCCATTAGTTCCCATTCTACTATACATTCAAATTTCATCCATCTCAATTCTCGTTCAAAAAAATGTTTGATTTTTCTTTAATTCAAGCTCCTATTTTTTATTCATTGATTTTAAGGACTTGACTTAAAGCATAAAAAGAATTTAGGATTCAAACGCTACATTTTTATGATTAATATTTAAATTTTATTAGTTATTAAATATATAATCTTTTCTAAAATTCTCGATATAATATAGCATAGTTGGCTCCAAACTATATATATATATAAAAAATAATGGTCTGGTAGTGTTTTTTATTAATAAAAACTCTAAACTAATACTATGAGATTAAATAGTGAGTAAATTAACATCTCCAATGGCTTTAAACCGCATTTACTTTTATATATATTCTTATATTTTCAAAAGTAAAAGAATGAAAGTGTACTTTATCTTAATTGTAAAGGACTATTGTATACTTTACCATCCTAGTGGGACCCTAACTCTCACACAAATCCACATGCCAAGTGTCATCATCAACTATATAAAGTATAAACCCAACCAAAAACTATCTCCTCCCAACACTCCTCTCTCTCTCGCAAGTTCTCCTCCAAACCTCAACCCCTCCTCTCACATGGCGACCCGAACCGAATCCGACTCCGGACCCGATAACCACACCACAACCACCACCACCACAACCAACAACCCAACCCAAGTAGCAACCCCTCCAATCTATCACCTTTCCTTTAACCAAAACCACAGCTGCTTCTCAGTTGGACTCCAAAACGGGTTCCGGGTCTTTGACACGGACCCATTCAAACCCTCGTTCCGCCGCGAATTAGACACACACGGCGGCATCGGATTGGTCGCCATGCTTTACCGCTGCAACCTCTTCTGCCTAGTTGGTGGCGGACCCGACCCGATTTACCCCAGAAACAAAGTGATGATTTGGGACGACCATGTTTCCCGGTGTATAGGAGAATTATCATTCAGGTCAGAGGTCAGAAACGTAAAACTTCGCCGCGATATGATCGTAGTTGTATTGAACCAAAAGATATTTGTTTATAATTTCTTGGACTTAAAGTTATTGCTTCAAATAGAGACGGTTTTGAACCCTAATGGGTTGTGTGAGATTTCGCAGAATTCTTCGCCAATGGTTTTGGTTAGTCTAGGGTTGCAAAAGGGTCAAATTAGGGTGGAGAATTTTGGGTCGAAGAAGAGTAAGCTTGTTATGGCTCATGATTCAAGAGTTGTTTGCATGAGTTTAACTCAAGATGGGGGGAGGTTAGCGACCGCGAGCTCTAAAGGGACTTTGATTAGAGTATTTAATACTTTGGATGGGACTTTGTTACAAGAGGTATGGTAATCAGTAAGCTGGTTAGCGTGATCCTAGTTTTTTATTCTGTAAATCTTAATGTGTGGTGATTCTGGTGTTTTTGGAGCCTGTTATGATCCTAATTGGTGTTAAAACTTTGTTGAGTTGAGTTAATGTGATTGGAAGGAGGAAAGGATTTGACTTTTTGTGTGCGGGCATGTGTCCGTTTAGCAAGGTGATTTTCTAAGTGTTTTTGTTAATGGATAATGTTATAGCCAAATTGATCGTGTTGGACAAGTGAGTGTCTGTTCATGCAAGCACTCCTGTCGATTGAAAGATTTAGCTCTTCTCTTTTATAAGGAAAGGCGCCGTCTTGTGTAAATTGAAGGATTGTGAAGAGATTGATAACAGGGTTTTTAAGCAAAGAGCGTAATAACATCTTGAGGTTTAAAGAAAAAAGACAAAAGGATCTTAAAGTTTAACTGCTTTATGACATCAAATTTCAAATTTGTTTCTTTTTGGATGCATAATGAATATTTTGTGTGCAATTTTCAATTTTCTTTGGTTAAGCATGTTTTTGTGTAGCTAGAAACACTTAATTTCCTGTCTGTGGTTTGTTGATGCTATTTGCTGATGTTGAATGATTTCTTGTGTCCCATGCTAGGTTAGGAGAGGTGCAGATAGAGCAGATATCTACAGCCTAGTATTCTCATCCAATGCTCAGTTCCTAGCTGTCTCAAGCGATAAGGGAACTGTACATATCTTTAGTCTCAAGGTTGATTCAGGGTCCTTGGCCTCACTGACAAATGACAGATCTAACATTGCATCTGAACCAATTCATTCTAGACTTTCATCTCTGTGCATATTCAAAGGTAATTTCCCTACTCGTTGTCACTTAGTCCTTGAACTATAAATACTACTATGCTAGTTTGTTGCCTCAATGAAATCTCGGGAGTTAGTGTTAGCAGTTATTGGAGGCTATAGGATCCGGTAAATTTTAATATTTAGTAGCTGAGCATGTTGAAAATAAGTTTATAATCTTACATAGGTTAAGATATGACTTCTAAGTTCCAACTCTAGTTCATTGGCTTGCATAGGTCAAAGAACTGATTGTCATTGGTTAGTGTACAAGCCTGCTAGATGATGCCGCTTTTGGAGTTCACTGCTTTAAAGTGGACCTTATCTTGGGTTTCTCTCATTATTCCAGGTGTATTGCCAAAGTATTTCAGCTCAGAGTGGTCAGTAGCCCAGTTTCGATTACCTGAAGGTTTGCAGTACTTTGTTGGGTTTGGCCAGCAGAAGAACACTATTGTCATCATCGGCATGGATGGAAGGTAATGAAAAGTCAGATCATGCTGGTTGTTTTTTACTTGTCATATTGTTACATTATGGGTTGAGGCAATTAAATCAAATCCCTAATGCATGATGAGTTAGCCTCTGGCATGTTTTCTTCTCAGCACTTGCATGATTCCCTGGGCCACCAAGGTGTGCTAGTAGGCTATTCCTAAGCTCGATAGGGAAACTGTCTTTGGAAAAATCACAAAAATCATAAGACTGCAGTTATGTTCATTCTCATTATGCTTAGTTCTTATGCCTCGTTTAGTGGCTCCTTGTCTTCCATGGGAATATGCTTTAGATTTGTCTGATCCCTGCTTCTAGTAAAAACCATTATTGTTTTTTGCTACGCTAAGCAGTAGATGAACAATCTCTTAGAAGCAGAAGTGTTGCTGATATCATTGTCATTCCATATGCATAACAAGTTGAGCCGTTTTTTCTCAGTGTTGGATTTGGATTCCCATCAAACTTGGACTCTGCAAATTAGTTGATGAATTCAGGAGTTAATGATAAATTATCCTTGGCAATCATATAAACCACTTACCATATGCCCATTATTGCTTGTATGTTGATCATGTTTTGATTATGATTATATTATTGAAGTTCATGGATGGATCATTTTTTAATACATGGTGCACCGAGTATTTTTTTTTCTTCTAATGATCATGGAGAATCTTAATGGATTTGTTTATTGGATGGTTTTGCAGCTTCTATAGATGTGAGTTTGACCCAGTGGCTGGTGGGGAGATGATCCAGCTTGAATATCACAATTTCCTAAACGCGGAGAATTTCTGATACTTCTCCGAATCCAATGTAAATAGATTATTTTCAGTTTTGTGTGGTAAATATTGTTAATATTATTACTTGCTCAGGAGACTGGAATTAGTTCCTACATATTAACACGAGTACTTTATTTCAGCCAGATGTTTATCCCATTGCATTCGGCTGTCTGTAAAAATCATGCTGTTTGTTAATATTGGTACCCTGTACATTCATGCTAATAATAACCTCGACTGTGAACATGAACATGATGAAAAAGGACAGGAACATTTCTTGAGTGTTCAATCGGCAAGTCAATCAAGGTTAGAATGGTTTTGTACTTTGATGTTGGGTTTCTGGGCCACTGGAAAGTTCGGTGATGACTCGAGCAGGTGATTGTAAATGGTTACACTCTTCTGGAACCACTCGTTGGGCTTGGGGATCTCTGCGTCATCTTCCCATGGAATGTTCCCATCTTGGTTTTAAAAAAAACAATACATGATAGAAACAACTACACTGTAACCTTAGAGACGAGTCCTTAATCAGTCCTCCAATGTTGTCATAACCTCAACCTTTTCGACGGTAGACACATCGAAGAACAACATCCACAGTCAAAGTACGAAGAATAATACTTCTCTAATCTTTTCAAATGTAAGGGAGTTTTCGATGGCTGAAAATGGATTCAGAGGCTCTATTCCTTCTTTGTTTGGAAATATGAGCTCTATAGGCTATTTGGATTTAGCCTACAATTGTTTGGAGCAATACCAGAAGAGTCAGTTGACCTCATCGTTACTGTTTCTTAAGCTGTCAAATACAGGCACTTGTATGTTTCACGAATTAAGTCCTCTGCCCTCTTGTTTTGCCAATTTAACTTTCAAGGCAACTGATGAGAAAAACTTTTCTTCCCTAATTGTTCTTTCATTTAAATACATCAATAAAGCAAAATTCTTGTCAATGTGTTTGCCAGAAGTAGATGATCAGTAATATGATGCCAAACATGAGCACTGGGAAATCATTGTCGACTATGAAGTTGTGCACTGTACAGTCAAAGACAAAATAGAAACTACTACACTTTCAAAGGTGATATTCTTAATTTTTCATGTCTGGTATGGTCCTATCTTGCAACAGATTCATAGATGAAATCCCCCCAGAAACTGGAAACTTAATTTACTTGGATTAAATACCGTGACATCCAAAACAAGGTTTTCTATTCTATATTTCTATTTCACAAACTGCAAGTTCATATTTAGAAGATTTTTGTACAGAAAAAGATGAATTTAAACACTTGGTTAATTTGAGAAGGGATTTCTATTACATCAAGATGTTGCCGAAGCAGTAAGCACGGATTGATTCTCAGGTATGCTTATTTCCTATTTGAGATTCAATATGAAGAGAAGATATCTTCACCAAAAAAAATTAATGTCTTTCACATATCTGGATTTGCCTCCTCTGGAATAACAGTCAAATTCACCACCACATCATTTGGTCTTTTCAGAACTACCTCCAAGGGTTTGCCAACTCTGTCTCCCATAATTTCAATGATCTGCAATGCATTCATGAATTATATGGAACATCAGCACATAGAAGTACAACGAAACATCAAAAATTGTAATGAAACTTTGATTTTCCAAGATTTATTTCTACAAGTAAATACAGGAACCAGTCACTAACGACCAGCATCATTTTTACAAATCATTGGGTACTCAAAGTGGCAGCCCTTAAGTATTTTGCCGTGTAATGTTTCACAGCTGCAAATATGCACCTGACAAACCTCCTTCATAGAACCCACCCCAAAAGAAAGAGAGAGTCAAACATACCTCCTTGATGCTTCGAACAGGCTTCCCGTCAAATTTGATGACAACATCACCAGGGTGGAATCCAGCACGATCAGCTGGAGAGCCTGGTGTTACCTGGAGAAAAAATTAAGAAAACCATCAAACATGGAAAAGGGAAAAGGGAAACTAACGGAAAAGGCTAGCACCTTATATTTACACCAAGATTATTACTTGTGTATCACATGTGCCTATTACCAAGGGGCATTTTTTTTATAATAGCTTATTTCTAAATTCATCTATGACAGTATATTCTTCGAAGGTTAGAATGGTTTCTAAAAAAAAAGTGTTAGATACAAAATTTCCAAATAACAAAACCTCTAAGAGATCTTCTTTCTGACAATAGCCACATTTCCTAACTCGATATCTTCTTTTCCATTCAAGAGGGAAATAAAAGCATTTCATTATAAAGTTAAATACACAATTTTACATGCAAGCATCTCAGAAGACATGGAAGAAAAGTGTCAATAACATGCAAATTATATGATATTACAAATGCAAAAGGAAAGTGGAATGAGCATTTAGGTTACTTACCATAGGTACAAGAACACCTTCTTTAACATTAGGGAATTTGGGATCTCTCTCTTTAAGTTGAGTAATGATCATGTCATTAAGATCAATCATTTTCAGGCCAAGCCAAGGCCGAATGACTCTCCTGCAAAATATCACCTCCTATTTAAATTGCATGCACATGGATAATTAGCAAGGGTCATTGTGATCTTTATTGTTCTTCTTTGACCTCAAATAGGCATTGTTAATTAATTTATTTTTCACTGTCATGGTACTCGAAATATTTGTCTTGCCTAAATTGAGTTTTATGTATCCCTTCTGTTACCCTCCAAAAATTGTAAATTAAACTTCCTTTTAACAATAAAGCATATCAATCTTAACAAACAGAAACTAAACCTTCATAAGCTTACTCTCTCAGTTCATTCTAGAATGGAATGGAAGAAAAATGGTAGAGTAGGCTACAATCACATCTACTTCTATGTACTGATTGCCAAAAAAAAATTTGCTTACCCACTCCTTTTGAAATGCTCCATAATTTTGGCAATTGAATCAATTGGTACAGCAAAACTTAATCCATCTGCAGCCAGTACTTTCATGATATTAACACCAACAACTTCTCCATCAACATTAATGAGCGGCCCACCAGAATTTCCCTATGCCATTCAAGTAGAAAACAAATACTTAAATATAGCCACGGGTAAAACACACATGCCGAAGCAGATGAATGAACAAAACATGTTTGTGCTACTTGAGCATGAGCATGTTTACCCCTTCATAAATGAAGGCATTATCAGCAGCATAGGAGGGGTCAAAAAACTATGTTTCTGGGGTAAGTTGGAGAGAAAGAACTACCATATTGATTGCACAATCTGTCTGTAAATACTCTCTTCGCATTCCTCCAAGACCCAAGTCACTGCTTTTACGATCAACACAGCTACATCCCAAGGGGATAGTCATTTAAAAGCAATAAGCAACTCAATAATCAAACAGGAACTATATTCCCCTAGTGTGATGATAAATTATAACTGAAAGAACATACACAAAATCAATAATGAAACAAGTTTCTATTTTTATGGCAGCCGAAAATAAAAGGTTTCTCTGTTAATCTTAAGTATTCTTGATACCTAACAATGCCAGCTGTGACGGTATTTTGAAGGGAAAGTGGACAGCCCATAGCTACCACCCAGTCCCCTGGGCGAAGCTTGCTTGACGAACCAAGTTTTGCAGTTGGCAGTGGGGTTTTAGACTTTATCTTTACAATAGCAATATCAGAATGTAAATCAGCATTGACCACTGTACCCTCAAATGTCCGACCATCTTGCAAAGTCACATCAACCTGCAAAGGTTCATTACACATCAGATCATCAGGAGTTAAAGATCCAATAGAAATGAGGGAATTGATACGCTGAAGTATAAACAGACTTGCATTTATGAATATCATAACCACTAATTGAAGAGGGAAATAAATTTCTACAGCATAAGCAGGTAATTATGAGCATGGTAACAACAATGAGAAAAAAACTCAGAACTTTGTTTTCCTAGATATGATAATTCTGCATCAACCAAATTAATCAATACGAGACATTCACTACTGAAGGCATTCATTATAGCATGCCATTATCAAAGAGCAAAGAATTAATCACATTCGAGTTAACACCTGAGTTAAAGAACATGCAAAGCCTAAAGGTGACAAAAGCTTCGTTTGCAAATTAAGCTCAGTTAAACCGAAGAACAGCACATGCTTCAGAAATACTGAGCCTAGCTTTCAAAATCTGTCCTCTGGAAAAATAACAGAAAAAAAAATTAAACAATTGATCATGAGCACACAATTATGTAAATTCACACCACTTGACACACTATTAACTCATTTTTCAATGCCTTCATTATATGCAACCACATTCCAGTAGATCTCATCCCATTGAAAGAGACACTTTTAGGGTGGCCAAGGAAAGTTTTTGCACAAATTTAATTTTCCTTGAAACAAAAATGAAATTAGTATACGAACACATTACTATAAGCTTAATATTTAAGTGCCTCCATAATCACTAACCTTTCCTTTGGATGAACCTCTCATGTCTTGAAAATCGACCACAACATGAGCACAAGTCAAGATCGTACCATTTGAATCAATGATGGTGCCAGACCCTATACTCTTTCCAGTAGTAATCCCATAGAATCCTACAAAACAAAAGGGAAAACTTCAACAATACCTTCCTATCAATATATCAAGTCCCTTTATCCCCAAAAAAGGGCTCGTGCTCGACTCCTTAATTGTTTATCAGTTAAATAGTATTTTATGGCCAGACAATGCGTTGAGGGTAGTTCTAACCAAGCCAAACACACCTACCCTTTGGAACAGATAGATTAACAACAGCAGGACCAACCCTAGCAGCCGCATTTGCGATGGTATCTCTGCCTAAACATCCACAACTGGGTTTTGGACTCTCTCCAACAACCCCTGGATTTTCATTCTTTATATCACCAGATGGAACAGGACTGATTCTAGAAGAGAATAACGGGAGATTTCCTACAAAATCAAGCTTAAATCAATAACCCCATAACATAAAATAACAATCATTAAAACCATCCAATTAATTCAGAAATGGGCAATAAAAAAGAGTGCTACAAACCAAAGTGCCAACTATGCTGGGTCAAGTCCAGTGGTGTTCGCCATGGAAGTAACAAAGATTCATGCAAAGATTCAGAACGAAATGAAAGTGATATCCTTGTATCTGAAAAGTTGCAAACATGTCATCAACAATTCCTTAACGTGCCAAATCAAAAGGAGGGTCTTCCAAAAACGGAAATCTCACCGGAATCACGGTGCTTGCTGTTTGCATACAAGAGACCGGACCCACCAGCAGCAGCAGCAGCAATGGCAATGACTGGAATGCGAATGTATTTACTAGGACATGTTGAAACCTTTCTCTGCCCAGCAGGAAACAACAAATTTTAACTAAAAAATGCGATAAAAGGTGATTTAAAAGAAAACAATAACAGCCGGAGACGGTAGTGTCATTACCAGTAAATAATCCATCATAGGATCATAGGTAAGATTGAATTTTTTGGGAGTCTCTTAAATTCCTAAAACCCTCCTTGTTAGTCAACTTCTTACAACTTACTGGGGCTTTCCTTTTAGTCCTGTTCATATTACTTTGCTGGGCTTACTGCATATCTAATTGAGTGATAGACCAACTAGCCAGAACCCGAAGCCCGTCTCCCCTTTTATTCACGATCTAGGCCCAAATGGACAACTCAATTGATCATCCATGAGCCAATACACAAAGGTCACCATCTCAGTTTTTTTATGGATCTTATCTGTGATTTGCATTTGCAATTATTCATTCAAATCAAATAACATTTGCATCACCAAATTCAGTTTCATAATATCAAATAGAACGAGCCTATTTGAAAAATTATAGCTGTTAAATTCAACAGTTGTCCAAATCAAACTCTTTTCCCATATTAGATATGATAAAAATATGATTTTAAGGGATTCTCATGAGCAAAACTTTGAATCTCAAACTCAAATCCCTTTGGAGAAATCAAAGCCTCGATGAATTGACCAGTCTTTTTACATAAATTTTGCAGAAAGGTAACAAAACAAGCAGCAGCTTGCTTTTCATTATAGATCGATCAACATGAGAGAGCAACAACCATTTTTTTGTGCAAAACATAAGACAACTATTTCCTTAACAAAAATCTAAACTGCGTATCTAAATTCCTACTACATTGGATGACACCTCCTAGGCTTTTTTTACAGCAAAATAAAAACAAAGAGCCAATGGCTTAGGCCTTTTTAGGAGATTTGGCCTCGGATCCAGAAGATTTCTCACTGCTTGCACTTTTCTTAGGTAAAAGAACTTGGTTAATGTTAGGCAACACTCCTCCGCTTGCGATTGTAACGCCCTGGAGCAATTTTCCCAGTTCTTCATCGTTTCTTACAGCCAACAAGACGTGTCTTGGGTTTATTCTGTTTTTCTTGTTGTCTCTTGCTGCGTTTCCGGCCAATTCCAACACCTTAAAACACACAGATATAAATCAAATCAAATCAAATCAGGGTCTAAATAAAAAACAATAGGAAACAAAACAAAAACAAAACAAAAAATCCTCATCCGAGATTAATCGGAGATTAATTTTTTAAAAAATTCCCCATAAAAATCCAGATACAAAATTTAAAGAGCAATAGGATATAAACAAAGGGAAAAAAAAGATCTCAAAATATTTTAACGATGTAAATTATAAGACATTTTTCTTCTTAAAGAAAAGAAACAAGATGTAAAAGACCACAACTGTTAGACCTCAGCAGCGAGATATTCAAGAACAGCAGCCATGTAAATAGGAGCACCAAAACCAACACGTTTAGCGTAACGACCTTTCTTCAAGAACCTAGCGATACGACCCACAGGGAACTGAAGACCAGCTTTAGTTGACTTCGAAACTGACTTCTTTCGTTCTCCTCCTCTCCTTCCTCCTGCACCTTTCGTTGCCTTTGTTGTTGCCTCCATTGTTACACAGATTCAATAACCAAAAGATCTTAAGATTTGTTGAAGGTGGTTGCGTTTTTTTAGAGGGAAATGAAAATTGAGAGAGAGCGGGATTTGACAGGTATGGTGTGGTGGTTATGGTTATTTATAGCGGCGATTGGCACGTTGGCGATCCGTGTACGATTTGTTTTTTTAACATTTGAATTGAGGGCAGGAGTTGTGACAGGTTGGCGATTTTGAGTTTTTGAAATTGGCCAATGAGACAGGGAGTTTGTTTTGTGGAGAAAAAATCAATATTTTACTAACATTACTCTTGTGGTTTTTTAAAGAAAAAAATAATTAAGATATTTTTGAAACAAACCATCTGTAAAAAAAAACAAAAGGTTTTTTATGTTATTGGTTGAAAAGTAAATCAGTTGACTAATAAAAAAATAAGAATAGAATTGAGAAAAAAATCAATTTAATTTCTTATCTAATCTAAATTTAAAATAAATTATATCAAAGTTATATCAACCAATTATGACATTATGGCATGACATATCATTTTAAAAATATAATAAATATAGTAAAAAAAAAATAGCTTCTTGATCCTGTCGATTAGGAGCAGCATTGAAAGTTATAGAAAACTACATGACTAACATTTAAATATTTTAAACTTGTGTTTTGTTTGTCAGAGGATTGATAATTTTTTTTATTTATTTATATAGATATTTGAATCAGTTAGATAGTGTATATCTTGATTAATCTCCACAAACTTTGAAATTATCTGTTATATTAACAACAACATAGCTCGAATCAACCATAATTAATTTTTAATAATACTTCAAGTGATGTTTCAAGTGATATTTCATGATAGTAAAAATGAAGATAATATAACATGTTACTTTATATTTTTAAATGGTAAAAAATAAATTTAATATTGTAGTAAAGATATATTTAATTATATATATTTATTTTAAAAAAACTAAATATATTTATGTTTTTTTATACGTATAAAAAAACGCAATTGTAAAGTCACGGTACACTCTAAAATCAACACCGAAAAACCAATTACACGGCAACGCATTGCATGTTGCTTAGCTGTAATAGTACCATGCATGAAGCGTTTAGATTTCGGAATTGTTAAGGTATCGTGATGAAACATATAATTTGAAGTTGTTAGGATAAATCAAACAATTCTATTAGATGATGAACATCATAGCTTAAACTCAAAACTTTACTTAAAAGAATAAATGGTAAATTACTTGAATAAATGTATAAATAAAAACCAATAAATGGAGAGAAAAAATAAAAAATTATTTTGGGAATAAAACTCATCTGAAAAATTAAAAAATATTATTATTAAATATATAAGAAAATAGAATAATCCACACACGTTTGATATCCTTGCAAACTTTATTTTTTTCTTGGATAAACTAAAAAAATATTGTTATAATAATAATTATTAGTATCTAAATTTTAATTTGGTTTCGGACTTTTCAAAGGGAATATTTACTCTCACCAATATGACATCTTCAAAATAATGCAAGTCCTGATTATTATCCTTGGTCTTGGTGCCTATGTCATCATTTAACATACATTATAGCATTCAACTAATATACATCCACTTAAATACTACATTATGGGAAATTAAAAGATTTGACATTTATAGAGAAAATAAAAATCAAACCCTCAATTATCAAAATTATATAAACTCACGTGCTCAAAATTAGTTTATTTCTTTTAAACGTCGATTCATATTTCATCATAATTTTTTTTTTGTGATTTTGACCTTAGATTCAACTTAACATATTTTATATTTAACAAATTTAGTAGTGTAAACTAAAATGTTTTGCATTTAATTTTTCTACTAAAAAATCCATTTTATTAAAATAATAAATTTCATAGATTGGTGTAAACACGTGCACAAGGTCATAGACATTATAAAACCTATAAATTAACCATGGTGTACTTGCATGAAATTTCTTGTTGAGGGTCTATGCACCTCCGAGATCAGTCGGATCTTGGCCGGATACTTAGAATTAATTATAAATAAATAAATAAAAGTATTAGATGCATACAAGAAAAAGAAGAAAGATCTCATATTTTTAAAAAAATATAAAATGACTGTATAAACTACTGTAAATTACCGTCCACTCCCAGAAATATCTTTGAGATGCGAGGGGTTGATTGAGAATTTCTAAAATACATCAAAATTGATTTAATAAAAATATTTTTTAGAAGAAATCGATGATGGACTTAAAACTCAAAAAAAAAAAAATTATACTTTGAGATTTGATTAATATTTTTGGAGCAATATGTTCATCATTACCTTTTCGATAACAAAAAATGACTACTGATTTTAATTTAAGTTTATCAATAATCATGAAAATTTTGAAGATAGAATTTTCTTTTTCCCGGTAAAAGAGTCAACCTATTCGGAGGTGAGAGGATTAAGTTTTAATTACTTATTTGTCTCCAATTTCCTAAAATGACAACTTTACCTTAAAGTTTCATGAAAATGTTAAAATTCCCTCTAACTCTCTTGACTACATAAAGGAAGGATACTAATTGAAACAAACTAGGGGTTTAATTTAATAATAAATTTGTTCACTGATTAAATATTCCATTTTTTTTCAATTTCTCATGAGTTTTTAAGATTGATTTCCTAGACAAGACAAGAACCATAAAAAATTCGAAATTATGCTGTTTCTGATTTTAATGTGGCCTTTGCCACTCCCATCTCCTTGCAATGGCAATCTCCATATTTATTTTTTCAAGTGACCTTGCATGGATGATGGGATTTGCAGACGTGTGCCTATGTATTCCAAGTATTTGTAAAAATGTCTGATTGAACCATCATATGAGAACGTACACCATACACTCACTTGATATAATTTTTAACAATCTTTTCTTTATTTCTTTTGATCTTGAAAGAACCCTTTAAGATTTTGGTTCTGGAACACAACGTAGGTAGTGTAAAATGGTCTGAGGATGGCGCAGTGACAAGGAGAAAACATGCACTTATGATAAAGGGTAAGACGACAGTGAGCAGGGAGAGATATTTGGTCGACTGCACATTAAATTTGGTTGATTGTATTGTATTTGCTTAACTAAGAAAATCATCTAATATTAGATAATCAGAATTACTCATCAACATTGAAGTTATTTAATGTCTGTAAAATGGAATCACAAGCATTAAGTTTTCTCATTTTCTTACTCATGAATGCTCGAGCAATGCATGATTTTCTCAGCAATGCATTTGTCGTGAAATTTATGGTATATTTTTCATAAGATTTTTCTTGAATAGAATATCCTGTTACCTCTTGACAGTAGACTTGCTGAAATGTTTATCTGAATAACGCAGAACAAGTATCAGTGGACACTCGACAGAATATACCATTAGGTTTAGGGTTCTACCAGGAAATGGGACGGAAACAATCGGATTATACCTTATTCGAAAAGGATGAACCGGTGTGTTAATACAATTTTAAATGCTATTGTTTAGCATATTTGGATCCTGTTGACTTTGCTGCCAGAAGAAGTAATAGAAATCCATCTGCGGTCAGCCGTTAGCAAAGAATTCAATGCTCAGTTGGTGTCTGGTTGGTGCTTCCCATATAAACCACGCCATATCTTGAACGAGGATTTAACAACTCTGTATTCTTACTGTCTTGTAAACATCGGTATCTGGCCTGATCTAGATTGAACTTCTCCCACGGCAACACCTAAGATGATGAATGGTATCAGTGAAATCTAGAGCCATAATTGGCTTAATTCTTTTCGTATCAATGGTCATTAATTACAGATAAGAAGTGACATTTTGGATTGTAGACCATAATTTATTACTGATGAGGTGGTGCCAAATCAACGGTTTGGATATGTAAATGTGTGGTGGTGGTGATATATGATTAGAAACATGAAAAGAGCGTAATTCGTCCAGGCCTATGCAGTATATATAGCCTACAGACTGGAACAAAAATACTCACCCATCCTTCAAATTCTGTTCTTGCTTTCTTAGCCACCATGACTAGAAAGAAGGTGAAGCTTGCATACATTACTAATGATTCTGCAAGAAAAGCAACCTTCAAGAAAAGGAAGAAGGGTCTAATGAAGAAGGTAAGTGAGCTAAGCACCCTTTGTGGGATTGAAGCTTGTGCGATAATCTGTAGCCCATATGACACTCATCCTGAGGTTTGGCCCTCTCCTCTCGGGGTCCAGCGTGTGCTCAGCCAGTTCCAGAAACTGCCGGAGATGGAACAATGCAAGAAGATGGTGAATCAGGAAAGTTTCCTTAGGCAAAGAATCACAAAAGCCAGTGAGCATCTCAAGAAACAGCGAAAGGACAACCGTGAGAAGGAAGTGACGCATGCCATGTTCCAGTGCTTGACTGGAAAGAGCTTGCAAAACCTGAACCTGATGGATTTGAATGATCTGGGATGGATGGTTGACCGAAACTTGAAGGAAATTAACAAGAGGTCTGACTCACTTAAGAATGTGACCAATTCCCAAATGGCAGCGGGACCTACGGCAGAGCATCCATCACAGAGGGCAGAAATGCAGACTTTTGAGGTGAACAGTGATAACATGCAGAGACAGCAGTGGTTCATGGATTTGCTGACCCCACAAGAACCTCTGGGATTTGGTGGGCCCGATGAGATGATGCTGCCATTCGTGGATAACAGCCAAAATCCTCCTTGGTCTAATACCTTTTTCCCTTGAGGTTTGGCTCATTTACGAATCATGGTGTTTTAGCTGGCTGGAGTTGGAGCACAGTATTGCTATAACCCTCCTAGAATCCATTTCGGTATTTTAGCTTGCTGCTGGAGTTGGAACACATATTTCTATACCCCTCCTAGAATCCATTGTACCTAAATAAGTCCTCCTCGGTTAAGCTATATCATGTTCAAGATATTTCGCTTAGTTTGCATCCTCTGATTTTCAAATATTTCATTTTTATGTATCTGATGTCGATGGGCATCACTGCCTGTTGTTTAATCAAAGTGAATGAGATATTTGCCAATTGCTTCATTTAAATTCCTCAGTTATTACAGTCATGGTGTCTCTTGTTTGGTCCCGACGCATAATCTTGCAATTTCTCAACAAGATCACACGATTTAGCTGTGGACTTCTCCGTTTTACACATCAGATTGAAACCACTGCCTTGCTTTTGATGCTTATGGCAGTTTAGTATTATAGCGGTTTCTTTTTTCTTGTTTCATTCCGTAGCACTTATCGTAAAACTGCTTCATTTCCTGAGAAATTCTGGCACTTCTTTTTATTTTTTAACTGTAGATGGAGATGGGAAGAATAATGTTCGAATCACAGTGTCATCTCCAAGAGAAGGTCTAGAGTGTGTTTGGTATTGCGGTAAATATTGTGGTTGTGGTTTAAAAAAAATTGTTTTATAAAAAGTGCTTTTAGTTGAGGTTGGTTTGAAAAAATAGGTGTTTGGTTAAAACTGTGGTTGAAATTGAGGTTGAAGAAAAAGTAGTTTAATGTCTTTGGTTAAAAATGCTTTTAAAATTGAGGTTATAAAATAATTTTAAAAATATATATTAATACTGATGATTTTTAATTTAAATATTATGGATTTAATTATTGCTATTATATCATGAAATAAATCATACTTTATATAAAATATTTTTTATTATTCCATGAAACCATTTATAATTCCATTACGTACGAAATACATCTGACAAAAACTACAGTTTTCATAATATTTTTAGCATGTAATAAAATTGAATAAAATATTATCATGTATAAAATCCACTCTAAACTAGTTTTTTTTTTAAAAAAAAAAACACACTAAAAAAATTAACACACTTAAAAAAAAAATTATTTATCGCAGAGCACTGTTCACTTTTTTAAGTGAGCAACGCAATTCTCGCTCATATGAACAGTGTACCATGTACACTGTTCATGTTAATTGTACTGTTCATTGAACAGTGTAATTAACGTGAACGGTACAAGAAAAGCAGGAAAAACTTACTTGCGCAAACTGCAGGTAAAAAATTAATTTTGTGTGGGTTGTATGACCAAAATACAGTTACTGAAGATAACCAAACACTCTATTACTGCGTTTGAAAAAAAAAACAGAAGCTAACGAAGCGCCAAACACCATCTAAATTTCATTTATAGAATTGCTCAAATACTACAATCAAGCATAAATGTCTTTGGTGGTCTTGGAGCAAGTGTGCATGTTCTGGCTAGAGACCAAAAAAATATTGCTGGATTAACTGGGGCTGATATAAACTGGAAATGTGCTGATCTGCTTGTTGAATAACATATATCACCTTGCATTAACTGGATGCTTAGCTAATGATCATGGATGATTTGTTATAGACGATGATGATGATTTTAGCCAAGTTTTACTGTCGATTTATTTATCAGATCATTTCTTTGTGGAACTGTTCCTCTCTGCTACAAACTGGGTCTAAATTTACAATCCAAATTCAAACCAATGTTCGATGCCATAGAAGTTACGAGATGGACAAGAGCTCAGGATTAAAGTCTGAAAGATATCTTGAAGATTCGAAGCCTCGAGAAGCCAAAACAACTGAACAAGAAAGTGGGTTTCAGGTCTGGTCGGGAAGATAGTAGTTAGCAGAGTCCTTCAATGAGTAAATCTAATAGATGCTGGAGTATCTTTCTTTGAAAAAAGAGATTGTGATAATCATTGCCCTCGATTAAGAAGGTTTATTCCCTTTCTTGATTTTCTAAATTCAAATCTTGGTATCGACATCTATAAACAATTATTAAAAATCTTCGAAGTATTGTCTTTAAAATAGTATGGAGAAAGCCAAATTAATACAAAGATACTGTAATACAGGAGATTTATTACAAATAGATATTTTTTATTATCGTGCTTTTATAGTTTTTTTTTAAAGAATATGTTATGTAGTTTATTTTTTAATATTCGATATTATTAGGGCTTTGTAGTTTTTTTTATGCAAAGGTTTATAATAATTTTTTTGACAAGTGAAGACGTTGAAAAATAAATATTAAATAATTACCATGTAAATTCAGTGAAATGAAAAGAAAAAAATCACCATGTAAATTCAGTGAAATGTTAGAGGCCACACTGCATTCATGTAGAGTATGAATCCCAGCCCTCAATTCTTCTATTTCATGGGCTGAAGCCTCTGAACCAGTTTTCCTATGAATGAAATGAAATATTTTTCATTATGTTAAAAAAATTAACCAAATCCGCCAAGATATTATCTGCAATAGATCACATAATATTTTGTTTATGAGGATCACACAATATCCTTAAGGATATACACAATTAATATTGTAATTATAAAAAATTAATAATGCAATCCCCAAATTAAGAATTTTACAATATACTTTCACCATGGTTGCCATTTTAGTTTTCCCATGAAAATGTACCAAAGAAAATATCCTCTAACAAGCCTTTTTTTTTTTTCTCAATGGGACAGTGAAAACACTTATGAGAATATTAAAATCTTGCAAATGTAATCTCGAAAAAAAATCTTTTAATATAAAAGCCAATTATGTTTCTATAAAAATTAAAATTAATTTGCCCATGTATATAAACTCAGAATATGCACCACATTTTTGAACTAAAGTCTGACCTCCTTAAAACCTGGTCTGGTAATAGAAAAATAATGGGTCTAAGTTGTCTATGAAGTATGAACTAATCACTTCCTCCAAATTTGGAATAGGTTGTTGTTCATGGCATTTCAGAAAGTGATCATTCCTCGGATCATTCCTTTGGCAAGGTAAGATTTTAAGACATGAAACACTTTTGCATCTTTATTTGTCACAATGGATAGATTTGCTTACCATGTTGATGCTTTAAAATTAAAACGTTGATTCAACTACTCTTCACAATTATGTTTTTCTTTCTTCCTTTTTTTCATTATTGTTTTGGTATCTTAGTTATACGACCTAACTCAAAAATCAACTCATAATTTTTTTTATTATTATTAATATGAGTGTTCGGGTTAGTTTGTGTGTGCTTCAATTAATTTTACAGGTTTTAAAATTAACGATCATGTAAGTCTCCAGTAACTTTGAAATTTAAGGAAATCAAACTAGTGTTTTATAAATAGTAAATTTAGAACCTAAACAGTTGAGCTAAATCTCTCATGAAGTTTTGATGAATTAATATGTTGTCATTAAGTCAATTAAAGTTATTATATTTTTAAAAAATAATAATAATATTTTAATAATAATAATAAAAAAAAAGAGAATTAATTCGAAGTAAAACATGATGCAAGCCAAACTCTAAATCGGTTACCAAAGGTTTTTTTTTTTTTTTTTTGACATGTCCTATATTTTCAGCAACAATCATCCTTTGACCTAAAGCCAGTCGCAAGCTTTTCTTTTTATTTTCTTGAATTCCATCTATGGATATTGCAAGTTCTTGATCACAAATACATGACACCACCCAATTTGCTTTTGATAATTTATCTTAATCCATCCAAATACAACGTTAAAGAAAACATATTTGATATCTTTCATTGTAATTTCCTTCTTAAAATTTGTATCTGGCCAGAATAAAATTATTTACTTATGGTGTTTTCCTTCTTATTTTTATATTTCCATGACTGTAGCACATCTCCCAACCATGTTTAACTGTTTTTCTCAATCTAGTAATCGAGCATTTTCCATTCCTGTTAAATCTCTTCTCCATTTCTCTTCAATATTGTATAAACTCCATGCAATTCCCTCTTTTCATTCGCACATATTCCTCAATAAATTAAACTTTCCTTGACAATATATATCTGAGTAAAAGAAAGCAAACTATAGCATCAAAGGTAGAGAAATGCTGTGACTGTTTCTGGTGGATGGTGTGATTACTTCTCTGTTAATAATGCTGCTATTTGTCTTGCTGCCATAATCTTCTTTTTCTCCCTTCATAATCTTCTTCACATATGCAGCACATCACTTCGTCCACTTTTGATATATTTTTTTTCTTTTTTTGAGGCCTCATGCTATAAGATGCACGAGACTTGAAGAGGTTAGGAGAGGAAGTAGAACACTTGAAGAAATTGCTGTTGAGATGGGCATCACAAACGCATCCGAAGAGGTTGTTGATGTTCCTCTCAAGGAAGAGGGGAAATAAGAAGCTGGGAAATTTCAAGAGAGTGGAGGGCCCTGGATACAACAACCGATCGTTACTTCTTTCTTCGAAGAGGGATTTATCATCAATTTGTAGACTTAATTGAAGAAACAAAGTCATGGTGACTTGTAAAAGCATTTGACATTTTCATCCTTGGATATGGTGACGGACTCTATGAAATTAAACATATTTCTAATGATTTTAATATGTCAATATCAAAAAAAAAAAAGAACAATCTAGTTCTTCGAACAACAGTTCTCTTCGTTAGCAACGAAGGCTAACTAACACCAAATTGTTTTCATAGATGGTGGGAAGAGGAGGTCTGGATGTGTTTCATAAACCTGCTGCAAAATGTCTGGCATTGTGATGAAATTTTGATAAACTAGTAGCAAACTTTGAAGCGGATTTACAATTCATCATTTGGTTCCTCGTATTCAGAACCAGCTGAACTCCCACTCTTTTCATAAACTTGTTTTATGACAGGATCGCAAACTTCTTCCACCTCCTTCAACTTCTCTCCATAATCATCCTTCTCTGCATTTTGGTTATCGTCCAACCATTCAAGTGCTTCCTTCAATGCAGTTTCGATCCTCTCTTTATCATCCGAATCGATCTTATCAGCAAGCTTGTCTTTATCGTTGATTGTACTTCTCATGTTGTAGATGTAAGTCTCCAATTTGTTCCTAGCATCAATCTTCTCCCTAACCTTCTTATCCTCCTCAGCCATTTCTTCAGCCTCCTTCACCATCCTATCAATCTCTTCTTGGCTTAGACGCCCTTTATCGTTAGTGATGGTTATAGATTGAGACTTCTTTGCTGCTTTGTCCTCAGCTTTCACATGCAGAATACCATTGGCATCGACCTCAAATGTGACCTCAATCTGGGGCACTCCCCTGCAAAAATAGTATAATCAGCAATGGGAGTTGCACACCCTACTTCACTACATTAAACTGTACCAAACTATAAGTCAGTCGTGGGTCGTGAGATTCCAAAATCCCAGAATGTCCATAGCTGCTCTTGTTTACAATGACAGCATACCTTGGAGATGGAGGAATGCCAGATAGATCAAATCTTCCAAGCTCACGGCAATCCTTTGTTAAGCTTCTTTCACCTTCATAAACCTGAAATTTCAAGAACGAATAAGCCCGGCGACGTATACACAAGTACAGATGATGATCGGTAGTATTTCACTTACCTTAATAGACACTGTGGTTTGCTGGTCTTGGTAGGTGGTGAAGATTTGGGACTTCTTAGTCGGTATAACAGTGTTCCTTGGGATCAATTTTGTCATTACGCCCCCAACCGTCTCAATACCGAGGCTCAGAGGAGTAACATCAAGTAGAAGGAGGCCTGGAACAAATAAAAAGAATCCTATTAGGTATTTCCTGAACATAAATAGCCTCTTTTATCTGATAGTTTCACATCCAAACAGAAGCACAGAAGAATAAGAGCTAAGTAGCAACCTTTGGTTTCCTCTCCGCCTTCGCCACTAAGAATTCCACCTTGAACAGCAGCACCGTAGGCAACAGCCTCATCTGGATTCACGCCCTTGTTAGGTTCCTTCCCATCAAAATATTCTTTCAACATTTCTTGCACTTTGGGAATTCTGGTACTTCCACCAACAAGCACAATCTCCTTGATATCAGCC
Source organism: Populus alba x Populus glandulosa (assembly GCA_033617975.1). Classification (NCBI taxonomy): domain Eukaryota; kingdom Viridiplantae; phylum Streptophyta; class Magnoliopsida; order Malpighiales; family Salicaceae; genus Populus; species Populus alba x Populus glandulosa. The sequence goes on along the minus strand of CM066155.1, from coordinate 1,097,727 downwards.
TTCTTTAATCCCGCATCATCCATAGCCTTCTTCACTATCCCCAGTGTCTTCTTAAATAAGTCCATGTTCAACTCTTCGAATCTTGCCCTTGTTATTGGCTCTGAGAAATCAATGCCATCAATGAGTGATTCAATCTCTACTCGAACTTGGTGTTGGCTACTCAACGCCCTCTTAGCTCTCTCGCATTCCCTTCGAAGCTTCCCAAGAGCCTTCTTATCTTTACCTATGTCTTTGTTGTACTTCTTGTTGACCAACTTGATGAAATAGTCCATCAATCTCTGATCAAAGTCCTCTCCTCCCAAGTGGGTGTCTCCACTAGTAGAAAGAACCTCAAAAACACCATTATCAATAGTCAAGATGCTAACATCAAATGTACCACCACCAAGATCATAAACCAAGATGTTCATATCTCCTCCTTTCTTGTCCAAGCCGTAGGCAATAGCTGCAGCTGTTGGCTCATTGATTATCCGAGGCACATTTAGCCCGGCAATGATGCCTGCATCCTTCGTCGCTTGCCTTTGAGCATCATTGAAGTAAGCTACAACAAGGAACAAAAGGAAACTCCATCAGACAATATTCAAACATAAAATCTGAAAAAGAACCAAAGAAAAAGGTTTGAAATGTACCAGGAACAGTGACAACTGCGTTTTTAATCTTCTTCCCCAAGTAAGACTCAGCTGTTTCTTTCATCTTTCCCAAAATCATAGCACTGATTTCCTCGGGGCTAAACACCTTAGTCTCTCCTTTCACCTTCACCTGTATATAAGACTTACCATCCTTGTTCACAACCTTATAAGGTAAGAACTTTATATCTCTTCGAACTTCTGGATCATCAAACCTACACCAAACAATACGAAATGAGCACCAACCGAGTTCAATTCACTACCGCAATTAAAAAATATATTCAAATTAAGACAATGCGAAAGACTTTAAGAGTGGCTTCTTCTTACTTCCTTCCAATGAGACGCTTAACACCAAATATTGTGCGTTCAGGATTCATAGGAGCCTGATTCTTTGCAGCCTCTCCAATCAAACGCTCGGTATCGGTGAAGGCCACCCATGAAGGAGTTACTCTATTACCTTGATCATTGGCTATAATCTCTACGTGGCCGTCCCGAGAGACAGCCACGCAAGAGTAAGTAGTCCCAAGATCAATGCCAATCACAGTCCCTAGCTTTGGTCCATCATCTGCTGCCACTACTAATCCTGGAAAGTAGTATTCTTCAAAAGAAGCAAAAAATGGAACCTTTTAAGACAAATTTCAAAGATGAAAGATTGTGTTGAAGTGAATCAAGAACACCTAGTATACTTTCTATCTTAGTTTTCAATTCTATAGAAGCAATAGAAATGAAAGCACACATAATATTTCTCACATTTTCTTGCATTTTCTATCTTTGAAACAACTCATATTATTATTCCCTCGAAACCCCGTTTGGTTTCCATGAAAATAATAATACTCCAACAAAGAAAATACAATGATCAAGTACGTAAACTAGCAAATTTTGTTGATTTATCAACCTTTTAAGCTAATTTCTCATCAGCAAAAACAGAGCACTAACCACAAAACCCAACAAGCTCATAACCAAAAAGAAATTCCAAAAACCTTTCCTTCAACATTTCTACTTACCTGAAACAAAGAGAAGCAAAAAGGCAAAAGCTGCTTTATGCTTGACCCTCATCGCTCTTGCTTTTATTACAGTGAAAATCTATAAAAAAATAAAAAAACAGAACAAGCTTTCTCTGTTTTCTTGAAGTGAAGCTCTAGAGGCACTAAGAAGCTGGTTATTATTTATAAGGGGTTAAAGTAACGGTGGGTGTATAGTTTGATGGTGTTCAACCCAATAGAAATGATCCACGTAAGTCCTTTCTTTTTGTTGATTGTGCCCTTCAAGCTCTAGAACGTTATCAGTCCAATAGAAACCTTACATGTGGATATTCGCGGGTTTTGTCTTGAAGGTTCTTGATTTTTGAAGAGAGTTGTGGCGGGTTCAATCTAAAATCTAATCGATTTGTATCCTATCTCAAGCTAGATTTTAAAACAAATTAATCTTAAATTAACTTTCATCCATCCTCTACGTACTAAAATTTCAAAAAGTTTGAATTATAACTCAAGTTTTTTATGATTAAATTATTAAATTTATTAAGTTTGAGAATAAATTAAATTTATTGGTTTTTAGTCTAAATTAAATTAAAAAAAAATACAATCCAAATATATTTTATTGTTCTTACTTTAATATCCTTCTAACTAATGATATTTTAAGTAATTTTTATATATTTTTTTAAAAATATCATTTAGATAAAGGATATTTAAAGTAAATTGTACCTAACATGTCTATACATAAACAATAAAACCATCACATAAAAAAACAAGCATAGAAAACAGAGAAGATTAAAAAAAACTAAAAACTAAATACAAATGCTTCAAAATTTTCAAAAAAAAATGGAAATTCATCAAAGAAGTAAATGATCAAAGTCCTTTCCTTCATAAAATAAAATCAAGAAAAAAGATTATCAAACTTTTTTTCTTTATCAAATCAAATCAAATTAAAATCTTACATGGTTAAAAGCTTTTGAACCCATTTGAATATCTTTTGTTTTCATCAAATCAAGTAAATATTTCATACAGTTTTTGGGCTCTTATGAATATCTTTCTTTTTAAAATAAGATTCAGATTTGACTGCTAATTAGAAAATTCATGCACGTAAAGAGTATTTCAAAAAAGTTTTCATTTTTTTATAATAAAATTTTTTATTATAATTTTTATATTATTTTTAATATGTGAAATCTTGTATATACATACCTGAGTTATTCTTTTTTAAAGGAACTTTTAAATCATATGGGAAATTTAGAGAAAAAATGTATAATTTATGTAGCTGATTTAGGGTTTTCTTGCTTCTTTTATGTCTTCACAATTGTTTAGCACTAAGCATTTTATCTGAAATTCTTATCTGACTTGGGATGATTAATACATTGACTGTCATTGCAAATCCTTTATGTAATGAATTCAGTCTAACTCAGCTCACTTAACAAAGCCTTGATCCCAGTTACTTGGGATTGCAAGGCAATTCAAACTAAACAAGCCAAAACCCTAGATGAAATTCACAAAAAAATAAGGCTACATTCAAGTTGGTGATTGGATGATAATCCTATAAAGTATAAACACACAAAACAAATGTCCAATCTACCTAAATGGAGCAAGAGGGTTTGGAATGCTAGGGACTTTGAGGCTCCTAAGTTCTTTACAGACATGATCTAGCATTCCCAGAAAGTCTCTTACAATCACGAAAATACGAAGTGGGTTGGCTTCATCTTTGCTTACATTTCCATGGAAGTATTCAGTAATTTCCCTAACGTGCAATAGGACTCTATCTTCGTCTTCGCGCAACTCTTTTAGATTCCTTGCTGCATAATTTACGAAGGTTTTCATTGTGTGCACAAAGTTTATGCTCTTTTTGTCGGTTGATAAGTCCTTGTTTACTAGATGGTGTAATTTATCAATCCCATCTGAGAGGTTTGAGACTGAACTTGCAAGAACATCTAAGTCAATTGTAGCTGTTTTCTTGACATTGTAGAGTTCTGTGCTTAGACCTGAAACAAGGTCTAGTCCCATTCTTCTGTAATCTTCTTCCCTTTCTTCGACGGTTTTGGTTTTGTTTTTCTGATTGATCATCCCCATAATGCTATCTGATACTCGAATCCCTTCTGACCGGATTATTTCTTGGACAACGAAATGGAGTAAGGTAGTCTTACCATCTGTTCCTTTTACATCAGAAAGTTTAAGGAGTGCATCGAGCTTGAATGCTTTAGCACCTCCTCTGATTGTTCCCACATTCATTCGGTTTCCTGTTTTGAGCACTGCCTCAAGCAACTTTAGGAAGAGTCTGCTTGACCTGAGTTCTTTGCAGGCCTCCTGGCATAAAATAAGAATTAGAAAGAAAGAGGTATAAGTTGTGTTGAAATATTGTTTCGAAGAAAAGTAGCTCTGTTGTATGGTTTGATGGTTACCTCTAGCATTGAAAAAGAGTTTCTCAGATGAACCACCTCATCTTCAAATATTTCTCTATAAAGCATTGCTTCAACTCGTTCAAAGGCAAACGGTATGCTAAGAACTACTCGAACGAACTTCTCTGCAGACCCCAACTCATTGATGTCTCCTTTATAACCGAATAGCTTAGCCTCTTCTTCCTTGGTAGGTACCATCTTCGCCAGTGCCTCGAGTTGCTGTAAACACAAGCCATCCCCTGATGTCCACAGTATTAGCTGGTTGTTATAGCATACATGCGCTGTATATAATACTTGTGCATAGCACTCATTTTTAATGTTAAGTATCGAAAGAATTTAGGTTGTGTTTTTTTAGAGTCCTGGGACAAAAGGGATGGATACAGAAGGGAATAGAAACGTGTATGGTTGGAGTGATGAAGATAAAGACACGAATTAAATGGACAGTTTTGGAGTAAATTTCAGTCATTTTAAAATAGAAAAGACAGGGAAATGTATTTCCTTGGTCGCATTATTTTTGTCTCTTCGATCTGGAGATGTTAGTTTATTTATAACGTAAGACATCTATCAAGATTTCTTTTGCAGGAGGAGATGAATTCTCTTTATTGAAATTTCTAACTTTGATTCTAAAAGGATGTACTTTCTGCATTTGCAATCTTTAAATTTATGTTCAGCTTTGCTGTTCAAAATTATTCAAGGATGAGACATTTTGGGGTCTTGGCCATAACCTTTCTATCATAAATATTGAACTTTACAAAAACGTACCTCTCATTAGGGCTTCACATACTTGCTCAGCAGTTGCATTTATGGCTTTCGAGAGGATTGTGATATTCTGCAGCCTCTTTGGCTCAAGTACATGCTTGCTTGGTGAAGGAGTTTTGCTCTTCGCTTCGTCATTCTTCGTTGTGCTTTGTAAATTGTATCCAAAAAGCGATTCGATCATCTCTTCATCTAATCTGTTAAGAAACCTCATGTTAATAACTCCTAGTAGAACATTGGAACTATATAGTAAATACAAACACAAAAACTTACTCAAATGAGCTTGATCTTATCTTGTCCCACACCATGCTTTGGTCTGGTGCTGCTCTAACTTTGTCCCAATGAAGTGGCTTTAATTTTGCCAGTGGTACTCCATCTTTTCCTAATGGTGTATATTGAGGAAGTTGAGATGGTGGAGGAGGTGGGCCACTATTTCCTTTCAGAAATGGAGGTGGACATGGTGGAGGAGGTGGGCCTTTGGCAGAGCCATTATTTCCTTTTAGAAATGGAGGTGGGCATGGGGGAGGAGGAATCCCCGACAGCGCTCGTAAAGGTTTGGGAGACTTTCGAGGTGAAGGCCGTAAGTCATTTCGAGGTGTTTGGTTTGATCCTGAAGAAGCATCTGACTTCCTAGGAGGTGATAAATTTGGTAGTGAAGAAGAACTTGAAGCTTCAGATGTAATTCTGCTTGATCGCGAAGGTGTGCGTGAAGAAGGTATGCACATTCTTGGTGCCAGAGCAGGTGGTGGTGGCGGGGGTGGGGGAGGAGGTGGCGGGGGTTGGGGTGGGGGTGGGGGGGCTGTGAAATTCTTATCCTGAACTTGTGTTGCTTCTAGAATGTCTAAATTTGTAGGAGGTGGTGAAGGAGATGGTATTATCTGTGGCACATTTGAGGGGGGAATTTCTGAAATATCACTGAAACTTCCAGCCGAAGCATTAGAAAGCCGAACATTAGATGAATGTGAATCAACAAAAGAGTGAAAAGACTCATCGTCTGATGAATGGCATTCAGTGGGAATAATTTTATCCCCAGATGAAGAGTTACCGCCATCAGATTCATATTTTACCGATTCCCCATCACCATGAACAGACGTGATTTCCCTTGTGGAAGAACTACTAGCATTGTCAGAATCTGACTTTACTATCAATTCTTGCTTTGATTCCTGCCTCTCATGCACTGAAGACTTTGGAGTGCTATGATTTGATAATGTGTTTACAGTTTCAGGAGTTTGCTTAAGATAAGTAGTTTGTTCCTCCAAATCCTTTTCTAATGAATTGAGATACAAGAGATCAAGGGCAGGATTTAAGCTCACCTTGCTTGCCGACTTTTGAGAACTAGCAAACTTTGATTTACCTCTGGTTCTTCCTTTTTTCCTGTGCACCGACATTATTCTTGCAGATTTTTTCCTATGCTCCCTGAATTTTCGAGAGAACCAAATGAGCCCAAGAGCACAAACCAAGAAGGCAGCTCCTGCAGACACTAGAACTGCTACAAGAATTCTTTTAAGTCGACTTTTATCTTTGTGCTCTTTCTGAATCTTGTGTGGTGGTGGGGCTAGATGTTCGTGATGCAGAGGAGAATAAGAATGTACATGAATTGGCAACCTTGGAGGAGCATGAACAGGAGCAAAAGCAGGAGGCTCAGCTTCCATGGTGGCTGATGGAGAAGGTGCTCGTGACACAAACTCAGTTGATGAGCTTCTTGTTTTGGAACTCCTTAGTCCAAGTAAAGCTCTAAAGTTCTGAACTATCAGTGTTTCTTTTTCTTCATTCTCATCTTCTCCAGAGACTTTTTCAATCTGCTTCTCATTATTAACATCTCCAGTACTTTCCTTTATGAAATTCACCTTTGGTAGGCCAGGAGCTTGGAAGTACCCTTCTGCATCCACTGAAGCATCATCAGAAATAAAAACGTGGGCACTTTGTAATAATATGAGCATGAATATAGTGACGATGAAGATCATGTGGAGAATCTGAGGAGCACAACCCATGTTCCTTAACTAGAAATCATAAAAGCATCAATTCTAAGCTTCTGCCTATAAATCTAGTACATTGTTTTCTTATATTCTTTTTTTTTTATTGAAAAAACATTTATTTTTGGGTGGTGTAGGTGCTGTAACAGTGAAGAAGATGCAATGCAGCAATGCAGTGTCTTTAATGCTACTCCAAGGAACCCCTGAGCCTTGGCAGTTGTGGTTGTAATGGGCCTTCTTTACTTCTCCCTTCAAAGATTCTTATATCTGCTCACCTCCATAAATTCCCTGAAAACTTCGTTAAATGTGTGTTACACTTTGTCTTTAGGGCACTGTCATCAATCCTCCTCAATTCTTAATTTGTTTCCCATTCTCATGTTTAACTTTCTTTTTATTCTCTTTGTTACAGAAAGCTGACCATCTGAAATATGTTTTTTGTCTCTGTTCTTCACCAAATCATCACACTCCATCATTTCCCCAGTCTAAAAGTTCTACTAAAACCTTTAGCATCTGAAGTTTAGCCATGAGGTTTTGCAGTTGAGCAGAGCTTTTTAGTTGCTAAAAGCCTCAAAATCAGACCATGAAAAAGTTTCCTAGGTGGGTCCCTGTTTGTAGTTGGAATTGGCTAACCTTCCAAGAGGATGCTGGTGCAAGTTTTCTCCTCCAACCCCTCATAATTGATGGAAGAGAGAGGGGAGGGGATAGAGCTGTGTGGCCCATTACTTTCTTGTGTGAGTGCGTGAGCTTTTCTTCAAGAGGCTAAAAAACAACAACTTAGGTTGAACAATGTCTTAATGTTGAATCATGGGATGCTAAAACGGTTGCTGCCATCAAGCAGGAGTCCCTTTCCCGCACTTTCCCATGGCTCTACTAGCAGGTAGGTTATCGCTGCTGCTCTCAGGCTCACGATGTGGTGGCCATGGTTTGGTAGGACAGAAGCTGATTTCTAAGACATTTTTAGGTTATTTGCTTCCAGTTGTCTGTCTCTGACCTAACCACAGGAGAGAGAGGGAGAGGTCCAGCACCAACTACATCGTCAGCATGTATCACTTGAACCAATATGCTATCCACCATGAGGGATCGATCTCTTTGTGAAATCATTTGAAAATTAGGGTTCATAAGAGTTTTTTTTTTTTTTTTTTGCCCGGATAAGGCAGAAATTAAGTTTCTTGTTTCTACTCTAGAAAAGGGGTAACAGACTGTTTTGTTTGCCACTAAACCATACATGAAATAAACAAAGTGTCGAGCCACACCCCAAAAAGCACATGAAAACAAACCGGCCTGGCTACATAACAAAAGTCGTAAAGAACAATCCTTTTCATTCATTATTTAAGGTTTATCCGAGAAAATTATTTTTTAAGATAATTTTTTTTTATAAAAATATATTAAAATAAAATTATTTTTTATATATTTTTTTAATATTAAACCATTAAAAAATACTATATTAATTATTAATTTAATGTTTTTTCAAGCCAAAACTATTTTTGCTAACGGTTTGTTTTTGAGTTTTAAAAGCGTTTTTGAAAAAAATTTAAATTTTTTTAATTTTTTTTTTACTTCAAATTAATATTTTTTTGATATTTTTAAATCATTTTGATGTGTTGATGTTAAAAATAATTTTTAAAAAATAAAAAAATATATTATTTTAATATATTTTTGAATAAAAAATATTTTTAAAAATAATTATAACCACATTTCATAACAGAATCGATCCCTTTTAAAATTATTATTATTGCATTTACAACGAACATAAAAAGCCATAAATATATTTTTATAGAGGACAGTTTTTATTCAATCATTTTTATCTTTTTTTTCCTGTCTTTGAAATAATTATTGTGAGTAGCAGATAATAATTAATCTATGCTTTACTTACTTCAACCTCAAGCAATAGCCTCTACTCCAAGTCAATTAAGGGATGTGTTTGATTTTAACAACTGTTTTGGATTCTGGCTTCAAATAATCAAGCCAAACAAAATCTTTTTTTTTTAGGAAATACTTCTGCAGCAATGCTTCCCAAAATTAAGAAGCATACATGACACTGTTGGACAGTAGCCAAATACACAAAAATGACAAAGGCTTTTAATGTCACTGATGAAATCATTATTTTATTTTATTTTATTTTTCAACCAAATGCATGAAAATGGATTATTGGTGGACAAAATCTTATTGTATAAAAAAATATATTATCTGGGCACAAATGATTCTGATTTTAAAGGCTTTGGAGAAGGAATATGTCTACACTCCAACGCCATAAAAGTCCAAACAAGATGCTGGTGGCCATCTTGTAGTACTGTCAGTTCTTCGCCACAAGAGCACGAGAATTACTTATGCTGTATACATTTCACCATTTTGGTGGTAAAAAGCAAGAATCTTATGTCATGTGTCCTAAAGGGAAAACATGGAGGCAAAATTACACGGGGGAGAGACAAAGTATCCTTGTCCTGAATTTCATCTCAATTAAACATAAGAAAAACAAAATTAGATTTAGAAGTGCTGGCCCAATGAAATCTAGATGTTTTTTGAACATAAAACGATGATGGATTTGTAAGGGCCACGAATGCCTTTGTTGAGACAGCTATGTGGTAATGGATGGGTCGCTAATGGGCTTCGGCCTGTATTGTATAAGACAGGTTTACATGACGAACCCTTGTAGTTACTATCATCTTAGCATTCCTGGGTACTATTTGGATCGGGTGCAAACTCATTAAAGTTTTTTTAAAAAATTATTTAAATTTAATTTTTTATATTTTGTATTATTTTAATATACAGATATTAAAAATAATTTTTTAAAAATAAAAAAATATTATTTTAATATACTTTTAAATAAAAAATATTTTAAAAAATAATAGTATCACAATCACATTTATACTATTAGAGACGTCCAGTGGTCAAGGAAATTTAATCCATATCTTGAGGAGTTGGGTTGCTGGTGCACATCTTGCATGCGACTCTTCTGGATTACTACGTGCTGCTGATGACTAGTACGAGCCCATGGAGCCATTCTTCGGTAAAGATCAACCAGATGACTATTGATGGTTCGTGAAAGGGACCGAGGACCGAACTGGTGTGGTGTGGTGGTGCTTATCGCCATAGTCTATACAGAAGTCCAACGTTGGTTTCAAAGGAACAGACTCGGTTTAACCTTAAAGAAGACTCGGTTTTATTTGTTTTTATATTTTAAAAATATTTAAAAAATATTTATTATTTTTTAAAAATTTATATATTTTTGATATTTTTATATTATTTTGATGCACTAATATAAAAATAATTTTTAAAAAATAAGAAAAAATATTATTTTGATATATTTTTAAATGAAAAATATTTTAAAAAATACCCGCAACTATATTCTCAAACAAGCTCTGATATCTTAGTACGATGAAGCATAATATATATGTTTTGCGCATTTCAGATTTTTTATTGCTTCATCATGTTGATCAGGGGGCTGGTAAGTAAATATCGCCTTAATCTTCTAGCTTTATGCTAACAAAATATTGCATTACACTAATTAATTCAGCTAATTGTGGTCTGTTCTTGTTACAGGAGTGTCTTATTGTAGGGCACCTGGATTGACTGGAGAAGTAAGAAGATTATAAGCTCGGGATTTCTCCAGGAAAACTACAACCAAGTTTGATTTTCACAAGGAGAATTTTTAATTTTGTTTTTCAAATTACCTCAGCGATTTTCTCTTCTTCTTTCCAAGTGTAAGATTAATCTTGTTCTTTGTAAGATATAGATATCATGTTTAGGTTTTCTCTGGCCCTTCCCTGTTGAAAACTTTCATGTTTGGTTGGTGGATATTGGCATTTATGGTACATATAAAAAATATGTAGCAGTTGAAGAATTCATTCTTTTATGATCTAGCACAACCAATCCTAAGCAGTTTTGAAATTAAAAAAAAAAAATCTCAAATCTGTCAGGGAAAACTAATCAACTTGAGAAAATTAGAAGACATCCTTGTGTTTTTTCTATATCTAGAGATTGTTGTGTTTATGCCCTCTTTGTTTTTACATTTTAATTTTTTTTTTAAAACAATTTCAAATTTTTTTAAAAAAAATTAATATTTTTTTAGTATTTTTAGATCATTTTGATGTGATGATAAAAAATAAAAAAAATATTATTTTGATATATTTCTGAGTGAAAATTACTTTAAAAACAATTATAACCACACTCTCAAACATGCATGTTTAATGTTTTTTAAAAATATTTTTTATTTAAAAATATATTAAAATATTTTTTTCAAGTTTTTTTTTATTTTTAATATCAATATATTAAAATTATTAAAAAATACTAAAAACCATTAATTTAATATATATTTTTAAACCAAGCATATTTTTAAAACGTTATCAAACACTAAATATTTTAGGATTAATCTCTCCACGTAAAATTATTCTATGTAGGTTAAATTGAACACCAATTAAGACTCAATCTCCCCACGTGACACGTCATTAATAGTAATCTCTTGATAGTTATAAAATCTAAATTTAAAAAATCAAGAAATGAAATAAACTCCTTAGCCACCAAACCATCATTTCAAAATTAAGAACCCAACTACATATCATTAATGCAATCATTGAAACTTGAGCTACCAAGTTCTTCTTAATAGCTCTCAGCCATGGGGTGGTGAGCTTTTATGGAAAACATAAGGCAATTTTCTTGAGAGTACACGCAAGCAAACAAAAAGGAAATGAAAGAAATGCAGATTTGGGCAAGTAACTTCCTTGTTGGATATGGTATAAATGAAGAAAACTTGTAAATGCACTTGCCTCTTTTTTTTTTTTTTTTTTTTTTTTTTTTTTTGTAACCGGGGTGTCCGGGCCAGCTTGCGCGCACCACAACTAATCCCCGGGCCCACTGAACATCCTGCAAGCCCAGTGAGCAGGTAAGACACCGCGGGGGTGACAGGGGTACACAGTGAGGGTCGAACCCGGGACGTTCGCAAAGACAAGCTTTGCAGTTTACCACAGCAGCTATGCACTTGCCTCTTTTAATGGGCAGGAAGAGGTCCTTGGACCACTCACTTTTCAATAAATTATCTTGAATAATTATAAAAAATATAATTTAATTAATCAAGTTATGGTTTACTCTTCAGAAGTCACTACTTCAAATCTTATAAATTTCAGTGTTATTGGATACTTATATCGTCATTAATTTTAGGACAAGTAAGATTAGTTTAGGTACGAGCAAGCTGATTCGAACATCAATGTCAATATAAAAAAAATATTTTGTATATTTTATATTATGTTGTAGAGTACTTTTTACAAGTATTTTTAACTTAAAAATATATTAGAATAATTTTAAAAAATATATTAGTTTATGAAGATTATAAATAAAAAAAATACAAAAATAATATTAATTTAATATTGTTTTCATTTTGACCTATCAGAAAAGGGTGCCTACCTGCCTTTATCCTCGACAATGGTCCCATGTGAGGTAGGTTCTTCGTGCCTCACATGGGACCTGGGTAGGCTGAGGATGTAAGAGATTAATGCATTATTTCCTTCGTACTGGGTGCTTGACTAATCGAAAGACTATCTAACGAGAGGGATAGTTCATATTTTGACAAATCATATTGTTTTTGAACTTGCCTACAACAAGCAGAACCACGGTCCCATCAATGGCTGCCTTTGCTATTGCATTTTGACCTTGAGTTTGGAAATTGATGTCAAGAAATTCTTATTGGTTAGGGGAATATATTGTTTGCTTTTCCTGTACAGTTTCAATCCAATAAAAGAAGTAGAAGATTCGTCTTCGTTAAAGTACTACCTTGTATTTAGGTATTTAGAGATTATTATTTTTACTTCAATTTGATTTTTCTTCGTTAATTTTTTTTTTGCTTCACCATGTTTTTTAATTTAGCATTTTTTTTATATTTTTTTTTATTTAGTTAATTTGATTTGAGCTTCTTAGTTAAGTTCATTTTGAAATTTCATTGGTTATAGTTTGAAAAATTAACTCAATTTAAAAGCATTTGCTAAGGGTTGCTTTGGTTTTTTTATCATCACTACAAGCTAATATTTTTTAATTTTATCTTTGATATTTATTTTATTAGAGATTGGGAATTGTATCTTTTTTTATATGCTTTCTACGTTATTTGTTTTATCTTTTGTTTTTTTCTTACTTGGTTGGATTATTTAAGATATTTTTATTTCTTATTCTTTGTTAAATATTTTTTTTCTAGAAATAAATAGAATTAATTAATTAAATGCAAACATATACTCACTTCATTATGTTTCGTTTGATTTGTTTTGTCAATGCACTACTTTAACAAACCTTTTATTTCTTGTTCCTTGTAAATATATTTTTTCAAAATATTTTTTTTCAAATTAAATAGAATTAATTAATTAAAAACAAACATATACTCACTTCAATGTGTTTTGTTTGATTTGTTTTTTCAAGGCACTACTTTAACCAATCATGTGACTTCTTTCAATATCTTCCTAAATCATTTTACATTGAATTTTGAATTTTCTCAATAAACGTTTTTTATAGGTGATGTCTATAGTGGAGTGGCTATGACTTTTTATCAATTTTTACTTTCTTCTTTATATATATATATATATTCATAATTTATTTTTTTATTTAATTATTATCAGATTTTTTATATAAATTATTAACTTTTATGATTTTCGATTTAAATGAAATTATTAAATCATTTATTAGATATAGTGAATTTAATGATACGATTACAGGGTTATCGTTCCCTGACTGTTCTTTTTTTATCTTAAAAAAGTTAAATCAACCTGAGATGTACTGCGGTTCCAGTAAAGATGACACCTGTCACATGTGTTCTGTCACGTGGCATTATTAGCAAGCCCATGTGGTTAGTGGGGCCAGCACAATTATTCCAAACAAACTATTAACCCTCTCCTTTGTGTTTCATGTATCCTAACCTAAGAATAAAAGACTTTCAATTTCAATAATGAAAAATCACATAAAAACAAACATAGAAGAAGAAAATAATTACCTCTGAAAAAAATGACATATCATATGAACAGCAAATAAGGTGATTTTTTCGCCCCTCCTTTTTTTTATTCTTTTTTTCCAATTTTATTTTATAAATTACTTTGATTTTCTTTTTATAAAATTATCATTGTATTAAATAGTTTCTGTTTAATTTTATAAATATATATTTTTACTATCATATAATTAAGTAGAAATAATATATTTTTTTAAAAAATAAAGTTCTTAAATTTAATGGAGTTTGTAATCCGGATCGTGAATTTAACAGGTTAAGCCATAAAGTCCGAATCGATCTAATATGTGATTATTTTAATATTTTTTTTAAATCATTTTAAATTTATTCTTTTAAAATCAAATCAAGTTTTTTAATAGTCATTCAAGTTGTTTTGGGGTCACCAAGTAAACTAGGTAAAGTCGGAGCAATTTTTACATGATTTGATTAAAAACCTGGAGTAGACAAGAAGCCAAGTTGAGAATTTTTAAAGTTGACTTATTAAACTAAGTTTAATAATAATATTAAACGATTCTATGTAGACTAAATAATTTTTATATTTAATTTTTTTTTGAATCGGGCCACAACATAGAATCTAAAATTTATATGTTTAGGAGTGTGGTTGCGGTTGCTTTTCAAAGTATTTTTTGTGCGGGAATGCATCAAAATGATATTTTTTTATTTTTTAAAAATTATTTTTAGACTAGCGCATCAAAACAATCCAAAACATATAAATTTTTTTTGAAAATACGGGTACAACTATATTTCCAAACATTCAGTATAACTATTAGTCTCTTATAAAACTAATCACATTGCAAAATATGAAATAAATATTTTCTTTATTTTTTTTTCTCAAAGAAATTCCCAATCATATCTGTAAGTAGCAAGAAAGCAAGAACTTACAAACCTATCAAATATTAAAATACATAAATTTATTTTAACATCCATTCCTTCTTCACACAGCAAAGTTGTTTAATTTCGACCTTTATTATACAAATCAAGATCTGCACTTTAATCTTAATTAGCTAGAGAGCATTAAGCAAAAGCATCAAATGTCTTTGTAAGTCCATTGATTTGATGTTAATAGCTAGCTGGGAACCAATCTTTGTGATCTCTTTTAAAAGTTTTTTTTTTTATAATAACAAAGTTTTTTTCGCTAATTTAACTTATTTGCCATCCTTTACAACAAAAAAGCTACTCTAAAATTTATGTATCACCAATATTCATATCTGAGCAGCCAGCAGGTTCCCTATTTTTTCCATCTCATCAAGCACCAACTTTTTGGGCCTACATTTTTTCTTTCTTTTCCTTTTCCTCACCCTTGAAGTTCCTGCAACTTTCATTGTTCTTAAGCGTTTCCTCCCATCCTACAAACTCTCTCTCTCTCGCTCTCTCTCTCTGCCTCTATACAGAACACAGAGCATACACTCAAAATTATCCTAATGGCAACAGAACCAAAGACAGACGCCAAAACAGAAGCTAAACAAGAGGCCAAAACAGAGGCTAAAGAAGTGGTAGTAGAAGGAAACACAGAACCATCTCTCAAGTACAAGGTAACTAGATTAAGTCAAAAAAACTCGACTTTCCAGGATAAAAATGCCATCTTTCCATGTTTTTAGCCTAATTTTCTTTGTTTTTCAGACGTGGGTGTTGAAAGTCTCGGTTCATTGTGAAGGTTGCAAGAGGAAAGTCAAGAAGATCCTGAATAGCATAGATGGTATGTAAATTAGCGTGAACCCACTAAAACATAGCATTAAATTCTTGATTATTTATGTTATTTTCTGTTACATTCTTGCAATGTTTTTAAGATTCCCTCATATTTCTTATCTGGGTCTTTTTCATTTCCTTTCAATTTCAAACTCTCGGTAAAGTTATTAATTTCTTTCCAATATCTAGCTACGAAAGTTTCTTACTTTGTCTCTCAATTTTCCCCGTCTTGGTTTTTATTCATTTTCACTCGTTTCTTTGCCATTTTTTTTTAATTCCCATCTAATATTATACCTTTAATTTCATAATTTATTGGTAACACTTCTGGTTATCTATTTGCTTCATCAAAGTTTCTAATTTTGCCCATTATATTTGCAGGTGTGTTCAGCACAGATGTTGATCTAAGACTACAGAAGGCCACAGTAGTAGGGGATGTTGATGCAGATACTTTAATCAAGAAACTGATAAAAAAGACAGGGAAACATGCAGAGCTGTGGCCTGAAAAAGCTGATAATAATCAGAAAGCAGCAATGAAGAAAGGCAAAGCAAAAAACAAAGACAAGGAAAAAGAGAAAGAGAAAGAAAGAGACCAAGAGAGCAGCAATGAAGAAGGTGGTGATGGAGAAAA
The DNA here is from genome assembly GCA_033617975.1 of Populus alba x Populus glandulosa. Lineage (NCBI taxonomy): Eukaryota > Viridiplantae > Streptophyta > Magnoliopsida > Malpighiales > Salicaceae > Populus > Populus alba x Populus glandulosa. Next base: position 1,081,709 of record CM066155.1, on the reverse strand, counting down.
TAAGAAAGAAGTTAAAGTCAAGGTCGAAGTAGTAAAAATGCAAGACCCTTCTCCTAAAAACAGTGAAAATGGCGGTCCTAGTAAAAACAGTGAAGGTGGCGGTCATGTGGTTATTGGCAAAGCAAGTGAAGGTGGTGCTGTTCAAGTCAAGGAAGTAAAGGTTAATGAGGTTAATGCTAAGCAACCTGCCACCTCACCGTCCGGTGTCCAGTCACCGGTGGCTAACAAGAAAGTTGGTGGTGAAAGTGAGGCTGTAGCTGAGAAAATTGGCGGCGGGGGCAGTGTAGATGGTTGCAGTGGTGCTAAAAAGAAGAAGAAGAAGAAGGCACATAAAGAGAATAACAGCAATAATAACAATGGTGATGAGGGTGAACATTCTGGTCATGCACCCGCAGGTACTGGATCACCAGGTCAAGGGCATGTTCAAGTCCATATCCCACCCCCAGCAAATCACATCCCTCCACGTCACGATCATGTGTATGACTACCCAGCAACTTACTATGCACCCCCAGTGTATGCTGCGAGTAGCAATGTTGCATACCCTAGTACAAGTTATGGTGCCTCATACCATGCCCCACAGCATTCCTATGCGTATGTGCATCCCGGCACCCATCCGGGTACCATTAGTGTACCTCCGCCACATGATTTCCATCCGTACTACCCCTCACAGACGTCTGATTCGTTCGAACCTCCGCCACCTGATTTCCATCCGTACTACTCCTCCCAGACGTCTGATTCGTTTGAGTTTCTTAGCGACGAAAACCCCAACGCGTGCTCAATCATGTGATAATGGCTTGACAAGAAGTGGCAATTAGCACATTGAAGGATCGAAGCCTTATACTACCTGTATAAGTCTACCAGGGGAAAGTGTTATTTTTGTAATGTATGTAGATATATGAAAGATAAAGTTCTTGTAGCTTTAAGATTAGGGGATAATAAGAGGGGGGTTAGGGTTTGGCGTTTTTCTCTTTGGTGACGGGTGTTGCTGTTCTTAGCTTTATTTTGTACTTTTTACTGTTTCTAAGTTTCTTTTTTTAAAAAACAATATTTATATATATAGCAGCCTTGATGTTATTGCAGGCCCTCGTATTTTTTTATTTCTCTAATGTGGAAAGTAGATTAGCCATTTTGGGTTATTAGAATGTGATTACAGTGACTTATTGGCAATTGGTTTTTAATTAGCATTCAAAAGCACTATAAGCACCCAAGCATGCATGTGGCAAAGAATTGGAGGCTGAAGATCTTGAGGGGAACTTTTTAGTGCATGAATTAACCTAAATTGACACTTGCTAATTAAGCATCTGGTTTTATAATTTGTTTTTGTCAATGCAGGTGTTTTTTTGCCCTACCCACTAAGTTTTCATAATGGGTTGTGATTTTTCTTATGGTGCTTCTGCTTAGTTGTACGTAGGACCCGTGTAACCTTTCCAACACTCTCCTTGTGTGTAAAGTGATTTTTATTTGTGAATTAGATTATTTTAATGTATTAATATTAAAAATAATTTTAAAAAAATAAAAAAATAAAAAAATATTTTTAAATAAAAATTACTTTAAATCATTATCGTTATTACAATTTCAAACAATCTCCTGAGTTGAGAACCGTAGATAGTTAATTACAAATTAGTGAAAGATATTTGATTTTTTTTCATTCTGAAAAAGAAAAAAAATCACTTCTTGCTTTTAACACATACACCAAAAAAATAAAAAAAACCTTGGGTTTGGGTTTGACATCTCCTTTAAATTATTACAGCTTCCACTCAAAGGCATTGACCTTCCATTTCCTTTTCTTTTAATTTAGTAACTTGCAATGTAACAGTGCCCCTGGAAGAAATGTTATTAAACCAGATCAGCTCAAAAATAAACTCATTATTTATCAATCCAATGTTTAATTTTATAATGGAGTTTAAAATTAAATTAAATAAAAAATAATATAATTATTTCGGTAAATAAAATCACGACTTAATAAAGCTTGGTTTGATTTTTAAATTATTTTTTTCAAAATCACAATATTTTTGTTAAATCTTCAAATAATACTGTTTTGAATTACCCGGGTTAAATTGTAGATTATATATTCACGTACTGTTAAAAGAAGGAATAAGCTAGCTAGGGTTCGGGTCTTGGTCTTGGTCCTGGTCCTGGTCCTCCTAGCAAAAATATATTCCTATAACTTATAGGTAACTGTTAAATTAAAACCTATCACTTTGGTATATGTGTGGGCGCCCGTGAAACAGGGTACTGGGAGCATAATTTTTTTATATTTTATTTTAAAAGTGTTTTTTAAAATTAAATTAAATTTATTTATTTGTTTTAAATTAACTTTTCATGGTGTTTTCATATGATTTTAAATGTTGAAAATAAAAAAATTATTTTAATATATTTTTAAAAATACACTTAAAAAAAAAATAATTATTAACCATCTAGCAGGTGATATAATAATAAAAGTTTGGGATTAAAAGGTTTGATTTTTTTGTAGTCTGAAGTTCAAATATTATGGTTACTAATACGATGGTCATTAAACTAATCCGAACATTTTTAATAATAATAATAATAAAAAAAAGCAGCAACTATCAAAATACTAATCAATCTCGGACATTTGGAAAGTTTCTCTTTCTTCCATAAAAATAACCTTTGAAGTTTGTGTTTGTCTGTCTCTCTTTTTTTTCTTTAACTTCTTTTTGTGTTTTCATTTCCATGATGGCGGGGGCTAATGCAGGACTGCTTTCCAAGTAAAAGCAAGTTTATTTCCTTTTTTTATATATATAAAAGAAAAGGTAAAGTTGTACCCTTCCTTGTAAATGCCCCTTCTTTTCTTTTCTGCCCTTCTCTCTGGGCTTGGAGAGGAAGGAACTTGTAAGAGAAGGAAATCATGCGTGATGCGTTTTCATGTTGTGGTCAGAAACACAACGCTTCTTTATTAATTTATACTTTGACTTAATTAGACTCTTTTGGACCAATATACCCTTTTGTTTTCTAACAGTTTGCCAACTCCATTTGAATCGTTCTGTCATCTGTGAATGAAAAATTTTCATATTAATTATTTCATTTCATGCACTAATTTAGTGGATTATGGGTGCCTTGCATGGTATGCGTGTTGGTATTATAGCATATAGTATTATTTAAAAGCGATTTTAAAAATATATTTTAATAATGTTTACCATAAAGCCACTACATAGATAAATTATAAGGAATTAATTCTAATCTTACTGATTATCACTATAATTCTGTAGAGGTGTCCATTTAATAAATTAAAGTTTTTTTTATAGAAAAAAAATTTAAGATTTGATTAGTTAAATTACATCTTTTAAAATTCTTATTATTTTATTCTTGTTCTTAGTTGAGATTTTCATTTAACAAATTAAAGTTTTTTTCTTAATGAGCAGAAAATAAATAGAGCTACGCGATTATAAAATCTCTAGGCTCCCCTGAGTTTTGTGATGCATTTTTCTATGCACATGCCATTCTATATAAAACCTCGAAATCGGGTTCAGTTTTCAGTAGAGAATTAAATAAGATAGTGAGGATGGTGAACCTGTTCTACTTTCTGCTGCAGAACCCTAGAGAGAAATTTAAGATTCAAACCATTATTATTCTTGCCTGAAAAATAAATAGAGGAAACTTGGATTGATGGTATTAGTTTTATTACATTCAATCAGCCGACATAATTTCTAACCTGCTGATTCAAGATCTGATCTAGATTAAATTTTTATTAAATCAAGTGAGTTGATTTAATTGCTGATTAATCAATTTATGATTTAATTAACTCAATCAAAATTTAAATTATTTTTTAATTTTAAAAATTCAAAACAATATTATTTGATTTTTTGACCCAATCAAACCTTAAATTAATTTTTTTATTTTTTAAAATTCAAAAGAACATGGTTTACTTATTTTACCCGTTCAAAACTTAAATTAACATGGTTTACTTCTGGACCAGTAACTTGCCCAATCCATATCTTGGGATCGGGGAGAGGAGCAAACAAGATAATATTTGACAGGAAAAGAAAAAAACAAAGAATAAGATTTTTATGGACCAGTGATATGAAAGAAAATGATTCATTGAGAGAAGCAAATTCAGTCAATCAAACACGGCATCTGCAAATTCCTGCCATCATTTACGAAGCAATTTCCATGTATTACGAACCTGATTCCTTCAGTCCAATCCATCTTCCTTCCCAAGATAACCACTTGTCTTTGAAGCTGTAGTCCTTTTATAAGCTCAAAGGAGAGGGGCTATTTTTTTTATAATATATATATATAAACAATGACTGGGTGTTACTAGCATATTTTAAACAAGAAGAAAAAATTATGTTAATTTAATTATACCATATAAAAAATAATGATAATAAATGAATTGAATTTAGATAAAGAGTGAAAATAATAACCCGAGAGAAAAATACACTTATAAAAGGAAAAAAAAGTTGAATCTCAAGTTAACTTATTGTTAAATAATAAAATAAAAAATAAAAATAAAAATAAAAAATAAAAAATAAAAAATAAAATATCTTGAGTTAACATGAGCTATAATGTAAATTCGCAACTCAAGTCTTGAAGTTGGGTTAACTTTATAAACAATAATTTGAAAAAAAAATAAAATAATGGTCAATTCTCAGCAATTTAAACATAAAAAGACTTAAAGAAACACTCTTAAATTCAGGTAAGGCCATCTAATCTTGTGAACCGGATTGTATGAACGGGGTAATTTAATAGAAGATAAAAAAAAAAAATACTCAATGTAGAGTGAGTGATGAAATTTTTTAAAAAAAATAAATGAAAAAAAAAACTTCAAAAACAATACATCACCTCATATAAAAGGAGGTATTATGGCAGTTAACTATCCAATAATGCTTTACACGCCACTCAAAAAATGCTAATGTTTTCATCCGATGGTATATGTGCTGTGTTAGCTATTTAATATTATTTTTTATATATATCAAATACTAGATTTCTACCCGGTTAAATCCATTATAACAAAACACACACACACACACATATATATATATATATAGAGAGAGAGAGAGAGAGGTAAATTTGTAGTATTGTATACGCCACTCCTTTTCTTCTGCCCCTCTCTCTGAACCGGGTCAGGAAGGTGCTTATAAAAGAAGGAAATCACATAATGCTTCTTTATTAACTTCTACTTTGACCTAATTAGACTGTCTTGGACCAATATACCATTTCTTCTCTGATAGTGACACTTCGCCAACTCCATTTGAACCTCTCTGTTAATGACAAATTTCCCATTAATTATTTCATTTCATTATCTAATTAATGGATTATGGGGGCCTTACTTGGTACTAAGTAGATTAGGAATTAACATCTGGTAGGCCCTACTGATTAGCACTACAATTCTCTCGAGGGTGTCGTTTTCATTCTTAAATCTTGAAAACGACGTGTAGACCTCGACTTTATGAACAGTTCGAGTGTCTCTACTGGTACGATAGCTTTTTGTTTTTGGATATGTTTTAAAATTATATTTTATTAAGAAAATATTTAAAACATTCATTTTTTTTTACTGTTTTATTCTTATTCTTTATGGAGGTGTCCATTCCAAAAAGTAATGATTTTTAAAGGGCAATAATCATGGGCAGGAGATAAACAGCACTGCTACATGATTATGAGAGTTTTCTCTCATCTCTGCAACTAAAACCAATGTTTTGGAAGATAGACAGAGCTGTATAATTGGGGTCTCTAGGTCCCCTATGCTTTGCTGTTGTTTTTTTTTTATGCTTTGTTTATTTTAATATTTTAAAAGTATTTTTTTTAAAAATTATTTTTTTTAATTTTAAATTAATATTTTTTAGTGTTTATAAATATTTTGATGTGCTGATATCAAAAATAATTTTTAAAAAATAAAAAAAATATTATTTTAATACATTTTTAAATAAAAAACACTTTAAAAAACAAACACAACCACATTCCATAAACAAATGAAGCTGCAAAACCCTAGATACAAAATTAAGATTTAAACCAGTATTGCCACCTATAAATCTAATTCTTGACTGCAAAAGAGGAAACTTGTTAGGGCATTCAAGCAATGATTCTTCAATTTAGGATAGGTAAGGTTTTAAATTAAACTGTTATAAAATTAATTTAGTTAATATATTTAGATTTTAAATTAAATTATGAAAAAATTAATTCGGTTGACTTAGTATGGCGACTTATAATCTAATTGATATCATCTAAATTTATATTAATTTTTTTATTTAAAAAATTCATAAAACGGTAAAGGATAAGATTTATTTTGGCAAGTGTGGGGATGGAAAGATTCATTGGGCAATTAGTACCTTTCATTTGAATTCAGTCAATCAAACATGGCATCTGCGTATTCCTGTCATCATTTACCAGGAAATTTCCAATTATCAGGAACCCGATTCCCTCAGCCCAGTCCATCAGCCTTCTTTTTATGCAAAAAAAGTTGATTTGGAAACAAACACAAGCAGATTATAATTTAATCCTTGTAGTTTTAAAAAACATATATATTAATTTAATTTTTTAATTTGTTCATAACCTAACCCTTTTGTCAATTTCATGTTACCTTTTTTTTTAATTCTCAAACAATAGAACAAATAAAAGAGAATTAAGTAAAATAGAAAATTTTGACTGCAAAAAAAACAAACAAACTTTAAAAAACAATTATTAGATTGATAAGGATCAACATTAGTCTATGGACTATTTAATTATTTATTATACTGCATTAGCAATGATTATGGATGGTGGTGCTACGATGAAGCATGATGTCTAGCCATGTTGAATGGAGCAGGGATTTACAATTGCATTAACAGCCAGCCACCTGATTTGATGGTTGAGACTATAGTTGTTATTTTAAAGTATATTTTATTTTAAAATATATTAAAATAATATAAAAACATTAAAAAAAAATTGTTTTTTAAAACACTTAAAAAATAAAAACAAACGGTATAAATGGTTGAATGTTGGATAAGCATATACGAGAGACATAATTGCTGCACTAAAGTCCATGCAATAAACAATTGGAAGTCCCAATAACAAGGAAGCAGGCCTTCTTGAGCTAGTTGTTTTGAGCCACTAATTACCCGATTTAAAAATTGTGGGTGGTCAGTATTGGCTCTGGTTATCGTCCAGAAAGGTGTGCAGGCTGCTGCACACCTGCCCCTCGTCCACGTGTCATCAACCCAGTTGGAGTGGTTCATGTTGCCATTAGTGGCAAATATATTGTAGACAGCAGCATTTTGTATGGAGTTGGAGGAAATAGGTATCAAATCTTGTGAATTTCCATTGATAAGAGCTGCAGAAGTGGTTTTGTTTTTTAAAAATAAATAAATAAAATGGGTGTGCATATGTAACAGCGCAATAATAGTCTAAAGTATATTAAAAAAACACTCTTATAAATCCATGTCATAATCAAAGATTAAGATGCACTGATTAAAGTATTGTATAATATTGCCTATAATTCATGATTTAAAATGTGTAATTATTGCATGATCCGCGATCATCGAATCGAATGTGATTTCTAGCAATATAATCTTAATTAAATTAAGGTATTATATACCAACATATAAAATTAATATACTTTTATATCGTGTATTAATCTATCCTAATATAATATTTTATATATAAATATATTTTAAAGTAATTTGTTTGTATATATAGATAATGAAGTATTATACTTTTTTAGTTTCTGGATCTCTCAAAGGGTTTTTAAATGGGGAAACATTTTCTTTCATCTAAAGTTCATGTTTTTTTTTATCTGAAAGTAAATTTTGTTTACCTATTTTCTCCATAACAGTTAAATATAAAAAAATCAAGAAAATACTTTATAAAAAAACATTACTCAGAAAACAAACAAAACCTTGAAACAATTAAAGTTGTTGGCTTTTTTTAAAAAATCTGTCTGGACATCGTATTGGAATTCATAAATTCATTTACACTTTTTTTCTAATTAAAAATTGAATCCAAAGCCGAAATGATAAAGCGAATTCGCTCGCCGCCTTATTCAAACCTCGCTAGTCTTGCTCCTTAATTTTCCACTAGAAAGTTAAAACTTGTTTGCAACGATAGTAGCAACTTCTTAAAGCATATCTATAATGTTACAGTTGTTTTTTATTTAAAAATATAATAAAATAATATTAATTTTTTATTTTTAAAATTAACTTATCGAAATAATCTGAAAACAACTTAAAAATTAATTAAAAATATTTTTAAAATACAAATACCATATTATATCATAACATGTAGTTCTGAACCCTAAGAAAAAAAAGGGAAGGAATATCAGAAAAGTTAATAGATGTCATTTTCATTTAGATTTAGGAAAGTCCATCCATTGCCCAGTGGTCATTGTCTCTTTAAAAGTTAAAAAAGAAGACTATATTTGACTTCTTATTTCTCAATTATATCATATGTTCCATAAAAATTAAAACCTTCTTCTTAAAGTACTACCACTTATTATTAGGCTGTATTGGTACTCGCCACCTGCCTTGATATGCGGTTATGCATTGCTTGGGCATCTTAGAAATTGCAGTCGAAATTATATTTTAGTGTGTTTTAAAAATATTTTTAATTTAAAAAATATTAATTTGATTTTTTAATGTTTTTTAATAGTTTAATTATACTGATATAAAAACTTTTAATGTATTTTTAAATAATAAATAATTTTAAAAAATATTTTAAATCACAATATCAAATATACAAAGATCGTAAAATAAAATCCAATTTAAATTACTTCTAATTATACATACATGTGTTTTAAATTAAATTAAAAAAATAACTATATATTTGTTTAAGAATTTTTTGAATGTTGTTTTTTTTTTCCAGTCACCCTTCAATTTAAGCCTTTTTTCTATAGCAAACTCATCCAAAAATTATATATTATTGTTGTTGCTTTTGTTATTTCATATTCAAATCTGCTTTAATATATTTTATATTAACTCTCATTTTAAAAATTATAATACATGTTTTCATGTTATTGTCTTGATTTCAAATTTAAAGAAGAGAATGTGAATTTTTTCTTCATAAATACAATAATATAAACATGAATCACTCATTTAAAATCAACTACTTGAAAAAGGATTTAATATTGGTACAACAAAATATATTGATCTCACGATAAAACCAACAAATATTAGTTTTTATTTTTATTTTTATTCCAGGAGACACATGTTTCTTTATAAACCAATGGAACCACAATAAGACAATAAAATCGAGTAATAATCACAAAGAAATTTCAAAAAGACAAATTTTGTGAAATTACTATCACTGTTTTTTTTTTTTTGCCAGGTATTGATAAACGATATCTGACCACTTTTTTTCTTTTCAATATCTCGCAATGACCGAAACAAAAGGCAATTAAAGTTCTAGTAGTTATAAGTATATTTAAAAATATTGTTATAATTGTTTTTTATTTAAAAATATATTAAAATTATATATTTTTTATGTTTTAAAAATTATTTTTAATATCGATGCATCAAAATGATTTAAAAATATTAAAAATATATTAAATTAAAATAAAAAAAATATTTTTTATTTTTTTAAAATATATTTTTGAAACACGAAAATAAACAATATTAACATATAAAATAATAAAATAATAGAGACCAAACAATAAATAAACTAAAAATTACAGGTAGCACATTTAAGTTTTTCGTTTCAATATCAAATTGGGGTATGTTTTTTTATATTAAATTTGATCATTAATTTACTTTTATATTTAACTACAAATAAAGTTTTATTTTATAAAATTGTTTTCAATTCAACACCAAAATATCATATCATTCGACACTTTGTATGTATTAAAAAAATATAAATTAACTTAGCCCGAGCCTATAAAAAACATAGCCATCTTAGTGCATAGAAATAAAAATTAAAACAAACGTCATCTTGTAAATTTTTGTTCCTTCATATCAAACCAGGTTTTAAATAGGAAATAGGTCACTTGAGGTAAGCCCTGACCTAGTTCAATTTAAAATCCAAGGTAGGGGACATAGTTCTTGGTTTTCTCGACTTCTCGACGACATGGTCTTTAACTTTAATCTTCCATTTATTTTATTAAATAGACGCAATGCATATTTTACAAAAAAATAATAATTTCTCGCTGCTATATAAAATACATTGTCAAGGGATACATTTTTTTAATTTAATTGCTGAGATTTTGTTCTTGACATGGTTTGTGGCGGAACGCGACCAAACGACTAGTAACCAAAAAATGAGGAAAGCTTTTGGGCAAAGTTAATATTAATATTAGTATTAATTATTATTATTATTATTATTATTATTAATAGGAATACACCACAATATTATTATTTTTGAAAAAAAATCACTATCTCCGTATGTCCCGTTTTCGTTGACCGTTTCTTTCTTATTACTAAAAACACTTAGCGTGGAGACTGACACTATTTTGGTTTAATCCCTGCTCTGTTTCTTTCAAATTACCATTATCTTAACAAAGAGACTCTCGCTATTTCGGTCGAGCCTGTCAGTGGCTGTTTCCTGGATTGTTTTTTTTTTTATTATTATTTTTTATTTTATGTTTTTAGATTAAATATACTAATATTAAAAAAAAATATTTAAAGAAAAAGTAATTTGAAAAGACTCTTTTGAAATGGCTGTACAGGGTGAACGAAACGGTTGGTTGATAAGGTGGGAAGGGAAATGGTGAAAGATGAAATCAGGGCAAAGGAGACAATTTTGAGTGGAAAGTGTCCAAATTTAAAGATTCGACACCACTTTGGCAGGAAAGCAGCGAGGGGGGCAATTTTTATCGCTGAAATCCGGGATGAGACCGTTGATTTCACGACGGTTTCATATAAGGCTGCAACGGAGGTGCATCTTGCCAGGATACAGGGATGTGGGATCTACAATGCTGGTTTTGAATGCCTTGGGGGTATATGGAACGGGAGGTGGTGGAAAGATAATTTGTTCAAAAAAGCTGTAATTGCAACTTTATCCCAGAATCCAGATATCATATGTCAGTAGGATTCGAGGGGAGATGGCAGAACAACTTGGGTTTTCATTCAGTATAGAAATTGAATTAGGGATAGCAAATCAATTGCGCAAGAGGAAGAGGAAAGGTTGCCGATGATCGGAGGAAGATAATTGATATACAAGCAGTCGGAATTCCTCTTCCTCCCAACCATGGATGCAAAAATATTGCTCGCGAGGTTTTAGCAAATGGGATGATCTAAAAAACCTCTTATGTTGCTTGCGAGCTGTTTAAAAACATGGCAGGATAAGATTTCTAGAAACACTTTTATATGAACGTTTAAATTGATAGCATAGTAGGTATATTAGCTATATCTTTAAGAGGCCTCGTGTTAGAAAAACCTCTTAGTCTTGTATAGCTGGGAGTAGAGCTTCAAATCTCACCGCAAATTATTTTTTATTTAGAAAAATGTTGCGTTATGAATTCTAAATATAAATACCATGAGTAATTTCACAAGAAGACACCATAGTTATAAGACTCGGATGAAAACACGGCCAAAAAAGACGAAACAAAAACACCAGTCATCAATGCGAAACCACGCTCCTAAATGTTTCTTGATAGGCATAGCTTGTTGGCAAATTTAGCCTCTCCAAATTCTTGCTGGGCATGAAACAAGAAATTCAGGTTTGTTCTAATGACTTGTGCTGGCACCACACTTTTCAAACTTGATCATATGGGGTTGTGGAACCACAAAAAGTTAAAAAGATTTGGTCTTTTGAACAAAATATATGGCCCGATGAATTCCTAGTTCTAGCAAACCCATTATAAAATCTTGGAGGTCATCTAATTACTTGTTGTTAATCCCCTCTGACACTACCGCCTCATTTCGAATAGAAAGGCTTAGAAATTTCTGGCAAGTTTTGAGGCAGTTCCGACTGCAAATGATCGCAATACTAAACGGGTCTTCAACGTGATGGAGATTGCCCCCACCTCACTACAAATTGAGGATTCTAAAACTTTCAAAACTTGAATGGAAAATTATTAAAATCTTGGAGATAACGAAATTTCAAAATATAATAGCTAAGTAATAGATTCTTGTTCCGGCAGAGAACTAAAAGAACATGATTCACGAAAATGAGAGCAGTTCTCAATTTCTTGCACTAACAATGTTGGAAGGACAAAAACAAAACTCTAATGCAGTTACTGCTGGCGGAGTTCAGTCTTCTTCTTTTGCCAAAGCCTGTCCACGGCACTGTCAGCATCACCCTGGAAGTATATCAGCATATTCAAATGTGAGTTGGGCGAAAAAAAAAGGTAAAAATGTATCAAGGCATGAAGAGAGTAATAAACCCTAACGTTATACCTACAAGTGAGGATATAATCAAGGAACCTGATACTTTTACGTTAATAAAGTCCAGGGAAAATCAGTACATTGTGTGAATAAGGAGCTAAACGCATAGCCATGAATGAATAGATGCAACCAACATAGCAAAATATTCACCAAGTCCTATGTGACAAAATAAGCCTTCTCTCTCCAATGAGGATCTCTTCCATTTAAAAGAGATGATGGTTATAATATCCTATTTGAACGATGAAAGATAGGGTTATCTAAATCAGATCCATTTGTAGAATGGGCCACAACTTCTTGAACCAAGTACACAAGCAAAGTTTGCTAACGATAAGATGCTATACAACATAAACTCAAAAGGCTATAAAATAAAAGGGACCCCAGTCAATCAAATATTTAGTCCCTGTAACTCAAAAGTCTGCATGTGAATTTTTTGCTGCATTAAGAACTCCAAATCACAAATATAGTTTGGTTTGTAAGAATATATAAATGTTAGAAAGCCCTCAGATCTCATAGCTTCTAAGAATCACATATGATTTAAAACTAACAGCATTCATCAAAAGCCTTCACACAACACCACAATATATAAATGTGTGCAAAAGGGTAGAGAAGGAGGTGGTGGTGGTGGAGGAGGAGCTGGTGGTGGTGAGTGAAGCCTAGTGATGAACAGCACATTAGCAACCATTCAACAAAGTTTATGTTGTGCATCATCGGGCAAAGCATAGAAAAACAAAACAGAACCCCAATCAGGAAAAGTAGAACCAAAATGTGTTTACTAGCAAAAGCTAAAATATGAAGTCCTTTGTGAGATAAATAAATATTATCAAAAGATAAAAACTTATTATCCAAAAGGGAGACCAACAAAAGCATGGCATTATACTATCAGCAGAAAACTGATCAAGTTATTAGTGAAGTGAAGAGAGACAATAGTTTTGGTTTTTTAAAATGAAAAAAAAAGTTAAAAAGCCCTCAGATCTCATAGCTTCTGAAAATCATATATGATTTTTCGCTAATGGGTTCATCAAAAGCCTTCACCCTCCACCACAAAGTGTACTTTTGTGTGCTTAAAAGGTGAGTGGTGGAGGTGGTGGACGTGTATGAGGTGGGGAGTGAAGGCTATCAATGAACAGGCCATTTGCAACCATTCAACACAGTTTGTAATGTGCATCATTGGGCAAAACACAGAAAATAAAACAATAAAATCCCAAGAAAAGTAAAATCAAATAATACTTACAAGAGAAAAAACCAGACATCCATTATCAAGATGGGTGGATAAATGTAAGTGTAAGAATAAAAATAAAAACAAATCATCTTGGGAGATTTTGATAATCCAAGTGAAGGCACTAGACTATCCAACAAAGGAACTAATAAGCTATTAGATCCAAAAGAAAAAAGGCCAGAGAGGATACTCTAAGCATGATCACCAACTCCTTCCCAGACTAGAATCTTAACCGAAAGAATCTATGTTCTAACGCCACAACAGCCCCATTTACATAGGTCCAAACACTACCCATCTCCATTGATTGGAACATTTTATCAAGGGATACTAAAAACACGAAAAAATCAAAAGCAGCAGCAATAACATACAATAAATAAGCTACGTTTTAACAAAGAAAAACAAAAAAAATAACAGCATATTTCTAATTCGAGGCAAGAAAAATACCTGGGCACGGACGAAGCCACATAGCGCAAAAGTGGTGAACTGGCCAGTGTAATGACCACTGGCATCCAAATGACCAATATTAATCTGAACAGACGCATGGTCCTTAGAGGTGATAAGCCTGTTTGTGGCGGAGCTGCAAAACAACATAACAATAAAAGAAACCTTAACTAAGATTCCTTATCTTAAAAATACCAACCCAAAAATAGACAGGCAGAGAAAGTTAAGATACCATTTCCTGGGGATGTAAAGATCCATGTTTTGTCCCTCTTCGTTCTGCATCTTGTCTGGTTTTGATTTGCTACCCCGAATACAGTTTAAGCTCTAGATCACCTGATTTAACAAACAACCCTTCTTTAAGAAACCTGTGCACTTCACAGTTACTATCAAAGAAAAGGAAGATAGAGAGAAAGAGGGAGTACCGGGAAGAGGAGAGGCTGCCACTGCTAGGGTACGCTGAGTAGGAGAAGAAGGCTTTCTTTGCGGTTTTTTATATGGCTGCAGAACCCTAGTGTTCAGTTGTGATTATATATAGACGGAAATGCCCCTGATGACCTTGCTGTTTAATGCTAAACGTTGCCGTTTTTTGAAAACTTCGTCTGTGTATAAAAATTTTTTAGGTGAAATTTTTTAAAAATAAACATGTAGTTTTTTAAAACATGTATTTGTTAGATATGATTCAAAGTTATAAAAAAAAATAAACTAGATTATTGGGTTAATTTTTGTTAACTATTTTTATTAAAACAATATTATTATTTTTTATATTAACTTAGTAATGTTTGAATTTAGTTTAACCATATAAATTGAATCTCTAAAAATATAACTAAGTTATAGAAATTTATAGGGTCGATGTTTTGTCTTGTTTAGTTTAAAACTTTACCCTAATTAAATATTAAATTTTAATTTTTAAAAATCAACATGTAGTTTTTTAGGTAAATATTTAGGACTAGATTTAACAATTATGATATATTTCTTGAGTTTGAAACACGAGATAAAGATAAGTTAGTGAGTTTTTCTTTTATATTTGATTTGGAAATTGAGTAATGCTGCTTTTATGAGAATCTCTCCGAAATCTCTTTCTAAAATCTTCATCATCACACTCTTTAATTTAATTTTTTTGAAGCTATTTATAAGTAAACTAGGATTATTCTTCTAGTGTTGAAATGGACGGCAAATAAAGAAAGATATTTTTTGAAAAAAAAAGATGCAAATTATGAAAAATTGAATTGGTGAGTTGTAAATTATTAATATGTTGATTTTAAAAATATTTTTTAAAAAATAAAAAAAATATTACTAATATACTTTTTTAAATAAAAAATATTTTAAAAAACAACCTCAACAACACTCCATGAATTAGTTACAAAACGGGGTCCTTAAAAAAACCCAACAATATCATGAATTAAAAATAATAAATTTAATTTTTAATATCAAAGCAAGGAATATATAAGTTTTGGACACTCTTTTTAAAAAAATGATTTTATTTTTAGAATGTTTTATAGTATTTATGTTAAAAATTAATTTTAAAAATAAAAATATTATTTTAATATATTTTTAAATAAAAAATATTTTTAAAAATAACCATATAAAATTGGCTCTTATACATGTAAAACGACCCATTGATTTCAGAAACACGATTTATATTTTAGGTAAACAACAAACAAGTCATCGTGTAAAAAATCGTAGATATCAGTATATAATTCATTTACAAAAGTAAAATTAGGAATATACATATTTCTTCCCGCCAATTCCATAGCGAGAAAATTCTCATCTCTTTATCGCTACACAAATTCGGGGGAAAGAGAGAGAATCACAAAGATGGAGTTGAGTCTCAGCGGAAACGCGCTGAAAACCTTCGCTCGCTCCATCACGTGCCTCTCACGTATCGGCAACGAGCTTGCTATCCAAGCTTCTCCTTCTCAGGTACTCGCTCCTTTTCACTTTCCCTCTCTCCAAACACGTTCGGAAACTGAAATTTGTTGTTCTTTATCATCAATTAGTTTGTGATCACTGTTTTAATTTATTTCATGTTTTTTTTATAATTATTTTTTTTCTGATTTTAGGGTTTTAAAATAGAGAAATGCTAATTACACTCACTCTAGAAGGAATTAAGTACAAAAAAATCGTTATTGGTTGGTTAATCATCGATTAGGTTTAAATTTTGGGTACATTTCTCCAGCTTTCGCTCCACACGCTACATTCATCACGATCTGCGTACCAGTGTATTACATTTAAGGCGAGTTTCTTTGATGTGTATACAGTTTCCGGTACCGAAGTCAAATTCAGTGTGCTTCTGAAGGTAATTAATGGTCATAGCCTTTTAATTTGAGATTAGAATTAAGTAATGGTGTTAAGTAATCTAGCGGTGTTGATTACTGACTTTGCAAGCGTGTGTTCAGGCGATTTGTTCGGTTCTTAGGACGCCAATAGCAGGTGTTGATCATCTGAGTGTGCATTTGTCCGATCCGGATGCTTCTAAAGTGAAATGGACTTTGGAATGCTTCAATGGTAAATGTGTTTGTTTTTTAGTGCTTTGTATACTACTCATTTAATCGCTGTATACTTAATATTGGGAAGTGGAGATGATTGGTGGGTGGCGCCTTTATATGGTTGGTGATAATAATATCTAACGGATACTATAGTAGAGTTCGGGGGAATTATATCTTTTTGCATTTTATGCAGTGAAACCATGGAAGATTTCATTTCAATGATGGTAGTAAGAAACATGGTTACTCCAGTATGTTTCGTGCCTAGTGTCCAATAAAGACTTGTTGAGTTGATTTCTAATTGAAGGTCAAAGTTAGTCGATGACTAGTCCTGACAAGAATTATAAAGCAAGGAAGCTAGTATAGTGACAATGTGCCCCTGTAAATACCATCGTATTCCTTGAATTGTGTTTTGAGTTTTCAAATTTGAGGTTCCAATTGAACTACTGATGTTGCCCACATCCTTTTATTCTTGACTGTTTGCTTGGGGTGCTTCTGTGAAATGTTGTTAGCGGAGATTCAGAGTACAACCATAATTACCACACAAGTTTAATTATGTAGTGTGTTATTCAGTGTTGCCATCCTCTTTTTTTCAACAGCTTAAATGCATATATTTGATTTTTTTATGGTCACAACAAATTCATAACTCCTATGTTCAGGTATGAGAAAATCCTATTGGATTACTTGCAATGTTGAGCCGGACATACAACATCTGTCTCTTGACAGGAGAAGATATCCAAGCAGCTTAGTTGTGAGACCTCATGATCTTAACCGACTGCTTGCCAATTTTCAGTCATCACTCCAGGAGATCACCATCATTGCAACAGAACGTGCATCCATGGCTTCCGACACTGAAAATGAAATAGGAGGAAAAGCAGTTGAACTTAGAAGTTACATAGACCCAACCAAGGGTGCGAACTCATGATTTTTTGCATTCCTGACCATTTCAAACAGGATATTCATGCTTCAAATTTTCAACTGCAGACAACGACTCTTCACTGCACACTCAGCTGTGGATAGATCCAGCTGAAGAATTTGTCCATTATACTCACAGTGGAGACCCTGTGGATGTGACATTTGGTGTGAAGGAACTGAAGGTTTGGTAGTCCTGGTTCTGATCCCAAAGCATATCATTTTAGTTTTCATAACAGTTGTGTCATTTGCTCAAGTTGACTAACCCTTATTCTTTTAACAATCCTTTATGACATTTAAATGGAGATTAATGCCAGCTAATCATGGTTCCTGTTGTTACAATAATTTTCATGTTATTTTCTGGTTTGATTTTTATATTTTGATCAAAGAGTTAACATGTCTATTTGGGGGATTTTTCATTATTTCTAAATTGCAGGCATTTCTTTCTTTCTGCGAGGGTTGTGAAGTTGATATTCATTTATATCTTGAAAAGGCTGGAGAGTAAGATGTTTCTTCTTTATGTTCCAGTTATTAACCTTCTGTTTCATTTTCTTGCCTTCTTGCCCTTTGCCCCCTTCCTGAAGAATGGTTACTCATTTTATGAGTTTCATGTTCAACCACTGGATTCAGCCTATCTGCAGACTGACCATGATGTTAAGTATCCATTTGGTCACAAATTGAAGCCTCAGCATGCTTCCATGTGAAAAGTTTCTTGCAGTCTTCATCCATGAATATGTGTGTGCACGCAACATGACCTTGATTTATAATTACATTAAGCTAAAGAGATAGATTTCTGTAGATTGAATGCAATTCCGTGGAACATTAGCCTAGAAGTGTTGCTAGTAATATTAGTATTTGCAGATTGATTTGCATTGCTTAACACTGACAATCCAAACTTTTGTTAAAAGAGAGGCTAAATCCCAAGTTGTATTGCATCAGTAATTCAGGCTCATGCATTTGTATGATACCATTAATGCCACTGCATCAGCAGCCCTTGTTTGTATTTTCTTACCTTTTGGGATTCAGTATTAAGATTATCTAAAAATATGATTCCATTTGTTCAAAAACCATTTGTTGGTATACAGGCCTATTTTAATGGCACCAAAATTTGGTCTGGATGATGGATCCAGCTCAAACTTCGATGCTACTCTTGTACTTGCAACCATGCTTATATCACAGCTCCATGAAGGAAATCCACCAGAACCTCCACAAGCCACAGAACATGGTCAGGCTGCAGATGGGACAGGGTCTCAAGGACAACAAGAGAGATGTGGACTGAATGTATCTGAACATCCATCTGATCACACCAGAATTTGGTCTGAACTTTCAGGTAATTGTTCAAAGTTTCAATGCCGACTTTATATATGCACCTGCAAATCTTACATACTTTCACTTCATGCAGGAAGTGCAGCAAGAAGTGGTAGTGGTGGTGGTACTGAAGCAAGGCAGGCTCCAGGAGAGAGAGACTTGAATGCTAATGAACAGAGGGAAATCCAAAGGATCAGCACAATGCATATATCCAAAGACACATCTGCTAGAGAAAATCTTGCTGTGAATCCTAGTCTGTATCCTCACTGTTATAGTTTGTTTCAGTGTGTTACCTTGTCTGGTTATGTGATTTTTAGATTTCTCATCGCTTTAATTTCTAGTGATGGAACTTTGCATCTCTTTCTCTCAAAGTATGTTTGGTGGGCAATGTCTCCAGTCTTACAGGCCACTAGCTAGCACAGAGAACTGGATGGACTGCACATGCAGGTTTCAGCCTCTAACATGGTCATAATAAAAAAATTTGTTGCATTCAGTAGATAATTTGGATATAGCTAATATTAGTGCTTTGAGTTGCTTGGAACTAAGGTACAAGGACTTTGATATGTGGCCCACACAGGTAATTCACAACTTGATATTGCTCCATTTGTCTTCATCTTTTCCAACCGTATGGATGCGTGTTTACAATCTGCTAAGGCAAAAAAACCATTTCTGTTGGTGAATATAAAATCATACTTAATTTAGTTTTTTTTTTTTGCATTTTTGGTTGAGTTTGGTAGTTTTGAGCATAAATTTTAATGCTTTGATTTATATTTTCAACTCAAAATTATCAAAGCACTATTCATATGAATGGAAAGATGTCCATGACATGTGCTTGCTGACCAGGAAATTGCGAGGTTGAATATGTTAGCAATCCTCACAAAAGAGGGCTTCTTTTGTTTTTTGGCAAGTAGATTGAAAGCATGAAAAAAAAATGAAGTAAATGCTCTCTAACATTTTATCCATGCTATAACCAGGTTCTTTGTTCTGTGAAAATTCCATATAACTACTCAATTTAGATTCTCCCTGAATATCATTACTTGTTATCAAAACTGGAATTCCAATAGCACAAAAAATAGCATGCACTGGCATGACTCCACCATAATATTACTATAATGTTTGTATTAGTCTTTTGCATTAATTCTGATGCCTATTTGATGATTTGAATTTCAATTCCTTGACTTGATGTATTAGCGGCCATCCTGTGCAAAAAGATCATGCAAAAGAAGCCCAAGGTTAGTTGTAGTCCTGTTGGGCTAACCTTAAAAATGTTTTCCCTTGTTATGCACTTAAAATTTTTGGATTTTCTGCTCCCAGAGAGATCAGAAACGAATGCCCATAGTTTTTCACAACGTCATCCTAGTAACTGGGTGGACGCTGATGAGGACGAGGACGAGGATGAGGATGAGGATGGTGGTGGTGGTGGTGATGCAGATGGAAATGAATTGTGTGTTCAGTCAACACCACCTTACTGTGAAGAACAGTAGACTATGGATTTCCTTGTCCCAGTGACAGTTTGCGTTCTACCTTTATGCTGTTGTAAGTGTGCGCCTTGGATAATTTTTCATATCTTCATACGTTATTACCTGTGCGCTAATCGGATGGGAGAAACATTGTGACAATTCATAATGTTTTTTTAAAAAAGTATTTTTATTGGTGCTTTAAAAAAATTGGTGTAAAATAGTCATTTTAAGGGATAAAAAATAGGTGTTTTTTTTTGTTATTTTAATATATATATATATATATATATATATATATATATATATATAGTAAGTTTCGTTTAAATTATTTGAAATTGTTTAACTTTGTCGGCTCCAATCCGAGTCTCAAATTTTCTTTAAGTTCTTTAAAAATGCTAGTGCTATATGAATTTTTTTTGTCTGGGATAATTTTTGCCCACCCTCAAAAGTAGTGATTAATCCAAGTTTTGAAAATTTGTTTAATTTTTTTTTATATCTTTTATTCTTTTGGGATTATACTCCGTTGTTTTTTTTATTAATTTTAAAAATAAACTAGACTATCTTGAATTGGAACTAATATTTTTTTTTTTCATTCTTAGTTGATTTAATGAGCTTTTCAATTTATTATTATGATTGCCTATAGCGAAGCACGTCGAATTGGAACTAATATATATATATTACATTCTTTGTTGATTTAATGAGCTTTTCAATTTATTATTATGCTTTTTTTCTTAAAAAAAAACGTGCGCTCTCATTTTTCTAATAAAAAATATTATAACCCGTAACAAGATGTAAATTAACAATTTTTTTTAGCCAGATAAGTGCGTCATCTTTTTAATTTATTATCTGTTTTTTTTCCTCAAAAAACATTAAAAACACGGTCATTTTCATTTTTTTTCGCAAAAAAAATAAGTGTTCCCCATTTGCGGAGCGCGACTAATTTATGCTAAATGCCATTTTCTTCTTAAAGTTCATTTCCTTGGACAAATCTTTAGCGGTATTTCTCTTTCTTTAGTTCTCTCTTGTTTTGTACAAAAATTCCCAGTGACTTGCTTTTAAAGCAATTTTCTGACAGATTAAAAGTAAATAGAGAAAATACTCAAAAGTACCTAATGCACTTTGAACTGGACGTGTTCATATTGTAGGAGTTTTTAACTTCATCCAAATATAAACAAAGATGACATAAAATGATATAATTAACTATAGAAATAACGAAGCATATGATAAGGGGTAGTTTATTGCATTTAGAAATTAGAAGAGTGCTGTCCTCCTCTTGTGCAATGTTCATGCATAAGATCAAATAGATGCTCCATTTTCTATTCATGGAAAAGCTTGACATGTTCGTGCTGATGAACTTCTCCACATTATTGCCTTGACTCTGGCTTTTTACGTGCACGTTTATTGGACCCAGCCTTGAAAGTAGATATTGGCTTCCATTAATGTCCTCTCAGATACTAAGATGACATTTCTGGGACATGATGTGTGAGAGGACATCTGGATCGGAAGCTGTCAACTTCCAAGGTTGGGCTATGGATCGGTGGATGGTTCAAGAACTTACGTGGTTCGTCCATCGTCCGTCTCAATGCATTAATTAGATGGGCCCTCTCTTTGTCATGTTTGTGAAGCGAAATCTTATCATTGATTTTAAATGATGTTATCTTGCATCGCTTCGTGCCCTTGATTTGATCCCTTTTAACTTGGAAAAAGGTGAAGGTTTCACTTTCATTTTGCAGGGGGGTAGATTGACAGCAACTAGGCCTGTTCACGGTTTGGTTTTAACCATAAAAATCAACCGAATCATATAACTTATATTTTTAGAATTTCAAATCGAATTGAACCGAATTCCGGTTCAAACCGAATTCCAGTTCAAACTGAACTGGTTCGATTCGGTTGAATCCGGTTTTTGAGCTAAAAAACCGGAAAATCTAATCATTAAATTAATCCGGTTGAATCTTGAAAGCTGAGATGGACCACAAACGGCGAAACTTGAGGAAGATAAAAAGAAAGCAGAAAATCAAGAGGAGTTAAAAAGATTCAAGCCTTGCGAAGTCAATGGCAAGAAATGTCAGAGAAGCATAAAAGTTTGAAACAAAAAGTTGATCTTATAAGCACAAAAAAATAAATTTTAGCTTGACACCTTTTCTCTAATGGAGGAGCTCTCTCTTCCTACTGCAAGTGAAGAGAGAAGTCATGTTTGACTGAGCAGAGAAGAGACAAATACAGGGGCAAGACGTAGGGGCAGGGAGGATGAATATTAAATGGAAAGAATTAAGATGCGCATGTTTCGAAAGCCAGGAAAGTGAAAGTGGGAAAGCAAATTGTGGCTTCCATTGGACTGTACCTTAATTTATTCACCAAATGCAAGGGCAAGCTTAAGGAGCTCTGCTTTCTTTTCATGGGGCAGAGGATAAGACATATGCAGAAGGGAAAAAAGAGAGGATGAAAATTGATGGGCGGCGGCTTCAGAATGTAAATTAGGGTTAGAAACTTTTTAGTCATGTTATTTATACTGTCGGTTCAGTTCACCGGTTTAAGTGGTCAAACAGGAACCGGACCGAACCGGCAAGATTTTATGGTTTTAAAAATCGGTTTAATCGATTTTCTATCTCGGTTCGATTTTTTCGGTTAATTTTTTATCGGTTCTCTCGGTTTTTTCGGTTAATCGGTTTTTTTAAACACCCCTAACAGCAACTAGAGTGCATTTAAACTTGGACTGGCATGATCTTACAGTGCCATTGATAATTGTCATATCAAGCTGGTGCTGTAGAAGGCGAGAACCAAAGTAAAAATTGAGGACATTTGATTGAAAAGTACTGTCCCACTTGAGACACCTCTCTCTGTTGATAAACAGAAGAAGATGCTCAGGGGGTGAAAACACAGTAATGCTGTTACATGTTCTTTACAGATGATGAACTGGCTTTTTCTGAATTCTCCAAAAAAAGCAAGTGTTTCTCTGGCTGGAAAATGCATCCAGTTTCGGAATCACATCTTCGTGAAAATGGCCCTTGAGATGTTGCAACTGTGATGTGAAACTTCAATTCAAGGACCTTCTTCAAACTTCGTTTTTTAATCTGTTCACAGATAAGTTGATCATGCATATTTTCAGCGGCTCTGTAAATAGACTTGGGAGTTGAACTGCCACCAGCAGGAATAAAGTATGCCGTGTTACACTTGAGGATCTAACCCATTGGTCAACTGCAAGGCTTGCCTTTGCGAAGGTCCTGGGTTCGATCCTCAAGAGTACCAGCCTGTCACTCCTGCGGTGCCTTACCTGTTTACTGGGCTTGCAGGATGTTCAGTAGATCCTAGAATTAGTTGTGGTGCGCATAAGTTGATCCGGACATCCATGGTCATCAAAAAAAATAAAATATCCCGTGTTAGACAGGATTTCTTGATACATTTTCCAGTAAGTAAGATTCTGTAGTCTCTCAACTGTTCACAGACACCAAGGAAGTAGACAGCAAGTAGTGTCGTAGTGATATTCAACTATGTCCAGTTCGCTATGTTTGTTATTGTGATGGGCGTGATGTGAACATAATTGAAATTGTTTGTTAAATCAACACATCATAATTTTACTTTGAACTCTTTTTAGAAATTTTGGTTACCAAGAAATTATAATCTAAAGCTTTTTTAAAATTAATTTTTTCAAACTATAACTATAAAAATTATCATAATAAAAAATAATGTAGATACTTAGAGCTAACGTTGCAACTAGAATTTTGTGAAATTTTAATTTTTTTTTGCTTTTAATTAAAAAATTTATATATTTTTGAATCGTTTTGACATGTTTAAGTAAAAATTAAATTTTAAAAAATAAAAAATATTATTTTAATATATTTGTAAATAAAAAATATTTAAAAAATTTATCAGTATCACTATCTCAAATATTCTCTTAGACTTGATTTTTCTATGACTTTTAACTCTTGTATGTTTAAGAATGTAGTTATAGTTATTTTATATTTTTATTTGGAAATATAATAAAATAAGTTTTTATTTTTAAATTTTATTTTTAATATTAATATATTTAAATTTTGACTAAACTTCTTTGGCCGCAATGGCTTCGTGCTTGCATCATGGTAGCTTTGGAAGAGTTGAGTCCGTGAATGAGTCGGTGGGGTCCATTCAGTTTATAGAATTCTAGCCGTTGAAGACTTCTTCATCAGACGCCCACTCACGTAGCGTGATGCTTGAACAATGCTTACATTGCCAGGATGTCACAGGACCGATCTTTCTTCATCATTTATAATCATTCATTCATCCTTGATGATTTCATGGTAGGTTTTGAAGGGTTCAGATTTAAGCAGTGAATTTCTATGCTCTTTAATATAATGTTATAATTGATGATTATTAATGGAAAAAATAAATTAATTAATTCAACTCCTGGCTTTGTTGGGGTTGGTTTGGGGAAAAAACAAATTGAGGGTATATTTGTCAATAACCAGGGAATGTTTTTAGTGTCTTCTAACTTTTTTCTAACCCTGTGATTAATATGAGACAAAATGTGGACCAATGAAGATTCGCAAGGAAAGGAAGATTTTCTTTTTTTCCGGAAAAAAAAAAAAATATATATATATATATATATATATATAAAAGAGATTTATTGGAAAGGTTGTTAAGAGACAGCTGGCTTTAGTAGGGTTAATTTTGGAACATGCAAGCACCGTCCATTGTGATCTGTAAAAGGGCCCCGCGTTTAACGGCTACGTGCACGTCACGTCGGCGCCTGCAACTATTGGTTAACGCCGTTTAAAAAATCCATGTAGCCGTTGAACATTTTAAATGTAGTTTGGCGGGTGGAAGAAGTCTTGTTTTTATTATCCCAGTTCAGTTGGCCTCTTGCATGTAATGCCAGCACAGTTTTTTATGGTGAGAGAAAATGTTTTGGCAACTAATATTCTCTTAAGCGCACTAAATAGACTTATTTTAGCAGGGATTAATTAAATTAAAGAATGATTATAAGTATAATAGTGGTTAATTTTAAAAAAATATTTTAAATTTTGTAAACAAATATTTTCAGTATCAAAACGATAAAAAAACTAATCTTAATAAAAAACATTGAATTTTTTTAAAATACTGTATGAGCCGCGTTTCTAAATTGCACATTAATTGATAGAGATCGCTTGGCTTTTATTTTGAGAAAGGGCAAAAAACCTACCATCCTATTCATAAAAACTTGTCGTTTTCCGTTTTTTAAAATATAGTTTTGCTATCACAGAGAACTCTCGCGGCTTGACAATCTCCATAAACAATGAGTTTCTACTGCTAGAATGTGACGTGACCAGACACATATCAGTAAGTGAAGATTATATCAATAATAATTTGACATGTTATTTGTTAATTAGATTACTGTAATGAATATGTTTAGACCAACTAACACTTGCACTTTATTATCTAATACGATAATCTTAAAATTGATGTAAATTATGACCCATAATTCTCGCAGCATGATGGTTTCGACACCAAGAACAGAATCAAAAAATAAAATTAAAAGGAATAAAAATTTCAGTTGTTTTATTATTTAAACAAAAAATATTAATATTATTAAGAAAAAAGCTGGAGAAACAATTTTCTATCAGGATCCTGCCAACCCCTCTTATCTCCACCACTGTTTGACACCATTTTTTTTTTTTATCATTATTGTCACCTTGTCACAATTTTTTTTTATTATTATTATCATTATTTAGCTGCTAACATCATCATTATTTTACCATCATCTTCTATTTCTTTACCACTATGCTTATTATATTTTTTTATTATTATCATCATCATTATATCACTATTATCATAATTGAAAGGTATTTATATTTTTTTTTAAAGTAATTTATATGCAAAGAATTTTCTATTTATAAAATATTCTCCACGAAACAGACGCAGATCAAGTGATTTGTAGAGTGTGTTTGGCAGTGTGGTAACGGTTGCTTTTCAAATAGCTTTTTGTGCCGAAATACATGCAAATGATATTTTTTTATTTTTTAAAAATCATTTTTGATATCAGCACATCAAAACGATCCAAAAAGTACAACCGTAACTCAATTTTAGCAAAAAAAAAAAAAAAAAAAATTTTGAATTTTACCAAAACGCCGGTTTGGCAACAATGCCAAACGGGCTCGTAAACTCTCGACATCAGAGGTTAAACCCGGGGTAACTAAAGCAGAAGCGTCCAAAAGAGATCCAGAAAGCAAGAGTGATCATTGACGGTTATATTGATTGCTGGGAAAGATAAACGGGCATTAATTAACGGTAACGGATACTTGTTGCGAGCTAAAATGGAACGGGGCCAGGTAGGAGAGAGAAAACGTGTTTCGGTTAAAGATTCTTGGATGGGCTTGTAGAAAATAATGAGAGTAGAGTAGATGGCTAAACCCTAGATTCCCCCCCTTTTTTTTTTCTTTTTTTTTTTTACAATTTCTCCTCACACCAAACTATGATGGAAGGAGAGGAAACGACAAGCAGTCAACTAGGAATTGTAAATCTTAGGCATGGAGACTTATGAATATGTCCATTGTGATCATTTTAATAACGAAGTTGACATCTCCACTCCTCCTCGCCGTACTTGCTGGTGGTGGGCAACCATTTTGGTGCCAAAACCCTCTCACCCTCTCATCAATCTAATATCTTACACCCATTTTTTATCTCTTAATTTTTTACGAGATTCAATGTTACTTGTGGCCTACTTGCAATTAATTAGTTATTTTTAAATATGTAGTAGGTGTAATAATCACCTTCGTTCTCATTGTGTAATACTATTACTAATAATTGTAATCATTTTGTTTTTAATTTTATACATCCCATTTATATAAGGTTTTTTTTTTTTTTAATAAAACATGATATTTTAGTTCTATGAGATTGAATCTTTCTTTCTTTTATTTTTGGCAAAAAGTTTTTAAAACATTGATGATATTGATATTTTATAATTAAGTGGCCGTTTGAAAACACAAATATAATTGTGTTTGCATATTGAAATTATGTTTTTGGTTTGAGAACACCATTAAAATTATAACTTAATATCTTTGATTTTAAAAACATTGTTGAAATTGCAACGATACTAAAGTTTCAAACCAGTAATAAATGCTTTTATTTCTTTTAATTAATTAATTCAAACTTGGTGTGCTTAGCCCATCAATAATAGTGTGTCGATTACATTAAAGCTTTGCCGCTAATGTTCAATTTAGAATTTGTTTGATATTGTGATAATGATTGTGTTTTTAAAATATTTTTTACTAATTAATGTATTAAAATAAATATTTTTAAAATTTTATTTTTAATATTATTATATCAAAACGATCCAAAAATATATTTTTAAAAATAATTAAATAAATTTTTAAAAAAACACACGGCTAGCCGTGTTGCCAAAAAAAAATTCTTGATGCTGATGATGCCATGTTTTATTTTTCAATCATTTGTATTTGAAATTTATCCTTAACTTGACCCTTAATCTAGCTATCCATTTAGTCAACAATCCCAGTAATTAAAATCAAGTTCCAATCATGCATTCTTATGTTATCCACACAAGATGTGTTGAATTGTTCTTCTCATAAAGATAAAAAAAAAGGAGTTCTAATTAAAATATGATGAAAATAAAAATAAAAATTCTAAATTACTAGAAGGTTGGTGTCCTAGCTTAATCTCCGTAGTTAGTGGCTGCCCACGAACTTGACTGGCAATTTGGTAAATAAAACCCAAACCAGAGTCAAGTCATGAATGGTTGTCCACTTATAAGTCTTTAACTCGCCAAGCCCTTAGCTGTTGTCTTAACCTCATGAAGAGAAAGGAATAAAGAAACTTTAAGCTCATTAACATATACACCACCACCCCACAGTACCATCATCTCCCACTGCCCCCATAGAGAGAGAGAGAGAGAGAGAGCAGGAAACCGCTTCAAGAAAACCAAAAGGAGAGAAGAAGAAGAGAGTTTCCTTGTGTATATTTAAGAAATGGCAAGGCTGAGTTCTTTTTTCTTGATCTCCGCGACCGTCTTGATCTTGATGGTGATGGGCTTGCCATCCACCGTTCAAGGAAATGGGGACCACCACCACCACCTGGGGTGGATTCCGACCACCACAACCACCAGATCATCAATCTGCGACAAGGGGTCTTTAGCAGAGTGCATGGCTGAGGAGGATGGGGAAGAGTTTGGGATGGACACGGAGATCAACAGGCGCATTTTAGCAACTAGCAGTTACGTCAGCTACGGTGCGCTTCAGAAGAACAACGTTCCTTGCTCCAGGCGTGGCGCTTCTTACTATAATTGCAAGAATGGTGCTCAGGCTAATCCTTATAGTCGTGGATGCAGTCGCATTACAAGGTGCCGGGGTTGAATTTTATTTATTTACTTATCATTTTTTTTGTTTTTATTTTTATTTTTTAAAATGGGCTTTGATTGATTGCCATACTTGAATGGCAAAAAAGAAAAAGAAAAAAGAAAGGAGGTTGGTGGTGTTGGCTCTTTGATGTTATTGATGGAAATATTGTTGTCATAACAATATCTTAATGTCTTTGTAAGAGATCATCCTTAACTACTACTACTACTATTATTCCTCTCTTTTTTTCCCGTAATATTTCTCTCTAATTTGTGTAATGTGAACTTTTTGTCCCCTCAATTTATGCTTCTGGATTGTGTTGATTTAGGTGGAAAGATCTATGCTTTAAGTTTGATTGATTTTAAATTTGGACATGGGTACTTCCATGCTCTCCTGTTCCGCTGTTCTCCTCTCTTAAAAAGCTTCTAGATAATTTGTGTTTTTGCTAGCAAATCATGGAAATTCTCGTTTTGAAAATTGACTGGTAGCTCTGCTTCCTTTGTTTTCTCTCTTTCTCGAGTAAAAAGCGAGAAAGGCAGGGGAGGGGGTGAGAAAATAAAGCGGCATAAAAGCTAACAGCGAAAGAGAGGAGGGTGTGCATTTACTGGGCTGTGTTTGGCATAAATTGACTCTCACATAATTGAAGAAAGATGAGGAGAATAAAGGCTAATCTTTTGGCCAAAACAATAGACATTATTCTTCAAGCATTTAACTCTTTTATAAGCTACCCCCCTACTTGTATAAAACCTAATACTTGGCAGTGCTCGGCGTTGTTTTTTTATAGTGAAGACAAGAGTCAAGGGATCCTCTTCTCTTCAAAAACATAGGGAAAAGAAGCACTCCCATATGCTTCATGTGACAAAATTGCCATTAAAATGTTCCCTTTTTATTTATTTCTATCACGTAATTGTAGATTAAGTTCAATTTTAAGAAAACATCACTCAGTTTGGTCCAAGCTTGACATGTACTATTTATTTTTATGTTTTTTAAAAAATATTTATTTTTTATTTTTTTATCAACTTCAAATTAATATATTTTTAGTGTTTTCAAATCATTTTAATGTGTTGATGTAAAAAATAATTTTTAAAAAATAAAAAAAATATTATTAACATGTATTTTGGTATAAAAAACTATTTAAAAAGCAATCGCAGCCACACTAAACAAGCTCATTGCATTTGATAACACTAGGATAAAGAAGGTGATAAAAATACCAAATTCTTTATTTTTATTTACATCAATTAATTGAGACGGTTTGAAAATGCGGTTAAAACTATATTTTTTAAAATTATTTTTTTTATATATATTTTAATAATTTTAATGTATTTTTAAAATATATTTTAAAAAATAAAAAATATTATTTGAATATATTAAAAAAAATACTTTTAAAAACAATTACTTTTACGATAACAATTGTTATTATATTATATGGAATTTGTGGGCAAATTGAAATCTATCACGAGAAAAGTGAAAGAGTGAGTGACTCACTGAAGCAATGACAATAACATCATGCTGGGGTTATTGTCACCTGAAAAATATAAAGGTCGATGCTCCTTTTATTAATCACCCTTCTTTAATTTCTTTCTTGAGGTGGCCATATGCTGCGTTTCTTGTTGTTGGGTCATCTCTCTCGTAAATAGATAATCAAAGGTCTAGCTTGCGGTCCCCTTTCCCCAAACCCTCATTTTTTTTTTCTTTAAGGTCTCTCTAAGATTTTCCCTTTACACTGTTGGGATTTTTGTTTCATCTTTCCCAAAAAGATTGATATATCTGTGTTATATATAGTTATAAAATACAGACCGGTTTAATAAATTAATATTTAATATGATTAATTTGGTACTTAAACTGATTTGTGTTAAAAAAAATCAAAGAAAAAAAAAACACTAACTGACCATGAAAACCTGGCTTCACCCGTTTAAACGGAACTCTCAACTTGTTAGCTGTTTCTAATTTTTTTTTATTAAAATAATTTCATTTTGATCCTTTTTAAAATAATATTTTTGGAAGTTTATTCTTTTAATTTATGACTCAAGTCTTCTCTAAAGTCGACTTTTAGATTGGATTTTACAACTATGATTTTTTTCTTCAAATATTTATTGTAATTTTTTTTTTTTGATTGACTTTCATAAGCTGATTATATATATATATATATATATATATATAATTGGATTTTTTTTTATACCAAACATTGACACATTTAATGCATATGTGGGAAATTAAATAAGAACTTATGTTATCACAATTTTCTTTTGAATTCGAACTCGCAAATAATACCATAGGGAGTTTCTGATATGGAGATATTCAAGAATTTTTTGGTAAAGGTAATTTAAGATATCGATTATTTTTGTATTTAGTAAATTAAGAAATATTAAATCTTGAAAGTCTCAAATGTCTTATAACATTAAACTGTCTATAAACGTAGAGGTGTAATTCCTTTTTAAAATAAAGGGGAATTTTGAGATACCAAACACTTAAATATGTAATATTTTTTTTCTTAACTCGAATAACTTCCATACATGCTCTTATTTTTTCTATCAGAAACATAAATGCTCTAGGTAAGTAGTGTGTGTATTGTTTCGGATATCAATTTAAACAGCTGGTGTTTATTTCAGTAATTTTAATTTAATGCTCAAACGATTAATATAATATGTGGTATATATGATTTTATAGAATTAAATTAAATTTAGTATATTAGCTTTAAACAAAAAAAATATTTTTATATTAAAAAATATCTTGTTGCCAAATTAAATATTATAAATTTTAATAGTAAAATTATAAATTTGTTTTGATTTTTTTATGAATTAAAAAGAAAAAACTAACACATTATTAAAAATCTTTATTTTCAATCCATAACAAATATCATATTACTAGCAGAGCTATTAAGTCTGACTCAGACTCAATGTCTTGGTTGAACAAGTTAACTCTTGAAATAAAATTATTTTATTTTAAAAAAATAAAAAAATATTTTGAGATTTTTATTTGAGAAAGCCGCATTAGTTTTTTTTTTTATCATTATTGTCTAGCTATTTTTTTGTTGATTTTTCCCAACTTAGTTTAAGATAAAAATAGGTCTATTAAGTCCGATAACAACTCGTTAAGCCGGTGTTTAGACAAATATTATATTAATTATTATTTTTTAAAATATTTTTACTTAAAAATTCTTTAAAATAATATTTTTTTATTTTTAAAATTCATAAATAACTTAAAATAAAAAAATATTAGAAAAAAAACACTGCCACGCCGGAAAATCAAAGATGCTGTTAATGACAGTCGTTACTAGTAATTACTGATCACAATAGTTTCCGAGCCAACGCTGTCGGTGACTTTGAAGTTTTATCGTGTAAAGTACAAACAGGATTCGTGTGATGGGAGATCAGATGGCTCCATCACTTACAATGGACCCCAGGATGGTGAAAAATCTGCTGGTTCGCGTCTGGGATGGCCCACAATGGAAATATCAGATTGACAAGCCTGCATCAATCTGCTAATTTCACCCTTTGATTCTTTCTGATAGAATTTGCTAAACAGACTGGTCTGGCAGACGGTGAACTGGGGATACTGCAGCAGCAGCAGCTTCCATTCCCCTGAGCATCATTTTGATACAGTAGTATTAAAAATAATTTTTAAAAAATAAATAAATATATGATTTTAATATTTTTTTAAGTGAAAAATATATTAAAAAACAATAATCATATTCTCAAATATTTATTATCTAAAACTATATATATATATTGTTATATATTTTTTTAAAATCAAATAAAATTTAACGAAATTAATTTGTATTAATTTATTTAATTAGATAAATTTTTATTTATATTATTTTAAAACACAATCTGAATATCCACAAATCACTTGGTTGATTTACGAGGTTCACAAACCAACGTATATGTTGATGTTTTTTTTTTTTGGTCTTCCAATTATAGCTAACTTAAATAGAGTACACTGAGCTAATTAATGTCTTCATCAATGTAATTGGTTAAGAAATTAGTAATGCATTAATCATTTCTGACAAAATTAATGTTGAGTGAATTATACATTTTTTTGAATCAGGACAGTTGTGTTTCAATGTATCTATACGTATAATTACTGGACCCTCCTTTACGAGCATCTCCAGATGCTATTTCAAAAAGAAAAATTGGTAAAATAGTATTTTAAATAATATAAATATAATATTTTTTATTATGTGTATTTTAATATAAAAAAGTTATTTGAAAAACCAATTTTATTAGATTATAATAAATAAATGTTTTAATTTTTTTTAATGATTTTAATGTTATTTTTTTTCATGGCTAAATTTAATTGGTTTATTTTTTTGTTGGTCTCACTTTATTAGTTTTGGTTTTTTTAAGAGATATATAAGAATAATATTTGTGGGAACAAAATTTTTTATTATTATTTTGTTTGGTTTTTCCCTTAAAGTATGAAAAACAAGTAAAAAAAAATCAAAATATTACTTTTTTATTTTTGACTCTCTAATTTAGCAGCTCCATTGAAGATGCTCTAACTAATGCCTTGTCTTAGCCATATGCAATGTTGTGGATATTTGGTAAATAAACTTTAAATATTCCATAGATATAATATGATGAGGGAGTTAATAAATATATTAAATTAATATTTTTTTAAAAAAATTATTTTTAATATCAGTATGTTAAAACAATAATAAAATATTTAAAAAATAATTTAAAACTAAAATAATCAAAAAAATATTTAAAGATACAGTTAAACTATGATCTAAACGGGTACTAAATGAATTTCTTATGTATGTTTTGGTTTAAATTCAAAGGAAGGTTCACGAGTTCAGATATAGATATTCTATGTAAAATCTAATGGAATTATTTTTTCAGAGTTTACTAGCAAATAATGCATATCAATTAAGATTAAATTACTTTTTTTTAGCGATTTTAAAATCTAACGTGTACGATGATCCATGGTATTCGGAGGAATTTAATAATTTTATAAGTACCAGCACCAGTATTTAACCTGAAAAAAAGAAAAGAAAAATAGCAAGCCTCTTTCACCTTCGAGCCAGTCTTATTTTGATATAATTTTTTCGAACATGAAAATTTTACGAAAGAGCTGTTTTTTCAAGTTTAGAGTGGAGTATGTTTAGAAGTTTGATTGTGGTTATTTTTTAAAGTAATTTTTACTTGAAAATGTATTAAAATAATTTTTTTTTATTTTTAAAAATTAATTTTCACATCATTGCATTAAAGTGATCTAAAAATACCAATTTTTTTTTTAATTTGAAGCAAAGAAATAAATTTTAATTTTTTAAAAAAATATTTTTAAAATATAAAAACAAAACCTATAAGTCGCTTAGTAGATTTCTAATACTACTGTATATATTTTTAAATAATCAAATGACATAATTTTTGCGCTTCTTTTAATAAAATTTATTTATTGTTGAAAAAAAGAAAGAAACAATGTGTATAAATAATATACTTCTTGAATCTAGTAGTAAAATGAAAATAAAGAAGTACAATTGAATAATTTTAAAATCACGTATCTCAGATCAAATTGTTCTTTAAATTTTCGTAATAATAATATTATAGATATATTTTAAAAAATAATAATAAAATAATTTAAATTTTGTGTGAATCTAACACAATAAAAACACCTTACTAATAATTTTCATTAAAATCTTCTCGTTTTCAAATAATCTTTATAGAATAATTAATAACAAGCACATACTCTTTTTAAAGCAGCATTTGATTACCAAACTTAGATAAAAAGATAAAGACAATAAAGATAAAAAAAAAAGATAAAAAAGAAAATGAAGACATAATTATGAATTTAAAACGATTATTAACAAATATAAATATTAAAGAAATAAAAAAATGATGAGGAATTTATTGTGCTGTCATTGTTCTAGCAGACTTATTAGCATGTTCACTCCATTGTCGATAGCGTTTTTCTTTTTCTTTTTGGTACCTTAATTTGTTTGTTTTTGGGGAATTTACTGTGTTGCCACTGCTTTTGTAGACTCATTAGTATGTTCACCCCATTGTTCACGAAGCGAACAGCGCCAGGTAAATAATCACGTATCACTGTACACGTAAACAATATTGTTACTTTTTACTGTTTATTTAACTATGCCTGTAAAAAAACATTTAATTTTTTTAATTATATTATATTTAAAAAATTAATGTTTAATATTATTTAATGACACTATATAAATTTTAAAAAATTTTAATTTTATTTTTGATGATATTTTACCTGATTTTGCTGCACGTTTAAAAAATCATAGAAACTATAGTTTTTATCGGATAAATTTCATACGTAATGAAATTGTAGATAAGTTAATGGAATAATAAAAAATATTTGATAAAAAATATTATTTATTTAATGATGTAATAATAATAATTAAATCTAAAATATTTAAATTAAAAACAATCAATATTAATATATATCTTTTTTAATCATTTTATAACCTCAATTTAAAAAACGTATTTAACAAAACACATTAAATTATTTTTTATTCAATCTCAATTTCAATCACAATTTTAACCTAAAATATATAAATATCAAATTAATTTCAACAAAAATTTTATTATATAAAATATTTTTTTTCAAATCACAATCATCAAAAATACTTCATTCCAACCAAGCTCCTAAACTTTCACCACAGCCGTCCATTCTCACCGATTCCCGCGCTTCCTTTTCACACCGAGACCCGTGCTTCTTTTTGTAATCCAGTCTATAAATAGAAGAAAATACCCTTCCATAACCATTCCTCGTTCTCATCGAACCCTTTAAAAATATCGAAAACCTGTTTTGTCTCGGGCTGCGAAGACCCTTTTGATTATTTTTCTCACACAACGAAGGACTCTCTCGTCATGGCTGAAAATGATGTTAACATGCAACAGCAATTGGTAAGGATTTTTTTTTAAAAAGCTTTATTGAAATTGGGTTCTTGGGATTTTGTTTTGTTTTTTGAAGGCTAGAGAGGAGGAAGAGAGGAGGCTGAAGTACTTGCAATTTGTGCAAGTGGCTGCAGTGCATGTTGTGTTGACGTTCACGAACCTGTATATTTATGCCAAGGACAAGGCTGGTCCGTTGAAGCCTGGGGTGGAGACTGTTGAGGGGACGGTTAAGAGTGTTGTTGGACTTGTTTATGATAAGTTTCGTGATGTTCCTATTGACGTTCTCAAGTTTGTTGATCGTAAGGTGAGTTTTGAGGTTTCTTTATTTGATTGAATATGATAAGCCATAGCCCACGTTATGCTTAATGAAATGCATATTGCCTGACACGAATTTGTGATTCTAATCATGTTATATGATATGGGATTTTTTTATTTATTTTTACATTTCTGTACTGCTATGTTGATTGCATGTGATTTTGATAAAAGATACGATAATATGTTAGGTTATTGTGATATGGTGAGTATTGTTGGCGAGGCTGATGTTGATAGAAGGATCTGAGCCTTGTTGGTTTCGAAATATTGCTTAGATGTGAAGATCTTGAATTCTGATTTTGAACCAGAATTTGTTAGAAATTGATGTAAAAGGGTTAGATAACCTAGAATCCATCATGCAACCCTTGAATCCACAAGGGATCTTCTTTGAATCAGCAGAGAAATTGGGTTCTTTAATCTTTGGATCCACGAGAACAAAAAACCATCGGAGTTTCCAATTTATGCCTTCTGATTAGGCAATTCTCTGCATATCGCTTTTTTCATTTGAGTGCAGTGTGCACCTTTTTTATGTTTTGATGCTCTCTCTGTTCCCACATTCTTCATTTGAGTTTAGTTGCATTTGTGGACATTTTGTATGCTTTGTCTGAAGGTGAGACCGTGAGAGTGTTCATAAATTTGTGTAGAGGGCATACTGATGGAAATTGTGACCTCATGTATGGTGTGGTTCATAATCTTGCTCATCCACATAATCGTCTCTCTCTTTTTGTTCAGTCATCAGATAGTTAAGATTGCGCAACTGCAAACCAGATTGGTTGCTCTTAAAGACCTTGCTTTTTGAAGATATGCTATGCCTCTGAAGATGATCGGATTAGCCTATGCTCTGATTTTCTGTATATTTTTATACCTTATGATGCTAGAATTGACTTTAGGCTTATGCAATTAATCACGCCAGATTTTCAAGAATTGCTGTGTGAATTGAAACTTTCTATTGTTGCAGGTGGATAAATCTGTCACTAGTCTGGACACCCATGTGCCCCCACTTGTCAAGCAGGTGTCGTTCCAAGCCCTTTCAGTAGCTCAAAATGCTCCAGTGGCAGCTCGAGCAGTGGCTTCTGAAGTTCAGCGCTCTGGTGTGAAAGGAACAGCCTCTGAATTGGCGAAAACTGTGTATGCGAAGTACGAGCCTACAGCCAAGGAGCTCTACTCCAAGTACGAGCCGAAGGCGGAACAAGCTGCTGTCTCTGCCTGGCGCAAGCTCAATCAGCTCCCCCTCTTCCCTCAAGTGGCCCAGGTGGTTGTGCCAACTGCAGCCTTTTGCTCTGAGAAGTACAATCAAACTGTTGTCAGCACAGCAGAGAAGGGATACAGGGTATCCTCATACTTGCCCCTGGTGCCTACTGAGAAGATTGCTAAGGTGTTTAGCGAAGTGCCGGAATCAACCGCATTGATTTCCAGCTAATCGTAAGGCCTATGCACACAAAATTTGGATATGAAGTGCGGATGTTTCCTTTCCTTTGTTTTGTTTCTCTTTTTTAAAATTTACCTGGTGACTTTGTGTAAGGCATGCTCAGACTACATGTATATTTCAGTGACAATATATGTTTTATCATGTGAACTCCTGAATCTGTCTTCCAGTTGCTCATTTTCTTTCCTTTCTTTTACTATCGTTATTCTATTTAGCATCTTCAGATCACACTACATCACAGCATCTTCTATGTGCAAGTAGGAAAACCAATATTTTTGATACCGATGTTATGCTTTATACAGATTGAGTTTTGGGAAGGAAATTTAATATATTTGATCTTTGAGGTACAAAATCTACCAAATCACTAGTGTCAAGTTCTTGAGGGGATTAACTATCTTCACTTTCTCTTGCTGTGTTTACAAGTAAATTCTTGCTTCCAGAATCAAACTAATTGTGTTACAGAATCATTTCTCTATATCTATAGCAAGCATAGAGCTCTCTTTCCCAGCTTGAAAGTTCATCAAAGAGGCATGCAGATGGGGTGATCATGAGCGCTTTGAGAAGCTCAGTGATGCTCACAGAGGATACAAGACTACAGTGGGCAGGGAGCCAGGGGGTTCAACTTGTAACTACTACCAACAATTGGCTCACTGCCCGAGGTCCAAGAGGTTACAAATGGGGCTCCTCCTAAATGAAAAGATGGGACGTCGGTGCATCACAAAAAAACCAATGGCTACTTTTTTAGCCACCACCGCCACACCACAAGCCTCCGAACCGATGACCTGAATTTGGATCGTGCAACAAACTACAAGGGAGAGTGATATGCAGATACCGTTGCCTCGATCTTCTCGAGTATTTATCTCTTTCTTTACGGGCAGGAGCGCTTTTCCTATCGACAAAGGTCCCTTTCTTACCATAGGAGAAAACTGAAAAAAGGAACAAAAATTCCTTAATCCCATTTCCAATAGAAATTATATAGAATGCATAGCAAACCTACGCGGCCGACTCGAGAGAGGGAGTGCAAAAGAGACATGAAAAATCATTTACGGGATCAGACATTTTGCATGTTTTAGAGGCCCTAAACTTTGCAATTTGGGTCCCCATGACCCACTTCAGAGTTCAGAGCTCACCCTCCGATCTCCACTGGTTACATATTCAAGGGGATTATGAAAATGTAATAATAATAATTTTTTAAAAATATATTAAAATGTTTTTTTATTTAAAAGTGTATTAAAATAATATTTTTTATTTTTTAAAAATAATTTTTGACATCAATATATCAAAACAATCTAAAACATGAAAAACAAATTCTTAAAAAAAATTCTTTTCATGAATTTTAATTAATCATCCTTTTGCTTTTCAAATGACACCTTAACCCAGGAAAGAAATCATTTGTAAAGTAAAACTAAGGGAGCATTTAATTATTGTTTCGGGATAAAAAAATAACAGAGACAGGAAAGACAAGATAAAAAATAAAATATAAATATAATTGTGTTTCATAACCATGTATAAAACAAAATAAATATATTTATATATCTCATGTTTTGAGACATATTATCTTTGGATATTTATTTTATCAATGCAGCCGTTAGTGTTACATAAATCCCACAAAAAAAACTCTCTTATAACCTTTGTTAAGGAAAAATACCTGTAGTCACTTTGCAATCGCAGAAACTATCATATTGCCCAAATCCACACTTCATAGTTCAGAGTTCACCAACCAATCTATGAAATCTAGGGAGAAATCTTGCGATGCTCAGCCATCAAATATATTAACATGAAAACATAATTAACAAGCACGAAATTGTGCACAACAATAGATCGAGATTATGAAATACAGTTATAGAAGAACAATAAAAAACAATAGGAATCTACTAGCTCAATGTGAACGTTTTACACCAATTTCTCTCTCTGTTCATCAACAATATAACATCATGCTGGTAATGAATCATTTTCCAACATGAAAACATAATTGTTAGGAAAGTTTATGATGGAAACAAATATGAAGTTGGTTTAGAAGCGTGAAAACACTATATTTAAGATGTTTATTTATCCCACACAGAAACAACATCTCTAGAATATAACTAAGCCCTCTAAACCTCTAAATGAATGAGAAAATAAGACCAAGAAAAGAATATATGTATATTTTCTTTGTAGTAACATATTTTTATAGACTTGAAATATAACAATGAAACAATATGATTATTCATCAAATAATATGATTATTCATGAAACAATATAACTGTTTATATTAAGTTTCAAGTTTCAAATGCTATATTTTGATATTATAAATATCCATATAATAATATTGGGAACCTAAATAGGATAGTTTGTTCATCATGGCTTAATTTAATACACAATAAAAATCTATACTTAGAAACATTAGGAGGGAGTGTTTTTTTTTAATAAAAAATAAATATCTTTTCTTTAATTATTTATAAACTACACCAACAATAATTAGCATGACATGCTAGAAAGAGAGTAGACTGTATTCAACGCCAATGTTTCTTTCCATTCACTTTGAAAGCCTTCCACAGACAAGCCAGCAGAATCCAAGCAGAAAAAAGACAGCCATCGTGGCCCAAGCTCGAGTACAAATGCTGGAAGAAATGTAAGCAACGCTAGTGTCTGTAACTAGAGCCATTCCCAGTATAAATTCTACAGCAGCAGAAGCCAAGAGAGATCCAAATAATAAATACAACATAAAGATCCAATACCTTTGCCGTTTCTGATTGAAAGCATATGACCCACGGCCGTTAAAAAGTTCATTAAATGCCAAGACCACAAGCATTGCTAACGATGAGAAAAAGCAAACTGCGTTGATCTGGAAAAATTTAAGGGATTCACTTTTGTGTAGTTCCCAAATTATGGATTTTCCAGGCTTGTGTGTGACATTAAGAAATTTTTGGCTGGTACTCGAGTCCCATTCCTGCCAAAAACCTCCGGGAGGATTCATTCCCAATTGGAAAGATAATGTGGCAAACAATGCAGCTAAAACACCGATACCGTTCCTCAGTGAATCAGCATAGTTTTCGTTTCTTGAAGTCAAGGACCGATCTTCTCTTGATAATGCTTGTTGTCGTTGGTTGCTGACAGGAGCTTGACCTGGCCTCCCGGACACCTCTGCTCCGGCACTGCGAAGCACTTCTTGTATTTCTTCCAGTTCTTTAGAACCTGCCATTGATGTTACAGAAATATCTAATGCTGTAAGACCTTCTGAATTAACCGCATTCACTTCAACATTAGCCCGATCTGATACAAGAAGCTTTACGATCTGCTGCGAATAAATGCGTATTATTAGTTGGTCCAAAGTATCGTTAATGGAATCTGCTAGTTGAGAAGACTATATCGATGCCATAAGAAGTAAAAGGTCAACGTCAATGTTCAAACAAAAAAGGAACAGCAAATTATCATTTGAGCCATAATCAGAAGACTAGCGAACAGCATACCTTTGAGTTTTTTGCAGCACAGGCAAGGTGAAGCACGGTGTTACCATCTTCATCTTTGGCGTTGACAAGCTCATCTCCAACTTGTTTTTGATAAGCAAGCTGAATCAAAGTCTCCAATGCCTTGTATTGATTATGTTTAACGGCAACATGCAAGGCATTCTCACCCATCGGAGTAAGCTCTTGCGCTGATTCAATCGAAAAGACCTCTCTCAACACTCGTACTCTCCCCGTAGTGGCAGCAGTGTGAAGGGGATTCTTTCCATCTCCATCTTTGATAAGAGCAAGATCAGGTCGACGAACCAGCATGTCCCTCACTATCTCCCAGTGACCTTTTGCCGAGGCCAGATGAATGGGAGAAAAACCTTGTTGGTTAAGTTCATCGGCTAATCCAGGACAGTTTTGCATCGCTACCATGGCAAACTGAGCATGACCAAGAAGTGCAGCAACATGCAATGGTGTGTTTGATGTGGTGACTGTTACAGCATGGAGAAGGAGAGGATCTTCCCGGACTAATTCTAGCAAAGCGTTCACATCTCCTGTGAAAGCTGCATAAAACAATCTAGGATCCATTGCTAAAATCAATGTTCGCTTTCCACCACCACCACTGAATCTGTCTATATATCCCTTGCTACTAACCAACTTCTAATCTAGGGTTAATTTTTGTTTTACAATCGCAAGTTTGAATATGTTAAGTGATGTATTTGTTTTTGAATTTTAAGACTACATAAAGCCTTAAATTAATAGATTTTTTTTTAGAAAAATCTGTCTTTCATGTGGATGGTCAAGGGTGGGTGGTCAACATGTGGATGGAATTTTTTTATATTGGGATAGAGTTGCGTGTGGCATGTAAATTTCAGTTAATTAATTAGTGGAATAAATTTTTTAAAATATAAAAAATATGAAGAGTTTTTTTTGACTATATTATTAAATCTTATTTAATAAATTAATTTTAAAATTTCAAGACTTAACTCTTTGTCTAACTCGAGTTTTAAACTAAATTGTGTCAGAGTTTATCTGAATTAAATTAATTAATTTTATAGATCAAAATACAATCTTGATAATTGGTAAAAATATAGCTTAGTTTTTAACAAAGTTTCAAGTTGGTAACTTTTTTCACAAAAATTATTAAGACAATGATAGATCATATTGATCTCAGTCCCTAAGCAAAATGTGTTATGAATTTTATTGAATTTAATAATTTATTTTTTATAATTTTTTAATTGTATAATAAAAATATATTTTTTTGACATGTTGGGTCAATTTCTTTTTTATAAATCCAAGTTTGAATATGTTCAAATGATGCATTTGTTTATGTATTTTAAGACTACATAAAGCTTTAAATTAATAGATGTTTTGTAGAAAAATATGTTCTTAATGTCGATGGTCGAGGGTGGATGGAATTATTTTTATATTGGGATAGAGTTGTGTGGCATGTAAATTTTAGTTAATTAATTGGTGGAATGAATTTTTTAAAATATAAAAAATATTTAAAATATGAAGAGATTTTTTGACTATATTATTAAATCTTATTTAATAAATTAATTTTAAAATCTCACGACTTAACTCTTTGTCTAACTCTATTTTTAAATTAAATTGCGTGAAAGTTTGTCTGAATTAAATTAATTGATTTTATAGATTAAAATGCAATCTTGATAATTGGTAAAAATATAGCTTAGTTTTTAATAAAGTTTCAAGTTGGTAACTTTTTTCAAACAAATTATTAAGACAATGATAGATCATATAGATCTCAGTTCCTAAGCAAAACATGTTATGAATTTCATTGAATTTAATAATTTGTTTTTTATATATTTTTTTAATTA
The DNA here is from genome assembly GCA_033617975.1 of Populus alba x Populus glandulosa. NCBI lineage: Eukaryota > Viridiplantae > Streptophyta > Magnoliopsida > Malpighiales > Salicaceae > Populus > Populus alba x Populus glandulosa. Next base: position 1,039,480 of record CM066155.1, on the reverse strand, counting down.
TATAATAAAAATTTATGGTAACAAAATTGAGTACCAACCTAAAAATAAAAACTTATTCGAGGCGGCGATAACCCTAATGAAAGAAAAAAATAAATAATGTAGTTTATTCCCAACCAATTCAATATTAAAATTTAAAATCAAGAAAAAACTATTAATAGACCAAAACATAAACTTACTTTCAACTCATTTTTAGCCTAAAACACCCAGGAAACACTCTAGAGACCCGTTAAACCAATCCATTGCCACAAAAACATAGAAAAACCGTTTTAAAACTTGAAATCCACTCGAAACAAAAAAAAACTTCCCAAGCTCATATTTGTTTTTAGGTGTTTTCAGGATTAAAAAAAAATTCTAATCTTAATTTCCCTCATCATATGTTCATGTTTGACACAAAAAACAATCGTTTTCGTGGTTAGATTCCTCACTAACACATACTTTTCTCTCTAAGTCAGAATTCAACAATTTCCTCTCTTCTTTCCGATAAAAAAATGATTGAAAATGGATAAAATGAAGTTTTGTATCAAAAATGAACTTTGTAAAATTCAAGGGACCAATTACATATTAACTAAAAAACATGGGGGGATTTAAAAGGAATTTTTGATAGAAATTTTTAATCCTCCTCCAATGTTACTTGTTTTTTTTTTCATTTTGATCCCTTTTCTTTCAATTCTATCATTTTTTTTAAAACATGTAATTAAGCCCTAATTTGGTCTTAAAATGACTTAATTGTGCAGAAACAAAATTCAAGGATTAAATCAATTTTTTTAAAAAATTATACTATTATAATTTATAATAAAATATAAAAGAATAAATAATGTTTTTTTTTTAAATAGCATCGAGACAGTTTTGCTGTCATCGACATGTAATAATTTCTCAGCATGGAGGCTTTGGGGACATGGATTTGCTTACATTTGGGACGATAAGCAAACAAGCTAGAGCAAGGGACCTGCAAGTCAATGAAGCCAAACAAGCTAGAGCAATAAACAAAAGAAAGATGAAGAAAAGAGGAAACTTACATTTGTGTGAGAGGTGTCCATATTTTATTTTAAATAACATGTTTGTCTTCACCAATAATATTTATTAGATGAAAATAAATCATAGTTTTCTCATTGTAACGAATGTAGTGGAATTAATTTTTAAAATGTTCGGGAAGTTATTATTTTTTAAAGTAATTTTTATTTTAAAACATATAAAAATAATATTTTTTTATTTTTTAAAATTTATTTTTAACATCAATACATTAAAATAATATATATATATATATAAATAATTTAAATAAAAAAATAAATAACTATCGTATTTCAAAAATAAAATCCTATTAATTACTTTTTAGATTTTAAATTATTTTATCAACGAAATTTTGAGAATAGAGCTGGGCTTTTCCCATCCCTCCTCTAGAGTGGCTCGCCCAAGACCTTGAGACAGATCTAAATGGGTTTAAGAAGTTGTAAACAATAAAATCAACTAGCCCATTGTCTCACAAATTTAACCTGCAATCTCCTCCTCCAGTTCCCTAATCAATAGAAGAAGAAACCAAAAGCTGAAGCTGTGGTAACACACCAGAAAGAGAGAGAGAGAGGGAGAGAGAGAATCACCATGGCAACAACTTCTTGTTTTCAAGTAGTACTGCCTTTGACGACATGTTCATTGCCATCTTCAACTTCATATTCAAAATCAATTAAGCTAAAACCTAACACCATCGACAACCTTAGAATCAAATGTTTTGCTTCAATTAATGCAAGAAATTCATCATCTTCTTCTAATATCCCTATGCCTCCAATAAACCCTAAAGATCCATTTCTGTCGAAACTCGCTTCAATTGCTGCCACTTCTCCTGACTCTCTCCTTCAAGACAGCCCCGTCAGCGGTTCTGATACGCCGCCTTATCTTGACATCTTTGAGTCTCCCAAGCTCATGGCCACTCCTGCTCAGGTGAGTTCATAAGACCGCGTTTGGTTTCTCGAAAAGAGAACCGATTTCTATATTTGTTTTGATGTTAACTATGCTTTTAATTAATCGAGCCTAAACAGAAATTGGAAATAACTGTCTGTGAGTGGCTGTAAGAAGTTCTTGGTTGTTGCTGGTGAATGATGAGTTTATTCTGTTCGTTATTTCTAAGTGAACCAAACATTGTCTTAAAAAGAGAACCAATTTCTATTTTGTTTAGATGTTAAATATGCTTGTAATTAATTGAGCCTAAATAGAAATTGGAAGTAACTGTCTGTGAGTGGCTGTAAGAATTCTTGGTTGTTATTGGTGAAGGGAAGAGTTTATTCTGCTTGTTATTTCTAAGTGAACCAAACATGGCCTTAGTGTTTTAGAATTCCTTTTCGTGTGTGTTTATGAGTTCTTTGATTTCATTCTGTAATGGGTTTTTTTATCGGTTGAAACTTTTGTTACTGGTGGAGCAAAGTTTTATTTTGGTTTTGATTTGCAAGTAACCGAACATGGCTTTAGTGTTTTAGAAACTCAACTTTGTGAGCGTTTAGTAGTTTTCTTTTTTAATTGGAATCTTTATTGATTGAAAATCTTAGGTGGAAAGATCGGTGTCCTATAACGAGCATAGGCCAAGAACGCCTCCGCCTGATTTGCCCTCTTTGCTTCTACATGGAAGAATTGTTTACATTGGCATGCCTGTAAGTGCCTTAATTTTTACATATCTAATTAAGTACCCTTTTTACTTAATTTCTAGTTGCTAGCATGTATCATTATGTGAAGATAATTTAATTTGCTATCAAGGGAAAATTTCAATTATGCAAAAGAGAGTTTGAATTTGAAGCGTTTTGACATGGATTGGTACCAAGTAATAACGTGGTTTGTACTTTGTAAGCTGAGTTTGTTTGTGTGATGTGTTTGATATGTTAGACATTTGTTTGTCTCAGCTAGTGGCTGCTGTCACGGAGCTGGTTGTTGCAGAATTGATGTATTTGCAATGGATGGATCCAAAAGCACCAATTTATATCTATATTAATTCTACAGGAACAACCCGTGATGATGGTGAATCGGTAAGCTCATTTCTTCTTGTGATATGATACATGTTGGAAATGAGATACACTGGGTGATTGTTCCTGTTGTGAGGTACCTGTCTGTTTCAGTGCTAGATTATCCTCAATTTAGAGTTTTGAAGGGTAAGTGTTCTGTTATATGTAGAACATGTTGAATGCATGGAAGTTTATAAAGTTAAGGGATATGGATGCTTTGCTTTTGCAAATCAGTATATTGTTGTAATAGGTTTGAGTCTAGTCTCAAAGCACAATCCATTTTTCTGAGTTACAAATTCTGATTTTGTTAAGTATTTCAGTATAGCACCAGTGGGAAGTGGGCAAGTAAAACTGAAAGCAAGAGTGGGTCAATGGGGTCGTGAATCCTACCATCAGATTAGCTGAGAGGAGTCTTGGATGGGTTGCTTAACTGAGTTGACTCTTCTGTCTGATGGAATAGCCCCGATGCCTCAGTTAGTTAGGTGCCCATCCGTGTTGGTGAGCAAAGTTGTTATGGTTAGTTCCTCTACTGAGAGGGCAATTGGCACCTGCGGGGTCATGCAACTATGTGTTCCCTCATTCAGGCCTTGTGGCAAATGGTTGTGACGGCCCTTGGTCATGAAATGTGGTGCAAGAAGGCGTAAACCAAGAACCTTGAACCATTCTGGCTGATTGGTCTCTGCAACAAACCTGAGGGGAACTTAAGCATCCCACTTTCTAGCTTTGTTTGGATAGTGAAAATCTTTCATCAACCTAGAAAGTTATATATATCATTTTGGAGATTGAGTTGTTAGACCTAGGACTAGTTGGGTATTTCCTGCATTACAAAATATTTTGGTTTATCATGAACAAATTAGGACCAATGTAGATGACATAGATGGCACAGCTGTGGTGATATATATGTTCTCTTTTGTGTCCTCTCACTCCTTTCGGTAATTAACCCTTTGTGTAGTACTCATAAAAATTTATCTTCCAATCCTTTCATCGGATATTAATTTTTAATGTAGTTTCTGTTTGCTGGATATTCAGGTTGGAATGGAGACAGAAGGTTTTGCCATCTATGATTCAATGATGCAGTTAAAGAATGAGGTGGGTTTCTCTTCAAAAATTGTTTTGGCCTCTCTTTCTTCAAGAGCATTGAATGGATAGATGGCCGCTAATAGGGATTTGATTTTATGAAGACATATATGCTATTCTGCAGGATGCATCTAGACCTTTACGATATTTCTATTGCAGATACATACAGTTGCTGTAGGAGCTGCTATTGGCCAGGCTTGTCTTCTACTAGCTGCAGGAACAAAGGGTCACCGGTACATGATGCCACATGCAAAAGGTATGATGCAGCGGGCTTGCAAAATTTGCAATTGTAGAGTGCTTATGCTATCATTCCATCTCCTATCTAACATCAAGTGTTTCAGCAATGATCCAACAGCCTCGTGTTCCATCATCAGGATTGATGCCTGCTAGTGATGTTCTTATTCGTGCTAAAGAGGTTCGTTTAACCCATTTTATAGCTTGAATGAAAGTGTCATGGTTATTAGTCAACTCTGGCAATTTTTGCTCTTATTTCATGTTATTGTCCATTTCTGTACTTTCCAATTCATTCCACGCTCATTTTCCAAGCTCTCTTTGGTAGTCAAAACTCAAAAGAGGGGGCCATAATAACAACTGTGATTTTATTTGTGCATTCTTTATTTTTGTAATATCTTTCATTTCTTTCTGCCGATTACACTGATATGAGGAGATAATAAGCTAATCACTTCTCTGAAGACTTGTTTTAGAACCTTTTGAGTATATTTCTGGAAATCATCATCACTCTACTGTCATCATTATTTTTGCAGGCAGTAATAAACAGGGATGTTCTAACAGAACTTCTGGCCAAGCACACCGGAAATGTGAGCACGATTCCTTAATGTGTAGCCTTTTTATTTAATCTTAAAACTACCAGACCCGGGAACTAATTGAATAACTCGATCTTTCATCAGTCAGTAGAGACTGTAGCTAATGTAATGAAGAGACCATTTTATATGGATTCTAGAAGAGCCAAAGAATTCGGGGTCATTGACAAAGTAAGTTCTTAAAAGAATACTTTCTCTTACACACCTGATTGTTTTATTTGACGTTCAAGTAAGTTGATTTACCTTGTATGGCACTATTGTTTCCAGATTCTTTGGCAGGGTCAGGAAAAGATAATGGCAGATGTCTTGCCCCCAGAGGATTGGGACAAGTCAGCTGGCATTAAAGTTGCAGATCCCTTCTAGTGTCATTCCTTCTTCCTTGCTGGAGCAGAAGAGAGGAGGGTCCTGGAATGCAAGTTGTTCTACAGAAAGAAAGAATTGTCAAGCCCTGGAGAACAGCTGGTGATTGCTTTGTCGCAGTACATGAGCCCATCTTGGATACGCGGAGTATCGGTTCTCACCTTTATAAAATCGTGTCGAAAAACATATTTAGAGGGTAGAAAAGCCTCGGATATGAACAAAAATTGTTTATCTATCAAAAGCAAGATAGAAGTTCTGTACACTTTTATCGATCATCTCCAGATTCAATCAGTTATATGGTAGTTTGTATTTTGTGCTTCTCATCGACAAACTTTTCAAGCAACCATTTCATTCTAGATACCATGACATGCAACTTGCCAATGCACAGCCCATTTCATCTCATGCCCAGGAGTTCAGATGCTAGACATTGGATCATCTCATGCCCAGGAGTTCAGATGCTAGACATTGGATCATCTTATTTCTCATGATCAATGTTACATGAAACATAATGTCCGATTTTTCCCAGAGGTATCCTGATTCGGTCATCCAGCCAGCTATCTCATGGCCGAAATCCAACCATGGCTCAGAAACTTGGACAGCATGCAAATGAATGACATCCAATCCTGTTTTGAGATTAGCTCACTGACTATTGGCTAATTCTTGAACTTAAATTCTAAACCCAGGTCCCTTGATTTTTATTTTCTTTCTCTCATCGTCGCTTGGCGTGCTCCATGATTGCTTAAATGAATCGTAAAAAGGGAAGTGGCTAGACACAGAAGCTCAACTGATTTTTATTTTCTTTCTCTCATCGTCGCTTGGCGTGCTCCATGATTGCTTAAATGAATCGTAAAAAGGGAAGTGGCTAGACACAGAAGCTCAACTGCAGCATGTAAAAAATTGGAGGGAAGTCGAAGTAGTCAACTCTCTGTTACCACTCCAGTTTCCACCCAAATACACAGAGAGAGGAAGCTGAGACTGGGTGAGAGAGGAAATGGGCAGCTCCTCTTTCTGCTCATTCAGATTTGCAATTTTCCTCTCCTTCTCTCTCACAGCTTCTTCATCATCTCCCTCCATCCTCCCATTCAAATCACCATCGCCATCTTCAATCCCAAAAGCCACACCATCTGATCTACTGTCCCTCTTGGGCCCTCCAACCCAATCCTCCAAAATCAACCCTTTAATCTCTCAACAACTCTCTTCTTGCCTAAAATTTCTTGTTCCCTTCACTCCTTCAAAACCAAAAACACCAAAATATAACAGTATCAGTGACTGTTATATTAAGCAAAGGAGTCTCAGCCTCCGTTCAAATAGCGTGATTAGCGTTGAGAGAAGCAAGAGTGAAGAGAATGAACTCATTTGGTGGCCACCTGAACCTGTCCTTGAACTGGCTCGGCTTGCGCTTGATTCTGGTGGAGACCCAGCTTCAATACACCGAGCTCTGGATCCTACTGTCTTGCCCGTGAGTTTTAGCTTTTATTTTTTTACGAGTGAATCATTTTTATTAGGAATAATCGATCATTTCGCACAAAAGTTAATTTCCAGTTAAGCTAGTGAAAACCCATGATTTACTATAGCATGAATTGGTAGCTGAAGAATATCTTTTGATCAATCGTAGTAGATAGGAAGAAATTGTTGGAAATGAATGTGGCAGCGTGCAGTAATTTAGGTGAACTGAATTATTGCTATTGTCTAGATAAAAAAAAAAAAAAAAAAATCTATGATAATTGATATTGTTATAGGTGCCTGATGTTGAAGGATGCCAAGAGAACAAATGTGGGCTTACTAGAACACCATATGGAAGAAGGTTCATAAGTGAGGTTTGTATCATTCTTAGAAGGGTTTCTTTTCTTTTTCTTTGTTTTTTTTTAGTTTGTTTTTTTTAGCTTCTATGTTAATCACTACCATTTTGTTGTTAAATCGCAGGAGTTGAATTCTTATATTAAATTTTTGTTTGAGCTCATTGTTGCTCGAGGACCGTCAGTTGGGTTTAATGTATCTTTGAATCGATATGATTTGTTTCATGGTCATGTTTTCATTGCCAGGGAAACAGGAAGACTTGGGATATTGTAAGTTTTGCGTTTCGCTTTCCAATGATTATGTACAGTACAGATGCAAATTGAATTTTAAGTGAAATGGTAAGTGTGCGGCAAATAGCCTGCATTTGTGCCTTTGAGGACTGCATTTTCACAATTAGACATCAAAAACATATCTGAAAGGTTGAATTTCACAAAAAGAATGGTGAAAATGTAATAACAAATTGAACTCATTCACAATCTGGAAGGCATGAACCAGTGTTACTATGGTTGTAGTATGTGGATATGCACCTATATGTGAATTGCTTGGCAACCAGGACCAAATTCGAATATGTTAGTGTGAGTATGACCTGTATTCAATGGATGGGCAGGATATCCTGTAGGTTTTTATTTCAAAACCCAATCTACTTTGAGGTATCGGTCCTCTGCTTACATTGTAGTATCTCCAGTCAGTCTGTTATTGTCTCATTTCGTAGGGTTAAATGAGAGAGGTCATTGTTCTATTCAAGAAAGTCTCTCCTTGAAGCATGAATGTTTTTATTAAATTTGTAATGGTTGTTACATGGTTTTGATTATGATCTTGATGGAATTTAGCTCGTTAATTTTCTGCATGTTATTGACGAGTTCTTACTTATTTTGCAGGTTCCATGCTAGAGAGTACCCCGCATATGATAAAGAAGTATTTCCATACAATATGGGATATTGCCAGAAAGGTAAATCAGCAAAACTCGTAAGAACACAACTACACTTGTAACAATTTTCATTCTTTCATCCCTAAATCTGCAAAATCGCATCTGTTATGAAGGTCTGAATTAAGGATTAGTTTTTTTTTTTTAAAAAAAAAAATTCATTTACATTTTTTAGAAGGAAGCTAGAACAGAATCTGTTATTATTTCATATAGACTTTGTAAATGCTTAAAGTAATTCTATTGAACTGTTGGAATTGATCTCAAATCATGAAATCATATCACTGAGAAAACATGTGGCTGTTGTCCTAATACCAACTTCTTTCCCCCTTTCAGGTTCTACTCTAACTTACGATGATTCAATGAATTTGCGAAACATTCTCTTGTTGCTTCCATTGCCAAGCAATTCCACTAAAGCTTGGGTGGCACCAGGTACATTTCTCAAGTTGCCATTACTGTAGTATTGCAACAGTCAGAGTTCTGCTTCTGGATGGATAAACTTTGTAGGTTACACAGTAATCCTATATCTCATGAACTCTGTAATTTCTCATCTCTGTAGCATTTTCATTATGATTGAAACCACCAATATGCAAAGCCACTCAGAGCTGAATTTATGCATCTCAAAAAGATACTTGGATGTGAAGCTGTATGCATCTCCTTTCTTCTTGTTTTATTTTTAATTGTTCCCTAAAAAGTTTCTTGTGTCTCCTTTACTTTGAGCTCTATAGTGTTGGCCTTTTTCTCTCTTAAATTCTAATTTGTTTGTGGTACAAGAGAAGTAGGCATGTCTTATGGTTACCAGAGGTAGCTGTGTTCAAAATACTCAGAAGGGAAGGATAGACTAGTGAATGACACAGAAGTCATTCCTCTTGAAGTCTTAACAGAAATAATGCATGGACTGTATATTGCCGGAACTTGTTCCGTGATCTTTATTCCTTGAAGATCACATGACGCTATTTGATTTTCTTGGCTTTTATCAAACACAATGTGTCTTAGAGTGCTGAAAGCCACATCTATTCTTGTCTTTCCTAAAGTGAAAGTTCCTTTGTTTCCAGCAACTATTCAGCAAAATGTTCCTAGAAATCAATATGGATTCAGGTCTCAATTATGGTGTCTTAATTTAGTTTGTTATTGACATGAAGGAGTCCTAGTCGTGCTGGATGCCCGTCCTGATGGGATCATATACAGAGATCTCATACCTGAATATGTAAACATTGCAAGGACCATATATGAAGGTTGGAGCTTCATTTACCTTGTATCTTTCCGCTTGCAAAATTCAAATTTCAATTCATCATGTTGCTTGACATCCATTGTTGGTCCTGGCAGATGATTTGGGAGAAGTTGTGGTTGATGTCAACTACTTGAATGTTGGAGACACAGTTCCTGATTATCAGATCTTCGTTTGCTGAAGTCCTGCTCAAGGCAGCCATCACTTGCTCTCTTTTACAACACTGCTAGATACACCACAAGGTGTTCTCGCTCCCATCATTCTTCTTTCTCAAATAACATTATCAGATCCTCTTGCTTTCCAGCCATCACTTGTTCTCTTTTATTATTTTTTTCTTGGTTTAGACATCGATTTTACGTGAATGGGACAAAGTTTCTTTCTTAGTAACTATTTAATAATAGCACATACGATGGAAGATTTTCTTGTAATTACAATAATCGACACGAACGAATTACATACAATAATATTTAGAGTAACTTGGACTGTCATCGTGACCTCTTCTGTTTAAATAATCAATCCAGTTTCTGTTTACATAATCAATCAGTTTGATTAGGTTAATATTTTTTTCTGTTGAAATTATATATATGCTAAAAGAAAATAGTGTTTTTACGTAGAAATAATATAATTGTAAATTTTGCCTAGCAAAATTGTAAATTTTTGTTTTTTAGAAAACAAGTTTTTCTTATATTTATTTTCCTTTTTATATTTTATATTTTTATCATTTTATACTTCATCTTTTTATCACCATTTTTTTTCTTATTTTTATTTTTTTATAATTTTTTTTTTCTTTACTCTTTTTTGGAAATATTTTTTCTTACCATTTGAAAATTTATTACTCTATACTTTATCTATTTATACTTTTTTTTTATTCTTATCTCTATTCTTTTGTAATTTTTTTATTTTTTTTCTTTACACTTTTTTTTTAAAAATTATTATATAAAGACTAAGAAAATAATGTTTCATTGTAGCAGTTTCAATATTGTTATATTTTTTTGCTATGTTAAAAATTAACTTGAGATTTTATATGTTTTTATTAAGACATATAATCTTTATTATATATAAGCATTGATTTTTGATTCATTATTATATTTTTTATTTGATTTTAAAAAATACATTAATAACACATACATATTAATTCTTTTGCGTTAGAAAAAAATATTTAACATACAGAGATACAAGTTGAATAGACGCATTAATATTTTATTTTTTATATTTATTGACATAAATAATTTTTGTATTAAATTAAATATATGGATGAAATTTTTTATTTATAATTAGAATTTTTAAAAAAAGAATTGAAAAGCTTGTATATTTATTTTATTTTTATCAAAAAAATTATCCAACTAATCTAATTTTGGTTAGCTATGAATTTTATAAGTTAACTTGTAAGACGGGCTATAATACTTATATTCTATTTAATACCATAATAATTATAGTCTAAGTTGAAGTCATCTGTCTAATGATTTCATATTTTTCATTTCATTTGCAAATAATGTGATGTGCTACCTTAAACGTTACCGTTAAAATCAAAGTATGCTTTTAGAGCCTGTTTTCCCTTTCAAAATATTTTAAAAAAAATTAAAAAAAAAATATTTTTTTAATATTTTCTGTTATATTAATATTAAAAATAAATTTTAAAATATTAAAAAAAAATACTTGAATGTCAAATATAAATCCGAGGCATTTACAACAGCAAAATGCAATTACAAATGAACGGTCACGATCATACACACACAAAAAAAACCGACCCCACTGATCTCAAAATCATTTCGCTTTCGCCTTTTACAGATCACACACATACCTCCCACGCTCCCTCCTCTCTCCATTTCCTTTTCAAAAAAAAAAAAATCCACACAGTAATTATATCTTCACACACATTTCTTTAATTTTTGTTTAAATTAAAGATACAGAGAGAGACGACGAAGCGAAAAAATGGCAGAAGAGGAATGCGAATTAAACGAGAAGCAAAAGAGAGAGATCGCTAAATGGTTTCTCCTTAACTCACCTGCTGGTGAAATCCAATACATCGCCAAAGGTCGGTCGGTCGGTCACATTTGCGACTTTGTTTTTGTTATTTTTGTTGCATTTCGTATTTACTATTGATCAGTTTTGGATTTGGCAGATTTGAGATCGGTATTGAACGATGAGAAAGTGTATAATGAAGCGGCATCAGAGGCATTCTCTCTTTATAATAAATCTCACTTGATTTGCCTTGAATTACCTAATCGAAGCGGAGATGTAAGTCTTTTTTGTGTGCTTAATTTTGGTATTATTTAGTGAACATTAGTTAAATTATGAGCTTCGATTTAGGTATTCGAGTGAATTTTGATAATTTAATATTGGATTTTTTTGTTCCATTTTACAATTAATTATTTTATTTTATTTTATTAATTGATTTTAATTTTTTCTATTGTTAATATAGTTACATGATTTGCCTTGAATTAAGTAGAAGCTTTATATTTTTTCCCCATATTTATTGCTATCTCTTTGATTTTATGCTAATTTTGTTTATTTGTAGGTTTGCTAGTTTTTGACTTGCTGATTCTAAGCTTAATATCAAAGCAGAGGTTTTGTTTGGATATTTTAGTTTATTTTCTTTAGTTTAGTATTTGGATGGAGGATAATGGGCTCATTAGTGACGGCCTGTTTATTCTCTTTTGTTTTCATTTTAATTTTCTAAGAAGGTTGTGTGGTGTGGAGTAGTTTATCTATTTGGAGGATTATTTATCATTTTTTAGACTGTATTTTAGGGTTTATTTGTAAGTATAGATATATTGATTTGTTAACCTGATTTATTTTGTATGCAGTTAGTTGTGGTAGTTATAATTGCGTCTCTAACTTTTCAAATTGTATTTGCAGGTGCTGGTTACATCTTATAACGAGCTCGAGGAGAATGAGTTTCTTGATCCTAGAACTGCACAGGTGGCGACAGTTGATCATGTTAAGCAAGTGAGTTATCCAAAAAACTTGAAGCGCATATTTTGTCTGCTGTCTGCTCTCATGTGCATTTTATTTTTCTTGGTCTTTTTTTGATATGTTTGTTAGTCCATCTTTTATATCATGATGTGCTAAATTGGTTCAGGTTTGTACAGACGTGAGACCTGCAGCTGATGAGGAACTTTCATCACCATATATTGAAGAATTTCGGTATGCTTTCTAACTCTTATGGTTATTAATATTAGATTATGTTTGTCCAGAAGTTCTTCTAGTCATTAGTGCATTGATGCTAAAATTTTAAGAGCTTGATTTCGGAAAACAGCATTTTCTCAGCTCTTATTCCTTGCCTATGTATCACTTTGTAAAGTTTCAACTTTCAACCTTGCAATTTTCTATTACTCTCATTTCCTATCACATTCTGCTGGATTGAGGGTGTGATCAGGATATTTTAGAGGTTAGAATCCTTTATCTAATGAAGGGTAGACTTAGAGAGGTGTTTTTGGTAAATAGTATCTACTCCTACATCATGGTCATATCATATAATATGTGGAACATTCAAGTGCTTGAGCAAGTAGTTTTTGAATTATTATCTTCTTCCTTTAATCCTTTACACACTCAGTAATGCTTGTGAGAGTGAATCAGAGTTAAATGCGTTTGAGGACTGAGCTTATGAGTTACATCTAAATCTTTCCTTGTAAAGGATTTAACTTGTAGAAACTATTTTTAATGCTCCTGTTTGATTTATGTAGAATTCTTTTTGTTTAGTTTTTGGAGTTTGAAATAACTGTGCCATCTTCAGTACAATTTTCTGCCTAAATTGTCTTTTCTTCTGTGCATCTTTAGGTGATTTGGGATTGCAAAGTTATAGAATCAGTTTGTAGTTTCTCTTTGTATATACAACTAATTCCAAAAGTGTTATGCATGAGTGGTTGTTTAGGACCGGAATTGTGGTGCAGTGCACCAAGAGTAGTTCCTTTTTTTATGGGCAGTATTCTATTCATTCTTACATTAAAAATGCTATTTTGTTCTCTGCTAGTTGTGCCCTGGATGCAGAAATGCTCAAATATGTTGCTGAAGCTTATCCAAAAGGTATCTGTTCTGTCTACTGTGTTGATGGGAAGGATGTGGAGGGACCAGGATCTAATTTTGAACTTGTAGTGGTCATTTCTGCTGCTAAAAATAGCCCACAGAATTTCTGGTGAGTGGAATTCTAGTCAGTTTTTACTCTTTATCAGATACTTCATTTAGGACATGTTCCTAGTGTTCCATCACCCGCTTGTATCTGAATATACCATGTCACTTCCAAGTCGGAAACATCTATATTTTATGACTGCTTATCTTCATATAATATTCTTTTGCATATCATATAGCAATGGAAGTTGGCGATCAGTGTGGAACATAGAGTTCAAGGAAGATGTACAAATGCTAGAAGTAAGAGGGAAATTACAGGTACGATGAAAAAATTTGACTTCCGTCGACTGTTATTTGAAAGTCAGATTGCATACTTGTAAGACAATGCAAGTATAAGCTGTTTCTTTTTCTCCGCATACTTCTTATTTCAGGTGGGTGCTCATTATTATGAAGAGGGAAATGTTCAGTTGGATGCTAAACATGAATGTAAAGATGCAACAATCTTTCAGGTTATTGCAATATCTTCAAGTCCTTTAGCTTGACATTTTTTCATCATGAGATTTTAGCTTCTTTGTTTAAGTACAATACATAGGGTGGATAGGGGATTTCTTGGTGCTAAGTTTTGGGCATGCAATTACAAGATTGCACATATGCAGTTTTGAATCTTGAGAGCAGCTACATCTTGCTGAAGGGCAAGACTGTCTCTAGATTCCTTCACAAGACACCACTCAAATGGAACCTTAATTAGGTATTCGGAGCAGGTAGTTGTTGACCAATTACTTCAATGAGATTGCATGTAAGGTGTAATGCTAAAATATTACATTAAGAACATCCTGGTTATAGTTACTAGGGTTGGTGTGGGGAACTTTGATTATTTGGGTGACTTGTGCATCCAGTCTGGTCGTCTGTGTTGAGTGACCTTTAAAGCAACATTTGCCATTTCCCAGATTCTATTGCAAATACGCCCTGATAAATGCAGCACTTGCCTTCAGAAGCCTATCCTTAAAGTCCATCTTATGCCTTCATTTAAACTTTAACGATAATGAGAATGATTGAGTGATTTTTCAGTGATTTCACTCTTCAGACATGCAAAGCATTGTGTTTTGCAGCTTTCTAATGAAGCTGTTCAGTAAAATAACAAGTTTCTATAAAATAACTAAGCACATTTTTAGTAGTAAGTTTGTACATTATTATAGTGGAGAGTGGAGCACCTGCTTGTGTTGTCATCATGTATATCTGTCTGTCTGTCCTTCAGTCGCCAATGAAAAGGAGACAAAAACGGTTGATCTTTATAATTTTTGTTTCAGGCCCCTGATGATTGCGCTATTTCCATAGCTAACATTATTCGTCACCATGAGGCAGAGTACTTGGAATCTCTTGAGGTTCTCATTGTGTCTCCTTTTTCATTTAAATTCTTGGATTTTAAAGCTTCGTTACTAAAAATTACTATTTGACAGGCATCCTATTCAAATTTGCCAGATACCACTTTCAAGGTATTCTTTAATCTTTACTTGATTACATGCTACAAATTTTGTATTTCCACATCTGGTGATATCTGGTTGGTTTATTGTTCTTTTTGGACTTTGCCTAAGATACATGGTTCATATTTTCGTGCATTTGAATATTGTGATAAGGTATTTGTGCTCTTTAGTTACTGAACAAACCGAGGCATATTGCTTTTCTTTTTTCTTTTTTGAAATAAGATGGTTTAGTAGGAAATTTGTGGTGGTAGACATAATCTTTCCTTTCCTGTCTGTCTGCTGGCTTTCTTTGTATTTTTTATGTCTCTTAAAAGTGATTTTGATGCATTGCAGGATCTGCGGAGAAAACTTCCAGTTACTCGAACTCAATTTCCATGGCATAATACTCTACAGTTTAGCCTGACAAGAGATATCCAGAAGGAACTTGGAATTGACAAGTGACTAAATTCCAATCCAGAAGTGTACACTGCGTTACTTGATATGTAAAGCCGAGATAGTGAGATCCCAGTATACCAGTCCATTTGTATTGAGTCTATGATTTCTTATGAGAGATCTTTGATATTGCTCCTTTTTTTTCCTCCATGATTAAAGTTATTTTGCTACTTGGCCATGCCATCTCCTCTCCTGTTAATGAGTTCCTCTCAGATTTAGTGTGTATTTCTGTACAATTGATACAAACTTTGTATAGTACTCTTGTTAATGATCATTCTTCTTTTGATTTGCTGTGAAAATGTTGGCAAGTGTCTTTGTTGGACCCGAGAGGGATAGTGTAGTGAATTAGATATAGAAGGTAAAACTACAATTTAATTACTTTTTATCAAATAACATATAATTCTAAATACTCAAGCAAGAATTAATATAATTGTGATAATTAAAGAGTTAGAATTTAAAGAGAATATATTAAATTTTATAAAGGTTTGGTAAATCATTTACTTTCTTGAATTTATATATTGGTTTTTTTAGCAGCTGAGATTAAATTTTTACATGATTTTTTTTATGGATGCAACATTAAACCTAATTCTTTTGTAGAGTTAAAATGTTATATCTAATTCTTTTACGGGCTATAGATTTAAAAACCTTTCATCGATACTTGTTGAAAAACAATAATTAAAATGCATGTATTAATATGGAAGACTTTTTCAAGTGTCTAAAATATTATTTTTATTTTTTTCAATGTATTCTCTTAGTAAAGTTAATTAGAATAACAATTAAATTTTTTTAAAAGGATTTTTGTCAATTAATGCTTAAACTTTGTTTTTAAATGATTACAAGTGGAACAACAGTGTTATAAATTGTTTTGAGAGGGAGTATGCTCAAATGTTTATCTTAGGAGGTCCGCACATGTTTTGGTCGAGGGAAGGGTTATTTATCGGTTTCGAAATGAAACTAGCCCTTAGACGCAATTTTATGCCTGTTGGAATCCCATTAACGTCTCAAGCGGTTAACTGGTTTGTATCGTTCGAGTTAATCGAACGATCGATTTATGCAAAATAACAAAGTGTTCATCTCTGATGAAAAATCGGTTGCCCTGTTCATGCAAAATACTAATTTTTTAATAGATTATATTAGTGAATTCTTGAACCAATATTATTATCAAAACAAGTCTTTACTTGCTTTGCATCTTGAATTTTTTGGTTGATTTCTTTTAGGTTTGTTTAGGTTGTGTGACTATATTAAGATGTTCTAAACAAATCGAGTGTTATTTGGCAAAATTCTAATGCAAAATCTTGATTGGCAAAGTTGAAAACCGTTATTTTTACATATTCTTGGACCTTCGCGAATCCTTTCCTTGCTTGTTTGATGATTATTAAATGCTGTAAACTTGTCTAAATCATCATGTGCAACACATAATCTTATTCATAGGCATTTATGTATTATGTCTTACTTAATCAATTAAACAAAATTAATGCATGTGATCGATAAGCATAAGCATGTTTCATATAGTACATTTGCATAAACTTATTAAATCATTTTATCATTATAGCATGTCATTTAAATGCTTCATGATATACATCATGTTATTTACCATGCATTTATCAAAACTATATAAAATCAATGTTTTATTATCCACATATAACATAATAATTAATTAATAACATTAATATTCAATATTTATATAATCATTAAAACATAATGAAAATTTTCATTAAATCATAGCGATAAAGATAACAGTTAACATCATGCCTTGTTGAAAATAGGAAAAATATGCCGACTTATTTGATAAAAGAGGTCTGATGAGATGGGGACCGAGGCACTGCTCATCATTCAACTCCTCTATCAATAATGAAAACCAGCTGTGTAAAACTATGATGCTAGGAGCTGGTGGGATTTAGGATGTCAAATCAACTGGTTACTTAAAGGGAGTTGCACGAGAACTCAATTTCCGTGCTTGATTGTGCTTTTCTTTTGCTTGGCTGTGGTCCTTGCGGCTGTGCCAGCTTGCTAGCCATGGAGTAAGCAGGCTCATGGGCCATGGCTCGTGTATCTGCACATGCATCTGTCGAAGCCAGTCTTGAAAGTGAAGGTGCAGAAAAGGCTTAGGCAGCTAGGCTCGGTTGGAGCTGGGTCCTTATAACATACCGTTTGAGTTGGTCTCCAGATGGCCCCTTGTAATCTAATAATTAGAGGTTTGATTGTGTGATTAGCCCAATCATGACCCCTTAATTACCCTTCGCCACAAATCTTGAAACACTGTTTGTATATAATCAAATCAAAGCCGTGCAGCTGTAACGGAGCCGCCTCCTCTTGCGAGCCTGGGTCCGTTCTCTAAGCTCCAGGGCAGCGGCCCATGTGAAATATGAATAAAGAAAAAAAAAAATGGAGGAATGGAAGAAAAAATAAAAAGTTCCGTTGCCGGGAATCGAACCCGGGTCTCCTGGGTGAAAGCCAGATATCCTAACCGCTGGACGACAACGGAATGTTGATTCTTCTTGAAGTATAAAAGTTATTATAGTGTTTTTATGTAACACGTTAATTTTCACTCTTACGACGCCGTTTACACGGTTTCTTGTCTCGCCTCTCGAGCAGTGCCTAATCGACCGCTTCTCTCTCGCGGTCCCGGCTTCCGTTGCTCGTGCTGAGAGGATGATTCTGTTTGGAGTAGTCTATTTCTGGAGCGTCTTCGAAGCCGCAGGATTCAATTTTCCCTTCTCCCATTTTCTCAGCAACCAAACAAGGACTATACAATGACATACATGCCAATGGTAAATTGAATTCCTCACTTCCTCTTTTACTCTGTTTAAAGCTTTTGATAAAATATTTATTTGTTTTTTTTTGCCTGTTTAAGCCTCCTCTTTCGCTTCTAAAGACTGCACAATGGCATGCCATGGTAAAAAAAATAAAAAATTAACCAGAAGCTTTTTATTTTTATTTTTATTAACTCTATCGATATTATTTTAAATTATTGACACCAGGCGTGGAATGCTTCCCAAGTTGCGTCTAGTGTCGCCTGTCTTAAATTTTCTTGTCCTGCAAGGAAAAAAATTGAGTATTTCACATGTATTAAATCCATTAAATCTAAAATCTATAAAATTCCAAGGAGAGCGATGTTTATTGCATTCAATGGAAGTTGAATGCATGTCTTTGGATTATCAATCTTGTAATCGTTAAGTCTTTACTTGTTCGGATTGAAAACCACTTGGGGTTGGATGTGGAGGTGGAAGAGGTAGAGAGGAAGTTGCTGGTGAGAGGCAAGCAAAGGGCCTGCTGGCAAGACTGGAGGCAACAAAGGTACTCTCTTTGTACTGTCATCTCTGACATAGATTGGGAATAAGGTGCTGTAAGTGTTGCATTCTTGGTTATTGCTGGGACTCTGCTCTGCTTTTATGAACAATGCATGCATTTGCTGTCTTTGCAGTTTCCTATGAAGCTTAAAATATAAGAAACTCGAGTCACTTTTTAACAAACTTCTAACATTTATCCATACTTCAAGGAAGTTTCACATTGTTGTTTGCTTCTAGTATGAGAAATGACCTTTTCTCCATGGACAGGTGGGGGCGAGGTCGTGTTTAACACAAAATTTAGGCATTTGAGTGACTGATTGGTACAGACATCCAAGTTTTCAAGCAGAAGATGCATCTTAAGAAGCAGAGATGGAGGAAAAAGATCCTTCCGTTGGTTTACCGGTGATTGATGTGATGATGTCGTCAAGGGAACGGTTTCTCCAAACAACATATACATCATCTCCTTTGAATTCAAGTGATTTCTTGATGTAAAACTTCATCATACTATTTCCTTTGATTATCAAGGAATGTAATCAAGCTCCTTTTTCGATAATTGAATATATAACCAAGGGAATACCATAATCATATATAGCCCTTGATCCTTTTGATTGCAGAATGCTGTAACCCTTCCCTTCTGTTGTGAATACGAAGTTACCAACTACCTGCTCCAGGATGGGATGCCTAATTTTATATTTGACATCTCAAGTTTACAAAAGATTCGGACACAACACAGGATTGCTTAAACATGTGACACCAAACAAAAAATCTCTATATAATAATACAAATTTGTCTGTAATAGAGAAAGACAAACTAGCTAAGCTCACAAGGGCCCCATCTTTGCTTGTAAAATCTCTTCCTTGACAAGAGAGAAAGAGAGTGGAGTCAAAGAAGTACCAATAAAAAGACTATATTAAACCACAAAATCCACTCTTATCTTGTAAAAGATTCCCATGCACATGTCCACATACAATAAGTACCCACACTTCCTTCCATCCATTGAGCTTCCTGCACACAGAATCATCAAATCACAGTTCCTAGGTGACTGGATTTATAGACCCATGACACCCCTTTGAGCTCCACATAGAATCACCAACCAGCTAGTTTGTAGCGTTGAGCTTCTTGATTCTTGCACTGAAAAAATGGCCGAAATTAAGGCCGATATTGCTTTAGACCACCGGCTGACAATTGCCGAGGTAACCGATATCTCAGCCCAAAAGCCTGACCCGAAAATTCGTGTAGCTTCGTTAGATATCTTCAGAGGCCTCACTGTTGCTGTATGTATACACCTCTACTCAAACTATTTACTCTGTTTTCAAGTTTGTTGTTCTTAGCTCTAGATATGGTTGTATTATGTTAATCATTTAGTTTTAAGTGCTTCAATTTTTTGTTGGGTTCTTCATGGAAATGGGTTCTCTTGTAATGACGGT
Source organism: Populus alba x Populus glandulosa (assembly GCA_033617975.1). Classification (NCBI taxonomy): domain Eukaryota; kingdom Viridiplantae; phylum Streptophyta; class Magnoliopsida; order Malpighiales; family Salicaceae; genus Populus; species Populus alba x Populus glandulosa. The sequence goes on along the minus strand of CM066155.1, from coordinate 1,019,596 downwards.
CTGCCCATGATAGGGGTTGTTTATATCAACAATAAGTTACCGAGTAGCACAAACGGGTCCATAGCTCAGTGGTAGAGCATTTGACTGCAGATCAAGAGGTCACCGGTTCGAACCCGGTTGGGCCCTTTTAAACTTTTATTTTTAACGTGCACATTGCCCCCTTAATATCTTTTTATTTCCCACTTTAGTCCTCATACTTTTTATCCTTTCATTTAATTCCAATTAAGAACATCAATTCCCCCATAATTTTCTTATTTCCTCCTTCTTTTACGGGCCTTTTTGAATTTCCCCGATATTGTACTTTTCATCCTTTCATTTAATTCCAATTAAAAATGTATTAATTTCCCCATGGTTTCCTTATTCTTACCTATGCTACGATTTGGCCCCTTTATCAAATATTTTTTGCTTCTGCACTGTATATAGGCATCCTTGTTAAAAAGTTTATGAACCCGCCATAATCACTTATTTATGATACTAAATTTGTGTGCTTTAATGGGGTTTATGTAGTTAATGATCTTGGTTGATGATGCTGGAGGAGAATGGCCTAAGATTGGACATGCACCATGGAATGGTTGTAACCTTGCAGACTTCGTAATGCCTTTCTTTTTGTTCATAGTAGGAATGGCCATTCCTCTTGCTTTTAAGGTTGGCTTACCATTTCTTTCAATATATTTTGATAAGGAAAAGGTTTTAGAGGATACATAGATTTGTCATTACAAGTTCATGCTTGCTTATATATGTTCTTTGATTAATGTAGAGAATTACAAGCCGGCACCATGCTGTCAAGAGGGTGATTGTTAGAACTTTGAAACTGCTATTCTGGGGTATCATGTTACAAGGTTAGTTCTGTTCTGCTCCTAACCTGCTTACAAGCTGTGTTTCATGCTTATGTTGTCCTTTGATGAGACAATAATACATGGAAGCAACAAAATTGTGATATTGAGTTTGGTAGAGAACATTCTTTAAGCCTATGTACCGTGTCTAAAATGTAAATGCAGTAAGAAACAAAGTTTTTTGTTCCTGCCCTTGAATGTTAATGATGTTTTTCGACAACTTGCCATAGTTTGCGAAAGCTAGTAGTAATGGGATAGGGAGATTCCAACCTGAACACTCCAATTCTTAAGGCTCGACCTCGAGTCTTTTATCATCAAACTGCCATCTCGTTAGCAGCTGAATTTGAACAAGGAGTCAGCTTTCATGCTATCTTGGTATGCAGTAATGAAGAGTTATTTCTAAGGAATGAAATGCAATAGAATCAAAAGATAAAACATTATTTTCGTTTTCTCTTGCTTGACAGTGCTTAATGTTATTACAATTATGTAGGGGGCTTCTCCCATGCTCCTGACAAACTTACTTATGGAGTTGACATGAAGAAGATAAGATGGTGTGGGATTCTTCAGGTGGTGCTGGTTTTGATATTGATATGTATGCATAATTTAGGTTGTCAGAAATATACTTATACAGCAACTTGATTCTTTCTCTTCAGAGAATTGCTTTTGCTTACTTAGTAGTGGCACTGATGGAAATATTTACAAAAAAAAAGCAAACCAGGGAGCTACCACCTGGATGGCTCTCCATTTACAAGCTATATAGCTCGCAATGGTAAGTTTATATTCTTGTGACTACTGAGTATTTTCATTAGATTTCTAGACCAGATCTTCAATGATCGCTCTGTGCTAAATTTTGCAGGCTGATGGGAGCATGTATACTTGTTATTTACTTGGCTGTAATCTACGGGACTTACGTGCCTCACTGGCAGTTCACTGTCAACGATAGAGACAGTGCTGATTATGGGAAGGTTTTCACTGTAAGCACCTACTTTGTCGCTCCTGCAACATTTCCCTTGATCTGGATAACTTCCTGTATGCTTAAACCTGAATAGTATAGTATTTGATTTCATATCATCAATTTTCTAACAGTGACCACATTTTCCTTGTGGTTGACTTTTAATTAGGGATGGTACTATAACTATCCACAACGATTTTACATTAGGATTTATTTTCTACCTACATTTGAGCCCTGTCAATTCCAATTTCCAGGTAGAGTGTGGTGTCAGAGGAAAACTGGATCCTCCTTGTAATGCAGTTGGTTTCATCGACAGAGAAATTTTAGGAATCAATCACATGTATCAGCATCCAGCTTGGAAGAGATCTGAGGTGAGTAGCAATTTTGTTTGCGGCTGCTCATTATTTTTTAGATGTGAAACCATTTGTTTGTAACTATAGAAGTGAGAGCTTATGATTTTGCCAAAGCGCTGCAGGCCTGCACAGAGAATTCCCCATATGAGGGGCCTTTCCGAACCAGTGCTCCGTCGTGGTGCAAAGCTCCTTTTGAACCTGAAGGAATCCTAAGGTTTGTTGTACACAACCTAATTAATTAGTCACTGAATCTTATAATTTGATTCAATAGCGAGCAGCCTTACCTTTTTCCTACTTGGGAAACCACAAGATAGAAAATCATTCAGCTCATTCATCATGTTTAGGATATGCCAAAATGCTTATCCACTACCAGAAATTGTAAGATGCAACACAGATAATTAAGCAGTTAACCATAAACTTTTATCTGCTCAAGGAAGGGAATGTTTGAGAGACAAAGGCTCTTGCACAAAATGCACATAATGGCAATGTGGAATTCTCTAGTTCCAGGGAAATTTCATGTGTGGATCACCCATCCCTCTACAAAAGAAGTCCAGATTGAATGCACACTGCCTTTTATGCTGTACACGCATCTTGAGAACATGTCTAACTGGATATGTGGATTTCAATCTCATTACTTGCAGCTCAATATCTGCAGTTCTTTCCACCATCATTGGAGTTCATTTTGGACATGTGCTTGTATATATGAGGGTTAGTTTTGTTGTTTTAAGCATGTAAATGCTTGGCTTAAATCTAGATCTTGCCTCACTGCTTTGACAAATCTTTGAACTCCAGGGTCATGCAGCTAGACTGAAGCATTGGATTGTGATGGGATTTGCCCTTCTTATTTTAGGGCTTGTTCTTCATTTCACACATGGTGAGAATTGAAATACGATATATGCATATTTTCATAGGAGAATGTTAACCCTTTTTTTTTCCTTCGCAGCGATTCCCTTAAATAAGCAACTATACACTTTCAGCTATGTTTATGTAACATCCGGAGCAGCAGCATTGGTGTTTTCATCCATCTACGCCCTGGTATGCTGTTGTCACAGCTGAAACATTTTCGGGTTATAAAATCAAGGACCCTAGTTTGAAACTGTCAATAGGTTACTTATGAAACAATTTCATTTTCCTTCAAGGTTGATATTTGGGGTTGGAAGTGCATCTTTCAGCCACTAGCATGGATTGGCATGAACGCAATGCTTGTTTATGTCATGGCTGCTGAAGGCATCTTTGCTGGTTTCATCAATGGGTGGTACTACAATGATCCTCACAATACACTGGTGAGTTTTCGTCGAACCTTGTAATGTTTTCACCTTTCATCTTTCCAGTTTTCTTATCAAACCTGAGGACATGAAGTTCATGGTTCTACCCTAGTTTGCTGGCTTAATTCAATCCATCTGTTGCAGATATACTGGATTCAAAAGCATATTTTTATAGGAGTTTGGCATTCTCAAAGAGTTGGCATTCTACTTTATGTTATCTTTGCAGAGATCCTCTTCTGGGGCATGGTTGCAGGCATTTTCCATCGCCTAGAAATTTACTGGAAGCTTTAATTACTATTTATCTGCTGTATATTCTGTGATAGCCACATAAAGTTCTGTAGATTGTCCGTGATTTACCAGCTTAATGTGGTCAACAACTGATCTTTGCGATACAGCAAGGGGAGCTTTGTTCATTTCACAAGTTTCTGGATGATTTATAGAACAGGAAAGACCAAAGATTGGCCTGTTGTGCCCAAAATGTTTGTAATATTAATGAAATGTCTGCTACCTAAATGGTCAAGCATTGTTGAAGCTTCAAACATGCCAAGGTCAAAAACCAGAGTTCCTTGTATTTCTAACATCCTCCATAAGCTAACAACACCACTTGCTTGCTTAAATCTCACTCGAAAAGTTCTCGAATAGCAGTTTATTTGATATAAATCCAAATCAGCTAAACAGCACCATGAAATTGATGCCTATGGCAATCTTAGCCTGTGTTTAGCATTACAGTAGATTTTGCGTTTCTAAAAAGTACATTTTGAAAAAAGTCATGTATTATAATTTTTTCTTAACTAAAATCTTAAAAGAGAGTTTAAGGTAAAACTATATAGTATGTTGATTGGTTTGAATAAAAAATATATATTACTATAGGAACAAATGAATTCTAAATAAAAAAAAATCATTTTTTTACATTTGATATAAAAAATTTTCTAGAAATGAATAGCTGTTTTTCTTTTTACTTGGGAAAAATTGGAACTCGAAATCTCTTATAGAAAAGAGGAATGCTAATACCATAAATTATTGTATGTATTTAGTTCATCAATTTATTCATAAACTAGGTCAAAACAAATATGATTCATGGATTAACTTGTGCATTATCATATGATCCCTTTTTATTTTCTTTTATTCATCCATATGTCTTGGTCTATTCTTTAAATGGATTGGTAAATCGGCTGAACACAAACTATCCATACAATAATATTATAATCAATCAAATATTTATGTGTAATCATCCTACAATATCAAATTAAATATTTATTAATGCCTATTTTTATTAAATATATAATGGACATAATAACATAATTGCACGCTACAATACATATGTCAAATATAAAATACTTGTGTGTTCTACTCCACTTATTATTGATAACTTTTATTGGTGTCACTAAATTTATTTTATTATCGAGACTTTTTAAAGTATTGGCATTCTCAATTGCAATATTTACTAAACTATGTTATTTTATAAAATAAAAAATTCTATGTTATTCCCAAACTATGTTAGAAAATAAATTTACCCACTAGGGACCTAACATGGGTTAAGTTTTAGATTAAGAGCTCACTTTTAAAAAAAAAATAAATTATTTTTGAAAAAAATTAAAAATTTTCTTGTAAAATTTATTTTAAAAGAATATTATTTTAAATAATATTATTTTGTATTTACCTATTCAATTTGCACAAGTCATGGGCTAACCGGTTATTATAACTTTGCTCATGCCTGAACCCTAAAAAAAATCATCTTTCTACTCGAACAGCTTGTGTCCAATACAGAATAAAGCCCAGAAAAAAAACAGTAACCTCAAGCCCATCATTTCCTGTCTTCGGCAACACGCAGAGAAAATAAATATAAACAAAAATAAAAATATTTTATTACTCTCTCTCTCTCTCTCTCTCTCTACACTCAACCTTTTCTTCTCAGTTCTCTCTAAATTTCTTTGCTTTAAGCTCGAATCTTGATAACCATGGCAACCCCGATGGTGGAGGATTCAAGCTTCGAAGATGACCAGCTTGCTTCCATGACTACTGAAGATATCACAAGAAAGTCTCGTCTTCTTGATAACGAGATTCGCATTCTCAAGGTGATTTTTCTGTCTCTCTCTCTCTCTGTCTGTGGCGATAAAAACAGCAATTATAATGGTTGACTTGAGTGTTTTCTTGCTGCGTGTCTAGGGTTGTTTTGTGTATTTAGGGTTTTGGTTTTGCTAGTGAAGGAAAGGATTGGTTTGTTTATGTTACTGGTTTGTAATTGTGACTTTACTAATAATAAGTCAAAATCCGGAATTTTTTGTGTGATGAATTGCAGGAAATTAATCGGTTTTTTTGGTAGTTTCTGATTTTTTTAACTGGGTCTTTTTGTTTGTAATTCTGATTTAAAACTGTGTACTGGGATTGATTGGGTTATTGCTTATGGAAGTGATAGTGTTTTTAGTGGTTGTGTTTGTGTGTATAAAGTTTGGGAAAGTGGTTACTTTTTTGTTTGAAGTGAGTGTTTTAGAATGCACAGATTTGTTTGAGTAGTGAACTTAAGTATTTTTTTTGGGTGGTGTTTTGATTGGTGTGTGTTTGTGGGGAATGTAGGAAGAGGTGCAGAGAACGAATCTGGAGCTGGATTCATATAAGGAGAAGATAAAGGAGAATCAAGAGAAGATAAAACTCAACAAGCAGCTGCCATACCTGGTTGGCAACATTGTCGAGGTAAATCTTGTTGACATTCATTTTTAATGCCTAGATGTTCGACAATGATGGAGTGTTTGAAGACTGTAACTTAAGTTGAATTACACTCCTGTGGACTAAACATGAGTAGCTGTTCTGGTGTCTTCCCTTTGCAATGCAAAATTTCTATTTTAAAACAGCCCTTTTTCCTGAAAATCAAATGGTTGGGATTTTGCTATGAATATTGTTCAGACATTGGCTGTATTGTTCTGTTTTACTGTTGCTAGAAAAATGTGATGAGAAAGCTCATGACTTGCTCTTCGAGTTTATCACTTGGTTATCTCATTCCCACTGCAACGAAAATATAAATTTTATTCTCCAACTTTCCAACTTTCAGGGGTTCAATTGAATGTTAATAAAGTCGGTTGTTTTTAATAGAAGTTCTAGCAATGTTGGCACTAACTCCATATTTTGGCGTCAATGCATTTATAGATTTTGGAAATGAACCCAGAAGACGAGGCTGAAGAAGATGGGGCAAACATTGACCTTGACTCTCAAAGGAAGGGTAAATGTGTTGTGCTGAAAACATCAACTCGCCAGGTGAGCCATCTTATGTAGTGCTCTTGTATCTGACTGGTAGACTAGAAACAAGGTAGTGATGATGGAAAAGTGATGTGCAAAATTAAAATTCAATTTTGCTTGATCTTCTATTTTCTTTAGAAGCAGTTGAACTCATACTTTTAGAGCAGCTCATGTATATTAGCCCTGATGTTCTTACTTCCAATTCAAAAACCTGTTTAATTTTTTCATCTTTTGATTTGACAGAAGTTTAGACATTGAAGAAATTGTATAATGATACAATAGCTTGGCCACATTTATCAAGATTTATAAATTTAAATTCTTCCTCAAATGCAGACTATTTTTCTTCCTGTTGTTGGGCTTGTTGATCCTGACAAGTTAAAACCTGGGGACCTGGTTGGAGTCAACAAAGATAGCTACCTGATTTTGGATACTCTACCGTCAGAATATGATTCACGAGTTAAGGCCATGGAGGTTGATGAAAAACCCACAGAAGACTACAATGATATTGGAGGCTTGGAGAAGCAGGTGGGTTTTGACTCAAAAGCATGATATATAGGAGCGGTTCTTTTATTGTTTCTGTTAGATGATAATACCTAATTTTGTTCCTTCTGCAACAGATCCAAGAATTAGTTGAGGCTATTGTATTGCCCATGACTCACCAGGAGCGATTTCAGAAGTTGGGTATTCGTCCTCCCAAAGGTATCCTCTTGTACGGACCTCCCGGAACTGGGAAAACATTGATGGCCCGTGCTTGTGCTGCACAAACAAATGCCACTTTCTTAAAGTTGGCAGGCCCACAACTTGTTCAGGTATAGCAATTTTTATAGTACATCATATTCCCTCTTTTTTAAATTCTGCTTTTTCCTTTTGTTTCCAAAACTGAGAGTTGGGTGCTCCTCTTTTTGCACTGTAACTTGAAAGATGTTTTGTGATGCACTTATGGGAATACCATGACTAGTTAGATTTGAGAAGAAAGTGTAATTACAAAATGCAATGTTTCTAATCTTGTTTTTTTTTATAACAAAGTAGTCTTGTATAGGAGTAATTTAACTTTAATCATTTTTAGATGTTCATTGGAGATGGAGCCAAACTTGTCCGTGATGCCTTCCAGCTTGCAAAAGAGAAATCTCCCTGCATCATTTTTATAGATGAAATTGATGCTATTGGCACAAAGCGGTTTGACAGGTTGCATTTCTACTTCTTCAGCAATCAACTTGCTTTCACTTTTGATAGTTAGCTTTTCAAAGTTGGAGTTCTGTTCTTGCTGCTTAATTTTATTGTAGCTAATTTTAAAAATATCCTGTCCCTGTGTGCAGTGAGGTTAGTGGAGATAGGGAAGTGCAGAGGACCATGTTAGAATTGCTCAATCAGCTTGATGGCTTTAGCAGTGATGACAGGATTAAGGTTTGTTGATGCTTCTGTGACGCTAGATGTTTCTTCAATAAATGAATTGATTTCTGTTTGTTCTTGAGGTGGATGGCTTCTGTAAAAATATCTGCTGTGCTTGTGATTAATGGCAGTCACAATTTCTTGTTATAATTTCAGGTGATTGCTGCAACAAATCGTGCTGATATCCTGGACCCAGCCCTCATGCGATCAGGTCGACTGGATCGCAAAATTGAATTTCCACATCCAAGTGAAGAAGCTAGAGCTCGAATTTTGCAGGTTTGTCGCAGCACAATTGCTTGATGGCCCTTTTCACTCTTGTGTGAAAACAATAGTTTTAATTGCATTGGTTTTTCCCGCTGATGCTGTAGATCCATTCAAGGAAGATGAACGTCCATCCTGACGTGAACTTTGAAGAGCTTGCTCGCTCCACAGATGATTTTAATGGGGCACAGCTGAAAGCAGTTTGTGTCGAAGCTGGGATGCTAGCTCTTCGCCGTGATGCAACCGAGGTACTCTCTCACACATCTCCTGTTTCGTTGTCTTTTCCAAGACCCTTTTTTTTTTCCTTACAGGCGAGAACCTGACCTGTCAACAATTATTTCGAAAGTAGTTCACGAAGCAAGCTCTAACTAAATTCTTGTTTTGGGATGGATTTGAAAACAGGTGAATCATGAGGATTTTAATGAAGGTATCATCCAGGTGCAAGCGAAGAAAAAAGCGAGTCTTAATTATTATGCATAAACTAGCAACAAAGCCACGTCTTGTCTGTGGCTTTAAAGTGTTTATGTGTACTATATTTTCAATGACAATTGCAACTTTTTTTAAAAAAAAAAAATCAAATGATGAGTTTATGTTTATGTTTTTCTTTTTGCATTATTAGAATTGTGGTAGTGATTGTGGTTTAAAGTATTTTTTGTTTTGAAATGTATGATTTTTTTTTAAAATATTTTTAAAATTAATATATTAAAACGATTTGAAAATATAAATTAAATAAATATGGTTTAAAATGTATTTCTAAACAGATTCCACACGCACACCTTGTGATAATTTTAAACTACCTTAATTTAACTTGATTAGAGTTGGATTAATTTAAGTTAATTACTATTTTGTTTTATAAAAAAAAATAATATTGTTTTGGTTTTTTATATAAAAAATCTTCCAGAGATGGTTTGGATTGGTTAGGTTAATGTTTTATTTCAGTTTCTTGGGGTGTCGGGTGTGGAGTTTGGACTATAAGTTTGGCTGATTAATCTACTAATTCATATCAGTATCGGGATTTTACATGACTGAAACCATCTTATTTCAATGTACGGCTAATTAATATTAAAATAAATAATATGATAATTAATTTGGAATGTTCTTCCTATGCAAACAGTAATTTAGATTATTCCATTTTAATATTTTTTTCAAGAATAAAATTCAAAATAATAACAATCACCGAAATTATTGAATTCAATGTTAATTATAAAATATAGTTATAAAAACTGCTACTCCAAACCTAGTTGTTAATTTTGGATTCGGATAGAAAAAACGAATTGATTAACCAGATTAAAATTATATATTGATTTGTTAATTAAATCAAAACTTGATTCTTGACATCTAAATTTTAAAAAAAAACTAGGAAAAACAACATTTGAATGCTTGAGAAAAAAAAATTAAGGTCTGACTTGAAATCTTCTCACCTGTTACCCGTTAGATACTTACAACTACGCTTTATATTAGTTAAAAATAAAAAACAAATAAAAAATCTAAGTATTCAGGATATCCTAAAATATTAACAGAATTCTAAAACGCGTGGGGAAAGTACTGTGCTTTCCCCACAAAACAATTTTCTTTTCGAGTACGTGCTGGCTGTGTTAACAAGATCAGAATTCTCTTTTGGAGTGTTGTGTGACAAGATGAGACCATGATGACTTGAATAGGAAAAGCTTTAGCTTTCCAAGTGCTGTGTGACATCTCTTTTGGAGTGTTGTGCTTTCCCCACAAAACAATTTTCTTTTCGAGTACGTGCTGGCTGTGTTAACAAGATCAGAATTCTCTTTTGGAGTGTTGTGTGACAAGATGAGACCATGATGACTTGAATAGGAAAAGCTTTAGCTTTCCAAGTGCTGTGTGACATCTCTTTTGGAGTGTTGTGTGACAAGATGAGACCATGATGACTTGAATAGGAAAAGCTTTAGCTTTCCAAGTGCTGTGAGAATTTTCTTTCGAAGAGCTGTGTGACAAGATGAGACCATGATGATTTGAATAGGAAGCTGCTCATTTAAATGCTTTGCAAATGTCAACTTTTTGGTTTTTGTTCTCTTTCCGTTCAGTGTTCTTTTCTTTTCTTTTCTTATATGTAGTACAATATTATTCAAAGCAGATTGAAGAATATTTAACTTACAAAAGCGACATCATCATGTTTCGACATCATCATGTTTTGACATCATCATGTTTTTGTATTAAATGCTTTGAAAATTTACACTGTGTTTTTCTTTACGTTTTTTGCAATTGAGTCTTCTCTTCATGGGGATGAATTTTACTTGCAGAGGTGAGACCATGATGGTGCCTTGAATCCTTTGACAATTTTATGCAGTCTTTCCTTTTCCTTGCGCTCTTCGTTGCTTTCAGTTCTGGTTTTGTTTTCCTGCAATTTCTCTAATTAACGTGTGTTCATTATTTCTCTTTTAATTATTATGGTTTTTATGGCTTCTTAATCTTATTTTATTGTAGCTCACAGGATGATGGTCTCTTTCCAGTTGCTTTGAAGGGTTTGCTTCTTCCATTTCATTCAAGAGGACACTTGGTTTCAGCAGCTTTTTGTTTCACTCCTGTCAGAATTTGCAGGTTATTTCATTGCTCTTTCTCTCTTTTTTTCCAGCTGCTCTTTTTGTGTTTATTTTTTTATGTGCATAGGTTGTTCATTCAGTTATTTGTTGATCCAAATTGCCTGCTTATTTCATTGCTCTTTGATTTTCTTTTCATTTGGTGTTTTTAAAGTTAGTATTTTTTCTTCTTCTTCCTGGTTTTATTGGATTCTTCGGTGGGTGGCCCTCAATTTTCTTTTCATTTTTATTGAAGACTGCACACCATAACCAAAAAGCTTAATGCGCTCATGCTCAGGTTGCGGAACCTTTACAGCTCTGCTTCGGTATCTGCAATTAGTTTTCAATACAACAATTTAATTATTTTATGTTCATCAACTTTATTCTCATTTCATACATTCCCTGTTCACAAAACACCTCTTTTTTGATTTTTTTAATTTAAGAAAACAAAAGAACAACCATCTCACCTACCAGCTGTAGATTCTCTAAAGTACATCAAATTATACCAGAACTGGATATTATCTCAGCTAGCTGTAGCGCTGGCCTGAAATTGGATAGAAATTGAATGGAGGATTTATAAAAAGGGAACTGAATGAGATGATGCAACTTTCTCAAAAAATGAAAAACGTAATGGTGGAAATGTGTTGCAATTTGTTTCGGCAAGTAATTAATAATATTACATTAGTTATTTTTTGTAATTAATTTTTTTTAAAAATAGATTGGTTTAAGTGGAAAAAATAAATATTTAACTATCTAATTCAAAGCAGATTGAAGAATATTTAACTTACAAAAGCGACATCATCATGTTTCGACATCATCATGTTTCTGTATTAAATGCTTTGAAAATTTACACTGTGTTTTTCTTTACGTTTTTTGCAATTCAGTCTTCTCTTCGTGTGGAAGAATTTTTCTTGCAGAGGTGAGACCATGATGGTGCCTTAAATCCTTTGACAATTTTATGCAGTCTTTCCTTTTCCTTTTCCTTGCGCTCTTCGTTGCTTTTAGTTCTGGTTTTGTTTTCCTGCAATTTCTCTAATTAGTGTGTGTTCATTATTTCTCTTTTAATTATTATGGTTTTTATGGGTTCTTGATCTTATTTTATTGTACCTCACAGGATGATGGTCTCTTTCCAGTTGCTTTGAAGGGTTTGCTTCTTCCATTTCATTCAAGAGAACACTTGGTTTCAGCAGCTTTTTGTTTGGCTCCTGTCAGAATTTACAGGTTATTTCATTGCTCTTTGTCTCTTTTATTTTCAGCTGCTCTTTTTAATGTTGTGTTTATTTTTTTATGTGCATGGGTTGTTCATTCAGTTATTTGTTGATCGAAATTGCCTGCTTATTTCATTGCTCTTTGATTTTCTTTTCATTTGGTGTTTTTAAAGTTTGTATTTTTTCTTCTTCTTCCTGGTTTTATTGGATTCTTCACATATTTTGTAAGGTTGTCTTTTTTTCATCGCGTATTAAATTATTTTAATATATTAATATTAAAAATATTATTTTCAATACATTTTCCATCAAAATATATTTTATACAAAATCTCAACCATGCTATACATTTTCCATCAATTATTTTATTAACGAACTTATTTTTGATCATATTAATAAGATTTCAGAATGTTTTGTTACATTGACTTCATCAATTATTATATACAACATAGTTTTCAATCATATAAATCAGAGTATGAGTTGTTTTATTAGATTGACTTGATCAGTTATTGTATAATTTAAATCAAGAAAAAAAGATCATAACCACAAGTAGAGTACAAGTGAAAAACACCGCCATTGCCAGTTTGTCTCATCACAATATAAATTTCGATTAAAACACTACTTGATTAGAATCTCAGTATATATGGAGAGAATTATAAAAGCATGAATTAGTAAAAAAATTCTAATAAACCATAACAGTGAATCAAAGTCAATGGCATCATCTGCCTTCTTGAGTGCATTGTGCCTCAATCACTGATTATAATGGTAAATAAATTCATCTTGCATCCAAAACTAAACGCTCCAACGGAGTCGAATCTGCTGTCATTCAAAATTTGAGAACAGAAAAAAAAAAAAAACCAACCTGCTGTTCAGCTACGCTGTTGTTGAAGCTTCCGGCATCAGTTGCTGCCGATAAGACGAAATAAGTCAGGAAGGAACCATGATTAGCTAGGTGATGAAAATATGCATGCAATGATCCGGTGATTCACATCTTGCACAAACAATAACAACATAGTAGAGTCTCAGCGCAAATTGAATTTCTGGACTCTATTGTACTGTCATCTACCTTCACAATCTAAAATGCACAAATCGAGCCTAACAATTAAAATTGAATGAGATTTAAATACCAAAAATCCTCAATAAGACTGATAAACCCATCAAGTTTTCGATCCTGAGATCGAGTTCGTCAGTTCTGAGAACGAATCTAAAAAGACAAGATCTAATCCTCTATATATCAATGGTACATTCCCCATCAATAGAGTAAAATTCACCGAAATGACACTCAACAAATGGCAAGCGTTAATAACAATATATATATATATATAATTAACTAAATTAAGCATGATGAAATACTTCATGAACGCAATATCAAGAAGAAAACCCTAAAATTAAGAAAACGAACCTTCGTTTTGGTCATTCTCAGTGAACTCTTTCTCGAGAGCTTTATCGATCATATCAGCAAAACTACCGCCTTCTTTAGGTTTAGGTAGAGAAGTGTTAGAGATTGAAGCGTTGGCGGTGAACTCGAGCCGATCTGAGTCGGTGAGTTCGTCAGCGAGTGAGAGGGAAGCGAAACAGAAGAGGAAAAAAATGAGTTTGCAAAGAAATGGTTCTCTTCTCAACATTGCTTGGAGGAGAAACGTCAACGTTGATAGATAATTTTCTTTTTTTGGTTGGAGGGGGGGGGTGGTTCTGTTTTGCTTTGGGCAAAGAGAGAGAGGGGGAGAGAATGCAGGAGAGCGTAGTCAAGTACAAGTCATGAATCGAATATGAAGCAAACCAAAAGCAAAGATCTAATTCTCCAATTTGCTTTTTATTTATTTCTCTGTTTTTTGTTATTTTTTATTGTTTTTCTTCTTTTTGATTGGAAACGGGACTGGTAGGTTTTTTGGGAGTTTGATAATATTATTTTTTACAATATTTTAGTTTTTAAAAAATTATTTTTAATATTTACATATATATTACAAAGATTTGAAAATATAAATAAATAAAAATTTAAAGATCATTTTTAAAATATAAAAATAAGGGTGGTTTGGTTTTAGTTTCAAAAGAATGGCGATTATGTAAAAAAACATGAATAAAATATCTTTTATAATCTTAGACATTGCAACAATACCATAATAATATTAACCATGACTCCCGACTCTCTTTATTTTCTGTTATTATTTTTTTATGTGAATATCCAGGTTAATTTATATATATCTTAATTAATTTCATAAATTTTAAAGTAATTAATATATAAAACTTTAATAGCTATTATATTAATAATCACGAGAATCAAATTTAAAACCATAATATATATATATATATATATATATTAATCTTAAAGTTTTATTATTGAAACATGATTTTTTTCTTTATTTTTTGATTTTCCTGGTAGGTAACTTCTTGCTGGTTGCTACTTCGACTTTTGCAATGTCATTGGTAATCTTTCAATTTCATTTTCGTTTCATTATACCTTTGCATATTCCTTTTTCCTTTCTCTCTCTCTCACGAGTGAATCAATATTGAAGGACCACCGAGTGTATTTCATTTTGTCTTTAAAAAATATTTTTAAGAGTTTTTTAATTTATTATTATTTTAATATGTTTATATAAAAATAAATTTTAATGAGGAAAAATAATTATTTAAATATATTTTAATATAAATAAATAATTTTTAAAAAAACCTCACAGTATCAAATATTAACCATGACTCCCGGCTCTCTTTATTTTCATTTATTATTTTTTTATGTGAATATTCAGGTTAATTTATATATATCTTAATTAATTTTATAAATTTTAAAGTTATTACTATATAAAACTTTAATAGCTATTATATTAATAATCACGAGAATCAAATTTAAAACCATAATATATATATATATATATATATTTATACATATATTTTTTTTTATCTTAAAGTTTTATTATTGAAACATGATTTCTTTCTTTATTTTTTGATTTTCCTGGTGGGTAACTTCTTGCTGGTTGCTACTTAGACTTTTGCAATGTCATTGATAATCTTTCAATTTCATTTTCGTTCTTATCTTTTTTATTCTAATTTTTTATCTTTTATAATCAGGTTTACGGAACACCTTTTTATTATATTAGTTGTCTGGATTGCCAAATTTTGTTAAATGATGTTCGACAGCATTACATTGTTGATGTTGTAGTTAAAAATAATATAATGAACTCTTTATAATAAGATTGTTTTTTTGTTGCAAAGATGGTGCCAAAAAAATTCATCACAGATTATTTAATCTCTCTCTTCACATCATGTAAGTTAATAGTCAAGAGTCTGGAAAAAAAAGGGTATTTCAATGTTTAGTAACATGTAATGTTCTGTTTTTAGTTGCTTCATCATTTCTTCAACATGTTAATATTGTGGATTTATGTTTTTTATTCCTTAATTAATTAAACCAAGGAGTAGTTTTTTAGCTACGCCTACCAATCATCATGTCTCATGACATGTTAAGGATTTCTTTAGAAAGTGCATGTCATTAACATTTTCTCTATCCCTGTGTTTTCTTTCACTTAACTATGATCATGTCCTAATCATGGTTTTTTTAGTGTTTTTTTTTTCATTTGCCTTGATGTTTGTTTACATGGTTTATTTAGAACAACGAGATGACAAGTCCTCGCAGACATGTTCAGCTGGATGAGTATGTGTCATCTTCTCAATACTCACAGCTTGCTTTCAATGACTATGAAACTCCCGTTGATAGAATCTTGCTATCCGATAACCCAAGCTCTTCAAATACAGCATCTGCTCCACAACATACTCAAGGAGTTGGGACTTTGGTCTGTTCTCACCAAAACATAGATATACAAACCACCTTCTCCTTATCAAACAACACTGTGCAAACTCAAACTAATGAAATTAATGCAACAAAGTTATTCGATCCTCCACAGTCTAGCGCCTTTATTTCATTTCACTGTAATGATGTGATTTCAAATCATGAATCTCAAGGACTCTTTGAACAAGCCCTCAATCATCAACCTATTATAGGTCAAGCGTCCTATCAGAAAAAAAGAAAGCGTATGTAATCTAATCATGTACTTTTTGCAACCACTTTTTTTTAATTGTCTTTTTTATATCATTCCTTCCAGTATCTTAACTTTATTTTTTACAGGTTATTTAACTGAATACATTGATTTTGGGGATAAAACATACAAGTGTAGGCATTGTGGTGCTCTTTTTTGGTTTCAAGAACGCTTGGCGCGTTCAACCAAAACAAACCCATGCTTTACACTTTGTTGTAATAACGGGAAAGTGGTGCTTCCTACTCCACAAGAAACACCCAACTACCTTGACAACCTCCTCAACCCAACCAATGGTTCATCGTCCAAAAACTTTCGACGTGAAATTCGTGCTTATAACTCAATGTTCGCTTTCACATCCATGGGGGCTGCAATTGATCATTCTGTTAATGCTCAACCTGGATCTTATGTCTTCAAGATTAATGGATATTGTCACCATCTTATGGGTTCTCTTTTTCCTATGGATGATAGGGGTCCCAAGTTTGCACAACTCTATATTTTTGATACAGATAATGAGGTTGCTAATCGACTACAACCGTTCCACAATGATAATTTTCCTTCAGTCTTGGATAGTGAGATTGTTGCTGGTTTGATCAATATGCTTGATTCATCTAATGAATTGGTTCGTTTATTCCGTCATACTAAACAACGGTTTGGTGATGCCGAGGTTCCAGAGTTCAAGCTTCGGTTAATTGGCAAAAGAGATAATGACTCAAGGCAATACGATGATCCTTCTTTAAATGACATTGGTGGTTTGGTTGTTGGGGACATTGGTAATTCTCGATCTGATCGAGATATAATTATTGAAAGTTTATCTGGAAGACTTCAAAGAATCTCAAAGCTTCATCCAAAATTTATGTCCCTTCATTATCCACTTCTTTTTCCATATGGCGAGGATGGCTTTCACACTGATATTTCGTTGGCTCATCAAGAGCAGCAACCACCGAAAAAAAGGCAAAAGGTTGCGATGAGAGCCTATTATGCTTATCTCATTCATGAAAGAGAGAAACAAGAAAGCACTCTCATAAAAGGCGGACGATTGTACCAACAATTTTTGGTTGATGCATTCGTTAATGTTGAAGAGGATCGTTTGGATTTTATACGTGCAAACCAAGAAAACCTTAGAAGTGAACATTACAAAGGAATACATGATGCTATTGCTAGAGGTGATGTTGATGGATCAACTACAGGGAAAATTATACTTCCATCCTCTTTAACTGGAAGCCCTCGGTATATGATTAATAATTACCAAGATGCTATGGCAATATGTAGGTGTTATGGAAATCCTGATCTTTTTATAACATTCACCTGCAATGTTAAGTGGCCTGAAATTCATAGAGAAATTAAAAAGACAAGAAACTATCAGCCTGAGGACAAGCCTGACATCATTGCAAGGGTATTTCATTCAAAGCTAATTGATATGATGTCATTCATCAAATCCGGAAAACCTTTTGGACGAACAATTGCTGGTATTTCTATTTTATTTCTTAAATTTCATGATTCTTTTCCTTTTGCAGACAACCATTTTTACTTCTTTTCTTGCATTTTCTCTTTTTAGATGTTTGCGCTGTGGAGTTCCAAAAAAGAGGCTTGCCGCATACTCATTTATTAGTCTGGCTAGCTCCAGAATTCAAATTCCATTCACCTGAGGATGTTGACTCTATTATTTCAGCTGAGATACCTGACAAGAATCAAGATCCTATTTGCTATGAAATAGTTTCAAAATTTATGATGCATGGTCCATGTGGCGCTGCAAATCCAAAGGCTCAATGCATGCAAAACAATAAATGTTCCAAACGATTTCCAAAAAAAAACAAGGATGCAACTGTCTTTGATGAGAATGGCTTTGTTTATTATAAACGACGCATGCAGCCTATGGGTCACGTTGTCAAAACTGGCATTTCTCTCTCAAATTGTCATGTTGTACCATACAACAAAGAACTTTTGCTCCGATACAATGCACACATTAATGTTGAAATTTGTTGTCAATCCATGCTTATTAAGTATCTTTTTAAGTATGTTAGCAAAGGAGCTGATCGATGTAGAATGGTTATGAAAAAAGAGACTACTGATGAAATACAAGCTTATCTAAACTGTAGATTCATTTGTCCATATGAGGCAGTATGGCGGCTATTCCAATTCCCGATTCATTCAAGGAGCCCAGCTGTTGAAAGACTCCAAGTCCATCTACCATTGCAGCACCATGTGGTTTTTTCAGGTAATGAATCCTTGCCATCAGTTCTTAGAAGGCCTGGGATTAACAAGACAATGCTTACAGAGTGGTTTGAGCGCAACAAAGTTGATGTCAATGCACGAGATCTATATTACTCACAGTTTCCAAGCAAGTACGTTTGGGATGCGAGGCAAAAAGAATGGATTATTAGATCACGTGGATTTTGCCTTGGTCGCATTGTGTATATCCATCCTACTGCTGGGGAGTTGTATTTTCTCAGAATGTTACTTAACCATGTTAAGGGAGCAAAAAGCTTTGAAGACTTGCGACAAATCTCTGGTACAATGTTTCCAACTTTTCAACTTGCATGCAAGGCTTTGGGGCTTTTAGGAGATGATAAAGAATGGTCAGACGCATTTGCTGAAGCTATTCCAATTGCTTCCTCTTCGCAGCTAAGGCAACTTTTTGTTAATATTATTATGTTTTGCGAGGTTGCCGATCCAAATAGTCTTTTCAATCAGTTTTGGCATTCTATGCATGATGACATTGAATACCACCTAAGATCTTCTTTTTCAATATCGAACGTTCGTTTGTCTGATGAAGAACTTAAGAACTATGTGCTATATGAACTTGAACAACTTTTAAATGGTTCCGCAACATTATTGAAAGATCATAAACTTCCAATGCCAAATGGTCGATTGTTGGATGAGGTCAGAAACAAACTTTTAAGGGAAGAGCTTGACTATGATCTTGCTGAGCTCAGAAATAACCATTCATTGGCTATGCCACTTCTTAACCCATGTCAAAGAAACATCTATGACTCTGTTATTACATCTATACTACAAAACAAACAAGCGCTCATATTTGTTCATGGTCATGGTGGGACAGGAAAGACTTTTTTATGGCATACAATTATTAATCGAGTTAGATCTGAAGGTTTAATTGTGCTTGCTGTTGCCTCATCTGGAATAGCTTCTCTTTTATTACCTGGAGGACGAACAGCCCATTCTAGATTTAAAATTCCATTAGAAGTGAATGAGAGTTCAACGTGTGAGATTAAACACAACACTCACCTTTCACGACTACTGGAGATGACATCACTCATTGTTTGGGATGAGGCTCCGATGAATAATAGATTCTGTTTTGAAGCTTTGGACAGGTCTCTACGAGATGTTCTTAAAACACCAGATGAGAGACGACTCAACAATCCATTCGGTGGTAAGTCCGTCTTATTAGGTGGGGATTTCCGACAAATTCTTCCTGTTATACCTGGAGGAACAAAGGAAGAAATAATTAATGCTTCTTTTACTAGCTCATTGCTTTGGTCTGCATTCACATTCCTTACTTTGAATCAAAATATGCGACTATCAGCTGATGGTTTAAGCCCAGATCAAAAAGAAGAACTTAGACAGTTTGCAGAATGGATACTTTTAATTGGTGATGGGAAACTATGTGATTTGGCTGTTCCAGATGATCATGATGCAGCATTTATCAAAATCCCATGTGAACTTCAAGTTCAAGTAATGGATTGTCCGATTGCAGCTATTGTCTCTGCTATATATCCTGACATTGAAAGGGCTCATCTTGACCCATTCTATTTTAAAGACAGGGCAATTATTACACCAAAGAACCTGACTGTTTCTGAGATTAATACTTTTATCCTTGATATTATACCTGGTCATAAATACAACTTTCTTAGTTGTGATTCTATTCAAACAACTTCTAGCGACATGGACAACATAGATTTATTGTATCCAATTGAATTTATCAACCAGCTTGACTTTAATGGTGTGCCCCAGCATAATATTTCTTTGAAAATTGGCACACCAATTATGTTACTTCGGAACCTCAATCCCTCTGCTGGTTTATGTAATGGAACAAGGCTTATTGTTACACAGCTTGCTGAGCGAATTATTGAAGCCCAAATTATTACCGGTTCTAACATTGGAGATCGAGTTTTTATTCCACGAATTGTCTTTCCAGTTAATGATAAGAAATGCCCTTTCACAATCAAACGAAGACAGTTTCCTGTTAGGCCTTGCTATGCTATGACTATTAATAAAAGCCAAGGACAATCACTTAAGATTGTTGGTGTCTTCTTGAAAGAACAAGTTTTCAGTCATGGTCAATTATATGTTGCCTTATCAAGAGTTACATCGAAGAATGGGCTTAAAATCATTTCCTTCGATCATGAAGGAAATCCATCATGTTATGCCAAAAACATTGTTTACAAAGATATCATTCAATTATTGCCAAAAGGTGATCTTTTTATTTGTTGCTGTATCTTTTGTATGTTAAGATTTTTTAATCACAAGCTTGAACATCTATGAGTCTTCTTGCAACATAAAAAAAAATCAAATTTAATTCCATTTTAACTATCATATATTTAAATTTTTTCTTATGTTTTTTCGGTGCATGCCAACAATAATCTCTCATGCTTCCCTATTTTTCATAAAGTCTTTCCATGTTTTTTCAGGGTAGTCTTTCGCTTTGTCTGCTGTTTATTTTTCTGCTTTGGATCAACGGCTTTGCTGCCTACTTTTGTTATTTCATGTAAGTTTTTTGTTTTTGCTTCACAACCCTTAATCCATGCAGTGCAAATTTTATGGATCAACAACTTTGCTGCCTACTTTTTTTATATATATATTTTAATCTCATGTTTTTTTTTTCTTTAAATTTTATGTTTTTTGCTTGCTTTTTTTATGCAGAGAAATGGCTATTCATTTGCAGAACATTAAAAAATATGTTTTCTACCCTTTAATCCAAGCTCGAGTATGTCGTGTTTGGATTCCAAAACAAAATGGACAAGCAACAAACTTCAATTGTCTGTTTGTTGATCGTCAGGTATGCAACATATCTACTAATATGACCTTTATTATTGTTTTATTCAAATTCTCGCCTCTGCTTACATTCTATTTTTTAAGCTGCATTTTTTTAGAGGCAATGGAATACTAACATAATTTAGTGTCAAATTTGGTCCATTATTTAGTTTGCCACCCAAATGTTTTTGCTATTTCTATAGTATGTTCAAACTTAATAAACTAAACATAACTATGTACAAATGATGCGAAAAAGAAATGGAAGGAAACAAATGAGATGCAATGAAGTTTTTTGGCACCATCTTTGCTACAAAAATATATGGTGTAGCAAATAACTTAATTTTGGAGTTTTTAGAAATATAATAATTATTATTATTATTTGAATTTTTTTAATTTAGAAATATATTGAAATAAAATTTTATATTTTTTTAATTTTTTTATATTAATATATGATAACAATTTTAAAATATATAAAAATAATAATTTAAAATAAGAAAAATTAAAAATATAAAAACAATTTAAAAATGATTTTAGCAGTTGAAATCAAATTAAAATGCTATGATCAATTTTACCCTAAAAATTTCTAAATATAGAATGCTGCAATTTGAAAAACCTCTTAACTTTTTTTCTAACATTATAGCAAAAAACAACTAGCAGTTGTTGTCTACATTAATAAAATAAATTCTTAACAATAACATATGCATACATGAAAGATGATTTTATCAATGTGGCCAAAAAACCAGAGGCTATGATTTTACTATGCTCAAGATTACTTTTTCTACTCATCCATCATTCTACATATTTTAACCTTGCCATTATGCATTGACACCAATTATTACCTTTTTTTTAATGAAAAAGGGTGGTGCAATACAAGGATCAGCCAAATCTAGAGATACTGCCCATTTTTCTTCAATCATTACTGAGGGTGACTATTATGAAGTCAAAAACTTCTACACCTTTGAAAATCGGTACATGAATACTGTTGTTAGCCATGAAGCTGTTATTGATCTTAAGTCTGACACCAAGGTTACTCGCCTCAATTCTCTCCCACTTTCCATTCCACGATATTACTTCAATTTCACTGATTTCACACATGTCCTTAACAAAGGAAAAGAATCAAGACTTCTCACAGGTGTTCTTCATTCTTACCCTTATGTAGCAAACTGTATCATGCATAATTTTTTTTTTACGCTGACATGATTATTCAATAATTTATATAGATGTTCTTGGTAGACTAAAAGCAATACAACCGATTGAGAAGATTTTAGTTCGGGGCCAAACACTTGAAGACAAGAGGGAGTTCATTCTTGAAAATATACAGTTGATGTAAATTAAAATTATTTATTATAATCAATTCCTCCTGGCATTAGTCTGATATACTTTTATTTTGTTTAGAGGCGAGGAGCTTCGTATTACTTTATGGGGTGACATTGCTCGAAGCTTTGACGAGGCTTCTTTGATAGAACAAGATTCTCCAGTCATCGTTGCTTTTGCTGGTTTTCGAGTCTCTGAATTTAGGGGTATCATGATTCCATTTTCTTAACTTTTTAGTTCAAATTTAATAACCTCTTGACATTAAATATACACCACTAAATATGTATTTGTTATATTCTTTGTAGGATCTGCAAATTTGATTGGCACCGCAGCTTCACTTTGGTATTTTAACCCGGACATACCAGAGTTATTAGCATACAAACATTAGTAAATTTCTATATTCTTCAAACCTTTTACATTTGTTCAAATCCAATTTATGTATTAATATTTAAATGACTTCTCAACAGTTTTTTCTTTATCTTTACGTAGCTATGGTCAAATGCCTCTTGACTTGCACCAGCTACCTCCATCATCACAAGCTATTCTATCATTGGAAACTCAAATAAATGAAAATAGGAGAACAATAAGAGAGATCCTCTGTATGGACCCATTCAAGCACAAGGTATCTATTATATTTATTTTTAAATATTTCTTATCACAAGCAAAACAAAGCTGTTAAATTATTTCTAGGATAAAAATGACCTGTTTAAAATGCAATAGTAAGCATGAGGCTTCATCGGATTGACTACCCATTATGTTTTCCCATATATAATGCATAAATTATAATTAACTATAGTTTATTTTCTTTTATCTCCTGCTCTTTATACATGCATCATATTATCATGAGATATATTTGTTCGCTTCCCATCAATACACATAGATAAGTTTTAATTTCTATTCATTCGATTTGCTGATAGTCCAACTAAATACTATAATTATGATTATATTACTATTAACAATTACCAACACTGCATCATCCTTTTTTATATATAAAAAAAATTGTATGACTTTCTGTTTTGCTTGGCACCTGCAGAATGAAAGATTTACATGTAAAGCTTTCATAGTGGATTATGATCTCTTCAAGGGATGGTGGTGCGAGAGCTGTCCAAATTGCAACAAGCCACTCTCTGGACTCCCTAATAATTTACGATGCATGGAACATGACTATCCAACCTCTACACCAGTCCCATGGTTCAGCTACCATGCATACCAAACAACCTTGCATTTTCAAAAGTTTTAAGGGATTTTTTCCCTATGCTTTTCTTTCATTATTAACTAAAACACTTTTTAATGTCTTTTAGGTTTAGAATCAATTGCATTGTCAGCGATGGTCAAGATGTCACGAACTTTCTTCTCTCTGGAAAGACAGCTGAGTATTTTTTCAATGCTTCAGCTCATCATTTGGTGTTCGACAAAAAATTCACTGACCCATTTATTGCTCCACCTCAAATGATTGAGAAATTAAACAAAACAAAAATATTTCAGCTTCGATTTGGAGCCTACAAATCTGTTCTTAGCAGATGTGAAATATATGTTTGCAACATCTTCGATGACATTACAACTGAAGCATGTATTAACCTGGCTAGCCCCATTAAAGCTGCTGACGCAACAGGCCCGATAACCACTGATGCTGGAAGTTCCATACCTTTCACCCCTCCAACACCAAACCTTGCAGATCCCTTGAGTATAGATCAGTCTCAACTTCAGACTCCAGCCTCACAGCAGCACACCTCTCCGCAAAAAGACACATTCCATGACAGTTGCCATCGCCAGTCAAAAAGAGCATTAATCTTCGATGATGCTGTACCGCACGACAGGTTTGGTTCGCTTGCTCACACATAAAAAATAATCCATGTATTCTGCCATAAATTTATGATCCTACGCGATGCTACTTCAACCATGACAAAGTTTTATTTGTCATTTCCTAATACATCCCTTTAACAATTATTACTTGACTGTTCTATGAATTTATAAATAGTCTTCCCTTTCATTCTTAATATCTTATTCAACATCCAAATATCATCATGTGGAATCCTTTTTGAACTATATTAATTGTCATCTTCTAATTTCAAGCTTACTACTTGAGCGTTCTACTAATAAATAAATAGTTTTGCCTTTCATTCCTATTGTTTACACTTGCTATTGCTTAAGTACTTCCTTTTAATATATGATTCAGCTCCCAACTTCTCCAACCAAGACCCTTGAAAGATTATGCAAACTCATCAAAGGAACAATTCTGTGAAGATGATGATGCTCCTAGACAAGGACTTCCAAAAAAGCAACGCCTCTCCATTTCATCAACTGAAAAGGTTTATATCTATTTTCGAATTGCCTTCTCTTCTTTATGAACTCATATACTCAGCAACAATTAAATCTTTATTTCTCATTTCCAATTTATCGTCAAGAATATTTGATATTTATTGCTTTATAAAAAAATTATAACTTACGGTTGCACTTATCTTTTGTTGTAGGAAAAAAAATAGCATTCAGTTAATCAATGCTTTCTTATCAAACATCGCAAGCTAATTCGACGTCTTTATCATCTGCTTTGTTAATACAACCTCCCGTTCATTGACGTCCACTTCTCTATCTATATGTATAAAGCGTAAAATATGTAAATGCAGATACTTTTGTTATACTTGGATTTAACTATTTTTACTTAACTTTTGCAACTTGCTTTATGAATGTCATGTCTTTTGATATGTATGAATGTCATATGTTTTCCTATATAACATTTCTAATTAATTTATAAATAATTATAATAATAATTAAAATTAAATTTCACTTTAAACACCCGCAGCATCGCGCGGGTACCAAAACTAGTTATATTATATTTTATGTGGAAAAATATAATATTATGTATTTATTATGGACACACTTATTGCATCGTGAACTACTTTATAGACAAAGTCTTTTCATTGTAGACAATATTATAGCATTATAGAAACCTTATCTTTATTGTTTGTTAATCAAAAAGTATTCTTGAGCGTATTATTTTTTTTGTTTTTTGTGTTAAAAACTGCTGGAACTGACTGGACAGTCAGATCTAAATTGCTTCTAACAAGTGTTGGGTATAACTTGACAATCAAAATCAACACTATTGACTCATGCTTTTAATCAGACTTGGATATGTTTAATTTTTTTTTAATCTTTTTAGATTTTTTTTATTTAATTAATTTTTATATGATAAAGAAGAAATGAATTGATAAGATTTTTTTTATATTATATAAAAATTGAATGATGATAATTTTTTTTATTTAAAGTTGGGTTAGTTGGATTTATTTTCTCTTATATTAATGTGACTTTTTATATTGCTAATGGGAATTTTTATATTGCTAGCAGAACTCAACAACATTGAGCCGTCCTATCGACAAGATTCAATAGAGTTGAAGTGCGGTCAAATCCAAGTACACTTAATATATTATTTTGTATATTAAAAAAATATTATTAATCTAATATGGAGCGCTGCCAATATGCTATTGGGTAAATTACAAAACCTATCAAGAAGATACCAGGCAGCAGCAGACTCAGCAGAAATGAGTTGCTAGGAAAGTCATTGGGGTCAATGGGTCATATAATATGATTGTTTGACTTGACTTCACAAACTAAGCTAGTCTCTCTTCCTCTCTTCCTCTCTGCAGTTGCTCTAAGCAAATTTTTCACTCATTTTATCTGCTACATCCATCTCCATAGTTTTTCAAATATCGCAGTAGTGATCATTCTTTACTTGTGGTTTTGCTGCTAAACAAAGGCAGAACATTGGCTATGGAGTTCCTTAGTTCCATGACATCCACGGTTGTGGAACTGTTAATTGTTCCCATTAGGCGCTCCGTTACTCGTGTATTCAACTACAGCAGAAATGTCAAGGGCCTCAAAACTCATTTAGAGGAGCTGTCAGATGCAAAAACAAGGGTGCTGCATTCCGTAGACGAGGCTAGAAATAGAAGTGAAGACATTGAAGATGATGTTGGAAAGTGGCTTGCTAGTGTGAATGTTATCACTGAAGAGGCTACCAGAGTTTTTGGAGATGAAGACAAGGCAAATAAGAGGTGCTTCATGGGGTTGTTCCCTAATGTGACGACGCGCTACAAGGTTAGTACAAAGATAGAGAGTATTGCAGAGGAGGCTGTTAAGATCAGTCTTCGAGGCAAATTTGATAGGGTGTCCCACCGTCCTTCTCGACGCGGGATAGAGGACAGATCTCACAAACATTACGAGGCTTTCGAATCAAGAGGACCTGTTTTGGATGAAATTTTGGAGGCCTTGAAAGACGATGATGTCGACCTAGTTGGAGTGTATGGGATGCCTGGTGTAGGCAAGACCACACTTGTGAAAAAGGTTGCTGGACAAGTCAAGGCGGGCAAGATTTTTGATGTGGTGGTTCTGGCTGTTGTATCTCAGACTCCTAACCTGAGAAAAATTCAGGGGGAAATAGCAGATGGGCTAGGTCTCAAATTGGATGCGGAGACTGACAGTGGAAGAGCATATTTCTTGTATGAGCGGCTTAAAAGAGAGCCAAATGTACTTGTGATTTTGGATGACATTTGGGAGAGGCTTGAACTAGATGATGTGGGGATTCCTTCTCGTAGTGATCATCGGGGATGCAAAATATTGATGACATCGAGAGATCGAAATGTATTATCCCGTGGAATGGTTACAAAAAAAGTTTTCTGGCTTCAAGTTTTACCCGAGAATGAAGCATGGAATCTGTTTAAGAAGATGGCGGGTGATGTTGTCAAATATCCCGATCTGCAGCTTGTTGCTGTAGAAGTAGCCAAAAGATGTGCTGGTTTGCCCATTTTAATAGTTACTGTTGCGAGGGCATTAAAAGATGGGGATCTGTCAGAGTGGAAGGATGCTTTGGAAAGGCTGAAAAGGTTTGACAAGGATGAAATGGATAGCCAAGTTTACTCAGCTCTAGAGCTCAGCTACGATTCTTTGAAAGGAGAAGAAATCAGGTCAGCATTCTTACTTTGTCAACAGTATCGGGTAGTTGAGAGATAATTGTTTGTATCAATTCAATGTATTTTTTTCTTTATTGCATACAACTTTTATATATGTATATGTACAATAAATCCTTTTTAAAGATGAAAAATTAAGAATAAAAATATATCAAAATATTTCCTAAACTTGTTACTGAATTGATTTGTAATATTTCTTAAGCCTTTATTTAGTCCTTGTCAATACTCCCTTCAAGTTAGTGCAAAGATATTTTATATGTCCAACTTGTTGAGAGAGCAATGAAACGCTATTTAATACTGTTTTAGTAAGTATGTCTGCCAATTGATCCTTAGATTTGATAAAAGAAAAAATCACAGTTTTCTCATTGAGTTTCTACTTGATGAAACGTCTATCTACTTCCACATATTTAGTTCGATCATGTTGAATAGCTATGACAATTGTGGTTTTATTGTCACAGTATATCTTAATCTCAGTCTCTATAGGATATCTTAGCTCTTTACGTAGCCCTTTTATCTATAGTATTTCTTATAATCCCTTACTCATCCCTCTGAATTCTACTTCAGCATTAGATAGAGCAACAAAATTTGATGACATCGAGAGTAGTACTTTGTTTGATGACTGATGGGATAATCTCAAATGGTGCATTGCATTTATTATAACTGATGGGATAATTTGTTGCCTAGGATACAATCCTTGCATTTGAAACTAGAGAGTAGTACTTTTTCAAATAAAATAGGGAATAAATGTTATAGATAACTGAATGATGGGTGTCATAGCTGGTAATGCCATAACTAAATGCCTTGTCCTTGCCGCTTTGATGATTGGGCGGAATGAACTTTTCCAAGGTCCAAATCATCCACATAATTTAACCCTCCCTTCTTAGTACCACGATAAAAAATCTTCTTCGTGACAACATCTTGAAACAAATAAAATGAAGAGTACATCAGTACGCAATAATTTAAATCTTCTGTCACTTGCCCTACTGATAGTAATTTAGTGGAGAGTGAAGGAACAAAAAAGAGTATTAGGAAAGTGAATGTGGTTGATAATTCCATTGTCCCTCCCTTTATTACCGAATATATATCACCGTTAGCATTTGATATGGCTTTCCGTCGAGGAACTGACTTTGTTTTAAAATCATTATGATCATAGGTCATGTAATTTGTCGCCCCTTAGTCAATAATCCAATTGTTTATATGTTCATCGTTGGATACTAAGTTTGTGGAACCAATACTACTTGGGTCTTGAGTTGAAGACCGAGGTTGACTATCGATTGGCACAAGTGTATTTGGTTATGTATGAGTATGAGTAATAAATGTTACATGGTCATTCCATTCATCTTTTTTTCCTTTCAGTTCATACCACCACTTTGGATACCCGTATAGCTGAAAACACGTGTCTTTGGTGTGTTTATTTCCGCCACAATGAGTGCACCTGCCCTCCTGGGCTTTTGGTTTAAAAAAATTTGCCTGCTGGAATTCAGCCCATGTGGTCCAGGCCTGGGCTGAGGGGTTTGTTTATTGGAAGATGATGGGTCAAAAGATGGTTTGGATGAGTTGTCACTATGTCCAACCTGTTTGTTCGGGCTTATAAGAGCTTTGTCATTCTGTTGTCCTAGGTTTACCATGCCTTCCCTTCTCATCTCGCCCCAATTTCTGTCTCTGCCCCTTGTTAATAAACCGAAACTATCTCCCCCTTCCTTCTCCATCATCATGGTTCGTCTGGTGTTCTTTTTTCTTATTTGAGCGAAGGCTTGCTCGATCGATGGCAGAGGGATCTATTGAAGAATGTCTCGGTGGGTCTGATCAAATTGATCATCCAAACTATCCAAAAAGGTATAAATTCGATCTTTTTAAATTAATTTGTTGTATTTTTGTATGTCCTTATCGCATGTCATGGGATTTGGGCATCTGTAGTCAATCTCTCGCTAGTGAGATTGTAAACCAGTGTAATAGTCTTCTAGAGAGCCCCTTCCTTGTGTGGTTTGACTGACTTTTCATTTTAGGTCATATACCTAGACATTATCTCCTCCATCGAAGTAGGTTGTGGCAATGACGTCCTAAACACCTTTAGCTGTAGGAAACCTGATAAAATTCCCAATTAAATCTGGGGTTAAGGGATTGATAATCCAACCTTTAACAATTGCATTTTCTGTTCTCCATTTACTGTATGTTGGTTCGGTAAGTATTGGTTGTCTGATTTTGCCGGTGATTAATCCAAGTTTGTCTCTGCCGAAGATGAACATCTCCATGATCTGTGACCATAGTTCATAAATCTGGCCATTAAGTTTGATTCCAAGGACGACAATTGGCAAGTTAGGGTTTTGGGTAAAGTTGGTTTGAGTGTCGATTCTGGAATTTGTTTTAGGTTGTTTGTGATTTGAAAAAGGTTTAGATTTGGATCGTCTACTCTGATATCATGTCAACAATGTCTAGGTAGTTCAGAGATAATTGTTTGTATCAATTCATTGTGTTTTTTTTTATTGTTATTGCATAGAACTTATATGTATACATGTACAATAAATTCTTTTTAAGGATGGAAAACTAAAAATAGAAATGTATCAAAATCTTTCCTAAACTTGTTCTTGATTTCTAGTTTTCCTGATTTGTAATATTTTCTAAACTAAGAATTACTTCTTGTCAACAATCAGGTCAGTATTCTTACTTTGTGGACAACTTGAACCTCACAGCATTGCAATCTTTGACTTACTGAAATATACCGTTGGCCTGGGATTGTTTAAACGTATCAGTACTTTGGCAGAAGCAAGAAATAGACTACATAAATTGGTCAATGACCTCAAAGCCTCTTGTTTGTTGCTAGAAGGTGGCGCAGATGGAAAAGTCAAAATGCATGATGTTGTTCATTGTTTTGCTGCCTCCGTAGCTTCCAGGGATCATCATGTCTTCACATTAGCATCTGGCACTGTATTAAAAGAATGGCCGGCTATGCTTGAACAGTGCAGTGCTATCTCTTTGCCGCGTAGCAAAATTCCTGGACTTCCTGAAGTATTTAACTGTCCAAAAGCTGAGTCGTTTATACTGTATAATGAAGACCCCTCGCTCAAAATCCCAGACAGTCTGTTTAAGGGAACAAAAACTCTCCAACTTGTGGATATGACAGATGTGCAACTTCCAACACTACCTTCCTCACTTCAATTTCTCGAAAAGCTTCAAACATTGTGTCTGGATAGTTGTGGTTTGAAAGATATAGCTATGATCGGAGAGCTAAAGATGTTAAAAGTTCTCAGCTTAATAGGGTCTAACATTGTTCGGCTGCCGAGAGAAATTGGGCAATTGACTCGTCTTCAACTTCTGGATTTGAGTAACAATCCAAGCCTTGAAATGATTCCGCCAAATGTGCTGTCATGCTTGACCCAACTAGAGGACTTGAACATGGAGAACAGCTTTTTGCAATGGGGGATTGAAGGACTAGATAGTCAAAGAAACAATGCTAGCCTGGCTGAGCTGAAATATCTGCCAAATCTAAGCACTTTATACTTACACATTACAGATCCTATGATTCTTCCCAGAGACTTCTTCTCCAAAAAATTGGAAAGATTTAAAATTTTGATCGGAGAAGGGTGGGACTGGTCCAGTAAGCGTGAAACTTCAACAACAATGAAACTGAAGATCAGTGCAAGCATTCAATCGGAGGAGGGGATCCAACTGTTGCTGAAGAGAACTGAAGATCTACATTTAGATGGACTAAAGGGTGTTAAAAGTGTTTCCTATGAATTAGATGGGCAAGGTTTTCCTCGTTTGAAGCATCTCCATATCCAAAATAGTCTTGAGATTCGATATATTGTCGACTCGACGATGTTAAGTCCTTCTATTGCTTTTCCACTCCTGGAGTCTTTGTCTCTTGACAATTTGAATAAGTTGGAGAAGATTTGTAATAGTCAACCTGTGGCAGAGTCATTTAGCAACTTAAGAATTTTGAAGGTGGAAAGTTGTCCAATGTTGAAGAATCTTTTTTCGTTGCACGTGGAAAGAGGCCTTTTGCAACTGGAAGAGATCAGCATAATTGATTGCAAAATCATGGAAGTGATTGTTGCTGAGGAAAGTGGAGGCGGAGCTGACGAAGATGAAGCAATCAAGTTGACTCAACTACGAACACTGACACTGGAATATCTACCCCAATTCACAAGCGTTTCCTCCAAATCGAATGCAGCTTCCATATCACAGACCAGTCCGGAGCCGTTAATCACTGAAGTCAGGTCCAATGAAATTGCATCTGACAATGAGCCCGGGACTCCCAGGACACTTTTTAACAAAAAGGTTTGCTTTATTTTAATGACTTTGGCATAAAATGGAGTATCATTCTCATTTTGACGAATGAAAAGAACTTGATGATGAAGCAAAAGTTGTGCATGCAGGTTGAATTCCCCAATTTGGAAGACCTAAAACTGTCCTCTATCAAAGTTGAGAAGATATGGCAAGACCAACCAGGAGAACTGTCCTATTGGTTTCCGAGATTAACAAGTTTGACAGTCGAGGGCTGTGGAAATCTAAAGTATTTATTTACTTCTTCTATGGTTGAAAGTCTTGCTCAACTCAAAAGGCTTGAGCTATGTGATTGCACGCCAATGGAAGAAATAATAATTAAGAACGGATTAGGAGAACAAGAAAATGCGAGAGGAATGATATTTCCAAAGCTACAATTCCTCAAGCTTAAGGGCCTTCCAAATCTCACAAGATTCTGCACTAGTCACTTAATCGAATGCTCCTCCTTGATAGAACTGCGGATAGAGAATTGCCCTGCACTGAAGACCTTCATATCTAATTCATTAAGCACAGATGCAGTAGCCAACAATCAGTTAGAAGAAACAAACTCAACTCTCTTTGATGAAAAAGTGAGTCCTTTTCTTCTTCTTTTCCTGCTAGTCCTACAGTCCCCAACCTCAGTTCAAGATTTGCTTTTGAACACCTGAAATTTAATTTTCTTGTCATTTGCTTACTGACATGATGGAATTGATTTCTTAGGTTGCATTCTCTAACATAGAGAAAGTGCACATTCTTGGCATGGATAATTTGACTATGATATGGCACACTGAATTCCATTCAGATTCCTTTTGCAAGCTCAAGTTGCTGAACGTAAAACAAGCAAGCAAATTGTTGAATATTTTCCCACCCAATATGCTGAGAAGATTTCATAATTTAGACCTCCTGGTGGTAGATGATTGTTCTTCACTGGAAGAGGTGTTTGATCTCAGATCTCTGATGAATGAAAAAGAATCCCATGTTGTAACAGCGTTTAAGTTGAGAGATATGTATGTATGGAACCTGCCAAAATTGAAGAAAGTGTGGAATACAAATCCCCATGGAATTCTCTCTTTTCAAAACCTTCATTCAGTGAATGCTTGTAAGTGTCCAAGTCTAAAAAGCCTCTTCCCAACCTCTGTAGCCTTAGGCCTTTCACAACTCGAAGAGCTTAAACTAACTAGTTGTGGAGTGGAGGAAATTGTTGCTGAGGAAGAAAGACTAGGAGAAGAACTAAAGTTTGTTTTTCCTAAAACAACCTCTTTCATTCTTTGGGACTTGCCCAAACTCAAGAGTTTCTACCCAGGAAGACACACTTCAGAGTGGCCGGTATTAAAGAACATAAACGTGTATCTTTGCCACGAAGTGCTGGTATTTGATTCGGAGCTCCAGAGCACACAAGGAGCTTGTACACAGGACCAACTTGAGATCCAAGTTCAGCAACCGCTTTTCTCATTTGAAAAGGTATGAGCTTGAGCATTATCCTATGGATGTTCACTAACAGTTCTAAACATTAATGCCTTCAATGAGTTATGTTAAAAAATACAGAACATTCTCTGTGCGAGTCCCCTAGGCTTACATGACACCATTAAGAAACCGAGAAGTTACTCTTGCTGCCTGGCAAGATAGTTCAAGCTAGACCTAGCTAGCTGTGCAAAATAGGAACATTTTTTCCTTGTATTATTAAACTCTAACCTATTCCTTTGATAATGCCATGTCTACAAGAACTTTAGAAAAGAATTAGCTAAGATGCAAAGGCAAATCTGCTTGTAATGCGTGCATTTTGGCCTTTAATTCTACCCAATCATCATCTTTTTTGGTTTTGAATCAGATATGCAATCTATGAAGAAGATTCAATAAAGACAACACTTCTCCCAAAAATTGAATTCTACTAGTTCACTTTAGAACCCACAACAAGAAGCAATAGGATAGGATATTGTAGTAAAAACCCGAAGGCACAAACTTGTACTAACGTGATTGCATCTACCTGGACCAAATCAAAATTCTTGAGATAATGAACCTAGCAATCCCCTACAACTGGAACCTGAATCTACAACAACGCTCTAAAAGAGTGAAGCAACAGGAAAAGTTAGAACATCATTAACCGTAATAGTGCTAAGAAAATTTAACTTGTAAGCACCAATAAGACTTGTCGGCAGTGGAAAAGGACTGGCCTGTTTATTGAATGTGCTGTAAAAACTGCTATATCTACTACCTTTGGCTTTTCATATTTAGCTTGCATTTTTGCATTCGATTTCCAGATCATCCCCAACTTGGAAGAACTACCGCTAAACAGTAAAGAAGCAGCAAAGGTATGTCAAGGCCAGTTTCCAGCAGACCTCTTTCACAACATAAGAGTTCTTGAGCTGCAATGCTTTCATGATGAATCGGCTGAATTTCCATTTGGTATCATGCATAGATTCCAGAATATGAAAAAGCTTGTTGTAACTAGTGGTTATTTCAAAGAGCTGTTCCCATGTCGACTTGTTGATGAGGAGGAACATACTCTTGCTAGGATACTATACTTGAAACTTTTTTTTCTTCCATATTTGGAGAAAATTTGGAACCAAGATCTCCGAGTGGACAAGCTTCTTCAAAATCTTGAAACTCTGGAAGTAACGAGTTGTGACAGTTTGATCAATTTAGCACCATCTGCATCATCTTTCGGAAATCTAACAGCTTTGCATGTATGGGATTGCAAAGCATTGAAATACTTGGTCACAACCTCAACTGCCAGAAGTCTTGTGCAACTCTCTGCAATGAGTATAAAGGAATGCCAAATGGTGACAGAAATTGTAGCAAGCAAGGGAGATGAAGCAGGAAATGAGATCATTTTCAGGAAATTGAAAAGTCTGAAACTTGATTGTTTAGCAAGCCTCACTAGCTTTTGCTCTATAAATTTCACCTTCAAATTCCCCTCTTTGACAGAAGTAATTGTGACAAATTGTCCAAAGATGAAGACTTTTTCCCCGGGAATCTCAAGCACACCAAGGCTGCAGAAAGTATGGCTATCAGAAAAAAAGGACAAAGGACATTGGGAACGCGACCTCAACTTCACCATTCAACAGCTCTCTGTATAAATTGTATGCATTTGCCAGATCTGTTCATCTAGTTTTACTCTTCTTTTTTCCCATTCCATTATTCTAGTTCATATAAGATAGCCAGCACTTCTGAAACACTACACTGAACAATCATCCTGTTAGAATTTAGCATTGAGGAGCTTCAGGATGGTTCACTCAATTTGCAGGCTGCATGCTGTGGTCCTTCATGGTGGTTTGCTTGTGCTTTTTGAAAGATACAGCTGGTGCTTCAAGGGAGTGCTATAGTGACTCATTATCTGCGTGCATTATCATATCAGGACTCCAAAGAATACTTCCTGTCAGATGGTACAATGGCAATGGACTGATGGAATACTTTAATTGCTCGATGGTCAAAAGCAGAAAACAAAGAATCAGAAAGTGTGTTGGGCCACACGGACCAGGCTGGCCTTTTTATCTATTTTTTTGCTTTTATCTTTTTGGATTTAGATTTAAATGTAACATAAGAAATTATTATTCGATTTTGTTATCTTTTTCAAATAACACTGTAGGTTTTATGGGAATTTTAACATTTTTTCAGTTAATATATGTCTACTATGAAAAAAATATCATGAATATTTATTTAACATAAAATTTATGTTTTTCAAGATTTTTAATTTTTTTATATAATTGTATAACATTTATAAATATTTTTTCTTCAATCATGCGAAAAATACTGAGATTTTATTTAAATGTTTTATTTTAAATTTACTTTTAAGATTATAATGATTTTTTATTTAAGAAAGATTGCTTGCAATTTATTTTAAAAAAAACATTGATATTTAGTTGATCATGCGCCTTGCAAGCATTTATTTTATTATTATTATTATTAATTTTATAAAACATAAAGTCGAGTTAAAAATCAGATTTTTAAGTATGATATTTTCTATGAATAAAGTTCACAAATGTAGACAGCATGGTCTCACGACCATCCCTGTTCTTCGAGAATCAGAAAGATTTTTTTTTAATTTTGAGCATGTTCATTTGAAATCTAGGCACTTCTTTATTTATTTATTTTATTGTCACAACAGCAGTGAAGATCTAGACAGACTGCGCAGACAACATAGTTTGCCTTTTGGGATGTTTCTGGACTTCATTTGTTGAATGTTCTGTATAACGACATTCATAGCGATGTCTTAGGAATTAGGATACTTTACTGACTCAAATTTAACAGTGTATGTCTTTGAAGATTCTTATTGTGTTTGCTTTTGTGGGTAAAAAAATATTTTAAAAAATATTATTTCTGTTTTTGCCCAGTAACTTCCTTTACTGCAAATGTAAAGTGCTGCTGCTGCTTTCATCTTCCTAGTCCCACCACAGAGAATCACCGAGTCAAAGGCTTTTCTTCTTCTTTTTTCGATCCATACAAAGTCCAACTCTTCATGTCTTGTGCTTGAAACTAATAACCAGAGAAATCAATGGATGTTCCAAATCTTATACTCTCCTTCTCACCATCCATTAATCCGACTCATATTCGATCCATGTTTTCTTGAATCTTATTCTGTGGTAAATATATTTGTTTTTTTCTTAATGTATCGAATTTGAGTTCTAAATAATGACGCAGAAAACAAATTTCTTATTGATGTATTATTCTACATGTGATTATTTGTTTAAAATCCGACCGGACTGTTGAATCTAACTTGGTTTGGTAAGCTAGCCACCCAATTTGTTTTCCGGGTCAATTCCCAGATCAGGCACGGCAAGGTGGAAACGAGAAGAAAAACAGAGTCACGCAAGAAGTTTCCTTGGGGAGGACAGAGGTCAACCAAATTCCATGGCCGACACGGAGTTTAGAAGTAGAAGAGGAATGGAAGCTTGGGTGTGGGTGGCAGGCATGTCTGCGGGCCAACTACCAGTTATGCATTCCATATGGACAACCGGGTGTGATCTTCCAGGCATGCTCTGTTCTGCAATTTTGCAATGTGTAGGCCATTGGTATAATCTGTACCAGAGGAAAATAAATTTTATGATATTGAAAACAACTTATATCGATAAGTGAAATGGATGGAGTATGGATTTTTAATTTATATTAAGTTTATTTATTTATTTTAAACTAATATTCATTTTCAAACCCAAAAACTCAACTTTTTAGGTATGAATTTTACTCAAAAGGATTGATAATGTACTCCTATTTATTTTTATGTTTTAAAATTATTTTTAAAAAAAATTAAAATTAAATTTTTTAAAAAAATAAATATATTTTTTAGTGTTTTTAGATTATTTTGATGATGTGTTGATATTAAAAATTATTTTTTAAAAAATAAAAAATATTATTTTAATATATTTTTAAATAAAAAATATTTAAAAAATAATTATAATTACACCTTGAAACAGAGCCATAAATAAATCAAACGTAAAGGGAAAAAAAAATGAAAGGAAGTAGGGATTGATGGGTTGATTTATGCTGACCCCGCTCTCCAATAACTTGTTGCTTTCACTAATCATCATCTTACAAGGTACAATGCGACGGTGCATTGAATTAGA
Source organism: Populus alba x Populus glandulosa (assembly GCA_033617975.1). Classification (NCBI taxonomy): domain Eukaryota; kingdom Viridiplantae; phylum Streptophyta; class Magnoliopsida; order Malpighiales; family Salicaceae; genus Populus; species Populus alba x Populus glandulosa. The sequence goes on along the minus strand of CM066155.1, from coordinate 982,452 downwards.
TATTTTTTTTGTTAGTATGTTGAATTAGGTGCGATGTTTTATGTTTCAAATCTCTTTTTAAATTAAAAAATATTAAATTATTGTTATTTTATATGGTTTATAATAATTTTAGTGTATTGATGTTAAAAATAAAAAAAAATATTTTAATATATTTTTAAATAAAAAATACTTTTTAAAAACACTTTGGATTATGATATCAAACATATAACTCCTTTTAATATGGTTTGTAGTTCATTAATTAAATTCACTTTAATATTTCAAATTAAAGAAGATAGAAACACATTTGATTGAAAATACAAAAATAAATATATAAAATAAATTTTTTTTGTGTGACAATTTTTAAATTAAAATTTATCAAAATAGAAGATATATAAATACATGTTTTTTCTATTTTTATTGATTTTTTTCTAAATAATAATTAAACACTAAAAAAATGATAATGATTCCCAGTTTATGATTAACACATGACTTGCTAATAACCTTAAGGCCGTGTTTGTTTTCCGGAAAGTAGTTTTTGAGAACTATTTTCTAAACTTTCTTGTATTTGTTTGTCATTAAAAAAGTTGGTCAACGAAAAACACTTTCCAGTTAATTTCAGTCAAAGAAAAATTTGGCTTTGTTTTTAGAAAAGTGTTTTCCTTTTAGCTGTGTCTGTTTTCCGGAAAGTGATTTCCGGGAAATCACTTTCCAAACTTTCTTGTATTTGTTTGCCATTAGGAAAGCTGGTTAATGGAAAACACTTTCCAGTAAAAGAAAAATTTGGCTTGGTTTTCAGGAAAGTGTTTTCCTGAAAAATTTGGGGGGAAAACACTTTCCAGAAGTTGTGAAAAATTTAGAAATGTCATTATTTGTTGATTATATCAAATTTAATCCTCAAACTTTTGATTGCTATATATATTTTTATTTAAATATTTATTTTTCAATTTTATCTCTTAAAATTTTATTTTTATATTAACTTTGGTTCTTATTTTTATAATTGATATTTGCTTTTTTCTTATCATTTTTTTATTCAATTTTTTTATCTATCAAATTTGGTTCTCATTCTTTTGATTGTTACTTATTTTATTTGAAATAATTTATGAAATGTTGATTATTATTATTATTTTAATTTCTTCATCTTTCATTTTTTTTAATTTTTTAGATTTAATCTCTATTATTTTGATTATTATTTATTTTATTTGAGATAATTTATGAAATTGTTTTTTCAATTTCATTCTCCTTCAATTTTTTAATTTGTAAGATTTGTTCCTCATTGTTTTAATAAACTTGAGAAAAATAAAATATTAATAAGTTATTTTTCAGCTCATTTGCCATGACATTACCAAACAGTGAAAAATGTTTTCCAACTTATTTTCCATTACATTACCAAATATCGAAAAATACTTTTCCCGGAATTCACTTTCCAAAAAGAAACTACTTTCCAGCAAACAAACGGGGTAAATCCTAGATTTACTTTGTATGAATACACTAAATAACTAGAGCTTGATTGAGAGTGTAGTTGCAGTTATTTTTTAAAGTGTTTTTTATACTAAAATATATTAAAATGATAATTTTTTTATTTTTAAAAATTTATTTTTAAAATCAACACATCAAAATAATTCAAAATATATTTTTACCTAATCTAAATGATTAATTTTTAGTTTGTTCATTGAACATGCTATTTTGAGGTATTTGTATGCTAAAAACAAGTTTATAGTAATTTTATTTTTGCGATCTGATCTAAATTTCTAATTGCAATAAGAACATATATCGTAAATTTACTGGAGCAACACTAATCCTTAATATGCTAGGCATTCAAGATAATATTTTTTTTTATTTAACTGAGTTTTTTAAAAAAATTAGGTATTTTAAAATTATTTTGATATGTGTTGATATTAAAAATAATTTTTTAAAATAAAAAAACATTATTTTAATATATTTTTAAATAAAAATAATAATTTAAAAAATAATTTTTACAATAATCTCGAACACAACGCATAACATGCGAGTTCTCGTACTCTTGTCAAATTCATAGGTATTGAAGATTTTCAGCCAACAAACAAGAAGGAAAATGAAGGCCTCGTAGATCTTCCTGATCACGCCAACTAACAATAAATCTTCATGGTTATCTAATAGGTTGTTTGATAATAAAAGCACGAGATTAAAGAGTTTATTTTTTATTATTGTTTCAAGTTTAAATTATATAAGTATTAATATAATAATAATTAAAGATTTATATAATTATTAACTTCAGAACCCATGAAATTAATTAAATTAAATATAAAGTAGTCCTAACACTCATATTAATAATAATAATAATAAATCTTCATGATCTAAAAGTTAATTTAGTCATTAATTTTAGAAATATCTCACGATTATATATATATATATATATATATATATATATCCCTCGTGAAAAAAAATCACTAAATAGATAAATAAAATTCTATAAACGAGAGCTCAAAACTACAAACAAGCAAAATCCGAATACAACTCCCTTCCCATTGTTCTCATTTTTCACGCTTGACCCACCCACTGTCAACCAAATCCAAATATAAAAATCACTCTTGTTAACTCGACAAGATTGCTAATTGGTTGACCACGTTTTTCTTTCTAATATTTTCATTTTTTTTTATTCTAATAATAAAAACCGACCTGGTTCAGCGGACCATGTTGAATTAAAATATTTTTATTAAAATAATATTATTTTATTTAAAATAAAAATTTAAATCGGTTTTATTTTAGTAAAAAAACTTGATTAATTCACAATACCGAAATAATCTATACCCAAAAAAATTTTCAATGTAATCTTGGGCTTCGGCGGTGGCGACACCGACCAAAACATGTTTCTTGTTCAATTTCACCTTCGAGATCAAGATAGTTGATGACTCGAGTTAAAAAAAGAAAAGAAAAGAATAAAACAATGTGAACCAACCCAAATCCAACAACCAGAATCCACAGGCTTAACCCAAATAAATCTGAACCGTCCATCATTCCATTAAGACAGCAGTTACTATTACCCTCTAACAGCAACCTCAACCTCGCCTAAAATCTAACGGTCACAATATAATTTCCTACAAAAGATCAGATAAAATAAATCACCAGACAGAACACAGAAAAAAAAACAACAACAAAAGAGAGAACTGGAAACAGGAAACAGGAAACTCAAACCCATCAACCAAAAAAACAATCCTTTTTCTCATAATCTCTTGTAATTCACCTGTAATCGAATCCTTGATTTATTGGATTTTCCCTTTTGGTTTTGTTTTTGTGTTTTTGTTTTCTGGTGGGGTAATTTAGGAAAAGAAAGAAAAGCGAAGAGTGTTAATTTATGTAGAGAAAGAAGGAAGATTGAAGGACCTGAGGTTTTGGGTTTGGTGAGATGGGGCTGGGGAACAGTGAAAATGACGTGATCGTGGACGATGGAGATGGAGGAGGTGTTGGTGGAGGATTGAATGGCAAGTCGTTTGGAGGGTCAGTTTCATGTTCGATTTGTCTTGAAGTGGTTGCTGACAATGGAGATCGATCATGGGCCAAGCTTCAATGTGGACATCAATTTCATCTGGGTATGTTAAAAGGTTTTGTTTTTGGTGTTTTCTGGTTTTGATTTGGAATTTTGAGATCTGGGTGCAATGTTTTTTTAATGATGCTTACGTGGGTATTTTTTGAATTCTGGGCTCTCGTGTGATTGGATTTTGAGTTACTAGCTGAATGGTGATTAATGGTTGCAGCTCCTTGTTAGATAGTAGCAGATAGAATTATGTGTGATCGTTTTGAGGCCATAATTTTATGATTTGCACCTGGTAGATCTTTCTTTTGAAATCAAGTTGTTGAATTTTTGTGGTATCCGATGTGATGCTTATTTGAAATTGGAAGTTAGATTTGTATCCCTGTTGAATTTTAGATTTTGCAATTTGCAATCAGAGATCATGAGACATCGGCCATGAAAAGAATGGGGGGTGGTTATGAATTAGGAAAAAAGGTAAGAATGAATGAAAATTTTTACCGCTTCAAGTTACCTTAGTAATTAGAAGTCATGCTTTGACAGAGCGTGCAGAGGATAGCTTAGTTTGTGAGGATTTCTGCAGTCTCTTAATGTGATTTATTTTTTATTTTATTTTTTAGACTTTTACAGAGTGAAAATACTAAATCCATAATCTTACTCCATTGAGAAATGCCTTTTGCTAAGCAATCTTGCTTAGTGTAATAAGGCTGCTCACCACCCTCAACTTCTCATTAATCTACCCTTTTTGGGTTTGTAATACTGTGGCATGGCTGAGGTTGTAAAAAACGCTTTTCTGACAAGACAATATTGTTAAAATCACGAGTTGACTCATACTCATAAAATTGTTTTATAAGTAAACATGCATCTAATATGCAAACTCGGACTAAAAACTCAAAAAACATTAAAATCAGATTTTACTCATGCAAAATCAGTAAACTCGGTCAAAATCATGCAAAATCACGATTTTGCACTCGAGTTTATAGGAAGTATAAATACTTTCATATTAACTCCCCTTTCGCAATCCTAGTCCACCAGCCAACATTGCCACTCTCTCTCAAAACATAATTTTTTTTTTTACTTCGTTTGATCGTCTCCTTCTCCTTCCTCTCTGTTTAGACATTAATTTTAGGGTTGTGTCAAAAAAGTGTTTTAGCAACCTTGCACTACACGAAAAATACAATGTAAACAAAGAGGAAGGAGAAGGAGACATGCATACCTTAATTGGCTATAAGCTAGAATCCTCTTAGCAACAACTAGTATACATACTATGTAGCTTCCTACAAAAAGATAGCAAGCTTCATCATTAGTCTTTACCAAAGTCTTTAAATACTCAAATCAAAGCTATGTCTATGTCTATGACGAACATAGAAAAATACTTATAATAAATAAACAATGGGAGATCCACTAGGATATTAAAAAAATTATTTGGTCAGTAATTTTATAAAGATTTAACCTACCATCATAAATACAGGAATTAAATAAAGTAAAGAAAGCCATGCTTGTGAGATGAAACAAAATCAACCAGAATCTTGTTTAGAAAAAAAATTCAGGGTACTTTCATGAGAAGCAAGTCGAAACAAAACCAAACAAGACCCTTTCAGTAAAAGAATGGAGGGTGCAAAGGGAAATCAAAACAACAATATAACAAGAAGTTTAAGAAACACTAACCTGAAAGTTACACTGACCCCAAAATTGATGTCAAGACAGAAAGGAAGGAAAAGGAGACGATAAGACAAAGTGAAAAAAAGGGTGTTTTGAGACAGAGAGTGGTAGTGTCGGCTGATAGGCTAAGGTTGAGAAATGGAAGTTAATTTGGAAGTATTTATACTTCCTATAAACTCGTAAACTCCGGTGAAAATCGTGATTTTGCACGATTCTGGCTGAGTTTACCGATTTTACACGATTGAAGTCTGATTTTACTGATTTTTGAGTTTTTAGTCTGAGTTTACACATTAGATACATGCTGACTTATATGATTGATTTTACGAGTCAACTCGTGATTTTGACAACAATGCTCAGTACAATCCAGGAATACTAACTTTAGAATTTATTATCACACAACAATAATTTCTTCTGGGCCCATTTTTCTTTTGCTATTCAAAATCAAATTTAAATATCAATTGACCGTGTTATTGAAACAAGTGAAGGACATCACACCAAATGTCTATGAAGGAAAACCAAAGAGAACATTCATGATAGCATTTGTTGGAGAACATGGAATTGTGTCATGAATTTTGCATGTACAATAATCTCGTTACAGCGTTTTAGCGCAGGCCCAATGGACTTCCATTAGGAGCATCAACAGTGATTATTTGTGTGACTGAGTGCATGGAGATGCATTTTTTCTTTTATGTTTTGGGTTTTGGCATCACTCTGTTCTTGTGTTTGTTTTGTTCTCTTTGGAGATCACCAACAAGATTCCTTCCACACAATGGTGCATCAATGTGCTCACTTGTATTTCATCACTGACTTTGTATTTGACAATTATTTTTTTGTTTTTTTCTTCTTTGGTTGAAATTAATCTTTTCATATCATCTTCAGACTGCATCGGCTCAGCATTTAATGTAAAGGGTGCAATGCAATGCCCTAATTGCCGGAAAATTGAGAAGGGCCAATGGCTCTATGCAAATGGTTGTCGTTCACTGCCAGAATTTAGCATGGATGACTGGGCTCATGATGAGGACCTTTATGACTTAAGCTACTCTGAAATGGTAAATGGATTTTTATCTAAATGAATACTTTACTTTTATACAGTTCAAGTATATGGTAGTTGAGGAAACCTCGTATTTATATTGAGTTTTGATGTTATGTGAAACCTTCAAGTACCCCCCCTAGTTTCTGCAGCCCCTTTGTTACTTGGGATTAGTATTAGTTCAAATATCAACTTTGGGATTGTGTAAAACCTGTTTTCTTACTAAGTTGCCCCCCTAGGACCTCTGAATATATTATATCTTTTGTTTCTTTGTATCAAGGATAGAATGTAAAAATGTCAATTTCTTTTGTTGTTAATTGCTTGTAAAGCAAGAAGCTGTATAACTGAAAGTTCTCTCTAAGCAGTTTACTCCTTTGAAATGCTTAGAAAGCCAAAAGCCAAAAATGTAAAGCTAGGAGACAATAAAATGATACAGGAGCAAATTCAAAGCAGTATGTTAAGTTTTAAGGGTGACTGTAGCATGGTACGGTGCCAGGTTTCTTTTAGTTTGGTCTTTTTCCTTCTAGTTTGCTTTTTTGCATTATTTATGATAATGTTTCTGATTGTTAAAATTAAGTTATTTTAAAGGCTAGGATTTATTTTAATCAGAGTTTGCTTTGCTATTTAAGGGAGTTCTATTGCTGTAATAAAGAATGTTCTTGATATTTTGAGAATTTTAGAAGAAAAATCCCTTTCTCGTTTGGCCATATGATCCAGTTAACAGCCTATGGCTATGTTTATTATCCTTTTCCTATCTTCCTACATCGTCAAAGAAAGAAAATCAGTGTAGTCTAGCCAATATCATCTAGGTTTTTTAGATAAATGGACCGAGGTGGATTGGATGCTTGTGCACTTCCTTTCATGTTTATTGGACTGAGAAAGAAATGCAGGTTCCCATACAAACTTCAGTATTGATATGCTAGCCATTTGATGCAATCAACATCATGGCCTCTTTCTTTTTCTCTAGTTTGGACTATAGGAAGTAAGGTGAATTCTCAATCTTCTTTGCAACAGATACTGGTATCTTAAATTTGGACCGTTGACACAGCCACTTGGATAGGTTGGTAATTGTATTAGATCTCGAGGTTAAAATTTGTTTTTGTCCTTGGAACTGAGGCACAAGGACAACTTTCCATTTTGTATTTCCAACTCTAGATTCCCTGGATTTTCCTCAGGAGATGAGTTGAAGATGCCACCAAGGTGCAACTAAGAGCTTACTAAAGTGAGGTGGATGGAAAGGTTTTCTATCCCGTCTAATTGTAATCTAACATTGTACTTTGAATGCACTATGCTGTTGATGCATCTTTTTCAAAAGTAATAGATTTATTCCCCTATCTACATTTCTCTTTATTATTCGAACATGGCAGCAGGAATTTTTCCTGCCCAACACATGATTGTCTCAAGCTATCATGTGTGGGTAGCATTAATTGCTTTTTATTTTTTATTCCATTTTTTTTTTATCATATAACCTTGTCTATAAAGAAATTTACCTTTTTACTATAGATGAGTGATTTGGGTATCATATATATATTGGTGAAATAATAAATATTCTCCGACACCTGGATGCCCTGAGAGATTGCCACGTGCTGGGCAGGAGGAATTCCTCATGCCTTGGGCACCAGGAAATTATTTTTTGTATTATATCAATGGCTTTATGCATGCTTAGATAACTCATAGAAACGACACATCCTTCTGGACATTTACTTTTAAATTTCTATGTGCTGTTGGTACCTAGATTTGTGTTTTCTGCAAGTTTCTCAGTAGCATTCTTGGTTCATGTGTGGGTATGATACGCATTTCAGGAATGGTTCGTGTTCCTGAACTGTCGCTTATGATGAATTCTGTGCATGTGGGAGTATTTACATATGCATGTGTGTGCAGGCACATGGATGCACTTCAATTGTATCTGACATGCAACTTCTTACTTATTTGGTTCTAAATGGTTTTACAGTCCTTTGGGGTTCATTGGTGTCCATTTGGCAGCCTAGCACGACTTCCTTCATCCTTTGAGTAAGCTTTAAAATCAATTACATTTTAGAACTCAAAGTTATTCCTGATCCTGTTTGGTTCCAAGGGAGCGGTAGTTTTACTTTTTCTATATATGCTGTCCGCTTGGTTTTTCTATCTGTTTTCAAGTAAGGCATTGCTCTTTGTCTAAGGTGTTATTTTTTCTATGTTTCAGGGAAGGGGAATTTTCATCCAACGCATGTAAGAGATTCTCTATACTGTTTGAGTAATGATTGTTCTTTCAAGTTCTAGAATGGAGGCATGATGGCTAACTATATTGATAGGACTGATATTATGATGCAGATCATGATTTATTGGGACAACATCCCATGTTTGGTGAACATACCGCAGCAGTATCATCTGCTACTCATCCTTGCCCATATATTGCTTATTTTGGACCAATTCACCCGTCATCTTCAAACTCCAGTGGCAGTGTTTCGGATGTTTCTAGTTTTAATAGTCACTGGAATGGTCCATCAGTACCTAGTGAGATCCCTAGTTCCTATGCTTTTCCTGCCATGGATATCCATTATCACAGTTGGGAGCACCACTCTCCACCCTTCTCTACGACAGGCAATAGAATGGGTAATGCAGATCAGCCTTCTGTTCCACCTGTTACTCAAAGGTCGGCTAGAACTTCTTCAGATCTTCCACCAAGATCAGGATCTTTCATTCATCCATTCCTTGTTGGTCATGGGTATGTATATCTTCAGAAAATTTAAATTCTTTGCCATGAAAATATAGATTATTTAGGCTTCCTGCTGATACCTTTTAGGTTGAAGAAACAGTTAGTGCTTAGCATTTGAAACAGATGTCCCCTTTGTTTTTCACGTTTATTTCGTTTTCTTTCGTACTGTATAATTGCTTCATATGCACCTCTTTCGTCCACAGTTCTAGTGCTAGACCGGGGAGTTCAGTTACTTCCTCAATGATTCCACCTTACCAGGGCAGTAATGCACGAGCACGTGATAGAGTTCAGGCCCTTCAAGCATACTATCAACAACTACAGCCCGGCAATTCTCCACCTATTCGCACACCAGTTGTTTCTGGAAGCCGAAGATCCAGCAGTCATAGAGGCATGTCCCAAGGAGGAGCAGTGGCCTCATCATCCGATCAGACTGGCTTCTATTTCATTCCATCAGGAGCATCAGGTCGGAACTTCCAAGAAGCAGAAAATCCTCCTCCGCCAGCTCGATTCCGTTCATGGGAAAGAGATCACTTGCCGTCATTCTCATTAAATCAGGTTGACAGAGATTCAGGTTGGAGCACATTCCATCATGCTGGTGGTGGTTCAGATCCCGGCACCAGATTCCGCCAAAGGCATGGATCCGAGAGAATGTCATCGCAAAATCGGTGACAGCTTTCATCATTATCCTTATTGGGTGAAGCAAACTACCACTACTGTGGCTGAAACCAAATTATGTATGCTTGAGAAATGACATATAATGCTTGGAGTCTGTCGATCCTGACAGACGCAAAATACTGTTGAGTGGCCCTGAAAAACGATCTGTTTGGCAGCCATCTGGCTGCGTGATGGACTTTTGCCTCCTCTTGTTTCTTTGCCTTTGAGGATATAAATAAGATCAAATGTTGGATAGTAAAGTTGAACGGCCATCAGGCTTCCCCCCACCCTCACCCACCACCACCGCGCGCGCGCGCACGACGGGAAGTGAAGAACTTGACCTAAGCATGCATTAGTTAATGGATAACAAGTTGGGTCCAGCATGTTGTGCCCGTACTTTTTTATTTTATATTGAATAATAAATTCTTAAATAAACATCCAAAATCTAGTGGATAAAAAATAAATATTTGAATTTTTTTTACCTAATGAATAAAATATATACATAATAAATAATAAAACATGAAGATAATAAAAACTGTCGCTATTCAATAGAGCTCTTCCTGGTTTTTCAAGAGACGAGCATGTTCTTCTTCTTCAATTTTTTTTATTAAAGTGAGAAAAAAAAATAGTGAAAGTCCACTGCAAAAATAAATTAGCATTTTGAAAAATTTTAATTTATTTTTGGTGAAATGTCATGCGTTCTTTTCTGCTAAATCGATTATCATTTTACAAAAATGCTAACCATATTTTCCAAGTATTCTCTGTATCTAAGTTTAATTATTTTGTACATGACATAGACATGTTACCGTTTAGCATCCTGCCTTGCTGCAACAGCATCAGGTCTGTCATCGTAATCTCAAACCGTGGGAATAAGCTTCCAACAAGAAGATAGAACTGTGTGTGTGTGTAAAAAAATTTAAAAATAATTTTAAAAATATATTATTTTAATATATTTTCAAAAAAAATATATTCTTTAAAACTAATCACTTTCCAAACACCTGATAGAAAAGCCTTGATTCACAAATATGCTAAAAAACAGTTGCTGGATTCGCTAGGCAGTTGCTTTTCTATGTGGGCTTACTTACAACTGACAAAGTAGCTTCGACAAACTTACCACTACAGGCACATCCTGTAGTCCAAAAGATACAAAGCACTTGCGAATGCCGTTAAATCTCGATATAAAGATTGATAAGTTGAGAATAATCTCATGGTCAATAGTCCAAATATAACTGTATACGTGAGTCGTGTCTAGTTTTATAGGTGTCTACTTCACTACGAAAGTGAAAAAGACCTCATCAACGATCTGAGTCCGACCAAGAGAACAAGATCTCATCAACAATCTGAGTCCACCGAACGGCTTCGATCAGACCTCACCTGTCAATTGCAACCATGATCAGGAATGGTCAGATAAAAAATTGAAAAGCAAATGTACAGAATGAAATAATGGAGAAATCATCTAAGCTGAGAGAATGGTCATACAGAAGGCGAGCGGGATACACGGCCAGGGCTTATGCTTGGGGTTCCGTGGCCATGTTTTCTGCGAGGAGGCTGCACATCGCCAAGGAAAACATAATACAGTAAGCAAATAGGTAGCAGTATTCCAGCACACAGAATGTTGATAATGGAATGAAGGCTTTCACTTACAGAAGCAAGAGGAGATCTTGACCTTGAAAGGGACCTGCAAAAATTTCCATAAAACAGAAAAGTACCACTAATCTTTAGAAGCAGCTAAAAAAAAAGGGAACCAAATTCACTATCTGATGAATGCTCTACCTCAATATTTGTTAATTCTTTTGCCAGCAGGTAATGAGGACTTAAAACAATGCATAGAGAAAAAAAAAACGAAAAAAAACAGTATAGCGCCATTACAATATTCCAAATGAAAAGGCATCTTCCCCATCCATACCAGAAGAAAGAAGAGCTACATCCTCCCTGTCGGTATCACCAAATCCAAGGAGAATACCAAACACAGGTTAAGGGTAATGTCGAAGCAGTTTCAAGTTTCTTTGTACCACTGATGGAAGGGTGGCACCGATAGTGCTTACTTCACAGTAATCCAGCTTTAAAATCATAATCCCATCCAAGCTTCATCAATTCTAATGCTAATTGACACACCAACTTAATTGCATTGTGAGATTATTAGGAACCAACTTAATAGCATTACGAGATTATGAGGATTTTCCAGAGGTGCCCATCAACAAAAACAGCATTACCTCAAAACAAGCAAAGAGGTGCAAGCATATGACCACCACATCCCATCAAGTCCTTAACATCCAATCCCCAGGTGGTCAGGTCGCTGCATAAAGCCAGATCAAGGAAAACAAACAAGGAAAACTTCACAAACAAGGTACGCTACTAGCCAACTCAGAAACCCTTTCCTGGTAGCACTTTTCAATCTTTCAAGCAATGATTAGTTTTCCATTTCCAAAAGGCGGTTAAGATTTTATTAGCATCTAAGCAAGATTGTCAAATTGGTGAAGAAGAAAGGTTAAGACTAGCAAGAAGTTGCACAGCTAGAAGGTTTATGTTGGAATGCCATGGTTACAAGACACTTGATATTGCCACAGCATTTGAAATTTCCAATTATCAAGGAAAGACACCATCAGAAGAAAGGAAATTACAGAAAAATACTATGAAATTTGGGGATTCATCCACTGACATACTAGCAGATACAAACAAACAAAAAAAGATTGACCAACAAAAAAAATGGGAACGAAGATGAATTACTTAAAAGAGCCAGAAGATAACAGGCAAGCTCAAAGAGCCAGACAATGAGATCGAAGAATATGCTCTGTAGTAGTAAATTTGAAAATGCAAAGAAAGAAGAACTACAATCATTACTCTACCTAAAATTGTGAATGACTTATGATGTAAAAAGGAGGGCAGTAGGAAGAATAAAACGGCAACCAATGCAGAAGAGAATAGAATGTTTACAGATTTATCTTTTCCCTAATTCCCTATTATCTTCCCATTTCTTGGATAATCAGCCCTTTTAATTTCCCTTCTCTTAGAAACCCATCCCCTTAGATAAAAATGCAAATCAAGATGTATAAATAAATAAAAGTCAAATGCAAATTGTAACACCTATCAACCATTTGTGATAAAAATGACCTTGAGTTACAACAAAGTAAAAACTTTGGTAAATATCTTATTGAACATCTTAAAATAACGACCAAGAACAGAAAGAAAAGCAGAAATGGTATACCTCGAAAAAGATCGTGGAGATGATCCTGCACGAGAGTGAGAAGAAACAGATACAGATCGAGAACGCCGTGAATGTTTTGCCCTAGGTGACTTGCTGCAAAACAACACAATGTTAAGTCAATTATCATTATGGTTTAAACATACACATTCTAAATCCATTATGGCAATGCAGACCTCCAGCTCCTGTCACTATAGCCTCCACTGCGACTTCGACTCCGGCTTCTTGACACATATGAATTGCGACTGGGGCTCCTAGAGTAACCCCGTCTAGAATCATACTCCCTCACCTAGAGAAAAAAGACAATTAAGTAAAAACCAACATGACCAAGATCTAGCACAGCATACAGATCTTGACATACCCGAATATATGCCCTTGAAAATGCATTCCGGAACTCAGAGTCGTCAAGCTTCTTGATCTACGAGGGAAAAACAGCATAACCATCACAAAACGAGCTTCCTATTAATAAATAAACCAACAAAATTTCCTAAAAAGGCCACCTAAAGTTAGTGGTAACAACTTACAGCATATTTCATGTCATCATAGTTTGTGTAGTCCACAATTCCTGTCATGCCTGCAAAAAATTTGCTAAAAAAAGTTACTAATACCTTTAATTTCAAATCCAGAGTCAACTGCTGCTTCTACATCCAAATAAAATATTTCAAATTCAGCCCTAAGAATAAAAAGGTTCATAAGCCTCTCTTTCTTATGTCCAGTATGCAATGCAACCACAAATAGCTTCAAATGCGGCATCTCTCAAAAAGCCAATTCAGGCAGTACCGCAGCAGATATTAAAAAACTTTACATAATGCAGGTTCGAGCAGAAGTAGATGAAATTGTTTTCATTGTTTAACCCAAAGTACCAATTATTAAGAATATTTAAATATATGGTCCAAAGCCATATAATTGCCCTTCTACTCCAAAATTAACTTCAAAGTGAGAAACATGGACCAGTGAAAATCAATTACTTAATAAATATTACTTCTGCTAACCAGTTTAACTCAGCTGTTCAGAAACCGTGCAGCAAAAAATAAATGTAAAATTAATTCGCTTACCACCACGATCACGAAAGACTTGAGAAAAGCAGACGTCACCAGCTCGACGCATATGATCCTGATAATTGAATATACATGATAAAAATTAATTTAACAATGAAAGCCAACTGATCTCATGTCTTGGCTTAGAAAACAAACACTCAAGGAGAAGCATGAACACAGCAGGAAAATTAAGGCCTGTGCATACCTTTAGGTCTTGCCATGAAGCAGAAGAAGGCAATCCAGTCACTAACACTGCATGACATTAAGAAGCAGTAAATAAATTTTTTGATAGAAAATACATCATTATACTGCAAGATTGACATCAAAGTGAAACATACCACGATAGTCAGAGCGCTTGGAAGGCCCACGGCTACCACTGCTACCACTGTAACTGCTATAATGGTCCACTGGTGATGAATGTCTTCGCCCACCATGGGCAAGCTCAACCTAGAGACCAAATTGCACCCAAACAAATGGAATTAATTCAAAGTACAAAATAGAAGCAACAAACCAAGCCAAAATCAATATCATTAGCAGAAAAAAGTCATATATACAAAAAGATAATAGACAGGAAAAGAATAATACTTACCCGTAATCTACACCCATCAAAATTATATCCATCCCGGCCACGAATTGCATCTTCAGCATCGCGAGCTTCTTCAAACTGTAACATAAAAGAAGTCAAAGATTTACATTAGCGAGACATAAATCCAAGGGATGGGAGAAAAAAGCTACTTCAATGCAAATAATGGATCCAAAGTGCACATACATATGTAAGAGTTATTTCCCATACAATTCTCCCCAATATAAAAAAAAAAATTAATCTCACCTCAACAAAAGCATAGCCCGGAGGCCTTGGCGGGATTTTCAAATCAATGTCAACAATGGGCCCATACTGCAATTAAAAATCAGCACAAGTCAGAATCGACGCAATGCTAATAATAACCCACGATCAGAAATTACCAGACTAATAAAATACATCAATCCATTGTATCAAGCGCGGTGCCGCAGTTTAGCCAGTATTTTCAAAAATCTTTTCCCAAATTATAAATCTAGAATACTAAAAATCACTATGTTTTCACCCAAATTCTTAACACTTCGCATCAACTTCCTAATATTAACTCACCAATGCTCGATGATCGCAACAAAACTCTTTCGAATAAAAAAATAAATTATAGAGTGCAATACCTTATAAAACAAATCTTCAACTTCCCTCAGGCGAATATCGCCAGGAAGATTCCCGACGTAAAGTGTTCGACTTGATCGGCTCATTTTTTTTCTCTGAAAAAACACTAATCATGATTAAACCCGAAGACAGCTATAATAATTCAATTTTAATTAAAAAATAAAAATCAATAAAATATAAGAAATCCATTAAAAAACACAGAGAGGTTCTTGCACTGAAACAGTGGTTTTGATGAGTAAAAAAACACTAAGTTTATTAAAAAAAATTATCTAAAAATTTTAATTAACAACATAAAAATAGACATGAACTGAGAATCTTGGATTAAAAAATAATAAAAAATAAATAAATCAGCTGATTAATATTACCAAAAAATAAATTTAAAAAAAAACACGCGAATTAAGAACATAAAAATTCATTAAGAAACCGAATTTTGTTAAAAAAAAACTGGAACAAAATCAGCTGATTATCAATATATTCAATTGCAAAAAAAACAAAGAATTGAAAAACCGACCTTTTAGTTAAGACTGGAGAGGGAGTTTTTGAGAGTTTTCTCGAGTTCGTAAGATTCTTCTCGAAGGAGAGAGGAGATTTAAATTTGAGGAGGTGTTTTCCTATGTTACCCTTGCGTGTTAGTGTAATTACTAGTAGTTTGTTTATTTTACTGTCACGTGTCACTTGATTATTTAAGTTTGACGGGAAAATGATTTTAGCCGATAATTGGTCCCTTTCCCTTCGTATTATTTTGATTGAGTCTCTCTACTATTTTTGTGTTTGATTGAGTCCCTGTTTGCATAAAAAATATTGATGGATGACACGTCACTTTATGCTTAAAAATATAGTAATAAAAAGTAACTTTAAATTAAAAAAAGGATAAAATAAACAATATTTTTAAAAAAATAAAATTATTTATCCTAGGCATTAAATATTAAAGGAATGCAATATCAATTCTATGTTTTTCTTTTAGCCCAACAACTTTCTCTTTCTATTTAATTTTTATAATTATTATGTCAATTATTTTATTTTCAAGTATGGAAGGACACGTCAATCATTTATCAAAACCAATTTTGTTGCCTGGTGGGCAACTCGCATGGAAGGACCATATTGTCTGTATTGTAAAACATACAAGGACTTAATCAGGCAAAAACAATCGTTGAGGAGCTTATTAAAACAATTTAAAAAGTATATTGATGGACCATTGTAAAATTCACGGGAAGTAATGTTTGACACGTAAACTATTGGAGTCGTCCAGAGTCTCCAGACCACATAAATTATATTCTCTTGTGTGGTTGGAATTTCTATGCTTATGTTTTGTAAGGCTGATTTTGATTTCCCATGTGATTAGACTACTTTACGCGTACGTGCTATGATGCGGGTGAACATAAAAAACTTTAACATGAAAAATGTTGAGATTATTCCTAATTTATTTGATATTTTTATTAAATTTAATTTAAAAAATTAATCTTAAATTTTTTTAAAGTTGATTTTTTACTTAGTCCAGATTTAAAATTACGAGTATGTTTAAAATTATTTTTTAAAATATTTTTTATTTTAAAAAGCTTCAAAATATTATTTATTTTTAACAACAATATAATAAAACTTTTTATAATATATATATAATCTTTATACTTTCAAATGCATAAAATGGACTGTGTAAACAAATATAACATAAATTATATGAAAGTTGCTATAATATAATTTATTGAACTTGATCATCTAAAAGCAACCCTGTCAAACAATAAAAATTTACAAAGAAAAAAAAAATGATGAAACTGACTAAAATAAACTCTTGTTCTAACTCATTTTTTTTATTTAGATTTAAAATTAAATCTTGTAAAAATTATCTTGAAATGATCTAGTTGACTTCATCAATTTAAAGATAACCATAATGATTGTTAAAAACAAAATATAAGAACAATATTTAAAAAATGGATAAAAAAAGGGATAAGATGAAAAAAATAAAAAGAATTTCGTAGTTGCTATGAACCATAAACCATTACCAGATATTTCATATATTTTTAGTAGAGAAAGGTAATATAATCACAAATTATTTCTTCTAAATTTACAAAATATATAATTTTTTTAATTTAAAATTTAATTAATTTATAAAATTAAAAATGAGATAAAATCTTAGTGAGGGGTTAAAATGGTTAATTTTTAATGTTTTTTTAATTAAAATAAGTTCAATTTAATTTTTTTTAAATCAACAAATTAATAACTAATTTTTAATTAGATCAAACCAGATGAACCCGAGATTTTAATATAAACTAACAAGTTTTTTCCTTTTATTTTTCATTTAACTTGGATGGGTTCAGCCATATCATCGATCTCCTAGAAAACTCAAAGCAAAGCAACAAAGAAAATGTCCCTGACATTCCTGTCCCTGACCGAGGCTTAGCATGCAGTGATTTTTGTGTATGGGTTTGTGTTTTAAAGGTTAAATTTGCCTTCTAATCATTGGGCTCGTATGAATTTTAATCTGGGTGATTGTTGATAGTAATCTTCGGGCAAAAGAAAGATATGAGATTTGTTATTTGATTCTTTGTTTTTTTCCTCAACAGAGCATTTGGGAGTTTTTTTAATTCAATCTCTTTTAAAAAATTATAAACTAATAATTATTTTTAGTGTATATTTTATTAAAATTAAAATCTTTAATTTCAAAAATTGGGAAGAAAAGAGACCTTGGGCTCGTATTTTTTTTAAATCGAAGTACCGGGTTGCATGTTAACTATGCTTCAAATTAGATTGATCTAAGAGTTTGTTTGGATTAAAATATTTGTTAAAAAATATATATTAATTTTTTTAAACTTTTAATATCAAACACTTTAAAATAATAAAAAACACTAAAAATATTAATTTATTTTTTAAAAAATATATTTAAAATTCTTGAAAATTACTGTTAGAATACATTGCCATCAGGTGCCCCTATTAACAATTCAACGAGATCACATGTTGAAACCGGTCAAGACACCATCCTATTACAAACAACAATTTTTTTTTTTTAACAAAACTAATTCTAAACTTTAATTTAAATACTTGTTCATGTATTTAAAAATGTTTTTTTTTAAAAAATTAAATTTTAAATTATTTTGACACAATATTAGAAATAAATTTAAAATAATAGTAAAATATTATTTTAATATATTTTTAATAAAAAATAATTTCAAAAAAGGCAGCGAAAACAGAACATCTGGCTTTAAAGACTCCACACGCTACTTCTTCGCCTGTTTTGCCTGCCCGCGGTTTCTCCTGAAACCGGTCTTCTCTCTCTCGCGTCTTATAAACCGCCGCAACAAAAACAAAACATAAAGGAAACCTCAATTCTCTCTCTCCCAGACACAGCAAGATTCTCTCGGCAAAATGGCTGATGCTAAGACCAAAGTAGAATCTTTCCGGGAATGGGTTGTTGATCACAAGCTTAGAACTGTTGGTAATTCATTGCCATTTGCCTTTCCTTCTCATTGTTTCTTTTTTGATTTTTTGTGATATGGGTTTTTTATTTGATTAATTGTTTTAGAGAAAAAGGGGTTTCTTTTTAAATTTGTTTTGGTGCCTTACTTTCTACTGAATCAAAGTTGTTTCCTCTGTGCTTAAAAATTTTGTGATATGGTTTTTTGATTTGATGGTGTTTTTCGAAAAGGGTTTCTCTCTAAATTTCTTTTAGTTCCTTACTTTATGTTGGATCAGAGTTCCGTTCTTTTCTTGGTTTTGTGCTGTGGGTTTTTTGATTCGATTGTTTTGTGACGAAGGGTGCCTATGGATTAGTGGTGTTGCGGGTTCATTCGCCTACAATTGGTCGAAACCAAATATGAAACCCAGTGTTAAGATCATTCATGCCAGGTAAAGTTTCTTTCTTGGTTGCTTTCTTTATTAGATTTCTTGTTTTTTAGCTTCCGTGACGTGATCCTTATTGCATTTGTGTAATCTTATGAAACAAGAAGAAATTATGATATAGTGAACATGTATGTTCCTGTATATTGCTGTAGATTTGAGGGAAATAGATTTGAAGTTTTGAGTTTCATTATTATCTGTTTCCCGGGTAATAGAATAGACCGATGCATGTTCATTTTGGGCGCGCCTAATTATGGAAAAAGATGACCTTTAGAAGGTTTTTAGGTGACTTTGGTAATTTAAGAGATGATCAGAAAGCAACCTACTTTGGATTTGTAGGTACTTGAGCGAACAGTTCATTGTATATTGGTGTCGTGTGATGATCAGTTAAGAGCAGCAAGTGTTATGTTATGTTTGAGCATTTAGCTGTTGGCCGATCAAGCCTCAATTTATGCTGTCATTGTTGTTGGCTACTTGAATTTTGTGTCCTTACCTAGTTCCTGAATTAAAAACCAAATTACTGAATGATAGGGGATAAATGACAACAGGTTTGTTTGCTGCCTATAAAACCATGTTTGTTTGCTAAAATTTCCTTTTAAATGTCAACGGGCAGAAGTTTTTCTTCATCACTGTTTGATACTCTGTGTGCCTTCTTCCTGATTGCCCTGTTCATATCTAGTGTGATGTTCAAAAATATCTTTTGCCTTGTTAACCTTGACCTCTTCCTATTGTAATTCAGGTTGCATGCACAGGCTCTCACCCTGGCTGCATTAGCCGGTGCTGCTTTGGTTGAATACTTCGACCACAAATCTGGAGCGAAGGCTGAACAATATGCAAAGTTCGTCCCACCCAAGGACTGAAACATTCAAGATACGGGGCCTCCAATGAAAAGATAACAACAACCATATTTCCTTGAATGAGCAGTGGTTTTGTTCTTTCTTATCTTCTGGTTGTAATTGAGTTAACCTAATACCAATGATTTAGCAGTCAAATATCCAATGAGAGAATGAAGTGAAAAATGATTTGTTTTCAAGTTCTTACTCCGAAGAAAATAGGATGACAGATATTCTAGAGAGGGATAAGTGGTGGATGAGTGGATTATTCCGATGATCACACCAATTAGCAGTTAAATCCATCACTAGTTTCATTGTTTAATGATCTTTAATGAAGTTTGATGTTGAAAATTATGTTAAGAATTGTTAGTGGCCCGCTGCAGTTGACATGCATTTCGAATATTGATTCATTATAGCAAGGATGCGTGTTATAGCTTCCTGGTCCAATCTTGATTGTTATAGAACTGGTTTTGTACTCTTATGAAAAGCAAGTGCAGATGCTGGTGAAGGAAATTCGCCATCTGAGATCTAATTATTTAAATTAATTCTGCTCAATTTTTACTTTCCAAGATGAGGGGAAAGATTGCCATGTCTGTTTTTTCATCGAAGCTTTCATAGATACAGATGTAGAGTTCGCATCTCTAACTAATTTATAAATTTAGAAAAGAAAAATGATTTAATAATAAATTAATAAATCTTTTTATAGAACAAACTTAGGGTCTCCCTGATTCCCAGAAAATTATTTTAAGAATGCAAGGTTCCCTGTGCAATATTATGTATCAATTTCTCATCTCAACTTCCTATTTTCATCCAAAATTCTCTCTTGGTCCAAATAAAATACTTTCATAATTAAAAATCAATGGCTTTAATTATAGCACTATGCATTTATTTTTGCCATTTTTTAAATTGTTTTTCTTCTAAAAACATTAATTCCACTGTTTTTTGAATTATCTTTCTTCTAAAAACATTAAATTAATTTGTTTAAAATTTTTTAATATATTTTCAATTGAAAAACATGACACATATATGTAATAATAAGATAAATGTAATGCTTAGGCATTTGAATTTTTAATTAGTAGAGAAGTTAAGATGTGAAATTAACAATATAATATTTTATGAAAATTGATCATAAAAGTAAGTTTTTATCGGATATTTTTCTTAAATAAAATACGATCATTTTAATATAAAAAACCCTACAAACTAACTTAATAATTAATGATTTAGAGTTTTAGACCTTTTTCCTTGGACCGGGTCTGTAACTATGATTCTTTTAAGACACGTATCTAAACAAGAGGCTGAATTATCATCCTGAGAAATCTAAAACACTAAGAACCGAAATGGAATGTTGAACAATTTATAAGGGCTAAGCCGCAGCTTAGAGTAAAAAATGGAAAGCCACCCTTATAAACCAAACCCTAGTCTCACCCTCTCTTTTTCTAGTAGACGGCCGCTCCATCTCTCTCGCCTGCACAGTCTCCACCGGTAACTCTTTGGCTCTCTCTACATTTTATCTCTTTTAAATTGAAGAAAGCTTGTTTTTCTTTTAATTATTGATGTTTTATTATTTATTTTGTGATTGCAATTTCAGGGAGTAATCGAAGATGAGTAAGGCAACAGCACCAGGACCCAAAGGGAAGAAGAAGGGCGCGACCTTCATAATAGATTGTGCAAAGCCAGTGGAGGATAAGATTATGGATATTGCTTCATTGGAAAAGTTTCTTCAAGAGAGGATAAAAGTTGGAGGCAAAGCTGGTGCTCTTGGTGATACTGTTACTGTTACTCGTGAGAAGAACAAGATTACTGTTACTTCTGATAGTAACTTCTCCAAAAGGTAAAACTCTTTTCTTGGTTTGCTGAATGTGTTGTCATTTTTGGGTTTCTCGGGTTGCTTGAGATGATTTAAGTCTGCTAGTGTTTCTTGGTCTCTTGACTTTCTTAAAAAGTTACGAATGGAATCGTTTGGTATAGTTGTTTTTGGTGAATGGTTTCTTTGTTGTCTAGATGATAGTAATCTGTTGGAGGTTAATCATATAGACAATTGGAAATGGTGGGAATCTGTTTTATAGAAGAAGTCTTAGGTGATCAAGAAGCGAAACTAGAGTTTCGGAGGAGACTGGTGGTGATTCTAGTTTGTTTATATGGTTTTGTAGCATTCAGAGATCACGATGATTAGGTTTTCGTCTTGCTACGCTCAATTTTTGCATGAAAGTTTTTAATGCTCGTTTTGCACTGGGAAGCTTGCTTGTATTTCTCTTGGTTGAGTGGCGGATCATCAATATTATGCGACCTGGCCTGGTTTAGTAGAGTGGAAAACCAGAAAACCAAACACTCTGAAACCTAGCTTATCCTGTTTTTTTCACTTACTTTTCCACTTTTAACATGTAAATATTTCATTATTGAAAGATTGTTTTAGGAATATTGAAATGCTTAAGCTAGAACATGACCTCTTGGGTACTTATTTCACAATTTGCACGGTGTAGATTTGTGGCCATATAGACGGTCTTATTTCCCTAATTGCCTCACTTATTTCTTCCTGTTTTGCTCTTGTCATTTGCCATTTGATTTTGCATGAATCCTGTCTGCTTCACTAGAACATGGACTTTTCGGTTTCTATTTGCTGTCAATTTGCTTTGATTGTAGAAATTGCCATAACACCATTCAATTTCCATCCTAACTTTTTACGTAAGTCATTGTAAGCCTGTGCCAGCAACGCTATTTTGTTTTGTGCCCTATCTCAATGATTTCCCATTTTGATTTGGGTACAGGTATCTCAAGTACTTGACGAAGAAGTATTTGAAGAAACACAATGTCAGGGATTGGCTACGAGTGATTGCATCCAACAAAGATCGCAATGTGTACGAGTTGAGATACTTCAACATTGCAGAGAACGAGGGAGAGGAGGAGGACTGAAATTTAGGTCTCATAGCATCGATCATGTTGTTTCCTCAATCGAAACCCCTCCATTTTTTTTGTTTGATCAAGTGATGTTTTGTAAAACATTACTGAGTTAATGTTTTATAATTTTATTACCAAGTTGGTTCTTTTGCAATATTGCAGCTGCTAAATTGAGAACTACCTGCCATTTAGAATATCTGGAATTTGCTCAAGTTGTCTTTTACTATGTGCTTCGAGTTTGATTAGTTATGGCCTTTGAAATCCGAGTGCTCTAGTGATTTGATCTGTATACCACTCATTGAAATTTATTCAGGAGTCGGTGGTTTCTGCCTTTGAGTCAGTTTACTTTTCAACAGTTAACTCT
Source organism: Populus alba x Populus glandulosa (assembly GCA_033617975.1). Classification (NCBI taxonomy): domain Eukaryota; kingdom Viridiplantae; phylum Streptophyta; class Magnoliopsida; order Malpighiales; family Salicaceae; genus Populus; species Populus alba x Populus glandulosa. Next base: position 959,582 of record CM066155.1, on the reverse strand, counting down.
TATGATCAGCCCGCTGACTGGTTCTTCATCTTGTTTCATGCATCATCATTATGGAAGTGTAAATTGTTATTCTTCTTTTGCATGCCATGCCGGGCTAAAAAAATATTTGGAAGAAAAAAAATAATTTTTTTGCAAATACATTCGAACCATATGAATTACTGGTTTCATAAAAATAATTACATTCAATTTGAAATGGGATTATAGAGAAAACCTGTCGACTGATAGGGTTCGATATACCCTGTAAAGCTACAGTAACACATGCATGGAGCTTAGTTGGCTACCACCAAAAGATGTTATAGCTTTAAAGAATCACATTCATTTAGGCAAAAAATTCATGCCTAATTTTAACAATACATAAAGCATCCTCGACCTTAAGCTTGTGTGATGGAGAAAAGAGAAGACTAAAATGGGCAAACTGAGCTTCCTAATGTCTGATAAATTCTAACAATTTCCCCATCAAAGCACCACAGCATAATGCGAGTAGGTTCACCATCAATTAACGTGCTTGTAAACTGGATCCTCTTAGGTTAATTAGGAACATAATTAGCAGTTTGAATCGCTAATTTGGTGTGGGATTAGAGATGTTTACTGGATAATGTGATTCACTAAACAATGTTTCATCATCCTATCCTGCAAAAATATATATGGCTAGCTTTTCTCCCTTTGCGATATTTTCAAAGACAGCAGCACCTTGAGGAACTCACGCAAGCTTTTCTTTTTTAATATTTATGCTCCTTTTTTTTTTCCTGCCATTAATTCGAAACTTGAATCGATCTAATTATAACCCCATTTGTTTCATATAAAATTAATTTATTTTCAATAATCAAAGAATCATTTATGATCTTGATCAGTTTTTACAGACACGCATTCAGTAGAAACAAACCTCAGTTTTATGTCTATTAATATAAAAGAATCAGTTATCATTTTAATTATTACTTGTTTTAATCAGTTTTTATAGATGGAATTCTCCCAAGACAAATCTTTTACTGTCTTGCTAGGTTGTATGGCAGCCTATTTAATTTTCTTTTAATTACTTTTGACAGCTTGTTATTTCTTCTGTTCTCATCCTTTCAATCTCCCTCTCTCCCCCTATATATATATATATAATTTATGCTTCAATACCATTAAAACAAAAGGAAAGTGATAATAACTATTGATCAATTCCCTCTTGAGCCATGGCTAGCAAGAGCATGGCTTTCTTTCAAGTTCTTATAAGCTCAATTTTTCTTCTTGTTTTCCCTCGGTGTTCATGTGAGGCATATGATGATGTAGCCAAACTCAAGCAATGCAGGTTCAATGCAATATATAATTTTGGGGCTTCGTTATCAGACACAGGCAATCAAATTATAGAGATTCCTCAGGTTTGGTCTACCAAACCTCCCTATGGCCAAGCTATTCATAAAGTAACTGGCAGATCCTCTGATGGGTTGCTGATAATTGATTACATTGGTAAGCAAACATGTTCTTCTTAATTTTTCTTCTTTGATTTGGTAAGCAAATATGTAGCTAGTTGGTATATATACCGAATGTATTTAGTTTTGTTTGCAACTTTTGCAGCAAAATCAGCAGGTCTTCCCCTCATGGAACCCTATTTGAAATATCAAAATGCAACAAGTTTCTTATCTCATGGAGTGAACTTTGCTGTTGGTGGTTCTACCGTCTTGTCAACGAAATTTCTTGCAGAAAAGAATATCTCTAACGATCATGTTAAAAGCCCTCTTCATGTACAACTTGAATGGCTGGACAAATATTTACAAGGATATTGTCACGATGCCAAAGGTTACTATCATATCCATACCTCTCATTTAAGTTACAGAATCAGATCCTGGCAATGTAATTTCTATATGTTCTAGCTAAAGGGTATTTAGTGACCGTTTGCCATCGCAGTGCACTTTGCAACCCGCGTTTCGCCAGAAAAAACATGCACTAAATATGATGCTTTTGCTGCGGTGCGCATCATGTTGTTAGACAGTGACTTAGTCTAATACATTGATCTTCTGTAAAGTAGGAAGGACAATATTATTATAGGATATTAGTTCAAGTTCAAAGTTCGAGTGGTTCCTGATCACTTTGTTATATTTGATAGATTGTCAGGAGAAGCTTGCATCATCTCTGTTCACAACTTTTGCTGGAGGCAATGACTATAGCACTGCATTCTCCCAAAATAAAACTCTTGAAGAGGTGAAGAATAGCCTGGTGCCCGAATGTGTGGAAACCTTGAAACATGTTGTCAAGGTAAGTTAACATGTCTTGATTTAACGTCCGATCAATCAACTTTTTCCTTGCAGAATTTCTTGGCTAATGTGACAATTTTCACTTGATCTTTTGATTAATTCTGATATCTTGTTAATTGGTTATAGAAATTCATCCATCATGGTGCTCGTAGAGTCCTTGTCCATGGACTTCCCCCGTCTGGTTGTGCACCACTATTTCTTACAAAATTCTCTTCAAACAACTCAGCTGCTTATGATGGATTTGGTTGTCTAAAGAGCTACAATGACCTGTACAATTATCACAACGATCGTCTCAAAGAAGCCATTGAAGAATTAAAGAAGGAATACCCTCATGTAGATATAGTGTACGGTGATCTTTACAAAGCAATGCAATGGATTATGGACAATTCTCGACAACTTGGTGAGTGCTTTTTTCCCCCTTCTCAACTCAAGGAAGAGCAACAATATTTCTTCAGACATGAACCAAATAAACTAATCTAGTTCCTTCAAAAACACTTCGATTATGCATGAGACATCAGAGGTTAAGTATGAACATGATGTGATTTTAATATGATTACTTCGTTGTTTCCAGGGTTCAAGTCAGTAACAAAAGCATGTTGTGGGCCTAAAAGTGAGTACAATTTCATCGATAACTTTCATAAAATGTGTGGAGCTCCAAACATACCAGTTTGCGAAAAACCTAAGCAGTATGTCTACTGGGACTCCGGTCATTGGACTCAAAATGCAAATAAGCATCTGGCAAAGTGGCTGATTAGAGACATCTTCCCAAAGTTTCACTGCAAAAAAGTTTGACAAGCTTCAATTTTGTTAAGCAAATAACATTTGTTGTAAACTTTTATTTGTTATGTTATCTTCGTGATTCTTAATCATGATCAATGATGCTTTTGAAAATTATGAAATAAATATCATAGGATTTTATTAATTTTACCATGTTTTTGCCTTTGCACAAATATGAAATGAAGATTATAAATATATTTGGGCTTTGATCCACCTTGTTCACTTAACCTCTGAATGTTGTAATATCATGGTCATGCTCGATCCTGTTAGGTGTGATTTCTTTTGGTCAAGCTCTAACCAATTTAGATAAGTCAGGCAGCTAGCTTCTATGAAGTTTCTAAATACCCTTCTTTGATGAATTTATTAAAAGATTAGAGCTTGACAATCACCACCAAAAATATTTTAACATTAACAAAAATATTTTATCATTAGTAAATATAATTTCATTGGAAATTTAAATCACTAATAAATTCAATGATAGAAACACGTTTTTTAAAAAAGTTTTGTTTGGAATTTGTTATTCATTGAGATTTACAATTTTATCCTTCATTCACCGTCCTTTATATTATTCAGGTAAGTTACTCGATTTTTGCCCTAAATCAAGAGTTCTCCCCGGACTCTGATTTATCTAAAATTTTAACGTAAAATAGAAAAAACATGTCAAGAGGCTACTCATAAGACTTTATCTAGATTTAATGGTCAGATTAAGAATTATACATGATAGTATAAAATTGGATAATTTATGATTTTTTATCAGGAATATGAAATTTCTTATCCAATCCTTGCATAAATTCTATCATTTATATTAATAAATCCTCAAGACCATTTTCTTATCCCGAGTATATTTATTTTTCTTTTTAACTAATTATTGCATTTACAAACCTTTCATAACCTCGGCGATTTATCACATTAAACAATTAAACCCATTCCTCAGGAGGGTTTCTTGCTAGTTTGCGGTAACGTTATCGATTTTTATCCATGTTTATATCAATACTTTCACATGTAATTCTTTCTTGACTTCCATACTTCATGTCCAATATAATTCCTTAGAACTATTTTTCATTCTTACAAAACATTTATTTTATATTCCTTGAATTTTTCTATCCGTCGAAACTCGTTATTGATTTCATTGATGTTCTGAATTTTAAGCCAAAAATCAAAACCCTTTTTTTTTTAACCTTCACAACACTTCTATATTTATTTATAGAGTTCATCCCATTCATTAAACATCACATTTATTATTTTTATTACCCTTTAACAAGTTAAAGACTTCCTATTCAAGTATTCATGACTTCTTTTACCCTTTTCCCAGTGTGTTCTTCCTCATGTCATGGCCAAGACAGCGAGCTGTGACACTGGTCAGAAAAAAGAAAAAAACCACCATAAACCAAGGGGGGTGGAAGTGGAGAGTGAATTGTTTTCGTACAAGAGATAAAGGAATCATAAACACCTAGGGACTCTCCCTGCTGTCCCCAAAACCAACATAAACTTCTTCCCATCCATCCCCCAAAAATCTCTCTCATTTTCTCATGTTTAATCAAGAACTTGCTCGCCACACGCAACCCCTACCTGCATTTTCTTGCACTTTATTTCCTGCTTTTACTGCCACTCCCCCCACTATCATCCAATCCTCCTGTGCCGGAAAAACCACACAAGAGTCTCTCTTTCCCTTGCCACTTACCTTTCAGTCTTTCACCTGCCATCAATTCTAGGTCAAAAGTCATTACTATTTGATGTGTTCGCAGGGAAAATTAATTACTCACTGGCCTGCCAATCTAAACTTTGAGTATTTTCCACTCCTTTGTTACAAAAAGTGTCGACCAACACCAAATCTTACAACTTAATTATGTGCTCCATATATAAATAGTCCGCACAAGTAAATCTCCACCCTTAATTTTTTCGAAGATCAGGAAAAAAAAAATTCGAACTTGAAGTCAAAAGAAGAAAAAAAAACTCTATTTGGCATGCTTCGTGTGCCCATTTAGCAATGAAGTGTGCTGAAGTTGCACCTGTATTTCACTAGCAAAAACATCAAAAATTATGATTTTGTTGTGATGCAACAACCTGCGAAGCACCACGTTGCCTTCAAAGTAAGAGAATTCTCCTGTGGATAAAAAAACCTGGTGTTTCGGTGTATAAAGTAATAATCATGTATTTACTCAAATTATGTTGTTCTCCTAATATTTTCTTAACACTTGATCATTTTTTTTAAGAAAAATTACTGTTAAAAAAATTCTGAAGAAAGCAGAATTCTCAACTTTCAGACAGTTCATGAGGTCATGAAGACCAAAATTTTGGATAAAGAAAAGAGGTGGGGTCTGCTCTCTTTGGCGGCAGAAATTATCCTACAAACTGACTCCATGCATACGTAACAAAATATCGCCACTAATCAAACCGGTAAGAATAAGATTCACTGGCCTGCCTCACTGTCAAACTCAAGGTCAAATCTATTAATTTATACACACACTTGCTTGTTTTCCTCCCCCCCACATCGTCTGCTGCTTGTGCTGTGGACTGGTTATGGGACCTACAATGTAATCCAAAGATGATTGGGGAGTGTTGTTCACTCCTGTGAAGAGAGAGTGGTGATGAGCAACACAGATCACATTGATTTTGCTCTGTATGAATTTGTTCTCTCTTTTTTCACTCGAAGTTTGCATTAAGAACGACATGGTTTTTTCTACACATCAAAACTTGAATTGCTTTGATTGCTTTCTCATATGGGGTAGGGTACTCTTTAAAGATTGCCCACTTGAAGACTCAATCTCTTTAACTCTCTCTCTCTCTCTCCCCCTCTCTCTCTCTCTTGAGGACTTGTAGTATATAAACGCATGGCCAGGCCAGGCTCTATTGCTCCATTGCTAGCTTCTCAACAATGTTCTCAGCTCTCCTGAGTTATGGTGAATGAAGAAAGACGAAGGCCATATGCGCGGTTTACAATTGGGTGTGTAGCTCTTGCTGGAGAAGCAGGGCACGTGCAAGCTCTCTCTTCAAGCTTTCCTTGCACGTGCTCCCCTTCTCCAACATGGGTTCCTCACCTTTCCTCGTCTCTTTTCCTTGCATCATCCAGCTTGCACAGACGAATGTAGCTTGGTGATATGGTAATGGTAGGCCAAAATGCTGACTTCATCTTTCTACTTTTTTCCCATTACTTAATTATGACCTTGCCTACCTAATCTTACAGCATATATATATATATATATATATTACTTTATGTCTATATGTAACTGTTGAGTATTCTTGTAGGTGAAGTGTTTGTTTGCTTTAAAGAGAGAGTTTGGGGGCATACGGAGGAGGAGTAGGAGGGCAGCTACTGAAAAAACAGTGCCTGAGGACCCCAACATACTATTAAAATCACTGTATCAGTGTGGCTGAAGGTTTAAACCTAGCTAGCTAGACACATGGACTGTTAATGTCATGCATGCCAAAATCTTGGAAAAACGTTAACAGATGAACCTCAAAAAGAATATTTACCCGGAGATCATCAAGTGCTTCTAGTAATCAATCAATCTGTTCATCAACGACTATATTAAAAATAGTTAAATCATAGTTAAATTGATTAAATAAAATAAAAAATATAAGACTGAATATATTAAAAATGTTATTTTAAAATATTTGAAATGAAAATGCAGTTAAATTAATTAAATTAAAAAAATATTACGTAAAGGATGAACATATTAAAAATGTTATTTCAAAATAAATATTAATTTTTTTATAAAATAAAGCTTATTTATATAAAATAAAAACAATTCTTCAAAATTTAAATACAAACAAAATAATTTTTCTAGAAAACTCTATTAAGAAAAGGCTTTCAAAACTCATAATCCAAGATAAATTGATAGAAAATAAATTGAAAATAACCACAATATCAAATTTTTATAAAAAAAAATAATGTAGAATAATAAAATCATAAAAGAAAATGAGTTAAAAAAAAAGATGTCGAACCATATTAACTTTTCAAACTCGTGACTTGTATCATTATATTAGAAGCATCATAAAAGAAAAAAACCACGAAACTTAATTTCCAACAAATCAAATGTTAAAGGATAAAATCAAGAAAAAAAATCAATTACACAAAAAATTATAATTAAAGAATGAAGTTGAAAATCAAAATAAAAAATAAATTAGAGGGCATGAAAAAGAAATAGAGGGTTAAATTGAAAAGAAAAAAGAAATAAAATGAATGAGGGTTAAATTCAAAAAAATAAAACAACATAAACTTTAATTGAATGATAAAATTAAGAACCTATAAAACTATAATAAAAGAGTTAAGGAAGAAAATAAAAAATAAAAAAAAATAAGGAATGAATTGGAAAAAATAATATATGACAAATCATAATTTAAAAACTAAATTGAAAATATAAAATACTTTTATAAAAAGGTAAAGGACAAAAAATAAGCAATAAAATACACAAGGACTAGAATTAAAAAGCCAAAAGAAGAGAGGATAGACATGTACTTTTTTTGAAAAATAAAGAGAAAAAAAAATCAGCGACAAACAACTTATTATCTATCTCCAAGCGACACACCAATAGGAAGAGGACATAGTAATGCTTCAAAAGATACGGTGAATAAGCAGGTTTAGTTACCAAATGGTTTTGCACACGCCATTTAAAGGACACGAACAACTTTAATATTTTTACTTTAAGGGTAAATAAGTAATTTTTTATTTTTTAAAAGAAAAATAATCATTAGTCAAGAGTTCTAGATTCTGGTGATCATAAGGGTAAATACATTATTTTTACTGTGTAAAAAATCTGAAAAAGATTAACATATCTTTCCATGAACAATCTTTTAATGATCAATAAGTCATTAAAAAAAGATCAAATTACCCTTAACCAAGAATAAAATAATAATTTTACTATAATAATTCACAGTAAATTATATATAGCATTACAGCAAAAACTTACTCCTTATATATTTTATGTTATGAGACATAAATTCCTCTCTTCTATTTTTTTTCATGATTTAAAGCAACCATTGTTTCAGTACATTTTATTTATTTGTAATTGAGTTATACAAGTAAACACATCTTATTATTTACTTTTTTTCATAATAATATAAAAAAGTTAAATAATCATTAACTGAAGTAACCATGGCAGTCAAATCTGGAAATCCGAGGGAAGTGGAGATTTCACTTTACCCTAGAAAGAGGGGGGGGTGTTTGTTTCTTTCCTCTCTTTTGTGCAAGCAAAGCAAGAGGTTTTCGAAACTTTGATAGGCCATATGGGGTGTTGGAAATTGAAATGGAAAGATGGGGGACAAGGAGGGCAGTGCCAAATCAAGGAACCTTAAAATTCAAGCAATGGTTGTCGTCATTAACAACAGGTAGGAATATATCTGTGGGTCTTTGGACACGCAATGCACGAATCTCTAGACTTCAGAAACTTGCTCTGATCAAATGATTATGTCACTATCTAGGGTATGTACATGAGCATGTACTGTTGTCTTGATTATTACAGGTATACACAGCTTGTGCTCGCATGGAAAATCACCCGTTTATCTAACAATTTTGTTCTTTACCAAGGCTTAAGGAGTAGTTCTTTCCCTTAACCATTTCCTGTTGTTGTTTTCTTCTAAATTTGGTCAATTTGCCACAGGGAATGGCGTTTTTAATGTGTGAAGCTCCAAATGTGTAGCTTATATTATCGCATCGCCTTCAGCAGAAAAAGGATTATGCAAAGAATTGATTGTCTAGCTATGAGGGTTCCAAAAGGCAGCCGTGTCTATCATGACTGCTCCATCTGGGACATACGTGACCAGTAAGAGCAAACCCTAGATGGAGAGATGACAACACGAGTGATTTTAATGTGCCACTGCGGTATTGAATTGCTTGTCTGTTCTGTTCCATGTATGTTGCTGTGGATGCCCGCTGACACCTTGATTCTCTATCTAGCTGTCTCTGTCATCACTCTTAACCTAATATTTGTTACAGTGAATAGAGAGTTAGAATAGTTTTTTTTCCTTGATTTGTTGCAGAGGAAAATGCATGCTCCATGGATGTTATAGTTGCTCATTTTCTTTCCATGAGTCTTTAACCAGCCGTTTGTTATGCTTAAACAAGGACACACGTCCCTTCACAGAGTAAAAATTAATCCCGCCCACTCGTATATAGACATTATAGCTTACTAGAGCATGATTCAAGATTCACCCAAGAACAGAGAAATGGCAAACGATCAGAGCTTCATGTTAGAGGAAACCAGGATTGCTGAAATCTTAATCCTGGTTGCTGATTTCAAAGTGCTAGCAGCTGTTACTCTCTCGGTGGCAATTGCTTTGTACCTTTCATTCAAGTCCAAGCATGTTTATCTTGTTGACTTCATGTGCTACAAGGCACCAAACACTCTCCGAGTTCCCCTCTCCACCTTGATAGAACATGTAGAAAGATGGGGTAAGTTTGACAGCAAAACAATCGACTTTCAAACCAAAATCAGTGAAAGATCGGGTATTGGCAACGAAACCTACTTGCCCACGGGAGTCCACCAATTTCCATGTGATTCTTCCTTGAGTTCTACTATTGAAGAAGTGGAAATGGTGCTATTCACAACAGTCCAGGACCTATTCACCAAGCACAGGATTGATCCGAAAAGCGTTGACATTATCATCACAAATTGCAGTCTTGTATGCCCCACTCCATCTCTAGCCACAATGATGATCAATAAATTTGGATTTAGAAGCAATATAAGGAGCTTCAGTCTTTCTGGGATGGGCTGCAGTGCTGGCCTTTTGTCAATATCGCTAGCTCGAGACCTCCTCAGAGTGCACACCAACTCTTCGGCTCTAGTCCTCAGTATGGAATCATTGAGTTCCAACATGTACCATGGACAAGTCAAGTCTATGCTACTGGCAAACTGCTTGTTTCGAATGGGAGGTGCTGCGATTTTGAATAGCAAAAGTGACAGACAGATTGCTAAATATGAACTCCAACATCTGGTTAGGACTCATCTTGGATCTAAGGACAATTCATACAAAAGTGTTGTTCAAGAAGCAGATGATGAAGGGTACACCGGAGTATCATTGTCGAGATCCATCCCGCAAGTAGCCGGAGAAGCACTGAAAACTAACATGACAACATTAGCTGCACTTGTGCTGCCTTACTCTGAGCTAATCCAATATGGTCTATCAATTATGTGGAGGAAAGTTTGGCCTCCTGCAAAGAAGAGAGGTTCCTATATTCCAGACTTCCAGAAGGCTTTTGATCACTTTTGCATTCATGCTGGTGGCAGAGCTGTGATTGGAGCTATAAAGGAGTTCCTTAAGTTGAAAGGTAGGGATGTGGAGGCATCAAAAATGACACTTTATAGGTTTGGTAACACATCTTCTTCGACAACTTGGTACTCACTGAGCTATCTTGAAGCAAAAGGTAGGGTAAGACGGTGACAGGGTTTGGCAACTGGCATTTGGGAGTGGATTTAAATGTAACAGTGCAGTTTGGAAGTGCATTTCCAAGATCAAACCAGATAATTTGAATGTTTGGTCAGACAGGATCGACCAGTATCCAGTGGAAGTGCCAGCGGTCATGGATCATTGATGTGAGCTTAACATGATCGACAGAGCTCAAGAGGATCAATAAACTTGTAAATTTGTACTGGAAGCTTGTTAAATAAATATAAATTTCTGGAAACTACAATTTCACATGGATAGCAACTCGTAATCCATGAAGAACTAACAAAATCAGCATGGTTTCTTTCTCATTGTTGTTTCAGAAGCTCAGAAGTCCTCTGTACGTTCTTATATTGCAAGCCAAATACTCAAATTCAAGTCCATATAACATCTAGGAAAATATCCAAATTTTCACAATTAGACAGCTATTATGTTAGACCAGGCAGATAAATCAAAACCTTGAAGCATAAGATGACTACATGTAAGAACATTTGACAATTAAATTTAAAGATTTGACAAAGGGAAACAAGACACAGATGGCATAAAGAACCCAACCTTAACAGGGATAATGCTTAGCCACACATTTCTTCACCCGTCTCCTTTACTTAATAAACCTTTGAACTCAACAAGAATACGTAGGCATAAAAAATGATGAATATACTATTGTGACCTTTTTAATTTCCTCCTCCATGTTAACTACTCTTTCATCCAAACCATTCTTGAGGCCTTAGACAACTCTAAATCCAAGGTCCAAGGAGTTAACAGCACAAGTAATGCTTCCAACAAGCCCATCGTTGTAGATTCCACCACATGTATTGCCTAGATTGCTGAGCATAAACAAGCATAAACAATAACAAAAGGAATTTAATATTGTTACTCATTGTGTTATATTTAAATTTTTCTATAATCATGCCACCTCTATTTATTGATTGAAGATGGCAAGTTAGCTTGTCTCGGGTGGTGTTTGGCCTAGCTTTCAAGCAAGTGGTTGAATTTAAAATGGGAATGGTTGCAAGAGAGTGCAGACTGAGGAAGACATATATTGCTCTCTAATGGTGGGAACTAAGCAAGAGAAACCCAACACTCCACTTCTGCATCGATCAATGCAAACACAAAAGAGTTTGAGAGTTGGACTTAAATCCATGCAAGCAAATAAAACAATCCCCAAAAAACAAAAGAAAGGACTTAAAATTGAAACCCATCCCATTTCTGAAAACTCGAGATAAACTAACCCAGAAGGCCAAATTATCACTACATGCGAGGACATTAAGCTAACCAAGAAAACAACTCCTGTCTATAGGACCTCAATTCAACAGAATCATTCAATTTTATTGATCTCAGCTTAAAGTAACAGCAACTAAAAACAAGAAATGAAACTAAAGAGACGGAAAGAACAACCAAATAAACACTATCAAATTCTACAAGGCAAAGACCAAGCAACTTGAAAAATAAAACCCATCAAGATAAATGAAAAACATGCACAAAAGTTTATAACTTTAAGCAAAATGACAGAAAACAAAGAGAGTACTACTAGGAGAGAGAGGGCTTACTTGAATATAATTTAAGTAATTTTATTTTATTTTTTTTTGGTATCACTTGAATTACCCCAAAAAAACTTGAGATAATTACCCAGATTATTTGTTCTGAGTTTTTTTTAAAAAAAAATGTTATCCAAATCCAAATTGATTTGAATAATTTGAGTGATTCAGTTTTTCTTTTCTTTTTTAATATTGCTCGCCCCTGCTGCGAGGCAGGGTAGGAAGAAGAATGTCTCTGGAGCAAGGGATGGAGAGCATTTAAAACCACAATTTCAGTAATTAAGTTTACTGCCATGGCAGTGACAACATTCATGCAAACCCAGTTACTAGGTGAATACACAACAGAACTGTGTTTATCGACAAGTAAACTACAATGACTTGACAGGAGAGCTTCAACAAGGCTTTGCAGTTAATTTGATATCTAACCAATTTTTTCCAGGTGAAAAATACAATTTTGAAAAGCAAATTGTAAAGTTCAGAAGTGAGAATTTTCTCAACTGTCAACAATTTCTGTTCATTCTGTGCTGTCAATCAAACAATATAACAACCTTCAAGACACTTCATCTTCAGATTGTTCCATCTAACCTGAGCTCGATGTTGGTCAGTCTTGAAAGCTCCAGCATCTGGATACTCAATTCTCAGTAAATGTATATGAGCAATTAGCACAATGAAAAAAAGTTGTTTGGCCCTCATCTGCTGATCTCATCTGTGGGACAAAAGGATACAAAGGTGATCTATTAGTAATGAAATTGTGAATTTGATGATGATATTGCCAAAGTGATTAGGTGAGGTAGAATACTTGTCTGGTTGAAAATTTAAGCTTTGTGTGGCCGCATTTTTCACATTTCTTATTTATCTGTAAAGAAAAATACTTCATGTTAGGACTACCAACAAATCCAAGCTGAAGGCAGCCTGAAAATCAATTTCTGTCCAAAGTATTTACCTCCATGTCTTTCACTTCCATCTTTCCTTCAAAATGTGAGATGCCTAGATCCCTCCTCATATCCTGCACCAAAAGACACACAAGGACAACTGACTTCACAGCTTGAATTACCATGCATGATGATAATGCCAAAGACATTTTCTCGGATATGTATAATCCACAAAAGAATAGTGATAATTAAATTGAAAAGTAACCATAGGAATTCAAAGAGTGCATCCTACTTCGAAATTCTATAAGTTGCACCTGGTATAACTTGTTGAAGAAAAAAAAACAAAAGGAAAATAAAGAGATGGACAAGCTTGGATGCATATGCTTCCATATATGACCTGAAATGCACATTAATGAAAACTCTATGACATTTGACACCCTTCGTTTTCAAGTTAATAATATTTACAAGTGCCTGGATCTACTTTAACATTGAGAGATCATTTTCAACAAAAAGATCTAAGAAACCAGATTCATAAAACCATTCTTCATATGTTCCCCCTGCATTACAGAGTGACAGTTAAACTTGTTACTTTATATCCTGCCATATGCAATTTGCAAGAGAAAATAAAAGGGAAAAGAAAAAAGATTGCATGGTAACTCAAGAGAAAAACTTCATAGTTCAACAGGTCAGTTCAGGCATACCTCAGAGCTGACTTGATAACTTATTTCTCTTTCACTTAGATCTGAAGACAGTGGCAGTAAATTCAGTTAGGTAGATTATCAAGAAAAGGTAACACAATATAGAGGGATTTCATGATGGGTATTAATTAGACAACACCGTACAATTTGCAATTTGCAAGGCAGTACCATCATGCAAGATCTTAAACTATACAAGATTACCCCCAAGATTCACTTCAGCATTGCAAATTAATCTCATGACAGCAGGAAAGGAACAGCCAGCAGAGAGAGAATTGTAATAGATAATTTCAAGATGTAGCATTTCAATTTGACATTGAACACATATACAAACCAAGTAAAACATGTGCATGGAGACCACCTACCCACCAAACACAGATAAACAGGAAATGGAAAACTTTGGGCACGGCAAAAGGCAAACATTAGTTGTTGCAAATTATAAAGCTTGTGAGACGAAAATTAACTAACAACTAAAAGAAACACATTATCCAGAATAACTACAGTGTATAGATTTGTTAATAAGGAACCTGCATAGATAACACTTCTGTTCTTATATTAGCATTGTATAAAATAGGCTGGTCCGATTCTTATATAGAAATTGACCAGGAATATTCTCTCTCTTATTTGGGAAACATCAAAAACCAACCTTGCGTTGAATTTTTGTTTTCGGTGTGTAACAGTAAGAAAAGAGGCAGCGCTCACAAGTAAGAAAAGAGGGAAGGAAAAAGAGAAGATATAATCCAAATACCAGCGATACTATAAAATCTATGAAGGCATTAAGCATACACGCTGGCTGTTGCTACTTTGAACTAAATAGATGATCATGAGCCATACCTTTTGCACTTTTCTTAAATTTGCACAAAGGACATTCAACATGCTCCTTTGAATATAAAAACATCATCGTTCCACATAAATCACAGAACATGAAATCACCTCCTCGAGCATGTGCCATCTCAATGCTCCTTCTATCAGCTGCTTTCTACAGCCAAAGAAACTAAAAATCACCACATAACATCAAGTTCCCTTGTTTTCAATCTAAAAACACAATAAACAAAAACAAATTCGAAGCTCCAAAAGCATGCTAAGCACTTGATAAAATCCGTTGTTTACACCAAAATCAAATCTTCAAATATATAAAGAAGCACGATTTAGAGTTAAGACAAAAAAACCATAAGCATAATGACAATTTAAAGTCCAAATATCAAGTTAAGGCATCAAAAAAGCTATTACTACCAAAAAAAAACAATTTCAAGCTGAATCTAATAAACCTTTACACTTGTTTTACTTTCTATAAAGCAACGCATACGTGTTATATATATAATGAAAAACCCAAAATCTTGGCAGATAATTCTTACAAATCCATAAAGCTGTCATCGTAACAGACGAAACATCAAACACCACATGGAAAGGAAAGAAACTGGGTATAAGAAAAAGAAATCACCTTTTTCGAGCTCAACCGAACTGAGAGGAAAAGCAGGAGCGAGCGGAGAAGGAGACCCTCACTCTGCGCTGGATTTCAAGGAAGTGGAAGGAGGAGGAAGCGAGCGTGGGGAAACAAAGGAGAAGTCACAAAACCCTCTGCCTCGAGGGTTTTACTCTCTCTATTTTTCCTGTTAAACTATATTTTAGTCCTTTAAGATTCACATGTGCTCTCCTTTGAGTCTTATAGTTTCAATGTTACCAATATCAGTTAAGTTTTATATATATATAAAGAAATGTCAATCAAATTTAAAAAAAAAAAAATAATGAGGTCATTTGATATTAAACAACTAAAGAAATAAAGGTAGATTCACTTTTTAATATTTTTTAAATAATGAAGATTTTTGCTGATTATTATCATACAAGTGTGTAGCTTTGAAAAATTCTAGAGATTTTAAAATTAACATTGAAGATTTAAATAAATAATTATTAGATATTCCTTTGAAATGGATTAGTATTAAAATATCGATTAAACGATTGAGATTTTATTTTCTAGATAGCTTTTTTTATTCAATTTAGCAATTATTTGATTTAATAATTTTGCATGGGTAGCTATTTGGATCTTTAGTTTTTCATTTCATTCCTTTTTTTATTCAATTTAGCAATTATTTGATTTAATAATTTTGCACTGGTAGCTATTTGAATCTTTAGTTTTTCATTTCATTCCTTTTTTTATTCAATTTAACAATTATTTGATTTAATAATTTTGCATGGGTAGCTATTTAGATCTTTCGTTTTTCTTATTTAATTTAAATTATAATCTCCATGGTTTTAGCATTACTATAGCATTTGAAACAAGTTGGGTAAAAATTAAATAGAGTTAGTTTTTATTACCATATAAGTTAGTGTTAACTATTTAGTCTCGATTAACATGCAAGATAGCTTAACACTAATTATATGTAAATTCTTTTGTGCTTAATATTATACTTGGTGTTTTCATAAAATTTGATACAAAAAAAAAAATTATCTTTTAGCCCTGACGTATTTTTATACTTAATAATTTATTAGAGGTGATTATTTTTAGTTTGGTTTGGTTCGGTTTTTATTAAAAAAAAAATAATTAAACTGATTTTTTTTAAAAAAATCAAAAATTAGTTTAAACCGTCCAGTTTCAATTTGGTTTTTTATAATAAAAACCGGTTCAACCCGGTTTTGCTTGGTTTTTCTCTTGTTTGGCGCAGTTTTTTCTTGGTTTTTTTATTTAGGTTCGGTTTGGTTTTTCGGTTCCAGACTTATAAAACCGAAACCAAATCGATTGGTTTTTTCAAAATTTTAATTGATTTTTTTACACGGTTGATTTTTTCGGTTGTTTTTTTTTCGGTTTTCTCGATTTAATCTGTTTTTTAGTTTTTTTACTCACCTTTATAATCTATCATTTTATTTGGTAAGATTTTTTTTTTTATCTCTTGAATCAACCCGTTAAATTGCTAGGTATGATGCAAAACAAGTAAGATATTATTTGAAGTTTGTATACATTCCCTCAAAAAATTGTAAAACCATCCATTTCATGATATCCATTTATGCTTCTGCTCTTTTAATCTTCACCAATATCTTGAAAATTCTCAATAAATTTTGCCTGAAATTCCTTCAATCATTGTTTTGTTGATTCTAGTTGAGACCTAAATGATAGAGACTCACGAAACTTTGAAGATAGTTTGACAAAACTCTCCTCTTTTCTATGCTGTATCATGCTTTCTTGGTGTAAAGTAAAATAAAGCATGAAATGCATTTATTTATTTTTTTCATCATCAAGTAAGATAATTTATGGAATAATCAATCCATTTTTCCTTACAAAGCAAGTCATCTCCCCTATTGGACCACGTGTCTTAAAATGGAGACCATAAATCCTCACAGGCCAACATGTTTTCTAGTATTTTAAAAGGGGGTAAAAATAAAAATAAAACATTTAAGTTGAGAGTGAATTAAAAAAACATTGATGATATTAATTTAAAATAATGTTTATTTCGTGGTAGTTTCTATTTTTTAAAGTGTTTTTTAAATTATTTTTTAAAAAACATTAAATTTGTATTTTTTTTAGATTTTTGATGGTTTTAATGTATTAATATAAAAAATAATTAAAAAGTATTTTTTTTAAAGCACACTACACCACTTAAAAATGCAACAAAATATGACAACCTAATAAAATAAAGTAGAATAAAAGAAGGTTCAAAACCAATAAGGATTTGATGGCTAGTTGATTTTATTTTATTTTCAAATTTATTATGGTTTTCCTTTAATTCCCTTCATTCCACATCTAATTATACCCCCGTGTTATAGTTTTTTTTTGTTTATTTAACAAAGGAGGAGGCAAGTCCAAAAAGGGTTAAATGGGAATCGATCTCGAAGACCTCAATTCTTCTCTGGGATTTTAATCCTCAAATACTAATTCTTTTTTTCTTTTGAGAATTCAAATATTAAACATTGATTTTAATTTCGAAAATATAGACTTTATTAAACAATCCATGGCCGTTAATGGACGAAATGGTAAGCTTTGACGAGCCAAAGTTCCGGGGCCTATGGGTCTACTATGATATTAATGTTTTGCTTGTTTTAAATAGAAATCCAATTTGGATTAACTTTAAATTTTATGTTTTAAAAATCAATTCATTGAATTGGGTTTAGATTTTTTCTATATAAGTCATATGCTTCATTGACTATTTCATTTAGTGGAAAAAAAGATTAAATACATAATATTAACAGTAGATAAAGCATCCTTGACCTCAGGCTCGAGTGAAGGAGAAAGGAGACTTAGTTTTCTAGTGTTTGATAAAAAGTCCAGCAATCTCCCCATCAAAGTACCCCACGACACGACGCGAGTAGGGCTCGATCAATTGACATACCTGTAGAATGGATGTTTTCAGGCACTGTGATTGCCCTGTAGTTTGTGATTTTAGATTTTTTAAAAATAATTTTTTATTTAAAAATATATTTAAATATTTTTTATAATATCAACACATTAAAAATATTAAAAAACAAATTTAAAAAACAACAACTTAATATATTCTTATATAAAAAATATCCTTAAAAAACACTCAAAAACAATTTCAAAAAAACTCATAAACACCTTTTTACCATCATGTCCGGTATAAAGTATACAACTTATCGTGATATATATTGTGTGTCTTTTCGCAAAGATAGTATTGAGATGAACCCGTGCAAACTTTTTCTTTTTAATATTTATGATTTTATTTCCCTTTAATTCAAAATGTTTTTAAACTTTAATCTAAAATAAAGTTATAACTCCACTTGCTTCACATAAAATCAATCTTTATAATCAAGTGGAATGCATCTTCAATTTTTTAAACATCCTAATTGGAAATGCATTCCACTTGTTTTATATACATACACCGATTATAAGTAAGATAATTTTTGTTAAATGTAACAAAAATATTCATATTATAATTAACCATTTAATATTATTATTAAACTTGACCTAACGATTAAATCTTAAAGTCTATTAATTTAATTTTTTATATAGTCTGAGTTTAAAATTAAACCATATAAAAATTACTCTGATATAGCCCAGTCAACTTGATTGATCTAAAGATAATTCGCCTGAGTGGTATAAAAAGTTTGAGAATAAAACTGGGTAATAAATAATGAAATTAACAACAAAAATGTAATAACCCAACTTTTTATTTAATCTCGAGTTGGGGTTGCCTTAACGTGGCCTAGTAAACTTAGTCAATTTAAAAGCAAACTAAATCGGTAAAAAAAATATGTGAATGAAATTGAAAAAAAAAATTAACAAAGAAAAAAATACATACACGGGGCTCCTTGCTCAAATTAAGTTTTAAAATTAAACCATATAGAAGTTATTCTAACATGATTTGATAAATTTAAAAGAACTAGGTATAATTCAAATAATTGTTAAAAATGAAATTAAAAAAGATAAAATTGAAATAAAGAACAAGATAAAAATACAAAAGGACTGGATATAAAAGAAAAAGAAGAAGAATATACAAAAATGAAACCTGATTAAAATATTTTTTTTAAGTACAAGGAGTAACATATATCAAAAATTTTATGAAAGCATTAAAAGAAAGAAATTGATGTAAATAGTATGCTTTAAGTGGGAAACGAACTTTCTTTCTCGTGCATTTTCAATTTTAAACTGAAAATTAGATGAATACAATAAGGGGAGATAGTATTTTAAAGTGATTTTTAAACTGTTTTTATATGAAAAAAATATTAAATTGGTATTTGTTTTTAAAAAAATTTCATGATTTTGATATATTAATGACATAAATTAAAAAAAACAAAAAAAACATTTTTTCAATTAAAAAAATTATTTTTACAAAAATATCATACATCACAAGTTTATAACATATAACTAGAAAACATATAACATCATGATCCATATACCAAACTAGCTCAATACATTTAATGGCAAATCCTATAACAACTCACAAGTCACGCCAAAGTTTATAACTAGGAAACATATAACTCTATTAATCATTATTGACTAGTTAAATTCTAACAAAGTATTTTTGTTTTTATAAAACATTTATGTTAGCCTCGGTAATCGGTATGTTATAAATAATTAATTTTTACTATCATGTTTTACGTCACATCCTAATTATTGTAATTACAATATATTTCTTTCACACTTAAATCTAAATCCAAAATAACAGTAACACGAGAGACAAATCAAGTTATCGCCTATCCAATATTTTAAGAACACATTTTTTGTTCTATAATTATAATATTTCTCAGCCTTGAATTTTTATTTAAAAATATAGTTGCTAAATTGAATTCAAAGTTAATATAACTAGATAATTAAATCATCATTCATCAAATTAACTTTTAAAATCAATATATTTATAAAATTATTTTTAAAATAAAAAATAAAAAATAAAAATCTCAAAATTTTTTTTTTTGCCCAATCAAAATTTGTTTGGCTTATGACATAATCATTTATATATAACTATTTGAAAGTTTGGTTGCGGTTGTTTTTTAAAGTTTTTATCATTCGAAAATATATTAAAATAATATTTTTTTTATTTTTTAAAATTATTTTTGATATCAACACATCAAAATAATTTAAAAATACTAAAAAAATATTAATTTAAAATAAATTAAAAAAATATTAATTTTTTTAAATATTTTTAAAATGCAAAAACGAAACCGTGTTGGTGTGAAAACTTTGGAAATTCTAATCTTTCCCAAAAAAGAAAGAAGAAAAAAGCATCTTCTCTTATCACGTCGAAAACTCCGAAAAATTCAACTTATCGAAAGGCGGCTAAAGAATCTTTAGTGGCAATACGGTAATAAAATCCAGCACCAACCCCAAGAATTATAAATTTGGACAAGGCTAAGGAAATTTTCGTATTTCTAATGTAGATAATGACCTCCCATCACGTGACACGCCACGTCTCACCTCTTCCCTTTAGATCTCCGGCATCCCGGCCCCACATTTCACATCGATCTTATCTTCACAAACGTGTCCAATCCATTCATTTGCCACGTCACTTCATCACTTCTTGATCCAAATCAACGGTCCAGATATAACCAGACTGGCTCGACCCTTAACCAGACTGGCTCGAACCTTAACGCCCCACTTCCTCTTTAAATGCCCCTCTCCACTCCCTACGGTCACTCCCTCTATCCGCTTCTAGCCTAAAACTACGCCGTATTTGTGAACGAGCGGTGTCTCTTCCCCCCAAATTACGCCGTTTTTTTTCTAACGCGCCCCATGAGTCTTCTTGATCATCTCTGGGACGACACCGTTGCTGGTCCTCTTCCGGACAACGGCCTCGGGAAGCTCCGGAAGAAGCCGAGCTACGGTCTCCGGCCAAACTCCGGCAAGGGTACGCAAACCAATTCTTGCCAAGACGATCATGAACCATAATAAAATGATGAAATCGACTGATTTGAGTCGGACGGCTCCTGTAAACAAGATAATTGGAATAATATGTTTTTTCTTTGCATGCCGTAAAGAAGATTCGAATCTCATCATTACAATCTAATTTTGATTTTTTAAATAATCTTTTTTGTTATGAATAGAATCTGATGGTAGTGGTGGTAGCGTGATGAGGTCGTACGGTGGTGAAGCGACGACGGAGGAGACGAAGAAAGTGACAAGGAGTATCATGATAGTAAGACCACCGGGATACCAGAATAATGGTTCCTCTGCTACACCCCCGGCGTCACCAGCTGGTTCTACTCCTCCGGTGTCTCCTTTCTCTGGTAAGACAATAATGCCCTTCGGTTTTTTATTCTCTCCTAAAAAAGCGGAGAATAAGGGTAGTTTTGTCATTTATGGGGTCAAGTGTAATACGGTGATTGTTTAATTAGGTGGGGTGATGCAAGTTGTGTGTTTGTTTGTTTGATTGCCGTTTTAGATAATGACATTCATGTCCCTTTCAACGTTCAACTATGCATGGGATGCTTTTGATCTATGCCCTACATTAATAATTTTGATATTAATGTTACTAATTTTTGACTTGGCATCCGCATTTTATTTAGGGTTTGGTTGGCATATCACATCAAGATTATGTGTAATGGATAATGGGAGGTAGACATTTTTTTTGTGGACTATAATAATATATAGTGTAGTTCATTTTTGATAAATATATATCATATGGTCATGGTGAAGTTAAAATGAAACTATTTGCTAGTCAATCTAGGTATCATCACTTGGATTCCGTGAAATATATATATATATATATAATATTTTAATACGATTAATTTAGCTAAGAACTAGTAGCTTTTAATTGACAAAGTCAACATGATCTTACAAAGAAATGAAAACTATCGATAACTAATGGGATGTCACTACTGAACGAACACAGGACGTGTGATGTTTCTGAAGTTTGGGATGCCACTGGTTTTAGTTCGAACACAATAAGATTAGTTACTCTATGAAAAGTTGGTGCAAGGCATCCCATATTGCCACATTATGATGATTGCTACTTACATAATTCTATTGTTTTGTATGATTTTATATATATATATATATATATATATATATATATGTTTAAGGTTGTTTAACGTTGAGGATAGTTTAATTGATTCTATGGTGCTTGGTAGCCTGTTGTTGTCTCATTAACTGTACTCCATAGAGTTCTAGCTAGCCACATGGTTTCGTTACCTACCTTGCACACGTTCTTTTGTTACCTACCAGAGTGATAATGTGGGAGAAGTGAGGATGAGTAAACCTGGTCACTGACTTAAACCGATTGTATTTTGTTAAGGAAGCAGAGAGTCATTTCGGTTTCGAAGAAGGTCTACGTCGGATGCATACGAGAAGACAACCGAGGTTGGACCCAGAATTCCTACTTCTCCTTACGGCGAATGATATATGAGCCTTCTGCATCTTCTCCGGCATCCCTAAGTATTAATTTTCTCACCTCTCTACGTCCTGTTTGTCTGGGTTTGTAGTGAAGTAGTGTATCCAAGTGCGTGTTTTTGTGTAGTTGATAAAACTGCCGCGTTTCGAATGTTGATGGCAAGTGAAACGGGTCGTAAGTTGTAATATATATGTAGAGTTGGTATTCCACAATGCAGCTTCTCGTTGTCTCTCTGTATATGTATAGCTCTTCTCATTTTCGCGTCCTTTGCGTGCCTTTTCTGTGTGAGTGGGAGCTAGCAGCGTTATGGTGCAAGTCTAGAAGGTACGTGTTTGATAAAGTAAAAGCCAATAAATCTAGTAGTTGAGGCTGCTATGGTGAGAGAGAGCATCAAGGATGGATGGTGGGCTCTCTGCTTGGTGGCTCTGATGAAATGATAACTTATTATTATTGCTATTCTTCCAATTTGATAAGAGGGGCCTGATAAGTATCAAGCTGTCAACAATAAAGTGGGGTTTGGCTCTGAATCAAGTGGAGGGACCATGTCACTCTTGGTGGCTTTATTTGTTGTTGAAGAGCCATCAGGTTGGAAGAAATGGGACCCCATTTAAGTCATGGTACTGAGGTATGTGTTCGTTCTCTTAGATTCATCACAAAAATCCTACTAAAATTATTAGAAATATATATGAAGCGAGTATAAGAAATAACGAGGCATCATAACAAGATCAATACTATAAGCACTAGAATCCCACATGAATATTGCAAATTTCTTTGTTTTATCAATGGAAATTTAATTGCCAAGCTTTTAGCTTGATGGCTTAACTTTGAGATGTGAAGGAATATTTTTGTAGACCCAAGGGTATGTTAGTTTTGAGAACCCGTCAAGCTTTCAGGGTATTTCTTTTTATTAATAAATAAATCTTACCATCATCAAAATAATCCTTCAAGCGCCCATTGTGGTAATTCTAGCTATGCTAACCATTATCAATTTGGACGATGTAAACAAAAAAAAAAAAAAACCTATTTTGGAGGAAAAAGAAAATTGAGGGCTTGACTTGAATAGTATAAAGGTTCATTTTTAACTTTATTATCTTGTGCTCGAATTAAAAATAAGTTGCAAGAAAAAAAAATCTTTAAAAAAACATCTATTTAGATAGGATTTCTTTATAAAATCTAAATAGTCAATGCATAAAACAAATTAACAGAACAATAAGTGAAAATACACTCGTCTTAAATTTGTGTTTTCGTGGTTAATCTATCATTTTAGGATTGTATCATCTCTTCTTTAACAATTAAAATAATTGAATACATTTAAAAGCCAAAAAAAAAAAAACTTAAAACTGCAATTTAGGGACATTCTTGAGTTTCACATTTTAAGCATGTTTTCTCAAAGCATGGCAATATGAGTCTATTCTTAAGATTAATTTGATCTTTTGATAAATAAAATAAAAAACTCAAAAAGTGGTGGCGGAAGTGTGAATGGCTGCTGGTCAAAACCATTATTTTTATACGTCATTCAACTCTTCTTGGTATTTCTTTCTCTCTAGATGGCATGTGCATGGTTTTTCTATTGGGTTTGACACCAGTTTAATTTTTATTTTATTTTATTTTTCTCTCATCGACCTTAATTTATGTGTTGCACCTAAAAAAATCATGTCAGTCTTTCAATTTATTCTTTCAAATTAATTTTTTTTTTAATTTTAGTTATTTTATTTGAAAAAATAATCTTGAATTAAAAATATTTTTTAATTTTATCCTTCATCAATTTTCAATCTCTTAAATTTAGTTTTCATTCTTTTAATTATTATTTTTTATTCAAGATGATTTATATAATTATTTTTCATGTAATTTCATCTATATTTATTTTTTTTAATCAAATTTAATCTTTATTTTTTACTATCAGAATTTTTAGATTTGCCAATGGAATTTCTTAACTTATAAAGTTGAAAGATATCATATTTTCAGGACCTAGACTTGGTAAATTCAAAGTAAATAATAGCATTTCTTTCTAATTGATAAACCTGGTATATGAATTATATTTCCATCATGATTAAAGAGAAATATGTAATAAAATTGAGTATCTCGAGAAATAAAAATAATTAAATAGTCTTTACATGTGTTTTGAATCATATGGAAAATTGGAAAATTGTTCCTTGTAATCAAAATATTTAATGATGAGAATCTCCTGATCACGCGGTCAAACAACTCACAAAAAAAATGACAAAACTAAAAAAGCCAATAAATAAGGTTTGATAGGAGTATGACACAATGAAAACTTGTTTCAAGATACTAATATTATTGTAATAAAAAACCCTTGCCTGATGAAAATAAATTCACAAAAAAAATATATAAGAAAGACATCACAAGATTAGTTATACTTTGATAAGTTAATTTATTCCTTGTCATATAAAAGAACATGTATCACTTCACACAAGACGAGTTTCTTTTATAAATTCATGGATATTTCATGCAAAACATAAGTTTATTTTATAAATTCATTACTATTGAAAATTTTAGCTTACAAAGCCTTGAATAATAGCTTAACTAGAAACCCTAATGAATCCAAAACTTATGGGCTAGTATTTATCCATTTAGAATAAACTCAAAGTATGTTAATTAAGCCCAAACATAAAGAAAATAATAAAAATAATTTATCTGTTATTAAATATCACCGGCCATTTTTTCCTTGTATGGTTAGGATAAATAAAGATTTTTTATAAAAATAATTTTTGAAATGTTAAAAAATCTTTACCACACTTGAAAATTATGTTGCAGCCTATTAAAAATCTTTGTAGAACTAGAAAATTCTTATAACAAGCTACCCCATTCTTGCAGGGAAAGAATTCTTGCTAAATATAAAATCCACAAGTTAAAAGAAAGTAAACAACAAAATTTATATAGCCTGTTTTGACTTATATTACAAGGCCTGAATCCCGATTGACTTGAAAGTTTACCTTAATATAGAATAATATGCCATATAACTTTGGGTAAATTTATAGTCTGAACTAACAGTCAGATGAAAAATTATGACTGTTGCCGTAAAGCTGAAAAGTAAGCACAATTACGTTATAATCTAAATTTTCTTAGTCAACTCTTTCTTGGATCATGTCATGTGAGATTCAATCAATTCTGAGTTTTTGGACAGTAAAAATTGATGATATTGTCTACGAGGAATTCATCAATTTATCAGTTTATGATAGTATAAAAAATAAATTATTCAACTGTAAAATGAAGTATTATACTTACTGAATAAAAGGTCCCAGTTCATTGCTCGTTGTGCCACAAAGTAAATATTACCGATGGATTTAATCGACAAATTTAAATCTGTCGATAATTTTATCTATAAAAATAGCATGTCATCAAACTTTTAAGCTTTATTTTTTTATTTTTCCATTATAATTTTCTTAGTATACACCGAGGGAGTATTTTTATCGTTGTTTACTAATGGCTACTGTGAGGGTATATTTAGTCGAAAAAATTCACCATAATTTACCAACATAATATTTTTGTCAATTTGTTTGTTTGTATTTGTTAATTTTATAGTTGTGTTTTTACTACCATTTTGCTGCATTAACAAGTTTTTTTATTAATTTTATTTTAATTTTTTTATTTAATATTAAATTAGTTGAGAATTATATTTTTTTGCTTGAGCCCGAATATAAAATTTGATAGGTTATAATTTTAAAAGATTAATGGGTTTTATATTGAATTGAAAATAAAAAGCGTTGATCCTATG
Organism: Populus alba x Populus glandulosa; assembly: GCA_033617975.1. NCBI lineage: Eukaryota > Viridiplantae > Streptophyta > Magnoliopsida > Malpighiales > Salicaceae > Populus > Populus alba x Populus glandulosa. The sequence continues at coordinate 933,576 of CM066155.1, read as the reverse complement.
AAATATAATTGATTTAACTAGATTTTTAGCGATCAAGTTGACTCGATAAAACCTTGTCCAAACATAATTTGGTTAATAATAAAGATTTGTTTTAAAATAATATGATATCATTTTAATAAAAATATTAACCTAATTTAATACGATGATTCGCGGGTTATCCAATAATTTAATTTTTTTAACCCGCTTTCAAATCAAATTTTATAACTACTATCTTATTAACTAGATGTAAAATGTTTATAAAGTTTATAAATTTTTTTTTTAATTAAAATATTTTAAAATAATACTTATACATATATTTAAAAAATATTTAAAAAAACATCCACATAGATATAAAAATAATTTTAAAAATAAAAGCTACCAAACAAATACAAGGTATTCTATACTTGTCACATAAAAACCATGCAAGTGACGGGACACTACAGGGAATGTCTAATAATATTTGACACATGAAATAATGATATAAATAAATAGTATAGCCCAATGTGTCTTAGCATGGAAACAAATTTATTCAATTTACACATGAACATGGGCCTTCAACTATCCTCTTTATGGACCAGACTGAATTCAACTTTTTTTTAAAATCCAGGCTCAATTCAGCCCATTGGATCCAAATTCATATCAGCCGGGTATCCTAAAAACCACACAAATTCTTCCATTTTTGTGCGATCATTCACCACCGTTTGTGGAGGAGGTAGTTCCTCTCTCAAATTCTAAGTCAATTCGAAGCTCAAAAAGTAAAAAATGAAGAGAAAATATTGTGGGTCGTTGATTTTGCTGCTTCTTTTTCACTTGCAAATCCATTTCTCCTCTGGTAAAGATTCTTTCTTCGTCAATTCCTTATCATGGATTCCTTTATTCTCCAATTTTGTCACTTTATTTGTTATTTGCGTTGATTTTAGAGAACCCATTTGTAATCTATTGATGTTGGTACAGAAACTCACTTGTTGGGTCCTGGTTTTGGTGTGTGATTTACCATTTAGAAAAATAAAAGATAAGAAATTTTGCTTTTTTGCTTTTGTTTTGAGACAGAGAATTACTGTATTTGAAGCCGAATAGTTGAATAGGTTGTTTAGGCTTTCTGTTTATAGGACACTTCAAAAGTTGGAAACTTGTTTTGTTAAATAATGGGTGATGGTCTTTGTCTGAAAATTTAACTGTTTTGTTTAGAGCAGAAAGTTGCATTGTTATTTGAAAGCCTGCTGTTTACGTGTCCATTGAAGTGTGTTTGGACTGGTTTGTAAGAAGTGAATTCTATTCAGATAAAATTTGCTGATGAATTCAATTCAGACTCTCATTTCTGTTTTTAAACGAACCTGAGTGCAAGGAATTGGATTCCCTCAAGAATTGCAGAGTTTGACCATCACAATGGTTCACTTTGTTAATGTAGGAAAAAATGCTAGAGTATGTGTTTCTAAAGGTGGTCGCTTTCCGCCGTATTCATCGGAAGGGAAACCTCCAAAAAAGGTAGGCAAGGGTGCCAGAGATTTGACCCTTTGTAGGCTGTTTCACAAAAAGACTTGCTGCGATGTAGCTCAGACGTATCCTGCCTCCCTGTCTGTTAGGAGGCTGGCTTCAACAGGAGAAGCCAGCCAGGAGTGCTTGCAATTATGGGAATTGTTGGAATGTTCAATTTGTGATCCCCAAATTGGTGTTCAGCCTGGACCTCCTCTTATATGCGCCTCTTTTTGTGACAGAGTCTATCAAGCTTGTGCTAGTGCTTACTTCTCTATGGATGCAAATCAACGGGTAAGAGCAGAATCACCTTTTTTGTCCAGTTTGGATAACAGATTAGCTTACGGTGTTTAAATTCATTTGAAATGAGAATTGCATTTGATGTGTTCAATGATTAGTGCTTGCTTAAGGTCTGAGAACTCGTTAGTTCAACTAATGAGTCCATCAACTAACATTTCTCAAATGTGGTTAAAGAAAATAATATGGTATGTATCATCCTTTATGTTTGCATGGTAGACTAGCGTTCTGTTTAGGCCTGTTAAATATCATAAAAATTTGAGGGTTCTTAACTTCTCCCACCAGAATGTCTGAGAAAATCAATTTCCTGATTGGATTTCACCTATCAGGTCATAGCACCGTGTGGAGTAAATGACTTTGTTTGTGGACAAGCTGCTGAATGGGTCTCCAATGGCACAGAGCTCTGCCATGCTGCAGGTTTTGCTGTTAAGCTGTCTGATGCATATGTTGGTGTAGAAGAGGTGTCTTGCTATGGTGGTAGAGCCAGTTTCGATTCTATCTCCAATTCATGGAGGTCTCCACAATCTGAGTTTACCCAGAAAGTTGAGAATTTAGGGGTCGTGGAAGATTTCCAGCAGTGGGTGCAGGAAATGCAATTTAGTGAAAAAGTTTCTTGGGCAGTAGGAGGTTTAGTTCTCACTGCAGGCCTCTTGTTTATGAGGTTAGACTAATATATTCTTGCCTTTTTACATCTTCAAGACTCCTTACATAGCTTTTCGGTTTTCACTTTTCAGTCATCATTTTAGTTCCTAAGAAAATGAGGATTACTATAGAGATAATGTCCACAATATTCCCTTTCATCTGGCTGAAGTAGTTACACCAAATAAAGATTAAATAAAAGGTTCCTGCTTTCAAAATGGATAACAACCGCAAAAGGAGCCAATGGTACAGAAAATATAGGCTTCATTTTCATGCTTCTTTTTAAAAATTAGAATACTACTTCTGAGCACCTCAGACCTATCATCCAAGTAGGTGACATCTTTGGCTTTTAGCAGTGTGTTGTGTGTATTCAGAAAGCTTAGTGAAGTTCGCTTCCTTTTCTTGCAGATGTTAAGCACGCTTCAGTAAATACATATTACTTAAACAGCATGTAGGAGACATCAAATACACTACAGATACCATAATCTGTAACTTATTTTTCTTCATAAATCATCCATGCTATCCTTCTTTTTTTCCCGTGTAATCATGGCCTGTGCTTGTTGTCATCATATTAGCACTAGTGAATAATGGAATAGAAAATATTGTTTTTTGATTTTTTTTGCCGACCATGCAGTAAAAGGAAGAGTCATAGTCAGCGCCAAAAGCTTGCAGCTATTCAAAGAGCAGCAATAGCTGCAAGGAGAGTGGATGGCCGGATGAGCCAGAATTCTCCTGATAGTTTAGTGAATAGGAAAGGAATTCGAAGATGATCTTTTAATTTACAGGTGAGCGATGCTATTAGAATTACTGTTATGATGTGAATCATCTGTTATTCCATTCTCTCGTCTTGTTAAAAAAACAATTAAAGAGGAAGCATACATGAGTTTCATAGGTTTCCTATTAAAAGCTATTGCCACCAGTTTGAGTAAGTGAAACTATTTCCTGAATTTCTTCCATTTCTTTCCAAAATCGTGATAAAGAAATTACGGGGCTTGGATAAGTGTTAACGTTCTTGACCAGTTCAGCACGTAACAAATACGATTCAGATAAATATTTCTCGTCATTCTCATTTTCTTCTTAAGAATTTCTTACCACAAACATGCAACTACACGTTTTGCAGATCCATTCTGGAATAAGCTGCCCTGATATCTAGCTGGAAGCTATCAAGAACTTCAACAACACAATCTCAGGATTGACTGATGTATATTTGTTAAGCTTCGATGATTGAGGTGGGAAACAGAAATTAGGATTACATGTGTCATGCAGCAGTTTTGCTGTAACAGTTGTCAATGTGAACCTGATGGTGTTTTGTATATAAAAAAAATCTATTAGTATGAGATAAACAAGTCTTTTTCATACCCTTCCAAAGAATTTTTGAGTTGCTTCTACAATACAGGATGTACAAGACAATACTACTGGTGTATGGTCATAAAATATTGAATAATCCCAAAATGTCCAGTCTAATTCACTTTAAGGAAAGAAATTATTTTTTAATTTTTTTGTGTTTATTTGACATTAAAAAAATTAATCAACAAAAAAATACTTTCTAGTTAAAGAAAAATTTGATTTGGTTTTTTTTATAAAAATTATAAAAAATTTAAAAATATCATATTATTTGCTGATTATATTAAATTTGTTCCTTAAACTTTTAATTGTTATATATTTTGTTTTGAATTTCATTCCTTAGAATTTAATTTAATTTGATTTTTATATTAATTTTGACCCTTATTTTTATGATTGATATTTGTTTTTTTTTTTAATTGTTTTTTTTATTAAAATTTTATGTATATTAAATTTGGTCCTCATTCTCAAAATTATTACTTATTTTATTAGAAATAATTTATGAAATTATAATTATAATTATTTTAATTTCATCATCTTTTAATTATTTTATCTATTAGATTTAATTTCTATTATTTTATTTAAAATAATTAAAAATATTATTTTTTTTTCAATTTCATTCTCATTCAATTTTTAATTTGTAAGAGTTGTTACTTATTATTTTAACAAACCCAAAAAAAATATTAACAAGTTATTTTCTATTTATTTTTCATGGCATAACTAAACACTAGAAAGTGTTTTTTAATTTATTTTCTATGATATTATTAAATATAAAAAATAATTTAATTTATAAGAATTTACTTAAAACTACTTAAAAAAAAAACTTAAGGAAATTGGGGGAAACTCTTGGTTTTGTGCTGGGACCCATAAATTTCTATATATATATATATATAGATGGTGATTGCATTTGATGAAACTTTACATCGTTCCAATAACCTGTTACACCAGGAAAAGCCACTTGTGTCTGATTCATTATTCTATTGCAGAAAACTTGAGAAAAGTTCAAGATTAGTTTGAATTGCGTAGATATCAGACAAACGGAAGTGATGAGAAGTTCCTTGTAAATAACCTACCGCTTGCTAGAACATCCAGATTACGATCATGAGCTTTCATAATGACATCAATTGATGATTATGTCAAAGTTAATTTGTGTAGAATTTTTCCTCGAGTAACAGTACAAGGTAACTCAATATTCACAAGAACCACCAGAAACTTCTAAATAAACAACTTACCACTCAGGAAACATTTCTCAATATTCACAAGAACCAAGGCGTATTATAACGATTGCTTTTCAAATAACTTTTTGTACCGAAATATATATTAATGATATTTTTTTATTTTTAAAAAATTATTTTTAATATCAGCACATCAAAACAATTTAAAAAGTACAAACCACGCTTAATTTTAGCAAAAAAAAAAAAAACAAATAAAAAAAAACAAATTTGAATTTTTTAAAAATACAAGTTGAACCGCGTTCCCAAACAACCTCCTGCACGAGAATGTTGATGCTTAAGATTTTTAAAATCGAACGTATTATTTTGAAGCGAGATGAAACGAAAAAGAAGCAGAAATTGCTTCAGTTGCAAAGAGGGAAAAATCTGGTACAGCCAAGCTGGCAGAGAAGAACTATTTTGATTGCCAACAGATCAACATGAGGACTCTCTGGGCAAACCATAGAGTAAAACTTGCACAAACATCTCAACAAAAATCAGACCTAATCTCAATCACTACTTACAAACAGCATATGCTAATTGACCAGACAGGAAGTTCCCAAAGAGTATCCAACAAAACAGCTTTGGTTCCTGGGCATAACATACAGCATGTGCTGTTGTTTTTGCACATTTTTTTTCCCTAACAATTTGCACTGCAAATTGAGTTATGTGACATTTCAACAAGAAAAAAAGGCTTTTTTCTAAAGATAAACCGGCAATGTGATAGATATTCAAATCATTGCTAGAACCGAGCCTTGGTCAATCTCCTAATTGAAACAAGAAGAGATCCCTGAATGCCCTTTTCTCATCCTAGATCTTTCCGGCTTTTGGAGGCTGTTTGAACATAGCAAGAAAAGGAGATTAGAGTGTTTCAACCATTACCCCGGGGGGGGGGGGGGTCTATTTCTAATATACCATGCACGTACCTTCTTAAGGATTAACTTTGAAGTGCTTGCTGGTAGAACCGGTTTTAATATCTCAAAGGAACATACTAAGGATTCGTCAACGCTCAACAAAGCACCTGCATTGTCAAACTCCCCACCATAGTTTGGAGCTGAAAATATTGTTACTAATTTTCGTTTGGCAAAGAACTCGTATCCATCCTCCACCACCTAAAACATAGCAAAAAACTTTCATTACATGGAAGTATCAGTCATATCTTTATATATTTTGGTAAGGTAACTGAATATCATGATAGTTTTGCATATTTTCTCACTCTTCATCGTAAAGCAATCTTGTATTAGATTTGAAGACACTTAAGGTTTGGTAAATTAAAGGGCTTAATCAATAGAAAACAAAATCATACCTTTCACAGTAAGGCAACATTAATGAAAATCACTATTCTTTGCATCAAAGTATTTCTAGATAAAATAGTCCAAGTAACGCAAAAGCTTTTGGCAATACATATTTAGAAACAGACATCTCCTAAATCATGATCCAACACACTCCAGTTACAAGGTTTTATTTGGTTATTTGCAAGGGGAAAAGAACAAGGAATCTGGGAAAAGCTGCCTCTTCAACTTTGCAGTTTTTTGTGGGTATTAAGCTTGCTTAAAATGAAATTGTCTCACCTGATGACCTCGGCAAATGAGATCCAGGTCATTTTTATCCAAAAACTCAGCAACTTTATCAGGTCCAAAGGTACATGAAACACCTCGATCACTATCTGACCAACCCTCAACCCTAGCATCAGGATCAGACCAAAGTAGATCGCATAGGAGACCGCTATCTGGGATTTCGGTAGGTCTTTGAATTTCCTTTATTTGGCCCAAATGTTCCAACTCTGGAGAGAGGCCTCCATGCATGCAGAGTATCTTTTCATCAATCAGTGCAGCAACAGGCATACAATTAAAGCAGTCGGTAAATATTTTCCATAGCCGGACATTGAATCTCCGTTTACACTCGTCATAAAACCCATATATCCTATTGATCTTCGCATCCTCATGGTTACCCCTCAAGAGGTAAATTTTGTTGGGATGTCTGATTTTGTAGGCCAGAAGCAGACATATGGTCTCCAAACTTTGCCTCCCTCTATCAACATAATCCCCAAGGAAGAGATAGTTTGCAGAAGGAGGGTAGCCACCGTATTCAAACAGCCTCAGGAGGTCTTGATATTGCCCATGTATGTCACCTGTAAAAAGACAGCAAAAATTAGATATGCAGGGGCCCAAAGTGGAGTTAAGAAGACAAATGATGACTAAATTGCTTTGCCACATTGTGGAGTCAAGAAGATAAATGATGACTACAGTACTCCACTGCAAATGAGCAGCAAGATCCTTCCCAGGGTAAAATAGAAGTTAGAAGCAAACAACCAAAATATTCAACAACCGAATGGTTTCCATGTGTTTCACATAGTTTATGGGCCATAACTGAAGAACTTGGTAACTTCTTCCACCAGCACATATCCTTTCAAATTTATGAGGCAGTACGAAGCTAACTATGATTCTAAGGCTCTCTGTTTATTTTTTGGACTTGTGTAAGCACGTGCCAATCCGACCTAACCAGAGTTCAAAAACCACTCACAATGTTCAAATTTCTATCTTTTGATAATTTGGTAGTTGCAGAGAATGGATTTGAACTTCAGATTCTCCACTCTAAAGGAAGTGTAGCTACCAATCGGGCAATGCTCTACCAAGGTTTTGAGGGTAATCAATGAGTGGACGAGGATGAGCTTTTGCCCCATCCTCTCCCGGAAGAAACACATGACTAGCACCAAGATAGATGTCCTCTTCCCATCATAAACTAATAGTTGTAATCCTTGCTTCCATTCAGTCCAATCGCATAGATCAATCCTACAATTCCTTCCAATTGAATAAAAACACCAATCCCTTCACCTCAAACATTACAATTCCTTCAACAATCAAACTAAAATTATGAAAAATCTGATTAATCATGCCGTGCCATAACCAATCATCAAATGATCCATGTCTATAGATAAGCTAAACAATGTCTCTTTTACTAGAATCATTCAACAGTCTTCTTTAAAAAACTCACACGATCATCTCACATTAAAAGCATAAACACACACATCAGATATGATGATAATCAACCCATTCATTATCAAGAGAGGAAAAGAGAGAGAGAGAGAGTGCTAACCACATATTCGAATGGGAGCTTTAATCTCAAGGAGAGTAGGCTGAGAAAGGAAGATTTGGCGAGCATTAACACATAATTGACGGATCTCTCCTTCAGATAACTGCACTTGCTTTCCTCCTTTTCCTTCTAATAACCTCCTTATTATATCATCCAACACTGCCTTATCCATCATCCCTTCCATCGTCATCATCATCATCTTCTTCTTCCTTTCTTCTTAACCTCCAAAACAAATCAATACCCAATTCTTTAAATTTCTTATAAAGAATCAAGATTTAAGTCCCTGAACAAGAAAATAAAGGACCCCCAGATGGATTTTGGCGTTGAAACAGCGAAATAAAGGATCAAATGAAGAATTTACACACAGAGAGAAAAAGGGTTGGTGTATTTTGATCAACAGAAAAGAAGGGTAAGAGAGAGAGGGGGGGGGGGGGAGATAATAGATCAAGATAGAAGCAAATAGTAATGGATATGTGTTGTCATTTTCTTGATAAATCTTTTCTCTCACACTAAAAAAGCTATTTTTTCAATGCCAACTGCCCAACAAGATTCAAATAAGGCAAGGGAGGTTGAAACCTTCAAACTTCAAAGGTAAGGTTGAGAGAGAGAGAGACTTGTTAGAGGACTGTAACAAAAACCGCGTATTTTGAAAAGTCAGTTAATACGTGTACAGCAGCTCTTTCTTTCTTGATTGATTGCCATTACCTACCTCTACCTGTCTGTCTTGTCTCTCTCACAGGTCACAGGTCTCACACATACATACATACATGATCGATGTTTTGATGATACTTTTGTTTTGTTCGTGTCCTTGTGTGTTTTCATCATGTGGTGTGCTCGGTTATCAACCCGCCCCCTACGCCCGACTCACGAGAATACAAGTTGATTATTTTTATAAAATAAAATAAAATAAAACCATTTTTATTGCAATTTGATGGTTATTCAAATTAGATTAATTCTAAATTGATTTTTATAGATATCTAGACTGCTTTTTTAGGTTTTTTTTTAAATATTTTTAACCTAGAAAAATATTAAATTAATATTTTTAAAAAGCACTTTTGAATCAAATCTCAAATGCTATTGAAGCTATTTGTTTATGTATTTTAAAAATATTTTAAAAAAAAATTAAATTTTTTATTTACTTCAAATTAATACATTTTTAGTATTTTTAAATCATTTTGATGTGCTGATGTTAAAAATAATTTTTAAAAAATAAAAAAAAATTATTAACATATATTTTAACATAAAAAATTATTTGAAAATAAATACAACCACACCATCAAATTAACATCAAAACAAAATTTAAAGTGTGTTTTTATGATTAAAAATATGGTACGGTCAATCGTAATCAATAATTATTTAAAAAATATTAAATAACTGTTTGAAAAATATAAGACCCATATAATAATTGTGCCCGACCGAAGATTCATCAAAAGCAAAAGCAAGTCATACCTACTTTAAAGGGTGCGAGGAGCCACAACTAATTAGTATATTCAGTCCCAACTTTTTGAAAGGAAAGCTTCAATGGTAAACGAAGATGTCCTACCTATGATTGTATCATTTAAGATTTTAAAAACCAATCTAAGAGAGATTCAATCTAAGTGTCTGGAAAGTAGTTTGAGACACCTTTGCCATCAAGACAAAACAAAACGAGTATAATTGATAACGTAGCTGTGACTGTTTTTTAAAATGCTAATCATAGATTTATTGGAATTATACTTGTAAATCAACTTTTAAAAAATTACAACCACATGTATATTAATTCACATCCTAAACTATTTTATAGTTTAATATGATATAAACTATAGTTTTTTCAAAAAACGAAGTAGGTGAGTGGAATTTTTTAAATGGCTGCAGGACGACCTAAACCAAGTTGATCTCTAAGTTAATTTATAACTATTATTTTATCTGCAAACTGTTAGATTTCCAAATGAGTGCATCCTTCTTCAAAAGCAAAACTTCACGGCAAATAAAATTTCCAAGATTTTCCACGGGAAGGAGTCTTTTTCAGAGCTGTTACTTCTAGCAAGAAAAATCCCACGTCTCAAATAAGTGTTTAGTATTTTAAAATATATTAAAATAAATTTTTTTGAATTTATTTTATATAAACACATCAAAACTATTAAAAACCACATAAAAATATTATTTTAATATATATATATATATATATTTTAAAAAAGATCACCAGTCATTTCTAAGTGCATTTGGAGCATGAACACAAGACTCTTGTGGAGACAAATTAGATGCTCTATTTACCTATGATGTTAGGTGTCAACAAATATTATCTTACAAAATGCAAGTCCTTTTCTTCTTCATTTTTGTCATGAAAAGCAGGGCCAACTTGAAGCCAAATGGCTGGTTAGTGTAAAGATGACTCTGCATCCACAATTTTCGATAGCCATCATTCTAGCTTGTGGTAGCTAGAATGACTTCGACTTCACTGTTCATGAAGGAGGCCCTCTTCGCTCAGTGGATTGATTCATGATTTTATTTTTGTGATGATTTTGAAAATCACAACTCTAATAGTAATAATATCAGCTATAGTGATTTTTGTGAATACATAAACTAATTCTTTTTTCAATTGGATTTTAAGCGAATTATTTATATTCATAACAAAATATTTATTAAGCTTTTCTCAAATTCATTTAATGTCCCGGAAAAATACTTTATTTATAGCATTTATTTCCTATCCCGAAACAAAAAAAAAACAAAGGTAGTAAAAATAAAAAATATATATATTTTCTAATATTTTTTATTTTGAGAATATATTTTAAATATTTAAGTCTCTATCCATTTTATTATAACACACATAATTAACTATGAGAGTTATAGCTTAACTAGTTAGTTTTTAATTTTATTTTTTAAATGTCGTCAATTCAAGTCCCATAAATTTTAAAATTATTATAAATTTATATAATTATAAATTTTAAAGTTAATAAAATTAATTGAGGAAAAATCCATTATCAGTAATGCTTAAGAGCTAAGGGTGAAATCATGGCTGCATAATAAAGAAAGGTAAACTCAAGAGTGCACATATCAGAAGGCATCATGTCAAAAGGAAAAGGTCTTCTGAGCTGAAATTCCTGGAACATGTACATTTTATGAACTCAGCAAAAAGCATGGTATGACATCAGAGGTGGATGTTGACCGCATACTCCACTCCAGACAAGTAACCGACAGAGTAATTTCCTTTACAATTGAGTGCATTTTACCCTGTAAAACCGGGGAAATTTTCACCGATTTCCTGTCCCAACAACCATCAATGCCAAATTGCCAAATATTAATGTCTGTTCTGTTGCGTGCAACCCTAAACACAAGGGGACTGAAAAATACCCCTTGGATTTAATGAACTTTTTAAAAGAACAGTGACAAACATAGAAGCTTATGATGATAACTCAACTCATCAACATGCAGTCAGGCACGGCCACAGAGATGGATGCTTATACAAGTCTACAATGGAGAACCTGTTGGCCCAAATAAGCTTAATTGGGAGACTTCCCTGTTTACTGTGAATGGACTCAACGAACACGACCATATTATCTGTCTCTTGCTATAATGGAGAACAAGATCGCACCTCGCAAAAGTATAATTTCTGGGATTATGCAAGTTTGATGAGCAGATTGTAATTTTAATCAATGATATCGATTATCATATAACGTCTCTTCTTCACCTGGCAATATTCTGCTATTCATCGTGTTAGACATTCAGCTTTTAATACAACCCTCACAATTCAAAAGCTTTTGGTTTACAAGGTAAAAAAAACAACGAAACGAGGTTGGCCCCTTGCATGATGAATATTTAGAAGAGGGCTTTTACATTCCACTTAATTTGAAGCATGCAATGCCAGAGAAAAAAGTAGGAGTTGGTTTGCAGTAAAATAAGTCCCAATCAAAGCATTCCAAAAGCCAAACTGGATGTGTTCAATGCCATAGAGAACATGAATTTTGCCTATATGCAGATATGACGAAATCGCATGGATTACAATGTTCTTGCAACATGAACTTGTTTGCTATAATATCAGAATTCCTACTGCCAGTTTCAAGCATGAATACACTCCGAAGGCATCATATAAAGTAGATCCAAAAGCTAAGGAAAAAAATAGAGCAAACAAGAGTTCACAACAGAAGAAGGATGACACATTGGTAATACCATATTTCTAACCCTGAAAACTTGGTAAAAAGCAGTATTTCCTGGACCTATATAGTGGGCTGCATCACAATCATAGTGGTTGTGATTGCCAAAATGTACTCGAATAAAAAAGCCATTGGCAGAGAGCAGAATAATGGACTCCTTAAATTCTTTTTGAGCAAATCAAAGGCCATCACTGGCTTATCCATTCTGACAATAACTTCTCTAAGGTACTCTTCAGGTATAGCACAAAAGAAAAGACAAACTAAATTTTAATAGAAAATAAAGAAAAGGTAACCTTATTTGAACCAACCCGATACATAACTCAGTCCCGCCTCCCTAAGTAATGTAAGAACACAACGGCATAGATATGCAGGAGCAAATGCACATATACACCAACACTCGCAATTTGGTAGCAGATTCAAATTAATACCATGCCAACATCACAATAACTTAGTACTCAGTCGATTCAAAATCACCAAAAAGGAAAACTCATTCCATTGACAATTTTGTCAAGTTGAAAAACAGTAAAGGCAATCATCTGATCATACAAACCATGACTAGAGTTATTTCAACATGTTAAGCACAAGAATTATCAGTTAATGCCAACCAAATAAAGCCATTATTCCAATTCAAGCATGCTGCTCTTTTTTTATTTTTCATGTTCCTTGAACTGGGCAACGAATACCCTTTTTCTAACTTAAAAAATGACAGCTAGGGATAAGATTCAAGGAAACAACTAGCTTTGATTTGAACAATAAATAACAACAAACCTCATTACAGTGCCATCCCCATTTCTTAACGGTTAAGAAAACCTCATCACCGACTAAATGCTGAAAATTCTTACCCTTTCATTCCCATCAAATTCCACCAAGAAACCATCCAATCATTTTCATCGCAAAAAAATATCATTTCAATGACATGCACCCTCATTTCAGTTTCAACACAACTGTTGTGAATTAGGCACAATTCAATAAATTCCTTAACCAAAATAAAAATTCCCACAATTGTTTCTACACTGATCTATTTCTAATCACACAAACATGGACATTAACAACAAAAGGAGCAGCAATAAAGGGCATAATCCTGTCACAGCCCACACGAAAGAGAGAATTTTGAGACAATTTACGATAATAATTACAACCCAATTCAATTCATTCTAATCAAACGAGAATCACAGTTTTAAAAACCCAATAGAACAATTCAATGATTGAAATACACAGATATTTCTAAGAAGAGGATACAAAAGGGTTTGATCTAATCTTGCTCACTTTCCTGGTCTTACCACCACAATTCAATCCACAACCACACTGAGGACACTCTTCAAAATTATCAACTGAGAAATCAGCACCAGCAATTCCAACAGAGAATTCAAGATCATCACCATTTCTTGTAACCTCAATAATATCAACCCAAAAAAAAAACAACTTCACGCTAACACCTTCCAATCTTGAAAGCCTCCCTTTTGATATGTAACCATTGATAGTTGACTTGTACCTTAACTGGTAAGATCCTTCAAGAGAAAAACTACATGTTCCATTCCAGAATGCAGAGAATGTCCCTGTTGTTGTGTCAAGAGAATAGCCAACAACTCCTTTAGGAAGTAGTCCTTTAGGGAGGTTGTAGTCACCCAGGATTTCATAGGCTGTTGTTTCTTGCAATAAAGATGATGATGGTAAAGATTGTGAAAGCATGAGAATGAGGCAAAGAGCTGTAAATAGAAAAGGCAAAGCCATCTTTCTTTGGAGGTCTTGATTGGGTTTCCTGGGTTGTTCTTTTTGGGAAGACAGGAACAGAGTTTGTTTATGGGAAGGAAAGGAGGCATGGTTTTGCAATTTTTTTTTAAGTATCGATAATAAAAATAAATTTAAAAAAAATAAAAAAATATATTATTTTAATATATTTTAAAATAAAAAATATTATTTAAAAAACCACTATCATAATATTTAATAAGATATTTGACTAGATTATGGATTGTGTTGTGTGTCAAACAAAAACAATTAATATAAAAAATATTTAGATATTATTAATAGTTTTTTGAGTAAAAAAATTTAAATTGTTTAAACATAGATTTAATATAACTTGGTCATCTTAACATATTTAAAAAGAATTTTAATGATCAATAAAAATATAATTTAAATCAAAATAAATATTTAATATAAAATATTTTAATAAACCTGAAACAATAATATATTAAATTGATTCGAATCAATCTATTTACATTATAAAATTTTCCAGTTAAATTTAAAGTTCAAGTCATAAATATAAAATAATTTTATGAAAAGTAAATTAAAAAAATATAAAATCTATTTTTTAATAAACCTAACATTAAAAGATATAATTAAAACAAAAAATATAAATTAAAATTAATAAAAAAAACATATTCAAATGAATAATATTATGCGAAGAAGAACCATAAAAACTCCTACTTCTTTGGTTTATTGGTTAATGATTTTTTTTTTAATCCTCTAGACGGTGAGAGTTGTTTTTTATTTACTATTATTAGATAGTATTTGTATTTTTGGTTCAATCTAATTTTAAAAATATTTTTTTAAAATATCAAATTGATAATTTGTGGATGTTTTCTCATGAATTTGATATAATGATATTAAAAATAAAAAAAATAAAAAAACATATTTGATACATTTTTAATTGAAAACTACCTATACAAAAGCAACATATGCATCGCATTATCAAAAACATTGCATTGCTGGTTTATAACACAAAAACAAACAATAAGTAAAAATCTTGTAGATGGGCCTGTAACTAGGATGGTTTAAGGTTAGGTGGGCTGGTTTCTTGTTGGGTTTAAGCCTTTAAAGTGATGTTAGGGCTTGTCTAGACAGGCTTCGAAAAAATGGGTCCTTGTTTTTTCTCAGTTTTGAGCTTTGAGATAGGCTATGCTTGTTCTTTCAAATACCATGATGCTGTCCCCCAACGGATTTGAAAAATTCATCGGGTCTTGGGTTTGGATCCGGTTTTCATCGAATTACGTTGGATTTTCAATTACTCTTATTTATTTATTTATTATGTAATTGAAGAAATTTATTTTTATCATGTTGGTCAAGATTCAATGAGCCGTTGATTAATATTATATATATAAAAAGAAAATACTATCCTTGACGTGCTGGGATCCAATAATGTGATATTTCATAGAAAAAGACATAACAAATTATTCTTATTTTTAGGATTGCTGTAGATGTTATTTTTTAAAATGTTATTTATTTAAATATATTAAAATAATATTTATTTTAATTTTTTAAAATTTATTTTTTACATTAACATATCAAATTGATTCAGAAACACTAAAAACAAAATTAAAAATATAATTAGATTATAAAAACAAACATATTACAAATAAAACAATGCAACCCCGCTTGCATTAATTATTATTTGACATGCAATATAATCTTGATAAATTAACACCTTTTATTAAATAACATTTCTATTTAGTCCCGACTTGAACTTAAAGTTTAAATGATGTATTTATTATTAATTAATACATTTTTATAATCTTAAAAGCATTGATTTATGGAGGTTTAACTGCACATAAACATGCCAACAAACAATTTTATTTCTTTCTATGCTCCCTTCTCCCATAAAAAATAAATAAAAATCCTGCTCAATTCAGTCTGGTCCAGTCCTATTGACATGCATGCAACCAACAGGCAAGGCCTCTATGCTTCATTATTTTCTCTAAAATGGCTGGAAGATGGTAGAAGGTGTTCATGCTCTGAATCCTTTGATGCTGCATTCTTTGATGACCTGGGTTTCCAATATATTGCATAAAGTATTATTTGAGCTGCTCCAAGAAATAATCCAGCCACATTTGCCACCTATAAATAATCCCAAGCTCTGATTAATTAATTTGTGAGTAGATAGGTTAACTATATATATATATATATATTAGATTGTTAAATTAATTCTTAATTCTATATATTGTTATTTAGCATTAATCTAATATGAAAAAATCCAGCCACATTTGCCACCTATAAATAATCCCAAGCTCTGATTAATTAATTTGTGAGTAGATAGGTTAACTATATATTAGATTGTTAAATTAATTCTCCATTCTATATATTATTATTTAACAGTAATCTAATATGAAAAAATCTTCAAGTTTACAAAATGATGGGAAGGGATTAATTTTTGACAAAACATGTACAAGCACTTTCTAATATTCATAATCATTTTATAAAATATATATTTAAATAAAAAAAGGAAAAAAGTCATTTATTTGTGTTATAAAATATTATGTTATATTGCATTATATATTAATATTAAATATCATGAAGAAGAAGATGATCATGGTGTCGTTGTACATACTCCTAGAAACCAATCTTTCTTTAGCACGGCGTAGCAAGTCCACACCCCTCCATTCAAGAAAACGAAAAGGGAGAGAAGGAAAGGCATATACTCCACACTTCTAGTCCTCACCACTGTTTTCTGCAATCAAACATCTAATATTAGAGTAGTTGTTAAATTTTATCAGGGATTTAATTATCGACCAAGTAACCTAATTTTTCTTTTAAATAAAAAAATTAACAAGTTTTTGACTAAATTATAGGATCAAACTAGGTTAACTTCAGATTGAAATCTTTTAATTAACTATCGAGGAAGAGGCAGAGCTTCTTACCATGGCTGCAAGAGGAGAACCATACATGACAACGTTAAGTCCAGCACCCAAGAATCCTATGATATCGGTCTTCATATCACCCTGCAATAGTAACTGGCAAACCACCATTGCTGCTGCTAGAAACCCCACATCCAAAATCCCAATAAGCATGGCTGTCTTTGCCTAAAAGTAATTATTTGTCATAAATGGTCAGCACATTGAGTAATTAACCCTAATTATTTTTTTGTGATGGATGAGAAATTCAAAAAGATCAATACCCTAATTCTTGGAGGTGCAAAAACAAGGAACAATGTCAAGAAAACAATCTCAACGACAACACCAAACCCATTTATGGTGGCCACGAGAAACTCTCCGGTCTTGATAATACCATAGTAAGTCCACAGGGAAGAGTTTAACAATGTGCAAATGTAAGGAAGGCTCTCAAATTCTTCAGTCGATCGATGCTTCAAAATACGCCGAAATACTCCCCTGAAATATTCAAAATACGGGCTGATCATCTGAATTTGACAATTATTAGCTAGAAAAGAGATCAATATTCTAGATTACGAGGATGAGCATAGATTAATTTACTTACACAGGAGAAAGAAAGAGTAACACTGAAATAATATTACCTGTACGTAATAACATATATATATTAGCAAAGATCCATTTAGTTAATTTTCTTTGAATGGAAATATAGCTGCAAAAACCAGACAAAACATTTTCTTTTACCTAGTGCTCCGATAATCAAACTGAGACTTTCCATGCTGTGGAAATAATGTAATTGCCAAAAGGGAGTGTACGTATTGCGGGGTTTAATTTGTTGAATGAAGCTTGATCATAGAGATTATGAAGAAGAAGAAGAAGACGAAGAATTTGCTGGAGGAGAGTCTCTGAAACCTAGCTTTGAAAATTAGGTAGAACTACATGTGGCTTTAGAGCTCATCCACCATGCAAGTTAGTGCTACTCAATCATCTCTCGTCTCTGTATGTCTTTTCTTAAAGGTCTAATGGCGAATTTATTAATTAAAGTAGTGCTAATTATGTTCTCCTTAGTAAAATAAATATTGTATTTTAATTGAACTATTTGTATTATTGACCAGTTAATTTAACCAATTCAATCATAATTAAATTGATCAAAACCGATCGAGTGAAAAATAAAAGTTATTTTCCTTTCTTTAAACTGGTTTTTTCCCCTACCTTTTATCAAGAAAAGAAAAGAAAAGAAAAGAAAAATATTACCTATGAATTGACTTGTTAACTTCCTATATATATAGAAAAAGAGGCATGAATCATGTGGGAATTATTGAAGCAATTTCATGATATATATATATATATATATATATATATAGTAATTTAAGAAATCTTCAACTTGAGATGAATTAAAAACTAGAGGGAATGACATCAAACATCATTTCCAAATGATTTAACAAGATCCTATGATCTTTCTGATAGTTATTTCTCAAGTTATAAAATAGAGTTACATTAAATTTAATCACACGCCTGTATCAGTTTCTCCTGTATCATTAGTCTGACAATCACCTTCGAGAAATTAAGGGAATTAATTCAGTCGAATCTTTCCAATGATTTGGGAAAGGATCGACAACTTTGGGTGAAAAATTAGTAGTAATTGCTTGCCAGGGGAATGTTTTCGTTGAATATATAGTTAGCGCGCAGCTATTGAAAACAATTTCAAGAGTTCTGCTCTCGAAGAAAATGGATTTGCAATATGAGGCTCGTTTTGTGATTGGTAAATATTAATTTATAGCTATATTAAATATGTTAAAGATCTTCTTTCACAATGTCGTTGTTCTATATTATTTTGTCATTTTTGCTTTTTTATTTAGAATTATATCATTAAAGATGTTTAATTATTTGTAAGCATTTATGATTACTTTCATCCCTTGTATATCAATTGACGAAAGGGTACCATAGATTATCATATAGACTCATTTTTACAAATAAATAAATAAATAAATCATGCAATTAATTATGGATTAATATTGTTCTTGATAGACATTATAATTAAATGAAATAGCTTGATAAGATATTACACGGAAAAGACTTATTTAAATGTTAAATAGCATTATAATTAAAATATTAAAAGACTTATTTTATCAAGGAAGATCCTGCAGATAATAAAACAGCACGAAATTAGCCTATAATCATGCAAAATATTCTGTCATTCAATTTGTAATTACACCTGATTCTATACTCAATAACTATGGCTGTAACGGTAACATAGATGTAGCACAACATTTCTTAGATGGACTCTGCTACTGTAAATATAAGGTACTGCTGTCATATAGTGAAATCAAGCTTTGAAGCATTGTCTGCAAATGTTTATATATTTATCCCCAATTAATATGATAATAATAAATAAATTTCATGAAAAAGATATTTGAGGTTTTTTAGCAAGAGCAAAATAATAATTTACTATTTTAATTTATAATAAACTATGTTTTGATGCACAATAAACAAACAACGGAGGTTTTCTAGGTTTTTTTTTTAATGGTCACCCTCCTAGTTATATTTTGGTTCAAAATTCGGAATTGCAATTTGTTTTTACAGTAAAAAATCACATATAAGATAGCGAAACTTAATGTGTTTAAACTCTAATCACTATTTTTTTTTTTTGCTAGCATGAGCATAAAGTTTGTGTTAAAATAATAATTTTATCGATCGAATCAACAATCAACAATCAACAGGCGAGGACCCAACATTTTGGGGGTGAATTTATCCTCTCTTCTAATTATATTTTTATGTTTTTTTTTTTATTTTGATATATTAATCTTATTTTAAAAAATAAAAAATAATTTCGATAACGCTGTCTGAAATAGTAACATTGTTTTCATTGATTCACTCACCTCCATTAATGGTTTGTTGAAAAGTGGTGTGTTGACTCGTTGGTGAAACATTGTATGCCCAATGAAGGAACCTTTTCTTTGTGTCAGGTTCATTGCCAATCAAATCAAAAGCATCTCTTTTTAATATCATTAATTTGCTGTCTGCTGTCATTTGGTGCTGTGTTCATAAGATTTTGTTTGCAGAAAAGCTTTCTCTCTTGGTCTGCTAAAATTCGAAAAGGTTGTGGACGGTAAGGAACAGAAGGCTGAAGCTGTAGCTGGCGATTCAATTAGTCTGGTGCAGATTGCAGAATTTTGAAAAATGCTCTTGAAAATTCCAAGTTCTGCTTAGGTTATAGAATTAACTATTTCTGTTTTCTGCGATTCGCTGCAGATACAGATCTCAAGGTCTCAGTGACATCAATATAAGTTTGTTTCTGTAAGCACTACGCAAAGATAGACCGGTCGTAGCGGATACGAGTAAAAACAAATTTAGAAGATGAAAATCTTAAGCGACTTTGTTTTATTGGACGCAAAAATAATAATACAAAGCTAGGCTGTGAGAAATTCTGTGACAATATCATTAGAAATGTCAAATTTTAATCTTCCGACCCGATTGATTGCATAGTTCAAGCATCAAATTAACCATGTGAAAGCTGCCCCAATATAATCAAGTCAGTTTAATGGAGCTAGAGGTAACCCAAATGACCAAGAAAACATGGGTCTTTAAAAAAAAAAAAATAAGTATGACATATTTTATTGTTTTAATTTTGATGTGGAGACATAATAAACCATCCTTGATTAACCTGAATTAGACGTAAAAATCACAATCCATGATATGAACACAATCATAATACATTAAATCAGTTAATCATCTCTTTTTTTGGTTTCCCTACCTTCATTCTCTTCTTGATTGGGCCTTCATTAGACTCGGGTTTAGATGGAAATTGAGCCAACATTGAAGATGTTTTGGATAAATAGGGACTAAATTAAAAGAAAAGGGTTTGGACTCACGTTGGATGAAATTCGAGAATCAATTGGTGATGAGTTCTTTTGCAATCACTTCCATTATAAGTCCAGTGTGGCGCTTATTTCTCTTTTTGGTGGCGTTGACTATCAATTTTCCTTCTCTTTCTCTCTCTATAGCCTCTTGTTTTTACAAAAGACCCAAATAATATTAGGCAAAATCAAGCATGAGTCGAATGATATTTGTTTTGCACTCTTGAGAATCTCACGGGGAGTTTGTTGAAACAAACCATCAATATTAATTTTAAAATAAATAAATATAGAAAGATAAAATTTTAAAAAAATTAAAAAAATACAACAATGTCAAAAGTCTTTATTTTAGTTTTCTCTTCATAATTAAGAAAACTTTTGGAATTTTTTTTTATAAAATTAGCACAATAAATTTAAAAAATTGACAAACTAACACATGTTCAATTTATTTTTTACAAAATAGCACTGTAAAACACACAACATTGTCAAATTGTGTCGTTTCGAACTCAATCAGTCAATTGATGTATAATAATCAGTAGATTAATATTGAAATCTCTTGGTTTAATTATTTTTTTAACCAAAATTTAAAATTAAATCATATAAAAGTTGTTTTGACGTGATTCGGTCAGCTTAGCCGCTCAAAAGACAACCTACATGATTGTCAATAAAAATCTAATAATGAAATTGAGGAAAAAAAAAAAGAAGAGGAAATTAAAAAAAGAAAAGGAACTTCATTATTCATACATGAAGAAATGAAATTCCACAAATCAGGCCAATTCTTTTGGAAGAGAAAGACAATCTTCCACTCTTTTTTATTTTTCTTTGATACATAAAATAAAAAAGGTAAATAAAATATCCGAGATATTTTTGATAAAAAAAACATTGTGCTCACATCACACCACCCTCGACTTTTCTAGGAAACCAAATTGGGAGATGGGATAAGGGGCTCATGTTTACTTCCGTCCTCCAAGTTATCAGATATTTCCTCGGAGGACTTCGGTTTCATGTATGTGACATATAAAATCAACTGCGCTGTCCCAAGAAGAAACCCAGTTCCATTTGGTATCTACATATGGTCCAAAACATGTTGCTGTCAGCCCTAAATAATATTCCATTAATAAAGACAGCAATCATGCTGTCAATTAAATGATGGCGGGGAGAAGATTCTAACTTACTCCAATAAAATAGTCTTCTGTAAGAAAGGCATACACAGTCCAGACCCCTCCATTTATGAAAAGAAAAAATGACAGCAAGAATGGCATGTACTCCACACTCTTCGTTGCTACCACTGTTTTCTGTACATTTCAAGCAGACCATACATTAATTTCACAATTATTGAACCCAACTTGACTATAACTGGAGTCACATATTAAACATGTTGATTTTTAAGAAGTTAAAATTATATTATTTAAGTATTTAAAAATGATAAATTGTGTTTCGAAAAAGTTGATGGGTTTTCTCAAGATTAATTATGATGAGTAGCTTAAAAGGTCAGATCTTGAGCTTGCTCCTTAATAATTATGAGCTCCTTAATAATTATGAGGTAAAATTCTTAATAATAATGAGCAGTGAATGTTAATGTTAATAATAATAATAAAAAATCCATATCAACAAGTCTACGGATTGACCCATCAAGCATGATCAGGTTTGATGACAATGATTAAATCTTAATTAGTTGATTAATTCTAACACCGAAGAGGTGAAAACATGATAAGGGCGATTAATGATCTTACCATAGCTGAAAGAGGTGAACCATATGTGATCATACTGAAGACAACACAAAATATGCCTGAAATATCAATCCTTAATTGTCCATGTAACATCAACTGCATGAGCAAGAATGATACTGCAGGAAACACCAGATCCAGAACTCCAAACAGTATGGCTGTCCTAACCTAATGTTACATACAAAAACACGATGAAAAAGATCAAGAACACAGAGATATATTGATTTATTCTTGAACATTAACCCAATGATACTGGCTTCACTCTTTAAATCGAAACTTACCCTCATTTTCTGAGTAGATGCAAACATCAGAAATATCACGATGAAGACAAGCTCAACCACAGCACCAAAACCATTAATGGTCGCAACAAGCACGCTGTTCGGCTTGATGATTCCATAGTAGACCCACTGGTATGCATTAAGTAACTTGCAAATGTAAGGGATGCTTTCAAACTCTTCAGTTGATCTGTTTCTTGCAATTCTCCAAAACGTTTTCCTGAAAGTTTATTCCACTAATCAATATTTCATTGGAAAACTTACATTACAAAACAACAATCTTGATTTTTCACACACACGCGCGCGTGCACGATCAGCTCTTACGCTGGAGAGAGGTAAACTAGACCAGTGGTGATGTTTCCTGCAGTAAACACAATAAAGAAGAAGGTCAAAGTTCATGAGTTTTTCTTTGCATAAATCTAAAACTACAAGAAGATATTCAAGCTCAAAATAGTGGTCACCACAACTTTACCTAGAATCCCAAAAAGGGTAATTATGCTAAACATGGTGCAGAAAGTTTCGATTAGTGTATCTCTTTGTGGTTTGAACTTTGAAGAGTAGATAGATAGCTTGAGCTAGCCTTCAATCATCATTCATGGATGCTCGAGAACTTTACAAATTTATCCTCCAACTCTAAGGAATAAGAAATGGGTACTTCAGAAAATTCACACAATTGGATATACCTTCAAGCTCAGTACATATCAATACAATTCATAAACTCCAAATGGGTATTTCAGTGAGATTGACCCGACCACATTGATGCTCCCTTTTCTTTTGACTGGTCCTTGACAAGGAAGGGACACCTAGTTGCAGGGGATGTGGATCTAATGGTTGCCACAACGTTTAAGGTTGCTTTTGTTTTATATCTACTTTTGTGTTTGTGTGTTTGTGGTATAAAAAATATGGTAAGGTATTTGGCAATCATAAAAACTGTATTTTATATTGTGAGACTCACTAAAAAATTGCGTTTGAAACATAGTTTTCATGGATCAATTTTTATATGTTCTTTTAACCGAATTTTATAAAACATTGTTTGTTTTTACGTTTCAAAAACACTTTAAAAAAAATTAAAATTAAAAATATATTATTTTAATATATTTCTAAGTAAAAATCACTTTGAAAAGCAACCACAACTACATAACTACTAAATATTTTATACATATATTTTGTTGCACATAAACTTCAACCATAAATTTTACAAAACACGTATTTAAATTCAATTAACCTCAGCTAATTACATTTTATAAAAATTTATTTTTTTCAAATCATAACCACAAAAACTACTTTCAAAACAAACATGCTCTTGTAAGTTGTTCAAACAAAACGACGCCGTCTAAGGAGTAAACGATGTCATATGGCTCAGAATTTGAAGAAATTAGTGGTGTCTTGGATATTGTATATTCAAGGCACATGACAGTAAATGAAAATGGATTCGGTAGACAGCGGCAAACGTGGCAACGATTTTGTTTTATTTTTTGAATTTTGCCAGCTTATATTATTGAAGTAGGTGGAGATGCTCTGAATGAAAAAAAATAAAATAAAATATCACATCCTAGTTATATGGTCCATGCACATATTTAAGAAGATCGATGCGGCCCATGCGGGCATAGCATAATTTTAAAAGACTGAGTTTGTTTTTTAGTTTTGTCTTGGAAAAAATATTAATTAATATATTTTTATTTTTTTTAATGATTTTAATATGTAATATTTTTAATAAATATCCTACACGCATTAATAGAGCATTAATATTCCAAAAAGAAAAGAGCTTTAGTATTTTTCGCGTGTTTGACACTATGATGCATGATATTTTTTAAAAATATTTTATATTAAAAAATTATTATAATAATTCTTTTAGACTATTTTATATTAGCATATTAAAAAAATAAAAAAACACAAAACATCATTAATTTTATTTTTATTATATTAAATATACTTCTAAAACGGAAAAAAGAAACACTGCCGGAATACAATGCCACACAACTTAGTAGTGGAAGAATTTGTGTTTTCTTTTTCCTTGTTATGAGCTACATTATATGATTTTCCATCACATTCTGTATTCAATTATGATTTCATGGATATGTTCTTTGCAATTCCCAGTGAATGATCAAATGGGGCCATTTGAACGCGGAAGGTCTCTTTCGAGACAAACAGTAGTGCATGTCTCCATTATTTTCGTGAATTTGGCTAGATCGGCCAATTTAAAACTGAACTGTATCTAATCTAGTAAAAAAAAAATAAATTTTATTTTTTTATTTTTAATTAAATTTTATTAATGACATAATATTTACAGAATTTGATTATAATCTCAATTTTATTTATGATTCTATTTTACCTGATGTTGTTGCACGCTTAAAAAACCAAAAAAATTGTAGTCCTTATTGGATGTATTTCATACGTGATGAAATTGTATATAGTTTTATTGAACAATAAAGAATATTTTATATAAAATATTATTTATTTCATGATGTAATAGCAATAGTTAAATATATAATATTTAAATTAAAAACCATTAATATTAATATATATTTTTTAAAATTATTTTATAAACTCAATTTCAAAAACATTTTTAACCAAATACATTAGACTATTTTTTATTTAATTTTAATTTCAACCATAATTTTAATTAAATAAATACAAATATCAAACCAATATTAATAAAAAATACCTTTTATAAAATATTTTTTTTCAAACCACAACTACAAAAGATTCTATGTCTATAACTGTATCAATTTTCAGAAAGCCTGTAACAGGGCTTTCATGGCTGGAGTTGCTGTGGGCACAGGATTATTTTGGTCCCGTTGAGGCTAGAAGCTTGCAAAGAATGCTTCAACTGTCTGACTCACAGCGGAAAGAAACATCAAGGAGAGGAATGGAACTCATGTCTCCGAAGGGAATTTGGTGCACATTGATTTTGCAATTTCACACCTAAACAAGCAACACACTGGAGATGAAAACGATGCCTGGAAAGCTGTTCTTATTGCTCATGATCAAATAGTTCATGGTTTTGCCCTGAACGCCAGCTACTTGGACATCTCCGATCAGTGCAAGTCGCTTTCTACCAAACCATCAATCAGCCTTGGCATCGTAGAAAAATCGTGGATGCTGCTTTTCTTCAGCACGCTGAGGAGAACTATTTGATTAGGAAATCTTCAATTTCACATGTGCACCAAATTCGTCTGTCCCCATCTTCTGATACAGCCTTTAATTCATGGTGGTCAGGCTGCTGGGCTAAAGTTGTTCCGAATCTCTCAAAGGTTCAGGGCAAACTTGTTTCCAGATTTCGAGTGCTCCCAAACAGTGTTGGGTTAAATCCAGAACTCAAACACGCACAA
Source organism: Populus alba x Populus glandulosa (assembly GCA_033617975.1). Classification (NCBI taxonomy): domain Eukaryota; kingdom Viridiplantae; phylum Streptophyta; class Magnoliopsida; order Malpighiales; family Salicaceae; genus Populus; species Populus alba x Populus glandulosa. Next base: position 907,627 of record CM066155.1, on the reverse strand, counting down.
CTTACGTGGTTCGGCAACTTGCCTACTCCACGGAGCTACTGGTTGTATTAATCACTCAAAGAAACAATACAACAACAAAGGAGGAGGAGATAAAACTCAACTCAACTCAACTCTACTCTCTCAAGCTCTCTATTCTCTCTTCTCTCTGTGTTTCACTCTCTGCAACTCATCAATTCTTCACGCTACAATGACACACAGGGGGCACATACATAAATATACAAAAGTGGGAGTGGGGGGTGTCCTCCACCATGTGCAAAGTGGGAGACTAGAATTCCACTTGCACATGGTGGGGCTTGTTTGTCTCCATAATGCTAACAATCTCCCACTTGGAGACAAACAATGAAATCCTTTTTATCCTTGAAGACCAACTGAAGTTTTGCACAACTTCAGTTTCTCAAGTGTAACTCCTTTGGTTAACATGTCAGCTGGATTCTTGCTTCCACAGATTTTTTCTAGCATTAGTTGCTCGTCGTCCAGCAGTTGTCGGATGAAGTGATATTTGATCTGAATATGCTTCGTCCTCGAGTGAAATGCTGGATTCTTGGCAAGGAAGATTGCACTCTGACTATCGCTATACAAAGTACCTTTTCCATTCAACTTGCCCAATTCTTTCAAGAAACTCTGCAACCATACTATCTCTTTTGCAGATTCTGAGACTGCAACATATTCAGCTTCTGTTGTTGAAAGAGCAACGATCTTTTGCAAGGTAGAACTCCAGGAAACAGCAGTACCTCCTAGAGTATAAACATATCCTGTAGTGCTCTTTCTGCTATCAACATCTCCTGCTAGATCAGCATCTACAAAACCTTCAAGTTTCAAACCACCAGCTGTGAAACTGAGACAAGTTTCCGATGAACCTTTTAAGTACCTCATGATCCATTTCACCGCCTCCCAATGCTGCTTTCCAGGATTGCTCATATATCGGCTTACAACTCCCACTGCATGGGCAATGTCTGGTCTGGTACAGACCATAGCATACATCAAAGAGCCGATAGCTGAGGCGTATGGAATCTTATCCATGTATCCACTTTCTAGCTCAGTTCTTGGTGACTGATCTTTGCTGAGCTTGAAATGATTCCCCAGTGGTGTACTTACTGGTTTAGCACTATCCATACTAAACCTGCTGAGAACCTTCTTGACATACTCTGTTTGTGAGAGCTTTAGTATGCCTTTGTCTTTATCTCTGATGATTCTCATGCCAAGTATTTGTTTAGCAGCTCCCAGATCCTTCATTTCAAACTGCTTCGACAACTGCTGTTTCAGCTTATCAATCTCCTCAATGCTGGATCCTGCAATCAGCATATCATCTACATATAATAGTAGAATGATGTAGGAGTTGTCAAAATATTTGACATAGCAACAATGATCAGCTTGGCATCTTGTATACCCGGAACTGCACATGAAGTTGTCAAACTTCTTGTACCACTGTCTTGGAGCTTGCTTCAAACCGTATAGGCTTTTCTGTAGCTTGCAGACTTGATTCTCCTTTCCTTGCATTGCAAACCCCTCTGGTTGTTGCATGTAAATATCTTCCTCCAAGTCACCATGAAGGAATGCTGTTTTTACATCTAACTGTTCCAGATGTAAATTTTCTGCAGCTACTATTCCCAGAACAACTCTGATTGTTGTGAGCTTCACAACGGGAGAAAAAATCTCAGAGTAGTCAATGCCTTTCTTCTGTTGAAACCCTTTGACAACAAGTCTTGCCTTGAACCGTTTGCTTCCGTCATGCTCAGTCTTCACTCTGTAGACCCACTTATTTTGCAAGGCCTTCTTTCCTTCAGGTAATGTTGTTAGCTCCCAAGTCTTGTTCTTCAGCAACGAACTCATCTCCTCCTTCATGGCTAACTCCCACTTGCTTGAGTTTCCATCTTCTAAGGATTCTTCATAAGATAACGGTTCACCACCATCTGTCAGCAAAATATAATTCAGTAAAAGTGTGAACCGTTGCGGGGGCTTTATCGTCCTTGAAGACCTGCGAACAGCTGGTTCAAGTTGCTCAGCATCTTCTTGTGTGGAAGTGGGCACAGATGTGCTTGAATCTTCTTGTAAAGACTCTTGATTGTTGTTCTCCTTAGTAACATCGGGAAGTCCTTCTAATCTTATGAATTCAGATCTTGGTGGACTTGTATCTGAATCAGCCATCTCTGTTTCTCCACTTGATCTGTCTTTGTACATGACTTTCTCATTGAAGATCACATTCCTGCTTCTGATAATCTTTCTGTTCTGATCATCCCAGAACCGAAATCCAAATTCTTCATCTCCATAGCCAATGAAGAAACATTTCTTGGATTTGGCATCTAACTTGTTGCGAGCATCAGAATCTATGTGAACATAGGAAACACACCCAAAGACCTTCAAATGAGAGAGTTGTACCTCTTTTCCTCTCCATACTTCCTCGGGCAGTCTGAATTCCAAAGGAACTGATGGTCCACGGTTGATCAAGTAAACTGCGGTATGAACTGCGTCAGCCCAGAATGTTTGAGGTAACCCAGAATGCAACCTCATGCTTCTAGCTCGTTCATTGATGGTCCTGTTCATCCGTTCAGCAACGCCATTCTGTTGCGGTGTGCCTGGAACGGTCTTCTCCATTCTGATACCATTAACAGCACAATACTCCTTGAAACCTCCATCAATGTATTCTCCTCCATTATCAGATCTCAAGCATTTCAACTTTAGACCTGATTCAGTCTCAACCATAGCCTTCCATTTCTTGAATGTTTCAAACACATCAGATTTATTTTTCAGAAAGTAAACCCATACCTTCCTGCTGAAATCATCAATAAAAGTCACATAATATCGAGAACCTCCAAGAGATGCTACTGGAGACGGTCCCCATAAATCTGTGTGTACCAGTTCTAGCTTGCTTGGTCTTAAGGTCCTGCCAACCTTCAAGAAACTGACCTTCTTCTGTTTTCCAAGAACACAGCTTTCACAAATGTCTAGATCGACATTTTTTAACTCTGGCAGCTTTCCCTTCGACTGAAGTATCTTCATCCCCTTTTGACTCATATGGCCAAGTCTACAATGCCATAGATGTGCTTGATTTTCTGCTTCAGTTGAGGCAATGATGTCTGCAAATCTTGTGGTCATATACAGGGTGCCGGTTTTCTTTCCACGAGCTAAAACCATTGCTCCCTTTGATACTTTCCACATTCCTCCAGCAAAAAGTATTGAATGACCACTATCATCAAGTTGTCCGACAGAGATCAACTTTTTCTTCAATTCAGGAACATGCCTTACATTCTGCAAGGTCCATATAGATCCATTCATAGTCTTGATTTGCACATCTCCTATACCCACAATCTTCAGTGGTGTTCCATCGGCCAGGTAGACTACACCATGATCTCCTCCAACATAATTTTGCAGCATTTCATTGTGTGGCGTACAGTGGAATGAAGCACCAGAATCAAGAATCCACTCATCAATTTGACTTTGCACAGCAAGAATTAAAGCATCTTGCACCTCATCTGTGGTAGCGTTTGCAGAGTCAGCTTCAGGTTTCTTCGGTTTTGTGCAATTCCTACTGAAATGACCAGGTTTGCCACAATTCCAACATTCAACCTGCTTTCTGGATCCAAACTTGCTTTTACTTCTGTATCTGGATTTTGATCTGCCTCTGGATGAGCCTCTATCGTGTCTCCTCCCTCGACTGTTGATGTTGAGAGCTGATCCTGAGCTTGAACTTTCACCTGAGTCTTTCCTTCGCACTTCTTCAGCCAAAATCAAGTCTCGAATGTCATCATACTTCAGTTTGGATTTTCCAGCTGAATTGCTCACGGCTGTCCTCATGCCTTCCCAACTGCTTGGAAGTGAAGCTAGCAAGATGAGTGCACGTATCTCATCATCAAACTCAATCGCAACAGATGATAATTGATTTGTGATGGTATTAAAGTTGTTGAGGTGTTGTGTCACAGAAGCGTTTTCGACCATCTTCAAGTTGAACAACTTTTTCATCAGGTGCACTTTATTATTTGCTGATGGCTTCTCATACATCCCAGACAAGGCTTCCATCAATTTTGCAGTGGATTTTTCTTTCGTAACATTGTGAGCAACTCTTCTTGATAACGATAGCCGAATAATGCCCAGAACTTGTCTATCAAGGAGTTGCCATTCTTCTTCTTCCATCTTTTCTGGTTTGCTTCCCAATAAGGGAAGATGAAGTTTCTTCCCATATAAATAATCCTCAATCTGCATTTTCCAGTATCCAAAATCTGTTCCGTCAAATTTTTCAATTCCAGCAGCCTTTATTTCATCTGCCATTTTTACGAATTCTCCGATTCGAATTTCCCAAATCTGACCTTACCGATGTGTCCGGAACGGCCAAAAACCTTGGAAATGACACTGAGATCACCCCAATCGGACTTCGGATGGCTCAGATTTTAGCAATCAAAGTTTTGGATTAACGGACGGTTCAGATGCAGCCGCGTGTCAGCCAGAGTACCGCCTGCGTCACACCGGATAAAAACTCAGTAGCGGTTCTGATGAAGACACGTGTCAGCAGATTACAGTCTGCGTCGCACCGGATCAAAACTCAGTAACGGTGCAGATTAAGCCACGTGTCAGCAGATTAGGGCCTGAGGAGCACTGGATCAGAACTCAGTAGCGGTCCTGATTAAACCACGTGTCAACAGATTAGGGTCTGAGGAGCACTGGATCACAACTCAGAAACGGTCCTGATTAAGCCACGTGTCAGCCGATTAGTTACTGCGTCGCACCAGATCAAAACTCTTTCACGGTGATGATGTATCCACGTGTCAGACGATTAGCGTCTGAGATGCACCGGATCAAAACCCAGATGGATGACGTGTCAGGTGACGTGTCAGGTGACGTGGACGCTGACCGTGCGACTTGCTGACGTGGCGGGTCAGACCCGACCCGTTTTGCAGAGAAACGGGTGAGGAAGGAGCGTGTCGCGCGTGAGGCGCGTTGATGCGCGTGGGCAGTCTGTGCGGTGGCGCGTGTGGGTGCGTGCGGGCATGCAGGACGTCGGTTCTTCGCCGGGTTTTCACCAGTGGATTCGTCCGGTTGTGCTCTACACGATGGTATGATCAAAAACACGTTTTGAGAACATTGATTTTTGAGTTTGGATCAAACACCCTCTTTGTCAAGAACATGCTCTGATACCAGTTGTTGGGTTAAATCCAGAACTCAAACACGCACAACTTACGTGGTTCGGCAACTTGCCTACTCCACGGAGCTACTGGTTGTATTAATCACTCAAAGAAACAATACAACAACAAAGGAGGAGGAGATAAAACTCAACTCAACTCAACTCTACTCTCTCAAGCTCTCTATTCTCTCTTCTCTCTGTGTTTCACTCTCTGCAACTCATCAATTCTTCAAGCTACAATGACACACAGGGGGCACATACATAAATATACAAAAGTGGGAGTGGGGGGTGTCCTCCACCATGTGCAAAGTGGGAGACTAGAATTCCACTTGCACATGGTGGGGCTTGTTTGTCTCCATAATGCTAACAAACAGACCTATAAGAGACGAACTGGGGTACTACCGCAACAATTGCAGAGAGATAGCTTATTGTTTTACTCCCTTTTCCACCATTCAAGCATTAATATTTTGATCGTTTATCAACAGACCGATATATGAAGCGCAGAAGGAGAAGCGTTTCTGTTGACGTGGATCGAAGGATATACATCAGAAGAAGAGGAGGGGGAAGAGGAAGAAGCAGAGTAAGGTAGTGAAAGAGAAGCAGAGGAGGAGGAGGACAAAAAATGGTAGTTGTAGAACAAGAAGAAGGCACTGAAAACTTGGAAAAAGGTTCAACCTCGTAAATCTGTTACATGTGAGGCAATCGCTGTATTCAACTCGGCTTTTAACTCCATTTACTAACTCGGAAGCTGAGTTTTAAACTCTTATTGCCTTGACTGAATGGTGCAATCATGGAAGAGGTATCCATCCTTTGAAACTTCCTTTTAACACGCACGACATTGAAGTTTAATTTTCTGTTGCTTTTTTTCCATCAAAATATGTGAATCATTTTCTCGCAGAGCTAGGACACAAGGACCTCCTGGACTCTTACAAAGAGACTACAGAAAACTAAAATCTAATGAACTGCAAAGGAAATTTATTCCACCTGTTACATAGATCCTACAAGTATCTCTAGCTCTAAAAAATGTAGGAGGTCTTTAACAGCATGTCTTCCATTTGATTATTTCATAGAAGAATCATTCGTGGAGATTCCCAACACATTGTTAGTTGCATGCAATAAGTTATTTCTTTCGTCACATGCATGATAAATGTATGATCATCCTGGTAATCTAAGGAGAACAAAATGGAAGGATTTCCTTTGCAGATTCATTTTAGCCCAAGATAATTGATATCTGCGGACCTCATACTTTTCTTAACATCCTAAGAACTATTGTTCGTAAATATTCCTGATGGTGTGACACAGTGACAGGGTATTTTGTTTTGCTTTAAAATCTTGTTCTGATGATGCAGTTCTTTTGCAGGATGCCGTTAAAGAAAGGGGCACCACAAGAGCAGTCCCTACAGATGTTGAACAGTGCAGAAAGACACTGAAAAGATATTCGGATATGTCTGTAGAGTCTATTTTCAAGGATAATGAATAGAGTAACATGGAGAAAGCTGTTGGCACTCTTTATTATATTTCAAGGGATGCCTTAGAGGCCCCGAATCTAAGAGATCTGAGGAAATAACTTGTTAGTCTCCAGGATAAGATCCATTCTCTCACGGATTCCATAAATTCTGCTAATGCTGAACTAGATCCTCTTTGCAGACAAAATCCTGACTTCACAGCAATGTTCAACCAGGTGAAATTAAATTTACAAGATGAAGAATCGAATCTTTCAGAGTTCAGTTGCGAAGAAAGAAGTCTCAAAACGGAGATTGAAACACTAACTGCAAAGCAAGAATCGGCTGTTTTTAAGATCACTTCGAATGAAAAGAAAGCTGACAAGACAAAGCAGAAAATGGGAGTGATGAAGAACACAGATGGAAAAGTGAAGAAGGATGAGCACATTTGTTTCCAATGGCAGAAAGAGATGCGTTACAAGTGAAAGCAACTTCCATGAATGCCAAGAGGGTTTTATTCAAGTGAAATCTTTCATTTCCCTTTTCCTAAGACTTGTAATGTGAGCTTACAGTACATGGCTTTTGATCAATCAATGAACTTCAGGTAATCTATGTGCTGTTGCTGTAGCATTGCTGGGACAGTAGATTAAACTGAAAACAACATTGAAAAGAATATATATGGTGGACAGGCATTCTTTCATTTGTTGGCTAGTTAAACTGGCACTTTCATATGATTCTTGTAGATAGATTTTTCGATATGTTCTTTCATCCTCTGTTTTGCTTGCACCTCCGTTTTCTGCTTTCTTGATTCTTTGCTCGATGAAACTTTCATGGAGAAACAAGAGATCTCTCGTATCTGGTTTGTAGATATCGTTTGTTATTAAAATAGTTTCTGCTTTTTACTTAAATTATAAGAAAATAACTTTTATTAAGCTTTGCATATAATTACATTAATTGTATTTTATGAAAACTAAAATAAGTTACTTTTAATTTATAAAAACTGTTATTTATTTATTTTATATAAAATAATCTATCTCATCGTAATTTTAATAAAATTTATTTGATAAAACACTTACAAAAATATTAATTAATATCAATAAAATTTACTTTTTATTTATAAAATATTAATTTGATAAAACACTTAAACAAATAGAAGTGTGTTAAAAAATAAACATTAATCCTTAAACCAAATTAAGAATTAATCAACACATGCAAAAGCTAATTAACGAAAATTAAAAACCAGTAACCCTTAATTAATATTTCACATAATTAGTTATTTATCTTATAACAACATCCTTACATTTCTCAAAATTAACAAAACAGTACATCCTTAATTATCAATTACCAGACGAGGGTCAACCTCAACCCTAGCGACACCATGCCTTCCTTCAACAGCCTTAGCCACCTCAATTTCTCCAACAACCACACCAGCCACATCCTTCTCTTCACCCTTCACAATCTTCTCTTCCACCACCTCATCTACATAGTTGGGATCCTTCTCATCGATAGCGGGCGGCGCTGCAGCTTCCAGCTCCATCTCCGCCTCATCATACGGCCCTTCCCATGTGAATTTCCCTCCGTGGCCTGACTTGGGTGGTGGCCTGCCTATCCCACCTTTCCCATCTACAGGGTGCCTTTCCATGCGCATCACCCCCTTGTCCATCAGTTTCTTCTCCACGTACTTAATGGTGTCTATGTTGTGTGTCTTCAGCTCGGCTTTCTCCACCTTTTTCTTTCCTTCATCCCGGCTCACTGTCTTTATCACCACCGTGTCCTTCTTGTCGTCAATGGCCTTCATCTTGCTTGCTGTGTGCATGGTGTTTCTTGGTTCTCGATGAAGGGTTGAAGTTGATTGGTCTTCTTATATAGAGAAGGGTTAATTTCCTCTTGGGATTCTAGAAGGAGCTAGAAAGATGATGAATGTCTAAATGGTTCAAGGAGAAGCTAGAAGGTTCAAGCACTTGGTGTTCTGCTTCTGTTGCCATGTGTTGTTGTGTCAGTCTTTCTTCTGGGCAAACCACATTATTAGTCCCCCAACTTTGTATAGTTTCTTGATTCAGTCCTCCAATTACTGATTTTTTTGTTACATTTTCTTTTTCCTATTAGTGAAATGTGGAGTACATTATTATTAATATGATATGTAATCTTGATTTGAAAGTTATAAATATGTTTTGTGAGCTAATCTGTGCAAAGTTTCTCTAAATTTAAAGTTTTTTGATGGACACTCTCTGAAATATTTTTTTTTAATTTAACCTTTCAAATTGAATATTTTTTTTTTTAAAAAAATTAACCTTCAAAATATAAGGTGCTGTTTTGATTGATATTTTTGTATTATATTCTATTTTTTTCATTTAATAACATGTGAGTTGAAAATTTTTTCTTGTAAAATATCAAAGCATTATAAAAAATTGGTTAAAAAAAATTTAAAAATCGACGTCCACTAATAATATTGTGATAAAAAAATAATTTACAATGTAGAAAAATAATAATCAAATTAGCCATCCATAATTTATATTCTTTAATGATTCTTTTTTTAAAAGCATGTGGTTTACATATGATATTTAGTGATTATATTGGATAAAATATAATATAAAAGATGTCAATCAAAATAATTAAAGTTCAAGGGTTGAAATAAAAAATAAAATAAAATTATCAAGGGTTAATTTGATGATATGTTGTGACTGATGTGTGAATATACGTGGTTCTTGATTTATGGACTTGAAGATGTTAGTATTTAATTACTTAGATTTACTTCCTCTTCATTTCTTATTTTTAAATATCATTATTTATAATTTTTTTTTTACTTTCTTTAATATTTATAAAGTATATTAAAAAAAACAATAATTTCAGTTAAAAATCTTATATCCATTAAGATAAATAAAAGATATATCAATAAAAAATTCAGATCTTGATTATGAATTTGAAAATTTTATTTTTTAAAATTATTTTTTATTTAATAATATAATAATAAAAAATACTTATAAAAATTAAACAGATTAAATGTTAATACGAATGAATATTGATTCAAAAGATCCAACATTCCAACCTCCATCGTAGGAGATGATGACACTCGGATGATAGTAATAAAATAAAATAAAATAAGTATCGAGAAATTAAATAAAATCTTAAACTCAATTTTAATCATAAACTCAGCATAAAAACTGGATTCAAGATAAAATCGGAATTATTCAACAGATTCAATATATACAGCTCAGAGAGATAAAACATCAAAACCAGACCCAACCCCAACAAATATCATCTCATCAAGATTCAAAACCTTTTACATTACAGAGCAAACATTGCAGCAGCAAATATGCCAACTGATCCCACCACTTGATTTTGTGTGAACATAAGTGCACCAGATATATCCACAGGAGCCACGGGACTCTCCACGGTTGCTGCAGGAACTGCCTTTGTAGGCTTTTCCGGTGCAGGTGCCACCGGTGCTGGAGCTGGAGCCTTTGAAGCAAAAATGTCCTTAGGAAGTAGCACCTTCTCAATCTTATAAATGGCTAGCTGGTTGTCAGTGTATACCGTGCCGGATAAACTGGTATTGGTAAGTCCTGTGGTTATGTTCACTGAGTTTGGATAACTTGTGACATTAAGTGGTAACCTATTACCTGTTCCAGCCCATGTTCCGAGAGGGTTACTCACGGTCTGGAACTGGGAGGTCGATAAGAAAGTAGGAACTACATGGAACTTCACCAACTCAGACTTGTCTCCATCACTTAGAGTGTTGAGAGTTCCTGATTTGAGTTCCGAAAATGCGCTATCAGTTGGTGCAAAGATGGTCACACCAGAGCTTGAATCATTAAGTGCGGAGAATAAGTGGTTTTCCTCTTGGGTGGATCTCAAAAGGCGAATAAAGATCGTGAAATGGCCAGCCTTCTCAAGGATTTTGGTGACGTTTGTGATGCCGTGTGGTTGAGCTGCCTGTGTCGGGGTTGCAGCTGGAGGTTGTGCTACAGCCACAGCTGGTGCCTGTGCTGGGGTTGCAGCTGGTGACGTCTGAGCAAAGGTAGTGGTACAGTGGAGGAAAAGAAGGAAAAATGAAAAGGAGAAGAGTGAGGAGTACTGTTGCTTCATCTTTATATTCTCTGATATCTTGAAACAATACTAAAATACCAATGCAAATTAAGCTCGATCGATCGTTGAAGTGTTGATGTGTAAGGAATTAGGGACAGAGAGAGGTTTTTATAGTGGTGGGAAGAGGATCAAGTTAGGTTTAATGTATAATTTTAGCTACAAACTAGGTTATTATGTAGCACCTTATCTTACTTCAAAAGCTGGAGGGTACTGTCAATGGAGAGGGAAATTTAACAAAGCTGCAGCAATTAACTAGTTTGCTTGGAAAAGCAGGAAGAGATTTCAAGTGGGTGTGACAGCAAATGAAGATGTCAATGATTTTCAAAATTATAGCTCTCAGCATCAACAGGAAGAATAGTTTTATGATTGATAGAGCCTTCAGAGACATGCTAGCTGAAGATAGTGCAACATTCACTTCCATTTTTTTTTGGTAAATACCATATTATTTTTTAATAAAAAAAATGATGTTATGGTGTTGAAAATACTTTTTTAAAAATAAATTATGACTGGGATTATAACTCTAATTGGTAAAATAAATTGATTTTATTTTAATTAAATAAAAAAATAAACAATTATAGTAAACAAACAGAAAAAAAAACGATCACGATAAATTAAATAAAAAAAGAGCAAAAAAATAATATTGTTTAATTTTCAACAAATTAATTATAAAATAATAAATTTTAATTAAAAAAACAATTAACACAAGTTAACTTGGATTAATAAAATAAACATATAACTTAGCTAAACAATAAAAAACAAGTTATTTCAAGTGAATCAGTAAAATTTAAATTCATAGAATTTTGTTTAAAAAGAATTAAAGCTAATAATTTTTTAAAAAATTAATAATAAATAATAAAATAAAATAAAATAAAATTCATGCCTGGATCTAGATCCTGGTTGGACCCAACAGACTATGTCACGTTTAATAACGCTAAAGATTATCTGGGTATTCAGTGCATTTGCATGTTATTTTTTAAAAGTTTTAAGTTTGATTTTTCATCAGTTAAGTTGCCTACATAACTGAATTTGTAAGCCCTCCAACTTTCTAATTTTCCTAATTTGTGTCCAAATCATTTTAATTTTGAAAATCTTGATTGAATTTATGTAATTTTAGTATTCTAAGTTGACAAGTCCTATAATGCACAAATGGCGGATTTGGTACAATAATCTTGCTCTTTGTTATCAAAGATGTGCTAGATTGTTAAATATTTTTATTGCACTTAATAATTAAAAATATATATGAGCATGATTGAACAATTATAGCATGCAAACATCAATTACAAATTAGTATTTTTTTTATGTATAATGATAATAAATATTTTTAAAGCAGTTTGTGAGTCAATTAAGATTTTGTTTTTTCAAGAAATATTAAGAATATACCTTTCATATCGCTATAATGCATTTTAATATATACATATAAGTTAAATATTAGTTTTTTCTAGATGATTTATCCGATCTTATCGCATCTTATATATAGAAACCCTCAGCATTTTAACGTGTACACAAAACCTTTCTACACTAATCTTGATTTGTCAATGGAATAAAATGAGTTGGAAAGCTCGATATATATATATATATATATATATATATATATATATATATATATATATATATATATATAAACATTTTAATTAAAATATTTTGTAACCATTTGTCTTAATATTGAATTAATGTAGAGATTTTCGTATGAAAATTAGGGAAGTTTATTGATATAGTTGGGTTGAGTTTGAGTTATAATTATATTTAATTTAATTTTTAATATTTTATAAATTATAAATCTGATATATTTAGTTTATTTTATTTGAGTAAATTGAATATAATAAGATTTGCTAATTTTTTTTTTATGAATATTATAGATATTTACAAGTTAGCTTTATATTGCTAATTTTTAAAGGTGTCATAACATTTTTAAAATTAGATCTAATTTTCCTACCTTTCACCGTTATTAAATTTTAATTACCTCTCCTTCTACCTCAATAATGAGACAAGTTTTTTTTTTTTTACTTAACAAAGAAGTCCACTAAGAGCTTGTTTGGTAGGGTGGTTGCGGTTGCTTTTCAAATAGCTTTTCGTGCTAAAATACATGCCAATAATATTTTTTGATTTTTTAAAAATCATTTTTAACATCAGCACATCAAAATGATTTGAAAACACTAAAAACATATTAATTTGAAGCTAATAAAAAAATAAAAAAATTTCAAATTATTTTAAAAGCGCTTTTGAAACGCAGAAATAAACAGGCCCTAACAACACCTTTGAAACCAAACAACAAAATATCAAATGAATATATATATATATATATATATAGGGAGAGAGAGAGAGAGTTAATTTAATCAAAATTTTAAAATTTTAACTCATCACACCATATCAATAATATTTTTTTTAGTTTATTTATTTATTATTATCTATATTATATATATTATTTGATTTTGATGGATTAAATAGAGTTAAAAAATTACAAGTAGTAAACTTTTTTAAACACCTCTAATGAAAATTATTGAATGTGTTGATATTACTTCCAAAAATAAATGGGAAGGAAATCTAAGAACAAAGTGCCCGTTTGTCTGCATATTAATTTTAAGTTTCAAACTGTATTTTAAAAAAAATCGAGAACAGACGTAGCGTAAGAATGGGGACATCAAACTCAAAACACTATAAGAAAGTTCAAAGAAAGTATCTTGGCATGTCCTAGTCCAAGGGCTTGCTCGACTTGGTGGTAAAAAAAGTGGAGTCTTTCTCCACTCCCAACGATTACTCTCTCTACTTAATAGGGTCTGTAAAATCTAAACCCCAACCCCTAGCAAGTCTCCCCTTCTTCTTCACTTCTATACTCTACTTTAATGCAAGAAGTGCCCTTTAATGCGGCACTGCATTTGCCTATACCTGTGTTTCTCCTTCATCTAGCTGACCAGCCTTCTCCACTATTCCAGGTCAAGAGTCTTCTCTCTTCCTTTTCTTTAATGCTTATCACACTGGTTTATAGATTACTGGTTTCCCATATTAATTTGCTATAAGTTTGGTTCACTTAAGAACTTGAGATATTGAAGTGGGAATCTCTTTTTCTTCTTAGAAAATAAGAATTGGAATCATAGATGAAATGGGGATTTTGTTTTGGTAACATCAATTATTTATTACAGCAGCCTTGATTTCATGTAAATTAATTGCCAGTTTGGACTGGATCGGAATCAGAATAGTGTTAGTAACTCCAAGTGAAGCGTATTTTTATGTGATTTTAGCGGATTCTTTTCTTGCCGTACAAAGGGGGAAAAAGGGTGCTAACTGAATTATGGTTAATAATTCAAAGATTTCAAGGATTTGTACGGTACCTAGCCTAGTAGGTGATTGCGGTGAAATTCAGGAATTGGCACTGGTTTCAGGTGCTGCTAATCTTGAGGTTCAGCAGGCTTATGAATCACATGACACAGCAACTTCATTGAGTTTGGGTTCGGGTTCGGCTCGGTGTTACAAGCTTGGTCCGTGTTTTGATTCGCCATCATCTGTTGAAGAAGATAACAAACCTGTGGCTGCAAGGTTGTCTAAATATTACCCTTCTGAGAAAGCCAAAATTCTGGTGCAGAATTTCTCAAGTTTGGTTTCATGGCACAGTTGGTGCAAAAATTCCAGCCCAATTGTTGGATGGCATCTACCAGATGAAACTTACTGTAATTGGGTTAAGAAGTTGGAAAAGAGACTTGAACAGAAATGGCGTGACCTCCGAATTTATGAAGCGATTATGCTGTCCACACGACTCATTTCCTTTGACAGTCCTCTCATGTCTGCACTCATGTGTTTTTGGGACAAAAGCTGCAATGCTTTCCTCCTCCCTGAAGGTCTGATGGGCATAACAATGGAGGATGTGGTCGCAATCACCAGTTGTTCCCCAGTTGGCATTGAGTTATCTACATTAGGGACTGACCCGCCAGATGTAAAGAACACTTATCTAGGGATTGGTGTATCTAGTTACGGCAATTTTGTGACTAGAGCTATGGCGCTCAGAGATAAAGAACAAGAGGAAATGGCTTTCTACTTGTACTGGATATGCAAGTTTGTTGTTTGCAATCGCTCAGTCATGGTTCTGAAGGGCTTTCAATGTGTGGCTGAGACCATCTTTCATGCAAAGGGTCCAATAGCGCTTGCCCCCTTCTTACTTGGCCTTGCCTATAATTGCCTAGGCAACATTCTCAGATCAGATTTCAGTGAACATGTGAGCGGGCCTCTATGGCTGGTGGTGCTATGGGCGCAGGCTTATTTTAATCCTATTGCAGCTAGTAGTATTTCTACACATCTTCAAAACCCAAGGCAACAAAAATTCAATAGCATATACTCATACGGGGATTACATAATTTTCAGCCAGGTTCATAGCGAGAAAACTTTCGGGGAATGTTTCAACTATTTGACTGACAACAAAAGGAAACGCCAAGGAGAGGAATGGAACCCATTTCTTAAAAGAGAATTTGGTGCTGACTGGTTCCGGACTTTCACGCTTCATCAGAAACACACTAGAGATGAAAAGGATGCCTGGAAAGCAGTTCTCATTGCTCGAGATTTACCAGCATATTTTAGCCCTCCTTCATTTTTCCTTGAACCTTACTCCCCAAATCAGTTTGCTAGGCAACTTGGACACCTCCAATCAGTTCCTGTCCCTTTCTACCAAACTATCAACCAGCCTTGGCATTCTAGGAACACTGTGGCTGCTAATGTTCTTAAGCATGCAGAGAAGGACTATTTCATCAGAAAGTCTGCGATGTCACAGGTAAATCAGATTCATTGGTTCCCATCTTCAGATCATGCCTTTGATTTTTGGTGGTTATGGTGCTGGGCAAATGTTGCTTCATATGTCTCTGAGGCAAAGAAACATTTTGTTTCCAAGTTTGGAAATGGTCCCAGGAAGATGCATAAGAAACGCCGTGCAACACGTACTCAGAAGTTGCAAAGAGGTATCTTACAGCTCCCCTCCCCTCTTTTCAAGTACATTTTAGAGTCCTGTTACTCAACTGTTACTGTTGGTATGATAATTTATGTGGACAGCTCCAAAGCGTAGGGCAAGAATGGTTTCAGCTCTTTTAGAACCATCACCCGAAGGAAGAGTTGGAGGAAAAGTAGAAGTAGAAGAGGAAGAATCATCGTCATCATCAGAAGATCTGCCTTCTGATAAAGAAGGAAAAGGAAAAGAAGTAGAAGATGGTGAAGAATCATCATCATCAAAAGATGATGAAGAAGAAGAAGAAGAAGAAGAAGAAGAAGAAGAAGAAGAAGACGATGATGATGATGATGTTGATCTGCCTTTGACAAAGTTGCGACATCAGAAGCCCTCTGCTGATGAAGTAAACATTTCTTTCAACTTAGCCATTTAAGTCCATGATGAAGTGATTTGGAAACTGAACTTGAAATTTTATTTTGCCTTGATAGAATGACATGACATTAGAAGAGTTTCCATCCTCTGAAGATCCCGTAAACACTGAGCATGATCAGGTATTCTTTATTTTTTTTCAAAAGAATGAATAAAAGAAACAGCATAAGCTTTGGAGAACAATTTGAGATACAAATTATCTTGAGTATTAACTGAGAAAGCCTTAGCTTTCTGTCGTAGGCAGCACTTCACAATGTAGCAATTTGTTCAGCAAGATCATCTGGTGCCTGACCACTGTTGAAATTGAATTCTATCTGTTATTTCTTTCCATCTGCACCTGATAAATGTAAGGGCACCATGGTGATCAAAGACAAACAGATGGGCATTTTCTACTCCTGATTCATTTGTAGCCCAAGATTATCCAGAACTCATAGTCCCTACTGTCTTGATCCAAAGCACTTTGCTTTACTGTTAGAATCTTATGTATTTCTTTTGCAGGATGCCATTGGAGAAGGTGACTTCACTCCTCAACAGAACCATGGCCCAGCTGTGAATGTTGAACAACAGAGAAAGAAGCTTAAACAATACATGGACATGTCAATAGAGTCCATCTACGAAACTGATCAATTGAACAACATGGAGAGAACTGTTGACGCAATCTATCATCATTCAGGCGATGCGTTAGAGACCCCCATTCTGGGAGATCTAAGGAAACAACTGACTGGCCTCAAAAATAAGATCCCATCTCTCTTGTCTTCAATCAAATCTGCCGAATCTGATTGCGAGTCTCTTCACAAACAAAATCCTGATCTGCCAGCTAAGCTAAACCAAGAGAAACTGGCATTACAAGCTGACGAATCACGTCTTTCAGAGCTCACAAGTGAAGAAGCTATACTGGAACTGGAAATCCAAAAACTAATGGCAAAGAAAGAATCAGTTCTTTCTCAGAAAACCTCAGCAGCTGAGAGGGCTGAGAGGAGAAAGCAGAAAATGGAAGAGCTCAAGAACATAGAGGAAAGCATCAAGAAGGCAGAGTACAGCTGTTTCCAAAAGAGAAATGAAATGAGTAAAGTAAATGCAACCATTAACGCGACTTTGATGGACGCCAAAAGGGTTTTGTTCAAATGATTTTTTTTTTCTTTTCGTTTAGCAAATACATGTAATTGTGAACCTTGTAGTACTTCTTGCCTTCTGATCAAACAAAACAACATTCAACGTTATATTTCTCAAATTGGAATGACATGTAATGTAGGTTTTTACTTGCCCTTTTGCTTCTTTACTTTTTTCTCTCGATATTTGTTTTATTCATGTGCTTTTTGTTTTTTCGTTTTTTTCAGCATCTTTGGTAATATTAATTGGTGTGCTGTTTTGATCACATCATTCTTGAGAATGCTAGTTGTTCCATGCCAGGATCATAAAGTCACGAGGAGG
This sequence comes from Populus alba x Populus glandulosa, assembly GCA_033617975.1. Classification (NCBI taxonomy): domain Eukaryota; kingdom Viridiplantae; phylum Streptophyta; class Magnoliopsida; order Malpighiales; family Salicaceae; genus Populus; species Populus alba x Populus glandulosa. The sequence goes on along the minus strand of CM066155.1, from coordinate 890,205 downwards.
AGGAGAAAGAAAAGGAAGCAGATTGTCTTCTAATGGAACCACCTTTTGATGGACAGGCTTTTGGTAGTTTACAATTTACATGTACTGCTTAAGAATTTGCGTTCTTATGCGAAGGTTGCTGGATTTCAATGGAGAACCAGAACTTCAAGGAAGGATAAGAATGGTTAATATGCGATGTCCGCGTAGCATGTAGTAAAGAGGGCACTCATCTTTGCCTAATGGAACTGAAAATCCTTCAACGCAATCACCGTATGGGCAGGTTTTTCGTAGTTTGCAAGCACTGGTGCCGCATCTGAAATCTTATGCGAAGGCTGTTGGGTTTCAATGGAGAACCAGAACTTCAAGAAAGGATAAGAACAAGGGTGGAATATGTACTGTCAGCATGGTATGTAGTAAAGAGGGAGCCAACAAATCAAGAGGAAAGAAAAACAAATTACGTAGGCCATCACTGAGGGAGGGATGTAATGTTTCAGTAACTTCTTCCTTGAAAAAGGATGGTTGGTGGAAGATTAACAAAATTAATTTGCTACACTGTCATGAGAATGATCCCAATGCAGCCCCATTCCTTCAGAGATATAGAGTGATTCCTCCTCGTATGCGCTATCCATTAGTGTTGGGGGGGGGCTCAAGAACCCAGTCCTGATATGGTCCATAGAACTCCATTACCTTGTGATAATGCTTCACGTTCGATAGATGATGCAATAATGGGAGAGCAACCATCCTTTGAGCTCCATTTTTCAATCAGTTTTTTTTTGGAAAATGAATGAATATCATAATCAGCAAAACGTCAAAATCTTTAGGAATTTGGGATCATTTCAAAATACAAGAATCAAACAAACATAAATGAAGAATTACAAGGAGACTGAAACTAACAATAGAAAACTAAAGAAACTTGAGACCCAAAAGCTGAAGATTAATGAGTTGAAAACAAGATTTATTGTTTGTCACCTGGCGAGATCCTATAGATATCCTTAGGACCGTCCGAGGAGGCACTGCAGATCTTTGGCTATATTACCTTCCATTTCACTTCACACTGTGAAGTTCAGTCTATTTCATAGCAAGGTTTGCTGGATTTGTGAACAGTGTTGAATGTTGTCCGTTATTTCTTCAATCCATGCTATTGCCACTCTGAGATGAACTCTACATAGTATCATCTTCTTTCTGAGCATCATATACTCTCTTTCCTTGGGATCCCCTTTTCGCTGTTAGAATCTTATGCAGTTCTTTTGCAGGGTGCCATTACAGAAAGGGACACCACTTGTGAACAGAGCTGTAAATACTGAACAGCAATGGAAGAAGCTTTGAAGATATATGAATAATTAATAACGTCCAATTTAGACAATATTACTCAACTGAGTGACATGGAGAGAACTGTCGACATTCTGATCTGTCATTATTCGGGGGATGACACAAAAACCCTGATTCTGCGAGATATGAAGCAACTTCTCGCTGAACTCAACGACAGGATTTCTTTTATGGGGTCTTCAAAAGAATCTGCTCAATCTGAACTCGAAAATTTTCACAAAGAAAATCCTGATTTCCTGGCAATACTTGAGAGAGAGGAAGTAGAATTACAAGTAGAGGAATCAAAGCTGTCACAGTTCACATTTGAAGAAGCAAGCGGACATCCAAAAGTTAATGGAAATGAAGGAATCAGTGGTTTCTCAGAAATCTTCGGCTGCAGAAATTGTTGAAGAGGGAAAGCAGAAAATGGATGATTTGAAGAACAAACATAAAAAAAAATACAGAAATTTGAGTATAACTGTTTCAAATGGCAGGGTAAAATATGTAAATTCAATGTAACCACCATTGCAACTTTGAGGGATGCCAGGCAAGTTTTGTTCCATTGAATTGTTTGATTTCCTTGCTTCCAAAACTATTTTATTTTTAATATTCATTTGATATTAGATTAATAAATCTAGAGTAAAGATAAAATTCATGAGACAATAAATGTTCTATAAAAAATTATAAAATTATTATAATTATAGAATTCTTATTACATTATTTCTAAAATATTCATGATCGATGCTCTCTTAAATATTGAATATTCATTAAATATTGGATATTCATTAGAGTTGTAAAAACTTATACATATTATGTTATTTCCATTATGAAATAAAACAATTGCTCTCATAAGCTGGGATATGTATAAAGAATATCTAGAACCAATATGTAGATGTTTGTCATAAGACATATTATACACTAAACTAACCCACATGAGAATTTCATATGAAGAGATCATCTATGTTTATGAAAAAACTCAAGTGATGATTGTATAAATGATCCTTAAACTTGAGATTACTAAGTCATTTTATATAGAGAATGTTATGTTTTAATTCCATTACATTTTCTCTTAATCGAGGTAATGAAATGACAAACATTAAATATAACATGAACTATTTGAAGGTACTTAAGTAATTAATAAAATATTTATCATCTTGAGTGAATTAAAAAAAATATTTTATTTGTTCTTAAATAGAATTGACGAAGAAATCCTTGGTCAAGGTGGAATGAAAGAGTTTCAAATCTGATTCAAATGATCAATTACTATTATGTAGAGGACAAACATGATTTAACATGATAGAAATATGTTATGCTTTAATGTTAAATTAATTAGAATATTATTAATGAAAAGATATTAATTATATTGAGAAATTAAACCAATCACCAAAAGGTTAATCAAACTACTAATGATTTTTCTAATATTTGAGGAATTATGACATGTTGCTAGATACCCTTGATCTTTAAATATAAATTAATTAATTATTTAATTGATAATAAATTAAATTATTTAATTCTATTTAATTAGAGTTAGAATTTATATTTGGGTTAACATATTAAGAATCCAATGAATCATATTCATTAATAACCATTAATTATAAATTAAACTGAGATGATTTAATTAATATAACTTGATTAAAATATATTTTAAAAATTAAGAACTAAAATATAATCAATACAATGATTATATTTCTAAATCTAGAAAAATCAAGTAAGGACTTGATGAAGTTAATTTTTAAGATTATCTTGAATTAATATATAGATATTATTCAAGAAGTAAATTGATATTTTACTAATTTATAGGTTTTTTTTTTCAAATTTTTTTATAAATAATAAACTATATCTTTTATTTTTTTAGTTGTTATTGTTAAACATGAAAAACTATAAAAACATATAATTAAATCTATAATTTTTAAATACGTGTTGATCAATCACTGAAGCCCTTGACTTTTCGTTTCTCAATTTGGAAGAGTACATGACACATTGGCACTTAATTTGTTCTGAGTTGCTTTATACGAGTGATTTACAAGTTTTTTCCATGTCATCTTAGAAATTGAAGAGTTAAAATGGTCTAAATAAGTGAAGATATATAAAGAAAAAGCATTGTGCAGGCCATAACGATAGCTCATAGTCAACATTATATGCATCCATTGAAAGAGGCCCTGGAGGCACCGCTTATGGCACCGTCGAAAACCATCGGAAAGCATGCCGATTATTACACCGCAGGAACCATCGGAAGGCATCTGCTTTTCTTTGATTATTGATAACACATGCAGTAAACTTCCCTTCCCGTTTTGCAAAGTAATTAATGACCAAAAACAGTAAGTGCTAGGGTACTAACTAGGTATATGTATGTAGTCTTCATTGATCTTGTTACGTTAAACCAAATCCAGGCTATCAAGTTTCCCATTCTCAATACCAGCCTCGTTAGCACTAAAAGAGAGTGTCTTCGTGATCTTTTGTAAGCTGTATTCTCCATTAACCGATGGCTTTGGCAGGCTCTTTCCCTTACTGAGACTTCTGTTCTTCAAGTTGCCCTCTTCAGCACCACCGTCATCTTCACCGTCCTTATCTCTGTGTACCGAGCCATCTTCTTCTATCGCCTTCATTGTTTTGGCTGATGCTGACTTGTTCTTGTTCTTGTACATTAAATATAGGATCAATTGAGCTGAGCCCAATACAAAACCAACTGCATTAGGCACCTGAAGTTGGACATGCATTAATTACCTTACATCAGATTTCATTTCAAGAGTTGTTTTCTTCATCTACTTTTGAGATGCAGAGAGTCGGAAAATGACAAAAATGTTACAGAACTTACTCCAATGTAGAAGTCTTTGACAAGTACTGAATAAGTTGACCAAACACCTCCATTGAGGAACAGGAAAAAAGAGAGCAAAAATGGCATGTACTCCACGCTCTTCGTCTTTATTACTCTTCTCTGTGATATTGCATAGCATTCAAGCCAAATGGTCCATCAAGAACATGCTATATGATTTTGAAGAACAATAGAACTTTAAATCCAAGGAGTTTCAAGAACCTTAAAGGTATCAATTAATGTCATTACACATGTCTACTTCAGAGGAAATTCTAGCTACAAGCTCTAGTTAGTGAAGCTTACCATGGCTGATAATGGAGCTGCATACATGCCAATTGTTAATGCAGCACACAAAATTCCAACGAAGGTAATTCGCAGATTTCCATGAATTGCTAGAAAAGCAACCGCAATTACTACTCCAAGAAAGCCAACATTCAAAATGGCCACTAACTTTGCCATCGTAACCTGAAAAAATAAATAATAAATCATGTATTTGAGTCATTATTATTGAAGTTGGCCTGACTCAATACAAGTGATGTTGTTTAGTAGTGTGGCTACGAGTGAGGTTCACCCGCAGCAATACATTTTAATATTTGGTAAACCAATCAAAATCAGTTTTGCTTGGTAGAGCCCACATCATTTCTGTTGCTCAGCCATAAGAATGGAGAAGCAGCATATTAATGCTCCATTGTCATCATGTCTAGTTTTTTAAAAAAAATAAGTGAGAAATTTTTTTTTCTTTTTTTTGAAAAATCAGTGAGCAAAGTTTATTTCCCCCCCTAAAAAATCAGTGCAATTAATCATGAACAATATATTTTTTTAAAAAAAAAAAATTAGTTCAAAGTGAATTAAATTTACTCGTACTGTAATCTCAATTTTATTCCTGATAATATTTTACCTAATTTTATTGCACGCTAAAAAAATCATGGAAACTATAGTTCTTGACGAATAACTTTTGTACCTAATGAAATTGTAAATTTTTTTAAAAAAATTATGTTTTACTCGAAAAACTAGTATTTAATATTATTTAATAACACTACATAAATTAGAAAGGTATCGCATGATGACGTAGCATTTATGGAATTTGATCCCAATTCCAATAATAAATATATCACAATCTTTATTATTTAATAACACTACATAAATTTAAAAAATCAATTTTTGTTGTTGCGCGCTTAAGAAACCATGAAAAATATAGTCATTGTTTGATAGATTTCGTATGTAATGACATTACACATAGTTTAATGGAATAATAAAAAATATTTGATATTAATATTATTTATTTCATGATGTAATAACATTAGTTAAATCTATAATATTTAAATTAAAAATCATTAATATATATATATATATATATATTAATTATTTTATAATCTCAATTTAAAAAGCATTTTTTTAACCAAACACATTAAACTATTTTTTGTTCAATCTCAATTTCAACCATAGTTTTAATTAAACATATATTTTTTCAAACCAACCTCAACTAAAAATACTTTTTATAAAACAACTTTTTTAAAATCACAACCACAACAGCAACCGCAATACCAAACACACCCTAAAAAAACAAAAAACTCAGTTTAACCAGGAAATTAACTAAGGATTTTTAATGCCATACCATCTTGATTTTAATTTTTTTTTTTTAAATTTCACATATTATAAAAGCGAGCTTGTTCATATTAAGCAAACAAAGGTTTCTTGGTAAAGCAATGGTCTGTGTGCATGGATTACTTTGCAAAATAAGAAAACAAAAGGGACAATGAAACATCAATGAATGTCACCTTCGTATGCTTGGGAGCATAAATGAGAAAGAGTGTGACATAAATGAATTGGAAGATGGCTCCAACTCCATTCACTGACACAACAAGAATATCTGGCTTGATAAGTCCATAGAATGTCCATAAACTTGTGCTCAGCAATGTGGTTGTGTATGGAACCCCTTTGTAATTCTCTGTTGATTTCTTCTTCACCACTCCCCAAAAGGTCTTTCTGCAATTATGCAAAACCCATCTATAAATTAGATGAGCCATACCTAAAGTTTCCCCGTTAAGTTTTTCATCCGAATTATTCTTCACAGATTTTCTATAAAAATGCCAAACTCCATGCAAAATCGCCTTTTTTCTCCCCTCTTAACTCCCTGAAGAAACGTGAAGTTCTGGATGGAATTCAGTAACGTTGAATGAGAGTTTTTTGAAATTTTTGGGGATTGATTTAGAATCCATGTATAATTGGAGGACTTATTTGAAGTTTCCCATTTATTTTATATATATATATATTCCTACTGAGTGGTGCAAAGGTTACTTTAAGTAAATTCCATGACCAAAAGATTACTTCAAAATCTAGATTCATAATCATATTATCTTTTTATTTTTTTTATTTTTTTATAAACATATTTTAATTAATTAATGAAAATCCACCCTCGAGAACAAAAGATCGAGACAATAAGCATGCATCATCTTATTAGCACATTCCATATTTTAAACAGCAAAACAAAGAGAAGTTATTTTGAATTAAATAAACTTACATTGGAGAAACAAAAAGCAGTATAGAAATTATATTACCTGCAAAAAAAAAAAAGAAACGAAAACCCATGAATCTAATTAAGAGGGAATAAATCTCATAATTAAGAGAAGAAAGGAAACTAACCAGTGATGCCAATAAAGAAGCTCAAGCTAGCCATGAATAATGCAATGGATCGAACAGAGGTTCTTGAAGAAGGGATGAAGACACAAAGAAGTAATTAAGCTTTTTATATGCACTTTCTTTAGCAAATTAGGCTCTAGATTTTTGCCACGTCTTCACTCAATGTGATTAGTTGCACGTAAATCCTGATGATGACAATAGTAATATCATGTGGACCAGCAACTTTGGACAACATCATCTCGTGTCTTTACATGTTTTTTTGTGTTCGAAACTGGAATGCTTTTGTCCTAATCTTGAATGATTTCTGCTTTTTAAAAGGAGCTTGATTTGGTAATCCTTGTGCGTGGTGGTATAGTTTGGTGGTGGTGCCTAATTATTCTGGAAAAATTGATCGGTTTTATATATATCATCCCATACCTTCCTCCATTATTTGACAAGAAAACTTGCCGACATGAAAATAATGTAATTACTGTTTTGGAATGAAAGATAAAAACAATAAATTTATTTTGAAAATATAAAAATTTATTTAAAATTACTTCATAGACAAATCTATTTAAATCTTTATCTTCTCAATCAAATATATTTATATCCCTTTATATTTGTTGTTTTTATTGATAAACATTAACTAAACACAACTAATTAGTTTGGTTTTAATTAATTATATATTTTATTGTGTGTGTGTTTTTTTATTTAGATATTTTAGAATTTTGAATTGAAGTTTTATCCTAAATTTCCTCCTATTATACTATATGCTATAATAAATTTTATGTATCTAAAACCTTTTTTTGTTTTTCTAATTTTGCTTGTATTCTTTAATATTTCTCTTCTTCTCTTTCCCATTACCTTGTTCCTTCATATAACATAGAAATCTCTTCAAACCACTCTTTTTTAAGGGTTTTTTTTTATTATTATTAAAATCTTGCTTTTTTCTCATAGTTTAAATTAGTGTTTATATCCTAAAATTGTAACATTAATCAACAACCAAACAATTTATTGCAATATTAATGATAAGAAGTGGCTTTGGTATACGATTTTTTTTTTTTTGCAAAGTATTTTAGGGTGAAAGTATATCTATATAAGTGTAGGTACATGAAAGTTATTTTAGAGAACTAGTTTTTGAATGATTGCTGGATATATATGAGCCTATATATATTGACTATGAATTAAAACTTTCCTCCATAAATTCCACACACCAAACACTTTATGTCCTTTCTGTTTTTTATTTTCTTTTGGTTTGCAAGGTCGTGAATGTGCATGCATCTTGTTGATGTAAATTAGGTGACCAAGGCGTGGAAATTTTTATGCGATGGACATTAATTAAGCCTTCTCTTTCGAACTTCTGTTGTGGATAATGATGAGTAAAATCAAATATACTGTCCACTACATCTTTGGATTATTATCATCTCTAGTTTGAATTCCACTTGATTTTTTTTTCATTTTTTATTTTTTTCCCATCAATTTAACCCTTTTATAGCATAATTAAATGGAATTAAGCATCAAATTATGAAGATAATATTAAATTACAAGTCAAAGGATTGAAAACTTGAATTTGGTGATCGGCCGAACCCAAGATAAATATGAATTTGACAAATATATTAAGCCCAAAACATTTGGATTCAAATGCTATCGGGTTTTATGGGTATGTGTCGAACCCAAGATAATCTCTTAGATTAAAAGTATTGTAAGCATAGTTCATCTAGACCAACCCAAGATAGTTGTCACCAACAACTCACCATTGTAGCCTCTTTATTTGACAATGACAGCTATCTTCTTTGACAATGACAGCCATATAATTGGTAATATTCCAATACTTTTGACTTGAAACTTGTATAGACTCATATTATCTTGTACTTAATTTTTATTAAATAAATAGAGATAATGAATTCTGAACTTGTAACCGTTTAATCACTAAAATTTTAATATTATATTAAAAAACTAACTCAATCTAATTATATTAAAAATTAATTTAATTTAAAAACTTAAATAATTATGTTAAGTGATAGAATATTATTTATTTTATTTTTTAGTTTATTTTTCATGGTTTTAAAATACTTACATTGAAAAGCAAAAACCATCGTATAAATGAAATTACCTGCAAAAGCAAAGTGAAAGGCCGAAAACCCATCGAGCAAAGAAATGTGTTTGATATATTGATTTGGACATTTTGATCTTTCAATATCAATCACGAGATATCCGTACTGATGTTGCGTTAATAATGGCATGGGGACCAGTATTTATTGTCCTGAACAAGAATTCCGTGTTATATTGTTTTAGGATAGAAATTCTTATCATATATATATTTTTTAACATTTTTATTTTGTTTTGTTATATTTTTTAAATAATTTTTTTTGAAATTTAATTTTAATCAACAAATAAAAATTAAACAACATTAAGTGTTTGAGAAATCACGGCTTTTGGCTCTTTTTAATATTAAGTGGCTTTTCATTCAAAAATAAAGAATATGTTTAAAAATATTGTGCAAGTTTTTAAAAATTTTAATTTTTTTAATTTAAAATAAAAAAAATATATATATTTTTGGATTGTTTTATATATTGATATAAACAATAATTTTTAAAAAATAAAAAAATTATTTTAATATATTTTTAAATAAAAAAGTATTTTAAATTATCATCATTATTATAATCTTAAACAAATCTAAAATATTGAAGTGACTGGTATCGATTAAAAGTCAACATCACATCTCATTCCACACATGGTTTTATAGCTACCTTTAAAAGCTACAAAATGTAGTTTGTAATACAACTGTTATTTACTTTTATTAATTGTTTTAAATACCTTTATTAAAATAAAATAAAATTGGTTGAGAAAATATCGAAGACATTTGTACCTGTTTAAACTCTATAAGTATTATGCTTCTATTTAATAAATGTCATCCCTTGCAAATTTATTTCATTCACACCTGCGGATTGTTTTAATGCTAGAAACAAATTATTATTATTAATATAGATATGGGAGCTAGTTTGTATGTATTTCAATTAATTTTATAGGTCTTAAAATTAATAATTATATAAGTTTTTATTAATTTTGAGATTTGTGTGACTCGAACTAGTAATTTCTAGAAAATAAATATAAAACTTGACTAGTTAAGCAACACCTCTCAAAATAACTATAATCAAATCTTTTTTCATCAAAGTTTGCCCCATTATTTTTCTTTCTCGCCTAATAAAAGAAACAAATTATCTCCTGGTTTCATACTAATTGATGTATTTCTAAATGTTATTGACGTCTCTTCTCAAAGACTTCAAGATAAAAAATGATATTTATGAGAAAAATAGGCAATCAACATTACTTCTATTTTAATGAAAAATGTTAATTAAATATGTAGCACTTATTATTTCAATTTGACCATGCAATGTAAACACTATATAAAATCTTTTCAATCAAAAAGCACTTATCATGAATATTACCAAATTAACACCTTTTCAAAATAAGTATACCCATTGTTACAGCTACGTACCTACAGCTAAAAGCTACAGTTTTCTAAATTAAAAACAATGCTATAAAAATTATATTAACAGGAACAATACAAATAATCATAATTATAATAACTACCATAACACTGAAACAAAATTATATTAATATTTAAATCATCAAATAAATGATTATACACACACATATATACTTGTCTATATATGACCCTAAATTGCTATAAAATTCTATTGAAAATCTCTTTCAATATTCTACTCGTCAAAAATGCAATTGACGTCCCTTTAATTTCTCCCATGCTTTTCAGGCAAGGAGGTGCATTTACAAAGATTGCTGGGGTGGGCCTCATATGTCAAAAATGTGTTTGATATATTGATTTGGACATTTTGATCTTTTAATATCAATCACGAGATATTTGTACTGATGTTGCGATAATAATGGCATGGGGACCAGTATTTATTGTCCTGAACAAGAATTCTGTGTTATATAGTTTTAGGATATAAATTCTTGTTATATATATATATATATATATATAACATTTTTATTTTGTTTTGTTATATTTTTTAAATAATTTTTTTAAAATTCAATTTCAATCAACAAGTAAAAATCAAACAACATTAATGCCCGTTCTAGAAATCATGGCTTTTAGCTCTTTTTAATATTAAGCAGCGTTTCATTAAAAAATAAAGAGTGTGTTTGAGAAAAGTTATATAAATTGTGTTTTTAAAAATTTTAATTTTTATTTTAAAAAACATATATGTTTTTAAATTGTTTTTATGTGTTAATGTAAAAAATATTATTTATAAGCCTATTATTAATTTCATGGGTCCTAAAGTTAACGACCATGTAAATCTCTAGTAGCCTAAAAATTTGTAATACTCGAACTAATAATTTTAATATATATATTATTTTAGTAATTTTGATAATAAAAGTCATAGATATACCTTTTTCACAATTATATCTACCAAACACTATTAAAATATTTTCAATAAAAAAAAACACTTATCATGATGAATATTACCAAACACCTTTTCAAAATAAGTATAGCTATTTTTAAAGCTACAATCAAAAGTCATAGTTTTTCTGATTTAAAAAAAATGCTATAAAAAATATATTAACAGGAACAATACAAATAATCATAATTATAATAACTACCACAACACTGAAACAAAATTATATTAATATACTTAAATCATCAAATAAATGATTACACACACATATATAGTTGTCTATATATGACCCTAAATTGCTATAAAATTTGTATTTAAAATCTCTTTCAATATTCTACTCGTCAAAAATGCAATTGACGTCCCTTTCTCCTATGCTTTTAGGCAAGGAGGTGCATTTATAAAGATTGCTGGGGGAGATTTGGGTGTGATGTGGAGGCTAACCATTCTTTTTTATCAACTTGTGATTTGGATAACGATTTGACCAGAATCTAACCCTACCGTCCACTGTCTCAATCGTTGCATTATCTTAATGTATACGCAGTTAACAATATAAAAATTTACGGTAGGTAGTTTTTACAGCAGTGATTTGAAAAAACAAATTTAAAAAATAATATATATTATATTTAAAAAAAAAAATTGAAGGAGAGTTTCTAATAAAATCTATATAAATTAGTAGTACATTAAAAAAAAGCATTAAATTAAATGGAATTAGAGCGAAGCACAAACTGCACATGGAATTAAAAATAGTTTTCCAAACGGTGTTGTTTTATGAAAATGTTGGATGATGCTACATGCCATCATCATCAAGAGTGACCTTCAATTCTCTCATTCTAGATAGATAGATATCAAACGGCATCGTTAGCCCAGCTTGAATGTTGCAATAACTCATAAGCACCTATAGAGAGTGTCTTGGTGAGCTTTTGCAAGCTGTGTTGCCTCTCAACCGATGGCTTTGGCAGGCTCTTTGTCTTTCCCTCAGCTAGGCTTCTGCTCTTCAGATTGCCAGCAGCTTCCTCATCATTGTCTCCCCTCGCCGGCATCTCGACGCCTCCCTTCGCCTCGGTGTGGACTGGTCCTTTTTCTTCGATCATAGCTGCTGCCTTATTCCTGTAGATCATGTAAAGGATCAACTGGGCTGACCCCAGTACAAAACCAACAACATTCGGTACCTGAAATCGGACACAGTACCGGAGGTTAGTTTAAGACATCTGACCATTAGGCAATCTTGGGACTGGATCAATGGAAAACAAGGTAACTTACTCCGATGTAGTAGTCTTTGACAAGCACGGCATAAACAGACCAAACACCTCCGTTTAGGAAGAGGAAAAATGAGAGAAAAAAGGGCATGTACTGCACACTCCTGGTCCTTATCACTCTTTTCTGCGATGCATAACATTAGAGCAACATTTTTCATCGGAAATGAAACTATCAGGTCTACTCAAAGCTTGATTTCAAAACCCAGGAAGGACTAGATTTAGACCTACCATAGCTGAAAGGGGTGCTGCGTACATGCCAATGGTTAACGCAGCACATAAAACCCCAACAAACGTAGTTTGCAAGCTTCCATGCATTGCTAGAAGAGTTATTGCAATTACCACTCCAAGAAAACCAGCATTCAATATGGCCACCAGCTTTGCCGTCTTAATCTGAATGATCACCAGGAATTTCGATTCAGCACACTTGCAAGAATCTCTAATCTAATTAAGCTTTCTAAGCTATGCAAAAATTAGTAACCTTATTGTTGAACATTTAAAAACGATGATGTTTTATTTTTAATTAATTGTAACAAAGAGTACAAGTTATCTAGCAAAACCATTGTGATTTTGATATGCAGGCATTCTTTTCAAATTAATTTCATAATTTATTACATCTCAACAGATAAAAGTATTCAATTAATCTCTCTCTATGTATTGATATATGCTGCTTCGTGAAATTACATGCAAGAAAAAATAGAGCAGTACGTATAAATATTTAACGTAGACGAGAAACAAAAACAGAAGAACAGTATTGGTGAGTTGAAGACAAAAAAGAAAGATCACAGAGACAACGTCACCTTCTTGTCCTTCGGAGCGTACATGAGAAAGAGAATGACATAGGTGAGTTGAAAGATGGCGCCAGCACCATTAACGGTGACAACAAGAATATCTGGCTTGAGAATTCCATAGAATGTCCACAGACTTGTGCTCAGCAGTGTCGTTATGTACGGAGCCCCCTTGTAATTCTCTGTTGATTTCCTTTTCACCACCTTCCAAAAAGTCTTTCTGCAAAGGGAAATTAATCCATATATACTCTGGATTTATGTTACTTTTTCTAGTCAAATTAGATGGCTACCTACTCTATCTTAATCGTGCAGTGGGTGATGAGCTCATGGTTTTCAGCTTCGATTGGTCTCAAATTTGATTTTTTTTATGATCTATCTATCTTCTTCTTTTTCAAAGTAAAATATATTTACTTCAAAGCATCGTATACAAGATTTTCCGAGTCGGAATTTGACACCAGGCGGTCCACGTTAGATTCCATTTTCTAATAAGAAACCCCTAGATATTTTAGAATGTGAGGACCAGACACATAGCTAATCATGATTAAAGGTAAGGCCATTATTAATCTTTGCTAAATGATATTTAAAACTATATAGCCAATGACTACATGACTCCAATATCGGCACCTTCATCCATAATTAATGGGTTTAGGCTATAGCCTTCTTAATGATCAAGGCCACAAATGGTAATTAACTCTCTTGTAAGCAGTACTCCTGTTTACATGGAAAATTAAAGAAAGCTTAATTAATTTTCTCTGCAAATCTGAAGATATGCGCTAGCAAGAGTACTGTTGAAAGATGAAAGTAGGCAATTGACAGAAGTACTAAACCACACCAAATTAACCTAATAAGTTCTAGCACACGAAAAAAGGCTTGTAATTGCAAAATCTGTTTTTGAAGAATGAAGGCAAAACTTGCATTAATCAACATCAACAACTGGGGCAATGTAATTTTCACTTATCAGATGCATAAATTTAGTGTACGTGGTTAAGAAAATCCATACAGTAAAACCAAATTCTACACACATCAAGCTACCTGCTTCCTTCAACATATTCCATATTTTTATAAACAGTGAAGCCGCCATTGTTTTTCATGGTTTAAAGATACTTACATGGGAGAAGTGAAAACCAGTAGAGAAATGATATTACCTGCAAAGAGAAAGCTGTAAATGGCTGAAAACCCATGAAGCTGAAGTAGAAAACAAACCATTAGAGAGGAGAGGAGAGGAAACTAACCAACGATGCCGATAAAGAAGCTTATTTTAGCCATGACTAGGGCAGTACTGTAAGCTAGAAAGGTTGTTGAAGGAATGAAGAGAGACAAGGAGAAAATGTGGCTGGTGAATATAAGGTGGATTTATTTCTACCTTCGATTAACTGCACTATCTTGCCTTTTAACTGTTAATCTCAAGAATCTTGCCACGTTTTCACTCAATGCGATTTCTTTTTAGTTTTTGGAAATAAAGGACAAATAAATTAATCTTTCAAGATATAAAAGAAGACAAGGGCAATGCGAGTTGCAGTTACGTTGTCACAATAATGCATGGGGACCAACCCCCGCCCTTCTTCTCTTTTTCTCGAACATGATTTACATGTTTTTTTGCGATTTGTGACCTAAAGTGGATGCTTTGGTAATATTACCTAATCCTTCTAGAAAAATTATGTCGACCGGGTTTCATCAATTCATAAATTTAATTAACTTATCGGATAATTACCAATAAATATTGCTCCACGTAAGAATGACGTCTCTGTAAAAGAGGGACAGTCAATTACCGATCGATCATCTATTTTTATAGTTCATCTCTTTGACACCACGAATCTCCGTCATGCTTGGATAGATCGGAGACAGCCTTTGTCATCCTAGCTAGGTGGCGTCCTGTAGAACTCTTTATTAATATTTTTCATCACATTTTATAAAATCAAAGATAGGCAGATCGATATGCACGTTGAGCTTGGGAATTCGTGTAATTCTGTGCAATAAATTTTCGATTCTCACTTGAGATCAACCTGGGAGATTGTCTGCCTAAGAGCATTATTGATAGAAAAAAGTAAACAAAGTGATATACGCCACTGTACAGTGAGTCTCTTTCATCAAGCCATTCCCTTTTTCTCTGCTGTTTTCTTACGCTAAACATGCTATATATGAGGTGTCCTTTTATAAGGGAAAGAATGTTGGTCTCTTGTCTTGTTTGTGCAAATCAGTCAATTAATTAATTACCGGAGGAAAATTTTGATGGTTGATTTTTACACTATAATCATGGGAAAGTAGCCGTGAACGTTTCCAATTCAACAAGATTTCTTTATTGAATTTTTCAAATCGATCATCATCGAGTTTTGTGGAAATTACACTTGTTAATGGAGTTTTGAAAACTTATAGTTTGAACCATAAATTTTGTTGTGCATATTATAACTTATATTATATACTTGATGCACCCAAAAAAAAATCAATAAAAATTATTTAATTATTTATAAGTTTATTATTATTTTTCATCTAATAACTAATGAGCCTTGCATTTGTACATCTAATCTCATGCATTGAATCTCATAAAAGCTATAAAGATAAACGTGTTTGGGTTAGAGCAGTATCATAATATATGTTTTTTTAAGAATTATTGTGCATCCTAACTCACACACAAGGATATAAACCTGAGTTAATAATTATTTTGTAATTTAGTTTTAAAAATGGTTGTTGATCCCTAAATCACATCCCAAAATATATCCACGAAATTAAAAAGAAAAAAAAAACTAAAGACAATTATATTAAATGTTATAAATTTACCATATGATCCCTTACCGGCCACCATAAATATTAAAATTTGCCCGTTTAATTACAGTGCCCACCCACCTCACGTCTCTGTAGTCTGTAATCCATACTCTGTAGTAGCTTTACGCAATTGTCTGCGGTCCAAACCAAAAGTCTTCTTTAAGAGCCTGTTTGGGACACACCAGTGTTTTGTCTCTATGAGCTTAAAAGGACAACCTTCTCTTTTAGTTTTTACTCTCTCTCATGACAACAATCAATGCAGATAATCTCCTGCCTCTGTAATTATTGGCTTTTTTCTTGGGTTGCTCGTAAGATTGGTGATGGTGCTTCGATCGGCTGTTGAGATTTTATGAATTTCTTTAGATGTAGGATAAGAGATGGATTTATGGAGAATTAAATAAATGATTGAGAAATTTTCTTGGAAAATAATAATTGAAGAGAGAGAGAGATGATGTTTGACTGATAATAAATTTATAATATGTTTTTTTTTTGTGATATATTATATATAATGATAGTTTGATTTTTTTTGTTGAATTTAAAGATTTATATGAATCCATAATAAAAACTATAATTTTTTAAAAATTCAGCTATACAAGTATAATTTTAACGAAATTATAGGATGTTTAAAATATTTTTCTTAATTCTAAAAAAACACACAAGAAAAATAAATGGTTTATAATCATTAGTATTAAACTTGGGCTGACTTGGTGTATTTATTCCAAAAACCTATTATTCATAACTTGATTTATGGTTAATTTTAAGTTAAATTAGAAAAGATTTTGATTTTATTATATCTTTAATGATTTAATTGATCTGATAAAAGTTGATCTAAACTCAATTAAATTATCTCTAAATATTTTGAAGTTTCAATAAAACTAATTGTTGTGAATTAATGAGAGTGACCGGCAAGTCCACCAATGTTTCAAACTTTTTTTCGAGTTTTCAAAACTAGGTTTAGCAATTTAATGTTTTAATTAAAGAGTGAAATATCATAATACAATGGATGTTGAATACATTTTGAACTATTTAGAAGAAAATGAGGCAATTTTAAAATTATTGAGTAATAAGCAAATTATCAAGAACATTATGGGAAATAACAAAAAAATAAAGTTAAAAATAATAGTTTTGCACTAGAGTATGTCTCTTATAAAGATGCATTCAAAGCAACAATTACATTGCATAATTATCTCATGTGAAACGAGAACAATACACTAAAACTTCTTTTATTATTGAGTCAATTTGGATTAGTTATTTTTATTATAACAACATTGTGTATTTTAAAAAAAAACTTATCTTGATGTTAACTTTGATAAGTTTGGTTAAATGACTTGAATTATTAAAAACTCGATAAAATCAATGTTTTTTTGTTTAATTTAAAACTCAGGATGAATCATGCTTTGAATAACAGGTTTTTCTAATTATTTTGCCGGTTTGGACCGGTTTAATAACTATACTAAAAATGATTACGGTGAAAAGTGAAAACCTAGTAACCGTTCTTATATGGCCCATCAATGCTCAATCCATTATCAGCCCGCACCCCGACCCCGCGCGCAGTCACTCGCTTAATAAGCACGCTAGTCTAACATGCGCCATAGAGTTAGCTGCACCTTCACTAAATTTTAATTTAATTAACCGCTAAAAGAAACAAATACAAAACCAAAAAAGAAAAATCATTATTATTAGATTAGATCGATCCAAAACCTATAAAAACGCTAAATTTAATCAATCTCTTACTCTTTATTCTCTTTAAAAAAAATGTTCAAAAAGTAACCTTTCATTTCTTTGTATCTCTCACTCATGTTTTTTCATTTCCTGGATTTTGTTTTGATTTTTTTCTTATATTCTGTTAGGTTTTCAAGTGATGAAGTATCGTCACAAAACCAAGTGAAAGCATCAGTTCAACGCAAAATTCGACAAAGCATTGCTGATGAGGTTCTAAATTAAACAAGAAGAAAACCCTTTTTTTTTTTTTTCGGTTTTGTTTAGAATTTTCTTAAAAGTTTGATTTTTTTTGGCAGTACCCTGGACTTGAACCAGTGTTGGATGATTTGCTGCCAAAGAAATCCCCTTTAATTGTTGTTAAATGGTAATATTATTGTTAAATTTTGTGAAATGATTGATGGGTTTTTGTTGTTTCTGATTTTTATTGTGATTGGGATGCAGTCAGAATCATTTGAATCTGGTGGTGGTGAATAACGTGCCATTGTTTTTTAACATAAGGGATGGACCTTACATGCCTACTCTACGACTTCTTCATCAATGTAAGTAAATGTGTTTGTTTCTTTGTCTGAAATGGCATTGTAACGGTGTTGTTAGCGTGTGCCTTTTGTTTTTAGGTTTGGAATTGATTGAGTAACGTAGTCAATGTTATAGTTATGTGGAAATGATGAACATGAATTGTTGCATGCAGTTGTTGTAATGTATAGGATGAAAAATGCGATTATTTAAAACACAAGGTGGTGTTGTTTTTGAATATGGATAATGGTGCATGTGTGCTTTCTTGATATGTTTTGATTTCCTTTGCCGTTGCTGATTTGAATGTATCAGTAAACATAAATTTGGTTCAGTTCTGCTCTCAACAACCATCGGTTTTATTGTGAGATTTATTTGGGAAGAACTGGATAGTTTTATTCATGCATCAGTTTTAAATGTTTATAGGATACAAGTAGTTGTGTTGTTTCAAATCAGAATGGGAGTTTTATCTATTTGTCACTTTGCTTGTGGTAGAGGATCTTTGGATTGTCAGTAGAAAAAGAAAAACTGGGCTTTTGGATATAGGTTTTATGATGCTTACTTCTCAATTGTATTTCATCTAATTTTTCTAATAGGAAGACCTGTCAAATGCTTCTTACTTGTTCCTTTGGAAGTTGAAATCTCGATTTACTTAGTTTGGATGTGTTACTGCTTCCACAGATCCAAACATAATGAAAAAATTTCAAGTTGACAGGGGTGCCATAAAATTCGTCCTTTCTGGTGCTAACATAATGTGTCCTGGACTTACATCTCCCGGCGGTGCATTAGATGATGAAGTAGATGCAGAAACTCCTGTGGTATGGATTGAATTGTATTGTACTTAGAATGTCTATTCCTGATCAATTCTTTTCATACATCATGGCATTTATGGTTTCCTTTTCTGTTCTGATACGCTGCATAGGAGTTTTGTTTATTCTCTGCTTTTCCTTGATTAAAATGCTTTTATACATTCCTAATGTGTCAAACTGAATGCTTCCAGGCTATAATGGCTGAAGGAAAGCAACATGCTCTTGCTATTGGCTTTACAAAAATGTCAGCAAAAGACATGTGAGTTATTCTCTAACTCATTGAAACTTGGTATTTCAGTATTGTGGGTGGTGAAATGGCAGAGGGGCTCAGATGGTGGCAGAGCATTTTTCCCAGCTCTAGTAGACTGATGAAGCAATTCGCACCATACTACCATAGCATAATTTTATAGTTTCCATCATCAATAAAATAAAACATGTGCACAAGAGATTGGTAAATCAGCGCTGATTCTATTGTCTGTGCGATTGGTTTATGTTATAACCAGAAGCATTTCTTTGATTTACAGAAAGACAATCAACAAGGGAATTGGTGTGGACAACATGCATTATCTCAATGATGGTCTTTGGAAGGTAGGTCATCAAAAAATCTTTAACTCCTTGCTCAGCTATGTGCCTTGTCGATTTGGTTTTATGTTAATAAAATAGTAGGATTTTTTTTTTAAGAAGTGCTGTTAAGATGGTCGATATTGCTGGGAGTATTTCATCCTTTTGAGCTTGATGTGTAAGCTACAAAAAGTAATGTCATGGAACAAAACTTGGATTCCTGCATCACTTTTTGGGCTTGTAATTAGATGTTATGAACAAATAAATGAACCTCGTGCAGTTTATGATATATAGGTAGCATCACCTTTTCAAATGGAGTGATATTATTATGTGATTTTCAAAATTAGCATGTAGTTGATAATGGTAACAATTTTAATCATTTTTACTATTTGCATTATGCAGATGGAGCGTTTGGATTGAGGTTTTCTCCCAGAAAAACTGCAGTGGTGTCGTTTAAACAAGACAGAAAGAGCATGTATTATTTGCCACGACAATGCTACGCTGATTTCCTGTCGCCTGATGTTGCTGAAGTAGTTTGTGTGAAGTTTTCTCTGCTCGTTGTCACCTTTTTTCCCTGTACACAACAGAAATTGATTTTACCATGTAGATCTACCGTTTAATGAGTCGATCATGGATATTACTTTTCGCAGGTATCTTGAGAATATTGGTGGCTAAATCTGACTGTCGCCTGTGTGATTAGTTTGCATGTTAAACTCCAACCAGATGGAAGCCATTGATACAAGGCCAAATGAGGAGTGAGATATTTCATCGCCAAAATTTCTTGTTTGAACCGAAAATTAGACATTTTTGAGGTCTCTAATCTGAAGGTTCTGTTAATAGAATGGGAAAAAAAGTTAAAGAGTAAGGTTTCCTTTAACAGTCTCGTGCTGTAACATTGACTTCACCCTCCTGCTTAGCAACAGTAGCAGTAGACAATGAATGAATAATCATGCGACTAATACCCTGATTCGATCATGTATCAAGTTCTGTTGACAAAAAAAAAAAAAAAAAAAACGATTCGTGATCAGTAGAGAAATCCATTTACAACCTTGAAGTGACATGATTGTCATAATTTTGTTTGAACGGGAAGATCAGCACTCGAGATGATGACATTTTCGACTTGCAAGAAATCTGTGAATTTGCTTCAAGCCAGTAAGTCGGAATTACAGATTGATTCATCAAGCCAGGCCAAGACTTGTAACTATGTGTGATATAATGGAGACATGTTGAAGTTGGTGACGGTAAGGGAAGTGATTTCGAGTTCGGGGAGTGGCCAGCGCACCCTGGAAAGCCAAAGAAAAAAGAGGGAAGGCTGTCATATTTACGAGCCATAGTTTTAACATAATTTCTGCTCTTCGCCAGAAGAGGAATACTCGTGTAAGAGGTGATGGTTAGCACATGGTATTCTTATAATTTTTATTTGAATTTAATGATTACAAAAATAAATTTTGGTTCTGTCAAAATAATATATTCCATAATTATACCAAAGAGGTAGTCTATTAATGATTTTTTTTTATATAAAAAAAATATGGTGTGGGATGAACAATTTACGTGTTTTATTGAGGCCTTGCAATATATTAATAAGGCATTACCATATATTTATTACCTACCCAAAAATTTTATATCTCAAGGCAATAAAATTTTATTTTTACACAAACAAATTAAATAATTACTATATATAAATTTTGAATTCCAACATCATATATTTTTATTCAACTGGTATATAATTACAGTAAATATTTCTTCCTAAAAATATTTCTTAACGAATATGTTATCAGCTTATCTATATACAATATTTTCTATATAAAAAAACCCAATACTAAAAAAAATTCCCAACATTACATTATACATGTGATTTTTCTTTTATTAGAGAATTTTAATTTTTGTAAACATTATAATAAAATTAGCATTATTTGTCAACTTGGGTTGGGCCCAGTTAAATCAAAACCCTGTTAAGACTTAAGATCACAAACTTTGGTACCACGTGTACGGTTTGTGATGAATCTGCATAAAAAACAATAGACTTCACCCACACACATAAACCTAACTATATAGCTCATTAAAAACCCTAACTTCATTTTTCGTTCTCCTCTCCAACTCCCATCAGCAGCACCACTAGCAGTAGCGGCGGGTAGCGTCGAAGCTTCAACAATGGTGCCTCTCTTCCCCCTTACTTCTTTCTCCTCACGAATATGCTTATCTACACGTATTTACATTCCTATGTTTCAGTTACTGATATATATTTTTTTCATTTCTCAGGGGATAGATTTGAAAGCAGGAGGTAAGTCCAAGAAAACCAAACGTACAGCTCCGAAGTCGGATGATATCTATCTTAAGCTTCTTGTTAAGGTTAGTTTTGAGAAACCCGTGTTTATTTTTCTATAATGTTTGGATCTTTTTGTGTATGAAGTTGTTTTTGTTACGGATAGACATATAAAATCCATGTTTGTTTTTCTATAAAGTTTAGAGTCTTTTTTGTGCTTTTGGTCGTATTGGTTATGCTTAGGCTTTGAGACCCCCTTTTATTTTTCTGACCACGCACTTTTTTTCGAAGTTATAATTTTTAAGTGTGCATTGTTATGTATAATGTGCTGTGTTCTTGATTGATTTGAGACTGGTTTTTTTATTAGTTGTACCGGTTTCTTGTGAGGAGAACTCAGAGCAAGTTCAATGCTGTGATACTGAAGAGGCTTTTCATGAGCAAGATTAACAAGGCCCCACTCTCTCTTTCAAGGCTTATTACGTACACAAAGGGAAAGGTTATATTAGAATTTTTTCTTGTAAAGTTTGGATCTCAATCGTGTGGTTTTATATGGTGGTTGTTTTTGTGGTGTTTTTTTCTTAAACTGTTTGTTTCATCTACAGGAGGGCAAGATTGCTGTGGTCGTGGGGACAGTAACTGATGATATTCGAGTTTATGAGGTGCCCACCTTGAAGGTCACTGCTTTGAGGTTTACAGAGACAGCTAGGGCCAGGATTGAGAAGGCAGGAGGAGAGTGCTTGACATTCGATCAGCTTGCATTGAGAGCTCCATTGGGACAGAACACAGTATGTACTCCTTTTAGTTTGTTGGGTTTTTTTTTTCCTGTCGCAGAACTTCAGCTTTTTCATTATGTGTGTTGATGGATTGATCTTGCTGATTCTATGGTTCTGATTTTCTTGAATGCTATCTGAAATTTATTACTGTTTTTGGGTTCATACTAAGTATGCTCTTAATGTTGTAATACTACCTTCAGTATAGGTTTCTTTGCTTGTAAGATATTAATGGGATTCTATTAAATGTTTGTGATGAGCCTACAGGCCTGTATTGATTTGCGCAAATGATGGCAAATTTCCAAGAACATCTAAGGGACCGAGCTTTGTAATAGGACTCATATTTGTCTTGATGCATGAATCTTGGTAAATTAGTATTAAAATCATTGTCATTCTTTCTTGATTGATTATTTATTGATGTACTTGATTTTATACAGCAATACAATCATGATATATGAAAAAGAAAAGGTCTAGAGAACACACACAAGTTGTTGGTCATGTTATTGTTTTCTCTGCTTTTGATTTTGTTAATCACCATAGATTTATTACTCTACTAGATCTAGGGACTCTAGAATCCTTTGGCATAGGTGTTATTCCCACATTTTATCTATCTCTTTTAGGTGCATGTTTTTTTTTTTAGAAATTTTTTATTTGTTCAATTTGATAAATGTTGTAGCGTGCTTTATCATGAAATGCAAAACTCAATTTAGTTCTGTATGGTTCTTTCTGGTTTCTTTGGTTTGGAGTTTTATCTTTCTCTTAACACGATATGCATAGTTCCACATGCTGTATCTTCTCCAACTTCTTGGTATCGAAAATGGCAGCCATTTTCAGAATTCATGCAACTTGTATGAATTACCTAATATTATTCTTGTTTTGGATGTTTGCTTATTCTTTATTTTTTTGCAGGTTCTCCTCAGAGGCCCAAAGAATGCTCGTGAAGCTGTCAAACATTTTGGCCCAGCTCCTGGTGTGCCACACAGCCATACCAAACCATATGTGCGTGCAAAGGGAAGGAAGTTTGAGAAAGCTAGAGGAAAGAGGAACAGCAAGGGCTTCAGGGTTTAATTTTGTTGTAGTGATAAATTGTGAGGCAGTTTGTTTTGATTTTGACTCTCTGTGTTCCAATTTTTGTTAAACTTTAGGATTCTAAATATCTTGGTTCATTTTATTTCCATTTGGGTTATTGATTAATCCGCATGGATTGTTTAATGCTCAGATATCAAACTTGGTTATGCGTAATGAATTATTGAAGATCTCAATTTTCTCCCTCAAATATTCAAGTAGAAACTTGTGGAATCCCGAAGTTACATTTTTTTACTACATCTGTCAGAAAAGTTGAACAAAAACCTCTGATGGAGCTACTCATAGCTGCCTGTAAGAAGTGTTGAGTTTCACCTGCATCTTGTTGCAAAGGTTTGTTGTTCAAGCCCATGGACGTGTTTTCTCGAATGTGCTTATTAAGCTCTATCTGATGCCTGATGGAACCTGTAGAAGTTGGGACGTAGTGGATTGAACATTTTGCTATAATGTGAATCGATTTCTTATTGGACAGATGGCTGAAGCTAGCTTGTTTGAACTTTGGTATTTCCAAGTCATCTATCAGTAGGGATGAGGAATGCAGGCTTCATTTTTCTTTCATCTTATGTTGAAAAGTGGCCGAAGACAGTAATGGACGGGTGTTGGCTTCAAATCAAAGCTTTCACAGATTTCTACTCCCAGACCAGATGAAAGAAAATCTTCAATTTAATTACTGAAACCAGCATATGGCAAGTCTGGTTTGTTCGAAAAAATATTTAAAGTGATCTATATATAACACAGGCTTTAAATTAAGTGATAATATAAAGGATTCATAGTATTTTAGCAAAGATTAAAGACTTTTTATTATTGAAAGCACAAAGATTTCTAAACAATTACTTCAACACCTAATCAATCATTACAGTAATTATGCATCATATTAATTTAATGCAGCGTGCATATGCTTGACATATTGAAATTTTTTGCAATTACAGCTACCAGTCATATCCAAATAAACAAGTTGCAACAGAACAAGGTTTGTCTAGTTTGATAAACCACAGCTTTGGAACCAAATTCTCATATTGAAGCCAAACTACAAAGCTTCCAGGGTTGTAGATTATGGTTCTGGACACATTCTTGAGAGGTAATAAAACAGATCAGTATTTGCTAATGTAGTCATAAATGTGATTGCTGATCTCCTCTGCCTTCTCTTGGTTAATGAAATGACCAGCTCCTTCCATCACAACAACTTCCTCCAATAATGGCACATAGTGCTTGAAGGCACCACTGTTGACAAATTCCTTCATCCCCGGAGTAGTATAGACCATGTCAAGATCTCCGACCACAAACTTTACGGGCACTTTCACTGCTGCCCCAGTCCACGATGCTGTGAGCTCCCAGTTCCTGCAATAATCAGATTGTAACTATTAGGGAAGGATATTGAGGCTTATATTTGGTTCATTTTCCAATAAGGAAATGAAAAGAACATACAAATCTAGAGCTCTGTAGTAGTTCAACCCTCCAGTGAACCCTTTCTGGCTATATTTCGTGGCATAGAAAGAAAGGTCTGCTTCTGTGAGCCAAGATGGCATGGTAACTGGTTCCTCTGGATAGATTCCGAATGGATTTTCTTTCGGCAAGCAAGGGGGACCTGGTTTGCGAACAGTCAAGATTTTCTTTAGCACTTCTTCAGTTCCAGCACGTGCAATCTCAGCTTCAATCACTCCTGGTTCCTACCACATTAAATAGCCAGTCCTTTTGCTTCAGTACACGTTTTTTCTTGACTAATCCTCTAATATTACGTAGCATTCTTACCGAATTGACTTGCAGAGAAATATCAACCATCGGACTTATGAGAATCGCTAGTGAAATCCTCTTAATTCATTCAATGCATGAGATTTTCCAGAAAGTGCAGTCGGTGAGAATATTTTGAAAGTTTACCATGAGAATATTTTCCTACCATATTTTGAATATTTTGAATGTTTGATATGTAATTTTTTTAAATAATTTATATAAATTAATAGTAGATAAATCAACATTTAAATTAAATAAAATATAGAGATTTAACAGCTAAATCAAACATAATATAATAAAAAAAAATCAATCAAAACTAATATAAAGTTGTGTTACTTTTTTATTTATTTCATTATATAATTTTAGCTTTATTTTTTTATAATTAGTTATTGAAAATGTTAGGGTTTATAATAAATTATGGGTTTGTTGAATTAATATGTGTATGGATAATATTATATGCTAATAGATATGAAATAAAATGAGTTTTGATGAATTGATACGTATTTTATTATGAATTTCATATGAAAAATAATGATAATAAATTTATTATGATTAAAAATAAAGTACAGGACAACTAAAAAAATTAAGGACATAATAAATAAATTAAAAAATATATTTAATATTTATGTTTAATCCATTTGTACAAAACAACAAGCTAGCAAGAACAACATTAATTTGTGACAATCCTTTTAAGCTATGATTTTAGATGTTATGTACCATATGTCAGCATAAAATTATTGTCAAGAACTTTTCTAATCTTTGAAAAATTTAAAAATAAATAAATAAAAATTTATTGTATATATTGAGAAAGATATTTTTAATGAGATTAAAAATAAAATCATTATGAAATAATTTTAAAATATTAAATCTAAAAAAAAACAATTAAATCTCGGAGTACTCTTTAAATTAATTTTGCTATATATATTTTAAATTAATTTATATATATAACAAATATATATAGTATATAATATTAAATATTTATTAGTAATTTGCCCCCCTATTAAAAAATTCTTAGCTCCGCCACATGGCATGGATCCTTTTTAATGTCAATAGTACGAGAACTTTGAACTTTCATACACCAGATTTAAACAAACAGTTGCCAAAATCGAGATGTTAGAATCCAAAAATTTGCCATTACCAAAATCTTCAGCTTGCTTTGGAGCTGTTAGTTACCATAAACATAAGAAATTTTATAAGTATGCTCCAAAGATATGATCATTCAAGGCTATAGCATGCTTTATATGCTAAAGAAAACACAAACCTGGAATCTGCACATGTAATAGTCTTCTCCAAATACAAGTTTCATGCTCTCCACTGGCTTCATCTTGGGATTTCTTGGCCTGTATGGAACACTAAGGCAGACATATGCCTTCACTCTATCAGGCCTGAACAAGCACAAGTACCATCCCATAAAAGCACCCCAGTCATGTGCAACAAGAAACACTTGCTCCACCCCAAGATAGTCAATGAGTGCAATAAGGTCACCAACAATTTGAAGACAAGAATAGCTAGAGATTGATGCTGGAGCTTCAGTGTCACCATAGCCCCTAAGATCTGGTGCGACAGCATGGTAGCCCAGGGAACTTAATGCAAGAATCTGATGGCGCCAGGAGTACCAAAGCTCTGGAAATCCATGGAGGAGTAGCACAACAGGACCTTGGCCTTTCTCAGCTATGTGCATGTCAATGCCATTCACTTTCACCATTCTATGGCTTATGCCCTCCATCTCTCTACTTCTCTAACCTCTACAGATCTTTTTTCTTTTCTTTTTTAAACTCTACCTGAGATCTCTTGGTGGCATGGCCTGGTTCATAAATAGAATGCTGTCAAATTTAAGAGGGCTGGGGAGCTTCACAGAATAATAAATGGAAGTAAATGAGAGGCCGGGTGATGGCACCAGATTTTAAATTTTAGTTTAACCGTTATGCATTCCAAGATGCTGATTTTTGTCCATTCTAGAGTTCGACATAAATGCTGACAACAAATGAGCTTTGTTGTTTTCACCTTTTTTTCAGATAAGAGATGGGATAGTTATTCAGTTGTCATTAATGTCTTGGATTGTACATTGTAAATACACACCAGCATTGATGATCTCATTTTGGTAGGTTAAAGGTCACTTCTCATTCATCAAATTAAACCTAACTCGTATACTATTCATTAAAATATCGTTCTAATACTGTTTCAGGATATAAAAGATAAAATAAAAAATGTAAGAATATAGAAGACAACTTTGAAGACATGTTAGAAACATGGTGTCAGCTATGGATCAAAGACTTCACACACAATCAAGGCTGAGTTTCAAGTTTATAGAAAATATTTAGGCATCTCATGTAATGAAGGGGCCAGAAGAAATTTTAGACATGAATGGCATGCTCTCTCCACCACTTAAGCAGCACAAGGAAAGCCCGTTTCTCTAGATTCTAGAATTCAAACTTTGCACAAAGCAATGGAATTTAAAATTATGTCTGAGTTCGTCAGGTTGCTTTCTTGTTCAAACAGACCTCTCCTCTGCCATTAGCAGCATTAGCAGCGCAGAGACATGTGATGATCAGTTTGGAGAAAGGCCAGCAGACATAACATTATCATTTCCTGACATGAAAACGAATCTCTAGCAACAATGCTAGAGTGCACTAAAACTCATCAAACGGTTACACAAATAGAGAATGCTTGATAACTGAAGGTCGTAATCACAGCAGTTCTAAGAAAAACTATAAATTATAATCTTTTTGTAATTAAGATTTAAAGAAAGTTTTTAGTGGGATTTATGTAAAACTATGACGTACATTAATTAATCAAATACTTTCAAAACACTGCTAATGAAGACAAAACGCAGGTACAAATGGAGCCATGTTCTTAGTTGACGCACTGATTAGAGACCCTAATAATAGAATAACAAAACATGTTTGCTAAAATAAACGACACGAAGATAAAAACAGACAGACAATCTCCATTAATCAATCAAGTAGCCAAGAAGGAACCTCTAGTAGCTTAAAACAATAAATATACTTAGAAATTGTAATCTACCATCATCGACTATGACTTCATTGCCTTTTTTTTTTCTTGTAACCTTTGGAGATTTTTAATGGAATGGAAAAGGGTTTGCATTAAATATGAAATCAAAGTGGGGAAACTACGTACATATGCCCCACTTCATTGTTAATGCTTGATGCATTACCAGCCATTTCTCTTAATTATTTTTCTTTTCTTTCACCCGTCTAATAGCAGCCCATACTTGGCATGTAAGGCGCTTCTTTATAAAAATCCATTAAAAATATGAACCAGGAAGGTTAGGTGTTAATGTCAATATGGGGGTGGAGCTAGGATTTGTAGTTAATGAAATCTTATGTTTGGAGTCTTCTCAGTTGAATTTAATTTAGAGGTTTTAACAAAATTTTATATTTGAAATCTTCTCCGGTGTGAAGAATTAAATTTTAAATGAGATTCAATCTTTAAAAATGCTAAAAAAATAAATTAGAAGTTAATTCCTCTAATTTAAAATTCCAAATAGAAGAATATTACTATGAAAACTAACTTTTTCTTTAAAAAATATTCATCTAGCCTTTTTCTTAGCCAAATAGAAGATTATAAAGCCTTAATGTTTGACAGTAGTTTGCTGTTATCTTTCTATTTTTACATAGGGGACAGCTCATAAGGTAGATTGTTAAAGCTCCTTTGAATTCCTGTCAACGAGGGTTGCCGATTGCAAAACACTGGCAGAAGGATTCTGAGTTCTGTGGTGAATTCTTATTTCAGCAACCTGCGCACTTATCAGTAAAATGGCCATAAGTCTCGAGAGGAATCTCCAAATAATACCGACGTTTTTGATGCAATGGAAACTAGACACGCATTTCCAGGGACAATGGCTTGCGTGGTAATTTTCTCTGCTTCGATGCAGTTCCACTTTTGAATTTAAAACTAAAATCTGGACATGTCACATATATTTTCAGCTTTGGGGATTTCTTTGGGCTGAGCTCAGGTTCTTTTAAGGACTCACTAGAGGGTAGAAGTACTACAGAGCTTTGGATATTTCTGCTAGCAGGTTGCAGCTCTGCTAATACGAATAATTTATATAAAGCTGAATAATTTATACAAGTGGAGAAATTCAATTTCAATGAATTCCCTTGTACAATTTGGCTTCCAACAGTCAGTGAGAAATAAATGTTTCAATTTATGTTGTAATATAGAAAAATACTTTGTATCATGATCCTGTAAATTTCGACAGATCTTTCTTGTGCTATTAGAACTATAGGTTCCCCTAAAAATGTAAGATAAGACTATACTCACATCAGAGATTGGAAGGATTAAGAGAAAGAAAAGGGTATCAGAATGACATGTTCCTGACCTGAAAAATCCTTGCTACAAATTTAACCAACCTTAGATCTTCCTTAGTTTTTAACCATATATTTGTGTTTGTGCTACTCAATTGATCAATCATTCTTTTGTCAGGACGGCTACTATTTCTCACTTTGCAGCAAAGAGATGACAGGAATGAATCTGAACGAAAGAAAATTTTTTCTCAAACTCTGGTTTCATAGCTATCAAAGGAGATTTCTTGTTTGCTTTTCCAGCGAAAGTATCCCCGCGTGTCTGCGCCAAGTCTGCAGCAGCTCCAACCCAGGTACTAGCATCAGTGTAATATTTAGAATTCAACGCTGGCAGCGTGTCCTTAATCTTTGTCAAATGTCAATTGTAGTGTGGTAGATGTATTTATCTGAAGTTGTTTTTAACAGAAGGTTGATGTGGTTGTGGACTTCAGTTCTGCGTTTCAAAGCTTTCTCTACTGCAAGTTAAGCTATGCCTTAGAGACCAAGCCCATGGTTTTCCCAGAAGAATTCAACAGTAGATTTGCACAGGTCCTTGTCTATGGTTTGGTCATTACCTTCACTTATCAAACATCCCTTTTCATCCAAGAAATTAATGAGTTTCAAACCACTAAGACATAGACATATCTGTTTTCATATCAGCAAATGGAGAATTTTGGTGTCCTAGTTCCTGGAACCTATCTGTCTTCATTTCAGAAAATTTCCCTTTCATTACGAATTCTTAAGGCCCTCTGTCAGGCAACTAGCCAACATTACCATGTTTCTCTCTTAAACCTTCTAATCTCAGATGGGAGCGGGGTTCTTAGATTAATTGTTTAGAACAGCTCGTCATTCCAATCCGGGGACAGCCAAGAAAAATCAGTCAAATTTCTGCAGATCAAAATATGACACTTAAATTGAACTTTACAAATTGGTCGTTGCCTTTTTTCTGGAATTAAAACTAGACAAGGGGATTCATTAATATTGAACTTTATAACTTCTTGCTTATATGCGTAGAGAGCTAGCAGCATGTTTCAAGATCTTTATGTAAATGCTATATTAGCAATAAGATTATGATAAAAAGCTTTAAAAGCTTAGAAGGGCTGAAAAATTACAGTAAAAAGAATGTAATCCAATAACATTGGAGCACATCTCCATCAAAAACATTAAGGAGAAGGCTCAAGCAGAGAGGATAGTATTCAGTTTGCTTTACGCACAAATAAAATCCTGGAAACTGCAAAATGGATTCCCAAGAAGAACTATGTGCGAGTCATTAAACAGAAAAGTATGAGAAAACATCAAAGCTTATCATAATACATCAGAAAACGAAATCTTTTTGTTCGGAGAGAAAGAGCAGAGAAATCAGATGAAGATCTAGACTGCTTTTACTTATTTTAGAAAGGGACGGAGGGAGGGGGAGAGGGAGGGGGAGAGGGAGAGGCAGGAGGAACTGCTTTTTAATGGTAAAACCCTAGTTAGGCCTTGTCTTTGAAGAGGTTATATAGAGAGAGAGTAGGCAGGATAGCAGAATGACTATACTACCCTTCCTTTATTTTGTGTTTATTTATATATTTATCTTATCTTATTATTATTTTATAAGAAGGATTCTCACTGTAATTAATTAGTAAAATAACTATCTCTGTTATTTAATCCAAAATCTTGATAAACCAAATTCACCCGTTCAAATGCTTCTTCTTTTTTTTTTTTTAGATTTTCCATTAAAAAACTAAATTTATTTTTCTAGAATTACGATCTGAATTTAATTAAAATATTGTAATAGTGAAGTGAAACGGATGAGACATCAAATAAAAAATTAAAATGAAAACCTTGTGAAACAAATAAGAGATATTTAAAAAATAGAAATACTCAATAAATTCTGCATTAAAGGGATGAGTTGAATCGCATTTCCTTCCCCAACACACCCTTCATCAACATCATTAACATTAATCAATCATAACAATAAAAAAAGGACCAAACTTTAGCCAAAATCACTACCCAAAGCTCTAAATCCTACGGATTACAAACACAAAATCCAACCATTTTCTTTTAAAAAATTATATAAAGGAAAGCAAATTTAATCCAACAAGAATCTAAATCATCACAAAACCCCCCAAAAGACTCGTAATTTACATCTCCAAACCGAGAAATCGATCCAAACAAAATAATCCAATTGACTACAATAATCACAAAACTCCCCTGAATGACGAAGACACATAATCGAAAAAAGAAAGAAACTTGACATATGGGTTTGCTGTAAAGAACCTGGAAGAGTAAGAATCTGAGGAAGATGAGTGATGCTGTTTACGGCGGCGTTACGAGTGAGACTTATTGTTGTTACTACTCTTTTTCCGGATCTTGAGAGCTTCTCTGTCCCAGAGATTGCGGCAACGGCGACGGTTGGGAGAGGAAAGAGAGCAGGAATCGGAGGACAGAGAAGATGACGAGGCTGCCATTGATTGATGGATTGATTATGGTTTGGTGATTGGGAGATTTGAAAGGGGGAACTCAGTTATTGACGTCGTCGTGTGCTTCCCTGTGAAAACTGAAAAGTGGTGAGATTTTCTATTTTGAGTTAATTATAGTATTAGAAATAATTATTTAATAATATTATAAATGTACCATATTATTTAAAAATAATGTCTAATTCTTATTAATATAAATTGATTTAAAAATACCCCTTGTTATAATAAAAAATAATTTTCTATTTAGAATATGATTTCTTTATTTATCAAATCTCCATGTCTCCCCTAATTCTCATTTGGAATCATGAAATTAACCAAAGAATTAAATTATAAATATCTTTTAAAATATAGAAATTATATACATACATTTATATTTCTTGAAGTCACCAATTATATTTTTTCAATAAAAAAAGAATTAAGTTATACAGTTTAATGTTTTGGTATTTTCAAACCAATTTCCTCTCCTTAGGACAGGTTTTTTTTTTTTTTTTCAATGGGAGATCTTCGCAGCTTCTCCTTAATTTGAACATGAAATAATAATGCAGGAAATAAACCAATAATCACTTGACAAAATGCATTAATGGCACGATTTTTCTTCTTAAGCAATTAAATGATCATTAATTAACGGTACTTAATCAGTTTAATCAATGTTTTAGCTAAAGCATCACTTGTAAATGAGAAGAAGAAAAAATAATGGAATTTTTCAATATGCCAGGATTCTCCATTTTGATTTTTGCTGCATTCATCAGAGAAATAAAAGTTGTCGAATCCTAACTCCGCCTAAAAGTTACGAGTCAAAGGATTACCTTGTCGGATGATTATTATATAAGCTTGTTTGGTACAATGTGATAGTTTTAATATGACACAAAATAAATAAATCTCTGCAAATCTGAAAAG
This sequence comes from Populus alba x Populus glandulosa, assembly GCA_033617975.1. Taxonomy (NCBI): domain Eukaryota; kingdom Viridiplantae; phylum Streptophyta; class Magnoliopsida; order Malpighiales; family Salicaceae; genus Populus; species Populus alba x Populus glandulosa. The sequence goes on along the minus strand of CM066155.1, from coordinate 857,165 downwards.
AACAGTGAAAATGATGTTTTTTTTTTTCATCTACAGTACTTGATAAAAGATCAATGGAGAGGGAGAGGATTAATTAATCTAAATCAATGATTTTTGTCAATAATGATCAATGGTAGAATTTGGTTTACGTCTATTCACGGGGAGCATTAATTGGCATTAAACACAAACAGATTGTTAAAATTTGAAAGAAGAAGAAGAAGAAGAAGAAGAAAAACTCTCTCAAATCAATCCCTTTTTCAAGCTTATTTTCTGACCAAGAAAGGTGTGTAGGGGATCCCGGTGGCCTTGATCCAGGAATCACCCTTTAGGAACCTTCCTGGTGTGAAATCCATGGCATGTTGACGGTTGATGGTCTTGATTCCATTCCACTTCACACGAAGATTCTTGCTAGAACCAGGACCGTAGTTGTTGAATTCTGTGTACCAACAAGTCTTGAGTCCGAAAGTTCCGAGCCAAGGCAACCATCCTTCGGGCTGGATGAGATCGTCGATAAATGACTCCATGATGATTGTTCTTGAGTATTCCTTCCATGGACGGCCGAGGTATGACTTGAATTGTTTCCTTTCAGGGAAGAGGTCAGGGTGAGCTGTGATAGTGCTGTTTTGGATGACAAGAGCTGATGGCTGCCTCCTCATTTTTCTGCCTTGAGCAGTCACAATGCACTGCTGGTTTTCCAATGGCTTGCGGACCAAGAATTTGCAGTTTTGGAAGACTGCAGAAGCATCACCGAAGACGAAGTCAATGGTGCCGGAGATGCTGCAGTCACGGTAGAACTGACGTTTGGCATGTGTGTACAACGTATCCTGGTGTCCGTCCATTGAGCAGTTGTAGAAGATAGCGTAATCAGCCGAAACTCTCAACGCCACAGCCTGATGTTTGATGGCACCAGCATTGTTCTCGAAACCAATATTCTTGGCCACAAAGTTATCTCCGAGGACAGCTGCAGGCAATTCATGAAATTCCAGGACATATATAATAGTGGAAATTAATGTGTTAGATTTGGGAAGAACATAGAGAATTCTCAAAATAGAACAGGCTTACATACCGACTGTCGCGGTGTGAAAAGTGTTGATTCCATCGACAAAGTTCTTGTTTCCGATGATGCGAGTATTCTCCCTGCCATCTCCAATCACCACCAAATTAATCATGCCCTTGCTGATCTCAAGGTACTCTTGATAAACTCCTGCCTTAATGTATAACACAAAGGCCTTTTTGCTCTTGATGGGAACTTGTTTCAATGCTTCTCTGATAGTTGAGAAATCTCCACTTCCATCCTTAGCCACAACAATGTCAGCCTTAATCTTCGAAACGGTTGCAGCTAGGAGTCTGCGGGTTCCAAAGTCAGTCCACGTGGGGAATTGATCACCATGGCCAAGAACAGGTAGATCGTCTTGAAGAAGGCGGCGGTGGGTGAAACTTTCCAATGAAGGGATTGCGGAAGAGATCCCGGAAACGATGTCAAGGAGATTGGCGCTAAGCTCCATGCCCAGCTTCATTCCCTTCTTCATTTTCTTTCCTGCATCAGTGGTTGTGTTTTCAAACCCGTCCAAGCAAGTCTCTTGATATGTGATGGAAGCACTAAGCCAGGTCTTAACATCTGCCATCATTTTCTCTAACTCGCTAAGATCAAAATCCGTTACTTTGGCAAGAGATTGCTTGAGCTCACCAACAGACATGTTCATAAGCTCTTTGCAGCTCTGAAGAGCCCCTCGGGTTCTTGGATCCTTTGAGAGTTCCTCCAAAAGCTTTGATTTCTCGGAAGCCTCATTATTTTGCTTCTCTGCAATCTTGAATGCTATTTTGATCAACTCCTTAGGATCGGTGGTGTTTCCAGCAGCTTTTTGGAGGCTTTCTTCACATGTTTTTCTGTAATCAGTGGGCTGGCAAATGGCTTTGACGGCTTTCACCGAGGCAGAAACCTGACTGGTGCTTTTATGACTGCTGCCATTGAGGTCGTCATTGCCGTCTTTGTTAAGGCCAACGCCAACGGTCACAGCTACAACCATAGCTACCAAGAGCATAGAAGAGACGCCGATAATGGCCAATCTCCTCTTTCTCTTTGAATCATCCCCGTAAGACATTTTTATCGGGAAAAAAATAATATTTATAGATCAATAACTTTCAATATTAAGAAAGGAAAATAAAATGCTCAATCTGATCACTCTCTTTTCCTTCCTTCTGTTTTCCTTTAGCTGCTAAAGGCTCAAGAAAGAGGGGTAAAGCTCAGTTAATTAGCCTTCCCCTTAATTTGAAACCTGAAAGACCAAGTTGAAGTGATCTTAGAAAGAGGAATATATATTTATAAGAGACTTGAAGAAAGATAGGCTTCCAAAGTTAGTCAAGTCTGTTACAAAATTTGAGGCACAGAGGAAAAGAGACAACCAAAGACAAGCTAGAACATTGTCGTTGTTTTCTAAATATGGAGCTTCACCGCTTGAAGTTTCGAGGAACATTTTTATTGGTGTTTCGTCTTAATTTTAGGCCATTGACCAATTATCTGTAGTTGTTCTAATGATGGATAAATGGTTGGTAAATGCTCGTACTCTACCATCCATACTTTAAGAAAAATTAGTCTGTTTATTTTTAGACTTGGATGCACGCATTGAGCTTATCTGTTTGCTATATGCTCCAGTGGTCAATTCTGAGGTCATATTTTAGCATTGCTCTACTGTACATGGCAACTCAGTAGCAACTGATCACAGAAAGAATATGTTGGTGTTAATTATGATGCAGAACTTGGTTTTTTTTTTTTTTTTTTTGTGGAGGGAGATTTTTCCACTAGGTAAACCCAGAAGGATCAAAGAATTGCGGATAAATGTACCAAAAAAACTTCATTGTATGAGCCGAAAACTCAACATTTCTATTACAAGAATTGAAAACCCTTCCATGCACAGTCGAATGTTCTTGCAGAATTTATAGCCGGAAGAGCAATGAAAAAGGTTATTGAATTAACTGGTATTAATTTCACCTGTCACAAGAATATTCTTTTTTTAGCAGGACAATATATCTGAAATTAATTTATATTCAACTCGAATAGTTTATTATAGAAATTCAACCCATGTTTGCAAAATAATTGAAAGGTGATTTCTACAGAAAAATATATCTTTTTATCAGAACAAACTGCACCCAAACACAATTTATACCAGATAGGTTCCCCTGAAGCTATAATGTCGCGCTAAATGATCGATTTTAAAGAGAGGGACTTCAATTCTATCAATAATTATGTCTGAAAAATGAAAAAACAAATCTAGATAAACCATGAAATATAAAGCACTCATGTTGCTGGCAACCAGAAACCTCCTAGTATATATGAGGGTGGACATGGTGAGGTTAGCTGCGTCGGTCTTGTAATGTTTTGAAAATAAAAAGGAATGGAAAAAAGCAACAAAGTCCTTGGAGGCTTAAAGAGAGGGTATAAATGAATAAGGGGTATTATTGTAATTGAACAAAGAGTTGATAAATATAAATAGAAAAGAAAATAGAAGAAGTGAGCTGTGTCTTAAGAGTGAAAATAAAACTGACGGGAGAAGAGAAGAAAAGGGGAAGAAGAAGAAGAGAAAAAAGGGAAAGATAAGGGAAGGAGAAGAGAGTTGAAGGAAATAAGTTTAAAGGTAAGATTATGTATAAATATGTGTTAATTAAGCTTTAATTTTAGTTTTGATTAATTTTAGAGTTATGAAGTTTGTGTTTTGAGTTTATTAATGAATTAATTTGAAGGTTAGGAGTTGATTGTTGTGAGTAATTGATTATTAAGTTGAATTTGAGAGATTGTAGATAAAAATAATGATTTTGAGTTATGATTTTGTTTGAATGGTGAATTTGTGTTAGAAAATAGAGGATAACAGTAAGTGATCTATTGAAATTCTGGGTTTGAGGTTGAAGATGACAAAATTTCAGTTTGGTCCCTCAAATTGTAAAAATTACAGTTTAGTCCCCAAAATTTAAAAATGTTACAGATTGGTCCCTGGGGCATAAATTGAGGTTCTGAACAGAACTAAGGATGATTTAAGGGCAAAATTTCAGTGTAATTAGGAATATATGATAGTTTCAGTTTGGTCCTCCAATTTGACAAATTACAATTTGACCCCTAAATTTTTGATAATATCACAGTTTGGCCCTTGGGGCATAATTCAAGATTCTGGACAAAGATAAGGATGAATAGTGGATAAATTTCAGTATGGTTATATATTTACAATTCGTTCCTCAAATTTTGGTAAAATTACGTTTCGGTCCCTATTTTGGAAAATTGTCGTTTTAGTCCATAAACTTAGGAGATTAAGCTCGGTTTTATTTTATGCATTGGGATCTTTTGTTTGATTTGTTTTTTAGTATATTTCATATATTTATTATAGGTTCTCCTAACGATTCTTAAATGGATTTTCGGGTCTTTCGTTCGACATTCCTTTTAGTTCTATATTTTTCGGGTGAGTGGAATAATCTTTAATATGCATATAATATAAATAAATATGTATGTTGATTATATAATGAGTACAACTAGTAAATTTCTTGAATATTTATATATGTTGCTTTATTTTCCAAGTACTCATTTATTCTTGAATTTGCACTCACAATCTGTCAAAGTAAATTTTATTCGATACGATATACATTTCTTTGATGATTCTGTGAATATCTATTATGCCTTGATATAAGAATTGTCAGTAACTCCATGCTAACGGAGAATAGTTAGTCTGTGTGCATATAGTATTCTGTATACCTAGCTGGTGAGAGAGGCATCAGCCTGTGGCGACTGATCATCCCACAGTGGTCACCGACGGGTGTCATCTGATCTCTGACATGTAATCCACTACGTTATGATAATATGTTTAGTAAGTATATGTATATGTATATCAAGATAAATCATCTTGCAAACTATTAATATCTGAAATGTATATTAATTGTTATTCCCTCACTGAGTTGGATGAACTCACCTCTCATTCTTAATATTATTTCAGGTTCTTAATTTCTGATAGCAATTGGACTTTGTTGAGTGTTTCCACTTCTTCAGTTCTAGTCGGTATGCCTTGCTTGTTTTGCGAGGCTTTCCTTTCAGTTTTGATTTGATGTCTTAGACGCTCCACTGTTACCTTGTTTTAATTAAATTTGGATTTTGACAATATAAATAGTATTATGAATTATTATTTTTGTTTTAATTACCAATGAGAAATTTTGAACTATCATTTGGTTTTATCATTTTTTAATAATATAATATTTCTAAAGATTATAAAATGCTGCGTATTTTTGAATAAATTGTTCTATTGATATATTTGTCTTGAGGCTTAGCATAGGTGGGGTATCTTTTTGGCACCTTTCCTGCATTGTTGGTCACGGATTTGGGATTCGAGCATAATAACCAGACCGTGTAACTCTATCAGTGGTATCTGATCCTTGACCGGTGCTATTGAATTCTGCATAATAAAGCGTGCCGAGGAGCAAAATCTTCAGACCAAGCTTCCCTACCGCCGGTTCCATCAACTTATTGATGAACAACTGCACGTAAACAGTTCGAAAACTCCTTGCATGGCCTCCCCAGTTATGTTTTTGTAGTATCATTACCTGAGGCCTAGCCGTCAGCTGCCTCAATGAGACAATCATGTATCCAAGTGCCAGTGCTTTGGTTAGGATCAACTCCACCTTGCATGTATGAAATCTCAGTTTTAATAGCTAGGTTATTAGCTTGGAAGCCATGCTTCTAACACTACTAGAAATGCAAGAAGGGGATGGTTGATTAGACTTGCATGTAGGATCATACATGAGGGAGATTATCAAGTACTATATGATTTTGAATAATTAATGATTGTAATTTATTTCTATAATTGTTTGGTTATATTCCTATATATACATTAATTGGAAAATTGTAATCAATACATCCTACCATTAAATTTTAACATGATATCACAGCAAGCAATACTTCTTTATTTAGTTCTTTTAACATGTTTTGCCTTATTGGTTGGATATGTAAATTACAATTATCCAATTAATGTATATATAGGAATATAACCAATTGATGCATAAAATATGATTTTAACATCTTTTCTCTTATTTTTTAAAAAGTTTTTTATGTAATTGTTTTTCTAAATAATAAATAAGGATATTCTGGTGTAGAAGGAAGGTTTTGGTCGAGTTTTCAGACTTTTAGATAATTTCTATATATAATTTTATATTTTCTCATGAACCCTAATCAAGATTTAAAATGAGATCTTTAACAGAAGGAAACTAGCAAATCAGAATAGCTGCATAAGGAAGTTTAAAATCTGAAAAGATTACCTGAGTAAAACTAACCCTAATTTGTTGCGTTAACAAGCGAAACCTTATTACAGCTATAAGAACATATAAGAAGAAGGCATTCAAAACTTTTTTGTCCAATCGCCGAATCCCATGCAAATAAATCTGCCCTTACCGCACAGCAACAGACCAATGTATTCCCTAGCAGCTCATAGGTTCATGTTGTTGACCATTTTGCTGGCCTTTGTTTCCCGTTCGAAGGCAGCAAATGCTCCCTCCAAATTAATGCAAGACATTTGCAAGGAAACCGCAAAATCCCATGGCTCGTATGATGATTGTGTCAGTGCTCTTGAATTGGATCCTACAGCTGATTCTGCAGATATCAACAAACTCGCTAAAATCAGTCTCCAGTTAGGAATTTCCAATACAGCTGATACCCGAAATTACATAAAGAAACTACTTAAGAATGCCACACCTGAATCACAAGAAACCCTCAACACTTGTTTGTCCTCTCTTACGTAGCAGCCACTGCTTCATTCAAAAGTGCACTGTCGGAGCTAGGTGAATTCCTCTTTCAGCCAACTACGATAGCTTGGTTGCCGGTGATGATGTCCAAGCATGTGTGAGGATGAACTGGCGAGGAACAAGGCTCAAATTCCTGGAATTACAACAAGAAACAACTATGGAAAGCTTTATAGTGCGATTGCATTTGTTGTCACAAATCATCTGCCACAAATATCTTAACATCATGTATAATCGTAAATGATTATTCATGATGTTCAATCCGAATTCCAAAGAATAAAGATATATGCTCAAATTCTATTAGTTATTATTGTTGTTGTTGACAATAAACTTTAAGGCATGGGTTAAACATTATTCACCCACGCAGTGAAGAACGTCTCATATTTCACCATGGATTGTGGATTGCGAGGTAGTGATATTTTTTTTTCATCAAACTTTTTTTATATTTCATCATTCTGTGTTCTGTTTTGTGTTTTTTCAATTGATAGTATCTATTCTTTGCATTTCTTTTAGATATAAAGGTTTTTTTTTTAGATTTTAAAGCTTGATTGTGGAGCAATTGAAGCCCATCCAAGCAAGTTTCTTGGTTGGTCAAAACTGCACTAAGCAAGGTTTGTAAATCATCAGCTTGGCAACCTTAAAGGGCATCACCAGTACTAGACGTCAGAGTTTCTATTATCTCCGACATTTAAATCTATGTTTTCTTGAGCTAAGCACAGGCAATCTTCAAGGGAAAGAATGGTGGACTTGTGCATTGTTGAGGGAAGCCTTGGGTGATATTGAACAAGACCAAGAAATTTTTTAGCATGTGACAGATTGTTGAAGGGAAATCTTGGCATAGTCCTGTATGGTTCCAGGCTTATTATATGGTAAAGAAGAGATTTGCAAAAATAAGGGAAGCGTGTGTTGTCGCAAATGGTATCTGGTGTATTGAAGATGGATGAAAACGAGATTGCAAGAAAGGGTGATGAAGAAAAGAACATGAAGAAAGAAATCATGCAAAGGTTCTTCAAGACTTCTTAATTAGCGAGTTTGCTTTTATTTTACATGGCTTGGACAAATTATGCAAGCATGGTCGAGTAAACACTTTTTTTTTCTTTTGGTAAAGAACAAACACCAAATTTAACACTAAGTAAGTTATATTCCTTGAAATTAAAATTTAATCATAGTCAAACATAAACACTAATACGGGTCTATTGGATCCCCACTAGCTGGACATGGCCAGGTGTGACCCCTAAATTGCAATCCAATACAAATTAAATATAGATAGAAATCAGACACATTGCTTCAAAACCCTGTGCTATGTAAGCTAGCTTAATTGCCCAAGCCTACTGTGAACTTGATGCCCGTGGATGGCAGCCATGACATGCCATCGATGAACTGCGCGACGGAAAAGAACTTAGCCGTGCGGGCATCCTGAATAATGTGGTAACCAGGCCATTTGACTCGGCCAGATAGCAATGCTCCAGGGCCACGGTTCCTATACTCACCATACCACAACGTGCCTAATGCAAAGTTGCCATACCACTCAAGCCACCCTCTAGGCTGGACCAAAGCACTCATGTATGTGTTCATAAAAACTGTCCTGGAATATTGCTTCCATGGCCGCCCTAAGTATGTTGGTTGCGAGGCAAAGATGTAGCTATTTTGGATCGAGAACCCGGTGCTTTGATGAGGGTTTTTCCTTCCCTGAGCGGTGATTGTAACCTTCTGCAGTGGTAGTGGCACTCTAGTGTAGATCTTGCATTCTTGGAACACAGCTGCACCATTGCCAAAGATGTAATCTATGGTCCCGTAAATTTCGCATTCGCGGTAAAACTGGCGGAGGGAGTGGGCATAAAGGGTGTCTTGGTAGCCTTCCATGCTGCACCGGTAGAAGGCGGATTGGTCCGAATCAACTCGAAGGGCCACAGCCTGATGGTTTAATGGTCCGGCCGTGTTACGAAATGTCATGTCTCTTGCTATGAATCCCTTCCCAGAGACCGCTGCAAGCAAAAAACCACCACAGAACAAACATCAGCATGTATGTAGAGCAAAATCAATCAATATAAACAGCATTCACAAGTATTCAAGTACTCACCCACAGTAGCAGTTCTAAAGGTAGTCCATCCTTGCATGAAATTGCGATTGCCTGTGACGACGGTCTTCCCAATACCATCCCCAACGAGCATGATATAAGATTTCTTCCTCTTCATGTCAATGTTTTCTCTATAAACTCCCGTCTTCACATATATGATATATCTTCGAGTACTATAACTTGGAGCTTCATTAATGGCCTCCGTAATGGTACGGTAATGACCGCTACCATCGAGGGCCACAATTGCATCTACGTGCATACCAGGAGAACTACCTTTCAGAAGCTCTTGATCACCTTCTGTCATCCATTCTGGGAACTTATCTGAACTTGACTTTGTAGTAGTTGCATTATGATCATGTCGTGTAGGTTTAAAGGGTAAGCTATGCAACTGAGTATACAAACCTAAGACATTACCAATTAGTTGTGTGACTTGTTTTATGCTTCCACTGATGAAGTTCTCGAGATGTCGATCTGTGCCTTCAAATCCTTCAAGGCATGTATCTGGGTTACTTAGTGCAGCGCTAAGCCAAGCTTTCAAGTTTCCTTCATAATGAACATTCTTTATGCCTGCTCGGATTTTGTTCATCTCCATTAAGGACCATGCTAACTCAGAAACAGAGAAATCAAGAAGTTCTTTGCAGTCCTCGATCGCAACTTGTTCGCGATAGCTGATAGACAAAGAATTGAACTTTGTAATCGTATCAATGGCTCGCCTCGCTTCATCGAGCGTAGCCCTAAGGGCAGCATGGATGATTGACTGTGCAGTAGGAGGACCACTCTTTTGAAGCTCACCTTGAAAATTCGACAGGCATGAACTCAGGTTTTCAACATTACTACAAACTTGCAAGATCAAAGCTTGTGTATTTAATTCTTGTTGATCTTCTGATGGGTTTACATTGGACAAAGCTTCAAGAGAAGGTAGAAGGAACACAATAAAAAGAAAATTAGCAAAGGCCATCATGCGGGCATGCAATTAAAGATGAGAAGGAGAAAGGAGATGCTTGAGTGATTTTTTTAACAGAACTTTTATAGCAGAGGGAATGTGGGAATTGTTTGCTTTCATGAGAAGTGCTTTATCTGTTAAGTTTCAAAAGATACCTTCCTGCATGCCTTTTCCTTGGACAAAGTTCAAGTTATGCTTACTTCTGAGGTCACGGTTTTGATATTCCATGGGTACTTTTCCCTTGTTAGGTAAGTATACTGCCTCTCTGTTCGTGGGAATCCCAGACTGTTTGCTGCACTTTGCAAAATTTGCAGTGTGAACAAGCTCAGGGATGATCCCCCTCGCTGATTAGAAATATTGGAAGCATAATGAGAATAGGAGGGCTACACGTGTTGGCATGAAGATTCTGACTTCTCTTTGTTCCAAAGAAAGAAGATTCTGACTTCAAAATCTTGCCTCTGCAAAGAAAGAAAACAAAATGTGGCTCGCACGAATGGAGCACAAATCATGCAAGGATTAGGGAGAACCCTAAAAAAGGTTAAGGACGGCAGCAAATCATTTATACTTTTTGTGTTTTAAAAATATTTTTAAAAAATTTAAAATGTTTTTATTATTTTATTTTAAATTAATATTTTTAAAATTTTTTATATTATTTTGATGTGTGATATATTTTTAAATTAAAAAATAATTATTATTATAATTTTCAACACCCAAAAACTAAAAGGCACATCAAAAACACTATTAAAAATACTGTGCACACAGACTAAAATCACAATTCTTTGTTACGCCGCAATATTTTTTTGTCTCTTCCAGGAAAAAAGGAGAGGGATATAAGTGGAATAGTTTGTTCCCTTTGCATTGCTTATTGGTCATTAAATATTTGACCAGAGATATATATAACTTTTCATGTTTTTTATAAGCATTAAAATGATTTAATCAAAAGAAATTAATTTTTTTCCAAGGTATTTTAAATTTTTTGTTTTTTTAAAATACAGTTAAAAGATGATTTTTCCTTTCAAGTCAAGAAAAAAATAAAGCATAAGTGTACGGGTCTTTTGTTCTTTTCACACTAAAATTTTTATTTAATTCCAAATCTAGTTTTTTTTGGTTAATTATATTTTTTTAATTTTTGATATTTTTGTGTAATTGATTTTTTTTTCTAATTTTATCTTTTAGTATATGATTTGCTTGTGATTTGACTTTATGGTTTTTTCTAGATCACAAATTTAAAAAATTAACGTAGATCGATATTTTATTTAAAAAAAAAATAGTTAGCTCGAATCTTTTTTTTTTCTTTACTGTTTTTTAATTTAGTTTTTTTTAACTTCCTCACTAAATAATTTTTTTATTAAAAATTTTGCTTCATTATTTTTTTTGTTTATCTTTTATGCAACAAGTCGCTTCCTCAAGAACAAGGTCATGAGTTTTGATGATTAACATAAATTAATTGTGGCCTTTTTTTAGATTTGTTTTAAAAACTAAAATTCAACTTCATCTTTTAATATTTATTTTTTTCTAGAATTGATTTTTATGTGTTTTTTTTTTAATTTTCGTTTTATATTTAATTTTTTATGAGATGAAATATATATTAATCTTAGTTATTTTTAATTAAATATTAATTTATTTAATTAGATAGGTAAATTTCAGGCAACATGGTCAGTTAGGACCATAGTTTTGAAACCTGGCCCAACCCGACGGGTCGACCCGGGACTGAAACCAGGCCGGGTTGAAGAAAAAACAAAGAAAAAAAAAACTCAGTGTGACCCGGCGGGTTGACCTGGCTACCCGGTTAACCCGGTCAAGACCCGGCCTCAAACTTGTTGACTTTTTTTTTTAACTAAAACGACATCGTTTTGATTAAAAAAAAAAACTCAACCAATCTGATCAAAATCTAAAACCTGAATCTTGAACCAGACCGGCCATAAAGCCAGTCTTAAAACTATATTTAGGACTATTCATAACATTTGGCTATTTTGGAAACAACAATCAGCATGCAAATGAAATACATCACTCTCATGGCTTGTCGAGGGTGTCAACAAGCGATACAGCAGAATTGAGCTTTCAGTCAGAAAAAACTTGTCCATTTCCAAATGCTTTTTATATTACCATGGTTGATCTCACCAGTCAACTTCAACTTATTATTGTTCATAAACCTTCCAATTATGAACCGACATGTTCTATAGGCCATGAAATACTTCATGAGAGCAGGAAAAAAGATACATCATGTGATGTTATAAACCCTAAGACGGCTTAAAGGCTTTATAATGCTCTCCTAATACTGTTCTAATCCCATCTAATTCTGCAACCTCTGGCGTGCAAAATCCCCAGAACTTCAGAGGAGAGTAAGAAACCAAGAGCAGCAACTAGCTTGACCTTCTTGATTCGGACACAGCAGGCTCTAAGTGCAAGGTCGAACCCCTCCACAGTCACATTCCTGAGGTGCACCAGATCTGCGTCTTGCAGGCGTGTCAAATTTCCCATCACCATGCATAATGCCATGTCTGTGATAGAACAGTAGCTCAAATTTATCTGCCACCATTAATATATCTCAGTGTTTTATCATGGAATTCTCATCCTTAACACCCAAAATACAATAAATTGTGCCGCTAATTGGAAAAAAGAAAACAAAACCAGACTATAAATTATTTAGCTTGATAAACAGACAGCTCTATTCAATTTTTGTTCAAATACCTTGTGTTTCCATGATAAATGGTTATTCTTTCACTTTTCATTCATTTCAATATCCTGATTCCCCAAACCCCCGTAAAATAAAAACCACTGTCGTTTATATGTCCTGTTACCTCCTAGATGAACTGCTTCTATGCATTTTTATTTCTCCTATTCACACATGAAAGAATAATACTTCAATAGATACCAGTCCCGATTCGATGTCCCGATTCAATACCTGTCGCAAGTTCCGTGAGTGATAGGCGAGTGCCCAAAACCCAGTATCATCAACTTTCCCGCAATGTTTTAGGTCCAAATATGCCAGTCTCTTACACCTGATCACCAATGCTGTCAGACCCACACCGGTAATTTTATCAAGCGCTCTCAGCTCCAGGTCTGAGAGCTCCTCCAGATAGCCAAGAGACTCCATCCCTTTGTCTGTGACCTCAATGCAGTATGACAAGTTCAGCTTCCTTAACTTCTTGCAGCCATTTGATAAAGCTGCTAAACCATCATCTCCGATGCCCATACAGCTGTGTCCAAAACATAAATAAAACAGTCAACTCACATTTCTATTAGGGAGGAAAATAACAATAATTATATGGCTTAAATTACCGGTATAGATCAAGTTCATGAAGCTGTGAACAATTGGAAGCAATATAAAAAAGTCCTGTGTCTGATATGTTGGTGCAAAGTCCTAATTTCAAACATAGAAGTCTGGAACATCTAGAAAGGCGTTCAAGCCCTGCAGATCAGAAGTGCACTAAAATATCAAATTTAACTACAGAAGCAATAGAACATTTGTTAGAAATAGATTCAAATCAAATTACAAATAACAAAGTCATCAAATCAACTGTGTAACAAAAGATTTACATGACAGAACTCACATCCTGAAAGCTTACCTCTGTCATTTATGCCAAAACAGTCGGTGAGATCGAGCTCTTCAAGTAGCATGCAATGTGATCCAAGCTGTTCAAGACTCTTCTCAGTGATCATATTACAAGACTCTAACTTTAGGCACAGAAGGTTCCTACAAGAGTCTGCAATAGCACAAATTGCAGCATCGGTTATGGAACGGCAACATGTTAAATTGATGGTCTTCAAATTGACACAGCCAGATACCAGCTGCATAATTCCCATATTGGTGACCCCTGTGCATTTGCTCAACCCAATTTCGATTAAAGACCTGCAATTATAGCTGATTGTCTGGAAAACAGTGTCAGAAACTCGAGCCCCATCAATTATGATGGCCTTCAGATTCTTCAATTCCTGCATGCACTCAACAAAGTTTGCAGAAAATTCCTGCAGGCAAGACCAAGGATCAGATTTAGTTCATTTTACCTGAAAAGATATTCAATTCTAAAAAATCAACAGATTGTTAACATTGACTTACTGGAATGGTGTAACGTGCATCAATCTGTAGAAGACCATTATGTCCTCTAATTAAGGCACTTAACCCAGATGAACTAACACAATCACACCTTGAAACATCAATTTTCTGCAACCAGTAGAGCATACGAATCTCGATAAATTAAGAATTCATTACTTCAATTATACAAGCTTAAATTCTAAAGCATTCCCATCACATTGAAAGTATGGAACCTGTAGTAAAGGGCATCCATTTTCAAGAAATTGCAATCCAACAACATTCACTAACGGGCATCCCACCATAGCCAAATCCTCCAGCTTTGGCAAAGCAGCAATAGAACGAAGCGAGTCGCTTGTCACCTGAAGCCAACCCACTCAGCTATCGAATTTAATTACATGCATCAACACAGAATTGATCCAGTGCATTGCAAAATACACAACAAGAAGAAGAAAAAAATGTCCATATTCACTCAACATGTATCGTATACTATATTTTGCCTCACATAAAGGAAAATGTTAGAAATTCAATATATAAAAAAAAAATTCACATTTCCCTGCATTTCCCCTGCTTTGATCTACTTATAAACCCACATTTTCCAGCATTTACATTTTCTCATGAAACAAACTGTGATCTTAAATCTCCAAGTAACCTTGCAAGCTAAAGTAGATCAAACGAAAATGCAACATCAAATAAGTGATTATCAAACAAACCTTGAGATAAGAAACATCTAGAAACTTCAACTCCAAGCACTTCTTGCACAAAAGCTCAACACCAAGATCACTTATCTCCATACACCACTTCAAACTCAACCTCACCAATCTCCCACACCCAACAACAATCTTAGCCAATCCAACATCACCAACTCCTAAACACTTATCCATCCTCAACTCCTTCAGTCCTCCACAACCTGATATCGCTGCTGCCTCCCTATCACCAAACCCACAACAATAAGACACATCAAGACTCTCCAAACCCTTACAGGCACCCACCAACATTTCCAATCCCGCAAACTTCAGCCCATTAGCCCTCCTCAAGTTCAAAAACTTCAAGTTCCTTGCCCACATCGAGTGATCAACACGATGTAGTAACAATGTTATGGTCCCATCCTCGATACATGGACAGACTGATAGGTCTAGCGTGTGGAGATTGGTGTAGTTCTTGAGGAGAGTCGGTAAGAACTCGACATGAAGGACGCGTAGAGTTTTGCGTGCGATGGAGTCAACTCGATGGAATTCTTTGCAAATGAGCCTCCATATCTTGCGATCTGAATCTTGGACGAGTTTCTCATTGACCCGAATGAGTAAATCTTCTGTTAAGACGGAAAGTATTGGTGATGATTGAGTTGACATTGATTTGCACGATTTGCAATAACCAAGAATTTGCTTTCTTCGAAACAAAAAACTTTAAAAAAAAAATGAGTTTTTTTCTTCAAACAGAACACTGTAAGTGAGCAAGAATTTAGATTCTTGCCATGACGAGCAGAGGTTGAGGTTGAAATAACATTGATCTGAAGAACTCGTAAGAAAGAGATTGTCTTCAGTTATGGGAAAAAATCCAGTTTCCGAGCAAGTTTTTTCTTTTTAAAGAAAGCTTGCTTATTTGAGGAAATTAAAGTTTGTGTTTTCTTGGGAATTTTGAGGAAAATAAGGTTTGTGGGGGTGATTTGGATTTTAGAGGTGGTGGAGGTGTTTAGGTAGGGACAAAGAGGAAGAGGAGGCGGAGGTGGAGGAGAGGGTGATGGGTGGGTTTAGAGAGGCTTCGAGAAAGGCTGAGACAAGTCTTGAAGATCCAAATCATTTTCTTTTTCCGGTGACTGGCCGATCAGGGTTTCTGGAAGGAAAGGAAAACTGATGAGGTTGGTGGTGATGTAACAGTTGCAGAGGAAAATGGAAAATGTTTGTGTTGTAGTGGAGAAGTGGAGGAGATGGAGAAGATGGAGGAGTGTACGGCTGGCCACAATTGCTAAATATTTCCTTGATTGGGGTATCAAATACGAAAATTTCGGTGGGTCTGGAAGTAGAATTTTCTAGATTTGAGTCATTTGACTCCCCTAATGATCGGATTTTTTAATTGAGCAAATTATAGTTTACTCCTTGTAATTTGAGAAATTGATAAGTTAATCCTTTTGGATTTTGATTTAAATATGCTCCCATATTAAATCTATATAATTTTACATTTCTATATATATTAGTTAGCGGTACGTTTGTTCGTACGTCAATCGCAGTTAAATACACATTTAATTATTAGTTAGCGATTAGATTTGTGATTCAATGGCATGAGTGATAAGTTGATTTGGCATGAAAGAGAAAGAGAGAGGGGAAAAAAAAAAGTAATAATGGGTTCTCGAAGGTTTATTTTTACTTATGTAGAATTATTAAAAAAATCTTGATAATATGATTATAATTATCTTATAAGATTATTAAAAAAAGTCATGATTGATCAAGAATTTTGTTATGAGTTAATTTAAAATTAATTACAATTTTATTAGATAGTATTTCAATATATAGATAGAATCATCCTATTAAGATTTTATCCCTCTTCTCTCTTGGTTATTTGTTCTTGAATTTTATTTTTTTATCCATTAAATACTTAATAAAAAAAATTAGACTGACTTTTATTAACATTAATTTGCAAAGAAACAAATATTTTAAAATACAATAAAACAATTATTATTGAAAATAACGAGGTTATGTACAAACTGATAATAAAAAAAAAAAGTGATTGTATTATAAATATGTTATTAACATAAATTTCACCAAACTTTGTCATTTTGCAAAATAATTCTAAATTGAATGTATTTCATCCAGACAAGAAAGATAAAAGAGTATTTTAGTAACTGAAACGTACAGAAAGTGGGCAAAGTTTTCTGCACTAACGTAAGAGCCGTCCCCACTGTTTCCTGCCGTACGATTGACGCATGATGAGAGCATCAGGGATTACAGGGACACGTGTTGGGTGCAGATTTTATTCAGGAAAAAGTACACAAAAGCAAACTTGACTTTTTGGTAAACTACTTTTTGACCCCTATAAATAAAAACATATTCTATTCCAACTCTTATAGTTTGGAATTATCAAGAAATCCCAATAGTAGCTGTGCTTGGGATTGATTTTTAAGAACCAAGGTTTGCATCCAAGATAATCAATTTGAAAATCCAATGAAATTGAAAAAAATATATAAATAAACTTAAGCCATAATTATAAACATGTACAATGTACAACTTAATGAAATTTTAATTTTTTCTAGCTTTTATTTTATACGAGACCTTAATATACATGATAATAATATAGTTCGGGTAATAAAATATAAATATTTCAAATAATGACTTAAAAATTATATTCATTAATTAATTGTTTATTAATAGTTTAAAACCACATTTTGAAAATAGTTTAAAGTTCTAATACACCAGATTTTATTATTAAAAAAGATTTATGTAGGATTCACATTAAACTATTGTAGAAGATTAGAGCTAAAAAGCTTTCTTGCTTGTATACTTCGAAATCAAAATGCTCCTGGATGCTTTATATTATTTTTGAGTTAATATATGAAAATTATATAAATACTAAACAATTTACTATTATTTAATTACATATATTCTTAACTATTTTAATATCAATGCAACCTCAACCGTATATTTAACAAACCATCTATGTTTTTTTTCATCTCTAAAGGCTTAAACATTCTGATGTTATAAATCTTAAACTTTAGGATCTGAAGTGAAAACATAGTTGAGCTTGAGGGATCTAAATGTAGTTTGTCTCTTGTCATTTTCCTAATGAGGTGGGGAAGAAGAGGAGATTAGATCAGCTTCTACGAAAGCCGTAGGATTACTTACTTTATTTATGTACGGTAAGTATTCATGGGGAATCAGACAACGTGCAACAGACCGTACCTATCTGGAAGGTGGTGACGTGTGCGGGCCCCACGTCTTTTAACCTCTTTAGTTAAATGTTGTTTAGAATTACGTTAGTTTTTAAAATGTCTTTTATTAAAATAAAATATTTTATATTTTTTAAATATTTATTTTATTAAAAATATTTTAAAAAATTAATTTAAAACAAAAAAATTTAATTTTTTTTTTAAAAAATTGTATTGGTGCTTTAAATTTTTTTTTTATTAACGTGGATGTTCGAGCTAACTTGCGTGTACATCAACTAATTCCACAGGTCCTAAAGTTAACGACTATGTAAACCTCTATTGACCATTATATGAGTAACCATAGGACTCGAACCTAAAATTATAGAATGAATAAATTTTTTATTTTCAAGCTCTTACCACTTATAAACCTTTTTAAATTATTGTTTTAATTTCTTTTTTATTTGTATACTTGGCAATAAGGAGTAAGGACCCATTGTATGTGTGAATTTTATAATACATGACAAAATATTATTTATTAAAGTTGACACATAAAAAATCCACGTGTCTTAACTATATATAAAAAAACTTAGGATTACATCTATTTTATTATTATATATTTGATTAATTGATAATTAATTGAAATTTATGATATTACCAAATCAACCTTCACTATAAATAATTGCAGGAGTAATTGTTATTTTTTATTTTGTTCATTTAAACTAAATCTTTATTATACAATATAAAATGCTATAACATTTGGAAATTTTTTCAATTTTTTCAATTTTTTTTTTTTACTATAGTGGGAAAACAATTGTAATTTTTTTATATAAAAGCCAAATGTTCCTTTTTCTTTTCAAGAAACTCCTTATTTTGAAAGTGTGGGTCAAATAGTTAGTATATATACCAAAAAAAAAAAATTTCTTATAGAAATGGTATAATAATAAAATTTTCAAAATTTTTACCGGTGGTAAATCTATGATTTTTTGGTTTTTTAGAAAAAAGAAATCTATTTTTATTTTTTATTTGTATTTATTAGTATAAATGGTCCCTGATTTATTTAATTATATATATATATATATTGATTTATAATAAGGATTTTTTTTGTTGTTGTAAAAACCCGCATTAAAAAAACATGTATATTCATTTTTCTATGATAGTAGAGTGTTTTTGTCTCATATCCAAGAGGAAGGAAACAAGTAGAATATAAAAATATTGCAATCCCAATATTGTTGGCCAATTAGAATCTGGGTACACAATAGTGGGCAATTAGAAGGCATGATAGGAACCCAAGGCCACATTCGATGTTTTTTGAAGACTTGTGAAATCTCTTGATATTGTGCTGATTGCCAAGGCATGTGAATCGGAATCCATCATCATCATATAATGCATTTCCTAGGTGGAAGAATATCCATGGCAGGTTTCAAAACCAGATACCTTTTTATTACTCGAAAAAAGAGAAGCGTAATGAAGGATAGTGGTGTTTTTCCATATTAATTTGTGAGTGTTTTTGTTTTTTAAATTATTTTTTATTTGAAAAATATTAAATTAATACTTTCGAGAATGATAGTATTTTTTCTATTCAACTGTGAGTCATCAAATATAAATGTTGATTCACAAATATTTTTGTTTTTTAAATTATTATTTTTTTAATACTACATCATCATAATATAATGCATTTCCTAGGTGGAAGAATATCCATGGCAGGTTTCAAAACCAGATCCCTTTTTTATTACTAGAAAAAGGAGAGCCGCAATGAAGGGTGGTGATGTTTTTTCTATTCACTTGTGAGTCATGTGTTGATTCGGGAGTGTTTTTGTGTTTTTAAATTATTTTTTATTTGAAAAATATCAAATTAATATTTTCAAAGATGATAGTATTTTTTCTAATCAGTTATGAGTCATTAAATATAGATGTTGATTCATGAGTGTTTTTGTTTTTTAAATTGTTTTTTTTTAAATACTTCATCATCATCATATAATGCATGTCCTAGGTGGAAGAATATCCATGGCAGGTTTCAAAACCAGATACCTTTTTCATTACTAGAAAAAGGAGAGTCGTAATGAAGGGTAGTGGTGTTTTTCCTATTCACTTGTGAGTCATATGTTGATTTATGAGTGATTTTGTTTTTTAAATTATTTTTTATTTGAAAAATATCAAATTAATATTTTCGAAGATGATAGTGTTTTTACTATTCAGATGTGAGTCATTAAATATAGATATTGATTCATGAGTGTTTTTGTTTTTTAAATTATTTTTTGTTTGAAAAAAATATTAAATTAATAATTTTCTCATATCTTTTAATTTGAATGCTATAAAAAGAAGAGGCATAATGGGTGGTGGTGGTGTTTTCCTATTAAACATAAATATCAATTTGTGAGTATTTTTGAAAGATTTTAATATAATGATATAAAAAAATTAAAAAAAAAATATTTTAAAATATTTTAATTATTTTATGAGTCAAATATAAATGTTGATACACGAGTGTTTTTGTTTTTTAAATTATTTTTTGTTTTAAAAATATTAAATTAATAATTTTCTCATATCTTTTTTAATACTAAAAAAGAAGAGACATAATAAAGGGTGGTGGTATTTTCCTATTTAGTTGTAAGTCAAACCTAAATGTTAATTTATGAGTGTTTTTGAAAGATTTTAATATAATAATAATAAAAATATATTATTTTACATCACAATCTCGAATAGATATCAACATAATAACTTAATTTTTATGAGATATGAGAGGATGAACTCAAAAGAGCCTTTTCCTCCTTTATTCTCTGAATATAAAATTTAATCTATTAATATATAGAAACATTTTCATCGTAAAACAAAAAAAAAAAGTGCACACATTCTAGTTGTAAGATTAGGTCTAACCCAGTAATTTCACAACCAAGAACATGGTCTGGACTATCTTTTAAAAAAAAAATCTAGTATTTTATCAAATAATATCATTTCAAGATTATTTTTTTTTTAAATAAAATCTAGATTCATCCAAATTAACTTTTCCCGACTCGCGGCCTCATCCTTGCGCGAGACATATTGGTTGCTTATGCTTATGATCCCGATCATGGTTCCACTTCTGAGAGCTCCCAAATATCTCTCCACTGTGTCTTCTTTCTGCCAGGCCTAGATTATTATCCTAATTAAAGGAATTGCAATCACTCTCTCAAGCACCTTCGGATACATCCAAAGACATTGGCCTTGAAATACTTCTATGGGATGGGAAAACAAAATGACTTGAGATTGTTTCGAAAATTGAAATATTGCTCACAAAAATCACAAGGGAAGTTCAGATGTTAGAAACATCGTGTTCAGCTGAAGGCCATATGACCAGAAATACGAGGTTGTGCGCAAGAAGCCTTCCCCTAGGCCTTGTGGACATGGAGACTCCAAATGGAGTCCGTCCTTGCTAGCAGATGGGATTGATAATTAAAAAAACTTTACAAGTCTGCAGAACAGATGGGGAATCTTAGCAGGTCTTGTGTGCTCTCTTCATTTCTGTAAACAAAATGACTGATCAGAAATGTTATTGGTCATCGAACTCCCTTCATGACAGAATCCCTTTTTTGTACAGCTTATCACCACCTTCAACTGGTGAATGAGTCGCAGCCGGTTGCTTAGTTACATTATCTCCTCCATCAGGTGCGATCACTGATTTTGCATTCCAGTACCAAGGTTGAAGGTACGGTGAAGAAATGGTAGATGAAAATGAGGAAGGATGAAGGATAACAGAACCCCAATCTCTAGCTCCAAGTTTTGCTTCTTTTAATCTTCTCCTAATAAGCAAGCTTCCAACATCTTCCTTTCTCATTTCTGATATACTTCGAAGTATTGAAATGCAGAGAAGTAGTACAAAAACTGCATCTTCTTCAGGCAATAGTTCAACTATCAATAACTTCCAATTTAGAAGAGCTGTTGGCCTTCCTATTGGATTATCTTCTGTGAACCGAACAAGAGTCAGAAACCCTTCCTCGTCTTCGTCTTCCTCGTCAATTTCTTCTGTATTTTCTCGCTTTTCATGCTCTTTGCTCTTTGAACTAATTTTCCTTGCTCGATATTGCATTTTCTTACCCTTCAACAACTTCACCTGCAAGGTCAAGAACGTTTTGTTTTTGAAATGCATTTTAATCTGAAAATGTACGATTTTTTTAAAGTTATGAAAATAAGAATGAGATATCCAGCATACCAATGAGTCAGAAGATTTTTGGTTTCTCAAACAAAAATTCAGGTCAGACATTGATGTTGATGGTTCCCAACTTATCAGCAATTCCTCCCCTGTTGAAAAACACCATGCTGCTTGCCAATGTTCTGGAGGTTCTCTTGGTGTTGCGGTTCCTACTATTTTCTCTGTACTAGATGGCAACAAGAACATCAAAATGTTTAAAATTTGATCCCACATAGATTATCAGAGGAAGTTCTAAAATTACTGAAAGTATTTCTCAGAAATGGGAAATTAACTACAACAGAGACAGCTTTGAACCACATACCAGGTGCTCTACCAATCGAACCAGCAACATAAGACCAAGAACCTTCGCGTATCTCTATAATCCTATCCTCCCATTTGACTGCTGATGGGGTTTCACCTCCTCTCCTCCAAAACCCTCCTGCCACTCTACATGGCAATCCAAGAAATTCCTTCAAACTTACCTCAACATATCTTAGCCTAGCCTAATAATTTAAAACATCAAGAAAAAGGTAAATTTGTTCGAATTTACCTCATTCGGACAACGAAACACTCCCTCCCTGCATGATCAAGGATGGTGCGAGACAACCACCGACCTTCTTGAGGCTTATAATTGTTCATTCTCAGAATCACATCCGAGACCATGGCCCCTGAATCATCTGTGACTTTGTCTGGTACACATTTCAGCAAGTATGGTGCTTGGGCTGGTGGGGTTATTGAAGCAACAGCCCTCGCTTGTTTATCATCTAAATGTGTTTCCAACGTAAGAGAGGGTGCTCTTAATAAATCATTCCAAAGAAATGTTTTAGAATCTTCCAATTTACTTGTTCTAAAACAGCCACCTCCATGTTTCCGAACCTCAAGCATTAGTCCTTTGGTTCCAAACTCACAGTAGAGATGTGTAACTTTTTTCCATGTGTCTGAGGAGAAGCTGGAAATTGGTTTATCAATCTTCAGCTCCCTGTGACATCTTACTATTTGCAGACGAAGAAAATTATGTTGTCTTTCCTGTTGCACTGGCTTCATCCTAGAATTGAGCCTCACGAAAACACATACCTGCATTGTAAAATCACAGAGGTTGAATATGCAAAACACTGAAAAGAATTCCCTATGACGTGCATTAGCTAGAACATGCAGAATATTGGATAATTTATGAGAAATTGGCTGGCTTTCTGGTCTCAAGCACTAGATTTCTAACATCAGGATGTGCTGAAAAGAGGATGAGCTAATTGTAGTTATAATAAACAAAATCTTGAAAAATCCATTCTATAGGACTCTATTACAGAGGTCTAGGAAACCTTTAATACTTTCATATCGTTTCTGAGCTTCAAGCATTCTATGAGCCGAAAACCACTTTGACTAAATCATCCAGGCATGTTTCAGGAGACTTCCATTGTGCTAGCTTCTTGTAAGAAAAGGCATATATTCAGCAACAAAGATGATAATAGAAACTTCTCATCAGAATTAAACAAGCCATCACGTTAAAGGTCTTCCCTTTTTTCACTTTATGCTCTCAACCAGCCACTTTGAAATTCTAGGCCATGCCATTGGACCACTGAGAAAACAAAACTAAACTCATGATAGTTTGCTCAAAAGTTGAACCTCCACTTCCCCATGTCATATGATTCAAGCATATGACAACATTGAAATAGCTTCTAGCAACCTGATAAAGTTTGTTCAACCTTGAAGAAAACATCAAATAAAATAGATGTTTAAATGCACTTAGTTGATTGATTAGCAAATAAAGTATAAAATGGTGTGATTCACCACCAATCCACCTATAGATAGTTACTTTACTAATACTATATTCCAATGCACGGTAAGATGTCATTTTCCACGACATGACTGAAACACAGCATAGAGGGAAAACAATCTCTCTCTGCATTCTTTTATATTAAGAGTATTCAGAAAGGAAAAGAAAAGAGAAAAAATTATCACCAGTGAGAGGAGAGAGTACTAAAGTTACCTCCAGTAGGAACCTAGGCAGCAGGGACTTGTATTTGGTGTTGACATCTGTATCTGAGACCTCCCAATACACTGGTGGCTTGACTATTGAAGCAACCCCGCCAAATTCTATGGTTCCACCAGCTTTCACATAAGGCTGGTCAAAGGTTCTTTCCCATAGCTTCTTTGTCTCTTCCAAAACCTCTTTACTTTTTACAGTCTCCCATAAGCCCACTATCTTCCCCATATCACCCTCCATCTCTTTCAAATCCTCTGCATATACTGTTGGATAACTCTGGAATGTTTCACATCACAAAAATGTGTATATATATACATATATAAAATGAGATGGATTGCACTGCAGATTTTTTTTCTTTTCAAATAAGCAACTAGGTGAAAGAATATGGCCAATAACCTAAAAGAAAAGTGAAATTCTCGCCTCACCTACAGACAAAATAGACCTAAAAGATAAACGTTAAAGGAAGAGCCTAATCAACACAAAAGAACAAACGGAAAATGGGAAAGAATTCCCACCTGATGTGTCACCCACATGAGCAAAATATCCAAGCTAGGCAATAATCTTGATGAACAACCATCTGCAAATCTCTGCAACACATACAAGAATCCGTTGTATCTTTGCCTTGCTGCTATCAAGTAAACAATCTCACTCATGTATGGCCATGAAAATTTGCTATAAACATGTCTTTGCTTCTCAACTTCTTTCAGTAGATCCTCGTGATCTTGAGCAATATCAAGGTCTTGCAAATTTGATGAATTAATATCAACTTCATTCTCAAAAGACTCATTTGGATATCTTTTCATCCAAAGCTCTTCACATCTCATCAATGAATACTCTTCGTTCTCTTTATAAAAAATTGCTGGTTTTCCAATCAGTTTTGAGAACCTTTCCTCACAGTATTTCCTGTAACTCACCTGTAGCGATTATCAGTAACTACAGTCGGTCACCATTTTAGGAGAAATTTTGTGTTTTTTCATGCATTTTCTCAGCAACCAAACAGAGAAACTTCAAGTAAAAGAATCAAGTGAAATTAAACTATCATACCGGATTCAAGGTGTGACAAAACCAAACCCATTCAACATCGAGAGGAGGAAGAATCATGGGAGGTGAAGACCCCTCCATCATATCAGAAATCAACGGCATCCAAAGCTCATCATACCTGAAAAAAACCAACAAACTTTAAACATCCACCATCCGGTCAGATTACTGGTATAACCTCGTACAGTAATGAAGTTTGACCACCTTCTTATAGCTTCAAGAATAGTAGCTCTCTCATGAAGCCAGGGAGACTCGCTAACAGTTCTCAACAACCCAAGATTTTTTCTTGAAGCTGACACAAGATCAACACTTAAACGAACTGTTTCAACCTCTGATATTTCACTGAGTGATCTCGTTGACAATACATCTGAGCTATCGTGAGTTCCGTTTCGAGTCGCAGACATGATGAGAACTAGACAACGTTGTTGTTTTTTAATGAAGTTAGTCAAGACAACAAAACATGGTGTGCTTGCTATTAATGATGGGTGCCGTCTAATTTATAAAGAGATGCTTTTATTTCCCCCCAATTTCGAGGGTAATTCTTTTTGTCAAAACTTTTGTCTATCAAAATTAATTTCATTTCATTTTGGGATACGATGAGTTTTAGTTACTGTTTGTTTTTTTTATTTTTTTAAATGTTTTTGAAAATATTAAAAAATATATTTTTTTAAATTAATATGTTTTAAATATTTTTAAATCATTTTAATATGTTGATGTCAAAAATAATTTTTAAAAATAAAAAAATATTATTTTTATATATTTTAATAAGAAAAATATTTTAAAAAATAATTACAATCACAAATTTATATAGAATATATTGTAGTTATAAAACTAGGTTTTTTTATATTAAAAAAATATTGTTTTTAATTTTTTTTATTATTTTAAGATAAAAAAATAATATTATCTCTTGATTATTTTTTTTATAAAAATAAATCTTAGGTTAACTCCTATCAATTCACTTGATCTATGATGTTGTCTCTTACATTGGACTGACTTACAAATCACGTTTTATAACTTTTATATATATATATATATATATATAAAAAGTTGTTGAAAATTATCGTACCAAATAAAAAATTGTCTGTATTTATATTTAATTTCTTTTACACCATAAAATCCACAATTTCAAGTATTAGCAATCTACTAGATTTTTCTTCAAGACCAGTTTATAAATTTAAGTTTGACGTTTTCTTAAAAAAAAATATAATTGTGTATCTACATGTATACATAAATATGAGAGAAAAATATATTTTCAAACCCATCCATATTTGAAAGAATTTAACATCACTGCTGTTTAAAAATATAAATTTTAAAAAATATATAAATTATAGTTATTTAACCAAAAAATATTTTAAAAAAATTTATATAAAATTATAATGTAAAGTAATTAATTAAACTCATTTAAATATATAATTACAATAAAATATAAATCACGTAATTAGTTAAATATAACTAATAGAACATAAAAAATACAAGATATTATAAAATTAAAAGACCCTTCGATTTTGCGAGAATGATATTTCTCATTTAAATATATAATTACAATAAAATATAAATCACGTAATTAGTTAAATATAACTAACAGAACATAAAAAATACAAGATATTATAAAACTAAAAGACCCTTTGATTTTGCGGGAATGATGTTTTGTGATTTTTTGAAATTTTTTTATTAAAATTAATTTTTTTATATGTTTTTTTATTGTTTTAATATGCAGGTATAAAAAATAAAATAAAAAAGTATTATTTTTATTAATTAAAAAAAAAACATTTCATAACGTAACAACTAATAAACTTACTAACAGTATCTCGGATAAAAACAGACCGAGGGTGAAAGAGAATATTTTGGTATACAAGAGAGACAGATATTTAACGTGAGATTATGAAGCCATGTGGCAAGTTGAGACAAGCTTTCTGGTGGGTTTGTCGGGACATCGAAAAACTTAGATGATTCGATTACTTTAATTGTTACTTGTATTAAAGAAATGATTAATTAATCACTTAGATTAATCTCTTCTCTTTGGTGGGATTGCATGTGCCATGTAGAGGACAATGCAGGGAGGTAGAGGTGGGTTCGATTTATTTCTTAATTTAACACTTGATTTGAGCGTCGCCATAAAAATAACAATATGATTTGGAAAGAAGGAGATAGTGCTCATGCTAAAAAAATAAAATCATCCTATGATGATAGACTGTATTTATAAGATTATCCAGCCTGATATTTTATTTCACTCATATATGAGTCACAGTTTTTAAACCAGATCCAAATTTTAAGTTTTAACTGGGTTATAGAGTTAAATTTTTAAAAATCAAAATAATATTATTTTAATAAAAAAAAATCAACGAGTTACAATTGGTTTTTTAACTAGATGTTGCCGGATCGACTAGATCGCTGGGTTTTTTCTTCAACCCGGCCTAGTTCCAGTCTCAAGTTGACTTGTCGGGCCTGACCGAGTATTAAAACTATGATACTAGTCTCCCAACTAAGCACTGGTTGGAGTTGTTGTAGTCCAATCATGCTTTTCAGAATTTTTAAATTTATTTTTTGAAAATGCTTCAAATCAATGTTTTTGTGTTTTTTATTGCATTAATATATGTTGATTTTAAAAATAAATTATATTTTTTAATATTATTTTAATGTATTTTTAAATAAAAAATATTTTAAAAAAAAATCTCTACTGCACTCTTAAATAGTTTCTCAACCGAGTGCCTTGAATATTGATTTTATCAATCGGGTCCCTCATCCGTATTGGATGGTTATGTTAAAATAACCAAAAGCATGAAAACACCCCGTTTTCCTTCTCATTCATCGTGTGCAAGAATGGTTTTAGGAATTTATTGAGGTGAGGTGGATGGAAGTGAGACCTAGTTGATAAAAATCAATAGTTTCAGGACTAGATTAAAAAGTCACATATAATAAAGGGACTAATATGAGGTTTGCTAGAATGTTGGAGGACTCTATCAGAAACCACTAATAGTTTTAATTTGCCTGGGATATGGTTGCGGTTATTTTTTAAAGTGTTTTATTAAAAAATAATTAAAATAATATTTTTTATTTTTTAAAAATTATTTTTTATATTAATATATCAAAATGATACGAAAATATAAAAAAAAATTAAAAAAATAAAATTTTTTAATTTTTTTTAAAATATAAAAATAAATAATAATTTAAACAAGAATGGCAAATACAGACAAGAGACGTTGCTTTGTGAAGGAATCACCTCCAGTACAGGCCATCACCATCTAGTGGGTCTTTAATTTAAGACAAACATGTCACCACGTGACCCCACGAACTGATCAAATACACCTCGAGTCAGTTTCTTTATGCTGTCCAGCTGTGTTTCTAAAAAAAAACAATTGATTTTTTTGATTTGTTTTAAATTAAATTTTTTACATTTTTTTAATACAAAAAATAGCTTGATACGCTAACTTTGTTTTCACGTTGCATCATAAATTTTATGTTATAAAATCATTAAAAAGAATATAAAAAATATTAATATAATATTTTTAAAACAAAAAATAATTTAAAAACAAAAGCTAGGGGCTCCTTGTGGACTGTTGAGGGAAATATAGATTAGGCCTTGGTGGGCATGACCTTCAAGGAAAGGTGGTCAAAAGTCATGGATCGCATGATGTGTTGAAAGATTCTCAAATCTTAATAGGTGGCTTATAATTATGTTTTAAAATATTTTTTATTTAAAAATATATTAAAAATAATATTTTTAGAAAATATATTTTTGATATTGATAGATCAAAATAATTTATAAATATAAAAAAATAATTAATTTTAAACTTAAAAATTAAGTTTTTTTAAAAACGAATTTAATTGCACTTAGTCTAAAAACTAGTAATAAGCAGTTCAATGGTGTTCCAGCTTGCCCTGCCTGAAGGAAGGAAGGAAGAGGACAATCTTTACAACTATAAATCTACAAGCAAACAAAATAGATTTTGGATTCTTATATCATTTTTTAGGTTAATCGAAGTCATAAATGAGTTCGGTAAAGTGTATAGCATATTTGCTAGGTGTCACGGGTAAAAAAACAAGATGAAAATCAAGATTTTCAACATAAGAAAAATAAAAGACTTAAATATTCGTTAATTTTAAAACTTGTAAAATTAATCGAGATACATATATGTTGAACCAGATATTCACTTTAATAAAAAAAATAAAATCATTGTATTTGTCAATAAGTTTTTTTTTAATTTAAGTTTAGTTATTATTAATATTTTTTTAATGTTAAAATAAAAGTCATTATATTTTGAAAGGTATAGCTCAATTGATCACACTTTAAATTTATTTTCTAGAGATTATTAATAAAATCATTAAAAACTTATATGTTTGTTAATTTCTAGACTTGTAAAATTAATCGAGATACACGTATATTGAACCAGATATCCACATTAATAAAAAAATAAAGTCAATGTATTTGTCAATTTATAAGTTTTGTTTTAAATTTAAGTTTAGTTATTATTAATATTTTTTTAATGTTTACTAATGCAAATAATTTTAAATTTATTTAATTAAATTCATGTATAAACTTTTAAATTTATTTAATTAAAAAAATTACCCGAAGACGTGACGAAACAGGTGAAATAGCTAGTAATTACTATTATTTGTTTTTACATCCCTTATGTGAATCAACACTACAATCCTGTCCAGAATCAATCCAAGAAATCCAAATATCTTCTACAAAGTTCCACATTAGAGTTCAGATCAGTTTCTTGGTTCGAATGCTTATTAGTCCCTTCTGGCTTTCTGAAGAGAACACTTAGCCAATTGGGCATTTCCATGGCCACGTCTCCATAAAAGATTTTAGATTTGTGCACCCAAAGTGTTCAGATTTTGCAATGGCACTTCCGGAAGCTCGTTTTTCCTCCAACAAACCAGAAGGAAGCTTGAATGCTAGATATTTTCAACTGCCCATTGTTTATACACAATTCACCATATGAATTAAAGAAATAGATTGAAGTTAGAAAAATTGATAAAACTGTTTGTTCCCTCGGCAAAATTGAGAGAGTTCCAGTCATCCAAAGATCAGCGTTGGATACTAAAATCAAACAGATAAGATGAGAAAGAAAACTCATGCCCTGTTACGATATGATCAGGAGCACAGCAACATCAAGCATAAAAGGAGACATTAATTCCCCAGAAAATAAGAAAAAACGCATGTAGAAACATAAACCCAGATGAGAATTTATGTAAAAAACAATGAAAGAGCTCAGATAAATGTGAGAAAGAGTAAATTCCCAGACCTTACAAAAAGGTCTCATAATGAGCTGGGATTATAAGCATTTATCATCATAGCTTAGACAAACAACTTTAATTACACGTCAAAGGAAGAAAAAGGCAAGAACCCAAAATACAGCCAGAGGGGAGAAGCAGGGAAATCCGAAGCAGAAGAGTTTTGACGACAAAGGCTTATAAAGGAGAAAGCAGGGGAGGAGGCCAGGCTTAGGGTTTAATCAATATTTTTGTTTACAAGTATGTCCCGGAATTTCTTGTTAATTACAAATGTACGCTACGCCAGGCCCAACTGACCCAAAGTGCAGAAGATGCTGGCCCAATTTATTTCCGGGTTAATTACAAATTTTTAGCAGGCTGTGATCAGGTGAGAGTTATCCGATGAAACCCGATCTAGGGCTGCCTTCAAGGCAGGGTTTGCGTCTTCACTATTGAGCGAGGCAGCGAAGAAATTGCTTGTTTGAGTTGATTCTCTTCTTGCCATATCCAAGGCATTCTCTGCAATGTCTGCAATGGTTACCAGCAATGATTTTGGATGGACCATCAGAATTTTCTCGCAGATAGCGCTCATGGTTGCAGGGCTTGCTCATGAATAACTCTGTTGGATTTATCGCCGGGACTGAGAAGGAAAACGCAGGGAGAGAAACAAGGCAATGGTAGCGAAAAACGAAACACTGCTATTCCTGGAACTCATTGTTCAAAAAAGAAATTAAAGGCTTCTTGTTGTGATGCTGTATATTGCATTTGCTTCTCCTGAAAGTTTTTTAAAATTTATCTTTTTGCGGTGTATATGTGTTTCGGGAAATCCAACGCTAAAAAAATACATAAAACAACTTGATTTGGGGTGTGATTCGAAAAAAAATTAGGGTCATTAGATCAATAAAAGATCACCAGGTTAACATGAATTATTTTTTTATTTATTAAAATAACATTGTTTTGTTTTATTTTTTAAAATTTCATGATATTAACCTAACCGGTTTTGTCGGATTAATTAAATTACTAAAAACCTAGCCATGTCAATCAAGTTTAGCAATCATATTTTTTTTAGTAAAATTTAAAATCAAACCCTATTTGGGTTTTGAGATCATCGATTTTTTGAGTCAATTCAAATGTCTGATGAAAACAAACTTATCAAAAGATTGTTGGGTTTTGAGTACATAGATTGGGTTTAATAGCTATGCATAAAAGTTGCGTCACAAACTTATCAAAAGAATAAAAATGAAAACAAAGTCAGGTAGGACAGTTTCTAGTATATTTTTTCTATTTTATTCTGCTATGGATGCGCAGAATCACAGAAAGCTACCTGATCTTGTGGTACGCGGAATCCTATACAGCACACACAGAAGAATCACTACAGATATGGAGAGAGAAATCAAATCACTAAAACGAAGAGGAAAAATTGATCTAGCAAAATGGCATTTTGTTGGTTGACAGACTGCAAACAAAATTTAAAAGTATACAGATTAATTAGCAGCTAAACATGGTCATTTTCCATCTTCCTTTTCCTCTTGTTTTTATTTTTAATTTTTGTTCCAAACCCAAACTTATGTCCCCAAGTGAATTAATCCACCAAAGAATGATTTAGATTCGGTTTGGTGTGATTTTGCAGATGGATTTAAGCTTTTCACCAAATATATCTAGATAGCAAACAAAACGATTCTGTTGAAATAATTCCTGCAGAAATTAATGCTTGTCTGCACTAACCAAAATCCTTCATTACATGCATGGAAGATGGATAAATATGTGAAGAAATAGGAAGAAGATTATTAGAAATGAGACGTTATTAATCTTCGAATCCGGAATCAGTTCTCAAGAGTTGCTACAGTTGCGTCTGCAGCATCATAGACAGTCTTCCATTTCTGGATTATAGAAGTAGCTGAATCAATTTGAACATGGCCTGAAGACAATGCATCTTGACACTGGTTAACTTCATCAAGACCATAATGCACATCTAAGCTTGCCGTGCCACCTTCTAGCCCCAGGAGGTTCAAGAACTGAACTGCCTCCTTAAAATGGGTTGCGCATTTCTCGAGTGCTGTCTTATATGCAGGGTTTGTTTTAGCCAAGCCAGTAAAGAAAACGCTTGTATCTACCGATTCTTTTCTTGCTATTTCCAGGGCTTTCTCTGCAATCGCCTTTTCATTAGGTGCTCCCAAAGTTTGTGGATGGGACGTCAGGGTTTGAACGCAGGATTCATAGTTTTGGCTATATTTGCAGACCTTGCTCGCTAATTCCACTCCTGCCTCGGTTTGTGAAGGAAAATGCAGCAAGAGATACAAGACAATGGCAGCAAAAATCATGGTTTGATTCTTGGAATCCATTGTCTGAAAAAAGTTGAGAAAAAAAAGTTCTCGCGCGCAATGTTCTATTGCATCTCATTGATTGTTAGCATTAATAGAAGAGAAAGTGGCCTAATCTTAGAAATTGTTGCAATTTTAGCAAGTGCAGCAGAATATATAAGACAGGTCCAAGGAGTTGTTCCTTTTTGACCGGTGTTGAAATACGCTACACCATAGGAACTTGCTGATTCTGTGGATAGTGGAATCCTTTTTCAAAAAAAAATTATATGTGAGAATACAAACATTTATACGTGAAATGCAGCCTCCGGAAGATGATGCACTGCCTGTTTCCATGGAAGATCCAGACAGACCTCAACTCTCGACCCGCGTGGACCTCGCTTCACCCCTTTTTGGTGACCACTATAGGCAAATCCTTGCTAGTAAAACCAAGGTGTTTAGAGTTTTCAATGGCACTTTTGGAAGCTATTTTTTCCTCCAACAAGCCTATAGGAAGCTTGATATCTTCCATTTGCCTATTGCTTACGCAAAATTCACCGAATAAATTATAGAAATAGACTGTAATTAGAAAAGGAGATCACTTGCTTGTTCCCTCTGCAAAATTGACTAAAAGGTTCAAATTTAAGCAGCATCACTAGGAACATCCATCTATTCATCCCAAAACTCAAATACCTGTGTGTGTGTTATTACAAGCCCAATGACAGCAAAAAGCAAAGGTGGCAATCAAAAGCAGATAAATGCATAAAGTCAGAACAAAAATCTATTCCTAAATTAAATAAAAAAACCACCAAATCATACATCATCTAGACATTCGCTAACTATGATTTAGATTCGGTTTGATGTGATTTTGCAAATGGATTTAACCTTTTCACTAAATGTATTTGGTTGGAAATAAGGTTTGGCCCTCGCTAGGTTCCGTAGAAATAATTCCTGCAAGAATCAATGCATGTCTGCACTCAGCAAAATTCTTCATTACATGCATGAAAGTTGGATATATATATAAATAAGTCAAGAAATAGGAAGAACTTTATTAGAAACGAGACATTATTAATCTTCGAATCAGGAATCAGTTTTCAAGAGCTACAACAGCTGCTTCGGCAGCCTCATAGACAGTCTTCCATTTCAGGATTCTAGCAGTAGCTGAATGAATATGAACATGGCCTGAAGACAACGCAGTTTCACAAGATTCAGCATCATCAAGAGCATAATGCACATCCAAGCTTGCCGTCCCACCTGCTAGCCCCTTGAGGTTCAAGAACGTAACTGCCTCCTTAAAATAGGAAGCACATCGCTCAAGTACTGTCTTCGATGCAGGGTTTCTGTGAGCCAAGACAGTAAAGAAATCGCTTGTATCAACCGATTCTTTTCTTGCCAGTGCCAGGGCTTTCTCCGCAATCGCCTTTTTACCAGATGCTGACAGAGTTCGTGGATGGGACGTCAGGATTTGATCCGCTCCTGCCTCTGTTTGAAAAGGAAAATGCAGGGAGAGATGCAAGACAATGGCAGCAAAAATCATGATGCGATTCTTGGAACCCATTGTCTGAAAACAATTTTTTTAAAAAAAAGCTTCTTGCGGGTAATGTTGTATTGCATCTAATTGATTGTTAGTATTAATAGAACAGAGACTGGCCCAGTCTTGGAAAATTTTAGTAACTGCTGCAGGACATACATGACAGGTTCAGGGAATCCTTTTAAAGAAAAATCTTAATGTGTAAGAATACAAACACATTTATTGGCCATGTACAAGCAATGCATGTAACAGTTTTTTTTTTTTTTTTTGAAATAGATATATATTTTTAATTTATTTTTATTTTATTTTTCTATTCTATATTATTATGTTTTTTTATATGGTGTTTGACTACTGTTTTATCGGAAAAAAAAAGATAAAAATAATAAAGATAAGATATAATAGGAGATAATAAAGACAAAACAAAAGAGAAAATAAAGATAAAATTATGTTTGGTAATAATATATAAGATAAAATTGGTTATAAAATAGCTATTAAGAACTTGATGATTTTATGGAAAGTGGAATCATTTTGATAAAAACTTCTTTCTATGTAAGAATACAAGCACTTTTATTGGCTCTGAGGAATGTTAATACATGAACTATTTTAAGAAAACAAAATATTTTTTTTAGTTAATTTTCTTTTTAAGAAATTTGTTGGTTTTATAGGAATTAAGTCCTTTTAAAGAAAATATTTATATCCAAAAATACAAACATTTTTATGGGAATTCTACTACCAATAATGATCATCTATTTTAAATTTCATAAATTGTTTATAAAATTTATTGAAGTTCGGCCTATAATAAAAGCCCTTCAAAAGATTGACATTCCAAAACCCTTAAAAAAATATCCTCTCTTTTATGAGTTTTTTTTAATTAATTTTATTTTTTTCTATTTTTTTAGGAATTTGTTGATTTTACGGGAATGGGAATTATTTTTTTAAAAAATCTTTTTATCTAAGAATACAAACACTTTTATTAGCATTCTAATGTTGATACATGAGGTTTTTTTTCTAAAAAAACAAGTTTTCATTTAATTAATTTAATTTTTATATTTATATTCTGTATTATTATTTTTTTAATTTTTTTATTTTAAAAAATATTATTTCTAATTTATATTCACTATTATTATGGTTTTTTTTATATATAAATAATTATAATACTTTTTTGGCAGCAGCACGATGAATAAAAAAAGTATGCTACTAACGCAGCCCATCATCAACAACACATAAAGCCCACCAAACTATTGTGGAAAGGCCCATTTACCGCTTGAGGCCTGCTTCGGGCTTCGTCTCCTTCCCTGCATCAAACCTGGCAAGTTCTTCGGTGAGCCATTTTCGCTGTTAAATTGAAGTAAATTTGACAAGAGGCATAGATAGAACTTCCACTCCCACGTTTAAGAATTTGAAGAAGCCCGAGCTTCCTTGGGCTCTAGAATTCAGAAGACAAAATACAAAAAGTCCAAACAGACTGAAGAACATGAAAAACATGAAGGAAAAGGTCACAAAAACATGCCCGCAGAATCCTTAGGTTCTCAAATGAGAATGTTTTGGAGCAATTTCAACACTGTGGTCGAGAACACACTCAACAGTACTGTGCTTCAGAGATCATTTGGGTAACATTTTCTGGAAATCCATGCCCATGATAATTATAATTTCTAGCCTTTAACTTTACTGTCACCATTATGGCTTTATATATCTTTGCTGCCAATTATATGATACAGTATTTTGATCAAAACACAATTTGAGGTAATTACTTCCTTCTACTTCATGAATTTTTTATCTTAAAGTTCTGGTCCTACTCAAGAGACAAGCTTGTTTATTTTTGTCTTGGCGCCGGCGTAAATAAACCTTGCCTAGTGATTTGAAGTTGCCACCTTCTTCTGATATTTGTGGTGGTAGAGTGTCTAATCCATAAGCTCGACCAGCGAATTTAACCATGAGATAGGCCCCATGAATTGTTATTGGAGATAGCATCTCGGTATTGATTTTGCCATGGATCTGTAACCAACAAATTGCTCTAAGTTCAACAACTTCTGAAAATCTGAAAAAAAAAACAAAAAAAACCAAACCATGCTTGGTTTAAAATATTAACTATGGTGTTGATTTTTTTCTGAAAATTATGGTGAAGCGTAAACTTGACTGGCCGTGGGGTTTCCAGGAGCAGTAGAGAGAATTGTTAGCCCACGTAATTGAAAGCTCCCTTTCACTCAAAATGTAGCATTTCTTACCTGCTGAATTTTCCGATGAGATTTTCTGTTCATCATAAAAGGAAAATAATCACTACCATTTTATATCAATTATGCAAAATTACATTTTGCATGATCTTCAAGCTATTGAATTTGCTGGAATATCCTTGTTTTTCAAATAAAAGGGCTAGAGTTGAATGGGAGAAAAAAGAAGCTTAAGCTGGCAATGGTCAAACTCAGGAAAACATTTAAATTTAGGATAAGCTTTGGAATCAGCAACCATCTTGATTCCACTCAAGAACAATTGAATTCAAAGACTGATTTTTACACATTAAAACTGATTTATTTTTTTTTCCTGATGAGCTTAAAGGCCTCAAGAGCCAATATTCGAATTCAAGTGAAACTTACAGCCTCCCCGACGATTTACTGTGCAAAAACATTTTAATGAAGCCCACAAATGCATCCACAGGCAATGGAACAAATATGAATTCTGGAGGTTAGAATTCATATTTGCTCCATTGCCTGTGCATCCAAATTCGGCTTGACGGTGCTGTCAACTGTGGTGTTTTTCTTTCTCCAAGCTAAAGATTGATCCATACATCCTGTGCATGGATCACCAAGCTTGAGAAAAAAACTGTCCTAAAATCTTTGATAATATTATTGGAAATTAATATATTCTTAAACTGATTAAAAGTAATTATTGATTTGGTTGGTAGAATGTAATAAAATGCAATTTGATAGAAAAATCAAAGTTAATTATTTTGTTTTTCTATTATATTGGATTTTAATACATTCTACCAAACATTATCATTGTTTTTTATAAAGTAGTTAAAGCATTGAAAAAAGTATTGCATGATTTGATTCGTCTGTGTATGTCTTTTGATTATGTCGGTAAGAAAATTATATGGTGTTTAATTAGAAAGTAGTTAGTAATATTTTATTAATTATTTTTTGGATATACTTTGAAAAAAAAGATAAATACAAGAAAAAAAAAAGAAGATAAAACTTGTGACTTACTAAATATGATAAAAATATCTTCATATATAATATTTTTCTCTCTTAATTATATTAATTTTTTTCTTTAAATTAATAAGATATCAGTAATTATTCATTCAACACTATAAATTTCTTAGTTCATATGTATTCTTATAGTGCAAAATATTTTTTACATTTTATAATTTTTCAACGTTCTTAATGTTTTATTCAATTTTTATTTTTATGTACACTACAATTTTTAGATGAATTCAAAACCTCCCTAGATTTTCTCTTTTATCATTTTCAATTTAAGATTTTTTTAAAAAAAAATCAATTATGTTCATTAACTTTTGTAATAAACTTTAAATGCCATCACATAAATTTAATCTAATCCCCATTTTAAAATCGATTGTATCAACCTTTTCATTTTCCCCCTAAAATTTGCTACCCTTTTCACTTTCTTCATTATAATCAAGAACCTTAAATTTTCTAGAAAAAGACAAAAAGCAATTTTTTAAAAAAATAAAACTGGATCAATCCTCTCAAATCACGATCTAAATCTTATCTTAAATCCATTCCAAGTCAAATTTTAAAATTATAACCAATATTTTTGAATTTTTAAAAAAAAAAAATCAGTTTTACATACTCCAAACATTTTTAATTTTGTAAGTCTAATTTTCAACCCTTTTGATCACTTGTTTTAATCAACTTTCGGATTTTTAAAACTATAGCCTTTCAGTACAACAAATGGTAATGTGCACAATCAGAATATATAATATATATATTAGTTTGACAATGTAATGTAAAACCCTCACTACCATGCTTCCAAATCAAGCTATGAATATCAACCACCCTACGCTGAGATTTGAAAAATTTTATGTGTTAAATTCTAACTTAAACTTTGTTTGTCAACGCGATCAACCAAGTTGATATATTTTTTCATTGTCAAATAAAAAAAATATATATATTATATATAAAAAAAAAGCTATGCTCAAAATAACTTTACCTTTCTACCCCCATCAATTAAATATGGGCTACATATATAACCTGAAAAAAACTCCTTTTTTGAAGAGTAATTAGGCAATGGGAATGCTCATCTGGAAAGAATATCTTCATAATCTCTGCCACGCTGTGTCTGACTCAGATGAGGACCTAACCAATATCATGGAAACAGGGGAAGCACAACGAGCATCACGAGCAGAAGCAGACGATATCATGTGTGAAAACAAAATCTTCAGGCAACAGATTCAAGTTCATAGGTTTTTTTTATTAAACAAAAAATCTAGACAAATGCTGGACAGTATACGAAGAGACAAGAAATGGGTCTTGAAAAGCATATACAGAATATTGCTGGTTTTTATTTTTTATTGTTTCATGTATTGAAGAACATGGCTGTATTTATTGTACACACAAGTCAGTTTATATCGTTATTGTGACGACATTTTTCTTGTTTTTTCTTGTCATGACGACATGAATTGAACACATGACGACATGAATTGAACACATGAGGACATCTCTGGGCATCTAAGATTCACGTGTTCATGGATAGAATTCTCTTTATAGAAGCCATGAGCAATTTTAATAACGGATAATCACAACAACCCTCTTATAATTTTATGTCAATTTTATTTTTTCTCTATCTATGAATCAATTCGTTGAGGTAGACCTCTATAATGATTTTAAATTAACCATCAGATATATTTTTTAAAATAAAAAGTTATTTAGAATTAAAACTTACATAAATTTATAATTAATTATCTTATTTGAGTTTTTAATTTAATTAAATAAATAAAGATAATAAAATTCTATTTATCATTACTACTCGATTAAAAAAACAACACTAATTAAAGAATCACTTTAAATTCAAAAAACTTCAAATTTTAAATTAGGTATATTCAATGATTTTATATTAACTCAATGATTTATTTCATTTGAGAAAATATAAGTCATAAATATTATAAGTTAGATAGGAAATTAATGTATATTTGATATTATGATAGTTTTTATTGTTGTGATTTGAAAAAAATAGATTTAAGAAAATAAACACATTATAGCTATTTTATAATCAAGATTTTAATAGATAATATTTTTGTGGGATTCATACAAAAATACTATAATATACATTAATTAATTAAATACAGATTCAACTTCGTACACCGCACCATGTTACCAAATGTAACTTAGTTTAAGTGGGATAGCTTCATAAACAAGAAGAGATCCAAGTGGGCATGTA
Source organism: Populus alba x Populus glandulosa (assembly GCA_033617975.1). Classification (NCBI taxonomy): domain Eukaryota; kingdom Viridiplantae; phylum Streptophyta; class Magnoliopsida; order Malpighiales; family Salicaceae; genus Populus; species Populus alba x Populus glandulosa. Next base: position 817,889 of record CM066155.1, on the reverse strand, counting down.
ATTCCTTGTGATGTCAAGCAAATGACTGGTTGCATTGTATTCGGGACATGAAAAGGAAAGAATCAATAGAGATAGAGACTAGATACGTCCATGGAACATAAAGTAACAAAGATACACATAATTTTATTTTTTTTGTCTCTTGGTATACAAGAATGAAATGAAAGAATCAAATGTTGAAAAAAAAAATTAAAAAAAATAGCACAAAACTTTAGCATTTTGTTGTCTTCTTGATGTTTAATCTTTATCCCTTTTGAAGGAAAAGTAGCTGATTTGAAAAGGAATTTAATGGAACAGAATCTACTAACAAAAATATTCATATTTTTGTTAGTGTTTAGGCCTTATTTCAATCCCTTCAATGATAAGTCCACCTTTCAAATGATGACCTTTTACTTCCATCAAACTCATCTTCACTTCCTCATCGTTTTCACCGCTGAAGAACTCTCCCAGCTCAATCTCCAACCACCCGTCATCTCTTTCACTTGGAACTCTTCCTTCCCCTTCCGCCACCCTTGATTTTAACACCTGCATGCGATTCCCGTAAAACAGGCTCTCCATCTGTTTTTTCCTCGCGTGTTCTTTGGCAAGACGTAAATAGGCTGTGTTTCTTGATCTTTGATTATTACCTACCTCAACTGATATCTCTGATGGCATTAAATCAAGCCCATATGAACGATCAGTGATTTTTAGAACAAGATATGCTCCATATTTTGTGTTTGGGGTTAACATTTGAGTCTTAATCATGCCTACAATCTCTAGCCAACACATTGTTCTAAGCACAGCCACTTCAGAGAACCTGGAACAAGGAAGAAAGCGAACTGTAAATATATATATATATATATATATCAATAAACACACTTGCCTTTGTTTTAAGCTGGCTCTCGAGATAATTAATTAAGAAAGAAAATCGACCTTGATTCAGGCAGGGAAGCCCAGTGCCAATACGGGGATTCATCGCTCCATGTTATGTGAAGATCTCTTGCAGATAGCATAAAGGATTTCTTGCCTGATGATCTCTCTAACTTGAAGCTCTGCATCATAAAATATATGAGATATTAAGATTAAATAAATCCTATCTCTTAAAGTTATGCTTTAGCCATTTTAATAGGATAGGGAGTCTATACCTTTCTGCCACCATCTATGAGAAGAGAGCTGCAAAGAAGAAGAAAAAGCTCTTTCTTTGAAGAAAACTTGAAAGGGACCATTGACCTTGAGACTATATCTTGATAATCAGTAGGTAAAAATCTTTCCCAAACTACGTCAGAATCTGCAGCTGCTTGAAATATAGCTGAAACCAACGAAGACTTGCATGCATCTTGTGGAGATGTAAAGGAGAGAATTGTAGAAACACAGCCTTCTGGCAATATGTTAAACTCATGACGATCCATTAAGCCCTCCATGATTTGCTAATCAAGTTAATTTCTTGAGAGGAAAGAATGAATGACAATGACGAAATCTCAGACTTTAGGCACTAATGTCTTTCTATTGGTCTATAAGATGTGATTGTGGTTTAGGTGCAGCTCTCCTTGAGTTTATATACACAAGTGCAAGTGGTAGGGTCTTGGCTTAATTAATTTTTTTTAATAATAAAAAAAAACACAATCGTGAAGTCTATGCTTTTGAATTTTCCTACCCCAATTTTGAGAAACATGTAAAAAAAATATGTAATGTGGTACATGAGGTATTGCTTAGAGGATTCAAGTATAGTACTTGATTGCACGGAGACAAGATAAAGGAGTTGCCAAAAAAATATTATTATTAAAAAAAATGAAAAAAAGTCATGTTGTTTGTAGAAAATTATGCTATTTTTAAATATAATTTTTTAATGGAGATTTCATATTCTTACATTAATTATTTATATAAGTTTTTGCAAACACTAAAAAGGAAACTCACCTTTTCATCCCATTAAAAAAAAAACAAATCATTAATTCACACTAAAATTAACAAATTCATAAAGTTTTAATAACAATATGTTTATATTTCCTAGCTATAATTTATTTGATTTGTTTTCTTGTTTTTCAATATTTGTGTTTACTATGAGAATATAATCATATATCAGAACCTTGAATGTAACTACAAAACATCTCTCTTATATTTTTGATTTTCTTCAACGCACACGTTGTTTAAGAATCAGTGACCAAGTCTGTGTTTCTCCATTCATCACCAACATAATATCGGTCATAGGTTTTACTACACATGAACGCGTTATCGAAGAAGCTAAGAACAGCAGCTCCCATGTGCTCTAAAATGGAACCAAATGCCTCTTGTTCAATCCTAGCAGCTAGTACCACGTTTTATGATTCAGAATTTACAAAACTGAGGTTGACGTTGAAAAGGTTGACCTAGAAATTTAAATCTGGTATTGGATGGCACGCCATAATAGATCTTAGCCAGTCTAAGGCCATCCACCAAACCCACTTGTTAGTCACTTGTTCTTACCCTTTTCTGCCTGGATTCTTGCCTCACCTGTCATTCTCCACAGCACCCCCCACTGATTTTCAAAAATTGAGTTTTTCTTTTATGGATATGTCTGCCTTGACAAGAATCCTAACAAGCTTTTTGTTTAATCTAAGATAGTTATAAGATATAAGCATTCAGATATGTGCTGGATGTTTTATGAATATAAATTTTAATTTATAATTATAAATTAATTAATAATTTTTTATTTAATTAATTTGGTCTAACATGTTAATTTAATAACTTATCAATCTAAAACATGATGCAGATTGTGTTGGTGAAAAAACCCAAGATTTTCTTTTTAAAAAAAAAGTTTAAATTGATCTATAGATACTAATTCAATGCATCTACGGGGGATTTAATTTCTTCCTCTAATCAAGAATACATTAATTGCTTATTCATTTAATTTATCATGAACCGCTGGTTTTTATTGAAACGTTGATTAATCTAGTAAATTTACGGGTAATGTTTATTTAATTTTACATTAGTTTCCTACCTGGTTAATGTAATGGAGCTGCTTAATTTATATCCAGCCTTAGTTAACAAGGGCTCCATATGAACGATAGAGATTATAAAATGGTGATCATAAGAGTAGCTTTTGGCCTGTTACTTGTTAATTAAGCAGCTAATTACTTGAGTAGTAGTAAAGTATTGGAGAAGTGTTGATTTTATGCTTACCCTTTCGTTGTCACACGTACGGCCTCCAGAGCTTCGGTTGGTGTTCAAAAATGGCTGCTTGGTGAGCTATAGCCAGTCACCAAATTTTGACAGACTGTAGATGCAGGAATTATCAACTTCATAAGAACAACCGTGTCTGCCTTGAATTTAAGTATTTATCACAACTTTGAAAGATGCAAGAGGAATAAGTAGGTAATTATCCTATGGTCAATTTCCATTTAATACGATAATTGATCAAGGAGAGGTTGGTCTGTTTTTAGCGAAAACTAATAATAATAAACTTTATTTTATCAATCTACTCGTTGAAATTCATTCAATTTAATAATCTTTATCCTCAAGAAAACTAGACTTAATTAGTAGGATGATTATTTTTAATTTGATTTGATTTTTATAAAAAAAAATAACCAAATTAAATTTTTTAAAAAATAAAATCAGTTCAAACCGATTGATTTTGGTTAGGTTCAGTTTGGTTATTTAGGATAAAAACTGGTTCAAATCGGTTTGGCTTGATTTTTTCCAGTTTGACTTGGTTTTTTTCGATTTTTTTTTGTTTAGATTCGATTTGGTTTTTTCAGTTTTAGCTTAAAAAATTAAAACAAAACTGATCAGTTTTTTAAAAATTTTAATAAATTTAATAGATTTTTTTTATAATTTAATTTTTTAAATTTTCTCAATTTAAATAATTTATCAGTTTTTTTACTCAAAGCTATTAATTAGTTACCTTGACTGCTAATTAGACAAAAAATAACTTCTCCAGATTAATGATTACTTCGAGACGACCTCCTTTCCAACTCCTTTGTTCTTTGCGGCTAGGTAGCTTTAACATAGTGATTTAAGTTTGTTTAGCATTTTTTCAATTTATATTTGGAATATTTTTTTATTTTTATAGTTTTAAATTAAAAAAATATTTTAAAAATACAGTGTGAAACGCTCTATTCATCAGAGTGGGGTTCAAAATTAGCAGGCCACCGAATTTTGACAACACTTTAAGGAAAAAAAAAAAAGTAAACTTTATAAGAAGGAGAACACCGTTGTTTTTTTTCATAAAAACAACGGTGTTATCCTTCTTATAAAGTTTACTAATTTAATTAGAGCACATAGAAAATATTATGTTTGTGGGTTGTGACAAGACCTGCCATGGATCCCCCGTTATGATAGATTCAACTGTGGAAAGCCTCCGATTTCGGTAGTTTAATGGCACCCTCCACTTTAATATCCCTTCACTGTATTATAATACCTTTGATTTGATTTAAGTCTGTTAAAAGTAAACTGGTTTGAAAATATATTATATTTATATTTATAATATAAAGTATTTTTAGATGAGCTTATGACAAAGTTTTTGTTTCGGGTTATCTGTTATTAAACATATATATCATTAGAAATTAAATTATTTTAAATATTAGTCCAAGATATAAATAAAAAATAATAATCATTAGATCAACGCATTATACTATACTTTAAAAGTCGTAGAAAAAATATTATATAGATACTGTGGACATATACCCATTACACTATAAACATAGTGTGTTTATATTATAGATAACACTGTAGCATCAGGGGGTTTTTTTGTTGTTGTTGTTTAGTCAAAAAATATTGTTACCGTCAAACTCAATGCTGCTGGGTCTGGCTCTGCAGCTAGATCCAAGGAAAAAATTGTGCAAGCACTATATACATAGAGTAGTTACACTGTGAACCACTGCAGACATATAATGTTTGCATTGTAGATAACAATGTAGCACTAGGAGTTGTTGTCTTTATTGTTTCTAGTCAAAAAGTATTGTTACCGTCAGACCTAATGCTACTGGGCTTGGCTCCGCAGCCAGACCCAAGAAAAAAAATTATGCAAGTACTATATACATAGAATATTTACAATGTGAACCACTGCAGACATACAATGTTTGCATTGTAGATAACACTGTAGCACTAGGAGTTGTTGATTTTGTTGTTTTTAGTCAAAAAATATTGTTGTGTCTGGCTTAGCCGTCACCCAATACTCAGCAGCTCTACCCAATTCTGCTAGGTTTGGTTAGGTCATCAAGCTCAATTGCCTTGTCAATCAGACCAAAGGCTCCTTGAGTTTTGGTCTGGCTCTACAGTCAAATCCAAAATGAATCACAATATAGATATACAGTGTTCGGCACTGTAGATGATACTATAATACCAGGGGGTGTTATATTTGATGTTTTTAGTAAAAAAAAATATTGTTGGGTCTGACTTAGCCGCCACTCAATGCTTTTAAGTCACGCCTTTATTCAATGCCATTAGATTTAGCTGGCCACCAAACTCAATTGCCTTGCTAGCTGGAGTATATATTATTGGATTCGATATTCTTATCAGACCTGATTTTTTAAATCTCGCTTTGTGATAAATACTTTAGCATTTGGGTCGAGCATATGATATTTTTTATATTTAAAAAAATATTTTCTTAATTCGCTGCAAAGCATGGGTGAATATCCTAGTTAGAATTAAAAACAATCAAACTACTAAATCCAAATAAGTTAATCTAATCTAAATTATTAATGGGTATCTATTCCTACAAAAAAAAATCTGCTTTCAATAAATGCAGGAAATTATATGGGGGCAGATGCTATAAATGTCATTGCAAATTGCCCACTAGAGTACATTATCACAAGTCTATGTCGATTGAAATGACACATTGCGTATTTGTTTTTGAAAAAAAAACAAAAACAAAAATATCTTTGCATTGACGTGGGCCTGCGACCCTTGTTTTTAATTTATTTTTTAATTAAAATAATATATATAGGTCAACCTAAAACAGAGAACTCTCGAGATCATGTTTTGTGGGCTGTTTACAAGTGTTTAGAAACCAGGTTAATTTTGTAGATGTTTGTTTTTTTAAAAAATATATATTAAAATAATATTTTTAATTTTTAAAATTTATTTTTAATATTAACATATTAAAATGATTTTAAAATATATATAAAAAATCAAACTAAATTGTTTTAAATTTTTTTAAAATTTTCATTTTAACCGCACCCCTCAAACATTATCTTAATGAAATTAATTTTGCTTCGTCAGCCTGGATAATATTTTGAGACTTTTTTTTTATCCTGTCAACTTTCAATTTCAAAATCGGGGAGCAGGAAGATAAACTTAAAAAAAAAATTATATCCTCTAATTTTGACATGAATGATTTGATTTTTATTGTTGGAAAAACATGAACGAGACTTGGTCTTCATTGCAAGCCAGTTGTTTCTGTCGTATAATGTTTAATAACCTATCAATCTTTTCACTTTTTATACTAAAAAAACAAATATCGACATGTCAGCGGCGGCGGGACCATAAAATATTTTTAGGGTAGCTAAGACTAAAAAGGAATTTTTAGGGGCACAGAACATAAATTTTATTAAATTTAGCTCTAAAATCTTAAATTGTTCAGGGGGTTAGGAATATTTTTTTTTGGGCCCAACCTCCTCCGCTCCGCGCCTCGACATATCACATTATTATATTATTTTTTTTCTCAGTTATAAAATTAATTGAATTAATAAGGAAAAAAACAATTTATTTCTTAGGATCCGTTTGTTTTATTACATGTAAAATATTTTTCAATAATAATAATTAAAAAGAAAGTGATTGTAAAATGATGGTAAAAATTAAAAAGGTGATCATGGTAATAATAAGAAGGGATGTAACAATTAAAAAGATCATGGTGAAAGAGAAGATATTGTAGAAAGAGAGATGATTAGCTTGTTGTCGTGGTAGCAGTGGAAAAAAAAAAGTGACCGCCACAATGATGATGAGATTGATATGGTTATGAAAATAATTGGATAATATTGTAAATAAATTTATTTATAAAATATTTTGTAAAAAAAAAGCATTAAAAAATATATTTTTTTTAATGAACACATAAAAATCTGCAAAATATTCTCCAATAAAATATTCTACTCAAATAAACTCGTAGTCTATTTACTCTTTCTCAATTGAGTTTCGTGTCACGAAGATCTCTCAATTGGATTCTTATATCATTCTTTGTTACTACTTTCCGGCTGATGTGCATACTCTGCGGTGAAAAAAATGTCATGCTGAAGAAATTTTGACGAAAAATGTTAATGATTTGGGAAAAAGGACCTAATTGAGAAGGTCCCCAAACATTATCTCAATGAAATTAATTTTGCTTCGTCAGCCTGGATAATATTTTGAGACCTTTTTCTATTTTCATCCTGTCAATTTTCAATTTCAAAATCGGGGAACAGGAAGATAAACTTAAAAAAATAATTATATCCTCTAATTTTGACATGAATGATTTGATTTTCATTGTTGAAAAACATGTACCAGACTAGTCTTCATTGCAAGCAAGTTGTTTCTGTTGTATAGTATTTGGAGATTATTTATTTTTATATTTTAAAAATATTTTTTTAAAAAAATAAATATTTTTTATTTTATTTTGTTTAAAATTAATATTTTTTATGTTTTTAAATCATTTTGATGCATTAATATTAAAAATAAATTTAAAAAAATAAAAAATATATTTTTTAATATATTTCCAAATAAAAAATACTTTAAAATTTAATTACAGTTACACTTTCAAACATATTCTAATATATAACAATGACACACATATGATTTATTACCTAAATTCATGTAAAATGTTGGATAAACATAACATGCAATTCCTTTCTTCTTTATTTCTTCAACAAAAATTTCATGCCAAGAAGACAAAAGACACTAACAAGCTGTCTTTATCTATATACCGTTTAGAAAAAGACCTCCACTACTGAAAACTTAGTATTTGGTTTTGGTGGATTTTGCAATCCATGTTGTGCTTTGGACTGTGGTTTTCATAGATTGTTCTTGATTATTCACCTAGGAATCAATAATATTATTTTTATTTGATTAATTACTATATATTTAGTCTATCAATAAATAATTGTATCATGATAAAAAAAAATTATTTTACTCCTAATATCCAGTTAAAAGGTTTTTTTTTAGCCAAGAGTAATTTTATCAAATCACTATTTTAATTAATGATAATCTAAATTTTAGAATATAGTAATTTGTCCTTCATTATTAGTTTTTTTTTAATTGTTATTATTAACCTGAACTAATTGAGGAGGGGAAATCATTGTTCCTCTCCAAAGTATTGTTTATCATAACAATATTTTTTTTTAATTTAATTTTTTTATATTATGTTTATTGAGGACTGAGTTTTATAATTTATTTTAGTGTTACTTTCTATGAGGTTATCATAATCTCATAACCCGAGTCGCAACTTTTGTAGGTTAACCTGATTGACTTGAATATTTTTTTTTGTGATTGATTTTTTTTAATTTCACCATTTATTATCTAGGTTGACTGAGAATTAAATTTCATAATTTGTTTTAATTTGTTTTCCATGAGATTATCTTAATTTCATGATTCGAGTTAAGGGTTTGACGAGCTAAAACAAGTTGATTCAAGTCTTTATTTTAATTATTTTTTAATTGATTGATTTATTTATTTATTCCTTCAATGCTGGGTTAATTGAGAATCGAGTTTCATAATTTATTTTAATTTACTTTCTATTAAGTTGTCCCAATCTCATGATATATGTTCGACATGTTAATTTGGGTTGACCTTGAATTATTTTGTTTTTTTTAACTATATTGTTTTCAATCTCATTCGTTAACATTAAGTTGATTGAGAATTGAACTTTAATATATATTTTTATTTGCTTTCTATGAGTTCAATTCAATATATTATCATCTTAATATTTTTTTAAAAAAACTTTTTTCTGATTATTCAAATTATTTTTGGACTTGTGCCTAATTATATTAAGTTAATATTTACACTATTTAGTTTTTTTTTTCTTATCAATTTTAACTTTATCAATTTTACCCTATTGTTTTTAATGCACATGTTTTTCATCTATAATATTTTTCCTTTTTCTATTTACTTTCTATATGTGAGTTAACTCACTCTCCAGATCAAAGAGAATTCATAAATAGCTAAGAAATAATAATTATTCATGAAATCTTATTTGATTGAAAATAATTGTAGTCATAGAGATACAATTTAAAATGTTGTCTTTGGGTATGGGTATTTAATTTTCTTCCCATTTATATCATATTCACTAACTTAATCCACGAACAACATCTTATATTTAATCTACCTATAATTTTAATTCATTCTCCCTTACCCCAAAAAATAATATAGATTCTAATTTATTCCAGCATATTAAAAAATAAAATGCATACACAAAGCATTTGAAAAAAAAATCCTACTTTCTTAGTAATTTCCCATTTTTGAATTCAAATTTACCATTTTTCAATCTAATATTTTGGCTCTCTTTTTTAAAAATATTTCTATGTTTTCCTAATCTTTCTCATTCTTTCTAATGTTTTTTCAAAAGTTTTAAGTCTAAAATTCTATGTTATTGACATCTATTTACATTTAATGAAAAAAACGATAAAATCATATATTAATAAAATAAAATCTAGAGTAAAGGAGATAAATAAAATAAAATAAAATAAAAATATCACATTAAAAATATCAATAATAGAAAGAAGAAATAAAGTGCAATTAATCTAATAAACTTTTTCCTTTTCTCTATTTTCATGATGTTGTTTTAATGGGCCAATATTTACTCATCTTGCTCAAAGTAATTGCTGCAAACAAACCCCATAAAAATTCTTCACACATTAAATGGGCCTCCATCAGCCCAAAAAACATAAAAAAGAATAGGCCATAAAAGATTCTAGCTTAGCTTCTCTGATCTCTCGCCCTCCCCGGTCCCCATCTCCCTCCCTCGTCCCTCCCTCGTCCCTCCCTCTGTTTCACCACCAAGATTTCCACTGGTAACTCTCCTTTTCTCGCTTCCATCACTTGTCATCTGTTGATTTCTGCAGAATAAACTCATGGTTTGTTTTCAAAATTTAATTTTCTTAGTTTCTGCACTTGTAAAGACCTCAACTTGACCAATTGTATGATCATGACAGATGGGAGAGTTGGTGGTTGATAAACATGTTAAGTACATTTTATCAGTTGAAAAGGTTTGTTTTTTACTATAAGTATTTGTCTTTTTTTATTTTTGTGTGTAATAAAGTTACTAAAGTTTGAATCTTTTGGTTATGTTCCATTGTGGGCGTAGAGAAAGGATAGTTTCGAATCGGTGGTGTTGGAGCATTTAAGAATGAATGGAGCGTATTGGGGATTGGCTACTTTGGATCTTTTAGGAAAGCTTGATGCTTTGGATTCAAATGAAGTTATTGACTGGATCATGAAGTGCCAACATGAGTCTGGTTTGTCAAGAACTTGACTTTGCTTGCTTTAATTAATTACCAATCTCATTTATCTACTCTTACATATTCGTCATGCAACTTGAAAGATAAACAAGTAAAAAGAATTGGATCCTTACAGTAAGATGGGTGGTTTTGCTTTTTGTTATGCAGGTGGATTTGCTGGTAATATTGGGCATGACCCCCATATGCTGTATACCCTTAGTGCTGTACAAGTTTTGGCCCTTTTTGATAAGCTAAATGTTCTGGATGCTGATAAAGTTGCAAATTGTATCCTTATTTGGTTTTCTTTAGTGAGCTTTGAAATTGTTCGTCCTTTATTTGAGATTTTGTTTATTAGGAACTCATCATTCGCTGCAATTTAGTTCACATAAAGAGTAAGTACATTATAATATGGCAACTACGTTGTGTTGTTTACATAAATAGCTGTTTAGTTCACTAAAGTTCCAATTGTTTGAAATTTAATGTTGTCCTCACTTTTCTTGATTGAGTGAACATTCATTTTTTGGGTCGATGACTTAATAAAATATGAGGCTAACAGAATTGAGATATTAAGCATACCAATTCAACATATCACAGGCCATCCATTTCTTGGTTTGCTCAACTTTATGCCAGATATTAGTGGGCTGCAAAATGAAGATGGATCGTTTTCTGGGGACGAGTGGGGAGAAGTAGACTCTCGGTATTCTTTCTACCAGTCCCTTCTATCTGAGCTAATCAGCTTCTCATGCCTTTTGGAATGAGTAGTTATACTTGTAAAACATTATCTCACAGGCCAGTTCTTTTCCTCTCTTTTTTTCCAGGTTTTCATATCTTGCAATATGTTGTCTGTCTATTTTGCATCGTCTGGATAAAATAAACGTGGAGAAGGCAGTTAATTACATCGCAAGTTGCAAAAATGTGGATGGTGGATTTGGATGCACTCCTGGTGGAGAGTCTCATGCTGGCCAGAGTATGTTCCACATCACACTTGGAATTTTATTCTGAAACATAAGAGCAGAATTTTCACCCTTCAGTTTCATAGTCTTGGGCGACGATTAAAACTGCATCCATGATCTACCATGTGAGCCTGCATCGTTTTGATCATTTATTTGGTAAAAGAAGTGCCTGTTGATCACCAACATTTTGATATTTGTACTCAATCAAATTTTCTAATTTAGCAATCGAAGGTGAGGCTGTCATAAGCTTTAATTAAAACGAGGTGAGATTAGCAAATAGTTCATTGATTTCTCAAGTTATGTTGAAACTCCATCTAGTTGAGAGCTAGTGGAAGAGAACGAAAGCACGAGTAATTTTAAGTGAGTGGTATTTGGAGCAACTAAGTTTGTGTAGACCCCTGCATGAAACTTCATGTTAACTGCAATTAAAAATTTTGTGAATCATTCGATGAAGTTATGTTCTTGAAGACTGCAAATTGTAGCTTGATCACCTTGGATTTTTTATGTTGCATGTCTGGATATACTTTAATTTTAAGTATGTTAAATTTTTTCTCTTCTTTGTGACTGTAGTTTTCTGTTGTGTGGGTGCTCTTGCTATTACGGGGTCTCTGCATCATGTTGACAAGGACCTCCTTGGCTGGTGGCTATGTGAACGCCAAGTCAAATCTGGAGGTCTAAATGGTCGCCCTGAGAAACTTCCTGATGTGGGTATTTCTTCCAAATACAAGTACCTTTCCACCAAGATTCTTATATATTCTTCTGGTTATGACTATTTAATCTCTTCAGGTTTGCTATTCATGGTGGGTTCTTTCTAGCCTGATTATGATTGACAGAGTTCATTGGATTAACAAGGACAAGCTAGCTAAGTTCATTTTAAACTGTCAGGTCAGTTTTGAACTGAATGGACTATGGTTATGATTCCAGAATAATCAAGAGAACCATAAGATGTTAATGTTCTAATGAAGATGACTTTTGCTAATATTTGTTTGTTGAAATTTACAGGATACAGAAAATGGAGGAATTTCAGATAGACCAGAAGATGCTGTTGATGTATACCATACATATTTCGGAGTAGCTGGTAGTTTAATGGCTTTTTATTCCCTCCCTTTTCATTGCAAACATTTCTTAAAAGCCACCAGGGCTACTCACTCTATCTTAAATTCCTGAAGTCAGCATCTTGGACATCTCTTCTGGTTATGTATTTTGTCTTTTCTTCATCTTAGCAAGAGGATCCATATAGCTGGCCCCAACTAGTTTCGATTAAAGCTTTGGCTTTGTTGTCATCTTCTTCATCTAGTAAGACCTTTTGCAAGAGGGGTGAAAAGCTTCAGGCTGCATGTTTTATCTAGAACTTTGAGGCTGAATAACTAGATAGCCTTTGAATTGCCATTAGAAACCACCTTTTTCTTTCCCTTTAGATTAGGATAATATGGTCTCCTACTAAGCTTCTACCTGATTGTTGATATTCAGTAAAAGATGGCATGCTCATCCAGTGTAGAATAGCTAATGGTGTTGTCGGTCATTTCACATTTCACATTTGGCATAGCATCGCATAGTAAAGCACTGTGGCCAATTGTTTCACTTTACTTTTGTGCCATACCCCTGGTTTAATTTTTTATCCATGCTGCAGATGTCATGTTTTCACTGTGTTGTTTTCCTTTTTATTGTGATGCAGGGCTTTCGCTTCTTGAATATCCAGGATTGAAAGCCATAGATCCAGCTCATGCTCTACCCGTTGTTGTTGTAAACAGGATTTTCTTCCAGAAATAGTTATGGCAAAACCATTCAACAAGAACATGTTGATATTTCTTTCACTGATCTTTTCACATCGGAAGTTCTCTTCCAGACGTGCCAACTCCATTCTCTTGTTATTCCTAATAACTACACTCTCGGATCTTCAATGGAACCAGTTTATCTTCAATGGATGTCCCCCCCCTATCTTGTATATAACAAGGAAGCGTCACAAATTGGTTGGAAATATGAAACTTTAAAGGTTAACATATGCTTGACATTTTACTTTATTTTCTGTATCACCCAACCAGTTAAATGAGCCCACTAAAACAATTTCGAGGCATGTATTTTGAACCAAGACGATCATATTAACTGGTGACCGCCATTTACTCTTAGGTTTCACTTTTTTTTCATGTCATTCATTGGTGTTTTGAAAAAGTTCAAACGTTGTCAGGAGAGTCTGTTCTTGGATTTTTCTTTTTGTAATTACAAGGAAACTCGAACCTGAATCTTGTCCTTGCAGTGAGTGGGGATATATCATATATGATATCATGCCAATTGAGTTGCAGTTTATTGTTAGGAGAGTTAATTCAAGGATGATTGGCTCCTTGAGCTCTGGCTCACAGGATGTCATCTTCAGCACAAACACGTACGGATTTTTTCTAGAACACTCATGGGCCTCATGGCTGTTTGCATTGGCGCAACCTGGTTCCATGAACCACCCGTGCACAAAATTTGTAGAGACCATCATGTGATTTGCTAGGATGGTTCTGTCCTTAGCGGTGTCCATCGTTTATTTGTCCAAAGAAACGGTCTTTTCATCAAATGATTAAAAACCAACTGTGATGAAATACTGAATTACCATTCAAAGATTAAATCTCTCAAGTCAAGTTTAAGCCTTACGTTCGGTTACCTTTTAGCTCCTTATCTCTCTCTCAGCAACTTCCCACAGTTTGTCCAAAACCCAAGAAGACAGGAACCCGAACAACCTCAACATTCACAACAGTCAAATTGGTGTACACATTTCAACTGTTACTTCAATGGCTTTAACCCATAACTTCAATCACATATTTCCCACACCCTCTTCATCCTCGAAACATAAGCACTCTTTAACTACTACACTTCCATTTTCACCCAAAACTCACACCAACTCACACTTCTTCAGCACTAACATTCCTTCAAGAATTCACAACCTTCAAAACCCACTACCAACTTTCACCAGAAGACTGTTTCTCCCTTCAGTTTCTGGCATTTGGGATGCCTTAACAGGAGGCAACAACAATGCCCGTGAAGCTGTTATGGCTATTAGACGTGGAATGTTACTCTTTAGACAGGTTAATTTTGAGTACTTTATCGTTATGGTTTTGTTTGTTCCATTCTAAAATGTTTTGTCGTTGTTGTGAAGGGTGATGTTTTGGGATCTTTAGTGGAGTTTGACAAGGCAATAGAATTGGATACTCGTCAAAAAGCATGTAAGTTTCTAGGTATTTTGATTGTTTGTTTTCTGAGGGTTGTTGAGAATGTTGATATAATGCGTATAATGATGAAGTTATTTGGTGGCTGTGATTTAGATCTTTGGCAGAGGGGGCTATCACTTTACTATGTTGATAGGTACTAATTCCTTAATGATTGTTTTTCCTTTATTTCTTGTTTGGTTCCCGGGAAAAAAATTGGAAAAGAGAAGGAATTCTCATTTTCGATATCAATTTGGAAAATTGCCTTATGGGAAAGCCTAATTCAATTGGTTGGCCTCATAATTTTCCTTCGCAAATTTTCACAAGTTTCCATGGACACTATATGGAGAATAAATTGCTTCTTTCTTTGAGTATTTGAGATGAATTTGAAGGGATTGAAATGTGGTGACCATATCAATAGGTTTGAAGAAGGGGCAGATCAGTTTCGAATAGATGTTGCACAGAATCCAAATGACACGGAGGAGTCAATATGGTGCTTTCTGTGTGAAGCTCAATTGTATGGAGTTGATGAAGCAAGGAAGCGATTTCTTGAGGTAAGTTACTATAGAGTGTTTACTGGAGAAAATCACCAAATTATAAGGATGAGTAAGATGGTAATCAAAGCTTTGCTGAAAGGAAGCTTTCTAATAAATGTAATATGCATAAAAATGGTGCCTCGCTTTACCATCTTCCATTGGAAGCTTTCTGATACATGAAAAGCAGCATATATGCATGCTGAGTTCTGACCAGTTGTTCATGGAGTTGTCACAGCAATGTAATTTATATTATGATGCATGTATAGGTTTTGGTTTATAACCAAGAGTGGAGGTAATTGCGCTTAGTAATTTGGTTAACTTATACCAAGGGCATCTATTCACATGTTTTCAAGTGAAGCAGCTTGCTAGCTGAATGCAGGTCGGTAGGGATCCAAGACCCGTAATGCGGGAAGCTTATAACATGTTTAAAGATGGTGGTGACCCCGAAAAGGTGTGGACTGTTTATCCAACTCCAATGCTTCTTTTTTGAACTATTTTTGAAGTTTGTAAGGTCGGCCATTCATCTTAATCCTTCTTCTGGGTTAATACTTTTTTGTGATCCTATTTGGTGTTCTAATATCTAATTTTATTCGATATCTATTAATGAAGCATTCGTTATATCTGTATAATGCTTAAGAATCCATATTCATTAGAATATGTTCAAGGATCTGCTCTAAGATATCCCATGTTTAAGAATCCTTTTTTTACTTATACAACCTCAATCATTTCTTTACCATCCTCAATTGAAAGGTCTAAACTAAGCTAGTGGATTGTCAACTGAAGTTTTATGTAATAAAACAAAATCTTCAAGAACAAGGTAAAGGCTGAACTTCAACGAATCACCTTCATCAATGGTTCTTGAATGGAGTCAATTTATCTGGACCATGAGTAGCTGCATGTTATTTTGAAGAGCTTTCGATTCCACTTTATTAATTGTCTATTCAAAGTCTACAGATTACTTGTGGCTGTCTATGGACAGTCACTATCACTACTGTGCTCAGTTCCTTGATGGGATTGATTTTCTTCATCTATTTTTTTCATACATTTATCTTCTAGGATCTATAGGAGTATCAACTTCCTAGAGTGATAGTGCTGAAAACTCTTGATGATGAATAGTTATATTAAGAGATTCCTTATCGGTTATTTTTTTTCTATTTTCTGCATATGGGCCTGCTTGCATTTGTTTGGACTTTTGCATTTGACTAAAGCATTGGAATTTTGTTTGCAGTTTGCCGCTGCATTTTCAAATGGACAGGGGAATGAGTACTTTTATGCGTCTTTATATGCCGGTCTATATCATGAAGCTCAGGTTTGTCCTCAACATGTAAATATAGCGTCCTTTTTTTTTCTGGTTTTTGAAGCCTGCGGAAATTATTTCAGTTTTATTATGAATTGAAAACAGTAGGCAGCTAAAAGGGTGCCTGTGATTCTAGAAATATTGCTGCCATAGTTTCAATTACAGAAGGTATAAAATGAGAACTTCCAGTGCCTGACACATCACCATCCTATTTTTTCTCGGAAACTATTAACAGAAACCTTGTGATGATCTTAATTTCAAGACTGATTAATCAAGTCTCACGTTGACAGTAACGGAGCTCAAAAAACAAAGAAACCCGCATTTGACAGTAGTGGTTTCTCTCAATATGAGCTTCTGGATGTTGAAAACAGATGAAAAATCTAGCTTATTTCTCATGATTTTTTGAAGCAACCCTTTTTTTCTTTGTCTCTTTAGAGCAGTTTAAATGGGACTTAATTCATTAATTTTTCTGTAAGATCAATGCTTCGATCCTATAAGACAGCAAGACTTAAATCATCATTATCTGATTTTTGTTTAAAACTCTTTCTGCATTTGGACTTTAATTGAGCCTCTTGGGATTTAATACCAAATCTTGAAACATGATTAGTGGCTCATGTAATTGATGATTTTATACTATAAAAGTGTGTTACTTGCTGGTGTGAGAAAGCTTCGTCATTACATGGATATGTGCAGCTAATGTTCACTTTCACCTATACAGAAAGAACCAGAGGCAGCCAAAGTTCAAATAATTGCTGCATGTAGGTCTCCTTATGGACAAAGGTATGAATTCTAAATCCATCTACATGTACTAGCACCTCAAAAGTATAGCAGCTTAATTCATGGATGCCTTTCTCATTCCAGGTCTGATGATTATATGGCGTCTCTTGCCAAGGTTCACTGTTTATGTCGAAACTGGAGCAGCGACTGAAAAATGTTCAGTTTGATTTTGTAGCAACAAGAAGATCAATAAACACAGGATTGCACATATATTGATACCATTCATATTAGTTTCTTGTAGTATAGTTTATACTTGGAATCCTGCCAAGTTGCTGAACCCTGCAGAATTAACGATTTACATTTCTTCACATAGGACAATTCTAGGATGCCAAAGTTTTTTGCTTTGTCACAATGCCAATACATATCTAGACCACAGGATTTGCTATTGCATTCACATCTAGTGGTTCAGATGGGCATCTGCATTGTGAAGATAGGCATTGTAGCAACCCCCTTTTCGTAATAATTCACCATCACTAGTACTTTTAAATTGCAGAGTAGTTTCATGGTCAGAAAGAGAGGTATCACAGATTTGGAAAGCTGGGTGTTGGAAGTGAAAAGGCTGTAGATTTTTCTGAGTCTGGTTTAAATGAGGTGATTGCTTTATTATTTTTGCAAAAGTAGAACAAAAAGACTAGGGCTAATGATCTGTGCCCTCAGTTGGGGAAAAAAAAAAAAACACACATGTTTGATCTTGAGGTATTTTTTTGTACGTGAGGGATGCAAGAGGACTCGTGAAAAGAGTTACTTGCAATGGATATCAACGAAGGAGACAGTGAAGATAAATAAGACGTGTTTTTATTTTGTTTTGTTGAAAGCATAAAAAATTATTTAAAAAATAATTTATTTTTATTTTTATTTCTGTTTCTCTAACCAAACATGTTTATTATCCATTTTATACCTATTTTATATGACTGGAAACACTAACAAAAAGCAATTACATGTGTTAAAATTAAATACACTTCATCTCGATTTATTAAAAATAAGACGTTTATATTGGAATTAAAAAAGTCAACAGGAAATATTTCCTCCCATTATATCCTCATAATTGAAACCTGGAAGCATAGCCAGGTCAAATGTTGAACTTGAAAGTTCTGACAGCTGGAGGGTTTTGAACACAGAAGTAACCTATACAACAACATATCATTCCTTTCAAGTAATTCCTTTGGACAAAATATCAGCCACATGTTGCTTCCTGTTCTTAAATTTCTTTATTTAGACTAAAGCATAATCTTGAGAATTATACCTTCCAGCCTGAACCACAAAGAATTAACCAGCAGATTACCCATTGCTGCTGCTGCTGTCGCAATCATTGCCAGATGATCTAGCCGTGCACGGAAATTTTTCCTCCTGATTTTCTTTTTCTAAAGAAGAGCATTGCCCTTTTTTAATGGAATAAAGAATCAAGATTCAAGTTCATAATAGATGCTATTAATGCTATATTTAGACTTATTTAATCCAGTACATGTGGGTTTTCTTGAATTGCAGTAAATGAACTAATGATAAGGTCCATTTGTTAGCATATTCTTTTGAGTTGTAAGCACAAAAGGTTGGATATTCCAAGAGGGATTCCGCCATGGGATATGCCATTTGCAACATGAATGTCTTTCAACTTGTCCAAGTAGGAATCCACCATGGTCTCCTTTACCAAACTACCCTCAGTCCCTCGCCTCATTCATGAGAAAAAAGCCATAAATCATTGATGAATGGAAGGTTCAAGCTTGACAACACCAAGAAAATTCAGGGCTAATCCAGGCATTCTAGCCCTTAATTTGGAGAAACCTCAGAATTATTTTACCCTCTAAGACATCAAAATCATCACTTGCTGCAGTCAAAAACATCTCGTAACGATAGAGTTCACACAATCTCCACACAACCTCCACACAACCGACCTCTAAAACTGCCACAAACACAAGACCCTAGCAGCCTTGAATCATAACCAACACACGGCACCATCAAACAAGAAGTTTGACAGAAGCTCTATTCCGTGTGAGTAACCAGATCAAAAAATCGTACCTGCCTTAACTTTCCCGGTATACAGAGCCTTAAAAAACAGGTACCCCTAAAACACATATAAAAACCAAGAAAACAGCATCCCTCTTCTTTAAACAATTCATGTTCTTTTACATTAACACAAACAACAAAAACCCTTCTCTCTCTATATTTGTCTTTCTGTAATAACTTGAGGGTGACTGGAAAAGGAAGGAAGCGGAGGGTCTTGGGGCGAGAAGAAGAACAGGTGAGGGATGCCAACAACAACAACAGAGCCACTGTTAGCAGCAGGAACTATGCATTCTGATAATGTCCTTGCAAATTTGCATCCATCTTATTCATTCAGGCAATTCCCTGAACCAGGTTGGATTTTTGATGAATTGCCAAAAGCAACCATTGTTTCTGTCTCAAGACCTGATACTGCTGGAGATTTTAGCCCCATGCTTCTGTCTTACACCATTGAATTACAATACAAACAGGCATGCAACTCTCTCCATCTCTCTCCCCTTCTCCCTTTCTTTCTTTCTTTTGCAGGGCAGTCTTCTTGTTTTAAATTGTGGTTGGTGAATATCTTATATATTGGTTAAATGTTGTCGGTAGTTGGAATTGGAAATGATGAGCAGTTGTTTATTGAGGAATATTGCCATGGACAGTTGCCACTGGCATGACCAGGCAATATAGAAGATAATCAAATTTCCAGAGCTGTTTTTCTTGCTAAAATAATAGCTGGTTGTGTGGAATTTGATGAGAAGGAACAAGGTGGTTGGTTTGAGTAGTGCAGGAGGATGACAGGTCTTTTTCAATGGAAAAGGGGGGACAAAATGTGGTCTAGAACAGCACTAGATTAATGATCAATTGGTTATCCAGACCAGGACCAAGGGATTCACTAGAATTTTATATCTCATAATCAAGGCTGAGGTTGTTCAAGGAATGCTAAATTTATTGTAGTGCTTGGATTCTCCCAAAATCAATTGAATGAATCCGCAAAAAATGAGGCTGACGATAATGTTTTTGTTAACAGTTCAAGTGGCAGTTACTGAAGAAAGCATCACAAGTTCTCTACTTACATTTTGCTTTGAAGAAGCGAGCACTTATCGAGGAACTTCATGAGAAACAAGAGCAGGTTTGGGAGAACGCAATAAGCCATTTTCTATTCCAATAGATGGCATTTCTATCACCTTTAGGCTTGTTCTGTTTTTTGCACTGTTTAATTATCTTGTTTAATGCATTTTCGATTTCATCTTTATATATTTTTTCTTTGAAAGGTTAAAGAATGGCTCCACAGTTTAGGAATAGTAGATCACGTGGCAGTCATGCAAGATGCTGATGAACCGGATGACGGTGCTGTTCCAGTTCATCATCAAGAAGAAAGTGTTAGAAACAGGTGATAACTTTGTTCAATTGGTAGTTACATGCAACTGCATCTAGTATACGTTGTAGTTGACGTGGTTTTATAATGCAGAGATGTCCCATCCATTGCTGCTTTGTCATTTCTTCGTCCGGCACTAGGAGGGCAGCAGGGTATTTCAGACAGAGCAAAGGTGGCAATGCAGAATTATTTGAATCATTTCCTAGGAAACTTGGATATCGTAAATTCTCCAGTGGTAAGACAATTTGAATCCACATGGTTTTTCCTTCATTGCTATACATGAATAGACTGGACTCTAATTAAGTTGGAATCGGAGAAATAATCTGCATCCGTTTTATCCATATGTCGAGATACTTCTCTTCTACTTGTCAATGCTTTCTTGTTCATCTATTCATGCCATCCTTTTTGACGTAGGTCTGCAAATTTCTGGAGGTCTCTAAGTTGTCCTTCTCGAGGGAATATGGTCCAAAGCTGAAAGAAGGTTACATTATGGCAAATAATCTTTCAAAAATCTCCAAGGATGATAGTGATATAACATGTTTGCCCTGCCAATGGTTCGGTTTCTGTGACAACAACTGGCAGAAGGTGTGGGCTGTTTTGAAACCTGGGTTTTTGGCCTTTTTGGAAGATCCTTTCAACGCAAAAATCATAGATATTCTTGTTTTTGATGTTCTGCCAAACTCAAATGACAAAGGAGGAAACCAAGTATATTTAGCAAGCCAGATAAAGGAACGCAATCCTTTGTATTATGCATTTAAGGTAAGCAGTTTTATCTTTAAAATTTTGTCCAAGCAACTATGTGATACTAATGTAAGGTTTATGGTCTGAGCCCTTTGCTTCCAATTTTTGTTACATTTACCAACAAATCGTGGAACATGAAAGGTTTCTGCCGGAAATCGGAGCATAAACCTGAGATGCAAAAGTGGTAGTAAAGTTAAAGAATGGATTGCTGCAATCGAAGATGCTGGTTTAAGGACAAGTGAGGGGTGGTGTCATTCTCACCGCTATGGTTCCTATGCTCCTCCAAGGGGTTTAGCTGAAGATGGGAGTCAAGCTCAGTGGTTTGTGGATGGGCATGCAGCTTTTGAAGCAATTGCTTCTGCAATAGAGAATGCAAGATCAGAGGTTCATTTCTTTCTGTGCATTTGACATAATAAGTTCAACATTTGGCATTGGTTTGTTGATCAAAATTTATATGCAGATATTTATCACAGGCTGGTGGCTTTGCCCTGATCTGTATCTAAGAAGGCCTTTCCAAGATCATGCTAGCTCCCGGCTTGATTCCTTGCTAGAAGCTAAAGCTAAGGAAGGGGTTCAGGTGCGTAAGAAAATAATTATCATCAAACTTCAGAATTATTACCTTTTACATTCTGCAATGAAACAGAGTTGGTTTTAACTTTGAAGTTGAATGAGCCTGCAGATTTATATCCTTCTCTACAAGGAGGTCTCTATTGCTTTGAAAATCAACAGTATGTACAGCAAGAAAAGGCTTCTTAACATTCATGAGAATTTGAGGGTTCTGCGCCATCCTGATCATTTCTCAACTGGTGTTTACTCATGGTATGTGATTTGCTGATAAAGTTCTGTATGAAATTTTATTTATTTTGTGTTTGGATTAGAGTTATCAAGAGAAAATGGAAGAATTAGAAAATCTCATGTGAAGTACATCGTTTAATTTGATTGCTTGCGTATGCTCATTGATCAATCATGTCACATGCAGGTCACACCATGAAAAACTAGTGATCGTCGACTACCAGGTTTGCTTTATTGGAGGATTAGATTTATGCTTTGGCCGTTACGACACTATTGAACATAGAGTAGGTGATTGTTCTGCTGACATATGGCCTGGAAAGGACTATTATAATCCAAGGTATTTTTCCTTTCTTCAGAAAATTAAATTGAAATGACAGCTATGGTTCAGCAACATTTTCGGTGTTATGATGTTTCTTGAACCATGCAATATTTTACCAGCTCATATGTGATAACTGAGGGAGAATTAGGGACAGATTAGCATCGTCATATGTAATAGATATGGTAGTGTGGAGGCTTGTTTACAAAATTTTGTTCTAATATTTCCACAACATTGCTTGGCTAGAGAATCAGAACCAAATTCTTGGGAAGACGTCATGAAGGATGAACTGGACCGTAGAAAATATCCTCGAATGCCATGGCATGATGTCCATTGCTCTCTCTGGGGACCGCCTTGCCGTGACATTGCTAGGCACTTTGTTCAACGCTGGAACCATGCTAAGGTTAACTTCATGATTCCTACCTCTTGTGTCATCATTCTACACTGACACTCAGAAAGTTTAGTTTCTTATATGTTTGATCTCTTCTTAGAGAAGCAAAGCACCAAATGAGCAAACAATTCCACTACTGATGCCTCGCCACCACATGGTCCTTCCTCATTACATGGGAAGAAGTATAGATATTGAAAGCAAGAATGGAGAAGGAAACCAGAAAGATATCAGCAGAATAGATTACTTTGCCTCAGTATCTCCAATCCGAGATATCCCTTTGCTTTTACCTCAGGAAGCTGATGCAGCAGTTGTTAATGGTGTTAATCATGAGTTAACTGCCAAAAACATGAATAACGATCGTCTTGATCAATCAGCTTGGCACTGCGATAGTTTTTCATTCACTTTGCAGAAATCCAAGGATGCAAATTTGGCTCAAGACACACCAGTGAAAAATCCTGTTGATGAACAAGATTTTGTGGATCTTGAAAGCATAATGCAGATTTCAGATCGGTCATCAGAAACATCTGAAAAAGATGTTCCTGATGTTTCTGCCAGCGAATGTGGACAAGTTGGACCACGTGTCTCATGTCGTTGTCAGGTTAGATTACACCCTTTGAAGTTCATCTTATTTTCTCATAACATATTACATGATCTTGTTCTTTTATCAAGATCTACATTTGTGACTGCCTTCTCATATCCTAACTGTAAAATTTTATTTATTTCCTCTAAGTGTGAGCAACTATGTCATCTGCAGGTTATCAGAAGTGTCAGTCAGTGGTCAACAGGAGCCAGTCAGCATGAAGAAAGCATCCACAATGCTTACTGTTCTCTCATTGAAAAAGCCGAACATTTTATCTACATAGAGGTATTTAAACTTTAAGATTGACCATTATTTTTCCTTCTGGTCTTCTATAAATTTCCTGATACTTATATTGCAGAGGCTTTATATTGCTATTTCTGTTGATTGCTTGATTTGCAGAATCAATTTTTCATATCAGGACTTTGTGGAGATGAGATTATCCAGAATCGTGTTTTGGATGCAATATACAAACGTGTTATTCAAGCTTACAAAGAAAATAAGTGCTTTCGAGTCATCATTGTCATACCACTCTCACCAGGTTTCCAGGTAAAACTCTTGGTAATGTTTTTAATTTCTAATTTTAAGCATTGAATACTTGGCCTTTGTCATGAGCTGGATAATTCATTGCCAGGGAGGTGTGGATGATGGTGGTGCAGCAACTGTTAGAGCCATCATGCATTGGCAGTATCGGACCATCTCCTGGAAGAAGACTTCAATTCTGTTCAATCTTAACACATTGCTTGGCCCTAAAACACACGATTACATTTCTTTTTATGGTCTGAGGACGTATGGTAGACTTTTTGTGGGAGGTCCGTTGGTCACAAGTCAGGTATTCTTTTTGCATCACTTGTCTAATATATTACTTTTTTTTCATCCCTCTAATTGATCATTTTGCGTACAGGTTTACGTGCATAGCAAAGTTATGATAGTAGATGACAGGATTGCGTATATCGGATCATCTAACATCAATGATAGGAGTTTGCTTGGATCGAGAGACTCTGAGGTATTTCTTGTTGGTTGCTGTATAATTAAGGCACATAGCAGTTTCCTCGTAACTTGGAAAATGACATATTGATTCAAGTTGCTATGCCTCCTGATCAGTTGACTAAAACCATTGTTTCAGATTGGGATAGTTACTGAAGACAAGGAGTTTGTTGAATCATCAATGAACGGGGAAACTTGGAAAGCTGGAAAATTTGCTTATAGCCTGCGGCGCTCGCTGTGGTCTGAGCATCTTGGTCTTTCTTCAGGAGAGGTTAGTAACAGTAAAGTTGATCCACATGAACAGTTGACCATGCACACCCTTGTTTGTACAAGGCATCTCATAAAAGAGGTTCTTTCAGACCTGATTTTAAATTGAATTTAACCGGCATAGTGTCCTGAACTCCTGATCATTTTATAGCAATCAATAACAGAAACTATATATTCTTGCTTGCTTCAGATAGATAAAATCAGTGATCCTGTAGCAGAGACAACATATAGAGATTTATGGTTGGCAACGGCAAAGGTGAGTGGAAATTTATGCTTAATAAATCTGCTGAAAAAAGTATTGATCATTGTCATTTACGTTATTTCTTTCTTATCTTTCCTTTTCTTTGCTGCTACGGCACGTAATCGAAATGCTCTAATTTCGGACAGGAAAATTCAAAGATTTACCAGGATGTCTTTGCTTGTCTTCCTAATGATCATATCCACTCGAGGTAATTAAACATGAAACATAGCTGTCTTCCCCTCTTTGTTTAGTTCCATACAATGTCCTAACACACGTAGCTTGTACGTTTCCATCCAATGCAGAGCTGCTCTCAGACAAAGCATGAACCATTGGAAGGAAAAACTTGGTCACACAACCATTGACTTAGGAATAGCTCCTGGGAAGATAGAACGCAATGAAAATGGAGAGATTAAGATGATGGACCCAATTGAAAGACTGAAATTAGTAAAGGGCCATCTTGTTTCCTTTCCATTGGACTTCATGATGTGTCAAGAAGATTTAAGACCAGTATTCAATGAGGGAGAATTTTATGCATCCCCACAAGTATTTCATTAATTATCAAGTAGGAAAGTAGAAGATGAGAAGATAGGATTAACAGCAAATTAAAGCATTAACAAAAAAAACTGATTAAACTAACAAGATGTAAAGATTAAAACATTTGTTGTGAAGGATTTGTCTAATAAGCATATTTGGCTTTGATTTATATGATTTTCCATATTATTACATAACAATAATAATATGAACAGGAACATGAAGACAAAATATATGGAGTCCAGTAGCGTTAACCGTTAAGTATGATTCATTCTCAAAAGTATTATATGGGAGGTCCGATCAGCCCCGGCCTATTAAAAGGATTAGCTCTCGATCTCCGGCCTCCTCAAATCGCATCCCACCATTTCTATAATTTGAACCTAACTAGAACTCCTAATGAAAATCCCATATTTTAACACATGGACGGTTCCCTTCGAGTCATGTTTTAACCGGCAGTCACGTTGAGCTGGTAACGCGCATGTCTGAGGTTTATCTAATCTATACCCAAAGGGTTTGGGCCGAGGATCTTCCCATCATCAAAATCTGTGAAATTTGCAGAGGTTTGCATGAGATGATCGGAGACTGTAGAGGAGTTTGGAATGAGTGGAGAAGATGGTGCTAGCAGCGCTAACTAGTTAGAGTGCACCAGATATGATTGATGAAGCGTTGGATTTTCCTACAATTCCCACAATCATATTCCGGTCTTCCTTGTAGTTCTCCGATTGCTTACACATGCTACAATATTATTAAAATTAAAAAAAATAAAAAATAAAAATTGAGGCGGAACTCCTAAACATGGCTTAATCTTAAGAACTTGCAACTCGTTAAATCATGAATCAAAGTTTAATTAAAAAGTTTAATTGTTCATCAATTTAATTTTAAAAAATAAAATAATTGAAATAATAATAAAAAACTTGCAAAAACAACAAAAAATAAGAATAAAATTTGAGAGAAAAATAGCCAAGGATGAATTTAAAAAAAAAAACAAATAGAAAAACAAATAGAAATTAAAAGAATTATTAATAAATTTGAAAGATTAAAAAATTATAAGGGATGAAATTAAAAAGCATTTATAATTTGATAGATTAAAAAAATAGTAAGGATGAAATTGAAAAGCATTTCCCAATTTTTTCTATAATAATAATATAATGTTGTTATTAATATTCAAGTGATGAAGTCTTTATGGTTGTGTATTTTTTTCATTAAAACAAGATTTGAGTCTTAGTAGTTATAGTTTTTGGATTATAATTCTATAACGAAGAAAAGTTATATTTATAGCTAAATATCCATTAATTAGTGTTATTAATTACACAATGGGATTGCATGCATGCTACAATATTAATTCCACGCTAAACACAAATCATGCACATAAGGGTTAGCACAAAAATGATCAGATTCAGGGCACAGATAACTAGACGAAAGAGAAATTCCTTTGCTGTAGAGCGGTAGTAACCAGGTGAATTTATGTAATTTAACACATAAAAATTAAAATATAGAAGAGATGTTATCTCTATTTTCATAATCTTCGTCCCTTCTATCATCAATTTTATGTTTGATAATTTGAAAGCTGAAAGTATTTAGAAAAATTATGAAGCGATGGAATCAATTGTTCTTATATAGTGTAAGTCACTGATTTTAGATTTCTAACCAAGTATAAAGCAAAAGATAATTGAAAATTATATCAACAAAACGAAAAAATAAACCAAAATATCCAAATACGAAAATAAAATTTCTTTTAGATAAGATAAATCCAGCCCTCACTTAAATTTTCCCATGTCTCCTCTAGTGAATTAAGTTTTTTATTTCAAAACAAGAAATTTTGTATTACTCCAAATTTTAGTTATATATAACAGGCAAAGTCATAATTTAATAAAACTGGGTCATGATAAATTTATGGCGGGCCATTTTCAGAAAAGGCCTGTTTAAAAAATTCACTGATCTGCTAATAGTATAGGCCCATTAGAAGAAACTTGGTTTCGTCGTTTCTGATTTTGAAGCAGCTGCTGCAAGTTGTGCTCAATGGAATTTGTCCCTCGGAGAAATTCTTGACCAATGTATACAAACTGAAGTAGCTGGCTGTTGTAGCATCAAATTGTTTCAAATCTGGTCTGATTTTCGATTACACCTCGACTTCATCTCTTACTAGATTCTTCATGTCACCAAGTAGCTAAAGAAGTCGATGAGTTGTAGTTCAACTAGCATCAAAAAGTCGACTTCATCTCTTACTAGATTCTTCATGTCACCAAGTAGCTAAAGAAGTCGATGAGTTGTAGTTCAACTAGCATCAAAAAGTCGGGATTTCGAGTCTAGGGGGCGATAAACACCTTTTCTAATCAACTAAATTGAAATGTCTCGAGTAAATGAACATCAAGGAGAAGCTACAACAACCTTGCTCATTTACATTTTATGATTCGCTATTTTGGTGTACTAACAGCATGGACTTGTTGAGATTGAGGGGAGGAGTGAAAGAAGAGGCAAATGGCTGATATATCATCCGTGGCAATCCCTTTCCTTTTGCGTTTCCAAGCATGGACAGCAGACTGAACTAGACGCTTAGCTGCCTTTGCCCTATCTGGTGTCGACGACACAATTTGTACTGCTTCTTGATTGGAGATTACATCCCATACCTAAAGAATGACAGCAAGAATAACAATCTTGTTATGGTTCTTTATAGGTTTGATTAAGATTCTAGACGTTAGATATTGAAAACTAATTCTACTAGTACGCTACTTATGCATACCCCATCGGTTGCCAGGATAACAAATTGATCTTCGCTAGTTAGATGCCTTTGTGTAACTTCAGGCACGGAAATAAGCCCGAAATTCTTTACACAGTAATCGCCGAAGGCTCTGGACATTGCCAGTCCGGGTGATTCTGCATCTGGCTGCCAAACTCTGTGCACACCTGGCTCATCATCTAGACAGAATACACGTCCCCTGCACTGAAGTATCCGTTCGGTCTCCTCTGCAGTCAAGACGAACATTACTGTAAGAATGACATGTTCATATTGCCTTGCTGGACAGAATGAAGGAGAGGAACTTACGGGGTAAATTAGGCTTGAAATCTACAGTAAGCTGAACCTGTACCAAGCTTCCATCATCTGCTGTTGTAGCCAATACAGCGCGCGAGTCGCCAACATTTGCTACGAAAATGTGGTCACCCTGGAAAAAAAACATGGTCAGACACCTAATAATGGCATCCTAGCATAATCTTGAGCTATAAGGAGATCTTTTCCTGGTAGCTTCTCCCCGTTATTTGTTACATACAAAGGCAAACCAAAATGAGAGTACAGAGTTTATAAGCATTGCATTAAAAAAGACTCAAAAGGAATCAGGAACTTGATTTACCTGTCTAACAATTGTCAGGGCAGTTGTTCCACTATAGAATGAATCTATTTTCCGATGCTGCTCTAGCTCTTGATCAACAACAGCACAAGTTTTTAGGTAGGAATGTTTCCACATATTGAATCTTTGATGCTTTTTATCCGATTCCAAGTCAATATCTGGATCAAGTGAACACTGAGCAAGAGTCTCCTGCCAATTACACAGAAGAGATGTAGCCATCGATTCTCGGACTTTCTTCGCCACAAAATGGCCCCATTGACCATGGCCATCAAATATCCCACAAAATGTCATGTCTGCTTGACACCCAAATTCCTACCAAACAAACAGAGACGACATTATATAACACACTTGAATCACATTTAAAGAATACATTATTGCCAATGCTCCATGCTTACCTCCCATACAATGCAGCAATCTTGATTCACTCCTTTCTCGCCTCTCCTTGAGAAAACTGAGGCAAAATTTTTCGATCCATCAACATTTACACAGCCAGATGATCTTAAGATCATTTCATTCTTCTTTGCATCTTTTGCCATTGCCTCTGCGGCTTCTCTTCCATCACCACTCCCATTACTCTTCACTTTTCTTATTGTAAATGACTTCGCCAATCCGTTGAACATTGACGAAAAATGCCCCATTGCCTTTGTTTCAATTCAAATGGCCACCACGGACCACAATATGGTATGGTTCTCTAGCCTTTTGTAGGTTCGAAACTCTGAACATTCAAAGAAAAAAAAATTAACACATACAACCGTGTAGGATCACGAGAAAGAAAGGAAATTATAAAGAATTCATCAGAAAGATCTGTTACAGTATTCTTGACTCAAAATTCTTAGCTGAGAATCAAAAGGGTGGTTAGATACTTAAATCACATTCAATTAGTAGTCAGTGAAGCAAAAAGAGGACATTATCTGACTCAGAAAGCTAAAGAATCTTACAATTTAATAACACTAAAAACCGAAAATAAAACTTGAATCAGAAGCACATCAGTATATCACATTGAATACTCAATCTGACATTTAATCCCAACATTGCTATTTGCATCTAGAATTTTGTAGAAAAGTCAAGAACAACAGAACAATAAACCAAAAATAAAGAAGCCTAACTAATAAGCAACTTGTCATTAAACTTTCCAGGTTATTCCATTACTGTTTGTGTGTTGCGAAGAAAATTCAACCAGGAGGGTAGAACTTGAATTTCATCTCTTCTAATATTTTGTATCATTAGCAAAATCCTAAGAGAATATTTCACAAAGATCAATTTGCACTCACATGGACCTAGCTACTTCAATGTCCAAAACTATATATTTGGCATATGCAGGAATCAAAGAAAACAAAAGGAAAAAGGCATCACACTTTTACTCTTTTTATTCTTCAGCAACAAATATAAAGAATTGTTAGTTTTCCAAGAAAATGACGGAAAAGGCAAATCATAAAAAGAAAACATAAACTCATCATTAATCTAGCTTCTTAAATCTGAAAAAAAAAGCTGAACTTTTTACTAAGCAATAGTGATTAAATCTTTGCTTAATTTTAACTGGAAATATTAATGATAAATTCTCTCATTTTTACAGCTTATGTCAAAATTTAAGTATATAGTTAATTACTAACACAAACTAAAGATTAAAACAATATGAACCTTAAGATTCAAAATCTTTTTTTTCCCCAACTTCCTCACATTTTCCCAGAAACCAAACAAAACCCATAAAAACGTTTCATAAGAAAGAAAACAAAAGAAGAAGAAGAAGAATCTCATTCAAGCTTCTTAAATCATCTTTAAGCTCTTTATCCATGACAAAACAAAGCAATGAAAACACACAAAACACAAAATGATGGAATTCGAGTCCTTCTTCAAAACCAAAAGAAACCCTTTAAACCATAACTAAAGAACGAACAAAAACAGTAGAAGACCTTGATGCTAAAGAAGAGCAGAGAAGAGGGAACTGCTGGCGATGATGTACATGTCAGAAAGATGACATCATCTGCCGGAAGTTGATGCAGGAAATGGGACAAAATGAGCTGAGAATTCGAGAAAGAGGATATAGAGATAAATCACAGTCCATACTCCATAATAATGTTCTCCTCCTCTCTTTTTATCTTTGGAGAAGATAACAAAGACAGACACGGAGAAAGAAAGAATCCTTTTGTTAAACGTACAAGCACAAAAACAAAACACTGTTTTTGCTTTTGTAGTAAGCCTTTTTTTTTCCTTGTAAAGGACTTTGATTCCTCTTTTTCTTTTCTTTTCTTTTTTTGCTTTTGTTTTTTGTATTTATAGAATTTCTGTTAAGTAACAGTTCTCATCCAGCCCTTTTATAGTGTATTTTGTATTTTATATTTGTGGGGGGTTAAGAAAATTGGAATATTGAAGAATATTAATAATTTGGGCTTAAGCGTTGAGGAATGGAGATAGGGTCAATTATAGGGAATTTTTTTGTAATAATTTAGCTGGATTTTTTATTTAAATTATTGTATAGGATGAGCTAAGGTATGAATTATTGAAAAAAAAATCGAAGGAGTTGATGGATTTTGACCCTTTTTTTTTTAACATAAAAATCAATGATTCGAATTATGACAAAAAGAACACTGGGTTTTCCAAGGCAAAGATTTTCCATGTTGTTTTCCTTTCCTTTACTTGATGATTTAACTTTTTACCCTTGAGTTTATTTGATAGGTTTTACTCATGGATCATGTTTAGCTGAAAAGCAAACACATCCTTTTTTATTAAAAATTTGTTGAATTAATGTTTGAAATGTAGATATACTTCATATTAGTTCTTTCCTTGTTTAAAATTTCAAAATATTTCTAGAAATTAATATCTCATTTTTTAAAAATATTCTTAAAATTATATTTTGTTAGTTTCTCGTTATAAAATAAATAGATATAAAGAGCATATAAACTTGTGTGGTTGAATAAATGGAGACATTGATATAAAAATAAATTCATTTTTGATATTTTTGAAGTGAATTTATTTATTTTTAAAATAAAAATATCAATGAATTATATTTTTTATCTCAATTATCTTCATCTTTTTTATTCAAAAACTATAATCAAATATTATTTTAAAATCGATAGTTTTAATTTCTTATGAAATAAAGGAGAAATTACCCATTCATTGAACTATTTTTTTATAATAGTATATGGGATTGTTTAGACTATATATATATATATATATATAACACAAAATTTTGGAGAATCTAGCTTATTAAATTTGAGAGTGATATAAGCTGACAAAATATCTTGAGGTAGCTCCTCTTTTAATTTGCTCATAATGGCTCAATGCCCTTCTTTAAATACCACTTGAGCTTGACAATTTGGATACTTGCAGGAAAGTATTAATTACGATACCAAGAACTTCTAGTATTAATTATTAGCTACCTTTAACATTGTAATAGAAATTATTTTTTATTTAAAAATTTATTAAAATAATTTTTTTATAATTTTATATTTTTTTATAATTATTAGCCTGCACGCACCCTCTTCACCCATGTTATTTTTTAAAACAAAATTATCCTTAATTAACCACACAATAATTACGTTGTTATTTCCATGCGGATCCAGATGCCATGTTGAAATTATGCATCCGATGCATTATTTTTTTGATCCCTTCTTGGGTTTGTGTGTACTTGGTCAAGAACACAAGACTCCATGGGCACTAAACCTAGCAGGCTGTGCATCAAGGCCAAAAAAACAAAAAATAACTAGGGAAATGACAGATGTGGAGATCAAGTTTTCTAGATATCTTCCTCCAAATTTAAAAAAATATATATCTTAGATTGCATAGAAACCGCTTCCCGATTAGAATACTAGTTCATGTAGTTGATAAGCATGTAGTGGGCCTCGCTCACATTAGGAAAACACACTTCTTTATGCATAGAAATTAATCACGGTTATTATTATTATTATTATTATAAAAATATAAAAATAACATAATTATATTTAAATGAACAAGAAAGTCGAGATATGAAGTAAATTTATCTTGGAAATAATTTTAGAATGAATATATATCATTTTAAAACAATCTTATTTATCTTTGTGGTCTTTATTTTTACAATTTTGAAATGAAAAATTTGTTAAAATAATTAAGATGAAATACAAAAATAAAATTATAATTCTGAATGATCTATATATTATGAGTGTTTAGTTTTAATCTAAATATAAATAATATATATATAAGTTAAATTGAAAGTATTATTATGTTTTTAATAAATAAAACTATATAAATACTATTTAATAAAACTTACCTTGTTTGTAGTGTGAGAAGAAATTCAGTTTGGTATATAAAAAATAGAAGATATTGCACAAGTATATAATATACACACCAATTATTAAAACTTAAAAAAACTAGTCAGAATTATTACAAAATAAAATATGGGTGATGTTCTTGATTCTTCTGCCAGCCAAAACATTATTTAAAAAAAAAAACATCAAGACGGTTAGGATAATGAGATAACTTGGATTGTTAATACAAGTCTTTGTGCTCCTAGTATTTCTAACCGGCCACGTGGCTAAATACAAACCACCTGCCTCACTGTTGGACCCAACATCTACTTTGAATTAATTATTAAATTAATCATTCTTCTTTTTTTAACCTAATGTCAACGACAAATTATATGTAATTAAAAAAATTCAGTTGGTGACGCCACATAATTGTCTTGACAGGTCCCTCGTGATTTGTCATGTGGGATAAGCCAATCATGGCAAGCCACTTATGCATGGAAAATAGAATAAAGGATTAAAAAAATAAACTGGATAAAAAAAAAAATACATTTATTGAGTTTATCAAACGATTGCAAATTTGTTGTATTTTTTTATATACTCTCAAAGGTCCTGCAAGAAGGTAGGTGAATGATATTTTTTCTCCCCTTCTCATTTAATCACAATTATTAAACCTTAGTTGTTCTGACATGAAAAATCTACCCAAAATATATTAAATTAATCTAATTTAACCGAACTAACTTGTAACATTATCAATTAATCTGGTTTGAATTTTTTAAAAAAATAAAATGATATTTTTTTTGAATGGGGCCAACTCAATTACCTTATTATCTAATGTATTAGGTTGGGTTTGATTACATATACCTGAACTGTATTTTAAAGGTGAAATGTGGGTCGCTATCCTCAAAAGGAAATGAAAATGAAATATACATAAAACAATTCTCATGTGTGAATTTACTAAAATTATAAAATGCATCCTTCTTCTTTATCTTCTTTTTTTTTTTTTTTGCTCTTTTCATCATTATGATTTGTATTTTTTATTGTTTCTGAAGAACAAATTGGGGGCTTGTAGTGCTTAGTCATTGTCGATCTTTCTTGTTTTAACTCTAGGAGATGTGAAGTTAAAATCTATCCTAGTCACCCCTCGCCTCTTTCTTTTTGGGCATATAAACCAGTGTGGCTAAGGGCTGCCCTCTCTATTTATAGAACAATGTCATCGGACCAATATATCTAAAACATTTCGAACATATTATTCTTTAAATCACTCAAATTAAACATGAAATTAATTGCAGATTGTTCATGTGGTGGGATATTTGAGGTTTGATGGCTTGGAGCATCATTCACTTGTTGAATCTTATTCATTTTTTCAACACCCCTCCACATTCTTTTTTTTTTTCTAGGCAGTCCATTTACAGGAAATGCCATGAACTCTCAACCCCATACTCTCATCTTATAATTAAATAATAATATAAATTTTAATGATCTAAAAATTTGTAAAAACTTGAAATTAAAAAGTTTGTTTTTTTATGTGATCTCATATTCAAGTCATATGATCATTAATATTAATGGTCACTAAAAACTTACCTAGTTGTTAATTTTAAGATTTATGAAAATTAATTAAGATATGTGCAAGCTAACTCAAATATCTTATATAAATTTTTTTAAAAAAATCTTAAAACCCCATGCAAAATCCATACACAAAAACATGAATTTTAATTTGATGTTCAGTTAATGTTCTAGCCATTAAAAAATAAAGACAATAATAATAAAAAAAAAACACGTCTTCTTGTCCTTTTTATTTTTGAAATGGTATTTCAAAGAATTTGTTTTTATCTTCTTTCTTATCTTTTTAATAAACATATTTTTTATATATAACTCTCTCGTATTACCTTTACCCAAAAACCACAGAAAAAAGCAAGAGAGCATGGGCAAGGTCTGCGATACTCCTTGTCGAGGTGGCTTCAAAAAGTTTGGGAGCCATTTCCATGGATACACGTGGATCTCATTGAGTGGTAAATGGCCTTGGCCCCACACCCACCTAGAATACTATTATGGTGTCCTTGACTGTGGCTTTCCTTTTGCCTGCAGATCTGAAGGCTTTAAGGGTTCTGGTGGGTCCATGAAGGAGATTGCCTCTGGATTCCTTGGTCGGTATACGTCAATTGGTCCTCATTAACCTTCTTGGGAATGTTTTGAATTGTGGTTGTTCACTAAACCCTACGACTACTGGTTTATAGGACCGACATATAAATGATCTTATGATTACATTTAAGTTATTATTTGTTTTTTTAAAAAAAAAGTTTTTGAAAAAAATTTAATATGCTAATATCAAAAATAATTTTAAAAAATATATATTATTTTGATGTATTTTCAAGTGAAAAAATACTTTAAAAACACAACCGCAATCATACTCTCAAATACTCATTTAATTTGATCTCATATCTTCAAAGCTAATTACAGCTTTGTATCGGAGAATAATTCAATCCAATAATTTAATTTTTATTAAATAAATAAAATAATAAAATTTAAATTTATAATTGCTCAATCAATAAGATTTTAATATAATATTAAAAAACCATCTCAACTTAAATATTTAAATTTAAATTAAATTTTAAAATATAATTTATATAATTATTCTTCACATATCATTCGCATAAGAGAAAATTCACTCATTACAACTAAGCCTTCGTTGTTCATGACCAATTGCATGACACCATGTCCATTCTTAAATTTGACGAAAAGATAGTTCTTCAATATCTATGACTTGCGCCACATCAATTCTTAAATTTGACAAGAGGGTGTCTTGTTTCATGCCACAAGCATGAAAGAGTCCAAGCTAATAAAAAAAAAACCACACACGGGTGACATTACGCCACATCAATTCTTAAAAAAAAATTATTTTTAATGTTATTATATTAAAATAATAATAAAAAACTAAAAAAAAAATTACACAAGGGTGACATTAAACTACAAAAGGTAGCAGAACCAAATAAATAGATCATAATCCTGGTTTTGAGACCGAGTCTATTTTGTAATATAATAATTATTATTTTTTAAATAATTTTTCATGCTAAAATATATATTAATAATTTTTTTAAATTTTTTTTGATATAATCATATCAAAATGATTTGAAAATATTAAAAATATATTAATTTAAAATTAATAAAAAAATAAAAAAAATTAAATATTTTTAAAAATAATATTAAAATACAAAAACAAAACAGGCCGAAATATTTTGATAAGTCATCTCTACCTTAAAGATGGACAACACGCATCCAGCTACAACGGTTTGGTTTAGGTGTCATTTGCGACTCTCTGTCGCTTCTGCTTTGGATGATATTCACACGTGATCCACAATACTGTCCCCAGCCCTGCTCTTAACACCACATGATTGACAAGTCGGTGGACAAGAGGAGTGATTGCATGGTGCTTGTGATCAGGTAGGGACCACTAATTCACAACTAAGAATTTGCCACGTAGCATCAACAATCACATGTTGGGGCCGTGCACTGAACGGAGACATGCAAGTTTCCAGAGAACGCGTCAATGGAGGACTCTTTTTTTTCTTATGGGTAGGTGAGGATTGAGGACCATAGTCTATCATTCACTCTTTCTAAGTTTTTTTGAACCATTGATACTAAACTCATATTTCAATCAAAAGTCTAATCGAATGAGGACTTCAGTTAGGCTAATATGTTCAACCCATGAAAACCTAATTAAAAAATGACCGTATTTTATTAATTTAAGTTAACATATTAAATTCACGATAAACATCATAAATTAAAATAATTTATTAACTTTAGTTTAGATATTATACATGCATGTTTTGATGAAAAATCTAGATATTACTGCTTTTAAATTGGATGATAATCCAAGATTTAGCTTTTAATTGGATAATTTAGATTATTAATGACCCAGTGGGTCATTATATGTGTCAAGATTCCACTAATGGCAACAATTGTCCAATTGAATTCGAAGGTATTGGTTTTGGTAAAATGGGAAGCTTTTAAATTTCGTGAATCTACAAAGTAAGTTTTTTTATTATTATTAATATGGGTATTTGAGTTAATTTATGTGTACCTCGATTAATTTTATAAATTTTAAAATTAATAATTATATAAATTTTTAATAGATTTAAAATTTGTAAGACTCAAATCAATAATTTTTAAATAATAAATTTAAAATTTTATAAGTTAAATTACATTCTTGATAGTGAAGTAAAAGTTTTTCTTGGTTAAAAAAAAAGCAGCATGTAAAGATTTTGCATGTCATTTATAGCGAGGTCACTATCATATGATCTCATCATAAATTATTAATTTGATGGATATGTGTTCGTGAAATAATTTATTGAAAAGGTGTTAACAAAAAGAGTTTGAATTTCCTTCTCCATAAACCAATAAAATTTCGCCTCCGAAACCCCACTTCGGTGTGCTTGCTTTGCCGATGCAACACGGATTTCCCACGAAGACAAGTGGATTTTGATTGACATTCCATGTGACATTTTTTTGTAATGATAAAAACTATTATTGATGATCAAGATTGAGATATTTTTTTGAATAATGTTAAGAACACGCCCTTCGTATCTACATGATATATTCAGAAAAACAAATTCTTTTGAATATTGATTATACTATTCAAACTTACGAGGTTAAAGAAGAGATTTTCTATACAAACTCTAACCATCAGTGCACAAAAGCATCTTCACTTAAACAAGCAAGAACATTGTGCAGAGCCTGCAGTACTATCACATGGCATGGTGACAAAAGTTGCTGGAAAAATCAAATGGTATGCAAGGAAAAACGGTGGCAGAGCACAGCCGTGGCCCTCTATAATAATGCAAGCAATTCTATTTTAAAAGAAATTCGTGGATATTCGTTTGAAAGAGGGTATGTAGAAAGGTTAGAAAAATGGAGTCTATTCCATGATTTCACTGGTGCAGCAAAAATAACCATCTTGATATTTCTCAAAGGCTACTACTGATCACTAGGTGATATATTTTCAAGGTGTTATCCTTTCCGACTGGTTGCTGTGGGTATATGAAGAGCAAGGAAAATGCAACAAAGACAACTAGAACCATAAAGCAAATTTAACATTGATAATCGCCAGCTTCTAATTAAACAAATCATATTCTGCAAAAGAAAGAAGAGATAGAAGAAAGAGAAAAAAGCTTCTGACTGAATACATGGAAGTTCCAGGAATTTACTTCGGCAGCGAGATAAATCAAGAGACTATTGCAGCTTTATTTTCAGGTTTCTTTGAAAACAATATAAATTATATTTTAAGTTATTGAATTGAGATGGTTTTTCGATATGATATTAGAGTTTTAATGACCAAGCGGTTATGAGTTCGAATCTTATCATCTCCATTTATTTGATAAAAATTAAGCACAAGATAATATGAGTATATGCAAGTTTCAAGCTCAAAAGACTTTTATTTGAAGAGATATGTTATAGAATGATATAAATCATTTCTCAGAATCTCATTTAACAGTTTAAATTATTAAATTAAGATGATTGTTTAACAAAGTTGAATGTTGAGCTCTCCAATGAACCGGTAGATGGAGCCTATCCGAAAGCTGATGTCCCTCAAGTGCTGAGTGTTCATCTTGAGGGTGGCATATCCATCGGCAACTTCGGCTATGCCTGTCTCCACGGTATAATCTTGTAGCCCAGGAGGGGAACAGCAGATTGAAGTTTCCAACAATGGTGGCAGAATAAAATAATCAGCTAACGATATGGCATCATTCAATCTCTCCTACCATAACAACCAACAAAGAATATTCATGGTATTCATTCAAGAGAGAGAGATTAGCACCCAATAGAATATTCATAACTCAGCCATGTGCACTTGAAAGAGCATCGCAGTTTTTCTGCACCGATACGATTGGATATGGATCGGTTTGGTGACATGTTAGGATAATAATGATCTGTTAATGATCAGCTCGATATCATGATCCAGCCCACCAGTATCTAAGAAACTATGAGGTACCCTTCTTCATAATTTTGATGAAGGAGGCTTCAAACAGTCCTCATAATTCACTAATTCGGTGGGCAAAAGAATATTTCTTTAGCTATGTTGCTGTGACTTAGAAGAAAGCCCTCGGAAGGGTCTGCATCTGTTATTTTGATTATACAGTTAAGTCGATCGATGTTTCCTCAGTTAAAAAAACAATGAAACGAGTCTCTTAAGCTGTATAAAAAGAACAAAATGAATTCCTGTCAGGTCACACAATAAAAAAATACCTCAAAGAGCATTAATTCAAAGTTTTGAGCATCTGATACACCGTCTCAGATTATTTCACTCCACCACCGTGCTACAATTGCCGATACTGTTGCTGCCTCCTTGCCATGCCAAAACTACCTCTTCAAGGTCATAACTATCACCCCCGTCATGTAAAAAACACCAGCTCACTATCTCACCAATGATCCCTATTCTACAGCAAGTCGATTTCCTGCCAGCCAACGTCATTTCTTCGATAATTAGCTCCTGTTCAGCCAATTGTAACACATCTCCACCTTGACATTGCAATCATCACATCCACCTAGTCGCCAGTACTTCTTGCGACTCTTCACCGTTAATGCCTCACCCCCAAAACCCCTCCGTTCAACCCCCATCGTTATCCCTCCCATTAGCAGCATGTTGCAATGATCACCAGTTTGCCACCATCGCTGCCTCCATTCTCACGTCAATCTCGTTGTACCCTCCAACTCCTCACTAGAAGACCGCGATTGAGCCCCTCCTCCAGATATGAATACCACTGTCTATCAATAACAAGCATTATTAAGACCTCAAGGAACACTACTTTTGACAATAGACACCGCAGAAATGTACATGACAAATAGTTTTGGCCTTAAAATGAGGGGTTTTCTTTTTTCTTGTTCTTATCGTCAGACATTGAATGTAATCCAATGAGCTAGGAAACCAAACTACAACTTATAACTCACATTGGAGAAATGTCTTACCTTGAATTCTTGTGCAGTGTTGAAGCTTGGATGATTTTCCCGGGCTGCACTGACAGCACAGGAGGGAAAGGAAGGTGAAAGAAGCTTTATCTATTTAGGGGGTAAAGGAGTTGGCCTCGTACTTTTAAGAACACGATATTTCCCTGTAAATAAACTCAATAACACTATCGATTTATGGTATGTTTTTGTCTATTGAGTTGGTCTGTGTCCGAAATTTGCTCACAGATTTGAGTCCCAGTGGCCTTAATCAAGCATGAACTAAGCCCATTTGTCGATTTGATTGTCAAAACAGGCTACCATTTTAGCCCTTTTATCCATTCCTGTCTCCATCGAAGAAATAGTTCGAGGGACAAATGCCAATTTTGTGACAAAGCAACGTGTGTGAAGCATGGATGACAGAAGACAGCTTCGAAAACAAGCTTGTTTTGATTGATAATAGAATGATTGAAAAAGTCTGGCTACAATTTATAGTCTTCCAGTGATAAAGACATTTAAACAAGCTTTGTTTTGTTTTGTTTTGGCCGGCCTGTGTAAAAATTTAGTTGTTCTTGTTTTTTAAAATATTTATTATTTAAAAAATTTATTAAAATAATTTTTTTTATTTTTAAAAAATTATTTTTAAAATCAACGTATCAAATGATCTAAAAACATCAAAAAAATATTAATTTAAAATAAAAAAATAAAATAAAAATTAATTTTAAAAAAATATTTTTAAAATACAAAAATAAACAAGCAGCCTTTATTTGGTACGAATTCAACATAAAATTTTTTTTTAAAAAAATCAATACTGTTACTATATCGTAGTGTTTTCATTATACTGATAAAATGCTTAGTTATTGAATTTAGTATGATTTAAGAAATTATTAATTTAAATTGGCTTTTAATTTGAAATGAGGAATTTATCTATATTCTGATTAACTTGATCAAGTTCGATTAAATAAGAACAAAAATTAAAAAAACAACTAAAATAATATTATTTTAAAAATAATAATAAAACAAAGTTGATTTGATGATTCAATAAATTGAATTGAGATCCAATAATTTAAATTTTTTTCTAGATTTAACTTGAACAATTATAATGAAATGTGATCCTAGTTCCTAAACATAGTCATCAATGTATCTTGAAATAAAAGATTTCCTTTTCTTATGTTAGTATAAATATTCCATGTATTTTCTTAACTAATTTCTGTAGAAATCGGGTTTTAAACAATGATAGAAGGTTGTATCCATGGTATTCTTATTTCATATCTCCCTTTCCAATTTTAACTAGAAATATAATAATATAAAAAATAAATATATCGTACGTGAAAAACATTAAACATGTATATACAAGGTGTTACATTAAATATTATTATTTTAGTACATTTTAAAATAAATAAAAAATACTTTTAGAAATCACCGGATTCTTACAGAAACCGCAGCGTGACCAGGTTGCCGACATCATCATACATGCATGAAGAGAAAATTTTAAAAAATAAAAGAAGATCATTCTTATAGCAGACAACACATTTCAATATCATAGGTTATCTCATTCAATTAAACAATCCGGCAGCTTATTTTGACAGTTTTATTATTATATTTATATTGTCGTGTCACCATCCAATTTAAATTGTACTGAAGTTAATTTGATTAGACATCCAGCTCACGGGCTCCTTTGAAATTGGTATTTATCAACTCCGTAATTGCTTAAATACATAGAAAAAAAAAATACTGTCAATATTCAACGTCCCGTCCCCCGTTGTCACACGAGACCCCTCGTGACACTACTTGTCTTGTGGGTTTCTTCACTCGTTGCCTTCCCCTCTAAGCTGCTTAGGCAACTAAAAGCTCAGTTAGTTACGTAGTTATGATTAATTTTTAAATAATATTTTATGTTAAATATATGTTAATAATATTTTTTTATTTTTAAAATTCTGTTTTTAACATTAATATATTAAAATAATTTAAAAATACTAAAAATATATTAATTTAAAGTTAATGAAAAAACAAAATAAAATTTTTAAATTTTTTCAAAAGCGTTTTTAAAATGCATGTTAAGAGGATGTTTGGGAATGCAGTGTAAATCATGTTCTATTAAAAATTATTTTTTTTTTAATATTTTCGTTTTGATACGTTGATTTTAAAAATAATTTTTTTTAATGAAAAAATATCATTTTAATGCATTTCAGTACAAAATGTATTTTAAAAAGTAATTGCAACCACATTCTCAAACATTCCATTAAAAAGCATGTTTGGAATTATGGTGTTTTAATTTTTTTTAATTAAAAAATAAAAAATATATATTTTCAAAGTATTTTTTATTTGAAAATACACTGAAAAAATATTTTTTTATCTCTTAAAATGTATTTTTTATATTAAAACAATAATTTAAAATAAAATAAAAACTTTTTAGTTTTTTTCGAGAAGATCTTTGAAACACAAAGAGAAACAGCTACTTAATTTTTTTTAGGGGGTTCAGATTCTACAAAATCCGATCACGGCCATGAGAATACAGTCGAGTAAATAATGTGTGAAAATGTGATTTTATTCATATTTTTAAAAGATTTAATTTTTTTATTAAAATTATATATATATACATATTGGATTATTTTGAATCACTAATTTAAAAAATAAAAAATATTATTTTAATATATTTTAATTTAAAAACTAACTATAACCACTGTACAAATACAACTTGGCTCGCTATCAATGCTTTTTGGCACTGTATAAGCTAGTAAGTGAAAGAAGTAAAGTGCCTGAATGGTAAGGCGATCAGTGCCTGTTTGGCATTGCGGCCAAACCAGTTTTTTAAAAAAATTTAATTTTTATTTTATTTTTTTGTTAAAATTGAGTGCAGTTTGTATTTTTTGGATCGTTTTGATGTGCTGATATCAAAAATTATTTTTAAAAAATAAAAAAATATTATTGGCATGCTTTTCGGCACGAAAAGCTATTTGAAAAGCAACTGCTACCACATTCTCAAACACCCTCTCAGTCGATAAATGATTCACACCCTATCTGTGATTTTAATTATTCCTCTCAGGTTCTTGCCTGCTTTTTTTAATTCATGGCGGTTTCCTTTCGTTTAATGCAAAGTGCATGACTGCATGGGGCAGATAGCAGTCAATAGTCATCTTCATTAATTACTCTGATGCCCTTAGAGCTTCAGCCTCTGCATGCGTCATTCATCCAGACCTTACAAGAGAGTTCTGTGACTTTGCCCGCATCTGAAAGGTCTCGTCCTCATTGTTCATCATAATTTATGTAATAATTTAATTTTCTGATCGTTTTATGTAATAATTTAATTTTAATTGATATATAACTCAATTTAAATATAATATCATCCTAGAGTTGTGTTTGGTTAGTGTTTAAAAACAACAACAAAATAAGCATAGAAAAAATAAAAATATGCTGTGTTAAAAAAACAAAGATGGTAATATATCTTTTTTATTTTAATTGTACTGTTTGAAAGTGTGGTTGTGATTTTTTTGTATTGATTTGTATTAAAATAATATTTTTTTATTTTTAAAAAATTATCTTTTATATCATCGTATCAAAAAGATCTAAAACATATATAAAAATAATTTTTAATTATAGAAGATTTCTAATATCTACTTTTATAAGAAAATTATTTTTAATTTTTTCTAGGAGATTTCTGATATCTACTTTTATATATAAAAAAAACCCAATATGCTATTAATAGTCGAGCTTTAGAAGACCTGACTTGAAGATATTGTTTAAGTTAGTTTCATTATTTTTCCTTGATTTTATTTTATTATTGGATATTCAGTTAGTTTTCATTGTTGTTGAGGGATTATGATTTATCTTTCGTTTTCAGACCTATTTAAAAACTTGAAAAAAAATATATAAAAAAATAATTTTTAACTCTAGAAGATTTCTGATATCTACTTTTATAAGAAAATTATTTCTATATATAAAAAAACCCAGTATGCTATTAATTAATAATCGAGCTTTAGAAGACCTGACTTAAAGATATTGTTTAAGTTAGTTTCATTATTTTTCCTTGATTTTATTTTATTATTGGATATTCAATTAGTTTTCATTATTGTTGAGGGATTATGATTTATCTTTCGTTTTCAGACCTATTTAAAAACTTGAAAAAAAACATATAAAAAAATAATTTTTAACTCTAGAAGATTTATCATATTTAATTTTATAAGAAAATTATTTTTAATTTTTTCTAGGAGATTTCTGATATCTACTTCTATATATAAAAAAACCCAATATACTATTAATAATCAAGCTTTAGAAAACCTGACTTGAAGAAATTGTTTAAGTTAGTTTCATTATTTTTCCTTGATTTTATTTTATTATCAGATATTCAGTTAGTTTTCATTGTTGTTGAGGGATTATGATTTATCTTTCGTTTTCATATCTATTTAAAAACTTGAAAACCCTAGAGAGACAGAATTTAAGCTACAACCCAGGCTTCTTTCTACAATATATAACCCTATTATTTCGATTAAAATCAGTGATCTCTATGCAAGCAGGGGTGGTTTTGCATGGAGTGTTTGAATCCACATTTTCATTTTAATTAGACTTATTTATTAGTAATTAAAAAGGCATGAATCCAAGATCCACCATTCGAGAAAGAAAGAACGGTGCAATCATTCGACAGGGACGGGTGGTTGCATGTTGAAAAGGGGAAGAACTCCTTTTCAGCTCCTCCATCAGTGTCTGGAAAATTACTTGCTACTGTTTTACGTGATGTGTTCTATCCATGGCCATCGAACTAGATTTGGCCAGATCGATCATGGGGTCCATGTT
The DNA here is from genome assembly GCA_033617975.1 of Populus alba x Populus glandulosa. Lineage (NCBI taxonomy): Eukaryota > Viridiplantae > Streptophyta > Magnoliopsida > Malpighiales > Salicaceae > Populus > Populus alba x Populus glandulosa. The sequence goes on along the minus strand of CM066155.1, from coordinate 773,297 downwards.
CATCTTAATTATCAACCCTAATTAATTACTTAACAGCTAGCTGCAACGACCTGTAATGGTTAATTCACACCATCGACTGAGGTAAATTGAGATAAACTTTTGACCTAATTCGATGTAAATTGATCAATGTAGAAACCACACCAATGGTTAGAGGATCGTGATGGGAAGTTGCGAGAGATTATTTTTTAAAAGAATCCATTAGCTTCTTTTATTTATTTTATAATTAGAGATATTCTTGAATTATATAAATATTTATACATTGATAAAATTGAATTTTTTTTATTGAATGATTTAAAAAATACGCTTGCACATCAACCCAGTACATTTTAACAGATTATTTATATATAGCCATTACTTCTAAGCTTAAAACTCAAAAGATTTTTTTTTTTTTTTTTAAGTAAATCTTTTTATCACTTGCCACTCTATTTCGAGTTTGAATCTAGCATAATAGAGTTCTAGTGAGCAAAAACTAGGAGTTGAGATGGGCGAGAGTTCTAGTGAGCAAAAACTAGAAGTTGAGATGGGCGAGGTGTCGAGGTAAGGTTTGGGTTTTGTTAAGAATTAAGAATTATGATAATAATTATTTTTTAAAATATTTTTTATTTTTAAAATTTTAATTTTGATATTAACATATTAAAATGGTTTAAAAATATAAAAAAATATTATTTAAAATAAAATAAATAAATATTTTTTTTGAAATATTTGTAAAAAACAAAACCAATCAAGTTTTAGTATGTATTAATACAATTAACTATAATAACAAATAAAATATTATATTAATAGGTTGTTTGACATTATGTTCTTACGTGCATTTCAAAAATATATTTAATGATTTTAATATACTGATAAAAAATAAATTTAAAATATAATTATTTTGATGTATTTTTAATAAAACATATATAATAAAATAATAAATACTCACTAAATAGAAGGCTTTTTTATGTAAAGAAAACTCAATCAATATATGTTTTTTAATTAAATTTATGAAAATAAAATCTATGATAAACTTTCGTGAATTATAAAATTAAAATCTATATGTCATATTAAAAATTAAAATTATAAATCCAAAAATAATTAAAACAAGCTTCCACTCAATCAAATTAAATAAAAATACAATCTAACGGGATCAACGATCAACGAACGTGACCCGATGAGATTGTCGTCTCTCGCGAAAACACATTAAGCATAAAATAGTATTAAGATCGGAAGAATGTTGTTAAAATCAAGCAAAGCTATAGCGTGAAACACACTCTCGATCATCGAGATTGAGACAAACCACAACGATTGTGACGAAAACAAAGAACTTTGGAACCTATCTTTCACTAGCTTTTAAGATGCGCACATCACGCGAAACTTTCACGCCAAGCCAGGATCCCCGACGCTCCGTACGAAGCGCGTAAACACGTGAAACTCAAAGACACAAAGTACGCGACACGTGGCATCTAGAACCAGCAGTTACAGACTGAATGGAGCCCCTACCTGACAAGACACTTCTCCACTCGGTGTTTGTTTCCTTGTTCCCCTGATGGCGTTTTTATGAGGTCATTGTCTTTTTGTATGGTCCCTCGATTTTTAAATATACTCAAATAAGTCCTTGCAAAATACTTATTTTCATTCAATTTGAACTTTTTTTGGCCTCTGAAATTTACAAGTCAAACCCATTAAAATACTATGGTGATTGATAAGTTACATGAATACGATAATACCTTAATTGTTTTACAAAACTATCTAATTTACTGTTTCTAAAATACTTTTTACTTATTTTTTTATCGTTTCAGGTGATGTATTAAATAAGTTCAACTAAAGGGTCCGATTGAATAACAATAAAGTATAAGGATTGATTTGAGCGAATTTGATACCTTTAAGGAGCTGCAAAGATTTAAACCGCCTTTGAAAAGCTTGACCATATAAGTTAAAACTGAATTGAACAAATGATAACTCGCGATATGATGAAATTTTGAAGGATTTTCTCACGATAAAATTTTCATAAAGCGAAAGAGACGTAACCGTACTGACAAGATGATCGTAGTGGTAAGACATTTTTTCTGGTGGACCCGCGACTAGAGTGAGGGAAGGAGTGTTACAAATAAAGAGCTCGAGATCTTGCTTTGTGGGGGCAAAGTTGGGGGTGAAAAGGACAGTTTAAGGATTTTGTGAACGTGGGAGAGATTTGGAATGGGTGATCACGTGGCTTCGGTGGTCTTTGGTCCAGTGGAGTATTTTTCCTTTTCTTTTGTGTTTTTTTTTTGGTGCCTCTGATCTAGTTTTATGACTACTTTTCTTTTCATTTGTAACGTGTGTTCGGCAATATATGTATTTTTTGAAAAGTGTTTTTTAATTAAAAATTATTAAAATAATATTAAGTTTTAAAAAAATTAGGGCACGTTATTGTCCTTGTAAAAAACAATGGCATAGTTTTTTTTTTCAATGATTATAGTTGTTTTTTAAATAATTTTTAATATTAAAATGTATATCAAATATTTAAAAAATATATATATTTTTAACATTAATACATCAAAATAATTTAAAAATACTAAAAACATATTAATTTGAAATAGATAAAAATATTAATAATACTTTTAAAATACAAAAACAAACAGCCCGCCACGATAAACTATTAACCAAGAATAGAAAACCTTTATTCTACCATGTTACTCGAAATGGACCAACCTAAGATGTTTTTAGGGCACAGTTGAAAATTTTATGCAGTTTTATAGATAGCGATGTGAAGAGCTAAGTCTACTTTCCATCCCCACATAGTTTTGCTACTAATTACATTATATGCCACCATTCATTTATGCAAACAAAGGAATCCACTATAGACTACACCTATGCAACGGCTAACTTTTAGGATAGTTTCAAAGAAATTAATTACAAGTAACTTTGCTTTTACATTGGAGTGTTGAATAATCTCCCTATATATGGTTATGTAGCCCCACTAGTGCATGTCAATTTTCGACCCAGAATATATTTGGAACTATTATAGATATACCCATGACCTCAATAAAAATAAAAAAATATCTCGAAAACCAAAATTAATCCAAAAATAAAAATAAAAAGGGACTTTAATATATATTTTTTCATGAACTTTAAAGATATAAAAAAAACATAATAAGAACTTTCATCATTAAATAGAACTATTTGACATAAATATCAACCTGTTTTATAGCATAGATCGGTGTCAATGATATTTTTTTTTTTTTTACAACTGAGAATCAATGACTTCTCTCTCTACTCTTTCAATATGGGATTAAAAGATAACAAAAAAAAATTTTGAAACAAATTTAATTTGAAAAAAACCGAGGCACTAGGATAGTATAGTTTGTGTTATTTTGTAAGTTAGATGATCAAAATGTATCATTATTTAAACTTTTGGAACACCATCGAAGTTTGACACATTTTTTATTTCGATTCCTATTCTTCCAATCCCACCCCTGACTAGGAAATTAAAAGCATCTAGCATTGAATTATGATCACATCGCCTAAAATAAAAATTTGAGCACAATCCAATGATTATATAAAAAATTATGGCCCTTTAAAGCCATCATTATAGTCTGATGCGACCATACCTTATATTGTCATGGAATTACCCCAATGATCTATAAATGCATATGGAAGGCCATTCACACGATCTATTTTGGGCAGATTCTCATCTAATCATGACGGATTTACACCTAATTACTCAAAATCATTTTTTATCGCAAGTTCGACTACATTGACACTCATAAAACATAGTTGGAAGACAAGGTTTATAAAAATATGATTTTTGTGTGAAATAGTCGACTAGTTCATACAACCGCCCAATCGATTAAGCTGGAAGATTGGTAATAAGACTATATGTTAAGTTATCGTGTTTTTAAAGCATAACAACTATTTTATCACGCTTTAAAATAATAATATTTATTAAATATAGCGCTTCAGAAGTGTCATAAGGTGAAAATATTATATGTTGTCAATTTTTTTCAAAGGGTGTTATTTTGTCAAAATTTTAAATTGATCATGTCAATTTAAAAAGAAATCCAATTTTATACATGCTAAATTAACATATTTTTTATTTATAAAAACCTGATTTTCATGTACTTTAGGTGTAAGAATATATTATATAGAAATTTTGATCAAATATATTTTGTTAATTCTATTCTTTTAAACTACAACTAAAATTATTTTTTTAAAATTAAATTTTTTAGACCAAACAGTAAAGACCAGGACAATTAAAAACACCCTACTTAAAAAAGAAAGAAAAAAAATCCCATGTATAGAAACAACTCGTGAGATGTTTTAGGTATAGATAAAGTCGCGATAAATTGAAATAAAAAGCGAAAGCGACAGTACCAAATAACGAGGGACCGACTGGACGTGTGGAGCGAATATTCACTAGATTTGAATTTGTGGTTTCGAATCCGGCTCGCCACTTAACTCTACTTATCACGATACGCAGATACGCAAACATATAATCTCAACAGCTTATCAGATCATTCAATGTACTTATCACTGATAGGTCAGTAGAAAAAGAAAGAAAGAGCTCTGTACAACGCATCGAAGATAGCGAGACCAAGTCTCTTTTTATCTCCTCCTCTCTCTCTCTCAAACCGCAGCCTTGAAACCCTAGAAGTAGTCTCGATTTCCGAGCTCTAAGAGCCTTAATTGAGCTCTGAAGTCACTGAATTCAGCTCAATTAAGCTTAGATTTGGTAGTAATTAGTGTCTTTAAAGAGCTAATTTTATTGATTGATCGAAAGAAAATGTCGTCTTTGAGTAGAGAATTGGTGTTTCTCATACTTCAGTTTCTCGAAGAAGAAAAATTTAAAGAGTCTGTCCATAAGTAAGCGTCTGTCTCTTCCTGTATGTATATTTGTACGTATTTGTGTATTTTTTTGGATGTATTTGTATTTGTCTGTGAAAGTAGTGGATTTTGAAGCGTTATCGTAATGAAGTCTCGCTTACTGTATCTTTCTGTATGTATTTTGTACGTATTTGTATATTTTTTTTGGTGTTTTTGTATTTTATGTGTGCTGTTTGTGGATTTTGAACTTTTGTTATGTGGGATGGATTTATGGTTGATGAGTTACAGATAAAGTGCTAATTAGTTTTCGTTAAACTTATTTAAGTGGCGTGGTGGTGGTTTTTTTGGCTGTTTGTGGAAGTTGAAAATTTGAAAGTTGTTAAAAATTTACTGATATTCTCTGTTTTTTTTTTTTTTTAAAGGGTAAGTTGGTTTTATGGTGTGGAGGAAATCAGGGAAAAGAAAAATTTTGAGCGGGGAAGAGAAGTTTTGGAAGGTTGTCTTCGTTTTTTGAAAGAAGAAAGATTTTGAGTTAATTTTTTTAGTAGTTTGAAACTTTGAATTTTAACTTAAAAACTTGAATGGAAAGAGAAATTTTCAAAGATCTGTTTTTGTTTATCGAGGAAAGAAGGAAATATTTCAAGTCTTCATTCTTTGTAATTGTTGAATTTTATCTTTGAAAACTTGAATGAGGCCGTTGGATTAGATGTAGTTGAGTGGTTTGAGGTTTTGATTTATTGAGCTTTGAGTGATGAAAGAGTTGGGAGTTTTGTTGGGCTGAGAGTTGGGTTTTTATTTTTATTTTATTTTTGTCAGGGTTGGGGTTATTCAAAATGTAAAAGTTGAAATATTTGCGATTTGGATGGCCTGTTGGTTTTTAATCTTTGTGACTTAATTGATGGAGAAATTCTGATTGAATGCAAATGTTGTGTGCTTTAGGCTTGAGAAGGAATCTGGTTTTTATTTCAACATGAAGTACTTTGAGGAGAAAGTGCTAGCTGGAGAATGGGATGAAGTTGAAAAGTACTTAGCGGGGTTTACTAAAGTCGATGATAACAGATACTCAATGAAGATATTTTTTGAAATCAGGAAGCAGAAGTATCTAGAAGCGCTTGATCGGTAAATTGCATCTAGATTTATTGGGGAAACTTTCTGACTCTAATTTGAAAGAGTTCTATACATTTTTTTTGTATTTGATTCATACTTACAGGCAAGACAAGGCTAAGGCGGTTGAAATTTTAGTGGGTGATTTGAAGGTGTTCTCGACATTTAATGAGGAACTGTACAAAGAAATCACTCAGCTTTTAACTCTCCACAATTTCAGGTATTTTTCTCTCTCTCTCATTAAGCTGTATGGGTTATCTAGCAAGGTTTAATGTCACCATCTACTTCCCTTCTTGATCAGTTCGGTTGCTGAGTGTTGGGAAAATATTGAAATTCATCAATTGGTAGACAAAATGATTTTCTTAGCTAGGCTTAATTCCTGCTCATTTTCAACTATTATTTATTAACTTTTTTCTTCCCCTCATTTTTTGTGAAACCAGTGAAAATATGTGGTACTAGGTGCGGGGTTGCATTCATGGAGTCGCTTTCTTACATGAATTATGGAAGAACTCTAATTTGTTTAAATGACCATCTTTTCTCCTTGTTATTGATACAGGGAAAATGAGCAGCTGTCTAAGTATGGCGACACTAAAACAGCTCGTAGCATCATGTTGGTAGAGCTAAAAAAGCTAATTGAAGCAAATCCTCTCTTTCGCGATAAGCTTGCATTTCCTACCTTGAAGTCATCTCGATTGAGGACTCTAATTAATCAGAGGTAAAAGTTAATATAGCATTGGTTGATTAACGAACATCTTTTTTTGTTATTAGGACATTTTGTTTATTATGAGGTCTGATTTATGCTGTACTTGATTTATTATGTTTGGCTAGTTCTGCATTTTTCACGTTCTTCTGCGTTTAAGATAGCTTTTATTTATCAGATAACATAGTTTATTAAATTAGCATGGCTTGAGTCCCCATTTTTTACTAATGTTATAATCTCAGGAGATTACTTGAAATTATTTTGTTTCTGAAGCTTTCAGTTGACATGGTTAATGTTTTGACCATATGCATACAGTGATGTATGCTTTTCTTTGAACAAAAGGGGATCTTCGATTTACTATCATCTTTTTTGCATGCTGCTATGTTTTCCATTATATTTTCCATATCAATGTTTGCCATTGCATGTGACTATTTGGTCATTGCAGTTTGAACTGGCAGCACCAATTATGCAAGCATCCAAGGTCGAATCCAGACATCAAGACTTTGTTCATAGACCACACATGCTCACCTACAAATGGTCCTCTTGCTCCTGCACCTGTCAGTCTTCCTGTTGCTGCTGTTGCAAAGCCTGCTCCTTATACATCTCTTGGGGCTCATGGTGTATGATATCTTAAATTGTTTACTTTCCTAACCCAGAACAGGCTTTTGATTTTGAGGTGTTGATCACTGAAAAGTTCATTTCATCTTTTTGGTGTATAGCCCTTTCCAGCTACTGGTGCAGCAGCTAATGCTGGTACCTTAGCTGGTTGGATGGCGAATGCTTCTGCTTCTTCATCTGTTCAAGCAGCTGTTGTTACTGCATCATCAATTCCTATTCCTCAAAATCAAGGTTTGCAATTTGATTGAGTTTTACTTCACTTTTTAGCAAACCTGTCACTTTTAAAAAATAGTGATAACTGATAAGCTGAGGAACTTAAAAAAAACAGAGAGAGAGGTAAAGCTGAAACAACATCGAACTTCTCTCTGATTGCATCAATGACATATTCTTACTTGGTACACGTCTTTGGATCCAAAACGGTTACATTTATTCCTATGCTTTCTTATATTTTTGCGGGAGAAAGAAGGATGTGTTGGGGATGGGGTCCATGAATTCCAATAATTTCCTATCTGTTTCCAATCTCTGTTTGATTCCACCTCATTTTAGTTAACCAGATTGTGTAACATGGGTAATATGGTTATTCGGGAGTTGGGAAATGATGATTAAGAGGTTGACTCTTGGTTAACATACTTACTTGTCGCCCAGTTTCAGTCTTGAAACGTCAAAGAACACCGCCAACTGCCCCGGGTATTGTTGATTATCAGAATCCTGATCATGAACTAATGAAACGTCTCCGGCCTGCCCAATCTGTTGAAGAGGTATTTTGTGCTAATTTTGTTCCATGTACAACTTGAGGATAATTCACAATGTTTTTTTTGTCATTATGTGTACTGTTCTTAAAATCTAGGTTCCATTGTTTCATTGCTAATTATGGACAGGCTTTCTTTTTTAGGCTACATATCCAGCATCTAGACAGCAGGCATCTTGGTCTCTGGAAGACCTGCCAAGGACAGTAGCTTTTGCCCTGCATCAAGGGTCAACTGTCACGAGCATGGATTTTCATCCTTCTCACCACACATTGCTTCTTGGTATATATATATTGATAATATATGTCAGTGATCATATTGAAATACATTACTGCATTCCTGCCCCCCTCTAACTTACTGTGTCATTTGAGCAGTTGGTTCTGTTAATGGTGAAATTACACTTTGGGAACTCATCTCACGGGAGAGACTGTTTTCAAAGCCCTTCAAGATTTGGGACTTGCAAGGTTGTTCATTGCAATTTCAGGTCCTCTCTGATATCCTTTTGTACTGCACTTGTATTAATATATTTTCTTCACAACGTTGCTCCATTTGCTTTGATTGTAAATGAAAACCAAGAACCTTTGTTATGCCATCAATGTGGTGACAATTTTTTGGTTTCATTGGACATCTTTGTTGTAACTTGTGACATATGGGACTTTGAAGCAACTATTTTGTGGGTCTTATATGCAATTTCTTGCAGGCTTCTGGTTTCAAAGATGCATCAATTTCTGTCACCCGTGTTGCATGGAGTCCCGATGGAAATTTTGTGGGTATGTAACAGTAGTTAGATAAAGCATTTAAGTTGTGCTGCTGGTATCTTAATGGTTTTATCGTGACAGGGGCTGCATTTAATAAGCACTTGATTCACTTGTATGCATATAATGGACCAAATGATCTGCGCCAACATTTAGAGGTGTGATTCAATCTCTTGTTGCTTGCTTGGCTATTGAACCAAAATCTGTAATTATAGCATTAACTTGCCTTTGTCACCGCAGATTGATGCCCATGTTGGTGGTGTTAATGATTTGGCTTTTGCTCATCCAAACAAACAACTTTGTGTGGTCACCTGTGGAGATGACAAGCTAATAAAGGTAAGCGAGATAACTTGTCAGGAGAGTTTTTTTTATTAAATTAGGGTTCCAATGTTATCTAATTGAAGAAGTGAAACAGGTGTGGGATTTGACGGGACAGAAGCTGTTTAATTTTGAAGGTCACGAAGCACCAGTTTATAATATCTGTCCACACCACAAAGAGAACATCCAGGTATCTCAAATGGAAGGGCTCAGCTGTTTTCCTATTGATTTCTCTTCTCATTGCTGTTTGGGAAGCTGAAGACAGTATTCTATGGAAATCAGTTTATTGACTTGATTCAAAATAGTCTGTACAGCTTTACTATTTAAAGGATAATACAAGACATGAAATCAGGAACCGAATCAAATCATATATTAGGAGCGACCCCTAAATTATAGGAGTTGATTAATACCAAATCTATTGCCTAATTTATAGACAACCTAATATAGAATCTTCTATTTTACAACAGAAGCAAAAAGCTAATTGAAAGCTATCTATTTTCTTGTAATTGATGGCTTGGTTCCCTAGCATGGTGGTGGTGGTTGTGCTATCTGCATGCTCATTCAAAATATTTTTTATATTATGTTGATGCCAGTCTATCAAGCATTCATCTCTGCTGATTGTTAAACCGGTTGCTATTGTTTGGAACGTGATTCAAGTGCTGTGGTGACAGTCATATCACATTTACTAGATTAATATAGTGTTTCATTGTTTATGTGGCACTGACTGTTGTAATTGCATGCTTGCAGTTCATATTCTCAACTGCTGTTGATGGGAAAATAAAAGCCTGGCTATATGACAATATAGGATCTAGAGTTGATTATGTTGCTCCTGGCCACTGGTGTACCACGATGCTTTACAGTGCTGATGGTAGTAGGTATGTTAATCATACTGTAAATTTGATTTGTTATTTTTCTGCTACTCCATTTCTACATTTTTTATGAGGTCTGATGAAATCCATGTTGAGCATTGTTCTTGTTTGATCTTTCTTGTTTCAACAATTGTTCATTTCTTTTCCTTTTTCCAGGCTGTTCTCTTGTGGAACAAGTGAAGAAGGGGACTCTTATCTAGTTGAATGGAATGAAAGTGAAGGATCGGTAAAGAGGAGTTTTATTGGGTTTAGAAAGAAATCACTTGGTGGTGTTGTGCAGTTTGACACTACCCAAAACCACTTTTTGGCTGCTGGTGATAATGGTCAGATAAAGTTTTGGGATATGGAGAATACTAGTGTCATTGCAACCACGGATGCAGATGGGGGACTACAGGTTATTTTTGTCAATGGCCTTTTATCTTTTACGGAACACCTCTGCTTTTTAACTGTTGCTTAATCATATTAATTGCGACAGACTCTTCCTCGCCTGAGATTCAACAAGGAAGGGAATCTTCTTGCTGTTACCACTGCAGACAATGGATTCAAGATACTTGCAAACGCTGCCGGTCTCAGATCATTGAGAGCAGTTGAGACTCATTCTTTTGAAGCATTGAGATCACCTATGGAATCTGCTGCAATCAAGGTTATGGTGATTACTTTTAGCAAACTTGGCTGTTTCTTTGAAAGCATTAATGTTCTAAGATCTGTTTGGACCTTTTCTTGTTCATCGGTCAGGTTTCTGGCACTTCTAGCATAGTAAATGCCAGTCCAGTGAACCTTAAAGTGGAAAGGAGCTCTCCCGTCAGGCCTTCTCCGATTCTTGTACGTCAACTACGTGATTTTAACTCTAGTTTTGATTTACCAATGTTTTCTTCAAAATTTTGGCATTCTACTTTCAGGGCTTGCAGAATTTATTGAGTTTATTGTTTGCTTGGCCTAAGTTTAACATGCGTTACAGAGAGGCAGTGTTAGCTGTAGTTTTAGTTAATTAGCAATTACATGGTAGAGAAGATGGGGTCATCTTTTTCCTTCATTTTACAATGCACTCCTTTTCAAGTCACCATGTACCCCGCGTTCTTGACAAGATGTTTGCTTAATACGTTTTGCTTAGTGAACAAAGTCATCTGCTAAGAAATTTGGCCCTCCTTTGAAGGCTCTGTCCTGTTTATGATCTTTTTTCTCCCTTTGATATTATGTCTTCTTAATTTCTAACATAATTGTGCAGTAACAAATGATTGAGACTAATGCTTTTATTTTTTTGAATTTCTTGTTTAAGAATGGAGTTGATCCAATGAATAGAAGCATGGAAAAGCCAAGAACTGTGGATGATGTAATTGATAAAACAAAACCCTGGCAATTGGCTGAAATTGTAGATCCTGGCGAGTGTCGAATAGTTACATTGCCTGATAGCACAGATACATCAAGCAAGGTGTTTTAAGTTTCCTCTGTTATTTGTGTTTTATTACCTGATTTTCTACTCTAATAATGTGTCAACTGTTCCATCTTTCTATACAGGTTGTTCGTCTTCTGTATACAAATTCTGGTGTTGGCATGTTAGCACTAGGAGCAAATGGTATTCAGAAGCTTTGGAAGTGGCCACGCAATGAACAAAATCCAAGTGGAAAGGTAATATCTGGTTAAAAATGAGTTTATGTATTTCTTTCCTTTTGCTTCTCTAGATTTGTTTATTTTGTCTTTTCTATTGTTGAATGGATTTCTGAAGCTGGTTGGTGTTTAAAAAGGCCACTGCCAATGTCGTTCCACAGCATTGGCAACCAAACAGTGGTCTTCTTATGACTAATGATGTCTCAGGTGTCAACCTTGAAGAAGCAGTTCCGTGCATAGCTCTCTCAAAGAATGACTCGTATGTAATGTCAGCCACTGGTGGGAAGGTTTCACTGTTCAACATGATGACATTTAAGGTTTGTCTGCACATGCATGTCTTGCATCATATGGTTAGCTTTATAATTTTTAGTATTTTCAATAAATTGGTTGGTCTGCAGGTGATGACAACATTCATGTCTCCTCCCCCTGCTTCAACCTTCCTAGCATTCCATCCACAGGATAACAATATCATAGCCATTGGAATGGAGGATTCAACTATTCACATATACAATGTCAGAGTGGATGAGGTGATTACTTGCTAAAAATCTACATGTTGATTTTTGTTCTTGCATTATGATTCCACTCTCTTAGCTGGATCTAATGCCTCTGCTTTGTTTTTCCAGGTAAAATCAAAATTAAAGGGTCATCAGAAGCGAGTAACTGGTTTAGCCTTTTCCACCAATCTTAATATCTTGGTTTCATCAGGTGCTGATGCTCAGGTAAATGGGAGAAACGCTGCTTGCTTTTATTCTATCAGCTTTTGATTGAATCTAGTATAGTGAAGCACTTGGCTATTTCATGAGAGTTTAGATTTTGGGTTTAAAGTTTGTTAGCTGCATGTGCACTCGGGCCCCCAGAGATGCTGGTTTGGTATATTTACCGTTGTTTGAGGGGGCCTTCCTGTGGATGCTTATTGTAGCCTAACCCATTTATGTGCTCCGTTAGGGTTGGATTATTTGCATCATAAAGAAGAAAACAAAGATAAAGCATGGATAATATGCCTTTTGTTTTCTAGGTCCTACTCCAAACCCCCTTTTTTCCTTTCATTTATAAGAGTTGGGAAGGATTGGTGTCACTGTAATCCATATCATTGATATTATAGAATTTGAAAGTTATAAGGGAAGAACTGGCCATTTTCCAGGGATGGTGGGAGATAATTTCCGAGTAATAACCTGGGGATTATAATTTCTGGACATTAACAATCAGCACTCAAATCACTGTTTGAGCATGTTATTTGGTGGTCTCCCAACTATATGAGATCAAGTGTTCATCTTGGCAGATAAATTCTTTGCTTGCTAAAAATGTCACGCTATTGAAACCCTTATATCATATGACCATGCAACCATTCACGTGTAAAATAGCTTTTGTATTTGTGGTGCCAATCATCTTAATAGCTACTTTCTGCAGCTTTGCATCTGGAGCATTGATACATGGGAGAAAAGAAAATCAGTTGCAATTCAAATTCCAACAGGAAAGTCACCTACTGGTGACACCCGTGTTCAGTTCCACTCTGACCAGACTCGTTTGCTCGTGGTTCATGAGACCCAGTTAGCAATATATGATGCCTCCAAGATGGAGCGTATCCATCAGGTACGAGGTTTGACATAAATATTTTATTTTTGTCCGCTTTAAGATATTCAGTGACAGCATCAACATTCTCTTGATTTTCCTTTGCAGTGGGTTCCGCAAGATGCCATTTCTGCACCCATATCTTATGCAGCCTACTCTTGCAACAGTCAATTAATTTACGCTACATTCAGTGATGGTAACGTTGGAGTGTTCGACGCCGATCACCTGAGACTTAGATGCCGAATTGCTCCCTCGGCATATAACGGGTATGTGGTTTTTAGCGTGCCTTGTACTCGAGTTTCCATTGCCACCTGCTATTCCTCCCGCAACTAGTAGTGCCATCTTGATCTTTACACTAACCCTTGGGTGTGTGATTCTGTAGGAGCCAAACTGCTCACCCACTAGTTGTTGCTACTCATCCACTCGATCCCAACCAGCTAGCTGTTGGGTTGACCGATGGGTCTGTTAAAGTTATAGAACCCACAGAATCAGAAAAGAAGTGGGGAACAAGTCCGCCTGTAGATAACGGGGTGCTAAATGGTCGGACAACATCATCATCCACCACAAGCAACCACACACCAGATCAACTGCAAAGATGAGAGCCCTTTTATTGTATACTGTATTTGCTTAGGTGGCATCTGTAATTCATCAACATAGAATTTAGGTTCTTAGTCCCCCATATGTCCCTTATCAAAGGTAAGATCGGACATCGATGATTAGATACACATTCTTGTATACTTGTCAAGTCAGCTGTAGTTATTTGATTTTTCTTCCTTTTACTCTCGCCTACTGATTTGCACTTTTGAACAGTTCTTGTATCGATAATTTTATTGTTTTTTTTTTTTAATAAACTCGATTGTGATTGTGACCATGGTTGATGTGCATTATTATGGGGGGGAGGGATAAGAAAATTTGGGTTTTGTTGTGCATCTCCTTACAAAGTACTATCTGTTAGTTTTTTTTTTTAATTTTATTATTTTTTTTAATTTCATTATTTAGTTATCATTCTTATGACATGAATTTGGGTTTAAAATTTTTTTTTCTTAATATATATATATATATATATTTTAATTTTATTATTGATAATTATATTTTATGATTTGTTTTATTTAATTTTTATTAGATTATTTTGATTTCATAACTGAGAATAATAATTAATAGATTAATTCAAGTTAGCTTGGATTGTGTTTTTGTGTTTTTTATTTAATTATTATTATTTTTTATTTTTTTAATTTAAATATCAGACTAATTAAGAATTGATTTTTATAATTAATTCTAATTTATTTTTTTATAAGAATATTTTAATTTTAAGATAAAGGTTACTAACTCTCGACTTAGACTATATTTGTTAGGAGACTTGGACTATATTTGCTAGGAGGGATGGCTAAGAGAAGGATGGATTGAGTCAAATGAAGAGAGGATGAATTAATAACCATCCTTCTATTGTTTGGTTACTAGGAAAAGGGAAGGATGAGAGTCGATCAATTCTTATTTAAAAAAGAAATGGAAGATTAAGATTCATCTATCCAAATTGAAAACTATGAACGAGAAAAACCTTTCTTGGATCTTTATCCTTCTTGCTTAATGAAAGATAAGCCCAATCTTTTTTTTATTTATTCCCTCTTCTGATATTCTTTCATCTCGCCATGCCTCTCGACAAGAATCAAGTTATTTTAAAAAAATTAATATCAAGAATGACTTATTTTTGTTCATTATTTCTTTTTTTTATGTCGATTAGAATTTTAAATTATAGATAAATATGGAAAAATTTATGGTGTTTAGAAAATAAACAAACTTGAATGTTTCTACAATGGCTAGAATTCAAGGGCGGAGCCAGAAATATTTTATGTCCTAGGCTGTCAAGCACATATATATAATTTCAAGATCAATCATTAACTTTATATATATATATATATATATATATATTCAAGTTAATAATAAAGTTTTAATTTAAATTTAAAGTATATAAAATTTTAAAAAATTAAAAATAAATTACACTATCGAAGTTGCACCCTTTCATATTTTGTGGAATAAAATTTATCTATGATCGAATCACAATCAATATCTTCAGCAAGCTCTCGTTCAATGTAAATCATCATAAAATATGCTAAAAACTCATATTTTATTTTTTTGCGAAACATAGTTTTAACATGTTTTATTGCTGAAAATACTTGTTTTTATGGTGGCAATGAAAATAGACAAAATCAAAATAAGACCAATCAACTTATCAATCAAATGATAGTTATGTGACTTATTTATTTTAACTAATCCTCGACATAATTCAAAAATGATAGACATATTCTAAATGTTTTTATGATGAATCACATCAATCTAATAATGTTATATCCGAGAGCTCAGATAATACATCTCTTGTTCATTGAAATCTTTATGATAAAATTTCTTAGCAAACTTACAAATAGCATCAACTTTAAATGATTTAAAGTTGTCTTTAGGTTTTAAAGCAGAGCTAAATATAAGAAGTTTCAATGTCCCATCACTGAATCTAGAATTTAATTATTTCAACTAAAAATCTATTATTGAGTTAAATATATCATAATGATAATGTTGGTAAATTATCACTAGTTTTTGTTATTGACATGAATGACTTGTAGTCTTTTTATACGAATCATTTATATGTGGTATGTCAATCTCATATTGTATGCAAATAGATTACACATATGCAAGGAGAAAATCAAACCCAACATCTCTCAAATTTGAAGCATTTGTAAAAAATAAGATATAATTAAATCAATTTTCAAGTTCACAAGCTGGAGTTCTCTATCTTTTTCAAGAAGATAATATTTTTTTTTTATCTAATAAAAGATAGACTATTCATATCTAAACTTAATGAAAAATATTCAATTTTCTTATTTAGGATTTCACTAGTATTTTATTTAGTTTATTTGCTAATAATAATTTTATCTTCCCCGTTAATATTTATATTTCCTATTTTGTAAGAGAATTTATTGTAGAAGCTCATAAATTATCATAAAAAATAATTAAATTTTAATAAATGTATTAACAAAATTTAGTTAATGGATGTCACGAAGAAACTGATTAGTTTTTTAAATTTTAACCGAACCAAGATTAATATATTTAATAACATCTTACTTTTAATACCATAATATATATTGACTAAAATCTTTTAGTCTATGTATGTGAAATCCAAAATAAATTTATATTTTTTAAAAAATATTAAAGATAAAGGAAAGAATATAATTAAAAATTTTTTCGTGAAGATATACTTATCAATTTGTTGGATAAAAGATATATTATTTATATAAAAACTTAATAAAAAATTTCAATATTTTAACTGGATTTTTACTGAGTTATGCGTTTTGGTTGTTTGCTAAGAATCATTTTTCAATCCTAAATACTATTAGATGGGAATACTAATGCTAAATTGGGGTATTTTTTACGAGAATATATTTAGAAAATTTTAATTTAGACCCATTAGAGCACTAAAAAATCATTTTTTCAGAACTTATTAATTGCTACATTTGTGTGCATTAGTGTGTAAATTAGAATTTTAAACACTGAAGGTTAGGATTATTTTTTTTTACCTACCTAGGCTACAGCCCACCTCAGTCTTATACACCCCTCCGCCTACAGGCTAGATCATGTTTTTTCACTCTCTCTTTCATGTTTCTCTCTCTTTTTTTAGAGTAAATATGAGTAGTTATTTTTAGCATTATAAAATTTCTTGGAAAATTAAGAAGTTTTTGTCATTTTAATAATTAAATTTTTTATAATTTTTTAAGATGAGTTTTATTAAAATCTAAAAGGTATATATAATTACATTTTAAATTTTATTTTAGAAGTTAAAATAACATGTTTTTTTTTTATGAAAATTCATTTTTTTTTATTTTAAAAATAAAAATATATTTTAGAGTATTTTTAACCAAACATATATTTTTTTATTATTAATTTTTTTAAAACTAAAACTAAAAATATTTTTTCAAAATCTATTTTTTTTTAAATCGTCAACTGTAAAATCTAAGTCAAACACACAATTAGTATTTCAAATGGGCCAACATGTTGATGGGCCCTATCCTCTTAGGGTTCCAATCTCACGGCCCTTTAATGAAAACGCACCGTCTCTCCTCCTCCTTGACGCAACACTCTCCCCTCCCTCTATAATCCCCAACTTCTTTTATTAGGGTTTCTCTATACATTTCTGAAAAATCTCCACGAAAATTCATCAAATCCAATGGCGAATCGAACAGATCCAACAGCGAAGAACATAAGAGGGACAAACCCACAAAACCTAGTAGAGAAAATCCTGCGGTCCAAAATCTATCAACACACGTACTGGAAAGAACAATGTTTTGGGTTAACTGCAGAGACTTTGGTCGATAAAGCGATGGAACTCGATCACTTAGGTGGTACCTACGGTGGAAATCGTAAGCCGACGCCGTTTATGTGTTTGGTCATGAAGATGTTGCAAATTCAACCTGAGAAAGATATTGTTGTTGAATTCATTAAAAACGAAGATTACAAGTAAGTGAATTTTTTTTTATAAAAAAATTTAACTGTTAATTACCATTTGGGTTTTGTTCTAAATTGATTTTAATTGTGATTATCAGTCTCTATTTAGTGTTAGTTACCTTTGTTGCTTGTATTTTAAGTGTGAGTATCAGTGTATTAAGCGTTATTTACCCTTTTCCTCTGATAATAACTCAGTTTGGGGAAGTTTATGGCAAAAGTAACTGGAGTCTCATAAATTTTGGTGTGGTGTTTTTTTTTTTTTTTTGTATGTAGGATTGAGCTAATTGCTCTCCATTTGTGTAGATCATCGAATTCAAAAGCAAGAAGAAATTTTGGGTTAATTTACGCAAGAAAATGAAAATGAAAATGAAATGGAGACTTGGAACTTTTGGAATTGAAAAAAAAAAGAAAGAAGATTTAAATTGGATTTATGTTTTCTTTAGCTTCTATGGTTTTTGTTTTGTTTGCTATTAAAAAGGTATGGAATTTAAATGAATGGAAATAAGGTGATAGAGAAAAAGATTAGAATCTTGTTTGTTTTTAGTATTGTTGTGTTGGAAGTTACAAGATTTGATGTCTGTTTGTTTGTTGAGATACTGGTGATGAGAGGAGAGACGTGAGACTTTTTGTTCTTAGTATTTGTACTTGGTTTGCGTACTCTTTAGTTTTTTCTTAATTTTTTTTTACAGTTCTCAAATTTTCTACTTGGTTCTAACCGGACGTTTCTTTTCCTTGGTGTAGATATGTGCGTGTGCTTGGTGCTTTTTATCTGCGACTTACTGGGACTGATATTGATGTGTATCGTTACCTAGAGCCTTTGTATAATGACTATCGAAAGTTGAGGAAAAAACTAACTGATGGGAGTAAGCTCTTTAAATCCTTTTCTTTTGATTGTGTTCTCATTGTAACTTTTCAAAGTCTTTCATGTGTTGCTGCTGCTGTTTAGATGAATTTACTGACGTGTTTGTTGAATTCTGTTTATCAGGATTCGCATTGACACACATGGATGAAGTTATCGACGAGCTCTTGACAAAAGATTATTCTTGTGACATTGCTATGCCTCGTATTAAGAAAAGGTAACTTTTCTACAACTTGCTCAAGGATTTTTTATCTGGTAATTGTGCAGGGCAGACAATTTTTGAGATGGCTTATGTTCTATTGCCTTACGATATATAACTTGTGAGCTGATAAGTGAGTTTTTGTTTGTGTAATTTTATTTTCTATTTCATTGAAATCCATATTTTTGATTCCATATGTGGGTGACCCTTTCTACAATCATCAGATGGACTCTTGAAACACTTGCTGCACTTGAACCTAGAAAGAGTGTGTTGGAAGATGATTTTGAAGAAGAAGAAGAGCGAGAAGAGAATGAGCAACTTGAGGGATTAGACAATGGTGCTGATGAACGGGTATCCTTCCTTCCCAAGTTGAGCTATATTTCAACTTTTCTTTCTTTAATTTCTTTCTTCCAAATCACATTGCATACTTGGTCTTATTTATCAATTAATGAATTATTTACAGGACTACTACCATGAGAGAAGTCCTGCAAGGGAAAGGGAAAGGGATCGGGATCGGGATCGGGATAGGGATAGAAGACGGGATAGTCACAGACATAGGTAAGTGGTGTGCTCATTCTGGCTCTGGAATAGTCACATTTTTTTTTCTCCTTGGGAACTTGGTGATTTATTATTCTTTATCATGTAATTTTTTTGTGCAACTTATTTGGTTTCTTTATGAATCGCAAAGATGTTAAGAGAAATGTGCATATACATGCAATGAAACATTGATATAGGACTAAAGATGATGGTAGCAATGAAGATCTAGTGGCATGTTGTAGGAACTACATTGTTTATTTGGTTCTTGGGTAGAACTCCATAGAGCTTTGGAACTTTAATATTGAGGTTCTTTTTTACATGCATGTTTTCCCCTTAATAAAATGCTGAGGTTTTATACCAGTATCAGTATATCATGGTTGAAAACTTTTGGAGTTTCAAAACTTTCTTAGCACATGAATGGATATGAGGCAGAATTAGGAGTTTTCCTCTCTGTGAATCAACTAGAAGACCATTATGGAAGCTGTTGTCTAATAAGCAAACCATTTCATTCACATGTAAAGTAAAATTTAGCTCCCATTTTTTTGCCATGGCATTTAAAGCCATTGCTGGTTTAAAACAGCTTCCAACAGTAAAATCGAATGATCCTGCCAGGTTTCTCTGCACTGACAGTGTGCAGTGAGAAGTATGATGGATCAGACAATCTTATTGTAATTGCAATTTCATGGTCATTGGTGCTCATTTTAATTTGACTTTCAGCTAGTTTTCTGCTGTAAATTAAACATTCTGTTTTGTTTTATATGCCCATCATATTGAAACTTTTAAACCACTCAGTATGAAAATAGATTAGGGTTCTTCCGCTTTCAGTTATAAAATTGGTTGCTTTTATAGATAGCTAATTTTGTTTATTAAAAATGCCATGTGACTACGTGCATCTTCATGAGCACTTTTGAATTTCAATTCAATAACCATTACAGATGTTGGAGCATTGGTGACTTTGTATTTCCCCATTTCCAATTGAGGGCTACCACAATTTCCTTTTTTTTTTTTCCTGGCTGTTAAGAATTACATTTCAGATGCGATTTTGATGCCTCCTGCATAGTTTATTGAAAAAAGGGTAAGCTTATGCCATTTTTATTTTCACTATTTATGCAGGGATCGTGACTATGATAGAGATTATGACAAAGACTATGATAGGGAGCGTGGACGTGGAAGAGAGAGAGACAGGGACAGAGACAGAGACAGGGATCGCTATCGTTTGAGAGAAGAAAGAGATTATGGTCATGACCGGGAACGAGAAAGAGAAAGGGAAGGCAGGGAGCGTGAAAGACGAGATAGGGACCGTGGCAGGCGGAGGAGTCATTCAAGGAGCCGAAGTCGGGATCGTAAAAGACATGCCCACAGCAGTAGTCCTAAAAGGCGCGGAGATGGAGCAGAAGAGCCAAAGAAGAAGAAGAAGAAGGAAAAGAAGGAAAGGAAAGATGATGGTACAGACCACCCTGATCCGGAGATTGCTGAAGCCAATAAGCTCCGAGCAGCCCTTGGGTTGAAACCACTTAAATGATCTATGCTCTCAAGTGCCTGGTGCTGTCACTAGCAGATGTAAACTCTGGTAGCTGTAGGTTCAGATTCACTCTCTTATATCTGCTTGAGTCTTATTAATGCGTAAATTCTTGTACAATGTACATATTTTTAAGGGGATGTCATGGCATCCATTTTTGTTGTTAATTCAGACTTTCTTAGAGCAGGACAATTTTTAGCTGACCAGTTGATGGGTAAGACTGGATACTGCTTTGTTCCTTGATCATTGAAGTCCACTTTCTGATGTTAGTGCATGTTGCATTATGCTAGTCTTTCCAATTTTGAAAAGGATATAAACATGAGAAGAAAGTAAATCAGCTGATCCTGTGGAACAAAACACTTTTCTGTTTTGGATGGCGTAATAAAATGCAACTAATTTGGCAATTTGGCAAACACAATCACAGAATATCTCTGAAGTTGAAACCATGAAATGAATCGAACCCTAAGGAAATAACATGTTGCTTTCCCAATCCTTACCACAGAAGTACCTCAGGCAACAAAGTGCCATCTTCATCATAATGAAGGGAGCCAGAAAAACTGAGGGGCTTGCACCTCTCCCCCATCAAAATCCTCTTCTTGCATAGCTCCTCACCACATTCTTCTCTGCTTTTCTCCCCGATTTGCACTGGTTTTCCTCCATTTTGGCTCCTCGTAGTATTTCCCAGGAACGAAGCCATCCTCAACTTCTGATCGGTACGGAGTACCCTTGATGGATTCCTAAGCAAGTTGCTGCTGCTTTCCTGTCTTCCAGCTGGAGTATCGGACATGCCAACACCACTATGCAGGTCATGGCTAGTTCCCTGTCTTCTAAGCACAGTATGATCAGTGTTGGTTTTACCTCTGAAGAAGTTCAGACTGGTATACTTTGTGAAAAAACCCAATAGAGGAAATGACACTTTTAAAAACATATCCGCTGCCCTGCTTGGTTTGTTATCTCTCCTTTCCATTGTTGGCTTCTCATGCTCTTCCCCCTCCTCCTCCTCCTCTTCAATCTCCAGAAGAGGTAATGAAGACTTTGGTGCAACCCCAAAAGGCTGATCTCCATCATACAAACCGTCATCTGCCCACGCCAAGTCACTTTTATAACCATCTCCATTTTTGTGGACCTTAGAGGAAGCCTTTGGTGATTTCTTCTTGCCAAATACACTAGGGAAGAAGAGGCCAAACTTCTCTGGAAGAAGGCTTTTAGGCTTAAAAACCCTTTCCTTGTTGGCCCTGGCGTGATCATCAAGGTGATCAGTAATGCAATCATTGCTTCTTCTCCGCATTGTCTTGGCCAACAACTGAGGTATTCTGATTCTAATCTTTGGTTCAGGCATGGTGGAGCAAGAGACATCACATAGCTGAGAGTTTGGAGGGTCATTGCTAGCAATGATATCTCTACAAGTGTTAGGGTTTTCTTCTTTCATTTTGCCTCTCTGAAAGGCATTACTTGCCATTGTTGTTGGCTTTCCAAACAATGAAATGGGACTCGAAGACGGTTTTAAAAAGTGGGTATTGGAGAGAGGGAAACGTGGCTTGAGAAGTTCCTTCTTTCATGGGATTTCTTGTTTTCCATCTCAAAAAATGACTTGATTAGTCAGTGAGATAGAGGATTAAGCTGGTGAAAGTTTCATTGCCACTAGCCCACTACTCCTAGTGCATATCTACAAGTCTATAAGCACGTCACATTAGCAAGGCACATAAATCTTTTAGGTCCAAAAGGTTAATCCTTGCATATAATTCAAGTGTTGAAGTTGAATCAATGGATACTTACTGTTTTTGTGATATGTGACAAGTAACTCCCCATGATAGAGAAGTTGTTCTTGATTTTAGAGGAGGATAATGGAGAAAATGTTCTTATTTTTTTTTTTAGTGAAAACAAATTATTTTGTTAGTGTTTTTCAGGAGTTTTTCTAATTAAGAGTTAAAGTTTGAGGGATAACCTATAAAAAAGAGAGAAAATTAAAGTGTGATAATGATATGCAACTAACCATATCTATTTATCATTTTTATATATATATATAAAGAAAGGCAATCTTAATATTTTTTTAAAAAAATTATTTCTAATTTTACGAAATTATTTTCTCCTAAAAACTTTCAGTTTAAAATATAATATTAAATATGGCTTAAACTGACATATTAACTCGATAAATTCACGGTCTAAAACTTGACATGGATTATATTTTAACATTGACTCAATCAAATATAGATGACTTTACATTTTGATTTATGTTCCAGTTAACTAAGTCAAACCAAGTTCAAACTCGGGCGAGTCAAGATTAAGATTATTTTTTAAAACAATGTTATTCTAGATAAAAATGATAAATATGAGTTGATTTAATGATCCAAGTTTTTTATTTTATTTTATTAGAATTAGGTTGAGTTTGAAAACTATAGTTTCAAAACCGATGAGTTTTTAAAATGAAAATTAAAACTTGAAATTAACATTTATTAAATAACCTTTGTATTTCACTCTAGCAAAGAATAATAAAATGACAAAGCCTTTTTCATTTTGGTTCTCAAATTTTTTGAGGATTTTTTTTTAAAATTTCAAACTTAGTTTTTCCCTTCTAATTTCATCATTCAATATTAAGTTTATTGGTTATTGGACTTTATAATTTATTTTGATTTTTTTATGGAGTTATCCCGATTTTATAACCTAAATCGCGAGTTAGCCCTGGCTCGTGTCATTTATTTATTTTTTAATTTTTTTTTTTTAATTTTATCTTTAAACATTGAGTTAATTGAGAATTGAGTTTCATAATTTATTTTGATTTAATTTTTAGGGTTATCTCGATATCATGATCCATGTTTATAAGTTAACCTAAGTTGATTCAACTTATTTTTTGGTTGAATTTTGTTTTTAACTTTATCCTTTAATAATGAGTTGATTAAAAATTGAGTTTAATATTTTATTTTATTTTATTTTATTTCTGTAGGGTTATTATGGTTTTATGACCTTGGTAGTTGATTTAGTAGGTTAATATGAGTTTTTCCAAATTAATTTAATATATTGTCATTTTAATTTTTTAAAAAATATCGTCTATAATTTTCTAGTTAAATTATATTTTTAACGATAATCCAAATTGTTTTTTTGATATGTTAATTTAATCAAGTCTCATCAGATAAATTTCTCAATAACTTAATTTTTTAACTAAAAAATAAATTAACTTGAATATTTTTTTTACATCCAAAAGCATCATCAACAATGATATAGTTTCATACTAAAAGTGGATTGGGTAATAGATAATTTTACTTGGGTATGATCCACGACAATTTGAATATGATATTTGACCCAAACTATGAACCCAAATTAATTTAATTTGGACAGTTCACTTAATGGGCCGAATATAAAAGGTGCCTGTTTCTCGCAATTTTGCACACTAAAACCCTTGTCATCATCTGCTGCCTAAAAAACGCTGTTGTAGGAGAAAGCCAAAAGCGGCCAGGTATTCTTCTCCTTCTCTTTTCATCTCTTCACTCTCCATCAATTTCTACACTGATTTTCTGTACGTTTTGCCTGCACTATTTGTTTATTTTTCTTGGATTGTTTGGTTTTCTCTTTAAAAGATCCTCTTTTTTCTTGGCTTTGTTTGCTTAAAGTTTCGATCTTTTGATTGAATTTGATGCATTAGGTTGTCTAGAGGTTGATTTCTGTGTTCTTGGAAGTGGGTTCTTTCGATTTTGGTTTATAATGAGAGGATTGTGTGGATATTTGATAAATCACCGTGAGCTTAGTGATTTTTTACGTGATGTGTGTTTTTTTGGGTTTTTTTTTTTGAAGATTTCGGTCGCTTTTATGTTAATTAATGTATAAGAGTTTTTGATGTTTCAGACCTAAATTTTGTTTTTTTGTTTTTTGCTTTTGTGATTTTCTTTTTTTGGTTTTTGATGATTTAGAGTTTGATACGTTATGTTGAATTGAGCAGGTTGAAAGATTTTGATTGCGTCATGTCGACTTTTGCAAAACCAGAGAATGCATTGAAGCGTGCTGAAGGTGAGTGATGAGTTGTTAACTGTTAACGCCCTCTCTAGTGCATAACTTTAATTTTCCTGGAATGGTGTTCAAACCTCAGAATTTATTGTATGTTATGTTTCAAGTTCCAAAATTTATGATGATATCAATTTAGTTTGATGCTTACATCTTCACATTATTGGCAATCTTTCAATCATCTTGCATAGTTTTTGATTTTTTCAACAAAAAGTCGTAGCTGTTTGTGATTTAAATTTGGCCTCATAGGCGAAGTGAACAACGCATGTGGTTGTAGAAGAGCCACTTTGTTTTCCCAGAGAGGCATCACTAGACTTTGCTCCAGATGTAGCTTTAGTATGGTTATTTTGGAAGTTGGGAAATAGTCACAGGCCTTTTATTTTCCACTTTGTAGTTGCATGTTTATGAAATTTTGACATATATGTGATACTAGCAGCCCAATTTCCATGGTATATTTTTATTGAATTTTCATGACTTGTATGGTTGCAGAGTTGATAAATGTTGGGCAGAAGCAAGATGCATTGCAAGCTCTTCATGATCTGATCACTTCAAAGAGATACCGAGCTTGGCAAAAGCCACTGGAAAGGATTATGTTTAAGTATGTAGAGCTTTGTGTTGACTTGCGGAGGGGCAGGTTTGCCAAGGATGGTCTGATTCAGTATCGTATTGTTTGCCAACAAGTGAATGTCACTTCCTTGGAGGAGGTGATCAAGCATTTCATGCATCTGTCCACTGAGAAAGCCGAACAAGCTCGTAGTCAGTCACAAGCCCTTGAAGAAGCTCTTGATGTGGATGATCTGGAAGCAGATAAAAGGCCGGAAGATCTGATGCTTAGTTATGTCAGTGGTGAGAAGGGAAAGGATAGGTCTGATCGTGAACTTGTTACTCCTTGGTTCAAGTTTTTGTGGGAGACATATAGAACAGTACTTGAAATATTACGGAACAACTCGAAGTTGGAGGCGCTATATGCAGTAATTCCTACTTTCAACATTAAATGTTTTGGTGCAATACATGGTCTTTTTGTATTGTCAGCATCTATCTCTATAAATTTTCGATATGATGCACATATAGAACATAAGCAGACACATTAAGCTTTTTATGGAAAGAACATGTCTAAAATCATTGTTTTTTATGATAAGAGTGTGTATTTGATATGCGACCATCAAGTGACTTGTAATTTACATGTGGGTTATGGCAGAGGCCCAGCGTGTAAGGTTTTTTTAACCTCTTTCAGCTGGATGGACCAAAAATTATAAACGGTTTATAATGTTTTCCCTTTATTTAACAATTCTATTCTGAGTTTCAATTTCTTCTTAGTTGATCAGCATGCAATCAGATGATGAGAATCTGAATATTGATGCTGGCCAACCCTTTCTCATTGTACTTTTGAGTTTTTCTTTCTATCCTATTGACAATCAATAGCATTTGGACTTTTGATGATAGGGATTTCTCCTCCCTTTAAGTCCTCTGCTCATATTTTGTTTACCATAGGTTGCCCATCATAACTATGTGCTCATACTTCTACTATCTTTCACCATTACATGGTGCATGACTTGGTTGGATGGTTTTGTCTGTTCTGATGACCATTAGTATGAAAGTCCCAAAGATTATCATATGGCAAAGCAGAAACTGCGTCTTACTGAATTCAAGTTGTTATGTGTAGATGACAGCCCACCGAGCCTTCCAATTCTGTAAGCAATACAAACGGACAACAGAATTTAGGCGGTTGTGTGAGATCATCAGGAATCATCTATCGAACCTTAACAAATATAGGGACCAAAGGGACCGCCCTGATCTGTCAGCTCCAGAGAGCTTGCAGTTGTATCTTGATACACGATTTGAGCAGCTAAAAGTAGCTACAGAGCTTGAACTGTGGCAGGTATGCATATTGCTTTATAAATCATTCCTACATGTTAGTTTTGTACCTGTAGTGTCTCTTGTAGGATGTATTATTATATTCTATTTCACTTCAATTTTCATGCGCAGGAAGCTTTTCGGTCCATTGAAGATATTCACGGATTAATGTGTATGGTCAAAAAAACTCCCAAGGCATCCTTGATGGTGGTTTATTATGCGAAGCTAACAGAGATTTTCTGGATTTCTTCAAGTCATCTTTACCATGCTTATGCATGGTTAAAGCTTTTCACACTTCAGAAAAGCTTCAATAAAAACCTAAGCCAGAAAGATTTGCAGATGATAGCATCATCTGTTGTTTTGGCTGCTTTAGCGGTGGCTCCTTATGATCACACATATGGTGCATCTCATTTGGAACTTGAAAATGAGAAAGAGCGGAATTTGCGGATGGCTAATCTTATAGGTTTCAATCTAGACCTGAAACCTGAGAGTAGAGAAGTGGTAATGCAATTTTTTCACTTGCATTTACCTTCTTGGTCTATCATTTATTAGTTTATCTAATGGCTCTCATTTCCATAATGTTTTTTCTGCAGCTTTCAAGATCATCCCTTCTTTCAGAACTGGTAAGTTAGAAGCTGTGATTTCTTGCTATTTATATATGTTCTTTGTTCTCATTGGAAAATGATTTCTTCATAAATAATTCTTCATTTTATTGATAAAAAAAAGATTGAGATAGAAGTGCTTCTTTTCAAGAGTAGTTTTCTATTATTGAAGGTTGAAATATAATAATGCTATTTTTTCCTTATTTCCACGAGTAATCCAACTCAAATTCATGTGCCACAACTCTACTTTACTGAAAATTGTTATTCCATGGGTTTTGAAACAGTATCTGTAATATGCCTTGTTTCCTGTGTAAACATTTGAAATGTCTGATTTCAACATCATTTTCAGGTATCCAAAGGTGTAATGAGCTGTGTAACACAGGAAGTAAAGGATCTTTACCATCTTTTGGAGCACGAATTTCTACCTTTAGATCTCGCTGCAAAGGTTCAGCCATTGTTATCCAAAATTTCTAAACTTGGGGGCAAACTTGGCTCAGCTTCTTCTTTGCCTGAAGTGCGTCTCTCCCAATATGTTCCTGCCCTCGAGAAGCTTGTTACCCTGAGGTTGCTTCAACAGGTAGACAATTTTTTCTGCTTTACCTTTTCTTTTGGAGTTTGTTTCAATATTATTTATTTATTCTTTCTGTGGTCACATGTGCTCATACATACTTTTTTTTTCAGGTGTCTCAGGTGTATCAGATGATGAAAATTGAGAGTTTGTCTCAGATGATCCCATTTTTTGATTTCTTAGCTGTGGAGAAGATTTCGGTTGATGCTGTGAAACATAATTTCATAGCTATGAAAGTTGACCATATGAAGCATGTTGTATTGTTTGGCACTCCGGTATGCTTCATTCTGCACACATTGTTTTTATTCATGTACTATTTACTCTTTCTCTTCCTCTCCGATTCTCCCATCTGCATGCCCCTTTACAGAATTCCACTTCTGAACTGTTGACATTACTTCCTAACTTGAGTGCCTCTGTATCAATTCTTTTGTTGGAATCAAGTATATTGTGCTTGCATCTTGGCTATTTGCTAGCATTGATTCATTCCAAGTGGTCTGTCTTGCCTTTTACACCTGGTTCTTGTTGTGCTGGTGAGAACACCATAGCAGAGTTTGACTGCATTCATTTAACTCTTTCAGGGTCTTGAATCTGATGATTTGCGAGATCACCTGACTGTTTTTGCTGAATCCTTAAATAAAGCAAGGGCTATGATTTATCCTCCAACAAAGAAATCATCGAAGCTGGGTGAGATTTTACCCGGACTAGGGGAGATTGTTGATAAGGAACACAAGAGACTTCTTGCTCGGAAATCCATTATTGAAAAGAGAAAGGAAGAACAAGAACGTCAGCTTTTGGAAATGGCAGGACATCTGAACTTTTGCCTCAGTATAGCTTACAGATTGGTTGTTTATTATGGTTCTCTTTCTTCTTATATCAATTTTTGTCTTCTAGGAACGAGAGGAGGAGTCAAGGAGGCTGAAGCAGCTGAAGATTACAGAAGAGGCCGAGCAGAAGAGGCTTGCAGCCGAGTATGAGCAAAGGAACAAGCAAAGGATCCTCCGGGAAATTGAGGAGCGTGAGCTTGAAGAAGCGCACGCTTTGCTTGAGGAACAAGAGAAGCGCAGTAAAAGGAAAGGAGGAAAGAAGCCCATCTTAGAAGGAGTGAGTTTAGATCTTGTCTCATTTACTTTTCATTAAATAGGGAGCTGTGCCTGATATGACAATTTTATTTCTACATAGGAGAAAGTGACAAAGCAAATTTTAATGGAAAGGGCTTTGAGTGAGCAACTCAGAGAGAGGCAGGAAATGGAGAAGAAATTACAGAAATTGGCTAAAACAATGGATTATTTGGAAAGGGCGAAAAGAGAGGAGGCAGCCCCATTGATTGAAGCTGCTTTTCAACAACGATTGGTGGAAGAGAAAGCACTTCATGAACATGAACAGCAGGTATCTGTTTAAGTTTTTGTCACATTTCCTTGAAAGGTCGTTTTCCTTCCATATCATTCCGTATAAATGTTTCTCTGCCCCTGTCCTTCACATCTTAAATTGCAGCATGCCTAAAAAAAGGATGTTACCACTTAGTGTAATTATATTTTTGTACGATATAGTTTACTGTGGCTGCTGTTTAAGTCATGCTAATCAGTGTCTGCATTGCAGCTGGAGACTGAATTGAGCAGACAACGCCATGATGGGGACCTCAAGGAGAAGTATAGGCTGTCTCGGATGTTGGAGAACAAGGTCAGTGTCCAATATCTCTGTGATTCCACATGTCATGTGGCGAGCTACTTCATCTGAGGAAATATGAGGATAAATCCTCCAGGCCTGGATATTCTGTGGGGCGATGTATTGTTGGCTTGCTTTCAACATTTAAACAAATTTGATTTTTGTTCTCTTTCAGATCATATTTGAGGAAAGAGTGAAGAGCCGTCGAGAGGCAGAATTCAACCAAAGGAGAGCCCACAGGGAAGAAAGGCTCAACCAGATTATTCAAGCTCGGAAACAAGAGAGAGAAGCTTTGAGGAAGAAAATATTCTTTGTTAGGTCTGAAGAGGAGAGACTGAAAAAGCTGCGTGAAGAGGAAGAAGCTCGCAAAAATGAAGGTGGATACCCACTACACTGAATGGACACCTTTTTTCCACTCGATACTTGATCCATATTTTATGTTCAATGGGTTTCCTTTTATCCATTTCTGAAGTTTCTCTACTTTTTATTCCCCAATGTTGTTGCTTGCCTTCCCCCATTCAACTATGTGTTCGCAGAGTGTCCTCTCTAAGCATATATAAGTTTGTGATTGACCAACTCATGTTCTATGTATTGGTGTTTTCAAACACAGAGGCTGAGAGACGCAGGAAAGAAGAAGCTGAACGCAAGGCGAAGTTGGATGAGATAGCAGAGAAGCAGAGACAAAGAGAACGTGAATTAGAAGAAAAGGAACGGGTAAGGAGGGAAACTCTCTTGGGAAGAGCAACTGATGGGCTTCATAGGCCTTCTGAGCTTCCTGCCGGTCCAGAGCCTCGGGCTACTGCTGCTGCTGCAGCCGCAGCTGCGCCAGCCCCTGCAAAGTATGTGCCCAAGTTCCGGCGAGGTGGAACTGAAGGCTCAGCGCCAGCTCCTCCAGAAACTGATAAGTGGGGTGGTGGAAGCAGTAGGCCAGCCCCTCCAGATTCTGACAAGTGGGGTGGTGGAAGCAGTGGTGGTACCAGGCAGGCCACTTCAGATACAGACCGGTGGGGTGGTGGTGGTCGCTGGGGCAGCGGTGGTAGCAGACCTGATGATCGGAATCCGCCTGGTGATAAGTGGGGTGGAGGTTCAAAGTCCACCTGGTCATCATCTAGGCCTCGTGGTCGCTGATAATCCCAGAGTCTACATGAACATTTTAAGTTGGCCATTTTTGTCTTGGTTATATTTGTTGAATGAAGGGAAAACGCACCTGGGAAAACCCTTGAGGAATAATTATTACTAAGGTATAGTTTCAAATTTTGTAGACTTGCAAAACATTAAAGTGACATCCTTGACTTTCCTTTTTTCTTTTCTTGTATGGTATTGTTGAGAAATGTTTAGTGTAATTTGGACCGGTCACTTTCGAAGAGTTGTTTATTCTTTCTCACTCCTGAGTCGTGTAACTTCGTTTCCCAGTTGATATTTGTTATCCCTATTTTCAGGGATTAAGGTTCCCGTGACTTTGTTTTTTTTCTTTATATCCTTACCAGTGGAATCATCCATCTTCTGTTCTAGCCATTAGTATCCCTTATAGGAAATTTTAGTTTCCTTTCCCTTTTCCTCTTACCTTGTG
This sequence comes from Populus alba x Populus glandulosa, assembly GCA_033617975.1. Classification (NCBI taxonomy): domain Eukaryota; kingdom Viridiplantae; phylum Streptophyta; class Magnoliopsida; order Malpighiales; family Salicaceae; genus Populus; species Populus alba x Populus glandulosa. The sequence goes on along the minus strand of CM066155.1, from coordinate 742,380 downwards.
TCCACTGAAACAGAAGACCGCATTTGTATTTCAGGGAGTACCATTCATCCATGTTGAAACGTGGCCTGGTCTCGGCTCCTATTCTCACAATTCAAGTTCTATCCAAGCAAGTATGTGGTTATGGTCAAGTGTAGCGATTTGGTAGGTACTAGGTAGTGATGGTGGCAATTTTAGCTTGTAATGAAACCTTAAAACCTAAATCGTTTTATATTTATATATTCATTTTATTCGTTATGTTATGTAAAAGTTGGCTATCAATTAGCTCTTGCCTTGTACATTTTGCTTTAGTTTCAAGCAAATCATCAAGCCTAAGATCAACGCACTTATCCTAAATGTTTGTTTTTTAAATTCTAATTTCGATTTGACATTTGGACCCCCCCTGTCAAATATTGTACTTAAATCAGTGTTCTGTAGTCATCATCCATTCTAACCATGTCAGGAAATTAGCAGACGATACTCGATAAACCAGTTCAGATTGGAAAAGGAAAATATCAAGTTTAATTGCATGTTAAGTCTTACTGTCTTTTCACATCAAATCTTCTGATTCTTTCATCTCAACTCTGTCTAATCTGTAGTGAAACTAACTGTCTACTTACATCACACAAAAAAGGCATTTGAAATAGATAAGATGCAACTGGGATGCAGTTCATGACTTGTACAGGCCACCCAGAGAGATGCACTATCTCAATTGGAAATGACAAGATCCACTGTCCATTCACAAATCAACTATCTCCTTCGTATTCGAGATGCCTGCAAAAATCACAGATCGACAAAAACGTTGAAAACCATCCACCAACACGCTTCCAGCAACATCTTCATCCTAATCACTGAAACTTTCTCCAAGAGATGAGGCTCGGAGTATGAGGAATGTAGTTGAAACGTTCTTCATCAATTTTTAGGAGATGCATTTCTTCTATATCTAAATTTAGCAAGTCACCACTTCGGTGCAAACAGCAGTCGCGCAGCAGATGCTATCGAACTCCTCCGTTAGCATGTTAAACCTTAAAATCTTGTTATGACAAGGGTGATCAACAAATCCTCTGCTTTTTGGTTGCCAGTTCTGAAAAGCAGGTTTGGACAACAATGATAAACCATTCAGTGAAGTTTCCCATCAACAGCAGCAGGGGCAGTGGAGAAAAGATGGCAATAAGAAACACTTGCAAGTTGTCTCCAGCACCGTGTTTGAAGACTGAACATCATATACCGATAGCATTCATGGTCCTCAAATACAGATAGAACCCTATAATCCACTTCCAATTCACGGAAGAAGAATCCACAAAGAAAGGCATTTCTCGGTGGTGTTGTGAGAGTGATTCTTTCCTGGGTGAGTGGATTGCAGACAAAATACTCGACTCCTGGCTTAAGTGCTTTGAACAATACCAACCCGTTGCAAGAGCATAGAGCCGAACAATCAAGCAGTTGCAGTCAGCGTGCGGTACCTTGCTCATTTGACTTAAAGGAGGTGTACAAGGATTTAGTTAACTAGTCGCGTTAGGTGCATGAGAGTTTGACTGTTTGCGTTAATCCTAGGCCCTTCAACAATGTAAAGACAGTAAGACTCCTCTGTAAAAGTCATAAGATTCAAGAATTCCAGGAGCAGCTAGTTCTCTTCAGTTGCTGTTGGGCAAAAGATAGAGTTGAAGTTAAAGGCTCCCCATTTTTTGCACACTCGTTGACAATCAGCTGAGAATTTCAATGAGAACATCATTAGAGATGCGTTCAATACCAACCATTCTTTCTACTTCGATGAGTGATAAATGTGTCAACCAATAGATCACAAAGAAACGAATTCCTCATGGAGCAGTACAGGACTATGGTGCCTGCCTGCATGCTAGAAAGAAGGGCAACAAAATATTAAAGAAGCTGATACGTGAAATACATATTGCAAGTTTCCTTTGACAAGGGCAACACCAAGGGTTGCTTGACTGAAAACAAGAAAACAGAATATCCACGTTCAAAATCACAGTAAATCATTTCTTAATGTTACTTGACAATGGCAGAACCAATCCACAATTAGAAACAGTGAATTCAATACATAGGAAATCACAAAGATCCATCATATATTCCTCTAAACTCCAAACAATATCATGAAATGAATAGAAGGAAAAAAAAGAAAAAGAAAAGGTGTTACGATCATAATAGTTGGGTAGAAACGGCATGTCGTCTACTCTTGGGGACCACCTAATCCATTAAAGAAAACGGGTTAACCCGAAATTGAGTCTTCCTCTCTCTAAGCTAAAACCCTTCTTCTCCCCTTCAAAAACCTCTCTTTTCATTTTCAAAGTTTACATTTTATTCAAACGAAAACTTCTCACTGATTCCTTTCGCTGAAATAAATGAGTTCACTCGTTCTCAGATTTGCTAAGCTCTTAAGAGTCCCTTCTCCTGTCATCATGCCCACCTCTTCTCTAGGTCTCTCACTCTCTCTTTTTATGTATAAGTTCGTGTCTCTGCGTGAGTGCGCGCGCGCGCGCGCTATGTATTATACTTGCAAAGTTGCAATATTTTTTGTTTATTATGCAATTGGGATTTTGGGTTTTGTGTAAAACCCACTTCAAAGAACTTTATGTTGTTGAATGTGGTGCTTTTGAAATTCTTGTTCTCAGAGGATTTTTATCAAATAGTTAAGGGGAATTACTTAGAGTGTTTGTAAAGTGCATATGTTTGGAAATATTGAAAGGTGTGTGTGTGAGTGAATTGTTTGAATTGATTTTGTGTGTGATTGTAGGGGTAGGTTTGCAAAGAAGCTTGAGGTCTTGTTACTCAACTGTGTCATTTAACAGTGACAATGAAGAGGGGAAGAATGATAAAGTGGAAGAGGAGTTTGATGATTTGCTTGGCGATAGGCGCGAGTCACGGTTCCAAGGTGTGGATCCTAGAAAAGGATGGGAGTTTCGCGGTGTGCACAGGGTACTTTTTTTTTAAATGTTTAATGAGTGACTGTGAATGTTGTCGTGGTTTGGTTGGATGTCTCTTGTAAATGGAATGGTTTTCTCTGTGTTTTAAGTAGCATTGGAAAACTAGAATCTGAATTTTTTTGATGTGCTGTCACTGAAAACTGGACCCATGATCACTAATCATTGCATCAAATGACAATGTTGCAACTTTGTTCGATGATGGCTGTGTTTCATATTGAAAATGCTCTTTTGTGTGGTTGGAATTCTGTGAAGTGTTGGATATGAAACATGAGGAGCATTTCAGCTTGCTTTGATGGTTTTAATGCCATCTCATCTTTTCTTTCTTTTTACTTGGATAAAAGAATTGGTTAGAGAAGAAATCATAATGATGCTGAATCTTGAAATTTGCTGCTTTTCCATTTGGCTTGATTTATTTTGAGGTGTTTTAATATAAATATTAAATAATAAAGATTACCTTAAAATTTCAATGCGGTTAATCTTCTATTGTGTTTGTTTTTCTTTTTTATTTTCAGTTAAGGAAAAGTATAATTAACTCATAGTATTGTTTTTACAGGCAATTATTTGTGGAAAAGTGGGACAATCCCCTGTGCAGAAGATCTTGCGAAATGGGAGGACTGTAACCATCTTTACTGTTGGAACAGGTGGCATGTTTGACCAAAGAATTATAGGATCAAAAGACTTGCCAAAACCTGCTCAGTGGCATCGAATTGCTGTGCATAATGATTCACTTGGGGCTTATGCTGTTCAACAACTTGCCAAAAAGTATATATTTAATCTTTATAGATCTCCCGTCCAATTGGATAGAGAAAACAAGCTAAATTTCCTTTGTTTTTTTTGTTGGCTTTTTTTTTGTCTCACAAATGGATCTTTGGTTCAGCTCTTCAGTTTATGTTGAGGGAGACATTGAAATTAGAGTTTACAATGACAGCATCAGTGGCGAAGTTAAAAACATTCCTGAGATTTGTGTTCGTCGTGATGGTATGTCTACTTCTAATACCCCCCCCCCTCCATTCTCCCGCCCATTGTTGTTATCATTATTACTACAGAGTTCAAAGAGGTGTTGGTTTATTCCTTTTGGTATCATCCTGCCTCTTGTAATAATAATATATGGCAGTGTTGCTTAAGTTTCAATGCTGCTTGGAAATTAGTAGACCTTTCAGCTTTAGATTGAAAATAAATGACTTCTGTTGATTGTATGAAGTTGAATCAAGACCCAAAAACATTGGACAGAAATCCCTGTATGATAGTGGTGACAAACTCAAATGATATGCTATTAAAAAGTATCTGGCCCCATTGTGCAGCATTGAGCCTCATGGGGTTAAATACTGCTCTATTGTCTTTTGTCTGATCATCATGTTACAAATTTTTTTAGTCCAGTACAGCATGTTGCTATTTTACTATGTTATTAAGATGAATTGGGAGGATAGAGAGATTATTTGGTTACCGCAACTGTGGGCTTTCTGACCAAGTGGTGTCCTTTCCTTTTACAAACAAACCTTAACTTATAAAATTGATTGCATGAGGACGTGGAGATGAGTGTAAATGTCTAACAAGATCACAGCATCTGATGTAGTTGTGTGAATGGCCTTGAACTCAACCTGGTGTTGAAGTTTTGGGTCGGGGGGAGATATAGATATATTTCACTAGAAATTTTGGTTTTGGAGTACAAGTACAAGTTAGTACACTGAATAGTCCTCATTTCCAACGCCTTGCAATTTAACTTCTGCAGGAAAGATTCGCCTTATAAGGAGTGGAGAAAGCATCAGTAATATTTCCTTTGAGGATCTGAGTAAGTTCTCCTCTCCCTGCCACTTTCTAATGATGACATGGTCCATGATATTGGATTGAGTGATTTGTTTTTGACTGTTAACTGGGATATGATATTTTCATCATGGAGATGCAATTAGTTTGTACTTTGTAGTCATCAAAGATAGAATTGCCTATCTAGCTTTCAACAATTTTTTCCTTGAGGAGATGCCATTAACACTTGCATCCTTATTTGCAGGAGAGGGATTGTTTAGCTGAAATTCACTCGATATTTTGTGTTAATCTTTCCTAAAAAGCAAGAGTAGCTGTTTCCCCTAACTTTTGTAAGAAATATGGTTCCAGCTAGGCTGAATGTGACAGGCCCAGACAAATAGCTTTTGTTTCTTATTTCTATCTTTGACTTGTTCTGTGTACCCTTTTTTCCTGAACTCTGTGTGTGTGTGTGGATGAGGGCGGGCGGGCGGTGGTGGTGTATACATTTTTTTTTATTGTAGAGGTTATTTGATTGATGGGATTTTATATTTGTTTTATATGAGAATCATGGTTCCAATGAGATTGATATTGTACTGAATTTTACTATTCTTTATCCTTATTGATGTTGTCATTTGATTGTGAATAACTCTGCTTTGTGTATTGTACATTTGTGGTGTCTAGGTGCATTTAACAGCATGTCTAGGTGTAATTATACATTGTCAAAGGTTGCTTGACATTAGAATTGTTGGGACGAAGTGTTAGAGACTTTATAAAATTGAAAGAAAGACAATTGGTCATCCTGAAATCGCCAGCTTAAGTCCCAAATTGATCTATCTTTGAAATATCATGTACAAACTTCCCTCAAAAAAGAAGAAGAAATATCATGTATACTACTCTAAGCAAATTTATATAGTCACCCTAATTTAGGAACTTTTGGAACAGTCTTATTCTTAAACTGTTTTGTTGAGCGTCTTAAATTTTGTGTATGCATCTGTTGATATGCAACTGCTGGGGAAAAAAAGTTTTCATTTTTTAGTTTTTCAATGATCTTTATTGTTACACCCATATTTGACTGCTTGATAAGCTAGCTTCAGTCTTTTAGATACAGAAAGGACTTCTCAAAATCATTCAGGTTGCATTAAGGTCATAAAAGCACAACTGGTACACTTCCACCCTTTGATTAGGCAAACCTACTGTTAAGATTCAAGTGCAGATTTGAAGATACTGCGCAAGGACAATGTTTGTTCTTGGTAGGCCAATATGCATCATGGATTGGCATTTCAGATAATGCAATGCAATGTAGTTTGTATGCATGAAAAATCTATTAGCAATGAAATGTTTGTTGCAATTGAGTACAGCCTAAAACATACTGAAAAAAGTTTTAGTCCGTTTGTTTTTATGTTTTAAAAGTATTTTTAAAAAAATTTAAAATTTTATTATCAACTTCAAATTAATATGTTTTTAATATTTTTAAATTATTTTGATATATAAATATCAAAAATAATTTTTAAAAAATAAAAAAATATTATTAATATATATTTTAATATAAAAAATTATTTTAAAAGCAATGAGGACTTTGGGATACCATTTCGCTGCGTTGTTCCACTTGATCTTGCCTGTGTGTACCGGAACAGTCTACGTGTCAGTACTAACCACTTGCACAGGTGAATAGTGCTGTCTGAGCATGGTGTTTGACATTTCTATCTAATCGTATTTCAAAAAGTTTGTTTTCTTAGTTTTAAATAATTTTTTTTATTTTTAAATTGTTTAGATATATTAATATTTAAAATAAATCTTAAAAAATAAAATATATATATTTTCAAGTAAAAAAATATTATTTTTTAAATAATCTCTATAATAATTAGAAACATGTAACATTCATAATGGACAAGTTATTAACTTCACCATATCTATTTGTCTAGTGCTGAATTATTTACATGCAATTAAACTTGATGTTTTCCTTTTCCAATCTGAACTGGCTTATCGTGTATCTTCCGCTAATTTCCTGACATGGTTAGAATGGATGATGACTACAGAACACTGAATACTCGACAGCTCAGGGGTCTCAGTTGGGTTCAGCTGGCCCCAGTTTCATCTCAAAATACTTTTATTATCTAAGAGGATTAATGTTATTTCTATATTGTAACTCTATGAAGCTATTCAAAGCGTCATCCGTGATGACACGTATCTATAATGTTTACCTTAGACTCTACAGTTGTTTAAAGCTCGTGGATCTACTTGCTCATTAGGAGTTTTTTGTGGTACAAGGTAATCATAGCTCGACAGCTGTCCCCTTTTTATGTTTGATTAATGACCTAACGGTGTTATATTAAGATGCCATACTAACTTTGTCAGTTTGTCCTTACCTCTTTTGATTCAACCCAGAGAACTTTTATCATTTAATATTAATCCACTCGAGGAAATGGGAGCCCCTCGAAGGGAAATGGCCTATGATAATTCTAAACAAGGAAAGTGGAATTGCCCTTTTTATTATACATTGTCTCTTTGACGCCTGTTCACCATAGAATTCATTTTAAAACCATCAAAAGGAATCCTATTACGGAACAGATGAGATTATGGAGGCAAAACCAGCTTGCTGAATAACTTAGTGTGCACCCTTTTACACTGTTTTGATCATTATATCGAAAAAGTTTCAGTTTTTCATTTGCTGACCTATTATGTGTGTTATTATTAGATTTATGGTATAATGCTGACTCCATGGCCCCCGTTACTGCATTTTAATACCGGTTAGCAATACTCTGCAGTGAAGTTCTAGCACTTCTTGACATGTGAACACATGTCCTTGTAGTCATTAATTATTGTTGTGTCGTCGAATCATGATTGCTCTTTTGGCCAAACTTCTCATCTATCGAAACTGCGAGTCACGTGTTGATTAATCCTCAGTTTTCTGGTCAATTAGGCTAATCCTTAACTGCATTATACTACCGATCAGCAATACTCTGCAGTGAAGTTCTAGCACTTCTTGACATGTGAGCACATGTCCTTATAGTCATTAATTGTTGTTGTGTCGTCGAATCATGATTGCTCTTTTGGCCAAACTTCTCATTTATCGAAACTGCGAGTCACATGTTGATTAATCCTCAGTTTTCTGGTCAGCTAGGCTAATCTGATAGCTGAATGATTGAGTCACCTGACGAATCAGGTGGGGTTTATATATTTGTCTCAGATTCTATCGGTCGGCACACTGTACTTCAACTAATCAGCTTCAAAGTTCATGGAGGTCATAAAAACTTGATGACTAGTTAATTGCATTTATTTGGCAAGGTAGCAGAGAATCCGCCATGTGTGCAGGCCCCAGATTGCATGATATTGCACTAAGGGAAACCGCACTTCTATCAGAATTCATTTTTGTTTATGTTTTCCGTATCTTAGAGCATATTTTAATTAATTTAGCACTAGTTAATTGGCTTCATGGCTCATCAAGGAGTTACTTCGTTGTGGATTTGTCTATTTAAGGCATCTAGCTGTTAGGCTCCTTGCTTCACTCGGTCTTTTCCCTCTTCTGTTTCTGAACTCGAGAGTCAAGATGATGTTTCTGGTAGTCTTTTTGCTCACTTTACTATCTCATGTGCCAGCCCTTGATGCTTGCCCTAAATGTGGCAACATGCTAGTCCCTTACCCACTTAGCACAAGTGATAATTGTGGAAACCCTAGGTACAGAATCTATTGCAACAATGGTGCTCTAGAGTTCTTGTCAGCTCAAGGACTATACTACAGGATTCTCAGTATCAATCCTCGTGCTTATAAACTTGTCATACGCCCTCCCCTAATAGGGAAAGACACATGCTATTCCTCTGATCTTGCCGTAGGAGGATTAAGGCTTGACGAGAACTTGCCATTCAACATATCCGTTCGCAACACTGTTATGTTATTCAACTGTTCTGATAACATTCTCCTGTCACCGTTGAATTGTTCGTCGACCAGCTATTGTAGGCAGTACGAGGAGATAGAAGAGGGGAGTGCGTGCAAAGGAACTCTTTGCTGCCACTTCTTGAAAGACGCATCAATGACTTCGCATATGATTAGGGTTAGGGTTGGAGGGTGCACAGCTTATACTTCTGTTGTGGACATCAAACCTGTGGATCCCGTTGGTAAATGGAACTATGGAATTGAGCTGCAATGGATGCCTCCATTCTAGGAGGCAGCACGTGACTACTTGTGGTGCAAGCTTCTGAACTATATGATATATAGTCTATGTTGTTGCTTGTTATGCCTACTTTAATTACATCCCATGTCCTTGTTGTTCATCTGCTGTTCCTTCTGTTACCCGTACGTGTGTGCTTGTTCCATCCTACTTTATAATGAATAAATCTATGCTCCTTTTCCTGCTTTTACTACTGACGAGAGCTCCTTTAATTAATTCTATTCTTTAAAAAAATAATGAAAAATTAATCATATAAAAAAGCTTCAGATTTATCATTGTTCCACCGACCAACAAATAATCTAATATCCCAGACTTTTATTAAATGAAAAACAAACGGAAAAAAATACTATGGATGTTAAATTATAAAAGGGCCTAATATTTTTATCAAGCATGAGTTTTATTCTAATATTCTAATTATAAAAAAATGTATTTTTTTTCATACGCATAATATATGTCTTTGTTGATTCCAAGTCACATGAGGTTTAATAACTAGGATTAAATATGAATATGTTTTGAGTGTTGAGAGATGAATGACATGAAGCTTCTTTATATTTGATTATTAGATGAAGCATTGAGTGGCATGGGGTAAAAAGCTAGGTTTTCAAAGGCAACTTTGTGAAATGGTTGGAATTTATTTTATTTTATTTTTTGGGATAGATTAGGTTATAATATAGGCCATGAAATCTTTAAAAACCCAACCTCCCATACTTCTTGAAACATTTTATCTTAACCCCCACAATTAAAAATATTTTTAGATATTTTTTATGTAGAGTTAGATTATATTTGTGATTTAATTTTCATTGTTTCATGGAAGTAGAAATCCTCCCAAAAGACCTTTGCTTGCGTGAGGAGATCAATCCAAGGGAACTATAGGCCTTATGATGGGTGCCGGAAAAAGAACCATTCAAGCCAGAGAATCAAGCCCATGGCTCTTTGAAAGATTAATCTACCAAATTTAAGTTTTCTTGTTGCCAATCATTCTCACTCAGATTCATGGAGACAAATTTGTTCAATGCCTCTTCTGGAACCACACAGCAGACCCTGGAAATTAATCGCCTGAGGCTCTACAGTTGCAAATACACTAGGAAAGCTGGGAAGATTTGTTTTGGTTATTTGGCATTGTTGCAGTTTAAAAAAATTAATTTCAGAAAAGCTATAAATTATAGATTTTTCTTGACCAATATCTCAAAATGCAAACACTTTCAAATTTATGATCAGAGCAAAACATGAACGGAGCCGCATTTCCGGATATTTTTTCAAAGGAAATAGAAGTACAGAAACAATATATCCATATCAGTGGAAGCAGCTCCCAGGAGAAAATAGAAAAAATTGTTTATCATCCTTTAAAACCAAACAATTTGATAAAAACATTGAAACTCCTAACTGCAAACAACATTGAAACTCATGCAATGAAACGTTCTTGCATATAGCTTGTTGTTCTGTTACATTGTATAAGTAAATAATGCACGAGGGAGTAAATTTCGAAGTGGATGCGAAGAAGATGCTGCAACAGAACATTTAGCTATGCAACCTTCATTTTTACTTACAAATTAGCAATCAAACTATCACAAACATATCTATTAGACAGCATCTCTGTCTTCTGTCTGTCAGTAAAAGCCGAGCACAAACCAGAAATCAATACAAACAATTGAAAGACAAAAACACTTACTCCCTGTATTTCTACCTCATTTCTTACACATCTACTCCAATCAGTACTGGAAAATAAAACCAAGCATGCTCATACTGCCAGCAAAAATATGTCAAATATTTACTCTGTTTCCAGATAAATTGCTATGTCATCACTGTGGGTCTGCTCGACCTTTTGCCTTCCATGGCATCTTTCTTTTTCTGACAGTTACTGCAGAGGAAGGGGCCTTCCCGTGGCTTTGATCCAGGTGAGAAGAAGGAGCCTGAGTTAACTGATAAACTGTCACCTGGGGTTTGATCCACTTGGCAAACAGCACATCTGCATAGCCCAGAGTTTGTGTTCGCAGGGAAATACTTACTTAATCTGCATTTTCATTAAAAAAATAACAAAGACAAATTAAAACTACATTTCAAGAGGCAGAGCTTCTAAACTCCTTATTCCCTCTTTCACTTATTAGTTCATTATATAAGCAAAAAAAAAAATCAGTTATCATGATCACTGAATAAGAAGATAGGTAAGCAAAGACCATTATGGGTAGAGTTTGCCTCTGATATCATACTCAATGGTTTTGCATAAACTATTTGTGAAAAATAATAAAAAATGAATTTTACAATCAGCATACCGTTCTGCAAGAATAGCAGAACCCTCTTCAAACAGTTCCTCAACCACACCAACAGCAGAAAGCTTTTTGGTTGATTTGCTCACAGAACTCAGCGCTTTGTTTCCAAAAAGCAAACTGAACATATTATGCTTCTTCCTCGGTATTGGAGGCAAGACAGGAATGTCAGATGGGATGATATCAACAACAAGGCATGTTGTATCATCCTTCAGCCCCCTTGACCTCAATGCCTCCTAAAGAGAAACAACAAACAAGTATTAGCAATAAAGCAACAGAAGCACTTTTGCTTACATGCAAGAAGCAAGAGTATGCTACATGTCACCTTAACAACCAACTTTGCAGCAATCTCTGCAGGCAAACCCCTACATGACTTGGCAGCCATATCAGAAGATAAAGCATCCCAGATACCATCCGAAGCGATAACAAGTCTTCCTCCAGCATTTGAAAGCTAAATAACCAGAAAATAAGTTCCTGGGCTTCAAAATTATTTATTTTTTAAAAAAGGCAGGAAACAAATCAAAATTAGAAAACAGACTCACTTTCACTTGCTTGACATGAGGTATTGGAACAATGAACTCTCCAACATCCGTGTCACCTATTGATCTAGAAAGACATAATCCACCAGGCCAACAACGCAAGGGACCAACCTACAAACCATTGAGAGATTGGATGAATAAGACTTTAAAAAAATAAAAACATGAGGGAAGGAGAGGAGCATAAAATACATATCTGAACATGTCCTAGGTGACGTATAAAAAAGAGCACCATACCTCGTTGCCTCCGAAAACATTTAGCCTTCCTACTTCACCCCCACTTGCAGTTACTCGCTCTCTCTCTTCAACATTTTCTTCCAGCCTGTGATCAACTGTCAAAAGAGAAACCACACCCCCCTGGCTGTCCAATATGCATCGTGAATCCCCCACAGAAGCAACAGTCACAGTCCACTCATCAATTACAACAAATGTCACAGTTGTCCCAGAAGTCTCCCCTGTCATTTGTATCAAACTGAAAGATTAGTCGGTGCCCACAGAAATGCACACAAAGAGAAAGTAAATACAAGATGCAACAAAGGAAAATAAAACTACAACAGAAGGGATACAGATCCATACCTTTCTGCTGGAATTCTATGTCAGTTTTCACAAAACCAGCAACTAGTGCTTGAGGAAGTGCTTGAAGCCACTCTTCTCTAGTGATATCTTGAGGAATTGCACTCAAGACATTATCCAATAACTTCTCCTTCACAAAGATGGCGGCTGATACCCCATTATGTCCATCAAAGATCTGCTAATAAAATGGATACTAAGAATTCCTATGGATCATCAACAAAACCAAATTTATGAATTTTTGTGGGTTTTAAAGTTGCTCCTAATTTACATAGGGTCCATTAAATCACGTGTAAGGTAGGAAAACAAAAGGGGGGGGGGATTAAAGATTCAAATCAATAGTCTCCAACTATATGGGACAGAAGGAGAAAAGAGGGTGATTCACTTTTCTTGTTAGAATTGTAAATTATTTGATCCTTTCCTTCTCTTCTACTTGATTCTCTCAGACCATGCAGAATCATCTCTTGGATGAGGATGTAAATAACATGTACAAAAAAAAAAAAGGGAGTACCGCAAACACAGAGAATGATGTCGACAGATCCCCAGGAACCCTCTGGCAGTCAGGTTTTATGAGAAAGTAATCCTCGCCTTTCTTTGCTAAAGCAGCTTGTCCATACTTCACAAAAGGTTTCTCAATCTTCTCATTCCTAAGCTCACGCCCAATCAATGTCGCAAGTGGAACGAGAGGAGGTCTCATCCTCGATATATTGTCCTGGCTCATGACAGTCTATGTGTCAACATTTTCCATAACCCCGGTGCCAAAACCCTATTCAATCTTCATGAAGCAAATTAAAGATGCACATGTGACTGAATCATTAAACCCTTACATGACAATTTAGTTCAAAAAACACTAAAATCAACTATAAAGGACCAGCTTTTCCAGGATCTTTGCACCGTGAAAAGAAAAACCAAAACTTTCGAGAAAAATGCCATCTACTTCACACTATCACACAGGTATCTGAACTAAATTCTAAATTCTCTAAATCAGTTCAGTACAAAATAATGCACCTACAAAGCTCATCCAAGCCTCAGTCTTTATTTTACAAGAGAGAGAGAGAGAGAGAGAACTCATGCCAAAACCTCACTTACATAATTCCAAACAAGCAAGACTCTAGTTCACAATTCATCAACCACCCCAATTCTCCATTACATTATCTAGTTTTTTTCTCAAAAACCCAAATATAAAAAAAATCAAATCAAATAACTAAACCCAGAGTGTGCAAATCTCAAAAAATGGGTCTTCATCATCTTCCATCAAAACAAACCCACTAAACTTCTTCAACAAAGTCTCATCAAACTATTCAGTATTACTCAAATCTCAAGAAATGGGTCTTCCTTATTTTCCATCCAGAACCAAACTTGAGTACCAAAAAAAAACATAAAGGGTCACCCACTTAAGCTAAAAAACACAACTTTAATTACACAAACACAAAATGTACATAAGAAAAATGAAACAAGAACATTAAAAAACAAACCTAGAAAAGAAAGAACACTCACAGTTGAAACATGAAGAGGTCTCAACAGATCCAGCATTGACAAGATTTGATCTATTAATTAACTCTCCATTTCTGAAACAAAAACACAAGGTTTTTCGTTAAAAACTATGACAAAGATTCAATTTTTATTCTTGAAAGAACCAAGAAGAAGATAGAGAGTTATTTGGTGAGAAACAAAAAAATAAAGGAAACTTACAAGTTTGTGTGCTATGATTGGAAGAGAAATCTAGAGAGAGAGAGAGAGATGCTAGAGAGAGAGCGCGGGATTAGTGTGTTTGCTAGTGAGTGTTAAAGAGGTGATTTTTGTCAGGCAAAGTGTCTCTCTTTTTAATAATGATGACAATTTTCATGTCCTAATCATTCGATGTAATTTAGGTTGGAAAAAAAAACCCTTTCCAATTAGGTTTTTTCCGAACTTTTTTTTATAGATAGGTTTTTTTATTGTCAACTGAATTTGATATATTTTAATGGCTAAAACTAGATTAAAAGATGTTAAAATAGATGGAGAAATTAATGTTGCTTGTTGAATTATTATTATTATTATTTTATCTTGGTTGTTGAATTTGAAAGAAAGTTTATGAGTTTTTACGGTGGATAATAGTGGATAAATTAATAGTGTTCTCCTTCTAATAAAAAAAATTAATCTGTTTAAAAATATAATTGTGATTTTTTTAAAAGTATTTTTTTATTTTAAATTGTGTTAAAATAATATTTTTTTAAAAAAATTATTTTTAAAATCAGTGTATCAAAATAATCTAAAAAATAAAAAAAATAACTTATTTTAAATAAATAAATTTTTTAAAAGTACGGGTTTTTTATAACATAAAAAAACTAGATTTTCTTTTCACTCTGAAGGCGTGGACAAAATGTAAACAGATTTAATTCGTGAGAGTTGGTAAAATAAATTTATATTCAAGAATTCCATGATTAATTTAATTACAAGCAACATTAAGTGATGTTCATGATAAGTTTTGCCTGCCAAGTGCTAAAGTAATCAAACAGGCCCCCCTTTCTAAATTCTTTGTAAATAATTCTATCAATGGTTATAATTTTTTAGAGCTTTGATTCTTTTTTCTTCTTCTTTTTTACCCTCTATGTCCCATGAAAGTAGACCATTTCCAAGAAATTTTATTAATGCTCACACTATAAAGTATAAACACTAAATACTTACAAAAATAAGAAAATTAAAAAAATAATAATAAAAGATAAAAAATATTTTCCATCAATATATATGAATTACCTGTCACGAAAAATAAAATATTAGCGAAGGTAGAAAGGTATTATAAATTTTGTCTCCATATTACAATAGTGGAAAGGGTGTCCTATTTTTATCTTAAAAAAAGAAGAAGAAGGAAGAAGAACAAATAGGCACATCATAGAGATCCAATCCCACTAAATTAGCAGGCGATGAGGGGGAGGGGGTTTTGAGTCTTTTGACTCTCAAGTTATTTTCTCCTTGAAGATTTATTTGGCCCTCTCAAGGGGCTTTGACTTCGATAAACATGTTTATTCATGAGATCCATTCGAGAAACAGTGCTGTATTGTTGGCTGGCAATAATTAGGTGGGACAAGAGAGAAGCAACTTGATTGATTTAATTTAATTTAATTATTAATTACGATTAGCAATTTCATCATCAAGACAGGCCACCTCTATTTGAGGGTCGTCAGTTGACATCTGGAGCCAGTTAAGTATGCAGAAGTGGTCTTCTTTTTACTTTGCTTCTTTCGTATTTTGGACTTTCTTTATTAGAATCCATGTACTTTGCTTGGCCCTTTTGGACTCAGATTTCCCACATCGCTGGACTCCATTTCTGCCTTGATTCTTCATCTTCCCTTTCACACCCTCTCTGAATTCAATCCAATGAGATGATCTCTTGAATATCATAATTATAAAACCTACTAATTAGTTGAGATATAAACTGAATAAATCAATTTATATCATGTTATTTCAAAGCCGAGTTTAACAGCACTGTGGAAACCTATATAACTTAATTTTATGGTCTAGAATTTTAAAATATGATTACCCACATTAGGTGTAGATTATAGCCTTCGATCCCTGCCTGCGTAAGAATCCAAAGGGGCAAAATCCACAGGGGGCAACATCGGTGTTGATGTGGGCATGCTGCTGTCTTTGATGGTATTTTCTGGATATATATACATATATAAATGAAAGGCATCCACTTACTGGGTCCCGCTTAGGGCTTACCCACTCGTTCCGATAGGGTCCCAACCCCCAGCTGGAAAGGTTGACATGCATCCACAAGCAAGTGGATGTTTGGTGGCCGGAGAGCAAAGCTACAATGACTAGGAAGTGTGTGGAAAAGCATACACTCTCCTTCTGCTGTGGACACGTGGGCTCCTCCTTCAGTAGCATGGGCGACACTTATCCAACATGTCTAAATCATGGAGAACAAGGAACAGATGCAGAAAAAGAAAGATTGCAGCCCAGATGAAGTCACCATTCATGGTTGAAGCGCTTGGTCAAGTGTTCAGTGTTGTCAACCTTTCCAGCCCTACTCTCTCTCTCTCTCTCTCTCTCTCTCTCTCTCTCTCTCTCTCTCTCTCTATATATATATATATATATATATATATATATATATATGCACTCGGAAGGGGGGGCTGCCGTTCGCCAATGCTTTACTACTCCAGAAGTCCTCTCCATCAGGTTACACTTTCGAAGCATAAAGAAATGTATTGAATTTTGCCTTTAATGAGGGAGTACCAGCCCTACTCCCTTTTCCTGGAGTCTTGCTTTGTATGGCATGACTGTACTAACACAAAATCCTGACACTAGAGTTAAGATACAAACTGGCTGCAGCATTGATTCTGATTATACATTTACAAATGCCATGTGCAAAGACTCCATTTACTAGCTGCTAGCCTCAACAAAATTAAATTTATGACCAGGAGAAAGAAAGTGTGTAGCTAGCTAATTAAAAGCCAGTCAGGTAGGGTTTGGAAAACAATAGAAAACAGAGTGGCAGCGCTAAGTTGTTGGTAGATCATGAAAATGGGAAAAAATTATAAGATTTTACTTAAGACTTGAAAACCATGCATGTACCATTGACAACTTCCAAACAAGCAATTGCATTGAAATTATGGAGTACACTTTCTTTATGGAGGCCCAACGTGAGTCAACCTGCAGGCACACTACTTGTTGTTTTGTTGTACCAGCTTCAACATCGAATGCTTTGTTATCTGTTGCTGCCATTTCCTCTCTTTTACTAGCATAAAAGCGGTGAAGCTATGTTGTTTGGCAGGAGAGAAAGTGAAGGAAAATATTGGATTTTGTAGAAAATGGTTTTTCTTATTGATTCAGTTTACAATATACAGCTATATATATAGGAGAATTTGTTTGACTGTTACAAGAATTATAAATAGCATTAAAAACTATAATTACTAAGAATTAAAACTGATCTTCGGTTACTTAATCAGTTTTGATTGAGATGAGTAAATCTCTCTTCAGTTACACAATCAGCAGAGGATATCTCTCTAATACCCTCCCTCAAACTTGGCGGGCCTGCACGGACAAGTTTGCGAGTAAAAAGAACATGTCGATTCTTGTGAAGAGGCTTGGTGAGCAGATCTGCAGGCTGATCTATGGAAGGGATAAAGCAAACACGATGGCTTCCAAGTGCAACCTTCTCACGAACAAAGTGATAATCAAGTTCAATATGTTTAGTGCGGGCATGGAATACCGGATTGGAAGCCATGTGCGTAGCACTGAGGTTATCACAATGCAAGAGAATGGGAAATTGAATGCGAGCACCAAGTTCATAGAGTAAGTAGGCTAACCAAGTAGTCTCTGCACTAGCTTGGGAAAGAGAACGATACTCAGACTCAGCACTGGAACGAGCAATGGTAGGTTGCTTTTTAGAGCACCAAGAGACCAAGTTAGTGCCAAGATAAACAAGATAACCAGACGTTGAACGGCGAGATTCTGAACAGCCAGCCCAATTAGCATCCGTATAGGCAGTAAGATAAGTAGGATGGTGCTGAGGACCAAAGAACAAGCCATGGTCAAGTGAGCCTTTGATGTAGCGAAGTATGCGCTTAGCAGCAATTAAGTGAGGGAAGCGTGGCTGACTCATGAACTGAGCAATAGAATTAACAGCGAAGGCAATGTCAGGGCGAGTGATTGTCAAGTACTGTAATGATCCAACAATTTCTCGAAAGACCGATGGATTGGAAAGGAGAGCACCATCATTAGAAGTGAGAATATCTTTTGCTGACATCGGAGTACTTACAGGTTTACTAAGCAACATATCATGCTTTATGAGAAGATCATATGCATATTTGAGTTGACTGATATGAACACCTTTATTTTGAGATGTAACCTGCAAACCGAGAAAGTAGTGTAGATTTCCAAGATCTGTGATGTCAAAGCCTCGACTTAAAGCATCAATAAAACTTTGTAAAAGTCGATCATCACTACTTGTGACCACAATGTCATCAACGTAGAGGAGAAAATAAATTGTATGGCGCTCATGTTGGAAAACAAATAGAGATGAATCAGCCAAGCTCTGAACAAAGCCAATTGATAATAAGAAGCATGTCATTCGGTGAAACCATGCACGAGGAGCTTGCTTGAGACCGTAGATGGCTTTGTTGAGCTTGCAAACATGAGATGGCCATGACTGATTAATGAATCCTGGTGGTTGAGTCATATAGACGTCTTCTTTAAGAAAGCCATGGAGGAACGCGTTCTTAACATCCAATTGACGAAGTGACCAGCCTCTAGATACAGCAAGAGAAAGCACAACACGAATAGTTGCAGGTTTAATAACAGGACTAAAGGTATCTGTATAGTCTATACCTTGTTGTTGATGAAATCCTTTAGCCACAAGTTGTGCTTTGTGACGTGCAATTGTGCCATCTGGGTTGTGCTTTACTTGAAATACCCATTTGCAGCCAACAAGATTTTGAGAGGAAGGAGGAGGAACCAATGTCCAAGTTTTATTTTTCAACAAAGCATTGATTTCATCAGCCATTGCAGCACGCCATATCGCATGTTTAGAAGCTTGAGTGTAGCATGTGGGCTCTATAGTTTCAATGACATTAAGGAGAGCACGAGGAATTGGATATTTGATAGTGCCATCAGTGTGAATTTTAGGTTGTACAATACCATGTTGTAGACGTGTCCTCTTAGGTGGAGAGGGTGCTGTTCTTGGTGGCACATGAAGAGACTGGGGAGCAGGTGATAAAGATGTTGATGGTGCTGGAGGATTAGAGACAGGAGAAGGATCACATGAGACCAGCTATGGAACAGTTGCATCAGGGGCAGATGGCTGAAGAGAGGTGGATGCTATCTGTGAAGTAACTGGATGTGATGAACGTCGGCGCTGATAAGTGAGGATGGGGGTGGCAGTGGGCACTATAGACTGGGATGTAGCCGATGATGCTGTAATCGGGAATTCAATATCCATTTCACATTGCTCTGGTTGAGACATCTCAGCAGGTGAATTTGGACCAGAAGGAGAAAGTTGTGGGAGCTCTGAGCTGGATAAAAGTGTGAATTCCAATAGGCCAGCATCGGGAACTGAATGTGCCTGCAACTGTTTGTAAGGAAAAACTGTTTCGTTAAAAATAACATGCCTAGAAATATAGACACGACCGGTGGTAGGATCTAAACAACGATAACCTTTGTGTTGAGAACTGTAACCAAGAAAGACACACTCAATGCTACGACTTGAAAGTTTATCGGAGATATAAGACCCAAGATGAGGAAAACATGAACATCCAAAAACCCGAAGAGAGGAATAGGAAGGTGGGCTGCCATAGAGACGAGTATGTGGAGTATCCCAATGAAGAGTGGGTGTGGGAAGAAGATTAATAAGGTAAACGGAGGTTAAAACAGCTTCAACCCAAAGATTATGTGGAGTACCGGAAGTGAGAAGGAGACTGCGAGTCATTGTAGCAATATGGCGGTGCTTACGTTCGGCAAGGCCATTTTGTTGTGGTGTGTGGGGGCAAGAAAATCTTTGTTGAATTCCCAAGGATTTACAATAATGAGAAAATGCATTATTGACATATTCTGTCCCATTATCACTTTGAAGAAATTGAATGGTTTGGTGGAAGATGTTTTGAATCTTGGCAACTAAAGTTTGAAAATGAGTGAGGACTTCATTTTTGCGACGCATAGGGTAAATCCAAGTGTAACGTGAGAATTCATCAGTAAATAGAACATAATATTTGAAACCACTTACAAAAATGGTAGAGGAGGACCAAACATCACTATGTATAATATGAAAAGGAGTGCTAGCAGTCTCTTTGGTGGAAGGAAAAGGTAATTGGTGAGACTTGCTAAGTGCACAGTCTCGACAAAAAGAAGGAAAAGACAATTTGGAATTAATTATAGGACTTAGATGTGCAAAGACATTTGATGACGGATGACCCAAACGATTATGCCAGATGGAGGAGTGAACGGAAGCAAGGGCTTGTGGAGAAGTAGAGACGTTTGATAGATTAAGCGGATACAAACCATCTTTACAAGGGCCCTGAAACAATAGACATCCAGTGCGTAAGCAATAGATTTGATAGAAGTCAGGTGCAAAGAGAAAGAAAACATGATTATCTTTAGTGAAACGAGCAACAGATAGAAGATTTTTACGAATAGATGGAATACGGAAGACATTTTGTAGAGTGAAGGTAGAAGAGCCTAATGAAAATGGGAGGTTACCAGTATGGGAAACAGACATTGAGTCCCCATTACCCATATAGACATTATGCGGCCGACCATAAGGTTGAGAATTATTGATGGGCATGGCTGTCATGTGATGAGTTGCACCTGTGTCTGGGTACCAGTTTGGATCAGCAGCATAATGTACACCAGCAAATGGAGTGGTAGTGTTTGGACCAGAAAATCTATGTGGACATTGAGAGAGTCCATGGTGACTTGAGTGACAATTTGGACACCATTGAGGTGCTGGGCCAAGAATACCATTTGGTGGAGGACGAGCAGCCCAAGCTGGTGAAGTAAATGGCCCTGATGGAGGCACATGTTGCTGTTGCATAGGAAATGAAAACCCAACTTGTGACTGTGGAGTGGCGCGCTGCTGAGAATAGCGACCACGTCTAAAGCGACCATTGTTAGGACGACCACTGGTGGGAAATTGATGACCAGCATTAGGGCGGTGATCACGACGGGTAGAGGGAGCATGAGTGTGATTGAAAAGAGCGATGGTTGTAGGAGAATCAGCAGGACGAGATTGTTGAGCATCAAAAGAGAGAATTCGAGCTCGAAGTTCAGTGAAATCTGGGAGTGGAGGATTTTGAGTGAGGGCAGTACGAAGCATAAGATAATCAGGGCCAAGACCATGAAGAGTGGCAATGACCAAATCCTCATCAGGAACAGGCTTGTTAATAGAAATCAATGCATCAGCAATTGATTTAGCATGACGAAGATAAGTATCAACAGATTGAGTGCCTTTATTGAGATCAAGAAGTTGCATTTTGAGATTGGTTGCACTTGCTACAGACTTTTGGGAAAAGTGATGTTCAAGACAGTCCCAAATTGCCTTTGATGTGTCGAAACCAATGGTAAGTTGTGCAATGTTTTCTGTTAGAGTGGTGGTGAGGATGCTAACAATTTGTTGGTCAATGATGAACCAACTAGCATGATCTGGATTAGGAATGGATCTTGCAGATTGAGTGTCAGAAGTAGAAGCAGAAGCAGTATTCAGGATGGTGAGAGATGGTTCAGGAATGGTGCCATCAACATATCCCCAAAGTTTGGCACCATGAAGGTAAGGTTTGATTTGCCGAAGCCAAGTGAGATAATTGGTTTCAGTAAGTTTGGTGAATTGAGCAGTATTTTGAGAGAGAGCCGAAGAGATGGTGGCCATGAGAAAGAAAAAGGAAAAAGAAAGAGAAACGCTAAAAGAAGAGAAATAGGTGAGGATCGTAGGTTTAGGCTGATACCATGTAGAAAATGGTTTTTCTTATTGATTCAGTTTACAATACACAGCTATATATATAGGAGAATTTGTTTGACTATTACAAGAATTATAAATAGCATTAAAAACTATAATTACTAAGAATTAAAACTGATCTTCGGTTATTCAATCAGTTTTGATTGAGATGAGTAAATCTCTCTTCAGTTACACAATCAGCAGAGGATATCTCTCTAATAGATTTCTATTGACAAGATCAGTGTAGACCTAGTTAGGGGATGTGACAAAAACTGGAGTTAAGTTTGTTACTAACAAATTGGAGACTTCGATCTGATTTTTGTTTATGATCCAAAAAGGATAGCATTTAATAACAGAAGATGTCAAAGAATTCACAAGATGAACACTCATATAAACAAATTGAAATTTGGGACGACGGGACCACGTAAATCTCACGATCACCACCACAGAAACGCAGGCAACAGAAATCATTGCCACTCAACTCTTTTCTCCACTCTATCTCCCTTTCTCTACAACTATATGATAGTTACACAAAAAATGGAAAAAAAAGAAAAAGAAAAATCACCAAGCCACTTCCTTTGATATCACTTTGCATGTCCAGTTTTCCTCTTTCCGTCGACAGAAACTAGCTGCCTTCCGGGTTTGTTTAGGCCTGGACTCACCCCATTTGGTAGTTTCCTTGACGGTGAAGGAATTAGTGATGGAATTAAACTCCTGGTAAGAAAACCAGAAAAAAATGCAGTAAATATTCTGTTGAAAAAAATTCAAAGCGGATCCTAAGAGAAAGTTCTAGTCTGGAAAAAAAAAATGGCAGTGGTATCTCTAGTTCTAGAAGCTTTACATGTTGTAAGTAATGCGTGCATCTATAAGTTTAAATGACCAGAAATGCTGCTCAGAGAAAAGTGATCAGTAATCAGACAGCTTATTACCTTGTTTCTGTGCTCTTGAATCCCCTAGGATTAGTAGTCTTCTTTGTTTTAGATCCCAAAACATTGGGATTGGGAAGGCTGCTCATCCTAGGGATATTAGACTGCCATAGCAAGTCTGGCTCGGAAGAATCACTTGTTGCAGCCTCGAGTTCGTCAGACTCATCGGTGGATGCCATTTCAAACCTCCCCCTCTGAGCATCATACTCTTGGCTGTCCCTTGTGATTAGTGGAGATTTGTAGGGTTGTTCTGGGTAAATCTTCGAAGGGTCTCGAGCATAACTCTGATAAAACATCTCAGGCGACTGTCTGCTGTCTACTTCCCATTGTCCCGCAGGATTTTCATCTCTGTTTGCACTGTCAAGCCTGTTCACCATGACCTTGTCAACCCAGTCACCAGACACTGATTCTCTATCATCGTCCTTTCCGCTCATCGAAGGACTGGAAGCAGGTAGCCATGGAGGTGAATACATTATCAAATCTTGGGGATCCAAGCTTCTTCGCCTACTTGGAACAGACGAATAGTTGTTCCTAACCTGCACATCATTAAATCAGTATGTAAATTATGGTTATGAGTATCAACTTTATTCTTTGATGGACGGCTACATCGGGCAAACATATTTATATTACAAACACACAGTAAAATCATTTTAACACAATGTTTGAGATGATTGTCTCATGATAAAATGACATATCTTAGTATAAGTAGTAAAATAAGCACTATCCAAATTATTAGATGGGAATCCCAACATTAACAGTTGCGTAACCTTGGGAATTAAACATAAATCAGGAGCACAGCCTCAATGCTCAGGCAATATTACTCAATAAACAAATTTATTTATAACCAAAAGCAGTGTTCAAATAATCAATTTCAGTCACTGGTTATGTTAACTTTTACCTCTGAATTACCATCCTCCATCTGCCTATGACCGCTTGTTATGCTACCTGAACTTGTTATGCTACCTGCGCTATGCCAACTGTGAGAAGGAGAAGGCAAACCAGACTTCATTTTAAGTCTTTCCGGGGTGCTGGATCGAGAATGATGTGAGTGCTCTGACTCTACTTCCTTCGATGCTAAGGCAGCTTTGAGATTAGCAATCTGAAACCAGACAATGTAAAAGTGACTCGCGGTATTTCTTGTGGAAAAAGTATATGAGAGATAATAAGTAAGTCAATAATAACACGAATAGGTACTCCAAGACATACCCTATGAAAGAAATTCTGATAATAGGCGAACATGTCATTTTCTTATGTAATGCATGAAGACATAAATTGAGGCCAATTCTAAACTTCATCCAAAAAACCAAAAAAAGAAAGATGAGGAGCATAGAGTAGAACCTGCTCTTTCAGCTCCTTCGCCTCCGAACTATCTTTATTAACTCGAGCAGCACCAAGCTCAACAGTGGCAACCCTTTCCGCAAATTTAAGTGTACTAATTGTTTCTCCAACAGCATCAGTCTCAGGACTTATGTGGACAAACATGAGCGTCTTAGCCTGCCCACCTGGTGATTATTGAGAACAGAAAAATAGTTGGGATGGGATTGGATTATGGAAAGAAGGGAAATAGAATGTCCTTGGTTAATCTTACCAAGTGAATCTTGTAGTAGTTGCGTGAGTTTGCTGTTCCGGTAGGGAACGTGTGAGTTTTTTTGAGCAAGAGAGGCAATCACATCTCCTAAAGCAGAAAGAGATCTATTGATATGCTGTGCTTCCTTTAATCGATCTCCCGTCACCTCGGATTTGTCAACCCGTTCACTTCCTGCCAGGTCAACTAGATGCATTGAACCACGGATAACTGTTCCAGATGCCAACTCTCTCCCTTGAACATGAACTGTCAGGCAGCTGCAAATATGGGCCAGTTACGAGTTTCGTTTACTTAAGCACTATTATTGAAATTGTTTTAAAAAAATCACACTTGCAACACGGAACATTCATTAAGCACACCTATGGGATCGACTGCTGCGATCATTCATTGCTGTAGCGCTAACTGCACGATTCCTGAGCCCAATGTTCATCAAATTTAAGACATCAGACGGTGATGATACAGTTACAAGACTTGCTTCTGGTACATTAATTCCATTCTGAGAACTGTTTCGAATTTCTAATGTATACAGGAGTTAAGAATCCAAGTAGAAAAGTAAGCTGGATTGAAGAAAAAGACATTATTTTAATGAAAGAAAATAGTGTCATGAAGGATATCTTCTGTTAACACCATCAGTTACAAGGAGATCCCTCACTTGCTCGTTGTAAATCTCAAGCATTTGGACAGAGATATCATAGCAAATAACATCCTTTCTTTGATCTGAAAGGAGAAATAGATCGCTCAAAGCCCTGTAGTTTACACCTAAACTTTCCTCTGTGAGCTCCTTGGGACCGGTCTGAAAAATGAAACGAATGAAGTTAAATGAGTAACCGAAGGGTTAACCAAAATCCATGTTTTAATAATGGTACATGAATCCTCTCACCATAGTAAATGTCTTTCCGGATCCAGTTTGACCATATGCAAATATACACACGTTGTAACCATCAAGAACAGAACGAATCAGAGGCTGGGTGTCTGCAAATACCTCCTCTGCAGGAAAGCCAGGAGTTGAAAAATTTAAATACGAAAACTGATAGGAATGAAAAAGAACCCGAAGGAGACCTCACTGACCTTGAGTTGCCAAAGGACCAAAAACCTTGTTGAAGCTGAATGATTTGCGTCCCTCTTTGCCATATTTTGAAGGGGTGCTAATTGTAATGTTCCCTTCATCTATGTGATCCACCGTACTAAAACGACTTGCTTGCCCAGTCAAAAAGGGTCTTACTCGGCAATATACTCTAATATTTCCTAATGAAATATATTAATTTCCATTAAATTTAGCGAAGAAACTTAGTATATGAGTGCAATAAAGCCATGGAATCAGAATTTAAATAACTGGTATACCTTTCAGGTCCTGCACTTGATTGTATAACTTGCGATTCTCCTCGAGGACTCTCTGGTAGCCTGAAGCTGCATGAGCTAGACCATGCAAGTGCTTACCTGTTTCAAGAAACTAGTGGTGATATAGATTACTCTCTTCTAATAATCTGGAATGAGTGTACAGAATCTTAATTTTACCTAAATTGTTGAACTCCTCCACATGTTTCATTTGCAAAAGGTGCATTCCTTCTTTTGTAGCAGAAAGAGTAAGTTTCAGTTCCTGCAGGCACCATCATTTATCACTGATTAACATCTTGTGGAGAGGTAAAAAGACTTCACCCTTGTGTAAATACTGAGACATTACCTTAATGTCTTGTTTCTGTCTTTCAACCATCGCTTGCTGTTTCAAAAGCTGGTCTTCTGATTCCTCATGAGGAGTGCCCTTGTGATGGCAGCATTCCCGTGTATTGATTTGTGTGGAAGTTTCTTCTTCCATCTTAACCATAGCATTAGCAAAAGAAAATGTCACCCAATTGGTTTAAAAAATTCAGAGCTCGATAAATTTAAACAGCGCCATTCTAAATTACATTCCAAGTTACGCAACTGCATTGCATGAGTGAAACATTCATAGTGCAAGCCAAGACGCATACCCTTGTGTCACTTGAAGTTCTTGAAAGAGGCATGTCAGGGCTAGCTACTTCCATATCTTTTGCTGTTATTTTCATCTGTCAGATTCGCATTAATGATGAGACACTTAGATTTCTTAGCAATAATACAAGGAGGTAACTTTTCAGTGCGCACAAATATGGGGAGAGGAGGGGTAATATCATTTTAACAAACATAACAGCTCACCTGCTCATTGTGGCTCACCAACCGACGCTCAAACTCCTCCATGACTTTGTTTAGCATAGACTCTACTATCTGTTTCCAATCAAAGTGCTATGATTTTCTGACAAGTTTCTTTTGCATCTACTTTAGAGGACAACGAGCATTATAACACTTACATTAGGTATTTCTTCTTGCTTCCTGCTTGAAAGAGCTGCACGGACAAGCATATTCAAGGAACGAGAGGCACCCTGCACATGCATATGGACTTATGATTGCTACTTGCCTTTCTAAATTCGTAAAAAAAATTGAAGAAAATAAAAATTGAAAAGTTCACTTACAGCTTCACTGAGGTCATTGAATTGTTCATCAAATGAAGACGGATCACCACTGCATGCCCGAGAAAAGGAATTCTTGAAAGGCTCGGAATGTTTTCGCATGAAGGGTTTTCCACCCCCGCAGGTTGAGGGTTTTAAATTTCCTCCATATTTCCATGTCCCAATCCCACCACTCTGTTTCCAATCACTATATGATTTAAGAGCTAAAATACAGTTCACAACTCTCGCAGATTTTCCTCCCTGGAAGTTAATGATACAAAAGAATATCACTGCAGGAAGACAACTATCACAATGCAATAGAAGATTAGCATGGCATTTTCTGGATTTTCTCTTCTGTTTCTACCTGAACTTATACTCTCACCTGTTCCAAATCAGAGGCTTCAAAGGTTGGAATTCCCATTTCCTCAATAGCTACCAGGAAGTTTCTCACATTTTCGAAGTACTGAAATGCTGATAAAGCTGCTCCATCAGGAACTTCAACAGAATCACCAGGACCTTCCACTACCTACGGACAACACAGATCACCAAAACCGACTAATAAGTATAACTATCCTCGAAACATAATGAAATAAAAACCAGGTTGAATGAGACCTTTGGAACTGCTCCAGGTTGAACCTTGTTAAGGACGTTGCATAAGATTATCCCACTTCGCAATCCAAGCCTGAATTCTTCTTCAGAGGGCTCAGCTGGCAAATCTTTACCCCCGACAACCCCCACTGTTTTTCGAAGCCACCCAGCTGCTTCATACCTTCTCAAGGCTGCAAACCAATACAAAAGTGTAAAATCACCAAACTTGTCTTTTTTTCCTTTTCTTCTTTTACAGAAAAATATGTATCGAACCAAATTTGGATATTTAAAGGCCTCCTATTCTGACTCCAATTTCGCTACAACAATTCCATCTCACCACACATGATGGGAAGTCCTCAGTGAGTAAAAATACAAGGAACAAGCACCATGAAAGAAGTAATTACAAGAAATCTCTAACTTGAAAAAAGTTTCATCTACATGCTGCTTCAATGACCATCAATAAGAGATGAAACACATAAGCTCAAATTATCAGGCTCAAAGGAAGAGCTTTCTCAATATTACTACAAAAATTCCTCTGGCAGCCAAAATTCACGAATCTAGCCGAGAAACACTATCAATATCAATATAGGATCACATAATCCATAACAAATCCTTAAATTCTACAAATTTCAATTCCATGATGTGCATTAATCCAACTTCTACGAATCAACCACCTAATCTATAAAATTCAACAGCCTAAACATAAATTCCTCGTAGATCATCAAGATTCCACAAAAATGAATTCAAAACACAGACCGTAAGTTTCTCAAGCATCCAATCATCAAAGAACACAAACAAAAAGGCTTGATCAAATTCAATCAAAATGTTCAGCAAAGAAATAAATGATCAAGGAAAAGATTGATATATATATCATACAAGCTTCTTCGGCTTTTCTTGAAGCCACCAAATCAACACCTCTTGGTCGAGTTCCAATATTTTCTTGAAGCATATCCTCTACAACAGAAGCAACAGAGAAAGGCCAAACTTGTTGTTGCTGCTGCTCTGTTGCCATTCTTTTCTTCTCTTTAAAAATACCACCACCCCACAACAACAAAATCCAATCTTTCCAATTCTAAAGATCTTACGTAAAAAAAACCAATTCAAAATTTTCCCATTTAACCTCAAAAAACACCAATAAAAGTAAAAAGTTCGTATATTTCTGTGTATACAATGCAATGTGTATGTATATATAGCTGTTGTTCTTGTTGTATTCTTTGAGAGAAGACAAGAAATGTGGTGTTTCTCTAGATCTACAAAGAAGGTTTTCTTGAATTATAAGGAGGGAAAGAGAGAGAATTTTCCCGGGAAAAATTTCTCTCTTAACTTTCTCTGTGGTGTTGGTTTCTTTTCTTTCTCTTTCTCTTTCTGTTTGTGTTGTTGCTGAGTCTAATATTGAAGAGAAAAGGGCTGCCCGAACCTGGTTCCGAGCCTCCCGGTTTGGGCTGGTTTATAATTTTTGTAGGGTATAGAGAAAGTGAAGGGCTAATTTTTACCTTTATATATTTTTCAGAATACTATTTATTGCTCACTTTTTTTTTTCTATTTTTCTTTAGTGAACTTGAGAAAAATCAAAGAGTTTTTTTACTTTTTCATGCTTATAGTTTTATATATATTAAAGAAATATATATTTTTTATCATATTTTATAAAAATATATATTATTATTTAAAACAATTCATTTATGATAAAAAAAAAATCCACGATCTTTCATGGAATTCAAATCCATTTTAAGTGAGCGTTTGGAAACACGATTATACAAGTAATTTTTAAAAAATTAATTTTTTTTATGTTTTGAATCGTTTTGATGTTTTAATCTTAAAAATAATTTAAAAAAATGCATTATTTTAATGTATTTTAACAAGAAAAATATTTTAAAAAACAACTGTAACCATACTCCCAAACATGCTAGTAAATCAAGTTATCATTTGAGAGAAATCTCAAAAATTAGTGTGTGTATTTTATTAGAATTCAGAGTGATAGATTAGATTTTTTTCATATATTTTATTGAAATGGATTTCTTGGAGTGATTATTTATAGAATTTGAATATTTTCTATGCTAATAAATTAAGGAAAATAGACTTTTAATTACTCATCTATATAATTTTTCCAAAAAAAGTTATGATAATAATTATATCCTTTGTTTTTAATACCTGAACCTGGGCTTTTCTCTATTCAATGAACACAAAATCTAGGGCATAGGTAAAGTTAATCAGTTCAGATTCTTGATTTCATTTTCAACAAAAATAAAAAAAAGCATTGAAGTTTTGGCTCTTGATTGTCTTTGGAATGACGATTTAGTTCCACAAAATCTCGTATGTGACAAACCAGCTTTTTAAGATTAAATGAGAAGATATATGTATAATTATATTGCTCGGTATCATGTTTTAAAAGCATGTAATTATAGTTATTTTTTTAAGTATTTTTTATTTATAATTATATTAAAATATTATTTTTTTTATTTTTTAAAATCAGCACACAAACATAAAATGAAATATTAATTTGAAAAAAATAAAAATTAATTAATTTTAAAAAAAAAAACCCTTTTAAAACGTAAAATTAAACAGGTTATTTCTAAATTCTCTATTTTTTATGTATCAAATTAATAATAAAATATTATTTAATCGTTTATCAAGAAATCCCTTCACTATATATATATATATGTGATTTTGTTTTTAACAGGAAACATAATTTCTGTCTCACCTGAAATAAAAAAGTAGATCAAAGGAATCAATCAAGTGGCGATGTAGAGCAAAGAGAGTCTAATCTAACCTCTTAAATTTGATGGAAACACATACAACGTTGCTTTCACTTCTCACCTTCCATGATTAATGGCACGAACTTCATTAGCCTTGCCAAGTGCCAAGACAAGAAGCTCCTTCCCTTTTATGTTCCTTCTTATTTACTTCGAAAATGCCGCAAAAAAATAACAACTCTTCTATGATTAGCGGTATTCGTTCACTGAAATGGACTGTCTTTTGCTTGTGTATAAAGGCTAGATCGACGACATGTGATCATGATTAGAGAGCTTAATCATATCATTAAACAAAAGTTATAAAGACATGCTACGATTAAACAACACCGCTTACAACTCTAATAGGGTATAATTTAATTAATTAAATCTTGAATTTATTTTTTAAAAATTATTAAATTAAATCTCACAAATCTCAAAGTAATTGTAAACTTGTATTATTATTAACTTCAAAACCTATAAAATTAATTAAGATGCACGTAAACTAGCTCAAATATTCATGTTAATAAATAATAAAATAAAAAACAACTCGGAAGGATATAGCTTAACAAATCAGGTCTTGAATTTGCTCCTAAAAAATCATCAGTTTGAGCCTACAAATATCAGGGTCATTAGAAACTTACATGATTATTAATTTTAGAACATGTAGAATTAGTCGAGATATATACCTAAATATCAATATTAATAAATAATTAAAAAAAAACAGCACCTCTTACTTCTTGACATGCCAACATTGTACTTGTCAGCAAATGAAACTTTATCTGCAGGGAATGTTACTTGAAAATGTTATTGCTTTCCTTATTCTTTGAACCTTAAGCTATTTAGCAACACATTAACTAGCAGACATTTAAATATTCTCTGAGTTTATAGCACCAAGAAATATAATAAATCTTTGTGTACAATGCGTGACTTTTAGCCTCCAATTAAAGAAAATCCACGAAAAATAAGATTTTTTTTATGAATGAGTTAGTTTGAATGTGGCCAGTTTGTGTTAAAGGAAACTTAGTTTTGACCATTGTTATTAAAATTAGTTTAACTTGACACATCAACTTAACAATGTATTGTTCTGAGCCCTAATTCAGGTTGAGTTTTAAAATAAATCATGCAAAAATTGATTTAACTACATTCTAAATGTGAGTATTTTATATCTAGTATGGTTTAGGGTAAAAAAACTAACCTAATTAAAATTTATATTTTAAAAAAATTATGAATCAAATTGAAATGATTAACCGGTTCAAACCAGTTAGTTTAATTTGGCTTTTTTCTTTAAAAACCAGTTATACCTATGTCCATTTAATTGAGGTTTTTAGGCCTTTTTTTAATGGGCATGAATTTTTCTTAATGTATTTTGGTTTTATTTTACTATAGATCTAAAGTGTTTTTTAAAGAAAAAAATTCTTTATTATAGACATTAGATGTTTTCTGGGTTCAAATCAAATTAGTTAAGTTTGATTTAGTTAATTTTAGCCTTCTCAAATCAAAATCGAACTGAATTGAAAAAATTTTAAGTTTTTAAAATCAGTTTTTTCAACTTATTTCCTCAGTTATGTTTCTTGAATTGTTATTTTTTTGGGGTTTTTTAGTTATTCAGTTTTTATTCTCATTCCTATTAGATTCTATCAACATAATAGGTCAACCTATGACTTGATTGTCCGGTCAAAACCTGATATAATTTTTTTAAAAAAAATTAAAATAATTTTATTTTAAATTAATATAACCCCAAGCCTTAGAACAGATTTAATAACTTTGGTTTTGATGCGTAAAAACTGATACGAGGAAAACAGCTCCACATTTTAAAGCGAACAAAAAGTACCATAACCTAAATAAATTGCGACTCCATATATATGATTGACCCTAGTAATCAAAGTTTGCTAGAACATACACAAAAATTCTCTATATCAGAAGAATGAAACGAGGCTGGTGAGATCATAAACAGCCCCTTGTTGTTCTAGGCAAATGGTCATTTTCAGTCATCGACATATATATAGTTGTTAAAAGATCATTAATTTATAGTTACCCACCCGGTCCAATATATACGTGAAGGTTTAATTATTTCTTCACGACACCAACCAGCAGAAAGTAGAGTAAAACTTTAACGCCATAAGCAACTCATCTGAGCTTCTTTATTCAGTAAAGGAAATTAATCAGTAGGGACAGCCACGGATTTTCAAAGGAGAAATGGGCAGTTTCTCCTGTAGGACCTGTGCATGGAAAATGACCATCAAAATCAGCCGTAAAGAGAAAAAACCAGGAAAAAATCATGACATTGTCTGGGTGCCATTGCAGCAGTTGTCTCTGAGAGATGATGGCGAGCCAGATAACAATTCATAGACACAGTGAGTGGAAACCACATGATATGTGAGCTTCGTTTCATGATTTTGGCACATTAATCTCTATTAATTAATGTTTTTTCTACCAATCCATGCAAGGGTTATACGAGGAGCTTCTAGTCTACCGAAGAAATCCATTATTCTCTTCCTCTTTTCCTTCTTTTCATGAAGAAAAGAATATCACTTTTAAAAAAATATTGGCTTCTAACTAGAGCGCTCGCTCATCCTTGTCGGGAATTCTTTTTCATTTGGAATAACGATTGTAATCTATGGGGTTATTATTATTATTATTATTATTATTATTAATGTTTATCAATGTTATATATAGCCATGAGCATTGTTCTGATATTCATAAGGATTTGGTAGTTGAATTTCATGCCTATTTAACCGAAATCTAATTCAAGTCGAGTTTTAAAGAAAAATAATTAGAAAAAAAATTATTCAGTGTGATCTGATTTAACCAAAATTTGATCCGATTTAAAATTTTAAATTAATTTATTAAGTTTTTTAAAAATAGTTTTTTTCAAAATAAAATTGTTTTGATTTATTTTTTTAAAAAATAAGTTAATCACCAACCTATTATCTTAATTCGGGTTTAAAAATTATAAACATGAGTATGAATACATGCAAGGAAGTGAACGTCAATTCACTAGATGTGTTGTTTTAAGAATTCTCAAATTCTAAAAAATAAAAAGAGTGTAAATATACATAATTGATTTGATTTTACAGAAAAAATAAATGGCTAATAGAGGGATGCAAAGAATCATGAATTATATAAATAATGCAGGCTTAACAAAGAAAAAAGTGCAGGACAATTTATGTTTCTTTCCTTTGCAAATATTATTCACTCTTATTTGAATTTTTTATTCACTATTATTTGGATTTTAAAAAAAAAAATCCCATAATCTGTTCAATGGATTATATTTCGGATTTGTCATTTACTAATCTGCCAACCATAATATCGTTTGTTTGTGTAAGTAAAGCTGTAAATAATCAAACATAACAAGGACATTAATGTCAATTCAAGCCCCTTGTTCCCTCCAATATTTAAAAAGTATTCAAACATATGGTTCGGACCCAAACCTCATAGGTTCGGATGATTAATTTTCAGAAATGCGTAATTAAGGGCCATTAAAGTAATAGTGGCCCCCCCGAGCGTGGTCCAAGTGAGGGCCCAGTGAACCATGCAGGCATGCTCTAGTTAACGCCATACGGATGCCGGCCCAATCTAAACCCTTGATACAAGTGGGCTCCCTTGGCCCGGTAAAAGACCGACCTAAAACATATCTTCTTTTTTTTATATTATTATTAAATAAAATCTTAAAAAAAGGTTCACATGAATTCTTCTTTTCTCTTTTGTAAATAGCAAAAAGTTGTATGTTTTAAATAAAATAAAGATAAAAATTTGAACAGGAAGAAATTTAAATAGGCCATGCTTCTTCCAAAAGGCTAGGGCTTAATTTTAAATAAATTATTGAGGTGTTTGGTTATATAGTATTTTAATTAAAGATGTTTAAAGAAATATGTTTTATAATAATTGAAAATTATATTTTCTTATTATCACATTGTCGTTCTTTATTTGAATTATAAAGAAAGTTGTGAGAATTTCATTTTTGAGCAAACAATGGCTAAAGTGCGTTGATAAAGTCATGGAACACACTAGACTCCAATTAAAAGTTTGTTAGTTAATAAAAAACAATGTTATTTTAACTTATTGTAAAAATAATTAAAATAATATTATTTTAATTTTTTAAAAATTAAACTAGATTTTACTTAAATTCTAATCGAGTAACTCACAAGATCAACCAAGTTTAATTAAGTCAATTCTCAAATAATTTAATATAAAATTTATTATAAATTTAATAAAACATTAAATTAATTTATTAATTTGATCCAAATCTAATAAAACTCCTTCAGTAAAATTTACTTGAGTCTATAAACATCTGATTTTAAACTTTTAAAAAAAAATTAAATTTTTTTTATCAACATAACTCTCATTAGTCAACAAAATATCATCAAATTTTAATATTTATATTTTTAAATCTTCTCAACCAATTTATTGATTATTTTTTTAGCGTCCTAACATCTTTTTTTTACTGTTATATTTCTTGATAATATTTTTTTAAAAAATATATATATATATATATAAATTAAAAAATAACCCAAAATAAATTATTACATATGCAATGATCTAATATCAGTAAAATTGTAATAGTTGCTCAAGATTTTTTTCAAAAAAAAAAAGACCAAACAAAATCAGACTAGCTCAAGCCGAGATTTTTATATATCGCAGTCAACTTTGATGAAGATACCCGCACCTAAGCAATGTAGCCTGTCCTTACACCGCGACAAAGGAATGGACACCACCAAACAAAAATAATGTACCGTGTCCTCCGACGGACTACACATTCTTTATATATATATATATATATATATATATATATATATATATATATATATATATAATAATCTTTTCCTTAAACAAATGCAGCATGAAAACTTCCTCCTTTGTCGTTTCCTCCTTTCCTAACCTTTCTCAAGGTACATCAATGATGATTACATTAAATGTACTCAATTTCATGTGGTTCATCATCATGCATGGTTATAAAACTCCTTCTAATTCAATACTTTGATCAAAGATTGTCAGAAATGTTTTTTTAACGTGACATGAAAAATATAATATAAAATTATATTATAAAATTATAAGTAATTTTTTTAAAACTAATTATATATTAATAATTTTAATGAAAAAATTAAATTAAAATATTATAAAAATAGTAAATAATATTATAATCAATGAATGATCTAAATAAAATAAAAAAAGATAGTACAGTTCAATAAATTAATAACATGAAGAAATAAAATGTTTTAAAATAAAATTTTATACTAAAATGATAAAATTACTGAATTGTAGGAAATACACAGAAATTTAATGATAACTTGGTTGTTTTCATTGTAAAAAGTTTTTAGTCAGTAAAGTTTAGGTTAAATGAAACCTAAATTCCAAGAGGAAGCACACAATATGACCCTATAAAACTCAAGATTTTTCTTATCTCTTCAAAAAATTTCCATATTTAGTTCAATACATGTGAATTATAACATAATTAATAAATATATAGCAAATATTAAAGAATTTATTTTTAATAAATGTGATGAAAAAATTAAAAATATAGACACATTTAAAGATTTTATGCTATCTTTTGACATAGATTTTCTTTATTAGGAAGAGTTTCTCAAACGACATAAATAATTTAATCTAATGATGTCAAATATAAGATAAGATTATAGCTAAATGTCCCTTAAAAAAAAAAATACTAAGATCAATTGTTTTGTTTAAATGAGATTTTTTAAAAATATTTGTAACTATTGTAAAAAATAAAAAAAAATCTTATTAAAATTTTTTAAAAAATTTATAACTATTGAGTCTAAGATAATTTCTAAAGTAAAATTTAGAAAAACTCATAAGCTCAATCTACTTTTATTGAACTTGCACGAGTCAAGTCCGATTTTACTAGTTTTAGAGTTTTTTAATCCGATTTTACATGTTAGATACATGTTAGCTCGTAAAATTATATAATTTTATGAGTCAATTCGCGGTTTTAACAACAATGACTTGGATTATAGATTATGGTGATTAATCTAGGTTAATCCAAAATAATGTTATTTTAAAAAATAAAAGTTAAATTGCATTTCATTCTAGTTTTGAATTGATCGTGGGTTAATTCGTTAAGTTAATCGAATTTGTTTGAGTCAATTCTTAACTCGATTTGATATAAAACCTAATTTGGGTTAGATTCTAGGTCAGTAGATAATTAAATTAACCTATTAGACTAGACTGGTTTCATAATAATAGTAGAATATAGAAGATTTAGTGTTAATCGACACGCAAACTAATCAAACGATATTATTATTATCATTTATAAACAAAACTCTCCCTCACTTTACCTTTAAAAAAAGGGAAAAAATGTCAAAATATCTAGTATATTGTCCAATATTCTATGGTAACTTCTTTAATTTTCTTTCTCTAGGTGGTGATGTGATTCAATTTCTTCAACAAGTCGATAAAATTTTACAGTTAAACAAGACTGCACATGTTGTTGGAGACTGGTCTGTATCAGGAATCACTTCAACATTGCAGGGCAATATCAGTGTTTTTGTGTCCTTAACTCAAGTGCCCTCTAAATTGAGGCATGATCAACATTCCAAGGGGGAAAAAAGAATAAAGAGTGTCTTGCAACTTTAGAAATTAACATACTGAATTTGGATACTAAAAAGAAAATTGTATCTTAAGATCTATCTCAAAATTAAGCACGGGTTTAAACATGTGGCATGTTTGTTATACCAGTACAAGACATACAGACGATGTTCATGTGTAAAAACTAGATATTCAAAGACTAGCAATGAACATGATGGAGTTTAATATTGGTCCCGTAGTATGTAATAAGGTTGCCCTAAAGGTCCCAGAAATGAAAATGATACATATATTTTTTGCTTTCTATCAAGAAAAGATTAGAGGGTGGGAATTTAGTATTTGAAAGCTAATTGAAATCATATGTTCCACTAATAACTTTAAACATGCGCCTAAAATTGTTAAGTATGATCTTAAAGAAGTGATCATAGATTAAGGATTATATATATGCTTCTTCTTTGAGCTTTATTAATGCAGAACCTAGTTCTATTATATAATACTTGATTGGAAGAGGTTCAAGGCTTTATTTTGAAGTTGATGTATAGTTAGTTGATGATTTAAACCTTGACATGCCAGGAGGGGGGGGGGGGGGCTGCTTATTCCAGCAAGTAGTGGCTTGCTAGTTGCTATCAAGACCTAACACAGTCAATTTAATATCAAATTAGAAACAAAAGCTCTCCATCTTTTGACTCTTTTTTCTGTAATCAACATTTTTTAGTGCTTACTAAAACCAATAAACACGAGCATATGAGCCTAAAGTTTAGGGTTTGATAGGCAAAGAAAAGAAGTCAATGCAGAGGGTCCAATCTACACCTTTTTTGAGTTCTTGGGATCCTTCAGGTCCCAATTTCCAAACCCAGTTTGAAGGACATGTCAGGAGTGAGATGCAACTCATTCCCAAGAAATCATGACAGCAATTCAGTCCAATTCCTTTTATCTACCTTACATTGTAGGACCAATTTATGCATTTAAAGCCTTGCAAAGAAGTTATTGGTTTCCGGACCTTTACCACTTTTGAAACAAGAGCTGTCATTAACTTAAACAATCCTCAAATTCTACGACACTCTTGTCTGCTTGGTCCAACATTCTTTTAACGTATTTCTCCAAAACCCCAGCTACATAAAGAAAAGATTAAAAAAAAATGAGGTGATATGAACAAGGCGATGTAAAGAGTGCGTTGTTTATAGGAAACTTTGTTCAAAATCATGATGTTCAGCCACACATTCTTTTCTGCTTGCACTCTCCACCATCCTTTTTTTCATTGCAGCCCATGTGTTCAAGTCACCTCATGAATCCCCCAAGCACTCGATGATACAGATTGTTTAACTCCTAAAATCCCTTAAATCTTTTTCAATTAGACAGAAATGATGATAGATTAGCCAAGTTTTGTAGGCAATGTGACAGATCGTCCATTGTGTTGAACTTAATGATGCCAAGAAAACATAACAGATAGAGGTCTAACAAAGCTTTAGTCTGCTATATGACTTGCCAAATAGCTATGCTCATCCCTTTTATCCTCGCACTAAATCCAGTGTTAACAATGGAGGAAAAAAAGGAGAAGATAACTAAACAAAGTTTTTCTTTAGGGAGGCAAAGGTTCTATTTTGTAAGGAAGTGATAAACATTATCATTATTATAATCTTTGATGTGGTACGTAGTTGATGAAAAATCTTTGAGAGATTACGCATATGGTTGTCATAAACACTCCAAGTAATTGAATTGGACAATTGAACTCTCTACAATTCTTGTACGGGGAAAAAAAATGGAAAAAACCCATGAATTGCTTCTATATAAAAAGTCATTGCAGCCAAAACATATCCACTACTTTGTGAATATGTAAATATAATACATGCATGTGTAGGATGATATGCATAAGAAGATAATAGATGAGTTGAGTTATCATGATCAGAATTATTAAATTTAATATGGTCTAAAACTTGAGTGATAAGTTGGACAAATTGATTTTAGTCAATTTAAAATAATGTTGTTTTAAGATTTTAAAAAAGAATCAAAACAACTTCATTTAAAAAAAAAAAATACAAACTGAGTTTTGATTGAGCCAATAGTTAACTCACCGGATCTAATAGGTTTGATTAAATTAATTTTCATCTAGTTTAATTTTAATCTTATTCCAAGTTAAATTTTAAACCATTGAATTAATATATAAATCCTTATTAAGTTTAAAAACACTGTTTTTAAATATAAAGTGATGACGGTTGAGATCATCCTGTAATTAATTTACATATCACTTATTATAAACTTCTATTCTAATAAGTAATTTTGAATCTAGAGCTAGCAATGAAATGGGTAGGCAATCATGTTTGGAGAGAGTAAACAATACACCTTGCAAAAAATTTTGGTGGCATGATCACTGCAATTCCATGGACATTGAAATGCTTTTCATTGGATTCTTTGGAATTCTTTTGACGACTACAGTGGGAAATTGTTGTTGTAACATAATTTTCACTAGGGCACGCAGGTCCCTTTCATCGTCAAGGAAGTTTTCCTTGATTCTTTTCAGAAGTAAATTTTTGCTTAAGTTTCACTGAAAATTATATTTTGCAACTTTAATTATAAAAAACTATAATTTATAATTTTCTTAAACCTTTTCTTTCAAACTAGAACTACAAATGCTACCAGATGAAGATGAACAGTGGGATGTGCAGCGATCCATGTTCTTGAGTCATGTCCATGGTGACAGCCATGGAGTTTGTGAGCTCGTTTGCTCATCTTAAACTAAAGCCCAGAGAATTAGCAAGCCTGTCCACTGCAAAATGGTTAGTTAATTCGGCCTTTTAGACCTCCAAATCATTCTTTCTTTTTTCTTGCCAAACCCCATGAATATCAAGGAATATGGATTCGAGCCCGAAATCTCAATTTTGAAGCAAAACTCGTGTGAGCGTGAGTCGCTTATAAATTCACAATATCAAACAACCAATTTAACCAAGAATTTAACAATTTGTTAGATGAAATTAGATAATGCGAGAATATATATATATATATATTAACAAAAAAAACATAATTTAGAAAAATAGGTGAAATAATTAATTTTTTATTGACAGAAAAATATTTTTTGTTAACATAAAAGTATTTCTTGTTAATCAATTTTTCTAATGACAAACAAACACAAAAAAATTTAAAAAATAATTTTTTAAAAACCACTTTTTTAAAAAAAACTCACTCTAAAAACTTTTTTATTTGATTAAAGAAATAGTAATGAAGATAAACGAGATAAAAACGTATTTAGTTAAAGAAATTGAAATATAAATATAAAAAAATACATGAAAATAAATCTATATATAAAATAAATTTATGTAATTTCAATGATTAAAAAAAATCATTCCCGTATAGGGAGTTTTATAATCCATGGTAACTCGATCCAGAACGTAAATATTTTCAATCATTGATGCTTTAATTTGTTATTTATATGAAATGGAATTTCCTCTTTTGCCCCGCATGAAAAGAGAATTAGCTGGTATGGTAATTTGACTATAGGGGAAGCGGCTGCTAGATTACGACCATGGCCGATATTTTCTTTTAGACCATCCACAGGAAGGGAAGCCATGTCTACCAGGCCAAGCCAACTTGAATACCCAATCCATTCTTGCTTTTTGTCTTTTACGATATATATATATATATATATATATATATATATATATATATATATATATATATATATATATATATATATTGTTTGTGTATAGGAATGCGGTTTTTTAACCCTATTTTTAAATATTTGAATATTTTTATTTGAAATTAATTTTTTAATATTTTTATATTATTTTGATGTGCTGATATCAAAAATAATTTTTAAAAAATAAAAAAATAATATAATAAAAAAAATATTATTTTGATATATTTATGAGTAAAAAATACTTTAAACTATAATTATTAATATATTCTTAAATATTTTTTATAATTAAAAAAAAAATTGATATTTTTTTTGTTAGGGTGTAGTTTGCGGTGACCATCACAATACTGAGTGTTTATTTTATGGGCTCACTTTGAAAAGATAAATATATGATAAAAACTCCTGCTTTTTTTAAAAAAATAAAAATAAATAATTATTCTTTGAATACAGTAAAGTCTCTCGGATAAAAAAATCTCATGCAGCACGTGCTACATGCTATTCATATTCATGTCTGCGTGTTTAAGATAATGGTACAAATGATTTTCAAAACACTTAAAAATCATAGTAAAAAACAACCAATCAAAACCGGTTGCTAGTCCAATCTACTTGCGGTGCCTACACATCCACTGTTTCTTTAGATTGAAAGAAACAAGAGAAACCCAAAGTTATCCACGCCGTACACGTGTCTCTCAGCTCGTCGTCAGTAACCATGTAGGTCCATGATGTTCCATTTTGACGGTGCTGATTTCTTTAAGTATTTGTCCCGCTGTACATTAATTGATTGGATAACGAGCGAGCTGACATGATATATGGTATTATTATAATAGCGATTATTTTATACAATATTTTTTATTTTTAACATTAATAAAACAATACAATCAAAATATATATTAAAAAATTATTTTAAATAAAAAATAAATAAATTTTTACCAAAGAGTGTGGGCCGCGTTTCCAAAGACTAATGGTCGCCAACCTAACTTTGTGGTTATCATTGCTTTCTGGTCAACTTTGTGGCTTAACTGTTGAATTGACAAAAGTGAAGGGTAACCAGGTAATATTATGATGTTCATATTCGGGCGAAAGGTCAAACGAAAGTCTGTGGGTGACCGAATTCCACGTGGTTTTTTTTTTTTTTTTTGGAAAGAATAAAAGGAAAGAATATTTTTTTTGTGATTGGTTTTTTTATGAAGAATAATAAGCTAATATTAACGGAAAATCATTTTTTTGCTTAACATTATTCTTTTAAAATTCAGCGTTTAAATGAGTTTGTTCTCACATTGTTGTAAAGGATTCAAATTTAATGAAAAAATGTTAGAAAAATAAAATAAAATAAATGCAGATGACTTGACTAAATATAACATGCTTGTTATGGCATATGAAAATTGATTAAAACTACTTATTGTAAGAATTTAAAAAATTTGGTGTTGCAAATGATGATATGTATTTTAAGAATATTGAAGATTTTCAGTTATATTATAGTAGCCAATAAAACTAAAAAGTTTGAGAAAAAACACGAAAATAATATCTGGTATTATTTTATTATTGTCTTGCGGTATAAAAGATAAAAACAATATTTTTTACTATATCTTTTCTTTTAAAATTATAAAAATTACTTTAAATTTATCTTAAAAAAATATATTAGTTTTTATATTTTTATATTTATTTTTTCAATCAAATATATTCATGCCATTTATACTAAAATACTAGTCAAACACAAGTAAAAAACAGTTTATGAATCATAGCTTGTTTGGAAATGTTGTCGTAGTTGTTTTTTAAAGTGTTTTTCATGTTAAAATAAATTAAAATGATATTTTTTTATTTTAAAAAAATATTTTTAAAATCAACATATTAAAATGATTCAAAATACACATAAAAAATTATTTTTTCTAAAAGAATTTAGAAACGCGGTGTTCTCAAATGGTGCAATTTATAACATTTATTAGTATTTTATTGAGAAGTATAGGGAATTCTGATAAATTACTTAAAAATACCACACCAATCAACAAAATATTAAGAAATTCATTAAAAAAAAACACGAGTCACGAGAGCTCATTGTAAAATTCATTTACGAAAAACACTGTGCATGTTGTGATTTTCCAAAACAAAATACTTTTCCTAACTATCGGGCTCAATCAACTCGATCTCGAAATCTTTGAATTCTCTTCATGTCTAGCTAGCTGCTGAATTTTTTTAAAAAAAATGAAGAAGGTGACTAGCGGATGTGGTAAGGTTAGGGATTTTAGCCAAGGGAGGATACAGCCGAGGAGCAGGAAGCCCCGCCGCATGCGTGTTCGTACGGGAGTGGTGGAAGACAAGGACTGGCTAGTAGAAAAACAAAGCATATCTCCACTCCTAGATTCTCATAGTCATCAGTCATCACTTTTGGTTTGTTCATGATTAAAGATGGAACCAGGGCATGATTTGAAATAAAAATAAGAATCTTGAAAATTTAGTATGTCTTCACCATTTTGATAACTTTTGTGAGAGTGATTTGACAAAATTTTTTTTTAAGAAAAGCTCCATTCCAAGTTTCTACCATAATTTGAGATAAAAAAACAAAAAAAAAACTTATTTAAACAGTAAAAACATGATAATTTTTTAAAATCTAACTTGTCTAAAAGCATTTACAATCAAATAGCACTACAATGTCAAATAAAATCTAATTTAAGTTATTTATTTTAAAAAAATCTTTAAAATTGTCAATTGAGTTGTGATTTAATACATGTTTGGTATTGCATTTGCTTTTAATTTTCAATGTATTTTTTAAATTATTTTTTTGTTTTAAAAATATTGAATTAATATTTTTAAGTGTTTTTTTAATGATTTTAATATATTTTTAATTGAAAAATACATCTCACCACAATACCAAAAACATAAAATGATACTCTTATGACTTATGTTTAATAACCTATTTTATTTATAAATAAGATGATAGACTAAATATTTACATGATAATTTCACCTTTAAGATTTAGGTTTGATTGGTAAGTAAATTTTCTCCATGCGTGGACTAATTCATACAATAAAATAATTTACTTAGAATGCATCATCTCAAATGTGAGTTATTTGTTTAAGATTTAATTTTAAAAAAATAATATTAATGGATGAAAATGAACTTGAAAACACTTTTACAAAAAAAAAAAAAAAAGGGTTTGTATTACCCCCTCAATTACAAGCTTATTGAATAGGATGCTCCCGTTGCCATTCATGCTCAAATTGTTGGAGCTTTGGATTTTATAATTATTAACATTTTACAATTAAAAACACTTTGTTAAAATTGAAAACATTATGCTTTTGAAAAAATTATTAACTTTCATTCAATTGCATTAAAAAAAAACACACACATAAATTAGTTTGTAAGACTTCTAAGAAGAAGAAAAACTTTCGGTCTAGATTAGCCTTATTTTTTAAAAAATTTATGGGTTAAAACTTTGAAACTAATATTAAAAATTATATATATATTACATTTATATAAACGCGCGAGGCTAGCATTGCATATGTGTTTTTAATATTGTTAAAAAAAAAGTAATTTTGGTTGATACATAAAATAGCATGAGGACACCTAATCATTCAATCTTTAAGGTTTGTAGACTCAAAAAATTAATGCAAGTCAAATGTGATTTATATAATATGAAAATTGCACCATCGGATTGTATAATTATGAAATGGTGTTTTTCTTGTAAGCAATTTTCATGAACGATTAAGTATAAAATACAATGCTCATGATTTTCATATTCAAGTAATTATTTTTTAAAAACAATATATCTTGATCCATAATAAATTATTTTAGATATTGAAATCTAAAATTGTATTTCTCTTGCAACTCTCGGTTAATTTGTGCATGTTTCTACTTAAATAAAATGCATAGAGAACCAATTCTCCAGATAAACTTCTTACAATCGTGTATCCATCAAATATGTTGTTAATAAATAGAAAACAATATTTTCAAATTAATTAATATTTATTAAACTACTTAAAAACCTAATTGCGACACACATGTGATTATCTTATATTTTTATGATATTAATTAAGAACTAAATCATTTCATTATGAACTCATTTCAGAATATTTAGAAGTATTGTAATGATTATTTTTAAAAATTATTTTTTTTGAAAATATATAAAAATAATATTTTTTTTAAAAATATATATATTTAATATTAAAACATTTAAAACATATAAAAAAATTAAATAAAAATGGAAATGGAAATGGAAATTTTATCCTATCCTCATTTGAGACGCAATTCTTCACCAGCCTTGTACTCAAGCAAATTAATTTAATCAGACAAAAGGTGAAAATCTGGATATTCTCACCATGGAATATAATAAAATAAAACCTGTCTTTTTTCACAAAACACGTGTCCTATTAGTAGCTGTGGAGAGGAGCCAAGGCTGCTTTCGTGAGATCCTCTGATAGAATATTCTGTTTAAAAATAATTATTTTATGAAATATTTTTTATTTATAAAAATATTAAAATAATATTTTTTTTATTTTTAAAAAATTATTTTTGATATCAGTGCATTAAAATATTTTAAAAATATCAAAAAAAATATTATTTTAAAATAAAATATATATAAATTTTTTTTAAAGCATCCAAACAAACAAAATTTAAG
Source organism: Populus alba x Populus glandulosa (assembly GCA_033617975.1). Taxonomy (NCBI): domain Eukaryota; kingdom Viridiplantae; phylum Streptophyta; class Magnoliopsida; order Malpighiales; family Salicaceae; genus Populus; species Populus alba x Populus glandulosa. Next base: position 697,714 of record CM066155.1, on the reverse strand, counting down.
AGCCAACTAATGAGATCGAACCATCATGTAATTCATAAATAATAACGTCCTAGCATCTGTTATTTTAAGCCTCGTCAATAAATAAATAAAACTAATAGTGCTCATAAAACAAAAGTATATAAACGCAATCAATCAATAAATGTTTTTTAGGAGTTAGGCTTTGCTTTTCCATTGTCATCTTGATTTAATACAAAATAAAGGTATGCCAAAAAGTTTTCTTTTTTTTGTCATTTTATAGTAAAAGATATTTTAAAATCAATTTACAAGATCAAAAATTATTTATAACTAATTCTATCAATACATATCTCATATCAATATATTAATTTAAATGTAAATACTGTGTTTAAAATTAGTTCACTACCTAAAAAAGCTAGCTAAATGACGTGTATGTTTTACTGTAGCTTAATAAAACATGTACTGGGTTACAATAAAATTATAAATGTGCCGTTTAATCCAAAAAACATTAAGCTTTTTGAATGGAAGCCTTAAGTCGTTTTCTCGCATAGTAAAAATACTCTTTTGCATAATTTTAAAATCCAATCCCATGTAATGAGTTAACCAAAACCTGATTGAGTTTAAAATAAATAGAAAAAGAAAAAATTCGGGAGTAATCCAACAACCCAACAAAACTTGATAAAAAACTCGGTTGCAAACTGTTAATATATATATATATATATATATATATATATATATATTACTAAAATGATATCATTTTGATTAAAAAAATTAATTCGAACGAGATCTAATAACCTAGTTAAAATTTGAAATCCAAACCTTGAACGGAGCTGAATTTAAAAAGTATGCTCTTTTGACTCCTAGACTAACAAACTATATAATTGTTGAACAAGGGCTTTTATAAACTTTATATAAGTTTCTTATCCGTAAAAATATATATTTTGCAAATCATAAAAACACCAGAATCCAACTATTATTACATTCTCGAACTAGTTCAACTAAAACTAAAGAGATAACATTATGGATATAAAGGAAGGTTGTAGGAATTATTTTTCGTGTGTGTGTATGAGGTGCCTTTAAGATTTAAATATATAACTTATTCTGGAATTATCACCCTGTATGTATAGATTTAGACCAATTAGTGTAAGGTTAGTTTACTGTGTCAGGCTAAGCTATGGTTCAAATTATTTTACGTACCGCAAAAAAATATTGAAGTTGCAAAGAATTATTTGATGCTGTTGTTAAATTTTATCTAATAGGTCAATCTTAATTTTTTTTTGATTTGATTTATTGTCTAACTCAAATTTAATATTAAACTGTGTGAAAATTGCCCTATTATAATTAGTTAATTTGTTAAGTCCAATGACAACTCGAAACGACTATTAAAAATCATGATTTAGTTTGTTTTATAAGAAAATAGGATTTATTTTTTAATACTGAGATGATAATACATTAAAACAATCCAGACTTATGACTTAACCAGTTAAATATGCGATTTGAGTCATAAACTTTATTGGGTTTAAAAACTTTGTTTTCAAAAATTAATTTTTTATTTAATTATATAATAACAAAGATAAATATTTGTATAATCCAACACAAAACAAATATTAGGATGTTTTGAGACTGTAATAATTTTATATAAAATAAATTAAAACAAGTTAGGAAGATAAATATAAAATTAAAATCAAGTAAATATTGAAGAATGAAATAAAAATAATTAAAAAGGTAAAAAAAAAGATGAAATGCAAAAATAGAAAAAAAAGAAGAAGCCATCTCTTTCACTGTTCTACGTGGACACCCCGACATTCTTTCTGAGATGAATTAGGTAATCAATAGACAAACATGCTGGTTAGCTTAGAGCTGTATTGTGAGTCAAGTCAATATTTCTTTTAATGTAAAAAAATTCAAGTATTGTAAATATATATTTTTAATATATAAATTCAAGTATTGTGGAAATTTAAGTATTGGATGATATTTTTTAAAAAATTAATATAATTATATATATATATATATATATTTAACATTGATAAGTGATATATTAAATTAATCCGAGTTAATTTATCAAATATGTGAATCAAGGTATAAAACTATAATAAAACTATAGAAAATAAATTAAAATAAATTATGAATCTTCATTTCTAATCAACTCAATATTGAATGATGAAATTAAAAAAAATACCCTAGTTAACCTGCTAAACTTGTAATTTTAGTCATGAGATTAAAATAACTTTATAAAAAATAAATAAAATATTTATAAAACTTTATTTTCAACAAATCTAATGTACAAAAATAAAATGAAAAAAAAAATAAGATCAAGATAACTCCCCTAAAAGAATATTAAAAAAATATAAAATATATATTTTAAACATTTTGAAAAAAAAAAAGTTCTTGAAAGGTAAACTCAAAAAGAAAATAAAATAAAAGCTAGATAAAAAAATTACTACTTAAATAAGTAGTATTTTATAAGTATAGCTACAGTAGTTTTTAGTGTTTTGTAATTCGATTAAAAAAAAATACATGGACAAACGATGAGTTACATGATTCTATTTATGTAAAGTCAACAATTGTAGTCTTTTAAGGAAAATCCAACTAATCATGTCAAAGATAAAGTAAAAACAATTATGGAAAATAAAAAAATAGAAACTTTTGCCATAAATGTTAACTTTCACAATATCCAGTAGTAATTCATCCAGTAAAAATAAATCAAATTTATATATAAAAAAAAACCAAAAAAGGAAAAACAAATTAAAAAAAAACCCCCCCCCCCCTCTCTCTCTCTCTCTCTCTCTATGTATACAAACAAAAACGACATCATAACACAAAACAAAACGCAACAACCTAACTGGTAATAAAATGGCATTTCTTACAATAATTTCCACGAATGATAACATTTTTCTCCTCTGTGTCATCTTCTTCCATCTCTTTCTCAGGTACCAAACAACCTTCTTTCTCTGTATGTATATACGTTATTTTTCTTATATTAAAGGAACAATCTTTACTGTAAATTAAAACCTGTATTTCATTTAAAGTCTCTTTTGTGGTTTTAGTAATAATTTTAGTTTTAATTTCAATTATTAACCTGCTCTTATGGGTTCTTTCTAGAGGGGATTTAATTTATTCATTAGCTCTTACAAGGGTAGCTAAAGATTTTTTCTTTTCTTTTTTCTTTGGGATTTGGTGCTTTTTCGGGTTGGTTTTAAGGCGTATATGAAAGGAATGGTTTTGGAATCTGATCTGTTTTTTATTTTATTTATTGTGGTTTATGTTAATACAGATCGGTTATGAGAAATGACTGGTAATTAATGAAGTTTCCTGGCAGGATTCGCATTAATCTTGTTAGCCCATTTGAACCAGGAGATAAGCTAGAAAGAAAGAGAAAATGCTAATTCAAGAATCTTGGGATTTATTTTGATATAATCTGATTTGATGTGTAGATGCGTAGATTAAAAAGTGTATTTCTTGGATGAACGGTTGAAACTTGTGGTTTAATATTTGGGTTTTTTGGTGTTTCTGTGGGTTGTGCAAAGATAGATGGGAAGGGGAGAGCAAATCAATTATAAGAGGAATCTCAAGAAAAGGGTTAGGTATAAAGATAAGGGTTCCGATGATTCCGATGAGGATTACGTGGTTGAGAATGAGGAGAATTTATCAGATGATGATTCAGAGGATTGTCAAGTTTCTTTAGATGGGTATGCATCGGAGGAGAGTTTTGATAGTTTTGTTGAGGAAGAGGAGGGGGGAGAGGGCGAGGAGGAGGAAGAGTTTAGGAAGCCTGTTAGATCAAAGAAGAAAAGGAGTTCTTTAGGGAAGGGGAAAATTGAGGGTAAAGCTTCTCGGAAGAGAAAAAGGGTATCTCATGAGGAGGAGGAGGAGGAGGAGGACGAAGACGAGGAATATGTTAATGGTGACGGGGATGAAGACGATGAAGAATTCACTCTAGATGAAGAAGATGATGATTGTTTGGATGAGGATGATGAATTGACAGCAGGAAGGAAGAACAGAAATGTGAAAGTGGTCAAGAGGAGAGTGTCAAAAAGGGGTTCTGGAAGAGCTACAAAAAGGAGGAGAAAATCTAGGGTTATGAAGAAGCCTTTGGAAAAGAAGGGGGTAAATAAACGTAGGTTGAAAAAGAAAGAGAGGTGTGAATATGAAGATGAAGATGATGGTGATTTTTTTGCCGATAGCCCAGTTGCGAGAGAAAAGAGCAAGAAAACTTCAGGTGTGAGAAAGAGGAAATTTTCTGTGAATTCAGATTCGGATTTTGTGTCTAATGGATCATCTGATTATGAATATACCCTTTCTGAGGAAGAGAGAGAGCAGGTGAGGGAGGCCAGTCATTTGTATGGAGAATTGAAGACTAGCTTGAGAAGTTCGTCTGTTGGAAAGAGAATTCAGGAGAATGGGGATTTATGCCAGCAGACAAAACCAGTAGGAAGAAAAGGTAAGGAGAAGGTAAAGGAAGTAAAATCAGAGTTAGGAAAGCAGGTATGTGGAATTTGTCTTTCTGAAGAGGACAAAAGAAGATTGAGGGGAACACTGGACTGCTGCAGTCACTATTTCTGTTTCACTTGCATCATGGAGTGGTCCAAAGTAGAATCTCGTTGCCCTTTGTGCAAGCAAAGATTTAGCACAATAGCTAAAAATGGAAGATCAGCAATGGGGGTTGATCTGAGAAATATGGTGATACAAGTCCCCATGCGTGACCAGGTCTGTCCTTGCTAGTGCTCTGTGCCTATTACTTGCTTTGTTCTTTTATTTTTTCTTATTTCGTGTTTGGATTGGTTTATTTCTTCATATAGGTTTATCAACCAACTGAGGAAGAAATCAGGAGCTACATTGATCCATATGAGAATGTGATATGTAAAGAATGCCATGAAGGCGGGGATGATGGCCTCATGCTACTATGTGATCTCTGTGATTCATCGGCGCATACCTACTGTGTCGGTTTGGGGAGGCAAGTACCTGAAGGCAATTGGTACTGTGATGATTGCAGGCCTGTTGCTCTTGGATCCACAAGTTCCCAAGCTCAAGATCCTTTGCCTGATCAATGGAATTCAAGCAACAACATATTTAACAGACCATCACCCATTTTGAATTTAGATGAAGGTTTAGATCCCAATCTAGAGTCTGCACCCCGTTTAACCATCCCACAAGTATCTGGGAGTCTATCGTCTCCCAGATTTCTGACTGGAGATATTCATGGAGCTTCACCAGTGTCTGTAGCAGGGGCATCTACTCTCTCTGGGAGACGTCATCTACACCGTCATATACGGATTCTCCTTTCAAATAGGAATCCATCAGCAAATATGAATCCTGTGGCTAATAGAATCGATGCCATCTCAGCTGCCAGCTTGCATAGTGATTTCTTAAACTCACAAATTGATCCAGTTAGGGAAACAGCTCTTCAAAATTTAAGGACACAAGAAATTGGGACATCAGAACAGACACCCAACAAGGAGAGATTGCAGGCTGATGGTCATCCCTCTTCGTCATTTCAAAATAGGGATTCTTATTATCTGACACCAAATCAATCGAGAAGGCAAACAGTTCAGGATCCAACTATCACAACTGCTGACAGACCTGTCAATCTGACTTTATGGCCTGATCTCATGGGGATCAACTCAATACCTGGTTTTGAACAATCCCATCAGTTCAGAGGCAGATCAAGCACTGAGCCCGATGGTACTCCATCCTCATACCAAGTGAGAGAACAAAGCCAGTTCTATGACGTGAAGGAACAATTGCAATCAATGGTAAAAAACCACTTGGGAAGCTTGTCACAAGATATTGAATTAGGTATGTGAAGCTCTCTTTTTTGTGGTCACCCAAGTAGTTTTTACTTATTCAGCATTTCTGTTGTTGAGGGCCTGGGGAGACAGGAAGTTGATGGAGAAACAAGCTTTCCTGTTCTGGGATGTTAAAATCCCTGTAATGCAATCAGGGCTTTCCAATATTCATCATCAGACATGACATTTTATTTAGATTTCTTTATTTCAGGCAGGCTTGAAATGCTTGAGAATTCTTATATTTCTTATTTGTTGGTTAGATGCATGACAGTTATGTTGTGTTAATCGCTTTTTAACCATGCAATGGAAATGCAGACCATGATACTTTCAAGGATATAGCAAGGAGTTCTACACATACCATATTAGCTGCTTGCGGGCTAGAGCACAAGAGGAGTGAAGTTCATACAGTTCCCCTACCATCAACTTGTACACACATTGATAGAGTGGACGCTGGGCAGACAAGTGTGATGAGAGGTTGTTGCTCATCTTGTTTTGATTCTTTTGTAAGGAACGTAGTGAAGAGGATCATGGACACAAGACCGCGACAGTGGTTGACTTTAGGTCTTTAGGGTTTGATGCAGGGAGAAACTATTTACACTCCCTTTTTTTGTTAGAGTTGGACAAACATTTATGGTTAACTTGTTCATAAACATAAATGACTTGACATTGAGCACACAAAAGCTCCATTCTTATTTGATCATGATACTCATTGTTTAGACTGACTAAACCGTACTGTTGTTGTTTATTGCCAATCGTATTTTCTTTCCAGGCTATTAGTTTATTTTGGTGCCTCTTTCCTATCACTTTCTGCTCATGCTCATGATAACATACATCGAAGCCAAGTTGATGCCATGACAGGTACTTAACTATTACTAATAATAGTGTAAAAGATATTTAGGCCTGTAAATTACCATTTAAAAAAATATGGGATATAGAAAAATATATATCAGGTAAATGAAAAGAATTGATTAAATGAAAAGATATTTGTCCGAAAATGTCAAAAGGTTGCTTGATGCCAAAACAATTTCACCAGAGAACAAAAAAATCTTCGAAGACCAAACCCATAACTTTGTCATCAAGGTCAAGGCTTTTCCTTTGTCTTAAGCTCTCTCTGCTTTTCCACAAACACCACCACAACCCCAAATGACAAAGCCAGGAGACCTAAACGTCTCTATTAGTCCAGTGATAGAGAAATGGCTTCAAGAAGGCCAAAGTATTAAGCAATCTGACCTCCAACAATCCATCAAGCAGCTGCATAAACACAAGTACATAACCGCTTTAGCCAGGCTCTTGAAGGTATTTCTCTCTCGTCTCTATTATTTATTGGCTCTTCAAGATTCAATTTTTTTGGGAGTTATCGTTGAAAAGTTTGTGTCACGAAGTTGATTAAACGATCCTGGTCCGTGAAACGTGACTACATAACTTGAACCTTTGTTTCCCATTTTTGTGTTAGATATCAGAATGGATGAGGCAAAGAGGTTATGGCCAAGCAGTGGGAGACATGGTGGCTCAACTGGACTTAATATCTAAAGTCCGCTTAGAAGCAGCAGATAAATATTGTTAAAGCCTTCCTGACCATAGGAGAACAAACTTTGTGGTACTCTTTGAAACTGATACTTGTGGAGAATAAACATTTGGAGAAGGCAGAGGCCACGATGCAGACAATGAAGGAACTGGGCCTAGCACAACCAAGTATGTAGAGATCCTGATGTAGGAGATGGAAGACGGGGGCATTTGGGGCAACAAATACTCGTTCAAGATCCTATTAAAAGCTTAAGCAATTTCTTCTAATATTGAGAGAATGGAGAAAGTTCCGATGAATATGGCAAGAGATCGTAGGATCAACTGGAAAGTTTGCCTTGCCGTGGCAAAGGGTCACTTGAAAGCCGACTTTACTGAGAAAGCTTTAACAATATTGAAGCACTCAGAACAATTATCAAGGGTACTGAGAGAAGATATGCCAAAGAGAATCTTTTCTATAATTCAGAACTACATCGTTTTTGGCGTTTCTTTAAGAATTCTGCAGGTTTCTATAATTCAGGCTATCTACATATTACAAGCTCATTGATGAAATCGGATGACTTTGCCGGCTCCGAGGAGGTTTGGGAGGAGTGGTTATCATTGAAGACATTGTTTGACATTCAAGTTCCAAATGCAATGTTCGCTTGTTATTCCAAAAAAGGTCTTTGGGAAAAGGCCCGAGGCATTTGTGAAAAAAGATTGTAGAGAGTGGGAGCTTGGTGCATACTCATTTGATCTTTTAGCAACTGGATATAGAGTCGGCGGTCTTATGGTGAAAGCAGCAGAAAGAATAAAGAAAGCAATTTCACGTTTGTTAACGTGGCCAACCACGCGGTTGGATGAGTAAACAAACACACACTAAGTAAACCAGGGTGGAATCCGAATACTAATGCTTTAGCTGCATGTCTTGAAGGTCTGAAAGGCCAGAGGGATGTGGAATTATCAGAAGAGCTTTTCAAGTAAGTTATGGAAAATTGTCATTTCGAACCAGCTATTTATGATAGATTAAAGACTTGTATTGAATATGGAAATCTCTGAGCAGTGAGTATCACGGCATTTGAGCAAAGGAAGATGATGATCTGAGTCTTAATGGAGAAACACCTGATAATCATCATTGTTGATAGAACCGCCATTATGCATGTTGCACAATGCACACTACCTGAATACTTTATCAAATCTTTGTTTCCCATTTGTGGCCTGAATTCATGTTCTTTATTTGTACTTTTTACCCTCAGTGTCAAAAGACTGGGGAATGTCAGAATAAAAGTGACCTAACAGTGGAGGCAAATCTGCTCCTTCATACAGGCTAGTCATGATCTGGAATTGGTTGAACTCCAGAACTTGTTTTCAACAATTGGTCAACCTGTAGTACCTAAAAGAATTTAGTTGGTGCAGGCAGATGTACTTGCAGGAGATATCTAAGGTCTTAAAGTCTCTGTTATCACTTGCAGAAGACAAAATATTTGTTGTTTCAGTTATTTTCACAGACGCAGTATTTTGGGTATTGCTATATCCCTTGACCCAACTGCCTGACACCTGCTGGTCTGATAGCCAAATTTGAGTCTTCCTTTTGTTTCTATTATACTTGAGCTTCAGGTCAACATCATCAGCAGAAAACACGCAACCCAATGGCTTGAACTTGATAATGGAACACACAAAATCTTTAATAACTAAATGTCTTCGAGAAAATGCTTTTCTTTGAGAGACTAGTTTGCTGATCAAGAACTCACTACGGCTTAACAATGGAACCAGCCCCACAAATCCACAACACTACCCTAATTAATGTGGCCATCAAAACAAAGATTGCCAGCAAACACCCCCACAGTCTGCAACAGGTGGGTGGGGTAAACATGTTTCTTGCAGAATAATTTCTTGCAGCTAACGAGGCTGACAGGGGATGCCTTCAACGAGCAGTTGTGTGTTTTATTTATCAAGATATTTTGTAATTTCAAATAACTTACAAGAAAGTAACACAGATATCCATTTGAAAAGGATAGCACTTTTAGGAAGTAACTTTTCTTCTTCTTTTCCATTTAATCATGACCTGAAAGTAAGTCTGTCCAACAGCTAACGTTCACATGCAACATAACTTACACTCATTCCTACATTTATTTAACACTCCGTGCTTAATACATTCCCATCTTCACCGCAAACAAACCAAGATTGCAGGGCACTTGGTTGCAAATATGGCATTCGATACTGTAGCAGCCAGCATGAATCCACTTCTATAAAATGTCATCAAGAATTGTAGACAACAACAGCCCTTGTACAAACTCACTCCTTTTGGCCTTCTCTTCCTTATCCTTAATTGACATTGGAGGTGACTTCCTATTTCTGCAACCAAAAACAAAAATATAGCACCTGAATGAGGATAGTCAAATGATTTTGCATACATGTACACAAATGATCCAACATTTAATGCAGGACTATATTTCAACAACAGCAGCCAGGGATGGATTCCAGTTTGAGTTTAGGTAAGGGGTTAAGAGTGACCTTGTTATTATTCAAGCACCTACTTCAACTACATGTAGGAGCACATGATTGAGTAGCATGATCCCCAAAAGTCAAGATTCAGGTACTCAGGAAAAAAAATTCAATGACTGAAACCATAACAAAGAGTGAAACTATAACAAAGACGATTGAGCAGCATCTTCCCATGGTACACATGATCTAGAGCTCTTATGATCAACTTAGAGCTTTGGAAAAAATGGCTAATTAATTAACTTTTCTCAAGTTCTTTGTAGTTTCACTCTGTATGCTGAAACGCTTTTGGTGACTATTGGTAAATATGATGTAGAAATAACAGAATTGGATAGGCAAAAACTGCAGTTCTTGATGCATAAATCAGTGGTAATTCCATAAACCATCCAAACCACATATCCCTTTCCTTTGATCCTATCTTCTCTGAAAAATTCATTTAAACATCAAGGTGGTTGACCAAAATGATTGCAATGCAAACTTTAATGTGCTCTCTATCAGTAAATGAGCAAAAAGTCATACTTTATCATGCAACATAGATAATAATTAATTTAGTGGGGAAAAAAAGAGAAGAAAATCTGCAACTTTTTAGCGTGGGTGACAGAAAAGAATTCACATGTGTGTGTGTCCTACGATACACAGCTTAATGTGTTTGGGCAGGTGAAAGCAGGAAAAACTTAGTATGAGCAACTTCTGAGATTCTGATCTTTAAAGTCAACAGCATGGTCAGGTGTTTGTGGTATTTCTAGTCCGGCACAGAATAATGTAGCAAAATATTTGCACTATTCACATAATTTTATCATCAACTAGATAAAAGTCTGCAAATTGAATATGACAATTATGATACCATAAAAAGACCCATGGTCAATATCTATTAAAAGGTAAGTGCATCTAAGATCAATCCCCTTCCAACATTATTAGTAAATTACAAAAGGGAAATAATTTCTCTGTGACAGTGTACTGAAGAAAGCGATTAGGATATACATCTACAGCGCATGCAAAGAATCTACTGCATGAGTTAAGTAGGACAGAACAGAGAGAGACAGACTAGAACAACAGAATAACATACCGTTCTGAAACATTCCCATCTGTGCTTTTCTTAGCCGAACTAGTTTCAGACAAAAAGGAAGGCTGGGAACTCGTGAAATCATCAACCATGGGTAAAATGAATGAAGATAATAATGGATCAGGTGCTGCATTGGATGAGGGAACTATACAGGACGAACCACCAAGAAGGGATTGTAGATTTCCTTCTCGCAGTTCTTTCCTCAACAAAGAAAGGGTTGAATGAGGTCCACCTCTACGTGATTTCCTCTTGCGCTGCATGTAATTACTTGTCAAGGAACTCAACACAGGCAAGATCATCTTGGTTCACATGATTTTTGATACTGAAGCTCAAGTCAACAACAATGAAAAATTAAGTCTAGCTATAGACCAAAAGCATAAGAAAGTAAACTAAACATTCCCACAATAAAAGCAAACAAGAAGTTGAAATTGGTTTTGGAAGCAAACAAACACATGATCACCTAAGGATAACAAATCATTTAAGCTAGTGATAACTCAATAGAAAAGGATATCTTGAATATATTTCCATGTTGTAGGGTTATATGTGCAACCATGTCAACACCCACCCTCATTGCACAAACTGGGCAAACCTGTAAATAAACAGCATCTATCGTGAGCAAAATTAACCTTCAATAAGATCTCAACATCAGAGCCCATAACAAATAATCTTGATTCAAAAAATGCACACTTAATATGATAGGGAATGACCTCTTTGTTTTATAAATCACGGCCAGTGTAGTACCCTAATTACTATTTTACAAAAATGTACAAAACAAGTGGCTTTATGGGTAATAACCCCCATTCCTATCCTATCATCAAAAAAAGAGCTCACTGGAATGGATGAAGTCTTAAGTTAGTAAGGTCAAGTTTTCCTGTCTCATAATTATCATCAATGTCTATGCCCATCAAGGGATTGGCATTACTGAATAGCACATAAAGACAATACTTCCTCAAAAATCACTTTGAAGAACTCCACGCATCAGTAACACTGAAGGAGGAAGATATTTGAGGCCAACTCAACTCTACAAAAACTTCAATATGCACATTTATGGCACTTTTAGCACTCAGGCAAACCCAGTAGATACAATTAACTTAGCTTGTTCAAGATGGACTAATCTGGTACCCAACTGGTTGTCAGTGATACAGGCACGACATTAGAACCATTTATTCTAGACAGTAGGATCTCAATTCTCATGTTTTGAGGTAATAAACATGAAAGTAGCATGCTACATGAGTGACTAGAGAAGAATTCTTATAGGCAAAATAAATGAAATTTTGAACTCTATGAACATATGCAATTCAGCTATTAACATATATAAAGAATGAGAGTCCATACCCCATTCTTTGATTCAACAGGATGCTCATCATCAATGTGACAACACAGCCCAACAATATCAAAATATTCGGAACAGAATGGGCATGGAAACTCCTCCCTTGTATCATCATCTCCATCGATTTCTTCAAACCCCATAAACATATCTGCATTTGCAAACATTATAACTATTATTTGAAGTTTAAGAGAAAATTTCCTTAGTTTATTACATTTAGAAACACTAAGCCTCCATTTGATAATAGTCGAATTCAACTCAATCTGTTAAGATTCATGATTCTCAAGCAGTCACCACTGATATCAGCCAAGAGGGGCAATTCCTTTATTAACTCCCAAAAAAGATTACTAGTTACCTCAGAACGAGAATTTATTTTGCAACTCACTAAACCTCGACAACAACACTTGATCCTTTATACCCATTCACTCCATAAACAAACACAAGATTTTCACAAAGAGAAACAATTTTCTTTTCTTTTTCTTTATAAAAAAGAAGGAACCTTTGAGTTTCACTTTCAAGTAACAACCATGTCAAGCTCAGTGAAGTAAGTGTAGTTTCCCTTTCAGGGGTTATAACAAAGCCATAATGAAACACCTTAACAACCCAAAACCCAAATTTCTCATCTTTCCTCATTTTCCCATCAAACAACCAAAACCAAACACTCTTCTTCAATAAAGAAAAGAAAATTGGATTCCAAAACCTTGCAGTTTCATTCATATTTTCTCCAAACTTTAAACACTAACACTTTGAATGACCATAATATTTCACTTTCCAATCATTTCTCAAAAACCAAACAGACCATTATAAACAAGCAAAAGACAAAGAAACGACTTCGGGGTTTGGTGCAACCAAGCTCAATTTACTTAAAAATCCAAACTTCAAACACCAACACTTTAAATTCCCATGATTTTTCGATCTCCTAATCATTTCTTAGCTACCAAAAAGACCAATAAACAGGCCAAAGACAAATAAATGACATCTGGGTTTGATACAACTAAGCTCAAATTGCTTAAAAATCCAAAATTTATAACTTTGATACAATTAAACTCCCATAATACTTAACTTTTCCATTCATTTTCTAAGCAGCCAAAAAACCTCATACATAACAAGAAATGATAATTTCGAAAACTAAAAAAAAAACAAAATCTCACCAGATCGTGATTGAAGAGCTGATTGGTATCTCTTAGAAGCTGAAGAAAGACGAGCACTCCATGAATCAGCATCCATAGCTCCTCCCTTTAAAATTAATTTTCTTTAAAACTCCGAAATTCTCAACCGATCCTCAGTTGTTGAAAAGAAAAGGTGGGTTTCCTAATCGAATTTTGAGGATTTGATCTTGAATTTACGCAAATGAATACCCTTGAAATTAGGGGTTGAATCAGTGGAAATGATGATACTTGATAAGGAGGGTTTTTTTATTTGTTTTTTCTATAAAAGGAGTGAGAGATAATACCCTGCTGTGTTTTGTTCGTCGAAAAAAAGGGAGTCTGGTGTTTGTTGTGCTGTTGTCTTTATAATATTTTTTTTTTTTTTTTGTATTTTTGATAAATTTTATTAATTTTTTTGCTTTTAATTTTGAAAAAACAAAGATTTAATAAACAACCAATTTTTGGAAATAAAAAGCAAGAGGGTTACGGTTGTCTTACTAGCTGTTTTTTTTTTAAAAAAAGAATTTAACTTTTAAAAAACTTCGTATCACGTTGGTGTACAAAAAAAAAGTTTTTTTTTTAACTAATAATTTTCTAAATCTATTAATTTTTATATAAAAACTTAATGTATATATTTTAACAGGCAGTAAGTTCATAATTTTTTTAAAAAAATATAAATATTTTATATTTTAATAATGTTGAGTTAGATAACAAAACAAGATGTAATAATATTAAATCTGACAATCATGTCAAACCCAATAATTTTTTACATAAAATACAATAAAAATAATGCTTTTATATTGTTACAGTGTCGTCCATAATACAAATATAATGATATATGCACAATATTTTTAAAATATAATATAATATTAATAACATTTTTATTTTTTACAATTTTTCTTGAATTTAACTCTAAAATAATAATATATTGAACAAATACTCTTTTTTTTTTGCAATAATTTTTACCATGCATTTTTCTTTTTGCCTATAAAAATCTATAGTTATATTCTTCTTCTTATTATTATTATTAAAATAAATTAATAAATTGAGTATTATTATTATTATGGAAGTGAGAGTCAATCTTCTTTTTTTCTGCTACCTCTAATCTAACATGACGAGTTGATTTAAAGATTCAATAAACTAAATTAAGATTTGAGTAGGATTTTATTTTGAATTGTCTTGGGGTCATTGATTTGATTTGATTAGGTTAGTTACCTATAAATTTATAAGGAGTGTTTTTCAGTAAATAAATATTAAATCCAATCAAATTATTTTCTTATAAATTTTTCTAAAAATTTTGAAAATTGTTTAACACAAATAATTTTAAGCCTATTTTTACAAATATTTTAAATAATTTGATGAATTTACTAATTTAACCGAGTTGTTTATTGTTTTAAAAATGATCAAAGTTTTAAAAATATATAAAAATCATGATTATTCCAATAAAAAATAGATTAATTTAATAACTTAATCAATCCAAATTTAATTGGATTAAAACCTAACTATAATTTATTATCAAACTATTAATTCATTGATTGCTTAAAAGTATTTTATTAAAATTATATTAATTTTTTAATTTTATTTATCAACCCCAGTCAATTTATATTGAATTTTAAAATTATGATTTTGTTTGTTTTTATATTTTAAATATATTTTTAATTTTAAATTAAATATATTTTTAGTAATTTTATATTTTTTAACATTATAATATTAAAAATAAATTTTAAAAAATAAAAAACATACCTTTAACATATTTTTAAATAAAAACTACTACTACCTGGCTGCTTTTATAAGCCGACACCCCTAAACTCATGTACCCCGTTAACAATCATTCAAAGAACCCCACTCAACAGTTACGTAAACTAAAAAGAAAAAGGCAATCCCTCTACTTCATTTTTTTATTAATTAACCCCAACACCTCCACTGTCTCCCAAAACACTTCCAATTTCTCCGGTCACGTGACCTCCCGCCATCTTCTCCGATCTCGATCACGTGACCTCCACAGCACCTCCAGATCCATAAAGCATCGACTCCTGAGAGAAAGAGAGTGACCCTTTTTTGATTTCTTGCTGATTTTGTTATGGCAACGAGGAATCGGACGTTGATATTTAGGAAGTACAGAGATGCATTAAAGAGCGTTAGGGTTCCGACGAGCTCATCTCCGTCGACGAGCTCTTTCGGAGGAGTTGGTGGTGGTGGTGGTGGTGGTCCGGTGATCGAATTGGCCAGCACTTCGCTTCTCAATCCTAATCGGAAATATGCTCCTCTTAGCACTGAAGATCCCGGTAATTCAAGGTACATATTCACATTCGTATCCGCATGCATATACATACACGTATAAATATCTGCTTGGTGTTTTTGTTGTTAATTAATCATTTAGTTTGATTGATTTTAGCAATGTGATACGTAGAATTGAGAGTGTTAGCTAAAATGAGATACGAAATAAGAGGTTTTTGCAGTGTGATTTTGTGGAGATTTTTAGTGTGTTTTATTGTTAGTTGATGTCGAAAATGTATAGATAATTGTTGATGGGTTTTTTAGTTTTGAAGTGAAAGTTAGTGGATTTGTATGGGGGTAATGTGGAATATAGCTGCATTGAAGGAAAGATTCGAAGGAGTTATTTTTGGCTGTATGTGTGTTTTGGGAATTGTGATCTGTTGGTAGCTGTTGGTGATGCATGATTATCTTCTTGCTAGATTGAAATGGGTGTTGCAAATGTTTGTCGATGATGGGAGAATCGGATTATTTTTTCTAAATGATAGTGCAAGAGCATGGTAGAGGTTGAATCGAACTGGGTTATATGGATTTGAGATCTCTTATTGCCTGCAATTCTCAAATATCGGATTGGTTTCTGTAGGTATTTTTAGTCAAAGGCTTTTATGGAATTGCTTGTGAGGAGTGAAATGGTTGTGTTGGAAGGTGGTTTGAAGATTAGGGATAGTTCTACTTTAAGCTAAACGATTTTGAAAGAATTTTTGATAGATGTGAATATTAACTTAAATACTCTCCAGGTACTGTTGCTTTCTCAATGGTTGAGCATTTGCTGTAAATTTTAATGGTATCCTGGTAGGAACATTACGAGTTGTTGTCTTGATGCAGTAAAGGTGCATTTACAGTAGGTTTACCTCCAGCTTGGGTGGATGTATCTGAAGAAATAGCAGCAAATGTGCAACGTGCACGTATGAAAATGGTTGAGTTAGCGAAGGCTCATGCCAAAGCTTTGATGCCTTCATTTGGTGATGGTAAAGAAGATCAACGGACAATTGAGGGTCTAACCCAAGAGATAACTGGTCTTTTAAGGAAATCAGAGAAGCAACTAAAAAGACTTGCTGCAGCTGGGCCTTCTGAGGATTCAAATGTTAGAAAAAATGTGCAGGTAAGCCTTTATTTTCTTGCAAGAACCAACTAAACACGTGAAACTGGTAATGATTTATTTCCACTTACATATGATTTTTTTGGTAGATAATGCTGCCTAAGCCCTACAAAAAGCAAATTTTAAATTACAATTATGGGGAAAGCAGTCCCAATAATGTCCTGATAATTTAAAGGAGAAATTCTAACTGATTAGATGGTTAATAGGCCTCTGATGTTCCTATTCTTCCCCTCTTGCTTATCCAATTGAAAAATTAGAATATCTTCTTGTGAGTTTCTTCTGGACCATGCACCTATAATTGTTGGATGAAATGATTGCTCTCTTCAATTAGTGGCTTGGTTATTCCATTGTTTTGCTCTATGGAATTTTATGTGCAGTTAAACATGAGAACTTACACATTCCTTAC
Source organism: Populus alba x Populus glandulosa (assembly GCA_033617975.1). Classification (NCBI taxonomy): domain Eukaryota; kingdom Viridiplantae; phylum Streptophyta; class Magnoliopsida; order Malpighiales; family Salicaceae; genus Populus; species Populus alba x Populus glandulosa. The sequence goes on along the minus strand of CM066155.1, from coordinate 680,654 downwards.
ATGGTTAATTGGTCTTGTGAATTGTGCTTATATTGGCATATTTTTATTTGCAGCGTTCCCTTGCTACTGACCTTCAGAACCTTTCAATGGAACTTCGCAAGAAACAGTCGACATACTTGAAGCGCCTCAGGCAACAAAATGAGGTCCGGGAAGGATTGCTTTTCCTATTGAATTACTGAATAAGCAAGGAATGTATTAACATTTTCTTATAATCATTCTGTTTTGGTTTCTTTTGATATGCAGGGTCAGGACGGGGATGATTTAGAAATGAACCTAAATGGTGGTAGATCTATAATAGATGATGACAATTTGGACGACATGGTATGCTTGTCGTAACCTTCTCCGCCTTAGGTTTATTGTTAGATATGACGAGTCATGAAATTGTTTGGTCCTGCATAGCAAGTTGATAGACAAAACTTGTGTAAGAAATTTTGTGAGATCTATGTTTTGTCGGAGCCCTCCACTAATCTGTTTGGTGGTTCAAGGTCAAAGCCTACTTGATATGGGCCGATACCAATATCAATCAGGGCTATGGTTTTATATCTTTCCTGTTGGATTTGGGGTCTCTCCCTTCCAGTTACATATAGGTGATATTTGGGTGTTCAAAGATTCAACAGATTATGAGAGAGTTTGTGCTTTGTATTTACTTATGTAATATAGTAAAATCTCTTCTTTTTCTTCGCCTGTGAACATAAGCGAAGGTTGAACCACATCTTCTGTTTTCTTCATTCTTTTTGTTTGTTTCGTGCCCTGAAGGTATAGTCTAATTTTTTTCCCCGTCATTGTATCTATCAGTTATGTCCAGAAACATTATCTAAATAGTTTTGTAAGTTAAATTTCGTTTTTGTGGCCAAAATTCTTGCACTGTTTTTAATTACTGCAAATATTATATATCAATGATATGTTAGGTATTTAATGAGCATCAGATGGCCAAGCTGAAAAAGAGTGAGGCATTCACTGTAGAAAGGGAAAGAGAGATCCAACAGGCAAGCAAATGCTCTTGGCCTTTTGTTTTTTAATCAACAGAAATTTGGTAGTCTCCTTTATTTGTCGAGACTTTATGTTTTCCTTTTGATCTTTGTAGGTAGTTGAATCAGTAAATGAGCTTGCTCAGATTATGAAGGACCTTTCAGTACTTGTGATAGACCAGGTTAAGAGCTGATCTTCTTTTTTAAATCTGCGAAGTTCTTATTCAAGTGACTGATCACTAACTGTTTATTTCCCTCCAAACAGGGCACAATTGTTGATAGAATAGACTACAACATTCAGAATGTAGCAACTACAGTTGAGGAGGGGCTTAAACAACTGCAGAAGGTGCCCTTCTTACCCTCAACAATCATTTCATTCTACTTTCAAAAGCCTCTCTCTTTCTCTCTCATTTTGCATGGCATTGTTTGTATTGAATGGATTTCGCACCGCAGGCAGAGAGAACACAGAAACGAGGGGGAATGGTGATGTGTGCCACTGTGCTTGTTATAATGTGCGCTGTCATGCTGATCCTTCTTATCCTCAAGACGATTCTCTTTTGATTGCGAGCATAGATGTTCCTGAAGATTCTCTTTTTATTGGCGAGGCACAAGTATTCCTGAAGTTCACTCATTCATAATGCTGCGACGCTCCCCGCCAAATGTTACACTCTTGTAGATGGCTATAACTTTGCCCAATTAAAGAATGCAAACGCTTTGAATTTTCCGAATACACGTACCATATTAATCGATTACCTTCTTACATTATTACTTTTTTTTTTTCAAAATTTTGTGGGGAAAGAGGGGAGAGATAAATGTCCTCAAAGATGTATAGAATTGGCACTGTACGTTGTTCCTTTGTCACGGATCTGCTAGGTTGATTCTTTTGATTTTTTGGGAGGTTGGAGCATGGTGCTTTCAAAATCCAAGGCTCCCTGTTATGAGGAGCCTGAGGCCTTTTTAATTGTTTGTATCCATTTTTGTTCATGTAATATCAAAAAATATGAATCCATCGCTCTCGTTTGCCATTAATTTCATGTTATCCCAGTTTTAGCTTCCTAGTAGATGTATGACAATTCTACCATGCACGGATGAAACTTCGAAGTGATGAGTTTTGTGTTTCACCATGCCTGCAAAGCTATGCTTGTTTCATATTCTTATCAGACTTAATCATCTGAATTATTATGTGTTTTTTTTTTTTTTTTGTCTCTGGGAACAAGAGCTAAATGCATGTATTTGGTTCATGGCCCCTATCTAGGCAGAAGTTATAAGATATGCCTTGTATGTATATATGTAGAGAACAGTAGTTACAAACGCTACATCATAAATGTCATGGTGAACAAAATCCCTTCTGCATTTGACCAAACAGAGAGGGACAAAGTTTGGAATTTTCAACACGGAGAGTGATGTGGACATCCCCGCAATCTGATCAAGGGATAATGTGAAATGGCATCTGTGGTCACCTTTGGCCTAAAATATAAACCTTAACGTAGATACTATTTATAGTTTATTTCCAATTAACCAGTCAACAAGCTCTCGTAGCTCAGTTGGTTAGAGCACCCGTTTAGTAAGCGGGAGGTCTTGAGTTCGACTCTCAACGAGAGCATGACTATGGTTTTTTCCGGTTTTGTTTGTTTTTAATTGTCAGGCGGATGCAAAGACACCTCCAATTCACCTCGTTAGTTTCCCTATAAAATGGAGCGTAAGAAGCTAGCCAAAATCAAGCAGTCAGAAGCACACAAACTTCGTGTGTTTTCGTGATACAATCATGTTTTTTAATATTTTATTTATTTTATTATATCATTTTAATATATTAATATCAAAAATAAATTTTAAAAAATAAAAATAAATATTATTTTAATTCATTTTCAATCAAAAAATACATTTTGAAAAACAACCATTACTAAAATATCAAACATTATCTTAAAAGTAAAGCCATTGACTTGCTCGTGGTTTGTAATTGGATAACTTACTGGTGATCAAGTGATTTACCCGTTGTCCATGATTGAGGATTGTTAAAAATATATAAGATTCATGAATGGTCCATGTTCATGTTACTTATAGCTGGTCCGTGATCATATGACTTGCTCACGGCCATACGAATGTAAATGTAATCAAAATATCTAGAATTTACTCTCTTTTTTTCATTATTCCAAAAATAAAAAAATTTGAAATTCAAAAACATTTTTGAAGCAAAAATAAATAAACTCTTGAGCTATAACTGGTTAAAACACTAGGAAAATAATCAAGTTGAAGTAATATTAAGACTTAATGACAAAAAAATAAGTTTGAAAGTTGTTTTCATCAAATTTAGAAGAATTAATTAAGTCTAAGAATTTAATTAAATTTCTAATAGGTTTAATTGACTTGAAGCAAAATTAAACTTAAAAAAAAATTATAATTATTTAAAAGAGGTTTTTTGAATAAAAAAAAGGAATGAATATTAATTTAAATAAAAATAAAATAATAATTTAGAAAAAACTACGGTGATTTGAGACCTCAACCCGCCTGACCCATTTCATGCGCCCGCTCGACTAGACCAGCCTGTATTGTCCAATTTTTGAAAGCATTTCCTCAATGTCTAATGAATTTCAAACACCACAGGGCGCAAAACTTGCTGAAAATCCAGACCTTCAGATTAAATTCTATGATATAGCTTGAGTAGCATAACAAAATTAACATAACTTTCTTGACACAACCTGGCAAAGAAATAGTCCATAGAATGAGTGATCTGAAAGGCTACAGAAAATCTCATACCTCCTTCGTCAATACTCGATGCATTTTGCAAAAGTTATAATTGAAATGTGAAAATATCGTTCAAAATCGTGCACTCCTAAACAAAAACAGTAACCATAGCACTAACAAAACATAACTGAGGCCAGGATTATTGGAAAAAATCATTAACTTCAGGCAGCAGCTTGGGATGCTGCAAGCCTTTTTCTAGCCTCCTCGATGATAGACAACTTAATACCCTTGCCCTTGGGAAGAGAAATCCATGGCTTGGTGCCCTTTCCGATGGTGAACACATTGCCCAAGCGAGTGGCAAACTCATGGCCAGAGGCATCTTGAACATGGATTGTCTCAAAAGTTCCCTTGTGCTTCTCCCGGTTCTTGATTACTCCAACTCGGCCTCTGTTTCTTCCCCCAGTGACCATGACAACATTTCCCACATCAAACTTGATGAAATCAACTATTTTGTTGTTCTCTAGGTCCAGCTTGATGGTGTCATTGGCCTTAATGAGAGGATCTGGGTAGCGGATGGTGCGCCCATCATAAGTGTTCAGGTAAGGGATTCCTTTCTGTCCAAACTGAATCGACCGAACTTTGCAAAGCTTGAACTGCGTAAGCATTAAAAAAACAAATGAAATCATTAACTGGTGGTTCCACTCTAAGATATGAACTTACAAAAAAACGATTCATTGATCTATCAAATTAGTGCAAGGTCCAAAAAAACAAACATCACAAATCAAAACAGCAAAACCACATAATAGCCAAAACTATCACAAACCTTGGCCTCATCATCTCTGAGGGAGTGGAGCCTGAAGCGGCCTTTGGTGTCATAGAGGAGACGAAAGCTCTCATTTGTCTTTGGGATTGACACAACATCTGTAGCGGAAAGCAAAACAAAATGAGAAGCCCAAATGAAGACTAGAATATGTAGGGAAAAAATGACAAAGAAATGATCATATAAGCGAAAAAGGGGAGAAACTCTAATGATTTATCACTCATAATAATGCCTTCCAATCTAGGATGACAAAAAGCTGGCAGACAGAAGCACCCATAACCTTTCACATAATGATCACTTAAAACAAGCATTAATTCCTGGCAGATATGAGCACTTATAACCTCTCACACATGATCACTTTCCAACAGCTATTTTACTGAATTGCATCCCTGGATTTCTTGATCATGTCATGACCACCAAGAGATGTGAAAAATCAAAATAACAGAAAGTTCATCCATTACTTTCAGCTAGAGATAATACTGATAAAAACTTCTCCTTACTCATCTAGAAACAATCCCAAAGCATTGAAAACTACAAAATCCTACACCTATCTAGAATATCCACATAAGAGAAAAAATCATTGTAAAGACAGAATTGCACATACCCATGAAACCAGATGGGTAAGTTTTATCAGTCCTGACCTTGCCATCAACAAGGACATGTCTCTGCATCAAAATAGCAAGCACTTCACGGCCTGTGAGAGCATACTTCAGTCTGTTACGCAGAATAAGAATCAGAGGCAAGCATTCCCTAGACTTGTGGGGTCCAGACGATGGCTTGGGTGCCTACACAACACAAAATAAAACGTTTTACACTCAAAATAGAAACACCAGGCTACAAGGAACCACAAGGAATTAATTGATATTGCAGCAAAGGGGGTCAGAGATTGTTAACATACAAATGCACCGCCAAGTTTGTCAAGCATCCAATGTTTAGGGGCATTAAGCCTCTTCAAATGCTTCTTCAACCCTCTAGCCTGTAATGCATCATAAAAGCAGAGAGATCAATTAAACCAGAGCAAGTAAAAAACATCTTAATGACATTACTAAATCATACACAGGTTAAAACAACAACCAGACACGCGAAAGGAAAACGAATCAACAACAGGCATAAAGGTGTGACAAATCAAGGAAAAGCCTATCACTTCAAAATTCAACCTTGTAAGAATCATTCACAAGTTCTTGCAGAAAACTTGTTTCTTTTCAATTTTTACTTTATTTAACAAGACAAAATAATGGATACTTCCCACAAATTCAACAATATCAAAACTAACAAGTCCCATGTTTTCTTTAAAGAAATCAACTGCAGAACCACTAGTAAGCATCACTGAGACAAGCTGAAAGCCAGTGAGCTACCGAATCCAAAAACAATACCAAGAGGCACATAAATCAAACTTTAAGAGCATCAACAAGAGAAAAAGATAAGCTAACCATTTTGGAAACGTAAAGGTCAGGAGGTAAGTAACTCTGCGGAGCTGCTCCTCTCTTGAGTCTCCTCCCCTGTTGCGGCTTCTAAAGTCCTGACAGGTTGAGCGAGATGCAAGCTATATATCACGGCTGTTATTAGTGGAACCCTAATTTATCCGAGTCTGGGTCAATACATTGGGCCACAGATTTTTTGAACTTTTGTTGGGGCCCAATTATCTGTCCATTTAGCCATGTTTGTAATTTTATTTTATTTTTAACACCAACAAAGGGTATCTTGCATATTTATAATAAGCTATCGGAGGGTCGACGGATCGACCAGCCCAAGAAATTCGTCGAGGGCTGTACGGATTGACCTTCAGGTTATTTCAATTATAATTATTTAAAAAATAAAGTGATGTAAAAAAAAAAAAAAAAAAAAACCTTGAAATGATATTATTTGAGTAAAAAAATTATTCAAAATAAAACCAATCTAAACCATCCTATAAATTAATACCCACCCTTGACTACTTTATTTAAAAGCCATGAAAAACCTTAACTACTTTATTTAAAAGCCATGAAAAACCGAACACTCTCTCACGCATCATCTTCTTTGCCAAAAAGGCACCACCTTCACCGTTAAGAACATATTTTTTTTGCGCCTGAATTTGCTCACAAACTGACCCAGACACCTGTGTTAATCTAAAAAGACAAAACACTTTTTGGTGCCTTGTTACAAGCCGAAGATCCCTCATTTTGATGGGGTTTGGAGTCAAAGTTCTGGGATTTTTGTTGGGGTTTGAGAGACTAGAAGAGGAAGGCGCAATAAGGAAAGCAATGGGGTTCGGATTTGGAGTGGTGGGTTAGCGAGAATTGAGAAAGATTGATGAAAATGAAGGTAAGTTGATGAAAGGTAAATTAAATCTAAAATTGCAAGTTGCAAGGAGGTGACCAATCAAGATACTAACAAAACTCTTCGGAGTTACCGGGATTAAACTGCCAAGAACTATATGCGAGAAGGTGTCTTCATAAGAAGAAATGGATAGGAAGGCTGGAACAAAGATGGTGAACGGTGAAATCAAAATAATAAATCAATACTGATAGCAGTTCAACATTTCCCTTCAATATATGAGTTTTTGACACTTGAAATAACACGCCAGTACATTGTATATATCCTAGAAAACAGCTAGGAGACTCGTATCTTTGCAACGGACTCTTACAATGTAAAGGAAACATCATTCCAATATTCCTTGAAACTACAAGCATGGCAATATAAAGATTTTCTGAGTGCCAAAAATTAACACTATGAAAAGGGAAGCAGAGATGCTACCATGACGACTAGGACAATAGAAATATTTTAATAAAAAAAAAAAACAGTGAGAGAGACTCCATGTCCTTTTTATAAGACCCCAATCTCCTGGGATAACTACTCCCTTCAAAATGAACTCAGGTTTCCCAAAATATTCTAGACATGGAAACCCAAGTTCAATCATGCCACCAATCACATTCATTTCTCTTCCTGCAACGTATTACTCTGGCCATAATGAAACCCGAGCCAGTCCAACACCCTATCAACCACTACCTGAAACCAGAGGTAGACCAAACATGACACCAAGACACCCGACCTGAACCTGACGACCATCTCACCACACTCCTCAAGGACTTCAATGGAGCCTGCAGCTAAAACTCCTGCAATCAATAATACATCATTGAGTGCTGGAAAAATATTTTTCAGTTTTTGGGACCTTGGGTAGCAAAACTTAGATGCCCATTGGCCCTCCATGCTGATCACCAAAAATTAGCCTGGATTTACCAGAATATGAACCATCACACAATTAATATATACCTTTAGCTGAAGTTGAATCCGCCAGAGGGAACAGCAGGAGCCTCACCCCCAAATTGGAACCCAGATTGGGAAGCATCTCCTGGTGGCATTGTTTCATCCTCCTCTTCCAACCAATATGTCTCAAGAATCTTCACTGCCTTCTCATATATCTCAGTGTTGTCATGTGACTGTAGATTCTCAATTTTCTCCAATCCTTCAGCGTCATCAATCATCTGAGCATAGAGATTTACACCTCCAGTTTCACTGACATTCTTGTCAGCTTCTCCAACCTTTAAGATGTTTTCAAGGCCTTCTAAACAGACTGTTACAATCCTTGGATCTGGGCAAATGAGAAGGTCACACAAGGGCTTGATACAACCCTGGCTGACAAGGTACCTGGAAACCATGTGTACACCCAGATGAGCAGGCTGGTTGATTCACTACTCAATTTGCAAAACATATTTTCCAAAATAACAAGATTACTGCTTCTTACTTGATTTGTTCATGGGCACCACCAGATGTAGCATTTGAAATTGCCCATGCTGCCTCTTTCTTGATGTCAAACTCAGCATTTTGAAGTAGATGAACAAGTGGACCGATAATATTAGCTTCAATTACAGCCTGCAAAATTTCATGAACAAGATATACAGAAAATCGATTCATCGTTCAGACTGAATTGATGCAATTTAATAAATAAATGCCACCGACAAGTATTTCTGAGTTACCTGGATCTGCTCCTTGTTACCAGCTGTTATATTAGATATGGTCCAACAAGCTTCCTTCTTGATACTCTTTTTATAATTGTTGGCCAACAAGTTCAAAAGGCAAGGCAGCGCTTGATGATTGATGATACACTACATGGTAGCAGAACACGTCAACACGTGAGATAAGCAAATCTCTTCTTACAATGAAAATGTCCACATGTGCATCCTTAATGATTTTCCCAATAACAGAAAATGATTGAAAAAAAGCATTTCTTTTCATGACCATGAAATAAAAAGACAAACTCCTACTGCCTTCTCTGGCAGTTATATTATGCAAATAAGCATATGCCCTATTTCCTGGTCATGAATGCCCTTGTTAGCTTTCTCCTTAAAATGCCTTTTCATATCTGCTCCTATTCCCTTCGATATATAACAAGCCTACTAATGTACAATTTTTGTACAAGGTACTTTGAACTCAAAACTCCTCCCATTATTAAGATAAATGGTGCTGATGCCCACATGGGTAACCCAGTAAAAAAATTTAAACAACCTATTGTCCACCACTTTGAAATTATTTAGAAAACTTAACTGCATTGATTATAGCGAATATGAAAAATAGTTAATAATTCACAGTACTGTAGAACGTATAGCTGTTTAAGCAGTTGCTAAAAGTAGAGGGCCTTTGGCCAGGCCACTGATTCATTATAACATTAGGTTCCACTTCCATCCAATACAGGGATGAAGTGGGCTAAATGCTACACCTATTATACTGAACACTTACTATCCATGTATGGGATATCATCGAGGTACTAACAGGAATGCTAAAACAGAGACAGTGTCTCCAATAAAAGAATTTTCTAGATTGTGGGATAACAAAATAGTGTAGATTTTTTTCACACAAGAGAAACATATGGCTATAAGCGACAAATACCTGTGTCTGCATATCATCCCCAGTGACGATATTTCCCACAGTGCGAAGAGCAGGAATCAGAACTGAAGGAGATGGGTGCCTGAACCATGATACAAAAGTTCAGGATCTGGGTGCCTAAAACAAAATAGAAAGTACAAGTCCCACAATTTAATACTCACAGCAGAAGCTCAACTAGTCGTGGACATACTCCTGCTTCGATAACAGCTTGAATTTTGTCATTTGTACCATCAGAGAGATATGAGAGTGCCCAACATGCATCAGTTAAGACTTCTTCATCGTCAGAATGAATAAGGCGTGCAAGAGCTGGAAGTGCAGGCTTAACCTGTTAAATGAGATTGTAACAAAAAGTCAAGACCTGTGGCCTAAGAACCAGCACATAAAATGTTACAAACAACAAAGATTCAAGTCAGCAATGATCCCTGAAATCCCTCATAACTAAATATTAAAAAAGGATAAATGGCATGACCATTATCAAGTGAAAACAAATAAAGTGTGGAGCATTGATCTTTTCACATTCAGTCAAAACACAAATAAAAATGAACTAATAAATAACCAAACCTGATCAAAAGGAGGTTGTGGCTTGCCTCGACAAAAGTTTGAGAGTGTCCATGTAGCATTTCTGAGCATAGAAAGTTTGGCATTCTCATTTAATTGTGCCAGTAAAGGAAGCAAAGCTCCATGGCCAAGGACAAGATCACGGCATCTAGGAGAATCTCCAGCAACATTTCCCAAAGCCCACACAGCCTGCACATTCAAACATATAAGGGAGGAGTTTGGTCACGATTATCTAGCAGGATAGCTACTGACTGCAACTAATTAATAAAAACCAAATTCATTCACACTGAACAAAAACATTAAGACTGAACCCGAGACAATTTAAATAAACAAAAGAAAAATCAAACTAGTTAACACTGGTCATGATCGATTTTCATACCTGCTCACGAACATCATCACTTGGAGAACCAAGAAGTTGTACGAATATAGGAACAGCCCCATGATCAATCACCACCTTGGTGTTCTCAGATGTTCCAGAAGCAATGTTTGTGAGAGCCCAAGCTGCTTCAAACTACAGTAATTTTCACCTGATTAGATTCTCCAGCATATACAACAATAAAAAAAAAAAAAACAAATAGTCAAAGGCATCTACAATACCTGTAATTGTGGGAAGTCCTCCCTCATAAGAAACTGAACAAATCGAGGAACAACACCAGCTTGTATAACTTCCTCAATAGGAGGGCTGCGCTCTGGAAACAGAAATTGACAACAGAGACATGTTATGCAAATAGCATTAATGCTATTATAAAAGACATTCCAAGAAGCAGTTTCTCACCAATTGAAAGTAATTTCCTGAACTGAGTGGTTGCCTCCAATTGCAGATTACCATCTTCAGTCCAAACACCCGCAACCATTGATGGCAGATGTTCCAACTGCTGTCAACCAAGTCCAACATAGAGAATAAATCAAAACTCGAACATCTTTTAAGATCACCAAAAGTGAAACAAACAAGTATCCAAATTTCACCTAAATTACAAGTATCCGCCATCTAAGCCTCCAAAAAGCTAATGAACTAACACACCTGGAAATAGCCAAACTAGAATCCCCCAATTATTGGTTCAAACAATTCAACAGAATACAAATTATGACATGCATGACACACTCAATCACGCAATCAAAAACCAATATCCAATGGTTTAATCAATTCCAACAAGAGATCCTGGAAAAGTGGCACCCAATACCAATGCGATGGGATTGGTTGCACTCTACACGATTGAGACAAATATTCCCATTGCATAGCTCAACCTAGCAAACAAACCTTACAGTGAAACCAATAAAAGCACCATAACCCTTGAATGAATAAAACTTAAGCCCTTCAGATAATCTAATACACCCAGTTCCGATAAAAATTCATCAAAGCTCCAAACCAACTGAAACCTAAATCTTTTAAACCTAATTCTAACCAAGCCCAACAAAACTAACACACTATAACGCTCGAAAACAATCAGACCACCAATCACACCAGAATATTATTAACCAAATTCACTCAACCTTAACCATCTCAACAGCAGCAGATCATTAAATAATTTAAATTTAACCACAAAGCCACCATTCAAAACCAAATTCAACAAAAGCCCTAATTTCAACTGAAACCCCACACACACAAACACTCAAAACAAATTACAATAAAAAATAGTCGAAAATGAAGACGAAAATCCATAAAATCACGAAACTAACCTTCTTCTCGGCAGCAGAAGAGTGGAGACTAGCAGGCATGGCTTGAGCCTGAAGTCCTTCACGTCTCTTCTTTTGAAGACTCTCTTCTCTCCGATTCTTACGGATCTCCACCATGTTATCCTCCCTCCTCCGCCTTCCCTCCTCCGCGTCCACCGCCACCTTGTACCTGTTCCGGCGGACCTCGGTCCTTGCACTCGGCCTCAACGACATCGTTTCGGATTAAAGGATTAGCTAATACGATGATTATTTTGGATTAGCGACTTGGTTGAAGGATTAAGCAATTAATCGAACAATTAATTGAGGATTTTGTTTGATTTTTTGAAAGTTGAGGAGAGAGAGGGGGGCGTAGCGGAGAGGTTTGCATTATATATGTAGGGTTTGATAAGAAAATGGGTTTTGATCGTTATTTTATTACGAGATGTGCCATTGATGGGGTTAATTTGAATTTTGAACGTGAAGAAAACAGGTGACCTTTTTGAGGGAACTGGTCGAACGACGCCGTTTGTTGATGGAGGGAAGCTAGCCTGGTCGCTGTATGGTACTTTGCAATAGCAAAAAAAATCACAGAATGCCAGAGAATATGTTAGCTTGAAAGATTCATCCAGCTAACCATGATTGATCAAATTATGGTTTTAATTATTTCGCTGGCTAACCAAACCAGATCAAAATTAGGTGGAGTCAACAGCAAGAAGAAAAAAGAACAAAACGCTGTCGTTTTTAATAAACATAATTTATTTGAATTAACTGTTGATTGAATAATCCAACCTGTTTTTTATTCAAGTCTAACAACTGTGCATGCTAACATGAAAATGATTATACAAAAAAGACATAGGGACACAATTGAAATCTTTGATGAGAGAAGATTATATCCAGGGGAATTGTGAAAAAAAATTAAAAAAACTTGGTGAGGATGACCTAGTCCAGTTTTACACTTAGGTTATGAGTTTTAACCAGGTCACGGATCGTTTAATTCAATTTTTTTTTAAAAATAAAAATAATATAATTTTAAAAAAATAATTAATTGGTTACAATCGCGTCTTATTAGATTATTCTAAATCTTTTTTTAATTCAATTTAATTTTAGTTTTAGATTAAATCGAACTAGATTTCAAGATTACGAGAAGAATATTATGTAATAGTGTACTCCCTTGCTCCAATAGCCCTGGCCTGGGGACAGGGACACCATCACTTTTACCGTGTGTCCGTGGAATATTGTCGTTCACTTTGATGGAGGTTGCAAGGCAAATAATTGAAATTGATTTGTGATTTCAGTATGGTCCAAATTATTTTAGATGAGGTCACCTTCGAAAAATAAAATAAATGGGATTAATTTACGTATCTTCGATATAAAACCATGGGATATTGTGTGATGTTAAAGACAAAGCTGTTCACGTGAGCTTATCATGTGCCCGTAGAGAAGAAATATCAATGTGAAGAGGAGGATGAAAAGCTTTTTCAATGATTGATGCTTTAAAGTTAGAGGCAGTTCATTTCATGCATGATTCATTTGTTTCTTGGACTGGGGATTTCATGATTCATTTCATGCATGATTCATTTGAGGTGTGTATTTGTTTTTTTTTATACAGTAAAAATACTCCTTTGTTCTAGAGTCAACGAGATTTATAATTGTTGATCAGGGCTTTCTTGATTTTTCATGGGTTTCTTAACAGAAAATATATTTTCTTGCCCCCGAGATCAGAGATGTGCTGAGCTATTGGGTAGGGGTATTTACAGTTTTTCTATGATTAATGTACAATTGAAGCACATTTTTAACCTTATAAATGACAAAAGTCAAGCTTTGTTTTTGGGAGCATTTTGGTATTTTTCATATGGGTTTTTATGTAATCAACAAGTTTATGAGTGTTTTGGTATTTTTCATGTTTTTTTTTGCTTTTTTAATTGGAATTTTAGGATATATATTCCAAACATGTTAGCGAGTGGATAATGTTTGTACAATTCATGTTGGCACGTGTGACTCTACCTGGTATCCAAATCTCATAATCTGTTATCTCACTGGATACGCAATTGTCTTTTCTCACACATGGTGTTACCTGTGCAGGTGTGTTGTAATTGGACTATCGTCAGTCTTTTTTTTTTTTTATCTCCTAGCAATTAAAGATAAAAAGTACATTATTATCTTTTTTATTGTTTGATTTTTAATTTCAACCAGGTCAAATTAAAAGTCCTACCATTAAGTCAAGTAAGAATTACCAACTATGATTCATGCTTAATTTTTTCTTTCCCATATCATGAAAGTGTGTTTGGTAATGTGGTGACTTCGGTGATGAGTGTTTTGGTAATGCATTTAAATTTTTTATATATATATATATTAATATCAATACATTAAAATCATAAAAAACACCTAAAATTCATTAATGTAGTATATTAAAAAAAACAATTTAAAAACCACCTTAACCACAAAAACAAACACTACAAATAATCTAAGTGGAGATAGGCAATCAATGGACAGGGACCCAAACTTTTATTCTCTAAAAGAGGGATGAACATAGCAGGGCCCAATCCACCTACTGGCCCCCAGGACAATCGAGTACGAGCTCTGGGCTACCTATCTCGGCAGAAGTCAGCCTCAGTTTCTCCATTCCTCTTCCTGTGCATCCCTGAAACGTGAGATTTGTGTGATTTTTACCTCGAGAAATTAGGGTTTATTTGCTACAACATGGCTCCGTATGGTTTCATAGGAAATGAAAAAACAATTGAATGACTCGTGTATGGAGGTTCTAAGATCAATACAGGCCAATGCAGTAAGATTTCCTAATTTATTTTTATTTTTGGAAATAAGTTTTTTTATGATCTTATTTAACATTTCTACATGAATGTGGCACGTGAATTAAATGAATTTAATGTTAATGCAATGGGATTTAGATTTTTTTTTTCCTGATCCGGATAATTTTTTTCAAAAAATATTATTTATATTTTTTATAAAAAAAATTTGAATTAATTAAATAAAAAAGACCATGTTTTTTTTTTTACTTTTCAAAGTATTTTTTATTTAAAAATATATCAAAATAATAAATTTTTTAAATGTATATATTAAAATGATTTGAAAACATCAAAAATATATTAATTTAAAATTAAAAAATTTTAAATCTTTTAAAAATTACTTTTTTAGAAAAAAAACAAATGCTTCTGGTTCCTGGATGCCGGCTGACTGGTTGGTTGTCATTGAAAACTGTGCACGGCGAAAGTAAATTCTTACAATAGATCTATCGAAATAATTGGCAAATTAAATGTCTTTGTACCTGAAAGCAGTTGGCTCAGTCGAATGGTTCGAGACGCAGCTTTTCAGGGCCTGACAAAACCGAAGCTGATCTGATCGTCTGGGTCAGTTCACCCTTTAAACGCGCTATCGTTCCATTTAAAAAAACAAATTGAATTCTTTAACAACAATCTTCTCTACCATGATTCTCCATGCACAACAGACACCAAGATAAGACAAGCACTATAAAGAAAGGGTGCCGAAAGCTAGAATATGAAAAGCAAGCCAGAGACAAACATGCCATGTAATGTAAGTTTGCAAGTTGCACTACAGACACACCAGTAAAGCACTAACAGCTACAGACCTCCAGTCCTGCCATACAATAAGTGCATATTTGATAGTTTTCAAATGATATTTTATACTGATAATAATATTTTTTTATTTTTTAAAATTTATTTTTAATATCAGCACATTAAAATTATATTAAATTTAAACAAAAATAATAATAATTTTTTTTAAAAAAATATAATTTTAACGACGTTCCAAACGGTTTAATTAAATAGACGGCATGGACCTTATGAAAGCTTTTGCATCGCACCATGAAATGATCACAATAGAATAGACCTCGGCAATTTCAATGCCCTTTAGCTTTTTAGCGTAGCAGATCTAGAATGAGCTTTATCCTTGGGCATAAATTTTTCTTTAAAAAAGATAGCCCACGTTACCTATATCCAGTGCATAACCGAGATGATAGGAGAACTGGTTGGTATCAGAAGCAATGAATCAAAAAAGATTATTTCTTTGGATTGCAGTCATGCAACCAAGAATTTATAAAAGAAACTAGCAGATGCACCTATCACACGAAAAGTAACTGGCAAAATAGAACTATACATGGCCCGAATCACACTAATGCATGAAACATGTCTAAGATAATGTTCTACAAAACTATATAGTATAAGTGATATGCATAACAAATGTCAAACTTGTTCCCCCATGCTGGCCCGTGTCTCATCTCCTAGTTGAAGGACCTTAAGAAATGGCATTGGATGCCCATGTTGTCTCGTGTTTGCCAAAGACAAGTGTTACCATTCATAGCTCTTCTTCACTCAATGTTCAATGAACAAAGGAAAAACATAGTGTATGATATAAGTTGATGACAAACAGTAAGGGGAAATTTTATTCTATCTGAGTATAATCACAAGCCTTCCAAGTTAAGAACAAACTAAATTGTTACCTAAACTAATCCCCCCATAAACACCAAATTTCCACCATAATTCATGAACTTGGTTGGATGATCCACTGTAATTCATGCATCAAGAGCTGCAGCGCTTCGCTGCATTACCTTTCGATGCACTGACACGTGCCCTCTTCGTACTCGTCTGGTCATCATTGAGGTCAAAGTCCATGCCATTCCCACCAACCATTTCCATAAACATCTTCTGCAGATCTTCAAAACTATCTCCCTGGAATATTCAACACACCGTTTGGAGGTCAAATTTACCATTCTGCCCTTTTCAAATGGCTTAGGAGAACTAATAATGGTTACACAAAAGGGGGGCAACAGGGGAAGGTGAAGGAGTGGGAGCTCAATTTCATACCTCATCTTTCACATTGTTCATCATAGAGATCATCTCTTGCATAAAATCACAAAATTCCTGTTTTCAAAAATTTACAAATTGAAGACATACGGGCAATCTATTGAAAGAAAACAAACTAAAAAGACAGAAGAGACATCAACAATAGGTAGTCCACTATACTGTGGCATCTCATTTGCTGTGCGCTAGATCACTGAATTATTAGATTAACTCATGCATCACAATTAATCAACCCAGACAAATTTCTTGATGTTGACCCAAAAAGATCAAACCAGACCGATTCAAATTGAAACTCAATCCAAATCAGGTCAAAGGTTTCCAAAATCAACTTTCCACTGTTTGTCTACGTGCAGCATTTCAAACGATGAAAAATTAGGCATTTTCATTCCAACTACGGTTTAAAACGGTACCTTTATATATATATATATATATATATATATGTTCATTCATCTAATAAAAGTCTATTACAAACGTGTTTTCTAAAAATTTGATTTTTATTTTTATTTAAAATTATTTTTATGTTTTGATATGACAATATTAAAAATAATTTTTTAAAATTAAATAATAAATTATTTTAATACATTTTTAAACAAAACAAATCCAAATAACTGCTACCACTAGAATGTAGAGTGAATGACACGTTATCGATTTCAAAAAGAAGCATCCCATAGTTTTTTTAGTCAACAATCATGTTTAATTTATTACTGTTGCTCGCATTTTTAAATTAAAAAAAAAAAAACTTTGGCAAGAATCCTATGTACCAAATTGCCACGAAAATGCCTTGGAAGCCTCAATCATCCCGCACAAGAGGTAAGTGAATGTGCCTAGCCAATCATTAACCACCACACCCACGAACAGCAAAACCTAAAAACGACACCATTTTGTTCTGCCTTGCAAGAACTAAAACAAGATAGAAAACAAAGAGGGTACCTTGTCTTCTTCCTCCAGGGGATCGTAAAGCCCAGCATCGTACATTGACCTCTTAAATTGATCAGACAAAACTGCAAAAACCCATTAAACATAGTTACCTTCGGTTCAAAAACACAACCTTAACACCAGATTACCACCATTAAAACCGCCACTCTCACCGGAATAAGCCTCTTGAACTCCCTGGAACCGCCGTTTGGCTTCTCCGCCGACCCCAGGACTTTGATTTTGAGCCCACTTATCAGGATGCCATTTCTGAAATCATTAAAAGAAAAGGTTGCAAACTTTAGATAAACCAGTAAGAAGAGTCAAAACGTGGTGGGTTGTTTTTTAAATTCTTGAATTTACCATGGCAAGTTTTCTGTAAGCAGAACGGATATCAGAGAAGGAGGCATCCCTACGAATACCAAGAATCGTGTAGTAGCAAGATCCGCCTTTGTATCCTCCTTCTCTATCCATATCTCTTTACTACAATATAATTTACACAAAACAGCTAACCTAAAAACTCACAGTCGTCAGAGAATGAGCATAGCAGAGGAACAAGAATGCACAAGATCAAGAACTCAGGCCCGACAGGGGGGGTAGTTCTGTTGATTCTGTTCTTGTCTTTTAAGGATTTGAGGAGAATTGAAGCTATAAAGGGATGTTCGTGTCTGTAGAGAGAACATATCTTTGAGAAAAAGGGAGGGAGGAAAGTTCGAGAGACCTGAGAGTGACGACAGTTTTTGTGTTTCAGTTAAACTGTTAAAGGTGAAGTTTCATTTCAGTCACTTGATTTTTTAAAATGTAAAGTCCATCCCCTATTCTTCACGTTGTTAGTCGCCTTGTTCTTTGTCCATGTTGAATTCTCCCTTAAAAGTCAAACACACTAGGCATAATGATACAATATGCGTCTCGGGTGTTGTGGTTAAAATGTTATTCGTTAAAAATTATAATTTTAAATATAAAATTTGAATTTTTATATTAATATCAAAATAAATTTTAAATTTTTTAAAAACTTTTTTATCACGGGTGATGTGTCCTTTTAAAAATTGAATTCATGTACATGGTATGGTGCACTTGATGGTAGGATTTTTCGCCATCTTTCACAGCAAATTAAAAAATAACCACATGATTATTGAAATAGGAAAAAAAGGATGGAATGATGATAAAAAGAGTAAAAGGACCTAAATGAGATAAAAGTTAAAACAAGAGGACATAATAAAATGCCACTAACCCTTTACGGTTTCGGGAGCCTAGATATTTTCATGCGATCTTGTGATTTTCACATTTGATTTTGGAATAATTACGGGACTTGCCATTGCAAATTGGCGTACTTTTGGGCCTTTGGCACGTTTCGCGCTCTTTTTTTTATCTTAATCGCGGCGCGTTGCGTGTCGAAAAGATTCCAATTCGATTCTTGAAAGGTTGAATATCTTTGTTACGGATGACAGTGGGCCTTCCTGTATTTATATCAGATTAATTATTTAACTGGTAAAAAATTAAATATTTATATTTATTCATCAAGCGCCCGCGCCCTCCTTGGATTTAGATATTTGTTAACGAAACGGAATAAATCTCTGAAAAGAGAGAGTGGAAGCTGAGATGGCATCTAAGCACGCCCTCCGATCAGAACAAAGAGCAGTTTCTAGTCTCCACAGATTACCCCTTTGATCTTGCCCAGTCTCAGCGCTAACCTTTGATTACGATGTAAGCAGGTAAGAAATATTGATGTGAAATCTATTATTTTACCATTTGATATGGTGATGGTGAGAGAAACACCTTTTTATTCTTAGTTTCTGTGAAGGAATCATGTGTGCTGTAGAGAGATTGGGGCAACATTCTTCCTATCCTCTCCCTCCCGAGCTTTTCCTGGATTTACTGTAAACATACGCGCCGCTGATTAATTTACCTGTAAGAAAATATTGTTCATCTTTGTCTGGTTAATTTGACTAAACATAAAAGGAAAAAGATGGAAAAGCTTGCGACGGCAAAGAGGTCACCCAGAAAGTTTGAAAATGTGTTTGGTACTTCGTTTTAAATGTATTTTTACAAAAAGTTGATTTTTTTAAAAATTAATATATTTTTTATATTTTTAAATTATTTTGATTTATTGGTTTTAAAAATATTTTTTAAAAAATATTATTAATATATTATTTTAAATAAAAAATACTTTAAAAACAATGTAACAACACTCTTAAATATAAACTGAAATTCAAGCAGTGGCTATTAAACTTGTACACAGGTTAATTCATTAGATTTAAAATTTAACTTTTACTAGGTTTAAAATTAATTAAACAGCACTATAGCTGACTTGATAAAACAATTCAATTTATATAGTTTTTTTAAATGATTTTATTTTATTTTATTTAAATTTATATTGAGTCATCTTGAATTAATTTATCATAGTTTATTAATTTTATTTTTATAAATTAATTTTTAATAATTTTTCAATTTAATAGATATATTAACCCAACTGTTTTTATATCCCAACCTCTACTTTAATACTTGGAGTAAGCATTAAGGTTTAGAAAGTGCCCACTTCTAAGAACCAGCCACCATGCTCCGTTGATCACCTACTTTCCAAGTAATTTAAGTTTCGTTTTCAATCTTTACACAAATAAAATGCTATTTCTAGAAGCTAATAGAAATTTTGCTTGTCTTAGAGATATTGATTTCGGGGATAGATATATTGTTTTCCTATTAGTCTTATTAAACCCGACTCAATATTATAGGTGAATCTAGTGATCCGTTAAATCTTTAATATGACTGGGGCTAGATTTTATATTATATTAAATAAGATTTGATTCGGTTAAATTAATTTACTCGCTATGTCAATCAACCATTTAGTCAAAACTCGGGTAAGATTTAACTTTATTTTTAAAATTTTTTAAAATAATATAGTTTTAATAAAAAAATAATAATATTATTTGAAATTGTTCAAAGTCATGGGTAAGATCTAGCTTTATTTTTAAAAAAATTTAAAATAATATAGTTTTAATTTAAAAAATAAAATAAAATAATATTATTTAAAATTATTCCAAGTTGACCTAGCTCATGAGCTAGGTTATAGACTAAATAGGTGTAATAACATTAACGATAAGTTTTGTATTATTAAAAGATATATTTTTTTAAATGTAATGATTAAGAAAATAAATGAAAAAAGAAAAAGTAATGGTTTAAAGAAAAAGATAATCTTTATTAAGGAGGAATGAGTGTATTTATAAATTGACTAATATGATGGGCATTTTGGAAAAGGGGTGGCATGTATCCAATCAAATAACAATCCACCTGTAAATATGGAATTAGGCACCTTTCCAGCTTGATTACTTTTTAAGACAAGGAATAGCCACTCGTGGTGCATGATGTGTTTAGAAATATAATAATAACTGTGGTCTAAAATATTTTTTTTATTTAAAGTATATTAAATTATTTTTTTATTTATAAAAAATTATTTTTAAAATTAATATGATAAAATGATCTGAAAATATATATACAAATAATTTTAAATAAAAAAAAATATAATTTTAAAAAATACAACTCCATTCATGTTTCTAAATATATTCTCAATTACACTCGTAAAGTTAATCAAATATGGCAATCAATCAATCAACCTAAAGCTAAAGAATTGCCGAGATGACTAGACATGATTTATTTATTTCCATTTTTTCTAACAACTTGACGATGATGATAGCAAGTGGATGTGTTTAATGATGTTTTTTTAATTAATATGAATATTCAAATTAATTTATATATTTTTTAATTAATTTTTAAACCCTAAAATTAATAATATCTAAATAAATCATGTCTAACCATCTTATTAGTTTAATGATGTTTTTATACATACACACACAAACAACATAACGTACTACCAAGCAATAGATTACCTTCAGAAAAATGCTTAAAATCACAGGCAACAATAAACTGAACTGGATATTTCATATAAATAAACTATATTTGTATGATGAATTTATGAAAATAAAAACCATTTTTTTCCTGGTAAAAAAAAACTTCCAAGATAAAGTAAATAAAAATGTCAAAATAAAAAATAAAAATAGGGTTAAATATTTATATATGTATTTGTTTTTTCCTTTATGAGAAAATTAGTTTTTCATTGTGATTCTTTTTTATTTTTCAACGAAAACTTAAAACTTTATCTTATAAAATAATTAAATTAAAATAAAAAGTTTATAGATAAAAAAAGAAGAACTTGTCCTGTAGCTTTGTTGTGAAATGATAGAAATTAACTCTAAAATTATCATAAAAATAAATTTATTTTAATTTTTTTTGTCCTCGTATCTCCAACCAAAGCAAATATGTTTTTATATCTATTCCCTTGTAACTGAAATATAGAAATTTTAAGTTCTAACTCTCTGTATCATCTGGGATAGCTCACACAGCATTAGGAAGAAGAAGAAAAGATAGCAAAAAGCAGAGTAGATAACACCCGATTTTGAGAGAAAAAGATTCACCATATTTGATCATTCTGAACATTCTGTACAAGAACCTATTTGTGGTAAATTGTTACAAGAAGGTGAAGAAATGACTATAGGAATCATCGTGAGCTAACGAAAGCTAAACAGAGCAGCTAACACACAGAAGGCCATTTGTAACATTTTTTACAAGAAGGGCAACTTGGAAGCTATCGCCCTAAGCTAACAGGCTAAAGGAGTGAGGACCTTTTGTTGCATTTGTTACATGGAGGGAAGGAAAAGATTGCAAGAGAACATGACATCTAAATAACCATTTCTCATATGCATCCAGGAGAGCTTATCTGATCCTAAACGTTGAGAAGCTTACCACAAGCCTAGTAATTTACATACAGAGGCCTTGTTAACATTCTTCTAGCTGCGAGATCTCGCATAAACGACCCCATTTTGAGGGCGGCGCGGAGCTTGCACCACCTTGCTTTCGGTGGTCGAATCCGGGACACGTGTATACCGAAACTGGGAAGAGAAGAAAAAAAGCCTGCATCCCCTTCATCACCTGCAGTGAAGATAAAGGCACTGCCTGGCCCCCATGTTGAATTACCAGGAGACCAGGTTGGTGTTTGGACACCAGCAATGTCCTCCGGGCTTAATTCCTCGGTTGTCGCAACTGGCCAGCCTTTTGGTGACCAACTGTTTTCCTCGGTGTAGGGAAGGGGGAAAAAATCTGTAAATTTGAAGCTGTTCCGAAACATTTGAGGGAATGCTTCTTGATGACTGGTTTGAGCTCCAGAAACTTCCAACGGACTGCTACTTTCTGTGTCGTATCCATAAGATGTTGAACTGGATGAATTATTGAAATCCATTTGCATTTCTGGTTGATCGCACAAAACATCTCAGAAAAATGAGAATCGTGTGCTTGGAAATGGTAATTACAGAGAATTCTGGAAATTGCAAGTTCATATACCTTGGCGTATGACTGGGAATTCAAGTTGCTGCAGAGCTAGATTTGGACCATTAAATGGCTCAGCCGGCAGGGGTGTCAAGGACCTCGAGGGGCCAAAAATTGCACTTGCATCAACCTGGATGAAGTTGTTCACGTTCTTATAAGCTTGCCGCTTAATGTTTTCAACCAAGGCCTGCCAGATTGAACAGAGAAGTTGATCAATCACATCAGAAATATTTGTGCTGGATTGATGATCATAAAAACACCCTTAAGACCCAAGAAACGCTGGACACTTCAAGAAGGGTCTCTTTGTTCCAATCTAATGAATCAATAGAAACTAAAGCTGTGTCTAAATTGAAGGATTGCAATGAATTCCATGATCTTATGCATTACTTACTTTTTGAGGAGGGGAGAGATTATGCAGAGACTCATAGTTGTGGCCATCAAACGTAACTCCTACAACTTTGTAGATGGAATCGAAGAGCAGACCGATGCCTTGTCCAGCATCGAAGTAACTATAGAACTTGCTTTCATCTAGAACACAGGTGGTAGCATGCTCTATAATTGTATCCCATATCTTGTTTGAGATGCCACATCCAAGAACCTGCAGCCCCATGGTTAGGACAGATTCATTAAGTCGGTGCTCATGAAACTGAGAATAACTAAATAAAAGAAACAAGGCCATGAAACAAAAGGAGATTCTCTTACAGTGCGCAGCATCGTTGGATCGGTCATATACAATTGCAAAAATTCCTGCACAGACCCAACTCCTTGAAATGCCAACCGCTTATGGAATGCACCGTCTTTTGCAATCCTTTCCAGTCGCCATATTTCATCGTGCAAGTGTGGAGGGTGATGTTTCTTATACACTGAATTAAAAAAATTAACTGTCAGTCTTATTGATTTGCTGTAGATTTCGCTAAAAGCAGACAACATGTAGAGTTGGAGTTTGAGCTTCGAACTTACACTCTCCGCGGTGATCCTTAACCACAAAGGCTTCGCTTCTTCCTTCCCTAATCCTCATTTCATCAGAAACCTTGTGTACAGGTCTAGCACCCAACCTGAACTTTCTACTTCTCTGCCAACTACTATTATCAGTGAAAACTATATCACCTAGCTGGCCAACACCATCTCGTAATGTAACAGTGAGCTCTCCCGTCACCAATGGCCTTCGACCTTCCCTTTCACGAATCACGTTGGCTGCAAATTCACCCCTACTCCAATCTTCTTGATCATCGAAACCAAAATCAGCATCAAGGGGAACTATCTCGATTTTCAGGGAAGCTTGAGGACCAGATGAGACAACGGTCCTCGTATTGGCATCCATCAACACAACTCTGATTGGGTAGCCGTCCTCAGCTTCTAACTTGCCACCAGTGAAGATGGTGGAGGGCAATTTGTTAACAAAGTGCAACATCAAGCCTCCTGATGTCTTGTTCTGATTCAATGAGGGTCTGCAAAAAGGTGAGCAGAAACTGAGTTTTATCTGATTAGAACCATGAGGGTACCAAAGCTTGTAGAAATAATGAATAGGTTTTGCAAGATCTATACAAGCTGGATTAGAACTGCAGAGACAGAAACCTTATAACAGAGCAAAGAGACTGATCCAGTCACGATAGTTGTTCAATTGGATCAAGCTTTGATTTGATCTCAAACTCAAATTCTTACAGAACCAGAACCCTTATCAACAGATTTTTCAAAGATAAGAAGCAACGGAGGCAAGAATTTACCTTGAGGATGATTGAAGAACTCTTAGAACCGTCCTTTCCACCTCATCTCGGACCTAAACAAACAAGAAGCAGAGCAAAATTTTAAAGACTGCCAAGCAATTAGTACTTCTCAATATTTAGAATTTGAGCTATTTCGAACAGAAAAAAGGCTGCCATACTCAAAAGACAGGCAAATCCTTGGTATGAAATCACATGTGTTACTCATGGAAACCAAAATAGCCAACAAACACACAAGAAGTAGAAAGGCAAGGCAACGACAAAAACAGCTCGAAGTAGCAGAATCTGTTACAAACCCTAATTACAGATTGAACTTGAAAATTGTCAAGTTGCTGTTCTAAACTATAACAAGTTGCCATTTGGACATAAAACTAACTGGAATGGATTTTGGCTAAGAAGAATACTATTAAAAATGGAAAAAATAACTAATAAATAAAAGAGAGAAATCCTACCACAGCTCGAAGTAATGGTTCCATTTTAGACATGAAATCATTCACAGAAAGCCTTCCCATCACATCTCTAACAGCGCTGCAAGAAAAAACCACCAAACCCAAATTATTTAAAACCTGTAAAACTATCAGCTAAAAACACTTAGAAATTCACCAAAAAGAAATCAACCCACTTCCTAAATCTCTTTGATTCTTGAGCTCCCGGGCCTCCCATCCCAAACCCATCTTCCCCGCCATCAAACTGAAAGGGCCTCTTTAGCACCATCACTTCAGTACTTTCTAAACAACAACAACAACAACAAGAAGGCCCTTTTCAAGAAATGTAAAAGAAACACTTGAAACTAAAGATTATGGTAAGCAGAGAGGGAGTAACCACTCGAACTACGAGGGTTTATATAGGAAGTTGGGTTGACTCAAACCTCGTGGTTTGATTTCTTTGATCACCTAGGGGAAGCTACATGGGAACTTTCATCTGAAACTAGAAAAAAACAACATTAAATGTACAAACGACACGCTAGAACTCAAAAGTCAAGGATGGATTTTCGATAAAGTTCAACAAAAAACAACAAGAAGTTCTGATATTGGACACTCCAACGTATCAGGACAGACTCGGAGACATAGGAGTTACCTATTAACTGAAGTATAAACGAATAAAAAAAGACCAAGAACTTGGCGCGCGAATAGTACCTGCCTTTAGATACTATCAGACGCAAGTCGGAATTTTATGCGAGTTAACGAACGAACCGCGTGGAGATAATGATTGAAAAGTAGACCGCCACTAATCCCTTTGTATTGTTACGTGCCCACAATAAAACATAATCATTAAAAATAGTAAAAGAAAGTGATTCTGATGTGTGTGTTTTTGTGTCCTCTCGAATATGCTTGTCTGCCTCGTGGTGTTTTTCTTCTTCTTTTTTATGCCATGTCTGTTACAATATCTTTATCATTGCAGCCAAAATAATATTTGTTAAAAATTTAATTTTAAAAGAATTATTTTTTCATATTTTTAGATTATTCTGATATGCTAATATAAAAAATAATTTTTTAAAAAATATATTATTTTAATATAATTTTTTAAAAAAAAACTTTTAAAAATAAACATTATCGATAAAGAGTTTATTATTAATTTTAGGGCTGTTTTTTTTTATTGAATGGATCTTTAGTATATAATAATGAGCTTTTTATTTTCCAATCAAATTATCCAAAAAATTCAAATAATTGATTGGTCCTATTAATTTCAGGTCAGTTTTTTTCATGTATTTGGATAAACGGTTAATTTCTCATCAATTTTATATATATTCCGATGATTTTTGTATTAACTTGGGTGTTCGGGTCAGTTTGTGCGCACCTCAACTAATCTCATAGGTCCTGAAATTAACGATCATGTAAGCTTCCGGTAATTCTAAGATTTATGGGACTCGAACTAGTGATTTCTAAAAAACAAATCCAGAGCCTAAACAGTTAAGCTACATCTTTAAAGGTTATATTCCGGTAAATTTGCTCACCCCTACTGTTGGTTTTTTTTTAATAAACTACGCATGTTGGTTCTTGTAGGATTTAGAAATATTTCAATTCAATCGCTTGAGCCCCACCTGACCCAGGCTGAAAACGGTTTTCATAAGTGATCGATGTTCTTATTATATTTGGAAATGTATAATTAAAAGTAGAAAAACACGGTAGCTTGACGGGTCACTGATGTTGGAAACTTGGAATGGAAGGCTGCTGGAAGTTACAGCCAAAATTTCCAGGCTACGCGTTCTAGATTTGCAAAGGGACGACCTTGAAACAGACCACGATGCAATGCAAAGACACAAACAGCAGAAGGAATAAAGAATTCATCAACTTTGAATTAAAATCTAGATTTCTATTGGTCTAGGAGAATTTGAATCTTGAATTCAATTCAGTTTGTATTCAAGGTAAATCCGTGTTATAAAGGTACACAACTACATCTTGACAAATTCTTTTGTTTTACTTTATAATATTCATTGTTATTTTATATATATATATATATATATATATATATATTAATGCAAGTGTTTGAGTCAGTTTGTACGCACCTAACTAATCTTATGGGTCCTGAAGTTAACAATTATGCAAGTTCCTAGTGACCCTGAAATTTATGGGATTCAAACTAGTAATCTCTAAAAAACAAATTCATGATCTGACTAGTTAAACTATACTTTTTAAAGTTATTCATTGTCATTTTTCCCTGTGATACTAATTTTTTTCTTTTTTTTTTCTTTTCTTTTAAAAAAATAAAAGTAAAAATTATACTTGTCAAATTCAACCAGGATCTCACTTAAAAAGGACTCGAATCATTGGATTTAAACTAAATGTATTATTTGTGTCTAGAGTGAAATCGCTTTAGTTTTTCTTTTTTATTATTTTAGTTTTGTCTTGAATTTGATTTTTCCCCCATCATCTCTTAAATCAATCAAGAGATATTTTGACATGGTTTGTAATTGTTTTTCTTAAATAAAAAACCTCAAAACATACAATTGATGGTAAAAAATGTGTAAAGTCAAATAAAGTGGTTTTTATAAAAATATAAATTATATATATTTTAATATTTAACGGTACCCTAAAAAATAAATTGAAGACACTTACAAGCAAACAAACAAAGGATAAGAATATAATTTCAAATAAATTATTTAGATCTACCGTAATTAAATAATTTTAAAGGTGTTGATGGATCCCATGTCACCCTCAACCATCAGATTCATGCACACACCTTCCCTACAAAAAGGATATATTTGTTTTGTGTTTGGAAAATATTTTTTTTAAAATAAAAAAAATATTTTCTATATATTTTAAATTAATATTTTTTGATGTTTTGGATCATTTTAATATATTGATATTAAAAATATTTTTTTAAAAAAATATTTTAATATATTTTTAAATAAAAAATATTTTAAAAAAACAATAAGTATCTAAGCAGGTACTTATACATATAGATATGCTACAATGATTGGTACCTTTGGATGGAGACCCCGCATGCGAATACTAAATTTTCTTTAAATTTATTTCAAGGTCAAAATAAATCTAATTAACTCAGGAAAAAACCAAGTTAAAATCCAACTCTCATGTAACAATATTATTTTAATTTTTTTAAAAAATATTATTAAAAATCAACTTAAATTAATATAGCAGACTAACTTAGCAAAATTTGCTCCACTCAATTGATGCAAAGGGTAAGAGAACCATTCAATTCAATGCAATTAATAGAATCAACATAACCCACACACTGCATTGTTAGATTAGAAAGATCAGACAACAACCCCATCTCCATTAATTTGCTCTTAATCCCACAATTTTCACGCGGCTTCAAGTCCATTTATTTACATTAACATGACACCTCAAAAATATTTGAATGGTAGGGCATTGATACCACCTCCACACGAAGTTAATGTTTGAAAACGTGATTAAAATTATATTTTTGTTATTAAAAATTATTTATTTATATTTTTAAATTATTTTAATATGAATTAATATATTGATATTAAAATTAATTTTTTAAAATTAAAAAAAAAATATTTTAAATAACAATTATTACTTTACATCAAAACAAGGAGTTAATTGATATTATTTTGTCTGTCTGTCCACCAATCAAAAGAAAAAGAGCACGGTCTATTATAAGAGTTTGGGACTAAGAGGTTTGTTTTTTCTGTGGTTTCAGGTTCGAGCTCTATGGTTGCTTATATGATGGTCACTAGAAATTTATATAATCATTTACTTTAGAGCTCGTGGGATTAATTAAAATGCACGTAAGCTGGCTCGAACATTCACATTAAATTAAAAAAAAAAAAAAAGCGCACAAAGGTACTTATCTGCTTTAAAAGAAGAAAGGGAAATGAGAAAGAAGAATCAGCATTAAGTAGCGGTATAATATTCGAGAATCCCTTTTATTTATTTGCTTGGTATGTAGGGGCTATGGTGACCACACATATGGTCAATACTCAACAGTCATGGTTTGTCAGTCAACTGGTCGGAGATGAGCAACAAAGTTTCTGTGCAATTTCCGGCGGTTCAAGCTTTCAGATCAATGTATTTTCTTGGAAAATCCCATCACCTGGGAAAGTTCTGGGAACTTGTGTATGTTCCTTCCTTTAATTAATTATAAGACCAAAAAAAAAGAAGGTAAATCAACGGAAAGGAAGGAATTTCGAGGCAATGAGGTTTATGTTTTGCAACAACGGCATTAAAGCCCATGAAGGGCTAGCTACCACTTGACTCACTTTACTCCATGGATACGCTTAAGATGTAATTAAAAAAACTCGATTTAACACATTAAAATTTTTAATGGAATCTTAACATTAAGATAATTTTATATAAAAAAAATTATAACAAATTATAAAATTTAATTTTTAATAAACGGAGTTGAAAAAATAAATTATAAAAAAAATAAAAATAATTGAGTTAATTCATAAAACTCGTGATTTAAATTATAAAATTGGAATAATATCATCAAAAATAGACTGAAAAAATTATAAAGTTTAATTATTAATAAATATAATATTAAATAAAAATAATAATAACAAAGTACTGTTCCAACAAACAATTCTTTAGGAGGAGGGAAACATTGATTTCCTCTCATTAATGATTGGAATATTAAAGGAATTTTTCTGGAGATATAATGATATGCTGTATTTCTGCATTTTTCGTTTGCTGCTGCTGCTATATCCATGGTGAAATAAATCCATTTCAGTTTACGATTCTCTATCTAAACGGAAATCTAGAACAGAATAACATAACAATAAAAGTCAAATAAATTAATTAAACCCAATATCATAAACTAAAATTTAATGTCCTCACCAAATAAAAACAGTTTGGACTATTCTTTATTATCTAAGATGATTGTATGCGCGCGCGAGTGTGTGACATCTCCACGTTGATGTATATAAGATATGAGATTATCAAGATGTAAATATTTACATTAATTTGGATTAGAAATTAAGTAAATTAGGGTATGTTTAGTATTGCGGTTGCTATTGTGGTTGTGACTTGAAAAAAAATATTTTATAAAAAATACTTTTAGTTGAGGTTGGTTTGGAAAAATATATGTTTGATTAAAGCTGTGGTTGAAATTAAGGTTGAACAAAAAGTAATTTAATGTGTTTGGTTAAAAAAATGCTTTTCAATTTGAGGTTATAAAATAATTAAAAAATATTTTTAATTTAAATATTATAGATTTAACTACTATTATTATATCATGAAATAAATAATATTGATATCAAATATTTTTTATTATTCCATTAAACTATATGCAATGCTATCACATACGAAATCTATTTAACAATGACTATATTTTTCATGGTTTCTTAAGCACACAACAACAAAACTGAATTTTTTGTTACGTCATCAAGCGGTATCCTTCTAATTTTTGAATAAAACACAATAAAAATAAAAATAAAAACTAATTTTTTAACTAGGTCAGACCTGACAAGAACATAATTGGAATTGCAATCAATTCCACAAATGCTACATCATCATGCAATATACTTCTAATTTATGTAGTGTTATAAATAATATTAAATACTAGTTTTTCGAGTAAAACTCAATTACTTTTATAAAAAATTATAATTTCATTACGTACAAAATTCATTCGATAAGAACTATAGTTTTCATGATTTTTTGAGCGTGCAATAAAATTAGGTAAAATATTATCAGGAATAAAATTAAGATTACAGTACGAGTAAATTTAATTCGTCTTAAACTATTTTTTTAACAAAAAAAAATATTGTTCACGTTCTCGTAAATAGTGTGAGTAAAATCAATTAATTGCACTGATTTTTTTTCAAAAAAAAAACTAAACTTTTCATGTGAACAGTGCGAGTGACGTTTACTCGCACTAGTTTTTCAAAATTAAAAAGAAAAAAAAACTATTCATTTTAATAAACGGTGCTACAGTGGAGCATGGCTCCACTATTGATGTTAATTTCTAGGCGAGGAGCAGTAAAATTGTTGTTGATGTTAAATTGCTGCTTCTCATAAACTTGTGGTACACCATAGTTATAAGTGGGTTTCACAAAAAAAAAAATATTTTTCTTACCTTATCAAATATTAATAGTTACGGGTGCGGGTGAACCTTATCCCAGCCACCATACCAAACACCCGCTAAGCAATGTTAATTATTCTCCATCTAGAGCACGGATGCTGCTGTACTTGTCCACGTATTCTGGCATGTTCATGATCACTCTCAACCTGCTAGTCTCTCATCTGGGACATGGCAAGATCGAGTGGAAGTCTCACGAACTAGGTATCAATAACGAGACATTTATCTGTGAATACGTGCATGGATATGTTTATATTATTCCGTGTTATTTTTCTTGAAATTAATATCCATACGAAATGAATTTCTCAAATAATATAAGCTAAGGTAGGGTTGATATTATTCGATGAATCTGATTCGATTAGTAAATCAATTTATTTTTTTCGATGGTCCATTTCATCTAATGAGAGGAAAAATGGGAAATAATAAAACATTCTGTCATAACAGAATCTAACAAGCTGACAACCTTACGCGCCATTAATTAGAATTAGAAGTACAAAGCTATATTAAGTTATTAACATGATCTTACCTTTCTCTCCCAACAAATCATACCCCTTCCTTTCCCCTGATAAAAGGCCTAAGAGAGCATCCCTCTCTCTTTGTCTCTCTCATTTGACCCCTCCTGTTGCAGAGAGAGAGGGAGAGAGGGAGAGGGAGAGGGAGATCAATCATGATGGACGAGATCAACGTCGTTCATGACAGAACTGTAACATCAAAATATCGCCCAGACTATGATTTTTCCGGGAAGCATCATCGCCGGTATCGTGATCAACATGTTGCGAAGAGATCTTCAAAGTCTGCCAAGTCATGGTGGAATTCACCAGAGACAAAGAGGAAAAAACGCGTTGCAAGATATAAGCTATATGCTGTTGAGGGAAAAGTCAAGTCTTCTATAAAGAAAGGGCTTTGTTGGGTCAGGAGAACCTGCTATAGAATTATCCATCTGTAGCTAAATCCTAAAAGAGAGGATCAAACAAATTATACATATAATAGTCAAGAAAGGAGATGAAGGTTTGAAAGGTGCATGTTTTAACTTGATGAACACCCTTCTTGCATGCATTTGCAAATTAAGGTTGGCTTTGTGGCCGTTGATGCTTCCTGTTGTTTAATATTTATATAAATAAGATCTGTTTCATCACTTCATGTGGTTCCCATGAACAAGAAACTGTAAAAGAAATCTTCTTTTTGTTCTTGATCTTCCTGTATCTGGTGATGAATTTTGAAAAACAAAGATTTGCATACATACATCTTCTTCCTCTCTTGGCAATTAACCCAGATTTCAGAAAATTAATTGCACTGGGAAAATCTCGCTTGTTGGATCTTGGATTAAATAGGGGTCTTAATTACAATTTCCATCCAATCTTTCTTATGTTTTCTAGCAGGAATGGCAAAAGCATGCATTAGCGTATTGCAAGCTCAAGCTCCTTCATGGCCGCTGGATTCATGCATTATAGCGTAAATTATGATGAAAAACAGAGATGATAGAGCTTCATGCATTAATATATAGCCTAAATTTGAATAATTATAAGACTAGGTTTGGCCATACAAATCAACTCCATGATCCTCCGATTCAAAACCTAAGCACTATCCAGATTTTTTAAAAAAACTTAACTGTTAATTTAGATCAATTTACCTAAAGATAAATATGGATTAATATATTTTTATCGATTCAAGCAAAGACCATTTCATGATGCAGGAACAATGAATCGATCTATGGTTGATGGGCAGCATATTCATTAGCTTCTGATCTTGTAGATGTAAGAATTTAAAAATACCATATGATCAATATTGAGATATATCTTTAAAATAAAAGGAAAGATTCATCATTATCGACATGCCTTTAACCATCAAACCAAAAACAAAGATCTAATCTATGATCACTCAAAGCGTTATAAGTAACATAAAATAAATTTGATGAATCTTACATTCTAGGAAGGAAATTAAGACAAAAAAAATGAGATTTTAGACCCATAAACTTCATAATAAATTATACAATATATTGTCTGACTCAATCTAAACTTCTAAATTAACATCATCATTTGTAGAGATTTGAAATACAGAAATTTAATTTTTTTAAAAAAAGAAAAAATGGATACAAAAATAGGAAATCATGATATGGGAATGCTTAGATTTTTCTTTATTTTTCATCTTGATTTATATTTTCAAATTATGCATCTATATATTTATTATTTTTTCTGAGTTTTTATTTTACAGAGATTTTCATAAGGTTTAAAAATAAAAAAAGAATTGTTTTAAAATTTGAGAGTTTAAAAATTTAATTTAATTTAAAATATATATTAAATAATATTATTCCTGAACTGATACGACACCGTTTGTGATGGTCAACAACTATCACAAACAAACAGACCATTAAATAGTGCCAAGAGTCGTGAAAAAAAAAAACTCTTTAGCTCCAATAGACCCTCTTATGGCCCTAAATTATTTTTTTCTTTTAAAGAATAAACTAATTAAATTTTTTATTGAGTCAGGGCGTTATAAGTAACATAAAATAAATTTGATGAATCTTACATTCTAGGAAGGAATAATTAAGGGGAAAAAAAGAGATTTTAAACCTATAAACTTCATAATAAATTATACAATATATTGTCTGACTCTCAATCTAAACTTCTAAATTAACATCATCATTTGTAGAGATTTGAAATACAAGAATTTAATTTAAAAAAAACAGGAAAAAATGGATAAAAAAATAGGAGATCATGATCTGGGAATGGAGAAATAATGTGTAAGCTTGGCACAAAAAAAATGCTTAGACTATTTGATTTTTCTTTATAGTAAATCCATCCCTTGAAAAAGATTTTTTCTTTATTTCTCATCATGTTTTATATTTTCAAATTATGCATCTATATATTTCTTATTTTTTTTCTGATTTTTTATTTTAAAGAGATTTTCATGAGGTTTAAAAATAAAAAAGGATTGTTTTAAAATTTAGGAGTTCGAAAATTTAATTAAACTTAAAAAATGTATTAAATAATATTATAAGTGAAGGCACCGTTTATGATGTTTAACAACCATCACAAACAAACAGATCATTAAATAGCGTCAAGAGTCGTGCCAAAAAAAACTCTTTAGCTCCAAGAGACCCTCCTATGGCCCTAAATTATTTTTTTCTTTTAAAGAATAAATTAATTAAATTTTTTATTGAGTCATGTTTTTATTTTTTTAAAATCGTTCTAGATTTGCCGGATCGAAATGATCTATGGGCCAATCCTGTTTTATAACTAGGAACCACACAAAGCAATGAAAAGTTTTCTCCATGGGAATATGCTTGACACGAGCATATGCAACAACCATGTAATTATTTTGATTAGTTAATTTGGAGAAACAGATTTGTAGACGATGATATGTCAACAACCTCCAATATGATGGTCAGGTGTCAACACCATATGAAGTTGCCTGAGATGCAAAACATTTGCTTGAATCCAAATCTTTCCGAATCACCCCCGCCACTTTCCAGCTATAAGATTGGAGTGGCTTGTAGTCCGGAGAGAAATCATTTTTTTAATCTTGCTAAGTGGAACCTAATCCCAGTACGTACATTCTCACCTAAAACCAGAAAAGAAATTTGCAAGTTAAGTCACAAGAATTTAAATTTTTTGTCTGGACTAGATTGTTTTTCTTTGAACATACTTCAGGAAAATGATTCTTTAATCTTTGATGCAAGTGAAAAGCTAGTTAAAAAAAGATCCTGACTTTGGAAAAACAAAATAAATAAATAAATATAATCCAATTGGTTGGTTCGATTATTTATGATAATAAATAAATCTTTGAACACTCACGGTTCCACAGGGGAGGAGACTTGTTAATTCTTGCAGTCTTGCCATAAAATCAAAGCGGTGTCTCATCTTCTTCAAAATTTAATGCTAACAACGACACAACACGGACAGGCCACTCTCTCCCTCTCTTTCTCTCTGGACTGACACCCTTTTACACTTTTTAAACGCACTGACATCTTTTAGCTCCATTTTTTAGGACCATTCCTTATTTGCCCAAAAAATCTGTGTTTCACACTTTAATGTCACCATTTTTTTTCTTGACTTTTTAAGCTTTTAGACATCTGGTTTTCTTAGTTTTGCTCGAAAAGCATCCTCTTTTAGGCAAAGTTGCGAGCATTTGAGTTTGAAAAAATGTGGGTTTTTTGGATAATGAGTTGGCAAAGTTTGTGACTTTTGAAGAAAACCCATTTGATTTAAGTTGTTTTTTTATGCATTCATTGTGTTTTCTGGTTCTACAACAAATGGGATTTGGATGATTTTGTTTTTTATGCGAGTAAAGGCTGGAACTTTGACTCTTGGAGGATGTCAGGTAAGATTTTTATTTATGTGACTCATGTTTGTTTCCTTCTGTCTTCTTTGGTTGTTTGGAGATTATTCATTCTAGTGAAGGTTATGTGGCTCTACAATGCTTGTGATTTTGGCAATGCTGGTTATTTAAAGAAAGAATTATCTGATTTACTTGGTAGTTAGTGTAATTTTTTCTGGGCTCTCTATCTATTTATGCGTAAACATCTAGCATTTTTTAGATTTTTGCTTCCTGAGTGAGCAATGTAGCTAATGTTAGGCGTGCTTGTGATTTAAAGGTCTAATCTTTTGGGTCCTAGTTGTGTTTCAATTCATCTTTGGAGCTTCTTCAGTTTTAAAATTGGAACTTGATGGCAATCTAATTTGGCTGATGGATTCTGTTTGATTATTTTGTGAAATGCCATGGTAAATTTTTGTTTTTGATAGAGAAACTTGCTTGTTTGAGTGTTTCTCATGGTTAAGAAAGAATGTGATAGAATTTATTCTGACTTGGTTTTTCTGGGTGGTACTTATTGTTGAAACTGTATCGATTATGATTTGTAGATAATAGAATGGAGGTTGAGAGAAAACGTACAAAAGGAGGCTTTTTCCACTTGTTTGATTGGAATGGGAAGTCTCGCAAGAAGCTGTTCGTGAATAATTATGAATTTCCTGGTACAGTTGTTTTGTGGTAGATTATGTTTGTGCATGTGTTAATTGCTGATGGTCTGATACATTATCCTGTTTTTAACTTGATTAATGTCTGTCGGCATTGTGATTGTAGAAGGATTAAAGCAAGGAAAAGAAAATGTTGAGAAAATGGCAAAGCCGCGGCTTCATATGGTGAGCATTCATCTCTCTTCTGTTGTAATTTTCTTTTCTACTAACCTTCAGTTAAAAAAATCTTAAACATGATTAAATGGTCTGTTTCTGCTGTACATCCAGACAGAGCTGGATGATAGAAGAGCAAACTCGAGTAACAGAGGAAGTAGAGAGTTTAGTTGTGCTTCGTCAGTGACTAGTGATGAAGGATGTGGAACAAGGGCCCCTGGGGCAGTTGCTAGACTTATGGGTCTGGATTCTTTGCCTGCATCAAATGTTGCTGAGCCCTCTTCTACCCTAGGTTTTGATCCACACTCTCTTAGGGCATTTCCATGTGATAGGAGCACCCCTAATTTATGGAGTGAATATAACCCTATGGACTACCGCAACATTCCAAATAAGCAAGAAAAGTATGCTTGGAATTCCGTGGAATCAAGACTGCAGAAGGTGGAAAACCGGCCAATTGCGAGGTTCCAAACTGAAGCATTGGCTCCAAAATTGGCTAAATCAATTCCAGTTACCCATCATAAGTTGTTGTCTCCAATTAAGAATCCTGGATTCACTCCAACAAAGAATGTGGCTTACATAATGGAGGCAGCTGCAAAGATAATTGAGGCAAGTCCCAAGGTGAGTAGCATTGGTAAAATGCCATCAATCAGGACTTCTTCAGTTCCCTTGAGAATTCGGGATTTGAAACAGAGAGTGGAAGCTGCACATTTAACATCCAGGCCCCAAAGATCAAATGAACCCTCCGATGCCAGGAATACAAAAGAACAGCAAAGTGACAAGAGACGGAGTGGATCAGAAGGCCTGTCATCAGCCAAGGCTTCTACGGGTTCAGAAAAAGGCACTCCCAACAGTTTGAGGAATAAAGGAAAGTCTGTTCCAATTGCAGCACAAGCAAAGTCCAATGCTCAAAGAAGAGACGGGTCACCACTGAGAAGTAAGAGCATTGAGAAGCAGAAGGAACAAAATGAGGTCAAAGCAAACCAGTTGCTTAAGAACCAGCATTGTACACAAAAGGCTATACAGAAGAGAACCTTTCAAAGCAGGACCAATAATGTACTTCAGCAAAATAACCTCAAGCAAAATTCTGTACCCAATAAAGGTAGTTCAACTTTGAAGAATTCAGTTTCTAACCACCAAGGTAATAAAACACAATCCACAAGTGGTTCTGTTGGACAATATAGGACTGTAAATAAGATTGTTGTAAAGCCTGAAATCATGCCCAGGAAGATCGGCTCGGTTATGATGGATTCTGGAAAGGAGAAAAAGAAGAATGTATCTAAGAAGAAACAGTCTGTAAGTGGTGATCTTCAAATTGACAGAAGTGTTTCTCCTAATGTATCATTCAATAAGGATGGAAGGTCTACAAAAAGTAATGCTGTAATAGATGGGAACATGAATATGGCTATGGATAACAGGAAAAATGGCATGGATGTTGTTTCATTTATGTTCTCGTCTCCCATAAAGAGAGCCATGCCTAGTTATCAGTCATCTGGACAAATGTCGGATAAATTCAACAACTCTGCTATTGATTCTTTTGGTAGTAATGATCATCCTTCCTTCAGAAGCTCAACATCTTATCTCCCTGGGTTGAATGTAGTGGGAGGTGATGTTATGGGTGTTTTTTTGGAGCAAAAGCTGAGAGAATTAACAAATAAAGTAGAGTCTACTCATTGTAATGTGATCAGAGAGGAGACTTCTGCTACTTCATCCAGTTTAGAAAACTCATTGTCTACTCCCAATGTAGCAAGCACCTCCTCTGCAAGACTGGACCAGATGCTTCAAATTGCTCATGATAAAGATAAGTCAGACAGCCTTGGTTTCTTTGATTGTGTTTTGGTGGGAAAATCACAGCTTGCAATGAACCAAAAGTGGCAGGTCAGTCTTAATTTTCACAATCCGCAGCTGCATCCTTCTGGTTTTTTTTTTGTTTATTTATTTATTTATATCTCTGATCTACATTATCCTTTTTTCTCTTGGAATTTTAATATGCTTGAGTGACAATAAAAAATATTTGTTCGTCTTCTTAGCATGCAGTTTCAAGACAAGCTTTTCTAGGTACAAGTAATATTACCATTCACTGAAAAGAGTTGAAAGTTTATAGTTCTGTCATTTGATGTTTTTTTTTTTTTTTTTGTAGATGCCTTCGTATGTGACCTATCTGGTTGGCAATAGGTTTAATTTATTCCATGCCTCTACCGTATTGTACATGTACATCATTATAGATATAGTAGATAAAGTAGGAAGAATTCTTCTTCTTTTTCTGTCAACTCCAATAATGTTCAGAAAACCTTCTACCTTAATTGAAATGGGCGCTTGCTTCTCCTGGTTTTGCAGCAAACTTGGTATATTCTTTGGCATTATGCATAAATTGTCAGTGTCTAAGAGCTGGGTAGAATTGCTTTGGAAGCTGTCCCTTGGATTTTCTGATTTTCATTTTTGCAAGTGCTAAAGAGTCTGGATTTTGGTCTGTAATTGTCTGGTGCAGATGCAAGTCCTTATAATTGGTTTTAGCTGTAGAACTCGGAGCATGTGTGCAAATTATTGCCAACATCTTTTTTTTAACTTCCCAATTTTGACACGCTCCTTAACTAATGGGTATGTCAGCAGACAGAATTCTCTAATATGTTTTAAAAAGCTAAGCAGATACTAACATGTTGGAAGTTCTGACAAAAGATAATTCAATTCACATTTCTCATCTTTAGAAATGAATATAAGTTATCTTATTTGGCACACTGACAATCTCACTCGGACAACCTTTTCAGCAATCAGAAGAGATGGAAGTGCAAAGCAGTAGCAGCAATTACAGTGAAACTGGAAAAGAACTTGAGTGTCAACGTACTAGCCCAGTTTCAATTCTCGAACCTTCTTTTGCAAGTGGAAGTTGCTCATATCTCAATGGTAAAGTTGTACACTGTTTTCCCTGACTTTATTTTCTACAATGTAAGCACACAAAGAAATTTGGATTTGGAAAGATCTTGTTACTCCATGCATTATACTTCGGACATAAACCAATATCAGTTAAATGCCAATTAGGAGCCTAGCAGTGGTAATTTGGGACTGATATTTATAATATGAGAGATATACAAGTGCGTTGTAGGAAGAAGTGCATCTACTTCTCCCATAATTATTCACATCAGGTCTGGGGCTGTGGGCACCATTTGAGATCCTCGTAACGTGATGTGGGATGTATAACACAAGCTTTAAAGAACCACTTTTGGCCGAAATTACCTTTCTAGATTGGTTACGATCCTTTCTCTCTTTTTTTGGATAAAATTACGTGTTTTAATGAAAATAATGACCAAAGTCTATACTCATATTTTCAGGAAGTAGCCATTGCTCAACAAATGAATCTGTAGAAATGGAGGGCGAAACAGAGTTATCAGACTCAGCTACCTCAATATCTATAGTGGATGTGGTAAGAAAATACACAACTAGAACGTGCAGCACAACAGAATTGAAGGAATTAAGCGACTGGGAGCTGGATTTCATAAGGGATATACTTAACAATGCAGAGGTAAATTTGAAAGGTTTTGCATTGGATCAAACCTCCAAAGTCATAAACCCCAGTCTTTTTGATCTGTTGGAGAATCAAGACAAGGGTATGGAAAGTAATGAAGTAGAGGACTCCAAGCTTGTGCGAAAGCTTTTGTTTGATTGTGTTAGTGAATTCCTAGACTTTAAATGCAGACAAACTTTTGTAGGAAGCTACAAAGCATGGGCTAAATTGTTAACATTGTTTGAAAGGAAGGGGTGGCTGGCAGAGGAACTGTACAAGGAAATTTTGGGTTGGCAAAGCATGGGTGACTTGATGGTGGATGAACTTGTAGAGCACGACATGAGCACTCCGAATGGGAAATGGCTGGACTTTAGCATAGAAGCATTTGAAGATGGTGTAGAAATTGAGGATGGGATTCTAACTTCTTTGGTTGATGAATTGGTTTCTGATTTATTACCCTTGTAAAGCGCTTTAAGAAGGCTTTTCTCGCATTTAACTTGCACTGTATTTAAGGTAACCTGCTGCCTCTGCATTCCTTTAAGAAGAATATGATCACTACTCACATCTCCATATTCTTTCCACCTGTAATAACCATTCCTCCAACTGCACTTTTCCCTTCCAATGATATCAGTTCCCTCCAGATTCTCGTCAATAATTAACCACTGATATAACAGTCTAACTGCTAGAATTTTGTCCAGGTATTGGATAGTAGGGGTAAGCTTCTGTTCTTTAATGTAGTTGTGGCAGTTTTTCTGTTTGCTGTAGTTTGATGAATAACACTAATGATGGTTTATGATTGATATTAGGAGCTTCTTCCTTCTATTATTAGGGTTTTATTTTATAATTCTCAGCCTCTTGTCTATGGTTTTCTACCTCTGTGCTTAATGAAATTACCTTTCGAGCTTCCTCTCACTACGACTTAAACGTTTCTTGGGCCATGTATTCAATTCCTTGCACGCTTACCATCATCGCTTTCTTTTCCTAGAGGCCCGTAGAGCTTAAAGCGACACAGAATTTGATTCACGGTGTTCCTTCCGCCGTCTGCTTCTCACACCATTCTTGTTAGGCTTTGAACTTGTGGACTGTACTCTCGAGACACTCCATCATCACCTTTATCTATTAGCCATACAAATAATGTTATATTCAGGTCTAAACTGAAACTTTTCTGTGATTCATTTGGGGTGATCGAAGCATCACTTCAAGCATTCCCAGTTTGATAACGTAGCTTGGATTGCTCATTTGTTTTGGGGAAGTGATTGTTCTTGTGCAGGTCGAGAGGCCCTAGTTGTTCCTCGCACTATAACATCTAATAACATGGCTTTATTGGAAGCCATAGCTTCTCACCATTTTCTTGCATGCATAGTTAGATGTTATGTACACAGTCCATATACATGAACATGGAGAAAAATACCAGTATCCCATAGCATGTTATCACCACCTGAATGTCTTGGCGGGTCAATCCCGGTCCACTCAGGGTCAAGACCGGTCCGGTTTTCACAGATAAACAGAGAAGACCAGTCATTAATCACTGAACCATTGAAAATACGAAACCAATTAAAGATTCAGTTGAGAAAGAATCCAGTAACTCGTTGGAAGGTTGACAGTTGAACTAGCTAATCATAGCTCATTTATTCCTGGTGCCTACAGGCTAGTAACCTATTGCCACCATAGGCTTCCCATTTTATTAAGAACATGGTGTCCAGGGTTTTTCACTTTAGTAACACACCAGTGCTATAAAGTTTACACGGGTTGAGTCAGTAATTTATCAATTTAAACTTATTTTGGCAAGGTTTAATGTCAACCTAGGTTAGAAATTAACATGGAAGACCCGATAAATTAAAATGACAATCCTATCAAGAAAGATTTAATTTAATTTTTAAAAAAGTTTTAAAATAATATTATTTGGGATTGACTAGTCTAATCCGTAATTTGAGTATTTACACGGGTTAATTCAACAATTTATTAATTTGAACTTGTTTGGATAAGGTTTAATGATGAACTAGGTTAGAAATTGATCTGAAAAACTGACAAATTAATTGACAATCATGTCAAAACTTGATTTAACTTTAAAAGTAAATTTTAAAATAACATTGTTTAGAATTAATTTTTTTGATCTATGATCCTAGTATTGAGGCGAGCCATGAACTAGTTCGAGATTTATAATTACAGTAAAAAATATGTTTTTTTAAATTTTATCTTAGTAAATATCTTTAAAATTATTTATACATTAATTGACATTAAATTTAAAGATTATATCTTAAACAAGTGACCATTTTTTTGCCTTAAGATTTGTAATGGTCATGTGCGAGGGCAACATGGAGTGTAGCTTTTTCCTTTTCTTTGGAGAATTCATGGAACTCCATGAACTAGCGTGTGCCGTGATAGGCTACTCAGCTTGCTTGGGCACATGTCAAGCTTGGATTGGGTTGAGCCTTTATTTATTTATTTATATTTTTTAAGGACACCAAGATTCTTCTTTCTTGCACAGAAGAGGAACTGCTGGAAAGAGGGCACTGTGTTCTGCAACATGTCAGCAGATTAGCATGTTCTCTTTATTCTTATTAACGAATTGTTTAAGACAGGATTAGATAATAATTAATAATTAATTAGAACAGAGTTTAAAAACACTGAACCTCGGCCTCGTGGTAGCTGTCCAGAGTAGTGAGAGGATCCTATGGATTTTGCTGTTACTTAATGTTTCAAGAGTGTACCTCTACCTTAGAAGACGGGTCTTACGTTGAATCATTACACCCATGATTTTTTGTTATTGTCGCCTACTGATGCTACTCTCAAAATATTAATTAGTGAATCATGATTTATATCATGATTTTTTTTTATGTACTATGGTAATTATTCTCTTTAATAAAATTAACTAAAATAGATTTTATTTTTATTTTTTAACTTGGGCTAAATTATGATTTAATAAATGATTAATTGCTAGGTATCAATATAAATCCATTCATTTTGAACATAAGAAGAGAACTTATTCATTATTATTTTTTCTTTAATAAATTAACTTTAAGCTCTTGATCGTATTTTATAAAGGTTTGTCCACCGGAAAGATTAATTTTAAAAAAAAACGATTTGAACAATTAATCAAGTACGCCTAAAACGTCAACCGTCCCATCCATCAATCAGGAGTTGCATGCCCAATTAAGTAACCACCAGCAAGGTTTTGCTTCCTGAGATTAGTGAGCCCCCATCACTGCATGATTCTTGTACTGTGCATGAATCTCGAGGACATCAGACGGCTGAGGCTCGAAGATGAAACCTTTTGGTGTGAATGAATGTGTGTGTGTTATGCACACTAATACACACCGCCATGAAGAACGGAGCAGGAAGCCAGGAACATGTCACATGTGACGCCTCCACGGGGAAGAAATGGTGTGGTGACATCACACAGAA
This sequence comes from Populus alba x Populus glandulosa, assembly GCA_033617975.1. Taxonomy (NCBI): domain Eukaryota; kingdom Viridiplantae; phylum Streptophyta; class Magnoliopsida; order Malpighiales; family Salicaceae; genus Populus; species Populus alba x Populus glandulosa. The sequence continues at coordinate 637,744 of CM066155.1, read as the reverse complement.
ACCACACAAATGGCTATGGCTATGGCTGTGGCTATGGCAGCAGCTCGAACGTGCTAGGTCATGTTCACCTTCCCATCTTCCCACCTCGATCCCTACTCCTCTCTCAACGTTACCCTTTTTTTTAATATATATATATATATATATATATATATATATATTCATGTCATGAGCTGCTGCTTGTTTCCTCTTTTCATTGCCATTAATTTAATGTTGCCAACAACTAAATGCTCTTCCGCCGAATGGCTATGAATTACCATTGATTGTTCGTACAAATAATGGATTAAAAACTCCACGCGAAGAGGATAGTTGAAGGGATTATTGCATTTGGACTTGGACATCGTGTCAATCATGTAGAGCTCAAAAGTCTTTGTTTTTTTTTGGGTTCTTAGGAATTAGGTAAATTCAGGATATTTTTTGGTTGCCTGATCTTATCTCAATTGATTCTTATACGAGATTTAAAAAAAGGGTACCATGTATAGATCATGGAGTATTTAATTCTATATCAAGATATTATATGCATCATACAAATTGGAGATGATGTATTAGCATTTATTGTTTTTGTGCTAGATATCCTCTTAAAAAATTATAAAGAGAGAGTAATAATTCATGATTTTTATTATGCATGGGGTGTTGAGCGCATACATATGTTTAATAAGTTCCCAAACTGGTTATGTTTTAAATCAGCCAAGTGATAAGTTTAAATATACTTAAATCTAGCGAGTTGTTAAATCCATTATTTTTAGACTCAACCGTTCATATTCTTTTAACTCTAATGTCTGTTTTTTGAGTTTCCTTCTAAATTATGATTATTTTTTCTTTCCAACAATACTCATTTAATCACGGAAAAACCTCAAATTTAGAAAAATAGATTTTTTTTACTAATATCAAGCATGATCTACTGATTATCTCATAAAAAAATTATAAGAGTAAAAATATTAACTAAATATCCCAAATACCAAGCTTACAAGTTGATGAAATAAATTCAAACCTCGTCAAGAGATATTATTATAAAATTTAATTGAAAAAATCAACAATACTCCTATTTGTAATTTGGCTTTTTTAAAAAATAATTTTGTAAAATCTAGTCAAATCAGTGAGTTCTGGTTGAGATTTTAGAATTTAATTAAAATTTCAAGTAAACTTTTTTTTTTAATCACTGCACAACCGTGTTGATTTAATTATTGTGTTCAAAATTTTATCCAAAATCGATAACCATGAAATGAAATTTAAAAAATTATTAGTATACAAAGTAATATAATTCAAGCTTCAATAACTTGTAGGAAATTTTGGTTAACATTTTTGGAGTTGAAATATGAATTCTTAATTGTTGACACAATAAAATACATCATGAACACGCCTTTATGCCTAGGCTTAAAGATTTTATTTAAATTAAACTATGATTTTTTATTTGTTAAGGTAATGTTTGATGACTGTTCTATAATAAAAAAAGCACAAAATAATAGAGGTATAAATCTGTTTGATTAAAAAGATAAAAATATGGACATAAAAACTAAAAATAAAATTGTCTGAGAGATGATTTTAAAGTGAATTTATATATTTAAAAAATAAAAAATACAGAAAGGACATGTCTCAATATTCAACATTTATTATTTTATATTCCTAAAACATCAACGTAAAAAACTTTTAATTTTAAAATTGTATAACTAAAACATGTAAGAATAACAACTATTATTGTTATTGTTGTAAAGCTCAACTTGGGGATGATCTGGTGCAAAGCCAGGGTTACTGGCTAAGTTAACCTAAGTCAATGTAATAATAAAAATGATTATTATTATAGTTTTAAAACCTGATGTGGAGGTTGATCGGAAGCAAGGCCTGGGTCACAAATGGGGTTGACCATTAACAACACAAAGACAAAAATGGTTATTATTATAGTTTTAAAACCTGGCTCGAGGGTCGACTTATAATAAGACACAAGTCACGTGTTAGGAGTATCAATATGTGTTGACTCGAGTCAGCATAAAATAAAAGTGGTTATTATCATAGGTTTTAAACCTGATTTGGAGATTAACATGAGGCAAGGCTTCAGTTACAAATCAGGAGAGTCAATCGGGGTTGACTTTGATCAATACAAGGATAAAAATTGTTATTATTATAGTTTTAAAATTCAAATAAATGATCAACTAGGGCAAGGTTCAAGTTACAGGACGAGAGAGTCAGTACAGGTCAATCTATGTCAATGTATAGATAAAAATGGTTAGTATCATAATTTTAAAATCTAACTCAAAGATCAATTAAGGCAGGGTCTAGGTCACAAGTTAGGAGGGTCAACACGGTTTGACCCGAGTCATTACATGGGTAAAAATAATTACTAACATAGTTTTAAAACCTGATTCGAAAGTTGACATAAGGAAAAGTTTAGGTTATAGGTCGAGAGAGTTAACTTATTGGTCCAATATTTTTATTTTTTTTAAAACAAAATCAATAGGTTTTTCACTGTTATCTTATCTCAAGTTGACCTAGATTTTTTTTATTTTTGTCCAAGCTAATTCGAGTCAATCATTCATCTAATTTTTTTTTTAACTCAACCAGTTCAAGTCTTTGATCAATCAACCAAGTCAATCATGGATTTATAACTAGACTTACCATGATATTTTTAATAAAAATACATATTAAAGATTAAATAATTTTTTTATATTTTTTTTATATTATATTTACTATAACTAAATAAAAAAAAATATTATTTTATTTTATACATCTTTACCCAACATAATTCCATCTTCTCTTTTCTATCTATTTCTAAACTGTGACGATTTGTAAAGAGAGGTCGGTCATTGGGCTGCTGCGTATGACTTTGGTAAACCAAAAAAAATAAAAATCTCACTGTGAATCTTCGACAATCTGCCTACCATTTTCTTGCGTGAAGGTTTTTTATTACAAGATAATATAATTAAAAAAAAAGATTATAAAATATAACAGCTCAAGCGGTTGTGCTACTAAGAGTAGCAAACTTTATTGAAATTTTGAATTTAAAAAAATATATCAAAAGTTTCACAATCTTTAATATTTTTTTAAGGTTGAGTAACAACTTATTAAATTTTAATAAATTGCGTTATTTTTAATAACAAAACAACTCAAGATGTGTTATATTTCGATTTTTTTTAACCGTGCTGTTTTTTATTTTTTTTCCTCGCATGTACTATTATATATATAAGAACTCCATTATCTCGTGGAAGGATGGTTATTTAGTAATTAGTAATTAGTAATTATTTTGTTGGGATTAGCTTTAAAGAAAGAGATAAATATAAAAGGAGAGGAAAATTTTCAAGCCAAAATATTATTTTCCCTTCATGCAATGTTATGGTATTTAGAGAGTAATTAATAATATTATATTAGTTATTTTCTAGAGTTTATTAGAAAAAATAAAAAGATAAAACTAAAATAAAGAGATATTAAGTAGAAATATTCTTATTGATATCATGAATTTCATTTTTTTAATTTTATTTTTATGTTTATTTTTTTTCCCAAAAAAGGTCGGTAACTATACAATTTTACTTCCAATCAGCATCTTAAAATTTTTATTTATGATGAATCATAATTATTTATTTTTAATTTTTAATGTCTATTATTTATAAATAAACCCTAAAAAGTGAAAAAAAATAAATATTTACCCCGTTCACCATAAAATTTTCCACTTAAGAAATAAGAATCCAAGTTCTTCCCTTTAAATTCACAAATTCAATCTACCTCTTCCCAAATGGACATGACAAATCAAATTATAAAAAGTTTAAATTATACAAATTTAATAATATATCATTTAATTTTAAAAATTATAAAATTAATTGAGATATATAAAAATTAGTTTCGATATTTATATTATTAATAATAAAAAACCATTTAATGCCTTTTAAAGACTCCCTAATTGCAATAATTTAATTGCCATTAGTTAATTGCATGTACTATTTTTTTTTTAATAAAAAAGAACTCTATAAAAGGATGATCAAACACTATCTCGTGGAAGGATGGTTATTTAGTAATTATTTTGTTGGGATTAGCTTCAAAGAAAGAGATAAATATAAAAGGAGAGGAAAATTTTCAAGACAAAATATTATTTTCCCTTTAAGTAATGTTTTGGTATTTAGAGAGTAATTAATAATATTATATTAGTTGTTTTCTAGAGTTTGTTTAAAAAAATAAAAAGATAAAACTAAAATAAAAAAATATCAAATAGAAATATTCTTATTGAAATCATGAATTTCATGTTTTTTATTTTATTTTTATGTTTGTTTTTTTTTCAAAACCAGTAATTATAAAATTTTACTCCCATCAACACATAAAATTTCTATTTATGATGAATCATAATTATTTATTTTTATTTTTTAATGTTTAATTTTTTATAATAAACCCTAAAAAATAAATATTTATCCCATTCACCGTAAAATTTTCAACTTAAGAAATAAGAATCGCAAATTCTTCCCTTTAAATCCACAAATTCAATCTACCTCTTACCAAATGGATATGACAAATCAATTTAATTTTAAAATTTATAAAATTAATTAAGATATGCTATAAAGATTCATATTAATAAAATAATAATAAACTATTTAATGCCTTTTAAAGACTTCCTAATTGCCATAATTTAATTGTCATTAATTAAGGAGAATAAAAGACAATGGCAATAGCTGTTATAACTTTTCTTCTTCAAGGGCAATCTTAGAAACCCAACCAAATCTCAAAATCTTATTTACCAACACAACGCTACACTAGCACACCACGACTCCATCACTTCTCTCCGTCTCTCCTTCCTACACAGGCAGCAAAGAGAAAATGGAGCTGCAAGAAGCTAACAGTAGCAATAAAAATGGCCAAACCTCAACACCTGACACAAAAACAGACCTTGAGAACCCTTATAATGGCAAAGCCCTAGAATCCCAATACTTCACTGAAGACTTTGACAGTACTTGTTCTACACCTTATGTTAGTGCACCTTCTAGTCCGGGTCGACCAGGATCCGGGCCCGTTAATGGTGGGTTCTTTTATAGCTGTCCGGCAAGTCCAATGCATTTTGCAATAACATCATCAGCTTCAGAAAGGGGATCCTTTGCTTCTTCGCCGGATAATAGTGTGCCTATTGGTTATGAGTTTGAATTCGCTGCAAGATTTGGTTCGACCGGGTCGGGTCAGACCGGATCCATGAGTTCAGCTGACGAGCTTTTCCTGAATGGTCAGATCCGACCCATGAAGTTATCGTCTCATTTGGAGAGACCCCAAGTGTTGGCTCCGTTGTTGGATCTTGAAAACGAAGAAGAGGACGGAGATAGCAGTAATGATGATGAATCCAAGAAAGGTTCAAGAAAGGGTGGTAATAACGGTGAAAGGATGTCAAGAGGGAGAGATCTGAGGTTAAAGAACAAATCTTTACGTAGAAGAACAAGATCCATGTCACCATTAAGAAGTACTTTTGAAGATTATGATGAAGAAAACAAGAACGTAATTGATGGGTCTAGTACTTCTCTGGAAGTTAATGATGGAAGTCTTAAACTTGACGAGGCAACAACTAGTGGTGGTACGAGCACTCCTTCAGTTTCTGCTTCATCTTCAAGGTCATCATCAGCTGGAAGGAACTCAAAAAGATGGTTTTTTTTGAAAGATTTTCTTTATAGAAGCAAGAGTGAAGGGAGGAGTAATAACAAGTTCTGGTCTAACATTTCCTTTTCACCAGCCAAGGAGAAGAGTAAGCAACAAAGTGGTAGTGTTCAACTTGGTATGTCGAAAGAGAAGTCTAGCAGCAGCAACAATAATGGGACTATTGTTGGTGGTGAGAGTCAGAAAGCGAAGGGAAATAGTGGGCAAGGCTCTTCTTCTTCTTCTTCTTCTTCAGGGAAGAAGCCAGTAAATGGTGTAGGCAAGAGGAGAGTACCAGTATCACCACATGAGTTACATTACAAGGCAAGTAGAGCACAAGCCGAAGAGATGAGAAAGAAGACATTTCTGCCTTACAGGCAAGGTTTGCTTGGGTGTTTAGGTTTTAGTTCGAAGGGATATGGAGCTATGAATGGAATTGCAAGAGCTTTGAATCCAGTTAAATCCAGGTAATCAAGTAATTAATTAAATGTGTTAAAAAGGAAATTGTATAGAGATTTTATGATTAATTTTTTAATCTACTTTTTTCCTGTCTAAATCTTGTATTTTATGCTCTATCTATGTATTTATTGGTAGATGCTCTCCTCTTTTAGTTCAAAAGAGAAGTTTGTCCCTGATCTATGTACTCTCCATTAATGGAAGCACTTTCTTTAGTAAATAACTCGCACCGTCCTCCAGTTTGGGTGAGAGATGATAATCTCTAGGTGTATAATCAACAAGGGAAATTATTGTGAAACAGTGGATTAATTGTATTATTGAATCAATAACATAATACACATGGTTGCAAGACACATCGCTCTGAGATGGTCGGTAGCTGAGGCCCGGTATCACCTGCAATTGCACGATGATGCCTCAAAAAAATGACCCACAATTAGAAAGGGTTTTCCATGATATTTTGGCTGCATCTTGCTGGCCCAATCTTGAAAGCACACCCCACCTGTGATCTCTTGCATGGGAATAGTGTTCTTGAGATGTGGGGATAGATGGTTGAGTGACCCGTCTCTCTCTCTCTCTCTCTCTCTCGATCTCAGCTTGCTTAACAGACACTGTGAAATCTGGGACCATTAAGTATCTGGTTGTCTATTCATTATCTTTAAATTATGATGCCATGATCAACTTGCACCACTAAACTAGCTGGATCTAGATAGTTTGCTATGGGGAGGGGGGGGGGGCTTCGTTATCTTGTTCAATTGGGGGTTAGTGTCTCGTAGACGTTGACATAAAGAAGATTACGGGACAGTGACATAAAGGAGTTGGAGATAATGAGACATGCTTGATCTTGATATGCTTGTAGCCATTCTTAACCCCCTGGAGCACGTTCTGCGCCTCTTTTTGGATTCTTCTATCTAGGCCTTTCATTTAACTGAGGATAAAAGATAAAAAAAAAACTTAATTAGTTGACGATGTCCACTGAATATATCTGAAAGGAGGCAGCCAATAAATATCAGTTACAGAGATTAGGTACCAGGTCCATCAAGCTGGGACAATTTTAATTTTTAGCCTGAGAAAAAAAGCAGCGAAATCACATCATGGCCCCTCAACTCCATTATTGTACATGGGCTCATATCCAGATTTCCATGTTATCGTAAGAAACATTAAGATGACACAGGTGAGTGATGGATCGGACCTGAAAAGTCTCTTCGAGGTTCTGCGTGGTGTTCAATCACTATCTGCCTAGACTTGATACTGTTTCTCTGTTTCCCTTCTCTGTTTTTCTTCTCTGAAGGAAAAGAAAGAAATCCCCTTGTCAAACGAATTTATGATCGAAGAAAGTTTGGCCATCTATTGACCTGGAGCATTATTTTTTTCTGGGTTCTGAAATGACCTGAAAGAAAATATATAGTTTTTAGCTTCCAGCAACTTGCAAGCACGGTGGTCAATTTCTCGACAAGAAGCCACGACAAGACTGATAGCAGTTTACTCTCGCAACTGGCCAAAGGTTAATAACAAGGTTTTAAGCTTCTACTTTTGGAGAAACCTAGTTTATTGAAAAGAAAACTCAGTTTCCTGTCAAACAAACAGGTGCAATCACAGGCTGTAGTCTTGGTAGAAGTTTTGGATGCAAAGGTTAGAGCAGCCATTTGTCTGTTTCTGAATCTTTTCTCAGAGGAAGAAAATTCCACATTTTAGGCCTACGGAGTGGGGGGTCCAATGCCATATAATTTTTTCTGATTGGCATGTTGGGTTATGCACTATCCATGTGAGCTTTTCAGAGAGTCCCTTTTACCTCGCTGCACTATATTTCTTATGTTGACCGAAATTCATGCATTTATATAAGTATTTTAGTTTTAAAAATAATAAATTAATATTTTTTTAATATTTTGGAATGATTTCGATGTTATGATATTAAAAACAAAAAAAATTCTAAAAAAATATATTTTCAAAAACAAAATTATTTTAAAAATATTCTACATCACAATTTAAAACATAATTAAACCTTTATACAAGGAGCCAGGCCTAATGTTGACTGCTTGTTGATCTAGGGGCACTCAAGAATAAGGGAAGGGAGTACCTAAACCAACAAGACCGGGTCTAGATGTTGACCCGACTTACAATTTAAATTACGAGTTCAACACAGTTAGATAAGTTAATCTAAATTAATTTTTTTTTTATGATTTAAATTAATCTAAATTGATTTAGTTTTTTTATTTTTTTATTTTGTGATTAAAAAAAGACAGTTTAAAATGACTGAATGTGAAGAGAAAAAAAAAAGACTTTTTCATCAACCTACCCGACCAAACTCTAGATGGACGAATCGCTAGATTAATTAGTGAGGCCTGTTCTTCTGATTAGAACTTCCAAAGTTCCTATCTCATTTCTTAAAACAAGATTAGTACCCCCAACCTTGTGAATTAATCGAGCATTTCTAGACCGTTTCTGAGCTTCTAATTAATGTTTCAACAGTAGAAAGCAACATGGCAAAGAACAGTTTTTCATCCTACGAGCTGATCGGTCCATTTTAAAACATTATCTTTGGCATCAAATTATCAATAGTACTGATGAGCTTCATCAGGCCTGTCTTTTGGATAGTTGCGAGGTTTCTGGATTAAAAAACACACAGCAGCATGATGCTTTGATTCTTGACAGCAAAGGTTCCAAAGGGATTTCAGACATATGACATGTGTGAGAAACTTCATGGAAGTTTGAGTTATCAAACAATGCAATCTAATTCTTTAAGAGAGATGAAAGTACTTGCTGAATATTCATGCGCAGAGGGATGGTAACAATCTAAGAGCATATCATATCTTATTAACAATTGCTTTAAAACCCGGCCTGACGAGTCCACTCGAGACCTGGATTGGTCCGGGTTGAAGAAAAACTATATAAAAAAAAAGCCAGCTGACCTAGTTAAAAAACTCGGGTTGACCAGTAACTTAATTAACTTGAGCCTAACCCTATCAAAACTCAACGATCAATATACTAATTTTTGTTCATTTCTTGTTTTTTAAAATAATATTATTTTAAATTTTTTAAAAATATATTTTTTTAATCAACTCGAGTTGAATCTTCCAATCCTTCCAACACGTGACTGTAGTCTTATATATCTTCAAGGTTTTAAAATTATGTTGATAAGGATAGGTGCCATTTTTAAGAGGAGGTTGGGATTTGTTAACGTGGAAGAGGATTGATTTCCTAACTTAATTTTTATATGTTGATTAGGCTCTGATATATTAATAATCTCTCAATCAGATCCTTCTAATAATTTCAATTAACACGACAGTTTAGTGGTCGTGTATGATGATGGAGTGAGTTTTAATAAATTCATAGATTTCTATCCAATAAATATATGGAAGGATATGATTGAAAATCTACTGATATATTAGAAATCTAACAAAGATGAAAACAGCTCGAAGACCTAATCGAGATTGTCCCAACAGGCTAGAGAATCCTATTACTCTTTTTTTTTCCAATTATTTTTCATAGGGTTGGAGTAAATTCCTTGTTTTTTAAGAGTATTTTTAGCTATATAATTATATATAATTATCATAGTTTTTTTATCTTGAAAACTATCTTGGAAAATGTAAAAAAAAACATTAAGATTAAAACACAAGATAAATAGGAGTGCTAAATAAAACCAAATTGAAAAAGAAAAGTGTGTTTGCCATTAGTTTTTTAATTTTATAATAGTCAAGGACCATATTGGAACTTTTTGAGAAGTATAAGGACCAAAATTATGATAATTAACTAGGGGTGTTGCGAGAATCGAACTCGCGACCTCTCGCACCCGAAGCGAGAATCATACCACTAGACCAAACACCCTCTTTGATTCAATATTCCGTAACATAACAATATATCTAATACTGTAAAAGTTTCTTTTTCTTCATAATTTTAGAACTCAAAACGAAAAATCAGTTTTAGGGTTTATAGTTACGCTTTTTTTCAAATTCTTTAATCCAAATCAACCCCTCTCTCTCCCTTCTCAATTCCAAGCTCAAAATTTTTATTTGTTGTTTCAATGGCAAATAACAATGTAAGTCAATTCACTAATTAATTTCTCAAATTCTCTTAATTTTAAATTTTAATTTTAGTTTTTTTGCTAAATAAATAGGCTGGTGGTAGTGTTGATAATACATTTAGACGAAAATTCGATCCAGAAGAGTACTTAGAACGCGCTAGGGAGCGTGAAAAACAGGTGGGTTTTTTGTTTCTTATTAAACTTTCCTTAATTTTTTGAATTTAAGTAAGTTCTTTTAGCTTGATTTTGATAAATTTTGTTGATTTTTTTTTAGGAGGGGAAATCTAAATGTAAGTGAACGAACAAAAGCTTTCTATTTGGTTATGTTTGATTGATTGTTTTTTGTGTTTTTAGATGATGGGTTGCTGTTGCTGTTGTTGTTGTGTGCAGCGAAAGGGCCACCGGTGCAAAGAAAGCCCTTGAAGCATAGGGACTATGAAGTTGATCTCGACTCTCGGTTGGGGAAAACTCAGGTGTAGTTACATGTTTTAGCTTTAAATACTGGCTTTTGTTGTTTAACTAACTTTTTATGTACTTGAATCAAATAGTATAGTTTCTGGTCAAGTGGGTGTGTTTTGATTTCTTACAAATTGTACTACTTGTTTGTGCTAAGGTAATAATGTTAGGAGTGAGGATGGTGATAGCTGATAAATTATATTAAGTTAGTTAAAACGAGTGGTAGGAGCTTGAAAGTTGAGAACAAGCTGTTGTTTTAGATTGGATTTGTGGGGAGCTGAACAATGTTGTGATTCTTGTTGGAGGTGCTATTATTGTGGCTGACTCCCATTGTAAAGCCTGTAAATGAAGGGGAGATGAATCAAAGTATGGTTTGCAAGAATGACCGAATTTTGACTTTCGAGGTTGAGGGCTATATCTGCAGGGAGATACTGGAAAGCTGTGGTCACTTGTTTTACTTAATATGTAGTAGATAGTGTCAATAGAGGTCTCGCTCCCTTTGAAGGTGACCTGTATGGCTCTCATAGTAGATGTCAGGACTCTGGATTATCTAGTTTTTCATCTTTTCATGAATGGGAAAGGTGTTTTTCTGTTTTCAATAGTATTGCTGTTATTCTATTTGGGTTGGTTTCGTGGATCAAGGGTATGTTAAGATTCTTCCGAAGCATCTTTGGCATGGAGTATCATGGAATTTGAGTCTTTGTTACTTTTCTCTTGTCTGTTTGTTAATTCATATTTATGCCTGTTTTTTTTTCTCTCGCAGGTTGTTACACCAATTGCACCTCTAAGTCAGCAGGTATCTGCTCCTAAATTTTCCTTGTCATTGCTTGGTTAGGTGGTTCTTAAATATTTTTTGTCTGTGTTTTCTAAGAATAGAGTGCCAGGTCTTCTCTGGAGTTAGTTTCAGAATGATTTTCCTCCCATTTTTGTTTCCCTTTTATTTTATTCTGAGAAATCATGCTCTTCCTTTCTTCATCTAGAATTCATTTTGCTTTCTTTAATTAAAGCAAAAAAGTAAATAGAGTGGTTATTTACGAATACAAGCTGAAAGGAAAGCTATTCATATCTTGGTCCAAGAACTGAAAATGGGAGGGGGGGAAAGCACAAGTAGTGTAGATCAGTGGATGTGTATGGCTCGATATTTTCTGAAGTTATTCCCTTATTTCCATTGGTGGCTGAAGTATGGGCTCCCATGAGATGAAAACTAAGTTGGCAACACTCCCATCTCACTTCTCCTCTTTAGAACAGATATAGTACAGTCAAGAGTCTCAACTCAGCTATCCATTGGTTTCTAGAGTTGTCCGCTTAGATGCTAAGAATCTTGTTATTGGTTTGGCTAGTTAGTAGTCTTCTGATCAGTGATTTATGTAGCTATACTCCTGCCATCACAGACACGTCACTTTCAATACATACAGAGGAAATGTTATGGTTGTTGTATTTAACACTTTTATTTAATCCTCTCTTATTCCCTTTTTTGCAGGCTGGATACTACTGTTCAGTTTGTGAGTGTGTGGTAAAGGATTCTGCAAACTACTTGGATCACATCAATGGAAAGAAACGTATGTTATTATCCAGACTTCTTTTCATATCGAGTTTATTTTACGTGTTTGGATTTCCCATCCCTCTAATGTCTCTGCAATTTCTTTTCCCTTTAGACCAACGAGCTTTGGGCATGTCTATGCGGGTGGAGCGTGCATCTCTTCAGCAGGTACTGGCAAACTTTTTGAAAAAAAGCCTTCATTTACGAATGGGGGATCTCAATTGACCAAATGAATTGCTACAAAGCTGTGATATGTTTTTATTGATTCAGATTGCTTTAGCATTGGGTATCTATCAGAAGGAAGAACAACAATACTTTGAATGAATGTAGAGAGCCATAAGCCATCTAAAGAAACCAGAGGAAAGTACCTGGAGTCTTTAAGAGACTAAAATAGCAGATATGAATGATCAAAAAAAGGAAAAATAAAAAACCATAAAGCAAAGATGGTCATCTTTTATTTTGAATTCTTAAAGAACAACTGTCTGTTGTTCAAAAAGGAAAGAAAAGAAACAACTGTTTGTGTGAGTGTAGGCAAAATGGGAACTTAAATGTAACGTAGTGAGAAAATAAAATTCCTACCCCTTGGAGCATTGGAAGATGAAAATTATATGGATTGATTGTATCTAAGCTAAGGTTTTTGTATCATCGCAGCAATCAATGGATTGATTATCCATAGTGGAATGGTATGTGATAAGCTGTATATCTTTTCTTCAATATTTGTAGGTCCAAGAGCGATTTGAAAAGCTCAAGAAACGTAGAGAACCTGGAAGCTTCACAGAGCAAGGTAAGACTTTAAAACTAGATAGGAGAAATGCAATATCAGTGTGGAGGTATTTTGATGTACCATGTTATTTCATGGATAGTATCAAATTTAGCAAACTCCTGTTTCCTTTTCCTCAGATCTTGATGAACGGATCTTAAAACAGCAAGAAGAAGAGGAGGAACGCAAGCGTCAACGCCGAGAAAGAAAGAAAGAGAAAAAGGTTAGTGTCACTAGAATTTTGTGTTGAGAATATTTCTGAGGCCATAAAGGTATATATGATCTTTTGGCTTTGAGTTTTCAATATTTTTTCTGTATTGAACAAATAATTCTTTTTTTTCTCGCTTTCTTTTTATCTGTGAAGATTATACTATACCATGTTTACCATATACTTTCATTGATGGTTAATTGCTGAGCCATTTCTGGGCACAGAAAGAGAAGGCAGCAGAGGAAGAAGAAGCTGATATTGATCCCGATATTGCAGCTATGATGGGGTTTGGCGGTTTCGGTTCATCAAAAAAATAATCATAATGTTTGTTCATACTTCTCTACCAGGAATTAGCTTTGCCATGATGTAACATCAGGAGCCTTCTTCATATGACAATTCTGAGCTTTACCTTGTAACATTTTGTAGTTTCCCTCTCTCACGCAGCTGTCTCTCACGCTCTCCTAGCAATCAAGTCGAGGAAAAACAGCCACTTATTTGCTAGACATGTACTGTAGATTCAACGGTTATAATACATTTTCACTGTTTTCATCTACCCTATTTTCTGAGATACTTCACTCGAATTTCTCTTCTCTTTATGTTAATCTCTTCTATTGAGTAAATATAGGAAGTTATAGGTTGAGCTTTCTCGAGTCTATACTCATGACTGGAATTAAAACTTTAATCTTTTTTGGAATGCTGGAGGATTTTTCTCAGGTTTCCCCTTATTGCCAAATTCTAACTTGGTATTGATACTGTTATGCCAAAAATCTGACTGGAGATTTCGAGACCTGCAAAGTGCTCTAATGTTCCTTGGATTAAGATTAAGGCAGTGTTTACTTGTGCGGTTAAACCGTGTTTTTCAATATTTCTGAATTATTTTTAGTTTTAATTTTTTATTTAGATTTTGAATTGTTTTGATATGATGAGTTGATATAAAAAAAAAAAAATTATTTTGATAAATTTTCAAGTAAAAATTATTTTTTATTATAATTTCAAACACTTTAAATAAACATGAAAATTGGTGGTTCTGAATCAAAATAAAAATGAAAAAAAAAATTTAGCTTGATTATTTTTTTGGAGTATTTTTTATTTCTTAAAATTTGTTTTCAAAATTTTAGCGAACAATTCTTTAATTTCTTTTTTTTAATTAAGCTATTTTCTAAATTTTAAAGACATTCAAGGAGGTTTTTTGAAAATTAAATTTTATAATTTAAAAAATTACTTTTAAAATTTTACTCTTGTAATGATTCATCTTCATTTTCCTAACCTCTTAACAGCACCTTAAAAAAACTCTTCAAATTTGTTGAAGAGAGGGGAAAGAAAGAACGAGCAGAACTTGGTGAGAGATTGAGCGCAACAGACTACGCCATCTCCATGGTCGCGAAACCCGGACGCAGCTCCGTGTACATTTCCTTCGCTTTGGCCATAGCCAACTCAACCAAATCGGAGGAGATCGTTTGCTTCAATGGTGAAACACCATCAAATGAAGCCAAAAGTTGAACACTATGGATGCATGGTTGATCTGCTTGGGCGTGCTGGATGTGTGAGGGAGGCTTATGATCTGATTAGAAGCATGCCTGCGGGAACTCCAAATGATGCTGCTCCATGGGGTTCCTTGCTTAATGCATGCCATACTCATGGTGACGTAGAGCATACACATCTTGCAGTGAAAAAGCTTAATGGATCTTGAACCATGGAATTCAGTCAAATCTAGCAGGTGTGTGTGTGTAAATTAAGAGCTTGTGTAATAATACTTGCCAAATTGTATTGATGCACAAATAGAAGTTCATATATCTGTAGCCTTTCTCTCTGTTCTTAAAAATGAAGACTTTTCACTCTTATTCTTGATCACTTGCTCTCTTATCTACTCTTCGAGATCTAATCCTTCATTGAATTACTCGTATCGTTTCCATCCTGCTTTTAAAATTTTAACAGGGTTATCAATCTTGAAAAAAACAGCAGGCTTTTCTTCAGTTTTCACAGTGACAGCAGGAGTAGCAGAACTTGGCTTATTCTCTCCTGAAGTTTCAGTCTTCACATTCTCAGCCATGACTCCCTTCTTCGAGGTAAGCACGGCTCCTCCTCTGGTGTACCACCCGCAGGCCTTGCATTGTTCCTTCCTGGACAGCAGCTGCTCTTCCTCTCCATCTTCAGCTTTGTTGCTTAAGATTTGCCAAGCTTCTAAACGAAGATAATATGAATAATCGTTCAGTGTGGTGATGGAAAAACTAGCAATGAGCGAAAACTATATATACAGAGCCCTATGCCCCTATATGAGACTCTGTGTTTTTCTTCCTTTAAATGAAGTGTGACCTCTCGTTTTACCTTGACATGCATGAATGTATAAAACCCGCAGGTCATCAGAGTGCGTGCCGCATTCAAGTTAGTGCAGCAAACGTTTTCAATTTCCAACACCAATGGTTTTTTATGGAAAGAAATCATTAAACTTTTGTTTATATTTTAGGGTTGAAGGAAGAACGAAATATAAGTTCTCCAAAACTACACGATAACCAGTTAAATTTACCTTACATATATAGCATTAAAGTTTTCAGCAAGATCCAGAAAAGAAAAACTTTAATGCTATGAAAGTGAATCAAACATTTGACCATCATTGTCTTTGTGTGCAAAAAGAGAGAGATAATAAAACAACGAATCATTTATTTTGACGAGGGAAAGATTTCTAACAAAAAGCAATATAAATATAAAGAAATTATTGACTCTAACTCAAACATCCCTTGTTTAATTACTGCTCCCAACTTCAGCCTTCACAGGCTCCTCCTCTTTCTGGGCACCAGAAGCATCCTTCTCCTCAGTCTTCACCTCCTCGGGAGCAACAACAGTAGTTGCATCCTCTTGAACCACCGTTTCAGGCTGAGTAGATACTTCCTCCTCCTTCTTTGGCACCTCCACACTGCAAGCACCAACAACAGTAGTTGCATCCTCTTGAACCACCGTTTCAGGCTGAGTAGATACTTCCTCCTCCTTCTTTGGCACCTCCACACTGCAAGCACCAACAACAGTAGTTGCATCCTCTTGAACCACCGTTTCAGGCTGAGTAGATACTTCCTCCTCCTTCTTTGGCACCTCCACACTGCAACCACGGGTTCCCTGGCAAGCCATCTTCAACTCTGTTTGCTTAACTTTCGCTTACAATATAAAAAGAACGGCTGCTTTGCTGGAGATGGATAAGTGAATGAAATGTTGAGCAATTTATAGCCTGTATATGAGTGTAACGTATTAAGCACTAAAATGGTTTCAGTTTCTTGTTAAACAAGGATCTGTTGAGCCTTTTCTTGCTAGAAAATAAGAATATTACTGATAACCGAGGCTAGCTGTTATGGGGTAATTAAGAATAAAAACGTTTCAAATTTCTCAGTTACTAATTTAATTAACACATTCTACAAGCATAGTTTTTTATAAGATTAGCTGGTTAACACTAGCCGATGTTGAGACCATGTCTAAATTAGGCTTGGTTGTTGATATTTTTAGATCCTGAATAAATCTGTGTAAATTAAAAAAAAAAAAAAAAAAAGGGAGAAAATGGAGATGCGGGGTATCGATCCCCGTACCTCTCGCATGCTAAGCGAGCGCTCTACCATCTGAGCTACATCCCCATTGACGATAGTTTCCCTTTATATCTTATATCAACCTAATGAGGTTAAATCTTCAGTTCTTTTGATCACAACAACATCCCTTCTTAGTTAACGTCGGAATGATACAGAGGACTACTGGGCTTGAGTGCATCGGCTCATTCCAGGCAATCCTCACTGGCACCGTAAATTTACTGTATATCATATTGCTGTATAATTACAAATTTACCTTTCAACAAAAAATGAATGAGCTTTGGTATCAGGGGTAAAATAGTTTTTTTCTAATGGTCCATTAATTTTTATGATTTTGATTGGGGATAATTTGGTATTTTTATCTTTTAAATACACAATATAATGATTATATTATTCTAAAAAATATTTTTTTAAAATATTAACGGGAAAAATTCAATCTTTTTATGTTTTGAAAGTGACTATATCATCCTCAAAAGTAAAAATTACATCTATGAGCATTTTTGTATTTTTTTTAATCTTTTTAATTTTTTTGTCAATTTACGTATTACCATTATATTTTTTATTTGTATTATTTAAATTAACCAAGCTTATTATTACGTTCTTTTATAAATATTTGTGTAGCCTAATTATCTTTTTTCTACATTGAAAAAAATTAAGGACATACTGCATCATAACGCATGCCCCTGTCTGGTCACTGTCTATTCTTATCTCCAATTTTTATAATTGCCGTTATGAGCACATTGAACAGATTCTGAATCAAGCAAGTACTTGTGAAGATTCAAGGTACAAACAACAGATTGCTTTTGAGGTTAATGGAAATGCTCTTCGAATGCTTGATCCATGGAAGGAACCAACCATCTTGCGAAACAAAACACCATCTTGTCGGTGGAGAATCATATGCTCTTCCACATGATTTGGCAAGGGTTCACCTTTAATGGTGAACCTTCGCTTTCCCTTTAATGTGAATCAACAGCAGATACAAATTGCAGCAATCAAGCACTTTTAACAACTCTCTTGTCCCATTGAATTGCTGGGAGACAGTGGACGTGCCATGTAATAGCAAACTCAAGTGTCAAGTAAGCGAGCAGACAGCAGAGAACAAGAAGTAATGCCCATTTTCATTGCTCATAACAAACAACAAATCATCAATCACTTCTAGGTTTTTTCATTATGCACATGAGGTAGAATGTATGCCATTTTACCCAAAACGAAGGCCAAACAAATTGAAAATACCTTCAAACGTGATTATACAACGATGATGTCCATTGGATACAGTATGAGACATCAGAGAGCTTAAGAACTAGACGGATCTTAATTTCCTGTAGATTGCTACTTGATATACTGAGAAAGCCACCTGAAACCCTCTCCATAGCCCATTTTGCGGACAATGCTACACATGAACACCTCGAGGGGACGGACATTTGAGTCTACCAAGTTCACCTTACCCTTGCCGGTGGTGAAGTTGGTAAGACCCAGGTAGAAACGCAACTCATCTTCTGAGGCAGCATCTGGGATATCAATCTTGTTGCCCAAAACAAGAAAGGGGACATTGGCTAATGCTTCATCAGAGAGGAGAGCATCCAATTCTTTCTTGGACTCCGCAAATCTCTCTTTGTCATAAGCATCTACCAGGTAAACAACAGCATCCACCTTCACATACAAAGAACTTTATGTCAAAACTCAGCAGTACAGCACAAAAAGAACAACCAAATCCGACAAGGACATTCCAACATGGTCATCTATTCATCATGTTACAAAGACCAAAAAACTTAGAAATCCTGAGAAAACAAAGAAAGCAGGCAAACAGGAATGGCAATGTGGCACATGTATGGTGAAGTACTAGTGAAACACTTGCAAAGACCAAAAAATGCCATCAGCAAACTCCCATTTCAATTTTTGCCTCCCATGAATCAAATAATTACAAAACAAACATTATGTGGGATTATGACGGCGTGAGCTTATCAAATATGAATATTATTCAACATTGGACAGTGAACATGTTCAATCTAAGTGTTGATGAGAAAGTAACTTTGGCTTCCTTAACCTTTTCACTCGTAGGCAACTAAATGTGAAAAGACCACAAATTAAAACTACCGCATCCTATATTTCGGAATTGAAAATCATAATGCAGGTCATCTCTATTAGCTGCCAACATATATAAATGAAAATTGGCCCAAATGGAGGGTGGCGGGACACATGCATGTTGAGTACTAATTAAGCACCTTGCAAGGACCCAAAAGTGCTATCAGCAAACTCCCATGTTGTTACTAGCCTCCCATGAATCGGATAATCACAAGATCCAACATTATCTGGGATTATGAAGGCCAGAAAATCTCCCTTATGAATACTATCAACACTTGAGCAGTTAACATATCCAATGCAAGGGTTAATCACACAGTAACCTTCACTTCCTTAATTTTTTAAGCAGCTTCCTAAGATTCCTAAACCATTTCACAAATAATCCATACCTTAACATCACCAAAAGTGGAAACAACTATCAAATTCCTAAATCTCTACACATTCCACTAAATAGCAAATATCAATCACAAGTATTGAAATTATGACTGCAACCACAAACAATTACCTGTTCCACGCATTGCAAAAAAACAAAACAATATACAAGTTTGGGAGAGAGCAGATAAAGGACCTTGGCATAGTAATCTTTCCAAACTCGACGGGCAATCTGATGGCCACCCAAATCAAAAGCCTTGAACTTGATTTTGCCTATACTCAATTCCTCTGATGTTGGATACTGCGTTGGCTGATGTTGCACCAATCTCTGCACACAAACAATAACAAAAGCCATTACAAAATAAATTCATTTCTTCAAATTCTCACTTATAGAATCAAAACTTTTACACTTTAAACAAAACGCATTTCGTTTACCATCTTTAGTGACCTGAAGTACAATCCAGCCAAAAAAAGAAATTAAATATCAATTTTATAATCACACGTTAGCTGTTAATTTATTTTTTCAAGTTGAAGAAACTTAAATAAATAAACAATAACTATAAATAATTATTGATCAACAGCTACGATTTGCTTTTGAGAAAGATCTAATGGCAGTGATTAAAGAATAAAGGGTTAAACTTCAGGCCTTAATTTTCCATTTTTTTACTTCCAACTATAAAGACAAAATTTAAGAAAAAAAATCCTAATTCATATTTAACTTCTTAGCAACCAAAAACTTCACAAAAGTAATAAATTTAAGATCTTTATTCAAATTTCCAGCAATTTCTCAGCAACCAAACAGAACGCAGATAAAAAAAATCATAGGAAAAAACAAGCCAATAATTCAATTAAAATAAAGCAAAAGTACCTCTTTTTTGGGTCCATTGCAACAAAACCCACTTGATATTTCAACTCTAATTAACCAAAACTTTAACAAAATATAATTAAGTTCCAATCTTTATTCGATTTTCCTACGCTTTTTCAGCGACCAAACAAAACCGAGGAAAGAAAATCATAAACAAAATCAATAAATAATTGAACTAAAAAAACGTACCTCGTCTTTTAACATGTGAAGCAATGTGGTTTTGCCAGCATTATCAAGGCCTAAAAACAAGATCTTAGCTTCTTTTTGCCATAAACCAAGTGATGCTAGCACCCCATAAAACCAATCAAGCAAAAACATTTTTTAAATATAAAATTTTTAGCTTCAATCAACCGAGATTTTATTGATTTTTTTTTTAAAAGCTAGAGAGTGGCAGTCTAGAGAAAGAGAGAAAGGAGAGAGATTGATGCCAGTCTTTGAGAGAGAGAATATATGTATAGAGATTTTATTTTATTTGATGTGGGTGTGAGTATGAGTGTGAGGTGGCGGTACTTGATTGGTGTTGTTGTTGTTGGTGGGTCGGGTTACCAGGTTAGATTGTTTGGACCAATGAAAAGCGAGAATTGTGCTTGGAGGTGTCATTGGGTGACTTCTGACCGTTGATTAAGGAATGGACGGTTTCGATTGATTAGGACGTGGGTTTTCTTTTGCGGGGGGGTAAGTTTTGTCTGTGGTGGGAGATGGCAATTAGGACAAAACGGTGGGGTGTGTGTGGCTTTGGAATGTGTGACATGTGGAGGATGGAATTTGGGCCCACAGGCCAAAACTAGAGGCTTTTGCAGTTCTCGGAAGATTTTGATTGCCACGTGAGCAAAAAGCCATCATGGCAGCCGACCGTCAAGTTGGCTGGCAAGGTGATCGGTAGAGATGGCGATGGGGCCCTGATAGGTCTTTCGACCATGTAATAGAAGATAGCCTTTACCCGAATCCCTGTCATAAATGGAGTCAATTCTACCTTCCAGTTTCAAATTTAGAAGATTGAAGGAGATGATCTCCAAGTATATTGCTCCATGTCATAAATGGTAGCAGAGTAGTATCGCTCCCTTTCATTGCTAACAGACCACAAATCATCGATCGCTTTTAGGTTTCATCACGGAAATGATGGAGTATTTCATTTTAAAATAGAGAGCATGGCATAAACAGTGAGAAAGACCTTCAACTATGATTCTAAAAAGTCAACATCCAAACTCGTTCTATATAGAACATGGCACTTGAGAACTAAACAGGTCTTTGATTTCAATAGCTCCCTTGGGAACTTAAACGGATCGGATCTTAGATTTCTATAGCTCAATTCTAGATGTACTGAGAAAGCCACCTGAAACCTTCTCCGTAACCCATCTTGCGGACAATGCTACACATGAAGACCTCGAGTGGACGAACATTTGAGTCTCCCAAGCTCACCTTTCCCTTGCCGGTGGTGAAGTTGACAAGGCCAAGGTGGTACCGCAACTCTTCTTCTGAGGCAGCATATGGAATATCGATCTTGTTGCCCAAAACAAGGAAGGGGACATTGGCTAATGCTTCATCAGAGAGAAGAGCATCTAGTTCTTTCTTTGATTCAGCGAATCTCTCCTTGTCGTAAGCATCTACCAGGTAAACAACTGCATCCACCTTCACAAGAAAAGGATTTTGATGTCAAAACTCAGAAGTACAATATAGCCCAGGAAAAACCCAACAAGGAACAGTCAGACACGGCTATACTAAAAGTTACCGTTGTCAATAGTAAAAAATGACAAATGATGTGCAAAAATGGAGAGGAAGACAACAAGTACTCAGGTGGTTCATGTGGAATTTTCCATTATTCTAGGGCTAGAACAAATAAAAACTCAGCAGTTCCATATTGCATGGAAACAAATGTATGGTTAGGTATTAGTAAAACACTTTTCAAAGACCAAAATTGTTATCAGTGAACTCCCATTTGGTATGTGCCTCCCACGAATCAGATCCTCACAAAAGCAACATTGTCTGGGATTATGAAATAAAAAGCAGTCTCCAATTCAAACGTTGTTGACACTTGGTCGGTTAACATATCCAAGATCAAGGGCATTTTCCCCTTCCTCCAACATAATTTGATGTCCGGAAGGGGAAAAAAAAACCTCATATTGTCATCCAATAAGACTAAATGCAGTAACTTTCGTTTACTTGAATCATTTCACCGAGTTTCGCAAAATTCCTAAACTATTAGGACACAGCTCCAAATCCTAGCATTAACAAAAGTGGATACCACTTTCAACTTCCTGAATCTGCATGCATTTCTCTAAAAGGTAAACATCAACGACAAGCATCAAGATATGATTGCAACTTACAACCACAATGAACAACCAATCCACACGTTCCAAACAACTAATGTGCTGAACCTCGTTGCAAGCAAAACCAATATGCTAAAATATACTACACAAAACATTATGAGAGAGAACAAATAAACAACCTTGGCATAGTAATCTTTCCAAACTCGACGAGCAATCTGATGGCCGCCCAAATCAAAAGCCTTAAACTTGATCTTCCCTATGCTCAACTCCTCTGATGTTGGATACTGTGTAGGCTGGTGTTGCACTAATCTCTGCCACACCGAAAAACGAAAAACAAAACCCATAACAAAAGTTAATTCATTTCTTCAATTTCACTTCATACAATCAAAACCCAGTTCATTCTCATTTCTCGGTAACCAAAGACTTGGCAAAAACAATTAAAATCTGAATCTTTAAGCCACAAGCTTTCATTGTTTTTCCATCTAATTCACTCATAAAAACAAAATTTAGAACACCTAACAAAAACCCAATTTATTTTTCACTTCCGAGTCACCAAAAACTTGACAAAATAAAACAATTAAAGAGCCTAAAGATTCAAATTTCTTTGCAGTTTCTCAGAAACCAAACAAAAACCAGAAATAAAAATTAAAAAAAATATATGAAAAATTAACTCAAAAGCACCTCATCTTTTAACATGTGAAGCAAGGTGGTTTTGCCTGCATTATCAAGGCCCAAGAACAGGATCTTGGCTTCTTTTTGCCACAAACCAAGTGATGCCAGCACCCCATAAAACCAATCAACCAAAAACATTATTTTTCGAAAAAGAAGAGAACTTCTAAAGCTTCAAGTATTTGATTTGCTAATTAAATCAGAGAGAGAGAGAGAGAGAGAGAGAGAGAGAGAGAGAGAGAGAGGGAGTAAGCTGAAATCTGAAGAGTGTATGAGTTTACATGGAGACGCAGATTGTGCTTTGTATGTAGTTACAATTGCGTAAGCTATAATTTAGTTCTTGAAGATTAAAAAATCTTCACTTTGAAACCTATTGTTTAAAACGCTTCCAACTTTAGCTCTATAACTCTTGAACATTATAATCTGACCGCTAATTGCTCAATTCGCTATACTTATTTTGTTATAAAAAAAAAGAATTTTAAAGTTTAATAAATAAAATATTTTTACCATTATGAAGTGCTACAGATGGGGAAATTAACTTTAAAAAAAATTAATGATTTTTTAATGAATTGCATAATCAAGAGATAGATAATAATAAAAAAACTAATAGTTCCAAATATTTTGTTAAAAAAATTATAGAAATAATAAGTGTATTTTGAAGACAAACAAACCTAAAATAGAAAAAAAAATTACATCTTTCTCTTTCTTTTTCAAAATTTAATACATGTTGTAATATTTCACAGCTCTACAATGACGGAAAAAAATATTAAAAAATGAGTTTCCCACTATACTCTCGTATCTAATAAATAATAAACTAAAACAATATGAACCAAAATGTAATATTCAGAAAAACACAGGAGTCAAAATAAAATCTATGTTGGTGCGTCGGGTTCCCGGGTTAGGGTCTTGGCCGTTGTCGTCATTGGGTGAAGGTGGGCCGTTGACTTTAAGAACGGACGGTCTAAGATTGGATTAAAATTGGATTGTGGTGGTTTTTTTATGGGTATTTGTTAGGTGGCAGATAGAAATTAATTAGCTGGCTTTGTTAGGCAGGGGGGTGGTTGCAAAACCAGAGGCTCTAATTGTTTTTTTTTATTAAAAAAAAAAACTGGATTTTGTGGGTAGAAATTTAGGATAATTTTTATTTTTAAAAAAACAAAGTTGGATTTAGAATGGTGCGCTTAGTAAAAAAATTTATTCATTTTGTAAAAACACTAATTCATAGAAATAAATAAAGATAACTTTTATAAAATTACATGATGGAATTCATGGGATCTACCAACAAAATTCACTCATTCAAGGGATTCTTTATAAAATAATTTTTGGAAATTTATAAGTGTAGATTTACAAATTTATTTGTTTTTATGTTTTAAAAATATTTTTAAAAAATTTTAATTTTTTTATTTTTTTATTTTAAATTAATATGTTTTTTGTCTTTTTAAATCATTTTAATATGTTAATATTAAAAATAATTTTAAAAAATTAAAATATATATATTATTTTAAAATATTTATAAATTAAAAATTAAAAAGCTAAGCAATCCGTTGCTAACTAGGGATAATATAGGTAAATGTCTCTGATTTTGGATTTCATAAATTTACTCCAGTTACATATTCTGAAATTACGAGACAAGTAGTACAGCACTTGACTTTTTATCAAAGTACCCATAAGAACTTTGAAAATTCATGTCGTTTAATTTGTTTCATGTGATGGTCTTTCTAATTCTTGAAATTCAAATCCTAATATTCAGATAAATACAATTGGGTTTAAAAAATAATAACTTAAGAAATATTTTTATTTTTTTTCTTTTCTAGTCTAGAGCATTAATTAAAGTTGATGATTGGAGTGAAATATAAGTTAATATTTTGTTTTTTATTTTAAAAACATAAAAATTCATTGAAAAAAATATTTCATAGAAAATTTTATTTTACATTTTTAATTAAAAATATTTTTGTCTTTTTTTATTGTCCATCTCTTATGTTATGGAAAACTAGCCTAGAAAGAGAAAAAAAATCGAGAAAACCAGAAAAAAAAAATAAAAAAAATCAAACTGTGAAAAATGATTGATTGAACCTGTTAGAATTTTGAAAAAACTGACCGGTTCGATTTTGGTTTTATAAATCTAAAACTAAAAAACAGAACCAAATCCAAACTGAAAAAAACGAGTCAAATCAAAAAATAAGTCAAATAAGTTTGAACCAGTTTTTATTATAAAAAATCAAACTGAAATTGATCGATTTGAATCAGTTTTGGTTTGGTTTAGGTTTGTTTTTAATAAAAAAATTCAATTTGGTTATTTTTTTTAATAAAAATGAACCAAACCAAAAATAATTACTACTAAATAAGCCAATCACAATAACATTTAAAAAAAAACATGAAAAGATTTAAATTTGTTATTTAATGTATATAATGATGTGAGATTGTTTTGATTAATTTTCCTTGTTTATTAGAAAAATTATTTTCAAATAAACAAATGGGTGCTAGACAGATCCTGTCTTTTTCCTTGTTTAACCATGATGGAGAGTCTTAGGCCTTGTTTGTTTCCCGGAAACTACTTTCCGGGAAACCATTTTCCAAATTTTCCCGTGTTTGTTTGTCATTAGGAAAGTTGGTCAACGGAAAACAATTTCCGGTCAGCGGAAAACACTTTCCAGTCAACGGAAAACACTTTCCGGTCAACGGAAAATACTTTCCAGTCAATTTTAGTCAAAAAAAATTGACTTGGTTTTCAGGAAAGTGTTTTCCTTTTAGCTGTGTTTGTTTTCCGGTAAGTGGTTTCCGGGAAAGCACTTTCCAAACTTTCTTGTATTTGTTTGCCAGTAGGAAAGTTGGTCAATGGAAAACACTTTCCAGTAAAAGGAAAATTTGGCTTGGTTTTCAGGAAAGTGTTTTCCTGAAAAATTTGAGGGGAAAACACTTTCCGGAAAGTTGTGAAAAATTTAGAAATGTCATTATTTGCTTATTATATCAAATTTGATCCTCAAACTTTTGATTGCTATATATATTTTGTTTTGAATATTTATTTTTTAATTTCATCTCTTAAAATTTTATTTTTATATTAACTTTGGTCTTTATTTTTATAATTGCTATTTGCTTTTTTCTTATCATTTTTTTATTGAAGTTTTTTATTTATCAAATTTGATCCTCATTCTTTTAATTGTTACTTATTTTATTTGAAATAATTTATGAAATGTTGATTATTATTATTTTAATTTCTTTATTTTTCATTTTTTTTAATTTTTTAGATTTGATCCTTATTATTTTGATTATTATTTGTTTTATTTGAGATAATTTATGAAATTATATATTTTTTTTCAATTTCATTCTCATTCAACTTTTTAATTTGTAAGATTTGTTCCTCATTATTTTAATAAACTTGAGAAAAATAAAATATTAATAAGTTATTTTCCAGCTCATTTTCCATGACATAACCAAACACTGGAAAGTGTTTTCCAGTTCATTTTCCATAACACTACCAAACATCGGAAAATACTTTTTCGGAATTCACTTTCCAGGAATTCACTTTCCCCGGAATTCACTTTCCAAAAAGAATTCACTTTCCTGCAAACAAACGGAGCCTTAGTATAAAAAAATTCAAAGTAACTGGACAACATTTCTGACTTTACCGCTTTAGCACTATGAAGAACTAATCATAAAGAACAAAAAACGAAATTGACCTTAGGTATGTAATTAATACCATTAAAAGAAAAGCTAAAAGCGGTGAAAATTTTACTGTAGCTCTGTACGTGGATTGAAAAAATTAAATTATTTATTTATTATTGAGTGAGAAAAACTTAAGCCTTTGAAGGTTTCTTCATATCCAGAAATAATATTACTGTTATTAATGGTAATATAACAATAACAATAACTATAATACTAAAATAATTATGACAATGACAATATCAATAACAATAATAATAATTATAGTTATAACAATAATAAAATAAAAATAAAAATAATATTAATTTGTGATGGTGATGATAACAAGTATAATAACAATAATGATAACAAAAATGATAATAATACTTAAGATAATAATAACAATACCAATAATAATAATAACAACAATATTATTATTATTACCATTACTATTTATTGATAATAATATTGATGAGGGTAGATGTAATAATAATTCATGCAGTAGTGACAATAATAACAAAAATGAAAATAATAATAACTATAATAATAATAATAGTGATAATTCATCATTTAATATTAAATTTGTTTAAAATTAAGTTTTACTATGTTTTATATACAGTATTTCGATCTAATATCTTAAATGTTTATATGATTTGATTTGATTTTTTATTTTTTATCTAATTTTTTTTATCCTTTAACAGTAATCTTTTAATATAAAAATGATCATTCAAATTTCTCTTATATATTTTATTAAAAACTCTTGCTAGACTGATTCGGTTGCAATAAGTCCAAATATTCATTGCATCTTATAAGATGTCTTGAGCTAATTTATCAAGTCTAAATCGTAGTTCTAATTAAACTAAATTTATAAAAAATAATAATATAAAATTAACCTATGAAAATTTATAATATAAAAAAACTAGCCCAACTTCATATAGTCAATTAAGTTGGGTGATTTGTTTTTTAAACGAAACAAGTTTAAAATTTATAAAAAATGCTAAAAATTAAGTTTGATATAATTATAGACTCAAACTTAATTATATTCATAAATACTTTTATCTTGTAGTATTATTTAAAATTATATTTTTTAAACTTAACCTACTTAACATATCAATCCAATAACTTACAAACAAGGATTTTACCTCGAGTTAGATTTCCTTCCAGACATTCTAGATGCGGATTCATTCAAACTTGAATGGCTTAATGAGGTAACTTATAACTTGGTTAGGCAAGTTTAACTTGGGTTATGTTTGTTTTCTAAAAAGTAGTTTTTGAAAAATTATTTTTCAAACTTTTCTGTGTTTGTTTGTCATTAGAAAAGTTGGTCAATAAAAAATATTTTCCGGTCAACGGAAAACACTTTTCAGTCAATTTCTGTCAAAGAAAAATTTAACTTGGTTTTCAGGAAAGTGTTTTCTCTTTAGTTGTGTTTGTTTTCCGGAAAGTGGTTTCCGGAAAATCATCTTCCAGGCTTTCTTATATTTGTTTGACAGTAGGAAAGTTGGTTAATAAAAAACATTTTCCAGTAAAAGAAAATTTTAACTTGGTTTTCAGGAAAGTGTTCTCCTGAAAAATTTAAAGGGAAAACACATTTTTGAAGTTGTAAAAAAATTAGAAATGTCATTATCTGCTTATTATATCAAATTTGATGCTCAAACTTTTGATTGCTATATATATTTTATTTTGAATATTTATTTTTCAATTTCATCTCTTAAAATTTTATTTTTATATTAACTTTGATTCTTATTTTTATAATTACTATTTGTTTTTTTCTTATTATTGTTTTTATTGAAATTTTTTATTTATCAAATTTGGTCCTCATTCTTTTCATTGTTACTTATTTTATTTGAAATAATTTATGAAATGTTGATTATTATTATTTTAATTTCTTCATCTTTTATTTTTTTAATTTTTTAGATTTGATCTCTATTATTTTGATTATTATTTATTTTATTTGAGATAATTTATGAAATTATATATTTTTTTCAATTTCATTCTCATTCAACTTTTTAATTTGTAAGACTTGTTTCTCATTATTTTAATAAACTTGAGAAAAATAAAATATTAATAAGTTATTTTCCAGGTCATTTTACATGACATAACCAAACATTGAAAAATATTTTTCAACTCATTTTCCATTACACTACCAAATATCGGAAAATACTTTTCTAGAATTCACTTTTCCCGGAATTCACTTTCCAAAAGAAAACTACTTTTCAGTAAATAAACGGGGCCTTAAATAAGTAAAAATTAACCGGTCAATTTAAAGAGTTTTTTTATAATTTTTTATTCAAAATAACCCTATTTATTTAAAAAAATTACTGAAAACGAAGTATTTTATAACATATTCTGTAATTAACATGTCAATTCCAATATCAAGGATAGATCAGTCAATGTACCAGGTATGAGTATGATAAGTATCTCTCAAGTTAGAGACATGTCACTGAAAGATACATTTATCCAATAACATTGTCTGCCATGGTAGAAATCATATTTTAAAGTTTTTTTATTTGAAAATATAATAAAATAATATATAATTTTTATTTTTTAATTTTTTTTTTAATATTAATATATTAAAACAATCCAAAAAAAAAATGATTTGAAGAAAAATAACAAGATGACGAAACAACTTCGTCTCCACACGCGTACAGACTGGACTGATCCAAAGTTGGAAACTATGAAAAAAAGAAAATATATATCTATATATATATATATATTCTTCCATATCCAAAACCCACAAAACAATCGACTGTCCTCGAAAACCCGCAGACAGCCAACAGTTTTGAACCCCACCCAACTCCAAGTTGACGACATCTTCCTCTATAATAAAAACACTTTCCTTCTCTTTCTCCCAGCACAAACAAGCAACAAAGCTTAGCCTTCACAAACTTTCTCTATATCTTTGCCTCTCCTTGGTTCTTAACCCTCCATCAAACTACTTGCCCCCCCCCACTGTCAATCAATGGCTGATGAAATGGGAGCAGCAAAAGAACGCAAGATCCTGGTAGCTGTTGACGAGAGTGAAGAGAGCATGCATGCTCTTTCATGGTCTCTCAAGAATGTCCTGGTTTCTAACAATCCTTCCAAAGATACACTAATTCTTCTTTATGTAAAGCCTCCTAGAGTTGTCTACTCTGCTCTTGATGGCACAGGTAGGACTACAAACTCAAGAGACATCTCACAACCCTTCAATATTAATTTCCCTGTGATTCATTTAAAACTCTTTTTTTATGCGTGTTTGATTCTCAGGGTATTTGCTTTCTTCTGATATCATGGCAACTATGCAGAAGTATAGCAATGATATAGCTGATTGTGTTATAGAGAAGGCCAAAAGGATGTGTAGAGAACAAGTTCAAGATGTGAGTTTAAACATATTTCCAGTTAGTGGAGTTTAATACATCAAGGGCTGTATTTTTTACTCTTTTCTAAGGTCTAGCTACTGCAGTTGGTTGCTTTGTTTTGTTTGATTTATTGTCTTGATGGATTTGATGATGTCTAGGTCAAGGTGGAGACAATAATTGATCATGGTGATCCAAGGGATCTCATTTGCCAGGCAGCAGAGAAATTGCGTGTTGACATGCTGGTCATGGGCAGCCATGGCTATGGTCTTATCAAGAGGTTGGTTGGTCCCTCTCAATTTCCTTTAATCATGTCAGTGCCTGTGTTTTTAACAATGATCACTCTCTTGGATTCTTATCTTGGATATTTTTTAATTTCTGAGAACAGATTCTTTACTTGGATTTTATTAAATCCATGAAAGCAAATATATTAATTATTTATTTACAACAAGAAACTTCACATTTAAGCTTCCTGGTTTAATTTGAATTTAGGTTCCCTTACAGTGTTCTGCATCTATAATCTACTTACTGGTAATTGTTTTTGGACTCAAGGGCATTTCTTGGAAGCGTGAGCAACCACTGTGCACAGAATGTGAAGTGTCCTGTTCTGATCGTGAAGAGGCCCAAATCAAATTCTGGAAGCAAATGAGTAAAATATATATATATAAATAGAGAGAGTTTCTTGTTATTGTGTGCTTTTGAACATCTCTGTGTGTCCTTTCCTATATATCCTGTTAAGGATGTGTAACCTTTGTTTTTGTACATAATTCCAAGGACTCCATTCATTGTCTCTTCTCCTTTATTTGGCTGAGCAAGCCTTTGTTTCTGAGTGAGACTGGTTGAAAAATGTTGAGCAAACCTTTGCATCACTTGGACACACCTCTTCTTGCAATGATTCTGATAGCTCAACATCTTGTTGGTATATGCTATTCTTTGTGTGGTTCAGATCTTGTGTTTGAGACTTGAAAGAGTTGCCATTTTGAGTAGTGGAAGGTTATCATGGAGTTCTGGAAGAAGATAGAATAGAAAATGCCCTTTGTTCTAGCATGAACCCAATGGCCTAAGAGAATCCCGCTGATGATCTTCCATGGAAAGATAGCATGCTTCCTCGGTGTATTCAAAGTGCTCTTAAAAGGAGACTGGTGGAGAGTCATAATGGCCAAAATAACACTCAAAAATGTCATTCCTCTTGTGTACAAAATTTATTCCAGAAGTTTATGGAGAAACCGTTTTACGGAGATCAAGACTACTTAAAATTCAAATGGAGATCAAAACTATTATTCAAATTTATTAAAAATATAAGAGATTTTTTTTTTAAGATTTCTCTAAGACTAATTTTATCTTCGTTGAATGCCACGTCGTCCCCTGTGAAAGGAGTCCTGAATCTCATTTCTGATGTGGCTTTATCTGCAGTCACGTTGATTGTAGCCAAATCCATAAGAGGTTCCTACAGAATGGAAATGGGAGAAGCTAGCAATTCCCTTGCGCCACTGTTGAAGGAACAGAGCCAGGACATTCTTTCCGTTCTCTCATGAATTCTGAACCTTTTTCTCCTGCATGTCTCCAGATGTGAGTACTTTTTAGCTCTTGATTGAACAACTTTTTATTCAATATTTCAAAATCAAATAAAAAAGATTTTTGAGAAGACATGTATTTTTATACTTACAAGAATTCATTGCAAAACTATATATATATATATATATATTGTTTTTTTTTGGATTTGTGAAAAAAATAGGTAATAAATCTATGTAAATTAAAAACTATCATTTATCTTAAATAACAAACTCCCTGACGTTCACTAAGATAGTTTTGATTCTCCTAGTCTTTCTCTTTTCTCCTTGACTGTAACAGCAACAAAAATCATATGCATGAACACTCTTTCTCTTGTGTCAAAATGAAATACTCTGCCATAGTTGACCTTTCTTGATTGATCAACACTACAAGTCAGGTGATCATTCAATTTTCAGTACCTTCAAATGACACTTGTTCATCTGTGACTCGGAGCTTTTTCAGTCCTTTCTTTAGTTAAGAGAACTACGTCTCATCTTCTGATCTCCCCCCCCCTGTTTTTGTTAAGAAATCAAGCTTGAAAGGCTAGCTTTACTTCTCAGTTTCAATACCATTCATGCACTATCATGTTATGGTTTCCAGATTCTGGGACCATTGAGCTAAAACTGGACATCCTGCCTGCCATGGGCAAGTAAAGAAAATGTACTTCTTAAGAGGAGCAAAATGTTTTTGTTCTTAAAAGATATACAAAATCTCATCCTTCTCTTGAGTGATCAAGTGGAAGAGTGAACCGAAATTAAAAAACAGAATCATTAATGAGAAATTTTACTTGTGAAGCTATCTTCTATGCTCAAACCTTGTAGATGTCACCAAGGACAGAGCTTAGCCATGGCATCATTCTGATGATACAGTGAATTAATACTATAATGTTTTATTTGTTTTATTACCCGTGTAATTTTCCTATGTTGCTTTGAAATGCAGGTATCAGAGCACCGATATTTTGCTGCAAAAATGAGGTTCAACTCGGAGAGGTTTCGATCGCTGAAGGCAATTGTTAGGCCTTCTTATTTTCTCATCATTCTAGTAATTCCCTCCTCAGGCTCACACCATTTTGTTTTGTTGTTCTTCCTTTTCAATGGTTTGCCACTTTTAAAGTTTGTAGCAGAACTTACACTCCTGTTTAACATATCAGGTTCTTTCAAGTTTCATGTTCTCAGAATTGTGTGTGATGATTAAGCAATCCAAAAACCGCGTAATGTCTGAGTCTGAAAGAGTGCGTAACAAATCATTTTCAGAGATTCAGATGACAGCAGGACTGCTGCACCGCCTGAACTCATCAGCATCAAATTTAGCAAGAGCTTTAAGCTCATCTTTGAATGGAACTCAGCTTTCATTTGTTGCCATTCAAGCTAAGGTTAATGTGACCAAAACCATCGGAATGTGATTTCTTTGCGTAGCTAAGCAGAATAGGAATGGCAAGTGGTGTTTTCTTGATCCGGCACCCAACCCCTCTGTGACTGATCGGTAGTGTTTTTGTTTTCAGGTTGCACCAACTTTGTTCCTAGCACTCTCGACGATTCCAGAATTATCACAAGTTTCATACATTGGACTTGATGGTCTATTATTCTCCTTCTACAATGACGAGGACCAAACATTTTCAGTCTATTCCAACACTTCATTTTCCTCGCAGTGGTTTACTCAACCCGTAAATCGTGACACCGGGAAGTTATATGGAGATGCAGTTGCCTCTGACGCTAAGGTTACTGTAAATTCAAGCTGGTTTCAGAAGGCCTTGAATAGCACAAGTGGGCATTCTTCAATGGATACTGGGTGGAACAATGCTCAAGATAGCTTATTCCTTAACACGGCGGCCGTTGATGGAAGGGGTGTTGTATCCCTCGGGTTTCCAGTTGAAGTGGTCATTAATCATTTTGCGGCGCTGGATTTTCATGGAGGGTTTTTCCACTTAGGAACTGCAAATGGACAGGTTGTTGTGCAAACAAAGCTTCCAAACAGTCAAATAGAGATACACAACGACACGGTTATGGTGCAGACAATGAAGCGAAATGGTGACCCTTTAGGTCACTATAATATCTCATGTGATCCTGAGGATGGCAGATTAAGACCTCTTCATAAGAAGATAGTGGGAATCAAGTACATGTTTTACTGCTCCACTCTTGACATTGCTGGACTTAAATCGGTATGTCAAGTCCCTTAAGAACAGAATCTGTAGTATATTGTGGTACATATATAAATTTCCTTAGGATGCTAGTATGCATTTTGAAGCTGACCTGAAAGTCGATCACCATGTTTCAGATCAGAAAATTTTCTTCAGAATTTCCCGTACTGGCACTTCTCTTCATGCATACATCTGCACAGAGCTGAAAACAATGAACTGTCAGACTCCATATCCAGTCCAATTGTTACTCAAAAATTTTCTTTTCAGGTTTATGTATTGGCTTATCCCAGAAATGGTCTAGTGCACCTCGTCCACAGAAACAGCATGCTATCACTCCTGCTTCTAGCCCTCGTGTTTATTTTCATTGTTATCTCCCTCTGCGCCTACCTTTTCTTGACTGCAAGAGCCACAAATCGCGAGATGTTTCTATGTGCTTCCCTGATAAAACAGACAGAAGCAACTCAACAAGCGGAGCGCAAGAGCATGAACAAAACCAAGGCCTTTGCGGGTGCAAATCATGATGTCCGCAACTCTCTGGCAGCTGTAAGAGCTTCAATACATTTTTGCCAGGAAGAGGCTAATCCAGAATCCAAGTTAGCGGCGCAATTATTACAGTTGGAAAATCATACAAAGGACCTTCTTGGTTAGCTAGCAATATCTTCTTTCAATCTTTACCTTTGGAGTCCAACTTCATCATAAATTTCTCAACTTTTTGTTTGAAAAATGTTGTCTCAGGCATATTGAACTCAATTCTGGACATGAATAAAATTGAAGCAGGGAAAACATCGCTTGAAATAGAAGATTTCAACATGGCCGAACTCCTTGAGGAGGTAGTTGATATGTTCTATCCTTTGGGAATGAACAAAGGCATAGACATTGTGCTAGATCCCTGTGATGGCTCTACACTCAAATCTGCTAATGTGAGAGGCGATCGATTAAAACTTAAACAGATCTTGTGCAACTTGGTGAATAATGCAATAAAGTTTACGTCAGAAGGTCATGTCTCGATTCGTGCTGTGGTTAAGAAGAAAAACTTTAGAAAAGAGATCATTGCTTCTAATCGTACAACTGTGATGAAGTTTCTATCTCGGTTTTGCTACAAGAACCAAGATAGCTTCAATGATCTTGATGCTCTCAATACCGTTGAAGAAAATCCCAACGAAGTGGAGTTTGAATTTGAGGTGGATGATACAGGCAAAGGAATACCTAAAGATAAGCAAAAATCCCTCTTTGAAGACTATGTTCAAGTTAAGGAAACAGCTACAGGACAGGAAGGAACTGGTTTGGGACTTGGCATTGTCCAATCTTTGGTAAGAAAAAGATAATTATCACTTCAGAACTTTTTTTAGTTTCCTTCATTCTTCTGATTATATTAAACATGTGCTCCAGGTACGTGTGATGAAAGGAGAGTTGAGAATTGTTGAGAAAGAGCTTGGAGAAAGAGGCACCTGCTTCAAGTTCAATGTTTTTCTTTCCTCTGTTGAGCACAAATCAGCCGAACCAGAAGAAGATCGCCGCTCGAGTGCATTTCATCAACACTTTACATTCATGTCACCAAAACCAGAAGGGTCCCATGTCATAATCTTCATTCCTGGTGAAGAACGAAGAAAGGTCTTGAAGAAGTACATTGAGCGCTTGAACATTAAGGTGACAATAATTAAGCAGGTGATGAACTTACAGCTAGAGCTTGAGAAGGTTAAGCGCAAGCTAGACCTTTCTTATTTCATCTCAGGAAAACCAGAAAACACTGTAGATGACTACTTGAGCAAGTCTGCATCCACCAACTCCGATCGTGGATCACTCGATGGATCTCTAAACATCAAGGATGAAGGTGATCACATTACACCGCACTACAAAAAGACCAACTCCAAGAGTTCATCAAGCATCATACTGCTCGTGATCGATGTCAACGAAGCTACTAGTTACCCTAACTTCCAAAACATCCTGGCTAACCTTCGGAAAGACATTGGAAAGTCTTTGTGCAAGGTTGTTTGGTTGGATGATCCAATCATTGGACATTCAAGCGACGAGGTGAAGGATAGGGTAACCGCAGAAGGCGATTATGTGTTCCATAAACCACTTCATGGTTCATGTTTAAATCAAGTCCTATCATTGCTTCCGGAACGCAAGGGTGCATCTCATTGCAACTTCTCAAAGTCCACAAGGAGGACAGCGGTTCAAGAAGTCCAGGATTGTGCAGATTCTAATCTTTCGAATGACTTGACTTGCTCGGAGATCATTGAGCTAGACCTTGCTTCGCCTCAGAGCAGCTCACTCAGACCGATAACGGCGAATAAACCCACCGTAGAAGCTGGTTCCAAACCCTTGAATGGAAAGAATGTCCTGGTTGTTGAAGATTCCATGTTGCTGCAGAGATTAACCAGTTCTGTTCTGAAAAAACTTGGAGCAAGCGTTGAAGTCTGCACAAATGGAAAAGAGGCCTTCGATGAAGTCAGCAAATCATTAAGTGATCAAAAGAAGGAAGGGGATTCAATCTCTCTCCCTTATGATATCATTTTCATGGATTGTGAGGTATGAATTCATCAACTTCTATCCCACAAATACAATTATCATTTGCAATAATTCAAAACTCATTTCACTGCGCCGGGTTTTTTTTTTTTGGGGGGGTGGGGGGGATGAAAATATAGATGCCAGTAATGAATGGATTTGAGGCAACAAGGTTGATACGAATGGAGGAAGAACAATATAGTGGCGTTCATATACCAATCATAGCATTAACTGCCCATGCGATGCCAGAGCAAACCAGTAAAGTCTTTGATGCTGGAATGGATTTCCACCTAACCAAACCCTTGGAAGAGAGAAAGATGCTGGA
This sequence comes from Populus alba x Populus glandulosa, assembly GCA_033617975.1. Lineage (NCBI taxonomy): Eukaryota > Viridiplantae > Streptophyta > Magnoliopsida > Malpighiales > Salicaceae > Populus > Populus alba x Populus glandulosa. The sequence goes on along the minus strand of CM066155.1, from coordinate 601,407 downwards.
GGTTGTCCTCTCCATTGTTAATGGCTGAGACCTTGCCGCCTTCATTCATTAGCGCCAGCAGCTTTGCAACTTTTCTAGTTTCTTTCGTGTTTTTTCTTCTTTTAATCACTACTACCACTCCCTTTCGGATTCATTATTTTGCAAAAGATGAGCCCTGGAAAAAGATGGGATGCTTTGAAAGTAATTTCTGCAATGCGTTTCCCTTTAAAAAATATTGTTTTTTTAGTATTATTTATAATAATTTTAATATGTTAATATTAAAAATAAAAAGAATCAAAGAAATAATTATTTTAATATATTTTTATATAAAAAAAATTTTAAAAAAAATTTCATCACCACCTTAATCACTAAAATATATGTTACTGGTAGTTAATCGAGACAAAAAAAAGGGGAAAAAGAAAACCAAATCCCACCAAAAAATAATAAAAACTCCTTTTCTATCAAAAAGTATTTTTTAAATTCTCTCTCTCGCTCTCTCTGATATTCATCCATTGTGCTTTAATTATTTAGTGGTTACATGCTGAATTACCATAAAACTTCTGAGTATTGATGCAAAACCAGCATCGACAAACAACCACGTTTATTTACATCATTATATTTGAATTTAATAATTTGAATTATTATTATTATTTAATTAAAGACCAATGACGTGATAAACATTGCGCTGAAGCTAGTATTCCACACCCCGCCAAGATATATTCCATACGGTATAAACACAAGAGGTTTGGTTGCTATTCGTATAAAATCATTCATTGGAGGCCTAATCCACCAAGTGATTTTAATAGAGGCCTGTCTCACTCAACTCCCTTGTTACACACCGAGCCAGGTTAGGCTTTAAGAAAACTAAATCAAAGTGAACAAAATGCAATGAACTTCAGCAGGGGGGCGGGGGTATTTGACGAACGTTCAAACTATTTTTATGAATGTGATAATAAAAGCACAGTTCCCATTCCTTCTCAAGGCCCGGATACTTAAAAAACAATCAGCCACGCGGTTCTCAACCCGTTTTGGCCCTCCCTCCCTCCCTAAACGAACGGACTCCTACAACTACGAATTATGAGGAAAAAAAATTACGAGCACTTGGTGCCAAGCTTTATCTCTAGACTGACTTTGCTCGCAAGAGAGCTTCCTCATCACAACTCATCCTGCAAACAAATATGAAACATGGAATATTGATCAGCGGACAGCCAATTACACAATGTTGATTTCACATCATTTCAGGGGAAAGAAAACCTACATGTCCTTCATCTTCATCCTCAGCCGTGTCTACTTTGGTCTCGGCATCGGAATCCTCTCCTTCAACATCACCGGCCTCGTCCTCTTCCTCAGCCTGAAAAAACAGGATTGTGCAATTAGTGCCAGAAACACCAAGTAAATATCAAATGTTTTAGTAAGAAGTTTGTATGCTTACATCAGAATCAGCTGGATCTTCCTTGGATTCCTGAAATGATCAAAACTCAAACGTTAGGAAAGAGTTGTACAATTCCAGAAACAGAATTAATGCAGTAATATGGAACGGCAAACGTCCCCCAACAGCTTTCTACTGCAAAAAAACACTCGCCCCACTTAACAACACTAATAAGCACCCCCATAAGACATTCCTTTAGGAGTTTTAACATACAAAAGCATGATACAGCATGAAAATAAATAAATAAAATCAGTCCTTTCTCACATCACATCAAGAATGGTTTCATTTAAGAAAAAAGATCTGAATCTGCACAGCAAACCAATATACATCTCCCGTAAATTACAGAATATCCATAATTTTTCATGCAACACAAGACCAAGAAGGTACCTCCTCGTCTTTCTTCTCAGCCTCCTCGAATGCTGCCTTCTCAGCCTGCAAAATTCAATAATGTCATCAATCAATGTCATCAAAAGGCTCCACTTTGGATGATTTAATTTCAATGAGAAAAGCCACATACATCTTTCTGCTTTCCCCAAGTTTCATCAGCCATCTGCTTTGCGTACTCGGGGTCGTCAGAGACCAAGACATTGTCAAACAAGGTTCCAGATTTCACCTGGCATAAAACAAAGTTGTTTGTCACTGAGTGGATTGATCAGAATTTGACAATACATATGGTGAGATAAATACCTGCCACAACTCAATGCCAACATATCTCAAGTCAGGGTAAACATAGAGTTCTGGATCATCCTTGAAATCTGAGAAACATTCACATTTAATCAAATACCATTTAACTGGAAATTTAGGAGCATATAAAATGAATCCAATAAGAGGCAAAAGCAAACCTGGGTTGTCAATAATTGGTGCCTTCCATTTGCCCTGGTAGTTGGGGTTCTTAATTTTCTGCAACAATAGCAGAGTTATAAATATATATGGCCCCTAAAGCAAAAGGCAACATCAAAAGCTTTCAACTAAACACAGAGGCACAAACCTTTGGCTTCCATGGGCCCTTGTACTCTGGGTTAGGAATGGTTGGGGCAGTCCACTCACCATCTTCCTCATCATCCCAGTCCTCGGGCTACAATTGCAAACCACTTCAATTAGAAAATTATTTCTCAGAAATCAAAGATTCATAACACACTGATTAGAAAAGCAGGAACTTTAGTAACTACCTTTTTGGCTTCAGGATCTGGAAGTTCTTTAAGAATGTCATCATAACCCTGCAAAAATAAATAAATAATACATAAACCACAGATGGTCACATCAATTATACATTTCCAAACATCCTCCGAAGTTCAAAAATAATTTAATCTGTTACCTCTGGCTTCTTGTCCTCGGGATCAGGAATATACTCCTTGTCATCCCAATCTTCTGGCTGCCATCCAGTGAAGAGGTTACATTGTCATCAAAACCAAAAGGCCAACTAGCTAACTGTCATCAAAACCTAAAGGCAAACTAACTTAATAATATAGCAATTTGGGTGCTAGGTACTTACTTTCTTGGCCTCAGGATCCTTGATTGTCTTCGATGGGAGAAGATCCCAGTCAGAGTACAAACTGCCAGTTTGCTTCTCCACATTGTCAATAAGGATACTGTATGTAGCATCAGGACGGATGATCAATGTGTAGACATGAGAGAGCTGGTCAGTCTCACAAGGAACTTCCTTCTTGATCAAGTGGTTTGCTTCATTGTAGTTAAGAATGGCATGGACTTTCTTGGTGCTGTATCCACATATATCTGGTCCAAACATGATACTGCAACAAACCATTAAATGCCAGATCAGATATTCAGACTAACACAACAATACTGTAGGATTACAATGGGAAAAGCAGTAACCTGTATGGGGTGTCACCACCAAATTTCTTCTGGTCAACTTCACCACTGAGCAACTTCATGTAGCCACCACCACAGTCAAGCTTTTGCTCATGCTTGACGGAGAATTGGAAGACTAGTGTCTGATCCTTGTTGCTGAATTTAGGGAACTCAGCTGAAATAGCATAGAACCTATAGTCTTCACTTGTTTGGATACCTGCATCAAGATGTCAAAAAGATAAAGCCAACCAGCCAATCTCAACATACTTCAAAACACCAAGAGTTCAACCGTCAAACATTCCACTGGAAACATCGACAAAATACCTTTTTCATTGGGGTCTCCATTCCATTTTCCAGAAGTGTAGTTCCACACCCCAGCAGTGTTCTCATCTTTCTTCCAATCAGATACAACCCATCTATTCTCCCATCCATCTTCAATTTCACACAAAACCACAAAAACCAGATTAGCTATCATCAAACATAACTTTAATCATACAATGCCAATGCAAAATTAGAAATGAACCCAAGAAACATGCCAATTATCTTTTTCCGATTACAAGAGTTTGACAATTCCACATTTCTTCAAACCTTTAGATAACGAAATCAGTAATAATTGCAACAATTGCTTTCATCATATCAAGGTTCAAAAACTATAACACCGTATACTTGTTTACGAAATCACTTTCCTTCTCCTTTCCAAATTTCATATGAAATGCAGCTCTAATTACAGCAATAAAATCCATAAAACCACCACAATCATCATCAACCACTATACAGAACCATAAAAAAGTACCGGATCTAAACAACATTATTCCAGTTTTAACCTCAATTACTCTATAATTAACCAAGTCACCACTCCAAAACAACCAGATCCACACATCAAACACAATCACCGATCCTTTACCAATCAAATCGAAACCAATCTAGATCACTAACTACACTAAAACCACTACTCCTAAATTAACGCGCATACAAATACGTACATCTATACGTTTATATAAATGCCAATAAATACCGAAATGAAACACGAAAAAAAAAGACCGATCGAATCGAATCAAATCAAAATGTGAGGCAAATTCAACGATCTAGATCAAATCACAAGTTTATTAGCTAATACACGAATAGGTACATATATGCAGTTTCGTATAATTATACCTTCGAATCGTTCTTCGAAGAAGACTTTAGCAGATGCGATCGCGAAGAGAGAGAAGAGAATCAGAGGGAGGATTTTAGGGTTTGCCATTTTACTTGAAAATGGAGCAGATTACACTGGGAGAGTGATCCTTGGAGGGTTTTTATAGAGGAGCGTTTTCGTGAATTTCCGCGTGGTTATGTGGACGAATAGGAAGTTGACGTGTAGGATTTGGAGTGTCATTGGAGTGACGTGGAAGTGAGAGATTGGTAAATAGCAGCAAATTTGTTGTGGGATTTTGGGATTTTCATTTTTGTTAGAGGTAAGGAAGTGGCAGGTGGTGGTTGGTGGGATGGGATTAAGTGGGGCCGATTGAGAAAGGTTTTTTTTAATGTTGAGCAGGTTTGATTTGGAAATTGATTACTGAATGTGACTTGGAGAGGTTCGCGCAGATAACATAGAAATAAATATATTTGGTGAGAAAACAATAATACAAAATAAACATGCTTATTAAATAATTTTAAAATAAAAATTTATACTTTCAAAATAAAATACACATGAAGCAAAGTCACCATATCTTTAAAATAAAAAATTCATGAATATATATGCATTCTGTCTCGTCGTTTACATCCTTTTTATCTCATTAATCTAAAAAAAAAAACAAAAAATTACTTTAATTTCATGTATGCACACCAAAAATTAGGTACAAAGTGCCAGATCCATGCAAATTACAAAAGCTATGGTGCCCTTAGGATATTCCTTTAAGAAAGTATATAAAAAAGACAATAAAAAATCCACCATTTAAGATAACTTTGGGAGGCCATTGAACTTATCCAGGCTGGCGGTGGGCTCTGGCACTTTATTTTATTTCCTGCCTTGGATGCTTAGATTGGAAGCCACTCCATGCTCTGTAGCGTATTGGCAGAGAGTCGGCCAGCCTCTTTCCAAATTTTAATTTTCACAGCAACCTCCACTCGAATTTCATTTTAAAATAACTATGTTTTTTTGATAAAATATTGAATTAACTTATTAAAAATCGATTAACCTGGTCCCACAGAAACAAAATTTAAATTAGGTTCTGTAACTATGATTTTATTTTGATGTAATGCGCGAGTAAAAATAAAAATGATTTTTTTATTATTTCAAGGAAGCATAAAATTATTCAAGGAAAAGTCATGCTTGACTCTTCATGGGCACATTGTTCATAGGGTGAAGACAATTCTACACATGAAACAAGAAATTAATGTACACTAGAAACTTGTTCAATTATTGTGAAGTGGTCTCAATTGCGGTATCGAAGCCTTATATATATTTTTGCTCCATCACCAGACAAGGAGAGCTCAATTAGGTGACGATGCTGCTTCACCGGCGATCAACGTATGTACCTGAACAATCCTGACAGCTTGAGGGTCTCGATTAGAGAAATTTGAAGAGCAAACCTCCATGAGCGGCGAAGAATGGAGCAAAAACTAGTGACTCAACTGCCATCAGCTTTATCAGGATGTTAAGTGATGGGCCTGAAGTGTCCTTGAGGGGATCTCCAATGGTGTCGCCAATGACAGCAGCTTTGTGTGCATCTGAACCCTTTGGACCCAACGATTTTGCATGCTCCGATGCACCAGCCTAAACCACATTGCAATCCGGGATCAGACACAACATAGCTAAGAAATCTCGCAGACTGGTTTTAGTTTCAGGAACGAAAATTGTTACCTCTATGTATTTCTTGGCATTATCCCATGCCCCTCCGGTGTTAGAGGCCGAAATGGCAACCTGATAAGAGGAGAACAGAAAGACACTCCGGTTAACTCTGAGCACCAGCAAAGTTTTCTATGGTTCTATAGTAACATAGCTCTGTTAGGGGAGATGAACAATGACAACACACCTGAACACCAGAAACAAGTGAACCAGCAAGAACACCAGCAAGAGTTTCAACTCCGAATAAGGTTCCGGTGATGAGTGGTGTAAGCATAACCAAAGCACCAGGTGGGATCATCTCCCTGAGAGAGGCGTCAGTTGAAATCTTGACACAGTTTGCGTAGTCTGGTTTGGCTCTACCTTCCATAAGCCCTGGAATAGTATTGAACTGTCGACGAACCTCTTCTACCATTTTGAGTGCTGCACTTCCCACACTCTTCATTGTCATGGCGGAGAACCAGTATGGAAGCATAGCCCCAACGATCAACCCAACGAAGACCTTGGGGGTTAAAACGTCGACGGTATTGATGCCAGCCCTGCTGACAAAGGCACCAAACAAAGCAAGGGAAACAAGAGCAGCTGATCCAATAGCAAAACCCTGGGGCATGAAGCAGCAAAACGTTACAAGGGTTTAGTTCGACTTGAGATCATCAAGTGGTGGCAGGAGTCCTTATGGAAACAACACAAGCCCATGGGATCTACCATGGAAAACAACTCAAAGAGTCACCGGCGTTTTGGCAGTTAAAGAACAGATTAGTAGCCATACCTTGCCGATTGCAGCAGTGGTGTTGCCAGCAGCATCTAGAGCATCCGTTCTTTCACGAATCTTATGACTCATACCAGCCATTTCTGCAATACCACCAGCATTATCACTTATGGGCCCATAAGCATCAATTGCAAGACCAGTGGCGATGGTACTGAGCATTCCCAAAGCAGCCACAGCAATTCCATACATGGCGGCCAGGCTAAAGCTAACATAGATAGCAATGGCAATGGCAAATATTGGAACGATGACAGATTTGTATCCCAAAGCCAACCCGAAAATCACATTCGTCGCAGCACCTGTCCTGCAGGAATCTGCTACATCCTGCACGGGACTGCAGAATCCAACATGCACATAAATCCAAAGCATTTAAGGCAAGACCTTGAAAAATATAGAAACACTAAGGTGAATATTTTTTAACAGAAGAAACACTTTATAAGCCAATCCCAGGGTCCCATACTCTCGATCATTATACTATTTTCTGACACTTTATAAGCAATGAATTGTAAAAGGTTTTGTATTTCCTGAAAGCCGTGATTCTAACACCTATAGGCAATTTACAAGTCTAAAAGAAGGGCTACTTGCTAGATAATGAGATTCTTGAAGATGATTACCAACCTGTAGGCATTACTAGTGTAATACTCTGTTGTATATCCAATCACAAGTCCAGCCCACAAGCCAATGGTGACACAGAAGAAAAGGTGCCTGCAGTAATATGTAATTCAATCAACAAAAAGGAACCTACAAAATATTCCAGGGAAAAAGGCAATAGACTTTTGGTTACCGCATACCAGTTCTTGACAGCCTTCTCGGTTCCGAAATTGAAGAGAGTGAATTCTGATGGCAAAGCGAAAAAGCTGACCATGGCAATCCCAACAGTCATCAGAATCGTTGAGACAACGAGTTGCCTTTTCAATGACGGCTCAATTTGACTTACATCCCTGATCTCAGAGAGATCAGTTGCAAAAAGTGTAGTTATCAGGCAAACCAAAATTCCAACTGAGCTTATAATCAGTGGATAAGACATGGCCGTGTAGTCATGGCTAATACCAATGGATGATATTGAAGCAACAAAAAGTGCTGCACAGGAGGCTTCAGCGTAAGATCCAAATAGGTCAGACCCCATCCCAGCAATGTCTCCTACATTGTCACCCACATTATCAGCAATAACCTGTAATAAAACCGTCAACCATTGCAACCAATCAATGTTAATGGCACAGAGGATGAACTTTTGATCATGATAATCAGTCAAGGAGTTTTATAGAAGGTCAAGGAAATTACAGCTGGATTTCTCGGATCGTCTTCAGGGATATTCCGTTCAACTTTTCCGACAAGGTCAGCCCCAACATCAGCTGCTTTTGTATATATACCTCCTCCAACTCTTCCAAAGAGTGCCATTGATGAACCTCCAAGGCCATAACCGGTAATGGACTCATAAAGTCCTTCCCAGTCATCTCCATAGTAGATTTTGAATAAGATGATGGAGATATGGAGCACCAAAAGGCCATTTGCAGCAAGAAGAAAACCCATCACTGCCCCTGAGCGAAAAGCTGTAATAAAGGCCTTTCCTACACCCTTCCTTGCTTCTAGAGTTGTCCTGGCGTTGGCATAGGTTGCGATCTTCATCCCTAAGAAGCCTGAGAGGACAGAAGTTAGAGCACCAAGCAAGAAAGCAAGTGTGCTAAAGGCAGCGTTGGCAAGAGCTGGTTTGCAAAGTTTCCCTTGGCTGTATGTGCAAGGTTCACTCTTGGTACTGAATCCCTTAACTGAACCAAGGAAGAAGAATATGATGGCAGCAAAAACTCCCATGAAGACACTGAGGTACTTGAACTGAGTAAACAGGAACGAGGTTGCCCCTGACAACAAATCAGGTCAAATAAACATCACAATTCTCAAAATGGTTTCCTCATCAATGCAAGAACATTTATATACTTTACCAAAAGCTCTGAAAAGCCATCAAAGGATGGATCAAAGGACACTACCTGCATGCTGATGACTGGCTAATACTCTTTCCAGTTAAATTCAAGTGTCAGCACTCAGAGCATCAATAAATTGGCATATGCCTTTAAAACAAGAAAAGACAGAACTTGAAGGGCAATCCAAAGAGTCAACAAAGATAAGCTTTCAACTTTCCAAGTTGCCTATCCCAAATTGACAAAAGGCTTATTTTTTCCATTTATTTTGCCAAGGAGCTCATCATCCAGATGATCATCAACGTTATTGGCCTACAGTGGACAGAGAAGTTGTTGCTAACTAGCCAAAGAATGACCAGAGAAGACAGAATCAGACTCAGACACATGCAAACATACATTATGAAGCACCAGCAAAATCAAACCCAGAAAGCATAACAGAAAAAAACATTCCATTTTTTTATTCAGAAAATAAAAACTCTAGCATAATATTCTTTCTTTTTTAGCATGAGAGATGACGGAACTCAACATCCTAAAATAAATAAAATATTTTATCAGGAAAAAAAAAACATCCAGAAGAATATCTTTGGTCTATAATATAATCAAGTTAAACTCCATGAAATCAAGGATCACAAGCAGAGATAGAGAGATTACCAACAGAAATTGCATTCTGGATTTCGGCACACTTGATAGAAACCTCAAGGCTATCAATACCATCTTCTTCCTCTTCAATTAACTTACCACTATAACCATTACTAAAATCACCAGAAACATTCACCTTTGACACTAAATACCACTGAAGCAAAGCAAAAGCGATCCCAACCAGAGCAGCAGCAGGTATCAATACCTGTGTGAGACCTTCACTCAACATTCCCATTTGTAAATGGCTCACTACCTCTCACCTCAGTTTCTTCAGCAGTGTGTAGTATTATACCAGCACAAATGCAAACACAGCAAAAACTAGTTTTGGAACACTGACCTATAAAGCATAAACTACTGGCAGAGAATGTAGATTATCCAAAAAGATATCTGTAGAAGCCTCGATTGGTTGGTCCTTGGAATCTGAAAAGGAAAGAAAACTGGTTGGTTTGATCGACAGGTTAGACAAAAGGGATTCTTCCAAACGTTGGATTTTGTTAACCAGTTGATTTGATTAACAGTTTTAAAGTCTTGTCAGTGCTGTCTTTATCTTATGTGCTAGCTGCTGCTGCTGTCACATGGCTTGTTTAAAGTCTTGTCACTTTGTAGATGAGATGAGCACCGGTAACTCATCAAAGTTTGGACAAGGGCAGAAAACTAGAGCAGAAGATTAAAATCCCATTTGAGGAACCAAGTTTACATCTACTAGTTTTCAGGAACAATTTATAGGTGAAGTGGTTATGAATATAATTACGAAATTACTAATCAATGTACCATGACATGCATATTTTCTTTCTTTTTTGGTAAAAAATATTGAATCTGAAATCTTACAAATCCGGATGTTAGACCTAGTTCGAAGACGGATTGGAAAAGAGCTTGGGTCATTTATTTTTAAAACGATATTATTTGATAAAATTAAAGATTTGAAAAATAATTTGACCTGACTATGAACATCCAATCCAGTCATACCCTCTTTTGCAAGATAACAATTGCTTCGGATATTTTTTTCATCTTAGCTAAGTTCTTAACCACCAAGTCACTCATATCACATGTATGCATGTGTGTGTATATTTTTATATATAGTTAATTTTAGTCCATGTTGTGATTATATAAAGGATTTTATATCCTCAAGGAAATTAATTTGTACGTGTGACAAGGCTAGTTTTTGGGTGGCATTAAATTCTTTGATGATTCGTGTGGTAAAAGTAACGTATATATGAAGTCTTAATCACCAAGGCAAGAGAGTGTTTGTCTAGAGAATGGGATGATCACGTGTTCAGCATGCATACCGGGAAGTCAATAATACTGTAGATTGGCTAGCTAATTTTTAATCTTGGAGTGTTTGAAAGTGTGATTAGAATTGTTTTTAAAAGTATTTTTTTATTTGAAGATTAATCAAAATAATATATATATATATATATTATTTTTAACATCAATATATCAAAACAATATAAAAATACTAAATAAAAATTAATTTAAAATAAAGAATAAAAAAATTTAAAATTTTCAAAAATATTTTTGAAATATAAAAACAAATAAGATCTAGCTATTTTATAATAATAATGGGATTTTAATGACCCCAATCGGGTTTATATTCTATTTTGTATTATAACCTTATTATATTAATCTTATTTAAAGGAGACAATGTTTTTAGTCTTTGTTTGGCCTAATGTAACATTTAACATTAATATATAAGAAAGGATCAAAGAATTTCAAAGTCAAGCATGCGGGTTTAATTAATACAAAGTAGTGTGTGACTTGCTAATTAAGACATGTACTTTTAATTACTCCCCGTTCTTAGTAATTAAGGTTAGATTATTGTTTGAATAGAATGCATGAGGATTGATTTATCAAAATCTGAGCAAGTGGGGGGTTTAATTGAAACAATCAATAGGTAGTGGATTTAATTTATGTTAACAATAGAAAACATTTAGGAACTATCTCGAGATAAAAAAAAAAAAATCTTTTGGACTGTTTATTTTTGCAGTGTGGCCATGTGAGTGCTTTAAAAAAATACTGAAGATATGAAAAAAATATTAATTTGATATATTTTAAAATAAAAAATTACATTATTACAATATCAAAAACTATCTTTATTTTGCTTTCTTTGCTAAGTTTGGTCACACCTTAAGCAATTTCAAAGTTCTCGTTGGTCAAATTCTTTATAATGAGAACTAGGAATGCATATTTCTGCTGAAGGATTCAAAGGATTTGAATGATTCATGCAGTGGATGCTATGCCAACTAATTTGAGACCAAAATATTATCTAATCTTCAAAGGAGAAAGCTTTTAGTCACATTTTACTTTGAATATTCAGAGGGGGAAGAACCCAAATGCCTTGTGTTCCAATATTATAAGGGAAAAAAGAGAGAAGAATTTTATTCATTGCGGTTTTCCTCCAAGAAATATTTTAGGGGACAATTAGATAAATCATCAATAAGTTGTTTGATATTTTGCTAGACTAATAAATTCAATTTTAAAGGTTTTTTTATTCCTTTCAAATAAGCCTGTTTTATTCTATTTTCTTATAAAATCCTTACATTTCTTTTTTGAAAATACATTGCAACATGTTTTTTTTTGTAGAATTCTTAATCCATATATTTTTGGATCTTTTCTTAAGAGATTTTAACATTTTTTTAGATTAAAGATTTATTATTATACAGTTATTTTTTTAATTGCTATAATTCTAAGAAAAGGTTTGGAGCAAATCGTTACGCTAATGAAGAATTAAATTTTTTTCGTTTTATAAACAAGATTTACAAGTATGGAGAATTATATTTTCTATTTCTATCATCATAATGTCATTTGAATATAATTAAGATTTATAATAATGATAATATAAAACTAAGTATATTAAACAATATACTATGTTACAAGTGAGAAAATCGGACATTCAAAAAATTATTATGAAAGGGTTTTAAGAAAAAGAAAAGAAAAACAAATTAATTGATAATTATTTTATCTTATAAAAAGGGTATATAGGTGGAAAAATTAAACATCATTTTTTCTAAAAAAAATAAAATTATTAATCTTTTAAATAATAGTATTTACTAATAATTTATCTTTAAAAATTGAATTTCCAGGTATTTTATTATATGTTCATGAAAGCAGCACTTTGAAGACTTTTCAAAGCCTAATGTCAAAATCATTGCAAATCCAACTCAGTCCACCATCTCGAAGGCTTTACACTTTGTTCCCTATCAAACTTCATGATTAAGGCAAATAATTATTTTGGATTAAATTAATCACATAGTTGCTAAAATAAAAAAAATTATTATCAAGATAAACCTGCCACGCCATGCCCTCTCATTTACAACTTTGAACCATAATCTAGCCTCTGCAGGTCAACTGCTACACCTACTGTTGATAATTATACCATTCAATTGGAGCTACTTGGTCACATTGCCATACATAATAACATTGCCATAAAATTATTAACATTGGGGCGTGTTTATTTTAACTTCTATGGTTGAGGTTGTGATTAAATACAATGCACAAAATTCAATTATAAAAATCTAATTTTTCTTATTTTTTATAGTTTTTTTAATAAATCCCACGTCCAAACCTCAACCACCACTTTTAGTACAAATACAAGTGCGTCAACTCCAACTTGATTGGTCATGAAATCAGGCCAGATTAGCTCCTAGATTGGCCGGTTACCAGGTTGACGCATAAAGCCAGATGAGCTTTTATAGCTAAGGTGCCTCCTATCTTTACTTCTTATTCAAGGTTGGGTTGTGCTTGAATTTCTTGAAAACTTGCCATAAAGGAAAAGAGAACATGAGAATACTGCATGTAGTTGAAGTAGTGCAAGAATTGTCATAAAATCAAACTTCAAGGCAATTTTGTAGTCTAAAACTGGAAGTCATGTTAAGTTATTCATCATAGTTGCAATCAACCACTCTTCAAATATACGAAATACAGTAAATATAGAAAGCCAAAATGTTTCGAATTTCTGCTAACTCTACTATAAGAGCTCTTGATGTCAGACTATGGCGCCCTTGGAAGGCAAAGGAAGACGTTAGAACTGAAGTTTGAAGATGGCATATAACACTATGAATGAGTTCAAATTTGAAACATAAAGATTTGGGTTTATGAACCTGATTGTATTCATCTCCTGGCTTTTCATTGTAACAGGCTGCGTTGATTTGTTACCTCTTCTCCTGTTCAGGGATTGAAAAGAAGAAGAATTGCAAAGCAATATAATTGACACACAAAGAGACGCAAATGGCTTTATCTTGGTTTTTCCTCAAGAAAAAACATTGTCCAACGATAAGGAGATTTCCATCATTAGCTATGCATGGTGAAGTCCTCGCATGTGCTTCGCACATCAAAATCCCATTTTAAAAGCAATTCATTGCAGCTAACCAAAATGAAGGCTGTGATGTCTTCTCAATGCCCTGTACTCCTGTACGAGTATATGGGAGAAAAACCTGTATAAATGATCCCATCTGTGCATTTACTACCCTACCAATGAATTAAGTAATCAGTATGGTTCTATCATCTCACGAACTGCCAGGGATCTTCCAAAGCCAGAACTTCTAGAAAGGATTGAAAGCAGAGCTATTTAATTTTACAATGGCTAAACGATCTGGGTAGCCCACACAGGCAGAGGTGCACGAAACATTAGGGGCTGACCAGTAACAGGATGCTCAAGAGACAAGCTCTCTGCATGAAGTTCATGGCCGTCATATGTTCTTCCCTTCCACTCACACACACCCTCATATTTCACATCCCCCCTTATAGGAATTCCAAGATACTGACAATGCAAGCGGATTTGGTGTGTTCTTCCACTCCGAGGAAACGCTCTTACCAAAATCTCATCTTTCTTTGCATCAGTATCTATCACAGCTTTTTCTTCAACAACTAGAATATTCTTATCACTGTTAAATTCAGATGGCTCTCTGAAGCTCCCTTGTCCATTTATTGACAGTACTTCAAACGAGGTTTCCATGTCCTTAACTGTGGACCCACCTGGCAATGATCGGCCCACATCTGATGCCGCATACACGCGAAACGCTCCAAACTTTGATCGACCATGACCTGATTTAATAGTAATCTTTTCCCATTTTGGAGCTGAAGCGATGCACAGAGCAATGTATGTTTTCCTAACTTTGTGATCAGTAAATGCCTTTACAAGCTTCGAAGCTACTTTATGCAACTTTGTAATAACCATCACACCACTTGTATCACGATCAAGTCGATTGGCAAGATGGAGCTCTGGCCTCGCCACAGGACCTAAAATTGAGAAATTTGAACTCGGTTAAATGTTCACAAATAACATCTGTACTTAACCTGAAAAGATTCTTTAACATTCCAATTTGCTACAAGTACTTCAATATTTCGATTCATCTCGGAGTTTAAATATACAGTATCCATCAATCAAAAGAATGCGCAGCTTTTCACTTGAAAGGATCGAGCTAATTCCTAAAAACTCCTTTCAAACCCACGCATTAACTTAAGTGTCCAAACCAAATAGTTCTTTCTTATGCAAAACATCCTTAACAGAAATCCAACTCAATTCATAATCTACCCTAACAGTTTACAGGCTGATGGGATTCATAAAGGCTCACTCCTATATATTGCTAGGAAGTGCATTTCAAACTTTATCAAGTAATTAAAAGCAGCTCAGTACAGTACTCAAATTGGTATCAAATGCTTTTGACTTCAATTTCTAATTATTTGATAAAAAAAATTACAAATCAGACAAGAACGAACAACTTTTTTTTTTTCTTTCCTAATACATTATCTCCATATCATCGCGGGTCTCGCAATTGAAAGAACTCCATTGGGATATTAATTCAAGCCTTCCTAAACCAAATTTAATTCAGCAAAACCACATTTCAAATTCTCTCAACGAAGCAAACAAAGACCCACTCTCTATTTATGAGCTAGCATTTCATTTGGCCTCTTGAAAATTAACTACTGAGTCCATTTGAACTCTGGACTACTGTACCTTGTCAACTCAGACAAACAATGTTTTCAAATTCCAACAAAAACCAACAACACAAAAATGCCAAAAGTAAAGAAAACATACCTTCATCGAGTCCAGATGACTCAACCAAGCAATCAAGAAGTTGAGGGACAGAGTCCAACACTGTCTCACAATAAACACCTTGAGGCTTATTAACAACAATAAGCCACTGATCTTGATATAAAACATCACTTTTAGACAAAGCAAAAAGACTTGATCTTGAAGAAGCAGACATAGCTCTAGCTAGTTCCATCTCCTTTGATAGTGGATTCAATGGAGGGGAGAGTGGTATGGGGTAATTTTGTAGATTTATAGGGGTGTTTTGGGAAGTGGCGTTCATGCTGTCTTGTGAAGCTGACATGTTTGTGCTCTGAAGAGTGGAAAAAGTGAGGGTTTTGGTGAGTTTAAAGAAGGGTTTTGAGGGAAAGAAGAGGGTGGGATTAAGAGGGGAATAGAAGGGCATTTGTGTCTGTTTAGTTGTGGTTAGAAAACATGAAAACTATATATGAGATACACCACCATTGTGGTTTTATACAGTAGAAAACGATGTCGTTTTAGACAATTTGATGCTTCTTCTTGGCTTCAATAAACCCTGAAAAATTGAAACTTTATTCTTTGTTAAACCCTAGAGCTCAAATCCATAGAGAAAAATCATCCCTTTCTTCAATTTAGAAGGGAAAGAATGTCTTCTTTGATTGTTAAAAGGTCAAGCAGTAGATTTTCACATGTAGACTTTTCAAAGTTTCAAATTTTTTTATCTCTGAATCAAAATCACAAAGTTTTGGTTTCTGGGCTGCCTCCAGTTTTGATTAAAACCATAGAAAACCCATCTTGGTCTTATTTCAGTGTGTCAAGATACCACAGTTTTGCACATTTGAGTGGAAAAGACAAGGTCTTGGCCTCTGGGTTTGGTGTCTTGAAGAGTTTGT
The DNA here is from genome assembly GCA_033617975.1 of Populus alba x Populus glandulosa. Lineage (NCBI taxonomy): Eukaryota > Viridiplantae > Streptophyta > Magnoliopsida > Malpighiales > Salicaceae > Populus > Populus alba x Populus glandulosa. The sequence goes on along the minus strand of CM066155.1, from coordinate 585,148 downwards.
TTAGTACACAGGCAGCAGCGGAGCTATCAACATCTGATGGGATAACTGTTGATGGAATTGTGGCTAGCAATTGGACAATTCTTGATGAGAGTGAGAGTGATTGGAAGAGTCATGCTGCTGCTATTGCTCAGTCCATTCAAGTGATCAAAAGGCGCTTGCAGGTATAGTCCGTATGATTTAGACTCTAGTTTGTTTAGTTGTATTTAAGCTTAAGCACTGATTTTCAATGTGCTTCTGAGTAGCGTTTGATTTCAATGTCAAGCATTATATTTTGCTGAAAATTCAATTACAAGGTCATATTTCTTAAACGAATGTATCACATTCAGTTTTCGATGAACTTTCTTTATCAATCTGTTGTATATACAGTGTAATCAAGGTTGTCTTCGTGTAGTTTATTTAAGATTGACGTAAATTGATATTTTGTTATATGAGGTGGCAGTGGAAGAAATTGATGGTTAGGTTGGATCTGTTATCAGTACAGCTGAATAAGCCTGATCTTTGGGACGATCCTGTACATGCTGGGAAAATAAGTCGAGAGCATGGTTCTTTGATGGCTAAAATGAAGAAGGTGAGGACATTGGAACAAGAATTGCTGGAGCATATTGACATGATAAAACTGGCTCGTGAAGAGGATGATAATGAGTTGGAATCGGTGGGCTCTCACTTCCTATTCTAGGCATGTATTCATTCTGTTTCATGGTTACCATGTTGTGTTATGTTCAATATCGCAAAAAGCCACTCGAAGATTTTCTGATTTTTTACGCTTTACACTTCATTTATGGCATAAACTGTTTATTTCAACTGTGCTGGAAATTCATTTCTACCCACAAAAGCAAATAACTAATCTCTGTGGTGTATAAAATAGTTTAACAGGTAGCCATATTTATGAGTTGAACTATCAAATAATTATACAACACAAAGTGGCTTTTGATTTGCGATTAAAAAGGTGACCCTCCAAGAAAATTTATCAAAATTTATGACCTATCACAGCTGGACATCTCCATGGCACATAAGATCCAACTGTTTGCTAGCCTCTTCTTAATTCCTTGGCACCAGTTATTCATGGAGCACTGCCTGCTCCTTTTTGCAGGAAATGTCGAAAGCTTTGCTTCAAATGAGAAGAAATTCAAATGAGAAAGAGCAGGAAGCTTTGTTATCTGGGGAGCAGGATTCCTGTCCTTGTTATATAGAGGTACATTTATACATGCTGGTCTTGCTGCCTTTCTAGTAAATGAGATTTCATACCTTATGATGTTTTTGGATGTTGTCAACACTCCATTTAGAAGTACTGTGGATGTGTAATTGATCCACAGCCAGTGGATTTTTCCTTGTTTCGACCATGTTTAAGGACATTTAACACTTTTGTTGGAATGTTACACGGATTTAAACCTTGATTTTCCTGTGCACAATACAGGTCCAAGCTGGAGCTGGTGGTACTGAGAGCATGGACTGGGCCAAAATGGTTATGCAAATGTACAAGTCGTGGGCGCAACGTCATGGTTATGGAGTAACTGTGGTGGATGAGATGCCTGGTGAGATTGCAGGAATCAAGGTTCAATTTCTTATCATCCTCCATTCCTCCTCCAAGTTTAGAAATTCACAATTACATAATTATTTTAATTATTTTCTTTTTCTGGCAAAGGAAATCAACATAGAAATCATGCCTTTCAATTTTAAATTGCTGCCATTTGCTCGTTCCGGATGTTGAATGGCAAGCTGCTAAAAATAAAGCTCCTCCTATGTATTATTGTTCACCCTAGGCTTCATTTTATGTTGAATATGACATGGAACCAGTTTGTGCCCTCAGCGCGCAACAATCAAAGTTGATGGTGAATATGCATTTGGATACGCCAAAGCAGAAGCTGGAGTGCACAGGTTGGTACGTATCTCACCATTTGACAGCGGAAAGCGCCGGCATACTTCATTTGCTGCTGTGGCTGTAATTCCAATCCTAGGGGATGGATTTACGCATGTCCCAATTAATGAATCTGATCTCCGTATCGAGAGGTTCCGTGCTGGGGGAGCTGGTGGTCAGCATGTTAACACAACCGAGAGTGCTGTGAGAATAGTTCATATTCCAACAGGAATCACCGCCACTTGTCAAAATGAAAGGTGCGAATTTTCTTAGAAGTATCCACACCTCTTATATGCTAAAATCTCTGTTGATCCCATGTGGTTCTTGTAAACACAGATCTCAACATATGAACAAGGATTCAGCAATGGCAGTGCTCCAGTCTCGATTGGACCAACGTGAGATGGCTCGTCAGGCTCAGATGAATGCACATCATACACAATCTCTCACTGACATAGGTTGGGGCAACCAGATTCGTTCTTATGTGCTCCACGTATGCTCTCAACACCATTGCAATTTGCAACTTCCATTACTTTCCTAAAATACCATCAATTCTGTATATTAAACCTACGTTTACCGCATTTTCTTCTTGACGCAGCCTTACCGCATGGTCAAAGACCTCCGAACCAATTATGAGGTCACTAGCCCGGATTCTGTCCTCGAGGGAGAGATAGATGGCTTTATCTTGAGCTATTTATCAGCTTTGTTGGACAAGGACGAAGATTGCCGTAATCTAAGTGCTTAAGCAGATTGACAGCAAAATGGAACGAATCAAAGCTCACAATCATCCAAATTCCGATCCGGGTGGTTTCACAAAAGCTTGAGTAGTGGGCCAGTGAGCTGCAATGTCTATAACGTATCGCACACGCTGGTTTAGATTGATACTCGATTGTAAGACACTGGATTGAATAATATGAATTTATAGAGCAGGAAGCATATTACGAGTAACTTTTCGGATTTTAGTTTTTTTAATTTTTTTTTTAAAAGATCATAAATTGTATCGTTTTTCACACCCAAGTTTTTACAGTAATTTAAGATGAAAAATTGATTTAAGCAACGAAAACAAACTCTTTTTTTCTTTTGAATTTGTGGTTAGTCAAAGTAAAGCATCGCACCACCATTACTAAACGAAGCCTTATGAGGACGAGCAAAATATGGCTTCTCAGAGTTGCTAAAAATATTCCAAAAAACTATGGATATGATTTAGCTGGAGCAGTACCTTCCCTTTCTCTAACTAGCCTCAGTCCAAAACTAAAAATATTTAATTCTCAATTTTATTCCAAAAATAAAATGTGTTTATCAATTTAATCCTAAAGTGTGACATGTTTTCGATTCTGTATTCTTTTCATCTATTTCACATATTTTCTACCAAATTCTCTTCAATCTGGCGCCCATCACGCAGAAAATACCAACATAAGGACTCTCTTTATAATTATGTAATAATACAAGTTATATTATTTTCTCATTATTTTTATTTATTTTTTATGTTTTTATTTTTTTTTATGTAAAATAGCTATATTTTTAGATTACATTCTTTTGAAATGTTTTTTAATTTTTTTTTATGTAAAATAATTATATATAGTTCATAATGTTTTAAGAAAATTTACGTAAGGTTTTAAAATTTAAAATATTTTTTATTTTTTTAAGTTAATTTATATAATCCAGATTAATTTATGTGACCCGAAACCTGGTCTCTTGACTGGGTCAAGCACCGGCCGGGTTTATTAATAATGGTTTCAAGTCAGAGGCAAAACCGCAAAAGAGCTCTCGTCAATCCACAAATCACAAGGAAAAGTTTTTATATATTTCCCATATCAAAGTTCCAATCTTTCTTCAATTTTTTAGTGTTAAAGATTGTTTCTTTTTTAGTGGGTTTTGTCTGTTTTTCAGCTGCAGAAAGCTCAGAATTGTTAATCTTTTAAGCTTACTATAGATTAGAGAGAGAGAGTTATAGAAGAATGGAATCAGCATCAACGTCGTCATCAACATCGATAATAACACCAGAAGATGTGTTAGAATCATTAATGAATGATGGTACCATTGATGCTCTTAGACTGAAGATCATCAATCAGCTCAAAGCGAATGTACGTTTCTCTCCTTTTCCCTCTTTTTTTGTGGTTGTTGCTATGAATTTTCATCTGGGTTTTGTTTGTTTCTGTGGAAAGTTGTTTGCTTTTTTGGTTTTGATTGGAAAATTGTCAATTTGGCTGGTACCCGTTTGTGTTTTCAAGTTTTTAAAGGCCTTGTTCGCGAAGTTTACTTTTTTCTTCTGTTTGTTTCTACGGAAAGTTATTTTTTTTATTGGAAAATAGTGAATTTGATGAGAATTCATTTGTGTTTTCAAGTTGTTTGAGGTAATGTTGGTGAGAAAAATCACAACTATGTGGAGTTAAGTTTGGTGATGTTATGCAATTGTTTGTGTTGTAACGGATAAGCAATTTTTTGGTTGCTGTATGGCCTTTGATTTAGTAATGGAGCATGCATGCTTTGAATTCTACGTTTTGTTCCTTGGTTAGATATGTTGATAAACAGACGCTATAAGCATGCTATTCACGATTGTATTTGGTGTTAAGGATTGTGAGAGCTTACTGATGTAGATGCTGAGTGTGGAAGTTATAGCTACTGATTTCTTTTTTGGTACAGGAAGAGCTAAAGAATACTGCCATTAGAATGGCGGAGCAGAGCAAGGTTTTGAACACTCCTGGAGCAGAGAAACAGACCAAAAGAGAGTTATTTGATGCACTTCGACAGGAGCTTGAGTAGGTCCTCTGTTACCTTGTTCTCTGCACTCTCTGAGTCTTTAAATTGCTTTCACTCCGTGTTTTAATTGGGAGTTTTGTGAGTTTAGACTAATTGGAAATTTTTTATGTATTTGAGGAAGCAGTTCTTGTTGTTAAGTATTTGTTTACAGTTTTTGAGGTTTTCAACAAAGATGGATAATATTGATATCAGTTTGGTGGTTGTTATTTAGAGCTATGATCGTAATGACTTTGTAAGGTGGTCACAGCAAGATTACTTCAGGTTTTTGCATTATCACTTGATTTTAAGCTATCTCATCACTCAGGTTGCTGAAAACTTGGAACTGATCTATCTCAATTCTCATATGTTATTTGAAACACACTGATCTATCTCATATGTCATTAGAAATACATGGAGGAGCGGGGGCTAATTGTTTGTTCCATGTTATCCCCTGCTCTTAAATGCTTAAGCGACATTCCTCTTCATTTTATTTCACACAACACTAAGTTTTCCTATGTCAAACCTGAGATGGATAGCCTGGATAATTAACTGTAGTCTAATCTAATGGATCTTTTTTCCCAAAAACTTCTTGGAAGGATAGCTTGCATGATTCATTATGCTCTGAAGTCTAGAATGGTTACTGAGTGTTTATGATACTAATTTTATCCCACTACTGGATCAGCAGTTCCATTTTCTCACAATTTCATGCTGCTGTCATGCAGAGCTCCAGTGCTTGAGAAGGCCTCTAGATCAGTTTGGGAGTTGATTTTAGACAGTAATGGATTGGGGAAAGAAATAAGTGAAACAGTTGAAAGAGTGTATTGTCGATTAAGTGGCCAGGAACCTCCATTGTTTCCACAACCAAACGCTGAAACCCAGCCAAATAAAGGAAATGACTGCAAGGGGAGTGAAGAAAAGGAAGAGGAAAGTGAAAGTCGAAAGGAGAAATCAAGCTCAAATTCTAAAAAGAGGAGTCGTAGAGAGATGAGTACGGAAGCAGGGGCAAACGAAGTTGCTAACCAGACAGCAAATGAAGTTGCTGGCAAATCTGTTGATCTTCCACCAGCACAGGAAGGAGCTAACAAGTCCCCTCCATCAACTTCGAAGACTTGAATCCTTACATCAAATGGGCCGTGTTACAGAAGTGACTCTGAATGAGCTGTGTTACAAAAGTGACTCTGGATGTGGTGATCCTTGACTGTTATCGTACTCACAAATCACACGGGCTTGGTGAATCTCGTCGCTAGCTTGCTGTCTAAGCCAGCCCACAGTCAACCTGGCATTGTTTGGACATCCCTAGGAGTTTTTTCGTTGTTGATTTCCTAGAAGTGAATGTAGTATCACAAGTCTTGACATTTTTACCTCACAGCTGATGACTTAACATTTTTTCTTGTATGCTTCAGTTTGAATTATTTGTGGCGCGTATTGCTAGAGTTTCCTTTAATGTAGTCCTTCATCTATTCTTGATTATGAAATCATTCAATCTCTCAGCCAGAGAACACATGCCAGGAAATCTCAAATGAAATTTTGATTGTAAATGAAGCATAATTTGCTGTACTTTGGTGGCCAAGGACATTGCTTCAGGACGTGGGGATCCTGACATTCTATTTTACGTTGGTCCCACTGAGAATAAGTGAGCTCCAAGATTGCTTGTTTGCCAATATGTTTTGAGGAGGAGCGATTTGGGCACTCTTTTAACTTTCAAGCCCTCAAGCCTCCAGTCAATGCATCATTGGTGCGCATGGAGGACTGGATATTTTCTTCTTTTCAAGAATCATAGGACTGGGTATCTTGAAGTAATTTACGAGTTTCAGCTGTTAAGGACTGCCATATCTGCAGCTTTGCCAATTGCATCCATGAATTTAGGAGCTTGAAGCACTCACAAAATCATGATTCGAAGGGATTTACAAGGATCCATGGGATGCAAAATTAAACAACAATTAATTGCAAATCAAAGGGATTGAAAATCTTTCTGAAGTTTTCAAAATTAAGCAGTTTTCTAGAAACAGCAACTTTCCAAAATTTGCAGTTAGACGCAGCTTACATTTTTCAACAGCAAAAGAAAAGGGAAGAAAAGAAAATAAAGTATGGCCTAATCTGATGCAATACCATCTTTACACCTATCCTATGGTTCCTACATCTATCATTCTCATTTCAGCTCCAATTGCTGCTGTCGAAGTTTTTAACATGTCCAAACTCATCGACTGTTAGGTTAGGGTTATTGACACAATCATAGGGCAAGTTGTTCCATTGTTGAGGCATCAGCAGATTGGCAGTATGAATCTGAGGCATGCTAGTAATTGGCTGCTGCTCATAAAATTGCCCACTAATTTCATTTGCATTCTCTCCGGTACTAAATACCAAGTTCTCCTCGGCACTACTATCTTGACTGTAGAAAGTTTCCTGGGAAGCATTATTACTTTCTGGGTTAACTTTCTCGTTAAGATTGACTAATTGATTCAGCGACATGACCCTTTCCATATGATACTTCTCATCGTAGCTTCCAACTTGCATGTCACCAAGCAATTGGTTTTCGAGGTCACTCAAAGCTTTAGCTGCATAGTTATTATTAAACTCAGCTCCCTGACCTGAACTTGTAAAGTTGTAGTTCTGCAAAGGAACAGCTGGATGCACCTCAGTTGATGGGACACCAGGAACCAGACCTTGATTCCTTGCTAAAGCATCTGTGTAATTGCTCATCCCTTGACCCCAGAGGGCCATCCTTCGATTCTCGAGGACATTGCAGGTATCTGAAGGCGAAAAATCCATGACTATGTTACCACAAAGATAGAGTTAGTTAAGCAGAACTGGAATTTTAAACAAAAAGATGTGGTTGAATATGCTGCAATATAGTACCTGATGATGGTGAAGGAATTTCCTTGAAAGATGACAAGCCTGTATGTCCATAAGGTTGAAAATGCTGAATCTGGACTGGATGTGGAGAAAAATTTGGAAAATTAAACTGCATTCCGGGGTGGATATCCTGTCCACTTCGATTAAAATCGAAAGAGATTCCTCTAGAGCCGTGAAACTTGGAACGGAAGTAGGGATTTTTCAGCGTTGGAAAAGACTGCTTGCTCAATTCAAACAGCCGCGGTTCATTAAGTAGAAGCTTCTCATAGTGTTTGTCAAGGTATCCAGCAGGAAATGTAAGAAAATGCCTCCTGAGAATAGCATATCACCAACTGAAAACATTAGATCTTGTAACGAAAAAAGTCCACGTATACCTACTATATCATACAAAGAGGACGATACAATTGATGTTCACCTGAAAATGGAAGCTTGCCCTCCAGTGAAGTCTGATGCTGGCTTCCAAATGGTATGTTTCCGTGGTTGCGGATCGGTTTCCTCATGGAAGGTAGGAGGCTGGTTTAACTGCAGAAAACTCAACTACATTACAATGGGAAAATCCACTAAATTGAAGAACTTAAATTTAAGCCTTAAAAAAAGCTGAAAGTACCTCAATTTGTAGAATTCCAAGCTGATTCTCCTGCATTAAAGCATTTATTCCAACTATATCATTCCATTGAATCTCAATCTTGTTTTTCAGACCCCCTTTCAAGAGTTCCCACACCAGCTTCTTTTTAGCAAAATAACATTTAGCCACTAGATCACCTTCATTTCTAGATTTTCTCTGCACACATTTCATCCAATATTATTAGAAAAAGCTCACGCAATTCATGTTAGAAGTCGTTTTAACTAGAAAAGCTATGAACAGTCGCGACTGAACCGAGCCATGTACATGCGCATGTGGACCAGGGTCCTCGCACACGTCACGAATGGTAACGGAACGGATGTCCTAATCATTTCTCCTTTTCGTCAGAAGGTATTATTACCTACCTCCCAAGATCCGATTTTGATAAACGTGGCAGCAAAGTTGGAGGCCTTCAACTTCTCGGACATTTGTTGCTGACCAAAATCACTGCTAGTCCTGCTTTGGTCACTTGATTCATAGGTTGCCCCGGCTTCAACTGTTGTAGCATAGTTTGGATTCGTTATTGAGTTCATCAAGTTTGGTGTTATACTGAGATGTAAACCAAGTGGATTCAACTGCATAAGCTTTCTAGCCATCTCATCCTGCTAACAAGACAGGAACTGAATTCAACATAGCGCATAGCATGTGGAAAGAAAGAAAATGGAAGGAGAGATTTTGCATGGAGAGAATGCGAACATATACTAGAATCTCACCACCCTTTCGATTAAAGAAAAAAAAAAAAATTTGTATTGAATACGTTAATCAAATTCAATAAAGGAAAATCAATAACAGTAAACACCATAAAATTAATTGTATTTTATGCTAACTAAAAAGGAGGAGATGCCATAAAAAGAAGAAGAAAAATTCTGCATGTCAACATCTTAAAAAAGAGATAAATAAGAGATAAAAAGAGAGAATTGCATGCTTTGATAAAAACAAACCCCACCAAGAAATAAAGAAAAAGTATTGATGATGTTATCATAAAAAAGAAATGTATTTTCACATAGAAAATCAAGTAAAGTATACCAAGAACCATTAACCAGAGCAAGAACACCCCATGAACGTAAGAACGAGACTAAAAACTCAACTCAAAACCAAAACACTAGCAAAGAAAATGGAAAGCTTGATTCTTGAATAAAAAAGAAGGAAAAGAAAGCATTTTTAAACCTGATCATGGCTCAATTTGGGTGTATCTATAATTTTCTGGTTTGCTTCAAACCCAAGCTCATTACTTTCATTATCATTATTTCCATAAAGCAATCTCTCAAAATCTTCTGAATCTTCAAAACCATTACCATTATCACCACCAGCCCTCAAATGGAATCCACCATGTTCTTCAACCATGGTTTCTTTTACAAAAACCCCACTTCAGATATTTGCTTTGATTAGCTCTTGATCACATATACACTAACCTTTCAAGGTTAAAGATCAGTGTGTATGCAAAGATTGGCTCTTTAGAGAAAAGAAGAAAACAGGGGACGCGAAAACAGGGGAAAACAGAACAGAGCAAATGTGAGAGTATATAGGGAGGAAGAGAGAAGTGTTTGTGTGTGGATAGGGAATAGTTGTTTATTTCCTTAAGAGAACCAATCATGAATTTATAGTAGACAAATAGGACTCTGATGACATAAGAATCCTTCTGTGGAGCAATTTGAGGCTAACTTGTCATCTCTCTCTCTCTCTCTTTTTTACCTTGATATTTTAGTTTTGTATTTGATAATTATAAATTGAAGTAAAAATTGAGAACAATAAAAACAGAATATTTTTTTATCTATTAGTTGTTAATTCCTTTTGTTGCATTAGATATAATAATATATTTAATACTATAACATGAGATTATTTTTTCTTTGAAAATATATCAAAATAATATTTTTAATTTTTTTTTAATATTAGTATATCAAATCATAAATTTTACAGAATTTTATTACTTAATTCTTGTCCATGATGGTGTTCTAATCTAATAGTGGATAGCTACAAATGCAATTAAATTCACAACCTCATGTGTGAACAAAAATGCTTGTTAATTAAGGATGACAAGACCAAGTAATGTATGGCATCATTGGGTCAAATGATATTAGGTTGTCTTAAAAACAAAGGTTCCACGCAGCCATATAAGAATTAGGCTCTCATTAACAAATTAATCAATCATACTCATTAGTTTATTATAATATGGTTATGGAGACATATAGTTAATAATTTGAAGTTTAAGTAACTATTAACTTTCTAATGTAGTGATTGATACCTATGTAGTAATTATCATTAAACTTTTGTCTTTGTATTTTATTTTTAAAAAATCAATTCAATAATTCTTCACATCTTGATGATACTATTAAACCTTAACTTCTTTGAGTGTCAATATGACTTGAAACAATATATTTTACCATGATTATTTTTTTTAGTCAATTTAAGTGAATCATAATTAATAAAATCCTTAACATCCAAATTTAATTGGAAATTTGATCTATATTTAAAAAAAAAAACACATCATATTCACATAATGTTTGATTACTGTTGTGGAATTAAAAAAATAAAAACAATAAAGATAAATACATGTTTGGTAGAGAATCAAAGAAAAAGATATAAAAATAAATTTATCTCCCAAATAATTTAAAAATAAATTTATATCCTTTCAAAATAAAAAATATAAATGAGATATGTTCTTTTTATTTTAATTTTAAAAAAAACAGTACAAAAAAACAAAAATAATAAATGGTAGAAAATGCACGTTTTTGTTTCTTAAGATAAAACAAAAGGCTGATATGGCAATTGCAATATAAATATTTACGAGAATAATAATAATAATAGTTTAGAAAGAGCGTGGCATCCACATGGCCCATTGATGAGCAGCCATGGAGCCGCCATTTGGAGTGCCCTGTAAAGCCGTCACCAACTCACCATGTACATACCCGACGCAATGGTAGTTGACCCACAGCCCACGTCAGCAGATTTGGGTCCCATTTTTAACTTCTTCCTCGTTAGACTTTGTTTTATCTCTTTTTTTCTTTTCTTTTTTTTTTAAAGGAAAAACCACCTAGGATTATCTCGTGGCTAAGTACGTGTTTATCAACGTGCTGAAGTGCACGAAGCTTAAACAAGTAAATAAAAACTCTAAAACGATAATATTTTAATAAAAAATTTAAATTAATGTAGACCCGAGTTATTTTTCTAGTTGATGAGTTAAACTGAATTTCATTTTATTTAATACGGTACAAATTATAAAAATGAAGGGGGAAATTGCAAAAACTTGGTGCAAAAAAACAATGTGACTATCAAAATCTTGGTGGGTACCAAAGAAATGTACAAAATTGCTTAGGTAATTAACTTGGATCAGCCGACATCTTTAAAATATTGATTACTGAGCACACGTGATAAGGAGTTATTTATTTGGTGGGAGATAGAGATGATTATTCTATAGTTGTATCGTGATGATCCAATATTTTATTAGAAAGTGATAGAGCCTTCATTACAGTTTAGGATTTTTCAATTTAAACCTTAAATTATAGAGCTTTACATTGTTACCTCTAATCTATCATCGCTAGAGTTTAATGGAGTCTATAATTTTTATTTTTAACTTAAAAACAACGAAAAAAAAACTGAAAAAAATGAGATTTTAATGATATATATAGATCATTATTATTAAACTTGGTTTGACTTAATGAATCAATTTCAAATTAGATTAAAGACGGGTTTTAAACAAATCAAATAAAAGTTAATTCAGTTAAATTTGGATCAATTTTATTTTTATCAGAAGATTTTAAAGACAAAACCTTGGGTTAATAAAGTTTATCGAAAGATTTCATATGGATAATACAACAACATTCAAAAGAGAAGCCAATTGAAAACAAACATGGTGTTTGATGATCTCAACACTTTAAACCCGAAAAAAAATAAAAATAGTGAGCTAAGCATTATCAAAGTTTCTTGGCACAAAAGGTGGTGCTGCCAATCACACAATCTCATGAGATCATACCTTAATTTTCCTCTCTAGGAGAGAATTAAGCCAGATGGCCACGTATTAGTGAGGTGGCAAGATTAGTGTTTCTAAGTGTCGTCGAGCATTGGAGTGCAATTTCTTCATTGTCTATACGAATATGATCATTCCTAAGGAAATCCCTTAGTTGACTTTTCTTTTGATAATCTTAATTATGCTTTTTCTCTCTTATGATCTTTTATCAAAGATTGTCATTTTGAGTGAAAAAAGATGATTTATTATAAGAAAAAACACTTTAAAATATGTTTGTCATTGTAGTCAAAAAGTTTTTTTAAAAATATTGAATAGTTTTATTTTGTTTTCAAGTTAATTTTTTTTTATTTTTATATTATTTTGTTGTGCTCATGTTAGACATAAATTATAAAAATTTAAAAGATTATTATTTTAATTATTTTTTAAATAAAAAAATATTTTAAAAAAGTAACCATAACTACTAAAAAGCTATTAATCTTCTCTACCGTCAACACATCACAAAATACTTCTATTTTTCTAGAGATTGCCGCGGGCTAATTTTGACTAGTAATCAATCCCAGGTTTTATATATATATATATTCTAGATCTCTTTTAATAAAAATCCATTCTATTAATAAAACTAATTTTTTAAAAAATAAAAATATTTTTTAACCATAAAAACAAAGTAACTCGATATTAACCAATCCCTCCTCCTTATAATGAAGTGGGCATACCTGTAATGCTGTGGAATCCATTAGCTGTAATCGGTAATTGGTGAGTAATTAAGCGAAAAGAAGGATAAGATTGAAAAAAAGAAAAGAAAAAAAAAGAAGAAGAGGATAATCTCCAAGTCTCCACTCTCCTCGAACAACTTTGGCTCGTAGCATTTTAGGGTGGCTTGACTCTTCAAGTCATGCACCCAAGGAAGCTATCATTGGCATGGATCATCACTTTCATCTTTTTAGGCCATCATTTGTGGAATAACGAGGAGGATTGAACAGTTTTGTTCAAATTTGTGAATTCACAAATTTGGAGTTGAATTATGACATGATGGCTTAGTTCACAGTCATTAATTATTGCTTATGTTAACTTTTAGAGGAAAACAAAAGACTGTAAAGTAGAAAACCTTCTCCAATTATTATGTTAAATGAGTGCTCATCTTACTTTATAATGAAAATGACTCTTCATCTCTCCCTCTAGTCAACGTTAGTGTACTACATGCATAATTAGGTTCAAGGGATGCAGAAATTTCTCTTCCTCTTACTTTTTTTTTTTAATTATTATTCATCTTTTTTTTTAGTTATTTAATATGATGTAATAGATTAACACATGAAATCCGCGATCCGAGATCTAACATAAAATAAATTTTAATTTAAATAAAAAAAATATTAATATAGTTAAATTTAAGTTATCCAACAAATCAATATGTTATCTAATTATTTTGAACAAACTAACTCCAAACTTTACCTGGTTAACATTAAGAAATTCTTTTAAAAAATCAAATAATATTAATTTTATAAATATATATAATTGATTAGAGATTGATCTAATGACTCATGGACGTAACCAGGAATCATTTTTCAAGTAAAACCCAATTCCAAATCTTACAAGTATAATTAGTATTGAAATATATTTTCATTTATATTTTACATTTTAGCTTGGTATAGAAATCTGTATTCCATTTGAAATAAAAAGGAATTGGCTGTCTCTAAAAGCATTACAGACCACCATCAAATATATTTCTAATTTCCCATGAACGCTATTCATCCAACAAGCTCCTGTGGTGTTGTAATTCTCCTCATACACACACATATGAAAACCCAAGGCCTTGTTAATTAATTTTATACACCTTGCAAATCATTTATATCACTTTTGAGGCTTGATTTAGCTAGCATTGAGTTTGTTCTCTACGCTGTCGTTTTAAACCTGCGGAAGCTTTATAAAAGAAATATATTTGACATGGATGGATAAGTTTAATCATGACTTAATTTTGATATTAACAAACTAATTAAATATACCCTATAAGTTACAATATATTTGATTTTATTTTAATTATAGTTTTTGTTTAAGCCACTTCAATATTATTTAATTGATTTTTGCACACTTCTAACTTGATTGGAGTTTTAAATTAAATCAGGTGAAAGTTAATTAACTAGATGCGATTCGATCAACCTAACGAACAAACCATGGTCCGGTTAAAACTCAATTTGATTTTTTAAAAAATAACTCAAAACAATATCATTTTAATATTTTTTTTAAAAAATCTCAAAATAATATAGGTTTTTTATCAATCTGCCCAACTCATGAGCCAATTCAATAGCAGTATCGTGTATAAAAACTTTGATGTAAACCCTAGACAACAACGTAAGAGCAAATTCACATAGGTGAGGTAAGGTTAAACAGATTTCTTAATCAAAAGTCACACGTGGGGTTATGAGAGGATTTAGATATTGGATTAATTTGCTAATGGCTGCTGCTAATTATTAATCCTTTTAATTTAATCAAGGAATGGATAATGCTTGTTAGGCGCCTACCATACATTATACACGTATGGAGGTCCAAAAATCAGTGAAAATGGCTTCCATATTGCCACTCTCGATTCCCACATAGGCGTGCTTTTATGGGAAGAAAATTAAGAAGAGGAAAAACACAAAAGAAGGAATTATGAAAGATTCTACCTTTTGACTATAGAAATATTGCTCGTGACCTCATCATATGCTTTCTTCTGCAGAGCATAATTATATTTCAGAATGTGCATGATCGTCTCGGCTCGCCAGCTCTTCCATGGCCGGAAAACGACCCATACAAATACATTTCTTCTTCTTCTTCCTCCTCCTCCTCTCTTCGTTAGGGCATGGTGGAAGTATGACCTAAAATGGTCTCTCGAGTCTCTAGCCTTATCCATTTCTTTCAAGCGATGAGATCACCACTCGCACTTGGATTGGAATATTATGGTTTAAAATAGTTTGAGAGCTCATGAAAGGTGAGTTATGGCATTGAAAATCACATGGGTTTTCCCTCCCCAATATAATAGGAATATAAAGGTCGAGGGTGATCGATCCGAGTAAGAAATCTTTGTGGGGTCTTTTTTTATGGTTTATTTTTGTTGCACTATCTTCGTGATCTTGAAGGTTCATGCATTCTATCTATTGGGATCCACCTCGTAGTTTTCATGCTTTAACTACGTACAAAATGTGGAGTTTTGGTGGGAATTCTTGTAGCTGAGTCAGGCCAAAATCTTTGCCAAATCTCCTTAATCATGGAAGATCCTTTGATCATTTCATATTTTCTTGCTTTCGTTTGGATTCTTAGTCATGCACGGTAATCCAAGCAATTTAAACCAAGTTAATAGTATGGTTATGGTTGGTTTATCATAACAATGTTTTTTTTTATTTTAAAAAAATTATTTTTAATATTATTATTTCAATGAAATTAAAAATATATATAAAAAATAATTTTAAGATGACTTTTCAAATGATGTGTTTTAAGGTTTTTACACGACCTTATTTTAGTATAAAAAAATAAAATTTTTATTGTTTTATACTAACTTATTTTTTTATTATCTCGTCAATCAAGCTACTAGTTGAGGTTATTATTCTATATCAAATTAAGTTATTTTATCAAGTTAGTCTAAGTTTTATAATTGGAACTTGAACAATAATAAAAATATATTTTCTCATGGCAAAAAATTTATTAATATAAATGATTTTAAGTAGTCCACTTTGTAAAGAGGATTAAAAGGGGAATGTTGTTTTCAAAAGGAAAAGAAATTCAAAATCTCATGATGGAAAATTATAAAAAGATTAGTCATTTATCATATATATATATATATATAAATACACGGTATGAGTTTTCAGATTCCTAAATCTTTTACATAGTCAAGTATGGATATTGTTGATAGGTGACAACCATCAAACACATTAACAGAATAAAAATACTAGAAATATAAGGAGAAAAAACCCTAAAAGTCAATTTCTTTTTTGTTTTTCTTTTCTAAATCTTATACTGTTCTTTTTACTTTTCAGATAAATAAGGTGGTCATGAAATTCTCCCAGCAAATATTCATAATATGCTAAGATTTTCAAGAAAAAACCATAAAAAATGGTTAAGATTTTTAAATATTACTAGAATTTGTGTAAATTAATGTGAATCTGCACTTTGTTATGTTATGCAGTACTAAGATTGATGTAGAAGGCTTCAACTTGATTGAGTCCATTGAAATTGAAATGACAATAGCTTTTGGGATTGTGGATGGGAGTCAAGGTTGGTGAGCTCAACTGAACCTTTCTCATATGGTGTGGTGCAGAGAGAACCGAACTTCAGTCAAGATGTCAGAGTCACCAACCCACTCCATAACTGTCCAATGATGACCACAATTATTTTAGCATGGGGTTTAGATTCACCTAGGGTCAGTCAATGGCATAAGAATGGATCCATAAGTGCACCAGTCAGGTGGTGGCGCTTGGCAGCGTGCACCTTGTACTGGATTTGGATTTTTAGGGCATGATTTTGAACTTGCGGAGGAAAAATGAAAAAAACAAACACCTTCACTGAATTGTCCTTTTTCTTCAAGAAATTATTGGTATGGGACCCTTTACTTTCAATCAAAAAGACCTACTTCCTTTCCTTTTCTTTTTTGTATATGATGCGCATGCACATGGTTAGATCCTGGTGCATCAATGGATACATTGCTGCCTTCTTTGTATGCATTTCACACTCAGCAATAGATTTGAGTCAATAATTGAAAAACATGCTTTTCTTGATCTTGATTCACCTAAGAATTCAGGAAGCATGGTCCTCGTTGAGCCTTGAGCTACACAATGAAAGGTAATCTTCCTCCTTGATTCCATAAGCTAGGTCATTTGATATCAGGCAACATGACTTGACCAACAACTACTCAAATCAAAACAACCACAACTATCAACCAATGAATCCTTAGGAAATCATCAGTAGTATGATCTACACAAGATCGATGGGCATCCATCGACAAGCGTGGGCAAATTGTTCATAGAATTTCTCATGTTATACAATCTGCAGACATAATATTACATGGAAACAAGAAAATGAAAAGAGTTGCTAACCAACCTGTCAATAATTGTCCAAGGTAATTTTCTCGGAAAAAGATGTCTGTCGATGTATCAGAGACTGGGGAGGGAGGAAAAACACACAACTAAGCTGTCAATTATTGGCTCTTTTGTGGGTATCGAAATGTACAGTTCTCAAAAAGAATTATGCTTTTGACAAATGGGTGGTATCAATTTACACTAATTTGAAAGTAAAGAGACAATGACATCTCCCACCCATGTGCTGAAATCTCAGCTCTACTTTGTTCTGAGACGATCCTGATGAGAAATCCAATCATGTAGGACAAAACTGGGTTTCGTTCTCAGCAAGGGTCTCAAAGTACACATACACTTCAGCTGGGGACCCAGAAAACTGTTAGTTCAAGAAGCACAAGGGTTTACTTTTTCTCATTCTCATCATATCCCAAAGCTAACTCGAATATCTGGCCATAGTCATCTACAAAGTGGACATCAAGGCCTTCTTTGACATTAGGTGAAAGCTCATCAAAATCTCGCCTGTTTGCTGATGGGAATATGATGGTCTTCACCTCGCTTCTTCTTGCCGCTATTGTTTTCTCCTTGACCTGATTGTCACACGAGAAGGGAAGTACATGAGTTTATAGATTTACAAACTAAATTTGATACAGCTTTCAATCAGTTACAGACTGAAGAAAATAAAATTTCATGGTCCAGCCACACAGCCTATACAAGTTGTCACTTCAAAATTCTGTAGTCGCAAGAATTCTCAGGAGTTCATACAAACATCTGAATGCCACATTTACTGGAGCACAAAAATGTGTTACAAAGAAAAATACAGCTATATGACAAGCAGTGGCATAAAACAAAACCATTCAATAAGTTGCAAAAACTAGGTCATGACCAAGGATAAACATCCTCTACTGTACACACCTAAAAATTAGAGAGATATGTTAGCAATCACTAAAAAGAGAAGGATAGCAAGCATGGCAAGAGAGAACGGGGTTCATATATCGTACCCCGCCAATGGGAAGAATTTTTCCAGTTAGGGTAACTTCCCCGGTCATTGCTAGATCTTTTTTGACAGGCTTCTTCATGGCAAGAGATAGAAAGGATGTGATCATGGTGCAACCAGCACTAGGTCCATCTTTTGGTGTGGCCCCAGCAGGAACATGAAGATGAAGCTTGGTATTAGAAAAGAAGAGGTTATCAGGTTCTTTCACAAGCAATATCCCTCTAGCAACTGTGTGAGCAATTTGGGCACTTTCTTTCATTACTTCTCCAAGTTGACCAGTAAGATTAAGGGCTCCTTTCCCATCTCCTTGCTCAACCTGAGTGGTCTCTATATACAAGGTGGAACCTCCCATTGCAGTCCATGCAAGGCCCATCACAACCCCAACTGGAGTTTGATCATAGATGCGTTCAGCATGGAAAACAGGTTTGCCAACAAAATCAGCTAAGTTTGATGTGTCAACCAACACTTTATCAACTGCCTTGGTTCCTTCACTTTCCTCAATTTTCTCAGTTTCAGTTGTATCCTGTCAAAAGAACCAACACAAATTTGAAAGTGACAATCAAGATTTGAACAAATGACAAGGAGAGGAGAAGAAAACACAAGGCAAATAAGAAACAACATTCCAAACATGACTTCATAAAACTCCATCTTAGCCATGCTCAAAATGCAAGTTCAGTGCCTCGAGGCTGGCACCAAATTCTCTATCTTTCAGATACCTTTGAACCAGTAGGTTGATCAAGGGGACTCTGTACATTGTCAGGTTGCGGATCCATCTGCAAAATCTCAGCTTCATCAGGGGTTTGATCTGTGTGCACAATTTCAGCTTCCTCGAGGGTTTCATTATTTTGTTTGTTACTGCAAACCTCTACTGATTCTGTGGAGGTTTCAATACATTCAACTTTTTCTGCATCTAGTTCTGCCACTGGAACTGCAGGTTCAATTATCGCTCCTTGCCGCACAAGTTGCAGTGCAATCTGGCAGGCAATGACAAAAACAATTAAGAATCAGACAAGACACATTTCATTCTTAAAATGTTTAAAATAAGTTATGCCAAAATTGCTTGCAGATGTTCCCTGAACAAGGAATGCATGACAAAGGCAACCTCAGGGACAGTTATGAACTGAATTTTTCTCAGAGCCACAACTTTCAAGTTTAGCCATGAATTAAACAAACCTTGCGATAGATCTTTTCAATTTGCTTTTGAAGATTCCGAACTCCTGCTTCTCGGCAATAATTCTCTATCAGAGCCAGAAGAGCAGCATCAGTTACTTCAACCTGGAAACATGAAGTACTGTAAGTTTCAAAGGCAGAAGATATATTAAGCAAAATTGTCTAATAGCAGCAGGAATTAACATTTGCTAACACGGTATGAAGAAATATCCTTACATCTGTTGGCTAAAATTGCATCTGAAAATGACCTATCATCTAATGATTATTTTACCATGCAAATGACATTGTGATAGAATACCAAACAAGAGAAAGATTATTCACACACACAGACATCAAGAGAGAGGGTGGGGGACCTGCTCAGGCTTGATGCCACATGCTTCGCGTGTAGCCTTCTCCAAATAATCTCTGGCAATATGCATTTTCTCGTCTGTAATATACCCAGCAATAGAAACTACCTCCATTCTATCCAGAAGGGGGTTAGGTATCGTGTCCAGAACATTTGCTGTGCACACAAAAAGAACCTGCATAAATTTTCCAAGGGATTAAGCAACAAGCTGTGGAAATTCCAAAGAAACAGAACACTACCTGACATGTTCCAACTCCTAATAACACAGCACAAATTGAACTTGCAAGATACAATAACAGAAAAAAATGCAGAATAGGATAATTTCTTGACTCCTGCACGGCACAAAAACTTTAAAACACAAGGAATGCCAAAGCTGGGCATGAGATAATGTGTGTATGAGTGGGCATGAGACCATGTGTGTATGAGTGCAGTATAATTTTTGTAACACAGCATGACTTACCCCTAACCACCCTTTAACAAGCATATAAATACTTCCAAAGTCATCACAACTCTCCCATCATTTTTCATTATCTATTTCATTGGTGCATGGATATAAAAGATGCATGGAAATGACAAATGTCAAGCATTTTTAAGGCTGAGTACTGGAGCTTTTCCAATTAAATAAGATAACAGAACTAAAAATGAAAAAAATGTTAGCTACTGCACTATCTACTACAACAACAACATCCAATATAAGCAAATATGCCAAGGATAAAAGAAGAAGTGCCTGCAAATCACAACATTTACCAACCTTTGATACGTCAATCGGAACATCAAGGTAGTGGTCCAGAAAATTGGCATTTTGCTCTGGGTCAAGGAGCTCCAATAAAGCACTTGCTGGATCTCCAGTGTGCCCTCTTCCCAACTGCCACAAATAAGAAAACTCATTCTCAGTAATAGGAAAACAATTCATCATCATGAATGATTCATATTTCCATTGCAGATCTCAATATAGCTTAAATGCAACGAAAGAAATATTTGGGAAAAGAAATGGAAAACAGTGACACCAAATCCAAAAGTAAATTGACCCTTCAACTGAAACTACCTTGTCAATCTCATCGATCAGAACAAGAGGGTTAGCAGTTCCCACATTTTTCAGGCACTGCACCATCTTTCCTGGCATTGCACCAATATAGGTTCGACGATGCCCCTGGATGTAATATTGTGTTAGTTAAAAGTGTTCTTCATAAAAAAGAGGAACCCTGGATGCTGGCTGGGTGATGTTATGATGCATATTGCACATTGTCTCGCTGAGAAATAAAATAAAAAAATCAAATATTTAACCACCTTAATTTCAGCAACATCAGACAAGCCTCCTACTGAAAACCGAAAGAACTTCCGGTTTAATGCACGTGCAATTGAACGCCCAATACTAGTTTTACCCACCCCAGGTGGACCAGAGAGACAGATAATTTTTCCTGCAATGTGTTTGCAAGAAATGAGAAATTACATTTTGATGCTGCTTACTAGCAGACATTCAGATTGAAGACAATGAAGTCAAACCAACCTTGCGAGATTCCTCTTAGTTTTCCAACAGCTATAAATTCCAATATCCTTTCCTTAACATCAGTTAATCCATAATGATCCTCGTCAAGAATCTTTTGTGCCCGTAGAACATCAAAATTCTCATCGCTTCACCCAATAATAAGAACATAAAAAATCAACAATTTTTCAAACATATCAATTACCATAACAGCTCAATTAAATAGACCTTGCAATATATAATTTTTCCTTGAGGAATTTACGAGGACCAAGCTAAATGAGAAACAAACCTGTAATTTCCCCAAGGTAATGCAGTCAACCAATCTAAATAATTACGAGTGACATTAAATTCACTTGAACTAGCCTCTAAAAGCTGCAGTTTCGTGAGCTCTTCTTCTATAACTTGCAAAACATGTTCTGGGATTTTTTCCCTGTTTGGTTCAAGCCTTTCCCTGAACTTTGCTGTAGTAATGGAGCATAAATTATTTAAATGGATGCCAATACAAATAAAAGCTACAACAGATGTTATCTAGATCAATGCAATAGCCAGGAGCAATATTTAAAACAAACAAATAAAAACTTGAGTATAACAATTTAGGACAGTCAGCAAACAAACAAAGCATTCAAACTTATGAATTGTACGAATAATAGTGGCATCAGGCCTTGGCCTTGAGAGTTAATACAGCCACACCATGTAATCTATACATCCATGTTCTGGCTAAACTTAAGCTTCTCAGAATTTAATAATCTTGCGAGGTTTTTAAGTGAATCACAACAAAACAGTCATGCAATTCCAACAACAGGTAATCAAAGCATAACTAACCAGAAAGTGCTGTTTTGTCATCTGTTTCCAATCCCAGTTCCTGCAACGAGGCAAGTTACATGCCAGTTAAGTCTAAAGTAAATAAATGCAACTTTATTAAATCCATTTCCTGGTTGTATTAGCCGCTAACATATTAATGATGATGAACAAATATCTACAACAATAAGGTATTCTAGATAATAAACATGTAAGTGGACAATATACCTTCTTTATGGCTTTAAGTTGTTCATTCAACAAATAGCGGCGCTGCTCACCACTTATCTTCTCTTCAATTGCTTTTGCAATTGATTCCTAAATGCAACTCCGGAAAGTTAATGAATGAGAGTCAAAACAATGAATTTCAATACATAAAGTTGTAAAAATATGATTAATGGAGAGTACCTGGATCTTGCTGATTTCCATTTCTTTTTTCACCAACTCTAGTGTGAGTTTCAAACGTTTATACACCTACAGCAGAATGCACAAGATATCCTGATGTAAGCAATATGAAGTGCACTTTCTACTGGCACTAGGCAGAAAAGGGATTTGAAGATCCAAAAGTTACACCAAACAAATGCTGGCATAAAATATTTCGAAGTAAATCACATGTCAAAACTGAGCTCTTGAATTGCAGCACGTATTTAGCTTAAATTTCTGTAATTTCAATAGTGCTCCTATAACTACTACCAAAACAGCATTGTTTTGAACTTCTTGTTGAAAAGTAAACTCCACTGTTTTCTATAATGTTATGTACCCTTTAAGAAAAGAATCCAGACAGTGATTACAAAATCTACCATGAACAATCTGAAAAGTATACCTTATTGTAAATTGCCAGTGAATCCTCTGTTAAAACACAAAAAAAGGATGAACGCCTATGAATAAAAAATTTGATTGATCAACGAATAGGGTATAGATCTTTCATTAATAAGAGTCGTGATCATTCTAGGAAATCTCGTTTGAATATTTTTCAACACTTTTTAGAGTTGATGATATAATGTAATACAAACTAATAAACTAAGGCACATCTTAATATCTTTGTAAGCAAAAGAAGAAGAAGAAGAAAGTTTTCAAAAGCTAAAAGGAATCGATATATACCAAATGAAGTTTTTGTCAACTGAATTCCACTTTCACTGTTCCATTTTGTCTTAGAGATTTCATGTACTAAAAGAATTAAACATCACGTGAATTGCAAGTGACAAAAGGAGCTTCACCAGATTATATTTCTACTGATACTTACATCCAGCTCTTCAAGCACTTCTTGGCACTGCAACTTGTTCGCGCCTGATATTGCAGCCCCAAAATCTGCTAGCCTAGGAAAATTAAAGTCACCTACATGCTGCAAAAATTGATTGAGAAATGAGAAGCTATTGTCAGAGAACTTGAAAAGCCAATTGATCCAATCAATAATCATCTCAACATTTTCTATATGGAACTCGACTTCAGGCAACGATGGTTGTACTGAATTACAATCATTAATACACTGTAAATTGACCACATGTGGGAAACAGTGACCAACCAGCACAAATAATTGTCTAGAACCCCCTTTTGGTTTTAACTCTACTGTGTGATTCAAAAGGAAAACATACTCTAGTGGAAACCAAGTTACTTTGACGTGCTTCCTGTTTCACTTCTCTCTTCCTCCACTACAAATCACTATCAAAGATCGCATAGAAGCGTAGGTTTGCATTTCCGAAAGCAGAAAAAACTAGAAATTGAAAGGTAACTTAGGCTGGAGAACCAGCTATAGGATAATCACATAGTAATAAATATAAGAAATGATAAACCAATGTAATTGCAGGAAGGCTCCCATGTGCAAGAATTGCAAAGTGTTCAGATAAAGACAAGCATTCCTAGAGCTCCAGTAAAACTATCACAGCAAAATTTGCACAGAAAAGTGATTTCACAGAAAATCTAGAGAGAGAAGAAACCTGTGTATATGTTTGAACATGATCTCTCCAAAGTGAACTTGTCTTCAGAACATCTCTCAAGGTTGATATAACCTCAAAAGATGTTGCCTTTATAACATCATCATCCTTGTTATATGGTTTGTCCTGAACAACAAGAAAGGCAAGAGAATGGATGGGAAGGTGCATAAGTATCATTTGCATGTGTGAACCTTTAATATTACTTCACATTCAGTCATAAAATTTAGAAAATTCAATACCTTGAGATGATCAACTTTAACAGTTAAAGGATTCTCACTGACCTGTACAACAGCCAATAATATGTCAACATAGAGAACTTTGCAATTAATGGGATAAAAGAAAAGAACAATGTAATGCTTTTCGAAAGCTTACATGAAAACAAAATGACAAGTTCATCCACACTCACCATCTCAGTTATCCGAAGTCGCCTATGACCAATAAGGATAACCTGGTCACCTTGAATAGTTGTGATCTGGAATAGCATGTTAAAGATTAAATGACAATGACACTGGTAAAATTTCTTATAGTTTCATTTATTATGAAGTAGCCATTCTTTGTGGCAATGCTAAAAAACACAGTTGAAAAATTCAGCAAAATTAGACACCTGAGCAAGTGTGCCAACTTCATGAAGACGATTATACAGATCCTTTCCCTTAAGATCATAAATATTTTTGTCTGATTCAGATCCAGTTACAACACTGGGATCAGTGTCTGGCTCGTCTTTAAGAAGAAAAGCTCCACAATATGGTGCTTGCCTTTTTCTGCTTTCTTGTAAAGCTGCCAATAATTTAGGATCCTGCACAAAAATTTAGGGCAATGGTAAGAGCTAACTGTAAATTGGAAGTTCAAAGTTTGATTTCAAAAAATCCAACAGATCAACATGCACAATGGTATCCTATTATGGAGACATTAGCAAAAATGATGTGAAAAAACAGGGTAAGAACTAGCCCTTTTTTACTCTTTTCTGTTACTTGCATGGTTAACAGACTCCCAAAATGTCAGGAAAAATCTAAAAGCATAAAGAAACATGCTATACCTTCACATAAATTGGCATGTAGAAACCAGGAAAAAGAGGTCTATGTGGCAAGGGCAACGCCAGCACCTGCCAAAAGAAAAATAAAAAAAGGTCAACTCAAATGCAAAAGGAACCAAAATCAGTCTCAAAACATTCACAAAATTACCACTATGGTAATAATAGAAATATGAATCACATTCAGGAAAACAAAAGTTCTTCGGATCAATAACTTGCAACATTTGAGATATAGCAGAAGAGAGTGTCCATTTCATGCATTTTACTATTTAATCCTTCAAAACTGCCTAGTCTCAATAAAATTTTTGGCATTATAGACTGAATCTGTCTCCAGACTCGAATTCATTACCAAACTAATAAACCTTCCCTCTCCAACAAGACTAAACAATTTCTATAACATCAATGTAATTCAACAAATATATCTTAATGCTATCCACCCTAGTATATCCTCTCCTTAAGCTCAAATTTCTATCAACTAATTTTCCATCCAATAATTCCTGATAGTCTCAGGGTTATCTATCTTTCAGCAGGTGTCTGAATAAATAGACTTCTAAGATAAGGAGCACAGATGCTTGTTGAGGATTTGAATAATGCTGTTATTAAGAGATTCAACTGGGCACTACCATGAGGGTAGCTGTGAAATCGAGTGTAGTAAACTGAACATGTTCTATCCAATACGGGTAGGAGAAGACCCACAGTAATAGATCCATCTATGTAAGCAGCCCTTTCCACTACTAATCTAGCTGGTCTTGCTGATTCGCCTGTGAGCCTACTTGCCCATTCATTTTCATTGCCATTTGAACAGCCCGTTAACAGTTTTTTAAACTCATATTCTATCACTTCTGCAATGCCCATATTCGCTAACAATTACAAAATCACACCATAAATGCCAAAAAAAGAAGCTAACAATAGCAAACCAATGCACAATTATAAACCTCAAAATACTAAACAGCAGAATCATAATGCAAATGCCACTTCTCATCAACCACACAAAAAAAAAAAACCGTTTTAGTCACTTCCTAAACTAAGAAACTCACACTCCATTTATATTGAAATGACAATTCATAAACCAATCCTATTACCCAAGGAAAAAAACTCAAAACCTCATGTTTAGACTCCAATTCATTACCAAACTAATAAAACTTCCATCTCTAACAAGCCGAAACAGTTTCCATGATACCAGCGCAATTCGACAAGTAGAGCTTACTCCTATCCACCCTATTGTATTCTCTTCATCAAAAACCATAAACAATCACATAATCATATCAGAAATTCCATAAAAGAGTACCTTTGGCAAACCAATGCACGATTATAAACCTCAAAATGCAAAACAACGTTATCATAATCAAATTCTACTAATTGTTAACAAAACAGAAAACCAATTTCAGTCACTTCCTAAGAAAACTAAACTCAACTCTGAAACCCTAAATAACACATAAAACCCACCATTTTCCTTCACTTTCTCTAACTTCTCCACACCTTTTCAGCATCCAAACAATACCCAAAACCCCCCAAAATAAAAATAAAAAAGTTCAAAACTTTATTGAACCAACCGTTAAATAATCCTCTGGTCTAGGACTAGTAGGCACAATAGCCGAAGAATTACTGGCATCCGCAGCGCCACCTTCAGCCTCCGTCTCGCTGGCACCACTTCTGACCTCCACCTCAACAATCCCACCTCCATCGCCGCCATCTCCGGAAGAAGAATCAGAGCAAAAGAAGGCCCTTTGATAAAAACTGGGACTTTTATGCCCCCTCTGAGTCAACCCAGTGAGTAAACTCAGAGAATTCAGAAAGGAGCTCGGTTGCGACTCGGTGGCGACCCGGAGACATGGGGATGTAAAGTGGGTGTGAATTTGGCGAGAAGTGGAAGAGAGGAGCTTTAGCATTGTTTGTTGATGTGGAGACGTTGAAGAAAGGGAAGGGCAGAATTGGGAAATTCTGGGTTTATTGTTGTCAGTTTGGAGTCTCCATTGGAGGAGACGGAGGAGAAAGTACTAGATGATTGAAGCAGGCAAAGCCCTGCATAAACCCTTTTTTAAGTAGTGTGTGTTTCTTGAGTTATATTTATATGTGAGCAGTTCGGTCCTATTATTTTGGTTTAAGTACTAATATTGTCCTCCTTGTTAGTTTTTGTCAAGAGGATTTTGGAAAACATGTATTGTATTTGGTTAGTACCACGGAGTCGCCAGAGATAGAAACATGTTTGGTTGTATAATTTTACAATATATATAAATTATAATTTTACAATATATCAATGAACTTTAAAATAATTAAAGGGGCTTTGATAATGAATGATATGTCATTGAGACAATTTCCTTCCCTTTTTCCCTAGTTCTTCCTATCAATTCAATATATCTTGTAAACTTAAACTTGCAGTACAGATTTTCAATTGATTTAAAAAAAAAAAAAAAAACAATACTTGTGCTATTATATATAGATATTGCCTAGCAGAGCCAAATACTGTGGTGTATCTGGGGAAAATTCCTTGCTAGGATTAGCGATGATTACAATGATTATGATATTCCAAAGCCTCTAGCCCTTAGAATTTTACAAAACAGAGTTGCCTCGTGATCCCATACGCAATAATCGCAAGTAGTATACTCTTCCTCATCAATCCATCCTCTCTTGTTAAATTTGCTACAGTTGCAGGTTCTTCCATGGCTCTTGGATTCTTGTGGTCCAATACCAGCTTCCCTTCTGTCAAACCACATGCTTTGAAGAATCTCTTTTATTTTGTCTCTGCACTCTTTAATTGAGCAGTGTCTTGATTTGTAGTTCTTCAGAGAAGAAAGCAGTTCTATACCCTCTTGTTTAAATTGCCCGCCATGGCAAACAAGGATGACACCGCATGTGTATATTGCTTCTACGTGCCCTTTTCTGGCCGCGTTCTTCAAGTGTTGGAATCCTGATTCTGGTTTGTTGGAACTAAAGAACTCGACCATCCCCTGTCTAAATAAAGCTTCAGGGTTCCCATTCTCCTTGCAACGGGCCAAGAAAGAGGAGGCACCGTGGCTAGTCGTCCAAGGAATAACTGGGAGTTTCTCGATTGTGATGTGTTCAAAAATATAGTTCTCTGACGCTGCTTCAAGAAACTCTTTGCAGCTTAATTTAGCTGTGAAGAGATCTGAAATCGATGCAGAGGCCACGCGAGCAAGAACTTCTGTCAATAAATCTTTGGGAAAGTTCTTGAAAAACTCATGACGACTAGTTTTTCTTATCCCCTTTGACATGTTTTTATTTCTATTCACCATTAATATAAGCTCAAACGTAGACTCTGTAACTCTGCCTTCTTTTATAAAGGCTGAACCGACTAAAGGTAATGTAAATCCGAACTGAATAGGGCAAGCTAGGCTTAATTATGTATCCAAATTCCACAAGGAATTGGTTTCTTTCGAGTTCGATAATTGATTTCAAGTTACCAACCGATGAGAGGATTGACATTTAAGAGCCTGTTTGTTGGCGTGGCTTCCCTTCCCTTCCCCGTGAAACGTGTAGAGTTGGCTAATTGACTAAACAATTTCCCTGTCTTTGCCAGCCACGACTGACTCTGCTTGCAATGCGATACGGTAACGTTTGGAATTGTGGTGAGATATTCTTTAAATTTTTTAATATATATTGTAATATTAATATATTAAAATAATTTAAAAAATCTAAAAATTAAATATATTTTTTTTTTTTAAACACAGCCGCACCACATAGCCACGAGCAGCCAATAGTATTCAATAGAATTGCCTCCCTTGTAGACTTGCATCGTTTTCAGTGCGTGGTGGTTATGGAGTAACATTCTGTTGATAATTTCCATAGGCTGGTTAAGTTGAGAGACGGGTGTGGATTTGAGCTTCACCTTGGTAAAACCAGAGCATAGGCCACTGAACCTGTACATTGCCAACCATCCTGTAAGGCCATCAGTCAGCATTCTGCTCTCTCTCTCTCTCTCTCCAATGCGCTTCAAAGTCCATATTTTCCCGGGAAGATTCCTGCAAGGAAACATTTTCCTGAGAAACATGCAAGGCATAGCCGCATAAGGCAACTCAGTTCGTCATCGTTACATGAATACCTCACCACCACCATTACAGACCTTATATCAAACCAGAACTGGTCAAGACTCAAGACCCACATCCAAAACACAGACCCCAACATGCTCCTTCAACAGTTACTCGATTTCCGGAGCTAACTTAATTTAAGGTACTTGATTTGGTCACCGGCACAACGCCGTCATCTCTAGTCTTACACTGACTTGCGTTTTTCAAAATTATTCAAAGATTAGATCTTTAATTTCTGGATAAGCTTGGCAAGTATGAGAAGGATCGTTCAGTTTCTACAATATCATCTAGGATGGAGGATGCATTAAACTTAAGGTGCAAATGGGCTTCTCAATGAGTTATTAAAGACGGGGTTGGAGCCAAATTGAACTTGTGAGATTATTAGAGAGGAAATAACTTTTGCATAATGTTTCAGGCACCCTTGGACACAGAAAACAAATTGTTCACTATCACCATTGGATGATCATTGATACCCAAATTCTGGTCTGGAAGCTGCATGTTGAATAGGTCTTCATTTGACAACATCTACATGACAGCCTATACTCATCCATGGAGAATCTGATGCATATCGATCAGGCAAGATCCTTTTCTTGTATGGGTTTTAACTAGGTTTTTCTGCTTCAGTGGACGCTTGGCAAGTTGTTTGATCCCAGACCAATTCAGGTACATAAATCTGACTTTGTTTGGATGTTCCATGCATGATAGCTTGTGTGCATGTGCTGTCAAGCTATCATGTATGGAACATCCAAACAAAGTCAGATTCTTGAGCAACTGATTTGAAGATTTGTTCTTAGGCGTGCTTGTAAGGTTTCAATCCTGTCTAAGTTTCGCTTTATTCTCTTCGTAATAATCTTTAGTTGTGCTCTTTACATTTCAGTCTCCGTTCAACCATGTCTCTCAAATTTGTTTACTTTTCTTTTGGTAATGGATTCCTGTGAATCTTACGATTTGACATGTTCTTTTCTGTTCTGTTGACGCGGAAACCATTGTATACTGAATCAATACTGTTCCAAGTTGCAGAAGGAAATAGGAAAAACGATGTAGCATTCCTTAAATTGTAAAGCCTGCAATCACAAAAAAAGAAGAAGGAAAAATAAACATTACCGAAATGTAGATAATCTTAATCAAAAATAAGAAGGGAGGCTTGTTTTCCTTCCATGGATGAAAACCTAACTGATTTCCAGCCTATATACTTGTTATCATTGGACTGGCTTGTTCATAGAAGGCCTTCACTAGATCATGGATCATGAAGTTAAGCAATCTGATTTAATAATTATAATGAAGATATATAAATCTGTCATGACATTAAAGGAACATAATCTAAATATTAACCTGAAAATAGAAATAATTATCTATGAATTTCTAATAAAAATAAAATACATAATTATCAGTTTTTTCTTGTTTAAAGGAGGCTTTTTCAAATCTTTTTTCCCATAATTTTATTCCTATTTCCCATATTAAGATTTTTTTTTCCATGTAAGATCACATCCATGTCATCTATTTTACACTTAACTTAGTAATATTATATTTCAAACCGTGTTTAATTTGAAAATACATATTATTTTTATATTTTTTTTAAATAAAATATAATTTGAATCGCATAGTCAAACATAGTTTAAAAAATTACAAAAACAAAAGTGAGTGATTTATAAAACCAAAGACTCCATGGATTAAAAGAGTGTTGTAAATTTGTAACGTTTTCTTTTCAATTATTTACTATATAATTACAAAGGTTTTCAATCATTTAGGATAGAGGTAACGTAACCAGAACATGCAGAAGGGAGATCAGTTTTATATTATATATATAAAAAAAAAGAGTGGCAAGAATTTTAACGTTGGTTATAAATCTAGGGTTTTACATTTCATTTTTTTTACAGAAGATAGTTTTACCTGTTTGATAGATTTTTTAAGTATTATATAAATTAATTTGTTTTAACTTTTAATTATATTTTTAATAATAAAAGATGACTGGATTATGATGAGAATACTAAGTTAACGTTGCACATATAGTCTCTTAATCTGGTAAATAAGTTTAAGGGTATCTTATTTTAATTGGAAAAAAAATGAAAATATACTTGTTTGGAGAAAAACTCTAAGATATTCAAAACAAAATCAAGAAAATCATCAACAAAAAGGGAAAAAAGCTAAAAAGAAGGCAATTCCAAACAGTGTTCCTATATGTAATAGCAGAGATTTTAGAGATTTCAGATTCTACATACCTGGCTGGAACCATCAAAACTGGAACTCGCTAACTATAAATTAGCCTCTCAACGTCGACTGTGTGTATATACAACAGTACTGCTCTTCAGTAAATTTAAACATTAACAAATTTATCAAGGGAAGGAGAAGAAGAAGAAGGAGAGGAGATGAAGCATTTTCTGACCCTCCTCACCATTGCTTTCATAATCATTATGGCTAGCACCTGTATGTTATCTTTCTCTGAACTCCTAAAGCCATGTATTTGTTTTTCTTTTTGTTTATTCAAATTTCTTTTTTGTTCATACAAAGGATATATTCGAGACAGTTTACTCGTCAACTAATTAAGACTGAATCTCTTTCTCGGACAATATTCTTAAGAACACACTCCCACGTCGAGAGTAATGAAGTTATTCAACTGCACAAAGTAATGAAGGTTCAGAATTAATATATGTTCTTGCATGCATTTGCAGATGGTGAAGTAGAAGCCGTGCCTGATAACTGTGTCAAGCCCTGCGTGGGAGTATACGATGACGCCCGGTGCATGGCGGACTGCCGGAAGCAAAGGTTCCGGAGTGGGAAATGCGAGAGGAGGCTGAAAATACCCCTTTGTTGTTGTAGCATTGTGGGCTGACGGCAAGCATCCATCGTTATTACTTACGAAGTGTTGTCTGTCTGTTTTCCTACCCTTTTGGTTTTAGGGGAATAGTTCCCATTAATTCTTACACAGTATTTATTGATGTCAATCTGCTGTTGCTGCTGCCCACAGTACAAGCTTTAGTATTCTTAAATTGAAATAATAAGTGCACTTGAGTTTATCGGTGCTTTAAATTTCTGTATTTAGTTTTTGATTGATCGTTATTAATTTTTATAAATTCAGTGATCGATATTTTTCTATAATTAAATTAGATAAAACTATTATGTAAGGAAATTACTCCTGTATCAAACGCACGCTAGTTGAAAAACTATTATCAAACCGACGCTACTTAATTACTCTGATAATTAATTTTAAAAAGTATTCATGTTTTAAATTTATTTTTTAATAATTATTATTTCAAGATTTTTTAGAATTACTGAAAGTTTATATAAAAGTTAATTTTAAAATTTATAGGATTAATTAAATTACGTGTAAACTGGTTCGGATATTCACGTTAAAAATAAATGTTCAAAAAAAAATATAATTTTTTATAAAACATATTTTATTTGTTTTTATTATCTTTATTTTTACTATTTCATAATAATAATTAAACGCTAACCAAAAGTTTTATTTGATTTTGAGAATATTGTGTATGTTTGGTAATATAATATAAGTTGTTTTTTAAAAGTGATTTTTAATTAAAAATATATTAAAATAATTATTTTTTTATTTTTAATATCAAAATTATAAAAAAAATATATATAAAAAAATACCAATTTATTACTTTTCAAACAACAAGAAACAATTTAGATAGTACTAACAATAAAATCCTTCCTTTCTTCTCTTGATGCTTCCTATATATTCATAAGTAATTTCATTTCTTTTTGTTTGATAATGTCATGCAACTTTGCTATAAACACAAATTTGCTATTACGAATTTACAATATATCATTAACAGATAATACAAGTCTTTTTTAAATAAATAAAAAAATAAATAATACAAGTTATCAGATATAATTATTATAATTATTAGATTTGATCAGATTCAATAAGTTAATTTGTTAATTTATGATTTTGTGCCGGCTAATAAACAGAAAAAAAATCATTTTTTTATTAATATAAATTTATATTAGTAAGAACTTTAATTGATTATCAATTCTCAAATCTATTATTTAAGTCTTGAATACATATGAAAACTATTTGATTTTTAATTTATTTAAAAAAAAACATAGAAGATAAAGAAAGGTTAAATTTTTTTATTTGTTTTTTTACTTTATATTAATTTTATTTTGATGTGGGATGTTAAAATTATTTTTTTAAAAATATATATTATTTTAATATATTTTTAAATAAAAGATATTTTAAAAAAAAAAAAAAAAAACAGCTGTCATAGTATAAAGAGGCTAATAAGCAAGTCAGCAAAACGGTGCGGTTTGCCTGGTCTCTTGAATTTTCACTCTCCTTCGTTCTCTTAACTGAGAGACAAGAACCACATGCACAAAGTCTTAAACAGCAAGAAGAAGAACAATCTTCTTTTATTACCTTTCCTATAGATAACGTGAACGAACCGTAAGTAGAAGATTCTTCCTTTCTTGCATCACTGTTTACATAAACAGACAGTTCTCTAAAACACAAACACAAGAAACCAGACTTGTTTTGTTTTTATGGATTTCCAAAAAAAGAGGGTTCAATTGCTCGCCTTTATAGTTGGAATCATAGCTCTTAGTATCACAGGTATATTCTTTATACTTTTTTTGTGTTATTTTGTGGGCTTTTCGTTTTAACTCTGCTTTAGGTGCAAAGTTTGAGTCCTTTTAGGGTCAAGAAGATTGGTTTTTGGTTGTGATTGGGTTTTTGGTTGTGATTGAGTTTTGATTGTGGGCTGGTGAATCTTTAATGGGCTTTTGTATTTGTTTTGTGTGTGAAATTTGTGATCTTTTATGTTTTAGGGGTTCATTTCTAATCTGGGTTTGTTGGGACTAAGATCTAATCTTTGATGAGTACTGTGTGCTGATAAACTCATGAGTTAGTAACTCGATTGTTGAATACATGAGAGCTCTTATATGTGCAAATGTATTGAAATTTTGATATTGGTTGAAATTTGATTGGGATAGTGTAAATAAGTATGTCAGATTTCCTGACTTGATGTGAAAGTGTTGAGGTTTCTTAGGATTTAAATTTTTTTCCAGTTATTTTGCTAAATTTGTAAGATTTGGTTTACTCACATTAAAAATTGATAGCAAATTCTGAGTTTTGGAGGCAATGGAGCTCATGTGAAAAATCTAACTCGTATAGTTTTAATGATCTCTCTTATTTTCATCTAGCGAATACTGTTTTGTTGAAGTGGCTCATACGTGTTAGGACAGAATCAGGATCATCGTTTTGTGAATAATATGTATAGTCAATAGATATATAAAATGTTTGTATGGGTTTCTTTCGCATTGTCTGCATGTGTTTGTGTGTGCCTGCCAACGAGTTTATCTTTGCTTTACACATTATCACAATATTCTCATGTCAAGATTTTAACTAAATCCTTCTGTGCTTGATTGTTGGATCTTCGGAAGTAGAGAACAAGTTGGTTTCTTAAATTATCATCTGAATTTAACAAAACTGAATGTATTGGCTTGAGATTTTTTTCACAACATGGTATGCTTATGTGCGGCAACATTTTATAGCTGAAAAGTGTCGGCAACTGGTTGGGGACGATAATGCTTCCCAGAGTGGGAAGTTTACAATCTTTGACTGCTTTGACATGGGCTCTGGAACCCTAGCATGTGCGGTGAAAGAGGGTGTGAAGTTGTATGTCTACAATATCAGATCTTCTCATGTTGAGAGAGCGAGGAATCTTGCAATTGAGCGTTCATTACTTGATGCAATGGGACAGGGAATGTCTGCGCAAGATGCAGCAAAAACAGCACAGAAAGAAGGGACAAAGGCTGCAAAACTGGCGAAGCGGCAAGCAAAACGCATCATAGGTCCTGTTATCTCTTCTGGATGGGACTTTTTTGAAGCTCTTTACTATGGTGGTACCATAACAGAAGGTTTTCTCAGGGGCAGTGGAACATTGGTTGGTGCCTATGCTGGAGGTTTTCTTGGTGATGAAAGGCTTGGACGTGTTGGTTATCTTGTTGGAAGTCAGTTGGGCAGTTGGGTTGGAGGTAGGATAGGACTAATGGTGTACGATGTGGTAGATGGAGTTCATTACTTGCTTCAGTTTGTTCAAGGAGAAGATAGTGAAGTGTATGAATCTCCTCCTGATGAAAGTCCTGAATCATACGAACATTCCGAATTTAGGTGAATACATTGTGTCGATTGTTGATTTTTTGATCCTTGTGGTCAAGATGTATCCAGCTAGATGCAGCATAAGCAACATTTTAGTGATTCAGTTAAGGTTGTGTATAAATAAACGGTAGCATGGTCGGATTCATTTTCTTCAATAAGTTAACTCGCTGAGTAGATTGTCTTCATTTCTTTCCTCATACATTCCACTATATCTATTTATGGATCTTAAAAATTTTACTCCTAAGCGAGGTTCTTTTCAGCCTATTCTGTTTATCTAGGGCCGTGGATACTCCTGAAACAAATCTTACTTGTTCCTGGATGAAATGTAAATTGCAAGTTCTTTGTTCTGATCACAACACATGAATGATTGCATGATGAGTTAGCTTTTCAGTATCTCAGGACAGATTTGAAGTGGTGGGCCTGTGGGATATTTGGAACTCCCTCATACGTGATGTTGCTGATTTCATGTTGACCTGTCAAGCTAGATTAGGTTTCATAACCAAACTCGATCTGGAGGCTGGTGGCTTCAAAAAATATTTATAAGATCCTCAAAGATGCATGATCTCCAGGCAGGTCCTCTGCGCTAAATTAATCCTGTAAATCCCCCCTACCTGCTCAGACTATAACTTGAACTCGATTCTAAACCCTCTTGATTTGCAAGGGTATCAATGATCCAAACTAATCTATAAGGATGGCTTACTGGTTGAGAGGGTGAGTTATGGATTTGCAAGGGTATCAATGAACTAAACTAATCAATAGGTTACCACATTAATCGCCGTATTAAACCGGGTTTAATAACTGTTTTATTTCAAGATACACAAAGATTAAGAATATTTGAGGAAGGGAGGATAATGAAATGCAACAACCCAAGTTGCAAAATGATGGTGTTTGCATGGACTCGAGTACAGAATGAGACGTCTGATCAGAAAAAAGCAAAGTAGCTTGGGAATTAATATCTAATTACATCTTGTGCACTGAGTGTCTAACAATTGTCATCTACTCGCTGTATCTCTCCACATTTGTGCCTTTTCCTATTCAACTTCAATGAATAAAATTATATTTATGGAGGGTAATTTAACTAGTTACATCTTAATAATTATAAATTTAAGTCTTTTTAGGTTTATTAGAAACTTATATATTTATTAATTTTAGAATTTGTAGAATTAGTCGAGATACATGTAAACTAACCCAAACATTCATTTTAATTCAAAAATAAAAAATCATTTTTATTTCAGCTAGTAACTCAACAAGGTATACTTAATTCAGCTTGATTTGTTTTAAACAATCAACCATGTGTGCTATATGACAGCCTCCATGAAATAACTAAATTGTCCCACGACACATGTATATTCAAGCAAGCATGTTTTTTAAGGTTCCTCGTATTCTACAGTTTCCAGGTTCATCTTCCTCATTCCAACATCATAATTTCTATTTTCAACAGTTTTGTGACCTAAAAAATTAAGACACCCGATTCCACATAATATTAAAGAATAATATTGTTCTATCATGTTATTGTATCAATGTTCTACCCTCACTTGCCATTATTAGGTTTAATCTGTGTCTTAATTTATATACTGGCTTCAATGATAATAACTTCATAACAATGGAGTCCATTTCATTGACAAATTAAGTTGCTTGACATTGTCTGAAACAGACTAGTGAGGATGTATCTCCTAGATGTCACAAATGAAAGAGCTAGAAAGTAGTGGGAGCAACCAACAGAAGCCTCCCACATCGGCTTCCACATAAACTAATTATACATCAAACCATGCCTTGCAATAGTTATGTCTTGATCACTCGAATAGTTTAAAGCCAATCTGTTGAGAAAAAGAATCTAACACTACGATGAAATCTCATCCCATTCTGTTTCCTTCATCATCATCATAATCATCATATAGTTGATACTATTTTTGTATTCAAATCAAGAAGGGAGAATCAAATTGAAGGAAACTCCTTTTTTGCTGGGTTTTGCAAGCATGCTTCGTCAGCCACTACAATTTGCAAAGATAAATTGTTGTGTAGCAGATGAAGGCTATCTTATCTGTTGAATTGACACAAAGTTTGCTCGGGAAAGGGCATAGCTTTTGTCTGCAAATAAAAGCTAACAATCATGCATCTATCCATCACATAGTAACACCTCAAAAGGGAATTTTCAATGTTTTTCTATCATACTCTTGAAGCTTGAGGTCAGTTTTCCTCTTATGTATGTGAAAATCTCCCTGACTAGACAAAACATTGAAACATTTTCTATGTTTTCTTGTGTTATATTTGGAAGGAAGAAATAATAAGAGTTAAATGTTAGTTTTTTCGACAAGATTAGTTGTTTCTTATATGCTGGTTTTTGAGAAACATTATAACTTATTTTTTATTTTAAGTTATTTTGACAAGTTAATATAATAAACTCGTGTCAGTTTTATATCCATTAAAGATCTAGAAAAACTTATAAGTTAACTTGTAATTTGATTGGCTCAATAAAACTCATTTCAAACTTAGCCAGATCAATATTAGAAATTATATATAAAAAATAATATTGTATTGGATAAAAATAATAAAATTAGATTGACCTAATGATTGAACAATCCAGCTCTAAACCGAATTAGACTACTATGTCTTCTTGTGTTTATATTTGAGAAAAAGTTAAAAAGATGAATTTAATGTAAAGTTTTTTCATAAAGATTATTTCGTGTTTTTAAAAAATATTACAACTTGATTTTTAATTTTTAAAAAACATAAAACAACATCAATTTACATAAAAATAATAAACCTAGATTAATCTCATGATATAATAGTTTAAAATTTATAAATCCCTAATCAAGTTTGACAAACTACAATCATGGTTAATGGCAACAAAATATTATGGTTTGATAACTATGAAAAAGAGGGGACATGGATTTGGCAGGCGCATTATGAGAAGGAATATGCAAGTCTAAGGCCCAGGTACTAAAAATGATCAGTCCAGATGAGCATTACAAGAAGAATATCGATCACATGCAGTGGAATGTGTTCATTAACAGTATCATTGTTAGGACAAAATGAAGGCCAGAAACATACTATTACCAGTGGGCTTTATTACATCTTAATCTGCTGCTGAAAGAAGCCCTGTCACTTGCTATGGAGCTCAACCTGCAGCAGCATAAACTTTTGTTCTTGATTCTTGTCCAAGAAGAAAACAGATTCTATCTCAATGAGCGTGGTAGTTTACGGATTGTAGAAGATCAACTCCAAACATATATGTAGACAAGAGTGGTTCATTTATTTTTGTTCTTGACAATAATGTAGATAACCCAGCTTATCTGCCAGATAAAATGGAATTCATGGACCAGCTGGTATCCTGCAAGGGCAAGAGAGAGGGGATTCTTGCTTGCGGGACTGGGATTTCAACTATGTTATCAAACCTGATTTAGGTTAACTTGAGGGTTGACGATCAAATCTTTCAACGGGTTACTCATATTTGAACTCACGTTTGACTAGATGATTAAATCAACATCTATTTCAACTATGATTTAACTAGGTTTTTCCCAATTTCTTACCCCTCCTCTCAATGATAGGTTTTTTTTCCCATGAAAGACAATGAATCGTTCAATTTATTAAAAAAACCTACAACATGTTCAGTCCTGCTAACTGCAATGAGCAAGCAGACAGCAACCTTGACAGTTTGAAACTGCTAACTGATTTAACTCCATTTTCTGCAGAGATTTGAATATCTAGGATTTTCTTTAGCCTTGAGTACACTGCAGACTAGGTTGAACATTCTTGATAGTTATTCTAATCAAAACCTGGAGACGAGGAAGCTTCTCGACAATGATTTGTGCTATTGCATTCCTACAAGATCAATGCATGCAGCATCTTCAAATTTAAGGTTTTCAGCATGATACACCTGCGGGCATACACAGGAGAATGCTAGTTCACACGTAAGAAGCTGAACTGCTTTGTAAGAATTGGAACCAAAGGGTTTAAAGCGTATACACAACTTTGAAGTAGATAGCTTTACAAATATGCAAGTTACATAAATAATGTTAGTAGACGAAGACGACTGGATACCAAACATGAGTTTTCCTCATGTCCCAATGTCATCACCAACAATATCATAGCATGTTGGTCCCGCTGTGTCACCACCGACACTTTCCATGAGAGCAAACCTCATATCTTTGGATGGTTTCCAGTGCCGCTTCCGCTGGTTGATAAACCAATTATTAATCTGCTTTTGATCTAGCCCCGTAATCTCTGATAACTTCGCCTTCTCCTCTTCCTGTACCATAATATCCATTCATGGTGATTAGGCTTAAGAAATGTTCTGGATTAAGGTTTCATAAGCTTTCCTGACAATTTTGCAACTGCAGAAGTGTACTGGGTTAAGATTTAACTCTAGACTAACTCTGCACAACACTGCTACTAGATATATTTCAGCAACATTCAGTGTATGAAGTGCTCAAGTTTCTAGATTGCAGCTTCAAACTGTACCTATAACAGGATATAAACAATGAGCATTTGGGGGTCGGTTGAAAGATAGTGAAAGGTTGTTCAGAAACGAATGCATATGCACAATATCTCCAACTTATTTTTGGATGAATTTTCACCTTCTGCAACTTGCTAAGAAAAAAGATTTCTAATATAGATGTTGCCTATTCTCATAATTCTTCACAAGAATACTTCAAAGAACAGCCTTCAATCTTGCTTGCCCTACCTAGTTTCACCAAAGCAAAGGCAAGGTTATGTACTTGCTTGTTTTTGGCTTGTGAGCTCGACTATATTATCCACTGAATATCCTCCATGAAGAAATTACTTTCTAGCTTCGATATACCAGAGACTTTTATCATTTTAGTGAAACTTGTTGAAACAAATATTTTGATGATAATGATCCAAGCATGTATAGTTAAATTCAATTGATAATATCTTTCTCCATCATTATTCTCCCCTTTGTACTTTCTGTTTTACCTCTACAAATCATGAACCTATTAGCATGTACTACAAACACATGCAAGAGAGTTTTGCATAGACATTTGAGAGAATAACAAAACAATGGAGCGTGAAAAAAAGACATGATAATCAGATTGTAGGGATTATTAACGATCACCGTAGGATATGGCCATCTATAATGGTGATTCCACCAGTCCAAAAGCAATGTCTTTGCATCCTTTGGTAGTTTGCCTTTCTTTCTTTGCTTTAGGAATTCCTTTCTCAAATTGCTAAAATGGCCACTGTACTTGCTCAAGAGCACTCCTTTTAGATTCTGATCGCTTGAGTGAAAACCTAATGACCCTGGAGTTTCAGATGCTTCA
Organism: Populus alba x Populus glandulosa; assembly: GCA_033617975.1. NCBI lineage: Eukaryota > Viridiplantae > Streptophyta > Magnoliopsida > Malpighiales > Salicaceae > Populus > Populus alba x Populus glandulosa. The sequence continues at coordinate 544,890 of CM066155.1, read as the reverse complement.
ACTTCCCCACAGCTTAACTCCTCCTCAGAAGTCCATGCTGGCTCATCTGCTATGAAACATCACAAAGACAGTGGTTTATAGTTAAGACTTTTCCAATGAAAAACCATGAAAGACTGAGTAAAGTTTAATATTTAGATCCAACACTTTTCATGTCTCAAGGCATGAATCTTTTGAAATGAAAGAAATGAACTGGAGTTGGTACTTTAGAGGTAAACCTACCTGATCCCAAAGGAGAAAGAAAACAACTTTATCAAGCTAAAAATTACAGCAACATGTAGAACATTAACAAAGTATCAAACATTTCCAGGGTCATACATCAAAACACTCCAAAATTCTCAGGTTCTTCATCATAACATAGTATTAGTAACTTCACACACCTCTAAGCTCGTAAATGACGCAACAGGGAAAGGGAAAGGTCAACAGCCTTCTGTCTAAGATAGTTTTAAACACGGTACCAAAGAGCTTGAAATGGAGAAATTGCATGTCAGAGCGAAAGCCACATATGTACTTATTCCAAAAGGGATATCATTGAACACAATGTTTAAAAAGGATAAAGGAAATTTGTAGAACTAAACAAAACCAAAGAAATTAAGAAATTATGTAGAAACTTAGAAGAAAACAAGTCCTTGTTGTTGAGAGAGATAATCTTCAGTTCTTGATAGCATAGTTGCTTATCTTAAAAACTATCATATACGCGGACCAGATGGTACGTCTCTTCTTTTATGTAATGATTGTTTTTGCTTGAATTAAATATGCTCTAGAGGCTACACAAGTTTCTTCAAGGCCCCTAGAAGTGAAAGCTTCCCCTTGAATATATAACAAAAATTGCAGCTGCAAAATTTATCTCATACGTCTGCATCCCAACAAATCTAATGTTACCAAACAATAGAAAATGGGAGCCTCTTGCATATCATTTTCACTGATCACGCTAGTGCCTTCAGCAACTAGCATGAATATAGAAGGAAAAAAGATGTACACAAGTTCACACTTCAGTTAGACTATTGTACAGATGACAGACGACAAGATACACATAGAAGATTCCCAAGTGTAAGCAAATAAGATGGAATTCTGAATTGAAAACAAGGCATAAATCATGACATGCTACCATTGAAGTGGAGCTTGATGCAGAGGCCTTGCTGTCTTACAATAAAAATTAGAAATACATCAGTGGTTCTTGAAGAACACAGTAGTTGAAACACAAACTAATTCATACTGATACTTGATGGTTAATTCTACCATTTCTTACTTGATGTATTGTAGCACTTTCAGATGCCATATTCTTGACAAGGAATGTTACTGTGATTTTTAACAATGACCAGCCAAAAACAAACTTCTGTCCACAAATTCATATCTCATGAAGAGAATATTAATGGCAATGTTGACAAATTAGCTTTTAACTAACCTAAATATACTGCTCAAATAATAGCACGACTGAGCTTGTTAAATGTCATCAATAATTATTCATCAGTATTGAACATTAAATATTGGTTGAAATAGGAATCATACACATTTTATTATTTTAATATTTTAATATTAAAAAAAAAAACATAAATATCATAGATTATTTGTAACTTTCTATATGGTGCTACATTGAATCAGATTTTGAAATGACAACACAGCAGTTTCAATGTGTAGCACACCACATCAAACTGCAGCAAATCAAAAAAACAAACATGTTTCTGCACAATACCATTTTCATCAACTTTAGGTAGGGACCCAACAGAGAGCAGAAAAATCATGGACGGTGAGGACACGACTTGGTGTTTGATTACTCATAGAGAATCCCAACCATTCAACTCACCAGTAAAATTATTCCTTTTAACAAGCACAGTAGCAAAAGTTCGATTCCATTGTACCTCTTTCAACATTCATTTGATTTGATTGCGTATATTAATAGAACAACATGACCCCCTTTTCACCAGCTACCACTCCTAATTCCAGGAGCAAGTTGGTCATGGAAACCAATGTCAGAAAATGGCACAGTGCAAAAAACTTTACCTGAGCCATAATCAAATATTTTAGTCAATGTTCCTTTGCAAAGACTACTTAGTTGTGATTCTATGCTGCTCAAGAAAGTAGTAGCCTCGTCAAACGGCTTGGATAATTCCTCCTTGTATCTATGAAGAACCTCACAGTATGATTCCTTGAAAAACAACAGCAGCTTCAATGGTTATAATAGTTTATTCCAATCATGTGACTGCTTGGAAAGAAAAGTATCAAGAAGCACAAAACTTGGAATGGGAGTCGGACTCGTAAGATTCAAAGTTCTTTTTTTTTTTAACTAAATTTTCTTGACAATCCAAGTAGCATGAATAGAAAAGAAATTAAAGAAATAACACAAAAAATAGAAGAAAATAAGATAAAACTCTACCATGAACTCATCAAGTTCTGGATCAGCTCCTATCTCATAGCAAGTATTGATTTGGTAGCTACATCTGCCTATGTCTTCAAGAAGAGAAACCATTTCTGGAGGTGCACCAACCTTCAAAGCAAACAAAAATCATTCTAAAGCTCAAATTTAACACACTAGGTTTTCTTTTCTTCTCTTTTTTTCTCTTTCTTTCATGACATTCTGATTCCTTACCCATCAACAAAAACTTCTTTAAACAAGAAGAAAAAGATAGAAAAGGGGGGTAAACTTTCAAAATGGTAACAACAATTCAAAGATTATATAGTGAAGATGATGGTAACCTTTCGGCACTCTACGTATGCAGAAACTAGGTCTGGATAACGAGGGTGATTGGCGATCTGGGTCTTGATCACATCATGCATATCTGATCCAGTGACTGGTGTATAACCATGACTAGCTTGAAGTAAATTACCAACTTGACTGTGAAATTCGTTGGTACTGGTAGGAGCATCAGTAAAGTTAACAACAGGCAAGTTGTCAGGTCTAACAATATCATTTGGTGAACAAGAAATTGTAGGATTAAACCTATAAAATCCCTCCATGAAATTGTCTATCAATACAAAAAAAAAAAAAGATTGTCAAGATATTTATCAATCTAGAATTGTAACAGCAAGAATACTAGCTTCACTGATCTTCAAGCTCGGCTAAAACTTTTTACAGTGAAGATCTTTGAGAGGTAATACAGGCACATCAAGATAAGGAAGTCCAAGTTATCAGGAATCCAAGAAAAGGAAAGAGAAAGGGGGAGGGAGTTTGGCAGAGAAAAATACTGTAGTAGGGTTGACCATTGATCTTCTTCTAGGTGCTGTATGCATATATGATCTAGAAAGAAAATACCCAAGAAAGTTTACAAGAAACAGCACTAGAATCGATACAAAAACACTAAGAAATCTTGTAGAACAAGACCAGAATGAGCAGGTTTTTCAATTACAAATAGTAAAAAGCGCACACACATCTCATCCTCCCCGCGACACAAAGTCCCATATAATAGTCGAAAGAGAATCCTAGTTAATAAATGAACGAAGGAAAGCAGTAGAGAGAGAGAGAGAACATGCAAGAAACCCAGCTATAGTTACTGTTGTTATGAGCTTTGAAGTAACCATGAGGTTCAGGTCGGAAAAAGACCAAGCCTTACTTTCTTTCCCAAGAAGACCTAGGATAAAGCGGACACACACACACACACATACAAAGACAAAGAAAGCAGTGAGCAGTAGCAGTGACTAGAAAGAGAGGTGATAACTGAAAAGGCTTCACATGCATTGAGTTCAAGAAATAAAAATATTTTCAGTCCCTTTTCTTTACAAAACTAGAAATCCAGTCCCTTTTATTTCAAGATGTGTTAATCAATACCTTAACTCATGGATCTCTTAAATTTCTGGGCTTCACTGAGTGCTTTTTATACTGTGGTGGCCTTTTTGGTTTAATCAAGATTTCGAGAAAGAGTTTGGAAAATAACCAGAGGAATTAAATTATTAGTTTCCTGAATATACAAGGACCAGGGCTTAACGTAGCTGTAAAGAAATGATTGATCTGGTTGGTTGCCCTTTCTTGCCACGTGCGAGTGCATGCTCCCGCATTTACAGATGGCAGACGTGTCTTCCTATCTACCTTGGAGCAGATGGTCAGTGTAACTGTGTCGTGTTCAAATTCACCGGTCTTCGAGCTCTCATTGGTTTAAAGAAATTGAATTTCGTGGGTTTCTAAGGTAATTGGACTCTGTAATTTCGTACCTATATCTAGGGTACATGTTCTGTTCTTCTCCCCCCGTTTCTAGCAGCTTTCTTGGTTATAATTCTTTTTAAAATTATTTTTTATTTAAAAATATTTTTTTTATTTTTAAAAATTATTTTTAATATAAAAAATAAAAAAAATATTTATAAAAAATAATACAAGAAGACTTCAAGGCAAATACCATCACCACGAGCTGCATTACTGGATTTGCGTCATGCAAGACACATGGGGTCATCCTTGAATTTTTCTTTTCTTTTATATGGTTTTCTTTCTTTGTTTTTTTTCTTTTTTTACGTTTAAAATTGCGATAATAACTTTTATTTTTTAAAATTGTGTTTAAAAAATAAATTTTATTTTTTAAATTTACACAAAATATATTAAAAAAATATTTTTTTTATTTTAAATATAATACATTAAAACAACCTGAAAACATTAAAAAAAATTAAATAAAAAAACTTAAATTTTAACCAAAAAAAAATAGATTAAACCATGCAACCAAACATGCATTTGCAAAAATCACACCTTAATTCGAAGAAAGAACTTCAATAATGGCGCTATAGAGTGCATGAAAGCAGATACACTTTTAAAAGCAATGGCCACATCAAGGTAATTAATTATTAACTCGATCCCTATATCTTAAAGAAACTGGTAATTCAGTCCCTTTGTTGGAAAAATTCCACATTAATTCACGAGATTGCTATCCATCATCATCGAGGTAAGGAGCTAATTGAAAAGGTATAGATCTATTAATAATAAATTAACTTTAATGGACAAGTTTAATGGTTAAAGAGGTATACTTTCTTTAAAGACTTCCTGAGTTCAAACTTTGGAGCAATATTACGGGGGGAAATTAAATATATTATGTCGATGTAAAGATATGTTTTTAAGACGATGCAGAGAAAATAAATCCATCTAACCTTATTTTCTCGAGCATAACCCCTGTCGTCGAAATAAATAAAAAGAAAAAAAAAACAAGTAATAAATTGACAGTACGTAAACGGTAATCAAAAGATTAATTTATAATTTTCCAAGCCAGATGGATTTTAACTCGAAAATTCCTAGAACCACGAGAACTAGCTGATAATTTTTCCTGGTGCTTGCAGCCATCTTGTAGCGGTTGGTGGGGAGCATTTTATCTGATTGATCATTACTCTCCTCTCAAGAAATTGGAACAAGGTCGTGTATCCTCAAGCTCCGGGAGGCGGTTCTAGCCCTTCAGGGATCGAGGTTTCTGTGCCCCACAGGCGACAAACCGGTGGCTCTACAAGAACAGTTGAATGGATAATTCTTGAATTGTTTGGAAGTTACTTTTCCAGCAGCCTAGAACTTTTAGCCTCTCCAGACAAGGAGACGGCAAGATATGGTGGAGACAAGCTATAAATCATTAAGCAGCCAGGATTATGATTAGCAATATCTGGAAAGTGGGAAAGGCTATTAAGCCAAATCTTTGACTCTAACAAGACGGAGATTTGTGTATTTTAACAAGATGATTCTTGTTTAAATTTGAACGTGACTAGTCCACAGTATAATGTAGCTTCTGTAATTAAAAAGGCACGGCCGGAAAAGCAATAGAAACTCCGATGGAAATTGTTTGGGGTATTTTCGTCGGTCATTTTCTACAAAAATAATGATTGATTACATTTAGTCGGTGATTACTAACAGAATCGCTCCTGGAGTAAAAAATATATATAAAAAAAAAATCGATTAAAAAGTGTTTAGTCTGTATTTCCAGCATTTTTCAATTCTCTGTGGTGGGGAGCAAATCAATGGTATATTTAATTTTTGTTTTTTTTTATTAATATTGATGTTCAGGTATTTTATACCCTCGACTAATCCCACGGGCTTTAAAGTTAATAATCATGTAAATCTCTAGTGGTTCTAAGATTTATGATACTCGAACCGATGATCTTTAAAAAACAAACTTAGAATCTGACTAGTTGGGCTACACCCTTCAGAGCTTGTTTATTAAAACCCTGAGTAATTAGTCTATTCTTTTAAAAAAAAAAATTGAGTTGGGACCGTGGGATTGATATTTATAAAAATTAATCATTATTTTTTTTGCATGTATCAAACTGATGTAAAGACTAAGATCATTCAAAAAAATATCAATTAATTGATTAAGAAATATTTGAATGTATCATTTGAAAAGAGAACTTGATCTCAGTTAATTGACTAGAAAATACCCTTTATTATTTTATTTTTATTATTTGGATATTAGATTGTTGGGCATATTAATTTTAATTAGGGTTTGAGTGGTTTGTCCTTTGATGGATAATGTGAAAATAAAGAATGTTCAAAACTAAAGATTCCTAGACAGCTCCCATGAACAACACGAGGATAAAAGATTCTAAACTAAGGTGGTAGACAAGAAGATGAGAACTCCCCAGAGGATGTTTAAAAGTATTTTTAATATTAGTATATTAAAAATATTTAAAAATCAAAATTTAGCCAACAACAGGGCTAAATAGTATGCCTTTCCTGCCAAAGATAGGCGACATGTCATGTTTTATTTCCAGTTAACTTGGCACTTTACCAGTTTCATATGCTTGGCACTTTAAAAGAAATATACACTCTTTTCATGAAAAAATACTATTTTATAGGCCGTGCAGGTTGGGGAAAATGTTTTTTTTATTGAACTGTTCTACCATGTTTAAAGCCTCCTGATTTACTTCAGGTATAAATAGTGATTAAAATTAAATTATATAAAATTTATTTCATCATGATATAATTAATTAGATTAATTTAAAATATCCCACTTACTTATTAAAAAAAAATAAGATTATGAAATCGACATGAAAAATCTAGAGATCTAACTTTTTGCATAACCTAGTTTTAAAATTGAAATATACGAGAATTGTCATGATTCAGTTAACTTGGTTGGTTCAAATACAATGTAGTTAATCAATTAAAAAAAAATCTAAAATTAAAACTATATAAAAAAAATAATAAAATTGATAATTCTACTTATCTTTTTTTTAATTTAATATTAAAATTAAAAATTATGTGGGAGTTTTTTCATGATCTAGTCAATTTAGTTGGTGCAAACATAACTTAAAAGAGTTTGATAATGAAATTAAAAAAATACATAATACATAAAAAAAAAAGAGATGGAAAAAAAAATGAAGGTTGATTTCAAAAGGAAGAGAAAGAGCTACGATGCTAAAACGATTAGTGAAGCTCCATAATGTTTCTCAGTTCTTTCAATATATAAGTAAATATTACCTTGCACCTGTTTATGCCATAATGATTTTAAAGATGTAGGTGAGAAACTATTTGTAAGTTAATGCTTGGTTGCTATTTTACAATAAATTATAAAAATTTATTTTATTTATTTATCATATAACTTTAACTAAACATGTTTTTATTTATCCCTTCTAGAAATAATAACCAAACATTACCTAAATATTAGTTAGAGATATATATCTAAATACTAATTTATGTATCTCTTTGCAATCTTAAAATACGTAAAATATCAATAGATTTTTTATATAAAAAAAAATCAAAATTAGTATCTTCAATTTATTTCTTGAACTGTTTGTAAAAATTAACATCTAAAAAAAGTTTCTGAAAATCCAGCTGTATTGCAGTAAATTAAATCTAATTCAGAGTTTAAAATTTACGATAAATTTTTAAAGTATTTTTCATATTAAAATAATTATTTTTATTTTTTTAAAATTAACATATCAAAACAATACAATAAATATAATTTTTTAAAAAATTGATTAAAAACATGAATTGGGCACGCGTTTCTGAATACAGCCAAAGTCGCACATGAAAACGTTCAAATTTCATAATCAATCACTAACTTCTTCCCATCTTGCTTGCCCTTCTTTTACTCCACATGGTACTTCCTAGGCTCTCTAGCTCTGCAATTAATTTCCAATCATAAAAGAAAAAAAATCAATTCATAAACATCACAGATATCTCATATATTGCCTTGACATTTGTCCCATGGAAACCCCACATCATGAAAAGCACTCATGCTGGATGCCGGTGGTTCCGGCAAATGTCGAGTAGAAAATAGATTAGGAAAGCTCGGAAAGTGGTAGACATATAGTCTAGCAAAGATGAAGATGATTTTCTAAAGGATAATATTACAAGGAAAGAGACAGTTCAACCTCGTTAAAATTTGAGATTTTTTATTAGGAGGCCTGGAAAAAGATTAAGTGGGAGGCTCAAAACTTAGTAATTTAAATTATTTTTTAAAGTGTTTTTAATTAAAAAAATCATTAAATTTATGTTTTTTATATATTTTTTTTAATAATATTGATATACTAATTTTTTTAAAAAAAGAAACCACCCCTGCGGTATGATGAATGCTAGGGAATAATATAAATTATATTATAAAATTTCACCTAATAGTTTAAGTTTTTGGACTGAGATGATTTTTTGACATGGTATCGGAGTTTTGATGACCAAGTGGTTACGAGTTCGAATCTCATTATCCCTATTTATTTGATAAAAATTAAGCACAAGGTAAAATGAATCTGTACAAGTTTCAAGTCCAAATAGTTTTTATTTGAAGGAATTTGTTAAAGAATAATATAAATTATATTCTGAAATCTCATTTATTAATTTAAATTTTTAAATTGAGATAATTTTTATATTAAAAAAAATTATAATTCCTTTTTAAATTTAATCTAATTTTAATTTTAGATTAGCCGAATCTCAAGTCCACCGTCTAGCCGGCCGAGTTTCAGAAGTAAGATGAAAAACACCTGGAATTGGAGCGGGGGTCTCAGAGATCGACCCCCGCCGCATGGTGAAGAGAGGACTGTACAAATTTGTGGGCATGCAACAGTACTTGAAACATGAAATTACAAAAACTGGAAAAACATAGACATGGAGAGGAATCTCTGAGAAAAATCGAGACAATTCGTCGCAAGGACCAAACTTTGACCGTGTTTTATGGATCACAGGAAATAAAATAAAATAAAATGGCTACTGTCTTGATTTGACTACACACTGTTATAGTGGGGCTTGCCTTGCCTTTCTTTTGCCACGTACAAGCCCTTCAAGCACTCAAAACGAGTCAAAATTTATCACCCGTGAGAGCTACTCCTGAGATAGCTTACGTATTATTCGAAACTGGTTTTTTTAATAAATCATCTTTAAAATATAATTTTTAAATTATTTTAATATGTTAATATAAGAATAATTTCTGAAATTATTTTTAAAGTATATTATTTTAAAGTAAAATATATTTTATAAAATAATCGCCACTCCACATTTTAAAACACCCCGTGAGATTGATTGAGGATGAAAGAAAAATAAAATAAAATAAAATAATGAATAGAGAGTTGAAGGCTCAACCTATCCCATTAATTAGCATCGCATGCCTTTGAAACGTGCTCGTGGAATTTTCCTTGATTCCTTCCATGGAGTTCTTCCTTTTCCATGTTCAACGAATCTTGGGTGAAAAAAGTCAGTCACGGATTTAATGTTAAACATATGAAATCATAATTTCTTAAACTATATATATATGTATTGTTTAATTTGTTCTAAATTAAATTCAATAGTTCATAAAATTGTTTTTGTAAATAACAAAAAAAATATTTATATAGGAGCTAAAACTAACCTAATATTTATTATAGGAAAACTAAACCGAAACTAACAATGAAAAATAAGAAAAATTTAAAAATAATTAAAAAGGCAATGAAAAGTTAAGGCGAGCTTTCCTAATCTGGGTCGGCTATAACCAATCATCTTCTAACAAAATGGATCCCAAGAACATTCTACTGAAATTTAAACCTAATTTAATAACGAGATAAGAATTTTATTCAACAAGGAATTTCACATAGATTTTAAATCTATTTCAAAATATGATAATCATAATAATTTTTTTAATTTATTTTTGATATAAACAGATGAAAATATAAAATATAAAATATTTTTAAAAATAAATCTACAAAACTTTACACGTAAGAATGTCTCTTTATTCTAGTATAACTACTTTTTTCTATTCCAGTACGGTGAATGGTAGATTGAAGATAAAGTGGCCATAGAAAGAAGGAAAGAAAAAAAATCACATGATCTCAAATGTCTCGACATTAAGATGAAAAGACGTTCGCCGGTCATTTATGTCCTTGTAAGGGAAAGGTCAAGGAAAAGCATTGACGGTAGAAGGAAGGAACTAGATGAAAAAATCCTCCGTTCTACACTCCGGAAAAATCTCCTCTTCTTCTCCGGCAACGAGCTAAGTTCATCCATCTTTCTCCTTTCCAAACTCATCTAATTCAGATATAAAGAATTTGATTCTGAGCTTTAAATCATAATAATAAAAAATTATGGTGTTTTTCATAATATTTTATTTAAAAACATATCAAAATAATAATATTTTAAAAAATATTTGTAGGCTAAACTCACTGAAATAATTCAAAATATATAAAAAAAATAAAAAAAATTTATTTTTTTTATAAAACACAGAGAAAACAATGCCTTACTATCTAAAATTAAGTTTTCAACGAATCAACACCAAGTTTAACAAGTTTATGTATCAACCTAAAATATAATTAAAATATAATTTAATTAAAAAAATATTTAAAATAATACAACAATTATTTTACTTGATCTAGATTAATTCGTTGAATTCAAGACATAAATTGAGTAATGGGGGAGTTAAATAACTTTAATTTTTATTATTTTATATTTTTCTTTTCCCCGTTTACTTTTTATTTTTTAAGAAATAAATCTCGCCAATTATGCCTTGACATTATTGCATTCAACTAGAATATTGTTTTAGTCCTTTGTATAAAATCGTTATCGTTTCAAATGGCCCATGAAAGGCCCACTCGGAGCTTGCATTGAAGAGATTCATTAAGGCCCAAGCTACGTCGTTTTCGAAAACATGTTTCTTTTTAACCTCATAGGACACGTACAGCACGTTCTCCTCTTCACCTGCCTTATTTAATACCTTGCCTTTATTTGCATGGCGCCCGGCTCCACGAAAATGTTTCTTTTTTGTGTTACTATGTGTTTTTTTAAAAACACAAAAACGCAGAAGTTATCCCACTGGTCTCCTACTCTCCTTGTGTTTCCTTAAAATCTTTCTCTATATAATCTTCTTCTGGCTTCAGTTCCATGTCTCCATGGCTTTTTCTTTGATCGGCATATTAGCTCCGGCTGTGGCTACAAGTCCCATAGATTGATGCCTGACAAGTGCAATATCCGGTGGTAATAGGTTACGAAGTTCTTCTAACAGAGGGTTTATAACACACAGTTAAGAACCTTTTTCATCCAAGGCCATGAATGGATTTCTTGTTTAGTTTGCCGACGATCAGACCAGAACGAGGAACTACCATTTAAGTGCATCGTAAATAAGCAAAGAGCGTACAAGTTCTGTCTTTTCATGTTCTTCAGGAGCCCGTTTAAATATGAAGTAGGCCTCAACATCTTTCGAGGAAAAGTCCCCATCAAAGAGAGACGGAATCCTTTCGAAAGAAAAACGTATACGATAAAGATGACCGAGAGTTGAGTCACCACCATATCGTTTCGTTTTTCTTATACACAATCTGCACATAGGTGTCACCGGTTAGACAGCTACTCGATCGTGTTCGAGAAGATGCATGCACCACATCTGTATTGGATCTGCATGCATGAGAGCTTACACACGGAGAAAGACACCATTTTCAACCCAAAAATCTAGATTATTGGATCATGGATTCATCTTATATACAACCTTCTTCCTTTTCCATTCATTTTCAATGTAAAACAGTTGCCACTCACATGTATACCCAACAGATATCTCCCTGATACATGAACCCGATCCATTCAAACACAACTTCGATCCCCTTCAGTAGGACAATTCGTGTGCAGTGTTCAGAGCTTACAAGTTCTTTTTACTTGACTACGTACGGGGAAGCAAATAACATCATAGAAGTCTAACCACAATCTTCACCTGTCCCAAATGGGCTCTATCTTAAACACAAAAGGGTGTGTGCATCACCTCCAATCCAAAAACCTAAACTACTCGATCATATTGGATCCATCTTATATATAAGCATCTCTCCTTTTCCATTCATTTTTAATGGGAGATAGTTACCGCTTAATTACTTCTATATCGATATAAATAGGTTTGCAAGAATAGATGTAAACTTCTAGTCTAGCATGAGGTACATCTCCACGCACAACCCTCTCTTCATCTCGAGATTTATTTGTTTCTACCACCAAGATATCAAGACCTTCACGAATCCCTACAAAACTCTTATTGAGTTGTTCAAAGAGATGATCAAGCCTCCGCTAGCTCATGATGTCTCAACGTCATTTTTAGGATTCACACAACGTCCCAGACGACTTGCACCCCTTGATCCAGGTCGCCAGAGTGATTGCTATCTAACATGCTTTGATATCAAATGATGCTATGGATAACAACAGGATGATATTGATGGGGTTTGTTAATCATCAAAAATCTTCAAAACAAAGAGCATGGTCATATATAACGGTAGAGATACGCCCAAGATACCTCAATTTTATTAATTCAACGTCTAGCTAGGCCTTTGCCACAAGGCTATTTCTACTGTTTAAATAGAATATTAAGAAGACTTTAAATAGAATCTTAAAACACAAATCTCCTAGTAATACTTACTTAATTAGCTAACTAATAATTCTAGAAAATCTTAATAATTAAAGTAAATATTACGTTGAAAATAATGAAATAAATATCCCATGTCACATTGCCTCTCCATTTGAGAATGGGTTAACCGAGGGTGTAGAACTTTTGCCATCCTTCAGATTATATATATTTGAAACGAAATGATTTTAATTTTTTTTTAAAAAAAAAAAGTTTAGTCCCACCATGACCAAAGACCCAAGTCTTATCCTGGGTATTATACTCTTAGGTCAAGTTTTATAACTATAACTATTCTTTGGTGGTAACTATATAATGAACCAATCTCTTGTTTAGTACTCCTAGGTTCTTCTTCGATGGCTGAAACTCCATTGATTGAAGCATGTAACTGAAGAGAGCTACGTCAGTTTGATAGTAGCCCCAAACACAGCTTAGTTTCAACGAAAGCTGAGCTAAAAATACAATCTTAGAATCAAATGTATCTGATTTTCAAGAAAACCTAGCCCCTTGAATATTACGCCACACGTACGAGTGATGAGTATTCCATGTCGAAAGGAAATGGAGTAATCTAGGTTTTTGTGTTGAAGTAGTGTCCTTTCTTGTACAAAAATTCCCATGTCTCTAGGTCCAAGTGAGTCCGAGCAACTCTCCATTATAGATCTTCCCAGCAAATGGTTTATAGCTAAGTTCGACTGAGTGCAAACGATAGGTGTTGTTTGCATAAAGCAAAAATTAAATGGCTCGAGGAGTAGCAAGACAACTCCTGGGTGAGGAAAGGAGAACAGGCGATATGGTATTGTAGCAATCAGATGATCGCCGCATTTGAAATTGTTAAATGCTCGTTAGAGAGGAAGTTGTGATTGAATGAGCCTCACACTGAGGTGTTTATACATTAAATTAACCCATAAGCCAATAGCCTAGGCTTTTAAATCAAAATGCAGGAAAACTCTCACACATGCAGGTCGAAGCGTGGGCGAAAGTGACTCTTCAATGCATATCTCCAAACATTGATTTCTTTCCCTGCAGTTTCTAGATTAACATTTCATTATGGACACTTAACTAGCACTGCTACATCAGCTTGAGGCTATCTTTGCTGATCATTAGGGTTGTCAGTTGGCACTTGTTATTTAAGATTAATATCGCTTCTGGGATTGATGCGTAAAAACAACTAATCCTAATCTGTTAAAAAATCATCAAGAAGAAAAGGTGCGAGATCTGAATATATCATTTGACCTGCATCTAACACTAGCTACAAGAGTAACATGTTTTACATCAATTAACTAAACTGGGAATGGAATCCCTGAAATGTGCACCATCTTCAAATCGGAGGATGGCATGCATATTCATGTTACTGCCTAAAGCACTTCTCAAGATACCTAACAGAAAGCTCATGTGCCTGTGTCATCTTTCAACAGCCAGCTGCCTTGAGAAAGTTATCAAAGGGACTCGCCGGAGGTAGCCTCATAGCCAAGAATGGGCCTACTGGCTTTGCGGCTTCCTTGATGTTTTCAACATCGCTTGTTATCTACATATACGCGACCATGTCAAAATAACAGAGATAAAAAACAACACCAAGATTTTTAAAAGAAATTAACCATTCACCTACTATTAAATGCATCTGCAATTATCTAGTGTACAACAGTCAAGAGTAATGCCCTTTATTTGTAACTAGTTAACTAGTTCCAAGTATGCCCACTGGCAATGGAATAGATGCTTTATCAAGTTATTGCACAATTGTTCCCCGTGATAAACCAAGCAAAATTGAAAGTGACTTGTAATGGCTATAGTAAATTAAATGAAACAATCCAAGGCAATTGCTAAATATGAAACAGACTGACCTTCCAAGGTGCTAAGCATCCATTTGCAGTGAATGCTGGTGAGTGTCTCTCATTTGCTCTAGTGTAATGAGTTTCATAGGTCAACCAGTTGGATAGCTTCTTTCTTGTCCCAGTGCCCAGATTTTCACAATGTCTAGCCATGGTGTCATATGGGAGAGGTGATGTGGAGACTGAAGTCCCTGCCACTTGACCTGCTACCTCAAGCGCCTGAAACCATAATACTTTTGAGTATATACGCACAAGGAACAAATGCATATTTATAACATGTGACTTAATCAAAGTAGGGGGCAAGATTTGGAGGGAGGGCATGGGATTACCGATTCTAAAAGCTGTCCAATGCTGATAACATGGGAGACAGAAGGGGATGAAGGAATTTTTGGAATGAAGCGGGAAAGGTCTGCAACAGATGCTTCACTTGTCACATCATCATCAACTAATGAATTCGTTGGAATATCCTGCAACATAACAGTACTTACAGTAATTAGATTTCATTCATCATATCATACATGCATGTGAACCCTGAAACAAAAAGGCCTCCCTCTTGTTCTCAAGGTCAAAATATTCAAATTCAGCAGGAATATATTTGTGCTTATTTATATCATACCTCATCGAAGGAGAGTGACTCCTTGGAATGGGAAGCCATTTGATTGTGATCCTCAAGTATTGATCGTGGACCATACATGAATGCATCATCAGGGGTAAATGGTTCTAGCAATTGCTGAGCCAAGTCATCCACCTCCAGCTAAGAAGCACAAATAGAAATGTTACATGGAGGGAGAGGGGTGTTGTCCGTAAGATAATCAAGTGTGGTACCTCAGTAGTGGTAGATAGGGTCTGTAATAAGATGTCCATTAAGACCTTGTCAGATTCAAAGATCTTGCTTTGCAGTTCAGAGAGTAAAGATGACGCTAATTGATTATCAGCAACAGTTCCATATCCTCTCACATCTGCATGAGCCTTTACATGTACTTGAAGGTCATCGCTAATGCCAACATAAGGATCAACCTGATAAAGTAAAAAATGCATAAAGATGAATTTTTATCAGACTTGATGCACGCAAAATGAAATAAACTGTTTTCAGCTAGTTTTTGCAACTTGAGAAGTTTAATCTTTAATATCCAGCAGACTCACATCATAAGGGAGCAACGACTTGAGCAAGTCATTCAACTCAGGAATTTGATATATTTTAGCTGCAAACATCAACATGCCTGTTGATAGTACTAGAATTGACCTCTGGCATGCTGGAGGTAACATTCCTGGCAGAAGATAGTAGAAACATGTGCACATATATGTTAAACATATCAGAAGATTATAAATGATGTTAAATTTTCAAAAAGTTTCTCATAATCATTCGTACCATTGTTTAAGTCTAAAGATAAATTTCTGAGAGAAAGAGGAAGCTGAAAGAAGCGGACCACAAGGTTGTCATTTGGGTTCTGCATCACAAGTTTGAGACAGTCAATGATCTTACTAATCTACAAAAACAATCATAGAAATACAAAACTTCTTTGCCACAAAACTCATGCATTCTATCAGTTTCAAATGGCCCATCATGTCTTTACATGAATCACATGTATAGAGTCGTAACAGAGACCATAATCAGAGCAAGAGATCACAAGTAAAACTGACAACTCAGGATAGGCTTAATCTTTGATCAGGAGCTTTTACAAAAATGGATGCGATGCAACCTGAGCTGTTTACTACGACATATTTGTGCGTTCCTATTTCTGTATCTCATTTGTTTGGGATGATTATTTTGGAAGTAATGCATAAAATAGGCTAGGGAACTCAAGGATTTTATTCACATCCAAGGGTGCTCTTATTTAAATCAGTGCCCTTGTTTAAATTAAAATTAGCAGAGTCTCCCAATTGGAGGCCGGAAGATATAAAAATGGAAACCAATAGAAAATTAATCAAGGAAGAAAGCAACCTTCAATCGCGAAGAAATAAGTGTCAATACAAAAGAATGAGCTATAGCTTCAATATTTGAGGGCATGTTATCTGGAAGGGTGGCTTGTATCCAGAAGGCAGACAGCAATTGTGCTATTTGATCCTCATTAAGCTTCATAATATGTGGTTCCTGTGCAAATCATTCAACCATATAGATGTTAGCAACTCAATGAACTGGATTAGAAGTGTAAATGCACAATTAAAGAACCTGTAATGAACTGCTTACTGCCTCAGACAAGCTGGTCGTACTGGCAGTCCTATCAATAATAGAACTTATTTTGTAAAAATTCGGTGAATTCTTTCGGGCACGTCCTTGCTTCCAATCTTCTTCAACAACATCCCTTTCTTTATAACCATCATTGGCATCATTTCCATGCTTTTCCATTTTGGATCCATCTTTCTCTCTTCGGAGCTTTTCAAGTAGTGCTGAAATTGAATCAAATGCAGATGCAGTATCAGAATGCCATCCTTTTGGTTCGCAAGTATAACCAGATTGCCAGGAAGCAGCTTCGCGTAGGGGATGATTAGAACTTGGAATGAGAAGAGCTGAAAATATCTGGTGCGCTCCAACTCGCATCTTAACATCTGGATGCAGCATTGCTTTCAAAAGTTGGACAAGAAGTACTTCAGGAAAAACCTGCATAGAGATGTTTCTATAATTTCAGTAAGCAGTATCCCAACACAAAATTCCAGAGAGAGTTGTTTAATCACAAAAGAAATTGGATATGGATCCATTAGATAAAAAAAAACTTATATCTAAAATTTATTAGAAAGAAACCTCTTGGAGCAGTCATCAGAATCATTCAACTGATATGCATGCATTCACAATTAATGTGAAACTTGAAATCAACATATGGCAGCAGTTGTAGAAAAGAAATAAAGCATAGATATTAATACTGAAAAAACATTAAACTCCTCTAACCTGCTGTGAATGACAACTGACTGATGATACTGAGATCGTATGGGCAAGAATCATCAAAGATCCAATGGTTGCACGGGTAACAACTCCAGAAGAGGAAGGAAGCTTCTCCAGTGCTATGGCCATAGTGTCAAATAGCGGTCGTGCATCACAAATCTAATAAACAAACACAAATTCAGGTCAGCTCTAGGTACAGTAGAAAGAAGCAACCAAATGTTCCTTGCATGCTTCAAACTTACCCCTTTAGCGATTTCAAGTAAGCAATCTTCAATGGAATTCTGGAGTGCGATGTTCAAATTTGATTCTTGCTCTCCTGCAGATTCAACTGCAGCCTGAAGACTTTTCCTCAAATGCCTGCATAGATCACTGACGTACCCAATCTCTGTCAGCACTGCTCCCGATCTAATTTGCTGAGCCAAAGCTGCAGCAACTTCTATGACATAAGACTTGACTTGAGGATCAAGTGCAACATTTTTATGGTCCAGATGGCGTATAACAGCAGCTAAAACCAACTGATGGTGGCCTGACATCAAACAAGAATGGAAAGCATATGTATATAAGTGCATGCCACTGCAGAGTAATTTCAGCCCAAGCCCACAAAAAGGCTTCTGTGCATGAGCAGGACATTATGTATAAATCAAGCAAGAAACATATGATTGAAGATCAAGATACCTGCACTCTCCAATAAGTAAGACATATCAGACAAAACTATCATGGCCAACCCTTGCCGAGGAACCCAGTGATGTCCTGAATCAAAGTACACGAGCATTGGGTCCAATACATGGCGCATTGTTGTACTCTCCTTTGCCAGCTCAGCCATTCTCTGAATACAGATTTGAGCCCATACTCTGGGTGTGTCAATCTCTTCCCTATAACAAAAGATGGAAGGGATCAAGAAATAGGAAAGAAAAATGTGACAATTCCATGATTTCCTTGCACGAGTCAACAAATTTAGCATCCACTGTGGCAAGCTGTCTATGCTTTTGAAAAGTCACTACCTTGTCAAAAGAGACGGATCTTTCTTTTCTGGTCGGGGTCTGATGGCCATGCAGCTAGAGCCCATATCTGCAACTCTTCCCTCACATCTAACAACATCCAACCAATTATGACGTGCATCTTCTCTCCCGTCATCTTCTTCATCCGGCTCGTAGTTATCTAATGTGACATGCACAATCTACAATTTGGATACATTAATGACTTAAAGCCTCATGATGAAATAATAAACCAAGATCACATGAGGAGAAAAGCATTCAAAAAAAGTCAAGATTGTTAAGACTTCAGAACTCAGATACAACATCACAAAGTGGTAAAGAATGAGAAGATTGAACCATGTCCATCTACTGTAACCTGTCATAATTTATATATTAAATAGAAGATTCATGATCTAGAGATAAGAGTGGAAACTATTGCAACTCTAGGTTGCGTCCTATTAGTTTTGATCCTCGTTTCCTGGATTACTTTTCAGAGTCCTGGCAGATCAGATGGAACATTAAAAGCTCCATTATGGCACACAAGTATATTAGTGAGCTAAACATTAATTAAGAAAAGACTCAACATATTTCCAGCAAAATTTTAGAAGGGAAGATATAAAACAAGGGTTCCTCTATTTCCAACAGTCTCTGTTGTTAGTCTCTATGTTGGTGTGTGCATGTAAGCACCATTAAATATTGTATTTTTGCACTAACAAAGAGGAACAAAAACTCGCAAGAGTAAAAAGATTAGTTAAAGGGGGGAAGTGCTAATCTTGTCAAAATAGGGATCAGTATGGGGTGATCTATAGATTGCCTTATTCTTCAGAATATTCAGGTAAACCAATCACCCATGACACTCAAACCCGAGCTCATGCATTTGAAAATAGGAGATTACCTCATAGAAATTTTCACCTATTCCATCATTCCAAGTAAAAAGTACAGAAAACATAGAATAGACAAATTCTAAACTATTGAGACACCTAACTTCACCAAGTTTGGGAGAACCAACACCATGTCCATTTGAATATAAAAGTAGTGTAGATTAAATTTTCTCAGAAGAACAAACCTCGTCAAAAGCAGCAAAAATGTATGAGAACCCTGCCATGAACCACACCTAGCAACGGAAAAGCCTGTCACATAAGAAATTATCCCAAATCCAGAAAACAATTGCAAAGGACACCAAGGGAACAAAATCACCAGAAAACAATGCCCAGACTATCAAATTGCATTCTTCTAAGCATATCAGAAATCAAATACATAATTGATGTACCATGGCTGAGAGGCACTGCAGACTTGAAGCCCTCAGGTAACTTTTATTATTTTCATTCCCATTCTCACGTGCCAGGTTACACACTTTATGAACAAACTTTTCAATGTTATGAGAGTAAGTTCCATCTGCCTGCCCACACATGCACAAGAAATTAAAATAAGTGTCAGAAAAGTCATATTTTATCAACTATTAATTATGACTTCAGAACTCATCTCTCCATAAAAAAAGGGAAATTACTTTCTCAGCGGCCATTGAGGGTAATTCATACAGTTCTGACCCATGATTTACAAATAGAAAACAGACTCCTAATGAACATCCAACATATACATTCTGCATCAAATAACAATCTAACAACATTTTTTTCATTGTTAAACAAAGGCCCTGGACTTTTAGGAACATACATGATCCATCAACTCCATATAATAATCATTTCATCTTTTTTCTCAACATCTCCCTAACCTCCAACCCCATGACGAAGAAACAAACAGTTTAAAAGATATGCCTACGGAGAACTTTGCTCATAACATGCTAACAATTTATCCACTTGGAGACTAAGATAATCAAACGCTAGATGCATCCACGTTGCTTGCATATGAGATCTAAAATAAATCACTTCTTTGTTGGTTCAACCCTGAAGCTTGCAGGTAATCTTGGGCCATTAAATTTTACAATTAAGTTTCATTGGTGTTCACATTTCAATATTTCATTCAACAGATTTGTAACCTACCTGACTATAGATGAACCTTGTTAATGTTTGGCATCCAAGTATCATCAATGGATCCTGCTTAGATTTGTCCAAGAGTTCATTGACCACATTCAACAAGCTAATGGCAAAGTATGCCCTGCAAAATGCAAGATATGGTGATATTTCTGCCACAACAGAGGTATCATAGGAAATAAAGTATCACCAAACTATTTGGTTTAATGGTTCAAAATAGGACAATATGACCAAGTGAGCTTACTAGTTATCAAACCCCAAATGCCATTACAAAATAAGATGATAGTGATAGAAAGGGAAATTTAAGCAAACCACACTTACATCTGATCCTTGCACATGCAGAGCAACTTGCTGTATGCCTCTGTAACAATATTAATGAACTTGACATGCCCACTCCTCAATTCCTTGTAGCACCTTTCTTCTAGATATTTTGCAATCTACAGAAAGTGTCATGGAGGCATCAGCAGTGCACTCATAATTTTCAAGGTCAAGTCTTATCAGTAGCCATAATTTATGTTAAAGGACAATAAATTTGATACCTTTGGGATTCGAAATGGGTTTTTAGCAGCATATTCACATAACTTGACAATCTTTCTTTCATTTGGATGGCCATCCTACAAAATTATTGTGGAATTTAGAGCTCGTAATAGTCACTGGTGTAAAAGTAGGAAGCTAAAAGAGGTTTATTATACATAAATATGCAACAGTATATAAAAATGTGTGAGCTAAACTGTTTATTAGTAACACTTGACCCCGTTTTTAACTCATGGACAGTCCAAGAGCAGAACTCATCCAGTCTATTTGTGGGTGTCATCTTTACATGCCCTCCCATTATTCCATCCAAGATCCAAGAAAAAAGAAGGGTAACCCCGTATTTCTTTTCAAGTCTCATACAAACATGTAGCCTACCATGCATATAAGCTATAAACATTACACACTCCTCGGTGATCACCAACATTACAAAATCTAAGTTCAGATTCTTATCTTCCTGTCATACACAAGACAACCACAACCCCCAGACTCAGATACACCAGCCAAAAAAATTGCGGCAAGCACATGATAGATGACATATACGGCATTTCACTGTAAATTCTTAACATGTTTAACGCCAACCCATCAAGAAATTGCCAGCGTATAAATAACAATGAGGAAAGAGCAAAAAGGTGTGAATTGTTGAATGCTCACAAGGGACTTGGGGAAAATCTCAGCAAGCAGTTTCTTATATCTTTTAACAGGTTGCCGAGATCTGGACCTCAATGCAGGGCAGCACACACACATGCTCTCACAAGCAGGGAATATGTTCCTAGAAATGAGCCCCATATCCTGTACATTGTCGAAAACAAAGAAGCAAGAGTTAAAACCCTGCTAAATTCTACTGCAATTTTTATGCCACTGACCATGAATCAACAAGTACTGAATATAACTCACAACTTAACAAAACAAGAAAGATAAATACTTAACATTAAAACATCAATAACCCCAAATCAGATTTTTGAAGAGAGAGGATTCAAATAGTGTAGCATAAAACATGCCAAAAAGCAAATATTCAACAAAAAATAATAGTGATAAGAAGAAAAAAGGCCATGAGTTTTTCCTTCATTTTTAAACGCCAACAATAACTCGCACAAAACACACTCCAGTGAAGACTCCATGAACAAACATGATTTTACCTTCACAAAAAACTTGCGCCTTTTAAAACTGGCAACACAAAAGCGCCACGAGAAATAACAACAAAGATTCTAAGGAGATGCAAAGAGAGCCAAGAAAGAAGCAAACAGCAAGAAAGGAACAAACTTGAACAAATACTGTAAACACATTGTAACATACCAGTAAAAGCAGCTTAATTCAACTAATATGCCAAAAAAACACACCACCCCAGAAGCTCAAAATAAGTTTCTATGAGTTTATACCCCAAAACATCACCAATCCAGATGATAAAAACCACTAAGAAACCAAGTTTAGCTTGCTAAACAAACAAACATGAAAAGAGGCACAGACCCTTGTACTAATACCCTTGCTGAAGCAGATCTGTGAGAGGACAGGATCAAGAAGCAGCAAAAGAAACAAACGCTACAAGACAGAAAACAACACACCAGTATTCTCAAGAAGAGAAAGAGAGAAAGGGAGAGAGAGATACACGTGATGTGTCAGAATCTTCAGAGAGAAAGAGAGAGGGAGAGAGGGAGTTGGTTTTGTGTCAGAGATTGGATGACTCGAGAGTCTTGCAGACAGTATATCTAAGAAGACAAGCCTTTGTTTAGTGCTTGTTTGAAAAAAAGGTAACACAGGAGGAGTTTGAATTTTTCAATGGTGCTTTTTCAGTACAAGAAGCAAATGTATGTATGTGTCTATCTTTAATTTGAAATTGAAAGTTGTTAGGGTAGGACATTGGTGTAAAAATTATTGGTAACATCCCTTCGGGTTTATGTCATAGATTTAATTTTATTTTTTATATTTTTTTTTATTAACAATAGATGTCATACTTCAATTAATATTGTAACACCCTAAAGTTAACAACCATATAAATTTTTAGTGACTCTAAAATTTGTGACATTTAAATTTGTGATTTCTGAAAAGCAAATCTAAAATATAATTAATTAAACTGTATTTATTATAGTTTTTTTAACTTGAATATCTAGTTGTTTTTTATATCAAGTTTTATTTTAAATTATTTAAAATATTGATTTTGTTAATTTAAATGATTTGATAATTTAATTTACAACATGATTTATTATACCGAATGACATTGATGAAATCAACTTGATAAATTAAAAATAATAATTTTATTTTAAACAAAATAATTAATTCAATTGATTCGATGATTGTGAAATGAACCTGATAACTCAATTTCTAAACCAAGTTAGATATTAAAACTAGTTATTGTTTTTAATTTAAGATAATAACATGAGAGTAAATCCAGATGTTCACCGGGAACTATTTCATGAAGAAAATAAGTTTTTATAATTGGGAGTTTTAAAGAAATAAAGGAGTTTTTTTCTTTTTAAAAATAAATAAGGAGTTCGTTTATTTTTAACAAGAGTTGCGATGAGCTTCTTTTTTCCTTGCCAGGTGCCTGTCAAGAGCTGCTTGAAGGTGGTAATAGATTCAATAATATTTGACCACAACGGTGTCGTTTATAATTTATTTTAGATATTTTTTAATATTGTAATGGTGGTATTTTTTAAAATATTTTTTATTTAAAAATATATTAATTTTTAAAAATTAACCTACTATACCAGTGCAAGTTTAATATCATGGTAATATAATTGATCTTATGATATGTTATATTGGATTTAATTACCATTTTTTTAGCACTCAAAAAAGATTTTACTAGCCTCAATAATTTGCCGGGCAATTAATGTAGCTGTAACGATTGAAGGTGGTTTTAATTTTGGTCATTCAATGCATGGGTTGGTGATTGATGTTAACTTCGAAAAAATAGATGTTTTTTTTTTGTTTTGTAGCAGGTTTGGATTGATTACCTGGAATGGAATAGTATAAACTTTGTGTTTTAAAAATATTTTTTAAAAAATTAAAAAAAAATTTAAATTAAATATTTTTTAATATTTATCATTTTGATATACTAATATTAAAAATAATTTTTAAAAAATAAAAAAATATTATTATAATATATTTTCAAGTAAAAATTATTTTTAAAAGTACCCATAATCATACTTTTCTAAACAAACACAGGGATGAAAACTTTAATTTTCTTTCAAGGGCCATGTGATTAAAATGACATAAAATAATCTATGTAGTTTTAGATATAAGATATAAATTAGTTGACTATAATATGATATATAAAGCAGGATTAAGCAACAAAAAATAAATAATTTTTGAAATTTTAGTAATGCTAAAAATATTTTTCAATTATATCGCACCACGATAACATGCCGTGTTTATTTTTATTTATAAAGGTGTTTGAAAGTGTAATGATATTTATTTTTAAAGTATTTTTTATTTGAAAATATATTAAAATAATATTTTTTATTTAAAATTTTTTATTTTTTATATCCGACCATCAAAAAATTCGGAAAACGTGAGCATATACAGTTAGAAATAGCCGATAGGCAATAATGTATGCTAGATGGATTTGCTTCACCACTTCGATAATGTCCCTGCGATGGTCCATAAAACGTTTTATGCTGTGCTCGTCACAAATGAAGCTGTAGCAAGAACTTTAGTGGCGATGTCCCAAAAAGATGAACGAGGACCAAGAAAAGGACTTCATCTACAAAACAGAGAATCTCAAAGTGATAATTTCTAAGCACCCCTGCTAAGCCTTGGTAATTAGGAAAAAGATATTTCCCAAGAGAATATCTTCACAGTGAGACAAGAAGAGTGCCTGGATGTTGATGAATTCATGCCTCAATAATCTACTATTTTTTTTTTAATTAACATTATTGTTTGGAACAGTTCATCATGAAATTAAGAATCAGATTATTTGTAAAATTTAAATTAATAATCTTTACAATAATAAATTTAAAATTTAACCAGTTAAATTATACTCTACAGGTTTCAATAATCTATTATTCTACACCAGTAGGAGGAGGGAGGGCTTGTCTCGAGCTGGATCGGTTTAACTTGCGAGGCGGACTACCTCTCCTTCGACCCCCGCACTCCCTAATTAATCATGTCAACATCAGCTTGCATGCTAAGCAACTCACATGGATTCTCTCTGTATTTTATTCCTTGCCTTGATTTTAGTGGGAAATTGAAGATATGGCTTCCAAAATAAACAAGAGATCCCTTCAAACTAGGATTATATCGATTCCAAAGTTGAGGAACTCTGGATTATCCTGGGAATCAACTACCTCTCTGGTGCATGGTGTCCATATGGAATGCTCTCGACTCAAGAAAGCATGAACACAACTACCAGCTACAAGGAAGGCTAGCAATTATGACGAGGACGTGGGGCACAGACCAGGGGGCCATGGCTCTACAACTTGGACCGCTAGCTCCTTGTCATTGAACAGTTGAATTGACCAGGACGGGAAATTTGAGAAAAAGAGCTAGCCAGAAAGGATTGCATAGTTGTTTTGTCACTTTTGATACATGGCCGAAGTGAAAGGTTATCGATAACAGGAAGCTATTGATTTTTAAAATAGTTTTTGTTTAGAAATATATTAAAATAATACTTTTTATTTTTAAAAAATATTAAAATAATTTGAAAATACCAATAAAAAAATAAAAATAAATTAGATGTTTGAATTTTTTATGTTTTGATGATTAAATATCTTATCTTCAATTTTTATCTACGCCTTGATAATAGCACCAACAAGTGTCTCGGTTTATATATAGATTCCAGAAGAAGCTCTAACAAACGCAGACATGAAATCACTGGAATACTTGAGGAGATGAAAGACTGAAAAGAGAGTTATCATGACAATCATGCTATCGTGTAATTGGTCATCACTCAAATCATTCACAGATCAAATAGAGGGAAGTGATGGTTGGTAGCAGTGAACCTGCTAAGCATGCTTTCCACATCATCTTGGTTCCATCGAACAAAATTTGGTGTTGCTTCCACCTAAAATGTAAGGCCCTCCAAAGCAAACAACACCTCGCCTGCCTAGCCGGCCGGTCAACTTGATAAATATACTGATTCGGAACCTCATTCAAGGTGTACTTTCAATAATGTTCGGTGTGTTGCCCTTAATTACCATTTCAATGGCATTCATGAAGCTGTTTCATGCACCATGCTGATGATATCCCAAAAAAAGATGAACGAAGACAGACTTGGAAAAGGACCATGGCAAGAGAATGTAAAAGATCTCAACATTTCAGTAAATTTTTTGATAAATGCCCACCAAGTACATTAAGAAAAAGTGGTGGAGCTACTGAACTCATTACTTACAATTCGATCATCAAAAAAAAAAAAAAATTACTTACAACAAAGATAGCATTAGATGAACAACATAAGATACTAGAGACTTGATATGTTATACGCCTGTTAACATTTAGGACAGTATCTGGATCGCATTTTATCGAGAATCTCAGAATATTCAATTGGCGTTGCTTCACTACAGAAAACTTCATCCCACATCTTGAGAAGATCTGCTCAGATGGTAATTAAGTCAGCACACACACATATCAATACTAATGGCAATAATCATGTTTGAAACGTACTTCAATATAATACAGGAGAATTGTGCATGTGAAATGGTTCATGCAAGACCGGTGCTTGAGCTGATACATATTATTTATTGTGCACCATGTGCACGGATCAAATTCAAACAAGCCATCAAATTGAGTCATACATGATTAAACATTAGAAGGCTTAACCGATTACATGTAATCTTCAAGGATTCTAGAATCTGAAAAGGTGCATTACATAAACATACCAGCTTTATCTGTAGATGGAAGACACATGATAAGAATGTCAAATCTTGGGACTTTGGTCAAGTTCTCTAGATATTTGACAGCCAAATCCATGTCATTTCTGCCAGAGGAACAAGCAAGAAGAGAGTCACAACTCAAGTAACCCAAACACAGCCCAATCATCCAAAACATAAACAGCAGAAGAAATCTACTTACATGAAAAAGGAGGACACACACTTGATGATGTCGATTAGAATAGTAACAGACAATGCGTTCTTAAATATCTGAGGCAATGCACTTGGAGTAGTAACCTAGTAATGCAAGGAAAGAAAACAATGAGTTGTCAGCTCCTGGAGCCAATTTTTGTGCATGCTTGTAAAGTTTTATTTTCCGACCTTGTCCTTTATCCTAAAAGAAAAGCTAATCAGTTTAAACTAAAACAAAAACCTTCAAGAGGTGAGCCTGGAGTGCACGATCACCAGAAAAGCCTCGCCAAGAAACCTCGAATTGATAAGCTGAGTTTGGAGGTGTAATGTTTTTTGCAGCTTCAGCCATGGCTCGAGAAGCCGCTTGAGAAGCGAGTTCTTTAACTGAGGCCTTCAGCTCCTGCCTTCCAGTTCTGTTATTTCTCTGCAAAAGAGTAAATGAGATATTAATCACCAGAAACATCAATTACACATGCAAAATGGTAACAAGTAGCCAAAACTGAAGTTCAGAGATAGCAGGATGGATTAGAGAACTTTCCAGTAAAGAATCCTCTCATGCGGCATTTGAAATCTGCAAATACTAGTGACAGATATGTTTTAATCTTAATCCAATTTATGGGCACATAAAAGAAACGTCCCATTTTTAGTGGCTATCTGCAGAGAGATACCGATCAATGGATTTGGTAAGAGCCCTGGCTCCATTGCATGTGTGACAGCACACAGGACAAATGGAGAAAGATGGCAATACATGCTTTGTCCCTTGAATCAACTCTCAGGCCAAAAAATGCATATACTTATGACCATGCTACAATGTCATTTCACTTTCATCAGTCCCACATGAATCCATATAATTTGCAACAATATGAATATTGTTGTTCCAAATGCATCCTAATATTGCATGATTTATAGAGAAAGAATTTGCAACTAATAGAAACACCAGCAAAAACAAAAGCTTAATGAACCAGTTCAAGGTA
This sequence comes from Populus alba x Populus glandulosa, assembly GCA_033617975.1. Classification (NCBI taxonomy): domain Eukaryota; kingdom Viridiplantae; phylum Streptophyta; class Magnoliopsida; order Malpighiales; family Salicaceae; genus Populus; species Populus alba x Populus glandulosa. Next base: position 517,016 of record CM066155.1, on the reverse strand, counting down.
AGAATGAAAGAGAAATGGAATAGTTAGGGATTTGTGACAACACAAGAATAAAATAGGATTTGTAATCCTATTCCATAGAAAGGGATTGTTGATGCCTAAAGTGGAATGGACATCATTTCCCCATCTGCTGGAAAAAAAAGCCAATACAACCATTTTCACTGTTTATTTAAATAAAAAAAATATAAAGAACACAAACCAACCTCTCAAACACACACACACACACACACAACAGAATGATAGCCATGCACGGATGTGATGCTACACCTGGATACTCTCCGCATTAGAACTTGGAATAGCATTTGCACAAGAATCATTGCCTAATTGACCATCAGATCTGCTTCCAGCTCCTGTGCTTTTGTTCTTTATCTCTTCAACGTAGACAGATTTCTTCACAACACCATCTCCATCATTCTCCTGCCACCAGAATTTAGAAGTTCAAATGAAAAAATATCCGTGTTTCCTGAACATAGATAGCAGAGTCTCGAATCTGAGAAACTTCCAATCATTTTTAATATGCTCATGAAACATCTATACAAGAAAAACTTTACATTTGCATTGGGCATACAGCTACTCAGCACTTGAGGGCAGATATCTTATTTTTACCTTAGCTTTATCTTTTTGAGAAGCAGATGCCCCAGTCCTTCGAGTGACATTTGAGACTGGATGCACTGCATGTCCATTGACACTTGCTTCTGACCTTCCTCCTTTTTGTGCTCCTTGTAAGGAGCTTCTGAGAGATTCAGATGCTTTCTGGAGAATTTCCTGTGAAAAATAAAAGCAACAGTTACAATGAATTGCATCAATGAAATGTAACAGCCAGAATAGCAACATATGGCAGAGTCACTTGCCTTCTCGTACAAAGATTTGACCTCAGCATACTGTTTCTTGATTTCCTGGTTATTAGGTTCCAGTTTCAAAGCAAACTCAGAATCTGTAGTAAGTCATGTTCATTAAATCATACAGTCATCATCAAAAACTATCAGGAAACAAATCACTAGATAATCAGAGAAGACCAATATATAGGTTTGAATCAACACACCCTCGACGGATTCTTTAAGTTTCCCCAATTCCTTTCTTGTTGTTGCTCTGCGTGAGTATGCTTTTATGTAGCGATCATCTAGATTCAAAGCCTCTGTACAGTCATCTTCAGCCTCTGGAAATCTGAGCAAAAAGAAAATGAAGTAAAAAAATTTGCCATCTTCATGAAAATTATCTTCACATGCAGTAAAGCAACCTATAAAATGACAAGATAAAACAAAGATGATCAAACACTGCCAGGTAATCAAAAGTTGTGCACGTATATCACATTAAGCAACAAGAACTCTACAAGCATACCTACACTTCTTAAATCTAACACTATCAGACAGGAAAAACTTGCCTTTTGATTTTGAGATATGCCATTGCTCGATTTGCATAGGCTACTGCTGTTGGTGACAACGCTATGCTTCTTGAATAGCACTCAATAGCTTCCTTATACTTCTTCTGCTTAAAATACTCATTTCCCTATAAATTAAGAATTTGCAAACTTAGCAGCACAAACCATTACTAGTGAATCTTTTTTAAGTACTATCACAGGATGATTCGTACCAATTCTTTCTCTGTGGTAGCATCAACAGTACTCTCATCAATTGCAAAACTATTTGATAGGCGATTGATTGCATCAAAGTTCCTTGAGTGATCATACATTCCTGAACTACTTGAGAAATCAACAGCAGAAGTTTTCCCTGTTGATCTTTCATCCTCACCAATCTTCTGAGCACAGGAAGCATTGTTAACTGGTTAAGAAACTATTATACCCCATATAATTGCTCTAAACATATGCATGGATGCAAAAACACATGTATGCCATGACTTTTCATATTGGAATAAGAGCATATTGAAACATCCAGTGCACTTATCAATGATCTTTTAAATTGAGCATCTCTACAGATCACTCAAAACCCACAAGAATTCTGACAATTGCCATTCAAGTTTCCACTCAGACAAGAACAATTCAGTACTAAGCATTGGATTATCCAAATCTGCCAGTCCCAACAACACCTCTCAATTTTTCCACTAGAACAAACCAAGAACAGGTTAACTGCACCATGTAAATTCACTCTACTAGCAAACAAATAAATCACTTACAACACACAATGGAAACATAAACCAGAAACATTCATGCTTGACTCACTATCCCTAAGCCACCTAAAACAGCAAGCTTAAAAAAAAAGGGCAACATGCAATAGAAGATTGAAGTCTCTTTTACAAGCTACAAGCTTCTCATAATAAAAGATGATTTTTTTCAACAACCCATTTCTCATTCCTATAATTACATTGAAAAGACTTGAAAGGTACTAAAACTTGATTAAAAATCGAAACTTTACCATATCAGAAGCTTGTGACTTCTTCTTCATCTTTTTATCAGTGTCCTTAAGAAGTTCCCAATCCTGCAAATCATTCAAAAACCCCTGGAAATCCTGGAAACAAAAATGGGTTTTCACCAAAAATACGTAAAAATAAATAAAACCTTATTGACAAGAATCCTATTCCGCACCAGCTTTCATTTTTAAAAAACACACACACAAAGACTTGATTTTCAAAGATTCTTAATAGAGAGCATAAAAGAAGAAGTTTAGGAGAAAAATACAGTGATCATGAAGTTTTGAAAAGGGAAATGATTATAAAGCTTGAGCTTTCATTTTCTTGTTATTACAGTTTTCTTAGTAACCAAACAGAACTTAAAAAATCAAAAAAGGAAAGAAATGTACCAGAGCTTGATCACGTCCATGCTTGCCTGGAGCCCTAGCCATGGATGTTGGAGAGGGAGGTAGAGGTTTCTGGAGGAGCTGTGAAGTAAGGATTTATGCGAGTCAGAGGGGTTTTTGTGTTTTTGAGCTGAGTTAATGATATTTTTGGCGTGCGAAATTTTTTATTTTTTGTATTTGAGTTTACTAATTTTTATTTTTGTTATTTAAGTGAAAAAAAATAATTTATTTTAAATTTCATATTCTTATTCTTATATCAATTTAAATAAATTAAAAATTAAAAAAGTAAAATAAGAATAATAATATTGTTTAAAAAATAAATAAATAAAAGATGACTTGCATCAATAAAAAAAAATAGATTAACTTGATTTCTTTCTTTTTTTCACAAACTAAATAAATATTCACCTCTAACTTTAAAAGGTAATATTTTTTTATACCAAAAGGTTGACTTTCTCATTTAATTTTTATTTTTTCTTGCTTTTTTCATTTATTTTGATTTTGATTTTCTCACCCAATCATGATCCATATAAATTTATTTTTTGTGTTTTATTTTTATTGTAATATAATTTTTTACTAATTTATCATTTTAATTTTTAATTTTTTAACTTGATTATGGACAAAGTCTGATTCATCCTTGTACTCTTAAGATTTTTTTTAATTTGGTCCCTCTACTCTAGATGTTTTTTTAATGTAACCCCTCGATGGAATTCCGTCTTGACAAAATTATTTGAAGAAAAATGGATATGAGAAGATTCAGTGAAATTCTAAGCTTTCGTTATTAACAGAAGTACTTGTGGGTTTCGAATTAAATTCGTAGCTGCTGGTTGTTTTTGGTCCGATTTGGGATGGTGCTTGCGGTTAACAGTGGTTGAGCTCAGGCGAACAGGAGGAGGCTGGTGCGTGGTGTAATGATAAACAAATACAATGAAAAGACTTCCATAAGCATTTAAGTTCACGATGAAGTTTTTTTTCTTTATAGCAGCATATATACAAGAACGAGCTCTCCTCGATACGTCAAACAATTCCACGAACGCTAGAATCATCTTTGCTTTATCTTCTCTTACCTTAGAAGGAGTAGTGGGAACTCAAGGCTATGAATGAAAGGACGATGGATATAACAGGGATCCAATTTGAATCCTCCTTCTGAAACCCACAACACATTTCCATCTACAAGATGAAATGATATTTTAAAAGGAACAATTCTAAAATGTAACAATTATATGCGACTATAGCAGCAATTTCTCCATGCTCCCATCCGCTTGGTGACGATAATTGCTTTACATAAGCCTTCCACCCCAGCTCTTATTCGAGATTACAGATAATGGAGCTGGAAAGCTAGTACTTCCTAAGTTCATGGAGACCCGGACTCGTCGGTTCGGGCAGGTGGACCTTGATCTTAACAGGCAGTAAGAGGTTGCACCTTTTCATGAATCGCCTTGTAGCATTGGAGACTACAAAGGGGTAGTTTTGACTCCGAATCTCGGTACTTGTATGGATTTGTACAAGATGGAGCAGCACATTTCTCCCGGGGAGGAGGGTAACTGAAATCCAGATGAAAGCAAAATCATCAGGTGTGAAGCAGCAAGAACACCAATGTGCTTAGATAGCAGATGTGGGAAATAGGCAATACAAGGTGTGATGGAACACAATCTAAAGCAGCTGCTGCTATAGAATACACAGTCCACAGGGTGGATGAGCATCCTGGTTTAAGGAACTTTCTGAACTATGCCTGAACGTGCACCTTACACAGTGCCTCATGACGAAATCACCCGAGGAGCAAAATCAGTTTCTTCTAAAATTAATTTAAAAGGAATCCCTGTTTAGGAACATAGCCTAGGACCTTCATTTTGTAAGAGAGAAACTCGTACCTGCAAGGCTTGGAGTCAAATATACTAGGCAAGCCCATTTCATCGGGGAATGTTACAGTTGTTCCAGACGGACCCATGACCCACCTAACATGGTCTGATGAAAGTACCATGGCATTTGCTGCTTTCTCCTGAACAGAATTAAAATGCCCCGACGTTAACATTAACATAAAAACTGAACAGCATAAGTAGGCAAGTTGAAGGGTGAATTGATGTGTAGAGAATGCTCACATATTCTCTATATATTACCTGTGCCATTTCTTCTTGCCGTTTCTTCAGTTTATCTTCGCGTTTCTTTCTGGTGGAATCTTGGCCCAGTATTTTTCTGATTGCTTCAGCCTAAGATTTTCAGTCAATATTAATCTTTAATTCTCTCCAACATCTTTGAGATTTCCATGAGAGAGAAAAATATACGTGCAAGTAAAAGTAACAGGGCAAACCTCAGATTCCCTATTTGCCTTTTCAACTTGCATCCTGCGTCTCTGAAGAGCCTCAGCTCTCTTCAACTGCTGTTCCACTTCAGTGAGTTTCTCTTTTTGCTCTGTCATCAAAACAACCAGGAAAATAAATGTCTGGGAAATTCCACAAATGTTCAATAACGGGATCACTGGAGCAAAAACAACTAGTTACTTTTAGGGGGGGCTGGAGGTAACCCATTTGGGAACTCTATTAAACTAGGAAAACCAGAGGGGGCATCTTTGCCAGTTTGAAGTGCTCGTTGACGTGTCGTGACTGTCATTTCCTTCTTGGAGTCCACTGATAGATCAGCTAACTCTTTTCTTGGCTTCTTATTCTTAGATGTAGGGTCACCATCTGACCCCAATTCTTCCTCTTCCACATAATCAGTATCTTCAGATACTCTCCCTGATTTAGATTTCTTACCCTCCTTGCCAAATCTAGTTGATCCATGATCTCCAGCATCTACATCATATAAACCATCAACATTTCTCTTCAATACTCTCGATATCTTCCGCTGTTTCCTGCTTCCTCCCTCTTCATCTTCAAACTCTGCACCATAATCAGTGCTGATCTTCAAAGTCTTGACTTTTTCAAGGTAGCGAATCTCATCATCATCCTCACCTCCATCATCAAGCACTCCATCTAATAGCCGTTTCTTAGGGACCCGCTTACTTTTACGAACTGGCTCGTACTGATCAGTTTGCTTTGAAGACAGATTCTCACCTCTCAGACCATCTGTTTTCCTAACATTTAGACCACTTCTGGAGAAATCCTTCCATGGGACTCCTCTTAAACCACTTCCCTTGCCTGAAGTAAAGGAACGGTTGTCATCCAAATTCTCCTGCAACAAAGATTGAGTTAGCTGCAACTAGTAGTGCTTACATAATTAGCGGACATAAAATGTTGTAGGCTTGTAGCAAAACATTGTCAACTGGGTCAAAAATGGAGGAAATACAATGAATAATGATTTCTAGACATGAATTGAAAGCTGAAAAGTACAAGGAATTTGTAACAAATGATAAACTCTTAGCATGTTTTTGTTTTATCTAGTTGGCATGAATGGGTTTGCCACTAAAAAGAAGATAATTACAGTCTTACAGATCTTGCATCTGAGAATATAAGGATGCTCAAACTCAAAATTCTGAATTTAAATGATCGCTACATGACAGTCTATGTGGACGTGACTGTCAAAACCTAATGTGGACAACACCATACCAGACTCAGCAAATTTTGAATGAAAAGTACCTCAATTAACTTCTGCCGGGGATCTGGGAAGCGAGAAGATTTTGAAGAAGATGACCCAACAGCAGATGCACCATCAGATGCGGACTTTGCATTAATAGTTCGTGTGATACCACCAACTTTAAGCTTCACTTTCACTTTACTCTCATTTCCTACTCCATCTGAAAAACCTCCAACATGCCCCGAGCTAGTTGTGCTTTTCCAATTAGCTGGGGCAAGGACACCTTCACTGGACCTTCTAGAATCGACTCCACTATGCCTCTGCTCGTTACTTCCTCGAAAAGAACAATTGTTGGAAGCTTCATCAGATTCTCCCAATCCTCCATCTTCATTCTTCATCATATTCTGGGAAGATTCACAGTCAGCAAGGTTAGTGGAAGAAGCTCTTGTACTGCATAGAATCAAACCGACTTTTTTCTTTTGTGAAATTGAACCATAATCATTATTGTCATCGCTTGACACTTTGCTTACAGTTTCTGAAGGTGGTGTGGATGATAAGGATGAAACATCAATGTAATCGGAAGGTGTGTGCGAGTCATTCCGTGGCCGACGGGATGTATTACTCCTCTTCTTCCTAACAGCACTGTTTGAATCACTAAACCCAAAACCCTCCATAAACAGGACAAAGCAGAAGCCTAGTTCTGCTCTTATCTACCAAAGAAAGAAAGTTGAAATAAGTCATAGAAAACACAAACTTTTCAAGGCAAAGTTTCTTAATTGCATCACAGATGGCAGATTTAAGCACGAAACTGCATTAAGCAACTCATGCCACACTGTAAATGAAGCCCCAAATAACACAGCACATAAAACAAGTAGCAATCCTTTCTGCATCGATACAATAACCACTGAACAGATTCTCGTTGACTTTATACAATTCAATTGGCAACATTACAATATAGCAGCAACTACCTGCTTGATAATTGAGAAAGTGAATACTACAGGTTACAACGCATATGTCACCTAGACTGAAAAAAGTTTACAAATTAATTTCTTTTATAGTTTGAAGGTTGTACCAGAAATGAAATTTAACACAGATAACTATATAACAGCAATTAACACATGTTAGAAAGTATCAAGCGCTTATTTATGAACAAAAATTCGAAGATTATTGAAAAGGCACCTATACACCAATCAATACACTTAATGACACAAAAAGAAAATTCAAATTTATATAAAAAAAATGCCAATTTAATGTATAAACGAGCAACGAGGCCAAATAAAACATTATAAATCTATTACAGATTCATCCTATCCAATATCAACCCACCAAAACAGTCACAAATTCAGATTCATAGAAATAAAACAAAAAAGGCAGAATATTTGAAGCAAACACACTTAAAAAACGAATCAAGAACCCCGTTTTGCAAATCCTCAAAAAACACCAAAACAACCGAATAGAGACCAAGAACAAGCAATTTACCTATCTGGGTCGCGGCCAAAAGGCCTGAAAACCCTTGAATCGCCTTCTAAAAACAACCAACAAGAAAGATAGAGGATGGTATCGACAAGAGTGGTTAAAGATTGGATTTTTGGTGGATTAATAGTACAAGTAGGATAACTAGCCAGGTGGAGGTGCGTAATTGGACAGACAAGGGAGGAGGTGGTGGATTTTGGTTAAGGAGGTAAGAGAATGGCTGTGAGCCTGTGATGTCAAAAGACAGTAACATGGTGTCAGATTCATTGACATCCTCATCTTTGTATAGCATGCCAAAGTCCTATGTGTTTGTGCTTTATCTTGGATCACTCTCCCCTCCATTCCAAGCTAAGCTGCTGCCTTTTTCTGGCCCTTTGCTTTTAATATTTTTAATATAGTCCCTGTGCTTTCTTTTCTTTAATTGATTCCTCTATTCTAAAAATTTCTTAATGGAATCCCCTTGTCACGCTCCTTTCCAATTATAAGAAAACTAAGTCATGAGATATTTTTATTTTGCAATGTGTACCGTTCTCTCTCACTCACGTGTCACTGTGAATTGAAATAGTCAATTTTTTTCTAAATCTTCAATTTAATCCTTGAATATCTTTTTGCACAATTGAACCCTTTTGAGTACAAATTAACACCTAGTTGCTTCTTCTTTTTTTGAGACCAAAGTGAAGAAAACGGGAAAAAATAGATGGTAATTTTGAATTTCACTTTGAAAGTCTATTTTAGTCTGTATTTTTTTTTGTTAATGGGTAATCATTCCTTTTAGTTGTAAGAAATTCGATTTGGTACCAAACTTTATTTCCTTCATTTTTAAATTTCTTTTTAGACGAGAGAGAGGAGCTCGTCGGGTTTCAGTACAGAGAAAAAGTCGTCATTTACGACAATTCTGACTATAAAAATAATTGTTATTATTATTAATGAGTTATATTCGATTATGAGAGTTTTACCTAATTATTTATTTTCTTATTATTGCCAAACGATGTAAGTTTGACTGCAATAGTATTTCTTATTTTAAGTTGATTTCAGGTTTTTAAGTTGTTTGAAGTTATTGATAGATCTATCAAGGTATTTTCCAATGTTTTTGGTTAAAATATGTTGAAAATGAGTTTTTTTTTTAAAGAAACTAAGACCATTTTTTCTTTTCATTGAGCAGTAATTTTTTTTGTTTTTTTTTGGGTATTTGATTATTTTATTGCTCATAAAATATTGAATAGACATGAATATTTCCAAACAAATTAGTAAAAACTAGTGCATCTCGAGAAAAATACCAAAATAACCCTGGTCCAAAGGCGTGCAATTTTTCATGGGAAGGATAAAATAGTTATCATACTATAAGAGTGAACAATTGAAACTAGGTGCTTGTCTGGTATTATATTTCTACATGTGTTTAAATGCGTTTTAAAAGTGTATTTGTTCTTTAAAAAATTAAAATAATATTTTTTAAGTGTTTTTTTTAATGTTTTTAACATTTTAATATTAAAAAAAAAATTAATATATTTATACGTACAAAGTAACGCACAATATCAATCACGCAACAAGTTTTGGCATCAAATGATTCCAAGAACACACACGACGCTTTTTATCAACCTAAAAGAATAAATTCTTCTTGATTCCGACTTTAATATTTTAATTTCAAGAATCAAGAAATGGAAGAAATATTCTCATCCCCTAAGAAAGTTAGCGGAAGTGAACCCCGGACACATCGAAGGGAAGCAAGCAAGTAAAAGAAAGAAGACCAAACGTAATGGCAGAGACAAATGCGGTGGTGGTTAAAATAAGCAGATAATATTGATTATCAAACGTAAAATACTTTATGAAATTTTATTAATTGAAAATATTTTTTAAATAAATTAATTAAATTTAAAGATTAATCATGAAATATTTTATATTGATAAATTTTTTAATATAATATTGATGTAAAAAAAACATGAAAAAATTTAAAAAATATTTTCTTGTAAAATATTTTGTGCAAAACAAGTCCTTTTCTTATACGTTAATAAGTAAAACAAAAAAAAAAAATCTCAGAGCACTCAATTGTTCCCCCCTCCTCCACACGCGTGTTACAGTTTCAATTCCATTATAATTATTTAGTAGGTAGTCTTCTATTAGGGTTTGAAAACAAGAAATTTATTTTTTATATAATATTAGATTTTAGTTTTATGGTTGTTAAAATGATAGTCACTTAGAGCTTATATAATCATTAATTTTAGGACCCGTGAAATTAGTCGAGATGCGCACAAGCTAGCCAAAAAATCATATTAATAAAAAATAAATTTTCAATTCCATTGTATCTGATCATCTCTTTTTTTTTTCTCTCTTTCTCTTCTTTTTTTTTTTGAAAAAGTTGTTGTTGATAAAAAAACGGTGAATTTTGATATTACGATCCATGGTAATTTCTAAAAATATTTTTTATTTATAAATATATTAAAATATTTGTTTTATATTAAGCATATCAAAATTATTAATAAATAATAATAAATAATTAATTTAATATTTTTTTAAAAATAAAATATATTTTTAAAACAAACTAAAAAAACAAAAACCACCGCAATTTAAAATATCCATGCATGCTGGTTTAAGAAAAGCCATGCAAGTAATTTTTACTGTTCATGAAATACGAGTCAAATGAACTTTATGGGCCCGTGTAAAGGCATGGTACTATTTGTTTATATCGGATCCGCCTTCATCAGTATAATATTTTCTAACAAGTATAGATTACTAAGATATAATTTGAGAATAATGTTTTTAGATATTTAATGAATACTTTATTAATATAATTTATATTATTTTAATTTTAAAATGTCTGTACGTTGGTTAAGGGTGTGTGTGTTTCAAATATAAAGTCATTATTTAACCATTTTAATTTTTTGTTTAAAATATAAACTCACAAACTTCATTGACTATAATATTTTTAAATACTTTCAAAAGATTACAATACCCTTAAATTGTTTAAATTTTTATTATACAACTTTTTGAAATTTTTTTTCCTAATATAAGTTTCCTATATAATTTAACGGTAAAATTGATTAAAAAATAGTTTAATGGTAAAATTGATTAAAAAATAACTATATTTCTACTTCTATTATTTTAGAATGTTCACTTTGGCTCGTATAGAGTGATTCTTTTAATATCAGCCCTGCGTCGAAAAACTATGAAAAAAAGGGAGAGGCAAGATACTGATGGGAAAAGTGGGGTTTTCGTTGAGAATTCTGCTAGGCATTTACGGGCCAGGGACCATATTGAAATATAGTTATTCTATAAGGATGGAAAAAATACTGATGAATATATAAGGGTGAAAATGCAGTTTACCAGGTTTTTTTTTTCTTGGATGACGCACACAGGGTGAGGAAAGAGGTGATTTCTGAAATGACAAGTGTGAAAAGACAAGCAGTGACAATAGAAAAATCTCCTAAATCATCAATCAAACACACACATCATGACGTGGGGACAGATCAGACGGTTGACAGTGACTCCTTTTACCTCTCTCTCTCTCTCTGGTTTTGAAGACAGTATCGCGCGAGATGCGCGGGTGCTCTCTTTAACATTTCCAAGCTGTCTGATGGGAACCATGTCAGTCAGGCTAGGGCCCGTTTGTCTAGTCGCGATAAAATTCATGTCTCAAGCTAAAAACAGTATAAAAAATATTTGTTTTAGTATACTGTAATCGTAGTTTTTATTATTGAAACTTGAAAGTGTTTTTTGTTTAAATATATATTAAAATAATATTTTTAATTTTTAATATTAGTTTATCGAAATTAAATAAAAAACATCCAGGATATTGTTTTTTGTTTATCGAAATTTAATAAAAACAGTGCTCTCTTTTTTGTTTTTTATTTTAAAGTAATTATTTTTGCATTGCTTTTCAAGGCACGGAAAGCTCGTTGTCATTGTACTTCCAGGATATTTATGTAATATATATTTTTTTAAAAATATTTTATCCAAAATAAATTATCTTCGCAATCGACTCAACCAACCACAATTCAAATCTCGAGTAAGGTCAGATCAGATCAGATGAGATCACATGCTCAGTCTCTGATAACTATTCGTAGTGGCCTCCTTGTACCCCCTAGGAAGGAAGTCATGATGATCCTATATAGGATCACCATGACTTCCTTGTAGGTAGAAGGAGGCCACCACCACCATGCATTTGCTAGCCTTCGTGTCTTGTATCAACCAAGGTTGTCAATTCCGTTCCGTTCCGCCCGGAATGGCCGAAACGTTCCATACCAATTCAAAAAACGGAACAAAACGGAACAAATTTCATCTCATTTTAAATCTCGGCCCGTTCCGGAAATTCCGGCCAAATTCCGGCCGAAACGTTCCGGTTTCATTCCGGTTGTTCCGTTTCGGCCAAAAAATATTATTTTTAAAAAATTAATATATGGTTTATATTATTTTAAGTTAAAGATCTATTTAATCTTTACTATTTAAAAATATTTTAAATTTTAAAATTATATTTGTTTGGCATTATGTTTGTATTGCATAATTTATAATTAATTTATCTTGAATTTGAATTATGTTTGTGGAATATATATATGAACAGTACAACCCCGAAACGGCACGCCGAAACACTCCGAAACCGAAACATTTCGTTCCAATTGAAAAAACGAAACACCTACCGAAACGGAATTGACAACCTTGGTATCAACTATCAAGCAGCTGCTAAAAAGAACAGCAATTTTGCGATACTGTGCTGCTTATGCCACACATTACGAAGAGTCCGTTTAGTTCTGCGACTGCGGCTTATTAAAAACGCAGCGCACAGTTATTTGGTTAAAAAAAATATATTTTATTATTTATTAGGTTCCATTTAAATTTTGCATTTCGAATGCAGGAAATGAAAAGCAACTATTTCGTGTTTTTATTTTACTTTTCATATGAGCAGTGCAGGGAGAGCTGCACTGTTCACTTAAAAACAAGTGAACAATTCAATTTTCTTGCACTGTTCACTTGCCTGCGTGTCTTTTTTTTTTAGTGTGTTATTTTTTTAACATTTTTTAAAAAATAAATTAGTTTATAGTGAAATTTATACCTGATAATATTTTATCTAATTTTATTACATGCTAAAAATATTATAAAAACTATAATTTTTGTTTGATGTATTTCATACGTAATGAAATTATAAATGGTTTCATGGAATAATAAAAAATATTTTATATAAAGTATGATTTATTTCATAATAAAATAACAATAGTTAAATTTAAATCTATAATATTTAAATTAAAAATTATAATTACTAATGTATATTTTTAAAATTATTTTATAATCTCAATTTTAAAAGCATTTTGAAGTTTTAACCAAACATATTAAACTACTTTTTCTTTAACTTCAATTTCAACCACAGTTTTAACCAAACACCTATTTTTTCAAACCAAATTCAACTAAAAATACTTTTAATAAAACAACTTTTTTTAAACCATAACCACAACAGCTACCGCAATACCAAACACACCCAAACACACTCGAAGATATCAACAATAAAGTTAGATATGTGCAAGCTTCCAACGTTTTCAGATTCCGTTCACTCATTAGTTAACACTCAGTAGACCAGGATCAAGTTTCAAAACGTGTGACTTAAGCTCTTAATACTACCTTAAGCTTACAATCAAGCTGATGGTTTGCACAAAAGACCGACTTCAGACAAGCTGAATTTCCCAGATCTTGAAGCCTGGATTTTTAGAACCATCATGAAAAGGGGAAAATGAAAATTACTTTAGATATACAAGGCTAGGGAAATTAACTACCGCGCATTTTGAACTTTAGACTTGTCCAACATGACCACTTGCAGGTCCTCCTAGTGTTAGAATCACACCTTGAAGATCACTCCTCGGCTTTGGTTCTCTGCCTAACGATGGAGCAGCTCTAATTACCGGATGTGTTGTCATTTGAGCTTGTCGAAAACTCTGACCAGATTCTGGCTTGGGGAATGTTGTTGGATGATGAGAGCGCTTTAAGGAATCTATATGATTCGAGTTTGGAAACTGCTGGACAGTGTGGATTTGCGTTCCTGGAGATGCATGATTTTGAGCTAGAATGGCCCTTCCTGGTGCTACACAGGGTGCCTGATAGATGAAATCGCGTTTCAACAAGAATCCGAAAAATAGTTGAATATAGTGCAAAATAAGGTATGCAGTGAGAGCTTACAGGTGCAAACAAGACCCCTCTGAAAATCTTTCCATTGACAGTTGCAGTCATTAGAAGGCCTGAGTCGAAGGCTCCGTCAACTTTTCCTCGGACCTCAGCACCAACCTACAAAGTAAGAGATGAGAGTGAAAAGCGTGTATTAGCAGAACAGAAAGAAAAACTAACAGAGAAGCAAGATTTTTAGAGGATGCTTGGCACAGATCGATGCAGAGTATTGACATTGTGATTTTACCAGGTTTTGAATTGACCCTGCCTCCACGGGTCTATGTTCCATTGGAGGGAATGGTGTTCCTTGCCTGCCAAGCCCAACATGAACATACTGTTCTGCTCTCTTATTCTCTCTTGAAATTTGAAGACTGTACGGGGTTCTTTCGACTATAGTTCTAGGTTGTTTCTGGTTCCTTGCAACATCATCAGCCCGGCAATTTCTCGGAATTTTGTTCAACTGCCTAAAAAAATTAAGTCCTTGGCAGGATGTGAGGGAATCAACTGATCTATGAACTGGGAACTGTTCTTGATCAGATTGTGACGGGGATGAATGCTGGGAAAGAGAAAGAGAATGCTCTTCTTGTTCTGAATCAATCTCCCATGCCTTAAGATTTGTAGTTCTTTTCTTTGTAGGATGCAGAGTATCTGAAAGGAAATATTCGAGTTATTGACGTGGGAAGTCTTGAGCTGTGCTGCTCGGGACAAGGATTTTGTTATGAAGACTACCTGAACTGAACTGAAAAGGTTGTTTTGATTCTTCTGATTCTTGAGAGCCCTTGCCGACTATTTCATTGTTCCCCGGAAACATTGTCTGCTTCACAGCATATATTAACAATCCTCCCAACTTGAACAGTCATATTTAACAGGAGGTCAAGTGTTTGCATTTTGAGAGTAATTAGATTCATTACCGAATTGTTCGCAGCTCCTCGGAGAAATCTTCTCTTTTCTTGATTCCAATGGTTTCCAAAGATCTTGCACATGGAAATGTTGTATCGACCATTGGGATGTTCTGCTTCAAGTTGCAACACCAACAGCTGGTTGAGAGGACGCTCATCCTCTCTGCACCTGCACACACACACACAGAGAAAAAAACCGAGAAATAAAATTAAGATACACGTGAAAATTATATGGGATGGTGTATTGTTGATAACAAAAGCCACAGACACGAAACCGAAACTTTCAGTTACCCTCCATAGATGGCAATATTTAAGCCCGTAACAACCGCAGTGTGAGAAAACCTCCCTTGAGGTTGCTGCCCGGATATATCAAGCTTTGTCCACGAACAGGCAATCACATCAAGTACCCAGACATCATTGTAGTAATGCTTGTCCCCAACACCTCCAATGACATAAACCTGCAGACCATGAAAAGCACATTAACTCTCTTCACGAAGAACCAAAGACTTTCAGCAAAAACAGGTGGCATGACTTGCCTTTGTCCCAATATTCACAGCAGTATGGCCGGCTCTGACGCCTGGAGCAGATCCTTGAACAGCAAGCTGTTAGAAAAATCAGAATAATCTCACTACATTTACACAAGTTTTTCTTCAAAAACTCTTTGGAATTGTGACACCATAGCCGTAAACTAGAGTAAGGTGAAGCTAATACCTTTGTCCAAGTCATTGTATCTGTATCCAGAACATCCACATCACCATGAAACCTATCACCGCGATCACCACCGTATACAAAAAGCTTACTGCCAATTGCAACAGCACCGTGACTATCCCTAGCAGCAGGAATACTTCCTTTCACCTCCGGAGAAGTCCATCTCATGGACTTGAGGTCTAAAACATGCAAATCGTTTAAATAATTTGCCTCACCTTCTCCACTTCCGCCAAATACCATGATTTTGT
Source organism: Populus alba x Populus glandulosa (assembly GCA_033617975.1). Taxonomy (NCBI): domain Eukaryota; kingdom Viridiplantae; phylum Streptophyta; class Magnoliopsida; order Malpighiales; family Salicaceae; genus Populus; species Populus alba x Populus glandulosa. Next base: position 501,296 of record CM066155.1, on the reverse strand, counting down.
CATCACCGATCAGTGTTGCAGTGTGACTTTCGCGAGGCGAAGGAGGATTCCCTTTGCATTCAGGGCTCATCCACTCCTTGGTCCCAAGGTCCAATACATGAAGATCATTCGCCTTCTTAGAGCCATTCGTGCCCCCAAACACGATCATTTGTCGGCCCACAAGAACAGCACTGTGGCTGTCTCTAGGACCAGGCCCTTGACCTGTAGTTGCCATTGTGTTCCAAAGCATTGTATCTAGATTTAGCATGAGAACATCACTGAAATCCAGACCCCCGCAACATCCCTGGAATGATAAAAATAAATAAAAAAGATTTAGTAATTAGCATAAATAAATTTATTTGCAGTTCACCAAGCAATCAGATATTACTTTCTAAAAGCACAACACATAAATAATACACGAAATAAATATTAATGAAACTGATTGTGAATCTCAACCCGAAAACAGTGTTAAGTACGTAAGGCTACTCTTGAGTCTTGACGGCTTGATCATTACAGCTATGTTATTTATATTACTCTTCAACACTCATCGATCTCACTGTAGAGAAAAGCTTACTCGAGGGCAAACTAAGTTTCACGAACTTGTTTCTATCATAAATAAAGTGAAAATAGAAAATAATCCGAACAAATTCTTTTATTCCTCTTATAATTATTTCTGTATCTAGAAAGAACGAGAAATAGGAAAGAACTAAACTACTTGGAAAAAGTTAATGTCTTCTTTGCCAAATACACTTCATAGAAGAACACAAAGAACATATATGTATATATATAGCTGAACAGAAAGCAGAAAGAATTTGTTCTCTGCATTACGGGACATGAATCAACAGAAATGAAAGGCAAAGGATAGCAGCAAAATCAAAGTATAGCTGACGAAAACTGCTTCATCGAGCATATCTAGGCAATACAAATTAAGGATGGTTTTTCAGGGCAGAAAAGGAGTTATCATGTAGTTGAAGGAAATTATACGTACACCAAAGACATAAACAATCCCATGAGAGTAGCAAGCAGAATGACCCCATCTTTCAGAAGGATTAAATCCTAAAACCTTAGGATAGAGCCACATTGCTTTCTTCTTCGCAGCTTCACCTTCCAGAGAGCCCATGGAAGCCTTCTCCCCTCTTTTTTCTCCTGAGGTGAATGACTCTGTAAATTTCTAGTTCAACACAGGGCCTAGTAATGATCAAGAAAGTTGAAGAGAGAAAAATAGATGAGAGGGTCAAAAGTGGACATGAACAAGCGAAGTGGAATATCAACTATCATTGTCAATAGACATGAAAAGATGGGCGCTTTCAAGTCTCAATCACTGTGTCAACCAACATCGATAGAAGGTAGTGGTGAAAGGAGCTCTCTTTTTTTTCCACATAAATATTCTACCACTTCTCCTCGTAAGAAAAATATTACTGCACTTTGTTGTTGGTATAGTAAAACATCAATTAACAGGCTGTAGAGGAATATATCTGATAAGCATAATATTTCCACCAATAACAAAGTCATGATGTGTAATCGTGGAAAACATAGTTGATTCGAGAGAAGGCCTGCAGGTTAAGAAGGTCGACCAGGTTGATGAAAAAAAAAAAAAACTAAATAATATTATTTTAATTGAAAAATTCAAGAGAAATCAATGGTTTAATTACTGTGCCTTGACCGTGTCCTTCGCTGGTCTATCCAAATTTTAAAACAATGATGGAAACATGAGTTTTGATCGGCGTGTTTTTTTTAAATAATAATTAAATTATTATTGTTTTCTGTTTTCCTTTTCCTTTCACACTTGTTTAGCTAAAATGATGGGGGTGTGGGGCATTGGGTTTGGAAAATGATGGGAGGCTTGAGGACAAGTGGAGTTTCTGATTGAATTTTAATCTGTTTTTGTTTTTTTGGGTAAAATTTGAATATTTTTGTTTTAAATTAATTATTTTAGTGTTTTTTTTTATTGTTTTGATGTGCTAATATTAAAAATAAAATTTAAAAAATAAAAAATTATTATTTTAATATATTTTTAAAAATAAAATACTTAAAAAAACAGCACCAGCAAACTTCCAAATAAATCTTTTCATATGTAAGGTTGAGGCCCTCACATGGGTTTTTCTTGAGGGGTAGAGATAGAGAAAGAAGGGAGCTTTTTTTTTTTTTTTTTTTTCTCTGTGATAAACTCACATGGGTTATTCTTTCTTTGTGAGTATGATATTGGGATTGATGGATGTGAGGTTTTCACTCACTCTCTCTCTCTCTCAATCATCCAATTTTCAAGGTGGGTTATTGATGTGGATCAAGAAATGTCTATTCTCGAGGATCTTTGGGAGGAGTGTGGGGGCTTTGTGTTGTGCAAATTCTTTTTTAGTGTTGGGAAATGAGAATGGTGTTGTTTCTCTCAATAGATTTGGAGGTTTTCGAAAGATCAAGGGGAAAAAAAATCATGCAATTTACTACCCTCTAGTGAGAAACCTGACAATCATGTCTTCAACTGTTAGTGGTCGTGTAGACCCTGAGATTTATTTTGAGAAGATTTCAATTTAATTCTCAATTAGGTCCAGAAGAAAAACAATTAGGTCCTGAAATAGACAATGAGCTGTGGATTAATCTAAGGTTTTCCAGCAATTTTAGTAGGAGGAATAGGCCTCACATACCTCTGTAGGGGAAGATATATACCATGGAACTTGTGCTTTATAATAATGACATGACAAGTCTATTAGGTCATGCACATGGAAGCCATTCACTTCACCAGGGTGAAATATTATTGCTGCCATTCTTCTTCTTCTTCTTTTTTTTTTTTTATTAATGTGAATATCCAGATTAACTTGTATATATTTTTATTAAGTTTATAAATTTTAAAATTAACGATCATGTAAGTATTTAGTGACTATTATATAAGCAATCATAATGTTCGAACTTGAAACCATAAAAAAAATAAACTTTTTAATTCTAAGCTCTTATCACTAGACTATCTTGTAGATAATTTTTTTTTTAGTGTTTAAGTTTCTAGTTATTTAGTCCATGATGTAGTTTGAATGTAGATTTAAGATTATGTTTGTTTATTTAAAAAGATCATGAAAAATAAATAAAATAACATAAAATCTTGTAATTTTAAAACATAAATACATAAAATATGTTTTTTTTTTTATCTTTATTCTCTCGATTTTTTTTATTATATATATATATATAGTTGTGACACTAACACGTAAAAGAAGGAAAGAAACAAGTTGAAATCCCCCCGTACTTATTTGTATATAGTGTCTCCATTAACATTTTACTGTTGATCACTGTGAAGTAAATCTGAAAGATTACCAACAGTAATTTGAGTTGACACGCTTGTTTTCAAAGGGATTTGGCTACTCGTTATCTTTGAACGATAAATATACCACACTCAAGTCATTGTTCATGATGTTTTTTTTTAGTGTTGATAAATTTGTATTGTTAATAATTTTTTAACAATATTAATAATGTTATTATTAAAATTCTAATGTATTTTCAGGGTTTATTTACTTATCTCTTTTTTTAATCTTTTTTTTATGTATAATTCATTTTATTTAAAAAAAAATATCAAGATTTTAAATAGCGATAATCTTAATATCATGTTTAACAATTACGAATTATACAAGCTGTGATATTTTACATTTTCTTTTTAAATTATTTGGTATTGCACCAGTATTTTTTTAAAAAATTCCAATTTTAAAAAATTATAATCAAAGTTCTCGTAGTACCTGCACATTGATATGAGATTATGATCAAGGACTCAAAAATCACGGTGATGGTCACGTATTGATTACTATTATTTCATATATATATATATATATTTCTTGAACGACATTTCATTTCAACATTAGTAGCTGTGACTTTAATAATGAGAAGCCATTGATGTGTAATTCACAGGTCATCGTTGTCTACTTTATTTTATCCAATAATTAAAGCTATCCTTCCCTCTTTCGTTTTTATTTATTTATTTAATCAAAGATGATGCTACTTAGGATTGACAACTTTGTTTTCTAATCATATTCACCTTTCAATATGTAAATAATGACAAGATAATTGACATCAAATAGTTTATCAATAAACTTTTCTCAACACTGTAATAATAGTTTACTTCACTGTAGTCAGTGAATTCCATTTTTTTTCCTCTGCAATTCCAGTAATTAATTATTTCGTGTCATGTTCTTTTTCTTTCGCACTATAATTGGAGCGCCCATGTTTCGCTCTTGGTGGAGCAAATTTCATGGGAACCTTGATCATTCGATGATGAGATCTTCAAGGAGTCGTTTTAATTTAAGATTTTAAATAAAAACTCTATATGATCTTAATTATTGTCTTGTATTAAAAATATAATTAAAAATAAAGATTATAGGATTTTATTTCATAATCATTCATTTTTTTAAAAAATAATAACATGTTAAATAATTATACCATACCATACCATACCATAAAATCTAATAATTTATACCATAGCTATAAAATTCAGTTATGTTCAAGACCTGGACTACGAGTTATCGCAAATCAATTGATGGATTTATCCAAATCTATTTATTTGATAGAATAATGTTATTTAAGATAGTTTTTTAAAAAAACTAAAATGGTCTTATTTTGAAAAAAAAACATTTGATAAATTTTAAAAAACTAAAATAATATAATTTTTTTTAAAATATTAATCGGGTTTTACTTGAAAAAAAAACCCATGGTTGAGTTTAACCAGATAAACTAAACTCTTCGATCATTTCGAAGATAAACACTGAAACTACAGGTGACAAGAATTACACAGCGATCGAGCTAGCTGGCTAGCCCGAGCTGAAACTATGATTTAGAATGATCCAGAGTAAGCTAGGTTTTTATATTAATCAGAAACAGGGATGAATGAGCTTCATCACCTATTATATATATCCCGAAGAAATCTTTACACGATCACGCTCGCCTTTCGCGAGAAGGACCTGCAGGTGAAGGAGGCACAAAAGCACAAGCAAATGTACACTGAGTTGACAAATGACAGCAGGCAGTGGAGTTGTAGCCATAAAGAAAGGAGAGGGAAGGCGTAGAATACAAGCGATAAACACGGGAGAGCTTCAGTTTTGGATTTGGTGGCGAGTGCGAGTGAGCGACTGACCCCTTTCTTTGTCCTCGACATGTCTTGACTCTCGTGCATGTATGCCCTAGCTAGCCCCGAGCTTTGTAACTTGAAATCAGACCTCTTCCTCTCCTCACTTTCTTGAAAGGTAAAAAAGAGATGGACTTTGCAAGTGAAAAGATACGAAAGACATCTATCTAATCGAGGGAGAGAGGAGTCTGATGTTTTTCACCATTGTCGAGTAAAAGAATGACAGGAATTATTGCAGATTCATGTTATCTTCAATAGTCTTTGTTTACCCTGACGAGTCATTGGCTGCATCGATCCTTGCACTAAATCAATATCTTTTTAGGATTTTAAACATAAATTAAGATAGTATTATTTTAGATCAAGACTTTAAAAAAATCAAGCCAAGTCTTCGATCTCAGGTTAGATATAACATTCAATCAAAACAAAACGTGTTTTTTTTTTTTTTTCCCCATTCATGTTGTTCTTAAACTTCTTCATTTTGAAACAGTAACTAGTAAAACTAGAAGAATAAAAACTAGCATCGAGATCAACATGGTGCGCGGGGGAGTGTTTCCGAGGAATATGAAAGCTCCGGCGTGGAGATGGTGCGCAGTTGACTGGCACAAGAACCTCCACAGAAAGGCACACTTAACTGCCATATAAGATTCCAACAAAGCAACTAATGACCCCTCCATTTGACACCCTTTATTATATCATATTCTCTACACAAATGTCTTCACTTTTCACAGCCAGCACTGTCTCCAAAGCTAAGGCCTCTCAGGCTAAGGAGGAGATAAGTTAGTGTTGTCACATGCAAGTTGCTGGTGGTGCAGGGCCATCAAAAACTAATTATGATCAAGTAATGAGCATGAATTTGCCCACCATCGAAGGTCGGAAGCCATTGATGCTTGTTGGTCGCACTTGTCATCAAGAGAAGAGACCTTAATTGGTTTCAATAGTTTTATACAAAAATGGCAAACAACGAACCAAGATTTCATCAATCCATCAACCTCTCATCATGTTGTTTTTTTATGACCAGAAAACTCTCTCAGAGCCCAAGTCCCGAAAGACCCTGGAGAGTCCTTTAAGAGCTCTTTATTGAACTGGATCAAAGATAAAAACGCGACCTATCTCATTAACCTACTATACTAGAACAATATAGCTTTACAGTTTATATAAACTGCTCAAGATTCTTTTTTTTTTCTTTTTTTTTTCCTCCCATTTCTTCTTTCAATTTTATTATTTTTTCCCATCAATTTCATCATTAGTTTTTTCTAAAGTTTTCCCCATTTCTTTTTAAAAAGGTACTAGTTTTTTTTATATATCCTTGTGTGTGTGTTAAATGATATAAATTTTCTCTTACAATCAAATTTCAAGCTTTTAATCCATTTATTTAGTATATTTTCACCAAAAATATAAATATTAAAGGAAAACAACTTTTTTATATAAATAATATATTCATTCTAACAAATATTTTTAAAATTATAAATAATTCTAAGTACTCACATCACGTGGAGCACAGCAAATATCATAAGGTTGAATAAAATCAAGAATTAATTTTAAAAAATAAAAAATAAAATATATCAGGCCAATTTGATCTTGAGTACTGTGATTATAGCTTTTAAGTGTTTGATAACACTTTAAAAGCTAATATCACAGCCACTTCCATGTGTTATTTTCAAAAGTTATAACTTTTAACTTTTCAAAAGCCACAATGACAACTAAAAGCCATAGCTCAAATTGCAAAATATTCTTAGATTGCAAAATTAGATTGAAATGCATCTAAACTGACGAAATTAATCTTCAAATCCAATATCCTGGAGAAAAAAAGAGAGCAAGAATCCTGACGACTACGACAAACAAAATGTGACAGCCATAATATATATATAGGGAATCAAAGAGGTAGCTTTGCAAGCCAGCCATCTTGGTCGATGAAAGATGGCTTGGAAAACAATTCGTGTTGTCCTGTTGATGGCTTCCTTATCCATGGAACACGCTTCGATTTATTAGACCCTGGTCCCTTACAATTAACCTCCACGTACGTGAAATTCTCCCTTGAAATCAGAAAATCAAGATAAATCATGATCAGATGTCAAAAATAAGAAACAATCGAATATACAGGTCTCGAGGTTCGAGACAAACTTACTCTTGCCCTGCGTAACCCCAAGCATTCCACCCAAGAGGATCAACCACTTTTGAGAAATATGAATCTCGAAATATTACTCTCGAGTATGGTCTATAGGCTCTTCCAAGAAATGCTCGAGCACCTTCAACTCCAGAGATAGTGCATCTACTAAATATGAAACCGCTCGGATCATTAGGAAACTCTCGACCTTGGGCTGTTATGACGCCTTTACTAGTAACATTTATCGAGCAACCCTGCACGAATCATGGGATAAACATTTTGAATTTATATTTTTTTTTTCTAATAATTAATCAAGTCTAGATCTTTAATATGCCAAATTTCTTTTAAATAATTTCATTTTGTGTTGCACATGGTATGAAATTTAGAGCATTTTAAATAATTAATATTTTGATTTTCAAATCTTATAAATAAAGGTCGTGATGGGTGAAAAGTAGATTCATAATTTTTTCGAGTTTTTTTTCCCTTTGTTATTGGTTAGGTTTAGGTTTGGTTTCTATAAAGAGATATTGAGTATATTTTTTTTGAGTTCATTAAACTTTATTTAGGAATGTATAAAAAAAAAAATGGAGTTGGAATTTGAGGAGGTTAATTGAGGATTGTTCTTTTACACTAAGTGTGTGTGTATATGCTATCTTTTTATAATGATTGTAAAATTATTACATTTTTATATGTTTTATGATTATAAACTAAATAAATAGGCTCACCTGTTTAATAAACTAATCATTTTATTATTAATGGAAAATATTAGTAAAAATGTTGCCACAAGGAGCACAAATATTTCTAACAAAATGCAACTTCTAAGATGATATATAAGAGTAATTCGTCAAGGAAAAAAAATAAAATCCATCCATAACTTCGCGTAGAAAGACTATTCCATGCAAACTCTTACCTCATAGAAAGATTGAGCAGCACCAAATATAAAATCTACTGCTCCTTCAATGTAGCAGTTAAAGAAGTGATGTCGGCCTTGGACATCCCACAATGTATCTTGAACTCCCATGAAAGCACAGTCATAGAAACCTGATTTATCACCATAAATCCGTGCAGAAAGTGCTGGCCGGGCTACTCCAACTCCAGGTTTCTTGATTCCATTGTTGATATTTTGTTTGAATGGAAGGTTATATGAATTCTGCATTATTATTGATAAACAAGCTGGGAGATTTCAGCTATTTGAACAACATGATGATGTTGTGGATGTAATCTGTATTTGTTATTGCTTCTCGTGTTCTTAATACCAAAAGGGAAAAAAAATGAAAAAAGAAACTGGATATATAAACTATCACAAGAAAACTGTACACAGCAGAAGCATTTTACCTTGAAGGTTATGCCTTTTGCTACAATATTGCTTGGCGATGAGGTAAAAGTAGCACTAGTATCAGTGCTTTCGTGTGCATTATAAGTAATCGTTGTTAGGGTGCGATCTCTTCCTTTCAGAAAAATACATGGTTTGTCTTCTGGTATAGTCACCTGTTCTCTGCACATTGTTATCAACCATAGTATATATATCTCAAGGAGAAAATTTCTTTGAATTATGACACACATGTTATGCTATGGATATGAAGATTTAAAAAAAGAAAAGGTATAGTTAGAGCATATGCTAAGTCAAGAAATGGGAGTAAAGAAGAGATATTACATGTAGGTGCCAGGATTGATTCGAACTTTGATCCATCGATCGTTATTTATTGGAATGGAATCAATAGCATCTTGGATTTTCATGAAATGCCCTTTGCCGGATTGATCAACAACTATGGTCCTTCGAACCTTTTTTCCTCTTCCTGGTTTACAATCAATAGCTTGAGAGTTGCTCGAGGAGATGGTGATGAACAAGATGACAATGACATTAAACAGTGGCTTTTGCATTTTTGTTGGGAAAAATGGGGAGTCGAAAAGCTCTAAAATGTTACAATGGTGAATAAATTGTGGTTGCCGCAGCATTCTTGGGCATATGTAGTGACGTTCTTGCTTTGTGTTGCCTTTTTAAGAACGTTGAATGAGATTCACATGGCTCCAGTCAAGCATTATGATTTTCGACGATTTGATTCTCTTTTATTAATTTGTGCTAAATCTAAGTTTTCTAATTAATGCAAATAACCATTATCGTTTGGAATCCTCTAAATTAAATTTATTAAAAAAACTATTCCTAACAAAAAAAAAACTAGAAAAAACATAATAATACAGAATAGAAAATAAATAAATTTATATGTAATGAAGTTTGATTATTTCCTTAGTTATTTAGATAAAATTAATTATGACGATGAGAAACGCAAACATTAAGAAGTAAATTTCAATTTCCAAAAGAAAAGGAAGAGAAAAGAAATTAATGTACTTTTATTTAGGTCTCCATAATGCAAGACCAAAATTTAAGCTTCCATTTCTATATAGTATAGAAGCTAATGTTTAGGAATATTAAGCTCTTCAGGTCTCCATCCCACTATTTTTTCCTGTATATACAGGAAAATCCTTTTTTTTTTTTTTAATAAAAAACAATATTTTTTCTTTTGATACTGTGTGGAGATAATTTTTCTTTTCATCTGGTGGAATTTTAAATTACACATTTTATTTTTGAGTTAATGTTTTGCTATTTATATATATAGGAGTTAAGGTAAAAACTTAGTATTTATATGAACTTAATATTTATTTTTATATTTTGTATTAACTATAAAATATTATCCAAATAACATCTGGAGAGATCTCATTGTATATATCTATATTCAACGATCAAGGTTGATTAAACATAGATAAGACAAAAATACTTGCAAAACTAACCATTAAATTATAAAATATATACGTATGCTGAAACACCTTGAGAAATATCTGTCTATGTCAAGATCACAATATTTCCCTAATTTGTTTAAGCTCCTAGGAAGAGCAGGGCTCTTGGGAGAGGCAGAGGAGCTTATATATTCGATGTTGATAGAACCAAGTGCTGCAGCTTGGGGAGCACTTTTAGGTGCTTGTAGGAAACAGGGAGATGTTGAATTAGGTGAGAGATGGGATGATGCTTTGTTATCAAACATCTATGCAAGGATGGGAGATGGGATGGTGTAGCAAATGTGAGGAAACTATTGAAGGAAAGAGGATTCAAGACCTCCACTGGAATTAGCATGATTGATTTTGATGGTGTTGTCCGTGAATTCAGATGGATTGCATCCGCAAATGAAGAAAATCTACCTGACAATGGAAAATATGCTCAAGATGCTAGAGATAGAATATTATTCACCAAATAAATCTCAAGTTATATTCGATATTGAAGAGGAAGAGAAGGAAGCTGAACTGCAGAACCATAGTGAAAAATTCGCAATTGCTTTCGGATTCATTAACACAGCCAGTAACAGCAATCCGAGTTGTGAAGAATTTAAGGATGAGTGAGGGCTTCCATTCTGCCTTCAAGCTACTCTCTTGAGTCTATAGTCGAGAGATTATTGCGACGGACCGTGCACGCTACCGCCATTTCAGGACTGGAACATGTTCATGCAAGGATTTCTGGCGAGTTATGGAGATAGCTGAAGCAATCAAATTGCTGTGCAAAGAGGGGAGTTAGCAGCTATAGTTGTAAATGGAGGTAGCAGTTCCATCATCCTAATCCAGGTTCAGAAAAGATTATAATGCTCAAGTTTTTTCAATCAGGCCAACCAAATTTTCACATATGGAGTAGCAGACTTGGATATGATGATTGCGTCTTGAGCCATTATAACTGTTGTCATAACTATAATTACAGTAATTTTTTGTCCGAATGTTCCATGATTAACAGTGGCAAGGAGTTCATTCGATTTTTGACAGGAACCAGTTCAAACTAGATTTTACTTACTTATGTAGCAGAAATTAAAATAGAATGAAACTAGGATCCTAACTTGTTTATTTTCAGTTCATTATCAAGCATGGGAGAATGAATGTTACAGCTGCATAACTTGTAGCCCAGCATACTGCTCATCATGCAGGTAATTGCAGGAAGCCTATTGAACCTACTAAGTTTGACTCAACTGCTTAGATGGATTTCATTTTTCAAGTTGTTCATTCTTTCAGCTACTAATCCTTGAAAACTAGAACTATAGCACTCACAAGCACACTAGTCACGGCCTTTATTCAAACATAGTATGAAGCACAGAAGCAGCAGGCCTAGAGGCAGGATAGCCATGACATATATATAGATTACACGAGTAACAAGAGCACTTTGCAGATCAATACCATAGAAAAACTTAGCAGTGTAGACCACTCTATATGCTATAATTGCATCGCTTTGACTCATGATTGATCAGCAACCTTTCTTAGGCTGGCAATCATTGGTAAAGGAATGGTGAGTATCAGTAGATGATCCAGAAGGATTGCCATAGTTCCCATAACTGCTGTTGGCCTCGTCGTCGGTGCTGCCCTTGTTGTCACTAGTAGAAGGGCTGCTAGTTGCATTATCCTTCTTGGTATCAGCTGCTGGCACTGAGCCTGTCACTGGATTACCATAGGTGCCAACTTTTCCTGGTTGATTATTAGGGTTAACATCAGTTCCAGCATTGTTAACGGCATCTAATTTACCATCCTGCTGCACATTAGACAAGGGCTTGTCATCAGTTTTTTCTGCCTTGATTTCCTTCAAAAGAAGCCTTTTAGCATCAACTTGAAGATCCAAGAATGCCAGCCCTAGCACAAATACTACTGCGACGGTCGTCTTCATCATTAACCTGTTATTTTCAATCAACAGCAGATTATCCAAGTTTGCAGAGGTATCAAGATTAAAGAAGTAATTTACTTCTAAACTGAAATTTAACTAAAAATGGTATTTCCACCCCCTCTTACGTACCTTATATCCCTTCTCTGGTGTGATCATTGGTTGATTAACACTGCTTCAAGGGAGCAAATTTATAGAAGAAACATGTTTATAATAATCATGATTAGTGAGAAACTAAGATTAAAATGTGAGCACAACGAAGTAGTGGAGTGATTACAAACTCACAATCTTCTGGCCTTATTGGTGAGGCCACACTCAGGTGTGCTTGAAAGGGGCCACCAGATACAGTAGTAATTATGAACAAGGGTGAACAACAGATCAGATAATCTGAATAAAGGGTTGAGATTTTTACTTGGTTTTGTTTATATTGATGTTTGCGTTGTAGGGCTCAGCAAGTAAGTGCAGCACCAAAATATACAGTTTATGCACTATGAATCTACCAGCTAGCAATGACATGTTAATTGGTTGATGACATAACAATAAGATCATTAATAATTTGAATACAGACAAGCATGCATCCTGCATATGCTCCAGGTAAATTGTAATTATGGGATCATAAAGTTGATCTGATTGCTAAGATAAGTAATCAAAGGGGTAAACATGGAGCTAAAAACTGTTCTTCGCTTCTGAAAAATGTTGAGAAAATCAGGCTCTCAAGATGAATTGGACCTGTTTGGGCTATCTAAGCTCATTACAACCCAAGTTACCAAATAAGTATGGGGCTAACCCTAGCATAGCATGAGCTCACACACTAAACCAGCCAAGTCCATACCCTTTCACCCATCAAAAAGAGTGGTGATAAAGCACCCAGCTAATGACAGGGTGTCTGAAAATATTTTAATTATTTTTAAAATATTTTTTTGCTTAAAAATATATATATTTTTTAATTTTTAAAAATTAATTTTTATACCAATATATAAAATAATCTAAAAATATATATATAAAATTAAATTTAAACAAAAAGACAATTAATTTTTCATGTTTGGAATGAAGAGTGGTCACCAAATGGATAAAGCACTAAATTATTCAAAGCCCCACAAATAAACTTGACAAAATCAAAACCATTTCTCCACCACTAAAAGGATAGAGAAACCAAACTCACTCACTTCTACCAATTTCGCTTTAAAAAAAAAAAAAAAACTCCAGAAGGGACCAGTTTTTCATAATATAAAACATTTAAGGATTAATGTTGTTCTAACAAAATCCAGTAGAACTAAAACAGGCCACCGAGTACCCGCCACTCAAAAAACAGAATCAGTTTAACCACCAAAAAAGGAAAAAAAAAATGAAAGGCCAAGCCATGGCCATGAAACTACTATCCCCTCCATCTTATCTATCAAGCCCCAAATTTGCTAAATCTCTTTTCTTTTTTACTTCCATTCCAAAAGGATCAAAACCCATCTCAAGTTTAGTCCAACTTTTCCAATGGAGGTCAAAAAATCTAGTCTTTACTAGAAAAATGGAAGTGAAGGCATGCGTGAAGGTGGAGCAAAAGAATGAAACTGAAGTAACAGGAAATGAGTGGGGTAAGGTATCTGCTGTGCTTTTTGATATGGACGGAGTGCTGTGCAATAGTGAAGAGCCTTCAAGAATGGCAGGTGTTGATGTTTTTGCTGAGATGGGAGTTGAAGTTACAGTGGACGATTTTGTGCCATTCATGGGCACAGGTAATATATATATAGGTCTTAAGTTTGAAATTTTGTGATTTAATACAGTAATTATTTCTTCTTAGATAATAAATAAAAATAATGTCTTTGGATATGTGGTTTTAATCGGGGAGGATTTCAATTTCAGCAATTCTTTTTTGTTTTTGAAAAAAAACCCAAACGACTTCTCATTTGATGTTCGGAGGACTTGTTGTTCCATTTTGTCAATGCTTCTCCTTTTATTTCTGGAATTTGGTGTTGGATGACAGAAATCTGATTGTTTGAGATGTAAATTTGATGGGAAGTAATTGTCTTTTTAACTGCTGACTTTCTTCAATGTATTAGGTGAAGCAAACTTCTTAGGAGGTGTTGCTAATGTAAAGGGAGTCAAGGGATTCGATACCGAAATGGCGAAGAAAAGGTTCTTTGAGATATATCTAGATAAGGTGATTATTGCGAAGCACCATCCAAGTTTGCAATGCAATATGAATTTGTTATACGATGCCTAAAGTCTTTTCATATCTTGCAGTATGCAAAACCGAATTCCGGAATAGGATTCCCAGGTGCCCTTGAACTCATTACTCAGGTATGAAATCCCAATGATTCAGAATTCGCATGATGAGATTGTATTGAGGCTATATTAACATAGTGCCTGCTGTACGACAGTGTAAAAACAAAGGCCTGAAAGTTGCTGTTGCATCTAGTGCTGATCGTATCAAAGTTGATGCTAATTTAGCAGCTGCTGGCTTACCAGTATCGATGTAAGCTTACCTATTGTTTGACCCGTTTCTATAGTTCTTCGAATAGCTATACAATTCCATTCTTTACATTTTGCTGATAATCACTGAAATGCTTAGTACTCAACGAGTTGTATTACCACCAAAATAACAAATTCAGGAATGTCAGATTAATTCCTCACTCAAGAAGTTAAATTTTGTTTTCTAAAGTAAAATTGAACTTAATATATCTGGGCAATAGAGTATTTACTCCATGCATCTACCTTTATTGTGAAAGAATATTTGAGAGATGATTGTGTCTGTTATGAGTCAAGAATTGGAGGATTTCTGTTCTGATTATTTGTTAGCGGCTTTTTATCAGGTTTGATGCTATTGTATCAGCAGATGCTTTTGAGAATTTGAAACCAGCTCCTGACATTTTCTTGGCTGCATCAAAAATCTTGGGTGTGCCCACTAGTGAGGTAATCTAGCTGATCCTGGGTTTAATCTTCTCTACTAAGGTGCAAGAATTATCAACTCAGAAAAGTTATTGCGTATAATTAGCATAACAGAATTTTTTCTTTTCTTTTAGACATTGAATTTTATTAAGGGAAAAAGAGAGAGAACAAAACAGAGGATAAGATATCCTCCTTGAACTGAGACAACTTAGCAAATTTCTGAAAAAAAATAGAGTTATAGGTTAGGGTAGGTGTTATTCTCTTTGATACCCATCACATTTTGTAGAGGATTCCAACACTAGTACCGCCTGTCACCACATACTACCTTTTCTTGTTGATAGTTTGTTATCGTTATATCTTCACTTATTTTGGTGGTTAGCATATTTTTTCGTGTCTATTTTGGTCATATTGATGGATTTTTGCCCACCTTTTCCTAGTGTATTGTCATTGAAGATGCACTAGCTGGAGTACAGGCCGCAAAAGCTGCACAGATGAGGTGAAAATGCCAAATACTTGTGTATTTGGTGTCCTTGAGTTCTGATCATTAAATTCCTCCTTTTCTTATTCCAATGATACCATTCTGTGCTTCTTGCAGATGCATTGCTGTCACCACTACATTGTCGGAAGAAATTCTAAATGATGCCAGCCCATCTCTTATCAGAAAGGAGATTGGGAATATTTCGCTTGATGATATTCTCGATGGTGGATCTGGTGGCTATAGTATGTAGTCCTGAGAATATTCCGAAAATGTCATTTGTAACCATCAATAATGTAGACTTTTCAAGCTGCTTTGGTTCCATATTTTAAGAACCGTGACTGTAATGATTGGAATTCATTTTTCATCAAAGATACAGTGCTTCAACGAGCACAACGAATTCAGTTTTATAATTGGCTTTGGATTTATCTTAAGATTGCAGATAATAACTTTTTCCTTGCTGGATAGTAGTTAAGGTTAATATTCTTGCTGAATAAGATCTGATAAAGACATACGATTGCAGATGAGAAGATGCAGGGACCTCAGGTTCTGCACACTTCTGCACAAACTTCAGCAGCAATGCTCGAAGAAAGAACAGAAAATGGGCCAATCCTTAACCAAGTTGCTACCAATGACAATGTTTCCTCAATTAAGGGGTAAGAGAGGTTCTATTTATTTGAAATATTGGATTCATTTTCTAAAATCTCAAAATAAAATAAAATAAAATAAATGAAATCTATGTGGCACCTTCTTCATCTTAATGACAAGCAATGGATCTTAAATACAAAACCACAGACTGCTGAAACATTTAGCTAGTCTTATGGCTCCCTTGCAATGTGTTTTAGATTATTTGGAGTCTGTTTGGTTCATACCTTAATAGGAAAACTTTCAAACACTGCAGTTTTGAGGGTACAAAACTTAAACAGTTGTCCAAAATGATTCAAAATAAAGTTTGGCTCACAATGCATTTAGGAAGCTTTCTTGCATCCATCTCATTTAATTTCCTTAATCAGTAGCTTTTGAATGTGAAATTCTTGGTGGCAACATGTATCAAAATGATTTATTTCCAACAATGAAAAACTATTTTGTAACAACTTCAGCTTGAGGATGCAGAAATAATTTGTGGACAGGTTGCAGGGTTCTCGGCGTGATATAGTGAGATATGGCAGTTTGGGTATTGCTCTTTCTTGTGTGTACTTCACCATCACAAATTGGAAGGTAATTGATATAACAAAGAAGACCGTTACAGAAGTTGTATTCATCAGTTGAATCCATGTCAATCGCTACAGTGATCATTTGAATAACCAGGAAAATGTCGCTTTGAATTTTAAAGTATTCAGTTGTTATAGATAAAATGAATTTTTAAATTATTACAGTCTTCTTGTCATTTTACTTCTTTTCACACATCTATGTTAGCAACTTTTCAGGCAATGCAATATGCTTCACCTAAAGGTATATGGAACAAGTTGTTTGGAGTTGATACCCCATCCTTTGAACAGAATGAAAGTATAGGTATATGTCATCCTATATGAATTCATCCAAAATGATATTTGTTTTCTGTCTTTTGCTCTGATCTTCTCGAGATGCACCATGTCAAATCATGAGACATCCCTTACAGTATCCATAGTTGTTTCGAGTCTTTTTTGAGTAATAATTATATCCAAGATGATAAATACAGACTCATTTAACTTTGTTTGTTTTAGGCAACTTAAAATCTTCAAGAGTCAAACAGTTTGTAAAGTATATATCTGATCTAGAAACCAAGTAAGTAACAAAGCCACAAGGTTTATTAACTAAATTAAATTTTCATGGCAATTTCTGTTTACCAGATTTCTGTTTAATCTGTCTTGAATTTTTTTATCTTTCATGTGTCAGGGGAAATGCCACCATTGTGCCAGAATTTCCAGGAAAACTTGATTGGCTGAATACATCTCCACTTCAGTTTCAAAGGGTAAGTTTCGTCTAACTCACTTTTCTATTATAAATGTACAAGCATTAGAATAATCGATGTTCAATATTTACATGGTCTTTTCCCATTAGCTTATTTTTACTCTTGAAGAACATGCGTGGCAAAATACCAAACTTCCATAGTAAATTGCTCTCAACCTCTCAAAAAGCTATCAGCTATCTAGTTATAAACTCCCATATGTTCCATTGCGGTATTCTTTCTTCATTGAACTATGCACTATCTTTGTCTTTTAGAACACTGACAGATTCTCAATTAACAGAAAACTTTCTACTTTTAATATATACATTGATGTGGCGTTTATACTTACTATTTCCTTCTATTTTGGTGAATTAATGCTAACCCTTTCAATCCCTTTGAGCAGGATCTGAAAGGAAAAGTGGTTCTGCTGGATTTTTGGACATATTGTTGTATAAATTGTATGCATGTCTTACCAGATCTAGAGTATCTGGAGAAGAAATACAAAGATGCACCGGTAACACCCTTGCCTCTCCTTCCATGCTGATGCATATTTTGTATGACATCTTGTTGATACTTATTTTCATTGGCTTGATCATCCATTTTATTAATTCAGGATTCCATTGGCTCCGTTGTTTACTATACTTCAACATAAAACGTCTTTTATGTGCTTATATTCCACAGTTCACTGTTGTGGGGGTGCATTCAGCTAAGTTCGACAATGAGAAAGATTTAGAAGCCATCCGTAATGCAGTCTTACGCTACAACATCTCTCACCCAGTGAGTCAAATTTTGGAACTTCTATAAGCAAAATGTCAATCTTTTTCAAGCATTTTGGGCATTTTACAAAACAAGTATACTACATATCTAGTATAGTTCCATAAAACAGAGAAAATTTTCAATAGTTTCGCATATGAAGAACCAGAGGTGAAAGTGACATCACTCTGGAAACTATCCTTGAGTATAGCTTTCAAAGTTAGCACTAATATATGTAATATCATGACACTAAATAATGCATTCACTAGCTTAGGGTTTGGGTTATGTTAGATGTGTGCTTCTACTTTTAGTGTTTTTCAATTTCTTCCTTTATCTAGCTAGCATAATATGGGCGGGGCTGCAATGATAGTCCAACTAGAAACAGTTACAAGCTCTAATTTTGGAAAGAATTTAATCCTGCAATTGAACTTCTTAATCTTTCAGGAACCATAAGGCTATAAAGGTTATTTTGTCCGCCAAGCAATTAACTTCTTGAGGAAACCACATTTTAACATTTTATGATATCTGATAAGCACTTATGACATGTTAACTTGAGTCTTTAGTTACATATATTAAATTATAGATTCGTCTTAACAAGTCTTTCCTACCAGTATAGGTTGTCAATGATGGAGATATGTTTTTGTGGCGTGAGCTAGGTGTCAGTTCCTGGCCTACATTTGCCATTGTTGGACCCAATGGTAAGCTTATTGCACAATTATCAGGAGAAGGCCGCCGAAAGGTACAACTCACAAATGTATAATATATTATACATGCTTAATCTCAGAAAATTTCAATAATAAGAAAGTCCTCTGTCCTTTTCATTTTAGGATCTTGATGATTTAATAGAGGCAGTGCTTTTGTACTATGGTGAAAGGAAGATCCTGAACAGCAGACCAATTCCTTTGAGTTTAGAGAAAAATAATGATCCTCGCTTACTTAGCTCTCCTTTGAAGTTTCCTGGAAAGTTGGCTATTGATGTGCTAAACAACCGACTGTTCATTTCCGATAGCAACCACAACCGCATAGTATATCCTCCCTCCCTCCCTCCCTCTCTCTCTCTCTCTCACACACACACACACACACTCACAGCAATACAATTCAGGTTTGCATATTCTGCCCGGTAGTGACTGCAGAAATGAACGTGTGGTTGGTACTTATTGCCAATTTAGTAGTATCAATAAACACTCATTCATTGATCATCATCATGAGCTGCTAGAAAAACACTATAAAATGGCCCAGTAAAATCCTTATCCAGTAATATAAACTTTACCATAATGTCGATCATAAATATTTTTTGAGGAATTTAGTATCTTGTAATTTTTTGAGTTCAGGTGGTCACTGATCTAGATGGAAATTTTATTGCCCAAATTGGCAGCAGTGGAGAGGAAGGACTGCGAGATGGTTCTTTTGATGATGCCACCTTTAATCGCCCTCAGGTGATTATTTAGTCTGTAAGCTGTTTCTCCAGATATCTGTTATGGAGAAAAAACTTTTTAAGCACCTCCCTATTCAAGTGTCCATTTATGAATTTTGAGATCAGTCATCTTATATTTTCACTTTTGTGCTGGATATTCATGCTGAACATTGTGGTTTAATGCTTATTCAGGGTCTGGCTTATAATTCAAAGAAAAATACCCTTTATGTTGCAGATACTGAAAACCATGCTTTGAGGTATGTGCATTTTAGAACCAGTCTTTAATTTTGTTGCAAGCCTTAGATGGCTCCCTTCAGTTTTTGTAGAGGGAGATCTGAAGTTCTCAATGACTTGTTTTACGCTGAAATTATCTTCCCAAGACACCTTCCAATGCTGTCTTTTTTCCTGAGTAACAAAATCTTAATTGAGGTGACCTTTTCTTAGAATTTGCTTGGTAATTTGAAACTAGAATCAGAGGTAAATGAGAAAAATATGCTGAGCAAGATATGAACCTATAATACATGTCTGATCAACCATAGTTCTTCTACATTCTTGCAAGGATACACTGTTAGTTTTGTAAGAATTTCCCAAATTCTAACTATATCCTTCTTTTCCAGATCTTATGTGAGTTGAAACAGTTAAAAGTTGCATTGATAACATCATGCTAGTTATAAGTGAGTTTATAACTATTCAGTTTTTATTGCTGTAGGGAGGTTGATTTTGTCAGTGAGAAAGTGCGAACTCTTGCTGGAAATGGAACAAAAGGTTCTGATTACCAAGGAGGTGGAAAAGGAACAGATCAGGCAAGACCCCAAATACATGGAATTTGGATGCATTTAAAGCATTTGGGGCATCCTTAACGTTTCATGTTGAAAATTTGGTTATTCCGTGTTTCATTAAGTTGGGAACATTAACGAAGAAATTTTGTTGTTTAATAAAATATAATCAAATCCTTCCCCTAGTATGTGCTTAATACATTTACAATAACTAAAAATCTTGTTGATCAACCTCTTACTTTAAATTTATGGACCTTTTGCATCCTATTTCAGGTTCTCAACTCCCCATGGGATGTCTCATTTGAGCCGGTTAATGAGAAAGTTTACATTGCGATGGCTGGTCAGCATCAGATATGGGAGCATGACATATCGAATGGAGTTACTAGAGCCTTCAGTGGTGATGGTTATGAAAGAAACTTGAATGGATCAAGGTAAGCAGAGTAGGTTTATCTTAAATCTTTTTCTCCTATTCATTACATATTCAGCATTCTTCTGTGTTTCGCCAATGTACATGCCTTTTAAAGTTTCTCTCACATAAGCAATTTTTACATATTATAGGTTCTGTACTAGATTCTGAACTGATTGCTTTTGTGTCTTGTTATGGAAATAGCCCTACGAGCACATCATTTGCTCAACCTTCTGGAGTTTCATTATCGCCTGGTAAAATCTTGGGATATTCCGACAGCTTTTTGTAGCTTTCAATTGATTTTAAAATATTCCATATGAAGCTTTGACTCTTATAATTGTGGACATTTCACTTTGACCCTATTCATAGATTTCGAGCTATATGTTGCTGATAGTGAAAGTAGCTCCATTCGAGTGCTTAGTCTAAGAACAAAAGGAACGAGGTTGCTAGCTGGTGGTGATCCAATTTTCCCTGACAACTTGTTTAAGGTAATTCTATTTCTGATTAAGAAACCACTTGTGTTTTGGACATACATATAGAGGCCATTATCCAAGTTTGATTCCAGAAAGTGATGTCCTGGAAAGGAGAAATAGTAGACATTTCTACAGTTCTCACTTTTCATGAATCGATCCCTGCAGATTAATATATCAATTTCTGATTACAGATATACACCAAACTAAACCTTTTTAAAGTTCATTTCCAGTAAATACTATCTTTTGCACTTAATGATCCACTTATGATTTATTCCTATAATATTCAATTTTGCAGTTTGGAGACCATGATGGTATAGGTTCCGAGGTACTTCTTCAACATCCATTGGGTGTATTACATGCGAAGGATGGTCTAATATACATAGCAGATAGCTATAATCACAAGGTAAATTGATCATGACTGAAAGCACTTTGAAATTTTAATTGTCTAGGCACACAACAAGTAATACGCATCTGACATTATCTTGGTAGCTTCGTAATTTTTTGTTGAAAATCCATGGAAGTTCGTTTCAGCACATCTGCGCTTAAAATGCTGTCATATTGATCATAATAAAGGATTGAACATCATTAAATTACTTTAATTTATCCTTCAATTTTCAGATCAAGAAGTTAGACCTAGCTACTAAAAGGGTCACTACAATAGCAGGAACAGGAAAAGCTGGTTTCAAGGATGGAAAAGCACTAACTGCCCAGGTTAGAAAATGGTGCAAAATGTACTTCATATTCTTATTCAGGAACCTGAAGTGTCTTTTACGTCACAAATTGTTGATATCCTTCTACAGGAACCTGAAGTGCCTCTTATTTCGCAAAAGGCATATACTTGATACTGTTTTCTATTCTTCAATACCATTCCATTTTCTGGTCTAAAAGCACATTCGATTTGACTGAGCTTTTCTAAAAAAATGTTTCCAAAATAAAGTACCGCCTATTTCAGTATATGTCAATGTGATGATTTGGAATTTTTCCATTTTCATCCACTTCTAATAGAATGTGCGAGAACCGAGTGAGCAACAATCAGAAAGATAGCAGACAACATGTCTTGGGAGATAGCAGACAACATGTCTTGAGATGTTTCTGCTTTTCGGAGTTGGTCATTATTCACAAAAAATCATCTTGATCATTCCATTTTAAGCTAGTGACAAGCTCTTAATGTGTTAATGTCTCTAGATTTTTTATAGGCTGCAGAACATTATCGGCTTACAGCTTGCTCCTGCTTTACCAAGCTGCCTGAAATACCAATTCTAATGCATTGATTTATTTTCTTCAGCTCTCAGAGCCGGCGGGACTCATTGAAGCTGAAAATGGTGATTCCCATACCTCTTATGTGCTATAGACAATAGCCAATTTATTAATTCACAGTATTGAAATGTCAGCATCACTTTGTGAAGATTTTAGATGTGTTCATCTTTCCTTATCAAACATTTTTTGTTAAATGACTTTGTTTGGCTTTACTTCCCTCTTAATCAAGTAGATCCATATAATTGTTTTCCATCAAGTAAATAAGTTTCCTTCCAAATTAACTTGATTTGAAACCTCTCCTTGGTTATTTGCAGGAAGACTTATCATAGCTGATACGAACAACAGTGTTATCAGGTATCTAGACTTGAACAAGGGAGAAGCTGAACTTCTAACTTTGGAGCTGAAAGGAGTTCAGCCTCCAGCATCAAAATCCAAATCCTTGAAACGTCTCAGGAAGCGATCATCAGCTGACACAGAGACAATCAAAGTTGATGGTAGTTCATCCAGCGAGGGCAACTTGCGTATCAAAATATCAGTACCTGAAGAGTATCATTTCTCAAAGGTCTCCTAAGATCCAACCTCGTTGATATAGTTTCCTACCAAGTTGCATATCATAACCTCCTCTTTTGTGGATTCGACAACAGGAAGCACGCAGTAAATTCAGTGTTGAAACTGAGCCTGAAAACGCAGTGCTGATTGATCCCTCCGAAGGCTATCTAAGTTCAGGAGGAACGGCAAGCATTCACTTTAAGAGATCTGACGCCTCACCTTCAATGGGGAGAATAAATTGCAAGGTATGCCTTTATTTTTTGTTTTGCGGACCAGTTTGACAGCAAAAGACAAAGGTTAGAGCATATATTTTACATTCCGAGGATGTATTTTCTAAGGAAATTCCATGTAGGCATGTCTGTGATGGACAGCTTACAACTTTCCTGATAGTAGTATTCAAGGAGAAAAACTCCATGCTAAGCTTACAATTTCCTGTTAGTTTTTCACCAAGAAATAACCAGTTTGGATCATTTTTCAGGTTTACTATTGCAAGGAAGATGAGGTCTGCTTATACCAATCACTTCTCTTTGAGGTACCCTTCCAAGAAGAAACTCCAGACTCAACCCCATCAGAAATCACACTCGCATATCTTGTGAAGCCCAAATCTTCACCAAGCAAGTTGCAGCTACCAATTACCGGGTGATGGCATTCCCATGTAAATGCATTGTAAGCTTTTCTTTTTCAATTTTGTGCTATATTCACCATTGAACATTGAAGTTGATTGGATGAAGCAGTTTATATCAAATAAAATGATACTCTTACTGGAGTTGAAGATGTCAACAGATTGTCACATATAAATCTTTGCTTGACATTTATGAAGAGAGAACAAAATAAAGAGATTAGTGAGCATTGCAATATAGAGATTGCAGCCCTTTCTGGTCACCTCTGCTCTTCTTTGCAGCCCTAAAAACTAATTCTAAAGCATATACCCTTTATGTTAGTTTTATTCTAGATTTTTTTGCCATTACTGCTTTCCGATCACCCTTTCCTTCTTCTGTAAAGACTGCTTTCTTGGACTTGGTGGGTTGTGTAAAACCAAGCACATGAATCAAATGCTATCTAAGAAATACAAAGTGAATACCACTCAAAATAAAACTTCAAAATGCAGATTGCAGTGCAAATACATGGAGGTTTAGCGTGCAGCCATGAAAGTAGTAGAATCAATGAACTACATGAGACAACCAACATAATGAGCTCGTGGATATTTTCATTGTAGTTGTGACCATTGTACGAAAAACTGATCAGGTATCTGCAGCTCGTAAGGAAGCAAACAACTTGAAAAGAGCTTCCTCACTCTCTGCATACTCTCAACATAAAAACCAATTGATAACCTAATCCCCACCACCTGCAGGTAGTAAAACGGCATATTACCTTGAACAATAATGCAATTGCACAGAGGAACACAAGTTCCGGGGCCATTGCAAAGAACCTTAGATTTTTGAACTAGAAGAAACTAAAACGTAAATGAAAAGTACACCACTTGAGTTCTGACTGGAATCATTAGCCATAATGCATGAACCACAGCTCGTAAAGTTATCCCAACAAAGGTTATGTATGGCTGACCAACTTCCCTGCTGTAAATCTGTAGGAGTTGAGCAGAGCCTCTCTTGCCCCCATTCTGGAATAACAAGTTGAAAATCACTTCAAATTGGTGCAAATCCAAGACAAACAATTTACTACAATTCTTTTTCTCATTTTCAAGTTAAATCACTCACAATTAACACAAGAAGCAAATGCATCATTAACCTTGGCTCTCAATCAGAGCCAGAATTCATAAGAACATGTAGACTAGTCATCTGGATTCATGAATCAAGACTTATTCTTTTTTCTAGATCAGGTGCGCTGTTATGCTTAATTCATGCCAATTTTATCCACACAAATTGGGTTTTAAATCCATACATGATGCAAGAATAAACTGCCCAGTTACTCCAAAAAAACCTAAATTGATGGTAGCTGGCAAATATGTTCTTATAATCACTAATCATAGCATCTCAATTGTAAATCCAATGATCCTTTTTGTGTATGTACCGCGCCCCATCATCATGTATCTCTAACATTTTTGTGCAGACTACCTCTTCGAGAGTCCCATTACCAGAATTTTCATCCCAGGAACAAGAGGATGCTCATGCATCAATACATAATAACAAATATGCCATATAAATACTCTTAGAACCGGCCACGTATAAGAGTATATAATTATGCTTCAGAAATCAGCAATAAGCTCCGTTCCTCACATAATAACCAGAGCTGATAACACAAGTTTTTAAATGTAACAATGTCCACTTGGATCACCATACTTTACTAAAACAGAAAAAATCATACTAAATCAATAGAAAATACTCATAAAGTCAACAATTCAATCCGAACCCCTGAATTCCTGCCAACTTCAATCTTTATCTTGAAGTTGACTTGCACAAAGAATCAGTGTTTGCTTGAATGGAATGCTTAAATTGTTGTATGGATTAAGGGAGACAGGAAAGGGTCAAGTTCTTTTCTTGGCAGCAGATGCCGACACTGAATAATACTTACTCAGTGTCATTTTTCTTAAATCTTTGCGTACAAGATTGAAACTTAGGACTTCCTATGTATTTTCCTTCGATGCTTCAAAACCGTGGCATGCACTTGTGCTCCTCTTACAGTAATCTTCATGATTTGTCGTAGCTGGTTGTTCCATTTTCTCTTAAAAGTGACCGTGACAAGGACTGCCACTATAACTTGTAAGTTAGGATCTATCCTCAGATTGTAGTGTTGTAGGAAAAGTTGCATGGATCTAGTAGACATGGATGCTCTTAGGGTAGCCACCGTCTACTGCAACCACCCCCATCTGAATTGTATGAAGTCACCATATATCCGTCGGTTTCATTGACATGTTGGTCATAGTTGTTAGATTTTGTCCACTTGAAGTAACCTATTGATCGGAGAAACTCATTTTTTCTTCTTATCGCAAAGTACACAATCATGGGTCGATCTGTGATGATAATTAGTGTTTACTAAGTCAAGAGTTTCTACGCCATCATTTCATTAGTAATTAAATTAATTATAATCAACGTAATTAATGTGGTTTGACGTAAACTAATCAGAGAGATTGATTGCCTATCAAGGCAAGCAGCACTCGTGCACATTCCATTGGCTAAATAAACGATCATGGGAAACAAAATAATATTTATTTTCTTTCTTATCAGCAGAAAACAAGATAAGATTAGCAAATAAATTTATAATTAATGGATGGAAACAATCTCTGCTTAACTCCTTGATTTTGCATGCATCATGTGACAAGATCCAAATTTGTTTAACCAAGAAGGTTCTAATCCATTATTATAGTACAAGCTGCCTCTTAAAACGCGTTAATCTCTTTTTTCCACCAAATCTTATGTTTATCCTCAGCATAAATCTTAGCGCCATGTCTGACGCACATGCAAAGCCATATTTTCTTGATTTATAAAATTAAAAAGAATTATCGAGGTCCAGATATATAAAACAAAGATAAAGATAAAGATATAAAATAAATTTATTTTTAATTTTTTATATATATATTTTGGATGATCAACTTAATTTCACCTTCTTAGGTTGGTAATAAATGGATCATTTAAACCCTAAAAATATCATACATTAAACAATAACATCATGGGAAGAAACTCATTAATAACCTTAGCCAAACTCAGAGAGGCAACCTGCTAACAGTTTACAACAAGCAAAGAAGAAACTATGATTTTAGAGCAAATGAAATTAAAGCATTTAATTATTATTATTAATAATTTAATTCAAAATCCCATGTTAGGGAGCAGTGAAACAAAACCAATCAATTTCTTTTGTCTGGTAATATATAGTCACTGGCTATAAACAAATCCCATGTTTCCAGCTATCGAAACTTGAATTAAATATATTTTAATTTGTTGAAAGCACAAATCTAAACCCTAATTGGCTGATCCATGGGAAGTGGTTAAGAGATGGACAAGTAAGAACATAAATAGCCAGACAATCCATTAAAGAGATGACAAATTGATTGGGCAAATCTAATAGATCACAACCTTGTCATATATATCTAGTTAGGGCAAGTCTTGTATTGTTAATTAATTAGAGCTTGGTTATTTATTAAAAGTCTAGAATGTGCATTTCGATTAAATTCTTTTTATCAAATTTAATGTTCTTTTAATTATTTTGTATTGATGGTTTTGGCATTCATATATCTAAGTCATTCAAGAATATTTAAAAACTATTTTCAAATACAGTTTAAACAAACACATTAGAAAATATAGATTCAATATATGTTTAATTAAAAATACATCAAAACAATATATTTTTTTAAAATTTTATTTTTAATTTTTATATCAATATCAAAACTGTCAAAAAGCAATTTGAAGATTTCATTCAATATTCCACCAAAACTTGGTGAAGAAATTAAACTTGGACAAAGAGATTGAGAGTGATTAAAGGCGACTGTAATTTAATATTTTGGGGGAGTGAATTGTGCAAGATTAATGCTTTTATTCTATAAAATTTCATTTCATGTTGACTCTTCCCTGATGACACATTCAAGCATGTCTCGTTGAAGGAGGCAAAGCTCTCTGGCATGTCATGAGGCAATGGGACTCATCTGATTCTCTCAAGATTTTCTTCATTCCTATTAATTATCATTTCTTTATAACCCTTAAATTGCATTTTAACCCTAATTAATATTGTTGGAGGCTTTATTTGCTTCTTATACCTCTTCTCCTCTGCCCTCATGTTCTAAGGCAGAGATAAATTTTAATTATGACTGTTTCAGAAGTAAGTTTATTTATTATTTTTTTTGCATTTTTGTTTCACGTCACGGTATAAAATCTCAAGAGATTGATTTTATAGTCAAAAAATTTTGTTTAATTTCCTAGTTTTATAAATTTTAACTTCGAAACATTGTTATGAGACCTGATCGGCCTCATGAGTCAATTCAAGCTGGGTGGAGCCAATAAATATTTTTAATAGTTTTAGCCCTAAAATTTTAATTATCATCACTTGTCTTTTTTTTTTTCACAAAATATCATAATTTTAATAATTTTGAGTCTTTATGCCCTTATCAACCCTCTAACTCCATACCTGGATAACTCGGTTCGAGCTGGATTTTTTTAAAAAATAGAAAATAAATGATGACCTAATCAAACCAAGATAATTAAATGAGTTAATTAACAACCAGGTTCACTCGGTAATAATTGAGTTTAATTTTTAAAATAAAAATTAAAATGATATCATTTTAATTTTTTAAAGAACTGAAATAAAGATATTTTGATTGACTCATGTTAGCCCACCTAGCTTATAATACTCACCTATGATAGAGTCACGAGTTAGGTTTAATAAATTTGAGTTTAAATTTTTACTTTATTTAAAAATAAAATTGATTTTGATTTAAAATCAAGATTGATTCCAATATTATATTGGTGATCATGGAATAAAAGGAAAAATCTTATTTCTCATCCATTATGAAAGAAACAAAGCAAAAGGCAAAAACATGGGTGTGATCAGAATCAATCACGGAAAGAAAACTAAAAGGAATTGGATCGATCCAATTTCAGGCTGTACATGATCAAGAACAAATGATCAAGATCAATAATTTGTACGGCAACGTGGATCAAACTTGTCCACGGCACATGAAGCTGAATTGTGGAGAAGAACTCTTATTAAAAAAAAAAGAAAAAAAAAAAGAGGACAATAAAATAGCATGAGAACAATCACATGCTTTCCTTTTCTCCATCTCCTTTATTTTTCCATAAGCATCACCCACCAATCATTGCGGAGAATAAATACAAAATTCCATGAGCCCCACAGCATAACCAACAAGTGGATGCCAACACATTGCTTTGTTATCCAATTAAGTATTTCCACGTCATCAATGAATTTAACAATAATAATAAACAAACCCAATTATTTATTTATCAGGATGGCAAGTACAGTCGTGTATTGTGCAGTATAACGGCCTCGCAAGGGAAGATGAAGGAGGCAACAGCAGCTTCCGCCATACTTCCTTCCTTCCTTATTCCTATATATAAACTTAGATGCCATGTCATGCATGCATGCACATGAAAATACATATCATGAGATTTATATATAAATTCTATGAACATGCAAATTTGCGAGCTTTATTCTCAATCAACCCGGTAAATCTTAATCTAAACTCAATCAAATTAAAACTAATTTTTTAAGAAAAAAATAGAATTAAATCAGTGATTTAGAGTTTTTAAATTTGACGAACATGATAATGATGCTTGTATATGCTTGTTTTTTTTACAAGATTACATGATATTAATTTTCAACCACATAGCTACAGAAACATAGATTCTTTGTCTTCACTGTGTTTTATTCCTTAAGATAAAAAAAGAAAAAGAAAAAAGAAGCACAATCATGTAAGAAAACATTACAAAATAATTAATACGACAATGGCTTTATATGATTTGTTGAAAAGCTATATATTATGTTTGGTGAAAAGCTAATAATCTATGACCAGTGAGTAAATTTTTTAACTCAACTTGCACGTTTGAAACGACATCGATCCTACAATGTATATATCCCATATATAATCAAAATTAAAACATCAAACATATACATAATATCATGATTAATGAGCAAAAGATGGTCTACCTACTGCCATGGCTGACGTGCAAGATCAACACTAGAAGCACCAAACACTTGCTAAAGTACCCTCATAAATATGATTACATTGCACACAAAACATGCACAAGGTTATGCATTTGAGGTGACCTAATTAATTACACTAATATACATAAAAAAAAATGCCTTGATTTTTAAGCAAGTTAATTGTTAAGATGATTGGAATTACACGCCAAGTCTAGTATTTTTCCTTTATAATCTATGATTAAACGTGAGATATAATTGATTTTTTGGTGGTTTAAATGATGTTTAGATGCCTTTTAATGTTGTTTGCTTGGACAAGCAAAGCCAATCACTCTTTTCTTTTCTTTTACTTGTGACTCTAAAATCTATTTCAATTATATATTTGTGTTTGATTAGTGTTTTGGAATAATAAAAAAAGAGAATATATATATATATATATATATATAAACAGAAACATGTTTGATCGAAAAAACATAAATAATTTTGTTTTTAAAACAATTTTAAAATAAATTAATTCCTATTGTTTTACAATAAATGGAGATAAATTCGATCTCGTTTTTGGCCGGCCCTCAACAAATTATAGTTAACAAAGTTGCCAACAATAAAGCCAAATTAACATTCTCTAAAATAGGTTTTAGAATTTATTATCAAATATATATATGTACAAGTTGTCCACTAACAATATAATTTAATCAATCAGAGGTGAATGTCCTCATGCATGATGCAATCACTGACCAAATAAAGGAGGTCTTTCTTCATTTTTTTTAAATTATTATTCGAAATAAAAATCATATAAAATAATTAATAAACTTCAAAGATGGAACTCAAGCCAAGTCATCCACTCCATATTGTTTTAAGAGAAATTAAAAGCTTGAGTTAGGGGTGAGAAAAAAACAAAAAAATTGATTAAATCGAGAAAATTAAAAAAAAAATAACTGAAAAAACCAAACAGTGAAAAAAAACCGATAATAATTTTGAAAAAACTGACCGGTTCGGTTTAGTTTTGGTTTTATAAACCTGAAACTGACAAATCTGAACCGAACCCAAAACAAAAAAACCGAAAAAAATTGAATCAAACCAGTTTGAACCAGTTCTTGTCCTAAAAAACTAAACTGAAACCGGTCAATTTGAACCAGTATCGATTCAATTTCGGTTTTTTTTAAAAAAAATTATTTTAATTATTATTATTTTTTTAATAAAAATCAAATCAAACAAAAAATAATTATCACTAGCTTAAGTTAAGTTAATTGATGCTGTCTTCTTCCACATTTAACTTGTTGCAAAAGATTTAAAGCCCATAGGATGCATTAATCCCTTGTTTATTTTAACCCAATTGAATTCACCTTTGACTCCGTAGATTATTCAGATAACATAATTTTATCATTTTCAATTTCCAAATACTCTTCCATGCTTGGTGTGATGAATGACGACCAACTTTAACATCAATTCGACGCTCAAAACACTATAAATATTAACACCTAGAATCAAGAACAAAACTCTATTTAGGCCAATGCAAGTGATTAATTAACACTTAGCGGAGGTTAAATATATATGGCATAGGAAGCTTAAATTTCAAAGACACGAGAGTACTAAAGAGGTTTGTTCACAAGTTTGGAGGGATCCAACCAACAAAATCTTGAGTAATTGAGATTATTAACTACGTCTAGCCCCTTTTTGTAATGTAAAGATTAACTTATTCTACCTATACTGATATAATTAAGGAGAAAACCACTTTTATAAATTATAAAATAAAATGAAAAATAATTTTAAGAAATATAGCTAAACTGGTCAAGTTTTATTAAAAATTTATATAATTATTAATTTTAAAATTAATAAATTCATCTAAATATTTATATTAATAATAATAAAAATAAATAAGTGAAGTAATAATGAAAGGAAATACGTAGATATATATAAGAGACGGATAGTTAGAACATTGGGACTGGAGAACTAAAAGCAAAGGTAAGGACGCGTGGTTAGCCGTGACTTGCTTTTATAAGTCTCCCCCTTCCCCGCTTCTCCCTCTCATTTCTTCTCACCCGCCCCTCTCCTCTCCCCTCTCTCTCCCTTATCTATATCGTTACCGCCAGCACCCTCCTCCACAACCGCCGCCGCTGCCCAATCTTCAAAACTCTATTGTCACAATCTTCAAAAGGTATTCTTTTTCTTGCTTCACGTTCTTTTCCAACAAGCACTTGTCATTCGCATGTATTTCCTTTCATCCCCCTAACCCCAACCCGCCGACGCCTCCTCCATTACCACCACCGCTCTTTGGTCTTAACATAGCAAATTTTGTTGTCGCAATTGTTTTCATTTTCTTGAAAGGTGTACCCGAAAAAATAAAATCTTTAGCTTACAATAATTACTTTTGCCATGTTATTTCGTTTCAGGAGATAAAGAAAGAGGGACGGCATTCTTAATGGCAAGCAACCAATCAAACTGTGACGTGTTATCGCAACAAGAACCAAACCAGCAAAGAAAGAAACGCAGAAAACTGACTCATGAAACGACCGAGAGTCACCTTCCAAACGACGGCACTGGCGAGACCAAAAACCAGCCTACAGTGAGGTGGCGAACAGACACAGAGAGGCGGATCTATGCGTCGAAGCTTCTAGAGGCTCTGCGTCGATCATGCCGGATAACTTCTCCTCGGGGTGAGAAGACTCGAGAAGTCCGGGAAACCGCTGACAGAGTCCTCGCGGTGGCCGCGCGTGGAAAAACACGGTGGAGCCGAGCGATTCTAGCGAAACGCGCGCGGTTGTTGAGAGTGAGGAAGGTGAATAAACAGAAGGTGGCTCGTGATCGCAAGTCACCGGGGAGAGAGAAGAGGAGGGAGTTACCACCGGTGGAGAAGAAGGTGAGGGTTTTGAGCCGGTTAGTCCCTGGTTGCAGGAAAGTCTCGTTTGTGAATCTTTTAGAGGAAGCGAGTGATTATATTGCGGCTTTGGAGTTGCAAATTAAGGTTATGACCAATCTTAGTGAAATTCTCACCGTCGCTGGCGGAGGAGGAGGCGGTGGCGGCTCGTCAGGTTGAGAGCGAGGAGACAGATATACTAGAGATTGTTAGTTATGTCAGATGTCCATTATAATTAATTTCTTTTTGCTTTTTGTTTTTCTTAAATATTTTAAATTTTATCTTTTTTTTTCCCTTCTATTAATATTAATTCATGATGTTATTGTATATACTACCTTATTGTTATTATTATTTTTCTAGCCTAAATCTTCCATTTTTCGTATTAATTAATTATTAGTAATTGTCTTGGAATGGAATATTGCCAGCTAATTCTTCTGGTATTTAAATTAAAGGCGGGCTAAATATACAATTTTTAACATATAGTAGTAGAATTTTTTTTATCTTGGTATAGCTATTATTTGTTTTTTTTAAAAGGAAAATTGACTTGAAATAATGTGTGAAAATAAATATGAGATGCACCACTATACAGTAAAATAAAACAAAATAAAAAAGAGGTAATAAACTGTAACATATAGTAGTAGAAATGAAGTCCTAATTAAGTGGATATTTGAGGGAAGAGGGGATAAAATGATAGAAAACCCCAAAAAAACAAGAAAGGTGATAGAAAAAGCCTGGTATCTTCTAGCTAAAGACCAGCACACACTAAACCTTATGCCATGTGCCTTGATGGACCTACACATTCTCAAGTGCCACCCACCACTCCGTTTCTCTTCCATGTGAAATATGAACCGTGTTTGCAAATTCAAAACCCATGCCATTTTCCAAATAAAACTGCCCTCCTAGTTACGTGATTTGCAGATTGGTTATGTTTTAAAATTTATTAAATTAATATTTTTTATTTTTTAAATGAGTTCATTAAAATGATCTAAAAATATTAAAAATATATTAATTTAAAATAAATAAATAATTTAAACTTTTTCAAAACTACATTTAAAACACAAAACCGGGCTTTAATATTTTTACATTTAGTCATGGTTTTGAGAGACAGAGATGGCGGAAACAGATGAAACATGTTTTCATGTGTCTCCTTTTTAAAAATAATAAAGATTAATTCAGAAATAATACCATGGATATAGATTGGATTCGTTTTGTGTTCTTGCTTTTACTTTTCTAAACAAACATGTTTATATTATTTTTGTGCATGTTTCTTCTTTTGTTGTGACAGTAACCAAACACGGTGTTAGTTTGAAATCAAATTAAAAATTAAAAAATAAAAAATAAAAAACTACTCGTGATTAACATGTAATTAAATCAATCCAAATTAAACCGTTCCAATAAAAAGAAAGGTACTGAATGTTTGCATCCACGTACGTGGTGCCAAGAACAAAGACAATATTGTGGTCTAAGACAATAACGTCCACCGACCAGACCCTCCTCTTGTCGTTAAGAAGCCACGTCATTTTCTTTGTACGGGTTAGATAACTGGTGTCGTGCTGTGAGTTAATTTTTTTTATGTAAATAAAAAAAATTAATATCTAAAAATATAAAGTTTTTTTATAAAGCTATACTTAAAAATTTTGAGTTTGATTGCAACGATTAATCTAAAAATAATGTTTATAATATTAATAATAACATTAAACTTGTATAACCTAAGTTTAAGTGAATTTGGTTGCAACACCAGACTTAATAGTCTTGGATGTGGGTCTGGCTGCAAGGTCGTGTCATGAAAGTGTGATAATTAAATAGATTAATGGAAAAAACTAACAGGAAGAAAAAAAAATAGATGAAGAAAAAGAAAAATATATGAATTAACTAGGTTAACTCTTCAACCCAGGTTAACCCATCAAACATGAGATTCGCGTCATGAAAGTTTGATAACTAAATAGAAGAAAAATTGACGGGTCAACAGAGTTAAACTGTTAAATCAAGTTAAGTCGTCAAACCCAAAATACTTATCATAAAAGCCTGATAATTAAATAGAAAGAAATTTAATATTAACAAATTAAACTAAATAAAAAAAATTAATTAAAAAGAAAAAAAGTAAAGAAAATTTTTTTTGGGTTAACCCGTCAAACTCGGGATCCGTGTCATGAAAAGTTGATAACTAAAAAAAAAATTTAACATTAACAAACTAAATTTTTTTAAAAAAAATTATTAAAAGAAAAAACACAAAGAAAAAGGCCAAAACATTAAAAATAAAAACAACAAAAAAATAAAAATAAAAACCAAAAAAAAAAAAATAGCTTATAGTATTTTAGTCTATGTTGTTATTATTATATTATTATAATATATAAGTTCTATTATTATAAGTATAATTATAATACATAAGTACATGCGCAATTATAATATATAAGTACATGCGCGAGGAGAGCACTATCTAAGTTTAAGTGAGTTTGACTGCAATACCAGACCTAAAAAACTTTAGATATGGGTCTGGCTGCAAGGTCGTATCATAAAAGTATGATAATTAAATATAACAATGAAAAAGAAAAAAAACCAATATGAAAAAAAAAACTAATGAAAAAAAAATTGAATTAAATGGGTTAACCCTTCAACCTATGTTAATCCGTCAAACTTGGAATTTGGATCATAAAAGTTTGATAACTAAAAGAAAAAAAAAATTGTCGGGTTAACTGGGTTAAACCGTCAAATCAGGTTAATCTGTTAAGTCCGGGATACGTGTAATGAAAATCTGATAATTAAATAGAAAAAAATTTAACATTAACAAATTAAACTAAATGAAAAAAATAATTAAAAAGAAAAAAAGTTAAAAAAAAATTCTCGTTTAACCCGTCAAACTCGGGATCTTTGTCATGAAAATATGATAACTAAATTAAAAAATTTAACATTAACAAACTAAATTAAAAAAAAATATTAAAAGAAAAAAACACAAAAAAATAGCAAAAAAAAAAGAATTAAAAACGAAAAAGAAAAAGATAGCTAGCTAGTATTTGAGTATATGTTATTATTATTATATTTATAATATATAAGTTATATTATTATAATTATAATATATAAGTAGAGGCGACGTAGGAAAGCTACAGCTTAATTAATTGGTACTTATCAAAATAAGGGTTAAGAAGGTTAGACTAATTAGGTTTTTAAAAATTATTTATTTAAATTTTATAAATTTTTAAATTATTAAAAATTTATATGATTATTAATTTTAAGATGGTAGATGAATCTTAAAATAAAAAATAGGGGTTAAAAGGGCTAATAATAAATTGTAATGGTGAAGATTGAATTATATATGGACGAAGTGGGCTGCATTTCTTTCTTGGGAAACAAATAACAGATTACATGTGTTTTTATTGAATTATGTCACGCCCACAAATTATCACATGTATCCATGTGCTTTCATTTAAGAAGCTAGCTTCTGGTTTCCCCCCCCTTTCGTTTGCTTCTTGATTAATCAACATCGATCTACCTGGCCTAAGAGGACGACGACTGTGTGCGTGTGCGTGTGCGTGTGCGTGCTTGAAATTGTGGAGGAGTATAAATGGTGGCAAGAGGAGGGCAGGGTTTTTTCGTTTGTAGTTTGGTAGGTCTCCATTCAAATGAGAAATGAGTTTTCATGAGCATGTTGAAATATAATACGATTACTTTAGATCCCGTGATTGAATCAAATATTTCTTTGAATGTAATAAAATTTATTTAGGTCATATCTTTTGAAAACTTAATGAATACTAATTTCAACATGTAAAAATTCAAGATTAGTTATAAGTGTGGTAGCTGTTATTTTTTAAAATATTTTTTTATTTATAATGCATTAAAATAATCTGAAAATACTAAAAATATTTTAATTTAAAATGAATAAAAAATAAAAAAATAATAATTTTTTTTTAAAATATTTTTAAAATGTAAATACAAACTGGATGATACTGTAAGGATATATTTTTCATATTGTTTAAGAAAGAAAGTTGATACTGCAAGGATATATTTTTCATATTGTTTAAGAAAGAAAGTTGATCCTGATTGATCGACAAATTAGTTTATAATTAAATATTATTCATCATTGAATAAAAAAAGTCTTGAATGATCCAAGAAACACCGCCTACGAGCATTTGTTTCAATCTGTCGATGACTTTTGCTCTTGATGAAACGTTTTAAATGGGCAGGCATGAACCTGATTTTTCAAGAGAAGGGAAAAATTAAAGAAATTGATGCGGGTGATTCAGCCCCTCTGGACACCATGGATAAAAAAACATACAGAAATCTTGGACACCAAAAAAGAATTGTTTCCCTTTTAAGTAAAGCTTTGTAATATTGTTCAACAACTCAAAACTAGTATGTGTGTGTGTGTGTATATATATATAACAAGAACGATATTTTTACTAAACATTAGCTTAGATTTTAAATAAATTCTCTTGAATGTTTCATGTTTCTCTATTAATTTGTGGTCTGATTAGGTGGGAAAAACGAAGCCCGCGCGCATTCATGTTGTTGTTGGTGCCCAGATATATAGCTACAT
The DNA here is from genome assembly GCA_033617975.1 of Populus alba x Populus glandulosa. Taxonomy (NCBI): domain Eukaryota; kingdom Viridiplantae; phylum Streptophyta; class Magnoliopsida; order Malpighiales; family Salicaceae; genus Populus; species Populus alba x Populus glandulosa. Next base: position 464,539 of record CM066155.1, on the reverse strand, counting down.
GCACATCTCATATCTTTTATTGCTCTCTAAAAGAGAAGAAGCTTCAATTAATGGAGTTGGGATCTTCAACACTGAAGCCATGCATCCTCTTTGTTTTTTTTTTTTTTTTTTAAATTCCTTGCAAGGCAACATTATGTGGGATTCACGCTGCAAAATCATTAATGCCTAGTGATAGGGTCATGGGGGTCTAGGAAGGGCCTCTCAATGTTGTGGTTTTGATTCCATCATGGATTTCAACATGTTGCACAATCAATCACCATTATTGTGATCAAAAGCAATATTGTCTCAGAAACTTCTGCTGACGGGGCTAGCCGTCCACACACACCTCTCTCTCTCTCTCTCTCTCTCTCTGTGAATATTTTTAGCAATAAGCCAGTAGGGTGGTGGTAATTATGCTTAGCTCACACGAGTTGAAAAGCTACAGTTGTCTAAAATGGAGATTGCTGATACGTAAGACCTTTGGAATGGTGAAAGGGCATGTCAATATGCTTTCAGTATAGGTCCTTTCAAGTAGAAGAAGATGCTCAAAACAGGCAGGGAGATTTCATTTTCAGGCTCCCTTTTACTGCTAAAATGGTGACACATGTAGCAGCTCCTCGACATGCTACATATCGTTTTCTTACAGAGGAGCCAAATTCTGACATGGTGGAGCAAAGGCAGCACCTAAATCACTTTTCTGGGAGGCCAGTACTGAGTCCTGACATGTCTTGATCGGGAGAAGAGGTTCATATTCTCTTGGATTATGAAACATTCTTGTTTCCAGTGTTGTCATGCCCATTGACAATATTGAGATTTATTTGTAATTAATTTTCTCTATCACAAAGGGTTTTGCTTTTAAAAAATATACATCTTTTAAATCGACTCTCCAATCTTTAAGTTCACCTATCTAATCCATGTCCCATGATCCTGCCTTTGGATAAATCTTGAATTGGTTCTTGTTATATCCCTTGTCTTTTCAATATATATATATATATATATTTTACTATTATGAGTGAAGATTTTGCATTAAGGACATAATTTGACATCTCCATGTATATATAGTTGCCATTGCCATGACTTTGACGATAAACTAACCAACATTGCATGTGCCTCAATAGTTAGAAAGCTCAATCCAACTTTTGACATGGCCTAGTGGGGGAGCAATTTACTAACTTATATATTTAATTCAAAAATTATACAATTCTAATCTATATTTGGTAGAGCAATCAATCAAAATTATGATTACAAAACATAACCATTAATTGGGATTAGATAAACTATCATTTTCTTTCTATTCGTAACCAGGATGGATGAATTTTTTATTTTCTTAGATATTCTCGTATTAATTCTTACTCGCAAATCTATTTCTTAGCTAGGATTTATTTGGATATAGTTTTAATCAAACAAATCTCTTTTAAAATTTATTTTATGTTAAGAATGTAAGTAAGCACATTTTTTAAATTTATTTTTTAAAAATATGACCATGAAAAACACGCATTCCATGGTTTTACAAACAAAGCAATCTAGATTTTTTTTTTAACAAAAAAAAAAAGGAAGAAGAAAAGAGAGAGGTAATCCACTTTCGAGGTGGCATGGTCCAACCTTGAGACAAGGAAAGGCCCCAACAACACTAGGTATGTTGGGTTGGGTTAGGCCTTAAACAGTGAGAAAGAACAAACGTTTTTGGAATTTAGGTAATTGTTAGAAGAGAGTGGGACCAAAGCTTGTCTTCATCAATGGATGGTTCCCTTTTTTCTGTAAGAAATTTAGTTGTTGAGGTTGGCATTTGTGTTCCCATGGCTATTCCACACATGCGGCGGCTCCATGGTTGCACGCTGCATCCAATCCCTCCTCCCTTCATGGCTTGACCAGTCAAGATCCAAGCACTATTTCACACTATGATTCAGAGAGCAAAGGAAGGTCAAAATTAGCCCACCCTCCTTACTGCTGTGATCCAATTAAATCCTAAATAAAATTAATTTTGAAATAAAAACCATGATTTTATATGGAAATTGCATTGAAAACTTTTTCTCGAAACAGTAGCTGCACAATCCTAAATACACACGCATTTTATGAGCTCAGGAACCTCTTCATCTCGTTTTCATGATATTGTTTTTTGTTTCTATGATTAAAGTAAACAAATGATTTACTTTTAAATAAAAAAACTAGCAATTTTTGCATGTTGAAACAGTTAGATTTGCATGAATGCAATTACGATGACTCAGTACTCTATATATGTTGTTAGGATGAACACTGTGTAAGACAAGCAAGCAACAGGAGAGTAAAATATTTGTGAAATTAAGGAGGTAATGACTGTAGACAAGTTAAGTGTGTTCATGATTTGACATGAATACACTAAGATATTGAAGGAAACTAATTTGTTGTTTTGAAAGGAAGTGAAACATGTGGTTGGGATTTTGAGCAAATATTAGAAAGGATTTAGAAAAAATTAGAAGAAAAAACTGATGAATATTGAATTAATTTCTTTTTCAAGTAGTAATTATCGTTCACACTTTTTTTTATCATCGAACATCGATATAATTATAAATATCAAGCTATTATTTGGAGCACAAGAGTTATTTTAACAAGCTCTGGAATTGTTTTGTTTCAGCTGCTTGAGATGGAGTTTAGGGTTTACACCAATATTTCTTGTAATTGGCAATACATTAATTAAACCATTCTGAGTTATTGTTGTATTTATTTTGATATTAAGAAAAGTAAAACAAGTTACTACGTATTAATTGCATCCGTTAATTATCCCTTAATTCTATCAGAGATAATTTATAATTGCATGTATCTTTTGTTTCTTCATACCTCAATTCTCAATAAAAAGAAATCTTGATGGTATATAGTCAAATGATCAAGCAGATAGCCTTTATAAGTTGATAATAGCACAGTGATTAATCAGTGGGTATAAAACGAGTATTATGAGATCAAAACTAGTCAGAAAAAAAAAAAGGAAATTGTAAAATTCATGACCTTAGCATGACCTGGTTGGTATAAAACGGATATCTGTCCGATCCAGAACAACAAGTTTATACTTTTTTATATATTTATTTATAGCTATCTTTGATTTTGAACAACACTTTTCTATTTTGGATTTTGACATGACATAGCCTTAGGCCCATAGCCTTTATCCAGACAAACCTCATGTTCGAGTAACAGAACGAGACGAGCAGAAAGAAGTGGCAGGGTTTGTGTAACATGAACATTTTGATTTAGTCGGGAACGACGGAGGCGCTGCGCCGTGGGCTAGAACAGATTTTTTCCAATGCCAAAAATCCGAAAAACCATTGATATAGGCAACTGTCATGGGTACACCGATGCCTTTTTAGTTTTTTTTTGTTTTGTTTTTGGTAATGATATAGGCAAATGCATAGATTTGATTCAGACATTTGGTTCTTCAATAGCTGAGTACCTCTAGAGGGACACCATGGCAGGACAAGTGCGAGCTATCATCAGACAACCTGTTTTGCCACACCAAATTCACCGTATCTTGTGCCAATACAAACTTGCTTTTTACACTAAACTGTTTGACAGATGTGAAAAAAGATTGCACATTTCATGAAACCTAAACTCTTTGCAACCGTAATTGCATGAAAGAATGTTAACGACAAACACCTTGTAATCCTCCAATGACTGATGATTTCGAGATTTATTTGGCTTTCACAGGTTCAGCTCTAGGCCTCCACAGCCCCAACCTGTACTTGTGAGCATATTTCAATATCAGCTTCCTCTGTGAAACCAAAATCAGAAGTTAGAATTCATGACCCTAGGCACTTCGATTTCACAGGTCATTCTCAAAAAAGTCCCATTAATTTAAACTTCTCTTAGAGGAGAACACAAATTTCTACACGCTAAACACTCTGTGATCATCCGCCACATTATATCAAAGATTATCACAGACAATCCTTACCCTATTCTCATATTTACTTTCCCAATTCTCACAGAAAATTGAACAATTACTAGTGTCAATGCACCATAGTGAATACCCAGCAGAACATTATCAAACTAGAAACGTTAACAGGTAAGAGTGGTTAGTTAAACCACGCATCTGATATTATGTAGAGATAATATTTTGAAATAAATCCAAGAGCTGAGTAAAGAATGGAATCATGATGAAAGAGCTAGTAACTTGAAATGAGATATCATCGTCAAATGGAGGCTACATGAGTAATAACTTGAAATGAGATATCAGCTATAGCATGGAATCATGATTACTTGAGCTAGTAACAATTCTGATAAAACTGCAACTAGAGAATTTCATCACGAAAATATAAAATTACAAGAACTCAATATTGTCAGAATCTAAGCAAACACAAACATGCACATTACAAACCAAGTTTGGGATTGAGAATAATTACCTGTTGACAAGGAATGCCTAGTTTCTTGAGCTTTAAAGTCCGAGTAACAAGAAGTTTGTGAAAGTCACCAATTTCAGATTCAAGCTTGGCCACATGGGCTTCAACTCCTTTCCCTATTCCATTTAGAAACTCTGGGATTCCAACTTTCACTGCAATGAAAACAACATAACAGCAACAACAATCTCCAAAGCTCAGACTCTTATGAATTAGCAAAGAAAGAAATCAAAGAAAAAGATGCATTCAACAGACAATATATAAAAACATCATTGTTCCAACAACACATCCACCGAAGATTGAATCTTTCAAAACTCAATTCCATTTTAATCTCTTACTAAAACTTGAAAAAAAAAAACTAATCTTTTTTCCCAATTTCCACCTGTAAGCTAATTAGCCAGATCCTGTTTACATGAAAATCAAGTTTCCTCCAGTTTACACACGCGCATTATAAAAATAATCGAAACTTCAGGAGCAACAAAGGAAAGACAAGAAAATTAAAGCAAAACCTGCTAATATATTCCCATTTCCAATCCAAGAAACTAAGCATCATTAAAAAAAAATAAGCTTAAGAACATGAACTTAGCTAAGGATTACGCTGAAAAAGAGAAGAACCAATTAAAGGAAATGTTACCGATGTAACGAGAGGAAGATTTGGAGAAGAATCTAGAGAACCCAGGTGTAGAAATTGCTTGTTGTGTTGGGATTGAAACTGCCCTTTTTGTGTTTGTGATTATCTGCCTCCATGCCATTGCCATCTTGAATCCCTGTTTGTAAAGCTGCTCTGGGGTTTTTGGGTTTCAGCAGAGGGGCTGTTGTCCAGGACTTTGATGTGTTTTGTTAACTTGGAAACGACAGTCATCAAGTTTATAGGCGACAGGTCGTTCATGTCAAAAAACAAATAAAAGGGTAAAATCACCCCATGATTAAACCCATCCATTTTAATCAACTATCTAAGAAATTTTAGGAGTATCATTCTTGCCAAATTCCTACCACAAATCTAGAGAAAATTATAATCTACTCCCTATTTGTTTTGTAAATTTATAAGCTAACCCTTTTGTTTTTAAAAATCATAAGTTAGTCTCTTTTTCACTATAAATCTTTTTAAACATCCAAATTTGAATTGTCGTCTAGAAAAGTTTGACTGTTAAATATTTTTAAATGTCCAGATTTTCATTTTTAAATGTAATTTTGATTTTGTTCGTTGTAGGTAAGATTGAGAATTTTAACTAGAAATAAAGTACATTTTATAAAAAAAAATAATTAGGATTCAATGTGAGATTTTTTAAACTAGAGGTATCTGTTAACTAATTGATTCTTTAAATATTAAAAAATAATTAATTTATTTAGAAGTAAATGTCAGTTAACTTTACAAGATTTTTTTTTATTATTGGTAAGAGTATTCTATAGTCATTAAAAAAAAAAAAGGATCCCAATCCATTCTGCATAGAGATTTAGAGAAGGAAAGTCATAAAAAAATTCATTATTTTGTCACTAATTATAACATAAATAGCATATGTTTTTTTGTTTCATTGATGTGATAAATCCTATAGTCATCAAGAAATGAATTCCAATTCATATTTATCCTGCCTTCTAATTAACTCATGGAAGTCTACTAATTATAAGAAATTCTAAAATGTGTAGGCATTGCACTCTGGACTCCCAGTTTTTTTTTTTTTTTTTTTCTAGTCATTAAACTTTTTATTAGGGTGACGAGATGAAAAAGGTGAATAAAATATATGGAAATTCTGAAATCATATTAAAAAAAATTCACCTTATTCTATATATTTTTCAAATTAAAAACTTCCGGTTCTTTAAATGTTTTAAAATTTAATTTTAATTAAAAACTTTATTTTTTTTTCATTTTTTAGTTTGGGAATAAAAGAGAAAATTGCTTGATTTATGTGCTAGAGAAAAAAAACTCGATCGATACTGATTTTTTTACAGAAAGGGGTTACAAGGAAAAGCTTTCTTTTTAAGGAGTCAAAAAGTTAAAGCTCTTCGACAACACAAATTGCCTTTTTTACAGAATCACCCCTTGACCCAATAGCGTGGCCATCGCCCATTGGCTACCCCGTACTCTTAAAAAAAACAAACAGAAAAAGATCATCAACCCCAACCTCACGTGCCTCACGTGCTTCTCCACTCTTCAACAATCAAATCTTAACAAGCCAACCACCACCATATTGTTTAAACCCGTCACCATACTCCTCCCCTGCTAACGTCACTTTCCGGCAGCTACAGCACCAAGAACATTCTGGAAACTTCTTCACGACAAGCAAGAACTTTCTTTCCTAAACAGTGCAACCACAGAAGAGAAGGTATAAAGCCAACATGGAGATAAGAGCAACCGACTCAAAAGCAGTGACGAAGCTCCAAACCACATCATCCACGATCGAGAAGTCAAGCTCCGGCCACCTCAACAACCGTCGTGTGACCCACCAGCTAGATGGGCTTGCTGATAACTGCGACGGCCACCACCGGAGGTCGGAGAATGAAGATAACCAGAGAGAAGAAGTGAAGAAAGATAAGTCAAGACCTAGCCACTGTCGGAATGTTGATGTGGACCACCTCCCCGCCATTAACGCGGTCCTGTCTTGATTAACGCCTCTCTAGGTCTACAGTAAACGGATGTTTCTTTCTTCAAAAAGAGAGAGTGTGTGTGATTCTATCAGGTAGTAGTGAAATGGGGGATTTTTATGGGTGTAATGCTAAAGAGGTGTTCTTGTTTATGTGAGATCGGGATTTTGGAGGACCCACATAATTTGCTGATCTTCATCGCATATTTGTCGCATACGACTCTGTTCCACATAAACAAAACTCAATTTCGGTCTCAAATGTGATTTTAAAATGGCGGTCATCATACCCATTAAAAATCTATGTTATAGATAGAAATGTGAGGTCACTTATACCCTGTTTGGGAATGCAGAACCGTATTCATTAAAATTTATTTATTTTTGTTAAATTTTATTTTTTTATATTTTCATAATATTATTTTGATATGAAAATGTTAATAATATTTTTTTTAAAAAAAATATTATTTTAATTTATTTTTAAATAAAAAACATTTTAAACTGTAACAACTACAAAGTTTTCAAACACATTTTAAGTTTAATATATTAAAATTTTAACCCGGTTTAATATAAATCTTGATTCAGATCCATGATGTGTTTGTAATAGTTTTTTATTTTTATTTTTATGTGGTTGTAGTTTGAAAAAATATTAAATTAATAATTTTTATAGTATATTTTGATATTTTGATGTGTTAATATTAAAAATAAAATTTTTAAAAAAATTATTTTAATTTTTAAAAAATAAAAATCTATCTTAAAAATCATTAAATATTACAAAATTTCAAATCATCGAATATTAATCTACAAAGCTAGACCGAGTTTCATTCCAGTGTGTAAAAATATCACCATATCAAGGTAAGAAACACGATAATCACTTATCTCTGACGTTGATAGAGATGACAAAGCGAAATATACAGGAGTCAACTAAAGCCAAGATGAAAAGGTACAGGGATGAAAATAAAAATAAAGTAAGAGAAATAGGCTTACAAATAAAATAAGTAAACATCTTAGAGGGGCCTAATTGAAAGAACCCTTAAATATGAAGCTGAAATTGATTTATGGAAAAATTTATCCGGTAGCGGTTAAAAATAGGTAGGATTTTTCAAACTTGTGTGGCCATGGATATTTTAAGGAAGTGTTTGTTTTCGTGGTTTAATATATTTTTTAAATTATTTTTCAGTTAAAAAATATTAAATTAATAGTTTTAAATATTTTTTCTGATGATTTTTATTTTCCGTTGTATAATATAAAAAATAAATAAAATATTATTTTAAGTAAAAAATACTTTTACAAAAATACACTGCATTACAAACTAAATTCTGTATACATATACAAGTTTTTCAATATCTATTATATTTTTATCTAGGTGAACTTGGACGTAATGCCCGAGCCCGGTCGCTGGTATTATAAGTTAGCTTTCTTTATGATGCTGTGCAATACATTACAAGGCAAATAATGGTAATAAATAAATTTAAAAACAATAACGGAGTCTTTATGCAAAATCTTTTCAACAATTTATTGCACAGGCGGAGGCATGGCAAAGGCTAGGGTGGGCTTTAGCCTAGATCAAAATTTTATCAATAATTTTTAACTAGTTGTATGTAAAAAAAAAATTATAATTCTCAATCAAGTTATTAAAAAATTCTAAAAATTTGCGTGAGCCTTCTAATATGATGCTTTAGCTTGGGTTAAAATTTCAGATTTTTTGGAGAAATTTAATGAAAAATCATAATTTGATTAGTTTTACGTTATTGGACGTAATTTTCAATCCGACCATCAGATCGAGTTGAAATTTTATGAGGGATCTTAAAATATATTGAATAAAATCCAATTAAGAGTTTAGGATGAACGGAGCTTGGTAGTGTTAACAAAAAAAAACCGTCAAATAAAAGCAAAATAATTCATTAAGAGTAAAATGATTATTTGCCATTAAAAAATAAAACAAATCAGCTCTTCCTTTCTTTTATATGTTGCCGACTGAGCAGAAGCAGAATAGAAGAAGAAATAAAAGAAAAGGCAAGAGAGAAATAGAAAAAAGTAAGGGAAAAACATAAAAAAAATTTCAAGGAAAAAAAAAGAAATGAGAGAATAACCTTGTAAATTAACAAAGTCCAACTTATAAAACACTAATCTAGGAAAGAATCAAGTAAAGGAAGAAGAAATTAAAAGAGACAAACAAATTTAATTACTTTGTTTTCCAGTTGACATGAAATTGTTAATTTATCCCGATTGAAGGATTGTTATAATATTGATTCAGATTCAATTATAGATGAATTATATTCCACAAAATATCAAAGGATGTAACTTTAATAGTGAGTTTATTTTTACTCTCGCTTTAATTTTATGTATTTTCAAATTTATTTTTTAATACTTTGAATATATTATTTAAATTAAAAATTTACTATTAATTTTAAAAATTTATGTACATGAATTAATAATCGATCTTAAAAAATATTTATATATTTATTTAAGAGCCCAGGATAAAAAAAATTCCTAGCTCCGCCCTTGATTTATTGTATATATAAAAAATATTGAAATGTGCACAATTACACTTAACATTAAACCTTAAGAAGCACTTAGTACATTTCAGACAATATTTTTCTTAAAATAATGATATGAAGATCTAGTACTTGAAAACGAAACATTTCTAGGACTGTTACATTTAGTACAAGCAGCTTTTGAAAGAGGGAAGGAAGGTATGTTGAGCAGCTTCATCCTCCCATTCCAACCCTCTCCACCAATCTTCCCATCCCTGAATGACAATTCTATGTTCCTTCGCACTGTTAGAATTAAGGGGAAGCTTCCTCAGATTGGGGCAATCATCAACGAAGATTTCCTTCAGAGATGGAAAAGGCAGGGCATCAGGATAGATGACCTCCAATTTTGGCAGGGAAACTAACCGAAGAAATTCGAGTTTTTCGAACACTTTGAGATTCCTTTGACCCGATTTCTCTTCTCGAATGATCTCTTCCATTCCAGAACATCTTGATATCTTGAGAAAGTTGATGTTTGGAGCAAGAGTTAGCCATGTCAAGTCCTCCAATTTTGAACAGTTGATTATAGACACTCGGCGGAGGCTGCTGAAGCTTGTTTCGCTCGTGATCGAGGAGTTGTTGAAGCTCAGGTCTTTCAGGTTACTGCAGTCAATGAACTCAAGGTCATCTAGACGGTTCATACCTTCGAGAAGTGATATGTCAAGTGACCTCGCATGCTGAAATTCTTGGAGGGACAGTGCTTGGGTGGCGGTCAGGAACTTGTTGAAGCTTGCAAATGTTTGCAGAGAATACTGGCTTCTTATGGTGATCGTCAACAGATTCAAATGCTCCAGGCACTGCAAATCCCTTGCCAAGGATCCGGGTCCACCTGTCTGGACACCATCTCCGACAACTCTATCAGAAGAAGCGCAACGAGCCATTCTCAATACTGTCAAGCTTGAGAAGTTAGATATCACTTGCATTGGAATCGTGCGGAGTTCATAAGTATGCTCCAAGTTCAAACATTTCAGCTTCACCAAGTTCTTCAGCTGAACTGGCAGCTGCTTTATTCCTGTCCTTGATAGATTCAGATACTGTAGAGAAACTAACTTCAAAATTCCTGACGGAAATTCAGTTATTTCTCTATTTTCGGACAGGTCCAGGACTTTCAGAGAAAGCATGAATTGAAAGAAAGTATCACTAATCATCTTCAAATTATTTTCTGTAAGAAACAAAGTTACCAGATCATTGCATCTAGGTGCTTGTGATAGATTCTGAATGTTGTTAACCATCAGAGACACCCTTCTCACCACTTCCCATTTTCCAACCTCCGGTGCATCGGCTAACTGAGTCCCGGCCTCGACCAAATAAACTGGGTTCTCCTTCCTGCTATCTATCCACAGAGCCATATCGCGGATCACTTGATGCATTTTCACATCTCTGCCTTCATCTTCCAGTAAGCATGCTTGTGTAAGAATGTCAATGATGTTGTGACCTTCAGTTCTAGCCTCGTAGGCATCACTATATGCACCCAAGAATCCCTCCCCAATCCAGTAATCTATCAGGTCTGACTTGTTTATGTTAAAGCCTTCTGGGAACAAAGCACAATACAAAAAACAAGATCTAACCTTGTCACTTCGAAGACTATCGTAGCCAAACTTCAGCAGAGCAAAGTCCCGATAGGGAGTGCGTGAAAATTCTGCTGTGGCCCTGCTCAAGGCCTCGATGGAATGGCGCCATTCCGAGAGAGTCTTTCTGAAAGCCATTGCCCGGCCAACAGTTATAAGTGCAAGTGGTAGCCCATTGCACATTTTGGCAATAGTTTTTGCCAGCTCTGGAATCTCCGGATGAATGTTTAGTGTGTCTTCGCCAACCTTCTCTTTAAACAATTTCCAAGCTTTCTCCCATGCCAAACCACCCACTCGAATCTTCTCTTCCGCGCCCATACTGTTGCACACCTCCTCTGAACTAGTGGTGAATACTAGCTTGGAGCCATTTTCTCTAGAAGGAACTCCAACTTCAGCTAGATCAACTGGCTTCCACAAATCATCCACCAACAACACAAACTTCTTTTGGCTCAGAACAGAAGAGATCTCCCTAGCTTTCTCTTGAAAACTTTTACCCTTCCATCTATCTTCAAGAAATCCTATTTCCTTACCAATATCACCTTGGATTCTTTCAGAGTTAGGGTCCTGGGATGCCACCACCCATATAACGAAATCAAATGGGAGCTGTGAGCTGAGCAAGTTATTGCTGACTTGAGTCAAGAGAGCAGTCTTGCCTACACCTTCTGGTCCATATATGCCAATAGTTGACTTCCCTGCTTCACGTAGGCACCACATAACTGATTCAACAGGAGAAGACACCAAGCTCAAGTACTTGTCACCTTTTTCAATATGACCAGAAACAGCTTTCAACTTCTCATCAATTTTCTTCCCTATCTTGTACCTGGACCAGCAATTCTTAGGACAGCAGCTTCCAAAGCAGTTCTTCTGCATCTCTTGTGCGGCTTGATTCGTCAATTCATTAACTTCAGTTATCATACGTTCAACCCTTGAAACCCACCCTGTCACTTGAGATACCATGCTTTGCACCTCGGCCATCTGCACTTTCCCTGTCAGGTCGTTCTTCAGATGCAGCAGCTCATCTATCTTAGTTTCCAAGTCGCGAAGATTTTGCTCGTAATCAATATAAACCACAGGTTCTTTAATCACATTCCACAAGAAGGTGAGCACTTCTCCTATAGGAATATTGGCCATGGTTTCAAAAGACTTGAAAATTGATGCAGGACAAAGGGCTGAAATTGGTGAGAAAATGGATCTTGTTGCTCTACGAAAAGAATGCATGCCTCCTTTTAATTAGAGGTTAAGATGTGAAACACGTTTGGATATTTTTTTTTTTTTCAACAAGCAAGCTAAGAAAAGAAAATGCCTTGTGGTTGAATACAAACAAGGTATCAAACTTTCGGATGTTGCATCTGTTCAGCATGTAAACAGGAATCGTCGTTATTACTAAATGAAGAAAAACATTGATGGTTATTCTTCAAAAAGAAAAGATATTGATAGCTGATCAATTGTAGGGCCTGAAAGACTACTTTACAGGTTGCAGTGGAATGAATTCTCTGTCAATGCATCTCGTGTTTCATCAACTTTTGGCACTGCAAGTTGCAATAAGCTAGCTTTTCCATCAAATCTTGGCACTGCAGGTTGCAACAAGCTAGCTTTTCCATCAAATTTTGGCACTGCAAGTTGCAACAAGCTAGCTTTTCCAAAGCTATCTTAAATAAAGAAAAAGCTAGCAACATGTTTCTTGAGATCGAGGTCCTTAGAAATTCTGTGTGGAAAATACAGAAAGTGCAGCACTGCTAAGAGTGCATTGTTCTGTGGAGAGAATGTTAAATAAGTAAGGATATTTTACACATTTGAACTACTTTCTTCCTAATATATAATTCCCAGGAATTAAGTCATAAATTTTACTAGCAAGCTTAACTAAACAATTTTTTTTCTGCCTCCTTGTGCTTTTCCCTTTTTTCTTTTCATAGCGTATTTCTATGCAGGCTGCAGCCTTCAAGAAAGATGATAAGAATGTTCATCCATCTAGCATATAATGAGTAAAACTCTTTCTGCAGAACTTTTTCTTTAACAGAGAGTGAAATATTCCAACATGCATGTTTCTTTAACTTTGTTTCTTTGTTATGTGATTTGCTTTTATCAGCCCACAGGCCACATGCATGCAGGCTGCAGCTTTCCAAATGCTACCAAACACTTTTCTTCCCATTTTCCATGTGATGTCTCTCGAGAATTTTCTTTCATATTCTGAAAGCAAAGTCATGAGATGAAAACTGTCGATGTTGAGTCTAGGGATGACTCCAGGCAAGCAACCCTATTTTAGGTCTGCACAATCTCCTGACCCTCGTTTTATTCATCCAACACATTTGAGGGCTAATTAATGCTATGGGTTTTCTCTTGGTTCAATAATTAGGTACAGATTTTCAGATGATTAGATGAACCTAGCTGTTCATGCATCCAATTGTTGGAACACTGCTAATCTTGGCCCCTTTTAAGTTTTTAAACATCAACAATATGATGGATAAATTATTAACTCTGCTCTCACCTAGTTGAAAGTTTTGATCAGGAATAATCTTGGCAAGAACTACTACAATTATCATCATTCTTTAGCGTCATTTGTTCCATATCATTAAAGTATTTTTGAATCAGTTTGTGCGCTAATTAAAGCTGATTTTTTCTTTAATTATTTTAAAGTTATATTTAGTTGGTGTTTCAAAATAAATAAAATAAATACTGAAATAACATACATAAAATAAATATACTTCTAGCATAATTTTAAAGCAAATTTTAATAATTTCAGAATCAATACGAAAGAGCAAACTTGTCATATGCACATGGGGCATTCAAAGATTATTCAAAGGTTTATATGAGTTTTATAATTGGTTAGTTTTCTTGATTATGAAGGGGAATAAAGGACATGAATTGATATAAAAAAGAAGAAAGGCACTATCAAGACCAAAAGGCTCAAGCATAGCCTACCCTTGTAATTAAGAAGCAAAGGCCCAAAACTTCAAAAAACCACAGGAATAGCATAAAGTGCAGAACCTGGCAGACACTTGGTACAGCCCAAGAAACCAAAAGCAAGACAAGCTCCAAAATCACACCACCATCACACCACCATCACACCATCTTACTTTCAAAACAAATACTTTGGCATTCGCTTATTGACCCTTTCTCTTACGTTCTCTCTTCTCGACATTTCGTCGAACACAAACGTCAATCTCTCTGTTACCCTAAAAACAACAATGTCGCTGCGACCAGGTACACGAACGGAGGTGAGGAAGAAGTCGTACAAGACTGGAGTGGATGCAGATGAAGCAAGAAGGAGGAGAGAGGACAATTTACTGGAGATCAGAAAGAATAAAAGAGAAGACAATCTTTTGAAGAAAAGAAGAGAAGGTCTTTTGTTTCAGTCTCAAAGTCAGCCTTTGCTTGATGCTGCTCAACATGCTGCCAATATCGAAAAAAAGGTACTTTTTGAAATACCCATTTTGTTTTTCTTTTTACTTTCTTTAGTTTTTGTGGGTTCTTGATTTCTCTTTTAAACTTGGAAAGTTGAATCTTTGGTGGGTTTAATGTGTAATATGAAATGGATAATGACAGCCCTTTTGAGTTTTCTGCTCGTTGTGATTGCTTTGTGGGGTTATTTTTATTATAAAGAAAATTGATTTTGAATGGTTTTTGTGAAGTTAGAAACTTGAATCTGAAATGGGTTTTAGTGTATAATGAGTAATTAATTGCTTGGCTTAGTTTTTGGGAATTTTATGAATTAATGAACCGAAAGATCTATTGAATAAGATTTTTTTTTCGAGGGGATTAATTATAGTGCTTTGTGGTCATAGAATTCCATCGCAAAAAAATGAATAGGAGACTCATTTCTTTGTGTTAAAAGTTTTTGATGGATGAGAACTGCGGGGGGGAATAGGATTTAGAGTTTTGGACATTATTTCAATTGAAGCTGGAATCTCTACAGACATAAATCTTGGGTCTTATTTGAGTTCTCTTTTCAAGTGAGAAATGTTGTAAAATTAGGTAACTAAAGATGGATGATATTATGAAGAAGAGAGATGGGATTTTGCTCAAAGGAGGACATCCATGTCACCCTTTTTTAAGTAATTGAATTGGATTTATTTTTGTTTTGATTTCTGAGATGGGAATGGTATTTGATTGATGAGTTTGTTTAATCTCAGTTTGTTGAAATCATAATTTTGAACATATAGCACGGTGACAAGTTAATCAGAATTTGGATTTCAACTCAACTACTTAGCCCATGCTCCCCCCCCCCCTCATGCCGATGAGAGAGGGGTTTTTCTTTGGGATAACAATTGGTTGATTTGGCTAAGACCCGTGGATTCACAAGTTAATCTATTATGGTGTTTATGCAGTCGAGGGTTTTGTTTTTGTTCCATTATGTAATGCCATGACAATTTGGGTTTATGTGAGATGAGTTTCTTTAATGCTTTAGATACACCATTAGTCTTTCCTAGAAGCTCCCAATTTTATCTTCTTATATTCAAAACTGTTTTAGTTCTTTCCTGACCTCTGCAGCCACTGGAAAATGTCTCCTCATCTCCAAGCCTTTAATTTATCAATTTATTTTATCATTGTTTGTCTTTTTTCTTCTTTCTTAATATAGAAATCTGCCCATTCATAAAAAATTAAGTATTAAAATTTAAATTTAGCCTTTGGTTTTCCTTTTCATGCTAGCCAATCAAAGATTTGATGTTTTGTGTCTAATTGTTTGTGTTGTTTGACAGTTGGAGAGTCTTCCAGTGATGGTCCAAGGAGTGTGGTCTGATGATCCTTCCTCACAGTTGGAAGCAACTACTCAGTTTAGAAAGCTTTTATCTATTGGTATGTATAGGACTTATATACAGACCATACTATTCATGAAGCAATGCACCTGCTTGATTCTGACACGACTTTACTTATTTTCCACATTGCTGAGCAGAGCGCAGTCCTCCTATAGATGATGTAATCAAAGCAGGTGTGGTCCCACGGTTTGTGGAATTCCTTGGAAGGCACGATCTGCCTCAACTACAAGTAGGATTGTCTGCACCAATCCTCTTTTCTCTTCAAGAAAAATAACTTGTTTGAAGATTACTAATCTTGCAAGAATTGACTTTGTTTTCATGTGCAGTTTGAGGCTGCGTGGGCTTTGACTAATGTTGCTTCTGGAACATCAGAGCATACACGAGTTGTCATTGACCATGGTGCTGTTCCTATGTTTGTGCAGCTTCTTAGTTCTGGAAGTGATGATGTCAGAGAGCAGGTTGACACTTGCTTCATCTTTTGGACAATATTTTTTGGCTTTCAAGATAGACTTTAAACAGCAATACCTCTGTCGCAATGTGCTTAACAAGGCAGCATAAATGCCTTGTATTCTAACATTTCTCAACCCCGCACTGAAATATGCTGAATTTTCCATTCATTGCTCTTTCTTTAGCATTCCCAGCTTGACCATATTTCTATCCAGGGTAGCTCTTTTCATGTGCCTTTGAAAATATACTGAATTATACCCTTACTGTTTCTTGATCAGGCGGTATGGGCCTTGGGCAATGTTGCGGGTGACTCCCCAAGTTGCAGGGATCTTGTTCTTGGTCATGGTGCTCTGATGCCATTGCTAGCTCAGCTAAATGAGAATTCAAAATTATCCATGCTTAGGAATGCTACCTGGACATTATCCAATTTTTGTCGTGGCAAGCCACCAACACCATTTGATCAGGTAGGAACTGGGGGATAACTATAGTTTCTTTTGATTTTCTAGAAAACCTAAAATATAGTCTTTTCAAATAGTAATATTTTTTAAAATGTATTCGCTTCTTTTGTGGTTCCATATGGTTGAATGGCTGATCATGTACTGCAGTTATAATGTTCATTCTTGGATTCTTTCAGGTGAAGCCTGCTTTGCCAGTTCTCCAGCAACTTATCCACTTGAATGATGAAGAAGTCTTAACAGATGCATGCTGGGCACTCTCCTATCTTTCAGATGGTCAAAATGACAAAATTCAGGCTGTGATTGATGCTGGTGTCTGTCGACGTCTGGTGGAGCTTCTTCTGTAAGTTTCTGTATCACTATGCACTTCTTTGTACCATATTTATTTAGCATAGTTGATTTTCTGCAATCAAGCCAACCTCCTTTATCCTCTCTGTTTATATTTTGTTCAGTTTTTATGGCAGTTTGACTAGTTGTGCTGACTATATGTTTCTTTTAGTCATCCATCACCTACAGTTCTTATTCCTGCCCTTCGAACAGTTGGAAACATTGTTACAGGCGATGACGGTCAGACTCAGGTGCTTCCCATATCGTGTACTATTTCGTTTCTGTAGACCTGATAGCTTATTCTCGATTTAACACTATCAACCTTGTAGAATTTGACTAAATTTGGGAACACCAGTTTTATTGCTTTTGTCCTTTAAAATTTTTTTAGATACTATTATTTCATGTAACTAGGCTTGTATAATTGAAATGATTACTTGAATTCTCTCTTTTGCACGCTAATGTGTGCATGCATATTTCCATTGAAAATGTTGTGCTTTCTTTCCTTTGATTATTCTTTAAATTGCTGTTTTTTTCTTTTTCAGTTTGTAATTGACAATCAAGTCCTCCCTTGTCTCCACCAACTTCTCTTGCAAAATCACAAAAAAAGTATCAAGAAAGAAGCGTGTTGGACAATCTCTAATATCACAGCTGGAAATAGAACTCAAATACAGGTAATCATTACTTTGAAATTTGTGCTTCAGATGAACTGGATTTGGAGCAATGGACCATGCACCTGTCATATTTTTATAATTTCAGTTACTAAAGAAATGATAAATGAACTACTTTTTGTACTGGTATAAAGTTTCAATATGTACCTGCCTGTATGGGAGAGGGGGACCAAGAGGTGTGTTTTTTTTCGTGGGATAGATGCATATAATGTAGCTGGGGAAAGCCCGGTTCCTTCCTTTGTGAAAGATGCTTCTTGTTACTCAAAGCATGCATTTTGGCTGTGTTTCTGTTAAAACAGGCTGTTATTGAGGCCAATATTATTCTCCCTCTTGTAAACCTTCTGCAACATGCGGAGTTTGACATTAAGAAGGAGGCTGCCTGGGCTATCTCAAACGCCACCTCTGCAGGCTCTCACGAACAAATTCAGTATGTTTCCTCTTTTTTCTAGTCTAAATAGTTTATGCATGTCTACAGACAAATGCAGATATAAACTAATTGGTTGGCTCATATTGTGTTGTTTTATGCTGGAGCATTTGCCAAATGAATGTGTAGAAAAAAAAAAGTTCATGGTTTGAAAATATCATGTGGCTGGTGATCTGAAAATATAATTTTTTTAGTTGAAAAATGAAGTAGAAGTCAGTTAAAAGTTTATGGTCTCCAAATCATAAACAGTTGTGGTTTGGCTCTAATCTGGTATTTTGCATCAACAGTACATTGTGATTTGTTAAGAAAAAAGAAGGTATATTGTGAGATCTAACCTCTCCACTTCACTGTATCGATGTGATAGACTTTCTCATATTTTGCAGTATAATGCTTATAAGCCAAACCTGAACATGGCATGATCTATTATTCTTGCAGATTTCTGGTGAGCCAGGGTTGCATTAAACCACTGTGTGATCTTCTTATCTGCCCAGACCCCAGGATCGTGACGGTCTGCCTTGAGGGGCTGGAGAACATCCTTAAGGTGGGTGAGGCTGACAAGGAAATGGGCTTAAATGGTGGAGTTAATCTGTATGCGCAAATGGTTGATGAATGTGATGGATTGGATAAGATTGAGAATCTGCAAACTCACGACAACAATGAGATTTATGAAAAGGCAGTGAAGATTTTGGAGAGATATTGGGCCGAGGAAGAAGATGGAGAACCGATTGTCCAAGATGGTGGGGATGGAAATCAGCAAGGTTTTGCTTTTGGAACTAACCAGCCTAGTGTTCCCCAAGGTGGCTTCAAGTTTGGGTGAATATGTTTTGTTACCTTTCTAGGTTTTTTCACTTGCATTGAAATTTTCGACTCTATATGTTTGTTGCTGCTAATGTCAGAATTTTTGGTCTGGCACATAGGGTTTCATTCATCGATGGAAATTGTCAAAAATGTTACAACCTTAGGACTCCATCTTGGAATTTGACCAGTTGAATTGTAAAACTATATGTCATAGGAAAAGTGATCTTTGTGATTGTCTTGATATGGAATCAGCATTTTGCGATTGATATGATGGATTCTTAGACATTGAAACCATCGATCTGCTCTTGGATGAAGCCACAAAATTTTTTAGCTCTAACGGATCATGCATCCTTCTAACATGTTTGAGTTTTATATGTGGTTCAGAGATCTTGTCTGGCTCATGACCCGCTTCGATTTTTATATGTGGATTATTGGGTTCACTTAGGTTAGGTCAAGGGGCTTCTCTACTGAGCTGGGTTGGGTTTGTAGACTTGTTTGATTTTTTGGGTTTTAATTTTTTTTTAATATAAAAAAAGGCTTTAAAAAAATTTGATCTTTTTTTATTTCAAATTAAGTTTTTTGATGTTTGTATATCATATATTAAAAATAATTTTTAAAAATAAAAAGTATTATTTCAATATATTTTTAAATAAAAATATTTTAAAAAATAATTATTTAACATTACCTAATGAACTTCTTTAGGCATATAAAGGTTATGTTTGTGTACAAGGCAAACAATGTTCTAAACAACTGTGGTATATAAGTTGGATGTATGGAGGCATGCAACATGGCTACGTTTATCATTTAATAACAAATGTGTGTTTGGGTTTGGTGCTGTGTTGTATAATATTTTTTTAAAATGTTTTTTATATAGAAATATATTAAAATATATTTTTTAATTTTTTTAAATAAATACATCAATTTAATTAAATACACTTTAATAATTTTTCAACACAAATATACTTTTAAAAAACATACAAAAGAAAAAAACTATCACTCTCAAACGGACCTGAACCAGTCAGGTCACCAACATACTGAAAATCCTCGGTTGGATTGTTTCTGATAACATATTTGCTTAAGATTTTTCTCAATTGGGTCCCTGACTTATAGATGAGAGTAGACATATTTGTCGAAAGAGGACATGGTGAGGATTTATGAATATATTGGGGACCCAATTGGTAAAATATATTGTCTGTGACTCTGTGTACCCATTTGAGAAAATAATTATACATTGGGGACTGATAATAGATTTTCCCAAAAATAAAGAGTCCACTTCTAAAAAGTTAAGGGTAGGCCCTTTACACTGTAGTGGTTCAGACCTGCATAGCCCAACAATGGCAGACAACAGCAAGAATCAACAAGACAGGGGCAAAAAAGAGCAAGAACAGTATGGTGTCCTCCTTTACTACAAATAAACAGAAATCGCTTATCTCAATTCACTTCTCTCCTTCTACAACTCCAACTGCACCTCCCTCTCTCTCGTTGGCCTTGTCCGCCTCTCTCTCCATGGTGTTAATGTCACTGTACTGCACTCGACTCAATAAGCCCATCTTCATTTTACATCTCAAAGTTTGAATCTTTTTGGTCATTAAATTTTTGGGTTCCCTTTGCTCTCTTCAATCAAATCACAATCTCATTGGAAAGTTTGAACTTTTTGCTTTTTAGAATTTTGGGTTTAGTGCTTTAAGTTCAATTATGGAAAAATTTGGAACTTTTTGCTTATAAGAATATTGGAATTCCTTTTTTTTCTTTGCTTTAAGGTTGGTGGCAAGTTTTCTTCGTTGTAGAAGAATATTGAAGCAGTGAAAGCTTTTAGTTTATTTGAAGGGACTGATTTCGAGCTTGCTTCTTGTCATTTTCCACTGAATGATAAGGTTGCTCATGAATGTGGCTTCACTTTCCATTCGTATTGTCAAGGTATGAATCTTTGTCTTATTAACCTTTGGTTTCTATTCGTATCATTGTTTGAGCTATCTGGCATTGGATAAGTTTTGTTTTGTATTTTATTGCGTTTTGGTGTGGCTGAGAATTGGTTACTTTCAGTCCTTACCCTCTTGCGACAGCACCTGATGTTTCAAATGCTGGTAGGCATTTGTCCGCTGCTGAGTTCCATTCTGCTCTTCAAAATGCTGGTGAGTGGTGATTTCCTTTTTGATTTGCTTAACTTTTTGGTTTGCTTTCATTTTATTGGCTATGTTTATTCTTGTTTGTTATATTTTGCTCTCTAAATTTGGTGGTAGTGTTTTTTTATAGAGGGAATGGATGAATGGTAATGGTATGAGTTGGGCGATTTTGCATGTGTTTCTCAGGGAAGCTTGGAGATGAAGAAATTGTAGCTGATGATAAAGGTCTTGTTTTATTAGATGCAAGAAATTTGTATTAGATAAGAATTGGGAAGTTTGACTCGCCAAATGTGGACACCTTGGATCCAGGAATCAGGCAGTATAGTGATCTGCCATCCTGGATAGATGATAATTCTGAAAAATTGCGAGGAAAGGATGTCCTGATGTAAGTGCTTGTTCCAAAATTGACATTTTTGGGTGTTTTCTTGAACTTCATTTTCTATTTCCCTTCCGATTTGAAAAACCATGATCTCATGATTGAAATTCTATGCAACTATTACTTCAACACGCTCATTGTTCCACTCTTTGTCTTAACATGTTCTGGTGTTGTATAGGTATTGCACTGGGGGAATCAGGTGTGAGATGGCATTGGCCTATATTAGGTTGAAGGTGCTGGATTTGAAAATGTATTTCAGGTAAGCTCTGGCATTCAGCTAGCTAGTGTTGCATTTACCTTGATCATAAGACCCTGAAGAAGTTAGGTCTTGACTGTTGATTGTGATAACAATATATTTTGCAATGCTTGCTTTGTTGCAGTTGTTTGGTGGAATACGGCGTTATTTAGAACAATTTCCTGATGGTGGTTTTTCAAAGGAAATAGTTTTGTTTTTTATCACCAGTATGATTCCTTAGAGTAACCATGGCTCTATTGATTTTAAAGTTTTTACCTTTTCCTTCGGTGAATGCATAATGATCTGGCTTTTGTTGAACTTTCTGGTGATCAATAAAAAAAAAAAAAAAACCTATCATGTCAGTTTTGCCCAGTAATTTTGTTTGGTGACTTTAGAATTTTCTGTTAGGAGCTCAGATACAAATATCTTGGGAACCTGCCTTTTCCATGGCTTGTCCTTTGACTCCTCACGATGTGTATGCTCATGTTGTATAATGCTAGTTTTTGTCTGTGATTGTTGTCGGGTAAAGTATTGATGACTAGAATCCTTCTGCTGTTGAATGTTAAGATGTTTGACCATTTAAGCATGTCATCCCTATTGGTTTTCTATCACAGTCCAGAAAGGTCCATATTTCCGTGCATCATCCCCATGAATAACTTTAATTGCATGTTTAGCTCTACACATGTCATTATATATATATGCTATTGATCGGGTTTCATCACTATCTATCTTCTGAAGAACATGCGCAACCGGTTCTAAAGATTTTTTCACGTGCTGCAACTTCTTCCAGAATGTGGCATTTAAGACAATTTTTTCAACTTCTGTACCATCATCTGATTTGGGAAATCGGGAAGATATCCATTTGTTTGCTTGGAACATTCTCTTAAGACCAACCCTTTGGTCCAACAAACTTTGTAAAGTGAAGAATGCAGTGCCAAACTTAGTAACAGCTGGCCTGAGAAGTTCTTGTCCCTTTGTGAATTCTTTTTTCATATAATTCAACAACCAAGTATTGTTGTAAATAAACCATGTAACTTTTTTAGCCTATTTATAAACCTTGTAAATAAACCTTGTTTAGCTAGTTTCATCTTTCCCAGTGAAAATCCAAGAATGTTAAGCGATGCTTCTGAACTTTTATCTAGAGGGAAACTGAAAATAATTGCTATTCAGATTTTCTTTTTGCCTTCTAAAAAACAATCACTGCCTGATTTCTATGTAGTTTGATGAACTATTTATTCTCTTCAATTCCACTTATAGGTTTCTGTATTTTGTTGGTTCTTATTTTTTTAATTTGTGGGTGAGCAGAAGGAGGAAGCTGTTTTTGTTTGTGAGCTATGCCTGAAACATGGAAAGGGAGTTGAGTCAATTGTTGCTGAAAATGGCGAACAACTAGATATATTGCCACAATTTGAACTCAAAACCATTTTCTCAAATACTATCCTCTTGCCTCAACTGCTTGGGGGACTGGTTAAGGTCTGTCTTCTTATCACTTGGATCCTTCTGGTTCCATGTTTGTCATGTTAACACTCAGTAAAATGCTAGTTCTCTGTGCTAATAGTGAACATCTCTTTTTGGTTAAGGTCTCTCTTTTTGTCCTGTTACATCGCTACATTTTGTTTTCTTCTTCGTGAACTTTGGTCTGAATGTAATTCTTTATCCAATAAAGCAGGTGCTAGGCCTCCAATAAAGCTAAGAATCTTGTGCATGCATGGGTTTCGGCAGAATGCCTCTGGTTTTAGAAGAACTGCATCATTAGCCAAGAAACTTAAAAGCATTGTTGAGCTCATCTTTGTTGATGCACCCCATGAGTTGCCATTCATATACCTGCCTGTTTTCTCTGAACTAGAGTGCAGTGATGAATCGTCACTATCATCACAGCAATTTCTTCCCTCAACAGAAACTTGCAGGGCCAAGTTAGCTTTGTTGATCGCACCTGATTGCGAAGGAAGGAGTGTCACTGATTGGAAAAAGGCAGATAGTCCATTTGATCCCCTCCGGTATCAGCAGCAAACTGAAGGGTTTAATGTATCACCATCATATTTGAAGACAGTATTCTCTCAGGATGGGCCATTTGACGGGATACTGGGATTTTCATGAGGAGCAGCGATGGCTACTTTACTTTGTTCACAAAAAAGGGAGGCTAAAGGTTGACATCGATATCAGATTTGCAATTTTGTGTGCTGGGTTTGCTCTTCCACTAGCAGAGATCGATCGCAGATCATTCAACTGCCCTTCTCTCCATATATATGGTAGTGTTCCAGGCAAGGACTGGCAGATTGAAAACAAAACCAGCAGAGAACTTGCTTCCTTATTTGAAGATGGCTGCTCAGTTATTATTGAGCATGATTGTGGTCATATCACTCCTCCCCGGAGTCCATACATTGATGAGATTAAAGGCTTTCTTCAACGCTTTCTCTAATGCGATTAAACAACCCTCTGTAAACCAATATTGTTACTTCAAGATGGCGTCTCAGTTATATTACTGAGCACGATACAATTACTGATTACACTATCTTTCTAAATTCGATTTTAGAAAGATGGCTTCTGCTTTTGTGCTTCAGCTCACTAAGTTTCTGGAGGATGTTTACTACTGGCCTATACAATTCATTTCAACTTATTTTTTCAGTTTCATTCACTTGATTATAATACATTTCATGTCATTGTCAAGAGACTATTAAGTTCGACTTAAGTGAAGTGTAAAGTTCACCTTCAGAGGAGTATATTACTGTGAAATTTCAACAACCAACAGCGTTTCATTTTCATTTACACTGTCTTGATTAAATATCCACTTTACCAAATATAACCTGATAAATTAATAATCTTGATTGAATATTTTTTTTAATTTCGATTTAAACTTGAACTTGAAATTTAAATAATATCTTAAATATCGATTAATCAATAAATTCTCATTCTCCAATATTTTCTTTTTACTAAATGGAAAAAAACAAATTATGAACCAATAAATCTCTTTTCCCATAAACACACCGTTTCAAGCATCCAGAAAAAGGAGGAGACAAGAAGGGATGTTCTTTCAAAAAACAGAAAAACTAAAACTAAATTTCTTTCTTAAACCCTAAACTGAGACTTTAGGATATGCGCACCGTACAGAGTCTGTACTGGAGGAAAAAAAACAGTTCTACTTCTGTCACATAGAAGACCAGGCAACAGAACACACAGGTTCTTGAAAGTTGAAACTGAAAACTAAGAACCAACAAAGATGCAGATTCTTGTACGGAAGTTACTGCAGAGAGCTACTCCCTTCAAACAAGTACAGTGCTTTTCTTTCAAAATCACTTCTCATCTTACAGTTCAATCTTTTTAGTGCTTTAGTCTGAGTTTTGGACTAAAATATGAAGTGGGTTCTTATCAAATAGTGTGAAAGATTGTTACTTTACCATCTGAAAATTGTAGATTTTGGTCTTACGGGTGCTTGTATTTATACTCTTCTTTTGTTTTTCCCAATTTTGAAATTTGGGTTTTGTTCAAGTTTGTTTTTCGAGTTCTTTGAGCTATGGTGCACCTTGTGTTTCATTTTTTCAGTTTGTGCAAGTTTAGTGCCTGTTATTGCATTCAAATCTCTATGAGGAGTGTAGTGATAGTTTTCTTTGAAGAATAGTGCAGTGACAGTTTTATTTGATCTGTTGTTACTGAAGCTATTATGCGATCGGATGTTGCAAATTTGAGTTTTGATGTTGGCTATTGTGTGTACTTTTTCTGGCTTCCGATAAACTGTTCCATTCTTGTATTATGTTGTAAATGAGGTCACTGATTTTATTCTATTAGCGTTTTTTATCAAGATCCTATATGGTTCGTCAATTGTAGTCAGCTGGTGGTGCAAATTGGTCCACTGATCTCTTGTCCCCATTGTCAGTGTGCCCCTACCCATCAAGAAACAGCTGTGAACATTTTTTTTTTGGTGAATTTGGTTTTCAGGGTATTGTTCGCCGCGCCTATTCCACAAACAAGGTCCATGATATTGGACAGCCAACTCCTGCAACTCATCCTCAGGTGCTACTGCTTAACACGCACTTATACATGAGATTCCTATGCTTGGTGCATGCCTTGCGAATGTCACGTTACAATCATATGATTACAAAAAATGTTGACGTTTTGAATGATGAAACTGCATATGCCTGCACTCCAAATAAAGGGAGTTGTGCATACCTTTTTGAGTTTTAGTTGGCTTCAGATTACACTTATTTTTCCTTCCAAAGTTAGTGAACCTATTTCTGTTTGCCTCGGCAGTTGTTAAAGGAAGGGGAGATTACACCAGGCATAACCACTGAAGAGTACATCTCAAGAAGGAAAAGGTTGTTGGAGCTTCTTCCAGAGAAAAGTTTGGCTGTCATTGCCGCTGCTCCTATAAAGATGATGACCGATGTTGTGCCTTACACATTTCGACAGGATGCTGACTACTTGTATATCACTGGGTGCCAACAACCTGGTGGTGTGGCTGTATTGGGTCATGAATGCGGTTTATGCATGTTCATGCCAGAAGCAACACGTCATGTATTCCCCATCTTGCATTATAGAGTTTTCATGATAGCTACTGATAATTGTTATATTTTACCTACTTTGTTCAGAATGAGTTAAAACTCCTGCAAGGTTTGGCCCATTGGACTTGCAGTTTAGAATAGAGTATCTAATTAAATGAATTGCTTAGAGGCTATTGAGATGAGCTTGTTACATCAATCTATGCATATAATCTCTGAGTGGCACTGCAACATTTTGTAGATTGATTATGTAGTTATTTGAGTAGCAGACAATTTATTTCATTATTGTGTGTGTCAGGATGTTATTTGGCAAGGAGAAGTCGCAGGTGTAGATGCAGCATTAGAGACATTCAAGGCAGAGAAAGCACATCCATTGAGCAAATTACGTGATGTGAGATGAATACTTTGGTGATGTTGGAAATTATTATAAATGCATCAATGTAACCATATTTGTAACTTGGATGGATGAATTCTCCTTTCACCAACGGAAATGCTGCAGATCCTTCCAGGTATGATAAGGGGGTCCTCAAAGTTGTTTCACAACATGCAGACAGCCACACCAATATATACAGAATTGGATGATTTTCAAAGGGCAGCTCTGACTGGCAAAGTGAAAGACCTTTCTAATTTCACTCATGAGCTGCGATGGATAAAATCACCTGCTGAGCTTAAGTTAATGAAAGAAGCTGCATCAATTGTCTGCCAGGTACCTCCAATCATACATCTGGCCAACTTGTTTTTAAATGGACGTTTGCTTGATTATTGTCTTCTTTTCTGTTGATTAATTTGATAAAACTACTCACTGCTTTCTGCAATAATTAAAGAGAGATGCATTATGGATAACATTCAAAGACAGAAAAAAATAATTTATACAGTTGTTTCATATCTAAATATATTCATTAGACAAACTTTCTTCTTGGTTTACATAAAAATGGGCCCACTGGTTGATAGCAAAGCACTTTCCAGCCATGCATCTCTCATTTGTTACAGACAGAAATTTCAGAATTTGAACACTTTCAGAAACTTTGATTTGCAGAGTTAGAGAGCCTACCTCAATCCAATTCTTTCATTTGTTGCTCTTTGAACTAAATTCTATCAAATAAATATGCCTCTTTCCAATTTTCTAGCTGAGCGAAATTTATTTGATTACCATGCCTGGTAAATTGACCTTTAGTGACGCAACAAGAATAATTGCCTATGTAGTACTAAAATCAGTGTCATTTTTGGTGCTGTACAGGGTCTTTTGCAGACAATGTTACATTCCAAGATGTATCCTCATGAGGGCATGTTAGCAGCAAAAATTGAATATGAAAGCAAAATGAGAGGTGCCCAGAGGATGGCGTAAGCTTTTTCACCTTTTATGATCTGATTGAATTGTTCTTTTATCCACTTTTACATGCTCTATTCTTATACTTGAGACTTGAATTCTACTTCTTAAACATACTTCATTTCTGTTTTCATGACAATTTCTGGATATTGTCCCCACCAGATTCAATCCTGTGGTTGGTGGTGGTTCTAATGGTAGTGTTATACATTATTCCCGAAATGATCAAAAAGTAAGTTCCTATATGGAAAGCTGAAACTGAGTATTCTTCATCCTAAAATAGACTAATAAATGCAATTGACACATTGATATGACCCTTGTTTCTATGTGTCTTCTGCTTTGATTTTGCAGATTAAAAATGGTGATCTTGTTTTGATGGATGTTGGGTGTGAGTTACATGGTTATGTCAGTGATCTTACACGTACCTGGCCACCCTGTGGTAGCTTTTCTTCAGTACATGTATGCGATAATAAATGTTGATTCATGTTCTTATATATTGAGAATGTTATGAAGTACTTGGTAGTCTAGTTTTGAAATTATGTAGTGGCACTGGGAAGTTTTCACTTGTCTTGAGCCAATCTCAGTAAACTAGCCAATACAGAGGGATTCAAATTAATCGCATAAATTTTTCTCGTCATACTAATTCATGAAAATTGCTATCCTCCTGAAATCTTGCATATGTCCTTGTTGCAAGTTGCAAAATTGTGAAACCTGTGGACTGTCAATGACATTGTTCCTCTATGCAAACTGAGTTCCATGAAATTGTGATATGCATTTGTATTCATGCTTGGTATACCTGCAAATTGCAGATGTAGTTGGGCTAAGATAGGGTGAAAAACTGCTGGATGCGTGTGCATGGACACAAAAGCAATAATTTTTTTTACTTTTTGAGGGGTTTAACGATGGCTGGCTCAAGTTTGTGTCTGCATTTCTTTGCATGTGTAATATCAATCTTTCTATGTATACTAACACTGCATGAATAATGATTACCTTATGTCTAGATACATGTTTTAAATTTATACTTGCATTGTAGATTTGTAGTAAATTGAAAAATGATCTTCTCACTTCTCACTCTCTTTATTGTACTAAGAAATAAGCATGCACACAACCTTCAGCTTGCTTTATTGGAATTTTCAAGTATTTCTATTTTCAATTCCTTACTTCAGCCAAATGAGCCTAATAACAAAGCTGATGGTTTGAATGTGCATTTCTCAGGAAGAGCTTTACAATCTTGTACTTGAAACAAGCAAGGAAAGCATGAAGCTTTGCCGACCTGGTGTTAGCCTTCGGCAAATTCACAATTATTCGGTATGACCTTGAAATCTAGATTTTCTTTGCATCTAGATGTTTCTATGGGAAAAATTGAAGGATGGTACCAGTGATTTAGTTCGTGAATCTTGGATTGTGTTGATTAGGAGTCTGAATGCAATTGTAGGCCTAAATCTGCATCTTGGTGATAGATCCATTTAATTCCTGAGATTTTCTGATGCTCTAATTGATTTTCAGCTCAGTTGACTAGCTTTGCTGCTTTGGTCAATCTTCCCTCATACTATGATTTATTTTGTTTTTCTACAAATTGTTGCACTTGTTGTTCACTCTTCCACGTGAGTCCTCTTTCACTATTTGGGGCACTATTACTCCTATGAGCATGCCGAGGATAATCTCTGTCATTTATCATATCTTGTATTTCCATTTTCAAGACAAAAATTAGATATGTGAATGCTATACTATATTTATCAACCTGATTTCCTTGGTAATGCTTATACAAGTTTGGGATGGATATGGGCTTGGGGTGGCCTCAAATTCAAGTCTTGGAAGGAAAAAATAAAACATCCAATCGCTTTAGTGGTGTGAGAGTTACACAGATTAGTTGTCTTCTTCCCATGTTGCAGTGTATATTTGTTGTATATGCTTGTATGTTGTAGCGAACAAAGCTCGTTTATCAAGAAACATTTCCATTTTCCAATAATGTTGTTTGCTTGGATAGGTTGAGATGTTGTGTAAAGGATTTAAGGAGATTGGAATTTTGAAGGGTAGTGGAAGCAATTCCTACCATCAGCTGAACCCAACTTCAATAGGTTTGTCTCATCTTATTTTGGTTATGCTGGTGATTCTCTACAAGTACCTTTTATCTTTTAGCTTCTAGATTACTGTTATGGCAATAAAGCAGATTCTGTCTTCCAAATCGACTTTGCATTAATCTCTTCTTTGTATTTGCTTTATTTTGTCTAGGTCATTATCTAGGGATGGATGTCCATGATAGTTCTAACATCAGCTACGATCGTCTATTGAAGCCAGGTGTTGTGAGTACTCTCCACCAATTCAACTGACTAGTTAATTTTTTGTCTAAAAAAGTAAAGTGGGGTCCATATGAATAGGATATATATATATCATAAGGTTAACTGATTTTAAATTTATAGCATCAAGTTTATTTCAAATAATTCTATAAAATACAAACATTTTTTCTGTTTAGAAAAAGTTTCAAGATTCATAGTTTTATACGTAGTATGTAATTAATGGTTTCTTTTTTCCCTGGGCAGGTTATAACAATTGAGCCAGGAGTCTACATTCCATCCATTTTTGATGGTCCAGATAGGTACTTCTCACCATAAAGAAATTATAGCTTCCCACAAAAGCCATTAGGATGAATCATGCCATGAATAAGCTAGTTGCTTTGCAGCTTTCAGAGTACACGTGAACTTGTGGAAGCTGCTCGGATATACTTAATGTTGAACCACTTCAACATGGAAAACTTAAATATGAAAATCTCCTGCTAGCCTAGTAAAAAAATATATATATTGAAGCTAGCCTAATTCATTATTGACTCTATAAAATTTAAAGCTGAACCCAATTCCCTTGTACTAAATACTTTATAAGAAGAAGGTGCTTATAACTGCACTCGAGGATGTCTTATTGAATTCGACTTCATATATTATTTTTATTGAATTCGACTTCTTTATTATTTTGTCTAGTGCAATTCTTTATTTTTAGTTTGTCTGCATGCTGGAAACTGTAATGTAAATGTGAGAACAGTGTTCATATAGATAATTTTCTTATAGACTCTTCATATTGATACTTAATGCAGGTATAGAGGTATTGGGATAAGGATCGAGGATGAAGTCCTAATTACTGAAACTGGTTATGAGGTAAAAACCAAAATTAACTTCTCAATGCCGGTCAAATTCTGGTTCTCTTACAACTAGAGAAGAGTGGTTTTTTAATTTATTAGCAGCTCTTCTGTTCACAACTTGTTAAATTTAGGCATGCTTCGACAATTGGTGCACATTGTTTTTATTCTTTGGATGACGAGGACTTGAAGCCAGACCTCAGTCCTTCATGTAGAGAGTACCACTGAACTAGAAAATCAATTGTTGACAAGTTATGCACCGACACATCTGTATTTTCACTGCTGCATTTTCGCAGGTCTTAGTTTTGATATTTCTTCAAAAATGACACGACTTATCAAAAGACTGTCCGAACAATTAAAATCAGAGAAAATAGCAGGATACTGACCCTATCATTATAATATCATTGCTTGAAACAGTTATGTTTGACAGTCTTTGGATTTTACTAAGCTTTCTGGTGCTGACTTTAGGTCCTGACTGGCTCCATGCCGAAAGAAGTAAAACACATAGAATCCTTGCTGAACAACTACAGTCGTGGAAATGGAATGGAGGCTCAAAATAATCTGGAAGCTGCTTCCAGTTGATCCATTAGAAATGTTGTAGGGACAAGACCATGTATTATTGGCCTAAGTTTTAACTCCAAAATCGGTTAAACACATGGGGCCCTTGCTACATAGCTAAAGTGATGTGATTGGAATACCGAGTCAGTAATTTAGAAGCTGGTTCCAGTTGATAAATTCCCTTGAAATGTTGTAAAGGCAAGACAATGGCTCGTCGGCTCATTTGACTCCACATGTATTTTTTAATTGTCATCCTTGAGGCCTTTTTCCTCGTGTATGCACCCCCATTTTTTTGTATAACTTTTGATCGTACTCCATTAATGCCATGTTTCTGGTGCGTTCATTTTATCATGCAATACCCAATAAATGGATTTGGCCATGCTCACTCCAAGCCTCTGGATCTCCGATACTTGCCCTCTCTTCTCCCCAACGAGATATGTTACCAATTACCATGGATGGATTTAAGGGGTGACACTCAACAGTGGCGAACTAATCTGAACCACGTTGTTGCGGGTTAGTTAAGCATTCATTCCAGTTTGGTAATAAAATGAAAACCTTCCATCATCCTGGGAACATGTTGGAACCCGGATGATGCAGCTGGATTGTTGGTTGTGTGAAGAAACCAGCTTTTAATTTGCATATCTAGCATTTTTTTGGAGATGAAATTTTTTAAAATGTTTTTACCTTGAAAATATATTAAAATAATATATTTTTTATTTTCTTTTTAAAATAATAATAAAATATTAATTTCGGTGTCCTTTCTCATCTACTAACTAACACTGGACTGATGCTACCTTTCTTCAATGCTGGTCTGCTTCCATCTGGTGCTTATAACATCCAAATAAATTTTGGTTAACAGGGTCACGGTTGGTTTGGTTAGAATCGATTTAATAGGTTAGGTCACAATTCCTACTCAAAACTAATGCCAAACTACTATAGTTGAAACCCTCGATCAATTTAATGGATCGGACAAGTTAGGATCAATCTTGTTCTAATTACATAATTATATGGTTGAAACACTGGATCAATTTAATGGACTGGACAAGTTAGGATCGATCTTAGTTTCATAACCATGTGATTTAATCACCGAGGCATTATTGTATGAGCCTCGTTCATCATGTTCACCGTGTCGTCATATTATGACCATATGGTTTAATCAAGAAAAAATCATTATACGAATCCAGTTCATCATGTTCACGCATACAAAGTGTTGGGTCCCATGATGATTTTCTGATGGATTTCACACTTTATGTGACTGGAATCACAACGTTGTCTTCAAATCATGGTTCACATGTGCTCTTGCCCTTGATTGATCTCAAACACTTATTTAAGCATTTTTCTACCAAGAAAACGATAACTTTACAGACAATATTGCTTCAAGTGTATAGGTGACAATTCAAGGCTTTCTTTGCTCATAGCGTTTTTAGTTTTTTTTTCATGTAATGTACCCAGAGTTAGTTTCTTGACGAAATTCTACAAGAACCAAGAAACCTTTAATGTGTTTTATGAGTGCTTGTTTTTTTTTTCTGCCACCTCTCTCAATTGTAATAGAGATGTAGGCAACCACCTCCAACCAACCTCTTCTCCTTTAATTTTGCCATGAATTCTTCAACCATCTCATAAA
Organism: Populus alba x Populus glandulosa; assembly: GCA_033617975.1. Classification (NCBI taxonomy): domain Eukaryota; kingdom Viridiplantae; phylum Streptophyta; class Magnoliopsida; order Malpighiales; family Salicaceae; genus Populus; species Populus alba x Populus glandulosa. The sequence continues at coordinate 431,794 of CM066155.1, read as the reverse complement.
TGCAAGCATCTTGCTAGCAGGACACCCCATCTGGTTCACCTAAATTACAATTTTGATGGGTTTGGATTTGACCCAAGAAACACATGACCATAGAAAGTTGCAGCTAAACAAAATCAGGAACCATTGACTTGAAAATGACTCGTAGATAACATTTATAGGCCACACGCAAAATGGTGTTTCGGCAAATTTGTGTGCACACAGGGGTAGATGTCAAACCTGGGTGCTATATCAAGGCAATAGCTTTCCACCCTTTCCTGCACACATCTCTCACAAGGTAATCTCCTAAAGAAGTTAAAACAACTTTAAACAAGTTTTCTGAGGAAAATGTCTCTTGTCACAGAAGAGATCAAATCCAAAGCTGAGGTCTACTATGGAGATGAAATGGGACAAGAGAAATCGCAGGAGCTGCTCAAGGATGTAGGCTTGCCAAATGGTCTTTTGCCTCTGCATGACATTTTAGAGTGTGGGATTGTGAGGGAGACAGGGTTTGTGTGGCTCAAGCAAAAGAAGAGCACAACCCATAAGTTTGAGAAGATCGGCAAGCTTGTTTCCTATGCAACTGAAGTCACAGCTTATGTTGAGCCCAAAAAGATCAAGAAACTGACTGGTGTTAAGACCAAAGAGCTCTTGGTTTGGATCACACTTTGTGATATCTCTTTGGATGATCCACCAACTGGAAAGATGACTTTCAAGACTCCTACTGGGCTCTTCAGGACTTTCCCTGTGTCAGCTTTTGAGGTTGAAGAAAAAGGTAAAGGACCAGCTAATGGAGCCATGTAAGTGAATGGAGCTGTGGAGGTGAAGGAAGCCTAATAAGGCTCTTAGTTTTCAGTGATAAGTGACCTATATCTGCTGTCTTACTATCAATTTCAATGTATTATCACCTCCTCCTAGTGTTTACTGGTAATAAAGTACATTATTGTGTCATTTCTCAATCATGTTATAGACAAGATCACAGCATGGACACTGGAGTGGTCTAAATGCATGCTGTTTTCTTAGCTTAACATGTTGAAAAAAGATGAAATGAATCAAATTATGTTTCCAATTTAATCTTTAATGAATCCCATGTTTATGATTTTTATCAATTGTGAATCTATGATCTCGGAATTCTGAACGGATGATAATTATGAATTTTTCACTTGGAATGTTTGGCTGGGGAAAAGTTGAAAAGGGCAGTATGAAATTTAATGGAGATTATGTCATTTTGCCTCAATTTTGGTCCCAAGCATCGAAGCTCACTTTTTTGCCTTTTTTCATTGTCTATTTTGGTCCAGCATGGACCCTGGCTATGATTCCATAAACCTTCCTCAATAGATCCATGGAACAAAAATTGCCTATTTTTTTTTATCTATATGCATTGATTCCATTGAATTTCATCAACAACATTACCTATTGTGGCTGGACATTAGTGTCCTTGGACTCAAATTTGCGCACTGTATAAATCTATTCGGCAGCATTCACTTTCACAGCAGTAAACATATAAAAGCTCCCAAGTCCTGTCCTTGGCCAAGGACTATAAAATACCTAGAGTCAAAATAGGAGGGGAACAATAGATGTCGATGGTCCATCTAAGATAACAAATGGCAAAACCAATATTAAAGAATCACATGCATGCACCGGTTACGGAAAACTCCCGGGAGCTAATAAATGCCATAGGCAAACGAGTGCAGAGAAGCGATTGGGGGTTCAGCTCTATATGTAGAAAGAAACTTCAAATGGCGTCAAGAAATGTAGCAATACAGTTGTCTTATGTTTTGATGAGCTTGGTTTAAGGTTGCACTAGAGAGGTTTCATGCATAATGAACAGATAGACATCTTTGAAGAAGAATAGTATCAGTTTTTTAGTATAGTAATTCAGCCGCAGAATCTACAACCCTAGTCGGGTAAGAAAACTCAAGATATTCTACTGCTCCTACCATAGGCCAGGGAAATGGAGATTGATATGGATTACAAAGTATATATACACCAAAGCCGCAGGTTCTCTCACCAAGCTCTACTACTTTCTCCAGCAATCACAGCTTCAAAGCCAAAAAAATGAATATGAGGTAAAAAGCACAAGTTACCATCTTCAGCAGCACCGGAAAACATGAAAATAATATCAGACTTGCCAAAAATCATCTAATCCTCTCTTAGTGCACACGTGAGGCGTTCATATTCATGAAAAAGAGACGTTAAAAAAAAAAGACTAATAAAGTCAAAGTATGAAAGACATACATGTGAAGGAGCGACCCATTTGCCATTGATCCAGTCCTGATGTGGCCTCAAGTCAGAGTGCTTAAACTCTAATTCATCACCGGTATCCTTGAAGGAGACAACATACTGTGGGAAAGTATTTACCTTACAAACTACACCCACCCACCAGGCATCATTGTACAGAGCATCAACTTCTTCCAGCATCTTGAAGTGATCAACAACTACAGTTTGTGGAGGTGGAGGCCTTATGTGCATGGTGTTAACCTCTTCCCTCAGAAAACCACTATCATCTTCTGTTCTCAAGCTTTTGTACTCAACAAGGTACTTGTCCTTCCCCACTGGTTCAACAATACTAGCAGCAAACCAAGCACCTTTAAAACCATCTTCGTCACTGCTAACCTCAACTAGCATTCCCTTGCTAAACTTCACATGTTTCAGTGATTCAACAGGCTTCACCAGTGTTGTATTGGGCACTTTCTGCAATTCCAGATTCAAGAAGCCGATAAAGGTCTCTAGCAGAACATACCCGAGAAAGACAAAACACACAGAATGAAATAAAAGTATCGTTGAATACAGCATTGCAGCTGAATGTAGACGGTCAAAACTACAGTACCACACAAAAGGATGTTCCATAGACTCTTTTTTTACAATTAATAGACTCTCATTGTAAAGATGTGAAAAGCTGGAAATTTTTCTAATTTTGACCAAAAAGTAACTATGTTGGTGAGACCAAAAGTTAATAAAACATTGATTGAGTTAGCATGTCCAAGGATAGCTCATCCTAGAAAGTTTTTCCACTTTTTTTAGGTACACGCCAGAAAGTGTACCCGAATGCACATTTCTTCTTTTGTATTTCCATTTCCTTCAGGCCTGTGTGTGAGTTACTGCCGACAATAGTCCATGTTCTTCAAAAAGTAAAAGAAAATCCCTCTCCCAGTCCTAAGATAGCTGCCATACAAACATAAATTATCTTTTTCATGCAGGAAATACTTTTCATCAGAAAAGGTTGAGGCATTGGCTTAGATTTCATATCACATACTAAAATAAACAGATAATCTAGAGATGATGGGACACTAAAAATGAAAGTCCAAGCTTCCATATCATCGTCTAGAGTCAAGTTTCGCAAGACCCACAAGCTATTTCCCTTTACCCTTAATTTATCAATAAAACCCAAAAATTACTCAAACCATTTCAATCGAAACAAAAATAACCAAATATACACAATAAGAAGCCAAGGGTAAAGAATAACTTCATTTTCATTAGTTTCCATTCCTTCCTCTAAAACTTTTCAAGGACCAGGACTCCTAAGACATGCAAGTACACACATAATCACTGGGGGGGGGGTATTCTTCAATGAGTCAAACAGCCAAAGTATTCCAAGCTCAAAATTCATAAAAAGAAAACAAAGAACGAAAGAAAAGGCCTTGAATTTTCCACACAATAAATTCCTTTAAGCTCCTCGTTTTGTAGCCCTAAAAAACCTAAATAGAAAATCAAATTAACCAGGCAACAAAATTCAAATATATCAACCAAGATTGACACACTTTTATCTAAAAAGAAAACAAACCCAAAACCCCTAATCAAGAAATTCCCATTTAACATTCAAAGAATCAAGAAAAGTGTTATAAAACCCACAATAAACTACCAAAACCAAGTACACTAACCAAGATTCACATGATAACAACCAAATTAATACATATTAAGGTTATACCCATACACATCTATCAGAAGAACAATAAAAACAGTAACAAAAAAAAACATAATGCCCACACACATCTATCCAAAGAGAAGTAAAAACAGTAACCAAGGTTAGCATATAAATAACATTATCAAAAACCAAAGACACATAATTCATCTTTTACATTCCAGCATACTGTTTTCAGAGAACCCAAAAGGAATCATCAACCAAACACATCAACTATCAAAATGAAATTCGAACATAACACATTAACCCAAATTGTTATCATGAGAAACCTAAACAATTAACCAAAATTTGCATAAACAGAACTCTGTCCAAAACAAAACTCACCTCGCTAACCCTCCTTTTCACCTCTTTCGTCACTTCTTTCTCATCTTCTTCAGAGAGTTTCTTTTTCTTTCTAGAACCCTGTTTTTTTTTTAAAAAAAAAAAAAAAAATCAAAAGCAAAGCCATCACGAAATTCAGAATATAAACCAACAACAAAAAACCAAACACACCAGCCAAGATTAACATAATAAAAACAAATTTAGCAAAATAAACTAAGCACATTACCCAAGGTTGACCTAATAACAACAAAATTATAAATAATCTATCAAAGGATAACAAGATTAATATAACAGCAATAAATTATCAACACAAAGCACATAAACCAAGATTAACATTTAAAAACAACAACTAATAAAAAACCAACCTTATTTCCCTTCTCTTCCACCTCCTCTTTCTCACCTTTCTCTTCTTCTCCTTCCAATGGTGGTTTCCACTCCCCATTAACCCACTCTCTATGCAACCTCAAATCCTCCTCAACAAACTCAATCTGCTCTTTAGTACTCCTAAAAAACACAGCAAACTTCCCATTTTCATTCACCTCAGTTATCACACCTTCCCACCACCCATCGTTATGAAAAGCATCAACTTCTTCACTAAACTTAAACTCCCTCTTCTTCTCTCTTGGTGCTATTGGCCTTATTTGGAACTCATTAACGGTTTCTTGCAAGGGTTTTGTCCCTTCTTCATCTTCAAACAGTTTTTCATATCGGACTGTGAATTCTGGGGTTCTTGTTGCCTTCACCACTGTTCCTATGTAGAATGAGCCTCTAAACCCTGCCTCGTCTGACATGATTTCTACTTTTGAGCCTGGTTTGAAATATGGGTCTTGATTGGATTTTGATTTTGGCGCCATTTTTGGTGGTCTGCTAGGGTTAGGGTTTGTTCAGGATTTGTTTTTCTGAGAGAGATTTTGGCGCGCTAGAGAGAGAGGGGATGGAAGGGGAAGGAAATGAATCTGTTGTGGATGAGGGAAAGAAACGAAAAGTTTGGGGGTGGAAAATATAAAAACGTATCTAAATGTGGAAACATTTGGGAAAGTTTTGGAAAGTGATGAAAGTATAGTTCCAGTTATATAATATAGAGATTTGTTTTTCGAGAATACGATATAAATTGTTTTTTAAAACATTTTTATTTAAAAATATATTAAGATAATATATTTTTTATTTTTTAAAATTTATTTTAGTTTATAAAAACAATTTAAAATATAAAATAATAATAATAATAATAATTTTAAAGTTTAAAAAATATAATTTGATTGACTTTTGAAGAATCAGCTTAAATTATAATTATTTAAAAAATATGTAAATTAATATTGTTTTAGATATTATTTTTAAAAAAATATTCAAAGTTAAATTTAGCTTAATCAACAAATTACTAAATTCATCCATTAGATTAAATTCTAAAACTATAACTATATGTAAAAGTGTATATCATGTAATTTATCTTTGTAGATCAAATCAAATCAAATAAAAGAAAAGAAAATCTTTGTTGCACAAGTTGAGTTCAAGAATACTCTTCAAAAAATTTATTGCGATACACACACTGAATTAGTATTTTGAATAATATAAAAACTTAATGAAATATGATCTAAAATAAAAAAACTAAAATGGGTAAAAAAGCAGATTGTAAATTGATAAGAAGCAATCTGTATTTAGTTTTGTGTATATTATAACATTGTTCTTAATTATAATCTAGCTGCCTCCAAGGAGATTTTTGTCCAAAACCATACGCCATATCGCTACATTTGATGAATTGTATATGACCTCTCGTTAAATAGCTAGTCACATTTAAATTATGCCATACAAATTTCCTACTCGAAACAGAAACAAATTTCCTACACGAAACAGAACATCAGATCAAATTAAAAATTGATGGATAAAAAAAAAAAACACGAGTGGAGAACATCACCTGCAATTGAAAGGTGTGAAGCAAGAACTCTTTTCACCTCTAACAAGAAGGCAAGAGCTCAAGGAACAAAATCACAAATAAACGCATGATCATATTTCAATGGCAGCTTGTCTCTTGGGTTGCTGCAGCCAGAGTCCCCAAGGGAATCTACATCAGACAGCATCACTCCACAACTTCCAGGCTTCCTTTCCCATATCAATATCTTTCCTCTTAGGACTAACAATCATAGGTCCTCACTACCTTTCTGATTCTCTCTGTTTACACTTTCATCATCATCAACAAGAACTCTAACATAAGGAAAAATAAAACTAAATGACTACCTGCTATTTACTACACGACCACAACAACTAAGGTTACTAGTATAACTCTAATTTCGATGGTGGTGGTAATCTGGAAATGAAAAAAAAAATGTTGTTTTATTCATACACATTAGTAAAACAATTTTCTTAGAGACTGCTGATTTTAACAAACAGCAAGTAGAACAACTTTATAAGGATTCAGAAGGTCCCGACATGCAGCAGCTCTACATAGCTCGATGTGTCTCTAGAATTATTTTATTTTACTTTTCTCTCTCTTATTTCTTTACAAATTACGAGAGGAAAGAGAAAAAAAACAAAAAAAATTAACACCAGTGACACATCAAAGCTCTGATAAAAATACCACTAATATCGTTGGAAAGATTTTAATAACCAAAAATAATCATAAACAATAAACGGAGGGAACCACACGAGCTGTCTAAGTGTCAGGGCTCATTTATTTTTGGGTTGTTTGTGTAGCCTGCTCTTGTCACCAGTGGTGACTTTTCTTGATATTATTAGATTTATCTCATCTTGATCCTTCTAACGATACCAGTGGTGTCGTCATCGAAGTTTCATTGTATTTTTAATATATATATATATATATATATATATATTTCATCTCTCTCCTTTTTTTTTTATTAAATTTTGTTTTTATCAATTTTATGATTTGAGAGAATGACAAAATGCACTCGTAACTAGCAAGTCCAGCAAGCTAGTTCTAGTAAAAGAATAATTAAGAGAGTGGTTAGATTACAAAAGAAATTTTGATAAAAAGGTCCTCGTCCCAAGTTTTCCTACATGATTGAAGAAAGGCTGGTGCAGATGACTTACAAAGAGACTATATCAGAAACTGGATTCAAAGCTTCTCAGTTTATCTAGTGAAACTATTAACACTACAGCTGACTATGCGCTCTTTATCATGGTATCCTTCTTGCTAGACACTTGGTTGCAGGTGCTTGGAGGTTGAACCAGGCTCCTTTGAGATCGTTAGATGCATCTCTAGTGGTGCTGACCATTGTCATCCTCCATTTCAAATCCCATGCATCACATTATCATGCTGCAAATGTGCAGTGAAGATTGGATCCTCCATGATTCAAGAAATAGACAAAAGTATGTGTTGGCTACTTTTGCTCAAATTGCCTGAAAGAACCTGGATGTTCAGCGCAAGTGTGGAAGTTTCCGCTGCTTGGTTTGTGAGTTCACCTTCAAGCTGATTACATATAAAGGATTACACAGAGCACAAGATTACTCAAGTTCTTTTGAAATTTTGGTTTGAGATAGTAGTGTGTAGATTTCTGCATTCAAACAGTACAGGAAAAGTGATGTACAAAAAATAAGGGGTCACAAATTTCAGCTCCCATTTGATTCAGCTCAAATTAATATCACTGATGATAGATAAGAATGAATTTATTAAATGTACAAAAAATACCATGCACCTGTGTTGTTTGATGCCTGCAATATGTAGGGGTATGGGCCATTTATTATTTCCAATTCAACAGATGAACTTCCCTAGAAAGATTGAAATTTACTTAATCCATCACATTTTCCTTCTTCCAGTTTTCTCCAACTTGGGTAATTGCTTATCAAATAGTTGAGTTTTCATAGCCCTCAAATTTTCCTTTTTCATCTTTTCTCAGCTTCTAATCAAGTGCCATCTTCTTGGTCATGTATTAAGCAATCAACTTCAGGCACATAGCCAGCCTCTTTCATATGCTGTACAGGTAATTCCAGAACTTCATAAACCCACTCTTTATGAGAACCCATCTTATTTCCAACAACAAAACTGTAAACCTGGTTTCGCACCTCAATCCAACTCCTCCCAGCCACTTTTCTACACCCTGCTCTCTTCATCAACTTTCTCATTCTTGCAGCTTCTCCCCATTTTCCTTCTGCAGCATAAATATTTGACAGCATCACATAGGTCTCTACCATGTTTGGTCTCAAAGCCAATGCCTTCTTAGCTGCCAATTTCCCCAACCTCGAAAAGTTATGTGCCTTGCAAGCACCAAGAAGTGCACCCCAAACAGACTCATCAGCCATAAATGGCATGCTTCGTATTAGTTGGTAGGCCTCCTCCACTCTCCCCGGTCTCCCTAGCAAATCTACAACACAGCCATAAATCTCCTGATTTGGCTTGATGTGATAATCATTTATCATACAGTTGATGTACCTCAAGCCTTGATCAACTAGTCCAGCATGACTGCACGCACTTAGAACTGCCATAAACACTACCTGATCAGGTCTGATGCCTGACTTGACCATCTCATCAAACAACTCAACAACCTTTTTACCGTATCCATGAGCCCCATATCCAATCATCATAGAAGTCCAAGAGACCAAATTTCTACAAGACATTTCGCTAAATATTTTGCATGAATCAAATATATTACCACACTTTGCATACATATCAATCAAGGCATTAGCCAATTCCAGGTTTCTGTCAAGCCCTCTGCGAAAAATCCCTCCATGAACTTGCTGTCCACAACACAAAGCTGCTACATTCGCACATGTTGCTATTAGACTGGTAAAGGTGAAGCAATTTGGAGTAAAACCTTCTGACTCCATTTGTGAAAATATAAAGAGAGGCTCAATGGAATCCGATCTTTCATACCCTGCTATTAATGTATTCCATGTGATCAAATCTTTTTCAGTCATATCATTGAAATACTTGTTTGCCTCAGATAAACATCCACACCTACAATACATATCAAGTATAGAATTCGTGACAGGAAGATCGGATTCAAACCCATGTTTAATCACCGCTGTGTGTATTTGTCTGCCAAAATTCTGTGAGCCAATTGAGGCACATGCTCTAACAGCTATCGAAATGCTATGTGGGTTCAATGCTACTCCATCCTGTTTGTCATAAAAGCAACAAAGTCACGCATCACTACAATATTCATAGCATCATGAACGTTAAAACCACTTAACAAGCCAAGGCCACTGTGTGCTATAATGGTTAAAGTACTGCTTTTGACATGTTAAGTACGTTGCATGATTGAGTTTATTCCTACGGTTGTTTGTTCATCCACTTACCAGTAGCATTTCCCGGAAGATTTGAAGTGCGCGATTGCCATTGCCTCTGTGAGTGTAACCAGCAATCAAGGTAGTCCAAGACACAACATTCTTCTCTTTAATATCGTGAAAAACAACACAAGCATCCCTCATTCCGACACCACAAGAAGCATACATATCCATGAGAGCATTATCCACATAAATAAACCCCTCCATAAACCGTCTTTTAATAGCCAATCCATGGACCAAACGCCCACAAAAAACACGCTTCATGCCTTTACAAGCCTTTAGAACGCTTGATATTGTGAACGCATTTGGTGGGTCATTTCCATTCTTAACCATATCGACAAAAACACTCCATGCTTGAGTGTATTCATTGCAATGCGTGTACCCTGAAATCACCGTCGTCCATGCAACAACATCTCTCTCGGGCATTTCATCAAACAAGTTGCGTGCTTGACTAGTTAGGCCTCTTTCAAAATATGATTTTAAGAGGTCTGTAGCTAAAATGGAGGTACCCTTTGCATTAAAAGGTGTACCTGATTTCTGGGTCGGGGTGTTTTGGGCCCACTGTAGGTAGTTTTTCATCATGGGTGGGAAAGGATGGAAGTTATTGGCGGATAGTAGTCTTTTTGTGCTCATGTCTAGTGTACATTGTCATCGTCTGCACTTCTGGTTCATAGTTTAAACTTCAAGCATTCTATAGTGTGGAAAGGGTATAGAGTATGTTGGTATCAGCTTCGAGATCACACAGACAAGATGTCTGATGTAACTGAATCTGGCATTTGTCCCAGTTCCACAAGAAGATGACTACTACAGGCTCCTTTTGTTGGGCCCAAAAGACAAGGACTTGACGTAAAGTTTTTGCTGCAAATGGTCATGACTATGAAGCCATCGTTCAACACCTTCAAAGACGCTATTTTTAGCCATGAAAGAACTGGAATTTCAAAGAAAAATTTTGAAGATCAAATTGTTTATTGTACAAGGCTAAATGCAAGACAATTATTCAACATTTTCTCGAAGGTTGGCCTTGCAATTAAGGGTGTACTTTTCCTGTTTTCTTAAGAAAATTCTCACGAATTCTCTCGTTCTTATTGAATGTACTCAAGAGGTACACACCACCTTGTGAAAAATACCATCTTGCTGTAAGAATTTTAATCCAAAAAATATTTTTGAGAAAAACATAAAATAAACCTTTTTATAAAACAATTTAAAAATAAATTTATATCTTTTCAACAAGGAAAACAAAACATCTCTTATTGAGATCTTAAGAGTTCTGTTCTTGTGAGCCGTGATTGTTTAGAAATACAGATATAGTTGTTTTTAAAATGTTTTTTTAAAAAAAATATATTAAAATAATTTTTTAAAAAAAAAATTATTATTATTTTTTATATCAATACATCAAAATATCTAAAACCATTAAAACAATATTAATTTAAAATAAAAAAATAAAAAAATTTAATTTTTTTTATAAAGATTTTCGAAACATATGTTTTTAAGCAAACAAAAAGGGATCCGAACGTATTATGTGATTATAAGCAACATGCACTGTATAGCACACTAAACAAGAAAATAAAATATAGGTGAAGTAATTCCAAGAAAAACCTAGCTTGATAAAATTGGAAATGTGTTTATAAAGAACAAAGTAAAAATATACAAACTGAATATGACAAGGGGAAGAATCATAAAAGCTTTCGTCCCACTGGTCATTGAAAGCACAACACCGATCAACTTAGCTAATTAATCGGCTAATTAACGTTTTATTAAACTAGATCTATGGTCTAGTTGTGTGAAGACGCTGCTCCTAGTATACCATGTATCTTTTGTGGTTGAAAATCAATGTTTTATCGTCTATCCTAGTAGCATAGCTGTACAGTAACAGAAATTCTGCCTTTAAAAGAATGGCATCATTCTAGACAAGAATCTGTGACCTGGCGGCGACTCGAGAACACCTCTTCCGGCCACTTGTGTTAAGGCCACAAACACAGAACTCAAGAAGATCATAATCCTCATCCCAGAATAACAAGGATGCCTTCTCTGGATTCTCCAAGAGAACTTTTGATGTTAGGAAACCTGCAACCGTCCATGTTTGATAAAGTCGGGATTGCTTTCCAATAAACTTCCCACTACGGGTGTCATAATACTCTGGCCAATGGTCAGCTTGAAGTCTCTTCTCGGCCAAATCAATAGCCTTCTGAGCTAGTTCCATTCTACCCATCTTCATGCATGCCAATGTGAACTGAAAGCAAAACGGAAAGAATTCTGAGGGCAGAGATCAATCAAGAGATTCAAGGATAAAAGAAACAGCCATCACATGAAAGGTCCAAACACAAAAGTCATACATCTTTGGACCACCAACATTGATGTTACTTCCGAATTATGGTGACACTCTTTTCTCATTAGCATGACTAACCAGAAACCTTTAGAAACTAGATTCCATTTAACCCAACAAAACTACAGAAGGTTTACTGAGTATGAATCAGCATTGCATGCTCGTCTGCTGGTTCCAAATCAAATTTGTTAAGCCTTAGCAAAACATACATATAGCAAATGAAGTCAAATGTACCTGCCACAGAAGTGTTGGCCATGACCCACCATTATGATATGACCAAGGGCTGCAATGTACAATCAAATAGAGAAATTTTAGAGTTCATAGAAATTCTAAATTGAACAATGCATGCACATGCACAGAGAGTTTAGGTCAAAATTTTAGACGCTCACGTGTTCTTAGGGTCACTGCCGGTGATTATACGCCAATCCTCAGACTCCAGAGCAGGGTAACATATCTTAAGAGGCATATTTCCCACAAGATCATCCCATTTGGATTCAATCAGATTTAGAATAGCTTCATTTTGTTTTGGGGTACCCAAAGATGAAACAACAGACCAAAGATTTCCAAGAGTGAAAAATCTAAAATCCATGTGAGCTGGCTGCAGATTGCCAATCAGGTATCCACCTTCCTCAGGTATCCAATCCATGAGCCATGATGGAATTTGTTCAGGATAAATATTAAATTTGTTGGTGGCTTCTGTAGAATACTCTTCTGTTTTATACCGGTATATCTCATTGATCTTTCTCATATCTACCCAATAATATTCTCTAATGTGGAATGACAATGCACTGAGTCTGTTGTTGATAGCCCTCACCAAATTCTTTGATCCATCATTTACAACTAGCATCTCACGGGAAGACCGTAGAGCAGAGTAAAACAAGGCCTGCAGAAAGAGACTTGTGGTTGTAAGGTAAACCATAGATGAGTAAGCATAAAAATATGAAAGAAAAAAAATAACTTGTACATATAGCTGGGTGATTACTGACTAACATTCTGTATCCATGTAAAAAAAAGCAGCATCAGAGCAATGTTTAAAAGTGCATTGTAGACATGAGAAATGCATAGCAGACCAAAGGCACAAGCAAACGGAGAAAGTTAAGTTTTTCATATCATTAAGCCAGCATACCTCACAGCTGCATTCTATAGAGCTTTCACTCATTACATTAGCAGAAAGTCGGAAAGCAGTTCATAAACCCGACTCAATTTCCACATATAAAAGCAATGTAGAGGTACATAGGTTATGGAACCTCCAAACTCATATACAACAGAGCCATAAATTTTCAACTGGGCAAAACTCCACATTGCTTGAATTTAACTAAAAAAAGCATATTACAAGGAAACAAACCACACTAACAATATGTTCATGTATATTCCATTGTCGTGGAAACAGAAATGCAGTAACAACATAAATAGCCCAGGTCCAATTACCAACCAACAGTCTCCAAAAGGACAAGGTATGGAAATAACTCACTTGGATCTCAAGGGGGTGACCATGGATCCCCATCCGCCGATCTATCATGCAGGAGCCATCAGTGACTAGAAGAGAAGGAAACATATCAAACCCATCAGCTAAGCATAAGTTTAAGATCAGTTTTATGCCAGTCTGAACATCCACCCTTTCTTGTAAAGCATAGTCACCAGTGAGTTTCCCATATGCCCTCAATAAAATAATCCACCACAACCCTATCAAAAAAGAAAAGAAGAAACACAGATGCTATTAATCAACAAGAATCAGCAAACTACTAGGATCAATAGTTGTCTCCTGGAATATATTACAGCTACAGAAGTTGGACTTTAACAACTAGAATCAAATCCAAGTACCATGGAAATTTTTAGAATCGAAATGTTCAAAGAGGTGCAATATACTAACCAGAATCCACAGGTGCAACACGGCCAATAGCTGATTCGCCAAAATCAGGATCTAAAACTTCTTCAAGTTTATTGTCATCAAGAGGCACTGTTCTGACTTTAAAACTGGCAGGCATCAGCCCCTGTCCTGGACTATAGCAGTCCACTGTTTTCTCCCAACTCTATGATAAAACAAAAACAAATTTTTTTGTGTGATTTTCAGAACATCAAATTTAAAAACTTTCTATACATGCAATGATATGGTTAGCTGATATGAACAATACGCAGAACCTTAAAGAAAGGTCAGTCTGAAAGATGAAAAGAAGACATAACAAATTATAACCGATAACAAGGATAACAAATCAAATCTTGAGAAACAGCAAATTTAGTATTAGATGGCATTTGAATGCTCTGATCATCATTAAAAAGTTTACCAAGTTTTGCAAGTTGACATCCATACTAAATTTTGTAAACCATAATGGTCAACAAGGAAAATAGGTGTATTTCATGACTTGTAAACAGATCCTCATTAATAACTTGTCACGCATAAATCAGGCATCTTAATACTGCTCAAACTAGAAGAATGATATAACTAAGAAATTATCATGCGGAACAATGAAAGGATAGATCAAACAAGCATACAAAAGCAGCCTGGAATTTTACCTGCAATTGCAAGGCATGAAGCAAGAAATTCTTCACAATCTCCCCTTCTCCTCTAAGCAAAAAGGCGAGAGCTGAAGGAACAAAATCACGAACAAACACCTGATCATAATTCAATGGCATCTTATCCCCTGGATCATTTGCGGCCACGGTCCCCACAGGACTCCCACAATACATAACAACAGCATCATTCAACAACTTCCATGCTTCCTTTTCTATATCACTCTCTTCCCTCTTAGTGCTAACAATCTCAACTCCTTGACCACCATCCAAATCGCCTCTATTTACACTTTCACCATCATCAACAAGAACCCCTAGCCTAGATTCTTCATCCCCTAAAACATTCTCATCTTTATCAATCCTCTCAACCACCAAAGGCTTAACACTAATCCCATTTTGCACAAAAATTCTCTCAAAATTCTTATCATTCACTCTTGTCTCAACAGACGTTGATAACTCCCTGAATTGTGAGGCAACACTAGCAACAACAGAAACCGCCCTACTATCTCGTGCTATAAGCCTTGATTGGCCAGAACTGATATTGGGAACACAAAAAGATTTCCGGGATTCATTGAAAATGGTTTTGAACCCCAAGATTCTAAAAGGGCAGGTCAAGAACTGCTTGGTTTTATCAAAATTAAACTGATTCCCAGATAAATTGCTTGTTAAACTATGATGGCGCTTAAAAAAGACTGGATTTTTCGTAGATATAAGAAATCTACAAGAGGGTTTCATTGTAGAATTGCCAATAATACTAATAGTATTCATAGAGTCAAGAACCAAATAACACAAATAAAAAATGTGTTGAAGCAAAAAGCTTGTGCGTTTTTAATTGTCAAGATATGAGGAAAAAAAAGTTTATATCTTTTGCATTTACAAGCAAGAAAAGATTCAAACTTCAATGAACAAAAACGATACTAGATTTTGAATTGAGCTCACAGGCAGAGAAAAAGAGAGAAATTGGTGATCTTTGACAATAGATTTTGGTGTCTGAAGGAAGAGAACATGAAAACTCTTGTCGTTTCAAATATAGGCTGTTGTAAAGAAGGAAGATTTTGTCTTGGTCATTGTGATAATAGCAAAGATGGAAGAAGGTTGTGGATTTCTAGTCAAGGTTATAAAATGACTATAATACCTCTAACATAAAAGTTTTTTAGTCCCTAAAGTTATTGTACTGTTATAACTTAGTCCTTACATCTGGAAACCTTACAACTTAGCTCTTTAACTATTGTTGACCGGTTCATCATTCCTTACGAGCACAACAAAAGAATGGAAAGAGAGGCTCAAAAGCATGTGGTAAAACCTAAAAAATGTACGGCAACTATTGGAATAGTATTAATTTTACCCGAAAACAAATTTTTGTTTTGATTTTGTACAAATAATTTCGATCTCTTAATTAGGGTTTCGTGTTAGAGTTTCTGAACAAAAAAAAAGGTTAGATTCCCCAAAAAAAAAAACTATAACTTATAAGGATGAAAGATCTGATAGAGAATTTCTCAAACTCGAGGGACAAAATTGGGTATTTTGAGGATTGCCGAGAAGGTTATCCTCTCAATCACCAAACTGACCAAAGAAAAACAAGAGCCCCTCACATCCCCACAGGCCATGGATGTGAGGTTAGCCAATGGCTGCTCATGAATTGGAGTTCAATTTTGGCTTTAACCATAGTCTACTCACATATCTTTGGAAGTGTTTGTTTTGGCCATTTATATCTGTGGATATTAGGGTTTTGAGGTCTCATGATCATGGGCCATGGCTCATGGATAAGTGCCAGTGACGTGCACACAGATTGCCCTCCAATTCCTTTCATCTCTCTCTCTCCGTCCACCGCTAGCAGCCATGGAAATTCCCCACCATTGAAAATTTTCCATTGGATTGCACTTTTTCTCAACTTTTGGGTCCTGTATTTTTCCCCTTCATTCCAAAATCCAAGACTGCATTTTGCAATTCCAAGATTGATGTTGACTGCTTTTTCTTCTTTCTTTTTTTTTTTTTTTTTGAAAAAGTCGCTGTACATTTGACGTTGAATCATCTAGGGAGTTAACTTGGATTACCTTCCCAAGTTAAAACTTGGTGGTTAAGTTAAAATTCGAGCCTGATCAAATAAATATTTTTATATTCAAAACATTGTTGTTTAGTTTTTTTTTAAAAAGAATTGTCAAGAACACTTCATTTTGGATAAAATTTTAAAGAAAAACAACAGTGAAGTTGGATTAACTTATCAAAATTAACTCACGCTATAAATGAAAAAAGTGGACCAAAGAATGGAAATCAAAAGACAATTGAGTTCATCCAGAATGACATGGAAAAAGGACAGCTGAACCATGACCAAGTATACAAAAAAGCACATGGTTTTTGAGGGTGGCCACGGAGAAAGACATGGCTCCTTCATTCAACAATGGTGGAAAAGGTCAAATTGACTTGTCGTTGTTGGGGGTGTACCAAACAAACTAGGGGAAACCACGTCAATGGCCTTATCCCTTTGTTGAGGGCACCAGGGCTAACCATCCCTCGTCTCCTACTACTACCTTTTGGACCTTTTCTTGGGCCAGGGCTCGAGTGGGCCAGGTCCTGGTTTTAATAACAGTGCAATAAACAAAAATAATGGGCTCTAGATTGAAAATCTAAACGCTTTATTTTGGGTCAGGTCTTAACATGAAGGCCCATGTAATGCCTTGTAAGAAAACTAAATCAGTTGTCCAATACAATTCAAACACGTGTTCTTTGACCCACTCCATCTCATCCTCGACCTTTCTATCCCCTCTCAACAAAACACACTGATACTAGTTTGTATGTCACAAACTCATCAAGAAATGGCAAGAATTCTTGACTCGTTTCCTCCTCCAACTCAACTTACCCACCCTACTCGTTCTCGCCCTACTTGGCTCAGTTGCTCAATGCCCATCTCGCCAAATTCCACTTGCTTCAGCTCTATTCCTCACAACAAACAACTGGTATGTCTTGTCTTTCAAAAAACTATAATTTCTCATTCAGACAGTCCCTTTCCTTCATGCCTCTTGCTTTTCCCTTTCATGGTTACTTCTTTGTTCTTGATGTGAAACTTGAATTTGGTGTACTTTCCATGGTTAAATCCCCATTTGTAGCTAGGAACCCAAATGTGAAATATGAAAAAAGAAGCTAGAGAGTAGGGTTTTGATCTCATGACGATGTTAACTTTAGTCTTCTTATTAAGTAGCTTTGTGTTATGAAATGGGTAATGTGTTTTTATGTTGCTGTACCCTGAATGTTTTTTGGATGATAAAATATCCCCATTTTCTTATCTGATATGCATCTTTCTGTCTTGTCATTAAGCCACTTCAAATTGCTTCTCACAACGTATTTTTTATGTAAACATAATCAGACTAAAGCTTTTGCAGTTCCAAGGAGAAATGCAATGGCATTGATCTTGTCAAGTTACATTTTCTCAGAAGTTGGTTTCAACAATATTGCATTTGCTCAACAGTCTGTTGGGTTCAGGGAATACATTGATCAATTTGATGGGTATTCATTGAAGTACCCTCAGAATTGGATTCAAGTTCGAGGTGCAGGAGCTGATATATTCTTCAGGGATCCTTTTGTTCTTGATGAAAATCTCTCAGTGGAGTTGTCGTCTCCTTCATCATCAAAGTACAAGAGTGTTGAAGACTTGGGTCCTCCTGAAGAAGCTGGAAAAAAAGTACTTAAGCAGTATTTGACTGAGTTCATGTCTACTAGAATTGGCGTCATGCGTGACTCAAATATTATTTCAACATCCTCAAGAGTCGCAGATGATGGAAAGCTTTATTACCAAGTTGAGGTAAGTTGTTATGTGTCGAAAGAAGTCATTCACATGCATGACAGAGCTTATTAGCTAGTGATTATTGCGGTGAAGATTATTTTCCTCTGAAGTGCATAGAACTTTTTCTAATCAGACCATCATGTTATCAGGTAAACATCAAGTCCTACGCAAATAACAATGAACTGGCTGTTATGCCTCAAGAAAGAGTAGTTCGTTTGGAATGGAACCGGCGGTATCTGTCAGTTCTTGGAGTTGAAAACAACAGACTGTATGAGCTAAGATTACAGACACAAGAAAATGTATTTGTAGAAGAGGAAAATGATCTTCGCCAAGTCATGGATTCCTTCAGAGTGAATAAAGTGACTGTTTGACTAGTTGAGTTCTTGTAGATTTATCCAACATTTTGTACGTTGGGATTCATTGTTTTTGTTGTTGCCTTTGCTTCTTTCTTTATTTTTTATTAGGAAGTGTCAAATTGATAGTTAGATCTATATCAATTGTCAAATTTGTCTTGCAATAATGTTTTCTTCATTGCATCATTCCTCCGGTGTTTGTAGTATTATCAAGTTGATACAGAACATGTTCCATCCTCTATCTTCAGTGCATCACTCCTGCATATTAAACTCTTCTGGTGATGAGAGTCTCAACGTTTAATTGTCCTGAGTTTGTCCACAGGGACACTGCAGGACTTTTTGTGACGGGAAAGCAACATCTAGAAACAGAGAAAGGATTGACAATGAGAGCCAACGCTTTCAGTGATGAAAAAACAATCACAATTAACTTTGTTAAAAAAAATGTTATACGAGTCCAAATTGGAAATTCTGAAAGTATCGTGTAACTACATGGATAAAATGGCATTCATACTATTACACATGACAACAACAAAAAATCATATGCCACGCAGCAAAACAAATTGGAATTTATCTTGATCGGATACAAAAATCTATGACCTAACTTCATATAGTCCTGATCTTGTGAGAGCTCGAAAGCCTTTATAAAGACGACTTGGTACAACCCTGAGATCCAGTTTATCTAATTGCAGGCCAGAAAGGGCAACACCCTGGATCCTAAAACCCACTCGAAATGTGGGAAATACATGAAGGCGCTCTAATCCTGTCTCAAGCATGAGTGTTCCAGACAATGCAGGGGCTCTATCTTTCGGTATTCGATCAATTGACCAATTGCACATCTGCACATACATGTTAACAAACTAAATAATCAAGCTCAGCTGTAATAACCAAAATCAGCCATGTAAAAAAACAAAGAAGGATAGAATCCAGCCTGTAAGAATTTTCCTTTTTCATTTTTAAACCAAGAAAATAAAATTCACAGCCCTTCTTTATAACTCAGCTGCAATCGAAGATTTGTCATGTAATAATATAAATGTTCAAAAGAGTGGCACTGAATTAGCCTTTTCATTATCTTTTTTTTTTTTTTTATTACTTTTTGCGCTGCATAATGAAAGGTGTCAAGATATTTTTTCTCACCAAACATTAAAGGTATCAGGAAGTTACCTTGTTTGTGAAGACGGTCACTGCTCCATGATTTGCAGTCACGTCAGCTGATAAAACACATGAAGGCAGTTGAAATTGCACTGTTATTGAGTCAATCATCTTTCCAGGGTCATTTCGTATTCCAACCATCACATTGATGCGGCAGGTCCCAGCATCAGATGTAATCTGTGGCTTTACATATATCGGGGTACTTTTCAACTTTTTAACCCTGGATAAAGGAGATAAGTAATTTAAATAGAAAAACTACAGTATACATGTGGACAAAGTGACTGAGAAGTAAGAGACATAAAACTCTAAGTATTGTCCGCATCTTTCCCAAACAGATTTATCTTGAAGATATATTACATGATAGGAAAGCCTCAAATTAGTAAAAGCTAAAATGATCACAAACTGGCACTAAAGAAAAAAAACTTTTAGGATGTGTTAGACACTATGAACCTGTAACTCATGAGCTTAAACAGTCCATCAGGAGGCACAAATGATAGGATATGATGGGATTCCCACGGTCGAAACCGAACACAGGGATGAAATCTGACATCATCCATAATAGATGGGTTTGCAAATGACAGAGTCAATTCAGGAACACCTGTGATATGGGAGTTTACTTGAACTTCACCATAAATCTCACACTTTACCAAGACCCCGTCCCTGAAAAATGAATTTGAAAGAGAAGATTGCTTAGCCACTTCAAGTATGAAACCATAAAGGATAAATATAAGAAACATTCAATAATAACAACCATAGAAGCAAATTTCTTAGACCTTTACTTGACATGGAATTTCAGAGAGCCTCTAAAGTAAAATAATTCGAATGGAAGTGAAAAATCAAAATAGTAACATAATATTCTCAACACCAAAGAATGGCAAGTGACACTCCAGATCTGCATTCAATACAAGAAACATATTGAGGCAGTCAGACAGCTAGTGATACTCATGAGATAGTCTCATTCCCCATTTGTTATGTACTAGTGGCAAATAATTTGCAATGGAGACTCTTTGTAATGTCAAGTCATATGCAAAGTATCTATAGGAAAACTCAAAATTATGCACGTTGAATTATAACCATGTATATGGAGACACTCAAATAACCAGTTCATGGGAGCTGTAACTAATGCAAACAATTAATTTCCTAGAAAATTTTTAAGAACATAGCTGTACCTATTTATAATTGCATCCATTTCTTCAACAAGATCAACGTAAACTTCATTGTTAGCATATTTTATGTCTGTTGTTCTCCACGGAACACAAGATGCTGTTGCACCTGGAAGAGTATCACTCACATTTGAACTGTTACCAGTCACAACACTCAGCATTTTGCTCACAATATTTGGTGGAGCTATCATCTCCCTCAGGATATTAGGTTCTGTGGTCAGGGGGAAGCCATTGTCTATCATCTCGTCCAAAAGCTGCAAATTTTAATTAAAATGCTGGTTTGTGACCACAAAATAGGGGGAAAAAACCAGGGAAAGGAGGAAAATCTTGAACCAAACGAGAACTTTCAGATTCTGAATTTACCCCTTTTAACCTCAACCAATGAAATAAAAATGAAAGAAAAGCACCTTTATTTCAATCTTTTATTCAGAATTTTTTTCACTGTAAAAATTATTAAAAATACAAGCTGCAAACACAGTTTTGTATTGTTCATATATAAGGTGAAATATGTCATCTTTTGGTTTTAATACCATATAATATAGAGGACACATGGAAAAACAGTGTAATTACTATTAATTAGAGACATAATGTGTTGAAAGACTGGCTTTATATTTTCAAACGAATCTTAAGGTTGATTCTCGAGCATACCATTGAAACCTTTTTCTGAAGTCCCATAACAAACAGTCTAATCACTAGTAATTGGATCCTATACATGAGTCATGACCATTTTCAAACAAATATTAAGGTTGATCCTCGAGCATAGTGCTGAAACCTTTCTCTGAAGTCCCAAAACAAACAGTCTAATCACTAGTAATTGGATCCTATACATGAGTCATGACCATTTTCAAACAAATATTAAGGTTGATCCTCGAGCATAGTGCTGAAACCTTTCTCTGAAGTCCCAAAACAAACAGTCTAATCACTAGTAATTGGATCCTATACATGAGTCATTACCACTTCTCAGACCAGGCATTTCCATATAATCCCAAAATATAGCAAGAAATTATGTTATTCTATTAATTCACATCAAGAAACTAGAATAACGACCGAATATAAAACATTATGCAGAAAAGTACCTCATACACAATGACAAAGTTATCCTTTATCACATCTTCATTCAACCCTTCAAGGTAATCTGAGAGGACATCAGCTACTCTGCAAAGAAACTGAAAATCTAGTAGGGTAAAGGGCAAGGATTTCAACACATACATAATCACACTGCAATCACAAAGCACATAAAGCTAACAATATCTACCTCAATGCCCATCAAAGGTGGCATTTCAAGTTGAGTGCAAGCTAAGAAAGTGATTCCCTCCCGGACAATTTGGAACAAGTAATGCGTTGGTGATGCAATAACTGATTGTTGCTATCAAAACAACAGAAGAGGAAATGAAAAATACAACACAATGGCAATAGCAACAACAACATAGAAAAACCGGAAACAACTCAAAAGTTCAATTGAAAAAAAAAAAAAAACCTTTAAGAAAACAAGGCAAAAACTATAAACATGAATCCTAGACCAAAGCTAAGATTGAAATCAGATCCAGAAGTTAAAATCCCAAAATGAAGCAAAACAACATTGTTAAAAGCCACACAGGTACCAAAATGAAACCCAAAAAGATACTAGCTTGAGACTAAACATGCCACAAACAGAGAAAATAAACCTCAATTATACAAAAATAAGAATAAAATCAAACCCAGAAGTTAAAACTCTGAAAAAGAAGCTAATATAAACATGAATTACACAAAAAAAAATTCAGATTATACCAAACCCAGATTCTATAATTGCAAAACAAATTCAGCAAACAATGTTAAAGCTTCAAAAGTACCTTAAAGGAATCACCTTGAGAAATGACTTGATCCCAAAACCAAGCACAAATGGATCTATCTACTTTATGCCCAATTAGCTGTTTCTCTAGCATTACCTCCCTGTCACAAAATATCACACAAAACACACAAAATTCAGTTGGTGATATTAATCAGATCAAATAAAGATGAAGGATTTATTGTTTATGGATTTGAAAGATTTGTTTTTGATGGATTTTGAGACTTGCCCGGAATCTGAAAGAATAAATATACACTGCAACATTTCTCTCTGTGCTGCTGCTTATTTTCTTGATCTTTGGAGGATGGAGGTGGAGAAGAGAATTAGAGGGAGTAAGGCAGTAAGCAAAAAGGTATTTCGAACGGTTTTTCTGTGAATGAGTTCGGTAAGAACTACAAGGGAAAACGTCGAAATGGCCCTCTAATTATAACTTGAATCTCATTTTAGTCCTCAAATAAGTTTTCTGATCTAAAAAGACCCTTTGAGTATTTAGAAATATCTATTGAGTTTTTTATTTATTTATTTTGATTTGAATCCGTAGCAATTTTTCTATGGTCATGGACAACTCCTGAAACATATATGGAAGTCATTAATGGATCTGAATAGAGGGATTCAATTGATAATGTTCTTAAAACAAGAATCTGATTGCAACAAAAAATCGTTTAAGAGCTCAATTGAGAAGCCTTATATAGTTGGGGGATTTACTTGAGGTTTAGCCAAATTATAAAAATCTCATTTTATTTATGTGTTTTTTGATAAATAAAATTTTGGAACAAATAAAAAGTTAGTGTCTCTTCCTAAAACAAAAGAGAGGATTGAGCGAGTAAAGCCACTTTCTCTTGTTTAAAGTAACAAACAAACAGAGGAGTCCTTTTTCCTAGTTTGAAAACAAAATTTTATTACAAAACTTCCAAATTTAATTTATTTTATATTTCTTTCTTCATTTTTCTAATCGAACACAGCACCTTGTAAAGCAAAACATAGAATAAGAGTCAAGGAAACTTAGACTAGCTCTTTAGGGCATACTTATTTTTGTTCCTGGAGTTGAGATTTGTGTTTTACTAGCTGCTTGTTTAGTGTCAAATCTATTATCTATATATTTATTTTCTTAACTGGGTTTAATCTATTGTTATGCCTCTGCTTTCCAGTTGCTTTGGAGAGTTTTGTCAGGCCTTGTTCTAAAGACATGTTATGTCTTTTGTTCAGCCTGCTTTGCTTGTTCTGCTGCTTGATTTTATCGGTAAATAATTCATCTAGATAGATTTGAGCTAAAAGGGAGCTAAAAACATGATATTAATTACACTCAACAGCAAAATTATTTTTCTAACATTATCAGTTTTCGTAATTCATTACACAAATCATTAACCGTCTCAGAGGTCAACAAAACATATATACTGTATCCTACAGAATTTTAAAGAATCAGCCGACTCAATGCTGCCCAGTTTGTATACTGCCGACACCAATTTTCAACGTCTCTTGCACAAGTGCCAGCATTTTCGCTTTATGCCCACCTTCTGCAATGAATGACTCATACAACACTGAATGCTGACTGTATGGTAGATGAGACTCGAGATGCAATGGTCTGGGTTGCAAACTGCTGGAACTGCTTCTTGGCATCTAAAAGAAAGAAGAATAACTTTTTATTTCTTTGCTGATAATTACAAAAAAAAATGAATAAAATAACCAAAGGAGGTTAGGTAACAGACCCGAGTGATCAACGTTATTGAAACAGTTAAGGTACTAGAAACACTTTTAGCTGCAATAGAATTCGTTGATAATTCTATAGTACCAGCACAAGCACAGAGTAAGTTAATCAAAATGAGTTAGTTTTCCCCTCCCTCACACACTTGCCTAGAAGGAGGTTATATTATCTAAAATAGCATAAGAACTAATTCAACTCAACTCTGAAGTTAATTTGATCTTGATCCTAATGACAAGTTAATAGGTTCAAAGCAGAACAGCTTATGAGGCCGATGGCATCATGATGCAGATATTGGGCATCTGATAGGTTTATCTAGTAATGTACTCAGCAATGAAGCTGTGTCACTTGGGAACCCATCAATGCCTTGCCTATCTTGGCATTTTATTTAGGGTATGCTAGTGATCAATCAAAACCTAGTGTCACAGCCTCAACATGGTCCTTGAAGGCTGGGTCAGATTCATCTACACCAATGGAAATTTCAAGTTCCTATGGTCCACATCTACTTTCCACATGGGAAATACATGGATAAGAACAGTACCCGACCTAATGAACAGCACTAAAGACAAATTTAAGCAAATGATACAAACTCTGAAAACCAAAAAAAAAAAAAAGTCTCCTTGCTCACCTTTGCGACATTTGGTGAAGCCAACAATGTTTGCAATGCTGAGAGTCAAGCATACTCCAACAATGAGGCAGTAATCTGGTTCAAACCTTATGAGAGAGAAAATTCCAAGCACAATCCAGGCAGCTGCCTACAACGTTAAAGGCAAACAAGATCAAATGTAGAAAGGAGAGGAAAACAAAAGAACAAATGTACAATGAGAGGAAAACCAAAGATGAGTTTATATCTGAATTTCAACAATCAAAAAAGTGCAAACAGCCACAACCAGACAAGACCATTCTATAACATTCTTCAATCAGGATCTTGTAAAAAAGAGATGAATAGTTTAATTTACTTTCAGCTGTGAACTATCTTGCATTTCTTTAGATCTTGACTAGTATTCTTTGTACATCCAATCCCAAATGTTTTACAATTATGATATGCCAAGGATATTTTCAGTCAGTACCACACAACAATAAAATCTTATTTACTTACTGCTAGGTAAAGAGTCCACCAGAACAGCCACGAGTCTTTCTTGTTCATCCGGGCCAATGACTAATGCAAAAGCAAGGATAAACATGGATGAGATTCATTTTGAAAATCAAACAATCAAGCAAGAGTTTTGAAACTGACCTCTTGGTCAAGGGATTCAAATTTCCACACACTCTCACCCAGATCATTTATCTCATTCCACCACCTAAGGCCAACTAGAATCCGACCGCTCACATTCTTAACCACCCAAAAATCAAGAGCAGCAAGAAGCACAGTCACCACAAAAATGATGACAAAGCTATTAAAAAACAGAGTAGACAGTATGTAAAATGCCAAAGCTCCAGCCTGCAGAAAACAAGAAACACAAGGTTGTCATTCTGTTCTATTGATGTTAACTCAAAAAAGCTACGCTTGGGAACACAAATTAGATACGTGACATACCTTAAAGAGAACATGAAAGAAACATGTCTTTGGATTGGCATAATTTTCAACAGGGGGCTGTCAAGAGAGTTTAACATAAATTATTCACATGGAATAACAAAATTCAATAAAATCCCAATCAGGATTTCCCCTTCATATATATAACAATACTCCCATCTCATAGAACCGAAAACAACAAAGGGGAAGACATGCTAGAAGAAGCACTACACTCTCTCATTCCAAATTTCATAAATTCAGTCCTTATCATTAGACTCCAAAAGAAATCTCAGAATTAAAAAATTAGACAGCAAATATATGCTATAAGATTTGAATTCTCTGCCAAAAATTAAAGATCTTGATCATTGACTATATAGTAAATTACTGAATCCTCCATCACCAACACAAAGGAAAACAAAACAATATCCCAACCTGATTTCTACTAAAATGATTCAGCACATTGAAAACAAACTAAATACGTCATTCGGTATCCATTAAAATGACTTAACACAACGGCAACTTATCATTCGGGGTTCGATTAAAATGATTATACGAAACAAAGCAAGCTCAAAATCCCATATGAGTTTCTATCGAAACCACCAAACCATGAAAAACAAATGCAATATCCCAATTGGGTCTTCACTAAACACAACAAAAGGCCTTTTTCTTTCTCCAAACTGACCCCCACATGAGACTTACAATGCCTTTGTCAATCTCGAAATTGGCCCATCAAAAACCTTGGCTTGACAGATCAAAACCAATCACATGGGCACTTACAGTGCAACTCAACATAAAGATCATTGGATTTCTCAAAAAAAAACAATATTCCAGCTCATAATCTCCAATGAAAAAAACAGATCTAATAAACAGTACAAATTCATGCATAAGTTTGAAGGTTAATCGAGCCCCAAAATTGTATGCTACAGGATGCAATGAATTGTATAGAAAATTATGAGAAAGAAAGTGGGTTAACTCACCTGGATAGGATCCATTTTAGAGATTGTCTTCTTCTTCTTCTTCTTCTCCTCGTTTGCTCTGTGAGTTTGTTGATTCACAGAGAGAGTTTCGGTTAGGGACCTTTTTGTTTACGTTTCCGCGTGCATACAATATATTCAATTCTTCGTATTTATGAATCAGTCCTTCTAGGTTTACAAAGTTATTCTAACTACCCAAATTCCATTTAAGGAAAAACAAAAACGTCAATTTAATCACAAATAGATATACTCATTCTTAATTGAGTCCCAATTCCCAAACCATACATTTAATAAAAAAAAATTAAAGGACAGTGTTGGCTCATATTTGTCTTGGAAAATGTCAATTTCTGCTGTGGGCAAGACATAAAGAGTAACTTATCCTTTAGTCTCTGGATTGTTTATATAATTATAACTTAATCCTTCATGTTTACAAATATATACTTTAACCCCTTTACTCTGGTTGATACAATTTTTATGTTCTTTTTGCATAATAGAACTACATCAATGCCCTTAAAAGAAAAAATATGATTGTCTTCTATAAAGGAGTATTTTTGTCCTTTTATTTTATTTTGCACAATAAAACTATCATATTACCTTAGAAATTAGAAAAAAAACTGACTGATAATGAGGATTTTTTTTTTGTCTTTTTATTTTTAGAAGCACAGTTAAAAGAACTACTTTCCCTTTTGAGTTTATTTTCTTAAGCCTGGGGTCATAGGGTAATTTTGTTACTGTGTGACTGATCTTTTTGTATTATTGAGGTGGGGCAAGGGCAGTTTAGTATTTTAAAAAAAAATGAAAAGAAATATAAAAAAATTAGGGATGCATGCCTAGCATGCGTCAGCTGCTCAACCATTTTTGAATGACACGTGTGGTTGATTTCATGGATAAAACAAGTCATTTTAGGGTAGTGATGGCTTCATCATGGTATTTTCTTTATGAATATATGACGCGTATTCTGAGAAAAACTTTAATTTGAAATCGGTGAACATTTCTTCTTCTTTCTTGCCTTGTCTTGGCGTCTTCTTTATGGATATGTTTTAACTTTTTTTTTATTTAATTGGGTTACCTTGGGTTTTTTGTTCGGTTTGTTTTTTTGGGACGTTATTCTAGCTACACATGCAATCTTTTCTAATATTGTTATTTAAACCTTTGTGATGAGTGATGTTTACAATGGAGTGATTGTAGGTTTTTGATGATTTTTTTCCTCTCTTTTTTTTGGTATGATATAAATGGTTCTTTTATTTTAATTGATTGTTGTAAAATATATTTTTTGTTCATTTATTATTGTTTTTTATAATTTAAATCAAATTATTAAACTATCCAATTTTATTGGATCTGATCGGTTAATAAAACCAGTATAAGTTTTTTCTTGCTTTTTTTTAATATTATTATCATCAAGAGCATCCTTATTGAATTCTCAAATATTTTTTAACTGGTACATGGTGTCGCACTGGTCACCGATACAATTTTATAATTTAACTTCTTTACTTTGGTTGATACAATTTTTATGTTCTTTTTGTATAATAGAATTACATCAATGCCCTTAAAAGAAAAAATATGTTTGCCTTCTGTAAAGGAGTATTTTTGTCTTTTTATTTTATTTTGCACAATAAAACTATCATATTACCTTAGAAATTGGAAAAAAACTGAACTGATAATGAGGAACTTTTTTTTGCCTTTTCATTTTTAGAAGCACAGTTAAAAGAACTACTTTCCTTTAGAGTTTATTTTCTTAAGCCTAGGGTCATAGGGTAATTTTGTTATTGTGTGACTTATCTTTTTATTATTATTGAGGTGGGGCAAGGGCAGTTTAGTATTTTAAAAAAAAAATAAAAAGAAATTTTAAAAAAATTGGGGACACATGCCTAGTACGTGCCAGCTGCTCCACCGTCTTCGAACGGCACGTGTGGTTGATTCCAGCAATAAAACAAGTCATTTTAGGGTAGCGTTGGCCTTGTCGTGTCATCTCTTCTATAAATATGTGACGCGTGCACTGAGAAGAACTTTGATTTGGAATCGGTGGACATTTCTTCTTCTTTCTTGCCTCTTCTTGGCATCTTCTTTATGGATATGTTTTAACATTTTTATTTTTATTTAATTGAGTTAACTTAGGTTTTTTGTTATTCCAGCAACACATGAAACCTTTTCTAGTGATGCTATTTAGACCTTTGTGATGAGTGATCTTCATAATGGAGTGATAATGAGTTTTCAATTATTTTTTTTTCTTGAGTATGATATTAATGGCTCTTTTATTTTAATTGATTATTGCCAAATATTTTTTTTAGTTTTATTATTGTTTTTTATAATTTAAATCAAATTATTAAACTTTCCAATTTTATTGGATCTCATCGAGTTAATAGAACGAGTATAAGTTTTTTCTTGCTTTTTTTTTAATATTATTATCATCAAGAGCATCCTTATTGTATTCTCAAATATTTTTGAACTGGTACATGGTGTCGCACGGGTCACCGATAAAGTAGGTTACTTAAACAGAACAAGAGGTGTTGATGTTGTGCATGAATGAGAGGCTGTGGATATAACCAAAGTGGAGTGGATGATGGAGTCACTGTCTTATCCTAAATTTTTAGAAACCAAGAAATAAAATAAAAGAAAAGGAAAGACGGGGCAGAACCAGAAACTTTCAAATTTCTGTTTCAAGAAACTTGGAAAGGCAAAGAGAGGATAGCAGTAGTAGAGACTAGAGAGGTACAAGCATACCATGGCTAGGTTGGTGGCTGTGCAGCAGCAAACTCAGCCTTCTTTCTCTCTTCTTCCTTCCTCTCTCTCTGACTTCAATGGCACCAGACTCCACTCTCAAGTTCAGGTATGTCTTTCTGTTTATCTCTTTAATTATTTGCTTAAGATTAGTGTATGTCTAATAATGTCTTAACAGTTGTGTGCTTTTTCTTGCAGTGTAAGAGAAGGGTATGGCAGACAAAGGGAGCATTACAAGTTTCAGCATCAAGTTCCAAGAACATTCTTATAATGGGAGGCACTAGATTTATTGGTGTGTTTTTGTCTAGACTTCTTGTCAAAGAGGGTCATCAGGTAGTCTTATCCTTAGCTCTTTTTAGTATCTTCTTTCAATTTTTCACGTTTTGGAATCCATCAATTATCAATGGAAAATAACTGTAGTGGTGCTTCTTGGCAGGTGACCTTGTTTACCAGAGGTAAAGCACCAATTACTCAACAATTGCCAGGTGAATCAGACCAGGATTATGCTGATTTTTCTTCCAAGGTATTTATTATCCTAATGGGGATGAAAAGACTCTTGCTTGCTATTAGTTTCATCTGTAAGGAAATGAAGGTACTAGTGCTGGACTCAGTAGGTTAAGATTTTAGTTACTGATCATGATTTTCTAGATCTTGCATTTGAAAGGAGACAGGAAGGATTTTGAATTTGTGAAAACCAGTCTTGCTGCAAAAGGCTTTGATGTTGTCTATGACATAAATGGTATGCAATGTCTTACCAGTACATCTTTTCTTTGCTTTACAGCAATAAATTCTGGCAAAATGTTCTGCTCTTTACTTCTGATACCTATTTATCTTTTCGAAATGTTTTTAGGCCGCGAGGCAGTTGAAGTTGAACCTATACTGGATGCTCTACCAAAGCTAGAACAGTAAGCTCTCAGCAGTTTTTTGATGATTTTGTTTACAATTCTAGAAGTCACGTGCATGATCATTTCATTGCTAGCTTTTATTGAGCCTTCAGTTGGTCCTAAGTCACTTGTTTTGAATTTCGGTATGGGTATGGGTTCGATTCTTGGTATTGATAATGAAATTCCCTAAACCTTGATAGCTTGCATGCATCTCATGCAAAACCACATTTGTTATCTTCAACACAATTAGTTGATACAGCCGATCTTTAATATTGCTACATAAGAGAAATTCAACATTTCAGACTTGCATGCTGCATAAGCATCTCAGTTCTTCGGCAGAAATTCAGTAGAAAAACTGTTGTTTAGTTACATGCTCAAAATCTTGTCTTTTCTATTTAAATATCATGCAGGTGAAATTTGATGAATTATAGTTAAGTTATAAGAAATCGGAAACTTTACAAACTCTGTATCCTTTCCATAACTGCTGTTGTCTTTGGAAATCTGAAGTTCTGTTAATTCCCAGGTTCATATACTGCTCTTCAGCTGGAGTTTACCTCAAATCTGATCTTTTACCGCACAGCGAGGTAGGTCTGATAGCAGTATTTATGAAACTCATTGAACAATCGTGAAGAACAGGTTTTCTTTTTCTGAATCTTCTGGTAACATATCTCTTCTAACTAGGTATTGTCTGGTTACAGAAAGATGCAGTTGATCCAAAGAGCAGGCACAAGGGAAAGCTTGAGACAGAGAGCTTACTAGAATCAAGGGGCGTCAACTGGACTTCTATAAGACCAGTCTACATCTATGGGCCCTTAAACTACAACCCTGTTGAAGAGTGGTTCTTTCATCGGTTGAAAGCAGGCCGCCCGATTCCAATTCCCAACTCAGGAATTCAAATGACTCAACTTGGTCATGTAAAGGTAAGAAAATCTTCGATTCCATCATGCATTTCAGTTATTCTGAAAGCCACTTTGGCATGAGTAACATGAAAGCAAGTTTCTGACCTGATGAGTTCAAAATTCCCAGGATTTGGCAAAGGCTTTCATTCAGGTTCTTGGTAATGAAAAGGCCAGCCAGCAAGTATTTAACTTATCAGGAGAGAAGTATGTCACCTTTGATGGATTAGCTAAGGCATGTGCGAAGGTAATTCTTGATGATGCACTACTGACTATATACTAGGTAGTTAAAGTTTTGTAGCTCTTTCTGTGGCTTTTTTGCTGAATTAACGTATCTGACTATATCGTTTGATCTTTTTTCTCTCAGGCTGCTGGGTTCCCAGAACCTGAGATTGTTCACTACAACCCTAAAGATTTTGACTTCGGGAAAAAGAAGGCGTTTCCATTCCGTGACCAGGTAATTTCTGACAGAATTTTCGATACCCAATTAACGTTATTAGCTTAAAACATGGTAACAACTACTTTCTGTTTTGTGTTTAATGCAGCATTTCTTTGCCTCGATTGACAAAGCAAAGCATGTTCTTGGATGGGAACCCGAATTCGACCTCGTGGAAGGTCTTGCAGATTCTTACAACCTTGACTTTGGCAGGGGAACATACAGGAAAGAGGCTGATTTTTTCACCGATGACCTGATTTTAGGCAAGAAACTTGTTCTTCAGGCCTAGATCATTCATCTTCTTTTCTTCACCTGTTTCCTTTCCTTCTGCTATCTATTTTTCTTCTCCCCTCTTCTCTGTATTCTATTTGTTTCCAAATTTTCCCGCAAGTTCAACAATAACAACAAGAAGTTGAAATATTTGCAATATAAAAATGAGACTCAAACGAGACCAAAGAAAACGAATATGCAAGAAACATAAGTGGATGATCAACTGCAACTGAGACTGCTGTTAAGAAATTTGTAGAAATACTTCAGTACAAGTGGATGATATATCAACAAGCCTGCACTTATGACATTTCTAATCACATGTTTTTGGAAGTAATTCTGAATACAGTTTAGAAAAGCCTATCACATTTTCAGCATTCATAATCAAGCTAAGATGAGCAGCAGGTCACCATAAAAAGTTTCCAACAAGTGACTCTATGAGCTCTCCTGACAACTGAAATCATGGTTAAACAATTCGCACTTGCCCCAGTGCAATATTCCAGCAGTCACTGTCTTAGCAGAACAACAATAACAGAAGTTGATGCTATTTTTTTCCCAGTGGAAATGATTTTTCTTGCTAATGTTTCAATTCAGAAATAAGAGTAAGGATCACAAAAAACATCGAAGATATGATCAATGGAACAAAACAAACATTAGAGTCAATGCAGCAGCCAGGCAAGATCATTTTATTGCATTCATAATATTCAATCAAATTCATACAAAAGAATGTGTAATAGAGTGGTGCTACGTGTTTCGAAACTTACATTCTGAATACATATTGAACTCTCTGCATCGTCACGGTCTAATGCTGGATGTGTCAGGAAACTACTATTTCTTCTTTCAAATCTCACAAGATTCTTAAATACTGTATTGTCTTTCAGATTGTAGATATCTAATTCGTTCTCATTATTATTAGTATAACTTCACCTTTCTTGTTAAGAGCTGATGGCTTCAACCACTTTGCTGATGATTCTAAATCTTTACTGATGAGACACCTCCAGGATTCCTGCACTCCATATTCTTCCATTTCATACTCTCCAGTTTGTACTAGTCCTTACGATACTCACAAGGCTAATTGGTCAGATACTATCCTCCGACCTCGTCCATTGTTAAATTCAAGAAAGCTGTAGCAGCCTAGTTTTAGTGACCACATACGCACTCCAAGAAATCATTGCTGCTGTTACGATCTCTTGAGCCTATTACAAATTAATGCTCCTCATGTAATTTTTTCTTTCTTGGAGTTGATGTTCATCAAAAGAAGGAAATTCTACTTGGTTTTATCTCCTACAAAGAATAAGATTATGGACGACTCCTAATTTCTGAAACAAGTAACAAGACATTACTGAGGACAAATATCGGTACGTAATGCAAAAGATTTGATGTCAAATGCCCAATTTTGACACCCCGAAGTGTAATGGTTTAATCTAATCAACTCTGTATTCAACTACTTGATTGGTTCAGGATCTTTCATGGCAGGTAACAGATAATAAGCTCATAATTTATTCATCATAATGTTTTGTACAAGCATATACAGGCTTCGACACGAGTAGCGGGATTATCGGTTGCGTTCTCATCAGGATTTGCTAAGCTAGCCTCCCACTTTTGATCCTCCATGCTCAAGACTAGGATTGGAAGAAAATATACACAGCTTTCAAGAGAGCTAAAAACATGTGCGGGAGGGAGAAGAGAATTGAATAGCAGAAAACTACCAAGACAGGAGAGTGACCATTGGTGAGAAAAAGCAACACCATGACAGCTGAAGTAGAAAAAATGGACTTGCTAAGTCACCTTGGAAATGGCCTGTGTTGACATTGCCAAAAGGAAATTGCATCCATTAACAAAGCAAAATTTATCCTGATAATAATATTGAAGATATTCGTCATAGAATTATTAAAAAAAAGTCTGCAAAAACAACCCAACAATTGAAGCTAAAAGAATTAGTTCTTCCTATTCACCTTCAAAATGCATAATGGAGGCAGTGCTCCCTCTATTGCACCAACAGTCACAATTAAGAGTGATTGAACTATCAGCATATGTTGATGTTCTCCACTCCATCCTCTCTTCAAATGCCATAAGAGTCTTGGATGAATTAACTTTCATATTGTAGAAGACTAGTTCCTTTTTCCAAGAATATCCTCCAAGTACAAGCTGCCCTTTCTTTGTGAGTGTCAACGGCTCTATGAACGGGTAGGGCGGCCACAAATTAATGCTACACATTCGAGTCCAGGACATTGAAGAGATCTGCACTTGAGTCACTTGGACCTGTACATGAATGTGCACGCCTGAGGGCTTAAATACAAGAAAAGACACCACTTTAAACTAACAACCAAGATTAATGATTTCTTGGCCCTGTCTTGTATGTAAATATCTTGAACTTCTGACTCCCGAGGGCTGTGAAAATCCTCGCTCACATGTTAAACTGGATACGGAATTCCTTCAAACCCATATTGTCTCATTTCCATAGCCAATAATGTGGCTGAAAATGATAGCAATATGCACGAAGATCCCCTCTCAAGCAAGCCACTCTAAAACAGTGACTTTCCTGCCACTTGGAAGGAGGTTGTGGCACTTCCATGGAATCATCCTTCAAGTCAAAACGTAACATCTTTTTAAGCTTTGAATTAAACCGTGTGTATTAAGTAATTTGAGGAAAACCTAGGCTGCACAATGGCCTTGTGTTGGTCATTTAATAGGTCCTCTACGCATTTGGTTTCCCCTCCTCCATCTGCTTTTCAATTTGCTGCTACTTTTCAATCTTCATATGGCTGAAGTGGAACACGTGATGAAAGGCCATCACTGGTCGTGACTGGTGAGCGATGCTCGTAGATACCATGAGGTGCTGACATGGACCACATGCCATGTTTGCGACCTTAGAATGTTGACCGATTTTGATCAACACTTGTAGCAAAGCTCCCACTGAGCTAAACACCCATTTGTACAGTTCAATGCCTTGAACATGTGTTCAGCTTTAAGACATCAGGTAACATTTAGGGAGGAAGAGACGGAATGGCGGAGATTAAGAAGACAAAAGACACATCTCCATGTATTTAAATTCCAAAACTTTACTCTTCAACCAACCAGATTTCTATCTCATCTATCCTAAAACACTAATCAAGCACAACCACACAACCTTAAAAACATTTCTAGACAATCTTCTTAATACTTGCAAAGAACTTAGCTAACACAGAAAATTGACTGATGCCACTCTCAAAGCAAAGTCTGAAAAACATTTCAAACCGCCAGATAAGGTGAAACTGAATGATTAAAAATGATCTTGTAAATAAACCTAAGTGAACCATTAACCTATGTACAGCCACAAATTCTGCAGCAAAAATGTTAGCAACACAAAGAGCTCTTATGAACGTAGTACTCCAAAAAAAAAAAAACTAGCATATCAATCATCATCTGACAAACAAACAACCTCGCTTGTTGGGTTTGTCAGCACACTATTTAGCATGCTAAGCTTTGGTTGAGCCAATGGGTTTGAGTCAGAAATCAAATCAGTTGGTGGGGGGGGACTCCAGGCCTGAGTTGCATTTGTACTTGTTTGATTATCTATATCCATTAAAGATTCATGTCCCTGGAGAGATGTTATAGAAGGTGAGATTCCCATGCTTTCACCACTATTTGTTGTGGTCTGAGTACTTGATTGTTGTGCAGTTGCAGGACCTCGTGAAGGAATCTCAGAAGGTGTGGGAGAAGTTGTTGATACTTGTTGACTTTGCATCCCGCGTGCTGAAGGTCTAAAATGTTGCAGGTGAGGGGCAGGAGCTCGAATCTCATTACCAATTCGGAGATTGCTTGTGGCAGGAGAGATGGAGCTGATATGTGGTGGTCTGGTAGGGGTACTTGAGTAACGTCCTGAGCTATGAACAACCTGTTGTGGTGGGGCAGTAGGGGAAGATGTTGGAGTTGTTTGCAGACTAGCTGCTGGAAGACCAGTTGAATATGAACCAGTAACAATATAAGGCCGAGCAGTGGGTTCCAATAGCTGAAGCTGCTGCTGCACGATACTAGAGTTTATCTCTGCATGCCACCGACATTTGAACCAAGTTTAGGTTCCAACCAATCAAGACTCAAATGGATTCCTAATTATGTTTTCACGATTCATCTTTGCCTTGATATTAATTCCATATTTTCATTTTAAAGAATATTACCAACCTTGCTGCCTGACAGGGGTGCTAGATGCCTTATTATCCATGCACTTGCTCCTGAATGCCTCGGCCAAAATCTTGTTCAAGAAAACTTTGTTTTGATTGTCAGCCATCTCTTTCTTCTTACGGAGGAATTCAGATTCTATCTCCTGAAGTTTAATATCATGCTTTCTACGAATTTGAGCAACAACCTCCTGTATCTCCTTCTCGCAATCAGATTTCAGCTGCAGCTTCTGCAAAAGAGAAAAGATAAGGAATTCAAATACAACGGTCAAAAACCAAAATCACACAGAATACAACTGGGTAAAAAGGAAACAAACTGTATCTTCATGGATCTTGATTATTTGTTCTGTTTCTCTGCATATTCTATCTAATTCATTCTGCAATGGATCTTGAGACATAGATACAGGCATTCGAACAGCGGGTGCAGTAACAGGACAGTTACTAATTATAGAAGTGACAGGTGCAGTCATCGTGTTTGAGATACGCGTCCCTGATTCACCAACAGCTATTGAATTAGCAGGCGCATGTTCTGCAAATGAAGTTGTAGGCCGTGAACCAGCAGAGAAGTCCATGGATGGTAACAATTCTGTGACAGGCGCGTCACTATGAGAATGATCAGAAGCTACAAAAGGTTGGGATGCCAAAGCATCAACTTGTTGGAAAGCAATCTGGTTATTACAAACTCGTGCAACTCTATCTTGCAATCTAGAGGATTCAGTTGGTTGGCCATTATCAGAGGCTACAACGTGCATACTGTCAATCTCTAGCCGATTGTGGCCACCCCCCACTTCACGAACTCCTGATGGATCCACCTCATGCTGTTGGTTAACAAAATTGTTTTCAGGCACTCCTAATCGAACCTCTCCAGTTTGCTGGGTGACCGCCACCATATCATCAAAGTGAGGCTCCTGATCAAGAATACACACCACTCCATTCCACTGATCAACTTCAATGGCATTATCAGATACCATGCCAGATACTCCATCTTTCTCCATAATTCTGTTAACATCCTCTTCAGCTTCCAGAGAAGCAGTTTCAGGCGCTTCCAATAAAACTTCTCTGACATCCATGCATGAAGTGGATCTGGCGTAAGGTTGTCCTTCAGATGGTGAAGGATTTACAGAAGCAGCATTCTCCAGGCCACCAGTGGAAGTGACTATCCCAGTCACCCCCAGTGAAAATTCTCTATCAGGCACCGTTAACATAACTCTATCAGAACCTTTTTCAGATGAAGATTTATGAATGGTGTTCTCAGGACCATCACTGAAGCAGTTAGCCTCAAGTACTCTCAATGTAACCTGTAAATCAGGGATTTGTTCTTCACATGGAAATGAATTCGCAGACATGACATCCTCTGAAACACCCCTCACAGTTGCAGTCTGAGGCACTTCCAAGGGAACTTCTCTGTCAAGCATGCTGGATATGGCCCCATCAGAGCTCGGTTTGGATGTAGCTAATACCCCAGGAAGTACATCCTCACTCGAACTCACAGTTTCAGGAACTTCCAGTGGAACATCATCTGGCATGCTCCGGGATCGTTCGGGAGTCTGTTCTTTGCAACAAGAATTCCAAGTGACAAAGTTTTCTTGATTATAACCAGACTCATTTGCAGTTGGTTTCTTTATTAATTCAGCATGTGCCCAGGACTTAACTCCTTTAATCCATTGAGCCTTCCTCTCTTGTAACTTGTTCCTTGTAGCCAGTTGCAATTCCAAAAGATTATTAAGACACATATCCATCTGCCAGTTAAGATCTTCAAACTTTTTTGCATAAACATTATCCAGTACCTTAAGTTTATCTGTTCTCTCCAAAATATTACTGTGTAAACGAATAACAGCTGCCTCTGTTCTGTGCATATGTTCAAGTTCTGCCTTCTCTTCCTCGTACTTCTTTTCGAACTTTTCCATTTCTTCTTGTTGCCTCTGCAATAGCTTCCTCATCTGTTTGTCACATTTCTTTTCAATATCTTTGATACTTTTTGAGTAGTCTTTTTGTGCCAATCCTAGATGGGAAACGACCTGATCAATGGAGAGTTCCTGGCTAGGTCTCAGGTTTTCAACCTCTATTCTCCCCTT
The DNA here is from genome assembly GCA_033617975.1 of Populus alba x Populus glandulosa. Classification (NCBI taxonomy): domain Eukaryota; kingdom Viridiplantae; phylum Streptophyta; class Magnoliopsida; order Malpighiales; family Salicaceae; genus Populus; species Populus alba x Populus glandulosa. Next base: position 393,625 of record CM066155.1, on the reverse strand, counting down.
TTGCATGTTTGATGGTGTTGACAGTGATGATCTTCCATTTGACTGATTCTTGCTGTGATCTTCAGTTGAAAACTCTGCAGCTTTTGGAGATGTGGCCACCTTATAAGTCCCTGTATGATGAAGAAATGCTTTCTTCAGACATCGCAACTTTGAATAAACAAAATCTGCCTCATCTTTCTTGCAACCAAAATTCAGATGCTGTTTTGCAAGTGCAAGTGATTCTTTGTGACCAAGTTTGTGCTTTAGCATGGAAGCTGAAGTCCAGCACTGCCATTTGAACATCAAAAAATAAAAGCAGGCTGTCAGCAAAAGGTAGCGAACATTTAAGCATGGACCTACTGACACAGTTTACAAGTAAGGAAAAAAACAAATGCGCTGTAATTCTCACAGATGCAGAAATGCTCAGGCACGTACACATAAATGAATGCAGAAGCACCAGAAAGGTAGGTGTGAGGAGAAAGCCGGGGGGAGGGGGGGGGGGTTGAATGTCAGCACCAAATTATCCAATTAGTAGGGGATAAAAAAGAAAATAATTCATTGACACTGTTATATCCTTCCTATGAAACAAATAGAGGATGTAGTAGAATATGAAAAACATTTTTTTTCTCCAAAATAATCAGATATCATAACTTCTAACCTCAATTCAGATGAAAAGTCCACTCTATATTCCTTCACTGCACTAAAACAACCACCTTATTCACAAAGAGAATAAAAGGAGCATTCAACAAAAAGCATACTAGCATGTTTGGTTAGATTATTTTTTCAAAAAAAAAACACCTCCCATATGTTTCCTCAATATTTCAGGTCATATACTTGTATCTCTAGCAAGCCATCCTCTTTTTAGTTACTATGTGCTATTGTTTTAGATCTAAGGTGAAAAACTGACCACAGCAAAGGATACTTGAAACCAGCTTGTCAATTTTTGAAACTCGATCATTGTGAGATTGTTAAAGACAAAACAGTCACATTGAAAAAACAGGAATGAACTGATTTGGCAAAGGAAGATAACACAGCCATACATTTAAAGATCTTTCAAATTCAAAACCAACCGAGAAGATATTGAAACTATTGCAAATGGAATGGACATTTGCAAATTCTCCTTAACAGAACAGGCATGTTAAACCATCAATGATCCAACATGATAGGACAATGGTAAGGCACAGTTTTATAGTGGTGACTAACTAATTATATTTTAATCAGAGGGTGAAATATTTGCATCACAAGTAAATAAAAGATCAAAAAGCAGGGAAATATACAAAAAAGAAGGTTCTAACCAAGGATATCAGAAATGCCTGTAATATGCTAGCTGGTTCTCTACTGATATGGTGATTATTCAGCACGTATTCCAGAAATCGTTCCACCATGACCTTGACATTTTCCTGAAACAACAGTGAAACATATCAACATAATGACATCTTAGATGAAAGACTGCTGCATAAGCTTGAGATCATTTATGAAAATATTGATGTTTGCTGATCCATGACCCAGAAACCTCCAACAAATTCATAACTGCAGAGTAGCCAAAGAAATGTACGCATTTATTAAAGTAAAAGAACCCATCAAATGCAGTAAACATATTACTTCCCTCACTTTTGGCAGAGTGCAGAAAAAATCTGGTTAGTTAAAGTATTGGAAAGGTATGCAAACTAAAGCCAGAGAGGGTTTCCCTTTATTTTTAAAGTTTTCCTCGTTCCTTCAGAAGTGTTTCTTTGCATTAAAAGAGTCGATCAAAAAATGGAAGCAATGTTACTTTGTGGCACATGAAATTTGCCTCTCACAATTGAAGTAAAACACTTGAGGAGACAGAACAAAGATGGCAGATCATCATTATCAGAATGCTTAAAAACAAAAAATAACATACAAAATTTCCTACTTCAATGGAGGACAAGGAACAAAAATTATGATGCCATTTAGAAAAGAGCAAATTAACAAAAAATAAAATTCAAACGCAATATTTGATGGTGATGATATTCAATTTCAAGTAGTAATTCAATTAAATCAAAATTCAACAGTGTAACGATGCAATGCTCCCGAGGCTTAGAAATTCATAGTATGTTTATCTTATTAAGACCTCGAACACTTATTCAATAGTCTGGCAATCGTAGGGAAAATTGCAAGGATGATAACTTGCACGCACAAAAAAAGGTAATGTATTTGCAGGATTTTTATTCTTCTTTATTTCTGTCTATAAAAATCAATTCTGGAACCACCAAGAATAGCACTGGATAGGCAGACCCAATATACCATATCAAAGATTGCAGCATTATGAAAATATGTTAGAGAAACTAACTTCTTCAGAGGGATGAGATACATACTGGGAGTTGCAAAATTTCACTAAGTTTTGTTATCTCTGGCTTCAGAATGAGATGGAGACTCTTCTCTGAATCATGCAAATTCATTCTTTCATTATACTCAACCTTATTAGCTTTTAGTACTTCTGATGAATTACTATTCGAATGTCTGAAGTTGGAAACATGATTTGTAGCAGTAGTGTTCAGACGGCCAGTTGAACTTGGCAGGAATTGAGACTTATTATGCACTGGAGCTCCAGAAGTTCCTGCAGAAATAGAGACAGTTTATGAAAGTAAATTAAGAAAAAATTGAGGAAATCCCACAATGATTGCCACCCGATACTCTGACAAGAGAACCATCTGCATGTACAGGATAAGAAACAAACCAAAATAGTTAATCGACAGTGAAATTAACCATTTACCTATTAGAGCAGCTTTTAGAGAAGGTGAATTAGTGCTATTGTTGGCCACTTTATTGCGCTTCTTTACAACTTCATCACCCTCAACTACAGGATTCTTCTGTATATCGTCAGCATATTGAACCCTTTTTCTGTTCCTCTGAGACAAACCAGAACTATATTTCCACTGTGGCTGTTTTCCCTTAAGCAGTTTTTTCCAAAATATATGAGGCAGCTCTTCATCCAACAATTGAATTTTTCGCTCACCGTGCAATGGAAAATTAGTAGTATATCTTCCTTGATTTTGTTTAACTTTCAAAATTATTGGGTTACTTGGAGTATTATCTTTTCCCTTCTGAATTATTACGGTTCGGAACTCTTGGATAACATCTTTCAAATGTGATTGCTCAAACAATGTATTTCCACTCGAGGCAGTGTCATTGCCACAATGGAACTCTGATAATTTTTCAAAGAGATACGAAGCCCCCCACATAAGCAGCATGTGACTAGTAACCCGGCTTATACTGTGTAAACTACTCTCAAGTGTCTTATCTTGCCTTGCAATGATTAGAACTTTTTCTTCCACAGTGCAAGAAGAGTATAGACGAAATACATTTATCTGATCAAACTGTGAATGTAATGTTATTTTTTGCAGGCTCCTTATATCAGTCATTGGGTTCCAATCGCTAGCAAATATGATGACGGTATCCACAGATGAAAGTTTGATGCTGGAACTACAAGCACGGGTTTCTAGTAAGAACACAAACCTCCCTTCCTGATGATTATTGAAGAACTTCAAAGCAGATTGCTTCCTTGAAGGGAGTACATGCTCATCAACACGTTCATAAGAACCCTGGCCAAATCTTTGACGCACAAAGTCATCCAATATATCACCAATATTATCCTTTCCAGAACCTCCACTAGACTGCAAATCAAAACCAATGTGTGAGTGTGAAAAATATGCTTAGAAAAATATGAGTAAGAAAAAATGTACCAAGGTAAGAAAAAACATATGGATAAGTGCAAGGAATAGTAAAACAAATATCTGGTCTGTTTGCAGAGGTCATCAAGATGACAAATCAGACAGAATCTTTTTAAAGTATCATAATGATCATAAGCCATGATGTAGAAAGCATTCTTGATATAAAAAAACGTGAGCAACAATTTCATATTAAATATGAAGTATCTTCACAAATGCATATGATCAAATTGAGAGTGAAATCAGAGAAATCAGAGAAAATGGACCCCTCTAACATGGCTTTTTTGGTTAAAGTTAAACTATGCTCAAGAGTTTGAGATGGGAATCAGTGAAAAATGGTCTATACAGGAGACTCAGTGTAAATATTAGAGTTGCATCCTCGTTCTTTATGTCAAGGATTTTAATGTTTACCTCATATTGCAAGGGCACAACAATGTCCAACTCCAGCTAAGTTATTCTGATCTTATAAGGGGAGACGGAAAACTATTTTGCTGCTTGAAAAAGCCAAACAGTGTTTTAGGGCAGCTCATTCGCATTATAATATACCTATTGGCCTGTACCCTCTGGTGTTGTTTAATGGATTTAATTAATCTAATAACAATTAATATTTAAATTCAACATTAAGAATCTCCAATCAGAAGAGGCATCAACAAATAAAAAAATCCCCCCCGCCCCCCCCCCCCCAGGAAAAAAAAAACAAAAGAAAAGAAATATAGCAAAAAGCAAATCCAATACTCCAGTCAACAAGGCTAATGCATCAGAATCCAAAAACCTTAACTTCATCACTTCTAGCTTTAACTATGACCCAAATCATACTCCTCTACACATATATAAACTCCAAAACCACACAAAATTCAGTCAATTAGCCACTAATTATCTTTGCTACTCAATCTAAAAGGTTAACACACCATTGAAAACTTCACATTAGACACGGTTGACAAGTTTGCAATAAACATGCTACATTAACATTCATGAGAATAGATGATATTTATTTATTGATAATACTTTAAAAAAAAAAAATGAAACTTCATTCAACATAAATTTGAAAATATTTTTCATAAAGCTTCTAATAAATTAATTCTAAAAATATATAAATAAAAAGTTGAACAAATCAGATGAAGATTACATGACCCATGACTAATAAAAGGATTGGCAAGAATATTGATCTGAAAATAGCTATCACAAAAAATTATTATTAAATATCTTAAACCCAGGAGTACACATACACCATTCTAACAGAATACAACAATGTAAAAAAGCTGAGAAAGTTGGCCAAAACCTAGGTTTTTATAGCATAACAGCTGTTTCCATTATGTAAAAAGTCATAGCAGTTGTAATGGAGTGGAATGAAAAATAAACGGAGTTGAAAAGCCAGTTGTGAAACAGCAACAGTTTGCCTGAATCCGATTCAGATATGTAAACTATCCTGTTTTAATTCCATGATTGATTATCCATTTCAAAAGACCAGTTGTTCAAGTAATTTCTATAAAGCAAATTAACATAATTATTAGCTTACTTTTCCTCAGAAGATTGCCAGAACATAATGCAAAAACTACTGGTCTGTTTGTTGGATGAAAGTCAATGTAAGAACTTTGTCTATTACTCCAATACTAATAGGACTACGGTGCTGAACCGATGGACATAAATATTCAAAAGAATCATCATATAGTAGCTAACAATACTTTCAAATGCATGTAATCAAGACTTTGAAGCAAAAAATATCACATGCAGAAGAACTTTTTAAAAACAAAAATGATATCAGTAGATGGTAGACCGTGTACCTGAAAAAGGACCAGAACTCTTAAACCTTTCTCTTTTATGCTGAAAAGCATCTCACCCAGGAGTTGCAGCTTGCCACTTGCTTTTATTCCAATATCTAAAATGTCAGCTTCTTTTCTGTCTTTCGTTAATGAAATTTGTAGTGATGGATTCATGATGTAGGGATGATCGCAGCACTGTCCACGATCATTATGCATGTATTAATTGCTATTGTAAATGCACAGGTACAATCTACTTTCTATCTATCTCATTGGCAATTGTAATAATATCATAATTGTAGCAGATACAAAAATCATATAAACCAAATCAATGGGTGACATCTCCATGATGGAAGAAACTGTTGAGAATTTTAAACCCATAGTTAACCAAAACTATGATCAATAAATCATGGTTTTCTGATAATTCCAAAACAAGAAATTGGCCATACCAGATTATGAATAACTGAAAACAGAAATAAAAAGAGACTTTCTAAAGCTTGTGTAATCATGTTCAGGGGTTTAAGAGTTTCCAGAGTCAAAAAATACCCAATGATATAGATTAATTTTATAGGTGAATTAGCCCAACCTTGCGACAAGAGATAAGAATATCAGGGAGGGCACCAACAGGATCATTCCTTCTTGAGGACGAGCAAAGTGCTAAAGATTTTGAAAGTAAAGTGGCACAATACTGCTCAAGCTGCATGGGGGATAACTGTACAGGAACCCAATATTCTTTAAACCTTGAGGGGTCTGGTCTGGGACCGTTTGCAATGTATTTTGACAGCTGGTCCTTCAAATTGCCAGTCTTAGGGCTTAAATTAGTTACCAAATCTTCAATGCCATTTAGATCACTCTGATGAACAAGCAGAGACAGCAGGTGCTCAGTGATGCCATCCTACAAATCCAGTACATTGAATAAGGCACCTATAAAAGGGTTGTGGAGGCCAAAAATAAGGCACTGGATGGACAAAAAGAAGCACACGTATGCACACACCTTAAGCTGACCATTTACAAGGAGAAGCCGCATAGCAGTCCTTAGCATCTTAATTTGTTTAAAATGTGAAAATATTCTAGAGCTCTGGCACTCATCCACTATTACAGCTTCCCATTTCATTGATTCAAGCACATTTAGATCCTGCAGAACAATATAGAGGTCAATGATAAATGCCATAGCAAATCAACCAATAAGAGTCTCCATAATTGGCAATAATTTTTTTTATTAGCAAGTACAGTAGCATAGACCTCTCTTTCTTTCTCTTCTCTTTTCTTTTTCTATCACAATAAATTGCATGAAATCATCATGCATGTCACACTACAGAAGCAGCGTGAACGGCCTCCCAGCATGATCAGTAGGGTATATTATCCCAAGGAGAACTTAATAAGCAATCAAATTAACATGAGAACTGATCTCCCAAATAATCATGAATGCTGACCTCAATAATAGCTTCTGGTGATGTTACAAGTATTTGAAACATAATGCAACCGCCTTCACTGTAAAACTCCAACTTCCTAATACTTTTCCGTATGTCTTTGTTTCCGTGATAAACCACAGCATATAGAGATGGCGCCAGACGAAATAACTCTTCTTCCCATGAATGAAGTGAAGCAGAAGTTGTGATGATGAGAAAAGGCCAAGAGGCATTGGATGACAATGACAAAATAAAAGAAATCACCTTTGTGATTTGTTCCTGCAATAAACTCGTCATAACTATCCACATGCAATTAAGATAATCACAAAAACTAATGATCATCTGAACCTTGTCAACAATCTTTCTCAACTACTGTGGTAGAGTGTCAAACCACTATAGCATGATAAATTGAATGTTTCCAAGAGGAGGGGGTAGGTGTAAATCATAAAAAAGAAACATACATAGTAGGTTTTAGATAAGAACATAAATCGTATAGACAAAAATATCATTTGATTGCATTTCAAAATGACCCAAATCCGATCTTTTAACTAACAGACCATCATTTGACCATCTTTTTCAGAAATTAAGTATTAGATTCACCGACAAGCCTGCATCAAAGAATAACTGATCACATACCTGATCATCGATAAGAACAGCATTCTCTCCCTTGAGCCAGTAGTCACGAAGATAGTTGACAAAGTCCAGATGGTTATGATCAAATTCAGGTGAACCTCCAGCTGACAACTGCAACAAATTAACCAATGGACGCTTTTTCATCGTGAGTTTCTGCAGGTAATTAACCGCAAACCAACAGGCCAGGATTTATATGACATAGAAGAAAGCTAACATGTGCCACAATCTAAAACTGGGAACAAAACGAAAATTAACCACATTAATGAATGCATACAAGTGCATAAAATCACAAGAAGCAAGATCAATAAGATATCTCTTTTGGTTTTTTCCCTCGCAAGACTAAGGATATTCTCCATAACATCGACATCACTTACCTTTAATTAGCAGGAAAAGATGCTATTATTGTTTGTATTTCATATGAAGACTCGTTTTGCATGAATTTACCTTGCAGGCAAAGTGGTTGACTAGTAACAATCTTTTGAGGGAACATGCTAAAATAGTCATAATTTTACAATTGCCACCTTTTTTTATAGTTTTGCATTTCAAGTGTAGAATCTGCCAAAAAAAACTATAAAGCTTTTATCCAGATAAATATGCATCTATAGTTATGAATACTGCATGAGTTTGAAAAAAAAAAGACTTCATAAAATAAAATATATGAGTTCTCATATTCAACCATGCACACCTTATCTATTATAGATAAATACTCAGCTCCTTTTGCCTTCACAAGACGATTTTCATAATCTCTCATGAGGCTCTGAGCCTCAGGTGAATTCATGAAAGGAGCAATCTCCAACTCCCAGGTTGCATGCTCATAATCCAGGCCACGCCATTTAACAAGCCACTCAAATTGGCATGCTAGAATATTGCCAGCATGGTGACTGAAATTCTCTACGTGCTGGTTGGGAAACATTACTGATCGCTTTTGAAGCATGTGATGTGGCACAGTCCATTCTTGCTTCCACTTTCTGACCTGAACATTAAACTTCTCATAAGAGGAAACACTGACACGCATAAAGGAAATGAAATGATTGTTACTTTGTGTCCATTCATCATAAAATTAATGATCCAACATAGACACAAAAATACAAGCACAACAATTAAAATCAGAACCTGGTTTTTTTGGTTGAATTTTGCTAGAAGTGAAGGAGCTTCAAGGATCAATTGATTCTCTGGCAACCAGCGATTATGAACATGAGCAAGACCTTTGTATTTAACATAAAATTGCTTCTGCCTTTGCACTCCTAACATAAATATCATCATACAAGAAATTCATACCATGAGTTGCACAATCTTCTCAACTTTAGAAAATAATTTGCAATGGAGAATGAATACCGCAATTGCAGGAAACTTATAAACTTATTCAAATGGTTCAAAATAAAACTGAAAAGTTATAATAACATTTCACATACCATTGTCAACTGCCACCTCCACTTCACTGGCATCCCAAATTGACTCTATTCCCTTTGAAACTGAATGCATACCAAACTCAATCTTCTTCCTAACACATGCAAGACAGTGCCAAACTCCAAGGGGAACATCCCCTAAAGGAGGATCTAGACAAGAAAGATGGTAACTTCTTTTACAACCTTGTCCATCACAACACCTGAAATTGGACATGGCAAAACAATATAACAAAATCCATCCTATAAACACTGAGCTTCAAAGTAAAAAAACATGTAAACTTGTGTTCATGAGCAATGGAGGCTTCAAGTTTGATAAACAGTTGAGATACCTGACCTAGCCCTAGGCAACCTAATAGTAAAATGGAATTATAGAAAAACATGAACCTCAGTAGATAAAGATATTTTGAGATATTCCCTAGCACTCCACTACCTAAATCAATTGTTTAGGACCTCCAGGAACTGTTACTGGAAAAATAGCTACTATGAATAGCAGCTTCCTCCATACAGAATAGACAATAGCATAAACCAGGTTGGTTTAAAATAGGTTTCAGATTAAAAATTGAGCGTGCTGAGAAAAGGGAGAAAATAAAGATGCAACAACTAAAGCAAAACTTTGGGTTGGTATGCAAACACCAAAAAGAATTAGGAGTCTACACTGACACCGCCAAAGAGAAAGAAGTTACTGAATTATGTTATTTTGATTCTAAATTCTGTATATTCTAGAGTTTAGTGGAAACCTAATCTTTTCAAGAATTTGTCCAAGGAAACTTAACACTATCTGAGAATCTTCAATTAAGGGGCAGAATCAGGGTTTCATCAAAGGGAGAGCCAAAATAAAAGAACACAACTAGGATGACTTTCAAAATGAGTAAACTTAGAAGCACAAAGGTGAAAATATGATCTTTTCTTTTTCCTTTTTTCAGGGGGGGGGGGGGTACTTAATTATTATGAAAAACTGAAACATTCAAGGGTTAAATTTAGCACAAGGCAATAGAGACCAGTCACATGGTGATATAGAGCGAGAAAGAGTTCCAGGGTGAGGTCTAACTGTTACGCACAAGAGCTTTCCACCAAGCTTGCAGATGACACATGTATTTGGGTCGCCATCGAACTGAGAATATAGAGAAGACTTTTTAAGATGCTGGTCCGTGATGCATGGTTCTGCAGGTCCTGCAGTGACATTGGCTTCAATTCCCCCTCTATCCTAATTCAACACATCAAAATGATTACAATATAGATAAGGGGAAATGTTGAGTCATGGGATAAAATAAATAATTATTCACAACTTTTCATGAATTGCCTACTTGCATGGGATGCATGAAAAATCACCAATAAGATAAGAAATCAAATGATCTTAGAGAAACAGCTGGATCTGAAGAGAGAGAGAGAGAGAGAGGGGCAATAGTCTTCACAAAAGACAATAATAAATCATGAAAAGAAACAGTAAGAAAATTAAGCCACAGCTCATCAATTATCAGCACAGACCATGAATCTTTTTTATCACATTAATTATGTAATCCTCTAAACCTTGAATTCAAAACTATTAGCAGTAAAGGCCGGAAAGAAAGGGTAAAGCAGTACACATGACGTGCAAATGAGAGTGAAAAAGGAAACAGAGCATGAAAGGAAGTGGACGACACTTTTTGGACTGTAAAATGGAATGCAGATTCCAACAAATACAGAAAATCATCACTGAGATATAAAACCAAAAAAAAAAAGGCACCAAGGTCACTACTCAACTCCAAATTAATATTGCACTTCTACTACTTATCCACTATTTCACTCCCGTGCTTAGCAAGCCTTTTTGCCCTTACCAGCCAATTTGTCATGGCATCATCTAAACATAGCATAATACAGTAGACCCCAACAGGTAAAGAGGCAATTATTTTTTAGCAGGGACTCAATTGCCAATATAGATATAAGTTGTTAGACAGGGATGGAATTACTTTTACAGTAGAGGCCTGGGAGCCATGACACCCCTCAAACTTTAAGAAAGTTCAAAGTTTATTACTAAAATTTTGAATTTTTTTAATTAAACCCTCACAGTAAGGCTTATTTCTTAGAAAGTATCTGCTTTGCACCCATACTTCGCCAGACTTTATATTTTAATTCTGAATTTTTTTAATTATATCCTTGAAATTAAAACATATTTCTTAGAAGATATGTATTTTGCACCCACGAAAATTAATTATACCCTTCCTTTATCTTCCTTGGTAGTCCATCATCAAAATAATCAACACCCCAAGGAATAAAAACAAGTTAATGAATTTGTGCAAGTCAAACCTTTGCCTTTTGGAAGATGTAGCGCACTTCGCCACGGAATCAGTTCTGCCGTTCTCATATGGAGCTGCATCAGCAACTTTATTTGAAACCATTGTTGTAGCATCAGAATTCAGGTCCTCAATGCTTCTTTTTCGTTTAAAAGGCATCTCCTTGTAACCACTCTCCACCTCAGTATCAACCCTGGGTGTCCTATTAACTGTCAAATCTACCAACTCTGCTGGCAATTGTTCTTGTTCCATTTGAGCAACATCATTCACCTGCTCAGGGAAAGTTCTTTGAGCTGACAGCAGCACACTGTCATCACTCTTCAGATCTTCCCTGCTGTCCCCTTCTTTAAATTGATGGTCTTTTTCTAAGAATGTGAGCTTCTGGCTTTTAAGTGGAGATTTTGGTCCACCATTATTTTCCAACACCTCTTTTACAGGTTCACTTGCAATGGAATTTCCTTCCAAATTTTTCTCAGAATCTCTCAAAACACACCTATCTATCAATTCTTCCACCTTCCTTTGACTGCATTCACTGCCCCCATTAACATTCTCAGAAGCACCATCTCTGCAATCATTGCCATCAGCATTCTTGTTCTTCATCTCCTCACAACGACCTACCAAGTCAAGCAGAAAAGTATAAGAATGATCACGTCCTGCAATGCTGCAGATTTTGCAATACATTTACTAGTCATGAAGAAATATTCGAAACAATTAATAGACAGATATTAAGAAAGAATAAAGAACAATTACTAGGCTACCTTCCAGATTAGCTTTCTTTGGTTGTCGTTTGAACAATGCCTTGTAAGCACGAGCATCCATTCTCTTTGTTTCAACCAGAACAGCTTTGATCACATGTTTCTTATCGTTTCCAACATCTTTAGTTTCAAGCTGTTTCACACTCTTCTCTTTCTTCTGCTTTTTCTTCATAACTGAAGAGCTTGATTTTTTGCCAGACTTCTTTGAACCAGAAGAACTAGATGAAGATTGATTCTTACCCCTCTCAGACCTTCTCAGAGGACTCGACAAGATTTGCTTCTCAACTAATCTCTCAGATTTCCTCGTAGCTGGAGGAGCCGTAGGGGTCTGCTTCTCAAGACGTTCAGACTTCCGAGTGCTTGAAGGGCTTGGAGTTACATTTTTCTTTGATGATGCTTCTCTCACCGACCTTCTTAGACCAGACTTATCAGATGGAGTGCACAGACCAGTTGATGACCTGCTAGCGATGCTTCTCCCCTTTACATCATTGTTTTTGCTTTCCTCAGCCTTAGCTTTGCGACTAGCTTTAGCATCATTTCCCATACTGTAAGCTGTAAACTACAAAACATGACATAAGATCCCACTGAATCAATCAGGTGAGGCTTATCGATGATGTTTTATGAGTAATCGAGCAAACAACAGTCAAGCAACCCTACATGGCTAGTCAATCCCCCTCTTTTCTAGGTATATCCAACCCCGCCAAGAATATACTAGAAATTCAAGCAATCTTACAACATGCAGCACACCTCTTAACCACAATATCTCGTTTCGCTCCAATAGAGTGGACCCTTTTACGATGCCTCACTCATCCCTTGCAACAGTACGAGAAAAATACAAAAAAACAAAAGCAAACTCTCCCAAATTCTTAGAATTTCCAAACAGGATACTTTCATAAAGAAAAAATAAAAAACAAGGGCTCACAAGATATAAACAATGTACATTTAGGGCTGCATAAGTATACAGTACAATTACATTCATGATCATTAGACCACAAAACCCTAATGGAATAATCAAAAGCAAAGACACCGAGATTATCCTAAACAAAACCCTAATTCACTGAAAAAATTAATTTTTTTTCATGTTTAGATCAAGAACCCTGAGAGAAGAAGAAGGGATTAACGCGATAAGATTTCTGATTTACCGGAATGAGAATCGTCGCCGGGTTTAATTTCCCGGCTTCATGTGATTTCCAGAATCTTCAATTACCAAGCGGAAATATAAATTAAAATAACCAGTAACTCCACTATTTATCTAGAAAGAACCAACTCTATTTTAGTCCTCAGACTTAATCGACCCTGTAGCATTGTTATTAAACGTTGTCCGTCCAGGCATATCAACCCGAGACTTGAATTAAGCCAGATTTAATTTAGTATAACCCGATCAAAAACACATATTAACTCACCACCTAGTTGATTTAATCAAAACCTATTGAATTTAAAAAACAAATTCATAGCAACATTATTTTGATTTTAAAAAGACATTGTTCACTGAAATTAATCTAAGCTAACTAGCATGATTTATGATTCATACCTAGCACCGAGTCAACTCATTAACTATGTCATCCAGGGGCTTAGTTGAGAAGTTACCACCAATTGTTAATGTTTACTTCTACAACTTTACTTTATTCAATTGAGACCCCACAAATTGATTATCTCGATTGAGTCCCTCGTCCATTGAGAGTTGGTAACCTAACATCCCTGTTGTTACCTGCAATTGAGAGGTCACAAAGTTTGCAAGTATTACTTGCAATTGAGAGGTCACAAAGTTTCCATTGACTTGCAGTAGTTTTCATTTTTAGTCGAAGTTTTATTCTTAAAACATATTTTTTTAATTCACATAGGTGTTCGGGTTACTTTGCATATATCTTGATTAATTCTACAAGTTTTGAAATTAACGACAATGTAAACTTCCATTAACCATCATATTAGCAAGTATAGGAATCGAATATAAAAACATAGAAAAACAAACTCCTTGGTTTCCAGCTTTTACTATTGAATCACCACCTAAATGGTTTTTTAAAACATGTTAATGCAATGAAAACTTATTAATGGAAATCTCTTAGCAGTTTATACATGTGGTAAATGGGAGTTACATAATATCCAAAAAAAGATTTGTGTTTAAAAGGTTAATTATATGTATTTAAGAGCCTAATCATGGGTCAAAATCATTATAATATGGAAAGCATGTGGTAGTCATGTATGCAAAATTAATAGATCCGCTTAGATTTAATTAGGATAATTGATTGCTATCAGATTTTTTTATTACATGGTGAGCCTGTTACTGTTTTTCCAGTTGGGTCCATAATGTTTTTTTCTTGTCAATTGTATGTATCCTTACACATCCAGGATCCTTCAACTGAGTCGAACGTTAAATTTTCTTTTAAAAAAAGTTGTCTTTTTATTTCCTGTAATATGGTATGCCTTTTAAGTTTCCATAATTTTTCTATGCTTAATTGCTTCTATGTTGAAGAGAGACAATAGTGAAGTCAAAATTACTTCAATCATCGTCACTACCACACCACAACCATCATCGAAATCTGGTGTAACAGGCTATACGGGGTAATGGGATTCGCCAGATCTTCAACCAATCTGTAAAATCAATTCACTAGCGAGAAAATGGTGAAGGGTTTGCTAGAGTTCTTGGAAACATATCCAACATTACTGGTGGCAAAAGTAATCTTGCTGGAGAAAAAAGATGATGCAATGGCAAGGTTGTGAACCAGAGCAAATCCATCTCCAACACAACATTATACGATAAAATTGAAAGACATGTTCTTGCTGCAAGGTCTAGATGCTGGGTCATTAGGGCAGGAAGGCTGGTGGTCCAGTAACCTACCACAAAAACAACTTAACATGAATGTTGCTTCCACAACTCAAACCCTGAAAAAGAATGGCCATGAGACATCGTTGGATCAATGGATCCTAGATCAAAAGCTTGAATCCTATTGTTTTCAAACCATTTCAGGTCAATCCAATCCCAAATAAGGGCACTCGCGAAATAGAAAAGAAGAAAAGGAAAAGGAACATCAAGCTCTTTAGCCTGTCTTTCTACTCTCATGTTTAGTTTCAAAGAAAAACCAAACCAGCTTAAAATACACAACACTCTCTCTCTCCCTTGAATTCCACTTCTGAAACAGACATGGTCTCTCTCTCATTGTTATTAAACTTGGTACGAGGTTTGATCTGGTTGAAAGTCCAGGTCAGGGTTTATCGGATCAACCCTCAATGATGCTTTATTAAATGCAGTCACACTTTGCAAGGTTTGGTGTCTTTCCAGAGTCTGGGTTCTATTTGTATTTGGTTAATTCTATTTCGTTATGGTTAGTGGTGGGTGGAAGCTTCTTTCATGGAGGCTCTGTTATAATTAGGTTGATTATGGACTAGATTCGTCATGGCGGTGATTCTGTTTTTACTTTTATTTTTACTGCTTTGTGTTTTGCATGTCGTTTTGATTTGCCGCTTAGATCTAGCGTAGCCTGGTGCATTTTTCTTGGGCTTGGGCTTGGTTTCGGGTTGGGCTTATATGCCTTGTTTTCTCAGGTTTTTGTTTGGTGCCTTATTATCGTTTAGGATTGGACATGGTGAAAGCAGGACTACAATTTCGGAATATGTTTGTCCATAAATTTTCTATATTTATATATATATAAATAAAAAACCGACAGCGAGAATTAAAAGCAAACAAGGATAGCTATAATCCATGTTATTAAACTTTCTTCATCAATATTTTTTAATTTAAAATATATTAAAATAATATTTTTTTTAAAATATTTTTTTTACCATAACATAAAAACATCATTTTAATATTTTTCAGATTAAAAAAATTAAAAAAACACCTTAAAAAATAAATTGAACCACAAAAAACTTAAGATTGATCCGTGAACTATGAACTTGTTTTATGTCAAATTAGATGGAAATTGATCTAGTTGAATCCACGGGTAACCCTTAATTTAATCTAGTTTAAATTAATCTAGTTGAACATGTTTTTTGAAAAAAAAAATATTGAAATAAGTTTTTGAATTGGTGTGGTTAACCCAACGAAGGACGAATACAACAGTTGTAGAGGGCGGTGACTGATTTTTCAGGATTTTATATATGAGGATGAATCCGTTTACACTACATCCTCGTTCATTGATTTCTTTAAGATCTAATGGTTAATATCACGTACTATCTCACCTATAATATCTCTTCTTTATCAGGTTTCTTATTTTATAAAGTCCTAAATTTAATTAATTAATATACCATGCAGACGCCCTTTCCATAATTCCATGTTCTCAATTTTAAATTACAATTTTATTTCTGCCCTCTACTCCAAAAGTCAAAACACTCCCAGGTTTCCATGGCAAGAGATCCTGAATTTCACAATTCAATACACCGAACTTACAATATATATATATATTATTTTAATTGTTTATGATATTTAGAAAGTGGGCATTATTTTAATTAAATTTGATTGGTGTATTTTGTATATATTTTTTAGATTGTTTATGATATATAACAAGGATATTTTGGGAGGCCAGATTAATAAATTGAATTGAAATAACCATTGAAGTCCACCGATGAATTTAACTCACACCCTTTCCCTAGGAGAGTGGATTATTGGATTAATTTATGTATCAGGTTTTATATTTTTTTATTAATTTTAATATTAATCTAATTATGTTCAAATCAATATATTTTTATTTTGAAATAAAACTTGATCTCTGATTAAATTTTAAATTATGAATTTCTCGAGAAATTAATCTTTGTACCCTTGAAACGGTGGATAAAATAAAGGATATTTTGGAAGACCAAAATAATATATTGAATTGGAATAACCATTGAAGTCCACCAATGAATTTAACTCGAGCAATTTATTTTTTATTTCTGTGACTTGGCCATGCTTATCTAGACACGTTGAAGTGGAAATTTCTTTTTGTTTAATTTTTTATTTTTTATTTTTGTCGATGTTTATCTTTTAATAAGGTTGAGAAAAAGAAATCAGTCTTGGCATGCCTCAACTAGTTATTTATAAATATCGTGCTACTGTTAAAGCAAAGAATCCCAAGCACTTCATGATGAAGAAGAAGAATCAGGACAGATTTGAATATCCACAGAAGCTCCAAGATAAGTTGATAATTAAGAACGTCTTTTTTTTTACATGCGATTTGGAATAGATTATCAATTATTATATAATTGAGTTTACAACCATATTGTTTAATTTAAATTTAATTAGTAAATAAAGTTGAATTCACATATTTTAAAAATATATATAATATTATTTTTTATATTATCTCATCACTTTCATCTTATTCCTTCAAGTGTTTCTCTGAACAAAAATAAAGGTGTAGATAGGTATTTTGAAAAATCTAGTTTTTATTATTAATTTATTCCTTTTAGTGCAGTGAACTAGAAGGATTAAAGTCTGATTTACTTTTATATTATTTTTAAAGATTGAATTCCATTTAGAATTTAATTATTGACACTACAAAACATGAAATTCCATTTAGAATTACAATGATCTCCTCATTGAAATTTGTGAATTGAATTCAATTTAAAAAATTACAAACATATTATTAGTGTTTGTCACTGGAATTCAAAACTTAATAATCATGGTAAAGAAATTCTAACAATCACTTACTTTTTTTAAAAAAAACTGTATTTAATTATTAAATCATTTCAATTCACTTAAAAAATGTTCATACAATAAGCAAAAAGACTCATTTAATTTAAAGTAATCTCACCTAATAAAATACATATTTGCATCATGTCATATTTATCCTGGAAACGCTTTAAACTTTAATATTGAACATGGATTAGCAAATACTCGAGCAAATCCTATTAAATAATTGTTTAGAATAGTAATAAATGTTATTTTTTAAAGTAATTTTTTATTTGAAATGTATGAAAATAATAATTTTTAATTTTTTTTTTGATATCGGATATTAAAAAGCAATCCATAAAACACAACAAAAATTTAATTTGAAATAAAAAAAATCAAGAACATAGTTCAACAACAACACTAAATACCCCTAAATTTAGGTATTTTTTTATTTATTTTTAGCTTTGTAGACCCTGTAATGCTAATTTAGCTAAACAATACGAAGATGTCGCTTTAAGGCTAGTGTGTTGTGTGTTTTTAAAAGTACTGAAGAATATAATAAATAAAGGTGTTGTGGGAATAAATAATGTTTTTGTATATATATATGAAAATTAATAAATTTGTTTAAACCAGTTTGCGAGTGTTCGAATACCTATGAACCGCTCCAACTTGCATGGTGTAAAGTACAAATATGGGAAGTCATACACACCGGCATCGACATGCCTTGCCGCTTTGCTAGTCTGTTCGGCCGTGATTTGCCATGATCGAATCAATACTTTTAAAATATATATAAAAACAATATTAAGGGTAGGGAGAGATTTTTAATAATATTATTAAATATAACAAAATGGATTAATTTTAAAATTTTTTATTCAAATTTCTTGTATTACTCAAGTTTTTAATTAAATCATATAGGAGCTAACCCAACTTAAATTGATCGATTTTATGGATCTAGAGATAATTTAAAATATTGATAAAAATATAATTTAACTTTTTAAAAACTTTAAGATAATTTTTTTTTTTTTAAAAATACCAAGACAGCAACATATCAATTCTAATCTCCTCGCGATCCAGATCATAGACTCTGTTGGGTTGAATAACATGTTTTATATTTTTTTATTTAATTATATAATAAAAGTTTATGCTAAAAAAAATGAACATTAGCCCTAGAATATATATTTATTTGAGGTTGTGATAATCTTAAATAAAACAAATAAAAATAAATTACACAGTTTATTTCCTACCTAATCTAATATTGAATGACAAGATTAAAAAAACAATTAAAAAAAAGGGAAAAAAAACATATTCGGTTGGTGGGTAAACCAGTCAAACTTGTGAATCGAGTAACTTGGGCTAGCACGCCAACTTGTGAGCTAACATATGGACTCAACTGAAATTATAATTTGTTTTTTTTAATTATTTTTTATTTAACTATGTGATAACAAAAATAGACAATTGTAAAATCAAACATTAACCCAATACCGAAATCTTTTTTAAGACCACAACCTTATAGAAAACAAAACGAAACCAATTATAAAACTGAATTCTTAATTAACACAATATCCATGGATGAAATTAAAAACAAAAATTAAACTTATTAGACATGTGAATTAAGTCGACTATTAAAACTCGTGAATATGTCCATGGACTTTAAAAAATTTAATATCAATATTTTTTTTTCAAGACTATGCTTTTTAATTACATAAGAAAAAAAAATGATAATAAATTAAAATTCAATTAAAAAGAAAAAAAAGCATCCCACCAAACCCAAATCAAGATAACTTGGGTTATTTTAATAAACCCATAAATCATTTCAACATTATAAAAAGATAAAATTAAAAAATTAATTTGCAATTAATTTAATGTTAAAAAATTAAGAAATTAAAAAAAAAATGTTTTCGGGCATACCTCCCTGCCCTTGTAGGTTGGCACTGGGACATGCGCACCTCTTCGGCCAAGCACTATTCGTCGTATTCGAAGATCACGCTGATTGGGCCGACTGGTTTTGGAGATTATGCAATCTTTCCATGTTTAGTAAGTCAACGGATTTATAACACCAGGACCCTAGAAGGGAGGGCGGTCATGTCCGGGGAACGGAGAGCCTGGATTATAAAGCAACGAGACAAATGAATTAACCTCTCCATATAAAATCCATCCAAGACCTAAATGAAAGGTTTCTTATCACCCAAGTATTATTGGCTCCCACCTAAATTACTAATTAATTTTTGAATTCTTTTCAAGGTCGCTCCCAAATGTTGTAGAACATCACAAAATGGAATATTCTCAAAAACGTTATCTACTAAAAAACCACATCATGTTTTTTTAAAATATTTTTCAATTAAAAATATAATTTATTATTTATATCAGCATATTAAAATTATAAAAAATACTAATTCAATGTGTTTTAAAACAATTTTTTTTTTAAAATAAAGTCATATAAAAAAATAAAATACCGTATACTAAAAGTCAAATCATATTAAATAAATTGCTACAAAATCAAAAGCCTTATCTAAGTCCAAAAAGTCCAAAAAAAAAATATTATCCAAACTCAGTGTCGGTTGATTTTCCCAAAACATTTCATCATCAACCTTAACTGAATGACTTAGATCCTATATTAGAGCAACTAACTAAACTAGCAAGTTTGAAAATAAATACCTCTTCCCTTAATTGGACCGTTGGTTCCTCTCATGGCTACCTAGTTTGCCACGTGGTGAATCACGTCCTCCATTTCAGATCTTGACACGCGTCATCATAACTCCCATACATCCTGACACGCATTAGATTTTTGTGGGATCCCATGCCGCTTCCTAAAAGACAGGCGTGCATCTGCCTTCCACGTGTCAATCAGGTCTCTATCAGGAACATTTTGTGGGACCTGCTTGACCTCACTAGTAGGATATTCCTATAGAAGGGTGACGGGCGTCAAGGGTGACACGTGGATTATAATAGGCTACGTCGCCTGTACGTCGCCTAAACCTTGTGGGCTTTCGTTTTCGGTTCTCTCGAAAGGGTGTTTGATTTTGCGTGTGAACGCAATTCTAATAATATATATTTTTTTAAAATTATTTAGTTTTAGTGGGTTTAAAAGTATTTTTTTTTAATTTAATTTTTTTTACTTTAAATTAATATATTTTTTATGTTTTCAAATCATTTTAATGTGTTAATTATAAAAATAATTTTTAAAAAATAAAAAAATATTATTAACATATTTTTCTAAGTAAAAATGACTTTAAAAAGTAATCACAACCACATTTTCAAACATGTTTTAGTATTTTTAAATTATTTTAATATGATAATATTTAAAATAAATTTTAAAAAATAAAAATTATTATTTTAATACTTATATATAAAATAAATATTGTAAAAAATAACCACTAATACAATACTAAACACTATTTTAAAAAATAGATATGATTTTAATAGTAGTCGCGTGCTGCTGGTTTATTTTAATTATTGATTAATTATTTTAATTATATTTTTTTTATTTTTTATTTTTTAACATATGGACTAAATTACCCTAGAAATTTTCAAAACGAAAATCTAACTAATAAAAATAATACAACATCAAGGATAATTAGGAGAATAAGGAATAACATATTCTTCAAATAATACCGCCTTGATTACCATAAAAATCACTGGGTTTATCTTACTTATTTTATTTACACTCTTTCCATCTCTTTGTGGACCCCCCCCACCCCACCTGCTAAGAGACAGGCGTGCCTCTGCCTTCCACGTGGCAATCAGGTTTCTATCGGGAACATTTTGTGGGACCTGCTTGACCTTCTTGGTTCACTAGTAGGTACTAGGTATATTCCAATAGAAAGATGACAGGCGTCAAGGCTGACACGTGGATATAATTGGCTGTGTCCTAAACCGTGTGGGCTTTCGTGTTTGTGTTACTGGATATAACAGGCGTCAAGGGTGACACGTGGATATAATTCGTGAAAGGGTGTTTGATTTTGCGTGGCACCGCAATTTTAATAAAATTTGATTTTTTTTATAAATTAAGTATTTTTATGTTTTAAAATTATTTTAATATATTTATATCAAAAATAAATTTTAAAAAATTATTATTATTATTTAATATATTTACAAGAAAAAAATACTTTAAAAAATAACCACTAACACAATAAATATTATTTTTTAAAAAATATAATTATATAATACCTGACATCACCTTAAAAACTAATGTGGTTTAAATGGTGGTCATATGTTGTTGCTGTTGCTTTTTAACATCTTGACTAAATTATCATCAATAGTAGGAGAAAATTAAAAAAAAATCTAGTTAACAAAAATAACACAACATCAAAGGATAATTTAGGAACATAAGGAATAACTTATTCTTCAAATAATACTGACTTGATCACCATAAAAATTACCGGGTTTATCTTATTTTATTTAAAGTCTTTCCATTTCTTTGTACTCACTTATTGTTGTTTACTCAACTACCCTCATGATTGGGACAAAACTGCAACAAAATCTTCTGCAAGTAAAAGTAATTAAAAGAAGAACAAAGGGTAATCATGGATTTAGAAGAAAGAGGAGATATTCTTTAATGAACTTATAATATCTCCTTTTCTTCTGAATCCATGATTCTCTCAGAACCGTGTGATTTGGAATCTCCATTAATTTCCTCCTACATGTTTGAGATTTTTAAGTAACGCAAGCAAAATTATCCTCTGTGTCCGCAACCACAGTATAATTTCTTACAGCATAGGCTAATTATCTCTCTTTTTTAATAAATAAAAATTCATTATCTTATTGAAAGGCAAGAGATGTACTTGTCAAATGTGGCTCTCCTCGAGTTTATACTATAATCAATTTATTTAATTACAATTACATCTCTGACTTACCATAAGATATTTAGAGCAACCATGTCCATCACTTACCTTAAGATATTTAAATTTAATACGGCCTCCGATCCCTATATATTCACCCCCTCCCCGTCCATACAACTTCACTCATAATCAAAACCTTCGAAGATCAAATCTGCCTACTTTTCTGCAACCTTAAACTCTCTCTCTTTTTTCTCTTAGCAAACAAATTTGTTTCAAAACCCTTTTGATTTCTCTTAACCAAAGACTCATTTTTTGATAGCTTTGATACCATGGCTCCTCATATTACAACTACCCTTGCTAACACCACCAACTCTCTAGTCAAGCAAGCTAGCTTGTCGAGCTGTGCATATGTTACCTTTCTGGCCGGTGATGGAGACTACTGGAAGGGTGTTGTGGGGTTAGCCAAGGGGCTGAGGAAGGCCAAGAGCAAGTATCCTTTAGTGGTGGCTATCTTGCCTGATGTTCCTGAGGAGCATCGGATGATACTCGTCTCTCAAGGGTGTATAGTGAGGGAGATTGAGCCTGTTCATCCACCGGAGAACCAGACTCGGTTTGCTATGCCTTATTATGTCATCAACTACTCCAAGCTTCGTATCTGGGAGGTCTGTATCCATGTCTTAGACTTACTTGCTAGTTGTACTTTGTGTTTCTCTTGATGAAAAAAAAACAGAGGATCACTGTCAGTTTCTTTTTTGCTTCTTTTTAGTCTTCATGTATATATATATATATATATATAGCTCATAACCTTTTCGTCTTTGATTGCAGTTTGTGGAGTATAGCAAGATGATATATTTGGACGGGGACATCCAGGTATTCGACAACATAGACCACCTGTTTGACATGCCTGATGGTCACTTCTATGCTGTGATGGACTGTTTCTGTGAGAAAACATGGAGCAACAGCCCTCAGTACAAGATTGGTTACTGCCAGCAGTGTCCTGATAAGGTCCAGTGGCCTGCGAAGATGGGACCTAAGCCCCCTCTCTACTTCAATGCTGGCATGTTTGTTTATGAGCCCAACCTGTCCACTTATCATGATCTGTTGGAGACCGTCAAGGTCACCTCCCCCACCCTCTTTGCTGAGCAGGTAAATATCATCTTTGCTTTGTTATCTTGTCAAGGATTTCTTAGCTGGAAACTTTGATGTTTAATTTATTTATTCATTCTTTGCAGGACTTCTTGAACATGTTTTTCAGGGATGTTTACAAGCCAATCCCTTCGGATTACAACCTTGTACTGGCCATGTTATGGCGCCATCCTGAGAACATTAACCTTGACAAAGTGAAAGTTGTCCACTACTGCGCTGCTGTGAGTATTCACCAAGCTCATATAAAAACCATTTTACATACTTAAAACAATAATCTTGTCCTTTTGGACATTTGAGTTCTACAATTCTAATAATGTTGTGCATTGGTTTACAGGGATCTAAGCCATGGAGGTTCACAGGAAAAGAAGAGAACATGGACAGAGAAGACATCAAGATGGTGGTCAACAAATGGTGGGACATTTACAAGGACGAATCATTGGACTACAAGAATACTGTTGCTGCTGCTGCTGCTTCTGCCGGAGCTGAACTGCATCCATTCTTGGCGGCTCTCTCTGAGGCTGGTGTTGTCCACTATGTTACCGCCCCCTCCGCCGCTTAGTGCTTGTAAATTGTGGAGCTACTAGTTTCAAACAGTGCAATTGTAGAGGAAAAACAACTTTTCTTTCAGCTCTTTTTGGTGGTTAACATCCCCTGTATTATTAACTGGGATGGGATATTGCTCTTTTGAATTTTCTAGGAAGTTTATGAGGACCTTGTATCCATCCTTTAGTAAATAATATGAACAAGTATTTTCTTTGTATACACATTTCTTTATCTTTTCGTATGTTGTATTGAAGAATCAATGGGATTTGCTCTGACTAACTTCTATTTTTCTTTCGTATCATTCCATCTCGAACCCTGAATTCTTCATTTCATTCGAGTATTAAGAGATGGGACCTTGGGAATGGAGAATCTTTTGATCTGAAGATGGTGTTCGGGCCTGTGAAATGGCCTGTACTGGAGAGTTTCATAGCCGTGCTGCCTCTCCATCCTAAGTGAATGTGGGGATGCATTTATGCCCTGCTGCAAAGTAGTTTTGTTTAGTTTTTGAAAAGTATAAGTTCGGTAGTATTATAAAAAATAAATTAAAATTTTTTTTTAATGAAAAATAAGTTGAGAAAGGAATTGTTAATATTTTTTTAAGTTTATTAAAATAAAAGAAATAAATCTTGCAAATTAAAAATTTGAATAAGAATAAAATTGAAAAAAATTCTAATTTTATAAATTATCTTAAATAAAATAAATAATAATAAAAATAATAGAGATCAAATCTAACAGATTAAAAAGATTAAAATAATAAAAATTAAATATAGATAAAAATGTTGAAAGATTAAATCTTATAGATAAAAATGTTGAAAGATAATGAAATTTAAAACAAAAATTATAATTTCATAAATTATTTCAAATAAAATAAATAATAATTAAAAAAATAATGATCAAATTTTGATAGATCAAAAATTTCAATTAAAAAAATGATAAAAAAGACAAATAATAATTATAAAAATAAGAACAAAGGTTGATATAAAAATTAAATTGAATCAAATTCTAAATAATAAAATTGAAGAAAAAAAGATTCAAAACAAAATATACAATCCTTGTTCCAATCAGAAGGTAAATGCCCTAACAACCGATTCTCCGAATACTTGATCATTCAGTCGACAAGGAAAAAGAATAAAAAATTTAAGGATTAAATTTGATATAATCAACAAATAACATAACGTTTTTAAATTTTTTAAACTTATAGAAAGCGTTTTTCCTCATAAATAAAAGGAAAATACTTTCTTAGAAATCAAGAGAAATTTTTTTTTTGTTGAAAACTGTTTTTTATTAACTTTTTTTAATAAAAAAAACACATGAAAATTTAAAATATAATTTTTAAAAACAACTTTTCATGGAAGAACGAGGCTTGTTATCTTAAATTATCCAAATCAAGCAGCAGCTGGTCCCCTCGAAAACATGCTAAAAGGTGTGCATGAGAGTTGCATGGATGCTCTCTAAAAATTCTAAGAAGAATACGTTTCAAGGTCCAAAGCATCTAGAGATGCAACAGCCTCTAACAAAGACTTGCATAAGCAAGCAGGCAAGCAAATGTAGGATAATTGAGTTTTGCTTTTTTCGGAGGACTATAGGATGATGGATGGATCGGACCACCTACTCTGTTTGGTTTTATATTTTAAAAATATATTTTTAAATTTTTTTTCATGTTTTAAATTAATATATTTTTTGGTATTTTTAGATTATTTTAATACACTGATATTAAAAATAATTTTTTAAAAATAAAAAATATTATTTTAATATATTTACAAGTAAAAAATATTTTAAAAAATAACCGCAATTACATTTCTAAATATATTCGGTCCAAGATAATTGGCTTTACGATGAAAATCAGGAGCTGTTTTTCTTCCTTTTCTTTTATTTTTATCAACGACTTCATCTGTTTTTAGCCACTGAATTCAAAACTTAAAAGGGTAAGGTTTTTATTTGATTTTTTAATTTTGGTAGGGACGACGACTAATTGATTTGGACAAGTGGTCTCAATTTTGTAAGTTAAACTTAAGCTTTCGTTGAAAAGTCTTTCTATAAATCCTGGACTCTTCCTTGTTTTCACAAGAAAGAGTCGCCACAAATTTTTTATTTTTAAATTATTTTAATGTGTTTATATTAAAAATAAAATTTAAAAAATAATAAGAAATATAATGGTATATTCCACTAACTTAAATCTAGGCAAACCGACAATCTTAACTAGCAGAAATCAAGTCCATGATCTTCAAGATCGAAAATTAATGATGCTCCCAAATAAAATAAAGAAATATTATCGAAACTGAAGGTCGGTTATCCTAGGGTCCCACATCTCATCAACTAACATAACAAGAAAGTTCGTCATAATAAATAAAAGCCCCTCATCTACTCCCCATAAAGATAGGCGTGTTTGCCTGCCACGTGGAGTTTGTGGGTCCTTCCTTAATTCACCACCAGGAATATTCTTGGTTGGAAAATACAGGCCTATAGGAATATGACACGTGGCGTTTTTGGGGGGGTTCCCTGCCTTAATTCACCACCAGGTATATTCTTGGTTGGAAATCACAGGCCTTTAGGGATATGCCACGTGGTGTTTGTGGGTCCTCCCTTCATTCACTACCAGGTATATTCTTGGTTGGAGATCGCACGCCTGTAGGAATATGCCACGTGGAGAAACCGGGTTTGCTGCCTGGAGCCGCGTTGGGCTTCCGTGTTGTGTTTATAGCTGCGTGGCTAATGTCTTCTCACTATTTGATGGAGAAAAAAAGAATTCTATTTTTTTTTTACAATCTAGAAATTTATTTGAATCTATCTTTGATATAATATATTTTAAAATTATTGTTAAATTAATCTTTAGCCTCAAAACATACAAAAATAAATAAATCTAAAAACCCAACCAACTTGAAGAAAAAAACTTTCCAGGATCGGATATGTTTTTTTAAGCATTTTCAAGTAAAAAAAAATACAATTTAAACTTTCATTACTGTATAAAACTATTTAATATAAAATAAACTGTTTTGATGGCTAAAATAGTTGTTTACAACAACTTTTTATCTTTGTGTCAAAATTCAGCGAAATTCTTTCTCTTTCATAAAAAAAAAGTGAAAAATTAAAAAAATATAATTTAAAATTAAAATATAATTTTTTAATATTGAAGGGAATAGTCACCTGATAGCTTAAAAAGATAGAAAACTAAAATGAATTTTTGATATAAATTTCAATATGCTCCTAATTTACTCAAGTTTTTCACTTCAGTCCTCGATCTTCCAATTCAATCTTCACTCGTCAAAAACAAAAATACAATTAAATACTAATTCAATCTAAAAAGGTCTAAATTGTGTAAAATAAAAGTTAAAAAATCAAATTAAATTTTTTTAAAAATCACCGATTTAATTAGTGTGTGTATATATATATATTATTTTATTTTAATTTTTTAATATGTCGATATCAAAAATAAATTTAAAAGATAATAATAAATATTATTTTAGTATATTTATAATTAAATGGAGTTTAAAAAGGAATCTTTCGCACAATACAGAAGACTACCACTAGCATAATGGTATATTCCAAGAACTTAATTCTGGTTAAACCAACAACCTTGACCGGCAGTGATCAAGTCCATGATTTTGTTGATTCAAGATCGAAACTTCATGTTGCTACCAAATAAAGTCAAGAAATATTATCCAAACTCGAGGTCCCACATTTCAACCAACTAACATAACTAGAAAAGAAGACCCCCATCTACTACCGATAAAGATAGGCGTGTGTGGCCTGCCACGTGGCGTTTGTGGGTCCTACGAGACCCCCTCCATTCACCACCTGGTATGTCACATGCCTATAGGGATACGCAACGTGGAGAAACCGGGTTTGCTGCCTTAAGCCGCGTTGGGCTTCCGTGTCGTGTTTATAGTAGACCCAGGGCGGTGGTAATTGACTAGGTGTAATAATTATTTTAATTACACTTTTACTCTTTATTTTTTTTATTTTATAATCTCTCTTCTGATTATATAATAAAAATATGGTTTAATATAATAAGGTAATAAAATCAAGATGGAAGGATATTCTTCTGTTCAAGAAGTGAGATTCCAGGACTCGATGATTCAATATCCGAGGCAGTAAAATAATTCAAATATTTTTACTAAAATAATGTTATTTTCTTTTTAATTTAAAATTTAAAATGACTGATGGGAGACTTATAGCTATGATTTTAAGAGATGGAAACATTCTCAATTAATGGAAAGAGATTATCAGTTATTTTCGTATTATTACCATCTCATTATATTCTTCATTTAAGGAGCTAATCTCTCCTTATTTTACTCTCATATTCTCCCTCTCGATTTCTTTTTCTTTGATAGCTGCTCCTTCGAGGCAAATTACCTCAAGATTGGGATAAATCTCGGCAAAATCTCGTGCAATAAAATATAATCAAATGAATATTTTGGTTGACGAAGAAAAAGGAAATAATATTTAATGGACTTTATCTTGCACCGACAAATTCCATGAGTCTCTCGTTCGCATCTTTGGGATTTCCTCCTAAACCTCGGAGTTTACAATTGGAAACAAATGATTCGCCATGTTTTTTTTTTTAATTAAGATATAAAGAAAGATTCAATATTAAAACAAATAAAAATAAATTCAACATCTTATCTAAAAGCAAGAAATGGACTCGTCAAATTAACGTGGAGTCTCTTAAATTTTATACTACTATATATCTTTCACCTACCTTTCAGATCTAAATGCACGCTCGAGTCTCTATATATACAGCACTACACGCAGCACAACTTCACTCATATCCAAAACTTTCAAAGATCCAAGCAATATAGTTTTCTGCAGCCTTGAATCTTCGCTTTTTTCTCTTCGTAAACAAACGATTCGTTTCGAGACCATTTTGTAGCTTATCTCATTCTCTTGATAGATACCATGGCTCCTGATATCACCACTACTCTCGCTAACAACGCCACCACTCTTGTGAAGCAAGCTAGCTTGTCGAGCTGTGCATATGTTACCTTTCTGGCTGGTGATGGAGACTACTGGAAGGGTGTTGTGGGGTTAGCCAAGGGTCTGAGGAAGGCCGAAAGTAAGTATCCACTTGTGGTGGCTATCTTGCCTGATGTTCCCGAGGAGCATCGCAAGATTCTTGTTTCCCAAGGGTGCATAGTGAGGGAGATTGAGCCTGTTCATCCACCGGAGAACCAGACTCAGTTTGCTATGCCTTACTATGTCATCAACTACTCCAAGCTTCGTATCTGGGAGGTCTGTATGCATGTCTTAGACTTACTTGCTAGTTGTACTTTGTGTTTCTCTTGATGAAAAAACAGAGGATCACTGTCAGTTTCTTTTTTGCTTATTTTTAGTCTTCATATATATATATATAGCTCATAACCTTTTCGTCTTTGATTGCAGTTTGTTGAGTATAGCAAGATGATATACTTGGACGGGGACATCCAGGTATTCGACAACATAGACCACCTGTTTGACATGCCCGATGGTCACTTCTATGCTGTGATGGACTGTTTCTGTGAGAAAACATGGAGCAACAGCCCTCAGTACAAGATTGGTTACTGCCAGCAGTGTCCTGATAAGGTCCAGTGGCCTGGTGAGATGGGTCCTAAGCCCCCTCTCTACTTCAACGCTGGCATGTTTGTTTATGAGCCCAACCTGTCCACTTATCATGACCTGTTGGAGACCGTCAAGGTCACCTCCCCCACCCTCTTCGCTGAGCAGGTAAATATCATCTTTGCTTTGTTATCTTGTCAAGGACTTCTTAGCTGGAAACTTTGATGTTTAATTCATTTATTCATTCTTTGCAGGACTTCTTGAACATGTTTTTCAGGGATGTTTACAAGCCAATCCCTTCGGATTACAACCTTGTACTGGCCATGTTATGGCGCCATCCGGAGAACATTAACCTCGACAAAGTGAAAGTTGTCCACTACTGCGCTGCTGTGAGTATTTATCCTGCTCTTATATAATAATTTTATTTAATTATGTCCTGCTGTATATTCTAATGGCGTTACACGTATATTTGGATGCAGGGGTCTAAGCCATGGAGGTACACAGGAAAAGAAGAAAACATGGACAGGGAAGACATCAAGATGCTGGTCCAGAAATGGTGGGACATTTACGATGACGAGTCCTTGGATCACAGCAACACCGTGGTTGCTTCTTCTGGACCTGATCTGCAACCAATCTTGGAGGCTCTATATGAGGCTGGTGTTGATTTCCACTTCAGCGCCCCATCCGCTGCTTAAAGCTTATGGATTGTGTGGAGCTCGCTATTTGTAGTAGTTCTTAGTCCATAGTTTGCTTGCTTGACGAACATTATTTATCTGCGAGGAACTTATATCCCTCGTCTAGTAATCTAAGAACATGTTTTTCTGTGTATACATGCTCCCAACACTACTAAAAAAGGAGCCTATAATTAGCAACTAACTAGTCCGTTGCAGATAAAATTAAAACTCAGCAACGGAATATTTAGCCTTCTGCAACATCAGAGGCCATTAAATGCTAATTGCTACGAGTGGAACGGGATCTTTGTTTATGAACTGCATGGTTCCTGAAAAGCCAGCTGTTATTTCTATGAAATTAGCTGATAATAAGGAAACACTGTCTTCTGCAGATGTTCATCTATCAACATTCGTCCAGATTTCCGTATCTCTGCTATTAATTACATGAAAAATACTATATTAAAGTGCTAAATTTCATAAAATAACTTTTTAAATAATACAAATATGGTTTTTTTTTATGTGCAGTCCAATGGTAAGCTATTTAGAAGAAATTAATTTTAATATAATTACATAACATTAACCAATAAATATAAAACAAATGAAAAAAACATTGGTCAATGAAGAAAGCATACTTTCATTTATTTTTGTCTTTTCTATAAAGAAATATATAAATACCACTTCCTGTCTTCAATAGCTGTACCGATTGGAATACTTAAAAACAAACATAAAAGTTAAAAATATAATTTTTAATTTTTTCTATTTTCTTAGCTTTCTGGTTGGAGATGCTTTTATGGGAGAATAAAGATTCTGAAAACTAAATATTTTTCTTGTCTGCATTAACATTTGTTTATTGAAAAAATATCAACCATCGATTTATGGGAACCATACTTGCCAAATTTTCCTTGATCCATTCAGAGCATGAGATTTTTAGAAATTAATATTTACCAGAAATAAGGGATTTTGTTATAAATTAAAACTCTAAAAAGCTAAAAACATTACAATCATGGTTATTATGAAAAAAAACCCAAAACATTCCATTTTAATAAGTATCTCATCAAAATATTATTACCATTCTTTATATAGAAAATACTAGCCAAATTAATGGAAAAATTGAAATAAAAAAATTTCTTCTGAATAATAAAATAAAATTTCTAAACTGAAAAATATATATATATAAAAACTAGGTTAACTACTCTAAGAACGGAGGCTTGTTATACTCTAAAAACTAGGTCTCACAGCAACAGCAATAGATCTGGCAATAAAAAACGCAAGCAACACCTATGAGTATATCGTGCTTCTCGTCAAGAACACAACTAACCCTTCAACGAAGGGTGCTTATATGGCATGCGAGAGTGCTTATGGTACAGTGAAGTCGTCTTTCCAGACTGGCCTGCAATATTTTAACAGGAAAGATTACGCTGCTATGCTTGAGGTTGAACATGATATACCAAGAACACAAGCCAACTGCGAAGCTCGTTTGAGCACGCCGCCGACTCCAAATCTTTTGGCTGATAGGAACAGGCAAATGAGGATGCTGATTACCATGGCCTTGGTCACTGGTCATGAAATACCGCATTAATATTATTGTTTGTTGCATGCTAGCAACTCGATCTTCTCTAGTTCAATCTTACACACAAATCGATCTTATGGGTGTAATTTATCCCAGAAAATAATAAAATTGGAGCCATTCATTTATTCTGAGTCTTCCTCTTTACTATTTCTTCTCCTTTGATTTCTTGTAGATTTGTTTTTACCTGTTTTGCTCGAACTGGGGCATAAATATTGGATACGATGGTGTTAGTCAGATTATTTTTAGTAACAAGAGTTGTTTTTATTTTGAAGTAAAGTCCAAAATCTAACACTGAACAACATGAATCTATAGCAAAATTTAAACAGGATTTAAGCCAAGAAGGGTTCAGCTAATTATAAAGTTGTTTATGTAGTTCCGGAATTTTTTTTTTTTTAAAATAATGTCCAAGACAACATCGTTTTAGCTAAGAAAAAAAACAGTGAAATGAGGTTGTTTTGGAATTTGATTTAACAACTCATGAACCCAAACCCATATAGCTAGGTGGATGTTCTGAAAACTGTGTTCTGCATTGTGACAGCCCATCAACGAATATGATCACAAAAAAAGCTTCGATGCTGACTTAATTATTGGTCAAAGCCCATTTTCCTAGCTGACACCAACTCTCTCTCTTACCAAATCCATCCTTTTCTGAAGTCGTTTGCTTTAGGACAACTAAAACAATTTCACCCAGATTAAATCTGTAGTTTATTTTTATGTTATAAAAAATATATTTTTTAAATTAATAACTTTTAAATTTTGTTGGATAATTTTTTTATGTTAAAAATAACTTTTTAAAAATAAAAAAATATTATTTTAATTTTTTTTCAAGTAAATAATATTTTAAAAGGTAATTGTTACGCACTTTTAAACACCACTGACCATTAAACTTAAGATTTCAATTAAGAAGGTTTCAGGTTTGAAAATTAAGTTTTTTGGTGAAGATATTCACGGGATTATTTTATTTATGTAAAGCTTGTTTTGTACTGTAATATGATGGTTGCTTTTTAAATTTATTTAAAATATATTGAAATAATATATATTTTTTAAAATATATTTTTAACATTATAATATTAAAATTACCTGAAAACACTAAAAATAATAATTTAAAACAAAAAAAATAAAAAAATAAAAATTTGTAGATGTTTTAACAAAAAAGAAAAAAAAGTAGAAGAAGTAATGGGATAATATAATATAACTTGGAAACCATTTCAACAAAAAAAATCGTACATTCATACACACATTGATCTGTAAGAAAAACAAATAATGAAAGAATTTAAGTATTATAATCTATGTCCTGCTGTGTGACTGTATCTCCTTCCTTTTAAGAAGTGTTGCATTCTGGCGGAAGTCCTTGAGGAAACCTCTTAGCGTCTGTGCAGTAATTGTATATCATGTAGTTTTTTTTGACCCATTCCAGCCTCTGTTGACTTGTTGAACCAAGCTCTTCTGAAAGCCAAGGGTTGGTGTTGGAGGAGGCTGCAGCGGCGGAGGAATTTGTACCACAAGAAGATGCACCGTTGGACCAGACACAAGCATCCTTAGCATTGAAGTTCCTGTAGGAGGCAGTGAAAGGAGCTTGTGACCAATCAGTCTTCACTAAGCCACCTCTTGTAGCCCAGTCATCTGCATTCCATAAACTAGAGTAAATTCTCATTGGCTGATTCTTTGGGAATGGAACACCTCTTGATTCCATGTTCTTGAATTCTCTAATAGGGGTGCCATCTACAGAGAAACTGGTACAAAAGAGAAGAAAATGTTACAAGAAATCATTAATTTTGAACTCTAAATTAGCCCGGTAACTATGGAGTGGCTAGCTTACATGATTCTTTGCGGGTTCCAAAGGATGGAGTAGGTGTGGAAATCAGTAGTTGGATCAAACCAGAGGTAAAATTGTTGCTCCCTGTTGCCTTTGCCTTGGCTAAACACATTGGTATAGAGAATGTAAGGATCGCCACTCAAGTTCCCCAAGAACTCGAAGTCTATCTCATCCCATGTTGACCCTTTTGATGATAACTGAAAATATAAACACAGATTAATACCAAGAGCATATGTTAAACTCTCTTAATCAAAACAGTAATTAATTAATATCAAGAAAAACTTACATAATAGGCAGTTACAGTGCCAGCAGAGTTGCCAGGGACAAGCTTGAGTTGCATATCAATCTTTCCAAATAAATACTCGTTGGTGGATTGGAATCCCGAGCCAGAAGCTTTGTCAAGATTGAGAGTAAGAAGCTCACCATTGCTGAGTATCTTAGCACGGCCATCTCCCCATGTAATATCAAAGTTTTGGTTGAAGTTACCAAGAGATGACCCCATCAAGGAACTGACAGTAAAAGAGACCAAGAACATTAATAACATCGGAACACTTGAAGAAGCAAGCAGAAAAGCCATGGATACAATGGAATACAGTTTAGCAAGTTGTTTGGAAGTGAGGAGATGTGTATTGTGCATGTCTTGGTGGGAATTTATAGTACAAGTGTGTCGGAAGGAAGGAAGTGTGTAGGAAGGTTCATTGCTCGCAGCTGTGGCCAGTTGGACACAGATATAGTAATGAATTGAGTGTAATCAATGGCATGCACAGACACAAATTATGAAACGCGGTTTTGCATGGGAATATATGATAAAAAAAAGAAAGATGGAGATTTGGTTACACCAGATGAGGCCCAGTTTTCTCAATGACAAGCACAGACACAAATGATGAAACGCGGTTTTGGATGGGATATCTGATAAAAAAGAAAAGAAAAAAAGATGGAGATTTGGGGACACCAGATGAGGCCCAGTTTTCTTCCAGCAGCAGTCACCTGACCTGGTTGTTGCTTTGTTGGTCCACCACTTTTCCTTTCACCATGCTTTTTTCTTACCTAAACCCACCACCGTCACCATTGGAGTCGGTGGTGGCAAGGATTGTTTATGGATTCGTTACCATCAAAGCTGTTACTGTGTACACGTAAATGGTATTTATTAAACTAGGCTGCTGAGCACGGCAAGTTGACCTTGTAACTCACCCATCCAGATCCAATATCTAGCCAGGCTAAATCTTATATCAAATTGATCTGAAATTATCTCTGTACTGTAACTATTTTGGCATTTTAAAATTGATTGAGGACAGGATGGGTAATTTATTTTGTTTTTTAATAGTAAAATTACATTGATGCCCTTAAAAAGAAGAAATTGTTAGGCTGTCATGAAGGGGTATTTTGTATTCTCATTTGATTGTGCACGTTACCCTCATAATTATGAAAAATTGAGTTGACAATGGAGGCCTTTTTTTATCTTTTTAATTTTATAAGTATAGTATAAAGACCTACTTACACTTAGAATTTATATTCTAAAGCCTAGGATCATAAGGTCGTATTTTAGTCATTACGCTACCGGTTTTTTTGTTTTTCTACTTTTTATGACATTCATTTTATTTTTTATTTTTTAAAAAGTTTAATAAAATTGATTGATTGAATATAGATGAATGTTCACTTTATTTTGTTGTATTCAATCTGTTTCTTCGAAGTGTTACTCTAATAATCCATATAGCTTCTTTTGAAGTTATTATTTGATGTCAATGATTTTTTTTTTTTCGTTGTTTTCTCTTCCTTGGTGTTTGTGTTTTGCTTTTGAATTTTCAAATCAACCCCTAAATTTCTCTTTCTTTTTTATTTAGTACTTATTTTTTTGATTATTTTTTTATTTGAAATAATTTATGAAATTAAATTTTTGTTGTTATTTCATCTTCATTTATTTTTTTGCTTTATCAAATTTGATCCTTATTTTTTTAGTTGTTATTTTTGTAATATGTGATAATTTTTAGAGTTGCATTTTTTCGATTCCAACACCAGTCATATTTTTTTTCATTTTTCTTCTTTCTTTTATTATTTTGATTTTTACTTTTTTGCTCTGCAAAATTTTATAAATTTACCCGATTTCATTCTTCGATATTTAATTAATTTTAATTTAAGCTTTTTGGTTAAGCTCATGTCAATAATTTCACGAGTTGCAAGGTTTGCCTCGAATTATTTTGCTTTTTTATTTTTATCATTTTTTAAGTTAATATTTTTTTTTAATTTCATCTTTCAATGTTTATTTAATTGAATTATCTTATTTTTTTTTCTTTATTAAATTTATGTTTTAAATAAATTTTATTCTTGAATTAAATAAAATTAATTGAACTCATCTTATTTTATTTTGTTTAATTTGCTTCAATTGTCTCTTTCAAGATGGTTGCTTTAATTATTTATATACGACTTTTTTTAATATCATCGTCGTCTAGATTTTTTCACAGCAAACTCATTTTTATGAAGTGCGGTATCCAGCATAAAATGAAAATGAATCTCCATCAAATCTTTTTTTTTTCTTTCCCTTCCAAATATAGTTTGTTTTTCAATTAGTCTACTATTATTGTCATTAGTTTAAATAAAATTATTAAACTACCTGCTCTATAATTTTCTCGCTTTTTTTAAAATAGCACCGTCGTCCACGCTTCCTTCTGTACACTCAAAAATTTGACCGGCCCGCAGTACTGCATTATTCGAGACATTGCCATGAAGCAATGGCTGGTCATTGAAAGAAGCACTAAGTCTTCAAAAACTCCACTAGCATAAAACTTGAATCAAGATACATTATGTTAAAAACTGTGAATCATGAATTATTTTAAAACCTATAGGGATAATTTGTCAATTTCTATTACAGTAGCAATATCTTACACAACCAAACATACATTCTCTTGACAATTACAGGATTAAAAATCTGAACACCAAACAACCTAGCACGATTCCCAATTTGAAGTAGAGTGCTATCCAAAAAGCTGCAGAAATCGACCCATCTCTTAAGCCTGCCACGATTCAGCAGACAATGTTACAACCAACAAAACCCGAAGATTGTTATCATTATTTCTTACAAAACACGAGTCAGGACCTTACCTTGCTAGCAATGTTGTTGGAGAGCCAGTCAAGTCCCTCGTAGAGACCTTCTCCAGAAGTGGCACAGGTGCTCTGGATATACCTGCAATAAACACACAGCTCAGTCGACATCCATGCATATTTACATAGCAGTAAACTATCGAGAAATTGGCGATGGAGATGTTATCAATTACCAGTGGCGTTGACGGAGTGAATGAAGACCAAGCTTATCTGTAATTTCAGCAGCATTCATAGCATTTGGAAGATC
Organism: Populus alba x Populus glandulosa; assembly: GCA_033617975.1. Taxonomy (NCBI): domain Eukaryota; kingdom Viridiplantae; phylum Streptophyta; class Magnoliopsida; order Malpighiales; family Salicaceae; genus Populus; species Populus alba x Populus glandulosa. The sequence continues at coordinate 356,750 of CM066155.1, read as the reverse complement.
TTGCTTGTTTGCAAACACAAGTAGCACAGCATCCCTCAATTCATCCTATTCAAACAATAATGTCCATTATTAAAAAGCATAAAACCACAAAAGCAAAAGTAAGAAGTGAGATTTAAAGCTTGTGACTACCTCATTCAACATCCGGTGCAGCTCATCCCTAGCTTCAACCACACGGTCACGATCATTGCTATCAACCACAAAGATGAGCCCTTGAGTGTTTTGGAAATAATGCCTCCACAATGGTCGGATCTGTGCAAATTAGAAAAGCAATTTGAGAAAAAATAATCCTTATACCAAACGTGACAAATGAATACAAGATATTGTATTCTGACAGCAGGAGTTGAGTAGGTGACCCTGTTCATAAACTGGCAATTCTAAGTTCATGCTTCCAACAACTGGAGCTAAAATTAAATCCTTATTTGATCAGCATAAAAGACAAGACAACAAACACAAAAATAGCTTAGGACTTCCACAACCATTACAGAGAGACTGACAACTCGATTATTCAACATCAAATAATTTCTTAAACATCTGTGAGGATGCTATTTCGGTCTGTGCAAGCACAAATAAATGCACAGGGAAAAATTTAAGCACTATCATTAGTGATTGTGCAAAGCGAAGACCAAATACTCTCAGAAAGGCAAAGGAAAAATTGAGACAAGGTGGCTTCAGTAATGTAGCTTATGAATTCATTCATGACAAGCATATTGATTTTTGTTGCTTATAAATGCACAAGAGTAATATTTAAGCATACCCATTTATGATTGCAATTATATAATTTATCATAATGCACGCCACAGCTGGGATGTCCTTTCCTCACAAAGATAAAGGAAAAAACTGAAAGACAAGGTGGCTTCAGTAGTGTAGCTTATGAATATGTTATGTACTGGTGGGGGACCAACTAACCAGCACAAGACCGTCCATAAGCACAAGCATCTGCGAAAACTTCAACCACTCACAGCAACAAACAGTGAAATATCTACCATATCATGGATTGTCATTCCTCCTTCCAAAAAGTGGAAAACCATGAAATATAACATGGCTCTAGTCATTATAGGTAATGTTTTTGTTGCATGCTAAAGACAAGCATCTAATCAGCACAGGACCATTCATAAGCACATATATAACCAAAGATAAACGTAGACAGAAAAGGTGTATGCATGTGCTTACAATTGTAGAATTTCAGCCATGCAACGGATAGCTTCCGCTCATAAGAAAAAGAAGAAAAATGTAACACTAAGTAGCTAAATCCATGTAGCTTATGTTTTTTTTTTTATGTTCTGATGAAGCAATATCTAATCAGCACAAGACCTTCAATAGCACAATTTACAACCAAAGACACCAAGTACAAACATAAATGCACATCATGTCAGGCTAAGTCAATGATTAAAGCTGAAATATTAATGAATCAGCAACTCGAAAAGATAAAAATTAAATAGTTTTCCTAATGCCACCATTATATTCAAAGTTTTCATCACAGTATAGCAGAAGTTTCCATACCTTGTCCTGACCACCTACATCCCAGACAGTGAAGCTTATGTTCTTGTATTCCACAGTCTCCACGTTAAACCCTATAATGGAATCCACATATAAGCATCCCTTTCCCAAACCAAACAAATTCAGCACTAAAACAACCCTAAAATACCAGTAATATTTCGAGAACATACCAATTGTTGGAATGGTGGTGACAATCTCTCCGAGCTTGAGCTTGTACAAGATGGTGGTCTTACCAGCAGCGTCAAGACCCACCATGAGAATTCGCATTTCTTTCTTGGCAAACAGACGGCTAAAAAGTTTGGTGAATGAGAGCCCCATCTTTCCCTGTTCTCAGCTGCATCAAAAACAAATCAGTAAATCAAAAAATCCAAATTCAGACTTAAATAAAAGAAAAATCATCTAAAAAATCATAGAAAAATCAACAGATCCAAACTTTAACACATTAAAAACCCCATTCCTTTCAATTCCTTCACTTTCCTTCCATTATTTCATACTAAACCCAAGTTCTATAGAATCATGATCTCCCTTATGCTGATACCAACTAACAAAACAAGCATAAGGGTCGTCAAAAGACTCAACAAACATGCCAAAACAGATCTAATCTATCACGGGTCAGATCTATGAACCCTTTAAAACAAAAACAAAAAATCAAACTTTAGAACCAAAATAGGACCAATCAAGATCTACAGTAATAACATCAACAATATATATATAAATAGAGAGAGAGAGAGAGAGAGAGACGACTTACAGAAACGAAGACGAAGAGAGAGGGCAGGATCTACTAAGAAGCTGTGCAGAGATGGGAGATGAAAGAAATGAAAAAGAGAAGGGGATATTTATCTATGTGCGTATAGAATCTAGCCATGGACGTGAGTTAACGCCGTTAATGACTTAATGACGTTAGTGTCAAAGTGAGATTCAGTTTCTGGACCGTACTTTTATTTTGAGACGGTGGATTTATTATATTTCTAATTACTAGTTTCATTTATTATTTAATTTGGCAGAAATATTAAATATTACCATTGTGTGTTGTGTGGATTATTTATTTTTATTAATGTATTTTCAATTTAATTAATTATTTTTTGTGTTATCTTCGATTACTTAGTAGCTAACTTCTGTCGATTTTTAATATTAAATTGAGTTCAATTGGTAAGAAAAAAAGAAAAGAAAGAAAGAAAGGACAATGTTCATTGATACCTCTAACCATGATTATAGAACCTTAAGATTTTGATCACGAGTAAGTAGTGTTAATTCAAACTTCAGACCAATAAAAAAATAAATAAATTAAGATTTAAAAAAATTAATTTTTTATATAAAAAAAAAGGTACAAAAACAGTGCGTCATCAAGAAAAAAAAAAGGAAGGAAAATTCATATCATGCTTAGGAAAAGATAAAAGAGTAAATTACTCTAAAAAAAAATGTATGAAAAGAGGGATTCTCTTCTTTTCAACCCAGCAACGGCAGCTATCCTATTTATTTTTATATTTAAAAAATATTTTTTAAAAAATTTAAATTTAAATTTATTTTTTTACTTTAAATTAATATATTTTTTATGTTTTTAAATCATTTTGATGTGCTAATATCAAAAATAATTTTTTTTTAAATATATTATTCTAATATATTTCTGAATATAAAACACTTTAAAAAATAACAAAAAACACTTTCAAACAGGTTTTAAAAAAAAATTAAAGAACACATGCACACAACTCTAAACATCTAATTAAAAAGGAAGGAGAAGCAAAATAATAAAGGAAGAGGGGTTGCACAATCACCATAGCAGAAAAGAAAAAAAAGAATGAGGATTTGAAATTTTCTTTGATCAATTGAGATTCGAAAGCTTGAATAGTGATTGAGATTCAAAAGCTTGAATAGTATTTGATAAAAAAATTCTAGATTTACTCTAGCAATTTCATTCAATTTAAATTAGAGTTTATAAAAATATTTAGAAGAAATACAAATAAACTATGAATTGATTTAGATTAAATCCATTGGAATTGATTAAAACAAAATAACATGGAATCGTAAATAACCCAAGTAGCTGGCCGGCCAAACAGGAAACTTAAGTTCATGAAGACGGTTCTTCCCATGTTACTTTTCTAAATAAACTACGAATTGATTTAGATTAAATCCACTGGAATTGATTAAAACAAAAAAACATAGAATCGTAAATAACCCAAGAAAGTAGCTGGCCGGCCAAACAGGAAACTTAAGTTCATGAAGACGTTCTTCCCATGTTACTTTTCTTGGTGCCATGAATAGAATCTATATATGTGAAAACATGTAAATAGACTAGCAAGCTGTCAACACAGGAGATGTCCATGCATTCGGTCAAAGTTTTACAGCATTATTGCAATTTAAAATAGCCACCGCCGGAATCAAGCAATGGCTGGTCAACGAAAGAACCATACTCTACAAAAACCCAACTAGCATAAATCTTGAATCAAGATACAATATGTTAAAAACTGTGAATCATGAATTATTTTAGTATCTATTAGGATAATTTGCCACTTTCTATTACAGTAACAATATCTTACAAAACCAAACAAATACATTCTTCTCTTAACAATCTCACAGGATAAGAAATCCTTGAACACCAAACAACCTAACAATGTCTCCCAAATTGAAGCAGAATGCTACCCAAAAAGCTGCAGAAATTGACCCATCTCTTAAGCCTGCCACATTCAGCAGACAATGTTACATCCAACAAAACCCTAAGAGTTTTATCATTGTTTCTTACAAAATACGAGTTAGGACCCTACCTTGCTAGCAATGTTGTTGGAGAGCCAGTCTAGTCCCTCATAGAGACCTTCACCAGAAGTTGCACAGGTACTCTGGATATACCTGCAATAAACACACAGCTCAGTCGACATCCATGGATATTTACATAGCAGCAAACTATCGAGAAATTGGTGATGGAGATGTTATCAATTACCAGTGGCGTTGACGGAGTGAATGAAGACCAAGCTTATCTGTAATTTCAGCAGCATTCATAGCATTTGGAAGATCTTGCTTGTTTGCAAACACAAGTAGCACAGCATCCCTCAATTCATCCTATTCAAACAATAAATTTCCATTATTTAAATGCACAAAGCCACAAAAATAAAAGTCAAGAAGAATTGAAGCTTATGACTACCTCATTCAACATCCGGTGCAGCTCATCCCTAGCTTCAACCACACGGTCACGATCATTGCTATCAACCACAAAGATGAGCCCTTGAGTGTTTTGGAAATAATGCCTCCACAATGGTCGGATCTGTGCAAATCAGAAAAGTAAATTGAAAAACAATTCTTTAAACATCAAACATGTGACATATGAAAAAATTGAAATGCCCAAAATATTTAAGATAGAACTACAGAAAATGTCTCCTGGGTGACAGACTGCACATGAGCAGGTTGTTTTTTATATACATGATTCTAATTCAGCTTCAATTACATCCTTAATTGATCAGCATAAATGGTAACACAGCCAAATTCAATGTAAGCACAAATACATTAATTGCATGAAATATAATCATATGCATTAACAGCAGGACAGTGGATATAAGATTTATGATGTACACCGCACCGTTGAAAGCTTTCCTCAGAAAGACAGGAGAACTGAAAGACACGATGGGTTCATTAATGTAGCTTACGAATATGTTATGTGCTGGTGGAATTCAACTAGCCAGCACAAGACCGTCGATAAGCACAACCAAAACTTCAACCACAAAACATCTGCCATATCATGGGTTGTCATTACTCATTCCAACAAAAGGAAAAGCCATGAAAGACAAGATGGCTCTACTCAATAGAGCTTATGTATTTGTTGTGTGCAAATGACAAAGCATCTAATCAAATTCAACTACATCCTTGATTGATCAACATAAAAAAAATGCAACCGAATTCCACCTATGCACATATACATGCATTGCGTGAAATATAATCATTCACATTAACAACATGACAATGGATATAAGATTTATGATGTACACCGCACCGTTGAAAGCTTTCCTCACAAAGACAGGTGAACTGAAAGACAAGGTGGGTTCATTAATGTAGCTTACGAATATGTTATGTGCTGGTGGAATTCAACTAGCCAGCACAAGACCGTCGATAAGCACACAACCAAAACTTCAACCACAGACAACAAAACATCTGCCATATCATGGGTTGTCATTCCTCATTCCAACAAGGGGAAAAACCATGAAAGACAAGATGGCTCTACTCAATATAGCTTATGTATTTGTTGTGTGGAAATGACAAAGCATCTAATCAAATTCAACTTTAACTATATCCTTGATTGATCAGCATAAAATAAATGCAACCGAATTCCGCCTATGCACAAATACATGCATTGCACGAAATATAATCATACGCATTAACAACATGACAGTGGATATAAGATTTATGATGTCCACCGCACCGTTGAAAGCTTTCCTCACAAAGACAGGAGAGCTGAAAGACAAGGTGGGTTCGTTAATGTAGCTTACGAATATGTTATGTGCTGGTGGAATTCAACGAGCCAGCACAAGACCGTCGATAAGCACATAAACAACCAAAAATTCAACAACACATCATTTACAACCACAGACAACAAAATGCTTGCTCATTCCAACAAGAGGAAAATCCATGAAAGACAAGATGACTCTACTCAATATAGCTTACGTATTTGTTGTGTGCTAATGGAAACACAGACTACAACTGTTAGCTTCTCCTTTCATACAGAAAAAGGAAAAATGCAACATTAACTGGTTAAATCCATGTAGCTTATGATTTGATTATGTGCTGATGGAGCCATATCTAATCAGCACACGACAGGAACATTTTACAGCAAGAGACAAGCACAAACACTTTGATACATATAGACAACAATTTGTTAAATTTTAATAATATCAATGGCACATATTGACAACAATTCGATAAATTTTCCTAAGATTGTCATTATTGCCAAAGTTCTCATTACAATTTACAGCATGTACATACCTTGTCCTGGCCACCAACATCCCAGACAGTGAAGCTTATGTTCTTGTATTCTACAGTCTCCACATTAAACCCTAAATAGAAACAGACAATTAGCCAAACAATACAAGAGTGCACGATAAATTCAGTACTGAGATAACTATAAGGTACTGGTAAATTTCCATACCAATTGTTGGAATGGTGGTGACAATCTCTCCGAGCTTGAGCTTGTACAAGATGGTGGTCTTACCAGCAGCGTCAAGACCCACCATGAGAATTCTCATTTCTTTCTTCGCAAAAAGACGGCTAAAAAGCTTAGTGAATGAAAGCCCCATCTTTCCTAAATCAAGTCTGCATCAAAATCCCAACAATCAATCTTCAAAAAAAGATGCCTTTAACACCTTCCATAACATTCTATTGATCACGCCAATCAATCAAAGCAAACAATACATGCAAGCAAGCAAGATCTTAACCAACATTTACAAACAAGCAAAAACTTTTTTTTTCATACTGTTTCACAAACAACATGTTCAACCTATCAGAGAATTAAAAAACCAGTAAATCAAGAGATCCAAGCTTATATACATGATAAAGTCTTCTTTTCAATTCCTTTATTTTCATTTCAATATTTCACACCGAACCCGAATTTTATTGATTCATGAAATCTCTTAAATCAACACCAGCAAACAAAACAAGAAAAAGGGTCATATAAAAACTCAACAAACACACAAAAAACAGATCTAATCTAACATGGGTCAGATCTATGTAACATTTTTAAGAAAGAAAAAACAGACTATACAACCAAAACAAGACTAATCTGACCAAAGCCCAGATCAAGATCTACAATAACGATATCAAAATCAATAGGAACAGAGAGATGGCGATGGCTTACAGAGAAAGTGAGGGCGGGAGAAGGCGGGTTCTACAGAGAAGAGAAGCTGCCCAGAGAAAGAAATGAAGGAAATGGAGAAGATACGGGCTCTATTTATCGATCTTGCTTGATGGAAGCGATGAGTTAACGGCGTAGTGATTTAACGAGGTTAGGGTAAAAGTTGATATTCAATTTGTAGGCCCCACATTGTTTGGTTGATTTTCGAAGGACCGTTTGTTTTTATGTTTCATAATATTTTTTAAAGTAATTTTTTTAAAAAATATTTTATATAATTTTGATATAATGTATTAAAAGCAAAAAATTTCTAAAAAATTAATTAATTTTTTTTAAAAAAGACATTATGCCTTGTAAAATATCACAACAAAAGAAGTATGAAGAAAAAAAAACCGAAAAGAAAGGCATATTGGAAGGTGGCAAATATGTGTGGCTAATTGGAAGAATAAGGTACTGTTTATTTTTAAAAATAAAAAATAAAAAAATATTTTAAAATAAAAAATATTTGTAAGTCATTACCAAACACGTATTGAAGAGCCATTCTCATCTTCCTGTTGGTTGCCTCACTATATATTTAATTGATTCTGTCTCGCGACAACTTGGCTTTGTCAACATCTCAGCCAACGAAAGAGACATTAATTTGCGTAGCTTAGCCAATGAGATTCTGTTGCTTTCTTTAATGGGCTTTTCTCTCAAAACTGATCTCTGGAAAAAGAAAAAAGAAAAAAGAAAAAAAACGAGTTATTAGACAACTCCGAAGTGTTTGAGTTATTCAATTTATTAAAACAAGTTTATTTTGTTTTTTATGTTCATCTAGTAGATTTGACTATATTAACTGATCTTAATTAAATTTAAATTATATTTGATTTAATTAAAAATTTAAGCCTGAGTCAAGTTTTAAAAATTTTCAAGTAAATCTGTTGAGTTGAATTATATTTTTAATATCAATAAAAAAAAACCCTGTTTTATCTTCTTTTTAACACAATGATCTAACCAATAATGTACATCGCTTGTCAAAAAAATAAAAAAAACTATCACATTTGAAATTGGTTCAAATCTGATGTTTCTATGGTGAATAAGAACCTGCTTTAATGTTTTATACAAATAGCTTCAACATGAGTGCAATTGAAATAGAAATTCTTTGAAAAGCAAAAATTGTTGTCTCTTATTGTCTGCTTATAAGATTACCAGAATCCTTGTAAAACCAAGATGATCCACGGCCAGTCCATGATTTTGTGGGGTGGAAAGGCTTTGATCTAACCCTTTCTTTTCCTGGCTCTGATTCATTCTGAGTTCTGCCTCGTTAGAATTGCTGTGGAACAGGATTTGTTGTCGATGGCAAAAGTAAAAATAACCATGACTAGCTCACCACCACCGTCTTGCTGTTTTTTCAGTATCCATTAGCCTCTCTGTTTCATCTCTTGCTCGACGCAGAATTCATGTTCATGTTGTCAATGAGTTGAGCAGTGGCATCTTGCTTGCTCAAAGCCAATCCAAAGATGATGATGATGACATTGGAGTCCATAACCGTACGGCTGGGTCTGAAATCACTTGGAGTTTTTAGGAGAATACATGGCCAATTGTTTGGATTTTGGAAATTCCGTCAAGGATGAAGGGCTTCGAAATGCACTTTACATTATTGCGAATTGTCAAAATGACATTCCTCGTGATTTTTTCTCTGCATTTTTAGGATTTTGTATGTTTTTTTGCTACTACGTTGACTGCGAAACAAGAAGAAACATGAAGCGCGCACATATTATTCCTGGGATGGGCCCAACAATCCTTATATTAAACCCTTATTATTTCTAATTTTTTTCAAATAATTTTTTTTATCATTCTACACTTAATGAAATTTAAATTCATTTCTCAAATAATTTTATGAAGTATATTTCTTACCTTTAAAAAATTCTTATAAAAGTTAAATACAATGTTTTAAAACTTGAATAAATCTGATAAATTAACTTAAGATCCAAATAAAATATGAATTATATTATTATAAATTAAAAAAAAAACAAAACAAAACAAAAATATTAAATTAATCTGGTTTAAAATCAAGGTTGAGTTGATGATTTAGTAGACTGTAGTTTGATCTAATCTAGTTAAAATTTTTTGATTTTTTTTTTGATTTTTTTTATTAAAATAATATTATTTTGATTTTTTAAATTTATTCAGAGTAGTTTGGCAATATATATCGTGTCCTGAGTTTATTTCTAGGTGATGTCTCAAAACTACTTTTAACTATAAAATTAAAATTTTTAAAATTAAGAAAAAATAACCATAAAAACCACTTTGAAATCATTTCTAGGCCAACTAAAAAAACTAACCATCTAGGTGGTGACCCAATGATAAGAATTTAGTATCAAGAGGTTTGCTCCCTCTGTGATCTCAGGTTTGAGCCCTGGATTGTTCATATGATGGCCACTGAAAACTTACATGGTCGTTAACTTCAGGGCCCGTGGGATTAGTCGAGGTGTGCGCAAGTTGGCCCGGACACTCACGTTAAAAAAAAAAAAAAAAAGTCATTTCCACGTAAATTTTACTTTACTTTCCCACGACAGGTCACTCAGACACCACTTGTCATCTTTAGTTACACTACACGAGCAACTAACACTTTATCCCATTTTTCCCGACTGTTTTCGGCTTCCGGGCACCATCAAAATCTAAACTTCAACTGTTTCCGCCATCTGGGTACTTTAGTTTTTTGTTTATCAATGCGGTTCCGTTTGATTCCATATAGAAGCTATTTTTCAAGCTCTGCTGCAATAACCAAATGTCAAATTTCCTATTTTGCACGTCTTGGCCAAATAGACAGAGCTCGAAATATATTTGATGATTTACAAAGCAAAACAGTTACTTCTTGGAATGCAATTGTGGCTGGTTACTTTCATAACAAACGGCCAGGTGAAGCCCAGAAACTGTTTGATAAAATGCCTGAGAGAAATACGATTTCTTGGAATGGATTGGTTTCCGGGTACATTAAGAATGGAATGATTTCTGAAGCGAGAAAAGTGTTTGATAAAATGCCTGAGAGGAATGTGGTTTCGTGGACCGCGATGGTTAGAGGGTATGTGCAAGGGGGATTGATAGATGAGGCTGAATTATTGTTTTGGAGAATGCCGGAAAAAAATGTCGTTTCTTGGACTGTGATGTTGGGCGGTTTGATTGAAGATGGACGTGTTGATGAGGCTAGACGGCTTTTTGATATGATTCCAGTGAAGGATGTTGTTGCTAGCACTAATATGATTGGTGGATTATGTTCGGAAGGAAGGTTGAGTGAGGCAAGAGAAATTTTTGACGAGATGCCTCAAAAGAATGTGGTTGCTTGGACTAGTATGATTAGCGGGTATGCAATGAATAATAAGGTGGATGTAGCTAGGAAGTTGTTTGAAGTAATGCCGGATAAGAATGAGGTGACATGGACAGCAATGTTGAAGGGGTATACGAGGAGTGGTAGGATTAATGAGGCTGCTGAACTTTTTAAGGCAATGCCTGTTAAACCAGTTGCTGCTTGTAATGACATGATCATGGGGTTTGGATTGAATGGGGAGGTGGGGAAAGCGAGGTGGGTGTTTGATCAAATGAAGGAGAAGGATGATGGGACATGGAGTGCGTTGATCAAGATTTATGAGAGAAAAGGATTTGAACTGGAAGCGCTTGCTTTATTTAGTTTGATGCAAAGAGAAGGGGTCAGGCCAAATTTCCCATCCATCATAAGTATTCTTTCCGTTTGTGGTAGCCTGGCAAGTCTTGATCATGGTAGACAGGTTCATTCACAGTTGGTAAGATCCCACTTTGATTTAGACATATACGTCTCTTCAGTTTTGATCACGATGTATATCAAGTGTGGTGATCTTGTGACAGGAAAAAGGGTGTTTGATAGGTTCTCTTCAAAGGATATTGTCATGTGGAATTCCATTATTGCTGGTTATGCGCAGCATGGTTTTGGAGAGAAAGCCTTGGAAGTTTTCCATGAGATGTTCTCTTCAGGTGCTGCACCTGATGAAATTACCTTTATTGGAGTTCTCTCAGCATGTGGTTACACTGGGAAGGTTAAAGAAGGGCTTGAAATTTTTGAGTCAATGAAATCAAAATATCAAGTGGATCAAAAAACTGAACATTATGCTTGCATGGTTGATCTACTTGGCCGAGCAGGGAAGCTAAATGAGGCAATGAATTTGATTGAAAATATGCCTGTGGAAGCAGATGCTATTGTTTGGGGTGCTTTATTAAGTGCATGCAGAACCCATAAGAATTTGGACCTGGCTGAAATTGCGGCAAAGAAACTTCTACAGCTTGAGCCTAGCAGTGCTGGGCCTTACATCCTGCTATCAAACCTCTATGCATCCCAAAGCAGATGGAAAGATGTTGCAGAACTGAGAAAAACAATGAGAGCAAGGAATGTGAGCAAATCGCCTGGCTGTAGTTGGATTGAAGCAGACAATAAAGTGCACATGTTCACTGGGGGAGGCAGCGCAAGCCATCCTGAGCATGAAATGATAATGAAAAAGTTGGAAAAATTAGGTGCATCTTTAAGGGAAGCTGGATATTGTCCTGATGGTAGTTTTGTGATGCATGATGTAGATGAAGAAGATAAGGTGCACAGCTTACGGCACCACAGTGAGAAAATGGCTGTTGCATATGGACTTCTGAAAGTGCCAGCAGGGAAGCCTATTCGTGTGATGAAAAATCTCCGAGTCTGTGGGGATTGCCATTCGGCAATTAAATTAATAGCTCAAGTAACTGGGAGAGAGATTATTTTGAGGGATGCTCATAGATTCCATCACTTTAAGGATGGCTTGTGTTCTTGCAGAGACTTCTGGTAATTACAAGCACCTTATTAATGGATTGATGCCAACTTTGGTCGTGGTTTTTGAAGCCAAAATCAGGATAGAAACCTTTCATGGGCTCCTCCTTCAGAGATTTTGGTGCCAAAAGATGTTGTATGGAGCAATCCTGCATTCAGATGATTATACTAGCAATCATTCCAATGCTGATGACTAAACTAGCAGCATTCTGACAGGAGTTCTTAAAAGCCATTATGAAGTCCAGGTACGTAGTCATACATACATTTTCTCAAGTAGAGCAGAAAAAATTGAAGGAAAAAACAATTTCAGAAGTTTTGCGTGTTAATTATCAAGGCTACAGATTTTGATGCTTTGGTGCATCTTTTGGATGCCTGTGCCTACTTCCTCATATGTGCAGTATTCGGTACTTATAGAACTGTCCTCCAATAAGCGCAATCAATACTTTTAACACTGGAAGTTTGCAAGAAATAGAGTGGACAAGCAGCCGCAAAAGATTAAAAAGTAGAAGTCTTACAGTTAGTTCTGGAGTATGGCTTGTAGAGGGAGAAACTTCCAGCTTTCCATACATGCTAAATCCTTACGTTAACAGTCTAACTAAGAAGTTTTGCTTGGTTTAAGTATTTTTTTTGTATATATAAAATGTTTGAGTTATTCCAACCAATTCAAGTAACGAGATTCAAGGATTTTACATTTCCATTATCCTATGTACGAACATCTTCTGACGCTTCTGCAGGTATTAAACACACTCTGTCTCTAGATCCATGAAATGACAGGAGTAAAATTTGATCTGAGGTGCTTGGGATACAAAGTATTGTTGATTGACATTCATAGGGAAAGAAAGTGGTCATATGTCTGGTATGAATTTTGAATGTCTTTGTTTTAACTTTGAAATGGTCTTTGGTGCAATGGCATAACGGAGTGAATTTTGCTAGTGAGCCAGAATAATAGAAATGCATTGCATGAAAACACAATCTTGCAGGATTTATGAATGCTTGATCTTTTATCAGGAGTGTAATCTGACTATCTGAGATTTTTACGGTTAGGTGAAATTAATTCATAATCCATCTTTTAATATCGTTGATAACCTTGAATATGAAAGATTCATCAATATAAAAATGCAAAATTAAAGCCCACCCAACTGAGCATACATGCAACCTTGTACTCAGCACAAACTTTTATGCTTGTTTTTCTTCTTCTTCTGCAGGGGTATCATGCTTGTTTTTCCTTTCTTCTTCCATTTTGTTTAGTAGTGTGTTTTCAACAAACTTTTATGACTTTTGTCAAATGACCAGCTCCTGCCTTTTTATTGCAAGGTGACTTTGGTCGCATATTTCTACATCCCTGGTCCAATATTCATAGAAAAATATGCCATCCAAGTGGGGACCTGGACCTGTTGTAGCTTGTGATGCCTTTTGATTTGGTCCAATGAAGATGACTGAAATGAATCAACTAGGATGCTTCCTTTCAAAGTTGCTATAAACAAGTGGTTGATTACATAACGTCATAGTATTGCATCATTCAAGAATGTTTTTTCCTTTTGCACAGTAGTTACTCAATTTTCTTCTCTGATAATTGTCTTTGTTGTTTCTGTTGGCCTCTGTGATATCTGAAACTGTACCTGTTATTGGCTAAGCACTTTGATCCTCTAATAGTTTTATCTTTGGAATTGCTGATGAACGAGGGGCATGACTTTTCAAAGCAAATAATAGTATGATGAGACAAGTATCTAGGAAACACTGAGCATCATTTTGGCTGCCCCAACACAAAAGAAAAGGGTGCTTTAAGCAACTGGCATGAATTATTGGTGGCCACCGTGCCGGCGGGCAAGAGAAGCATCCTCCTACTTTATCATTAAACTAATGTCTCATATCTCCTCCTGGTCCAAATTTTATTTTGAAAGCTTTGACAAGCTGTAAAGCCCGCAGCCATTTCCACAAAGTTCTTCCAAATTTCCAGAGGTACTGCCCATAGAGCTTGCCTGGAAGGAGGTATGCACTTCTAAAGTATCTCGGACTCGTACAAGAATACAAAAACACCATATGAGCTCTCATCGATCGAGGCTCAAAAATACAAGATGAGCTTTCATCGATCAAGTGTTTACATGGCCTAGCGTTGCCACTTCAAAGAGTGAAGTTATCCCACTACTTGGAAAATATCAGAAGGAAAAAAACAAAATCTTAATTATTTCGTAGAGCCAAATAAACAAGAGAGGCAGGATAAAATATTTCACAGCATTAATGCTAACAATCTAAAAGCTTTGACCATCTTCTCACCGTGAAAAAGAAAAGGAAAAAGAAAAAGAAAAAGAAAAAGAAAAAGCCGCCCACCCTTATCTCTACAATGAAAGCTTTAGGTCCAATTCAGTGTCTTCTTCTCCCTTATCCTTCTTCTCCTCCTCATGCTTTCTCTCGGAAGGACCAGCTACCTGACTGCTATCCTTGCCATCCCCGGAGAAATCTTCCGGCTGAAATGATGGATTCCAGTTCACAATAACTCTCTCTTGTTCCACTTTCAGCTTTATCTCCTCTCTCTCTTTAAATATTCCATTTGAGTTTCTTCTTATACGATCATGCATTTCTTTGTTGCGTCTCAGCAAGGCAAAGAACTTCTCCATCTTCTCTTCATCTCCGTCTTCATCTTCTTTCTGTCCTTCTTGTTCTTCAATACACTCCATCTTCCTCTTCTTTGTCTCCCTCTCCATGCCTTGCTAGCTATAGCTATTTCCTCAAACAGAAACACAAACAAAGACAGAAGCGTAAGCAATAGACTACAGAGCATATCTTAGCACATAAGCAAGTAGGCTATCCAAACCACATTAACTCTACACTTATAGCTAGTGACTAGTGAGCCAACGACTACAAACCGTGTGAGTTGACTCGATGGGGTACGGCACGTATCATAAGAAATCTGTGACATAAATGGGCTTGGGGGCTTCATATAACATAACAACAACAAACTAAACTTAAAACGGAAATAGGTTTTCACATATCCTAGCTTTTAAATTGATTGATATTAGTATTCATGAGTTTATTTGATGAAAATATCTTGATGATAATTGTTTAAAATTTCAATATTACTTAAAAATTAAATTGAAATCATGGAAGAAAAATATAATTCAATTTGATTTTGTGATCGTTTTTGGAGTTTTTTAGGTTGATCAATTTACTTCTAGATTTAATTCAATCTATGTTTAATTAAAATCAAATCAAGGCCCAACCAGAAAAAGAATAAGGGGAAAAAAATGAAATAGATAGATTATTCAACTGGGTTAACTTATTATGATCGTGCCTATTATCTAGATTGTAAATTTCACATGTTAACCCAAGTTAATATAATGTGTTATTGTCTTTTCATTTTACTTTCTATTTTTTTTTTAATTTATTCCTTTGGCAATTCTTTGTTTCATATTTAAACTAGGGTCACGCAAGGTTAAAACAACAAAAACATAAATTGTTTTTTAACTAGATCACTATTTAAACTGGATGTCCAATTCGCTCTTGATCTGTTATATCAAACAAGTCACACTGATTTTTTTTAATTTATTAACGCTGGTTGATTAATTTAGTCTTATAAGCTAATCTAGTTTTTAATTTTCATTTTAAATATTTCATCGTATGCACGTAAAAATAAAAACACTCATATTTTTTTATGCAATTATTAGTTTTTAATCTGACGCGTAGCAAAGCGCGTACGCAAATTCTAGTTTGATTTAAATGTGAATGCATTAGTTTACTTAGACATCGATACTCTACTTGAAACTCGATCAGAAAGAAATAAATTTAGTTTAGATGTACTACAACTGATTTAAGAATATTCCTAAGAAAAATTCTAATAATGAGGACGACGAAGACGACGACTGTTTTCTCTTGTCCTCTAGTAAGATTGGATGATGTTGTTGTGGGTGCTGGGCATTGACAAGATTAATGGCAACAAAGTCGCTGGCTGCTGCCAATGATGGATGCTTTCTGCATAACTTTTAAACTTCGAAGCAAGCACCATGACACTCTTACAGCGTGTATATTAAGGCTCCTTTTTCTTCCATGGCCTGTGCTTTCTTTCAATTACAGATTTAAAAGTGTTTAATTAACTAATAAAGATTATAACTTTACTCGAGCATCATTGAAAATTCTTCCATGGGGGCGGGCAGACTTTCTGTGAGAATACTTTGATGGTTCTGCCTCTCCTTAATTTACACGCTACAAGTCTCCTTGTTTTGTTTTCCTCTTGTTCATAGCAAGTATCCATCACAGTTGCAACCAATCAGCTATCGTCATGGGATGATCTAATACTTTGTTGGTAGGATAAATTTGTGGTTGTCGTCTTCTAAGATGAGCACATCTTGAAACCTAACATGGAATTTGTGGAGCAAATCAAGTTTGGCTTCAGGCAAAGCTGAACTCTTTGAGAGCAACGATTGAGGGTCTATTTGGCCAGTTGTTAGCTGTTCGTCATCAAGCACGGAATTGTGAGATAAAAACAACACCTTCCCTAATAAGAAACTTCCAACTACTTTCGTAGGAATCTGAAATTGCAATGGATGGAGATCGTTCGGCATTAATAGATTCAAGAGAGGAGAGTTGGATCATAATTATTGACCTTCTTTGTATTCACATGGGCAACGGATGGTGATCTTAAGCCTCTGGATTTATGTCGTACACCTAACTGGCGAGCCAGAGGTGTCTTGTATAATTACTCAAGTTTAATATTTGTCACACTCGATCTAAGGAAAAGACTTGGATTACCTGCATCGATCATTTTTCATGTTAACCTTCCATTCTTTTTCTTAGAGAAAATTTATCGGTGCAGATCTTATGAGTTTGATGGGGTTAACAATCGAGTTTTACCGAGTTGATATGGATTGGTTGGGTTTTGATTCGCGGATTCTCCGATTAACCTGTCAGGCCAGGATGGGTTCAACACAATTATAGGCTTTAATGCAGAGTCGGCCGGAATTAACGCACAAAAAAGATACCATTCAACTCAAAATAAAAGAGAAATCCTTGCAATAATGCGGTGCCTGCATTCACATTGTTCTTGCTGAATTTTAAACATCATGCTGTTCACACGAATATCCTTACAATGGGCCACGCTAGGCTGGCAAATCCAAAACTGCAATAGGTCACTATTCGACTTTGTTGACATGAAAGTACACAGTGTAAGAGCATCTCTAGGGGAGGGAGAAGAGAAGTTAGCTCGATGAGCCAAATTAGTAATATAGCTTTTCTTGGATGGTATAAATATAGCATCTTTTCATACATGCATTCCAATGAAAAAAAAAGCTATTTAAAAAAATCAATTGTGTTTTAATATATTTAATATTATGCAACCATTTATTAAAACAGAATAACAGGGTATGCAAGGGTAGTGGATCAAACACAGCTCAAGTCCTGAAAGAGGAGCACATCATGATATTTGAGGATACAAAGCAAATGATTGAAATTTATGGTTTCTCAAGAGCATGGAACTGAAAATCTTACATCAGAAATTGTAAGAAAAGACGGGTAGAGATCTTCAAAGCATTTCTCCATGATTTTATGGCAATTTGAAGCTTTTGAGAAGAGGCTTCAATCGCCCTTGACAGGCCATTATTGTGCTAGTCGAGGCAGCTGGACTTGGTAGCAGAAAATCAAACAGGGAAACATGTTGGTTGCGCATTTCAGTAAATTAGTGCCAACTTTACATGATATTCAAAGCATTTATTTCTTGCAGTCCAGATAGATAGACTATTGTATACAGCCTGTCGCATATCTAGTAGTTCTCAAACATCAGATTTATTGCCTTTAACAAGATTCAGTCGTCTATCCACCGAACCCCATGTTTTGCATAAAGGTAATATGGTCCAATTGGACCTCTACCTCCCACTTCATAGAGTTCTGGTGTTGCATTGTTCTTGTCTATTTCCTGTAGAATTGGAGTTAGAATATTCCATGCAGCTGCAAGCTCATCGCTTCTCATGAAGAGATGGTTGTCTCCATCAATGACATCAAGAAGAAGATGCTCATATGAATCGGGCACCTCCGCACTATACCTAGAGTATTAACATAAAGAGTATGCCAGACATCAAATTATAGATCAAAGTGGGTGCTGGATTGGCTTTGCTTAAGGAAATATGAGTTTCAACAGAACAAGTTTTACAACATGAAAGTGCTTACTTGTCCTTATAGAGCAAGTTAAGTTCAGAAGCATCCAACTGCAAGCCTAGTCCTGGAATCTTATTATTAATCTTGACCAGGATAGCTTCATCAGGTGCATCACTCAGAATCAGCTCATTAGTAGCCAGATCAATGTTATGCCCAAGGCGTTCACGATAAATGTTTCCTGGGACATTATGGAAATTTATACGTATCTCCACTCTGCATCATGTAGTTCATCATGGTGAGGAAATTCAATATCGTGTAATCAAATAGTACACAATTTGCTTTCCCTGGTTACAATCACATAAATTAAAGAACACAAATTGCATGCGCATATAAATCCCCCACACAATCCCCTTGTTTCTCTAGCTTCATTCAGTTTAAAATTCAAGAGTTCAGCTATGTACACCTGAATGTGACAGTCTGGATTCTTGAACCTTCGTATTTCAATTTGAAAACAATGAAGAGCCAAGGAGAAATCAAGCAATCTCATAATTAAAGCACCATGGTTTTTAAAATTTAAATCTTCTAAATATTTTATCTACAAAAGTTTCTCAGAAGAAGCTAATCTGTCAATTCCTAACTTGATGCAAACTTCAAGTAAGCTCTCTATTCCAAAAGATTAGACTATATACTTTCTATATCTAAATCAGGTTTTGGTTGCCTTTTTCTTTTTCCTTTTCTTTTGGTGAGAGATCCTGATTGTTTTATCAAGACCCATTTGGAAGACAAATCACTAAACACTACATTAACTTCAAGGCTGAGTCAAAATCAAGTCTCAAGCAATGCACAAAAAGTAGGCATGACCATTGGTGCCACAATTAGACAGCAGTCTAGGTCGAGGAGCAGGTTACATTTTAGCAAAAAGACTGATGAAGCTAAGAAGTTATATCACTGTTAATTATATAGAACACAAATTCCACAATTAATTTTTCACCTGTGTTTGATGAGTCCCAGGCCAGTTTTAATTAGAAAAGGCACACCATCCCAGCGTGCATTATCGATGTATAATGCAGCAGCAAAGAAGGTTGGTGTCAAATTGTTTAAATTTACTTTGTCTTCAGTAGTAGATTTATATTGACCAAGAATGACATCACTAGGATCCAATCTGCGGATTGATCTTAGAACCTTGACCTGAAAAGAAGCTTTCAATGTGATAAGATGAATTGATGTTTGTTTTCACGATGCATGCATCTAATGATCAATTACCTTTTCATTTCTAATATCTTCTCCATCAAGACTTATTGGTGGCTCCATGGCAAGTAATGCTATTGTCTGAAGTATATGGCTGTGCACTATGTCCCTAATGATCCCATAACCATCAAAATACCTGCATAAAATAGTGAAAAATATCAAATATTGAATTTGGAACCTATGGTTTCCATAATTCACTTTACTGAGCACTCCAGCAAAGAAATTATTGATCATGGTAACCTTCTTGTCTGCGAGTGCAAGTCTTCTGACAAAATGATCTGAATTATCAAGAACGATTCAGTGACTGAGAAGCATATTCAAGAAAGGTGTATTTCGAGGTTTATCACACCATAGATGCCAAATAAATTGATAAGATAAATAAACTGACCTGTATATTGCGTATATAAGTTCGGCTCCATAATGGCTCAAAGACCAGATTAGAGAACCTTAACACCGTGAGGTTCTCAATGAGGTTCCTTCCTAAAAGATGATCTATCCTGAAGTGCACAAAATATAAGTCATACATCAACTAAAGTGAATAGTTACAAAAAGAAAACATGATTATTGAATGAATATCAATAAATGAAACAAGTGGCATATTCAAGCACAAAGAACAGATAATGTCGACCGGCACCTGTATAACTGCTTCTCCTCAAACTTAGAGAGAAGAGACTTTGTGAATTGTTGAGAAGACAGTGCATCAAACCCAAAAGGTTTCTCAATTATTATCCGATTCCAGCCCTTACAAGTTTGGGCATTATCAGCTAGACAGGATGCAACATCAAGAAGTGCTTCTTGTGGCACAGATAGGTAGAATATCCTGTTTGCTTTAGATCCCCCCTGCATTGGTTACACTATTACAGAATCAATTATCAAATAATCCAGTTAATCTATTGTGCAGTCAACAAAAACCCTCCATAGCAAGAAATCAAATTTTAAGGTGAAAGCATGTGTCGTCAGTATACGTATACCTCAATTTGCTCCATTCTGGCATTTAGATTTGACATCCCGACACAGTTATCATAACCTCCATTAAGATAGTAAGTTTTGCTAAGAAAAGCCTCCATTTTGTCACCACAGTTCTGTCTGAAACATTATCATTAATGGAAAGTTGAGCGTCTGTGATGCAAGGATAACCATGAGACATAAGCATGCATGCAGTTATTTATATTCTTATTTCTAGCAATTACTTCAATTTACAGAATATCTTAATAGGCATCGTTGTGGTTGGTATTACCAACTCAATTGACAGGCCTCGGGTGTGGATATCAAATATTCTCACAATGCACTGCACTTGTTACCTAAAGCTGTGAGATTTTATTGATACGCCACTAACTATGTCTGTATTAGTCATTTCTCAAGGAGACTCAGAAAGACTGAAATGGTCTTTCAAATGAGAGTGGATCAACTTCAAATTGGAAGAAATAGTTACACATTTTGACCATTCTGGCACATCGTTTGACAAAATTAATGTTTGAAAAAAAAAAAAATTGGAGGCGCTTGAGTGCACACAAGAAAACTCGTAAGGTGATAAAAGAAACATACTGATGATCAATGCGACAAGTCAAAGTTGAAGCTATAATGGATCTCAGATCTTCGTCTGTCAGAGCCTTTCTTGAATAACCAAAGATGACAACATCCTGCATCCACAGAACTAGTCAAACTGAGAGAAAATACAAGTGCAAACTGGAGTAAAAGCTAAGTTGGTTAATTCATGTATTTCTGCCTTTCCCTTTATGATAGAGGCATGCCCACATACCGGGTTTAGCAGATAAAGTAAAGCCAACAATGTAAACAAAAGAAACATAAAGTATTGGCATCAGAGTAAACCTCACCTCAGGTAGAAAGCCACTATAATACAGAGCAAATAATGCTGGAAAAATCTTCGCCCGTGCAAGCTCACCAGTAGCTCCAATAACTGCAATGCAGAGAGAAGGCCCTCTACCACCCTCAGTCGCATGATTCAAGGAATGACTTCGTGAAGGCACCACATTTGTGAAGGGATCAGCTTGAAGCTCATGCAATGAACTTTCTTCAGATTTCGAAAGTCTTTTAGTCTCTTCAGCAGAATCTTCACGCAGAAAACATACTTTCACAACAACTCACATTGACACACATACACACCATTTTGGTAGCAATCATCACAACAAAACACAAACTTTTGGTGCAAAAAATCATAAACACGAAGCGACACTCAACATACAAACTGTCACGCACAAACTATTCAACCGATCTACAGTGAAGAAACAAACTTTCACTACAAATTCAACTAAAATTAATAATGATCACATTCAACAATGAATCTTTAGACGAAACACAAACTATTTCTTTTAGTATGATGAATTAAACACAAGTTCTTACTGTAATGAACCATTAACACAATATTTCACCACAAACTGGACTAAAATTGACAACACATTGCACTCGCAAGTAACAATGATCACAATTAACAATGAATAACTAACCATCTGGCAAACTTTGATTCTTAATAGTCATGAACTCCTTCAAAGGTCCAAACTCCCTATTATTTTTCCAAAGATTGAATCTTTTAATCACCCATAGCTTTAATCCACAAAACCTTCTACATAAACCAGCACCTCCTCCAGAATTCTTTGCCACCACCTAACACAAACCACAAAAAGCAACAAACTTCTAAATATACGCAAATGGACACTTACAGAAACCCAAAAAGTGTAAACGCAAAGTATCACTAACCTGCAAGCTACCAGCAGAGACATTAAGAGAACTTGAACATTGAGGAATGGGTCTAGAAGTTGAAGAATCCCAAGAGGGTATTGATAAAGTTGGAAAAGAAAGTGACATCCTTTCTGGGTTTTAGTGGGGTTTTGACAGTAAAGGTTCAGTTCTATTAGCCATGATAAAAGAGCGAGAGAGTTGAGGATGGGTGAAACTGGTTGTAGTGGATTAGATTACTGTAAAGGGAGCTTTTCCGGTGGTTGATTGGTTGTTACTCCGATGTGTGTGGATCCTACGTGGTTATCTAGTACAAAACGTGAGCAAGGAATTACAACGGGCTGTTTGTGCTTGTGGTATTTTGGAAGGTTAGTGATGATATTTTTTTTCTTGGATCTTAGTAGTATGGCTACCATGGACAAAGTTGTAAATCGAGCTAGTAGGTTAATCGATGATTCGTTAACGTTTTATATCAATCAATTCTTTTTATCAAATCAAAATTATTTTAGTTAAAAAAACTAAATTGATTTATAATTTTATGGGTGGACTTGATAAAACAGAAACATTCTAAAAACTTTTTGATATTAATATCTTTATACTTGCTAACTTAACTTGAATGTCACAAGAAAAGAAATTGGGTTGGATGTTGATGATTTCTCTAAAACCTTTCTAAAACCTTTATTTGCTTAGAGTAGGAAGATTCAACCATCATGAAAAGGTAAGAAACATTGAAGATTTGAGGTTTCATTTGTGGTGTTATATATAGATAAACTAAATTGATCAAATTACCTCGGGTTATATAGAAGGTGTGTATGTAATCAACCCATGATTTTAGTTGGCCATGATTAGAACTAATTAACTAGCTTGTTTGGTGTAATTAGTGCATTGTTTGTTTTTATAGTTAAAAAAATGTTTGAGATAGATATATATATATTTTTAATATAGTACTCATTTAATGTACAAAATATTAAAGAATAATATAAATTGTATATTAAGACCTCACCTAATAACTTAAGTTTTTTAGTTGAATTGGTTCTTTGACATGGTTTTAGAGTCTTGATGACCAAGCGGTCACAAGTTCGAATCTCATAATCTTTATTTATTTGATAAAAACTAAGCATAAGATAACATGGGTTTATGTAAGTTTTAAGCCCAAAGAACTTTCATTTGAGGAAGTGTGTTAGATAATAATATAAGAGTATATTTGGCAGTGTGGTAGCGGTTGCTTTTCAAATAATTTTTCATGCCAAAATACATGTCAATGATGTTTTTTTATTTTTTAAAAATTATTTTTGACATCAACAAATCAAAACGATCCAAAACGTACAAACCATATTAAATTTTAGCAAAAAAAAAATTGAATTTTGTAGGAACGCGGTTTCAACCGCGTTCCCAAACGCTTCCTAAATTATATTTTGAAACCTCACCTAACAGCTTAAGTTTTTGGGTTGAATTGGTTCATTGATATAAAAAGCTACTATAAAAACTTGTTTTTTTATTTTTAATTTTTTATTTTTGAACACTCAATTTCACTATTTAATTAAGAAATACTCTAAAAAACGTGAGTAAAACATTGTTTCTTATGCCACTATTTATCTATCAAGTAACAAAAATCTTCAACTCTTGGTAAGGCACCGGTTAAATAAATAGCTAATATAATCTATATAATTAAATTTCCATTCTTAAATAATTTAATGTACAAGCGCTTTCATTCTCAATGTATACATATAGAGCAATTAATCAACCTGCATGCCTCCTTGTCACGTCATGGCCTCATCCATAAGGTCGGCTGCATATTTAAGCATTGATTAGTCAACAAACAACCACTCTTATTTCTTGCAATTTGCAAATATCTAGATTAATAAACTATTGTTTAATTAGCTGACTCCATGATTGAGCCAAGTTGGTAATCCAATCCATGATGATCGAAATTTCATAGAATATAATCAATATATGATCGAAATTTAAAACATAAAAACAGGGGAAAAAATGTTCTTTTTATTCCTTTTATCTCTGTCTTTTCTGTGTCAAAACAGTAATCAAACTCTATAGCCTTTGCAAGGACCTGGCCTCTCTGTTTTCTCTTCCTCAGCGCAAAAAAAAAAAGAGAAAAGAAAAAAGGGTATTCTAAGCAATAGTCTAATGCATTTCAGGCATTGCCTACGTGATGCATGGAGTATTCTGTTCTTGTAAATAAATAAATAAATACAAGTAAGAGCTACTATATATATAGTTCTGGGGAAACCTTGATTTAGCCCTTAAAGAGACTATTGCATCATCAGATCAAGACTTTAGATTATAACAATTTAATCTCTTAAATGTAATTAAAAAGAGTGATTAGCCGCTTCTAATGGATACCAACTTATGCATCATTTGCAAAAATCACAGCTTCTTCGAGGGCCAAAGCTTCCAAATCCTTTAATTGCTATTGAAAGTAAATGAATCGAGAGAGATTACACTATTTAGTTTAGATTTTATGCATGTTTAGAAACATTGGACATGATTGCGATTATATCCATGTTCTCAAATCAAGTGTATAGATAATGTTTTTGGTCTAGAAACTTGAGTACAATCAAACCAAATAAAAATTAGAAACATTCAACTTGAGTATAATCAAACGTGAGACATTTAAATCTAAAAAGTTAGCAATACTAGAAAATTTAAACTATAAAAATAAAAATGGTGCACAATTGAATCTGCAAGGACTAAACCTATTTTACTCTTTAGCCCCATCTCACAGCAGCAGGCCCAATAATAAAAGTTTAGACTTAAAGGTTTGCTCCCATGTAATTTCAGGTTCGAGCCATGTGGTTGCTAATATAATAACCATTAAAGATTTTTATGTTCACTAATTTCAGGGCTTGTGAAATTAGTCAAAATATACATAAATTAACCTGGATACTCATGTTAATAAAAATAAATAAATACTCAAACCAAATAAAAATGGATAAAATAATTTGATTTTAAAGTAATGTGTTATCAGCTGGTTAATTGAAGCTAATCTTGTAGGGTTTCGTTTGTGTATTTGTGAATTTGTCTAAATTGATGTGATGGACACGCAAGCGATTGCCTTAAAGACAAAGCAGCAGTAGTGGCGGTGATAAAACGAAAGAATATGAGCTGATGACGATAAAAGCAAAGAGATTTGATGCACAGTTTGCAGAAAAAAACACGACAAATTAATCACCGGCTAGCAGAAAACAAGAAAAAAACAAACAACTCTCGTCGTAACTTTTATTATTCCGGCAGACCAAAGTGCCTTTTGCACCTGCGAACGGGTCAATGAATGAATGAGTACACAACGTTGAATACACCTTTCACTCCATGTGGAACATGTGCCTGCCTTTCACCACCATGCATTTCTTAATATCGAGAAATAATTTTGGACCTTGACCATGTATATATTTTCTTATAAATATATCATGAATTCTTAATTCTAGGTATATAACCTATAGTTTGATTGAGTGAGTCCACAACCCGGAAGACCCTGATCTAAGTCCATCCTCAAGCATAAGTACCCTTCTACTCTGCCTGCTAAGAAGGTAGATTTTTGCCTTTATAGCAGTCACAATAAGTATTATAAGATAATGAACTTTGAAGACACAGCAGGTCGTGAATTATAATATATATATATATATATATAGTTATATAGTTATATAGTTATTCCTTTAAATTATGGTTAAAGAGATTTGAAATTTACTTTATTTGAGGAAATTATTGAAACACAGTTACTGCCCTAAGATCCATAGTTTTCTTTTACTTCCTTGACAGTAAATTATTTTCAAGTTAACTTGTAAATTAATCAAAAATATTATTTTAAAATGATTTTAAAAGTGCATTCTCACATTGTACTTGATAATTGTCCCAAAAAATCAATATTTTAGGTGAAAGATTTGTGTCTTTGAATAATCAATTAAATTTTTAGTTTTGATAATCTATTTTATTATTTCCCAGCCAATATGATTAGAGATAAGTGTTGATATTTACAAATAGTTTTTTTGTAATGAATTTGGAGATTATCCAATGATTAAGTCAATGACTTCGTGAGAGAGAATGTAAAATTATTATAAAAAGATAATGCAAAAATAAATATGCAGTAGATAATAAAAATTCTAAATCATTTTGGTTAAAGAATTCATGATCTTTTTTATAGCCTATGAGTTTCTTTATATAAAAGAGAGGCTAAAACATAACGGTACCCTAATAACATTAAAAATAAAAAATATCTCTACATATGTATTTAATGTTGATGAAAATATAGTGAGTTTTTAGAGGACTTTTACATACTATTTCTTATACAATATTAATATTGATGGAGATATGATGAATTTTTTAGATGATTTTTATACACCTAATGAGTGTAAATAAAGTATGATCCAAAATATATTTGTATCCATGAAACTAAGCACTTTTTTTAAGTTGAATTTAAAAGAGTTGGTTTTTTTTTTCAGTTGCATTCAAGAAAAGTTGGGTTTTTATCTTAACCGAGCTCAAGAAAAGTGATTTTTTTGGAATAATTACAAAATTTAAATCTTAAAATTAAAACTCAGATTGAGAACAAATCTCCTAAACCATGGTGAAAAAACGAAATCACAAAACATATAATTCTACTATTTCTAAATATAATATACCTACATTTTGGATCGCCATTCCTATTTATATTTTTAAAATAGCATATTTAAAACTCAATCCAATAAATGTACACTGTCTCTGAACACCTAAAATACCTTAAAATCTAAATTCATAGTACCTAGAATGAAGACAAAGAACTCACCAATAATTATAACTCCATTTATTGCATGCACCAATCAATTAAATTTATCTCTTTGGTCCAGTTTAGTGTGGGTGCCTTTCCATTTCTCTATGTATTTAGCAAAGGCAAGTCCTTTTTTGTGCTGCCACAATCATATAAATAGATAAAAATACCTAAAATTACATGTTTTTTTTTTTTTTTTGTCTTTGGAAAGTGACCCTTCCACCATAAACTCACATTTTTATACTAATATTAGCTATTTGACTCATGTTTAGCTATATATTATTATTTTTTTAAAAAAATAAATATGAAAACTATTTCAACATGTTTTTTACATAAAAAATTCAAAGTATAAATAAAAAATCTTATTCAACCATCTAATCAAATAAATCAATAATCATCTATGAAAATAAAAAAATCATTAACAATAATTAAAAGAGAATCTAGAAAAAATAAAAAATGAATGTAAATCAAGATACTTGATCTTATAAAATGAGATATTCACCCGTTTGTGTCAATTTATTTATTAAAAACAATAAAAGATAATAGAAATAAAAACACATATGGAACTGATTAAATAAAATAAAAAAATATTATGCAATGCTAAACATATTAGAAATAAATATTTTTATATAAAATAAAGCGCATTTGTATAAAATAAAAAAAACCTTAAAAAATTAAATACAAATATTTTTTTAAAAAACAAACCTCTATTCAAAAAAGGTTTGCAAAACCCGTGGCCTAAGTTATGAAACCGGGACAATTGATAAAAAAAAATTAAAAATAATTACAAAACAAATATTTTTTTATAAGAATAATTTTTAAAAAAAGAATGACGAATTGTATTAACTTTTCAAACTCGTTACCAATGTCATATTAGATCAAAAACACTACAAATAAAAAAACACAAAGCCCAATTCCCAACAAATTAAATATTGGATGATAAAATTGAAAAAAAAACAATAAAAGTAAAAATCAAAATAAAAAATAAATTAGAGGTCATCAAAAAAATTTAAATTGGACGTTTAAATTAAGAAAAACAAAAGAATTTTTTTTTAAAAGAACAAGGGCTACACTGAAAAAAAAATAAAACAACATAAAATTTGATTGAATAATGAAATTAAAAATCAATAAAATTTTAACAACAAAACCAAGAAAAAAATATTAAAAATCAAAAGAATAATGATTGAATTTGAAAAAAATAATATATGATAAATTGTAATTTTAAAGACTGAATTAAAAACATAAATTTTTTTTATAAAAGAGTAAATGATGAAAATAAATAATAGAAAACATAAAGATCAAAATTAAAAAATTAAAAGAAAAAAAATTATACTTTTTCTAAAAGAGAGAGAAAAATAATAATATAAAAAAAATAATTATTTACAATGGATCACCAGTTATCTGCGGTCACATGCTACATAATTAGAGAAAATTATTGTGGTGATGTTTCTATAAAGACAATAAAAAAATAAATTTAATCACCGGAAAATGTTATAAGTGCACATAGACACCATTTATTTATTGAAATATAATGAACATGTACTAACAATTTTTTTTAAATAAAAAAATATTTTATATAACTTAAAAAAATACTAGAATTTCCTCCATGAACTTAAAAGTTATAAAAAATTAATGTAAAAAATACATATCTTGGTTTTTGTAAAAAAAAAATTTAGATAAAACTAATATATCATTTAACAATCTTTTAATGTCAGGTGAATCTATGAAAAAGATCAAAGACCCCTACCACCAAGGTTTCCAATTTTTCCACGTAAAAGCAAAATAATAATTTCGCTTGCTAATCCACAGTAAACTTTGTTTTGTTCTACAATGGAAAAAACCAAGTACTATATATCTCGTTAATTTTTCATCTCTTCATCTCTCTCTCTCTCTCTCTCTCTCTTAAACTGACGGGAATCTTTATCAGTTCTTCATTAGTGTTAAATCAACTTTTTTTTTTTTCAATATATAACCCTGGTGGTTGAGTCATTCATTGCCCCTTTTTTCTTTCCACTCTTACTTTCCTTCTTTTGAAGATTACGGGTAAGAAAATTTACGAAAGGTCTTATCTTTTTCTTCTTTTTGAATTTCAAGATAGATGCTTTTTAGTCCCTTCGTTTTCTTAGATTTCTGGGTTTTGATTGTTTTCTTTATATATATGCTTATCTGGTTGTCCTTGATCAGTTGTTTCTTGATTGTGAATCAACTTGAATTTTGAGTTCAGGTGGATTAACAGTGGTTTTTCTCATCTGGGTTGTTTTTTTTTTTTTTTTCCTTTTGAAGTTGTGATCTTTTTTAGCTGGGTGGTACTTAATTGAATTTGAATTAGACTATCAGACTTATTTGCAGAATCTTGACATGGGTTATTAGTCTTTTTCATCTTCTTTTGATCAATAAAGATATAACTTGACTCCTTTGTTGTGTTTTATCCTGATTTGAGGCTATTGGTTCTGCCACTATAGTACTTTGGATTGCCAGTTTTTTCTTACAAAGTTGCAGAAAGTTGTGAAACTTTGTTTCAGGAGTAGAATTCTTCAGGTTCTTGTCATTTAATGTTTCTTAATTGAAATGCATTGCCATGGTAGCTAAATTATGTCTACAGCATGTAGTTTCCGTAATTTTTAAGCAAACGTTGATAGGATTTTCGATTTAAGGAGAGAGTCAGTTTTCGTTTTGTCACTTACTATAACAAAGTATTAAGGCGTTGTAATTTGTTTTAGAATGGTGATGATAATTGTAAATGTAGTAGTTTCTATCATTCTTAGCTGAGTCTAATAGTTTGGCTGACGAACTCAATTTTTGGTGTTGTTTCCTGCAGGAGCTTGGATTTCAATTTAATTTTCATGCTATAGTAACTTTTCGAACAAGTAAATCTAAAACAAGTGAGGCGTTAATGGGGTCTGAAGGGCTTCCAGCTGTAACAATCCATGTGACAGGATTCAAGAAATTCCATGGAGTGGCTGAAAACCCAACTGAGACAATTGTTAGTAATCTAAAAGAGTACATGAAGAAGAAGGGCATGCCAAAAGGTGTGGTTCTGGGGAGTTGCAATATTCTTGAGGCTGCAGGACAAGGCGGAGTTTCTCCACTTTACCAGACATTTCAATCTGCCATAAACTCAAAGGATTATGAATCTTCAAGTTCTGGAAGAATTATTTGGGTAGTTATCCTTATATCTTTTGAAATCATTTCCAAGCTTCGTGCATACTGCTTGTCTGACTCTTTCCTAGGTCTTCGGTTTTCTGCATGCCGCTTGATAGTGTTTTTGTGACATGATTCATTCAGCTACACTTTGGGGTCAATAGTGGGGCAACAAGATTTGCCATTGAGCATCAAGCTGTCAATGAAGCTACTTTTCGCTGTCCGGATGAGATGGGATGGAAACCACAGGTTAGACTTATCATTAAGATCTTTTATTTTAGATTTTCCGAGCCTTTAGATTTTTCTTTGTTCTGTCTTCGTTTTGAAGAGTTCCATTGTTTTGGTATGCAGAAAGTACCCATCATTCCTTCAGATGGTGGAATTTCACGAGTTCGAGAGGTATATTTGGGTTTCAATGCACTCTTTCTTTTCCCTTATTTCTCAGCAAGTTGATGCAATGTCGGCTGGCAAACATAAATAATCAATCCATTAGTGCTTTGTTTTTTGGTATCTTATTATGAAATATTTTTTTTCCTTTTCTTTGGAATTGGACCGTGTTTTTGGTATCCAAGGCTACTTATTTTCTATTACATCCTATCTTTTCCATGCAACCTAAGTTGCAGAATGTGGCATGACCAATCGTTTCTTTTCAATGTTCCTTTACATGTAAAGCAGAGGTATTAAGAGCGTGTGTATTGATTTTTAGTTTAATAGAAGCTGCCTTTTCTTCATCTTTTTTTATTTACTACAAGCTGCCTTTTCTTCTTTGATTGGAGGCCCCCACTTTGACTTTGGAATGATGTGCTTTATTCAGTTTGAAAGCTGACATTACTTGGGACTTCCTCATCACTATGTTTACGGTGTCAAACTGCTATCGATTGATTGTTTTCTTGGGGCACTTTTTTATTGTCCATCTATTTCTTGGAATGTTTTAGGGCTGAACCATCACAACTTAAACTGTCTTGATACTAATTCGCTGTCCAATTGCTATTGGCAAAGGAAACATAAAGAAATTTGCAGTGACAGTAGTTTAGATTCAATTACCCAACTGTGGTTATTGATCCCTATATTTCTTCTCCTTGCAACTTTTTTGGCATTAAGAAGAGAAATTGGATGAGGGGAAGCTTATAACTATATTATATAGTCTGTAAACCAGAATCTATTTTATTATATATGGGAGTTGCCTTGACAGAACCAGATTAAGTAAATGAAATATAGAGAAAACTATCCTCTCTTCTTGCAGCGTCTTTTCTTTTCTTTGTTTGGCAATTTTTTTAAGCTGACAGATACTTTTTGTTGCAAAAGATACCATACTGGTTTCTAATGCTGCTGTTAGGTAGGATGTGGAGATATCTGGATATCTTTGAATGCATTGCAAAGATGCTGCTACTATTTTAGCACTTTCTTTATTCTTACTAAAAGGGTTTCTTCTTTTTGCTGCACGCAGACTACTCTTCCTGTTGAGGAGATCACAAAGTCCTTGGCAAAGAAAGGTTATGAGGTGATGACATCCGATGATGCAGGCCGATTTGTGTGCAACTATGTTTACTACCATTCCCTTAGGTTTGCAGAGCAAAATGGGACAAAGTCTCTCTTTGTGCATGTGCCACTTTTCTTGACCATAGACGAGGAGACTCAGATGCAATTTGCTGCTTCCTTGTTGGAGGTACTTGCTTCTTTGTATTAGTAAGATCTATTAGCATCCATCTTGCTCTCTATCACCACAAGCATCTGAGCCTATCCTGTCATCGACAACAATTGTTAAGATGGGTGCCTGTATTGAAATGT
This sequence comes from Populus alba x Populus glandulosa, assembly GCA_033617975.1. Lineage (NCBI taxonomy): Eukaryota > Viridiplantae > Streptophyta > Magnoliopsida > Malpighiales > Salicaceae > Populus > Populus alba x Populus glandulosa. The sequence continues at coordinate 324,917 of CM066155.1, read as the reverse complement.
GCAAATAAACAGATGAGTGTATGGTGAATGAAAAAGGTGTATTTATGGTTGCACAAAGACTTCTCATGTACTTTCTTCGACCTTTTCCAAAAGGTTTTGGCTTCTGATTGAAATGTTCTTGAATCTCAGTTTACTGTGTGAATTAATAAGATTCCAATTTGCTATTATCTTTGTAGCGATGTACATGCTGCTTGTCTACTACCTCCACTGACTTGTGCTTTGCTCCTGAAAGGGTTTTTGTGGATAGCTCATGGTTGAATTAACCCTTTTCTTTTTCAAAACTGGAATATGAAATGAAGTAAGAATTTATTTTATTTTCATTCTCCGTCGTTGCCAATCAATCTTGATGCCGCATTTCTGGTATCCAGCCCTCAGGCAATCGATGAATGAAGTTAACTTCTACCATGTTCAAGATTTGAAACCTGTTTGGTAAAACATGTTCCCATCTCATATATAAAAGGTAAGTTTACATTTCAAGACTCTCAAAAGGTACAAACATGGAACGCAATTTGGCGTCCTATTTTCCTTGTAATCCTGTCTGATTTCCATTCGTGGCGTCCTGTTTCTGCCATCAGTTCTAGCTATCGTACGTTTGATGTTCCCTTTTCTTCCTCTGGATAATTTGAGCCTTTTAAACTGACACGTTGGATTTCCTCAAATTTGAACTAGAAATCCACAATGCTGAATACATCACCTTTTAATCTTTCCAGTTTCAACACCATAGTCATGGCTTCGTAGAAACAAGCCTCTCTCGTGACTTAAAAACAACATGAAGGCAACATACCACAGCAAGAGTATTCACTCAATATAAGTTAGCAAAAGTCCTCACAGGAGCTTACTTCATCCTGAAAAGTGAAAACAATTACGCAATCTCTCGATCAGCGATCTTGGATATGAGCTCCATTGGCATCTAAGCACTAAGCTTACTCAAATCACAACATAATATTACAATTAGACAGCTGCATGCTAATAATGCTGCAGTGTTCGCAAGTCACATAATTGATACATCAAGTAATCAATACATTAAAATTCACAATCAATTCTTTGAAATCACAACCTATTCTCTTTTAGATCATAACCCGCATTGCACTTTTGTTGTGCCATCATCCCAATTATGTTACTCGAAGAATTATACAAACTGCTTGTCTGTCTTCCAATCTCAAGAAGCACCACACTGACCCCCCCAGCAAGTCGAAACAGTCGTCTGGTTTGATTTGCAATTGTCTTCATGGGATTCTCAGCATGGCATAATATCCTACGTGGAAGGTTGTTGCCAATGTCATGGTTGCTAATTTTGGTACAACGCCATCATCGACGGAGAAATTTGCCTAGTCTCTGGCTCACATGGCACTAATTACCACTAATTACCATAGTCAACCACCACTATCATCACCCCCGAATGTATAACTGGACCCAATAACACAGTAGCTGAACCGAATATATATGGCCATTGTTTAAAGAAACAATATTTGGAGGTGGAAAAGCATAAAGAGATGATGAAGATAAAAGAAAAGTTACAAAAGTATCAAAGTTGTCCAACAAATGAGAGGAGAGAATGCTGTTGATGATTATCAGAGGGGGAAAAAGGGTTTTAAAAGCATTGTAGGAGATGTGCATGAGGTACCTGCCCTTGTAATTTCTTGAATCACACCACGAACCCTTCACAACAAAACTTAGTTGTACCAATTAATTAAACTATTTTACTTAGAGTAATTTAATGAGGAGATGTAATCAACTACTTTGAGTAATTAATTAAATTATTTTACTTTAGACTTAATCGAGAATTTATGGAATTTTTGTGGGAAATTTGATAAAAAAAATTTTATGGTGGAAAAAATAAAATATGGTTTTCACGGGCTAATCTTTAGACATGGTTATGCTTGGATTAATTGTAGTCTAAAATTTCATCGATACAATTGGACTGGAATGAATTGGAAGACTTGAACTGATAGCCAATAGTCATCGCACTTGTTTGATATAACTCTTCAAGAGGTTTCATATAACATGGATCAGGGTGCAATTTTCTCGAACTAAAACCTCTAATTCCATGTTATGCAGTGATAGCCTTCTCTTCTCTGACAAGTAACTACATCTAGCTACTTTACATACAGGTCTAATACAAATTATCCTGACACTGATCTATAGTGTTTTGCCCTATGTATTGTGGGATTCCATCCAGCAAGCAAGAAATTGGCGGGATGGTAAGATTCTGCATTGCTCCATAAGCGTTCCAGCAAAATGGATCTGCCACAAATTGGCCATGAGCAGGAAGCAACTCTATTTCTGCTAACTCGAGGTTAGTGCATGGGACTGAATCACTGCAAGCCAAGTGCAAGGGTGGACTCCTAACATCATATGTACCCTTAATGCTTGTGTACAAAATATCAGATATGTGAACTGCACTTGTTTGGTTAGTGCAGTTCTTGGTCTGGCAGTAGTATTGGTCTATGATTATCGGATTGCGGACCGTCTCCATGCTAATGTTGTGGAAAGAGATTTTAGATACAGAACCATATCCTCCCTGCCATGTCTTAATCCGGACACCATTTTCAGAACGCTTGATTACCGAATCTCTCACCGTGATGTTCGACACGCATGCCCTCGAGTTGCCGATTCCAAGGCTGCCAATGCTGCAGCAACAAAATCAGAAACCAATTGTTGGCCAAGTTTTTTGAACATCTCTTGATAGAATGCTAATAAACGACTCTGTCAACTCATTAAATTCTATTCCTTCATCGCTGCTTGGCCGAGTTCCCTCTTTTATTTTCGTGGAATTTGTTGCCGGGTCTAATTGATTAGATTAGGGGGTTAATAAGCATTAAAAATCTTGGTCCACCATAAGTTGAAGCTAGTAAGTTGAAATTTGAGCTTAAGCATCCCTTTGAAGGCGCCTAACTTTTGTACTCATCTTTTGTTTGTAAAGATAGTATTAATTTTGGCAATTGCTTCAACTAAATATTACCTTATGCCATGGCCTGGACCACAGGTAATGTTCTTTATGTCAACATTATGACAACCAGCTCCTATTGATACACAGTCATCACCTAGAGTAGAAAACAGAGGAAAATTGGCATGCACTTAGAGAGTGATTCATAGAAAAGATGGAAAAACAACTCTCAAGTGCAAGGACATGGAATCAATTACCATTGGATACGACTGAATTGTATATTTGGACATTGTTTGTGTTCTCTATGTGAATCCCATCTGTATTTGGGCTTCGAGGTGGTGATTTAATGCTGAGCATTTGTACAGTGACATCTTGACAGTTATCAAACCGAAAATGGAATTGGGGACTGTTCTTCACTTCAAGTCCTTGGACTGTCAAATTGGAGCTCATGAAAAACCTCATAGCCTGCATTTTTCGATAAAAATAAAAGGGTATAGACCTTTTCATGAAACCCTTGATGAAAAGAATGCATAGGTTTTGTACTTACAACTGGGCTATCACAAGGGCCAGGAAGTGTTGCGCCACTAGGCCCCTAAGTTCAGAAAGTTAGCTAGAGAAATTAAAAAACACAGAACTACTCAAGAAAATAATTTACTGACCAAGAAATTGAGTAAAATGGCTTACTTTGTGAGGCTTGCAGGGTAGATTCCACCATTTCTCTCCTCTGCCATCTATAACACCACCTCCTTGCATTGACATTCCATCGATCTTGTAAAACACTAGCCATTGTCTCTTGTTCGTTTTACTTGGCCATGATTCAGGCCCATCTGGTGGCATTATAGTTCCATCAATCTTCTCATTACAGGCAAAATACTCAAATCAGTTTTTTCTTTTGCTCATGAAATTAAGTACTGTTGAAATTCAATTCAATAACAAAATTTTTTACCTGAAACACAAGGCTAGTTTTACAAGGTCCAGTAAAGACAGTAGGCTGTATCATGAAAGAATAGTCATCAGGAGCAAGTAGAATGGCTGGTTCATTCTGAAAGCAAGCAGTGTCCCAAGCCATCTTGAATGCTTGTGTATCATCTGTGTCACCATCACCAACAGCACCAAAAGATAGTACATTGTAGACGTTGGCAAGACTTCGAACAAGATTAGGGCTAGGACCAGGACTTGGAGAATCTGTATAGTAACTTGGACTAGAAGCCTGAGGAGCAGGGGCAGGAGCAGGAGCAGGAGCAGGTGGTAGTGAAATGAGAGAAACAATGTGCAAGTGATTTGGTTTAGTTTTTCCATGAACTCTTCCTTCAATGTACGTGAAGAAGAAAGCAAAGGCCAAAAGAAGAATTTTAGACAATGTCATGGTTGCCATACTTGATGAGGGAATAAATGTAAGCATAAGAAAAAAGATGGGCTACTTATAGAACAAACAGAAAGCTTTCAACTTGAGTACAATAGAGTAGAGGAGGCTTTGGTTTTGATTACTACTAGGTGTAGCCAAGTTCATGTTCACGCTCTGGACATTGAATTCTAAGAAGACAAGTTTAGTTTTGAAAGATTATGGAACTTTTTTAACGAGTGGAGGAAGAGATTAGGAGGAAATAAAAGAGAAGCAACGCACCCACGTTTGAGGGAGTTGAAAACAGTTAAATGACGTGTGTTGTCTGCGGTGTGTGACCACTGGAATTACTATTACAACTTGCTAGAGGACTGGACTTGGTGATAAGGTGAGGATTATGCGCATGGTACTTGGAATTATTTCAACTGAGGTTGCGTTTTATACTTAGGAATTCTCAGTCGAAGCTCCTCTTGAGAGGGTTTATGAAATATTACATAATAATATAAATTATATTTTGAAATTTCATTTAAAAATTTAAATTATTAAATTGAAATAATTTTTTGACATAATATCAGAGTTTTGATGACCAAGTAATCACGACTTCAAATCTCATTATCCTATTTATTTGATAAAAAATTTAAATATAAAATAATATGAGTCTGTGCAAGTTTCAAGCTCAAAAAGTTTTCAGTTGAGGGGGTGTATTAGAGAATAATATAAATCATATCTTGAAACCTCACCTAATAACTTAAATTTTTGGATTGAGATAATTATTTGATATAATGCATAAAACCGACCAATTCCATTTAGAAATGAAATTCCTTTTCAATTTGCAAGAGGATAAAGTATAAAAATTAAATTCAAAATTTTATTATAAACATATTTATTTTATATCTTTTGTTGTTTTTGGTTAAAGAACACGTGAATTCTAATTATCTTGTTGAAATGAAATAAGTGTTATAAGATTAATAGTGGCAGCAAAATCAGAACATTCATATTCTGCTAATTTTGAGTTTAACTTGATGGACTCAGCGGATCAATCCGGTTGACCAAGACAAAATTCATTGATTTTGTTTTTTTAAATGGTCAATTTACTGTTTTCTTTTTTGTATTGGGCGGCAGGACACAATCAAAAGGGGCTTGAAATAGTATTATTTTATCTACATCGATTGATTGCATGCACCCATTAGTCTATAATCTAGATACTTCTCGAGACAGTAACTTGTAGCATCTCAGTTTTTCTAGTTAGATTTGTCCAAGTTTTTTAGTAGTGAAGGATTGAAGTGATTATGTTTGGTTATTGGAGTCATTTGGATAGCATTTGGTTAAAGACAGTGAAAATAGACTGGAAATCCATGTATTTCCTGTTTTAAAACTAAGAAATCCGTTCAAGAACGCTACTTTAAAGATGAATTTATTTTATCAAACATTCTTGACCCGGCCTTATCCCGAGTTGACTCTAAGGACGGGTTTTACAAGTACGATCTCAGTCAACATTTTTGTTTCTGCCAGGATTGATTTAGAAAATGTGGAGAAACAAATCATAATAATAAGAAAAATTATTCAGGGTTTTGTAGGTAACAACTAGCAAGCTAGTATGGCAGTTCAATGGTCTTTATCATTGCTAAACAAAGTGAATGACCTGTGAAACATGCAAAATTCAAGAAAACCTGGATTATCATTATTCCTTTCAATGTAACAGTCTGTCCTCATCCCCTTGTCATCATTCTGCCTCCATCTTCCACTTGGCATTTCTCCAGCCGCCTTTCACAAAATATAGAACTGGTGATCTAGTGAGTTTATATTATTCAGAGAGATCTGACTTCCACTTCGATCTGCAGAATATTAAAATGTCTGTAGTAATGCCATGCATGAATCTTCACCTCTCCTAGGATAATCATTTCTTCTTAAGACTTAAAAGATTCTCTCTTCTCTACAACTTGGATAGACTCAAAGTGCCATTTGCTTTTGAGGTTCCCAAAATGACTAATCAGTTGAACTCTCATCCAAGCTTCATGTGGTGGGCTCGGGATGATGCCAAATTTAGTGAACCTCCATCTCCAGTTGGTAGTGAACATGTTCCTCCGACAACAAGAGAGTCATCAGTTGATGGTGAACATATATCTGTGATAAGCAGACCGTCTTCAGTTGGCAGTAAACATATTTCTGTGGTAGGAGACAGTGTGATAACATTGCCAACTCAAAGCACCGTGACAGCAGCTACAACAAGGGCTAATACGCCTGTATTCTCAGGCGAGGCATCACCAGGATCCATGGCAGAATTCCTACAGTATTGGTTAGTGCTCTTCATTTTTACTTTCTGTGTAACATATTTCGGGATGATGATAACTTTCCTAGCACCACTGCCAACGCTAGCCGCATTTGCAGTGTCAATTGTGACATCAATGTGGGTGTCAGCTTCTGGTGTAGTTGTTGTCCTATCCGACATGAGGTTCTACCGATGGATGTTTTGGAGCAATCCATTCCAATTTGCAATGAATGTGATGACCTCTATCAGTTTCTGCTGCAATACAAAGGAGTGTGCAGCAAATTGTGGTTGCCCAAGGTTTCCAGACGGTTCGTATATGTGGGATAAATTGACATTGTTAAGAAGCTTGGATCATGGAAGGACGGATACAGACATACTCAAGTTGTCTGCAATGTGTGTACTGTTTGCCAGTCTAGCCTTCATCTTCTTTATTGTGCTGAAGCACAACTCACCTCCACAATCATAGATCCATTGTAAGAATCAGATGGAGGCAAGTTCACTGAACAAGATTCTCCATGTATATTCATTTTTTTAAAACAATATTCATTTAGTCTAGATGTATCCTTGTCCACAACCCAATGCCTACCTAATCTCCAATGGAAGCTGGCTAGAGAATGTGCCTATTTTGATACCATTAATAAATCCAAATATAACCACTGAAGCCAAAAGCATTACATGAGAAAAAAAGGAAATGGATGACATCTAAGAAAGATCACTAAAATTATTGCAATCCACAAAAGACTTACAAAGGAGAAGATGAAATCATATTGAAATTCCAGTAATTGTAATACATAAGCAATTAACATTTTTACACAGCAAAGCATAGCTTGATTCAATCAGGGAACTATGCAAACGATGATGATACATCAAGTAGTTGATAGGTAAAAATTTACTTTATCATAACCGCAAAAGAAAAAAAAAAAAAAGCAGTGCCCAAATCAGAAAAAAGACCTATCCCCAATCCACGAACGGAAGAGGCGGATAACCACCCTCTGGAGGAGGCTTTAGTGATGGAGGCAGGTTACCCCAGGACATTCCCATGCTCTCTCTCACCGCAACACCTGCAAATCAGGACAATGACAAAAGTAAGCTGCAAAATCAGTAACGAAAAGAAGGAATTTATAAGGCTTAGATATAGCCAGTATTTATGTCCATTGTAGGAAAACAGCGACAGTGATACAATGCGATTCACACCCGCATCATATCACTAACATATATATTCTAAAAATTCAATCTTTGAATATGGTTCCATGCAACACAAGATTCAATCTTTAAACAAGGTTATGCGACACAAGAGGATAAAACCTTGAATAAGATAACCAGGTGGATTCAACAGCAAAAGATCATGAATTAACAATCCTCCAAAGCTTAGTTCCAAACGTACCTGGAAAAGAACTGCCCCCAGCCAATTGATTTCCAGGCATAGTTGGTGACTGAACATTATCCTTGAAAGCAGTTCCTAAATGTCAAAACAAACACATTCTTAGACACCAAAAAGATCCCATTTTTTTCCATGACAGATTAATCACTTAATTCCCAGCTATATAATACTCCATAAAAGCAAAAATTTTACCTTGACTAGTAGCAAAATTAGTATGCAAATACTTGCAAGAATCTCCATAAGGACAAAAACCCTTCAAAACCACAAAGAAGCACCACCATTTTAAATGAAAACAAGAGAACACATCAAAGAATCCAACCAACCCAAGATTGATCATAACAAATGCAAAAGAATTGAACTCATAAATTTCAAGAAAATATAATAATACCGTTTTGACAAAGCGGTTGCAGAGTCCCTTAACAAAGCCACCAGCATCAGTGTTATTGGAATTGAGGGTGTTGCTGTTGCTGTTTCTGCTGAACCAGAGAGATTTGGCGCGTAAATGAGAGGAGCTTTGAAGATGGCGCTTTCGAGCATGTGGAGTGTCTTGGAATTGCTTGTCGCAGTAGTCGCAGTAGTATTTCCCTACGGGCATTCTTTCTTTCTTTTTGTCTCTACAGATTCAGAGAAAGAGAGCAAGCAGCCTTCGCTATTCTAATATTTTGAAGTTTATTTTTTATGATTTTGATATTCTAATATTAAAATTTTTAAGAAAATATAAAGAAATTATTTTAATGTATTTATAATTAAAAAATGTTTTTTTTTTTTGTAAAAAGACATATGGACCCCACCCTCGTTAAGAATTTTGGCCTAAAAGTTTAAAAGATTGGAAAGTCTAGATTTTGAACTAGGGCTGTCCCCTATAAGCTATATATTATTGTCCAAACATGCCTCTCATTGGGTCCCACTGCACATCAAAGCATCCTTGCCTACCCCCCGCAGCACCCATTGACTTTACTCACGGCTTTTTAGCCTCTCTTTCTTTCAAGGGTAGAATTGTGTTTTCCTTTGTGATAGCTACCTTTGGATGTGACTGAGAACTGTTGTCCTTTACTTGCCCTTGTATGGTGCTCCATTTTGTCAAAATCTTTTTTTTTTTTTTATCAAAATTCCAATTATCTCCATCGTCCAATCAACCAAACCAAATAAATAAATAAATAAGACGCAAGTTTCATGCAAACCAAAAATAAATAAATAACTCAAGTTTCATGCATGGTTTGAGATTTGAATGGTCAAGGAAAAAAGAAGGCAGGGTTGCTCAAAGTCATCAAGAACATTTGTCAATGCTACTGATTTTTGCTCCCATTGCATTTGTCAGTGTAATTTATTCCTTCTAAAAAGATGTCATGTATTATTTAATACGTTTGTTAGATGTTTCAGAGTCAATCTTTTCAACTCATAATTTTTTGTTCTTGTTGGAGAGGACTGTTTGAGATTAAATTGGACTTGGATCCACCAAGTACAAGGCTTCAATTATGAATAAAATGGGTTGATCAAATTAATTAGAGATTTAATTTTGTTAAATTAGAATTTAGAGATTTAATTAGTCGTAAATTGATCAAATTAATTCTAATTTAATTTTGTTAAAATCAAACTGAATTTAATAACATTTGGGGAAATGCATTTACCATAAAAAAAAAAAGAGAGGGAAACAATTAACTAAATATAACAAATACAAGGAAAAAAGAGAGGACAGAACACACTAAATAAAAATAAAAGGAGAAAGAAGGCACTTTCTGTAGTGTATTGTATTGGAAGGCATCTGCTTATGTTATTGCCCACAAAAAAGGATCTATTTTCCCCACTTCCTCTTTCCATTGCCTGACAATCTCTTCTTCCTCCTCTTTCTTATTTTCCAAAACGGCTTTATTGGTATGTTTTTTGTTGCCTGTGTTGCTTTTTTTTTTTTTCAAAGTTTGCATCTATTTTTTTTATTCAAGCATGCAAAGATTGAAACTTTTTGGGGATTTTGAGATAATTTGTGTGTATTGGCTTCTGGGTTGTGTTGGATCTTGTTGAAGCTTTGATCTTTGTATCCGGTTTGGTTTGTCTTGTTTTTTTGGAGGGGTAATTTTAGATTTTCTTTGTGGATTGTGTTCATGGGCTTTGATTTTTTTTTTTGTTTAATTATTGTCTTGGGAATTTTTAGGGATGATTTGTTTGTTTTTATTGTTAGATCTTAGTGGACGTAGTTTGCTTTAATGTAATTTTTCTAAGTATATTTCGTGGAGATCACAATACTTTTACCGGTTTCATTTGCTTGTCATTTCTTCAAGTGATGTTTTCTTTTGATGTGTTAATTTATCTCCTGTTTCTTTGTATTCTGCTGTGTTGGTGTTTGAGCTTCTTGATTTTGAACCTGGGGAAGGAATTTACGTGTAGAACCTGACTTGATCTGTTTTGCTATGCGTATTCATCAGTCATTAATTTTTATGCAGTGAAGTGGGTAAACTTAAGAGTGTGAATTTATTGTTGAAGTACTAGCCTTTTGTAATTGACCTTGAGTTTTATTTCGTGGGTTTTGGTTTAGTTCTGTTACATTGTGGAAGATGAGTGGATTGATATCATGTGTTTTGATGCAATTTCAATCAATCAGTTGAGAGTTCTAACATTTTACGTTTGCTGCAGGTAATGTTTAATTCCACTGAAGTTCGAGAGTAAGACAGAATAATTTATTTTGTCTAACAAATGGCTTCTGCGGGGGTGGCACCTACCTCGGGTTTGAGAGAAGCTGGTGTCCATAATGTTGGCGTGGACAAGTTACCTGAGGAAATGAATGACATGAAAATTAGGGATGACAAAGTATGGTGATTAGCTCATCTTTCCTACTTATCATTGGTTTTGCCTCTTTTTTTTGTTGTCCTTAGTGGATTTTGGATATAGTCTCTCAACTCAGGCATGTATTTTTAGGACATGGAGGCAACAGTAGTGGATGGTAATGGTACAGAGACAGGTCATATTATAGTAACAACAATTGGTGGTAGAAATGGCCAGCCAAAGCAGGTATAATTTTCCGCCTTCTCCATTAATATCTTCTAGCAAGTCAAGAGCCCCTTGCAATTTGAGGGTAATTTTCAGGATGATGGAGTTTAAAATGACTGGCCCAATTTGCTTCCTGATTGGGAGAAGTTCATTTCACATATTCCATCCTATACATTATTCCCCGTTTCTAATTAAAGATGATGAATCAGCAATTTAGTTTGTTTATTAGGGGATGTCCCATTCTCTTGTGCTGTATTATATTTCTTTTTATTGTAATCCATATGTCTTTCTTCTATTTAAACTATGCAGACAATAAGTTACATGGCTGAGCGTGTTGTTGGGAATGGTTCATTTGGAGTTGTTTTCCAGGTATGCTGTCTTGGACTATAGTGATTTGCTGAATATTTCTCGATAGTGTATTGCTACTTTCTTTCTAGATTGTCACCGAGTACTCATGTTTCCATTTTGCCTTTCTGCATTCTTGGTTTTAGGCAAAATGCTTAGAGACCAGTGAAACTGTTGCTATAAAGAAAGTTCTTCAAGATAAGAGGTACAAGAACCGTGAGCTGCAAACCATGCGTCTCCTTGACCACCCGAACGTTGTCTCCTTGAAGCATTGCTTCTTTTCAACGACTGAGAAAGATGAGCTTTATCTTAATCTGGTTCTTGAGTACGTCCCTGAAACAGTTCATCGTGTGATTAAACACTACCGCAAGATGAATCAGAAGATGCCACTAATATATGTCAAACTCTATACATATCAGGTATGGAGCTATTCAATTGAATTGGGTTTTTACAGTGGTCTATGCTTAAGATGTCTAAAATTTAGATGTCCTTGTTCTTGTGGACCCATTTTCTTCTTTTAACTTTTTTTATCCATTACTTTGTTATTTCTTTCTCCCAAGGCTCCTAAATTATTTGCCTCAATACTTGAAACAGTATCATCTTGGAGGTATTTTTTATTAGAAACATTGGCAAGATGTTAACATGTTGATTCTTGGCAGATATTTAGGGCATTGTCATACATCCATCGTGCTATTGGGGTGTGTCATCGTGACATTAAACCTCAAAACCTTTTGGTAAGATTTTGTGTGCATTTTATGGCTTATACGAGTATATGTTTAGGTGTATTCCTCTACTCCACCATCACCAATTTGTCATTTTTTTCTTTTTGGGGAATGAAAATGTAGAATGTATATGTGATACTTTAATTGTTGTGGAACCTTAAGTAGTTCTATACATCTTCAACAAAAGTTGATTAAAAAAATATAAATATTTAAGTTAGTTTCAAATTTTTTCTTGATGCAGGTGAATCCTCATACACATCAGGTTAAATTATGTGATTTTGGCAGTGCTAAAGTCTTGGTATGCTTTGCTACTTGTTATTTTTTACTGTTTGGTCTTCACATTTGCTTTTATTTTTTTACTGGGATACTGTTTCTTCTGACAGGTTAAAGGGGAGCCAAATATATCTTATATCTGCTCTAGGTATTACAGAGCACCTGAACTTATATTTGGAGCAACTGAATACACCACAGCTATTGACATCTGGTCTGCTGGCTGTGTCCTTGCTGAGCTATTGCTTGGGCAGGTAGGAAGCTTTAGTAGACAAGGTTTTTTTTTATTATTATTTCTTTCACATTATGATCTCCACAACAAGCTTCAATAAATGTATCGATTATGTCAGCCTCTATTTCCTGGTGAGAGTGGAGTCGACCAGCTTGTTGAGATTATCAAGGTAAGTTTAGAGTATCTTGAACCTTCTAATTGCTCTGTCTACACATTAAGTGGAGTTTTTTTTTTTTATCACATCAAAGAAAGTTGTCTACTCTTTGGTAAAATATACATTTCTTCTGGGACTGACATTATCCTTGGTTGATTTTAATTCATAAAATGCTCTATTTTCCAGGTTTTGGGCACTCCAACAAGGGAGGAAATTAAGTGCATGAACCCAAATTATACAGAGTACAAATTCCCGCAGATTAAAGCTCATCCTTGGCACAAGGTATTAGAAATTCTAGATTTGTATTTTGTGGTTCATGCTATTACCTTCTTATCATCCACTAACTTCTGTTTGTTTCATGCTTAGATATTCCACAAGCGCATGCCTCCAGAAGCAGTTGATCTGGTTTCAAGATTACTGCAATACTCCCCTAACTTGCGGTGCACAGCTGTGAGTGTTTTTCTGGAATGATATTCTGCTCCATATGACCGTATAATTTTGTGAATGTATCATAACCTTCCTTAAATTTCTATGTTTCTTTCCCTAGCATTGCTTTTTACTATTTTACTTTGAAAGCCTGATATTTAGATAAAACTGTCACTTGAACATGGACTTGTGTCCGTTGCACAATTGTAACTTTGTTACTGCTTGATTTTGATCACTGAAGCTTGTTAGATATTTTTACCTGGTGTTGATTATATAGAACGGAGCTTGTTAGGTGCTCATTGTGATCACTCCCTCTGGGTTTGTTTAATTTTTTGTTTGATTCGAAGTTATCTTACTGCTATGTGCTTTCTCTGGTTTCAGTTGGATGCCTTGACACATCCCTTTTTTGATGAGCTCCGTGACCAAAACACCCGCTTGCCAAATGGGCGTTTCCTTCCACCATTATTTAACTTTAAATCTCATGGTATGAAATTATTATATAGAAATTGTTTTCTCACAAATCTAAGTTCATAATTCATTAATCTCGTGTACTTACTTTTGTTGTTTCTGCTGTTGCTGATATTCAACTAGAATTGAAGGGGGTGTCAGCTGAGATGTTGGTCAAATTGGTACCCGAGCATGCAAGAAAACAATGTGCCTTTCTTGCTTTGTGATTTTATGTAATGTAACGAACTCAGCAAGTGTTGTCCCAATCTGGAAAGCTACGATTGTTCTCTCGTATCTATGCTGCTTGTTGTATCCCATTTATATTATGTAAACGCAGATTTAGAGACAATGGCACTTGATGTTTGCCCTAGCCTCCATTGGCAGTCTGATTACTATGTGTACCTTGTAATGTTAGTGAACAGCTAAAGATCAAATGTGAGTTATAGTGTTTTGTTATTTTTTAAAAGTGTTTTTATGTTTTTGAAAGTTTAATTAGAAATATATTAAAATAATATTTTTAAAAAAAATTAAAATTTATTTTTGATATAGAATAAAAAAACACAACAATTATTTTGAAATAAAAAAAAAATCAATTTTTTTTTTAAAATGCAAAAATAAATAGCGTCTTAGTGTTGATGAAGAGGGCTTGACAGCTCTCATCTGTTTTCGACAAACAAGTAGCTAGCCCATGTTTGTGGTAATATGCTCTTAGACTGGGTTCTTCGAACTTGGATGCAAACTGTGGACAAGGACTCCAGTCCTGTGTAACAAAGATTGTTGAGAAAAACTTCGAATGGATTACCGTAAACCTTGTTATCCTGAAAATGTACATTGCCACTCCTAACATATATATATAGATGCCAGATATTTACTTATTGGGGGTGAATTTCAATCTTAAACTAACCTTGAATTGATTTATATACATGGTAATTGAGATGTCGATTGGCTAGAAAGTGCCTAACAGCCATTTTTTGGCTTCTGAATAGAGGAAAATGCACTAAACAAAAAGTAAATTTTCTGTAAGCAAATGAATATGTGAGAGTGAATATTTTTTTATAGACACATGCACATGAGAAATATTCATAGAAGAACCTTGCATATAATTACATATTTTCCACAACTTGATTGATTTGATGACCCTTTTGGCCTTTTTAGCTCCCCCTCTTCAGCTTCCCATCTTAATCATTCCTCATTGTTGCTGTCATACATTAATCACTCTCTCTATACCTCCGAATCCCCCATGTAGAAGCAATCCATTTGTCGTTGTCATCCATTTCTTTCTAAAAAAGTTCACACCTTTGACCTCGAGTTTCTCTTGTGAATCATAAGATAAACATTCCATAGGTGCCTACAAGTGGTAAATTTTTAATTTCAATCTTTTTTCTATCTGGGTTTTGTTTGTTATTTCATAATTCAATGAATTCAAGCACCAGATTTAGCTCCAAATTCTGACCTTTTTTTGTCGGGGGCTGTGTAGGTGGTTCTTAAGATCAAGACTTTTGATTGCAGAAGTTGAGATTTGTTACCTTTTTATTGGATGCGTGATTGCTTATTACTGAATTGAGGTCCATTTGAGATTTTTCAGATAGAGGAGGTGATAGAGCAATCTTTCTTTGATTACTAGTATGGTCAATGGATGATGCTGGATGTGAAGTTATTGACGATTTTATTTTTTTTTTCCATTTTTTGATTTCTGAGTGCAGGAATGTTCTGCTCCTGCTACAGGGAAGACTGAGATATGTAAGCTCTAATCCAATTCTTTGTTTGGGTTCTGACAAAATGAATGAAAGTAGAAAAGAACTGTAAAATTTTTGAATTTAGAATGTTTCCTTATCTGGGAATGATAGGCTTAAACAATGAACTTAAATCCCAAAATCAGATCTTTCTCAAATTGAAAAGATGGAGATGTGCATAGAAGATTCATCAACTGTAGTTTATGAATTAAGATCTGATAGCTCATTAATCTTAGAGTATCAAGATTCAGAACAGATTTTAATTTCTTGCAACATTGGAAGTTCTGATTGTTCTAGTTTCTCTGAAATATTTTGCTGGTTTCTGATTTTGCATATTGTTGATCATGGCTAATCAAAGTGTATCCAGGTCAACCTTTTTCCATATGGAGAGAAGGAAATGAACTGATGACTATTTGTTATTTGTCAGTGTTTTTGCTGATCATCTAGCGGGACTTGCTCAGTTGTTGAGAAATCAAGATCTGTTTTTGAACTACATGCAATGGCTGAAAATAGGAATGCTAATGCAAAACCCTCAAATGGGAAGCCTACAGGAGCTGCCAGTCCTTATGCGATAGATTTGGATAACTTCACCAAGCGCTTGAAAATGTTGTATTCACATTGGAAGGAACACCATAATGACCTATGGGGTGCTTCTGATGCGCTTGCTATAGCAACGCCTCCGGCTTCTGAGGATCTCCGGTATCTGAAGTCATCAGCACTGAACATTTGGTTGGTTGGATATGAGTTCCCAGAGACGATTATGGTCTTCCTGAAGAAGCAGATCCTTTTCTTATGTAGCCAGAAAAAGGCTTCTTTGCTTGATGTTGTGAAGAAGTCTGCCAAAGAGGCTGTGGGTGTTGAGGTTGAGATACTCGTGAAGACCAAAAATGATGGTGGAAGCGGTTTGATGGATATCATTTTTCATGCTGTCCTAGCTCAGTCAAATTCTAATGGGCATAATACTCCTGTCATTGGACGTATAGCAAGAGAAAGTCCTGAAGGGAAGCTTTTGGAGACATGGGATGAAAAGGTAAAGAACTTTAATTGTGAACTAAGAGATGTAACAAATGGGTTCTCAGACTTATTTGCTGTCAAAGACAGCACTGAGCTTACAAATGTAAGGAAAGCAGCGTTTTTGAGTTCTTCAGTAATGAAGCAGTTTGTGGTGCCAAAGCTTGAAAAGGTCATTGATGAGGAGAAGAAGATCTCCCATTCTTCATTGATGGGTGACACAGAGAAGACAATATTGGAACCTGCAAGAATTAAGGTAAAGCTGAAGGCAGAGAATGTCGATATTTGCTATCCTCCGGTTTTTCAGAGTGGAGGAGAGTTTGATCTGAAACCGAGTGCTGCAAGCAATGATGAGAACCTCTACTATGACTCTACTAGTGTGATCATATGCGCAATCGGGTCTCGATACAACAGCTACTGCTCAAATGTTGCAAGAACTTATCTGATTGATGCCAATCCGATGCAGAGCAAGGCATATGAGATCCTCCTTCAGGCCCATGAAGCAGCTATCAGTGCATTGAAGCCTGGGAAAATGGTCAGTGCTGTGTATCAAGCAGCGCTCTCTGTGGTTGAGAAGGATGCTCCCGAATTAACTGCAAACTTGACTAAAACTGCTGGAACTGGAATCGGCCTTGAGTTTCGTGAGTCAGGGCTTAGTCTTAATTCCAAGAATGATCAAGTTCTGAGACAAGGAATGGTTTTCAATGTGTCTCTTGGCTTTCAGCATTTGCAGGCAGAGACCAAAAACCCAAAAACCCAGAAATATTCTGTCTTACTTGCAGATACAGTGATTGTTGGTGAGAAGTTTGCAGATGTGGTGACTTCAAAGTGTACTAAAGCTGTTAAAGATGTGGCATACTCATTCAATGAGGATGATCAGGAAGAAGATCGGCCAAAAGTCAAGCCTGAACGTAGAGGGAGTGCGACCACCTTGTCTAAGGCAACACTCAGGTCAGACAACCATGAAATGTCAAAGAAGGAGCTACGAAGGCAGCACCAGGCAGAGCTTGCCCGCCAAAAGAATGAAGAGACTGCAAGGAGGCTTGCTGGTGGGGGTTCTGCTGCAACAGATAATCGAGGTGGTGCGAAGACAATCGGTGATTTAGTTGCATATAAGAATGTCAATGATCTCCCCCCTCCTCGAGACTTTATGATTCAGATTGACCAGAGGAATGAAGCCATAATATTACCAATCCATGGAAGCATGGTTCCTTTCCATGTTGCCACTGTGAAGAGTGTGTCCAGTCAGCAGGATAATAACCGAACTTGCTACATACGGATAATATTTAATGTGCCTGGCACCCCTTTTAACCCTCATGATGCAAACTCCCTTAAGTTTCAAGGGTCAATATACTTGAAGGAGGTTTCGTTTCGTTCGAAGGACTCTAGACATATAAGTGAAGTGGTACAGCAGATTAAAACACTACGTCGACAGGTAACTTCCAGAGAATCTGAGAGGGCTGAGAGAGCAACCTTAGTTAGTCAGGAAAAGCTTCAACTCTCATCTTCCAAATTCAAGCCAATGAAATTGTTAGATCTATGGGTCCGTCCTCCTTTTGGTGGTCGTGGAAGAAAATTGACTGGTTCACTTGAAGCCCACACAAATGGCTTGCGCTATTCAACTTCAAGGCCTGATGAACGTGTTGATGTAATGTTTGGTAACATTAAGCATGCATTCTTTCAGCCAGCAGAGAAGGAAATGATTACTCTCCTGCACTTTCATTTGCATAATCACATAATGGTGGGGAACAAAAAGACCAAGGATGTGCAATTTTATATCGAGGTAATCGATGTGGTCCAGACAATTGGAGGGAGTAAAAGATCAGCCTATGACCCTGATGAGATCGAGGAAGAACAACGCGAGAGGGATCGAAAGAATAAAATAAACATGGACTTCCAGAACTTTGTGAACCGGGTGAATGATGTATGGAGCCAACCTCAATTCAAAGCACTTGACCTTGAGTTTGATCAGCCTGTAAGAGAGCTTGGGTTCCATGGGGTTCCCCACAAAGTTTCAGCTTTCATAGTTCCAACATCGAGTTGCTTGGTTGAGCTGATAGAGACACCTTGTGTGGTGATAACTCTGAGTGAGATTGAGATAGTTAATCTGGAGAGAGTTGGCCTTGGACAGAAGAATTTTGATATGACTGTTGTCTTCAAGGACTTCAAACGGGATGTCCTTCGAATAGACTCTATCCCCTCTACATCACTGGATGGCATAAAGGAGTGGCTTAACACCACTGACCTCAAGTATTACGAGAGTAGATTAAATCTCAATTGGCGACCTATACTGAAAACAATCACTGATGATCCGGAAAAATTCATAGAGGATGGTGGCTGGGAATTTTTAAATATGGAAGTTAGTGATTCAGATTCTGAAAACTCAGCAGACTCAGACCAAGGGTACATGCCTTCAGATGTGCAATCTGACTCAGGTTCCGATGATGAAGATGATTTAAGTGAGTCTTTGGTGGAATCCGAGGATGATGAGGAAGAGGACTCTGAGGAAGACTCAGAGGAGGAGGAAGGAAAGACATGGGAAGAGTTGGAGAGGGAAGCAAGTTATGCTGACAGGGAAAAGGGGAATGATTCAGATAGTGAGGAGGAGAGAAAAAGAAGGAAGATCAAGGCATTTGGCAAGGCTCGAGAGCCAGCTCGAGCTCCCACTCGACCATCAGCTCGGCCACCAGCTCGAGCTCCTGCTCGGCCGCCAGCTCGAGTTCCTGCTCGGCCGCCAGCTCGGCCAGTAACCCAACAACCTGATAGAAGAAATGTGAGCAGCGGTCTTCACAAGAGACCCAAGCTAAGGTGACCAAAGGTGTCTATGCCTCTATGCCTTGTTAAACTAGCAGCTGCAGCTCTGTAGGTGGTAGTTACGTAATCTGGCCAGAATAATGTCTCTTGCAGGGAAGCATATGTTTTGGATTTCTCTCCTCTCTGTCTCTTGGTATTGTTATTTTATATGCTCGTTGGACAAACTGGTTGGATTATAGACTCTTTACTTGTAAACTAGTTTTGAAACTCACAGCCATAACAATTCCTTTACTTGTAAAATAGTGGAATCCAAATTCAGAGCTTTCCGTGTATTTTTTCTGCTTCTTTCCATTTTTACCTTGAATCTCCTGCTTGTGAATGTACTCCTTGGATCATTTCCTTTCCAGCGATTAGAATATGATGAGTTGCGTTTGGATCTTCAAATTTAAATTCCACATTTTGGTTTCCTCAAATGTTACTGATGGCATCGGAGGCAAGATCAACCACATGTGGCCAAAATGGTGACTCCTGTACAGTTGATGGTGCTGAGCGTGTTGTGTGTAAAACCGCACTCCTTTTTTTGTTACAGAGATAGAGGTTTCTTTGTCACGCAAACGGATACACCAAATACGAAGACAGTGATGAACAAGAGAAAGCATTGTTCTCGAAATGGGTTCTCGCACAAGAACTCAAATTCATACTTTATTACTATATAATTATGTCTTGTATATTCTCTCACCGTTCAAAATCAAAATCATATATAAAAAAGAAACACAACATAAAATCTGAAATTAAACTGAAATTTTTTTTTAAAAAAAGCTCAAATAACATCTTTCAAACCTTGAGGTCTTTACCTTTTTATAAAACTAGACCTGTAAAATTATTTGGAAAAAATTAAACGTGATTCAATCATCAAATAAAAAGTAATGGTATTTTCTTGTCAAGATGTTCCTCTGATGTGAAGAGATCTTTTCTTAATCTTAGCTTTGTCTCATTGAGTCATAAATGAATTTGCTAAGCTTTCTATATAATTCGTTCATGAAAGATCTAATCAGAACTATCGTATTGTTTGAACTCGCCCACATCATTATGTTTCGCAGCAAGTCTTTTGTTCCCATGTTCTGCTTTCTCTGGTTCTTAGCATGTCATGGAGCTGTTTTCTGTTTTGAAAGAGTTGATCATATTTTAGTTACAGATTTGCTGCGTCTTTCAATCCGTGCATCCATCATGATAGTTGTCTGTTTTGCCATGCTAAACATGAAACCAGCAACGTGCTCATGTTTTCAGAGATGGGTATGGCTGCATTTGTTCAAGGCTTTTTTTCCCAGTTTTCTCTTTGATTTTATGATGGACGGAGTGTTGCTTTCTTTTATTGTATACTATTTCCATTATTATGTGTCTCTTAGCTTGGATAATTAATTATTTTTACATAAAATTTGTATCTTATCATTACCCTACTAATTCTTTACTCTCTCCTGTTTAAACCAATGAGATGAGGTCTATGCATCAAAGATAAGAGGTGGTTTGGGCTTTGGGACATCATAACATCTTAACCAGGCACTCCTTGCCAAACAAGGACATCATAACATCTTATGACGCAGATACCATCCAAGGAGCCCGTTCTGCCACACAGGTCTAGGAAATTGTTCAAGCAATCCATGGCGCAGCATTTTTGAAGCTAAAAACAACAACTGGATCATGGTCTGCTGTGGAGGATTGCATTACAGTGCAAGTAAGAACATCAGGCAAAGGAAGATAATAGCAGAAAGATAATGATAACAGATGCAAAGATTAAGTTTGTTAGGAATTTATCTTATTCCCAACAGAACTACTTAATGACCAAAAGGCAATACATAGATAACAAAATCGTAAAAACTACCACTACCAATGGTTCTAATCCCAAGTAAAAGGCCTGCATTCTAAGGCAGCAGCTGTTGCTACCTGCTAAACAGATAAACATGAATAACAAAAGAACACGAGATTTCCTATCAAATCTACCGGAACTTGGGTCTCTTGGGCATGCTACCAGGGACGGTCCTGGGAGGGGGTCTGGGGGCGGGTCTCGGAGCGGGTCTGGTGGCGGGTCTCGGAACGGGTCGAGACTTCCCAAAAGTCTTCACTTTCCTTCTATTCCTCTCCTCCTCGCTGTCTGAATCGTCACCCTTTTCCCTGTCTGCATTGCTTGCTTCCCTCTCCAGCTCCTCCCATGTCTTACCCTTTTCTTCCTCGGAGTCTTCCTCATCCTCCTCCTCCTCATCATCCTCAGACTCCACAAGTGATTCACTGTCAGAGACATCATCTTCGGACTCGGACTCAGGTTCTGCATCTGATGGTATGTAACCCTGGTCTGAATCCTCTGAGTTGTCAGAATCTGAATCGCTAGCTTCCAAATTCAGAAATTCCCACCCGCCATCATCAATGAAGCTCTGTGGGTCATCAGTGATTGTCTTCAGTATCTGTCGCCAGTTAAGATTCAATCTGCTCTCATAATACTTGATGTCTGTTGTGTCAAGCCATTCTTTGATGCCATCAAGTGAAGTTGATGGGATGGAGTCAATCCTGAGAACATCACGCTTAAAGTCCTTGAAGACAATGGTCATATCAAAGTTTTTCTGTCCAAGACCAACTCTCTCCAAATTGACAATCTCAATCTCACCCAGGGTGACAACAAGGAAAGGAGTCTCAACTAGCTCAACCAGGCAGCTTGAAGTTGGGACAATGAATGATGTGACTTTGTGGGGCACTCCATGGAAGCCAAGCTCTCTCAAAGGCTGATCAAACTCAAGGTCCAGTCCACTAAATTGGGGTTGGCTCCAAAGGTCATTCACTCGATTCACAAAGCTTTGAAAATCCATATTGATCTTATTCTTCCTATCCCTTTCCCTCTGCTCTTCTTCAATCTCATCTGGGTCATAGGCGGACCTCTTTCCACCTCCCAAAGTCTGGACCACATCCATCACCTCAACATAAAACTGCACATCCTTGGTCTTCTTGTTTCCCACCATAATGTGGTTGTGAAGATGGAAGTGCAGGAGAGTGATCATTTCCTTCTCTGCAGGCTGGAAAAATGCATGTTTGATGTTTGAAAACATAATATCCACACGCTCCTCGGATCTGCTAGTAGAAAATCGGAATCCATTAACATGAGCTTCAAGAGCACCAGGCAACTTTCTTCCACGGCCAGTAAAAACAGGACGAATCCATAGGTCAGTCAACCTTATCGGCTTGAATCTATTCCCTGCAAGCTGTAGTTTCTCCTGGGTAACCAAGGTTGCCCTCTCAGCCCTCTCTGACTCCCTGGCCACAACATGCCGTCTAAGTGTCTTGATCAGCTGTACCACTTCACTTATGTGCCTAGGATCCTTTGAACGAAAGGACACCTCCTTCAAATAAATAGCTCCTTGGTGCTTCAATGAATTGGAGTCATGCGGATTAAAAGCTGCTCCAGGAACATTAAAAATGATTCGAATGTAACAGGTCCTGTTGGTATCCTGCTGGCTGGAAACTGTCCTGATTGTGGAAACATGGAAAGGCACCATATTCCCATAAATAGGCAAAAGCACAGCCTCATTCTTCTGGTCTATCTGAATCATTAGGTCTCTAGCAGGAGGAATGTCATTCACATTCTTGTAGGCAACCAAATCAGTTGAAGTCTTTGAAGCAGCACGATTGTCTCCTTTAGCACTTCCTCCACCAGCAAGTCGCCGAGCAGTTTCTTCATTCTTTTGGCGGGCAAGTTCTGCTTGATGCTGCCTCCGAAGCTCCTCCTTTGAGATCTCCCCGTTATCAGACCTCAATGCTGTCTTAGACATCGTGTTCTCCCCGCCATTCACCTCAGCTCTAGCTCTAGTTTTTTGTTCTTCCTCCTCGCCTACATTGAAAGAGTAAGCCACATCCTTAACAGCTTTGGAGCTCTTCGAAGTCACCACATCCGGATTTTGATCACCTGCATTTTCCAGATCATGGAGAAGAATAAGAATTAAAAAAAATCAGAATTCAATGTAATAATAGCAGTTTAGAATATAACATTAGGGGAAAAAAGCATTTTAAGGAATAAAAGATAACAAAATTCCTCGATTGTCATAAAAATTGATATGCAATTGGGAAAAACATTAGGGTGTAAATGAAGAAAAAGCAGCAGAGCATCATGAGATTACCTACAATAACTGTATCTGCAAGCAACAATGAAAAATTCTGAATCTTGGAATTATCAATCTGATTTTGCAAATTCTGAAAACCAAGAGACACGTTGAAAACCATTTTTGCTTTCACAACTCGATCATTCTTGGCATTAAGATTCAGACCCGACTCACGAAACTCAAGACCTATGCCTGTCCCAGCTGATTTGCTCAGATTTGGAACCAATTCAGGAGCTTCCTCCTCAACCACTGACAGGGCAGCTTGATAAGCAGCGCTTACTTTGTTGCCGGGCTTCAAAGCACCAATAGCAGCTTCATGTGCCTTGAGAAGAACTGCATAAGCCTTGCTCTGCAAGGGAGTGGCATCTATCATTAGAGTCCGGGCAACATTTGAGCAGTAACTGTTGTATCGAGACCCAACAGCAATAATGATTACACTGGCAGAATCATAGTACAGGGGCTCATCATTGCTTGCAGCACTAGGCCTGAGATCAAACTCTCCTCCGCTCTGAAATATTGGAGGGTAGCATATATCAACATTATCTGCCTTCAACTTTGCCTTAGCTCTAGTGGGATCCAAAATGGCCTTCTCTGCCTCATCCATCAAAGCAGAATGGGTGATATTTTTCTCCTCGTCAATAACATTCTCAAGCTTTGGCACCACAACATTGTTCATTACACTAAAAGTCAAAAAAGCAGCCTTCTTCACATTAATGAGCTCATCAGCATCCTTAACAGCAAACAAATCAGACAACCCGCTAGTTACATCAGCAAGCTCAAAGCCCTCACCCTTCAATTTCTCAGCCCAAGTTTCTAAAATAATTCCTTCAGGAACCTCTCTCGCTATCTGTCCAACAACAGGTGTGTCTTTCCCATCAGCACTCGACTGAGCATAAATAGCATGGAATATAGCATCCATCAGACCAGTCCCATTATCAGTCTTCGCCTTCACATGCATCACAACATCAACACCCACTACTTCCCTAGCAGGTTTTTTCACAACTTCAAGCAAAGAAGCCTTCTTCTGGCTACACAAGAAGTGAATCTGCTTCTTCATAAAAACCATTACCGTCTCTGGAAACTCATACCCAAGCAACCAAATATTCAAAGCTGATGATTTCAGATACCGTAAGTCCTCGGAAGGTGGAGGTGTTGCTATAGCAATAACATCAGAAGACCCCCATAAATCAGCCTTGTTCTCATTCCAATTCGAATAAAGTGCCTTGAGACGTGTTTTAAACTTCTCCACATCAATAGCATATGCATTTCTTGCAGCATTTGAAGGCTGACCGGTTCCATTCCTCTGATCAGCCATCTTTAACTGTAGTAACTCTACAGCCAAACATCACAAATAACCAACACAAAGGGCAACAAACAAAGTCTTGATCAAACTTTAAGCTTACAAAGACATTCAACCAACTTCAAATTAGATTACAAATTTATTTTTTTGAGAATAAAAAAATAAAGATATTCAAGATGGATATGATAGTAACTAGGAGAATAATTACTATAGAAAAATCTCTAGGCATACACAGTTAGCTGAAAACCTTTTAGTTTGACAAGCTGAAAACCTTTTAGTTTGACAAGCTGAAAACCTTTTAGTTTGACAAGCTGAAAATAGAAGAAAAGGTTATGCATTTCAGTTCATGCCCAATCCACCCCCTAAACCAATGGTCACAATTAGCGTTTTGATTCTTTCTTATGACTAAAACTAGCAAGTTCAAAAGATAAAGCAACTGCAAAACTTAGTCACCAGACACAGATGAAACAATACCAACCCTTGGCAAGAGACAAAGCAGAGTCACGAGACCTTCAAAATTCAGCCTCTTGCATACTATAGCCCTGATAAGCCAATGACCAATTTTGTAATTTTTTATTAAAAAAAAAACCCTTCAAATTACAAGCCGAAAGGCCAAATTTTCCGCCTTGATCGACAACACCCAAAAGCACCCCGAATCAACTTCAATTCCACTTCAAAACCCATTAAATTACAAGCCCAAAACCCAATTTCTCAGCCCTAATCGACAACAACAAACCATCAACACATACAAAAAAAAAGTCTCAACTTCAATTCCTCTTCAAAACCCTAAAGCCCTTCGCTACCAACCATTTTTCACTCAATAACGATGAAACAACATCAACCCACGTCAATTTCACTCAATTAAAATCCGAGATCACAACTTCCCCAACTTCAAAACACTATCACGTACAGTAAAAAACGAACAGAAACCCTATAAAAACTCACCTTCTTTAAATCCCTCGCAGCAGCAGTGCTGAACCAGAGCAATCTTCAATCAATAAAGCGAAAAAATTCGCGGCCAATTCGGCTTATAACTCATGTAGAAAAGGCCCTACAAGAAAGGAAGAGAGTGAGAGATAAACTAGGGTTTTGAAACGAAAGACAAAAACATAAAATGTAATGATTAGACATGAGAAAAATCGATTAAAAAACAAATAAAAAACCCTAGAAATTAGCTCAATAAAGAGATTTTGAAGAAAAAAGGAGAAGAAGGGGGGGAGGGGGGGGAGCTTACAAAAATTGATTGAAGAAAATGAAGATGTTTTTAGAAAAAATTTGAGAGCGCGAAGAGATGTCGAGCTTTCTAGAGGGAAATATATGGGGGGTTTTGTCTTTCATATTAAGTCTTGGGGTTTAAAACTATTACAAGGATGCCATTTCCTTTGGTATGGTGAATTACTTTCGTGTCCTTGGGATGAAGGTGGACGTGTTGGGTGACTACAACACAACTGTAAAACCGACCTCGACTACACAAAAAATAATTTTACAGGTGTGGATAAAACGATGCATGTATCTCTGTCTATAAATTATGAAGTGTCCATTTTTTATAAATAATTTTATTTTCAGGGGGATTACTTTTGTGTCCTTAAATTGAATTGAAGGGAGGGTAGCGACGGTGTCGTTTTTCGTTAAGGAAAATAGCGGGAAATAGAGGAGAGGTGTGTTCTTTGTGGCGGGAAGGGATTGATTATTTGATTTAACTTTAATTAAATCACATTTAGAGTTGCGGAACGTGTTTGCATGTTTAGGATTAAGATTAATTGATCGTGTTTTCTTTTATTTATTTATATGTAAAATATTGACTAATCCTCCTTGGTCTGGGAGCTAGGTTTATTGCTTTCCTCGAGTCCTCGTAAACTACTTGTAATAAGATTCGATAGATGAGTATTCTTGTCTTGAGAATAAATACTCCAAATATATATATATATATATATATATATATATATATTGCATGTGTTATGAATATATAAGTTAAGGTCTGCTTTAATCCAATTATATATAAATTCAAATATCATTCTATAAATATTAATGCATATATAGTAGGGATTTATTTAATTCAATTTTTTATATATAAGTAATTTACTTGGATTTATAAACTTGCATGTTATGCTAGTTTTAATCATCATGTTTTTAATTTAAACTAGACAATTAACATCTAAAATATGATCACCATCATATATCTTTTGCAGGATTAGACCCTGAGGATGTTTATTTTATAGTTGCATGGTTAATTTATTTCTCGTATCTATTAGATTTACATTGTCATGCTGTTATCGTCAGCTATATTCTTAGATGAGATGCATGAGAGTCATCTGTATAATCTGCTGTATAATAGAAATGTCACATGCTTGTACAGGAAATAATATATATGATGTACTAGGATTTTAAATAAATTACAAAAAAGTATTTAAGATCGACCCGAAATTTTTAAAAAAATTCTTATATTTCACATAGATTGCCTTCTAGGCAGTGTAATAAGTACCAATTTTCACAAATAAAAGCTAGTAACTTAACTACTAATAGTTAATCGATAAGAAGTCAATTAGAAAAGGAATATTATTGGTTCAAATCATATTATTTATATTTATCCATTCATAAATAAGTGTGTAATTATTAGGAACCTCGAGTTTCAGAGTTTCTCGTAGCTTGATTCTTGAAAGTGACTTCTATCATAAATCACGTAGAGGAATATATATGTGAATGATATATATATATATATATATATATATATATATATATATTTAAAAAAAAGGGGGGGGGGGAGAATTTTCACCTTGCCCGTGCATGAAGCGACCTACCATTTATTTTATATCATGCAAGGAATAACAATGTTCAAAGGAAGGCATGCATGTGACCAACAAGACCTTTAATCCTTAACAAGGAACTGTTTCCTTATAATTTTATTTAATTAAATACCTGAGTTTGAATTAATCTTATCTTAAAAAAATAAAATTTATGATGAGTATGCCATTGATTATATTTTTATATTTATTTAGTATGAAATAAATATAAAAACCAATAAATTTACAGCCCATCTTTAACCCATGGTGATATATTAAGAGATAATCAGGATATGAAGATTTTGAACCAGTAATGGAATGGAAACAAGATCCTATAAATTTTTTTTTTTTTTTGTGTATTCCCTGTGAAGGCTTGTTAATGAATACGGGACTACATGAAAATAAAATAAAAATGAATGTGTGATTTTTATAGAAATATTTCTTTAACTGGTAGTATGTTATGCTTTGTTGGATGATAAAAAGCAGTGAGGAAGAAACGGGATTGCGTTTCGAGTGCCAACGAGCAGTGGTTTCCAAGGGATTTGAAGATAAAAAAAAAAAAAAGTCCCTGGCAAGCAAGACTAGAAGAAAGCCTACGATCATTTTGGTCTTTTCATTTCTGAATTATTATTATTATTCTTGTTATTATATAATATTCAAAGTCTTGTTTGCTTAGATTTTGATTTTTATAATTTTAAAACTTCTCTCAACTTAACGGATTAATTAAGAACTCAATCAATTCAAAATTAAAATCGAGTCAGGTTAAAAAAAAATCAGTATAACTCGATTGACTTAGAAAAATCTAGTTATATCCTATTAATTTATTTATTTTTACTAAAACAACATTATAATAATTTTTTTTTAAAAATAATTAATCCAGATAACTTAATTAAAACTTAAAATTTTAATTTTAAATCAAATTAAATCTAAAAACTATACTGATGTCAGAATCGGCTGCCTCCAATAATCTATCACTGGTGGGCTAATGACCATTGGCCAAGGAGTCCAATTATTAAATGAAATTATTTGCAATGATATGCTTTGAGAAAATAACATTTTTTATTCTCAAAATAATGTTTTGAAACATTTTACAATTATTGTAAAAGTTAATTGCCTTCAATGACCATCAATATGCTTTTCATCTCCTATTTTATAAAACAAAAAAAAAAAACAAAATGATTTTCATCATAAGATTAACAAAGTGTTCTAAAATCTTTGAAATCCAAAACTAGCCTTGTTTTTAAAATACTTTTATTTTATTGCTTGCATTTCCTCTTTTGAAAAAAAAAGTATTTTTTTTAAAAACTCTTGCAACCAAGTCTCTCTTTTTTCCCTAAAGGAAAGCTTATGCTATTTTTTTTTAATATTCATGCAATTTATTCTTAGAAGCAAAGCATAGATACCCTTAAATAGTATATTGACCAAGCTTTTATGTACCGTTCGTTTGTTATATTGGGTCAGAAGAGACATAAAAATATAGAAGTAGAAATGTGTTTGATTGAAAATAAAAATAAAAATATAAAATAAATTAATTATTAAGATAAATTTTAAAATGAATTTTTGTATTTTTAAAACAAGAGGTAAATATAAAATATATATTCGAAAATAGTATTTTTTATTTTTTATTCCTAAAACATCCATGTAAAAAGCTTTTAATTTTTAAATTGTCCAACTAGAACATCTAATAATAAAAATAGTTATTATTATAATTTTATAACCTAACTTGGGAGAAGATTCATGTCATGTGTCAAAAAAAATAACTTAGATTAACCTAAAAAATTATTTAAAAGGATCAACACAATTTATCTTGAACAATTTTTTTTCATAAATTTTTACCCTCGGTCGTAAATAAACCAGGTTAGAATCCCTTCTTTATATATTTTTTTAAAATCCGGATCGATCCATCCCTCGAGAAAACATAAGCAATGGATCAACCACTTTACTAATTTCCCATTTCATGAACACACCCAAAGTGACCATAATAAGTATACTGTAAAAAAAGAGGGACCATATGAAAAACAACCACCATTCTCATTTATGAACAGTTGAACACTAGTGCATGCTTGTGGGCACAGTGCACATGATGATTTGAGTAGTTAGCTGATTGGATAAAGTAACAAACCATTTATTTCAACTTCTCCTCCTCTTCCGCCTCGTGGAATTCGCCTACCACCACACCCTCCACCAAACACCAACCAACCAAACCCACTCGGACCCTCTTACAAGACACAACCTTGCTGTTGTTTGGCGAGTTTTAAATCTTCTGTTACAAGCAAAACAAGATCATTCATTTCATTAATTCATTCAAGATTTTGTTTCTTTGCTGATATAAAAGCAGAGGGTTGCAATAACATAGCGCTAGCAAATTATACGTTGTTTGTTTTGTAGATCATCTTTGAATTGTTGAAATGGCAAGAAAGAAGATAAGAGAGTATGATTCCAAGAGACTCCTGAAAGAGCACTTGAAACGTCTCTCTGGTATTGATCTCCTGATCCGATCTGCTCAGGTACATACTTACCTCTAACCTATTGATCTCTCTTTGTATCCTTGTGTTTTGTTTGCGTCGTGTCGAGTTTTGGAAATGATTTGTTCTGATCATTTGGTATTCTATGCACTTATCAAGTTTGAATTTGATTACTTTGATTGGAATTCGGATCTTATCTGATTAAATTTTGCAACTTTAGCTTGATTTTGGTGGAATTCAAACTGGGTTTTTGACATGGTTTCAATCTTCCACTGGGTTTTTTGAAAGTTCTGTTTTGGAGGTAGTGATTAAAGTTGTCATATTTTAATAAAGTTGGTAGCTTTAGCTTGGTTTTGATGGAAATTCTAGCTGTGTTTACCCATAATTGCAGTTTCGTTTTCACTTGGTGTGTTGAAAATTCAATCTTGGTAATGGGATTGGTGCTGCTCTGGATTTGATGATGTAAGTAACGAGATAGTTTGTTATTGTGTCTAGGTGACAGAAGGTACAGATTTCACGGAGTTAACGAACCAGGAGCCATGGATTTCATCTACAAAATTGGTTGTTAAGCCCGACATGCTATTCGGAAAGCGTGGGAAGAGTGGTTTGGTAGCTTTGAATTTAGATCTAGCTCAAGTTGCTGACTTTGTGAAGGCACGCCTTGGCGTTGAGGTGATTATTGGATCAAGTTGCATGGCAAATTCTTGGTTTTGTTTGTGTGGTTAGATATTTTATTGATGGACAAATTGGATCTGGTTTATTAGGTTGAGATGGGTGGCTGTAAGGCGCCAATAACTACCTTTATAGTCGAACCATTTGTTCCACATGACCAAGAGTTTTACTTTTCAATTGTCTCTGAGAGACTCGGCTGCACCATTAGCTTTTCAGAATGTGGAGGTATTGAAATTGAGGAGAACTGGGATAAGGTATGCCCACAAAGTAAATCTTCTTCATTTCTTCTCATATTATTACCTTTTGATCTCATTACTGTTAGAATTTAAATACTGACATGGTTTTGGTTTTCTGGCCTTGTGCAGGTTAAGACCATATTCCTCCCTACTGAAAAGCCAATGACACTGGAAGCATGTGCTCCTTTGATTGCTACACTTCCTCTGGAGGTGAGTTTCTTTATATTAAATTTATCAATTATTTAATAAATTCTGGTGATGGGTGATCAGCATATTTCACTAATCAAAGTTATTATAAGGTTAAAAATCTGATTCTTGCTGATAAAAAATAGTTTCCTAGGTTTATTAATTGATGGTGCATGTTTAATGCCTTTAGATTCTAGTTACTCTTTGATTTAATTACAATATCCTCTCTGATTTTTTTAAAATATCTTAGTGTTGAAAGTTCTTGTTACCTGGCATTCTGAATCGTTTCATATATATTTAGAATTTGCTGATACAACTTTAATACTATATCTCAGATTCGAGGAAAAATTGGTGATTTCATCATCGGTGTCTTTTCTGTGTTTCAAGGTGAGTGTGCTCTTGCCACATTCAATTAAAGTAGGAAATTACATGACTTTGTGAACAAAATTCTAATCACATGCACTTGAATCTTATTAAAATTTATGGTATATGAAACAGTAGAATAGAAACTAGCTATTCTTTTCCCGAGGATCTTGAAAGGGTCGAGAATAATCTAATACTTGCTTTTATATGACCTCGTTGCTGACTTGCTACACCAACTATTATTCATGCTAGCAATAAATTCACTTCTGATTGCTTTTCTTGTACTTCATAGATCTGGACTTCAGTTTTCTAGAGATGAATCCATTTACTCTGGTGAATGGGGAGCCATATCCACTGGATATGAGAGGAGAGTTGGACGACACTGCTGCTTTTAAGAACTTCAAGAAGTATGTATACATTCACACCCTCTTTTCAGGAAACCTTCAGTTGACATGAGATTGTAGTTAAGGTATATTACTAATATATTTTGTCTCTCATCCAAAATATTTTGGTACATTCAGGTGGGGTAACATAGAGTTTCCTCTGCCTTTTGGAAGAGTTCTGAGTTCTACAGAAAGCTTCATCCACTCACTGGATGAAAAGGTAATTATATGAATGCCTGTTTCACCATACTTTTAATTGCCTATACCTTCAAGCATGGACATGGAATCCATGTGGACATGAATTAGATGCATTAATCATATTCATGTGTTTACAGACAAGTGCATCTTTGAAATTCACTGTTTTGAACCAAAAAGGAAGAATCTGGACGATGGTAGCTGGAGGTGGTGCCAGTGTCATATATGCTGATACTGTAGGTGCTCCATGGCATATGCTATAATCTACCTGCCTCTCATGTCATTTTTGGCATTATTTTATTGGTTGGTGCAAGGTCTATGCTTGTTGATTTTACTTGTAAGACTCTCTTTTTCCCCATTAACTAGGTTGGAGATTTGGGCTATGCATCAGAGCTTGGAAACTATGCAGAGTATAGTGGAGCTCCAAACGAGGAGGAGGTCTTGCAATATGCAAGAGTTGTCATTGATGTAAGAGACAATAAATTTAAGCCTTTTCTATTTTTGCATCCTTGCTCACAATTATGCTGTCTCTCATATATTCTGTAACAATATTCCTCGATCATTAATGTAGTGTGCAACTGCTGATCCTGATGGTCGCAAAAGAGCCCTTCTCATTGGAGGAGGCATTGCTAACTTCACTGATGTTGCTGCTACTTTCAATGGTATCATTCGAGCATTGAGGGAGAAGGTTTGTCTAATTGAATCAATTCAAACTGCTGTCAATGGTTGCCTGTTTCTACGTTTAACCCTTCCTCTTCTCGTAGGAATCCAAGTTAAAGGCAGCAAGAATGCACCTCTATGTCCGAAGAGGTGGTCCAAACTATCAGACTGGTTTGGCCAAGATGCGCACTCTGGGAGAGGAATTGGGAGTACCTCTTGAGGTACGAAATGACTATTTTTTCTGTAGTTCTTTGGGCATTAGATTTCTTTCGAGTTTGTGGGCTATTGGTTTTTGAATTTAGATAAAACTGTAAGCAGCTGAAATGCATACTGTTAATTGGAGAAAAGTCACTTCATCTTCAGTATTGTTCAGTAAAATTGAAACCCAAGGGTCCTAAGTGTCACTGGAGTTTTTAACTATGAAGTTCAATTGCCCGCAACCTTGAAAAACATGAATTAATTCGAATTAACAGTATTTTTTCTGTAGTTCTTTGGGCATTAGATTTCTTTCGAGTTTGTGGGCTATTGGTTTTTGAATTTAGATAAAACTGTAAGCAGCTGAAATGCATACTGTTAATTGGAGAAAAGTCACTTCATCTTCAGTATTGTTCAGTAAAATTGAAACCCAAGGGTCCTAAGTGTCACTGGAGTTTTTAACTATGAAGTTCAATTGCCCGCAACCTTGAAAAACATGAATTAATTCGAATAAAACACAAGATCCTCTATGTGCTTGGAGAGTTTTCTTTCTTTTCCATTCCTTCACTTTTGAAGAATCAGATCCGGAAATCTTCTGTACTTGTTATATTTGAAGCTGAGCTGTGCCAATTTCTTTTGTTTTCAGGTTTATGGACCCGAGGCCACAATGACAAGCATCTGCAAGCAAGCCATTGATTGCATCATGTCTACGGCATAGTCTCACAACTCGTTTTTCTCCTCTGTCAGCGTGAATCGAGAAAGTGTGTGGCAAGGTGTGCTGAGAAAATAATTTAGTGTAGAAGGCGCAGCTAGATTATTGCAGACTTAGCATCAATTTTTCCCTTGTGATAAATAATCTTGAATCAATGTTTTGAAATATGCATGACACGATTTAAACTGTCTAATTGCATATTATCAATTTATTGGAGTAAGTCACTTTTGTTATTTTCCTATGAAATTCCCAAGCCACGTCTCTTCATGCAATCAAATCTTATAATTATTGAATTTATTCTCGTTCTTTTCCGATTAATTGTCGCATCAAAGCATAGCAGAGTCTTGCCTACTTTCTGTTGGTTCTCAAATCTCAACCCAATGGCTCATGAATCCTATGGCCTTCTATAGCCTTTCCAGTCAGTCTGTTTGAGACTAGAAAGTGGCTTTCCAAGTCTAATTGATGTTTTAGCCGACAGACACTGGTACATGAGGGTCGAGCGTGCTTGTATTTGCTGATTCATATGGGCTGGATTTGTTTAAGGAAAAAATCTGTTTGAAGGGTTCTGGGAGAGTAAGGGTATGTAAAAGTGATCTTATAATAGGTCCTAGACTCGTAGTTCACCAGGGAGACGAAGAAGAGTTATTGCACTACCACCAAACTCTCTCTCCCTGTTTTCTAGCAACAAATACCACCAGCCCCGTTTTCGTCTGGCCAGTTCAGTTTCCTGTCATAACTACAAAATAACTTGTTCCTCCTTCCCGTAGCAGCTGGCAAATGATCATGGCAAGGGAGTGGTAATGGTAGTGCAGCTCGTTTCCGATGGACTTTCCCTCCAACAAAGATCCATACCAACCTAATATTTTACAGTTCTTGTCACAAACTTACGAGCTGCCTTCCTTGCAGTGAAACCCTTTTGTAGAAATGTGTTAGTAGTGAGTAATTGTGAACTAGGGAGTAGGAAAATGGAAGGTTGCATTAA
The DNA here is from genome assembly GCA_033617975.1 of Populus alba x Populus glandulosa. Lineage (NCBI taxonomy): Eukaryota > Viridiplantae > Streptophyta > Magnoliopsida > Malpighiales > Salicaceae > Populus > Populus alba x Populus glandulosa. The sequence continues at coordinate 290,694 of CM066155.1, read as the reverse complement.
CGGCAGAAAAACAGAGGTCTTGCATTTGAAGGGCCTTTATAGCTTCTAGTTTTTGTTAGGTGAGGCTCTAATAAATTCAAAGACTAATGCCTTCACTTCAGGCTTAAATTTACAGTTCATAACTCAGAGGACCACGTTGCCCTTGAGTGTAGGCTGTCGTAACTTCCAACACAACATGCTTTAACGTTATATTTTGTTACAGACCAGAAAGCTCCCATTAGCAGCGGTTGGTTAGTGATTAATTAGTATTTAAGGATTGTGAACTACGATTCTTGAGAATTAGGAATAGGAGACAAGCTTCAATAATGTTCAGAAAAAGTGAAGGTTAGTGAAGTATTTTTACATGATTTGAGCTGGTGAATGGTTGATGGAGTAATTTTTGTGACAGTGATGGACCCAAGACTTCAATTTTGTATCTACATATGTAGTAACTATCATATCCAACTATTTTCCATGTTTACTACTATTTGTAAAAGAGTTGGTTATACACTTGCTTAAATTAGAGCCTCGGGTACTATAAGATGGGTGAGGATGGCTAGGGTTCTTTACATTGCAAGTAAGAGAGAAAAGTAGAGAGTGTCTATGCCAAGTGTTGAGAGAAGTGCTAGGATGGAGAGAACTCAAAAGATGCTTCTGATCCTTGCCGTTTTCATGTTGGTTCTTGCCTCAAATGTTGGAGCAGGAAGGAAACTGAAGGACACCGAGGAGAAAGTTGACCACCCTCAGAACTATCTAGGGGGCTTTGGTACCAGTGGTGGTTTTATCCCAACTCCTAATGGCCCAGTCTTTGCATTTGGGCCATCAGGGTTTTGCTCTTACCCTGGGGTTGGTTGTGTCAGGATCCCAGGTACTGGTGCCATCGGCTCACCACCATGAACAAGAGGCCCGACCTAGTTTTGTCTGGTGGTCTGGTTTGAGGCTGTCATTCAGGGGCTTGAACCTGCTTTAGCTGTGGAAGTTTCATTAAGTTTGTTTCAGTTGATGTCTTGTTCTTCTGTTTGGTCTTGTGTGATTGTTTTGAAGATTATGGCTCGTCGTGCATTAGTATCTACGTTTCATGGTCTATGTTTCTGGTCTATCATTAGCTAGTTGATCTATGAAAGGGCTTGCCTTTCAAACTAGTCAGTACTATGTAAACAAGTCCTATCAATAGATGATCTATATGTTCAAGTTATTACTAGTTCTTTACACCCTCCTTAATGGTGTTGTCACTTCACAGATCTTGACAGGCAAGAAAAACACCCTCCTTAATGGTGTTGTCTCTTCTCTGTGTTCTTATCCATATAACATCATGCAGACACTTGACTGAGAAAAAAAGAGAAGAAAATCACATGAAAATACACATCCCATTGCCAGTTACAGAATTGTTTCAGGATTCCTTGCTGGATGGAGCGGAGCCATGCCATTTTCACATTCATGTTATTCTATTTTCAATTTTAAGATTGCAAGAATAAAACTTGCTGCCTCCTCTCCAGTTATTTGGACATGTTTCAAGGAGACTTTCAAGTTTCAAGCATGCTCTTCCACCTCTGTCAAGAAATTGCGAGCAGTGATATGTTTAGCTGTTTGTGCTTTGCAGCAAGCATCTCCCAAGAGTGTTGAAAAAAAGAGAACAATGAGGAAAAACAATGAACTTCTACTGCAGTATCCAAACTATGTTCACTGCTGTTGTACCCTTTTCCCTTTTCTCCTCTCTATAGACATGATTTTTTCTAACTTTGCACGAACAGTTTCAGTTAAATAGGAGGCTTAAATGCATAATGCACAAATGCATGCCTAATTCGGGTCCAATTGATCAAAGATACGGGTTACTAATCAATTTAAATTATAATTATTTTTAAAAAACAAAATAATAAGAATTTGATAAAAATATATATATATATATATATATATATATTTTAAAATATCAATCTAAGTTAAATTTTAAATTAGCAGATTAATAAGTTTAGCTATATTAATTGAATGAAATTGTGAAATATCTTAATTATATTTAAATTTTTTTATTATGTTTTATAAATTTTTTAAATATTATTAGCAGTTTAAGCTGTTTTTTTAAATATTTTTTAATTGAAAATATGTTAAAATAATATATATTTTTAAAAATTTACTTTTAATATTAATATATTTAAAATATAAAAAAATAAAAAAATAATTTGTTTTAAAAAAATTTCAAATATTTTTTTGAAACGCTCTAATTCCAATCCTAGAGTCAAGTGATTACACGAACGACTAGTCGTCCTGACGCCATTTCCCCATAAACATATGCCCTGTCCCCTGCCTGTTCATTTTCTTTACAACTCTCGATCACTCTCTGTTTGGCTTCCCGAAAAAGAAAACACCAAAAAACCCATAATATTCTCTGCATCAAAATCAAAAGCTTTCAGCTTCCCATGAACATTGACAACAAGAACAAAAAATAAGAAGCCCATTTTGATTTATTCACAAATTTGATCAAAATCTCTCTGCACAGATCAAACAATGGATGATACTTGTGCTGTTTGTGCTGATACCCTTGAATGGGTTGCTTATGGACCATGTCTCCATAAAGAAGTCTGCTCTACTTGCATCATTCGTCTTCGTTTCATTTGCAATGATTTCTATTGCTGCATTTGCAAATCAGAATCCAACACCATCTTTGTCACTAAAGTTAGTTATTTCATCTACTATGTGTCTTTTTATTTCTGGGTTTTGATCTTTTTCTGAAAAGTGTCGGTCTTTTTGTTGTTTATGATGGTTTTAATATCTGGGTTTTGATTTATATACTGTGAAGTTTTGGTCTTTTAAATTTTTGGGTTTTGGTTTTTTGTAGGCATTAGGGGATTATACAAGGATGATAAGTGACTTCAAGGGTTTAGGAGAAGTTAATGGAAGTGAGGGTAAAGCAGGGGAGTATTGGTATCATGAAGGGACAAAAGCTTATTTTGATGATTTTGATCATTATAAGATGATCAAAGCTATGAGCAAGTTATCATGCAATGTTTGCAACAAGAAGAATGGAGGGTCGAGGGAGTTTAATAGCGTTGAGCAATTGAAGGCTCATTTGTTTCACAGGCATAGCCTGTTTATGTGCAGTCTGTGTTTGGAAGGTAGGAAGGTGAGAGATGTTTTTCCTTGTATCCATATTTTATGTGATATGATGATCTATTGTTAACCTTTGCTTCTTAGCTTGGTATTTGAAGAATGAGCATCAATGGAGAGTTGAAATATGAGATTCTGAAATGGTTTATGTTTCATAGCTTTATGAGATTATTCAATGTAGAATGTATTGTAGGATTTGATTGTCTCATATCAATGGAAAATTTTAATTCTTGATTTCTGCTTTGGTAGCCACATTTGTGTTCTCTGACTTAACTAAGTTTTGAACCAGATATTTATAAGTGAGCAGAAGTTATATAATAGAGAACAATTGACTCAACATGTGAGGACGGGTGAATCAATGGTTGATGGCAATGAAAGTGAAAGAGGTGGATTTACAGGACATCCTATGTGTGAGTTCTGTGAGAATCCTTTTTATGGAGATAATGAGCTTTACCTGCACATGTCCACTGATCATTTTACTTGCCACATATGCCAAAGGTAAACCCATGCATATTTCCTTAGAAAAGTATTTAAGTTATTTAGCATTTTGATCTATCAAATGTACACTTTCATATGTCCAATTTATTTTGTTCAATGCAGGCAGCATCCTGGACAATATGAATACTTTAACAATTATGATTACTTGGAGGTTGATTATATTTTGTTTGCACATTTCTTAGTCACTTGCTTTTTACTGAATGGCATGGTTGCTCTTAGTTTTTTAATTAACATATGAGACTTTTTATCTCAGATCCATTTTCGTCAAGAGCATTACTTATGCGAGGATGAGGCTTGCCTTGCAAGAAAGTTTATTGTTTTTGCAACTGAATTCGAATTGAAGGTGATATCTAGCAGAATTCATGATGCACAATTTTGTTTTGGCTGTCAATATTTAAAATTCAGTTTTTATGTTTTCTAGAGTGTACTATATGACTAAGAAGACTTGTGTACTTCTGATATTGGTAGAGGCATAATGCCATGGAACATGGAGGGCGCATGTCTCGTTCTAAGCGCAGTGCTCTACTTCAGGTGTGTATGGATCTTTTGAATTCTTGCACGTTACCAATGTTGTCGGCTTTTTCCGTGTTCTTCATTTTATGTTGAAGTCTACCACACCTGAGCACTCTGTAGCCATTCGTGATCATTTAATGATTTTTATTCTTTATAATGTTGATAATAACATGCCACTTCCATTTTCTACATCCAGATACCTGTGAGTTTCCAGTTTCGGCAAATTAATGAACATGATCGGCGTGGTGGTGGTCGTGGTAGTCATTCAAATTCATCAGGCTATCAAATGAACATGGCCATTGAAGCTAGTCTTGAGACTGCCAATGCTGAAAGGTCTTGTGATATTTCTTCAAATGCGCAAACAGTTTCTACTCATAGAGAGGAACATGAAATTGATATGATTGTTAACCCTTTTGAGTCATTAGCCACCACAGATTCTGAGCCGCCTTCAAGATATCATAGCGTTTTAGGATGGAACACTAGCAGAGCACCACTGGAAGAAACATCCTTTCCCCCACTTCCTTTGGCTCCAAGAAGCAGCCATCGAAGATCCAGAAATGGTTTGGGAGGGTTGAGTGGGAATACAATGGCTGCTCACCTCAGCCGCCAAAACATGGTAAAAGTTCTTAATTCTTCTCGGGCTTTGCAAGCAGCAAACAATCATCCTAACTCATTTGCTAGTATTTCATACCAGTCAAGACCTGTGTCGGATTCTAGGGTTTTATCTTCATCCAGATCTCCGAGTTCATCTGTTCTCTCTACTTACACGAGCTCTCCTCAGGCTGGGTCATCAAGGGCTAATGGACTTCTTGTATCTTCTAATTTTGCAAGTTTATCAAGGACTTCAAATAGTAACAGCAAGGTCAGCCAAGCTAGTGTTGCTCCAAATCCTGCAGACAGGACGTCTCACAATTCTCTTTCAAGTGTTCCCTCTCTGTCTGCCACTCAAGTGGACAATATGTCTACAAGTGCCTCACCTATGCTGAAGGTTGAGGATGTTCAATCTGCTAATAAGGCTCTACTGGAGAAAATTCGTGCTGCATTAGAATTTGACAAGGACAAATTTGCTGCATTCAAGATAATATCTAGAGAGTATCACCGTGACATAATTGATGTTGCAGAGTATCTTGCCTATGTGCATCAATTTGGCCTGTCACATCTTGTCCTAGAGCTGGCTAGACTTTGTCCCAAAGCTGAGAAGCAAAGAGAGCTTGTTGAGATTTATAATTTCAATGTGGGGGGGAATGGTTTGAGCATTGAAAATGGTCCATCCAAAAGCAAGAAATGTTCAAAGAAAGGCAAAGAGAAGTGTGATGATAATGTTATCAGTGGCTCTGAGAACATTTTTTCAGATAGTCTTAGGGTGGAGATCTTACCAAAGGATGGGAATTGTGGTGGAAAAGGCAAATCAAAGATTTTGGTTGACAAACAAGCTAACTTGGATTTGTCAAGGGAGCCAAAGAGTGAACATGCTGCTCAGGCAGCTGGTGTCAGCTTGAAGAAGAATGTGGGGGCTGGGGGAGGAGGGAATAAACCTCGGAAAAAAACCATGAAGTTCCTGAAGAACCGTCTTGGGGGTACTTCCACTGCCTCACTGCCAGATGCTAGTAATTCTGATGCTGGTATTGATGAAAAAGAAGAGAAAGCAGATGTGAACAAAGATATAGCTGTGGTGTTGCCAGTTCATGGAGTTTGGAAAAATGGGGGAGGCCGAAAGCTTGTGGTGATGACCCAAAACAACCGCAAACGATGAACTTACATGGAGGCTTGGTGGAAGTGCCAGTTTGTGAGTATAGAAAGAGCCAGCACCAGACTTAATTAATGCCTTTTTGTGTGGATATTAGGGCATGTTGCTACTAGGCATACATATTGTCAGTACATTAGATGATCAGAGGTTTATCTCCCTCAAAAATTAACCACGAATGTTTCAAGCTTTTGGAACTTTTAACTGTTTTGTTTTAGGAAAATGGCAAAAAAACTTGGTTCCCTTTTCCTTTGCCAAAATACAACTTTTTTAGTACAATTTAGTTGAGTTGGAAATTTCATATTAATATACTATTCTGCGTGTGGAAGTTCAAAAAGAGGATTCCTTGCTTGCATTATATCCATTAGATAGCCCTTTTTCTTCCTTTATTCGCCGCAGGAAGAGATTCCAACTATGCTTACTTCTAACGAAAGGACTGGAATCCGAGCTCCTATACCAAATCTTGAATACAGTTTCTATTATATATAGCCTATTAAATCAAGGACATTAAATTCAAATGATTTTTTTTTTATATAGATTAATGTGGGTGTTCGAGTCAGTTTGTGCACATCTTGACTAATTTTACAAGCCTTGAAATTAACGATCATGTAAACATCTAATGACCTGAAGTTTTCGAGACTTGAAATAAATTTATAATCCTAAAATTACAAATAATCTTTTTTCTTCGCTAGCCAATATGCCTATGGCTAACATGCCTAAACATATATCTATTTATTTCCTTCTTCAAACAGAACAGATTAACTTTCTTTTTAGATTGGATTTTTCCTCCCTTTTTATTTTTCTTGAATTCTCTTGTAACTATTAATCTTTCCCATTTCCATCACATTTTTGGACTAGATCACTGCCGAATCATGACTAATCTTACATGGATTTTAAAAGATGGATTATTTAGCTCACAAACAACCAATATCCAATGCCACACACAGAAGAATAATGCTGTCACTTCACTTGCAGGAACCACAAATCATAGTAGTAGTTCTTGTTGAAGAAATATATATTTTAAATTATAAGATGAATGAGCAAGAAGGCGGGGATAGCTCAGTTGGGAGAGCGTCAGACTGAAGATCTGAAGGTCGCGTGTTCGATCCACGCTCACCGCATTCTTCTTCTTTTTTCCCCAGCGGTTACGCGCTGGCGGTTATAATTTAGTCAGTTAGTTAATAACGTTTTTTCCCGCCAAATCGAGTTAGCATCGTGTCGGCTTATCCCCTTCCCACCTCAATTCTAGATTCTTCGAGCTCCAACGCCCTAGAGTGGTAACAGTTTCGACAAGAATAGAAACAATCCGGCCACCCGTCACCTTCCGGGGAAATATGGCCACCACCGCCTGAAGGTCCACCAATATACTTCAAATCAAGATCAATTTAAGTGAAGGACCAGTCCATAATACACTACGGTGGTTAGCCCTCAAAAAACCAAGCCCAGAAAGTTAAGAGCCAGACAGAAGATAAAGCAACATGCCAGCCCAGGAGCCGAAGAACTTTAAGATTATCTTTGGGTAATTCAATTTATCTCTTTTTTTTTTATATATAATGTAGAAGGTTGACCGATAAATGCAAGCAGGCACGGAAGATTTCTCGAGAAAGAAAACGTGAAGGCATGCCTTGCCTTGCCTACACATGATTGGAATTAGAAGAGTGAGTCAGAGAGGGAGAAGCTGCTCCGATCCCACTCTGTAGATGACTCTGAATCATCTTAACGTGCTGAGATTCTGTGTGTTCTTGCCAAGTTTGCAGAGAAACATGTCTGCAAACGTGGTTTTCATCTAATCATTTTAGCAGCGATGCATGGTGCGTGAGCGAGATGATGAAGAAGGAATTCATTTGGTTTTCATCTAATCATTTTAGCAGCGATGGTGCATGAGCGAGATGACTCTGAATCACACACTTGTTACGGGCCAGGTTAAAAATCTTTCTGCAGGTGGTTGGCTTGATCAAAATCTGATCAAAAATTAAACCCAGTTTGATGTTTTTTTTAATCTTTTTTAAGAAATGTTTTAATTTTTTAAAATTATTTTAAAAATATCATTTTAATTAATTTGTATCAACCTGTTCGATTCATAATACGAGTGTTAGAATAACTTTGGTAAATAATACGTGCTAACTTCATATGAATCTTTACAATGCGCTGTTTCAGATATATTATTATTTTTTTATCCATTCAAGGTAAAATGTATAAAGAAGGCGTGGGATAATTAAAACGTGGATATATATATATATATATATATATATATATATATATATATATATATATATATAGTTCTTAACAAATTGTTTAACACGTGGATATATATATATAGTCCTTCCCTTGACTATATTTATTTACCAACCCATTTAAAAAACACAAATAATTTGTAAAGCGATTATCATCACTTTAACCAACAACCAATAATTCTAAAAGGCTTGTCACGTGTTAAACGTTTTCTTAATTTGAAGACCAGAATATATATAGAGAGGAGAACCTTTTCTACTTGGAACCTGATTGGAAAAGTGGATTTCAATAAAGTATTGTGGTGTAATCTGTATTTTAAAAATATTTTTTTAATATATATATATATAATTTTTTTTTCAATTTTTATATAGGACATTAAAATCACTAAAAAAATTAATTTGTTTTTTTTTTTTTGAATAAACACTCCTAAACACCATTTGTGTATCCCGGATGATTAAGATAGAAGCTAGAGCAAGATAATGACGTGTTGGGTCAGTTTTGAGGTTAGGTATTCTAATATTTTACACAGATAACAAAGGTTATAAAAATATTTGAAAAATAATATAAATTTAATTAACACAACCATAATTTAGAATATTAGTTTTGTAGCATGCTACTGGGAATAGAGGCTTACTTAAGAAATTAAAAGTGATATTACTTAACAAGTAAAAAAGTTAACATAAAATTATATAAAAATCCAATAGTCAAGAAATAAACGAATATAAATTAATATGTTAAGAAAGAGAAATAAAAAAAGAAAAAAAAGGGATAAAAAGAAATAGGTCACTAGAGACATTATAACTTTGTTTTTTACACACTCAATAATATTAGAAAAATCTCGATAAGATAATTCTAGCTACACAATAGAAGACCAACAAATAAACGATGTTATAATTGATTAGTTGTCTTCTTTCGGGTTAACCAAACTCTAAAGTACTTTAACATAAAATTAATCTAAAACAAAACCATTAACCAACAATGATTTTATTCGATGGTCTTTTATAGCGTGGTTAAAAATTATCTTATCAGAATCTTTTTAAGAGTACCGAGTATGTAAAAAATAGAATCACGATATGTCTCGAGTAACCAATTCTTTCTTTTCTTCATTTTTCTTCCCTCATTTCTCTTTCATGCTACTTTAGCTTATATTTATTTTTTAATCATTGGATCTTGAATATCATAATGATCTTGAATATCATTTCTTAGTCATTTGATTTTTATAAATTAATTTTTATGTTGACTTCTGTACATATTAAATAATTTCTATAAGAAATATATACTTGATTTCTAGTAAACAATGATATTTTTAATAGTAATTGTTACAAAATTAATATTTAAAATTATGACTGTATTAAAATTGTGTAATTTTTTAAATACTTTAACGGTCATTTTATAAGACTTTTATAAAACCGTGTTTTTTTTTTTTTAAATCCCAAATAGTTAGCAAGTTGAATGATTATTGCACCTTGAAAACCAGTAACATGACAGCACCACAAAAGGTTACTATATTCTGTCATGGAAGTACTTCAGTCAAAGGATTTTCTTTTATTAAATGCTTTTCTTCATCTTCTCGGCAGGATAGCATGGGAGAACCGTCTTTCCTTTGTTTTCCCATGTGCAGACCGTGAACGCGTACCTGCATTCATAACTCTGAGTGTCGGCAGGCAGGGACAGAACATGGTTTCATGACCCAGATTTGGACCTAAATTAAGAGGCATGGAGACGTTATGAGGATCCATGCATATGCTCTTGACTTCACACTATATTCAAATAAGAAATATTTTTAATCACCTTGGGATTCACTTACACATCCTTTGGATCTTGAACTACTGTATAAGATTTTTATATAAATTTGATTTGTATTTCTTTCTTAAAACGGATCTAGCGTGTTGATATTTTTTTAGTGTTTACTGTTATGATCTGAAAAAATAAATTTTTAAAAATTATAAACTGTAGTTTTTTTTTTTTTTTCCTCTCATTAAATATTATTGATTGAAGCAAGATATAAAAAGCAGATACCACGTAAAGAAAGAGAGGAATGATTATGGGTTGAAAAGTCTAAGAAACAAAAAACCAAACCCACTTCTATTTTGAGGTTCGGTCTCCATGGTTATTAGCCATACACGGTGGAGGTTGGTGAAAAAATCAAGGAGCCATCTCTTCACCAGCTCTCCCTCCCTCCCTCGTAATTTATCAGTGGGTTTGTTCCCTGTCATTATCTCCACCGACTCAAATCGATCCTCACCTTCCACTTTTCATATCCAACAGCTAAGATCTCTTACATTCACAAACATGGACCCCACTCAGCATCCAATAATAGACCAGAAATCTTAAGACACCAGCATGAAACTGAAGGTCCACTTGTTGTGTTCTGTCTATAAATAAGGAGCCAAGGCCTTGACGTAAGTCCCACCAACGAGTTCTTTGCTCCTGTAATAACTCAAGGATCTGTTGTTGCTCTGCTCTGCTCTCTCTTGAGTTTTCTCCTCTGAATTCAAGGGTACATTTCTTTATCTTGATTTCTTATTTTTGTTGTGAAATTAGATGCTGTATATTGAGTTTTGAAGTTTTAAACTTGATGTAATGTCAGAGTGTGAAAATGACTTGACTTTTGGTTTGATTTGAAGTAAAGTTTGTGCTTTTCTACATGGGAATTTAGATTTTGGATTGGTGATTTTGAATTTTGATTCTTTGAGCTTATTTGAAGTGAATTTAGATCACTTTTAGCTTATTCTTTTATCATCATGAAACCCTCATGGGCTTTCTTTGTAATCATTTCTTGATCTAGGAAGATGGTTGTTTATGCATCTCCAGAGATAAGAATAGCTTTTGTTGATCCTCTAAGTATGTCAGAAGGTCTTGCTTAGTTTGATCTTTGTTTTAGGCTTTTACATGATTTGGTTGAAATTCTGTTTGGGCTTGAGCGATGGGATCTTCTCATTCTTGTTTTAATTTAATTCGAAGAAAATTGGCAGTGGTAGTGATACTTTGACATTACTGTTGTTAGAAGATATTGAAATTTGCGTGTGGTTTTCCTGCTCTGCAGTCGAGAGAATGGAAACCTTTTTGTTCACTTCTGAATCCGTGAACGAGGGTCACCCCGACAAGCTCTGTGATCAAGTTTCGGATGCAATCCTAGACGCCTGCCTTGAGCAAGATCCAGACAGCAAGGTTGCATGTGAGACTTGCACCAAGACGAACATGGTCATGGTCTTTGGAGAAATCACCACAAAAGCCAACGTAGACTATGAGAAGATTGTGCGCAGCACTTGCCGTTCAATAGGATTTGTCTCTGATGATGTTGGTCTTGATGCGGACAAATGCAATGTCCTGGTTAACATTGAGCAGCAGAGCCCTGATATTGCACAGGGCGTCCATGGTCATCTTACAAAGCGCCCTGAGGAGATTGGTGCTGGTGACCAAGGTCACATGTTTGGCTATGCCACCGATGAGACCCCTGAGCTTATGCCCCTTAGTCATGTTCTTGCCACCAAGCTCGGTGCCCGCCTTACTGAAGTTCGCAAGAATGGAACCTGCCCTTGGTTGAGACCTGATGGCAAAACACAAGTCACGGTTGAGTACTTCAATGAAAATGGTGCTATGGTTCCAGTACGGGTGCACACTGTTCTAATCTCTACGCAACATGATGAAACTGTTACTAATGATGAGATTGCTGCTGACCTCAAAGAGCACGTTATTAAGCCTGTCATCCCTGAGAAGTATCTTGACGAGAAGACCATCTTCCACCTCAACCCATCAGGCCGGTTCGTGATCGGTGGACCACACGGTGATGCTGGCCTTACTGGTCGTAAAATTATTATCGATACTTATGGTGGCTGGGGAGCACATGGTGGTGGTGCCTTCTCCGGCAAGGACCCTACTAAGGTAGACAGGAGTGGTGCCTACATTGTTAGGCAGGCAGCAAAGAGCATTGTTGCAAGTGGCCTTGCTCGCCGATGCATTGTTCAGGTCTCTTATGCTATCGGTGTGCCAGAACCTCTGTCAGTTTTTGTTGACACTTACGGGACTGGAAAGATCCCAGACAAGGAGATTCTCAACATTGTCAAGGAAAAATTTGACTTCAGGCCTGGAATGATAGCCATTAGCTTGGATCTTAAGAGGGGTGGCAATGGCAGGTTCTTGAAGACAGCTGCTTATGGTCACTTTGGAAGGGACGACCCTGACTTTACATGGGAGGTAGTGAAGCCCCTCAAATCTGAGAAGCCCCAACAGTAAAAGTGGCATGGCCTGCGATCAATAATTTGCTTGCTCTTGGCAGCATCACTGAAACCCAAGAATCTTCCAACTGTTTTCTCGCCTTTGTTTTGTTTCGCTGCTTATTTTATTTATTATTTCATCCGTATGCTTTTGCCATACAGTATAAGAATACATGTGGAGTCTCGAGTCTTAGTTTAAACAAGAAGAGCTGCCTTGATGCTTCATGAGATTGTTTAAGAAGAGAAGAGAAGAGAGATGTAATACTGTAAAAGGATGAACTACAGATAAATGAAATTCACTGTGGAATAAGATGATTGCTCTACTTCCACTCTTTACCATCTTCCATTTTCCCCGTTCTGTTCTCTTACAAATTAATAGATTGTTAGCAGAAACTAATGAAATATCATCATATTCCTACTCGGTTGCTAAACTCTCTTGTCCAAAGGATTGAAGAAACAGATTGCTTTCCAACAATTTCAAACTAATGAAAAGATTTCCAGAGCTAATTAAGCTCCTCTGGGAAGATCATCCTGGCAGCCTGCTGTGCTGTGTGTATATATCCAAGCATAATTAATCGTCGCGAGGGTAACTTTGATTTTCGACCAAAAATAATGATTTTTTCTCGAGAAAATCAATTGCCCACCTTCTCTTCAATCATTCCTTGAACTAATTTGGATTTGTAAATAGGTGGAGAGCACCTCATGAAGATATTTTCCAACTTCCACTCACAATTAACAATCTCTCACCAACACCATATATATATATACTAGCTTTGGCACCCGCGCGATGCTGCGGGTGTTTAAAGTGAAATTTAATTTTAATTATTATTATAATTATTTATAAATTAATTAGAAATGTTATATAGCAAAACATATGACATTCATACATATCAAAAGACATGACATTCATAAAGCAAGTTGTAAAAGTTAAGTAAAGATAGTTAAATCCAAGTATAACAAAAATATCTACAGTTACATATTTTACGCTTTATACATATAGATAGAGAAGTGGACGTCAATGAGCGGGAGGTTGTATTAACAAAGCAGATGATAAAGACGTCGAATTAGCTTGCGATGTTTGATAAGAAAGCATTGATTAACTGAATGCTAGTTTTTTTCCTACAGCAAAAGATAAGTGCAACCGTAAGTTATAATTTTTTTATAAAGCAATAAATATCAAATATTCTTGACGATAAATTAGAAATGAGAAATAAAGATTTAATTGTTGCTGAGTATATGAGTTCATAAAGAAGGGAAGGCAATTCGAAAATAGATATAAACCTTTTCAGTTGATAAAATGGAGAGGCGTTGCTTCTTTGAAAGTCCTTGTCTAGGAGCATCATCATCTTCACAAAATTGTTCCTTTGATGAGTCTGCATAATCTTTCAAGGGTCTTGGTTGGAGAAGTTGGGAGCTGAATCATATATTAAAAGGAAGTACTTAAGTAATAGCAAGTGTAAACAATAGGAATGAAAGGCAAAACCATTTATTTATTAGTAGAACGCTCAAGTAGTAAGCCCAACATCTTGAAATCAGAAAATGATAATTAAAACAATAATATAGTCAAAAAGGATTCCACATGATGATATTTGGATGCTGAATAAGATATTAAGAATGAAAGGGAAGACTATTTATAAATTCATAGAACAATCAAGTAATAATTGTTAAAGGGATGTATTAGGAAATGACAAATAAAACTTTATCATGGTTGAAGTAGCATTGTGCAGGATTATAAATTCATGGCAGAATACATGGATTATATTTTATGTGTGAGCAAGCGAACCAAACCTGTTGTGCAGCCCAACGTCATTGAAGATTAATGTTCTTTTTGATTGGCGATGGCAACTATCATGGAATGTGTCTTTTTACGGAGAGGTGTGCTGCTGTGAAGCTGGAGTCTGAAGTTGAGACTGAGCTACACTCAAGGGATCTGCAAGGTTTGGTGTTGGAGGGGTGAAAGGTATTGAACTTCCAGCATCAGTGGTTATTGGGCTTGTTGCGTTAGCAGCTTTAATGGGGCTAGCCGGGTTAATATATGTTTCAGTTGCAATGTCATCAAAGATGTTGCAAACATATATTTCACATCTGCTGAGAACAGATTTGTAGGCTCCAAATCGAAGCTGAAATATTTTTGTTTTGTTTAATTTCTCAATCATTTGAGGTGGAACAATAAATGGGTCAGTGAATTTTTTATCGAACACCAAATGATGAGCTGAAGCATTGAAAAAAATACTCAGCTGTCTTTCCGGAGAGAAGAAAGTTCGTGACATCTTGACCATCGCTGACAATGCAATTAATTCTGAACCTAAAAGACATTAAAAAGTGTTTTAGTTAATAATGAAAGAAAAGCATAGGGAAAAAATCCCTTAAAACTTTTGAAAATGCAAGGTTGTTTGGTATGCATGGTAGTTGAACCATGGGACTGGTGTAGAGGTTGGATGGTCATGTTCCATGCATCGTAAATTATTAGGGAGTCTAGAGAGTGGCTTGTTGCAATCTGGATAGCTCTCGCACCACCATCCCTTGAAGAGATCATAATCCACTATGAAAGCTTTACATGTAAATCTTTCATTCTGCAGGTGCCAAGTAAAACAGAAAGTCATACAATTTTTTTTTATAAAAATAAGGATGATGCAGCGTTGGTAATTGTTAATAGTACTATAATCATAATTATAGTATTTAGTTGGACTATTAGCAAATCGAATGAATAGAAATTAAAACTTATTTATATGTATTGATGGGAAGCGAACAAATATATCTAAACTACAATGAAGAATTATATTTTTAATTGACCCTTTTAGCTGAACTGTTTGTTGACGGAGGAATTGACAAAAAATGAATTTAATTTGGTATACCTTTTTTAACAGTGAAGACATGACCCTTTATTCATACTTTTAATATGAAGCAATAGAGCTTCATATGACTGAAGCACAAATTTGGTGTTTAATATTCATCTTCGTCTCGTCAGTGATTTGGATCACACGATCTCATGATAATATGATGCATGTATAAAGAGCAGGAGATAAAAGAAAATAAACTATAGTTAATTATAATTTATGCATTATATCTGGGAAAACAAAAATTGATATTTGCCAAATAAAAACCCAAATTTCCTAAGACAAATTCAAACATATAAGAAGCAAGAGCCCAAACCCATATCCGGAGCTTTATTATAAACCATAAAGAATGATGGGTAGTCAATCTGATGAAGCCCCATGCTTACTATTGCATTTTAAGCAGGTCATTTTTATCCTAGAAATAATTCAACAACTTTGTTTTGCTTGTAATAAGAAATATTTAAAAATAAATATAATAGATACCTTGTGCTTGAATGGGTCCATACAGAGGATCTCTCTTATTGTTCTCCTATTTTTATTTATTTGAGTTTCCAATGATAGAATAGCTTGTGATGATGGAGGTAGCTGGTACAAGTCAACAGGCATTTGAGCATAACTACGTAAAGATAAAGAAAAAACTGTTGAGAATTCATTTAAATATTAATACATAAATTGGATTTGAACAAATGTAAAAGGTTTGAAGAATATAGAAATTTACTAATGTTTGTATGCTAATAACTCTGGTATGTCCGGGTTAAAATACCAAAGTGAAGCTGCGGTGCCAATCAAATTTGCAGATCCTACAAAGAATGTAACAAATACATATTTAGTGGTGTATATTTAATGTCAAGAGGTTATTAAATTTGAACTAAAAATTTAAGAAAATGGAATCATGATACCCCTAAATTCAGAGACTCGAAAACCAGCAAAAGCAACGATGACTGGAGAATCTTGTTCTATCAAATAAACCTCGTCAAAGCTTCGAGCAATGTCACCCCATAAAGTAATACGAAGCTCCTCGCCTCTAAACAAAATAAAAGTATATCAGACTAATGGCAGGAGGAATTGATTATAATAAATAATTTTAATTTATCATCAACTGTATATTTTCAAGAATGAACTCCCTCTTGTCTTCAAGTGTTTGGCCCCGAACTAAAATCTTCTCAATCAGTTGTATTGCTTTTAGTCTACCAGGAACATCTATATAAATTATTGAATAATCATGTCAGCGTAATAAAAAAATTATGCATGATGCAGTTTGCTACATAAGGGTAAGAATGAAGAACACCTGTAAGAAGTCTCGATTCTTTTCCTTTGTTAAGGACATGTGTGAAATCAGTGAAATTGAAGTAATATCGTGGAATGGAAATTGGGAGAGAATTGAGGCGAGTAACTTTGGTGTCAGACTTAAGATCAATAACAGCTTCATGGCTAACAACAGTATTCATGTACCGATTTTCACAGGTGTAGAAGTTTTTAACTTCATAATAGTCACCCTCAGTAATGATTGAAGAAAAATGGGCAGTATCTCTAGATTTGGCTGATCCTTGTATTGCACCACCCTTTTTTATAAAAAAAGGCAATAATTGGGGTCAATGGATAATGGCAAAGTTAAAATATGTAGAATGATGGATGAGGAGAAAAAGTAATCTTGAGCATAGTAAAATCATAGCCTCTAGTTTTTTGGCCATATTGATAAAATCATCTTAAACTATTCATGTATGCATATGTTATTGTTAAGAATTTGTTTTGTTAATGTAGACAACAACTGCTAGTTGTTTTTGGCTATAATGTTAGAAAAAAAGTGAAGAGGTTTTTGAAATTGCAGCATTCTCTATTTGGAAATTTTTTGGGTAAAATTGATCATACCATTTTAATTTGATTTCAACTGCTAAAATCATCTTTAAATTGTTTTTATATTTTTAATTTTTCTTATTTTTAATTAATTTTTTTTATAATTTAAAAATGTTTTCATATATTAATATCAATAAAAAAAATTAAAAAAATATAAAATTTTATTTTAATATATTTCTAAATTAAAAAAATTCAAATAATAATAATTATTATTATATTTCTAAAAACTCCAAAATTAAGTTATTTGCTACACCATATATTTTTGTAGCAAAGATGGTGCCAAAAAACTACTTCATTGCATCTCATTTGTTTCCTTCCATTTCTTTTTGGCAACATTTGTACATAGTTATGTTTAGTTTATTAAGTTTGAACAGACTATAGAAATAGCAAAAACATTTGGGTGGCAAACTAAATAATGGACCAAATTTGACACTAAATTATGTCAGTATTCCATTGCCTCTAAACAAATGCAGCTTAAAAAATAGAATGTAAGCAGAGGCAAGAATTTGAATAAAACAATAATAAAGGTCATATCAGTAGATATGTTGCATACATGACGATCAACAAATAGACAATTGAAGTTTGTTGCTTGTCCATTTTGTTTAGGAATCCAAACACGACATACTCGAGCTTGGATTAAAGGGTAGAAAACATATTTTTTAATGTTCTGCAAATGAATAGCCATTTCTCTGCATAAAAAAAAAAGCAAGCAAAAGTTGAACAGATAAGCGAATAATTAAACATGAGATTAAAATATAAAGACAAAAAAGTAGGCAGCAAAGTTATTGATCCATCAAATTTGCACTGCATGGATTAAGGGTTGTGAAGCAAAAAAAAAACTTACATGAAACAATAAAAGTAGGCAACAAAGTCGTTGATCCAAAGTAGAAAAATAAACAGCAGACAAAGCGAAAGACTACCCTGAAAAAACATGGAAAGACTTTATGAAAAATAGGGAAGCATGAGAGATTATTGTTGTCATGCAGCGAAAAAAAGAAGAAAAAATTTAAATATATGATAGTTAAAATGGAATTAAATATGATTTTTTTTTATGTTGCAAGAAGACTCATAGATGTTCAAGCTTGTGATTAGAAAATCTTAACATACAAAAGATACAACAACAAATAAAAAGATCACCTTTTGGCAATAATTGAATGATATCTTTGAAAACAATGTTTTTGGCATAACATGATGGATTTCCTTCATGATCGAACGAAATGATTTTAAGCTCATTCTTTGATGTAACTCTTGATAAAGCAACGTATAATTGA
The DNA here is from genome assembly GCA_033617975.1 of Populus alba x Populus glandulosa. Taxonomy (NCBI): domain Eukaryota; kingdom Viridiplantae; phylum Streptophyta; class Magnoliopsida; order Malpighiales; family Salicaceae; genus Populus; species Populus alba x Populus glandulosa. Next base: position 272,450 of record CM066155.1, on the reverse strand, counting down.
CCATGACTGAAAACTTGTTCTTTCAAGAAGACACCAACAATCTTAAGTGATTGTCCTTGGCTTTTATTAATAGTCATAGCATAGCAAGGCCTAACAGGAAACTGTCTTCGTTTGATTGTGAAAGGGCATTTCTTATCATTAACTGGAAAGACAATTCGTGGAATAAAAACTCGATCTCCAATGTTAGAACCGGTAATAATTTGGGCTTCAATAATTCGCTTAGCAAGCTGTGTAACAATAAGCCTTGTTCCATTACATAAACCAGCAGAGGGACTAAGGTTTCGAAGTAACATAATTGGTGTGCCAATTTTCAAAGAAATATTGTGCTTGGGCACACCATTAAAGTCAAGTTGGTTGATAAATTCAATTGGATACAATAAATCTATGTTGTCAATGTCGCCAGAAGTTGTTTGAATAGAATCACAACTAAGAAAGTTGTATTTATGACCAGGTATAATATCAAGGATAAAAGTATTAATCTCAGAAACAGTCAGGTTCTTTGGTGTAATAATTGCCATGTCTTTAAAATAGAATGGGTCAAGATGAGCCCATTCAATGTCAGGATATATAGCAGAGACAATAGCTGCAATCGGACAATCCATTATTTGAACTTGAAGCTCACATGGGATTTTGATAAATGCTGCATCATGATCATCTGGAACAGCCAAATCACATAGTTGCCCATCACCAATTAAAAGGATCCATTCTGCAAACTGTCTAAGTTCTTCTTTTTGATCTGGGCTTAAACCATCAGCTGATAGTCGTATATTTTGATTCAAAATAAGGAATGTGAATGCAGACCAAAGTAATGAGCTAGTAAAAGAAGCATTAATTATTTCTTCCTTTGTTCCTCCAGGTATGACAGGAAGAATTTGTCGGAAATCCCCACCTAATAAGACGGACTTACCACCGAATGGATTGTTGAGTCGTCTCTCATCTGGTGTTTTAAGAACATCTCGTAGAGACCTGTCCAAAGCTTCAAAATAGAATCTATTATTCATCGGAGCCTCATCCCAAACAATGAGTGATGTCATCTCCAGTAATCGTGAAAGGTAAGTGTTGTGTTTAATCTCACACGTTGAATTCTCATTAACTTCTAATGGAATTTTAAATCTAGAATGGGCTGTTCGTCCTCCAGGTAATAAAAGAGAAGTTATTCCAGATGAGGCAACAACAAGCACAATTAAACCTTCAGATCTAACTCGATTAATAATTGTATGCCATAAAAAAGTCTTTCCTGTCCCACCATGACCATGAACAAATATAAGCGCTTGTTTGTTTTGTAGTATAGATGTAATAACAGAGTCATAGATGTTTCTTTGACATGGGTTAAGAAGTGGCATAGCCAATGAATGGTTATTTCTGAGCTCAGCAAGATCATAGTCAAGCTCTTCCCTTAAAAGTTTGTTTCTGACCTCATCCATCAATCGACCATTTGGCATTGGAAGTTTATGATCTTTCAATGATGTTGCGGAACCATTTAAAAGTTGTTCAAGTTCATATAGCACATAGTTCTTAAGTTCGTCATCAGACAAACGAACATTCGATATTGAAAAAGAAGATCTTAGGTGGTATTCAATGTCATCATGCATAGAATGCCAAAACTGATTGAAAAGACTATTTGGATCGGCAACCTCGCAAAACATAATAATATTAATAAAAAGTTGCCTTAGTTGCGAAGAGGAAGCAATTGGAATAGCTTCAGCAAATGTGTCTGACCATTCTTTATCATCTCCTAAAAGCCCCAAAGCCTTGCATGCAAGTTGAAAAGTTGGAAACACTGTACCAGAGATTTGTCGCAAGTCTTCAAAGCTTTTTGCTCCCTTAACATGGTTAAGTAACATTTTGAGAAAATACAACTCCCCAGCAGCAGGATGGATATACACAATGCGACCAAGGCAAAATCCACGTGATCTAATAATCCATTCTTTTTGCCTAGCATCCCAAACATACTTGCTTGGAAACTGTGAGTAATATAGATCTCGTGCATTGACATCAACTTTGTTGCGCTCAAACCACTCTGTAAGCATTGTCTTGTTAATCCCAGGCCTTCTAAGAACTGATGGTAAGGATTCATTACCTGAAAAAAAACACATGGTGCTACAATGGTAGATGGACTTGAAGTCTTTCAATAGCTGGGCTCCTTGAATGAATCGGGAATTGGAATAGCCGCCATACTGCCTCATATGGACAAATGAATCTACAGTTTAGATAAGCTTGTATTTCATCAGTAGTCTCTTTTTTCATAACCATTCTACATCGATCAGCTCCTTTGCTAACATACTTAAAAAGATACTTAATAAGCATGGATTGACAACAAATTTCAACATTAATGTGTGCATTGTATCGGAGCAAAAGTTCTTTGTTGTATGGTACAACATGACAATTTAAGAGAGAAATGCTAGTTTTGACAACGTGACCCATAGGCTGCATGCGTCGTTTATAATAAACAAAGCCATTCTCATCAAAGACAGTTACATCCTTGTTTTTTTTTTGAAATCGTTTGGAACATTTATTCTTTTGCATGCATTGAGCCTTTGGATTTGCAGCGCCACATGGACCATGCATCATAAATTTTGAAACTATTTCATAGCAAATAGGATCTTGATTCTTGTCAGGTATATCAGCTGAAATAATAGAGTCAACATCCTCAGGTGAATGGAATTTGAATTCTGGAGCTAGCCAGACTAATAAATGAGTATGCGGCAAGCCTCTTTTTTGGAACTCCACAGCGCAAACATCTAAAAAGAGAAAATGCAAGCAAAGAAGTAAAAATGGTTGTCTGTAAAAGGAAAAAAATCATGAAATTTAAGAAATAAAATAGAAATACCAGCAATTGTTCGTCCAAAAGGTTTTCCGGATTTGATGAATGACATCATATCAATTAGCTTTGAATGAAATACCCTTGCAATGATGTCAGGCTTGTCCTCAGGCTGATAGTTTCTTGTCTTTTTAATTTCTCGATGAATTACATGCCACTTAACATTGCAGGTGAATGTTATAAAAAGATCAGGATTTCCATAACACCTACATATTGCCATAGCATCTTGGTAATTATTAATCATATACCGAGGGCTTCCAGTTAAAGAGGATGGAAGTATAATTTTCCCTGTAGTTGATCCATCAACATCACCTCTAGCAATAGCATCATGTATTCCTTTGTAATGTTCACTTCTAAGATTTTCTTGGTTTGCACGTATAAAATCCAAACGATCCTCTTCAACATTAACGAATGCATCAACCAAAAATTGTTGGTACAATCGTTCGCCTTTTATGAGAGTGCTTTCTTGTTTTTCTCTTTCATGAATGAGATAAGCATAATAGGCTCTCATCGCAACCTTTTGCCTTTTTTTCGGTGGTTGCTGCTCTTGATGAGACAATGGAATATCAGTGTGAAAGCCATCCTCACCATATGGAAAAAGAAGTGGATAATGAAGGGACATAAATTTTGGATGAAGCTTTGAGATTCTTTGAAGTCTTCCAGATAAACTTTCAATAATTATATCTCAATCAGATCGAGAATGACCAATGTCCCCAACAACCAAACCACCAATGTCATTGAAAGAAGGATCATCGTATTGCCTTGAGTCATTTTCTCTTTTGCCAATTAACCGAAGCTTGAACTCTGGAACCTCGGCATCACCAAACCGTTGTTTAGTATGGCGGAATAAACGAACGAATTCATTAGATGAATCAAGCATATTGATCAAACCAACAACAATCTCACTATCCAAGACTGAAGGAAAATTTTCATTGCGGAACGGTTGTAGTCGATTAGCAACCTCATTATCTGTATCAAAAATATAGAGTTGTGCAAACTTGGGACCCCTATCATCCATAGGAAAAAGAGAACCCATAAGATGGTGACAATATCCATTAATCTTAAAGACATAAGATCCAGGTTGAGCATTAACAGAATGATCAATTGTAGCCCCCATGGACGTGAAAGCGAACAATGAGTTATAAGCACGAATTTCACGTCGAAAGTTTTTGGAAGATGAACCATTGGTTGGGTTGAGGAGGTTGTCAAGGTAGTTGGGTGTTTCTTGTGGAGTAGGAAGCACCACTTTCCCGTTATTACAACAAAGTGTAAAGCATGGGTTTGTTTTGGTTGAACGCGCCAAGCGTTCTTGAAACCAAAAAAGAGCACCACAATGCCTACACTTGTATGTTTTATCCCCAAAATCAATGTATTCAGTTAAATAACCTGTAAAAAATAAAGTTAAGATACTGGAAGGAATGATATAAAAAAGACAATGAAAAAAAAGTGGTTGCAAAAAGTACATGATTAGATTACATACGCTTTCTTTTTTTCTGATAGGACGCTTGACTTATAATAGATTGATGATTAAGGGCTTGTTCAAAGAGTCCTTGAGATTCATGATTTGAAATCACATCATTACAGTGAAATGAAATAAAGGCGCTAGACTGTGGAGGATCGAATAACTTTGTTGCATTAATTTCATTAGTTTGAGTTTGCACAGTGTTGTTTGATAAGGAGAAGGTGGTTTGTATATCTATGTTTTGGTGAGAACAGACCAAAGTCCCAACTCCTTGAGTATGTTGTGGAGCAGATGCTGTATTTGAAGAGCTTGGGTTATCGGATAGCAAGATTCTATCAACGGGAGTTTCATAGTCATTGAAAGCAAACTGTGAGTATTGAGAAGATGGCACATACTCATCCAGCTGAACATGTTTGCGAGGACTTGTCATCTCGTTGTTCTAAATAAACCATGTAAACAAACATCAAGGCAAATGAAAAAAAAACACTAAAATAACCATGATTAGGACATGATCATGGTTAAGTGAAAGAAAACATAGAGATAGAGAAAATGTTAATGATATGCACTAAATCAAATCGGCTAATCTTAAAAATAATTTTTTAAAAAATAAAAAAATATTCTTTTAATGTATTTCGATACAAAAAGTATTTTGAAAAATAATAACCATAATACCAAACATGTCTTAAAAATTAGAATGGTTGAATTGGTTTGAGATCAACCCCTCATGTGTTAATTACTTGATAAAAAATTATGAAAAAATAATACCCTTTTAACATATTAAACAAAAATAATACTTTTTTATGAGATGATTTTATTTAATAAAATTTATCTTTTCTATATTTGCTATCTTTATATTTCTATCTCTATTATTTATTACGATTATGGTATTGTTACAATGTCTAAGATTATAAAAGATATTTTTTTCATGTTTTTTTACATGAAAATATATTAAACTAATATTTTTTTATTTTTACATGAAAATATTATAACATCAAAACAATTCTAAAATATATAAACATTGCCTGTAGGCAGCTGATTGCCTTTTTCATTACGGTTGTAATTAGACTACCACCCTACCCTTTATTAGTTTAAAACTAAAAAAAATAAAATAAAAAATAAAAAAGGAAAAAGATGGAAGACAACTCGCTTCCCTTTCCAAATTCTTTTGACTTCTCCAAAGAAAAGAACATGGCTTTAATTTCATACAGTTGCTTGCACATTGCACTTTGATAAAGTTGCTTCCACTAAGAGAGAGATCTCTCAGTATACCATTGATTTTCTAATTTCTTATTTGATAAAGTTGCTTCCACTAAGAGAGAGATCTCTCAGTATACCATTGATTTCCTAATTTCTTATTTGATAAAGTTGCTTCCACTAAGAAACCTAAGCACGCCCCCGAGCAAGTTTGGCGGGTAAGCTACTGGTGAAATGGTAACATTAATTTTTTTTCCCATGGTTGCATATCTCAAGGCTCATTATTTGATTCTGTAGTTGTAATTAATTACTCCTAACCTACCTTTGGCAATGGGCCCCATTACATCTTACTATTCACAGTGGATCGTCAAGATAGACGACAGGTTTTTGAAGTGATTGGCTCTGCCAGTCTCTTCCTCTAATACTACAATGTTGTTGTATTCAGTTCGCCAATTTCAATTAAGAATTTAATTTGGGTTAAATATTAATTTAAATTATACAATAATTGATCAAGTCAACCTAATAAAACAACTCATAATCTGATTTATATGATTGAAAACTATGTTGTATATACTAATTGATCAAGTCAATGTAACAAAACATTCTGAAATCTTATTAATTTGATCAAAAATTAGTTCGTTAATAAAATAATTGATGGAAAATGTATAGTATGGCTGAGATTTTTTATAAAATATATTTTGATGGAAAATGTATTAAAAATAATATTTTTAATATTAATATATTAAAATAATTTAAGATGCAATGAAAAAAAGACAACCTTACAAAATATGTGAAGAATCCAATAAAACCAGGAAGAAGAAGACAAAATACTAACTTTAAAAACACCGAATGAAAAGAAAATCAAAGAGCAATGAAATAAGCAGGCAATTTCAATCAACAAATAACTGAATGAACAACCCATGCACATAAAAAAAAACACACAACATTAAAAAGAGCAGCTGAAAAAAAAAAGACAGAGCAATGAAATAACCTGCAAATTCTGACAGGAGTGAAACAAAAAGCTGCTGAAACCGAGTGTTCTCTTGAATGAAATGGAAGAAGCAAACCCTTTAAAGCAACTGGAAAGAGACCATCATCCCGTGAGCTACAATAAAATAAGATTAAGAAGTCATAAAACACACACTAATTAGAGAAATTGCTGGAAAACAAAACCAGAACTGAAGGCAACGAAGAGCGCAAGAAAAAGAAAAGACTGCAGAAAATTGTCAAAGGATTTAAGGCACCATCATGGTCTCACCTCTGCAAGTAAAATTCTTCCCCACAAAAAAAAGACTGAATTGCAAAAAACGTAAAGAAAAACACAAAGTAAATTCTCAAAGCATTTAATACAGAAACATGATGATGTCGCTTTTGTAAGTTAAACATCCTTCAATTTGCTTTGAATAATATAATAATAAGAAAAGGTTGTGGTAAATTGTTAAAGCATTTAAAATATTTAAAATAATATTTCATGCACTACAGATAAGAAAAGAAGACATTGTTAAAGCATTTAAAATAATATTTCATGCACTACAGATAAGAAAAGAAGACTGAACGGAAAGAGAACACACTTTTGCAAGAGTAGCTAGCTACAACTTTTCCTATTCAAATCAGCTAGTCATAGCTTGTCACACAGCACTTGGAAAGAAAATTGTTTTGTGGGGAAAGCACAGTATTTTCCCACGCGTTTTAGTCACACAGCACTTGGAAAGAAAATTATTTTGTGGGGAAAGCACAGTATTTTCCCACGCGTTTTAGAGTTATGTTAATATACAGTTACTCGTAAGATAGTTCTTGCGACTCCAATAAATCCTGTCTTTCCCGATTAAACTTTTCGTCGAAAACAGCACTTATTAATTTTATTGGGACTTTTACCGACAAGATTCTGTCATTAAAAAACTCACTTACGCAGCTGTTATGGAAGGTTTTTCCCAAGAATTATAGTGTAACTCATAGCTAGAGTATAACCACGTTACGAACCCACCAGTCTCGGTCAGTTGCTTGCCTTCTTGTCAATGTTGATGAGCTTGGCCCAAACCGCAGGTTAGCTCCGGGATTTGCCGATCCGAGATTTAGTTTGGGCTGGGTTTCATAAACTATATAAAAATTGATCTTGAAAAACGACTTGGTTAAATATATTTTTTTTCTCAAAGCTTTATTAAAAATATCTTGAAGTGTTTTTGTTTTGAATTAATTTAATTAACCCGCCTAACTTATAATCTAGATTTTGAATTGAATAATAAATCTTGGGGAGTTTAATAACTTTACTTCTTCCTAATATATTCTTTGCAATGGAGATCAACGTAGCAAAATCATTCTAGTAAGGGCTAATTGGGAGAAAGAAACATGCATTTTTATAACTAAGAGATAGAGGACTTGTCAAAATATTCTAATCACGCAATTGAAATTGAAACCTTAATTAATTATGAGTCCATCATTACCAGGTCAACTTTGTTAATTGACAGCATTATTTTAACTACATTAAAAATAATATTAATGATTACGGGTTCAAATCTTTTAAAATTATTATATAATTGTTAATTTTAAAATTTATAAAATTAATTAAAATATATATAAATTGATTCGGATACCTATCTTAATAATAATAAAAAAAGAACAAACCATAACTCACCGCCCTTTTTATTTTCACAATAAAATTAATCATTACAGTTGAATTTATGCATACAAAGTAATGCAGACATTACTATATAATAATTACCAACATTAAATTTGCATAGTTATCTAACAACCAAAACTTTAAAATATTAATTTGGGTAATTTTAAAAATTCATTAGTTAAAAAAAATAATTTTGGTTTACCCATCTTAACCCCTTATAAGTTGTTCTTGTGGGTTTCTTAATTCAAGAACTCTTATGGTATTACATGTTTTTTAAAATTTTAAATTTTTTTATTAAAAATTATTTTTTAAAATATTTTTAGATCGTTTTAATGTATTTATATTATAAATAATTTAAAAAAATAAAAAAATATATTATTTTAATATATTTTTAAACAAAAAAATATTTTAAACTATAACCATTACTATAATCTCAAACCGAGACTTAACCATCATCCTAACAGTTTCCGTTCACCCTTCTCGATCGAGATTCCATTCTATTTTATATGATAATTTGTTCTTGTGATTTGAACAAATATTTGTTCTTGTGATTTGATCGAGGTTTCTCATAACTGATCGACTTTATTTTTCTTTTTTAGGGTTTTGATCTTGTTCGTCCTCCTCCACCTGGCTACTGTTGGGCATCCCCCATTGATATTAATGACTCTTCTCAACTCGGAGTTGTCAACAGAATGGCCAGATTTGCTGTCGAATATTACAACAAAAAATACAAGAGAAAGGTCCAAGTGCAGCAATTTGGGCAGTAGTAATCGACAATATATGGAGTTGGATTTGTGCCGTGTATTGATTCTTAATATTTGTTGTTGCAGGGAAAAAAGATGGAGTTTGTTCGAGTTCATCATGCAAATATCACGAGAGCATGTCGTGATGCTTACTACATAACTTTGCTGGCTAAAGACCTGATTAAGGAAGACGATGACGAGGAGAAAGCTTATCAAACAAAGGTGGTCCATTGGGAGTTTGTATCAGGAGGCGAGAGTATATATGTTGAAATTTTTAGGCCAAAAGCAAACCCCAGCAGCCAAGCTATTATATAATCAGTCAAGCATGTTTTGATTTTGGCGCCATTCTCTAATTAATGGCTGTCGCTTATTGCTAATAATACTATTGATTATCATAATAATAATAATAATTAAAAAAAAAAGCCTTTCATGGCAGTCTTCCTGAACTTCATTTGTCTCCAGTTACTATGCATGAAAGCAAGACTTGCAAACGTAAGCAAGCAACACAAGTAAATTAAATCAGGAGGGGCAATTCTTCTTTAACTGCGTCTTGGTCAATGAATTAATCAAACACAAAAGTACGAAGTAGAAGAGGTAGGATTTCTAAAATCAGGAGGGGCAGTTCTTCTTTAACTGTGTCAGGTCGATGGCAGTAGAAGAGGTAGGATTTCGATCTCAGCAAACATTATTGAAATAGCTAGCCCAATTCTGTACACACCCTAGGCCCCTTGTAACACAAAATCATCTCTCCCTAGCTCCACGACAAAGAGAGGGAAAAATAAATGAAGAAAATCACTTGTCCCACCTGTTCATTAGTACTGTCCTAGATATCAACATTTTAATGTCTGAGGTACCCCCAAAAAAATCTCAAGAATAACCATCTCGACGTATAAAAATAATTTAGTGGTGGCAAATATACAGCTGACCCGCTCACATCACAAGTGTATTTTGTTGATGATGATATTTATTCATTAATCCCGATGAAGACGATCACTACTAGAAAAATTAAAAACGCACGAAATATATATTCTTCAATTGCTAGAACTCTGGGTCCCCTTTGCATCGGCATTGAAGAGGGTGCGAGAACTAAAGCCTCAGTTTGACAACATCAAAAGACAACGGAGGGAAAGCAACAAGTGCAAGAAGGAATGCATAAACAGCTTCCTGCTCTATCGCCTTGAGGGTATTGGCAGTGATTTGACAGCTTCGATTGACCTGACTTCAGGGCTTGGAAGACTGTATGTGTATGATGTCATTGGTCTGAATTCTGATGCTTAGGGCAGTCATGTTGGTGGGTTCTCTTTGGGTTGCGTTGTTCTTTCAGGTAACCTTAATTAATTACCTTTCATCTTTAAGTCATCTTTTGCTTGTGCTCCTCCTATTAATGTTTACTTATTTTTCCTGTTTCTTTCCCGAAATGCAGTAGTAGGAATCGAATCTTGCTTTATGCTGCAAACACAATGAGGTGGTTTACTGAACTGGAGCAATATGGTGGTTACATTTCTATTTGGCCCTGTATACCATGAGGCTGCTGAATCTTTTCTTGTCTTCTGAATGATTGCAGGTTCTTGAATTCCTAGGGGATGGATGATGTTTGCTTGCCCCGACTGAACTGCATCAGAAACCTTCATTGTACTTTATATGTTTTGGTGTTATTTCCACTAGTACCGGACTTGTCTTTAGTTTTATAGTAGCAGCGGCCTGTGCAAGTGTTTAACTGGAAACAATCAGTCCGATTTTTTAGGTATCGGAAGATGTTTGAGATTTGTCAAAATTAAGTGATGGTATTGAGATGCCATGTGGATGGCTTGTTAATGCATTGGCTTGCCAACTAATTAACCTAGCTTCTCTCTTTAGCTCATTGGGACAGTTCCTTCAAGCTTAGGGTTTGACTTGTCTCGAATTAATTACTTTGCATAAAAGCAGAATTTGCAAAAGCAAGTAAGTTCAAAAATCAGGAGGGGCTTGTTTTTTTTATGCGTCTTGGTCAATCAATCAAACACAGTGGTTAGGTTGATAGTCAGGTTCCATGGTGTAGACAATGGATCAGGAAGGAGAGGGAGAAATAGAGAGAGGAAGTAGAAGAGGGAGGATTTCATCAAACAGTTTTTGAATTGCTAACCCAATTCTGTACACACCCTAGGCCCCAAGTAACATGGGTTCTTCACAATACCAAGTCCATAACAATACATAGACAAATCATCTCTCCCTATACAACAAAATGAGAACGAAATAATAAAGAGAAAAGAAGAAGAAAATCACTTGCCCCCCCCTGTTCAGTGTCCTAGATATCAACATTTTAATGTTTGAGGCACCCAGAAAAAATTGTAAGAATAACCATCTCAATTTATAAGTCCCTTGTATTACCTAAATGAGTCTCATGTTTTGTCAAATTCGCCGGCTTTCAGATCTTGAACCTGGATGGTCGCTGCGATCAGTGTCAGAATTTTCCCTTTGAGATTCAATTTCCATGCTACCTCCCCGAGTTCTTCGATGCCTACGATCCTGAAAACAGTTACAAGTTGAACTCTAAATTCAGCCAAAAGCCATGTTTCTTCGTTGTTAAATTTCATAACATCGAATTTAAAACTAAAAGTGAGTTGCTGGTAATTCCTTCTCCAGTAAATACTGAACAAGCACAAAAACAGTCAAAACTCGAGAATATAGAGGATCAGTGTTGATATTTTGGCTCCCATGGCCCACATTTTGTGCAATATAGCAAAAATCAAAGAATGCAATCAAGCAACCATCCAAGTTCAAGCACAAAAACAGACAGGAATTGTGAGGATGGAGGTAGCACCACCATTCATGATATTTTGGCTGCCATGGTGCACCATTTTGTGCACAAAGGATGCAAGCGATTACACATGTTCATATTCAAAAATGATTTTGGTTACAAGTGATCAGATGCATTTTGGACTGTATAAGTGAAGTCAGAAACCAACCTCTCTTGGAATGGGATATTCCTCAGACTCGAGCATACGAACAACTTGACCCATCTTAGGTCTTTTTTCAGAATCTGGATCAACACACCTCAAAGCGGTCAACAGGGCACGTTTTAGAGCTCTTGTTGATGGCCTGGCTTCAATATTTGGGTCTACTACTTCTTCAGACCGTCTGTTTCCGACCATCATTTTCAACCAATCCACAAGATTTACCTGCTAGTCAGATGATTTAATGATCAACACAGCTTTAAAAGCTGTTTAAAGAGAATAAACTTCCAGCTACTGAACATATGGCCTCAATAATTACAAGGGGGGAATAATGATGCAGGACAACAATTCTAAGAGAGTCTATAATAAACTCAACTAGGCATGATCAGGCTTTAAACTGAATGAGCCTAGAAAGCTAATTTGGAAACTAGATGATGTACTAGGCTGTCAGCATCTTGAAAATTTAAATAGTTCACGTTTTTCATTCATAGGATACTAGACACGTTCATTTATTATTTATTATATTGTTACCCCTGATCAATAATAATCATAACAAAAACCAATAATTCCCTATCTCTCCCACTGGTCTTCACTAACCTATATGGAAATAGAAATGGCATCGAATCATCCTGACTAGCATGAGTAAAGATCTGGTTAAAAGATCTTATCATGTTTTCTCTTTAACTTTTCTTTAGGGTTAAGGGATAGTTGATACAAAAGCAACAGAAATAGATAACTAGTACTCAATGTTCACTGGCTTATAGTTTAATTCATTTCTTATCATGTTTTACTACAGCACATAAATAAACAAATGAACTTCATTTCAATTCATCCAATTCTCTAAATGGGATGTCAAGTTTGTCGAATGATTGTATTGTAGAGAATGCAGTAATTCAAGAACCACACGGTTAGCCCTTATAATGCATGTCTAACGATTTTGGTTAATTCACAGGGTAATCACCAATGTGAGTTTGGCTTGGTTGTGTTAGGTCAAACACTCTTTGGAGTAAAATAGCAATGTAGAAGACAGGAGTAGAAGCACTTATTCCTAGGCCTCAGTCTCTGTCACTTAGCCTAGCTAGTGAACACAGAACCAGTTATTAGACCATTTATCTAAACAGTCAATTCTCTGTCACTTAACCTCACCAACCATAACTCATGAAAAAACAAAAGCAATTGATAAATGTGAAGTTAATTTAGGCTAGACTAGAACCCTAAAATTGAGTGGCATTTAGTAACCATTATAGTAAATTTGAATTGCATTGGTTTATTGATGATATAGCCAGGGACTCAAGACAGATTAAAAAAACTTGGTAGAGAATGCAAAAGTAAAATAGCCATACCTCATGAGTAGGGCGGCCATAGTCTACAGGATCTCTTCCGGTGATTGATTCTAACAGCACAACCCCAAAGCTATAAACATCACTCTTTTCATTCAAGAGTCCACTATTTGCATATTCAGGAGCCACATATCTGTAAGATTTCATTTTGTCAGGGCAAGAGGAATGGGGTTGATTTTAAAAGTGATGATCCTCTTCCATCAAAGAACAAGAGTAACAATGAAAGAACCAGTAAGAATACACTTGCAGAAAGTACTTGCCCGAAGGTTCCCATAACTCGAGTAGTTACATGGCTTTTGCCAGCACCAAGCAACTTTGCCAAGCCAAAATCAGAAACCTTAGCGTTGAAATCATCATCAATTAATATATTACTCGACTTGATGTCTCGATGCACCACTTTTGGCTCAATGGCCTCATGCAAATAGGCAAGACTGCAAGAAACATACCAAGTCATTTGGGAACCTGAAGGCCAACGAGGGACTAAACAGAATTGACTTACGCCTTAGCCGTGCCGAGTAGAACCTTCATGCGGGCCTCCCAAGTAAGATATCCATGCTGACGCATAGCTCCATGAAGCCACTGTTCCAAGTTTCCGTTGTTGACATACTCATAAACCAACATCCTGCAATGTTTTTATGTATTAGATCATAGTGATAAGAACTTGAGCAGTTATGCATAACAGAGGTAAGTAGCAATCAGATTCTTAAGCCACAAAACAGAACCTTTCTATTGATAATGAGTTGATGCCTAAGGCATAAAGTCCAAAGTGAATCGTGTGAGCAAATGACCTCAACTCTAAACTATATAGCATCATATGTGGTAAAAAAAATTGGTGTACCTGTGTGTCCCTTCTATGCAATATCCCAGAAGACGAACCAAATTCTTGTGTCGAACATGACCAATGGCTTCAACTTCCACCCTAAACTCCTTTTCCGCTTGGCCCCTAAAGAAGAGTTAAGAGGTTGTGAGTGAAGAAAACTTAAAGTGATAAGAAAAGATCAATTGTAAGAAATTTTACAAGAATCATAAAGCTAATTTCAAACTCACAAGTTGTTCAGGATCTTTTTTACTGCCACTGGAGTGCCATTGATCAAATGTCCCTGATAAACCACTCCATATCCACCCTCACCAAGGATATTCTCCTTCGAAAACCGATTTGTTGCAAGCTCAAGATCCCTCAAGGTGAACCAGTGACCCCAACCCAAGTGAGAGAACTCAGGCAGACCAATCAACGGAGAAGGAGCAGTAATAGGGTATGAAGAAGAAGGTTTATATACAGTTACTGTTCCGGAACTCCCTTCTTCACCTGACTGTGATCCACAATCTTTCTCTAAATGATGAAAAGAATCTGACTGACTCATATTGCCTCCATTCTTCCCCTTCCCCATTCCTAGATGAACCAAGACCTTATCCGATTCTTTGTCACTGGACTTGTCATGAATTGTGAGAAGAATCCCATCACGAGGTGCAAATTCATTTGTTGATACCTGTTCCACTCGAACTTCCTTAATTTCCTTGGAAATAGTTGGGATTTGGCTAAGGGGAAGACGGTTTCTATCTCTTTTAGATTTCTTCCGTAAAGTTAAACAGAAGGACAGTACAGAGAGGATGATTATGATAAATAATGCAACACAAATTCCAATCACTTCCCAGACCTTGAGACCCAAAATGGCAGTTTTCTTGGATAGTTCAGCGTTTAGATCAGTGGCCATCTTGCCTTTTCAGATGCCCAAACCCTGCATAATTAACATGAAACACACATATATACATTAGAAGCTATCCCATCAATGCAGAATCTCACAGGAAGAATCGCGTAACTACTTCTCTACACATTACAAATTCAGGACTACAACTACATAAACCATACAGATAAAACAATGACATTAAAAAAGGGCATTTCAATGAGCAAATGAACAGATTAGATAACACAGCAGAATAGGACTCTCCCAAAAAATATAAGAGAAACATTTCATTTAGAATACAATCTTTGCTGACAAAATGAGCATGGATTAAGATGCAGAAAAGGAAAAGAAGTGAAAAGCAAAGAAAAAGCTTGAATCTCTCTACCTCTCTATAATGAAGTCCACAAAAGAAACCTTTAAAGCATAGATCTTCGAAACGCCCTCGCCATACCAACTCCTCAATACCCCAGATCTCAAAAGACTAAACAAAACCCAAAAACCAATGTCAAAAGCAACACACTTGGAATACACCCAAAAGAATCCAATTGTGAAAGGGTAAAGTTAAATAGCAAAAAAGCTTAGATTTCCTTTCAAGAAATGAAAATGTGAGCGTGAATCTAAGCTGGGGTGGAGCTTTCTGTGTGCCCCAAAGCCACAAATGACAAGAAGAAGAAAGGGGCTTTATTGTTGCTTGTGGTAAAGAGTAGGGGATGATGGACATGGAAATTTGAGATCCTTTTAAGAGAAGGGGGGAGAGAGAAAAGAGAAGAGGAAGAAGGGAAGGAGTTATCAGTGGTAGGTGATGAGTTTTAGTTTAGAAGAGTTAACATTACTACAACATCAGACCTTAAACAAACAAAATACAGTCGTCAAGCAGTACAGTAAAAGAGAAGTCATGGAAATTTGTAAGCTTCTGCCTCCCTGCTATTTCTCAATCCTAGGACAGAGAGCATGATTGACTTGGTAGTTAAAGTGGTTTATTGGGTAAGTAAGATGGGTTTTTTTTTTTAATTTAAATTTTAAGATTAATATTTAAAAAAATTATTAAATTTTTTTAAATAAATCATATTAATGCAGAAACATGTTTCTAGGATTACTGGCCAAAGAAACTTAGTTTTAATTAATACATAAACTGATTTAAGAATACAACGAAAATATAGATGATGATGTTTCAATGTAATCAAAATGACTCAAAGATGATTTTATTGTGGTCAACTATAAAGGTTTTGATTGTAATTTTAGAGAATGTTATTTGAAAGTTAAGAGTTGATGATATTTAATTAAATAACACTTGGAAATATAGTTATATTTATGTTTTTAAAAAGTTTTAAATTTTTTTTATTAAAAATTATTATTTTTATATGATTTGGATTTGATCTTGAAAATAATTTTTTAAAAATTAGATAGTCAAACATCTCAATTAAGATAAACAAGTAGTGGCTAGACGGTGAAGATGCAGAAAAAGGCCATTAATGTGATTTTATAATGTTTGGGAACAGCACTATCTGTCACTGTCTGCCTTGCCATGCTTTGCTTGGCCTGCCCTTCTTAATTAAATAATAATAAATAAAAAAACTCAAGAATTGCCCTTCTTCATAGTCTGGGGATCGAGAAAGGAAAAGCTATTTTTCAGCTTTTGATATTTGAAATTTAAGATTAACGTACATAATAATTATTTTCCTTAAATATATAAAGTCGTCAATGTGAGAGTTGTATTATTAAATATATTTTTATGGTTGAAACAATTAAAGAATATTATCATTTATTGTGTTTTATTAGTATACTAGGAAGACGGCAAAAACATTAAAAAAATCGGAAATATCTTACATGTTTCATCTATCTTTATCCCTCCTGAGAATCAAAACATTAACCAAGACAAACCAGGGAGGTTGGCTAGCTGCACCATTAACGACGATCAACCTCTTCAAAGGGGTGAGCAGTAGCTCATTAATTTATTATTGCTGACAAGAAAGAAAGTAGTTCATCGATGAGCTGTAAATAGTTGATGCAGCTTCAGGTAGAAATTAAGGCTCCGTACTAGATCACCAGCAGAAAGAAAATCTTACAAGCTACCTTGCTGCATCCAGATTGATTCCATTTGGCGAGTGTAGATTTGCCTTTTTAATTAGCTCACATATCATCACTCTGTAGCCATGAAGAGAACCCTATGATCTCATGATCTTCTCTCACAATTCTGCATGTGGGACGTTAAAATCTAGCCATTTAAAAGCTTAATTTGCTGTGTAAAACCCAATCAACTGACTGAGACCATAGTTTTAAGACTAAGCTTGGTGGCTGGCTCGGTTTAAAGCTCAGATTTTGAATTTTAATAAAATCATGATGTTTTGATTGGATCACCGAATCGGTCAGGTTAAAATTTTTTAAAAAAAAAATTAAAATAATATCATTTTAGTAAAATTAAAAAAAATTAATGGATTTGGGATACTAAATTATACCAAATTTTTTTATTATTATTATTTTTTTCAATCAAGCTCCGGGTTTATCCCGCTTATGTTTATCCGCTAAGCTGGACTGAACTTAAAAACTATGACTATGACTATTGGAGGGTATTAACATTTAATAATTAAAAGAAACCCCCCCCCCCCCCCCTACCTGTTTCTAATTGCTAGTCTATACTCCATGTGTGTGTATTTTGTACTAGCTATAAGACAAAGAAACCCTAACAAACCCGCACTGGAGTGTGTGTGTGTATAATATATATATATATATATATATATATATATATATAGGTGGATTCCTCTTGTGTTTCCTTCCGTTGCAGGGGACACCATGTTCAAGGGACATGTATATGCGAGAACCTAGCCTAGAAAATTAATCACTAATATAAAAAGTATAAATGTAGTGCTCTTGCTTGCCTTTTTTTGCTTGGCAAGTTGGCACGTCTGTTAATTGTCTGCGACCTTCAAGCTAGCTAGAGACTAATTAATTATATTGGATTCTTAATTTATGAATGTATGTATGCATGCATGGATCAACTACATTTCATCAAATTTATCTTGTCAGCTCGTACAGTTGCTGGTATTTTATTAGCTGTTAGCTGTGATATGAAAAGTGGATTTGCACTCTAGTTTAATTATCACAATCTAACAAGTGATCTCCAGTATTGAAAAAAGAAATTATATCCAGCAAAATCAATGCCATGAGAAACACTTGTTTCGTGGCTATGGAGACTCGTTAGCTCGAAAGATACAACGAGAAAAGATTGGTTAATTAATGTATCGATGAACCACCGCAATATCCATCTCATTATATATAAGAAGCTCGAGCAGTTCGAGCTGTGCTCCTTTAATCCTTTGTTGACTGCAATCCTACATTTTATGATCCTATCTGTTAAGGTATTTTAAACCGAATGTGTTCTATGAGGATTTGTGATAGTACGTATACATGATGTATACTAGACGATAAAGAGAGCTATGAAAAGCAGATAAGATCGAAATCAAGCTAGCTAGGATTTGTGATAGTACGTATACATGATGCACACAAAGTGCTTGTCTTTAATCCAAGACATGACTGCTTCTCTTATGTAAAGAAGTTAATGCAGAGACAATGTAGAGGCCACACGTGTGGCTTCATCAATGTGCGCTCCTGATATGAAGATTTGGTTTGTGATTCATGAATGGGGGGTTGAAATGTACTGCCTCTATTTTAACTTCTCTTTAATTCCATTATCTTGATCTTTTTTCTGGCTAGCATCTTTCACTTATTAACCTCGGGACTGCAAATTTCTTTTTTTGCAGCCTCAATAACGTTTGATTCCAGCTTGGAACATCCATACCCAACATCAAAAAACTTGAATCATGTGCACTTCAGGTCATGAACTCGTGGGAAAAGGAATCTATTTTCTTTCTTTGCATCCGGGTTTGATTTATTATGTGTATATTTGTTATTTTTATGGTTTAGTGAATTAAAAATTAGTCATGGTATGTTTAAACGGTCCAAGCACCTCGAGTTATATAAAAAAACTTGAACAATGTATTATATATTGAATTTCATGCGCGCAAAGGGTATTCTTAAAGAAACTTTAAGGTTGGATTAGACAGAAAGTTTGACAGTACTGCCTTTGGTTGCTTTGAGAGATCCGGAGGAAGAAAAACCAAAGCTGAGAACTTTTACACACACACACAAATCTTCAACTCAGAAACGGGTCCATGTTGGATTTGATTAACGCAATTGTGATCTCGTGAAAATCATACAAGTACTAAATTAGAGAAAAAGTTCTCTGCTGATGAGGCATCTACCAACTGCGAATTATAAAGCAAGCGCTGTCGAGTTAATCTAGCTGCAATCTCTCATGTTACTAAACTTAATTTAAGCAGCCCGTGACCCGTTTGTTTAAAAATCAGATTGGATTTGATATGATCCCGGTGACTATGGGACTTGATTGATCAGTGAATCATGGTTTTGCACTCTAATCATAATAATTATGGTCTTAATCAGAGCTTTAAGTTTGGCTTTTTGATTAATCTAGACATGATGATGTGTCACCATCTTGTAGCCAAATCCGGAAATATATGCATGGACCCATGATTGTCATGGCCCATGATGTGAAGGGCTGTTAAGCATCAATTGCTTAGGATTTTGTGCCCTCGAGCAAACCCATTCGAAGAGTATGATGATATTAATTTCTCGAATCTTTTTCCCACTCCAATATGTGCAACATGGTAAATTTTGAGAATGTTTGAAGTGTTTTTTTTTTTTAAGTATTTTTTATTTTAAAATATATTAAAATAATATTTTAAAAAAATTAATTTTAAGATTAACATATCAACACAATTTAAAACATAAAAAAAATAAAAATAATGAGATTTAAATTCATAATTATTTAGTTATTAAAATTCTAATATTATATTATAGAATTAATTCAACTTAAATAATAAAATTTTAAAATATAATTTATATTATTTTTTAGCATAACCTGGAGGTTTGGTTAACAAATCATCAAATTAATCTACTAAACTAGATTTAATAATATTGATATGGTGCAACTCTTGGTTGTTAATAATGCCTAATGTTTTTTTAGCAGTTAATTAAGCAAGCCAAGTTCTCAAGATTTTTTACTTCTTTTTTTTTTAGTCGAGGAGATTCCTACTTATTAGCATGATAAATCCTTTTCAAGCCTTATCTTCATATGCAACAATATTAATGGTCACTTAGAGAGTTAATTAATTGCATGTATTAATATTATAGCACATAGAGTACACTACGCATGCATATATATATATGGTTCAGTTGTGCGTGTGAAGAAGTCTTGCTTGCGAATTCTATACATGTGACCATAAATGGCTCTTTTATGCGTTCCCTGCACTTTCCTTTCTTGTCTTCTTTGCTAAGGTGATATTCTCAAATTTGTCAAATGAGCTATAAACGCTGTAACCCTAATTAAGACATTCAACGAAATGGGCTCTTGTTTGTCCTGTGAGAAAACAAAAAAATATTACGATAATGATGTTTCACTCTTTTTTCCATCGAGTTAAGATGAAGGGAAGTTGGTTGGTCGACTTTAATTAATTTGAAGTGAAATTTTGAAAAGAAAATCATAACAAATTGTGATTTGAAAGAACATCACCCCTAGGATTAGGAAATCATAACACTTGTTATTGTATATCATTTAATTAATTTCTTTGACACAAATCTTAGGTTATAATGCATTTTTCTCAGTGAAAAGCCACAATCGTTAGAATCTTTTATTTCAAAACAAATTTATTAAGATATGATTTTTTTTTTAAGGGTTACGATGTGGTTGTGGTCGGTCGAATTCTTTTTTTTTCTCTTTCTTTTTTATTTTTAAGAACTTAAATACAATGAAAATATAATTGCATAAAACTACAAGTATTAAATAAATAAAGTCGAAAAATCCAGAGACAAAAATGTTCTTTGTCACGTGCCAGAAACAATAGAAAAAATTGCACTGTCTTTAGGTGCAAGGGAACAACAATGCATAGCTACATGTAATTAAACACCATGTTTTTTTATAATAATAATAATAATAATATGTAAAGATTATGATGATCACCTCCATTATTGGGAGAGCAAGCAAAGCAAGAGGGCATGCAAATTAAATCGGTGTGGATGCTCATGTGCCCCTAACCAAAAGCATTATCCAAATTAAATCCATGCAATTTATAGGGTAGGTGGCTGCTACAAAGTGTCACCTTGAAATGAAATGAAATATTGAATTGATTGATGTTTTGCTAATTAATCACTGATTTTCCTTGATATTAATAATATCAGTACACCAAATCGATTCGACTATGACCCCTTCTTTTTATATAGAAAAAAAATGGATTGTGACTTTGATAAGATTGACAAGGCTCGAGCAACCCGATATATAACTTATATAGTTCGAGTATTAATTACTATTGTATAATCAAAATCAAAGTTTTTTTTTATCTTGTATGAATATATATCTAGTGGTATAATTTATAGGTTAGGGCTTTGGTTACCCAGATGGCCCAGCCCAATCTGAGAATGTAAAGGGCCGAGAGAGGCTTATTTATCATCATAACCAGAGAGGGTGGTGGGGGAGAAGGCGGCAGAGGCAGGCATTAACTGTTTACTGGTTGAATTGAATATCTATTATTTTAATTTTTTTTTTTAAAAAAAAGAGGAATGGTTTTGTTTCTTCTTAGTGATCGATCAATTCAGTGTAATAATCAGATTGATTTGTTTAATAATCCAAGATGTTGGATCTTGATGATGATTGATCAATGTACGTAGCTTAATTTCAAAACTTGTAATCCAAGAAATCCAACCCTAAGAATTTGTTTCAAGTAAATATGGCAGTGCTCTTCATCTAGAAAATTTCTTGTTTTTTAATCCGGCCAACTGGATGTTGCTGCAACGGCAAAGAAGCAAAAAGAGGAGGTAAAGCTATGGCTATGCCAGTTGATACATATGGGTAAGAAGGGAAGCTGCTATCGGTAAGTGATATAAGGACCAAAAACCTGATAATAAACCTAAGAAGGGCTCTTCTTCAAGCAGTAAGGGCAAGAAAAAGTTGTCTTCTTCTTACACTGATGGCAATGATCTTCCCTCTGGCGAGGACGAAGACGGAGATAGAATCTCTAATGGTGATCCGAAGGTACAAAGGTATCCGTACAAGCGATATTATTCTAGTAATTATTTTTCACTTGAAAAATAATATTATTTTTCTTATTTTTTAAAATTTATTTTTTATATTAAACATATGATATAAAAATATCTAAAAAAATTATTTTTTATAAAAAAATGTTCTAACCACAAACAATTTAGTACCGAAATGAATTGAACTGTGTGTTTGATTGTTTGATTGCAGGAAAGTGAATTCCTGGAATTCACTTTCCTGCTTTTTCAATATTTGGCAAACAACAAGAAAAAAATCAAAGAAAAATGAATTCAGTCAATGAAAAATGAATTAGTGTTGCCAAAAAAAAGTGTTTTCTTTTCTTAAAGAAAGGACAGTGTCCAGAGGTGAAAAGCAGCCATTTTTTCATTCTTTTTTTAACTGTTCATGTTAATTGCACTGTTCAATGAAGAGTGCAATTAACATGAACAGTGTATTGCGTACACTGTTCACTGAAAAATAGTGAACAGTGCAGTCTCTTGCCTGTGGGATTTTTTTTTAAAGTGTGTTATTTTTTTAATATTTTTTAAAAAAACTAGTTTAGAGTGAATTTTATACCTTAATATTTTATCCAATTTTATTACATGCTAAAAATATTATTAAAACTATAGTTTTTGTCGGATGTATTTCGTAAGTAATGAAATTATAAATAGTTTCATGGAATAGTAAAAAAAATTTCACAAGCTTATTTCTCTATAATATGATATGATATATATAGTTATATTTTATAAAATAAGCTATGTATTTTATTGTAAGTGATTAAATATTTTATATTAAATATTATATATATATATTAGATAAATTTGAAAAATTAATTAATTCATTAATAAATTATTTTCCAGTTCATTTTCCATAATACAACCAAACACTGGAAAGTGTTTTCCAGTTCATTTTCCATAACACTACCAAACATCGAAAAATACTTTCCCGGAATTCACTTTCCAAAAGGAATTCACTTTCCTGCAAACAAACGGAGCCGAATTGTTCATTGGGCAGACGTGCGCTACGCATGCCAAAAGGAAAGTGTTTTCCTTTCTTTAACCGAAGGAAAACACTTTCCTTTCTCAAAACAGTAATTTTATGTTGATTGGAATTAAGTTTTCGTTGACTTACTGTTTCGGCTTGTTACCAAACATAAAAAAGTAAGGAAAATGAATTGCAGGAATTCGTTTTCCTTTAAACAAACAAAGCTTTACTTATTTGAGGACAAAATATAAACGACGGCGTTTTGTCACTTTCCTTGTGGTTTTTCAACTTCTCAATTTAAAAACTACACGTTATCGGAGACCACTCCCGCCCAGGCATCAACTTCAACATTTCAAAACTCCCTCCCTGTAATCTCAAGCTGAGGGTATTGACAAGATGAGATCAGTAGATTCTCTGGCACGGTCTGTCAGAGCCTTTTGAGGCATAGCACTAATGATGGGTTCCGAAGCAGGCACCTTAAAATCTTCAATTTTTTACCATAGACTATCAATATAATGTAGTAGCTAGGAACACTTTTGTTGATGTTTTAGGTGGAGAAAGAAGAGTTGATTTTTGGTCAGAAATCATTGCTGCTGGAGGAGGAGGAGAAGGAGGAGGGCAATCACTTCAAAAAAAAAAAAAGCTACCCATTTACCAAAGTAGGAGAAGACAAACACCACACCAAATTCAAATAACTTCAAAAGACGCCAACTTGTAATGTTAAATGATAAAAAGACTCTAGCTTTATCATTTCGGGATTCAACAACTCTATATACAGCACCCTGCTCTTCCTTTCTTTTTTCTTTTTTCTTTTTTCTTTTCAAGTTCTGCTTCAAAAGTCCAAAAGGAGCGCAGAGACTAGCTGGAAACGGTTTCTCGATCGGAGGCTCGGGCTTGCTTGAACCTCTTAGATGTCTGGTACGGGGCAGGGAAGATCCATTGAAAGCGAAAGCCTTCCCTCCCCTCTTTGGTTATTCCCGTGAGGTTGGGCATTCACCGGATATGAGTATGGATATTGAGAGTTCAACCCCTGCCTAGGTCAACCGTGCACGCGATTAGTGTCCTTTTTGAAACCTCCCTGGCAATATCTAGTGATCAGTGCAGGAAACAAAAGGAGGTGAGCTGTCAAGACGGAGGGAACATCGGTAAGGGAAAGAATCCAATAAGAGATCAGCCACTGGCTCAACGCAACTTTTTGTGTTTTTGTTTCTGGGTTTTGCAGGAGACAGTTGGAGTTGAAGGATAATGACGAGAATAGAGTGAGTTTTGGTGGTGGTGGTGGTGGTGGTGGTCGTGCCACTAAACGTGTCAGTCGGAATCGTTCACTTTCTACCAGGTTAATTCAACTCAATTCCCTCTTTTCAATGAACTCTAAATGATGGCTTTTTCTTGATGATTGTTGTTCTTTTTGGTCTTGCATCGGTGGGTTGTTGAAGTTTTTTCTTGTTGTTGTTGTTGTTTCTTGATGTTTATCATCACTCACATAGGATATCACTTGTGCTATTCTAGTTTAGAACTGTAGAATTATTAGCCTTTTATGTGTTCTATTATTTGCAAGTATATATCCTCGTTCTACATGCTCTTTCCTTTTCACTTTCGTGTGTGCTGTGTGTTACTCACGTAATGCTAGGGAAATTCATGGCTAGTACATTTTCAGCGTTTGAGAATCGAGATGCTGTCATGTAAGCTATAATATTTTTTGCTCAAACTTAACTAGCATGCCCCTTTTGCAATGGTATTATTTTGTGCTAGACTCAGAGGGAGGATAAGTATAGCTGTTGCTGCTTGTGTGGACAATCAGCCTCGATAAAAACAGGCTAGAAAAAAAAAGGAAAACCACCCGTTCCAAAATTTATCTCCATTATTATTTCGCGTGCTCTCTTATGTTTTGTTATTACCATTCTGGTTTCTTCTAGACTGCATTTGCTCTTTCAAGTTCTAGCACTAATTTTTCTTTCTTCCTGTTCTGGTTCCTTGTAAAGTTTGTGCTTTGATTTCTGGTGTTTGAAGGGAAAAGCAGCACAACATCTCGATTTTTAGAAAGAAAAGCAATACTTTGAAGAGGTTGATGCTTTTGAGGTGCTGGAAGAGAGCCCATCTCCGAAAAGCTCTAGTACATGGGCAACAGATAATGAAACTGATGCGGTTGCTAACCACATTTGTCATCAAGAAAAGAGAATTGGCTTTATTGCGAAGAAGTTTAACTAAAGTTGTGGGCCTTCTAGTACACTTTCAAAGTTATTAGGAACTCCAACCATGCCTCCCTTGGAACCTATGTGTGGCGATGATTTGAACATTGTAGATTTGATAACTCCAGAAAAACCTGTTTTGAAGACTAATTCGAAACCGCATTCTGTCCAGAGTAGAATTAAATCGTATTTACCAGGTAAAGATGTACTTGAAAGGAATTCACTTGATGAGGGTTGTGAAGAAATTGAAGGAGCAGCTAAGAAACTGTCTTCAGCTTCAACGTCTACTTTATCAGATCATGACATGAACATTGTGGATTTGATAACTCCAGAAAAACCTGTTTTGAAGACAAATTCGAAACCGCATTCTGTCCAGAGTAGAATTAAATCGTATTTACCAAGTAAAGATGTACTTAAAAGGAATTCACCTACACAAAAGAGAAGTTCTATTTTGGTGTGTGATGAGGGTTGTGAAGACATTGAAGGTGCAGTTAAGAAACTGTCTTTAGCTTCAACGTCTACTTTATCAGATCATGACTTGTACACTGTGGATTTGATAACTCCAGAAAATCCTGATTTGAAGACTAATTCGAAAATGCATTCTGTCCAGAGTAGAATTAAATTATATTTACAAAGTATAGATGTACTTGAAAGGAATTCTCTTTCACAAAAGAGCAGTTCTATGTTGGTGTGTGATGAGGGTTGTGAAGGCATTGAAGGTGCAATTAAGAAACTGTCTTTAGCTTCAACGTCTAATTTATCAGATCATGATTACGGGGATCCATTTGCTGCGCTATTGGCAGTCTGTGGACAGTCGGTTCCATTGACATTGCTGGAAGTATTCTCTAAATATTGGTTTGTTCTTTTTCCCATCGTGCAGCTGCTCTTTTCCCCTACAAGATGCTCTCACATATATTCATATTGTTTTGACTCACGAGAGGTCATTAAACAATGCATGCGTGCAAACCTTGTTCAGTTTTCTATATTTGTGTGCATTTCCAAACAATTTTTTTTTTTTTCAAAGAAGCAATTATTTTATCTGGATGGTGTCTGCAGCTGTTTGGTCGAGGGTTGACTTTTACAACATTTTTTCTTACTTTGAGATGGACTGTTCATATAAAAAATCATGATGGATCAGTTCATATTTTATTTGAACTGTGTATTAGTTCCTTCCATCATTAGTTTCATTTGTTGAAAAATGAAACAGAAGCCTATCTTGGAATCAATAACTTCCAGCATGGTCTGTAGAAAGTTGTGTTGTAGCTATTTTGCATTCCTGAACCAAAAATATTGTAATCAGACATCTGCCCTTTAAAAACTTCTAAAAAATTGTTGGCTGTGTCTTTTGAAAGATGAAAGTAAGAATTTTGAGAGAAGAAAAGCACATATTGTGTTAGAGTTGCCTCGTTGAGCTTTAGGGTCAGGGAATTATCTTGATCATGGCATACTCATTGATTGGAGGTGGTCCGTATCATTTAAGTGATTGATCGATGTGTAATAACTGCATTACTGAAGTCAGTAATTCACACAAATTTACCTGCCAGACTTCAGTCATATAAGTTATCTTTGCAGTTGTTAAACCTGTTGTTTTTGTTCTTGGGTTTTTTGTTCTTATTTTCTTCTCAGCTCAGCACCGAGTCATTTAAATTGAGCTCCTTCATCCTTGAAACTGGTAACAAAAAAAACTTTGTTTTTGCAGTGAACCAGATAATATTGTCAAGGTGGGTGAAGGCACTTATGGAGAAGCATTTGAAGCTGGTAATACTGTCTGCAAAATAGTCCCCATTGATGGGGATTTACCGGTAAATGGAGAAGTACAGAAGGTATTAAACAATAACAACATTTCCATTTATAACTTTTCTGTGAAGTCACTCATGGTCAACATATGATAGGCAGAAATGTACTCATGGTTATCATATTGACACTTTCTTCGTGGATTATTATTGCTGAAGCATTTGATTTTCCATGTTCTAGAGATCAGAAGAATTGCTCGAGGAGGTTATCCTTTCTCGAACTCTCAACAATATCAGATCACATGATTCTGAAGTGGACAACGCTTGCACAACATTCATCGAAATTCTAGAGTATGTGATCCAAGTACTGCTATATTTTTTCTGCAACTGCTTAGTATCTTTTGAAAACAATAACCTGCAATAGGTTGCTTTCTTTTTAGTGTGGTCAGTAGGCTTACATTCTGGAATTGAAGAAATCCATAATGTGTTATGTTTGTTCGATGGCTTTGCTTTGCAAATTGAGCTGAGCAATAGCATATGGCTATAAGCTAGATAGACTTGGATTTGCAGAGGGTAGACTTAACTTATGAATAATATGAAAACGCATCTTTGAGTTAATTTACATATCTGTTGCAGCCTAATACTTTTACTTTCTAGATTTTCTGCAGTACGTGATATCTAATGATCTCTTTTTTATCCGCAGTCTAAGAGTGTGCGAAGGTCCTTATGACCCTGCCTTCGTCAGAGCATGGGAATATTGGGATGAAAGGCATGGTTCTGAAAATGATCATCCTAAGGAGTTTCCAGAGAAACAGGTTTAGCGTTGAGCTTTTATAGACATAACTGACTGCTTTCAAAAATACATCCGCTTCCTGCACGCACGATGTACATGCATGTTTTATATGTGGATATTTACATTGAATTGGCTGACTTTGCAAAATCCCCGTATGACATCAGTGCTGCAAGTTTCCAGAGTAAGGTTTATAGGTTTTTTTACCATGTTCAATTAATTTATGCAGTGCTATGTTGTGTTTGTACTACAACATGGTGGGAAAGACCTTGAAAGCTTTGTGCTCTTAAACTTTAATGAAGTGCATAGTTTATTGGTTCAGGTAATGATGTACATTTTTTGTCAATTCTTCACTGAGCTGCCACCTTCAAGATTTACTGTGTCTATTGTGCTCTGCAGGTTACAGCTGGCTTAGCTATCGCAGAAGCTGCATATGAATTTGAGCATCGTGACCTGCACTGGTTTGTTGTTTCTGGAAATAAATAATATTGTTTTTCTTGCATGGGTGCTGATTTAGGACTTTTTTGTTGCAGGGGAAACATTCTTTTGCGTCGAAATGACTCTACTACAGTGCAGTTTATCCTGGAGGGGAAGAAAATGATTTTCAGAACTTCAGGATTATTGATCTCAATAATTGATTTTACTCTGTCCAGAATTAATACTGGCGAGTTCTTTAATTTTTCATAATATTATCCACATAAATGTTTAGAATTGTACTTGATTCATGATAAGCTAACAGACCCTTACTTACACAGGTCAAGATATACTCTTCCTGGACTTAACCTCGGACCCTTATCTCTTTAAGGGCCCGAAAGGAGATAGACAGGCGAGAGCCACAATACAAGCTGTAGGTCCTGTTTATTTCAGAATATTGGCTAATTGATTCCTAACATCATGTGCAGGCAGAAACGTATAGGAAGATGAAGGAAGTGACTGGAGACTTCTGGGAAGGAAGGTGATATTGTTGATCACTTTTCATCTTTCTTGATCACTCATAAGGCATTAGATATGGAACAGTTAAAATCTATGCCAATTCAGCTGAACATATGCACAGCCTATTTTTGGAAAATGTACTCCAGTGCAGCACAAATATTTTCCTGATATGTGGTTGCCTGTGCTGTATCACAAGCAATCATATGTTCTTCTACAACCCTAAGTCACATTTTGGAGAAATGCATTCGAGGCATTTTCACAGCTGTTTTTCCTGTTGTATCAGGGTGTCTTGGTTTCAAGCACTAGGAAAGACAAAAAAAAATGTTGCTCTTACTTTTTTTTCTCTTACTTGCTCAGGGGCTTTTCTTCCAGCTTATCAAAACTTCATGTTTGGTTATTGGAAAGATGGTATGACTGTTTTGTCTCATTTTCTACAGCTTTCCCAAGACAAATGTATTGTGGTTGATATACTTTGTGGACATATTGCTCCTGAAGAAATCTTTTGTAAGTCTCTCTTTTTCTACAGACTATGAAATGAGGTATCTTTTTTATTTATCAAATTTTCCACGTTTTGTTGCTTAACATAAAAGCACCTCCTAGCAGTGTGTAGCCTAGTCATGGCTCCTAAGAACTTTTCATATATAGAAAGCTAAGATGTTCCATGAAAAAGAAACAGAGGTTTTTGCTGCATCCTAATCTTATACAACCATTTTAACTGTAATTGTTAGATTTTTATGTGCTTAACTTAGTGTTAATGTGATACCAGGATCGCTCTTCAAAAAATGAGGGAGATTTGCACTCATTGAAAAAGCGTCTCAGCAAGTATAATTCAGCTAAGGAAGCTATTATTTTGGATCCCTTCTTCAGCAACTTGCTTGTTTTGTAAATAAAATGAGCCGTGAGAAGGCATATGCAATCAAAGTTTTTTTGTAAATTATAACATAGATGCTAGTTGTGACTCAACTAGCATCTTGTGATGATTGGAGGATATGAAGACTGACAAAAGTTTGTGATAATCTTTAGAACACATGCACCATGTTAAGTGTGCAAGTAACATAGGAAAAGAGAGTTCGTGTCATTGATTTGAAGTTCACTAGGTTGATCTGATCTTTATCTGGCTGTGGATGACATGTAGGACTGCCCAATGTTTTATACTGTCTTTTTGGTCACTTTGCAATAAAGTTTGAATGCTGAATCATTCGACTCTGTTCTTCCTCAAAGAATTGATCATGGGATTCCTATGTGCACCTCTGTAGGTATATTTTGGCTTGTTCTTTTTCATTCTTAATCCTTCCGAATTGGCTACCACATGCTATGAAGTAGAAATCCTTGATGATGGGAATTACAAATGTCCTCGCTGATAGCCAAGTGCAAGTAATACTTGACATCTTTTGAGCAAAATCTGTAACAATAATGCAGAAACTAGCAAGGGACACTCTCTGGATTTGTAGGTAACTCCAACAACAAACCAAAGGGCGGTGGTCTCTCTCGTGCGTTATATTTTCATGAACTACCTGCAACTTGCTGTTTCTGAATCTTTTTACTGTGCGCACTCAAAAGCACAGTGCAGCAAATGATGTCACTCAAGATTGTTGCTCTAACAAAAGCTACTTTAGCTCCTATGAACTTTTTAATCTTTCTTTCCCTTTCCTTTTCCTTTATCAAGCAAAAATATGCTCACTGGCTGCCCAGAAACAACACTTGGAGGAGTATGGAAAGAATTCAAAGATGAGATACACCACTTTCTATCCTCTTAACCAGAAACCAGCATGGTATGTTCCAGAAGGTGTGGACACACAATTTGATGAACGTCATTAATTAGCATCTTTTTTCTTTAAATCTCTGATTCTATAGCAGCAAATGACTCGAAATGTGAGTATCAGTTATAGGCAGATTATGCTTAGCACATCCCAGGTCTCTAATGCTTTGATGAAGGAATTTGATATGACACTGATTTTATCCTTCATTTAGAAAGTAAGGGGCAAAACTAAATTAGAAAAGGGCAATATATATCAGATATTAAAGTACCAATATCTCTGTTAGGGCTTAGTTTATCTTCTCTTTTTCTTCTTTCTTCTTTTCTTTTTATCAGGGTTCATGCATGGATTCCTGTTTTCCGTCAACCTTATCACCACCAATAGGTATGGCTACCCTCTTTCTCGCCGTCTCTACTGTGCTTGCTTTCGGCGATGAAGTGTTACCTAGTCAGCCAAGGTGCTTTTGAAATCATCAAAACTTGAAAGGAGAGAAGCACACTACGTTATTCCACATGGGTTGTCCCTACCCAATTGAATATCTTATATATCCCATAGAAAGTGGCACTAATAATGTTGTTACAAAGGTTAAGGCACCACTAATGTATCTATGTCACTGTGTAAAGCCATTGGTTTTCTGCTTTCTACTGACAATCATCGGGCTAATTACACCGTGTGGTCCCTCTACTGTATGTCTTTGATCAACTGGATCCCTTTACTACTAATTTGATTAATAAGATCCTTCTGTAGAATGTTCTCTTTACAATCAGGACCCTCATCCTATGATGGCTTTAATGATAAATGGGTACAAAAATAAGAAAACTTCAAGAATTTTATTTTGTTTTTCTTATTTTAAGTGGACACGTTTTGTTTCATCATAGAAAATCATAATTACGTTGTCGTTATAGATCTAGTGTCTTGATTGTGAAAAGAATGTAGTGGGGGGGTGATTGATTGAACTCCCATAGTAGAGGGACGATGGATGCAATTGACCCGACAATGCTTCTACATGCTGTTTTATTACATAGATGAATCATAAGTGCTGGCAGCTTATGTGAATGAATGCTAATTTTGTTCCTTTACAGGATGTTTTGTCTGCTAAGAATATGGTGGGCTTGGAAAAATAAAAATTGAAATCTTGTCCTAGAAGAAACAGACTAGAAAACATGGCTGAGGTTTTAGGCCTAATCCAAAGCCTCTTTTGGCCTTCAATAAATAAAAACAATTAGTGGGATTTGTTGAGCTCAGCAGATTTGACTTAGGTGTCCTCTTTTTACACTGTCCAATCAAATCTCAAATCCTCAAGGTTTTGCTAAGATAGGGTGATGGATGCCTAGAGCAGCAGTACATTCTCCTTTTTTCTTATAGTCTCAACTTAACTTTCAGGCTTTTTGTTTTTAGCCCACTCAGTGATTCTTGATTCTTTTATTTTCTTTCGAAAAACTACAAGCATTTTCGCAGGATAAATTTGCCAATTAGCATGTAAAAGGCCAATGAAGGGCAAAAAATCTTGACGAAATAGCATATTTTTGGATAGAATGGTTTTCAACCGCTATATTTATTATATGTTACGATCAAAAACTGTAAAAAAATTTTATTTTATATCACCGTTTATAATTATGATATTTATTTAAATTCAATAATAATTGGTTGATTTATTTGTAAAAAAAATCATTTTAAAATTTAAAAATTTAATGATCAAAGTAGCGATTTCATAATTACTATAAAGTAAACAGTTTTTGAAAATTCATGTAAAAATATAAGTGTGATTCAATAGTCGAATCAAAAGTTATGATCCTTTTGAGCTATCATTCTGGTCAGGCGTGATAAAACTTCCTCCCGGTCTAGACCTAACTTTTTGGTCTATAAATATATTTGTTAGGTCATTCACATAATTTATTTAGAATATATCCTCATCTAATTATGGCAGATCAATATCTAATTGTTTAGAATCATTCATGAGAATTGTTGTGTGAACAATAATTTTTTAAAATTTTAATTGGAATCTGTTTTTTATGCTACAAGTTGGATAAATATTCATAATTTTACTCATTAAACATTTTTGAAAGAAAAAAAATCATAAAATTATAATTTTTATGTTAAACAGTTGACCAATTATATATTCATATCCAACTAATTAGCATTTACCGCGCTTCAAAAACATAACATGTTTAAATGTTATTATTCTGAAGCACAACAAATAGTTTTAGAAACACAATAAAATAAAAATATGTTATTTCACCTAATCTTTTCAAATATGGCTATTCTACCCAAACTTTTAATTTATTGTCTTAATTTAAAAAAAAATCCATTTTCTCATAAGGTAATAATATTTAAATATTTTAGCTGTCTGCCCAGGTTCTGGAGAAGAATCTTCGCACATATAGTAAAGAAAGTATAAGTTTGTTAAGAACTGTCAGTGGAAAACAATGGCATATTGATGGACATATCATATTTAAGTTCTTGTTGGACAGTGCAATAGTGATGGATTCAAGAAAAATGAAAAACGTTTTACTGTGGTGATTTAAAACAGTAGCAGAGCATTTATGAGGGGAAACATAAACAGGGCAGGTCTCGCCATCCTTGTATTGTGCAAACCCTTTTCGGACAAGCAGACAAAGGCATGCAATCTTTGCTTATTATATTGGTACTGTGTAACATGCATGGGGGCGGGCATCTCTCATGGAATTTGTCTTGGTGTGTGGAGGAAGATGCTCTCTGTTTTGAGCCCAATTGTGTTTTTGGGAAAGATTAAAATAAATAAATAAATAAAAAAGAAAAAAAAAAGCTTTAAAAGCAGTGGTTGATCACTTGATTCTCTCTACTGTTGGGAAACAGCACATTTTCCAGCCCCATCCTTCATGTCAAAGCAACACCTTCCTTCCTTTATAACTTTCTTTTCTCTTCTAACCTTTTATCTGCAACGCCTTTTCCCCTTCTATATCTCTCTCAATATTCTATGAGCATTCTCTTTTAAACAACACTCCCATTGTATGAATCTCTTTAAAAATCCATAGGGTTCTCCTCCTGCAACCCAGAAAACACCTCTCGTTATAATGGCCGGAGTAGCATCAAAGTGCCTCTTCTTATTCTTCTTGTCTCTTCTCACTATTAGCTCTTCTGGTAAGCATCTTTTATTTCTTGTTCACACTTTTTTTCTACTTAAAATTCAGTGCAAAGAAGAGTTAGAGTTGAGCCTACCCCTACCCCACTTGTGTAAAGCTGTATAGTTCTTCTTTTCTATTCTATTTTTTTTTCCCTCACATATTCGCTGTTAATAAGAAGTAATAGCTGCTTGAATTCATGGATGAGCTCATACTCTTTGAAGTTTGAATCTTTGTTGAGCTAGATCATTTCTTGTTTTTTGTTACAGGAACTCTAGTGGGTTTCTCCTACAATGCCAGAGGAATCACCGGAGCTTCTTCACTTAGCAGAACAGTATCATTTCTTGAGCTAAACAAGGTCTTTGCATGTCATTTAAGAGTTTTTGCTTCAGATCACAGGGTTTTGAGTGCACTTTCCAACTTTAATGTGTCTGTTGATCTTTACTTAGATGACAGCTTGGTTGAGAATTTGATAAATTCTAAACCATCTGCTATCTCCTGGTTTAAGACCCTATTAGTGACCTTTCTACCCCATGTGAACATCAAAAGCATCATTGTAAGCGGCGACAATGACTTGCCAAAGCTTTTATACACTTTGAAATCAATCCATTCACTCCTGAATAGGTTTCATGTTGACAGTGAAGTTAAGGTCTCGGTAGCATTTTCGTTGTCATTCTTAGAAAATTTGGATAGAACACAAGAAAATGACCTCCATGGGATTTTGGGATCTATCAAGAGAACCAAATCTTTTGTCACTGTAGAAACCAGTCTTG
The DNA here is from genome assembly GCA_033617975.1 of Populus alba x Populus glandulosa. Lineage (NCBI taxonomy): Eukaryota > Viridiplantae > Streptophyta > Magnoliopsida > Malpighiales > Salicaceae > Populus > Populus alba x Populus glandulosa. The sequence goes on along the minus strand of CM066155.1, from coordinate 238,293 downwards.
ATGTGGATGTAGAACTGGGGATGAAAGACCTTTTTATTCAATCAATGATCCAAAAAGTCACAGCTGCCACTTCTCTACTTTCTCCCTTTGATGTTCCCATAGCTATGACAATCGGGAGCCTTGTTGTTCCTGGTGCAAATGAAGTAGCTGGGTTTGCTGAGAAGGTTTCAAAATCTTTAGAAAACAGTAAGATCACGGGTCAGGTAGCTGGATTGTACGCAGAAGTATCTTCGGTAGAAGATTTCGTGGAAAAGGAGCTGAAGAGGGAACATGAACAAATCTTTCCTTCATCTCGGAGAGAACTCTTAACAAACTTCAGAACTACTTTACACGATGATATAATCAATACACCTACAGTTTTTCCGACAAATCCCGGATCAACACCACCAGGGACTCTCCTGCCAGATACTCCAGCACCAACAATAGTCACTGTCCCTGCTACCAATCCTGCCAATCCAGTCACTGTAACACCGACCAATCCTGTGTACACTCCATTACCTTTCCCCTACACCACACCTGTCGATTTCCCCCCTGCAAATCCTTCTGTAAATCCACCAGTACCAATTAGCAATCCAGTCACAACACCAGCACCTATTACAGTTCCAGGTGCACAACCAGTGACTAATCCTGTGACAACCTATCCAGCCCCAACAGGCAATGTTCCAGTCACAGCACCAGTCACAAATCCTGTGGCGCCTCCTGCGACGACAAATGCTCCAGCAATACCAGGACAGAGCTGGTGTGTGGCCAGGTCTGGAGTGACCGAGACAGCACTTCAATCAGCATTGGATTATGCGTGTGGAATGGGAGGTGCAGATTGTTCACAGATCCAGCAAGGTGGGAATTGTTACAATCCAAACTCTCTTCAAAACCACGCTTCATTTGCATTCAACAGCTATTATCAGAAGAATCCTGCGGCAACCAGCTGTGATTTTGGAGGAACAGCCACTATAGTTAATGTGAATCCAAGTAAGAAATCTGATTGACTCACAGATTTGGGATTGTTCTTAACATTAATGTTCTGAATATTCACAGACTCACATAACATTGAAACAGGTACTGGTTCCTGCATTTATCCAACATCATCATCTTCATCAGGCACTCCATCATTGCCAGTGCCAACAACTTCATCTGCAAATCCAGCAACAACATCACCGGTTGTCGGCGTGTCAGGGTAATTTCTTTATCATCCGTGAGTTAGGAACTCTTTAGTACAAATTCAATAACTCAAAAACTAACACTCTGATTTCCGCAGCACTCCATCAGTTCTGAACTCATCAACCAACCCTGCCTCAAGTTTTGGGTTCGATACCCCTCCCATTCTCAACCCTCCAGCATCCATGTCAGCTAATTTGCAGCCATTTATTGGTTGTGCCATTTTGGTAACATCATTTGTTGCCAGAACAATCATTCTAGACATGTAGAACAAAGAATTTCTTTATGTACACCAAATGGATTGGAAGCTCATGCTTTCAGCCGAAGATCAGAACTGCAGCAGTTTCCAAGTTCTGTACAGAAACATCTTTCATAGAAAAAGAAACTAGAGGGAAGTTCCAGAAGAATGAATTACAACACCAACATCCTGATAACATTTTCTGGCTGGCCGGAAGTTGCGCAGAATGTAAAGACTTTACTGCCGAAGGTACAAATCAACTTCTATGTTTACATGTTTAGTATTTTAGGCTGAAAGTAGTGAAATTTAATGAGGCTGGGTAGTACTAGATGTACGATGGCAATTTTGTTCCTGTACATTTTCACAAAGTTGCAGAATTTGTAGTTTAGAGTTTCTGATTAATCTAGTTAAATTATTCACATTTGTGATCACTTATTTAGCAATTTTTATCGGATGGCTGAGGAGTGCATGGTAAGAACAGGGATACAAGAAGTTTCTTAGGTGGATGATTTATGAGGATAAACCTAAAGTTTAGCTCTTACCTTTACAGGGTAAAACCTATGGAGGCTCAGTTCAGATGGTAAGTGGATCTGCTTCTCATGTTAGCGTCCAAGCTTCAAATCCATATGATCCTGTTTAAAACCAAACTAGCAAGCAAGAGACATGGTCTTTGCATGCAAAAAAATATATACAAGGTGAATTATTTTCACATACGATGGATACAAGATTTTCTCAGACTGTCACAATCGCCCTGCGACTTCTTTGGCAAAAATCAAATTTACACCAGTTAACATATTTGTTAAGATGCTCTAATCGTTCAATTTCCATTCCAGATAGGAAAAATGCTAATTCAGTACACAAATTAGTCAAAAAGTTCATCCCATATTTCCTGGGAAAAACAACAAATGCCGACCCCGCCAGAGCCTGAATCGTGCTAGGTGATGAAAAGCATCTCCTAACGGCTAATAGGATTAACGAGGACTTGATGCTGTAATGCATTAGATGCCAATTTATATTATCAAATCATTTTGTTTAAAATATGCACCAAACGCTTGACATAAATCAGGACACAGCATCAGCTAGCTAGCCTAGCTTATAGTTGAAAATCAGATGACATATTCTGCTGGTAGAGCATGATCTCTCCTGTCCCCACAATATTAATAATGACCTGGTTTGACTCCATCTATCTATCTATCTATCTATTTTTCTTGCATTAAAATCTAGGTTTCATAAAACCTAGGTTTTAATGCAAGAAAAAATGATAGCAAAGCTTGCACAAGGCAGGTCATTATCATGCCATCCAGCTGGTAAAATCAACAGCATAAAAGAGCTAATCTTTTTCAAGTCATGGGTTCAAATATGGAAGCCAAACGGCTGTACACAGATTTAAAACGTACAGCATAACTTAAGGACTCTAGTTCTAACGGGAACAAAAAACGCACCTTTGACTAGACTGCACAAGGTAAAGGTACTCCACTCTAGGCTATCTCTACAAGCTAAAATGGCTTCTGAAGCTCCCCAAAACCTATGATAACAAGACATTTACAACAATCTAGCCTACTATTTCATCGCTTTGAGAACACAACCAAGATCAACATAGACAAAGAAACTACAATCTTGAAGTTAGATGTCTCCCAGAAATTTTGCTTTTCATTGTTTCCCTCAGATACAACCTGCTGTTTTGCTGCTATCTGCTCTCGGAGTTCTTTCAGAGCTTTGTCCCTTCGCTCTCCCATCTGTTGAGATGAATATAAACACAATTAAATAATAGTGTACATGAAAGTGCAATCTAGCAGTGGAAATAACTTGAGCATATTGAAAGAACATGACCACCAAAAACTACAGAGAAAAAAGGACTCGTCTAAAATCAACAGAAGAGCACAACAATAACCACTCAAAAGACTTTGATGCTGTGGAACGTTCAATTAATTTGAACCTAAATGAGCCCGTGTCAAAATGCAGCTACTTGCGCACAGCAAGTATGCATTGATGTGGTTCACTTAGTTGATGAAAAAGCTAATTACTGCGAGGAGGCATCTGAACATTTTCGAGCATGGTGCTCTTCTGATATGAAAAATGATAAGGTAAAGCCAACAACACAGGAGGAAGTCTTATTCACAGCAGTCAATGCAACCATCCAGTTCCAGGCAAAAGAGTAAAGACAAAAATTACCCTCTGAAGCCTTCGAGTCTGAGCACGAGCTTCCTGAAGACAGAATTCCAACTTCAACACCCTCTTCTTCAATTCCTGATCAGCTCGTCGTTGTTTCTCTAACTGGCAACAAGCAGGTTGAATATCATAAATCACCAGGTCCATGGACCTTAAATGACAATAGAATTAAAGAGATTATAGATACAGCTAAAGATGGATGCACCTGTGATTCTAATTCCTTGGTTTTAAGCTTCCAGTGAGCAGACATAACTCTTATTTCATCTTTAAGTTTGGCTATTTCTTCATCCTTAACAACTAAAAATTTGTTCATCTTGTCAAAGTTTTTAGGAGAAACTTCATCTAATAATTTCCTCAGTTCACAATCTTTATTGTCTCCTGCCTGGGAAATAGCTCGCATAATATCATGCTCAATTCTCATAACTTCATCTTTCAGTTGCCTTTGGGAAGATTCCCTTGCTTGAAGATCCTTCTGCAAATTATCTAATTGCTCTGCTAGCCTGCTTACACGCTCTTCATGCTCTTTTAACAAGCTGTTCTTTGCATCTAATTCTTTTATCAGTGCTAAACATTGAAGCTGCACTGACTGAGCTGAGGCAGCACTCGCATCCGCCGTAGCTCGAGTGGCTGCAAGTTGTGGTCTGAGACCATCCAACTCTGTGAGGTACTGTGGCCAATTAAAAGAATAAAAATCAGAATAACAGAAGTTTTAATAAGCAAGAAGCTTGCAGATGATAAAATATAAAAATGGAAAGGGTTCATAATCCAGAGATGGTTATATTGCAAATCATACAGCAACACAACCACCAATGAGCAATCTCCATTAAGGTGCCATTTAGACCTGCATTCCAAACAGCATTTCATGAAAATTCAGGTTTATTTTTGCTTAAAATTAATTTTTTTTTTATGTTTTTGGATCATTTTGATATACTGATATCAAAAATAATTTTTAAAAAATAATAAAAAAAAAACATTATTTTGAGTATTTTTGAGCGAAAAACATTTTAAAAAACAACCACTACCACACTCTCAAACACCCCCTAAATGTCTTTTAAAACTCATCCCAATATCAAGAGGTGACAGGTATGTTAATTCTTAGATGCATGAAAACTATAATGTGACACCATGTTGTAATATTCAAAAGGTTGTCTTGCGCTAGGAGCACAGAGATTTTTTCTCTTTAATTATTCCAATTCCTCAATGATCATCCAGTCAATATAAACTGTTTCATGCGTGTATGTTTTCTGAAAAGTGACATACTGTTATGTGCAAGGAGGTGACCACCAGTACATAAATGCCTGCAAGGTAATCCCTTCAAAGAGAGTAATAATGGTTGCTTAAAGATTGACTTGTTACAAAATGATGGGTGCTTAAATATTATATCAGATCTAGAAACTCCTACTGTCTACAACAAGTCTTCAATTAAAGCTGAAGGTTCTAAAGAATGATATGCTCTAAATGAAACAATAATAAGCTGCTGTACTCTTATCTGATTGCATAAATCAATGCACAAAAGCTAAAGAGGTTTACTTTTGAACAATTCCCCACAGATAGCATCTCACATCAGCGTGTTACCCTAGATTTACTAATGTCAGTCCTCTATCCTCGACCTCCATCTTTTCCTTTAGTAGCATGCTACAACTCTGGAGAAGTTACTAACACATGAAAAACTCAATGAAACTCCTATTACAAAGTGTCTCGCGTGCTCTTATGATATGTCAAAAGTAAAGAGGCAATTACAGTATCCTTGCCTATGTATAGGGATGTATACAATGGCTTGGTAGTTAAATTTGATGCTATCTGCCAACATGATGGTGATGGCATCAAGTGCAACCTATATGGCTTTCTTTTTATGTGACAAGCTTACTAGACATAAATGGTAGCCTTAAATGCCTCAATTGCTTTCTATCCATGATTGGAATAGACATGTATCAAAGACATATAGACAAACACAAATAAACAGGCGACCTACATACACACAAAAGGTGATCTCCTCCTACCTTTTCCTTTTGCTGTGGTTGGGAGGGGGCATAACATAGAGAGAGAGAGAGACTAGCCCAGGCTTAATTGGTTTGTACTGACATCTCATCACTCATCTCACCAAGTTTTACTGCAATGGTGCTGATGTGCAGAGGATCCCAATTCCCAAGATTATTTGGTATGAAGTCATCACCATTTTACATAGCCATTCAATTGGGCTTTATTTAGAATAAATCACCAAAATAATTGGGGCAGAGATAAGTGCAACGTAACATGGATCTTGTGATAATTTAATGATTCCAAGAGTGACCATCACCTTCAAATTTGCAAATGAGATATTTCGTTTACTGTTCAACTAATCTTCCAAGAATTAAATATGAAATCTACATGATTTCCTTAAATTACATAGTCAATTAAAGTTTCAATTAATGCAGCCCCATCAAGAATCACAGCAATCAATACACAGCCTAATGAAAGTGGTAGCTAAACTAAATGATATTTTGAACACCCATCCAAACAAAGCATTTTGTCTTAAGAATATCCTAAAGAAATTGCAGGAAGCTGTTTTGACCAATTTTCTAATACAATCCATAATTTTGCAAAATAAAAACCTAAGAAGTTGGGTCGCCGACAACAACATAACAAAAGGTTATCTTAAAGCATTCAAGCTAATAGATTACAATGGGGGACAACAATAAAAAAATTGAAACATTCCGGTGACCTTTCCACCTTAGGCTCGACCCAGGAAAACAGATTGAAAGGGCCAAAAGGTCAATAGCCATCCAAAAGGAAGAGGATCAGATATGTGGATTGTGTGTTAAGATGCACAGAATAAAACACCCTCACAGCCCAGATCAACTTACTCCGTGAAGCAAAGAACTCCAATATGATAAGTACTCATGTTTGAATTTCAGATCAAAGGAAACTAAAAAGTGAAGTCAAAGCTGGGATATTGAGTGGAACCTTCTCAGCGGTAGAAGCTGTCACCTGAAGCTGGCCATTTTTCTCCTCCAATCGCTCCTGCAATCTGCTAATCTCCACTTCCATGGTTTTAGCCTTTTTTTCTGCTTCCTGTTAAAAATCAAAACACACACAAAAGCACTGTTTCCTGTTAAAAACACACAACCACTGATTAATTGACTCCAAAAAATAAACAAAACCCCTAATGACCCCACAATCAAAAGGACCACAAAAAGAAAGAAAGCAATGATTAAATCTAAAGAACTCAAAAAAACATACAAAAAGAAACCAAAACCAGAAATCATCTACCTGTCTAGTTACTGTTTCTTTAGCGAATGATTGCTCTTGAGATGCAAGGCGGTTACGTGCTTCCTTTAACTCAGCAGCTAAAGAAACAACATTTTTCCTAAAACCTTGCTTCTTCTCATTTAAATCCTTCAGTAACGGATCAGTCTCTCTTACAGAAGAAGATATTGATGATGGTTTCTCCAAAACTGACATCAGTGCTTAATGGTGATTTTGATCAAACAGCAACTACAATGAATCTTTGCTCAAAGATCTGATACAGATAACACATGCATACACTGACTCAAAACTTGCTTTCCAAAGAGGAAAACAAAATCAAAGATTTATGATTTGGTTTATGCAGTGCTTGCAGCGAAAGCTATGGCCTTTGGTGTCTGCATGTGAAAACATTTAATTTGAAGGGTACCCCATGAGTTCAAATTCATGAATAACCACTGTATTCAATTTCAAATACTTTGCCTTGGTCTAGTACAAGAAAAATAAATAAAATTGAAATTTATTTTTTATTTTTTATGGCACAGAATAATGCATAATATCTCGACCAAATTTATAATGGAGAGAGAGAGGGGCACGTAAAGGGTGTGTCGCTTTCAACTAATAAATAAATGTAGAGAGAGAGAAATAAGGAATCATCTAAGGAAGGTCTGCTTAAAACACAAAAAAAAATTCAAACTTCAAGCTGGATTCAAGCAACCTAGAACACAACACGCAACCAAGTCAAGACTCGAAAGGGTTTCTGCAAAGAAATGAACTTTCTTTAAAAAAACCTTGTCTTTACCCACAGGACACAAGATAGAGATCACAGAAAACATGTCTGCTTAACAAAACAAGAAGAAAGAAAGAAAACCCACCAGCAGCAAGAGAGAGAGAGAGAGGATAGGAAAGAAACGACATGGAATGTTTTTTTTGGCAAGCTTAAGGTTTTGTTGTTGCCATGTATGGATGGTCCAACGATGGTTATTGGGAGTTGGGTAAAATCACACGGAGAGCATGAATTTAGGGTTTTAATTTAATTGTCAATTAGTGCAAGTGAGAAAACAAATCCAATCAAATCAAAGCTGTTTTTTTATTGTTGTTGTTTTATAAAAAGACATGTCTGAAACAGAGACAAGCTAGAGAGAGATAGTGACAGAGAGTTTAGGTTCGGAGTGAAACCGAACCTTGAGTTTGCTGGAATGACAAAAGCCGAAGCTAAAAACAGGTGTTTTCCATTTTTACTTTTGATTCCCTCGTTTGACTTCGAGCGCGGCAAATCCAAATGTTTTAGCTAAACTGTTTTGGTTGTGACACGTGGGTGTTTTTTGATCGTAGGATTTTTCTGGGTCGGCCTTATTCCTCTATTATTTTTTACAAATTATAACCGTAAATTAAAAGTTTATACAAAGTGACATTTTTTAAATAAAAACCAGTAAAATTACTACAATTTTACCTTGTTTTGTTTCTAAAACTATATATTTACTCAATATCAATATTTTTAACCACAAGAAGATAGTTTTTATTTTTAAAATAATAATATTTAAATATATTGTACTTTTAAAATACAATAATTATCAATTAATTGACTAGTTGGATACTGTTATGGAATCGATCGCTATTTCACATAAAAACTATAATTTAAAAAAAAGTCATTCATGTATATTTTATGAGTAAAAATATTCATGTTTATCCAACTTGTAGATTAAAAAACAGAATCTAATTAAAAATTTTAAAAAATTATTGTTTATATAATAATTCTCACGAATGATTTTAAGCTATCTTTTATAAATATATTTGTAGACACAATTTTATGCACCTGAAATTAAACAAGCACACGTGTACAAATATATGATTTTATTAAATATATGAATGGGTAGAATCTCTATTTAATATATTCTTTCAAAAGAATATGGAAATCCTCTTATTCTTCCCTTGGATTTGATGTATGGTGACTTGATTTATTTGAGTAATCAAGCCAAGATTTGTGCTTTGCAAGAACGCGAAATTTGGGCGTGTATTGCGAAGCGAGATGTTGTGATTTGATGCTTTAAAAAGTACCTTGATTTGTCTTCAAAGTGTTGTTGAAGAACTTTTATGAGGCGTTTTGACTTGATCCAACAGAGCTTCGTTCTTTTTAGACTTCAAGCGTAGATGAAGAAGGCCTGAGAACTCTTTGAGAGAGAGCTTCCTTGCTTGAAGAGAGAGTCTTGAAAAAAATTTGTATCTCCCGGAATCTCCATCCCCTGCCTTTAGGTTGAGGCCCTCTATTTATAAAGATATATAGGGGCTTTCAGGTCCTTTTTCAATGTCATATGGCATAATTTTATTGGTTGGTCTTTATTAACGGGATCTTGCATTTATAACAAGATATCTTGAATATCTCATTCTAAGTGTCAACTTTTTACTGACCAAGAAATATATGAAAGACTCATTTGTTTTCCATGTCATTTATTTTAATTTTATTTTATCCTTTTTTTAAAGAATAAAATAATACATGGTGAAATTTGATTGATAGAAAATTTATGTTTCTACAATATTATAACTAAATAAGAATATATCACTGATATATTATATGAATGGCCTTACATATAATATAATTTACAGATTAATAATATAGGTTTAGATCTAGAATGAAGTTTGATATCGCTAAATTAAAATAATAACTTTAAAATTTAAATTGTCTAAAGAAGAGCCTTGAAAAAAAAAAAACAAGGGCCCCAGGCCCTGCTATCCTCCCGTGGCTCCACCCTGGTGCTGCCAATCTTAAAATAATATAAAATATAATTTCCATGCCTTGACTCGTTATCATTGCCAAATTACTGGATTGTTTGGTGTTTTTGTGGACCTGCCAACCATTCATGCTTCTACCAGGTACCTCCTATATTTTTTTCAATCCTACGATAATTTAGTTTAATAAAAAATCATAGGTGAAAGAACTCGGCATGGCATTAAATATAATCACCTATATATGATCTTTAAATAATAGCTCGACATATTTTGAATGCAAATATACAGCAAATATCCCGTGCAACAAATATGGAGAGAGTAGAAATTATATTTTGTTTACAAGGGAGAGTATGAGTCAAAAGAAAGAGGGAGCCAGATTATATATACACGTGGAGAGCATCAGTTACAAGTTTTCCACATGGAGAAAAGTCCTGGACATGGAGATTCATTGTCTTTATCGAGTCGTGAAATTCTTGTTTATTTGGAATCAAGAAACTTATCATATGTACACTTGATCTAGTACTAATTACAGCAGCTTTAATTATATAAAAAAAATGATTGGCATCCCTACCAAATCCCATGTGGAGCAAAGATAAACCATCAAAGTCTTGCTGTCCTTCATACCCAATGTATAATTAAGAAGATACATGGCAGGTTCGTATCTAAATTACAAGGCATGTTGTTTATTTTCTCAGAAAAGAAATCCAAGAATCTTAGTAAGTCCAAGCTTAGCTTAAGAGCTGTAGACATATCAAAGCAATTTGAAATGCGATGATATTCTTGTTGGGATATTGTTATTAATGTACAATAACATATGCACCTATTCTAAGAAGTAAAGTTGTCATTATTAAAAGGTTACAATGAAAATTACACCAACCATTGATAAAAATGATGCAACTCATGTATTACCATCATTTGTGCTATAATTGATGGTCTTTTGTCTTATTATTGATATCTATAAATAGAGATATTATTTGAAAGCAAAGAGAGAGAGAGTATGTGAAGAGAAAGGGTGTTTGAGAGTGTGGTAGCGGTTGCTTTTTAAATAGTTTTTCGTGCCGAAAAGCATGTCAATAATGTTTTTTCATTTTTTAAAAATTATTTTTGATATCAGGACATCAAAACGATCCAAAAAGTACAAACCGCACTCAATTTTAGCAAAAAAAAAATTTGAAATTTTCCGAAAAGCAGGTTCAACCGCAATGCCAAACGGTCCCTCTAGAATAAGAGAAAAAGAAAGAAGAATTACACTGACAGCAGCTGCAAAAGCATCAATGTGAGCTGGAGTTGGGTTTGAGTGGATATAATCCTCCTCCTATATGTATATGTTTTGTATTTTTTCTCTGTCTCTAATAATATGGACTTTTCTCGTGGATATAGGCAATATGCTAAACCACGTTAAATATTATGTTAGTGTGCTTACCTTTTAATGATCAACTATCAGTACATCACTAGTCAAATTCTCCAACAATTCTCACGCCATTTATGCATGCTTAATTAGTAGTTTCTGTACATGGAGCATACAGTAGTCACAGAACCGAGCTTTGCACACAGTAAAATCAGGATGGATAAAAAGCAGTCGTGTAAACAAGGACACTCTATGTATAGTTAACAGTTCACACTCTGTGCATCCATAACAATGCTTTATATTGGACCCAGTAGGGTTATATATTCATAAAATTCAAGTTTTCCACGAGTTAAGACCTCTTATCTTTGATATGAAGAGGATAGTACTGTTGAAACCTCGATCGGGAGGTGCAAGTTCATGATCACAGTACCTGAAGGGAGGCTAACTCTTGTGCAGAATTGTAGCCATTTAAGGATGCTGGCAGAGGGATGGAAAGGTTTCAGATTTGGAATCATCCACCTCCAGGACCGAGCCATTTGCTCCCAACAGATTCTTTGAGAATCTTGTTCATTAGATCCTAGCTAGTTGTCTTGTTTGTTTCTTTTCATTTGTACCAAAAAAAAAAAGGAGATGGGGTAGGAATTAAAGAGACATTCTTTGCTTTATATTATAAATTGTTAGATGATATATACATGAAGAAATTATTGAGAGAAACCATGTTTTTTTGCTGCATGTTATCGTTGATGATGCAGTGCAGATGATGCGTTGCAATGCATCAGTAAGAAGAAGGATGAGTGTGGTAGAAGAATATTAATAACAATAATGTAAAGTCAAAAAATTAAGAATAATAATAAAAAGATTGAGAGGAGGGTACATTTTTATTAAGGGTTTTCCTTGGAACTCTCTTAGTTTTTTTTTTTCTGTGTTTATATATAATATTAATGTTGAATTACAAGTCTTGACAATAAATGAATTAAACTAATACAAGATATTCTAATTTGAACATAAAAAATATTTTGTTGACTAAATCAGTTTACCAACTTATTTTACCTGATATATTCAATTTATTCTAACCTGTTTATCGATTTCTATGTTTTTTATAACCAAAATCTAGTTTATTTTCAACATTCTCTTAAATTTGATGTCTTCATAACTTTCAACTTACCTCTTATCTTGATAAAAAATAAAAAATAAAAATATCATATTTAAGTATGAATATATTAGCAACTTGATTTTGTGTCTTCACTTTCTTCATCTTTTTTGTTCATAATGCAATCTTATAGGTAGTAAAATTTTGTGTCAATATGCTTACTTTCATCATGAAATACATGATTTTTTTTTTAATGTAATGACTAATAAGTTGTCCCTATAAATTTCAATAAGCTTTTTTTTTCTGGAATTTATAATCCCTTCAATAATTAATTTTCTTAGTCATATAAAATAACAATCATATAATATAATAGCCGCATATTTACTTCACAGGTTGATAAACATTAGTAGCAACATCTGTTTTTAGGGTAGTGTTGTTAAATTATTTTTTGTTGCTAAAATTATACGGAAACCCTAAATTATTGATAAATTACTCTCTTAATTAAAATTCCAGTACAAGTGATCTTTGTTTGATTCAATTTAATTTGTTGTTAGTGAAAATCAGATTTTATTTTTCAAATTATAAAGGAATTACGTCATTAAAAATATTCTAATATATATCTTCAAATTTCTTTTAATAAAATCGAAATTGTTCTTGATAAAGCCAGTAATAATAAGGTTGCACACCAAGTTAAAGTAGGAATTTGAAGCATTAAAATAAAACTAAAAAACTTGATTGATCAAATTTCATAAGTATAAATATTGTAATAAAATAATTAATAAAAGTACTCAAATAAAAGAGTACAAGCTGCTTCAAACATTTATTTAATATCTCAGCACGTATAAATAATTTTTATTAGAATATTTTGTTATTGTTTATTTATCAATAAAAATCAACAATAACTCAAATTTAATAAATATACTAAGACAATGCTTGAGAAATGTCTTAAAACTACTCCTCTCTCTCTCTCTCTTTTTTTATTTTTATTTTTTAAAAACAACTTTAAAAGACGATTCTCTTATCTCTAAACCAAATTTAATTATTCTTCTTTTGCTCTAGCTTTTCCCTTTACTCATGGCTCTGCCTCCTGGAACAGAGTAAAGTTTTTTTTCTTTTTTCTTCCATCGAGAATGAGGACAAAACTTCAAAACTTCCGACTGGCTTTTACTTTTCCACTCTCATGTTGTTGCCTATGCAAATAAATTATTTCTTAAATCTTATGTTTGCTCTTGCCAGAATTTAGATCGTTAACCATATACTCTTAAAGGCTTTGGAGAATTGCACTGGGCGTGGATTGGACTCCCTGCTGACATAGTTTTTTGTTTTTTCCATCCCAACATCATGTTTTGTCCACGGAGAATACAATCAAAAGACTATGACCGAGATAAAAAAACAAAAATAGAGAAGATTAGCGGTGGTTTTCTGCAAAAAAGGAAAAAAAAATTTGATCCTGCTACTTTTCCAAATATGAATTTTTAGTCCCTAAAGATTTTTGAGGTTCATGACTCTTTGCGTTCGGAGAAAGCAGAATAACCATTCGATGCGCTGTCCCAGCGTTCGGAGAAAGCAGAGTATACGAAAACAGAGTCTTCACTTACAGTCCCAAAATTAACTTCGCTAAAGAAACTCCCCAACTTCTCCACATCAAATTCAGTAGCATGTGAAGTAAGCAATTCAATTTGAGCTTCATGACTCTTTGCGTTCTCATCAAATAGACAAATACCTTTGCCTCGTGCTCTTTAGTTTCCTCTCTTAACCAGAAAAAAAGAAGGAAAGTCTTTACCTTTTGAAGACATGCCTCAAAAATACATAAATAAACACTTAGCCCCCTTAAGTTTTCCATCCACTCCTCCTTTAAACGTCCCAATCACAACCTTGTAAAGTCACCAAACCACAAACACACACACAGAGGAATGCATAAAGAGGTCGTCTTTCCCCCTTCTCTCTGTAACAAAGCAAAGCACAATATAGATCTGATAAAAAAAGAGAGAAGAAGCACAACATAGATACCAAAACCACATCATTATCATCATCATCATCACCCTCTAAATCTCTGCTACCAAACCTTCCCGTGATTATCGGAGATATATGTCAGCAATGGACGGAGGAGGAGGAGGAGCAGGAGCACAGTATGTGCGTGCCAAGACATCAGTTTGGTGGGACATAGAGAACTGCGCTGTACCGAGAGACTGTGACCCTCATGCCATAGCACGAAACATAAGCTCAGCTCTTGTCGAGATGAATTATTGTGGTCCTGTCTCTATTTCCGCTTATGGTGACACTCAGGGTATCAATTCTGCTACTCAACAGGCTCTTTCTAGCACTGGGATTGGTCTCAATCATGTCCCTGCAGGTATGATGATTTTACTTGTCCTTTTGAAGTTTTTGCTTCATGGGGTGTTTTGGTGTTCTTTTTATTAGCCAAGAAAGATCGGATCCTGGTCACAATTTAATTTGGCTTTTCTTTGTGTTGTTTTGATTGATTTTGTGATGGGGTTATGTAACTGGTGTAAGAGACTGCATTGACTGAAATAGTAAAGGGTTTGTCAAGATTTGCATTGTAGAGAATTATAAAGAAACAAAGAGGAATTAGCAATCTTTTGAATCATTGGTTGATGATTTCTTTTATTAGATCTCAACTTTTGTTATTGAAAGAGGAGAAGTGCAGGTGTTGAAACATCAGCAGGATATGTTCTGGTCTGTAATGGTTTTTTAATATTTAAGTCTTTTTGTGCTGTTTGTGAGTTGATGTTCATGATTTTAGATGTTCATGATGAACAGGTGTTAAAGATGCAAGTGACAAGAAGATTCTTGTTGACATGTTGTTCTGGGCGGTGGACAATCCTGCGCCAGCAAATTACTTGTTGATTTCTGGTGATCGAGACTTCTCCAACGCTCTTCACCAGTTGAGAATGAGGAGATACAATATTCTCCTAGCACAGCCCCCGACAGCATCCGCAGCCCTTGTTGCGGCTGCGAAGAGTGTATGGCTTTGGAAGAGTCTCTTGGCTGGAGGACGGCCACTCCCTGAATTTGAATTACAACAACTCCGTAGCAAAAACTACACGTCCAGTCCAGGCACGACACAGATTCCAGTGTCTGGTGCCGCTCAAATGAAGGAACCAGTAGATTCCTATTCTGAGAAACCGTATGTGGCAAATCAGAAGTCTCCTTCCACATCAAGGGGTGCTAGAGGGAGAGCGAACGCAACCCAAAGAAACCCGAGCCAAACAAATGCATCAAAAACAACAAACACGCCTTTTTACCCCAGTGCTCCTCCTCCAATGCCTGCCAGACCCAACGGAACTAGCTATACCTCTGCACCATCTACAAGAGTGCCTGCTTTTGATAGTTTGAACAATTTTGGACACCCTGCCAGCTCTAGCCCTCAACCACGAAATCCAGAGCTAAAGCATGATCCCAAGAATAAACCAGACAGTAAAAAAAAAAAGAAATCAAAAGGTGAAAACTCAAAAGGGTCTGGTGAAGGAAAACGACCAGAGCTAAGTCAAAACAAGAAGAATCCAGAGGGTGAAAACTCAAAAGGGTCTGGTGAAGGAAAAGGACCAGAGCTAAAACATGATCTCCAAAAGGAACCAGGCAGTTCAAACAAGAAGAAACCAGCGGGTGAAAACTCAAAAGGGTCTGGTGAAGGAAAAGGACCAGAGCTAAAACATGATCTCCAGAAGGAACCAGGCAGTTCAAACAAGAAGAAACCAGCGGGTGAAAACTCAAAAGGGTCTTGTGAAGGAAAAGGACCGCAGCTAGAACATGATCCCCAGAAGAAACCAGAGGGTGAAAACAAGAAGAAACAAGACGGCAAAAACTCAAAAGGGTTTTGTGCAGGAAAAGAACAAGAGCTAAGTCTAAACAAGAAGAATCCAGAGGGTGAAAACTCAGAAGGATCTGGTGAAGGAAAAGGACCAGAGCTAAAACATGATCCCCAGAAGAAACCACGCAGTCGAAACAGGAAGAAACCAGAGGGTGAAGACTCAAAAGGGTCTGGTGAAGGAAAAGGACCAGAGCTAAAACATGATCTCCAGAAGGAACCAGGCAGTTCAAACAAGAAGAAACCAAGGGGTGAAAACTCAAAAGGGTCTTGTGAAGGAGAAGGACCTGAACTAAAACATGATCCCCAGAAGAAACCAGAGGGTGAAAACAAGAAGAAACAAGAGGGTGAAAACTCAAGAGGGTCGTGTGAAGGAAAAGGACCAGAGCTAAAACAGGATCCCCCTAAGAAACCAGAGGGTGAAAACTCAAGAGGGTCCTGTGAAGGAAAAGGACCAGAGCTAAAACATGGTCCCGATAAGAAACCAGAGGGCGAAAACAAGAAGGTGGCTAGAGCAAGAAAAGGAGTTTCATTGAAAAAATCAGTAGTTGTAAGATCAAAAAGACGTGTTAGCCTAACAAAACTGGACAAGGGAAAGAAAAACCAACCTGCTGCGATAGTAGAGGGGGAATGACAGCAAGCTGAAGCTCTTGATGCTTGCAATAGATAGTATGGCAGGAGCACCATCCATGACACATGGCTATTTGTGTGCACTGGATACCCGTGTGCGAGTTCGGTACCAGTTTCTTTTGTCTAGGGGTTTGGGGAGACAGAAGAAGGTATGGGTATTTACGGTTTTATACTCGTGTTTTAATGGACAAAAAGAAGGAGCCGAATTTTCTTTTTTATTTTATTTCATGTTTGGCATGTAAAAAATCCAAGTTTCGGTATCTATCATTTTTATTTTCTAGCAGGTCCTGGCTACTGTGGCGGCCGCTGCTGCGAGTTCATTCTGAAATTTTTTTTCCATAAAAAATTATTTTTTTCCTTAGGTTTGGAGAACTGAGTTTGGGGTAACCTTGGTGGTGGTTTTTTTTTTTTAAATAAAGAAATTCAATTCAGTTGCAAACTTGTAATAATCATCGAGGAATTTATATAGATAATTCTCCACCTCTTTGACAACGAAAGTGAACTAGGAAAATCAATCCAGCGATTTAGGAAAATAGTATGCATGCATGACAAGGTTGGTTGATGGACGAGACATCTTTGACCGACAGGAAGATGTAAGATAGCAGTCTTATGGTCCTGTCAGATAGCACAAAAGTCAAAGACTCCTCCTTCCTTCTCCACTAAGACTTCATGGTTTTGTGCTGTTCACTTTAGGCAACCGATTTCTTTACCCTCTCATTCGCCAGTATTCAGAGTCTTTTCTCAGTGAGATAGAAAATATAAAGACAATTTATTAAAAACATACTTTAGTTTTAGCACAGAAACAGCTCGTCTCCTAAGATTTTTATTTGTTATACTTTTCACCTTATTATTTATACAATTAATTTCAACTTACATGCTATAGTTTAATTCCGTTAGTAAATAATAATAATAATAAAAATAAAAATAAATAACATATACTAAGATAAATATATAAAATAGTTTATAAATATTTAAAAGTTTTACCCAGATAATAAATACAATACAAGTATTAAAAAATACAATCGCGAATATTTACTGCACACCTGCATTTAATATGCGTTATGACTTAAAACGTACCAAACACAACCAAGCAAACACACATAGAGGAATGCATAAAGACGTCGTCTTTGCCCCCCCCTCTCTCTAACCAAGCAAAGCAAAGCAAAGCACAGCATAGATATCAAAACCACATCATCACCCTCTAAATCTCCGCCACCAAAACCACCGTGATTATCGGAGATCTTCGTCAGAAATGGACGGAGGAGGAGGAGAAGACGCACAGTATGTGCGTGCCAAGACATCAGTTTGGTGGGACATAGAGAACTGCGCTGTACCGAGAGGCTGTGACCCTCATGCCATAGCACAAAACATAAGCTCAGCTCTTGTCAAGATGAATTATTGTGGTCCTGTCACTATTTCCGCTTATGGTGACACTCATGGTATCAATCCTGCTGCTCAACAGGCTCTTTCTAGCACTGGGATTGCTCTCAATCATGTCCCTGCAGGTATGATGATTTTACTTGTCCTTTTGAAGTTTTTGCTTCATAGGGTTGTGTGGTTTTTGGTGTTTTTTTTATTAGCCAAGAAAGATCGGATCCTGTTCACAATTTAATTTGGCTTTTCTTGGTGTTGTTTTGATTGATTTTGTGACGGGGTTATGCAACTTGTGCAAGAGACTGAAATAGAAAGGGTTTGTTAAGATTTGCAATGTTGTAGAGAATTATAAAGAAACAAAGAGGAGGTAGCAATCTTTCGAATCATGGATCATTTCTTTTATTAGATCTCAAGTTTTGTTATTGAAATAGGAGAAGGGCAGTTGTTGCAACATCAGCAGGATATGTTCTGGTCGATCTGTAATGGTTTTTGAATATTGAAGTCTTTTTGTGCTGTTTGTGTTATCCTGTAGGAGAGTTGATGTTCATGATTTTATATGTTCATGATGAACAGGTGTTAAAGATGCAAGTGACAAGAAGATTCTTGTTGACATGTTGTTCTGGGCGGTGGACAATCCTGCGCCAGCAAATTACTTGTTGATTTCTGGTGATCGAGACTTCTCCAACGCTCTTCACCAGCTGAGAATGAGGAAATACAATATTCTCCTCGCACAGCCCAAGGCAGCATCCGCAGCCCTTGTTGCGGCTGCAAAGAATGTATGGCTTTGGACGAGTCTCTTGGCTGGAGGACGGCCACTCCCTGAATTTGAATTACAACAACTCCGTCGCAAAAACTACACGTCCAGTCCAGGCACGGCACAGATTCCAGGGTCTGGTGCCGCTCAAATGAAGGAACCAGTAGATTCCTATTCTGGGAAACCGTATGTGGCAAATCAGAAGTCTCCTTCCACATCAAGGGGTGCTAGAGGGAGAGCGAATACAATCCAAAGAAACCCGAGTCCAACAAATGCATCAAAAACAACAAACACGCCTTTTTACCCCACTGCTCCTCCTCCAATGCCTGCCAGACCCAACGGAACTAGCTATACCTCTGCACCATCTACAAGAGTGCCTGCTTTTTGTAGTTTGAACAATTTTAGACATCCTGTCAGCTATAGCCCTCAACGACGAAATGCAGGGCTAGAGCATGATCCCAAGAAGAAATCAAAAGGGTAAAGAAAAAACCACCTGCTGCGAAAGCAAAAGTGCGAAAGTAAAAGGGAAATGACATGGAAAATGTTTTGGCAAAGCTTAAGCTTTTGATGGTTTGCTACATCGTATGGCAGCACTATAAATGCCTGCCACAAGGATGTTTGTGGGCAATGGGATAAAGAAGGTGCAGAATCTTCTTTGTGCTTACTGTTATGTAATTTTATATGTTTGGCGTTGGAAAAATGCAAGTTTCTGCATCTATCATGTCGTTTTCATTCCATAGTTTCTGCCATTTTATTCTCAAATAGTTTTTGGGTTTTCTATGTATAATTACATCTTAAAACTTGATTTTGTTAATGGTAAAATAACTTCTTTTCTATGATGACTTTGTTTTTCACGTAAAGATTCATTTTACATTGTTTTTAATTAAGAATATATTCTTTAAAATAAAAAACATTTAAAGATATTCTTATGAAATATATTTTTTAAACTTGGATTTCGAGTGCTAAAGAGTAAGGTTGTTAAAATCGCGATTTTAACATGGCACGAAAAATACAATACAAACTCGGATCGTAAAATCGTAAGGAATTTTAAAATACATTAACAAAAAAATTCATACTTCAAATAAAAATCCATACATAGTTCAAGCACCTTAAAATACATGTTTCAAATAAAAATTTTACATAATTCAAGCATCTTATGGGATGGAAAAATATTTATTTAATTGTGTAAGTCAATGACTTATGTTGCTTGAGTATATTTTAGGAACTTAGGTTATTATTTTTTAATTATTTGATTTTACAAGTCAAAACATGCTTTGCATGCTGAATCGTTTGAAAAAAAATAAAAAATAGATGAAATCGTGAAAAATCACGATTTCAGGACCGATTTTAACTAAACGCATGCACTAAAGCAAAATTTTCCCCCGTGCTCTAGCTATCCAGCACCTATTGGCCGTGCAAATGCACAGTCACGCGGTATTCAATCGCTGCAGAACATGTAATTTTTGTCTGCATACCATAAAGAAGTGGTGGTGAAATCAAGGGCTGCAGAGATTAAAGTCAAGACAATAATATTAAATTCCAATTTAATTTAGATTTTTCCCCGTATCTTTTACTTTTATTTGTTATGTTATTTTGGCTATTCATTCACCTTAAATTACTTATGTTTTTTAATGGTATGATAACAAGTAGAAGAGATTTTATAAATATAAATTAGATATAAAAATAGTAACAGGATAATTTAAGAAATTATATTTATTATGATGGGTTGATTCACGAAACTCATATTAAAAGCTTAACTCGTGTCAGATTTTAATTTATACAAATAAAAACATTGATTTTAATAAATTTGATTACTTCGGCTATATTTTTAACCCAATCAAATTTGATCAAAACTCAATTACGTAATATATTTTTAAATAAATAACAACAGAACCTTGGAGTTGAAATCTCCCTCTGAAAACCAATTGCTTCACAATTAAGAATTTGCTACAAGAAAATTGAAAAACTTTGTGGCTAAAAGTGGGGTCGGTCGAGTGTTTAGCCAGTACTCCATATAATTAAAGAAAGCAACAAGGGCATGAGAGCTTGGAATCCCTCATCGACCCTTGCTCTCTATTCCACTACAAACAGCTTCAGGCAAAGGATAGGAAATATAAAGGGATAATAATTGTGCATAGGAAGTGATGAGGTTATAAAAATCATTTGAAATATTCTCGGATAAATTATTTCTAGAAAGCCTTTCATATTATTTATAGTGTTTCCCTTAGCCAGCTAGGTTCGATCGCTTTCTAGAGCTTTTTTTTTAATGCATGTATATATAGAATTGGATTAAAAAGTCCCCTAAATAAAACTATAAAAGAATATATAAAATTGATCTTAAAATAATATATTTTTAAAAAAATTATTTTTAATATTAATACTTTAAAATGATCTGGAAAAAAATATTATTTTTTCTTAGTTTTGGAGATCTGAGTTTAAGTTAACTTGGTGGTGTTTTTTTTTTTTTCTTAAAAAAAGAAATTCTATTCAGTTGCAAACTTGTAATAATCATCGAGGAATTTATACAGATAATTCTCCACCTCTTTGACAACGAAAGTGAACTTGGAAAATAAATCCAGCGATTTAGGAAAATAATATGCATGCATGACAAGGTTGGTTGATGGACGAGACATCTTTGACCGACAGGAAGATGTAAGATAGCAGTCTTATGGTCTTGTCAGATAGCACAGAAGTCCAAGACTCCTTCCTTCTCCACTAAGTACCTGTTTGTTTCTGCGTTTCAAAAGCGCTTTTGAAAAAATTTAAAAATTTTTTATTTTTTATTAACTTCAAATTAATATGTTTTTAGTGTTTTCAAATCATTTTGATGTGCTGATGTCAAAAATAATTTTTAAAAAATCAAAAAATATCATTGGCATGCATTTTAGCACAAAAAGCTATTTGAAAAACAACCGCAACCACACTGCCAAACAAACTCTAAGACTTCATTGTTTTGTGCTGTTTACTTTAGGCAACCGATTTCTTTACCCTCTTATTCGCCAGTATTCAGAGTCTTTTCTCAGTGAGATAGAAAATATAAAGACAATTTTTTAAAAACATACTTTAGTTTTAGCACAGAAACAGCTCGTCTCCTAAGATTTTTATTTGTTATACTTTTCACCTTATTGTTTATACATAATTTCAACTTACATGCTATAGTTTAATTCCGTTAGTAAATAATAATAATAATAAATAACATATACTAAGATAAATATATAAAATAGTTTATAAATATTTAAAAGTTTTACCCAGATAATAAATACAATACAAGTATTAAAAAATACAATAGCGAATATTTATTGCACACCTGCATTTAATATGCGTTATGACTTAAAACGTACCAAACACAACCTTGACTTAAAGTCACCAAACCACAAACACACATGAAGAGTGTTTGGAAGTGTGTTAGCAGTTGCTTTTTAAATAGTTTTTCGTACCGAAAAGCATGTTAATAATATTTTTTATTTTTTAAAAATTATTTTTGATATCAAAACGATCCAAAAAATATAAACCACACTTAATTTTAAAAAAAAATTAAATTTTTTTTTTATAAAAAACAAGTTGCACCGCAATGCCAAACGGCACCCCAAGAAATGCATAAAGACGTCGTCTTTGCCCCCCTCTCTCTAACCAAGCAAAGCAAAGCACAGCATAGATATCAAAACCACATCATCACCCTCTAAATCTCCGCTACCAAAACCACCGTGATTATCGGAGATATATGTCAGCAATGGACGGAGGAGGAGGAGGAGCGTATGTGAATGCGAAGACATCAGTTTGGTGGGACATAGAGAACTGCGCTGTACCGAGAGGCTGTGACCCTCATGCAATAGCACAAAACATAAGCTCAGCTCTTGTCAAGATGAATTATTGTGGTCCTGTCTCTATTTACGCTTATGGTGACACTCATGGTATCAATTCTGCTGCTCAACAGGCTCTTTCTAGCACTGGGATTGCTCTCAATCATGTCCCTGAAGGTATGTTGGTCTTACTTGTACCTTTTGAAGTCTTTGCTTCATGGGGTGCTTGGTTTTTGGTGGATCAGTCCAGAAAGATTGGATCGTGGTCACTATTTAATTTGGCTTTTCTTGGTGTTGTTATGATTGATTTTGTGACGGGGTTATGCAACTTGTGTAAGAGACTGAATTGACTGAAATAGAAAGATTGTTTTTGAATATTGAAGTCTTTTTGTGCAGTTTGTGTTATCCTGTAGGAGAGTTGATGTTCATGATTTTATATGTTCATGATGAACAGGTGTCAAGGATGCAAGTGACAAGAAGATTCTTGTTGATATGTTGTTCTGGGCGGTGGACAATCCTGCGCCAGCAAATTACTTGTTGATTTCTGGTGATCGAGACTTCTCCAACGCTCTTCACCAGCTGAGAATGAGGAGATACAATATTCTCCTAGCACAGCCCAAGACAGCATCCGTACCCCTTGTTGCGGCCGCAAAGAATGTGTGGCTTTGGACGAGTCTCTTGGCTGGAGGACGGCCACTCCCTGAAGGTGAATCACAACAACTCCGTAGCAAAAACTACACGTCCAGTCCAGGCACGGCACAGATTCCAGGGTCTGGTGCAGCTCAAATGAAGGAACCAGTAGATTCCTATTCTGGGAAACCGTATGTGGCAAATCAGAAGTCTCCTTCCACATCAAGGGGTCATGACAATAAACAGAAAGGGAAAAACATTCAAAGAAACCCGAGTCAAACAAATACATCCAAAACAACAAGCTCGCCTCTTTGGACCCAAGAAGATCATCACAACTCAAACTCTCACCAACCTGGTGCTTCTTTCCCCAGAGTTCCTCCAAGTGGACCTGGCCTGGATTTTGTTCCTGGAAATAATAATTTTACTTGGAGTGACACCACCCACATCAATGGCAACTACCAAAATCATTATACACAGCAATTATGGCCAAACAATCCTGGTATGCGACCTGAATTTGCAGCAGGTGGTTTCTATCCTCCCCATCCTAATCTTCATCCTCGCGCTCCTCCTCCAATGCCTGCGAGACCCAATGGAACTAGCTTTACCTCTGCACCATACACAAGTGCACCTGATATTGGTATTCTGAACACTCCCGGACACCCCGTCAACTTTAACCCTCAACGACGAAATCCAGAGCTAAAACATGATCCCAAGAAGAAACTTCCCAGATCTCTAAGCTTAAGTAACTCGCAAAATGGAAACATGGCACATAACTCTCCATCAGTTTACCGGGACGAGAAGCCAAACCATAGGTACCCTGGTGGTCCAGAATTTCCGCCATCATCCTCATATGCAATGGGAGCCAGTGTTGCTCCAGGGAGTGATAAAAAATACATATTTTATTCTTATTGAATATTTATATACAGATTTGTTTATATTAGATTCATGTATAACTATTTTTAAATAATTGCTAATATTATTATAAGAAGTTATAATCTTATTTACACAGTATGACATAATTAGGTGATTTCTTAAAGTGTTATCATAGTTATTTATTTTAAAATATAAAAAATAAAACAACTTAATAAAAAAAAGTGAAAAGCAAAAAGAATCAAGATCTAATATGCCTAGTTTTTTTAAATAAAAGATCATAAATATCATAAAAAAACTTTGATTTTTCATAAACATCGCACTGTATAGTAAAGAAGCCTAGCTCTTTTATTTTATTTTTAATTTAATAAAATAAAGTGTCGTGGCCTTGGCTTTGCACGTTGAGCAGCCTCCGAAGGACTAAAACAAGGTCAAGTTCCGTCCCTTTTTGGTTTTTTGTTTTCTTTTTTATTACCCTTTTGCTTCCTGAGAAGGAGACGCGAGTTTTCCTTCGCAGTTAAGACTAACAATTTGTTTCCCAAACCTTACCCCTCCATTCGCCAACGTTCAGATTCTTTCCCCTTCTTAGTTAATAAGCTACAGGGATAATTAAGTAAATTGCAATGTAGGATATCAGCCAATCAAAATGGAGCAAGTAAGAATGGAAAGGAGGACCTTCTACCCTTCTTATTCCCCGTCAACGCCAAACATTGCCCAAGACTTCTTCTTCTCTTGTGTCGACATGGCATATGATGATTGGTAACTCATACATGTCAAAACATGATTCATTTGTTTCTTAGACAGAAAGTCATCATGGGTCATCCATCCACGCATGATAATCTAACAAATACCACGAGCACAACACTTGGGAGTTGAGTTGTTTTTATTTTTATTTATTTTTAAAATTATTAAATTAATATTTTTGATGTTCTAAAATAAAAAAATAAAAAAATTATTTTAATATATTTTCAAATAAAAAAAACCTCCACTTCACAATGTTAAATAGACTTAAAACCTTTAACCTAATGTATATCTTGATAGGTTCATATTAATCTAATGTATTTAATGAAATAATTTCTTTTAAATACGGACTTTTTTTAGAAATATAGAAGATGGAATAAACTTTTTATTTATTTATGTACATTGTCTTAAGAAACATGCATTTGTTTTTTAATCAAGAGTGTGGTTTTTTCTTGACAAAAGAATGCAAGATGATTAAAATAAATATTTGTGAAAATCTTAAATTATTAAAACGAATATCTAATGATTTAAATCCAGTAGAGAAAGTATTTCTTGAGGTGAAACTCCTATTTTTTACTCATTTTAAATCCCAAGAACTTGAGGTCGACGAGCAGTTTTTGTGCTTACTGCAGGTATTTCAGCTCCAAGCAAGTTTGCTTTCGCCATCAAGAGTTCCACCACCGGACAAATCAAAGCCATATGTTCACACTCAATTAAAAATGAACTTTTTATAATTCTTAAGAAAAAACAAGTGGAGTCATTTTCAATCCACACACAATTCTACCTAATTTCCGTTATCTTTCTGATGGATCATGGTTTCTATACACCAACCCCATTTAAAAAGACATGGCACGAACTCACAGCTCAAAATAGGGGCTATGTTTTTTATGGTATCAATCTTAGATTCTTAGATTGGGTCATGACATGCCGGTGCCTAGCCTCCTGTTGGGTTAGGGATGCAAGAACGTCCATCTTTACATTGGGATGTGGCGCGTTTCTCCCGGATCATTCTTGAGTATAATTATAAGCTGAACCTAACTCGTGAGTTGAACCCAACGCCTCTCAGGTAAACTGCATGTGGCTGAAAAATAACTTCACACTGAACCTCTTATATTTTGGGTTTGAGTTAGTAATTACAATACTTATCACATCCTATTAAATATAAACAAGCAGCCTATACTTATAGTAATTAGATGTGATAGTACAAAAAGTAGAATAATATTATTTTACTGTTATGAGATTATATTTGTATCCCTCCTATGTTGTATGAAGCAGGTCAAGTCAAGTAATATAAAAGATGAGTGAAATATATAGAAAGGGGTTCGAAACCTTATACTCGGAGACAAAAACACATTCTATTCGTCTTCCTCCTTAATTCTACATTCTCTCCCCCTTCCTCTTTTTTATCTTCATAAAAACTTATTAATACTTTTATTAATATCTTTTGCTATATAAAAATATATGGTACTGACTTGATCTTCAAAGAATCCCTCACCAACACCTCAAGAAATTTTGTGTAGATATTTATTCAAGAAGAGATTAACATCCTTGAGAAGATCTATTAAAAAGAAAACCAGTATAATCTTGAAGCGATGATTGTAAAATACACTCTGAATAATATAAAAGGGTATCTAAGAATAATTTATTCCATAATATTTCAGTAATTTTTGTAACCTCATCACTTCCTATCCATAATTATTATCCCTTTCTATTTCCTATCCTTTGCCTGAAGCTGTTTGTAGTGGAATAGAGAGCAAGGGTCGATGAGGGATTCCAAGCTCTCATTCGCCCTTGTTGCTTCCTTTAATTATATGGAGTGCTGGCTAAACACTCGACCGACCCCCCTTTTAGCCACAGAGCTTTTCACTTTTCCTGTAGCAAATTCTTAATTGTGAAGAAATAGGTTTTTGGAGGGATTTCAACTCCGTGGTTTAAGCGAGTATCGCTGTTGTTATTTTTTTTAAAAAAATCATTTAGAAATATATTAAAATAATATATTTTTTTAAAAGTTATTTTTAATATTAATACTTTAAAATGATGCAAAAAAAAATTAAGTAAAAAAAAAAATTCAAATATAATTTATATTGTAATAATGATAAAGGAATTTATACAGATAATTCTCCACCTCTTTGACAACGAAAGTGAACTTGGAAAATCAATCCAGCGATTTAGGAAAATAGTATGCATGCATGACAAGGTTGGTTGATGGACGAGACATCTTTGACCGACAGGAAGATGTAAGATAGCAGTCTTATGGTCTTGTCAGATAGCACAAAAGTCCAAGACTCCTCCTTCCTTCTCCACTAAGACTTCATTGTTTTGTGCTGTTTACTTTAGGCAACCGATTTCTTTACCCTCTCATTTGCCAACAATTCAGATTCTTTTCTCAGGGGAATGCATAAAGACGTCGCCTTTGCTCCCCCCTCTCTCTAACCAAGCAAAGCAAAGCAAAGCACATCATAGATATCAAAACCACATCATCACCCTCTAAATCTCCGCCACCAAAACCACCGTGATTATCTTAGATCTTCGTCAGAAATGGACGGAGGAGGAGGAGAAGACACACAGTATGTGCGTGCCAAGACAT
This sequence comes from Populus alba x Populus glandulosa, assembly GCA_033617975.1. NCBI lineage: Eukaryota > Viridiplantae > Streptophyta > Magnoliopsida > Malpighiales > Salicaceae > Populus > Populus alba x Populus glandulosa. The sequence continues at coordinate 211,129 of CM066155.1, read as the reverse complement.
CAGTTTGGTGGGACATAGAGAACTGCGCTGTACCGAGAGGCTGTGACCCTCATGCCATAGCACGAAACATAAGCTCAGCTCTTGTCGAGATGAATTATTTTGGTCCTGTCTCTATTTCCGCTTATGGTGACACTCATGGTATCAACTCAACAGCTCAACAGGCTCTTTCTAGCACTGGGATTGCTCTCAATCATGTCCCTGCAGGTATGATGATTTTACTTGTCCTTTTGAAGTTTTTGCTTCATAGGGTTGTGTGGTTTTTGGTGTTTTTTTTATTAGCCAAGAAAGATCGGATCCTGTTCACAATTTAATTTGGCTTTTCTTTGTGTTGTTTTGATCGATTTTGTGACGGGGTTATGCAACTTGTGCAAGAGACTGAAATAGAAAGGGTTTGTTAAGATTTGCAATGTTGTAGAGAATTATAAAGAAACAAAGAGGAGCTAGCAATCTTTCGAATCATGGATCATTTCTTTTATTAGATCTCAAGTTTTGTTATTGAAATAGGAGAAGGGCAGTTGTTGCAACATCAGCAGGATATGTTCTGGTCTGTAATGGTTTTTGAATATTGAAGTCTTTTTGTGCTGTTTGTGTTATCCTGTAGGAGAGTTGATGTTCATGATTTTATATGTTCATGATGAACAGGTGTTAAGGATGCAAGTGACAAGAAGATTCTTGTTGATATGTTGTTCTGGGCGGTGGACAATCCTGCGCCAGCAAATTACTTGTTGATTTCCGGTGATCGAGACTTCTCCAACGCTCTTCACCAGCTGAGAATGAGGAAATACAATATTCTCCTCGCACAGCCCAAGGCAGCATCCGCAGCCCTTGTTGCGGCTGCAAAGAATGTATGGCTTTGGACGAGTCTCTTGGCTGGAGGACGGCCGCTCCCTGAATTTGAATTACAACAACTCCGTCGCAAAAACTACACGTCCAGTCCAGGCACGGCACAGATTCCAGGGTCTGGTGCCGCTCAAATGAAGGAACCTGTAGATTCCTATTCTGGGAAACCGTATGTGGCAAATCAGAAGTCTCCTTCCACATCATGGGGTACTAGAGGGAGAGCGAATACAATCCAAAGAAACCCGAGTCAAACAAATGCATCAAAAACAACGAACACGCCTTTTTACCCCAGTGCTCCTCCTCCAATGCCTGCCAGAGCCAACGGAATTAGCTATACTTCTGCACCATCTACAAGAGTAGTGCCTGCTTTTTGTATTTTGAACAATTTTAGACATCCTTTCAGCTCTAGCCCTCGACGACGAAATGCAGGGCTAGAGCATGATCCCATGAAGATATCAAAAGGGTTTTGTGCAGGAAAAAGACCAGAACCAAGTAAAAACACGAAGAAACCAGAGGGTGGAAACTCAAAAGGGTCTTGTGGAGGAAGAGGAGCAGAGGTAAAACATGGCCCCGGTAAGAAACCAGAGGGTGAAAAGAAGAACGTGGCCAGTGCAAGAAAAGGTGTTTCAATTAAAAAACCAGTTGTTCCAAGATCAAAACGACATGTTAGCGTAACAAAACAGGACAAAGGTAAGAAAAAACCACCTGCTGCGAAATCAAAAGTGCGAAAGTAAAAGGGAAATGACATGGAAAATGTTTTGGCTAAGCTTAAGCTTTTGATGGTGTGCAATGGCTCCTGTGTTTCTTTTGTCTTGGGGATAAAGGAGAGGATGTTGGGGGTATTTACGGTTTTATCTTATTAGCATAAAGAAGGTGCGGAATCTTCTTTTGCGCTTACTGTTATGTAATTTTATATGTTTGGCGTGGGAAAAATGCAAGTGTCTGTATCTATCATGTCGTTTTTATTCCATAGTTTCTGGCATTTTATTCTCAAATAGTTTTTGGGTTCTCTATGTATAATTACATCTTAAGACTTGATTTTGTTAATGGTAAAACAACTTCTTCTTTTTTAGTATTTTTATTTAAAAATATATTAAAATAATATTTGTTTTAGTTTTTAAAATTTAATTTTTAAATCTACGCAACATGAAGATTCTTTAGAGATGTGATTCGACGGCAGTCCAAGCACACCTGCGGAGGAGTTGGCTGACTGTTGTTATTTTGTCGCTTCGGGGGACACTTATGGATGATGTTCACGTGCTCTCTGTCAGCACTTCATAGTTTTTATTATTTAGTACTTTTATTATTCTATCACGTTTTTTTTTTAAAAAATAAAATAAAATTGAGAGGTAAGAGGTTTTGCTTTGGGGAATTATTGTAGCGTCCATGCATGCATTTCTTAGAAAGACATGTATTTTGTAGCATGATCCTCTCCTAAAACTAGGTATCTTTTATTCCGTACGTATATAACAATTTTTTAGATCAATTTTATATATTCTTTTATAGTTTTATTTAGGGGACTTTTTAATCCAATTCTATATATACATGCATTAAAAAAAGCTCTAGAAAGCGATCGAACCTAGCTGGCTCAGGGCAACACCTCCTCCCGATGAGGTGGCCCTAACGAAGGAAAACATTGCTTTGAATCAACACTACACATCGGGCCACCGATGAAATGACCCCCAAGTCCCTCTCCACCTCCATGATATAATTCACAGTTTCTGCCTTCTTCAGTCATGAGATGCATGATGAGGCAGTCAACCTGTGAACTCAAAATATTATGAGTATATGCCACACGCGTGGATTGTTGATTTACGAATTATTTACAATTAGCAAAGTAAAATCCTTGCCGATTATATGATTCTTTTAATTAATCTATATCTTCCTTCTTTTTTACCCAAATGACTTTGTGATTAATTATTTATGGATATTTAAAAAGTTGTAGAATATATATAAACAACATACATTAAAATTTACATTTACTTTATTAACGATGATAATAGATGGAATTGAGATAAAATTTGTAATACAATTTAAAATTTAGTTAAACTTACATTAATGAAAATAAGTCAGAATAAAATAAAAAAATACAATCACAATACTTGTTATAGAGACAAACCATGATACTGTGAATTAGTTTAAGATTAATCAAGATATGGTTTTCGAGAACTAGGTTTATATTATAGTGAAGATGTAAGACCCATAGATGCCATTATATGTGGAGCCGCATGTGGTGACATTGATGGGACCATAGTTACCGACATACATTGACTCATTATTTTATGCCCCACGATGATATCCAATACTGTTCATGACATATTTTGTTATGAAATTTATTAGTCGTTTCATTTCAAAAATAAAATTATTGTTTTTTGTTTATACACTAAGTAAGAATGTGAAGAACTCGTATTAACTATAGACTTTGGCATATAAGATGCACCTTATACCTTATCATTTATAACTCCTCATGGAGAATAATTTTTCCAATCACTTCCATACTTTGAAATTATTTCCTTCTTATAATTTTCTCACAAAAAAATTACATGCAATAATAAATTCATTTGGATGTTAAATAATATTTTATTTATATAAATAAATAAATAAAAATATATACAAACACTTTTTTAGACTTATTGGTTACAAAGGTACCAAACTACTTAACACTTTAATGCAATGCTGAAAAGACATCATTTCATAAAGGTTTTTTTCTATCATCTTTTCTTGTTTTCAATATTTAAAATATTATAAAAGATAAATATAAAACTTCTTAATTCATTATCTCAAACAAAAAAAAATAAAAATCCCTACTAACTCGATACAATGCAAATGGTACTATTCCTCTAATATAAGTGTTTATCTTGCCATCCATTTTAGTTAACCGATTCCTCCTTACAAATTACAATCTCCTTTGAAATTTAAAAGTGGACCAAACATTATTAATCATTTAATTCCAGTTATCATTGTTTATCTAAGCAGGATTTTTATCAAGGCAATCTACAATATTCTTAGTGTTTTTAGTTTTTATTTGACATGGCTTTTTTGCAAGCTCTTATCAATTGCTAGTTTAAAACAATCCTGGCTTTACCTTTCTGATTATTATGAGCAATTGATTCATCTTTCTTGGGAAATGTATATTGTTTTTACTAAATAAAATATATTAAGTAAATAATTTGAATAGAGCATTAAGCTGATAATCTTAATGAAATTATGAAGTAACATATTTTTTTTTATTTTTAATAAAATTATTTTATTGTTTTTCAGCAATGAATTTTCCATCGCTAAGTTTGTTGCTAACATTAAAATTATATATATACCCATTGCAAGCTTGTAGCTAAATTAACAATTAAATTATTCTATCACTAAAATCTGATGTTAATAGACCCATTTCTTAGTAGTGATCAATATCAAACAATGCTTAGAATATAAACAATTAAGTATTTATATGATAATGTGATATATGATGTTTTTTAATTATAAATATATTAAATAATACATTTTTTATATTTTTTATATCAGTATATTGAAACTATTTAGGTAAAAAAAACTTTAAAAATTAACAATATAAAACATGCATTTCCTAGCTATTGTGGCCGCGACAACAGTCGGGTCAATGTCAAAGTCAATTTTTATTTACTTATTTGATAATTAATTAAAAATCTAATTAATTACTTGTATTTAATTAATTTTAATTAATTCTCTGGTGATTTCTCAGGGGTTCCCTGAGCTCGTTGCCGTCCAAATATTCACGTGCTAAACTCTTTAATCCAAGACGTTTAATTAAGATCTTAATCACCACCATGCTTTGATCGATACGCAGATATCGATCTTTGCCATGCCCTCCATTCAGTCCATAATCATCAACAACGACGACGGCTGCTGCTAGCTATGACAGTCGTGAAAATAAGGTTCACCAGGTTAAAACTTCACGATCCCAAATTAAAACTACAGAGCGCCGGCCGCCCTGATCAACGAACAGATTAGAACTCAGGTGGTCCTTAATAATTCTTTCTATATATCGTCGGAGAGCTGAGAGGGATAGAGGTTTCGGAGATGGATAAATCTTTTTCATTTATCATGGACTGCTTGCTTGCCTACTTACAACACTTGATATATTCTATGATATTGTCAGCATTTTGCACGTCGTCAATTAACATCCTCGGACTGCATGTGTTGCAGTGCATCTTTCCGAGCACCCATCAAAGCCTACAGAGGATCAAAGAAAAACAAAAACAGGACTTAGAAAATAACCCATTAATTAATAATTACTAGTATTTAATTATAATCAGATCTTAATTATCACATTAATTGTAGCTCGTATATGTATATACGGTATATCTCACTGGCATGCCTCTACAGCAGCTAATTAGTGCCAATCTTAGATTTTCTTGATTTTAAAGGCAATTGTTTCACTTTACTGTTTTAGAAAAAGGAAAAAATGAAAACGTCCTTTCGTGCAAGTTTAATGGTTTGTTAGTTTTTTTTTCCTTGAAAAAAGCAAAAACATTATTTTACTGTTTTAATCAACATTTCAATATATTTTAGGTCACAATGTTTTGCTAATAGTTTTACTTTTTGTTGTTTAAAGGGTCATTTGTCACGAACAAAGGGCGGTCGGTGATTGGGACAATAGTATAGTGCAAAGTCACCTTTTCTATCTTGTTTGCTTCGTTTCGTGGAATCGAATGGTTTTTATATATATATATATGGCAAGGGTATTTTGGTCTAATTTTGTATGAAGAAATAAAAAATAGTTAATTAAAAGAATATATAGAAAATTTATAATACCAGAAAAAAAATACATATTTTATTCTTATTGAATATTTATATACAGATTTTTTTATATTAGATTCATATATAATTATTTTTAAATAATTGCTAATATTATTATAAGAAGTTATAATCTTATTTACACAGTATGACATAATTAGGTGATTTCTTAAAGTGTTATCATAGTTATTTATTTTAAAATATAAAAAATAAAACAACTTAATAAAAAAAAGTGAAAAGCAAAAAGAATCAAGATCTAATATACCTAGTTTTTTTAAATAAAAGATCATAAATATCATAAAAAAACTTTGATTTTTCATAAACATCGCACTGTATAGTAAAGAAGCCTAGCTCTTTTATTTTATTTTTAATTTAATAAAATAAAGTGTCGTGGCCTTGGCTTTGCACGTTGAGCAGCCTCCGAAGGACTAAAACAAAGTCAAGTTCCGTCCCTTTTTGGTTTTTTGTTTTCTTTTTTATTACCCTTTTGCTTCCTGAGAAGGAGACGCGAGTTTTCCTTCGCAGTTAAGACTAACAATTTGTTTCCCAAACCTTACCCCTCCATTCGCCAACGTTCAGATTCTTTCCCCTTCTTAGTTAATAAGCTACAGGGATAATTAAGTAAATTGCAATGTAGGATATCAGCCAATCAAAATGGAGCAAGTAAGAATGGAAAGGAGGACCTTCTACCCTTCTTATTCCCCGTCAACGCCAAACATTGCCCAAGACTTCTTCTTCTCTTGTGTCGACATGGCATATGATGATTGGTAACTCATACATGTCAAAACATGATTCATTTGTTTCTTAGACAGAAAGTCATCATGGGTCATCCATCCACGCATGATAATCTAACAAATACCACGAGCACAACACTCACAAGTGTTCCTGTGGGAGTTCAGTTGTTTTTATTTTTATTTATTTTTAAAATTATTAAATTAATATTTTTGATGTACTAATATAAAAAAAATTAAAAAATTATTTTAATATATTTTTAAATAAAAAAAGACTCCACTTCACAATGTTACATAGACTTAAAACCTTTAACCTAATGTATATCTTGATAGGTTCATATTAATCTAATGTATTTAATGAAATAATTTCTTTTAAATACGGACTTTTTTGAAAAATATAGAGGATGGAATAAACTTTTTTAAAATATTGTGGAATTTTAAAGGTAAATAATTCTTTATTTCCTAACTTCGCAACTACCCCTGTAATTTCCTGATTGTCAGCTACCAGTGAAAGGATACAAGCGTAATTTAACCTTTCCTCCTCGAATCCACTAAGCTTAAAGTCACCTAGCACACCACAAAACACTAAAGCAATGCACCACTTTAGTAGATACCAGAACAACGTCACAACCCTCTAAATCTCCGCCACCAAAGCCACCGTGATTATCGGGGATCTTTGTCTTCAATGGGCGGAGGCAGAGGAGGAGGAGGAGGAGGAAGAGGGGGAGGAGGAGGAGGAGGAGCAGAGGCACAGTATATGACTGCCAAGACTTCAGTTTGGTGGGACATTGAGAATTGTCATGTTCCCATGGGCTGTGACCCCCATGCCATAGCACAAAACATAAGTTCAGCCCTTGTCAACATGAATTATTGTGGTCCAGTCTCTATTTCTGCTTATGGTGACACCCATCGAATCGATTCTGCTGTTCAACAGGCTCTTTCTAGTACTGGGATTGCTCTCAATCATGTCCCTGCAGGTATCTTGTTTTTACTTGTACTTTTGATGTTTATGCTTCTTGGGGTTTTGGTTCTTAGTGTTTTTTTATTAGTCGAGAAAATGGGATCTTGGTCACTATTTTGGCTCTCTTGGTGTCGTTTTGATTGATTCTGTGATGGGGTTATGTAATTTGTGTAAGAGACTGAATTGTCTGAAATTGAAAGGGTTTGCTAAGATTTGCAATGTTGTAGAAAATTATAAAGAAACAAAGAGGAATCAGCAATCTTTTGAATTATTGACGATTTCTTTTATCAGATCTCAATTTTTGTTATTAAAATAGGAGAAGTGCAGGTTGACTATCTACGAATTTGCTACAACATCAGTAGGATGTTCTGGTCTGTAATGGTTTTTGAATATTGAATTTGTTGTGTTGGTTGTTTGTTATATTGTGTAGGAAATTGGATGCTTGGATATTGTTTTTATTGTAGTTCATAACTTTAATATGAATGAACAGGTGTGAAAGATGCAAGTGATAAGAAGATACTTGTTGATATGTTGTTCTGGGCAGTGGACAATCCCGCGCCTGGTAATTATTTGTTGATTTCTGGTGATCGAGACTTCTCAAATGCTCTTCATCAGTTGCGAATGAGGAGATATAATATTCTTTTAGCACAACCACAGAAGGCATCCGCATCCCTTCTTGCAGCCGCGAAGAGTGTATGGCTTTGGACGAGTCTTTTGGCTGGAGGACCGCCGCTCACTGAAGGTGAGTTACAAACACTCGTTAGTAATAACTATATGTCCACTTCAGACACGAAACAGATTCCAGTGCCTGATGCCGCCCAAATAAAGGAACCAGTGGATTCCTATTCTGAGAAGCCTTATGTGGCAAATCAGAAGTCTCCTTACACAGCAAGGGGTCATGACAATAAACAGAAAGGGAAAAACATTCAAAGAAACCCGAGTCAAACAAATACATCCAAAACAACAAGCTCGCCTCTTTGGACCCAAGAAGATCATCATCACAACTCAAACTCTCACCAACCTGGTCCTTCTTTCCCCAAAGTTCCCCCAAGTGGACCTGGCCTGGATTTTGTTCCTGGAAATAATAATTTTACTTGGAGTGACACCACCCACATCAATGGCAACTACCAAAATCATTATACACAGCAATTATGGCCAAACAATCCTGGTATGCGACCTGAATTTGCAGCAGGTGGTTTTTATCCTCCCCATCCTAATCTTCATCCTCGCGCTCCTCCTCCAATGCCTGCGAGACCCAATGGAACTAGCTTTACCTCTGCACCATATACAAGTGCACCTGATATTGGTATTCTGAACATTCCCGGACACCCCGTCAACTTTAACCCTCAACGACGAAATCCAGAGCTAAAACATGATCCCAAGAAGAAACTTCCCAGATCTGTAAGCTTAAGTAACTCGCAAAATGGAAACATGGCACATAACTCTCCATCAGTTTACCGGGACGAGAAGCCAAACCATAGGTACCCTGGTGGTCCAGAACAACCGCCATCATCCTCATATGCAATGGGAGCCAGTGTTGCTCCAGGGAGTGATAAATGGGGGAGTCAAGGTTGCCCAAAACCTTCTGAATATGTTCAAGGCCTTATAGGAGTGGTCTTGCTTGCCTTGAACACCCTTAAAAGTGAAAGGATAATGCCAACTGAAACAAATATAGCTGACTGCATCCGCTATGGAGATCTGAAGCACCGTAATACTGACATTAAGAAGGCCCTTGAGAGTGCCATTAGGCATCAGATGGTAGCAACTCGGAGTTTAGGTGCTATGCAGTTGTATGTTGGTAAAAATGAGAAACTGTGGAAATGTGTCAACCCTTTTGGTGCTAAAGCTAAACAAATCCCAAAAGCAAAATGGAATGAAATTAATCAATTTCTGAGATCCTCTGCTGGACGATCTGCAATCTTGGCTTCTGAGTGCAGGTTAAGCTCACCATTTTCTTCAACTCTGTTTGATTTCCTGAGTTTCAATTCTAACTGTGAAAATGCTGTTGTATATTGTACAGGTATGAAGCAGGCACTATTTTAAAGAGTAAGTGCTTGAAAGAACATACTCTGGGTGATGTACTTCAGATCTTGAACATGGTAATTGGCTATAAGAAATGGATCGTACCTCATCAATCAGGATGGAGACCACTTAGCATAACAATAGCAGAAAAGGCCAACAGCGATTCAGGCTCCACAGAGGGCACATTTGGCTCCACAGAGGGCACATTTGGCTCCACAGAGGGCACATTTGGGGATTCAGGCTCCACAGAGGGCACATTTGGTTGGGATTCAGGCACCACAGAGGGCACATTTGGTTGGGATTCAGGCACCCCAGAGGGCACATTTGGCGGGGAGTGGGGTTGATTTTAAAAGAGGCTTCTTGCCCTTAGAATTAGAGAATAGGTAGTAATGGTTAGAGTTTGTTTATGCTGGTATGTTTAGTGCAATGGCCATCTTATATTAATCTTAAGTTGCCGGAGAAGATCTCCCAGGTTTATCCTGAGGGAAAGTTAAAAGAAGTGCTTCGACAACCTAAGTCAAGGTGACAGTTTTTCAGGGGGCATATTTTTCTAGCTGCTGCTACTATGCGCAGTTAGGTCTTCCTTTCAAAGCGGACGTAGTGCAATGGGGTGGTGGTCTTCATTCTGTTCTCGGGCATCTCTCACATCTCTGGGATTTTGCTTTGTTAGTATGAAACCCGAGCTTCAATTCAACCCATCTACAGAAACTGTGGTTGAAGATTATATATTTTTCTAGCATATATTCCTTTTAACAAGTTTACATACAGAAGATGGAAGTTAAGTGATGAAGGCGCCAAGTTACTCAGCAAAGAAATATGAAACTATTATGCAACTGCAAATTTGGAAGTTGTCTACCAGAAACTGACCTATCACATTTTGACCATGATTAGTCATGTAGATATGAAGTCAGAATGGGAGAACTCAACAAATAATGATGGGTGTATGCTGCAGGGACTGGATGCTAAAAATTATACACCTCAAAGCGTAGTCGAGATATTTGCAAAGATGATGTTCATGCAACTTCTCTGGTTTTCAGATCCCTGAGCCTTTATTTTTGTTTTTTTTTCCCCTTTCCACTGTTCGGTAAGTATGTGTAAAACCTCAAATAAAGAAGTTTGAATGCATGCTAGCGGAGCTGCTTGCGAAGCATTTTGTGGGTACCTCTAGTCCTATATGGCTTGTGTAATTTTGATGGATGTGTAAGCATTTAAATGAAATGATATTAGCCGAGTCTTTCCTCATTATCACTCTCTTTCAGAGGTCTCTCTTTCTGGCCCCTTTACTCTTCTAGATGTCATTGCCACGGGTCTGGTTCCATATGCTTGGAACTGAGTAATGCTGTATTCTATGTCTATCTAACCCTATAAACAAACGAGCAGACAAGGAAAATGAAACCTTTTAGCTGAGTTGGCTCGTGCTATGCTCAAACTCTCGCTCTCTCTAATCTTATCATGCTGAAAATGAAAGTTTTGGCCATCGCTTGCTCGATGTAGCCGATATTTTTGGTTTTAGATGCCACCTGGTTTCCTTTTTCTAGATTCCACTTTCGAGACTGATCACTGTCTTCTGTTTCTTACATAGCTGACTTCTTAACACTGCAATGCAGAGAACTCAGACATCGTACTACCATTTCTTCTACCTTCTCCCTGTCCTTTTCAGTTATTTAAGTCAGACTCCGTGTTTCAAAAAGTCTAAACGTCCGGTGACTTTGACTTTTGTGCTGTCAAAGACACTCAAGCCCGACCGCATCCTGTTGGACAACTCTCGGTTGAAACTTTGAACATCCCTTTTGCTTGCCGCCTTCTTTCTTTCTTAAAATCATTCCTCATGGGCTTATCTATCAATTACCAAACTCAATGTTTTTACTTCAAGCGATAACTTTTGCACATTGTATATATTATTCATGTATAGAAGTTCAAATAACTTAATTTAAATATTTTAATCTCTATGATATATTAATTTTTGAAATTCGTGGATCTAAGATATTAAGTGTTTTTTTCCCATGACTTGACATTATTTTACGTCATTTCGAGGTTTTTAGGTAAGATCGAGATTAAAATAGAGTAAAGAACGTTAATCATAGCTAAGATTTTAGTGAGTGTAATTGTTAATAAGGATTGTTCAGTCAGCAGATTAATTTCTAGCTAGAAGTAGCGTATTCCTTGTGCCTTTTTATCATTGGAGATGACCATCATCTAATTTCTACAGTTGACTGCAGGCAATGCAAAAGATTCATCGTCGTTATCATTTGAGTTAGATAACTTGAGATTTGCTAAGCGATGTATCTCCAGGTTTTGACCTGCATAAGATTCTGATGTTTGTTCGATAAATTAATCATTGGCTTTTGTACTTTCATCTCAAGAAATTGATGTATTTATTTTTCACTGAAGTAGATGTATGCATGGTACAGATGTCCTTCTTCCTCCCCCTTTATCCTTGGATTTGATCCAGTAATCTGCCTGCCAGCTTTAGAATTACTAATCTTCCCTGGAGACTCTGAACTGTAACAGTCCATCATATTTTCTTGTTTGGCAAGATGATGGTTTTTGTCTAATGGAATGGCTTTGTTCTTGCTTTATCAATTGTATTTATCTTTATATGTTATGGAACTCTTGGTGCTGCAGGTTATTAGGTACTCCAGGTGCGGAAATGTGGCCAGGAGTACGCAGCCTGTTCACCTGGCTTGAATATTTTGTTTTTTCAATCATCCTCTCTCTCTCTCTCTCTCTCAAATCCTGGTGGCTGTCATAGAACAAAAGGAAGAGGATGCTGAATTGCTCAGTTCAAGTTTTCCACCTATCATGGTCCTTGCTATGGGAAGGAGAAACGACTCTTTCCTTCTTAAATAGTAAGACCTCTATGCCATGTATGTGTTGCAACAAAATGGTGACACAGAGCTTTCCTAGACAAATGAAAGAAAAAAATAAACATAAAATCTCCTGAAAAATCTCCAGCATTGTGAATCGTGTTATTTCTGGTTTTCCAAACATGTCACAGCAGTTTAAAGCCAAAAACAATAATAAAAATAAAAATTCTGTCGAGATTGAATGAGAACTTGATTCAGAATTTCAGCCCCCCACCTGTCTGTTTATCTTGGTCAGAGCTAAAGTTGCTGCCATTCTCCTTTAGTAAAAGCACATGAGAAGAAGATGTGATCACGACATTCATTAGTACTGCTGCATAATCACAAATAGGACTGATTGCTTCCTCCTCTTCAATTGTCTGTACTTGGTAGAGAGTCTCTACTAAAATGGGCAGCCAGTTGATAAAGCTGAATCTGAATTACGGGGTATGCAATGGCCTCCAAAAAAACTTGTACTACTTTACTTTGACCCACATAATACTTCCGAGCTTAAACAATTCCTTCCAATTCCAAGAGCAATCAATTTGCTGTGAACCGTCCATTAGGAATTGAGAAAAATAGACCCGAACCTGATCAAAAGAAACCAACTGAAGATTTTAAACAAGCAAATTTAGCTACAAATACATCTGGAACTGCCTGCAAACTAATGGACATGAAGATCCGAGAAGCTGGAGATAAGAGGAGAAAGAGGGCATCCTCGAGCTTGAATGCAAGTTGGATGAATTTCTGAACAGAAAATATCCTCAGCTTGTAGGCAAGTCTATTTTTCTTCCATATGTTGTGTTGACATCCTGCATGTTTCACAGGACAAAAATCAGTGTCGCAGTCTAGTCTCTATATCCCATCACATAATCACCAAGAGACTGCACTCATACAGGAATCCAGAAAGGATTGGAATGTGACCCTTCTAATGCATTTCAAGGCTAGATGTGACAACTGGGTACATAAGATTTTACAACCCCTAATAAGCTATGTTGCTTTGGCACACAAAAGGATTGGGGAAAAAAAAGCACCTGGTTGCTCAAATATATAATGAAGATGCAGTGAATCTGTACAATGCTAAATTATTGTTGAGCATAATTTTTGAAAGGAGCAAGAATATCGACTCCTAACCTCACAGGAACCAATCCCTACAAATTCAACTAAAATAGAGACAAAAAAAAAAATGCAATTTTAAAATCATGGTGATTGTGGATTTAGGCTCTGGCAACCTGCTGTTTTAGGCAAAATAGACAAATTACCAAGGGAAACTAAATTAGCACAATAACATAAACGGATCCAAATCAAGAAACAAGAGGAAAACATAATTTACCTGATTAGACAGCCAACCAAACACCAAAAATAAATTTACAAGCAAATGAATTTGCTAAAAATTTAAACAGCCCTCTTCCTCTTGACCACTAATGAATCTTAATAATGACATGATAACTAGGCAATTTACAAAATACAATGACAATAAACAACCCCCTTCCCCCCAAAAAATGGATAAAACGATTGCGAATGCAGACAAAGGAGAGGAGAAAAGAAAGAACAAGAAAAGGAAAAAAGAGGCAGTAAGAATTGAAGAAACCAAAACAATGAAATGATAAAACAACAGCCAATGAGAAATTGGGACCTTGAAAGCCACTATTGTATGCATAAGAACATTACTTAGGTAACCAAAAGAATGCAATGTTAAAACTACCAAAATAGCACAAAAATCAAGTGGAAATCTGGGAAAAAAAAAAAACCAGGTAAAGAATCTTCAAATCAGGCATTCAAATGGCCTAAAAAAAGTTGGATGTGAATAACCATCAAATCAAGCATATAACGAAATTGGCACTAATTATTTATTGTCATGGCAAAATCCCAGATAAAAAGAACAAACTCACCAAGCAATAATACTTGAGAAAACCGGAGAAACTCAATCCTTTCATTCAATGCAAAAGCAAAAAAATATAAAGAGAGAAGATCAAGTTACCTAGCGCTGAAGATCCATCATCTCTCCTATTTGTGGTCACCTTCCAAGGCACCTGAAAACATCAAAACAACCCATAGTGATTAGTCCATCTATCATGTGCGAATTGCCCTGGTCATGAGTTGCTAGTCCACATTAGAATTATAGTGAATAAGAAGGCAAAAAATGCAAATGCAGATTGATTCTGAGTTCTTTTTAGAACATAAGATGCCGTTTATGCAATATATTTTTTTTTTTTTTAAAGGTAGAAATTCTACAAAATTTTGTTCGGTAAAAAGGACCACAGTTTTTTGAGTTGTGTACGTTCGTCAAAAAGAAAAGAAAAGAGGTGATTCTCAGCAAGTGTGGGTGTACAGGACTCCATGGCATCAGATGAAGCCAAAAAATAGTACAGTTGATGTTCAAGATGAAGATGAAAACAGTGTACAAAATGCCACAGGTTTCCCTACTAGGGAAACAATAAAATTAACCACCCAGTTTATGATATTTGCTTCAGAAAAGTCTACATGCTATCTAGTTACTAATGGAAAAATACAAAATTTTCTTGTCACACACAAGAGAGAGAGAGAAAGGTGACCCACATTTGTGATTGATAGAAGCAGCCCATGCAACACTATCAAAATGAAGAGTTTTTTGGATATTTTAGATGCAAAAATTGAATAGCATGGAAGTAGAAAATACAACAAGAAAATAAAGAATAACAGATTCATAAGAGAAAATAAGAAATATCATCACAAAGACAAAAAATTACCTTTGCAGGCTGACCATTTGGGCTCAGCAATGAGTCAAAAATCGAGATCTTCTATCTTTCCTAAATTCAGTAGATGCAGATTCATGTTTCACCCAATCCCTCAGCTAGTATGTGGCTTGCAAATTATTCCTCCAACTAACAAAGACGTCTTGGCAGAATTGCCACATATGAAAGGAAGGGGAAGTACTTAGCATTCCATTCACCTTAAAAAAGGCATTCAGTGAATGCAGATTCATGTTTCCCTTAATCCCTCGACTAGAATGTCACTAACACTATCTTTGATGCTATCAACATATGTCAATTTCCCCTCACCTTTCCCCTCCCTATTACCAGAGCCAATCAACAATCCATGGGTCATAGAATCTGGGACCCAACCCTTCTCCAGCATCAAGTCTAACAGTCGATGAGCCTCATTTTTGTTGCCCTCTTTCCACAGACCATTAATAAGTATGTTATACATAGCTGAATCTAGAACTTCACAGTCAGAAACAAGTTTATCAAGTGAAACTGATATCAAATACAACCGAGAATGATTGGCCAAACATGACAGTAGCTTATATAAGGTGTCTGAATCAGGTACCAAGCCCTCATTAACCATCACATTGAGAAACAAAGTGCAATCCTTTATTTGTTTCTGTGCAATCATGCTCTGTATCAAAATGCAATATGCTTCCATATCAAGATTGGTACCCTGAACCAACATTTGTGAGAGAAAAGCAAGCATATGTTTTCCCTTGTCTGATTTAGACAATCCAAGCATTATATAATTGCATGTAGCATTCGAACAAGAAGTGCCAGAATTATAAGCCAACAATTGTAGCCTGACAGCTTCATTAAGCATTCCCATGTTACAAACACCCTTGATCAGCATATTAAACGACAAAGACTGAAGAGAACATCTGTTCTCAGACATGTAGCAAAACACTTTAACAGCTTCTAGATACTTTTCTCCCCTGCACAGTCCTTCAATTAGCTCAGAGTAAGAAGCAGGATCTAAAATCCAGAACTTGGCATGAAGCTGAAGAAATAGCTGTAGAGCATCTTCATACTTGCTTAATCTACAATTGCCAGCAACAAGAGCAGAATATGTGGCACAGTCAGGAATCAAAGAAGATATAATCATTCTACCTAGAAGTTCATATGCATTCATCACTCCCACCTTCTCACAAAGCCATCTGATAAGAACGTTCCAAGAATCACAATCATCGATATTTCTCTCAGACATCTTCTCAAGGAGACCTTTGGCCATGAAGAATTTATCAGCATCACAACAACATTTGAGCAATGCATTGTGTGGAGAAGTTACATGCACATGTTTATCTTCCAAGAGCTTAATAGCCTCATTTATCTTCCCTAATTTACAAAACCCATTTACAATATCCACAAAAACATTATTATCAGGTGTTAACTGACTTTCCATCATCTCTTCAAGAAGGTTTACTGCCTCATCCAACCTAAGGTGCTTGCACAAACACTGTATCAAAGCTCCATAAATAAAAGGATCCGGGGTAAAATTAGAATCTTTCATCTTCCTAAACAACCTTATCCCCTGTTCCAGTCTATCTTCCCCACAAAACAAAAGTATTGTAGATCTAAAAAATCTCAGTTCAGGCAGGCATCCAAGTTCCAACATCTCATGCAAAATGGTAACTGAATCATCAACTCTATTTTTGGCAATGAGACCTTTTATTACTATCTCAAAAGTTCTACTATTAGGAATACAACCTTTCTTGTTTATTCTCCTATATTGATCCAAAGCAGAATCAACCCTATCTGTCTCAAACAAAACCTCCAGCAAATAATTCAAAGTATCAATACTAGGTGCCACTCCTGCTTTCACCATCTCCTTATAAACAAAAACCACATCTTGAAACCCTCTCTTCTCTTCCACAAGTGCGCCCAATACAAAATTAAACACATCAATTGAAGGCTTAATTCCAGCCAAATTCATATTAAAAAGAACACGCATTGCTTCATTAAGCCTACAATTTCTAACAAATGCATCAACCAATGAAAGAAGAACATCTTCTACACCCGGGCACCTATCTTTCACCATATTTTGACAAAACCCCTCCATTTCCTCAACATTTTCAGCCATGCCCAGCTTGAAAATAATCCAATAATAAGTATCAGTAGTGTGGTTAAACCTTCTTTGAAGGGAAGCCCATTTGAATAGCTTAACAGCAGAGTTAATATCACTGGTGCTTTTCAAAACCTTGATTAAGTAATCTGGGCACAGTTTATTTCTCAAAGATTGAATCTTTGCATCAAAATCAGTAATATTTGGTGTGTTTTGATTGATTTCTGGGTTAATTTGGATGGCATTAGTGCAAGATACTGAAGAAATGAATGATTTTAGATTGAGCCATTTGGGAATTGTCTTCGAAAGTGTTGAAGGAGAGAGCATTGCAGTCAGTCACAGCAACAAGTTTGTTTCTTTTTAAGCTTGATGAAGGCAAAAATAATGTGAAAGCATGTTACTTTTTAGTAAACACCAGACAATGAAGACTGACATATGACTGACCTGACAAAGGGAAGCACCAGAGAGTGATCGGCTGTGTTTGTTTGAGTTGAGGATGTCCTTCCTTAGCTCAATTCCTTGCAATTGAGGACTTCGTTTATGACGAGATGAAGGGTGTTTGTTACTCTCCATTTGTTGAGAGTTTCACCTGGTCTACCCTCGTACTAGTCTCCCAACTATTACCAATCTCTTAATTTGGTCCCAAAACTATATTCTTTATCAATTGGGTCCACAACCTGTACATCAATCCTCCATCAATTCCTTCTGTCTATTCAAACAGTAAATCCTCAACATAAATGTTAAGTTATCTAAAAACGTTTTTGTTTTATTGCATAAAACCGGTACTTTAGATAAAAAAGAAATTATAGCACAAAAGGTTCTGATTTTTTCAATAGTATAGATTAAATTTTCTAAACATACAAGAACTAAAATATATAATATTTTAAGATTCGTTAACCCTTCCTTCTCTCTGGAATTTAAATCTTAATAATATGAATAAATAATTTATTAACTAGGCTAAGTACCTGTTTATTATTATATTGTAGGTTGTGCCATAATAGAAACATGAAACATGAAAATCATGTTTTTATTGCGATGCAACCTTTAAGAACACCACAATACCAAACATAGAGTTTCCAGGGTGCTTGACTGATCTTAACTCTACAAAATCAGTGCTTGACTGATATTAACTCTACAAAATCATTATTCCACCACTTCTGTTAACAAAGAAGGTGGGTGATTGAAACTTTACTAGAACCTTAGTAGGTCAACTGAGAAATGAAAACATACGATAGGGATGGCTAATATTGAACATTTTGGGGGCTCATTAATAATTCACCTAAACTGCAAGGATAAATCTGAAACTACCATTAAGAAAAAGCCAAATGGTTTGCTTAGGATTGCATCGTGCTCTATATATAGAAAGCCGGATATTTCTGTGCAAGGCTTTGATCTTTTCTTGAAACAAGTTCATTACTCTATTACGTTAAGGGGTTCAGGGTTCAAAGCTTCAAAAGCCCATAAGGTTAGTTTCGTTTTTTATTCTTCTAATTTTTGTTTAATAGTTTCTTATAATTTCAGTTTTTGTGAAGGATTGGGTATCTGGGTTTTTGTTAAAAGTTATAAATTTTTGTTTTCTGGGTCTTAATCTAATTCCCACGTGAGTAAAGTTTGTTTCTTTAACTTAACCTGTTGTCAGTTTGAGTTAAAAGTAAGATACTTTGGTATTGTGTTTTGTTGTTTTTGCAGAGAATCTGTTTTGTTTTTATCTTGGTTTGTGTTATTTTGCAGGTTCTTGTAATCAATGGATGACAAAGAGATTGTTTATCTTGGTTTGTGTTATTTTGCAGGTTCTTGTAATCAATGGATGACAGAGAGATTGTTTTGTCATACAAGGATGTGGTTTTGAGAGTTTCAGATTTGAATATCCTTAAAGGACCATGCTATCTTAATGACCAAATTATTGATTTCTATTTTGCTTACTTATCTTCGTCTTATAGCGCTGATGCTAATGATATCTTGTTAGTTCCACCTTCCACATCTTATTGGTTCGCAAATTGCCAAGATCAACAGAGTCTTGTCAATGATTTTGTGGAACCTCTTAAGTTTTCAAGTAAGAAACTCATTCTTTTTACTGTGAATGATAATGAAGATTTCAGTGCAGCTGAAAGGGGAACACATTGGAGCTTGCTTGTTTATGATAGGAGCCAGAATTACTTTCTGCATTTTGATAGCTTGCCGGGGATGCACCGATATCATGCCTTGAAGCTCTACAAAGCTGTAAAGGGATTCATGGGCACAGCCAGTGAATCATCATCAAAAGATGGTGCCAAGACTCTGAAAATGAAAGCTGTAGGGTCTGCTGCTGTTCCTTTCTTTAAAGAAGCTAAAACACCACAGCAGACAAATGGATTTGACTGTGGGCTTTATGTTATGGCCATTGCTGAGGTTATTTGCCGATGGCATTCATGTGAAAGGAATGGCAATGATGGTGACTGGTTGTCTGTTGTTGAAAGGGAGGTTAATGCAAATCTGGAGACAACAATGCGGGGTGAAGTGTTGAAGCTTATTGAAGATCTGAGGAAACAATGACGTAGGGTAGGGTCCTTTTCTTTTTTCTTTTTGTAGGAAGAGATGTTTTAGTGATTCAAATTTGTCAGTAGGAGGCACATATGTTTTAGTGACTCAAATTTCAATTGGGAATGTTATTAAACTTATTTTTCATGTGTAAGCTAAGATTATTCTTTCCTTTACCATTAGAAAACAACTTGATTTTCGTGATTATCATGATATCATCCAACTTTGCTGCACTTCGGATCGCCCATGGCTTAAAGAATGGGATAAAATGGTGCGACGCCAAGCCATTTTTTATGATAACCCTGTTCTCTCAGGATTGTGTTGTTTATTATGCCAGTTTCCATTGTAGCTAAGCCACGAATTCTCCCCCCATGTTCAGTCAATTCCTATAAATTGTGTGGGGGAAGAGTGCGAGCCATTGCCGTTGCCACCTTCAAAAGTAGAGCTACATGGTTCCCATCCATCTTGAACCATACCATTCTTTGCAAAGGATGCGTAAAGTTTCACAAGTCATGGCCTATGATTTTATCCCTGTCATCCACAAACAAGAGCACGAACTAATTCAAGAACAAAGTTAACAAGAAACACAGATGGGATAAGCAGCAATGCTGTATCCTCGTCTGAATAAAGTTGAAACCTAGATGAGCCTTTTCTCATATAACAAATCTGAGCATAAATACTCTTGTTTACATCAGCAACACGCGTTCCTAGCATTATTATCACGGTCATTGCACTCTTGTTCAAACTAGTAAGAATTTCCGAAAGAAATAAAGCTCAAAGGCAACACCAGATAAAGATAAGCAACCAACCGTACAAAACTAAAGGTCTCACAATTCAAGTCACTTAAATCACGCATTTTAATAGGTCTTTCTGGCCCTTCAAAATAGTTGTTACATGTACAGATTCTGATGCCTCTGCTTCTTGATGTCATCCCTGTTAATAAAACACAAGGGCATTGATTGGTTGAATGCAAACAACAAAATTCAAAATTAGATGGACAGGTACGCGTTTCCCAGAACAATATTCACAGATAAGGAATTGAACCTCGCTACGTCATGTAAAAACATGCGGTGGCAAATGTGAGAGTGTATGTGTGCATGTATATAAAGTGATGGAGCAAATACTCATGTCAACATCTCGACAAGTTGAAATGGCAACCAAAATTTTTGCAGAAGCATGTAGCACGTATATGACTGTATGCCTGTGGAAAAGGACATAACAAAATGTATACGCGGAGCCATGCCAAGAAACACAGATCAATTTCTGGGTATATGGCCTTGAAAAATTGGTTACAAGTTAAAAGCTCTGGGTGTGGTTAAAAACGTGGAGTAAGTAAAAATTGAAATCGCTTATCATGAAAGAGGTAAAACTGCATTGCATGGCAAAAGCTAATACTTACAGCACCTAACACTTTACAAAAGCTCTTCTAACACTCTACAACTTTGCAAGTGGACTTGTTGTGCCCAAGACCCTTGCATCTACTGCACTGGAGCTGGCGTTTGACTACATCTTGTTGTCCATATTTCTTTGTGGTAGGCCGGCCTGGAGGACGCCGGGTTGGAGGAGGGGTTACAGTTACTGCAACCTGAGAAGAATCTTTCTCAAGAGGCATGTCCACATTGGGTACAGGGTGAACAGACTCAGAATACGTCAATCGGTAGCTTTCAGTTGTGAAATATCTTGAACAATAATCATATGGACTCCTGCCAATACAACCAATGACAGCAAGAGCATGGCAACAAGGTAAACCAGTAAGCTGCCAATCTTTGCAACTACAATCCCAGCGGTCGATATCAACCACTTCAACAGATTCTCCACGAACCTCAAATATACTACCAGCTGACAGCAGCACCTGAAGGGAATGTACTTTCAAACTTTCCTTCTCTAGCTTTTCCTCCGCAGATGGAGTTAATCTTGTCAGCCACTGGTTGGAATCTGCCCGTCTTGTATAAATCAACTCCATAATCTTACCCCGTATCACATCAACCATCTGTGTTATTGGTAACTCATGTGCATCTGACACCCAGCTGTAGAACATCTCTCCAAAGTTAGATGTCATGTAATTGTATCTTGCACCCTGAAAAAACGAATTCGCCCAATTTTGCGGTTCACTTTGGAGGATCCAATTGTAAGCTTCCAGTGAAATACTTTTGATGCTCTCCATGCACCTCTGGAAGATTTCAGGCCTACATGCATAGGCAGCAGCATTTAAGTCTTCAATCATTAGTCGCTTAACCTCATGAGAAAACTGCCCCTTCAAGTCCTGAATAAGTTGCTCAGACAAATACCGTAGGCAATAGCCATGGAATGAGCCCTTGAATATCTCGGCAATTGATTCCTTTAAGCCCTTTTGTTTGTCCGCCACAAATGTTATTGGACAAGAAGTTGACAGTGCAGTTTTCATTTGAAGTAAGAACCAATGCCAATTATCACTAGTTTCTGCATCTACTAATGCAAAAGCAACAGGAAACACGCTATCATTCCCATCTGCAGCTGTTGCAGCTAATAATGTACCTTGATATTTTGAATTTAAAGGTAAGCTATCAAGGAAAAGAAGAGGTCTGCAACCTTGAACAAAACCATACAAGGAGGCATGGAATGAGACAAATAGGCGCTCAAAACTTGAGTCATCCTTTGTGGTGAATGTTGCCAAGCTACCAGGATTTGTCTCCATTATCTTGTCACAGAAAAATGGTAACTGATTATATGCCTCTTTGTATGAACCCTGAAGCTGCTCCTTTGCAATTTCTTTCCCACGCCATGCCTGGAAGTAGTTTAGTTGGATTCCATATTCATGTTTGATGTCATTGACAATATCCTTGGGCTTGTAATTTGGGAAAACTTTCAACTTTTCCTTAATAATACTAGCTACCCAGCTCCGAGTTGCCTGATGTCCTGTTGTCACCACCGACCCTTCACATGTATGAGTTGGATTCATCTTCTTGATGCAAATTAGTTGAGTGGTCGACAACCTTGACGCATGAATTCTCCAGGGACAACCTTCGGCTTTGCATTTAACTGTTACACGATGGCTATCGTTCTTCTTATATCTAAATGCAAACTGGTGTGCAATGGCATATTTACGCAATGATTCGCGAAATTCATGAACACTGCTGAATCTTTGACCTACTCCAGTAATAGTATTCTGCCATTGCTGTGCACCCTTAGCATGTTTCTCATCATTGGAAGCAAGAAGAGGAAGAATGGGTGAAATTTCAAGTGGATCAATCTGCTGATCTTCAATATGAATATCAACATTATTGGTATCATCTACAACGTCAAGATCAAGAGGTGCCACAAGCGAGTTATCAGGCTGAGTGATATCCTCCAAAATGGCAAGAGGAGCATCAATAGGAGGCACTGCTTCAGACAGAGTTGTTCTGCTTGATCTACAAAATCAAGAATTGATAAAGTGACTCCAACAGATCAATAAATTGACCACAGTTATAGCTTAGCATCAAGAAGACTACCTACTGGCAGGCAAATTTGAGACACCAGGCAGAAAATTATCTTCCAAAATCACATAAACATCTGCAGTGACAGAATCCCCGTGAAATTTTATCATCCGCTTCAAGTCCTTGTCATTAGAGATGGTAATAAGAGTCTTCTTATTGCCTGGAAGAAAGTATTTGAGAGACACGGTATTGACACTGCAATTAAACATCTCAGCCACCTCCACCTTGAAGTCATTGAACTTAATTTGGTCATCAATGTCTATAGCATGAGCATCACCACCTCTATACGACAAAGTACCATCCTTATCTGTCACAAATTCACCACCCAACTGACAAATAGCTATCATTTTTATCTCCACCATTACCTGCCTAAAAAAAAAAAGTAAAAAATTTGAACCCAAAATGTAATCCGCTATGAGAAACCATAACATTTACAGATAACTAAAAAAGCACAAGTAGCTAAGTAAGCTTGGCAATTCTTCAATACCTGTGAGTATGTAAAGAATGGACAGAGTTGATTCTCAAAAATTCAGTCATAAACACCCATCTTTCAATTATTGCGATAAACCAAATGGATGAAAACTCCGTGTTCAGTTACTAAAACAATGTAGACAAAATAAATTAAAGATTTCATGTTTAGGCTTGCAAACTCATCAAGTAAACAGGAAACCAGTAAAATTTCACTCAATTGTACCCGATGGAACTATTCAATAAGCTGCAGCAGGCAGAAAGATTTAAAAGAAGATAACTTCCATATCACTATCAGCAAAATATTAAACCTAAAGAACATTGGTGCAATGAAAACAATCAGGTATTTAATATCAGGTTATCGGAATTTCAAAATCCCAAAACGATAAAGGGCAAAAAAATTAATCTTTTTGGTCAGCCTCAACCTAATAAAAGGACCCAATTCCTAAAAAATTAAAAAAAATCAGCTAATTTCACAACATTCCGGTGGAAACCCAGAAAAGAAATTACAAAGCAATTTCACTAAGAACCCAAAATAAACGATAAAGTTGGAAACTTTATCCTCGAACAACTAACAAATAATCTAAAAACAATCAGAATTAGCAAAAAGAAAAGAATAAAAGAGCCCTAATGAATTGAAATAATAACATGAACAATAAAATAAAGAGAAAAACGAAAGAAAGTTGGTACCTTTATTACAGGGAAAAAAAGAAGAAGAGAAAGTTGCTGAAATTGGCTCAATTTCCCACCCTAATTTGTACAAGCAGGACTTGGATTCAAATTGGCCCCTCAATCAGAACAAAACCAGAGAGAGAGCATGTGTTTGTGCGTGGTGGGTTTTGTGTTCTCATACAATAAACGAAAAAAAGAGAGGTACCGAGTGTAGGGAATCTCTCAAGAGTTTGGTGGTGTCAGCCAATGAAATTTGTTACGGCTAAGTTAAAACCAATCCTTTTACTTTAAATAGAATGTTATTTGAGCCTACTGATGCTATTCTTGCATTAATTAAACGGGAATGAGAATTCTATGTTATGATTTAATTGGGTGAAGGGTCTGGAATTGCCTTTCATAGAGAATATAGGAGTTGATTTGAGTATATGTGTAAAGAAAAGGGACCATGATTGATCTTAACCCTTTCTCACCTTTTCATGTCTTAGCTTTTCCCGGGTCACGGCTAAAAAATGGAATTCAGAGCCGATTTGGGACCCGTTTCGGTTGCTGATCTGATCCTTTTTACGGCGAGCTGAGCTCCCCCTTCCCAATCTCAAGCAAAGTCAGTTTCTTTTATTTGTTTGCGTGCTAATAAAACCCGAGATGATCTCGGTTTAGCTCATAACCTGGTTTAAAGTTCACTTGTAGGGTGAAAGACTGGGTTTAATAACAGTGATTTGCAATGTCTATATTTCCCTTATCCTTGTCGGTATCAATAATCCGTATTGTTCATGTACTAGAAACAATTAATTAGCATTTTTTTTTAATAACCAATCTAAGTGTTGATTGAGTCATCATTCTTCAGTAGTAGTTCCCGTTTCTTTCTTTTCTTTTTTCTTTTTGGTAGTTCTTGCTTTTGGGAAAGGATAAGCAGTGAAGAGCAGAGCCAAAAACATCATCTTTTTTTTTTTTTTTTTAATTTTCGGTGGACTCGTCACTTTCGCCCCCTCCAACAAATAGTATGTATGGATGACATGACTTGCAAAATCTTGTCAGCTAGCCAATGCTGCCTTTCTGGCCCACTTTCCTCTGGACGTGGGTGTGCTGTTCTTGGTTTATCCGTTGCCTGCAGCAACAAAACGATGGAGGCTGGCCGCCTGTCATAGCTCATAACACTGCAGCGAGTTCACCTACCATGAATGCTACCGACTCCAACTCCCAACTTTACTTTACATTATCGTTTAGCAAATTACTCAGTTTGAAAAAACATGTTTTTAAAAAATATAAATATAAATTTTAGTTTTTTTTTTGTTTTATTAAAAGTTTTTAGTTAAAATATATACAGATATTTTTAAATTATAATAGAGGCAAAACACAATTTCATTCTCACTTCATCGTACTACTAAGACAGCGATGTTTGTTTTTGTTATTCATCTTTTTTTTTTTTAATTTTAATTTTTTTAAAATTATTTTTGTAGTGTTTTTAAATTGTTTTACCGTAGAGATATAAAAAATTAATTTTTTTAAAAAATATTATTTATAAATATTTCCAAATTAGTTAAATTAAACACTTCTTCAATTAGTTTGTAGGTGTGGAGGGAACAAAACAGGATTTGAGGTAACCAGATAAGCTGTCAATAATAGATATCAACGAGCAATTTTATGATTCTAAAAAAATAACCGATGATATATAATATATTAGTTACTCTACAGGCCTCCTTTAAAAAGAGTGATAGATACAAAGAGAAGAAGGGAAGTTTAGATGGGGATATGCTTATCACGTTTGTGGGTTCTGAATTTGACTTTTTTTTAACAAAGTGATCCAGTGAAATAACTAAAAATAAATCTACCATCTCCACAGCATATTGGGTTAAAAGCATACTGAAAATAGTTTATATTAATTATTTGGATAATATTTACAAGAATATCCTGGGAGAACAACAGACAAGTTCATCTCCTCTACAACTTCAAATGATTAGGAAAAAAAAAAAAGGGTAAAGAAACAAACTTGGAACTCTGATACTCATCATCAATCTCAAGTTTGTTTGTCAACTTTTGAGTGTGGTACCGAAACCATGATCGCTGGCTGATGGTCATTGGAAACGTTTCTACTGTGCCTCATTGAAGATTGAACTGCAAACTAACAGAAAATTCCAGGTCAAAGCAGCTTAAAAGAAGCAATATCAAACTAATACGTTATTCCACAAATTTCATCAGCACAGTAAGAACTGAAAACTGCAGATTGAAATGCAAATATGGTTTATAGTTTTGGTTAATGAAAGATGTAGGAAGAGAAAAGATTTGTTCCTCGCAGCGTCCAACTGCAGGAGCACAGAGAAATTTTATGCCAGGGCGGAGCATAATTCCAAATGCACCAACCATTAACAACTCTATAGACTGAATCCTACTACATCATTAAAATTATATCCATAAAAAGAAATAGACTTTGTTCCCACAAAAACAAACATATCATTTTTTTTCCCCATTAATGGTCAAGTCTGTGATCAAGGAGACTAATGCATGAATCTTCCTGTGCGATGAGGATCTCAATGAGCCCCAATTAATCAGATAGTTACCTTAACCAATTATCATGTTGTTTACAAAATAAACTAGAAGGGAGGCCTAATTTGCATATGAGCAGCTCTTTTCCATTTTTTTTTTCAATTCAGAGGCCAAGGTGCTGCGAGTATAGTAACATGACGGTCATTAAGGATAAACAAAAGCAGCACCCAACAATCACAAGGGGACAGCAAGATTGAGATATTCATAGAAGCAAAGAAATTTAGCAGCATGACACTTGTGGAGGATCAGCAACTACTATCTTAAAATCATGCTCTCTAATTTCATTCGATCAATTTAAATTCAAATATAGAAGTGAAATTTGTGTCTACGTATTCAGTCAAAAAAAGCACAACTTCCACACATCAATTCCCTGCGCAGAATTCCGCTGTTGATTCAATAACAGGAGAAGGAATGGCAGGGAGATCATCTATCCAAAGACTAACATGTTGACAAGACATTCCAAGGATTGTCCTTGAATAGATACTGTTTTGCTGGTAATCCCAAACCAGACCCCTAATAAATACCCTGAATCACAGCCAAGATGCCCTTTTCAGTAGAGTACTAGGAAATCAAGACAAAAGCTAAGGAATTTGACATGGACCTCAAACTGGAAAGGTATCACTGCTCTAGGAAAGTAAACCTGTTATATCATTATGATAGGTGGATAGACAGTCTTTGACCAACAAGTAGGAAAACAAGACAAAAATCATTGGAATAGATGTTTATTTTATTGCAGACTCTATCTTTAACAAGATCAGATTCATTTCACAGATCTTTACTAAATGATTCAACACGAGCTCGATATTGGTTAAAGCAAGCTATGTTTCTGTATTCTTCATAATTCTACTCCTGAAAATTTCTTGAAAGGCCAGTTGCCAGTTTGCATGGTTTAAATGTAGGGAAACAACCTAAAGTTTCACAACCGATTCCATCCCCATAAAATCCGAAGATGGCATTACTTCTCTGCATTATCATGATGGACAATAACAGAACCAGCAGAGTTCATTGAACTTTCTTAGTTGGCAAGCAACAAAAGATTCGCTCCATAAAAACATTCTGCAATCTGATTGATTTATGGGAAATTTCATGATTACGCTTAAATTTAGATGTGCATATTCTGTATCATAACAACTTAACGTATTAGAAACAGTTCCAAAACTTAGGCTAATCACCTAGCTATCACAGATTTAAAAGTTGAATTTCTTATAAAAGAAACTGATGGATTATCTATCAATGGATTAGCAAACGAAAAGTGCACATAGATTGACAATGTGAGTGAACTGGCACAGAAAACCCTAGTCATGATCATCAAGATAGCTTTTACAAACCCTGGATACAATTTGAGACAGGGAATACCTCTTCAATTAGAGAGAGATGCACAAGTGAAGCCATCACTGACCAATTGGTTAACTGCATCCCTAAACCTGTAATAATCTTCAACCTTGTTGTAAACTTGATGAGAAATGCGAGCATAGCCAGTAATTGAATCAACTTCTCCATCAACTGGAGCCCTAAAATAAATAGGAACTTCAACCTGGAAATGCTCTCTCAAGTGTGACCTTAACTTCAAAGTATCCGGATCATTCGAAATCCCCAAACAAGCAGGCAATCCAACCATAATCATACTCGCACACATCTCCGGTGGAGACCCAAGATTAGTCCCCCAAGCTTTCACCAGCATCTCCCCCATCTCCACAACTTTCTCATGGTTCCTCTTCTTAATTCCCTCAATCCCTCCTTCAAACCTATTAATAAACTCCAAAACCGCCGGAACCACCAATTGAGCACTATAATCCCTATTCCCAATCCAAGCACTCTCTACAGCCAATCCATTACCATACTCATGAGACACAACAGGGTGATGCAGATCACCCCCTTTACCTTCCTCTCCTCTCTTCCTGCAATACAAAAAGGCAACAGAAGGAGGGCAAAAAAACCACTTATACAAATTACTAGTATAAAAATCAGCCCCAATATCTCTCACATCAACATCAACACACCCAATTCCATGAGCAGCATCAACAAAAACCTGGTCAACACCTTCCTCTCTACAAATTTTAACTAATTCTTTAACAGGAATAACAACACTAGGCATCGAAGTAACATGATCAATCACAGCCAACCTGACTTTCTTCTTCCCATTTTCTTTCCCTCTCGCTAAGGCCTTTCTAAATTCACTCACAATCTCCTCCTTTGATGCAACAGGGAAGGGCAAGTGTACCTCAATAACTTCCCCTCCAGCACGCGTGACATAAGCCTCAACAGACTTCTTGACAGAACCATAAGCATAATGCAACATGACAGCAACATCTCCCTTGCTAAACCTTCCTTCGTTGAAACCCCATGCATAGTTTTGTAACACAATAGCAGCAGCGGTGGTGGCGTTGTCTACTAGGGAGATTTCATCAACAGAATGAGCGTTCACCAAAGATTTGATTAAGGAGCGTGAATGAAGTATAGAAGGTTTGAGGGTGTTGAAGTAGAAGTTATCTGGCTGGCGTAGGAACTGGAGCTGGAGGTTTTGTTGGGCTGAGATGACAGATTGAGGGCAGCTCCCAAAGCTGCCGTTGTTGATCCGAGCGATGGTTTGGTCATGGTGGGAGAATTCTGATTGGATTTCAGAGTCAGAAATGAAAGAAAGTTTTGTTCTCTTGGCGGGGGTGGTGAAGCCGTTGAGGGAGTGGCTTTTATGGTGTTTTAAGGGGGATGAAGCCATGGCACGGAGGAGGAAAAATGGAGAGAAGGAGAGGGAGAGGTAAGATGATGGCAATGATGAAGCCAAGGAAGAGACGAAAGGAGAAAATTAATGTTTTGGTGACATTTGGAAAACACAAACTTCACTAAACTTAAACTAGTTCGATAAATACGTGACACCACATCCCAACCCTAGTGGCCAATGGAATTAGATACCTTTATTCTTGTCTTGGTCACTCTGTGTCAGATTTGCACTCACAAAATGCTTCAACTTTGTACAATGTTCACCATGATCGGGTCCGTTTCAAGAAAAAAGAAAATGGTATCTCTGTAAGAAACAATGGGGACGATCTTTTGAATCTTTAATCAAATGAGTTTATCTTCAATGGATAACAAAGAAGAAGAAAAAAAATGTTCGAGTGTTATTCACACGAGCATTGTAAGAAACTCCAATGTCATGGAATATTTGAAATGTTCGTCTACTTATATTATATTGCTCGATAACAAGGAGTTAAGAAACCGTTTGTGCACCGCAGATTGTATCGCAATAAAAACATTATCTTTGATGTTCTTACTGGTGAAACGAAGCCGCGTTGTCAACGAGGCAAAGAAGTACAGTTTGTGCAAAGTCCAAAAGAAAAAGAGTATTTTAAGTTTATGTTATTTTTTTTAATTTAAAAAGAGTAGTTTTAGAAAAACCATCACTTAATTTGATATTATGATAATTCATAATAGTGATAGAAAAATATTTTTATTGTGCAAAATAATCTAAAAAAACAATAAAATTCATATTCAATATTTTAATGACTAACATAAAAAATTAAAGTATCTAGCCTTTTAATTTTTCTAAGGAGAGATACAAAGGTAAAGTTATTGTAGCAATTGATAATAAACTATGTCTATTATTATAGTAAATTTACCACTCGTTTTAGAATTTTATTAAACATATTACTTGATTATCAATTTAGCTACAAAAATCTTAATTTTTTTAATTTTATTCTAAACATAATCTAATATGAAACAATGCTTACGCTCCATCAATTTTATGTTAATAAATGTTAAAAAAATATAAATCTTTGTTTATGCTTTCATTCAAGGCATGAAAACAAACCATAACTTTAGTCGAAAGTTATAGAAAATGTTTCTCTCCACTTTCCTCTTATATAAAATAATGAAGTAGCAAGGAGTTTATCATGATTTAATGTTGAAAGTATATTTATGGTGGATTTTAAACAGTCGCTAATAGTGGATGAACAGAGAGGGTGATATTGTCTGATTTCGGGACATAACTGATAAAATCATGGGATTTAAAACTCAATTGATAATAATATCAAACATTAGGGACTAGCCGAGGCTACTTATAATTTATTAATTTATATCAAAGATTAGCTGGCGGACATTTTCAATCAAGAAACACGTCCCTTCCTTTTTTGTATCAGTGCCACTAGTTAGAGGAGTAGTCACTATTCCCCTAACAAAAGGGGATACTAACAATTTTAAGAGTGAGGTTACTTATTAATATTAATATTAAGAGTGATTAGGCCTGTAAATACGTTGATCTTTTGTGATTTGTTTATGCCCACTTGTGCTCTGCAACTAACAATTTTATAAGCTTCTGTCCTCCATTCGACCTTTGCTGATACTAAAAGGCCAAGCTTTGTGTTAAAAAACCATTATTGTAATGTATTTTTAATTCAGTGCTGCGTTCTTACCAATCCTGCACGACAACAGATTTTGGACTGTTTCAAGGGAATTAAAGCGGGGCTTGGTAGAAGATGGTACAAGAAAAAGGAGCGCGTCATGTCAAAAGAAATTTGGAGCTGTGCATGATCACTAGACAGACACCCTCCTATATGTACACGTAATTGATCATCGGCCTTTAGTTGAATGGGTTAAACTCACAGCCCTCAACAAAAGAGGATGAGCAAGCAGAAGCAGCTGGCATGGTGGTTTTCATGGACAATTTGTGATGCAAGGGAAGTAGTCCTCCATTTCCATGGAAAGCAAAGTCGAACGATAAGTTTAGTATCAACATCAAATGAAATGTTTCAAATCACTCACTCGCTCGTCTTGTTTTGTTGATGATGATCAAATAAATCTCAAGTCAAAACCAATAACAAAAAGTTGAGATTTTTAACTTTAATTTACTTCAGATACATGCATATATAGATGTGTGTGTGTGAAGCAAAATCATTC
The DNA here is from genome assembly GCA_033617975.1 of Populus alba x Populus glandulosa. Lineage (NCBI taxonomy): Eukaryota > Viridiplantae > Streptophyta > Magnoliopsida > Malpighiales > Salicaceae > Populus > Populus alba x Populus glandulosa. The sequence goes on along the minus strand of CM066155.1, from coordinate 179,613 downwards.
AAAACGCTTTGTCACATTTCTACCCTCTACTCACTTGTTTCATGTTAAGCTAGCTGTAAGATTATGTGTACTCTCGTTGGGTTCTGGTTTGCCTCTAAAAGCATCTCCAATGGAAAATGTTATTTTGAAAAGTCAAATGAAGAAAATAGCTTTTTGAATAGTGTAAATATAGCTTTTTGTATTATGTGCATTCCAATGATAAAAAGCTATTTAGAAAAGTCATTTATATTTTAATATATTTCATGTTAAATTTATTTTTATATAATTATGTAACTAATTTAGATATTTTATATATAATATAATTATGATGTTATTAATTATATAATTAATATTAGTAATTTATAAAAATAATATAAAATTTAATGAAATAATATGAAAGTTAAAAGATATAATTTAAAATTAAACTTAAAATTTATTTATATGAATATTTTTAATTTTCAGTTTTATATGTTACTGTTAAAAATTTAATTTTTTAAAAGTAAATTCAAATTCATGCTTTGAAAAAATAACCGCCACCATTTAACGAGTAGAATCATTAGCTTTGAACTTCTTATGTCATCAGAATTTTCAAGTTTTTTATGTTTTTTTTTCATTATGGTTGTTATCTTTTAAGTTAATTAATCCTACTTATTGTTGTTTTTCATTATGGTTGTTATCTTTTAAGTTAATTAATCCTACTTATTGTTAATAATTAACCGGAGAATAATCTATTCTTGTTTTTTAAAATTTGATAGAAGGGTGAGGCACAATACAAAAATTTAAAACTACAAGTTTTTTCTTCATGTATTTATAGACAAAATTTTCTATGTAAATAAAAAAAAAAAAAAAAAAAAAGCTGTTGGCCGTTGGTCATTTTGGCCATTTCTACAGTTAAATGTAGAAATGGCTCTTCAATTTGTAAAAAAATATTTTGGCTATCACTTTAGCATTCCCGTTGGAATGCTAAAAGTAAGGAAATAAGAGCCATGCCCTAAGAAAGTCTAAGCTAGCTATAATTTTGCATAGAGTAAAATTACCAGTCACTTTATCTCTTGGAAAAATGCTTCAATATTTATCCAAGCTAGCTAGAATCTAATTTATCTACATGTGTTTCCAAGCTTGTGATTCAGCTTGATGCCAAATTGTTTACAGAAAGTGTAATGGAATTCCATGCATACAACAAATTAAAAATCAGGGTGATACGTCGCCCTGAAGCTCTTGGAACAAAACTTGATGAAACTTCCTGCTATCTCTCAGGTGTGGTTGCACTTGTCAAAGCACCTATCCCAAGTCCAATAATTAAAACAATATAATAGATCACACATCACAAGACTTGAGCTTTTTGGATGAACCCAGACTCAACTATCTTGTTCAATATGGTAGTGAAGCCTTAAAGAGGGTCAACGGCCTAGGAAGTATCATGTAGTATCATCACTCGAGGTGCCCTAAAATACGTGCTGCAAGTGAGAGGATCGAGTGTTAAAGAACCTTTCCCAGATCGAACATAGCATCATCACTCGAGGTGCCCTAAAATAATCACAAGAATATAAAACAACATAAAAAATTGAGAACAGGCCTCCCATCAATAGCTATTTTGCTTTTCCAAACATTGATAAGAGTTACGGCTCTGCTCTGTCTCGAATCCCTATTGTAAGAGTATGTCCTCTTCTGACTCCAGCCTCTCAGAGGGAGCTGATTCAAGACTCAATCAGTCATTTGATAAAAATCAAACTATTGGACAATCAGGCACCGATGAATTCGGTCCTGGTGGTCGACCGAGAAAATGTATTGTCTCAAACTGCTCATTTACCACAGCATAATTCAACCCTCATGGGTAGCCTATTGCCATTTTACTTTGTCACTAAGGAGCTATATTCTGGGGTTCACATTCTGGGATGAAAAGGCGGACCAGCAGAGCAGAAGTTGAACTCCAACAAATAGCTCCACAAGCAGCCCACCGATCGAGAAGACTCCTAGGGTTTGTAATTCTAGGACCTGCATGAACAATGGACAGGTGAACATTGAATGCTTAGTTGAATACAGAATATGAAATGATAAAACCATAGCTAAATGTGTACCAAAATTGAAAAACAGGCTACACGACTGAAAAACAACAAAGGACTAGAAATCCTTCCAAAATGCACATATCAAAATATCATTTAGCTTGTCTTATGATCAATGAAAAGCTGACAAAATTAATTCAGAAGCACCAAATCCAAACTGCTTCAGAAAGACGCATTGTAGCTGCAATTCCTCGCATCATGCAGTTTCCAATGCTTTGATTTACGTGATGCTACTTTTAATGTTCTAGTTTCTTACTTGTTTTTCCGTATCTCCAGTATGTTGTTCCTATGACTTGGGTATCAAAGCTGTTTCAACAGCACACCATGAAACCAACTCAAGATTTTACCACAACTCAATCTTTAAATATTTCAACTTACAATCAACTCAAGATTTCTTCAAAGATCAACATGCTTGATCTCCAGGATATTGCCATGGTTTGACAAACTTTTAACACCTTTCTTTGATCTTTTTACATTTTAACAGGTTTTTATATCTCCACTGCAACAGAGACAGTCATCTATATGACCTTTTGAGCTAGTCATAAAAATTCCAGGATGCTTTAATGAATAATGTTCGCAAGATTACAGACTTAATAGATTAAGTTAGTCAAACAAGATTGTGTCAATAAAATGAGAATACCATTTGATTCAACCCCAACACACGCAGGAGATCCCCTCAAATGACCCCAGTAGTTTCTTTAAGAAGGAACACCAATTATATTAAACCCTTCCATTTACAAGACTTCCCCGAGTTTTTCATGACTGCCCATCTTTAAATACTAGTTTGGTATCTTCAATGACTCTCCTCCAAGACCAAGATACAACCAATAAAGACTATCATCATGATCACAACTGTATGTTGTGATCGATATTCGGTTTGATGGCAAATTATGGCCAATCTTTCATGTTAGGATGCCAATTCGTATGCTTATTTTGGAAACGAAGTGCTCAACTTTGTCTGGAAGATCACTGAGTTCAAAACCTCCTCCAGCAATACAAGGCACGAGCTTTATGCAACCTCGTTTTCAAGACTTGATCGTATATGACCTCTACAAACAGTAACATGACAAATATCACCAAAAGCAAGATGATGCATGCACGCAGTTCAGTCATTCAACAACATCAAAAGCATTATACTGAAACAGAGCAAATGCCAACGAACAACGTAGTAGGGACAGTAGAACATACCATAATGCAACCTACAGAGAATCTAGAAACCAAAAGCTCCTACAGCACTAAAAATTCCAGCTGTTTGCCTCCTTAATCTAGAGCAAGGATTACAAACTGACCGCATCAACCGCCCTTCTGAGAACCCAAATAAGCGCCTTAATGCCATCTATCACACACTGCCGTTTCAATTCAATGTCCTTAATACCTGAAATATAATAAAAGGTACAGGCTTTTTATCATGCTTCGAACATATCAACTCTCTAGAGTCTAGCCCATGTTACAGCTAAGAATAAGAATAACAGTGACAGTTATTAGCTGTTAATAAATAGCAGGTGCAAGGCACGTGGGAGGTCGTTAGGAATCAGTTAGTTTGTTAATTGTTAGTAAACACATAATGCATGTTAACTGATATATAAGGGAAGAAGTTGACGTATTACACACAAAAGTAATAACAAAATTCATTCTTCTAAAATCTCAGTCTTTTTCTCTCTGTTTTTTCCATTTCTTCAGTCTTTGTTAAGCCAAGCTTAACAATTGGTATCAGAGGATGGCAGGAGGCAATAAACTCAAGACAGTGAATGAAAATTGCAAAAAGTTGGAGAATCAGCTATAGAGTCATCACCTATAATGGCAGGAATCCATAGCTGAAAGTAAGGAACGTTGGCTGGAGCAAGGCACCAAGATTGATCAGCTAATCCTACAGATGGAAACAATATCCACACAGTTCCAACAATTCATTGCTTCTCAACCAATAAGAAAGGAAATTGGAACTAGTTCCAGAGGCATTTTGGCTACTCCAGGAGCTGATAAAGAAACAGGAATGCCTGTCTTAGCTGAAGGAATCACACCAGGACAGAGGAATCAGTTTAAAGGTGATCAAATGATGGGGCAAGAACCTTATAAGATGGGATACAACATACCATTACCAAAGGTAGAGATGCCAACGTTCAGGGGAGAGAATCCTCGTGGTTGGTTACGAAAATGTAGAAAATATTTCAAGATTAACATGATACCTGCACACTAATGGGTGGAAGTGGTCTCTTATTACTTGGAGGGCAAGACAGACATATGGTTCAAAGGATTAGTACGAGAGAATGAATCTTGGATTGACTGGGAAGAAATTGCACAAACTCTGTGTAGACGGTTTGGCAGTAGAAAAGACAGTGTGAAAGAATTTAACAAGCTAATCCAAGATAGGAGTGTGGATGACTACATAGAACGATTTAAGGAGCTAAGATCATTGATGATTGCTCTAAGTCCATCCTTAACAGAATCCTATTACATCTCTAGCTTCATTAGTGGGCCAAAGGAGGATATTAAACCGATGTTGAAGATCTTGAAACCTTTAATGTGTTAATGACATTTGAACAAGCTAGGTGGCAAGAAGAGTTTAACAATGCATTAACCAAGAGGTCCAGATCAGTGCAGTGCAGTAGCACTATATTCAACAATGGAAGAGTAACAAGTAATGCTCCAGCCACCATCTTTAGCCCAAATCAGATGGAAGGGGGGAAACTTCACTTAGATAGCTTATTTGAATAGAGGAAGAGGCTCAGGCAGTGCTTCGAGTGTGGGGACAAGTACACACCTAGGCACAGATACAATGCTAAAGGCTTACATATGATTGAAGGGGTAGAGGAAGAAGAGGACAAGGGAATCAAGGAACTAGAAAGACACAATGCAGGATGAATGCAAAGAAATGAGGCCGATAGATGAATTTGGACTATCACTAAATGCCTTAGCAGAAAATGATACCAACAATACTATCAGGATTAAGGGAAACTGTTAAGGAATGGACCTTATAATTCTGATAGATAATGGATGTACCCACAACTTCATTGATGAGAGCATAATTACAGAGTTGGATGTTGCCAAGAGTAAAACCATGTTATTAGCAGTGAATGTGGCTAATAGAAACGTCATGTTATGCGAGATGCAGAGTCATGGCTTTACTTTGTTCATGCAGAGCTATGATTTCAAGGCCAACTTGAGGGTGTTGAAATTAGGTAGGCATGATATAGTGCCGGGAGTGGATTGGTTAAAGCAGTACTCTCCAATGCTCTTTGATTTCATCAAGCTACGATTATCATTTAAAAAAGATGGCCACTCCCAGTTACAACTAAGAAGGCAGAGGAGTATTGTTACAACTAAGAATAAGAATAACATTGACAGTTATTAGTTGTTAATAAATAGCAGGTGCAAGGCACGTGGGAGGGAGTTAGGAATCAATTAGTTTGTTAATTGTTAGTAAACACGTAATGCATGTTAACTGATATATAAGGGAAGAAGTTGAGGTATTACACACGAAAAGTAATAACAAAATTCATTCTTCTAAAATCTCAGTCTTTTTCTCTCTGTTTCTTCCATTTATTCAATCTTTGTTAAGCCAAGTTAATAGCCCATCAAAAAACAAAATCAAGAAAAGCTCATGTACAAGAACGTTTATTCCTTTATGTTCCTTATTAATAATACTAATACTAATACTAATAATAATAAAAACCTTACTTGGAAGTTATTTGGTGCCATAACAATATATCTTTTTTTCATAATTTTTTTTTTGATTGAAATCAACTATTGCTAGCAGGAAAAAGAAAAGAGTTCATGTTGGAGCTATATACCTTGTACTACTTACATTTATCAGACTTGAAAATTAAAGCAAGCAGCTTAAATCACTTATAAAATAATAAAAAAAGAAGAATATGAATGAGTTTCTCTTTGTATCATTTTGTAAAACAGATGGCCGCGGACGGGCAGATAAATACTCTAGAAGCAACCAAACACATTAACATAATAATTAAAGTGTGATAAAGATGTGACCTTTATTTTTTAAAATTATTTTTTTATATTTTTAGATGAAATATATTAATATTAAAAATAAATTTTAAAAATATATAATTTTAATATATTTTTAAATAAAAAATATTTTAAAAATAATTGCTATCGTAAATACCAAATAGACTTTTTAAGAGTGTTTGATAGTGTTGTAGTGATTACTTTTAAAAATATTTTTTACTTGGAAAAACATCAAAATAATATATTTTTTAAAACTTTATTATTGATAACAGCATATCAAAAAGATAAAAAAAATATTAAAAAACTAATTTAAAAAAAATCAAATTTTAACCACAAAAATTAAAAATTACTCTCAAGCACCCCCTAAATATCATGACATCACATGTGTTTTGTTTTGGAGAAAAACTAGTTTAAAGGCTAGACCAAAACATTTTTGAACATGAAAAGAAAAATACCGTTTATAAATAACCATTTGATATATATATTTTTAAATCTAGCTCAACGAGAGTTAATTTTAAAATATCTTAATCTAATTTCTTATCTAGTTTATGTTTAAAATTAAACTATATGAGAGTTGTTTCGATATGACTAATAGATTTGGCTAATTCAAAAGCATCTGGATCGACTATTAAAAAAATAAGGATGAAATTTAAGAAAAAATAATGAAATTGATATAAAAAAATCTCCTACCTAACTTCTTGACTTGACCGTAAAAAAAATCTAAAGATAAAATTGAGAACAAATGATAAATGAACAAAAAAAAAACATTTAGACTCGATTATGTATTTAGCTAAGTTTAAAAGTAAACCATATAAAAGTTATCCTAACATTATTTAGTTGACTTGATTGGTTTAGAGATATCTTGAATGACTATTAAAAAAAAATCTAAAGATAACAATAAGAAAAAAAATTAAAAAATAAGGAAAACGAAAAAAAATGAAGAAGTTGAATTGAAAAAAAAGAGCTTTATTATTGAAAAAAAAGGATAAAAGGAAAATATCATTTTAGAGTTTCATTAATAGTTTTTTTAAAATCTTTTTATGTAAGCAATTAAAAATTTTTTTTTTAACAAAAATATGAATGAGGAAGGAAGGATGAATGTTTAAAGAGTGTAGTAGCGGTTATTTTTTAAAGTATTTTTTTACTTGAAAATACATTAAAACAATATATATTTTTTACTTTTTAAAAAATTATTTTTGATATCAGTTTATCAAAATATTTTTAAAAAACAAATATTAAAGTAAAGAAAGTAAAAACTAAAAATTTTTTTTGAAACATAAAAATGAGATGCTCACTAGCATTTGACTCAGTACTCTGTAAGAGTCTAGACTTTACCGTTTTGATGGATGAATGCTCTGCTACTACATTTTTCGACTTAGTATACTGTTAGTCTAGTACTTTAGCTAGGAAAGAGCACAGTTCATAAGAGATCAAGCAAGTATACATATGATGTTCAGCTTGATTGGACAAGACACGAGAGGTTTGGTTTGGAAATTTGTGGAACTTCCAGGCAATTTCCCTAGTCAAGACAAAGAAAGACTATAAGACATTTTTCTTGTGGATTGTAGATGGACCTGACCATTCACGGAGAAGCTAATTTGAATGAAGCAGCAACCAGGTCGAGCAAGTACCACTCCTGCATTAAAGGGTGTTTCTTCTTTCTCATAATTTGTCCCCTCCCAGAAGAGCCTTTAAAAGGATACTAGGAGTATATTTTCTCTCCCATGTCTGCACTTGATTGCTACACTCGCTTCAGGCTCAACAGTACACAGTCTCTTCAATTTTCTTCAGGCTCACCTCAGGAGCACAGTTGAGCTGTCCAGCTGACTCTTCTTTTTTTTCCATTCTTTCTCGCAGGCATATTGCATCCACATATGGGGAATAAAATTCTTCTCAAGGCTTTCTGTTTATGGGCTTTGACATGCTTCCTTCTTCCTGCTAGCTCTAATGGCCTGGTGAGAATAGGTTTGAAGAAGCGCCATATGGATCTTCAGACTATTAAGGCTGCCGGAATTGCTAGACAGGAGGGAAAAGCAGGAGTAGGTGCAAGCAGCATGGTCCATGATTTAGGCAGTTCAGGTGGTGATATAATACCCCTTAAAAACTATTTGGATGCTCAATACTTGGGAGAAATTGGCATTGGCTCGCCCCCGCAGAACTTCACTGTCATATTTGACACTGGAAGCTCCAACCTCTGGGTTCCATCATCAAAATGCTACTTTTCTGTGAGTTCTACTGGTTTTTAATATACTGTCCTAAATATGAGATGAGATACTGACTCACAATCACCTGCAGTTTGCCTGCTATTTCCATTCCAAGTACAAGTCAAGCCGGTCGAGTACATATACCAAGAATGGTAATTATTTGAAGTTAATTACTTGAAGTAGATGTTGAACACAACATTGACTGCTATGTTGCGAGGTTGAAACTCAAATTCTTCTTTTCAAATTGTGATTCAGGGAACTTTTGTGAAATACATTATGGATCAGGATCAGTTTCTGGTTTCTTCAGTCAAGACAATGTTCAAGTCGGGGACCTTGTTGTCAAAGATCAAGTGAGTTATCTGTTCCATTTTACGTATATTTGGAGAATCATTTATCTTGTCCTTGCAGTACTGTGTGTGTGACTTTTGCAATCCAGGTTTTCGTCGAGGCTACAAAAGAAGGAAGTCTTTCATTCATATTGGGGAAGTTTGATGGAATACTTGGGCTTGGTTTTCAGGAAATTTCAGTTGGGAATGTTGTCCCATTGTGGTATGTTTATGTTTGTACTGTAGTTCTTAGTTAGTGAGTCCATGCTTCTTGGAAGCAAGAACTTAGATTCATCATGTCTGCAGTTCTTTCCTCTAGTACCTCGGATAGACTGATTCATGAAAAGAGTGCAGGTACAATATGATGCAACAAGATCTTGTAGACGACGAGGTCTTTTCATTCTGGCTCAACAGAAATCCTGAGGCGAAAGAGGGTGGCGAGCTTGTTTTTGGAGGGGTTGATCCAAAACACTTCAAGGGAAAGCATACCTACGTTCCAGTTACCCAAAAAGGTTACTGGCAGGTACAAGAATTTCATCTTTGGACCAATTTCTAACCTCATTATCATGTGCTAATTTCGAAGAGGGAAAACTCAGTTACACTGTTCTTTCCCATTTTCAGATCAATATGGGAGATTTTCTTATAGGAAAACATTCAACAGGTGATCTTCAGTCAACTTAAGCATTTTTATATTTATGTTATCTATGCCCTTTTCTCCATATAATTCTGTATTAGCAGAGTAAAAACTGCAGTGGATACTCCCTAACATGGGAACTGCAAACAGCTTGAATCCTATTATGAAATTATGAGTCAGTAGTCACTTCTCTTAGAAATTGCCACATCCTAACATCTAATTTCTCTACATGGCCCGGCTCCTGTGTTTCCGAGCTTGTGACTCATCTGGACGGCAAATTCTCACATGAAGTCTAATGGAATTCCATATCTGTAGAACCGGGATAATAAAGCTCTTACAATAAACCCTTTATTTCTCAGGTCTTTGCGAGGGGGGTTGCGCTGCAATCGTGGACTCTGGAACCTCATTGCTTGCTGGTCCAACAGTAAGTTTCTTCACCTCCTTGGTGATTGGCTGGCTTCTTTCCAAGCAGACCTCCTTGCTTGACAGTTTAATTTTTCTTTCTTCCTTATGTTCTACTTGTTTCAAAGATGTACTAAATAGCTATCATTTTCAGCCAATCATTACGGAAATCAATCATGCCATTGGAGCAGAAGGGCTTGTGAGCGCTGAATGTAAGGAAGTGGTTTCTCACTATGGAGACTTAATATGGGAACTCATAATATCAGGGGTGCGTTTGTCTTCAAGTTTGTTATTTCAAGAACTTTACTACTTTTGTATATACCAGAATTTTATGCTGTGGACCTCAGGTACAACCCAGCAAAGTATGTGCGCAACTAGGTTTATGCATTTTCAATGAGGCTAAGCATGCAAGGTAAGCAGAATTATGTTACATGCTGGTTCATGATCTACTTGTTTGGCACAGAAACTTTGCACAAGATTGCTAACGAGTTTGGTATTTTGGTAGCTTTTACTGTTACTGTTTAAAAAAATAGATTTAAAAAAACAACATTTAGTTTGTTTTTTCAAAATTAGATTTTAAAAAATACGTTTGGTTAAAATTATCGTGAGATAGATTTTTGTATGTAAAATAATAAAAAGCAGGTCTCTATAAATAAAAAGCAGGCTATTTTAGCTTTTATAAAACCAAGATTTGAAACGAAAGATGTTAAAAAAACTGCCTCAGCAGTGACTCTGATTGATATTAAAACCTGATTTCTTGTACAGCACTGGTATTGAATCAGTGGTTGAGAAGGAAAACAAGGAGAAATCATACGCTGGTAATGATCTTCCATGCACTGCATGTCAGATGCTTGTTATTTGGGTCCAGAATCAACTAAGAGAAAAGGCAACAAAAGAAACAGCAATCAACTATTTAGATAAGGTAGGTTCATATCAAAACCCTGCCTCTTTTTCAGAAGCTCAAATCTGTGTGCTAAGTTTTGGTTTTTGGTCCTTTACAGTTATGCGAAAGCCTACCAAGTCCAATGGGACAGTCATCAATTGATTGCAATAGCATTTCAACCATGCCAAACATCACGTTTACCATTGGAGATAAACCTTTTAGCCTCACTCCAGAGCAGGTTAGATTTCCATTGTCTTGTCGTCTATGAAGCATACAATTTGAAGTATCTTTATCACCTTCAATTCTTTATTTCTATATTTCTAAAGTCACTTATTTGTTTTCAGTATATTCTGAAAACTGGAGAAGGCATTGCTCAAGTTTGCATAAGTGGGTTCATGGCTTTGGATGTGCCGCCTCCACGTGGTCCTCTATGGTATGCTATCTTAGCCCTCATTTTATAGCTTCAGTTTACATATATACCTTCCTTTTCCGCTGTTTTTGTTTGAGTTAAAGCTGAAAATGCATGATTGCAGGATTCTTGGTGATGTATTCATGGGAGCGTATCATACCATCTTCGACTATGGTAACCTGGAAGTTGGTTTTGCAGAGGCTGCTTAGTGACTCTTTAGCAATGTTGTTGAAATATTTTGATCAGATGTTCCTATGAAAATTGCTGTTGCAGAGTACTTAGTAACGAAATCGCTTGTAAATGTCCGTGCTGTTTTAGGCATATTAGGACTATCCTTTGATAATCTGTTTCCCCTACCATCTACATATCGAAAAAAATATTTAATAAGTTCAGTTCATTACACGCAGCAATATCAGAGGAACGATAATTTAAAAACTTGCTCAATATTGATTAAAAAAAACTATAATTAATATTGTTGTTTTCCAAATAATACATTACAATTTTGATTAGTATGTATTGTGCGATGATAATCACGCAAAACTTTGATTCATAGATACCAAGTTATCAGTAAGGCCACCCACCTTCATGGTGGTGAATGGATACTGCTGCAAATCAATTGTGCCATAATGATTGGAACTGATTGTTTTACATAAAATGGATTCATCATCGTAAACAGCATGTTCTAATTCATGTTATTTTTTCTTCTCTTTCTTCAATAGAGTATATTTTTATTCGCAAAATCATGAGTTTACATGCCAGTAGTCAATTCATAAGAGTTTCCAATCTCCCCTTTTAAACCGTCTTCATTACATATGCGGCAAGTGTTTAAAAACATTAAGAGCATGTCATTTGAAATGCATAACATATAAAGACCTAGAATTCCAAGGCACAGTATTGAATTACAGATGCACAGTGCACAGCTGAACTTCACTGTTCTTCATCGCTATCATTGCTGAAAACAGAGGCTACAGCTGATTTCGGCTTCTTTGCAGCTTTGGCAGAGGAGTTCTGTAGAAGGAATGAAAAAGCGTCACAAGTTAAATGGTGAGCATATAGATTATTCAGTCATCAAGTAATGATTTCTTTCACTCAAATTACTACAGCATTGTGATATTACTTATAGAAGCAGGTGACCAATTCAAATGGGTACCGATTACAAGGAAAGAAAGGGCCATGTAACTCCCATTCTAAGTTGGAAAGAACCACAACTTGTGTCATAATCCAGAAACAATGAATGCAATCTTGACGCATTCAACATTACTTTACATAATGTCACATACAAGAACGGAACATAGTATTGTTACTTTCGTAACTGTAAATCCAAAACAGTAGAATATTTCCATGCAGAAATAATATGTTTCTCAAAGGTTCTTATCAAAAGCAGCATTTATCCAGAAGGGCAAAGCATTTTATGAATGCAATTAATCATAGGGAGTTTTTTGCAAGTTAGACAATCCTAGGTAAGTGAGAATTTCTGCATAAATGAGAGACAACAGGTTATAAGGGGGAGAAGGGGATAAGGACATTTGAATAATCTACCATGTTATTATCATATCACAACAATCTATCTTGTCATGGAACATCTGGCAGTTCATTTACACATACATAAGCCATGAAAACAGCTTCTAATAACACATACAAGACTTATAATGATATAATTCTAATTCTTCAGTTGCATACCTTTGAAAAGCCCCCTTTAGAAGAAAACCCAAATTTTAATGCCTTCCGCTGATCCTGATCCACAAGTGCAGTTGCACTTTTCTGCTGAGCAGATCCAGATTCTTCCTGTTGCTGCATCTGCTGCTCCTGTTTACGAGCATCTGCCCTATATTGCATAAAACAATATAAAAACAAATGTGGTAAGGAAAAAATTTTAAAGACAATAAACGCACAAGGAAAAGCTTGAATTATCAGATGCATTTGTGTAGGAAAATAAGATTGCTTACATCTGTGCAAACTTAGCCATCTCCCTCTCCTGTCGTTGTAATTCCCGCTTTTGCCGATCATCACGACTGCTTGTACCATGCATCTCTCTCATTTCCTTAAATCGCTGAAACAATCATCCAAGAGTATTAAGGATATAAGAGAAAAAAATGGAAAGTAATAGCATTCACAGGGGTTGAAAAGAAACTCATCAAAGGCTACGACAGTTTGTGTACCTTTCTATGATTATGATCGTATGAACTCAGATGAGCTTCAAATTCCATCGCCAATTTGTATTGCTTGTTGCAAAGATCACAAAAGAACACCTTCCTTATCTCTTTCACCTCAGTTTGAATTTTCTGCTCCCGTTCAGCTAATACCTGAATTTTCATAATTTGCACGAAGCAGGCAGTAGAAGCCACCAGGTAATAAAAACTGCAGGAAATTCTCAAGAGCTTCGAAAGTTGATGTTCCCCTATGATAATACCATTCCCGTCAAAAGACACGCATATATGCTATATGCTGCCTTCTGTTATTAGATGTGGGTTTCAGAAAAACAAAAGCATCAACCTCAAAATATTATCTACCAGTCCAAATATTAATAATGATCTCCTACAAATTTATAAGCATACCTCCCGCTTTTTTGTGTCTTCCTCAGTTTCTTCAACCTCGATGTCAAGCTTCCTTCGCTGAATATTTTCTTCTGCAGTAAAAAAATCATCCTCTTCTTGTTTTCCAATTCCTAACTTTGGATCTCTAATTCCAGACTTTATAGGCTCAATGATTCCTGAACATAAAACCCAGAAGTTACTGTTAAAATTACAACATCATAGGTGAAGCAAAGCATGTAGCTGAGGAAAGGTTTTTGAGATAACTGTTTAGTTTCACAGAAAATCAAGGCTTTGAGTCCAAAACACAAAGCATTATGATTCAACTTCAATTAGTTCAAGATCACGTGTCATATTGCAAATCATCTCAACTAAAAGACTAAAAGTCACAAGCGGCTATGGGTGTTGCGATGGTGAAATGCTTGTGCTTGAATAACAAAAGTTTAGGTTCAAGTCAAATAAACATGAAATGTTTTTTTTTTAAAAGGAGTAGGGTAGAAATATCCTCTAATGTTCTCCCTCTTACGACCCCTACATCAATGAGGCCATAACTAGAGGGTAGGATGCAAATCCAGTACAGCCATTAGGCTCAACTAATGACATACCTTGCTCGTCCTTTCCGAGACCCTTTCCTTTCCATCCCATTTTCTGGAGAAGCCTAAAACCAACATTTGATGCCGTCAACTTTGTGTCCAGTGATGCTTGTTCAACATTGTCGAGATCAACATTTTCAGTGGGTCTGTGATTTTTCGGCAATCGAAAATCCTCTGTGAAATCCTCAATAAGCGAGTCCTGTCAAGCACACACCACATATCCAGATGATAAACATCACTACACAAGATTAAATGATGCTCAAGTATTCATGTAAGCACAGGCATAAAGGAAAACTCCATTGACACAGAAACATATAATCTTTTTATACCAAAGCAATTAATCAAAACTTAAACAGCGATCTTCAATTTATCAATAACATGGACCCAGTTCATGAACTTAAATATTCCATAACCCATCCCAAGCTGTACTGAATAAGCTATCTCCCATGCAATCCATCAGATAAGAAAAAAAAAAGATTGGAAACCTAGAATCACCTGCTCTCTGTCAAGTTGCTGTTCATTGTGGGTGCTTGTTTCCTGTTTATCAATGAACCATCTGCAATCCATTTTCTACCACCTAAGAAAAAATCAATAAGTAAAATAATAAAAAGGTTCATTTCGGAGAAATGAAAAAAAAAATACGTGCTGGTTAAGAATAAGTGAAAAATATCACTAAAATATAGCCATAGCACACACTCCATGAAAAATATCAATGACCGAAAATGCTAGCTATTAGCTTATCAGTTATGAACATCAAGATGCATAATACAAATAAATGCAGATTTTGGTTGCCAGCAACAATGAACATAAAATTTGAATTCACAATCTTTATGCTCGAACCTGATTTAGTCTATAAAATGCAGAAAAAAATAAAAAGGAAGTCTAAAATTCAAACAAGAACATCCCTTTTTGTAATCCTAAACTCCATAAATACTATGCAAACATTAAGAAAATTCATTTTACATACGTTTTACAAGCTCTACATCCACAGGATCTCCTCAACAGAGAAAAAAACAACAACAAACAAAGCTAGCTTTTTTCACTGTTTTCTCAAAGTTTTAAGCTGATTCCTCAAAAGGGTTTCTCACAACAAAAGCTAAGAAACCAAATCCATGCCATGCCCTAACAAACTCTATGAATTATGAAAAATCAAAGTGATCTCCTTGAAATCGAAACCAAACTCACCAACACAAATCCCACAGAAAACATAATCTGCATCTCAAAATCTTATGAAGTGAATAGATTGAAAAGCCCTAACTTTAAAGTCTGCTAAAAGTAAAGACCATGAATAGCAAGCAAAAAAAACAAAATTTTGGTTCAATATTGTCGGGAAAAAAAGAAGAATATGATTAAATTTGATAAAAGTAAATTATATTTACCTGATTATTAATTAATGGGATAGAAGATGAGAAACCAAACACCAACAAAGTCTTAGCCCTTCGATCTTCTGTCTCTGTGGTTTCTGGTCAATGAATCAAAACCCCTTTATGTTTTGTCTTCAGACAAAACTCAAAACGCAAGTGTGTCCCTTGGAACAAAAACACGGGCTAATTATTTTTTAAAGCTTAGCCCAATTTGATTTGTGTTTGGGCCAAAGTTGTGAGCTTGCTCGGCAAAAAGAAAATAATTAAATAAAGAGATTTAATTTTCATAAATATATAAATTGAGCTAAACATATTTTTCATGATAAAAAGATTAAATTAAAATAATTCATTTATCATGAAGAAATTAAATTATGATATGATTAAAAACTAAAATGAGTCATTATATTTTTAGCTAAGAAAGAGAGTGATATCAGGGAAAGTTTTAGGGAAGGAAAATGTATTTTGCATCACCACCTTTTCTTTTTCAAATATACATCTCAAGATTTCTTCACCCTTACTTCGTAGGAAGACACCTTTCTAATGAATTTCCTTACCATAAAAAATGTAAAATAAGAAATAAAAAAATAGTTGGATTTTTTAAGAGAGTCTTTTATGTTATTCAACATGAATAGATCTTTTTTGGTATATATATAAGATATGTGAAGAGAATCCCTTCATTGTTGAGTTTGAATCTTAAACCATCATTTATAAAAAATTATCTCCTTCAATATATGAACTAAACTCAACAAGAAGATCATGCATTTTCAAGCACAAGATGTGCTGCTCAAGCTTCAAATTAAAGTGAGGTAAGAAATTAAATTGTTCCATGTAATTAATTACACTACATCCTTAAGCAAGATCAACGTAGAAACCTCTTCCTTCAAACATACGCACCTCACCTAAATCTGCCAAACTCCATGCTTAATTTGGTCAATGTAAGGAAGATTAATTGCCTTGACCAATAATTGTTTACTCATTAGCGATTAATAATTAAGAGCCAAGCACACAAAAGCATCTCTTCTAAGGTCATGACTTCAATACAATATCATTCATCAAAGAATAAATGGTTTCTACTTTATGGGAAAAAGAGGATAATTGGTACATGTGAAAGTGAGAAGATGGAGAAAAAAAGGGATCAAATTGGCAAGTTAATTGAAGGTGTGAACAAATAAAATGGTAATGAATTATGAATGCTCGAAATTATAAAGGAGATGAAAAATGCTAGGAAGGAAGGACCCCCCCGAGAAAATTAGGTATTCGACAACTAATAAAGTTAAAGGTATACAAAACGAAAGCAGATTCAAAGTAGGAGAAAGCACAAGGAAGATGAAGAAGAAGAAAAAATCTAAAGGAATTAATTTAATCGAGAACCACTCGAATGATGTTTGAGCTTACAGAGATGATCAGGAACTGAGGATGTTTGAAGCCTGGAGGTTGATCCATGTAAACCACTTCTGTCAAATTGCAGTGGAGAAATGCATTTTGGGCATCCAGCTAACGAACTGTCCAATTGTTGCAGACTACAATGGATAAAACAAGCCGGATAGTTGCAGGTTTTACAACTTGACTATAATTTTCATGAAAATCCACCGTTAACTGCTTATGGTAACCTTTAGCAACCAGCCGAGCCTTTTATCTTTCCATGGAGCCATCAACTTTCCTTTTAATCTTGAAAATCCAGCGATAACCAATGACATTAAGATGGTGTGATGGAGGAACCAATTCCTAGGTTTGATTGCAGAGCAAAGCATTAAATTCAAAATTCATCGTAGATCGCCAATGACAAGATTTTGAGGCTTCAGTAAATGAGTTAGGTTCTTTGCAGGAGGGAGAGGCAGAAACATGCAGTGCTTGGGGCAGAGGATATAAGGTGTGTCTATTAGGAGTTCTTTTTGGTTTGGAAATGTGAGTTTTGGATCTGGTAACCATTGGATGAGTATTTGAAATAGTTAGGATTGTGGCTGTGGGATTTGGAACTGATATGGGAGGGGAAGCAGGGGTAGTATTTGCTGATGGTTGAGGTGCCGACTCTGGAGTTGAAGAAAATGCTAGCAAATGATAGTCAATGTGTGGTGATGGTGAAGTTGCATATGTACTTGCAGGTGTTAGTGACAAGGAAGAAATAGTATTTGAAAATGGTACTATGGAGTTTGTGTCTGGATAGATAGAAGGGTGATGATCATGATCTCTTCAGTATCAGTGATCCCTGATTATGATAGTAGTCCCTAATCATGATTATCTTCAATATCAATATTATTTTCAGTATCAATAATCACCGATCATGATTATCTTTAGTATTAGTAATAATTCCTTGTGCATATATGATAAGAGATCACGATTATCTTTAGTATAAGTGATCCCTGATCATGATAGTAGTCCCTGATCATGTTTATCTTCAGTATCAGTATTATCTTAAGTAGATTTGATAATATCTTCAACATGTCAAAGAACCATCTAAACTCAAGAGCTTAAACTTTAGGTGAGGTTCCAGGATATGATTTATATTTTTCTCTAACACCCCCCCTCAAGTGAAAGCCTTTTGAGCTTGAAACTTACATAGGTTTATTTTACCTTGTGCTTAATTTTTATCAAATAAATGGGGATGGTGAGATTTGAACTCGTGACCACTTGGTCATTAAGGCTTTGATACCATGCAAAATAAAAGAATAAAGAAAGAAAGATGTGTGGAAGAAGAATTACAGAATTGTATTTCCTTACTTGAGCAATATTGTTACATCATGGTCTTATATATATTACAATTCCTGATTCAAAAATCCTATCATTAAGAATGCAATGAATGATAAGATATACATTTAATTCCTAGAATATCTGTTGCAGATATGATCACAACTATCTTCAGTATCAGTAATTTCTTGTGTAGATATGATTAGAGATCACGATTATCTTCACTATCAGTGATCCCTGATCATGATCTTTTAAGTATCAGTGATCCCTAATTATGATAGTAATCCCTAATTATGATAGTAATCCCTGATCATGATTATCTTCAGTATCAATATTATTTTCAGTAGATATTATATTATCTTTAGTATCAATAATCACCGATCATGATTATCTTCAGTTTCAGTAATAATCTCTTGTGCAGATATGATTAGCTATCATGATTATCTTCAGTATCAGTGATCCCTGATCATGATAGCAATCCCTAATTATATTTATCTTCAGTATCAGTGATCCCTGATCATGATAGCAATCCCTAATTATATTTATCTTCAGTATCAGTATTATATTTAGTAGAATTGATAATATCTTCAACACATATGCACCTCACCTAAATCTGCCAAACTCCATACTTAATTTGGTCAATGTAAGGAAGATTAATTGCCATGACCAATAATTGTTTACTCATTAACGATTAATAATTAAGAGCCAAGCACACAAAAGCATCTCTTATGGGGCCATGACTTCAATACAATATCATTCATTAGAGAATAAATGGTTTCTAGTTATGTCAAAAGTTATTCCTCTTATAATAAGCACAATTTTATTTATAATTATGAATGAGCTTGTTGCTTATAACAGCAAGAAGGCATTATCCTTTTATTATATATATATATATATATATATATATATATTAATTTATTTAAAAAAACTCATGTCCCCATCAAAAATAATAAAAAAAGTTATAAAGGCAAAAAAAAAGAGTACAAAAATATATAGTTCCGTGCACTTGAGTACAAGTAGGGAATGCACATATATGCGCCAAATTCTGGCCCTTATATATAAATATAGTATTAATTAGTGTTTGTAGATACTACGTGCCTTAAAGCTAGACAGTTTGCATTTCCCTGCAGCAATCACTAAGGAAAATAATATAGCCTTGATCTTTATCAGTATTATTACCACGATTTTTTTGTTGTTGTATTCAGCAAAATTTATCTTTTTAATTAATCTAGTTTGACCAAGTTGAATTCATGTTCAAAATTCTTTTCAATGTATAAAACCTTAGGAAGAAGTGCATGAACCAAATGGTTCAAAAAAGAAATCTTCAAGTATCAATCTTTTTGACCCTCTCTTACGAACGCTTTACATTTTTTTTTAATACCTTTCTCCCTTTTCTTTTTAATAAATAAAGTATTGCTTATAATATAAATAGAATTTAGAGTTTAGAAATACGAACTCTAATTGCTTGTTTAATTAGCTTAGTTGCTCTTGAGTAATTAAGTCAAAGTCTAAAACCACGATAAAAAAAATAAAAAGTACAAAACATGTCTTAGTTACTCTTAATTTTAATGTCATATTCAGAGGTAGTTATCTAGTGAATTATGTACAGACTATCTAAAGAGCACGCTAATCCAAATTCTAGTGTATTAAAATGAATAAATTATACTATAAATTATTCTGTTGTTAATTTCATTGCTTTGAAGATTTTTCTCGAACTCTCTAAGCCATCAGAAAACATTATTAAGGAATTGTAATAGAAATCATGATTAGTTTATGCACGTAATTTGGAAAATGTGATTCATAAACATATTCTGCTAGATATTTTTTGCAAATTCAAAGTAGGAGAAAGCACAAGGGAAGAAGAATTAATTTAATCGACAGCCAACCGATTGATGTTTGCTTTGAGTCGTCAATAGTGGCCAAGATTTTAGCAAGTTAATTTAAGTTGCGGACCACATTCTTTATGCTTTGCCCTTAATTCTTACCAGAACAGTAGCAGAGAGTTCATCATGCCATTCCTATGTATTATCAATAACGGTGACCCTTGAATTCTCGAGTCTAGATTCTCCACTAAGACATATATACCTTCCTTAGCCAACCAAACCCCCTCTCCCCTCCCACGCACTATAAATTCAACACAGAGGCCTTGCATTCCTCATCTCAAAAACAACAACTACTACTTGTGAACACACTAGCTAGCTAGCTAGAGCTACTTCTTACTTAAGCCTTAATCCCCTTCTCATCACTTCATCAAATCATGGTTGGCAACAAGCAAAAGAAGTCTTCTGCTTCCTCTTTCTTCAGCTTTCTCAAGGGTAGAAGGCCTCGACGAACAGGTGACGATGCATCCTATGCTAATTACGATGATGGAATGAGTGCAAGAAAAATCCTGCCTTTCGACGACGACAAAGGTCCACTCTCTGTGAAGCCCGACCCCCGTATCGACTCCAAAGCTTCTGTTTTCATTGTCAACTTCCATGCAGCTCGAATCTCAGAATCTGAACGCCAAATCTTTGATCAGCAAGCAGCTGGGAATGCAGCTTAACGTAGCGAGACGTTGTCCAGCTATGTGCCTAATTGTCAACTTGTTAAATTCTGATCCATATTGATCAAAATGTCCATATTGTAATATCATTTGTTTAAATCTATGTTTATGTATCTTAATTCTGTAGTTTGTCTCCAAAGTAATTAATACTGAATGGAAGTTTGCTTATAATAATAATAAAAAAAATTGTTATTTAAATGTAGCACTCTTGTTTCATGCACGCACCTTAATTATTCTCTTCTCTATTATAATCTGTTTCGTTGATCTCTTTTCAAGAATTAATCATTAGTGGGAGCTCTGTAGCAATACAACTATCATGTTCGGGAGGTTTAAATTTACTAACAGCGTTGAAGGTATCTTTGAACAACAAAGGTACAAATATACTTTAAGAGGAACCTTTTAAATTCATGAACCAGCTGCAGTTCATTAATAAACAACATGTATTTATCCTAGGTAGAAAAGGCTCATGTGAGTACAATTAAATTATATGCAAGTCCATATGTGCGGCTCATGGAAACCTAAAAAATACATAAAAGGGTGTGTTGGGTAAGATTTGAACAGATCAAGTCAACATCAAGTTTGGGGCGAGTTTTTAACTGATAATCCAGCCATTTAGGCAGGAAAGAAAATGTTCCAACGATTTGGGCAAGCTTCAAAATAATTTTTATTTTTGTTAGGGAAAGATTCTTTCCTCTTTTTTTTTTTTCCCTTTCGATGTACCATTAATTTTATTGAAGATACTGAAGCGATTCATGAAGATCTTTATTATTATGCTATTACCAAATATAACTTATTTGTTACCTAGTTTAGATATGATTGTGTATTTATTATTAGCATATAATTTTAGCATGCTGTTAGGAGAAAAGATACGCAGGATTGTCTTTCCTTGCTGCAATATTTTCCTTTTGTATATATATGTATATGTACATCATAAGAAAATACAATGCAGTTCTCTATTTCTTACTGCAATATCTCTCGTCTCTTCTCTGCTTTAAATTTCTTCATGGTATCAGAGCCTAGTGTTTGAATTCTCATACTATAAGAAGAGACAGTGGTGCTGTCATGGAAGACCATTTTAAAGATGCCATTGATATTGGATCAAAGGTCTCAGCACTAGCAAATTGTTCTGATGATAACAACACATCTCAAAGATTGAGTTCTGTGTTGTTGAATGAATTCAATTATCTTCCTTGGTCAAGGGCTGTCACCATTGCTCTTGGTGGAAGATCTAAGTTGGGGTTCATAAATGGTTCTATCATTCCTCCAGAAGTTGATGATCCAGAATATGCAGCATGGCTTTCCAAGGACCAACTGGTCATGTCTTGGATCCTCAACTCCATGGAAAGGAACCTTGCTGAGATTTTTAGTTTCTCAGAATCATCACTGGACTTGTGGGATGCAATTCGTGACATGTATGGAAATCAAAATAATGCTGCCAGGATATTCCAAATTCATCGCGAGGTTGCCAGCCTTCACCAGGAAGGAAAGCCCTTTGTTCAGCTGTTGGGAAGCCTTAAAGGCCTATGGAATGAACTGGAAATATATCGTCCACACACTACTGATGCTGCTATATTACGAAAAAGAACTGAGGAGGATAGGATTTTTCAGTTGCTGGCAAGCCTCAGCCCAGATTTTGAAGACCTACGAAGCCATATTTTGATGAATCCAGAACTCCCATCTCTGAAATCAGTTTGTGCCACAATCCAACGTGAGGAAATACGCAGGAAAGTAATGACGCGTGATGTTGGAGTTTCTGAAACTCGTGCTTATAAGACGAAATTGATGCCGCAGGATATGAATTCTAGTTCTTTTGATCACGGTCAGCACAGACCATTATCAGATTCAAAAAACTACAAGGGGAAACAGACTGATCTCAAGTGTAATTACTGCCACAATCTTGGTCATAGTGCAGATCGTTGTTGGCTCCTTCATCCTGAAATCAAGCCTAAGTTTGCAAAGGAACTAAGAAGGCCACCAAGACGCACAAATAATTATAAGTCATACCTTGCAAATAATCATGCAAATTCCACCGAAAGCTTTTCTGCCACTTCTGCAACTCTGATATATAATTTTGCTAATTATTTGCATGGCAAGCATGGCCAAGGAAAATCACATGATGAATCTACCAGTCAAGACCAGAAGCAACCAACTGCTCTTCTCAGTCACTTTGCAGATTTTTTGACAGAAGTAGACCCGAAAAATAGCCAAGGTAATCTGATTGCTTTCATGACTGCATTAGAACTTGTAAATTTGCATGATCTTTGGATAATAGATTCTGGTGCCACCGATCATATGTCAAACAAATTAGATAACATTCATGATTTTAAATCATTTGTCAAACCCACATTTGTCTCCGTTGCTGATGGGAAGGGTGCTTATGTTAAAGGGAAAGGGAAAATTAATCTACTCTCTGATAATATAGTGTCTGATGTTTTATTTGTACCATCTTTTCCATTTCAATTGCTATCAGTCAGTAAGATTACATCCACCCTAAACTGTGAAGTAATTCTTACTTCTTCCAAGGTTGTGTTTCAGGACCTTGTCACCAAGGAGATGATTGGTGAAGGATTTTTCCTGCATGGTCTCTATTATATGTCTCCAAAATCACAAGTCTCCAAGGTTTTTCAAGCAACAACTAATCCACCTCATGAGCATCTCTTATGGCACCGCCGTCTAGCTCATCCTTCAGAGTCTGTTCTTAGTAAAATAAAGTCGGTTCAAGTACATGAATCGTTCAATTGTGAGATTTGTCATTTTTCAAAATCTACAAGACTTCCGTTTACTCCTTCAATGTCAAAAAGCACTCACACATTTGAACTTGTTCATTCAGATGTGTGGGGACCCTTCCATACTTCCATTGATGGTTTTAAATACTTTGTTACATTTATCGATGACTTCTCTAGGGTTACTTGGGTGTATCTGCTAAAAACTAAGCATGATGTATTTGTTTGTTTTAAGGATTTTCATTTGTTAGCACTCAATCAATTTTCAGCTCATGTTAAAATCCTTCGATCTGACAATGGCACCGAATATATGTCCAAAGACATGTCAAACTATTTACATTCTAATGGAATTCTGCATCAGACTAGCTGTGTTGGTACACCTCAACAAAACGGGATATCTGAACGTAAAAATCGTGATCTGCTTGAAAAAACTCGTGCCATTATGCTTCAAATGAATGTTCCCAAAGCCTTCTGGTCCTATGGAGCTCATCTTAAAGTATTTGGTTGCACCTCTTTTGTGCACTTACTAGCTACACATCGTGACAAGCTGGATCCTAGAGCAATCAAGTGCGTCTTTCTGGGTTATTCCACAACTCAAAAGGGATATAAGTGTTATGACCCTGTGTTGCAGAAACTACATGTTTCTAGGGATGTGAAATTTCTCGAAGATACTGAATATTTTTCTGCAGGAAATCGGGGGGAGATGTTGTCAAATCTTTTTCCCTTGCCTAGTATTGAGAATGTCAGTCTGCCTCCATCCATCATTCCAAGTTCTGACAGACATATCCAGGTTCAAATTACTCCCAGAAATGATACTATTGATCGGGATACTCAAATTCAAAATGCATCAGATTTCAGTGATGTTGTTGTTGACTCGGATCCAAGCAGTGAAAATACTAGCATAAAAGAATCACCTCTTGACATGCTGCCAGCTACTACGAGAGTTTCCCTTCGAACTCGTCAAGCGCCATCTCGAATGCAAGATTATGTCATGTACAATGTGAAGTATCCTATTTCCAGGTTCATGTCCTATCATCGACTTTCTCCATCACATAGTGCTTTCCTTACTTCTATATCAGCTATTCAGGAACCGAAGACATTTCATGAAGCGCAATCACAGGAAGTGTGGCAGCAAGCCATGAATGAAGAACTGAAGGCACTTACAGACAATCACACATGGAGTGTGGTTCCTTTGCCTACTGGAAAACAAGTTGTAGGTTGTCGTTGGATATTTAAGACGAAATTTAAGTCAGATGTGTCGCACCCCAAAAAATCAGCGCGCGGCATCGGCTGGCGATTTAAATCTCGTTTATTGCGTTTGCTTGAATTTGGTTCGCTGGAGTCGCCACCTAGTAATTGATTGCGGGCTACTAGGAAACCGGATGTACTGGTCTCGTCAGAGATTCGCGGGTAAGGGACTGGTTGTGGTTAGGGAAGGTATTAGCACCCCTAACGCACCCTACCTGAGGTCAGCTGCTTCGTGAATTTGATGTGTTAAAGAAGTTTTAATAATTGTCTTTTCATCGGAAATTAGAAATATCACTTACGTATAAGTTAATAATTCTCAACCGCGATCCGATCAAAATATTAAATTCTTCTTTAATAGATTTGCAATTTCATCCTAAAAAATAAATAAAGAAATAAATAAAAGAACAAATTCATAAAACAAATACAAACACACACATACACTTTCACTATTTTTATTTCTTTTCTTTTTTCTTTTCTTTTCTTTTACATCCACTATACAAATACAAATACAAATACAAATACAAATTCAAATTCAAATTCAAATTAAATAAATAAAAATACACCAACACACACATCCCTTTTTTTTTATTATTATTTTCTTTTCTTTTCTTCTTTTTTTTTTCTTTTACATTCACATACTATAAATTTAAAATAAATAAACAAAAATTACATTAAAACTTTAAAATTTACAAAATGGTCCCTAAACAATCCCTAACAGTACTGGGAAACCCTTCAGGAACAGTTCTGGGCTGCCTGAACAGTAGCGGCGCGTGGACCCCACGCACCGCCGTGACTGGCGGCGCGTGGGCTCACGCGCCGCCCCGAAAATCAGGCGGCGTGAGGGGGCTGCAATGGCTTCCTCCCCTCTTCAACCTCTTGTCGTCCGTCACCTGCAAATCAAAAAAAACACAGCAAGGGCAGTCGATTTTAAGTTTTTTCTTAGTTTTTCAAATCTGTTTTTTTTGTTCTTTCTTTTCAGATCTGCAGTTCATCACTTCTCCTTCTTCGGATCTGCTTATGTTTTATTTTCCAGCCGTTGTTCTTCCTTCTTCTTCTGTGGCCGACCTGCTGTGGAGTGAGGAGTGGCTCAAGGCTGGAGGACGGAGCTGCGGGTGCAGCCGTGCGTGGTGGAGGAGCTGCTGCTGGGTCGTCTTTGCTGCGGGAGGCAGAAGACGGGCAGATCTGTGGTGTCCACCAGGTGAGGGAGACCCACGGGTCTGAGGGGAGGAGAAGCTGGGTCTGCTCGGGTCGTTCTGGTGGGAGAGAGGGAAAGAGAGGAGAGCAGCGATGGCCGTGGAAGGAAGAAGATTGCAGAGGAGGCTGTTATGGTCTTCGTTCGGTTCGTCCCTTGCTCCTGCAGCTGAGAGAGAAAGCTCCGGGTTGATGGAGATGAAAAGGAACGGCTGAGTGTGGCTCCGGGTGAGGGAGAAAAGAAAAAAACGAGAGGCTGTTTCGGGAAGGGGCTGTTTGGCCGGTGTCCCTCAAAATGCCAGGGTCGGGTGGCTGCTGTCTTGGCTTCTCTGGTTTTTTTTTTTTTTAGCCGGGGGAAGGGAAAGTGAGAGGGTGAGTTGTCCAGCTGCTGAAGGGAAAAAGAAATTCAAACCGGCTGGGTAAAATCAAAACGTTCCAGTGGGCAGGGGCTGTGTTTGTTTAGCTGCTGTGGTTTTCTTCCTTTCCTTTGAAAAATGGGGGGCGGCTCTCTTGAAAAAAAGATGGGTTTAGGTTTAGGTTTTTTTTGTATTTTGTTTTTGATGTTGTCAAAATTGCCCCCCCTTGAATGTGTTGAGGAAACCAGTATTTATAGGCAAAATGTTGCTAGGTTTTTCAACTTGGTCCCTCAACTTCTTTCTTTTTTGTAAATTTTGATTTTTCTTATTTTTTTGTATTTTTTGAAAACGAGCAATATCAACGTCGACTTAAATGCGAAAAATCAATGATTTAAAAATGACGCGTGAAACGTCAAACGCCTTTGAAAATCTTTTAACCATTTAAATTCTTTTTTTAGACGACGTTGAAAATGCTAAAATGACGAAAATATATTAAAAAACATATTTTTGGATTTTCTTTGCTTTTCTCAATTTTTTGGATTTTTTTGAAAATATATCAAAACATGGGTCAAAAATTGGGTAGCTACAGATGCCCCCTCTTTACAATGCTTACGAAGCAAAACTCTTCAAAATTTTGGATAGTAAGCTTTGTAAAGAAAACAAAAGGAAAATGATTTCATTATCTTGGGCGACCTGCCCACACACTCACACTGATCTGTTTTCACGGGCGACCTGCCCACGCATACTCACTCTGGTCTATTTTCACGGGCGACCTACCCACACGTACTCACTCAAGTCTTTTTTCACGGGCGACCTGCCCACACATACTCACTGAAGTCTATTTTCACGGGCGACCTGCCCACACATACTCACTCAAGTCTATTTTCACGGGCGACCGACCCACACTCTCCCAATAGTCTATTTTCACGGGCGACCTGCCCACACATTGGGTTTACCTGAGATCCCATCTGGCGACCTCATTCAACTGGAACGAAAATATGTGTAACTCGGTTAACCTGAAATCCCATCTGGCGATTCCCTTTAACCAAAGTTACATGAGATCCCATCTGGCGACCTCATTCAACTGGAACGAAATATGTGTAACTCGGTTAACCTGAAATCCCATCTGGCGATTCCCTTTAACCAAAGCTACATGAGATCCCATCTGGCGACCTCATTCTGGTCTCATTGTACGGGTGACTAACCCTCGAAAAATGCTGGTCTCATTGTACGGGTGACGAACCCTAATGCTGCTGGTCTCATTGTACGGGTGACTAACCCTCGAAAAATGCTGGTCTCATTGTACGGGTGACGAACCCTAGTGCTGGTCTCATTGTACGGGTGACGAACCCTAGAAATATGATGGTCTCATTGTATGGGTGACGAACCCCAGATGGAAAAAATGTGAAGTGCGGTCTCATTGTAATGGGTGACCTACCCACGTGGAAAAAAATATGAAGTGTGGTCTCATTGTAATGGGTGACCTACCCAGATGGAAAAAATATGAAGTGTGGTCTCATTGTAATGGGTGACCTACCCAGATGGAAAAAATATGATGAAGTGCGGTCTCATTGTCATGGGTGACCTACCCGGATGGAAAAAATGTGAAAAACGGTCTTATTATGATGGGTGACCTACCCAGATGGAAAAAATGTGATATGACAAGTGTGAAAAATAGGACTTACCTGGCGAAGTCCTAAAGGGATGACAAAAGAAGGGCTGGAAAAACTTGGTGCTTCCTGATAATTCCCGATCATAGGGTTTGAAAACTCGGTGTTTCCTGACTGCAAGGGTTGAAAACTCGAGGCTTCCCGGTTGCAAGGTTGATCTATTCATTTCTTTAGGATTTTCCTAATGGTAGGGTTCATCCCATCATCCTTTTATTCCATGATCAAAACCGATTCTTTATTATCATCATCACAATGCTTCTTTCTCTTTCCACCATCTTGCTGGACCTCATTAAGGATTTTCCTGTAACAATTCAAAAATATGTGCAAATGGTTTTTTTTTTTTTTTTTTTTTTTAATTGAGGTTAGATGATATGCATGCATCCTTACCTGATTTGAAATAATAGGTCCCCCCTCTTTGATGCTCCATCGTCATAGGGTGCCCTTGTTTGTATCCCAAAGCTTTCTTTGTTCTTCCGATGTATTGGCTCATTCATGTGTTAGCCATCCACTCAGCTTAAATGCAGTGCCCATCCCGGGCTGTCTTCGACAATTACTGCTTGCATCGTTCATGAAGCTTGACCCTGCCCCCAAGTGTGGTACTGCTTGATTCATCATGAAAGATTTTCTCTCCTGGCTTCTTCTGAGAATTATCCTCTGATTGATTGTGTGCATCATGCCAGCACCCGTCACGTTTGTTAATCAGTCATGAACTTGCCTTCGGTTGAAACACCATTCAAGTATGTATGGTCACCAGCCTTCATGGAACTGCCAAGTCATCCAGACATGTATCTCATGCTTTGCAGTAAACAGCTCATCATTGTAAGCGCGATGTATTTCTCTATGGATTCCTCTTAGCTTGTCAAATCAGATCGTGAAAATACCTGCTTTGGCATCATCAATGATGTTCATGTTATCACCCATATTCATGCGGTGAAGTGCGTATTTGAGCTTTAGAATAGATGTCCCACAATCAGTCTTCGAGGTGGGTGCCTTTCCGACATTCATTCAGTGCAGTTGTGTGATAACATCTGTCTATAACCATATTTCAAAGAATGACAATATGAGATTGTCCTTTAAGTGCAGCATTGTTCCACAGTCAGTCTTGGTGGTATGCATCTTTTCTCCATTCAATTACATTCATCTGTGTATTCCTCATCGATCGCGAGCCCTGTTTCAAAAAATGATGATAGGAAAGTGCCCTTCAGGTACGTTTTTGTTTCTCCATTGCCGACAGGATTCAACTAAAGCATGGGCCATTTTGGAATGACATTGCCCCCAGTATGATCCGAGTGTGCTCGTTCATTGATTATCTGTCTTTGAACATCATTGTCTTCAGTTCACTAATTCATCATTTAAACATTGCCTTATAGCTGATCTGAGCACTGCTTGTTTTTCCTTTTCAAGGTCTACTGTATTGCCCCCAGCTGCTCAACTTTTCAAGGAGTGTCGAGGACTTCAATGTCATTTCTATCAACGATTTTGCATACTCAATCAATGTTCTTCTGTGTTTGATAATCTTCCTTGTTCTGGAATCAACTCTCATATTTCAAAGATCATGTCTATTCAAAGTCTAGTTTGTTGAAATAAAATCAGAGATGTCTTTTTTTAAAAAAATCTTTTGAAAATCAAGCTTTTTGATCAAAGGCCCAACACATTTTATTCGAAATATATAGTCCTTTGATTGTCATGCATTTTGAAAACAGAAATTGACCCAATGTAGGATTAAAAATGGCTTTTTCCATGGTTCTTTGTATCAATTTGAATCCTTGATATTGGGTATATCATTTGATAGTTTATGGTGAGGTGACCTTCTGTGAATTTCAAGGAAAACAACAGGCTCAAGTCAAAACTTGAGGATTCATGAAGGAAACATGTTTTGTTTTTAGCAATAATTTTATCAACATGCATAACGACCGGTAACTTAATTCATGAAGTCACGACTCTTATGGAAAAACTCTTCAAGTTTTGAGAGCGCCATTTATCGGTTCAAGTTGCTTGCTTGATTAAAAAGGGCTTTAAAAAGCATGTAATGCAGGCTATGGTTCATGGCTATGAAAGAAAGGAATTTCACAGGCTCAAAAGGTGTTTGAGGGTTTCAAAGACCTAGGATCAACATCAACTATTCATCAACTTGTTTTCTATTGTTATCTTTATAGAGGAAACGACATATAACCTTGTTAACCTCAAAGTTCCGACTTTTCTTAACATAAGTCATAATGTAAATCCAACTTTCTTTGAGGAATAACCAACCTTAATCATCTGATAACATCATAGGTTTTATAACGGATACCAAAAGTCAACGCTTATAGCTTAGTCTTTTTTCTGGTATTGACTTTTGTTGTGCCTTTCCTTGATTGAAATTTCTTTTGCTCTTCATAGACTTGATAGGCGTTCTCCTTCCTTTATCTTTGACTTGTATTTAAGTGAAGGCAATTTCAACTTCCTTTTTTCATTCTCTTTTTTTTTCATAGCCTTCCTCAAAATTTTCTTATATGCCCCCAGTCTATGTGTTTTCTTTTAGCTCTCTCTCAATCATTGGACCTTTGTTCTAAGCCTTCCCCTTTATCCATTAATTATATCAATGTCTCCAAAATATCTCTCATTTGCCCCCAGTGTGGGGTGTGATCCTAGTCAGGGTTTCTTTTTTGAAAGAAAATATTTTACCAGGCTCAAAATGGGACTGCAAGGGATATAATCTTTAGAAAGTGAAGGGATATCAAAGATGGCCTTTTCTCATTTCAAGCAAGGTCGGTTATAACCGATAAATTTTGACCTCATCCAGTGTAATGATTGGGACTTGTAAGAATCATGATTCACGAGTCCATGACTACCGAATCCACTACATGTCATTATGCATACTGTTAAAACTTAGCTATATGATGTGTGGTTCAGTTTTAGGAGGTATGAGTTCAAAATTGTTTGGTCACCTCATGTCATTTTCAAGCATAGAGTCATTTCTGTAATCAAAACACTTCTAATCTTCCGGATTGATTAACCTTTATCGCATGTTGTAGTTTGATCAAAATATTTTGTCAGAATAAAATGCTAAACATCTGTTGATTTCAAAACAACAAAGAGACAAAAGCAAGGCATGTTTCGTTGAAGGATGAGATGTGATCCCAAAACAAAATGCAGAATTCCATAACAATATGATTGACTGTTCATCACCCTTCTCGAATCAGCTTTTCTGGCAATATCTGTGTTTTGCCAAGCATTTTCGATCACATGTCCTTCTGAAGATGTTCGGGGAACAATATAGCCAGTGACACCCTTCTTCAACGACTCCACCTGTCTCTTGCTCACCAACTTCCAGACTCAATTCTTGCTATTCTTGAAACTGTTCACTTGAAATGGTTGAGGACCCCACCATGACATCACATCTCTTATCTGGATTATACCACTAAGAAATTGGTGGTTGCATGGGAATTTGTCGGAGTCAAGCAAAATTCTGGAATCTTGCGGATGCTGGTCGACAACTTAAACGGTAGAGCAATGTCCCATCTTGGCAAAGATATTTTGAGCAATTGATGATGTCGTGAGACCTGGCTATACCACATAATTAAGGGTTCACACTGTCAAAGTCATCTCCTGATTCACCTCTCATCATTGTTCTAGAATCCATGGCAGATCCTTCAATCTTCCAATGTTGCTATGGTTGGTTGAGGATTGTTAGAAAACTTTCTAACAGCTTGGTAATCTTGGCAGCATCCAGAAACTTGTAGTATCGCCACTACCGACGTGTGGAATCACACATTGTCTTTATTGGAAGAGCACCTGATGAATCTAAAACTCCTTCGTCCCCTCTTCAATTTCTCACTGACAGTGCAGCAAACAAACACCTATAGAGGAAGTCCTGCTCTGTTGAAGTTTCAGTATTCTTCATGTTTTTCAGTCTAGGCATGTATCTTCTCTCTACTTTTGCATTTTAATACTGACACTGTTGGAGAAAAATCATAAATGATCTGAAACTACTGTATTCCTTCTTGGATTTCACACTTGCGGATCCAAAAACAGATTCCTGTCGAGAGAGCTCTGCTACGTTGAAGTTTGATGTCTGCTCATATTTTTCAAGCCAAGTCTGGCTCTTCAACCTGCTATAGTTTCTTCGTGCTGAAACTGATGAGAGAAATATTTGTAGCATATGCAATTAGTAAATCCCCTCTTGCATTCCCAATTTGCAGAGCCATAAATGGATTTTTGTAGAGAGAGCTCTGCCACATTGAAGTTTGACAACTACTAATATTATCAGACCAGGTCTGACTCTTCTGCCTACTACAATGTTTTGCTGGTGCCACTGGTGGGAAATAGTTTCAAAGCATATGAAATTAATACATTCCCTTTTGCATTTGCCATTGACAGATCCACAAATAAATCTCTACAGAGAGAGCTCTACCGCGTTGAAATTCAGTGTCTGATCATGGTTTTTTTTTTTTTTTAGACCAACATCTTGTGCTGCTGAACTGGTATTGAGCTCATAATTGGGGTAACTTCAAAGCAGACTCATGCACCATGCACAGGAGGTTAGTAGTCGTTTGGTTCCATTAGATGATGTGGAGGCGATGAATACTTAACAGCGCAACTGGACAGGAATCAGAGTTGTCATTAGTTGATGACTGAAGGCGTTGTTGCTGTTGTTCATGACTGAAAAGGAAAGGTACAGCTTCAATTGGACGTGAACAAGCAGTGTTCCCACAGAAGACTGTGCAGACATTCTCTTTCCATTTGATGCTCAACACTTGTTCGAGCAGATCTGAGTCTAGCTACTTCACATTTAACGCTCTCAACCTTAATCTGATAATGAGCCTCTATCTGACACATTTATTCACCTCCATCACGTGCAGCACAACTTGTGTGGGGGACCTACCTTTCAACCCGGTACATGCATGATAAATGTATGAACATGTAATCTATATGATGAACTCACCCTTCGAGAGGTGACAATATGGTCGTAACTCTTGTATGATGGACAAGAATCGTGATTTTTGCCCTAACTCTACAATGAAAATTTTCGGAGCAACGACCAATGTTTCACCCACAAGTCTTGAGTTCAAGATGCTTCAAGAAGGGTTTGCCCTTATGCAAAAAACGATAGCACATACAACCTAAGGACAAGTTCTATTCATTATGTGAACATGGGTAGGTTTTCTATCTGGTCTCAAAAGGGTCTCATATCTGCCCAGTGACGTTCTTCGTAAAGACAGTATGGGGGCGTTGCAAGGAATGGTTAAGGCACGTATACCCACCATTACCGAGCAGGCACTCAGATATGAGTTGGGTGTTTCACGCATCTGAACCCTGACCAATAGTCTTAGGGCAGATCGCTAGTTCCCCACCTAACCTAGAAACTTGTGTGTGCTTTCAAAAATAAATACAAGTGATGCATGAGACAATTCTATAAAAATGCATGGAAAAAATATTAACAAAAAGATAAAAATGCAAATACTTAAACACATCAAATACACAAAGCTTAGTCCAATAATCGAAAAAATACCTTCCCCAGTGGAGTCGCCATTCTGTCGCACCCCAAAAAATCAGCGCGCGGCATCGGCTGGCGATTTAAATCTCGTTTATTGCGTTTGCTTGAATTTGGTTCGCTGGAGTCGCCACCTAGTAATTGATTGCGGGCTACTAGGAAACCGGATGTACTGGTCTCGTCAGAGATTCACGGGTAAGGGACTGGTTGTGGTTAGGGAAGGTATTAGCACCCCTAACGCACCCTACCTGAGGTAAGCTGCTTCGTGAATTTGATGTGTTAAAAAAGTTTTAATAATTGTCTTTTCATCGGAAATTAGAAATATCACTTACGTATAAGTTAATAATTCTCAACCGCGATCCGATCAAAATATTAAATTCTTCTTTAATAGATTTGCAATTTCATCCTAAAAAATAAATAAAGAAATAAATAAAAGAACAAATTCATAAAACAAATACAAACACACACATACACTTTCACTATTTTTATTTCTTTTCTTTTTTCTTTTCTTTTCTTTTACATCCACTATACAAATACAAATACAAATACAAATTCAAATTCAAATTCAAATTAAATAAATAAAAATACACCAACACACACATCCCTTTTTTTTATTATTATTTTCTTTTCTTTTCTTCTTTTTTTTTCTTTTACATTCACATACTATAAATTTAAAATAAATAAACAAAAATTACATTAAAACTTTAAAATTTACAAAATGGTCCCTAAACAATCCCTAACAGTACTGGGAAACCCTTCAGAAACAGTTCTGGGCTGCCTGAACAGTAGCGGCGCGTGGACCCCACGCACCGCCGTGACTGGCGGCGCGTGGGCTCACGCGCCGCCCCGAAAATCAGGCGGCGTGAGGGGGCTGCAATGGCTTCCTCCCCTCTTCAACCTCTTGTCGTCCGTCACCTGCAAATCAAAAAAAACACAGCAAGGGCAGTCGATTTTAAGTTTTTTCTTAGTTTTTCAAATCTGTTTTTTTTGTTCTTTCTTTTCAGATCTGCAGTTCATCACTTCTCCTTCTTTGGATCTACTTCTGTTTTATTTTCCAGCCGTTGTTCTTCCTTCTTCTTCTGTGGCCGACCTGCTGTGGAGTGAGGAGTGGCTCAAGGCTGGAGGACGGAGCTGCGGGTGCAGCCGTGCGTGGTGGAGGAGCTGCTGCTGGGTCGTCTTTGCTGCGGGAGGCAGAAGACAGGCAGATCTGTGGTGTCCACCAGGTGAGGGAGACCCACGGGTCTGAGGGGAGGAGAAGCTGGGTCTGCTCGGGTCGTTCTGGTGGGAGAGAGGGAAAGAGAGGAGAGCAGCGATGGCCGTGGAAGGAAGAAGATTGCAGAGGAGGCTGTTATGGTCTTCGTTCGGTTCGTCCCTTGCTCCTGCAGCTGAGAGAGAAAGCTCCGGGTTGATGGAGATGAAAAGGAACGGCTGAGTGTGGCTCCGGGTGAGGGAGAAAAGAAAAAAACGAGAGGCTGTTTCGGGAAGGGGCTGTTTGGCCGGTGTCCCTCAAAATGCCAGGGTCGGGTGGCTGCTGTCTTGGCTTCTCTGGTTTTTTTTTTTTTTAGCCGGGGGAAGGGAAAGTGAGAGGGTGAGTTGTCCAGCTTCTGAAGGGAAAAAGAAATTCAAACCGGCTGGGTAAAATCAAAACGTTCCAGTGGGCAGGGGCTGTGTTTGTTTAGCTGCTGTGGTTTTCTTCCTTTCCTTTGAAAAATGGGGGGCGGCTCTCTTGAAAAAAAGATGGGTTTAGGTTTAGGTTTTTTTTGTATTTTGTTTTTGATGTTGTCAAAATTGCCCCCCCTTGAATGTGTTGAGGAAACCAGTATTTATAGGCAAAATGTTGCTAGGTTTTTCAACTTGGTCCCTCAACTTCTTTCTTTTTTGTAAATTTTGATTTTTCTTATTTTTTTGTATTTTTTGAAAACGAGCAATATCAACGTCGACTTAAATGCGAAAAATCAATGATTTAAAAATGACGCGTGAAACGTCGAACGCCTTTGAAAATCTTTTAACCATTTAAATTCTTTTTTTAGACGACGTTGAAAATGCTAAAATGACGAAAATATATTAAAAAACATATTTTTGGATTTTCTTTGCTTTTCTCAATTTTTTGGATTTTTTTGAAAATATATCAAAACATGGGTCAAAAATTGGGTAGCAACAAGATGGTTCAGTTGATCGGCATAAAGCTCGTCTAGTAGCTCAAGGTTTCACTCAGAAATTTGGTGTTGACTACAAGGAAACATTTGCTCCCGTGGCCAAGATGACCACTGTCAGAGTCCTTCTATCCGTTGCTGTGAATCAGGGATGGTTCCTATGTCAAATGGATGTAAGAAATGCCTTCTTACATGGAGAGCTTGAAGAAGAAGTGTTCATGAAACTTCCTCCTGGACATCCACAGAATGGAAACACCACACTTGTCTGCAAACTTCATAAGTCTATTTATGGCCTGAAGCAGAGTTCTCGGGCCTGGCATGCAAAATTGAGTTTTGCACTTGAAAATCTTGGTTTTACAAGAAGTTCTGCAGATTCTTCTTTATTTATTCAGCTCGGTTCCTCTCATATGCTAGTTGTGCTAATATATGTGGATGATCTGATTATAGCAGGAAGCAATAATGACTCAATCACTCAACTTAAAAAGGAGCTTCAGCAGCAATTTTCGATTAAGGACCTTGGGTTCTTAAAGTACTTCCTAGGCATTGAAATGGCTGCCTCTAGTAAAGGTTTTTTTCTCAATCAGCGCAAGTATGTAATTGATCTATTGAAGGATGCTGACATGTTACACACAAAGCCGGTTGCAAACCCTCTAGACAGCAAGTTGACATTGGACTCTTCAAGTGAACCTCTCACTTCTTACACTCATTATCAGAAGATTGTTGGTAAACTAATTTATTTAACAATCACTCGACCGGATATTACATTTGCAGTCAGCCTTATCAGTCAATATATGCATGCTCCAACAGTTCAGCATCTTGGTATGGTAAAACGTATCTTGCGGTATCTAAAAGGGACAATTAGTTGTGGCATTGTTATGACTTGCAATGGTCATACTAATGTCATGGCTACACTGATTCTGATTGGGCAGGAAATTCTCTTGATCGTCGATCTACCACTGGATATTGTATGTTTGTTGGAGGAAATTTGGTATCTTGGAAAAGCAAGAAACAATCAATAGTAGCTCGCTCAAGTGCTGAAGCAGAGTATCGTGCTATGGCTTCTGCTGCTTGTGAACTGATATGGCTCAAACAACTCATTGCAGATTTAGGTTTTCCTAGTACCACTCTTATGACGTTGTTTTGTGACAATCAAGCTGCTATGCATATTGCATCCAACCCGGTATTTCATGAACGCACCAAACATATTAAAGTAGATTGTCATTACATTCGTCAGCAAGTTCAAGCTAAACTTATCCATCCTCAGTATGTACGATCTTATGATCAACTAGCTGATGTGCTTACCAAAGCCTTACCTTCCACTCAATTTCATCGGTTATTAAGCAAGCTTGGATCCACCAATCCACTGGATCCAGCTTGAGGGGGGGTATTGAAGATACTGAAGCGATTCATGAAGATCTTTATTATTATGCTATTACCAAATATAACTTATTTGTTACCTAGTTTAGATATGATTGTGTATTTATTATTAGCATATAATTTTAGCATGTTGTTAGGAGAAAAGATACGCAGGATTGTCTTTCCTTGCTGCAATATTTTCCTTTTATATATATATATGCATATGTACAGCATAAGAAAATACAATGCAGTTCTCTGTTTCTTACTGCAATATCTCTCGTCTCTTCTCTGCTTTAAATTTCTTCAAATTTCCATGTTATTTCTGTACTTGTTGGTGTAAGATGCTAGCTAGCTGAAATGAAAGACGATTGATAGATAGAATATCTAAAGTGAATTTAATTCTGGAACCTAACATATTTCCAAGAAGAGGGGTTGTGGTTTCTTGATTTATGCAATTATTGTCCATAGTAGACAATCTCCCGTCTCAATCTTTATTCTGTACTTTGTTTTTTACTTTATTAATGCATGTATGACAGACCTCCCACTTTTTGCTCCCTTTTCTTCTTCTTTTTTTATAGCAACCGGGGCTAGCTGTATTTAATTTTCTAACAAGTAATTGCTAGTTGTCTAGCTCGATGCCTTCTTAACCGAGGGTTTAAATGGAAGATGCTTTTTGTTAATGGGATCGAGCAAGCTATGCAGCATTGCTACGTACTCTATGATCATATATATACCAGATTAATTAGCAATGTTATATATATTTGAGGCGTTCATTAATTGTATAAAGTGGGAGTAATTCTGCTTAACTCTCCCTCTTGAACGGTTCTCTTCTGCCTCTCTCAAATAATGTTGATATTTATATTGATAATTAATGAAAAGAAGACAAAGCGTTTATGTTGCAGTAAGTTGTATTGATGCCTGCTAGCTAAAGCAAAGACATTAGGGTCTTTAGCTTGCCTTTTCGTATAGCTGTAAGGAATGGCAACCATCTATATTAGTAAAAGTTGAACCCTTTTTTTTCTCCTCACGTTGTTTGATCAGATTATTCCTCATAAGTCATAACAAGTCCCCTTTTGATGATTCCAACACATGCATGTGCTTGCTGCTCTATAAACCTTCCAAATTCAAACTTTGTACCCCACTATTGCATGGCTACATCTTTTCACTACCTTCTCTATTTCCCTGATTCCACTTTCAATTCTCTATCTTCTTAGCTCAGTTTGTCCTCATCTTAGACTTGTATGTTTTTGCGCCTACTCGGTTAGCCTACAAATAAACAAAGCTGTATATTTATTGTTGTAATAATTTTTGTGATTGCGGTTTAAAAAAAAAAATTTTAATTAATATTTTTAGTTGTTGTGTTTTAAAAAATATATGTTTGGTTAAAAATATTATGAAATGGGTTTTTTTCATGTAAAATAAGTGAAAAGTATATTTTTATAATTGAAAAACATGTTATTTTAATATATATAAAACTAAGATTTGAAATATAATTATATGTGATACGCAGTATAAAAAAATATATGCTATTTAGTTGACCAAACTATTTTTTCTTTGTAATTGAGAAAAAAATAAAAACTACCACGAATACTAAACAATCTCTTAATTACATATAGCTATTCAAGAATACTATTTGTTGCTGCTGCTCAGTTTCAAAGTAGTATAGTATTATTTAGGTATCAACGCTCTACTAAGGGTCAAGTCAATTTTCTCCTTATGTAAAAAAAAAAATGGTCAACCAACACCAATGTTTTTAAAGAAGAAAAAAAAAATCTAAGACTGGTCAATGAATCAAACCCCTTTATGTTTTGTCTACAGACAAAACTCAAAACGCAAGTGTGTCCCATGGAACAAAAACACGGGCCAATTAATTTTTAAAGCTTAGCCCAATTTAATTTGTGTTTGGGCCAAAATTGTTAGCTTGCTCGGCAAAGAGAGAATAAATAAATAAAGAGATTTAATTTTCATAAATATATAAATGGAGCCAAACATATTTTTCCTGATAAAAAGATTAAATTAATCGCTAATGAGTAAACAAATATTGTTTAATCATAATTAGCGATT
The DNA here is from genome assembly GCA_033617975.1 of Populus alba x Populus glandulosa. NCBI lineage: Eukaryota > Viridiplantae > Streptophyta > Magnoliopsida > Malpighiales > Salicaceae > Populus > Populus alba x Populus glandulosa. Next base: position 140,798 of record CM066155.1, on the reverse strand, counting down.
AATAATTAAGAGGCAAGCACACAAAAGCATCTCTTCTAGGGCCATGACTTCAATACAATATCATTCCTCAAAGAATAAATGGTTTCTACTTTATGGAAAAAGAGGATATATAGTTGGTACATATGAAAGTGAGAAGAAGGAGAAAAAAAGGGATCAAATTGGCAAGTTGATTGGAGGTGTGAACAAATAAAATGGTAACGAATTATGAATGCTTTAAATTATATATGAAGGAGATGAAAAATGCTAGGAAGGAAGGACCCCCCGAGAAAATTAGGTATTCGACAACTAACAAAGTTAATTAAAGTTATACGAAACGAAGGCAAATTCAAAGTAGGAGAAAGCACGAGGAAGAAGAGGAAGAAGAGGAAATCTAGAGGAAATAATTTAATCGACAGCCAACCGATTGATGTTTGCTTTGAGTCGTCAATAGTGGCCAAGATTTTATCAAGTTAATTTAAGTTGCGGACCAGATTCTTTATGCTTTGCCCTTAAGTTTTACCAAAACAGTAGCAGAGAGTTCATCATGCCATTCCTATGTATTATCAATAACGGTGACCCTTGAATTCTCCAATCTGGATTCTCCACTAAGACATATGTACCTTCCTTAGCCAACCAAACCCTCCCCTCCCCTCCTTCGTACTATAAATTCAACACAGAGGCCTTGCATTCCTCATCTCAAAAACAACAACTACTACTTGTGAACACACTAGCTAGCTAGCTAGAGCTACTTCTTACTTAAGCCTTAATCCCCTTCTCCTCACTTCATCAAATCATGGTTGGCAACAAGCAAAAGAAGTCTGCTTCCTCTTTCTTCAGCTTTCTCAAGGGTAGAAGGCCTCGACGAACAGGTGACGATGCATCCTATGCTAATTACGATGATGGAATGAGTGCAAGAAAAATCCTGCCTTTCGACGACGACAAAGGTCCACTTGTCTCTGTGAAGCCCGACCCCCGTATCGACTCCAAAGCTTCTGTTTTCATTGCCAACTTCCATGCAGCTCGAATCTCAGAATCTGAACGCCAAATCTTTCAGCAAGCAGCTGGGAATGCAGCTTAACGTAGCAAGACGTTGTCCAGCTATGTGCCTAATTGTCAACTAGTTAAATTATGATCCATATTGATCAAAATGTCCATATTGTAATATCATTTGTTTAAATTTATGTTTATGTATCTTAATTCTGTAGTTTGTCTCCAAAGTAATTAATACTGAATGGAAGTTTGCTTATAATAATAATAAAAAAATTGTTATTTAAATGTAGCACTCTTGTTTCATGCACGCACCTTAATTATTCTCTTCTCTATTATAATCTGTTTCGTTGCTCTTTTCAAGAATTAATCATTAGTGGGAGCTCTGTAGCAATACAACTATCATGTTCGGGAGGTTTAAATTTACTAACAGCGTTGAAGGTATCTTTGAACAACAAAGGTACAAATATACTTTAAGACGAACCTTTTAAATTTATGAACCAGCTGCAGTTCATTAATAAACAACATGTATTTATCCTAGGTAGAAAAGGCTCATGTGAGTACAATTAAATTATATGCAAGTCCATATGTGCGGCTCATGGAAACCTAAAAAATACATAAAAGGGTGTGTTGGGTAAGATTTGAACAGATCAAGTCAATATCAAGTTTGGGGCGAGTTTTTAACTGATAATCCAGCCATTTAGGCAGGAAAGAAAATGTTCCAACGATTTGGGCAAGCTTCAAAATAATTTTATTTTTGTTAGGGAAAGATTCTTTCCTCTTTTTTTTTTTTTTTCCCTTTCGATGTACCATCAATTTCCATGTTATTTCTGCACTTGTTGGTGTAAGATGCTAGCTAGCTGAAATGAAAGACGATTGATAGATAGAATATCTAAAGTGAATTTAATTCTGGAACCTAACATATTTCCAAGAAGAGGGGTTGTGGTTTCTTGATTTATGCAATTATTGTCCATAGTAGACAATCTCCCGTCTCAATCTTTATTCTGTACTTTGTTTTTTACTTTACTAATGCATGTATGACAGACCTCCCACTTTTTGCTCCCTTTTCTTCTTCTTTTTTTATAGCAACCGGGGCTAGCTGTATTTAATTTTCTAACAAGTAATTGCTAGTTGTCTAGCTCGATGCCTTCTTAACCGAGGGTTTAAATGGAAGATGCTTTTTGTTAATGGGATCGAGCAAGCTATGCAGCATTGCTACGTACTCTATGATCATATATATACCAGATTAATTAGCAATGTTATATATATTTGAGGCGTTCATTAATTGTATAAAGTGGGAGCAATTCTGCTTAACTCTCCCTCTTGAACGGTTCTCTTCTGCCTCTCTCAAATAACGTTGATATATTGATAATTAATGAAAAGAAGACAAAGCAAAACGTATGTTGCAGTAAGTTGTATGGATGCCATGCTAACTAAAGCAAAGACATTGGGGTCTTTATCTTGCTTTTTTGTATGGCTGTAAGGAATGGCAACCATCTATATTAGTAAAAGTTGAACCTTTTTCCCCCCCTCTTCTTCTTCTCGTTGTTTGATCAGATTATTCCTCATAACAAGTTCCCTTTTGATGATTCCAAGTTTCCAACATATGCATGTGCTTGCTGCTTTATAAACCCTCCAAATTCAAACCTATGCCATGGCTACTTCTTTTCACTACCTTTTCTATTTCCCTCATTCCACTTTCAATTTTCTATCTTTTTAGCTCAGTTTGTCCTCATCTTAGACCTGTATGTTTTTGCGCCTACTCGGTTAGCCTAAAAATAAACAAAGCCTTAGTGCATATTTAGCTGTAATAGCTTTTGTGATTGCAGTTTAAGTAAAAAAAAAGATTTCAGTAAATATTTTTAGTTACTGTTTTTTAAAAAATATATGTTTTGTTAAAAATATTATGAGATGGGTTTTTTTTCATGTAAAATAAGTGAAAAGTATATCTTCATGATTAAAAACATGTTATTTTAACATATATAAAACTAAGATTTGAAATATAATTATATGTGAGACCCACTACAAAAAATAAATAAAGAGATTTAATTTTCATAAATATATAAATTGAGCAAAGCATATTTTTCATGATAAAAAGATTAAATTAATCGCTAATGAGTAAACAAATATTGTTTACTCATAATTAGCGATTAATAATTAAGAGCCAAGCACACAAAAACATATCTTCTAGGGCCATGACTTCAATACAATATCATTTGATCATGCATCAAAGAATAAATGGTTTCTACTTTATGGAAAAAGAGGATATATAGATGGTACATATGAAAGTGAGAAGGACTAAAAAAGGGATCAAATTGGCAAGTTGATTGGAGGTGTGAACAAATAAAATGGTAATGAATTATGAATGCTTGAAATCATAAAGGAGATGAAAAATGCTAGTAAGGAAGGACCCCCCGAGAAAATTAGGTATTCGACAACTAACAAAGTTAATTTAAGTTGCGGACCACATTCTTTAATACCTTTCTCCCTTTTCTTTTTAATAAATAAAGTATTGCTTATAATATGAATAGAATTTAGAGTTTAGAAATACGAACTCTAATTGCTTGTTTAATTAGCTTAGTTGTTCTTGAGTAATTAAGTCAAAGTCTAAAACCACGATAAAAAAAATAGAAAGTACAAAACGTGTCTTAGTTACTCTCAATTTTAATGTCGTATTCAGAGGTAGTTATCTAGTGAATTATGTACAGACTATCTAAAGAGAAAGCTAATCCAAATTCTAGTGTATTAAAATGAATAAATTATACTATAAATTATTCTGTTGTCAATTTCATTGCTTTGAAGATTTTTCTCCAACTCTCCAAGCCATCAGAAAACATGTTTAAGAATTAATACACCGTTTGGTATTTCGTTCCAAACGGTGTTTTACCCAAATTTAAATTATTATTTTTTTTATTAAAATCGAGTTTGGTTTGTACTTTTTGAATCGTTTTAATGTGTTGATGTTAAAAATAATTTTTAAAAAATAAAAAAACATCATTGATATATATTTTAATACAAAAAACTATTTAAAAAACAATCATTAATACACTGACAAACACGCTAATAAAAATCATGATTAGTGTATGTACGTACTTTGGAAAATGTGATTCGCCAAACACGCTAATAGAAATCATGATTAGTGTATGTACGTACTTTGGAAAATGTGATTCATAAACATATTCTGCTAGATATTTGTTGCAAATTCAAAGTAGGAGAAAGCACAAGGAAGAAGAATTAATTTAATCGACAGCCAACCGATTGATGTTTGCTTTGAGTCGTCAATAGTGGCCAAGATTTTATAAAGTTAATTTAAGTTGCGGACCACATTCTTTATGCTTTGCCCTTAAGTTTTACCAGAACAGTAGCAGAGAGTTCATCATGCCATTCCTATGTATTATCAATAACGGTGACCCTTGAATTCTCTAGTCTGGATTCTCCACTAAGACATATATACCTTCCTTAGCCAACCAAACCCTCCCTCCCCTCCTTCGTACTATAAATTCAACACAGAGGCCTTGCATTCCTCATCTCAAAACCAACAACTACTACTTTTGAACACACTAGCTAGCTAGCTACAGCTACTTCTTACTTAAGCCTTAATCCCCTTCTCATCACTTCATCAAATCATGGTTGGCAACAAGCAAAAGAAGTCTTCTGCTTCCTCTTTCTTCAGCTTTCTCAAGGGTAGAAGGTCTCGAAGAACAGGTGACGATGCATCCTATGCTAATTACGATGATGGAATGAGTGCAAGAAAAATCCTGCCTTTCGACGACGACAAAGGTCCACTCTCTGTGAAGCCCGACCCCCGTATCGACTCCAAAGCTTCTGTTTTCATTGTCAACTTCCATGCAGCTCGAATCTCAGAATCTGAACGCCAAATCTTTCAGCAAGCAGCTGGGAATGCAGCTTAACGTAGCAAGACGTTGTCCAGCTATGTGCCTAATTGTCAACTTGTTAAATTCTGATCCATATTGATCAAAATGTCCATATTGTAATATCATTTGTTTAAATCTATGTTTATGTATTCTTAATTCTGTAGTTTGTCTCCAAAGTAATTAATAATGAATGGAAGTTTGCTTATAATAATAAAAAAAATTGTTATTTAAATGTAGCACTCTTGTTTCATTCACGCAACCTTAATTATTCTCTTCTATTATAATCTGTTTCGTTGATCTCTTTTCAAGAATTAATCATTAGTGGGAGCTCTGTAGCAATACAACTATCATGTTCGGGAGGTTTAAATTTACTAACAGCGTTGAAGGTATCTTTGAACAACAAAGGTACAAATATACTTTAAGAGGAACCTTTTAAATTTATGAACCAGCTGAAGTTCATTAATAAACAACATATACACACTGCATGTAATTATTCTCTTCTTCTTCTTGATGGTCACTCACCTTCCACTTAATTTCTCTCTCTCTCTCTCTCTCAAAGACGGTTAATCAATTCCTTATCATTTCTAATGAAGCTGTGAAGAAACTTCACATATAAATTAAGTTTTTCATTGCTGGGTTGATGAGCTTGATAAGTGGCTGTTATTCGTTTGACAAAAAAACAAGTCATTTGAGGATCAGAAAACCCTCTAATACTTAAGTCAGAATATATATATATATAGGGAAAAAATAAAAAACCCTGGTTAGGAAGTGCATATTTGACCTAAAAATTGTTCCATGTTCTGAAAATTGTTCCAGGTTAGGGTCAACACATGTCTAGGGTGAGTTTTTGGCTAAAAATCCAGTTTTTTGGGCTAGCCTAAATGGCTGGAAAAAATAATTTTTTTTAGGAAAAACTTCTTGTTCTTTTTTTTTTTTCTCTTATGCACCACCATTAATTTGTTCCCCCAAATATTTTAAACATACAAGTGAATACTTGTATACAAGTTTCCATGCATCTAGCTATGATTTGTCTAACAAAAAAAAAAAGTTCTTTGAGCAACATGGAACTCACCAATACTTATGTTATTATATGTATGTAAAGTGAAATAATATACATAAGATAAAAAATAAAGTCAAAGTAAGAGAGTGCATATTTGACCTAGTCTGGTCTGGTCTGGCTTTCAATTAAATTATATGCAAGTCTGTATGTGCGGCTCATGTAGCATAAAAGGATGTGTTGGGTAAGATTTGAACAGATCAAGTCAACATCAAGTTTGGGGTGAGTTTTTAACTGAACATCCAGCCATTTAGCCAGGAAAGAAAATGTTCCAACTGTTTGGGCAAGCTTCAAAGGGTGGAAAAATTAATTTTAATTTCGTTAGGGAAAGATTCTGATACAAGGAGATTCTGATTAAAGACTGTAACAAGAGGAAAAAGTCGTTGCAAATTAAATAACCATTACAACCACATGCACCGTTTTAGCTACATCCAATATACACCACTTTTATCTTTAATACATACCATTTAAATAGCTGTAATTAAGAAGGGACGATAACTTATTCTCACCTTCCATTATGCCTATATAAGGAGGCAGTTCTAACATACAAAAACACATGAAATATAGAAGGAAATATTATTATGTCCTCTCCCTCTATAGTTCTAAATTCTCTCATTATCTTCCTCATTCTGTTAGATTCTTCACAATTCGTTTTTCCCTTCATCAAATGGTATCAGAGGTTGTATCTTCAGACCTTAACAATGACTCATGACACTAGGTCTCAAGATATGAAAAAGTTGGAAGGGGCGATAGCAACAGCTAACAAGGAACGAGGCCAATGGAATGATAAGATGGAAAAACTGCTAGAAGAACAACGACAACAGCAATTGTCCAGCGACACCCGACTCTTGAGGTTAGAGGAGCACATTTAAGGTATTTTCCTTTAGCAAAATACCTTATTGCAGAAACTGTAGCTAACTACAGGGGAAACTAGCTCTAACCAGGAGTATCCATGCAACAATAAAGAAGGAGTGATCTTTAGGAATGACTGGCAGCATGGTGGACACTAGAAGTTCTATAAGCCTAGGCATGATTTTTCATCTTTTGAAGGGGAAGACGTCCACAAATGATTGTACAAATGTAACCAATATTTTGAGATGGAAGAAGTCCCTGACATTGAGAAACTCAAACTTACATCTTATTACTTGGATGGTATGGCATTATATTGGCATCAAAACTTCATGCGTAGCAATGGTGGCCAGATAGTGACCTGGAAGGAATATGTGGAAGCCCTATATGGAAGGTTTGGTGGCCATAAAGACCCCTTAAAGGAGTTAAAGGATCTAAAACAAGAAGGTGATTCGAAGACTTACATTAGAGACTTCACCTCTACCAGAATGTATTCATTCTTGTGGTAGGGTTACCATCTAGCAGACCTTATGATCACACCATTCCTTTAAAGGAGAGAGCTCAACCTGTTAACCTTCGGCCATACAGGTATTCTAACTTACAAAAGGATAATATGGAGAGACTAATATCTAAAATGGTGGAGGCAGGTACAGTCCAACCAAGCCACAATCCCTTTGCATCACCGGTCGTGTTGGTAAAGAAAAAAGACCTCTCTTGGAGGTTGTGTGTCCACTACAGAGCTCTTAACAGGTTGACAATTAAAAACAAATTCCCCATACCCCTAATGGATGAGCTTTTGGAAGAATTAATAGGGGCATCGGTGTTCTAAAAAATTGATCTACGCTCAGGGTATCACCAGATTTGGATGAGCTCAAGAGATGTCTATAAAATAGCATTCAGAACATACAATGGTCACTATGAATTCTTAGTGATGCCCTTCAATCTCACTAATGCACCTACTACCTTTCAAAGCCTGATGAATGAGGTGTTTAGAACTCATTTGAGGAAGTTTGTTCTTGTGTTTTTTTACGACATTTTGATCTACAACCAATCCTACAGGAAGCACCTACAACATTTGCAGATCATCTTTGAACTACTTAGAACACACTAGTTGGTCGCGAAAGAGAGCAAATGTGTTTTTTGAGATGACATGGTGGAGTATCTGGACCATATTATTTATAAGGCCGGCATAGCTACATATCTAAAGAATCTACAAGCTATCAGTAATTGGCCACTGCCTCAGAACATCAAACAGCTACGGGGATTCTTGGGGCTCATTAGTTACTATCACAAATTTGTAAAAGGCTATGACATTATTTGTAGTCCCCTAACCAAGCTTCTAAAGAAAGATGTAGTAGGTTGGGAACAAGAAGCAATTGTGGCCTTTGAAGCTCTAAAAAAGGAAATGGTGAATCCTCCAATGTTAGCCTTACCCGACATGAGGAAATCTTTTATTGTGGAGACTAATGCTTCAGGTTCTGGCATTGGGGCAATATTAATGCAGGAAGGACATCCAATTGCATTAATCAGCAAGGCTTAGAGGCAAAGGCAACATGCTTTATCCACCTATGAGAGGGAAATGTTGGCAATCCTACTGGCCTAATGCCAGAACTTGAAGCATCTGTGGAAATAGTATATGTGGGGAAGATCCTTCAAGATTAGGACCGGCCATGTTAGTCTTAAATACTTGCTAGATCAGAAAATATCTTCTCCTTCTCAATATTTATTGCTGACTAAACTACTGGGTTTAATTACAAAATTGAATTTCATAGGGGAAGAGAGAATGTTGCAGCTGATGCTCTTTCTAGGATAACCAGCAGCGAACTTAATGCTATCACACTATCAACAATAATGACACTAGTGATAGCTGACATTAAGCAGTCGTGGAAGGAGGATAACAATATCCAAGATTTAATAAAAGACCAAGCTACGCACCTTCATTATAAATGAAGCAACAATCACTTGTTCAGGAAAGGAAAACTTGTGGTTGGACACAATCCAACACTCAAGCATCAGCTCATATCAATGTATCATGATACTTCTTTAGGAAGACATTTGGTTTCTACAGTCACTGCAGCAAGGGTTGCCAGCATGTTTTACCAGAAAAAAACAACAGAAATAGGTCAAACAGAAAATGTGGCTAGACTAGGGTTATTGCAACCACTGCCAGTACCGACCGCACCCTTCATATATATCAGCATGGATTTCAAAGGAGCCTCCCAAAATCATAAGGCAAGGAAGTTATTTTCGTAGTAGTGGATAGGTTCAGCAAGTATACCAACTTTATGGCACTTTCACACCCTTATTCAGCTACCACAGTTGCCAATACCTTTATGGATTCGGTTTACAAACTGCATGAGATGCCAGCAACCATAGTAAGCGATCAAGATACCATCTTTCTTAGTCAATTTTGGAAGGAATTATTTGCCTTACAAGGGGTCAACCTCCATTACTCCACGGCCTATCATCCTCAATGGCAAATAGAAGTGGTCAACAAGTACATAGAAGGTTATCTTAGGTGCATGACAAGTGACAATCCTTCACAATGGTGCAAATGGTTGGCTTTGTGTGAATGGTGGTATAATACAAACTTTCACACCGCTACCAAATCTACACCATACAAAATACTATATGGATTTTCCCCGCCCATACACATTCCTTATTTCCCTAAAGATTCACTCCTAGAGGCAGTAAATCACTACCTCACTACAAGAGAACAAATGTTATAGATAGTCAAGCAAAACTTAGCCAAATCCCAGAACAGAATGAGACAGCTGGCCAACAAAAAGAGAAGTGACAAGGTCCTGGAAGTAGGCGATTCAATCTATTTAAAATTACAACATTACAAATAGAGATCAATGCTTTAACACCACCTCAAGGTAGCTACTAAATACTATGGTCCATACACTGTAATCCAGAGGATAGGAGAAGTCGCATACAAACTAAATCTTCCATCTTCATCCACCATTCATCCAGTTTTTCACGTATCCCTATTAAAAATAAGCGTGGAAAATAGGATGGTGCATAATAGCTTACCTGATAGTCCAAGAGAACCCCTACTACAACCCTAAGTAATCATGGATCGAAGAATGGTCAAGAGAGGTACACAAGCTGCTACACAAGTCTTATTCTATTGGAAGGGGTTGTCTCCTGCAAAGGCGACATAGGAGTTCATGGATGAAGTATAGCTCAGGTTTCCCACTTTTAACCTTTAGGACAAGGTGGTTCTTAAGGGAGGAGACTTGATACATGGAGATTATGATTGAAGATTGTAACAAGAGGAAAAAGTCGTTGCAAATTGAATAACCGTTACAACCACACGCACCGCTTTTATCTTTAATACGCACCGTTTAAATAACTGTAATCAAGAAGGGACGAGAAGTTATTCTCACCTTCCATTATACCTATATAAGGAGGTAGTTGTAACAGATGAAAACACATGAAATATAGAAGGAAATATTATTTTGTCCTCTCCATCTACAGTCCTAAATTCTCTCTTTATCTTCCTCATTCTGTTAGATTCTTCACAATTCGTTTATCCCCTCATCAAATTCTTTTCTCTTTTTTTTTTCCCTTTCAATGTACCATCAATTTCCAAGTTATTTCTGCACTTGTTGGTGTAAGATGCTAGCTAGCTGAAATGAAAGACGATTGATAGATAGAATATCTAAAGTGAACTTAATTCTGGAATCTAACATATTCCCAAGAAGAGGGGTTGTAGTTTCTTGATTTATGCAATTATTGTCCATAGTAGACAATCTTCTGTCTCAATATTTATTTTATACTTTTTTTATTTTATTAATGTACATACTGTTAGAGAATAATTAAAAAATAATAAAAATTATATTCTGGAATCTCATTTAAAATAATTGCCTAGCTCTGAGTACATGTAGCTAGTCAAAAGAAAAGGATCGATGAGGTTTGCTTTGAAAACTTTCAGAATGATAATATCATTGCGTGCATACCATTAGAATTCAAGGATAAATTCAGCATCGATGAGCTAGGCATCTCTTGATAACTACAAGACATGTTCGATATATTCTCAATATTGTAATGAACTAAACTAGCTAATAAGAGACCACCCCTCCTGCACTTGAGGGTTGCTTGCCAGGAATCCTTCCATGCTAGTACAATATTCTTCTAACTTTTTACACAGAGTGTCAGACATAATTAGCTGATATATATGTATGTATATATCCTAGCTAGCTGTATTTAATTTTCTAACAATTAATTGCTAGTTGTCTAGCTCGATGCCTTCTTAATAGAGGGCTTAAATGGAAGATGCTTTTTGCTAATGGGATCAAGCTATGCAGCATCACTACGTACTCTATGATCATATATATACCAGATTAATTAGCAATGTTATATATATTTGAGGCGTTCATTAATTGTATAAAGTTGGAGTAATTCTGCTTAACTCTCCCTCTTGAACGGTTCTCTTCTGCCTCTCTCAAATAACGTTGATATATTGATAATTAATGAAAAGAAGACAAAGCAAAACGTATGTTGCAGTAAGTTGTATTGATGCCATGCTAGCTAAAGCAAAGACATTGGGGTCTTTAGCTTGCTTTTTTTGTATAGCTGTAAGGAATGGCAACCATCTATATTAGTAAAAGTTTAACCCTTTTTTTTCTCCTCTCGTTGTTTGATCAGATTATTCCGTCCCCTTTTGATGATTCCAGCATATGCATGTGCTTGCTGCTCTATAAACCTTCCAAATTCAAACCTATGCCATGGCTACATACATCTGTTCACTACCTTTTCTATTTCCCTGATTCCACTTTCAATTTTCTATCTTTTTAGCTCAGTTTGTCCTCATCTTAGACCTGTATGTTTTTGCAACTACTCGGATAGCCCAAAAATAAACAAATTCTTTGTGCATATTTAGCGTTGTTATAATAGCTTTTGTGATTGTAATTTTAAAAAAAATAGATTTAAGTAAATATTTTTAGTTGTTATTTTTTTAAAAAATAAATTTTAAAAAATATATGTTTGGTTAAAAATATTATGAATTTAGTTTTTTTCATGTAAAATAAGTGAAAAGTATATATTCATGAATGAAAAACATGTTATTTTAATATATACAAAATTAAGATTTAAAACATAATTATATGTGGGACCCAGTATAAAAAATAAAAGCTATTTAGTTAATCAAACTATTTTTTCTTTATGGTTGAAAAAAAAATTACCACAATATTAAATCATCTTTTAGTTACATATAGCTAGTCAAGAATACTATTTGTTGCTATTATAGAATAGGATTCTAATATAGGATGTTGCAATCATTACAGTTACTCATGTATCTATCAGAATAGGATTCTAATATAGGATATTGTAATCATTACAGTTACTGCAGTGTTATGTTGCCTCTATATAAATAGGAAGGTTGGCTAAGGCACAACCCAACACATTCCATTATTCTCAACTTGGTATCAGAGCTACAAAACCCTAAAATAAATTAAACCTACTTTTCTCATAGCCTCCCTTCTTCAATGGAATAGCCGCCACATACATCTTCAAATTCTGCAGCACCAGCAGTCCAGCTTTCTTCTTCTCCGACAGTGCAGCCCTCTTCTCTTGCAGCGCCTCCTCTGTTTTCCTCTGCTGCGTCACCGCCTGGATTCTCCTCTGTCATGGCTGGTGAACGCCTCCTCTTGCAGCCCACGTATGCTGCCTTTGCTGCCTCTACTGCCGCAAGCATTATCTCTCTTTCTCACACTCATCAAGTCATCTCCCTCAAATTAACAAACACCAATTATTTATATTGGCGTATGCAGATGCTGCCTTATCTCCTAGGCCAAGGAGTTTTTAGTTTGTTGATGGCTCCAACACATGTCCATCAACACATGTTCTTGGCCATGATGGTATCTCTCTTCAGGTAAATCCGCTTTTTCAAACCTGGAAACAACAGGACCAACTCATTTTAAGTGCTCTTCTTTCCTCCCTATCTATGGAAGTTTTGCATCTTGTTGTTGGTTGTCAAAGTTCTTGTTCAGCTTGGGGCACTCTTGAGCGAGCTCTCGCTTCCACCTCCAACTCTCGTATTATGCAACTTCACGGCTCTCTTCAGGATCTTCGACAGGGTGATGAATCAGTAACTCAATTTATGCAAAAAGCGAAGGCCTTATTTGATGAATTGGCCGCTGCTGGTCGGCCAGTTTCGCTTGAAGATTTCAATTTATATGTGTTTCGTGGTCTTCGGGGAGAGTTTAAAGACTTAGTTACCAGTCTTAAATAAAAATAATAATAGAGCTTAATCTCAAATTAAATAAATGTTTATTGATGTCATTTAAGTTTGAGTAAGTTTAAAGCAACGGGAGCTAAATGTTTTTAGAGAGTGGTTTGAGATAAAAATGAATTAATATATTTGTTGTATATACCTTTTCTTGTTTGGATTCATTATTTATAAATCCAACATATCTCTGTTTGTAAGTCCAACATAACAACATAAATTTAAATGATATTCTCACATAAGTATTTATAAGTTTGATATAATATGATCATTTTTTGTTCATATCTTATTATTAACGGATCTCATTTAAGTTTGAGTAAATTTAAAGCAACAGGAGATGAACTTTATTATAGAGTGTTTGAGATAAAATGAATTGATATATTTGTTATACATGTATTTTCTTCTTCAGATTCATTATTTATAAATTCCGCATATCTATATTTGTAAGTCCAACGTAACGTGATAAACTTAAATGATATTTTCACATTAAGTATTTATAAATCCAATATAATATAATTATTTTTTGTTCATATCTCATTATTTATGGATCTCATTTAAGTTTGAGTAAATTTAAAGCAACGGGTGATGAACTTTTTTAGAGAGTGTTTGAGATAAAATGAATTGATATATTTGTAGTACATGTCTTTTCATGTTCAGATTTATTATTTATAAATTCAGCATATCTATGTTTGTAGGTCCAACGTAACGAGATAAGCTTAAATGATATTCTCACATTAAGTATTTATAAATCCGATATAAAAGGATTATTTTTTGTCCATATCTCATTTAAGTTTGAGTAAGTTTAAAGTAACGGGAGATGAATTTTTTTAAAGAGTGTTTGAGATAAATATGAATTCATATATTTGTTATATATGCCTTTTCTTGTTCAGATTCATTATTTATAAAGTCCATATATCTATATTTGTAAGTTCAACATAACGAGATAAACTTAAATGATATTCTCACATAAGTGTTTATAAATCTAATATAATACGATTATTTTTTATTCATATCTTATTATTAATGGATCTCATTTAAGTTTAAGTAAATTTAAAGCAACAGGAGATGAACTTTTTTAGAGAATGTTTGAGATAAAATGAATTGATATATTTGTTGTACATGTCTTTTCTTATTCAGATTCATTATTTATAAATTCCGCATAACTATGTTTGTAAATCCAACATAACGAGATAAACTTAAATGATATTCTCACATTAAGTATTTATAAATCTGATATAATATAATTATTTTTTGTTCATATCTCATTATTTATGGATCTCATTTAAGTTTGAGTAAATTTAAAGCAACGGGTGATGAACTTTTTTAGAGAGTGTTTGAGATAAAATGAATTGATATATTTGTAGTACATGTCTTTTCATGTTCAGATTTATTATTTATAAATTTAGCATATCTATGTTTGTAGGTCCAACATAATGAGATAAACTTAAATGATAGTCTCACATTAAGTATTTATAAATCCGATATAATAGGATCACTTTTTGTCCATATCTCATTTAAGTTTGAGTAAGTTTAAAGTAACGCGAGATGAACTTTTTTAGAGTGTTTGAGATAAAAATGAATTCATATATTTGTTGTATATACCTTTTCTTGTTTAGATTCATTATTTATAAATTCCATATATCTATATTTGTAAGTTCAACATAACGAGATAAACTTAAATGATATTCTCACATAAGTGTTTATAAATCTGATATAATAGGATTATTTTTTGTTCATATCTTATTATTAATGGATCTCATTTAAGTTTGAGTAAATTTAAAGCAACAGGAGTTGAACTTTTTTAGAGAGTGTTCGAGATAAAATGAATTGATATATTTGTTGTACATGTCTTTTCTTCTTGAGATTCATTATTTATAAATTCTGCATATCTATGTTTGTAAATCCAACATAACGATATAAACTTAAATGATATTCTCACATTAAGTATTTATAAATCTGATATAATATAATTATTTTTTGTTCATATCTCATTATTTATGGATCTCATTTAAAGTAAATTTAAAGCAACGGGTGATGAACTTTTTTAGAGAGTGTTTGAGATAAAATGAATTGATATATTTGTAGTACATGTCTTTTCATGTTCAGATTTATTATTTATAAATTTAACATATCTATGTTTGTAGGTCCAACATAATGAGATAAACTTAAATGATATTCTCACATTAAGTATTTATAAATCTGATATAATAGGATCACTTTTTGTCCATATCTCATTTAAGTTTGAGTAAGTTTAAAGTAACGCGAGATGAACTTTTTTAGAGTGTTTGAGATAAAAATGAATTCATATATTTGTTGTATATGCCTTTTCTTGTTCAGATTCATTATTTATAAATTCCATATATCTATATTTGTAAGTTCAACATAACGAGATAAACTTAAATGATATTCTCACATTAAGTATTTATAAATCTGATATAATAGGATTATTTTTTGTTCATATCTTATTATTAATGGATCTCATTTAAGTTTGAGTAAATTTAAAGCAACAGGAGTTGAACTTTTTTAGAGAGTGTTCGAGATAAAATGAATTGATATATTTGTTGTACATGTCTTTTCTTCTTTAGATTCATTATTTATAAATTCTGCATATCTATGTTTGTAAATCCAACATAACGAGATAAACTTAAATGATATTCTCACATTAAGTATTTATAAATATAATATAATATAATTATTTTTTGTTCATATCTCATTATTTATGGATCTCATTTAAGTTTGAGTAAACTTAAAGCATGGATCTCAGTTAAGTTCCTGTAAACTTAAAGCAATGGGTGATGTACTTTTTTATAGAATGTTTGAGATAAAATGTATTGATATATTTGTAGTACATGTCTTTTCTTGTTTAGATTTATTATTTATAAATTCAGCATATCTATGTTTGTAAGTCTAACATAACGAGATAAACTTAAATGATATTCTCAAATAAGTGTTTATAAATCCGATATAATAGGATCATTTTTTGTTCATATCTCATTTAAATTTGAGTAAGTTTAAAGTAATGGGAGATGAACTTTTTTAGAGAGTGTTTGAGATAAAAATGAATTTATATATTTATTGTATATGCCTTTTCTTGTTCAGATTCATTATTTATAAATTTCATATGTCTATATTTGTAAGTCCAATGTAAAGAGATAAACTTAAATGATAATCTCATATAAGTATTTATAAATTCGATATAATAGGATCAGTTTTTGTTAATATCTTATCATTAATGGATCTCATTTAAGTTTGAGTGAATTTAAAAGCAACAGGAGATGAACTTTTTTAGTTTGAGATAAAATGAATTGATATATTTGTTGTACATGTCCTTTCTTCTTCAGATTCATTATTTATAAATTCTGCATATCTATGTTTGTAAGTCCAACATAACAACATAAAATTAAAGGATATTCTAACATTAAGTGTTTATAAATCCGATATAATAGAATTATTTTTTTTCATATCTCATTATTTATGGATCTCATTTAAGTTTGAGTAGGTTTAAAGCAACTAGAGATTAATTTTTTTAGAGAGTGGTTTGAGATAAAATGAATTGATATATTTGTTGTATATGCCTTTTTTGGTTCAGATTCATTATTTATAAATTCGGCATATCTATGTTTGTATGTCCACCGTAACAAGATAAACTTAAATGATATTCTCAAATAAATGTTTATAAATCTGATATAATAGGATCATTTTTTTTGTTCATATGTCATTATTTATGGATCTCATTTAAGTTTGAGTAAGTTTAATGCAACAAAAGATTAACTTTTTTAGAGGATGGTTTGAGATAAAATGAATTGATATATTTGTTGTACATGCCTTTTTTTGTTCAGATTCTATATTTATAAATTTCGCATATCTATATTTGTAAATCCAACGTAATGAGATAAACCTAAATGAGATTCTTATATAAGTGTTTATAAATATAATATAATGGGATAATTTTTTGTTCATATTTTATTATTTATGGATCTCATTTAAGTTTGAGAAAGTCTAATGCAACGGGAGATAAACAGTTTTGAAGAGTAGTTTGAGATAAAATAAATTGATATGTTTGTTATACATATCTTTTCTTGTTTAAATTTATTATTTATAAATTTTGCATGTATATATATTTCTAATTCCAATGTCACATTATCAACTTCTCTTCAGATTTTATTATTTATTATTCCATGCACATAAAAGTTGTTTTAAATCTTTTTATTTATAAATCCCATACAAATGTCTGTAGGTATGATATTAATGGACGGTCTTTTATTTAGCTTTTATATAGATCTTATGTAACGGAACTGTCTTTTGTTTAAATTTATAATTTATAGATTCCATGCAAGCTTTTTTTAAAAAGCTTGATGTAAAGATAGATAAGAAAAATTAGAGGGCAGCATGAGATATCTTTAAATTATTCAGATTTTATTATTTTAGAATCATGTAAAATGATATGAAAATCTTATATAGGCGCATGACATTTTTTTTGTTGTTTGGGTTGTCTGCTTCTATTCATTTGTATTATTCCACTTGTTTATGATATTTAAAGAGTGTGGATAACTTTTGAGTTTTTGGGACAAATTAGTTGTAGGCAACATAAATGAATCAATGAAAGAAATTAAAGCTGAGTTTAATGAGACTAGACTGCTGCATGAGGTTTGTTTTTGGAATGAAAAATTAACCCTGTGTGATTTTATTGTTTAAGGATATTATAAAAATTTATATATTAATATTACAATTTTTTTTCATAGTTTATTATTGGGAATCTCATTCAGATTTTATTATTTAAGGATCTCATAAAAGTTTTTGTAAGTTTGATGTAAGAGGAGATCAAGATTTTCTTACAATAATATTGATATGCGATAACTTCAAATAAATGTATTAGTTTGTGTGTGTGTGTGTGTGTTGCTTATGTTTCTTTATGTATGAATTCTATATAATTAAGTTTCTATAAGTCTTATATAATGAAATCGTATTTTGTTCAAATTTTATTATTCATGTATCTCATTTATGCTTATGAGTTTAATGTGATTAACAAGATCATGAATATGAAGATCTTAATTAAAGATATACGTTCGGACAACACCAGAATTTTCTCTGTTGTAAAACTAATTAATTTGGTTCCTATTATTATCACTTTTCAAAATCTTATAAGAGATTTTTAAATTAATTAATCCTTAAAATTATGCCCCTCGAAGAAAGGTGTAGTTTTAGATAGCGGTATATGAGAAGATTTTCCAAAATTAATATCTTCATTGTTATACCTTAAGATTTTGTATTGATCCCTTATAAATGCTTTTTAAAAAAATATATAAATCAAATAAATTAATACCTTCTAGTTTTCATAACTTTTGCATTATATTTGTGTTCATTGCATTATATTTAGACCATATATGACTATTAATTAATTAAGTTGCCTACTCACTGATCCTTCTTCTTCTTCTTTCCCCCCCCCCCCCTCTCTCTCTGTTTTTTTTTTTTTTTAATCATGATGTAACAGAGATAACAGGCAGGACAGTTACCATAGTACTGATCCTACAAATCAGTAAAAGAGGTTCATTAATTTGGACATGCACATAAATATTTTTCTTCCAAATTCCTTCTCTCTCGATGTTTTTCTATTTACTGGGTTGTATAACAGTGCTGTTTGTCGATTGCCTTTGATCAATTATATTTTTGTGTTTTCACATTATATAATTAGGCCTTAATCATTTGCCTTAAAAAATCCTTAGTTTATATTATATCTGGTGAGAAATCATTTGTTTCAAATGGGAAAATGCAGTGTTAAATGTTATTAAATTTGTCTGATCTTGGTGGCCACTTATTGGATTTTTTTCTCTCCTTCATTACTGCATTTTCATAAATAAAGAAGAAGAAGAAGAAATTTCTCTGATCTTTCTGTCATGAATGTTCATACGTACTCCCTGCTTTAGAATATGTAGAGTGATAATGTTTTGATTTGATTATATATTCCATCATGTCAACCAATCATAATATTTGATTCAAGAATTGATAATGGATGACACGATACATATAATATTTGAAATTAAATCAGATCGAGCAGGTAGAAACAAGCAATCGAAATACCATGAACATATTATAATTATTCATGTAGATTATTAAACAAGAAATTTATTCATAAGTAAAATACTGTAATGAACTGTGTCCAAACAATAGCTAAAAAAAGTTCAGGAAATTAAAGACAATTCATAATTAAAGCAAGCAAATTAATCAACCATTTCAAGGGAAAAATGAATTGGTCCAAAGTCCATTCTGGCTGTTATCCCCAGAAGACAGCACCATGTCGTCTTCCCCACCAAACCCCATATGCTCTTGAGGGCTCATCAAGTCCATGAACCATTGCTCCCTCTGCATGGCACCCACATTAACCTCAAAATCATTAGTAACCAGTGGTTGCTCCGGCGCTTGCTCTGTAGCACTGCTAGGTCCAGCCCCAGTGGTTGCAGCTGCTTCCAATTGAGAGGTATGGCTAGTGCCACTGCCACCCCCATTGTTTAGGGTCAAGTTGATGTCCCTCAAGCTATGGTCAATCATCCATCCAAGGTCATTCAAGTCCATCAAAAGCAGGTTAGCCAAGCTAACATTTCCACCCAAGCATTGGAACATAGCATGGGTGACCTCCTTCTCACGGTTGTCCTTCCGCTGTTTCTTGATTTGATCACAGAATTTGGTGATCCTTTGTCTCAAGAAACTCTCTTGATTCACCATTTTCTTACCTTGGTCGATTTCTGGCATGGTTTTGAACTTGGTCACCACTCTTTGGACCCCTAGAGGAGAGGGCCAGACCTCAGGTTGAGAGTCGTAAGGGCTATAAACGATAGCACAAGCATCAATACCACAAAGGGTGCTTAACTCTCTCACCTTCTTCATTAGGCCGTTCTTCCTTTTCTTGAAGGTGGCTTTCCTTGCAGAATCATTACAGATATACGCAAGCTTCACCTTCCTTCTGGTCATGGCTAGGTTGGGAGGCAAGATTCTTGGTTTGGGTATATCTTTCCTCAAACACTCTACCCTCTATATATATAGGTTGGAGAGATGCTCACACAGCAAGATTACGGTGCATTTTGTCAATTCCTTCGCTGGACATTTTGATTTATTTGGCAAGTACTATCAAGGTTGCATGCCTATACTGGCATTGAGAATATATATTTAGATACACAAATAATTTACAAAATCTGCGGCATGGTGGAGAGTTGGTAGGAGTGTATGTATATCATGGGCAATGCCTTATCTTTGATTAACGGGTAAAATCCATGAATTATGCTGTTTTTCTTGGATTTGCTTATCTGTTCCCTTATTCAGACATTTAAAGTGTTGTAAAGGCCGTGTGCTGTTTTTGCTAATTATGGTTGCATATTCTTTTCTTGTAGTCCCGGTGATAAGTCCTAATGTATATCCAAGGTTCATCATCTTAATTACAATTATAATAATTAATATTTATGGGTAATTAACCATAATCTTACAAGTGATTATTTTATGCATGTAGTATTTATTTTTCATAATATACTATAAATATGCCATCATTTAATATGCCAATTAATATATCCCTTGAAAAGATAAGATTTACTCTATACCAATAAAAGGAAATCAAGTAAATTCTAGATATTGTTTTTGCACGGTGATGATGTATATGAAAAAAAAAAAAAAAAAAGGTATCCAGTATATACACCACAGATAAGCACAAAGTCTATCCTTCTATCTGTTATCCGAGTATTGTTCCCTTATCCTTGCATAAGAAATATATAGATTAACAAGATTATAAATTAATTATTATTCCAACGTATATTAATATATAGGTGTTGGGTTCTCGTTTGGCATTTCAGTTCAAGCTAATATACACGAATTAAAGCACCTTGAATATATATTTAAACTTTATGAAAAGTTGTTTATTTATTCATTATTTTCTTAAATATAAACTCACTTTAAATTCTTTTACGCAATCATCAAATTTAATTATAGTAATTTTTTTTAAATATATTATAATAAAATAGATGACAATATTAAATAAATTCTTAATCAAGCCTAGTTCAAAAGTGTTCCTCGAAAAGAAAAATCTAGACTCTAGTAGTGTGATATAATTTTTTTCAAAAAAATAATAATATTTTTGCTATGGATTTCGTTATTATGATTCCACATAAATATTTGTTAAGTATGATATCGTTTTTTTGTTCAAATATCATTATTTATGGATATCATATAAGTGTTTGTAAGTTTGATCGATAAAAAGAATAAAATCTTAAATAGTTATATAAGATAATTTTAATTTAATATATCCGTTGTACAATTTACATATTTTGTTTAGATTTTCTATATATGAATTCTATATGAGTTTATAGATCCGATATAATAGAATTATCTTTTGTTCAAATCTCATTATTTATGAATCTTATTTGAGTTTTAGTAACTTTGATATATCGCGAGATGAACGTTTTAATGAGCGGTTTGAGATAACTATAAATTAATATGTTTTTTTGTACATATGTTTTTTTGTTTGCATTCATTAATTACTTGCTCTTTGACTTGTGCTGTGTTTTCATTCTCGATCAAATCTTCTTCTTTTTTAAGTGTAATAAATATAAAGAAGCTAAGAAGCCTAAAATATAATGCATACTAGATGATACGCTTTTCAAATACTAAGATTATGACATGCAGGATGACATTAAAAGAAAATTGAGATGATAATATATTGGATCGATCTAAACAAATCTGTAATTCAAGTTATAAGATCGTGATAACCTCATAAAATGTAAATTTATATAAATTAGAAAGCCCAAGTATTTTATTCAATCAAATATTGATGAACAAAATTAAAAAAAAATCAATTTGAAAAAATAACTTGAGTAACCCTAGAAAAAAAAAAAGGTCAAACATATGACTCAAGTCATGAAAACAGGATCCTCCCATATAAAATAAATAAATAAAATATACAAAGATAATTTCCTAATCAATTTATTATCGAAGTATAAAATTATAAAAAAACAACGAAAAAAAATTAAGTCAATACAAGTTAATGTACTAAATCCTCAACTTATATTATGAGATCAATATAACTTCATTAAAAAACTACACTTTAAAAAAAAATGTTAAGCAAAAAAATATTTATCCCGCCATAATAAAAAAAACAATTATTTATGTATGATTTTTTTAAAAAAATAAATTCTTTAGTTTTGGTTTTATGTAAATGAAGTTAAAAAAAATAAAGGAAAGCCCTTTAAGAACAAGTCCGAAAGTCTGAGCATAATGGACCAGTTCCTAGGGCCAAAGCAAGGGCAGGTGTGCCTAGGCTTGCAAGGTTGGCTTGTGCACCTGCCCTTTTAATTATTATTATTTTTCTTTTTGCTTTGCTTTCATTTACCCAATCAAATTTTTTATATATATACAGACAACACATACAGCCCGTCACTTGCATCTCTAGTTTTTGGCAACTCTGGAGTCACTAGAAAAGCAGTGCTAGGATTTATAATTCTAAAAATTCATTTGTCAATTTTTTTTTATGCAAGAACACCGACAAAACAACCTTGAGCTCATATAAACCCTTTAATGCCTTAAAAACAACCAAAATATTGATCCAAGAAAAAAAATAGTCATAAACCCAAAAAAAAATTGACATTAAATCTACTTTTTCAGGCAAATCTAATTAGAAATAACATTAAAATCAACCTTTTTTATGAGTGAAATCAGTGATGATTAAAGACATCTTTCTATTGATGGAATTCAACTAGCATTTATCTTCTCTTTCTAACTAGGTTTGAAAAATAAGGGAAATGAAGCATTGTATCAAAATGGGATTTAACAAATTGTAGAGACTGAAAAGATATCAATGTAGAAGAACAAAAATAAACTATTTTGGCAAATATTGAAACCACCACCCATTTTACCTATCTTTTTCACTTGAGTCCCATGTCTTTCAATTTTATCCTTCCTTAACAATGCAACTTAAATTGGCTTTTACATTTTATCATGAAGGGCAAAATTAAAAAAAAAAAAGGGGGGGCAAAAGTTATATATATATATATATATATATATATATATATATATATATATATATATATATATAAAAGAGTGTGTGTCTACAATGAAGGTGCCACGTGAAAAACACCACACAACTTAGTGTTTTCTATAATAATAATTTGTTAATTTCATATATATATTTGTAAGTCCATTTAAGCCCCGTTTGTTTCATGAAAAGTAATTTTCTAGAAATCATTTTCCAAACTTTCATGTGTTTATTTACTATTAAAAAAATTGGTTAATAAAAAATATTTTCTGATCAGAGAAAAATTTGATCTGGTTTTTAGAATAGTATTTTTCTTTTATTTTGGATAAAAAATACTTTCTAGAAATTACAAAAAAATCAAAAATATCTTGTTATTTGTTGACTATATCAAATTTGGTCCCCAATCTTTTAATTGCTATATATTTTGTTTTGAATCCTTTTTTATTTTATTTTTTAATTTGACCTCTTAGAATTTAATTTTTATATTTGGTCCTCATTATTTTTTATTGTTATTTTTTTCTCTTATCTTTTTCTTAATTGAAATTTTTTATTTATCGGATTTGATCTTTATTATTTTTATTGTTATTTAAAATAATTTATAAAATAAATTTTTTTTAATTTCATCCTTTTTTAAATTTTTTATTTGTCATATTTGATTTCTATTCTTTTAATTATTATTTGTTTCATTTGAAATAATTTATGAGTGCATGTCTACGGTAAAAATACTACATGAAAAACACTACTAAGCTTAGTGTTTTCTATAATAATAAATTGTAAATCTCATATATATATATATATATATATATATATATATATATATATGTTCGCAAGTCCACTTAATGTAATGAAATTATCTTTTCTTTAGATTTTATTATTTTTTAAGTTTGATGCAAAGGGAGATGAAAGAATTTTAGACAACAGTATAAAATAACTTTAAATCTATATATTCATTGTACATAAATTTTTCTTTTTCAAATTTCGTTATTTATGGGTCCTACGCAAGTTTTTGTAATTTTTATGTAAAGGGAGATAAAAATTTTAGACAATGATATAAGATATATTTATATTCATTGTATTTTATTTTTTTTGTGTTCATATAAGCATTTCATTCAGATTTTATTATATAAGGATCTCGTTAAAGTTTTTGTAAGTTTGATGCAAAAGGAGATAAAGATTTTTATGTAGTGAAATGAGATAGCTATAAATTAATTTATTAGTTGTAGATACATTTTTATTTAGATTTTATTATTTATGAATTCTATATATGTTTTTGTAAATCCGATGTAATGGAATTGTATTTTTATCAAAATTAAATTAAGATATTGAGATGTTCAGACGATGGTTAAAATTAATTTGGTTCCTATTATTGTGAATTTTTCAAAATTTTATAAAAACTATTAGATTAATCTTAAAAGATGTCCCCTCGAAAAAAGGTATAATTTTAGATTGTGGTATGAGAAAATTTTCCAAAATTAATTTCTTCATTGTTAGACCTCAAGATTTTGCATTTATGGATTCCTTATAGAAGCTTGTTTCTATATATAGATCAAATAAATATCTTTTAGTATTCATCAATCGAAATACAATGGATGAAGGAATTAATTGATAAAAATATTATAAATGAGTAAATTATAATTTAGTCCCTGTGTTTTTTATGATTTTATAAGTTAGTCCTTTATTCTTTAAAATCATAAGTTAGTCTCCTAACCAAAGTAAGCTGTTATTTTTATTTTATTTTTTTGAAAATTTTAAATTATCCTTTTTAAATAAACATTTAGTTCTGTCTGTAGTAGATAAGAAATTGAAAATCTTGATTATAAATGAAGGATATTTTAATTGTGGTAAAAAAAAAACTAACAAAAATACCAAATTACAATCAAATATGAGAATATAGGGACTCAATATTAAATTAGATAAAAAAAAACAGAGATTAAATAATTATTTCATTAAAAAAATTGGAATTAAATAATAATTTTTCCTTTAAAATCAATTGCAATTAATATTCTCGAACAAATGACATTGCAATAAATTTTACATGTATATGTAGATAGCTTAAATATGTGACTCTTGAAAGGAGACAGAAAGCCCACATAATTATTATAGCCCAGAAGCCCAATTGTTTGAGATTAAAGAAACACAAACAGGCCACAATTAGAGTGCAAAAAATCATCAAAAACTCAAAAACTTTTTTTGCCATTGATTCACGAGTTATTGTCAATCATCATATTTTTCTTTTCTTGATAGAAAATCTACCTGCTAGTTCCTGCTGCAAGGGATTAGGGGCCTTTTGGGCCTCTAACTTTTATCATTGCTCTTGAGGTTTCCTGTATTTGTTTTTTTTTTTAATCTAAATCTTAAACACAATAAAAATTTTCATGTATAATTGTTACGGTTCTTGGATTTTCAAATTTTTTTAATAAATTGGAAGTAATTTGAAATGCTTTATTTATACCTTTTTTTGGAAAAATTAGATATGACTCATTGTACAATAATAATAAGATTTAATTAATTTCGATGAATATTGCATCTAAGGTATTACCATATGTTGGTTACTTTTAAATTTTTCTAGCATTGGCTATTTTACAATTTTTTTATTATTATTGATATATATACATACATATAATTTTCTTTTAAAAAACAAAATAATGTTACATAAATTATGATTCAATATTAATGTTGTTTCAAAATGTAATATGCTCCTGAATGTGATTATTTAGTATTTTAGATAATGGTTAATCACACATTCATATCAATATTCTCTTTTCTAAAGCTTGGGAAGTAGATGCATGATAAAAAGCTCAATAACTACAAAACAATCTTTTTTATTAAGATTTAGGGAGCCTCATATGATGAATTCAATGATTTTTTTAGTAAGAAATTGAAATAAATAAAGGAATAAACTTTAAATTCCCAAAATAAGAGTGTTTGTACTTGTTTTATATAATAAATACTTTGAGAATTAAAGTATAAACACTTAAATGAGAGAAATCATTAACCTTTTATCTAGGTGGTTCATGGGGCAGTTATAATTTCTTAATCCTGTCATTTTAATGGAGTGAAGGGGTTAAAGAATCATTTTCTCCTAATATAATTAATGAGGGATAAATATACATCATACAACATTAATGAGAGAAAAATATCTCATACATAATATTAAAGATAGACAAATATCCCTTACACGTTAATTACTAAGATGAAAATCTAGTAAACTATTGGAAAAAATTTTATATACCTATAGATGTAGGGAAACAAATATCCCTAACATAAAGATTTTATATTGAAAGTATTAAGAATAAATAAACAGAGTCTTATGGCCCTAATGTGGACCTATAACAACCTCCAGGGCAATTGGGCTTGGCATGCACTTAAGCCCAAGAAAAGTGAATTTATCGACTCATCAGACCCGTATCCATTTAGACGCAGCACATGGATTATCAAAGGATGTCGAGTCTAAAAACTCATCAGATCTATGTTTGTTTGGACTCGACTCATGTCTGACTTAAGAATTGAAGTACGTACTCACAAATAAGCTTTAAACCTAAAATATAATAATTTTAGGTTTTTATACATGGATTAATTACATTACATGTGTATTTCTTTTCTTACTTGGATCTACAATTTAAGACGAACATAATAATATGCTTATTGATGGGGAAAAAAAGCAGGACTTTTTATATGAAAATAAAGTGAACAAAAATAAATTGTAAAGGAAGAAAGAAAATAAATAATTATAGTTAAATTTGACTCCACTTCTGTGGTTAAATTGATTCATAAATCATCGTTATGGTGATTTCACGATCTCTTTATCCTTATGGCTTGGTTTTCTTTATACTTGGGTTTTATGTTTTTTTTCTCATACCTTGCCTGAAGCAAATCACATGACTAATGGCTGCAAAGTAAGTCTCTCTAGAAATTATGATTTTAGAGCATTGCTTTGATCTTTTCAGGACGTTTTTCTATTGGAAATAATTGATCCAATGATACAGCCAGTGAAAGCTATTCTTACTATTTTTAATAATGCAACGAATAAGGAACCCCTGGAATTGAAGAAGCAAATACATGGTTTTTTTTTTTATTATTGTGTTTTATTTGTATTCTTGTGTTTTTATGGTCATATACAAGTTCAGTTTGGTTTTTTTTTTTTTTTTTTCATATCCTTGTCCTTGAAGATTCTTTCTGGCTTTTTATACGTCTTATCTATGTGTTTTCATGCATTTTTATGTTTATCAAATAAAAAAATATTGGCCATTATAGGTTAGGAGTACTGTTAGCATAGAGGTCAATATTAGTATAGTCTTGGTCTGAGATGGTTTATTGGCCAGAGAAGGTGGTCATTGAAGGCTAGGTACATGGTTTAGTTGGGCTAAAGATTGGAGTGACCTTTTCCTTCTCTTCTCCACCTTTGGTTTGGTTTGGTTTAGGATAAGAGTCGGCTAAACCATGCAAGGTCGAAGATGGTTTTATTGGTCTAGCTAGGAAGGAAAGAGCTCAATTGTGCTTGGCTTCGAGAGGGCTCGGTTGGGCTACCCATTTCTTCTCCTCCTTCCCTCTTTTCTCTCCCTCTCTTCCTGTCTTCGCGAGCAGCCTCGGGTGGGCGGCGGCCCTATATCGTCTCTGGACATATATTTTATTTTCTTCGCACCATCTAGAGGGATTGATTTGACCAATATAAGAAGAAGTGCGAGGGCCTTGTTAGATTTTTAAATTGTCATAATTAGCTGTTCAAAATGGACGTTGAATGCTAGATAGACTCGATCGACATCGTTGTTGTTGTTCTTGATTACTGAAGGAACATAAGGTGGCGTAGACATGTTTTAAAAAGGAGGAATTCATTGATATTAAATTTTCCAGCTTTAATATTTTAAATTACTTGGAAGGAAAAGGACATGCTGAATTGTTGAAAGACGAGTGAGACAAAGGGTATGGGGGGGCAGGTGCCCTCTTTATCTTGAATATGATTTGATAAATGAATTATATTCCCAATTATTTTTCATGGCTTCCTGTCGGCAAGGTTAATGTTCTGTTCTTTAACGCGTCTTTATTTTATTTTGTTAAGAGAATTGAAACCCAGATTTCTTATAATAAGGCGAAATACTTGTATCAGTTAATTAGTTATAAAACACTTAACTTCTAATAATTAAATGTTAGGAATAACTGTAGGCAGTTTAAAGTTCAAAAATCAAACTTTTTAGGATTAGTTGCCAAACATTAACAATGAGTTGCCGACAATATTAACAAGGGTTTGGTTTCAATGTCTTGTAACCATAAGAAAATGTCAATCTTTGGCGGAATAAGAAGTTACATGTATTTTAAGAGATGGATTAACTTGAGGGTTTCCGTACGTCATGTGTCTATTTCACTATTCAATGATAGATAGTGAAGCCGGGAGGACCGACATGCTGTTAATTTGTCAGTAGTGTGCGATTCTTGGATATTCGACGGTTACAAGGGACAAAAAAACATAGAATATAATGTTTTTTAAGATTTCCCATTCCTGATTAGGGACTGACTCTCTTAATTTTCCTTTGATTTCATGATCAGCCAAGTTAATAATTTCCGCCTTCAAGTTTTGACAACCAGAATTCCCTGGTTGAACAAATGGCAAGAGCCTCGACCTTCTAGATGAGAAACACTTCTGTGATGAGCTCATCATCGATCATGGCTAAATGTAACCGTAGTTGGGCTGTGGTGGGGCAGCCTGAGCTGGCTTGGGAGGGGATAGCTTCATGGCTAAGACCAATTAACTGGTCTCTGTCAAGAGCGAGCAATCGTCTTCTTGCAAGCAAAGGGATGAGATTCAAGAAGATGCATCTTCCTTCCTTGTTCTGTCCTTTCTTTTTTGTTCTAGCCAGCCACTACGTGCGTTTTATCGGATAGGAGACTGTACGTGCATTTTTGACATTTTTAGAATACAAGTTTCTAAGAAAACATATGAATTATGGTTTTTTCTAATCAACGTTTTATAAGAAAGTGTTTAGGATAAAATATGATTTTAACCTCACCGCATAATAACACTCATGAACGTAATCATATCTTAATGATTAATTAAGCTGTTTCATAGCACTAATTGAAGGAAAATCAGAGGAACAGTCACCAAATAGTCAATGATTGCATCCACAAACAATTAGGTACACAATTCCATTAACTAATTAAAACAAATTCGGATGTTCACAACAAAGACAGGAAGATTTAAGAACGAAAGAGACTTGCTAATTAACCAGACCATGCATGCATGATAAGGCACTCGGCAATAAGGGCTGCTAACCTCCTTTACAAGATATAAATTAATACATCAAAAAGAAAAACAATTATGAAAAGGGAGTATGTATAATCATCCAACGATCCATACAAAATCAGGAGCTCTTCATTGAATCAGACGACCAGGAACTTTCTTATTGGATCAAACGGTACTGCGTCTCTCCACCTGTTTTTTTAAAGACGACAACAAATATGTTAAGAAATGAAGGGAGCGGCCCCATGAATTAAATACAGACACCTTGCTTGCTGCTTATTGCTTAAAAGCAGGGACTCCACATACATATTAATATTATATAAATCCTCTTCTAAATTA
The DNA here is from genome assembly GCA_033617975.1 of Populus alba x Populus glandulosa. Taxonomy (NCBI): domain Eukaryota; kingdom Viridiplantae; phylum Streptophyta; class Magnoliopsida; order Malpighiales; family Salicaceae; genus Populus; species Populus alba x Populus glandulosa. Next base: position 111,239 of record CM066155.1, on the reverse strand, counting down.
AAACATATTTAATTTCCTCATAAAAAAGAAAGGAGCAACTTAATTTCACAGCGCAGTATCAGTGTTCTTTTACTTGATTTCAAGAACACAGCTTCAAACTTATATAGACAGTGGAAATAAAAGGGAGAGAAACTAATTAAGGAGGCGGGTGAGAGAGCTTACAGCAAGAGATGATGAAGACGACGGTGATCGATCGATGATCACTTGGTAATGATATAGACGGCATAAATGATTCCAGGGATGTACCCTAAAATGGTAAGCAGCAAGCAGATCCAAAACTCCGCCTGACATATTTACAAATTAGAACAAAGGATTGAGATATACAGACACATGCAAGTTGTATACTAACGATGATCGGAAATGCTAATTATTGCTTACCCCGCAACCAAACTTGAGGAAGACACCGAGAGGAGGCAAGATGATGGCCAGCAAGATGTCTAGGAAGTTAGTACTTGACATCTTCTTGATTAATTGATTGATTAATTAACTGCTAATTAATTCTCTTTAACAGGCTAATTGCTCTTCAGGATGGATCAGCTGCTTCCTTCTCTGTTCGCGTAGTAATTCTCTAAAGGGGTATTGTTGCTGGTTATATATAGAGAACCAAAGCCACTCCGCCTACAATAACTTCCTCGTCTACACACGTACTCCTTACGTCTAGATATCCACTCTTTTTTAAGACTCTTTTTTTCATGTACGTCGAGGCAAAAGAAATAGATAAAGCAAATATAAAAACAACATGCTTTATTTATTTATTTATATAATAGTTTTTGTTTTGAAGATGCGAAGACAGATTTATTTTATATATGAATATTTATCTCTTAATTAATCCTTAAAGAAGAAGTCTAATAGTAGGCATAATCTAACATCTGTAACATGACTATGATATCTTGTTTTTTGCTTCACCGATATTTTTTGATTGATTTTTTATATATAAAATTCTTTTAATACCAAAAATGATTTAAATTTAAGACCTCCTGTTGTTAAGTTTGAGGTACAATTCATTATTATAATTATTAAGGATTTGTTGTTAAGTTTGATGAATTAATTAATGATTTGTTTTCGTGTAAAGATTAAATCAGGTTGACATGTCGTCGAGGAGGAGCAACAGCGGCGATGGAGGCTGAGACTGTGCAACGGGGACAGAAACCGATATAAATGTAATTGCCATCGAGACGGACGTAGGGCAGTCGCAGTCGCACGGGTGGCGGCTATCTTGGTCACCCCAGACGAATTATTATTTTTGGGTTCTGAATTTTAATTTGTTTTTTTTTAATTTTAAAAAGAAATTATTATCTTGGTCACCCCAGACGAATTTTATTATCCAACCCTCAAAATCTTATTTATCGAGCACTATATTTGTCCATTTGCGGGCCAACATTATCAATTTTGCTTCTACTAACTTCCAAGAAGTTTCATGTCGACAATCCCTTGCCTCCGTGGTGCTGTCATGCATCAACCGACATCTATTTAACCTCTTGCATCATCTTGTTCCTTACAAAGAAAATGACAAAAAAGAATAAATACATCATCACCCCTCTATTTTGAAGAAATAATCAAATAACAAAGAAAATCTTTTGCCATTGATTCTCAAAATGACCATTTAGTTTATTAAGAAATAGGCCCCGCTATTATGTCTTATTGATGAAAAATTCAAAATCACCGATTAATTAATTAAGAAATAGGCCCCGCTATTATATCTTATTAGTATCAATCTAGCTAAAAACAGTCAGCAAGTCCTTATTCAAGAGGGAAAGAACCCCTTGACACGCAACTACATGGATCAAGACATCAAATCTAAATTTGTAAATAAGATAGATAATCTAAGACTGCGTACGAATAAAAAAAAAAAAAAAGAGTTGTGGCCCATGAAACGACAACTGGACAGCTGGTTCACATGTCTAGACTTCAAGATATTTTTGGAGATAGAAAAGAAGGGGGAGGCGAGGACACCATGTGCCAATGCTTAAGCCTTAAGATCCCCAGGGCCGACACCCCCTTTTTCTTTTTTCTTTTTTTATTTAAAACATTAATATTCTAAATTTACGTGGCCATGAATCTAATCCCCAAGGCTTTAAGGCTCTTGCTTTATTAAGAAAATCATCTCCTATGCACTTAATTTGTGATCTTATCCCTTGGTGATCTTACTTGTATTAAATCAAACATACAAGTGGCTGTCTTGAAAGGCATATATCTATCTCCCCGCTAGCAACAATGGGCTCGCTACCTTTGTCAATCATCTACCTTTAACCTTTATTCAGAATGATTTGGAAACGCGGTTTCAAACTTTTTTTGGAATCCTCTAAAAAATACGGTTGAAATTATGTTTTTAAAAAATTTTATGTCTTAAATCATTTTAATATATTAATATTAAAAATAATTTTGTAAAAATAAAAAATACCCACGAAAAATTATTTAACCAAACATATTTTTTCATCTTCATGCTTATGATGGGGCCATTTTATACGGAGAAACTGCTTGTGATACAGGATGGTGTATGCATGCTGATAATCAAAGCAAGGCTTCAATTTACATTGAGAAACAATTCTTTTGTCCGTGAACAATTGGAAGTGTGGCACATTGATATGTACACTATCAAACTGGTCATTTTTATTCTTGAAAATATCGTGTTCTTGATAAATGCTGCCCATGTCTTTGTTGATAAAACTCTTCAGAGTTTAAAACAATTTTTAATAGTTCAATGATAAGATTTGATAAATATATACATCAACACTACTAGTTAAGGGCCTAAAAGTTTTAAACCCATAAACATGTGCTACATGACCCCTGACATTATTTTGCAGTCGAGGACCAATGTTTTTGTGTGGATAATAATCCAATAGGAGACCTGCATCTAATTCGGATTTTCACTCGACTCAGTAAATGCAAGTCTTCGATTAGCATCCCCACAAGCTAGATCAAGATGAGCTGCTGCTGTTGGCAAACCTGAAATATCACAGTAATTTGTAGCGAAAGGCAATCATCCCAACCTTTAAATCTTCATCAAACAAGACAAGATAACATAAAATAGACGCGTGATTTGCTCTGAAACACAGGTTGTGGGTAGGTCGAGACAATTCAGTCGTAAGAATGTTGTTTCAACAACAGACCTAGCCTGTGCAAGCTCTGAATTGGGTTGACCCGTCAGATCGAGCGGCGCAAGGTTTCTATAACTATGAAAAGTGCATACATCCTGTCTTAATTCCTGAAAACATACTATAGGTTACTTGAACTACTTTTGTGCAATATTATGAATGCTTACTTATCTCCTGAATCCCATGCAAATTTAGCAACTACTTCAGATTTCATTACAAATCTTACCACCACCATAACCTACGCCTATCAACATCCTAAACGCCAAACAAAACAAAACAAAAATCAGTATCTTTGAACAAACACACACCAAATCTTCCTCAACAACATCACTTCCACTCCAGTTATCTTCATCAACCTCCTTAATTTGCACTCTAAATGCAGTCACATTAACCAAACCCAGCGACATGGTCACTATTTCAAGAGATCGAGAATCAATGTAGCTAGACGGACAGGTATTATTGCAGCTTGCCAACAACATGGTGATGCGAGTAAAACCATTGAACTATTTGAGGAAATGCTGCGAGAGGTGAAACCTTATCACATTAAATTTGTTTGCGTTATTTACAAACAAGGCATGTTGAAAGGGGGTATGATTACTTCAATTCCATGAAAAAGGTGCGCATGGTATGAGCCCTGGGCTTGAAAACTATTGCTTGCATGGTTGATCTACTTGGGTCGGGAGGGGATGAAGCTAAGAGGCTTGCTAAATCAACACCTGATTTAACTGTATCGAGAGCTTTGCTTGGGGCATGTGGCATATCATGTCGAAATAGGCAGAATTAAGTTGCAGAGAGGCTTTGAGATGGGACAAGAACATGAATAAACATGAAGATAGGAGGGGATCAGAGGGGTTAAAAAGTAACCTGGATGTAGTGGGGTTGATGTTAAGGCCTCAACCTGTGTTTACCGCCAGTGATAGATCAAATCCCATGACAGATGAGATTTATGAAATACTGAGAAAGTTTGACTTGGGTTGTTAATTTAATTCAAAGATTTTTGAAAGAGCGATTGTTAGCATCACCGGTTTACTAATGGTTTGTGTCCCTGCATTATTGTAATATTTGCAGAACTACAGTAACATTCCTTATCAGATTAATGTTTAACAAGATTTCGGTGTTTAACAAGATTTCGGAGATTCAATCTGGTAAGAAATGTTATTGCAGTTCTGCAAATATTACAATAATGCAGGGGGTCAAAAATTTTCTTTCCAGAGCTGTTTAATCCTGGGGTTTAAATCTGTCAGAAAAAATTAGTTTTTGCAGGCCTCTTCCATCAACATATGCATAGACAACTTCTTCTATGTTCAGTCCTAAACACCATATCATGAATTTATTACTTTTTTTTGTTACAATGGCCATTTAAAAGCTTAGTTGGGCTTCAAGCAGTCTCCTGGTGCATAGAGAAGGAAGTCCCTAAGGATTTTCCTCTGATCCAATGGTATTATGATGTATGAATTCAAAGGACTCAACTCAGTCATATTAGCAATTGGATCTATAGTTTTTCTTCAGAAATTCAGAACTCAACTCACTGTCTGTGTAATGTTTCATGAACAAGAACATGCAGCACTTAGAAGACAGAGAGATTTCATTTGCATATAAATCACTTAAAAGAGTTGGATAATAGATGAAAAGCAGTCAGGAAGATCCAGATCTATTTAAAAGCAGATGAGAAAAACTAGATCCAGAACTCTACACGCAAGATTCATCTATGATAAACTCAGATGCGAATAGAGAGATAGATCTGGTAGAAGCAGGTGAAGCAAGCAAGCCAAACATACTTGTAACGAGGGAGGAGCAGAGGTGAGGTGATGAGGAGAGGGAGGAATGATCGGAAACCTATGGGATGGGTGGAGTTGGGAAAATAACAAGCACAACAGCTTGGTTATCTTCCCCACTCACCCATCCAATAACCTTCCGAACACCCTACTCCCTCTCCATTTCCTCCCATACAACATAACCTTCAAGGCGGCTGGCTACCAAAGCAGTTGAGAACCCTTACCTGCCCCTTGCCTTCCAGCCCTTATATATACTGTGTCAACTTCAACCTAACTTAGTTGTTTACGGGCATCTGTCTGTTCTGTTGAGTGGACGAGAATGATCCTGGCCGTTCATTCCAACATTTCAGACAGTCAATGGAACATCGACGATGGATGCTAGGCATTGCCGTAACAGGATCGCTATTCCAGGATGGACTATGGATGCTACCGGTCAAGTGAACAGAAGGCCCTTTATGGGCTAATCTTTGTGACTCGTTTGGGCTTAGTCTCGTTTCATGTGTGTTGATGTTGATTGAGGATTCCTTCAGTGGCCCAGCCCATTATAATATATATATATTATGCTGTTGCAAGCTCATGTTTTTTTTTAATGGCAAAAGGTCAAAGTAAGGTCAAAGAACTGGGGAGGAGAAACAATGTGTTCAGCAATGTTCTTCCTAACCTAGTTCAATTATTCAATATATTGTTTATATGAATATTGCGGTCTTTTTTCGGTTTTGGTTGTCATGATTTTTTTTTATTTACAATTTCTTACTCTCAAGTAACATTAGCATGATTGTATATTTTGAGATTTCTTTCCATTTGTATTTTCTTACATGTACAAATTACCAATGAATATTTTATCAATAAACAAAGATTGATTTTACAAAATTAAACTTCATTAGTAGCTAAAGAGAGAAAAACTAAAAAATGAAGGATCAAATCTTACTCTCAAGTAACATTAGCATGATTGTATATTTTGAGATTTCTTTTAATTTGTATTTTCTTACATGTACAAATTACCAATGAATATTTTATCGATAAACAAAGATTGATTTTGCAAAATTAAACTTCATTAGTAGCTAAAGAGAGAAAAATTTAAAAAAAAATGAAGAATCAAATATAACAAAAACAAACAAAATAGATCCTATTTGGATATTGTCACCAAAAAACTTCAATTTTTCCATCTAAAGTTTCAGTTTATCTATTTATTCGATCATGTTATTTTAATTAAAAAAATTTTTACACTTCAATCCTTGATATATTGATAAAGAAGAGAGAAAGTTGCCTAAAAAAATTAAAGAAAAAAAAAGCGCTCCGATCATGACATCATGACCACCAAGATGTTAATCTTGGTATCGATAATTTTGTATATTCGATAGGAGTTTAATTATAGTAGTGTTATCCTTTAATCAAATTGAAATTCTTAAATCCTTTTCAATTTGTTTAATTTTTTTTATATATATAAATTAGAGGTTTTTTTAAAATTGGGAATGGGTTTGTTAAGATTTAGAGTGTTTTTAGGTGTTTAAATATGAAAACAAATTAAAAAGAGAGAGAGAGAGAGAGTTTTTAAAATTCAAGAACTCAAATCTTGATTTTCAATGATCGAAAACTACTGATACAAAATATGATAGGTCATTGGTTAAAAAAAACTAAAGCGGAAGATGTGCTTTTCGCTCCTTCTATAAACAAAACAAATTAGCTAGGTGTACTAGCGTGGGCTTCTAGATTAAGGCTCGCCTATGCTTTTTTATCCTCATCTATACATGTGAGTTTGGCCTCTCTTATTGTTTTTATTTAAGTTTTAATTAATACTCTCTATTATTTTTTTAAATTACTTGGTTCCCTTTATTTTAAAATAGTGATTGATCTTTTTAATTGTTTTTTTTTAAAAATTTATAATGCTTTAAATAGATTATTATAATTTTAAAACAAATTTTATTTAAATAAATTGTATTTACTTGATGTGTTTATAAAAATAGAAATCAGCAACCAGAATTAATCTATGAAATAAAATAGATACTCAGTTATATGATATATATATATATATATATATATATATATATATATATATATATATATATATATGCTGGAAGCAGCAAGCATAATTAAAGATGAAATTAAATGATTTACAGTTTTTCACTCCTGGAAGAATGAGAGAGCGGGATGGCAAAGAGCCTTGTTGGTAGTCTTGCTGTCTGTTTGCATGCCTGATCATCTCACCCTTGAAAATAGTAGTTTTATGACAAAATCTTGAAGAAACTTGCGATTAGGGTGGATGGCAATTATTAATTAATCCTCTCTTCTTCTTCTTCTTCTTCTTCTTCTTCTTCTTTCTCAGCCATCCTAAACATCCATGAATGCATGGATTTGTCTCTCTAAAGAGAAGCTATATATATATAGTTCAAGGATCCATCATCCTGAGTCTCTTTCAGGTGAAATTAGGTCAATTCCTTGTATAATCCCCAGTTCCCACAAGGAATATATATAGGGATATATTTTAACGTAAAAAGACGAAGTGAACAACTGGTGTGAAAAGTAGATCACTGACAAATAAATTAGCTAGCTAGGACCATGCTGGTTGGGGACCATAATCTATCGTTGTAAATCATGGGTGATGCGCAAGAATGCATTTGTGGGGGCATACACACACACACGAAAACTTGCATTGATTGCGTAATTTATATAAAAGAAAATGTAGAATCGAATATGGTTTCTGATTGATTTGATGCTGCTTCTGACCATGCAAAGGCATCATCATGTGATCAACTTGCACAGACGCAATATCCTTGATAAACCATGTCGTCTCATCCTCTACTCCATCAAGACTGTCTCTTGATTCCCTTTAATTAGCTTTCCCTTAATTTATATATATGATCTCGAACAGTTTGTGTACGTGCATCTCTTAGGGCTTGGTTACTTAGCATATTAGCTAGGCAGGTGGCATTGATCCTCTAACGTAAATACCTGTCACCTTCAAGATTCATCACATAGGGAGAAATAGGAGGCAGCTGTGTGGTGTGGGCAGGCAAACCTGCGCGCCAGGACCCATCGTTTTTAACAATCCTTTTTGGTCCAGACATGTCGTATATAAACATCTTGTCTTTTCTGTTGCTGATATATATAAAATCCAGCTGACATGTTATGTTCCGCGAGCGTGCTTGATCGATCGATCTTCTTCTTGTTTATTATTATGCACTTGTGCTAGCTAAGCACTTATATAGCAGTTATCTCTGCCAGATTTTTAGTTCGTCAGCTCTGTGCTTAATTAATCAATCAATCTTATTAGCTTCTGAAATATTTAATATATATTACGGCATGGCTATTAATTATAATTTAATAAGGTGGATCCTTTCTCCCAGCTAGCGTGCTTCAACAAAGACAAATATGCGCTTAATTCCTATGGTGTTGCTTATAATTTTAGACTTTTAGTGTCCATGTGTCTATGTCTATATATATATATAAAAGCAGCCGGATTAATGCACTTGATGGTATAAAGTTTATGATAGATATTTTTTTATGGTTACTAGATATGGGAGCACAAACAAAGAGACAAGAGGTAAGAAGGATAGAGTTTGACTAACATATATAGGGTTGTTCCACATAACAATCCCAAGTTTTATTCAAGAAAATAAAGTATTATATATGAGATATGTTTTTTTAATAGATTTACAAGGAAAAAAAATCATAACCCCTCAACAAAAAGATAAACTAACAAAAAATCTAAAAGGAACATATAATCTAAAAAAATAATAACAAAACTAGCTTAAATAACATTTTTAATGTCTAATCCGAGAGTAATTTAGGATTCAACTAATTACAATGATCATATCTCCTCTTATACTTTCTCCATTGGAGTTCGGCTTAATGGGTGGTTCGAAAGTATGGTATTTTAATGCTACTTTGTTGGTTTAAAATGATTAATTTTTTTTTTGTTTGGATCGATCTACCGTATTTCACTTGTTTTTATATATATTTGCTAGACTACCTTCATGATGGTTTGTGCCTCTTTTAACTAATACAACTATATATCTAATTAATTGCTCTTAACCTTCACCTATTTTTTCCCTGTATGGCTACACCAGTATTGTTCTTATTTATTTTTTAATGGGAGAGAAATTTAATTGAATCTACCATGTTTACTAAAGTAGTATTTGAATGCTTGGTCCAGCAAGCTAGCGGTGTTACATGACAAGAAAAGTAAGCATAAAATATAGTAGGAAGTCGGTTGTTCTTGTTTATAGGGCCGTGGAACTGTGGTTCTGGTGGCGGTAGCTCCACCCACCCACATACACAGTGAAATAAATTAAGAAGAGAATAGTAGATAGTGGTCCTGCCACGCCACTACATGGGAGGAGCGGTCATGTGCAGATTGCTGCTGGGAATGGTCCGTCCTGCCAGGAGGAGGAGGAGCTATGAATTGAGAGCAATTTATGAGGCTCCACAGCCAAGAAAGCATGCAATTCTATAAAGGAAGGAAGGGTGGGTGGCCACTTGTATTATTTTACATTATCTTCTACTCCTCGTATCTCTACAACACTAGTGCTGTGCTGCCCACAACATTTCCCTTTATTATATTTACCTTTTAGTGCCACTTAACTCAGGATCTCCCTAATATATAACACTATTATGTGTTTTTAGTTGTTGTTTCTTTTTTATTCATTCATTAAGAAAAATGTTTCTATAATATTATCATTTGTTTATGGCCTGTTTGTTATTTATTATTATAGTGGTTATTTTTTAAGGTGTTTTTTATTTAAAAATTTACTGAAACAATGTTTTTTATTGTTTAAAATATATTTTTGATATCAACATACCAAAACAATATATAATTAATTATCTAGAAAAATTAATTTAAAGTAAAAAAAATATAAAATTTTCATTTTTAAAAAAAATTAAAATAAAAAAATAAACAAGTTTTTAGTTTCACCATGATATGACACAAGAATTTCATAATATCAATGAACCATGTGTGTTTTTGCAGCTTAGCCACATTTCTTAAAAAATTTAATTTTTAATTATTTTTTTAAGCTCTTAATTATTTTAATATATTGATATTATAAAAATTATATTTTATCTTTGCAGTAAAGTTATGCTTTTTCAAGATTTTAATTTTAGTTTGTTTATATTATTTTAATATATTATATTAAAATAAATATTTTAAAATAAAAAAATTATTTTAATTTAAAAAAAATACTTTGAACAATAATATTTATTATAATATCAAACGCATTTTTAGATATTTTTTAACACGAAGAGATTCATTTAGTATTTTATTATAATTTTGATATGATGATATAAGGGGAAGGAGCAGGGACCTAGGAAGTAGGGGTTTTCGAAGGACAATGGGCTCTTTATTCTAGATAGACCAGGGCCACCCACCTGTTGCTTGCTTTCATTACTTCAATAAGCAGATGAGTGGTGGCAGTCGAAGATCATCCTCCTCCTCCTCCTGCTGCTACTGCTGATTGGGTGAGCTAAAGCTGATAGATCCTCCCACCACAACTCTACTCCACTCGGTGGATTGAGTCATCTCCGACGTGCCCTTAGCACATATGACGGCAAGTGCTCGAGGAGGAGCAAAGCACAGGAGCACACGCATACATCCTAGTGATGATGTGAAGTGAGTGATGTTGCTGCTATGAAAGCAACGTGTCAATGTATATATGGTCATGGACACTCATAAACCAAACAACACGTGCTCGCACAGTTCCGAGCCTGCTGGCTACAACCTGGGGGTCCACTGAAACACTGCCGAACCCCTTCACCGGTTCTGCACGGGTCCACGTGGACAAATACCATTTCACTATCGGCGTCGGGGAGATATATAATAAATAAATAAAATGAACAGTATTCCCTTCCTCGTGCTCTCCCGCATCTAATCTCATCACCTTGTACGCTAAGCTTGGCCTCCTCTGCTCTATCCCTAATTAATTCATCAATCCTGCGACGAAGATTTAGGCCTCCTCTTGGGTCAATGCCTTGTCAATGATAGTATTATGCTCTCAACATGTAATTAATATCAATTCTAATATATTAAATTCATTTTTGTTTGCTTGATAAGTTATCCCCCCTCAATCCCCCCCACCACAGCAAACAACACTCTTTTTTTCTTTTTCTTTGTTTAATTTTAGTTTAGCGGCCCTACACCCATAGTGGACTAAGCCAGTGATCCTCAGCTAGGTGCTATACGTGATGATAGATTACAACGCGTCTGGTTCAATGCCGATCTTGACCCAATTAGGAGAGACTGTTGGTGTCTGGTAGAGAGGGCAGCAGAGATAATCTGATTGATTGCCATAATCAAAGCAAAGAGGTGCTTAGATTTGGTTCATGGAGAACTAATCATGAAGTTGATCCATGAGCGGAGATCTCAAAGTGAGAGATGCTCACCTTTAGACTCCTTTTTGGCTTTGATTAGGGCAATCTTCACATGATAAGAGAGAGCACTATCACATACATACATACATAATCTTCCAAGTGATTGGATGAATGAATAAAGTAGAACCAAATGTCATTCTCTTACATTATTGGAGTGCCAAAATCACATCCTCCACTGGCACACAAGAGTCCGAAAAGCCTCTCCCAGCACCAAGACCATTTGAGCTATCATGCCTAAAGTCAATGGCTTTATTAATCCTCCAAGGCATGATTTTCAATACCTTGATGGCTTTCTTTATCCTCCGGAGGCATAATTTTCAAAACCCTATTATTGAAGGGCCCTCTCTTGGTTTTATATATATTATAATGATGCTGATATGCTGCTGCTGCTGCTGCTGCTTTCCATTATGAAAACAAACATAAAAAGCCCACAACTCCCATTGCAGGATAGCATATTATAATAATATAAACAAGATGATATGTTGCTGTTGGTGTTCATATGTTTAACCTGCTTCTTTTTATAAATTTCTTTGAAAAACAACCATGAAATACAGGAGCACTGCAGCTTTCAAATCCTAGCAAGAAGAACCTACCCTAATTTCCCAAATCACCTGCCCTCCCTGTACTCATAAGCAATCTAACCTTGTGTGCGTGTGTGTAGCAGCTAGCTAGTCCTATTTGTATCAGTTCATGTGTAATGTAACTAAAGTTATCATTTGCTGCTTTTCATTATAATAAGAAATCTGTGGAAATATCTAAGCTTAACCCAATATTTAAATCTCAATTGTAAAGGACATCGTTCTTCTTTGTGAAGTTGAATACCGTGTAAAAGTTCGGTTTGTTTTAAGGAATTTTTTTCTTTTGTTAGTTGTCACTTGTGTTTAAATAAAGATCGTATGGAATATTATAATCATCATTGGTAACTTTTTTTTTAGTTTTTGATAAGATAATTTCATCCAGATATTTTCTTAATATCGGTCATGGTATAATCAGATAATAATTAATATATCTATGAGATCTCTTTTTTTCCTCCTTTCCTTTTCTTTCCTTTGAAATTTGTGCCCGTTTATTCTAATAATTTTGTTAAAGGTGATTCTCTAAATCTCGACTTCTTACCAAGCCACAGCCAAAATGTGTTATTTTATTAGTTTTATAAAAAATAAAAAAAAAAGTAAAGAAAAGAACAAAGAAGGTCATGAAAAAAAAAAGAATAAGAATATTGAATTCTAACAGTAGTGTAAAGGAAGGAAGAACCAGAAATAGAGAGGTTAAACTTTAAAAGTTGAACAAGCACAAGGTTTGTCGTTTATTTTTATCTCTGTCCCCTGCCATCTCTGCCAGCCTTTCGCGTCTTCTACGTCCACTTGCCCTCTCTGTCTCTTGCGATTTTGAGTTCTTTTCTTGGAGCTCAAATTTTTAAACATACAATCTTTTGGTAACTTCTATAATTATCCCAGGGGTATGATATGATGTGCACAGCTAAGTAGTTCTCTCATTTTTAATGCATTTGGATTAGTGTAACTTTTTACTAGTTCGAGGAGCTCAGTTTTTCTAAAAATTCTCTTCCTTTTCTACTTATTTGTGTTCCAGTTCATTGGTTGGTTGCTAGGTAGGGAGTGTCTTGAGCTGCGCTTCAAGTTTCCAGTGTATTACTCCCTTTTGGGGTTTTTCTTTTCATGTGGACTGATAAAGTTAATTAATTTCCAAAATCTGATCTGGGTTTTTGTTGGTTTCAAATTTAATGATTAAAGAAGTGGAAAAGATCATTTCTTTAATCTAAAATATGCTTAAAATAGCTTAATTTGGAGGGTTTTTGAATCTTTGAGAGAGCCATTAAAAAATAGGTTTTTTGACTGCTACTTTATGTGAAACTATTGGTTAATTTATAGTTTATTTATTTATTTATATATCTAACTCACTGGTGTTAAGAACGTTAGTATAAAAGAAAGATTATTTTCTGTGCTGTCAAATTATGTAACTGAAAAAAAGTAGCACTCTTTTCTTTTATTTCTTTTGTGAGTTGCATACAAACTGGGATTGTCTTGTACTCATGGGGGTTCCTGTCAAGCTTTTCATGCCTTGAAACTCTTGTCGACTCCATATAGTTTTTGGGTTCTTTGAGCTTGTGCTGGAGTTCAAGAGAGGTTTCCAAAAAGTGCCGGAAATGGCCAAATAATTGAACTTTGAGGGCATTTCTTACTGAGCAGAAGTGTTGCTAACCAACAACCTTCACCATGCCTTTGTCTGAGCTCCTATATCTAATGGCTAAGGGAAAAACTGATTCTTCTCAAGAGAAGAATCCTGCTTGTTCACCTGATCTGTCTTTTGTGTAAGTTTCAATTTAACTTATTTATTTAGCTTCTTTATCTTGGATTAGTGGATCATCTCTACATTGAAATGTTTTCTTTCTGGTTTGCTTTCGTTTCTTGTGTCTTTTGGTATCCTTTAAAGCAGACCTGAGAATGATTTTGGTGAGCTAATATGGGAAAATGGTCAGATTCAATACAGTAGAGCTAGAAAGATACAAACTTGTAACAGCTTACCTCCCAAGATTAGAGATAAAGACATAGGAAATGGCACCAATACTAAAACAGGGAAGTTTGGAATGATGGAGTCTACACTGAATGAACTCCTTGCGGTTCCTGCTGTTGAAGTGAGGGCGAATCAAGACGATGACATGGTACCTTGGCTGAATTATCCATTGGATGAATCTCTGCAACATGATTATTGTTCTGATTTTTTGCCCGAATTATCGGGGGTTACTGTAAATGAACACTCCTCCCAGAGTAATTTTCCATCGTTTAATAAAAGAAGTTGTAACCAGTCAATCACGGACTCCCATACTGTTTCGGTACACAATGGTTTGAGCTTAGAGCAAGGAGATGTGGTGATGAATTCTTCAGCAGGAGATATTGAAGCAAATAGGCCTAGAACCAGTGCTAGTCAGTTATATCCGTCATCTTCTGAGCAATGCAAAACATCATTTCCGTTTTTTAGATCCAGGGATTCAACTAAAAAAGATGGTAGTACAAGCAATGCTGTCCACCATGTCATTGCACCAGATTCTATTCGAGCTCCAACATCAGGAGGTGGCTTTCCCAGCATAAAGATGCAGAAGCAAGTTCCAGAACCATCCCCTATCAACTCCAGTTTAATGAATTTCTCTCACTTTGCAAGACCGGCTGCTCTTGTAAAAGCTAATCTTCAGAACGTTGGCATGAGAGCTAGTTCAGGAACTTCAAGCATGGAAAGAACGCAAAATAAAGATAAGGGCTCAATTGGTTTACCAAAGGAAACAGGCTCCCATTGCCGTCCTAATATGATGTCATCCAAGGTTGAGGTTAAACCAACAGAGGTTAAGCCTGCTGAAGGATCTGTTCCTGCTGAGCTACCTGAGGAAATGAGCCAAGAAGGTGACTCTAAAAGCGATAGAAACTGTCATCAAAATTTTGGTGAAAGTGCAATTAAAGGATTAGCAGATGTTGAAAAGACTACAGAGCCTTTGGTTGCTTCTTCTTCTGTTGGTTCGGGCAATAGCACAGAGAGACCTTCTGACGACCCAACTGAGAATCTGAAGAGAAAACATCGTGATACTGAGGAGTCTGAAGGTCCTAGTGAAGTGAGTTTCATACATAGGTTTCACATATTTTCAATGTTTTTTGCTCTTCCGAGACTATATCTCTTTCTTCCATGAACCAAGGAAATAATCTATGTGCAGGATGTTGAAGAAGAGTCAGTAGGTGCAAAAAATCCAGCTTCTGCTCGAGCAGGTAATGGGTCCAAGAGAGGTCGGGCAGCAGAAGTTCATAACTTATCTGAAAGGGTGGGCAAGAACATTCCAACATTTCTTCAGAAGATATGCGCTTGTTTGCTTTTAATGTTGTCTTTGGTAGCTATGAATTATTGTATCTTGATTGGTTTTCATTTGGACTTGAATAAACAGAGGCGAAGGGATAGGATCAATGAGAAGATGCGAGCCCTGCAAGAACTCATACCAAACTGCAATAAGGTTGGATATTCATATTTATGTTTCTCAGTGAATTTTCTCCACGATCTTATGAAAATGAGGTTTTCTATAAAATTCAAGGATTCAAACATACGCCAAGGCTTGGGAGTTAAACCTACACCAAACCTTGGCCTGATTGAAATCAAATTAATTCTTTTAAGTTTGTTCTTGTTTATTGAAGTTCCAAAACTATAAATGAAGCTTATCCGTTCCAAGTTCTAGAGTTTTATGTTAGTCCAAGCTTTCCTTGAATTTCTTAAGTTGAACTGTTATCCAGGAAATTTTAATGGAGTTTGAGTGAAGCCAAGTAATTAAGTGTAGATAATTTCATGTGCATCTTTGCTTTGGCTGACTTTGATGTTTTTGCATTATAAGGTGGATAAAGCTTCAATGCTTGATGAGGCCATTGAATATTTAAAGACGCTTCAGCTTCAAGTACAAGTAAATTCTGCCCATTCCTCTCAAAGTTTATTTAATAACTTCTTGAGTTGGATAATCAAATGACTTTTTTGGATCACTCACCACCTTTATGCAGATTATGTCAATGGGAGCTGGAATGTACATGCCATCAATGATGTTACCTCCTGGAATGCCTCACATGCATGCAGCTCATATGGGGCAGTTCTTACCCATGGGCGTTGGAATGGGGATGGGTTTCCGGATGGGTATGCCTGACATGAATGGTGGATATTCTGGTTGCCCTATGTATCATGTACCTCCTATGCATGGAGCACATTTCCCTGGCTCGCCAATGTCAGGGCCTAGTGCTTTGCACGGGATGGGAGGACCTGGTCTTCAGATGTTTGGGCTTTCTGGTCAAGGACTTCCAATGTCATTTCCTCGTGCACCCTTAATGCCAATGCCTGGAGGGCCTCCTCCGAAAACAAACAGGGAACCAAATGATTGTGGGGTGGTAGGTCCTATGGATAATTTGGATTCAGCTACAGCCTCTAGTTCAAAGGATGCAATTCAGAATACCAACTCGCAAGTGATGCAGAACAATGTTGCCAATAGGTCAATGAATCAGACCTCTAGTCAGGTTTGTTACTTAACCAAGCTGCGTTTTTCTATGAGAATGAAAAGCTCAGTATTGAATATGGCTAAATGGATTTTGATTTCAATATGATGCATGATGTGTGTTTTCCTTTCAGCAAGTGCCAATTCATGGCTCATCTTCACTCCCAAGAGAAAGAAAGCATTAGCTATAGGTGCACACATGAATTCCATCTAAAAGTTGCATTATGGAAAATTGCAAGTATGACATTCATTTAAGCATGAAACTAGTAAATTCTCTATATACAATCCTATTTTTGTCTTTAAAGATGTAGCTCTTCACTCATCATCCCATGAAAACGAAAATTATGCTGATCACTCTAATTAATTTTCATTCGTGAAGGATATTCCCAAGGAAAACATTTTTTACTGAAATTCTTAAGGAAGAACTTAATTACATCTCTCCAAACAGCCTTTTCTTCCAATGAAAATCAAATGTGGATTTCATCTCTCAAATCAAATGTGGGCATGTTTCAAATAGTAGATGTCATTTAGAGTGCCATGTTCTTAACCTCCCTACTAGCCAAGAAGGCCGAGAAAAATATACCAGTGCAATAGCAAAGAAATATTATGCAGATGCTTGAATATTTTTTTGTTAAGTGGAAGAGGTCATAGCCACAGAAAATTATGCATTTAGCTTGTCTGAAGGAATGTGAATTTGGGCACGATATCCCATTGAATTCAGTATATGTTAATTTTGATAGTTGGGGTAACCTTTCAGAAAACTGAGTTCTTCAATTGAATTACCTCTGAATCTGAATCTAAAATTAGTTACATCATCCGTGATGCCAGTGCCAAGCAACAAATGAATGTTTTGAACAGCCTGCTTTTGTGCAAAATAATGGTGAAGGCTCAGAAGTTGCTGAAAGTGGAGTGTTGAAGTCAGCTGGCGGAACTGACATCATACCTAGTAGAGCAACTGGTGAGTATTCGTCTATCATGGGTGGCTGTACTTAACATTGTTGTGAGATCTACTTAATCTGGTTTGTAGAGATAAAAGATTTTTGTCAACTTGAATTTGCTGCAGGTTGTGACTGATTGATAGGTCTGATGCTTTGTCATTGGAGAGGTGAATCACCTTTGCTTCATATCAACGTTGAACCTATTATTGTACGCTGTAAAGCTGTGGGATACTGGGAGCACATATGAATGTGTGAAAAGGTTCCATGGTTTAATGAAGTCGAGCTCTTACAATAATTATTGGAGTTCTAATTTCAGGGAAGTAGAATTACAATTGCACAGATTTTGGAATGTTGAGGAAACTCAAGAACGGTCTTACTTGCATCTGTATGTATATTTACTTACACAACCTGAGCAAATAATAATGCACTGTCTAGGAGCAAGCCAACTCAAGAAATATGTATTTGAAAGTTTGTTGTAGTAGATCTCTCATACAAATTCTTTGAACTAATGAAAAAATACTTAATTTTACAGTACCTCTCTCCCTCCCCCTATCATTTCACTGTGAGCATGCACAAAGAATGGCTAGCAATAAGAAGGAAAATGTGGTTAGGGTTTTGCAAATGGTTTGTTTGATTTATTCAGTTCGATTTTTCTTAAATTGAACTGAACCAAATTTCTGAAAAAAACTGAATTGTGTAAACCTAGATGTTCCGGTTTGGTTTATAGTCCCCACCCCCTCATCTGAATCTGAATAGCAGGCATTTTAACATCTTTCATTTTCTAGCATCTCTACATCATAGTGGGCTCATGAATCTTCAATATCTTTGTTCTTCGTAGTGACTGGTGTTTCGATGTCAGCTTCAGTGAGACACGTCTCACCACGCATAAAATGTGCAGAGTCTCATTAGCTCTTGAATGAGCTCGAACCAGTTCTAAGTCCTCTACTCAAATTCCTGAAAAGCCAAGGGGAGACAACCATTGGTATTTACCTAGCTGGAGGTTCTCCCTCGCTATTTCATCCTCCCTTGCCTTCATTTCTTCCTTATCTTTCAGTTTCTTGGTAAAAAAATGGCGATGGTATTTTGCCTAAAGAGAAGTGAATCTATTCCACTAGTTGACATGTGTGAAAGTTACAAAAGAATCCAAACCATTATTTAATCAAATACGCAAATCAATCTTATCAATGAGTACATAATTTTGATGAGATAGTATTTTTGACAACACTAACATAAATTTGACTGAAAAGCTCTTTTCCACTTACCAAACCCAACAACACACCAATCACCAGCACACTATCAAATACCATTACATACAACTGAATGAATAGAGAAAACAAATGGAATAAAATGCCTTTTTACACACCTATATACTTCACAATGCAAGATTTCATATCTCTGTAAGTATATGCAAACTTTGTCATTAAGATCCCTTTAGTTATTGACTTTAACATCACCCTTGCTATCAGAGGAGACGGTTTTTGGAGTTGGCGATTTCCCGATAATAGCTTTCTTTGCCTTTACAAGTGATTGCTTTACCCTTGTTAAAATGTTATTTGAATGCTTTTGAGTAGGCTTGGCTGGAACTTCTCTTGGCAGATCCTGTGATTCTTTTGCGTCTTCAGCATCCTTGACAGAATACTCTAAATTCTGCATGTCAGATTTGGCAATCTCGTCTACCTTTTCCTGCTCAGAGTTCTCTTCGTTGGTTTTTGCAGCTTCTTCTTCTTCTTTTGCTTCTGACACAGAATCTTGGGATTCTTTGACTGGTTCACTGACAACTGTAGTGGCTTCATCCAGCTTTCCCTCTATGTTCCCATCTTTGTGGGTTTCATCTATTGCAGGTATCTCCTCTTTCTTGTTTTCTAAAGCTGGTTCAACACTTTCAACTGTTTTCTCTCCCTCAAATGATTTTTCAGTGATTTTGGCGTTTGAAGCAGCATTGCTGACCTCTTCCACTTTGATGGGCTGAGCTGGTTCCTCTTTTACTGTATCACTTGCTATTTTCTCGCCCTCTGCTTTGATTGTCCCTGCCTCGTTCTCTTCTCTACCCTTTTTCGCTTCTACCACAATCTCTTTCAATGACGCTTCAACCAAATCAGTCCCTTCAGCCTCTGGACCAGCTTTTTGTATGATTTCAGGAAGAGAAGATTTTCCACCATCCTCTTTAATCTCAGCTTGAGCTACCTGAGTGATTGCAGCAACTTGTCCTGGCTTTTCATCTGTTGACTTAATCTCAACCTGTTCACTAACTTTAGATTGTCCCTCAGGTTTCACCTCAACTTCATGTTCCTCTGTTTTTTCATCTAGTTTGGAGACTTCAGATTGTTCCACCTGTTCTCTAATTACAGATTGTCCCTCATATTTCACCTCAACTTCATGTTCTTCTGTTTTTTCATCTAGTTTGACGACTTCAGATTGTTCCTCCAATTTCACCTCAGTCTCAGGAATCACTGATTCTGGTTTTTCAATTTGTTCAGCGACTTCAGATTGTTCCACCTGTTCTCTGATTACAGATTGTCCCTCAGATTTCACCTCAACTTCATGTACTTCTGTTTTTTCATCTAGTTTGGTGACTTCAGATTGTTCCTCCAATTTCACCTCAGTCTCAGGAATCACTGATTCTGGTTTTTCAATTTGTTCGGCGACTTCAGATTGTTCCACCTGTTTCCTGATTACAGATTGTCCCTCAGGCTTCACCTCAACTTCTTGTTCCTCTGTTTTTTCATCTAGTTTGGTGACTTCAGATTGTTCCTCCAGTTTCACCTCAGTCTCAGGAATCACTAATTCTGATTTTTCAATTTGTTCAGCGACTTCAGATTGTTCCACCTGTTTCCTGATTACAGATTGTCCCTCAGGCTTCACCTCAACTTCTTGTTCCTCTGTTTTTTCATCTGGTTTGGTGACTTCAGATTGTTCCTCCAGTTTCACCTCAGTTTCAGGAACCATTGATTCTGGTTTTTCAATTTGTTGAGTGACTTCAGATTGTTCCTCTTGCTTAACCTCAACTTCAGGAACTACTGGTTCTGGTTTATCAACTTCAAGAATTACTTGTTCTGGTTTATCAACTCCAGGCACTGCTACTAGATCATCAATATCTTTTAATGGAATTGCTTCTGATTCTTTGATAGGATGAACTTCCGTTGAATCCTGTGTTTCTTCAATTACCT
The DNA here is from genome assembly GCA_033617975.1 of Populus alba x Populus glandulosa. Taxonomy (NCBI): domain Eukaryota; kingdom Viridiplantae; phylum Streptophyta; class Magnoliopsida; order Malpighiales; family Salicaceae; genus Populus; species Populus alba x Populus glandulosa. The sequence goes on along the minus strand of CM066155.1, from coordinate 90,878 downwards.
CAACAGATTGTTCCTCGGTTTTTTCTACATGTTCAGTGACTCCAGACTCTAGTTTCACTTCCCTGAGTTCAGGAACTATTGTTCCTACTTTATCAGTTTCTTTAAACAATTCTTGTGAGTCGTCAATATCTTTTACTTGAACTGCTTTCATTTCTTTGATAGGAAGAGCTTCCACTAGCTCCTGTGTTTCGGCAATTACTTCAACTGATTTTTCTTTGGGTTCAACTTTAATGACTTCGGATTGTTCTTCTGATTCTGGCTTATCATCTTCTTTGGACACTAGTTGTGAATCTTCACTATCTTTTACCACAATTGCTTCTGATTTGACAGGAAGAACTTCCAAAGGTTCCTTTGGTTGCTTAGTTGCTGCTTCTGTTTTTGGCTCTTCAACTTGTTTACCAACTTCTGATTGCTCCTCTAGTTTCGCCTCAACTTCAGGAATTATTGATTCCACTTTGTCAACTTCTTTAGACACTGCTGAATCTTCACTGTCTTTTGCCTCAATTGGTTCCGACTCTTTGATAGGAAGAACCTTTGATGGCTCCTCTGTTTTTTCAGTAGCTTCATCTAGTGATACTGGAACATCAACCATCTTTGGTTTTTCCTGTAGCAATTCCTCCACGGATGTTGATAATTGTTGCTCTTCTGCTTCTTTCGAAACAGAATGTATAGCTGGAGCAACTGGTTCGCCATTAACAACATCGGCCACTAGAGCTGGAACACTAGGTGTGTGTGAGTCAGAAATAGAAGCCGTTTCCAACTCTTTTTTATCATCTTCTGGAACATTGATAGCAGGACCATCATCAATCTTATTAACCACAACTGCTGGAGGCTCGACCTCCTTATCTTCCACTGCTTCTGATTTATCTAACAGGGTTGGTTGACTTGCTAGTTCATTAGGTTTGAGGTCTTCTTCTTCAGGTTTCCCGGCTAGAGAAACAGTTTCAGGTTCTACAGGCTTTACTTCTTCGGTCACCTTGTTCTCAATTGACTGCAAGAAATGAACTAGAAAATTAAATAGGAACATTCTTATATATTTTAAAAGCAAAAAAAATTAAAGAGTAGAAACTATCGTATAGATGCACAAGTAAAAAGATGGCGAAAACTGTAATCAAATATGAAAAAATTGAAATAAAGCTATCATGCACTGTTACGTAAACATATTAAAGCACTGCAAATATTATATCTCTATCTCCCTCATTGACCATGGCATCTAGATATTGATATTGTAAATTGAAATTCTTAAATAATGATATGAATATCCTGTCCCCATCGCAAACCGGGAAAACGAGGTTCCTTGCTGGTTTAAAAGAGCCTTGATGGCAGAACCAAGCAAGTGACAAGCAGAGACAAATGCAGAAGGGAGCCACCATGTTAGAGAATTCATATCCTACTCAACAGCTTATGCAATAAGATGGGGCAGGACTACTACCTTCCATTATAATTTTGGTATTTTATAGCCGTGAGATTAATTTTCTTAAAATGAAATATCTTATATTTTCTTAAACTAGCAACTTTAGAGTGACAGTAGCTTTGAACAGATTTCAGAAGATGGTACTGTATGTTCCAACTCAACTTAAGACTGATGATTGATACATAAAAGAAAGCTATCATTTATTTTCCAGAGAATTATGAAAGGGGGGGCACTTTCAAATAGAGATTTTCTTCTTTTTTTTCTGTCCTGTCAACTACAGACACTTCTCAAAGCTTCTGATACAGTAAATAGAGTGAGACATGCATCTAAAACTACCCTTATTCAATCGTTCATGGATGATATCTAAAAGCAACCAGAAGTCTTATGATTACCCATACAGTCAGATAAGCTAAACCTATGATCATGTAAAACGTTCATGGAAGTCCAGGGGTAACAAAGAAGGTAACGAAACGCTACATGGATCTCACCGAAACATCAAAGATCATATCGCTATGGCAAGTCTGAAAAGTAAAAATATGGGAAACAATAAAAGAATCCCATGAAGTATATATGTTTGATCAAGTAAACAGTATTTGAGGGAATGAATAGTTTGATCAGAATTAAAGATAGGCAAGATGATGATATAAATACCTCATGATCGGAAGTAGGAGTTTGATGTGATGGTGCAGTCTCAGTAGCCATGAGGATTGGTAGATGCAGAGAAGAGAGATCCTTTCAAAATGAAGTTGATGTTAAGAGATTCTGTGTAGTAAGTGAAAAAAAGTTAAGGAAAGGAAAGGAAAGACAGTGGCGGTTGGCAAATAATCAAAAAACCAAAAAAAGTGTAACAGCAACAGCAACAGCAAAGCAGAAAAAGAGTAGTGTATGACAGACTGTATATCACATGATCAATCCAAAGTGAATGATTAGGATTCCATTTAAATTTATATCTTTAAAGCAAAAGAAAACAAAGAAGAATGGGTTGGTTTGGATAATTAAAGTAAGAGGGCAACATGCAATAGCATTTTTCTTTTGGGGTAGCAGACAAAGTTCAAGGGGGACCAGATCCCTTCCTCCCCAAAGAAATGCTTTTCATTTTTGCTAGCTGTTAACTGTCTAAAGTCTTTCCTGAGAATAATGCAGGTGGTGATGTGCTTTCATCTGGGCCTGAACTCTCTAGTTATTTGGACTCAACATTCAAAATGTAAAGTATCCCAAAAGTCCACATGAAGAATTAAAGGTCCAGTTTTCGGTATCAAGTCGTGCTTCTGTGTTGAATGGTTGGGTAGGGCTGTTGAGCACTTGAGTAGTGTGAAGGAAAGTGAGCTTGAAATTGGCCCAGACAGAAACATGGATTTGAAGATATTGGTACAGGTAATGTGTCAGCTTCTGTATTGGTGTTTTTTTGGATGAATTTTCTGCTTTTTGTGTGAAACTGATTAGACAAGTCTAATCAAAATCTGTTAAGTATGCTCCAATTAAACCTCCCCAGCACACTCATCCCGCATTAAAATGCCAAGCAATACAGCCTCCTCAGAACGAAAAGTAATGATGTAAATTTGGCAAGAAAGTTGACTATGATTTCCCACTACAAAGCTAAAAGCAAACATCTAATTATGCTAATATGGGACAAACTCAACCAGACAAAGGCTTTTATATACATATAATTTCATTGGAGCAAAGGCCTTGAGGCTTTTTGATAATTGATGATGTTCCCTTCTGATTAAAGTCAACTTCCACTATAATCTTGTCTTGCTGAGTCTTACCTTCATCCCTTTAAGTTGAAAATAAAGGCTATTACTGTTAATGATCTTTTCTTTACAGAATATGTTTTGATTACATGCTGTGAATGTCATTTGGACACCACCACTGTTTAGCTCAGTGATGAATGCTAATGAGATCTTAAGGTTCCATTTATGGTATGCAACCTAATGATAGCAACCTTCATGTTTCTCTTGTCATCATTTGTTGCTGTGATAAGACTAAAGCTGATCAAAAGGTTAGTTGCTTAGTTAACAGCAAAACATATTAGATATCCATGTGCTTATGTTTCCAACTAATTCTTAATGGGCCAATCAAGAATAATACTTCGTGATAATGATATTCTATTAAGGTCATCTCAAAAGGACCCCCCCCCCCCTCCCTCTGCCATTCAATCCTCTTAGTTTTTAACATGTTTCAGGCAAAGCTGTGTGTGATGTTTCCTTCAGATTGTTATCTGATAGTAATATTTGTAATCTCTTGTCAAAAGGCACTTCATAATCTCTTGGTTAAAAAGGTGCAGAGAGGAGAATTTTATAGCAACCAAGCAAAGATAAGCCTTCTTCTCAGATAATACAGCTGTGATGCAACTCCATTAACAACTGCAGCCTCTATTAAAAAGTTGCAGGATTAGGATTTTCTGTCCTTGAAAGATGCTGATGCTAGTGAAGTTTTTAAAGATGATTATGTAATGCAACTATTTTCCTAGGTTTGGTGTTGGAAATTTTTTTTCTCAGAAAAGCTTATAATTAATTAAGATAATCATATTGGTCAGGACTGTGATGAGTGTGATTCCCTTATTAGAGTAACAGTTAATCTTTCTTGTCAATTAGCTGTCTGTCTCAGAATCAGCTTTGAAACAGATGACTTACAGTATAATGAGGAAAGGGCTCTCCATTTTCAAGGGCATATGGATTGTGACCCCCCCCCCCTCCATTTCAAATAACCATTCGATTATTATCTTCAAAATCTTTCTCTTGATGAATTTTAATTGGCTTATTTCCCAGCAATGCTACACTGAAGTAGGCCACTATGCTTGCTAATTATGGCTTTGTTTTACCAAATTTTTGTTATGATTTACACTTGTTTAAATTATGAAAATTGTTCAGGCCTCCACCACATGGTTCCTTGAACTCAGTAACTAAAGGTTCAAAGACTAGTAATCTGTTGACAAGACATTGACTTCTTTCTGCGGGCCTAAAGTTAGCAGCAATTTGACGAATTCGCCGAACAGAAGATCTGTGTGAGATGAATGCATCTTGTTTTGAACACAGCAATATTGATATCAATCTTCGTTAATTTTCATAAAGAAGGAACGAGGAACACCTTATGGTAGCTTAATAATCAACCATACATTGTACACGGCTTTAGCAGTGAAGATATTGCAGATTAATTGATCAATCCTTTTACTCTGCTGAAATGTTTCAGCGTTGTGCTTTGTACATGGAATGAAACCTATTTATTTGTCGACAGGTCCTACAAAAGTTGACATCACATACACTTATTTGTGAAGTCCCACACCTGTCTCCTGTAAGATTCCTAATTAATGTGCTCATTCAAAAGATAAACTCCAGGGACCAAAGGGCACCATTGAGGAAGGGTTCAAGAGCTCAAAGGAACCTTAACACAGCAACTTGTGAGACAAATACACATCAAAACTTATGAGCTGATTTTTGGATTACATATCCACTGTTGTCTATTGTATGGCTGTAATTACAATACATATTTCAATACTTCTGTTCTACTTCTTGTCGTCGGTGGCCGTAGATGGAATGCAATAACATCAACAACATCTTTTTTTATCTCAAGTACTCATCCGAAGCCCTTAACAAAAACATTAAAAAAAATAAATAAATTATTATCTGATCCAGCCTAGCCAGCAGAAAGCCAAAAACATGGTTATTAATACCAACGAATTATTATACAAAACTAGATAATGGAACAGTTATGTGCCTGGTGAAATTAAGCTGGTAAACCTTATTTTTTATAATTGTATTCCTATAGCTAATCATTCAAAAACAAGGATTCTCGTGATGTATTAAAAATTTCAAAGAGAAAAATATATTTGACTTTCCATATAGAAAACATCTCTGATTCATCAGAATCTTGTTGTATAAAATAAAGCCTAACAAGATTACCAAAGCCATATGTACTTAGCCTCAGTGATCGGTTGAGCCCGAGGATGCTAGGTCTGGTAGCTTGTCAGACTTCTATATGCATTGGCTCAGCATTTAGCTAAACTTAAGGATGTCATATCTAACATCTCGTCAAACCTGTATATATTTTAGGCTTAGTGCTTGGATGAGCTCTAAGATACTGAGTCTGACAGCTCACCAGACCTATATATATTTGGGCTCGATGCTTGTTCGATCCTAAAGGTGGTCAATCCCAAGATTGTTGGATCTAGCAACTCGCTAGACCCATATATGTTTGGGTTCAACACTTGGCTAAGCCTAGAGTTGGTGGTTCTAGCAGCTGGCTCGACTCCTATATGTGTGGGTTCAACACTTGGCTAAGCCTGGAGTTGCTGGTTCTAGCAGCTCGCTCGACCCCTATATGTTTGCCTGAGCCTAAGGATGTTGAGTTATCACCTTGCTTTTGGTTTCTTTAAATGAAGATCCGAGTAAAAATAAAACATATTGATCCATTAGTATCCCCCAAATCTTTTCGTATTTAATACACAAAGATTTTGAAAGTTTATCAATAGTAAATGAGTATTTTTACCTTCTCCACAAGATTTGTCTAACCCGACAGGTGGCTCATCTTTTTTTAAAGAGGTGTCCCTTGAAAAACAAAATGACGGCTTGCATTTAATGCAATAATTGAATGGATTTCTAATGATTTGAAATAACATAAAAGGTCATTCATCTAACTGTATGGGTGAAAAGTTATATCTTTTATAACCCTAACGTTCATACTCTCAACTTTTCTTTTGCTTTCACTCTTTGTAACTTCTGAGAAACAGTTTTGTGAAAAAATCTTAAGCCAATCTCACTCTAATTTGAGAAGAAAACTGTCACCTAAGGTATTTCCTACCATAAACTTTTTTCTTCTTCTTTACTTTGAATAGAGAAATTAACCCAAAAAAAAAGTCAAATTTATCCCTAAAGTATGGATGTTGTCATCTCTGATGAAGAGTTAAGGTTCCAACTTGAGTCTGAAAGAAACGACAATAGACAAAGTCTATCAAATTGGACCCCAGAACTAGAGGGAATGGCACCTTGGCGTCCCCCTCTTTTTAGCGGGGAAAGTAGCTCTCCCCATAAGATAAGTTCTTCTCCTACCATTACCAAGAAATCATATGAGAGAGTGAGGTTGCCTCAAATCCTTGAGGATGACGCTTCTATCATATTAGGTGCAGAGGACATAGAGTTTGTTACTTGCCTGCAACCAATAGAGTACACAACTTAAATGCCTGATTGAGTTAAACGTATTAGCTGGCAGGCCTTGCGCTCTGCCTAATGTCAATTTGAAATTACAGTCCCTTTTTACATATATGTATTGTGGTATTCTTTCTCCCTCCAAGGATTTGTGAGGGAAGTGTTTAGATATTACTAGTTGGGTCCAAACCAGCTTCCCCTAATGAATGGATAACCTTGTCCACGTTTAATAAGTTTTTTAAGCTCGTTGAAATTGAGTCTACAATTAATTTTGAACACAAAGGTTGTTGAAACCTATGATATAAGTTGTTCAAGGTTCTTAGGGTAGGCTTGATTGTCCCCTTGAGCGGTTATCATTATTCTAGTGAGAAGTCAGTCCTTATTGAAGAGTTGTTGATGTTCTGATAAAGTAATTTTGCCAACAGTAATAGGGATATCCATTTGACATTCCATTTCAGGTGTTTTATGATCGTCTCTCATTGATAATGATTAGAGATGTCAAGAATCAGTTTTGGAAGAAAATTTGATGGGTTTCTTTCGTTCCCACGAATAGCGTCAATGATGATGTTATAAAAAATCTAAGTATTTTGGGGGCAACACTTATGTCTTGGATAAATGGTTAACTCTTGGTTCTAACAATTTGATTTATTCTTTCTAGCCAAGATAGCTGGTGCTTTTTGTTTGGTAAGTCAGGTGGTCAATGGCTAGTACTTGCAAAAGGTTTTCTTTGATGAATCTAGGAACTCTCCGATGCTTAAGTGAATATCTTTTTCAGAGAGAAAATGCAATAATTTTTTTAAGAGATAGACTCTGAAAATATGAGTGCTAAAAATATTCAAAATGATGAGATTGTGAACCTTTTTTTTTGAAGGATTCAATGAATCTTTATATCCTATAATTCTTATCATTCAGTGGAAAGGAAAAGTCATATTCTATTATAACATTAAACATCTCTTATGTTTCAAAAAAATAATAATATATCTAACTCATCAGAATCTTGTGGTCCAGCATGAGGTCTAACAATATTACCTAGAGCCACACATGTTAGGGCTCAATATTTGGCTGAGTCTGAGAATGCTGGGTTTGACAACTCGTCAAACCCATATATGCTTGATCTCAATTATCAGCAAAGCTTAAAGATATTGAGTTATCACTCTGCTTTTAGTTTTTTAAATTAAAATTTAAGTGAAAATAAAATATGTTAATCTATTATATTCATTCTTTAGAACTCAAGCGTGAAGAAAATTAAAGATGCATGCATCAAAAGTAAGAGTAAGTTTTTACATACATACATATGTGTGTGTGTATGGTATGGTTGATTAATGATTAGCAAATAAAAACATAGAGTAAAATAAAAGATGAAGCAATGGTTGACTTCTGAAAACAGCTCATATGTATGGTGGTAGCTACAAGATAAGTGAAGGAGCGCATTACGAGGCATGGAGATTACAAGAATCTTTGCATATATATTATTTAATACACATAATATCGAATTGGGATGTCTGGATTAGGACATTGGCCAGAGGTCAAGGAGATTAAGGAAGCTTCGTAATTCAGTTCAGAGGTTAAGAAGAACAAGGCAGTCGACAGGCAGGATATCAAAGAACAATATGCCTGTTACATTAACATTATTGATGATGTTACTCCATTATTATGGAGGTGATCATGGAGCTTCTTAATTGATTTCTCAGAGTCTTAAACGTGTTTAAAGAAAGGCTTTTCTAAGCCATTGTCATGCAGCATACCTTGAACAGAATATATATATATATATATTGTCTTCCTGGTCGACAACATATATAAAAAAATTGTTCTGCAACTTGCCTGAATATATGTAATCAAATTAAATGGAAATGAGCCGATAATTAAGCAAATTTTCTTCATTAATTTTCTTTAATCACCATCAACATTTATTCTGGCATACACGCGTACCCTGTTTGTCTTCTTCTTCTTCTTCTTCTATGTAGGTATCATAATTTGGACATGGGAACTGATTGTAAAACATTAGTAGCTAGACGTCTTTCCATTTCCTTGATGATTTTTGTTTTCCTTGTAAACAAATCAAGAATGGTGAAAAAGAAATTTAAATCTTGTCACTCCAACTAATCCATTCATATATATATAGAGAGAGAGACACAAACACACACACACACACGATTAATTTAGTTGGCACTGTGCAATAAATAATGATTGCCATACTGAGTATGCCATGTAACCTGTAATAATTCATCAAAAAATTTGTCGTCATTGTAGTCTCTCAAAAAATACGTTACATTAGCTCTCATGCACATCAACTCCTATCCCACCCCATCCTATAGAGGACAACAGCATTACTGTGACTGTCCTGGCTATTTATTTAGCTAAAAGAGTGCGTGCATGGGATGACCAGACCCCTCCCTTCTCTATTTACTAGTATTAATTTTGGCCTTATATATGGATAGCATTTTCCCATAATGAGAAGAACAAGTTAGTAATTCAAATTGCAAGATGTATTGAGTGATTTGTATATACATGTGTGTGGAGAACTGATTGAATTTGAGGGTTTTTCTGAAAGAGAAGGAATATTTCCTCATATGATTCTAAAACAATTACTCTAGGTTACTGAGACTGGAAAAGTTGCGTCAAAAGGCCTGACACAAAAGAGAAGGTGGATGGTAGCTGAAAGTTGCTTGCCAAAAGGGAGGGTAGCAGCTAGCTAGCTAGCTGATCAAGGATAGGATTGATCACAGGGAAGTATTTAGAATTTTCTTCCTATCGAACAAGACTCCAAGAGGAGGCATATGTAGAAGCCGCTGCTGCTATCATCAATTTATTGCAGGACACCATATTTGCTTCATCTCGCTAATTTGGGGTGTTTCTTGTCCTCAAGAAACTTTCCCTTCTCCATTCTTGTGACTTGTTTTTGCATTAGGAATCTTGGGATGGACTTGGTTAAATATGATATTGCTTAAAACCCATCCTATCTCCTCCCATCGCAATATCTCTTCCATTGTAAATAAATAAAAGCAACTCCCATCCATCTTATCCTTTACAAGTACATGTCTACATCACCTTAAACTTTTACTCGGGCTTGTGAGCGCAACACTTCTTACAGTTACTTAAATATCTGCCGGGAGAAGAGCCCCACCAGTCCTCCTCTGCAGAAGTGTTGAATCCTCAAGTTTTGAAGGGAAATAACTAGGCCTGGTCAAATTAACGCCACACTACTTCCCCATGCTCTTCGTTTCTTCATCTGGTAAAGGACACCGGTAGGATCAGGACCGTCCATGAGTTATGGAACCCACCTTATTGTGGTCCCAAATGCTGACATGGACCATCCAAGACAACAGCATGTAACTCTGGAAAATCATGTATAAATCTGAAGCCACAATCTTCAATCATCCTCTTGAATATGACTTTTCTCTTTGAGCCGCCTCCTATTAATTTGATTCCCTACCAGGCTGCCACTTCATTTTCTTCTCACCACTCCATTCTCTCTCTCTCCCTCTCTCTCTCATCGCATATTCCAATCACTTCCCCACTTCCTAGAATCCATTTCAAAGCCCCAACTCTTCTCCTGTTGCTGACACAATACTTGGCCACTTCTTAAAAGTTTGTTTGCCAGCACTGCATTGCAGGTTTTGTTGCACTCCTCATGGGGCGGCATTCTTGCTGTTACAAGCAGAAGTTAAGAAAAGGCCTGTGGTCTCCTGAGGAAGATGAGAAACTTCTTAATTATATTACCAAGCATGGACTTGGCTGTTGGAGCTCTGTCCCTAAACTGGCAGGTACCCTTTGTTTGTTAATAATAATGCTGAGTAAATGGTGTCAGAATACTAGATTTAGAATTCCTGTAAACATCTCCTAATTTACATTGCACACACACACACTGACAGGTTTGCAGAGGTGTGGTAAGAGCTGCAGGTTAAGGTGGATTAACTACTTGAGGCCTGATTTGAAGAGAGGAGCATTTTCTCAGCAGGAAGAGAGCTTGATTATTGAACTCCACGCAGTTCTTGGCAATAGGTATTTTATATTTATATTAACTTTATAAACTAATTCTTAATAAGACTTTATTTATATCAAACTTAAGTGTTTCGATCATATATTGACTACTTTTTGCTACCTACTTGATCAGATGGTCTCAGATTGCAGCACAGTTACCTGGAAGAACTGATAACGAGATTAAGAATTTATGGAATTCCTGCATTAAGAAGAAACTGAGGCAGAGAGGCATTGACCCCAACACTCACAAATCACTTTCTGAGGCTGAGGATGGTAAAGAGAAGCAGCAGCTCACAGCTGACAAAAGCAATGAGAAAGTTTCTATTGTATCAAATGAACTGAACCTCATTGAGGCAGCTGCTTTAAAACCACCTGCAGTTTCTTCCAGAAGCTCAAACGTCATCACCACCAACAACAATAAGGACAGAAGTGGTAGTAGCAACTTGACAAATGTTCCACCGACACAGGAATTCTTCCTCGACAGGTTTGGTACCTCCCATGAAAGCTCCACCACGGCCAGTTGCATGCCTTCTGATTTAATGGATTATTTCCCTTTCCAGAAATTGGATTACAAACCTTTTATAGACCTCTCAATGAATCCAAACACCACTCTCTGCTTCAATCCAAATTCCTCCTCTTCTGAGATGATTTCTCATGAGTTCAATTCTAGTATGACACCTCCGACTATTCTCCCATCTGTGTCAACCTCTATGTTCCAGACTCCAATATGTGTGAAACCTTCTGTTAGTCTTCCATCTGATCATAATCCTTCTGTAGGCTCTTGTGATGTCAATGGGGTTCAGAACTGGGAAGCAAGTAGCTTCAGCAACAACGGAAGTAGAAGCAATGGAAGCAGTAGCAGTATTGAATTGCAAAGGAACACCAATTTCTTTGAGAGCAGCGCCTTCTCGTGGGGTTTAGCTGATTGTGGGAAATCCAGCGTCGAAGCTCACCTTCGATCTCTCGCAAACGAGACGGTTGAAGACATCAAATGGTCTGAATATGTTAGCACCCCATTCTTTCTTGGAAGCACAATACAAAACCAAACATCTCAACATGTGTACAGTGAAGTGAAACCTGAAACACACTTCATAGCACAAGGGTCAAGTACTAGTTGGCTACAGAATCAACATCAACAAGCTTCACAGCCAGCAGACATCTATACCAAGGATCTGCAAAGACTTGCTGTGGCTTTTGGTCAATCCATATAGGTTATTTTTTAACATGCGCAGAGTCTAATTAATTCAATTACACAGGTTTTCAGTTTGAGATGGAATATTGGGGAATAGATTGTCTTCTGGCTACAGGTGTGTGCTATAGAGTTACTTCTTTTGATTTTTTGTAAATGTGTCTGATACAGAATTCTTCAGCCTTTTGTTTACTTCATAAATATCTGGGATCGAACCAAGTTCATGTTGTCATTGTCTTTGAAAAACAACTCTGTAGAAATTTTCTTAATAAGGCTTGTTGAAATTTTCTTCAACTCTCTGTAATTGTATCTGTGACTGTAAGCAATCCATCCATAGCTTTTTTTCTTTAGGCTTTACCTCCTCACCTTTTAAAATTGAAAATTCCTGCAAGATTGTGACTCTGTCTGCAATATATCCGAGAATCTTTTGGTTTCCTGGGATTCATAATTTACTTAGTGTCATCCATATATATTTTTCTGTATTGATCTCTTCAAATTACAAAAATACAGAAAGAAAATTCCAATCTGTGCTTTTCTAATGCAAAATTCGAGGGGCCATTTATCTTAAATGGGTGTCTATCATTGTCTCCTATAGATGGAGATACTTTTCACTTTTTTGACAGCCGTTTAGTGACTTCCCTTCGCTTCAAGAGACAACCCTTGAAGACATCAAACTATAGTTGCTGTCTTCCTCTGAATTACCTCATCAAAAAAGTGCCTTGACATGCTTATTAGAATTACAACCCAAGGCAGGCGTATCTATATATATACATACACACATATAGCAATCCCTTCTAGTCGACAAGGCTTGTGCTGTGTATGTATGACTTTCAATCTGATAAGGGCCATACATTTCCTGTATCAAGTCTTTCTTGAGGTACTAACATTATCTTAAAGGACATGGCTGAGCAACAATATTCCCATTCAGTTTCAAGGGAAAGTGGATATTTAAATGAACAGTAATGGCGAGGTGACAAAATCTACACCATTGATCACTCTAGGACACCCAGTCTAATGTATTGTCCTTGCTGTGGGCCTTTACTTTTACTTCTTCTGTGATGAAGACTGAAAGGGGTCCCTCCAAGGGGCATCTACGTACTGATGCTGAAATTTTAAGAGAGAAAGATAGGAATTTAGTGTTTCCAGGCACATACTGTTGGGCCAAAAAAAAAAAGGTGTGTTTTCTGGCAAATGGAAGAGTAAGAGGTAACAAAACGAAGGCCTTACTAAGTCAGCAGGCTGACAAATTCACCAAGAAGTGACAATAATCTGTGTGTGGTAAATTATGCATGTGGCTTAAAAAAAGAGATTAGAAAGTAAAAGGTAATATTATGATTTTTTGTCCTGGGAGATTAACGGGGTAAAATTATGAGAGGATTAACAATAAAAAGAAAACAGGGCCCAAGTAAAATTGTCATATTACAATCTTCCATGCTTGCCATCATCATCATCATCATCATACAAAGTTTGAATTCCCTCTGTTTTTTATTTCAGCTGCAGGCTAGGAATGCTATGTGCTTACCCCTTTGTTGCCAGTAAAATGGTCTTAGAACATTTGGAAGTAATACTTAAAGTTTTAACATATGAGATAGGAGGCGACAACGACTAAAGATATTTTTTAGGGTGTAAACACCCTTCTAACATGCAAGTGATTTATCAAAATTAGAATTTAAATGCACACAGACAGTAAGACAATAAAAATGGCAACAAATTTGTCCCATATAGAATAAGATTCTAATCTTCCTGACATAAAAATGAATAAGGAATAGTGGGTTACAATTCATTCCTCTCATACATGCGACAAGAAGGCTCATGTTTGTCCATGTGCAGACATCCTAAGCAAATAGTTTCCTTCAATAAACTATGAACAAAGTCTCTTCCTTCTTTGCAAGAAACCTCCACACACATATATATGTATGATGATATATTCACCTCAAACACATGTGAGCCGAATTATTGTGTCTTTTGTTAATTAGGGCCCTACAATCATGGGTGCAGAAAGAACACACATAAAGTCTTGTGATGCAATGCCAGACTGAGAGAATGGAAACAATAGTAGGGCAGAAAGCTTTCTCCCATTTGTTTATAATGTCCGGCAATAGAAAATTCAAATGCCCTTGGAATCTGGCTTTTTATTGAATTATACTATAATAATAAGAAGAAGAAGAATCGGTCTTTTAATAACATATAGGCGAAAAAGAACACAAATGATGACGCTGCTGATGATGATTATGGCAATGATGAGTACATAGAATTTAACATTATCATTTCGAATATTATATGCGATTCTCCTTCACTTATGAAAGATACACTTGCATGAGACAGGTAAAATCAGGGCGATTACGACAGAGAAACAAATAGAAGATCGATGTGGTGTGGATGAAAGTTACAGCATTTGCAACGGAAAGAAGAACAAGCTGGCTTGAAATCAATTCTACTTGAAAGAATGCTACAGTGGTGTTAATAGCTGTTGGTTCTGAAACTGCTACCTTCCATTGGAAGTTAACAGACTCCCAGATCTTAGGATTTAATGATCTTATTAGGTTATAGGCACTTGTTAGCAAAACCCCAGGAGGAAAACAGAGAGTTTTCCATTCAGGAAACTGCAACTGATCACCTGACCTGTTGCAGTTTATCCCTATCATTTTCAGGACTAGTTTGCTCCATTCTGCTGATGTTACTTGGGTTGTTGGGTTCCATATTATTTATGGTGTTGTTCCTTCAACTTTGTGGCATTAGCAAGCAAAATGTTAATTTAATCCTCACATTGTTCATCACCTACATAATCAATCAAAAGGTTAATGATTAGGAATCCTATCACAATCATAGCCACTGATCATCAAATCTGATACTTTAGAGCGCCTGCATGTTGAGAAAATTAAAGACCAACAACTTCAATGAGAAAGCCTATGTCCTAAAAAGCCCACGAAGCTCCATTGTAAGGAGGGGGTGTTTGTTTTGCTGGGTATTTTTTTTAAGTCATAACATTTCATTTATAAACCTAGTTTATTTATTAAGAAATAACTCAACTCATTTTATCTCTTAAGATATTTTATAAATTAATAATGGTAATGGTAATATTATGAATTGAGTATTCATAACATATTTTACAAATAATCAAATTCATAATCTTATCTAACTATTTCAATCATTAATCTATTTTGTGATTTAACTACTATGGAATTCTTATATCATTATTTACCAAGTATTGTAGTAAAGTATTTAACAATTTTATTCAGAATTCAAAACAAAAGCTCCTCAATGCGTGTGATAAATCCTCTGGCAATATCTCTCTAAAAAATGAAAAGAAAAAAAAACTTGCCATTTTAATTTTTTTTTAAATATATTCTATTGTTTTTGTGAACCAACTTAACATTTTTCTGTTCACTGGTTTAAATCATAATCATTTGGTATAAAATGATAGTAAAAAATATAAGCATGAAGATGTGGACTTCCTGATTGATATAAATATTACAATTCGAATTGAACATGTAATGCACAAGATGTGCTGCATCAAATACAAAGGCTTGCTGATAAATTTACATTTCTCAGCACACCCTTCCTTGTTATTGTCCTCTACCAAATTTCATTGAATCGGATGGTTCTATTACAGTAACAATGAGGATGTATCTAATAAGATGACTGTAAAAAGATGACCCTTTCGATTAAATTTGACTCATCTAAAAACCAGATTGTGGCAACTGTTGTCACAGGGATAGGGGCAATCGATAGCCTTCTCGCCTGCACGGTCGAAATACCAATCTCCAACAGCAAGTGCAATAGGCTGCACATTGTTAATCACATCAATTAGATATTTGAAAGCTTTGATAATGTGAGAGATGAATCAAACAGGGACTGCTAGTGCTCTATAAAATGCAACCAGGAATGAGGAACCCCAAGAAAAGGGCCACAAAACAATAACTTGTGTGTTTTCCTTTCTGTTTCTTTTCGAGATCAAAGCAACCTTGATGAATAATTATGAGGTTTGATTAGACATACCTTGCTTCCAAGGACGGGAGAATCATCGGCAAACCATGTATCTTGCCTCTCTGATTGGCAGTGAGCAAAACATGAATTTATAAACAATCCATTCTGTCTAGAATTTGAAAAGCCTTCTATTGCATTTAGCATTTGATTCCTAAATCCTGTCATGAACACATGAAAATGCCTCAATGAGCATACTGAAACTGTTATGTTTTGTAGCCTATATTAAATAAATTGATCTACAATATAAAGTACCTTGCAGAAATTGGAGTTGAGGTGCAGAACATTTTGAGTGGTCCTTTCTGCAATTGCTCCAGTAGCCATGGGGATCAGCAGACGGTGGAGCTAAGCTGGACTGGATCTGAATTCACATGGTAAATATGAGTTTCGGTGATCTTATAAGACCTTCCACTAACAGTAAGTTAACTCGTGTAGTTTGTTAGTCAAGGACTACTCCGCTAACAATAAAAGACTCGTGCATTCTCACATTTACAGGAAAAAGATTATTACCTGCCATGAATCATAGGCTGTATTGAGAATGAACAATGGGGCTTCAACATTGCCGATTATGTTTTGTGGGAAGAAGCACTGAAATAAAAAGGAAATCACAGAAAGATAGATGAGTTTCATATTTATGTAATACATGCAAATTAGATAGATGTGAGACAAGAGAGAATGATAAATAAAATGATTACAGAAGTTGGATCAAGGTGGTTGGTGCATATACGTGGAAGGTTACTCTGCACCCCCTGAGAGAAGTATGAAAAATACCACAATTAGCATTCAGTAAAAGCATAACTCAAAATCTTCAAACTACAAACATAGCTAAATTTACAAAAAGTTAGACATCAATATACTACCTGCAAGCCGACAACTCCACTGTATACGTTTCTTAAGGTGCGCCCACCAGAAACATCAACTCTAAAATTTCCAAAAGGAATGAGAACGGATAAGTTAGGGGCTAAGTGAAGAGAAATCAATTCTTAGAAATGAGAAAAACAAGAACGAGCGTCAAGATAACAAGCAATTACACATCAAGGAATAAACCAGCATCACTCAGGCATTTCACTCTAGTTGTTTTTGGAAACAAATCCCTAAACTCATCACAGTGTAGAATAGAAGCTAGACCCCCAGCAGAGCAGCCAGAAAGAAGAGCCTGAGAAAAAAAAAATAACAAAATTATTGCAAGAAGAAAAGATAGCGGTAAGAAAATTGAAAGCTGATGAGATATAAGACCTGATTGGCATAGCGCATTCCACTGGACATTAAATCTTCCATTGCAGCTGACCATATACGTTGTCCTCTAAATTGCAGCTGTGCAGCCTAAAACAAAACCATTTGATTCTAACATGTGAGCTCACGTGATTAGTCATAACTTTCATGATGCTAGTTTACGAGCTTTCAATCAACTCATATAAATGGAATATGTGTTAAATTCAAATATATAATCAGGGATGCTATAGTAAATGGCAAGATTCCAACCTTATTTTCACTGTCCCCGGTAAAAGAAGCACCATCACAGTAACGGAGTTTTACTCTGTTCCAGTTGAAAAAATCTGCAAAACCCATGTCAATAATGCATCTTGGACAAATAAAGAGGTATTTTAAAGTATTTGAGAGTTAAGGTTAAACCAGGATTTTCTTCAGGTTTATTGCTCAGTATTCCTGTAAACGCCAGCTGCTTTTCCATGTAGTTAGATGAACCTCGCCGAGTGTTTTTACGGTAAACACAAGCTCTGACAGAATTACACCATCCTCCTCCCTGCACAAGATTTTCAACAAAGTCATCGATGTCAGTTGAAAGGGGCCTGTGAAACTTGCATAGCCAGCTGACTAAGTAGCTTAAGTCCGCAAATCCTAAGAGAATTTAATTCAAGGTCAACCTACTTACCAAGAAAAAATTTAAATATTAGTGGCTCCCAATCCAATATCAAGAGCTTCAGATAAATATTCTTAATCCAAGTACCGATTGCAGTAAAAATCATATACATTAATTCACGTAGGTAATTATTTGTATTTTAATTTTCCAAGCATTGTCATCTTGTGAGTCTGTAGTTTTTTAAACTGCCCAATGGCCAGTAACAAGACATAATTAATCATCTACACAAATGATGAAACGTTTAGCTCATAGCCGAAACAAGTAACCAAACAGTTGAAAATACAGACCATAAATTATGACTTCAAGATTATGTAAGAAAAATTATGCAAAAGCAAAAGACTACAAGTTAGTATACAATTTCTAACATGAATAATTACAAACCTCCAATTGAATAAGCCAGCTATTTGCCCCAGAACCATACCCACGATGCCAATGGTATCCAGGCAATGTTCCATCCAAACAGACTGCAAGATTGACAGATGATAATTAGGACAAGATATGAGACAAATCATCATTGCAAAACACATTAAAATATCTTACATGTCACAGCCCTTAAAAACTAACAACACAATTTGTTTAAATAAATTTGAATGTAAGAGATTTGAAGCAATATCAACAACAAAAAAAACCAAATAAAAATGTGAAAATTTGAATCTTGATTATCAACAATACCAACCACATTGCTATTGCTGTGATAATAAGTAAAGAAATTGGAGTAAAACAACAGAGGATGGAACAAAAATGTCTCTCTGTGCCCACAGAACTGTCAAATAACAAAGAAAACATAAAAAATGCATCTCTGCCTGGATATCATATCAAAATTAAAACAAAATGGGGTCCTTTATTTATTTTTTTTCCTCACAAGGATAGAAGTAATATTTAAATACATTTTTCTTCTCTTTCCTCTTTACTTATTTTCTCGCAAAGATATGTAGAAACAGAGAAAATAAATAAGGAGGAAACAAATCTAAATCATTGAAGAACTCAGAAACCAAAAAAAATAGAATCTGACAATATACTGAAAGTTGAATCATATCAATACCAGTAAGACATAGGAAAATGAAAAGCGGCATTTAGTTTTCCTTTAAAAAAAATAAAGAAGAAGAAGCAAACTTTGGCTTCTGAAAATGAAAAGAAGCGATCTATAAAAGTTAAATTACCTGCGCCTTTAGCAGCAGCTGATTTGATGAGAGTGAGGCCAACCAACAAAGCATTATTTCCAAAAACAGCTTTAGATTCATTATAATAAGAAGCATTAGTTTCAGTGTAAAACAGCTCTTCTTCATTGATCTCCAAGATCCCATTTACCTCCCATGCCCCAAAAAGACAAAGAAAAGCAGCAGCAGTCCAGAAGCCGAAAAGCTTCATTTTTTTATTTATTTTTTGTTAGCTCTGTGTGCTAAGTAAATCTTGAAAAGAAACAGAAGGAAAGAAGCAAAAGGTGAAAGCTTTGGGTTTGGGTTTGGGTTTGGCCTCACAAGGGAAGGGATGGTTTGTTACACTTAGCAGTGCTAGTTTTATACTAAAAATGGCTAATTTGTCAATGTCAGTATGAGCATATTTATTTAAATTACTATTAAATATTAAGAAGAAGAAGAAAGAGAGATAGAATCTAGTAGCTTAGCTTCCTTGAATTTATTTGGGAAGCTAAATCTACAGGATCAGAGAATGCTTTAAGGCTTGAGTTTAGAGAGAGAGATGTTTTATTTGCCGGGCTTTTCAAGGTTTATTACTGGAAGCATGCTAGGAATCTGACAAAGATTTAAAGTAAATATAGTCTTTGATGTATTATCATATTATCGATTTAGCCCTAAACCTTTTTGTTTGTTTAATTTAACTCTAAATACAGTCGATGATATAGACAATGACATGTTAGTGATCATATGGAAGCTTATTTCCATGCATTGGATGGAGGTAATTGAAAAGTAAATGGAAGTTAGACAAAATATTTTAACTACCAGTAACATCAAATGAAATAAATGGAAGGCTTATAACTTATTTGATAAAATCAAATAGTTTGGAACTAAATTGAAATTGAAGTAATTCCTTAGGGGCTATATATATTAAGGCTCCCCGTTTAATGTATGTATACAAAGAAACTACGGAAAATTTAATGGTGCAGAGAGAGTGTGAACATGTGATTTGAGGGGGAGGAGGAGGAGGAGGCACATTTGTAATGAAAGGAAGGAGGGGTGATTTGATGAAGTATGAAAGTGTTTGTATGGTAGCGTAGCAGCGTGGGGGTGGTGGGGGTGGTTAAATGCAGTAATGTTTGGCTCTGGTTAACGGAAGGAGGTGTCCTTTTGCCTTTTTTATTTTTCTCTTTTTTTTATCTTGTGTGTGTGTGTGTGTGTGTGTGTGTGTGTGAGTGAGTGAGAGAGAGAGAGAGAGAGAGACTGTGGTTCCCCTTCTCTTCTCTTCTCGGTAGATGAACCTCTGGTGCATGAAATAATAAGAGGTGTTTGGGATGATTGGTGCGTTTTTTTTTTTTAATAATGTTTTTTATAAAAATATATTAAAATATTTTTTTGAAAATTTTTAATATGCATGAATAAAAATCATTAAAAAATATTTAAAAAATCAATTTAATATTTTTTCAAATAAAAAATTATTTTAAAAAATATATAAAAATAAAAACAAAATTTGTGTCAAACACTAGACACAGCTGCATTCGTTTCTTCTTGAATTATTGCCAAGCAAGAAAATAAAGGAATCGTTTCTTTTCTTTTATCTTCATTGAAGCTAAACAACAGAAAACTTAACATTGGCTACAAGGGATTGATTCCAAATTACGAAATTCAAAGAAAAGGATTATCATCTGCAAAGCATTTTGAATTTGATTTTCTAGTTAATTATCGCTTCTTCTTTTTGTTTAGATTTCTTTTATGGATATAAATCATCAAAACCTCCAAATGAGTGTCGCTGGCACTTGAAAAAATCTAAAAAGAAGAAGAAAAAGAAGAAGAAACATCATGGTACCTCATCCAACAATCATGTAAGATCCGTGAAATGCTCTCTCCTTGAATTAAAATGAGGATACATTAAACTGTTCAGATTTAGATCTATAAAAAATAATTATGTTGACCTATGTTTGATGCATCCTCGTAATAACCGGTAAGAAGTTAATTAAGCAATTAGTGGAGTGCTACTGTACTGATTATGCAGGGTGGGTACTGCAACATAATTAATTACCAGAATACAATGATAAATTAACAATAATTATGTTGAACCGTATGGCGTTAACTAATTAATGACACCTCAGGGGGGCCAGACCTTGGCATGCGATGTGTTTGGTCCGCTCTTCCTCGTCAACTGCTGTTATTCCTTCCTTCTCTCTCTCTTCGTTCTAGATTTGGTACTGGTTTTTCTATGGATGCAACTTTCTCTCTCATGTTACCGCTTTTTTGTAATTCCATGAGTTAAATTTAATTTAAAGATTTTAATAAAATTTTATATTTAGAATTATTTTGAGGGTTAGGAATTCAATCTCTATAAACACTATAAAAATAAATAAATAAAATCTACATCTTTAATTTACAATTTCAAGGTAGAGAAATTTAATATTAAAATTAACTTTTTCAAGATATTTATATAGCCTTTTAAAAAAAAATTTGAAGAAATAAGATGAAAATAACAAGAATAATATACTAAACAAAATATTTTTTTCAACTATGTGAATCCAACTTATTTAATTGAATTCAACTTATTCAATTGAATTTAAATCAAATACTGTAATTTAATTCAATTACATGGACTCTAAACAACACTATAATTTTCTCTTTTTTCTCTCAAACAAGGACCTAAAATATGAACATAATGATGTTTTGAATAAAAATATATAAAGAAACTAAAACAGAAATCGAGAAGATTCTCAAGGTATTTTCTTTTTCCACTATAAGCTCTAAATAAATAGTGTTGGGTTAAAAAAGGCTTTCAATATTGTCCTTTCATTTTTTATTTTTTTATAAATAATAAAATTAATTTTTTTTCTCGCAAAATCAATCATCAACCTAATCCAATATTAGAATGTTTTTTTTTTGACATCGTAATAAATAGATAAAAAATAAAAATAAATTATGAAAATTAACCCTAAATTAACACAGCATGAACAAATGAAATAAAATAAAAAAGTTAAATTTTCTTTTTAGAAAAAAATAATAAAGAAAAGAAAGAAAAAATTTACAATTATAAAAACTCACAATGTTTTTACTCACAATCCACCGTACATGATTGTATAATAACACTTGGCAGTTGTAGGTTCTTGCTAATTTTAAGATTATGTTTCTAATGCCATTTTCTAAAAATATGCCATGGCTTAAATAATATCAACCCAAACCCTTCCTTCTCTTCATTCAATTTATCCATATCTGAATTGTAATTCTTTTTTTAATGGAATTAATTGTTTTAATCTTCTTCTTTTTTTATTATGATTATCTTGCCTATTTTCTTATTAGGCTAAGGCCTACATAAGAAATAAAAGGGAGCTAAAGAAGATGAAGAAAAGGGCTTTATATGGTGGGTTCCGATAAAGAAGATGGATGGTGACCAACGATGGTTCAGTTAGGTTAGCTGGGGACCATGGTGGGTGGAGACTGGGTGTTGATGGTGGTGGTTCTTGCTTCCCTCCCTTCCTACGAGACGGGAACAGCTAGCTTGTCCTGGTGTCGAGGCCCCATGCAATTTGCTGGTAATCAGCTAGCTAGTTGTGATTGATATTAGCGCCAACAATGCCGTAATGCCCCTCTCTTACGCCTCCTGGCTGCTTCCCATCGAAAGGAACAAAACCCTAGCTCCCTAGAATATTGACCCTCTCTAGCTCTTCTGACCTGCCCTTTTCGTAAGGACCTAGCGACCCAGCTCATGACCATTCCCACTAATACTACTGGTGGCTGGTAGTGCACTATAACTGCTTCCAATTGCCTTGGCAACCTAATATGTCAAATATCTCATTATTGGGTATGTATCTAGCTCTCTCGATTCACTCTTAATTGTTTCAATTCTTTTTTTAATGAAATTAATTGTTTTAATCTTCTTCTTCTTCTTTTTATTATTATTATCTTGCCTATTCTCTTATTAGCACCTGCTCTATCGTGCTGGTCTTCCTGTATATAAATTATAATTCGGACCCTTTTTTTATTGTATATGTCTTAAAGTATTTGAACCAGAGCAAGATTCTTAACGTGTCAAGGACTTGTAAAAAGGAGAACAGAGAAATTGACGAATGTCTTTGTCTTGATCTCTAAGAAACAAATTAAGACGTTAAAGCGAGGAGCAATGCATGGGGTGGGGTATGAGCTTCTGGACGTACTAAGGATCGCTGTTCATTTTGAGAATAAGATTCTCAAATGTTCATTAAATTCAAGATAGATCTATGTATCTCTTACGGTTAACGGTGAGGCGTAACCCCCCCGGATCTACCTGCTGCAACCAATAGCACGTGAGTTGAGAGGCTCGAACTCCTTGCTCTTTCCCATGACCTCTTGTTTATTTTGCGTGCAACACACCACTCAGTTAACCGCACGCTGGCCCACCTCCAATCCAATCTCCTTCGCTTTCTGCCCCTTTGATCTCTCTCCTCCTCCATGTTTCATTTTACTTGTCGGTGCCCTTTTTGCTATTATTGTCCTCAATTAATAAATAAATAAATCACCAAGTGACGTGCGTAATCATCCCCAAATGTCCGGCAACTTGCAATATAATGATTTCAATTAGAGTTTTTACAACGTAACTGGACGCGTTATACTGTGGGTGTATGCTAAACAATTTCTAAATATTAAAAAATATTTAAGTTATGAAAAGTTTTGTCTAAAAGGTCAAATCTACCTTTCTTTGTTTAACTTCTGTCTTAAATTAAATAAAAATTATCAATCTGTTCAAGCTGAGAAGTTCATAAACAATTTAGATAACTGAAAAAAAGCATCCTTTTCCTTTTAAAAAATTTCAATATATTTTTTTAATATTAAAATAACGATTTATTAGATTGACTTGAGCTTTACAACTTAACCCACCAAATAGCCGATTCAGGTTATGAACTCTATTAAATTTAATAATTTTATTTTTTAAATCTATTTTTTAATTAAATGATAACAATTGACAAGGTAATTATTTGAGACCACGAGAACCTTACAAAAATCAAATAAACACAAATTATAAAGTTCAATTTTTATTTATCTTAAGTTAAACCACCAACAGCACAATCTAGGTCATAGACTCTACTATGTTTAATAAAAAAAATTTAATATTTTTTATTTAATTATACAATATAAAAATAAAAGCTTGCAAAATTAACTATCAACCAATTATTGCGATGTTTTTTGAAATTGTGATAACCTTTTATGAATCAAACCAACATAAATTATGATGACCAATTCAAAATCAATTAAATGTTAAATAAAAAAAACTAATAAAAAAACTCAATAAAAATTCAAAGTTAGATGATTGAAATTATATATATATATATATAAAAGATCAAAGAAAAAAAAGCCAGACTCGTAAGCTAGGTGTACTAGGACATCTAGGTTTTTTTTAAGCTAGCAACATGAGACCTATCGCTGATTGGGCTGCTTGCTCAGAATCTAACCACCATTGGGGTGGCAAAAAAATTGGAGGATGGGAAATTGACCTAAAATTTCATTTTTCAAACCTGTTTTAACAAAAACAACCTAATAAACACCATTAAAACCTCCACAAACCACTTATCAACCTAAAAAACATCCTATAATCATTCAAAAAAATATAAATTAACAAAATAAAAATAAACTAAATGAACCTTAACCTCCTATTCCCACCACTATTGAACTCTCATTGAGAACAGGGATCCAATAAAACAAATATATATATATATATATATATATATATAATGGTTGGATTGTAGCTATTATGTAACTTCATAATTTTTTGGCAGATGATGTTTTCTTTCAAATATAGGGATTGAAAATTAAATAAACTAAACTCTGAGATCAAAATCAAAATTATAAAAACTATGAAACTAGTCATGGATTTTCTCCTTGTTTTACTTTATGATCCTTTGTTTTTAATTTTTTCTTTCTATTACAATTTTAAACTCTTTTTCATGGAATTAGGTCACAAAAATGATTAAATAAAAAAGAAAAAAAAGTTCAAGGGTTAAATTAAAAGATATAAAAATGAAAAAAAAAAATGGACAATCTTCATTGTTTACATAAACAATGAAGTAGCTGGGAAAAAAAATCCCAATTATGGTAGTTTGTATAATTCAATTACCTTAATATAAGATCATTAAGATTTTGTGTTTTATTTTTAAATAATTTTAGAAATGCACTCCTAAATCAACTTAAGAAATATGTTTAAATTCAAAAATTAGTAAATAGCTCAAATCTCACTGTCCAATTTCTCAATGAGAGACAGCGCCTGTGTTGGTATTGTGGTAAGAATTACTTTTTAAAATATTTTTCATTTAGAAATACATCAAAATAATATAATTTTTTTATTTTTTAAAGTTTATTTTGACATCAACATATTAAAATAATATGAAAACACTAAAAAAATTAATTTGAAAAAAAAATCATTTTAAAATATAAAAACAAACAAACTTGTAGATATCATGACAAAGGGTGCCTAACTTCCTAAAGGTGAAAAATATAAAGGTTAGTGGACCTTCAAGTGAGCTTAATTGGTATACCAGTTCCATACCTTCATGGACCCTGACTTGTTGTTCTTTAAGTCTTGGTAAGTATGCTTTTCAATTAGTAAGTATGAACTAAATTGATGCATTATATATACATATGAACAACAACTTTATTAACCTCTTACTTTAGTATTTGACACAGTGAACTAGATTGAATTGATTACCCAAATTATATTTTGCCAAAACAGATTGAGATAATTGAGGATGGCTAAAAACTAGTAGAACAGATTCAAATTGTTGTAGTCCAATGATTGTCCATGTAACCATCCTTGTTTGCTTAGTTTAACTCTTTTGGTGATTGCATTTATCAGATTCACAAAAACATTACTTAAGAAGTAGCCAAAAGATAGCGATAGACAACTGATTGAAGTAGATAATGATTTCATGCTTAAAGGTTCCTCATTGTAGAAGAAATCCAATAGTCCTACTAGGGTGAACATGTCTGATATTCTAAAAAATCCATATTGGAAGGATACCCAGAAAAGACAACAAGTTTTTAATTACTCGATTCCTTCTTTTAACTTTAACCAAACTTGATATAGCCATTGAAATGGCAGAGAGAACTAGACCAATTCCAACGCATTGAAGTTGTGGGATGTCTGATGGATGCCCGATGATCTTTCAAGAGAAAGGAATGAAGAAGAACTCATAGATAGGTATGAGTATGATCATAAATATAAGTGGAATTACAGGAACTGATGGGCAGGGGAATCAAAATTGCTAATTTTACGGTGCATGTCATTTCTTTGTTGTGCTGAGAGGGTCTGGAGTTGTGCAAAACATGTATTCATTATGATGGTGCTACCTAATATAGGTAACCTTCTTGTTAAAATCTTCACTTCTTCAACTTGCATTACAGTGCAAACCTCCCATGGCGCTGGTTCCATGTCTCGAGGAAGAACAACGACCTTACTCCTGTCACGAGAAATTGAATTTTTAACTAAGATAACGACTGAAGAGTCATCCATATAAATCTTCGTAGGTTTTTTTTTTTTTTGGCATTCTCAATTCTTTCAATAATCATTTTAGCCATACGGAATGATAAACACATAATGTAATCGCTACATATTCAACATCACGTGTTAATAAAATGACTATAGATTGTTTTTTTGAACCCCATGTGAATGTTGTGTCTCCTATGTAAAAAATTGCATCTCTAAATTTAAAGTGATATTTGATGTACGGCTGCATCGAAAGTGATATTTTGGATTGGAGATTTGATGCAAAAGGTTTTTTTTATTAAAAAATAGATATTTTACTTAGTTAATTTTATATATTTTTAATTTTATTCTATATTATTTATAGTTTTTCATTTTCTATTTGAAGAGAATATTTTTCTTAGTTTATTTTTTTTATATTTGCTATTGTAAGGGTTTTCTAGTTTTTTCTATATGAAGGGTTGTAGTAGCTATTTAGAAAGTGAATACATGGATAAATAAAATTAAGTATTTTATGATTTGCTTTATAGTTATATTGTTCTTGGTCTGTGAGGGTTCTAACTAACCAAGTTATCTTACTTTCTTATCTGTGTAAGTTGGTATCAAAACCCAATGATTCCTTATGGTTTTGGTTAGAAGCCATAGAGAACATGTATTAAAGCCTAATGATTTGTGATGATTAATTATCATATGTTGTTGAACAACCATGGCCGGAAGAGATTACAAAATAATACATTCTCATGTGGGAAGAGATGATAATGTTCCCTCGAGAAAAGATGTTCAAAAACTTGATGAAGCTTGAAAAAAATTCAGTGAATCTAGGCTTTCTTTGGGAAGAGTAATATGTTGGATAATTGTGTTACCTGTAAAAAAAAACTCTCTATTACTGAAGTTAGTTTAGGGTTTTCTAGGTAGATATTATATAAAAAAAGTGAACAGAGAAAGTTAAATAATTTTCTTCCATTTTTAAATATATTTTTTTTCTTTTCTCCTCTAAACTCGGAAATATTTAGCTTGCTCACCTATAGCCTGTGGTAATTATAAGTGAAGTATAGAAGAAGTTATAACATGTATAACATGATGTGCCTAGAAAAATAAGAGTTGAGGGAGAGAGAGAGAGAGAGAGAGAGAGATAATGTTAGGTCAAGCCATATAAAAATTGGTTAGGTCTTAGCCCAACCGAGCTAAAAATACAATTTTTTTTTTTTTAATGTATTATCATAACTAATGTAATGGTTACATCCATGTTAATGTTAGTTAGCCTTAGATTGCCCGCCATATCATTCTGTTGACAATTACCTTGGGTTAGGAATGAATGGCCCAAATAAAGGCCCATGTGTCCAGATAAAATGGAACGTGGGCCAAGGGAAAGCCCCTGTGTATTCTTACATTTTTCGTAGTGCTAGCTAGCTTGAGGAGTGGGCGGGAAAGAGAAGCAAGGCTACGCCTTTGGCTCGCTTCTACTTCTACTACTTCTAATATCAGTTATCAGACACAGTAAAGCTCTCTTTTTTTCTTTCGGCATTGCTAAAATCAATTATTGACTTTAACTAATGGGTATCAAGGTGAGTGAGCGAATTCAATGATAATCTTTTTTCAGTAAATCTTCAATTAGGAATTAGGGTTTTTTATTTTGATTTTGGGAATTAATTATAATTGATGGAAATTTAGGGTCTGACAAAGCTGTTGGCGGATAATGCTCCAAAAGCTATGAAAGAGCAGAAATTCGAGAGCTACTTCGGTCGTAAGATTGCTATCGATGCCAGCATGAGCATTTACCAGTTCCTTGTCCGTCTCTCTTTCACTCTTAACTAATTATCAATATCTTTTGTTTTATTTTTAGGTTTGGGGTTGTTTTTTTTTAATTGAATACGTATAAGAAGAAATTAAGATTTTTTATTTTTATTTTTTTGAGTAATTTAAAATACAAAGTAAAGTCTCTGTGCATTGAATTGAATTGAATTGCAGATTGTAGTTGGAAGAAGTGGAACTGAAATGCTGACTAATGAGGCTGGTGAAGTCACCAGGTTGGATGGAGCCTAACGATGCCTTTCCTGCACCCTTTATTTCTTTCTTTCTTTCTTTTGTTTGTTTGTTTTAACATATATTTAAAACGGGTTTAATTATATTTGATTTTTGGTGTTTCATTTTGTAGTCACTTGCAAGGCATGTTTAGTCGCACTATTAGGCTTCTCGAGGCTGGAATCAAGCCCCTGTAATCTCGCACCACCTCCTCCTCCTCCTCTTCTCTCTGTTTCTCTACTTGTAGCTTCTTTATTTCTTGAATTTATTGTGTTTTGTTTTCCTTACTGAAATTGTTAATCTATATTTCAGCTATGTCTTTGACGGGAAGCCTCCAGATTTGAAAAAACAGGAGCTTGCTAAGCGGTACTTCTCTTACTCTTTTTTTTTAATATGTACTTATGCCCCAAATTCACGTTGCCTTGCATAACCTTTTCCTTTCTTGATTCACCATTAATCATTCTTCTCATATCACACATGCAATGCAGATACTCAAAGCGTGCTGATGCTACTGAGGATTTGGCTGCAGCTGTCGAGGTACCGAAATGTTCATATCTTTCTTGAATATTCCACTTATACTTTTCATTACTTTTCAGCTCACTCAATGTATTTTTCAGATTAAGTATTCTGTAAAATCTTGTTTTTTCATTTCAGTCTGGTGTTAAGGAAGATATTGAGAAATTCAGTAAACGGACAGTCAAGGTCTGTTTTTTGCTTTGTTTGATCTCTTTTGTTTGCTATTACTTTACATTATCCCATCATGGTAACATCGGTTTGCTGTAAAGATTTTTACTTATGTTGGACAATAACTTTTGATGGCGACATCTTTGTTTCATCTGTTTTTACAGGTGACAAAGCAGCACAATGATGACTGCAAAAGACTTTTAAAACTCATGGGAGTGCCTGTAATTGAGGTGATATTGTGTTCCGTATAATTTTTTCCTAGTGGATTTGTTCAGTGCAAGCCTTTTTTTTTTTTTCACTTCTTGTGAATGCAAAGTTTTGTTTGTCTATGCAACTTGCGATCATCAATGACATCATAAAAGACTGATACTTGGGAAATATTTTTTGTTCTATAGGCTCCTTCTGAAGCAGAAGCACAGTGTGCTACGCTTTGCAAATCAGGAAAGGCAAGTATCTTGCTTCTCCATGATAATTTGACTATTTTGGGTTCTTTAGCATGTCCATAACATTGTGAATGGCATTTGAAGTGTGTCCATTTCATCTCCAATTCACTTGTTTGGATTATCTTGTCTTAAAGACACTGTTTGCTTGCTTGCCTGAAATTTCTCACCTCAATTTATCTCAATGGGCCCTGATTTCCATAGTGGCTTTACCATGACAGTCTTCACACCTTTAGTTATGTAAGGAAAAAATTGTAGAATCATACCTTTCTCCTAAGGTTTTCCCATTCTCCTTATGTAATGGTTTTTGATGATTCATGCAATGTCCCATATGTTTCAGGTCTACGCTGTGGCTTCTGAAGACATGGATTCCCTTACTTTTGGAGCCCCTAGATTTCTTCGCCATTTGATGGATCCCAGCTCAAGGAAAATCCCGGTTATGGAATTTGAAATTCCAAAGGTCCTGTGAAAACATGAACACTGTTGCAGTTGCTTGATGTTCAATTCACTGTTCTGATAATGGGTTTGTTTCAGATCTTGGAGGGGCTAAACCTTAGCATGGATCAATTCATTGACCTATGCATCCTTTCTGGTTGTGATTATTGTGACAGCATTCGAGGTGCTGAGGATTCTTGTTTGTTGGTTCAACTGTTTATTCTCAACTCTTCTAATAAAAAAATTGACTATTTAAGCTTGTATTGGTTCAGCTTGAAAATGTGATGGTGCATTCAGTAATTAATGCTCTCGGAAATTGATGACACAGGAATTGGAGGACAGACTGCCTTGAAACTCATCCGACAACACGGTTCTATAGAGAGCATACTAGAGAACATAAACAAAGAAAGGTGATTATCTAAGTTCTTAAGATCGTCATCTTTTATTGTTGCTTGCATTCCATGTATTGAAATGGTAGTGAATGATCAATTAGACTTAACATGTGAATATTTTTATTTAAAATTCAGGGGATATAACAAATCAATTTCCTATATGTTTTATGCCTGTTTTGTTAATTTTCAGTTGAATCTGAAAGTTTCTTGCAGTCCTTAACTTATTTTTCATGTGTACGTGTTTGAATCACCTTATGTGTTTTTGGCTTGGTTGGTACTCGTGTTGGGCAGCCTACTGGCTTGGCTTGATTCAGATTCTTTGGACTTGTTCCTTGGCTGATTTTGGCTATGTAAACATTTGAAATGCAGCTCTTCTTATCAAATGAATAATGTTGAATATATGCTGTGGTCTATAATTTGTCAAACCAAACTTATTTTCCACTTATGATGTGCACCACTACACATGGTCTTTTTTTCATGCTAATAATTTTCTAGGACAACAATTTTTCTAGTTTATATAGAATGATTTCACATTTGTCTGATAACTTGCTGTTTTTTTTTTTTTTTTTGGTTCTTTCACTGATTGTTCATTAATCACACTCTTCATATCCAGGTACCAAATACCAGAGGATTGGCCATATCAGGAGGCTCGACAGCTTTTTAAAGAACCAGCTGTCCTTACTGATGAAGAGCAACTTGATGTCAAGTGGACTTCCCCAGATGAAGAAGTGAATGAAAATTTATTCTTTTATTTTTATTCTTATTATTATTATTTGGTTTAATTTTTGAAAATTTATGATTATTCTACTGTCTTTCAACGGCTTCGTGTCAATATTTGAAGTGGTTGCATCTGACATGTTTCAGGGTTTGATTACTTTTCTGGTGAATGAAAATGGGTTCAACAGTGACAGGGTGATGAAGGTGTGCCTCTATCATTAGTACAAACATCTTTATGCAGGCATTTCATAATGCTATGTTTTGCAATATGGAAACATGCATTATTAATTTGTATTGATTTCTTAAATTGTAACAGGCAATAGAGAAAATCAAAGCTGCCAAGAACAAGTCCGCGCAGGGCCGGTAAGTACTGCTAAGCAAACAAATGGAGATGGAGCCTTGAATTTTTATAGGGATACAACAAACCAATCCTTAGGATTTCAGATATTCCCCAACCTGTAAAATATTTCAACCATTGAAATTTGGCAAGTTTTTCAGCACAGTCCTTAGATAATCTTACCATTTCGCAATCATGGATGGATAACAACATGGCAGTTGAATTTTATTTTGAAAAGTTAGTGGGAAAAAAGTTTCACTGCACTCCCTTTTTCTATAGAAAAATAAAAATCGCGACTCTGTTGAAACTTGAAACTCTGGGAACTGATTTATACTTGACCCGCTGTTATTTTCTCCTCTGATTTGCCCTATCTTTCTCTCTGCAGATTGGAATCATTTTTTAAGCCAGTTGCCAACACATCTCAACCTGTTAAGCGGAAGGTTTGATTATATCATGCATTTTTAGGATGCTTCCATGATTTCTGTTCCTGAATATCATTGATGGGGCTAGTGGAAGATGAAACTATTCTGAATTCTTATCCCGGTATCATATGCTAGGATAATATAAAAAAGGGAGGGCAAAAATTTAGGCAAGGTGTAAGTATTGAGGGTTTACAGTTTTGTTTGAAGATTTAGGGTTGAGTAAAGTTTGGAGGTTTAGAGCCTAGTATGGAGAGAGATCAAGAGCTAGGGTTGATGGTCAGGAGTCAAGGTTAAAGATTCAGAATTATGGTTGAGAATTGAGTGTTTACTCTTACTGTTCCAGGTATTGGTTACAAAGGGGTGGTTGACTGTTTAGGGTGGATGGTTTAGGATCTTTGGTTGACAGTGGGAGGTTTGTCGTTTTACAGTCTAGGGTTTATTGTGTAGAATTTATGATTGAAAGTTGAGGGCAAAGGGTTTAAAGTAAAGGGTTTAGGATCTAGATTAATGATTGATGGTTCAATGTTGGGATTTGAAGTTGAGACTTCTATCATTTTATCTTATTAGCTTTTCAGAATTTTACTTCTGTCACTCAATATCCATTACCTTTTCTAACAAAGTAATATAGACCGTGAAATAAGGATACAGTGGAACAAAATTAACTGGGTGGTAGAGTTGTGGAAAAACATCTGTCTTTTATATTTTGAACATGGAACAATATGTTAATGCTGAAAAATAGAGGAATTAAAATCATAGATCAAAACAGTATGTAGATCAAAACAGTATGTATAGAAACCGCCTAAACAAGAGTTATTGAAGAGAGAGCAACTAGAGCTATTACTCACCACATTACAAAAAAAATTATTATGAAAGATGTAAATCCATTCGAAAAATAAAAAAAGTATGTCAGATTAAATGGTAATTGTTGCTAATAACAAATCATTGGTTTAAATGAATAACTAAATATAATAGATAGACCATTCTCTTCATCTTAGATCATTACATAGGCTTGCCCGGGGGATTGCTCTTCTTTTGCATTATCTTACATCTTGTTGTGTTTTAACTCCATCCTCCAATTTCTAGTTGTACATGTATTTATGCTTATTATTTTTGTAGTTTCCTCTATATTGTAATTTTGACTAGCTATTGATTTTTATAATTGCTTTAGTGCTTAATATAATTTCCTTTCATTTAAAAAGAGAAATTTTGATTGTCTAAAAGATGGTGGTGTATGCCAAGTGACTTTTTCTTCTTTTGTTCTTTCCTTTCTTTTTGGGAGGGGGGAATGGAACAATATGTTCAAGAATTGAAATCTTAGATCACAACACTATGTATTGAAGGTATGAACTGCCTAAACAAGAGTTGTTGTTGAAGAGAGAGCAACTAGAGCTATTACTCACTACATCAAAAAATTTCTATTAATGAAAGATGTAAATCCATTGGAAAAATAAAAGGTACATGTCTGATTAAATGATGATTGTTGCTAATAACAAATTGTTGGTTTAAATGAATAACTAAATAAAATAAAGAGACCATTCTCTTCGTCTTAGATCATTACATAGGCTTGCCCTTTTTTTTGGGGGGTGGGAGGGTTTAGTGCTAACTTCTCCATTCCCAGCCCTCCCAGTTCCCACCTTGGCTATCTTTTGTATCCCCGATCAGAATTTGGATGCGTTTCTCGCCAGTAATGACAATACCAGGAAAGCTACTTTATCTTAGCTAATTTGTTTCTGTATTGTTTGTTTTGGTTTATGGAGAGACCCGCGTAGCCTTCGGCTGCACGATGATGGATGGGCCTCCACCGCCAAAAAATCCACCCATCATCTTGGAATTCGGGCCTGGATCCTCTAGGTTAAATTTCCAGTTTCAATGATTTTGCTGTCACCTTGTAGACGGTTAAGTATTTTTGTAGGTGCAGCAGCCATATGTTTTGGTAACAACAACCACTAATTTAAACCTGATTTCCATAAAACAATGACCCTTCTCCCATGCTTGTATTCCATTGCCAGTTTAAACCTGATTGGTACCATAATTTCTTGATGCACTGGGTGACAGGGTACCAAGTGTGTTCTTCATCCTCCTAAATCAGCAATCAAGCTTAAAATGCTCTCTCTGCAAGTCTGTAGTTGTACTTCTGTGCCCAAGACCATTGGCAGTCTTAGCATGCTGACACTGAATTCGTTTTCGAAGCACTCCACAACATCACCCAGAGGTGTCTGCTTCAGCGCATGAAGCTGAAAACCCTGGTGAACCTTTAGAGCCCATCTACTTTCACTTTTTTTTCCTACTGAGTTCATCGTGGTGTCAGCTACCATTATGTGCAATTACTCCTAGGAGAGAAGTGAATTGCTGCTGTTGAGTTTTTGTTATTTGTTCACAATTATTCCAGACATATAAATGCTACGATGATGTATGAAATCGCAGGCTAGACGTGATATATGTTTTTTTTTTTAAATGATTGGTAACAAAATCTCAGTTTTTTTCTCCCTAGAATTAATTGCCTTAGTTTCTTTGTATCTCCATCACCTTGTCAATTTTCATTGCTTAGTGTAGATATGACTTGGTGCTACAGTGTTTCAAACTGATGTTTTATTGATTTTTTTTTTAGAAGGTCTCTCCAAGTCTTACCCCTGATTCATTAAGTGAAGTATAGATAATTGCAGCAAGTCATTCAGTAATGCTTGTTAATTGTTCATGCTTGTGACAGGAAGCCGAGAAGACCAGTAAAGAAACTAGCGCAAAAAAATCAAAGGGTGGTAGTGGTAAAAAGAAGTAATCGGTTGGCATAATGACATCCATATTAGATGGATTTGACCGCATGTGACATTCTAATCAGGTAAACGCACGTGGAAAAATCTTCCTGTTGATTTTGTCTTGCATTCGGTACGTGTTGAGGGCAGTGTATATAGCTATGTTTTTTTTTATCAAGATAAGGTGATTTTGAGGCAGCGAGCACCAAATGGATATTTTCTCCTCTCAGTAGTCATGCATGAACTATTGCTTTTACACTGCCCTCATCACATGAAACCAGATTTTGCCTCTCTGCAGTAAATAGAACAGAAGTCGTCTTGTTTGGGTGACAATATGAAAGATCTATAAGATTAAGCTGTGCATGCACGGGCACGCATCTGTGCCTTGAAAGTCTCCTGACAGCTTTACATTTGTTTATTATCAGGTTGCTGGTCTTCACATCAGAGAACATCTTGTTTCTAGCAGGATGCATGCAATTCCAAATTTTTCCTAGTATGATTGGCAGTTTTGTAACTATGGATCTATGAATTTTTATTTACTCCCCCTTCCTCGTCTGGATAGTTCTTGGGCAGATTCATGGATCTTACGACCATTTAATCTGAAAACCTTTGCTTTCGGCGTGTTATTAAATTGAAATGGTTTCACAAGAGAGTATATGTAAATTAGAACACGTTTCCCCCCTTGCCTAAGCTGCTTTATATTCAACAATCTAGCTCCTATAAACCAAGCCAAGATCACGAAAGCATGTTGCCAACTAAGCAACTCTCAGGATCGCCATTGATCAAAAGAAGTATTCTTGTCAAATTGGAAAACTGAAGTTTCCTATTTGATCCCGGAGCAAGATCCGAGCACTTAAAAGTAGAATTGGAGACTCAATCAGTCAAAAAGGTTACAATCATATCTTATATGGTCGTTTACCCTACTCCTGTAGCCACGTCTTTCTCTTCCTCAACCCTCAACTAAATGTACATGTGATCTGCCAATCGGCATTCAGCTGCATGACCGAGTAAAAGGACCTCCGCAGGCTCTTAATTCAGTGCTTCCTTTGCTTAGCGGAGTAAAACAACTTCGTACGCCCTTAATTTAGTGCTTCCTTTGCTTGGCATCATCAATGTGGAACATAAGCTGCAAAATAATCAGGTTTCAGATGAAGAATTACTCCCACCAGATCTCCAAGACTAAAAGCTTTCCAAGTTAAATAGAAGACTTGAGAGATTTCATGGCATTTACCTTTGTCCCAACGTAAAACGTTATAAACATACCACCCATTACTGGCAATCCTGTAAGATTGAACATTGCATCAATTATGCAGTTGCTTGTCAAGAAAATAGACAGGAAAATAATTTGTACACTAGCAGTTAAGAGGTTAAATGCTGACAACCAAGCTTTGAACCTCATGAATGCCCAGGGTTTGACACTTTAATGTACCAAAAAAAAAAACCAAAATTTCTAAATTCGCATAGAAGGCAGGAGGAGCTTATAATACCTTGTCTTGAAAGAAATTGTGAAAACAGCCAGTTAATGCCTGATGGCCCAATTACATACCCAACAAGGTTTGCCACCTACATCATATGAACAGATCAAAAGCTATTGTATGCAAAACCAAGAAATGTTTCAAAATGCAAGGGAACAATCCAGGAAATATCTGGAGTAAAAAATTTGTGCATATCTGCAGAAACTTGGGTACAGTTAAGGACAAACCATGAGACATGTAATGGTGATGGCACCCCCGGCTGCACTAATTTCTCGGAAAAGAAACTCCCCAAAAGCACTCTCCACCTAAAAAAAATTGCATTTTACAAAGTTAGACTTCAAATAACAACTCAAACACCTCATCTGATTGTCTATGTGGTACTTAATGCTCCTACCTTCCATCCAATTAATCATGAGTCAATATTTTATGTAATGTACCACTTGTACTAATCACCATCAATAGATACCAATAGTGTTCAAAAGCAATCTAACCGCAATTCTTTAATCAACCAAGCAAGTCATTTTACATTGTCCATAAAAGGCCTAATCTATGGCATGCATCGTAAGACTTTCCTTTGGAAGTTGATCTTGTCACCATAGTTCTAGAGGTTTGGGTAGTTCCCTTGATATCAACCATGCTAGAATGGTAGATGATATTTTGCTTTACTTATCCTTCGGTATGGAGTGGTAGGAAGATATCTTCACTTCTCAATCAATCAGTATGAACATCAGCCATTTGTGAACGTGAAAAACCATTCTTAGAACAAGAAGTTCAGCTACTGAAACACAAGTCAGCTGCAAGGCTTATTGCAAGCAGGCTTGATTTCACAGAGGTGTGTAAACTTGGCCAGAAATTACAATTGACTCTTGAACAAAGGCGAGCAATCAGTTAATGAAATCAACCGTGTGTATCTTGTGTTTTGAACAGGTGATTATAACCACAGTTTAAAACTGTTACCAAAAGGATCTTGAGCATGAGATCCTTGCTTGGAGTATAATGCCTTTTTTTGCAAACAATGCCCCAGCACTTAGGCTGCAAGTAAGTTTCAAATTGTTTTACTGTATTGTATCAATAACCAGCACATAGAAAGATCACCTGTAATGTATTCGCTGCTGATTTCACCACCATTTCAGGGATAAAGAATAAACATGTTAACCATGCCCATGAAAGAAGTTTCCTATGACCAATAAGCTGTCAGATAAAGAGTATACAAAATAGATAAAGGAAAGTGATTAAACGGGAAAACATGATAGAAGCCACGATTACCATTCTAGATCATGCCAGATGGCAACAAATGTGAATATAACCCATATGTTGAGTAGCTTTCTCTGAGATCCTCCAAGAGGAATATACATGTATCTGAATGTAATTTATAAAGCCTTTAGCATGCATATGATAGTGAAATCAGGGTTTGCTAAAAGTGAACCAAGTTTCACCTGACAAGCCATTTATTGTACGAAGCATGCCAATTTTTCCAAAAGCTCTCCAAGTTGCAGCAATTATTAATACACCTTGGCATATTCTCAGGGGCCTCAATGCCACATATCTGAAATAACAGTGGTTAAAATATATGTTTGTCCTTCAATATTATTAGATAAAACATATAATTGATAAAAGAACTGGACTAAAACATTTGGGGCTAGATTGAGGGTGCAGTTCAAGAAAAACAAAAATTGAAATGAGGACCAAAATAAAAAAAAACTTCAAAAAACATACCAGTGACCAGAATCGAAAAAAGCGCCAGATAAGGGAGAATTTTAGCCACATGAAATTCAAGACCTGTGGAAGCAGAAAAAAAAGAGTTGAATGTTAATATTTTATACAAATCATGTCCAGTTTTTTTGTGCATTTCAATAATATGAGCCCTAAGTTGGTATGAGCTCAAGTCAAAGAAATATCAGAGCCCATAGTTGAGTTCAAATTGGTTTATTTTAAATTTTTAAGAAATGAGCCTCTAAATACACTGAGAATGGATCGATCTTTAGAAGCTCAGTCTGCATGCTTCATTATTTACTGTTAACATTACTGTAGAACATAGAGCTTCAGTATTTCTTTCTGTTCATGGTTGCAATTGCATTCCAGTCCACTTTATAAAGTTTTCATGTCTTACATTTTGTTTGTATGTACAAAAAAGCCCCCTTGGCAAAGATCTAATTTAAAGATGCACATACGGAAAATTTGTAACAATAAAAAGGTCATCTTACCCCATATCCAATGATGAATATGTCCATAGGAGATAGCATTTTCCATAGACGACTGATCAGCACAAAAAAAAATAAAATTCAATTAATTCTTAGTTAGACAGGATGTTGAAAAATCCTTGCATGATGGGCATACTTGAATTCTAACCTGATTGCAAAAGCATTGTAACGAAATAGATGAGTCATTAATTCCATTAGAGAAAAGCTGAATAACCAACGTAGCCCATACCAGGACATGTCCCTAACTGTATAATTATTCTGAGGCGTATCTAACTGCATAAACATTATATCATAAGTAAGAAACTGGAAATCCAGGATGTGATGGGAATGATTTCTTACAGAGGTTCACACTTAAAACGCAATGAAAACTAATATGGAGAAAGTGAAAATTTTAAGTTTTTCTAACCCAAGCAACAGAAGGAATCTTATCTGATTCTCTAATATGAATCTAGAGTAGAAACTACCTCAGCCATTAATACAAATTGAACAACAATATAGATGCAGAAAACAACTATATAAATGAAATTCACAAACCTGTGAGACGAAGGCATTGAAGCTTATAATTGGGCCTGCAATATAAACTGGGGCATATACCAAATAGGCGAGGTATATGCTAAAGGAAAACTTCTCCTTCTGGACACTTCTCTCCTAGACAGCAAAAACAAAATTATGAACTGCAAGAAAGGAGGAAGAAGAAGAAATCCCTCAAAGCATAGCAACAGTAGATAACAGATACTAGATAGGTAGGCTCATGCTAAACAAAAGACTAACCTGCAAGAGCCGGTAGCATGTTTTTCCAGACTTACAAGTATGGCAACGTTGAATGTGCTTCTGAGATCACCCGCAAGTAAAATATCAAAATAAAAAGGAAGAGAAAAGGAAAAAAAGATTCTCTTCATTCTCATGCTTGAAAATGTAATTTCAAATGCAGTTACGTTTTTTTATGAACTTGAGAAAAACTAGGCAAAACATATTCTTTAGTTTGATTAGATGTAATTTGAGACAGAGCAAGCTTTCACACAAAATATGCAGAAAGAAAAGAAGAAGAAGGCAACCTAACATATGTGATCCTAGTTTACCTGCTGATCAAAAAGAGGATCCTGATGTGCCCAATGGTAATCATATCCAAAGCTGATCATTCGCAAAATAACTGTCAAAAACAGAATTTTCTTAAGTGCACCCAGCTACACCAAATAATTGTTTTTCCCAATTGCATCCTGAGCCTCTAAGAACGTATTCAGCAGTAAAATCCCAATAGATGAACGGGTGAGAAAAAAAATACCAAAATTAAAACAAATGTGCCATCTAAAAGTTCCACGATAGTTGTCCAAATATGCCCATTGTTGCCTACATTATGATAATACAAGTCAAATTCAATAAGTGGAAGTAGCATGATGTCTAAGTGTAAGGCCATGACTAAGATATAACCTTAAATAACTTACCCAAAAATGGAGAACGAATATCCTTCATAAACACGATTGCACAGAAGAAAAAATATGTTGAAAAGCCAAAGTACAGGAGAGAAATACTTTGTCTGTGCAAATATCTGCGGAAAGACAAATCTAGTAAAATATAGCACAAATTAGATATCTTACTGGAAAAACAATGATCATATAAGGAAAAATAATCATTCAGCTTGTATAATTATTGCAACGGTATTGTTTTCGACCATTTTGTTGACAATAAAAAGATAAGCAACTCATCGCCACTATAATGACCACGCGAACAACAAAGCTTTTCTTTTACATTATAATCATTTGCATCATTTTTTTGCGAGCAATGCCAAAGTAAATCATGGTATGAATAACAAGAAACCCAAAAGTCATAGAAAGGAAAGGCACCTTCACGAGGAGAAAATTCAGGGAAGCAATTGAGAGGATAAACAGAACGCTAGAAGAGCAAAGAAGGAGAAGGTTGGTGAAACAGAAGGAAAACAAAACATCAGCAAATCAATTAAGCAATCGAGGCAGCAGCAGCAGCAGCAGCAGTAGTGTTGTAGAAGATTACCAAGCTCCGTGAAGATAAGAGAGGTAGGCCAAAGAAATGAGAAGCCACACAAAGGACATTCCTTTAGCTTTCAAGGAAAAAAGGGCCCTTAAAGAATTAGCAAGCAGGGCGAAAAGAGCAAAGACAAGAAAAAGAAAAGGCAAATTGGCACGGAAATTTCTCCATTGGGCATCACTAACATCCTGGGATTAAAGATTGAAACTTTAGTAATCGAAAGACATAAAAAAAAAGGAAATGGAATGAAACCCAGAAAAGAAAGGGAAAGTATTACATTGAGACGAGGAGGCAGAAGCCATCCAGGGCGTAAAGCATAAAGCTCTGATTCATGATCTGTTTTTGTTTTTTTAAGAAAAAAGAAAAAATCAGTAGAACAGAACAACAAAAGAGAAAGGAGACTTTGAGAGATGGAGATGATAAAGAAAAGGAAAACAGGTACCGAGAGAGAGTTGAAGAGATCGATGGATGATGAAAGCGTAGAAAGCAATGGCATAGAGAACCAGAAAGACGAGCTCTTTGCGTTTCCAGTATTCCTCCTTCTCCTTCTTCTTCTTCATTGTTGATGATGTTGCCATTCTACTCACACTATCTATTATTAGTGTTACTAATTGAACTTAAAAGGCATCGATTGGATTGGAGAGACAATATGGGAAATGAAGATTGAACTCAAATGCTGCTGCCGCTGTTCCTCTTCCCTGGCTATTTTTTCATTTTCTTTGGCTACAATTGGGTTCGATATTAGCACATCTATGCTCAGCAACTACGGCCTTTTCCGTCCATTTCTTTGGCCC
Source organism: Populus alba x Populus glandulosa (assembly GCA_033617975.1). NCBI lineage: Eukaryota > Viridiplantae > Streptophyta > Magnoliopsida > Malpighiales > Salicaceae > Populus > Populus alba x Populus glandulosa. The sequence goes on along the minus strand of CM066155.1, from coordinate 50,016 downwards.
AAACCCATTTAACAGCAAACCATTTCATCATGATTTTGTGTTTTTATTTTTCTTTCATTACCTTATACTTTTTTGCCCCATCCATTTATGTATCTGGCAACAACGTTCATATGTATAACAGAGTCGTATGGAATTACAACGGGAGAAGGCAAACTTTGCAGTGATACTGGTGGTCAAACAAACGCTGTCATCCTCCATCATATCTACGCACACATGCTCACCATTCAACATATTATGAGTTCATTTCTTGAATAAAAAAGAAGAGATGGATCAGGTGGTCGAAGTTGAGCGATTGATGATTTGTTAATAATCATAATCGTATCTAGCATATACTCTCAAAAAGAAAAGAAAAAGGGCATCACTGGTGGAGCAATTAACCCCCCAAATCCAAATATTCTAACTGAGAGGAGGAAAAGAGAGAGAGCGCGCTAAGCTTCAGGGGGTAATAGGTAGCTAGCTAGCTAGGTCTTCCTGATCAGTACTTAGACAAGGATTTCAAGTTAACATGATAAATCTTTTATACCAGCTGCATCCCAAAAAACAATGATCAATCTCTTACGTAGTATATATGTAAACTGATGATGAACATAAGGGAAAGTTGATTCATTATTAACTGAGAGAAATAAATAAATAAACAGAGATTTTTGGTTGATTAGTTTTTAAGTTATGTTTCATTATATACAAATTTATTTGCTGACTCAGAGAAAAATCATAGATATATTTTATTATAGAAATAAATTGTAATCTAAATCTAAATCTTAATTTAAAACCCTTTTCGTATAACTTATGAAAATCTTTGAGTCATAATTCAAAAATGGCAGTTCATGAATAACTAATTATACAAAAAAATAAATAAAAATAATTAGATGTATGCTTAGTACGTATACAATGATTCAAAGCAACATTTTAGAGAATAGATATAATATGAGTTAGAGTTCATTAAAAATTAAAATAATTCTTTTTAATTAAATCAAAATCTTGATTCTTTTCTGTAATAATTTTTTTTTATTTAAGTCAAAAGTTATTTATAACAAAAAATATTTATAACTTTAATTTGAGTCAAAAATTAAAATCTATATTAAATCAAAATTAAAAAATCATACAAAACATAACCTTAATCAAAATTTAAAATTCATTTGTACTACATTTCATACTTAAAACGATTGTTTTGATTCATTCTTATCAAACATGTTTTTAATTTAAAATGATTTTAACTCATTTTTGTCAACTTTTAAATTATGAATTAAAGTAAAAAATCATAATTTAAAAAGTATACCAAAAACAGATTCTTAATCAAGTGAACAGTAAAGAATTCGTAAATTTATATATATGCTATCGTAATAATTAATGAGTAGTGAGTGGAAGCAGGTACAGACTGCACTGCAAAATGATATGAATATATTATCCATAGATGATGAAAACACATGTAGCTGGTGTGATGGCATGCTCAATGCATAGATCAGTTGATGTTTCCATTCTTTGGGAATTAAGCATGATCATCAACACTGCCAAGAGAATTTCAATTCTTAATACATAGCCGTTGAACTTTCCGCCATTACTTTCAATTTATAGCTCGGCGGCAGCAGTACTGTTGTTAACTGGTAGAAGTACTTAGAACATTGTTGGAATACTGAGCATGCCAGTTAAACAGCAAAACAAGATTCTCTTGGAGTCATCTTGCGTGGTCTATCTATCAGGGGCACTTACCAAGGCAAGTGTTCTTGCACGAGCAGCGCTGCAACTTCCTTCATTTATTTTTGTTTTGCTTTGCTTGGAATTTAATATTCATCCTAGCTTGTTTCTCTAACATATATAAGGCATTCATCTCCAAACTTTGTATAATATGATTTGCATGATGTAGGATTGTAAATATATGATCAGGCTATACATTAATTAAGATCAATCTTTACGACATTTCGATCCCACCAGTTTATATTTCAGATCCCTTGTTATTATTATAATTAACTTGCTATAGCAGGTGATATACATATATAGCAACACAGAGCAGCAGCAAGACTGCTTCTAATATTGTTGAAATGTAAAATCATCGTCATCGTAAAGGTGTGTGCGGGCGATTCGCCATGCTAGACAAGGAAATGGATGAAGATAATTAGGGACACAGACATCAACTGGGAGAGATAATTAACGAGAATAAAAGGGCTTTGATTTTATAGACATAATCTTAAATACTAATAATCAAGTAAACTAGAGAAATACATCAGGATCAAAAGGGGCAATTGAATTATAAAGGGGGCAAAGTGATGAAATTAAGAATAGGAATGATCAAAGGCATGACATAACTGGTGTGCGTGATGATCTCACTCTCGTTGATTCAGTTGATGCTTTGCTTGCACTTTAGAAAAAGGAGCCAGTGGGAAATCATTAATCATACGGGCTAAAAGATCATAACTAGAGTGCTATATGTACATAAAATAGAATTGCGAGTACAAATGTCAAACATAAAACCTGCTTAAATATTTTAGGGTTGTTGCAATTAATGGATTCAGGACGTAGTCCTTCAGTTTAGAGATGAGATTTTCAATTCATGACCGATATTAATGATTGGTGTTGGATAATATAGGGTGGCTTAGGTGGGTGGAACATGAGGAATTTTCAGCAAGAATAGCCAGAACGAGCTAGCTGGCTGGCTAGGAAACTGAGATTTTTAATTCTCATTGGGTAATTACATCAATCCAGTTAAATATTATTGCACGGCACATGTATTCTCCCCACATACGCCGGCCGGCTTTAATTGATTTGTTCCATATGATGTCCATATTGCATGCCTGGAAGCATTCCGTTTAGATTTAAGTACATTGGGTCTTTAATCTAATCTAGTTGATCATCATCTATATTAATATTAGCTAGCTAGAATCCGAATATGTTAGTTAGGAGCCTCGAGGACCTGACCCTACGTCGTCCCTGAAAGAAGAGGCTGTTCTTAAATAATTGCAGTACAGATATGAACATATTGCAAGACAAGAACACAACCCTATAATCACAGAATTTGAGCAGCTGGGAGGTTCTGTTTTGTTTTTTGCTACGACAGTGGCAGCCAGGGAGATCAAGAGAGATTGTACGTACGTATTTCCTTGTATAAATCCGCAAACATTAATTCTACCGTTTCCTTGTAGCGTTTTGCATCCGCTAGTCAACGCAACCGTTCCATACAAGGCAGGTTATATTACAAGCTACTTCTAAACCAGTTTCACCAGAAAGAAAGATAATGTAATTTAATAAAAAGAAACTATATATAGTGCCTTACCACTCTGAGCTGCAACCTGTTTCGTTTGGTTTACCCTCCCTTGATAAGAGGATCCTAAAATTATCCATTTCAATCAATATTATTTATTGCTGCAGGGAATATAGGTCTCCATGGATTAATTAGGGTTAAAAATAGAGAATAAACAAACTCTAAATGGTGTTTTAATTAGAGATTTAAGCCTATAAAAGGCTGAACAGGTAACCCAAGGGGTACTCTGCCAGCTAGCACAGCAAAGTAAACCAAAGGGACACCAAAACAGGATCATGTATTCATGCATGCTGCTTCTAATCAACTCACTTTGACGACTTCATGGATAGATTCCTTACAGCATAAAACAATAGAAAGTTGACGTTAAAAAAACAAAAACAAAAACAAAAACAAAAACAATTAATTTCTCCAGCATAGTGGTTACAGAGATGCTATTTGACTTGGATTTATACAGTTTCAACCTCACCAGGTTGGGTTTGTTTAGTGGATATCACCTAGCTAGGAGGAGGTTGGGGGCTTGCTTTCTCCGGTTCTCATGTTTGAATTCTCCAGCCAATAAGAACTCTTGGGCCACAGTTCGCATGGTGCAAAGCACCGGCCTGTACTGTAAATGCCAAACTTATTCTAGCGTGTGAAGACTGGTTCAGGATACCTTGCGTTAACAAAAAAATATAAAGTTTCTAATCCATGAATTTGGGACCCTATCACTACCATTAATATGTTGTTTTTCTAGTCTAATGATAGAGAATATCGATCTTCGAACTATATTGTATTTTAATTAAAACAAAGTCTCCCTCCCTCCCTCTCTCTCTATTTTTTAAAATGAAATCTCTCAAATTAATTTGAAGTAATACATCTCTTAAATACCGAACTTCAAGATTTATTTATATATTTATTTATTCTAAGAAGCAAACATCTTGAACAGTTTAGGGTGATAACATAGCACAAGATATGAGTTGTGAAAAGCGATAATAAAAAATATTGGCGGGTGGGTGGCCAAGACGGAGTCCACGCATCCACAGAGAAGAATGAGACCTTGCAACCAAAGAAGAAGGCAACACCCCTCTTGCGGCAATTGAGGTGATGACTTTCCTTTTGGTGTAAGAAGGCATGTTTCGTGCTTTCACGTTCACACCATTCCCCTCCTTTTAGGTTTTTTGGACTTTTTAAAGATTTTTTATTTTTATTAATTTTTATGCACGTAAATTGTGGTCAATAGATTTAAGGCATCTTGGTGCCTCACCAGCTCTCACTATAAATGCATCTGCTCCACTTTTCTCTCGTATCCATCCACTCCCCCCAATTCAGACATCGCCCCCTCCTTTCTTTTTATTTTTAGCTGTTACCTCCATCCTTTTCTCCTCCTCCTCTTTTATCCACAACCTTGAAAGCCACCTATTATTCTAGCTGGTTTCTTCAGCTACTGGCCATGGCAGCCAAGGTGGCCCTCCTTTTCTTGACTTTTTGTGTGGCATTCTTGGCCACCGGTTCTGCTGATCCTGACCTGCTTCAAGATGTTTGCGTTGCTGATTTTGCTTCTGGTACTTTTCCTTCATTAACTTCTTCTTCTTCTTCCTTGCATAATTATATTTTAATTTCCTTTTCTTAATTAGTTAATTATGCATGACGCATATTGGGTGGGAGAGTTGACTTTTGACTTCCCTAGCTTCTTCCCCTTTTCCTTCTCAACTCGATTTCTTCATCTTTCTTGCATCTCTCCTGCCCTTTTTTTTTTTTTTTTTCTTCTTGATCCTGTTATTTCCTTCACCTTCAATTCTTTTGTCATGCGCTGCTAACATGACTCATGCATGGATATACAATTAAACAGGAGTGAAGGTGAATGGTTTCACCTGCAAGGAAAACATAACAGCCGATGATTTCTTCTTCGCCGGGTTGGCTAAACCAGGTCTCACCAACAACACATTCGGCTCCTTGGTCACTGCCGCCAATGTTCAGAAGATCCCAGGACTCAACACCTTGGGGGTCTCCATGGCCCGCATTGACTATGCCCCAGGTGGCTTGAACCCACCCCACACACATCCACGTGCCACTGAGATAGTCTTTGTCCTTGAAGGCCAACTTGATGTTGGGTTCATCACCACTGCAAACGTTTTGATACCAAAGACCATCAAGGCGGGCGAGATATTTACTTTCCCGAAAGGCTTGGTTCATTTCCAGAAGAACAATGGTCAGGTCCCAGCTGCAGTCATTGCTGCATTCGGTAGCCAGTTGGCAGGAACTCAGACAATTGGTGCCACATTGTTTGCAGCCCAACCACCGGTGCCAGACAATGTCTTGAGCAAGGCTTTCCAGGTTGGCACCAAGGAGGTCCAAAAGATCAAGTCTAGGTTCGCACCTAAGAAGTGATTTATTGATTGCTTGTTTAAAAACACATGTACCCGAGCTAGCTAGCTAGGTCTCGATCACACGGATTATAAATCCTGTAACTTGGGGCCTAGCAGCTGGGTCTTCTTTGTGATTGTTATTCTTGTAACTCTTCTTTTATGGGAATCAATAACGTGTAGTTTCATTGCTCTCTACCTCTCCTCTCCTAATCTTCATCTGGGAGATTAATCCGCTGAACAGTACAATATTAATTAAAGCATCAAATTGTTTTAGCCAATTACATAAACCACGCTTGACATATATATATATGCATGTATGTATTTCTCAGGATAAGGAATTTAATTAGAGAAGCAGCAGCAGCATGTTATGCTCACAGGAGGAGAAATAGCTAGGATGACAAGTAGTTTTGCGTTAGAAGGCTTCTTCCTATCCACAAGTCAATACCTTCGCTAACCCACCACCTCCCAAGACAAGATATTTTTTTTGTCCAAACCAATTCTTAATTACATTTCGAGGAAAGAAGTGTATTCTGCCTCTACAACAATTCCTGATTGAAATAATTAAAGAAATATTTTGCCATTCCACCAGCCCATACAACACGTGGATGTGCATCGGGGTCATGCCCTAAACAGGGAAGGGAAGATTAACCCTTGCTCGAGAAAGTCAAAGCAAAATAAATCAATTCGGGTGGGCAATGGCTTCATAATATTTTTAATTAAATGCCTTACTGCTTCGCTGATAATGCTTAACTATACATTAAAAACTGTTGAGGGGGGGGGGGGGGGGGGGCAGCATTGTCCATTTATTATTAATAAATCACGAAGGCCACCTAATGTTTTTGCTTTAAGAGTTGAAGCAATACTGATCAGTTTCTGAAAAGGCAGGCAGGCATGAATTAGAAGGAAGAAAAATAATACAATCCGGACCATCCCCTTCTTCGATGTTAATGGTCTTCTTACGTGTAAATTGTGGATTAAGAGTTGTTTAAAACAATGCAAACGGCTTAATCATATAGTTTCTCGTCTTGTTTTTCTTGCCTGAAAATGACAGCATCAACTAGGTGACAAGGCAAGATTCAATTAGCAAGGCAAAGTAGTAGAAATGCATGTAAAAGGGAGAGTCAGAAACTCCCAAAATCTCATCACATGATTGAAAAAGCATAGGTTCAACTCCTCAAAGCCAGAAAATATGCTAGTCAAATGTGAAGATCTACCTCAATGAGGTAGCTTGTCGGCCATCTGGAATTGCAAACAGAACTACAGGCTTTGAAGGTCTGACAAAAGGAGCATCACATCTGAAGTAGCCCTTCCTCTCCATCTGCAATATCTCTCCACGCTTCAAATTTCTCATGTTTGAATCCCCGAGTGCTGCAGTCTCCTTCTTGGTACACGGGTTAAGCACATCAAGGAAACTCTCTCCTTCCTCCATCTGCAACCACAATGGTCACAAGCTCCAACCAAAAATTTAAATTTTATGTACCAGCTAATCAGTATGGTTACAATTCTGCTTTCAAGGTATTAAGACAAATATAATGTATTGAGCAAAACATTATGCCACATGACTATTCTTACCCACCCTCATCGCCACCAAAACCCCCCCATAAACACACTCAATTTAGATCAATAAAACCCGACTCCAATGTGGTTGAGTCAATTACATGGGTCCATCTCCATTATATTCTTTTTTTGTGCCGCATATACAAACCATGAAAAAAATGTTCAATTAAATAGATGCATCAAATGGTGTTGCCCACTCCAAAGTTTCTTGTGTATTCATTCTACACTCTTCACATCCACACACACAAAAGCAAAAAAAACACACAATAAAGCCACTTTGAAAACTTGTAATTTTAAATGCATCATAGGCATTGGGATAAATCAAGAACTGAAATACTAAATTCAGACAACTGGACAAAAACAATTCGAATAAACAACAATACTGAGAAAGTTTTAAAGAACAACCTTAAGATAAATTTGAAAAAGAACATGAAAAGTAGATGAGTCAACATTCACGAAGCTGGTTGGAAAAAGGATCCGATCCCAAGTACACATGTATTGAGAAAGTCATTCAATTAAAAGTATGGTGACATGAGAATTAATAACTCAGGGCTTACAAAACGATCAATATCTACAGGTAAAAATAATTAGCCGTCGGGAGTAAAGTAGCCTTACTTTCAGTGGCCAAAAAAAGCAACAAAAGAATTAGGAGAATGAAAAAAGAACACTCTTTCTCAAAAATTGATTGAAAGCAAAGAGCAATAAACCACCCCTAACAACTAAAGTTCTCAGAGTAGACAAGTCTTAAACTGTCACACAACTATACTCTTTTGAAAAGGAACACAACAAAAAGCTCCAAAGTCCATAGATGAAGAATTACCTTTTTCTTTGTGATTAGATAGTCAAAGTCCACCAGAGTGAGGTTAACTAATTCACTTGTATCTGGTAGCCAGGTGAGCTTCAATTTTGTGGTCTTGACAGATCCTTCGAGATGCAAAACACCACTCAAGTGTGTGACCTTTCCATCCTGGTCCTTCTCAATTTCCTTTACTATGGCATTTCCCCAATCCATTAAGGTTATTTCTTCATTTACAGAGATCGACTCTGCATCTGCATGGTCTATCCATATCCTATTTGTGTATGTTATGGCCTTCTCTCCAGCACCCTCATGTTTCTTGTGCCTTTGTATGATCCGAACAAATGGTTGCTCAGGACCATTGGTCAGGGTCAATGGCACCCTTTGTTCTTCAATGACAGCAGTATGCCTGGTACACACAGGATCAACAATCTTCTTATTAATTGTCCAAAGCTTGTCCCATTCCATGAGATTAAGATTTTTTGATGCCCCCTGAAACCAAATAGAATTAGAATTAAAACTTTAAGAGGATAAAAAGCTTACTGCACAAAATAACCCACAAATATAAATCAATGGCCATATATTTGCACATGTAGAAGTAAATAAGGAATTTTGGCATGCACAGATGTGACGAATCTGAACTTTCCATCCTAAGCCATCTTATAACCAAACGAATTCCTCAATTCAAACAATTGTCCCAAGAATGAGATAAAGTTCTTTGGTATAGTTAGAAAAAATAAAAAGGAAAGGGAAGAAATCTGCTATTACGGGCACAACAGAAAGTTCTTCGAGGTTCACAAGCCATTTTTTTTGCTGTATATTCTTCAACTAGAATCTAGATTTCTCATCAGATCTGTATACAGTATCTCATTCTGACTATAAAAAAAACATCAGGATAGAAAGATGTAAAGACATAGACACATGTTAGCTTGCCTGTTCAAGAATGAATTGCACCAGTGCCTCAATTTTCAAACCTCTGCGAACAATTCCTTGGACAGTTGGAAATCGAGCATCATCCCATCCATCAACCTTTCCGTTTTCAACAAACCAACGGAGATGACGCTTGCTGAGAATTGTGTAGACCATATTCAACCGGCTAAATTCAAAAATGTGAACCTTTCGCAGTCCCATATCTGCCTGAATCCTGTCATATTGAGCATTTCGATCATGGTACTCACTCGATCGAAGTGCATGAGTTATACCTTCTACAGAATCAACAAATGGACAAGCAAAATCATATGTTGGATATATCTTGTATTTGGACCCAATCCGATGGTGAGGAACAGGATTGCAACGATAGTACACTGGATCTCGAAGAGACTTGTTTGGATCTTGCATGTCTAACTTACCACGTACACAGCACTGTAATCCTCTCTCTGATCCTTTGATCATTTCCTTCCACAGTTTCAGATTCTCCTCTACACTGTTGCTCCTACATTTTGATTCAATGCCATCCATTCTTTCTTTCTGCATTTGCTCACGTGGAGTATCATCAACATAAGCTTTACCCTGGCGGATCAAACTTTCAGCCATTTCCATCAACCGGGGGAAGTAATCAGACGTATGTGTAACAGTTTCATATTTGATACCCAATGCCTCAATATCTTTTAGAAGATTGTCCACAAATTCATTGCTTTCCTTCGATGGATTTGTATCATCAAAGCGAATTATCATTTGGCCTTGGTACCGTTGAGCAAAATACTGGTTGAGTAGAGCTGCTTTTGAGTGTCCGATGTGAAGATAGCCACTAGGTTCAGGAGCAAATCGCAGGCACACCTTTCCAATTTCAGCATCAGGAAGATCTATTTCAGATGAAGACCTGCTGCTTGCTTTTCCCTTTTCTGGGCTATCTCTACTGACAGCCTGTTGCCCCTTTGGTTTAGCTGCTGCAGGCTTTCCCGAGCCCTTTTTCCCGACATATGTTGATATGACTTCATTCAAAGCATCGCTATATTCATCAAATATTGAATTGAACCAGCGTACTAAGTTTGGGAACTTCTTGGACTTCCTCCAACTTTCCCATCTCAGCCCATTTCCTGGAAAGCATAAAGTGTCATACACATGACTAGGAGGATATTGTGCGTGATGAAAAACTGAATTCTTGAAATACAAAATGAATGAGATAGGAACAATCTAGCAATGCACATGATACTATGGTTGTCGACCCGTAACCCCTTGGAGCACCACCAGTTTATTTTGCTAAATGAAATGCTGTAGTTTATGGTAAGTCGCGCAATCAAGAAAAGCAGTTCCCGAACCCTTGTTTTGATATTCTGGGACTCTCAACATAAATGCAGTAAAATCAATCAACGCATGTCAGAAATTCAGCTCGACAAAGACACGCTTGAGTGGAAACAACAAAAAGAGAAGCCAGCAGATAATGGATTTTCTTTTTCATTGAAACTTGACTCACTAATGAGTAAATGCAGCAAACTAAACAGATAGGAGTTGGTTGGAAGCTGCACCTGCAAGACCAGACCATATGGCAATGTCTGCAATCGACAAAGAGTGCTCCACAAGAAAGGTGCGCCTTTGCAGATAATTGTCAATAAAGTTGCAGGCATTCTCGAATTCAGAGCCTACAGATAGGACAGGAGCATAATCGAGCCACTGATCAATCTGAGAAATGGAAAGGAAATGAGAAAGAAACATTGTAAAAAGGAATGCATAACATGTTTAAGAAGGAAAAATGCAAAACTATATAGAAAAAGGAGAGTGGGAAAGAGAATGAAAGACCTGGCTAGATTGAAATGGGTCCTGGCCATAAAGAATGGCAACACGGCCAATGTAGCGAAGAAGCACATAGGTTCCCTGCACTTTCAGCCTAACAAACGTACATATAAACAAACATGAAAATGTCATTGATTTGATGTCGAAGAGAATTAATCAAGTGATGATCGATGAATGGAAACATAGATAGGTGATGGGATTAGGAATTTGGAGGCCAGTAAGGGACAAGGAACAATAACAAAGCTAAACCCGAAACAAAGCACAGTCATAAGAACCTTGTTAATATTATTATTATTAAGAAAAGAGAGAAACCGTCACAATTGATGGGGAAAAACAGTCATAAAAATAAAATGGTCCAGAAGGCAATGAGAGAGAGGAAAAGGTAAAAGGGAAGCAAAGGGGTTATATAAGATAAAATAAAGTGACTTGATGGAGAGTAAAGAAAGAATAGAAGAAGGAATGGATACCCATTAGAGAAGATGAAAGCAGGAAGAGAAGCAGAATCAGCAGCAGTGGGAGGAGGAAGAGTGAGGGACGCAACCTTGGCGGCTGCGATGACACACAATGGAGGAGTACTGTCAGAGGCAAAACAAAAGTCTTTTATCTCCATCTCCGTCGCCAGTTAAGATAAAATGGAGGAAATGAGGAGAGTTGATGCAGAGAGTGAGTCAGGCACGACGCAACGCTAACTACATTAGTTCTCTTCTTGTCCCCTCTGCGTACAAATTACACTACAAGAATCTCTTTATCATTATTTACTATTTTTTTATGTTGTTGTTAATTGACCTTTGGGCCCTGCCCTTCTTCACTGCGTGTAGTCTGGGCTCTTCTAGGCTCTAGCCCATTTCAATTCACCCAACCTGGCCCAGCCTCTCTTTTCTTCATAAAATAACCTTTCTTTTCTTTGACACACACACACACACACACACACACACACAGAGTCATGGTCTGACAACAACAGCTACCAATCATTTTTTGCTCATCCATCGAAGGGAATTGCAAAATACACACCGCACACTTTTGCCATGCAATATTCGCTCTGAGAGTTCACCGAACTGCATCTGACAGAGATTTGAAGATCGCCCTCAGGCCCCTCAATGTTCTTAATCTCAAATATTGTTTTGAAATCTTGAGTAAAAACGAAATCATTGCAGCATCACTTGCCTAATTCTAGTGTTTAAGCAACATGAATAAATCCTACAACTAATTAAGATTACATATTTTTATTGATTTACAAATCACACTAAGAGGGGTGTGATTTGCTTTAAAATCACCTCTTAACCATTAATGTCAATAGAATGAATCCAATTAGAATTTTAAAACCTATTCCAAATGAAATACAAGAATTCAATTAGCAAATGCGTAAATAGTTGGAAATCAATTATTATATAGCATAGCATAGGATTTGGTTACAGACAAGGTGTTAAGTTCCACAATTCCAACCCCCCCTCCTCCCTCTTTCACTATACACAAACACCTCCCCCTATCTTCTTTCCTGGGATGGGCTGCCTTGTTGTTTACCATGGCCTTTTTTGCGATTTATGGCCACCAGCAAGCTCTACTGATATGATAAAACTCGACTTCCCTGCTTCCCTCATGTACCGAACATCTCCGTTCATCAGCTTCACCAGCTTTCTGCTTATAACCAAGCTGATCCCCTCCACAGACGCATTTGTATCCTCCCCATACATTTGATCTAGCAGTGCTTCAGGAATCCCTGCACCAGGATGCCTTATCCTGTCCAAAAAGTAGCATAATAACCCGAGTTATTAACTGAACCCCCATTCCATAAAACATATAATGATTCTCTTCATTTTATTAGGGTATGACTGGCTCAATCAGAGCAATATTTTAATGTCTTATCCTTTCGTTCACTCTCTATGCATTCCAACTGCTTTTACAGAAATGCATAGAGTAGCTGATCGATTAAATAGATTATGTTTCTTTCCCGTTCCTTTGGTGGCTTGGAGCCACTTATTTATCCGAAACAAGAGATACCAAAGTCATCTGATATTTGACATGCATAGATGCTAATTACACCTAAACGTAACCATATCTAGATATTGAAATCTCATTCAAGCCTCAAGTGGTACCTGAGTTCCAGATGCACAAGATAAACAGATTGCCCCAACTGGTCTTTGGAGAAACTAGCTGAAACAGTAAGCAGGCCTCCAGATGGTGTAAAATTAACTGACATCAGCAAGAAATCAGCCAACACCTGTTGAAGCCTGATGCTATCACCATATAAGGTCTCAGCCATCATCTCTTCAGCTGCATCATTGATTATTCGAATGCCCTTTTCATTGCTCTTCATCATGACTTGACTGGTAGCAGCCACTAGTACCTCACGCAGGGTAAACTCCACCATTTCCAGATCCAAGTAACTGACCACAATTCAGAAAGGGAAAACAACTGTTAATGAGAGATTGAGAAATAAAAGTATTATGTCTCAATAAATCATGTTGAGTTTGTGCACGCATTATAGGCAGATTGAGCAGCAGCTCTCTTGATTTTCAACCACAAAACTACCACGCTCACACCAGTTTGTCCTCAGATGGTAGAGCCTGACCAAGAGTTCCATAAAGGAAATTGATATATTGGGCATGTGTGGACTAATTATTAATAGATGAAGTTGCAAAAAACTAGCTTGAGAGGAAATACAACAACTCTGAGAAGTGAATATGAAAGACCTGTAGATTCAGATGTATAAAGGAACTTTGTTACTTCTGCGAACTAGGAAATTAGAAGTAATGTTTGTTTTGAAAAAATTCTGTTGAGATTTCACATCAAGCAAGCACGTCCACCACCAAAAGCAAGACAGAAAGGATGGGGAAGTATATTTTACAAAGGAAAAAATTGAAATATTCCAAGTCCAAACTATTGAACATGACCCCTACCAAATCCACAAGGCATCCAATTCAGTTATAGTGTAACACACGTTCGTAGATTGCAGTGAGCAAGCATGCAATTGAAGACCAAAACTATTTGAAGAGGCCATATAAAACTTAAAACTATGAGTGCCATAACACACCAAAATCATTTGAGAAAGCTTGCAATCCAATCAAAAATGAACAAAGAGGTTCACTCAACTTCTATAAGTAGCAAAAGTTCCAGTAATGTAACACATCTAAATTCAAAGATGTACTATTCCTGAGAATCTTGGATGCAAGGTGAAATGCATTTCTCCTAACAGTACAATGAATTTTTTTTCCCCAGGAAATGCATAGCTTAATATAAAAAGAACAGGGATATCAATCTGATAGATTGGACTTTATCATACCCTTCGATGATGCTATCGAGATCAGAATCATCAAGAATCTTGCTGAGTTGGCACTGGCACTGGGCACTGGTATGCAGAAGCTCCTTTTGTTCTGCTCCCAACTCGGTTCCCTCCATCATTTTGCCAGAAAATATAATTCCAGAGAGAGGATTCCAGATCTGCTTTTTTAAATAAGCCAATGCTTTCAATCTTTTCAAAGCAGTTTGCTCTGATAATCGCTGGACATGAAGTGCTTGTTGCAGCTCTTGGCTTGCAAGCTGTAGAAAGCAGAATACCCCAGTGACTGCACCCTCTCTGTCCAATTTCTTACTCACACACAGCAGGCATTCCACATACTTTCCAGTCCGAGCAAAGAAACCAAAAGAAACCTTCTCGGATTCCTGGCCAGTCATGGCAGTGTTAAGAACAACACCAAGATTTACAAAAGCCTCCTGATTCTTGAGACGACAGCATGCCATGTTTAACCCAAAAACCTCTCCCAGTAACATTTTATCTAGAACTTCTTCTCGTTTCCAACCAGTCAAATTTGTCATGGCAGGATTCCACTCAGAACACCAGCCAAACTCATCCGTCCCAAATATTGGGGGAATCAAAGGGTTCCGGTTTTGTACAATTGCTTTGTAATCCCCTTCAATTCGGGTGAACTTGTCCATGACCATCTTCTGGCCAGTGATATCTTGACCCACAAAGCACACCCCCACAACATTTTCATGAAGGTCCCTGCTTGCGCAGGCATTAACAACTAAGCAGATGGGGCCACATTCAGACTTGGAACCATGTGTCTTGATTTCAAATTGTATGTTTTGCTCTTCTTTGCCTGATCAAAAAAGAAAGGAAAAGTATTGAAAGTGGTGCAGATGAATTGGAATATCCTACAGAACAATATACACCCACCTGAGAGATTCAAACAAGCACCACTTCCTCTCAGGCAAAGAGTAACATTTTGTTAATAACAAAACAAGTAAGAGATGACCAGAACGTAAAATGACATACCAAAGATATTCAAACAGCCATCATTTCCGCTCAGGAAAAGAATAACATTTTGTTATTTAACAAACAAGTAAGAGATGACCAAAACATAAAATGACATACCCTGCAATGCCAAGAATAACATTCGTTTGACTATATCAACCGAAGAATCTTCCACAAGTGTTAGCAAATGCTTCCCAATTGCTTTATCAACAAGAAGACCAGTCAATTCAGAAATTTTTGTATTCCACCCGTTAACTAGACCATCAACATCAACTGCCAAAATTGGCACTGTAGCTGTTTCAATTAAACGGACCATCTCACTAGTCACTGCTTCAAGTTCTTGCATCCCTTCAATTTTGAGGTCGCTTAGCCTTGCATGAATTGTTTTGGTATCCACATCCATGGTTTCAATGTCTTTGAATGTGTTCCTCAGGATAAGCTGCAGAGAATGGATTGCATCCATTTCATAGTCCTTCCAAGGCAAACTCCTTGTCTTGACAACTTCAAGGAAGGCCTTGAAAGATGACCTAGGGTGCATTCTCCTTCCATCATCCTTCTCCCCAGGTTCATGCTTTGCACCACCCCATCGAATTTCTGCAGCAGTCTGGGATCGAAACCAAAAAAGCATGTCCTTGGAAGTTATTCTCACAGCTGCCATTCCACAAACTACATCACCAAGAGCCAGAGCCCCTGGGTACCCTGCATCATACAAGCTGTCTGTACTCAAACCTGTAGAATCCATATGGTACTCAGAGAGCCAAAAAGCTATATCCTGAAGCTGCAGATCACTTGGAGTTATCCCCAACCTCCATATCTTATTCCTATAGAACAGGACAGCACCATCACACTTTACCAGATCCATAATGTTCGGGCTCTGTGTCACAATACCCAATGGTGCATCACGCATGAGCATATCACATAAGAGTGTCTGGGTGCGGAGGATGTTCTTCTCAACAATTTGATTTTCTAACTCCAATTCCTTGTTGACATGGATAGCAAATACTTGAGCTAGAAACTCACAAGCATACCTAAGAGGGAACGGAACAAACCTCGGACTTGTATTATGGCACACTACTAAACCCCAAAGTCTCTTTCTTTTCTGTGGGTTCGCAGAATCAGGGGTATCACCATCTTCATCCCCATCATTGACTACAACTGCCATAACCAGAGAAGCAATGGAGTTCATGTTCTCCATGTATTGTAAATGACAACTGTGTGGGGCCCTCAGGGTTGAACCACACAATGTCAGATCAAATGGAAGCTTCTCATCCTGAAGCACCTTGACATGTTTCGCATGACAATCAACAATCATTCGAACTTTATTCTTCATAAATAGAAAGCGTGAAGCCTGAGGGATATCAGTGGCTGGATAGTGCAAACCCAAATATGGCTCCATGCCTGGCTTTGTAACCTCAGAGACCACTTCTCCATGATCATCATCATGAAATTTATAGGCCATCGCCCTATCATATCCAGTGAGCTCGAAAACCTCCTGAACCATTGTATCACAAAGCCTTTCCATGCTTCCACTAGCCAAAGACTGCAGCCGAGTAATTGCTTTGGCTGCAAGCTTGTATGATTGTAGAGCTCCAGCAGCAGTCATGGGAACCTCGTAAGGCTTCACAGGTTCAAAGTCAATGATCAAACTGCCAGTCACCCGGTGAACAATGGCATAAAATGGCTTCCCAGAAGTCTTGCAATGGACCAATATAGGATTCAAAAGAGAAACATCCCCGAATCCCATGGCTTTTTGCAAGGCAGATGCACTAGGAGCAGTGAAGATAGTCCTGATGTCAGTTCCAATGCCAAGAACAGGATGTTCCCCAACACTTGGCACTGCATGACTGACCATAGTCAACAGTTCAGGGGCATTCTCACTGTATGCAATGACTCTGAAAGTTTTCTCATCTAAGGCTAGCAAGCATCCAAAAGGCTGGATCAGCTTGCCTTTCTGGATGTGGTGAAGATAAGCTGTAGTTACTTTGTCAGACCTGGGTGGCTGATCTCCACCACCTGAGTCAGTAACACGCACTGAGCTTGAGTAATCAAAAGAGCTGCCTGACTCCTCAAAATCAGCATGGAGCTTGGCATCCACAGTGGTCTGAGCAATAATCCTAGCACTGTGTCTTGATCTTGCTGAATTGCTGGATGAGTGGCTTGGCCTTGAAGAAGACATTTTCACTCAAACTGTTGAGAGGAAAAGAATGAAAATGATGAAATAATATCTTAAACTTGGCAGGAATGCTTGATTACTGGAACTAGTTCTACTTCTACGCACGAAGAACAATATCTTTTTGCATAAAGTGATACAAACAATAACCATTCGTTTTGCATAAAGTGAAACAGCCATAGAAGTAATTGTTATTGATACAAATGCCGTCTTTATTCCCACCTTTGGTGTAATCATTTCGTCATTATCATCAAACCAGTTGGACCGAGTAGTAAGAAAAAAGATTATGGCAGTGGAAGTGAGGAATTTTTGTGAATATGGCCTTCGATGATGATGAAAACATCAGAATTTCTAGATGAGTACCTCAAGTATTCAAAGATAAGAAAATTTGATCATAGAGAATCTAATGCCCTATTACTGAATACTTGTCATCTTCCCTTAGATTATTAATACCTTTAAGTGCAATAAGTTACTAAACAAAAACAACAAAGAAATCATTTTGAAAAATACAATTTTTTGTTCATTTTATACCTAAATTGCACCCACAAAGTATTATGATCACAAAGGATGGACTCGCCGATCAGCTAATATATATTAAAAAAAAAAACAATTATAAAGATCAAATTTTTAGCAACTAAAATATGAAATTTCTTCACCCAGACTTGATTGTTTTGAGCTGAAAAATGACCATTACCAAAGCATTAGAAAGAGAAGATAAGGAAAGGAAAAGCCTCTAACCTTATGAGATGACGAACGAAGCGGAACCCAGTTATGATAGATCTAGTAAGGTTCAACAACTGGGGTTTAAACAGCTTGAAGAAGAGAAAGGAGGAGGAGAAGAAGAATAAAAGCAAGTAAAATGAGAATCCCAAGTGACCCCGGGAAACAGAAACCCCATATCTTGTTAATAAAATAATAGAGTAGAAAATATACTGATGACTGCCTTTCCCTTCCCTCTTGTGTCTCTGTGACTGTTGTTGTGAGGGACCCCTCCACTCCAATCCCTTATTCTATCCCAGCACAGGGCAGGGGACCACGAACCAATATTATATTAGTATATCAGTCACTGGGTTTTAGATACCATTTACAGAGATTGAGGATTTCCTTGATGGATGGGTTTGCCTTTGCTCAAACTCGAAAACACTAGCAGTCACGCTTGTCCTGGTCTTGGATGAAGAAATATAAGTCCCCTTGCCATGGTTTGGTTGGTTTTACAAAGTACGGCAGCTTTGGGTCACTCCTATAAATAGCATGGACTGCTAATTTCATTGGTTTATCCTTTTGTCTTCTTTTTCTTTATTTAATTGGATTTAAAATTGGTATGTTATTTTGGTAAAGCCATGATGGATCTGGTGTCGATAAGCACCTCAGCACATGCCTGATGTCTCCTACACTAATCCCAAACAAAACTGCAAAAACTATTCTTGTTGGACTTGCAAGTTCCTAATCTACTTTGTGATTATTATAAATTAAAGTATACGGGGAGTGTATATGCAAGTGGGATCCTATCCTCAACAAAAGAAAAGAGATTTAGCCCTTTGGAGTTTGGATAGGTGAATTATGAATTGAGAAGCAAGCTTAACTTTGACTAATTTGCTGATGCTAGAAAACAAAGGGTAAAAAGCCAAAGACATGTGAAAAATAGAGAGGCCCCATCGTAAAACATGAGGCCATGCCTTCTGAGTTAACTCGACTTATAAACACCAACATCACAGTGAGTTATGGTATTCAGGTGCACTCCAACTCCGCAATGCATTGCAATCCAATCCTGACGCATCTTCTACATTCAGATTGGCCTTTTGGGCCATACTTCACTGGTGTCATTGAATTATCGATTTCCTATATGTATATTTGTTCTGGGAATGGTATGATAGCAGAGTAGGGCCATTCCCTTTATCCATTTTGGACTAGATTCCAAGTTCATCGCTTTTACCAGACGGTGACTCGGGCATATGTCCTCCGTATTTTGACCCGAGAATGAACGAAGAAACCATCTTGTGATGGACCCTTTGTTTAGTGCCCATCGGATCATGTATTCCTTCTTATCTTCAACAACAGGTAAACTGCGACAAGTTTCATATAGGTACCGAAGGAAGGGCATCGATGCTCTTATCTGTTAAATTTTTGTCACTTGCAACCTCTCTCTAAGCATTTCTTTCCATCACGATCTGCCAACATCCACACTACTAATAATCCGAGACCTGACGTCTAGCAAGATAATCTCAAGTTCCTGCAATGCATTTTTCGTTGCTCTTGGTTCTCATTGATAATTCGATAGATATGCACATGCTGAACCTCAATCTCTGTGATTTGGCATGTTCCGATAGAGGGTTCTCCATGTTCCCTGCTATAGGCAGCACTGGCATCATTTATGTTGGAAAATCCAGTTTGAGCCCATGTTCGATGTCACATTCTCGACATGGTGCCTTAAATTAACCATACACTGTCTTCATGGCCCGTGCCTCTAATCATAGTGTGTGTGTGTGTGTGTGTGTGTGTGTGTGTGTGTGTGTGTCTATATATATATATATATATATATATATATAAAAGGTGATTCAGCCCCTTGCACACCACATCCACGCGCATAGATCCCAAAAGGTCACCTATAACAGAGATCTCAGAAGCAATTCTAGGGAACACAGGACGGGAACAACTATGTAAACAAAAAGATCATCAAAGGCCAACCCTCTTAAAACCACAAGAATTGCATTTACACCAGCAGCCGAAATAAACTTTTAGCAGCCTAACCCTCTGTTCCATTAGCCACAGAATCGGAAATTCATTACTAAACACAAGTTGACGCAAAAGTTCTCTTGAGATTGGGTCATAGGATGGCTTGCGAACTCCATTCACTGATTAGAGATTCATGACACAGAATCATGTAAAACATGTGGAGTGTGATTCCGATGGTATGGAATCTGTCACCCCCATGAGACTCTTGATCGTAACTCCCCTGAACAAACCAAGCATACAAGCAGAGAATGACGAATGCCTCAAGCATTGAAAACAATCAATTCATATGAAGAAACATGCTGAATCATCAATAGATAGCTCATTAATACAAACGTTAATGCATAAAATATGCCAAAATACAGAACATTGAAAGGCATTAGCTACATTTCACAATCTGTTGCTGCATTGAGAATGCATCTATCGATTACCTTGCCTGTAACCTTCTCCATCTAGATGAATATCGATTCTTAAAGAGGATGTGCTAATTAAATACATGGCCCTCGCTAATCTTTTCCACTGGTATTTAAGTTGAAAGTACTGGCAGCTGCTGCTTTCATGCTGAAAGTCATCAAGAATGAAACTCGTTACCTTGACTAAGAGAGCAACCCAGTAAAAATCTTACAGCAACCAACCAGGCTATAGAAGTAGTTTCCGCCATTCCATCCAATAACATAAGCCTTAAACATCATGCACCTTACAAGTACAAAGAAGCAAAAAGAACTTTAGAAATAAAACAATTTATCAAAGAGAATTTCAGATCAAGAATTATCAGGGTGCTGCCCTGTTGAGAAAGAAGCAAAAGGTACTATTCAAACTGCTTAACTCCAGTACCTAGATTCAAAAGACATAGAGGAAAACATAATTTACCACGCAAGAAATATGAACTAATAATATGTTTAGAACAAAAATCTACAATTCAAAAGAATAAAAAATATCTTGCCAAATCTACTATATGTTTGAATCCTTCTGAATTTCCCAAGTCTTGTGCATGAAATTTGCATCCAAGTAAACAACTGGTTTTGAAGTTTGTAAGTCCAACAGAAGCTTGATATAGAGTTCTGCCAAAGGTAGACAAGGTAAACATGTGGCAGAGACCTTAAACATGGAGCTGCTCCCAAGTACTCTCCATCCAAGGTAAACAGTAGACAAGCAGGTAGACAAGACTGATATCTCCATTCATCGTTGTAAATTTTACATGGATGCCAAATGAGCCATCTTAGTGGTATGGAGAATTCTGGCTCGGTACAGGGTATCAGCCAGCTTTACCCAATAGTACTGAAGCTCAAATGAAGGTAGCACTCTTACATGATATACATAATCACGAATGTTTCAAGTAAGAGGAACCAAATTACTCGGGGAAGGAAATCGCCACTCAGGCTACAAAAGTTGTATTGCAACCGCAAGTTTCTAATTGATTGAACAAAGCATCAATGAGCGAATGTCATAAACAAAGAACCACAAGCCAATGAAATCAAAGAGCAAAACTTTTAAAATAAACTCACAAACCCCACCAACCCATGTGATCAATCTGCAATCTTTTTTAACTCGTAGAGATATTGAGAGCAGTGAAAATGACCCCCTTCCCTTGAAGCATTCAATATCGTTACTATCATCATTAATATGCATCAAAATGGGGATTGCATTCTTTGAAATAAAAATATTCTTCTCAATCAAGGCTTTTAACGTACAAAAATCTTGACAATCACGCACCTTAAAAGTACAAGGGCATGGATCAAGAGTTATCAGGGTACTGCAGTTGTAAACAAAGAAGCAAAGAGTAACACTAAAACTAGTTGACTCAGCCATTGAAAAATATCACGGTCTACATATTGGAAAACATAATGTGCCAGTGCATAAGAAATATCAAGTAATCTATTAAAACAAAATTCTATATACAATTTGAAAAAAAAAATTCCAAAGATGTTGACAAACGCTCGCAGTATTGCAGAGGACCGAAATGCTCATGCCAATCCCTCTAAACACCAATATCCTTGTGAATCTCTGTAGCCTTCACAAATAATTGTGCCTGAAATTTGAATCAAAAGAAACAATTGATATTGAATCGTGTTTCTGTATGATTCCCAATACAGACCTCTGCCTGCCATAGACATATAAGAGTCTAGATATTGCATGTATGACATACCTTAATCATTTACAGCTTCCAATTCTCCATCCAAGAGGCAGACAAGGTATACTCTTGAGGGCAAAATTTAGAATATGAATGAAGATGAATATATTCTTGATATCACCAATGAACGAAGGCCAAAAACACCGAATCGGCTATCATAAAATAAAGAGCCCAGCTTTTTGAAAGCATTTCAGAAAAAGAGAAGGACCCATGTGATCAATCAGCAAATCTTTTGGCAAAAATCTGGTGAAGAAATTGAAAACAGTAACACTGTAGATGATATGATAGGATGGATGAATCTGCGAAATCTTCATAAAGTAGTAGCAGTAGTATCTAAAGAATGGGGGTTGCATTCTTTGGAATAGAAATCATTGGTCTGGATCAAAGATTTCAACATGTCGAAGGTGAAGTCAGGATGATTAGGGTCGCTCGTTTGAGACTGGAGGGTTGTTGAGGTTGAAGAAGATCCCAAGGTAGGGGGTTGCTTAAAACAAAAACAACTAGTACTGGTGTTAACTGGAAAACAACCAGCATTACTAGCAGCAGCAGGAGTGCTTTTTTTATGGAAAAGTCTGTTGGGCTTAATGAAGGGAAAGAGGACCCCTTTGTTTGGTTTGGAGAAATTAATGTTTTTACTAGTTGCAGAACCATCGCATGATTCTCTGAGAGGAATGCTCTCTTTCTTCTTATTCTTCTTCTTCTTCTGCAGCATCAGCATCATCGTAGGCTTCTTGTTGTTCTTCTTCTTGTTGGCAGGGTGGGCATCAGACCCATTGCCTGGATGGCCATGTTCATCCTCAATAACATCGTCATCTTCCTTAGTATTATCAACAATAATATCATTGGAAATATTCAGCCTATCTGACACAAACATATAAATTTAAGGAAAGAAACTGTGTTTGAATCGAAAAACTGAGAAAAGAAAAGAGGAAAGATGAGTAACTCCAATATTTTTCTTGATAATTAATTTTAATTAACACCCACTCCCTCGTTAACACGGAGGGATTGGAGAAATAGAATTAAGGATGAGAGAGAGAAAATAACGCACAAATAAGATAAGGGGAAAAAAGGGTAAAATTAGTTTGAGAAATTGAAATTGAATTTGGAATCTATGTATGAATATGTGGAGTGGTGGAGTTTGCGTGTATGCAAAAGTCCGATTGAGTGAGAGATACAGACAAAAAGAGAGTGAAAAAAAAGCAAAAAGGAAAAAAAGAAAAAGGGAAGTAGTGGAGAGACAGGTGGAGTAAATATCGAAACCTTGGGCTGAGTTGTTGGGTGGGTATCTCATCCCCAAATTGACGCCCTTCCACCACCCCAACAACTCACGGACAGTTAACCAAAGTATCGGAAACAAATTCAACCTCCACCTTTTTTTCAGTGCTTTTCGACATTAATATAGTAAAAAATAATAATAAAATATCATTGTCTAGAAAATATTTTAAAAAAATTCACATCCAGCCCGAAGCTTTTGGTGGAAAAGGCTGCACCACCATCCTGAACTCTTTCAATTCAAGGATTGGCTTGTAGCGTTTGTACAGGAGTTAACATCAAAATTTCTCTAGATGCTCGTGGATGGACCTTCCTTGAGCTCATGTTCACAATCAGCGATGGCATCTTCTGTTAAGGTTGATTTCAACCTTTCTAACCTTTTAAAACATAAATTAAGCATATTATTAGTTAGGGTACGTCCCATTTCATTCATGTCTTATGGATAAGGGTTACTACTCTTCGAGCCCTGCATAATCAGTAATGAATATAATAAATACATTAAAAATAATTAGTGGTGTGGTGGAAAGTGGAACTTTTGTGTGATTCCAGATGTAGTAAAATAGAAAATCAGGGCGGTGTCAATTCCATCTTGTCCAAGACCAGCAAATTGTATTGTGTGTTTCTTAATATGAATAATATGTATACTCCTAATTCAACTTATTCTTGGCTTTTGTCCAAAGCTAGAAATCTTCTTTTAGATATGAGATGGACTTGGATTTAGAAATTAAAGGCTCCATAAAAAAAAATCAAGATATTTATTTGACAATTATTTTATAATAGTCTTTTCGTTAATTTATTACTGTTTAAACATAATATTTCCTCATCTTCAATTTATGATATTTTAGTGTATTAGAAATTGTGTGCTTGCTAGGAGTATTTGGCTTGAATTAAGTCTCATAAACCAGCAAGGATTATGGTATTTTGATATGGTAGAGTGGATTCAAAGATTTATCTTATCGTACGTTTTTTAAAAGTAATACATAGTCATTCCACTATTATATCATGGTTTAGGCTTGAAGATTGTATTTGCAGGTCTCTTAAGAAATTTTAAAGGGAAATGATTGATGAGTTTTGCGGGTTATGAAGGTTTTGGTTTTAATTTATTTTTAGAACTTCTAGCAATTAAATATGATTTTTTGGTGGCATGGAATAGAAGTTTCACAAAGATCATATATAACTCTGATTCTATAGATATTATTCGATTGATTCATAACTATCTTAACAAGTTATTTATTCAAAGTTGTTATTTTTTACATCAAAAAACTCCTAACAAAAAATTAGAAAGTTCGTCTTTTTTATAATTTGAGAGAAGTTAATTTATGTGATGAACACATAGCTAAACTTGTATCTAAAAGTAACTATGATTTATATATTTGAAAGAACCCTTCTCTAGGAGCTTATCTTAGAGGATCTTAGTTTAATAATGAATTAGTAAAGAGAGTTACGTGGTCTATCTTCTCTGTTCTTTCGTCCGTTGTCCATCTCCGTCCATCCAGCCCACCTGGCCTGGGTGGAGACATTAGGCCCTTCTGCCACATCCCACATTGTTGTTGTGTTGTACACGACACGTAGCATATATATATATATATATATATATATATATATATATATATATATATATATATATATATATATATAAGTAGTGATTATTGGTGTCCACGACCATAATCGCTTATTTATTTATTTATGCTTCGCTAATAAACTAGTAATAGTGAATGCCTTAAAAGAGTTGTATACACTCAAACACCCATGACAGAAACGTTGATCCTTTCATTCATTCTCGCTAGCAACTCTTTCAAGGCAATCTAGGTAGGTACAACACATAACGAGCCAGCAATCCACCAGCCAGCTCATTAAGCATCGAAAAAAGGATAGCGTATAGGAAGACGATTTGAAAAATACAAGCAATTTCTCCAG
Source organism: Populus alba x Populus glandulosa (assembly GCA_033617975.1). Classification (NCBI taxonomy): domain Eukaryota; kingdom Viridiplantae; phylum Streptophyta; class Magnoliopsida; order Malpighiales; family Salicaceae; genus Populus; species Populus alba x Populus glandulosa. The sequence continues at coordinate 24,863 of CM066155.1, read as the reverse complement.
GTCTTCCTTTGCGATCTTCATACCATTTTCTGTATCTTCAACATCACAAGCCCGAGCACGAATTCCCCGGAAAACAATCCCGTCTCCTCCCTCCCTCACCAGCAAAACCAAAACCAAAACCGCCACAAGTAGTCAGCACAGGTTATAAAAGGATTTCAACGAACATTAACATCCTGTTTTATAGATGCATTCAGCCTAGCCCTCAGGTGGCCCCCTTAATTAATCAATCCGGACAGTAGTCTCAGCTTCTAGTTTCTCATTAACAGCTACCCTCAACCTTGCAGCTAGCTGCACAAGTTTAACAACTCGCCAGTCGACGATGAGTAACTTGAACAGGAAACAATGCTTAGACCTTACTGCAGCAACTTTTTGCAATCATCACCGGCTGGTGTTCATCTGCCTATATCACGGGCAAAGAAGTAATCAACTCCTCGAAAAACTTCACACATTGGGTTTTTCACTAGCTGTGATCACCGGTCAAGAAACCCTCATCAAAGAAAAACTTCACACATTGATCCCATAATTCGTGACATACCTTGTTGGAAGACACTATATTGATCGGCTGGGTTTTTCTTTTCTTTTTCTTTTTTTCTCTCTTTTTTTTATACTACTAATATATTTTGAATAATAACAATTTATTTTTCTACATGCCGCAAATTCAAGAAGAAGAAGAAATTGAATACTAAGGAATTTTTTTTTTTGCGGAAACAACAAGAACAAAAATTTCAGAAGAATATATCCTGATTAATGGAGTTAAGTTCTGATACCAAATTATGCGAACCTCATGATCACATGGTCACCCAATCCATATACAAAGCATTAATTTTCAGAAATCATTTAAATAAGATCTATTAATCTAATATTATATGAATATTAAGATAAATTAAGTCTTTATTAATAATAAATATGTATTTATATGAATATAATAATGCTATATGTAACCAATTAATTGGCTAGAAGACATATTAAAATATCAATTTTATTCATTTGCTAACCTAATCTATAAGCAAGGTAGTACACTAAATTAAGAAGTCGTATTTGGAGGAGAGTAGAAAGATCCGACAAAACATAAACTTCTAGAGACTTTTTTAAATATTTTTTAAAAAGTTTAAAAAATTTTACTTTTTTATTTTAAATTAATTTTATTTGTTTTTTAGATTATTTTGAGGTGTTGGTATTAAAAATAATTTTTAAAAAATAATAAATAATAATTTTAATGTATTTAAAAAAAAAGCTTTAAAAAGCAATCATTACTTTACTCTTGAATAGCTAAATACTAGCTAAAGAAGGTGTTATTGCTAAAGAAAATTTCTAAACAAAGACAAAACAACTTCTTATAATGAAAATTGGCTAGATACTTGTTGTAACCCATTTTTAGCGCCACCCCACATAAAAAATAATAAAATACAAAAAAAATCAAAAAAATATATTATCAAAAAATATAACAGTGAAAAAATATCAGAGCGCTCTAAAAGTGCTCAAAAATTGATTGAGGATGTTCAAAAAAATAAAAATTTATTTTTAACAGTATATCATTGACTGATGAGAGCCCCGATGATAAAGAAAATTCAATTTGAGGAAGAAAAATGCAAAATTAGAAGTTTATGGACTCAATTAATTTTTATTGAAGGTTTAATTGAATTTATAGAGGTTTTAATTGCAAGAAAATTGATTTTTAAGTTAATTTGGGCTTTAATTGGAAGAAATTGAAGTTCTGGGGTCAAATTATAATTTTTTGAAGTTAATTTGGTCAAATCAGGGGCTTAATTGCATAAATATTGAAGTTTAATGGCCAATTAGGGAATAAATTGAAGAAATCCGAGACCAAGGACGAAATTGTAAAACGCGCGCAAATTGAGGGCCTTCTTTGAAATCTGACGCGTTTTGGCGCCTTTTTTTCTTTTAAATGAAACGGTGCGTTTTGACCAAAACGACGCCGTTTCATTCACTGTTGCAAAAAAAAAAAAAAAAAAAACAGAAGCCCAAAACGGTGCCGTTTTGACGGCACTGTAGGTCTTCTTCTTCCCCTGGACGCGCGAGGCAAGGGAAGAAGAAGATTTTTCTTCGCCCTTTTTGTCTAACTTCTTTCACCCGGATTTGGCGCAATAAGACGCCCGCAATCACCCACTTGCCTCCTCCTTTTTATCCATGGATCGATAGTGGAGGGGGCGGCGGCCACCACCATGACGTCTCCCCTGTTTTTGCCTATAAAAACAGGGGAGGACCGAAGAGAAAAGGAGAAGAATAGAAGAGAAGAGAAGGGAGAGACAGAGAGAGGAAAGCAGGAGAGAAGGCAGAGAAGAGAAAGGAAGAAGCAGAGAAGAAAACAGAAAAATACAGAGGAGAGAGAGAGAGAAGGAAAACCGCCGGCCACCGCGAACCGCCAGCACCGCCAGCACCGCCACCACCACCCCTGCCGCATCAGCTGCTGCCAGCATCAACACCGTTCCAGGTAACTTTCTCCACTGTCATTTTTTTGCTTCGGCTTCGGCTTCATCTGCATGCAGAACGTTTTCTCCACTGTCAATTTTAATATTGAGCTGGTTAGAATTAAACTTTGTAATAAAGCTTAATCATGTGAGGAAAACATTGTAACTTTCCTCACAAAACACTGTGAATTGCTATAGTGTCTCTGCATATGGTTTTTTTTTTTCTTATGATTTTTTTAAAATTATTTTTATCAGTTTTACTTTTTTTAATATTGAGTTGGTTGAGAATTATAATTATAATTCATTACAAAAAAGACTAAATCATGTGGGGAAGCACTGTAGCTTTTATCACAAAACACTGTGAATTACTACAGTGTTTCCAACATGGTTTTTTTTCCTTGTTTTTTTTTTCTTCTAAAATTGTCTTTTTCGATTTAATTTTTTTAATAGTGAGCTGATTGAGAATTTAGCTTTGTAATTTTTTTCTTTAAAACACTGAATTGCTGCAGTGTTTTCTCACATGATTTTTTCCAAAATAATCTTTGTTGATTTTTTTTTTAATATTGAGTTGGCTAAGAATTATAATTACAATAAAACTAAATTATATGGAGAAAGCGTTGTTGTTTTCCTCACAGAACACTGTGAATTGTTACAGTATTTCTCTAAATTGTTTTTTTTTAAAAAAAAAATTATATTTGTCGATTTTATTGGGGAAAACACTGTAGTTTTCCTCACAAAACATTGTGTATGGCTACAACGTTTTTTCACATAGGTTTTTTTCCTTCCAAAATTATGTTTTTCGATTTTTTTTTAATATTAGAGAATTTTGCTTTGTAATTTTTTTTACTTTTTATTAACAGAAAAGCTAAATCATGTGGTGAAAGTACTGTATCTTTCCTCACAAAACATTGTGAATTGTCGCAAATCATTTTGTTTAGTCTCTAAGTTTTTGATCACCAACATAATTTTTTTTTTCTTAGCTCTATCATATCTTTAGCTAGTATTGATCCAGTACTCATTCACAATTATAACACTATCAAGTACATTTGTTTTACAAGTCTATAAGAGCGCGCGGGCATCTCATCACTTATATACAAGGTTACATACATAGGAACTTTTAACAAGTAGGTCGAGAATGAAGAATAAGAGTATCAAAATAAAGAAAAGGTCTGACACATCTGCCAAAACAACTTGGTCATCCATTCATCCCATTGAACTGGTAAAGGCGTTGATATTCTTGTAATTTCGTTATTGTAATATAGCTAAGTTACATGCATGCTAGGTTATAATGGAATATATGCCTTGGCATATCAAAAGTTATAAAAGTGTTCATTCATCGGTTGTACTAAGGGAAGGGATCGAATATGAATAGAGGAAAAATAAAATAAAATTAACGATTATAAAAGCAAGATTATCAATTGCTAGGTCAAACATTTTTTTACTGAAACACAAAGATGCTACAAAATACAGGTTAAATTTTATGAAGAGGCATGGGAGGCGCAGTGGTATGAGTCGGCCTTCCAGCAGTTTTAACAGAGGGATGGGGATGAGATAAACCTGGAAGACCCCAACGAGTGGAAAGGATAATATTCGGATACAGATTCAGATCATCCATAATCTTGATTCTATCAATAATATGAGCATACACTTTGGCAATCCTGCTGCTTGGGCTTGGCATTAGGATCACAGACAATGCCTTGAAAGTAAGTTTCCTGGAGCGGGATAAGCGGAGACCCTTTACTCTTCCGTTCATTTTCTTCACCCAACAATGCCTTCTCCTTGGCCTTGCCATTAGCTTTTCATGGTATTGATCCTCGTCATTGCCGAGCTTCTCGTAGCGGAACCTCGAGCGCATTCCAGCGACAGCTTCGAATCCCATCTGCAGCATTAATCAGGACTGCAATCTAGGACTATACGAACAGGAACCGGATGTCTTGATCAAGTATCAAATACTTGTATGCCTGTATAATGATATATATATAAAGGAGGCAGAGCATTTAGAGAGTGAATTGGAAGCAGGAAATATTGAATGTATCTAAAGGAGTAATTGGGTACATGCAGAATCTGGTTACCTAATAACAATAACAATAATGACAAAGTTTGAAATGCATAGCATTATTATGGTGATGAAGACCTGCATTTTGATTCTTAAACCACATGGCTAGTATCATATTTTTAACCCGATATGCTGCGGTTGAGCTAAAGAGACGAAGCTTTTAAAGAAATGGACAAACATAAAGGACATAAACTAGTATAATTGAGTGATTGTTAGAAACACACACACACACACAGTACTCTGCAAATTTGTGTGATTAGCATTAAGTGGTTGAAGAGAGCTGAGGAAAGGAATATCGGAATTGGCCATGCATGTGCAATGATGGATGCCCCACCCATGTTACTTGATAGGATACAAAATCAAAGCCAATCATTTGGTAAAAGCAAAGCAAGGGAATGTACGTGGTCTCACTAATTAGCTGACCAAAAGGAAATCTACAAGTTGGTTTATTCTTTTTGACAGAGATTGATCATTAGTCAGTCAAGATGAGCCGTTTGTCTACTTTGTACCTTATCGAACAAAACAGCAGCTCTGTCTCTGTGCTGAGCTCCTCCTCCTTTTTATTTCGTTTTCTATTGAATTAACTACAACTCGCGTCCATTTGTTTAGATTATGCAGCTGCTTCTTCAAAAGCGATCTAGCTAATCCTTGTATTGAATTTGAACCCTTTTTGTTGGGCCCGAGAGATTGTATACATTATGGGCAAGGAAGGCCGGTTCAACTGATAAAACCATTTTCAATCTTCATTGCTGGTGGTGTTGCAGGAAAAGACCAAATCACGTACCCTCCCGTGCATTGATAAGGCTCTGCCGTCTGCGTCTTTTGAAACTCCACTCTTCAGAGCAGGTAGGCCATTACTTGTGACATCGTACAAGATAATTAACGGTCTTTCCTTTTGTAAATGGAGGAAGTTTCCTTTCCCAAAAAATCCCCTTGTCCTCAAGGACCAACTCTAGATAAATGCTTTCCTCGGCTCTTGCATTTTTCATCTCTCCTTGAATTGATGGTAGACATCTTAATTTCTTCTGTGAGAATTTGATCCTAACATGTCTTCACGAGTAATACAAATCCTCGTGATCTTACAAGCCAAAAAGGGCCCTAGCATGTAATGTTCAATATGTTTGGAAGAATCCTTCACCTTCCGCGTATGATCAGAGGCTTGCTTCCTTCTCAAACTGCATCGTAGAAAATGAGGGAAGGAACTCTTTGTCGTGACATGCGTCGGAAGGGTATATGCATGTATGTATGCATGTATGTATGCGCGCGCTCGTTGTATTGGTGTTTCGAACTCCAATGAGGTTGGGCCCCGTGTCATTTTGAAAACTTAAATTATAGGTTATGAGGTCTAAGAAAATGCGTGCGTGCAAACTCAGAAAATCATTTTCAAGAGCATTTGTTTACTGAAAAATAATATTTTTTAATAAAATTTTTGGTTTTTATGGCAAGTAAATTCGAAAAAGATGGATTTTTTTTTTATGATTGGTAGTTTTATATATATAAAAAAAATTTCAGTGTTTGATAATGCCACGAAAAATAAGCTAAAAAATAAATTTTTAATATTTTAATTATTTTGTAAGTTTATTAAAAAAATAGAGACTAAATATCACAGATAAAAAATTTGAAGAATGATGAAATTAAAAAGAAATTTAGTTTCATAAATTATTTCAAGTAAAACAAATAACAATAAAAAAATAAGATCAAATCTAATAGATAAAAAAGTTGAAAGATGATGATATTGAAAAGAAAATCCAATTTATATATTATTTTAAATAAAATAAATAGCAATCAAAAGAATGAATACTATGTTTGATAGATAAAAAAGTTTCAATTAATAAAATGATGAGAAAAAATAAATAGCAATAAAAAAAAATAAAAACTAAAGTTGATATAAAAATCAAAATCAAAATCAAATTTTAAGAGACAAAATTAAAATAAATAAATAAAAGATTTTAAACAAAATATATAATAGTCATAAGAATGAAGATCAAATTCGATATAATAAACAAATAACATGATTTTTTTTTTACAACTTTTAAAAAGTGTATTCTTCCCAAAATAAAATAAAAATAGTTTGCCAGAAAGTAAGTCAAATTTTTCTCTTATTGAAAATTAATTTTTATTAATCAATTTTTTTAATAGTAAATAAACAAAGAAAGATTTGAAAAATAATTTAGTTGGGATTTTTAATAGTAAACAAACAAAAAATATATATATTTTTAAATTATTTTTAAGATATAGATAGTTCAAATTCATCGTGTTTAAATGTGTTTGCTTGTATCTAGATAGTAGTTCTGATATTATAGTTCCAACTCGTATATGTAATTGATTTAAAAACAAACAAATAATATACTTTATTTAATTAATTTTGGATAATCAGTTGATTTTTTAATTTTAGTAATTAAAGTGGTTGATGTCTAATAAATTGGAGTGGTTGAAAGCTGATGTTTAAATATTGATGAATATAAGAATATTTAAGTAATTATACTTTAAAGAGATAAATTATAAAAATACAGTGCCATGCCTTTTCGTGCTGTGCTATGCTGTTCTCTTTTTTCTTCTCTCGCCTATCCCATCATGGATACAGACAGGGTCATGATGCATGATGAATGTAGTGGGTATGAAAAAAATTTCCGGGTACGGATTGGTTTGGATTAATCTTGACCGTCCTAATCACCATCGTCCATCACCATCTCACTAGTAATTGTTTCCCTAAACAAGTTCTATTAGCCAAGTACATTCTCTTTTCTCTACCATTTTTTGGGTCAATGCAATCCATCCATCCATCCATCCCCAATGAAATTCAAACAATATCGTAAGTAGTGTTTAGTGTTTCCTAGACGACTTTCTTTCTTTCAAGACCATCAGGTCACGATAATGATCCTCAAATAATCATAACGTGTGTCAAGTAGAAGCCTTCAGTTCAGTTCAGTTCATGCCTGCGAGACAATAACCGTGACAAAGGGACAAAAACGCTCTTGTCAGAATGCTTAGCTTTGACTCTGAATTACTGATCAAATAAGGTATAGCAAATGACTACTAACATTAGCGCACAAGACCTGCCTTTCAAGTCTAAACATTCAGTATGAAAAAAAATTACTCGTCAACATTATTAGATACCTACAATCAAGAAACTTGCACTTCTGGGCTTGCCATGAATGAGTTGCCTTTCACACCAAGACTTGTATCAAATCCCGCCATACACACAATCTAAAATAGCACTACTTACAGGAGTCTTATTCCAACAAACTAAGTAAAATAAATCATCCATTTGTGAAAAAAATCTAATTAAAGAGGGGCGGTCACCCGAAGCGGTGTAACTTGATAGTCTTTTAAAGAGCGGAATTACTGCAGAAGTATAGGACGCTCACTCTCGACTCGGCATTCTTATGAAGTTCAGCTCATACAACTTAACGAGCACAAAAGTCAAAAGTGCTTTACCTTATTCTGTAATAGATTCAGGAATAAAAATAAAAAAGATTATTCGTGGGTGGGTGGTTAATTTGTTCTACATGGTACAATCATCAAGGGCAACAATTAGAATCATCAATTTATCTACTTTAAAAGACAAAATTAAAACATTCACGAAAGATATGGCTACAATAGCAGAGCATCCCCCGCGATTAAGAAAGATTTCCTGTCAAAGTAGAATTGTGGAAACCTTTTTTAATTGTCACAATGTCAAACTTATGGGCATAAACTATGCTATATATATAGCAACTAAAATATGCTGTAGATCCAGCATCAAACTTCCAATCACATGACCACCAAGAAAAGCTATAAGTACCCTATGCTCTATAGTATGACACAATGAAAATGGTTTTGACAACAATGGCAAACCAAAGTGTAAGTAGCCATGATGAGTTAAATCCACAACTCAAATAATGGCCCTGGGTTAGCGCTTATGGAACAGCAGAAACAAGTTCACAACCCAATTTCACATTGCAAATGTAATATCTAAAACTTTCTTTTCTAGAACGCAGGTGGAAGCAGGGTGGACAATCACTAATATTCTAAGGGTAAAAAACAATCCAACCATTTTCAAGATGAACCTAATGTCTTAAGTATGACATCTAAAAGTTATGTATCGACAAAGAATAACGGGTAACAAAGGCAGATGACCCTAGATGGGGCAATTAAATCGCAATCAAGGGATCCTGACTTCAGCAATTGGAATGCTTATACCAAACAAAAGTAGAGGATCGAGGACTCCAAAACACTCTTGAGATTAGTTTTCCTGGAGCAAAAAGACGACCTCATATTCCTCAACTCCCTTTTTGACGGAAACTTTTCTTACCCATTTGTTGCAGTTCCCCCCCATTCTTGTCACCTAATCCCAGTTTCATTTGCAGCAGCAACTTTGGCAGGGTAGCTGGAGAAGTCCATGTCAATAAGCGTCATATCATATGGCGAGGATAAAGAATCAGAAGCACCCATAAGGTGGGAAGATTTCATTGCATCAGAATGTGCAGGATGGGGCACTGAGGAATCATTTTTGGGGGTGCTTGTGGCAGAGGAAGAGTGACTGGATAGCTCATCCATCTTGTTTCCAAACATGAGTTCGTTTTTTCTCACAGCATCCATCTCCTGGCCAGTTGGCACAAAGGTGCGTGAGCGATACTTTCTTGTTCCATCATCACCCTCAGTATGGTTGTAGAGCACATAATCATGATAAGTTGGTGCAAACTGCAAGTAATTTAGTGATCATGAATTGCCACAGGCACAGTTTTTGAAAGAACCCATGGGAAGAAACAAAAACTTGTAGGGATACCTGGTGAACAGTGTCATGGTATAAGTCATTCAACTTCAAGGCATGGGCAAGACTACGTGTTAGATCACATGAACCAGCAATATTTGCACCAGCATACTCTTTGTATGGAAATGCATAAAGATGACCAACAGCAGCTATAAGCATCTCAACGCATATAATAAAATCTTGAAACTGAGCAGCTTCTTCTGCATCCTTAATGAATCCAGACTTTGCAGCCAGAAAAAACAGAACTCCCTGAAGAAGAAAGAAAGAAACATGACTAGAAGATCCCCAAGCTCACATTTTTTTATTCCCTTTTTTTTTATTCTCAGCTGATAAATTTAACACACTAAACCTAAACACTGCAAAGAAGAAAAACAACAAACAGAAGACACAGCTATCATGTACAAGTATATCCCCTTTCAGTTCTAAGAGAAAGTACACAGCTCAAACAACATTATGCCTCTCTTACAAAAGGGAATACATGCTATACTTAGGAATTTGATTCAGGAAGAAAATCAGAATAACAAGAAAATGAAATTTTTCTAGGAAATTTTTTTTCTTTCCTAGCAGAAAAGATCCTATCTAGTAGGTTTGTCCTATTGAGTCTAGACAATCCTGTTCTAGATATTTTCTTAATTGAGATACTTATTGAGTATTTAAATGTCTTCTTTATGATTAACTGTGTTTTAGGGTGGGGGGATTTCAATGGAGAGCTTTCGAGAAATAAGGTTTGAGAGTTGCCAAAGTACTAAAGTTAAATTGCTATTTAAACTACTTGATTTCTTGAGGATTTCAATTAAAGTTTTCATTAATATACTCTATTATCTTGTTTTGGTTTTGTTCTTTATTATGCTGCACCAGAATTGTTCTACAGTGACTACGCATAACTTCATTTTTGCATCAAAGAAATGCTAAAACTCTGCAACTTGTGCACAAACAGTGAATAGGAAAGGCAAAAGCCACCAAAAGTTCTAAAAAATATAGTTGTCTAAAACTAGCAGCACGACTTTTAGCAGTCAAAAAAGGCTGATTACATGTGCCCTTGGACATGTAGGGTACAAAATATGATATATCAGACTAAAACTTGTAGCAAGTTTAACAGATAAGAAGCTAGGCAAGGGGTTGCATACAGGTCAAGCCATTTTCAAATCCAATATGCATACCCTTGAAAATGTTCCTCAACACACAAGAGAATCATGTGCTGTCTCTGCTCTTCATGGACATCACATAGCATGAAACTATGAGCACATTGTGTGTAAACAAAACTTTACAATCAGTCTGTAAAGCTTCGCAATGATAACAAACTGTGGATAAAATTTTACCTGCCAGTATGTGAAGAAAACAACAGATTTGATGATGATAAACTTTGGAACTGGATTGAAAGGCTGAAGCAGATCTTTGCATGCCACATAAAACAATGCCAAAGCATACAACGCCAGAGTATAGGAGATTGTGTATATAATGGTGAGATACAAATATGATTGTTTAGGACTGAAATTTCCATCTATGTATTTCCCTTTTGCATAAAGTATGAGTGTAACAGCAACTAAGAAGGGCTTCAGAATCACAAATTGTAAACAACCCTGCTTGCACCTTCGAATAAAATGGCTGCATTGAATCAAAACTCAAACTCAGACAGAAATTAATGATAAAAGCCTTCAGAGAAGATAGGACTGCAGACTATCCAGTCCATATTTTCTAACCAAAACAAAAAAGAGATTTGAGCATGCCAAAAGCCATAGAAGAAGAGAAACTCACCCATCCAGCGGCATGGGAGGAAAGCAACAAGTCATCAGACACCATGATGGCTTCATAACCCGACCACTTAAACTTAGCACAACTGCTCCGGGGCCACCAACCCAAGCCAGGCATAAGGACAGAAAGTTATAAATGACCCAAGCTTCATAACTAAAACAGTAAACCAATCATTAGCATATATGGTTCATGCAGTATATACACAGATAAAGCTTAACCCCAGCCATGTAAATATTATTAGTACTTGAGCCACTTGTCCACATAATTTTTTTGGGTTATAGTGGGATGCTGGAGAAGGTTGCTTATTCATTCCCAGGTGCATATGGTAGAACGACAAGGAATAATAGTGGTGTCAAGTGAAGGGATCGAGAGCACAATGAAAGTAGAAAAACATTGAGCTGGTTACCATCACAATTTGGTTAGACAATGTTAGAAAGGGGAAGGTAGGCAATCTATGCTGCTGCAGAACACAGAAAAGACTCCATGGCCCAAAGTGGCACCTCAAGAGCTTGTCAAATGACACAACAGCTAGATACGTGGATCTAACCCAGGACAGACCACTTGTGGGCCGCAGAAGAACCCTTGGGTTGATTCCTAGTGGCACTAAGCCATCCACCATGATAATAACACTACCATACCAACCACCAGCACCAGGCAATATTTGCAACCAACCATTCTTTCCCAGAAAATCTTAGTGTTTACAGACCCCTGCTAATTCGATCTACAATTGCAATGATGTACACTATATGTCTTACTGATATAATCTGTATGTCCGAAGGAGTACTTCAACTATGCATATGTATTTTGAAGCAAAAAAATGAATATAAACAAACAATTGTCGATGACAAGTAATCAATAATTCCAAGATCAAGTGGGAATGTTTGCAGATGCTTGCTATTTTGATAGAAAATATGTTGTGACATTTGGATATAAATACAGATCTCTATACACTGTATATAAATAGATAGAGCTCCTGCAATTTTTTAATGAAATGAAATACATGTACGCTTACACTTCACATATGGAATTGAAATAGATAGGACTCTCTGGAAAAATCAGGGACAAGAAAGACAGCAATGCATAAACCTGTGAACGTTTAACCAATAGAAAATTTCTCAGTTACAACTTTCTAAAGCAGTTAAAGGAACAGGACAAACAGATTGTTCCACACAATTTGCGAATCAACTAACAAGCACAAAGTATGCCTTCTGCGAATTTTGAGACCATCCGTTCACAAATATGTATTTGAATATGTTTAACTAGCTGCTGAGGGTGAAGGATTTTTATTAAATGAAAGCCAGCCAAACAACTCTAAAATAACCTGGAAAGGGTGGTGGAAGAAAATAGATTGTTGCTCCTAGCAAGTCTTTGTGAAAAGGAGCATTTTTTCTTCATTTATTGCTCACTCCACTACAAGAAAGTCTGAATACGTAGACCAATAACCAACCTATTCTATTGCCTGTCCAGTTAGCGGGCTATTCATACTATGATAAACCTCACTCTTCCAGTAACTTTAGTAAATAATGCGGTCTTTATATTAACAAAAACTAGAAATTCCATAACAAATCATCTCTTCACTTTTTTTCTTTTAACACACAAATTATGCATTGTTTCGTTATACAACAACTTGATTATTAATAAAAACTCTTTCTACTCACTCCTTTTCCATTTTTTTTTAAAATAGAAACACAAAGTCCGCTAGATTATATGCACATGTTTTTTCATTATTTACTATCTTGGTTATTTAATAAAATATCTCTCTCTCTCTCTCTCTCTATATATATATATATATATATATAATATTTGCCTTCATGTTTCTTAATTGAACTATTACAAATATAATAGCAGCAAGTGAGAAAGAAGAGAAGCACAAACCGGGACCATAAAGATGATGCGGACAATGTATCTCTGATAAGTAGGTTCAGTATAATTCAAAAGGTGCCTGTAGATGTGGAAAATGGCCAAAGCCATAGCTCCCAAGGCGCAGAAGAAAGCAATTACGCTAAAGTAAATTGGCAGCAATTCAGCCATTGTGAGCAAGCAAGGTAAATAACTAATCCACCACACTAAAACAATACGTGCCTACAATAATCCCAAAAAGAAAAAGAAAAATTAGTTACCAACTTAAAAAAAATAACGAGCGTAAGAAGTTAATACAAACAAACCTCAGGAGAAACAATGAGTTAATAATCTTCGCAAGACTGGAGGAGGAAGAGAGCTTTGGAAATCGCAAACCCTAACTGAATCATTACTGTCAGTAAGAGAGAGGAGAAAAATGAAAAAAATAAAAAAAGGCATGAATTAATTCCTCTTGCTATAAATAAATAAATGTAAAAGTGGTAGTATTAATCGATGAATATTGCGATGATAGAAATGAAACCTCCGGCTTACGAGGATATTAGTTAGGGAGAGGGGAGGAGAAGAGATCTGACTGACGGAGGCCTTGCTTCGTTTACAAACCAAGTACCTAACTGAATGATTTGATTTCATGAGATAAAATGAAGCGTTGCTACCGCTCTGGCACGCGGAAGAGAGGATTGTTATAGCTATTACATAGATAGAAAGAGAGGGAATTGCAATATTTCAATGTCTTTTCTGGTTTCCAATTTTCTTTTCTATTCTTTCTTCTTCCATTCCTTCCTTGCTCCGCTGTTTATTTTTTCATTTTCACTTCCACTTTAATCTCAATTGTATTCCGAATAATATTTTATTTAATTTTATTATATATTTAAAAAATCATAGAAATTATAATTTTTATTAAATAAATTTTATACGGAATAAAATTATATATAATTTAATAAAATAATAAAAAATATTTTATATAAAGAATGATTTATTTTATGATATGATGTAATAGTTATAGTTAAATCTATAATATTTAAATTAAAAACCATTAATACGTGTGTATATGTTATTTTATAACCTCAATTTAAAAAACATTCTTAACCAAACACATTAAATTATTTTTTGTTTAATATTAATTTTAACCGCAATTTTAACAAAATATATATAAATATCAAATCAATCTCAACTAAAAGTACTTTTTACAAAATAATTTTTTTCAAACCACAACTACAAAAGTTACCACAATACTAGTGGGGTGGCCCAGCTACACAACGGCTAATTTTTTTTAGCATAAAAATATAAAAAATACTAATATTTAATAATGTTAAATCTATCTACAAAGTTAAAGGCTAATTGTAATACCAAGTAATATTTATAATATAAATAATAATATTAAACTTATCTAATCCAAGTTTTTATGATTTTTTTTTATCTGAAATCAAATTTATAGTTTTTCTTTAATAGTAATAATATTTTAAAAAAAACATTATTAAAAAATATAAAAAATGATAATGTTTAATAGTGTTAAATATATCTGCAAAGCTAGATTCAAAAGTCCGGGTCTGACTACAACATCTAACCCAGGAGTAATATTTTTAATATAACTAATAATATTTTTAATATTAATATTAATATTAAAATTATCTGACCCAAGTTCTTATCATTTTTTATCCTTTAAAATCAAATTTATGGTTTTTTTTTATAGTAATAATGTTTTTTTAAAACATTATTAATGATAATGATATTGATAACAATAATAAAAATAATAAAAATAATTATAAATTTGGGTTTGATGCCCTCGTCAGATCCAAGTTTCTGGTTTCTGTTTGCCTAATAATAATAATAAACTTATCAAGGTTCTTATAGTTTTTAATCCCTTCAAATTAAATTTATGATTTTTTTTAATAGTAATAATATTTTATTTTAAATTTAATAATAATAAAAATAATAACAATATTACGAATAAAATAACACTAACAATCATAATAATAATAAAAATATCAAAACGACAACGACGACAAACTTCTTAATGGTATTCTTTGCATCATCAGGTTGCTCAAAAAACTTCTTATCTGAAGAAACACTTGGTTCTCGTGTCAAAGGCATTTCAGGTCGTGAAACAGACATCCTTGAAGAGAATTCACTTTGGGTGTTCTCATCAACATGAGATGCTAATGGTGTGTGTGAATGAGAAAATTGATTGTTTCCATTAACATCACTCTCAGTCTCTTCAACAATCGAGTGGGGAGAACTTTGGTCGCCTATGACAGGGGCTATCTGCTCCAGATTATCATCAGGCTGAGGAAAAGGCAATTTGTCATCAGATTCAGACTCCTCACCATCAAAAACAATATCTATTCCCTGAAGATCATCATCCAGAACAGTTTTCAATTGCTTAGACTTGTTGTCTTTTTCCTTATCTACATCATTCGCAAGGGTTGCATTCTTAACCTTTGCTGAAGGTTCCCCAGCAACAGCTACCATTGGATTCTGGCGTTCTCTTTGCCTGGCCATAAATTCATCCACATGAATTGACGAAGGTCTTCCACCTGTAGATCCCACTCGCTAGACTGCTATAACATTTGAATTGCTAACACCATCAACACTTCTTTCTCTAGCAACATAGTCATCAACATGCATGGATGGAGGCCTAATGGTTTTTGGCTTGCGCTGCCTAAAGGTCTCCCTGCGAGTTGGACCAGAAGGAGCAGTTGATGAACCCATTCCCCGTGAAAATGCATTTTGTCCAGTAGCTTTAGCCACTGAAGTTTCTCCCTTGACACGCTTACCAGAACCATCCAATGATGATAATTTCCTTTTCATAGAAGGATTCAGCGACAATCTATCAGGTAAGGTTTCTGGACATTCCCACAGAAATTTATCTCCAAAGCCTCCTAGGTAAAGGTAACCATCAAACTTTTATGCAGTGCCATCTGCCATCTGATTTATTCTTGAATGAACAAGGAATTAATGAAGATACAGATTCTATAACACCACAGTTGTTGATGTTACGGCAACAACGCGAATGCTTTCATCTTTTTCTTGTTCATAAAGTCACTGCTACAAAATTGATCTGTGTTTTCTGCACAACGTAAAGTTTTGGCATTGTGGGCGGCTTTGGAAATAGCAAGCTGTACAAGGACTTGTCGTCGTGGGGACTGAAATGGGTCTGCCCCTGCCAACTCTACCTTACAGGGAATACATTTATTGTTTAACAAATGACACAGCGTCTGATTTGGGCTTTAAAGAAACTATCTAAAGCCGCCGACGTGTCAATTCATCTATTATTTAACAAAACCAAAAAGAAAAAAGAAAAAAAAACATACAGAGACCCTAAAACGTAAACCTCCCTCTCCCTTCTCCCCCTCCCTGTGCAAATAAAATCAAAATCCTTGAATTCAAAAAATACAGCGACTCATAAACCATTGATTTCAAAAAACCTAAAATTCCTAAACTACGAATTAATGGTTTCTCTAACCTGACCACCTAAAAAAACATTCCTAGAGAAAGTATGGGTCGACCCGAACCCAGCGTCTTGTTCTCGCAAACTTTCGTTCATCCTCAACTGGATGAGTGAGTCGACGAGGTAACTTACTAAGCAATCCATCCTCTTCTTCACCGTATTACCTTCATTCTATGCTCTTCTCGTCTGAGGATGCATATTTTGAATTAATTTGTGTGCAGGTATTGTTCGCTGAACCAATTGTGATTACTGCGTGTGAGTTTCTTGAACAGAATGCTTCTTATGCGGCACAAGCAGTGTCGCTACTGGGGTATGCCATCCACTCATGTCCTCATTCGCCTCCTTCAATTTCACTATAAAATTACAATCTTTAGTATAGTATTGATATTGTGCCTATGCTTAGTGCAATTGGTTTTTGACCTTTTTTTATATTAATTAATAAGATTAGTAGCAATAATGCATGTTGGGTTTTGTAATTCGAATCTCATTTGCCAATGTTACAAGTTGAAATCTGTAAGGATTGTCATTTTTGGTGAAATTAGTCAATTTATAAAGTAGAAAGAGTTTGCTGAAATTTGTTTACAAATCATGGTAGTCACGGTGTCATCATTATCTGATGCTATGACTACCTTCACAAGTGCAATATAAAACTGTGCTTCATGCAATTACACGGAAGGGTAGAAATTGTATTTGTACTTTCTTTAGGTGGTGCCCTTTTTTGTTCAAAATTTTCACAATGCCTACCGACCCCCATTAGCAACAGTTGATGCAATTCTCCAAAGAATCCGCATACACATCATGAACATGAACTATAAGGGGACCTGCCCTTCCTTGATCCAGGACATCTGGCGTCTCAGTTTGGCAACATCACAGGTGATCAAATCCGAAGATGGAAAAGATGCCGGTTGATAATGCAAGAATGCCGCTAATAGAATGATCATTCAGTGCATATTAATTCTAAGCAACTGTTCACGTAGAACCCTTGCATGGTTTTCTACTTTCCTTTTCTTTGTACTGCAGACCGAAAATGAATTACATTACCACAGTTCACGCAGTGGGCATGCA